>OU026123.1:6086307-11086307 GCA_907269095.1 Blastobasis adustella | reverse complement strand
ACTGAGAGAATTTTGATAGGGTTCTTACAAGTTTGATAGATTGGGGTCCAACTTAAAATCTAAGCCAGCTTTGAACTGATTCGGTTAGGTAGAACCAGAGATACAGCTTGACCTCTCAGTAGTTTCATACATCAAAGAGGTCCTTTAAAATAAACAGTCAGACGAGCGGGCAAAAGCTGCTATAAAACGATTTCCTAGCGGCCAATGTCGCGGGTAAAAGCTAGTCCTATTTAAAAATATCCTATTTAATCTTTTCATCTCGAAACTCAACATAACATTTTTTAAATTATTTATCCAATTTAAGAAAACTTTACTGAAAAACAAATTGAAACATTATATAGAAACTAAATGAGTTTGAATTGCGTTTCAGGAAAGGCTCGGTCCATGTGCGTCTAAAGACGGAGTATACAAGAATCCAGAATATTTTTGCTATCACGACATGTCATTCCACGATGCACATGAACACATGCGAGCATGTCGCATGCCCCAGCCAAATTTGAAACGAAAACCGATATAATAAATAATTCATCTGACTAGACAAATGAAACAACTTTTAACATAATCGCGGTTTTGTATGTGTTATTTCATGGTCACGAGGAGAATTTGTAAGAAAGTATATTGTGTTGAATACCACCGTATTTATTTTGTCGGATTAATTGTGCGAATGGTTCCATTGTACGCATACTATACCGGTGTTATCTCCAGATCTTGCTGTATGTGGTGAGAGTGGTCGTTGATGATCTTAATTATAGGATCCCATACAGGTAGAATTTGCCAACCATGGGATGTAATAATTGCAATTGCCTCCCGGCTCATTCTGGGTATATATTTCGATTGTTGAACAAGGATTTGAGGTTGGTAAAATTTAATGTCTCTAATAGTTCCTTTAACGCATCTGGTCAGGATCCCCTGGTAGCAGGGTCACGGAGGTCAGATGATAGTAGCTCCACTGTAATTACCTGATCGCCAAATCCTGGACCATAGTCAAGGCGGACCCCGGGCCCTCGTTCTCGAGCGCACAACCGGGACATTAACGCCAAGTTGATTATTTTTTAGCACCTTCAACCTTCAACGCATCTTCCATGTAGATTTAGCTGTGCAATTATTTTTCATATTGATGGCTGTTTTCTGTTTCTCTAATTTTAATTATCATTATTGTTTTCCCTACTTATAAAGAGAGCTTACACCCTTAATAAGTTTGAATACCCATGCATCTTGATAAGGAATATTACATTTGATAAGCATCAGTATTTGTAATTTTATTTGGAGGATTGAAATATGTTTTCATGGGCGCACGCTTCAAGAAGTTGCTAAACATGTCATTAACTCCCTCTACATTGCTAGTAAGTACAGAAAGAAATTGCTAATCTGTATGTTGGTCGGTTTTTGTCTGTGCTTTTAGCGAGGGAACCTTAGCATATTAGCTTTCAGCGACTGCTTATCATGTTTCAACACTTCTACCAGGTGGTACTGAACCACTAAGCTACGCTGTTTTTCGCTTTTATTACTTTTGCTTCTATTGCAGTTTTAATAATTAAAAGATCATTCATTTTGTGCCATAAAGCTCCCGGCAATATTAAAATTTTAAGTGTGCATGCAATTCAAATTTATTATGGCACCAAACCTGTACAGGAGGCAGCACCTTAACCAACCCTGTTTAGACTTTGGACCGTCTCCGATTTGTGCGCGCATCCATAGTGATGCTAGCTCATTTTATGCTGGTGGCTTGCTGTGCGTTGTGTACCACTAGGCATACAAAATGAAATTCGGTATTTTAATAGCTATAAACAACCTAACCATTGGGCGTACAGATTTGACGTTCGTAGTAACAATATTCGTTATAATTTACTCTATCAGAAAATGATATTTTTTTTGCCAAAACTTTTACAGTTTAACACGCGTGTATGATATCTTTTAGGTATTTTTTAAATGGTCATTCTATCACCATTCTATTCAGTTAACAAATCATCTGACACGCATATTATGATAATGCAGAATCTGTGACCAGGACCACCTGCCAGGGGAGCTACGGCTTGTCAAGCAGTCGCTGTTATGGTCCTTCTAAAAAAATAATCAAAATGTAATTGTTCTATAGTAAATCAAAATACAAGTAGAAAGCATTCCATGGTTGGCAATCCATCTGAATGAGATCCTATAATTAAGATCATCAATCAACACCCTTATCACCATGCTGCTAGATCTCAAGATACCACCAGCGCGGTCTACGCACAACAGAAACCCTAATCCAACAAAATGTATAAATACAGAACGAGTTGAGCACAATAATGGACATAATATATCCGTGCACGTGATAACTGTGAACAAAAAACCGCTATCAATCCGTTAAAAGTTGTTTCACTTAAAATGTATCAACATCGCGTGAAGAGAACAACTAGATAAGTTAAAAATGAGGATATTATTTTTAAATTTATATAAAAACAGCATATTATTTTTAAATTTATGTAAAAGTCCAATGAAAGAAATAAAATCAATTGTGTAAAAAAAATTATTGTATAAGAAAACATTAAACAGCAGATACTTAATTTTCCTTGAAATGGATATACAGATGTACCGGATCGTATAAACACGGCGGTGGTCCGCTAGTTATAATGCTAGCTTCTTTAAACTACTTTGAATTTTGGAATAAACAGCCTTCCTTTAATCTAGTATTGTAACAAAGTAGTTTTATTAAAGTAGTTGCATTCAAGAGTATAAACATACTCGTTCATTCTCATGCCTACTATAATTTTTTAATTTAGATTTATTGAAATTATTTTCCAGCAAGCCTACATTTATTTGAACTCTGTGTATTTTCCGTGGATTCTTGATAAGGAACCAGTTCAAAGGGACTCAAAGGGATCATGAAGTTATAGTTAAAGAAACCTTAATTGATCCGCATAGATCTCAGAAGATAATTTTTTTCTCTATGCTCTGATGTGGTTTTATAATCTTAGAGCTTTTAAAAAGTTTGAAAATTTATTCCTGTCAAAATCACAAAGTAAATAAACAAACTTCGATAGTTCATCCCGAGAGTTCATCCTGAATAAAACATAATTTTAACGAAAATGTATTCTAATGATAAATAATCTAAGACACTCATAATTTCGATATTTTCTATTGCTTAAAATGAGTCTAAATTATCCGTTTATCAATTAAATTATGTGGAGCTTGTGTCACAAAATTTTTCGTATTGCAAAGAGATGGCCCGTTTCAGCCAGCAATAAATCAGATAAAAAGCAATGTGATAAGGAAAGGAAAGGTGATAAAAAATGTGGTGGAGAAAAAAGCACAGGAGGATCTGGAAAAGTGTGCAATACAGATTGTAAATGTGGTGCCCCTGATCCTTGTCAATCACTTTATGATGTAAGTTTTAATTTTAACCTATTTCACACAGGTTCTTAAGAGCTCGCTTAAGCGAGCCAACGAATGCCAAAACAGCGAAGTTGATTCAGTCGCCATAGCCGAAAGAAACCGACATCATCATCCTATCCTAAATCAAGTCAAGTATCTGTCAAGAAAGTCTTAAAAAATTTGAAGGTGCAACCAATATAATGATCTGATTATGGCTGAAGTCTCAGTTTAACAGTTATTTATTGTTGGAAGATCAGTAGTTCCTCTTCACGCCTTTCCTCTATTAGAGACCAACGAACTTGGGGAACCTACAGCTTACCATCGCAATAGCGTACCTACTTACTTTTGATAAAGTGACCCATCGATGTATACAATACAGTGGCTGTCGATGTAATCGCTGTCGATGTTGTAAACCGGACCCGCATGCAGGCAGTTAAAACCGTATGATATATAACATCTTTATAGGAAGCCTATGTCCAAAGTTATCATCTTCGTGCTGTAAATGATACTTGCAAACTAAAATAAAATGAACAAAAATAGTGTACCTACTTGAGGTTACACATTTCAGAGCTAAAATTCCAGATCTTTCAAAAATCAAAATAGTTAAGTAAAATGCATATGATATTAAGTGCGTATCAAATACTCAAATACTCTTTATTTCCTACATAAAATTCAAAATTTTACATGTTAATTTCAATCAATTTTTTTTATTGTGCAGTTTTATTTACATACGGATCAATCATAATGTTTTTATTACAATTATTATCGGGTCCTTATACATCCTCGTAACAGATTTCCTTCATCGCAAGAGTACCAAATAATATCTTGATTTCAGAGTCGGAAATATAGGACGGTATTATATGAGCAAACACATTCTCCATTACAATTTCCACCATTTCCAAGTCTTCCATCAGGCGTTTTCAGAAACACCTGTGGTGAAGTAAGTATTTCCGTAGTTCCTCCAGTTTAAAAGCATGAAAAAATAACTTGAGTTTATAAAAAATTGTGTTTCATACAAACATATAGAATGACAGGGTAGTTATTAGGTAGATATGCTGTATGCGTCGCCGAAGTCGCCATCGACTCGATAAGAAGGTAGGTATAAAAATCTTGAGAATGAATTCAGCCCCGGATCTACAATTTTTACTTTTAAGATTAAAGTCCGTCTCCAAAAGTAAAAAAAAGAGATTTAATTAAAATTCCCGCCATAGATATTGCCAACAATCTTCTGCGCATTGCAGAATGAGCTCTTAGGATGAGTTCAAAAACTAACTGGGTGTTTCTAAAATGAGTAATTGATAGAACAACGTTCGCTGCCTGCTAGGCGCTTTTTGGAGCAAGTTTTTTATATTCAACCATATTATATTAAAATTTTGGTTGTCCACTGAAACTGCCACCCAAGGCGGTGAGTAAGCGCGCAAATGGGCATCTAGCATTTTTGTAGCAGTTATGGTATCCATGTATTCAAAAGTACCATCTAAGATGTATCAAGCATTGGGGATTATGACAGAATCCTCTATTAATTTTGAGGTGGTTCAACAAGTTCTAGTGAGATAGTTGTTGATGATCCCTGGATCCCCCCTTTCGATCAAGGTTAATATAATATTGTTATTTAATGAAGTTTTAACGATATCCACTGGCTAGATAATATCTTGAGAGCACCCCCCCTTTCGATCAAGGTTAATATAATATTGTTATTTAATGAAGATTTAACAATATCCACTGGCTAGATAATATCTTGAGAGCAGTTCTTAAGCCGTATACAAGTAGAAAGCTGATTACCAGCTTCTAAAGTCTTACGTCTGAAGAACGCCCTTGACATGTTGTTTTTCAGTACCGTCATTTTATAAGATTTTTCCTTATCCAGGTTGTCGGACCCAAAGCTGATAAAAGGGGAGTGTACAAACAAATGGAGTTCTATTCATTTCACAATATGTCCTATTATGATTTACAACATCATCTGTGTAAAAGTCGGAATCCACGTCTAGATACAAAAAGAAAACCTGTAACGTTTTAAAAGGTTTGAAGGTAAGTGGCCATAGGCCCGGCAGCTAAAAATCTTCTATCCGACCAGTGGAACAAAACTGACAATTAATTAAATATCTAGAAGAGCTCCGTCTGGTGTAATAGGTTAAGAGATATTACACATCAAGAGTTATTAACGGAATTAAAATCCATACGATCTTAATTTGCTTAGTAGTTACGTTAGTCTAAACTTATAATGTGCCTTGCACAGGCTAGGCATCTACAAGATTTCAACGAACTATGACCACGTTACAGCATTGTAAGGTTTCCGTAATCCTAATAAATATCACTAAACTTAGGACTACGAACAGTAAGTTACGTAATATATGTTGTTTTCTCTATCGATATCCAAAGCTCATTTTACACCTGGCCAATTGCCAGGACAATCCAAAAAGCCAGTCCAAATATATTGACATTGTAGGCTTGACAATTCTCTCAACAAGACAAAACTCAACTCAACTTGGAACTCTTATTTATATGACACCAATAATGGACTACCAAGCTCTTAATAGTGGACAAAATATATTGTGTTTGTATGCAAATCTTCTCAGTGGATCGCATCAGCGCGTCGCCTGTTGCCGCGTACCCCACGCTTAATGCAACAACATTCTACAATTTCATATAAAGTCGCATAGCGTCGCTCTGCTGCGCCGCAGTGCATGTTTCACTTTTCAGTTAAGTGAGAAACAATAAAATGTTGTCAGGGGCCAGGGCCCATAAGCCACACTTCTCTACGTAGATATCAGCAAGGCCCAGGCAAATAATCTAAGATGGTAGACTTGGTATGCACTTAAAGTTCCGATTAGTTCTATCAAAGCAATTGTAAAAATTACAATTCGGATAAGTTGAAAAGTAGTTAAGAAAGTTAAACCTAGTTAAGAAAGAACCTGAATAAAAACTTTAATTATTTTTAAATTATGAAAGTGTTTATTGAATAGGTAAATTGAGTGTGTGCTACAAAATGTATTGTAATATTTATTGTCACCATTAGGACAATAATGAGTATTATAAAAATATCACTATTGTGTTTGGAACTTTGTTTTTCTTTTTCAGTTAACCTACTTAGTGTTTTTTTTATCTATTTAACACTTTACTGCACACAATAAAATACACAGAGAAACATCATACATATAAATGAAACAACAGGCTCTACTACTATAAATTGTGGTACTATAATTGTAAACTGATTGAAATCACTGCCACATTGCATTGTTACGGAAAATTTATAAAATCTGGAAATTGGAGATTGTGGAATCCTACCACCATCTCAGGGCACCATGACAATCTCACCAGCTCATAGTCCCCCCCTGACAAACAGACGAGGCCTCCACACGCCATGGATCAGATTGAATGGGTTATTTAAAAACTTTATTTTTCTTTCAAAATTTTTATTTGGGATTTACAAATACTCAAGTCATAAAATATTTGACTTCAAGATAGACTCGGGCAGTACCGTTTATTCGCATTGTGGCATGGAATTTGGTCAGGGCTACCCTCTGACATTGCCGTTACATTCATACATTCTTACTTAGCATTTGGTCAGGGCAACCCTCTGACAATGCCAACACATTCATGCATACTTTCATGGCATTTGGTCAGGGCTACCCTTTGACATTGCCGATACATTCATACATTCTTACTTGGAATTTGGTCAGGGCTACCTTCTGACATTATTAACACATTCATCATACATATTTGCCTGGCATTTGGTCAGGGCTACCCTCTGACATTGCCGATACATTCATACATACTTTCATGGCATTTGGTCAGGACTACCCTCTGACATTGCCGATACATTCATACAAAAATTCCTAGCATTTGGTCAGGGCTACCCTCTGACATTGCCCATACATTCTTACTTGGCATTTGGTCAGGGCTACCCTATGACATTGCCGATACATTCATTCATTCTAACTTGGCATTTGGTCAGGGCTACCCTCTGACATTTCCGATACATTCGTACATACTTTCTTGGCATTTGGTCAGGGCTACTCTCTGATATTTCCGATACATTCATACATACTTTCATGGCATTTGATCAGGGCTACCCTCCGACAATGCCGATACATTCATGCGTACTTCCATGGCATTTGGTCAGGGCTACCCTCTGACATTGCCGATACATTCATACATACTTTCAAGGCTTTTGGTCAGGGCAACCCTCTGACATTGCCGATACATTTATACACACTTTCTTGGCATTTGGTCAGGGCTGCCCTCTGATATTGCAGATACATTCATGCGTACTTCCATGGCATTTGATCAGGGCTACCTTCTGACATTGCCGATACATTCATAC
The DNA here is from genome assembly GCA_907269095.1 of Blastobasis adustella. NCBI lineage: Eukaryota > Metazoa > Arthropoda > Insecta > Lepidoptera > Blastobasidae > Blastobasis > Blastobasis adustella. The sequence continues at coordinate 11,078,632 of OU026123.1, read as the reverse complement.
ATACTTCCAAGGCTTTTCTTCAGGGCAACCCTCTGACATTGCCGATACATTCATACATACTTCCAAGGCATTTGGTCAGGGCTACCCTCTCACATTGCCGATACATTCATACATACTTCCATGGCATTTGGTCAGGGCTACCCTCTGACATTGCCGATACATTCATGCGTACTTCCATGGCATTTGGTCAGGGCTACCCTCTGACATTGCCGATACATTCATACATACTTCAAAGGCTTTTGGTCAGGGCAACCCTCTGACATTGCCGATACATTCATACATTCTTACTTAGCATTTGGTCAGGGCTACCCTCTGACAATGCCAAAACATTCATGCATACTTTCATGGCATTTGGTCAGGGCAACCCTCTGACATTGCCGATACATTCATATATTCTTACTTGGAATTTGGTCAGGGCTACCTTCTGACATTGCTAACACATTCATCATATATATTTGCTTGGCATTTGGTCAGGGCTACCCTCTGACAATGCCAACACATTCATGCATACTTTCATGGCATTTGGTCAGGGCTACCCTCTGACATTGCCGATACATTCATGCATACTTTCATGGCATTTGGTCAGGGCTACCCTCTGACATTGCCGATACATTCATACAAACTTTCTTGGCATTTGGTCAGGGCTACCCTCTGACATTGCCCATACATTCATACATACTTCCATGGCATTTGGTCAGGGCTACCCTTTGACATTGCCGATACATTCATACATACTTCCATGGCATTTGGTCAGGGCTACCCTCTGACATTGCCGATACATTCATACATACTTCTATGGCATTTGGGCAGGGCTACCCTCTGACATTGCCGTTACATTCATACATTCTTACTTAGCATTTGGTCAGGGCTACCCTCTGACAATGCCAACACATTCATGCATACTTTCATGGCATTTGGTCAGGGCAACCCTCTGACATTGCCGATACATTCATATATTCTTACTTGGAATTTGGTCAGGGCTACCTTCTGACATTGCTAACACATTCATCATACATATTTGCTTGGCATTTGGTCAGGGCTACCCTCTGACAATGCCAACACATTCATGCATACTTTCATGGCATTTGGTCAGGGCTACCCTCTGACATTGCCGATACATTCATACAAACTTTCTTGGCATTTGGTCAGGGCTACCCTCTGACATTGCCCATACATTCATACATACTTCCATGGCATTTGGTCAGGGCTACCCTTTGACATTGCCGATACATTCATACATACTTCCATGGCATTTGGTCAGGGCTACCCTCTGACATTGCCGTTACATTCATACATTCTTACTTAGCATTTGGTCAGGGCTACCCTCTGACAATGCCAACACATTCATGCATACTTTCATGGCATTTGGTCAGGGCAACCCTCTGACATTGCCGATACATTCATATATTCTTACTTGGAATTTGGTCAGGGCTACCTTCTGACATTGCTAACACATTCATCATACATATTTGCTTGGCATTTGGTCAGGGCTACCCTCTGACAATGCCAACACATTCATGCATACTTTCATGGCATTTGGTCAGGGCTACCCTCTGACATTGCCGATACATTCATACAAACTTTCTTGGCATTTGGTCAGGGCTACCCTCTGACATTGCCGATACATTCATACATACTTCCATGGCATTTGGGCAGGGCTACCCTCTGACATTGCCGTTACATTCATACATTCTTACTTAGCATTTGGTCAGGGCTACCCTCTGACAATGCCAACACATTCATGCATACTTTCATGGCATTTGGTCAGGGCAACCCTCTGACATTGCCGATACATTCATATATTCTTCCAAGGCATTTGGTCAGGGCTACCCTTTGACATTGCCGATACATTCATACATACTTCCATGGCATTTGGTCAGGGCTACCCTCTGACATTGCCGATACATTCATACATACTTCCATGGCATTTGGGCAGGGCTACCCTCTGACATTGCCGTTACATTCATACATTCTTACTTAGCATTTGGTCAGGGCTACCCTCTGACAATGCCAACACATTCATGCATACTTTCATGGCATTTGGTCAGGGCAACCCTCTGACATTGCCGATACATTCATATATTCTTACTTGGAATTTGGTCAGGGCTACCTTCTGACATTGCTAACACATTCATCATACATATTTGCTTGGCATTTGGTCAGGGCTACCCTCTGACAATGCCAACACATTCATGCATACTTTCATGGCATTTGGTCAGGGCTACTCTCTGACATTGCCGATACATTCATACAAACTTTGTTGGCATTTGGTCAGGGCTACCCTCTGACATTGCCCATACATTCATACATACTTCCATGGCATTTGGTCAGGGCTACCCTTTGACATTGCCGATACATTCATACATACTTCCATGGCATTTGGTCAGGGCTACCCTCTGACATTGCCGTTACATTTATACATTCTTACTTAGCATTTGGTCAGGGCTACCCTCTGACAATGCCAACACATTCATGCATACTATCATGGCATTTGGTCAGAGCAACCCTCTGACATTGCCGATACATTCATACATACTTCCAAGGCATTTGGTCAGGACTACCCTCTGACATTGCCGATACATTAATAAACACTTCCATCGCATTTGGTCAGGGCTACCCTCTGACATTGCCGATACATTCATACATTCTTACTTGGAATTTGGTCAGGGCTACCTTCTGACATTGCTAACACATTCATCATACATATTTGCCTGGCATTTGGTCAGGGCTACCCTCTGACATTGCCGATACATTCATACATACTTTCATGGCATTTGCTCAGGACTACCCTCTGACATTGCCGATACATTCATACAAACTTTCTTGGCATTTGGTCAGGGCTACCCTCTGACATTACCCATACATTCATACATTCTTACTTGGCATTTGGTCAGGGATACCCTCTGACATTGCCGATACATTCATTCATTCTTACTTGGCATTTGGTCAGAGCTACCCTCTGACATTGCCGATACATTCATACATACTTTCAAGGCTTTTGGTCAGGGCAACCCTCTGACATTGCCGATACATTCATACACACTTTCTTGGCATTTGGTCAGGGCTGCCCTCTGACATTGCAGATACATTCATGCGTACTTCCATGGCATTTGATCAGGGCTACCTTCTGACATTGCCGATACATTCATACATACTTCCAAGGCTTTTCTTCAGGGCAACCCTCTGACATTGCCGATACATTCATACATACTTCCAAGGCATTTGGTCAGGGCTACCCTCTGACATTGCCGATACATTCATACATACTTCCATGGCATTTGGTCAGGGCTACCCTCTGACATTGCCAATACATTCATACATTCCTACTTGGCATTTGGTCAGGGCTACCCTCTGACATTGCCGATACATTCATACATTCTTACTTGGCATTTGGTCAGGGCTACCCTCTGACAATGCCAACACATTCATGCATACTTTCATGGCATTTGGTCAGGGCTACCCTCTGACATTGCCGATATATTCGTACATACTTTTTCGGCATTTGGTCAGGGCTGCCCTCTGACATTGCCGATACATTCATGCGTACTTCCATGGCATTTGGTCAGGGCTACCCTCTGACATTGCCGATACATTCATACATACTTCAAAGGCTTTTGGTCAGGGCAACCCTCTGACATTGCCGATACATTCATACATACCTCCAAGGCTTTTGGTCAGGGCAACCTTCGGACATTGCCGATACATTCATACATACTTCCAAGGCATTTGGTCAGGGCTACCCTTTGACATTGCCGATACATTCATACATACTTCCATGGCATTTGGTCAGGGCTACCCTTTGACATTGCCGATACATTCATACATACTTCCATGGCATTTGGTCAGGGCTACCCTCTGACATTGCCGATACATTCATATATTCTTACTTGGAATTTGGTCAGGGCTACCTTCTGACATTGCTAACACATTCATTATACATATTTGCTTGGCATTTGGTCAGGGCTACCCTCTGACAATGCCAACACATTCATGCATACTTTCATGGCATTTGGTCAGGGCTACCCTCTGACATTGCCGATACATTCATACAAACTTTCTTGGCATTTGGTCAGGGCTACCCTCTGACATTGCCCATACATTCATACATACTTCCATGGCATTTGGTCAGGGCTACCCTCTGACATTGCCAATACATTCATACATACTTCCATGGCATTTGGTCAGGGCTACCCTCTGACATTGCCGTTACATTCATACATTCTTACTTAGCATTTGGTCAGGGCTACCCTCTGACAATGCTAACACATTCATGCATACTTTCATGGCATTTGGTCAGGGCTACCCTTTGACATTGCCGATACAATCATGCATACTTTCAAGGCATTTGGTCAGGGCTACCCTCTGACATTGCCGATACATTCATACATACTTTTTCGGCATTTGGTCAGGGCTACCCTCTGACATTGGCGATACATTCATGCGTACTTCCATGGCATTTGGTCAGGGCTACCCTCTGACATTGCCGATACATTCATACATACTTCCAAAGCTTTTGGTCAGGGCAACCCTCTGACATTGCTGATACATTCATACATTCCTACTTGGCATTTGGTCAGGGCTACCCTCTGACATTGCCGATACATTCATACATTCTTACTTGGCATTTGGTCAGGGCTACCCTCTGACAATGCCAACACATTCATGCATACTTTCATGGCATTTGGTCAGGGCTACCCTCTGACATTGCCGATATATTCGTACATACTTTTTCGGCATTTGGTCAGGGCTGCCCTCTGACATTGCCGATACATTCATGCGTACTTCCATGGCATTTGGTCAGGGCTACCCTCTGACATTGCCGATACATTCATACATACTTCAAAGGCTTTTGGTCAGGGCAACCCTCTGACATTGCCGATACATTCATACATACCTCCAAGGCTTTTGGTCAGGGCAACCTTCGGACATTGCCAATACATTCATACATACTTCCAAGGCATTTGGTCAGGGCTACCCTTTGACATTGCCAATACATTCATACATACTTCCATGGCATTTGGTCAGAACTACCCTCTGACATTGCCGATACATTCATATATTCTTACTTGGAATTTGGTCAGGGCTACCTTCTGACATTGCTAACACATTCATTATACATATTTGCTTGGCATTTGGTCAGGGCTACCCTCTGACAATGCCAACACATTCATGCATACTTTCATAGCATTTGGTCAGGGCTACCCTCTGACATTGCCGATACATTCATACAAACTTTCTTGGCATTTGGTCAGGGCTACCCTCTGACATTGCCCATACATTCATACATACTTCCATGGCATTTGGTCAGGGCTACCCTCTGACATTGCCGATACATTCATAAATACTTCCATGGCATTTGGTCAGGGCTACCCTCTGACATTGCCGTTACATTCATACATTCTTACTTAGCATTTGGTCAGGGCTACCCTCTGACAATGCTAACACATTCATGCATACTTTCATGGCATTTGGTCAGGGCTACCCTTTGACATTGCCGATACAATCATGCATACTTTCAAGGCATTTGGTCAGGGCTACCCTCTGACATTGCCGATACATTCATACATACTTTTTCGGCATTTGGTCAGGGCTACTCTCTGACATTGCCGATACATTCATGCGTACTTCCATGGCATTTGGTCAGGGCTACCCTCTGACATTGCCGATACATTCATACATACTTCCAAAGCTTTTGGTCAGGGCAACCCTCTGACATTGCTGATACATTCATACATACTTTCTTGGCATTTGGTCAGGACTACCCTTTGACATTGCCGATACATTCATACATACTTCCATGGCATTTGGTCAGGGCTACCCTCTGACATTGCCGATACATTCATATATTCTTACTTGGAATTTGGTCAGGGCTACCTTCTGACATTGCTAACACATTCATCATACATATTTGCCTGGCATTTGGTCAGGGCTACCCTCTGACAATGCCAACACATTCATGCATACTTTCATGGCATTTGGTCAGGGCTACCCTCTGACATTGCCGATACATTCATACAAACTTTCTTGGCATTTGGTCAGGGTTACCCTCTGACATTGCCGATACATTCATACATTCTTACTTGGCATTTGGTCAGGGCTACCCTCTGACAATGCCAACACATTCATGCATACTTTCATGGCATTTGGTCAGGGCTACCCTTTGACATTGCCGATACATTCATGCGTACTTTCATGGCATTTGGTCAGGGCTACCCTCTGACATTGCTGATACAGTCATACATACTTCCAAAGCTTTTGGTCAGGGCAACCCTCTGACATTGCCGATACTTTCATACATACTTTCTTGGCAGTTGGTCAGGGCTACCCTCTGACATTGCCGATACATTCATGCGTACTTCCATGGCATTTGATCAGGGCTACCTTCTGACATTGCCGATACATTCATACATACTTCCAAGGGATTTGGTCAGGGCTACCCTTTGACATTGCCGATACATTCATACATACTTCCATGGCATTTGGTCAGGACTACCCTCTGACATTGCCCATACATTCATACTTTCTTACTTGGCAATTGGTCAGGGCTACCCTCTGACATTGCCGATACATTCATACATTCTTACTTGGCATTTGGTCAGGGCTACCCTCTGACAATGCCAACACATTCATGCATACTTTCATGGCATTTGGTCAGGGCTACCCTCTGACATTGCCGATACATTCATACAAACTTTCTTGGCATTTGGTCAGGACTACCCTCTGACATTGCCCATACATTCATACTTTCTTACTTGGCAATTGGTCAGGGCTACCCTCTGACATTGCCGATACATTCATACATTCTTACTTGGCATTTGGTCAGGGCTACCCTCTGACAATGCCAACACATTCATGCATACTTTCATGGCATTTGGTCAGGGCTACCCTTTGACATTGCCGATACATTCCTGCGTACTTTCATGGCATTTGCTCAGGGCTACCCTCTGACATTGCTGATACAGTCATACATACTTCCAAGGCTTTTGGTCAGGGCAACCCTCTGACATTGCCGATACATTCATACATACTTTCTTGGCATTTGGTCAGGGCTACCCTCTGACATTGCCCATACATTCATACATACTTCCATGGCATTTGGTCAGGGCTACCCTCTGACATTGCCGATACATTCATACATACTTCCATGGCATTTGGTCAGGGCTACCCTCTGACATTGCCGTTACATTCATACATTCTTACTTAGCATTTGGTCAGGGCTACCCTCTGACAATGCCAACACATTCATGCATACTTTCATGGCATTTGGTTAGGGCTACCCTTTGACATTGCCGATACAATCATGCATACTTTCAAGGCATTTGGTCAGGGCTACCCTCTGACATTGCCGATACATTCATACATACTTTTTCGGCATTTGGTCAGGGCTACCCTCTGACATTGCCGATACATTCATGCGTACTTCCATGGCATTTGGTCAGGGCTACCCTCTGACATTGCCGATACATTTATGCGTACTTCCATGGCATTTGATCAGGGCTACCTTCTGACATTGCCGATACATTCATACATACTTCCAAGGCTTTTGGTCAGGGCAACCCTCTGACATTGCCGATACATTCATACATACTTCCTAGGCATTTGGTCATGGCTACCCTCTGACATTGCCGATACATTCATACATACTTCCATGGAATTTGGTCAGGGCTACCCTCTGACACTTCCGATACATTCGTACATACTTCTAAGGCATTTGGTAAGGGCTACCCTCTGAAATTGCCGATACATTCATACATTCTTACTTGGCATTTGGTCAGGGCTACCCTCTGACAATGCCAACACATTCATGCATACTTTCATGGCATTTGGTCAGGGCTCCCCTTTGACATTGCCGATACATTCATGCGTACTTTCATGGCATTTGGTCAGGGCTACCCTCTGACATTGCTGATACAGTCATACATACTTCCAAAGCTTTTGGTCAGGGCAACCCTCTGACATTGCCGATACATTCATACATACTTTCTTGGCATTTGGTTAGGGCTACCCTCTGACATTGCCGATACATTCATGCGTACTTCCATGGCATTTGATCAGGGCTACCTTCTGACATTGCCGATACATTCATACATACTTCCAAGGCTTTTGGTCAGGGCAACCCTCTGACATTGCCGACACATTCATACATACTTCCAAGACATTTGGTCAGGGCTACCCTCTGACATTGCCGATACATTCATACATACTTCCATGGCATTTGGTCAGGGCTACCCTCTGACATTGCCGATACATTCATACATTCTTACTTGGAATTTGGTCAGGGCTACCTTCTGACATTGCTAACACATTCATCATACATATTTGCCTGGCATTTGGTCAGGGCTACCCTCTGACAATGCCAACACATTCATGCATACTTTCATGGCATTTGGTCAGGGCTACCCTCTGACATTGCCGATACATTCATACAAACTTTTTTGGCATTTGGTCAGGGCTACCCTCTGACATTGCCCATACATTCATACATTCTTACTTGGCATTTGGTCAGGGCTACCCTCTGACATTGCCGATACATTCATACATTCTTACTTGGCATTTGGTAAGGGCTACCCTCTGACAATGCCAACACATTCATGCATACTTTCATGGCATTTGGTCAGGGCTACCCTCTGACATTGCCGATACATTCATACATACTTTTTCGGCATTTGGTCAGGGCTACCCTCTGACATTGCCGATACATTCATACATACTTCAAAGGTTTTTGGTCAGGGCAACCCTCTGACATTGCCGATACATTCATACATACTTCCAAGGCTTTTGGTCAGGGCAACCCTCTGACATTGCCGATACATTCATACATACTTCCAAGGCATTTGGTCAGGGCTACCCTCTGACATCGCCGATACATTCATACATACTTCCATGGCATTTGGTCAGGGCTACCCTCTGACATTGCTAACACATTCATCGTACATATTTGCTTGGCATTTGGTCAGGGCTACCCTCTGACAATGCCAACACATTCATGCATACTTACATGGCATTTGGTCAGGGCTACCCTCTGACATTGCCGATACATTCATACAAACTTTCTTGGCATTTGGTCAGGGCTACCCTCTGACATTGCCGATACATTCATACATACTTCCAAGGCTTTTGGTCAGGGCAACCCTCTGACATTGCCGATACATTCATACATACTTCCATGGCATTTGGTCAGGGCTACCCTCTGACATTGCCGATACATACATACATTCTTACTTGGAATTTGGTCAGGGCTACCCTCTGACATTTCCGATACATTCGTACATACTTTCTTGGCATTTGGTCAGGGCTACCCTCTGACATTTCCGATACATTCATACATACTTTCATGGCATTTGTTCAGGGCTACCCTCCGACATTGCCGATACATTCATGCGTACTTCCATTGCATTTGATCAGGGCTACCCTCTGACATTGCCGATACATTCATGCGTACTTCCATGGCATTTGGTCAGGGCTACCCTCTGACATTGCCGATACATTCATACATTCTTACTTGGAATTTGGTCAGGGCTACCTTCTGACATTATTTATTTATTTATTTAACCATTTATTGTACACAAGATTTTTACAAAACTATATGACAGAATATATCAGACACAACAGGCCAACTTATTTCTATAAAGAAATTTCTTCCAGCAGGCCTACAGCAGAGAGATCGTGACAATTAAATGCAGTTAAGACGTGCACATTAGTAACAAAAATATATATATATATAATGCTCAATTAATAAAAGCCTATACTATACACACATAAAAACATACATATATACCTACTTTAAAAACAAATACATATACATACATACATACATATACATACACACATACTTATACATACATATATTAGACAGATAGAGAAAGGTAGTGCTCTTTTACACGTTTCTTGAAGATGAAGATAGAAGTGCTATCCCGTATTTCATGCGGAAGAGCGTTCCACAATCTTGCCGCATGGACAGTGAATGAGTAGGAGAAGAAATCAGTGTGATGGGGAGGTATGTTTAATTTTGATTTAACGGAGGATCGACAGGGCTTGTCTTGCGATCGGGAAAATTGGAAACGTTCACGAAGGTATGAGGGAGCGGAGGGATTATAAAGGACGTTATAGAGGGTAGAAAGGATCCGAGCATTCCTGCGAAGCCGAATCGGGAGCCACTTGAGCTGTGTCCGGAAGCTTGAGATATGGTCGTATTTACGCAGACCAAAAATGAATCGTATGCATAAATTTTGTAGACGTTCAAGCTTGTTTAATAGCTCCTCAGTGGCATCCAGATAGCAGGAATCGGCGTAATCTAGGATAGGAAGGAGAAGGGTTTGAACGAGGGAAATTTTTGTTTTCAGTTAACACATTCATCATACATATTTACCCTCTGACAATGCCAACACATTCATGCATACTTTCATGGCATTTGGTCAGGGCTACCCTCTGACATTGCCGATACATTCATATAAACTTTCTTGGCATTTGGTCAGGGCTACCCTCTGACATTGCCCATACATTCATACATTTTTACTTGGCATTTGGTCAGGGCTACCCTCTGACATTGCCGTTACATTCATACATTCTTACTTGGCATTTGGTCAGGGCTACCCTCTGACAATGCCAACACATTCATGCATACTTTTATGGCATTTGGTCAGGGCTACCCTTTGACATTGCCGATATAATCATGCATACTTTCAAGGCATTTGGTCAGGGCTACCCTCTGACATTGCCGATACATTCATACATACTTTTTCGGCATTTGGTCAGGGCTACTCTCTGACATTGCCGATACATTCATGCGTACTTCCATGGCATTTGGTCAGGGCTACCCTCTGACATTGCCGATACATTCATACATACTTCCAAAGCTTTTGGTCAGGGCAACCCTCTGACATTGCTGATACATTCATACATACTTTCTTGGCATTTGGTCAGGGCTACCCTCTGACATTGCCGATACATTCATGCGTACTTCCATGGCATTTGATCAGGGCTACCTTCTGACATTGCCGATACATTCATACATACTTCCAAGGCTTTTGGTCAGGGCAACCCTCCGACATTGCCGATACATTCATACATACTTCCAAGGCATTTGGTCAGGGCTACCCTCTGACATTGCCGATACATTCATACATTCTTACGTGGAATTTGGTCAGGGCTACCTTCTGACATTGCTAACACATTCATCATACATATTTGCCTGGCATTTGGTCAGGGCTACCCTCTGACAATGCCAACACATTCATGCATACTTTCATGGCATTTGGTCAGGGCTACCCTCTGACATTGCCGATACATTCATACAAACTTTCTTGGCATTTGGTCAGGGTTACCCTCTGACATTGCCCATACATTCACACATTCTTACTTGGCATTTGGTCAGGGCTACCCTCTGACATTGCCGATACATTCATACATTCTTACTTGGCATGTGGTCAGGGCTACCCTCTGACAATGCCAACACATTCATGCATACTTTCATGGCATTTGGTCAGGGCTACCCTTTGACATTGCCGATACAATCATGCATACTTCCTTGGCATTTGGTCAGGGCTACCCTCTGACATTGCCGATACATTCATACATTCTTACTTGGAATTTGGTCAGGGCTACCTTCTGACATTGCTAACACATTCATCATACATATTTGCCTGGCATTTGGTCAGGGCTACCCTCTGACATTGCCGATACATTCATACATACTTCCATGGCATTTGGTCAGGGCTACCCTCTGACATTGCCAACACATTTATGCATACTTTCAAGGCATTTGGTCAGGGCTACCCTCTGACATTGCCAACACATTCTTGCATTCTTTCAAGGCATTTGGTCAGGGCTACCCTTTGACAATGCCAACACATTCAATTTTTCATGGCATTTGGTCAAAGCTCCCCTTTGACATTGCCAATACATTCATACATACTTTCTTGGCATTTGGTCAGGGCTACCCTCTGACATCTGACATTGCCAACTTATTTATCATACATAATTGCCTGGCTATGGCTCTGACAATGCCAACACATTCAATTTTCCATGGCATTTGGTCAAAGCTACCCTCTGACATTGCCAATACATTCATACGTTCTTCCTTAGCATTTGGTCACGGCTACCCTCTGACATCTGACATTGCCAACACTTTCATCATACATACTTGCCTGGCATTTGGTCTTTTCTACCCTATCACAGTGCCAATACATTAATGCATACTTTCTAGGCATTTGGTCAGGGCTACCCTCTGACATTGACAACACATTCATGCATACTTTCAAGACATTTGGTCAGGGCTACCCTCTGGCATTGCCGACACATTCATCATACATATTTTCCTGGCATTTGGTCAGGGCTACCTTTTGACATTGCCGATACATTCATACATTCTTACTTGGCATTTGGTCAGGGCTACCCTCTGACATTGCCAACACATTCATGCGTACTTAAATGGCATTTGGTCAGGGCTACTCTCTGACATTGCCGATACCATACATTCTTACTTGGCATTTGATCAGGGCTACCCTCTGACATTGCCACTTCATTAACCCGCCAGCACTCGCGCCTTAAGAAATTACATCAGCACTCGTGTGTAGAGCATTTCGCTCACGTTAATGAATGTCAATAAATGCAAGTTTTACCCAAAAATATTATGAAAACAATATTTTATTAAATAAAATACATATTATTCATTCTACAAAATATATATTCAAAAAGTTAACAATATTATTTCTTTTTATTTTAATTAACAATCATAGGAACTAATTTGCCAGTCTTCTAAGGCAGTCTTATGGAAAAAACTTAATAAAAAAAACTTTAAAGAAAAAAACATGAATAACTAATCTTCGTCATATACGCGAGCTTTATACATATCACAGAGTTTACGACTATGTTCGGTACATAACATCCAAATCCCCCTCCATCAACCATGCCAAAACGCGTTCATCCCTTCGATCACGATCCATCTATAATAGAAATACATAATAGATTACTATTTCAGTGATGTGAAATCATAATATTGCATAAAAGTAGCAGTAAAACTGTCGCTAAGATAAGAAAAAGTAAAGTCATAAGTAAAAAAAAGTACTTAAGTCGATATCCGCGCGATGAGCAAAACGCCGCCTGATGGTACACGGCGCAACAAACCACCTCGTGCGAGTGACTGGCGCACACTGGCGAGAAGTGAACTACATACAGGGGTGGGCGACGGAACAAAACTCAGCTACCAAATGAACGATGTACCTACGAATAATTTTGACAAAATGGCGCACGTTTTAAATTTACTGTGAGCAAAATGCTCATAGCGCGAGTGCTCGCGGGTTAATACATACTTTCTTGGTATTTGGTCAGGGCTAGCCTCTGACACTGTCAATACATTCAAACATACTTTCTTGGCATTCGGTCAGGGCGAACATCCGACACTGTCAACATGTTCATACATACTTCTATGGCAATACCAATACTTTCATACTTACGTTTCAATACTAACCTGACTCTGACAATGTCTACACATTTATTCTTCTACAGCTTTTAGATACTACCATGGAATTTGGGGTAGGGCTACTCTCTGAAAATGCCAACATATTCATACATACTTTCATAGCATTTAATCAGGGCTAGGCAGGCATTGCCCATGAATTAAGTAAATTAAATAAATTAAAGCACAGAGATATTTAAAGTGATACGCAATAAAACATGTTTACCTAGAAACTACATTAAAGTAGTTTAAAGGGGTACGTTTTTCATACAAATTTTATGTAACCATTTATATATATTCGTGCAAGGGTTTGACGTTTTCATATCATACTCTTTATTACAAAAAATACATTATCAACATAGTCACAACACAACGTACAATGTCGAGCTTATTCCTAGAAGAGATTTCTTCCAGCCAACCTCACATTCGGTAAAGAGACGTTACTGTCGGGGTGTAATACGTGCAATTTGCTAGTATCGTGTTAGGCGACTCGTCATTCTCTCACGCCTGCGCTCTACGAAGCCGAACTAGTGGCCGCGCTTCCAGCTTCACTGGTATTTTTGCATACGATGCTGTATGAATGGCTATCCGATGACAGGGAAAGGTATGATGTACTGCCATTGTGATCTTCGTGATACACGACTGATAGTCAATACGAATCGTGCGTATGTGAGATTGTTCTGTATCAATTTACGCGATATAGGGCTTTATACGATGATATGTACTTGATATTCGAATGTGCCGAAAGGGGTGGTATGATATTAATAAAATGTTCAGAAAGTTATGGAAATGTAAAAATCAATTTACTTGTCCAAAATTTACTTGTTCTGTACCAAAAAATAATGTGTTAAACTGGGCTCAAATTTATTTAGTCCAACAGGATGAAAAGAATAATTTTCCTATTTTTAAACCTTTTAATTATCTGTTATCATTGGAATACCAACCAACGCGCAAATTAAATGAAATAAAATAAAAATACATTTAAATGCGAATCTGTCGTAAATATAATCTATTATCTGTATAGGTCATATACGGCACATCTGTATATCATATTTGGTTTCCACATAAATAGGCGCAGGTTCGTCGAACTTCGCAATATGTCTTCGTAATAGGATTTTCTTTCCGAAGAATTCCATTTCCCCTAAATATATTTCCATTGAATGAATACTCGAGACTGATAACAAATATATACCTGGCCAGGTATCTAACAAAATCTTCACAAATATATCTACGCACGAGTTACAATTGCTGTATTAACTTGTCACGCATAGCTCACACAGTGTTCGCTCCCATCCCACAGCCTCATACCTTTAATACAACATGGCCTCTCTATAACCTTATTTAGTTGGTTGCTATATGCGCTTATTACATTTGGCTAACCTCAGAAGCTTAAAAACGTGAGAGCATATCAAAGTGGAATATGATGCTCATAGAACAAGGTCAATTTTAGTGTCACTTATATCATGTTCCGCGTTGCTCTGGTTTTAAAAATCGTGATACACAAATGGACCTTATTCTATGATAAACACATTCCACTTTGGTATGCTCTCACGCTTTTTGCTTCAGAATATAAACGACTGAATTTAGCCAAATATAAAAAGCGTAATAACTAGAAAACCACGTTAATCACCCGATAAATAAACATAAAGATCGGATACCTAATGCCTATGGCCCGACAAACAATCTATCTCTTCGATACATAGAATTGTCTACAAAAGGTAGCTAAAGATAAGTAATTAAATTGTAGTATATTTTTGTTGTCAACCCGAAAGCCGCATTACTTATCTTTCGTATTTGTAACAATGTAAAATAAAACAACGCGAAGTCTAACGACTGCCTGTCGATTAGTACCTACGTCTATTCGCAGTAGCAGGAAACAATTCGAACGAAAGTTTCAGCATTAGCTCGCTCGTTACGTTCTGTTGTTATGACACCAATAATGTGGTGTAGTGAAATTCGCTCACGCTTTAGGCGATTAGAAGAGACGGCTACACGACACGGGTATGACAAATGGCCAGTGATTTGTTTGCGGTGCCGAAGTAGAGCCGATGCAGTCATAGACACCGGTTTTGTTCAACCAACTGCACGCAGAAAAGCAATTAGGTAAGATTTAACATCCATTTTAAATGCATTCGGTTGCGAAGTAAAATGTGTTCATCAATACATGTGTCGTGCGTGACTAAGATACAAATAGGGAACGTAGACGAATACCCTTTGTATGTAAATACATTAGTCATAATAGGATTTTTTAACCACTTAAAATGTTGATGAAATGTTATTAAAACTAAGAAAGTAAGTTCCGTTATATTTCGGTATACTATACGTACCTACGACATACAACGTCCATATTATGAATATACAGAAACAACTCTACATACTTAAGTGAATAGCAAATAAGTCTATACGATTATTTTGACAAACTTAACTGGCAGGCGCCATGATAAAATATCACTTGCTTCTCAAATTCTATAAAAAATATTATTTCTATTTATCTAACTTAATGTGTAATTACTTATCCCGGTTTATAAGTATGGTTATGAGGTGACATATCTTCGTTTATTATGTATCACCTATTTATCACTTCTCTCCTGTATGTAAGTAACAACTTTTTGCTCCATTGGCTATGTAAGAAAATAACTTCGCACGCAACGATACTGCTTACACCTATAATTAAGATGCTAATTATGTGTAATAATTATCGCTCTAAGAAGTAATTAAACTGCGCGAAAGAATATTCAAACAATGTAACATTTCACACGTCTCAATATTTTTACTTTAGAAACTATTTTACAACTTTGATAGCTTTATATATTGAAGGTATTATTGTATATGATTATATTTTATTACAGTCTGTCACCGAGTGGAGCGTCGGTGGCAATAGTTACCAGGTTCGAATCCCACTGCGGCCATGTACCAATGACTCTTTTCTGAGTTACTTATATTAGTTGAATACTAACCAATGCTCTAACGGTGAGGGAAAACATTTTATAACACCTGCACTTTCAGGCCCTTGAATGTGTAACCATGGTCCAAACTGGTCATTTTCCATTGTTAGTAGGGTCACGGACGTCAAGTGGCAGTCGCTTCACTGTAATTACCTGATACGCCAAATCATGAATCATGGTCAAGGCGGACCCCGGGCCCTCATGCGCCAGAGCACAACCGGTACATTAACGTCAAGATGTTATTTTTATTGTATATTATTATTACGAGAAAACAATAGGTACCTACGTAACCACATATAAGAACCCTACTACTAGGCGTCATAGTACACTCAACAATCATTAAATTCCGTACCTACTTAAAGTATTTGTAACTTGATAAATTATTGCTAATAACAGTATTTGCCGGACGTAACAAGCAATTGCGGTGAAAATAACAATGAAATCCCGCTAAAACACAGGCTTTCTAGTTCAGAATGATTTCTATAAAATTACTGCCCACGGCCTAGGTTTCCCTACCTAACAGAACGAGCTGCGATAAAATAAAACGTCTCAATACTTTGGCCTGGAAAATGTGGTTGGTCAATATGAGTTTGCTCATCGATTTACTCCGTAATGCAGTATTCATGTATACCTACCGGTATTGGAAAAAACAAATACCCAAGTTATTTAATCCGTGGTTGTCCATTTCCAAATGTTTGCCGTTGAATTGGGGCCTAATTAGATAACCTAGATTTATATCGTGAGTGATTGTTTGCAATTCTAAGAGGTTTAATTGAGAACTATGGATGGCAAGTAATTAATTATGAAGCTGCGTGATCTGAAAGACTCTTATAGGTATATTAAACAACGGAGGTCAGAATCTTATAAAGATCAAGGCGACTATCCAGATGTAGTGGCAACTATGTGATAAAGAAACTTTAAAGGATATTAATTTAAGTACTTATTAAATGTAAAAGGGGAAGATCATTTTGATTGTAGTAGACTTAGACAGTAGGTATAGTTCATATATTTAAATCACAATAACACGCTACTGTACAATGCGTCGAAAGGATTTATAACCGCAAGTCTGTGGTTGATGTAGGTAAGTGAAGGCGCGTGACATCACCGAGAGGATTTTCCGTCACTTCTACAACAGAATTTGGAGTAGGGCTTTACAGAAGCTATGATATCATCATGATCTCAGATGCAGGACACCCAGCATGGCTAGCAAAGTGTGTCCGCAACACAGCTCGCGCCGCGTTAGAGCGTTTGTTTCCTCCTCTACATACTAAGATGGAAGAGATAGCAGTATCCCGTCGCGCCTTTTCTCGCTATCGCGCGCGAGAGCACAATTGTGGTGCAATCCATGCTAGGCCCGCTGCTGGATATATTCACGCCTTTCATCCATTCCACTTTGGGCGTCTTGCATCCATCAGCCGGCTTCCTACGACTTTACAAGGTCGTTCGTCCATCTCGTGGGAGGCCGATACAATCTGTAGTTGCGAGTGCTAGACAGACAGACATTATAGTGCCTACAGTATTGGTGTGGTCTTCTAAAATACGTAAAAAAGAATGAATTGGGAATGAAACTTAAAAAGCGGTAGGTAGGTATATCCGTCTCCTTAAAACGTTCTCCTTTACGTCGGCGACGTACCTTTTCGCGTGTAAGTCCCGCCTAAAATAATAATATAGGATGTACTTTAGTTGCGACTATTTGAGATATTTCCACTATTTGGTTGAGGTTGGTGTGCGTTTTTTTTTGAGATAATCATCATCTAAGCTGTAGCTGTAGGACGTCCATGCATGGATGTACGAAACATAGGCCTCCTCCCACGCTTTCCGTACCGACCGGCACTGTGCCTATTGCATCCACCATCTTGGTGTGAGAAATGTTAAATTATTTAGCAGAAATAGTGATAAATAGGTACTACAATAAATTTCTTATATTTTTTTTTTTAACGGATAGGTGCGATATTATTTTCTTACCCGTTTACAATTTTCAGATACGCAATGCAATAATTTCGTTAGTATTTACGTTGAACGGTGTTTGGACATGCAAAAGACCAGGGATTGAGTCCCTCGGGAGATAATCTGGAGGGCGTTGTGGTCCAAGTCAGTACCTGAGGTCTATGTTGACATTGATTCCGATTCCATAGTAACAGTTAGTGTTGGTGACACTATCCCGTTCCCTATTATCGTTGGGATCAGCACCAGGGATTTGTGCTCAGTCCATTTCTGTTCAGCGTGATATCGTATTGTCAGCCAGCAACCTAACCTCCTTGGCTACTAATGTATGCTGATGATATCACTCTGAGTAAATCTGACTAGGGGCGACTAGTTCAACGTGAGAATATATGGAAGGAGTCTTTTGAGAGTAGCAGTCTGAAACTAAACATGGCGAAGACAGAGTACATGGCCGGTACTAGTACACATCTCGTACCCGTCCGCATAGGCGAAGATGTGATCGATCGCAAGTCATCATCTCAGCCCATAACACTCCACTGTAGGACTTAGGACCTCTCCCACGAAAGTGGAGATTAGTGCTATAACCTCAACGCTTGGCAGGCTGGTTGGAGATCCCAGTGTTATAAATATAAAACAATGATGGAAAATGCTGCTGCCCATTTTCCAATCTAAGAGGACTCTAGATCTTTTGCCTTAAAAGTATGACTCATCCACGAGTGTAAGAGGTTGGTGCTATTCTACTATGCCGGACACCACACGGCGATCGCAAGTATCAGGTCAGATACCTGGGATCTGTATTTAGCGGAAATAGACAGTGGTGTCCCAGTATGTGTCCATGTCTCGCGCAGATCGGCAAATTACGTAGGGAACAAATATCTGGCATTGCCACCCCCGGCAGGCATGGGAAGGACAGGCCAGCCCAAGAAACGATTGCTTGACGTCGTTAAGAATGACATGCGTGCCAACAAACGCACCACTAGGAATGCCGAAGCCCGTGTGAAGTGGACAGCTTACAGTTCATGTGCCCATGCTTACAATTCATTTTGGTATTGGAGTAAAGTGGACATCGAGAAGCAGGAAGGCGGACCCTGGGCTGTCGTTTATTATCGTTAAAATAAAATGTAAATACAGAGTATTTAAAGGAAGTAAAGCGCTGAGAGATCTAATGAGAGTGCTCAGTGCGTGCAGGTCTTTTAGAACTTCGTCCATTCAGTGATATCTGGGTCGCACGGCCGATTATATATTATTTATTATTAGTTTGTCAATGTCCACCAACACGTTCCTAAGCCCTAAGAACAATTGACCAATGATAGTGTATTATTTTTCGTTGTATGTACTACATCGTAAAATAAATAGACTATAGTACAGGGCAGTCATATTGACTTTTTAGTGCTCGTGTGTAAAGGGTAAAAATATGAAAAATGCCGTGTCAGACACTATAGTACCTTGCATTATATGTAGAAGCCATTGATTCTCTCCAAGGTAACCACTTAGATTCTCAAAATCCTACGCATCGAAGCCCTTAAAAGGTAGGCGTGAAGGTGCAGTCGTTGACTTAATGGTTGCCTTATGCGATGTGGGCCAGAGCCCTGCAGAGGCGCGCGAACACGGCACTGTCTCTGTACCCTAATAAAGACCCATGACCGTTATCAGACCACTCGACGGCGGATTTCGGAGTCATTTGGATCACGACAACGTTTGCTCGTTCGTGAGACAGATTTCACTCTCTGTGATTATGTTTTTATGCGTTTGTGTCTCGTACTCTAATGAGGAAATGGATTGGCTGACTATGTGTGTCAGAGAAATGGTGCATAAACATGTTTTATTAGGTACCTGCTTATTTTGTTAATTGTTTCCTTTACTGAACACGTACATATTTGTATTCTTACTAATAATCATGTTGGCGTAAATGTCACGGTTGAGCTCTCGCGTATGTGGGCCCGGGATCCGGCTTGATCATGATCCAGGATTTGGCAGATCAGGTAATTACAATGGAGCGACTGCAATCTGACCTCCGTGACCATCTACCAGGGGAACCTGACCAGATTGGATCATACCCTTACCGTAAGAAAATTGATTAGTGTTCAACTAAGGTACATAACTCAGAAAAGAGTTATTAGTACATGGCGGCAGTGGAATTCGAACCCGGTATCTCTCGCTTGCTTACCTTTACCAATAGACCACCGAGGCCACTGACGACGACACTCCCTAAATTTGTATACTTAATTAATTTAATGCAGGTATTTGCAACCTGACCTGCCAAATTCTGGATCATGGTCAAGACGGACCCCGAGCCCTCGTGCGCGAGTGCACAACCGGGACATTAACGCCAAGAGGATGATGATGTTTTGCAACATAAATAACAAAATTATATAAGTACTGTCACTGGATAACAACCGGCTCCCGAGCCTATTTAACAAGTCTCAGGATTCCAGCGGAAGCCCTTGGTCGAGCTCGAGGTCGACCTCGCTTCGCCAATGGTATTAGAAGGCACACCTAAAAAGTGGCGAGCTCGTTGCAGTGCTAAAGATCAACTCACCTCAAAGCACGGAACGGTCACCCATCCAGTTGGTATTTGCACTAAGCAGATTTAGTTTGCACAGATAGCAATTCTAGTGGAAAGTGCAACAATTATAATTTAGATAACAGTCGATATTGCATAAATTCAGCGAGACACGTACACCGATGGTTCATTTGAAAACCGTGAAGGAACTCCAACTATTATAGCAATTATTTCATTAACTCGCAATCGATTCGAAACATCTAATTGGCAAAGACCCGTTAGTCTTACTTGTTAAATGGTGATGCAATGTTTAGTACAGTGGCGACTTTTTAATATTGTAGATCTGTAAAAAGCAGGATAATTTATTTTAAAGGACATTAAAGATACTAATACAAGTGAAACTCTTGAATACAAACGGCCAAATCATTTTGGCATTTTTTACACTTAAGGTTTTCGACTCAAAGGATTCAGAAGGACGGTAGGTACCATAACTAACGTACATTGCTTTCAAATGAAAACCAAAACAAAAAACCGGTGATTATCGTAATAGTTACAGCATAATCATTAATTGAACGGTCAACCCAGACTTCTGCCAGGAGCCTCCACATATACACACAAACCTGTTATACGACCTCCCCATACCTCTAGAGGTACAGTCGAACAAATGTAAGGCAACACAAGGGCTAGCGCCTCGTTTCGCGTACAGCCTCAGTCTAGCCTTATACTTGTTCATCCGTACGCTTCCTTAATTGGGGCACCTAACTTAAACCCCGCCGGCGTCTTTACGGTCATCGTGGCCGCATAAACAGTGGGTGCGATTATGATATCTTATCTCGGAGGTGGGCGGGGCGCGGGCGGCGGGAGGTCCCGTTACCGGCGCGGCGGAGGGCCACAGCTGATTTCACATGTGGCCGCGGAGCCGGCCGCGCGGTTGCCTCCGTTACTTACTCCGCGGAAAATGCCGGCGATATAACCTAGTGCGACACGGACTAGGAGTGAAGCGGGAACCTGCAGTGTTTATTGGACTGTGTTTGTTGATATTGGTGACGGTGACGGACACCAGCTGATTCACCCCACTTGACGGTACGTGTGTGTAATCTATGATAATGAGTCTTTGTTTGTGTTAATCAACTTAGCTGTTTACTTTGCCAGTTTTTAGATGCTGCTAATGGTGTGTCTTCATTGCGGCTATTTTCTTTTTTCTCATAGGTACCGGGTTTCGTTTCTATTTCTAGCATGTGTGTGTTGTGATGGACGATTTACAGCTAGCTATGTTTCTGTCATACAATAAATATAATGCACAGTAATGTCCATAATCAGTGACACATGCAGTAACATTCGCAGTTCTTATCTATTAAGACAGACTTGCCAAATCCTGAAATGACGAGCTTAATGATCGATGAATAAGCATAGTATTTTCATTATATGTGTAATAACTTGTCACACCGATAATTTGTTCTTTCTCATCATAGCCCAAGAAGGCATTGATTTTGTTTCTATTGATTATACTTTATTTGACCACGTATTTATTAAATACCAAAACATGAATCTTTCAGACCCCTTTCATGATACAGTAACGTTGTAGACATATAAATAATATATTAATAAGCAGGTAAATAATAATAATAATATGTATTCTATCAGTGTGTATTAATAAATAAATAATTCGATCTTTTATAAACTTTCCAAGACATTCGAAAGGGCTTTTACATAACATTGGCCCCTTCATAACAAATAAATAATAATCGCTTCAACCGCAATCCAGCAGAGACCAGACCATCCAAATGTTTTTTGTTAGATAACCGGTGTCGTATTCTAATTAGATATTATAATTTCCTATCACTTTTCTCTTTGGAACTACTCAACTTCAACTTATTGGTTTAAATATAGACGTAGAATTGTAAATAAACTAATATTTATTGCGAGAATGGACGGATCATTTGCAATATTAGAAACTGTTTTATGATATTTTTATGATAGATATTTTGTCAGATTGAAAGCTCAAAGAACAGAATATTGATACTGACCTACGAATAGGTAAGTAATGTATACTAACCCAAATGTAGGTATTTGCGCGGCAAGTTTGGTTTTTAACCTCCAACAAAAAAGGGGTGTTATAAGTTTGACTTGTGAATATGTGGCTTTGTGTGTCTGTCTTTGGCATCGTAGCTTCCGAACGGATGGACCGATTTGAAAGCCAGTTCAATAGAGATGGTTCTTGTTTAAAAAAATCGGTCTGTAAACTTGGTCGGGGGCTTCCGACTTTTTCTGTCGGAGAGTTTATATGAGTTTGTATGGAATTAGACGCATTTGAGCAGTACGGCGGTGCTGCATGATCCAGCCGGCCGCATGTATCGATATTTTGGAATATTCATCATTTCGATATTTCGAAGTGAAATATCAAGCGAAACCGTATCAACACCAATATTTTTAATACCGACTCCACCATGAACTATTCATTTGAACTAGGTATTTGAGTTAAACTTTTGTTTAAAGTGTTCTCTCCACCTTCATAGATCAACATACAGCAGTTATTTGAACAAATTGAGTATAACTGTAAAACGCGTAACTGTACTACATTAATATTTAGACGTAGGTATATTGTTGGCTAAGTAACATAAAAAACAAAATTTTGCGCATTCTGTTTTTTCAAATACCTATTTGTGTATATATGGGGTGGGCGACCCCTTTATTTGCACAATTACATATTATAGTCGGTTCGACCGCTTCGCCTCATTAAAAATGGGACATTGTGCTGGCTGACATAATCCTCACATTCATGTGGATGAGGCTGAAGTCCAACAGTGGACTGTAATAGGCTATGTCACAGTTTAAGTTTGTTTGGTAACAAAACTCATACCATACATACAGAAAATTTAATGAAGTTTATGATTATCCGAGCGAGTTATGTTTTTTTGTTAATCTTCACAATGCCACCTTTGTCGCTTCTTTAATAAATTACTTATTTTCTTGAAGTTGTCACATATAGATAGTCTTTCTTCATTCCTGGTGGGGATTATCACCCCTTCTGTCCACCTCTGATTCTAGTTAGTCTGATTTTTATTATTCATCTTTTGATCACATTAACTTTTAAATTTTAATAAATATCGATCGACCTTAGAATATATATATATTTATATTAGTTTTAATGGCGGATGATGACGAGGGCCTTGACGTGAAGACGATAAGTTATATATTCAGCCTTTTTTTTAAATTTTAAATGGGTGTAATAAAAGTAGCTAATGAACATAATAAAGTAAAATAAAGTTAAATTCATATTAATACCATTTTAAACTTAATTTACTTGCTAATTTACCATCTATCTGGAAAATGGATCAAAATGCAATAACTAACGGTGTTTCTCATTTAGCCACGGAACCCTAAATGACTGGGATGTGTCGGTCTTTCGCAAGAAAGTGTAGTTGTGTAGACAATAAAAACAACAACACACGTTATAAGATCAATGACTTTTCTAAAAAAAGATTTCAACGCGCTGCAGCCTAGTCGACGATCGCGTGACCTCAGCCAATGGCGAAGCGAAAATCATTCCACAGATCGATTTTATAATTGTTGTTAATCGGAAACATGACGGTATATGACGGTGTTCGGTTATCCGAGAATAGAAAAAGACGGTGTCTGTGAGTAGAACTTGCTCATGGGAGGTTCCGTATCTTAGGTAAGATAAGAATTAGTATAAGATTTCTTATAATATAACCTACCCCAGGTTTATCGAGAGTCAATAAGTAATAATTTACTCTTTTATTTTTCGTCATAGAAACTAAACGATTCCAAACATAGCCTATGAATGGACCAATAAATTTTATATTAAATATGGTATGGTAAATTTCTTGTTAGACTTTATTGATTTTAATTGAATATTATCACTCATGTTCCCGTTAGACTCTTAGTTGCGGAACCCTAACCCATAAAACATCACTCTAAACCACAACGTAACTTCTATACTGAATAAGTTGAACACGCCGTTGGTCAAAAGCGTCTGCAACACTTTAGCAATATTTTACGCAACAAGGACGAACTTTGATATAATTACTAAATCAGAGCGAACACATTATAATCAGCCTTCTAAAAATATTGATCAAGTTTTTGCATACTCAACGACAGCCGCTGTGTACGTATTAACTCATCAAGTTGACCTCATCGTCGACGTTAGCTTCGCAACTGATTATGTAATCAAGTTCCCGAGGTAGTCCTGACCTTGGTGCGAGTCAAGTAACCGTCAAGCGAGGCAAGTGATGAGCGCAGCAGCGCCTGCGCAGCGCGTTGCGTAAAAACATAATTGCCGTTATAGGAGCTGCATCCAAGTGCATCGACTCCATCTCAGTGAAGCTATGCGGGGACGCCGTGATGCGATGCGCTCACGTCGCGGTAGGCCGAGGCTCGCTACTGCTGAATTACTTTAGTTACTTACTACCAAGTTACGTTAACTTTACCTAGTAACCAAGTTACTAGGCACTAAATCCAATAAAGGTACAGAGTGGTGCAAAAGGGGGGCTTCTCTCTGAGGCCGTGATTTGCTAACCTCTTGACAGCCATGATCTAAATATGAAACACAAGAAGCCCGTCCACCGTCTGTTAAATGAGACCAATGTGTTATACTTTTGATATAATATGACTTTTGACGTCACGATGAGGACCAATTCGAACAAAGAGTTTGGCAGTTAAAAGCATTCGTAGTTAACACACTCAAATTACAAAGTATTGGAGGCGGCCCGGTGCTCAAAGCCTACTAATATTTTAAAAGCCGAAGTTAAAGGATGGATTCTCGTTCATAATTTAAGTTTAATATGTTTACAGGGCGGATTCATAGATTTTCTAGCCGAGTCTGCGACAAACAAGCAGACAGCTCATCTGATGGAAAGCGGTAACTGTCGCCCATATCATTAGTTCACGTGACAAAAATGAAGAGATGCGTCATTTGTCACTGAAAGGACTCAGTAATTACGTTGGCTCCTATCTTTCAAACCGGAACACTAGAATACAAACATTAAAGCTGGGCGATAAAGCTTGATAAGGATGTAGTGCGCATCTAGGCGGACTACTAACGCTTGAGAGTCCTACCACCGGTTTATCTGTTACTTGATAAATTTCGAGTTCGCTATACTCGCTTTTATTTTTTTTTACTCAACCCACATCAAAAACTCCGAGCTCGCCGAGCTTGCTCATTTATTTATTTATTTTATTTTTATGATGTTCACTTCAGCTGTTTTGAGACTAAATTAAAAAAATAGCAAGACAAGGTCATAGATAAACTTAAGTAGATACGTGTTTTGTGTCTGTCTTTAGCGCATCTCGCATTTCAAATATCGAACGCCGATCGTGCGCTCGATACAACTGAACGCTTGCCTCATTTTTTCGCTTCATACTGTGTGGTTATTGTACGTGGGAGTCTGGTGTTAAGCGATTTTCACATAATTTTCTATGAAAGGTACACGGTTTTGTGCGAATAATTGAGATATAATGCCGGAAAATTATAAATTGCGATCATATCAATGATGAGAACGAACTTAGAATGTAATACGCTTCGATAGATGTAGTTCGATAAGGGATTGAGTTTTGTAACCTAGGTACATCATAAGCTGGGACAATGAAAATAATACTCACAGTACTAGACAGTAGATAGAATAGAATAGAATAGAATAGAAAGACATTTATTTGGTACTCCATGCACACACATCAACTTATACTTAAACAATAAATATAAATAAATACATCTTAATTTAATATAGAAAAGAAAAGGAATACCACTTAATATATAAGCTGTATGTGTGCGCTGCAGCAACACAGAAGGGTTGTTGCTCAGCACATTATTACCTTGAAGGGCAACACACTGATTTTCAGCCAAAACCCAGCTACTCAGCTCAGGTACTGCTTTCTATCAGTTGAACTGTGTGCTCGTTTGTCACCGAGTAGTTTAAACAAAAAACAAGACAAAAGAAGTACATCTCGAAGACAATCTTAAAGCATGTACTCAACAGGTAAGTACTTAACAGGAAAGAAAACCTCAACAGACCATAACTAAACTGCCCGAAATAAAACCTCAATTATGCCCGCAACATTTTGGTCCCAAAAAAATGTCTCTTGTAACCGTAATGAACATTTATTTGTGTAAAGGTTTCGTAAATTTTCTCAGCGCGAATCGCTGTGACGCGCATTAGAGCCGGTGCGGCAGCTTCCGGATCTGATTGCTGTGGGGCTGCGTCTGCGCAAGCGTCTCGTACCCGAGCGTTAGCTTTTAAAGCCGCTGGGTAATGGAAAACATTTCAATTGGTCTCATATTTCTCGGTCGTTATTAATTCGAGCATTGGTCGCGGTCGGAAAGCGGCTCGCCGTCGATACGCCACGGCCGCTGTCAATCAGAGCGGATGGAGCAGCGATGGAGCGATGCCTCACGCCGCAGCCGCGGCTGGCCCGACCCCGTTATCGGCAGATTTCTCTCACCCCGCCCGCCCGCTGGCGTATTGTCTTCGAGCGGTGAAGTGATCAGTTATCCAATTGACCAGATTTAGATTCGAATGTTTCGTTTGCTTGTGATAATGCAGAGGTATTCTGTAAGACTAAGTTGTAGGTAGCTGACATCAAAGTTGACTTAGGTGAAAGGTCTACTCTGAGTAGTTTTCCGAGAAAGGTTTTAATCGAGAGATTTAAAAATACAAGCCGTAAATAATATCTAGACCCTATTTATTTTTTTGCTTGGATACGTCGATTTTGGATTCTGATGATGACCTTTGATGATGAACTTGATACATAAACAAAAACTAAAATGTATGTAAAAGTTTATTAGTCTACGGAATAGAAAATCGAACTGCTATGCGAACAGGAATAACGTTGAACACATTCAAACGTCGTTGAACAGCGCCATATCTAATATTTTTATTAATAAGCCTTTAAAACGCCTCATTATAATAACTGCTATACTTATTTCAATGAAGATACCATATTCATTAACTTAACTACAATAATTATGTATGTGAATGATGACATCAGATTGTATATTATTCAGGCCACGCTACGTTAGAAATTTTTTCTCACGCATCATCAAGTTTAAGTTAAGACTGTGCATGTAGTATTTTATCAAGAATTAAGGCTAATGTTTGTTCACACACGTGAATATTCGTAATGAGCTTGCTTTCGTTTCCTTCGTGCACTTAAAGTGTATCAAGTAAATTGGTTCGACTTTTTATTTTGTCGGAAGGTATCAAAGCACTACTGGCAATCAGAAAATGTATTTGGTTCAAAGTTTCAACAAGATGGGTACTTATTTCACTGCGATACGAACTGAGGCAATTGCATTGGACGGAGCAGTCTTTCATTGAAATTCAAATTGGCAACTATTGTGAACCGTATTGAGTGTCGACCGGAGAAACGGCGGAGACTAATGGCCAACAACCGGCGCATTGTCGATGGCCAGTGGAGTACTCCGCGGTTTCGAATTCATAGAACTGGCCCATAACCCCTTCAATTGCGAGAAACGCTCAATTGATTCTGTCCTTTTCAAACGCCGCTATGTCGAGAGACCGTTGAAGCCACTTTGGATATCCGCATTTGCGTATACCGTGTCGGCCCATATTGGGAACGAGTATTGAGGTCAAAATGGAGAACATTTACCTATATCTTATCTAAAATATACTTTCATATTATACTAAACATATTTTGAGGAGACATCTCGTAGGTTCGCGAATTTTTTTAAACTTGAAATGGTTTAAGGTGCAATTTTCCACTGGAAATTAAAACAATAATGTAGAGACGTTTATCTGTAATTTATTCAATTACCACATACGGTTATTTTTGGCCTGAAAGTAAAACGATGGTTGGAAAATGGCGACATGTGATGTTAACACGCATTTCTGTAACATTGCAGTGGTGCAATAGAGTGCTGAATGAATAATCGCTGTAGTGTGGTGTGACCGCAACTGTGACGTCACTGTGGGCAGTCGCGATACGCTGATTTTTACTGCCATAAAAACTTCAATTGCTAATAGGATTTTAATTTCATCATTTATTAGTAGATTTTCTTTTAATTAAATATTCTTAGAGTTGAACACGGCCTTCTATGTCTAAAATGTAGTATTTTTGACAATAAAGTGAAACGACCCATATAATATGCATGTGGGTACTTTAGCTTTAAACGTAAATCATTCCGAGATGTCCAGTGGCTGTTGCATCAGTACATTGTAGGCTGCGGCAAGTAATCAAACACCGGTGATACATCATGCCCCAGAAGTAATCTGTGTACTCGTACATTACACAACACCTCATGAGGAAATTATATGCGAAGATTTTTCGTATATATGTTCCTTTCTTCGTTTATAGATGCCACGTAAAGCGGTCGCCGAGTATTGTCCAGTTTCCAACGTCGATAGTCTTAACTGTCGTTGTGTAACACACAATAGATTTGACTATAACGGAAGATATTGTTTGTTAGATAACTTGAAAATATTCATATATGCTGAATTGGGTTTATTCCATCCATGTTACATCTAGGTGTCCATTTTTAGTATCATCGTAACCGTAACCGTCAAAGTAACCGTTTATAATACAGGCAATAGTTTCCTTCGCATAAATGTCCGGAAGGTATTAATATATACGTTCTCGACGTAAATACCTGGGACTTTAGTTAGTAAGTTAAGTAGGTAGTAAAGTTTAATCTTCACTTACGTCTACTTATATAGGAGGGGTTGCTGACCGTTGCTCAGACGATCACGCCTAAAATTGTAACAAGTTCAAATGAAAAATATTTTTTCATGGCCAGCTTTTATTGCGTGTTTTCTATGATCACTCAGAGTATTTGTCAAGCCTAATAAAGCCTAAACTCGATGGGTTTACAATGCGTTGTTTAGGAGTTCGTAGTTCCAACTTTTGTCTCTATCATCAGATCGGCTCGATATCGTAACATTGCATTGTCACCGATGTTGTTACATGAGTTTGCATTTTAGCGGAAACCGGGAACTGGATAAAATTTTACTTGCAAGATTTTATTACGAATAACCATGGGAATATGGGAAACTAAATAAAACCTTGTAAAAAGCAGTGTGTACGGCGATCTGCACGAGTTCCGATCGCCTTCAAAAACTAGTCCTCCCACGTAACTGCACCATCCTGACGAATTGTACGTGCACATATTTTATTTCAATGGTGATACTTGTATTAGCCGTATTGGTTTTGCAACAGCGTACGGTTGAGTGGCGTGCACGCACTGAAAACTCCGGAGCAGAACAATAACTCGACAACAATCGGGCAGCGGGCTGTCATTCGCACGTGCCGGCAGACCATGTAATGTTATGTAGTTTAAGGCACCTTTTTATTGCCTATAGAGGCATACGGTCAGATGGCCCATATGACACCAAAGTAAACAGTTCCTGGAAAGATTCGTCTCTCAAGAGTCGCCGTTTGCAGGACTTCGCATGTGTGAAGTCGAAGATGCGATTAGTCGACGACGCGGTTGACCATCACCATAAGTCGGAAAATGCCCACAGCTAGGCATAGGCCTCCTGCAAATATCTCCACAAAAGTCGAACTGTCGTGAGTCGGAAAAACCAATTTGCATCTAGCAAATTGGTCAAGTTCGGTAGTACTTGAGTCGCCTGTGAATAGTTATATGTGCGAATAGCCTAAGGATACAGCGATGTGAATGATTAGGCTAATTCTCGCTAGATGTTGTTGGAAGTTATGGTGCAAAAGATATAAATAAATGGATAGCCCAGAGCCAACAGAACTACAAAACAAGAAACATGTACATAAATATCTACATTATTGCAAATAAACTTATAACATATACTAGCTTACTATAAATCTTACTTACTTTAAATCTTAATTTACGGCAGACTTATGGAACCGTGAGACTTGATGGCCAATAAATTCTAGGTATACTACAATTTATCGAACCGATACTTGTTGAAATGAAACTTATCATTTCAACAGTCATTGTTAAGCAATATTTAAATTATCAAACACAATGAGTAACTCTGATACAATTAATCAATTATTACAATTAATTATTGGCACATATTAATAATAATAATAATATCATTATTTCATACTTAAAAATCCATAGAGTTTTAGTAAAAGTGTGTTAGTTGACAGTTTAACCTAATTTTTATGTTAGTACTGTTAATGCGTACAAAAATTCAATGATTTAGTATTTAATTTAGGTTTACAGGACATTCACATACCTAAACCTAAACCTGCGATTTTGCAGCCTTACCGCAAAACAAGCACATTAAATTTGCTCGTCTGTCAGTTCCGCCCTGACTCCTGCTCGCTCAAAGACTTGTCTTAAGAAACCTCAAAGAACGCGCTGCCGGTGTCGCTCAGTTTTTGGACTGGAAACAAGGTATATGTTTGACAAGTTACGATGAAGATAAATATTTTACGGACTTGCCTAAGCGGCGTCGTGGTGCTGAGTACTCCGTGGCGAGGCATTCGCGGCTGCAGCGTACCGCGGATTCGATTCCAAGCCACAATGGAAACGTTAGTCATTGTATTTAGCTGACTACCTTCTGAATTGCATTAGCCTAATAAAAATATGGGTATATGACGTATGATGGTACCGACCCGATGGAACTATGACGTCGAAGTTTGCTCATCGATATACCTAGGAACTGACTTAATAGCTGATCATAACATAGACAGTTCAAGGTTCAACTGTCGAGACGAGAAGCTTGATTGTGCACTGAAACGTTCCTGAGTCACCTAGCCTAATACTTGAAAGTAATAATTAGGAGAAGGTTATTTGGAAATTTTCGCTGGAAGTTGTTGATACATTGGTGCCTACTTTTGATACATAGTCAAACTTTTCATTTTCACTTCACTTGGTTGATTAGTAATGAAATTGTTTGTGTGCCAAATATTTTAAGAATGTCTAAAACAAAAACCGATACAAAATGTTTGTCACCCACTCGGAAACTGTGTCGAACGACATTATGCAACTAGTTTACATACATACAAAACACCTGTTTATTCCTGATTTTAATCCTTTATTCAACGAAGAGTGCGTCTGCATAACAAAATAAACAAGTATGGAATTAATGTCAATATATTATAATCCTAATCGCTGTTTGTACCAATTAAATAAATGAATAAAATTATGATTAGTAATAGAGACATTTTAGTCTGAATTCTATTATTTATTCATTCAGATAAATGTAAGTTTTGTTCATGTAAGAAGAACTACTCAAAACGCATAAATGCGGTCATTATTACGTAAAATATTCTGAAGTGACAAAGTTGTGTATATCTGAGTTATATATATATATATATATATATTTTTTATATTAAACAAGACAAGCATTTGACCGCCATCTCACCTGTTGGTAAGTGCGGCCGAAGATGGAGCATGCCCGTCTTAGAACAGCCTATTCACTCTAGCCTTAAAGGCATCCAGATTATATTGATCAGGGAACACACTCGCAGGCAACGCGTTCCTCTCCTTAGCCGTACGCATTGTAAAAGTCAAGCCAAAGCGGCTCGTGCGGATAGTTGGAAGATCCACGACATAAGGATGAAGCGCTCGCCCGGATCGTGTCTCCCGATGGCGGAAAGGGAACGACGGAATGAGGTCGTGCAGCTGCTTCGCACACTCACCGAAATGTAACCTGTAGAAGACCGACAGACGCGCAACCCTACGCCGATGCTCGAGGCTCTGCAGCCTAGCTTCAATCAACTGTGGGTCACCAATCATCTTCTTTGCACGTTTTTCCACCGAATCCAAAGCCGCCAGTTGATATTTGGCTGATCCATCCCAGAGGTGGCAGCAGTACTCCATGCAGGATATACCTACATTAGGAGGTCAGATAGCAGTCGCTTCACTGTAATTATCTGATCTACCAAATCATGGTCAAGGCAAGTCCCGGGCCCTCGTGCGCGTGGATACAACCGGGACATCAACGCCAAATTAATCACTTTTTTATAAATTAGTAGTAACAGGATTAAAGTATCAGAAAGCATCGAAGACACTGAAGTGAAATGACCAAATCCTGTTATCGGGATATTTACCCAATTAACCTTATCCACGGCATGTGAAGAGCCACGTGCAATCGACCCTCACGTTCTCGAAGGCTAGTTGACGGCCAGGGATTACCCTTGCTCGTGACTTTGCCACGTGAAGCGAGCGTCATTCTATCTAGCCACAGTTCAAGAAGCCGTAGATTCAAGGCGCTGGGCGATTGACGTACAAAATTGACAAAAATAATGGGTAAAGGCGGTAGCGTTTATGTGGCATCACAAATAGTGCGAATATGTGGGCCGTTATTGTGGGCCGATTGTCACCACTTAACGGTATAGGAAGTATGAGTAATCATTATGTTATTGTTAGAGTAAATTGTAATGTATGGTTCGCTTTTACACGATCGTATAGATTTCAATTTAAAGTAGATGTTTCTAGGTCTTCATAGTCTGGTAGAGCAATTATCACACCTGATGTTAAGTGTAGATACGAGTAGAAGATAGAGAAGTAGGTAATACTTTCCCTAGGTTCCAAATTTATATATATTTATATAGGTTGAGGAAAACCAACAACAGCAATGATTACATTATAAAATAACAGTGGTAGCACAAACCCAATTATAGGTTTCCACCGATAGAACTTCTTTATTTAGTTTATTGTAGGATATCGACAACAACAATTCGTGTTTTTATCTTATCTAAGCCAATAATAGGATATCACAGCGAGTTTAGGAAATACAAGTTTTAAGATCAGCATGAAATGGAACACAAAATCCAAACTAAGTAATATTGCAAATGGGAATGTAACTCCCCTTGTCTATATGTTACGTTCACGCCTAAACCGCTGAACAAATTTGGATTAAATTTGTCAAGAAAATTAATGATAAATGCTTACAATATTACATAAAAAGCTTGTCATCAATTTTAGACATCCTATACATTAACTGAGAAAATACCGAATCTCGCTCTACTGAAATTACTTGATCTAAGAGACTAGTACTCTAAATAATTGAGCTATTTATGCAAGACGCTTCCATTACACATTTCCGAATTAGTCATATTTCGAAATAGTGAATTCAATCAAACAAACGCCAGCGCAAGCGCGACGTTAAACTGGTTCACTCGGCCAACCTAAACCGCTGAATAGATTTGGATTAAATTTGTCAAGAAAATTATGCATTATACAATATGAGTTAAAAAGCAAGTGAACAATTTTAGTCATTTGATGACTAAAATTGTTACTAAGTACACTTGCAAAAATATCGAATCTCTCGCTTTATTGAAATTACTTGATCGAAAAGAGTTGTACCCTAAATAATTGGGCTATTTAAGCAAGGCGCCCCCTTACACATTTCCGAATTAGTCACATTTTTAAATAGTGAATTCAATCAAACAAACGCCAGCGCAAGCGCGACATGAACCTGTTTTTACTCGGCCAATCTAAACCGCTGAACAGATTTTGATAAAATTTGTCTATAAAATTAATGATAACGCTTACAATAAGAGATAAAAGACTAGTCAATTTAAGTCATCCAATAACAGACGAACAGAAATTATACCAAATCTCTCGCTCTATTCAAGTCTCTTGCTCTATTGAAATCTCTCAAGCTAAGACAGTTGTACCCTAAATAATTGGGCTATTTATGCAAGACGACTTACACATTTCCGAATTAGTCACATTTCGAAATAGTGAATTCAATCAAACAAGCGCCAGCGCAAGCGCGACGTTAAACTGTTTCCCCCGGCCCGGCACGCTCCATTGGAAATATGGGGTATGTATAATTAAACAGTACGGTCAGCAAAATCAATATTAGTATTTAAGTTTTTTTTCACAATTGGAAATGCGAACGTAAGCTGCTTGTTTATTTTTAACGTGCAGCTATAATAAATACCTATTGGCTCTAATTATAATTGATTGCGGAAAAATAAGTATTTTCAGTAAAACAAGCTCAATATTTTCCTTACCTATAATAATATTATGGTTTATAAATTTTTTCCTTATTTATTAACAGTTTCTGCGTTTCATGACGTATACTGTTGGTAAGCGTTTTCCGACTGTACTGGGAGCAGAGTGCAATCAGGGAAGCGCGCTCCGGCGAGTCGGCTTTGTTTACTTAATGCTTGTAAACGGCCAATCAAATGGCTAATGCCCATGAATAGGTACTATTGAAGAGTCTGCGCCCAGCTATATTTTACGAATGGAATTCACCGATTCAAACGATAACATGTTCGCCAGTAGTGGTCCCAGCGCGATTCGTTCGCATACACCTACTTTACCCCTACTTACCCTTTTTTCCTTGTTTAAACCTTCCTCTTGAATCACCTTCATATTGTTGAAAACCGCATTAAAATTTGTTGCAGTTTAAATTTAAAAGATCTAAGCGTATATAGATACATACATAGGGACAGACGGCGGCGACTGTTTTGATATTATTTTCATGTACAATGCTCGTACCCGCAAGCATAATTATGCAATAGTTTCTGTAATGAACGCAGTCAACTAAAGCCAACAACTAGAAGCAGGTCGTCGATCACTAGTGCAACGCTAAACTGTCAAGTAGCCATGATTTACGTTCACGTGCTTACAGGTGCACTGATCGGAACTCATTTTGCAACTATTATATCACTGCAACCAGTAAATAGTGCAATTATGTGTTACTAACATACTTGAAATGAGGCATGAGCAGTAATGAACACTAAACAAGTCAAAGATTTGCACAGCAAACTGTCGAGTCATCGGCTGACCAATGACCTAATGTCGATCGTATTCAAACTCAAAACGAATGCAAGTCATTGTAATTGACAGAGATAATAGCAAATAGCAATATTTGTAGTCCAATATTCCATACTTTATAGTATACAGCAAAATATTAAATACGAAGAAGTCAATCAAAGGAATAAGCAAGTGAAGCCGTACTTAGACGGAAGGAAAGTAGTTATTTGATACTGCCTTTTGACGCCATTATTGGGGTCTTGTCGTGTGCCCGTTATCATACTGGTTTGTGCAAGACGTGTATTTTTACTTGAAAACTACACTACTTACACACCTATTACCGGTAGTTAGACTCGTGTTAATCGACGAGAGTTTTTATCTCTACAAGATTTGAAATTGGGTTCAATTCACCTGCGAGTTTTCGTTTGGCACAGTTCACTTGGAATAATGTTTATTGTAACCGTGTGGGGTCCGACAGAGTAGAATAGTACACAAACACCTAGCTTCGCACGGGTTTTCTCGTCTTTTGTTTATATACATAAATTGTAGGTATTAATACGGAATTTTTACGGAAGGTAATTTCTTACGGAAGGTTTATATGTAGATTATTATGTTGAAAACCACATCAAAATCCGTTGAATTTTTTGAGGACATAGCGGATTAACAGACGGACGCAATAATCGACTTTAATTTATAGTACGTAAGGACATGTGTCGTTGGAAACTCTGTTGACTATAAAATGGGCAGCAACTTCTGCCAAGCATGGAGATTATGACAAAACCCTTCCATGTGGAAGAGACTCAAGTCCAGCAGTGCACTGATATGGACTGTTGATTTTATGTGATGATGTGGTTTCTATCGTAAAGGTGTAAATTTTTTTACCGTTTGCATTACTGTTTTTGGCTCAGAGTAAAGAAGATTTTCATCTAAAAATATTATGCAATAAATTGATGGAGTAAAATATATCCTTTCAATTTATTAAATTATTTATAAAAATATAAATCAGCTGGTTTTAAGATTAGGCTGTATGGCAGTTTTACTTAGTTGCCTTTGCTTACGCGTGCCTGTAAAAAAATTATGAAATTTAAATTTATGGCGCGAATTTATACAATTTTTTTGTCTAAGTAATGAAGTTGTGTTTTGTGGAGATATTTAATGTTTCGTATGTTACTCGTGTGTTTATTGGTATCTACTACGTCGCACACTTAAATCTTTAGTCATAGCACAGAATATCTATATTGACGTATTAAGTACCTACTATACAGCGGAATACGTCTTATTATAATTAGTTCATACACGGAAGAAAAATCAGTAAGTCTATACAAATAGTTTATTAGTAATAGACATGGTTACAGTAAGTTAATGGTACAGGTTTTGTTCAATACATTAAATAGGTTAAAATCAATTAAAGTAGTTTAATTTAAAGAGATCGGTTCGTATGTTTGTAATTTTATTTTGACTTAAAAGAAATTTCAATAATAGGAAGCTACATTCTTCCCAACCGGGTAGTCTTTCATATTACCAACATATTAGTATCACTACAAAGTACATTTGTACTTTGTAGAATGAAACATATTCAACAATATACATTTGTATCCACAAATCATGATAATGCAACGCGTTACGAATTACATCTATATCGATTCATCACGGTTGCGGTTTATAAATAAGTGTAGTAGAACAATTCTACCGGCGGCGATAAGGGAATTCATTATATGGTAGTAACGCAATATATATACAAACGTGTTGTACTTGCCTATTCAAATAATATATATTCGGCGAAATTCAACGTACCTACAGCTTTGTTGGAAATCGACTTGATTTACTTTTACTTCGAACATAAATAATAATATGTTGTAATTGTATGTTAAATGTATAACATTACATACAACTTTCATAGGTCCATACATAAAGTCACACCTCATTCCCGGAGCGGTAAGCAGAGACAAGATATGAATATGGTATGGTAGATGGAGAGATATGGTATTTGTGCCGATAATAGCAATTGAAAACCGTTCCACTCGAGGCGAGCGGTTCAAAAATAGGGCCTCTAATGAACGAAATAAGTACCTACTTACATCAGATATCCAATTTTAGAACCCATACTTGTTTTGAAAACACTTACGTAACACTTCAATTTAGTTCAATTGTGAATAGCCACTTCGAGAATACGATATTCCCACCGGCGCGTTACGTTATTAGCAAAGAGCTCTCCAACAGTCACAGCGATTAGCTTTAATCGATTCTTTGGCAGTGCCGGAATGGCAGCAGGTATAATTGAAAGACGCCATCTATCCCTGATCGCGAGTAGAAAGCGTCACTTTCTCGGTGTGGTGAACATTAATTCGGAGTTCACGTTGATTTTGGAGACGCCACGGTCGTCGCCGGCGCACCGGCTTCGTTACGCCGAAAGAAACACCACTTTTTGTCACTTGCCTCTAACAAGGGGCGAACAAATGCGCCGGTTTTCTAAACGCTTTCTGTGCCGTGTCGGATGAGCACGAAGTTGTCGTGGACATAGTTAAGGATTTAATAATAACCTGAGATGCTTTATGGTTTGCCTATCAACGCTGCTACTTATTTATGTCGTCAAATGCGAGCTTATTATGCCATCTAGATTCAAAAATTCATGATTCAGGGGATGTTAGATATTCTATTAAGGTCAACTATCTCGTGTTACTTTTAAGTTTTTAAATTGATGAAACTCTTGCTAAGTAGCTTCCTATTATGAAAGTATCTATTCTTTCGTATTTCTTGCAAAGCAATGATGGTATAGGCAGGCCTACATCTCATGGGAATGTGGGTCACCGTAGTGTATGATACGTATCAGATATCAATAAAAAATCGCACATCTGGCGTACTAGTGCAGTTGATCTAAATATGAAATATTTACGCTACTGCTTAGGTTTCCATTCCACTGTACGCAGGTGTCTGCTTGTCAGATACGTTCTAGTTTCGGATGTAGGCAACATGTCAGGCCAGTGCAGTTATGTTATTTATTGAGATCGTAGTACTGTAGCTAATAAGTAGTTGAGTTGAAGTTCCTTTTCGTCCAATTTTGTAGCTAAAATTCGCTAGCTACAGCTATAGTATATATACGTAATGCGAATATAGTTTCCCATTCTGAAGTCTCTAAATAACAATATAATTTATATCTATTACAATCAATACAATACAAATACGGTCAAATATAATTATCAATATAATAGAGCCTGGGCCCTGTAGAATGAATCTTACGTCACGAATACGCGGTTTATAATAAAATATAGAACTACCTACTTCTTTACGCTTTCTTACAACGCTAATCTAACCGAATTTAAATCCATATAAGTACCTAATTAATACACGACTATTTGCAAGACACGATATCTTATCGTATCCATCGAAGCCCATTTTGACAGATGTCATAATGGCCTTGTGCCCACGAAGTAAAGTGCATTTTCTATTGGTCCCTGCAACTATAGGTAGTCTGGGGCCCTATTTTTGAAACGCGAGAGCTCGCATGCGCTAACTATATATTTTCATACTCGTGGTAAGTTGCTAGAGATAGAAAAGACAAGCATTTTGCCTTATAAAATTAATCCTGCTGTTCGATTCAATCGTAGTATCCACCCTGTGTATTCACAGTACCGGGCCCTCACCCGTTTGCAAGTCAGCACTTATGGGGTTTGATTCCGCACACCGCTGCGTGGGATTGCGGCTCGTTTCTTGCGGTTATCGGCTGCTCTGGCCCTGACTGAGAATTATGGACTCTCTAATGCTTTGAAAGGATTGCATTGTGCACAGTTAAGGCTTCGGTGTCGCGACACAGCCTACGCGGCGTGTGTTCTACAACTTAGCATGATTTATTGCCGTACAATGGTCAACTTAGAAATTGATCTTCTCGTTGTACGTAGCTTCGATCTCAGATT
This sequence comes from Blastobasis adustella, assembly GCA_907269095.1. Classification (NCBI taxonomy): domain Eukaryota; kingdom Metazoa; phylum Arthropoda; class Insecta; order Lepidoptera; family Blastobasidae; genus Blastobasis; species Blastobasis adustella. The sequence continues at coordinate 11,039,199 of OU026123.1, read as the reverse complement.
TTGTTACCCTACTTCTTATTTCAGGTCATGGTTTATCTGTGTCAGTAGTTTTTGCTTAATTTTTTTTATAGTTGCATTTTATTTAACCATTTATTGTACACAAGATTGTTACAAAAGTATGTGACAGTTTAGATTATACCTATCAGACACAACAGGGCAATTTATATTTTAGTAACATTACGAACAATATGTTTGTATCATTTCCGACAGACAATCTTCCTCACTCACCAGGTCGTTGGCGTTGGCGATATTTTAAAGGAAACTTATGGTTCTACATAAGTTTCCTTTAAAATGTATAGAGAAGGAACTGGACAGCAGCACATTTTTTTTCATTTAACACAGTGACAAAAGAGCAGACAGCCTACCTGATTGTAAGTGGTAACTGTCGCCCATAAACTTTGTTTTTAATATTGCGGTTGTGCATTTTATTGTTTTTCAACATTGCTCTCTCTAACGAGTCGAATATATCGCAAATACTTCGTATCATCATCTTGGCGTTAATGGCCCCGTTGTGCTCTCGTGCGCGAGGACGCGGAGTCCGCCTTTGACCATTATCCAAGATCTGGCAGATAAGTTAATTGCGGAGCGGAAACAGTGAAGCAACTGTCATCTGACCTCTATGACCCTGTTACCAGGGGAACCTGACCAAATTGGATAATGGTGACACATTCAGACGCCTGAATGTACAGGTTTCATCACGATGTTTTCCTTACCGTACGAGCATTGGTAAGTTTTCAACTAATGTACATTACTCAGAAAAGAGTCATTAAGGCACATGGCAGTGTCCGCCATGGGGTTCGAACCGTGTATCTCTCGCTTACGTGTCGGACCCCTTAACCATTAGGCCAACAACGCCCCTATATCGCAAATATATCTAATAATACATCCGTACAACCGTAATAAAATTTTATTTACTTTTACAATTTTATTATTATTGATAGGCATTTATAGTAACTGGTTTTCGTAGTAAATTTCTCATTCAATAAAACTTATTACTCCGCTGGATATTAATAGAAACGTTAAACACTTTCACTAGTCTGCCGAAATTACCTACAAATTCGAAATTGATTACAGTTTAAGTGAAACGTCAGTTCACGCCATTCACCGTCTCACTTAAGAGAGGTAAATATTTCTAAATAACGTATTTTGAGCGCTGTGTTGGTGGGTCTTAAAAAATTAATACAGGTATTAGATACCTCAAAGAAATTGGACATAGAGGCAAGATACCTTGATAAAGCCGCGAATAGCTGTCATGCATGTCATTACGTGGCGTTCCACTCTTTCTGGTATAATAAAACTTAAATTACGTGTTTGTATACAACATTGATTTGGCCTTGAGATTGTAGAGATTATAAAACACAGCCACTGGCCGCACGAACAATTGTACACGAGGTACCTACTCATAACATCCACAAATAATGATCATAAAACAGAAAATGTATAGTGCCTTTTATGAATGAACCCACCGTGGCCTGGGAACTTTCGGTACCTAATTCTGCATAAATTATTCATGGGAATCACATTGCCTTGTCGAGAGTGAATTTCTTACGGGTATTTTTCTAAATTCCTTCACAGTAATGACGGTATACGTACTTACATTGTTAATTAAAAGTCATGATCTAGATTTAGCTGAGACTGAGAGTTTATTGTTATTGTTTCCTAGCAGGAACGCGTTAACAATAGACCTTACTAGATAGTTGAGAATACGTAACCGGACAGTTATATGCCCAGTCGTAAAACGTATTGTAATATATTTCCTATATACTCGCTGATATACTCAGACATAGACATGTAAAAAACCAGATGAATAATATTGAGACCAATTCTAAGGCTTTCCAGACCCTTCGTACCCATGGCCGTACCTACATCTGGTATGGTGAAGGTTATGCTTGTAATGTGCAGTGTAGATGTAGATGGCACATAGCCAGGTTTAAGGGGAGGCTTAGACCAATCAGCAAAGTTTCTGCAGTTGCGATAGTGATAGGTAAGTATTATAAAAATCTGTTTGAATACTCTTCGAAAATAAAGACGACGAGGCAACTGCATTTAAAAAGTTCCTCAGCTAATTAAAATAGACTTATTATTTGGACAAATTATAAGAAACTCAAAGGAACGGAACGTGGTATAGTAAACAAAGAAGCGGAGTGCACCATGCCATTCGGTCAGTTCGTGACAAAAACAACAGTGAAAGTGTCTCTTCAGGCGCGTCCGCGGCCGCCGCCGCCACCGAGCGCCGCACCGCGTTGGTTTTTGCATGAAAACGCTCAGACTAATGCCTTCATTACGGTGCATGGTGTACACTAATTGTCGGTGACGTAGGCAGCTAAAGTGGACTATTTGAACGTTGAACGCTTCGACGCCCGCGGTACGACCTCCACGTTTTTCACTCATCCGCTGCCGCGCCGGCGTATCAATTCTAAGCAAGTACCAGCTGAACTTGAACTCGTGTTTCTTATGTCTATGTTTATGCTAATAGAAAAATCTCTAAATCATTGACTGGCAGCTGTTTAATATGAAATGAAATCGATATTTTAGATAGTTGCACGAGCATCGTGAGTGAAATTTAACAGAAATGTAGCGGAATATAATCTCAAAACTTTCTGTCCATTCATATCTTAGAATTGTTAATAAATATACGTCGACTTCGACCGCCATAATTATTTCACGCCGTGGTACCGTGACATAATCAATATTTGGGTTAGCAAATCGAATATCGTCTTATGTATTATTCGAATGTATTGTATCGTCATTCAGTTTTATAAATGTTATTAGATCTGTATTGTGTATTAAAGCTTTGAGATGTTATGTGACTTAGGACTGTATGAATGAACTGCGTATTTCTTGGGTACCTACACCTTGTTACGGATTGTCAACTCATGTGGCGCGCAGTTACGACACAAATACACCTTTACAAGGTTGACACCAATTTGACAACACACTTGTGTAAAAAAGTAAATAAAGGAACAAGACTTACGACATTTTCGTTCCGCTTAATGTAACCAATATTTCTCTAGCACTTACCCTCTACATGTGAATTGGATGCCTAATTAGGCAACTGATATTTAAACAAATGCGTAGGATTTGCTTGAGTTTGGACAACATTTTTCTCATTTATCAAGCAACCTGATGTATTGAACAAATACCTTGTTTGTGTAACATTCGTATAACAACCTACCTTCGAATTGTTTACATAGGTTTGTATAAACACTTTAAATTTAAATAATACCTAAATAATTTACAATAATTATAAAAATAATTATGCGACTAGATAAACGCGTCGACGACGATTTCACGAAATTTTAACCGATTAAATTTGCATACATATGTTTATAAACTTTCATAAAGTTTTTTTAATGCATTTAAATACAACAAATCTGTGGACAACCTTCTTTACGCGTGGAATTAATCTTTAAGCGTAGCCAATATAGGTTCTATTGCTATTGGAATAGGGTACCTATCAACTGGCGCACGCGCATCATGGCTGTTGTGTTTTAATGATCGGTGAAACAGTTTACTTGGATCATAATAATGCTCATAAGTAGTCACGGTTAGCGTACCACACTCGTAATTCGAGGCAAATTAATATTGTTTGACACATTCGCGCAATTATCACTTAATTGTTCAGTTTAATGCTGATCTAACGTGTTTATGTCGAGTCGCGTAGATGAGTGATTACGTTGACTTATTCCTGAGCACGCTCGCTGGCCGTATAGTAGGCGACTGACACGTCGTTTCGCCGGGTGACAGCTACAGCGCTTCATCGCGCATCGCATCGGCGCATCGGCGCATCGGCGCGCGCGCACGCACGACCGAGACATTAACGTTAATAAATATTTCATATTCATACCGTTCCTTTCCTTTTCCGTCGCTTTGTTTTAACAGTAAGGTGCTAAACTTCCCGGGTGATCATTATGCATGATTTATCCACCTATTGTAATAATCATAGCATAATTGGAAAGTAAATGTAACAAGTAAATAGAAGTAAAAGTAAAGTAATATAAAATATATGAGTAGGTATATATATGTTTTTATATGTTATTTATAAATAACGTAATAAATGTTATCAATTATTTAATTAGTTACGTCTGACGACCATGAACCAGATTCGAAATCAAATTAAGCTCGCCGTTATTAGGATAGTGGCGATCTTTTATTATCAGTGCTAATCGTAATCAAGCAGGTTAAAATGTTTACGTAATAACTAGGACATTGTTAGATCCTAGATTCAACAGACAGAGTTTAAAGATAGTAGCGTATAATTTTGCATATTGATTATTTATTAAGCTTAGGTTGTGAAATGTTAATTATGTATTAATTAACCAAATGAATTTGAACGAACATTTGTAACACATTCGTATCGGAGACTACTTTCTTGTGTTATACAATTAATGAGTAGATGCCGGTCGTGCCGAACGTTTCAACGGATTCACGGGCTAATTGGTACACGCGTTTTTTCTCTTGAATAAGTACTTTTTACAGCGTACTGGTGAAGTGCTAATTGATATACGTGTTTATTTGTTGAATTGTTTAGATATCGTGTGTAGTATTCTAAACTATTAACTTTTGTTTGATTTAAGGGTTCTGAACCTCTAAGGTGAAATCGGAATCCTTTGTTGTCCGTCTGTCTGTCTGTCTAGCTGGCTGGCTGGCTGGCTGACTGCCCCACACACAAGTTTCTTGTACTCAGGAACGGATAAAGATATCAAGTTGACATTAAGGCGAGTTTTCCAGAGCGCGCTCCATAAAAACGTAGTTTGATCATATTTTTAATATTATGGTATCATAGCCAACGAATATTGGAGACGTGATCCAGAAACCAATACCTATGCTTATAGTTTGTCCAATTTTCGTTACAATATATCGATGCTAAGATGCACATGGGCTTCTTAAATCCCGTGTAACTTTGAAACGATATATGCCTACGAAATACGGATTATATCTAGCCTGCCTCTGATAATGATCGCCATACACCAAAACACAGCTCTAACCGGAGTCATAAGCCGGAACTAAAAGCTAATTACGTAATGAATATGTACCTATTTAAATAATAAAGAGCGACATTTTCAATCTACCGTGCTGCACCCACAAACGAATTTGACATCCGATTTATGCAAATAATCTAGCGGTAACTTGAATTCAAACGATGTGATAATTAACTGTCAAGATGCAACCGCAAATTATTATTTAATATGGCTGTTTAACATAAATTTGTAATCGCATTTCGCGGTGGCCGAGTATACCGGAAAAGTAAGTTTGAAATGGGTTTATACTACTGTAATAGTTAGAGCAGTCAGGCGAATGCGAGGCTATACTTTGTTGTACGACGCAGCGTACTTCTTGCTTCGCTACTTGCGTGATATTGACTCGACTTGTTGGCCATGTACAACTAAGATTACTCGTCCTCAGTTTCAGCCTATAGGCAAAATGCAAAATCCCGCCAGACATTCCACCTTCGTGGGTGTCCCAGCTAACCATATGAATCACCTGTGCATTGGCATTCGGCTAAGGAATCGAATGCGTTTAGCGCGATTGTATTCCTCGAACAGAATCTATAATATGGGCACCTTCCTTTCCGTTCCTAGCCAAGCTTGTTCCATGTTCGGCAGCTTCGTCAGTAACCTACCATCAATTCTTACCATTGCGGATTGCATCGGATATAGTGAGCATGATACTACCTATAGTAGGGGAGTTAGCTGTCGTTTTAGGCTTTAAGCTCTCCTAACTATCGTATGTTGTCATACCTTGATTATTTCATATAAAGAGCCCATATTATTTCACTGCTGGACATGAGTCTGCTCCACATAGTGGAGAGCAGTGTCAAAACTTCGGTAAATTGGAGATAACAATATTGAAAATCATTATCACCATCATATCAGCCGGACAACGGCCGCTGCTGGGCTTATACGGATTAAATAAACGACCTTCTCCAAAATACAGGTCAGGAGCACACTCAACCATCGTAAATCTATGAGTCTTATGTATGTGGATAGGGCAAAAAAGTTGTGTCAGAATCGTAGCTTGTGTGGCACCTGATAGTCTCTGCTTACCCGTATGGGACACAGCCGTGAGTGTTTCTGTGTCTGTATGTATTTAATATAAAATTTCCTCTTGTTACAGCCCCTAATGCGGGCGTGGTAAGAAGCGATGCGCAGCGACGTGGCGTACCGCGGGCTCTCCCAGCATGTGGAGCTGGAGCGGGCTGCCGACCCCCGCGACCGGTTCACGCTGCACGAGCTCATCGGGGAGGGCACCTATGGAGAGGTCTACTGCGCGAGGGACAAGACCACTGGGAGACGGGTGGCTGTCAAGGTAAGGCAACGTTGGCAGTGGCAGGGTACGTTATTTTAAACCCGTCGTTTCGTTGAATGACGCTACATCTAAAACTGTATTGCTCAATGGTGTAGTACTTCGTTAAATTGATCTGCCGTTGTTTCATCGATAGCAGCTATAATCTAAAAAAATCGATCTAAAACTTTGTTTCGCGATTTCGTACGTGCTCTGCGTAGATGGTGCACATTGCGGCACTAGTAGGGCCTCAAATGCTCACGCACGCTACCCACACGACAAAACTATTTAGAAGCAGGAGTACTTGTCAAGTTTACGACCGGTTCGAGTTGCACGAGCTGTAGTGTATATATGTGGGCCCAATTATTACTTAATACACATTTTATTATTATAGGATTTGAACTCGGTTTCATGGGTGAGCGGTGCGTACTATGGATGCAATATATGGAGGACGCCTGATATGTTGACGCCATCTTTCGGCTGATATGATAATGATGATGATAGATACAGTATGGTACTATTTTCTAGAGAGCGGTGTTAAAAAGTTCTACCCAAATCTTTCGAATCATTGTTAACCTAACACCGTTTGATTACAAAAACAAATTCAAAAACATTTGCTCAAAACATAATTCTCCCCAACCCAGTTCCAATAATAAGGCGAAGTAATTTCTACTTCTATTGTAGCCGTAATTAAAATTCCCATCGTAATGGGCACATAGGCTGCGCCTATAATGAAAGCGTAGAGAATAATGACAAAGATAAAATCCGTACACAGTTTATAGCCAGGTCCCGGGGCCGGGGAAATCAGCCGCGGCGGCCCTTGCGCCGCGTAAATTAACATGTTGTGCCGCGACAACTTGAATTTCACATTTAAGTAAAACTGAGATCTTTACAATGTAGGTAGGCTTTCCAATTAAGTCCGCTACTAACTTGTTGGGTTGAAAATTATCGAGATAATTTCGGTATCGTAAGAGCTGGTTAGTTTGGTCCTTTTATTTTCTCCCCTGTTTCTAAAGTAAAGCTAGCAAACTATGCGATAGATGGACTCAGATGGAAAATTAAACCGTTTTCTATTTTTAAAGTATTGTGACACGTCATTTCCAAAATAATCCGCTCTACGCTAGATCTATCGAAATTTCTAAATCTTCATACATGTTTACAAGTTCAACTTACTCGTAAAGGAAAGCCAATAACAGGAACTTAATACTATCTACTATCAATAAACCTGTAATAAAGCCGTGTCTGTATATTGAAGATATTTCAGAAAAAATAGTCGGGATAAAATTTTGAAATTCATCCCGTAAAAACTGCTGAACGGATTTTGATGGAGTTTTTACAGTTTGATAGTTTCGAGTCCAATTTGAAATCTTAGCGATGTTTCGTAATTTGGGTGGGTAGAATTAAATATATAGCTTGACCTCTCCGTAGTTTCTCCTCTACTAACTTTCATATGTTAGGGAGGTCATTTAAAATGGACGTATAAACGAAGTCGCGGGCAAAAGCTAAACTGCCATAAAGACTATTTCCATGCGGACGAAGTCACGGGCAAAAGGCAGTTGTAAATAAAATAATGAGTCTTGTATTTCATACAAGTCTCTCATGTCCCAAATGTGACAAAATGTCATCTAGACACGTTTTTATGAAATGACAGGTGTACGTACAGTCGCGAATTTTAATCGCTTACAATCTTTATGTCATCTCGTTTGATGACTTACATACGGAGAAAGGTAGCAATTCTATATCTACTACATTGGTCTACTACCTATACTTAAATCTTAAACTTGTTTGTGGAAGATTGCTTTCATTTTAAATAGGTTAAGTGATGATACCTAACATAATGTCTTAGCCCTTTTCCCAATTATTACGAAAACGGTCTCCAGTCTACTGATAACATCTTTAGTGCCCTGTCTATCTAAATGAAGCTTTTATTGCGAGCGTCTGATAACTCCGAGTAGGTAATTGCTGAGAACCAGCTCTTCATTAATATGTATTACTGCTGAATTATTCCATTACACGGCACACAGTTTAGTCGAATGTGTGAATGTAGGTGAATAAAGAATGGACCGGTCTGCTAGTGTTTTATGGACGGTATTGTTTGCATGGCGATTGAATGGACTGTGCAGATTCTATCTCAAGTTAACATTGATGTCAAGGTTCCAAAACAATAGCGACTAGTAGCCTCTCGGTTATGTTATGTTGCCTAGTGTCAATGCTCATATCACTGCGGTTAATGTAATAATTACATAAATGATGTAACGAGATAAATTTAATAATAAAAGACCGAGCATAGGAATTCCAATTAACTTTATCAAGCATCTGACCAAGCCCACAGAATAGCTTTGGTTTGGACTAATTTGTTTAATGCACTTTTAAGTAGCACTGACCACGATATCTGATAGTTACTTTGGTTTCAGATATTAGAAAACATCACGGAAAATATCGAGGAAATCGAAGAGGAGTTCCTCGTGTTCCGTGACTTGTCGAGCCATCCCAATATTCCCGAATTCTTTGGTCTGTTCCTGAAACGTGGTCTCAGTTCTGACGATGATCAAATTTGGTTCGTTATGGAGGTAAGAACACTTCACTCTTTCAATGTAATCATTTTAGTTTTACCCGTGGGTCATGCCAACCGCGTGAATGGGTTACTCCACCTTATTCTACAAGTATATCTGCCGCCAAGCAGCAATGTTACTGTTGTGTTCCGGTCTGTATGATAAGATAGCCAGTGTAAACATGGCATAAGCCAGTGTAAATAAGTCATTATTGGGTGTATTAGCTTAGTCCCTATAGTGATATCGTATCTACGGTTTTTATGCTATGAAATTTTTCTACGTGAATTGTAGACGTATGGCAACATATTTTAGTGCAACATTAGTGGCCGTTTTGGGCGATAATTACCGCATTCCTTCCAACCATCAGTACACTATCTGCTCGTTTGTCACTGAGACATACAAAAATTGTTTTAACCAATCAACGCGACAATTACAGCTATGCACAGGCGGGTCCGTGACGGACTTAAGCGCGGGCATGCGTGCTCGCGGAGCCAACCTCACGGAGCCCCAGTTGGCGTACGTGCTGCGGGGTACCGTGCGTGCACTGACCCACCTGCACGCGCACCGCTGCATGCACCGCGACGTCAAAGGGCACAATATACTGCTAACAGAAGATGCGGAAGTGAAGCTTGTCGATTTCGGTGTCTCCTCGCACTTGGCAGCCACGGCTGCGCGAAGGAACACGTCTGTAGGCACACCCTATTGGATGGCTCCAGAGGTAATGTTTCGCGCCGTATACGATTACTATATCCTTTATTGCTTTATCCACATGTGTATACATATTTAACGGGACATAACCGATTACATAACATTGACATTGCAGGTGATAGCTTGCGAGCAACAGCTGGATGAATCATATGACTGCCGGTGCGACGTGTGGTCTGTCGGGATCACAGCCATAGAGCTTGCGGAGGGTGAACCGCCTTTGTCGGGGCTGCACCCTATGAGGGCACTGTTCCAAATCCCGCGTAATCCGCCACCGCGTCTATCTCATCCGGAAGTATTTTCGCCACAACTCTCGGATTTTATAGCTGAATGTTTAGTGAAAGACATGAACCAAAGACCATTTGCGAGGGAGCTTATGGAACACCCTCTGTTACTCGCAGTAAATAGTCTCGAAGATAAGGTAAATATAAGTTTACATATGGGTAAAGTAACTTAAACATTGCCTCGTATTTGTCTAAGTGTAATTTTAACTTGTTGTAGATTCGGAAAGAGCTCCAAACTGAAATAAAACGGCAAAGAGCAGAAGGTCGAAGCTGTCGCGCTCCAGAGGCTACGACAAAAAGAGGCAAACTAAAATCACATCGGAAGGCACGACCAGAAAAAATGTATACAGACGACCTTGCGACTTTGGAGGTGCTGACCGAAGATGCAATCGTCGAGCAACTGCAAAAGAGATACACTCAGAACCAAATATATACTTACATTGGAGATATATTAGTAGCTGTTAATCCTTTTACAGATATCGGCATATACACTACCAAGGTAAGTAAGGCCACGTATTGTGTATTTAAAAATTATTATAATACCTGAATAATTGATCGTGACCACTGTAGGTCAAAGCCTAACCTTGTTGTATGCTGACCTCAAGTTAATTATATAGTTTATATTGCAGAGTCAACAAATTTATCAAGGTCGATGTAGATCTGACAATCCGCCTCATATCTTCGCGGTGGCTGACGCAGCGCATCAAGCCCTTATGCATCAGAAACTGCACCAGGCCATAGTGATATCCGGGGAAAGCGGAGCCGGGAAAACGGAGTCGGCCAATCTGTTGCTGAAACAACTTGTATTTTTGTCAAAGGTGAAAACTGAATGTTTTAAAACGGCCAAAACGTGTCGTGCCACGTGCAGTGTAGGGTTCCGTAGCTGCCTGTTGTAATATGGAGGGCTTTCTGATACTATAAACTAAAACTGTAGCTAACTCAACTGTTTTCCATACAATTTGTATGAAATGTTTCCAAATCCAACTACATTTAATTCGTCGACTAATACGTTAATTGAAAAGGCCACTAGACTGTGATAATTTCCTTTGTACTGCATTAATAAACTATTATTATGTTGAATGCTTTACACGTGTCTAAATATTATGGTTTAGCTGTTAGAGGGGGACGAGGATACGTGTTTCTAACAAAATAATCAATCATCGAAATGGATAATCGCCAGCGCTTGACCTTTGTTTGCTTTCGGTTACAGACGCAAAACAAGAACCTCGAAGAGCGTATCCTGCAAGTGAACCCCATAATGGAGTCTTTTGGCAACGCTCGCACTGGCATCAACGCGAACAGTTCCCGTTTCGGGAAGTACCTCGACCTTGCGATGATGCGCGTGGGACGAGTTGCTGGCGCCAGGATATCTGTGTATCTGCTAGAGCAGTCGCGGGTCGTGCATCAAGCTTTGTGAGTAACATCTGGGTCACTTTTCTTGTTCTAAATTAGACTTTAGAAATCTCGGGATCCATTTTTCATTTGTCATATTCCTACAGCGCCATCTAGCCCCAAAGTAACCAAAGCTTGTGTTATGGGTGTTAGATAGCTGTACTTATTTACTTTGATACTTTTTTTTAAATATATGCTACTTATGCATACTACACCCAGACCCGTAACAGAAATTAAAATTCATCATTTCAATTTCTGCTCGGCCGGGAATCGAACCCAGGCCTTTGCATGGCGACCGGCATGTTAACCAACTGAACCACTCAGGTCGTCTTTACCGCGTACATTGGTTTACGAGAATGATGCATGCATCTGCGTCGAAATACCGGGCTACTCATAAACCAAGCAATAATGACCGCGATAGTTTAAAACATTACGTAGACTTTCGAATTCATAATTTTGCAATGAAACCTGCAGAATGAAAAGGCGAATGCCATACCTTTTCTTACACTTGAGACTGACCTTTTTATCAGCCAATTAAATTAATAACCAACAAAATATCTTGATAAAAAAGCACCTTTGAGCAAGTTTCCTTTTATGTCGCATTCAGTAGACATTCCAATAGCCCCAAACCGCAGCAAACTGACCATTGCCATTACAATGCCTTAATAATTTAGATTTTTAAATTATCATTTTATTATTATTGTATTGTATTTAATGTTTTTTATGGGTCTCTTGCCTGAATAAATAAATTTTATTATTATTATTAATGCACTTAAACAATTTCCTCAGAGGCGAGAGTAACTTCCACGTGTTCTACTATCTATACGACGGGTTGGAGAGCGAGGGCCGATGGCGCAAGTTCTATTTGGACGAGCAACTGAAGACTAGACACCGGTACCTGCAGCCTTTAGCAGCGACGCATCGGGAGCACAACGTGCATCGGTGGCGGCAACTCAACCAAGCTTTCAAGGTACGATCTACGGTCTTCTTAATATTTCATTTTGTGTTGTAAGTGAGCAAGTACCTATATACAAACCGAGAACGAACGAAAAACTAATACTCCTTCATCAATTATTGTTGTATCACCAATATGGCACTCATATTACAACAACCTTTTTTATGTAAACCGTTTATTTTATTTATTTATTGCTTCATCAGTTAGGTAAACATCTGCAATTATAAACTTGAAACTAAAAATTTAACAATATGTGTTCTGCAGGTGTACCTAACCTAAATAAATAAATATCCTGGTCCCTATAGACATAAATTTGTTGATAGAAAACCTGTGAATATGTTGCTACATAAAATATTGTGAGTAGGTTAAATTAAATTAAAAAGGAGTGGATATTGCACAAAAATATTTCGACATTGATAACAAAATACTTGAAGTTCGTTGGGATTGGCATGTACTGACCTTTGCAATAATCATATATTGCAGTTATTACACAAGCATCGCTTAGACGTGCGTTTTTGGAATTCCAACTTTTAACGGTCAACATTATAACTTATATTCTCTCGTATATGTACAGTATAAAATATTCAATTTCTGCGACAATTTATTACATGTAACTCTATTAATTTTACAGGTTGTTGGGTTTCAAGAAGAAGAGGTAAAAATTATTTACAGTATGCTGGCCGCCATTCTTCACCTTGGCGACATCGAATTTGGGGAGATGGCCGAAGACAACACGGACAATAGAGCTACAATTATTGACACAGCACCTTTGCACAGAGGTAAAGAATAATAAGTAAATTATTTTTAAAGAAGATATGATAAACCTACCCAATAAGCAGAATTTCTTCAAAATTGTGAACGAATTCCAGAGGGACAAAGTGACACGTCTAGAAAGGGACAAAGTCTATGTTAATTTCGTATGAATCAGTTTGATGAATATGTTGTGAATCATCAAGACAATCAGCCCCCTTGATGCGATTGGGGTGATGACGATGACTTTTTTAAACTACTCACTCAATAACAAACCAGTAGACAACCCACCCAGATAGGAAAGTGGCACCTCACTGTCGGCCATAACATCTACGATTCATATACTTAGTGCCGTTATCAGTAAAGATAATAATGTCCTAAGTTCCGTTATAACTAGTTTTTAGCCAATCAGCAACGCCCAAATTGAGATAAGAAACGACTTAGGCAATTCCCAAGTTTAGTGAAAACGGCAATTATTCTTGTAAACCTTACCAAGTGGAGAACCGCAGGTGCGTCATCACTGTGAGGCCAAAGATTCTGGTTCTGGCTACCGTATCCTTCAATATGAACCACAACAATGAATACATTTTTGTTTGGTAGGAGTAATAGTTAAAGGGATGATACCCATCCAAGCGAACTCCTCAGGCTCGAGTTTTACCCCAAGTCTTTTTGCATTCCAGCATCGTGTCTTCTGGGCGTAGAGACCTGTGACCTCCGGGAGTGCCTGACCAGCAGTAGTGTCGTAGCCCGAGGGGAGACCATCGCAAGACACAGTTCCCCAACAGAAGCCGCCGTAGCAAGAGACGCCACCGCCCGAGGCCTTTACGCCAGGGCCTTCGATAGAATCGTCGAGAGAATCAACGCGTTGCTGTGCCAGAACAGACCACAAGGGTAAGTTTAACTGGGTTAACTAAAACTATGTAGATGAACACATTTTAAGGATTTCCGAGTTTCCTACCACGTACATTTGTTGACGAGTAGCCCGATATTTCGACGCAGTTGCATTCATTATGGCTTCGGCCGCTTTATCGCTAACGAACACCGTCCGGCGCTCGCAGTTCTCCCATCATCCCGTGACGATGCATGCAACTGCGTCGAAATATCGGACTACTCGTCAACAAAGGTACGCGGTAGGAAACCCGGAACATCCCTTAAAATGTGTGATAATAACCGCGATAGTTTGAAACATTAGATTAAATAGATGAATTAGAATTTTGAACTCATTAAAGCTGTTGATCATTTCCAGGAGCGAACAGTTGTCGATTGGAATACTAGACATATTTGGCTTTGAAAATTTCAACAGAAACTCCTTTGAACAACTCTGTATAAACATCGCCAACGAACAGATACAGTACTATTTTAACCAACATATCTTCACGTGGGAGCAACAAGAATATATGGCTGAAGGAGTACCAGTAGACTTAGTGGAATTTTCCGACAACAGACCTGTCCTAGACATGCTGTTGTCCCGACCGATGGGTCTATTGGCTTTGCTAGACGAGGAAAGCAGATTCCCACGAGCAACAGATAGAAGTCTTATCGGTAACAATTATCTATGTATAAAAGTCAAAATTGCATAATTGCTTACGTTTTTAGCGGGTCAATTGATACCTCTAATGAGGTTATTCGTTTTATTCTTAATTTATAACCATAAATCTGCATAATAGTTACTGAGATAATTATTAGTTAAGATCGTAGTTCACATTTCATAATTATCTTGCAGAGAAATTTCACAACAACATCAAGAGCAAGTATTACGTTCGGCCGAAGTCTGACGCAAAATGCTTCGCCATCCACCACTTTGCTGGACGTGTGGTCTATCAAGCTGATGGGTTCTTAGAAAAAAATAGAAATTTCTTGCCTCCTGAAGTGGTTCAACTAATGAGGCAAAGTCAGTACGACATCATTAGATTCTTGTTTCAGTGTCCGATAACAAAAACTGGTAATTTATATTCACCGCTGCACGGAGACATTGATTCCAGAAGTTTGGAAAGTCCTGTATCCGGAGATTCAAGGGTAAATAGTTATACATATCATCCAATATAAGTTAAGTTGAGATAAATGAAAACGATTCGTTTAAATGTACCTACTCGTATTTCATTGCAAATATGAATATTTTTTCTTCCTGGTTGTTTTGCACTCTTTTCATAAGTTCATACCCTTCTTAGCAAAGTAGTATTGATATTTAAATACTTACAGTGAATGACTTGAACGTTCGTAGAATTTGATTATTAAGTCTCGTGTATGTGTTTTTAGGATCGGTTCAATAGCAGGGGCTTAGCTTCTCAATCTCGAGCTCAGCAAACTGTTTCGACATATTTCCGTTTTTCCTTAATGGAACTTCTTCAAAAGATGGTCAGCGGCACCCCTCAGTTCGTAAGATGTCTCAAACCCAACGACTCAAGATCACCAAAGCATTTTGACTCAGCGAAAATCCTGAAACAACTCAGATATACTGGTGTATTAGAAACAATTAGGATAAGGCAAACTGGATTCTCTCATCGACTGACGTTTGAAGAATTTTTAAAGAGGTATGAACAGAACTTTTTCCAAAAATGTACCTTAGTATGCCTATTAAGTATTTCACAAATAATGTTGTCATCTGATTTTCCGCAGATATGGATTCTTGGCATTCAGCTACGACGAAGTAATAAAGCCCAACCGAGACACTTGCCGTCTCCTGCTCATGAGACTGAAGATGGACGGGTGGGCAATAGGCAAGTCAAAGGTCTTCCTTAAATACTACCATGTGGAAGTCCTGGCCAGGATTTATGAGGAGCAGGTATGCATTTATACGTGATCTACCTTTATTTATCAATTATTAGCAAATTGTTAATGACACCAATGATTAAATTATTAATTATAGTTCTTTTATTTTAAATATATCAAAAAATTGTAAAATGTTTATTGTATAGAATTGTATTTATCCATAGTTTAATAATAATATATTTAAAGTATTATGTTTAAATATTTATTTTTACGTGTGTAAGCACATCTTTTAGCTTTTCCCCTTATTCGCTCTTGCACTACTATCAGATACTTTGATAACTTACCTCTTCCCAAAGGTTGTCTGGAAGACTTCCTTTGCGCGCATATAAATTGTTGGTATTTATCTCTGTTTTGTATATTTAACTTTTGTGTGTGCAATATAGAGTTTTACGTTTTTACTTATTCCAGATAAGGAAAGTAGTGTTGGTGCAAGCGTGCGCGCGCGGATGGATCGCTCGTCGATATTTCTGTCGGCTGAAGGCTCAGATGGCCATCTCAGTGCTGACTCTGCAGCGACACGTGCGTGGCTGGCTCACCAGGAAACGGTTGCAGGAGAGGCAACGGCAACTCGCCAGGGAGTTCCAGAGGGAACAGATGGAAGATAGCAGGAAGCATCAGAAGCAAGGTGCGTAGAAGTTGCATACCCCGAAACAATTTTTTTGAAATTGTATCTTAGGCAATATTGCTGCCGTGATGTAAGAGTATCTACAATTATAGCTTGTGTTTATTTCATTTGTAGGTGCCAATAACAAGAACAAGGCTATGATGAAAGCGAAGATACTCAGGAAAATGACGTCACAGGATAGCGAAGAAGAAACCGAGACCAGCAACAAGGAGAACGTCGATAATAATAGGGCTGCCGTTATTATACAGAGTCGTGAGTAGTAATCAGATCACAGATATATTAAAATTGTTCTGTTTATCAGAGTAGAGAAGTGATATCAGCGCTACCAAAAAAATATCGCGGCTGACAATCAGCCAATCTCCCTCCTCACAGTGAGAAGGTAACAAGTAGCCCCTCCGATTCGTAGATTTTATAAGACCTATATTTGGTCATGCTTAGTACAGTATGCTTTGGTTGGACCATACATTTGTCACTTCTTTTAATATATGGCTGTCCATCGCATTTTAGCGAACACTTAGCTACAGCTAGCTGTCGGCAACAAAGTTCTGCCATAGTTCATCTTTTGACCAAGATCTTGGCGCTAATTCTTTAATCATCATTACAGCCCATAACATTCCACTTCAGGACTTAGGGCCTCTCCCACGAAAGGGGTTGGTGCTATTCTACTTTTCCGGACACCACGTGGCTGATTCTTTAATCATTGCTCGTTACCCGGTGGTTACAGACTTCCGCAACCAGAGTCCTTTTTTCTGTCGGTCACAAAGTTCTGCCATAGTTCATCTTATAGCCAATTCGTGGCTACCCGGTTTCCAGTTCTGCCTCTTAGTTCATCTTTTACCCAAGACCTAAGCTTCATTGATAGCGCTGATTCTTTAGTAATTCGTGGTTATGTGGTACCAGACTTCCGCGGCTACACTGCTCGCCGCGCGTGGGCCAAAGGCCGGGCGCCGCCGCCGCCGCGGCACGCGCCGCCGCCGACGCCGCAGCAGCTGATGCAGCAGCACTCGGTGCAGGAGCGCGCCGCACAGCTGCAGACCTTCGCGGAACAGGTGACATTGATAGCTTCATCTTTCTGCTTCCCGCCGTCTGTCCCTATGTTTCTATACATATATTTAAAAAAAACATCTTGGCGTTAATGTCCCGGTTGTGCTCTCGAGAACGAGGGCCCGGGGTCCGTCTTGGCCATGATCCAGGATTTGGCAGGTCAGGTAATTACAGTGGAGCGACTGCCATCTGACCTCCATGACCCTGCTACCAGGGGAACCTGACCAGATTGGAACATGGTTACACATCCAGTCACCTGAATGTACAGGTTTCATCACGATGTTTTCCCTCACCGTAAGAGCATCGGTTACTATTCAACTAATGTACATAACTCAGAAAACAGTCATTGGTACATGGCCGGAGCGGGATTATGTTTCTATATAATTATGTATGTATCTATGTACGCTTAGATCTTTTAAATCAACAATCGATGGAGTGAATGAAGAGGTTTACAAGCAAGAAAAAAAGGGTAGTTACGGGTAAAGTAGGTGTACGGGAACGATGTTGCGCCGGGTCCACTGGTAATAAATAAACCGTCACGGGGCCTTAAATTGTTTCTACCTGTCTGCGAGGCCCCAGAGGAGAACCTTCGTCAACCTCGCTTCGTCAATGGTAAGGAGGCACGCCGAATGTTCAAATGTTTATGATCTTTATCTTACATACATACGCGTTCACACTCGTTTCGGAATAGTCGATCCGCTATCGAGTGCCACAAGCTACGATAGTGGTACACCTCTTTCACTCTTCCACATCTACACACACCACCACCAACATCACACACATCACATCTATGCAGCTCTATTTTCATATTTTTCTTTATATATTAGGAGGTAAACGAGCAAGCGGGTTACATGATCACCGCCGCTCATAGGCACCCGCAATGTTTCTTTTTTAATTTGACTAGCCAGACATTTGACCTGGTGGTAAGTGACGATGAGGCCTAAGATGGAGCCTATTCACTCTAGCATTGCACCTTGAACTTGTCCGGGGAATCGCGAAAAGCGGCCTTTGAGATAGGTGTGGGCTCGTTTCTTGAAGGTTTCAATCTTTTTCTTCCCGGCTTCTAATATCATCCTATCTTGAGTAGGGTAATGATCTACTTAGTAAATCATCACCTTCAAAACAAAACAAAATTATCACACTACGGAAACTTACCGATTAAACGTCCCAGTAGCTGTCTGTAATGCATCTTTATGTCTAAATTGATAACCTTGTACATGTACCAGTACCTAGATATTTCTGATGTTCTCATTGTCTTTATTTCAAACTAAGATTATTTAGCCTACCTAACATTCCCTATTTGTCATTTACCAAATTCATTTCAAACCGACTTAGTTCAGTTGAAAAGCTGGTGCCATATCGCTGCGGCAATGTTTCACATACGCGCAAAAAGTTATAATGTGTCGATTTAAATGGCCGCCTGTTGTTCCCCGCGGCTCTCACGGTTAACCACTAACGCATTAAAATGTTCCTGCGAACAACCGCTAACACTCTGGCGCTCTCTGGTGCTGTAAAGTAGCTAACAACAGGCATTACCCTCGTGGTCCGTAACTTTTTATGCCCCATGTTGTCTTTAGTGAAATTATTTGTCGTAAACAGCTCGTAAGTCTCAACAACTTACAGTAACAAGTTCCGCGTTTTCAAAGGAAAAGGAAAGTTCGTCATGAATTAAATTGTGAGGTAGTTAAGGTGTTAATGTAGTTTGACTTTCTTAATAATTAGTGTTTAACATAAGCCGTCCCTATTTTTGTATCAGCAACCCTAACCGCAGACTTGACTCTTTTCCACATTTGTGGAGATTTTTGCCATAATCTAAAAATAATCTCTAATCTCAGTCCTTGTTCTTGTACCGATTAAATTCAGTTTCCCTTTCTTCTTCAATCTTTAGATGCATTCTAAGACTTTATTTACCTAGTTTTGCTTAGTACCTATTTCATACCCTTCTACGCCGGGAATCGACCTCATGCAATTGTTAATTTCTTACGCGAAATATAATGAAGTTTTTCAAAATCTTCCAATGGGGACCCTAAGACTAGTCGAACAGCCTAGGGAACCGACTGGCACCTTGTGAATATATATCCAAAATAGGAAAATAAGGAGTCGAGAATCAATCTTCTAAAACAAAAATCTTAACTACTACCTTTTGTTACCAGGTCCACAACAAGAACCAGGAGGTACACAAGAACCTGCGTCGCAACAAGCCCGGCATCAGGCTGCAGGAGGTGCAGCGTCCCCCTGAGGAGTACCGTCCACCGCCAGGGTTCACCCTGGTGCCGGCCATACTGCGTGGACAGCCCACCCAAGTCGAGCAGGATGCTAGCCGCCTCTCTAGGTAATTGGTTTCTTTAATACCATCAAACTAAAACTTTAAATAAGGGATTGAATCGACAACGTAACAAAATGTCTGTGGGACGCAGCGTAAAGGTCCCACTAATCCCAACACAATGATTGCATGCATAGGTATTGTCGTATTCAGCCTTTTCTTACGACTAATACGGCCGTTTTCACTAAACTTAAATCGCCTAACTTCAGTCTTAACTAGCTCTTATCCAATCAGCCACATCCAAATAGAGATAAGAAATAACTTAGCCGATTCCTAAGTTTAGTGAAAACGGCAATAAGTATATATTTCTCCTTTCCTGCTGTCTTTGGAACTTGGAATGCTCAGTCCATCACCAGAATTTTTTGAGACTTCCTCAAGGCCGTGGGATGAACCTTTACTGAGTAAAGAATGTAAAATAAGACCTTCCAGGTTAGTTAAATGTTTATGTGGATGTCCTATTAGGTAGAATTGTTGCTAGGATCTACGTAGCTTCAGATTGTTTTATCGTAAAAGGTTGATAATGTTAATCTTTAATCGTAAATGTTATTTCAGATACAATAACAATGCAGATCACAATGGTCCCGAGGATAGACACCTGCAGCCGAACCAGAACTGGCAGAACCTGCCTTGCAGCAGGCAGTGTGGCGGCCTGGTCAGGTACGAATTTGAGAATAACTATACCAAGTTCTGGCCGTAATTGTAATACATTTTTATATTCTGTCTGATGCATGCTGTTACCGGGATGCAGGGATAATGGGTGAGCATTTTTCGTAGAGATAGAGTACCGCTATTTGCTCATAGATTAGATTTATAACGCATATTTACTATTTCTATTGTCATTTCAATTTCTTCGTAATTTAAAAACTAGAATGAAATCATGACGTATTTCAATACGTCTTAGTATGAAGCATAGTCGCTTCCCGCCGTCTGTCCCTCTGTATCTTTTGAACTACGCAACGGATATTAATGTGGTCTTTAACATCATTTATACGTACAAACTGAGAAAACCTGTGCGAAGCCAGGGCGGGTCGCTAGTATTTAATAATAAAGGCATTTTGTATAATCAAATCATAACGTTGATATTTATCTATTATCTCCCTTGACAGCAACAAGATCCACGAGTTGGTGCGCCAAGCCCAGAAGACGGGGACGCCGCCGAAGTCTGCATACAACCCGTACGATCCAGAGTCAGACCTGAGGAAGATCCTGCGGAACTCGCCTGAGATCCTCGCTACTCCAGTTTTCAGCTCGGATGACGATTACACAGACGGACCGTTCAGGTTCAAGCAACTCCTTAGGCCAACCCTGGGACCTACAGAAAGCCTCCGAAAGAGAAAGGTCAGGAACACATCTGGCCAAAGCCCATGGATGTCAGACAGCTCTCAGGACAGCATCAGCTCCAAACAGCCATTCTATAACAAGCGACGCCCGCAAATCAGTATGGGTGTTTATTACAATTAAGTATACGATCGTGTTTTAATACTATAATAATAGCTTTTAATATTGTTTGCTTTGGTTAAATATGCAATACGATAAAACGAACAAAACTTTGGCAAACAAAATATTTGACCAACAAAGATGCAGGGTTCATAAGCGATACCTTATATATTTTGTGATTCTGCTGAATGTTTTACTAGCCTTGATTTTTCGACTGAAGCCGAGACGAAATTTCAACAATCAGTAATCTCTTAAGTAACTTTAAATATAGGCATTAGGTTACTAAAAAGTATATCGTTCGTAAATAGTATCTACAGTTATCCCAAATTCCTTGTTGACATTACTTTAAATTTTGTGAACGTTGAATTATATTTAGACTCCTATATATTTTATGCTAACCGCCAAAGTCCTTGTTAATTTAACTACCAACTTTTTTTGTTGTGTTAATGTTTCTTATACCTATTGTTTTTGATGAATTATTTTTCGTAGTTTTGTAACGTTTGTCAGTATTATTAAGTTACATGTGTAAAGTAACACTATGTAATGTATGTAAGGTAATACCAACATCGTATACCTAACCTACATTTGTAATCAGTAGTTATGTTCTTGTGTAACAGGAATGAATTATTAAAAGTACAGTTGGACTTGTCATAGTCAAGCCAGACCCCGGGTTCTTGTGCGCGAGAGTACAACCGGGACATTAACGTCAAGATAATTAATTTTTTATTCCGGTATTAAGTAGAGTGGAAGCATAGGTACCTACTTAAGTGGGTAACTACATTTTATTATTTTTACACCCAACGACCCAACGTTTCGGCATGGCTGTAAATTGTTGATAGTAGATGCATCTGCCATTCTATTCATAGATATTTGTATAATTATAAAATACCATAAGTACTTATACATTATGATTGTAAAAAAATAGGTAAGTTTCAAGTTTTGTTGTGCTTAATTTAATCATTGACAAAGTTTGTGATAATGTGCCAATGATTACACATAAGAATATTTACCGACTACCTAGTTGTTTTGTGTGGATAGGTGAAGATGAATAAAGTTACGTTCCATATTATTTGTTTCGTTTTCTTTTAACTATGCAGCTACCTTACAGTGCAGCTAGTCATAGGGAACCCAACATCGTTGTAAATCTAACAGAAACGCCTACCTACCTGACTACGGTTAGTAATTACGACTGCCTACGGAAACTAATAAATTGACCACTATGAACATTTTCAAAAAGTTGTAGCGCAGCGAATAGTTGTAGCAACAGCAACGTGTCGTGTTTACGTGCGGGCGGGCGGCGGGGCGCGCGGGGCCGCGGGGCGGGGGCGCCACGTGACGGCGCGCGGCGGCCAATGGCGGCGCGGCCGCGGGCTGCGCGCGCAACCGCGCAGTCGCGCGCGCGGCAGCCATGGCAGCCGCTGGCCTGCCGGAGAGCTACGTCTCACAAATTAAAACCCGATCCATCGAGAGAACTCTGCTCCCACTCATTAAGCAGGTACGCCATGCATGCCGTGTCCCTCCGCCTCCTGCTGCCTGGCGGCTCCCATACTCTTGCAAATTTACGCTGCACGCACCCGCTGAATAGAGTCGACGGCCTCTCCTCGCTGACGCCGTGTCTAATCTCTGACGATAAACTGCAGCTTTACGCGCTATCTAAAATAGTATTTTATTTTTGGCCTGGCCGCCTCCTAAAATCATCAAACGCGTCACGGACGTATTTGCCACGTCAGATGACGTTTCGTTTAGAATTTCCCGCCCACGTCAACTATCTGTTGCATCAGCTCGCGTCGTCGCAGTAGAAGTGAGGAGAATGGCGCCCCTTTTGAATAAATCCGGCCTTCGGAATCCTCGCCAAATTAGGTCGTCGTAGTGTTTTAATTTTGTTTGGTGAGCATTTTCTCACTAAATAAATCGATAACTATGAAGAGTCTTAATTTGTCAATACAGAAAAGTGTCTCAGATAAGGTTATCGGTAACGGTTCGATGGGCCACGTGGAGTGTAGGGGGCGCGAAATGTGTGATGCGCGGGCGGGGCGGCGGGCGGGCGGGCCGGATCGATGGTGGCGGGCGGCGGCGGCGGGCCCGGCAGTGCCGCGGCGGACGCGAGCAGAGCGGCGCGGCGTCCTCCCGCCCCCCGCCAGCACCACGGAGCACGTGCGCGCGCCCGCGCCCCGCGCGCTCCCCGACCTGCTCGCGCTGACGACATGGACGCGCTCTCAGATGACGATGAGTACGCGCGCCGGGAGACACAGGTAGGCCCCCGCGTCCGCCTTCGCGCGACCAATATTTATCAACAACAGTGAGTGCGTCGCGGAGGCTGCGCGACCAGCTCGCGGCTGCGGCGGCAACCGCGCAACAAGTAGTCTCAGGCGCGAGGAAGGCTCGCGTGCAAGAATGACCTTGGAGCCCGCGCGCGGTTCGCTCCTCCCGGCCAAGGCTCGCCGCCGCCGACAAAGCCATCCCTCAGATCTCATTTCTAATTCGTTACTCCCTCACTTTATTCTAATATCAATAGCAGTAGATTAGGACATCGTAATTTTCCTACAAATTGCTTCAGTGTTTATTACCTACTTACTTTTCTCTGCGTAATAATATAGTTCCCTTAATTATTCATGTAAGTAACAACCCAACTTACATCAAAGGATGCTAATACGTAACCAAAACACGAATGATATTCAAATCACTGCCTGAAGTCACGCTATTATGAACGTCTATGAAATTACCTCTATTAATCATGACCGTCAGTAGTAGGTATTCTTTGTGAGTTTCGCGCGTAGAACGTCATAATTCAACTTAATGTTTTGCTTTATTTCTTTCTATTTCTCGCCTTAATAACACATCACGATCACGATAGTTTAGATTAGAGGATTCAACGAATCATCAATAGATTATGCGGCATTTTTAAATTTGCACAAAATGATGAAAAAGCTAGTGCGCCTGCCTACTTTTCTAAAAGTTAATAACTTTGCTTATTATGTAACTTACGAGATTTAGTGGTTTAAAAATCAAATATAAACCATCCGGAATATCTTCCAGACTTTCGAAACACAGACATTCAAAGAAACAGGAGGGAACAGAGCATATGGTAATTCTGCTTTGTAGTGGGCGTCCCACGACGGTCGAGCGCGGGTTTTACTGCTTATACTTGCCTAATACAAAGAAGGGATCCGGCATTGAATAGAAGATTTAATGGTATTGGATTCTTACCAATTTTCACATCAGTTGCAGGTTATTTTTAAAACGGACTCGGTATTTCGTCTGTAGCTTTAATAATATTTTATGAACGAAACAGGGGACCGTAAATTGAGTAACTGTCGTTATAAGACTGAATTACACCGCCGACTATCTAATTCCCCCGAATAATTATTATACCCCATCCATTACCCGAACCGTGCTTAAGTATCGAAATTGGATTAAAATAATTACAATTTGTAACATAGTTGTGGTCATTATTTACCTGTAGGCATCGTAATGCGGACAGAACGTTTCACTTTGATAGTACTTACTCTATCTAAAAACGATAGTAGAGGAACATAACCGTAAGTTATTAGAAGAACTCATCCATTGCTATACCACCGACTCGTGCAATAAGCAGTAATGGAATCGTGCAGTAGCACTAGTTAAAACTTCGAAAGATTTCCATCGAACGCTATCTATCTCACTTGAAGATGAAAACAGACTAATTCAACTCCACTATCGAAAGGAGCCGGACGTGATGTCCGGCAGAGTCGAATAGCAAACTTTACACACGTGGGCGTCGTACAAAGCGATTAATATTTTCGAGGCAAAATATCTAGAGTCTCCGTATTCCATTCTTATATTTATAACACTGCAGGTACACTCCAACCCGCCTGCTAAGCGTGGAGATTATCGCACTAACCTCCCCATTCTTGGGAGAGGCTCTAAGTCCTGCAGGGACTATTATGAGCTGTGATGGTGATGATGATGATTGAAAAGAGCCAATCGAATGATTAGATATTATTTCTTGTGATTTTGACGCAGCTAGCTTTGGCGTATTTGAGCTCCGGTGTGGAGAGCATGCGTCAAAATACGCCGCATATACGCAGCGACAGTCTATTTTGTGCTGAGGTTCGACGTCAGTTACTAATTTCCAGCACAGTATAATGTCTAGTGTAGTCTCACAAAGCTGAAACTTTAGTCTACCTTTTCCTTACAATAAGACGACGTGTGACGTAATCGTGGACTAAAAGTTAATTTCGAGCCAATCATGGTTTTTTGCAGTAATATTTAAGTAGACTAGTTGTCATTTAGTATTACTAGCTGCAACACTTTCTTATTGACCTTTGTTGACTACCGCGTACTTTTGCTGAGGAATAGCCTGATATTTTGACGCAGTTGCATGCATCAAACAGGCATGCATGTGGTACGCGGTAGGAAACGTGGAACATACCTTTAAAAATGTGAAATTTTTTGTGATACCCACAATAGATAAATTACTATTTCTCCAAATGAAAAAAATCACTAATATAAACTCGACAACAGGTATTGTCTATTGGCAACAATTCCGACAGGGTCACCTCGAGCGTGGCTCTACCAGCTATTTTGGCATCGGTTCACAGTACGTTATCACTCGTTAGTGAAATTCTCAACACATAGTGATTTCGAGGATTCCAGGTGAGATACTAACCGAGGCCAAAGAAGACTGGAAGATGACTTGCCGACAAGGGGTGACAAAAGTTAAGGGACGATCCCATCCGCCGACGGGTATTCGATCACTTTTCTGAGACCTGCCCGACGTCGGGCGAACCCGCTAACCTAACCAGGTTAGGTACTGATTACTTGCAGTCTCAGAAAGGGAATCGGGTTATTGGCTGCAGGCGTATCCCTCGGTCAATTAATTGCTGTAAAATCTCAATGACATAATACATTATGTCTCTCAATGACATAATACGTCGGGCTCTTGCCAGTATCAACGAGCCCGTCACGTGTAAGCACTCGGGCCTGGTACGAGAAGATGGCAAGAGGCCAATAGGTATGTCTCTTGTGCCATGGGATCTGAGTAGGCCGTTACTATGGAACGCCACATACGTGGATACTCAAGCAGCGTCCCATATTGCCTCAGCATCATTGAGGCCTGGCGCTGGGGCTGCATTAGCTGAGACCATCAAACGCCGTAAATACACGTATATCGCTGATAATTGTGTATTGCAGCGTTTGCCGTGGAAACTTTGCGACCGTATAACCCTAAGGTAAAAGTTGTTCTCAGCTTAAAAAAAATTAATACGGTCCACTGGTGACTGCATCATGAGCGGGAAAATGCAGCCAGCCTTATGAGCACCATCCCCTTTAGTGGCAGCGATTTGGGACATAGTTTTAGAATGGGGAAGTTTATTTAGTTTTAGTTAGTTAAGTGTTCTTCCACCATTGTTTAGTTTTTGTTTTGATTGTAAGTTATTGTTGTAGTACATTATGCTACAAGTGTGCTATATTGGTAATTACAGTCGAGGCGGTAAAGGCGAGCGCACATAGGTGAGCCGAGAGTGTAATGACATTGCACACGCGTTTCATACGACGTTTTTCATCATACTTGCGAGGAAAAAATAGACCCGTACCAAAATATTTATACGGAAAATAGAGCGGAGTTTATTTTTCTTTGAGCCCAGGTAAGGCGCGAAAAGGAAAATCAACATACCACCTATATTAAAAATATATCATTGCGAATTTTGAAATTGAATGTTTATTTATCATAATTAAGGAAGTACAATTTATTTATTAAAGAAAATCTGTACCTACTATTTTCAGCCGCATAAAAACTCTATGTTCTTAAAACTCTATGCTGGATCTAAAAAACTGTATTAGATTTATAAGTATTAAAAATGTTTGGTCTACATACATATTACTTACAGTGAAGTACAAACTTAACTTAAATGCACATAGCACACAAGTGCGTAATAGTAAAGTAAAAAGCAAGCTTACGTTATATCTTGGACTTAAGCACAGACTTAAGTAATACAATGCCATCCAAGGTACGACCAATTGTGATGAAAAAACATTCAGTAGACGATAGCTCCGAAAAAGCAGAGAAATAATTAAAAATGCCATTATAACCCCATGATCATCCCCCAGATCAGCAGCTTGGTCGCGACACGCGGCGAGGCGTCGGGCGGAGCGGCAGTGCAGCGCGTCGGGGCCGCGGTCTGCTGCGCCGTCGAACGATTCGTGGCTGTCGGCGAGACCATCGCCGACGACAACCCCGACGTGCGACACAGCATGGTGCTCGCGTGCAAGGAAGCCAGGGCTGCAGGTGAGTGAGCGGTGGATCGCGCGTGTACTCAAATGGCAGATGACAGATGTGATGTCTCACTCAGACTGGCTCTTATAGAATCCTTGACGGAATGAGATGAAGAGATCCGAAAAACAAAATTTCAGTAACCCTTGTACTTTTTTTCTATGTGGAATACAGATTTATTAAAGAAACATACAAAAATAATAAACTAAATAAATATGAAAACTTAATTATCTAACTAAAATTAAAATAATCTACAACCCTAATCTAAAAATCTGTAAATCCTAATTAGAAATATAAGGCAATACAGACTAATACAGTATTACTTAAAGCAGATTTAGGTAAATCATACGCTACATTTACGTTGAGTCGGAAATACGAAAACTGTGACGATTTATTTATTAGCCTTTTTCAGGCCGATCTTCACAGTCTTGAAATATAACTGGTATTTTGAGAACACGTTCGACTGAACAGATTATTAAGTTAACGTCCACGTTCACGGAATCGTATGCAATGAAAACTCAGTCAACCAGTTTGTCTGTCGATAATGTACGAGCGAGAGCCTGGTCTCGTCACGACAAATGCTGTACATTTACGGTCGTGTATCTAGTTAGAACAGGGGTGTCAAACTGGATTTTCTAAAGGGCCATTTATAAAAATTAGCGTGTGTTAGCGGGTCAGACTCAAAATTAAGAACTAAAACACCATACTCTTTATTTTTGTAATCGAATATGCCGAATACCGCGTAAAAGGTTTGGTTAGGATGGAGAGGTGAGATAGTTACTGCACATATTCGTCTAAAGAGAATAGGTAGTTAAATTATTCAAATTATTTCATAGCGTACGAGATCCAAATTTTTCGAATTTTAACTCAAAAGAGCTGAGTGAATATAATAAAAATAACAAACTAATAAATTAGCGAGCGTAGCAATTATCGTCACTGTGTAGATTCTAGTTGTGGGCCGTATTAATATGGCTTCAGGGCCGGATACGGCGAGTGCTAGAACGAACTCTACAATTTTTCGGCGTGGCGCGTATGTAAAATGACTCTTGCGTAGAAATAAAATTAATTAGAAATAAATCAAAATTAATTTCACAGCGTGCAAAATTTTAAATCCGAATCACGATTTGCTGCTCTATATTGCTGCCGAGATATAATAATTTTCTATGACATCAATTATAATATTTGCTGCCCAATATCACAATTTTTGTCGACCACTAAAGCAGCTCAATTCACTTTGTTTGTTGACCAAAACTACTTTAACTAGCTGACCGATTAAATGATAGCTAATATAAATTACCAAGACTAGTGACTTTGTAAAAAAACCACGCTTCTGAGTCATATGTTTTGATTCAACCTATATGGCACTTTCAGTAGACCTTAGAGATGTTTGGTGAGAAGAAAGGCCTTATAGCGCAAGTTATAAAATTCCGAAAATCATTGTTTATATTGCCTTATGAAAAAATTACAATGTCTTAAGGAAAAGCTTTGTCCGACCGCAATTAAAATATTTGTAAGTTCCGACCCCTCATGGCGCGAGTCCTACACGAATTTGCCTTTTTTCTTTATGGGAAATATCCCATTTCATTACTTTGTGATTTACGAGCCATATAACAATTTTCTTTTGTCATAAAGTCAGGATTGTTACGTGACGAGGCTATCTTATCTGTGATACATATTTTCTTACAAAAGAGAGTTGGCACTACATTTTAGCAATCCAGTCCAGTATGGCCACTTATTTACTTTAATTTTAGTCATTATTCCAGCAATAGGTGCAACAAATGATAGATATTAATATAGATTAATCCATAAAACATTATTTAATGATGATCCTTCAACCTAATACCCACTAATTAAACACTAGGCTTAAAATTAAACTGTTATTTTAGTGACGGTACCTTTTATCCAAGCTGAAATAACTTCCGAGCAGAAATGGTCATAAATTTGCATGGAAATCGGACAACTTTGGGAATAGTTCTTGTTGGTTTTAATAGCAGAATAGTTAGGTTGTTATTAAATCAAGACTTTATCCTCGAATAATGTTGTCACTCTCTGGCATTTATTATTCATAAAACGTTTATTTTTAATAGAAGGCGAAATTGTTTTCACATAAATATTTCACACAGCTGTACCTAGGTTCAAACTCTTCAGTTTTAATTATGGGAATTGGTATTGGAATATTGATAATATTCATAAGACGACCTAAGTGGTTCAGTTGGTTACCATGCCGGTCTGACGCACGGTACGGGACGCAGAGGTCCCGGGTTCTTGAAATGATGAATTTTAATTTCTGTTACGAGTCTGGTAAGAGTCATATATCACATGTATATATTTAAAAGTATATATATATATATATATATATATATATATATATATATATATATATATATATAAGTAGTTTATCAGTTGTGTAGCGCCCATAACACAAGCTTTACTTACTTTGGAGCTAGATGGCGCTGTGTGAATTGTCCAATCATATTTATTATTATATAACTCATATATTATGCTTATAATAATACTATTAACCTCTTCTTCCTTGCGTCGTATCTCCTCAATGCTGAGGGTCGTGACCTTGCTGCAGTACTTTTCCTTATCCTCGGAGACGTAGGTTATATCACAGACCGCGGTATTTAATGTGGAGCGATTTCTCAACTCGCATTGGACTTCGCCTTCTTGGCCGAGGTCTCTCCATTTTGCCTGTCAGTCATAGCTTTTCCAGGTTGTCGGAGCTTTTTCTAGATATTTGTCAAAAGAAAATACTCCAAAGACCCGGTGGAGAGCCGCGTGTTTACTTGGAATTCAGAATGTATGGAAACCTAAGTCCGATATAATATACATACTGAACACAAATATTTGAATCCCTCCTACTTATACCTATTTGTAATCCCTTCCAAAACCACCCGACTCACGAATTTCAGGTTACCTGACTCTACTAAGTAAGCCTAACCTTAAACCAGTGATAGTTACCTAATCTGCGACAAAAACGATTTGTACAAAGTAATATTTTAGGTGGTGGACACTGTCACCAAAATCTGTAGTATCGAGTCGGGGTATAAAGCAATAAATTCTGCCTCGCATCCCATATAGGATAGTTTAATCAAGGCTCGTGTGACCCAAAATCTCCGATATATCATGTATCTGCATTGCTGGAAAAGGATTTTTGCCTTTTTACTAGGTAAATATCGCTTTATGTGGTTTCTTTCTCGCAGTAATTTTCGATTGAGATTTAAAGCCCTGTATCTACTAGAGACAGCGCTGATAAAATACGTTCGCGAACTCCACGCCAACGAAAGCGGTAGATGTGCGAAGTTACGCGGCTCGATCGACTATGTAAGTAGCATATCTTTGGCAGGCTTGGCGCGAGGGATATCGCAGATAAGATGGAGGAGGCTCGCCTGCGGTGGTTTGGTCATGTGTTGCGTATGTCCCAGAGGTACGTAGGAAGTATCAGGAAAGAGGCTCCGTGGGCGATCCAAGAAGCGATGGATTGACATCGCTGAGTCGAATGCGAGAGCCAACGGCCTACGACGCGACGATGTCGAAGACCGTGCGAAGTGGTGAAGAATGAGTAGGAAATTGGACTTTTTCAGAAGCCGGGATAAGCGCTAGAATACTGATCTACTAGAGACGGCTTTGGAGTAGCAAACGCCTAGAACCGAATATACCTAAATAGAGTTATTGCCTCTACTTTGTATAAATCATTGTGATAAGTCGTACTTTCAAATTTACCTCCACCAAAATGTACACACGGCATATTAAAAAACCGGCTAAATGCGTCTCGGATTTCGCACACAGGGTTCCTTCTTTTACTACGTAACCCTAAAAACTTTATCTATTCCGCTACATTAAGATAAGATTCCTCGATGGAGAAGAAGATTACGTCATAAAAATAAACCGATTACATTATGCGTAGCTTGGGTTGCGCTACGAGGCGCGCTACTCAGGCGCTGCTGGTTTACGAAGTATTCCATTGCGATTTGCAATTTTTTGCTATATAAACCCAATAATAACCCATATGCTTTCGGGGATAGTGACGACACAAGTGCGACAGACAAAACTACGAAGGCATGTTGAACCTAGGGAGATACTTGGTAACTAGGGATCCAAGCGATGCCAAAAGCGTTGTCAAATTCATACGAAATTCATAATAGATCATGTATAACGGGAATAAAGCAGTGTCTTACGTCATGGACGGTATATTGGCTCCTAAGCGTAACCATAAGTCCGTGGTGCAGCGAAGGGCAGGAGTTATGTAAAGTCCTGAGTGTAGCGAAGCGCTGTAGCTGCCCAAGACTAAAACAGCTTTATCCCAGAGGTGAATACTCGTACTTTTACAAATCTGTGTCAAAAACTAAAGCAAAAAATCGTCAGCTAATTTAATAAACTCGCTTTACGACATTTTCATGACAATTAAAATGATATCCTCCGGAAACATGAAAATAAAATTATTTAACACTTTTTTGTTTTACATTTTATGCTTCTTTTCATTACGCCAATTTAATCTGTCTAGAATTTAAAGTTTTTCTTCAGTTTCTTTACAGTTTTTGGAATCGAGCCTTTGTTTCTTGCGTTTTCTATGTCCACCGAACCCGTCAAAAGCCACCATCGTTTAGGACATCACAAACGTATGGGGAGCGGGTACGGTGCCGGCTATTTAAGCATTCTCAAGTAGAAAAGCCACAAAAACAAATTACACAGGCCCAATTTGACCTTTAATTTAAAGTTCTCTTCGCGCCATTTTAACACATACCCTGAATTTTGTCGCGACCAAGTCTCGCTCTGATTGCTACGTATATATAAATATCTATTCAGATAATAACGCCAAGAGTCGCGTTTAATGAATAATACTTGTATGTAGTGTTTTTATCTGTGATAATACATTACTTTGGTATCATACCACCTACTTCCATATAGGTTCAGTAGTTATGCCGTGAGAACCTAACAAACAGTCATACTTTTGCATTACGCTAATATTTCCACTCCTAAACAATTATTAACACCTGCTACTATACAAACAAACATGGACCGTAATAAATACCTTAAAAAGACTGTAATTTAAGGTCCCTTAGAAGCCGTTAAAAAGGACGAATAATATTATTTAGTTGCGTTCACAAAATCACTTGACCAATTTAATTTCGGCGCGTACCTACCTCAGCCGGCACCTTACAATCGGCTGACATTATACAGGGCCCTCATAAATTTGTGTCAACAGGGTGACCCGAATTTTAATGGTCGAACGTTATTGCCGGATCCAGCATGGCAACAAACAAAAGATGGCTACAATGGCCGCGGACCCGCCTGCCCTCGCCCGCGGCCGCCGGAAAACGCCCCACTTTGTGAATTAGGTGGATACCTAAAGAACAATATAATTACTAGCTTATTACTAGCTATCCCTAGCTAGCTTATTATTCCTATCATCTCAGATTGAATTTAATTCTCTTTTACTTTATTACAGATTTAAAAGTACCATACCTTAGGTAAATTAAACTTCGTCGCACATATTAGTCCAAATGAGAATGCACGCGAGTGAGGTACAAGTTTGAAGCAGCTCGCAAAATTTTGAGATTACAATCTTACATTGAATAAATCTTCTTGATCCTTTATTCCACTTTTTATTGGGTCACTTTTACGACTAATAAATTAAGTTTATACGACGCTGAAAACTGATTCAATGAGAGTTTCAGGTTTAGCGCTGTTTGTAATCACATCCTTTCATAATAGTGCCACATAAATCTTGTTTTCATGGCCCTTATGTGCATATAGTTAACCATATTTTGTAGGCAAATAATTTTAAAGTTTAAGAGTATATTTTAGTGTATATGTTACCGTAAATTCCATATTTCGTAGGAAATGTATACATTGGCGAGCCAATTCAGGAAATCTTGTTATTATTAATAAATATTCCCTTCTCTATCTTAAGCACTGCATCTTCTTTCATTTCAGCACATTCCCTTATTACACTATTCCGTATTCTACCTTTCATTCATACTCCTTCCATACTTCATAAGGCTCTCATTTCTATTGCATATATTGCACTTTCATGCTTATTCTGCCACACCCACAGACTTATATACAATGAAAAAACATTTTTTTCATCTTTACTTCTGTGGCCACACTCAACCTTTGCTTCCATACGTTAATGCTGGAACGAGCACACCTCTATGAAAAGCCAAACGAGCGATTTTGGACACCTGACTGACTGACTGAAAATATGTAGTGCTCCATTCACCATGTTTCCCGCATTCACTCACCTTACGTCATCACTTTCACAATTTCTATCACTCGTACACATTGACCATAAATATACCTACAAACTCTTTCACCTGTTCCACTTTTTCATCCGCTATCAGGATTTTACATTTAGTCAAATCTTCATCTTTTCCAAAATAATTACTTACGTCTTACATACATTCACTTTCCATTTCAAAGATCCATGTCACTTATTCCCTCTCCTGCAATTCCTTTACCGACGATGCCAATAACACTTAGTCGTCGGTATATAGAAGGCATTTGACGGTTAATCTACTCATTCTTAAACCACAATCACTTTCTTTTCAACCTGTCAGACATGTCTCCATGAA
The DNA here is from genome assembly GCA_907269095.1 of Blastobasis adustella. NCBI lineage: Eukaryota > Metazoa > Arthropoda > Insecta > Lepidoptera > Blastobasidae > Blastobasis > Blastobasis adustella. The sequence continues at coordinate 11,005,250 of OU026123.1, read as the reverse complement.
AAGGTTGAACAGCCACTGCGCCGCAACACATCCACACAATAGGAAAATATTCTTATATATTTTCGTATCCAGTGAAAGCTAAAATGAGTTGCGACAACGCAACGTTTATTAAATGTTATCCGAAGGACTGTAATCAATGAAACAAGGGTCACGTTAAGTCCAAAATATTTAAATACCCTTACAGTGAATGGAAATCCGTTTCATTTCGAACCTGGCAATCATCAATCACAAGTCGTCACTGAAATTTGCGCCAAAATAAATTTAACCCAATTCGGATAAAAATGACAAAGTGAAATGTCCGTGACCCAGCAGCCCGGGAAGTGTTTTCCCGACAAAACACCTCGAACAATCTCGTCACAGAAAATATATTTAACCGTATTTTGTGAATTCGACGATCCAGTACAGGTCATCATCATCATCATCTTAGCGTTATGTCCCGGTTGCACCCTCACGCAGCACGCGAGGGCCCAGGGTCCGCCTTCCTGCTATTCTTGGCCCACCTCGCTCGGTCTTCGGCATCCCTAGTGGTGAATTTATTGGCACGCATATCGTTCTTGACTACGTCAAGCCATCGCTTCTTGGGCCGGCCTCTCCTTCCCGTGCCCGGCGGGGGCGGCATGGCCAGACTCTTGCAGCTTATCTGCGATGTCACGTACGCCAAGGCTACCCCGAATGTGGGCGTTTCGAACACGATCCTTCCGTGAAACTCCACACATCCACCGCAGCATCTTCATTTCCGCGACGCGCAGCTCCTGCTTGTGTCGCTCTAATAGGGGCCAAGTCTCATTATCGTATAGGAGAGCAGGTCTAATGATGGTCTTATAGACCTGCCCCTTCAACTTTATCGGCATTTTGGGGTCACAGATGACACCTGTTACCTCCCGCCATTTGGCCCAAGCAGCGGATATTCGAGCCTTGACGTCGCCATCGATGTCCCCGATCCAGTACAGGTATTGGCCGTAAATTATGCACATCGGCTAGTTCGGCTCGTAGAGCGTCGTCTCTATCGCACGCATGTGACTAAATACGAAGCCGAAAATAGTCGATGTGCATTATTTATTGCCTATTGGCCATAAACTCAGTACTCAGCCCTCAAGTTACCTAATCCTGAGACACATTATCATTATCCCAATATATCTTCGCTAGATGGAAGTCTCAAACCATTTAGAGATACATAATAAAACAGATATAGAAACCCGTTACTGTGCTATGATAGTTCCAATCCGAAAATTGGTTGCGTAGCCTTGGATCAGCTCACCTATAACAAGATTACCGGGGATTGAAACAAATCTAATAAATTACAGGTGTCGCAGTGACCTTCGCCGGCCACTCCCTCTCTTCTAGGCTAATGGATCACAGACCCAACTGTCTTCCACTATTCACCATTTCTCACCCACTATTTGTTTACTAAAACAGGCAGTTCGTGAGCGGAATACGTTAGAAGGTCCATCTATTAGATTGGAAAAAGGGGCGTTCGTAAATCGATTCACATTGTCTTGATAAAAGTGTATCAACGTCCATAAATAAAGACTTAATCCCAGGACAAGGTTTCAGTACTGTACGTGTACATTTGAAAATAAATGAAGCACCTGCTTTTCACAATTTCTCTACAGAAGCAGCAATTTAGTAAATTTATAACAGTTTCATCTCTCAACGACACTGTAGGGAAAAGTCTCAAAGTTGCTCTCTTACATTTCTCATTCGCTCGAGAACTGAGATGGTTGACGTCATCCGGAGAAGTGCAATATTCAATGTTAGCCGTCGTAAACACGGGTCTCACGTAAATACTGACTTCCGACAACACCTCCAAACGACAGTTGCCCACATCCCCGGAGTTCGCTCCAAGTTTCACCGTACACCCTCCTCGCACACACTCGATGCTCATAAAACAGTTCACCTGAATTTCTGAAACATTTATTCATGAACATTGCCACTAAGTGTTAATATTAACAAAGTTCGCCTACAGGTGCTCAGCTGTAGATATGAAGTTCGTCTTGTCAGTGAGAGTGCTACAAATGATATTTAATCTCAAATTAGGTATCTACTATGAATAAAAAAGATAGGCTGAAATATTTTTCTCGATTGGTTATTATGGCAGTATAGTAGGTACTCGTTCAGTAATAATTAATCCCTGAAGGGTGTGCAAGAGAGATTCGGAAACAATCTCTCAGGATGACGAGGCGTAGGCGCGGCGACACCGCATGTTCGCTAAATTAATTCCATCAATAAAAGAGCATGTAAGTCTACGGAAATCTAATTAATTGAATGGGGATTTTATTATAGGAAACTTGTATTAGTTGAGTGGTTTCATAGGATATTTTAATACACAGATTTAACATTCAATAATAACAGCCTAATATCATTGAAAATTTTCCCTTAATTGATTACTGTTTCTTTCTAATACTGTTAAGTAACTGTCAAAACTTTATTGTTTGGCTTTAGCACTGCTACACAATTTATAGGCGCTGTCAGTAACGACCAATGCGGTTAGGTAAGTGTATTTTCCCAAAAGCACGATAAAAAGGAAGTTGTGAAAGCTTTATTGGATAACAACGCTCTTTACAACACTTTTAACTTGGGCTAGCTAACTTGAGTTGAGGAAGTCTTTTTATCTCGTGGGTTTCTTTCGTGTCCTTCTCTTAACTTGTCTATGTAGTGCAGCTCCACCGCATCCATTTACTGGGAATCAATAGTTAGTTTTTCATGAGCTATTACTTCACCACTCTAACTGAATAATACATCAAAGTCAACTTCAGATTTTGAGGTCACAAATAAATTAACATAAACGTTATGTCAAAAATTATACATTAGAACAGGGGGTATGGTTGTAGCTCATTAATGGATAGGTACTGGTAATAAAATAATCAAAATAATCATCTTGTCGTTAATGTCTCGATTGTGCGCGCACGATGGGCCCGGGGTCTGCCTTGACCACGATCCAGGATTTGGCAGATCCGATAATTACATTAGAGCGACTGCCATCTGACCTCCGTGACCCTGCCTACCAGGCGTTTACTGGTAATATGTTGTCTATAAATGAGTCTAGTCCTGCAATACGACGCCAAACAATTCCTTTGAAGCCCTTTTAGTGCAATTTGAAATTCAATCCACCCCTCCAAATATTTTCTTCTCGCCCCGTTAAAAGTAAATTCATTTTAATACGGGGTTAGCTTTTTATGACAGCGTAAAAAAGTTACAACTCCAGTTTTATACTACAACGGAATAAAGAGATAATAAAACTATACTTATACTTGTTATTGTTCTGCTCATTTTGTTGTAAGGTATCGTCTTTGTGTTGACTGTCGGGAAAAACTGAACGTGCTCGTTGTTTATGGGCTTCTTTTGTTTAGGAAATACTTCGATTGTTCTTTGTGCTAATTCAGTTAGCAAATAGCTTAGAAATATTATCGAAGTTTGTTAACTTTAGTGAGTGCTTATCAGAAAATAATCCTACTAATATTATAAATGGGAAAGTATGTAGTGATGGATATATTGTAACCGAATTTTACGCGGACAAAGTCGCGGGCAAACCCTAGTAGTTTGATATTTTCATGGTAGGATTGACTATTTTAATTAAATTCTTATACTTACTGAAGCACAGGTTGTAATGTTTTGGAATAACAATTATTATTAAATATTATTTTTTGGGATAATATTCCTTAACAGTTATTTCCTAAAACAATTTTTAAACAATAGCAGTTTCAGGCACTACCTCTCACCAGCAACCGCGCGCAATCCATTGTTGTTCTACACGCACAGTTACACACCCAGCGCTCCTCTAATTACAATCCTAATATACCCGGACAAATATTAGCGGCGGCTCATAAAAGCCTACACTTTTGTATCACATCCTATTACGCGGAATGCAAACACCGAATTATGGGGTTGACACACTTAGTTTGGCCAAACAAGAAGCCGGAGTGGTCGAGTATTTCGCCTCAAGCCCCGGCGTGGTTTGCTTTGTTTACTTCCTGCCCTAGCCAAACATCCGCCACTACCCGTCAACTGGTGTTTACATTTCCTTATTGCTGGAGACCATGCCCCATACGGCATAATAGGCCGTACGGCCCCGCATTCAAAGTCCGTGGAAGATCAATACAGATGCGTATTGATTTTATTCGTCTTTTACGGACGGCATTTTCTTCAAACTCCGAAACAATTGTTACATTGAAACCGTCAATAGTAGACAAAATATCAGTTTGGTACTTTATCTGATCAATGATCATCCTCATCAACTACTTACAGCAGAGCCTCCAAATGGAGTAGTAAATTATATATTTACAGAGACTCGATAATTATGCTTTTTACATATTTAAAATCTGTTGTACACTCAACACATAGGCTAGTTTCGGCTTCGTACAACAACAGCGGCAGGAATCGGCACGATACTAAGATAAACTGACAAATGTGCATTATTTACCCCTAACTGTATATCGCTGTGTTTCACGAAATAAACAATCTTAGATTTTGTTACACTTTTATTTTTGCTAAATTTAGCTAATACGGAATAGTAGATTATACACCAAGGGAATAAAGCTGTGTCTTCCGTCATGGGCGGCATACTGAATCCTGAGCGTAACGAGGGAGTTAAAACTTAAGTCCTGAGTGAAGCGAGGGAGTTATGTAGTCCTCAGTGAAGCGAGGGGTTCAAACGGCACAAGACTAAGACAGCTTTATACCAGAGGTGAATACTGAACTTTTCACACACTCTGTGAGACAAAAAATCAAACAATTACAGAGTCTGATTTACCAACTTGGAGTTAAATCAATATCGCTACACGACATTTTCGTGTCAATGAACGTCACTAGGAACGACTGGGAAGTTTATTCCCAGTCGTACCCAGCGGGTACGTTCCCATTGGGTACGGACGGAAATAAAAGAAAAATCCATTTTATTTGGAGCTGAAGAAACACATTACTTATTTCACACTTTTTCCATTTTCACAAATCAAGCAGACTAAGTTTCTGCAACTATGATGACTAGTCTTTAGTCACCGTTTTTGCAATCGCGCCTTTTTTGTTTTGTTTGTAGAAAGAAAAAAGAAAATGGGGCAATTTTCAAATAAAGTCTCTTTACAAAGCCCTAAGAGTTTTCATACAAATTTCAACATTTCAATTTCAAATCACTTTATTCCTTTGGGAAGTTTCATACATTATAGACATAGACATTATAACCCTGGTAACAAGGCCATGCTTTACGATGACATTACATTATACATAATTGGACATTGTCGAGCAGGAGGTGTGAAAAAACATTTTTTAAACCTGAAATTCTTTATTGGTACTGTAAAGTTTAATAATAAAACGAATTCTCAGCACACACAATTACCATGATTTATTCAAGGATGTCCCAAATAGTTCGGGGTGTTTTAGCCTAAGTGCAAAAGCATGTAACATATTTAAGAAGTTGTTGACAGTTTTTAAACTGAGTACGAGCTCTCCTTTAGAGTTCGGTTTATGAAAGCAAGGAGTATTTTTACTAACAGTTTCAGTAACTTTTAATCTCTCTGTTGCTTGACTTAAATTAATTAGTTTACTTTTTCTATTAGAATGCAGCTAAAGGAAGAAAACTTTAAAATCCAAAATAGTTCTATCACTACCTACAGGCGGAATACCATTTCTTTTTACGATACCTTTTGGCAGTTTCCGACATCTCAGTTCACTTTAAGTAAGTACCTATAAAAAGTACCAAATTTGCTAAGTTCCTAAACGATGTTTGTTACATTATTGTCTACATATTGTATGCGCCCTTTCAGGTTTCTTGTTGTACTGTTACCTAGAAGTAATTAAACAGTCGAAGATCTGCTTTGGGAAGGTAATATACTGGAGGTACGCAGCGGTAGACGGCGAGTACACTGGTAGATAAGTATTAAAAAGATAAACTATACGTATTACTTCACATAATATAAAATTAACAATTAATAATATTTTCATGGTTCGATATCCTGTCGATTTCAGTAATAAAGCAAACTAAAACACACATTTTGCGATATCTCCTTTAAGAGCGTTATTTAAGAATTTTCGCAATAAATAAACATGTATGAAAGTTTTATGGCATCTATACTTAGGTACACATTGTATCCCAACGCTCGCATTACGGCGTCCGCACCCGCATATAGCACACAGCAATAAACGTGGCTTCTTAAGGCCGAGCTCGGGCAAGCATCAGCATAATACTGCGATAATGTACTGCTCGAGAGCGGATCTCGCGCCCTGCGGATTATGGCCGCGTCCGCGCCCCGCCCCGTAAGCCCTTCACGCCCGCTGAGCCCGCGCATCGCCCGCGCCGACTCGCCACTCGACACACTAACAACTTCACACACCATGTCGCATTACGACCGAGCACTCGGTAATAGGCACCTTAATACGCAAGATGAGACCCCCGACGGGTGAGGACCGCCAAACACTCACTCCCAATAATCAACTTACAGAAATTTAGCAAACTGAAACCTCCCCAAGTTTCCCAACCCACCCCTTGAGCTGTCAATTCCTTTCAGGCCTTTAATTTAAAACGTAATTTTAAGTTGCCACTTGAGTTCCAGAAGCGTCCCTGCCACGTTGTTCCGACTTCCGGCCGTCACTGATAACGAATCAATAAGCCCAGAGGAATGTAATACAAATATTACGTTGTAACGAATTCTGTTATTCCGCAAGTATTGCTGACGTGAAAGCACTCATTTTGAGACTTCCTCTTTGAGACACACTCTCTACTCTTTGTCTTTGAGACAGGATACTCTTTCTTCCGACTTCATGATAGATGAATCGTCAACGAAAACAAAAAGATCCGTTACAACTTCTGTGAATAATAGAGCTATAGATATTGTATCAATAACTTATTTTTAACGGGTCCTAAAAATAGGTAAAGTGAGCAGAATTGTGTTGCTTCGACTATTTATATTCACATTTGGCTCCGGTCTGGCTGAAAGTCTGTATCTTATTTGGTTTTCAATGCCAGTGCGCAACCTTTGTAAGACTGCTTACAAAGGTAGCGCAACTTCCGGCGGTTTTTGAGGAATATCAACTCAGCCGCTGCCAGGACTCGGGTCCACGCGTCGCGCCCTAGTTAGCAAACAAATTAAACGGGCAACTTTCACCACACGCAATTTGAGACTATGATTGCGCTAAATTTGTGGAATAACAGGAAATGGTACACGTTACCTCTGAATATCGTGTTATACCGCAGTAGTTAAATAGGTTTACGGGGCCAAAACGCGACACATATAATGATGGTGATAAATATATGTAACAGGTGAAAGATATGTGTCTACGACATATATGTCGTTTATCACAGTTTATTACAATACACAATCATGAATCTAAGAAGAAAATGAAGTATGCTTATGTTCTTTACACAGTATGAAACAAAGTCGCTTCCGGCCGTCTGTCCCTATGTATCCATGTACGCTTAGAGCTTTTTAACTACGGATTTTAATGCGGTTTTCAGCAATAGATAGAGTGATTTAAGAGGAAGGTTTACAAGCAAGAAAAAAAAGGTGTAGGGTAGGGTAGGACTAGAGTAATGTAGGGGTACGACACCATGCGAACAGAGTCGTGCCGTGTCGACTACTGTATATTAAAATGACTACATGTACGAAAAGCACTCGCGGCACAGGAATAATGTATGTGCTATTTTCTATGAAAGTAGCGTTTAATACATGTTCATTGATAATTCGACTACTTTTGATTATAAATAATAATTGATTATTTTCTCTTATCAAAGTCGACTACAAATTAAATCTGATTAACACTAATATCAAGAATAGACTTAGCTATGATGCAATGTGAATTCCACACTCGAGACACATGAAGGTTTACTGCCCTCCAATGGGATCTCCTAAAGAATTAAGGGAGAGTTTAACGGCCGCCCATATAATGAAAAATACATCGTGTAACGATCACAGACGTGGACGAGACAGCTTTATGTGCTTCCAAATGCCGTGAAACCGGACTCCTCGCGTCTATATCTGATACTATATGTAATAAGTATACATACATGTTCGGGCTAGTATTATAATTTTCCATAGTTTCACGTCACAAGACATGTAAAATACGGAAAGAATCCGCGTGAAGCTGCCACGGCGCCTTGCGAACGCGGCGCAACAGGCCTAAGCCCCGGATTACCCCTAAGGGGCTTCGCTGCAAATTGAATGAAAGCAAACATCGCCGGCAATACACACTACCGAAATACCATACCATACACGATACACACTCTTCGTGCTTATGGAATCTATGACGATATTTAGCAGCCAAGAAACACGTGTAAAACTCGTTTCGTCGGTAATTCGCTCGGAATCTACAGCAACATTTATAACGAAGCTGTCGACCGCTATCCGAAAGGGAATGACATCTATATATTTTCGGCAACAAGGTAGTACGTTGACGTTTTTATGGCCCGCCGCTCACGGAAGCTTCTAAAAGAAAACACATTTTTCTCTGGGCTACACGTCTGTAACGTGTTCGTTTTCTTATAAAACGTTCATTGGCGATGAAAACTCGCCATAAATTATAACGCTGGCATTTCATATTACGCTCGAGCACTCGTGCTCGTATATTTGGCCGCCGATTTTGTGTGAAACAAAATTTACATGTTATGTGTAATTGTTTTGTTAGTTTCCATTCCGCGTGATCGGGAATCCTTTACAGGCTACTTAGACTGCTGCTAATGGAGTACGGCGCTCTAATTAGCCTACTAATTGTCGGTCCAAATCGGCAACGTTATTTACGATTTTAAATGGCAAATAATTGAGTCAAATGAATACGTAGACGACCGCCCGCAGTCACTGCAAGCGTCGGAACACCCGCCGGAAATTCATCGAACGCGTTTGCAATTTGTAGCAACGGTTGAATTTCTACCGGAAACTAGCGAAAATGGAACGTAAATGAGTTGCCACGACAGCACTCAGTATTAATTATTATTGTCGTTTAAATTGACACCTCTATAGGCAAACAACACATTATGTTTCTGTCAAATTTTATCATCACCAGCATCACTATAATCTCTAATTATTCATCATCTGATCATAATTTAGACGCTTTCAAGGCTAGAGTGAATAGGGTGTTCCTAGATAGGCATGCTCTATCATCGGCCGCACCGTCACTTACCAGCAGGTGAGATGGCGGCTAGTACAAATAATAAAATAAAAAAAACAGCACCTGGAAAGCGTACACGGCTCCTTTTTGCCAAGTTTGGTGAAATGAAATTAGACCCACCGCCTCAATCTAATCCACACTGACCTAGCGTCGGTTGACATTTCTCGCACATAGTTCCTTGAATTTATTCTAAGATATGCGCAGGTTTTCGCGCGATGTTTTCTTCGCGACACGTACCATATTAATAATTCAAAGGCTTACTTTTCAAACATATAAACCTCTGCAACCATTTAAAGCGAAATATTTTCTTAGGTGATGTATTTACTTTATGTTGTGTGTGTACCAGTAACAATCACGACCACTCTGCCAAGATTGATATGATTGACTGAAAAGGACCGTACGGTCCTAATTAAATGCGTAGCGTGCGGTGCGTGCGACTCGTGCGATGCTTGCGAATTCGCGCGCACACATTAAGAGACACCTGCCACTAAATAAATACTGTACATAATCAGAGCTACAGATTAACATTGCGTGCAGGGGTTTTTTGTACTTAGCTTACATAATGACACCCCATATCATCTAGGAGTGTGAGGAACTAACAGAGTCCCTTTGAGAAGCCTGTGAACGTTTTAAGATACTAAGGGCGGCTTAAACGTCTTTAAAAATTTGGTGCAAGTGGGGCTAAGACCTCTGGAATGAGTTGAGCAGGATACAATACTCTGTTGTCAATCACGCATTTGCGATATAACAATAATTAAGAATATAATAATTTTAACTAAAGAATAATAACTTTTTGTCAAACACTGACGGCATATTTTCAGCATTTTCAGTATTACGATTATGGTGTACCTACACCGATTAAGAGAAAATGTACCAGTCTCGTGTTTTCAGATTATTATTTTATTATGAGGTACTTACGTACAAAGGTAAGCTTTTACGAGATACAAAGGATATTTTATTAAGATTTCGCACAATCACAAGAAAAATATACATAGCAAGAAAAACAAATCCCAATTTTTTTTTATATAAATTAATGTATATAATATACTAGGTACAAAATAAAATTAGTGAAATGACACAGAACTGTATAAAATCAAGATAACTTTGAAATATGGGCGCGAATTATTCACGAATAGGAAATGATTCACGAATGCTAATACTGCGGCGGCTGTATGACTTACAAAGCAGCTTGTAAAATATTCCGAACACAACATTCGTTTAAGATAACGACCAGATACAGTACCATTGGGAGTACCTACGTCTACAGAGACAATATGCTTTATAGAGATTGATACGGAAAATTTTATAAAACAATATTTTGGTCCATAGTGTCTACCTACTCCACCTGTGGGATAAAGGCGTGAGCTTTATGTATGTATGTAATATTTTAAACAAAGAGCCGACGAATACAGGTGACATAGTCTGACTCGCAGTCACTCGATGTTACTAATAATATCATGGTAGCGTAGCGTAGTATTTTTCCACACAACATAAAATTGTGCTTAATTGCCACTTAATCATTCACGTAATTATCGCAGTATACGTTTACAGTCGCAGTTTTATGACTACAGAAGAGGCTTTTCTGGGTCGTTAACCTCTCCCAGTAGATTTCGTTTATTAATTTCAGATGTGAAATGGTTTTTTGGAGATGCTTCGAGTGCCTTTATTATATTTGTGCTGGTCGCCGCTTTTCAATGCGCAAAATTACAGAGCTCTATAAAGCTTCCTTGTAGAAAGACCTGCCTATTCCACATCCAAATAAAAGTAGATATGCTACTGATTAATATGTACAGACCTACTGTCTCTATTATCTAATTATCTACAACTCTATCTACGAGCTTACACCATAGAGACCGGCCCTGGTGTTGTTAATGTCTATGGGCGGCGGTGATCATTTACCATTTACCATCAGGTAACTTGCGTGCTCATTTGCCTACATCAATTACAAAAAAGTAACTATATTACTATAAAGTAACTATATTAATCGGTTAAAAGCTGATCAAGCTGTTTAAAGCGCCCAAAGAACTTAAGTGCACGAATCGTAGTTGTAATGGTTGACAGTCACCGTTTTCTATGGTCCCTGAATATTAGTAGTAGGCGGTAACATGCAAATATCTTAAAACCTTCAACCTCAACAGTTTCCATCAACATTCGACGCCCATAAAGATCAGCAGTTAACCGTTCAGAACCACGGAAGGCGGCCGCAAATCAGGGCTACGCGTGCGGCTGTATACTGCCGCATTTAGCATTAATAATCAGTCCAATGACAAAAGCAAACGGCTACTCGTTGCGGACTGCACCACACGCGCGACTCGCCCACAGCCCACATAAATATTGACGCGAGACCGCATGCCCTGCCGTGACTTCACACCGTAATAATTTCATTTAAATCGCACGCTCCCCCAAACGTATTATTAACCATACCAGCTGCTAGCTCCTATGATTACCCGGTTACTCCGTCACGTATACAGCCTTCCGTCAACTAAAACGAACGTTCTGCCCGGACGTGTGTACGTAGCTCGGTAACATTGTTTATTTTGTTATCGCCAGGGGAGAGCTCTTACGGCGAAATTGAGGCTGATAGGGTACAAATAAAATTGTAGCCGAGAGGAACCTCTCGGCGCACTCCGTCTAGCTGGGAGCATCGCCTGGCTCTTCGCTGTTAGGTTAATAAAAATCGCTTTTCTAACACTTATTTATTAAAATTAAACTAAAACGTAGAAACATGCAAAAGCAATTTATAAAATCAGATGTTAAACTACTTAGGTGTTTAAATTCGGGTCCGTGCGAACTTTCAAAATTAGTCTGCCAGATAAAATCCGGGTCAGTGATTCTAGGGATTATTGCGTTTAGATATACATATACGGCCATGCCACAGCATGAACAAATAAACGGATAGCGTCCAAAAAGTACCAACAAATTTAGAAAGTACCGGTCAAAAATTGAAAAGTAAGTTTGATAATTGCAACCGCTTTAATTCTGAACCATACGACCATAACTAGAGTTGTTATTGAAGCTTGAAGATGTAGAATTCGATTGCAATAATAGAAAAGCTATATTTTCAGGGTTCATGGAAAACTCTAGGGGTTGTCGTAATATACGTTCAGAATAATGAATGCTATCGAAATAGCTACATCTTTAAAATGTTTGTAATTTTCGTATGGGCTCTGAATTGTTTCCTTTTGTCTATTATTCGTATCATGGGCTACATTTTTAATGAACTGCAGAAGAACAAAATCGTATATTTTTTCATTTCTAAAATCAAAATAATCCTACATAAGTAACAAAAGATAACTAACAAAGTCTAAAAGTTAAAGTCTAAAAGTACCTGGTAAGTCAGCTCTTCATATCGTTGGTCATCCCTGAGGCTTGGTATCGATCGCCATTTCCCAGCCTCATTCATGCGAAGTCATACCCCGCAGCCGCTCCACGGCACCCCTATGCATGAGCATATCTCTTCCACCATACGTGCATTCTAATCTGAAGTAGGTAATTCTCTAGCTGGGTCAAGGTACTAAAATTAATGGTAGTAAAGTTATAACGAAGGGCTAAACTTTTGCAACAACATAGTAGATTACAAAAGAAATACTTACTAAGCAAAAGCAAGAATATCCCACAACGGGATCTCTTTCAGCTCAACATAATTTCGTTCTACATAGTAACTACGTAATAGACGAGATGGAAGGTTGGCGTGGTAATTTTTTTTCACCATCTTGCACGATAATTGACGATGTCATTAATCAAGGGACATAGAAGGAGTGGTGACCTGAATACCCGTATATGGAGAAAAGTCAGTAACACATTTGCAGCTGTTTTACCGCTATTGCAGATAATAATCCTACGTGGTATGACTAACGAAGTTTTCAGTGGTTGGTAACATGGTGATATCACATAGTGAGAATTAACTAATTATCGGCCACGTGCCTATTGTCATAAATATCCTAATCCGGCTGCCTAAAAATTTACATCTTAACAATTAGAAAGGTCAATGTTGGCATGACGGGGTCGCTACGGGAAATAACAAAAATGTGATGTATGCCGATTTTAACTGATTATTCCATTTTATGCCGTTTTTTTTATTTATGTTATTTTAATTTAATTTATTTTATTTATAAGTGAACTATGTAATGAATAATGATTTTAGTTTGTTTGGACAGCTCAATTAACCATACATACTCCTCCAAAATCCTGCGTGAAATGTGTCGCGGATTCTGGTTGGTCGAATTAGAAATTCGTTTTTGGGAACCTAATTAGGAAAACGAACGTATGGGGCCAGCCTTATCACAAAAACGGGCACAAACATAAAATGCAATAAATTCGAGTCTTCCTAATTTCCACCAAAAGCTCCAAACGATGAAAAAGACAATATGTAAATAAATGTCAAATAAAATATACAGAGTTCTTATTATTATACATTTAGTTTAAAGTTTGTGCTTAAAATACCACTGCAAAAACCAATGCAAAACACAGATGGAACCCCCTAAAGCTCCCTTATTTTATTATCATGACGCTCAGAGTGTTCCATTCCACAATGCAAGCGTACTTAAATAGTAATTAACTTTCCTCTCAATACACTAACGAGCTTCTATTTTTGAGTGAACAGGTTTTTTCACACTTTCATTGTAAAATGTATACTTTAAAGTCTAAAGCAAAAAGTCAAAACAGTGAACATAAAAGTATTGTTTTGTAAAGTTCATTCTAATCTATGATGCACAGTACATATATTCTATTTTATTTTCAAATAATAGGTATTTTTGTTTAAAAATTGGTTAATCGAGTAAACATTTGAATAATTTTACTCATGCTCATTTCATTGAACAACATTAATAACGTACAAGATTAACACCTGTCATTTCTTTGTTTGCAAAAACGCATAGAATGGACAATTTTTTGTATGAATTGTCCCTTAGAACAATGATCAAAAATCAGAAACGACTTAAATTTTACCAAACCGCTTCATTTACTTACTATTAAAACGGGTACCTTAGTGTTAAGACCAGGCGCGAAGCCAGGGAGAGGGGCAGGGGGAGCTCAATTATTTTATTCATTTTATCAATCACTCCAGCTTTTTAGAATCGAAATGTCAAAAAAAATGCACACTATTTACCAATCTTTCAAGGGTTCAAATTCCGAGCTCGCTTGCGCTCGCTCAAATATTCATTTTAACAATTACCCCAGCAATTACAAACCATAATGATGAACCAAAACGTCAAAAATGTCGAGCTCGCTTTGCTCGCTCATTCATTCGATGATCACCTCAGGCTTTTATACCCCAAAATGTCAAAAACTCTCTCCGATCGCTCACAGATACATTGATCCACTAAAAAGGCTTTCCAACTTTTTAACCAAATCCTGGATCAGCCGCCTGGTGAAAACTCGATTGAGTTTAAAGGACCGTAAACATGTTGTACACAGGTAGCACGTATTACTCTACTTACGACGACTCCAGTAATAATATGTCTATGCTTATGACTCACAATATCACCCCCGCCTAGGTATACAATGCATATTAAATCATAATGCATATTAAATCATGTGCTTGGCGGTAAATATTGCACTTATTTAAGGTTTCTCATTTACTCTCACGTATGCACATCTACGAAATGAAACTACCCGACGTGTATTACATAGGTGGCTATTACTTTAATCCAAGTTAAGTCTTGTTCGTGTTACTTTTTGGTCGTAAATAATGTCGTATATGCACCGCGTGTGCGACTCGCTTAAATCCAGCAGTAAATACAGGTGGAAACGGTATACAGGTGGAAACGGTGTCGTCGGAACGAACGGTGTGATTTGCACCGCGGCGCAACGTTGCAACCCCGCAGGCGGTACAACCTATACTACCTTCGCCTGTAATTTCCCAAGAGACACTGTCGCCGAACCTTGGTGGGCGCTCTCGATTCACGACCTCTATTCTTCGGGCATCTGTGCATGTTACTTTTATGTAGCGGGTATAGCAGTTTAGGTAACGCTCTCATTAGGTCAGGTCTGTTCAGACCTAAGATAATCACAATATTTCATACAAAATGTCGTTAAACATCATTTCTAAAGTGTTTAAGAATTTTCTGCAAGCCGGGCTTAGTTTAAATTATATAATCGCGAAAAGTATTCCTTAAAGAGTCAAAGTAAGATGGATTTGTACAATATGTCGACGGGTAATAATGGACATTTATGAGTTCGGTTTTACAGATAAAAGAATTCCACGGTTAATCATTTTCTAAGTTAGAGCAACAAAAAGCATTACTTCCGCATCCCTCTATTCCATTAGCCTTATCATGTTACGTGACCCGATTTCTCCATTGTATTGCACACAAACATTGACATTATAATAGACAAACTTGCTCCGTTTCGATATTGATATTTGTGAACATTTGATCGCAGTAAATATTTAAGTGATTACGTAATCCAAACTAATATCTCTGTCTGTCTGTTACGTTTTTACTCTTAAACCGCTGAACAGACTTGGATAAAACTTGCCTTGGTAATGACAAGTTATATTTTAAAAAATAAACGAATTTTACGCGAACCAATTCGAAAGTAAACGCTGGTTAATAATATCAGTTTGATTCAAATCTTTACAATACCCTATCTCCGTTATTAAAGATCTTATTTAATTTAATCAGTAAAACAAATAAGAAAAATTGTATTCAACCAGAAGCTAAAGCTAAAGAATAAAGCAGCCACATAATCACTTTTGAGAGACAAACTCGCAAGTGTTATGTGCGCAAGAATAGCCGTCCGGGGCCGGCCGGAGTACAAAATATGTCTTTCAAAGTTTAACAGGATAAGTTTGTGTTACACTGCTCGCCAGCCAGTCTCTTGAGGCATTGTTTGTATTTATAGGCTTCCTTGGAAACTCACAAGCACCGGTCTTAACGTCAATGCCGTGGCGGGGACGAAACGCTGGAAGTTACGTCGCAAACGATGACAATTTACATTTCGGCGCGTTGTTTACTTGTGTTGTGGGATATAATTTTCGATGTAGGTTCCGGGGTGAAATACTGTTGTAACGGAAACAAATTATAGTTTACACGTGAATCAATATTGTTGTAGGTAATTCCACAAAATAGTAGACGCAGGAAAATGACAGTTATTAAGTTTCTTTTTTACCACGCAGGGACAGCCCACCTAATGGTAAACGGTAACTGTCGCCCATAACATCTACGATTCATGCATTTAGGTTGCTGGCAACAAGAATGCAAAACCGTAGGTTATCACAGTGAGGACTAAGATTAAATTCCTCCGTTTCCAATACCTCAATTGCGCTATCTTTTAAACCGGAACACAACAATGCAAGCAAGCAAATTGGCAAATTAGGCAGACCTATATCGCCTATATCAAAATGGCTACATCATGTCTAGCCTGACCAACTCGGCGCCTTCCCTCATTCGGAGTCGGGAAGACGCCAAGTTGGGAACAATTGTCACAGCAAGTAAAGTTGGTAACTAATTTAATATGCACAATACATTTATGTAGGTATAATAGTTTACGACGTACCGTACTGTATCTTCCGCCTTATGTTTTAGTGGCAGTAAATATTGCCGTAAGCCGAAACAAGGGTAGATTTCCAAGTATAAACAGATCTTATCGCGATGTAGTCGGCACGGTCGTGCGAAATAAGTTTGGCAATGGCATTTGACCTTTAAATGTTTTCCAAGT
Organism: Blastobasis adustella; assembly: GCA_907269095.1. Classification (NCBI taxonomy): domain Eukaryota; kingdom Metazoa; phylum Arthropoda; class Insecta; order Lepidoptera; family Blastobasidae; genus Blastobasis; species Blastobasis adustella. The sequence continues at coordinate 10,988,501 of OU026123.1, read as the reverse complement.
CGGCTGTGCCCATGACCGTCGGGGCCAAAACAGCCGAAATAAAGGAGGGGATGGCGCGTCCTCTTGGAGTCGGATCGACAGGCTGCCGGCTGGCACCGTGCCACGACTCGCCGGCGTCCGCCGCGTGACACGCCGCCGAAACAATCTACAACGTTCATGTTTTAATTCGCCTTTAATAACACTCGACCACGCTTTTATGGCGCAAAACACTTTTCATTTTTAAATTCCCCGGCTAAAACGACCATTCAAGCAGATAGCCGCGGTAAACGACTGCTGAAATTACATTCATTGTATTCATTACATACGAAAGTAATGAGAATACATAAACACACGGGAACAATAACAAGTATTTCCTTGCGTAAAATCCAGCTAGGGAAACGAAAACCGTGAAGGGGCTTACTTTACATTTTTTAAAAGGACGATCCGGATGAATTTAAAAGAAAGGAAGAAGCTTATTTTTCCAACTACGAAACTCTCGGGCCTTTATTGCCTTTGTAAACCCTGCGATTCGGACTACCCTCCAAATAAATAATGAATAAAACATCGGTCGGTACTATTCGGTTACACTGGATTCAAATTATTACGAAACAAAAAATTATTAAACGTTCCATTTTCTTTTGTCCTTCGCCATCGATCAAATGGGATCGTTATGGGATCTCTTAAGAATTGCGTCTTTGGCAGTGATTCATGGAAACCATGTCAATTCGTTTACGTAAAGGTTGCCACGAAAGTGTATGAAACATCTTCTCCGTAAAATTTAAAATTAGCAGATGCAATAAAATATAAGGATATTAAAATACACCAGGTTGGTTGAAGCACTTTACCTTTATACATGGATATGAAAGACGGAAAAATATATGAGATGATAAATGAATATGACAGTGGCAATACATGTTTGAAATATGTAGTTGGTTAACTGCTTACTAGATTAACACTTAAACCTTCACAGCATACATCGACCACTACCCAAAAAGGTGATTTATTTAGCAAATCAACTTTTTAATTATTAAGAAAAATCATTACTTCCAAGTTGGGTACCTACTTATTGGTGTTATGACAAATACCCGTAGCGGTTGCTACGAGGCTCTACGGGCCGCGTAGAGCCGCTTCCTCGTTAGCATAACGAGCGCCACCAGCTGCTTTCAACACCAAACACCCGGATAATTAGTCAGCATCCACAGCTGAAAGCCGGTAATGAACTATTCCGCCGAGATTCCATTTAAATTTCCATTTTTCTTTATGCGCGGAGATAACAAAACTTCCAATTGACGTGAATTTTCTATAATTTCATTTTTAAACACTCATATTACAAACTTTGTAGGAGTATATTAACCCTATATATGGTTACAGACCATCGACGTGACCCGTACATTTCGTCACTTTATTATGGCAACACAACACGCATAAAATACGTATTACGCGCCCTCAATTATCCGTAATATCCGAAGATAAAGCGTAATACGGGCTCTGGCGCACATTAATGCCTACTCTTTATGTCGCGCGTAGGGCTGTCGCGCCATCTTTATTCTAAATTTAAAAATTACTTTGAATATGAGAGTGTTTTACCAACATATCCTGATGTGTGATATAAATATTGTTTACTGCATCTAAAACAAAATTTCTCGTTAATAAGTTGATCTGACTCTTTAAATACATGGTAAGAACCAAATATTATTGTTTCCTACCCTGCGTACAGCTAACGTTTACTAACCGCGGTGGCTATTTTTAATCAGGTAAAAGAGAGTATTGATTTATAGCTAAATCAATACAACAATTATGTCAAACAATTATTCATTGACCTACTTTAAACAATACAGTACCATTTATAGCTTATTATTTTATGAATTTACTTCTAAAAACTATCCATTACGTAATAGCTGCATCGTGCACGTTTTGATGCATGCACAACCGAGTTGACATGGAAACTAGATAATTTTCCCATGATTTATTGCAAGCTAAGTGGATGGCCGTATGCTATGAGAAGCATACATTATTCAGTACACAATTTAAAACAAATAGCTCTGCGAGGTTGTTTACTTTTTATGTATATACATAACATGGAATGGTTTACTACCATTCGTAATCGCTAAAAAATAAATTACTACGTACCTATTTATACATTTCATAAAACAGTAAAAAAAAGTGTGCCTGTGTATTGAATAATATTTACAAAAAAATAGATGAAGATACATAGACCGATGAAAAAATTGTAATAGAATAAAAATATTTTATTTGTCTGTTTGTACACCCTAATTCCCGAAACTACTGGACGGATTTGAATGAAATTTTTGTTGTGTAGCTATTAAGCCTGGGCAAGATATAGGATATAATTGATTTTGGAAACTGGAACACCTGATGTAAAATCATAATAGACCTGCTAAACTATAAGAAATATGCAAATGGCGCCGAATGGATTTTGATGGGGTTTACACAGTTTGGTAGTTTGGGATCCAACTTAAAAATTAGGCCATGTTTCATCTAATTCGGTTGGGTAGAACCACAGATACAGCTTGACCTCTCCGTAGTACTAGTTTTCATACACTAGGGAGGACCTTTAAAATCGTCAGTGGGGAAAAAGATAAACTGCCCTGCAAACGATTTCCACGCGAACAAAGTCGAAGTTTTATAAATGGGGTGGCCAGAGCAGTACACAGAAGCATACATTCACATTTTACCTAGGGCGCGGGGGTAATAGGAGGGGGGGGGGGATACTAACTTAGTATCTTACTATACAAATGCTTAGCCGAGTTGTACGAAAACATGTTTTGTACAATGTAAGAAAAGACATAAACACATTTAGAAGCACTTGTTTACCTACCTTTCTCTCAACGCTTTCTTATGTACATAATATACAAGTATGTTGCGTTTTCCTTTTCCGTATTATATTTTATTTCTGGTCGGGTCTAATTGATTGGCTTACTTTTAGGAAAACCGATCAAACAGCTAAGTATCTCTAATCTGTTTTAACATTTAGCCCGGGTTTAACCAAGTAAGCTTAAACACATTTAAGAATGACGTTTAACGTCATTTTGTATTTAACTTAAGCTTAAATGCGATTAAGAATATGGTGCAAGCCGGCCTTAGTACCTGTGCAGATTGGCGCTGTTGTCTCTAGCCCAGCTAAATAGTTAGCTAATCATTGTAGTTCAGCTTAAAACCATGGGACTTAAGGTGAAACGCTCTCTCAGATCAGTATTAATATTCTATGCTCAGAATAAATAATACTCATAGAGTCTGTTTGGAAAGTGAGGCGCCAGATGTGAGGGCGCTTAGTTACCAATTAGCACTGTCAAATACATATCAAAATATTAGGTCCCTTAAACGCCACGCCTCTTTTTTCATACAGACTCTAACTAAAGTTTTCTATCATTAATACCATGCCAGTTCCTAGCGATTTAACAAACACAATAAATTCTAAATAAAAATACAATGTGCCTACAACTGCGTTAAAACACTAGCGGTTCATTTTCACGACTTGAAATCTCAGTCACGTAGCGACAGAATGGTCGCAGGCGGGCAGCCGCTCAGCTAGCATCGGGAACCCGATTGCAGCTTCCCTCCATCCTCGGATATGTGCCTTATTACCCGATTCAAGTAATGCTGATGGAGGGTGGTGATCATATACATAGGAAACGTGCCGCGATATAGGTGACCGAAGAGCTGGCTGGGTCGTTCATAGGGTAATAAATAAGGATTGAAATCCAACGCAGCTTCTGGGCATAATCCTGGGGTTAGTGAGTGAATTACTTCATTTTCAATTGTATTTGCATATCTTTATTTAAATAATTAAGTTAAGTATACGATTGGTTCTGTTCAGATATCAAAGAACTTGTGTTAAATACCTGCAACAATCTGTATTTTAAGGATCTCCGTAAGTTTTTTTTTATTGCCGAGGGAGGCTCACGGATGGACGATCCACGTAATAGAAAGCGGCCACCGTCGCCCAGCTTTGCGTTGTCGTGCCATTATTGTGTTGCTCCCGGACACTGGTGATGATGGTACAAACTCAACTAAATACCTCAGAGTAGGTATACCTATACTATAGAGTGGTATATCTATTTCAAAATTTGTGTGACCACTTACTATAATAGACAGAAACTTGACAGCTAGATAATTACGTTTGGCACTGCAATATTTTTGTAATAGTAATGTTTATTAATAAAACCCGAAAACAAAACCAGTGGGCCTTAAAACTCATACTTAGGTATATTCGGACAAAAAAGTTGTTCATCTCTTTATTAGCAAGCAAGTTATTTCGTACTTTATAATTTGCTGCATAAATGTTGTGTTCGCAAATGGATTGCAATCAATCACTCGGATCGTTTGACAGCCAGTCGTTGGCTCATCGATGGCACTCGACCACGCGCCCATCTCACCGACAAAGGTGTGAATGGCATACACTCTCAGCTGCTTTGCGATTCACACGTCTAAGCCACGGTTTCAGACTTATGGAATGTGGACGCGCTGAGCAGCTTCCCATTACAGGTTTTGAGTACAGATTGCTGCATTCACTCGAGACACATTTATTATTCTGACAACGTCTCGAGTCGGATGTTCACCCTCGCCGCGTCTTCGGAAACGTGTATTCAATCAACTTACGTTCATTTCCACTATCACGGTAAAGGACTGTACAAACATAGATGATATAGGATAGGGATTTGAAAGGTTTGAATGAAATTGCTCACACATGGTGCCAATCGGTCGCCAATCCGAAGAGAGTGACGAATCACGTAGGACTCTCAAACGGATTCGCACGTTCGTCATGTGTCAACAGGGCAACTGGAACTGTCAACAATGTGATGGTATGCGATCAATGACACGCGGGTGAATTCATCCTTTATGTTACTATCGAACTGCCTAGCCTTTCCACAGGTGTAAAATATACCTGAATTATTCGCACGCCTCATTCCATTCATCCATGAAAACACGCAAGATACGTTGTTATTAAAACATTAATAAAAAATTATGTTGTAGATGGAGGTCTCTCGAATTACAATTAGTATTATTACGATAAATTATAACAAATAAAAAATACCAGATTCTGGGACAAAGCCTGTCTTATTCTTGAGCGGCTTGAACCCCTCGCTTCAGTCAGGATTCTACATAACTTCCTCTCTTCGCTCAAGAGTTAAATTTAAGCTCCCTCGTTCCGCTCGAGTGTTAACTCTAAAGTCCTTCGCTGTTCTCAGGGTCCAATAACCTTCTATGAGCACAATGCTCTGTGCTCTTGGTGTATAATCTCTTACGTACTTCTTATCGCGTCCCTATCGTAAATATCGCAAATATGTCGGTTGACCGCGGTAAGAAACCTTACCTACTTTTAAAATAAAAAAGCAATTTCTTAATAGGACCGTACCGCCGGATAGCTCGACATGAAGGATAGAGACATTATCATTTCGGCGATAAAGTAAAACGCGCGTCAACTTGATTGATCGGCGGTTGGCAGCGCAGCGGCTCCCACTGCACGCTCGCCCAACAAAACCCTGAATACACACATTACACACACAGGTGCTGTAAGCGCTTTCTCGCTTTCATACTTCCGTCGAAAACGGCATTCAGCGCCTCTCAGACACATCTCGGCGATGAATGCAATTCTACCTAAAAGCCCGCGATATTACACGTCGCAAGTCACGCCTCGCGCACATTGCCACCTGTACCCTGCCTGGCTTACTTAATATTAACCTCGAACCTGAGTTAACTGCGGAGCCGTAATGGGCTATGCTTGGACTATGATTACTTGAAATCTACGGGGATTCGGGGTAAAAGCCTGAATTATTTGCAACCGCTGAGGTTGGCGCCAAAGCTCACAGCAGATATTGCCAGGGAAATGTATGAGAATTTTTAATGTACCTACGGTTAAATAATATGTAGTCGCAGTGGGTAAATGGGTTTTGCGTACAATTATAATATCATTAATTCTAGATAAATTACGTACGTAAAAGTATATTTTATGCTAAGTATAATATCGGGTAAACACACACACATAATTGTATTCAAAGAGTGTGTATTTTATTCAACGTCACGAACAATTGAAATGTACTGCTGCTAAATTACCTATTTCGCTACAACGGTGGTGCTAATTTTGCCCTCGGACAAAAGATCCGCGTCCGGGACAAATTAAAAACTCAAGCATTCAAGGTATAGAGTATAAAGGCTGGATAATTAAAAAGGGTTCAGCACGGCGTTAATCTTGAAGCTGGGAACAAAACGGGGACATCATCAGGCTCGGCGCGATCCGGTAACCCCACTATCTACAATCAGCAGGCACTCGCCGCCTCCTCCCTACTCCGCTGTCTGATTAGTGTCTTTACTCAGTTTTTCTTAGAATAAAGTATTGTTTCCGAATGATTCTAATTTTTCGATATCGAGTCGTTTTAACGAAATCTTTATCTTAATTTCTCATATCCACTACGATGCACTGTCCTACTAAAAATAAAATCAAATAATCGTCCCATTATTACTATTGATCCCTTTTTACTTACTCATTTATACTTTACTCATTCGTAAAGTTATCGATATCATGGCACAAAACGTACAATTCAAAGTAGATACAATAACGTGACCGCGTTTAGTTTTGATGGCTGAAGATAAAACTTATTTCCATTTAGGGTACGTTTTGGCCAACCCCAGTCGTAGAAAAGGCTGTGACTATACGGCAGCTGCGGGATAGACTATTGAATCCAACTTTGCGCTGAACTAGCGATTTGGAACTTTGTTTTATATCTCGCACTTCTCGACTCTGCGACCGTACCAAGAAAGTTGACAACCATCTTTTTGCGGAGTGTTTTATCAGTTCTCATTTTCATCGCTAAGAATATCTAGAATATATGTTGTCGTAAAGTATTTGAGGGTAGGCACGAGCGACACTCGAGCGCGGACATGTGAAGGGGCGGGCAGATTTACGTGGAGCGCGTTAAGCGGCCCTCGAGCTGTCGCAAAATACGCGGGGTTTAATCGCAAGGATGCGGGCTGGCGGGCTGGCGGCGGTGGCGTACGGGCGTACCTGGCCTGACCCGGACGAGGCGCGCCGGGAGCGCGGCCTTGTCCTACTGGCGGTCGTCTATTTTTAGCACCCGCTCCCGCGCGCCCGCCCCCGCCTGCCGCCGCCCCGCCGCGCTCCCGTCAATGGTGCTATTTAGAGCACCATGTCTCGGCGATGAACGAATTATGAAGGAGGGTACTTACGGAATAGCGCACTTGCGGGCTACGAATGACCCTTCCGTGGTGGATCAGGGTCTTGTTTTGGGGAGTGATGGGAAGTGATTATATTTCATTTTAATGTTTCTACTTGGCGATGTTACTCAAAGCACTCGTACAAAATAAAAAGTCAGCAAAAAAATAAATAATCAAAACAATAATTTTTTTTGAATCTCAAAAGTTCGAACCCAAAAACAAAATCTCACAAAGAACAATACAATTACAAAAACAAAATCCAAGTAAACATAATTAATAAACGTTCCACAAAATAAGAGAGCCCTCCCGGTGCGTAAGCCCAGCCAGATACAGTCGCAATATCTAAAAGATACGTTGAACAAAGCCGAGGGATCGGGCCGGATCATCGGTGGCAGTGATTCAGCGACGCAACAAATTATTTTTCTCGTCTACTGGCCGCCCGCCCAGCCCGCACAAACGCGCGCGCCGCCGGAATCGCTAACGCCGGAGTACCGCAACCCTTGCTACCGTCAAAATATTACCGCTGAGAAAGTGCCTCTTCTGGAACGCGGAACCATATTTTGAATTTATTCACTTTTGCTCCTTTCGGACTTTGTTTTTGGCAGTTACTGCTGTTTTGTGAGTTATTTCTTATTTTGCAATTGTATGTTATGCACAAATAAAATTAATTAACTTACATTCATTATTTATGTCTATGGTAACATCAAAGAAAAGTTCCTCACAGTGTTTTAATTTGTTAAAAAGGTAGGTAGGTAATCTATTATCTTAACACAAAAGCTATTAAAAAGAAGTCTATCGAAAAACAAAACAAAATTCCAAGTAGCAGCCGCAAATACGACAACAATATACCTACGAGTGCGAGGTTTATTCAGAAATAATACGTAGTGAGTATGTAAATAGATACCTGCAGTAGAGGCATTTAACTCGCACGTCCGTACTGCAGCCAGCTCGGCCGCGTGAGTGGCGGTGCATTACCGGCGCGCAGTCGATGCGAACCAACAAAAGAACAAATGACAACCATTAACGTGGGCGGTTAACTCCGTGGACATGCAAGGTCTACATTGAACATGCAGATTTATTGATCCAACTGATAGGAAGCAAATAGACCGCTATTTTTGCCAATAACCACGAACATGGCGTTTTACGTCGGCAATAAAAGCCGTACCGTTGGTTTATTGAGGCACAACTGGAAATAAGAACTGATTTCTTTGCAAATATGTTTTCTCAGATGATTATCGGGCGTTTCTTTGGAAATATTAAATAATCACGGACCCTTATCAATCGCGGAGGGTTTTCCGACGAGGCTGTGCAATTTGCGCGGGCGAAGGTGGGCGAAAGGCTGCAAATGACTGGTGATCGCTGCTGGAGCGCCCATTGATTGATTGCCACGTCATCGCCAATCGGGCGCGCCTTGTTCGCTCTAAAAATTACTTTCTTTCCTGGAGAATTAAGTGAGTTAAAAAATAAACATCCTGCTAAACGGATTTGAACGGATGTCTGACCATCACTCACGCAAAAGTATTAATTTTGGATTTGTGTAGAATTCGAACAAGGAGCACGCAGAATTGGAACGAAGTGTGTATAGTCAAAGTTGGGCGAAGTATAGTTTTATTTATTTGATCCGGGCTTGGGATACTATACAAGAATAATGATGCTTAAATAATTAAACTTATAAAACCAACACGCCACTTCATTAGGGAACCTCGGTGTCGAGCTAGAAATACAACGAATAAAACGACACGACAACTGGTTAAGACCAATTATAAAGCTACTTAAACAGTTTTTTGAACCGAAAATAAAATAAGAGAGAATATTACGGAGACTTGCCTGTAGCCAACTAGCAAGTTGCATGCTAGACGCATGTTGAAAGTTTCACCTGGATAGCGCAGCCAAATAGCTTGTACCTTGCTACAGAACAATAGCAAAGTACTTCTAAATAACTAGGGCAAGCCATTTCAGAAATCAGGGAGCTCGGTAGTGCCCCCCGCCCAGTCGAGCAGACAAGCACGGCCATATACTCTTTTCTCGAAGCAACTTAACGCATTATCGAGCTCTTTATTTTTTGCTAGGGATTGATTAAACTGTATGAATTTTATATTACATTCTCTACGTAATGTAGACAGCGTATATTTCAAATTACAAGTCTCTACATTTAACGGTTTCTGAAATATAGTTTATGGAAGTTTCAATATTTTGTCACTCACTCAGTGACTCATGGATCATCAAAACGATAGATCACTTCCAGGTGACTTAGAAAGTTGAAATTTGGCATGGAGATAGGTAATTGGGAGTTTATAAAGGAAAAAGTCTGAAAATAGCAAATATCAACCCCTAACGGGATACAATAGAGGTTAACAGTTTGTATGGAAGTCTGTCATTTTCTAAGAGATGAGAAATTACATATTTAAAGACTATGGAGATATTAGACATTCCACACACAAATTCGCCTATTTACAGCAACAAGAACTTAGTTGCGGCGATGTTCAGGCAAGGGGCAGTGACTAAAGGAGAATAGCTGAATACCGAGCGCATTACTAAGAGTAGAATAGCTGGTGAGCTTTGCGTCAACCAATACCCCTCGTACAAGAATCAGAACCGCCAAAAAAAAACCGTAGTTAAAAAAATATTGTTATGTAAAAATCGCCAAGTCTCGTGACTCTCCCGTAAAATTACATATGCGATCTGGTGAAGCCAAGTCCGACAATACTTTATTAAATAAATATTATGCAAATTGAACTTGAACATTTTTATAAAAAGTGCTATTAGACGTGGCTCCACCTTAGATCTCATTTATTTTTACGGGAGAGTCACGAGACTCGACGAATTTTTACATGAAAATTTAGACTTTAGGAATGTTGTAACAAACAATATTTCTTTAACCACTTAAAAAAGCGTCACATTAAGTAAGAAGAGAAAACCCTAAGGAAAATTTTTCCTGTTAGCATCTTGCTACTTTATAATTTAAAAGCTTGTAGCAATTGCTATGTTGGACCTTATTTATTGTTTGCGTAAAGAAGAAATATTCAATGCAATAAAATTCTGAAAGGCTACAAATTTAAAATGCAAATGAAGATGATAAGACGGTGGAATCCGTAGCTTCCCTTATTAAAACAGTCAAGGGCGCCTCAGCCTCGCGCCGAGTCCGTCACAAATTAGGTGCCATTACTTCTCTTGGTTTCGACCAATAAAAACGGAGGTCCGCTTTGCAACATTAACAAAGTTGGCGTAAAAGCTCAGAACCCATTATAGATTGTCACGAATGTAATTTACCTTTCATAATTACGTCTTTACGAGAGGTGGCTGCTCAAATTGAATGAGACCCCGCTCAGTTTCTATGCCGTTCCGTTTGCAATTTATTTTCTCAAGTTAATAAATGTGAGGAACCAGGTGAACGGAACGGAACGCGCGCCGTTATACTAACTCTATTTCGTTCTGCGTCTATTCGTTCGAGGAAGTTTTCTCGTCAGGCCTTTTGTACCTACCTGTTTTTAATTAACAATATTAAGGAAGAACATTTTATTTCTGAAATAATATCAATGTTAAAACTAATAAACTGAAAAACACGCATGAAGAACCGATAAGTAATAATACGACTGGATAGGGTCATAGTTATAAATTATAGTTAGAATTTGAAGTAGTTTTAAATGTGCTTTCTAGATTTGTTCATATATATAGCCAAGAGAAGGCAAGTAAAAAAGGAATACGTACGTATTCGTTATTAGAAAAAATCTCCGCCTTCACTCGGACGGGGAAGCAGATGTTTTCTCACGTGTGCAATTCAAAGTGTATAAATCTCTCGCTCCATCCCCTGGGATCAAATGATTTTAGCTTGACGGGTGAAGTGCCTGCCGGGTATCAGAGCTAAATGCTGTGTTCATATTAATTATATACTTATGTATAAACTGTGTGTAGAAGATTGGTACAATAAGGTTTTGGTGAATCAAATACAATGTTAAAGTACCTGTGAAAGTACTAAAAAGACACCTATTTCCCTAGTGGAAATGCTATGCCGGGATATTATTTCAACAGCAGCTAATGCAAATGTGATGTGACATAAATGTTTAAATGAGCCTCTGCTCTTTGTTCCACGGGACGTAATATTCAAATTTGTGGTTTCGACTGGGGCTCATATCCTTTGTGATATGGAGTTCCATTTCCTCATAGCAATGCATATTTCATCAAGCCAAACCTGTTCGTGATTTACCTTTCGAAAACGGCACCCATTGTTTTTAACATCTGCATTCTGTAGGTGAGTAATATTTCGCAAAAACTTCATTTTTAATTTAGCTGCAATCATTTATTACTTTGAAATAAAAAGATAAAATAAACGTTTGCATTGTCTCATTTTAAACGAAAACATCAAACCACCTGTAAAAGCGTCGAAAGAGACATTTAAATGTGCGATGAAAGACTAAAAAGATTTTTAAATCCAACACTTTTAAAATTCCCATCCGCATTTACGTGGCTGAGAAATTTTCAAAGCTGTTTCGTTATTTTAGTTTGTAGGCGTTGATTCCACTTGTCAGTCTGGTAATTTCTGTTCGCGGGTAGCCGGCTTCCCTGCGTGGCTGTTACACGCTGCTGACTGACAACTTTACGAGGCACCAGAGACTCATCATCTTCATAGTTCTGACAGTTCCGCTGACTGTTGCCCAACAGATAATACGGCTAACTGTTTCCAACAAACATTAATCAATCGTCGAGTTCGGAGACACCGATTATGCCGCTTTGTTTCTTTGTTGTTCGTTGGTGTAGGTATTATTAAAAACAGATTATACAATGAATACCAATTCGGAGACAATTACTACATGTATTATGGGCTTATTATTCGGATATATTATTTCATTAAGGACCTAGATTAAAAAATATATCGGAGTCAAGTGCGTTCCACGTTTAATGATATTTTTGTTTCAGGACAATATAAACATATTGAACTATTAATAGCATCATTATTTTAATTAACGATCATAAAGTAGGCTCTACATACAGAAAATAGGCAAAAAATGCAAATAAAAAAAAACGAGGAGGATCACAACGATCATTCGCAATGGCTACCGTCATAAAACAGGCTGTCCCACTTTTCTTAAGTCGGGGGCCCTCGGGTCCATCATTTGTCGCAGGGCTCTGAATGCGCCCTTTATATTTATTACAAGTCCACAAAGAGATTGAAAGTGAACCGATAGCAGATTTTTCCTCGTTTGAAATCCACTCAGACGGAAACGCTCGCCGCTAAAGTTTCCGGTTAGAAAGGTTAACTGTTATATCCCATATTCCCATAAAAACGGACGAGACAAGGTTGCACCCATAAAATTATTTTTATAAAAAAATATTTATTATGTTTTTGTTAATAACTCGAAAACGTTCCCTTTTCATCGTCTAGTTAAGTTAACGCATTAAGTAACCACGACTTGTGTTATAATTGGAAAAGGAATCATGTAGTGAATATTTAATTATCTTATTTCCGTTAATAAGTATTAACTGAATTATTGGAGCAGAGATAATATGCAGACAGTGTAGGGATGGATTATAAGAGGCGGGTGCCCTCACTTACCGAGGTTATTATTCACCGGGGGCAATAAACAATTTCGTGTGGGTAGTGCGGGGCACTTCCTTTCCGCAGACCAACCGTCATAAATTCAGTCTCTACCCGGCTCGCAGATACCCTAGGTCTAAAATATTGGTTTTATTGACACACGTGGTCGTAACGAACCGACATGCCCTGTCGAACCGTCCGAAAGGTTCCTCCTTCGATAATTTTAAACAACGTCGAAATAACAGTTTGACGAAGTAGCGTTCATCTTAGTTAAGCGATGTTTACAGCTACCAATTAGAGGCAGCGGCAATTAATCAGCTCGTAAACAATGCCTACGCAGGGAGCGAAATGCTGCGCTGTAAATTCCGCGTCGCCAAGACGTTTTCTACGCGCCCTAGTTCGTTTACGCCCTTACCGCCCGCGGTGCATTCATAAAGGTAATGTTTGGGAAATTTCCTAACGGAAGAAAGCGGAAGATCCCCTTTAGCACGCCGTGGCGGCACGTCCTGCGTATAGAACGGGTTGTTAAGGATATTGATGCGTTATCGGTACGCATCGTAAAACGACTTGCCTCGCACCGGAGCTGAGCGATAAATTTGAGTTTTGACACAGGATAAATCTTGTTTCGTGCCGATGAGTGGCAGTTGAAGCTTAATGGTAGCGCGGTGAGCGAGCGCGGGTTGCCGACGCCTTGCCCCTAATTTAAACGGAACTGTAGTAATCTGTCAAGAATTATGCCTGCGTTTAGTGTAATCAGAATTTCGTATATCCGTATAATATGTGTGCGAGTACCTACTTATACTCAGAAATCAGAAGGCTGGAGCTTAAGCAAACAGACCATCGTATACTTTGGTTTATTTGATGTAACTACAGGTAAAAATCCCTTTTCAGAAAACAACTACATGACATGGGATCGTTCAAGAGGTATATTAGAGGTCTCTTTAGAGGTGGGCAACGCATTAGTAGCGCCCCTGGTGTTGCTGACGTCCATAGGCGGCGGTGACCCTTTCATCCCGCCTTCCATCCCCCATAGCCCGCTTGACTGTTTGTCTGCCGTATAATATGAAAAAAGAATCTATATTTCACTCCAAATATCTATGGGGACAGCTATATCTACGGTGCGTGCATGGGGAGCTTGATCGGCGGGGGTGTATGTTCACGTGGAAGTTAGAACGGTCCCAATAAAGATCACGTTTCCGCGAGATATTGCGTCGATGCGCCACCCTTGTCGGCTGGTAGGGCGGTAGACCAGCTGTTACATTAAACTTCTGGCAAACGGTTAAACTACCGAAGAACTGACACATAAAGAGGGCGCGCAAGATAGATAAATTACTTGCTAGCATTTAGATCTGATATCGGTGTCATTCTTTTTGTGGGTAGTTTTTCTTGTTGGCGGCTGGCAAATTTAGTTCCATTGTCAGCCGCGAGTAATGTTAACTTGCCGCACGCTATGTCTAAACTGGTGATTATTATATTTCACCATACTATAGAGGAATCCTTTAAAAACTAAGCCGATGTGCTAGGTTTACTTCCAAATAATTGGCTTAGAACGTTATATATTAATATATGTACGCTTAGATCTTTTACACTACGCAACGGATTTTAATGCTCTTTTTTTAACAACAGATAGAGTTATTCAAGACGTAGGTTTATAAACAAGAAAAAAAGGGTAGGTAAGGTAAAGTAGATGTACGCGAATGAAGTCGCGCCGGGTCCACTAGTATGAAATTAAAACTACATTCGCAAAAGACTAGCACTATTTACAAAACCGTATTAAACACACCTACAAAGAATACATGACGATCAAAATAACTCGCCGCTGGAAACACGCAAGTGGTAATTACTATAACGGTTGCTACCGAACCCAATAACGATGCATTAAGTCGGTGGAGATTAACGATTTACGAGCAAATTTATAACTCGGCAGCCCGCTCCATAAACACGACCGTCCGTCCACTGGAACTAGCGAAACTTCTAGACTTGTTACTGTCGCCCTGAGTATTCTCCCTCATAATGTACGCTCGACATAATGACATAACCTACGGAGATTGACGTACGATTCTAGTTCTACGAGGTTGGTAGCACTGGTCTTACTCTGTAGGTTAATTACGTAACTCTGTTGCTAACAATTGTCTGACTTCAATGATTGAAATTGTTACTTTTCCGTAACATCGATTTCATGGGTTTAGTTGCTTACAAAGTTCCATTGCAATAAACTAAAACTATTCAATCAATCATACGTAATCGCAAAAGTAACAATTTCAATCATTGAAAGCAGAGGATTGTTGGCAACAGAGTTACGTAATTAGCCTACTGGTCATATTCTAAGCTTGCCTCGTACTTTCAAGATATCGTAAAAAAAGATCGCAATCTGCATAAAAGAATTTCGAAATTTCCGTCCCACGCTGGAGCCGTGATAGTTAATGAAGGTCGCTCACACCAACTTCTGTAAGGCTTATAGCTCAATAGTGGACTAATTATAGCATTAAGATGAGACCCACTATATGGATGTAGCATAAGTTCTCTTACCCTTATATGCGATTCAGTAACTGTGTCAGCGGGAAATAGAAATATAAGACTTATAATTGGTACTTCTTGTCCAAAAAGTCTTGGAAACTCAAGCACCCGTACTGGAAATGGGACGAGCGCTCGAATAAAATTCCGTGCCCCAGCTGTATTTGGGATTAACTTTACCAAGTAAGATTTTAATACAAAATTATATATTTATATTGTAAGTTGGTATCTTTCTTATTTAGAATAATAAATTTAATATTGTTACAGTACCAACGAAGCACATTTTGATACCATAGCTCCGTAATACAATTGACATTAGAGCCCATTGCACAATATTGACAATTGACAAATTTTTTTGTAATATTTTTATCGTTTTGTACTTTTGGGCCTTGGAAGTAAGTGCAATAAACATATTTTACTTACTTACTTAGAGCATTAGAGGACCGATTAAAGGTAACTTGTTATCGTGGCTTCTATATATATTACACAAACTGAACAAAATATGCTGCTTGTTATCATACAAGCAGCTCTTGCCTCGTTAGATTTCTCGTCACGAATTCATAATGCGTCAGACCGGATAAACTTGGGCCCGCGACATGCATCTCAATGAAAGCTTTACTAATTCCTCTAATAGCGGTATTTGCCAACAAATTTAAATGTAGCACCTGGCCTGAGGGTGCGTAGCCACTGGCCGTGTGGCGCCATCTGCGTCAAATACGGGGTTTTCTAATAATCCCAATTTATTGGATTGCTCGGGCTCAAACTTAGCCCCCAACTACCTGCTACAACTTTAAAGGAATTATTGAACAGCTCTGTAATTAACTTACATCAGCGCCTCAGAGAATCACTCAATTCATTTGTGCATGAAAATGCTGCAGTTTGTTGAGGTATATGTTTCGCAGGGCGGCTTCGTCCGCGCTCACTCGTATGAAAGTCAATACGGTAAATAATGCATATCGGCTAGCTTCGACTTCGTATTTATACAAAACAATGCAACACAAAATTTATCCAAAGGCGTGCGATAGACACAGCGTGGGTCGGCCTCACACTAGATGGATCGACGATCTGGTAAACATCGAAGGTACCAGCTAGATGCGGAAGGCGCAACCCGCCTTTGTAGAGATCTCTGGGGGTGGCCTATACCCAGCAGTGGGCGCCTTCCGGCTGATATGATGATGCGCGATAGACACGACGCTCTACGAATCCGAACCATAGCCCGTATGCATTACCTACACCGCTGACATCAGTACCTCCCGTATATTAATTTATATTCGTCCAAGCCCAAATTAGGCTATAATATGCAGCATAGGACAAACTAATCGGATTTGTCCGGTAATATTCCTGTAGGTAGATATGATAACCTTACTATTTTCTATCTGCCAAGTAGATACGTTAATCCATCACTGACTGAGCAAATGAAAAAGTGTAAACAACCCTTTCTGTAAATACGCTGAGCGCTCAATCTACAGGTTGATCAATCAATCGGCCAGTCCTCAGTAGCGTAGAGAGTCAGGTGGGAAAAGCGATCGGTAAATAGAGTGTTACGGACTGCCAATGGAATGCGTAACCCATACTATTTGAACTTTATCTACTGATTACGAAATGAGTATGGTTTGTGAGGTAATTCGTAATGATTTCTGGTTATACGCAGAACTGGTTATACACAGAATTTTATTGGTTTTAATGGGTTTGAAACAGACTAGACTTCTAATAAGTATTTGACATTAAACAATACAGTTATTTAAAATATAATACTATAGTAACAAACGAACGGAGAGCGAAGGATAAACCCCTATTTAAAATAAATAATATTGCCCATAAGATCCAATTCCTATATTAAAGTTACATTCAATAAACCGTGTTCACCAAAACAGAGAGGTTATGCAATAATAACACATACACGTTCTACAAACCAACTAAGCCCACAAATACTCCTATTTCCCAGCCCCCGGGCGCGCTGTATCGCTAAACGCCGCCCAGCCAGATTTAACATTAACCCAGTGTGTTGACACGCCATTAACTGCGCGGCTCCGGTAAATATTGCGTGCCGCCGGCCGCGTCACACAGATACCTCCACAGCCCCGCCTAAAACACGCCATAAATTACTAGCCATTAGCCACTGATGAGTACCACGGCTGTTAAGAGCCTACATTCTTCACCGCTGTTATCGAACACCCATTTTACGCGCAAAGTTGGACAATCCCTTTAACCCTTTAAAAGGGTCGGCTCATTTTTACATACACCCTGTTTACGGAACTCGTTAACCAAAAGCCGCTCCGGGAAATAGTCCCCCTAATAACTTTGCATACAATTAAATTTGCCATTAATTAAATTTGTACAAAGTTACAGGTTCCAGTCCTTGTTGCAACTATAAAGCTATGTAAACAAAAACAAGCCTAACGGGAGCGCTTCGTGAAGCCCAATTACGTATATTAAACAGTCCGCGGACTGAATCACGCCGGTTGGTTGAATCATATGTGTAGATTCTGTAAAATAAATTGTAGAGAAAACACTTATTGAATAGAATGACGGAAGATAATTACTTACATAGTGATTTGTTTATTAGGGCGCTAAACCAGACAATCATTGAAAACTTGAGAGCCGCTTTGGTTGACCTTTATAATGCATACGGCTAAGGAATGGAACACGTTGCAAGCGAGTGTGTTCCCTTCAATGATCTTTATAATCTGGATGCCTTCAAGGCTAGAGTGAATACGCTGTTCCTAGACAGGCATACTCCATCTTCGGTCCCATCGTCACTTACCAACATGCGAAATGTCTAGTCTAATATAAAAAACGACATTTGAATAAGGTTTGTTTTCGTTGATATTTCACTCGGTGTCCCTGCTGCGGCATCTTCAAATGGCACATTCAGTTCAAGACGCGGCTTCATTTACACGGAAGAGGAAGTTTGTGAATTTATTAAAGACTCACTCGAAAGCCCGCTCGGTTGACTTTCCCCTAACCTATTAAAACTTGTACCCCTATTACCTTCTTTTTGTACTAAATTGGTCGAAAACCAAATTTGGGGAGAAAATATGCACTATAGTAAACAAAAAACATACACTCACCTATACAGTTTTTAAAAGTTTTAAAGATCATTTCGGTTACCACAGTTGCCTGTAATGTAAACAGATCGCTATTTGCTAATACAAACAAGGCACTTCTTTTTCGTTAGACCATCTGCTGCTGTGACATTTTTCGTGAAGTAAAATAATCTTCCGCTTATTTTCAACTTTGCTCGATCAGTCTATGTCTAAGTTTATGGTGGAAAGAGTGGCCATTCATTACTCGAACAAGAGTATGCTTAATTTTGAGAAATATCATTCGTTTTCTTTTCACTATGGATGACCCATATCGTTAATTTCCATTTCGTTGTCTTGTTTTTAATTCTTAGTTCTTAATTAGGTGTGGAAGGCGAGATATAGCCTTTGTACAGATTGACGGTATATGATGTTGATTATGTCATATTTTAGAACCTTTTATATTTACTATCAAATAAAAGGTATTATTAAATATTAAAATTGGAAACGGGTTCTCAATTATATTTCAAAGAATATCCTTGAATGAAAGATCAAAGAAAACCATTAGGTACTTAAATACTTAAGCGCATTTCGGACCACATAGTGTTTCGAAATTTTCCAAATCTAATACAGAAGTCCTCTTGACATATTTTGATACTCAGTCGAAGTTTTTCAGGGAAAAAAATGTAATCTAAAAATCCGCATCCCTTTAAGTTTGCAGATGTCCTGGTCGACCAATTTTTTTATTGCTCTGTGTTTTCGACGGTAACCACTTTCCACCAGATGGACAATCTATAACAACATCAGGACATACATTTTAGGACAAAAAACTGTTTCTATGGCCGTTTTACGATCGTGTGTTGAAAAGACTTATTAATACACTCAATTCAGTATTAAATACGGTTGACTGATCTTTCCACCTGTACATTCCTGAAATTGTTGTAAAAGAGTGTTCAATTATTTAATTAAGCTTGAAAGCATTCGGCAATCGATTTATAAATAACTTGTCAGCAATTTATTGCAACGACCTGACTACAAAGGCGGATATATCCATTTTCATTATTAAATTCCACGATCCCAGCTATTGCCAGATTGGAAATTGGTTGTTTAATGCGAATATCAAAGATGTCCTTCCTTTGACGGAGTGACGTCGGCGTGAGGTCCGGATATTGGCAGCAGGTCGCGTCTTCTCATTCTAATAATTAAGTGTTATAAAATATATGTAGTCATGGTCATGTTATTGTTATATGTATTCTTAAAAGAAAAAATACGAAGTGTTTGCTAAAAATTGCATTTTAACAGGAATTGTATAGCAATGCAAGTAAAAGGAATACATTAATAACACATAATCGTTTTTGAAATGTCGATCAGCGTGAGATTGTATCGCAATCTACGTTTAAATGACTTAGGTAAATAACTTTCCTCAGACCGCAACAGTAATTTGATGAAGTGTTTAGAGGGAAACGATTGTGACTGCGTGCATAGTGGCGTTCTGAATTGCTTTCGAATTTCTTGATTCCCGCTCGCATATCGTCTGATTGCGAAGTCATTAAAACGCAAATTAGTTGGAGGAAATTGTAATTAACCCTTTATTGGTTGCGTTAGACGTCGTGTTTCACGGCAAGGCTTTGAACTTCAAACAAAGCCATTAAACAACGTCGACTGTGTGGAAATTTGATTTTGTATCGTACCTTCAGGAAACCCTGCTATTAGGGTATGTTTTTGTTGTTTATTTTCATGCTAAAAAATGTACAATTGGTATGAGAATCGTAACAATTGTTTATAAATTGAAATACCTGTGTAGAAAATTATTATGAATGGTAATAGACATGAATCACGATGTTTTAGAAACTATATTATTTTTTACAACAACACGTGCAAAACCAATAGTAGGTGCCTATGTATGTGGTTCAACATACGGAACATAAATCATGCAGCAAGAGCATGTATCAGTTAGTGGGAGGCAGTATCGGTGCGATGCCAGGGCCCCCGGGGACCGGGCACAATAGACGTGGGTATTAGGTACGGCTTACCGGACTGCACCCGCGGCTGGCCTGCATGTTGTCGTGTGTCGCCTTCTAATATCGGAAAACGATACCAGCGCGCGAATTCACATATCGTATGGACCGTTTACGTAAAACTGGCTATAAAAGTGGAATCCTGTAAATCGCTCATGGCCGATTGGAGCCGCAATCGTGCTTAAATGAGATTAATAAACGAGCCAAACGTGGCACCGTGTTTTCGAACTGAACCGCTATAATTCATATTACATTGCCGACTTTTCATGTAGGCGCTTCCACGCAGTTTTTAAATTCGCGTTTTCAATGGTGCCATCGTAAATTGAAAAGATTTATTCGTATCCCGTGATGTTGTAAATCTCTTGAGTTCCGTGTAAATATATTCATGTGTTTATTTAAATTAGACAGTTTAATTCCGGTGCTTTATCAATCTTGGAAAGCTGTTAATAAACGAATTTTTTTTTTTACTTGGTAAGAAAATATCTTCAAAACAGATAAAACCCATTATTAAAACCAAGCGTATTATTTAATTAACAGCTATTTGTTTACTTACATTGTTAATTTTATATATCTGAAGTGATATGAATGTTATAATTTAAAAAGAAAAACAGTGGGTGGCAGATGCCCTTCACACCACATATCATTCAACTTTGGCCACGCCAGGAGCCTCGAGTCCTCTTTCACACTCGTTGTAAGTTGCTAGAGATAGAAAAGTCAAGCATGAGAAGGCGAGCGCTCGAATGGATGCAAGTTAAAAAATAAGGCCCCATAGACAGCGCCGCGTATAGTGGTCGGGCTACGATAAAAAAAACGCAAACCGATGTACAGAATAGCCGTTTGGTGCACGTTTACTTTAGGTTAAAACAATCATTTTGAGCGGAATTTTTTTGAGGAATATTTTTATGAACTACCGCTCAAAATGATGTTTTAAACTAAAGTACCCGTGCACCAAACGGCTATCCTGTACATCGATTTGTGGTTTTCTATCAATATTTGCTTTGTACACCATCCATTAGTAGACACATCCTGTAACTTCGCCGTATATCCGCAGGGCGGGCGATCGAGCGCGTGTGCGCGGGCGCCGACGGCGCGGGGATGGTGGCGGCGGCGAGCGCGCTGCTGGCTGCCGTCACGAGGGTGCTGCTGCTCGCCGACATGGTGGTGGTGCGACAGCTGCTGCTCGCTAAGGATAAGGTGCGTTTCATTGCAGTATTTTGGTTTAATATTTTCGTGGTTTTAATGGTGCAGAGTTACGCGACTTGATCGAGTAAGTAACGGGTACATTCTTGGCAGCCTTGGCGTGAGGGATATAGCGGATAAGATCAAAGAGGCACGGCTGCGCTGGTTTGGTTAAGTGTTGCGTGGGATATAGGTGTCTGAATCTGTCGGTATCGGGAAAGAGGGGGTCTCTTGGGCGAACCAAGAAGCGTTGGGTTGACATCGCGGAGTCGGATGCGAGAGCCAACGGATTACGATCTGAGGATCCTGAAGACCGGACGAAGTGGAGAAGATTAAGTAGGCAGTCAAAGCGGACCCTAGCGGAGACCGGGTTAAGCGCAAGGACGACAACAACGAGTTTCGTGGTTTTAACATGAAGAAAAATATTTACACGGAAACCAGTTACCAATGTGGCCGCCAAGCAACAATGTTGCTGTATTCCAGTGCAATTGTATCCTTAAGGTAATAATCCTTACATTGACCTGCGGATCTGCATTTTTTATGTCCACGCACTGCGTTGAGAGTGACACGCACGGCGCGCGCGTTATTACCTACGCTCCTGCAAATTGAAAAATGTTCACCTACAAAAAAGGTTCTTATTTTTCTGTAAACAGTCAGTTGCAGAGTGAGTGAATCAAAATGTATGGTAGAGAGGTCGGTTCTCTCTGCACCAGACTGTACTAATTATTTTTTACTTCGTAAAATGTATAACATAACACGACATTTGAATTTTGTGAACCATGAACTCAATACGGAGAGATCTATATGGCTTCAGGAAAAAGTGACAGAACTTTCTGTAGCAAAGTTAATTTCAGTACTATCTGCTAGTTAGGAGTAACTTTCAGAAACGGAACTATAAACAAACTTTTTATACGAATTGCGAACTCGCATGTAGAATACCGTATTATATTGATCGCGGTTGAAACTTTGTGATAAAATTTATGGACCCTGATTCATAATTATGTGTAGGTTGATACACATAATTACAACTGATACAACTGTGTAGTAAAAACCCATGTCTTTGCATTGACGATATTTCAGAAAAAATTGTCGGAATAGGACTCTACGACGTAACTATGCCCAAAAAAGTTTGTTAGAATTTATGTCTGTCTGTCTTTTCGCGCATCACACAAAAACTACTGAACGTATTTTTATTGTTTTGATAGTTTGGTAACTTGAAGTCCAGGGTACAATCTAAGCCATTTTTTAGTTAATTTGACCTCCCCGTAGTACCGTACCCCTAGCATTCATATGTACAATACGGAGGTCATTGAAAATGGTAAGGCGGGCAAAAGCTAAACTGTCATAAAAACTATTTTCACGCAAACGAAGTGGCGGGAAAATTCTCGTACTGTTATACATATATGTTGATATAGGTATGTATTGACTACACTTATATAATAATTATGTCGTGACCTATTTCGGCTTCAATCTTCAATGGCTTCAACAACACAGTCGTATGTTGTTGTTAGCAGCTATATATTTCTGTCTCTGGAGAATGTGAAGTTCCTTGAAGCTTCCCCCCTTGGGCTACCAGTAGCTCCAGCGTTTCGGGAACTTGTCTCATTATAGTTTCAGCAAATTTCACAATCCTTGTGTTTGCTTGTCATTGTAGCATAGATTTAGATTGGTGGGTGGGGAGTAGTCGGTCAAGTCCAAAGATATTTTTATATTAGTAACATTAAGGTCAAGTCTTAATTAGTATTCTATAGTTTTCTCTTCACACGAGGACAATAACTTGAAGGATTATAGAAAACTCAAATGGCGAGTCCGGAAGCAAACATAGAAAAAGAATTGTCTATACCTCGAGACAAAAAATAAAATACGGCCCTCCAAAAGATTTAGATCGGATCCAAATACTTAAGAATCCGTACTCCCCGTATTGTCAAGAGTCATCATACTCACAACAGCGGCCTTAAAGCACTCCGTTAAAAAAAGCCATGGTGATAGTCGATTTTATTGAGTCCGTAGATCGAAACATGTCGGGTACGTTTGTACCATCGCGTCACTTTTCTATTGTTTATGTCAAATTCCATCTAGAACAGAGTGCATCTTTTTTATTTTATAATAACTAGCCAGGCATTTGATTGCCATCGCACCGAAAAAGGAGCATGCCTGTCTAGGAACAGCCTATCCTTAGCTCTGATTCTAACTATGACCATTTGCAAACAGGTAGCGCGAAGCCTCGACCGGCTCGAGTCGGTGTCCAACTTCGCGGAGTTCGTGCGCGCATTCACGGAGTTCGGCGGCGGGATGGTGGAGCTGGCGCGGCTGACCGCCGAGCGGCGCGCCGACCTGCGCGACGAGCGAAGGCGCGCGCAGGTCGCTGCCGCGAGGAACGTGCTCGAGCGGTCCACGCTTATGCTGCTCACTTCTTCCAAGGTACCGTTATGACGTTAAGCTCCGTTACACAGGACTGCAGATGTAACGCCGATCTCCGATAGTACGCCGCCATCTTGATGCAATTGAGTGTGGACCAGAGCAGAGTCAGAGCTGTCTTTCTGCGATTGGTTTAAACTCAATTGCATCAAAATGGCGGCATACAATCGGAGATAGGCGGTACCACTGCTGGCTCTTTCCTCAGCCAGATATTGCCACTCAACGGGGAAATGCAGCCAGCCTTTGAGCATATTCCCCAGTGGTAGCGATATGTAGATTTCAGTGTTAGAAGGAGGCTTTCGATTTAGTTTTAGGTTTTCAATTATTGTGATTAGTTAAAATAATAATACCCTAGTAGGTTTTATGTTGTTTTCTATTCTCTCTTTGTATCTAAGTAACTTGTTGCGAGACTGAAGAAAGTATTAGCTTCAGCTGCCTGAGGTTTTTTTGTTATTGTTTGACCTATAGGCAAACATTGGTCCGCTACCTCACCTGGTGGACGATGTGGCCAGTGCCTTAGCCTTTAAAAATACCTACATTGGTCTGAAGATCACAACTCAAAAGTCTCTTAGATCACGTAGATCCTGTCCACATAGGAGTTACAGCGGTGGGTTGGCACCAAAAAATATAAAGACATTTCATCGAACGATCATTTCATTTTTACAAATTTTAATCGTGATCCCATCGTGATATGTTTTTGCCGTAGTCAGGCATAAACGGCAAGAGAGAATCAATCTTTATCAAAGGCAGTCAATTTATAACATTAGTAGCGTGCTTAAGCCATCCGCTATAGCTGTAGCGAAAGCGACAGACGAGACATACGAGAGGAAGTACAAGATAATATGCGCCATCTTCACAGTCGTATGTTCTATCATTATCGCGGTTGGCTTGGCTTAAATACGCTATAAGTCCGCTTCGCTTCTCTGTGCCGCCATCGTGTGTGGGTTTTTTGTACCGACGAAATATTTAAACGCAGTGGGAAGGATGTGTGCTTTTGACTTATTTATTTTTTCTATATTTTTAAACTGATCCCAGTTAGTATAGTAGTAGGTAGGCGTAGGTTCGACCGGGTGTTTTAAATGGGGTACAATTATTAGGCAGTTTTCATACTAATCTGCTGAAATCAGAACATCACATAAAAATCGAACTACTGAAAAAAGCTATCGCATTTGTCTTATTGACTGTCAAACCGCGAAAATCTAATTAAAATTGATTACGTATTTACGAAGTTAAAAAGTGATTTCGACCGCTAGAAATGTACGAGCATATATGGAAGAATATGGGGTGGTGCAATAGTTAAGCACGCTAAAACTCACATAAACCCTACCAAAGTTTCCGCACTCGCGCAACACGATCCAAACCCTAGGTATTAAATTAGCACCTCAACCCGCTCCCGTGGGATTGTTATTAAGAGCATCGGATCGCAATAAATTCCCTATCCCGTGTCCGAGCGTAGTCCCGTCGCTTGCGTAAATTAGTCCTGTCGCCGGTCGCCATTCGCCATTTCTCCTATCAATTATGTAGGAAGCTCGCCAATCCCGACCGCGGCCCTTGTTCGGGACAGAGGCTCGCAGAGGTCGTTGCTCATCAAATTTTATACCCAATCCTTCAGTAGCCAACACATTGCTCGGTTGACACTTAGGGAAGTGGGTAATTGGGGACACGTAACGTGTAACGCTCTTCAATAATAGATTATTTTATTACGACAGCATAGTTGTTTATCTAGTTGCATAGAGACGGAAATAAAAATGTTATAAAATTAAGATAATTTTTTAATTACGCAGCATTGGTAGGCCTCCCACAAGGTGGACCGACGACCTGGTAAAGATCGCTGATACCAGCTGGACCCGGTGGGCACAGGACCGGCCTTTGCGGAGATCTGGGTATCACCCCAGAGCTGGGTATACCCAGCAGTGGGCCTTTTTCGGCTGATATGATGATGATGATAATGATGAATAAATATACTTAATAATGTTAATTTTAGTTTTTTAGTTTTAATTTTTTAGTTTTTTAGTCTTAAGTCTGGCCATGACAGAATACCAGCGGGTGTGGGTTCCACCTTCACCCAAACGCTGAGTCATGGACCTTTTTGTCTATTAGAAGCTTTTATTTTAAAAACATTTATACAATTCTGTTAATTTATAGGCAAATAAATATTTCTATTTCTATTTCTATTTCTATAGGTGAAATTAGTCCGCGGGCTAAACAGCGCCGAAGCAGATTTCCTAATTTAGTAACTTTTTTGCATTAGCTAAGAGATAGTAATTGGAATGGAAAGTAAGAAAGAAGCGTCATTAAAAAAAATTTAGGTCTGTGAGGCGTTTATTTAATTGAAAGAGCTTCAATACTACAATATTTATAGTTTCGGAAGACAGCTGCCAATCTTGCAATCTAAGCACATAAAATTATCTATGTTTCAAGGAAATTTCATACAAAATAATTCAAGGCAAGCGACGCAACCCGTCGACATATTTTATATGAATGTAATTTAGTTTTCACAATACAAATTTGTATTGTTTGTATTGTTATTATTTTATTGAAATCGTTGGAGCCGTAGGTACAGAAGTACAAGAATTGGCCGTCCTTTGAGTGACTTGGAACTATGTGGGGTCCACGAAATAAAAGTATGAAGGGTGAAAACTAAATAAAAGAAGTATGAAGTATTTGAACTAAATAAGAGGCTGTTTACAATAAAAATTATAAGCAAAACACTTGTATGTAATTAGAAACAATAAATCACAACATGCGCGCAACTTTTTACGACGCTTTCAGAGACGCTTGACGCGTCTAGTAAACCTTTAAAAGTCGATCTACTACGGGGGGAAATACTAAATATCTGTTCCTTATTAGTAATTACCTACCGTTCTCCCCTAACAGACTTATTTGCGTGGGAAAATCTCCTCCAAAGCGAGTAAATGATTGGAGTATAAACCACCTCATTGCGCGTGGCGAGAATGCAGAATTGGTTAGTTCGCGTTCAAAATCAATAGTAACATTTGTTAACGCTAAATATCAACTGTTGAAATCAAGAAGCAAAAAATTACAACAACAGAAATCCGCACCTAAGATCACAAAGATCAACGAGCGAAGACACCTCATTTTTTAGACCATAAGTAACACCATCTAGACGAATAGGTGTCATTTGATTTAACCACTGAGATTTAGTGTGGACTGGCTTAATGGCACCGCTATTTCAGTAGTGTGGCTCGCTTACCTGTTTGTCAGCTGTATCATATAAAAAAAAGACTAAAAAAGGTGTCTCATTCGTGAATTGTTTTTGTATGAAACTTCGTCTTCCTGATTCCTCAAGAAATTGATTCTACCTATTTTAAGTTTGAGCTTCAAGGATTACTTTTGCGGGTATTCAATCTTAGAATATTACTGTAAATAGAAGAGCGCTTTTTAATATTTCAAAGCATTTTCCGAGCGGCACCAATCTGTGTCTGGTGCTGCTACCAAAGCCTGCAATTTGTCAGCGGCTTCCGTGCCGCGGCGGCGGGCGCGGCTCTTTCTTTCCACGTGACGTATTTTACTGGACCCCTTTAGTTTTCAAGATGACTGACCTGATAAAAAGTCCCAAAGAACCTAGTCCACCGAGAATACGGAGCCTTCTTGTTTAAGGTATAAGCCAATAGGTTAAGAATATGAATGCATATTTCGCAACCCGTGACATTAGTAGTTGGTTTTGGATGGTTTGGTTTGGTTGATTTGGATTAGTTGGGAACTTTAT
This sequence comes from Blastobasis adustella, assembly GCA_907269095.1. Lineage (NCBI taxonomy): Eukaryota > Metazoa > Arthropoda > Insecta > Lepidoptera > Blastobasidae > Blastobasis > Blastobasis adustella. The sequence continues at coordinate 10,960,913 of OU026123.1, read as the reverse complement.
TTTTTTATTTTTGTTAGCTTTTTAATATTAAACTACGAGTATATAGGAATCAGATAATTATAATCTCGTTAAACTTGTATAAACTTTGGCAATGCATTAAAAAAATAAACATCTTAGCGTTAATGTCCCGGTTGTGCTCTCGAGGGCGAGGGCCTGGGGTCCGCCTTGACCATGATCCAGGATTTGGCGATCAGGTAATTAAAGTGCGACTACCATCTGACCTCCGTGACCCTGCTACCAGGGGAACCTGACCAGATTGGATCATGGTTACAAATTTAGTTGCCAGAATTTGTAGGTTTCATCACGATGTTTTCCCTCACAACTAATGTACATAACTCAGAAAAGAGTCATTGGTACATGGCCGCAGCGGGATTCGAACCCGGTATCTCTCGCTTACGAGTCGGATACTCAACGACGAAGTGTACGCATGTATTTGCGCACAGTTTGTCGTCAACTTATATTTATTTCTTTGTTTTACATACATTTGTAAAATTGTGTGAATTAGAATTTTCTGCCTTTGTAATCTAGATTTCTTTACTAGGATTTCTCATTTTTTAGGTCCTCATATTTCTTAATGTAAAACGAAAAAGCTGTAAAAAGTGCAAAATGAAGATTTGTGCATGAAATTACTTCATCCTAAATTTGAAACTTTAAAACTGACTTTAGTCACATAACATAAATTCTATTCGCACATTTTTGTACCCAAAACACGTTCCGCCATGGTGAGACACGCAATTTCCATTAATTCCTCAAATTGAGACTTATTAACACCTAAAACCGTCCTATTTCAATATTTAATATTGGATATGTGTGTGTTAAGCAAAGGGTTCTGGGTTCGGGTGCCTACGGGATGATAATATGAGAAATATACGAAAATAAGGTTCCTACTACAACAATATTATTATGGAGAAATCCTTCAATCTTCAAGTAAGCTTATGCGCTATAGTCTACACCATTAACATCTACAGGTTCCACTTGCATAGTCCACCGCTGCAACCTTAGTCAACATTTTTAATGGCTAGGTACTCAGAGACATAATCCGATAATAATATGCTTTCTACTACATATGCATCATCAACCGATAATTATACCATCATATATACGTTTCGGCTTTTCATCAGTTGGACTATAATAACCGATCTATATTCTCTCTCTCTCTAAGGTTTTACAAAGACTGTCTGTCTAGTGTAGGTATTTTTTGCCGGCCGAGCCACTGATTCAAACGGTATATTTTCCAGAATAATCGACTTGTTCAAGAGAGTGCATTCTGCAACCGTTATGTATGTCTGACAGTGGGTATCCTGCGATCGTTATATCCATTAGTGGGCATCATGTGATTCAGTCTCTATCATCCTGCATCATTATCTTGGAGCATCCTAAGACCATTATGTCTAACCCTGAGCCAACTGCGATTCGTTATTTCCAACAGTAAGGGGCATACTGCGATGGTAGCGGCTAGTAAGTCCAGCTCCAGAGCCACTGGGAACACCAACTAAAAAGAAGGCCGCTCAAGAAAGTGGACTAAAATAGACTAATTAGGAAAATCGAGTGTACTATTTGATAATAGACAGATGGTAAAAGTGAACCGATCGGTAAATACCATTGGTTCCGGAGCGAAATTATGATTTATCCACATTAAAAAGGTCCTTTAAGTCGTTTTTAGCCAGCTCTTAGATCGAGACTACTTGGTAATACGCTGCTGACGATGTCGAATGTTCCCCAGACCTGCCTGCGGCACCCAGGCAGCGCTTCAGCCCGGGAGAACCGCGACACGGTGTTCTGCCAGATGCGGCGCGCCATGGACCTCATACACTACGTCGTGCGGGACGGCCTGCCCGGCCACGACGAGCCTTCGCATGAGGTAAGGCATCACCAAGTTTTGTGTGGTTTAGGTTTTTTAGGATGTGTGTGTAGGTATTTGTTTTAAGGCAATCCTTGTACGAGACTCCTAATTTGGTAATACTTGTATGTTACTTGTAAAATAAGCACGGTCTAGTTTACTTGATATTTTTGGAAGCGGTCTCATTGAAGACATGATTACTTATTTGTGTTTTACTATATGTAAGTGTGTAACAAACTCTTTTGACTGTAGTTAATTTGTGGTTGGTTTGTATAACCTGAGTCTGTATCTACTGTAAATAGGTAAAATAAGTAGTTAATAAGTTACTTACATCGCTACATCTAATTAATTTACGACGGCAACATTGACACCGTTTGTGTAGTGCCTAGGTAAGCAAAAGTCACGGTCAAAGGCGTCAACATAAATATCTATCTGTTGTTGATCTTTACCTATTGATGAGGTTTTAGAGGCCAGATCACTGTCAAAGATGTAAGTATGTAATTTCTTACAATTCTGTCCGATCAATCAGTAATAAGCTCTTTTTTTGTATGAAGTTTTTGTTTATGTATCAGCTTAAATGCCTTTAAGAATTTTGTACAAGCCGTCCTGAGTATAGTTAACAGTAAAGCTCTTCACCGACAAATAAAAATTTAACATTTATTTATCTTTAATGAAGGTCAGGACGCTTTAATTATGAGCACAATAGACACCGATGGTGATAAATCTAGCCACAGCAAGTTCCGAGCAGCAGCCGAAGTAACTCCACGGCGTGTGTTATCTCGCCGCGGCGCACCGCTCGAAGGGCCTCGTATGAATAATATACGGCGTACAACCCAAAGTGGCGTCGCTTTTCACAGTGGCCGCAGCCTAAAGCGCTTACATTTATGTTTTTGTGGATAAAAGGAGAAGAGATCAAACAAATAACAGCCTGTGGGTGTAGCCGGAGCCGAGTCGGGGCGCAGAGGGTGCGCAGGCTTAGACACGGTAGCCCGTATACAAGTCACGTACGGCCCTTATGGGCACTGGCCGCACTCTTTTAAATTTATTCGGCGAAGATTATTTACTTCCTTGTTGACAATAATGCTATATCGAACGGACTGTCAACAAGTCATTCAAAGTTGTCTAAATGGAAGACAATCAAAACACTGAAATCACCGAGTTGAACGGTAATAGACAGTCAGAACACCAGCGCGTTAATAATCTGCAGCTCTTCAGTCAGAGTAGGCCCCAAATAGATAGCCGATAAACAAACAGATAAAGCAGAAATATATCTGACACCATTTCCAAAATACGAGAAGCATTTCGTATCAGCGACCGCGGCCACATTCCAGATAGATTTTATCACAATAATATTTTCAACTCCGCTGTCGTGTCCATACCTCTGCGAAATACAACCGGATAACTGCGCGCGGCGTCTCGAAAGATGAAAAGTATTTCGAATACTTTTGAAGATGTTCGGCCTTCTGTTCAAACCGTTTACTTACTATTGTATATTCTGATTGTTTTTATTTTTTTATCCAAGACATCTTCATTATTATAATATAATACTATACTAGTAGCTTAATCTATTAAACTTACGAATTATTCCTAAATTAAAAACACATCTCGTGCATGTTTACTCTCGCATATTTTGTTTGTATGACCGTACAAACTAATGTGAACTCCACAAAATAATATTTCACCTGCCACCGTTTATTTCAACAACATGTCGCACGCAAAATTGTAAAATGAGCAAGTGTAAATTTTAGTGTGGAACCGAACTGATTTATTCGTCAGTAAATTGTGGTTTTCATACGGAAAACGTGTATAGCTATTTCGGGTTATATTATATCGCTATTGTGTTAGCGTAGGTATACAAATACATTGTAGGTTAGGTAGGTATTCAACCATGGTAACTCATTCATATGAACACCATTTTAAACTGTTTTATTTACTTAACAAGTCACACAAGTATTTTTGTTTACCTGTGTAAGTAAACTATGCGAAGTATTATGACAATATTCTATGAAATCCCTGACAAATAAGTCGCTTGCTGCGGCCAGTTTCCCGGTATTCAGTGAGGCTGCAGGGAAACGGCTCGCGCTGGTCGGTGTTTGAATCCACACCATTATGTCGAGGACAAATGCAAATGGAACCGAGACAATGGCGACCGCAACGCAATGCGAGCTTAGCGCCTGCGCTTATATGTTTGAACTGCGGATTACAAGCCGAGCTAGGATATGCTGCCATTTCACGTGTATTGCGCTAGGCATTTAGGTCTTGGTGATAACATAATCCTAAACTCCAGTGCATGCTGGGCACTACAAATTCGTATGTGTATATTATTTTGTACCTTCTTGCTTTTGACCGCATCTTCATTCGCGTGGAAAAGGATAAAAGCAAAGGTAGCCCACGTCCGGTGTACACCTACTTAAACCTGTCTCTATATAGGTAGGTAAATACCAAAAATTAGGTCAACGAACGCCATAGAAAATGAATAAAACGCGGCCAAATTTATTCCGAGATAAGTTACGTATTACTTACGTTTTACGTTCGCTAAAATCAAAAGCAGTTCGTGTGATTATAATAACCACGCGACGCGCTTGAATACCGCAATCAGCATCAGTATAATCAATAACGTATACGGCACTCGAGGGTTCGTACCCTTGTTAGCTAATTTGATATCATCCTTGATATGGTTTATCCATGTGAGTGATAAGGGAGGGGTACGTGGGCCGCTAAACGGCGGAGTGGGGCCACACACCTACATTCGCTGTAAATACAGCTCCCGACTTTGAAGCCTGGCTCTGTTATTATGAAGTGCCAAGTAATAGTCGATAGGCGTAATGGTTTAGCTTTACCCCGGAAGCGATTTTACACACGCACGATTTTCACATAGAAAGTTAAAACTTTAATAGAAAGGTATGTTTCGGGTTTCCTATCGCGTACCTTTATTTACGAGTAGCCCGATATTTCGACGCAGTTGCACGCATCATGCAACTCAACATGCCTTTAGAATGTGTGATAATAACCGCGATGGTTTAAAACATTATGCCACGTACAACGCTTCGAAAGTGCGTAGTAGGTAAAAATAATTAGTCAAAAGTAACAAAATCCTGTAATGCGATTATTGATATCGTTGACGGGTGTCAGTCCGCCATTGGCTATAATTCAATTAACGTAAGCTGACCCATTAGCTGACGGTTTCAATTGATTTGTTCTAAATATTGAGAATTGGACACACGCTGTTATTGAATAGAATTCTCTTATTATTTCTTATATTTAAATCCATTTTCTTTCTGATACTGTGTGAATGAATTTTTTATAACGTAATTAATACTAATTATAACTTAATTAAAGCCGTAACAATATACCGAACATGACCGTTTACGTACAGTGAGGTACCTACCTACAATGTAACGTTATTGAACATCTCCATACTCTCTAACATTGTAGTAACTAACAAAACTAATGAGCGACCGAAATATCGTTTTCGGCCAAAAAACTACTTTCGACCTTAGTTTCCCAAAAATTTGCCGAAACACTCCGTCTTACCGAAAGTTAGTGTTCGTGAATTGTCGACTGAGTTTCATTATTCATGATTACTTACATTAATATCTAGACTGGTTATTGTGATAACTAGGTAAAACCAAAGTGCTAAATAACATATCTCAGCATATATTCCATCCAAATTCGTCAAAGAACGAAAAGTCGGCGTTTCTCCACAATAGTATATTAAACCTATATAACGAATATGTAGGTGCCTATAGGACTGTGAAAGTGCGCGCAGCCTACACTAGGGAGGCTTCACTTCCGCTACACTCAAGCCGGAAGGACGCGCGCTGCAAACTTGGTACGCTGGCTACCCGGCCGCCTGACGATATTCGCAGAACACTTTAACAATTAATTAAACATACCATGTTCAGGAATTTCCAATCGTAGGGAGTAACCGCGAAGGTATATTATCTTATAAGTAATCCTAGAAAGGTCATGTCATTTTTGTATAGAATAGCTACTTCTAAACATGAGTCAGTTTTGAGCAAATTTTCGTCTATAACATATCTAATGTTTTGAACTATCGCGGTTATTATCACACATTTTAAAGATATGTTCCGGGTTTCCCACCGCATACTTTTGTTGACGAGTGCCCGATATTTTGACGCACCATGTACGCGACGCGACATACCTTTAGTATTTTCGTCTATATCACGATCATATTGTCATTGTTAAAAGAAAGTGCAATTTTAAACGCCCATAATGGCTCATTGCTCCGAGTAACTGAGCTTCGAAATACAAACGCAGCCATTTTTGCTCCAGGGGTTGTGCATTGTTACGAACGTGTAATAAAAGCAAACGGGCTTTACAAAACCCACACTACACCAGATACTTTCAATGGGAGATTTTACGAGGGTCGATTAAAAAGAAAAAATAGTTCAAATGATTGTAATAGATGGCGTTGATTAGACACGATTCTCTAAAATAAATCAAAACGAGACCGTTAGATGTATACAAATTTCTTCTCAGAAAAGGTACTCAACCTAAGTATATTTTCACGAAACACCTTTCCGAGTAACTTCGGTTACCAAATTCAATACTTGAGAATCTAGTGAGACACTTCGAACTACTCTTTTTACTTTTTAAAGTAGCTGTCTGAAAATCCCCCACTCTAACAAAATATAACCTTTTTTGTTTGATTTCTTTTAAAATGGGGAGGTGGAAAAGGCTGTACGCATGAGTAATACCGTCACATGTGCTGTGAACGGACCCCCCCCCCCCCCCCCCCCCCCCTTAATCCTACATTAATAAATGACCGTCCACTCTGTAACTCAGCTAGGTACCTGCATTATACGTAGATATAACGGCCGGCTGCGACATGCAACATATGACACGATAGAGATCTTGCTGTTATCGCGATGAGGCTGCCCGGTTGCCAATAACCAACAGTTGCAAGTTCTAAATTGCATTTTCCGCCCGATTGTGCTACACAATACTTATTATAGTAAAGGGAGATAAAGGGTATTATTAAGATTAAAACATAACCCAGACCAACACTCATAACCCATAACATGCATAAAAGCATATTCTCATAATCGAAGAACATCATACGATAGTATGACGTGTTGATCACTGTTTTCACTATAAGCTTTAAAGGTACAGAGGTCTTCCATAAACGGGCGACTCTCATGGTATGCCTACTACAACCCTCGAGAACTTTTTTCCCGCCACAATACAGCCTTACAATGACCAGTGCCTTACTTACTTTATTAGCGGGTTCTCTTAGCGTCGAAAGTATACCTACCGACCCACATAAATTTCTTCCGCAAAATAAGTATTTCTTTACTGTACGCTAGGCTTGATGATGGTACCTTATGAGTGCAGTGTGTTTACCCTTGACATAAAGTTCAAGCGCTCTTAGGACAGCGGTAAGTATTTACAGCTAGGTATATAGATGGCAAACCACTACACACTGGTACTCTTTTAATTTCAGGCTAATCGTCTCTACATACTCCTGTCTACTGATACATAAACACGACTATTTCTTTCCTTGTAGATGCAACCTTTCTCGGATAGTCAAGATCAGGTATAACAGTAAACGTAGGTAGCAGAAAGGTTTTCATTTCTTTCATTCTTCAAAACTACCTATGTATTATATTTATAAATAACTAGATTACCTATTTACCTACGCTTGTTTTTTCATTCATTCCATAGTGACTTAAGTTACAGTCAGCTTAATTTTGGAATAGCCGTTGGGATCCTTAGAAAGGATATCCCTCTCGGGATTTCAGTTAGCTGACGATTTTTATCTTAATTGATGTAAATTCTTTATGTTTTATTTTTTAGTCATTTGGGAAATTTTCAGCTACAGTTTTACGCTTAATACCTACCTTAAATTAAATTCTAGCTATTTTGTATAACACTGATAATTATAGAAATGCGTAGGTACATTATGTATCAATATTTTATTAAGTTAAACTCATTTTTTGTGTAGTCACTATTTGTATTTGCACCATTCTAGCATTTAGCTTTAAAAGTCACAGCAAAAGGAATTAAAGAAAAATATCTACTTACTGGATAATGTTTTTACTATTTCACAGCCTTGCTACAAAACACGCTCAGAGCTATTTAGGTGTATAGGTATGTGCTTATTGAGCTAGCTTGTCGCAAGCAATTTATCCAGTCTTCAAACGATGCTATAAGTATACAATATGTTATTTTAGATTGTAAGCATTATAATATTGATCAAAAGCATATAAATAGAGAATTACTTTACTTACTTTATCATATCCCAGTAAAATTACCTACTTACCTAAATTACCTTAATTAGAGTAATATTTCATAACTAGGGTCAATGTCCCACTCGTCGACCAGTTAAACGGTTTTTACCTATTAAATTGTATAATAGAAAATAATTAATCAACTTAGGATTTAGGCATTATCAATGATTGTCTGGTCTTTGCTCTGACGACTGATATATATGGTTTGGTTACATATTCATTGGTTTATGCACAAAATTCGAAATGTACCAACTCTCGACCACCACAAACCAATACCCGACCGGCAACGCTCCATTAGCTGACCACTATCATAAATGGTTTATAAATCATTAACGCTAACTTGATCCTTCATCTTAGAAGTTTACCTACTTATCAATAAAAATCGTCTTGGTAAAATAGGGAAGCACTTAGCGGGACCCGTCTTTATGTCAGAAAAAGACCAATATTATGACCAATAGGAAGCCGCAGTGTTGATAATGTGACGTATATGGTATTGCTTCATGATTTAACATATAAACTGGCATTGCTAGTACTTGATAATTTGGCAGTTTTTTGACATTTTGGTTGGCCGCTGGCACATGGTCGACGAGTAGAACATAGACTGTACTATTTAATCCGCTTATAATCTATTTATTTTTGTAGGTAAGTATATTTTTTTAGGTAATCGGTAAATTTCACGTTGTGCTATTAAGATTTATAAGTCTTTAGAAAATAACTACGAGTACGTAAGTACTTCTAGTGAAAGTAGAGTCACCCTTAAGTACTTATTCTTTTTTATACTCTACATTTAGATACCTAAGTCCTATTATAATTGGCTTATTTAGAGAGAATAAAGCAATATGTACCTACTACATTACTACTTACTAAGCTTACCTAATTATTACCTATTCGAGCAGCCTTTTTTCTAAATTATCTTTAAGACGAATAAGCTTTGTTTATTTATTTTACACAACTTTTAAATCCAGCCGCCATCCACACATGCGCTAAGTAATTCTAGAATTAGGACTTCATTATTTTATAATTATTCCCGATAACCGTTTGATACGTACCTGTGTCATCCAGGCAGCGCAATGGGAGGCGGGCACTGCGCTGGGAGCGCTTCGCGGCCTCACAGCGCAGGTGCGGACGGCACGCGCGCGCTGCGGCGCCGACGCTGCCCGCCGACGTGCGATGGCCGCAACCCTGCGAGCGCTCGTCGAACGCACGCACGACTTCACCGACTCCGCGTACACGACGCACGAGCACCGACAGAGGATACTCAGTATCGCGGAGCGGATAGCCTTCGAGCTGGATCGGCTGGTCGCTGCCGCCGTGTCGGAGGTGAGCGTGCGTTAGGACAAGTCGTATAGTCCGGTAATGTCATGGTAGAGTTATGGTAGAGCTACTGTCTTACTGTCATTCCACAATCTCCTTTCACCAGTTTCATCAAACAAGCAGCGTCTGTCATGCTTCTGCCGTCATCACTACCGCTTATAGCGAAACTGCAGTTGTATGCCTGTCCAAATCCTCAAGATATATTGAAGAATGAGACATAAGTTCTTATCTCATATATCTCATAAGTTAATAGCGTTATTGTTACTGATACTGATAATAATATTGTTAATGATATGCGAATATTGAGGGGTGTATGGGACGTTCCCCCTAGGAGGAGCAGGGTGGCAGCCGCACGGGCACGGCGCTGGAGAGCGCGTGCGCGGGCGCGGCGGCGGCGGCGGGCGAGCTGGAGCGCGCGCTGGTGGCGGCGGCGCGCGACCAGGCGCGCGACCTCGCGCCGCTCGCCGACGACGCGCGCCGCCTCGCCGCCGACCTTGCCTACATAGGTAACCAGCGCAGGAAAATAGGTACAACGGTGTTCACAGGGAACGGAGGCTGATGTGTAGTCCACGTAATGTGCGCGATTCCGACCGAGTACGCCACCGCACGAGGTACCTAGTTTCTACTGCGCTCAGACTCAGCGTGGGCCCAGTACAGACTCAGTGTGAAGTATCGATATTGAAATGTTGAATACCCTTCCTGCATTTATGTGGACTTAATGTTATTGCATGCCGATGTCGTTATCCTCCCGTCACATAGGCGTTCGCTCCCTATAGGTAAAACGACCTTAATTGTGTAGATAATCTGTTTTGCAAATTCTAAAAAAATGTGGACTTGGCATTCGCATTGCAGCTAGTTCCTGTGGTGAGAGAGAATCTGAGAGACTGCACAATATAGCCAGCCGGCTGCACGAGCAATTAGACCACATAATAGAGGTAAGAGGCGCCTCACTCAGTCTAAGATAGTTTCTCATTCTACTACTTTATATAACATTTTCTGTTTATTACTTAGTTACTTTTACAGTAGAAAAGACTTTTACAGTACTAATAACAGTAGAAATGACATCTTGTAAATCGTGCGAAATATGAAAACATTAATGTGTTGCCACATCAACTATTATCACTGATTATGTATAAGGTTCATTATCGTAACTCGGTACTGGCATCTACCGACCGGGAACGAGTAAACTACCAACCGAACATACCGACCGCATCTCCCCCGCAGGTATGCAAGTTGCTCCGACACATAGCGATGTCGGAGACGCTGCAGGTGAGCGCCAAATTCGCGGAGATCAACCTCCGAATATACGGGCCGCAAGTGGTGACGGCAGCTCGTACACTAGCCGCACACCCGGGCAGCGCGGCCGCGCGCGAGAACCTCGACGTGTTCGTGGACATGTGGGCGTGGCTGTTGGCGGACGCGGCGCGGCTGGCGCGAGATTTGCTAGACCTCACGGACGAGCGCGCCGCCGTCGACAAGCACCAGTACAGCAGCTTGCCGAGGCCCGGGGTCAGTAGCGCGTCGCTTTAAGTCACCTTGTCAACGCCGCTGACACACTTAGCTGTTAGGCGTTGTTCTAATTGGCAATGGTTGAGCGACCATGGTCGTACGACGGATGTCGCCCGACCAATAGACCTCAAAACTGTCAGTCTCACGACCATGGTCGCATAACCGTTGCAAATTAGGACAGCGCCTTATACTCTTCCACTTACGGTCTTCCATATTCATGAATCTTTCTCCTCGGTTCTTTAAAATGCACTCGATTTTATCTTCCCGTTTCGGAGCTTCCTTTCAATCTTGCCACATACTTATTACAGTTACCCTGTATTTCTCAATTTTTTATGGAAATAAATTTTTACTTTTTTTACTTTACTTTACTTATATGTTTTTCTTTAACGCCTTTCAGTCACCCTGCTATCTAAGCATACATAATGATAGATAGATAGGCGGTAGGAGCCCTGTTCAGTTAATGAAGAACATAATCTAGACCCTACCCATCGTCTATTACAGAAACATGGTACAACAAGTAAACCCCTAAAAGCAGTAAGATTAGACTCCGCCGAGCAGGCCAAGATAGCTAAATCGGGGTTGGAAATGAAGATGATGTCGTCAGAAATGGATGCAGAGACTGAAAAATGGCAAGGGGCAGCCGCAGACGAAAACAACGATATTGTGAAGAGGTATGAAATTGCAGGAACATTGTTGTTCTTCTAAAGCTGATTATACCACGAATTCTCCTTTACAGGGCAAAAAATATGTCTTCCATGGCCTTCGCTATGTACCAGTTCACAAAAGGCGAAGGTCGATTAAATACTACGCAAGACCTCTTCACACAAGCGGAATACTTTGCAGAAGAAGCGAATAGGCTATATAAAATTATAAGGCAATTTTCTTATCAGGTACGTGGACTCATTTCACTTCATCACGAGAAATTGAACCGAATCTGAAGGGATTATGGTTGCAAATTGCAGGTGCCAGCAGGCACGACGAAGAAGGAACTGCTGGAGCACCTGGACAAGGTGCCGACCTACGTGCAGCAATTGCAGTTCACGGTGAAAGAGCCCACGGTGGGCCGCGACGCCACCTTTGGCAAGGTGGACAACGTCATACAGGAGACCAAACACCTCATGAACGTCATCAGCAAAGTGGTCACCACTTGTTTCGATTGCGCGAACAAGGTAATCACACCCATTCTAAACTCACTCCTAAGATTAATTTATATACTTACCTAATACATTATTCTTATTGATATGATACATTCGAGCAACACGATGCACAATTTGAAACTCTAGTGAATAATATTTAGGAACTCTAAAGACTTTAGTGCATTGGAACGTAATGTTCCATAGGTACCTTTGCCGTGGGAGGCGAGTGTGGGAGTTGTTAAAAGGCACCAGAGTGTTGCACCCGTTAAGTACTTTAACGATTATATTTGATTCGTGACTGTTAGACTGTCGGGAAAGGGTGAACAGTGTTTTTGCAGTTTCAAGGTTTATTCTTGGTTTAACGATACTATACCTTAACAATCAGGTATCCAAAATATGGATAATTATTACACTCTGAAAAACCAAACCAAGAATAAGCCTTTTAGTTTTAGAATTTAGTTTGGAATAGAATTAGAGAACAGTTTGATCTTACAAATCCTTTTTATTTACGGTCACAGTAATTATATTTTGTTTGTTTTATCTTAATTTTTCCCTCCACTCAGGGTCTTATACCGCTGGACAAAGCGATAAACAAATCCTCAGCGAATACTGGGGACGACTCGGTCTGTCTCTATGTTGCACTATCATACCAACACCCCGGTATCACGTATATGTGTGTATATAGTGACCTCAGCATGTCGGTGTGTTCATGTCCATGCCCATTGCCCATACACTTCAAATGTACTTTAGGCCAAATGTTTATTAATTCATTGTCATCACAATTTTCGCTAAAGCCGGAATATAAAAATGGAAATTTTGTTTGCTAGGTTTATGTAAATCAGTGGGCACTTGCTAAACTCGTTTGCAGAAGTACTTAGAAAATTAACAAACTTTCTCTGGGTTTTCCTCCTTGACGTGACAGTTTCCACTGACGAGAATTTTATTACCTCATGTTTTAATTTTGCTTTGTTTCGTGTCCCTTTATGTTTCGTTTATTTCCTTATTTCAGTATTCCCTGTGTATGCCTGAGAGGGTCCCAATGTTTTGGAAGCCAAATTTACGAAAAACATCCACATTTAAGAGTGAAAATAGTGTATTGAATGGTTGAAGTAGGTACTTCATGTGGATAAATTTGTGGTTTTCTAAAAAGTTGCGTGTACAACTGCAATTAAACTAAATCGAAATTAACAAACACTAACAACATGACTTATTTGAACTTAGCGTAGAGTTGATTGGTGGTGTATTTTATAGCTAATGATTGTTGTTGATGTAATGTTGCAATTGTAAACTTAGTATTATAGCATATGTGTGGTATTCTAACGATTTGCATTCAAACTTAATGAAATGGGTTTTTAATTATGCTAGATTTGTGATTTCAACAATGCTCCCCATGTGTTTATTGCTGCGATCGAAAATTGTTTGATGCGAGTTTGCCATAACAATTTTGCTTTCACCAAAATATTGAATAAAATTGCATGGTGTTTCTAATATCGGTCAGGTTATAACTTAGCGATCGTATTGCCTCCTAACATTGTATATTCACCAGTAAGCTCCCGACTATCTAAGCAGGGCCAAAAAGGGACCGAACGACCTCGCCCGTTTAGATCGTCTGGAGCGTACATTCCTCCCTACCCTGAATCCGTACGCTTGTTGCAACGTGTTGTTCTGATGCAGTACAAACTGGACTTCACTGGTCTGTCGGCGGGCGGCGCGGGCGCGGGCGGGCGCGGCGCGGCGCGCGACGAGGAGGCGGCGGGCGGCGGCGGCGGCGACGCCAAGCCCGGCGGGAGCTCCTCCGACACGGCCATGTGACAGTACGGCATGGGCCGGCGCGGCAAAGGCGACGCGCGCCGGACCAGGGTCAGCTTCCTCTTGTTTTAAAGACTTAAACGTCCTTAAAACGTCGTCGCCGAACGGGGGGACGAGCCCCGCACAGCCCCGGCTCCGATCGCGATCTTAGGTACCCTACTCTATGACAATAATCCGGAACTGTAATACCTGGATGTGTAAATATTTAGGCCCCGGCGAAGTGTATACGGTACTGAGATAATCCTAATTCTACAACGAAATAGAATGCGTTGCGGATCGGAGCCATCGCTGGGCGGGCACTCGTCCCAGGCGTCACACCCGGCGATGCGGAGCCCTCGGTCGCGCCTCGCCTCGAGCCCCGCGGCGGGCCTCCCCATGGCCGTGTGTGACTCTAGAAACCCCGTATCACTGCTACGGATCCATTTACTGGCATCTGGACGAAATATTGCCATTAAATTGATCCCAGCGGAAAGTAATTTAAATTTAAGATGGACAGTACGATATACAAATAAGTTTCAGCAAAAGCACTTGCGACACACAAAGGCGTCAACGAAGACGTGAAACTGATTTAGGTATTATGAAGTTTCTCTAGATGTAGGTTCGCTGGCGTTCAAGAGACGCTGTGGCTGTGGTCCTGAACTCCTTAATCTTGTGTAATTTAACGACTTTTTCAACACATAATTACTTATAATGTAAACACCATTAATCTTAAAATTCGACTCTCTTGTTTCGAGTATCTTTAACGCTATTATTGTAGGTAATGTTTTGTAGGTACTCAACCATTGTTACTGAACATATTGCAACTTTTGTCTCACATAATAAGTAATTTGTGATCTAATGTTTTAAAGAGTGAAATCGTACAATAATAAATTTACTTGTTACACTTTCTTAATGTTTACACATTGTTACATGAAAATACGTAAACAATAATACACAGATGACATATTTTTTTAAGTTACCCTTTCTTATATCCTACTTAGCATAATCTCTTCGAACCCTATATGTGTACTGACCTGTTATTAGACTCTGATTAGATATTTATACCTGCTCTACTGTTTATACCCTGTACAAGCCTGTTTACTCTAAGCTCTTTCTACTTAGCACCTGCACTCCTGTGGTCCCGTTGCACCTTTACGTTCTGCACGTTCGCTTCCTCGCTTATGATTTGCCTCAGTAGTACGACTTTATTTTCCGGACATGCTACTATCACCACATCTTACTTCAGACACAGTGTTACTCTCTGCATTCAATGTGATCGTATCGCATAACTATTCTATTCTCTCGCCGAGTCCGTCTACATAGGTTCGCTAGAATACGGTCTACGATTGCCGGACATGCATCGAGCATTGCATGATTGTGGCTCGGAACAAATAGATGTGTGTTGCATGTGTGTATTTCGTAATGGATGTCGTACTTCATCTTTCTGAGACGGGAGGATGTTTAATGTTAAGATAAGGGAACTTGACTCTGGTGGCTGCCAGGACAGCCCCCGGTCGCCCGGCGCAGTGCCGCCGCGCCCCACCCGCCGCGCCTCCATATCGCCAGCATGCATCGATCATATCTCTAATCCCACCAAGTGTAGCCATTAAACGAAGCACTAAACCGAATAACCGACATATCGGTTACGCAATAATGAACATATCATACAAAGTAGGATAATAAATCGTTACCGCTACTAACAAACGCGACGGTGTCGTTATTTAGTGTCTAAGTATTTTTAACTTGACGACCTGTTATTTATTAGATAATTAAATCGATATTCTCCTAGGTGTAAAGTAAAAGGACCGATTTTCATTGGCGGATTTGGTAGAGGCGTCGTAAGTTTTCCCGGGGAGGTACCTCGCGTACTGGATTGCACGATCGGCCTATTGGTGTTATGTATTTCAACGCGAATCGTTCCATAAGTTTCACGTCTATATCATGTATGATATCATTAGTTGTCAATTAATACATTAACTACATGCTGTAATGTTGCTTGGAGCCACCGCGGCGGCGGCGGGCGGGCGCGCGGCGCGCTGCCCGATCTATCGTTACTCTCTTCGAGTCTACTTGTACCATGATTGTTGGCTTTCTTTTAACGCTGTAATAATATTGTTACATCTCTACTATTAATGTCTCTAAGAACTTTAAATCTTATTTATTGCCTTCTTGTTTATAATATTTAGAATACTAATAGATATTAAGTACGTTTCTTGTGAACAACTTAGGCTAGTTAACGATATACCTTACTAATGTAAAGAGCTTGATAAAGCTTTATAATGAAGAGTTGTGAATCGAACATGTGGCCACGTAAAGTTTAGTGTAACTTGCTTTGATTACTAAGTACCACATAAGTTCATGATTGTTAACGTACCAACAGTTATTACAATGTACTGCATTTTATAGTATAATTTTGCAATACATTGTAATTTCACTTCAATATTCAGCAGCGCATGCTACTAATTAATTTACTAAATAAATCTTATGAATATTTTATCATATCGGACGTACAGTTACCTGCAGAGTGTACGGGCTCCTGTACCATACTTAAAAGCAGTTAGGGGTCCATTCACTTTGCAGCAGAGTAGCTACCGTACAGAGCAATAAAAATAGGTATAATATTAGTACACTTCTCATGCATCTTCATTTGAGGACATTTCATGTGGATGTGCCAAAAATCTAAGAGCATAAGAGCATGAATATTAAACATTGACAATATTCAGATAAATATATTCAAGTACAAAGATAGAAAAATAATGTTTGCAAATTAAAAGTGATCGATAATCGTGACGTTATATGTGGGCCGTGGAAAGAAGTGGTTCATATTCACATGTACAATAATAGCGCACCGCCCGTGCCTCTAATGATAGTTCAGTGATAACCGGTCATATCGATCGAAGCCTGCTCGTGCTCACCGCAGCCATGCAGTTCATTTGGGCTTTAGCACATGAACGAGTTTTCTCCATTTATATTCTAGAACTCTATACCTGCCCTATACTCTAAGCTCCACAAAACCACACCCAGAAGAACTGTGAAAATCATAAATTCAAATTTATGAACAGGTTTAACGCGTCTTACACATGTTCAGTTTTAAACTTTTAACCATTGGTCGAAAACAGTGCAGTTTAACTCTTTTTTGTGGCATGAAATACTGTTCAGTTAAACTGTGCAGAGGTGTATATCAAAAAATTATGCAGTTGTGCGAAATACCTTCATATCTTACTTATTTCTTTTACTAATTTTAGAGGCGAATTAAATAAGCGTAGGTTTCTTCAAACGAAAAGAGATTACTATTGAAAAACCCTCCTTCCTCTTTCTGACGCGTCGACTGAACAGTTCCGACTGTTCAGTTAAAACTGAACGTCTATAGACACTAGGGATGTTTTAACTAGCAGTTAAAACTGAAGGTGTGTAACCCGCTTTAAGCAGTCGCAGTAATATTTAGGTCAGAACCCACCAAAAAGCTACAGGTATCACTCATACGGTACCGAGTTAGGTTGTAAGAATCATGTATCCAATTATCCATGTACCAGTGATCACCTCTAGGTAATAGAGAGTCCTATTTACATACATAGGAAATAGTTACTTTGTTGAAGAAAAATGGTTCGTGCGCAGAAGCCCTAACTCTATACGCCCGTACGGCCGTCTCCATCAACTGATTGACTTCCAATCGCATTAATGTTATAATTATAATAATGGCTAGTTCGTAGTTGGTAGTTAGAGATACACAGTAATTTGTGATATTACAAGATACTAAATGAGGTCTACAACGTCCTTTTAATTTCAGATTTTTATGGTAGTTAAATTTAGAGGGACACGACAAGAACACCAATAAAATAGTAATCATTAATGTTTAATTCTAGTTATTATAAAATGGCTTAATTCGGGATTGGGGTAGATGAATGAGTGACATCAGACATAGACATGTGTTTGCTTTGTGCCTATTCACTTAACTATTTTAGCAAATAAAATAGGTCTTGGTATTTGTTAGCACTATAACATTTTCTACTCTCTTGTTATTAGAATAATAATTGTTAAGTTTATCAGCAGCTATTTTAAAGTTTTATGCAACTCTTCACCGCCGACGAAGTAAGCCCTAATATCATGTAGTTATTATCTAAATTGAAGCTATTCAGAATTGTAAGAAAAGCAATTGTTTGTATGGGTGATCCCAGGGGGGTATATCGAACCAAGTCTAGTAGATAACTTAGCCTAACGAACACGCTATACCTAAGGTGCGTAGAACCTACATTAACGAGTTCATAGTTCTATTTAAATCGTTCTCTTGTAATGTGTAAATGAATGTAACCCTGAAGGAGGTAAACCCCGAAAAATGATAGTGTAAATAAAATTACTTTTGATAGAATATTTAATTTAATGAAGAGTTCTTAGTTATATCGATTAATGTCATATATTTTAAATCAATTTAATATTATCAACTTTACTAAGTGTATAAAAATTAAGATGGTATCGTCGATAAACTGTTGTGATTGTTATATATTTAAAGTTGCATTTTCATTAAAGTAAATTAGAAATATATTTTCCATAGTGCTGCCAAAGATATTATAAATAGTTGTAGTCATGTTGTTTACATAACAGAATATTTTGAGGTTGTTCGTAAATTTATCGATTGTGTTTTGATGTGTTCGACGAATGTATAACACAGTGTACGTGATCTGATACATCACTGAATAAAAGCGATTCATACAAAATCACTTACGTATTTCATTTGCCTTTGTAGTGTCTTCCGGTGGAAAATAATAACAACCGTTGCCTATATATTACGCATTTATTTATATTTATTTCAAAGGTACAATATATTACATCGTCTGAACTCCGCTGCGCTCCCAACACACATCACAAGTCCGTCGTAATGACTAAGCAATGATCGGTACGGCGGGGTCGCATGCGACCCCACGCAAAATACAAAATTAAGCATAGTCTTATCTTCTAAGTCCTAACTTTACGCGGAAGTCAATACTGCGTGTAAAAAATAATACAAATTTAACCATGGCATGTTGATTAAATAACATTATGCATGTCGATTAAGTGTAACGTTCGTGTGATATAAGATACATCGATGGTACTCCACGGCAGTTACATAACGAAAATATTTACATAAACAAGTAAGAAATGTCAAGCATTACAGTGGTATCAACATAATGATATAAAGACATAAGTATAGTATTTGGGTCAACTGAGATTTAAACGTAACATTATTTCACATATCCGCGACTATAACTTGTTGGCGAGCAGTCCCTTCCTTATTTACGATGTAGAAGAATAGCTAACGGCTAGCTAAAGCTAGAGTCTATCTCACAACTGACCTATGAGCGTACAATATCACTAAGCACATTATACTAATGTACAAGACGAACGACGTGCCACTCAACCTTAGTGTCAGGTATCTGAATGCACCGATAAGCCAAAATCGTAATATTAATTTGTAATATAGAAGTAAAAAATATGTCTTATCTAATTCACATTAAAATTTAGAATGGTGTAATTTCTAATGAAAGAGTCATCGACTAGCTACAATACGTAACCACCCTACTTACAAATATAACACTGTCATATTTATCAGTAAAGATTTAGTGCCTATTATAAACTTCACACAGATTTTGAGCTGAATAAATCACGTTGCTGTTTCTAGATACTATTAGACCTCAGCATAGAATATTATGTATTACGATAATGTATATTAAGTATTATGTATGTTTCATTCATAGTCACAGCTGACTGATATTACAAGCTATTTGGCATCTATGTGGACGTAAACAGATTAATTATTGGTGTGCCTTTCTCATCGCTACAGTCTAAAATAATTTCAGTGAAACCGCATAATATAAAACAATATTTATCAAAACTTTTAAATTCCGAAAGATAATAGAAAACTAGGCCTCACTTATCAATAAATGCTTTGTCATGGAAAAATCTTATAAATGAATACGTATAAAATTAATCTCATTCAAAGTCCAGTTCTCATAGGTAGAGTCAGACGTATGGCGACTAGTACGAAGTATGTTGATATAAAATTACATTACTGTAGTCTTTAATTATCGTTGTTCAATTATGCTACAAAGAAGATCTAAAACTTACTAAAATACATTATGCGACGCGCTGTCGGCATCGGTAAATTATAGTACTATTCCGGTAGCAACATTCTTAAAAGACCAATCTGAAATCAATACAAAGTTACTTATTGATTTGCGAAGGATAACGTAATAAATTGAAATTGCACAAATAAGAGACATTGAGTGTTTAGTTTGACAGTCAATGATGTTCATTATTACGCATCGTGGCATTCTACGATTATTTCATCATCATCATCATCATCATATCAGCCAGAAGACGCCCACTGCTGGGCATAGGCCTCCCCCAGAGATCTCCACAAAGGCCGGTCCTGTGCTTTTCGCATCCAGCTGGTACCTGCGATCCTTACCAGGTCGTCAGTCCACCTTGTGGAAGGCCTACCCACGCTGCGTCTTCCGGCAACGATTATTTACAACTTAATATAACCCTTTTAATTATAAATATTTAAGTAAAATAGCGTTTTATCTGCTCCATTCTAATAATAACAAATGTAGTTTTAAAAGAAACAGACAAGCACTGTTTACTTCAAATATTCTAAACATGTATTTAGGGTGAGCGTGTTTAAACCCATGTCCAGTGACCACTCGAATACTATTATAATAATTTGATTAATTAACACATAATTTACGGATAGATAGAGTGAATAGAATAATTGATATTTCTATACAGCAGAAAAAAGTTAAAGAGTGGAATAAAATGTTTCACCTATGTAGTTAATTTCAACATTAGATGTCAGTAGCGACACTCAACACAACATAGAAAATGGCACTGTATTTCACAAGTGTGAAAGAGATCTCGGGAATCTCGCCGGCCGAGGTGTACCCAACCTTACACGAAACCCAAGCGACCGATACATTCATTTTAGATACGATATGTACAGTAAAATAAAAGTCAAGTCGCCTCTAGTAGTTCAACAACAGTTTTACATTACATTTCTAGTACAACATGACCGATTTAACAGATAAATCACATGAGTTAGGTACATGTTGGAGTGAGTGCTTTGTTATGTCGGTGTGCGTCGGCGCTGGGCCGGCGCGAGTTAGTCACGCGTGAGTACGGTGGGTGCGAGGCTGCGACTTCGCGGCCTTAAAACAAACCTTTCTTTTTCTTGTCTTTCTTGTCCTTGCCGTCTACAGTCCTGTAATAGAAAAGATATACGCGTTGTAGTTTGGATTTGTATTATTCGTCACCATCAGCTGTAGCAAGTCTATACTAGTTCGCTGCTGGACATAGGGCTCCACCAATGAGCGTCAATGCGCGGCTTGTCGCATCCAGCATCCACCTGTAGCCTTTGCATATCGTAACTCCACGGCGTTAAAGTGAGATTGCTGTCAAAATGTTTGTAAAGAATAAATAAGCGCTGTGTGATTCCTTGCCATTGGACTTGAGGTTGTGCCGGTGTCGCAGGTTCTGCTTCCAGCGCGCGGTAGAAGCGCATCAGGCTGGCTGTCCACTGGAGCGGAGAGGAGAGGAGCGGAGCGGAGCTGTGCCAATATTAACCAATGGAATTGCATAAAATCAGCGAAACTTTTTAGATTTTATGTAATTCCATTATTCTCTCCTCTACGCTCCAATGGACAGTAAGTTTTAAATTGAACTTTATACTTTAGACTCTGGATTTTACATCTTTTGGTGGTCATTGCCAGCATCCATCTCGCGATCAAAAAAATTGTAAAAAGTAAAACACTGTGCGTAATATCGTCATCCCACGGCGATCAAGTGAAAACCGGTTAAAATTCTTGAATAGAGTAAAAAACTGTGTATAATACCGCCATTCCACGGCATTCAAAAAGCCTGGGGGCCTAATTTTCGCGTTGCGACATCTCGAATTTAACATTGTCTCTAACCGCAAATATCTATAAAAAGTCACTGAATCTTTAATGCAAGCAAAAATCTTAGTCTCAACGATTTACGCTAATCCTTTGTTGTCGAAGATCGTTACAAATTACATTTTTAATAGAGATATTTGGCTAGTAAAACCCCGACACTCACTCCTTGCTTGCAGGCCGTCGAGCGAGAGGCCCGTCACGATGCATCAAATTGGACTTTAACTTTAGGCTTTGCGCGCTTTGCTTGCCGCACAATCCAGCATCTATGCCACATTCGCATACCGTCACTCCACGGCGTTCAAGAGAGCGGTCGAAAGTCTAATAAAGGGCCGCTACATGTAGTAGTGCGATACTCACTCCTTGCTGTTGGCCTCGAGGCTGCGGCGGCGCAGGTCGTCGAGCGAGAGGCCGGTGTCGCGCTCCCAGGCGGCGCGCTCCATGTCGAGCGCTCGCCGGCGCTCGTCCAGCTCGCGCGCCTGCGCCTCGAGCGCTCGCCGCGTGGCCTCGTGCCGCCGCGACAGCTCCGCCTCGGACTCCTTCAGCTTGGCGCGCTTCTCGCGGACCTTCATCTCGAACACCTGGCAATTGCGATCAAAATAACGATACATAAAGCGTAAATAAACGACTCGCTGAATTTGTCACATGCCGAATAGATTTGGGTGATTCTCGCACTGTATCATCTCAAATTCGACATATTTTGTCACAACTGTTGTATTACAACGTCACTGCAATTGATCTATGACGGTTTACGACTGTCGAAGATAGATAGCCTGCGTGGCTCAGTGGTCAACATGTGGTCTGCCACGCAAGAGGTCCCGGGTTCGATTCCCGGCCGGACAGAAATTAAAATGATGAATTTTAATTTCTGTTACGGGTCTGGGTGTTCTATATATATATTAAAAAAAAAAGTATTTAAGTAGTATATCAGTAATCTAGCACCCATAGCACAAGGTTTGCTTAGTTTGAGGCTAGTTTGCGCTGTGTGAATCTGTCCACGATTATTTATTATTTATTTATTTAAACCATTTTTTGGCTAGAAAAAATGTGGAAATTGAGATGTCACAGCGCGAAACCCTGGCAGCTGGGACAGACGCTAAGTAAGATAGTGGTGATCTCTGCGGTACCGATTCACTACATACTTATCTATGGCAGATATGTTTTCGTTCAAGAGAGTCGGCACGCTGTACTGAAGCTATTGCCCCAATTTCAACTTAAGGTATCGAATACCTACTTTCAGGTAGCAAGGTTCGTCCTCGTTTTAATTCCCGAATGTAACCGAGTACCGATGTGACAGTAACAGGTGGCCTACTCTGCTTGAGCTGTAGCTCGTAGAAGCAAAAGTGCGAAATACAAGTGAACTGACGAGTACCTAACTTTAACTAATACTCCGAACTACTAAAAAAATTGAGCACTGTCCGTTTCGATCATACGAAATGTAGGACCTAAACTAGTCTCCTGCCAATTTTCTATTGGCCCTCGCTGTAGCCTTTGCAGAGTTCTAACAGTACGATAGGTAGCAGTGACCACTTCCTGTCATATGGTCTGCTTGCCTGTTACCGATTAACATAAAAAAGTACACGTCGAAGCGTGTTTTAGTAGTTAAATATTTGTGAAAGTACGACGGTATTACCTGTTCCATTTCACTCTCCATCTTTTTCATTTTAAGGTCGTGTTCTCTCTTTTCTTCTTCCATCTGTGCCAAAGGATTCCTGGGAACAATTTCATCAGAAATTTAAAATAAAATAACAAAAAATATACTATTGCGATTTTGTTCTATGATTTTTTCAGTTGTAACTGCAGAGAAAAATCTATTCAGCAAAACCTTAAAAGGCCAAAAAATATCCACAACATTTTCATAATATAAAAATAGCTAAATAAATTGTCAATTTGACATATAATAGTTTATAACACGAATATGTACTTTTTTTTTTAATGATAATACAAAATATGTAAAATAATTAGGTACTGCTAGGTACTTAAAGGAGATAATATAAACATTTAATACCTATACAAATTAATTTGGTTAATTGCAAGAAACATAATTATGAAAAAGTAGCTAATATAAGTGTAAATAAACTTGTTGGTGAACAATGACAAACAACTACTGTGCTCCAACTACATTCATTACGCATGCTATCTTCTACAAACAATAAATATTTCAAAATCAAAATAAACATACATCAGAATGCTATCTTGGTATGTGAATATCAGTGCTACATTATAGTTATAATTTTATTCGTAAGTATTACATTACAAAACAAATCATGCATATTAGAGGTATAATAAATAAGTTAGTAACATGCTGTGAGATTCTACGAGAAAAAATAATGATGATACTGAGTACTTTACTTTTCAATAAAGCTTTAGAATACATCTGTGCGATGGTAAAGTGGATCATTTTGTTGTGTACTTTTTGTCGTCTTGATTATTTTAGTTAACTTTTATACGAGTGGAAATACCTATTGTACCACCTGTCATATTGTTGTACGGTGATTACTTTCTCAGTACACTATCAAAGAGATAAAATATATTTGTTTACGTTTGAAAACCAGAAATGAACGTCGAACCGCCAGCAATAAGAAAATTTACCCAGTCACCCAAGACCCCAACCTATCAATGTATGCATATACATCCGTGAACTCGTTGCTCATTGCATAGCACAGATATACCCGACCGGTGTCCATGGTGTGTGAGGGTAACAACAAAACACGTCTCGTGCGAAGGGACTTACCACACTGTCATGAAACTGTTCATCAGTCCTTGCGGGCAGAAACTGAATACCAACACAACCAGGGTTAGAGTACTATCGAGACTAGTTCCGTTCAATCTTTATTTAAACATATGATGTTAAAAATATTGCTATACAGCATTGTAATACATTTTACATGTTATATTCGATGCCCAATAACGAATCCACGGTTTTGGACGCTTCGCTATTGGCATTCGACGTTTATTTTGTTCTTCACAATGTTTGCGAAAACAACAAGAGGAATTTAGTCGCATTTTAGCAGTGTTGTAAAATATTGACTCATTCAAGTAAACATTTGTTATTTTTAAGTGAATGAAGTGGACCAAACGGAACTGCAATCGACTGTACGATCAACGCGTGGCTGTGCCCGCCCGCTCGCACTCAACAATGGCATTAGTCCACTCTCGAATAAACAAACAAATGACAACATCAAGTGCTCAAACACGTAACTTTAGTGATCACACTGAGTAAGGCCACTGTTGAATTGCTCGAACTGCAAGTTATGATTGGTTAATGATCATAATGTCATGGATATTTAGAAAATTTCGATCTTATTGTAAAATTGAAAACAACTATTCGTTCAAAATAAATGCGTTATTAAATATGCAATAAAAAGGGAAATTTTAAAAATAATCCATGATATATTAGAATGATGACAAAACATAAGTATTCCATTTCTGCATGCCCAAGCACAGACCATTCAAGTAATTAAGAGAATGTCATATGCGACTATTGTATAGATCTAAAATAATGAAAACAAAACCAAAAGTCTGTAGCACACAACTGCGATAACATGACTAGAATGGCACAGTAGAAGGTGACCAGACATGCAGCAATGACAATACAAAGGCTTGTTAAATTTTAAATAGATTAGAAACTTACGCTATTGATTTTAGTAAGTATTAATTTTATATTAAATGTTATTTGGAAAGTCTGGTCACCTTAGATATGGTGACAACAGCACAAAACTTTCATTAGTTAAAACAAAACACATTAGTATATTAATATGAACCAACCCCGTCAAGTTCGGTTGTTATTATAAGAAGAACTGACCGACCATGCCTCGTTCAAACATTAGTAATAAAATACAAATCTTATTTAAATAAAATATATTTTAAAACTCAACTTTAAACTGTCAACACTAAACTATTTAAGAAAATGAAACTCGAGGCGATTCAAGTCAGAGAAGAGTCAAATGTGTCGAAGTTTCTGCTACATAAACATAACTTGATCTCAATCGAGTCAACTAAAAAAGAAGAAAAACAAAGAACGCCAAAATTCAAAATTCAAAAAACAAAAATAGAACATAAAGAGGCTGCAACGTGATACGTACTTGTTGGAGTTGACTCTGTGCGGTTTGCCATCGTGAGAGAGGCCTGCCAGCTTGCGGCAGCGATAGTTCTCGTAGTGTACGGAGCTGGTGACGTCTTTCAGGTCCTGAAGGTGCGTGCGGATCACCATGTTGCGCAGCGCCAGGAAGTCGCAATGCTCCAGGTTCTCGACTGATGAAGACGTTATATTTGTTAGGTCTACTGCCCTAAATGTATACAGTACTACATATAGTAGATTTTTTTATGCTACTAAATGACAAACGAGCAGACAACCCACCTGATGGTAAGTGATAACTGTCGCCTATAACATCTACAATTCATACATTTAGGTTGCTGGTAACAAAAATGCAGAACCGCAGGTGTCACTGTGAGGACTAAGATGAAATGCCTCATGTCTGTAATTTCGCTGGCTACCTTATCCTTCGAACCGGAACACAGCTTGGCATTGCTTGGCGGCAGAAATATATAAGGCGGTGACGTGGCGGTACTCACCCAGGCAGACTCCTTAGGCTGGACAGAGTCCTACCGCCTGATAACCGTGAACCTAACTTCAGAACGCATAATTATTAATTGTGCATAAAGACTGTACACAATCAAATTTAGCTACGTTGCTTATCGAAGTGAATCGCTTTAAAAATACAAAAACGAGTTCACACATTAGAAACCACATTCGTATGCTGCTACAATTTAACATCCCACCACAAGACCGTAATACTACTTGTAAAATAGGGTCATATCCGTGCATGTATTATGATATCGGATGGAGCGTAATCACTGCATGTAGGCGTAATTGCAAGTATGTCATACATCTATAAAGTATTTGGGTTGTTTACAAATGACATCGTTAACAAAACAAACAAGCTGGCAACATAATGTTGCATCAATTTGTTTGTTGGTGTTGGAATGTAAATAATTTGTGTTGATAATTGTTTTGTTATCACCGTCATTCACCGAGACTAGGCGCATAATTGGGACATTGTGTTTCAGTGATATGATTTAACGACATGATGACGTATTCGACACTAAACTAACCATACGTGTTATTATATATTACCATACGGGGAAAATATATATTCGGGGACGAATAAATGTTAGTTCCACAGTGCCACTACAAAAACGCAGAACAGCAGGTGCGTGGACATGAGTCGAAACTGCGATTAGACTGGCTACATTAACTGTAACACAAACAAGTATTGTTTCTTGAAGGCTGAACTACTCAGCCTTGACGTTTGACCTTTGGTTGTGTACAGATTATACTGTTCTGTCTAGTAGTCATTGACAGATATGCAAAAGCGAATGAACTATTCAGAGCGATCAGAAAAACTGATAAATTAAACTAAAACGAACACGTGGACATGAAACCATCGTAGACCATACTAATTCCTTCGCGATTACTGTAGGTGTTCACCAGGGTTCAATGCTGAGCCCTTACGTGTTTTGAGTTGTGCCCGATGTCCTCTCAGCGGAAGTTCTGGAAGTCACGCTTCCTTGACTCATGAAATATGCTGACGACATTACATTGGTGAGCAAGCTTAGGCAGGATCTTGGGACCAGGGTGCTATCGAACGACGACGACAGTAGGGGGACGTGGAAAGAAGTGCCAGAAAACGTTATTATACTCTATAGAGTATAATATTGTTAGCTGCAGCGCGGATCTTGAAACCATTCGTATAATAGGGAACGAAGCTGTCAATAGAACAGATAAATTCAAATACCTCGGATCCGTACTGTACGAGTCTGACGATATCGGACCCGATGCCCAGTCCCGAATATCTGCAGCTTGAGCCAAATATTATATATTAAGCTTGGGAAATAGATTCCTGAACCGGCCGGTATCAGGAAGGAGGCTCATCGATGGATTGATTACAGTCAACAACTGAAACACGATTATCATCAATCCCACTGCTCGTGAGCCGCTCTGCGACTGACGGAAAGAAGCTATAAGCTGAACAAGTCCAAGAGAGGTAGGGCATAAGGGGGAATTCCGTTCGAATCGGAGCCGCCCGACTGGGGAAGTACCTCCACCTTACAGAATACCACAGCTAAACAATACTATTTTAAATAATATTGTGTATCTGCCGGTGAGTAAGGTCTCCAGTGCTCCATGGGGTGGGAATCTGGGGAACCGTGGCTTTGGCAGTGGAGGGGCATTTGCCTTTTTGCTGCCAGAGCAATGTGTTAAGGAGGTGGGCAACGCATTGGCGATACCCCTGGTGTTGCTAACGTCTATAGGCAGCGGTGACGACTTTCCAGCAGGTGGCCCGTTTGCCTGTTTGGCTACCGTATAACCTAAAAAAAAAGTCCCGTCGGCCGCAGCCGATGCCGCTCCTGCCACTAGGAAACCACCTCGCTCACTCTCTCCTCTACCTTCCACTTAACATTAAACACTCCCACAGCCGACTCACCCTCAGCGATCCCCCACGGGTACTTCCTGCCGCGGATCCGCTTCCCATCCTGCTCGATGACAGTATTGGCGCCGACCACCGCGAACGGCACGCGGTTCCGGAGCGCGCGCGTCGACTCCGCCCCCTCGCCCTCCTCGCCGCCTTCGGGGAACTCGTAGATCTTGATCTTGTGTTGCGCTATCTCCTTCATTATCTGCGGACGGGGTGGGTGGGGGTTTTAGGGGAAGAACTAGTCACGTATTTCACCGCCATCTCACTAGAACAGGCTAGCAGAAGTGTGCTCTCGCGCGCGATAATCGAGAAAAGGCGCGACATAGACACTGTTATCTCTTTTATTTTGTTATTGCGAGAAGAAACCAAGGGCTCTCTCGCGGCGCAAGACATGTCGCGGACACAGTTGACGATGCGGCCGAAGATGGAGCATGCCTGTCTAGGAAGAATCTATTCACTCTAGCATTGAAGGCGTCCAGATTATAATTATCTGTTGATAAAGTTCCAGAGCCGATCCGGAAGTCATAATTGATAGATACTAAATTTCTGTTTCGCGAGTCTGATTTGAGAATCTGACAGATAAAGTGTCAGGCAACCTAATAGCTAGTTCAACCACAATCTATAAAATAGATATATCAAAGACGTGAAACAAAAATTTGATACCTACGAAAATAGGCAACATGGAACTTGATCAGCGAGTGATGAAACAGGCCCTTAGGATAGATAGATACTTGTTGTGGTGCCACGGTGACCATTTAACATCAGGGTTGACGATGTACATCGTTAGGCAATAAATAAACTACTATGACTCGATGGTGACGTCGACTAACTGTAAGGCTGTACAAGTCGACTAACGTCTAGTCTAAACTCAAGAGTCAGAATTTTTTAGATTTGTATGGGTTACTATAGATTCTATTAAAAAAAATTAAGATGCAGTGTCTGACGGAATGCGGTTCTGGCACCTGACACGGGTCGTGATTGATGGATGATGTTACTTTGACCTGACGAAATTTTCCGTTACCGACATATCAATAAACAACATTACAGACCAATAAATAAAATGAAATGATAAATAATAGCAAACTAGTGTACTTTTAAAACATTTGCCAAAGTACTACTCTATTAAAGAACATAAAAAACTTGCCGCTGTACTATCAATGGAACTGTGTAATGGTACTACAATAAAGTAGGAAGTTAACAATCGTGCAATCAATGACGAATGAAAGAAAAAATTTGCGTTAGGTCACAGAATATTGATACTGACGAAAAATTGTGTGAGGTCTCAGAATATTGATACTGTTATGTGAAGACTCGTAGCACACGCACCTGTTCCTTAAAATCCTTGCACTCCTCAGGCGTCATGGTGTCTGCCTTCGCGATGACCGGTATGATGTTGACCTTGTCACCGAGTCGCTGCATGAACTCCACATCCAGAGACTTCAGTCCGTGGCCGCTAGGCGCTATGAAGTACAGGCAGCAATGCACGCGCGAATCTGAAGGCGCGGCTTTGCGCGTAACACGTGACTCTGCGTTGAGGAACTCTTCGTATTTCGACTCCACGAAGTCGATGATTGGCTGCCAACTGGAAGCGTGATGATGGGTTTTATAGCTTAGGAGAGGTGTGATGTTCCATTCCATTCTTCAAATTACTGAATTACTATATTATATATTATCACTGAACTATTTAGCGTTTTACCAACGTTTCATTAAGCAGAACTACGAGGACTTGGGCTTAAGGGTGAAAGGAAGGACAAACAAATTTGTATAGTATGACTCTATCTATCTGAAACCAGCGTCACGGCGACTGTCGCGGCATATGCTGAATGCGGGGCAAACACATTGTACCCTCCACATGGCATGGCACAGGTTACGAGATTAGCGTGTATATATATATTTATTTATATTTATTTATACCACTAAGGTGGCAAACAAGCTTACGGCCCGCCTGATGGTAAGTAGGCACCGCAGCCTATGGACGACTTTTTGGTCGTTGACTTATGTCTCTGTTTTACTTCTTTTTTCTTATGAATATTTTTTAATGTTGCGCCGTGTGTCTTAGTGGAATAAACGTGATTTACTTTACTTTACTTAAAATGTGTGGCGTTTGGACTAGAGGAAAAAATATTTCATGTGACCATGATGATTCTGATTGAAAAAATTCACCCCTGCTTCTTTAAATTTACAAACTGAATAAAAACAGTAAATACAAAAGAGAGCTAGCTACCAATTGCTGTTGTCGACCGCGTCGCCGAACCCTGGCGTGTCGACGATAGTCAGCGTGAGGTTGACGCCGTTCTCCTTCAGCATCACCACGCCGGTCTCCACGCCGACAGTTTTCTTCACCCGCAGCGAGGGGCCCGGGTGTTTGTCCTTGTCGTAAACGTCCGTCAGGAACAACGAGTTTATTAGTGTCGACTTGCCGAGGCCTGTCTCCCCTGTGGACGAATGGAGATGTGTGTAAGTAACTTTGTTATGTCTTTTTGTTGTTATTGCTTTTGAAGATTAGTAAGCTAATTACGTGGCTATGTTGCTAACAATTCTGTGGTTTCAATTATAGAAATTGTTACTATGCGGTTACGTATCATCGATTTTATGGGTTCTGTTGCTAAAAAAGGTCTATTGCAATAAACTAAAACTATCAAATAAAAAATCTATTATACGTAATCGCAAAAGTAACAATTGCAATAATTGAAATCAGAGCATTGTTAGCAACAGAGTTACGTAATTAGCTGTTATAGTAGGTCTAGCTAGTAAATATCAGAAGTAGCTAAGCAACTAGAATAGATAATGGACCGGTCAAAATGATCTGACCGAAAGGAGAAAATTAAACTTTATCTAAATAGGACATGGTTCTTTTTGGAATGATATTTATCTTGAACAGGACTTTACGATGTGAAAATAAGGTTTAAATTACTTGTTGTTGAGATCAATCCGAATTGTTATCACGCTAGCTACTTTTGTTGCTGACTAGACTAGGTACTGCTTAACTCAGTAGGTTCCAGATGTGCGAGAGATGGTGTGGTGAAATTCAATTTGTTGCGGCGAAACTTCAGTCGGACGCACGCGAAAGTCTTGTTAAGTTATATTGCAACCAGAAGACGGCTTCAACAAGAAGCTAAGCAAGTTAAGCAATAAAAAGGCGACATGGCGACTTACCTACTACCATTAACGTAAATTCGAATCCTTTTTTGACTGCTTTCCTGTACACCTGATTTGGTAGATTTGCAAATCCAACGTATCCATCTAGTTCTTTGGTTTTGGGCTTTTCTAACTTAGGTAAGTCTGGTTTGGGAGCAACAGGCGGGTGGTCAGTTTTCTGAAATATTAAAACGAATACGTATAATTACTTAATTACTGGTATTACTTTAATTATCTTAGGAAGGTTACTACTTAAAACCAACAAAATAATAAGGGGACGAAAGTCTTAAAGGCAGGCCAGCTAGCGCCTCTGTAGAGCAGAAAATGGGCAGCAGGAGGTTATGTCAAATCCTCTAACTAATGTATAGAAAGATCAAGTCAAGCAAACGATTACTATGGACATGGCCTGTACCTTCAATCCACTAGGATCTACTGCCAGGATCCACCAGTACCGAATAGCGCTCTGGAGTACACTGGCCACTATTGGCTTGAGTGGATCCAAAGATACTGGCAGTGAACCCTAGTGGAATGAGGGGGTCTGTATACTTATACAGGTATATGTTCAAGGCTGTTCTACCGTACCATACTTCGACAGGAGAAGGTGGGTAAAAGAAGAGTAACTGCCAAACCTTGAGTATGTCTGTCCTGGGCACCGGCGGCGCTGGTGGCGCGGCTGTGGGCGGCGCGGGCGCTAGCGGCGCGGCGGTGGGCGGCCGCGCGCCCTCCACCGAGGCGCTGTTGGTCAGCTTCCCGGTGCCGTTCTCCACGTGGTTGTTCTCGTGGGGCTCGGGCAGCGTCGCCGAGCGCTTGGAGAGCGCGTCCTTGAGGGCGGACGCGCTCGGCGGCGCGGGCGGCGCGCCCGTCGGCGGCCCCGTCGCCACGCCGCCGCTCACCGAGTCCGACTTGAAGAACAGCTCGCGTTTACTTTGTAACTGTAACAATCGACAATGACCTGTTATTTAACAGTAAACTATGAAATCGAGCGAAATCCGCCGCCCGTAACTCGACTCAAAATTAGGTCAATCGCGCGGTTCGGATTCGTAAGTCAAATATTAATTCTAACGCCATTGAAACTAATGAGGCCCCCGCAGAGAAAGGCTCATGTAGTTTCGCTTATGGTGTACGTACATCATATTAGGTATATTTAATAAAATGTATAGTGGTTGCGTCACGGTGCGCTCCCTTTCATTATTAAAATACGTGTTTTAGCTCTGTGCGAGCGATGACTCATTCTCAAACCGATGAACCGCGAACGTTAATTGTACCTACAAAAAATATCATCGAGGTGGACTAATAAGCGAGGCGTGAACTTCCCGTTATTCAAATAATACATATTATAGGTAAATATTCATAATAACGTGGCACCTGATAGAGGCAATTAACACCGCTCTTGTTTTACAAAACACATTTTGTAGTTACCGTTTAAAAGCGAAAATTGTTCATCAATATAGAGCCGGCAATGAGCTGGTACGTACAAGCAACAATTATGTAGGTGCCAAGAACGAAAGCGGAGTGAGTCACGCGGAACTTGTTCGCCGATGCAATTACCTCCCGGCTCCGTAATGCACTTGAACAACAGCAACGCATCGCGCACAGAACGAAACTTTTACCGGAGCACGGGTGGTTTCGAAACGAATGTCCGACCACACATCAACGACGGCCGTCTTGCTTGATGATATATTTCCTGCTGAGATTTCACCGCCCTATTCATACGTCAACTAGCTCATAAAGACAATCGACGTGGAACTCGGCCGAGCTTGAAAGGACCGTGTGAAACGATGACATACTCGTAATTATGCAATAACATCTTTCATCTAACACACTCTCATTAATGATAAATATTTAACTAAACACAGCGGCACTAACTATTTAAACCAACGGAAAGTACAAAGTATTCGGCTCGCATGTACATGACTATCGCAATAAAATTCTGTTCAAATATGCTTACTTATGCAGTTTTGCCGAGTGCGTCGACCGCATGCGCCTACGACGACAACGGTACAATCTAATAATATACACCAACCTGCTAACGATATCATAAACAAATCATTAACCGTCCTCGTCAGCGCAGTGTATTTTCTTTTTCTAACGCCAAATGCACCACAGTAATAGAATTCACAATTTTAAACAAAATTATTATCCACATAACAGAATAACAAATTACCATTTCTCCACTCCGTGACTCCGATCCAAAACATAGAACGTGTCAGAGTCCGTGTTAAACTGACAATTGAATTCACATAGAATTTCTAACACCGTAACCCTGTCCATCATACACTAGTTGCATATTTCTGCATGTCGATGTAATATTGCTTTTTGTTTATCATTAATATACCGAATACAATAGTTTTAATATAATTAATCAAGCTAAACCACGCAACTGTGTATTGGCCTATTAATAAAGTGACGTGTACCTAGTCGTGAATGTATTAGTGTGTGACACACCGGAAAACCAGTAAACATGACCAAGCCCAAATGCTCACTGCAGGAGTTGGAAGCGCGAGCTGGCCAGACCATCCGGCGAGTGTTTACAAGGCCCAGGGTATTGTACTGTAACGTAAATAATCAAACGCACTCGTCGGCGAAAAGGAATTTGTTTGTTTTCAGAAGAAACACGTGTAAACAATCCACTCAAATGCAATCGATTGACGGAAGTATGTACAATCACTTCATTTCATTCACAACAAGAAAAATTAAGACTTACATGATAATCATATTGCTCAAAACTCGTTGAGTGTCGTTGTCCTTTATCCTTTCTGTACACACTTAACCTTTTTCTCAAACTGTTCAACATTTTAACATTTTAATAATGACCTGCACTAATAAAAGCAAAACGAATCACATTCAAAACCGTTTAAATACTTTATTATTACATTTCGCCGTCACGAATAAACAAACATATGTATTCACAATACCAGTGACGGCGTAACAATGAAATATGACAAATAAACTAAAATAATGCAAGTTAGAGGATAAATGGAGTCGAAGTTACAGAGGAAACTGAGTAAAGCCAGTGCCGAACAGCACTGGTTTAACCTTCACGGTTGTTGTTTACTCAGGCGAATTAAATTATACATTAATAAGTGTGTCATTGTCTGTTACGTAGAACAATATTCCGTGCTATTACACCGATAATCCGTGTTAAAGGCAAAGATAAGATGTAAGTAATCGCTAACCATGCGCCGTGAGTGACTAATGACTAATGAGTCTAGCTGTGAGCGTGAGGCCTCCGGGCCATTCAAAGATACATAATTTCAACATTGTAAAAGACTTGCAAACATTACGGTTATTTAAACTGCCATTTCGAGGGAAATTAACGTCACCGAGAAGGTTATTTTCGTCAGCTGGAGAGTTAATGTGTTATGTTAAAAAGCTAAGTAAAATTATCTAGGTAAAAATGCAGCCAAGTGTCAAAGTAGTATAAGCCAAGTGTCAGATAGCTCATGAAATCATGAAGTATTTTACACGTATCCGGCCACTCCTTGCCGAGGTCGTGACTCTGAGCACAATTTCTAAATGACATTTATAATGGCGACGGTGGCAGGGTCTCATTACACGAGTGATTGAGTCCGCCAGCGACAATGCACATTGTCCACCGATCGCTTGCAATGATCTTCAACAAAAAGTAATACTACTATGCTCTACACACAGAAACTACAGCAACAATTAATTTGTTGTAGTGGCGATTTCAATAGTTTATTGCAAGATCCGAAATGAACTTAATATCTAAAATGAACGATGTCCCCAATCGTATTTGTTTGTCTTTGCGCGATAACCTCGAAAACCACTTTATCTACAGTTTTTCATCCGGGTTTCACGAAGTATAGTGATTCACATAGCACGTTTAAGTGCCTATATAAAATTTATACCTGGGCGTTAGTATGAATATTCTGTGACCTGGTGCCAAGTCGAGGCGGGTCGGCTAATATAAAATAAGCTATGTACACGACAGCAAGTAATACCGCTAAACATTGTAGTTGAAAAATGCACCGTTGGGATGCGAGATGAGGCGGCTAGGCTGATAAAAAATACCGCTCTCAGTATAATTGCAATCCTTTGCCGGCGGCGCGCGAGGCGCACTCCGGCCGCGATGACTCCGCCTGTGACTCATTATTGCCGCCATATCTCCCCTATCTGCCGAGACGCCGAGAACCGAGCCATTTTCTTACAGAAATAACCTGCCTACCTACATCTTAGATCTAAACAATTGCTATTATTCACCGCTTTCGAAAATATCCGCTAAGTTTGTAGAAGGTACAC
This sequence comes from Blastobasis adustella, assembly GCA_907269095.1. NCBI lineage: Eukaryota > Metazoa > Arthropoda > Insecta > Lepidoptera > Blastobasidae > Blastobasis > Blastobasis adustella. The sequence continues at coordinate 10,925,276 of OU026123.1, read as the reverse complement.
CGGCGCCTTGTTTGTTTCCAAAACAAAATGGCTCCCTTTAACGGGAAGTGAACGCAAACGGGCATGCACGTGGGCATTTCTATGGTAATTCATATGGTATCAACGGATACGATAGAGAGGCGTAGGTGGACGGTCTCTTTAATCATTAATGAAATTACAATCATTAGGCAGGGATCAAGAGATTAAAGTTCATATTTTATCTAAAACTCAAGAGTACAAATTACACTTAATTTTAATCATAGATTGTATGGGTGCATTTTCGGTATTAACTGCAAAGAACGGCTATGACGCAAGTTTAACTGTTAACTTGGAGAGAGGCACAGGAAGGTTCGTTAGGAAGTTACGAAACCTAATTATTAAATGCGCATATTCCATAAATAATATATATTCCGCGAAATTTATATATACCATGATACAGGATAGAAAAAGCCGCATTTTGCAAATCAAATATACTTCAACGAAGGCAGTTTAATTGCATCGATTTCGCCGGTGGCTTTAGATCAACAAACAGCTGGCTGTGATTTAATGACGGTTCATTTACCTCACTTTCTATGTGCTGCTTATGAACCGACATTCTCTCACAATTCTCGCGCATTGTTCATTGACTCCGTTTTACATCGTCCACGTCCCTAATTAGCACCGATGAAATGATAACCTTTATAAGTAGAAATCTGTACGTACAATGTAACAATTTTATGTAAAATTTTGTTCAATATCTCAAACATGGAGTGCAATAACGGACGGTTTAGCACCGACGAAATGATAACCTTTATAAGTAGAAAAGTGTACGGATAATGTAACAATTTCATGTAAAATTCTATTCAATACCTGCCCTGAATCAAATGAAGCACATAATAAACATTATTTTCCACTATCAACCCGAACATGGAGTGTAATAACGAACGGTAACTATTTCCGGATAGAACAAATTATAAACTACCGGTGAAGCGAGGACGCCCTCACGCCTGTATTGGCCTAACGTATTGTTAACAGAATTGCGAATTTCGAAGGAAACAAACACTCAATTGTCCGTAACTTGCTACACGATAGATATATAAACAAACGTCTTTATTTAATTAACATACTAACCAAGTTTGAATCGTAGATATTACGAGTAATAACACGCTTTCCAATAGATGGGTGCATTTGTAACTACAGCTGTTTAAAAAACCATTATGTCTTAGTCTATTATCAAACAACTTTGTGGGAAAAACTATGATGTGAGGTTTTAGTTTAAATAAGAATTAACGTTGGATCCTGGATGCACAAAAGTTGGTCTCCTCGAGATCCCAATGAGCGTGGGCTAACCAGAAGAGCTATAAACGCAATTTCTACTCAGTAAGCCTCAAAAAAGTAACCACATTCCGATAAAAGTCTCAACCACAGTCATTTCATATAAAAACTAAACAATGGACTTTCAATAGTAGATTTTGCAATACTTCATTAAGTAAAGTGCAATCCTTTCATTTATTTATACTACATTGAAATAAAAATCCGAAAGCTCTGAACCGATTTTGAAAAATTTTTCATCATCATCAACTATTCTTTCCCATAAGAATCGTTCACTGATACTAATAGGAAGCTACATTGTTCCCCAGCATCAAAGACATGACGTTCGCGTACAAATTAGTATGACCGACAATAATCTAACAATTTCATAATTATTTCACTATAAAATCAACAAGCTATCCCAAATTGGCTATCGACATGCTTCTAAGCAAAACAGTTCACTACGAAATCAAGCAGCTGATCCAACCTGACTATGCTATTATGCAATCATAAAATATCACCAATAAAAGACATCAACGAACTATCCCGAGCCAAAACCATACAAAAGAGGTCAACGAGCTATGTCAAATCAGCCATATCCCGAGCCCAAGCTATCACGAGCTAGACATCAATGGGTACCCTAAACTAGAATTATAAAAGACATAAACGAGCTTGTCCCAAACCAGACCATACAAAACGATAAAATAACATAGCATAACATAGATTTACTTAGTGACATAAGCATCGGTCAAGAGTACGTAACGAAGAACATTCGTGCCTTGGCGTGAGGGATATCGCAGATAAGATCGAGTGTGCTTACCTGCGCTGGTTTGGTCCCGTGTTGCGTAAGCCTCAGGGATACGTGGGAATATGTGCCTGAATCTGCCGGTTTCAGGAAAGAGGCCCCATAGGCGACCCCAGAAGCGATGGATAGACATCGCTGAGTCGGATGAAAGAGCCAGACCACGGCCTACGACCGAGGATGCCGAAGACCGGACGCAGTGGAGAAGAATAAGTAGGAAAGCGGACCCTGGCAGAGGCCGGGATAAACGCTAGGACGATGATGATGGTAAGTATCCGCTAAGACAAGATTTTACTTAATATGCTATGCTTGCGGGGAAATGGGGATCCCATTTCCCCTATCTGTATGAAAGTCTTGATCTCACATAAAAAAGTATTTTTCTTGCTTGCCTGAGCCACAACAAAGCGTGACAAAGCCGAAAATATATTTTTACTGGTTTCTACCCGCTAATCTGTAGATCCACTGTACCAATCTAACAAATAAAAAAAAAATTTTTTGCAATTGTTAGGTCCCTACTATTTATATATTTATAAAAATTAATATGAAGGGGGTGAAGTAGGCGATGAAAGTTTGTATGGGAACTTGCTCGATCACCCACAACCGCGTTCTAACCACTCTGTTCTCAAGTTATATGAAATTTGTCCTTGCGGGTTACGAAGTCGCGGGCAAAAGCTAGTGTTACATATACCAACCCGATATTATAATCAATCTGTCTGTCTATAGCTGTAAAACAAATCATAATATTTACATCTGAGAGACTGAATGAAGTTCGTTTTTACAGTTAAGTACGATAAGAAACTGGGAAAATATATTTTAGATAATAACCACGCTTGTTTAAACATAACGCTGTTTGTTACAGCTGTTAATGTTTTGCTTATGTTAACAAAAAACAATTTTTGAAACGTACATGTGCAAAACATGTATTGCACATGTACGTTTCAAAAACGGTTCCTTTTGAGTCATTAAGATATAATCATGACTAGACCTGCTGATATTCGTAGTAATTTAGCTCTCATCGTGGGTCTCATTAACCCGGGATCGCGGTCGACCCTGAATCTCTTAATTGAGGTTAAATCAATTGTCACCCAAATTAACGAGGTAAACTTGCAATGCAACTCATGCTAATGGACTACTCAACATGATCGTAATTTAACAGTCGACAAAGAATATTCACCAATGTAATCGCCAAGTAACAATAACAGCGTAAGTAATTTAAATTATTCAAGAATTATTCTAGAGTATTTAAACGAAGCCATAGACGAAGCCAAAAATAAATTAAGACAAATCCGTGTCGACGGCCTAAACATCCAGCCGTGGAGCTATTTAAACCATTCAAGTCTTAATAAAGTACACACGTGTTCCCGAATTTCTTAATGAATAGCTCAGCTTCAACAGTGAGGAGTAATGAAAATGCTTAACGGTTTCTGGTTCGAGTAATGTGATTAACGTCGTGCGCGCATTCAATTAAATTAATGATCCTAGTAATATTATAAACACAAGTTGGTTCGGATGGATGGATGTTTGGAAACTTGATACTCTTTCTCGCAAATTTAGTCGCTATACTACAGATTTTGATGAAAAACGACAAAGTAACTTATAGATAGAATGGTCTAAAATGTCTTGCGAGATCACGTTTTAACGTGAAACAACGCGAGCCAAACCTCTAGGAGAAGTTAATAGTTTTTAGAAAAGAACTAACTAAACCTACCTAGGTACTACATACAATGCAGTATGCGAATATAAATTTCTTAATGTCAGTCTGTCAGTGGCGAAAGGTTCACACGTGCACTATTAGGAAAGAAGGTAAAGATAAGACACATTTCAATTTGAAACCATTGGAACAAAACAGTGTGCGCGTGAGAGATAAGTTTCTTGGAGTTTGCCGTCTGAGAGCGGAGCAACAGGCAGCCACGGGCCACCTAAGACGATAGTGTCGAGTGCGATTGTGACTTATTGTAATGTAGAGCGAGTCAACGACCGCCCGGCTGCGGGGATTAGGAAACAGGCATCGATACGTTTCGCGCACAGACCTGTCTATCATCTACGAGGACAACTACACGTATACTAAGAATGTTTAACTCGGGAATGAATTCAGACTTGTCACCAAAATATCCAACGATAAAACCAATGTTCGTGAATACTGGACAATTTAAGTGCTTATTGTGCGGTTTAAAGCAAATCAATATGACAGAGGCAATAAAATTGTGACTCGTTCCTAAATCAGTCCTTTGATGTAGTTTGTTCTTTTTGTTCAATACATGGTATACGTTTTATGTATTACAACATTATTGCGGCAATATATCATTTATTTTTAACAACAAGTGATCAAGGGTTAATTGCATTGTGAGCTAAAAATAAGTGCTCCCTGACGTGACCAATCATCGTGCATTATCTGGTGGCGCCAATGCAGTAGGGACTCCAATTGATATGTCGGGGCTGATAGTGACGCTAAATCAATAATCGCCCGCATTGAAACCATAAACAGCCATGATAAACTCTTGTTATACGTTCACTCTTACACCTGGTACTTTATATATTTTGTTTAAATATCATAGTCACCTCAGCTTTCCGCCGTAAAGACAAGTTCCTCCAGATATCGCGAGGACTCGTCCATCCAACTTTCGACTTATCAAGTCCAATATCACCGACATTGCTGGAACATCTGCTTACTTTAGTTTGGTGTGTAACACCGTTAAACACAGCTCGATTAGCCATTCTCTGCACTCCTTGGTAGAATTCGATTGTAAAAAACAACACGACGCCAAACGTAGGTAGGCGGGCTTAGAATATCTCCACGGCAGAGTATCTCACACACTACATCACTGCAACTACTTGTTGAGCATTTCGAATCAGATTCACTTGCAGTATAATTCACACGCACTTAGTTAGTATTCTTCGCCGCTTCTGTTGCATATGGCCGATTCACTGTCTACAGTTTTGTTGAAAATGTTTGGGGATTACCGTTGTCGTACATTCTTTGTCGAACGACACTGGAAGGAACTAATAATGCGAGTGTTGCATTATTGTTTTGCAAAGTAGGTCCCGATCAGTTCGAGCAGCGTATGGAGCGAGACAAACGAGCCGTTGTAACTTGAGGCACATTCACGCTTGTGTCAGTTTGAGGTTAAGTTACTGGCGACGCCGGGTGGCGGCCCTCGCCGGCTGGCGGGGCGCGCGGGCCCGTCGCACACCGGCTACAAACGACTCCCTACTGCGTGCAGCAAGCGCGACCCCAACGTGCCTAATCCAATTTACTTGCACCATATATTCACCTGTTAATGCTATATCTATTACTTGTTCTTTTTTAACCAATAAAATTCAATCTTGCACGCATTGAATTTGATTTGATTGTAAATATTTTTTAAATTTTTATTTGTATACCTGCCACCTCTGTGCCGAAATGAATGTTAATGTTTATGGATAGACACCGTCGCGTGCTCTGATATGTAAACAGTTGCCACAATATTTGTATACTTTCGGCTCGAGCGAGAGAGAAACAATAAAATACCTGATCGAAACCAATACAAGATTGCAATGTTTACATATCAGTACACGTCACTTTTCCTATTGCATCATCGCAAAATTGTTCATCGATTGCTTAAATGATTGCATGAAAATCCGGCGGAAAGTAGTAATCAAACTAATTTCACACGCAGTTCTGCTGTCAGTAGAAACAACAGTAAGTAATAGTACAGAAAATAGTTGCGAATGCTGTTGGTAATCGATAATTAAATAGAATAATTTAATCAAACTTGAAAGTAGCTAGTGTGCAGCGATCCGCGTTGACTCAGGTACGAGTTAATTATGGCTATATTTTGGTATAGTATAGATAGAGAGGCAAAGGATCCCGGGCAGCGTGCCGGCCCGACGCACAAACGCACACAACGAAAGGGCCAGCCGTACAAAGAAAACAAACACTTAACCGACCCACAATACAACTTTAAACTGAATCCTGAGGCAATTGAATGAAAGTTGAAAATACACAGTCATACAGCGGCAGTTAGCGCTTTGTGCATCGAGCGTAACAATGCAAGACGAGAACGTGCCCCAACCGCTTTTATGCTTTGTAAAAACTTCGTACCAATTCCATTTTCGATATAATATGGAGCCCTAATGGTTTATTTTGTGTCAGCATACGCAGCATTCTCGACGCACCCTTAGCGATAACATCCGAAAGATAACGACCATTCCTAGAACGGAACGTAAACAGATAAGGGACTCTCAATAAATAATACAAAGATCATTAATGATTTACTTATATATGTAAACAATGGTCCCTTTAAGATGATTGTAACAAGAATGTTATTCTTAGTAATGTACAATATTGCATTGTTGAATCAAAGAATGTTTTGACGTATGCCGATCGGAGGTACCTACTTTCACACCAAACTAGAGCTACAGATGAGCGATAGCCTCCAGAAGTACATAGTGATGTAAGGAGCCCACTAAGACTGAATGCTTCGCTGACCTTGTGTTCAACATGAACGAAGGAGACATGCTTTTGTGATAAGTTCCAAGAAATTTTCAGGTCAGAGAGCGACCATGAAACAGTAATGCCCGTTTAGTGAATTCGACACATGCGAGCAGAATGGTCGCGTTGCATGTAGTTATTTTTAACCCTATAGCCATGGGGTCAGTCACCCGCTCACCCCTCCCGCACCCCGAACCAGTCCTATCACATGAGGAACTGCGTGGGAATATGGTGGGTGCAAGCCATACCCTCGTGCTGGGAATAAGACAAAACTATGTACAAACAGACCAACCAGGCATGTATACAACGAACACGAATGCACGGTCACGAGCAACACCAGCTCTTGTAAAGTCTATGGATTAAACAATTGTTATAAGAATTTCGGAATTGATATATAGGAAAAAATTGCAATTTAGTAATCTATTACTTAGAATTATCTGAAAATGCAAGCCACATTGTTATGACTACGAATATATTCATTATTTTTTAAGTGTGTACGTTTATACAGTGGTTTCATATTTTATTTATATTATTCATAGTCTAAATCGATTATAAACAGAAAGCAAAACCGAAGACAGCAAGTCGATACATACAGGATTTACGTAATACAACACCTGACACCGGTTGTGATACAGACTACCTACTTTAAATGTAAACAAAGGCTTTCAACATTAAAGAAGCCATCATCATTCCCTGAGTTGAACATTAGTTTTGTATTTTTAAGACAAATTATTCAATAGTTTAACTTACATACAACAAAGTACCCTAACGTAAGAAAAACTTATCCAATGTCATATTTAAAAAGACCAATACGATTACAGTACAATACGATTTCGAAAGCAAGCAGAAAATATCGATATTCGCATCTGAATATCGAAAAGGTTGAACTTGTCCTTGCAAGAGAGTTTGTTACGCCAACTAAAATAACGATAGCTCCATCCCTTTTCGGGGTGCGTTAACTACGATTAGGGGAAAATTTTTGAGGGTGCACAAGATTGTTTGGCAAGGGGACTCACCGTAGCCATATCGGTGAGGGTGACGGTAGCCGAGGTGGGCCCGCCATTCGAGGAGATGAGGCCCATAGGCGTCACCTGATTATTCGCGCTCTGTTCAATGATGCGCTGGCGGAGAGCCAGCCTCTCGAGGCTAGCCAAGCGGTGCGAACCACCTGTGCCCTCCCTGTCGCGATCTCTCAGGCCGGTCGTGCTCCCCGCACTGAAGGATCCACTGTATTTGGGCAGAGTAGGCGGCGGGACGGGTCTGGCCGCTCCTCCGCGGCCCAGCAAGGACCCGGTGGAGGTATACGCGTAGCTGCTGGGAGTCCCGAGGGTGGCGGTGCGCGGAGCCGTGCCGAGCCCATTGAGGGTTCCGTTGGTACCATTGACGGCGGCTCCATTCGCCGTCGTCGTACTGCCGTTCATATCCCCGACTTGTTCTTCGTCATGCGAGTATTCCAAAGCACACACTGAGTCACTGACGGCGCACTGCGCGTCTGCGATACGATACGATTAAGTAGAGCGGTGATCGAGTAGGAGCGTTCGAGTCGGGTGCCCGACGGAGGCGGTTTGACAGCTCGCACGGTGCAGACGAGGCGCGCGGGCGGAATCGCACGCCGCCCCGCGCTAGAGCCGCCGCCGCCGCCGGCGACCCCAGCCGACAACCGCGCCGTGGATTATTGCCACACGACCACCCTACCAGAGGGTTGAAAACGCACTGTTGTCCCACTCAAGGTCAAAAGAGGCATATTGTACTATGAATGCGTTTGCATATCTAATCCAGATACGCGAATATAGGTAGAGGGATTACTCCCGTGGGTTTTTAATTACGTTGTTAGAAGAGGCCTGTAAAAAGTAATAAACTAACAAGTATCTAAAACTAGAGACAAATCCATTAGACGCTATAACAAATGCAGTTCTGCATGAGCCAACTCCGTAGGTATATTATTTTCTGTAGAAATGTCAAACCGCAAAAATAAACTTTCTCCACGAATGAGAGCTTAACCAAAAATGTGGAACTCAAGTGTCTGCCGTCAGGCGGCATCTATAATCCAGCTGCTTTCTACTCATCTACATAAGTGCATAGCTGCTATTTACAGGCTTACAAGCAGTGTTATTTTATGTGCGTTCAATTTTGATATTTTGGCTATTAGAAATGACAACATTGTAAATCATCACGTTCACTTGTCAATTTGTCATAGCATTTTCAATAGGCAACGGAAATGACGGTGTTTGGTTCATCGGCCTGACCTCAAGACAAGGCGCGCCCGTTGAAACGGCTAGCTGGATAACTGGCGGAAGTGCTTTTAAGGCGTGAAGAATAGTGGTGCATCGTGCAATATAATGTACATCTCAAGAGAAATATAATAGGGAGAGTTACCGTATAGAATAATAAACTACGACAGATAATTAAACTTCGACAGATATAATGATAAATAATGTATATTCAACAATTTGTGTAGTGACTTCGTGATGGAGTTCCATTACATTATGAATTAAATCACCTTTTGTACACTAGTTTACAAAAAGTGCACACTTTATTAGACACGTTTTATTAAATTGCCTGAAGATGAGGAATTTAAAACTTTAATAAATTTGGTATAATAAAGTGGAACTAGTCTACTAAAAGGTAATTTAATTCATAAAATAATATTTAATAATATAAAGTCACTTTGCATAGATATGAGTCATTCCATAGTAGGTATTGTCGCAATTCTGATTTTTATTCTTTCGAGTACTTATAATGACAGGCTTCAGTACAAGACAATTTCAACACTGCATTGAGACTAAGACTAATTGAATTCCAAGAAAAAGTATGAAAAGTAATCTTCAAGTGTTAAAGTATGCATGGAGCTGAGCACGTGTTTGTCGCATGTGGCCCGGCAGCCATCGACCGCACCAGCGCGCCTGCGCGCCGGCACCCTCGATCCCATACTGGCTGTTGCTCACAACCCTCCGGTGCATCGCTGCACGCTACGGTCTGCGGGCCTGCTTTCTGAATGCCAATGTCGTGATGCATACCTAACCTACCTATACATATTTATGTTTATGCAAACCAAACGTAATCTATCTAGGCACGACTGCGGAGATACAGCATATCGGATGCAGTTATCTTATTTCACCGTTTGTGTTGAAACGCGGGTTACCACATAAGTATATAAATATATTATCAAGATAGATTAAACTTTTTTAAATTTAATTTTTATTATCTAAACTCGAATAGTCAAAACTACGAAAAACTCTGTCTGACACGTTTTTATACCTATACCGCTGCACAGGTTTGGATAAAATTTCGCAAGGAGATATATGGCACCATCAACATGGATAAAGGACATAGGTATCTAGTGTCTAATAGGAACCAAAGTGTAAGTCACGGGCAAAAGCTAGTAAACACTCGTTTAGAAACAAATTAATACCTGTTGCCCCCGTCTGTTGGCAAAGCACGAAATGAATGAGTTGGTCGATGTCAGAGTTGGGCTTTATTTAAATAATTTCATATCTATCATATATTATTTAAATAAAATCATATGAAATTGATTTATTCGAAGATAATGTCGATCACAAATAATGTGTTGTCAACTCTTTTATTCGCGCAATTATTAGATAAAGATTTTACCTTATTTTACCTCTTTAAATTATTTTGTTGCAGATTATTTTCATTGTGCCCGACAACTTCTAGCTCTACTTTATTAGATATGACTTTGACTGTACAGTACAGTGTACTACTAACATACATAATTTATTTTAAAGCTCAACTAATTTATTTAAATAAGAATAAAACTGACTGATTTATTTGTTATTTCGAATAATGAATCATATTCCCGGTTATTCGTAAAAAGAGAAACTTTGCCCAACTCTGGTTGATGTGTTTACACTGGCGCCATCTGCATGTTCGTGTTTAAATCATCATACATAAACATTAGACCGATGCGTCGGTGCGAGTATCAGATGGTTCATGTCGTATTTGGATGCATTGTACAAATGCAATACATCCTCTTCAGATGGCGTTACTAGTCGAACTGGATCGAAACAAAATTAATATTACCGAATCCTAATTTTAATAATGTAATAAATAAGTGGAGAAATTAAATGCAGTTCGTTGGTGTTTGAGGACTGCTAAACGTTTTGCCTTTTGGTGTTCTATCACTTGACAAAAATTTGATGATGTATGTATTCAACTAAAAGTTTGGCAAGGAGGTAAATTTGTTTTTCTAACGGTATACTTAATTACTTATCATTAGCATACGTTTTTGTCGAACATTAACCGTAAACCGTTTCTTTTATCCGTTCGAAATACACCGAAATTGTCTTTTCATTTTTAGATGTTTTCTTGTTGTCGGGGTTCCGAACCCGAAGGGAAAAAAGGAATCCTATTACTGAGCCTGTCTGTCCGTCTGTCTTTCTGTCACAGGCCTGTACAGATCGACCAACTTGTCTGTGAACTGACATTTGTCGCCACCGTCATGACATCTCAACCTGGCGACAGTAGTTCCTAATTTCGCCATTTCAAAGATACAATGGGGTACACTGAAAGTTTAGCGTTACTCATTAATAAAACAATTTACATGGAAAGTAATATACACACTATTGCATTCGGTCACTTTTTCATGTTTGAAAACATTAGGACCATCGGTCTTCAAGTGTTGGTTAAAAGCTATCCCGGCGTCTTCCGGCCTCGTAATAATCTTTGATTTTTGGGAAAATAAAGAAATCGCATGGTGCAAAGCTAGGACTGGACTTTGAGCGGGACAAGTCACTAGCTTTACCTTTTCAGAAGCCAAAAATTACTTTGTCTTGTTCGCGGTGTACGCCGAAGCATTGTCATGGTGCAAAAGCGGTTTTTCCCTAATTTTGCAAAGACACTGGGCAAACAAATGTTCTGCAAGTGCAGTTCCTCATACCAATCCCCAAATGTCTTCGAATTTTCTCTTAGGTGATACGCAGGTTTTCTTAAATTATTTGCCTTAAAGTAGCTACATTTTTCTCAGCGATCGAAGTTGACCTTCACGAATTTTATCATGGAGAGAAACTCGACAATGATCAAATTCTGCGTACCAACGTCTTGCTCAAATGACGTGCTTCCCTTCCAAAAGCATTTTGAAGACGAGCAGAGCAGTCATGTATCTTGCGGAAACAGTAAACTTTAATCACTAAATCATAAAAAATCATCGTCTTAAAATCTTTTAGCGTTAATTCCATTTTTGCTACGGACGTAACTTGTGATAAAAAACAATTGACACGCGATTTCCCGCCATTTTATAAACCAATAATGGAGTTTTATACTTTAAAAAATATAACATTCGAAATTCAAACATTTATGAGCGGCCACGACCGCAGAACTTTCAATGTACTTTCAAGGAATATGTTAGTATGACCGCTTCAACAACGTGATAAATAAAATAGTGAAAAATGAAGGGAAATCCCCATCTAAGAAATCTGCCTTTTGCAGCATTTATTTCGGCGTTTGTAAGTGATGTTCTATTATTTCTCTATCATAATAACGGCAACACATACAAGCATGAAAATTATTACCGGTGAAGCATGAGTCGGACTCGGGCATCAAATTTTCGAATTTAATATAATTTGACGAATTACAGTAATGTTGCTCTGGCATCAACGTCTTGTTGCTAACATGAGAATTATTATGTTAATGTCATCAGGTCTATCAGGTGGTAGGACTCTGTCAAGCCTGAGGAATCCGCCTGAGTGAGTACCACCGCCTTATCTATTTCTCCCGCCAAGCAACAATGCTTACATTGTTGTGTTCCGGTTTGAAGGATAATGTAGCCAGCGCATTTAAAGGCATTTCATCTTAGTCCTCACAGTGAGAACGCACCTGCGTTTCTGCATTTTTGTTGCATGCAACCTAAATGCATGAATCGTAGATGTTATGGGCGACAGTAATCGTTTACCATCAGGTGGGCTGTCTCTATGTTTGTCACTACGTAAAATATAAAAGATTGTTCCCTTTATAGGCGAGTTCGACTCGCACTTGACCGGGTTTTTTCTTTTCTGTTAGGGAAATTGAAAAATCGGTAAAGCCTAGAGTTACGGGATTTTAGTTATGGGATTATTGTACTTTTTAAATGTCTTTAGTTGGCTACAGCTATAGCCACAATATAAAAACCTGGTAGGTCATATCGGCGACGTTTTGGAAATAATGACATGAAAGTCGGCCGTAAAGGCAATATTACGATATCTATCAGCGAACTGGAGACGTTGCCTTGCAAGGTTCCGTTTCGTTATCGAATTATATGGTACATCAATTGTGAAGACATCTTCTACATTTTACTTAAGAAAAAGTAAAAAGTAAAAGAGTGTGTCGAACTGTAAATAAGAGTAAGAAAATGTTGAAAGACATTACAAAGATGTTACGTTACGCGCGTGGTAAGCGGAGCATGAAACATACATAAACAAATTAAAATATAAACACAGTACCTTTACGATATAAGCGATTGATTTTGGGGCCAATGCACGCGCATTTTGTTTCTATAAAAATCCTATTACTAATCCAATGAAATCTTCGAAACCATTTTTATATAAAATCATTGTCAAGTATTTTAGATATGAACGTGAACTAAAACGATTTCGACATGGCTTCTTAAAAAAAAATTGAACAGAACATTCTACTCTGTTCTCATTTTTATGTAAATATTTGTTTTTGGTCTCGCTCAAAGACATTACTCGCCTTGTGTGACACCCATGAATGGCAAGCATTGGTAGGTATTACTTGCGAATGGACAAAAGATTGCCGGTTTATGTTTTGTTCATGGACATGACGAAGGCTTTTGACTACGTAGATCATTCAATCCTATTGAGGAAGTTATATGACTACGGGGTAAGAGGTAACATTTTTAAGCTGATAGAATCTTACCTTAGTAATAGAACTTAATTGACTTGTATTACAAAAATATGTCCAAAGACCAAAACGGAAACTCATATTACTCGAGACCTAGTCACATAAAATACGGTGTGCCTCAGGGCAGCGTACTTGGTCCCCTACTGTTTTTAGTATATATTAACGACATGCCTAAATTTACAAAAAAATAAGATGGGATTATTTGCAGACGACTGTAATGTACTATGTCACAATGAGACTGACATATTAATTAGCTTATCTGATAGCATTAGCTGGGTAAAAAGCAACAATTTTAAACTTTATTTCACCAAAACGAAGGCAGTAAACTTTAAACAAAGACATAAAAATACCGCGGATTTGAATATTGTGTATGAAAATTAATCAGAACAGGAAACAAGTGTACAGACATTTCTAGGCCTTGCCATAGATAGGGACATGAGTTGGAGTACCCAAATAGAGAACGTTTGCTTTATATGCTCACTAAAGCTGTAAAGAGACAGGCAGTGCTCACAGCTTATCACTGATTGGTGGCTTCAACTTTGATGTATGGTATTATATTCTGGGGAAACGCCGTGAGATGTGCAAATGTTTTAAAGATGCAGAAGAGTTGTGTCCGAGCCATCTGTAGATTAAAACAAACGGATAGTTGCGTAGAGCTCGTCTAAGCTGAAATGACGCGCCCCACTATCGCATTAACGCACACAAGCAAATTTAAAATATGGACGCAATACATATACAAATGTCGTAGTAATTGGTCATTCAGTTGCCGGTGAGACTCAAACGAAGGAGCACGCGTCGTTCGATTGAGCAGTCGACGCTCCCACACAAATAAAGTGTCGTTATTAATATTTGCACTCACACATCGAAATCAACTAATTAAGAAGTGGGGCGCGTCATTTCAGCTTAGACAAGCTCTACCATTTTTTAAAAAGCTCAACATTTTAACAGTGCCATCTCTTTATATTTATGAATGTAGTATATTCGTAAAATATAACTTACATTTATTTGGAAAATATGAGCGAGCACGCCGGTCAGATCAGCTCCGTCTGCATCCGTGTCAAACTACACTGTTCCATCGGAGTTTCTTTGCAATGGCGCCGAAAATATATAATCAAATTCCAAGTTCAATAAGAGAGTCGGATACGCTTGGTGAGTTTAAGAAAAAATTGCACAAATACTTGGTTGAAAACTGCTTCTATAAAATGGAACAGTTATTTACGAACAAGTGTGGGTATTGCCTGAGTAAAATCTCAAGGGCTGTTTCTTGGTTACGTTGTCATATTTCAATCAGAGGGTAGTCTGTAGACTACACTACTGTAGGTAGCACATATGTATGGATTGGTATGTTGACATTATGTTAGGTAGAATTTTATTTGAGTCACTTAATCATGATTATTTAATTGACATTAAAATATTTAAACGATTTATAAAACTTTGACATACTATTATGTATTTGGTATTATTTATAATTATTGACGTTCAAATAGTGATTCATCTTGACATCTTATTGGTTTAGTTTATGAATATCTGATATTTTAAAGGGCTGAATTTCATTTTATTCTAGATTTACGAGTATATAAAGTAATAGGTACCTATGTGGATTGTATCGTATACCGTAAGGTGGAACATGGAGATATCTTAAATTATGTAACCAACTTTGTAACCCATGTTGACGATTAAATAAATAAATTGAAAATTGAATTGAATATTTTCTACTCCGCCGGACATCACACGGCGTAGTAGGTATCGATTATAGTATAAGTACACTTGTAGTTTTGACCTCGGACGTGGCTGAGTTTCCTATATAAGTACTATATAATAAATATACTCACTCTCGCAGTGGGTAATTAATTATGTTTAGCAATATCGTCGTAGGGCGTATTCTATAATTTGTACACTGCGTGAGAGCGAATTCTTCAGAAACTCGTTCAAGGTAGGTACTTAGGGAATGGCCGTACATACTAAAAAACCTAAGTAAAAAGGGTAAGTAAAGCCACCGACTCCAAAAATAATTATATTAACTTACATACTCGTATTGTATGATAAAAAGCTTATTTTACTTATTGGATTTGAAGTCGGTTTTACTTTTTTATAAATCAATATTTTCAATGGTAGTTATGTTTTCCCTTTCAAGCATAATGTTGTCTATAGATACAACTGAGTAGTTCCGGTCGATAAACTGCAGTACTATCCCCTAACTCCTAATCGTTAGAGTTCTGTGGCTTCATAATAAGCAGCGCATCATCAAATAATGACAATCTAAAGCAAACACCTGAGTAAGATATGATAACGTAACAAACACTCCATATTTGCTTAAAATTTTGGAAAGTTGCCCTCGATTTCTCTAGGATCAGATCATCAGATCCTGACCAATGACCATGGGACCACATGGGAAGTATACCCATTCAAACAAAAAAAAGATTTTCTAAATAGGTCCAAGCGTCTTCGAGTAATCAGATTTCATACATAAAAAAAATTTCGACGAATTGAGAACCTCATCATTTTTGAAGTCTTTTAAAATAGGGGAGTTTCGCAAACAACAGCAAAAATACATGGACTAATTAAAATGTTAGCGCTAGACGAACCACGAATTATGATACAAATTTTAAGATTATAGGTGCCTTTTGTTTTTAGGTATGGAGCATCTCATAACTTATACAATGTACGTATGGGGGAGCGGGAGGGGAAGAGTTTAAATAAGGTCCCTTATTTTTTTATAGAAAATCTTTTCAGGAGGATTAGCTTAGATTCCTGCTCACGCACTCTACAATTATTATTTCCCCTTTGATCGTACTGGGTTTTCCAAAATTTAAGCTAAGTCTCTCGATAATACTAGGTATTAAAAACTTGCTAACTGCGACTGAAACTCGCGTACGAAACGAAAGGTTCTGATTTATGCCGGTTTATGGCTATACCGGTGATGCAGTGGCCAGCAGACACTCCGGATATGAATCAAAACTGACCTCATCAGCCTAAATGACAAAGCCATTAAGTGGCTCAAGTCTTTAACAATAGATCTGTAGACTTAATTGTACCTAATACAGTTTCTTTTCCTATTAATATGCCATACGAATACATATAAATCCAAAGAGTATGCCAGGTTCACAGCTAGGAACTGATATTGGCCGATGCTAATGACATAGGTAAGCCATAAGATGGCTACATGGGTAATTGACTCGCTTACCTACTATTAATCGAGGATTGGTGACAAAATTAACTAATAGTTACTACTACTATATATTTTAATGAGAAACATTATCTACAAGTGTCCAGGTACTCATTGAATTATTAATCTAGGTACATTTATTTATGTCCTACCTGTTATCACGTTATCATGAAACGTAATCAATCGCCGTAGATAGAGTCATCTATAATAAACACAACCTACAATGTTTTTACCAATATTTATTTTTATTCATTATATCAAGCCTCAGGAGTTGTCCTTGATAGGTCTTTCGTCAGGTCTTCCGAGTTAAAGGATAGTCTTCTGACTATCTTTTAACTAATCTTTGTTCAGCTTCATATTGTCGGAGCTAGTAAACTAGCTCTTCCTTTACCCTGGTCTCAAGATTATATGTAAGCCTGCTGACAAATACGATATCATCTGCGTATTCCATGAGCCGCGTAAGCCGCGGAGGCGCGCCCGGAATTTCCGCTGAGAGAACAAAGAGCACAACGCAGAACAAGTTAAGGCAGTACTGAGTCCTGGTGAACACCTACGGTAAGCGGGAAGGGATTAGTTAGTACCTATTGCCTACGGTGGTTTGAACAACGGCCTCAGTGGAAACTTATAATACACCTATTTTTTCGACGGGAGTTAAAAGGAAAATCCCTTCGGCCGTTTATAGAACCGGAGTTTCGGAACTAGTTCCGTACAAGGCTTTTTATTTCCTTGTATGGAACTGGTCCCGATCGGGGAGTTTCGAAGTAAATTATTTTACTGTAATTATTAAAAGTATTATAGTAGTTATATAGTGTATGTACTGTGTAGGTACCTACAGGGTAGTAGATTTATAGGTTATCCTTAAAAGTAAAACAAACGGAACAGGAAAACATAATGTCGCGTGATAATAACCGACACAACACCTGCTAAAACCTTAGTACCTATGTACTCGTCTATGTATTTTGTACACAAATGTTGACATACTAGCCAAAAGGATTGGTCAAAGGAAGATATAGAGGTGTCACTTATCAAATACTTACGTGTCGCTTATCTCAAGCAATTAGGTACTTACACACAGATAACGTTAACTGACAAGTCAATAATACGCGAGAACATTAACCAAGCACGATAAAGCATTTAGGTTGGTAAATTACCTACAAGTGCGCTTTACCACATACTGTGCGCGGGTATGACTAAATACGTGCAGTGCGTCAGCCTGGTACGCTGAGGAAAATAAATCAATCAAGTAGTTCATTGGTATTGCACTACATGTACATTTACATGTGGAATAAATTGCTACTGTTGACATGACAATATAACAATAGCATCGCTTATCATATTCATTAAATGCCAATGGTAGATATATTGATACTCATACTGGTTATTCCATTGCGTCGTCTTTAATAGGGAAAAAAATGGATAGACCCGTTTACAAGAACAAATCACACCTTGATACCAATTTACTTTAAATAAGCGACTGGTTAGTAATTTAAACTGCGTGATGTATCAACAGACAAATATATAGCTGTAGAAATGGACGTGCCGTATAAGCAAACAGGCACGTGCGGTTGCCCCAACAGGCAATGTTTCTAAAACAAACCCCAATACACATAGCACAGCCGGCTGTGGAATAGTTCTACGAAACTCGAAATAGAACGTCATTGAAAAATAACAACCGCAACCGATAATAATCACATTTACTCTGCGATCATATTAGTATTGTATTGCATTTATTACCTTAAGTAATTTATTGATAATAGTTACGTTGCACGGCAATGTGGTAGTGCATCCACGGATCCGACATTACAACATCAGTTAAAGAACACAGCCCACATGGACGCATGATAGAATCTTCACAATGCAAAATGATGTTTCAAAGGAAATCCTACGCATTCGTGATAAATTGTTTGTCAAAATTATATATAGTCTCGCCTACAACGAGATTGCGAAATTTGTATGTACTGGTTGATTGAATGCAAACAATGAATCTCACCTTGTCATTAATGGCACCAGGTCTGTAGCGGGCCAGGACTGGCCTATCCCTTCCTCTATTCAGGGGCGATTCCGACAAAGACGACATCGTTATGCACTAGTAGTACTGAGACAACATACACATTCACTTGGTTCAATATTTTAATATATTCACTCCAGTTTTATTTGCACCCGTCCGCAGACTGTTTAGGAAGGAAACATACTGTAATAATTACAATGTGTGCCACGAGCGTACCAGATACAACATATTCCGTCGACAAATCACATCCGGAGAGTAGTCCGTGCCCGGGTGAATCAACGATTACAACCACACCATTCTACTTAAAGCTGGAAATGATAACAGACAGAGTGCAATAACCATCGGCTTGCGATAATTTAAAGGACATTCAGTATTTAAGAACAATTTAAAATACGGTTCATAGGTAGTTTTTAATTTTTAGTTGATACTTGTATTCCCTACATTGATTAATATCACATTTTGTTTAATTTACAGCAAAGAGAGTACCGGCAGGCCTGACTTTACCGAACCTACACTACAAACCAAAATAGTCACACCCCGGTCAGTTCCTTCGAAGAAAGGAATGCCAACACAAATACCGTCGCGTAAAACAAAAACCGTTTCGCCTACAAGGGAACACTCCAGGAAAGTACCATTAGGGGCATTACCACATAATTATATATGGAGCACGTTGAAAAATCACAATGCGACGACCGTTTCGCGATTACAAACGCGGACTGGAACAATTAGACAATCAGCGCGCCCCGTGGCGGATACCGAACGTATTCGTCACTGCATACGATACCGAATGTGCAGGTGTGGTGTCGCATACTCACGGCCACGATGGCCGTAGGGACTGAAGCGATCGGTGTCACGGCGCCTGTGGGCCCAGCGCGACGCCGCAGGACCGAGTAGCGGTCGCGAATTCCTGCTCGTAATTCAAACAACGCATACGGCCCATACGTGCACAGCGACACAACGGTCCAGTCGACCTAATAATTCGACCCGATATCACTCTATTGCGATTGATGCCAGCGCACAACTTATAACACAACATACCGAGTAACAGTTATTTTATTTATCGATGACAGACGTGAATTGAACAGAAACCAAATGAAGCTCAACTTACCGCTGTTAGATGGAGTTGGCCGCACATGTAACAAAACAAAGTTCACGTTAATTATTTTATAAACTTTAAAAGAAGCTTTCCAATTACATTGCACTAGCATTACCCAAACAAGGAACAAACATCTGCAACATCACGCAACACGTACCAATATCTTCAAGACTATCACTGGCAAAATAATCATCATGATTGTCACTATAAAAATGATCTATTTCCATTAACAGCTTAATTTTGGCACACCAGTTCCATTTAAACCATTTTACACCGAACTTAAAAATATATAAATTCTTATTTATTTTAAGTCATGATCATGACCTGCGGCTCGCGATGATATTACAATACTTACTACAATCAATTAAGAAGTTGCTGCGCGTTGTCACTGAGTCATTGCATTTTATTATGCT
Organism: Blastobasis adustella; assembly: GCA_907269095.1. Classification (NCBI taxonomy): domain Eukaryota; kingdom Metazoa; phylum Arthropoda; class Insecta; order Lepidoptera; family Blastobasidae; genus Blastobasis; species Blastobasis adustella. Next base: position 10,905,196 of record OU026123.1, on the reverse strand, counting down.
TATATCATGTTGATTTTTACCGAAATTGCTTTCGGTTTTATCATGCTACCAACATACTGATGAAGAACATTTAAACAAATGACACGAGCTATAAATAGCAACAACGACATAATATATTCATTTATTGAAACCGATACAGGTCCCTAATGAACACATTTTTTGTGTTAAAATAAATATACAGCCAGTTAGTTTTGACAGCATGAGTCAATTAATAAAGTAACCAAAGAGCGTGACAGAAACTGCTCCTATTTAGATTTAGGTAATATTTTGAAATCAAACGTGAAAATTCTTAAACTGTTTAAAAATAACACAATATTAGGTACTGTTGTTTTTTTAATGCACATAATAACGTCACGCCTCTGTCGTAGGGGTAACGGGGGGTCCTGACAAATCTCTTCGCTTCTTCCACATTCACAATCAATCAATTATCACACACTGCACCGCACACACATAATAGGTACCTATCGAATTAAAATATCCAGATCTGGTTGTGAATCTAATAAACCATCCATTAACAAAAATTAATAGTAAACTTGTAAGAAATTATTTCTGAATTAAGTAAGTAAACATCTACAAAACAGGTGTCTGACTAAGAAATGCAATCTTACGTGAAACGTGTTGTGCAGTACTTATGGTCTCCATCGTCGAATATTGTTTATCCACGAAGTAAACGTTCAACTTGATTCAAATGTTATACACAAATACTAACACAGTATAAGACACAATAACCATCACTCGCAGGTCGTAGGACTCGTAGGGCTCTCGTTTGGTCCTTATTCGTTCGAATTATCAGCTGCGCGGTAAATATTGACAGTAGCAGTAAACGGTAATATAATAGGTGAGTAAGTACAAAGTTTGGTTTGAACGTCGCGTGTCGCGACGCGGCGTGACAGTGTGTGTACGTACGCGAGATGAATATGCGTTTGCGGCGGCGACGTCGAGCTCGCGCGGTGCCCGAGGGCCGCTCTAGGCCGCGCTGATGCACACAGTGCATAAAGCTTGCACAAGCTATTTCAATGCAAGTAAATTCGCAAGTCGGCGGATTCCTCGGCGGCGCGAGCGCGGGCAGGACCGCGTCGCGATGCCGTGCCCTTTCAGGTCAACCGGCTCCTACTTATAGATCGAGATCACGTTTCACGATTGAAGGCGAGACCTACTTCACGCATATGTAGCAAATGAAGAAATTGTTTTTTAACCATTTAGTCCTATCAACATCCAGGTTGTTCTTTTTTACCACTTAGGTGGCAAACAAGCTTACGCTCTGACTGATGCCTGGCTGGCCTGCTTGTCTTCTAAAAGATTTCCTTAATTTCCGGATTCACATTTTTATGGAAACATGGAATCATCATCATATCAGCCGAGCCTCAGAAATCTCTACACAGACCGGCCTTGTACTATCCGCATCCAACCGGTACCTGCGACTTGTACCAGGTCGTCAATGCTCCTCGCGGGAGGCCTACTCATGAGACGGCGGGGAGGTCTACCGGAACATTTTCTCGTATTGATTAGGTTCAATTAGTTAGTGCTTTCAATTGATGATTTTTTATTTATAAGAGGAGTGAGCTACAGCAAGGGTAGCGCGTGTTGATAGTTCATGGTTTGCAAGTTATCCGTCGCGACTGAACTTGAACTTAAATTTAAGTAGACATATCCACAGCAAACTGCCTAAATGCAAAACATTTATCGTATAATGGCCTAGATATGATAGACACGAGTCGACGAAGACCCAAAAGGATTATTAGGAAAATCTTGTTCTTAACAAACTCATATCATTCTATTTCAGTATTTAAAGTGATAAGAGGATTTAAAATAGGTAGTTTGTAAAATATAATGTAAGGGGACCTCCCTTTCCCCTATATATTATATTTACATTATCTAATAAATTAGATAAATTTGCACAGATACACTATTTACCTTTATTTACGAGCGAACATATAAACTCAAGGTCAAAATGGTTATCAGTGGCCATCTTCTTGTTTTCGAAGTGTTTATTGAAATTAATGAAAGTTTAATTTATTTGGTACTACCGTAACCTACCTACTAGATCTACTGGGCTGAACTGATTTAAATTTTAACCCCAAAGCAAAAATAGGGGTGTTATGCATACACCTACAAGTTTGACGTGCGTCTCTCGTAGCTCCCAAACGGATACTAAGTTTGATGCCGTTTTTTATTTTGAAAATGGCCAGTCTTAATGTTCATAGAGGAGTGCTGGTTCCAACATTGATGTATGGAAGCAAAAGTTCGGTATGGCAGAAGCAGCATGAAAGTAAGATATAGTGTGGAAGGAGTTCCTATCAATGAGAGATAAATTACGTAATATGGCAATAAAGAAATGTGCTGGAGTGGAAGAAGATGTAGTGACGAGGATAGAGAAAGGAATGTCGAGTTTGTTATTTTTATTGCCTAGGGCGGCACAAGGACGGACGATCCACCTTGAAGATACCACCGATTCACTTTGAAGATAAATATGTATGTGGAAAACATCCACAACCTTTTTTCGGATACCCTAAATGATTTCAAAAGACCTATCCAACGACACACCACACAATAAAATTTCATTCCCCGCTTAACTTGTAGAGGAGGTACCCAAATAAGGGTTTTTAAAATATTTTATTTTGCAACTTTGTCGGCGTGATTAATTTGTTATTTATTTTTATTTCATTTGTATAACAATACAAAATTTCCAATAGTTTTTTAAATAAACCGCGAACAGACAGACATCGCAAAACTATAAGGATTCCTTGGTTTACTACGGAACCCTAAAAAACAATACCTCTTGCTTCAAAAGCAAGGGTCAAACGAGTCTAGGTGTGTTGAATTGTCATGAACTGAAGACAAAGGAGGTGGTGTACATTTCAGTTGCGGCGGCCATCGTCACAGCTAGCGGGTGCGTACAAGTACCATGCGCCCGCGCAGCTCGCGCTCCAGTACTCGGCGCACATGGCCAGTGCGCACGGAACAAAGACCTTCCACAGATTCATTTAAGCACAGGGGTCACACGTGCGCCTTTAAACCGGAGCAACTAGCACCCAATTGTACAGCAACATCAACTCTTACAGAATTACTTTACAGCTGCTTACATAAATCTATAGAAACACTAAACATGTGTAGATACTATTTCATACTTATTGTTACAAACTATAGCACCTGGGGTCCTGACTCCTCAGAATACTGACACAAACAATTTTTTGTTACTAAGCTACATTACAGGGTACCATTACATGTCCCGGTTTTCAAATCTGCCGATTATCATATTCAACTATGTAAAAAAACTGGCCCAGTGCGAAAAAAAGTGCGAGTTGGTTGGACTCCCTTGGGAAACTATTTTGATGTCAGAACAGCATCATTGCAGTGGCGATTTCTTTAAGTTGGCGAGTTTGCCGCCGCCAAACCAAAAATGAACACAGTTGTTATATTATTATATCTAAAATAAATAAAGTTTACACGCTAAACAAATAAACATGGCATTTAATAGAAAGTTATTTAGTAACACGTAGGTACAAATTGAATTAATCGCGACCGGCGCATTGCGCGCATCTTTTCGCGACTTGCGTTTGGAGTATGCCGCCCGCGGACGCCACCAAATTCCATCTCAAGCGTCCGCGCCGCGCGCACCCCACGCTCGTTTTTCGCGGCTGTTGGCGCTTTGAAAGGAGCAAATTAAGCATTTATTCTCGCAAGGTTCTCGTTGAAATTGCGATTGAAGTTGGAATATTCGGCTTACGTTTTTGCCTTTTAGTTACTTTAAGATAGTTGTAATGAAAATACAATATCTAATCAGTACCTATCTTTAATAGAATCTTGCAGAAACCTTTATCGACGAGATCGTTTGGTAAATAAAGAACTTGATAATTTGTTATTCAGTCAGAAGTTTGTTTTCGGAAAAAAATTTAACCTTTCTTAAACGCCAACCTAAGACTACACACCAGGAATCGCCACTCATGATCATCATAATCCTGGTTTTGCTCTCGAGCGGTGCGCGAGGGCTCGCAGTTGAATGCCAGAGCAACTTGTCATCCTACTTTTATTATAAAGGCGAAAGTTTTAAGGACGTATGTTTGAATGTTTGTTACTCCTTCACCCAAAAAGTAGTGAAAGGATATTGATGACTGAGAAACACGGGGGTCTTTGAAATTGTATATCTTGAAAATAAGATGTGTTTAAATAATATATGGTTATTCTAAAGTTAATCTGGAGTATTTATTGACTAGAAACCCAGCGGAATATAATACTTCTTTAGCAGCAATATAGTTTAGAGCCCAGATTAGCACATCACATAGTGTTCAAATTTGCTTCTCAGTTTTTGTTTTCTAATAATATTTTAGTTCACGAATATTTACACAGTAATGTGTTGTGTTTAGTATTGTTTACTTGTTGTGTGGAAGTGTTATCCAGTGTAACATCAAAGTATTAATGCAGATTGACTGAACTGTGAAATTGTACCAACCCACCTTTGTTACATTATCGATACACAAATGTCTGTCACATAAAACAAACAAATTCCCTATACTCAGACGTGAATACCAGTTTATCGGCTATGAAAATTTTAACTCAGATCCATCTCATTCTCTAAAAAATTTGAACCTGTCAGGCGATACTGATCTGCTATGGGAGGACACATTATCCGCAATCAACTGTACTCTTAATAGGAATGCTTCTGAAAAGATAATTAGAAACAAACCTCGAAACAAGCCAGGGATTGATTACAATGTTATGAGACTAGTCAAGTTGTTGGGATAAGTACCGAATATCTAGAAGTGAAGAGCAATATTCGAAATATAGAGAGATTAATAACAAATGTGTTGCACTGACAAGGAAACGTGGATGAGGAAGGAATGAGGATGAGGATTTTGAGAATAAAGCCTTTTACTCCCATATAAGGCAGTCGACCACATCCAAAATAGGTATTCCCTCAGCAATAAAAAATCAAAACGGTGACCTAGTAACCGACCCTATTGATATTGCCAATTGTTTTGCGGAGGAATTTCATAAAGCGTACTCTAGGGTGCCAGTATTACAGCCTCATGCGGATCTACTTAAAGTGCCGCGAGTAAAGAATAGCCTAATTTAAATAAATTTCACTGTAGCTGACGTGGAAAAAGGCATATCCGAAATGAATCCGAAATCAGCCCCTGGGCCGGATAAAATTCCAAGCTGTATTCTTAAAAACTGTGTTAAAACTTTGTCACCAGTATTTTCAGTGCTGATGAATGAAACGTTCCGCAGTGGCTGTGTTGCTCAAGACTGTAAGCACGTTATTGTTACACCAATTCATAAAAAGGGGGACAAAACTCTGCCAGAAATCTTTAGACCAGTCTGCTTTACAAGTAATTTGTTGAAAGTTATGGAGAGAATAATCGGTGAACAGTTGTCATTATTCCTCAATCAAGAGTGCATATTATCCACCAAACAACATGGTTTTGTTAAGAAAATGTCAACTGTTACTAATCTGATGTCCTGTGTACATTGGTGGTCTAAAAACTTCCTTAAGGATAGAATGTTCCAAGTACGAATTGGTAGCACCATATCCGGAGTATCCATATATGGAGTACCTCAGGGTTCAGTATTCTCAGCTCATCTATTCGGCATCTATATAACAAATCTGACTCAATGCATTGAATCCCAGTCTGAATTCTTTGCCGATGATGGCAAGTTCTTCAGTAACCCACTAGTCAGCTCTGAGCAGCTACAGCATGACCTTGATCGTATTCAGCATTGGACAAGGGATTGGATCATCAGCCTAAATCATTTGAAGTGCAGTGTACTACTCTTGGGTACAAATAACCCTGGTATGAGGTATTATGTAGAGGGGACCACTGTGCAACCAGTTACATCCCAGAAGAACTTGGGTGTCACAGTCGCACGTAATTTGAAATGGGTTGATCACATATTCAGCATAGTGAAGGAGGCCGACTCATTTATTTACATGATAAGAAGATCAATCCAAACATTCACAACAGATATGTTCCTCAAAATATCCAAGACCAACATAAGACCGATTCTGGAGTATGGATTCTTGGTTTGGAGCCCATACTTTCGAAAGGATATCGACTTTCTAGAAAGTGTTCAAAGGAGAGCTACTAAAATACTGACTACCCTATAGTCATTATATTATGTATAGGTAAAATTTGGAAAACTTGGTACTCAAGTGCGACTGACTCACTTGACTGGCATGGAGATTTCCCAAATAAGATATTAAAATCATGAACAAACCTGTACATTCATGCCACTTGTGTGTGTAATTAACCATGACCAAATCTAGTCAGGTACCCCTGTTAACAGAGTGATCAGCCAGGTACATACTCAAAGCGAAGCAAGGGATATTGTCACCAAGATAACAAATTTTTTAAGTGCATATGTCGCTGCAATATTGTCACTTTGTCGCCTATGGCAAACTTCATATTGATTAGAATAGGATGCACAAAATTAGAATGGGGATTAGATTGGCTCAACAACAATAGCAAAAATGGCAGGCAATGATTGCTGGCAATGCCAGCGGCGATGTTGTAGAACTTATTTTAATTAACTTCAAAAATTTGTAGAACCAAGACTATGCCTGAATTATATTAGATTCATTGGGCAAGTAATGAAAGATGGAAATGGAAAAGCCTAACAAAAAATTGGTAGGTACCATTGCTTTAGAATTTTTGTAACTGTATTGCCCAGGGAAGCACACATAGAGACAGACAGAGAAAAAACAATTTTAGAACCTGTCTAAATGAGTTTGTTCTGACTAGCTTTTACCCGCAACTTTGGCTTTGCAACTTTGTTTACTTAGAAAGTTCCTTTACTTAGATAACTAACCAGAGAAATGTTTAAAAAAATGTTTTAGAACTATGTCTAAGATTACCACTGTCCTGTTTTTTAAGAACATGCCTGGTTTTTTGGTGTATCCAGAGATGTCCTGGATAGTTTTAAGTGGTGTCCTAGGTTTGTAAAGGGTCGTGTACCATGCTAAATAATAAAAATAAGATATGAGAATTAAAAGCATTCAGTTCTTATGTAGGTAATTAAATTGATTATTATAATTTTTTAAATGGGTTGGTACCATATTAGTTGAGTTTTATTGACCCTGTTTTCAGTGCACATTACAAAATTTAACTGCTCTTTTAGTATGTCCTGGATTTAAACAGAAATGTCCTAGTTTCTCACTACCATCATATTCAAATATTGGCTTCTAAAATTTGGATTAAATTGAGTATGAGTTATTGCATAGACCGATTACACACGTTATGAATATTTACCTACTGAATAACATACAAGCGGCTACGATAAAGGGATGAATCTCAAGATTATCGAATCTGTATGTTGTACATATTCCTTCAGATAAGCAATTAATTTAGAAATGAAAGAAATACTAAACGACAATTTAATATAATAACAAACGTATCCATTTCAAATCAATCGACTTGTTATGTGTTGGCGCGAATATGTATAGCATAGGTACCACAATACAATGAAACCCATTTATAAGTAGTAGCGATTATAAATTACCTGATCTCTGCATAATGTTATTGTGTCTTTATCAATTTTCAAACTAAAAACATGTCTTGAAATACAATTTTTATCACCACATCAAACTGTCAACACTCCATCTCACCCGCCCTAGCCGAAGCAAGAATTGATTTTTGAAAATTCTTGCCATAATCAAAAATAGGTAACAACGACAATACGCAAAAAAAATTTGTAAAAATAACTAAAACTTAATGCAGTAATACTAAAGTGGTGTGAAGAATTCAATATGTTTTAATATAAAATAAAAAAATATTTTAAATGTTGTGTGTTGTGGCTGCGGTTTTCTATTGGATGATATTCGCACAAGTTGTACCAACCAAGGTAAAGCGCACTCCATATGTGAACAGTTCCGCGGGAACACGAGAATGTAGAGGGAGTATTCGCCTATTTTCGTGTAGTCCCGTGCATGTTTGGCATGTCTCGCCTATTTCGTGAACAAGTAGAGATATTCTTTAGATCTTTTGTTGTCGTCTCGATTCGATCGCTATTTCCTGTAACAGGTTCGGGGTACACTTGACCATGATCCAGGATATTAGTAGATCAAGTAATTACAGTAGAGCAGCTGCCATCACCTCTGTGACCCTGTTTACAGCAGATTAGCGATATTACACCGATGAATCGATATAATGTCGACGCGTTTTGACACCCACCACATCCCTAATAGGCGAGAATGTAGAGGGTCGACCAAAGTTCCGGCAAAAGTTTCGCCGGACATGTGGAGTATGCTTAATAGGTAAGAATATAGAGGGTCGACCAAAGTCCCTGCAAAAGTTTCGCCGCTTTCAGCGGACATGTGGAGTACGCTTTATGCAGGCAGAAACTACGATTTCTGAACGAAACTTATTTCGTTGCAAACAATTCGTTCGTAAACAATTGCTGGCAACATTTATTTAAGTTGTCACTAAAGCAGTGCTGCCACATCTAGGTACTAATTTAGCAGTAGATTCACGTAATTTTAGAACTTCTACTAATCTACTGATATATTTTAAATATTTCGAGAATTGCAAGCAACGCATTAGTGATACTGCTCGTGTTACTACTGACTTTAGGCAGCGGGCGATTGCCACCTTCCAGCGCATGACATAAAAACATTTTTTAGCAGTTTCGCTACCTACTTAAAACGTTTGTAATAAATCCAACTTTTAGAAATTAATAGATACATTCAGCAGATACAAGCGTTTACCCAATGCTGACAGCGCTAACTTCTAGCTTTCAGAGCTAAAAAGTGAGCTCAATCTTGTTCTGAAGAGTAAGTTCTTGTATCGACTGAACACATCTAATAAGCGCGCGCACAACAACTGAATTTGACATTTGATAATTTAGTATTCGCTAGGGCCAGTGGCCAACTTAGATGACGTAGTGTACGATTATCAACTGTCAAATTCAGTTTCACAGTATAGAATTTAACAATCTACTGATGGTTTGCAGTAGATTTTTACTGCTTACTGTTCTTCTGAACTCATCGGGCAACACTGGTCAGTTGTAAACTGTCTCTCTGACGTTCAAGTTCAAGTCATCAAGTGTCAATAGTGTCATTCACTTGATTTACGTTTCACTCACACACATATCTAATTTGATTGATATTATAAAAAATATACATACATATGTATATTTACTTTCGTATTTACTAAATACGTCGTTCAATTAAAAAAGGTTCATTCACTTTGTGTTTATGAATTTTAAACATGCTTGTCCTGTGAGGTTTTTAGAATAGTTTACAGATGTTTTCTACAACTTGTAATGTTATTATAATCAAAGTGTTTTAACTGCAAGTTTTCTATTAGTAAGCCACAAGAATTTGCGTTAGAGCCATGCATTTAAACGTGAATATATTTACAGGGATAGGACTGAGACTGTATCAGATTTCTAGGTATTTTTGTAAACAGCGTGTTGTCAAGCAAAATCTAATAACAAAGGTTTGTTTTTTAATTTTGTATGTTGTATATCTATATAATGGCTTTAAAAATACCTACCAGTCTTTAACATAGTTTTTAAGTACCTATTTCTTCCTGTTCTTATTAAATCAAAAAGAATTCTGAATAGTTCGGTAATTTTCTTACCTACTTGGGGTAGGAGAGGGGGAGGGGATATGGGAAACCCCTCTTTGAATGGGGGGGTGCGATGCGGATGGCATAGTCTTTTTATATGACTTTTTCGCCAGATTTGGAAGTTTTGTTGACAATAACACAAGTAATTACACTGCTTAAAATAATAATTAAAATAATCATCTCGGCGTTAATGTCCCGGTTGTGCTCGATTCGAACCCGGGATTCAAACACTTTTTCGTTATTAAGTATAGAAATACTAGTATCAGGAGAATCCTGCTCCTTCACATAATTAAATTTCACTTGATAACATATGTGACCAAAACAAAGCTTAATATAAATACAAAACTTACAATCCATTAAATTGCAGTAACCTAACTAAACGGTCCAAATACTAAAATTTAGCCTCAAATTGATTTGTCAACCCTATTTGGAAGTCATGATGATTTTTAAGCAACTTAAAAAAAGAAGGAGGTTCACAAGACTAAATGTCCCATTATTATAATCTCTTTTCCTTTACAGTTCAACACCTTTACACCTGTGAACAATGTAAATTTTTATATAGGATTAGCATTTTTATGGTCTGCCAAGAAGAATGAAGAAAGTTCAGAAACAGAGCTCAAAACAGGAATAGATTCCTCATTTTTATCTAATGCAGACTCTTTATTTGAAAATGGACAGTATTCGGAATGTTATAACTATTTAACTACTACAGAAGTGAGTACTCAAGATAAGGTCTCAAGACTGCCCATTAATCCCAAAAAGCACATTTTTTTACTGTTTATCAAGCCAACCCAGTTTGTCCATAAAAAAAATATAGGACAGGTACATCATACCCTTACCCCAAGCTACTCCTGTATTTACTATACCCTACCTTCCTTTTTTCTTTCGATACCACATCACCTTCACATCCTAACACCATCACATCACCTTATCCTGATATGACCAATTAAAAAATAATAAGTCAAATAGGTTGAGTGGTTCATTCGGCAAATATATATTAGGTGTACGTACTAAAATATTCATATAAATCAATACATGTCTGTCTTTCAGGAACTTCATAAAGAAAAAGATGTCGAAGTACAATGGCGAGTATGTAGAGTGCTCTACAATATGTCGAAAGAATCAAAATGTGATGATAAATGTAAAAAGGAAATGATATTACAAGCATATACAATAATATCTGAACAGTTAAAAAAACATGATGACCATTTTGCTGTTCATAAATGGTTTGCTTTGCTATTAGATGCTAAAAGTAACTATGATGGTATAAAGCAAAGGATAGAACAACTCGAAAATGTAAAGAAACATATGGATGTAAGTTCACACTACTTACTAAAAGTTTGGTCGGTCAGGTGTAATTAAATGAAATAGTTACTTACTTTGAACTTGACATTATATTAACTTGAAACCACTTAATAATTGTTTATTGAGACAATTATCTATTTTATTTTCAGCTTGCGGTTACGCTCAATCCAAGTGACGCGACTACTCTACACATGTTAGGAGAGTGGTGTTTCCAGGTGACATCAATGCCTTGGCACCAACGTAAAATAGCTGAGACATTGTTTGCCTCACCACCACAGTCGACATATGAAGATGCTTTAGAATATTTTCTCAGGGCAGAAGCTGCTCAACCTCGATTTTATAGTCTTAATTTACTTAGAATTGGTTTTTGTTATTTGAAACTACGCAAGGAAGACCAAGCAAAATATTATTTAAAGTTAGCAGCACTCTATCCAGCAAAAACAAATGATGATCACAATGCAAATAAAGAGGCGGCTGAACTGTTAAAACGAATTAAAACATAGGTACATAAACCTATGTTTTTATAATCTTAAGTAGATATTCGAAAAGAATCGTTCTTTACAAGCTTTTATTCATTAATGGGTTAATTTGACGACCTGAGTGGTTTAGTTGGTTAACATGCCTGTCGCCACGCAGAGGTCCCGGGTTTGATTCCTGGCCGAGTAGAAATTTAAATGATGAATTTTAATTTCTGTTTTGGGTCTGGGTGTAGTATTGTAGTAGTGCGATAAGTTTGTATTAAAAACTAAGTATGTAAGTAGTTTATCAGTTATGTAACATCCATAACACAAGCTTTGCTTACTTTGGGGCTAAATGGTGCTGTGTGTATTGCATATTTATTTACATTTATTATTTAATTCTATTAGCAAACTAAATGGGTCAGTGAGGAGAAATCCGAAACTATAAGAGACTAGCTGGCGTGGCGCCACTTCGTTCACGTGGTGTCCTACCCCTTCGCTACCCTGCCCCATTCTACCCCTACCGTACACCTACTCTACACAGCTACCCTTTACCTACATTTACACCCTTTTTTTCTTGCATACAAATTACCTATAGAACTATTCAAACGGTCTAGCCGTTCTCGAGTTTTAGCGAGCAGCATTTAATTGTGCTCATTATATTATGTAGACCGCGCAACTTGTCCTTAACCTTTGTACTAAAAGTATTCATTCAAGGCATTGACGAGAATATTTGTTGCATATTTTCTGTCGAATATTTGACGAACTTGACGAGCAAGGTTTGTTAGTAAAACGTTTCTCCTAATGATCTACCTACCTACACTAACTAGGTACTGTAATAAATCAAACAACATTCGATATTTTTTACAAAATCTAAGTTTATATGTTTGTCCTCTATGGACTCCGAAAAGTCTTGACCGATTTGAATAATTCTCTTTTTTTGTTGGACTTTTAATTGTCAGAACAAGGTTTGTGTGCATGGAAAAAAGGCTAAGTAGGTGTGGGTTAGGGCAGGGTATGGTAGGGGGAAGACCCCACGGGAACGAAGTCGCGCCGGGCCAGCTACTCCTGTATTTTAATAAATCTACTAGTTTTTTTATAAATCTACTATGGCTCTGTCGTAATTTATTTACCGTCACATTCTTTTTAGTTTTTGTTAGACTATAATTTAATATTTGAAATAAGTGCATTATTCATTTGTGTAACAGATTAGATAGGAATTAATGATAGTTAAATATAGTATTTTTTTACCTGCTTATTTGTTTTTTTTTGTCGTTTTTGGTCTTCTAAACTCTGTTTTTATTATTATCCCAGCGGGTGAGATGTAACCAAAGAATTTAAAGTGTAAACAGTAGGTTAGGTACTTATAACTAATTTTATGGGTAGGTATAATACACACATACCAACCACACACGGTGCCTGAAAATTTCATAAAAATCGGTCCAGTCGTTACGGTGTAAATGTGCCTCTTCACAATGGCCCATTATGACCGATACAGACACGCACGATTGTATAGAGGGCATACTCGCCTGTAATTGTGACGTGCGTAGTTGCTGTGGCACATTTAAAGGAATGCCGATGTTCGTGCGCCTGTCCAGACAATCGCCCATCATTCGGTCGCACGGAAGAGTTCGTGTAATAATGTAGTGCGTGTAACGATGAATAGCTAACTTCCACCACCCTTTCCTCCATCTATTTTGCATGACCATTTTTTACGCACATTTTTATATCAGCAGTCGCTAACACTTCGAAGTCCATCTTCAACAGACGACAAATAGTAAGTAAATAAGTTCTTTGGTAGAAAGCAAGCCATAATCGCGGCGATGATGACCACTTTTTTAATCGCCCATTATGGGCCATTGTGAAGTGAGTGGCGCCTTAACCAAGCAGTTTTATAATAAAAATCTCTGGGCTTAAACACTTCAATTTCTTAACGGGCCTCTCGAAAAACTTCGAATCTAGAGCCGTAAATCAAATTATAAAAAAGTACTTGACAGCTGTCTGTTGTTAGGGATGGCAGAAGAGAAAGAAATATCGATATTTTTAAAAGTATCAATAATATTATAAAAAATATCTATGTATCCATCGGTGTGATTTCCTGAGCACTCAAATAAAAAGTAGTTCGAATAATTTAAATTACGATAAAAAAATACTACTGTCAGTTTTTGACGTGAATTCGATGACGAAAAGAAACTAATGTCAATTTCGGAGGATCGATTTAGTTTAATTTCCTTGTGCAAGAGGGAACCTTCGTCATCATAGTGTACTAGTGCGAGACCGATAACCAAGGTTAAGTAATGCTCGCAATGACTGGAAACTGGATGGGTGACCGTTTCGTATTTTGAGGCTAGTCGAATTTCAGCACCGCGACGTGCTCACCGCTCGTTAGGTGTGCCTCCTAATACCGTCGGCGAAGCGAGGTTGACCAAGGTCTTCTGCTGGGGACCTCAAAACTGTTACATATTTTAAGGGTTTCGTAAAGGGAATAATTAATTAATACACACTCACGCCCGTATCCCAATGGGGTAGGTACTAGGCAGAGACTATCGACTATTGCCCTGTAACATCTATTATAGATGAATAAACAGCGTCACTGTTTCTCTGATGGCTGTAAAGGCCAACAGGGGATGGACAAATTTGGTACACAGTGAAGAGACATGAGAATTCGCCCTGTATGATAAGGGGTTGTCAGCGCGTTAGTGTCGTTTCGCGTGTTGGTTGGTTAGATACTTAATACCTTGTCCAGACGAGGAATTTGCCGCTATTCGTTTAACGCGTAATCATACTCGCGGATGCAATGTATTCGTGCCCAGTACCTCGCCAATGTGAATATGGTTACGCGTTAAACGGATGGCGGCAAATTCCTATATGAATAACTGTCTGTACATAGTCGGGACATGGTCTTAACCGGGGATTAACGTCTGAGGAAATCTAGGCTTTTTTTTGATAAAAAATGTAGTCTGGATTAGTTTTATGATAAAATCAATATCGGTTGCTAGTAATTTTGCACACTGCTCATTAAACATGCTGGAGCACGGTTCGAGAATGAGGTCTTTTTATTTTTTCCTCTGTTATTTAATAAAATAAAAAATAATCAACTTGGCGTTAATGTCCCGGTTGTGCTCTTGAGAACGAGGGCCCGGGGTCCGCCTTGACCATGACCACCATCTGACCACCGTGACCCTGCTACCAAGGGAACCTGACCAGATTGGATCATGATTACAAATTCAGTTGCCTGAATTTGCAGGTTTCATCACAATGATTTCCCTCACCGTAAGAGCATCGGTTAGTATTCAACTAATGTACATAACTCAGAAAAGAGTCATTGGTACATGGCCGCAGCGCGAATTGAACCCGGTACCTCTCGCTCAGTAACCCGGATACTCAACCGCCCGGCTACCGACGCTCTTTTTTCCTCTGTTATTTGCCTCCTACAAAAAGAAAGGTGATTGAAGTGTCAAAATAAGTTCCTTGCCAGAATTATCTTCTATAAAGTAAAAACGAATGTCAAGCCTTCCCTGAGGGAGTATCAATGTGGTTGCTGGACAAATTGCTTCACCATCGACCAAATCTCCTCTCTGAGGCTGCTCATGAGATCTTTGAAAAGACTTCTGAATTCAATAAAGATGGCTTCAGGCAGGTATCAAACGACGAGCAAGCACAGCATCCTGACATTGACATTGTTTGCCAGCGTGGTGAGTTAGTGTAGGTACCTTACAAACGAACAGATCGGACTGGAGAGATTTACAGGATGAGGGTAAATTCTTCCCGTGGCTGTAATATCTTGGATGATGATGATCAATTTGACATAAGTGCTATAACTAAGACTGAGGCGTGAGACGCGCGCGAGCGCATGGAAAGCGAGACCCCAGAAAATCGTCAGCAACTAAAATCTTCTATTCGATCGCGTGCGATTTTATACATATTTTATCAAATGTCTAAAGAAGTTTAGTATTATTTATCAAAAAACAGGATTTTCTCAGGTTCATGACAAGATTCCGTAATAATTTTGTCTTCTTCCGGTTTTCAACAAAAGCCCGATTTCTTCATAAACCTGCGACATATTATTATACAACGTACTTTGTGGTGAAACCTAGTCTACCGCCAAACAGGGCGGCCGACAGCTAAGCCTTCCCAGCTATTCCAGATAATGTCATGCTGAATGCTGTACTTGTATCAAAGTTTGGGGCGTCACACCCTTCGTTAAGCATTAGTAATCTTTAAAAGAGTTTTTCTAGTTTATTGGGAAGGTTACATCCTGTGCAGGTACCCAAGTATCGATATATCGAAATAAGTAATATTACCAAAGAATATCGATATATTGTAATTTTTCCGCATCCCTATTTTTTGTTGTTTTTTCAAATGTGATTGATGTGTAACTGTGTAACGAATTTCGGACGGAAATTAGTTCGCAAATAACTTTATTTAAAACCTAGTACAGAACTTAGTAATTTTATGGTGCCGCCGATTTTGCAGTACTTTTGTGTTTGAATAAGACCCGACAAGCCAATTAATTCGACGAAGGCAATAAATATCGTTTGCAATGGATGATCAAAGGGATGAAGAAGTATTTATAGGAAAATTAACTCTTCAAGAAGTAAAGAAGCATATTTCATTGCCGACACGACAAACAATAGCGTAAGTGCACACCTATTACATTAGTGAAATTTGCCTGTCGAACCGCACAGGCTTTCAAGAGAGGTAGCCAAAGTATGTTCTTTGTTGAAAAAATGAAGTTTGTTCTGATACATTTCTCGGCGGCTAAAGATACGAAGACAATTTTTGGATACTGAGAATGAGTTAGAGTACCTGTACAAAAGGGGTAATTAAATTAACAAGTAAGGTCTACAAACATGATGGACAAGTGATGTGCATATATTTCTAGATTAGACCAATGAATTACTGACAAATCTTAAAGGCACCAAATATTTGTTGTTACAAACAAGATTTTATTTTTGACCAGGATACAAAATAAATAATAGTTGTAATTGTCAAATTGAAGTAATACTTGACCTATTTTCTTTCAGATGCATTCCACATCATTCTGAGAGAGACGAGAGCAACACAAGTTTAAGGATTATAGAAACACACTCTGCTCCTAATATCAATGAAGCTGAAAAACCACCATCTCCTATAAAGACTCAAATGGAAACGAGCCCCAAAACAGTGATTAATCGTTTGGGTCCCAACTGGGATATAGATGATGCAAATGACAGTTTCCTAAAAATTGAAAAAATGGTTTCAAATCTTTGTACATCACCAGAAACCGAGAAACTTAACACAACAGAAAGAGTGGTAGAATATGTTTTAAATAGTCAAAATTATAAGAAAGATGCTGATAACCAGCCAGAGGTACAATTGAGTGAAGAAAGTTATTGTGATAATCAAGAACATCAAGATAATAATTATGAAGAACAAGTACAATCTGAAAGCAATTTACAAGCTATTTCCATACCTGAAACAAATAAAAATCAACATGTGAATACACCCCTAAAATTTAACAAGAATAGATATGGTTATAATAGCTCTTTGAAAACTCCATTGTCCACTGGGGCAACGAGTCATCAGTCTGAGGTTTTTAAAACACCAGCTAATCCTCCATTGCATTATAAAAAAAATACACCTGCATCTTCTAAAAAGCTATTTCATGATGTTGTTAGTCCAGTGGCACATTACATAAAAAATAGCCCTGTTCCAAGATTAATAAAAAATGTGCAACCAAGAAAGCCAATATCAGCAATGTCATCTATACCGAAACCTGTAAAACAAGTATCAACTGTGGGGCAAAATAAAGAAAATTTCAATTTGCCTCAGATTGCATATAAAACTGCTAAAGAAACTAAAGTGGTAGGTATCCATGTTTGATCATTTTTACCCAATAATATGATCAAAAATCAGCAAATGTTAATTATAATCTCTCTACTTCCAGATTAAAGTACCGGAGCAACATAAACTACCACAAAGTCAATGGTCAAAGCAAGTTGTTTCATCAATACCAAAAGCGATTGTAATGAAACATAACCATAGAGAAATCACACCTGTTAAGAAGCATTTGATGCAGGAACATGAAGAGAGTTTTGATAATCTTACATTACTTCAAGCTGATGTATCAGTTTGTACACAGAAATCTGCATTTAACCAATGTAAAAAACCATTTGTTTGAGGAAAGAATACTATTATTATGTTTAAGTTTGATAGAATTAGCAAGCATTATCTTTAGCTTGGAATTTCACTCATCAACCCTTAATTTTTTCCCCTGGAGAACTTTCTTTTGTGCCATGTCAGCTCAGTAACCACCCTGCAAATTTGAATTTCTCTCGTGAACCTTAATCAGGAACTAAAACAAGCTGATATTACTCAGTTATAATGTAGTTTACTATTTGTGAAAGAAAATTTTAAATCAGGTTTGTAGATAAAGGATGAGTGCCTTCAAAAAAAATTCTTTAGCTTAAAATATCAGTGTAAATAGATTAATATAATGAATGACTATGAATTAAATTTTGACTGTAGTTATTGTTTAATTATTCTTCCTTTTAACCCCTGACGCAAAAAGGAGGATTAGTTGGACGTGTATTTTGCCTATGTGCCTGTCTGTGTCATTGTTGCTCCCAAACAGATGGATCGATTTCGGTGTGGTTTTCCTTAATTGAAAACTACTCAACAGGTACTCTTAGTAGGTTAATGTATTTAATGCGCAAAATGGTTTTCTACTTCACTATAGTAGGGTAATAATAATGATATAAAATAAAGCAGTTAAATAAAAAAACAGGTCAATTTTTGTCATTAATATTTTTCATTGATTTGTTTTCTATTATTAACATGTAGAATTCCATTTCGGAAGACCATTTGATAAAAAATTTGTATGAAAATTATACCACCACCATAAGGCGGATGACATGCGTGCCACCTCGCCACCAATAATGCCAAGGATCGAGGTGTGGACAAGGAAAAGCAGTAAGGCGGACCCCGGGCCCTCACACGAGAGTATCGAGATATTGACGCCAAAAGATGATTAGGTATACTATTAATATTGTGCTAATAGTTAAGAAGCTTCCAACCACCAACTTCTTCCACTTGATTCCATGCAACGCCAGGCTGTTCGTATTGTCGATGATCCCCTTCTCACGGATGGTGTAGATCCCTTAAGGCTCTAGAGATACATTGTCTATCTGTGTGTTCTATACCGTCTGTACAACGAGGAATGTTCCGAAGAACGTATCTTTTCCGCCACCGCATCCTCGGACGATGGAATAGATTTCATCCACAGCATCTAGATGCCTGGCAACCAACTAACGTACGGGCATCACGAGCGTTTTTACCACGCACGTGTAAGATGTGGAATGAGCTCCCTTCCGAAGTCTCCTTTGCACTACAACATGGGGTTCTACAAAAGTGATGCCTACAGGTACCTCAATGGTCGGCACTGCATCCGCTCCTCTTAGGTTGCAGATGTCCTGCACGACGGTAGCCAGTTTCCATCAGGTGGACCGTCCGTCCGTGTGCGGGAGGTAAAAAAATCAACTATACACTTTGGACAATCGAAAAAAGTGGTAGATTCGCGAATGAGTTAAAGGCAAACCAGCATTTTCTGTTGAACAACACTGCGATCTCTAACCCGCCTGCCAACCGTGAAGATTATGGCAAATTCCCTATAAGATAGACAACTATTATAGACGCTTTGCAGTCGTGACCACCTTGGAAAGTATGTTTTCAATAATAGACAAATTGTAATAATAGTAATTTAATTAATAATAAAGACTTTATAAAGAGTATGTAATAATTTGGAGTAAATATTCTTACAAAATACTTAGTGTATCAGAAAGCTGAAAAGTACGCATTTTAATGAAATAGTACGTCATCAAATTGTACAGTGGTTAGCCCCATTCGAGATTCATTATTGTAAAAAGTATAATATCTGTAATATAATGTAGCTACTAGCAAATAGGCACTATATAGAAATATAGAAAAAATGCTATTACATCAATCAAGCATATAAAAGCAAACATTGAATAAAAAGTTGTACTCTTAATAAAATTAACAATTTTAAGAAGCTCTGAGAATTAACTAAAGGTACAGTTACCTACGTTTATACTAGGGTTGCCAAAAAATTACCATTTAAAGTGTCAAAAAAATAATATCAATATAAAAATACAGTAGATATCTTTTATTTATTATTTTTAAGCCTTTTTTTACAATTTGAATGACACCGCTGTCGAAGGGGTTAGTCCCCTTGTATTAGGGATGGTAGTCTACTGGACACCAAAATGACTTACTTTTTAAGAAACAAGTGTTATTTTTGACAAAATGGGTCTTATTAAATCCCGAAGAAAGTGTTGCCGCTGTATTAGATACTAAAATATAGTAGCTTTGGCTGCTATATATTTTTCCAACAGTATTTAGTACCTTGACCCAAAATATAGTACTACTAGTATTTGGCAACCCTAGTTTACAGGCCTCTGCCTGTGTAGCTTAATGTTTGTTCGACTGTACCTAACTTTGCATTATAAAATGCTTAGCACCACAAGTTTCTGAAGACAAATTTAGAAAAAATGTTTATTATAAATTTTAATATCAATAAAAATAAGATCATTGGTTGGATCAATGGAGCCTCTGGTTAACACGCAAGAGGGCTTGTCTGTCAGTAAACTCTGACTTACATTACATGGTATAAAGAAGTAATCCACTCAAAACGTGGCATAATACCTCTAATATAGTATGTAGTTTTTACTTTAGTACCTATAGACTTAGTACCTATTGACAACCTGAGTGGCTCAGTGGTCAACATGTGCAACAGGTTCAACAGGTCCCGGGTTCGATTCCCGGCCGGGCAGAAATTGACATGATGAATTTTAATTTCTGTTACATATCTGGGTGTTCTATGTATAATATGTATTAAAAAAAAGTATTCAATTAGTATATCAGTAATCTAGTACACATAGCACAAGCTTTGCTTAGTTTGGGGCTAGATGGCGCTGTGTGAATCTGTCCACGATTATTTATTTATTTATAGACTGTGAGGGCGCCGTATGTTATCCTATGTCATCGAGTACAAGAAAAATTGCTCTTTGTAGCGATAGTAGACGTTTAGGACCAACGTTTTGTGGGTCTCCTGATCGCCTACTATCGCTACAACGTGGAATTTTTCTTGTTCTTGATAACGTACTATATCCGACGTCGCCCTTACAGTTACATCTGTTTACACACAGTGTAATTACCCCGTCCCTACGGGGTGTCACATCCGATGAAACCTGAAAGGCCTTCCCGGCTACAGGTGCTCCCAGGGGGTGTTTAGTACATATGCGCCTAGGTCTTTTTAGCGAGTCGTGCATAACCAGTCCGGCCAGCCGGCTGGTACTCATGAGAGTTCACCTCCTCCCTCCCAACCGCTATACCGGAGGGTGCCCATTTCCTTTGCGTTGGGCGCAAAAAAAAAACGAATAATACACTTCTTAAAATTAAAAACGTATTTGCAGTATTCACAGAGATGAAAATATGCATATCATATAAATGCGTAAAAACTAAAACAATAGCATAGAGTATAAACATTGTACTTATGTATACGGAAGTCACAATCTTCACAACAATATAAATCAGCATGCAATGCTGTTTGCATATAGATCATTTATGTACTTGGTAATAATTGTAAAAATATTATTTAATACGTATGACTAGTGTCATATAAAATAAATTCACTTAAAGTAATATACGTCATCATATTATTATTATAGCATAGATTTCTACAAGTATAGCATATATCTATAGTAAACAGGATAAGTACACAATTCTCAAGTCTCACCCAGTCTGGAGATCTTATCATCACACATTATATCTACCCTTAGAGGACGTTTCGTTTGGGTACGTCCTCTATGTACCTACCTTACTTATTTCAGTGACACATTATCATGGTTGACGCCACGTGGGTTTGATTTGTGAGCCATTTTTGTATGTAATAGGCCAAAATTTAGAGATAAGCTCGTGTGTGTGGCGTCAGCCTAAATAAAGAAAGGCGGTCTACGACTCAGTGTTTCTATCATACTCTAGCCGGTGTTTCTTATTGTGTACAGTGTACTTTATTATTACATAAGTAGAACTTTGTAGTAGCGGCATTTAATCGTAATAGTATAGGCAGCTGCAAAGAAAGGCAACCCTCGTTACCATGCTCTGCAGATCACTGAACCTTTTTGCGAGCCAGGCTCGTAACAGGCAGGGTTCTGGATCGGAACTTTCATATTATACAAAATTATTTTATTTCTTCTGTGAATTACAGTACTAGACCTTCCCTTTGCAGTTAAACACTGCGTCTGCGGCATGTGTGACGGCCGTTTGACATAGATATTGCTGGCATTTTAGGCCATTCCAAACCCGCAGTGAATAGAAGCAACCTGCCTTGTGGCTGCCAGCCCGCGGATTTTTACATAACGCAAGCCGCAGGTTCCCCGGTGCTTTATTATCTTGAAAAGTCCATGTGTGTTTTAGGCACTAATTGGAATCATGTGATACTATTTTCGTTTTTTGTCATATCCGAACAGTAATAATTTTCAAAATCGTTTCCGATGAGACTAAATATGAGATTCCACTGTTACAATCACATTTGTATTCGAAATATTATTCTCTCGCATTTAAACTAAACGTTTCAAAAACTTTTTGGAAAAAAAAAAAATATAAATCTATAAAAAAGATAACTATGTAAAATTGTTGTGCATTAACTTGCATTCCTTACCAACTAATTAAACATTGAAAATGTATAATAAAAATTCAATTACCAAACATATGAATTTGAAAAGTATGAAGTAAAGCATTACATGTAGAGTAGGTATACTTATTATAGATTTATGAGGTAAATGCTATACCTAGTATAATTTGTTAATCTTTATAAGACTTATAAGATGAAACACTTTGTTACTTCTTGGACACCACAAGCTTCCTTCCTTCAAGATTGGCACTGCAAAATGCAACGATGTGCAGTGCAGAACAGAGATTCCCGCTACCATTTATATTTTTCATTTGCATACCACTTAGTTGGCAAACTAACAAGGGCGTAGCCAGGATTTAGGACGCAGAACACAGTTGTGCCATATCGACAGAGGCCTTCTCGGCTTTTTGAAAAAGACCACAAGCTAGCGTAATTAAATGTACTTAACCAAAATCCATTAATGAGGAAGCTTGGAAATTTGGCATTTTATCTCTTCAATTCTAAATGTCCGTAATAAATGAACCTGAATTATAAAATGAGCGACCGTAGCGAGGTCGAAATTTTCCGACGTTTGGCTCAAGCTGGGGTGTACATAATAAAAATAACATCAATTAATAAGGGAGCTCGGAATATTTGGCATTTTGGTTCTTAAAATCCGGATTGATGAAAAAATCAGCCATCTCTAAAATATTCAGATTCTTCCTCTAAACCTCTGGGGTGAAGTTAATAAAAGTAGTAAACATAAATTAATGAATGAGCGAGCTCAGCAAGCACCGCTCCCCCTCCCAGGCCCTATACTGGCTACGCCCATGCAAACAACATTATTTTAGTGCAGTGTTTTGAAACTTTAAAATGTTTGGTATCTATAATGTTTTACTTTTCATTGGCTGTTTTCTCGAAGAACATGAAGTCCTGAAACGAATACAATTGTTTATTATAAATCGAGTTTGTATTGTCGAGCGAGTTTTATTTGCTTATGAAACAGTATAAATGGCCAGACAGTCGCTAAGAATCGCATATTATTATATGCGATATTATATCCTATACAACTACGTTTGTTTACAAGAAATCATTTAGAATTCATGTCACAAACAATAGAGCCGCAAAAGCGTTCCGCTGTCACTGTTTGGGACTGAGCTCACTCAGTTAATCCAGTAGGATAGTAATGTATCCGATGTTCTTGTATATTTGTTACTCGTTTACACAAAAACAACTGAGCGGATTTAGATGAAATTTTGCAGCTATATAGCTTATAGCCTAGAATAGCAGTGGTTCCAGGGGGTTCGCGTCCGGAATGAACGTAAACGATTATAACACGGCAAAAGCTAGTATATTACATAAGTTTTATCAAGGGATCGTAGTTCGATACCTACATTGTTACTGATCTTCATATTATTTTAAGTAGTAATTATGTCGGTGTAAAGGGAAAATCCATCCTGTTGCTTTGTGACGTGCAACTGAACTTAAATCTTAATGATCAAGCAAATACTGGTCAGTTTACTTACGATCAAGAAGCAAGCTCCCAGCAGCACAGCTTTGATCCTGACGTCCAAGTCCATCGGGAACGTGATCCCGAAGTAGTCGGCGTCAGTGAATGCCTCGCGCGCCAACCCCGACCACTGTTTGGTGATCTTGCCCACTTTTGTCTCACCATCGCTGGAGTACACCTGGTAATTATCAACAATTGACCATCATTCACTTTCAGGTGACCTCTAGCTAGTTTTTCTTAACGATTGACATAAAAAAACATTTGAGTTTACTTCTAACTACAGAAGGGACTTTCATGTGGTTTTGTAATTCATAGAAATTTAGTATGAAAGCTTCGAAATTGTTAGTAGCCTGAGCAGATGGTTAGTTCATCTCGTTGTTCATCTAATTACCTAATCTACCCTTCATCATCACAGCCCATGACAATCCACTGCAGGACTTAGGGCCTCTCCCACGAAAGGGGAGGTTATTGCCATTATTTATTTATTGTATGACTTTTAAGTTCCTACTGCTACTTAAATCTTTAAATTGCCATAATCTCCATGCTGGGCTGGCGGGTTGGAGATCGCAGTGTTGTAAATATAACACTAGAAAACGCTGCTGCCCATTTTCCAGCTTACGGAGCCTCTAGATCTTTTACCTCGAAAACATTAGTCGCCTTGTACGACACCTACAAGTGTAAGGGGTTGGTGCTCTTCTACTCTGCCGGACACCACACAGCCTTTCTACTCTGCCAGACACCTACCAAGTACCTAAGTACTCTACCTACCCTCTTTATGTTCTCAAAGATACTACCAACTATAGCAAAAATACCTTTCTGTTACGAGAAAATTAAAAATTTTAACGTCGTAGATCTTGACCTTGACCTGTTTAATATAAGTTTTGAATCGGCGAGAAATCGTGTACCTACTTACTACTTGCGTATTACTTTGACGCATTTTAATGTAAGTACTTCTTTTTATCGATTGTTTTATTTTTTATAGTTAAATACGGCAGACAAACAGGCATGCAGGCCACCTGATGGAAAGTGGTCACCGCCGCCTATGGACATCAGCAACACCAGGGGTGCTATTAATGCGTTGCCCGCCTCTAAGGAGACCTCTAATATACCTCTTGACCGATCCCATGTCATAGTCCAAACGAAACACTGAGGCTCATTCCACATCCGAATCGTACCAACGAGAAACGTTCACGTGATTGTAATTTTATCAGTGGACGCCTATGTAATGCTATGATCCTTTTTTATTTTAACAACTGCTGTTGGTTTTCCTTAAGTAAATAAAATAAACCATGGTCTTATTTTAAAACCGCAAAAATCATTACTAGCAACCCGCCTTGGCTACCAACATTTTGAATCTTCCTCGTAAATCACATCACCGCAATGGGCAGGGAGACTTTTTCCAGTTTAGAATTGGATAGCCTCCGCTCCCATTCTAGTCCGTTCCCTTAACTGAAAAAAGGTTCACTTCTGGAAACCAGCAACATCTTTTAGTATGTTGTTAAGTATGTTATTCTGAACGAAAAACAGCCGCGAGACAATCTCTAAAGTGCTTGGTTCTCGAGCTGTGACGTCATCAAGATGGTCGCCGCCGCGTTTTGAAATTTGCCTTTAAAACAGACTGTATTGCTTTTAGAAGTATGTGTGGGGCATCAAATGAAGCAGAATAAAATGTGTTACAATATTGTCCATATATTTAACTACGTAAAAAATATAGTTGAGAGATATTCAAGCTAATATAAAAAATTTAAAAAAAAAAAACCGTTTTTATTTTTTAACTACTTAACCGATAACTTTAGAGCAAAATAATGTACCAAGAAAATAAAGGTAAATTATAAAGCTATACAAAGCTATGTTTATAATTCCAATCGGTTAATTAAGAAGCGAGATATTGTAATTTCTCCCTAACAACGGGCACAACTTGAAGCGCCATACGATTGTTTTAATTTGCGTGATTTAATGACTTTAAATAAAAATAGGCAATGAGTTTAAGTAATGTGTATGTAAAATAATCGTATTATTATGTTTTATATAACAATCAACGTATTATATTACATTAAGTATAGTTCGGATTTATCCTTGTGTATCCAAGAAGTGTTGAGTTTAGTTCGTATTTCACGCACCGACATTTTGTGCACCTCTCTTTGCACTTGCAAGTCAGTTCTTTGCAATTCAATTAACGCTAGCATCAGGGAGTGTCTTCCATTACCGTTGTTATTATTTTGCCATCCTCAACTGTATGCATCCAGTACTTCGACGTCTTTATTCAGACAGTGGGTCCAAATTTGGGCCTGGTATGCCACTCTTTTTATATGTTGGAGTGCGTCTTGCGTTGGACGAATATTCATCTCTCATCATCTCATCTCATTCATCTCTGCTGGATACCACACCGCCAATTGTGTCACTTGTATACTACAAATTGTTCATTTAACGCGAATTCATGACTGGATGCAAGCAAACCTTAAAGCAAACTGCAAGATGACGATTGGTACAGAATCCTCTAGGTCAGGACAATAGTCAAGCGGTACTTGGCATCACGAACATTGCCTGCGGCCAGCCAATACCCGTCCTAGGGAAGATGTCAGACACGGTGTATGTAGGCGTGTCAGCGTACATTCAATAGGTCATCGTGGCTAAAATTATGGACAACTGCATCTTGGGCCTAGACTTTATGAAGAAACATAACTACAAAATCGACGTCACTGATGGAATTTTCAAGTGTGGTAATGAGGAGATACTTGACACTTCACACTTGGAGAAACCACTGGGAAAGTAACTTACCTAAATAAAATTATACCTAGTACCTACCCAAGCACAGGCTCAAGTAGAGCTAAAGTTTCCATCGGCTAGTAAGAGCGAGCCGAATAGGTGTGTACTGGTGAAGAATACGCTAAGAATAGTTCCGAACTTCTTTATGGATGCAAAGGAAACCTAAGTTATTCTCAGAGCATAATCGGCAAGAGATCTGCTGCGCTTCGCGAATATCTTGTGTTCCCAAGTCTTGGAAGGACTTCGCTAGTTCAACACAGGATCGACACTGGAAGCGAAAGATCTATCAGTCAGCGAGCAAGGCAAACATTGATTGCAAAAGAAAAAGAGGTTCAGGAGCTATTAGGAGACATAAGCAGTAATAAGGTCATAGAACCGTCTGCAAGTCCATGATGTTTACCAGTCGCCTTGGAAGATGGCAGCACACGATTTTCCGTGGACTACTGTCGACTACACATTACACATCCAGTCGTCTGAATGTGCAGGTTTCATCACGATGTTTTCCCTCACCGTAAGAGCATTGGTTAGTATTCAACTAATGTACATAACTCAGAAAACAGTCATTGGTACATGGCCGGAGAGGGATCCGACGTAGGTATACTAATAAATCGGAACGTCTACTCTGTTACAAGTATTACTCCCTTTATAGCACTCATGTAACTAATCGTTCGGCACACATCGCTTTCAAAACTTCAGTGGTTCACATAAAATAAACAATACGTTTGTGCCGAAGTGCTAGACGAGTTATAGCAGACACCCGCAGTGCGTTCGTTTGCACACGCTTTGAGTATTAGTATTCCACGCTTTTCCCGCTTCCCTGAACGAAGATCTCGCTTTACCGTAGGTACAATTGTAACAAAAAACATTGAGGAAGGTTTACGCAAAATAATGCTACAATACTCGATTATAGAGTTCGACCTCGGCGTATTCTTTACCTCGGCGATTTGCACACTTTATGTTACCTACCTACTTAAGAGTTTACATATTAATCGTGAACGTGTGAATAATGCTACAAGTTACGTAAGATATTTTTAATCCGAGATCTTATTATCACACAAATTACAGAGAGGGGGCTCTAAGTCAAGCAGAGGACTTATGGGCAGTTTTTGATGAGGACAACATAGATTATGTGTATGTAATATACGTAGTTGATCAAGTCAATGCCCTCCAGGATAATGCTTCAGACTAAGATAGTATGGTTGGACC
This sequence comes from Blastobasis adustella, assembly GCA_907269095.1. Taxonomy (NCBI): domain Eukaryota; kingdom Metazoa; phylum Arthropoda; class Insecta; order Lepidoptera; family Blastobasidae; genus Blastobasis; species Blastobasis adustella. The sequence continues at coordinate 10,877,713 of OU026123.1, read as the reverse complement.
ACTCACATTGTAGACTAGTTTGTTGACTATAGCGACAAATTCTTATCTGTAAAAGCAACTAGCATTTTCTTACGGCTTCGCCCGCACGCACTATGACATAATAGTAGTTTATCTACACTCATAGCGTAATGTTCCAATTTCATATTCGAAAACAGTTGTTTAAGGATACACTTTTTTCACGCCAGTCTATAAAAATTTAAAAAATTACTTTTAGATACAGCATTTCCCATACTATTTTCATTACAGCTGTATCGAAAAATAACTTTTTAATAATTATGCAACACTTTTCTTTTTTAAATTTTTGTCGGGCGCCGGGACACGGCTAAATGTAGGCTGAATACCTAAATGTCTTCAACAAATTCAAAATTCCTGTTTATATTTGTGATCAGTTCATAGTCTGTGGTTGTGATTGTGTACATTTGGAATTATTTTCCCGCTAAACAGAATATTTTTTCTAATTGTTGTAATTTGTGTTTGTGAATCTTTTTTCTTGTTTGAAGCATATAAATAGATAAAAGTGAAAGAAGTGAAGTTAATTTCGCTTGATATCCTCGACGCGTAGATACAACAGAACTGACTCGCAGTTACTTCCAGCAAAGTTGATAAAATTATAGGTACGAAATTTTAACATGAGAATATGAGTGTAGATAAAGTAGTGTATGCAACTGCATATAATTAGGTATTAACTCACATATAAAAGGGAGTCTGTTTATCATACGAGGCGTAGCCGAGAATGATAATAGTTTGACACGAGTGTTTTAATACCTACTTGTATGCATTTGCATACCCTATTTTATCTACTCATATTTTCATGTTAAAAATTGTCTCAACTTTACTGGCAGTAAGCTTCGAGTCAGTTCTGTTGTACCTAAATATTATGTTTACACAACCACAAACATAAACAGGAAAGTTTGAATTTTGAATCATTCAGCCTACATGTTGCCGCGCACGGCGCGCGACAAGAAATAAAAAAATAAAAGTGTTGCATAATGATTAAAAAGGCATTTTATGTTACAGTTGTAATGAAAATGGTATGGGAAATGCTGTATCATAAAGTAATTTTTAAAAATTTTATCGAAAGCGTGTAAAAAGTTTATCCTAAAACGACTGTTTTCGTGTATATTATTGGAACATTACGCTATGAGTGTAGATAAAGTAGTTTATTTTATACTACGACCTATAAACTATGTACAACAATGCATAAAATCACTTCGATACCTAGCTTTGAATCGATGCATCCGCATATGATTTAGGTTACTGATGTCCTGGAAGACGCTGACCGCATTCCATCAGGTGGACTGTCTGCTTCTGTGCCTCACTAGACAGATACAAAGCCATTCAGGGATCTATGAAAGGGAAAGGGAGCTATGCGCACAATAAACATTGATGTAAAGGTACCTATTTGTATTATAACAATCTAAGCAATATTTGTTAAGTAACAGTTTACGTAACAGTACGTAAGTAACAGTACGTAAATATTGACCGCCCATCTTATCTCTTGTTTACTTGCGATGTAGCGTTATAGGTATACGTGTGAAGAGCTTGTGAGGATTGAAGATATTAAATTATTAAACGAACCGTTTCTAAATATTGTTCTTGAAAGTAATAGGCACATTCAAGTTTCCGTCTAACTAATGACACCTGCCTGGTTAGCACAAGAGTGCTCTCACGCGCGACAAGCGAGAAAAGGCGCTGCATAGATACAGCTATCTCTTTTATCTTAGTATTGAGAGAAGGAAACAAAACGGCTCTCTCGCAGCGCGAGCTATGTCGTTTGTGCTAGCCGTGCTGGTTAAAATATGTAACTGTCGCACAAACCATACATCGACGCATAATATTATAAAAGATTTAAGGTTACCGAGAATCGGTTCACAACAGTATGGTCATCATGGATATTATGGGTATTTCTACTACCAGGCAACAATGCTTGGTACATTGTTGGTTCAGGTTTAAAGAATTAGCCAGCACAATTACAAGCAAGAGGCATATCGTCTCAGTCCTCCCAGTAAAAAGACAACGCACCTGCGGTTTTGTTGCACGAGCACTAAGTAAATGAATCGTGGATGTTACGGGCAATAGCTATCGCTTTCCATCAGATGGGCAGTCTTATTTTTATTTTATATATTAGACAAGACAGGCATTTGGCCGCCATCTCACCTGATGGTAAGTGACGATGCGGCCGAAGATGGAGCATGCCCGTCTTGTAACAGCCTATTCGCTCTAGCCTTGAAGGCATCCAAATTATATTGATCAGAGAACACACTCGCAGGCAACGCGTTCTATTCCTTAGCTGTTCGCATTAAAAAGTCAAGCTAAAGCGGGTCGTGCGTATGCGTGGAAGATCCACGACATAAAGCGCTCGCCCGGATCGCGTCTCCCGTTGGCGGAAAGGGGCCGGCGGAGTGAAGTCGTGGAGCTGCTTGGCACACTCTCCGACATATGACCTGTAGAAGACCGACAGACGCGCAACCCTACGCCGATTCTTGAGGCTCTGCAGCCTAGCTTCAATCAACTGCGGGTCACAAATTATCTTCTTTGCACGTTTTTCCACCGAATCCAAAGCCGCCTGTTGATATTTGGCTGGTCCATCCCAGAGGTGGCAGCAGTACTCTATGCATCGGACTTGTGCTTGATATAGGTAACTGAAGCTGCTTTGAAGTGAAGTACCGTCTAACCTTCGAGAGGACACCAAGCTTTTTTGCTGGTCTTCTCGTTTGTCACCGAGTTGAGTTAATAAAAAAATCTAAATTTGTTTGGTGTTTGTTGTAGTTGTCCGTTCGTGTAATTAAATCATCACTTGCTGCTGGATTGTGTAGCTCAGATACATGGACCAGGGGTGGTCCCTAATGGTTGCGAGGGTCCGAATCTTTATCTTTGCGAGGCTCTTGTCATTACCGCAAAATTAATTGTAAGTATTAATTATTTCAAACGAGTCCATAATTTTATCCTACCATTAAGGATTAGCGCAGAAAGCTCTGAATATTTGGTACATGGACGCTTAGAATCTGGGGTGATGAAAAAACTCAAAGGAACAGCCACTGACATCGACCATACTTTTTGCAGACAAAAAATATCTAGCCGAAAATGTTTTACATATAGTGGGCCTATTGTAATATAGCAGCCACATATTGCTGAAACTATTGTATTTGCTAAATCAGTCGATTTTTTTCTTTACTCACGTTAAACTCGACGTCCCCGCAAATGGAGAAGGTGCATAGTGGGCCCTTGATCTTGAGCACTGTGTCTCCGGCAGCGTTCTTGATCGAGTAGCAGGGCTTGCACAGCGACCAGTCCTGCTCTATGGATCCGATAACGGTGCCCGGCGGCGCGGTCACCTCCATGCTCTGCAGCCAGCAAGGGCAGAAGCACGAATCGCACGCCAGAGGCCGGTGCAGGTGGATTACCTGGAATTTTGACACTAGTGTTGACTATCATGCGTAATGAACAACATTTTGTTTTTTTATGAGAAACACCTTTATTAGTGTGCGTTTGGTGTAAGACTGCACTCAAGGAAATACATTTTCCGGGATCTGTATTGGAAATGGCGCCCTGTCCCCTTTCCGCAGTTGTGGTTGTGAGAATGAGTGGTGGAGCTTGGACCCCTTTCCGGGGTCGTTTGTTGTGTTACAAAGTCAAGTTATTCCCAATACTCGGCAGTATTGGGAATATTTAAATTGGACGTGTGGCGTTCGGAAATGTACAATAAATCACGCCGCTAACGAATGGCTTAGAAACAGGGTTTTAAATATCGGATGATTGTCGGATATTAGGTACTTTCGGACATCTCGCTCTCAACCTGCTGTTTATTATTGTAATGCAGTCGAAGCATTATCTTTGCCATTTTCGTAAAAACGTTTGTGTCAGTTTTTCCAGAAGCGGTAAATCGCGTTCCTATACCTGTAAAGCGTCTTTTTTTTATCATGATAATTATCACTTCGAACCCGCTTAGAACAGTCTCCGTTAGAGAGAGTTAGTTTCTCAATCGACCAGGAACTGCAACGATTTTCAATCGCCCAGTCAAATGTGAAAATTGTTACGAAACCCTCCATTGAAGAGGCTCTAGTCGAGCGGTGGATCAGTCCACTGTCATGAGTCATGAGCTGTTGATATGATGTGTGCAGTAAAGTCGAGGAAACTGAATCATGACCTACACACTACCCACCCACATCAACGGCAACGGAAGAGCGGTAGATAAGGCATAGCGGAGTAACCCCTTAGAATTGGAGTCGTCCAACCGGGGAAGTACCTCCACGTTATAGGATACCACAGCAAACAATACTATTGTAATATCTGTATAGTATTGTGTTCCTGCCGGTAAGTAAAGATTCCAGCGCTCTATGGGGTGGCGATTTGGGGAACCGCGGCTTTGACAGTGGAGGGGCATTTGCCTTTCTGCTGCTAGAGCAACGTGTTATAGAGGTGAGGCAACGCATTGGCGATACCCCTGGTGTTGCTAAGGTATTTAGTGACCACTTTCCATCTGATGGCCCGCTTGCCTGTTTGCCTACCGTATAAAATTAAAAATATGTGGCTCAGGATTATTCAGTTCAGACCGTAAATGCCTTGACTTTCATCTTACACCAACTTAGACCGGTCTTTTTTGGACCTAGCCATAGTCGCTATCAGATTTGCGGGAGAGACGACCTTGGTCGGACGTCCGACCACCTCCCTCGCATTTGAAAGCGAGTTTATTTTTCATTCGTAAGGATTCTACCTAGATCAGCCTTGCCGCAATGTCGTCTGTAGATCCTCTTTGCGTACCCAGCTGGCAGGCGTTATGTCTTCAATCGTCGCCAATTCTAGCTAGTGTTCAGTTAACCTTGGTTTCCAATTAATAACACATCTTCTAAAATAACCTTGCATCTTCAGCTGCCCGATTTTTTAGATTCGTACATAATTTAGGACACAAGACAGAAGACACCTCCGACGAAAGATTTGTCTCCAAGTATACCTATTTCAAGGCTTTAGGTAGGTTAATTAAATATTATTATCACAATTCGGCACTATCATACGTTATAGGTTTATAGCTGTCGCAAGTTAAATATTTGAATAAGCATAAGTTAAAGGCGCCTCTTTCTTCTTGTAAGGTGTATAACGATAACATCTTGGCACGCCATCAGGACAATATTAGAGGAAAGTAAACAAATATGGAATACCATTTTGTTTTATTAATATAAAAAATAAACTATTCATAGTACGAAGTCAAATACTTTATTCGATAAGAAGACAATGTTTTGCAACACTTAGTGATAGTCTTATGATTTTTATAACTAATTAGAGTATCAAAAATCTAGTTTAATCAAAAATTTAAAAAGGTAGTCAAATATGGAACAGGTACCCCCAATATGGACCATGAGAAAAAGGCAAAACAAATTCTTAAAAATAGGGTTGAATAATGTATTGTAATACTTAATAACAGTTGCATAATTTATTAAATTGGTAATTAGTTGTAAAAATCATTAGACTGTTATATTGCAAAAAAAAAAGGTAAAATAAAAAATATATATGAATACTGATAAAAATCGACATAGTGCGAGTGGTACCCGAATCTTGAGTGTTCCGCTCGACCTAACAAATAGATAACATTTGATGCAAATCGGTTAAGCTGTTTAAATCATAAAAAAAGAAGCATTTGCAGTTGGTTAAACAGCTTTTCTTAAGGCTTTGTATGAAAAATGCTGTTAACCAACCGCAAATAAAAAAAATAGTTTTTTGTAATAAATCGATAAATTCTTGGTTTTCGAATATTTTTCTGTACTTTATGTGTTACAAAGCATTCTGTAAGTTAAATATAAACACATTAAAGTAAAAATTAAACCATTAGTTGTGATTTTGACCCAAATATGGAATATTCCATAAGTGGACCCCAGTGCCTGTCCATATTTGGAATTTAATGACCTCCGAAATTATTGTCTATGTTAAAATAATTACAAAACTAAATCAAATAAATGGCCTGGAAATACAAGAACTACTATATATAACCACATAAATATATGAGGAAAAAGTTATCACTCTCTAAATAATAAGAAACATCGTTTTTACATGTCTAAAAATGATCTGAACAGCAACCAAACAAAACACACATACCATGTCACCGGCCTTCGCCCTACTGACAAGATTGAACTTATACACGTCTAATATGAGTATTTCAAACAGAATATGGCTCTTGTATTGCGATTTGAAATATTATTTCCGAAGAAATCAAGGAATTCCATATTTGGACCCTATTCCATACTTGGTTACTTTCCTCTAAGTATAAAAATTGGGCGGGAACCGTATATCGCAACACATCCTAAACTAGGCAGGGTCTCTGGGGGACGCCTATGCCCAGCAGTGGGCGTCTTTCGGGTGATATGATGAAACTAGGCAGGCATTTGACCACCAACTCACCTAACGGTAATTGACGATGATGCCAAAGATGAAACATGCTCTCTAGAAGCAGAGGTGTCAAGGTTACCTAATCAAAATTCAGTGCGCACACTTGAAAGCAATGTATTCACGCATGGGTGGACCGATAATGGCCAATTTGATATTTTTTCTTGTAACTTGTTCGTGTAATATGAATAGCCCAAATAAGGTTTTAGGAAAATAAATATCAAAAAGCAAAATTTCGGAAAAATTATGGGAATCTTCGATATAGTAAAACCATACCTCGTTACGGAAATTATCCATGATCTTCATATCAAAGGGACGCATGGGGCCACAGCAGTTCCTTGTGCAGCAATCATTGTCTTCGAAGGCAAAGTAGACTTTCTGGCCTAAGCTATTCTTCACGGTATACTTATTATTGGTCTCGAAACCAACGAATGCCTCCAGTAGTTCGACTTTCTGATGCACCAGAAGCTGATCAATCATAGAAAGGTACGCCAAACCAGGAGGGCAATTTGTTATACCTTGCGGAATAGTCATCCAACCACCTGAAATTAATTCTTATTTATTGATTTAACAGTTCATTGCACACAGTAAAATAAATAGAGAAACATCATACATATAGACGACACAACAGGCACTACTTATTTCTAAAAGAAATTTCTTCCAGCTGGCCTACAGAAGAGAGATGTGATAAGTAAAGCAGAAAGGTTCTTAAGTAAATTCGGGCACTTGATATTTAAAGCTAGGTGGTATGTACCTAGTTGATAAATGATATTGCATTTAAAACTGGCGGCGGCAGCGATAACGCTTGATTTTTTTTTATAATGATTTGGATAAATAATGGTCGCCGCAAAAATGTATAATGCATAGCTCTGCACTACATGGAATACCTACGTGTAGTACCCACTAATATTATAAATGCGAAGGTTTGTGTGTGGGTGTGTGTGTGCGTATGCATGTTACCTCTTCACGCCTAAATGGATTTGAATGAAATTTTTTAAATAGCTAGATTCTTGGTTAAGAGATAGGCTACTTTTTGCGCGATATAATGTGTAGTCCACGCGGGCGGAAAGCTAGTACCTACTACTTAAATTAAATAGTTATAAATTTAAAAGTATGATAAACATTAAAAGCTAAGCAACACAGACCTGGTGGCAGAAGCATACACAAATAATAAATAATATTTCAATTAGGAACTTGAAACATGTCACATAACAACAGTAAGCTATACGGATATACCCTCCACCACACACTGATCTATCATGAACATCAACCTCTTTTCTTCATCAGTCAGAAATTTCTCGTAACCACTAGTATGGCTCTTGAAAATCTTTGCATAAATTCTTTTAAAAGTTCTTTTTACACTATTAACACTTAATGTTTTTATGTACACTCTTTTTTCCTTTAAATTCGTAGCACTTGAACACTGTTTCGTAAAATATTTTTTAAATGTTGGCCATTTTGCTGGTCTCATAGGTCTATGAGTTTTAAACATTTCATCATAAAATAAATCAAAATCAATTTTTTGAATATTCTCTGTTGACATAATCTAAGTGGCTACACTATAGCCACAAGATCCAATAGACAGTGTAAACCAATACAAGGAACATGTACCGCAACACACTACTGGTAAGTTATAATTAACCAGTTAAATACATTGGATCGATACACCAACTGTTCATACTTGTTATTATCTCTGTGCAAATAAGTCATTCACTCATGTATCTTCAATGATATATTAAGTACTCACAAACAAGGGCAAACAATATGATATGAAGTTAAGACCTGTGTTTTAATGCCTGTGACAGATAAATGTGTCCTTTAACAATTTTTACAAATAGAGTAGGCAATACATTGATGGTGTGCCTGGTGTTGCTAATGCCCATAGGCAGCAGTGACCACTTTCCATCAAGTGGCCTGTTTGTCTGTTTGTTTACCGAGTGCTACAAACAAAAATGTTTTGTGTTAGAAAATTATACATTTATGCATCCCATCACTGATAAAAGTTATTGTTAACATGTTGGCTGACTGGTATCCTCCATGGCCTAAACGAGGGCACATGGATTTATCCTCAATGTTTAACATGTTAAAAACTAGTAGAAATTAATTCATTATTATTATATTGCAAATCAATTAGTGAGTCAAAGTATGGCAAAGTTATAACATTTTATTACATTATAATTGATCATATACCTGGTGGAACTGGTGGGCCTTGGGGACCAGGCTGCTGTACAATGGCTCCTGGATACCCTGGCTGTGGGTATCCTGGAGCAAAACCAGGTTGGAATCCTGCCTGAAATCCTGCCTGGAACCCTGGTTGGTATCCGGGATGCATTCCAATCATTGGCTGAGCACCAGGAGCAGGTGGGTGTGGGTAACCTCCTTGAGTAGGAGCCATTGGGTAGCTTTCAGCTTTAACTTCGTCTTGTGGTGGGGCATAGCCTTGACTACTTGGAAAATTTGGAGAATAAGGAGTAGGCTTATGTGACATGTTTTAATCTGAAATGAAAAGAAGATATTGTTTTAATTTATAAACAAAGAGTTGACACTAAAACCACAAAAACAATTACAAAACTTGTCTGTGTATGGTACTTATGCCTACTATCATTACAGACTGTCTAAATGGCAAATTAGCTAGATGAAGGTCATAGTTCATCCATTAATTTAACCTTGGATGATAACAATTTAAATTCAATGTTGCCTTAAAGTTTGTTATGTACCTAAACCTAATTACGTACAGATTAGCATGATTTCAGCTTAGGCAGGAAAAATGTTATTTGTTACACACTAGAAATAATAGTGCTGTAATATATCACAATGAAAACACATCTTAGCTTAGTTACATGACATAGGTAATATACCCATAATGTATGACTGAAAATTCAATCACCATCATATTGTACCAGTCTGGGACAGACATGAACAAAAAATATGTCAGAGATTCAAGGTTAAAAACTATTATATGTAGGTACCTATATGAAGTGTATCGCGAAGGCGGCGGCGCCGCCCGGCCACATTTTTTCGATGGCATAAATAGAGCTTATCCATATTTTTTTCACTACTTTATATATAGACGATGTATTGATATTGGTCTGGCCGTAGATTTCTACATGTATGTATGTGAATATTACCTATCACAAAATATATATTGTACTTACTTCGAGATTTTTTAAAATGAAATCTATGCAATACAACCAATCCACTATTATATAAAGTACGCTTAGTGATAGACTTTTCAGGTGCTTCCTACTATGTAGTCAGGAGTTGATATTGTTTGTATATTGTATTGTGAGTGCCGGAGGGCCACAAATAGCGGTCGACGGCTGTGTCAAATCAATGCTACACTATACAACAACGGGACGGGCACACCGTAGGAAACCTGTAGGTGGTTGATTTGGCTGCAACATAGCTACCTTGGTGTTTCTCGGATGATCTGACGGGTACTTTGTTTTAGCTCCAATCCAATAGCTATACCAACACTAGACAATAAGCACGTATTTCTATTCTACACAAAATTAAATAGAGCGCGTAATTCAATATCTTACTTAGATTGGATGTCCAATCAGTGTTGCCAGATGCCTTGAACGTTTTATCTGTAGTAGAAACTGCTAAAATCTGTATAAAATCTGTATGCTATTTTAACTTAAAATCTGTATAAAATCTGTATAATCAATAAAACGGCGTTATTTTGACAACACAAGACCTTATTTACTCGCCGGTGGTGCCATTAAGAAAATACACGTCAAAATCAACCCTTCCTTACATAATTCTAGGGTATTTTGCAGACAGGAAAGGCAAAGTGATCACCCCCCCCCAGTTAAATGTAACATTTTGTAAAAACGTATTAAATAGTACGATGTGGAGCAAAGTACGCCAAAGGTACGACAGACGGCCAAAAAGTACGTAAATCGTACCAAAAGGTACTATCTGGCAACGCTGCTTAAGAGAGAAGTACCGTGGAGAGCACGAAAAATCTTTGGGGGATTTCCCGAACAGAGCGAGTGAAACATCTAATGCTGCCACACGAAAAATGAACGTTGCTTGTAAAAAAATTACCATAAAGAATAGAATCACACACAATAGCGGCATCGCTTTCCGTGACAGGTGTGAGCGGGATAGACTTATATACGTGCATAAGTCTGTCCCGCTCGCACTGTTACGTTAAGCGGTGCCGCTACCCTAGGAAAACAAAGCATAACGCGGTTTTAAGTTGAATATAGTAATTTATACAACGGCAACGCATAGACGGCGCCTCTGGTGTTGTATGTGTCCATGAGCAGCGATGACCTCTTACCATCAGGAGGCTCGCTTGCTCGTCTGCCGACTATTAATAAAAAAATCAATAGAGTTAGAAAAATCTGTATAAAAATCTGTATCCAGTGCTAATCTGTATCACACATCGAAAATCTGTATAAATACGGAGAAATCTGTATATATGGCAACACTGTGTCCAATCACAACTAACCACCAACAACCAATGCAATGACAGTTCACTGTTCAGATTGTGCAACAGCATGAATAAAACGCAGTGACTGTCAATCAGAGAGTTGGTAAGTTCAAAACCTCAAATCTCTTCATCTTCACATCACTTGGACCAAAAAATAATTCCCATTGTTTATCTATAATTTTAAAGGCTTTGCATTTCCGTTTGCGTTTTTACATTTCTCCGTCAACTTTTAGGTGGTATCTTAATCTTAAAATCTTAATTGACAGATTCAGTGTTTCCAACTACCTATATTAGACGGTAGATGTTCCATATTATTAATCCTGTAAAGAATTTTGCGAGTTCCTATACAAACACAGTAGTTTCAGCATCAAGATTTTCATACAATACTGTATATTTACTTTAATAAAAATGTGTAGTGGAATATAAAGCAATAATTAGTATTTTAGTAATAGAACGGCTTTCAGAACTACCAACATAACAAAATGTTTTGATTTTCCGTCGGTGTTACCAGTAACTAATTATAAAAAAAAATTGGGGTAAAGTCTTATCAAACCTTCTGTTACTAACCCACAGAGGACACGTCACAAACAATTTCTAGTTGTACGTCTAAACAAACTGCAAATCGATGTACTAGTACTATCTACTAAGCCCGGGTCATTTAGTATTGCACGCGGATGACAAAGGAACTCAATTTGATAGACAGTCAACAAGAACAGCTCACAGCATAAGCAAAGACAGGAACATCATAACCTATCAGCAGACTTAGACGATCCGCACTCTGGAACGCAGCTCCGTACGGTACTACGGAAAACGCATCCACGCACGCGCGTGGCTGCGGATCCGCAGCAGGGCTGTCCAAGTTGCAATACCTTAATGTGTCTTATAAGAATCACTCTAGGATGTCCCCATCTCTACTTACTCATATTAAAATAATTTTGTCCCTTTCCCTCCATCCCGTGCACGACTATATGTGAAAAGCGACTTTATTGTTTACTTTATAAGGACTAGAATCAACTGTAGTAGTTGCGTGTGAAGAAACAACCGACGACCGATGATTAAACAAAAAGCGACTTTATTATTTATTTTGTAAGGATTAGAATCAACTGTCTCTTTTCCTCAGAAAGAGACAGATTGCATCCCATGACAACACGCACCACACTCAAACACTCACGATTGTGCGTGCTCAGCTATTGTGCACATTATTTTGTATAAATACGGTCGTCTGTATATATAGTTCATAGTTTGTGATCCGCAGTACCTACCGTACGTTTCCATAGACAACTCCAGAGCTGTATTTCCATATACCACTCTAGTGTAAAGCGGACATGTGGACAGTTCCGCAGGAACACGAGAATGTAGAGGGAGTATTCGCCTACATTCGTGTAGTCCCGTGCATGTTTGGCATGTCTTGCCTATTTCATAGACTAAGTAGAGATAGGTTGTTGTCGTCTCGATTCGATCGATTTTATATTTATATTCCTAGCGCTTTTATCCCAAAAAAGTTCGGGGTACACTAGACCATGATCTTAGTAGATCAAGTAATTTCAATAGAGCAGCTGCCATCACCTGTGTGACCCTGCTTACAGCAGATTAGCGATATTACACCGATGAATCGATATAATGTCGACGCGTTTTTACACCCACCACATCCCTAATATGCGAGAATATAGAGCGTCGACCAAGTCCCGCCAAAAGTATCGCCGAAAGTTTTGGCGGACATATGGAGTACGCTTTACAAGATTGGGCCCGTTATTCGTCATTCTGGCGAAATTTGGAAATACGTATAATTTTTATATTGTTTTAAACAATCAAATATTTAGGAATTGCCCAAATTGTTCTAATCTTTTCATAAAAGTAATTTAATAATCATCATCTTGGCGTTAATGTTCCGATTGTGCTCTCGAGAACGAGGGCCCGGGGTCCGCCTTGACCATGATCCAGGATTTGGCAGGTCAGGTAATTACAGTGGAGCGACTGTCATCTGAGCGCCATGACCCTGCTACCAGGGGAACCTGACCAGATTGGATCATGGTTACACATCCAGTCGCCTGAATGTTCAGGTTTCATCATGATGTTTTCCCTCACCGTAAGAGCATCGGTTGGTATTCAACTAATGTACATAACTCAGAAAACAGTCATTGGTACATGGCCGGAGCGGGATTTGAACCGACCGACGCTCATCAGCTTAAATTTGACAGCTGTCATAAGAAATGTAGATCTCGACGAGTACTATTATTTCTCTTTAGGGACCTAGTCCCTAAATTGCTAGGAGAGGGCGACGTTTATTTCGAATATTAGGCGGTTGGGCTGTGTGTCAGATAAGTTTTTGGCACTGTACTTTCTACATAAAAAAGCGTCAAATAGGCCGCTACTATGAAGTGAGGTCTCCAGGGTTGTCAGATAGGTGTTCCGTTACTCAGTTCTCAAATTATTTTTCGCCTAAATAATATAATTTTATGAAAAGATTAAAACAATTTGGACAATTCCTAAATATTTGATTGTTTAAAACAATATAAAAATTACACGTATTTCCAAATTTCGCCAGAATGACGAATAAAGGGCCCAATCTTGTAACACTAGAGTGGTCTATGGAAGTGCAGCTCTGGAGTTGTCTATTTAAACGTACGGTAGGTACTGCGGAAAACGCAACCACGCGCGTGGATGCGTTTCCCGCAGTACCGTAAGGTGCTGCGTTCCAGTGTGCGGATCGTCTTGAATAGCCTCGGGTTTAGCCGTTTGTATGGCACACGTGCACTAGATGACAAAACAAAATTTTTTACCCGCAAGGAGAGTAATGACGCTATTTTTTTTAATAGACAAAAATTTTATTCTTTAAAACCTTTGACTGTGGTATCAAATAAAATTGCTTCCCGATGTTAAAAAAAATTTACGACATCGTTGCATTTACAGCCATTTGTTCATTTTATTTCTTGAAAAGAAGATGATTTTAATAAAAATGATAAAATGAACTACACTCGCTCGCGAGCTTGAATTTTTTATTATTCTTCGAAAAAGTAACAAACAATAAATGAGCGAGCACAGCGAGTTCGGAATTTTTGTACAACGGCTCTTAAATCCGGACTGATCACGCGGCGCGGGTTTAAATGATTAAAAATGAGATTTCGGAAAAGAAATAAGACATGAAATTTCTCAAATGTGACTCAAAAGAGTTTTGTAAATTAGTTCTTAAAATCCGGTTTAAATTACGCGGCGCGGGTGGTGCGAATGTTTATAAAAAACTAGCGAACTTAGGCTTAAAAGAGTTGGGGTGGACATAAATCAATTAATGGACGAACGCCACGATCTTAAATCCGCTAGCGAATTAGATACAATGCAACTTTTTTCGCTAAATATTATTTGTCCTAATCAATTCTCCTCCTCCTAATTCAATCAATCATCCTAATTCAAGGGAAGGTTTACAGAAAGCCGATTAAAAATAAAACATAGTTAAAATAATTGTAATAGATGACTACAATTATTTTAACAATCAAACAATAAGATATCAATGTTTTTTTTCTTTTTTTTTGTCATAAAATAAAATAAATTTCATGAAAATGACTCGTTTTATATAGTAAGTTTATTTATCGCATAAAAGATTCTACCTTGCAAAAGTTTACTTTCCATATTTCACTTTATTCGTAAGAAATCTACGAAAATACATATGTTGAACCTGGCAATTGTTAAAAAGGACACATTGACTCCGTGCTTGACGTCACTTTCGGACTGCAGCCCTTTTCGTTAAAATACAAGTCTTACCCCTACGTGACAAGATCGGTTTTGGTGTGCACTATTCCGTTGAGTTCACATTCCTGTGGTATTATGTCGTGCCCATGCTATAGCGTATAGCGACATCTAGCGAGAACAATAAAAATTATTTTCAGAATTTGCGTTTTGTTTTTGCTTTGCGAGTAGTAAGGTCAGATAATTTGGCAACACACTGGGGCAACACTGGCATCCGGTTGGTAAAATTCATTCTCCATTCACCAATCATACCATTGCAACAAAGTGCATTGACCAACCTGCTACTGCTGCCATTTCTAGCAGGAGCGAGTCAGTTGGATTAGTACTCGTTTCCGCGTTTGTGTCTTGAAGAGGCAGGCAACGAGATGCTCAAGTTGTTTTGCCATTCGTCAAAGTAAAATGGCGCCGCTGTTTATCAATTAACTTTATGTGAGACGGTTCGTTCGTCAGTGATCCTACCCGAGTGACTCATAAAACCAACATAGCAATGACATTTTTATAGCACGCTGTGAGAATACGTTGTGAAACCTTGTGTCGAACTGGCAAGTGTGATTTAGCACACAATAATGCGCGAATTCAAAGTGGTTGTGCTGGGTTCGGGTGGGGTCGGGAAGAGTGCTTTGACTGTACAATTTGTGTCCGGATGTTTCATGGAGAAATATGACCCCACGATAGAGGACTTTTACAGGAAAGAAATAGAAGTAGATAATTCACCTTGTGTTTTAGAAATATTGGATACAGCCGGCACAGAACAATTTGCTTCTATGCGAGATCTCTATATAAAAAATGGTCAGGGATTCGTCGTAGTATACTCCCTAACAAATCATCAAACGTTTCAAGATATCAAACCTATGAAGGAACTGATAACTCGTGTGAAGGGTTCAGAACGAGTGCCTATACTTTTGGTGGGAAACAAAGCAGATTTAGAGCACCAGCGCGAAGTGGCACAAGCCGAAGGCGCGGCGCTGGCGCAAATGTGGGGTTGCCCTTTTGTCGAGGCCTCCGCCAAAAGCCGCACCAACGTCAACGAAATGTTCGCTGAGATAGTGCGTGAAATGAACGTTAGTCCAGAGAAGGACAAGAAAACATATTGTTGTTGTACAGTGCTTTAATATTTAGAGTGTATTGTGGCATTTATTTCTCATAAGACTGCAAGGGTGCGGCAGCAAAGCGCCTGGGCTCAGGCAGCGGAGCGCACGTGCCAGATGGCTGTGCTCCGGCCCACAGGCAAGCCCGCAGAGGGTGGGCCATGGACGGCCGCACTGCATGTCATATCACGTTGTTAATATCTTTGATACATACCATTGTCCAATTGAGGTGCTTTATCTTATATTTTCATACTTTAGTACTGGTAGATACTCCCGCAGTAAATTTTGTCATACTACTATCATATGAACTGAACAAAATAACCTAAAGAAAGATATTCAAAGTCACCACAATGATTTTCTTGTGTTCAACACATTGATGTTTAAGTGGCATCAGATTACACGACACATGTATATTTAAATTAATATTAGTCAACTTTGTATATACATACTTAATTTCATGAGATTAATGATAATGATGGACAAGGACGGTCTAGAGAGTTTAAAAGCCATCCAAATATGCAATAAACTTATGATTGTGCAGAGTGTAGTGTGATGAGACGAGTAAGTGTTTACACCTAAGTCATGTCGCAGATTGTGTTTTATTGTGTAAATTATGTTTATATGAAAAATCAATAATCAAAGAAATACAGTAAGATTTGTCAGTTGCGTGATTGTGTTTTAAAGTCTACCAGGATTTGTGATAATACATTTAACAAAGTATCTATAAATAAAAGTTTAAGTGGGAGATTAAGTACTTGAAGTTTTATTCTGCAGAACACAAGGTAATTTTTTCAATATTATGTAGTATTTTGTTTGTGTGGTCCTAAATGTTTTTAGATGTTTCAAACAGGTCAATTAAGTTGTTGAAATCTTAGAGCACTATTGTTGAGTCTGTGTTTTTAAAATGGTTCAAGCAATATTGGGTCAATAAAGGTAACAGCACTGGTAATTAACACTATACTGAAATTACTGAATGTTATACAATATATTGCCAATGTTACTGTTACCCCTAAATTGGGATGGGATATAACTTAAAGATGGTTCATTTAATTACATTTTTCACTTCATGTAAAAGCTACTACAACAAAAAGTTTGTTGTTCAAGTCAAACACTAGTCTAGTTAGTCAGGTAGAAGGACTGGTTGATCCTTATAAAACATACCTAGATAGTGCTCATTAAAGTATATTACATTAAAGTATAACATACAAATAAATGAATTAATGCAGTGTTAGGTATTTACATACAGGTGACTTCAATTGCATGTAAAAAACAACCTTTACTACAGCACCAACTCTGAAATCGCAAAAAAATCAGCTGTTTCATACATTTTGCCAGAATTATTTAAAATTTTTGTATGACAGCTGATTTTTATTTGCGAATTGAGAGATGATGCCATAGTAAAAGCTGTTTGTTATGTTGAGCACATGCATTGGTTAATTTGATGTTGCCCTGTACAATTAGTACATTACTTGTATGTTTTGTTATTATCAATGTTACTATACAAAATATGTCTACCTACTAACTAATTAGAAATCTTTTAATACTTTAGTACCTACCTACTTCAACAAATATTATTTTAAATTCAAGGCAATCATTTGACAGTCAACATTTTAATTTTGTGAGTTTTATGAATGTATGATTAATTCATCATATGATTTTTATACAACTACAATCCTAAATACAATTTTCCTTGTGTTTTGTTTTTATGCATTTTATGAATAGCAATGAAATATGAATATCAAACTGTCAAATTGATTAATGTTAACGTTAGTATTGTTAATGTTTTAGGTGGTTCATATTTTAATAAATTATCATGATAGAATTAGATAGGGTAGTCTGGTATATAACAAAACAAACCACGGGTATGCAGTTGTAAAGTACCTAGTAACTATTGCATAAATTGATAACTGTTGGTAGTTTGAACAGGTGAATGTTTTCAGTTGTTTGCCGCATGTCATATCACATTGCATACCTTGTGATCACTCAACTGTTAACAGACTATTATCAAGAAAGGCATCAATTGAGTTGCTGTGTGTTTAAGTATTTCTATATGTTAATAGGTTTTTTATAGGCCTGATTAAGATGGTTTGTCATTCAAAAACTACTAACATTTATTTGTTGCTGACAATATAAAAACTTTTTTTATATCACTAGGTGGCAAGCAATCTTATGGCATTCGTTAAGTTCAGTAAAAAATACATTTTATTATTTGGGCAATAAAATGGACATCAACCTTTCCTGTTGTTTTTCCATGCGCAATCTTCAATCGAAAATTGACAACACCCAAACGTGAAGGAAGCTCAAGACCTGTACTGGACGGTTATTAGCTGTGTTGTGATTTAGGTATATGTATTGTCTAGTCTCTCGTCTTTGGTATGTTGTCGAGTTTAGGGTAAACTTAGCGAAGATTTGTAGTCGACATGCCCAGTGGTGCGGGTAAAGCCAATGGGCATGTGCTGGTAACGAGCACTGCTGGACCGTGACGCTCGCAATGCGCAACGTTTCTATAAGTAGACAGGTTTTCTGTTCGAGCCGGTGCTCTGCACTTCATGTTCAGTGGACAAAAGATTGCGATTTTGGGTTGGGGTTGCGTTTACGATGATAAAAACGACGAAGGTTACATAATAGAAGTAGTCAAATATTTTCTAAACTGCTGAACCGGTTTTAATGGAACAAAGCTAAGAACCACGATTAAACTGCCTTTCAAATAAACAAAACCACATCCAAATCGGTCCATCTGTTCGGGAGCTACGATGCCACAGACAGACACACAATTTATGACACCCCTCTTTTTTCGTCTTGGGATTAAAATAAGGGAGAGTTAACATGGCCCATGCCATGCCGTCACTATCTTTATTATTTCCGGAGGTTTTAAGTAAGGTATACGGTAGGAAAACAGGCAACCTGATGGACAGTGGTCACCGCCGCCTAAGAACATTTGCGACATCGGCAATTTCCTGTTCTTTGCATTGTGACGAATAGTTTAGATGCAGATAGAAACTTTAGCAAGGTTGAAGGCAGAATATGACAAATTATGAAGTTATTTTTCTTCGTTTGAAGGTCATGCATTAGTAGTACGCTTCACAGGTATTACTACTGACTGTGGTGCCGTTAGCGGCCCAGATAGAGCTAATTCGCCCGGACGCGGCGGCCGGCAAGGTGTTGCAATATTGTATTGTGTTTATTACTTGCTACCTATTGACTATCTACGTCCTAGTATAGAATCTATCTATCTACGAGTACCAAGGCACTTATCAAATTCGTTATCAAAGTTGTTTCGGTGATATTGTTCTAATTTTAAAAAATAACGGATTTGTTGTCGAGGCTAATCTTGATAGTTACCTACTTATCGTCCAAATATTTGCTTTGCCGCTTGCTAATAATGTTCCTACATAACCTAATTACCTATCTAGGTATGTATACTTCGATCGACACCTAGCGATTACTTAGGGATCGGTCGATACATTGTAGATAAATACAATGTAACTGGACTAGGCAGATAAAATTAATTAATAAGTATGAGATTTTTTTTGAATTAACAGTTACTGGTTTAGGGCAGATGTTGGAGAAAGAATAAGAATAAAGACAACGGTTTTTATTCACTACGGAATTAGAAGATGAAGTAGGTAAGTACTGACCTACCTATATTGACAGAATACAGGGTTAATAATTCGAATTTCGAAGTCAATAAAAACATTTGTCTTTGTTCTTATTTTTTCTCAAACACCTGCCATGGAACAGTTACTGCTTTCAAAACAAATACCTATCACACTTATTTATAAAATTTTATCTGCCTACTCCAGTTAAGTTGTATTTATCTACATTGTATCGATCGATCTACAATACGCAATGCCTCTATAAACGAGGAGAGAGTCTCCCGCGCATTCATCGCGTATACCGCGTACATGCACAGCGCGTGGGGTGGCTAAAAATATACGGGCACCTAGCGTACGTTGCGTACTACTCGTACCTATATCATAAATTGTGGATCTCTGTATTAGATGAAACTGTTTATTGACAAATTAATATAGGTGCTAATAAATACAAAAAATTGTAATACTGTTAAGAGAATTATAATTTTCGTAAACTTACTTTATTAAAACTTTTATAAAATTTACAAATATTAGAACAACGTCGCGTCGCGCTTAAATTAAATTACATACCAAGTAAGTCGAATTCGCATTTGGTAACTAGGTTATCTTTTTTTGTAGCTGGTCCGCTAAGTTCTTGTGAAAGTAAATGCAACCACAAGGAAGATAGTATTGATTATTCGACTGTCTTTTCGTAGGTGAAAAATATGAAAATAAAATATCCCTAAGAGAAACCTAACCGGCACCCGGTAGAACGTTGGGCGCAGTTGCAGAGTCTATTGTAATGGTTCAGTTGTTTACCGAGTTCGTACGACATGAATGGCCGCTCTGCTGCGTTCTCATGCCTCCCGGGGTTCTCATGGAAACAATCGATGCGGTATAGCAGCGTTATTAAATTAATGTTTCCAACTTAACAACAGAAATACAGGGCGGGCTAGTTGGCTCAGAGATGGCAAAGCAAACGTGTCTAATTATGACCAATCTGGTAATCAGAATGTTTTGTTTCCACGTTGGTGCTTAGATTTGGGTTGTTTTGGCAGTAGTATTTCTTCGCAGCTCAGGGCATAGATCTTCGTCTCTAGATGAAACTCATTTAGAGATGTGGAACCTCGGTTTTGTTATTTAGGACTTTGAGTACCAAATCCATATTCTGATCTCTGTTAAGAGCTCTCTGGAGACTGTGAAAGGCTGACTCACTGAGATATTTCGGAGAATCATTATCCTTTGGTTGGCTACCTTTACAACATGCAACCGGACTGAATCTTACTTATAAACTGTCATTGGCTGCGAGTTACGGGTCGGTTGCGCGGCCGCCGCCCGGTTGCGCAACCGCCCACCTTGACTTGCATTGCTTGCACACGGGCTAGCACCCAACATGGCGCACTCATTCAAATAAGACGTGCCGCACCATTACCAGCCATTCGGTAAATAATTCGCCACATTTTATTAGTAACATTAAACCCTTTGTAAGGCAGGCTATCCTTTTAACTTACTTCTCTTTTAAATTTATATCGACAGTTTTGATACTTACGTACATTGGTACCTATATATATAGCTTTTACCTGCACCAGTTACTGATGTATAATAAGGTAGAGATTATCTACTAGAGATATCTATAATTTTATTTGTAGATGACAGACATTACATTTGGACACGTACATTCAGCGAAGGACTGCTCTTTTTTATATTTCCGTAATGGTTATTCTACATTGTATTGTTTTGTAATGGTCCCATTTTTCCCAGTAATGGGCGTTGTTATTGTAAATAGCGCTTTCTGTCGCCGTGTTTGAGCTCGTTATCTGGAACTGGAGCTTATTTCGAGATGGCCATTGTGGGTCTGCTCGCGCAGGGGTCGTGAGTCGGAGCGGGTCGTTTGTTGGCGGCCGGGATGGGATGAGCAACACGTGCTCCGCTTCCAAACCGCGGCCGTCACAATAACAAAATGAGAGACGTGCATTGTGTTCGGGAGCCGGCCCCGGGCCCGCCACGTGTTGAACAGGTTTCAGTTGCGCATTCATCGCTTCCGCCCCATTCGATTGTTTGCCATCGCTTCTTTACTAGGTACTAACCACTTTTAAAACTGTTATAGGTACTGTAATGTACAAAGAACAAGTGACGCTGGCGTATAAAATATCAGAGGGGTCATCAACATTTTCAGTATATTAGAGGCACAAAACAGAAAGTTCTCACGTTTAACAATAAGTGTCATAATGTTAATTAAATAAACCTCTAAGGAACTCGCATGTTTAAAACGAAGTCGCTGACCTCAGCGGTAAATTATTCAATGGGTTATGTATATTATCATGATTTAGCTTTAGAAGCTCTAGCTAACTAATCATTTGTGGACCGTTAAGTGAATTGCTTCTGTTTAAATTAGTTTTAATTTATACGCAGACGGTTTTGACGGGTAGTTAATAATTGACTGGTAATTATTTTTTCAATTATTTAGCTGATTAGCTATAATCACGGATTGGGTAATCTATGGCAATAATTAATCTTTTTGCAATGAATATTGCAATATAACAAATCTAACGGCCAATTAGGAAAGTACCTATATTAGTAAATTATAGATCGACGGGATATTTATTTGGCTACAGTACTACGGTTTCAAAAATAAATGAGCCCCCGGAGTGACAAAATTGCGCCCTCAATAATTTCACGAAAGGTGAGTTTACCATAGGTACCAAAGATATAGAGTAAATGCTCTGTGCCTCAAATAATACAGCAATTTAACTTATTGTGTCTCCAAAATTATTTCTCACAAATTCTCTACAATATTTGCATTTCAATTTCAAATGTATAGTTCAAATTGTTACTACAATATAAAATTATAGGTAGGTATTATAGGTCTTATCAAAATTATCCGTAAAACTGTAAGGAATGGGCGTAAAAACTTACGTAACGTCTTTCCATGACCGCTCCGAAAGGCTTGTCTGAGTGCGTAGCGGAAAGGTATTGGGCAAAGATATTTTAGCACTAGGATTCGCAACTAGTACCTTCTTACATCGTTTTGTGATATATATGCGCGGTAATATCCAACTCTCGGCTAAGTATGGGCGACAGTTGCCGCCTCCGTTACCTTTGTCATTGAGTAGGTATCTTAAAAAATATACTTACCAAATATACTTTAAAGTAGGTATCTACCAAAAAAAATCAGTGTTTGACGGATCAGGTAATTACAATAGAGCGACCTCCGTGACCCTGCTACCAGAGGAACCTGACCAGATTGGATGATGGTTACACGATCCAATACATTTATTTTGTATAAATTTCTTACCTTATCTCACGGGAAACTTAAAACCAAGGAAATGTTACAATCCCATTGAATTAAAAATCAGGGTATCAGACATTTCTGTTTGTTGCTACTTTCGGTACTACTCACTAATGTTTTCAATTAAAGCAGGCATTGTTGAAGTTGTTTTCGTCAACAATGCCACGGCTTTATGAAGTAAAAGTCTTGTTCAGCGCCTTGGCAGAACGTAGCTGTACCTAGCAGCTCATCAGAAGTGAAACCATATCGAATTGTGCATCACGAAGGCCTGTCGTTTTGTACGTGCCTGCTTACCTATTATAAGAGTTTTTGCGTGCGTGCGTTACTGTTTGGAACATGCAATGAATTGAGCACAAGTAGGTGGTACCAGAGTTACTACAACACGTACCTAAGCGGTATTGTACTGCGCAGCGGGATATTGCTGATAATAAGTAGGTATTGCTTATTTAACAATGGCTGGTGACAATTTCACAAAATACATGCATATATTGTAGGTATAAATGGAGCGTCGGTGGCCTAGTGGTAAAGGTATCCGACTTGCAAGCGAGAGGTACTGGGTTCGAATTGCACTGCCGCCATGTAACAATCACTCTTTTCTGAATTATATGTACATTCGTTGAACACTAACCGATGTTCTTACGGTAAGGGAAAACATGTGTGTGTAACCATGATCCAATCTGGCCACGTGCCCTTAATAGCAGAGTCACGGAGATCAGATGGCAGTCGCTCTACTGTAATTACTTGTTTTGCCAAGTCCTGGATCATAGTCAAGGCAGACTCTGGGCCCTCGTACGCGAGAGCACAACCGGGACATTAACGCCAAGATGATGATGATGATGATTGTCGGTATGTAATTAGGTGTCGTCACTAACCACCAGGTGAGATGGCGGTTAAATGCCTGGCTAGTCTAATATAAAAAAAAGGATCTATTAAGACTCAAAATTATGGATCACGGATTGCATTATCATTCAATGTACTGGTAGGTACCACGTAATTGGTATATTGCCATTATACCTACGCCTATTCAGACAACTTCAACGAACTGTAGTAAGTAGCTAGAGCTGTACAAAAAAAATCAGAAGTTTGAAATTAGAAAGTATCCTTATATTGCGTTGTCCCCCATTTTGTTCACGAAGTAATAATGAAGGGAGGTTACAGAAATTGCTGGGCTCATTCATAAAACATGCAGTGGGTCGCACGTGGCATCAGGGGTGAGGGCTCGGCGTCTTTGTGAGACATCCTCCAGTAAAATGGCTACTATATTTTTTGCTCGGTGAAGTTGCATTTGTGTTGTCACGATTGTCTTGCTAGTCTATTAGCAACAATGCGGATAGTATCCGGCGGATAGTTTTGTTTCTCCCGTCCGGAAAGCTTGCATTTGGTATTTTGCCAATTTTGTCGCGTGGTTAGTACCACTAAGTTCAATGTCGATGTCGGCGTGAGAGCGCGAAATGACGTATTTCTTCGAGTGCTGATTACACTGAGTGCTAAGCTACTGGCTGTACAGTGTACAGTACTTCGTATAACAAAGGTCATTGGGAAGTGGCACAGCTGTACATACTGTTCATTATCTTGCGTCGTATCGAGCGAAAGGTATCATCATACCATTTAGTTTCCAGGAGAAATCTTATTCTCACACGCGCTCGGCAAAAACTATAGAGGCGGGTCTGTGGTACTAGTCGCTACTTGAGTCGCTGGTTGTTTAGTTATACCGAATGTTGGTGAGTCTAGCCGTCGCCGCCGGAGGGGTTGGGTCACGGCTGCAGCGATAGTGGTGGCATCTCGCCAATTTCCCTCGGCTTTGAGTTTGTGTAAGTATCTAAATAACAATAATGCCACAACAACTTTTTCACATTTTTTATTCTCAACTACGGATTAAAGAACTTCGGGGTGTGGAAGAACATAGCACTGACGTGTTTATCCATAGATTTCCATAGGTTAACTTTTCTTAGAAACAATTATGTTCATATACTTTCATAAGCTCTTACAAAGTAGCAAAAGCAACGTGGCCTGTGATCGACCCAGTCGGTTCTCCATAGAAAGTGAACGTGGGAGCCGCGGCGTCCGGCGTAGCGGCAACTCGGCCGTCGACATCTTCTCCAAACCATTCGATGGACTGACCATGGTGACTTCAAGAAATTACCAGCGTACACAGATATTATCCTTAAGTAAGTATTATATAGCAAGGTGTGGATAAGTATCTCTACATAAGTAAGTATATAAAAATATTCGATTACCATTAGTGAATAGACCAGTCCATCAAATCAAATGAATTAAATCTCTGTTGCGTCATTGCTAGCATTGAGTCACATCACCGCATCATTAGAATTAAACAAGAGTTGCAGCGGTAGGAACAAGAGTAGGTACATTTATTATTAACATCACAACCCAAATTGACGTATTAACACACGTAGGTACCTAGAAAAGAACATATAAGTACGAAAAGTCTAACAAACTATTGCATGGATTTAATTGACCCTAAAGTACAGTTTGACAGATGCATATCTAATCTGCATGGCCAGCGTTTCTTTTGTGTCCTATTCCTATTAGGAGTTTACGTAGGCAGATTTGTGTTTGTTGCCTTTTAGTAAAAAACACCGAGTCGATTGCGCTTGGAGCGTGTTAAATCGAGATGAAAAAATACTTCTGCGCCACCGTCGGTTGGCTCGTGCGTCCGTAGCCACTTTATCATCTCAAGGCCTCTCCGCACTCCAATGCACCATAACGACGATATATTTGATTTCCAATTCGTTTAGCATACTGTGTTAACGTGGATAGAATCTAGAAAATGATATTGTGCAAGTATGCAGGTTGGTGTGCGTTGGGATCGCGTGCGGCACGCCGCTTGCGCCGGCGCCGCGTCGCGCTAATAGGCGGAAGACCAGTAATTTTGATCATAATTGTAGTCAATTTGAGAGCGTACGGCAGATGAGGCGGCAAACTGGCGCTCGGCGACTCACGGCCATGGACAATTATTAATAAAACTCTCTCGTTGTAAAATTCGATACCTACTTGCCTACAATTACTTGCCTATCATTTTCTTTTGGGCCATCTATATTATCGTGAGTAGGTAGGTAGGTATAGAAATCGATAAATAATATGTCAGTGTAAGTATGTACAACATAAGTAGGTATATATATTTTTTTACTTCAACGGGTCGTAATTAATATTATACATTTGTAGGTACATCATTAACAAACCATAACAGTCCATTGCTGGGCTTAAGCCTACTTTAGAATAGTGAAGGGCATTGCCATAATCTCCATACAGACAGGCTGGAGTACGACGTATTGAAAATACTCAACAGAAACTGCTGTTGTTCTTATTTTAGATTTATATATTTTTTTATGCTAGGTAGATAAATCTGAATCTGTTGCTGTTATGACATAGGGTACTCCGCTAGACTCCATTCTTTTATGCATAAATAGGTATGAATTATGGCTACAATCAAGTTATTTCTTAGGTTTATTAAATTACCTAAGTACGTACAAAGAAATACGTCATTCGCCGCACGTATTAATAAATAATTGTAGACGTCACAATAACCCATTGTAAGTGAATACCTACAATCTGTAACAAAAATAGTGTAGGTAGTACCTATGTTAGTGTCAAAGACACGTAATTAAAAACATATCGGTAAATATTATGAATATTTACCGCCGTGTGGTGTCCGGCAGAGTAGAATAGCACCAACCCCTTACATTCGTGGGTGTCGTACAAGGCGACTAATGTTTTCCGAGGCAAAAGATCTCGTCTCCATAGTCTGGAAAATGGGCAGCAGCGTTTTCCATTGTTATATTTATAACACTGCGATCTCCAACCCGCCTGCCAAGCGTGGAGATTATGGCAATAACCTCCCCTTTCGTGGGAGAGGCCCCAAGTCCTGCAGTGGACTGTTATGGGCTGTGATGATGAAATATTATGAATAACGAATCTAGCTCATAATGATTATCAACAATAGGTAATTCTAGTACCTACAATAGTTCTATGTAGATTTAGAAACTCATATTTTATACCCATATCTGTAAGAGGTATAGCAGGTAATATACCCCACACGGCACATATACCATAACAACTAACAATTACTTATACATTACACTGTCATGCGGCACGTCAGCTCACAAGGCACACCTGCCTGATGTTCTGCATTTTTGTTACACATAATGAAACTTACCTAGGAACAGATATGGACGTATTTTATAGTTGATAGTTAAGGTACCGCTTTCCTGATGGAACTTGTCACAATTCGGTTAGGTAGATCAGTAGAAGTACAATGTAAAACTGTTTAGAAGTATATTTTCATTACAATGAATGTACTCGTAGGTACCACTGATATGACTGGGAAAAGCCTGAGAAGTCACTTACATGAGTATTGCCGCCTTACCTATACCCCCCTCTAGCATAAGGAAATTAAAAAAATGTTATTCGGTTCATATTATTTTGTCTTTATTAATACGACGCTTGCCGCGTGACGCCAATAGTGCATAAAAATAATAAATAGGTAATCATCTTAGCGTGAATGTCCTGGTTGTGCTGTCGAGGACGAGGGCTCGGGGTTTAATTACAGTGGAGCGACTACCATCTGACCTCCGTGACCCTGCTACCAGGGGAACCTGACCAGATTGGATCATGGTTACAAATTCAGTTGCCTGAATTTGCAGGTTTAATCACGATGTTTTCCCTCACCATAAGAGCATCGGTTAGAATTCAACGAATGTACATAACTCAGAAAAAAGTCCTTGGTAGTTATATGGCCGCAGCGGGATTCGAATCCGGTACCTCTCGCTTACGAGTCCGATACTCAACCGCCCGGCCACCGACGCTCTTGTGACGCCAACAGTGCATGCATACCTACAATTACAAGTGAAAAAAAATTAATATAGATTTAAAAAGCGTGAGACTTTCCTTTAGAATATTGATGACGTGACGAAGACCAAACCCCCTCCGCGTTTGTGACCAAGTATGGCATTTTGGAGACCCCCTTCCTCCCTCAACAGGTCACGTAGTATGAGTACGTTCATCTACCTAGCTACTTTGTGCCAGAAATACCTGCTCGATCCTTGTCTACCACATGTTTTCCCCACCATTCCCTATCCAAGTCCGCTATTCAAGGTCGTACAACCGACTTACAGGTAGCCGATGCGTATTACAGTTGCGTTTTACGTAAGATAAGGCCCCCTTATCACGGTGTTCGATTCCGACGTGACGCGACGTAGAAAGCGCTTTCAAGACCGATTTGCGCAACGTCGCGCCGACTCGGCTCGGTTCCATTTGATTAAAAATACCCCGCGCTATTAACACGTAATTGTTGCTATTAGGGGGTATGTTGTACCCAATAATAACGACGATATTGAAATAAAAAAAATTACGATTTCATAGTCTAGGCTATTAGAAATCGATCTAAATCGAAAAGACAAAGTCATCGGACAAGAAGTATAGTGTCTTGTCATCTTCGAATTTTAGCCTAAAGAAATCTACGTTAATAGGTAACAAGTAAGTACAGCCAGCATCAAAAGCAGCTAAGCGAAATATCAATCCCGAAGATCGGAACAACTAAAGTAGATGTAGTGAGAAGATACAGGGATTCGAACCCGACACCTCTCGCTTACGAGTCGGAGCCCTTACTCATTAGGCCACCGACGCTCTCTCACCGATCCGAACAACTATGATAAAACATTATTTTTACGAGTCCGTTTTGGTATGGATGACGACACGACACGACACCACGACAAATGTCATTTTAAATAAATAGAACTGACTTCTAGCTCTATTTTCTGCATTTCGTCAGAACATTCTAAATAACTATAGTCCGTTTGATACTTTTGATGCTGACTACACAATTACCCACTGGTTATCAGGTTTAGTTTGAATATAATGACAGTTCAGTATCAGCAATAAAATCACGTTGAGTAAAAATAAACCTTTAATTACCGCACAGTGAGTGGACATAAAACAAAGTGGTCAAATCAAGAAATAGTCATCCTTAGAACTGGTCGAATCCAGAAAAAGACTCAAGAAGTAGTCCCTAAAGTCAAAAAGCTGTAGATCAGTGATCTCCCGAACGTATAGACCAATTTCGATGCGTTTTCTTTATTTAACTGGTTAGCTTTGTTTAATTAAAATCAGTTTAGTAGTTTAGGTAATATATGAGTATAAGTACCTATACTTGGTCAGGGATGTTCAACGTTTTTCTGTAGGTTAGGTATACCTACATGACTTGATTG
This sequence comes from Blastobasis adustella, assembly GCA_907269095.1. Taxonomy (NCBI): domain Eukaryota; kingdom Metazoa; phylum Arthropoda; class Insecta; order Lepidoptera; family Blastobasidae; genus Blastobasis; species Blastobasis adustella. The sequence continues at coordinate 10,848,980 of OU026123.1, read as the reverse complement.
GTCGATTTTAATTAATGTGTATCTAATTAGAAATCGACGCGCGCCTAATTCATTACCACCAAGACTGAAATCAAATTAAGTATATAACGCAATTTCAATTTCAAATTGTTTACAGATAATGGCGTGAAACGTTTACATAAGTCATTTACTGGATAATTAGTTGCTCTATGTTCAATCTAAATGACTTATCTAAGGGCAAACACATTTTGTAGCAACAAAGAGCTACATTGGGATCTTATCGCTGGCACATAGTCACGGCGACGCGTCAGTGTACATTCTCGACACTACACGCCCGTTTATGTACGCTGCGCTCGCTGAGTTCTACAGTCATAATACCATATTTCTGTCTAACAAAATTAAGCTCTTCATTGTGCGTGCGATGGGGAGATTCTGATGTCTATAATGGACACACATTCACACAGAATAGGGGTCGCGCTGCGCGGGCGCAGCGTTCGCCTCGCCCGCGCTGCTCGTGTGTGACTCACATTACGCTGATTGGCTCGTCCGGCTCTCTCTATAGACATCTTAACTTTTTAACATGGACTTTTCAACACGGAGATGTTATTGTTTAGCATTTATACTAAGCTACCTATATAACGAATGACGTGAAATGCATTGTTTCTTTCAATTCTTTCCTTGAATATGGTGAGTAAGCTCCTGATATATTGTGCCTTGTTTTGACGTAAGTCATATTATACTGTCAAGGTTGAACAATAAAAATAATATAAATTATCCCAAGTAAGTATATAACGATTATTTTATTACCTATAGGTACACGTGTAAACTACTAGGTAAGCTCTACCACTTGTTATTCCGTCCGCTTCCATCTTTTCTAATTAACGTATCTTTCTCTGGCTGGATTAACGCTCAGAAGAAAAATTTTGCTAAGGATTAACGTCATTATCGTATCTGTGCAATTTCTAAAGGGGTTTGCTGCGCTCTGCTCCCGGTGGCAGGCCCGCTTTGCAGTTTGCACTTTTTTCTGTCTTTTTTCACTCTTCGCGTCCTGCTAAGTGCAAATGCAAATGGTCTTCGTCTCGTTTACAAAGATGTTTTTATTATACCCCCACTGGCTACTTACTGCGGACCGGACCATTATTACGGATTCTGACTAGCGAATACCGAACCAGTTCAGATATAAATAAGGTTAATTTAATGTTTCAAAGTTCTACTGTTTTTGTAGCAGTTTCATAATTTGTATCTACAGTATTTTCAAGCAAGACATGTTCTGACTCAGCTCTGTCCTTCATTGAGTGCATGAGCAATTCTTTTGAGAATTTAATACTTGGTCATTTACGTATTGCTTGCTACTCTCTAATTATTAAAAAAAATTATAAGAGAGGTTGGCAAACGAGTAAGAAAGTCACCTGATGGCAAGTGATCACCGCCACATATGGACAAGGACATCCGCAACACCAGGAGGTTCGCGATATGCGCCGGTGCCGGACTTGAGAAAGGTGTAAGATTGTTTATTAAAGACTTTTATGTTGTACCAGCTATGGAATACCGCTGCAGGAAGATTATTTCATAGAGTTGTGATGGGTCAGGAACGTCGCAGGAACTTTCTGAAAAGCGTAGGTGCAGTAGTTGGCCACGGGTGGAACTCTAATTTTACTACTAGTACATAATTAGATAAGAGATAGACAGTATAGTACCTACCTACTTATAGTAAATAGACTACCTACTGGTGGACACCAGGCGCCGTGTTTGATACCTATCGCGGTGCAGTGCGCGTGGGCGCTCAGTTTTCGCAGATCAACCTACGTGTTTGGATCAGTGAGGTGAGTTGTTGACCTGCAGTTGCACCCCGCCCCGCGTGGAACCAGTTCCCGCGGGCGCCCCCCGCCCCCCGCCCCCCGTCCCCCGTCCCCCGGCCTCCGCCCTGGGCTGCGCCCGCGCCGCGCTCGCCACCCAATAATACAATAAACCAGATAGACAATCATTTCACTTCACTTCGCTGGTCTCGAATATCAATTTCAGACCCACCATCTAGCATCGAAATCACGTTTGCTCGCATATTGCGTCGCTCTGACGCCTCTGGCCATATCTCGTAAACTGAACGCAATCCTGATTGGATGTCGGATGCAACTCGTTAGTCCAGCGTTACAATTATTTGTATTGCTGGCTTGATAGCTGACGCGAGTTTACCCGTTAATTAGAGATTGTATCGTGGCGTCCCGTTAGTGTCGCATCTGGACGTGAAGATGCGGCGGTCCCGCGGGCGCGATGCGACCGCGGCGCGCGCGCAGCCGCCAGCCGCATGATGCGCGACACGAATAATAAACCAAGCCACTTCCTGCCGAGCGATAAGCGCTTCACACAACGCAACTTACATCACATCACTATACGACAACCACATACACACGCGCGCACCTACTTACTTTTATTGTCATGCGCCGTACGATGAGCTAGCTACGCGATAGAATATGGGGAGTATGATTAAGTGTGTTGAATATGGTTGAATATTACCAACGCGAGAATAAAGGATACACGTATTTTCGTATAAACATAGGAAATTGGTCAGGTTAGGTGAGTCAGCCTCTGTTTTGAATTGACGTATTCGATACTCGATAGGCGCGTAGCGGAAGCGTCTCGATTAGATAACACATGAGTCAGTTGTTGGAATGGAACTGACGGATGGTTCCTTGTTATGATCGACTTACATTTTTCTTGCTAAGTGCATGACGAAATGTTTATCCTTCCTCTTTTTACATAAATGCATAATTTTGGATCTGTCAATGTTGATTCATTATTGTGGTATTACGGATAGTCCAGCGGAAGACGTCATTTTTTTTTATAAGTAAAGTACAGCGCGTAATTTCTGTTCACTTGCAGTGTAGTGCAAATCCAATGGTTTACGGAAGTTTAATCTCAATGTAATTATTAACTTTAATTGGACCGTCGCCTTGGGCAAGTCAATTAAGTAGGTGCCTTACGCAGTTACCGTATTTCTGCATTTATTGGTTTTCCGCTGATCATTACCCGTTCTCATTAGAGAGTGGCCTTGCGCTGCATATGCAAAATATTTCACCACGTTTTCTGTTATCTTGGACGTAACGAACTCTTCATACAGGTTACTTTTAGTTGAGGTATGAAATATGCCCCGCCAATAGGTATACCTACCTATGCACTAAAGCCAGATGGAATAAATCGTGATACGAATAGTTATCTGCCAACATTTATATCTTATACATTTGTTATTTATGACTCTAGGCTTTTTAGAGTTGAAAGTGTTTAAGATTGATTCCCTGTACTGGGCTAAAACCAATGATGAGATAACAGTTTTATCTGCACCATCAAATAGTGATTCAAAGCTTGCCAACAATAACGTGGAGCCTGTTCGTTCAGTTGGCAGCGACGCTGCGCCTACGTCTGTTTCGTGTCGGGGCGGCCTCAGCTCGACAGACGAGAGTTATCTACCGCAAAATAACCTGCTACACTGTGTAACTAAACGGGGCTGGGTAGCGCAGCAACCGCGAATTACCTGTGTTCGACTAATGATACTTCTGTATTCAAGCTGGGACTGATGATGGGCAGGTGGCACGGGGTTGCAACAGCTGCACATGCACTCTTTAAATAGCAACGCAAGTAAATAACCCTTGCGCAACTTCCACCGTAATTTCAACAATAGTTATGTATGAAATCGATACAAAATCCAATGTCGTAAGCGATGTAAGTTGCGAATTTGGTTGAGTTTTACCTTTGCTCAATAAGGGTACAATCAGCAGAACAGGTTTGGTGGGCGCGGAGTGCCAGCACTCGTAACGAGGACGCGATGACACATGTCTAACGGTAACTCGGTTTTAAACGGGCTACGCGCACGCGCAGGTGATAGTCCGAAAGGAAAACCACAGCCGTAGTTTATGGTAATGTTTGTACAGGCGATCATTTACACAATTGCACCGCTGGTTTCGATGTAGCACAAAAAGTACGTGGTTTCATTGACATTTCGTGGCTCGGCGTCATCGCGTTTGTGAACCAGAAAGTTCATTGACAAAATTGTAAATTAACAGCAGCATTTGCATATTCGGATTGGGTTACAGAAAGGCTGTTTTGTTAAATTTTCAATTTGTTATGCAACGGAACGAACGGAAAACTTGTCTCGTAGACGAATGCGAGAGCGGTCGTCGTAAATTAATGGACACTCAGGCTAGGCTAGAGTTCACGCAGACGTTTTGTGTAGTAGGATGGATGGTGGTACTTGGCTGCCCGGAGCCCCAGAGCGAGAGCCCGGATTCCGGGGCTGCGCCGGCGCGGCTGGCTGGCTGCGGGTCGCGGCGTCGCGTCGCCAGATAATCTGTCATGTAGCAGGCGCGTGGATGTCGCAAGCGCCGCCGCGCGCGCACAATAACATTAAACATGCGACCTGGCGGAGCCAGTGCTTTCAATTGATATATTTTCGAAACCGGTATTCGTTTTCATAACATGTTCCGTACGCGTTACGTTCGAATCGACTAGAAGAAATCTTAATACCTACCTTCCTATTTGATAGCTTCGAAGAGATTATAGGGTACGCCAATAGACTCAGTAACGCTTGTCATGTCATTGAATCGTTTTGATTGAGCCTTCGGTTAAGCTGTAGCCCGCCAGCCAAGTGTTAGTTCTGTTTATTATTTTAATAACGTACCGCCACGAGTTCTTATCAAAACATATATATTTTGATTTGCTATAGTTAAACGAGAACAGCCTGAAAATTGCGTAGAAACCCCGGCGGTACAACACATCAGCAGCGTTTGGTTTGGTGAACTTCCAAGTAAACATTAAACAAGGCATGGACCGGGCGTTCCACTTCGAGTGGCGAAGGCGAGAAGTCAATTTAGGGCGAGAGACGCCGGAGTCTGCGCGAAGTTCTCTTCCCAGCCGTAAATGTCACTCGCCGCTCGCGCTGCCCCTCGCTGCCCTACAGAGTATAATTACATAACCAATCGCAACAATCAGTGGTCTTCATGTCACTTTAGTTTATAGTGCTCATTTTTATTTTTATTTTAGACAGATGTAGGTTTTACGAGCGCATGATGTGGTGGTATAAAGGGCGCGTGCTGGCCGACTGCGAGCGGGTCGCATCGCGCCCATTGTAATTGATTGACACGCTTTTTAGCTGGCTAGAGCTCGCGTGGCCGGTATTTTCGGCGTAATGGGCGCACTGACGTAAACCAAATCGACGGACGTGGGAATCGACGCGAAGTCCTTGTATTCTAGTGAATATGTAGTTCCATGGTGTATTATAACGCTCTTACAACATTGGCGTCGTAATTAAAACAGATTTTGTGTCTAATATTCACAACATTTTAAGCAAATTCTTACGTAACCTTGGATTTAAAAGAAGAACGTACACACGCAACGGCAACTTAAAGAATAGGAATGCGTTAGTTGCAAAATAAATGGTATAAAATCTCACGCTGCATGATTTCTTTCATTAAAGTCGCGATATTGTTTATTATCAACAAAGGTCGTCTGAATGAAAACAAAAAGAACGTAGAGCTAGAGAGTCATTGTATTCGAACAAAGCGTGTGAGCCTTAGTTGAAAGTTTGCCGTCTTATAGACAAGACGAAGTGGAGGATTGCTGAACTCGATACTAACAATCTAGTAAGTCGCAATGCGACCACATTGCTACTGCACCGGCAACGAACTGGCGCTCGACGTCGCAAATTTCGACTGCAAACGAGACGTCTCGGGCATGGTACAATAAAAAGTCACAATAGCCCTGTATAAAAGTTATAATTATCTGATGGGAGGAATGTCGATTGGTACCGTGTATACAAAGCTAGATCTTATTTAGGTACGCTTTCTAAACGATGCAGTCGTAATGAATGCGCTGTCTTGTCCTGCGCATTGTCCGCCGAGGACGGCGGGCCGCGGCGGCGGCGACGCGCGGCCGACTGGTATGCTAACAACACATACCTCGGCTGCCGTGGGTGGGTAAACCGCAGCCATTCAACACATTATTGTAATTAATTACCCTCCGCAGCATTTCAGAACATTTGAGTCGCGGTGGGTGTTTCATTTGTCCAGATAGGTTAATCGCCGGGCTCAGGAGCGCTGCTCTTTTTAGCCGTGTCAAGGAACGACTGTGCCATTTCCAAAGGAGACTTTTTTATAATTTATAATTTACTAGACCTGCATTTGATCGCCATGTCTCTTTTTATTATCATCATCGTCATCACAGTACATAACAGCCTATTGTAAGACTTAGGGCCTCTCCCATGAGAGGGGAGGTCATAATCTCCACGCTTGGCAGGCGAGTTGGAAATTGCAGTGTTGTAAATATAAAAATGGAAAACGCTGTTGCCAAATTTTCCAGCCTACGGAGACACCAGAACTTTTGCCTCGAAAACAATAGTCGTCTTGTACGACACCCTCTACTTTAAGGGGTTCGTCCTATTCTACTCTGCCGGACACTACGGCCAACTCACTTGATGATAAGCGATAGTTCTTTAACTCTTTAATCTACGTATTAGAAAGGACGAACCAAAGGGACCTCTGCTCGTCTCTTGTGCCCCGAAAGATATCAGCGGAATTAGAGCGTTTAGTTCCTTGGAACACTCCCTGACATGCAACATGGAGGTAAAATACTGACAAACGCAAACTTCAACTTCAAGGGTTTGCAGCTTACCGTCTATCACCTGAATCATCTTAGAACGCATCTCCACTGAGTAGATAGCAGCCAGTTGATATTTGGCTGACCCATCCCAAAGGCGGCAGCAGTGCTTCATACAAGACATCACTCTATTGAACCCATATACACTTCATGTTCACCAACATAATGTGGACATTGGAGGTCTGATATAAATATGCATAATCCTAGCTGTATTAACAATGGCCAGCATCGGGCGGCGGCTCGCGGTCAGCAGAGGCACCGCGGCATTAGCATAATCCGACCTAAATGGGAGAGAGCTTGTCCTGAAAAGGATTGTACGGATGAGGTATGCTTCATTACGCGACTTCCTTCCCTCCGCGGCGCGCGGGCGCCTAATGAGCATGGAATGGAAAGAAACGAGAATGTAATAATAACGCTACAGTTGCCTCGTTTACAGCTCCACCTTCTGAATTTGTGTATTATTATGAGTATATTCGTAGTATTAGGTACTTACCTGCCCGAATCTGGGATGGACCACTCGGGTGATGATGATGTAAATATAGGTACCTACTATGAGTAAGTAGATATATTATTGCAATTTATACTTGACATTCAGTTGTGGCTTAGGTTTATTCAAAAATAAAAATAAAACCTATGAGTCAGTGCCTGGCGGAGTCAGACTCACGCTCATATATAAATTGTCTGTAGGTATATCGAAAGCTGTAGTTCGTGTAGTTTGCTGGAGCGGATGAAATTAATTGCATCTATCGAAAATCAAATGATAGCATGTGCTCGTAGATCCGCACAGCCATCAATGGCGGTTGAATTACTTTCATTTCTAAATTTAAAAGTAGGTTGAACGAGTGTTTGTTTGCGAAGACCATGATGAGATATTTATTTTGGTTGGGTGTAGCGCCCGGCCCGCATCTGTTCTAAACGCTAGGGAAAATATCGTATCCCACATGTTTCAATTCAATTAATTTCTGCTTTCGAGTTACACAGTCTACTAAATTGATTACAATGACTGACATTCAAGTTCTGTTACTACACACAACCTATTCTGTTACAACCTATTTAAGTACGTAGATTTTTTATTTTAATTATTCAACAAGAATCAAAAGAATTACTTAATATTTTCCGTAGGTACTTTATTAATATGTAGGTGTTCCAAATTTACGTAGCGCACGAATGAACCAAAACTAGTTACGGATGACCGATAAATGATACAAATGTTATCGGTCAGACAGGTTAATTGCTGCGAGCTGATGCATGAGCCGGTCGTGGGATACATTATCTTCAGGTCGTGGATAAAAAAAAAATCATCTTGGCGTTTATGTCCCGGTTGTGCTCTTACGTACGAGGGCCCGGGGTTCGCCTTGGGTATCTTCAGGTCATGGATACGACACGAATACGAGTGCAAGGGTATAAAACCAAGTAGGTACAACAAAGTGCGACGTTGTAGCCAGGCGTTCGCGGCGGCAACGCGACGAGCCCTCGCGTCTCGGGGCTGATCTGGAGTAGTGGGCCGGATTAGGATAAACCGAGTCAATGGCCGGGTCACGTGGCTATTTGCGTTCTGTTCCACGCCCCTCCCTCCCCCCGCCTTCCGTTCCCCGCTCCGACTAACCGCCACCGACTAATTTTGGTAACAAAACTGTTGACATTCGGCCGAACATAAACTAGCTTCAAAGAACTCCATGGGTTCACAATTGGCTCTGTCATTAGTTTACTATCGAGGAGTAATGAGGCTCATTTCGGGGCATTATGGCGTTATGTACTTCTAAGTGTCGAGTACCTAAAGTGTATTCTCTGTTATCGTCACATGTCTAGCGAGACTGGTTCCGCGGGACGGCCGTTGTAGCTGCGCAGCGAGTTGTTGACTATGAATAATTAATTCATTTATGAATCTGAACGCAGTCGCCCGCCTACCGAACACTACACTCCTACCGATATTATGTAAACCCAAACCCGTCCGTATCAAAACGCCTTAATAAAACTGATAACTTTCGAATATTCTTCTAGTGTCGTTTGTAGACAAATAGGCCACCTGTACAAGATAAGGAGGTTGTCGACCTGCAGCACAAAGAACTCTTTAAAATTATCAGGTAGACACCGCTGACTCCGAATCGTACTACCTGTACCAATACAATAAAGTGGGTGGATTTAAATCTTCGATAAAGATTTTATTTATCTGTACCTAGTTAACATTATCGAATTGTTATTTATGTCGCTCTATATGTACGCACATATACTTACACCACCAGCATACGCAGTAGGTACTTTCTTCTATCTAGATGTTTAATAAAAACTAATTTATTGTTGGTATTTCTCATTAAACTTTAAAGAAGATAGGTTGAGTATGCAATTATTGCTTACTATATCTTCTTAGTTCTTAGTTAATGCGTATATTATTTACCCATTATCAAGTCAACTCGATAACGATAACGAGCGTAAATAGTTTCTCGTAAATGATTGTTTTAAGCTAATTCACTGTCTTGCAATTGCAAGTAATGGATGAGTAGATATTTGACACGTTTTTTGACAATGACTCTGTCTCTGAACGGGAAATAATGGTCTTTATTCCGTGACCACTTTGAAGCTTTCACTGGCACGCCATGGCGCGGTGGGGTGTTATGTCGCGCGATAATTACGAGGAGTGGAGACCGCGGGAACCTGCGCCGGCGCAGGTAACGACACATTGTTTGATCTGCTCCACGCTCGAACACAATCCGCTCGGCTCTATCTATCTCCCTACAGCTACGTTCCTCGGCTTACGTTAACACATGCCTAGATACTTAGACGCATAATATGACCACATCCGTATACCATTAATTTCGAAAACAAACCGTCACCCGAGCCGATGCGCCGGAGATTTGTTGACACACGGCCTACTCTGGGATCGCGAACTAACAATGGCCGCGTTAATATTCGCGCCGGGAAAGGAACTACAATGGTGTAAGTTACATTACATAAAGGTATCACAACGTTGAAGGTATCTCTACAACTAAGTGAATAAGCGCTCGAGACGTTAAAAAGTATATTCTTATATGGAAGCCCTTGTTGAATTTTAACATATTGGTTATTCATGTCCATTGTTTCTCAATTAGCATGTTGCTTCATATGATAGTATGAAATATAAATATTATATTACAGTTGAGGAGTGCGCCGAATACTTTATATGGGTTTAAGCGGTGAGTGGGCGGCGGGCGGCCGTGAGCCGTCGCCGCGCGATTAGCCGGGCCTCGCGCCGCCGCCGCCGTCTCATTGCGACACTGCACTTCAATAATTAACTACCTATTTATACATTTCTATTTCACTACATCATATTACCACGTGAACAGTCACTAACGATATTATCCTCCCTTTTTCGTAATTAGACCATCAGTGTGTAGTGGAGTGCGGCCAGCGAGCAGCGGTCCATCACCCGAAGTTTTGACACGGTTGCCAACTCGGACAAATTACACAAATAATGAATGTGGAAACGATTACGCGGTAACTGTGCCAGCGTTTCAGTTTCAGCTGAGAGCGTGCGGAGTCTCGGTGCCGGCTGACATAGAGACCTATTAGGGTCAATTGTGAAGATAATGCGGCAGCGGTGCGTGTGGCGAGAGTGCATTCGTCCCAGATTTATGATAGCGGCCGCTGCGGTGCGTCCCGCGTCCCGACAGTTGCGTATTGTGCGACCCCCGGGGTGAACGCTCTGCGACCGAGTCGTCGACACCCGCGCGATAATTGCTGTCGCGTCTACCTACGCCGGCCGGCGCAGCCCTGCATTGCGTTGCACCTACTCCATTACGAGACACTCATGCATCAATTATAAAGGGCTCATACATTATTTACAGCTCCATAATTTAGGCGCCAGGGCAAAAGGTTAACCATGTAGCGTTACGTGACTCGGTCGATCCGCTATCGCCCAAGGTGAGGTATTAAATATTTAGCGGCCCGATCCCTAGCCAGTGTTCGTCATGGGTGTGGCCATAAGAAGTGCCGAGGGCCAGTTTACGAGTTGTCACTTGTCAGAGAATACGCGATGTAGGTGCACTTCGCCGAGGCGTCGTGTCTCGTTATTGAATCCCGAACGCAATGAGCGTAAATGAATGTCTTCCCTTTTTATTACAGTACCTACTCTTTTATTTCCGCTACACAAGACCGGCAAAAGGTTGAAAGGCGGACCGGCAGAAATGTATGAACCCCAGCATATATGACAAATAACGTTAAGCGATATGTAATGAGAAAGGATTTTTCATTTTCTACAACTGTTACTATGGCGACAACTCTGAAATCACTGTGGGAAATTATAGTCAATTAAAATAAACTTAATTTTGTACTGTAAAATAAAATAAATAACGATGTTTCAGCTAATCTCTGAAGGAGGTCCGGGCAACTCAGCTATTATGACCAATAACGTTGAGTGATAAAGTAAAAGTTGTAGAAAATGAAAAACCCTTCCAATGACATATCGTTTAATTTTATTGGTCATATAAGCTGAGTTGTCCGGATCTCCTTTAGAGATTAGCTGAAACTTCGTTAATTATATCTTCTGCATGTAGCTACTCAATTACCTTCTAATCTCATACGTCGCAAACCGAATACGCTTCAAATTGAATCATGCTATGATTTCCTTGTCTAAGTTCCGCATCTGCGGTGTTTGTTCATCGGGTCACGCATTCGGGGTCTGGCTCTCGGTGATTGATGCCTTGGGTTCGATACATTTAACACTTATAGGAGGATCCATAGCTATCAGCCTACCGTGTCTGCTGTTCGTTTGTCACGGTTGCTATATAGAAAGGAGACTAGAGAGTTCATCGTACACTGTTATCTAGATTCTAGATGCAGACCATCTAGGTCTTCTGTAGATCAGAAAATGGGCAGTGTTTTCCGTTGTTATTTAAAACTGCGATATCTGGACGAAACTCCTTAAGTCCTGCATCCGCTACAGCTGCTGCAGAAGCACAGATTGATTGACTGAGTTATTTATTTATATCATAAATTAAAAACTTGCATGTCAATTTATAACTAAGAACTTACGTATAAAATTAAATTATAGCAAGTACCTCCAACTTCAGCTATGTTATACAATTCAATCATTTGATAGATATTTATGTCAATTTACAACTATTAGGTACTGCATTTGGTTTTTATCATCAACATCCTCAAATACCATCGCCAACATAATATTAACTTTATTTTCGTAACGCCTACACCATTATAAATTACGTTGAATCACTTAAGTAGGCATTAAAATGTTACCCGCTAGGCGTAGGGATATTCGATAATACGGGTGGGTGGCGTAAACCACATTATTCATTTCGATGCATTTATATGCAGAACGAAATAATTTCCGAGGCGGTCGTTTGTTTAGACTGCGGTCAGATTGTCCTGTATGAATAATCTGGTGGTTTACTAACCTGCGTTGTTTGGTGAGACAATGAACTGATTTATTTTGCTTGTTGACTGGTTAGGTATTGTTTGGAGACACAAATGACGTCTGTACCGCCGGGGCCGGCGCCGTCGTCTCGAAGGGAGCGCGGCGCGGGCGCTGTTTTGTGTCAGGCGTCAACTCAATTCCTGAAGGGAAGTTGTAAATAGAAGCGGCCCGGGACGGCACTCGGGACAGCCGCCCGTGAACTGATTAATTATTATTGCTCTATCAAACAAAACCTTTTAAAGTGCACGACAAAGCCCCCAATTTGGTGCCAACTCGGGCCAATGTTTTAATCAATCGATTTATTTTAATCACCCCACAATGAAAGTCTGACATCCGTTTCAGAAATTCATTGCGGAGTTTTAATAATGGAACGAATTCAATAGGTCGCCATTGTTTAATTTTAATCATATAGAGTTAATACTCATTCAAGGATATTTATATGGAAAAAGAATAACTACTTATTATGTAAACTAGGTTTTTCCCGCTACTTCGTCCGTATAACATTTTTGTGAGAAAAAAAGTAACACAGCTCCGTTTCCAGGTTGCCATCAATCTCCTTGACAAATTTTATCTAAATCTGTTCAGCATATTATTCGTGAAAACATACCAGACAGTTTTGTATTTATAACATTAGTTTGTATGACAGAGTTCCAAAAGCGCCTATATTTATGGAACTTATCTTTGCTTCGCTTAGATATAGAAACTTCGGTGGTATTTGGAGACATTAGTTTTTCTGGAATCTGGAAACCCTTAGTTACCTTAAATTCCTGCTGATGGCAAAAAAGAATTCTCTTACCCTGCAAGTCTGTGCAGAGTCGCTACATCGCCCGCCTTCGGGTGGCTATTTCTTTGTTGATCAATGCCCTTCGCGGCTCACTGTGGCGTCGAGGGCGTCCGGATAATGGACGCCTGAAAAGGGATTTAAATAATGCTTCGGACTCGTCGTATGCTCTTGTCTTGTCCCTTCTGTCTACTGCTAATGTAATACGGCGACATATGTAGGAGGTATATATAAGTACTGATGTAGGTACCTACTTTAGTTCGTTGGAGGTAGGTACATTGTAGATAATAATACTTAAAGATTTTATTACACATAATGTAGAAGTTCTATATGCAATTTAACGCAAAATTACGGTTGCCATGTGTACGGCACAGCAAAGTAGAATTGAACCCCTTTTTGGGTTTCTTTAACTAGCTAAGACCTCCGCAGCCCAGAATTAAAAAGAAATTATGAACAATGCGATCTCCAAGCGTAGAGATTATGGCCAAGCGCTCTCGGATGTGGAGGACCGCTGCAGTGGACAGTTGCGGACTGTTGATTTGATGTGACACATAAAATAATAATAATAAATTCATTTATTTAAATAAAATTACTCGTAAATTACAAGTTAATTAAAAATTTTAACCAATTTATGACAGATAACTTGCAATTAAATTTGTTATATGCGATTTAGTGTGTTATAAAGATAAGTGCCAATATAAAAGTCAAACAAAAAATCTACGAGAAAGCTGTGTGCGGAATAGTTAATTGTTGCACACCATGTTTGCATGTCTATGACTGGTTTCGGGATTGAATGGCACTAGGGAGTGCTTTGACGTCAATTATGCAAAATGAATAATTGACGTTCTGAAAGAACATCACATTCATGTAGCAATTTGGTCGTCGGATAGCGGAAGGGTCGGAAGGTAATAACTTTTAAGATAGCTCTTTGTGCTCTTTCTAAGTCAATGATAGTTGTTTTATGTGTGCCACCCCATGCCGTAAGTAATGCAATGTAGAAGTATAGACACAGCGCAAGGTAAACGGTTCGGCGTAAAGCCGGCGTAAAGTTGGCGGCGTGTCTAAGATTTTTGAAGATATATATTAGTTAATGCATTCTTGTAGGTAGGGGTAGAGCTAATTTAAGAACATGTACTATTTTGTTTGAGCGGGTCGGTAGTTAGACAGGAATGAGCGATAATTTCATACATATTTTCTGGAGGCTAGGTAGAGAAATTATAAGGGAAAGTCATGTAGGTACTTGGTTTTGTTGATTTAGGACGGCTTGCACCAAGTTCCTAAAGGCATTTAAGTTGATGCTTTAAAAAAAACCTCATTCAAAACAACGTTAAACGTCATTCCTAAACGTGTTTAAGAATTTGGTGCAAGCCGAGCTTAGTGATAATGCATTAAATCTTAGGCAAATGGGATACAGAGTAGAAACCCTCTTGCGCTTGGCTGAAAATTTCAGTTCAACTATTTTCGCTAAAAAGTAAGGTAGTATCGTCAGCGGATGTAATGATTCTACCATTAGAGTGAGGGAGTGAGCATAACCGTATTGAATATCCTAAAATATTGCATATAAATACCATAGTGGGGACCAAAAACTATCTAAGTCTCCAGCGGTCCACAAAAATGACATTGACATGCTTATACGATTTAACAATATTCATACTCAAAGCTAAGGGGTTATCCCTCAAGGATAGACTGCCCGTTTTCCATATCACTGGTAAATTTTGACATTAAACTGTTTAGAGCATGATAGTGTAAACGACCAATCGTTTACCTCACCTTACATAATCATAATCATACTGGTTTAGTCATTCGTACATTAATTAAATTGCAGATTTGCTGACGCACATAAGCAGTTCTACATAAATAATACCTTCCTAACATGCTCAATCCACTTATGGCGTTCTCTGAAACGTTTCAGTAAAATCCCAGCAAACAGTACGAAAATCTGAAAAATACACATTGAAGGTATGCTTCGTCACGAACTGGTTCACACATCGAGTTCAGCTCAACTCTATTCAGAGTAAAATGCAGTAGTAACGAACACCATCTGTCGCCGCGTCCGCTTCGGTCGGATCCGCTAAAACAAAGGCCGCGTGAAATTGATTGAATGTGGAATTCCACGAATTGGATCTGACGGTCCGGGCTAACATTTCCAAAGGGTAATTTCACATGTGTCCTCTGCCATTCCCTGCAGCGACGAGAGCGATGCCGACAGAGTGGATAGTTTCGCGCCCAATTATTGGAGAATCCGTTGCCCGCACACGATTAACTGATGCGCGGTGCAGCCCGTCACATATTAGAGGTGTTCGTTATATTAGATTACAGTATATTATAACGATATAAAAATATACTTATAACACCTAATATTAATATATAATATTTTCTGCTACTAATATATTGTCATTTCACACAACACAAGATAACCATAATATTGTTGTGATACTTTTTCTGTTATATTCTGTTATGTATGTGATTAATGTCTTCGAAAGTCGCAAAACTAATGTTTGTACGTGGTAATACAAATATATTGATTAATAATGCAATTTTATATAAAATTTTGTTCCCCAAGGTACTAAATGAACTGTAAATAATAATACAAACTGAAGAACGGCGATCGTTATACGGTAGGTAAAATTATATTAGGGTGTTATATTATAACGTTAAAAATAACTAAATATTTTATAATAGCATAGCGTTCTGTTATGTTATAAGAATATAACGGATCCGCGCACCTCTAGTCACATACAATACGTCTGCCGTATTTACAGTGGCTTACAAA
Source organism: Blastobasis adustella (assembly GCA_907269095.1). NCBI lineage: Eukaryota > Metazoa > Arthropoda > Insecta > Lepidoptera > Blastobasidae > Blastobasis > Blastobasis adustella. The sequence goes on along the minus strand of OU026123.1, from coordinate 10,833,419 downwards.
GGATATTGAGATTTCATTAGGCTTGCTTCATGTGAATGGCAATGACGCTGTTGCGCGCAGTGCTATGCACACTGTTTGGTGTCGATTTAGGTAGCTGTGCGTACAAACAAAGCATTACTGCTCTAATATAATATGATTCGCGTTGAAGAAATACAATTATGTTATTCTTAACTTCTTAATGAATCTCAAGCTGGAATAACATTAAACATTAGTTCACTGAATTTTGTAAACCTTACATAGCTTGTCGGTTGTGTGTGGTGTCCTTATTGAGGTAGGTAATTAATAACATATGCTTTTTAACGTAGTCGTAATTAACAAACCGATGGGGTGGCTCTATTGGTAAAAAATAAACTTCTTGGCGTTAATGTGCTGGTTGTGCTCTCGCGCGCGGAGGCCCGGGGTCCGGCTTGATCATAATCCAGGATGATGGCTGATCAGGTAATTACAGTGGAACGACTGCCATCTGACTTCCGTGACCCTGCTACCTGGGGTGGCTCTATAAGTAATACTTATTTATCTTTTTTAACGTGCAAGATGCTTGCAAGTAGATATTACATTTTTGCAATAAAAAGTTTAAGTCAGACACTAGTGTTATTCTCGGGCTCATTACCAGATACATAGTTGTATTACCCATTGCTGCGGCAGTCGCTCTGTGCATGACAAACACGTATAAAATAAGTGGAAATATGTTAATACCGCACAAACACGAGTTTCTTGATTGCAAGCAATATTAACCGTGCAATATTACACTGTGCATATTGATCGTACACACCGACGCGGCCATATTTGGCGTGTGTTTACTTAAGCGGTCCCCATAATTAATTCTTCTCAGAAAGTTTGTTCAGGATTCGAGAGTTATTTTTGCAAGGAGGCAATTGTGTGGGACGAAGAGACGTCGTTCATTCTTGATATGACGTTTCTCTTTATTGGCATATAGGAAAAAAAAACAGTACCTTCGAGTATCCTGTACTGTACTTGCAGTCTTTATTTTGTTGTAATTAGACTAGCCAGACATTTGACCGCCATCTCACCTGGTGGTAAGTGGCGATGCGGCCGGTGGAGCATGCCTGTCTAGGAACAGCCTAGAACACTCTAGTCTTGAAGGCGTCTAGATTATAATGATCAGGGAACACACTCCCAGGTAACGCGTTCCATTGCTTGGCCGTACACATTATAAAGATTGGAATAAAGCGGCTAAAGATTAATAATTTGAGATGTGAACCTTTACTATCTACGTGTAACTCACGAAGGAACCTGATCGAAAAAGTCCTCGTAACCCAGTTCGTAGCCAGATCAGTGGTCAGCGGGGCCAGGCGTCTCGTGACGCAACTGCGTGACCGTGACATCAGCTGCGCTTGCGCCGGCGCACACCGCCTTATCTACAGGGTGACAGATGCCAGATGCCAAGATATTCGTAGTATCTGTCGTGCGGTTACAGAGTTGAGACAGGACTTTGAACATATATTTTTCGAATTACGCAAGTTTTCTTGTTACAGAATCATTTATCGAGTAGGATATTTTACGAACTAACTGGCGAAGGGTTAATCAAATGTGGTTCGTCTATATAATTCAGTGTACCATTGGATTGTTTAAAAAGATTTCTTTGATTTTTATATGCAAATCTTTTGTATAGAGTCTAGAGGTATCGCGTTGATATCTTTTGTATAAAAGTTGATGATGTGTTTTACATGCAAGTTTTGAAGTGTGTTATTGGCATATACGATGTCTATATTATTATATATTGAAGATAAGTGACCATTGCTATTATGATTTCAACAATTCGTCGTAGTTATTTTGGTTCATACTGTTTCTTGTTACCTACAAGACGCGCGGTCAAACCGCTCTGTGCCTGACCTGCTTTCGATGTGCAAAGCGTTATTTCCCTGCTATATTTTACCACAAAAATACGCAGTCGTCGAAATAAAGGGGTAGACTAGACAATCTAGGAGTCTCTTTCGCCGTCTTCAGCATACTCGTACATTATCGCAAGCATACTTTATGAGACGTCCGCTGTAATTCAGTGGCAGGGCATGCCACCGGCTGCCACCCACGTTCGTACATATATACACATGTACGCTTTCCATTTCACTTGACAGGTAAACTTCCGTGTCCGCATGTATTGTACGCATACAATTACGCACGAATTTACGTCAACAATTAGCCGAACGGATCTAAAATGTCTGTTTTGCCATCTGTTCTCGAAACGAGTATAAATCAGTGTATCTATCTATCTACTTAGCTACAAAAAGTTATGTGTCGACTCGGTATTTATTGTTTGTGGCTCTTTCTATGAAGCGTAATCATCAGTGTTCAATGAACAGTAGTTATTGTTTTTAAATTCCCATATCATAACGGTTTGGTATCCTTTGCATATTGCATGGTTATTCAGAATTCTCAGAATGATGATTTTTTCTGCATGTCGGCGACGAATTCGTCATGTATATTAATCACGTTTGCACACTAGAATTGAGCAAGTATTTCTCTGTTTAGTATTTGGCGCATCAAGCAAGAGATGAGTCATTACGTAAATATTTCCGGCTTGCACACGATTTTGAGGTCATTTCAGTTTTCGGAAACCAATCATAAGGCTCGAATTGAGTAATGCAAGAACAAGGAGCCCTTGTGGCTGCACCAGTACGCGTTCTTAAAAATAAAATGAAGGGAATGCATCTCTCGGCGCTACTAATATGCGGTCAGTTAGATGCGGATCAAACCAGTTTTTGTCCGTCTTATATCAAATGACTGGAGCCGAAGCAGGAAGTGTCAGAAGCATTGGACAAACAAAAAAATGAAGCGTCGATTCGACTTGTCCATAACCTCAGTTCAGGGTCCAAGTATATGATTACAATAACAGTTTCTTTGATACTTACACATCATTACGAAATATAGGCGAGTAAAAAATTTAAATGCATTCGGTGATGCATACGTGGCTTGGGCATTGTTGATAGGCACATAATTACGTGGCTTGGAGCCAAATTGGGTTCCACAGGTTAGTGTAAACGCATTATAATAAGTATAGAGTATCTACCTGTATTTGTTTTGTTACAAACCGGGAAAAGACGCGACAAGACAAGCTCATATCATAAGCAAGAAATAAAGTTATTGTACAGTACATATTTAGGTATAGTGTTCATTACTTCCCATTTAATATTAGTTTAGCCTGATTGCTGAACAAAATGTGTGTTTGTTTAGGTATTTATTTCGTTTCGTTTATCTGTGTGGGCTGGGCAGTTACCGGCTACCGCGTGCCAGTTCAAACATAGTTATCAAAGTCTGGCCCAGCATGGCTGCGGGGCAATTGACCCTAATATACGGTGACATCGAATTATCGCCACTCAGAGATTACCTCACGGGCTCATTTGGGCCCAACGGTCCGCGTTAGGCGATCAATCATCGGTCATCTCGAACAGCCCCTTGGCTTGCTTTAAATTGTTACCTGTTTAACGGTACATGTACATGTACCTATGCGTTAATTACACGGTAAAAGTTTATATTCCAGGGCTTTTCGGTGTTATCTATTGTCTCATTCTCGATGTAGGTATCAGTATGTTTTCAACTAACCTACTTAGCAGTATTTACCGCCCACTAGTACGTAGGCAACTATTAAGTGCCAGAAGCTACAGTCCTAACACACCTCTTATGCCTCTTCTACATCTTCTCATACATTTACGTCAGTTGAGGGTCCTTGACCTGGTCTTTTTGGATATGGTCATTTATATGTTAAGTATTTAATTTAATACCCTTCGCGGGCGCTCTCATTCGTACGATAGATACCTTTCGTAAGCCGTCTTTCATCCATTCTTTGAATCTTAGTCACGACATAATCTTTTAGCTTACAACCGACTTCTAGTGTATGCTGAATTACTTCAAACTTCTTTCGTGTGGTGAGGTAGACCAGCTGAGCTGGGACCTTCGCCGTGTGCCAGGAAATGGGCAGTAATGTTGTCTGTTGTGTGTGTTCTTACTATGATTAAGTGGGGCAAAACCCTCTACAATTGCTAAATCTGCCAATTCCAGCGGCGGACTGTGTAGACTGTGATTATCCTTTATCATATAATCAGGTGGCATATTTATTAGACCCATTTGTAACCCATTGGTGGGACTCGATCATCGGCGTCATCCGCGCCAACCGCTAGGACACCATGGGGACAGGTTGCCTTTGGAATTAAGCCACAGAACTTGACAGAACATTCTGCGTGGGTATACTTCAGATTAGGTATATTTATTAGGTATCGCCATAGAGATTTTGATAATACAGTGCATACAAGCTAAAATAGACCATGCAAGTGGTTATAGACCAGCAAACACTGACGTAGCTGTTTCCTTGTCAAATACCTATTTTGTGGGAATACCGATGTACAGAACTCAGAGAATTGAGGAAAAGCGCTACTGATATAAAGGAAAAACCTACCTTTCATTGTAAATATAATTTCAATGTTCTGATGTAGTCTCTATTTTCTATTCTTGATATTTTATGTTTTGACATTTTTGTTAATCTTATTGATATTAGTATTACAATACGTATGGGTAAAACGTTTATTAATTGGCATTCTATTTGAGAATCTTGACATTTTCTTACACAGTATTTTATTTTGCTTGTGTAGCAAATCCTGTTATACATATTTTAATTATATTAATGACGATGACGACGACTGAATTATGTACAATTATCTACGGGGGCGTTTGTTCTATCTCACAGACTACACAACGAGGGCCGTTTTTTTATTTTGTGACACAACCTAGGGTTTGTTGTCTGTGTTCTATTTACAGAGCGAAAATACTCTCCTTTTATTTTGTATAAACATCCTAATCAATGAAATGTTTAAAGTTATTATTTAGTATTTATATTGCCTGTGAAGTAATGTCGCGTTTTTTCCTGTGAGCTCCAAAGCTGGCTTGTAATACCGAGTATAAGTTTATTACCTATTTCCTTATATGTATGGCAATGAATTATCCTTGTGTACGTTTTGTTAAACCAGTTGTAATGCAAATAAATGTGTTTATAATGGGGAAGAAATCCTATACTTATAGGTTTCCTCAAGAGTTACAGGACAGTTGGGACCTAGTAGGTATGTAGTATGGGGGCTTAGGTAGTCGCCTAGAAAATTAAATGGAGGGAATGGAAACCGTAGTTTTCCATAAAGTACAACATCAAAAATTATAAAGAAGTTTGAATATAAATAAAGAAGTAGAAAGACATGGATGCGTAGATACAATATACATTGGATCTCTGTGGTAGAGACTGATATTTGACTGATATTGCGGAGATGGAGGTGTTATTTCTACTCTGCCGGACACCCCAAGGCCTTTCATTAATTCTTCTAAGCTACACAAAAACTGGAACTAAAGCCTCATTTTTTCGTAGGACTACAGAACCGTCTATTGTCCATCATCATGTCACCGTCACCACCAACATTTCGCCGCAACCACCAAACTCATCTCTTCATCCTTTTGCCACCAAATCAAGCTAGCTAAATGTGCCAAAAGCGACGTAGTGCCTGTGCGATATAATGATGACGTAGACAATGTAGTTATGGGTCGGAGCTTTGACCTGCGCGTGTGATGAAGACGAGGGGGTGGGGGGTGGGGCGGAAGCGCGGTTATCGGCGCGGGCGGCGGCGGTATCACAGGAAACGCCGCCGCCACTGGGCCACAGTCCACAGGCTTTAATTAACTATACCCGTACTAAAATATGGTGGGAATTATGACTACTGATATTTGTAAGTAGGTACTAAGTGTAGTGTATGATAATGTTCGAGTAGAACGTCTATGAAAAGCTATGGATGTTTTCATTTCGAATGTTTGTTCTTGAATCGAAATGGATGACTGCTAATGTGACATGTTTTATCATCATCAACGTCATCTCAGCCGCAGGGCGTCCATTGATAGATGTATACCTAGATTAATACTATATTTAATTTATATTAATACTATAACTAGTAGATATCTAGATTAATACTGCACCAATTATACAGTAAACAAATTTTGAGTAAAGTTAGTTTACTTTGTCACCCAGACCCGAAAACTCAATTTCAGTTTCCTTACATCTCAAAATCAAAACCGATGACCCTCTACAATATAAATAAATATCTACCTACAGGAACGCGGACGATCCGAGAGCAGCTGTTTATTTGTACACGTTGTTTGCTTCATTATTATGTTATATTATTGGTTTAGCGAACTGGAATTATGAAATGCTATCGTTGCTATCAACCCTACTATTACGTTGATTATTCACGGAAATGTAGTAATAATTTAGATAGATTTAGATGGATTGAAAATATACATGAATAATGGTTCAAACCCTTTTTAAACCATTATATTATGTGTTAATGGTGTTATTCTGTGTTAATAAATGTATTCTATTCTATTTTGATAAAAACAAGTAGGTACCTATTTAGAAATTTCATTAAAATGACATTTTCTTTATGTAAAGTAGTTTCGATATCACCTTTCATTCCATTCAGTTTTTGTGTAGGCACCTAAACAAAACCGACATTTGGCCCTTTTGGAAAATTTCTCAATGAGTAATGAGCATATCGGGATAGTATTTCCACTCCATGATTGACAATCGTATATCAAAAGGAAGCGCATCAAACGGTAACGAGGGTCAGAGGCTGCACAGCCCAGTATGATTTATAATGAGCACTTGGTAAACACGGCGAGGGCTTATCAGCCGACCCATCCGACCCACGGTTCTTCACCCCTGGCGGTGATTCGAGCCGTTACGAATTCGACGTTCCATCTCTGTTCCCACTCCAACCATATGTAAAAAAGCGAGACGGATACCGTGGAATTTGATATTACCCGTGAGGATTTCCTGGCCGTGTTGACAATCACGGAAATTTAATTAATTCCACGGTGGATTGGGACTGCAAACGACTGAGAGCTAATGAGCGCTTTCTGAAATTGGCGGAAATACGTAAAACAAGCATGTTTTATTCGTCGTAGCATCCCAATCAGATATTCATCGTTTTATATGTGAAAAGTCCCTGTGGGCCAGTCGAGTGGGCCCCTCACACCCAGTATCGACACAGGCGTATTCACGGCGCAGTGGTGGGAATAACACCGCTCGGTACCCCGCACGTGTTCCAGTCGGCCTAATGATTATTGCCGTCGGTTAAACTGCCCAAATCCTAATGTAATACCGTATTATTAACGGTTATACGATTCTATTTTCGTGAAATACATTTTTAGGGTACGAGCTCGCGATAAAATCTAAAAGGTACGACCATAAAACCCTTCCCCGCGATATTTTTAATAAGTTGTTGTGACGGACAATATTACTTTGTCACCGTTTCGGGCTACCTTCCTCATTGTTGCTGTCGGTAATTTTTTGCTCATTACACGACCATCAATAAGCATTGTGAGGGAGAAGGTGCGACAAGTGACAACAATCGTGATAGGCCTGTAATTTATTCTCGAAAGTGAAGAATGATTGATATCGTTCCGTTCGCAATAACAAGCAACAATAAGTGATTTACGGGTTTTACGACGTACGTATATTTGCACGCGCATGAAACTCTTATCGGGGCACTGATTAATGCAGCCGTGGCGTGTGTGACACTGATATTACGCCAGCATGGTAATGGCCCCGGCTGCCGGTTGCGCCGGATTACAATGGTTTTGGACTTGGCCGCCACTCGTTGAACGCCCGCTTCTGTAGACGCGATCCTTCTACAGGCTTACAGCCCAGTCCGTCGTCCCATGCGATTATGCGCACCATCCATCAGCCTTTTGTTTGTAGGGGGTAATCTATGAAACTATCCATTCGATTCTAAAAATTCTTCCGCTAATAGAGAGCTTACATTATTAACAGGGTTGCTTGTTTGCCTCTTTTTAATAAGTACATAAAACATATTTTAAAGAATAAATACGGAAATTGCTGGAATGGATGTGTAGTAGGTAATTAAAATAGAGCAAACAATGCTTAGTTGCTTTTAGTCATGTAGAGGGAGTGAATGAAAAGAGATAGAATAAGGAAGTGTTACAAGCTGAGACACACGATCAAATCGATGATATTTTAAAGGAAGGGTTAGGTTAAGAGTGAGCATGTATTGGCCGTGTGGTGTCCGGCAGAGTAGAATAGCACCAACCCTTTACACTCGTGGGTGTCGTACAAGGTGACTAATGTTTTCAAGGCAAAATATCTAGTCCCCGTAGGCTGGAAAATGGGCAGCAGCGTTTTCCATTATTATATTTATAAAACTGCGATCTCCAAACCGCCGGCCAAGCATGGAGATTATGGCAATAACCTCCCGTTTCGTGGGAGAGGCCCTTTGTCCTGTAGTGGACTGTTATGGGCTGTAATGTATGAAAAGTTTGAGAATGTAGAATAAGGGATAGACGTTCGCCAGGTCAGTAGTAGTCTGATGTTACGTACTTGTCAAATTTTGCTTGAACTAAATCGCAGGCGAAAACTGTGTTGTAATAATAGCGTAATGAATGACGGTCCAACAAGTGGGTACCCACTGAACCCATTTTGAGGCGGTTGACTTAAGCGAGCGGGTGAGATATTTATGACAACGTTACAAGTTACTTCAGTCACGCGGACGTAACGGATAATAAGATTTCAAATATGGAAAGACATCAAAGATCTCAAGTTGTGTAATGTAGAAATATGGCTATGTACGTTTACTGCATCATCAAAACAACTACATAAATTAAAGCTCATGTTAATCCAGCTAGGATTTTCCATCAATCCGTTTCCTATACTATCTGTGCTGATTCTATCCTACCCGTGGCTAATTCTTTGACTATGCCGTTCGTTCTGTCATTAGTATTTTTAAAAATAAATTAAGACACAATAACAACAATCAGCTTCAGATATTTTGTCTATTACTTACTGTTGTTTTGCAAATGTTAAAAATGTTAATATAATTTTGACCAAACTGCTCAGACCAAATAAGAAATAAAGACAGAATCTTATGAACATCATAATGAGGCACGCCAAACTACGCCATGCTGTGTGTATGTATATGGTCAGACTATTGATTGCTATTAACAACCAAACTACGCCATGGCACACATGTGTTCGAAACCGGCCTATCACTCTCCATCTTATTTAATATTTGAGGTTATCATCTATTTATCCAGATTGTGCACCTACTTATGACTGTAGAAATTAGGTCTATAACCCTGGGTATCATTTAATAATCAATAAATAAATGGTTGGCCGGAGTAGGTACTTATTTACGTCAATAGATAAGCATAGTTATTTTGTAGTTGATTGATAACGAGTATAGTAGCTATTATGCAGCGCAGTAGCTACTGCTACTTTTATAAATAGTGATTGACTACCGTACCGACGTATTATTTTTCTTTTCATCGCGCGTTATGATAAATCTGGCAACAAGGCCGAGATGTAGATTTTTAAACAACGTGGAAGAGCGCTCTATTCAGAGAATTATATTGAAATAGTCTTATCTGTTATGTATGACTATCCATAAAATCCAATTGCCGTGCGTTCAGAGAGTGCGGCTAATGTTTTGAATACATTTGGTGGTCCAATGCTGACGTCAGCGTACTGTGCGTTATAAAAATCTACCTACGAGTGTTAGAATAATTTATTGTTGCATACTACAAAGAGATTCTTTATTGAGATTTTCCACATGTAGGTCCGGTCTAATATAGTAATATGTTATTTTAAATTGTTAAAAAAATTCGCGTCAAATAATTAATTTAAAGTCTCGAAAGCTTTTGGTATTTTAATCGAGTCGAGTTAAAAGTCGAACTAGAGTACATTTTTTTTGGTTGGTACAAGTGTGTGGTTATAGCCGGCAGTAGTCGGGATGGACCAGGATGATGATGACAATAATGATCATTTCAGCCTCTGAACGTTTACTGCTGCAGATAGAACCACCTCCCTTGCCTTTGTCGTCCGTTTCATTCAAATGTAGTTCTTGGTTTGGGATGGAGAATAGAATTCCGAGCATGAGACCTCATATAAAATGTTATAGCACAAATTTTTAATTTGTGGTTATAGGTACAACCACAAAGTAAACTCTGACTTGTAAGAATCCTAAATGTGTCAATCGTAGAAGTTACGTTCGACGCGACAGTAACCGCTTTCTGTCTGCTCGTTTGTTACGTTTGTGCACAAAATTCCACTCTACAGGCAGAAAATAGTTCGATAGATCATTTACAAACTGAAGTTGAAGTGGCACTAAAAGGCAACAACGCTTTCGGTTGAGGTTTAGGGTTTGTATCATAAATACTCACGATCAAGCCACTGAATACGCTTTAGAACTACGACGGGCATAATGTGATGTATGGTGACGCAGATTGTGAAGAAATTGTGTTGACAGGCAGTGATATTTGATTGAAGGGCTCATCGCGTATGCTGGGTGCGCGGCGGGCGCTGCGCCGCGTTCGCGGGCCGCCGCGACGTGCCCCGCTTCGCAACGCACGCATTGTTATTTTTTGTCCATCGCGACCCGACCGGGAACCGAAGCCGTTGATCAGCGGTTCCGAGATATTACAGTACCTACACGTGTTCATGGCATTGCGAACCGACATCCTGCTTGGATGGAATCGACAACAACTCCACTTAAAATGCCAATAAGACAAATACAGAGTCCGATATTACATTACACGCTCTAAAATACACATAGGAAATAACATTTTCCGTTGGAAAATGTTGTTTTCTGCTCATGATGCCAATTAATCATGCTCTAACGATTGAACAATGCCCTCCTTGTGAGTAAGGTACCTGGTGAATATTATGAACTGGTGCCACGGAATCACGGACTACATATTGTCATAATAAACAGCTATTGAATTGCCTGCGTTCCGCATCGCCGATTCCATGGCTTACTCCTAAATGAAAATCTGCTGGCAAGAACGAATAAAATTGTATATGTTCCGTGCGTTTTGGTGGGTGATTATAGGTATACTGGAACCGAAAAGAATAATAGCCAACGTTAACCGCGGCCGCCGGTGCTCACAAAAAACATCGGTATGTTACCACTCCTTACCGTAACCGTATACGAATTCCGCGGCAGGCGTTACTGGATCGGAACGTTTTCCACCGGCACCCACATATTTGGTATGTTGTATCATCTATTAGGGATGCGTGTTAGCGTGTCTGGTGAAAACAGTGTGCCTTAATTGATTATTTATAAGCGGATTCGCGAACACTAGTAGGGTATGGCATCATGGATTTTCCTGGGTATTTTTTTTTCACAACTTCCTTATTAAGAAGAAAATTCTTTGCTTTGCGATATTCTTATTTGTGACTCAACAGCTACCAAGATGCCATTAAGCAAGTTGGGTAAGGTCATAATCGTGTTTGCACTCATTATGATAATATATTCCATTAGTTCATGAGTAATGCCACAGTATGTCCCCACTTCTACGGCTGAGATGATGATGATGATTAAGAAATGGATAACAATTTTCTCTAATTATTTACGTACGGTATTTGTGTACTAATTTATTTAATACTCAAGACGCCAAATTGTATGTCGTTCGAGGAAAAATAACAGCTTACATTTTTGATATCGCTTTATCCATTGAAGATAAAATCGCTATCAAGGTGGCGCCTTTCATTAGAGATTACTTTGTACATATTTATGAGGGTAATTTAGAATCAATTAGCCATTTCAGCGCATGTTTATAATAAAATATTAAACGAAAGTTTCCACGGTTCGCCTATCCCGTGCGCGTAACGATTACTCACTCAAAATACTTAGGTATTTCATTAACGGTATCGAACTGTAATAGTATATTATGTATCTTGTTACTAAGAAGGAATACCTGGCAGCTTACAGACTACCTAGGTATCTACTTAAATAATAATCGTTAAGATAACAAAATGGTTGCGTCAAGCTTTTAGAAGTTATCTACATATCCATTAATTTTAGAGCCATGCACAATGCAACTCCGAATACGTTTGACATTTTCAAAAGGTACTTATTTTCTCATATTGCTTAACGTGTGCAACGTATTAGTTTTAAATAGGTGTCTGTAAAGTTTTTACAAGGATTAAATGAGTAGATATTATGAAATAATCGTCGTAACTCTGAGGAAGACAGAAAATGGCTCCATAGCCAGAGGATATGAAAAACAATTACTTATATTGCCCTCTATCGGCACGACGCTGCCATCACCAATGGATACTCGTGTTTCTACACTGCGCGAGCGCAGCCCGCGGATGCGCCGCGATGAGTCAGTGGGCCGTGACGTCATCAACGGGGCGCGTCCTTACATCCTTGGACAACGTTCCACTTGAATAATGGCCGGGTGTATCGGATGCCTACCTGAGAGTGCATTGTCATCATAACAGCTCGACTTATGTTTGCTTGCATCTACACACTATCATTTGACCTTGGCGACGTATTTTATGAAGTGTGTTGTAGTGCGGGGATCATATTTCTTTACGACTATGTTTTGTTCTTTTACTTACGACCTGTTCAAATTTTGGGTTAATAGATCCCCTCTAGGACTGAACTGAACCTAAAGTATATTTTAATAGAAAACTCAAACTACGAGTAACATTACATAATCGTATGGTTAAATATTTGTAGATAACTATGAACATAAATGAATATTACGGGTGGATGCTTCTTATCTAATGGTTCTTTAAAGGCAGTCATCCTCCGGCGATTGTTAATTGCTACCATTTAGAATCTGGGTCGGACGTAGAAAGGTCGGTTTTCATTAACACATTTATCATCGCTGTGATTTAAAGCCAAGGTTTGGGAAATCGCATTTGTTTGCATACTTACGCCCGCCGCATCATACTAGTATGGGCTATAAATCGTCGATGTAGATACCCACTATTAAAAGTTCAGAACTTAATAAATTATCGTTTATAATGCCTATTCGATTAGTCCATTCTTTTGGAAGGGCCGTGTTCTATACCTTACCATAAGAAACGAAAACGAATAATATATACCTAAACTAACAATAGAAACTACACATAATATGAATTCGTATCAGCTATTTTGTGAAAAGAACCTAGTTATAACATGCATGTTAATTGTTTAACTCAATATATTGTTCACATTAGTGATCGTCGTTCGGTTTGTTGGTCGAAGTATGTGATGTGTAACTTGTGACACATATAAATATGGTCATTCTCCTCATACTCATACGATATTACCTAAACTCTACGGTTCAGTTAAATTACAATATACATTTAGTGGCGAAGTATATCATTTATTCATTGTACAGAATGCCTAGTCATTCTATGTACCTATTCTCTCCCGCCATCCCGCTATTCAATACTTTGCCGGCTAAACATTCGGTATATAGAATAAGTACATAAATTGTAGAATGAAATTATTTCATACATTGCCTGGACATTTTAGGCATTCTATACAATTCTAGGGTTTCCGAGAAGGTTTTAAGTTGAAACCCAAAGTTGAAGTTCGTCGGTCTACATTTTAAATGGCCTTGTATCTTATATACAGGTCTTCTGTTAATCCTAGATTTACTATATCTACCTACCGTTTTCTCCAATCCGTATTAACATAAAAATAACTCGGTAAATATGAGTTATTTGTACCTACTCATATAAGTTGTGTAATGCGAACGACCGCCGGAGGAAACAGTCTGCCTACTCGAAGAGGAAACTGTTATTAGGTCAGCGCACCGCATCGCACCAGCTAACTTTTCCTTCATGGCAGGTCTCAAGCCTGAACTAATACGATATACAATAAAATTTATTAATGTTGCTACTCTTGTTTCGTGAAACAAAGTGTAGCTACAAATCGGGTACAGCTGATGTAAGCTTATCATTGCCTCTTGTTGATTAAAAACATTATTTAGATATATAAATATGCTTGGACAAATTCACACAGCGCCATCTAGCCCCAAAGTAAGCAAAGCTTGTGTTATGGGTGATAGATAACTGATAAACTACTTTTATACTTTTTTAAATACATACTTATTATACATACTACATCCAGACCAGTAACAGAAATTAAAATTCATCATTTTAATTTCTGTTTGGCCGGGAATCGAACCCGGGACCTCTGCCTCCCGCGACCCTGCGACCGGCTACCAATTGAACCACTCAAGTCGTCAAATATTTTATAGAAGTTAATATTCACAGATTAGTTATCTCCGGAACTGTTAGAAAAGTGCAATACCGAAACACAAGGTTTAAATATCTGGAAAATATGAGGATTTTTCGGGATACAAGTATTTGCAGGTCAGTAATTATCGAAACTTTAGAAAGGTTTTCAAGAATTATTTCACTGAAAGTAAGGTGGAATACGGATAGATATACGTTTTCGATCGCTGAAAAACGTAATGCTCCTGCGGGTAGTTACAATACTAGAGACCAGACTTCTTTGTCGACGACAACCACTGGATAACAATTTGTTTTGAATTCCGTCCGTAGCCAGATGAAATAATAGAACTTAAAATCGCCAATAAAAATTGGTTTTAATCAGATAAAGTTGAGTTGTTTTCGATATCGTATGGACAGTTCCCTTCATCCACATTTGTAACTCAGTTACATAACCAGCTACGAAAGGAGATATTTTGTTAACTTGATATATCCAAAGTATTGCCAAGTAAAATATAATTGACTAACGTAATACAATAAAGTTTTTTACCGTGTCGTAGTACGGGTTTCATGTGTTCGACGTTCATCTTGCACTGGGCTAGTTTTTATGAACTCTAGTTTGATCGTTTGTAGCAATTATGAACCATGGCAGGTGTTATCTCTGTGAGGACTATTACCTCTACTATCTCATGTCTGTAATTAAATTACACTAGCTAATCCTTCAAACCGGTAACAATGCAAGCAATGTAATTGACAGTAGAATAGATAAGGCGATGGTGGCGACATTTCAAGACTTATCAAGTCTATTTGGCAAAGCCAAGTACCATGATCATAAGAATGTACTGAAACGGTTATTGCTTGAAGGATACAGGCACAAAACCAAGCCACAAGATTAAGATTTGGTAAACCAAAATCTTTAAGTTACTTAACTACAGTCAGTTGCTTGGCTCTGACGACATAGCAAAGCTAAATCTGTGGTTTATAGTTTAAGTATGGCTCATAACATTCAAGGTCTTCTTTCTAGACCAGCATATTATGGATAAAATGATTTTACTACGTTCATACAAACTGTGTTCAAATCTAGGGGAATATGTCCTTCTAGAGAATTAAGAAAAGAATATACCTACTGTGTTTTTTCGTCCATACAAATAAAGTTAACATTTCTGCATGTATTTGTATGAAATTACGAGCTTAGACACGATAAGATTATGATTTTTTACTCGCAGGTGTCTGATGGAGATATTATTTAAAAAAACTGACCTGTTTTTGTAAGGATTTACCTGTAATAAAAAAGTATGAACATGCACGAATGCTCTTGCTCAAGCGTACGTATATACGTTTCTAAATGCAACATGAGTAAATGTTCATGAAAAATAAAGACACGTCATCGTCCCATGCCTATAGGATAATTGTCTATTACATGGTAAATACGTCCGTACGTTTATAACTACACACTCGTATACTTTGCCAAAGTAGACATACGTGTATTGATCGCTGAATAGACTATACGTGTATTGATCGGTTAATTCAACCCTCTTTCCCGATTTGGCAAACCCTTACTTGAACGTTCTCTATAATTGAACGGACCTCTGTAATTCCTTTTTGTAGTTATCTCTTCGCGAAAGTTTTTATTGTTGTTGTTGCATGAAGAAGTGTTTAGGTTGGTAGGACTGTCAAATTTGAAGAGTACGCCTGTGTTATATTTCTGTGTAATCATAATTATCATCATCATATTAGCCGACGGATATCCATTGATGTAGGCTTCCACCCTTGTCCACACACTGACCGACCTCACCTAACCTGACCTCAACTCTCTTCGGCCCTTGCAAGGAGTGATTAATCTACCTGCTGCCCGCGACATCGTCCGCGTGGGCGACTGAACATAAACAAAGTATCAAGTTTCATTTGAATTCATTTGTAGTTTTGGAGTGATGCGCGGCCAAGATACAGACAGACATAAACGTCCAAAGAACGTGCCTCCTTTAGTAATTAACGGCATTGAATTAAAACGTGTATATGAGTTATGTTACCGACGACCTTAAGGACATACCAGGAGGACATTGATCAGGAGCGCAGGGTGCTGGCAGTGCGTTACAATATGTTGGCCCGTATATCTGCTCGGTGTAGACGTGAAACAAAAATAATGCTTTTTAAAACGTGCTGTCAAAGTTTCTACACTGGCAACCTGTGGGCCAGCTACTCGCATGGGGCGCTGGATGCCCTGCTCGTCCAATACAATAATAGTTTCAGGATGCTGATGGGACACTCCCGTTTCTGCAGTGTATCGAAGATGTTTTCTGACGCAAGGGCGTGGCTTTCAGGGCATACTGCGTAATAAGACATTGTCTTTACCGTGTAGGATTCGGGACAGCCCTTCCAGTATCCTGAAATCTTAGGCGAGAGGTTTGATTCGCCCATCGTTAGACACTTCGTCCGGTGGGTATGGGGCACACTCTATAAATGTGCTTTGTTTTCCATGGCTCACTGCCTAATGGCTGTCAAGGTGTTTGACGGTGAGGTTATGAACCCTATTTATACCTACCTTTAATTTTATAAAATTGTATTAATTAATTAAATGAATTACTAACATAGTGGTGTAAGATATATTGTTTATATATTCATAATAAACTGATCAATATTTGTTACATTTTTGGCTTCAGGGTCGTTTAAAGAGTACGCTTAAATAAAAAAATTCAAAATATCTTCAATGTACATAATCGGACCTGTTACAGTTTTATAAAATGTATGTATAGATAACATGTGGCTGTCAATTAAAGTACTGATCCGAATTTATAATTTAGCTTTGTTGGGATAGTAAGTCAGATATATTTTGTCAATTCTGCGCAAACAATATTGTGAACAACATATATAAATTGTTGATAAAATCAAGATAAATCCAAATAAAATAGGTACACTTTTACTTTAGTCGATTCGAAGAATGATGTGATAATATGTCATGGAATTAAGTGATCTTATCAGTATGAATATAAGGCTAGTAATCTTATAACGACGTGTGCGGGCGGGCTGATAGTGGGTAAGTGATCATTAGTTAAGCAGCCGTAATGAGGAGCCATTCTTATAAGTCAGGATCAAGGTTATTCTGCTGTTATTATATTAAATACATCCACGCCTGAGCGCTAGTAACCAGTGACTTTATTAAAAAAAAAAATATATATATATAGGAGTAGGAGATGGATGGATGGATGGTGAGGAAATGGTCTTGGTCATTATATATATATATATATATATATATAGCGTAGCGTAGCGTTTGCCAAGCGTAGTGTAGGTACTTTTTGGCCAAGTACAGGGACCATTTGAAGCTGGATGACGAAGCTGGATGTGGCAAGCCGTAGACAGGATGCCATGACGATAATTGCTGTTCCACTAACTAAACGAGCGCCCTCCTGTATTCAACAAAGGAATAATACTAATGATGGCACTATACCATTGTATTCACGAATTGATGTAAGAGTATGATGAGAGCGTCGGTGGCCGAGTGGTGGAGGTATCCGACTCGTAAGCGAGAAGTACCGGGATCGAATTCCACTGCGGCCGTGTACCAATGACTCTTTTCTGAGTTATTTACCTGCGTAAAAAGTGATGAAACCTGCACATTCAGGCCAATTAATGTGTAACCATGATTTTATCTGGTCAGGTTCCTCTGGTAGCAGGGTCACGGAGGTCAGATAGCAGCCGCTCCACTGTAATTACCTGATCTGCCAAATCCTGGGTCATGGTCAAAGCCAGGCCCTCGTTCGCGAGAACACAACCGGGACATTAACGCAAAGATGATTATTATTAATATCTGTAGCTCATGGTCACTCTGGCTGGTTACAGCAGCACCATGGTTACCACGTTGGCACGGCGACCGGCGCGCATCGCGCACCGGCCTGCCGCGGGCGGACGGCACCATTATGTGATTTACATAATAAAGACGGGCCTTGGCCTTGCATGCGCCTGATGCCGTTGTTTGCCAATGTCGTCGCAATGACGCGGCCAGTTTTCACATGAACATTATTTTTTTAAGTCACCGTGAACAAGGCTCACATGAACTGAAAAGCGATGGCGTCATACACAAATATAGCATGTTTAGCGATAAGTACTCGTATATCCGTGCTGTGTGGTGTGTGTGGTGTCCGGCAGAGTTAGAATAGCATCAACCCCCTACATTCGTGGGATAGCCCCTACAAGGCGACTAATGTTTTCGAGGCTAAAGATTTAGAGTCTTCGTAGGCTTGAAAATGGGCAGCACCGTTTTGTATTGTTAAATTTAAAAAACTGCGATATGCAACCCGCCTGCCAAGTGTGGAGATTATAGCAATAACCTCCCCTTTCGTGCGAGAGGCCCTAAGTCCTGCAGTAGACAGTTATGGGCTATGATAATGACTCGTATATTAGACTCAAATTTACTAGAATTCGTAAAAGTAATACCTAATAGTAGTACCTAGTAACCTATAATTAAGATATTAAAAAGCGATTACAACAAAATATGATATGAACTTTCTTGAGAATTATAGATATTGTTTATTGTTATCTCTAGGAAAGGATAAAATCGTGTAATATACCTGTTAGCCTGGGTCGTGCGATATGATTTCACTTTTGATGTTGCTGACAGATCATACAAATATGACTTGCATTATTTCTGCTTTGGATAAAACTAATAGTCAATATAAGCGATGTGGTCAAATGTGTGTCTAATAACATGTAAAAAAGTACTAGATTATACAGGGTGTCCAGTGGTAGATTTCAAAGTTTGAACAAACGTAGTTTCTAAACGCAACATGTGAGAGGGGCGCGGGGGGCGTCGTTGAAAGCGCAAGCGCTGCGGATTTTTTAGTAGCCATGGAACAGTGGAGTGGAGAGTACCGCGCTTTTGCTGTCGAGGCGTACATTTCGAGTGGTTTTTCGCTGTCTGAAGCACGCCGTCAATTTAATTATCATTACGGTATTCGTCGATTGCGTGATGGACCATCGATCAACCTCATTCAGTCATGGGTAGCAAAGTTCAGAGCTACAGGATCAACATTAAATAGACCCAGACCAGGACCTATACCAACGGTAGCCACGGACGAAAATGTTGAACGTGTTATGGTTTCTGTCACTGAAAATCCCCGTTTATCACTTCGTGCACGTTCATCGATATTGGGAATTACGAAATCAAGTTTACAGGTTATAATGCGAAAAAAACTCAAGTTCCATCCGTATAAAATTCAAATCGTTCAAGATTTACGCGATTCTGACTTTGCATTAAGAAAAACTTACGCGGAGGAGATGTTGTTGAGATTTCGTACTGCTACTCGGATGGGTAACATATTCTTTAGTGACGAAGCCCACTTTCACATCGGAGGATATGTGAATAAGCAAAATTTCCGTTACTGGGATGTCCGCAACCCAAGACAAATGCATCAAGAACCTTTACATAAACCTAAAGTTACAGTCTGGTGTGCAATGTCTGCATCTGCCATCATAGGGCCTTATTTCGTTGAAAACCAACGTGGCCAAACTGTAACTGTGAATTCGGAGAGATATACCGAGATGATAAATGACTTTTTTAGACTGGAACTACAGAATAGTCCATACTTCAACCGAAATACGTGGTTCCAGTAGGACGGGGCCACAGCTCATACTGCTAATGTGTCTATGAATGCAGTGCGGCAGTTATTTCAAGAAAAAAACATATCCCGAAACGGCACCATACCGTGGCCATCTAGGTCACCAGATTTAAGCCCATGTGACTTTTTCTTATGGGGATACTTAAAATCCGTTGTTTACAAAACAAATCCGAGCACTGCGACACAACTTAAAGACAATATTCGAGCCGAAATCAGCAGGATCCCCCAGCCTCTCTGTAAACGCGTTTTTGAAAACATGCGTGCTAGACTCGAAGAGTGTGTCAGGCTCGATGGCCGCCATTTGGAGAACGTGGTTTTCAAAAAATGAAATCCGCATTTGTTGTTTTTAAATTACAATAAACATACTTTGTATTAGAGGTGTAGTTTTTTTTTTACAACTTTTCGAACTTTGAAATCTGCCACTGGACACCCTGTACAACCTATAAAAGAATCATCTTCACAGCCCATAATAGTCCGCTGCAGAACTTAGAGCCTCTCCCACGAAAGTGTAGCTTATTGCCATAATCTCCACGCTTGGCAGGCGGGTTGGAGATCGCAGTGTTATAAAAATAACAATAGAAATTTTCCAGCCTACGGAGACTCTAGATCTTTTGCCTCGATAACATTAGTCGCCTTTTACGACACCCACGAGCGTAAGGGGTTAGTGCTATGCCGGACATCACACGGCCAATGTCAAATGTGTGACTAATAATTTGTAAAAATAATATTAGTTTGAACCTTTAAAAAGAATACTACCACTTTGATGAAATTACCTACAATTACAAAACTAGTAGAGCGGCAAATCTGAGAAGCACTAGTTCTATACTTACTTACTATGTAGTGACGTTAATGAGCTCATTACATGGGTATTCGCGTTTCATTTTGATTACACCAGTATAAATAGAAAAGGATATGACTGTGATTACATAAGACACGGTAGCGTTTGCCGGCATCGCGTTTCAGTTCTGTGATGTGACTCTGGAGGCGATAAACAGATAATCTCCCAGATAGATATGCAGATGTAGCGATCTGTGGTGACAGTGTCCAATAACCAGCGCATTCAAGGCCTGCCTAATGAGCCGTACGGTTTAACTGTAATCCAAGACCTTCATGTCGAATAAAATTGCGCAGTGTGACGTCAAGTCCGACTTTAGGTTGTTAGGTAGTCGTAATTTTGCTTTTCGGTAGGTCTGTCAGTGAATAGAGCTGTCTAGTATGCTTATTACATTTGGTTAATGTCAGTCGTCTAAATTCTGAAGCAAAAAGCGTGAGAGCAAGTCTAAATGGAATATATTACTCATAAAATAAGGTACATTTTTGTATCATGCCTATTGAAAAGCGAAGCGATGCGAATATTTGTACATACAAGGTTATATGTGATACAAAAATTGACCTTATTCTATGAACAATACATTCCGCTTTGACTTGCTCTTACCGATTTTGCTTCTGAATTTAGCCAGGTGTAATAAGCGCATAAGTATAATATATTTATATTAACAATTTTCAAGGTTTAGCAAGTAAACGTTAACATAAATTCGAGGTATAGTCACTGCTGTACAGTCAGCGTCACTTTGAAACAACCTTTCTTTGTAGCAAATTAAAGTTTCTTTTTACTTCTTTAAATAAGTATAGGTGATGAATGTCACCTAGGGGTTCCACTCGGCACGCAAACAAACCGCAAAAGTTGCGTGTCACTGTCAGGACAAAGGTTCGCATTCTGGGGTGTTAAAATGATGAATTTGTACCTACAGCAAGAATTCTTTACAAAAGCGGAAATAATGTATTTTTTTTGTATCAATGTAAGTATTTTCGCGGCGTAATATCGCAGTGTATTTCGTTCCAATTCCCACTGGTTAAATATTTGTGCGGCATCCGCGCTTTTTAATTAAAGTGCGTGGGTTGTCAAAGCGCATGTTCCGGGAATGTCGCCTGCTATTGAAGCTTTCCCTGCACGCATGACGGAGCCAGACGTTTCACACACAGGGATTAACAGGCACCAGAACAAATTGCACTCGTTCCTGTTTCCGGGGAACTGGCGCAACTTAAAAATACTTTACAAAGTAGCGCTAGC
Organism: Blastobasis adustella; assembly: GCA_907269095.1. Lineage (NCBI taxonomy): Eukaryota > Metazoa > Arthropoda > Insecta > Lepidoptera > Blastobasidae > Blastobasis > Blastobasis adustella. The sequence continues at coordinate 10,811,719 of OU026123.1, read as the reverse complement.
TGTTTAAGGCGCTCCGGCCTCAAAGTAGTCAGAAATAATGGATTTTGGCATAAAAATCGAATGCTTCTGATTACGTCACAAATACAATTTATTTAATGTTTTCATTTGATCATTCATCATTTTATCGGTAAAAAAACGACGAATATCGATGTAGCGTAGATACATCTAAAACCAGTTCCAAGAATAGATTTGATTGAAGACTCGCTTTGCTCACTGCTTGACTTACCAGTCTGCAATGCTGTGATTCCTCGACCAAACACAACCAAATGACGAATTTATGTTTCTTGAAAAGTTCCAAAGTTGAAAAGAAACCTAATGATAAAGCCCAGTATTGGCTATTCTATTGTGGGTCTAATCACGAGGAATGTTAATTGTTTTTTGGTGTACCCACTAACTATTGTTAAACTTCTTCGATATGGGCTAAGCATAGTTAAGGAGAAAGGCATAATGCATAGTTTAAGATAAAATAAATAAAAATAATAACGTTGGTATGTGGCCGACAGTCTCATTGACAGAGGCTTCGGCGTGCCAAAGGCGTGAGGCATGGAGGTTAATCCTCTCAGTCATATTTATTTACCATTCTGCAGTTTTATATTTAATCCACAGATTGACCTCAATGGACGGTAGATTAGGCTGTCTTCTCGTTCTCGGCTACTCCTGACCGACTTTCGACCGATATTCGACCGATACTCAGTGTGCCGAAATGTACGGCGCTGTCCTAATTGGCAACGGTTGTGCGACCATGGTCGTACGACGGATGTCGCACGACCAATAGGAGACCTCAAAGCCGCCCGTCGCACAACCATGGTCGTACAACAAATAGGACAGCGCCTTACAGTTTCGGCACATTGAGTATCGGTCAAAGTCCCAAAGTCGGTCAATTCCTACCGCCCTGTTCAGTCGGTTGCTAATTAGGATAGCGCCTTAGACGTTTCACTATGTGTATTGCAGCATTTTTTAAATAAATAACCCTAAACTCTTGCATGCCCCCCAACCTTACGTTATGAGGATCACGTTATGTTTACATCAGTCAGTGCATCTCAAAGTTGCTTCATAAACTAATCAGGGGTAGTCCGTGCAGGGATTAGCTACACTAATACAGAGGCAGCGCATCGAAGCAACGGGCCCTAGGGTGAAGCCCGTATTAGAATGTTTGACTAATACCCCGGTAGTTTCGGGCTGGTTTACGGCCGTTGGCACAACAAGCCAGAGTAAATATATGATTACCGAATCGGGATCAACTAATCAATACTCTTGAATGCAAAATAGAGGCTTGCCTATTTGTTTACATGTATGTTTTTCCGATTCTAAACTAAACAGTTGGTACCTACTCCTTGCTGGTTATCGTGCTAGAGTACAGATACATTTTAAGGGTATGTCCCGGTTTTCCTACCGCGTACCTTTGTTGACGAGTAGCCCGATATTTCGACGCAGTTACATGCATCATGGTCACGGGACAACAAAGGTACGCGATAAAACCCAGAACATACCCTTAAAATGTGTGATAATAACCGCGATATTTTAAAACATTATGTTAGAGCATAGATGAATTGCAAACTATTTGGAAGTACAGACTGTGGGAGAGAGAATTAAAATCACGAACCCAAAGTTATAAGAGGCGACTTGAACATCGAACCAGCCAACCATCCCGACGAACTGGCCAAGTTGATGCAAACCAAAACTCAATGAGGCGAATGAAGCGGAAAATTCTCTAGGATGTCTGTGAAACTGAAGACATGGATGTTCCATAGTTTGACCGAGCGTAACGACACAAACTTTGTGGAATATTATAATCTGAATCACTTTACATATCATCAACAGCCCATAACAGTGACTGGCTGGACTTGGGCCTCCTTCATATTTGTGGAGGTATCTTCGTAATATTCACGCTTGGGAGGAAGTCTACTAAAATCCTCGACAGAAAACGCTGCTACTTATTTTCAGTTTGCCTCTGCTTTTAGCATATTAGTCGCCTTCTACGATAGTGAATTAAAGGGGCTAGCATGATATACTACTATGTTCTACTCTGCCGGGCGCCACACGGCAATTTGCAATACTTTGATCAAATAATAATAGTAGCCATAGATTCCTCGGATATCTAAATAGCCAAAGAGATTTGAACCGCATGCGGGTAAAAGCCGGGGAACGCTAGCCACCTAAAGTTGTGGAAAGCGATTCTTTACCTAAACGGATTCCACTATACATGTTATACTTTAAAACATAGTATATCTATCATCACAGCCCATAACAGCCCACTGCAGGACTTAGGGCCTCTCCCCCGAAAGAGGAAGTTATGCCGTAATCTTCACACTTAGCAGGCGGGTTGCAGATAGCAGCGTTATGATAACAACAATGGAAAACGCTGCTGTAGTAGTATATCTATAGCTAAAGATAATCGGCTCAGCTATTATACTTATCTGTCCTTTTTTGCGATTGTATTATTCAGCGTTTGTCAACAGTCAAGGTGACCTGCCGGACACCACACGGCCCGCACGATAATCTGCATGCAGAAAACAAAAAAATCGCACTACACTGTATTGTTTTTCTTTTGTCTCGCCATTGTCATTTTCATTAAGCACAGCTACAGTTTCCGCAAAACTATCCGGTTTCCCAGGCCTCAAGGAAATAACGACCTGCAATCTGAACTTCATTTTGAATGGAGAACAGCTGGACTGGTCTTGCTATTACTTTTAAACTGTGCTTACCTACTTACTAACTTTTTAGAAAACTCGTATCAAAAACAAAACGTATTGATAGAGACACGTTTAATAACGAACTCTACAATGAATGTAGAGTTTAATGTAATCTAAATAGCCACACATGTTGCAACGTCATTCAGTCAATGTCTCATAAAATATTATAACAACAAGTTTTCAAACGAGTGTGATATTTTATGGTCACTGGCCACAATGCGGCCTTAGTCATGAGGAACAAATATTTGAAACGTTTACTTCATGATTCACCGGTGCAGCGGAGCCGCATACCGCGACTCTCTCACCGGGTATTTATTCGATTGTATGGAACTGCAATTGCTGTGCACCTGCACTAACAGGATATCGCGGGCTTTTAAATAGGTACTGGCTGATTAGCTTGTATGGAGATTAATCTTGGAATGAGAACAAGACAATATATGTGTCAGGAATGGATTTGGGACCTTCGATCGACTCTCCCATGAAGTAAGCCAGTCAGTAACATCAGATAAAAAATCAAAGTCGAATCAATATATTGTATATTTATAGCTGTTGCCTGGCGTAGCTTCCGATTTCTCATCTACAGTAATTAATGACAATATTTAAGAGCATCTAACTAAAAAAATTGATATCTTTAAGTGTTTTACTGACTTTTGAAATACTATGAAGTACTTAGTGTTATATAACTAATAAATAAACTTATGACATGGAATACGATATATTGAAAATAAGAAAATTTTAAACATTTGTTATAATGAAATAATCGACATGCACTTGCTTAAGTTTTCCTATTACTCTTTATTTCTACTATATCAAAATTATTATGATGGCTCCTACACAAAACTTACGAGCAAATGCCATATTGTATAAATTGACTCTACATAAAATACTACCACTCGTAGAGAAAGGCCGAGCGCCTTTAAAATCTAAGTTAGCAAAGTATTTTCTTGTGAAATTAATTTTTTTTACGAGGCGATGTCCACTTTACGTTGAGTTTAGTAGATTACCTATAATAGTGTAGTATAGTATACACTGTAGTACCTGTACACTAGTGGTACTTTGACTTAGTACCAAAAGCCTGCACGAATGGGCATATTTAGACCTCGTTGCAAACAGTAGGAGGGTGTTCTATCTCAGAGCAAACGTCTCTGAAGAAGTCATCTGCGCTGGTCTCCTTGCCGTTAACCAAGATGAAGGGAACGTAGGTGTAGTTAACACTCTTGCTCTGGTCGCCGTAGTATTTGAGAAGTTCAATGCCCTTTTGTCCTTTTGCACATTGCTTTATCGGCTGCGGGTCGATGGCCATCTGCCGTCCGCACTGCAAATATAACATTTCAATAAAAAACATTACAGTGACAGTTGGATTAATGCTAGATTAATTTTTAGCTGTTGCCCGTAACTTTGTCGGAGTAAAACTTGGTTGTGCCGTATTCCTTCAAATTCCTTCAAAATTCATCAATATCCGTAACACTCCTACAAACGAATAGGATACCTAACCCAGTATAGGTTTGTGCGCAATAATGAGCAATGGCGGATTTTGGAAAAGTTTAACATTTTTACTAATGACATTGGCAACACCGAAATGAACGGTTCAACAATGGAGAAAATCAGCATCATGCATCAAAATACTAAATATTTAATGTCGAAAATAAAAATAAAAACTTTCGACTTCGAGCGGTTTGATAAAAGAGCTCTTGGCTATTGGCCCTGTTGCTGTTGAAAAACGTTTCTTACCCTATTAGCCGCTAGGTCGTCGGAGCCCCGTCCTGCCTGCTTATAGTCCATCAAGCAGACGTTGAAGAGCTGCGCCTTGGTGCGACTGCTCAGCAAGTCCAGTGCGCACGCGTGCAGCATGTTGCCGTAGCACTCGGCCGGCCCGTGCTGGCACTCGAACTCGACCTTGCCATCTTTCACGAAGGTCTGTAATGTTCAATCAGTAAATATATATGTTAATACAGGATATGAGGCACGTGGAATGAATCTACTCATACATGGTATATAGGTATAAAATTATGTAGGTTCGTAGACGCGACGTGATTCTATAGTTTTCCATAAAATGCTGGTAGCGTTATTAAACAAGGTGTCTCAAAAGAAAGTTTATATTTATTTAGTTAACTGCGTGAACGTAACGAATCCGAGGGGCGCGGGGGTTATGTCAATCGGTAGCCTGGCTCTTAGGAATTCAGTCGCTATGAAGCGTTTCTCAGGAGCAGACCGCGCGTTGTGCGTGCGAGAGTTTTACAAAAACAGTGATTCGGTGACTGTAGCGCGTAGGAAATTCTGCAGTATTCGAGGGCTTGATACAACGCTGGAAAAACCAAAATCCTGGCGATCAAGGTCATCAAGAACGGTAGAAAACGTGGAGAGTGTTAATCAATCTGTTCGTGATGACCCGAACCTTCAAATTCGGAAGCGCGCAAGTGCTTTAAATGTGCATAGATAATCATTACACCGCACTTTGCACAAAGATCTAAAGCTGCACCCCTACAAAATTCAATTGGTGCAAGAATTAAAGCCCCAAGATGCCAATCAGAGGCTTGACTTCGTAAATCAGGCAATTGAGCGCTTTTCATCGTTTACTAACATTTTGTTTTCGGATGAAGCTCATTTTCATCTTAATGGACACGCAAATAAGCAGAATTGCCGCTACTGGAGTGCAACGAATCCGAAACGCAAGCATCAGAAACCCCTTCATTCGCCTAAAGTGACCGTATGGGCAGCGATGTCAGCGCGAGGAATTATCGGCCCTTACTTTTTTGAAGACGAAAGGGGGTGTACAATTACAGTGAATTCAGAGCGTTATGTGGAGATGTTAGACGACTTCTTGGTGCCTGAACTGCAAAACTTTCCTGGCTATAACCAAAGAACATGGTTCCAGCAGGACGAAGCAACGTCACACACGACTAAAATATCTGTGCCACGAGTTCGTGAAATTTTCTCGGGCAAATTGATCTCCAGGAGAGGTGACATAAATTGGCCTCCACGCAGTCCTGATTTAACCCCTATGGACTTTTTCCTATGTAATGTCCTGTATGTATTTTCCTATATATATCTTAAATCTAAAGTTTACGCCAATAAACCGACTTCCCTGGCGCGTTTGAAAGAAAATATCCGTCACGAAATGGCAGCCATCACTGAGTCCACCTGCCGAGCCGTCATAAGTAATTTTACTGTTCGATTAAATGAGTGCCGCGAATGCGAGGGTCTACATTTGGACGATATTATTTTTAAGAAATAAATTCCCAAATTGTGTATTTTATAATAAATAAAAATTTTATCGATACACGGCAAACTTTTTTTTTTAATCGATCCACAAAATATAAACTTTCTTTTGAGACACCTTGTAGTTCGAGGTAACAAAAAACAATATTATTTCATTAAAGACAGTACAGTCTGCTGTTTAAGAAAGCATAGTGAACGGTCTGGTATATTTTATTCCAATTAGTTTCCACTGACTGGGATAGATTTCGCCCCACAATCGAATTACACCTACCTTCCGTCTACTTAGTAACCAACTACCCCGTGCCCGCGATAGAGCTCGCGCTACGAGAGCCGTCAGTTTTGTCGGTTTAAGTGGCACAAGTGGTAACTGTCAGAATTTAATCAGGTTAAAGCGAGAGTCTTTTTCGTGACCGAGATAGTGACAGGAGCCATTTATTAAACATTTGTCTTTTTTGTTGCTAGACATTTCTCCCGAACAAGCACGTGGTCAACCGCGATTTTTCACACATGTCGTAGAAGTTGTGCTACCCGTGCTATATCGGACACCATAATAAATTTTGCAAACATAACCCTTCATTAGGGACTAAAATATCTATATACAAATATATCTATAATAATCATAATCATCTTGGCGTTAATATCCCGGTTGTGCTCTCGAGAACGAGAGCCCGGGGTCCGCCTTGACCATGATCCAGGATTTGGCAGGTCAAGTAATTACAGTGGAGCGACTGCCATCTGACCTCCATGACCCTGCTACCAGGGGAACCTGACCAGATTGGATCATGGTTACACATTCAGTCGCCTGAATGTGCAGGTTTCATCACGATGTTTTCCCTCACCGTAAGAGCATCGGTTAGTATTCAACTAATGTACATAACTCTGAAAACAGTCATTGGTACATGGCTGGAGCGGGATTCGAACCCGGGACCTCTGGCTTACGAGTCGAATACTGTAACCGCTCGGCCACCGACGCTCCTATATACAAATATATCTATTTACATATATCTACCTACCTCTTTATTGAACTCAATAAAGAGGTAGGTAGAACTGTTTAACTGTTTAAATGTTTAACTAAACATTCTATTTTTAACTTACCAAATCATTGGTATAAAAGTTTTGGGTCACTGAGTACGTATATAGGTGTAACATTTATAATGCAGCAGTAGGATCCTACGGTATGATAGGTAATTAAATTATATCTAGAATAATAGTAGTACGATGTTAAGGAAGATATACCAATGTTACTTACCTTCGCATTTCCATACGGATAAGTCTTCAGGTCGATATATTTGTTTAACACAAATATTGCGCGCATCAATTGTTTCGTGTCAAAGTTTCGACAATCCGGACACAGGCACTCGTAGTAAACATTTATTTTCACGATGTCCGATGATGTAACCTGGAAAAATGAATCATTATATTATTTTTTATGGTAATTTCGATAACAATTAACAGCAGTGTTTGGAAACACTGCGGCAACATAGCGTGAAAGTTAGTCGATCGTTATTCTTCCTGGTTATCGTCATGGTTCTAGCGTTTATCAAGGCTTCTGCCAGGGTCCGCTTTACGACTCATTCTTCTCCACTTCGCCCGGTCTTCGGCATCCTTGCGTCGTAAGTCGCTGGCTCTCTAATCCGACTCAGAGACGTCAATCCATCGCTTCTTGGGTCGCCCACGGGGCCTTTTTCCTGATACCGGCCGGTGCAGGCACCTATTTCCCACGGTTTCTTGAGGCTTACGCAACACGTGACCGCACCAGCGCAAGCAAGCCTCCTGAATCTTATCTGCCATTCATCCTGGCGATGCGGAGGTTAAATTCTGCTACAGGCATACGTTCAAACAATTCCCCAAAACTCACCCTGTGATAGTATCCACGATGTCGTAACCTCTCTCCGCACCTCTAGGTTGTCGAGCCCGTAGGCGAGCCTAGACCTCATACCAGATATGGGAACAGCACTCCATACATTTATTTGGCTGTTAATACTGCTGGTTAGTACAATATTTGACATTTGCAGAGTATAGGAACATATAACCTAACCTGATGTATAAGTACTTGCAAGGCAACAAAGGTTTTGTGAAGAAAGATTACTTTCTATAACGCAAACAAACATTACCTACAATCATTGTCTCTATAACACCTATTAAGAAAAAAATGTACTTAAGTAAGTAAATATAATATTCATACCTTATCATTGCTATCAGCTTCCTTGGTGTAACTGGATAAGATATCTGCTAAAAAAGTAGAAATTATTATAATTTAAGTTAACCTTAAAAAAGAATATAATACAATATAGGAGGAAACCGAAAGCTGGCGCGCGCCGTACAAACGAAGTTTGATCATAATTTCCATATTAACCAATCAAAGCCAATGGAATTTTGTAAATGCGTTTTATAAACCAATATCTATTCTGTGGTTTGTCAGATTTTCGTTAAAATATATCGTTTCAAAGTTAAACGGGATTTGACGACCTGAGTGGTTCAGTTGGTTAACATGCCACGCAGAGGTCCCGGGTTCAATTCCCGGCCAAGCAGAAATTGAAACGATGAGTTCTAATTTCTGTTACGGGTCTGGGTGTAGTATGATTAAGAAATACTTCTTCAATTTAAAAGTATTTATAAAAAAGTATATAAGTAGTTTAACATCCATAACACAAGCTTTGCTCACTTTGGGGCTAGATGGCGCTGTATGAATTTATCCAAACATATTCATTATTATTTATTATTTAACATTTGTATTGGAATATTAAATCTTGTGCAACTTTAGAATACATATTTATTACGCTTTATTGCGATTGTAATGACAAATACTTTTCGTAACTATACCTTAGTTACGAAAAGTTTTCTTCCACATTAAACTACGAAACTATATTCAAAAGTTTTCATGATTTAACTAAAATCGATTCCTAACAATGAATAGTTCTCTCAAAACGATTGGAAAGTTAGCTACCTTTTCTGTTCCTCCACATCAGACAAAATGTCATAGACATAGTAGCTCAGTATTTTTAACCATTTTGTACTCTATGAACTGTGAACAATACTCACATTCTTCAGAATAATCTTCAACCTCCATGCTTGCGTAAAAAGCCTCCACAAAAATAAGGCACAAACACAACACTCGAATAAACATCGTGGATCAATGTGGGCGTAATCAATTTATTTATCACTGTGACACTGCCGAGCAAACGTCCACGAAGCTCGCTCGTTTGGTGAAATGTACTAAAACAACTCGTGTGTAATATTATTATCAACTACCGCATCACAAAACAAAATACTAACGAAGAATGTACGGGAAACACTAAATAAAGGGTTCCGCAAAGTACCGAAGGAGTAACTTAGTATCTCAGTTATGTAACTAGTAAATATATCGTTCTCAATAATCATTTATAATGACAAGATCATTATGGAATGGTTATGATAAGGCAGGAATAGGACGGAGAGGAAATCTGTGGAATACCACATAAGATATAGTTCATTTGGTGGTAGATCGTCGCCATCTGCAAATGTAACGACCAATTGTGTCAAACTTGTATGTCATAAAAACATTTCATGTAAAATTGGTTCGGCAAGCCTCGCTAACAGTTACGCTGTGAAAAAGTTATCAGATCTCATTAAGTGGCAAGCAAGCCTGTACTCTACGAAGCCAACTCTATGAATGAACCCTACATTTTCGTTAGAAACTATGGCTTGGCTGTTTCATAGGTTCAAACGTAGCTCTATGACAACGGCAATAAAACCGTTATGAGCTTGCAAGTATTAGCGAACCAATTTTACATCACATGTTTTTGGTGGGATACAAGCTTGCACACAAACTTGGTATCACTACGTAGATACTATTGCTCGCTTATAGACAATACAATTTTATTCATTCCATTTGCACAGTGATATGTAGAAAGTCATCGGCATTGCAATGTAATGTAAAGAGTGCACGGTTTCCGACTTAATTCTTAGAACTGGCTTCAATGCGGTCACAGAGAGAAACAAAATATTCAATAAATAAAAGTCGGTTGCGTGATTAAACGGAAGTACGATAATATTTCGTTTATGTATTCTACTTTTCTGTTGATGCTTTCATTGTGCCTTTTATTTGCGGAACCCTTATTACATTGGGCACTGCGAACAGCGATAACAATATAGCAGAGCCCATTACTGTGTCATGAAACTGGTGGACTACTTATTGTTTCCTAAATAAATCGCGTATAAATAAACCCTAAAAATTCCGATTTTGGATGTTGTAAGCATGTTGTATTTTAACAAAGCTGCATTTAGTACGCTTTAAGCATTTCCGTTTTTGGACTGACGTGTCATGTTTATGAAACATATTGATGTTTAAATGGGTGGTAAGGTTTCGTGCAATGATAACACAATATGGTTGCGACAATATTATATAATGTTGCTTATTGTTTAACTTGAAGACATTTACATGTTATTAAAACAAGGTCCATAATTTTATTCCATGTAATAAATACTATAAACTATCCTGTCACGTAACTTAAGATCGGACCATTGATTATTACGTAGATTGTTATGTTGATTTCGTATCGTATTTGTGTAGTTGTCGTCTAATTTTTATAGTTTTCGTTAACTACTTCAGTTGGACGGCGAGTTTCGCTCCCCTTAGCTTAAAGTTCAGTGGTGCATTCACATACGCCTTATACGAATTAGTTAGACGGAGATTTGACAACAATTTCAATCCATCAACAAATAAATTAAATCTTATCTTAGTTTCAGATTTTTAATTGTTGTACCCTTTATTTATATGTCGGTATATTTTGAATTTCCCGTGCCGTTGGCTATTATTATGAAGACAAAATATTGTCAAAAGCCCATATACGCCAGTAGTAGAATAGGAGGGTATTACAAAAGGTGGAGTATTCGTTTTTATTTATTTTTTATCTGGCACTGCATTTAAGTTTTGTACAAAGTTGGGGAATAACTTGGTTTTTTGGCTATGGTGTTCTCTACATCCCTTGACTAAATAATTAAGTTATGGTATATGCTCTTAAGGTTAATGGGTTTTGCTCTTTAATTTATTAGTAAGAAATTACCTAAACGAGCGAAAAACAAAAACAGTCCCAAATTATAGACGTTATATAGCTGTAAAAAATTATCCCAGGATATCTCGTGTTACCATTTATATCTTTGCTCCGTTCTGTTATTATGTACAGGATAAAAAAATAGAAACTGCTACACCACCTTTTGCAACATATTATTCTCTACGGACGGCGTAATACATTTTTTATTATGCCATTGTATTGGTGAATTTCTTTTATTATACATTATTATAGGCATAAAATAATAATAGCAAATATAGAGTAAGTAATTATTCATTTATTATTTACAAGCTTCTGGTTTAGCTTTTAGAAGATCGCACACTTGCTTTTTCAAATCAGATCCGTAAGGAATTTCGTTGTGGTTAAGGAAAATATCTGGTACACCATACAAACCGTACATCTTCGATAGTTCACCGTAGTATATCATTAATTGAAGTCCCTTCTTGTCTTTAGCACAGTCAATGATAGTTTTGGCGTTCATTTTAAATTGTTTAGCGCACTGTAACAAATAAAAAATGTATTGGCAGAACATCAGCGCGCACGGCACAACTAGCGTTTACAAATGTTCTTCAGATTTATTTGTAGAATAGAATAGAATATTGTTATATGCTTCAATGTGGTTTACAAATTGTATTTAATTAGGTACAATACACATTCAGTCTAGCAGACGGCCTGTCTGCCTAATGCTACAAACTTACTACCCGAGACCTACTTTACCCCTACTTACCCTTCTTTTCTTGCCTTATATACCTTCCTCTTGAATCACTACATCTGTTGTTGAAAACCGCATTAAAATTCGGTGCGTAGTTTAAAACATCTAATCATCTATACATACGTACGGACAAACGGCGGGAAAGGACTTTGTTTTATACAAGTTAAAGATAGATATAGCTTACATAGACTATATACCTTCACATACGTACATGATAAAAAATACTTATTGTCAGACTACACACACACATGATATTGCCGTGTAAGCAATAAAATCATATCTAGGATATTTTCAGGACGCATATTTCTATGTGGTCGCTATTTACCACAATGTATGCAGTGCGTTATCTGTAAAATAATTCTAATAACTGTAGGTCATCGAAATAACGTACTATTTTTTTTTCTATGTACAACCTTCCTACTAACCCAACATAACTAATAAAAAAAAAAGCTGGCTGCGTTGATTCGTTGGATAACGATGCTAATCCGTTGCCCGAGGAACGAGCCAGCTTTCCGGTCCCCAGTGGAGTCGTGTAATTTTTTAGATACTTCTAAAGCTTTTTGGACATAGGACTTAAAATTATTTATCACTAATCACTTGTTACCATGGATTTATTAATTTGTTAGTTTGATTTTTTTCGGTGACGAGTTGCTGCTATATTTATAAATAATACGCGAAACGACATAGAGTTTATATAAAATTTAAAGCGACTTGGGTATTTTACTTTAGGAATTATTAGGGTGATTGAAATCTGATGTTAGCACAACGATCTGTCAATAGGATGTCGCTATCCTACATAGGTATAGATAGAATGTGTTGCTTATCAGATTTCATTTAACTTAATAATTTTCCAAGTCTACCTACCTTCTGGCGGTAATTCATTATAGTGTATTTTATTGAACGATGCTGTGTATCTTTGAGGCGTGTTCGCGTTCCACGATCTTTGTCTTCGGAGTTACAGACTGATGATAAAAATTGTTTATTATTTTTGTGCTGTGCTGCTATCGCGCGTATGATACCTACCCTTTTTTGGCCTTGTGGTAACGCATTTTCGCGTACCCTCACACCTGGAAAGTATGCGCGACTCCTAAAAGTGGCCAGACTACCCGCTTAAACCCCAAGGTATCCTTCTTGTCGCTTGTCGACAGAGCAACGGTATTTGTACGGCTAGCACAAGTTGCTCTAGCGCGTGATATGCCAGAAAAGACGCGACATAGATACTGCTATCTCTTTCATCTTAGTATAGACACACTTGTGATAGCCCTGCAGTGCGGAAGAACTTCACGCACTTACCCCGATGACTCCGCGAGCGCATGCGAGTCGATACGCGGGGAGTGAGCTTTATTATACCTACCCTACCAATGTAGAGAATTCGTATCTTAGTGTACTACATAAGACATATACAGTTTGGCATAATAATCGGTTTACTAATTTTCGCTACTTGCTAGTCACCTTCACGAGGATATTAGGAGCACACCTCGTTGCGGTACGTAAGTTCAACTAGTCTCAAACTACGGAACGATCTTCCATCCACTCTTCAGAATGAATATTAAGAATAGGTAGTTAATGTTGTGACAAAGAAGTGAAGCGAACTCGTGTCTGGTGCTCGCGGAACATATTCGGATAGAGAACGCGAACGTAGGTATTCTGTAGAATACGAGGTTCGACAGTTCGGTATTTATTTTATTTATTTATTTTATTTTTATTTTTATTATAACATTATTCAGTAAACTTTTGGCAAAGCGAAATGATGATTCTGTAAATAAACTGTAGGTTCTCTAATTCATGGCGGAACTTTAGAACGGTAAGTATGTGAAAGAAAAATGTGTAAGTTTATTTTTTTATTGCCTAGGAGAAAATAATGTAATTGCATCAGAGAAAGACTAATAAATTTCCATAAATCCTAACTTATTCGGACCTTTTCGTAATGGAGGCACAAGAACGGACAACCCACCTGATGGAAAGCGGCCACCGTCGTCCAGGATACCTTGAACCTAAGGGGAGCGGATGTGGTGCCAGCCTTTGAGGACCCTGAAGACATGCTTTTTGAAGAACCCTATGTTATAACGTAAAGACTTCAAACAGAGAAGGAAGAGTCATTCCACATGTTGCACGGGCGCGGCAAAAAGGATCGCGAACGTTAGTTGGATGTCAGGCATCTAGATGGTGTGGATAAAATCTATCCCGTCTTCGGAGAGAGCGGTGGCGGAAAAGTGACAGAGAAACCAAGTTAAACAGTTCCTCGGAACATTCCCAGTTGTACAGACGCTAGAGAACACACAGAAAGCCAACGTCTTCCCTGAGGAATAGGCCGGCGTTGGATGTAATCAAGTGGAAGGAGTTGGTATTGGAGTGCACCAGCCCATACATACCATACTAGGCATTTGAAATGAACAAATGCCACTCTTCGTGCAATACTTTACGCACTTTCTCCATTATTGATTGTATCTACTTAAATGAAAAGGTTCATCCTGGTTCATCCGATTCATCTTTGGTCTACGTAAGTTTGATCATGTGTCTAAATTTAGAACCCAACTGAAATGGTTGCCGATACGTCGACGCAGGGAGGTATATGTTCTCAGCACGCTGTTTAATGTTCTTAACAATCCACGGACTCCTCAGTACCTCAGTGAGCGTTTTGAATACTTGGTACCAAGGATAAGCCTGTGCGTTCTGTTAGATCCTTACTTTTAAAGATACCATCGCATACATCTAGCCGGTATGGTGGTTCATTTACTGTGCACTCCGCGCGCTTATGGAACTCCCTTCCTCATAGCATTCGGAATAGTCCATCTTTGAATGTTTTTAAAAAAAGAGTAAAAGAGCATTGGGAGAGCCCTTTAGTTTTCCATAGTAGGTATCTATAATGTATAGTAATATATATGTATAAATACAATATTATGTATGTATAATATGTATGTATTTTTAATATAATTGTTTATGTAAGTAAGTAACTGTGTTTATAAATATATTTATAGTTTAAGTGTACACTTTTAGTACCTGCATTTAAGTTAAACCTGTTCCTATGACTCCAAGGTTTGCTGGTAGAAAACTCAATTAATGAGTTAAGCTCGCCTTTGTACATCTCTGTTACTGTACTGTATAATTATGTCATGTTTGTGTACAATAAAGAAAAGTTGCATAATTATTAGAGTGATGCATAACAAGTTAGTAGTACAGAGTACAGAAACTAAAAAGGTACTCCGTCCCACGCATTTAGATAGAAATACTAAATAGTTAAGCACTCACCTTCTCGGTACCAGTGGTGTTGGAGCCCTCATCGAAGAGGCATTTCACGACGGGCACATACTGCGTAAAGGCTGGCAGCTCGTCCATTATGCATGCGTGCAGTTTGTTCCCGAAGCACTCTTCTTCCCCGTGTTGGCAGATGACTACAGCATCGTCGCCGGAACCCTGGGTCTGGAAGATAAAAAGTTCACTGAACTTTAAATTATATTATTTGGTTAGGATGAGTGTACCTACATAATCCAATAATTTACAATAAAAATTTAAAGTACCGTTCGAAAACTGAAAAGCAATTAGTTTGTTTAAAACGTTTCATTCTGAACATTTTCATTACGACAGACTAGACGTTACATGAACTTACTTTTGAATCTTGAAGATCTTGAATTCGATTGAAATAATAGAAAAGCTAGATGTTCTGATTTCAAAAACAACACTACTGATTGTCGTATACTGTACGATGTATAGCCTTATTTATTTTCGCAAAGTAAATGTCGTATGAAGGGAATGATGAGGTAGACCAGCTAGAATAACCTGCATTTTAAGGCAAGACGGTGAAAATTGGGAGCCGCGGCATATCTTTATATGCCATTATTTCTATGGCGCTGTTCTAATTGAAACGGTCGTGCGACTGCGATCATGGTCGTGCGACGGGCGGTTTTCAGGTCTCCTATTGGTCGGACGACGTCCGTCGTACGACCATGGCCGCACGACCGTTGCCAATTAGGACAGCGCCTATGTCTAATGTTGAGGACGAAGAATTTAGATTTTCGTTGAGATAAAATGACTAAATAGTATGCAAGTTAAGGTTAGTAAGAAGGTCATCATCATAACTTTTGTTTTAGATCTTTACAAATCTGGGCCTCGTTCATTATTAAGGTAGCAAGAAAATGTGTACGTACTTTAGCGGCTCCGTAGGGATATGTATACAGATTAATATAGTCTGATAATTCTTTTACAACGGGGTATATTTGTGTTGTATAGTCAATTATACATCCAGAACAAAGAGCCTCGTAAAACAAGTCCACTCTGACTTTATCGTGAGATTGCTGAAAAAAAGGACAAGCACATTGAAAAATAAAAGAGAATCTTATGCTGGCAATACATCTTCATCCCTATCTTCGGTTGGTCATGCTAATCCACGCCCATACACGGTCAATTCTCTCACACACTAAAGGTGTATGGCCAGCATTATGACATACAGTCAATTATCCGAGCAATCAATCCCGGTTTCTTCCAGGTCCACTTTCACACTCTTTCTTTTCCACTTTACTCGGGCTTTGGCTCTTGCCTATAATAAGATTATTATTAGGTATGCGCTTAAATTAGATCGACGATGAAGCGAGTTAACCTAAAATATACAAATTTGTTCCCTCCATAAATAAAATTTATAAATAAATACCGACACGTTCCACACCAGTGGAACATCTTGATCAACCTCGTTTCGCCAATGTTATTAGGAGGCACCCCTAGAGAGTGGCGAACTCGTTGCTGTGCCGAAGCTCGACTAGCCTTAAACTAGGAAACGTTCACCCATCCAGTTCTCGGACATTGTGAGCATTGCTTAGATAACCTTGGTTATCGGTCTCGCTAGCATACTGCGACTAGATCAGTGCCGATTCTTAAAATATATGTATCATTTTTTTGGTAGGTATATATATTATTTCAAATACCGCGCTTCCTGCAAGCAGCAGCAGCACTAAAGTGGCTATCTTCAGTGGACACATTCTGCGTCTCCTGCGTGTAGTAGATTGTACGTAACTGTCTGTATTCTATACTCGGTTAGACTAGCTTCGCTTGGACACACTTAGCCCATTAATAACCTAAGAATTTCGATAATTCTACAATGTACTGCAATTTCTTACTTACGTATCTATACTTAATCATAGTTATTGATGTTTAAAACACTATTATAAGAAATACCTACATTAAATTTACTTGTGTAAAAACTGCTTATTTGCGGAAGTATTTATTTAATTATTGGTAATTTGGTTTGCAGTAATGAAATTGGATTGGTTTGTAGATTGCGTATAATAGAATACCTACGAGTATAGAGTTAGTACACTAAGTACTATATATATATATATATATATACTCGAGGACTCGATGTGGAGACCCTCGACCTAGCTAGACTCGACGATGCGTGTGTTAGCAGCACGGCACATGTTTCAATTATGAAAAAAACTCCTTATGTAGTGGACTGGGCACACTATCGAATAGTGTATGTAATAATAATGGTAACCGAAAATAGCCACGGATGTGCCCCAAAGAGAACTAGCTTAGGTCTAGAATTCAGATTTACAATTTATAATGTGTTTTAGAATCGTGATGAATTGAATTAATGAAGTTTCTTCCGAAAAGTAAGACAAACAAATAATCGTTTCATTTTATTGAATTACCTCCTCTGTTGAGTAAGTATGTAATTTCGACAAGTGACCACCAACCTATCTGCCAAGCTTGGAATCTATAGCAATGCCCTCCACCAATGTGGAGGAAGGTCAGGTCCAGCAGCGGTCAGTCACCTGGCGCATGGCGCAAAAAAATAAATTCAACGGCCTAGGAGGTTGGCCGCGTTGTTGTTGTTAGCGTTCGGTGCCTACAACCCAAGAGTTTCCATGACAAACTAATATTATAGTCACCAGTGATATCATTGATACCATCCTCAGTTTGGGATTCAGTGGCAGAAGGATAAGACGGTTATCGATGTAAGCCTTCAGCTTCCAGTCCGTCATTTATGTTGGGCCTTTTACCAACGTCGGGAAGTAAAGACTTGGGGGTTGAAACAGTTGAGGATCGTCTACTGACGTATTTGGTTGGCGATTCAACAGCAGGTCAGGCCGTAGTGGTCTAACTTCGGTTAGGGTATGTAATTTCTTATTATTAAAACACGCTCTTGTGATAAATAGTTACAATTTATTAAATAATATATAATATACAATATATACTTAGCTCCAATATGATATATCTTTACCAAAAACGGATGTCTATTTATAAAGAAAAAAATAATATGAAATAAATATTTAATTATTTACGACGATAACCAGATAGGTAGGTAAGTATTTCTCTGCGGACGAAATAAGTAGGTGTTCATAACAATATTTGATTTTAATTATTTACAAGCTTCAGGTTTAGTTACAAGAAGTTTGCACACCTCTTCTTTTAAATTCTTATCGAAGTTCATTCGCTCATTATTGATAAGAGTATATGGCACATAACGTTGACCGGGTCGCCACAACTGCTGCGTAAGTTCACCGTAATTTACTAATAGCTGTAGCCCTTTCGGGCCATTAGCACAGTCAATGATAGTTTTCGCGTCCATATTAAATTGTTTAGCACACTGGAAATAATAAAATTATAGGGTAAGTATAATAAAAATAAAGGAGTATATTATACAAATATGTAGCCATCAGGTTCATATGATATAAGACAATTAACAATCGACTTTGTCAGCAATGTCTATATCTAAACAATGCCTGTAATAGAAAGTTGCCGACGGATGTGCCCAATGAACCAGCATAAAATTACAATTATTCCCTATCATCTATATGGCCTGCTTCCTTACGACGATGTAAGGAGTTTTTTTGTCATTGGCCCTTTTCTACTTGACATGAAGTCTGCGCAGCTTTTCATCGTTAAATTCCTGTGGATATCAGCGGAACTAGATATTTACAACAGCGACACTCTTCATAGAATTACTAAATGTTGAAAAAAAGTGACAATATTCAGGACAATTATTGCAGTTGGAGTGTAAAATGGTTGAATAGAAAAGCGAAATTGACGGAGCTGTAATCACTATTATATACTGTACCTCTTCGGCAGCTTCGTTGTTGGACTCACGCTCCATGATACATTTCACGACAGGCACATACTGAGTGAAGGCTGGCAGCTGGTCCATTACACATGCGTGCAGTTTGTTCCCGTAGCACTCTTCTTCCCCGTGTTGGCAGGTAACTACGGCATTCTCGCCGGAGCCAGAGGTCTAGAATCATAGGTACCGTTAAGTCATTTCTGTGGCATAACACCCTCTGAGCTCACTATAAAACTGCTTAATAATAAGTTTAAAATAATCGAGGATACGTACACGAGCGTTTCCATATGGATAAAGATGTAGGTCAATGTAATCTGATAATTCTTGCACAAGGGGATATATGTCTTTCTGGTATTCCTCCTCACATGCCCCGCAAAAAGACTCGTAAAGCAAATCCAGCCTAACTTTATCCTCAGCTGTCCACTGGAAAACAAATATTAGGAAATAATAACTTAATGTATGCAGCGAATCAGGTTCCGTTAATAATAATTAATAATTGTGCGCAATAATAATTAATTTTAATACCGTAAGTCCTGCAAACAGCAGCAGCATCGAAGTTATTTTCAGAAGACACATCTTGTGTCTAACTAAATTCAACTGGAACAGAATAACTTTGCAAGAGTTTATCCCTTTTGTAACCCCACAATTTTTCCAATAAAAGGTACCTATTAGAACTTCTTTATATAATATTTAGAAGAATGTATAGTTGAGTAACCAACAATAAAAATGTTTAAAGAATTTTATATTAGGTATGCAATTTATGCAAGTGCAGGATTTACGAATATTCGAGATTCCTAAACTTTGCACTTTATGCAACGAAATATTTGTTTAAGTTTAATAGGTACTTAATACACGAAATGTAATTTTACTTTATACTTATTTTTTAAGAATAGGATAGGAATTACGATAAGAGCGTCGTCTGTGGCCTAATTGGTCCGACTCGTACCTCGAGGTACGGGGTTCGAACCCCAGTGCCACCATGTACCAATGACTCTTTTCTGATCATTAAGTATTTTTCAGCTTTTGCTCTGAATGGGAATACGTTTAATGGAGAACAAACATGTATTGTGTAAACTACACAATATGGAACCTTGGGGAACTCCTGCGTCTATCGCTTGTTCTTCCGAAGAATTCTTCGCGGACAACTCTTATTCAGCATTCCTTTAGTTTACATTCGTCCATTCCTTTACTTTAGAGTATAATTTGTCACATCGACCTTGGCCGTGTGGTATCCGGCAGAGAAGAATAGCACCAACCCCTTGCACTCGTGGGTGCCGTATAAAGCGATTTATGTTTTCGAGTAGTAGGCTGGAAAATGGACAGCAGCTTTTTCCATTGTTAGGTATATTTATAAAACTGCCTTCCAAGCGTGGAGATTGTAACAATAACCGCCATTTTCGTGGGAGAGGCCCTACGTCCTGCAGTAGCCTGTTATGGGTTCTGATGATGATGATGATGATCAGTGTAAAGTTAAAATAAAAAAGATGCAATGAAGTGCATTTTAAAACGCTTTACTGAACATTACTTAATTCATTATTTTACACGCTTCAGGTTTGTTTTCAAGAAGTTTGCACACTTGTGCTTTCAAAGGAAGATTGTCGTTGGGTTCCTTATTGTTATAAAGATAATATGGTAAAAATCGATCATCGCTGTGGCCACGCCATAATTTCTCCGTTAGTTCGCCGTAGTGTACTAATACTAATAGTAATAGTTAAACCTGTTCCTATGACTCCAAGGTTTGCTGGTAGAAAACTCAATTAATGAGTTAAGCTCGCCTTTGTACATCTCTGTTACTGTACTGTATAATTATGTCATATTTGTGTACAATAAAGAATAAAGATAAAGAATAAATAGTCGTTGTCCCTTTGAGCCCTGAGCGCATGCAATAATAGTTTTGGCGTTCAATTGAAATCTTTCAGCACACTGGAAAAAAATCGTTTAAAATTATCTGGGAAAATATTTATTCTATTTTTTATTTTTATTTATTTAAAAACTTTATTGCACTAAAAATAATACAATTGGCGGACTTAAAGCCATCAGGCTTTATCTACCAGTAAATCCTACTGGCCATGCGTAAAGTGAGTAAGTAGGTGCCAAAAGCAGAACAGAGAGCAAGTATACTTAATTAACTACATAACAAATACTAATAACAAGAAAGATGAGGTAATAAATGAAATATAATATACCGTATCCATAAAATAAATACAATACGCTACAAATAATATACCTATCATAGTTGTGGGAGTCGAAAATAGAGAGCAGGACTTATAGCCAGGGTGGAAGACAGCCGTAGGATCAAAAGGACAGTAAAGTAGAAACTCCGTGCTAAAAGACCCGCGGGAGAGGAAGAGCACTTACGACTTGGAGAGACGATATCTGTCATAAAGCCGGTGCTAAGGGGATGCACGTGGCCTGAAGTGGCCAAGCAAGAAAAACACGAGTGAAAAGTTAAAGAGAAGACCGATGTTTACAGGGGAACAAAGAATGGCTGACATTGATGGATCGAGTAAGTACTACAGGTACCTTTTCAGTTCCGGAAATATCGGAGCCCAAATCAAAGAGGCATTGCACGACAGGCACATACTGCGTAAAGGCTGGCAGCTGGTCCATTACGCATGCGTGTAGTTTATTCTCGAAGCATTCTTTTACCCCGTTTTGGCAGATCACCAAGGCATTTTCGTCGAAGCTAGATGCCTGGAAGCCACTATTTAAAATATAAGAAGCTATTATATTGCTAACGGTTTATTTTTTAAATCTGTTCTTCTAGTTTAATTGTCATGAACTTAAGATAGGGGATCATAAAATAAGTAGCGCTTTTTGAGTATCTGGTTACAATTGCAGCCAAGAATCTTGGTATCCTGTCCTGATTGCGTTCACTGCAATCGGAATTTAGCATAGGTAGATCGTTCCATTGGTGGCAGCAATGGTTGGCCAATATGTAGTCAAAGCCTTCAACAATTTTTGTAACAGCGTTGCGGCTGTTTACCACTATGCTTATTAAGGCATAAATAAAAAGTAGATATTCGAACATGAGCTTTTCCAAAGGGATACGTCTTTAAGTCGATGTAATCTGATAATTCTTGTACAACGGGGTATACTTGTATCGTGTAGTCATGGATACAATCATCGCAATGTTTCTCGTAAAGAAGATCCACTCTTACTTTTTCGTCCGACGTCTGCTGGAATAAATGATAGATTTAATCATTTGTAAAATAACCTAAAAATTATGTCCATTCAGATTATTCATAGGTACATCGATTATTATAATATGTGTTTTCTACGTATTATGTATTTATTTATTGCTGATAAAATTCCTTTTAGCGTGAAGGAATAACAAACATCCTAACAACCTTTCGTATTTATAATATTGGTACGGGGGAACGTACCAAAATTATAAATACACGTTCAACCTCTGGGCCGGGGCATATCAGCTCAATATCAGCTCCCTTTTGACAACCTTCAACGTCGGGCGACCCGACTTGTCGACGCTGTAGTTCTCACCTACTGATGCGATATATCTGTGTGTCTTTTACTGTTCTGAGGAGTTGTTTAAAATAGAACTTGCTGCCGAGTTTCAGCACCGTAATACTAGCCATCACAAATCAAAATTCCATCAGCACCGTTCGACGGTTAACTAACGTACGCTTTTTAAGCAACTTACTGTCGCGTACGACCATTCTTTGGAATTATCTTCCCGCAACGGCTTTTCCGAGCTGCTTCGATATTGGAGCCTTGAAGTATGAAGCCTACACCTTTCTCAAAGGTTGCCGACACATTCGCGACTAACCCTGGAGTTGATTTTTATGGGCGGTGGTAATCACTTACAATCAGGAGACCCGCTTTCTCGTTACTTCCGTAATTATGAATCATAGGCTTAGGGAGCACACGCAGAAAATGGTTTTACGAGTATGGGATGTATACCGCGAGTCCTGTAAACAGCAGTAGCACTGAAGCGGTTATCTTCAGAGGACACATCCTGTGTCACCACCAGTGTTTATAGTATTATAAGCACTGTCGGCTGTAGACTAGCTTCTAAAGCCTTTTAATTTTTATTCCTAGAGTTATTTCGATAATACTGTAATTTATAGAATTAATTTTAGGTATTTAGTTAAATACCCAGAGCGTCTGCGGCCTAATGGTTGAGAGGTCCGATTCGTAAGTGAGAGGTTCGAGTTCGATCCTCAATGCCGCCAAGATTCAATGACTTTTTCTGGGTTTGTACAATAATTGAGCACTAATCGATGGTCTTACAATGAAAACTGTACAATCAGGCGATTGAATGTGTTTGACAATCCATACTACTAATGTTATAAAGAGGAAAGATTTGATTGTTTGTCGGATTGTTTGTAATTGATAAACTGAAAAAATACTTAACCGATTTTAAAAATTCTTTCACCACTAGAAAGCTACATTGTCGGCGCGTAACATATTTTAGCTTAAAAAATAGGGTAGGGTAGATGTAAGATAGCTATAGACTAGGTACAGGATAGGACAGGGTAGGGGTAGAATGCCACGCGAACGAAGTGGCGCCGGGCCCACTATTGTTCTATATTTCCGCTTGTCATTCAAAATACGAAACGGATATCATAGATTAAGATATTGTTAGATTCCGGAGTTCCTGGATGAATATTTAGCTTAGTCTCACCTGTTAGTGGCTCACCACACTGCCCCACTTACCAGCACCACTAGCGCCACCACTACACTATCACCTCACTGTCACTGGTAAACCCCGACACGTACTGGCGACACTGGGTGTCTAACTCGGTACCTCTCGCTTACGAGTAGGATCCGCTTACCATTAGGCAGCCGCCGCTTTTAACTCGCTTTCAAGTTTTAATTGAACTAAAATCCTACAAAAGAACATGAAAGATGGGTTGTCAAGACCAGGAAAGAAGGACTCTAACGATATCTTAACAAAGATATTCGTTCAGTAGTTTGAACGACAAGCGATAATAAAAATCATTACAAAATACAAAGTGCGAAAAGTACCAAGCTTCTTTGCAGTTGTGTAAAAAGGGTTATCATAACTTAGCGCTATGATTAATTTTTAATGTCAACTAAAAAAAATATTTAAGTCTTCCTAATGATGTTTCCTACATATTGTTTATGTATTATTACATTTATTTTTATTTATTTATATATATTTAGGTAGTATAACGCCCGTAATGTACCTAAAAAATGGGCCCATAGAATACCAGCGCTGTGAGTCGTTTCTTGCTCCTCACAGCACATGCTGAGTGGGTACCATTTACGCTGGCCGCCGCGGCACCGACAATGGCATGGGAGGATAGTTGAGGCTACGTATTGATTTAGATATCTTCATTATCCATGTTTCCGTTGTGTGTAATTGTAACTATTATTGTATCGTGGTGTGCTATGTGTAATAAATATCTTTTCTTTCTTTCTTTTTTATAAACATCCTACTTAGGAGAATAAAGACACAGATAGTCATATTGACCTTGATTAAATAGTCATCCTGCATACAACAATATAAATAATACTCAGCACCTTTTTGTTAGATTGTAGCTTAATATGACAAACAGCACCGGAAGTTAAAGTAACAAATATTAAAGAGTATGAATTCTTAAATGAAAAAAAAATTTCATAACAAGCTTTTATTGGGCGGTATAGTACCTACTCATCAAGACCATTTAAAAGAGCCCAAACACAATGGGGTTATCTTATTGCGTTCATTAGTTCTATGACCACTTCATGGTACCATATTAAAGCATTATCATCTAAGTTACATAGGTATGCCAAATTTCAGCTCAATCGGATACCAACAAATGGTCGAAAAATGGTTTGGAAATTTTGACGGAAAACTTACGTACTAACGAACAGTGCAAGTTAAATAAAAGCTTGTAAAATATATGTATTTGCGTAGTGGTTATTAAAACGCTTTATTAATTATTAAAATTTTTTACACGCGTCAGGTTTGTTGTTAAGAAGTTTGCACACTTTTGCTTTCAGAGAAAGATTATCCTCCGATTCCTTGTTGTTAAAAAGATAGTATGGTACAGAACGGGAATCCTCTTCGCGGCGCCACAACTTCGCCGTTAGTTCGCCGTAGTGTACTAATAACCGTTGTCCCTTCATGCCTTCAGCGCAGTCAAGAATAGTAGCGGCGTCCATTTTGAATTTTTCAGCACACTGGAAAATACCGTTAAATTACCAGGGAAAAGACAGTTGTTATTGATGTAGTTAGAAGAAGAGATAGCTTGTAGCGATTAAGCCGCCTTTGCTCGTAGATATGTGTTCCTTGTTATATTGTGACGACCTGAGTGGTTCAGTGGTCAACATGCCGGTCTGCCACGCAAGAGGTCCCGGGTTCGATTCCCGGCCGGGCAGAAATTGAAATGATGAATTTTAATTTCTGTTAC
This sequence comes from Blastobasis adustella, assembly GCA_907269095.1. Taxonomy (NCBI): domain Eukaryota; kingdom Metazoa; phylum Arthropoda; class Insecta; order Lepidoptera; family Blastobasidae; genus Blastobasis; species Blastobasis adustella. The sequence goes on along the minus strand of OU026123.1, from coordinate 10,786,613 downwards.
GGGTCTGGGTGTTCTATATATAATAAGTATGTATTTAAAAGTATTTAAGTAGTTTATCAGTTATCTAGCACCATAGCACAAGCTTTGCTTAGTTTGGGGCTAGATGGCGCTGTGTGAATTTGTCCACGAATATTTATTATTATTATTTATTATTGTAAGTGATTGATATTGTAATATTTTATGAGAAACAAAGCGTTTGTCTATCTCTCTAAATTGTAGCTTTTATAGCACAGCCGTAGGATCAGCAGAACGGTAGATTAACCCGCGGGAGAGGAAGACCACCTACGACTTGGAGACGATGTCTTTTTTTTTAGATTTATTTTATCTTACCCTGAGCAGACGCGACAGTTGGAAGTGTCTCATTTTTTACAGTATGCAGCGGGAACGTCTTAGACGGCGAGATTAGCATACTAAAATCAAAATTAAGAATTATACTTTTTTTTGGATTTCATGTACGCACAGAGATATAATTCCTAATTTTGATATAGCCTACTAATCTCGTCGACTTAAACGTTCTCGCAAAACTGTAAAAAATTGAACACCTCCAACTGTCGCGTCCGCTTAGTTTAACTAGCGACCCATCCCGGCTTCGCACGGATAGTGCGAATTGTACACCTAAACCCTTCTCATACATGAATGACTATATTGATGAAAATCGCATGAAAATCCATTTAGTAGTTTTTAAGTTTATCGTGAACAGACGACACGCGGCGTAGGACTTATATATGTTTTTTGATATATAGTAAAGGGAGGCTAAAATGGATAGATCGAGTTGTGTACCTTTTTAGTTCCGGGAACGTCGGAGCCCTCCTCAAAGAGGCATTTCACGACGGGTACATACTTCGTAAAGGCTGGCAGCTGGTCTATTATGCATGCGTGGATTATATTCCCGAAGCATTCCATGTACCCGTGTTGGCACTCAACATGGGCATCGTCGCCGGAGCCAGTGGTCTGGTAGTTGAAATTTAAAGAAAACACACATAACTTAAGTTATATTGTCTACGTTCTTTTCTGAAATGTGTTCTTCCAGTGTATTCCTCAATAAATAGTGTCTGCAGCTACGTGGTACGAACCTTACCTCGATCTTGAAATATGAGCGTTTTTAAGCAATAGAGGCAATTTTTTTTGTTAGACTATTCAAGCTTTTGACCGATATCTCTCCTGGTGGTAAGTGACGATTCGGCCGAAGATAGAGCATACCTGTCTAGAAACAGCCTTTTCACTCTAGCCTTGAAGGCGTACAGATTATAGTGATCAGGGAAAACACTCGCAACGTCTTGTATTCCTTAGCCGTACGCATTATAAAGGTTGAACCAAAGCGGCTCGTGCAGATAGCTGGAAGATCCACGACATAAGGATGAAGCGTTCGCCCGGATCGCGTTTCCTGATAGCGGAAAAAGGCCGGCGGCATGAGGTAATTTTTACAATACTTAATAAGAAATAAAAATTAGATTTACGCACATGAGCTTTTCCATAGGGATAAGTGTACAGATCGATGTAATCTGATAATTCTTGTACAACGGGATATAGTTGGTCCCTGTAGTCGTCGACGCAGTCACCGCAAAGTGACTCGTAAAGAAGATCAATTCTGACTTTATCATTCGCTGATTGCTAAAACAATTATAAAGGTTATGTCTAGGCGTTTTGGGCGCGGCAGATTGGGATTATACTTTTTTTTTGCTTAGAAAACAACTTTGTGATACTGTTAGCATATTATAAAGTTATAAGTAAGTTATGTTTAAATGCATGGCTTATGGATTACGCTGACGATATCGTACTAGTGAGCAGCATTAGAGGTCTTGAGACCAGGGTAAAGAAGAAGAAAATGTGGAAGAAGTGCTAGAAAATGGTGTATTGAGGCTGAACGTCGCCAAAACATAGTACATAACTGGCTGCAGTTCCTTCGTATGTCGCCATATCCTATCGGGGGTTCATCATCACAGCCCGTAACAGTCCACTGCAGGACTTAGGGCCTCTCCCACGAAAGGTGAGGTTATTGCCATAATTTCCACGCTAAGCAGGCGGGTTGGTGATCGCAGTGTATAAATATAAAAAGGGGGATTTGGTGATCATTAATTCATTATGACTATTCGAATTTTATCTACGGCCTGAAAACAGACCTGGTGCTCATTCCAAAGCACTGTTTAAGGTTTTTATGCCACGATGTTTTACGTGTGCCTGGTGTCCAAACTGTCAATACAACTCCTCGCGCCTGCCCTCGTCCCGCCAGCTTTAAACAGCCGAAAAAGTTGCTGGTGCTGTGAATGTGTATTAAGTGGGAGTTAGGTAGTATCCGTTAATACGAATCACAGGCTTAGAGAGAACACCCAGGAAATGGTTTTACAAGTATGGGTTGAATACCGCGATTCCTGCAAACAGCAGCAGCATCGAAGCAGCTATCTTCAGAGAACCCATCTTGCGTCACCAGCGTACTAGTGTTATATTATCTTTGACAGCGAGTAGGCACTATAATGCAACTATGTTTTCTACTCGGACTGACTGGGTTTTTATAGGCCGAGAATTATTCCGATAATACTAGAATTTAGAGATTTTTTTAAAGTATCTAGTTAAATACCGAACTTTAAATTATAACTGTGTATGCATCGGCATTAAAATAATGTGGAGCAAATATTCGAGATAGACATCGTGACATTGACTTATATTATGAACATAACATTATAAATTTACACTATGAAACAGCTGTTTCATAGTGTAAAAACACGCAAATACTGTCCGTACGAAAGGAACCATTCATGGCACTGTCCGCCTGTTCGTCTGTCTGTCCGCGGTTTCACTTAGAAACTGGCTATGCTAATACCACAAAGAAAAAATACAACGTATAGTTTATATCTGCTTACCTTTATCGCCGAAAAAGTAATAACAATTTTTTTTTTTTTTTTTAGTCTGTGGGGTGACGTTGGATAGCTCTTATGAAAATATTGAACGCATATAAAGGAAATTGTGAAAAATTAAAAAAAAATACATGTCTGATATATTTGGATACGTTTTACACGTCATCAAGCATAAGCTTTCAGCATAATACATGATGCGTCCCTGGAAGTGTTATCAATTACAAAATGCTGCATAATTTTGTCAATTTCGATATTTTGTATTTAAAATCTTCAGCAGATCTACAGAATATTAATAATACTGGTACATCGAAACAAAGTAAGAAACAGTCATGTTATTCTTCGATATAGCCATCTTTATCACGGATAACAGCATCGAGTAGGTCCCCAATAATTCGCTCGCTGCACGAATGCGGCCTGAAGGTATTTTGTCCCAATCTCGTCTAAGAACAATCTGTGGTTATTGTTTAGCAGATAATTATATTGTGGCCTTACGAATGGACCATATGGAAAAATCAATCAAATAAGCACATGGGACCCGACATAGCCGCCGACATAGCCATAGATATACTTGGTTGCATTCCATAGTTACATCGTGGTAGTCACTAACCAAGATTCACGACGTTTTTGTATATAACAATTAAGGTCCGAGGTAGAATTGTTGTGTACGTAGGTACATAGTGTATTAGATTCAATGTTCGTTAGGCATAGATGGTGCTCAGTGAGCGGCTGCATCCAACACGGGAACTTAATAACAACTTAGCCGGTCTCGCAGCTACGCCGGACCGCCGGATGCTGGAACGAATAGTTTTCCAAGCGAAACAGGGGATCCCACGACTTTTGATAAGTTTGATGAAGAATTCTAATCAATTATTTTGTTAGCGTAGGTACCTCTAGCAGCAATGGATTACGAAGAGCATGTGACGATGAAATCATGTAAAGTTATTTTGTTGACATTAGGTGTTCTTCTCATATTCTCATTTTTATAGCTACCTTCCCTTCGTTACCTTAGCTACCCTTAGCTACCTTACCTTGTCATATTTAGATAATAATATTGCTTATTAAAGCTAGATAATTTCCGGAGCTGTAAAATAAGTATTGAACAAAAATGCTTGCGACAGCTAGCTTATCTTGACATTCATATTTGAGACATGTAGGTACCCACTTAAACCGTTTCCATAATTATCTGCATTGTTCAAAAAATTTATTCAATTCGCAATTGAACGTGTAAAATTTCCTCGCAAACTTTGAAACTAAAGGGAAAACTTAAAGTAAACCCAGTGGATGAATGAAAAATGCAGTGAAAAGGTCGCTAGGCAGGTGGCCAGCGTGCTCGCTTCGGGGTTTATTTATCTTCGCTCAAATGAAAAATTGAAATGAATGTAACTCTATGGGGCGCTGCCTCGTATTTGTTGATGAGGCGAAGGAAATGTTGGCACAATTTGGAGTTGGCTCGAAATGAGTTTCACGTGGCCGTCCTGGCGCATTCGTAAATTAATAAGGCGCTTATTCATATGCAAGAAGTTATTTTCGTCAACGGAAAATAAAAGTTTACAGGACTTGACAGAGCTCGACAGAATACGCTGCTGCCTATTATTGGTCTAAAGATGTTACCCCCCTCTACCTGAAAGACTTTAGTCCCCTTGTACGATTCCATTGAAAGAAGGGGTGGTATATCTACTTTACCTACTCTTCTGGAGACCATACAGCCTCTAAAGTATAGTTACCTTTTATATTTACTTATTAATCACGTCTAAATCTTACTTAACATCGGTGTAGGCAAAGCCTTATAAATAACTAGTCTGGATATGTAGGTAGTAACCAGTTGTAGAAATAAAACATCTCTTTAGCAGAATCAGCACTGGACTGGAACACCGCTAATTTCAGCCCTGATTAGCTTTTTATATAACTAATGTGGAAAACAAGCGTACGTACCTCTGCATTTATTTCTTGGGCGGCCGAAATGTAGCTAACTAGGTACTTTGCAACTCGCATTTTGCTATATTATGGTAGGGATCGCCAACATTTTCAGGACAATATACGTTCCTGCAGATGTGTGCCCAAGATACGAAGGCAATAATGTTTCCGTTATCTCAATGAGGGGGATGAAATTGAACTATTACGTTCCCTTATTTATTACTTCGTTTTATGTGTTGTTGGGCGCCAAGGTTAATTTATTTTCGAATACGTGCTGCAAACAATTTGTCTTTAGGTATACCTACATGATCTGTGTTAGGTATAAATACATACATATATAAATATAACTTATATGTATGTATTTATACCTAAACTTATTTTGGTTGCATTAGATCGACTTATGTACCCCCGGACTCCACCTTTTTCACACTATTTCTTACACTGGCAATAGCAAATACCCCCGACGCCATTTAAGTCTGCTGACAGGTTATGACGTTCCTGTCATTGTTTATGCTGCGAGTTGTTCTTGTTGGCAGTCTGTCAAATTTAGTTCTTTTGCCATCTTAAATGGACCCGGGCCCATTTAACACTCGGACTAAACCGCAGGACTTGCAACAGGAACAGAGAGTCTGCAGCTCCCTCTGACACCTTGACAGACCTTTATTTGATGATTATGATGTACTAATACAAAAAAAGAAGGGTGGATCAATGAGTAAAATCAAAACAAGGAAGAACAATTCTAAATGTAAATAAAGGAAAAAACCTTCATTCTCCATAATTGCCAAGATTGCGATATTTGAGGAACAGAAAAGACAAAATCTGTTAATTGATTAAAATTAGGTTTATACTAGTGACCCGCCCCGGCTTCGTACGGGTAGAGTATCCTTAACAAATTATACACCAAATCCTTCCTCTTGAATCACTCTGTCTATTGGTGAAAATCCCATGAAAATTTATCGCGAACACACAGACAGACGCGGCATGGGAGTTTGTTTAAAATATGTAGCGATACCTACTCCTAAGTAGATTTATTGGATTAATCACCGAATTTTGTGAAGGAAAAGATACAAGCCAGAGGTAAATATCGGTATCAAGGCATCATCGCTACATCCTGCATTTGCATTCTGAAATTCTCATTGTGCTTGAAAGTTGGCAACCCTATTAGTGGTAACAACGTCCATGAATAAAACATTCCAATCAACTCAGTTTTGATTCCGCGTCTCTAAGCATTTCCACTCATAATAAAATGGCAGGCTGTCTGTATCTGAAGGATCTTCTTGAAGATATCGTCTGGAAATATGAATTTTTATAAGGTTCCATGGTTCGCGCGGGACTTCAGAGTCGCTGGAGTGTGCCGTCGCGCCGTGCTAAAAACAAGAAAAAAAAATTACTCTGTTTGTGACTATTTCCACCCCCACGATGAAGGGTGTGCGGGTGTGCGTAGGGAAGCATTTGTGAATATAACCCGTATATTGTATACAGGACGTGACGGCACGCGGGGAGGAGTGTTGGGAGCAGGGTCATTGATCCTCTACTGCTTAAATTTCGTGAATCAAATACAGCAGTTATTTTAGCAAACAAACATACCTGCTACAATACGATAATCACAAAAACAAAAACTACTCACTATTACATTGTCATGATAAGTAATTACTTAGCTACGTTTTAGTATTACCGTACCTATACTATTATTTTACTAAGAGGTTTGGTAAGTACCTACTTAATTTTGTAGATACTTGCGCGAAGTCGAGGGGCGGTTCAACAGCGTTTTACAAATGAACATTTTCAATTTGTAGGTGTAAATACATCTTGGCGATGTAACCAGGCGCGTGAGGGCCCGGGGTCCGCCTTGATCTAGGATTTAGTAGATCTGATAATTACAGTGGAGCAGTGTAACCTGACCACATACACGTATAGGTAAATAGTACATATACATCATCATCATATTAGCGGGAACACGCCCACTGTTGGACATAGGCCTCCCCGAGAGATTTCCACATAGGCCGGTCTTGTGCGTTCCGCATCCAGCTGAAACCTGCGATCTTTACCAGATCGTCGGTCCACCTAGTAGGAGGCCTACCCCCACATAATCTAGAAGTCTGTAAGTATTTATTTTTACACAGCCATGTACAAATAATCTATTACAGTCCCAGCGGTCTTGTTTAGAAGACTTGAATATCAGGAGCTATTTTTAAATGATAGCTAGGTAGCTTCCTTTTCAGAGTTAGCGTCGAGTCGGCGCCCGCCCCTGTCCCACAGGACGCCATTTCCTTCACGTAACACAACACAAAACGTACATTGCATTACATTCCCCTAATTTCCCCGTATAATATCATTTATGGGAAGGATGTTTTTAATTTATTGCCAGAGGAATGAGATGGCGTTTAGAATTTACGAGACTTTAGACTAATTAGGTACCTAATATTTTCAATTGGTGTAGTTAATTGATTTTCATTTATGAGTTTGTTGATATGTAGCTTCATCAGCACAGCCCATAACAGTCCACTGCAAGACTTAGGGCCTCTCCCACGAAAGGGAGATTATTGCCGTAATCTCCTTGTTGCTAAGCGGCTTGGTGATCCAGTATTATGAATATAACAATGGAAAACGCTGCTGTCCCTTTTCTAGCTTACGGAGACTCTAGATCTTTTGCCTCGAAACATTAGTCGCCTTGTACGACACCCACGAGTGTAAAGGGTACCTGCCGGATACCACACGGCCACGGATGTGTATCTTACTTACATAGCCACAGAACATATGCTAGGAATATAATTTATTTGATTCCTATTTCTACTTTTCGGGTTCATTCCAACAATATACCTACGGTTTTGTAGCATACAAAAGATTTCGTAATATGGCCCGTCTCATGTAACATTGAGACGTAATTTAGCAAGGACCAGTTTCTCGGAGGACGGTCGTGGACCCAACCGGCGCGGCGGCGACGCGGCGGGTCGTCACCCCCCGTACCCCAATGTCGGCGGGACGAGGAGATCGCTACGGTCGCTTACCTCTCCTGTCTGGAGCACTCGGGAGCTATCTCTCTATTCCATTTACTTACGGCGAAACGAAACGCTTACTTACCTAACCTGAGGTCGGCTCTACCTTACTGCATTAGTTCGATTTATTTGTAGCTACCTTTGCAGACACGATAATCAATTTTAATGAAGAAAAGCTGAGCTAAGTTATCCTTCTAATTAAGTTCATTATCCGTCGTTTTTAATCTTTATATTGGCTTCTTTCTTTTTCAAATTGGTTTAGTGGCTCACAATTTGATTTCTAGTAACTATCTATAGTAAATATCAATTTTGAGGCACAATATGCTCCCTTCTTTGTCATTCGTGTATGTTCAAACATGATATAGTAATCACCTTGTCTACAAATATTTTGTAACTTTTACATATGTAGAATGAGTATATATCCATAACCGTTTCTATTTTTAGTATGCAGGGCATCTAAAAGCACCAAAGCTACATACATCGAAAGAACTACTTTTTCTACCCCGACCTAAATAGGGCTTTCACCAAAAATAAGTGCTGAAAAGACTAGCCTGTTTCGAGCTCAGCCGTCCATTAACATTCAGCTTTTTATGTTATGAGGCCAACATTGGAGGCAACCTTGACCGCTTTCATGCTTTTATGGCTATAACATGTGTTCAGTATTAAAAAGCCTGGATAAAAATACGCTGAATAGGGAGTGCTTTGCTTTAGAAGGCCGTGTAGCCGGCTTAGGCGAAGGCTGTCGGCTACTGAATGACGCAAGATACGATAGCGACTTCAGAATATTGTGCTAAAGGAATATTCATTTATGTAGTGATAGACTCTAATGAGGTTTGTTTTATTGTCACTGTCGTTAATTACGGAATGTACATTGAAAGGAATTTACTGTAAAGTTGCGGTAATAAATCAGGAATGCTTTTTGAACGTTTGAATAAATTATATACTTAGTAGCGGATTCTTAAAAAAATAATTATGATATAATAGGACCACGCTAAGTCCGAATCGACTGACAGTAGTAAAAATTACAAAATGTGGATATGGCAATAATCTGAGGATAATCTGTCCTTGTCAGTCCTTCTTGTAAACATTTAGATATTTGGCTTGAACTTGTACTTTTAGTTTGACTAAACTATTAATCACTCTCACTTCCTTTTTAATTGTTTTGCCCATTCATCATCACAGCCCGTAACAGTCCACTGCAGGACTTTGAGCCTTTCTTACGAAAGGAGAGGTTATTGCCATAATCTCCACGCTTGGCAGGCGGGTTGGAGATCGCAGTGTTTAAATATAACAATGGAAAATGCTGCTGCCCAATTTCCAGACTACGGAGACTCTTGATCTTTTGCCTCGAAAACATTAGTCGCCTTGTACGACACCCATGAGTGTAAGGAGTTGGTGCTATTCTACTCTGCCGGACACCACGCGGCGTTTGCCCATTATTTAATAATATTTTTCATAACTCACGAAAATAAACAATCCTACAGAAATCAAATTGTTTGTTATGACTTTTATGAATTACGTTTTATTACTTTTAAAAAACTTGTCATAAGTTGCCATACTGAGATTTTTTAAGCTATTGCATAGCTTTTATCGCGGGCTTTGAGCGCGGCGACCGAATCAAGAAATCCCGTAACGAAAATAAACCTAACACCCCCCACTCCGACAGGCACAGCGGTGCGGCGTTGAAAGTCGTGCATCGTCTAACGTCGTTTCAGTTTGGCAGACTTCGGCACGGTGTTTGTGTGCGTGCGTAGACGTATGCGTGTAGACTAGCTGCTAACTGCTCATAACTGATTCTATCTCTTTTAGACATAATGCTAGGTGAGACAGCGTGCTTTTTGGCCGCGCCCACGAGTAAGTACGAGCCCGCGACTAGTTGAACCTTAACGTGTATGTATATGGTACGACTGTACGAAGCTCGCACGGATCGAGACCAGCTGCTCCGAAATCGGACGAATACGTAACTAAGTTACCATAAACCTATAGTTTCAATGATAAAAATTCCTGAATAACCTACATGTATTGTAAGATATTAAAAATATTTTAAACAATATTAACTTCTCATTTATTCAATAAAAGAAAAAAAATTGTTTTCTTATCGAATGAATTAATATCAAAGAAAAAACTTTAATTAATATCAAAGAAAAAAAATACTGCATAAATAAAATAAATAAATAATTATAATTGCATAAGTTGATAAAAAATGCTATGCAATAGCTTTACCGCGGCAGTCCCCGAGGGCCACACGTATTTTTTAATTTACTCGTTACATGGATCTGTCAGTTATTAAAACATAAAATTTTATCGTTTTTGAATAGATTTTTGCAGCACTGTGAAAGCAAAGTAACGCACTTCTAATGTAGCTCTTTCAAGAAAAAAGTCGGCCATTTTATTAAAATGGCCTACTAAACTAACTTATCGCACCTATAAACTAATATATAATACTAGTATTTCGCACCAGAATACTTAAGAATGAAAATAAAGTCAAATGATTAACACCTCAACGTTGAAATCTAACAAAGCTCATAAACAGAGCTAGAGTGCGTCCATTGAGCCGTATCCAGCGAACGGGCAGAGCAGCAGAGAAGTGCAGGAAACGCTCTTTATTAGTTGTTGTCCGTTTATTGTCCGTTAGTGCGAGTTCACAAAGGGATTTTTCGAAGTTAGAGCAAAGGAAGCAAGCGAAGAACGCCAGCGCAAAGTAATTGGCGGCTGGGCGGCCGGGCGGCGTACAACTACCCGCGACGAAGTAAATCCCCGTCTACCCGCATTCCGCCGTGCTGCGTAATTTAATTCCAGCTAAACTGCGAATGATTTACCATGCCATTAACGGATAAAGCGATTGCCTTTTAAATCCCGGATAAGTCCAGCCTACCCTATGGCTCACCTCATATTGGAGAACAGTCAATCGATTGTGGTACCTTTTGCTTTGTAATCCCTATTGGAGTGGGATTAACAATTATTCGTTATGAGAATAATGTGAATGATTAATATTTTTGTGTTTCTAGCAGAAATAAAGCTACCGATATAATAATAGGTTCTACTGAAGTACTAAAAGTAAAACTGAAGTGGCAGTGGGCAGACCACAGAATTCGCAGAACCGATGGCCGATGAGAGGGATAGGTCCTTAATTGTCGACCACGGACATAAAGGTAATCGAAGTGTAAGGCGGCCCCCAAGAGATAAACGATTTGGTCAACGGTGGGCGCAAGAGTATGTGTGGAAGGCTTTGGAGGGGGCTCATGCCTAGCAATTTAAGTCTGTGTATGAAATGATAACATAACCTTATAGTTTATACTAGCGACATGCCCCGGCTTCGCACTGGTAGTACCTACCTTAACAAATTGTATTCCTAAATCTACAATTTGCGGGTTTGCGCAAGACGTGGCCATACCGCGTATGCAAGGCTACCGCGTGGGCGTTTCGGACGCGATTTTTACGTGAAACTCCACATATTCACCGCAGCATCTTCATTTCCTTAATGCGCAGCTCCTGCTTGTGTCGCTATAACCACGTTTCGGTAGCACTCGTTCGTTCGCACAAACGTTCGTCGCACAAATTTGCTTGCGAAAAATAATTCGGTAAAGCAACGATCCGTCGCACTACCAATGATCGATCATTTGTAGTTCGAACCAAGGTTACGGACTCCTCGAGTGCACTAAGTGCCTTAAATAAAATCAATATGCGTCTCTAAAAGGCAGCCCGATTGCCAGTTACTCGCGAATACCTACCTATTTCGCAGCTACACACCCCCCGAACGGTGTCAATCCCGCGCTGAGATGTTGCGGCTGCGGTCGCTTTCTGGCGGGGGCTCGCCGCAACCGCCGCTCCCACCTCCTCGCCGATGCCGACCGCACATTTCCGCACTGTTTCATCAATTCACCATTCCTAGTTAGCTACTATACTAACTACTTATTACATGTGTGACGGTCTATTACACGTGTAATGCGATTGTAGTGGGGTAAGTTTATTTATGTTAAACTAGTGGATCCGCCGCGACTTTGTTCGCGTACACCTACTTTACCCGTACCTACACTTTTTTCTCTTTCTTATAAACCTTACTCTTGAATCACTCTATCTATTGTTGAAAACCGCATTCAAATACGTTGTCATTTACATAGGGACAAACGGCGAGAGGCGACTTTGTTTTGTTTGTTTATATGCATGAATGCTTTTACTACAATATAATTTTAAATTTGTAAAATGCTGGTTTTTCTTTTTCCATGGTAAAATAGGTTGGCTTGGCATATAAGGTTGTTTGGCATATAGTCTACCTACTTAATACTCAGAGTTTAACCATAAAATAACGTCCCCTTTGTCCGCAATCAATACACCCTATAATGATGTGGTGGGGATTTTACACATCGTCAATACGGGCATTCTCGACAGGTAATGCCGAGGGTGGGTGGGTATTACACCACCCACTGCCTATTGTCTGCAATACCTAGGCAATTGTTAGTATTATATTATATTATATTTAGGGTTTCATACTCACTTACGTTACAGGGCTATAATCTGTAAAACAGTTGTTAATCTTTATGTAATTAGTGCGAGCGTCCGAGTCACACCTGGCCGGTTTATACAAGTTAAAATCTATCTGAATAAAAGAGAGTATGTAGGTACCTATCACAGATAAAATTTGCATAAACAACAAGCTCAACAAAATTGTAATCCTCTTAAAAGCGAGACGCTTACCACGCGGCATTAAGGCAGATGTTGGAAAATGAATTTATTTCATGTCGCCACGAAGGAAGGTGAGGACGAAATCCATTCGCGTATAGTGGATAATCCGGCAGCCAGACTCCGCGGCGAGCGTTCACGAATATAAAGGGAAAGCTTCCTATTGATCGAAGAATAGTTGCCACATAATAACTTTGTGGTGACGGAGCGGCACGTTGTGAGTCAGGATATTAAATTCGAGCTGTCTTTAAAATTATCAGCGTCGGTATTTACGACTCGACTTACTTTTAGAGTTGATATATTTATGAAATCCGCTAGATTTTAGTAATTTTCGAACATTTCTTTCTAGTCTATCTATTATAGATACCTAAGTGCGAAACTTAGTAGGTATTGTTTGGCATCTGTTAAGGTAGTCTTAGTAGGTATTGTTAAGTTCCTAAGTTGTAAATAACTTAGGTACTTTATTCTGAAGTGAAACGTAACTTTTCATATTATCAACAGGTAGTCTTTGTCATCGGAAAGCTTGTAAGAAGGGACAGTACCGCTGTGGCACTAATCCGGAGAAATTCATCGAGTCCGAAGACCTTCCGGTGTCTTTGCCTGTAAATCCGGGCATTTGCAAGTTAAGTCGGACATTTTTATGTCTTCCTAGGAAGCGGGACACGGATATTGTAGGTACGTGTATTTATTATTGCGTCGTGAAATGTTTTTGGTTGTATTCCGGGACGCTTTTCGTTCTCGAAAAGTGGATAACGTCCTTAGACTCCAGACAGTACCTTTGAATAGGTACTCTTAAATCTTAAACCACGAAGTGAGATATAACGTATACACGGTACCACAGTACGGTACCTAAAGTTAATAGACAAATGTGGCGTAACTATTAAGACGCTATCTTCCTACGGATGTAATAGATAGATTTGTTTAAATGCTAGGAAAGTACCTAGTTTGTTTTATTTAGGTAGGTATATTATGTACTTAAATACTTGTTTCAGATATAAAATGCATCTTCTAATCAATATATTATTTATTTTATTTGGAGAAACAAACAATTACACAATATATTTGAACAACAATAGATACATTGTACATAGTTTACTCATTGTGTAACCAACACCGTCTCCCACAGATAGGAACATACACGTACAAAGTCCATACGAAGCAAAATGGAGCGCATATAGGTAGGTATAAGGCGAAGTCGAGACGGGTGGTAGCACAAATCAATGTAATGTGCTTCAGCTAAGCAATCACGAGAAACCCGGCGCAGTACCCTGCGGCGAGCGGAGCTTTCGGTTGAGATCGCAGTTTAATTAATGAAATCAAAAACCTGGACAAGGCTAGGCTACTGCGTTGCTACACTTGCTACTAAATTAGACTTTCCAACAGCTGTCGCGATGTATAATGCAGACCTACGTCACTATGTGCCTACGTTACTATCTAGGTATCTTATCAGAAAAATAACTATTTATTTAGACCTTAAAGTTAGCCGTAGCCATGCGTTGCTGTAGCTAGGAAAACACAGTTGGACTAAATTGTCGGACCAAATAACACGGGGTGCCTTTATTTTAAAATCCCATAGAATTGTAATAAAGCTTTTCCTACATTTTTCAATATTCTGGATAGCTTCAGTAGTTAATTGATTTTCTTTTCTCACCTTGTGGGATGCGTCGATGAGGTCGAAGATGTAGCATGCTTTTGCTCGCCTACAAGATCATTTTTGACTTGAAGACTCCAAGGTTATATTTTTCGGGGAACAGTGACGCAGGCAGAGAGCCAGAGAGCTCCACGGCTAGTTTTTCCTGAGCGCACCAACGCGCTCCATAAAAACGTAGCTTGATAATATTTTCAATATTACGGAATCAAAACCGATTGTATGGAAATCGTAAATCCCGTGTAAGTTTGACACGACATAATTTAACAAAAATATGACAAACTACAAGCATAGATATTGGTTTTTGGATTACGTCTACAAAATTTCATTGATTTCGTTAGCGTAATATTGAAAATATGATCAAACTACTTTTGTATGGAGCGCGAACAGTGGATGCAATTCGCTAAGTAGGTACCTACAAGATGGCAGGACGTCAACCATGTAGATGATAAGTAGTACTTACTAAGTACTTTTATCATCATCATAATCTTAGCAGTCATATGCCATGATCCGCTTTCCTACTCTTTCTTCTCCGCTATGCCCCGTCTTCGGCAGTCGCGTCGTAACATAAGCCGTTGGCTGTCGCAGCCGACTCAGCGTACTATTTTAAATTCAGCTTGGAAGCAAACAATCTGCAAGTTGAAGTGGTATAGCGATAGGGATGGCCACATGTGTCTTACTTGCGTACTTAAAGAATACTTACTTGCGTAATTAAAGATTGAAGTCGTCTGAATGGGTACACCGCCGTATTTACTTTTTATTTATTCTAAATTCATTATAATCTAGACGCCTTCAAGACCAGAGCGAATAGTCTGTTTCTAGACAGGCATGCTCCACCGTCAGCCGCATCGTCACTTACCACCAGGTGAGATGGCGGTCAAATTCCTGGCTAGTCCAATTATTAAAAAAGAAATTTAAAAGAAAGATTTCGAAAAGGACCTACAGTAATTACATTTAAAGAATTTCAGTTGTACAAATGGGTGAGTAGTTATTAAAGTACTCTCCCAACCCCTCCACCCGCCGCGTAGGGAAGCACATAACGGCTTGCAGGGTCTAGCTAGCTAGCTGGCTGAACTAAATGACTTACTTTGCCAAAGGTATGTCTAGCAGTGGTCCGCAGATGACGATGAACATGAACTGGTATAGGTTCTACCTACAACTCCCTACTCTGCGTGGATTTATAACGTACTTCGTTACCTACCTAAGGTAACTGCAACTGTAGAACTTCAAGAGTAAAATTCTAATTAGTTAATTAACAAGTGCTCAAATGAAGAATGTTTTTTTAATTTATTATGTAGGAGGGTAAGTATATTTTAATATTACCCGTAATAACCAAAGAGGACAAAATGTGCACTTAATTAATGTTTAATTTACCCATCTAATTTAATAATATTTTTAGAAGATATTTTTTGCGCACAAGAAAATTATTTGCTCGGCGAGAAAACGTAAGCTTCTTTGGTAAGAGGGTGGCAAGGCAACTGGCAATTAAGTACTCTGCAATATCGATAGGTAGGTAGTCAGCTGACTGTTAGTTTTGCCCCGAATGTAGGTAGGCACCTATTCTATGTAGGTATGTGTATGTTTACGCGACTAATTTGGTGTGAGCCACAGACTTTACAACCAACTAGAGACCCGTCCCGGCCCGGGGTAGTAACTTTAACTAATTATACACCAAAACCTTCCTTATGAACCACTCTGTCTATTGGTGACAACAGCATGAAAATACGTTGAGTAGTTTTTGAGTATATCGCTAACAGACACACGCAGCGTGAGACTTTGTTTTATAATATGTAGTGAGAGTTATCAACAAATGATCGCAGTTACTTCCTATAAAATCTTCATTGTAAAAAAAATCCAGTGTGTGATCCTCACCCAGTCGAAGCCTAGACCACGCGATATTCAGTTTGTCGTAGTAGGTCTATGCGTAGTGTAATAATAATAATAGTCATTTATTTCAGGTATTTTACACCCATATTAGAACAATAATAATAAAAATACGAAATTATATAGGTACAATAGTACGACTGTCATTAAAAGCATAATTAATACCTACGTACAATAGTACGACCGTCAATAGGAACAGTACAATATTAAAATAAAAACGAAAATATAAATTAACTACATACATAAAAGAAATGCTTAACGAACGTTCGGTCTGCTGTGCACGGATATCCAGTGCCTAAAAATAGGACTGTTCACATTTTCTACCAGCGTCTTTAAAATACTGTGTAGTGTAATAAGATTAAGTCAAGTACCTCCTCCCTCCTCGCGTCGTGTTCCTTATTACTGAGGGTCATGAATCCCCCGGTGAACAGTCAATTTCTGCTTTACGATGTCTCTCCACCGGCATCAGTCCTTAGCATCATGGAGAGCATCATGCAGCTTTATATTGAGCGTTGAGCGGATTTGATTGGACTATTTAGTTTGGCTGCGACCTCTGTGACAGTTAGTCAGTCTAATTAGTCTGTCCGCGCGACTTCGGCCGCGCTAGACTGAATATCGCGTGGTGTAATAAGAGTTAGACCGTTAAGTCAGCAGCGCGCGGTTCAGTGTTGCCGCCGACCAAACAAGAATAAGTTCGAAAACAAATAAAAAATTACCCTTGAAATTAAATTAAAAGTTGCTGTAAGCTTATATTTTTGTTTATAAGCAAGTTAATTATTTAATTTTTCTCGATATCATGGAAATTGGATATGTTGTTTTATTAAAAACCAATTTTTATTTTTTTAAATACCATTAGTGGTTACTAAATGTTTACCTACACTATCTACTAAAATCGTTACTTGTACAGTGTTTAAATAAAGTATTGAAAGTAATTACTCAATGAGTAAGAGTGTGATATTTAGCGTGTTGTAAAATAGCGAGCTTCTAATTAGTCAGTAATACAGTCTAATTAGTCAAAACTGAATATTGTGTGGTCTAATAGGGCTTAGGTTCTAGGTACGACTCTAGGAGCTATCTGCTTTCGTTTGTTAAGGCTTGTGTTGTGTATGGGACGAATTTATTATGGATGGACATGACTATACTTAATGAAAACATTAAGCCAAAACTTTTGGCAGCGTGACCCCAAGGGAAATATTGGGCTGATCCCATCTAGGTTCTAGTGGCAAAAACTGCCCTGGAGATGATGATGATAACACTAAGTACTTTTCTGTTTACCATGTTGAGAACTACCTAATGAAATTTATTTCGAGACAGTTGGCCCCTTTATTCGATGATATAATAGCGACATCTAACGTAGGGTGTGCTTGGTCTGTGGAGCGTCTTTATGAATGGAGGGAGAGGCTGGCTGCCGGCGCGGTGGTTGCTAGGCAACGACCAACCCTCCAGACTCGGCTCGACTTGACCCTGGAGGTCGATCATCCCGACAGTGCAGGGTGAACTCGGCACGGCACTTTCGTGATACAAATGTGATTTAGTAGGTATCTACGTAAATACCTAAAAACGAACAACTGAAAATGATTTTTTAAGCCAAAGCGGTTTTATTTGTGTATTTATATCTATATTAATATGTAAAGAGAAAAGATTTGTATTTTTGTTTGTGATGAATGTACTCTAATACTATTTGACCGATTAAAAATATAACCTATTGTAACAGAATGCTTCATTAAATACTGAGCTAGGCTACTTTTTATCCCGGGAAAATAATAGGTCCCCGTGAGATAGTAAAAAAAATCTTCATTGAGCAAGTACTTAATCATACACTATAGGTATGTAGATCAAGCTACAGGTAAAATAGGTAACAACCTGTACCTTTGCCAAACAGTACTTTTTAAAGAAAACATTAAACCTACACACTAATAGCATTTTTTATTGTTTACTGAACAATGCGAATCCGAACTGCGTGCGGGTGAAAGCCTCTGAGAACGGCGAGGTACCTAACATATAAATATCTACATGGCAAGGCAAATGAGGCTCAGGGGCGACCTAAGAAGCGATGGAGTGACGTCGGTGAATCGACTGGTGATCACTTACCATCATCAGGTACCATCAGGTGACCTGCTTGCTCGTTTGCTTCCCTCTAAATATTGGAAAAAAGGCTAATAGTAAAACACTAATTAAAGATTACTAGGTAATATAAAAATAGGCAGGAGAATGGCAGCGTCGTTCGGCATGCGAGACTACAATTCTCCGACCCAAATAGGTACTAGCATTTTGGCTGGACTAACTAAGTTAGTAAAACTGCAGGTCAAAACCATCTAGACAACCAATCCTAAACCTTACTCGTGCATTCGTCCAGCCCGTGCTGTAGTAGTATGATTAAAACCACTGAGACATTGCGGCGCTAAAAAACGTAATAAACTTTGATTTATACCTACCTATATAGTAACGATTTTATTTGTGTACAAACGAGGTATGTAGGTACAATAACCATAGATTACATAGAGACCAATTTATGTTAATTTAATGGCGTCGTCAGCGGTAATAAGTAGGCGTTTCTTAAACTGACATTTTAGTACCTACTATGGCCGTTACGATTTATCTACCAACAGATAAGTTGATGGCACTGTGACGTCGCGCGCCATACAATAACAATAAAGCGCCATCTACGATCGATTCGACGTACTATTTTCACATCTGCTTGCCTCATTTTCGTTCGTGAACCAGAGTTACTAGTGATAACATCATTTCACTCTAGATGTCGCTTTTAGCTAAATATTTTAATAATTACCAAGAAATTTATTATTTTTCTCATTGCTTTTTAAATCGCTACTACAGAAATTATGTGTAAATACCTTTTACACATAATTTCTGTCACGAAACGAACGAATAAGAAAGAATGTTGAAAAATCTGCATTATTGTATTTAATACATCAAAATATCTATAAAATTGTGTTAAACTTTTGGAAATCCCTCAATGGTCATTTTGATATTTAAATTAATTGTAAAAGAGCCATATTTCAAATTATGAGTGTAACAATACACCATCTTCTAGTAATGACAAAATTTGAAGCGTCTGCCATATGACGAGGTGGCCGAGTGGTTAAGGCGTTGGACTGCTAATCCAATGTGCTCTGCACGCGTGGGTTCGAATCCCATCCTCGTCGGACGTTTTTTGATAAAACTGTAATACTGTAACTTTATCACTACATAGTATAAAACAAAGTCGCTTTCTTTGTCCCTATGTCCCTTTGTATGCTTAAATCTTTGAAACTACGCAACGGATTTTGATGCGGTTTTTTTTAATAGATAAAGTGATTCAAGAGGAAAGTTTATATGTATAATAACATTCATTAAATAGTGGAGAAGTACTGTTATTTTTGAGGTTTCTAATGTGATGTCGTAAATAATTACATTTTTTCCGCTTACATTGCAAACGCAGGCTGAACCCTACGAGTTTTATCAAAATAATGTACTAAGTATTGTACACATTGAAAAGGTCTACAGAAAAGTCCGTGATGGTATATGTCTATCTCTTATGGATAACCCACAATAACTTTTTTTTGTCATTTACTTTTTACGACAAATAATGGCTAATTTTCGAAGCGATTTTAACCAATACAGCATTAGTCCTTAACCAATTAAATACCTTGAATACATTGTTCATTTAATATAGATCTATATGGCCCTTTACACCGTATGATTTAAGTGAATATTTTCGAAGATATTACAGATTTAAAAATTGCAGGACGTAGCGTTTGCGGCGGTACCGGCCGGCCGCCCGGTGCGGCAAGAGCGTGCCTATAAATAGCGCGTCTGTGGCCGCGGTTTTCCCTATAGCACTTTGAATTTAGCAGCGATCGGACGCGTTATAAAAACGTGCTTTTCAGCGCGACAACGTATCAGTAATTATAAGTAAGTTACGATAAATAATTGTATGATAGTAGTTGGTTGTACACCAATGGTGGATTGTTTTACTCCAAATTTAACGCGTGCGGGCCACGGGCAGTAATGAATAAATCAAAACTACTGAATCGATTTTAATCACATAGGCTATATATTTTATACCCGTGCGAAGCCGGAGCGGGCCGCTATGTTTTTATATACAACGTTCACAGTTTTTCTGTAGTGTATTTAGTATCAGCATTGCACCCGTGCGAAGCCGGGGCGGGTCGCTAGTATTATTATATATGTACAAAACGCTTACGCAACGCTATTTCGTAATGTATTTTGATAAATTTTTAGGTTTCATAATATTATCGATGTATTGGAATTGAAATTAAAATTGCAAATTGGAATTGAATAAACTTTTTATTTAAATTACCCGTTACGTCGTCGTCGTACGTTACGTCTTATTTATAGTAAAGTCAAAATAAATGAATACCCGTGATTTTAATAATAGCAATCTAGTGTAGATATCTATATCTGTGATATATCTATATCTATGTATTGTTTGTTATCGACCAAACTCGTGCTGAAAATTTGTACTAGAAGCTAAATTGATTTTGAATCAAACAAGCTAAATTTTTACAGATATTTTAGTGTTTTGTCGTGACCACAGAAATCAAAATGAGATATGCACGAATTAAAATGCTATATTCAAAATGTGGAGAACGCATGTCTTAATCTCAGCCTCTAAAACTATGTATAACTGTAGTAGTGTCAAATTGTATAGTGACTGATAGCCTGATTGTATCTGTAGTATCTGCCTTACAAATGGTCAGGTATGGGCGATTTTTGGATAAGTTATACAGGTCTTCATGAAAAATTCCTCGTATCGGGGTGCTGCCGCGGACTCAGCATAGCCATAATATGAAAATTTGGGTCGAGACATTTGGGCACTCGCTAATATCTCTCTAAAACAGTGCATCGTAGACAAATGCGTTCTTCTATCGAACAAAGGCTTATAAAATCCTCTACAAAATTTGCCTTGCACACTTTTTCAAATTCCTAAACCTTTACGAACAACACATTTTCGATTGTGGCTGCACATTTTTAGGGAATTGTATGAAAAATAGAACACAAATTATACATGTATTTTTATGATTTGTATGTAGAAATTAACAGGTTTGGTTTGTTAACGTTTGAGCTACCTTACGTTGCTTGTTGCCAAATTTCATGATTGTAGGTTAGTGATATAGGTACCTATAAAGTATAATAAAATTACTTTACGCGTGTGAATGTCATAGTCACAGAGCAACTTTATCGAGTATTTACCATTAACCGTCATGAAATGTGGCTACAAGCAAGCCTTATTATATAGCCAAAGTGAAGGGGAAAAAACTAAACTGTTAATTTGTACATAATAAATTTTAATGAACATGGCTGAGCCCGCGGCAGCAGTCCGAGGTCGAAACATTGGATTTTTCATGAAGACCTGTATAGTATCCAAAAAACGCCCATACCTGACCTTTCGCTAAGGTAGAAAATAGGATTTTCCTGGGCTAAGATGCGATGGGCTAAAGTTGACTCTCGAATCAACTGCATGGCGACAAACTTACGCTAGCACTTCCACATCTTTTGTTGTGACCCTATAAATTGCTTTTCACACCCAAGGATTTTGGTTGTGTCGTGCGTCGGCTCGGACGTGCGATAATCGTGTTTGACGTGAATTGGTCCTTAACGATAGCAGTGTATTTTTTTAATTACAGTTGCACACGTACCTGATAAGACTGCGAGGGCGCCATAGGTTATCGGACGTTATCAAGTATAAGAAAAATTTTACTTTGTAGCGATAGAAGAGGTTTAGGAGACCCACAAAACATTGGTCTGCCAGTGCACAATCTATATAGTAAAAATAAATACGTGTGTCCCTCGGGGACTGCCGCGATAAAGCTATTGCATAGCATTTTTTATCAACTTATGCAATTATAATAAGTAGCTTCATTCAAAAAATTTGAACAAGAAGAACGATATTACGAGTTTGATCATCGAATTTCGCGCGATGTACATTTATATAGGTATAATGTTACTTTAATACTAACTATTTTTGGATTACCTTATCGAACTCACTCGTGGACGCGGCCAAAAAGCACGCTGTCTCACCTAGCATTGTGTCTAAAAGAGATAGAATCAGTTATGAGCAGTTAGCAGCTAGTCTACACGCATACGTCTAGTCGCACGCACACAAACACCGTGCCGAAGTTTGCCGAACTGAAACGACGTTAGACGATGCACGGCTTTCAACGCCGCGCCGCTGTGCCGGTCGGAGTGGGGGGTGTAAGGTTTTTTTCGTTACGGAATTTCTTGATTCGGTCGCCGCGCTCAAAGCCCGCGATAAAAGCTATGCAATAGCTTTAATATTTTTTTTGTTACCTAATTTCCAACTTTTTTTTTGCGATAATACTTACTTGTGTGAGTTCTAGTATAAAAAAAGACCGTTGTGCCTTACATCCTCACGACAGGTTTGCTAACCCACATTAAAGTCACTTTTCTTTTTAGCCTCACAGTCTATGATGGAAAGTAGCCACCAGGGCCTCAAGTCCGCTAATTTACTGATGACTCAATTGAATTGTAGTCGGATCACAATCGCAAGTCAAGGGGAGTTTTACACGTTTTTGATATTCTGCTACAATTAAGCCGAGGCTCAGGACAGCTGCAACCTATAACGGCGATGAATGTAAAATTCTAACAGGAGAAATTCCTTCCGATAGTCGAATCAGAATATGTAGGTCTGAAGCGATCGGAAGGATAAGCTGACGTACTTAGGTACTTACCTGAACACCCCTAAAGACATGACATCCGGTAAATATTAGCTTGCATGTAAAAGACATCAACGCGATATCTCTGGGTTCCATACAAAAGACACCAACGCGTGACATTTATAAAATACAAAACCTTTTAACGAACTGTAGCATGTGTGCTCGGGCAGGCCCTAGGTTAGGTAAGTTCCCTTTGATAGTTTTCGCTCACAATAGTAGTGTGAAGGTATATGAGAATTTTCGGTTTGGATTTTCTGATTTTTCGTAGGGAACAATTTCATAACGCTCACGATTTTCGTGGTAGGTTAATAAGTAATTTTTCTGGACAGCAGGTGAACACGAATGGGAATAACGCTGAATACTGATGGTCAAAGTATTTGATTTTTGTGCCTATCTTTTGGGATGAATTTCATCACTTTTGGTCAAGCACTTCAAAGGTTCATTGTTTGAGGTAGAGTAGATTGTATGGAATGGTTAGATGTTATTATATGCGGATATTTTTTAGTTGGATTTTGGTCATCATCAGATTGGAGCCATACTATAATGGGCTGGATGTTATAATTTCTTGTAAGGATTTCCTATGGTCATCAGTGCGGGATCCACTTAGGTGGTCGGGATGATATTTCACTTATGGAAAGGATCAGCCTTTAGGGATATCTCTGTTATGGATAAATTATAGACGGTCCATATATTATAATGAAAAGCTTTGTTTGAATTGGTCTCAATGATATTTAATTGGATATGGTGTATGTTTCTTTCCCTACCGTTTATTTAATAAGTTTTAATATCATATGTCTTGTGTATTCCATGTGGCGATTACTTCACAATGTCCGAGTTGGTGTGCGGGCCACTTCTGTGATGAGTGGTGCGCTACACCGATCGTAAATGAGAGCCAATTGCGAGGTGTTCCGAATATGACATCTCTTCGCTGGTGCTGCACCAGCTGTATTGTAATTCGGCTGAAAGAAAATCAGCAAGTTTACTACAAGCCATATCACATATTTAAGATAATGATTTGTAAATATTTAAGTTTCATAAAGAAAGATTTTATAATCATAAAATCTTTCTTTATGAAACTGAATAATAGGGGAAGTTCTTGGGGTTTGTTAATTTATTTCTCCATGTTAGAAAGAAAGGGGATATTTCGTATTCATCTATATGGGTGCAATCGCTTTTTCAGTATATGGACGATCGCTTTGGATGTCATTTGAAGGAATAAACTCGTGGTCCATACCTGATCAAGTGGAGGGGTGATCCAACCAGTTCACCTATTCACGAGCGCTTGTACGCAATAATTTGCACTGGGAATATGCCGACTTTGGGGCGTTCGATTAATTAGGTAGGTAAAATGAGGGAGAATTAATGGTTGAAGGTGGCTTTCGAGGCGGCAGTCATTTTTCCTATAATGGATATGGCGTGACGTGTGTTGTGTCATAGCCGTCATATTTGCAGTGAGACCAGAGATAAGGGTTGAATAGGAGCATAGAGTTGGCATATTAAATTAAGGGCCATCTTTGTGGTACGCTATTTTTGGGTTGACCATAGGGTCACAATATCTCTTTGGTGTCCATGGGATCACACATCCAGTCAGGGACCAATAAGTCATTTAGGAAGGTTGTCAATGTCTGGTTTAACCGCAGACCAATTAATCTTTTGGCTTATCTACAGGTCGGTTCACAGACACGGTCGTGAACCAACCAGTTTCTGAAATGGATGTATAATATTAAATTAGCATGGGTTTCGTGTATTAACCTGACATTGATATTATATGTTGTTGTATGGTAGGAATTGAATGGTTTGATATGGGAATGTGTTCTTTGTTTGCAAATTGTAGGAAGTCGTAACATGTAGTTTTGCAGCAATCAAGTTTTTTTGCTCTGACTATAACTTGCTGATTTTCGTTATGTTTGCATGGCTCGTACATATTGTTGTATTATTTCTTTTCATAAATTTAGTATTAAGGTAGTTACAGATAAGTTATCATTAAGGATCGAAGGAATGCCATATTGTTTAATTGGTAATGGACAAGTCAACCGTAGTATGAAGATAGACTATGGTTATTGTAACAATATTTGATTAATGTTAAAGTATTTCTATTTGAAAATATGGCAATTCTGCGGTGGAGAGCATTTTTCTTTGTACGTGTATAAGGTTAAGACTTTGTAATGTTAAAAGATTATTTCGACTTTGCTTTGAAGAAGTAAATAAGTCAAGTCAGCTTTGCAGTAGGGTTCTGTAGGCCTTGTGCAGATTGGCATGGTTTTTTACGGGGTTTTACCTAGCCTTGTTTTTGGGAGATGGCTCCCAATAACAAAATCCGTAGCAGGGTTCTTCTGCACAATGCCGGCGTTTATATTTTCCCGTTTAGGTAGAATAATTTAAGACTAGTATGTAGTTATTAATCCAAGGTTAGGATTTAATCATTGTATTCGAGGGGATTAGGAATAAAAATAGTTTCTTTTAAGAAATTACTGGGTAATTTCTTTATTTGGGGCGTGAGTAGATGTAGGATAGGATGTTAGGATGGATCCCAAGACAGGGAGGCCTCATGTCTGGAGGGGCTTTAAGTTAAGTAGGCTTCCAGGTGCGGTTGCTGCTCCCAGAGGGCAAGACAGGAAGGCGTTTGGAGGCCTCATGTCTGGAGGGGCTTTAGGTTAAGTAGGCTTCCGGGTAAGGTTGCTGTTCCCATAGGACAGCCGGGGCTTTAATCAGCTAAGCAGGTTGAAACATGTAGGAAGGAGGTCGGTAAGCTTGGATAGTTCGGAGCAAGCAGAACTTAGGTCTTTGGCCTTTCTCTATGAGCGCACATAGCACTGGCTAGGCAGGAATTCAAATGGGTTCCATTTGAATTAGATGTAAGGTGTCTTGTATTTCATATCATTCTTCAGTTTACTGTCACAAATATAACTTCAATAACTTATATCTCGAGTTACTAGTTTTTATTTAAAGCCCCCAGATTCCCGAGTGTTACAGAACATTACGAAATATTTTTATCCACAGATAAATTGAATTATGGATTAACCACGCTGGGTGATATGGGTGTTCATCGAATATTTTTCGTATAAGTACTATTAATTTTTCGAATAAAGTATCCACGCAACTTTTTTACGATATTATTACTTCATCAAAATACATGGTCTAATTTCATTACATTTATACATTATCTTGTTTGTTATAATAAACGATTATTGCTACTCATAAAAGGTGATCAGAATAATAAATTTTTAGTTTAGTTAGGTAAGGTGTAGGTATACAGTCGCCGCACGTAAAAAGTGAAATTTCTACCATTTTTTAATTAGATAAGGGTATAAATGTAGGAAACCGCTCTCAGGAAATCTGAAAGCGCTTTCCTAGCAGAAGAGCGAACCATGGTTGGAAAATTTACAATCTGCCAGGGTCCTATTTCCTGACCTTTCTGCTCCATTTGGCTTGGTCGTCGATATCCTTAAGTCGTAAGCCGTTAGTTGCTTTTTAAAGCTTGTGTTATGGGTGTTAGATAACTGGATAATTGAGTGTCAATAATTTACGAAACATTTGAGTTTATCGAGGGTTTTCAGCAAAGCCATACCATATTGTGTATGGTGTATATGAAAAAGAAAAAAGTATTTATTGAATTAGGATTACGTTAATTAATCTCTTTCCAAACGTCAAAAATCTAACGGAAAGCAAATGAAAAGTTAAGCAAGCTCATCTAGGTAGGGGGCGACGCATGCAGACCGACCAGAGCGCACGAGCGTCTACCCCGGCGAGACACCGGGCACCAATACACGCCACGCACATAACCGCCTAGGCGAATCATGTGCACAGCGTGTCCGGCCCCAGCCAGCCCGCCGGCGCGAGCATCATCACGCACCAGCCGGCCTACCTGCGTCATCCCCTGAACTCGGAACAAATTAGTAAAAAGAATGTCGTCTGTCTGTCAGTACGCCGCTTCAGTTAGGAAAATGACCATCTGTGGGAGAAAGAAACGGCAAGAAATCCACAGGTACATTTAAATATGATTACATTGCATTGATACATTTATCAATTTAATTTGAGTGAGCCTGTTTTGATTGGAATATGATGTGGACCCCTACAAATCGGTCAATATAACTAATTATAAGAATAAAAAAATAGTACAGTAAAGCAGGTCCACGAAGGCAGCACCCGTTCACGAGCATGACGCAGGGCCCAGCCATCGTCGAATTCAACCATATTTGAGGGAAGAGAACGACCTGACCCCCACGCCACCACCAGGCAGACTTTTAAATGAGCATGCACTGCCAATGCCGTAAATATTTAAAAAATATTTGTTATTGAATGACTATTCCACATCAAATCATCCTCACCCAATTTACAAAATTGTAAATTTAAAAATAACTTCCTATTTCGAAGAGCCAGTAGTACACCATACATTTTTGTCATTGATATATTCATCAATTTTGTAATAGGTTTTTTTCATTAAATTTGCTTTCACCTTTTCTTTAAATTGTAAATCAGACAAATTAATAATACATTACCCATGAAAGATGTATTTACTTTACTAAGACTGAATACCGGTGTTACCAGTTTATTCTTGTTTCTTAAATTTACATTATGAACATCAGTATTTTTAGGAAATTGGGTAATATGCTTTCTAACATACATAATATTATCAAATATATATTGACTTGAGAAGGTTAATATTTAATTTCACAGACGTAATCCATATATTGCTCTTACAGCTCGTTTTTGAAGTTTGAATATGATGTCACTATCAACACACTTGCCCCACAGTATGATACCATGCGACATGATACTATGGAAATAACTATAATAAACTAATCTAACTGTATTCACATCCGTTAGCCTCCTTATTCGCCACACGGCAAATGCTGACGAACTTAACCTACTAGCCAATGATTCAATATGTGAGCCCCATTGAATTTTTGAATCTATATTAATGTCTAAGAAAGTAGTTTTCTCTACCAACTCAAGTTGCGTTTTATCTAATATAACATTACATTGATTACTTTGAACATTAGGGAGGCAAAAATAAACGCATTTTGTTTTTTTTAGCGTTTAAGACTAAGTTATTAATCGTAAACCAATGAAGTACATTATGAAGAACACAGTTTACTTTATTTTCTATTATCTTTCCTATTATTTTTAAATATTAGTGAAGTGCCGTCAGCAAACAAGACTATACCAGCAGTATTCTGCCCCATTTAAGGAAGATCGTTTATATAGGCAAGAAAGAAAAACGGTCCCAATATAAAACCTTGTGGCACTCCAATGCTCATTTTCCCCCCTGTAGATAACTCTCCATTAACATTTACTTTTTGAACTCTACCTTCTAAGTATGATTTCATCATTTCAAGACTGTCATGCGTAAAACCGTAATATCTTAATTTAAGTAATAGTGTTGAATGACTTACACAATCAAACGCTTTAGACAAATCGCAAAAAACACCTACTGCATTGTGATGTTCTTCCCATGCGCCAAAAATTTGTTGAATGGGACTAAAACCAGCTTCGGTAGTATTGCGGCCTTTTGTGAAGCCATATTATTGTTGATAAAATAATTTATTACTATTAAAGTGTACAATCATTTGACTTAACATAATTTTTTTTAAAGATTTTTCTGAAAACGGGCAGGATGGACACCGGTTTAAATTATTCAAACTATTTTTATAACCTGATTTGAATAATGGTACCACTTTACTTATTTTCATGAGGTCGGGGAAAACTCCTACTTTGACGCAAGCATTAAAAATGTAAGGTAAATATGGTGCTAAAATATCAACAACAGTACTTATAACTAACCCAAATATCTTCCGTACTTTTTAACTTAATGCTTTTAAAAGCTTTCATGATAGTTTTAGCATCTACTTCAGAATAACAAAAGTCATTTTCACAGGCACCTATATTTTCTTTGAACAAGTTTACTGCACTAATTGGATACGAGTTTAGCAATGAGGTAGTTTTAATCGGTATTTCGGTAAATAATTTTTGGAACTACTCTGCCACTTCTTTATTTGCAGTGGTAGTTCCAGTTTCTGCTTTGATTTTATAATTTGTATCACGAGGCTTTGATTCCCCTGCCTCCTTATTTATTACATTCCATAAAGTCCTAGCTGTGTTTGATGATGAACTTATAATTTTCTTATAGTGCTGTGGCTTTGCCATTAAACAAACATTCTTAAACGTTTTTGAATATTATTTGACGTATTCTACAAAATCTTTATCATGGCAATAAGCTCGCTGACCGTATAGTTCAAACATTCTATCTTTGCTTTTGCGAATACCTAAAGTAGCCCAATCACTACATTTAGATTTACAGTTACTTTTTATATTTTTTTTGCGTAAAAACACTTTGATAAACATTATTGACAGAATTGAACATGTCAGAAAATATAATGTTTGGGTCATGAAAATCAAGTCAAAGGCCGGCAATGGCATAGAGAAAAAAATTTATATACAGATAATTTTATGTCTGTGGGCAATGGTCTCCAATAAGGCTTGTTTGAAGTGTTCAATTCTCCTTTGAGTAATTGGTCTTGTAATTATTTCATTGATATTACATTGTTCCGTAAAATCAAAAACAACGAATTGTCTACTATGGTCAGATCTTGTAAAATTTATAATAGCCTTTTCGTTGACCTCGCAACAGCAGAATACATTGTCGATGCAAGTCGCTGATGATTCTGTGCATCGTGTCGGCTCTAAAAATACATAATTAAGATTAAAACTACGGAATGAGCTTATTATTCTCTTACTAAAAGTTGTATTTTCTAATAAATTAACATTAAAGTCTCCACAAACTATTACCTTTTTTTTACATGTACAAAGTGTACTGTATTGTACAGGAAATGTATGCCAATACTGGAGCCGTCGTCAAAACCATCGTAGGCCATACTAATTCCTTCCCGATTAGTATAGGTGTTACTAGGGTTCTGTGCTGAGCCCTTACTTGTTTTGCATTGTGCTCGATGCCCTCTCAGCGGAAATTCAGGACATGCCTCCTTGGCTTATTAAGTACGCTGACGACATTGTACTGGTGAGCAAGCTTAGGCATGATCTTGAGATCAGAGTAAAAGTTTGGGGATCAATGCTGTCCGCGTCCGTAGGCGAAGCCCACTTTGGGCTTCATGACTCTAGATACCCTACACGTGATCCCCGGGTAGTGCGAAATGGACAGCACTCTCTCCGGTGGTAGGCTTCGGCCGTGGCTGGTCACCACCCTCCAAGCGAACGCGGCGCTAAGCGGCCCAGCCGTGTTCCGTTGCGATGTCTGGAGTAGCCATCGAGGAGGATGGGTCTGGACAGTTGTAGACGCTCTGCGTAACCGTTTTTTCTTGATGCTCACCACTCCCGTACCGGGTGCCTGGCTTCGGAGGGCAGCGGGATCCGAAGCACGGTGCCGCCGCTAGCCGACCGTAGATAGTAGGGGGCCCAAGTAGCTGGTTAGCCACCAGTGAAAGGCTGCCCCGCCATCTTACGAAAAATCCCAGATTGCTCTACCATGCCGGTTGGCGACCGGATGTGAGGGCCAGGTAGCCAATCTGGGGGGGTTCGGGCGTCCCCGCGGTCTCCGCGTCAGGCACCTTCCCGTGCGGTATTGGTGAGCATGTTTGCTCTTAGGCGAAGCGCTACCTCGTCCAACTGCTATCCTCCTACAACATCCTCTTCACACTCAATTAAAACTCAAAATGAAAGACAAGAAAAGGAAAAACTGTAAACAGCGGCTGCACTCCCTCCCACTCAAAGTGCACCTCACTAACATCCGAGGCCTGCACTCAAATCTCGATGCAGTCCACTACCACCTTGAGACTGAAAAACCGCAGCTGCTGTTCCTCACTGAGACGCAGATCAGATGTCCGGCTGACGCGACGTACCTCAGCTACCCAGGGTATACTCTTGAGCACAGGTTTGTACCTCGTGCCGGAGTCTGTGTGTACGCTCGCGAAGACATCTGCATTCGGCGTCTAAGGAGCTTTGAGAGGTCTAGTTTTTCTATTTTGTGGTTGCTGGTGGATACAGGTCAAGTGCAAATCCTGTATGCCTGCATTTACCGATCGCACAGCGGGGATCAGGAGACGACTCGCTTATGTGACCATCTCATAGAAGTGGCGGATGAGGCGAGGGAACGTTACCCCGCGGCGCAGTTTGTCATTCTGGGGGATTTCAATGCCCACCACCAAGAGTGGCTTTTCCCATACCAGGTGACGGATCATGCTGGGAGAGAGGCGCGTAAACTAGCTCTGTCGCTAGATCTCACCCAGCTGGTAGACTGTGCCACGAGGGTACCTGATGTTGACTCCCATACCGCCAATTGCTTAGACCTTCTGCTGACAACCGATCCGGACAGACACTCAGTATCGGTCTCTGCACCGCTGGGTACATCCGATCACTGTCTGGTGAAATCTGTATCCGTTTATTCCCCACCCGAGCAAACCCCATGCAACCCCCGACGGGTGTGGCGATACAAGTCAGCAGATTGGGATGAGATGCGCCACTTCTTTTCGTCCTATCCTTGGCGGGAGGTATGCTTCTCTTCGGGCGATCCGTCGAATTGTGCTGAAGCCGTTACCGCGGTTATACTACAGGGTATGGAGTACTTTATTCCGTATTCTGACGTAGCGATGAACGGCAGGTCTCGCCCATGGTTTGGTGCTGAGTGCAGACGTGCTGAGGTGCTGAAGCATTCGGCATACTCTGCCTGGGCTGAGGCTCGAGCGCACTTGTCTCCGGATACTCGCAAACTGAAGAGAGCCTTTAACTTCACCGCCAAGTATTACAAAAGGACGCTTCGCAGGGCTAGACATAAGCCGGATTGGCGCCAAACTGGCCTCTTATCCTCCTGGGAGTAAGGCGTTTTGGTCTCTGGCAAAAGCGGTCGAATCTAATTTTAGTCAATCTTCGTTGCCACCGTTGCTGAGGCCAGACGGAACATTGGCCAATGCTGCTGAAGAGAAAGCGAATTTGCTTGCTTCTCTTTTCGCGGCGAATTCACGTTTGGATACTGCAGGAAAAACACCACCTATCTCATCCCGTGCTGACTGCGCTATGGCAGAGGTGCGAATACATCAGAGAGAGATCTTAAAAATCCTGCAGAGTCTGGACGTGAACAAGGCTAGTGGGCCTGATGGTATACCGGCAATAGTCCTGCGTAGTTGTGCCCCTGAGTTGTCGCCTGTTCTCACACGCCTGTATCGCCTCTCACTTGAGACTGGTATTGTACCTAAGTCGTGGAAGCTTGCCAATGTGCAGCCCGTGCCCAAAAAAGGCAGCCGCGCCGACCCTGCCAACTACCGCCCTATTTCGGTCACTTCCATACTCTGTAAGATTATGGAACGTGCACTAAACAACAAACTCCTTACGCATCTTGAAGGTAACGATCTCCTCAGCGATCACCAGTACGGTTTCCGCCGTGGTCGATCTACTGGGGACCTTCTGGTGTATGCCACACAATTGTGGAGTGAGGCCATTGAGAGACATGGCGAGGCCTTTGCTGTGTCTCTTGATATCTCCAAGGCCTTTGACAGGGTTTGGCATGCGGGCCTTCTAAGCAAGCTTCCTTCATTTGGTATTCCTGTTGGCTTTTGCACCTGGTTATCGGATTTTCTGAGTGAACGTTCAATCCGTGTAGTTATCGATGGCTATTCGTCTAATCTTGAGGCTATCGACGCGGGAGTTCCTCAGGGATCGGTACTGTCCGCGACTTTATTCCTGCTGCATATTAACGATCTGCTAACAGTACCAGGTACCTTTGGGTACGCAGACGACAGCACAGAGACGGATAGATATCTGGCAGATGCAAAAGCCAATAGGAACGATATTCAGTGTTGTCGAGAGGTTATGGTTGATCGTTTGAACAACGCTCTCAAGGCAGTCTCTGATTGGGGTGAAGCCAATCTGGTGACGTTCAACGCAACCAAAACTCAGGCGTGTTTATTTTCCGCCAAATGGAGTCCATTCCATCTTACTCCAACTTTTCGGGATGTTCCTGTGGAAATTACCGGTAACCTACAGCTTCTAGGTGTTGAGCTTTCTATCAATCTCAACTTCGGTCAGTACATCGAATCCAAGGCAAAAATTGCAGCAAAAAAACTTGGTGTCCTCTCGAATGTTAAGCGGTACTTCACTTCAAGGCAGTTGATTCAGTTATATCAAGCACAAGTCCGATCCTGCATGGAGTACTGCTGCCACCTCTGGGATGGATCAGAAAAATATCAACTGGCGGCTTTGGATTCGGTGGTAATTGCATCGCGTAAATGGATACACTCTTCCGAACGCAATTTAGCTTGATTCAACCGAATGAAAGTCAGGCGCTCCGTTTCGATTTTAACGTACATGTCAACGCAATATTGTTGAAGCAGTCGACGAAATCGCCACAAATAATTGTCAGAATTTTCACGAATCATCAAACGATATGCGTAATAATTCATCGAACTAACCTTCTTGGTAGTTTCCTCACCTGAAACAAATGCAGTAAAAATTGTATTTTAGAACCCGTAATAGGTTAACGGCTCTTACAGCTTCTCTCTACTAAATTAGAAATTACAACTTTTTTTGAGTACTAAAAGCAAACAGAATAAAATGTATATCAAGTTAATATGAAAACAACAATATTGATCTTACCATTCAATGGATTAATCATTTTGATATTAAAGTGATATCCATCGTCTCCTTGCCAAAACATCAGCGGGTATTGTAACGCGTCATATGAACGGTGTGTTTCATATATTCTTTGTAGTTGCCCAGTATTGCGTCGTGTAAGTACAATATCACGTGTTTCCAAGTTTTCACCAACAATCAGGATTGCCACTTCATCGATTGTTGGAGCATTAAATGTGCGTTCATGTGTTCCAGCTGGTCTTTTATCTGCTCTGATCACAACTTTATAGTCATCACTTGGCATGCGCTCTAAAGCAGTCTTGAACAGCCTGACCAATGCATGATGTTCATGAAGCATTTGCTGCAGATCTTGGAGAATTGCTCTTTTCGTAGCTGTGTTGATCCCTTGACGCCGGTCAAGTTGTTCTTCCATATTGCCCATGAAGTATATTTGCAAGAATTTATGCTGTGCATCTTCTATAGGTTGCAATGATCCAATGCGATGGCAAATCTGGCCTTGAATCTGTATAGTCAAAACCATAGTTATAGTTAGATTTACAAACCCTTTTTTTACAAACACTTTTTTTTTCAAATAATAACATGCCATTTTATTTCAGAGACAAATACAGAAATGTAACAAACTACATTCCAGATTTTTTTTACAATGATAGAAAATAAAGTTTTTAACGTAAATTACCTTAAATGTCGGATTATATCCGTGTTCTTCGATAATTTCCGCCCCAAATGAAGTCATTTGGAAACAGACATTGTATTTTGAGTGTTCGCTAGAAAATGTCGTGATTCTAGTGTTTCGCCATAAAGCAGGGAGCACAATGGCTCTGGTGGCGGGACCAATAATGGCAATTTCACTTTACCACTAAGGCAGCACAAACCAGGCGTTTCACCAGCAAACTTCAATGCTCCACAATGCTGGCAAACAACGTCCATTGGACCAATGCAAACTAAACGATGCAAGCTGTAGTCGATGGTGCAATCATACAGAAACGCTGCTCGATTCAAATCAATACTTGAACCATTTCTTCTTGCACTTCGAAGATTATTCCTCTGTTCATCTGTACGATAAGCTCGACGATTTCTCGTTTCTAACCTAGCCGTTTCACGGGCTGCCTCTCTTTGCTCTTGTGTTTGAGAAGCACGAATTAAGGCCTTTCTTTGCTCCATACTAACGCGGCGCTGTTCTCGTGCAATTTCTCGTTCTCCATCAGATAATTGACTCGCGATATTCCGTTGCCTAATTGCATTACGGCTTCGCTGGGAAAGATTAGATCTTCTAGGACGCGGCATTGTTTTTAAAATGTGCACTCGCATAAAACCACCAAATATAATAACAGTGCCTGAACTTTCGAGACATAGACAATAGCTCAAAGAGTATATAACCACTACGTATGAATAGCTTATCAAGAAAAATCATAGACAACCTATAAAAAGACATTTACACTTTTGTTAACCTGTAGATTTTTTTTCCTTAATCTTATAACCTTTACCAACTGATTTTTTATTCCCTAAATTCCGTTCCTTTCCGATGATTTTATGTTTTTACTTTAGAATAAATCTTAGGTATTATTTTCGGGAATTAAAAATTAAATAATTAATAAATAGTTTTCGAAAATTAATGTCTAAAACAAACAAATATAACAGTACCTGAACTTTGTAGACATTTTACAAAAAATAAATTTCTGAACGCACACATGATGTCTTCAGAAAAAAATAAAGTTGTGGCTTAAAGGTCTCAGCAACCAGGCCATAAGCTCCAAAAAAAAAAAATAGTTGTTACACTATTTGACAGGATTGGACAACAAATGTTTGACATGTAATAAACAAATCAGCATCTATTGAAATTATTAAGTATTCATTACACATATCGAGTTTTCATTGTTTTTAAGATGTATTCTGCTATTCGGGACGGAAACAAATCCAACAAATCAAAAACCATGGCAATCGGTCCAGCCGTTCTCGAGTTATAAGTGTTATTTTATTATTTATTTATTATTATTTATTTATTTTTTATTATTTATTTATATTATTTATTTATTTATTAACACTATTTGACAGGATTGGACAACAAATGTTTGACATGTAATAAACAAATCAGCATCTATTGAAATGATTAAGTATTCATTACACGTATCGAGTTTTCATTGTTTTTAAGATGTATTCTGCTATTCGGGACGGAAACAAATCCAACAAATCAGAAACCATGGCAATCGGTCCAGCCGTTCTCGAGTTATAAGTGTTGTAACAAACACGACTTTCTTTTATATATTTAGATTATTTGTACAACATTACAGTTAAAAACGAATGCGTTGCACAAATTATGTTATGAATTACAGCTACTACCTAAATACAAATTACTTAGATAAAATTTTCAGAGATCATTACTATTATTCTATATTCTATTATTGTATAATCTATTATTATATTACTAAATTATCGGCAAACAGATCGCAGTCTGGTACCTCACGCAATAATTTATTAAGTTGGATGCGTGCTCTTACAATTCGCACAGACTCCACTTGGGTCAATCGGTGACTGCGGGGACGCTTGTGTTTCCTGGGAACCGATAGATAGCAAACTCGCTCAACCAGGTTGGGACAGTCTGACTCGCCTCGTAACAAACGTATTGCAGTCATAAATAGATCAATACTAAAGAGTTAAAACTCAGAATTCCTAGTAAAAATGTTGTTGGGTAAAGAAATGGATAATACCCGCAACTCTTCTTATAAAGAAACCGTAAGAAGGCTTTTTGTACTTTTCGAGAAGTAGCCTATAAATCGTCTCATGTGGGCTCCAGACTATGGCACCACTTTCAATTTTGCTCCTTACAAGCGAGGTATAAATGAGCTGTATTGCAGAGGGATCAGTAAAATCTCTAGAGTTACAAATTACAAAGCGATAACAATGAGTAAGTAAAGTAATTCTACCTGAGGGCTAGGTGACCTCATTCTAGTAATAAATGAGTAGGGCTTAAATACACACAGTAGGTACATAAGTTTCGCCATAATCAGGCGCTATCAGCGTAATCGCTACGAAAAACAGATATAGTATGATAAGGATAACATTGCGACCGAGTTGTGGCTATCACTCGTTCGGTCCAAATTTATCTAGACCTGTTTTCATTATCGGGCTGTTATCACAAAGACTGCCTCAGTCCCCTTTATTTTAAAACTCTGTTCTTGGTGGCAGGCGGACTTGCTTTTTGCATGTACAAATCGAGTACCATTTTCAGTTGCATGTTCGTTTACATCCATTGAGTATTTGTTGTTTTCTATAGAAGATGTGACGTGAAGTGCTACGTTTACAATTTAACTGTGAAGTACCTAGATTGGACATAGCAAGCCTAGTTTCGTCGGCTGTGTTGGTGATTACTTTAAACAAATTACAGGACGAAGGTAAAATTTCAGTTTAAACACTCTATCGGTAGGTATTAAATAGGAGAGTCATCGCAACGCAACCATTTCACATAATTACCTTCATCTGGTAGGTATAGATCGTATGTTCTAAAACATAGCGCAATGTAGGTATACCAATTATAAACATACTAGTAACGTAGTGTTAGGTAAAGCCATATTTACACAAAGCCCGATACTGTATCCTTAGGTTTCAGATATTCTGGAAGACAGTGAACACTTTCCATCAGGTGGGTTGGCATTTCTACCTGGTTCAGTAGTTTAGTCAGCTGCAGAGTGAATGAACACTCCTAGAATACATTAAATAATTGGGGGGGGGGGGGGGGGGGGGGGGGGGCATGTCCCCTTGACTGAACTACTGAACCATATAGAAAAGTCGACATTGAAAATAAAAAACAACCTACGTACTTAGATATAATCCTTCTCCTTCTTATCGAGTCAATTAATCAATCAATCATTTTTATTCAATACCTACAAATATTCTTAAAAAACACAAGAGTCGATGGATTAAACTCCAACTTCACACTTTGTTCGCTGATTTTTAAAATATTCTTAGAGTAGAGTAGGTCACCAAGGACCAAATAAAACAAACAATATAAAAAACGGCCTTCCGTGTCCGATCGTTGGCAATCTTTACTCACATTCTCCTACACGTGGACATCACGTGAAAAAAATGGCCCGAATTGAGCTAATTGATAAATGTATAAGTAGAGCAAGTAAACATTATTTGGGTAGGTACCTCATTGAGTACAGCGCACTTGTATTGAGTAACCTTCGTAACATTTTATGTTATAATAATTTCTAGATTATATGTAAGTACTGATAAATAAACCAGGTAGACTACTTCTTCTATACTGTACGTAAGCTTCTAAGGTATAGGTTAGGTAAGGAATAGGTTCTATGGAATAATCTTCCTGCAGCGGTGTACCCGCAACGGCATCAAAACCTTCAAAGAACGAGTGTTCACCTTTCTGGTGTTGCGGATGTCCATGGACGGCGGTGATCATTTACCATCAGGGGGGTTTAAAAAGGCCACATTAGCGTTTCATTTTATGATCCGGTGGCCAAAACTGGAACTAATTGACGCCATTTTGAATTGTCATGTCAATGCATGGACTTATCGTATTTAACAGGACTGAGCACTCTTCGAGTAAAAACGAGCAGAGCAAGAGGTGTAGAACAGAGGCCGTAGGTATGTCTCTTTTTAATAGGGTGACCACATTTTTTAATTTCATGGAATATCCATGGATAAATATCTATCTTTAATATCATCACCACAGCCCATTACAGCCCCCTGCAGGACTGAGGGCCTCTTCCAAGAAAGGGGAGGCTGCTTTTCGCAATTGTAATTTTGGAGAGTTATCTGTCCTGTTAAATACGATAAGTCCATGTGTCAATATCAACAACAGCGGATGCAGATAAGTTTGTGACAAATAAATATGAATCATATTATGAAACGCTAATGTGATCTTTTCAGACCCCCTGGTTACATGATGGCCTCTCTCTATTTAATAAAACCCGGCAAAGACATGACGTGCCACGGGCAGTGTAGGGTTCCACAGTTGCCTGTCATAATATGGCGCAATAGAGGACTTTCTGATACTTTATATACCCATATTACAAAGTTACAAATGCAGCTACCACAATTTCTTATTCTTTACAATTTGTATGAAATGTTTGGTAGGACAGGAAGGGGAGAAGTAGGGGGGGGAGGTATGTTTCTAAAATAACAACAAAAAGCACAGCGGCTAGTTTACACGCATGTGAGTAACCGAATGTGCATTATTTACCGCAGTTAATGTACGTAATGAAACGGAGTGTCGGTGGCCGAGTGGGCAGGGTACTTCACCTATAGATGAAAATATGGATGTCAGAACATCATTGTTGCTGTGTTATCCGTTTAGGCTGTCTGGTTACGAATAATGAGTAGAACATAGCACAATGTATCTAGTGCTCTACAAACAAAACAAGGCCGACCGGAAGACGCAACATTGAAGGTTCCTAAAAGGCGAACCGGCCATCTGGTGAGAGTCGTGGGAGGCTCTTTGGGAGGAACTACACTTGGACATATGTTTTAAGACTTTCGTGGTTTTTCACTACACTTTCATCTTTTATTAAGTTGGATGCGTGCTCTTACTTTCGTTTTTTACTACGGTTAGGTTAGTATACTCGTGACCATGACGCATGCAACTGCGTCGCAATATCTAGGGGGAAACGATGAAAGTACACTTGCACAGCTTCTTCTCATATTTTTTAACGTTTACGGTCATGTAGAGTGAATTCTAAAAGTTTATTTTATATTTTATTGTTTGTAGGTATGTTTTATCTCGGTAAATTTACTTGTAGACTTTACATTTCCGCATACTATGGTCAGGGTCGACTTTATGTCGAATGTCATTATTAGAAAATAATAATATGTTTTAGCTAAGTTGTTATTTTCGCCCATAAGTATTTTTTTCACGGGCTTTACTCCACCATTGCATTTATTTCCACCGCTGCAACTCCTGTGTAGCCAGGATCTGCAGCAGCAACCACACACAGAACCTGAGTTTTGACACTCAGGCACGCTCGAGGACAAGCTAATACTGTCTTGGAACGCAACAATTTAATTAAAAAGTAACAGATAGGAGTAGGTAGGAAAAATTGTGAATCCGACTTTCCCCCTCAAAAGCGGTGACAGCGCAAAATAAAAAATAGGCATAGTTAAATGCCAGTAATCAGGAGAAACGCATCACGAACATACACAATTATGTTTTTTGCATCCATATCAAGTTTGACCGGAACTACTTTACATAGTATAAAATAAAGTCTAGTCTAGTATCTATGTAAGCACGCTTAGATCTTACTACACAAATTATTTTAATGTGATTTTCAACAATAGACAAAGTGATTCAAGAGGAAGGTATGCAAGAAAAATATTGTAGATAGGCGTAAAGTAGGTGTAGGGTAGGTGTAAGGTAGGTGTAAGGTAGGAATAGGGTAGGTGTAAGGTAGGAATAGGGTAGGTGTAAAGTAGGAATTCGATTTGTCATAAGAACTCGAGTCGTTGACGGCATCTAGAATATTATAATGAAACAAGAATGTGGCCCCAGGAACTCATTGCTGATGTATCGTTGAGCTCATTTTGTGAGGCCAAGGGTTTGATCATGAATTCGGAAGGTTATCACAGGAACTCCGGGTATTCATTGTGTGGTGCCCAGGGTCGATTATGCAGCCGGCGATACAAAAGTTTTCTTTTTTTTCTAGCTGACTGTCAGGTCGGTTACTGTTAAAATGGATAAGTATTTATTACAGCTTGTAACGTGAAAATATAATTAAACAACTTTAGGTTGTCGATGTTAATAATGCACATCGTACGACGTCACTCTCGCCCGAGTTGAGTCGAAACTACGAATCCGAAATGACGTTATTTGACGTTGTTATAGGTATACCTATGTACATTTTTGTTTAAATTTTGGTATGGCTATGGTTATAGGCCAGTAGGTATATGGATCAGACTATCGCCTTTTTTAGGGATTGGGTTCAGTAAAGCTGTCGTCCATGATATCGGGATATCGCCAGTGGAGTAAGAATGCCAGATAAGACGCGTTATATGTTTAGGACATACGAGTTTGATTAATTAAAAACAAAATAATATGAAAAATATTATTTTTGTAAAAAAAGGGGAATGAATCCTAAAATTCAGGTATTTATTTATTTCCAGAAGTGAAGTAGTCCATGGAATAGCTATGAAATAACCTTAGTTTTACCCATATTGCATTAGTTAGTAGTTTACGAGAAAAAAATGTGTTTTTGTAATTTTGTTTTCCTAATTTTATTGCTCGATAGGTATCAGCAACATCAATAAAAAATAAAGAAGTCAAAGGAAATGTAAAAGTATAATATAAATGAATAAATAAATAAATAAACAAATAGAAGTTTGATAATTTTTTAATTATTGTATCGTATCGTATAGTAAAAATTATGTTCAAACAAAGCATCCAAATACCTAATGAGACGTTATTCGTTTGATTCTTTAAGCATTCATGAAATCTATCAACTGAAAGTGAAGCCTTTCTTGAATATTTTAATAAAATAAAATACGCCGACGTAGATATCTTTAAATTTACTTTCTTTCCTTTTACTTTTATGTCTTTTACGTTTACGTTACGTTTTTAACTTTTTATCAAGTGATAGAACTCTGTCAAGCCTGAGGAGTCAGCCAGGGTTAGTAACGCTGTCTTATATATTTCTGCTACCAAGCCGGCTTGAAGTATTAGATCATCTTGTTAGTTCTCAAAATGACAAATGCACCCGCGGTCCTGCATTTTTGTTGCCTGCAACCTAAATAATGAATCGTGGATGGTAAGGGCGGCTGTTACCGCTTACCATCAGGTGGGCTGTCTGCTCATTTGTCACTGCATACAGTATTTTAATAAAAATATTTGTTAATCGGTGGCGCCTGTTAATAATACCGATGATAAGTACAATAATGAGTGCAATGGAGCTGAGATATATATGCATAGATAGATGTATTTATTTTAATCGCACTTGTTACGATTTAGTTAACAAATACTTATTTACTTCCGTGACCGCTCCCATAATAGGAATATTCTATTGATAATGTAAAACTGAATTCAACCAGAATGCCATTCTGTCGCCGTCATCGATGTGTTTATCATGTTGATACGCCGATAGTACCTAGTTCCGATGAAACGAGATATGGCAAGAGGTACCAGCAGTTTTAGATTAAGTGTTATGACTAGTACTGCACCAATCGGGCGGGTTTATTGTTTATAACAA
This sequence comes from Blastobasis adustella, assembly GCA_907269095.1. NCBI lineage: Eukaryota > Metazoa > Arthropoda > Insecta > Lepidoptera > Blastobasidae > Blastobasis > Blastobasis adustella. The sequence continues at coordinate 10,745,153 of OU026123.1, read as the reverse complement.
AAGTGTATTAGCGGTTCGTCTTTTGAAGGTTTATATTGGAAACCTTATTTGTCAACTGCTTATGTTTGATCTCAAAATCGAAGCATTTGCAAAGAATCGTTAGGCTTTACGTAGTTATCGCAATAGGTCTGTATTCGGTGTACCTATTTAGTGAAGAATTTGCACCTATGTCGGCCTAATAACATCATTGTTTTATACTTCAGAATGGCTGCAATGTACTGGGCCGCTGTGTTGCTGATAGTCGGCGCAGGCTGCGTCGCTGCGCAGGAGACGGCGCAGTCCAGCGTGGCGAGAGAGCTTCGAGAATGCTACATGAACGCCACCCTCGTAAACAGGAACAACTTGCCCCCAGCCACCATACCTATCCTCATAGACATTATACGCAAGATCGAAAACAACCCTGACGTCCAGGTGACCATGAGAGAACTGGCTGTCTTATTGCTGCACACGTAAGAGCTTATTATAATTTGTTAGACGGGTATCTATTAGCCAGGTTCTAGTTACCTGCAAATCTGCAATAGGTACCTATATTTTATTATGCTCGTTAGCTGTGGCAAGTAAAATATACTAATAGTCGTGTATTTATGGACATTCCAGGTACAGACAGGATGGCATTGAGTTCCACCAGCCAGAGTCGATGGCGACTGGTAGCAACGTGATGCCCTATGCGCCTACCTTTCACTCTTTCCACCGGCACCGGCTGCTGCTTACCAGGATTATTCCAGGAAATCTCCGTGTCTTGGCCAACAATACTCTGCCTTCTACATTGAAAGTGAGTCTGCAAATTTACTATGAACTTTTGTTTGTAACTTTCGTTTATTTCTGAATACTTGTTAAGATATTTTAGTATTTACTTCAGTGCCAATAAGTGCCTTATAATTTTCCAGTGTGCACTACACTACATGCTATCGATCACGGTTGATGGCCGAGTGCGAGGCGATGAAAGCAACTGCAACCAATTATCTCAATACCGAGCACTAAGAGTCGGACGTTCTCTAAAAGATGAAGTGGAATCGTTTGACCCAATACTTTTGTAAGTACCTTAGTATTTTCTTTTATTAATTGATAGGTACGTTATGTAGATATATTGTTCAAACTAGATATATTGTACCTACCCCTTCCGTCTCATTAATGCAAGATACCAACTGCGTTTGCTACTGCGCATTTTTAACCGCCGACGGGAAAAGGGGGGTGGTATCAGTGTATTTGTGGCTCATTCTACCTGTGTCACTGTCTGTGGCATCGTAGCTCCCGCAGTGTAATTGAGATGGTTCTTAGACTTGTTTCATTAAAATCGGTTTAGTAGTTTTGAAAATATTTGAGTATATGTAAACTTGGTCGGGGGTTATCCGACTGTTTCTGTTGGTTGGGTTGTGTGATATTCACACTTCACTTCAATCTGCAGCCCACCTGGTATTTCTCCAGTCCCAGTACTGACATTTAGGCACAGATAGTGGTCACCAAGATAAAATAAATAAATGCATTAAGAATAATCAAGATATTATAAACACACAAAAATACAATGTATGGTAGTAAAACACAGCTGACGACATACATTATTATAATTGTTATTTACAACAGGCGATTGCAGTCGGACAAAGGCCAGCTGCAACAGTACAACCCCAATGATGACGTGGAAGGTACCGACTATCGCAGCGGCAGGTCTGAAAGACAGTTGCTGGGCGACAGCCAGTGCCCTCTTCAAGGCGGTGTAGTGAATTCTGCCTGGGGGGCGCTCTCAGCCGGAAATCTGATAGCCGGTATAGCAGCGGGCGCGCAGGCGCAGCAAGTGCCCGTATTGGAGCTAGCGAAAGGATCCGTGATCAATTACAACAACGTTCAGCAGTTCGTGACGGCTATTTATCCGGCCACGTTGACAGGTATTTTGAGATTTATATTTCACCGGGTTTTGCCTGCGCCTTCGTTTGTGTAAATTTCGATAGATTTTGGAAATAAAAATAGCCTGTTCTGCCCCAGGTTGCTTCCTATCTCCTTACAGATTGTATCCAAATCCAGGTTTAGGCGTGAAAACGTAACCAGAACAAAGTTCCTTTCGCCTTTATACACATTATTATTAGTTTGTATTTAAGCGCTTTTCTTATGCGCGTTGCAAGGGTCTGGAACTCTCTGCCTGAGTCATTGTTCCCCGATATGTATAACATTGGGGTTTTCAAATCAAGGGTGAATAGGTATCTTCTAGGCACGCGTACTACAGTTGAGGTAAAATGCAAGCCTATTGATAATAATAAAAAAAAGTAAGGATAATTTGAACCAAGTCAAACAGAGTAGTTGCAGCGGTTTCAGAAAGTATATACCTAAATGTCGGCACTAAAACGAAACCCCTTGTATTTTATATTTTTTCAATCGATTCTGATCCTGGCGAAGCTAATTCATACTTTACATTCGACTACTTGTTATATTTTCAGGTGACTTGGCAGAGGCCATCTTAATACAAGGGACTGATAGAGGCCTCTCCAATATCCAAGTTGGTGCCACTGGTGGTTGGAACAGCACTCAAGCCACTAGATACTACATGCTGTCACAACGTTCCAATATCGAGATGACCGATCCTGAAATTCGAGGGGGTCTTGATGGTTTTATACTTGGCCAAAACTATAACACTTTTGAAAGTTTGAAACTATCCCAAGTCTTAGACATGTACTATGCTCCAAGGGTATGTAATTTTATTATGTTGTCGCCTAAATCAGTTTGAGATGGTTGGTGAGGGTAAAGAAAAATTAATAATGTTGATCAATTTCAGAATGGATTATTGAATCAAAATTTGAGAGCCTGCAATCGACGTGTAACAGGTGCTTCATATTTGACGGATACTGCTTTAGCAAACGAAGCCTATGCATTTGCTGCAGCACTCGATACTAACTTGCCTCTGAGAGGCACCATAGTGGGTGGACTCGATGGACTTGTCACAAACGCAGTCACAAACTTACAAAACTATATAAGTAAGTGCATATAGTACCTAAAAGGTTTACCTACTGTTTGACTTTCTTCATTAGTCATTCAATAAAACAGGACATAGGTCCGGAACTGAAACATGAATCACGGATACACGTACCTAAAATTCCTAGTCTTATCTCTTTAATTTCCTTTCCTATCTTTTAGCAAACAACTTGAATGACTTGAACTGCATGACTACCGAAAACACAAGCCGCGACTACCGCTTGAAGACCAATTTGTACATTGTTCTGGACTCCACGTGGCAGTACCAGGCGGTATACCCAGCCATCTCCCACCTTTTGGACGTGATCGACGTCAATCCATTCGGCTCCAGCGTCACGCTTCTAAGCGCTTTCGACGGCAGTGTTGTCATAAACACAACATTCTCGATCGCGGATTTCCACTCGGAGTATACCTTGACCAGGCACCAGGCCAGTAAGTAAATTAATTACTTATCGAAACGTAGTCCCTCGTGCCTTTCTCATAATGATTAACATTCTCTTTCTTGGGCAGTGTTAACCGGTGTCAGCCTGCAAAATTCTCTGGCAAACATTGTCACTATGATGCACAGCAATCTTGAAAACGAGAGGGCTCGCAACTACGCTGGCGGCAACTCCACCGTGATGCTGTATCTCCTATGCTCAGGCACCTTGCAGAATAATCAGCAGGTCTGGGAAGAAGCGAGAAAACTAAATGAAACTGTGCCCGGTAATTATTTAAAGTTTTTTTTACCGAAATACTAGAAGTACGTATACCACGCCCGACTTTTTGGTGCGGAAAGCCTTTGAATGTATACGAGCATCGCTTAAACTATACCTAATTTAAAGTTTCTCAGCAGCTGATGAGTTTGACATTCCCCCAGATTTGAGGTTGCTGTTCGCAACGTCCACCAATCAGTTCGACAACCTGTGGAATTTAGTGCGTGACATGCATACCGACGTGATGACAGTGTCGCTGACGACCGCCGGCACCAACGTCGAGCTCACCATGGCACAGGTTGTCGACCGCGTGCAACAAGGTAGCTAGTAGTAACTACTACTATATAAGTTTTCAAGAACCTGCTACAAAATGTACTAACATACTGCATAGCTTTATCAATGGGTTTATCAATAAATTCCGTTAAATCTACCACCAGAACCAGCATATCTTATCTTTTAGACAAGGACTTCTCTAATCGTAAAAACAAACTACCTAAATGACTATGTACCTATACTCAGTTGAAGCAAATATCTACACCAATTTTAATTTAATTTTAAGTAAGTAAACAAATGTTTACTTTTATACGCGTACCTGTATATATACATCGATTTGATACAGTTTATACTTGTGTCCTTTTGAAATGTAACACTTTACCGTGATTTTGTGTCTATTTCGTAAGTGGAAAGACGAATTTTGAAGCACTATTACCTATAGGGTGGTAACTACTTGTGTTGAAAGTTAATCGTTCCGGCCCATTTAAATGAAGTGATAAGGTGTATTGAAAGCAAGCATTTTGCATTAAACTTCCAGTTGCAAGGAGAATCATCAACCCTCTTTGCGGGTCTACATTCCAAGATAAGACTCTTGCTGGCACCAGGATGTTCGAAGATAACGTGGAGCCTGGCTACATCAACTTCTATTCAATTAGTCCAAACTACTTCTACGACTCGAGCAGTAACAGGAGGGTCCGCATTAGCAGAACAGGCACAGGTGCCGGCACCCTTATCGTCTGCCATTCTCGCACCGTCACTCAACCGAGGTAATTTGGAAACTTACATAATTTTATTGCAAACTATTAGAAGGCGAAAATGTGTATGTTATTTTGCCGAAACGAGAAGGAAACTTTCAAGGGACTATTTCGCTATTTGCTGGTAAAGCTTACAGTGCCACCAATTTATCTGTTCAGTAGACATAATCAGAACTATAAACGCCATTATTCCAAATCTCAGAATCTACAGAACGGAGATGTAGTCGATCACTTTGGGTCTTATGAGAAAGCTCACTGTCACCCCTTTGGGTCATCGATATTGCCCTTTGGCAATGGAATCAAATGTTCGGAGTCTCGTTGCGCGATCGATTTAGAAATGAGGAGATCCGCAAGAGGACCAAGGTCACCAACATCATCATCATATCTGCCGGAATATGCCCACTGCTGAGCCTCCCCCAGATAACCTCACAAAGGGCAGTCCTGTGCCTTCCGCATCCACCAATGATCTTTACCAGGTCGTTAGTCCACCTTATGTCTTGCCCACTGCCACTTAAACTTGGCCATCATTCTGGCTATATCGATGACCTTAGTTTCCTTTGTACTACTTCGAATGCGCAATGAGACTCGTAGCTTAGAGTAATGTGCTAATAAAGGTACTTCCTAAGTACCAACTTGCTATTTGGACGTGTAACTCTGTTACTAATAAAGAATTTGTATTTGTATTAGTAAAGCTCTTTCCATTTCCCTTAGGGTGATATTGAGCTATCTTATAAGGCTCACAGTGAGCAGCCACGTCTCTGTTCCATAGGTTATCACTGGCAACACACACTGGTGAAAGACCTTTGTCTTGAGACGGGATAGCAATAAAAGACGGGATTGGGATTGGGATATAACTTCCTAAACGCTGTCAAACCGTGTTGGATTCGTCGATTGACCTTTTTCTCGAAATTTGACCTACCTAGCTAGACTATTTGTCCTAGTTATATGTAGTCGCCAACAGGAGCATCGGTGGCGGAGTGGTTAAGGTATGCGACTCTTAAGTGAGAGGTACCGGGTCCGAATCCCACTGCGGCCATATACTAATGACTCTTTTCTGAGTTATGTACAAAGAAAATTTGGTGTATAGTGAGGGAAAACATCGTGCTGAAACCGAATGTATAACCATGATCCAATCGGGTCAGGTTCCCCTTGTAGCAGGGTCACGGAGATCATATGGCAATCGTCCACTGTAATTACTTGATCTGCCAAATCCTGGATCATGGTCAAGGCGCACCTGGGCCTTCCTTCCTGCGCGAGAGCATAACCGGAACATTAACGTCAAGATGATGATTATAATATAGGATTGTAGTGTAATAGAGATAATGATGATTATAATTATGTATTAATAGTCGTCAACAACTTCAAGTGGAGTGCCTTCACCTGTCGCTGGAGTGGGCACAACAAGGATATTTGACATAATTGTCGTCTTGTCCATGTTCATTTTAAGACTTGTTGAGAGGTCATCGAGCATTTTGCCTAAATCTGAGGTGAGTGAGGTACTCGCCGTTAATATTTATGAAGTACCTCAGCAAAATAACACTATTTTAAATAGTGTTGTGTTCCTGCCGGTGATTAAGGTTTCCAGTGCTCTTTTATAGAGGATCCGTGGCTTTATCAGTGGAAGGTTCTCGCTAATTTGCTGTCATAGCAACGTGTTTTAGAAGTTCGGCTATACGCTATATAGCGATATCCCTGGTGTTACTAACGTCCATACACTGACGGTAACTACTTTCCATTGCCCTAAAATATTGCTCTAATGTGCATTGCAATATGATTTTTCCTTTATTAGACAAAATGCCACTGCAATGGGGATAGACGAGAACGCGATCCAGTGCCAGACCCTGGCGACTGGCAACGTCGAAATCATTCTGAGGGATGCCTGCGACGGTTTCTCGACGATCAACTCCTGTCCGCTCTTCTACATTTCTGTACAATCTTCAACTGGAGGACAGGCTGCAACCACTACAACATGCACGGGTAATTTCATATTATAGTATAATTCATATGGATAATACTTAAAAAAATAGTAGAGGTCCCTTTGTGGGTAGGTAGGAGGCTTGTTATAAAAACAGGCAGGTGTTTGACTTCAAACCAATCCTTTAAGGTTTACACGAAGCCCGCGCCGGCTTGGTATTGGCATAGTGTAAACAGTTTTTCAAGCCAGGCCAGCGAAGCATCGAGCCAGTCGCTGGAGCATATCCGGATGATAGGATATGGCGCTGGTGCATGCACCAGCGCATGCGTCTTGGGTGTTTGTTTTTGTGTACTCCACAAGAAAAAATTAGAAATGAGTTGGCCTCGTCTATAAATTGCTAATTGCTAAATACGTATGGAAGAACCCAGCCGAGTTCCCTGTCGCTGAACGGTTCTCGGCGCGACGGAAATGCCAACTCCAAACTTTTACGTGTAGATTGCAAAAATCTGAGAACTCTCTTAGGGGTATTGGTCCACGTATTTTCAACAAAATCCCTGATGAGATAAAACGTTCATCATCATTATGTGGGTTCAAACACAAGCTTAAGGTATTTCTGGCGGGGAAGGCCTATTACTCAGTGAGGGAATTCCTTGACGGATGAACACTAGGTGCGATAGTTGGGCATCATTTTTCATTTCATTGACAATTTAATACTGACATTAACTATTTGTAATTGTATTTTTAATTATAATTATGACATTTACATGAACTGATTTGAATTAACATGACATTTTGAATTAATTGTTTATAATATTTTATTAATATAATGACATAATTATTATCATTAATCTAATTATTAAATTTTGATGATTATTTATTGTTCTAATGAATGTTAATATTTCAATATTGAAATTAACGATATGTGTTAATTTTATTCTATTGATAACTGAAATGACGATGTATATTTAATACTATAAATAAATGAATATGAATATGAATATACAACACGGGCCGTCCCAGTGGTGATTGTCTGTAGGACTGGCGCCAACGCACTGGCTTGTGATTCAATTTTGAGACTCCATTTTTTTATGTTTAACAATTATGGAATAGAAGTTCACATCTTTTAATAATTAATGTTTCCATAATTTTGCAGACAATTCATGCAGATTCCCGTACAACATCAGATACCAAGTGGCAACAGAAGATCTAAGTTGCTTCAGCAGCGCCAGCGGTGTAGCTGCCAGTTTCGTGTTCGTTATAACCGCATTAGTATTACACCTACGTACATTACTCTAAGTTAATATATACTGTATTCCCACCAATTGTAAATTTAATTATTTTATTAAGGATATAGATAGCTTAGCTAGGATTTATTAAGACACCATTGCAATGACACACTTGTGGTAGGGACTAGGGTAACTATCCATAGGGACCGTTTGCAAATGTATTGTGTACAATCTAACCCAACAGTCGCATACCAAACCCATAGGCACCAACGAACAAAAATATTTTATAATAAAAAGCATTTATTTTGAGAAGTTTAGGTATTTTATACAGGGTAAATTATTAACATAAAAATAAAAAGAAGTAGGTAATTATGTAATATTAGTTAGTTTACTGGTACCTATTTATTTCTTTTTTGTATTCATCAATTGTCTATATAGTTAACTAATTATTGTTATTGCTTTTCTTGTGTATTAAGCGTATTTTTTTACGAATAAAACAGTAATTATTATTAGAAATCAATTGATTTACTTATGCTTACATGAAGCTGCTCCCACTACCTATGGGCTGGTGCACCTCAATGCCTATTCCTTCCATTTCAATCCATCCAAGTTCGTGCTATTCTTAATGTCGAATTTATCGACAATCACCTAGATTCTCAAAGTCTATCCAAAATTTCCTGATCCCGAAGGGACTGTTACCGTGTCACCCTCACTTTTTCGCCATCGCGCCCTCCTACAAAGGAATACATTTCTTGCACATCATTTTGATGCGGCATCCAACTCTATCATCGCAAGTCTTTTTATCGCGCAAGGTAAAAGTGATATGGTAGTATATATACAGGCTGTTACGTAATACATGTATAAAGCCGAAAGGGTGTTAAAGTATAGCTTGCAAAGAGTACACTGGCGACTTCATATTATCCGAACATTCAATTTTAATTTTCATTAAAAAATTTTCGTTTTTAAAGAAAAATAACCATATCGACTACGTTGAAGCGCAGCTCTATTTCAAGTTGATACTCCTACAAGGAGCAGTTCAATAACCTCGTGCGACCCCTATGAAAATAGAGCAACCTTCTTAAAGCGTACTCCACATGTCCGCCGAAACTTTCGGCGAAACTTTGGCCGGGACTTTGGTCGACCCTCTACATTCTCGCCTATTAGGGATGTGGTGCGTGTCAAAACGCGTCGACGTTATATCGATTCATTGGTGTAATATCGCTAATCCGCTTTAAACAGGGTCACAGAGATATAGATAGATATAATAGATAGATATAAAATCGATCGAATTGACACGACAACGAACTATCTCTACTTAGTCTATGAAATAGGCAAGACATGCCAAACATGCACGGGACTACACGAATATAGGCGAATACTACCTCCACATTCTCGTGTTCCCGCGGAACTGTCCACATGTGGAGCGCGCTTAAGCCTACTACCAGGAGCCTAATGCTACGTACACCCACCGGTTTCGGTCAACGATAGTCTGTTGGCGTGTGCCGGCCGGCGATCCGCAGCGCAGCGTGGCGGTAACATCAAACGGATAGCAATCGACCAAACGCAGTTTGGTCGGACACCGAAGGCCAACGAACAAACGTGCGAATATGAGGCCGAATCGGTGAAAACTCCCAAATCTTGACCACGAAATGCAAGTATTGGACCTTAGAAGTCCAAAAAACGTGCTGTAGCCAACGGCGAATTTGCCCGACGGCACTTCGTTGGCGTACGTTGAGTGTGTACGCACCATAAGGAGTTTAATAACCTCATGCCATCCATATCAAAACAAACGAACCTCCTACATCTTACTACCAGGCGTCGTACTAAATGTTACCTACTTATCTACATGAATAATGCGCTTATTACACCTGACTAAATTCAGGAGCAAAAGGCGTGAGTAAATTGAAGTGGAATGTATTGCTCATAGAATAAGGTTCATTTTTGTATCACTCGTATTATGTTACGCGTCGCTCTGTTTTTCAAAAGGCGTGATACTAAAATGGGCCTTATTCTATGAGCAATATATTTTACTATGATATGCTCTCACGCTTTTTGCTTCTGAATTAAGACGACTGAATTTAGCCAAATGTAATAAGCGCATAAGATCTACTAAATTAACTAGGAACTTACCTACACAAATTTTTTTCAATAGGTATGACTCGTACGCGAGAGGTACCGGGTTCGAATCCCACTGCCGCCATGTACCAGTGACTCTTTTCTGACTTATGTACTTACATTAGTTAAATACTAACCGATGCTTTAACGGTGACGGAAAACATCGTGATGAAACCTGCACATTTAGGCGACTGAATGTCTAACCATTATCTAATCTGGTCAGGCAATCAAGTTCCTCTGGTAGCAGGGTCAGGCAGAACTCAGGACTGTCAGATGGCAGTCGCTTCACTGTAAGTACCTGAAATGCGAAATCCTGGATCATGGTCAAGACCCTAGGCCCTCGTGCGCGAGAGCACAGGTCATTAACACCGAGATGATTTGTACTAGGTACCTAACAGGGCAAACCACCCCAGCACAACAAAGGTAAAATAGGAATTAAATTCATAATACTTAGTTATTAACTAAAGGCTCAAAAACAGTATCTATGCAGGTTAGGTAGGTAAGAACCTAAGTAAATAAAAAACAAAACAAAATGTTAATCAGTCTGGGAGACAGCCGGAGCCGCGATGTGGACTGCCGCAGATAGGTACCTAGGTACTTCAACTAAATAAAAATAACATAGTCAGCTACCTACCTACCTACTTAAGTACATATCTACTAAACTGAAACGGCTTTCGTTCAATTGACAAAATGGCTCTACACAGAGGTAAGTACTAGATCCCTACTAACACGGGTCCCTCATCTAAGTACCTACGTAGCGTGGGGAACCTTAGGCCGGAACTCCATTGGCGCGGTGCAGTGCACTGCGCGGCGCGCCGCGCGGTGCCACGTCACGGTGACAACCAAAGAAACGGTGGTGTTATTCTGGTTTTTCAAATTAGGCAAGGTTCGCACGAGGGATTTTAAGTTAGGCAACGTGTGCACGAGAGCCTTTTCGATGCTTTTACGCGCGTTATTTGAAATGACTCGCATAATTATTGACCATATGTCTTCTCGACTGTGTGTTCACACCCAGGCGTAAAAAGCAAATATAGATTTTTTAAATCTGCCTACTCAAATGCAACCAAGAGAAACGTACGAAAAGGATATCATTCATTAAAACACTGAAAGTAGATTAAAACACTTTCAGTGCCGGCCCGAAAAATATTATGTGATTTTCAGATACAGCATACAGTTTCTATAATTTTATACTATGGTGCCAAACCTGTACGCCCACCGCCACCACTATGTAAAAAAATTGAACCACCTCGATTGGTCTTCCTCGAATACTATGATAACTTTTCCCTTTTACCCGACTACGAGGAAGCCAAGGAAGGAAGCTTTTTTTGTTATTATCAATAGGTTTGCATTTGACCTCAACTCACCTGATGGAAAGCGACGATGGGTAGTGAAGTTAACAGTCTATGTAAGTATGAAGAAGCCACAGAGATTTGTCAGGACCGTAGCAAGTGGAACAATGTGGTATCTGCCTATCCCTACGGGAGAAAGGCGTAACCGAATGAATGTGTGTCATTGTTGGTTGTATCAATGCATGTTGATCTCGACAACCACTATCATTTCTACTTAGGAACTAGTGTTGTAGGACCAACAGTTTTATAGTTATTACAGTTATAAATTTGACAGCTGTCATCCGATATGTAGATCTTGACGAGCACTATCATTTCTCTTCAGGAACTAGTGTTCTAAGAGCGATCGCTTCAAAGTTATCACAGTATTAAGATTGACAGCTGTCATCCGAAATGTAGATCTTGATGAGCACTATCATTTTTCTTTAGGAACTAAGTTCGTTCTAGGACCAAAAGTTACAGAGTTATTGGTCTTAAGTTTGACAGCAGCCATCCGAAATGTAGATCTCGACGAATGCATTTCTTTTTAGAAACTTGTGTTCTAGAACAAAACATGCCGTAATTATTATTCGGGAGGAACTGAGAACAAAATGACGAAAGGATCACGAAAGCGAAACAACTACGATAATGTTGCAGAATCACAAAACGGGGCGGGGCTTACGCATGAGCGGTCAAAATTTCTTTGACAAGGTCGAATTCCTATTTCATTCATACGCGTTGAATCTGTACTAAAAGAAGAAGACAGATATATGTGTGTAAACTGTGTCACATAAGGAGGAGAGATTCGAACTGTTGGTAAAAAGAAACAGTCAAGTGTGACGTCTCATGTTGACATCTGCTGACAGCGCGCCGCACACTGCACGATGGGGCCAAATTGAAAAAATGTGGACAAAATTCATACAAACTGACATTTCGGGCTTGGATTGCGCGTTTTGCCCCATCATGCAGTGCGCCGCGCGGCGCGCTGCACAGTGGGGCATTTCGCCACCTGTCAATGTACTTGCATACAAACTGCTCGGCGTGGAACAAGTTTAAACTCTCAATGTGTTCCAGCGCTTATGAGTCGAGTCTAGTTTTGGTGAAACACATTACAGACAGGTTCCACTAAATACCTACATGTTTTTATGAAAAGATAAAAGCGCTCTTTTCTACCTATTTCCCGTCGGAAAAGAACCTACGGCGGCGGTTGCGCTTTTAACGTTTAGGTGGTAGGTAGCGCCTCCTAGTCTAGCTAGAACCTACACCTTTAAAGCATGTAGGTACGTACCTTTTTGAAGTTATTTTATGAAAACAAACAGCGTCAGGTGCCAGCGCGGTTTAACCATACTTTCTTGCTTTCTTGTGGCTCGGATGACTGATAGGTATTAACTATCAAGTAAGCTTGAACTCGTATCGTAGCGTAGGTAGGTAGGTATACTCCATACACACAGATTCACAACACTACGCAGACTCTGGTTGCTATGCAATACGTAAGTAGGTAGGTAGCATGGTGTTTGGCCTACTGCTAGTTTGCACTCATACATAGAATAATGATTATCACAATACTTAAACTGTTGAAAGCTGAACAATAAATCAATTATTCATTCATATCGTTAACACTCTTATCACAGTTATCTTCACAGTAGATACTTAGATATCCTACACATACAACGCAACAAGTAATCACTTCGATCACGCGAAAAGCTAAAAACCGAATGAACGAACACGACACGAAAGTAGGTAAATTTCGTCAATGGAAGCCGCGCCGTCGCGTAGTAGGTCAAACGCACCGCCACAGGCCGGCTCGCCTCGGCCCGTGGCGGCGCGCGGCGCGGCGTTTGTCGGCGCGACGGCGGCGCACAATAGGATTCCTACTTAGGGATCCGTGTTTTAGGAGTCTTACTTATTTCGCCTTTTATGTTCTGGTAGATGCACCGTAATGTTGATTTTATTTATTTGATAAAATGAGGCACAAGCGAATCCAACAGTGGGATGATAATAATACTTATGATGACGCTGATAGATTACATTTGCTTATTACCACTATTTTATCGGGTAATTTGGTACAATGACAGTAACCTAGACAGTAATTTCTAAAATTGTGTTTGTGTCCGTGCTCCAAATAGGTAACCTAAGTTATCCAACTGGATGAAGCATGGGATATTTACAGGTATAGCTCCATCAACTAAGAATCATTTAGTTAATTTTAGTTGATGAGAAATGTTCATGAAATCTTACGCATTTTAATCATCATTAATAGCCGATAACAATCTCTGAGAGTTTGAGCCTTCCCCACATAAGTAGAGGGTTCTGTCTTAAGCTCCACTACCTACAGTCTTTGTTTTATTTATGTTACATTCATTACGGCCGGCGGCGCTAGGGTATTTTATTTATTTTACTTGATACTAAAATATGTGTGTGTAGGTATCGAAAAATCTCATGGCAGATAGGTACTATAACCTACGCGACACTGAAACATTACTGATAGACGTGACATAAGAAAGCAAACTCGTAAAGACAAAGATGTTACATTAATTAGAGTTGACTACATTAATATGCTACAGTAATTTGGATTAGTCTACTTTGCTATTAGTTAGGTGGTGGTGCACTTTTGATAAAACTATGAATGAACCTTTTGAATTAAAATCGTAATTTATTACAATATTTTTTTGTATAGAACCCTCGAACCAAAAAATACAACACCTATATCCTATCTGTAATTGGTAAATTTGTAGTCTTCGGTTGATTGACCTGATTATGAACTTGAGTAACCTATTACAACTGATTTCTAGAGATGCGGTCTTTCGTTTTCAAAATGTCATTATCGACATTGAAAAAGAAAAAGTTCGATAGTCATTTTCTCGCTAACTATTCCACGCAAGAAAAAAATAATTGTACCTATCGTTTTAATACGTTTAGCACTCCATCCAGTTCACGGCTTTATACATATATAGTGAAACATCCTGTATATAGTATGAAACAAAGTCGCTTCCCGCCGTCTGTCTCCAAGTACATATGTATGTATCTATGTACGCTTAGATTTTTTAAACTACGCAACGATTTAAATGCGGTTTTGAACAATAGATAGAGTTAGGAAATATATATTTCTGGCGTTACAAATCAGTCTATGACTACATTAATACCTATTCAGATTTCGCGGTACGATAGTCAATAAGACCTCTGTGTTTAATGTATATTTGTAAGAAGTAATCATTGTTCTATTAACTATCAAACCGCGAAAACCTAATTAAAATTGATTATGTATTTATGAAGTTAATGGCTGATTTGTATCGCCACAAATGTATAAGCGTATATGAAAAAATATGGTGCAGGTGTATTTCCAAAATAATGATTATTTGCAAAATAATAACATGTTGTTTATGGTGTTCCTAATTATTTCAATTTATGTTGATGTTGACGTATGTATGTTATGTCTAAAAATACTAGATAATCATTTTAAATGTACCAAAAAGCTTGTGTAATGAGACTGGGTACAAATGAAGGGGAAGTGGACTATGGCCAAATAACAACATCGGTAAAATATTTACATTTAGCACCCTCAAACACATCCTTGTAGAGAAGGGCATCAAAGTCTGACCGGCAGTTCAAAAAAACAACAGATATTTACTTGGCACCTTTTGTATGGGAAGTGCCCGATACTAAGAACCAATCGAGGTATATGGGTTGTACACCTTCAACTGTATTCTTATACTGCATGACATCAAAATCGATCCCAGCAGCTTCGAGAAATAGGCATTCATTTGTCACACTTGTATGACAAGTGCCGTATTCTTTGAACCAGCAGCGACATGGTTACGGAGTATAGGTTAAGCGTCTTCAACCATATTCTTATGCCGCACGACATCAAAATCGATCCCGGTTG
Source organism: Blastobasis adustella (assembly GCA_907269095.1). Taxonomy (NCBI): domain Eukaryota; kingdom Metazoa; phylum Arthropoda; class Insecta; order Lepidoptera; family Blastobasidae; genus Blastobasis; species Blastobasis adustella. The sequence goes on along the minus strand of OU026123.1, from coordinate 10,730,008 downwards.
TTATTTGGCCATAGTCCACTTCCCCTACATTTGTACCCAGTCTCCTTTGACTTGAAACTTTAAATTTCATAGATCGCAACTGGTTTCTTACTTATGAAAAGTATTCTACCTCAGTTAAAGTATAATTTCAAACCAAGGTTTCAAATACTACAATACTGCCGGGACCGATTTTGATGTCGTGCGGCATAAGAACATAGATGAAGGCGCTCAACCATGTCGCGGCTGGTTCAAAGAATACGGCACTTGTCATACAAATGTGACAAATAAATGCTTTTTCTCGAAACTGCCGGATGCGGTTTTGATGTCATGGTTTCAACCCATATACTGTAACCATACCTCCATTGGTTTATAGTATAGGGCACTTCCCATACAAAATGTGCCAAACAAATATTTGTTTTTTTTTTTAGAACTGCCGGTCATATTTTGATGCCCTTCTCTACAAAAATGTATTTGAGGGTGCTAAATGTAAATGCTATACCGATGTTGTTATTTGGCCATAGTCCACTTCCTCTACATTAGTACCCAGTCTCCTTTGTAGCAAACTACAGATTTAAATCCGCATACGAATTATTTATCGCAGAGCGCGCATCATCATACATGACAGATTTTGCGGAAAAAAAACGTACAGAAATTATCCGCCGTGCGCGCTATGCCTAATACTAACTTCATAAACACACTACCTAATGTCAAAATTTGACATTGAAAGACTCAAATGACACTTACTGTCAGAAATGACAGACGAGACAAGTTCAATGCTTGTAAACAAAAAGTAAACCGAACAGTAAATTCGCCTAGGCATTTGAATAGTATCCATTTTACAAATAAAAACACGTTTTGTGATTGCGTATTCGATTAGCAGTTTAAACACAATGTCGGGAGAAGATTGTGATGCTCTTGACCGCGCCGATGGCGACGGGCAGAAGTCTGATAAAATGTTCACATTGAAGAAGTGGAATGCTGTGGCTATGTGGAGCTGGGACGTGGAATGCGACACTTGTGCTATTTGCCGAGTCCAGGTTATGGGTAAGTACTCACATTACTTAATTAATTTAATCAGGAAAACGGAAATCTTACTGTAGGGCTGATCCCTGCTGAACCTATTGTCACCCACCAACCCATTGTAAGAAAGTATCCCATCATGATCATAATTCATATAGAATTAAAAGCAAAATCATTTGGAATATAAAGGAGATTCCAGGAGGTCCAAAAGTTGCTTATTCCATAAAACTTTTAAGAACTCTTTTAATTTGTATCCCCAGCCTCTAAAACATTGAAATTTATGTTTTTTTTTCTGCTTGATTGGTATGATGTAAATTATAGTGTGTAGGAATGGAATTTAGAGCTTATAATGAATTAAGTAAAAAATTATACAATATGTAAAATACTGTTTAATGGGCTTGGTAGCTGGTACTGAACTAAACCACCCACATTTTATGAAAAGTAACTTTTATTTGTAAGTACCTACATATACAAAATACCTTTCCACTTATTTGTAAATAAACATACAAATAAGTTATTATAACAAAAGCCTAGTATTGATTTAGTAATTTAGAAACCAAGTGTATAAAAATCAATAAATAATATTGTTAATTCATTGCCTTTCATAAAGCTGTTTTGAATGAGATCAATATTTTGTTTGTCATCTTCCTTCCACCAATACTGATTTCCTCACCTGTGTAATTCCCAGCATTTCAGCCCATCCCTTCTTGGTAGGGATTACTATATCCTCAAGTTCTGCAGAATCTGTAGGATTATCATCGCTCATTGCAGTACCTTTACTTATTTAAAAATCAGAGATTTGTAGTAGTTTAAGGAACTCTTAAAATGTTTTACCTATATAGTAATGCCCAGCTCTACATGCCTCTGCTTTATGCAATTCAGAAAATTAATGGTAAGTTATCCTACTTTTTGGGAATGCATTGAATGATCTATTGGTACACTTTGTGGCATGATTGCGCTACTCAATAACACATTCACCTTCTTAGTCTATAAAAGTTCACTTATTGTCAGTTGAATTAATACTTTACTTTCATTTATTGCATAATTTATCAAATATATATTCTTTGAAATTTGTAGAAACACTACAAAACAGTGTTTTTGCTATGAAAAAATTAACAAAAACATTAGACTTAAAAACTTTTCTATAACAATAGTGTGATACAGACATGAAAACGTGAATAGAGCTATTCCAGCTGTCTATCTGTTCAGGATAAATAATAATAACCATCATCAGCAATAGACCGGATATAACACTCACAATCAAATCCACTAAGACTACATACCTCATAGACGTTGCAGTCACTAATTTGCATAACTTGAAACAGAAACACACGGAAAAGATACAGAAATACATTCAACTATGAGACGAAATCCAACAGATGTGGCATGAGGAAACCGTGAGCATCATCCCTATCATCATCTTGTCAACAGGAGTGGTACCAATTTTTCTCAGTGCAGACATTAAAGACATTACAGCTTCATGATACTATTTACTTACCCTTACAAAAATCAATAGTCATTGACACATGCTCTATAGTTTTCCATTTCCCATGCCGTCATTATCGTAAGTTAACCTTGAAAATGACTATGTTCCTTCTACTTTAACATTATTATTATAAGTACTTGTTGATACGGAAATATAGCACTTGGCAATAGCCCGTGCCTGATTTTCAAAAATCTGGCCAAGTGTCGAGCTTTATAAAGTGTAAAATATAATAACAAAAACACTAACCAATTATAATTATTTCATCATTGGTGCCTTTCGCTTAATGCTATGTTGTCCGAAATGCATTCCCTCCTATTGGATATTAGTAATTCATGAAGGTAATGTGATACTCTCACACACAGACACGCACACTATTATAAGGTAGTTGTGTCTGTGGATCAGCATACATCAGGTGTAATTGCTAAAATTAAATGAAAATACATAGAAGATATTCCTTATATATTTTATTTGAAAATCTGAAGTAAATCCATTTTTGAATAGTTGTTATAACAATTTTTCTACATTATCTTAACTATATTTACAATTTATATAAACAATCATATTCCTAGTGTAGCAGTAACACTCAGTGCACATACATTCAATATTATTTATCTTTATCATAACAATTTTTTATGATTATGTGATGTCATGGTTGTTTCGGAATACTTGAGGAATATATAACATACAATACTTTTAATTCTTTAGGTAAGAGATTCTAGGTTTTTTTTGAGAAATACAGCTTGAAATGTTGTAAGGTTCAAGATGTCAAAAACTTGTGAGAGGCTGGTATGAACTGCACATTACCACATTTATAATAAAAATAATTATCTTGGTGATTGTATCATGGTAATACATTCAGTTGCCTGTATGTGCAGGTTTCCTTATGTTTTTTTTTACAATAAGAGTATCGGTTAGGGTTCAATTAATGTATGTACAAGGTGATTGGCGGCACTGAGGATCGAATTTGATACCTCTCCCTTATGAGTTTGACCTGTTACCTTTAGGCCACCAACACTCGCACATTGCCACAATAATTACCTACATTACGCTCTTATTGTATGTAATACATGAACAAACTTATACAATAAATTATTTAAGCATAACAATAATAATATTAATAAATGATTTAGAATAGGTGATTTTTAGTATTCCACTAGTGGGTAGGTATAATTCATACACTAATATAATGTGGATGTTTAGCAAAATTTTATAATGCTGTATAAAACTTGTTTAAACTTTACAATCAGTGACAACACTATAATACACTAAAATTAAAAATGTAGGTACTCTTATAATTTTACTATCTCTTCATACTTTACATTCTTTACTTTTACTATTTTTGGTGTACAATGCAACATCACTAATGTTACATTAATTCGGTATGACTTACAAATAAAGTAAAATGAATCATGATTTCATTTTGTGTTCAGTCTGATACAGATCCAATATTTCAATGCAAATTTAAATTTTATTGTAACATGTCAACATCCACTAGGCAATGGTTTAATATTTGCAATAGAGCTCATTCTTCGAGTTCTAGTGGATGCCGACCTTCCTGTTAGTTTATTTTCTATCTGTTCTAAACTCTTCCCTCGTGTCTCTGGCACAATTATAATCACAAAAAATAGTCCTACAAAACATATACAGCCAAACAACCAAAATGTGTACGCAGGCCCAATGCCATCAATGATGTTATGAAAGGTCTTAGTAACAATAAATGTACAGAGCCAATTGAACGCTGTGCATATTGATGCAGCTGCTCCTCGTATTTTTGCTGGTAAAATTTCGCCCATCATTAACCAAGGTATAGGTCCAAACGCCAATGAAAACCCTAACAAATAGACCATCAAACTACTTAATGGCACCCAGCCTAATGATGAGACATCTAAATGGAGGATATCGCGCGAATAGAAAAAGGAACCTAAGATAACTAGGGTAATGGTCATGGTCACAGACGAAATATATAAAAGTATTTTCCGGCCAGCCCTATCGATGAATATTGTAGCTATAAAAGTTGATACAAAGTTCACAATCCCTACAATAATAGTTGAGAGATTTTCGTCCACTGAGCTGCCAGACATGTGAAATATGTCAACAGTGTAAAATATAACTGCATTTATTCCAGATAGTTGTTGGAAAGCCATCAAGCCTAATGATATCAATATGGCTTTCACATATTTTTTGTTTAAAAGTTCCTTTATAGTTGATTCACCTGTTTCATTTTCGGCGTTAGTTAAAGCGATGTCACGCATTTCGTTATCAATTTTGGTGTTTTTTCCTCGTAACCACTGTAAGGCCTTTCGCGCTTCTTCGGTACGTCCTTGAGAGATATACCATTGAGGAGTCTCAGGTATCATGAACATAATTATGAAGAACGGAACAGATATCGCTGCTCCCAAGTAAGCCAAGTGAGACCAGTTCAGAAATTTACCGGCCGAGTAGCATACTAGAATTCCTATATTGCCGAGGGCTGTGGGAAATAATCCTAAGATTCCTCGCACCTCAGGCTGGATGCTTTCCCCTAAATATACGGGGAAAGCTAGTGATCCAACGCCGACACAAAGGCCACAAACTGCTCTTCCTAGAAATATTAGGTGGACCACTTTCGCTGTTGCTATGAGAATCCAACCGATGAAGAAGGGAGGAGCGATGTAGAGTATAGTTCTTCTGCGGCCGATGTAGTCCACGAGCGGCCCACCTGCGATCCCGCCGGCCAGCGCCGCCAACGGCATTAGCCCGCCGACCCAGGTTGCCTGTCGATTTAAAACATGTACTTGATATGGTGACCATGTGACGATAACCCTGTCAAGCTCAGCTTACATACTCTGTGATGCTCTACGGCTGATAGACATGGCCAGCGCTGACGAAGCACGTAAGCGACCACCATGCCAACAAAATGAAAATTCTGGGGTGGGTGTGCGCGTCGATGTCACGCGACTTGATCGAATGCGTAAAGTGTACCTACAGTCGTGGAAACCTTGGCGTGAGATATATCGTGGTAAGATTGAAGAGGCTCGCCGCTGACTAGGTGCCTAAACTTGTTGGTATCAGAAAAGAACTATGATCCAGGGTTTGGCAGATCAAGTAAATACAGTGGAGCGACTGTCATCTGACCTCCGTGACCCTGCTACTAGGGGAACCTGACCAGATTAGATTATGGTCACACATTCTGTCGCCTGCATGTGCAGGTTCTATCACGATGTTTTTCCCTTTCCGTAAGAGCATCGGTTAATATTCAACTAATACATAACTCAGAAATGAGTCGTTGGTACATGACGGCTGTGAGATTCGAACTCGGTACATCTCGCTTACGAGTCAGATACCATAACCACTACGCCACCGACGTTCTGATGGTAATCACATAATATTTTACGTTAAATACAATTTAGCGAAACTATCTGGATCCTTTTAATTACCCAGTACAAAAAAAACTACGTCAAAACCAAACTTACAAACGTTACTTCTTTACAGTACCTATACCACAAACTAGGTGTCTTTGTTTGTACCTAAGTAGTATCTGGTGAAACCAAATCCCTAAAAACATTCCAAAAATATACTATTATTTTCATAAGCCTACTGCAGTCCACTGCTGGATATGGGCCTCCACTAAGACCGGTCCTCAGTTTTGCGCATTTAGTGACCGCCACCTGTTTTGCGTAGATCATCGCCCCATCTAGACACAGGAAGTAACTTTTTGCTAATCTATGACAGGGCGCACTAAGTTTGTCCCAAACGTGGCCTCCACTCCAGAACACGTTTACTCCAACGGTTATCGGTTCGGACAATTGTGAGCAGCCCACAGCCACCTCAGCTTGCAAATTCTCTTAGCGATATCGATAATTTTGTTCTGTGTCGAATAACTTCGTTCCGGATCATGTCCTTTAGAGAAATGCCGAACTCCGTAAACCACATTATCCATGACTAATACCAATAGGCTATTTTATCGTAGAAGCTAATGAAAAATATTGTTAACATAATGTTTACCTCTTCTTTCGTGACGCTGATGGTGGTGCTGTTTTCCATTGTTACGAGAGCTGGTGAAGTATATGCGGACGAAAATCCTATTATCATCGATCCCAATGACACAGCTACGGCTGCTAGCACCTGAAATGAAATGATTATCGGCTTAAATAATTATTATATTTGTAGGGGGGTAACCCAGTTAGTATTCAAAATTGCTTGCGTACGTATTTGATTTGGTATTTACGTAGGAATAATAAAAAGTGATGTCCTACGGAACAGTGACGTAGCCGCGCACTGGTTTTTTTAAAAAAATCCAAAGGTCAATGGAAAGGGCTATGCTCGGAGTCTCATTGCGCGGTAGAATCAGAAATGTGGAGATCCGAAGGATTGCCAGGCTTAATTGGCAATGGGCAGGGCACATAGCTCGCAGATGGCCAGATGGCCAGGACAGTAAAGTTCTCGAGTGGCGACCACGTACCGGAAGAGGCAGTGTGGCTAGGCCACAAGGTAGACCGACAACCTGGTAAAGATCGCAAGGACGAACTGGATGCGGAAGGCTCTAGACCGGTCTTTGTGTAGATCTCTGGGGGAGGCCTATGCCCAGCAGTTGGCGTCTTCCGGTTGATATAATGATGATGAATAAGTAGTAAATACTTCTGAAAATAAAAAAGCGGACAGATGTGAATCGAACTAGCACAATTAGGATTTAGAAGCCTTGAGACTACAGTTTTTCGTTTAGGTTTTCATTTCAATGATACGATCGAGTAGACTACTACTACTATAGCTTATAATATCTAGTATGATCTGATCAGTAAATAGTACGATATGCATGTACAAACGCAATTGCCTTAGCATCACTGTCCACGGGGCGTAGCTTCGTAGACACTTCAAAATACGCCCGCGCTACTTGTGCAGCTCAGCGTACTGAACTCTGTCCACGAGGCGTGTTACAACTGGCAAGCGTACGTTTTCAATTTGTAACAGTGCCGTCGATCTACGAACAAGCTGAACAAGTTGCACGGGCGTATTTTGAAGCGTCTCCCCGTGGACTATGTAGCTTATTATAACCAATTCGAAGTCGCCAAAGACCACTATTATAATATTGGGCGCATCCTTACAGAAAGAAAAATGACTGTTGATTGTTCGTAACGGCAAGAAAATTATTTTTCGGGTATATCTTTTATAGCACATTCAGCTATATTATTTATTTATTTTACTCCTTATTGTACACAATAAAACAAATAGGAATAAGCACAATTTTAAACGACACATTTATTTTGTTGTACGAACAAGGATATTTTTGTACAATCTGCGCAAATAGCGCAGCCATTTCCGTTATTTAACCGCAGACAATACCTTATTTAAGAAAAGACCCGAACACCTCATCACTTACAAAAGTGGGTCACACCAACCACAGATCGACCACTAGCTGATCTGAAGGCGTGACATTGGCTATGTCACACAGAGCGAGTCCTGTCATGGACGTCCGGTTAAGTAGTAGGCAACCTACTGCAGAACGCTGCGAGCCGTCCATTAAATGGTAGAAACCTCTGATATCTCTGGTATCATTATCAGAAGACCATTATCAAACTCGGACGAACATTACTTAGCACGTCGAAAGTTGGCCCAAGAACTGACAAGGATACGGGATGGTGGAATAGTAAGGTACAGAAAGCAATTTGAAATTATGAATTTTTACGGGTCTGGCTGTAGTGTGTATAATACGTACTTTATAAGTAGTATATATCAATTATCTAACACCCATAACATAAGCTTTGCTTACTTTGGGGCTAGATGGCGCTTTGTGAATGTGTCCAAGCATATTTATTTGTATTACAAATATTAATATTATTTGATTTGGGCTTATCTCAATCTCAAAATAGAATAAAAACTTATTTTAACATAAAATAGCGATATTAATAGATACCTTACATAAAACATTTCAGTGCAAGTATAAGATTGGCTCAAATCCAAGTTATTTTCAAAGTAACAATAGAAAAACCGTGCAAGAAGGGCCTAACTTGGAACTATATTCATTATAATTTTGTTTTAATAGACAGAGTGTCATTTATGTGTGCACATGGCTGAAAGTGAAACTATATTTGACTGCCCTTTTTCAACTTCAGTCACAGTATACAAAACAATCAGTAGGTCATTTTCATAGAAACAGTCGAAACGAGCCTTTCACTTTCGCGCAATTTTTTATTTATTTAACTGTTTATTGTACACAGTACATGTGGATATATAACAGTATAAAAGACACAACAGGTGCGGCATGTTTTGCATTTTTTGTGTGTCTGTCTGTTCGCGCATCACGCAAAAACTACTAAATGGATTTTGAGTCGGTTTTAATAGTTTGGTAGTTTGGCGTCCAGGGTATAATCAAAGCTATGTTTCATCTATTTCGTGTAGGTAGAACCAGAATACAGCAGCCCCCAGCTCAGGATGCCCAGGACCGGGCGAAATGGAGGAAAATGAGTCGGAAAGCGGACCCTGGCAGAAGTCGGGACTGACCGCACGGATGATGATGATGAGAACCAGAGATACAGCTTGACCTCCTCTTAGTACTAACATTATAACAATACGGTGGTTATTTAAATGGTATATCATAAAAACGATTTTCACGCGAACGAAGTTGCAGGCAAAAGCTAGTAATACAATATAGCATATCGTAAGAAGGGATATAAAGTAGATTTTTTTTTATGACAGTCGCTTTTAATGTTTTTTATTGCAATACAAATTCGTTTTGTCACAATATGATTTTATGAATAATTAAAGAAGTTGACGTTACTTGCAAGTTATTTTTGATATTAATGGAACCATGTATTTTACTTTCCAAATGACTAATATAATTGGGAGGTTATTCGGCATCAAATTATTTATTTTTATTTTTGAAACAGAAAGGAATTTTATAAAACAAAATTTTCAACGATGTGTGCTTGAGGGCTTAGGTAGGTACATGGCCCCCTTCTTTCAGCCATTTCAATTTGTCTAAGGACATATTTACCATTTATGTGGCTGCAGCTGCAAGTGGTTTATTCATGCACCTATTATTACACATGGTAAAATTGACAAAGGCTTGAGCTGTATGTTTGTATGAAAGTGACGATTGAAAGAGATATGTAATATCCTACTCAATAAAGTAATTTTGAATTTTGAATTTTACATCTATATCTATACAAATGTAGGAACTAATATATACTAATATTATAAAGAGTAAAGATTTGATTGTTTATCGGTGTGTTTGTTTGTTTGTAATGGATAAACGCAAACACTAATTAACCGACTTAGAAAAATTCTTCCATTATAGAAAGCTATATTATCAGCGAGTAACATAGGTTATATTTTATCTTTAAAAAATTAGAGATCAATAGGAAAATTGCAATAATAAACCCAAGGTATCCATGTTCGCGTAAATTTCAGAACGGCTGCACAGATTTAACAAATTCTATCTATTGTGTTTGTAATTGTCAGGGAAAGATTTGTAGGAAAGAAAAAGGAGTAGATGGGGGTAGGGTAGGGTAGGGGTAGGACGCCAGGCGAACGAAGTTGCGCCGGGCCCACTAGTACTAAAATTATAAAATAGTAGTTTCGTAAAGTCATTTCGATGGTACCTACTGTTTACGAGGTTGAGGTTGTAAGAGAGGAGCTTTGTATAGATACAGTCACAGTAGTATGAACGTGCATTTTTATTAATGAAATCAGGCTAGGTATCTCGCATCGACAACATTGCATATGGACATAATTAGATCGCGCATTGTCAAACTTATCTTTTCATAAAAATAAAGTACCAATTCGTATCTTGTTGTATGTGTAATGTACGGGTGTGTGTGTGTCTGGTCCGGTAGATTTGGAGAAAAAGGGTTCGGAATTCGGATAGAGGAAGAGAAAAAGAGAGAAGAGACAGACATAAGTAAAGCTCATTAAAAAATAATCCTATGTAAAAAACTAAACTGCTGGAATAAAAAGGTCATAAACATTTTAAAGCAAGTTTTGACTTTATCCGGACGTCATTGACCATACTCTTTGATATTTTTTATATTGGACCAGTTATTGTGCAAAGTGTTTGCTAACACATTTTGACTGATTAGACTGTTTAAAAAATTGTAATTATATTATTATGCAAAAAGCAACGTGCATTGCACAAAGATCTTCATCTTACGACCTTTTTAGGGTTCCGCAGTAAACCAAGGAACCCTTATAGTTTGCACCATGTCCGTCCACGCTTTATCTCAAAAACTACATATTATTCAGGCAGATAAAGATGTAAACTAAAATCTTTTAAAAATACCCTTATATGGGTACTTACCCTACGTGTAAAGCGGGGGATGAAATATTTTTCGCGTATAGTCCACTGTGTGGGGTGTCGTTGGATAGGTCTTCTGAAATCCGCCAATCTATTTTGATTTTGCTGATCCCCGCACAAATAATTGCGGTAAAAATGCCCGGCCCACAAATCCAATTATTTTTCGCAAGTGCGAGCACAAACTGCCCTAATGTTAAAATCATTATAATCTGCATATTTGAAAAAATGCAGTTGGACAATATAAAAAAATCCTTCAATAAAGCGAAACGATTATTCGCATATTTAATTATCAGCGGCTATCTATACCAGTAAAAAACAAAGTCGCTTCCCGCCATCTGTACCTCTGTTACATCTTTTAAACTACGTAACGGTTTTTAATCCTTTTTCACTATAATTTAGAGAATTTCTAAGGAATTTTTCTCCCAAGGTTTATATGTATGCCGAAGCCGAAGGCTTTAAAGTTCTAAGAAATTTTATTCATGATGTTAATACAACAACAACTATTAATAATATAAATTATTTTAAAACTTTAATATTGAACTTTTATTTACTTCATATCGAAAGGTAATTTAAATAATCCTTAGCAATTAATCTAGAGATGATAAAAAAATTACCACCACCTTAAAAAAAACCACCTTCGGCGAAACCTTCGACTTCAGCCGGGTTTTGGGCCGAAGCCGAAGCCGAAGCTTCGATGGGACACTAATAATGAGATAAAAGTCGGTTCAATAATAGCCCCAATTATACAAGGGTCTAAACTATAAAATGTATAAATATTACATACATGGTAATCTGAATAATAAAAGGAATTATTGCCTCTGAAAAATATAAATCCAGAACTAAGTTTCTCTTGGCAAATACTCGCTAACGTGGATTCAGATACCAATTGAAAGGGGGTTACATAAAAAATAATTATTCAAATTGTAGATTTTATTTGTTTTTAATTTGGGGAAATCATTTCCAACTGTGTAACTGAATTACGGCTTTTTTCCAACGTTCTCACAATCTTCATGAATGAAACCCTAATGCACAGTTAGCATGAACCGTAGCAGATATTATGGAAGACAGTACCCCTTACCATCAGTCTGTTCGTTTGTAACTAAGTAAAATAAAAAGATTAGTAACATAAATGGTACTCTCTGTAACAAGTAATTTATCTATTGGGTAGCTCTCCTGGCAGGTGATATACATTTATTCGCCTTTGCTGGTACCCCTCCATCCATTCGGCGCACGAGGTCTACTTATCAAATAGCCCATTTCTCATTTTGACTACTTCTCTAGGTGACTAATATTGTTATTTCGTGTCGCGTGTTTCGTTAACATTTGAATTCATGACGCGACGGGCCTGGCTAGGAGGTGTGTGCGCGCAGCTTTTAATTTAAGCAATCATCAATTCTGATTGTGCCAATTTATGAATGTCCTCTCCCATCTATTACTCAATGTTTAAAAATCTTCGCTGTGCGTCGGAAAATAATAGGCATTTGACGTTCTAAATAAGTTTACTTACTATTATTCTTTAACTTTTTAATTACTAGTTTACTGAAATTACACGTTCGTAAAGCGTAAATTACAATTAGCAAAATTGTTTGTGGAATTTTTTTTGTGTCGCTGTTATTTTAGCCTACTATTTTTTTATAATCCGATAACGTAATGCGCCATGGTAAAATAGAAATGCGTGAACATTATACTCGGTAGGTACTGCTGAACACTGCGATGCAATTCTATTTCAATTGTGGTAAGTTTACAGATCTAGGTAATACTGAAACTTATAACGTACTTATAACGTTTTTCGGTACAAATAATGGCAATTATGTTTTATTATAGGTATTTTACTTAATACGCGCTGCCTATTTCTATAATGACGCAAGCTTTACGTACAAAGTTTATGTTGCACAATTCCTTAGTAGGTACTGTTTCCGCAAATCTATATGCATACAAATATAAATAAATTTAATATATTGTATACCTGTACTCTAGTGTTTTCACAAAGACACGTGTATTTGCGCGCGGGTTATTAAAGATAAAACTGCCACTGCGGTGTTGCATCTTCGTTTACCTGCGAGAAAGTGTATCTCGTCTCGTACTCTGTGGATCTCACTGGGATGCTGTAGTGGGTGTCCGCACGCATAAGAATCTTCATGATGCCGTTTTGTTGAGAGCACTTGGTATTATTGAAAGACACTACACAGTTGCACAACCGACGCCGCCGTACTACGTGTATTGCACGCACTCACTGAAACTGTAAGCATCTGACTGCCGCGATAGCTGTAATGAACCAGTCCGTGTGAGGCCTCCTGATTTTATACGTGAATTACTGTGCACAATTATACCATTCGTCGCCAATGGAATTGTACGATTTAACAACGCGCATTTTTGATCCTACATCTCGAATGTTTGGAGATCTGCAAGAGTTCAGCGGATAAATATACAGTCATGATGGTTGTCACGCACGGAATGAAATACGAAACTTGCATAGCCTACCGGTTTTGACAATCATCGTGTTTTCATCCCAAATAAATTCGAGAAGTTATAAAACAATGCTAGGTTAGGCCTTAAAAGGGGCTCGAATTCATATTTTGTACATTACCTAATAAAAATAAAGTACAAAAATTGTCACGTAGAGAGATACAACCAGAGTTTTAATTTTTACGCAACGAGAATTGAAACCATAACCACTTTATCAGACATAACTATGCAAGCAATTTAATTTTAATTTTGCCCATGTTCTGAAACGTGACTGAAGTGTGTGATAGATACCTAGTATATTAGTTTACAATTAAGGATTTAAACAGTTATCGGGCATTCTATTTGGTTTACTATGAGTAGGATAATTGATTTTCGGTAGCGTAGTAGCAGGTGTGGGTTAGGTTGTAGCGAGTGCACTATGGCAGCCTTGCGGATGGTGCAGGTTCAATTACACTCGAAAATTATACCGCAAAATTGGTAACATATTGTACGTTTACCGTGTTACGAATTTGGTTCTAAAATGAGCGAACATAGCGAATTTTTGACATTTTGGTTATTAAAAAGGGGGGTGATGGATAAATCGATAATACCCAAGGGAGCGCGGCGTGCTCGATCGACATTTTGAATATTTAACTTTAAAACATTGCGCGATCGTAATAACAGCAGGAAATGGGAAAGCAGAGTGAGCTCTGTTTTTAAATGCAGGTATGAAAGTTAAACTCTTATGGGTGGGTAATCGCGGCTCTTCACTTTTCTTTGCCGACGTCTTCTTTATACACCTCAGCGCATACTCTGCCCTCACTTCCTTCCAATCCATGGCCTTCTTCTTCCCCACTTTTCTTCAACTTTGCCTTTTACTATCTTTAAAAAGTTGTCTGTCAAGTATGATGTAATTGTAATAAAATTAACGTAAAACAGTTCATGAGCGAGGGCAGCGAGCTCGAAATCTTTGCTGTTCTGCACTTGAAAACGTGCGTGAATATTTTTGTAATGGACAAATTTGAAACCTTAGTCCCATCCCTGCAAAATGGCTATACTACCCTACCGGGGCTAATTACCATCAGGTGCGGAACCATTGACTATAGAGGGTAAAATATTCATATAATAATATGAGTCACTTGAATTCAGATATATTTTAAAATCTTCTGCTTGACTATGTTCAGTTATAATTCACGAAATGAGAAATAACGTAAAACCGGCACCTGTGGTAAATGGATAAGGATGGATGTAACGTTAGACGCTAGTCCAGAATGTTCGATTGAGATATGGAAGTTAGAATGTAGAAATGATGACTGGGAGAGGGAGAGATTTAGAATGAAGAATAATAAATGTCGTTTGTTTGCAAGAAACGAAATGAAAGGATCAATAGAGAGACTGGAAAGGGGTATAAATTGTCCTGTTGTTGAATGAAGATGAAAAAGGAATGGCGTGGGAATTGTGTTGGATGGTGGTGGATGTGTTGAAAGAATGTTAAAAAGAGAGTGAGTGAGCTATAAAACTACAGTTAGGGCAGCTAGTTTTAAATATTGTAAGTGTGAAAGCTCAGATGGGTTGTGATGAACGAGAAGCTTTGGTAGGATTTTGTTTTAGTGGTGATGGGTATACCTGAAAGTGAGGTACTCAATGGGCGAGCGAGGTCTACGGAGCAGGATAAACTGAAAGCCCGGCCAGAAAAATCTTTACAGAATAGCAAAAGACAGAGAGAGAACAGAATGCAAGGGATATATTACTGATTAATAATTATGGTGGAATGATTTTAACGGAAGGAAGATGAGGAAATAAAAGAACGTTAGAAGGAATAATTTATGAAATTAAGGAATGAAGAGAATGATTGGAGTGGTGTGCTTGAGAACGTACCTACAAACATGGGTTGGGTTTGGACACGGTGCGGCCGTTGTCGGCGTGATATAAGGGTGCTCCGGTCCTGGAGCGGCCAACAGCTCACTTTGTGTTTCCTTCCTACTTTCCTACCCCTCCTGTTTAACTGCAAGAGATATTTAATCTCCCACTCAATAAGGAAATTTTGATTTGATGAAAATAATAAAAATAATATTTAACTTGACTAATAACTCCAATATCAATATTAGCTAATTATTACGCTGATTTATATAGCTCTCGCCTTTTATTCTCTCAAAGAAGGTGTTAAAAGTATTAACCTCGATAAAGCCTGTTATTCTTGGGCAGCTTGAACCCCTCGCTTCACTCAGTCCAATAGGCGGCCCATGTAAAGACACTGCTTTATTCCATTCTACTGTTGTCCATTCTACATTCTACTACTTCATCATCACAGACTTAGGGCCTCTCCCACGAAAGGGGAGGTTATTGCCATAATCTCCACGCTTGGCAGGCGGGTTGGAGATCGCAGTGTTTAAATATAACAATGGAAAATGCTACTGCCGATTTTCCAGACTACGGAGACTCTTGATCTTTTGCCTCGAAAATATTAGTCGCCTTGTACGACACCCATGAGTGTAAGGGGTTGGTGCTTTTCTACTTTGCTGGACACCACACGGCCAATTTCTACTACTTATAATTAAATTAAGCGTTTTTTTTTTAATTATTTAATATGCGGTGTGAATGGAGTTCACTTCACAAATGCATAAAATGCTACACATAATTTTAAGTTTATATATTTTTACGCATCGTCGCTTACCACTAAATGAGATGGCAAACAAATGCTTGATAAAACATTAAGTATACCTATTACGCTGTGTGTGACCTATTTTAGGTATCGCCGAGCGAGCGATCATTATGCTTCTGATATGCTACCGTCATCAACGGTCATCACCTGTTTGTCTTCGAACGCTTTACGACTAACTTTTCATAAACAAACTATTATTACGTCCTTGTATTGGAGACAATATGTGTGTATTTGGCGACGTGCAAGGCAGTTTCTGTCGAAGGTGTGTCTGTAATAACTATCTAGGACTACTCCGTAATAAAATAGGACTTTATTTACACGAAGAGGTTTGAACTTGTAACTGGCAAGTGTATGATACCTTCCGTTATGAGAAATAGGTATCAAGGTATGCAAACAAGTCAACAGGTTCGGTTTTAAACTTATTTAAATCTTATTGAAATGTATTATCTGATGATAAACTAGACCAGAGAAATTACCCATTATTTTTTATATTTTATGAATTTATCACAGACATAACAGACTAGACACAAATCACAAATATTCCCTGTTCGCTCACACTACAATTATAATGAATCTTGCTTTATTGGAATAAGTTGACAGAAAATGACGCGCGCAATGTTTTGTACGTTCGACATATTGCTGAAGCTCCTTTAGACCTGACGTTTCTTTTGAAACATCGGTGTACATTTTATAATTTAGGAAATTATTATAAATAAAATTTAAATCAAATCATTTAAAAGACGGTGTAATTTAGTGCACATTTATATGAAAGTGATTTATATTATATGTATGGAAATACACCTGGATTATCTTTTCATCAATAAGTAAACATTCGTGGTCGCGGCGATCAGGAATCAATTTTAGAAATTATGGTAGAAATATGCATCGTAATAGTGTAAATTTGAATTAATTGAAAGACAAATTTTAAATTATTGGCAAATTCGATGTCTAAATAGGTACGAAAATATTTTGATGCTAACAGGGTCGGATTTAGTAGATATTCATTGTATAGAATTTTAATACTTAAATCTTGTAAACAGCGGTCCACAATTTTATATGTATTAGGGTTTCATACCAAAAATGTACCTAGATGACATTTTAAATGTTCAGACATTTCATGAAACAACGGATTAATCGTGTATTTACGTTTGTTTACATAAATATTTGTTTTTATAGGTTTTCTAAAGACAAGATATGGTGATGTCTGGGTTGCAAATTGAAGCAAGAAAAGTAAACATTTTGAAGAACAAGATAATAATTAGATACTCTGTCCTGGTACACCAGCATAATATGATTTTTTACTGAAAATAAAAAAAATGCTGCCTGTTTAATATATTAATATACCTATCATTTTCATTATTGTTACTTTTTTCATGACTATGTCCTCTAGAGGGCATCTTATTCAATTTGTGAAGTCACATAGGCCAACCTGTGAACAATGAAGACGCTTCTAACGATAAGTAAGTAGATACCTTCTTAGTTTAGACGTTATGAGGCAACAAATAAACATTAATACCGTTCAAAATCATAACCCTCCTTTTTGCAAAAGCAAGCAGTGCCGATCCACGGTATGTAGGATCGAGAGATCGAAAAAACGGTGATAGGTATCAGGGCGTGGGTTTGATTCACTAGACACCTTACCTTTTATTATAATGACAATATTAAATTATAAGGCCAAGTTTAAAAAAATTGCGTAGTCGTCTGGAGCGAAATACAAGTCAGATTTGTTTGTGTTCATTACGAGAAGAAAGTCGTAGCAAAATATAACTTATCTGCAGATGGGCTGCCTTATTCCGTCCCTGCATTTGCATTAGTGTGTGTGTTATAGAGATGTGTGACATTTTGTCTCGTATTTATACTCAAAATGTATTCTCTGCTTCTGTATATGTTTTAGCAAGCTTTTAAATCTCTTATAACTTTTCATGAATGACCGTTAGTTCATAGTCTGTGGTTTGTTTGTTGTTGTCATTGCCATTGGCATTGCCCGATTGTATAGCCCGTCTACGAGACAGATGTATGAGCCATAGCCGGCTATACTGCTGCCGAAATAAAAATTGTTAGGCTATAATCTGCATGGAAAATGTTTCGTCATGGCCGGGTCATTATTGTCGGTATGGCAGCCACACATTGCAGTAAAAATATTGCCTGCTTAGAAGCCTCATTAGAGAAAAAAAGATTTGTAACACTAAGTATAGTTCTGGTTAGTAGGTACCTACCTACTTCTGAGTACAAATCAAATGAAAATAATTTAAATTGTTTGATATCTTAAAGCCGCCTCGTTTCTCTACTGGTACCTACTTATGGTTTTCTGGGAATAATGCTATCCATTACATATAAAAGCCGATTAAATTCGATGTGGTTTCTTTTGAAGAAATAAGAGATCAAACACGTGAATGACATTTAGCAACATGACAATTACGCTGTAGCCAGATATAGTTAAATATAGGTATCTGTAGACAGATGTAGGTAATTGATATCCGTTAAATTATAGATCATCAATGCTATCTTGTCAACATACGTAACGGTAGGAAATTATGTTTATCTATTTATCGTTATCACTTGTCGGTATAATAAAAGCCGCATAGTTGCCCTACTTTAAAAAAAAAAAGCTTTGTTTTTAAGAAATATGTACTTACTATTTGCTGCTATTAAAAATACCGTGTCCGAAATGCCCACATCCGCGGTAGCCTTTACGTCCGTGACATCGCAGTTAATATATAAGAGTGCCGCCTTCGATGGTACGGCCACGTCTTGCGCAGCCCGGCAAATTACGTAGGGAACAAATGTCTGGCCATGCCACCCCCGCCAGGCACGGGAAGGAGAGGCCGGCCCAAGAAGCGATGGCTAGACGTCGTTATGAATGAGATGCGAGACAACAAACTCACCACCGGGATGCCGAGGACTGAGCGGAGTGGGCCAAGAGGAGTAGACAGGCGGACCCCGGGACCTCGTGTAACGCGCGTTAGCGCAACCGGGATTTAACGCCAAGATGAGTCTTTGATTTTGTAAACAATTATTATTGGTTTTGAATCAATCCTGTTTAAATTGACCTCTTAAAAGGGGCTATTGTGGCGGATAGTCGTCTAACTGTAAAAATGCTTTAGGGGATAGATCCAACTATCCCCCAAAGATATAAGACGACTCATTGATTATGTTTATTATTTACTGAGATAAAGAAAGCCATCAAGTCATCACCAACCCGGCGTCTTGACTTGGCGTATTTGTCCAGAGGCTAAGGACACCCTGTAGCTATAGTTTGCTATTCATCAGTAGTTTTCCACAAGACGCATAGATATATGTCCATACAATGAAAGATTGTGCATGGTTCAATCGATATCGTCATCATGTTAGTTTATGTAAGCCTAAGAGTATCTACCGTAGCGACTTTTGACCTACACAGGTTTCATGTTTATAGAATACCTCATCATCATCATCATCATCATATCAGCCAGAAGACGCCCACTGCTGGGCATAGGCCTCCCCCAGAGATCTCCACAAAGGCCGGTCCTGTGCTTTTCGCATCCAGCTGGTACCTGCGATCCTTACCAGGTCGTCAGTCCACCTTGTGGAAGGCCTACCCACGCTGCGTCTTCCAGCACGTGGTCGCCACTTGAGAACTTTAATGCCCCATCGGCCATCTGTTCTTCGAGCTATGTGCCCTGCCCACTGCCACTTCAGTCTGGCAATCTTTAGAGCTATGTCGGTGACCTTGGTTCGCTTGCGGATCTCCTCATTTCTGATTCGATCGCGCAAAGAGACTCCGAGCATAGCTCTTTCCATTGCCCTTTGGGTAACAGTGAGCTTTCTTATAAGGCCCACAGTGAGCGGCCACGTTTCAGTTCCGTAAGTCATCACTGGCAACACACATTGGTCAAAGACCTTCGTATTGAGACACTGCGGTTATTGGGACGAAAATATATGGCGTAGCTTCCCGAATGCTGCCCAACCGAGTTGGATTCGTCGATTGACCTCTTTCTCGAAGTTGGACCTACCTAACTGAACTATTTGTCCTAGGTATGAATAGTCGTTAACAACTTTAAGTGGAATGCCTCCAACTGTCACTGGAGTAGGCACAACATGAACATTCGACATAATTTTCGTCTTTTCCATGTTCATTTTAAGACCTACTTGTTGAGAGGCACTACAGAGGTCATCGAGCATTTTGCCCAAGTCTTCCAGAGTTTCAGCCATGACTACGATATCGTCAGCAAATCTGAGGTGAGTAAGGTACTCGCCGTTAATATTTATGCCAAGTCCGTCCCAGTCCAGAAGCCTAAAGATATCCTCCAGTGCAGCGGTGAACAACTTCGGTGATATGACATCACCTTGTCTAACACCCCGCTGCAGCTGAATAGGTTCTGTGGTCTTATCCTGGAGACGAACTGACATAGTGGCGTTTTCGTACAAACCCTTCAGTGCTTCGATATATCGATAGTCAATTTGGCACCGCTGTAGAGACTGAAGCACCGCCCAAGTTTCGATCGAATCGAAGGCTTTCTCATAGTCCACAAACGCCAAGCATAATGGCCGGTTGTACTCTTCGGACTTCTGTATAACCTGCCGCAGCGTTTGCCACCAGCTTTCAGAAGCTCAACCGTAATTCCATCAACACCTGGCACCTTGTGGTTCTTGAGCTGTTTGAGAGCCATACTAATCTCGTACAGGCTGATGTCCGGGATATCTTCGGTGTAGTGTCGGGTCAACTTGGCTCTGGGGTCTTTTGCCATACTGGTAACAGGTGCCCGTGTTGTCGTGTATAACTGTCCATAGAACCTCTCGACTTCCCTCAAAACCTCGGACTTGGTCGAAACAACTCTGCCGTCATCCGTTTTCAGTCTCGTCAACTGGCTCTGTCCAATCGACAGATCTCTCGCAAAGACTTTAGAGCCTTTATTCTGCTCGATCGCCGCCTCAATGTTAATAGTATTGAAGCGGCGTATATCGCGAGTCAGAACTTGGAGATCTGTCGATTAAGTCGCCTAAATTGAGAGACATCATCAGGAGATTGCAGAGTCATTGCGCGTCTTTCTTCCATGAGTTTGAGGGTATTGTCAGAGATTTTGCTTGTTCTTTTTGTACGGCAGGCTTTGTAAAACGTTGACCCAACCGTATAGACAGTTTCCACGAACATGTTATTGTAGTCGTCCACGTCGACGCATTCTCCTAGGCACTCGAAGCGATTTTGTAATTCGAGTTGAAAGCTCTCGGGGTTTTGGATTTGGATGGGTACAGGCCGGAGCGTGGACCTCATCAATCTCGATCTTTCCAGCTGTGGATTAATATTCAATGTGCCTCTTACCAAGCGGTGATCACTGCCAATTTTTACGCTATTGATCACCGAAACATCATTGAATATATGCCGTTTCGTAGATAGGATGAAGTCGATCTCATTTTTTGTGACACTATCGGGACTAACCCACGTCCATCTGCGATGATCCGGCTTCCCGAAAAATGAGTTCATCATAAAGAGTCCCTCTTTCTCCAGAAAGCCGGCCAGCATCTGGCCACGGGCGTTCCGAATTCCAACTCCAAATTGCCCCACTCTCAACTCGTCTCCGCTTCGTTTGCCCAGTTTCGCGTTAAAATCCCCCATGACAACGGTGTAATGTGTCTTGGAGGTATGTATGGCTGTAGTTATATCCCCATACATAGCCTCCACTTCATCGTCGGAGTGAGTCGAAGTCGGTGCGTAGACCTGTATGACCTTCAACGAATACCGCTTGGTAATTCTGAGTATAAGGTACGCAACCCTAGATGACACACTCTCGATCTTGACGATGTTGTTCACAAGGGATTTGTGGACGAGAAACCCGACACCACCTAGCGACAGTTGGTCGCCCTCCCGGAAGTAAAGCAGATTTCCGGACTTCAGAGTTATCGAGTCCTCCCCCTTTGAGGTGGCTGCACCACACACCATAGAATACCTACAAGAGTATTTCAAATAGTTTGACTTTAAATTTGCCAACTACTTCCATCAAACGGTAATAGATTAATCTGCCTAAACTAATAACAACATATACTTTGCCTTTTTGACTTTTTACTTACTTGCCTCTTATTCTACAACTTTGTAGGCGTGATTAATACACTCAGCGACAGAAAAAGTGGCCCAAGTGCTTATCGCAAATTTGTGAATAAACTGTGTGTTATTTTATGGGATAGGTTTCAAGTGATATGTTTATTTGATTACAAAACTGATTTAATATTGATTACTGGTCGATTTAGTTTCCAGAATAGACTAAAATATGACACTTATTGTTGCTCAAATTGAAGAGGCGGTCAAACAGGGACGAACTCTACGATAAAATTATTTTCTCAAACGTAGTTATTAACCTTGAAGGTGCGAATGAGAAAGTCTCCAGTGTTCCGTAGTGTGGGGATTTGGTGAACCGCAGCCTTGACAGTGAACTTTGCCTTTTTCAGCCTCTTTACTGTTCTAGGATTTTTGAGGTTTATTTTAAAGCGGGAAATTTAAAAATTGTTACACTATCATCACTTCATGTGATAACACACTATCACTATAGTAAGTGGTGTTTCTGTACTGCGGTTATAAGCACAGTCCAGAAATGAAGACGTATATCTTTTAGCTACTATCTTGTTGTATACAGACGGACGTCTCCATTACTCAATCAGTTTTGTTTACTTGATGATTTCAAGCAATCTTCGCAAGTCTCTTGACTTTTTAGACTGAGTCTAACAATCATCTAGTGCTTTATACTCATGTGTAAACTGAACTTCTTCTCCTATTACCTGGTCACCGTATATGTCCAGTCTTACGATACCTTAAGAGGCACGATGCCTTAGAAGGCGTGAAAGTGCTGCCATTTTAGGAAAAAAATCAGTTCCAATGGAACTTTCTCCCACGCACACTACGATTCTGGAATTCCCTGGAGAGTACAACATAGAGTTCTTCTAGAAAGGGGTTAAAAGGTTGTTACGGGGTCAGCAACGCGTGGGTGATGCCCCTGGTATTGCAAAGGTCCATGAGCTGCGGTGACTGCTTACCATCAGGCAGGCCGTAAGCTTGTTTGCCACCTGAGTGGTAAAAAAAAAAGTTCTCACTAACCACAATAATTATTATTATCAAATGTCTGCTTAAATAAATATCTACAAATAAACAATTTTCAATAGAAAAGGTTTACAATACTTACCATAAAAACGAAATTTTAAGAAAATATTAAATGTTTTACCTCAGGCGGTATTTGTGAAAACTAAAAATACGAGAAGTATTTTAATGCTATTAGAAATTTATTTGAGCAGATTTTTGAAAATTATTATGGTTAATAGAACTAATTTTTTCCCTAAGTGGCAGCACTTTCACTCGGTGCAAATCTTAGGGTGGTAGGTGGTACATTAAGGATTGCATCGCATAAGTGCATTGCATAAGTGGTACCTTTTACTCGATTCTGGAATCGGAATATAGTATATTCCGGCAACAACTAATTAAAAAACCATTTTGTGGACGTTGTAGAGCGTGATTTTTGTACAAGGATGTAATTCAGGGCATTTTCAGCAGCATTGACTTTACAGTCTGAATAACATTACATAATTTAGTTCTGGGTATACGAGTACAGTTTGGATATCATGATCATTTTATTTATTTATTTAACAGTTTATTGCACACAGTAAAATACATAGATCATGTTATTGTTGGACTTGCTGAAACTTAGACTACTTTTCATGGAAGGTGTCAAGATGCTCAAGTGCTCAGCAAATTCTCTTCCCGCAAAACTGCACGGTCAGATTTTGATTAGTGCAATTTTCCTACCGATAGAATAGAAGAATAGAAAAAAAAAATAGCTTATGTTACACGCTTATAATGTAGCTTTCAATAGGTGGAAGAATTTAAAAAATCGGTTCAGTAGTTTTTAATTTTACATTTCAAACAAAAATACAAATATTTTCTCTTTATGTGCTCTTTATAATATTAGTATAGACCAGGATGTACAATCTGCCGTAGTATTGAAAAAGAGAGCGCCACCATCCTAAGTTGACAGTAATTTCTTATTGCAAGAGCAGTATAATCTATTGCCACATTTAGTACCTATGAATAGTGGCGCTGTTGTCTCTAGACTAGCTATATACATACATAAGTAGGCACTAAATGTTGAAGCAGATTATACTTACTTCCTTTTTACGACTTTCTTGGACAAACTGTGGTTGGTATACATCATAGAGAAAAAAATTTATATAAAGAATCAGAGAGTTGGTATACTTTAAATACAAGACAAAATGTCACACATCTCTATAACACACACACTAATGCAAATGCAGGGACGAAACAAGACAGCCCATCTGCAAATAAGTTATATTTTGCTACAACTCTGACTTATGGGCGTATTTTGCTCCGGACGACTTCGTCATTTTTTTAAACTTGTCCTTATAATTTAATATTATAATTATAATAAAAGGTAAGGTGTCTAGTGAATCAAACCCACGCCCTGATACCTACCACTGTCTTTTCGATCTCTCGATCCTACATACCGTGAATCGGTACTGCTTGCTTTTGCAAAAAGGAGGGTTATGATTTTGACCGGTATTGATGTTTATTTGTTGCCTCATAACTCTGAACTAAGTAGGTAACTACTTACTTATCGTTAGAAGCGTTTTCATTGTCCACAGGTTGGCCTATGTGACTTTACAAATTGAATATGATGCCCTCTAGAGGACATAGTCATAAAAAAATAACAATGGAAAGGATAAGTACATTAATATATTAAACAGGCAGAATATTCTTTAATTTCAGTAAAAATTCATTTAATGATGGTGCACCAGGACAGAAGGGACTTGCATCTAATTATTATCTTGTTCTTCAAAATGTTTACAACGCAGCACTTTCAGTTTGCAACCCAGACATCACCATGTCTTGTCTTTATGAAACCTAGAAAAACAAATAAATGTAAATAAACGTAAATACGCGATTAATCTGTTGTTTCATAAAATGTCTGAACATTTAAAATGTCATTTAGGTACATTTTTAGTATGAAACCCTAATACATATAAAATTGTGGACCGCTATTTACAAGATTTGAGTATTAAAATTCTATACACTGAATATCTACTAAATCCGACCGTGTTAGCATCAAAATATTTTCGTACCAATTTAGACACCGAAATATTGCTCAATTTGCCGATAATTTTAAATATGCCTTTAATGGCATGTTGTTTTAAGGTAAACTTTAAGGTAAATTATTTCAATTATTTCAAATTTACCCTATTGCATATTTCTACCGCAATTTCTAAAATAGATTCCCGATCGCCGCGACCACGAATGTTTACTTATTGATGAAAAGATAATCCAGGTGTATTTCCATACATATAATATAAAATGCTTTCATATAAATGTGCACTAAATTACACCGTCTTTGAAATGGTTTGATTTTAATTTTATTAGGAAATTATAAAATTACACCGATGCTTCAAAAGAAACGTCAGGTCGTTAGGAACTTGGGCAACATGTCGAACGTTCAAAACATTGCGCTCGTCATTTTCTGAAAATTTATTTCAATAAACTAAAAACGGGATAGCAAGATTCATAATAATTGTAGAGTGAGCGAACAGGGAATATTTGTGATTTGTGTCTAGTCTGTTATGTCTGTGGTATACATATAGTCTAAACATCAAAACAATACAACCATAACGTCGCGTTTCTCAGAAGTGAACCTTCAGTAGAAAGAAGTAAAGTCGCGTAACAGCGTGACTGATCTAAATTAGTTAAGTTCCAATTTAAGACGCAGGAAAAATTGGAAAACACGCGAGCTAGAGATCTTTAACAGGCAAAAAGTTGCAATTAGGTTTTAGGACCTGCTAATTTTGATTTACTTAACCTTTTCCTGTGAATCCTCTGTCCAAAATAGGTGTCCATTGAAACTTCAGCTATTCAAAAAAGACACTTGTTTTTACTTGAAGGAAAAAATAATCACTATACGTTACTTTGGATTGTTGTCTAATATCTAAATCTAATGTGGAAAGAATACCCAAGTTACCTAATTATATGTACACTAACCACTGCAATGCCTTACGGAATTCTGTTTTCTAAGCATACATTGGATTTCTTATTCGTCTATGGGATATGGGCGTGTCTATGTATATAAGTCCTTAAACAATAAGGAAAACGAAATGAACACAGTCCTGTGCCTTGGTGGAACAATAAATATATTTTTGCTCTAATATGATATATCAGACCAGCGAGCGGTCAGTGTACTTTTTCTGTACATATAAACTGCGTTCTTCCATTTGCTTGTGTTCTGATTTATATGTTTTACTCTGAAACTATAGTAACTATTTTTTATTCTATGGAACGCAAATAGCTACGGACGGAACCATGTGTAAAACAAATTTAGTATATGGAGGTAATCTGCTCAACTCAAACAGATCTCCAGGTATGTTTATTATTTACGGTACGGTATCGTTTAGTATGAATTAAATATTCATACATATTTGTAAACAATAAAGTTACTCGAATGAATCTAACGGGAAGTGTAAGCATGAAGGACAGTGACGGACGTACATTATGTAGTACAGATAGACATGCCAAGTCACACGAACATACATAAATCGAACAAATAGGAAATAGTTCGGCCGAACGAAACAGTCGGCCCCCACGGTCCCAGGGAGTATTTCGAGGATGATAATGAAAATTCCAAATTCTGTAAATTATTTTGTTTTAATAAAAAATAACTTTGAATAAATATATCCGTAATATACGAACTCACAACTAAAATTACAATATTCAAAATAGGTCATTATAATAACAAGTTACTTAGACAACTATTATTTTGGCTAGGTAGGTTTATTCTTAAAATCATTGTCATGATTGATATTCGAGATAATTTGCAAAATAAATTACAATACGACTATACAATTTTTTTAAACATTAGCACTCAATTCGGGGCAGACGAGCGCCGGAATGCTAAAAACATATCAAATACGAAATCAGGAACTAGTATATTACATAACGTTACATTAACTTAATTTAAAGTGTAGGGGAAGGTGGCCTAGAACGGGAAGTTTCGCGCGATGATAAAAAAAAAACTAGAAATGTGGTGAATATCTTAGCTTGATATAGTTTATAAGATAAGATGTTTATTAAACTTGAAAATAGAACACTATTTTAAAGCATTTTCTATCAAATATTTTATAAATAGAAAAAATAAGAAACCTCTAGAAAAACCTGTTTTGCCTATATATGAGCCTAAAACGGGTATCTGATGTGTGCAAAACGGGTAGACGTCATAATTTTTAGGATAGGTAAATCAAACTTAAAATCTAACAAGTAGGAAAGAACACTGTACCGACTATGGTTTATCATTTCGACTGTAAGCATTTAACATTATATTTACTGTTAAAATGTTCAAACTTAAAAACCTCAACCACCTAACAAAATCAACCTTTCTATTGATGTAATATTAATAGCTACAGGAGTTGTAGATCAAAATACCCATACTCCTTTGAGGTATTTTTACAATATAGATCAAAATAACAAGTTCTTCATGTAATCCATTTTGTATTAAATTTTTCATACAAAACCATACCCGTTTTGCCCAATAGCACATATTTTTGTAAAGTAATTAAAGACTTCAAAATGAAAGATAAACCGAGATAACACTTTGTCTTAATTTAAAGTTACATAGCGCTAAAATATAAGCGCAATATTAACAATATGCTAATTATAATGGTTTTCGACTATTCAAGGAACACATATCTTAATTCTTTTAAAGAAAAGCACTAAAAACTTTTACGTTAAACATACATCCGCCAATAAGCGGCTCCGGTGCCCGAGCAAAACGTATCGAAACTCGTCAATATTCGGTTTCTCTCGGGACATGCACCCGTCGGCACTACTTATTGACATGGCAGCGTACGAGCGCTTTCCCGTCTTAGGCTGGCCAGCCGTTTTAGGCCACCTTCCCCTATTATTCACATGGCCATAATCCAATTCAGTCTTCAGCGCACTTCTACGGTACGTGCTCGCTCATTAACACATATCATTACCAACCAAGAGACTCGCATCTTGGAATGTAAACACTACCACGAAATTGCTTTATCATCTCATTAGAGATGTTCAAGTTTGAGGTTTGAGAAGTATGAGATTCAAGTTCAGTAGCACGTCATAAAGCAACAAGGTATGATATTTTGACAGTTAACATTCTCAGCCTTAGTGATACTTTGGTTACACAGGAAGTGTTGTCAAAACTGATAAACCACTTTCTTGGCCTGACTGTACCTACAGTTACCTAACAACTACCATTCTGCATTCTATGTTTACTATTCTTATCATCGTTCCTTGTTTTGAAAGATGCTCCCCCTGTCAGTAATTTTTCAATTTCTTCTAAACTTTTGCCCTTGGTTTCTGGTACAAAGAATATAACAAACAGTAGCCCAATTAAACACAAAACAGCAAACACCCACATTGTGCCGTGCATGTAAATGGCAGAAATCATATTTTTGAATGTTTTTGTTACTAAAAAGGTACATGTCCAGTTAAACGCCGTTGCGATCGAAGCTGCCGGCCCGCGAATCCTTGACGGCAAAATCTCACCCAGCATGAGCCAGGGAATGGGGCCAAAGCCAATTGAGAACCCTAGAACGTATAGGACTAAGCTTGAAAGGGGCAGCCACCCATAACTGCTAACATCCATTTTTACACCATCTTTCAGGTAAAAGTATGCTCCCAAAGCTACTAACGTAGTGATCATTGCTGTAGACGAAATATATAATAATATTTTTCTGCCTAACCTATCAATTAGTACAGTCGCAATGAATGTCGACACGAAATTAACCACCCCAATAATTACACTAGATAAATTTTCGTCAATAGTGCTACCAGCATCTAAAAATATGTCTTTAGCATAAAATAATACAGCATTAATACCACTGAACTGTTGGAAAAACATTAAGCCTAATGTGATAAGTATTACAGGAATATATTTTCTTGAAAACATTTGGCTATAGGCATTAGTGCCGGTGCGATCTGCGTCAGCTTGAGATCGAGTTAGGTCTTGCATTTCTTTATCGATGTTGGTGTTTCGGCCTCTTAGCCATTGCAAAGATTTGCGCGCGTCTTCTGCGCGGCCTTTGGTGACGTACCAGCGCGGTGTCTCTGGCGCGATGAGCATCAGTAAAAAGAAAGGCACAGGTAGAGCGGCGCCTACGAATGCTAGGTACGACCAGTTTAGATAAGAGCCCACCAAAAATGCTAAAAGTATGCCAATGTTACCAAAAGCCGTTGGTAGTAGTCCAAGCGTGCCGCGTACTTCGGGCTGTACAGTTTCGCCGAGATACACAGGGAAGGCCAACGAGCCGACTCCGACGCAGATGCCGCAGAGAGCTCGCCCCACGTACACCATTACTAGGTTGACAGCAGTGCCAATCAACAGCCAGCCGAGGAAAAATGGCACAGCGATTGCCATTATTGTCTTTTTTCTGCCGATGTACCCTATTAGAGTACCACCAGACACGCCTCCAACTAGAGCCGCTAGTGGCATAAGTCCTCCAATCCAGCTTTCCTGGAAAAGAAAAGTTGTAACATTAGAAACTATGTTCAAATTGTACTTACACAAAACACCTTTCGATAGGAATCATACAAGGACAAAAAGCTTAATCATTCATGATCATTTCAATATTAAACATATTCGTGAATTTCACCAGTAACCTAAATAGGTAAATGCAAACTATATATTGATGTACCTAAATATAGATTGCCATAGTGTGACCTAGTTTTATCCTTTTCAAACATGTATATGTTTGTTCTCAGAATCAGAGGTTTTCTGTACATAATAAAATTCGTTTTGTTTAGTTCGAAAAGGATTTAGTTTGATGAGCTTTTGCTCCATAATGGACAAAAGTTTTGTGCAAATGTGGTTTATTTATATGAATCGTCTGTATCTTTAATTAAATGCAATAAAATGTTGTACTTACTTCCTCCTTAGTTATTGGAATAGATAATTTCATGCTTTGCATTGCGGGTGAAGTGTAACCAGTTGCGTAACCGACAATCAGCGAACCCAAGGACACAGCCAACGCAGCAAAGATCTGAAGATGAAACGATTGAAACATTAATTTTTTAAATAATTTACTGATTCCTAAGGGAGCTCGAGATGATACTTCAATTATCAACCGATTGCTAAAAAAAATGTTGCAGTCTATAAAGTTAAGTAATTTTTTTTTACGATGTTGCTTGTTGTACAATACCATTCTCATTAATCTGGGCACTAGAAGATGGATAGATCCATATCGCTTTACAAGGAACTAAAGATGGACTTTTCCCTTTTAAGGAGCCTATTTTGCAATATACTTGATTTGTAAACTTACGATAGTTTTGTAGTAAAATATTCGTTCCAATAAATACATTGTTAAATTTAAAAAATACACAAATAAACACGTTAGCAATGACTTTTAATTCCACTGACTACTGCAGATTTTCTCCATTTATTGGCGAATTCTTATCGGAAAATGTTTGGCCAGAGTGAAATGTGAATTGGAAGTACATCGGCTTGTTTACAAAACTCAATCAGTAAACTATAGTTTTGCATGGTTTGTTTTATTGCCTAGGGAGGCACACGGTTAAACGGTATGTTTCGTAACATTCGGCATATTCGATAACTGTAACTTAGATTAAGGGAGAAAATTCAAGCTAACCTGTGTCCAAAGATAGGGCTTTGACTTAGAGCCTCTGGAGCTAGACGTTGGTGGGCCGCCATTAGTATACTCGCTTTTTGATTTATTGCTATCTAAGCTCAATTGTTTCACAAAAGGCACTGAATTGCGCAAATTCTCCTCCTTGGCAGTTTTTATTTCCATTTCCATTTTGTATTTCAATTCGCTGCCTAGGCTGATTTGTCTTAGTTGTTGGAAATGGCGGCGGGTTTTGTCCAGCGAGTCCTCGTCTTCGCTGCTGCTCTCGGTGCTAACGTTCTCCGGAATAGCCGGGTAGTTGGGGGCGAGGGTGCCCTGCGAGCCGCAGGAGGTGGCAAGGGAGGTACAGGTGGTCGAGGCCGAGAGTGTGGGACGTGAAGGGACGCGCGCGTACTTGGGCCCGCGGCTGCGGTACAGCCGCTCCTCGTCGCTTTGGCCGCGACGACTTTGCTCGCTTCCTCCCTGGAATCACACAATAAACCACACGTTAATATTGCACACATCGACACCGCAAGCAAGACTCGACAATACTAAATGATATTAACCCTGCAATTTATAGATACTAATTAAGCCTATGCATTGGTCACTCGAGCTCACCAGTCGCACACAACTGAACTTGCCATCCGCAAACGCATCCCATTTATTATATCCGCTATCTAATGTACGCAGGCGATGATAAAGAAACTAAGGGTCTATCGGAGGTTAGATCGGGTCAAGAAAATACAAAACACATTTGCTTATTGACCACTAACTATCTATCATCTGTTCAGAACATGCTCCGATAAGCCGACACGTATAGTGTCCACCCTGACCCCCATGGCACTTCAGTCCTGCTTCAAACACCATCTTACACAGGTCGAATGAACGATTGTTTCGGTCGTATTGTTCGATCTATTGTTTACTCCAGATATAAATACATGTGCGACCTAAGTTCTATTGAATACGCGCGCTTCAAATAATTGTGCGGTCAGGACTGATGTCAGCTGCGATATATTCTTGATATTATCGAACCATCATTTAGCGTGAAGTTTAGGTAACGATGTTTATAAAACATTTTGTATAAACATTGTCTTTGTTGTCATTGTTTTGCGAATGGTTCGGGGGTAGCACTTGACTGATGTATCTCAGTGAACATATCTGCTGGTCTTTTGTACAAGCTTTTATTTCTTTATATTATTTATAAATATATATATCATACACAAGCAGATAGTAGGACTTTATAATCTAGCATAATTTAACTTTACCAATAATTCTCGATTTTGGGTTAATTTACCTCAGCTGCATTATAAAAAGTGTGATAATTTGTTATCCAATTCGATATTTTGTCTGTACTATGGCCCATAAGATTTCATTGATCATTTTTAGCATTCTAAAGTATTTTTCTTTATAATGTTATTACTTCTCATGGATTTGTGTATTATTTTTTGCGCTCCTTTTGTTACTAAAGTCACCACGACAGTGACATAGTGTTTGTCATCACGAATCAATAGATTAAAATAGCCTGAGAATGATTGTTTTTTTATCAACCTTGAGGCAAAAAAATCTTTTTGCTAGGATCTTCGAGATCATGGAAAACAAAGTGGGCATGAAAAGGAATGCAAGTACTTTTCATAATTATTGTCTTTTCACAAAGACACAATGAGGATGTCGGTCAGTAGCAAAGCAAATAAAACTGGTCGGTAGCCTCGGTAGCTATCTATTTATTTGCATTTTAATAATTATTCTTCGCTGATGACGTAAAAGAATATATCGGTTTTACGAAACGGGTCAAGAGAATTATCACTTGGGCAACTCGTCTGGGTCTCGTTATTATTGTTTACGTTAATTAAGTTGATCGGTTATATTTGCTTCCGACTAGTTTACACTGATATACTCGTATACGATCTAGATACACATAAAGTTATTTCCTAGTAATTAGACCTTCGTGTAAACATATTCTGTAATAATTCACAACTCAAATGAGGAGCATCTACTTTGAATAATATTAAAAAGTATTAGTCCATATTGATTTAAATTCTTTCCTCGATATTTTGTAGGATACCAGAAGTAACTCTCTTTATAATTACACTAATTTCTTTGTATAATTACATCTCTCTTTGTGTCTAGATTCTAAGATTTTGATGATCAGCTGTATGCATTTTATACGATACCCTTGAACTTGTTATTGAGAAAATGGAAAGGGTGGGTGTTTTCAATGGGTCGTAACCATGTTGCCTTTGCCATCAGGTTGGCTTATTCGTACTCGGTACAGTCATACTTCATGTCCCGTCATTTTAGGCCAAGCCCATGTTTCTTTAGCGACAGGCATTTATTTTTCACTATTGTTAGGGCAGATTTTTCGATTCTCAGATAAAATATATCAGGTCTGATAAGTTATTGTGCGACTAAAACAAAATTGTCATTACTTTTTAAATAAGTAAAGTATTATAGTTTGATTTAATTTGGCAGTTGTTGACTTTATCGGGCAAATACATTTTATCTGAGGATCGAAAAATCATCCCTTAGTTTTCTCTTTGATTTAATTCTCAATTCAAAAATTGTAGATACCTGCCTAAAATAATTCAACGATTATAGGTTAGTAAATGATAATTAACACAGTAACAGTTTTAATCAAACCCGGGTACCTTAGGGACATTTTGTAAATCTCCTTTTGTTTCAATTTTTTTTTATTTTTTATTATATTTTGGTAATATCTGCATTAGAGTGGGTAGAGATTGTAAAAAATTTATAACATTTTTCTGGATAAAGACTATCGTATCTGTTTTTACTTCCTGTATATAAATATTTTTTCTCCATGGTTTTAACGTAATTTTTTTTGTCCGCGGTTATATTATGAATTTTGTTTCTCTCTTGTATTTAAATTGTTATCTCTATCGTTTCTCTTCCATTACAGCTCCACCTACTAAAGACTTTTGGAAGTAAATTTAAATTAAGGCGCCCTCTACCGGGAATCAATTGCAGCTGTTAGTTAACTTGTACGTCTGAATATAGGTAGTTCCTGTTCTCTCCACTGCAACTGTATAGCGCTATATGAGAACCAGTCGAATGGAGCCGCACGTAAAGTCGTGAACTCTACTTGCGTTGCGTCTAGAAATATTTATGATCTTTGTAATTCGCCATATTTTACCATCTTGTTAGTTTGTGTGTTGTTGATGCAATGTTGGAATTTTATTAAGGTTTTTAGTATTAATCTAGTACCTAGCTAATGCTGACAATAGAGCATAATTCATATCCCTATGAAAGTGATTGTGCATCTGTGGCGTGGCAGCCTGCACCGCCGATGGCCACCGGCCTTGCAAGGCTGACTGAACCCGAGCCGATCGGCATTTCTCCATTCATCAGCCACTCATGGACAATAACGGAGCGGTGCGTTCATTCATAACACTGAGCGACCTTCTAAAAACATTGAGAATTGTGTTTTTATTTGTTCAACCGTTATTTAAACAGCCAAATTAGGAAAACTACTGCAGTTCGGAGCAGTGTGCGATAGTGATAAGCCAGTGGTTTCCAGGCAACCGGCGGTATCGATCGTCTCACTGCCGATGTATCAGCAGCTTGCCGATCAAAGAAAATTCTCGAAACAAGTTCTTTATTCGCATTGTGCTTAGTTTTTAGGGTTTAAAAAGATTTAACTCTATTATGGTTCTCTTCTACATATTTATCAGGGAAAATGTTCAAACTTGTTAATTTATGCGTCAATTTAATTAGGTACCTACTTCATTATGCAGGAATTCCGGAAAGTGGAAAATAACTGATTATATAAATACGTAATTTGTTAACTTACCATTTCGGTAGAGAGCTGCTTCAAGTATCCCATAATCTTCCCCATGGTGTTGGGGTTGTCCTTATTAAAACTCATCTTGATGTCTTCACGAAACTATTGCTTCAGTTTCAAATGACAAGCGCAGGTTCTCAGGATCATGCACTGGAGCAGTTTCAAGGAACGTTGAAATGATAATATCTATCAAATCTGTCACTTTGAATGTTAACTCTTTTTTGGAACTTGATATATTCTAAATCCAGGTTCGTAAATATCACCGGTAAAAAATGCACATCACTCCGGCGTTATTTAAATTCAGTCCGGCGTGTTGTTTAGGTTAGGCCAAATGCTAGCCGGCCAGAGAGCGGTATGTCACAATCGCGATTTGACACAGTTTTCAGCGTTGTTTATTTACAATTCACACAGTTAGGCAAACTTTTTCATACAATCGCGTTTATATTTCGCGCTTCGGATCCTGCAAGGACGTAGGTCGAACATTCAACTTCTCGCCGAGAGCCGGCTGAGAAACGAAAATGTTAGCTGTTCGTAACTAGTACTTCGGAGCTCAAGTTGTTGATTGAAACTGCCAGATGGCGACGTAGTGCTTATAAAGGTTGGCTTCCAGTGGACGCCCCCCCTCCCTCCCCCCGTAATCGCGGTCGCGCTGGTGTGCATGGGCGTTCTCGTGTGGGGGTAAATACACACACATACACACGCCGCCATAGCGTTGCCTCGCCACTTTGCACCTGACCATTTTTAAATGTTTGTTCAGTTTATAGGCTGTATATTTAGGTACTTACATGAAAGGGTAAATTACACATTTGTCACCTTGTTTATTTTATACTGGAATATTCCATGTTTTTTGTTTTTCTCTGAAATTTTGGAATTATTATACAATAAAAAATATTTCTTTTTACAAGATTTAAAAACCATCTTTTTTAAAACCATTTAACCATTATTTTTAATTCTACTGGTAACTCTTTGAAATCGTCATGGTCGCCTGACAGCTCGAATTTATATTTTCGCAATAATTGAAAATGGTGAAAAAGTGTTGTGTTCGATCTTGTCGAAGTGAATCGTATTGTGGTTGCGGTATATATATTCATAGATAAGGTAAAAATAACATTAGTTATTAATGTTATAATAATTGACGACTAGGTTCACCATGAATTCATGATGGAATGAAACACGAGAAAACTTGATCCATTTAGAATTATCTACTTTTAAAGGTGCGACCAAACCATAGTTCAAAATACGCTGTCACTGTATATATAACATATGCACGTAGATTTTATTAGACAGATAATGTATTATAGATACATATCCATGGATATTCCTTAAAATAAAAATATATGGTCACCATATTAGAAAGAAACAAACAGCATCTGTTCTACACCTCTTGCTCGGCTCGTTTTTACCCGAAGAGTGTTAAGTCCTATTAAATACGATAAGACCATGAGTTTGAAATTTCAAAGAGTTGGGAATCATTGAGTGAATGTGTGAATTCATTTAGCGATTGAATGAATAATATTACAGGCTAGATAACAACGCCGACAATGACGCCGGCGCAGATTAGTTTTGGCATTTCAAACCATAAAATAGTTTTCGTTTGTAAAGTATTACATAAAAGAAAATTACGTGTACACATATAATAACAGGTACAGTTTGAAACATAATTATTAATTTAGCCAAAAAACTGAACCTTTGCAAATCATTTATTCACTTCATCCCATCCCTACATTGAAATGCCAAACTAACATTTTGTTTCAATAATCTGTGACCGGGAATTGTGTGCGATTTAGTATTTTGGCTAAAATATGTTATTTGTAAGGTTAATGTTATGTTAAATAAAATTAATGCGTATGTGTATAAACTAATGTCTACGACTACTTGTGGTGGTTTAAATAAAGCGATTCTTTCGGAATGTCGTGATTTGTGATCGAGTGATGTTTGTTTACTACTTATGCCAAGTAAGAGAAAATGTACTTTAACATGATGAAATTCTGGTGGGTGTGGCATTCTTTCATTGTTATCGATATCCTTTAAAAATATAATGGTCACACAAACAAACCACACCTCCATTTGCGTCACCTTTTTATCAGTACCAAACCAAATCGCAGAAATAAAATCTAATAGTAATAATCATCATTACAGAGCGTACCTGACGTGTCATGATTTACCTTGTATCACTGAATCGGTAATTACCATCGGCGGTGATGGTGTAGTCTTCCGTGAAGGTTTTTACGTGTGACGTAGTGGTAGGACGACAAACAGCGCGATGGGTCACCGTCGCCGTAACTCCGTGGCCTACCGCTGACCTTCCTCCCATACCTTCCTGCCGTGGGGTGTAAGCTGCACTTCCTTATATCCTGCAATTATGAATTGAATTGTAAATTATTACATTTATAGTTTCTTATGTTTCACATTGCCACATAAGTTTTTTAAAGCAGTTTATAGTACTGTGCGATTATTCTCTACAAATAAGTAATTTTTCAGTTATAACTTATTATTTATTATCGTTATTTCAGGTATAACTGGATCGGTTTTGATAATCTACCTAGCGTCTCATTATACCTACCGGGCGCTATCTCCTCAATACAATCCAAGGTGTAGTCTAAAGGTCTAATTATGGACTTTGTACTGGACCCTGACTGGACTTCAGAATGGGTTGCTTAATGAAATTAGGACAAATTGGCTAGAGATAATTTTAACATTTCTGCTTGGACAAAACAAAAACTACATTATCTCCTTTCTGGGTTAGAATGCAGTTCTTTAAAATTTAAATCATAAATTATCAGTGTAGACGTAAATACTAATGCCATAAAAAATTATGAATGAATGTTTATTTGCTTATAAACAAGCTGTTGTGAGGCGGAGGGCTCGGCCGGTGGGCGGAGGCGCGCGTCGCCGCTTGCGTTTAGAGTTGATTGGACTCAATAAGATAGCGGACGCCGTATGATAACGCGCGACATAAGACGATGCAATAGCTTCAATCTGTGTACCAAATGCTCCATTCCTGTGTCACCACAATGGCAAAATGGTTGCCATGTTAAATCTCGTTAACGCTGTAACAGATTCGAAAATAATGATGTCGAGGAACTATAGAAAATTAATTGATCAAATTCAGTTAAAATTAAATTTGGCTGCAAATGACATGAACGTAATTGAAGAGATATAATTTTAAACACCATTTAATTGTTGCTTATTTTTATGAAGTAAATACCTAAAGTTTTGCAGCTTTTAAATCTAGCTTCATACCTACGAATCTGTAGGTACGGAACTGACTCATACCGAATGTACGTCAAACCCTAATGATAAAATTGAACTTAGTGCTTTAGCCGAAATTCTTAACTGCAAAAAACCTTGTTGCTTGCTGACTAACACATAACTCATTATTCCCCATAGCGTTTCCATGCTCTATGGAAGGTTTGTTTAAAAAGAAGTGCGTGGACTGAATCACGTGCGCTTCGGGGTTCGATGACGTATTGTTGCGCGCGTGTGTGTCAAAGCTGCATGTGTTCCCGAAATAATGCGCCCCGCCTCCGCGTACACGAGGAGCTTTCGCGTCATCTCACGTCACGCGGCACCATAATAATGCGAAATGGTGAAGTCATCAGTCATCACCGCCGGGTCACGGACACTCTATTGCCCCACGTTTCATCACACCCACTACCATAGAGAGGTCCTCTAGTTACCCTGGAAAAACGAATGGTTGACCTAATGAGTCAGCTGATCACGCGCTTCTGAATAATTTAGCACAAGTCAAGGACTGCTCTTAAAAGTAAATTTTAATGTCATCCCGTTAATTACGTCACAGCACCGACTCGTGTCGGCAGACGACCACGTCGGGGCGCCGCGTCACACATACGCGGCTGAGTAAACTTGGTCATAGCCATAGCATAGCGTACATGCAGAGGCACACACACGTAACCGGTGTTTCAAAAACGGCAGTGGAATATTACCAGCGAGTGCAGCCGGCGAGCCCGGATTCGATTCTCGAATATTCCGGCGTGGCATGCGCTTGCACTGCCCGTATTTTTTTTTAGTCTATTAACAAGCATTGCAGAATTAATAATGTAACTTTGTATGGTAGATACCGATATTAAAATAGATGTAGGCATTACTTAAGTACCTAACTATATTGCGAAATAGAAAATTCTTTGGATCGATGTTCTAGAATTGAGATAAAAGATCCCTGTCCATAACAAATAACATATATCAAAACGCATTATTATGATTTGTTGATAAAAAAAGCTCAAACTTGTTGTATATAGGTATTTCTTTATTGATCGTAGGTAACACCGACTGTCTGTAAGTGGCATGCATAATATTATTATAATATGTTTAATTAATAGTTTATTGCATTCAAAAAACCCGAAAACCAGATCCACCTTTAAAATGTTTTATTTCTAAAACGAATCATTATGAATATAATTATTTCTTAATTTAAAATAATATTTTTTAACCTTAAACACTTATTTTACTGCTCTGAAAAATGCTGTGGGAGCCATTGTGTACTCAGTCTGTCTGAAATAGCATGGGAAGTTTATTAATCATGATAAAAGATAATTTATACGCAGTCATTCTAACCAAACTTGGGTACTTCACGCGTCTGCCTGTTATCTTATCTATGGGTAACTGCAATCAGCGCTTGTCGGAGTAAATATTCCATGGAAAACTTTTACTGCACAAAAAGCGCAACCTTTCGTTCTTCATCGTGACTTGGAAGTTAACAACTTATATTCAAAGTCATCAATAATTGAGCGAATCAACTATATTTTATTCGTAATACTGTAAAGGGTAGCTTTTTCTTTTGCGTTAAATATGGCATTAATAGGGCAACTGAATTAGAATTGCCTCTTTGTTATTATTACTTAAGCAGCCATAATGTAGCTAATGATGGGCCAATAAGTGATTGTTTGTTGGCATTCTATAGAGTTCATGTTATGTCTGTCTGGTCTATTTTTAAAACAGTTCACTCAAAGAGTGCTAATCACTGATTCCGATAGTTCCTTTCCACGCATTACCAAGTCTATTTTCCAATTAACCGTGTCTGGTAATTTGGGTGGGAGATTTTGGTTTTTGTTTATGCTAATCTAAATACATATATTAATTCTTCTTTTCTGTGTTAGCACCACGTTGTCTTCGTTTTTTTTGTCTTCTAGCAGTCCTCGTAGGTAGCTTTTTTCCAGTACCATTTCACCAAATACGGACCCTTACACTAAAATCATACATACCTACCCCAAAACCACACTCAAAATCTTATCAAACGTCAAAAAAATTGTTTGGGAATATAAATAAAGGGACCATTGAACGAGTTCATACAGGTAGGAGAGGAGCGCAGCCTGGTCACAGCGCGCACGGCCGTCAACCACCCGTCGGCCCGCCCGCGTATTATACAGATTTTTTTTAAGGGGTGTAATCTTTGATAGATACCACGTCATCCGATGGAATGACGTGGACATGTGGGATTGCCCGAAAAGGGACCCTCAAAACCTCAAAAAGACCCTCAAAAAGACTCAAACCCCTCTATGTATGTATCTTCTTATCCTAACACCACTGGACCTCATAGATAGTTAGCGCTGTGGTGCACATTATACAGCCCTAAAATTTCCGAATTAGGTGTATGTCGCTTACAATTTAACTATCAAAATACTACTCCGATCACCTTCATACTGTCAATTAAATATTTTGTTCGCGTACGACGTGCGCATGTACTGTTAAATAGCCACCGTGTCAGCTATGTAAACATACGGCTGCATTTACAATTCCATTAAAACAATACGCGTGAACATCGACGTAGACAATCACCGTGTAATATTGATACATATGTATGTATGCCCCACTATAAATTATTTTATTTATATCCAATCAGAATCTGTGATTTGTGTATGTAAGTAGGTAGGCATGCGTATAAAAAGGGTTATACTAATTAACACTCTTGTATATTTGGACATTTCAATGGATAATTCAATCAAATACCTACTTATTTTTTGCCCATGTTAACCTGTGTTTCAGGATTCAGTTATTTACATTGTTCAATTTATCCCCAATCTTATTATTAGTTGCATTTGTACTTCGCGGGGAACTCTACGCTTTATCACAAAACTAAGCTAACCAAACCGAATATAAACCTAATTGATTGTTGGTGAGATTGGTGAGCCAGTTGACGCCTTCCTAAATTGTCGGTTATTCTTGGAATGTCAGTTGCTGAGTTAGTAATTCGGAAGTTACAGTTTGAGAAACATTTATTTTCTCAAGATGACTTAAAAAAGCAAATAATAATTAATTAAAACACATCTGCCGTTTTGCGTTACAATATCTGATTACAAAGTCTATAACAATAAATAATACAGTACCTACAGACTTTGTTAATAATATATTTTTAAGTTGATATATGCAATAAATGAATGAATAAACAGTGAATAAATAGTTGAAAAACACACGGAATAATTATGTTTTTTAAGGCTTATCACATAGTGGGTGGTTAGTGGACAGTTAAATATATTTTTTAGTTAAGTTTGTAGTAGAAATTTGGTTGAGACGGTTAATTGCGATTGTCTTAGTTATGTGTCTAGTTTACTTGTCTACTCCACCCATGCTTTTTAATTACATCAAAAGTATATGGTGATTGTATGTGAAGTGAAATTGAGTGATAGAGTGAAAAATATAGTGATCCGTGAAAAGTGTGTTATGAAAGATGATGTAGTATCAAAAATAGAAAGAGGGATGTTAAGATGGTTCGGGCATGAAGAGCAAATGGATGATAGACGATTGACGAAAGAGGTATATAGCGCGAATCTGGAAAACCAGCCCTTATGAGGACGACCCAGGAAAACATTTACTGATCAGAT
The DNA here is from genome assembly GCA_907269095.1 of Blastobasis adustella. Classification (NCBI taxonomy): domain Eukaryota; kingdom Metazoa; phylum Arthropoda; class Insecta; order Lepidoptera; family Blastobasidae; genus Blastobasis; species Blastobasis adustella. The sequence continues at coordinate 10,688,899 of OU026123.1, read as the reverse complement.
CAGTAATGTTCTCAAAAAAGCTGGGGTCCGAAGTGGTAAGAATAAAAGGAGATGTATGAAAAGAGTTGTGGATATATGCGAGGCTAGGGAGTTGTGTCAGGACAGAGCAAAGTGGCGGTCCAGAGTCTCTGCCTACCCCACCTGTGGGACACAGGCGTGAGCTTTATGTATGTATGTATGTATATGGTGATTGACAGTATCAAATGCCTTCTTCAAATAAATGCTCTCCAAGCAATCTTTATATTCTCAATATTATAGTTTCCTTATTATAAGTTAAAGATCCAGTTATAAGTTGGTTTGTTTATTAAAAGATCTCGTTATAATTATCTGTGTTCTTATGTCGATGCCGTCTTTAGATATTCCGTTGACTTCTAAAGAACACGAAATATTTTATTTGAAGCCCCATCATAATTTGTAAGTACCAAAGTTGAAAGATTATTTTTTAGGAAATATTATAATACGTTGGTTAATTATTGATTCTCAAACAATAATTAAAATAAATATAATTGATAATAAAGAAATATACGATCCTAAAGATGAGATTAAGTAATGTAAGAATCAGGATAATTAAAATAACGTCTAGGTATACCAGATCAACCTAAAACATGTTGAGGAAAAAAGTTCAATTTACACCTAAAAATATTGAAAAAAAATGTAATACCTACCTAAATTTCCCACATACAAAATAAGACGTTCTTGCATTCTGATACCAACACAGAAGTTTCAGTTAGCGTCAAGGAATATTATAAATCCCCGTTTACAATACCCACCTATTGAATAAGAACGTCATGTAAATTATTATCCCCCATGGAAATGGAAGTTATCCCTCTTTACTGTGTGTTATTGACGTAATTGGTATTCTTCCTCTAACATGAATAACGGGGACGTACAAAAACGTCTTCAGCACAGGTGTGGTGCTGTGTTATGCGCAATACTTACTATTTCAGTTACTTACGACGACGTACCTATGCGTACGTCAAATAATTACGAGTACTTGGAGTTGAGGCAAATGTTTGTTGATGTTTAGTTATGAACGTGTGGTCTTGTAACAGTACATTATTACCTTCATAAATTGTTATAAGGCCTAAGGTTGTATTCCACTTATAGCATGGACAACGTATTGTTCTAATGTGGAAGTTGCAATTTCGTTAAATGAATTTCCTACAATGTAGGGGGTTCATAAATACGTCTTTCCTATGGATGAAGAAAGCGATGGAGCTAGTAAACTCGAAGAAAATCAAAATCAGAAATAAGCAAATCAGCAGGAGAAACATGAATTTGTCGTGAAACGAAACATGAAAACATGAAAACGTCAATTTATTGATGTGTTGTAATGTCTGTATACCTATCCATGTTTCTGCCTCTTATTTTCTTATTTCTAATTTTTATTTCTTCGGGTTTACTAGTCCCGTCGCATAAGTGACAAAGTGCGGAAATATGGCTCGTAAAGCCAACGACGGCCATTAGGACGGAAAAGTCCTCGATTGACGACCAAGTACCGAAAGACGCAGCGTAGCAGCCCTTTTATAAGTTGCACCAATGTTTTGGCCAAGGTCGCAAAAGCTACAGGCAGGTAGCTGCAGGCAGCGCAAGACTGATCGATGTGACAGACTGTTGGATACTTTCTGGCTGCTGACTTTGATGATAGCTTTTCATTTAATTAGTAGGATTACGATGATTAAGTCTTTAAGGAAAATTGTTATTATTTTTCTTTGTCCTACATATTTTTATAGTAGCGTTACTTAGACTTATTATTTCACAGCCAATTCGTTCTCTCACGGTGCGTTTACATGGTGTAAACCTAGGTAGGGCTTTCGCTCGTTGCTGTCATTGTCTTTATCTATGCTTGGAACAGAGATAGATGCCCAGCACATGCTTTTTACATTAATTAATTGAATCCTCTTAAATATATTAGAGATCGATAAATAGAATTTAATGTCCGCATTTTTCTTTCTTCAGTATAGGTTTAGTGGTTTCACCCATAATACTGATCCACAGCCCAACGACATTCGACATCATTATCACCTCACTAATTCAACCTTGCATAATTTTGTACAGCCTTCATGGCGTCGACAGAATGTCAAGCTACTGTGTTTATTGTAAACAAATGTACCTATGCCATATAGTTGTTCACGTCGATTGTGCCGTGGGTTCGGGATTTGCATAATGTTATGTCTTGACCAGTTAGGTGCCAATGCCCGTCCTCGACGTAAACGTTACGTAACCAAGGTCGCTTAAGCCAGACGCCACACTGTCCGTAATATTATCTAGCATCGCTGCTAGAGATTCCACTCTAATGAAAACAGAAAGTTTATAATTTAAATGACCCATCGTTAAGTAGACTAATACAGTGATCTGAAAGCATTTTGATTAATTTATGTTTGATAGATATCGGTGGCCTAGTGGTAACTGTATCCGACTCGCAAAGCGAAAAGTACCGGGTTCGAATCCTATTGCCGCCATGTACCAATGACTTTTCTGAGTTATGTACATTAGTTTAATACTAACAGATGCTTTTACGGTGAGGGAAAACATCGTGATGAAACCTGTATATTCGGGTGACTGAATATGTTACGATGATCCAATCTGGTCAGGTTCCCCTGGTAGCAGGGTCACGAAGGCGAAAGCATAATCGGGAAATTAACGCCAAGATAATCGGTCGATTTGTTTGATAGGTACTATCTGTTAAAGTATAGGTAGCTTAATAGCCCAATTAATGCCACTGATACGGCACAGTTTATCGTAATTTGCGGATCTTCTTAACCTTTGAGTTTGTTTATAAGTCTACCTCTACATACACAGATAACATTCTACATGTTAAACCCCGTAAAAGTAAAAGGGATTAGGCCGGCTAACGACACCGTTCTAGGGATAGCAATTCAGAATGCGATATGTCCAGTGCAGGCGGCGGCGCGGGGGCGCGGCGGCGCACGCGCAGGGAAAACTGCTTGGTAATGCGTTTACGTCGATCAGGCCATATCGTCCGATCGTGGCGCCGGACGGAATGCTTATTCAGAATTCTCGCAGAACAAGTTCCGCCACGATTCTCTCATGAGACGTGTCTCTTTTTCTACGTAAAATAACCTTTGTCGACATTTATTATTTATTTATTTAAAACAACTTTACAGTATAACAGTATTAACCAATTCACTGAAAGCTAAAGATATATCAGTATCTATTACAAAATAATATCTTTCATTAATCCTCTCGCAGTACTTCAGGCATTCCTTGCACACATCCATCCATCGCCAGGCAAATAAGTCACACCCGGGTGCCGATGCCAGGAGCGCGTTCTAGACACCAGGTCAAGACAGTCTGACTCACCACGCAAAATACGACAAACCATTACCAAAAGGTAGTAATTACGCCTTACTTCTAGAGAATTAAAGTCTAGGAACCCCAGTAGAAATTTAGTCGGGTACAAGAAAGGGACTCATAAATTTTATTTGTAAAGAAAGCGAAGGAATGCCTTTTAAATCTTCTCCAGAAGCAAGGCGTAAGTACCGTGGTAAGGGTTCCACACTATCGAAGACGATTCCAGTTTTGATCTAACCAAGGCAATATAAACTAGCTTGATTGCTGCGGTATCGCGAAATTCTCTGGCGTTTCTGATTACAAAACCTAACCTTTTGTAACACCCCACTGCAAGGTCTCTAATATGTCCGTGGAAGTTCAAGGCTGAGTCGAAAGTGACGCCCAAATCCTTGACCGTCGTGACGCGCCTAATTACTTAATGGCCAAGCTTTTACTGAGCAATTATTGGGGTATTAGATCTGCTGAATGATATCACACAGCACTTATCAGGATTGAAGAGAAGTTTGTTTTCAACGCTCCATTTCAGTACCGCGTTGATATAATTCTGCAAGGAATTACAATCTGACACTGTATCCACGACATGAACGACTTTGAGGTCATCCGCATAGAGCAGACCTTCAGCTGAGCTAAGAACAGATGTCAGGTTATTGATCATGATGTTAAATAAAAGCGTACCCAGTACAGAGCCCTGGCTTACACCTGAACGTGTGTGATAGAGATCCGACAGGAAACAACCATGGCGTACATACTGCTGACATGTGTGCAGGTACTCCTGCATTGTCATGTGGCCTAAATTTCTTTGTGTTTGCTTTGCTTTTCATATTTAAATATTTATTGTTCACTAATATCTAATATAATAACAAAAATATGTTAAAAAATTCGGCTGAAAATCTGATAAATTCGTCTAACAGTACATTATGATTCGATGCGTCGTTGCAATGAACACGTGTCATACGAAGTTTTCTCTTGCGAGGAAAAGCGTTGACCTTTACATAACATATAGGTAGATTTACCTTTATTCACCAGTCTAAAGACAAAGATGGTGCAATGCGATCACGGTTATAAGCGTGATCATGCGTTTAGCCGCCTTGTGGTGAATAGTTTTCAATAAACATGTTTCATGCACTTGTGGGTTTGACGTTTTAAATTAGAAACTTAAAATTCTTATGCCTAATTATAATTATATAAGACAAAACAGGCATTAGGCCTTTTGAAATTAGGTGTAACTGTCATAGGTGAATCGACTTTAGGACATTTGATATGTAGAATCAAAATCAGTTGAAAAATAATTAGACATTCGTTCATATGTTTTGGGGTCCCTTTTAATTGAGCGTGTAAGTAAGATACAGTCAAGGTTAACTAGGTATCCACGCAAAAGCATATACTATGCAGACTGTTGCAAAGTAGGTACCTACTGGACGTAAAGCAACGGTTCGCAGGCAAGCCGAGCACAGCCAGATGTGACAAACATTTACATTCGTTATTATGAAAGCCTACTAGCTCGCACTCAACAATTAATACAGCGAGTTAAAAATGCATGCGCGCGATATTGCTACCCCATACCGCCCCGCACGCATAAATACGCAGCGCTAAAAATATGGAACGACCTGCCTCCGCCGATCCGCCGTCTGCAGACAATCCACACATTTAGGAAAGCATATAATTCTCATTTACTGGACGTACAAAAGACTTCAATTGGGTAGGTACACAAATTGTGCCTACTGAGACCATCCTGTTTAAAGGAGGTCCCATAGGAACTTAACATTTCACAAAAAAAATATCACTCACCCAAAAGGCTGCAGACGGACAATCGTGACGGAGGTAGGTCTTCGCTTCTTACACCATTAAAATTTTACGTACTTTGTTTTTGCTGTGACCTGTAGGTAGGTCGGTTGTAATCATCTCAACTTCGACGATAATCTTTCCTTAATATTAAGCTCTTCCAAGATCGAGATATTGGTCCGAAACGCAGTCCAAGAGATCCGCAGCAGTCTCCGCCAACACCACATTTCCAGCGCATCGATTTACAACTATACAAACTACAATTTATTTATTTAAAAAAATATTTATTTATATTATGTGCCTATAGCATTTTGTAGATAAGTATTTTTGTTTTTATTTTTATTTATTACTGGCATGTGAAACCACTTACGTCCATGCTTCACTGTGGGGAAAACTGAAAACCAGCGCCATGGCGTGAGCCGTGGCTTATGCTGAGTGTGACCCCATTGCACGTCTCCTTATGGCACAGGTAACGAAGTAACTACAGCATTGTCCCTTTCTCATTCTTTCTTGTATAATGTATTATGCCATGTATTGTGACCAAATGTACTGTGTCATGTGTGAGATAGATGTAATAAATTATTTTTATTTATTATTTATTTATTTAAAGCAGCTGTTAAGCATTTCATTCTTTTTTTTCACCAACTTTATTGTTCGTAAACGTAGTTGTACGCGTTCATTGTACTAAAATTTACGAAAAACCAAAAAACGGGACCTATATACGTGGAATAGAATAGAACGCTTTGCCTCCTGGACTCCTTCAAGGTCAGAGTTAATAGACCATAAAGTTAGTTAGTAGGTATGTAGTAAGTTAGTTTCGCTAAGTAGGTGCCTATATTAATTTTATGGAATATAATGTTTCTAGACATTCAATGTCTATTTTCAGCCTCATTGTCGCTTACCATCTGGTGAGGTGGCGGACAAATGCCTGCCTAGTAATTAAAAATAAATTATCTACCGATTTAGTTTGACCGGTCCTATATACCCTCACGTTTTAAGCTTTTATTAAGCGACGCGCAGAGCCACCACTGAAATTTCGCGCCAGCGATCTTCCGTAGCTGTGCATATACATTTTCAGAAATGTTTGTCACATCTGGCCAACTGAATTAGCGAACCAACACCAACACAGACTGGGTACACGCTCTCAACATTTTGTATCGCAACAGCGACTCACACAAACCTTTGGCATATTCGCACGCCGATTCGCGTATGTGTGAAGCGGTAAATCAAGACGCGTTCGACAGTTGATTTACTCTTACAAACATAAAGGTGCAAATGCTAAGCTGCTTTAACACGCAACCAATGTGCAACTGCACCCACTCAAGGTTCATTTATAGTGCCTATTGACGGCGTTAATTGCGATTATGTTAGGTTTAACTTACGTAGATACTGCTATTGTTGCTACTATTATTATTGCTACCAGTTTAACAGTTTTTATTATTCCAGAAATAAATTATCATTTATTAAATATTCCTAATACTCAATAATGAATTTTCGGGCCTAAGGCTAGGGCCCCTATTTTCAGACGATTAAATTTGGTTAACGATGCACCAAATACCATGTATGTTGTCGCAAAGCTAAATTTTCTTAAAGTTTTATTAGATATATGCTCTTGTATTGCACCTATTACATATTTGTCGTAATATCTAACTAATGACACGGTCTAGGGCCGATGCGGGGCGTCGAAGCTCTATGTGGTGTGACGCCAGGACAGCCCGCAGCCGGGTCAACTCGGCGCCGCCGGTAAAATCTGCAATTATGTTCAACCGTCACTGGACATATCTTATGATTGAGTGTACCGGGGCGTATAACACGTGGCGTTTTATCTCAAGTAACAAGTCAACCAAATGATTGATGTGGACAGTTACAACATGATCTTTCGTCTGGGTATTGCTTCCTTGTATCCGTTCTCTTAATAAATAATAAAATATTAAATATTAAAGGTAAAGCAAAGTCCTTGTTTTCATCTGTCTGTTTCTCCGCTTTTTTCATCGCAACCACGCAACGAATTTCTACTGGAAGGATTACATTTATAACATATGCATATGATAGAGAAAAGCCGAGCACACCCGTGCGAAGCCGAGCCAGATCGCTAGTTATAAGTAGATATAACTTCCGATTGGACTTACACTTATTCATCGATTTCAATTTGAGACAAATTCTCCACAAATAAACCCACGTTGAGAGTCACGTGCAGAATACAGCTCATCTGAAATGAATTAACAATCTTTTGGTGTTCTTGGGGCTGAAAACACGGGGATGATACTCCTGGTATTGCAAATGTCTACAGGCTACGATAATTGATTGCCGTACGCGGGCGGGCCGTCTCGTTGTAGTTGTAGGTATATAGAAAACATACTGAATTAATAGAAAATTTCCAAAACCCATTGAAAATTTAGATTAAGGTAGATCAAAGTCAGTTAATATGTGTCTAAACTAGATCGTCATGCACACCCGGGTCAAAGAACTTGCCGACACGCACACATGTATTTTAGTCATTTGTCTCAAATCCGTTTCCCGAAACATTTATGGTGGCACGCGCAGGAAACAAGTTCTCCATCGTCAGAGTTCTGCTATGTTGTTTGGCAATATTCGACATTAGGTTTAAATATTATGTAGCTATTCGAACTTGTTTTTGGGTTTTTTATGCGAATTCTCACGTGATATTTTTTTCACGTATTATGTTTCTTTTACCGGGTGTCGGTGGCCTAATGACTAAGCGAGAGGTACAAAGTTCGATTCTCAGTGCCGCCATGTACCAATTATTTTCTGAGATAATTACATTAGTTGAACACTAACCGATGCTCTTACGGAAAACATTTCTAAAAAGAAATCTCTTCCAGCTGGCCTATCGAAGGGATATGTGATAAGTAGTCGCAGATCAGACATGCACAATAATAATACCTATATACCTAATATGTCTAACTAAATATACATACACATAATAATGCCAATGTAATAAACTACATATACCTACTACTTATACCAATACATAAAATACATAGATACCTACAAATTTCAGGAACTAAGAGAGAGATAGTGCTCTTTCTCACGTTTCTTAAAAATACCGATAGATTTGCTATCGCGTATTTCATACGGCAGAGAGTTCCAGCAGCATAAACAGCGAAGGAGCAGGAATAGAAATCGGAATGGTGAGGAGGGATTGCTAACAAGGTTCGTACACTGGGACAACAATGTTTGTCTAGTAGACGAGGGAAATGAAACCGTTCAGAGAGATATAAAGGAGCGGAAGGGTTATAAAGGATGTTATAAAGAGTGGAAAAGATGTGAGGATATTGACTACAAGATGATTATTATCAAGGAATAATTTAGATGTAGTCTACAATGAAAAATAGTATGGGTAAGGGGTATGTATGGCAGATGGCCTTGAAGCGGTCGTTTGATTGATGTAGTACAGCGCAGTTGTCTTGCCTAGCTAGATCAATACCTCACAATAGAACATACATATATTGTTGGTCATACAAATATAGAATTCAATTACGTACCTGTCCGAAAATAGCGTTCGTTATTTACCTAGTTTAACTCATAGTCAGTGTAAATTGCAATGACGCCATTGTTAGCTCTGCTTATTGGGTGTTGCGTTACACGAGCATAGGTAATTGGTAATTTAATGTACTAAATAGATAGTGCGGAAAATTTGTTGCAACCAAATTTTCCACACAACTTTCCATATTCATCACCCTTTTTGTACGGTTTAAGATTTTTACCTTTAATAACGTTGTAAACTATGTTAAATATTTCACTCTTGGTATCTTGTTTCTAAATTTCGTTAATTTTTGTTAATTTTGAAACGAGAAATACATAAGCGACGTTACAATGGTCCTATTATGATCTCCGCGTTTTAGATATCGGCTTCTTTCAATATGCACAACAGTTCAAACACGCCTTCTAATATTTACGTTGTGATGCTGACTCATGCAAACACTGAGTATCGGGTACTGAGTATCACAGCCTCTAATTCAAATATGCTTTACAGAGAATTTTCGTACAACGACATTTGCACCAACCAGTTTGTAGGAAGCCAAGTTTTAACACCTCTTTTAAGGTTGTTTACTTTCCAGATACAATTTATAAATTGACGAAATTAACACTTTTAAAAACCAGTGATATCATATTGAGGCCACATTTGTCCAATAAATAATTAAATATGTGACTTCTTATGAAAAATCTTGTTATGACTTTAAGAATGATATCACATCATTGTTTGACTTAGAGTCCATTAAAGTCCATTAAATGTTGCAATTTGAGGTTTTTATGCAAACAGTTGGCATATTATAAATTATCAATATACAATGAAAATGTAGGGAGTAAAATTCGTCGTGTTACCGAAAAGAGAGGAGAAGAAAGTCACCTAAAACATCCTAAAAGAAAATGCTTGTAATGTTATTTACGACGCTCGACGAACTGTGAGGCGACCGGCCCAGTTGAATTTAGCACCAACAACCCCATGCATTAACGGTTGTCATAAAAGATGTCGTGTCGATGACCTCCAATGTCATACAGCCAGGCCATCTATAGGTACACGCCTCCGTTCCACAGGTCGAGCAGAGACTTGGACCATCACTTTGTTCTGTCCTCACATAAGCAGATCATGACGACCAGGGCCTCGAGTCCGGTAATTTACTGGGCGCAGTAGCAGCAATAGCAGCTCAACGGCAGTTTTAATTGTATAATTATACCATAAACGCGTAAAACTGCGATTGAGCTGCTCTTTTGATCCAAATACAATTCAGTCGAGCCATTGCAAATAGTAGCAGAATATCAAACACGTGTCAAACTGCTATTGAGCTGCGATTGCGATCCAATTACAATTCTATTGAGCCATTAGTAATTAGCGGACTAAAGGCCCAGAGTGGTTAAAATAAAATATTTAAAAAGAGGAGTTTATATGCCGGTCAGCTATGTAAGAGATCTCGGGTTCGATTCCCGGCCGAGCAAAAATTTGAAATGATGAATTTTAATTTGTGTTACAGGTCTGGGTGTTATAATTGTGCCTATGTATAATAAGTGTGTTTTTTAAAGTAGTTTATAAGTTGTCTAGCACCCATAACACAAGCTTTGCTTACTTTGGAGCTAGATGGCGCTGTGTAAATTGTCCCAGCGTATTTATTTATTTATCTACTACCTCCGTAAACCGTAAAATGGACAGAACTATAATCGAATATAAGAATTCTTAACACTGCAATCTCTAACTCGCTTACCAAGCGAGCGTAGAGAGTTATCTCCGTTGCCATTGCCGTTAGGCAATGCCCTCCACTGATGTGGAGGAGGTACACGCCCTCTAATTGACTGTTTGGACTGTGGATGTGACGTCAAACTAATCGATGCAATGTGCGCAGTTTTTCGCTGTTATCACGAAAAGCGACAAAGATAGCAATGTAAATGTTTGTTTCCCCACTTATTGGTATGAAGGTTAATATCGCGAATTGAAAGGTGTCCGGTTACGCCCCGGTGGCAAGTGACGCGCGTGCGCCGGCGTCGAGACAAGCCGTGATTGATCTTGATTAGGGTGGGACGGGCGCGCGGGCGGGGCGCTTCTTCATTTAAGTTTGCATACCCACTTCTTATGACAATGTGACGATATTCGCTCTGACGTCACACATTCTTGTCTCTGCTTACCTAGATGTGTGTATATGGACTTAATATGTACGTATGTATTTATTTATCATAAACATGGTACATAGGTATTTATTAACATAATTCGCCAAACTGTAAAACAGATTGTTGGCGAAGGTTTGCACTCTTATCTATATGCTTTACCCTACCAACATAGTACAAAAACTAAAAATCATACTATTATTAACAATAAACACTTATACCTAATTTGTACCTGGGCATAGACTCCGAATGAAGTGAATGATGTGAATATGCAGGGTGTTACAAACATAACACCCACTACTTATGCCATTTCAATACAATCTAATTTCAGTGCCTACTCTATTTCGAGAGGTAGGTATATTATAAACATAGGTAATTTATTCGGCGAATAGGAACCGTTAACTTAAGGAAATATCCGGCAGTGTCACATTAATATTCATAATTTAATTATTGTGAATCCGGCGTATAGGTGATGTATGTACCTATTTATGTAGGTATAATACCTACTTAGAAAGTGACGAAAGCAATTGCTCTAGATTTGCGCGAAAATATTTGGGTCAAGATCTTGTTTTTGTCAACACCCTACCGTCTAAGATGCAAATTTGTACCAAACTTTAAAATAACTTTTCTAATTAGCATAGCTACTACAGGAAAACTACAAAATTGCTGCTGTAGGTGCTAACCCAGCATTGTAAGTTAATTATTTCGCAGTTATGGTCTACAATTAGCGATAGTCAGTAGTCGCCCGTATGCAGGCCGTCCTCGCCTCGGGCCAAGGACTGCGCCCACGCACGCGTTAGTGAAATATGTCGCTAATTGTACAGCGTCGACGAGGAACCCCATTCTTTGTTACGATGCGCAAATCGCTCGTTCAATGTAGACCAAGCTTCATTGTGTGCATACTTTTTCCTTCCTTCTCGTAATATTTTATGCTTTACTGGTATTTAATGTCGTAATGAATGTTGACGCAGACATATGGGCTTTCCTTTTTGTTTAAGGTAAGTATGTTCTGAAAGAATGATTGTAGCTGTTTAGATTTAATTTGGTCGATACGATTGCACTGTCAATCCGCACGCGAGCATGCAGTATCGAGTAAAAGTAGATAAATTGCCGCGGCATCAGAAAAAAAATATAATTTAATCGACCGTTCTTTTTGTACGTGACATTTTGATCGATATTTTAGACTGCTCTATCAGTGATTCATAAAATCTGTTATCTTCCCTTATGTTCACGGTGTAGTTACTCATTTTGGCTGTAAAAATAAATCTAAGAGGAACGACCTTCAAGGCTTTCAGTCATAAATAAGTACGTTTCGCATAATTTTATCTCTCAACATAATCAAATCTCTCACCGGGTTTATTCCATTCCTATGTAAATGTTCAAACAACCGCGATCTAATTCGATTAGCGATATACGAATAACGTTGGCCTTGGTGCTCTAATTACCGGTATTTTATAGTATAATAATTATATTTAACATCGAATCACACAGCTAAAGCAATGTGCAGTATGGAATAGAGCCGATTTTAGCAATGCTCATTGCGACTAGGAGCAACAGACCACCCAATTGGGGGCTTTAGGAAACTAGCACCTTTCTTGTTCGCGATCCCCAGGTGATAAGGGTGTCCGCGGCGGTGATCACTTACCATCAGGTGGCCTGCTTGCTCGTTTGCCTCCCACTAAAATAAAAAAATCTACCCACTTTTGGCGAGTTGGTACTGAATTTTCTCAATTTACGGTCAATATTATGATATGGCATTGATACGTTCCGCTATTTCAGCTGTAAGAAAAAAATATTTTTCAACTCGGTAATCTTGAAAAGAATTTGGTCAAATTAATTGTAACTACTTACTTAGTTCCTAGACTCGCACTTTTTATTTTCGTTATATTGTCCGTATTTACCTACTCTGACATGGCACTACTTACGGCTAACATGATTGGTTACTTCTTCCCAAAGGTTGTCTCTAGAAGAGATCGCTAAAACCAATAATACCGCCTTTGCGCGCAATTTTGTTTTTCTTGTTTTTTTAATGTGTGCAATAAAGAGGTTTTTTTACTAAATTACTTACACTCAGTAGTAGAGTGATGTAAAAAAGGGACCTAATATCGTTACAAGTAAATCATCATCACAAGCACCATTTACGTTAATATATCTGAATAATAATAATTTATTATACCTACTTAATAAAAATTTAATACAGCAATATAATTTCTCATACGGCGACCGAAAGAATGGGCAGGTTCTGTACCACAGAAATAAATAAGACATCAGTAAATTAGTCAAGTCATTTAATTTATTTATTAAAAAAAATTAAGTATTTATTTAATCCTTACATGCAACCTTCCTTTCACAGACGCCTGTCTACGGTGCCAGGGCGAGAGCAAGAAAGACTCCTATGGCAAGCAGGATTGCGTGGTGGTGTGGGGCGAGTGCAACCACAGCTTCCACTTCTGCTGCATGTCGCTGTGGGTCAAACAGAACAACCGCTGCCCACTCTGCCAGCAAGAGTGGTCTATTCAGCGGATGGGGAAGTAAATCCATACAATGGTCTACGTGGAAATCATATCTACCAACTGTATATACTATCTCACTTAGAATAAACGTTGAAATCTCCACAAGGCCAATGTCATTTCCCCAATAGACCAGAAAATACTACGCAGCAACATTAAATCAACTCCCAACTGACACGTTACTAAAAATAGTCAGGTATAACATTACACGTGGCATGTATAATGAAGCTGCGGTTGCATTTCAGTTGAGTACCTAGCAATGTATCGGCGAAGATTGCGAGCGCGAGTTATGTAAGTCTACCTAGGAGCTCCTAGTTCTATAGTAGTAATTGTTCTTATAAAACGTTTGCATAACAGCTTCAGATACTAAACCATTATCGTAATTAGCCATCGGCAATTAACTAGCAGACTCCAACGTCATGGTTGCTATAGATACCACGAGAATACAGTCAAACAGTACCTATACAGTGTATAACATGGCGCCAGTCTTATGATGTCTATCATTAATTGCTGCAATATATCACTAGAGCAAACAATTAAACATAGTCAATCATGTCCACTCACAAATTATATCTTCATATTTACTTAGTTACTGAACCACCAACCAACAGCATCACCCGTCGTGTGACTAGATAAGTATTAGAAAGTACGCACTTGAGCGATATTTCGTAATATTGCTAACAAGTAATTTCTCCACAAATATGGTAATGTTTTTATTTTTATAACCGGTACACGGGTACGATTTTGCCTCTTATTCCATATTTACACTCATACATATGGCGATATTGATTTCTCCCACGGAAATCTCTCAGTTATCCTTTGAAAGAAAATATTCAAGGATCTCGGGCGGGGAGCAATACATCCTATTCTAGAAGATGACGAAATTGTTTACCAAAACTTTATTCAAATATCCTAAAAACAAGTGGTTATGTGATGTGTCGGTCACCCGTTTATATCTTTATTTTTTAGTCTTTCACCTTGGCACAACCAGGAAAGATGTGATCTTACAAAGCCTTGATACCCAACCGGATTTCTCTGCGGCACGCTTGTACTCTTTATTTATTGTTTTTACAATGCATATTTTATATTTGGGCGAATCAAACATTTCAATAATATATTTATCTTGGATTTTGGTAAAGAAACTTCCTACAATAATTTATTTACAGTAGGTTTAGTCACATCATATTTTTTTGCGGAGACCACATTCTTCGTATCTCTAGCTAGAGTCTAGCTAGAACATTTGAATGACTAATCCATTTGGAATAAAATTAGTGTAGCGATAATTTTATCACTCTATGGGAGAGCTCCTATTACGACTGACAGAAATTAATTTCCACACGCAATTTACCCATTGAACTTTGTCTGCACTAGTGGAAAACAACTGAATGCGTAGCAATTCATCAAACATATCGACAGTTCCAATGTCAAATCAATAGCAGCTATTTGTAATCATTGAATTATTCAGCAGAGACGCAAATCTATCGATCGTGACCTGAACTTCCCTCAAGTGGGTACCCTCGTTAAAGTTACGTTATGTAGGTATTTAAATAATACAGTACATTCTGATGGACTCTAATGTTTTCTAGAACTATTTCATTGCTTGGGGTTGGGACCTGGAAACCTAAGATACAGATGAAAGTCTAGTTTAGGCTCCAGTCTCACAACTATAAACTAAGATTTGTAACCTATAACACTGTATGTGAGAAATTTTTGTGGGTATTTAAATAATACCCAATATATTATACTACATCATTGGTTTTTAGTTCACTAGTGTAACGCACAGACGGATCGAGCTGAAATGTGGAAAGTGAGTCTGGACATGCATTAAGAAATAGTTTTTGAAAATTTCCACCATAAGTGGTCCACAAAGTGGTCCACAAAGGCGCTGTCGTGTGAAAAAGAACCTAACTGAATTGAATTGAATAAAATAAAACTAAGAATCATCTCAATTAAAGTGGCTGTCATATTAAAAAAACCATCGAAATCGATCCATACGTTTGGAAGCTATGATACCATAAACAGAGACATATATACACATTTCAAACACGTCGAGAATTAATCAAATAAGTAAAATATTATCTTTTATTCAACACACATGGCATCTTACCGAAAGCTATAAAATACTGACCTCGAAATTTATATGAGGTGTAAATAAATATCTAAGTGAGAGGATACATACAAAATTAATATCAAAGACCCGATTACATTACATGGAATACATTACAAATTAAACATATATCCCATGAACATGAAATATTGCAAAAGTTCTGTTTCTGTATGGCTTAGATCCCTAACATATCTGGAAACAGAGGATATTCTAACCAAGAAGTAAAATGCAATATCTATACGGCGTGCATGCACACACACACACACACAGTCACACACGCACACATGCACACACACACCTACAAATTTGATCATTTATAATTTTCCAATAACGTAAAAAATTATTGAATATTTGTTTTATATTAATTAAAGTAAATAAGCGTATTATTAATGTGTCAATTATAACGCTGATGCCTTTGAGAAGCGGAGGTGGGCGTTAATGACAGCGACACAGTAAAAACTAATGCTGTTGTTACCATACACTAGTGGTTAATGTATATTGTTCTTGTTATTATTATTATTATTTTAATAAATACTCTATGCCTGGCTAATGGCTGTAATATGAGATTATTTAAAGGGCAGCCTAGTAGCAAAGAATATTAAATGTAGAGCTTATATCGCTAAAGGTACATATGTAGTTTCAGTTAAAAGTAAAACTGATTTGGATGTAAGAATCACAAAGTCGATCTGCGTTGCAGACCTGGAAGAAGGCCTGCCCAACAGTGGACGCCCTGCAGCTGAGATAATGTTGATGAAACACAAAATAGTTTTGACCCTAAGAGTTCAGTCAAAATTTCATCGAAAAGCTCAAACCGTTTTATCATTATTTGAAGGTCGTGTAAGAAGTAGAGCTTGTTTTCCTTACCCAAATATTAAAAGCAATATTTTTTGTTATACGGCTGTACGGCAGACAAGCAAGCAACCGGGGCCGGTGTCACCTGACGGAAAGCATTCACCGTTGCGTATGGACATCAGAAACACCGGGGATGTGGCGCCACCAATGAGTTGCCCACCTCTAGAGACCTATTTTTTGCTCTTTGTAAACTAAACTTGGCAAATTATTAGTAAAATATAAATTACTTTCGGATTTTTTCGTTTGTTTGCGGATTTACAACCGCGCTTATTATAAAATTTCATAATTCTAAGTCAACGGGAAGTACATTAAAGGTTTTTGCGGTGACATATAACCTTGAGCTTTTTACTGCATTTTTATTTTCCTAGATTACATAAACTATTATAGGATTCGAAAAATTAAAAAGGTGAAGTTTACATTAAGTTTATATTTCATAAGTTAAAAATTTGTAGGCATACAGACGAACAGGCGGACAGTCAAGTGATCTTAAAGGGTTTATTTTTTACTTTTCACTTCACATCAACTGCCCGTAACAGTCCACTGCTGGGCGGGCATAATACTCCAATATATTGGTGCAGAGGTTTGTCATAATCTCCCAACATTGGAAGGCGGGTTATAGGTTGCAGTATTCAAAGCGTCTAACAGAAAACGCTGCTGCTCATTTTCTGGCTCGGTCTCAGCTGGACTGCTTTTGACTAAAACAGTACTGTCGTCTTTATACGACGTCCGTAACTAGAAGGGATGGGCACCATGTTTCACTCTTCGGGACTGCCCAAAAACACCTTTGTTCACCACCACTTCGACCACGTCTTCGGCTTATATAGAAAACTAAAAATCACCAATTCTTAAACACATTTAAGCTTAAAAAATACTTAAACAAAAAACTTCACACAAAAACACGTTATAAGTAATTCTTAAACGTGTTTAAGAATTTGGTGCATGCTAGGTTTTTTAGTTTAAACACCTAATGAACCAGCTTATGTCTGAACTTGCGGAAGTATAATAAAAAACAAATTAACTATAGAGGTATTGCTTAAAACTCCAATTGTTAATTCAAAAGTTCTTTAACCACGCTTGATAAAATATATTGGGCTATAATTTCTTATGATGAACTAGAAACATTATATGAGATCAAATTAAGTTAAATAATTTAGTTAAGGAAAGTTTTAATTAATACGAATAGAGTTCGTGACTTATGTCACGTTAAGGCCCTATGAAGTAACTTAGTAACAACATGTGAATGATTAATCACACTGGATATTACGAAACCCGTGAAACAGCTAACTAAATGTGACATTCGAAATTTTGGTCTATTCTGACATTGATGGGTATGGTTTTTTTGTTGTCCATCTCACTTATCTGACGAGAAACGTGAACATATGTTTTCGTGAATCAAACGCGTACCTACTTACGATTGCCAGCACCGGTTAAGCCAGACAGACTCGGCGTTGTCTGATACAAATTAGGCGGTGTCCGGCCTTTCCGGTTTTCGTGAATATCGAGACGTCAACAAATCAAAATTGCAAAAAAATATAGCTGTGTCATGGCACACGACCGTTGGTTTAACGTGAAATGTCTATGTCTGAGAGTCGCTTATTTAGCACTTGTTGAAATTAAATCAAAATAGATATCGTCTTTGGGATAGACGGTTGATTCCACGACCTCGACCAGCACCAAAAATTCGTCATCAATTGCGCTATCAACTTGTCTTTACGATACAAGTTACATTGATATCTATCGAGTGCGGTATCAAATGAAAGCTTTTCATAGACTTAATAGGGCTTATAAAGACGTTTTTCAGTTTTGATTTATAATAAGTAAATCAAATACACTACGGGGGTTTTTACGGAAATTTTGTATACACGAAAATTAAACCCTATAAAGTTCTCTACAATTTTTGCTTTGCTTCCATTTTTAATTCCCAACCGTTTACGCTCTCGAAATAGAATTCTCTAACTGCTACACATTTTAATAAAGAAAAATTATGGAATAAACATTAAACATAAATATTTCCAAAATTGTTTCCGTGTTGTTAGAGATGAGATGATGTTGATTCTGAATCATTTGAGGTATATTTTGCAAAGAAATTTCCTATCTAGGGGCCCAAAGAATTGTAGATCAAGATTATTTACAAGATTATAGGACACGTTTGGCAAACGGCTATCCTGTACATCGACTTGCAGGTATTTTTGTGCGTACATCTAGGACTATTTATGGATTTACCGCGTCGCGGAGCGCAGTGCAAATATGTGCGTGTGGACCTTTATGGTAAAAATACTCATGGGTCATGCTTGCGATAGTTCTACGAAAGTTACAAGTCAAACTTTTTAACCAACGTAGACAGAGTTTCTCTGTCAACGTTAACCACGATTTAGTACGATTTGTAACGCTAGAGCGAAGTTGTGGTCAACCTGGTAGAATTAAGTCTTGTCTAGACTGCTTGTAGAGTAGATCTTTACAAGAGGCCTTTGAAAGCACTATGAGCTTTCGAAGCTTGAGGTTTATTTATTTTTGTAGAACCAGTTTTGTTTTGTGCCATTTCTTATACTTGAAAGAGAAATCCATAGGTTATGGACGGGCCGCTAGAGTAAGGTATTGTAGTATCAGGGCAACGACGACACAGGGTCAGGGCTTGGCTCTTCATGACAGTCTTATCGATCTGTCTTCAATGTAAACCGTCGTCAAGTGTCGTGTTTATTACTTCGCATAATTTTGAGTTTCACGATAAACGAGGCTTCCTTTCTAGCGAGGTGTGTAAGACAGTGGAATACGTCATTGGGATGATTATATTAAAATTGTAGGCTGAGCAAATACTGTTTTATTCGATTTTTAAATCATAAGTCGGCAAACAGACACTGCACTATTAAATCATTTTATATTGACTAAGTATTGATTTAATGATGTAAGTTTTTCATAATATGATAATACAGGAAGTCAATCTACTTGGAACAAGTAAAAAATACTAGAAGTAAAAGGTGTTTATTTCGAGTACAGTGTCTAGTTACTTTTGCCGCTTTAAAATAATAGATACAGATATTTTCTCGATGTATTCGTACGTCATGGGCTGTTGGTTCGTAGTAATAAACGTCAAAGTAATTGCCGAATGTACTCGTGTTGTTGCCAGCCAAATTTGACCTGTATTCTGTGCAGCCTAATAAGTACCTATCATTATCCATTCCATCAAGTATAGATGATAAGATAATGTTAATGGAGCAACCATTTTACTTCGACTACTATGTTCAGTATTAAGTGTGCAACTGATAATTTAGAAGGCGTGTTTGGTATTTTCATACTAGTAATATAAAGGTAGGTAATACTAGATTCTAGATTTTCATACCTAAAAGACCTGTAGCACTGGGCATCCGCGTTTGGCAGGAGATGGCGCAGGATAGGAATAGATGGCGGTCTCTGGTGTCGGAGGCCAAGATCTACTTTGGGTCGCTGAGCCAGCACAGTAAGTAAGTAAGTAAGTAAGATTTTTATACTACACGTAAAGTTTGTGTGGTTGTAAGATTGTGTGGATGTTTAAAGTAGGTAATCTCCGAAACTTGTGAACCGATTTTAAATATTCTATTGCCAATAGCAAGCAAGCTACATTATTTCCTCCTGGGTACCTAATACTTAGTAATGCTGATTACATTGATTACACTTTATATTTACGTATTTTCGATGGAATCCTAGCAGTACCTAGAGTTGTAGGTACTCTGCTAATTTAAGAGTTATGTTAGTTAATTAATTTTTGTTCATTATACTTGTTTTCAAGAACCCCGCAGGTAATGGCCTCCCCAAAGAATTCCATTTATCTCAGTCATTGGTTAGTGTCACTTTTCAGTAGTATCCAGTAGCAGCCTGCTACTTTTGAGATAATACATGTATTTTTTAGCCAGACTTTGTCAACAGAATTAAAAATAATTGGTTTTATCCTGATAATACAGTTGATGCCGATCAGCTTAATGCTCCTCAGTGACAACGCGGCACCTGCTAGTCTGCATTGACAAATACTACATCATATTATTTGATTCACATCCGTTTACACAATAACCAGACCATTCTGATGCATTGTAGCAGAAACCACCAGTCAATATGATAGTAAACTGTAAAGTGATTGGTATTTCGGGATACAAGGGTTGCTGATGTCCATAGGCGGCGGTGACCACTTTTCATCAGGTGGCCCTGACGAAAAGAAAAAAAAATACAACGATAAAGACCGCGATTCGTCCGTTGAAACATGTTTTATTTGGAATGATATTTTGTTATGTTTGTTACCGCATTCCGACAGGTGGGCGATTCTTTCTATTTAACGTCTGTAAAAAAAAGAGTGGATTATTGTAAAAGTTGAGCTCTACTTAGGTAGAGTAGCCCTGCTACACTGCTAATCTACAGTTACTTAGTACTAACTTTCACTCGCCCACCGTTCTCGCAGAAAAAGCAGTCTAACATAGGACATTAGTTTCCAAGTTTTAAGATACTTTCTAGGATTCATAGCAGGTGTACATCATAAAAAAAAATTCATCAGTAGTTTATTATGCCATGTTCTTTACATAATTGCGTGAAATCGGGACATGGAATGTTCAACTGAAATTGTGGTGAAATAGGAAACTATCACTCTTTTAACTGAATATAGGTACTGTATTTGCCATGGTTTTGTATCCTGAAATTAATTTGCTCTCCTTATAATTCGAATATGTCGAAATACTGACGTAATTGGCTAAGAAGAAATATAAAAGGTGATGAAACCACGCCAGGTTTTTGCAACCAGAACAAAGGTCTTTTACGTCGCAAAACCATTATTTGGCACAGAATCTCGTGATTCGTGACACTTTTTGTCCGTTTGCCTCTTCTGCATATGTAATCAGCATCAGTGCCTAATTTATGCAAAAAAATCGCAAACACTAATCAACTTGTTTGTTCCTATACGCGAGAACCTCGTGATGTGGCATTTAGTGTTTTGTGTTTCCTGGTGGCTTATTTTTTCTTGTTAGTACTCAAGTCGGAGAACAAGTGGCCTTTGCTTGTATAATCTACTACACGTTTCGCCACACCCCGCCAGGCCTCCATGGCCAGCCAATCAGCGCAGGCCACAGCGACTCGCAGTCATTACTTTCGATGCATTGGACTTCAGTTAGCCTTGGACGGGAATAAACATTGCGTCGGGTGACAATAATTATTCGCAACCAATCTAATCAGTTGGACCATTGAACGATGGCCAGATAGACCGGATTGGTTTAGCAAATACTTAGGTGTAGATCAACCTATGTGATTAGTTGTAGTCGTATTTTTTTATTTGCATACTTTAATATCCTTTCGAATATTTATTAAGTACAGTCGATCGATATCTCTAAGAGGGGATTAGGTAGATTGTTGTGGTTGGTATTCAAGCAATAGGTACAATAAAAGTTATGGAAAGTCATCCCCTTTTGTTTTATTGTATCTATTTGTTTCATATTTATTAGCATGTACAAAATTTTTATGGCTCTATTTCTATTCCTTATATATCTGTAGGTGGAGAACGGTTATAAGGAAAAAGGTCATCGTTTATTTTTATTTTCTGTAATGAATGACAAACGAAGCAGAAAATATCCCTAGTCATCCTACAAGAATGACATTAATTATCTTTAGGCAGTAATAAGAGTTTCTGTTTCTAGTACGTATGAATAATTGATAGATTACGTTACACTGGGCTTATTGTGAGAAACATACAATAATTTTTTCACACTGCCTGATAAGATGTAACAAGCGAACATTCATCTGAATCCGTCCAGCGAGTTAACCTTAGTACCCATGTTATATTCTATCATAATCACCTATCTGTATTTCGTTACATATATATGTAACAAAATACAAATCAACCTACGTATTCTCGAAAACTACAGAACATGGCCGGCCATGGGCCCCACTAGCAGCCTACTAGCGATTTCCGGCCAGCCACGATTCTCCAGCGATGTCACCGCGAGCCTACCACGAATTCGCCGTCGCTCTTTTATTTTAAGCATAAGATGGGAAAAGTATTTTCTAAAACGTATTCCTTAAAGGAATAATTATTAACAAATGTTGGTATTCAGTAAGTAGCCACAAAAACACAGAATCCAGATGACAGACTACCTAACCGGCAACCACAATTGAATAGCTTCAGCGTTATCGTGAAATCGCAAACGAACGTGATGGTTCGCGGCATAGACTAATAAAACGGCTAAATTCACACAATAGGATGTGACTGTGACCACTGCATTCTCAGTCGATGGTAATTTTCCACTCGCTCTGTGTAATGAATCGATGTTTATGAAACATAACGCAAGTGAGTGCACACACGCAACGGTTCTGCGGCGACGGCAACTCGAGACCTCTGTGTCAGAAAATTCGACTGTTGCCGACCACGGACAATTACAGCTCTCTTTGTTTGTAATTTTGTATACACGAGTAGACGCACCATTGACGAACGTTCTGGAATCGCCTGGCTTCTGACGTAGTAGGTATCTGTGTGACAGGGAGCTCACCGTTTGAGTTGCTTCGACTTTACGCCAATTCTAAATATGGATGAGAGTCAAATTTTGTGATTTGAGACCTATTCTAAACGGGAGATTTGTGAGTATATGAGTATTGTGTGTATGGATGGCCATTTACACATAGACTGGCGCACATTCTTTACTTTCACGAATAAACTAGTGAACCGAATACTTATTGATGATATTGTTGTAGCTTACATCTTAGGAAATGCATGAATGCACGTGCCTCGAGTCACACCGCAAGGACAGTTTAAAAGTGTCACGCAAGCGTGTAAAATGCTTAAGACTGTTAGCATTGCGTCATAGAAAGAACGCAGACTCATCACAAATAACCGATACTTATATACATATTTAAAGAATATTTTTAGATATTTTCAATTTACACACTCTATAGGAGAGAATGAAAGTTATTCTTCATTAGTTACATGACTGAAAAG
Source organism: Blastobasis adustella (assembly GCA_907269095.1). Taxonomy (NCBI): domain Eukaryota; kingdom Metazoa; phylum Arthropoda; class Insecta; order Lepidoptera; family Blastobasidae; genus Blastobasis; species Blastobasis adustella. Next base: position 10,665,774 of record OU026123.1, on the reverse strand, counting down.
GCAACTTTGTAGGTGGCGTGCGCATTTGCTTCGGGCGCGGCACGGTAGGCTGTCCTCGGGCCTCGGTCTTTCAGTACGACGAGCGAGGAGCCAGCTAAGCACACACACAGAACTTTTGACGTACCTATGATACCTATGAAATAGTTTAATAAATCATCCTAGCGCGCTATCTTGGTTTCTAACAGACAAGATTAACATTCGTTCTTCCAAATGCGCTCTATTTTCAGCGACGATTTTACGTCGTCGTAAACTGCTACGTTATTCTCTAAGACAATATCCGTGAGCGCAACGATGAAACGTGACAGATTGTGTCCAGATTTCCATGCAACGCGCAAATTTCTATTGCAATATTGTCATCATCCGACGGAACATCCTACATTTCTTCATTGCGATCAAGGATTTTTCTTAGACTATCGCACCCCTGTTCGTCTTGCATCTTGCAGTTGTCTATTAAGAATTAATATTGATGTGTTGATTATATTGTTGTAGAAATGGTCGTGGCTATAACTTAGTAAAGTTGTTTAATGGACCATAAACCTTAATTGCTGAATCGCGTACAGCGTAATCCCGACTCGGTCACAATGCTTACAATCCCCTCATCAATTGACTGTTAACTAACGTCTAATTGACGGCTCTAACTATCGCGATGAACTCAGAGTGAGAAATAATTACCGAAGTAAATACAACAAGGGCTCGGGATTGGTTAGGTACTCCAAAACGGATTTACCAAGATAGTTAACATAACAGTTTAAACTATGAATGCTAACGAATTACGGGCTTAGAGAGTATATTATAGCCTGCCAAAGAAAGAAGATTTCAGATAAATTATTGGTAACTACTGTGTACCTACAGTTACTACTTAATGTTTCCAAGCATTTATATAGAATACTTAAGCAGATAAACATGTCATCATCATCATCTTAGCACCCACGTTGCACATGAGGACCCGGGGTCCGCGTTCTTTTCCTCTTAGTCCACTTCGCTCGGTCTTCGGCATCCTTGGTAGCGAGTTTGTTGGCAAGCATATCACTCCCAACAACGTCCAGCCATTGCTCCTTGGGGCGGTTTCTCTTTCCCGTGCCTGACGGAGGTGGAAGATACCCAATCTTCCCGGTGAAGAGGATGCGGTTATAAAGGTCCGTAAGGATGCTCATACCACGAGAGCCCATCGATTTTTGCTGGAGCTCATCGAAACAGAGGAATATGTAACCTTAAGTTAGTATATTAGATGTGTAGGTAATCAAAGTAGATAAGTAAGTATAAATTGAAGATCGGCGCCTTTAATTTCTATTTTGATAAAAATTATTTAACTAAATCTACCTACTTAAAATCGATGTAAAATTTATATTCATATATTATTTAGATCTACTTATATCACTTTATTTTCTAAACAAATTATTTTCATTTATATTTTAGCAAGTACATACATTCATGAAGGTAAGTACCTACGATGTACCTACGCTAATGTGAAAATCACGAAATATATGCAGAATTTGTCATCGAAAGCTATAAAACATTTTACGATTACGATTTAGTATCGATCGTCTATTCGCATAAGGTTTTATGTATTGAGTAGGTACGTGAATTTTACGATGCCTCTATATCCCCAGAACTCTCCATGGGCACGAGTAATTTTCCGCCATACTAAATACCGGATTCGGTAAGTATATGTTTGTTATGGTAAGTATTATTATTTAAAATCCTAATATTAATAAATAATGCACTATTTTATCAGTTTGATACTTTGAATTCTTAATTAAGAAAAGTACCTATTGGTCATTGAGACGAACGCTTGTAAGTGCGAATTTAGTCCATATCATCCATACGGTCCATATCCCCTATAAAAGTAATGTAACCTGAATTTTCATATTGATCAAATTCAGTTCAATGTACCTCTGGGCGGAATTTTCCGCAATTGAGCGCCAACAATTAAATCAATCTAGAACCGCCACCGAAGCGGTTGGCAGTGGCTGCACAATGCCACAATCTTCTCTGATCCGGTGGCCAAAACTGGAACTACTTGTGGATATTTTGAAATGTCTTGTCAATGCCATTGACAGCGACGCTGACATCGGGTCGGGTTTGTGGCACTGTACCAAAGCTGTGCCGGCGGGATCCTTGATCGATTTGCCGTTGGACTGGCGACAGTTACTCACGCAAGTAGGTAATACGCAACACCGCACTACAATTAGATAATGACTGTGCTCATGAAACCTGAGACCAGTCGGCGAAATATTGAACAACGAAGACCAACTAATTGATAGTTTGTAGCCACAGGCTAGCTTGGCCGTTACTGGTCTGATTGTATAATTCTTCACTCATTTCATTTCTTGCTGTATTACAGCTGCTAGAGTTAAGAATACACCGTCACGGGGTGGTAATCGGCTCCCGAAACTGTTTTACTAATCTCAGGATTTCCAGCGGAAGACCTTGGTATTATTATTATTTTATTTTATTTGGCAGACCAACAGCTATCCAACAACATAATATTAATATCCTTACGAAACAGAATGCCAATTACAGCCAATATTGTTTTCGCTGAAAGAAATCACACCTAACGAGTTGCAAGCTCGTTGAGATACTGAAATTCAACTAGCCTCAAAGTACGAAACGGTCACCCATCCAGTACCCAGATTGATAATCGATCTCGCAAGTATGCAGCCACTAGACCAGGGCCGCGAGAGTACACGTCCAACAAAAAATTGTACCTACCTTATAATTTTATAACTAAAACAAGTAGATAAATTGTTTACTTTCATATAAAAGACATCAACGAGATCCCGTTAGACAACATTATCTGCAAGCCCAGCTTTCTAAGGTAGGGTAGCCTTTAGGTGATTCTACTTAATTAATTTATACTATTTCACATTATTATGTAGCCATACAACAACCTTCACTACTAGGAAATCTACGGCCATGGTATATAAATTTGGTCAGTCATAGTCCGATGAGCTCATGCCTCATTATCTAGTATCTCATCATATAATCAGTGATAAGGGAATTTATAACTAAATCTGATTTAATGATGATGACAAAGCAGGTCAAAAAATATTGCTCTGGCATGGCGTAATTTAAAACCCAATCACTTATTTTCCTTCATACTTACTAAACCCCCTTTTGTTTTAATGTATCTATTTGTTTCATATTTATTAGCATGTACAATATTTTTATTGCTTTATTTCTATTCGTTATATATCTGTAGGTGGAGAACGGTTATAAGGAAAAAGGTCATCGTTTATTTTTATTTTCTGTAATGAATGACAAACGAAGCAGAAAATATCCCTAGTCATCCTAAAAGAATGGCATTAATTATCTTTAGGCAGTAATAAGAGTTTCTGTTCTAGTACGTATGAATAATTGATAGATTACGTTACACTGGGCTTATTGTGAGAGACATACAATGATTTTTTCACACTGCCTGATAAGATGTAACAGGCGAATATTCATCTGAATCCGTCTAGCGAGTTAACCTTAGTACCCATGTTATATTTTATCATAATCACCTATCTGTATTTCGTTACATATATATGTAACAAAATACAAATCAACCTACGTATTCTCGAAAACTACATAACATGGCCGGCCATGGGCCCCACTAGCAGCCTACTAGCGATTTCCGGCTGGCCGTGATTCTCCAGCGATGTCACCGCGAGCCTACCACGAATTCGCCGTCGCTCTTTTATTTTAAGCATAAGATGCGAAAAGTATTTTGGACAACGTATTCCTTAAAGGAATAATTATTAACAAATGTTGATATTCAGTAAGTAGCCACAAAAACACAGAATCCAGATGACAGACTACCTAACCGGCAACCTCTATTGAATAGCTTCAGCGTTATCGTGAAATCGCAAACGAACGTGATGGTTCGCGGCATAGACTAATAAAACGGCTAAATTCACACAATAGGATGTGACTGTGACCACTGCATTCTCAGTCGATGGTAATTTTCCACTCGCTCTGTGTAATGAATCGATGTTTATGAAACATAACGCAAGTGAGTGCACACACGCAACGGTTCTGCGGCGACGGCAACTCGAGACCTCTGTGTCAGAAAATTCGACTGTTGCCGACCACGGACAATTACAGCTCTCTTTGTTTGTAATTTTGTATACACGAGTAGACGCACCATTGACGAACGTTCTGGAAGCGCCTGGCTTCTGACGTAGTAGGTATCTGTGTGACAGGGAGCTCACCGTTTGAGTTGCTTCGACTTTACGCCAATTCTAAATATGGATGAGAGTCAAATTTTGTGATTTGAGACCTATTCTAAACGGGAGATTTGTGAGTATATGAGTATTGTGTGTATGGATGGCCATTTACACATAGACTGGCGCACATTATTTACTCTTTCACGAATAAACTAGTGAACCGAATACTTATTGATGATATTGTTGTAGCTTACATCTTAGGAAATGCATGAATGCACGTGCCTCGAGTCACACCGCAAGGACAGTTTAAAAGTGTCACGCAAGCGTGTAAAATGCTTAAGACTGTTAGCATTGCGTCATAGAAAGAACGCAGACTCATCACAAATAACCGATACTTATATACATATTTAAAGAATATTTTTAGATATTTTCAATTTACACACTCTATAGGAGAGAATGAAAGTTATTCTTCATTAGTTACATGACTGAAAAGGCAACTTTGTAGGTGGCGTGCGCATTTGCTTCGGGCGCGGCGAGGTAGGCTGTCCTCGGGCCTCGGTCTTTCAGTACGACGAGCGAGGAGCCAGCCAAGCACACACACAGAACTTTTGACGTACCTATGATACCTATGAATCAGTTAAATAAATCACCCTAGCGCGCTATCTTGGTTTCTAACAGACAAGATTAACATTCGTTCTTCCAAATGCGCTCTATTTTCAGCGACGATTTTACGTCGTCGTAAACTGCTACGTTATTCTCTAAGACAACATCCGTGAGCGCAACGATGAAACGTGACAGATTGTGTCCTGATTTCCATGCAACGCGCAAATTTCTATTGCAATATTGTCATCATCCGACGGAACATCCTACATTTCTTCATTGCGTTCAAGGATTTTTCTTAGACTATCGCACCCCTGTTCGTCTTGCATCAAGATGCAAGACGAACAGGGGTTGATAATTCAGAGGTTCTTAATAGACAACTGCAAGCAGTTGTCTATTAAGAATTAATATTGATGTATTGATTATATTGTTGTAGAAATGGTCGTGGCTATAACTTAGTAAAGTTGTTTAATGGACCATAAACCTTAATTGCTGAATCGCGTACAGCGTAATCCCGACTCGGTCACAATGCTTACAATCCCCTCATCAATTGACTGTTAACTAACGTCTAATTGACGGCTCTAACTATCGCGATGAACTCAGAGTGAGAAATAATTACCGAAGTAAATACAACAAGGGCTCGGGATTGGTTAGGTACTCCAAAACGGATTTACCAAGATAGTTAACATAACAGTTTAAACTATGAATGCTAACGAATTACGGGCTTAGAGAGTATATTATAGCCTGCCAAAGAAAGAAGATTTCAGATAAATTATTGGTAACTACTGTGTACCTACAGTTACTACTTAATGTTTCCAAGCTTTTATAAATACTTAAGCCTTCTTTCTTGCTCTCATTGCTTTCATTGCTCCTTGGGGCGGTTTCTCTTTCCCGTGCCTGACGAAGGTGGAAGATACCCAATCTTCCCGGTGAAGAGGATGCGGTTATAAAGGTCCGTAAGGATGCTCATACCACGAGAGCCCATCGATTTTTGCTGGAGCTCATCGAAACAGAGGAATATGTAACCTTAAGTTAGTATATTAGATGTGTAGGTAATCAAAGTAGATAAGTAAGTATAAATTGAATATCGGCGCCTTTAATTTCTATTTTGATAAAAATTATTTAACTAAATCTACCTACTTAAAATCGATGTAAAATTTATATTCATATATTATTTAGATCTACTTATATCACTTTATTTTTTAAACAAATTATTTTCATTTATATTTTAGCAAGTACATACATTCATGAAGGTAAGTACCTACGATGTACCTACGCTAATGTGAAAATCACGAAATATATGCAGAATTTGTCATCGAAAGCTATAAAACATTTTACGATTACGATTTAGTATCGATCGTCTATTCGCATAAGGTTTTATGTATTGAGTAGGTACGTAAATTTTACGATGCCTCTATGTCCCCAGAACTCTCCATTGGCACGAGTAATTTTCCGTCATACTAAATACCGGATTCGGTAAGTATATGTTTGTTATGGTAAGTATTACTATTTAAAATCCTAATATTAATAAATAATGCACTATTTTATCACTTTGATACTTTGAATTCTTAATCAGAAAAGTACCTCTTGGTCATTGGGACGAACGCTTGTGCGAATTTAGTCCATATCATCCATACGGTCCATATCCCCTATAAAAGTAATGTAACCTGAATTTTCATATTAATCAAATTCAGTTCAATGTACCTCTGGGCGGAATTTTCCGCAATTGAGCGCCAACAATTAAATCAATCTAGAACCGCCACCGAAGCGGTTGGCAGTGGCTGCACAATGCCACAATCTTCTCTGATCCGGTGGCCAAAACTGGAACTACGTGTCAATATTTTGAAATGTCTTGTCAATGCCATTGACAGCGACGCTGTCATCGGGTCGGGTTTGTGGCACTGTACCAAAGCTGTGCCGGCGGGATCCTTGATCGATTTGCCGTTGGACTGGCGACAGTTACTCACGCAAGTAGGTAATACGCAACACCGCACTACAATTAGATAATGACTGTGCTCATGAAACCTGAGACCAGTCGGCGAAATATTGAACAACGAAGACCAACTAATTGATAGTTTGTAGCAACAGGCTAGCTTGGCCGTTACTGGTCTGATTGTATAATTCTTCACTCATTTCATTTCTTGCTGTATTACAGCTGCTAGAGTTAAGAGTACACCGTCACAGGGTGGTAATCGGCTCCCGAAACTGTTTTACTAATCTCAGGGTTTCCAGCGGAAGACCTTGGTATTATTATTATTTTATTTTATTTGGCAGACCAACAGCTATCCAACAACATAATATTAATATCCTTACGAAACAGAATGCCAATTACAGCCAATATTGTCTTCGCTGAAAGAAATCACACCTAACGAGTTGCAAGCTCGTTGAGATACTGAAATTCAACTAGCCTCAAAGTACGAAACGGTCACCCATCCAGTTCCCAGATTGATAATCAATCTCGCGAGTATGCAGCCACTAGACCAGGGCCGCGAGAGTACACGTCCAACAAAAAATTGTACTTACCTTATAATTTTATAACTAAAACAAGTAGATAAATTGTTTACTTTCATATAAAAGACATCAACGAGATCCCGTTAGACAACATTATCTGCAAGCCCAGCTTTCTAAGGTAGGGTAGCCTTTAGGTGATTCTACTTAATTAATTTATACTATTTCACATTATTATGTAGCCATGGTATATAAATTTGGTCAGTCATAATCCGATGAGCTCATGCCTCATTATCTAGTATCTCATCATATAATCAGTGATAAGGGAATTTATAACTAAATCTGCTTTAATGATGATGACAAAGCAGGTCAAAAAATATTGCTCTGGCATGGCGTAATTTAAAACCCAATCACTTATTTTCCTTCATACTTACTAAACATCGCGTTTCACGTGAACCTCACGTGAACTCATTGAAAATCATATTTTCAAATACGTATTCAATTAAAGCGTCGTCCTTGTTTACATCCTTTGAGTCAGGTGTAGCGGAATTTTGAGGCTAGTCTGCGGCGCGGAGGTCAGTGACGTCAGTGATTAGAAAGTCGGTGGCTGGCGCCGTGCGACGGGCTGGCAGGAATGGCGGCTACGACTGTAAGTCCAATGCCTCAAAGTTATCTGACTCGGTGGCCAAAACTGGAACTAAGTGTCGCCATTTTGAAATGCCATTTTGTTCAGCAACAGCGACGCAGCCATTGACTCAGATAAGCTTGTGGCACTATATACGTAGTATTTACAGTATAGCTGCCCGGAGGTGTGGCGCCGCACTGCACGCGCGCCGGGACGGGCCTTCGCGGCGCGCGTGCCTACCAAATGGCAATCACGGTTGATATTGCATCACTATTTTCAGAAATATGATGACTGGTAGATGAGTTATTGCTGATTCAATTGTACTTCAATCTATTTAGTTCTTCAAGTCAATGTCAATTGATTTTAATATATATGTTGTAATGTATTTTATGTACTGACTGAAATAAAATGTATTGTATTGTATTGTAAAACTAGATAAGTATAGTAGGTAGGTATCTCGTCATCACTGCCCTTTAACTATTGTATTGTAGATGATTTAACAGCGTCATTGTTAACGTATCCGTAGGTATCTCTCCACCTAAAGACCTACCATTCCGAATGCAAGTTACGTACTTGGTTGCAGTTATTTCTAAATAAGAAATCAGATAAAAAGTACCGAGTCAAACTCCATTTGTTCTACTCGTTAATAAGTTATTAACGATTTTCCGTCCCCGTACCCTTCAAGAAAGTTGAACGACATTCTGTACCCAGTACTTTACCAGGTAGGTTGTTATTTTTATGATTCCGCGGTTGTGCAACGAGGTCGGCCGCAAACAATTTTCCTTCTGACGCAAATCCAGACTGTGGCAGCCGGTGATTGGTCGACGTGAAACAAGCCCCCGCGTCGTCATGCGCCCACACACGTACGCGCTCGCCCGCAGCGCAAACCTCGTGACTGTAGCTAAATTACTCGTGTCTACGTGCATTAGCCTAACTTCTTTGTAACAATGCGCTTTTATCATCAAACGAATCAAATAAAAATAATGCCTCTTGCCACTAAACAGTGTGGATTTAGAATGCCATAATTGTTCACTACTTTGTACAATTAATATGCTCTATAGTAATCGCAAAATAAATAAGAGTTATCATTATATCAGCCGAAAGACGCCCACTGCTAGGCATAGGCCTCCCCCAAAGATAAATAAGAGTAGTCATCGCTTAATTTCTTGTACTTCCATTAATTCAATTAGGTACTTAGAAGTTGTTTGCAAGCAGAATAGCTAACTATTCGGTAGGTACCTCTAAAAAATTTACCAAATCATTTTGAAACCAGTTTACGAGCCAAGAACATTTGCTGAAACGTGACAAGCGTTTTACCATGTTGTTTTATTTGCAAATATGCGACTGTAGTGTAACTAACTAGCTTCCAACAATGAGCAAAGTGCAAAATGAACACTGAAATGTATAATCCATCAATGTCACAATCACAATACCATTAGGTATATAACTCTGATCTTTACAGTTGCTTACTCTTTATCTAATTACTTATATTAATATTCTTATCCGGCTTAAAAATTTGTAAGAAGAATACGATACCTATTTGACCTTCTTCTCATAGAGCAGATATATATGTATCCTTTTACAAAGTAAATATCTATAATAAAAGTATTTCTCGTGTCATTAAGACTACGCATAAAAACCATAGGTACTGATAGAAATACGTTCTAGTTTTCCTTATGGTTATTATTAGTCTGAGAGCGGTATTGATAAATTTAGATAGGTATTTAAAAAACTGCAGCTACCAGTGACTGGTTGACGGGTTCTAGATCCATACCTGGTCAAGTCACTTCTTCGTCTCGCGCGGTGGCTTCTGGGTCGCTGACGGTGTTGGGGGCTGCCACTGGCGTGGCAGGGGCGTCGCCGGAGTCTCGCAGGAACGTCGACCTCGCAAGGGACTTTCCTGCGGCTGCCGGGGGTCTCGTTCGGAGGAGGGGACCGCGGGACTAGGTCGCTCAACGGCCCCGCGTTGCTGCCCATTTGCAAGCAGCGCTCGGGGCCCGGCGCAGTTAGATCCGTCGACCCGTAGGGACGAAAATGCAGCGCCGGGCAGTCAATCCGGTGGGTTGGCCATCGGGGCGCGGTGCGCGCGTCGGCGGCCGGTGTCGAGTCAGGTGGGGCGCCGCGAGCGGTGCTCAGCGGCCGTAGAGTCCGGTAGGGGTGGAGTGTAGGGTCTCAACCCGAAGGGAGTCCGCCTACACCCGATGTCGTGTCAGGGAGTGGCATCGTCGCGTCCGGTAGTGCGCCGTCGTTGGCGGCGATGAGTCAACGGCGGGTCAGGATGGTTGTGGCGATCAGTTCGATGCGCGCGCGCCCGCACAGCCCGAATCCAGCCCGGCGTTGGCTGGATGGCGGCGGCGGCCCCGCCGGCGGGGGTTGACTCCGTTCGGCGAGGCGCATGTGCCGCGACACAACATCATGTTGTGCGCGACACATTTTCGGGGGCTCGTGTGCGGCTTCGTCGGCTCGGCGGGCGGAGGGAACAGGCGCGGTGCTCGACCTCTCGGCGGCTCGATGCTCGACGGCTGGCTGTTGGCGCGGCGCAGGCAGTCTGATCGAAACCCTGATCTTCCATACCTGGAAGATAGAATTTGCAGTTTTGTATTCCATAGTCTTACGGCGATGTTCGCCTGTAATGAACAACCTATAGGCATTCAGGAGCCGTGGGATGTCCGAAGACACCTACCGAAGTCCGGGCGAAGTGGAGAAGAAAATGCAGGAAATCGGACCCTGGCAGAGGCCGGGATAAGGCCTGGCAGAGTAGATGATTGGGTGGCGTCTGGCAAAGAAGAATATTGCAACAACTCTGCTCCTATTCACTTCGCTTTTCACGATAGAATGGGCAATTGGGTATTGGTCTTGCAAATCTCTGTAGGCAGCGTAACTTCTTTTTATCAATTGTACGCGTTTTTGGCATTCTGCTACAATCGAAACTTCCATTGAGCTGCTACTGCGATCTAATTAAAATTCAATCGAGCCATGTAAATTAACGGACTCGAGGCCCTGTTTGTCTACCAATTGATAAAAATGGAGGCATGCTGGCCTCGATACCAGAAAATGGTAGCAGCCCTATTATGCATGTTGTGTGCTTTCAATACTGCGATCACCAACCTGCCGGCCGTGCATGGCGAAACCCTCCACTGATGTGGAGGAGGATCGAGTCCAGCAGTGGATATTTATGGGCTATAGATGTGGATTGTGAGTCATGAGTTAACGCTTATAGTTACTCAGAAATGCACATAGTGGAGAAAGCTTATGCGCGGACACACCTTAAGTAGGTATGCAAATTTTAGTATATGCGAAGGACTTTTTTTTGCCTAGGGAGGCACTGGATTGATCAATTTCGTTCATTTTAACGGACACATAGTGCCGACCGCCATTCAACTAAACTTGTCAGTTGGAACCTATGTCTGATTTCTTTGGTTTGAACCCAGTGCGTTCGCGCGCACTGAGAGACTATAAATAAAAATATTGGCAAGTTAGCTACCTTCATGGCAATTTTTATTTGCTCTATGCCTCGTAGTAACGTTCCTGAATAGAATCTACGTTATAACTTATGCGCGCCGCGCCTAGGCCCAATTCTGCTCTGCTTACCTCTTCCCTTCGCCCCAAATCAGTGACAAATTATTACAACAAAAACGTGCTAATTGGGGCTGACTGGTGAAATTGCTCCATGGACACTTAACCTGCAGGTCAAAATTTTTGGAAACCCAATTGAAACTGTAAAATGGAAATTGTGATAAATGTTGATATTCAGTGTTGGTAACGTTATTCTTCAAACCGGTACATCAAGCATTGTTACTCGGCTTAACTGTAGAAACTACGTTGGCACTAGTACACGCCAATTTTATGACTTAATCATTTAATACAATACACACATCTGTTGCGATTTGCAGAAGGAATATCATATTCTGTTGCAACGAGACATTCATAGTGTTAAATTACAAAGTCTGTGCCCACGTTGTAGGTGTAAACAAACATGCCTTGTTTGAAGCCGTGTGCAAAATGCAAACCTAATTGTTAGCTGAAATACTATAACTAACTAACTAACATAGGGGCCGCCACGTGTTGGTGGCAAAGTTAGTCCTCATCGCCACGTGATATGTTTCTCTCATTTGCTTTCCTAGAGCTGTTTAATAATGAACGATATCTAGGTTTATTGAACAGCTCTGGGAAATAAGATAAACATCTCACTTGGAAACCAGGATATTCTTTACTATAGTCAAGAGCTAGTTCTCTCATTTGACAGTATTTGGAATGGGAATTGGAACTCTTGGCGCTCGACTTCAAAAATTTACTTTTCTATTGTATTTTCATCATCATCATCATCATCATATCAGCCAGAAGACGCCCACTGAAGACACTCACTATAACCCTTTGGGTTATAGTGAGTTTTCTTATAAGGCCTACAGTGAGCGGCCAAGTTTCAGTTCCGTAAGTCATCACTGGCAACACACATTGGTCAAAGACCTTCGTCTTGAGACATTGCGGTAATTGGGACGAAAATATATGGCGTAGCTTCCCGAATGCTGCCCAACCGAGTTGGCTTCGTCGATTGACCTCTTTCTCGAAGTTGGACCTACCTAACTGGACTATTTGTCCTAGGTATGAATAGTCGTCAACAACTTCAAGTGGAATGCCTCCAATTGTCACTGGAGTAGGCACAACATGGACATTCGACATAATTTTCGTCTTGTCCATGTTTATTTTAAGACCTACTTGTTGAGAGGCACTACAGAGGTCATCGAGCATTTTGCCCAAGTCTTCCAGGGTTTCAGCCATGACTACGATATCGTCAGCAAATCTGAGGTGAGTGAGGTACTCGCCGTTAATATTGATGCCAAGTCCGTCCCAGTCCAGAAGCCTAAAGATACCCTCCAGTGCAGCAGTGAACAACTTCGGTGATATGACATCACCTTGTCTAATCTAGCTTGCTTGTCTGCAGCAGAATAGGTTCTGTGGTCTTATCGTGGAGACGAACCGACATAGTGGCGTTTTCGTACAAACCCTTCAGTGCTCCGATATATCGATAGTCATTTTGGCACCGCTGTAGAGACTGGAGCACCGCCCAAGTTTCGATCGAATCGAAGGCTTTCTCATAGTCCACAAACGCCAAGCATAATGGCCGGTTATACTCTTCGGTCTTCTGTATAACCTGCCGCAGCGTATGTATATGGTCTATGGTACTAAAACCTTTTCGGAATCCGGCTTGTTCGGGAGGCTGGAAGTCATCAAACTTGCGTGCGAGACGATTCGTAATGACTCTCGAAAACAGCTTATTCACATGGGTCAGCTGCGATATTGGTCTGAAGTTCTTCAAGAGAGCCTCATCACCTTTCTTGAAGAACAATATCACTATACTTCTGTGCTATGTTTCCGGCGTTTTTCCCGCGAGAATGACGGAATTGAACAGCTTCTGAAGGGTCTTAAGCACAGGTTTGCCATCAGCTTTCAGAAGCTCAGCCGTAATTCCATCATCACCCGGCGCCATGTTGTTCTTGAGCTGTTTGAGAGCCATTCTAATCTCGTACAGGCTGATGTCCGGGATATCTTCGGTGTAGTGTCAGGTCAACTTGGCTCTGGGGTCTTTTGCCATACTGGTATCCGGTGCCCGTGTTGTCGTGTATAACTGTCCATAGAACCTCTCGACTTCCCTCAAAACCTCGGACTTGGTCGGAACAACTCTGCCGTCATCCGTTTTCAGTCTCGTCAACTGGCTCTGTCCAATCGACAGATCTCTCGCAAAGACTTTAGAGCCTTTATTCTGCTCGATCGCCGCCTCAATATTGATAGTATTGAAGCGGCGTACTTCGCGAGTCAGAGACTTGGAGATCTGTCGATTAAGTCGCCTAAATTGAGAGACATCATCAGGATATTGCAGAGTCACTGCGCGTCTTTCTTCCATGAGTTTGAGGGATACCCTCAGAGATTTTGCTTGTTCTTTTTGTACGGCAGGCTTTGTAAAACTTTGACCCAACCGTATAGACAGTTTCCACGAACCTGTTATTGTAGTCGTCCACGGCGAAGCACTCTCCTAAGCACTCGAAGCGATTTTGTAATTCATTTGCATTGTATTTTCACTTACCTATAATTAATCTGTTAGGTTTAGGTAATTCTTTTAACTTTCTGCCTACAGCTACATTTTATCATCGCAGCGCTCGCCACCGACAGGGAGTTCATCCTCACACCTTGGAGCCAAATTGGTCACAACCTGTGCGGTTCCAAAGAAACATGCTCCAACACACACTAGGGTTGTGGAATGAACTACCTGGAGAGGGTTTCCCTGAACATGGAGTTTTTCAAGAAAGGGGTGAAAAGGGTTTTACGGGGTCGGCAACGCGTGGGTGATGCCCCTGGTATTGCAAACGTCTATGGAGTGGCTGCGGTGATTGCTTACTATCAGGCAGGCCGTAAGTTTGTTTGCCACCTTAGTTTTATATAAAAAAAACACCTCCTTAAATAAAGATAAGTAGGTACTTATCTAAGTATCTATTTAATTTACTGGAAACTGCAAAATGAAAAAATACCGCGAATTCCTAATGATTGTTTTAAGCAATTTGCGACATTAACTCATACTTTATGTATACTTTGTAGTTTTTGTACAGGGGTCATAAGTAATTAACTAATTATCTGCGGGTCAACATAAAAATTATCAAGTAGCAGACTGCGGCACACAAAAGAGACCTTTATCCAGCCAGACGTAGGTATACGATGACGCTATACCTACACCTATTTTTAGAGGAACTTTGAATGCTGGAATGCGTAGATGATCTGACCGCCTCACGTGATGAGCTGACCGCCGAATTGACCCCCAATTGATTCAGAAGCTCACAAAAACTTAATTGGCAATCATGAAGGCACATTACGCAGGCATTGGCGAAACGCGTCAAACAACAACTTGCGGATTGACGTCATCAACCTGAAACCATTGCTGCAATCAAATGACACAAAGGTTTAAGACTTGACGAGCAATGACCACACGAAGTCACGCTATGGATTCAGCGAGGAAAAAATATATTTCATTGCAACAGCCAGCTGTATTATATTTTCTGGACGTAAAAATTTTTTTATTTTATTTTATTTATATTACCAATATTGTAGGTACAGTCTGCTGCAGAGTGAATACATACAGAATTTGTCAGCTGATTGTACCATAGAGCAAACCAGACTGTTAAGACATGTTAGTAATTTTTATGAATCACAAAACACAAGTATCAATATCAGGGGGGCCTCGTAGCTCGCAGAACCGATGGCCGATGGTGCGGAAGGGTCCTCGAGTGGTGTGACCACGTACCAGCAATCACAGCAAGGGACGGCCCCCTTCGAGATGGACGGACGACTTCATAAAGGTCGTACAGAGCCGATAGGCCGGGATGCAAGAGGTATACAGTCGGTCACTGTGGAAGGTGAAGGGCCTTTATTCAGTAGCGGACGTCCTACGGATGATGACATAGACTGTTTTTTAAGACTAAGATAGATAAACTAACTAGTGATCATAGGTAACTATTTTCCTTAACAACTTCGACTTTGTGTTTGTTAACTACGCGCAATATCTAATCCTACTACTGCACAACTAATGCCCAAATTATGTCTACGTAGTACCTTATCTAATAACTAAGTATTACCAACCTACCAATTCAGCAATGATAAAAAAATGTTATTTCATGTTCCAATCGCTTTATGGCCTCGGAATGCAACACAAACAAGGCTTCAGTCTCCCACACTGTTGCAATAGGAGGTGTGTTCATGTACGTACACGTGACCGATAGTGGTAATACAGGAAAACACACAAGGATAATATTGTCCGTGTAGGCTGTTCGCCGTATCAATGTCTACCTACATCAATTCGTTCCGGGGGCTCGGCAGTTACTGTAGATTGCAATTAGCCAAACAAAACTCAAAACAAAAATGATCGATTTTCTGATTTCGACGGTGGATCTAAGGAAAGAAATCGCATAGAATTTTCGAGTTTGTAATCGAAGGGCCACTTGCAGACATCTGAATTTTTTAAGTCATCCATCATTATTGTAGCGGTGACTCGTGGCTTCTGCCAAGGTCTGCTTTAACACTTTCTTCACTTCGCTCGTTCCTCGGCATCCTCGCGTCGTAAGCCGTTGGCTCTCCACCACTTATTTCTTTGTAGACATCTGTGATAACCACAAACGAGATTCATTACATTAAATCAAGGCGAATGTTAAAATTTAAGTTTAATTTAGGTAATCGTAATCGAACATGTAACTCGTGGCTTCGTTATATTTGTTAGTTACACTTATAGTTGGGTTAATGGCATACAATTTTATAACAGAATGGGCATGCAAGTATTTTAAATAATTATTTATTTAAATAAGAAATATTTATATTTATTAAATAATAACCTCTTCTAAATAAATATTTAAAGAGAGGTAAAGGCGCAAGAGGTTTAATTGGTGGAGATTATCACCCCCCGCCAACCAAAGACAATAGGGATTACCAGAGGAGTTGCAAAGGTGTTGTTTTGCTGTGTTGTGTACTTATACTGCCTACTTGGGCATCTACAACTATAGCCTATATACCTATGCAGAAAATAAGAATTCGCAACAAACTTGTATTCGCCGTGCAATGCAGACACGCAAACCAGTCACCTGACTGATTTACTATCATTGCAAACTAAAACGTCGTAAATCATTATCTTGTACAACCTAATATAAACAGTAACTGAACGAATATTCGTGCTATATTAGATTAAAGATTTTTCAGATCTAGATATAAACGCGGAATTTAAACAGCAACGGCGCAGTTTTAATTTTAAAAGTTGAATGATAGTATTACCAAGAAATTGCTGACGTAGGAGACACTCCCACTAAGAAAGGCATGTGATGGTCACATGACTTTCTTGATGACCCAAAATCATATGACAAATTCTATGAATACAAGGTAATTAATATCGACCGACTGAGCAGAATCTAAAAATTACTTTCAGGTTTCAACTTTGATCTCTCGGCGTAGGAAGTGTACACGTGTCGATATTTATTATGTAAACACCTAAGTGTATATTCTTGCTTCCATAGGTCTGAGATATTTCATTTTCGTTATGAAATAAGTTGTACCTGTGGAGTATTTTGTCTATAACCTTAAAAAAAAAAATATTACTATGTAGGTATAGGTAATAGTACATAAATTCTGTCCGTTTATTAGTGCGCTTACTTGTCCTTCCCCAGGTCTATCCATCATCATGCCAAATTTAATCTAAATGTGTGTTAAATTTTTTTAGGTGTGTCAGCCTCTTATCAAAATACCGTAATGTGTTTCGGTCATCGACATATACCTATATCATAGTACCAGATTTTAAATATCTCGGTGTAATACAGTAACCGACACCAACCAAAGACAGGAAGAAATCGACCTCCGTATCCAAAACACCCTGAGATACGCAGCAGCCCTCCATATAATTCTTGCGTCTAAGCTTCTCTGCAGAAGAACAAAGGTACGTGTCTATAAGATATGGTCGCGAACTGTGCGGTTCCAAAGGAACTTTTTCCTACGCACACTAAGGTTGTGGAATGAACTACCTGGGGAGGTTTTCCCTGGAGAGTACAACATGGAGTTCTTCAAGAAAGGGGTAAAAAGGTTTTTACGGGGTCGGCAACGCGTGGGTGATGCCCCTGGTATTGTAAACGTCCATAGGCTGCGGTGACTGCTTACCATCAGGCAGGCCGTAAGCTTGTTTGCCACCTTAGTGCTATAAAAAAAAAGACAATCATAGGATCGATCTTGATGTTTGCGTGTGAGGCTTGGACGTTAACCCAGAAAGAGGAAAACAAGCTGTTAGTGGTGGAACGGAAGATTTTGCGTCGTATTCTGGGACCCACCAGGGGCGAGGATAGAACCTGGAGGATGAGGAAGAACGTAGAAATAGAAGACCTCGTGCCCGTGACAATCGGAGAGATTAAAGCTACTCGACTTCGCTGGCTCGGACACATTGAGAGAATGGGAGACAATCATGCAGCCAAACGTGCATACCTGGGCCGAATAGCCGGCAAGCGCCCGGTTGGATGGACGAAGTCCGGAAAGACCTGCGTGAACTCCAGATAACGAACTGGGAACAAATGGCGCAGGATAGGGACAAATGGCGAATTCTTGTGTCGGAGGCCAAGATCAACTTCGGGTCGTTCAGCCAGCGAAGGAAGGAGGAGGGAGGAAGATTTTGAGTTAAGTAAGCCCTTGTAGATATAACCATAAAACCACTGTAGGTAATTTAGAGTTTATAGTAAGTTTTTGTTAGACTCTCTAATGATCAGGCTTACACCAAACCTAAAACTGACGATTACCATTCGATTACGAGAGATGACTTTAGGTATAATTTGTTAACTGTGTGTGTTTGTTGATTTGTCGTAATCCGTTATCTCACTGGGTGGAGTCGCTGTCTCTTCCTTTCTTAATTACTATTGGTTAACTGATTTATAAATCTTATATCTGAATGTATGATTTTAGGTATAATTTGTTAACTGTGTGTGTTTGTTGATTTGTCGTCATCCGTTATTTCACTGGGTGGAGTCGGTATGTCTCTTCCTTTCTTCATACCTATGGGTAACTGATTTGTAAATCTTAAACCTGAATGTATGACTTTAGGTATAATTTGTTAACTGTGTATGTTTGTTGATTTGTCATCATCCGTTATCTCACTAGGTGGAGTCGGTATGTCTCTTCTTTTCTTAATTACAATATGTTACTGATTTGTAAATCTTATACCTGAATGTATGACTAGGTATACTTTTTAACTGTGTGTGTTTGTTGATTTGTAATCATCCGTTATCTCACTGGTTAGTCTCAGACAGTGCCGTTCGCGTCTCTCAATTTTGGACTAAAAAAAAACAAAACAAACATTAACTAACCTATTTTATCATTGAAACGAAAAGAAGAAGATCTCACTGGGTGGAGTCGGTATGTCTCTTCCTTTCTTAATTACTATTGGTAATCATCATCATATATTTAAGAGTATGACTCTTGTTGGTGGCAATCGCCACTCTTCTCTCCTGTCTGCCAACCTCTTCATCTCTCTATAATCCCCGGCGCTCACTT
This sequence comes from Blastobasis adustella, assembly GCA_907269095.1. Lineage (NCBI taxonomy): Eukaryota > Metazoa > Arthropoda > Insecta > Lepidoptera > Blastobasidae > Blastobasis > Blastobasis adustella. Next base: position 10,646,898 of record OU026123.1, on the reverse strand, counting down.
TTTCCTTCACGTCCTTCCAATATTCAAATCTTGGCCTTCCTCTTCCTCTCTTTCCCTCAACTTTGCCTTGTATTATCATTCTCAAAAAGTGGTCATGTCTTATTAAATGTCCCAGCATTTTCCTCCTTCTGTTCTCAATAACTTTTAGTAAATTTCGCTTCTCCGTCACTAATTTCAACACTTCTTCGTTTGTCTTTTTTCCGTCTAGCTAATCCTTTCCATTCAGAAGAATGGAGAACCAGCACAACATTTCAAATGCTTCCAATCTCTTCTTATTGTCCGCAGTCAGTGTCCACGTCTCACTCCCGTACAGTGAAATACTCCAGATATAAACTTTAATTAATTGCTTTTAAGAGGATTTCGCTATTTTTGATTTTAATATGTGCTTTTTCTTGTGGAATTCTGTCTTTGCCATTGCTATTCTAGCTTTAGAGTACCTACATCAAGAGTCATTGGTGATTATACTACCCAAATACTTAAAACTGGTTACATCCTTTACTGTTTGATTATTTAATTGAATTGGTCTATGGTTTCTTATTGGTGATTTTGTTACTGATAGTATTTTTGTTTTTCCTATATTGATTTTAAGCCCATATTCCACAAAAATTTTATCCATGGTTTGTAACAATAACTCCAGTTGTTCTCTACTTTCCGCTACTGCAGCAATATCATCGGCAAATCTGATAAACAATATACTTTCTCCGTTCAACTGCACACCTCCATGGCCGGTTTCTACTACATTTCTATAAATATGATAAATAAATATGTTGAAAATTAGAGGTGAAATTGGACAACCCTGTCGAACTCCTTGCGCTATTTTTGCTTTTGCCGTTTCGTCTCCTACCCTTATAACGTTTCTTGGTCTTTATATAAATTATAAATAAGATTTAAATGTATTTAATTTCTTAGGGATGCATACTGTTCTGCTTATTTGAAAATCTGTCGGAATTTTGCCCGATAAATAAATGGTTTGTATGATGTTGTATATATAATCTAATAGGGATAGACATACCGCATATTTAAAAAGCTCTTTATAGATCTCGTTCTCTCCTGCCGCTTTTCCATTTTGCATACTCTTGATAGCTGCATCAAACTCCTCGCTTAGAATTGATGGTCCTTAACTTTGTTCTTCCACTTCACTCTCATCTTCTATTTCTTCTTCTGTCATACACTCCCCTTTAGCTTTTTAAATAACGTTTCCATCTTTCCGCAATTATTAAAATTCTTCCGTTTTTACTTAAAACGGCTGTACTTTTTGCTCTATGTGTCTTATTATGGGGGTTAACTGATTTATAAATCGTATGCCTATGCATATTATTTTACATGGTAGGCAATTATAGACTGTGTCGTCTGTATAAATAATGTATCCACAATTTCGAGAACGACCTAGGTACTTTATAAGTTTTAATGCTTGCTTACCAATCTTAGTTGGTTATGTAAATATAATATTTTAGCGGACATACGCGAAAGAATCCATTTTATTGACACGCTGTGTTATTCTCTGGTTTGGAGTGGATCGGTTTAGAAATTTAGGCATAAATGCCATTTTTTTGCCCAGCTACATTAACGAAAAGTAGGTATTTAGCTAACAACTACGGTGAGCTAAGAAATGAATGGTATACATATAGTTACGTACCAAGAGGTCATGTGAACATTTTGTTAAAACTTCATTAACAACAATCCAATTGCGTAATTAGGTATTTACCCACATTATGTATCTAGGTACCTACAGTAGATACCCAAGTCGTTTTGCAAAATGATACCATTAAGCCGTCTGATTTGTATCGAGGAGTTAATCTTCGAATTCAGTAAAGTTGCAGGTAATTATAAAAATTAATTGTTTCAATCGTAGAATCTCTATTTTAAAAGCTGTTTGTGTTTTAAAAATAATTCTGACTATTTCTATGAGTAAGCACTATATGGAGGACTTCACTAAGGCCATGTAGCTACACCTAACCATCCGCAATTAGAAACAATTGAATTCGTATTAATACGGAGTTTTTCTCAATCACGCTTGAATGCTAAATTCTTATTCAAACTTTTTTCTAAGCCCATAAACATAAACGCCAATTAAATCATCATTATACTCTTCTGTCTGGTAGTTAACATACTTTATGGTGACGTATGTATGATGAACGACCACGAGCATCTTGCAAACATGCCCCAGGCTCACCCTGGTAGCCAGTGACTTGGTGAGTGGGTCCAGCCGGTATCCAGAATTCTTCAGAGGGTTGTTGCCATTCTTGATAAAGGCGCTGTTTTAATTGGCAACGGTCGTGCGACGGGCGGTCTATAGGTCGGGCGACATCCGTCGTTTGACCATGATCGCACGACCGTTGCCAATTAGGACAGCGCCTAATATGCGCCTTGTATGTGTTACGGAGTTGATATTTCGCAAGGAAGAGCTCTATCACCTGTCACCGGTCGACAACAGCCGCATTTTACTTACAGCTGACGCTATACCTACTTTTCGCTGACAATGAGTTTATGTTGAATATTTATATTTCTCTACTAGGTGAAAATTATTAGGTAATAAATATCGGTCAATAGGTGCGATAAAATCACATTAACCTCGTGTATTGTTTTGTCAAAGTCAAAGTCCAAAGGCACAAGCAGGTTATTACAGTTTTCTATTTACCGTAGCACTTATTTTATTATACGACATATCCAATTGTATTGTTGGCCATTATTATATAAATTAAGAACCTATAAAAATAATCATCTTGGCGTTAATGTCCCGGTTGTGCTCTCGAGAACGAGAGCCCGGGGTCCGCCTTGACCATGATCCAGGATTTGGCAGGTCAAGTAATTACAGTGGAGCGACTGCCATCTGACCTCCATGACCCTGCTACCAAGGGAACCTGACCAGATTGGATCATGGTTACACATTCAGTCGCCTGAATGTGCAGGTTTCATCACGATGTTTTCCCTCACCGTAAGAGCATCGGTTAGTACTCAACTAATGTACATAACTCAGAAAACAGTCATTGGTACATGGCCGGAGCGGGATTCGAGCCCGGGACCTCTGGCTTACGAGTCGGATACTGTAACCGCTCGGCCACCGACGCTCTAGAACCTACTCATGTAAAATTTATTTTTATTTATTCATTTATTTCAGGCATCTGAGGCCCATATTTATAAATACACAAAACACATAAGTACAAAATAAACTACATTTATAAGTTGTATTATAACTACATTTTACTTTTCTTGACTGAATTATATTAGGTACTATATTATTTTGCGGATTTAATCATGTTTGTATAAGTGTTTATTAATTACTAAGTAGGTTTAGTCTCTTTTCAGTTTATTTTTGGAGATAAAAGTAATTATTCTAAGTATGACATTGCCCTTGACACCTTTTATCCAATTCTGTTAATCGATGTAAAATGTAACAAACAGATAGGTTAGTTACCTATTAGTTAGTTATATAGTTACTTTTAGAACTTTGGCTGCGGCTATAGACAAGTTCAAAGCTGTACTTCACAGATTTGTAACATTCTATCGAAACCCATCTTCTTCACATTAGTATTAGGGCTGGTAAAATCATTCCTTTCTTCAATAATGTGGAACTACAAGAATACATAAGGTCATAATTATAAGCCTAGCCAAATATTACCTAGTGGCTAAGATCTTGGAGTTTGTACTTTGAACATTTGATTTTACGTACTGTGTACGGTACCTTATAGTCGGTAAGTAGTTAGCACGAGCTTGGATAGTATTATATTAGATATATTTGACAAGAGTCTGATTGATAGGTATGCCTGAGATTTACTTTGGATTAAGTCTAGCGCGATAAGGTAATAGCCAATAGTGATAAAGTAAAGTACCTAGGTATTGCCAATAAACAATCAAGGTAACGGACCAAAGTCACTGGATATTCAATCTAGTTGAATAAACCAGAGCAGAAACTTACTAATACGTTAAGCCAAATTTAAACCCTGTCTGTGGCATCGTAGCTCCCGAACGGATGTACCGATTTCGATGCGATTTTCTTTGTTTGAAAGACAGTTTAATCGAGATGTTCTTAGCTTCGTTTCATTAAAATCGGTCCAGTAGTTTAGGAAATATTGGAGTATAAGTAAGTATAGTTGGTCGGAGGATTTCCGTAATTATTCTGTCGGTTAGATGATTACTTTCTTAACTTAATTAAAACTGCACAGGAATATTAATTACTTAAAGAAATATTATTCACGAACAAAAATGACTATTTTGAACACGAAAAAAGAAATGGTTTGACCCCGACGTGATTTGAACACGCAACCTTCTGATCTGGAGTCAGACGCGCTACCGTTGCGCCACGGAGTCGTTACTGATGCCAGTGAAATGAGTGTACGCATTACGATGTACTAAAATCAGTTTCTTTTAGTGACATGATAACCTACCAAAAATCTATTCTTTTGACTAATTTATATTTTTCAATAAGTTATATAATATTTAACAGTCCAACAAAATTAAGTACGTTTAAGAAAACAATTGTAAATTTCTATAAAATCTGCAATGTATCTATCCTGCGCCATCTACAAATACAGATGAGAATCATATTAGTTTAAAACATTGCCTACAAGGTTCTTACGTTGGATTCTATGTAGTACGTGCAGTCGCCGGAAGATGGCAGGGCAATTGCCTATGAAATTGCATGTACACCTATAATAAATAACCTTATTTTGTGGCAAACTTAAAAAATGTATAGAAAAGGATTATCTTGTTATAATATAAATAATTTAAATTAGTAAAATTATTTATTAAATAAAAAGTAACAAACTTACAAATTCGCTACTCTGATCGTCAGCCCCTGTGGCCTAATGGATAAGGCATCGGCCTCCTAAGCCGGGGATTGTGGGTTCGAGTCCCACCAGGGGTAAAGGCAAAACCCGTTTTTTAATGTATTTTTTTTAATTAGCCCTACAAAATATTGGGTTTTCAAAATCAGTCTTTCAAACTTTTTAAAAATTTTAAAGATTATAAAGTTTTGGTCAGCTGCAAAGTGAACGATGAGAATTAAACATTTTCTCGGCCAATAGGGAACAACAAAGAGTTAAAAACCCACATGTTGGTCAAGCTCGATTTAGGAATATGTTTATATAATAAAAAGCTCTAGTGTTACAATAAATTAAAATTTAATAAATAAATTACTGACGAGTACACCCATGAATACAGATTGATGAAACAACCTAAAATTATGAATACAAGAATAACTTTACTACCTAATAGTCATTGACAATGAGATACTGGATATCAAACTAAACGCTAATAGCATTGTAGATGCAATAGGAATAACCGTAGCTATACTACGAAGTGGCAGGCATCGCAATCCTGAATGTTGGATGTAATATCCCGCTTGATGTGGTAGACGACAGTCGTTATCTGCGAACAAAAAAATCCAAATAATAATAAATCATGGTAACCCTTACTAGTACTAGAATTACCAGTGAAACATAGTGCACATTTTCACCGCATCAGTCAGTGGCGCCGTGGCTTAGTTGGTTAAAGCGCCTGTCTAGTAAACAGGAGATCGGGGGTTCGAATCCCCCCGGGGCCTTGGTTGGAATATGTTTTTTTTCTTACTTGCGCACATATTTGTTGTATTCGTTGCAGTTACAGTAAAATGGGCAGGCAGGCAAAAATCAGGCGAAGGGCACGGATTAGTCAGATTGAAAGAATGTAGATCCCTGTCGTTTAATGTTTGACAGGTGTGAGACACTTCTGCTCCTCTCCACATACAGACCAGTAATCGACCTTGGCCATTGTTACGGAACTGAAATAAAATTAAGTTTTATTATTTTTATTATTTAATTGGGTACCTACGTAAGCTGAGCTCCAATATTAATAAAACGGTGTAATGATATGTAGAGGGCGCTACTAGCGTCTTGCGTTACACAACAAAACAAGTGAACCGTGTAAAAAAATCAATGATATTTAATAGGTATTTACATAGAAATAAAAATTATATTTATTATATGTATACAACGAAAATAGTCACCTGTATGTTTATCAGACGCTGCTGTCTCATGTAAAATGGATGGATGCGGTAAGACTGCTCCCTGTTAGGCAGAACAAAATCTTCGTATTCTGTCTGATTGAAGTTGGTGCCATTGAAGGGGCAGTGCGGGCCCATTATTCTTGTAGGAATCTGATTAGTCTTCAGGACTGTATCAACCGCGGTGATCACATCTGGCACAATCGCAGAAGCAGTCTAAAAATATATAAATATGATTAGATAGGTACAGAGGATATTAAAAATATACACCTAAGCTTAGGTAGCAGCACAGAACAGAAAAATAAGGGTGGCAGAATGAGCTTAATACGTTTTAAACTTTTCTGAAAGTACTTTTTCAGCTTCACTGCACATGAAGTGATGGGCGAACTGAGGTGGGCTGTAGAAGGTAGTATAGCAGGCACACTATAATTTATATATAATATAGAACAAAGTAGCTTCCCGCTGTCTGTCCTTATGTATGTAGGATTCGATCTTTTAAACTACGCAACGGATTTTAATGCGGTTTCCAATAGTAGATAGAGTGATTCAAGAGTAAGGTTTATAGGGATACAAGACGCGAACGTAGTCCTTTTAGTTACACATAAATATAAATATACACACAACTTACATTCAGAAACAATTCCGAATAGTCGAGATACTCGTTGTTAACGTTTTGAAACTGCGTGAGATCGCGGGATGCGTATGCGAAGTAAACGTCGAAATGGGTGGCTCGGAGGCTGTTCATCAGTTCTCTGGCTCGTTCCACCTCCACGGAGGAGGGTTGGTCGCTGGGACTGATAACTAGGACAAAAGTGCTGAGTCCAGCGCTCGCCTGCGTTTCCACTTCCAACAGGGTTTTGTTCAGAGAATGTTGAATTATAGTGGATATCACGGACGGTAGGTTAAGCCGGGTGGGCCCTGTGAGAGAAATGTAGTCAAATGTCAAAAATATGTTTTTATTTTGCATTGCAACAAGATTGGACGCACACTATTACAGCTGCACAATTTTGCACTGAATAAGTAATGTTATAACATAATGTTTTAAAGTATAGCGGTTATTGCCACCCATTATTGGTATGTTCTGGGTTTCCTACCGCGTAGAATGTTTACGAGTACTGCGTCGAAATATCGGGTTACTCGTAAAATAAACTCGGTACTCCGTAGGAAGCCCGGAACATGCCTTTAAATGAGTAATGTTATTTTCAACCGTTACAGGACAGCAATAATTAATTCAGAATAGTAGAAGATTTCATCACCTACACTGATCTGTAAAATTATTGATGTGCGAAAATATGGTGGTCAAGTTGTTGGAAGGCGGCGCTATCCATTCCCCGGTGTTGCCGTGCAGCAGTGCTAGGGTGGTCGGCTGCAGGTTCACTTCCATCGCTCCACCTATCCATCTGCATAAACACATAAATATCTAAAATTGTTATGCAGCAAACCAATAGTTAACTCGCCTGAGATTACTATTAGAGTAAATCGATATTCATTAGTAGAATGTATGGTTAAGAATTTAATTCAAATTAAATAAAAAAATGTGTTGATTATATAAGCATGCTAGCAAATGGGTTTACTGATTTATTAATTCGTTTCACAGTTTTACAGCAGTTAAATACAATTAAAAATAAATAAATTATGGTTGTAATGGCAATGATAAAACTGCATTTAAAATTTTTGATATTTAGCCAGTAAGCAGCTTAGCAGATAGATACCTTATTGATAGTTGATTATATACCTAAGTGAAAAATCAACATGTCAAGAAACGTTGGAATAGGTCGAACTTTTACAAAATATACCCACGAGATAAATTGCTCCACGTCGTAAGACTTCCAGGAGCCGTCAGTGGCAACCACTAAGTCCACCACCGGCACACTGTGGCTCAGCTTGCATTGCCGACTGTTTAGTCTAAGGAGTGACGCTAGAAAAGTTTACTGTGTATAATAATGTTTTCAATGTAAGTAGAAAAGTATATATTTTAAAAGATTTGCATTTATTTTTACAGCCAGGCAAGACTTTGTCAAGTCTGCTGTGTCCGCCTCGATGGGTGCCGCTGCCTTATCTATTTTATTTCTGCTTCCAAGAAATAATGATTGCGTTGGTTGTGATCCGGTTTAAAGTACATGGTAGAGGGCGTAATCACAGGCATACATAAGAAATGTCAGAGTCCTCCCTCATAGTGACAACGCTCATGCGGTTCTGCATTTTTGTTAAGTACATGAAATTATTTATTTCTTCGTATTTTACGTAAATGTAAATGTTATACGGGCGACAGTTCCGGCTTTCCATTGAACGGGCTTCTTTGTCACTGTTGTGTAAAAAATACACATCAAATTATGACGAAATAGACCTAGACCTTACAGGTAATGTGACTTCAATCTTCAGTGAAATGCAGATAGCAAGCAACCACATTCACTGTAGAAGCAGACCAGGGGGTCTAAAAAGGCCACATTCGAGTTTCATATTATGATTTATATTAGAGTGCCACTAACTTCCGGTGGCCAAAACTGGAACTAAGTGACGCCATTTTGAATAGTCATGTCAATGACAACAACAGTGACGCTTTCGATGAGTTTGTGACCAATTAATATGAATCACAATATGAAACGCTAATGTGGCCTTTTCAGACCTCCAGATTGCCACAATGAACCCAGGTTATCGGCGAACGTGGAGATTATGGAAATGCCCCGCTATTGTATGGGGCATGCTTATGTCCAGCAGTGGCAAGTACTCACGAACGTAATTAACAAAAGCCGTCACTGCCGCTTCAGTAAACCTCTCCATCGTCTCCACTGGTATGTACACGGTGATTTGCCTCAACGCCAGTATGTGGGCAAACCTAGTCGTCTCCGTGGTCAGATCCGAACTGTTAAAGATGGCGTTGAAAAGTGCTTGTCTGTTGCACGCTTTGATATTGGGATCGAACGAGAGACCCTCGTTTGAGTAATACATGTCCAATATTTGACTCGCTCTTAGTGACCTCCTTTGTTCTACCCACGAGGGTACGTGATTAGCCAATATGAGACCTGTAAACATTCATATTATCATTAACATTAACGTAGATTACCTACTAAAATATTTAGCTTATTTTTCTTTTCACAGTGAAATTTTTTTTTTCATACATAAGTAGGTAATTAAGAAGTAAAACAACAAACTACAAAGAAAAATCCCTAGAAAGTTTATACTAATTAAACTATTAAATTAGAGATAAACTGTTGGCCAAGTTCCCCAAAGCCGAAGGTTGCCCCTGGCAGGCTGCGTTGTACCTAACTACCGCTAGATGGCGAGGCTAATCCGTTGATTAAATCCCAAGTAAAGGCCAGTCTTCTTAGTTACGATTTGGCGAATTAGCAATGACGTGATGTCACGTCATTCGGAAGGCGATAATTAGCCGGAAGATCAGTATCATACCGAAAAAAAAATTACATATCTAATTAAACCCAAACCAAAATGTAACAAAGAAACTTATAGCTGATAATTATCGCTTTTAAAATTTAGGTACTGTCGTTGTAGGTACAGTCAGTTGCTGAGTGACTAGACCCCTCTTGCATATAGGTAGTCATGTATGGTAGGGGGGTCAGTTCTCTCTGCAGCCGACGGTGCCTACACACAAATAACAAAATAGTTACCATCGATTCCCGCCAAAATTTCAGCATCAGTGAAGTGCCAGTCGATGAGTGAAGCGTTCTGCGTGATCAGGTAATGTTGGCGGGGCAGCAGGGTATCGTTCCACCGGTTGTTGCTGCCCACAGCCAGCCGCTGCGGGGCTGCGCCTGCGCGCGGGCCCTGGTTCACCACCACTTCGGCTAAGTCACCTACGACGATCTCTTATTAGATATTTAGCTTGTAGGGAATTGGGGAGGGAATTGTAGTGGTATAAAAGTTTCTACCGCTCTATTGTACTTGTCAAACCCCTGCACCTACGCCTATCGCCGCCGTTAAGTAGCTAATTTAGACATAAAATATTAGATAGAACTCCAACCCGCCTGGATATTATGGCAATTACATCTCCTTTCGTGGGAGCGGCCCTAAGTCCTGCGGTGGACTGTTATTGGCTGTGATGAGGAGGTAGCTATTAAATATGTGAAGTATCAGATTATTAAATAACAGATCTAGATTAGACCATACTGTACGGTACAGTACTAATTACTTAATAGACATATAAAAACTATCCCGTTATACAAGTGGCGAAGAGATGATGAATGACGTTGCACCCCATTACGCCACTTGACCACAGCAAAGCCTATTGAACTCCCTGTGAGTGCGTGGTAAGGAGTTAAAACCTGGGATATATGTATAGAAAAATAAATTCTCACCTGCCAGAGTAGCAACCCAAATATTATTGATATCAACACTATCCACGTTCCTCTGACTCCTGCCGCTATCAAGCGTCTCGATATCTTCAAACCACTCCCTTTCCGCTGTCAGAAGCAATGGCTCGGCCACGTCTTCTTTGTAGATATTAGCATTCAATATGTCGGTGACTAACACACTTTGATACTCTAATGAGGCTGCTAAGGCCGAAATGATCGTTCCTGGCGCAATTGTTCCCCAATCGGTTTGGATTACGCCCTCTTCTATGGGGCATCTGCTGTGCACCCTGAAATATAACCGTTAAGGACTAAATTCGGGGAATTTTTTAGTAAGTATATAGGTAAATACCTACGGACATCAAGCTAGACTTGAAATTAGGAGGAATCTCCGACTTTCAAGTGTCAAACACATATCATCGGTCAAATACCTGGATAGTATAAAAAAATCGTTGTATCGTGAGGAATTATTTGAATTTCGAATACTTACCTGAAAAGATAGTCTGGTGAACAAGCTATTTAAAAAGAAAATTCTATGTTATTAGTATCTACAGTTAAACAAAATTCCTTAGTTTAGTACCTAAGTAGTTTTTGGGTCAAAGTGTACTATCTCTCCATCTTCTCTTATAGGTTCTAATAATATTAGTAGGTTATTTCCGTCTCCGAATCTAACCCAAAATTATATCAAAACAATAGATCTACCTGCTTGATCCTTCGGTCAGCATACTTTGCCTTTGCTCCACTGAAACAGGGCACACGACATCCTCATCTCCTCGTTCCCACTGCTGCACTGAAGAACTTATCAATCTATGCAGAAGGCACTTCTCGTCGACACTTAACATCTGATCGACTTCCAAGAGGTCCTGACTCGGCAAGAATATCTCCATCAGGATTCTGTATTTGTGGAATTGGAAGGCGGAAGCCCTGTACGGCAGCATGATCTCGGATTCCGCAATATTGGGCGCTCGTTCGACACCATCCAGGCGGAGACTATAATAAAGCCATTTAAGTATTAATCAACCCATTAGAGCGTCGGTGGCCGAGTGGTAACGGTATTCGACGCGCAAGCGAGAGGTGCCGGGTTCGAATCCCTCTGCCGCCATGTACCAATGGCTCTTTTCTGAATTATATGCTAACCGTAAGAGCAACGGTTAGTATTTCACTAATGCATTTAGGTGACAGAATGTGTACCTAACCATGGTCAGGTTCTCCTGATAGCAGGGTCACGGAGGTCAGATGGTAGTCGCACCAGAACCGGGAAATTAACGCCAAGACGATTATTTTTATAACTATTAATCAACCCGCCAGTATTGTACCGCGGTAGGTCCCGGAGCCTGGTGGTGTCCGGTAGTATGGACACCACCAGGCTCCACCACCAGCACCACCACCTGGCACCACCAGGCCAGGTAGTATGGCCGTGTGGTGTCCAGCAGAGTAGAATAGCACCAGCCCCTTACACTCATGGGTGACGTACAAGGCGACTAATGTTTTCGAGGCATCTCGAAATCTCTTGGATCTCCAACCCGTCTGCCAATAGTGGAGATTATGGCAAAAACCTCCCCTTTCGTGGGAGAGGCCCTAAGTCCTGCCGTGGACGGTTACGGGCTGTGATGATGAGGCCCCGGAGGCCCAAGAAGCGAAGAGGCTAACGAATTACATCACAATCTCAAATCCGAGCGAAGAGTAGAAAAGCGAACCCTGGGCAGAAGCCGAGATTAACCGCGAGTATAGTGATGATGTTTAGGAAGGCGGACCCCGGGCCCTCGTGCGCGAGAGCATAACCAAGACATTAACGCCAAGATGATTCTTATTTTTTATTTATGGTGATGATGTTTACTTTGTACTGACTTAATCAGTTAGGTAGTGAATTACTCACTGTAAAAACATTTCCGTTACGGTTTTATACATAGTATAAAAAAAAGTCGCTTCCCGCCGTGTGTCCCTATGTATCTATGTACGCTTAGATTTTTTAAACTACACAAGAGATTTAAATGCGGTTTTCAACAATATATAGTGATTCAAGAGGAAGGTTTATAAGCTAGAAAAAAGGGTAAGTAGGTGTACGCGAACGAGGTCACGCCAGGTCCACTAGTCTACAATAAGTGATTTAATTAAACGAAACTGTTAACTACTCGTGTAAGTCTATTTTTCATCTACACTGCGATAAGTAGGTTAGGTCCCTACGTATTTTAATATTGTTTTCAGTTTTCAACAATTGTATTTACTATTGGGCGCTGTCCTAATTCCCAACGGTCGTACGACCATGGTCGCGCGACCGACGGTTTTGAGGTCTCCTACTGACCGGGCGACGTTCGTCGTACGACCATGGTCGCACTACCTTTGCCAATTAGGACAGCGCCTTATATTTAACTTTTTATCGTTATTACTAGTAAGTGCCGTTTATGTTATAAAAATACTTACCTTCTTAATAACGCAGTGGTAAACATTCTCATATCCAACTGATTATTAAGTTCCAGTTTCCTTAATAGAGAAAGTAACACATCTAGCCTTCTTGGAGCACTAAGGGTGGGGCCTCCACCTCTATAGCAATCCAACAAATGGTTGGGAATGCTCGGTAAGATTGCACTGCTTGTTACTGAAAAAAATACACAAAAAATACTGGGCGAAAGTACAGATTTAAATAACCTACTTATTAACATAACTTATAAGTTTCAAATACTTACTATATAACTGTAAAAGTAGATAAAAAACAACTGGTATTTTCATTTTACAGCACTGCATTTCAGTAACGCGAAACAAAACAAATGACTCCTAACACATGTAACCTAATTGTGTCAGAACCTACTCCACAGCCCGTGTACGCTGGCCATAGTAATCAGATAAGATAGTGCAGGTACTAGATTGTAGTGAATACAAAATATGGAAATATGATAGGTAGCCAGTAGGTTAGGTTATGTATTAATAACATCAAGTAGTATATGTAAATAAAAGAAATAAATCTATGAAAATATTTATTTGGGATGCTTTTTTAACCCATGTTTTCCATATAGTAAAATAGTACCTACAGTAAACATCTTATTAGTTTAGTTAGGTAATACGTACAGAAACACAATTAATTTCTTTCTATAATACAAAATCTTAGATAAGTAACTTACAGCACATATCATGACAATAATATTATAGTGACTTAGGCAGTGAATACAAAATTATATTTTAATAAATTATGTAAAAGAAAGAAACCACCTTATGAGTTACCAAACATGAAGTAAGCTATGGAATTGTGATCTCAGTATTATTTAAATAGACTTAAAATCATTCACAAGACAAACATTGAAAAGTAAATCATACATTATTAAAATATTAAATAAAAAATTTACAACTTCAGGCATTACACACATCATTGGAATAATAAAAAATAACAGTCATTTCAAGTACAATGTGAAAAGTGTTTTGTTCTATTGGCTCACTAAAGCCTGTCAAATATAAAATTGTTTGTCTTTGTAATCACAATTGGTATCATTAAGTGTACATTATTATCGAAGCACTAATTTGGCAGGTGAGCCATCAACTTGCCGAGAAAAACCATGTTTCAATGTGAATTCCCTCTTAATGTAGGCAAAAAGTAAGTCTGTTATCAGGAATATTTGTGCTGTGGCGAATGAGAGAGTCACACCAAAGAAAAAGTTGGCATTTGCTGAGCCAGAGTATATCCAGAGGTGCCATACAGTGGGACCCAATGCAGATGTAATGATAAAAGCACAGCCAACTATGAACTTCTGCTGCATGACTGAAATTAGAAAGAGATTATTTTTATATTTTAAAGACATTAAATAAAATACAACATTCTCATCAAGACTACATTTTTGTCACATTTGGATATCAAATATTCAAATTTTATGAAGAACTGAAACTTAATTATTATTTTAATTAAGGCAATTAAATGCAATTGCTGGCAAAGATAGTAGGTAGTTACTTAATTAACATTAGTCGTTTATTTATTGCTTCACATGGTTATATTAATTAATTTATTGTCTTGGGAGTGTACAAACACCTACCCCTATAGGATACGGGCGTGAGTGTGAATGTATATACAATAAATTTATTGTATTTTGGATATTATCACTACATATATCAAACAAAGTCGCACTCCGCATCTGTCTGTCTGTCTGTCTGTTCATGATAAACTCAATAACTACTCAATGGATTTTCATGTGGTTTCCACTAATAGTCAAGAGTGATTCTTGAGGAAGGCATAGTTTTGTAATTTGTTAAAGTTACTACCAGTCCAAAGTCAGGGTGGCCCTCTAGTGCATAATAAGGATGTTTTTAATACTTCTTATTTACAAATTGAAATATAACAAAGAAAAATAAATAATTTATGTTTGAGTATCAGAAATCATACTCAAACATGGCCAAAAGGCCATGTGGTTGCTGCGTGTTTTTTGTAACGAGAGTCAAAACCATTAAACCACAACAAAAATTACCGACAAATAAGTTTTATGTTGGACATCGAGATTGTGCGATCAAACTCTATTCGATTATTTGCTTTGGGTATGAACCAGACTGTAGAACACAACATTCGGTGAGTTATTATTAAAGTACAGTTGTTTACTGTAAAACTTGTTTAAATTGGATGTCCAGATTGGGCCATCCACGCGCAATACTTAAAAATCACAATTTATTATAATAAAGTACATACAAAATACTTACATATAAACAAATGTTTCCACATGGGTAGCAGGGCTAGATAAAATCCAACATCACCAATACATGGGTAGGATCTGAATATTGTAGAAAGTGCGATAAGTACAGTAGCCAACAGCACAGGTTCCTTCTTGAATCTAAGTGTTAGAGGGACCACATAAAGGGCCAGGGCATTGATTTGGAATGCACAGACAAACAGCAGTCTGAAGTGTTCAAACATTTCGGTAAAGAAATACCAAAAGAGTCCAATATTCGGCTTTAGGTCAGGTACTGTCAATCTAAAATAAAAATAACAATTTACAATTTTACACCTTTATTTTGTAAATTGTGGTAGAATTTATTTAGATTTAGTGATACTTACATAAAGCCATAAGTATTGTTAACATATTTGTAGGATCCATCCATTATATGTGCAGAAATAAAAATCAGGAAACCCCAGCAAAGTACAAAGACTAATAATGTACGTATGTAGGAACATTTGTTACATCCCTTATTTACTTCCGCAAGTAATATTGCTATTGGCACTATCAACAGCACCGGATATAGGGCTTGGTGTGTTGCAAGGGCTACAAATGCACAGGCCAGGATCCCACGGCCACTGGAAGCCCCCCACAAAGAGGCGGCCAATAAAAGGTTTTGAATCACTGTAGTTGTCATACCCACACAGTTTAGCACAGCGTAAGGATTGAATAAGTACACAGACAAAACATATTCTGCAGATTCCATTAGCTCCGAGTCTTCTAAAAGCATGTCTTTTGAGTCTTCTGATATATCTTCAGAAAGTGTCTTTTGATTTTTTTTGAACATGCGGGCAACAGCCTTCGATGTTTTGTACAATAAATGTGCTGTCAGTAAGTCCAAGATTGTGAAGAATAGTGGCAGGAATGCAGGAAAATGTTTCATCAGATAATGAAAACATACTAGCATAATAGGTGACTCGTGAAAAGAATCTCCTTCATAGGGATTTATATTACGATCGTACAGATAAACGCCTTCAATTAATCTCTTCCATGAATTCAAAGGCGTTGCTATTTCTACACGATTTGATATGGTTTCCCAATAGTCAATATGAATCAACCAATATCTCACTAAACCAGCAACTATATATTTTATTGCTAAAGCCATGTTTATTGTAAATCGTATAATAGTCTATTACTATAAACACATATGTTATCACGTAAAAACCATTGTATTTGTACACACAACACAAGACCCAGTAATTAATTAACCAAGAAAACGCCGCTCGCCGCAACTGAATATTCGACCAAAAACAAACATGGACTTTTTTGACAGTCGAGTTGACAGTTTTTTTTTTATTCAAGCTTTGGCATCTCGGGGACATAATCAATCACTCTCTACGAAGCGATTTTTTTCTTCTATGCCATTACTCAACAGTTGTCTGACATCAAGAACCTTGGTCCTAGGGCGTATAGGTATTGACGAAAAATCCATGGATTTAAAATAATTAATCTCTCGTTCTTTTTATGGAAAAATATCAAACAAGAATTCGTAGGATCGGCGCTCAGTGTACCAACATGTAAAACCGTTGTAGGTACGCGCTATTCGTCCGTCCGTACCTACCGGAAAAATAAATAATAATCTCTATTATACTTAAACAGTAGTAAATTCACTCCTTTGCAAAAAATCGGGCACCAAAGGAAATCTTGAAACTTTAAAATATGTAGGTACATAATTAACTATATTCGGCCAGTATTTGATACAGCGTTTATGCTAGCCTCTAACAAGTCCTCTTTAGGACATGCCGAGCACGAAACGAGGTGGACCATGGTTTGCGGAAGTAGATACACAACGGTCACACTGAGAGAGAACTGCCTTTTGCATGTCCCCAGAAGACCAGACCAGAAGACATTCACTTTATATCGGCCCACCTGCAGCAGCTATTTGGCGCCGTCTAGGTCGGCCATGGACATTTGTTTCCGAGTGGGAGCCCTTCAGCAGGAGGAAGATAAGGGAGGGATGGGAAAATATATTGATCCACTGGTTTTTCCTGGCTGTAGGCGCGTTGCTTTCACAGGCAGATGTAGTCGCCAGAAAACTGGGTCGACTTTTCAAACTCTTAAGTTCTTAACAGTAGGTTCCTGACCATAGAGAGGGTGACGGGGATCCGTTTCCTGTTTGTGTTTCTCAACTGCAATGGTTATCTCTCTGCGTGGTGGAACAATGCCAGCCAGTAGATACCTACAGCTTATTCACCGGAGTCGGTTTAAGACAGTTACAAGCTGTGTTCACTGTCTTAGCGTGTGTTGATCGGTGCCATATGATAAAGGACACTCGTATTCGCCCGCAGAAAAACGGTTCTCTATTGTAATGTCCTCAAAATTGTTCTAATTTTTATTGTGCTAAGCATAACACTATATAATAATAATTTGTAACAACTTGAATTTAACAAAGCGGATATGTATATTTTTAATTTATGCAATAAATCAGCAATGAACAATTGTGTATATGCCATAAAGAACTTTTCATTCATTCATTCATTCATTATAGTCCTACTATATCTATTGCCCTAATATCGTTACCCCTAATGTCCATTGTCCAAATTTTAAAAAATTCTAATTATAAGAAGTCCTTATGTCGTTAATCCTAATATTTTATTTATCCTACTCCTATACCGGGTGTCCGGTAATGAATGGATAACCTTGAAATGTCTTATAGAATAACTTATGGCCGTTCAGAAAAAAATATGAAACAAAATATATCATAAGTAGTACCTAAGTTATGATTTTTTTTAAAGAAAAGTCAATTTTTTTTATTTAGCAGCCCCAATATAAAAAATCCAATGGTGATGGTGAACGTGGAGGCCACAAAATTGGCCCTAGCGAATAGAATAGAATTCCTCAGCGAATGGATGGTCAAGCTTCGGTGCTTGGCTGTGGCTCCGCAGAAATGTGGAGTCATTCGATTCACCGTGCCCAGGGACCAGGCTGGTGGTAAAACGTCAGTCGGAGTTACTAAAGCGAGTGAGGACGATCGCTTTGGTGCCGAAGTATGAAGGCGAGGATCTTGAAATAGACCGGCGTCGCCTAAAAGGCTAAAACCATTGGTAGGTATCACGTCGACCAGTGAGCCGTCTACTATGCCGAAAAGCGGGATGAAACAGGAATGCTCCTCTTTGTGATGGGTATACCACAGACCGACGTGGAGCTGTTGATGACGAACACAAGATCAAGTACAGAGTAGGCTTGATCTACGCTAGATTCGTAGATGGGGAAGGGACAAGTGTGGAGTCTCCTCAGGCGCCGCAAGTGCGACCGACCCTAGCCGTAAGGCTGTGGGGGACCCTACAGCCGCAGGCTCTCAGACTCTTAACATAATCCAAACAAACCTTCAACATAATCAGACTGCTAAGCTGCCCTAAGCAGGACGTTAGAGGTACAGCCCTGATCCAGGTGCCGTGGATCAGGAAAAATAGAATCTGCGGTTTAAACAATCTAGGGGGTATAACTTTTCCTCGATACAATACACACGTACATGCATATTTGTTTTTAAACAAATACGCGCCGTACTCCTGCACCTTTTTGTTCAAGAGACCTGACGGCTGTCGGACTCACGAATAACACCAACAACAGCCTGCCATCGATTGTGCTAGCATCCACCTACCTCCCTGCTGACGCCGACACCGGAACTGGCTGGACTAGTACAATTTTGGGAGAGAAAAGAGATGTAGGTAGTAATCTCACTTGATTTCAACACGCATCACAATAAGGGGGTGCGAAACTCCTTATCAACCGGACTTACGGTAATTAACAGAGGCGCTTAACCGACATTTGTAACACGAAGGGCCCGAGGAGTCGGGATGCCAGTAATAGCAGTGTAGGTATCTAGGAATATATCACCACCCAAGCACAAAATTTGCGGAAAACGCCCGGATACATCTATCTATGGGCTTATAAAAAAGGTCATTGTAATGTGTAAGACTAAGGTAAACTTGTAATTCACACTTACACGTTCCAGCAGTGGTGTGACGCGTAACTAAACACACTTTCTTTGCTATTGTTAAAGCTAAATGATGTTAAAATATTAGAAGCAACCGAAAACCCACAGCCCCGCTGAATGTAAACGACCAATGTATTTGTCCAACCAGGATCTGAGTATAAGAACAATGGATAACCACCGAGATAGTCTAGTCTCGGCCCGTGTTCCACCTAGGTGCCCTAGGCGACACCTGACCAGGTCCAGGATCGCAGCAGCCGGTCATGAAAGGTTACACTCGCACAGATGTACCCAAATATGTCACATAACAGCAGAAAGTCTATGGAGGCTCTTCTCCCCAATGAGCACTGGCCAGACCGCTAGCGACTGCACACGTGGGCGACACGCGAGATGGAGCGAAGCAACGATGCGCGATCAGCTCAAGGTTCGGCTAGCAACCTCCGCCAAGAGTATTTTTTTTCTATGCTAGCTTCTAACATATGCGAGAGTAGTGCCGCGAAATACGGTCGCGGATGGCGGCCATTATTGGAACTATGACTGTATGGTTATTAATACCAACTGTCCAGGATTATGAGATTCTCTCATCAGAGGTAGTGATAATCCAAGCATCCCATCACGGTCCAGCTTGATAAACCCCTGTCGTCCCATCAGGGGGTATAGGTTTCGGCTCCCTAGCAGGCATCAGTAAATTTCATCAAACATTAATTTAACTTTGTGGGAAGATAATGGTTGAACTTTGTGGGAAAAAAGAAACAAGCATTTATTCTTCTATTTATTATTTATTTCATAGTTTTACAGCATATTTTAAGTTTAAAAATGTTACAATAGGAAGTTGTAACGCCATTTACAAAACTGCAATTTTTAATTTCCACCGCGATTGCAATTATTGCAATTATGGCAATTTATAATTTCTTACTTAAATAAAATTAGTATTCATCCACAGTAACAATAATTACAAGTAATCTTATCACAGGCGATGTTATGTACATAGAACTTAATATTAAAATACCTACTGTCACGGGGTGCTATCAGTTCCCGAACATTCACAGCAACATAAGGCATTATAACAAAAATCTACAAATTACATAAATCAATTGTTTATACACATTAAAAATAACAGATAACCATTATTCTAAATGTACATAATGTTAGTTATAGTACAGCTCCAAATATTTAAATTGAAATACGAGTTTGTGGAACATTATTAAAAATTCTAACACTATATTAAAACAAAGAAAAATAAGTGCAAGTAGTAGTAGTACCTACCAAATTAAGCAAATTGATTAAACTCAGAAATTTAATTTAGGAGGCACACTTATCGAGTTGAATAGTAACGAGTCGGAACTTCTGCTATCTACCTACTGTAGGTACCTACTCTAATAATCTAGGTACGGCTAGTAGAGTTTAGAGCTTATTATCTAATAAGAGACAAAGGGCGGCTGGCACCAAATTCTTAAACGTATTTAAGCAGATACTTAAACAAAATCTAAGGTTTGTTAATTTTTGTCAAGGTTCAGGTGTACGTGATAAAACAACAAGGTTGATTTTCAATCTTTTGTATGACAATAGAAGTTTCGCCAAAACTAATAGAACATTTTCTTGGCCGACCGCACCCATAACTTTGTTCTACTTGCCACAGTCGGTTCTGTTCAAACCTTACAAAACATCTTTAGCTTTTTCCATATTCATCAACCTTTTCATACTTACTTAGATTTCCATACATGCACATTAGGTCAGTTTAATCAAATTTTAACCAGTTTATGATTTCGCAGGAAACAGTTGATCGTACGGTACTTTCAAAAACAACTTGTTGGCGACACGGATACCTATTTTGTTCCAATTTGATTGTGCAATTGGTAGCATTTCTTGGTAGAGTATTTTCCAATTTGAGTTCGCGAACTGGTTAGCTAAGTCAACTGTAACAAATAAAATAAAAACTAAGGTAAACAGAAATACGGTGTGTCTTGGGCATCTTCCGGACCCGGATCAGCTCTTTGACATCATTGTATTGCAAACTACATTCCAGCAGGTGGGTTGTTTGCTCGTTTGTTACTAAAAACATATATAAAGTCGTGGAGCAGGCCTATGTTCGACTGTGGACATCTTGCAGCTGAGATGATGATTTAATTGTTATTAATTTTCTAGATATAATTCTTAGCAGTGTGTTGTCCGGCAGAGCAGAATAGCACCAACCCCTTAAACAACACGGCGACTATTGTTTCGAGAAAAATATCTAGAGTCTCCGTAGGCTGGAAAATGGGCAGCAGCTTTTTTCATTGTTATATTTATAACACTGCGATCTTCAACCCGCCTGCCAAGCGTGGAGATTATGGCAATAACCTCCGCTTTCGTGGGAGAGGCCCTAAGCCCTACAGTGGACTGTTATGGGCTGTGATGATTACTTCGGATCATGTTCTATTAAAAGTAAGCACTTACTTATTTCTCTTGCCTCAGCATTATCACTGGTAATGTAACTTGTTAAATAGGACACATCCGGCCGCATGTAAAATGAATCAATCCGGACGAATGTGTCGTCACCTTTTTTCTCTGGTTTCCCGTCTAATTTCCATGTGAATACAAGATCCTCTGTAATTTAAGAATAGGTATATAACTTAGGTATAGCTGATGAAATAGTGAATGAAGAAATGCCGATATTATGGACAACAGTTACAGCTTTGTTCAGTGAAATATGTGGAGTTAAACATATGCGCTTATTACATTTGACTAAATTCAGAAGCAAAAAGCATGAGAGCAAATCAAAGTGGAATGTGTTGCTCACAGAATAAGGTCTTTGGGGAATATTTATAAGTATCTACTTTTCAAAGATTTTATGTAATATAGGCAAGCCTGAAGGGCTTTTTTTGTTCGACCACGTTAATCTTCGAAACTACGGAAACGATTTCGTAAACTCGCTTCTCAGCATCCTCACGTCGTAAGTCATTGGCTCCTACGATGTTCACCCATCGCTTTTTGGGCAACCCGTATGACCTCTTTCCTGATACCAGCAGGTAGTAAAGGACTATTTCCCACATAATAGGCCTGCGGCTGGCGTAGCACGAACCAAAACCAGCGCAGGCGAGATTTCAATATTAACCGTGATGCCTCTCATGCTAAGGACTTACGGACTCAATCGAGGCGTTGCCTACCACCGCAGCATTTTTCCAGGCACCGACCGGCCAGGACCCTTGATTTTAGGGTCCACCTACGCTACGGCGCAGGGGTCTTTTATATTTTATTGTTATTATAGTAAGTAAAATCTCTTTGCATAGATAGGTATAGACATGACAATATACAAGAATCAACAAAATGCGCAAAGGCGGTCTTATCGCTTTTAACTATCTCTTCCAGACAACCTTTGGGAAGTGGTAATGTTTTACGTAAGTTAGTAAGTAGTACAAGATTAAAGCCGTGGCTACTCATGTATGCTGACGATATCGCGTTGACAGACTCTGACAAGGGGCGACTTGTGCAACGGATGGAAAAGTGGAAGGAGTCGCTTGAGAACGGCGGTCTGAAGATATATGTGGCGAAGACAGAGTACATGTCTTGCAATAGTACAGACCCCCTACCTATCAGCATAGGTGAAGAGGAGGTTAAACGAACGGATCAGGCCAGATACCTGGGGTCGGTACTAAGCGCAACTGGTGACATCGACAGCGACGTCAAAGCCCGAATATCCGCGGCTTGGGCTAAATGGCGGGAGGTGACGGCTGTCATTTGTGACCCCAAGATGTCGCCTTCGATGGTACGGCCACGTCTTGCGTAGACTGGTAAATTATGTGGGGAACAGATGTCTGGCCATGCCGCCCCCGCCAGGCAAGGGAAGGCGAGGCCGGCCCAAGAAGCGTTTGCTGGACGTCGTTAAGAGTGACATGCGTGCCAACGGACTCACAACTGAGGATGCCGAAGACCGAGCAAAGTGGACTAAGAATAGCAGGAAGGCGGACCCCGGGCACCCGCGTGTTGCGCGGGGGCGCACCCGGGATTTAACGCCAATATGATGATAATGATGATGATGATGATGATGAAACTTTATGTTATTGAAATTATTATAAGGAATTAGGTAGCAATTTGTTTCTGTAATTTTGTTTTTCCTAATAGATGATTTATTTTTCTTAAATCTACTTACCTATTATAAAGAGGTATGTGATATGTCTTTTTAATAATTTATTGTTTACTTGTGGCCTAGTGCCAGAGCGAAAGGTAAAAACTATATGAAGGGGCCATCTGAAAATCAGTGGTGAGTAGTCCTTAGTGTCTGTTCAACTTATGCTGAGATTGGTACCCTCCACACGCTAATTGTTTTGTAGTTTTCTTTTTGTTGAATGTACCTAAAGTTTAAGTAATTTATAAGGAACCCTTTGTATTTTCTTTTTTATTAAGTTGTGTGTGGAAAATAAATAATTTGAATTTTAAAGTGAGCTTTTCTTCTAACTAAATAAATATACTGTAATACTAGACAGTTCAAAAAATCCAAACAGTAACTTATCTATTGCAAACAATTTGATTTTATTATGTCGTAGATTAAACCAAGGCCAGCAAGTTTTAGTTATTCGGTTCCAAAAATAGATCTGTGACAGTCAGGCGGACAGACAGACAGACAGCTGAGTAATAGGATTCCTACAATACTCTTCAGGTACGGAATACAAACACAGAAGTATGATAATATCGAAGAATCGCTCCAGAAATTGTATTTGTAAACTTAATTCCAATTGAACATTCTATCAGGAGACCCGATTGACGGTTTGCCCGTACCGTAACTACCTATGGCATAGAAAAACTGTACTTACTCATTGTTGTATTGAATTTTCCTGTGGTGTTGATTACCAAAGAGTTAAAACTTCCTTCTCCATGGTACAGGCCTTCGACGTACACCTTTGGACTGGTGAGGTCCACTTCGAGGTGAAACCGATCGTCATCAGCGCGTAGTCTGTAACGTAGACGATTGAATTTAATACATGTGCGTGAACTTAGGCTTGTCTACAGAAATCTCAGACTATAAGCGAATTTGACAGTCCGGAGGTAGTGGGAAAAGCATATAGGCTCTACGTCCGCGGACCTGGCGCACCGCTGTTCCCCGAATTCCGCTCGCCCTATCGAGACTCAAACACCAAGTCTTGATGTTTTCGCTTGTTGTTGTAGTTGTTAGTGTAGTTTATACACAAAAGTTGTGTCGTTTCGGATCCATGGGTAGGGAACATATAAGATTTTTATAAGGAACAATAAAAATTCTTTCCATACCCTACATGTATAACACCTACCATTGCCTACCACTAACCGACCTTGCACTTTATCCGCACCGTACCCTTACTCTATCTGTAATCCTAATCGTACACACCCGTACGCCCGTACCGCAACTAACCCAACCTAACATATCCGTACCCTGCCCCTACCCTACCCTTTTTACATCGATGTTTATATCGAACCCCTACCCTACTTTAATATTTTTCTGTTAATCGTTCGCTTAATAGTTACTAATCTTAATAGGATAATCTGAAGATTCCCTGAAAATGTATCAAAATCGTTTTTTATTCCTTTGGTAATTTTGGCTGAGTAGCAAGAAGGTTTTAGTTTTTCGACCACCGGTTGCCGAACTACAAATTTAAACGATAATTCTATGCCTAATGGTATTTACAGGTGCCAGAAAAAACGAGGGTAATACAATTATGTAGAGATCTCCGTGGCAATTCCCAATCTGATCTTATGTTGAAAAACAGCGGCCTGAGATTTGAGCCCTGCGATACCCCAGAAGCACGAATCTTGATATTCTATACTGAAGATAAAATATACACCATCTCAAAAGAAATCCAGAAATACAAAAACCATTAAGGTTTGCGGCCAGTATATTATGAATAATTTTGTCGAATGCCTTCGAAGTATCTGTATATATGGCATCCACCTCCATATTTGCGTCCACCTCAATGATAAAATCAAATTAACTAGATTGGCACAAGTGGAACGGGTTTGAATGAAACCATTCCGGCAAGGTGATATTATATTTCGTACCTGATATAATAATAATGGGTACAGCAAAGAGTCGGAGACCTTGCACATTGTAGACAGGATTGATATTGGGCGATAATTGTTAATAAACTCCTTGTTGCCACTCTTAAATATTCATGTAACTCTAAACTACCTTCCACTTATCTGGAATGATGTCCTCGCGTAATGACATAGG
Organism: Blastobasis adustella; assembly: GCA_907269095.1. Taxonomy (NCBI): domain Eukaryota; kingdom Metazoa; phylum Arthropoda; class Insecta; order Lepidoptera; family Blastobasidae; genus Blastobasis; species Blastobasis adustella. The sequence continues at coordinate 10,621,814 of OU026123.1, read as the reverse complement.
ATACTAACCGAATATTAAAGTTAAAGGGGTTACAGAGCATCGGCACATCTAACAATAAAGATGGGGAGAAAATCATCCGGCCCAGAACACTGATAAACATTGAGTATGTTTTAACAAGTTCACTTTTTTATCACAGCCGTTTTTGGAATTAATACATTGGATAATTCTGGTTCTAGAATTCGAGAACTCCTAGAGATACAAACAATATCAGTGTCATCGAAAACACTCTAAAAATTAGACGCGGACAAGGCACAACCATCTTTTGACTTGCTTGTCCAAGAGAAACATAGTATGAGGGAAAATATAACTATTTTTGCATAGGTTTTTTAAACGTGTCAAGAAATATTTAGGTATGCTACTTATTTGAGATTCTATTGATTGAATGTCGCCATTGTAACAAGAAGTCAATAGCTTGTTATAATCGCGACGTAGGTATTGGAACTGCAAAACATCAAGTGGGTTTGAAAACATTTAAGCTAACGAATAAGTTGGGAACTATCAAACTGGAAATCCTCTACACGATGGTTTGCTCTTGGAGGCATTACTTTTAATTGCGTCCCATAGGATTAAATAAGATTTTACAATTCACAAGAGCCCAATATCTCCAACCAAAAGACACTGTCCAAACATTCCACTGTTTGAGCATAATCTGCCCGGCGGAAGTTCCATCTATCCTTTGGCAAAGAATCCAACATTTTATAAGGTGAGATGCTTAGAATGATGGCCACGTGCCGAGGTATGCGACTGGCACTCCCGCAGCATGATAGGCCATGGTGGTTGAGCTTGTCAACTTGATGTCCACATAAACACACATGGGGCGCATTGCAGTCAGTGCCTAGGCACAGGTCCTAAATGAAGGAATTCTAAATGTCGGACTGTCAAGGAGCGTGTCGATTTCGCACAGCCTGACTAAAACGTCAAGGCTGATCGGCGTTATGGGCCCCAATGCCTATAATAGACTACCGCAAGACGTTGTTGACGCTCCGAGCACCGCATCATTCAAAGACAGATTACGTCGATGGCTCGTCAAGAGTGCTTTTTATAGTTATAATGAATTTTTAAATCTTAATATCTCGAATAAACTTGTGTCTACATTCTAGTAACTATATAATGATGGAAATATTATTTTATATTGTTGACATTTCACTATTTAATTATTTTATTAATATAATCATAGTACTATTATTATGTAATAATACATTGCAAATGTATTTAATATATAAAATAATGACTTGTAACGAATGTTATTAATAAATAATGATTATGCTTATGATGTTTCTTGATGACAAAGCCTGGAGCCAGAGTCCCATTCGCCAACAGCTAGGAGGCAGGCACATTCTACAGAATTGGTTATCGCGCTTAAAAGATTGTTTCGCGCCAATTTGCAGAGCGGTTTGTCCCACAGCCGCTGAGAAAAGGGATTACTCGAGAAATCTGCCTCCGGGCAAGCCAAGTATTTCTTTGCTTCGGTTAAATCAAATTACTGTGACAGAACCAAATTAGTACCAACCAACGAGTAGCTTATTGACTAAAATTCTGATAAGTGTGCCAAATAACAAACGCTGGCAGGGACACACTAATTGTCGCCTTACGAACGCCCAGACCCCCATGCCTAATAGACAGGGATGCTTGGATCGTCAAGGTTAATATTGATGATTGACACCAGAGTTTGCTGTATGGTCTTGTCGCGTCGCTCCAGGTCAGGGTGCTTCCAGAGCTGACAACACCGCAGAACGTACGTACATATAGGCACAAATAGGCAATGTCGGATAATGGCATAGGCTATGTGACTAATAATTTCGTGGAGGCGATCCGAAACTGACAAGAAATTTTGAATTTGTTTATCAACTAAACCGCGAGGGATTCAATGAAAATTGGCGAATCTAGGAGATTAAGCGAAGGCTTGTCGACGACTGTGATATAGGGGGCTAAAGTGTTAAAGGCGGCAGAAACTGAATCTGCTGCCGGACTAGACTACGAGATGTACAAATCACACTTTGCGAGTTTAGAATCAAGGCCAATGGCACTGAACTCAGATGAGTTGTAAATCTCAGAAAACTGTGGTCGCATCACCACCTAGAGTCCCCTCGTAAAATGTTCATACATTAAATTTTAAATTTAAGTGTTCTATTATTGGATGGATCACTAGAGAGTCACTTTGCTAGCAACCGACCGCTGAATTAATTAGATGATCTGTGTAAACAAGGTTTGATGGTTTTTCGTAGCATTGCCATATAAAGTTGTAAGTGACTGGCAGATGTGTAGTTGTTGATTGAAATAAAAGACAAATAATTAGCATCTGATATCCAGTGTACACAATTAAGTATAAATCTCCTGCCAATATGGTATAGGTACTTTGTAGGATGTTCGATGAGTACTTTATCGGTATTATCAGTACTTTAACTTGCGTTTTTCATTTTAATGGAGGCGGTAAGTACCTTCGTGTATTTACTGTGATCCAAAGATCTTTACAGCCGCTATCCCAGTCAGACTTATGGTGCGATGTTAATTTATTTGATACAGCCACTAGGATGCCTTCACCAAGTTTCGAGTTACCGCGATCTCGTCTATACACAGTGTTCCTTAGATCGAAGATCTCAGACTCAAAGAAAGTATCGTTAAGCCAAATCTCTGTCATCATAATAATAATTTCCATAGTTACATAATAAAAATGTTAAAGATACCTCAGTAACATTAGACTTTAGTCCTCGTAGTCCTCGTCTGGTAGTAACAATTAAATTAACTGAATTCTATATATAAATTTTGTATACAAGCAATTAGACATAAAGTGACAAAAAAACCAATCAAACAAGTTATTCTAACATTATTCTAGTGAATCATGATATTTATAAATTTATTAAAAAATTTCCGTTTGACGCATAAATATTCTACCCGACTTAACCCACACAAACTTGTATTCCTTTTCCATGGCCTTCTGTCGTGCTGCAGCATGAAGATATTTCATTTTTGGAGACCAGTGTTCCACAACGAAACGGACTGCTATTCCTAAGTCGCTCGAATTAAGTTTGTCGGCATTATTTTTATCTTTCTTGTTGAATTCCACAGTGGTAGCTAGAGTGAGCTAAAATTAACAACTACTGACCGGGGGCGAGTGGTGGTTTTATCCAATTTTGGTGTTCTGAAGTACAACTGCATTACATTGTATTTCAACATTATTAACCCTTTAAACGAAAGTTAAGGTCGTTATTCAATGACAAGAGGCGCTATTTATAATCCTTAAGTCTTTTGATAATAGTAAACTTCGCACTAACGTCATTTTCAATCTCTTCGTATTTTTGCTTCATAAAGTTCATAACTGATCAAATCTGGTCCCTTTGGTCTAGTACCTCTTTCTTAAAGCTTTCTATTTTAGTAGAAATTAGAGACTGAAATTCCTTAAATGCCAACTTCAGTTCCTCCCTAACTGTTAAACGAATGTTCTACTATCTACTTTTTCTACTTCCGCGAACCCTGATGAACTATGCGTGGGAGTGCTTTTGTTCGCACCTATGGGTGTTTATTGTGACGTATATTTTCATGCCTGTTAAATCACTAGCTAGCCCTTGCACTTGCTAGTCCTCTGTTAAATCTCTATAGCCTTTTAAGTTGGTACATGAGAAGTGATACTTAATTTTGTATAGTGCGCAGGTAAGAAGCTCAGCCGATGATATTCGAGGACAAGATCCGTATTTATTCGGCATTAGTAAATAAATAATTATCTTGGCGTTAATGTCCCGGTTGTGCTCTCGCGCACGGAGGCCCCGGGTCAGCCTTGACCATGATTCAGGATTTAGTAGATCAGGTAATTACAGTGAAGCGACTGCCATCTGAGATACGGGACTCTAGAACCAGGGGAACCTAACCTTGGACTAAGATTGGATAATGGTTACACATTCAGTCGCCTGAATGTGCAGGTTGCATTACGATGGTTTCCCTCACCATAAGAGCATCGGTTAGTATTCAACTAATGTACATAAGTCTGAAAAGAGTCATTGGTCATTGGGAAAAGAGTAATAGGATTCGAACCCGGTCTCGCTTACGAATCAGATACTTTAACCACTCGGCCACAGATGCTCCGGACAGCTCAGACACAAAATATGTAGAAGGCCGTTTTTTACTTTGTGGCTCTGTGTGGTGGTTGGTGGTTATGTGTGATATTTAGTATCATGCATGGTGTGATGTAACATTACCCGGTACGAAAAACGGCTAGCTTGTACATCGATTAGCAGTTTTATTTGCGTACTACAGCTAGAAGGCAATGTCAACGCAATATCGCTACGTGTTGCAGCACTCGCTTCGAAGTTAATAAGTAATCATATAGTACCTAGTAACCTTAACTTATAATTGATATTGATCAGGTTAGTGCCAACAATAATAACAATACGGTACGGTATATTGTTTCTGTATCCAAAGTTTTTTATTGTACCTACGTTGTAAGATTCAAATAAAACGAATGTTTGTAAACAAGAAATGCATCCAAAATCGATGAGGTGTTTCTTCGTGACGTTCCTTTATGTATTATTTTTTTTGTGTTCAACAGCATTTTTGTGTGTTTGAACTGGTCACATGTGTATGCCAAGTTTCGTCTCTGTTGAAGACTCCCTACGTGGGGAGCATAGTTAAAGAAGCAAGTATGTAAAACTACAACTCTGAAGGTCAATAAGTAAATTCCAATTTTATTTAAGGAAAACTAACAGGAATGATTACAATATAAAATAATACTGGCAGCACAGAGCCAATTATAGGTTTCCACCGATAGAAACTGTATAAACTAATACATATTTTACTAATAGTTAAACATGCCAAACAGTCTATAAGACTTTACAAACCAGTATATAACCAGAAAGGACATTATATAAAAACTTGTAAAATTATTTCAACTCACCTTACTTTATGTACTTTTGCTGCTGTTAGACCATAAACGTTTATGTCCCGTAGAGTCATTTTAGCTTGAACCTGAAAACAGCAGATAACGATTAGGTATCTACGAGTACCTGGAAATAACAAGGTGATGGCAACATCCTAATCGCATATTATGGTTTAATTACTTTTATAAGCTCACGCCATAATGCGAAAGTGGTCGCATCAGCAATGACCAGAGTGGGGGGCAGTCTCAACAGTGTTATAATGTTAATTGGGGACAAACTAGAAAGCCATATGTGAAAATATTTGGTTTATCGACCCCTAACATACCTAGTTCGTAAGTTACTACATTACATTAATAAGTAATCGAAACTGTGTATGGGTGTGTAAAATGATATGGAATTATTTCTGAAATAAAAAATTGTAATATATAAGCCGTAAACCAACGTTAAGGTTGACGAAGAAGTGAAAGGAGTTTGCCAAGACCGGACCGTGAAAATTGACCAAATAAAAAAAGACCCATAAATAGGTACATCAGGGACTAACTAAGAATGTCGCTTGCTAAGCGGGGCCAATTCGTAAGCGAGAGATACCTAGTACGATCCCCAGTGGCTCAATGACTTTTTCTGAGTTCTGTCCAAATCTCAAGAACGCACATCGAATGCGCAGTTGCAGCAACGGCTTGCGCGCCCGCGTGCACGTCTTCGATGAAATGCACCGCCCACAGAGCAAAAAAAATTAGCCAGGCTAGTAGGTAGCTAACTTGCCAATCTATTTGGCACCGCCGCTCGCACTGTTGCAGCAACAGCACGCGCGCGGCGCGCGAACGGTGCGTAAGCCGTTTCTGCAACTGCAGATTCGGGGCGCGTGTGCGAGCTTTAGACGCCTTACGATGAGGAAAAACATCGTGAGGAAGCCTGCACATTCAGGCGTCTACATGTGATCATTATCTAATGTGGTCAGGTTCCCCCGTTAACACGGTCACGGAGGTCAGACGGTAGTCTCTCTACTGTATTACCTGACTTGCCATAGCCTGGATCATGGTCAACAAGAGCCCCATGTTGATGATAACATAGCAATGCTATTTGTGATATTACCTAGTTATTAACACAAAGTACGAGGTACTCCCAGGTATTAATAGTTGCTTTTCCCTCCTTGAAACAGAACATCGTGGTGATCTTGGCATAGATATCTACTAAGTTCTTGCAAACTAAATAGCGGGTTTTGCGTTGAAGTATTTTATATTATGCAAACTGGAGGCCATTTTAAAAATAAACCAATACATTAAAAAGCGCGTTAATTAAAATTAAGATTGATATTTGACCTCTGCTCATAAGGAGAGCGACATTAAATTAAGTTTGACAGGTAAGAAAGGATGGTATGGTATATCGTCATAGCACTAGATATTCGTAAACGGGGTGGCCAGATATGTACACAGAAGCATGAAATTCAGATCAAAAGTGTAAACAAGTTGCCACTATAAAATATAAACACAAGGGGTGGATTATTTAAAATAGTGTTTTTTTAATAATTGTTAATTACCTAATGTTAAAAGTCAATAATGTTATTTGTTTACACTTTTGATCTTGAATTTCATGTTCGAGTTTACAATAGGTCTTTAAAAAAGACAAAAGAGTTAAAAAAAAATTGTAGGGTCAATGTGTCTAGTGGCAAACAGCAGTAATGGCAAACACGGTCAATATTTCAACACTTCTCTAGCAGTTGTAAGCCTGTGGTTCATCGTGAGCGCGCCACTTTTATTTTTTACCGACGCCACAGGCTTACAACTGATAGGGAATTACTAGAATAGTAGATAATAATATTATATACCTGATTTTGTGTATATTGGACACGTATTTCTTTCTGGTTGTAGGGATCTAATGGGGGCAGGTTGAGCTCCTTGATTCCGCCGGCCATAGCCTCAATGCCTTTCTGTATGGCCCCCACCATGCACTCGTTCACATCGGCTGAGTTTCTGTCGCAAATTTTGAGATGTTTTTCTGAAAAGGTGAAAAGGACTATTTTAGTTTACCAATTTTTTTTAACTATTGCATAGCTTTTATCGCGGGCTTTGAGCGCGGCGACCGAATCAAGAATTTCCATAACGAAAATAAACCTAACACCCCCCACTCCGACCGGCACAGCGGTGCGGTGGCGGCGTTGAAAGACGTGCATCGTCTAACGTCGTTTCAGTTCGGCAGACTTCGGCACGGTGTTTGTGTGCGTGCGACTAGACGTATGCGTGTAGACTAGCTGCTAACTGCTCATAACTGATTCTATCTCTTTTAGACACAATGCTAGGTGAGACAGCGTGCTTTTTGGCCGCGTCCACGAGTGAGTTCGAACCCGCGACTAGTTGAACCTTAACGTGTACATACACGTTAAGGTTACATATACATATGTATATGGTTAATATCAAAGAAAAGACTTGAATTAATATCAAAGAAAAAAAAATACTGCATAAATAAAATAAATAAATAATTATAATTGCATAAGTTGATAAAAAATGCTATGCAATAGCTTTACCACGGCAGTCCCCGAGTGCCACACGTATTTTTTTAGTTTAGTTACCCACACAGTATTTGCTTACAGAATCTCTTTTTATTAATTAACTCGCAGTGATGCTGACAGCACTACATACAGATATTTCATCCAAACACATGTGTAGGTAAGTATATACAGGGTGACCTTACGCTCTGGACAAAGCAGAATACTACTAGTGGAGTAGGGTATATAAAACAAAACTGCAAAGTATCATAACAATCAGCCGAGTATTTACTGAAAAATCAACGATTTTAAATTTATCATTTAGGAACAGCCTGTATGTAGTACCATGGTCTAGGAAGTACCCTAAACACTGCAAACTCTTTTGAATTGCATTAGAACTACACGCCATATGACAGCCTTAATGAAATAAAAAAAAATTGTATTGTAATTTGACAATAACTTGAAGTGTGACTAAACGTCGCTTTTCATGTTTCATGTCATGAATGTCAATAATTAATTTATTCGTGTTGTTGTGATACAGTATGTCGTAATTGTTGCCGATTAAGTTACAATTTAATTCGTTAAATTTTCATTGCAGCCGTAATATAAAATAACTTTATCTACACTCATAGCGTAATGTTCCAATTTTATATATTCGAAAACAGTCGTTTAAGGATACACTTTTTTCACGCCAGTCTATAAAATTTTTAAAAATTACTTTTCGATACAGCATTTCCCATACTATTTTCATTACAGCTGTATCGAAATAGTAGTTTATGCAACTGTCATATAAAAGGGGGTATTAAAACATGATAATAGTTTGACACGAGTGTTTTAATACCTAATTATATGCAGTTGCATAAACTACTTTATCTACACTCATATTTTCATGTTAAAATGTCGTACCTATAATTTTCTCAACTTTGCTGGAAGTAAGCTGCGAGTCTACTTAAATATAGTAAAAATTATAAGTACGAAATTTTAACATGAAAATATGAGTGTAGATAAAGTAGTGTATGCAACTGCATATAATTAGGTATTAAAACACTCGTGTCAAACTATACCCCCTTTTATATGACAGTTGCATAAGCTACTATTATCTACACTCATAGCATAATGTTCCAATTACATATTCGAAAACAGTTGTTTAAGGATACACTTTTTTCACACAAGTCTATAAAATTAAAAAAAAATACTTCTCGATACAGCATTTTCCATACTATTTTCATTACAGCTGTATCGAAAAATAACTTTTTAATAATTATGCAACACTTTTCTTTTTTAAATTTCTGTCTGGCGCCGTGACACGGCGAAATGTAGGCTGAATACCTAAATGTCTTTAACAAATTCAAAATTTCCTGTTTATATTTGTGATCAGTTCATAGTCTGTGGTTGTGATTGTGTACATTTGGAATTATTTTCCCGCTAAACAGAATATTTATTCTAACTGTTGTAATTTGTGATTGTGAATGTTTTTTCTTGTTTGAAGCAAATAAATAGATAAATGTGAAAGTAGTGAAGTGAAATTCCCGCCGCTTGATATACTTGACGCGTAGATACAACAGAACTGACTCGCAGCTTACTTCCAGCAAAGTTGAAAAAATTATACGTACGAAATTTTTAACATGAAAATATCTGTATAGATAAAGTAGTGTAAGCAACTGTATATAATTAGGTATAAAAACACTTGTGTCGTGTCTATTATCGTGTTTTATTACCCCCTTTTATATGACAGTTGCATAAACTACTATTATCTACACTCATCGCGTAATATTCCAATTACTTATTCGAAAACAGTCGTTCAAAGATAAAATTTTAAAATAGTAGTTTATGCAACTCGCATATAAAAGAGGGTATTAAAGCATGAGCGTCGGTTTATCATACGAGGCGTAGCCGAGTATGATAATAGTTTGACACGAGTCTCTTAATACCTAATTATATGCAGTTGCAGTTCGAGTAAGTAATTGGAACATAAAGCTATAAGTGTAGATAAAACATATTAAAAGGTTATGCACCAGTTGCAACTACGTTCTTTGCGTACAACATTTGTATGAAATGTTTTCGTAAACAACTACGTTCCATAAGTTGGTCGGTCATTACTGGCTAATTTGAGGGTCTTCGTTGAACTGAATAAGATTTCGTTTGCCCCATTAGGTAACCTGCTCCAGGATGGTCTCGGTTTCGCACATACATGATTCTAAGTGATTTTGCTCTCAACCACATCCGCGCGTTGCACGGCCTGTTTAAAGGCATCATTCGTGTTGTCATCCGCATAATATAGCAATGAATGACGTTCATTCATAGGCAACATTCAATTTAATTAATTTAATGTGCAGCTCCAAGGTCGACAGCACAGAACTTTGAACCTAAATGAAAAAGTGTAAATTATAATTTGATTTAATCTAATTAACATGCGATTTTTTGATATTTCAACAGTGCAATTTGAGACTTGAGGTATGAGGTTTTTTCCACGACCATTTTCCGTCCTTCTCGCTTGGCCGGCGTCATCTCTAACGATATTCGATTTTTATATTTAGAAGTCGCGCCGGGCCACCTAGTTATTAATAAAGTTAAAATACATACCTCCTTTTGTATGTACCGAGATCAGTCAGAATCAATGCAGACCTAACATAATGGTAACTTTTATTTCTTATAAGTAGTCCCTAGGTATTTAAAATTCTAATGAGTAATTCATTTCTATCTATCTACTCTACACTTCTTTGCACAAAAAACGGGAGCCGGAAATTTGCAATCCAAGGCCGATTTAAGTTAACTTAATGGATTATAATTGTTTGACTTAGCTAGCCTGTAGTAAATTAAAATGCGTAAAGCGAATACTGGCAATCTATTCATGAATTTTTGATGACTTCAATTAAATATATGTACACGTTGAAACAATAAAGATAATTAGATTATTTTAGATTTTTAAGTTAAAATGTAAAATATTCAAATAACAAGTGTGACCTCCTCCTGACAGCTTCCTTCCTTGTGGGCATGCTTATTTCCACAATATTTTTATTAACGTCTTGAGGATTATGTTCCCACTCTTCTGCAATTATTCTTTTTAGTTCTCTGGTGTATTGCGGCGCAGGTTGTACAGATCTTACCCGTCTTTTTAGAACATCTTAGATACTGGATGGATGGATTGAGGTCGGAACTTCGAGCCGGCCTATCCAAATGACGGATCCGGAACTTCTTTCATAAACGCTTTCACTTCTCCAACGGTAAGCCCGAGCTGTATGTTCCATGAAAACTTCTTTTCCTAGAGCTGTTAACGCAGGCTGTGCATGTGGAATTAGGACCTCTGTTATTTATAGATGTGCATTTAATGTTCCATTTTGTATGAAAACTATCTCCGCACGCTCCGTTGAATGATTGCTGCCCAGAACATAACAGAGCCTCCGCCATAAGGAGTGATTTCTTTGAAACACACGTCGACATAGCGTTTCCCTGAGGCCTATTTAATAAATGTGACAACCGGACAATTTTCTCACCTTTTGACAAATAACCAGGGAGGGATTCTCGCGCTTTGACATCTCAAATTCGACATTTTCCCTAGCCAAAGAAACTGTATTAAAACGTCACTGAAATGATCTTCGACAATATACGGCTGTCGAAGATAGATGAGTAAATATTTTTCCGCTGCAATAAATATTTCAATGTCATTATTATTGGAGGTATTGAAAAAATGTCGAATTCTAGATGTTACAGCGCAAGAATTAGGCCCCTGAATTGTCGCGACAAGTGCCGTTTAATAAAGATGACAAAATTGCTAGACTAAAAACTGTTTAATAAAGGTGACAATTGGCAGATTTTACACCTTTAAGAAAATATGTTGTGACGTAGGTATTTTTCGAATTTGTCACCGTTTCGACATATTTGTCGCAACACAATATCAAAGCATGCATTAGTGAGAACATTAGGGTAAGACATAACTTTTGTTAACTTGAACGTCTGTTTTTGTTTTCTATTTGACGCCAAAACCTATCTATAAAAACAGAAACGTTTTATTTAGAAAATTTAACGACAATTCAACACACGAAGCATTACAGAACATAATATAGGTATTCATTCTAACCACTTCGCTATCCTTAGACGACGTTAATACCATTTTTTTATTATTTGCACTGATGTAACTGCCGGATAGCCTTGACATTGGGTGGCAGTGTCTGTCGAAAAGCTGTGATAAACATGTCATGACAATTTAGTGTTTAATAAAACACTAATTTCGCAAGATTTTTCTAACAATTTGATTTGAGAATTTGTTTTTTAAACAGAAATATGTCAAATTGTCATAACTACGCCTAGTTCTGCAAATTAATCAATTAAAGTAATCTGCAAATTTGTCGACACATTTGCAGATTTTACACCGTGACAAATTTGCCAGTGATAATCTTTATTAAACAGAAAATTGACAAATTGTCAGATTGTCAACCTGTCATTGTCGCTTTTATTAAATAGGCCCATGGGACTCTATTTTTGAACCGCTTGTATCCACGCGAGCGCTTGCCTTCTAATGTCTGTCTTTTCTATGTCTAGCAATTTACCACGAGTGTGAAAGAGGTAGGCTTTTTATTATTACATATAATTCTTTGGTAGTCCTAAAAAACTTTAGATTTATGAGTATTATCCGATAAGAGTAAAAATGTATTGGGCAGGGCACATAGCTCGAAGAACAGATGGCCGATGGAGCAGTAAAGTTCGCGAGTGGCGACCACGTGCCGGAAGACGCAGCGTGGGTAGGCCTTCCACAAGGTGGACTGACGACCTGGTAAGGATCGCAGGTACCAGCTGGATGCGAAAAGCACAGGACTGGCCTTTGTGGAGATCTCTGGGGGAGGCCTATGCCCAGCAGTGGGCGTCTTCTGGCTGATATGATGATGATGATCATGATGGAAAGTAAAAATGCTTGGTCTACATACATATTACTTACAGTGAGGTACAAACATAACTTAAATAACACACAAGTATGTAATAGTAAAAATAAACGTACGTAATATGTTAAGCTTAAAAATGATTACGAGCAAGTGTGATAAAAATTTAAGTTATTTCTGAAAAAATTGTCAGCTTAGGGTACTGACATGTAAAGCAGGCCAAATAAATGTTACCCTGGACCTTATGTCTGTTTGTGCGCGCAGATTTTTTAGTAGCTTGTAGTCCAAATTAACATTTAAGCAATGTTCCATCTAAATCGGTTGGGTAGAACCAGCTGTACAGCTTGACCACTTAGTAGTACTAATATCCATACACTACATGACTATAGGTAATTTAAAGTGGACGCGGGTCCAGAAGCTATTTCCACGCGGATATCTAGTAATGTCGATAATTATAGCACGAGTGTGGTAATCTACATAAATACACAAAATACACAAAAAGCTGGCGTGTTTGATTGTTTATCTAATAAAGAGCGTAAAAAACGGTGCACAAATGGCCGGTTTATAAACAAATGTACTGAAAAGGACCTTGTCAAACCAGTTTCAATATTTCGTAAAACACTACTTTACATAAATTACCTGATTTTCCTGTGGAATCAGTGGAATAGATTGCGCGCTAGATCTAGAAGTCTAGTACTTTTGTAGAGTTATAAAAGTCGCGATTTTGTAAGTCAAGTATAATAGTTTTTCGCTAAAATTCATGCCTATGGAGAACAAATACTATACATATAATAAAACAGTAAAAGAGTGTATCTGTACACTGAATATATTTACAAAAAATAATTTACGGCGATGAAAAAATAATAATAGAATAAGTTTTTTGTTTAAATCTGTCTGAGTGACACTAATCTCCGGAACTATTGGACGGATTTAAAAGAACCTTTTTGTTGTTGTATAGCTATTAAGCCTGGGCAACATGTGGGGTATAATTTAATTTGAAAACTGGAACACCTGTGTAGAACCTTAATAGACCAGCTAAACTAAAAGAAATATGAATAACTACTGAACAGATTTTATCCGGTTTTGATAGTTTTGTAGTTAGTGGCCCGACTTAAATTGTAGGCCGGATTTCATCTTATTGCATTATTACAGCTTGACCTCTCCTTAGTACTAGTTTTCATACATTAGGTAGGTCATTTAAAATTGTCGCTCAGGAAAAAGATAAAAAACTGACCTAAAACTTCACCACGCGGACGAAGTCGCGGGTAAAAGCTAGTTCTGTAATAAAAATGTTAAACCCTCTCGGTTATGGGGCCCTACCACCATTGCAAGGGCCAACCTCACCTACTCGAGGTCCCCCAGCTGACAAATCAGCACCAACATATTATTTTATTATGTTTTGTACCGACCGTCGTTCTTCAAAACCGCGGTTTTGCACTTAGGTATGGCGACCCTGTCATTGTTTTTGTTGAGTGTTGTCATTGTTGGCTGTATGTCACATATAGTTCAATTTTCAGCCGCGAGCAAAGTTATGTTGCACGCACTCTTGGAGCACTGGTCCTAGGAATATTGGCTTAGAGGTCACCATGGACAGTCACTATGAAACATAACCATGCTATGCCAATTCCAGACGTACGAGGAGCAATATATAATCTTAAAAGTATTTATTGATTGATGTTCACGTTGATTTAGAATAACAATATATTTTACTTAAACCGTCAAGTTTTGTGTCATGGACGATGCATGACACGAGTAAATTCATTTAGTCTATCGTTAGTGGTATCAGTAGTTAATAGGTAGTTAGTGGTCGGTCCAGTATTCACATATGCACTTATCTCACTACCTGTATTATCTTGACATAATAGAACGTTTTAATTATACGTACAACCTACCTACGTAAAAGGCTTCGGCATTTACGTAAACTCGCTTTTCTCGAACGTAGTTTGTAATGCTACTATTGCAAAACTGTTGAGTTCAATGACGATGCGAGCAATAAAAATGCGAATGTGAGACTATTAGTTTCTGACCTAACATTTTACGGATTTTTATGAAATAGAAACTTTATCTAAATAAAATAATATATGTAAAACTGTACTCACCTATATCCACTTTTCCAAAAGCTGTCCCGGATAGAAGAGCCAACGTAAATAGCACTAGGGAAAAGTAAACTTTCGTCATTTTGGAATTCGTTTTTTAAATGTTCCGCGACACCGTTCTGTCAATGAAGACACGATATTCTCGGGCCAGTACTGGTCGGCGAGTGTATGCGGACAGCGGTCGAGCATTTAAGTTTGCTAGCATTATAAGTTGTATTACGTATTCAATGCCAGCCACTTGTTCCACATAGTGCATATAGGTAATAATAATATTACACAACTTGTCTACCGGCTGTACCTTGCAAGCCTTTGTTTGCACCCACAATAAAGGCTTGCAACAAAAGTCAAGTTGATAACTCACCTTTTTTTAGGTACCTTCTTAAAATAAGTTTTATTTAAATAACAACACAACACAATAAAAACTAAACAATACTGGAAACTTAACTAACTAAAACTAAATTAATCTAAAACTAAACTTGACTTTTTGGAGGTCGTTCGTTCACTCCATTTTTACCACTCCTTGAACTTGACTCACTACTACTGCTACTGAAAACGACTTGTAAACAATGCTGGCTACAGACAATGTCACTCCAACAAAATATTGAACAATACAATGACCTTCTTGACATTCCTAGCCATAAGAGATCATTAAGCTGTTATACCGACACGGGGTGCCCATCGGTTCTCAAGACTGTTCACTCAGTCTAAGGGTCTACGTCTGACAAGCCTTACAGTTCATATGGTCCACTATATCGGTATATCCATTATCAGAATGTCCATTATATTAAAATGTCCACACCGTCAGAATATTTTAATACTTTTAATACAGTAGACAATTTCGCGCAGTGAACATTTTGACAAAATGGACCATGTAAACCTAAAGCCCGAGTACTATATTCTACTCAGCCAGACATCACATTCGCTTCATACGGCCTAACGACCAATTATAATCCATCTTCATTTTCGTCCCACCTCTTGCCATTGTATGCTTTCCGACTCATTCTACTCCACTTCACCTGCTCTTGGGCATCTTGGCAGTCCAAGTCAGCGATGTCAATACATCGCTTGTTGGACCTTTCACGGGACATCTTTCCTGATACCGACAGGTTTAGACACCTATTTCTCACATGCCTGGGGCTTACGCAACATGTGACCAAACCAGTAAAGTCGTGCCTGCGCGCCTTCGAGCCTCTGGCGCTATCCCTCACACTGGCCTAAGGCTACCACGAATGTAAGTACTCGTGGGAGGACCACGGGTCCATGTACGTTACGTTCTATTGACAGATTCGTTACCTATATGGATGGTATGGTTTCAAGATTCGCGCTGTACCTAGCTGCTTTGGTTGACGATAAGTCGTGGCAATCGGGGCATGAGCAAACGCGCGGAACGGGGGACGCTCCATATACCCGCACAGCCCCGCTTAGTGCTGCACCAATTAGTACTTATTGGTACCTAATCGATGTCGATATTTCTTTTTACCACATGAATCTTCCTCCTCATATTGTGACATAGCTTATATACTCGTAGTTAAGAGAGTCCATGTTTACACGAGCTCACACACGTTCAGCACTATTCTACTATTTATCTTGTTGTATGCAGATGAACGTCTTCATTAGCCAATCACTGTTGCAGGATTGCACGGAAGAGCAGGAATTGTAAACTCATATAATACATAATGTATGTGACTAACGCACTTGGAACCTTCTAGCCACCATGCGGCTTCATCGCCAGAACTTGGCTACCTTCCAAGACTAGTCTTGGTCAAGGCAAATCAAACGAGTCTAAACTTAATGGCATTGCATTGTTGTATTGTGTTGTAAGGGTTATTTTGGCCACCTTCCGTCTCCATTCTCAGATTAGCTCACTAACACCATAATGTTAAATGGTCATCTGACATAGACGCGTATGCACAAATTTAATTATAACAGAAAGTTGGGTTCCTGCAGCCACCTTCCGTCTCCATTATCAAATCAGCTCACAGATTCAGACATGTGGTAAAACGAAATATCGAAATAGAATATCGATCGGTGTCACATCACTAGAAAATTGCCACGTCGACCTGTCGCCGACAGTACTCTGTTTTGGCGGCATTCAGTCGCAAACCGCCTTTTTCTAACACGTCCTTCCATGTGTTTACCTCGGTGTCAAGATCCTGCAGTGGGACCCTTGGAGGATTCTCAGAGTAAAGATAAGATTCATGGTGCTACATCCCGGTCTGGCATTCGGACAGGGAGCATTCCTAGCCTCTGGTCAATAAAACGTTCGGATAGTTTTATTGTGTGGCTCACATGTTTGATACCTATATAGTTGCCGTAATCCTGGACGCTGCAATTTTCTCTGTCTGTCTGTCTGTTCACGATAAACTCAAAAATTACAGAACATATTTTCATAAGATTTTCGCCAATAGACAGAGTGATTCATAAGGAAGGCTAAGGTGTATAATTTGTTAAGGCCCGTGCGAAGCCGGGGCGGGTCGCTAGTATCAACTAATATATAGCAGCGATCGACTTTCGATGATATAATTATAATATGTAGACTTTTGTCTCCTACAAGCATAAGCTTAATTGTTGTATAATAAATATCTCAGTACTGTGTAGGTATTTGCTCGGTATAATAACTCGGAGCGAGTTTTATTTGCAGTTTTATTGATAGGTGACAACATTAATGTTTTGAAAAGGCATCTATTTCGATAGAGTCTTTTAGAATAGATATAATCTGCCAAATCATTACTCATATCCACGCGCTCTCGGGCTATAAATAAAATCACGTGCATGAGAATTATCGAGTATATTTGTTACAGGACATTTATGTAATCCATCAGTACATAGAATTCCTAGGAAAAGTATACAATGTCTAAAATGGTCACCACGCATGTTATGACAATTAATTGTGGTGTAACACTGAAGCCTTAACCTAACACCTTTTATTATTTGATAAAATAGTCGTAATTACTGTTTGTTGTATTACTTTGTTATATTCATTTTATTCTATATTTGTCCGTTAATTACATTTTTGCCGCGTAACACGGAAATGTTGCTCCACAAAAAGTACATTAAGTGGGAATTCAATGCCTCTGTATTTTTAGAAAAATGTGATTATTATGGTAATTATTATTAATAAAAGACGTGCCTCACGTGGAATTACAGATCGAATGATTTGTTGTACCATACGTGGATGTTTATTCTGGATAGAACGAGTTAACGTGTGCCTTCTGATTCTTTCCACAGATCGGTTACAAACAAAGCATTCTCTGGGCTGTGGTTGATATCTACACTGTTCACTATAACCTAAGCACAATCTGAATCGTTTAGATAAGCGAATTTGAAATCCTAACCAGAAAAAAGGTCCATGTCCATGGCCTTAAGATTTTTAACTTCATAACAGAATAGGTACTATGCATTCAAAATTCGAATTGCTGCAGAGGTTTTTAAGAAGTAAGCTTGTCTAGATTCAAATCGAGAAAAAGAGCGTATCATATATGTATTGACGAAATACAATAATGTACTAATCAGTTTGGCGATGATGGTGTCAATATCCCGGCTGTGCTGGTGTGCGAGAGCCCGGGGTCCGCCGAGCGACAGCGAACCTGACCTGATTGGATTATGCAATGCAAATAATATAGTAAGTGACAAAGATAAATGTAATTAATAAAATAATATTTTTCGTTGTTTTATTGATAGCTATGGTAACAACAAATCTTTAATTTATTTTGTCGAATGTCATTTGTATGTATGTAATGTCCGCTTAGGCCCTGCTCTAATCATCATCATTAATCATAATTAAATAAATAAATAAATAAATATTCGTGGACAAATTCACACAGCGCCATCTAGCCTCAAACTAAGCAAAGCTTGTACTATGGGTGCTAGATAACTGATAACTCCCTGAACTTAAATACTTTTAAATACATACGTATTATACATAGAACACCCAGACCCGTCACAGAAATTAAAATTCATCATTTCAATTTCTGCCCGGCCGGGCATCGAAACCAGGACCTCTTGCGTGGCAGACCGGCTTGTTGACCATTAAACCACTCAGGTCGTCAGATTTATTAATAACATTCGTTACAAAACATTATTTTACATATTAAATACATTTGCAATGTCATATTACATAATAAACTGGTAGACTGGTAGATAAAGCTACAAAGCTTTAAGTCCACCTTTGTACTATTTTGTGCATAAAGTATTAAATAAATAAATAAATAATACTAGTACTATGATTATATTAATAAAATAATTAAATAGTGAAATGTCAACAAAATAAAATAATATTTCAATCATTATAATAGTTACTAGAATGTAGACACAAGTTTATTCCAGATATTAAGATAAGAAAAATTCATTATAACTATAAAAAACACTCTTGACGAGCCATCCACGTAATCTGTCTTTGAATGATGCGGTGCTCGGAGCGTCAACCACGTCTTGCGGTAGTCTGTTATAGACATTGGGGCCCATAACACCGATCAGCCTTGACGTTTTAGTCAGGCTGTGCGAAATCGGGAGAAGTCTATTGCCATGTCGAAGTGTATGACCCTTATAATCACTCCTCCTCGAGTACTGGTTAATATTAGCCCAGACATACGTAGCAACCTGGAATATCAGCAGGCCAGGCATTGTCATGATGCCGAGCGAAACGAACAGCTCCCGGGCCGGTTCATCCTGAGGAACACCTGCTAGTGCTCGCACAGCTCCCTTCTGGAGTCTGAAGACGCGCTCCCAGTCGGCAGCGCGCCCCCAAAACTCAATGCCATACCATATTGCAAGAGCGACTGTACCGTGGCGAAGTAGCATGTACGAGTTACCTGCTGTGGGAGAGTGGAGCATAGACGATCGAGCGCAAAGCATGTACGCCCCAGTCTCCCACTGAGCTCCTCGACATGCGTATCCCAGGTCAAACGGTCGTCGACATGAAACCCCAGAAAGGAGGCTCCTTGACCTGCCTCACCTCTACTCCCTCCACCGCTATTTGTAGCTGTCGCCGAGCTCGACCGGACAAATTGAAATGTAGGAAATGTGTCTTTTCCAGGTTGATTTTTAAGCCATTGTCTCTGAACCAACACATTAATTCACTTGATACCGAGATAAGGCTAGCTTGCAAGGCATCAACAGATGGTACAGTGACCACTACTGCTACGTCATCAGCGTAAATAAAAGCTTCCGCTTCTAAGCAAGAAATTGCTTCTGGAAGGTCGTTTAGAAGCACCGTAAATGCGAGGTTTGACTCCATTAGATCGCACATCACCGCCACCGCCCACGACGTAATGCCTTCTACTCTCCATGAAATCCATCATTACGGCCAGCGCTGGGCCACGGATTCCATAATGATCGAGTTTTATGGCAATCACGCCGTGATCGGCGACGTCGAAGGCCTTGGAGAGGTCGCAGCAAAGTAGGGCCACCTGCTGTCCCTTCTCTCGAGCGTGTACGATGCAGCTTACCACCTCTCTTGCGAGCATGGTGGTAGAGTACCCTGCTCTATAGGCAAATTGTCGACTAGAGAGAGCCTTAGTCTCTTCCAAGAATGTACACAATCGGCTAGAGAGACCGTTTTCTAATACTTTAGCTGTAACTGGAATGACTGAAATAGGGCGATAGCAGTTCGGATCTTCTTTTTTACCTTTTCCCTTGTACAGGGGACACACCTTAACTTCTTTAAAGGCCGTTGGATAAACACCACTTTGAAGGCACCTGTTAAAGGTAGTCGTCAGTGGAGACGACATAGTTTCTGCAACGGAAACCAATGTTTCCACTGATATTCCGAAGATGTCCACAGTTGGCTTGACGGCTACCGGCTTGGTTATTATGGTGTAAACTTCTGCGGCAGTGAAACGCCTAAAACTATCTAATTGGCAATGGTCGTGCGACGGGCGGTTTTGTCTAATATTGGCCGGTCGACGTCCTTTTAAATTTACCAACAGATTTTAATGCAGCTTTCATCAATAGATTGAATGACTCAAGAAGAAGGTTTATACGTATAGTTTAATTTTGTTTTGTGTAGGACACTACGTAAACGATGTCGTGCCGGGCCATCAAGCTTACAATATTTTGCAAATTTATTTTCTTTCGGGCTTTCAAAATTATGTAAAAATTTTGGCAAAAGAAATGTGTCCGAATCCCCTTTGGGATACGAGCGTGAGTGTGTATTTGTGTATTTCTTCTATATACTAATACTTACTAACAATATAAAGAGGAAAGCTTTGAATATGTGATTGTTTGTTTGTGATGGATAAACTCAAAACCTGCATGTTCGCACATAACTTCAGAACGACTACAGCTATTTATCAATTTTTTTTGTTTGATTTAATATTTTCAGGACAAGGCTTGCATGCAAGAAAAAAATGAAGGTGTAGGGTGGGTGTAGAGTGGGTGTAGATTAGGTGTAGGGTAGGGTAAGGATAGGGTAGTTGTAGGGTAGGTGTAGGGTATGATAAAGTAGGGGTAGGCCGCCACGCCAACGAAGTCGCGCCGGACCCACTAGTATCTAATAATTACGAAGGTTAACACATGAAATATTTCGTAAAATTTTGTCTACTTATGTGTTTCTTTGTATAAATTGGGTTCGGCCACTTTTAATTTTCTTTTGTAGGTAACTTGTGTCAATGATATTACGTGGTGTGTTTACTTATTAGGTTCACCTTAAAACGGCTAACTGGAGTTTGATGAAACTTTCCAGTGGTTTAGTAGATTACAATTTACACAGCATATAATAATAATCAGACTATAACTTATGCGAACCTCAAAGTCTTTTGTGAGCCCGCTGCTATAACAGAATTTCATAGGGGTGGAGCCGTGGTTGGAAACTAGTTTACTAGTAAATGGGGTACTAGTAGGGCCCAGGCGATAGGTATCCCGTTCGGATAGGGACCGGCCGACCGGAGAAGTCCTCCCTTCACCTCCACCTCAGGTGCTTTTTTGTTTAATAGGTAGGCAGTATTCTACTATTTATCTTGTTGTATGCAGATGAACGTCTTCATTAGCCAATCACTGTTGCAGGATTGCACGGAAGAGCAGGAATTGTAAACTCATATAATACATAATGTATGTGACTAACGCACTTGGAACCTTCTAGCCACCATGCGGCTTCATCGCCAGAACTTGGCTACCTTCCAAGACTAGTCTTGGTCAAGGCAAATCAAACGAGTCTAAACTTAATGGCATTGCATTGTTGTATTGTGTTGTAAGGGTTATTTTGGCCACCTTCCGTCTCCATTCTCAGATTAGCTCACTAACACCATAATGTTAAATGGTCATCTGACATAGACGCGTATGCACAAATTTAATTATAACAGAAAGTTGGGTTCCTGCAGCCACCTTCCGTCTCCATTATCAAATCAGCTCACAGATTCAGACATGTGGTAAAACGAAATATCGAAATAGAATATCGATCGGTGTCACATCACTAGAAAATTGCCACGTCGACCTGTCGCCGACAGTACTCTGTTTTGGCGGCATTCAGTCGCAAACCGCCTTTTTCTAACACGTCCTTCCATGTGTTTACCTCGGTGTCAAGATCCTGCAGTGGGACCCTTGGAGGATTCTCAGAGTAAAGATAAGATTCATGGTGCTACATCCCGGTCTGGCATTCGGACAGGGAGCATTCCTAGCCTCTGGTCAATAAAACGTTCGGATAGTTTTATTGTGTGGCTCACATGTTTGATACCTATATAGTTGCCGTAATCCTGGACGCTGCAATTTTCTCTGTCTGTCTGTCTGTTCACAATAAACTCAAAAATTACAGAACATATTTTCATAAGATTTTCGCCAATAGACAGAGTGATTCATAAGGAAGGCTAAGGTGTATAATTTGTTAAGGCCCGTGCGAAGCCGGGGCGGGTCGCTAGTATCAACTAATATATAGCAGCGATCGACTTTCGATGATATAATTATAATATGTAGACTTTTGTCTCCTACAAGCATAAGCTTAATTGTTGTATAATAAATATCTCAGTACTGTGTAGGTATTTGCTCGGTATAATAACTCGGAGCGAGTTTTATTTGCAGTTTTATTGATAGGTGACAACATTAATGTTTTGAAAAGGCATCTATTTCGATAGAGTCTTTTAGAATAGATATAATCTGCCAAATCATTACTCATATCCACGCGCTCTCGGGCTATAAATAAAATCACGTGCATGAGAATTATCGAGTATATTTGTTACAGGACATTTATGTAATCCATCAGTACATAGAATTCCTAGGAAAAGTATACAATGTCTAAAATGGTCACCACGCATGTTATGACAATTAATTGTGGTGTAACACTGAAGCCTTAACCTAACACCTTTTATTATTTGATAAAATAGTCGTAATTACTGTTTGTTGTATTACTTTGTTATATTCATTTTATTCTATATTTGTCCGTTAATTACATTTTTGCCGCGTAACACGGAAATGTTGCTCCACAAAAAGTACATTAAGTGGGAATTCAATGCCTCTGTATTTTTAGAAAAATGTGATTATTATGGTAATTATTATTAATAAAAGACGTGCCTCACGTGGAATTACAGATCGAATGATTTGTTGTACCATACGTGGATGTTTATTCTGGATAGAACGAGTTAACGTGTGCCTTCTGATTCTTTCCACAGATCGGTTACAAACAAAGCATTCTCTGGGCTGTGGTTGATATCTACACTGTTCACTATAACCTAAGCACAATCTGAATCGTTTAGATAAGCGAATTTGAAATCCTAACCAGAAAAAAGGTCCATGTCCATGGCCTTAAGATTTTTAACTTCATAACAGAATAGGTACTATGCATTCAAAATTCGAATTGCTGCAGAGGTTTTTAAGAAGTAAGCTTGTCTAGATTCAAATCGAGAAAAAGAGCGTATCATATATGTATTGACGAAATACAATAATGTACTAATCAGTTTGGCGATGATGGTGTCAATATCCCGGCTGTGCTGGTGTGCGAGAGCCCGGGGTCCGCCGAGCGACAGCGAACCTGACCTGATTGGATTATGCAATGCAAATAATATAGTAAGTGACAAAGATAAATGTAATTAATAAAATAATATTTTTCGTTGTTTTATTGATACCTATGGTAACAACAAATCTTTAATTTATTTTGTCGAATGTCATTTGTATGTATGTAATGTCCGCTTAGGCCCTGCTCTAATCATCATCATTAATCATAATTAAATAAATAAATAAATAAATATTCGTGGACAAATTCACACAGCGCCATCTAGCCTCAAACTAAGCAAAGCTTGTACTATGGGTGCTAGATAACTGATAACTCCCTGAACTTAAATACTTTTAAATACATACGTATTATACATAGAACACCCAGACCCGTCACAGAAATTAAAATTCATCATTTCAATTTCTGCCCGGCCGGGCATCGAAACCAGGACCTCTTGCGTGGCAGACCGGCTTGTTGACCATTAAACCACTCAGGTCGTCAGATTTATTAATAACATTCGTTACAAAACATTATTTTACATATTAAATACATTTGCAATGTCATATTACATAATAAACTGGTAGACTGGTAGATAAAGCTACAAAGCTTTAAGTCCACCTTTGTACTATTTTGTGCATAAAGTATTAAATAAATAAATAAATAATACTAGTACTATGATTATATTAATAAAATAATTAAATAGTGAAATGTCAACAAAATAAAATAATATTTCAATCATTATAATAGTTACTAGAATGTAGACACAAGTTTATTCCAGATATTAAGATAAGAAAAATTCATTATAACTATAAAAAACACTCTTGACGAGCCATCCACGTAATCTGTCTTTGAATGATGCGGTGCTCGGAGCGTCAACCACGTCTTGCGGTAGTCTGTTATAGACATTGGGGCCCATAACACCGATCAGCCTTGACGTTTTAGTCAGGCTGTGCGAAATCGGGAGAAGTCTATTGCCATGTCGAAGTGTATGACCCTTATAATCACTCCTCCTCGAGTACTGGTTAATATTAGCCCAGACATACGTAGCAACCTGGAATATCAGCAGGCCAGGCATTGTCATGATGCCGAGCGAAACGAACAGCTCCCGGGCCGGTTCATCCTGAGGAACACCTGCTAGTGCTCGCACAGCTCCCTTCTGGAGTCTGAAGACGCGCTCCCAGTCGGCAGCGCGCCCCCAAAACTCAATGCCATACCATATTGCAAGAGCGACTGTACCGTGGCGAAGTAGCATGTACGAGTTACCTGCTGTGGGAGAGTGGAGCATAGACGATCGAGCGCAAAGCATGTACGCCCCAGTCTCCCACTGAGCTCCTCGACATGCGTATCCCAGGTCAAACGGTCGTCGACATGAAACCCCAGAAAGGAGGCTCCTTGACCTGCCTCACCTCTACTCCCTCCACCGCTATTTGTAGCTGTCGCCGAGCTCGACCGGACAAATTGAAATGTAGGAAATGTGTCTTTTCCAGGTTGATTTTTAAGCCATTGTCTCTGAACCAACACATTAATTCACTTGATACCGAGATAAGGCTAGCTTGCAAGGCATCAACAGATGGTACAGTGACCACTACTGCTACGTCATCAGCGTAAATAAAAGCTTCCGCTTCTAAGCAAGAAATTGCTTCTGGAAGGTCGTTTAGAAGCACCGTAAATGCGAGGTTTGACTCCATTAGATCGCACATCACCGCCACCGCCCACGACGTAATGCCTTCTACTCTCCATGAAATCCATCATTACGGCCAGCGCTGGGCCACGGATTCCATAATGATCGAGTTTTATGGCAATCACGCCGTGATCGGCGACGTCGAAGGCCTTGGAGAGGTCGCAGCAAAGTAGGGCCACCTGCTGTCCCTTCTCTCGAGCGTGTACGATGCAGCTTACCACCTCTCTTGCGAGCATGGTGGTAGAGTACCCTGCTCTATAGGCAAATTGTCGACTAGAGAGAGCCTTAGTCTCTTCCAAGAATGTACACAATCGGCTAGAGAGACCGTTTTCTAATACTTTAGCTGTAACTGGAATGACTGAAATAGGGCGATAGCAGTTCGGATCTTCTTTTTTACCTTTTCCCTTGTACAGGGGACACACCTTAACTTCTTTAAAGGTTGTTGGATAAACACCACTTTGAAGGCACCTGTTAAAGGTAGTCGTCAGTGGAGACGACATAGTTTCTGCAACGGAAACCAATGTTTCCACTGATATTCCGAAGATGTCCACAGTTGGCTTGACGGCTACCGGCTTGGTTATTATGGTGTAAACTTCTGCGGCAGTGAAACGCCTAAAACTATCTAATTGGCAATGGTCGTGCGACGGGCGGTTTTGTCTAATATTGGCCGGTCGACGTCCTTTTAAATTTACCAACAGATTTTAATGCAGCTTTCATCAATAGATTGAATGACTCAAGAAGAAGGTTTATACGTATAGTTTAATTTTGTTTTGTGTAGGACACTACGTAAACGATGTCGTGCCGGGCCATCAAGCTTACAATATTTTGCAAATTTATTTTCTTTCGGGCTTTCAAAATTATGTAAAAATTTTGGCAAAAGAAATGTGTCCGAATCCCCTTTGGGATACGAGCGTGAGTGTGTATTTGTGTATTTCTTCTATATACTAATACTTACTAACAATATAAAGAGGAAAGCTTTGAATATGTGATTGTTTGTTTGTGATGGATAAACTCAAAACCTGCATGTTCGCACATAACTTCAGAACGACTACAGCTATTTATCAATTTTTTTTGTTTGATTTAATATTTTCAGGACAAGGCTTGCATGCAAGAAAAAAATGAAGGTGTAGGGTGGGTGTAGAGTGGGTGTAGATTAGGTGTAGGGTAGGGTAAGGATAGGGTAGTTGTAGGGTAGGTGTAGGGTATGATAAAGTAGGGGTAGGCCGCCACGCCAACGAAGTCGCGCCGGACCCACTAGTATCTAATAATTACGAAGGTTAACACATGAAATATTTCGTAAAATTTTGTCTACTTATGTGTTTCTTTGTATAAATTGGGTTCGGCCACTTTTAATTTTCTTTTGTAGGTAACTTGTGTCAATGATATTACGTGGTGTGTTTACTTATTAGGTTCACCTTAAAACGGCTAACTGGAGTTTGATGAAACTTTCCAGTGGTTTAGTAGATTACAATTTACACAGCATATAATAATAATCAGACTATAACTTATGCGAACCTCAAAGTCTTTTGTGAGCCCGCTGCTATAACAGAATTTCATAGGGGTGGAGCCGTGGTTGGAAACTAGTTTACTAGTAAATGGGGTACTAGTAGGGCCCAGGCGATAGGTATCCCGTTCGGATAGGGACCGGCCGACCGGAGAAGTCCTCCCTTCACCTCCACCTCAGGTGCTTTTTTGTTTAATAGGTAGGCAGGGGAAATTCGTGATGGACACCTGGGAAGGGGACTCAGGTAATGCCGGACTCTTACCGGCTAAAACCCCTACTTGCCCTCGAAAGCCTCTGATGAAGCCAGTCTTTCGGTGGTCAAATGAGTTAGCGAAAAAGGACGTGATCGCAGCCACACAATACTATTTTAAATAGTGTTGTGTTTCTGTCGGTGAGTAAAGATGAGTGCTCTATATGCTGGGACTGATGAAATAGAACACGAGATTTGAGAATTAACACGTTTGACGTTTGGAAACCGAGAAGCGCTCGCAAAATATTGGAGTAATCTGTCATATTATTTGCTCGTAAGATAGTGGCAGGCGCTCTCGAATTGCGGCCTGTCTCAACAGAAACTAGCTATGGCCATTATGTCATTGGAAATAAGCAAAGCATTCGTTTATTTGCTGCCAGAAATTTTTACTAAAACATTATTATATTTTTAAATTATTACAACAAGATATCATTTTAAGTAATAAAAAACCAATCGACATTATCGAAAAAATATGCAAAAAATGATGTTGAAAGATTAATGATTTCAGACTTGTTGTCATAATAGATTTAATTTTACTATTTGTAGACTTATGTCGTGCTACTGACTCCCCGAGCTCCCATAAATCCCTCCGCAATCTAAACAAGATGCTGTAGTAAAAAACATTTGCCTTTTAAATTTATTAGGCGCTTCTTCGTCTTATTTTATGACATAGATCGTCGCAGAACGGTCAAATTACCTAGTTAGCGAATAGACTACTCTATTAAAAATACATCGGCATTCTGTTTAACGTCTAGGCCGATCGTTGTACGGTCGTAGAAAATATACTATCGTTTTTAGAGGAACAATTTTTTATTTCTTTTTAGTTTTAGTTAAGTAGGTACATAGGTCTAGGTACCCATGATTTAGTAATTTTGATATTTTAGCACTTTTATTGTCTTTCACGCCACGCCCGAAGTGTTCACATTCGACGTAACCTATAAACAATACACACATACGCAGCAAAATCTTATTTTATGTACTTATTTCTATTTCTTCTCTTATTTTTTACTTTTCTTCTATTGTAACCCACAATGAAATTGTTATGTTGCCTCCCAGTGTATAGTTTTCCTAAGCTTAGATTTAGGGGCGCGCCATCAGTCCACCTCCAGGTGTGCGTAGCCGTTTGTAGTCTAGTTGGGAAATTCCCCGGAAATTCCTGCTGGAACGCAAGCGGCACGCCGGTGCGCCCTGGGGGTCGATTAGTAACTATCCGGCAGCGCGGTGCACCAATGCAACAGTATTGGTGTGCTGCGCTGCGGGGTTCTTGCTAGTCGAGCGCGAGGAGACTGGTCCCAAGCTAAGGTGTAACGCGAACCGTGCCGAGGGCTGCGTGGCCGGAGGGATGTCCGGCCTTTAACGGTGCACCTCCGATACCTGGGCTCCTCGGAGGAAAGTTGTGCCCTTACTCCGGCAAGCGGGGCTCTGCCGGAGGTGACCTTTAGTTCCCTAGCTAATCGTGGGACTTACATGAGTGGTAATGATAAAAAAAAACCAAAAATGTCCAGTTTGCTCTGCCATGGAAGTGGTGGAGATTGATTCTGGTGCGGAAGGAGAGCTTTTGGCCTCCCCAACGCCCAGATTAGATGATGTAGCCGAGAGGGCGCAACCTGACGTAGATGGGGACAGTAATGTCACAGATACGGTAGGGACGTCGGCCTCCGACAGCATCAACCCAGGGAGACATCACAGGCTTTCTGGGGCAGCGCGAAAGCGTTTCCGAAGGCTGAAGGAGATGGATGTGGGTCTCAAAGAAGCCCTAGTCCTCTGCCGACAGCATTGGAAAGAGATTCCTCGGTTACTCCCCGATCTCCCTGAGGCGAAGTCGTTAAAACGCACTCGATCAGAGGAGGAATCACCGAAAGACCGACTGAAAAAAAACCCTAAGAACGCGCAGGAGGTAAGAGCAAAGCCTACCTTCAGCGAAGTGGCCGGTTCAGTCAGGGTCGGGATTCGTGGGGAAAATCCACTAACCGAGGAGCAGACGGGACTTGTGCGCCGCGCCCTTGTTGACCTTATCTCTAAGGAAAACAGGGGAGAGGGGCCCAGGTTCGCCTCATTTTCGCAAAGACCAGGATGGATCCTTGTTGTTTGCGAGGATGAAGCCAGCAAGCACTGGCTTATGAGGGCGGTACCCAGCGTTAAACCCTGGCCAGAGGCAAAGCTGTCTGTGTTATCAGAGAGCGAACTGCCAAAGCCAGCGGTAGTTACCGCCTTCATACCCAGCATAGACGCTACGTCAATAGACGAAGCGATAACATTGCTGGGTACGCAGAACAGGGGCCTAAACACGCAGCTCTGGAAGGTTCTCCATAGCAGGGGGGAGGAAGGGGGCATTATTGCAACCTTCGCGGTGGATGATCCCTCTGTGGAGACCCTGAAAGGGAGGCAAGGCAAAGCCGCAATTGGTTTTAGAAGCATTGTCTTCAAAATCAAGGGCGACCCAGCCAAATAAGCCCCTGTTCAACCAGGCACCTCTTAAGTTGGCTGACAGGGGACAGGCTAAGGCGACGCAGGTCCCTGCGACGGGCGGCATGGCCCCAAATACCGGGCAGCAAGGAGGATCGATCCCCTCGGGAGCACGACCTAGCTTGAACTTTTCTGCCAGGGGAGGGGAAAGTAATAGAGGTAGAGGAAGCACAAGGGGGAGAGGTCAGGGTGGAACCCATTCCGTGGATTTTTCAATCCGCAGAAGGGAAGGGGAAAAACCAAGCCCTCGTACTCCCTTTCACAAAGAGGGAAGTAATGGCGACCCAGGGGACGGTGAGGTGTCTGCAGGCCAACCTCCATCACGTTGCGGCAGCAAGTGCCGTGGTGGAAAAATGGCTTTGCGACGGTAGGGCTGACCTCGCCCTAATTCAAGAGCCCTGGGTATCCAGCTCGACTATTCTGGGGCTCAACGCTGCCGGTAAGATTATTTACAACAAAGGCGGAACAAGACCCAGAACTTGTATTGTTTATAAGAACAGCATTAATCTATTGACTGTTACAGAGTTGTGCTCCGACGAAGTTGTAGCAGCCATTTTGATCCCCAAGAGAGGCGGGGCTAGAGTACTAATTTGCTCAGCCTATCTCCCGGGGGAAAAGGAAAACCCTGCTGAGGATCTGGAGCCTGCGGTCGAGTACGCCCGGCGTCACAGATTGCAACTGCTGGTGGGGTGCGATGCAAACGCCCACCACACCACATGGGGAAGTACCGACGTAAATAGGAGAGGTAACACGTTATATGACTATTTACTAACAATGGGGTTGCACGTGGTGAATAAGGGATGTAAACCGACCTTTGTAATCCGTGTAAGACAAGAGGTGTTAGACATTACCATTGCAACAAATGATCTGGCTAGGCGCATTAGTGACTGGCACGTTAGTGATGAACCGTCAATGTCTGACCATAACCATATTTGTTTTGACTTAGTAGGATCATTATCAAGTCAGGATGTTAGCTTTAGGAACCCTAGAGTAACTGATTGGGCGGCCTATAGGGACAACCTTAAACAGAACCTAGAAGATGTACCTAAAACAATAAAGACAGTAGAAAGTCTGGATATTGCAGTGACTATAGTCTCTAACGGCATAATTAAGGCCTATGAGGATAGCTGTCCTGTAAAAACAATGTCAACTAAAAGGGCAGTACCGTGGTGGAGTTCCAAGCTAGAAAAGCTTAGAAGTAAAACTCGGAAATTTTTCAATAAGGCTAAAAGGACCCAAGAGTGAGAATCCTATCGGGAAGCCTTAACCACTTACTATAAAGAAATTAGGAAGGCTAAGCGGGGAACTTGGAGAAAATTCTGCGAAGAAGTAAACAGCACGTCTCAGTGCGCAAGAGTTCACAAATTCCTCGCAAAAGACAAACCTAACCAAATTGGCTTGCTTAAATACCCTAATGGGACTTACACGGCCAACGAAAGAGAAACTCTAAATTTATTGGTATCGACCCATTTTCCTGGTGCTTGCGCAGAAGGTCCATCCTCAACGCAATCATTTCGCCCAGGTAATGAAGAATGGAGGAGGGCCTCGCTTATAATAAGGCCATCTCAAATAAAATGGGCCGTTAAATCCTTTAAACCATACAAATCATGTGGAGCGGATGGCATTTTTCCAGCACTACTACAGCAAGGAATAGAAGTAATAATCCCTTACACGATAAAAATCTTCAGAGCAAGCTACGCCTGGGGACATATTCCAGAACAATGGACCGAAGTCAAGGTTCTATTCATTCCAAAGGCCGGAAAAAGAGACTACTCTCAACCGAGATCACTCAGGCCTATTAGTCTAAGCTCCTTTATGCTAAAGACTATGGAAAAGGTTCTGGATATTTACATTAGGGAGGCGATCAAAATAGACTATCCTATTCATTATTCTCAACACGCCTACAGCAAAGGGAGATCTACTGAAACTGCCCTTCTTAATCTGGTAGACAAGGTAGAAAAGGCGTTAGATGAAAAACAAATTGCACTTTGTGCATTCTTAGACAATGAGGGCGCATTTGACAACACCCCTATAAGGACACTAGTTCGAGGTCTCACTGAGAAAAATGTTGACCGTGCGACTGTGAAGTGGGTCGAAGCGATGCTCTCAAACCGGAAAGTGAAGGTAACCCTACATGAAACTTCACTTGAGTTATTTACTACCAGGGGTTGCCCCCAGGGGGGGTCTTATCTCCATTACTTTGGACCCTGGCAGTGGATCAGCTCTTGTATAAAATGGCGGAGCTCAGGATAGACACGCAGGGATTTGCTGATGACCTGGTAATAATCGTCCGAGGTTTCTGTCAAAGTATGCTGTTATACGTTATGCAACGAGCATTATATATTGTTGATAAGTGGTGCAAGGCCAACGAGCTGTCCATCAACGGTCGAAAACAGTGGTTGTACCATTTACCAACAAAAGGCAACTTGACAATTTAGTTAAACCACGATTGAATGGCCAAACTATTGAATTCTCCAAGGAGGTCAAGCACCTATGTGTAATATTGGACCAAAAACTTACTTGGAACAGCCATATAATCGGAATACTGAACAAGGCTAAAACAGCCTTGGGAATATGTAGCAGACTGGCAGGACAACGGTGGGGGTTATCTCCAAAAAACACCCTATTGCTTTATAAGACGGTCGTAAGGCCAATAATAACATATGCCTCCGCAGTGTGGCACAGGAAAGCTAGCCAGGAAACTGCTACAATTAAACTAAGCGGCATGCAAAGAATTGCGTGTCTCTTGGTCACAGGAGCTATGTCAACCTCACCTGGTGAGGCCCTGAATGCAATGCTGGATATCCCGCCCCTACACCTGCATGTACGGATGGTGGCGGTAAACAGCATTTACAGGCTAACCACCCAGGGAGAAGGAAACTAGCTCTCAAAGTCACTGAGATCGTTTCAGGACACTGTTATGGGCAGCAACATACTGAGTATGTACACTGACTCAATGACAAAACAGAGCAGCTTCCCCAAACGATACTCTGTGGAACTTTTATCCAGAGATGACTGGCTTAAAAGCCAAGTATACTGGAAAAATGGAAGCCTGATATGGTACACCGATGGGTCCAAATCAGGTGCTCATGTAGGGTGTGGAATATACGGAGAGCGGCCCAAGGTCAAGAAATTCCTAAACTTGGGCAAATACACCTCCATATTTCAGGCCGAGGTGTACGCTATTTTAGAATGTGCGGACATAAACCTCAAAAAGAGATACATGAACCATTGTATTTATATACACTCAGACAGTCAAGCAGCTCTATTGGCCCTCTCATCAGACTCTGTGAGTTCAAGATTGGTGCTAAACTGCGTGAAGGTCGAGGGCGAGAAAAACCAAGTGATCTCGAGCTGGGTCCCAGGGCATGAAGGGATCGAAGGCAATGAAATTGCGGACGAACTCGCGAAGGCTGGTGGCACAACTACGACATATGGTCCAGAACCATTTTGTGGCATACCAAATAGCCTTGCAAAATTGACCCTTCATTTAAACTTCAAATAACAATCATTAGAGCACTGGAAAAATCAGCCAGGCCTAACACATTCTAAGGCATTAGTCAAACCCTATAATAGGCGGCATGCCAAAGAACTGTTACTACTTAGTAGGAATAACTTGCGTACAAGGGCACTGACTGGCCACTGTGGGCTGAACAAACACATGTATAACTTAAAGATCAGCAGAACAAAGGACTGTAGATTCTGCAAGGAGGAGGACGAAACGCCTCTCCACCTGATCTGCAAATGTGAGGCCCTGGTGCGCAAACGCAGCATCCATCTGGGTAAACACCAACTACTACCTGATGAGGTGCACGAAATCAGTACTAAGAAACTATTACAGTTCATAGAAGCTATAGGAATTAGTACTGAATTGTAGAAAGAGGCGATCACAATAGATCAGTAATGGTCGCAGTGATACTGGGTCTGAAAAGCCTTGGAGAGCCCATCTTTCAAAAAAAAAAAAAAAAAAAAAAAAAAAAGAAGCATAGATTGATACGATGGAGGCTTACCCTAGTGTGGAGGCCATAATAACCTTTCTATGTATCTCTAAGATTGTTTGATGTACTTGGGAACGTGTGAACATAACGTGGGAACGTAAGAACATAATATGCACTTAATTAGATTTTTTCAATAAAACCTATTTGTATTATTAATAACCTGCGAAGGTCAATATCTAAATAAAAAAGAAGAAGAAGATTGTCAAAATCGAAGCATTGTGGGGCAAGAATGACCCTATGCATTTGAAACTGGCGCCATGTATAACGCAATAAAATGGGATGTGCAAAGTAAGAAATTTTCTGTATAGTAGTTGAAAAATTAATCACATTTTTTATTTAACATTTTTATTTTCATGTTCTTATTTTAAGTTGGATCACAAATTAACTAAATTCGAATTGTTCATTTACTAAAGCTATTAGACCTTGTTTTTAGCGGCGAATCCCAAGTTGTCTAGCACCCGTAACACAAGCTTTATTTACTGGGGCTAGATGGCGCTATGTGAATTGTCGAAGCTTATTTATTTACTTACATACAATTAAAGGTAAAACATTAATTAAATAGGTAACCACTACGATTCCTCAGGAAACAGTTGATCGTACGGCACTTTCAAAAACAGCTTGTTGGTGATGCGGATTCCCAATTTGTTCCAATTGGCTTGTGCTGCGGGTAGCATTTCTGTGTATAGGGTCTTCCAATTTGAATTCGCAAACTGGTTAGCTAAGTCAGCTGCAACAATAAATTTAAATTTAGAAATTGCATTAAAATGTACTGTTCCTTCGTCAAGAAATCCAATGACAATATCGATCGTCAACGATAAAAACTGTTTTTATACTGCTAATTTGGCAAATAAGCTTACGGCCTGCATGGTATAAAAGCACAGTCACCGCAGCCTATGAACGTTTGCAATACCAGGGGTATCAATCAGGCGTTGCCGACCCCGTAAAAACTAAAATGCAATATTCTAAAACTTTAATTTGTGTGGAGTGTAAAGGCGCGGTATCAACCACTATTGGGGTTGCGTGCTATGATAATAGTCATGTTTTCCATACAAAGACGTAACGCTCCCGCGTTCATTAGCCCCGCAAGTAATACCTTCGTATTAGCTCGTACAAGAACCATTGACCACCACTCACAGCTGTAATACTTTGTATTTACATGGCCTTGTAAATTTAATTACCCATCTTAGGACAATAGACAGACAGATTAAGATAATTATTGTTCTCAGGAAATATGTACCTTCCTAATAGCACATGTGTTCCTAATAGACAAGTTCCAGTCGATTTGTTGGAAAAACAGTACCTACAACAAACATACAGCGATACACTCTAGTTTTTGTCGTAGGAGTTTCGCAAGCACTAGGTCTAGAATACAACGAAATTCAAAGATAATGTGATGATAACACTGCAACACTAGTTCTTCTTGAGATTTTTTGCCTTTGTGTTTGCCTTTAGGGAGTTAGTTGTTGGGACATCTCTTGTCAAGAACCTCAAAAGTATCCCGTGGTGTTCTTTTCTTGGCCCCTTGTACCTTTTACCTTGGAGAATACATTTTAATGATAAAATATTTTGTACATAATTCTAATAATTTATAATTATACTTACTGATTTCTTTTGAATCGGGATTATCATTGGAAAGGAAAGCTCCTAAATAAGACACATCAGGGCGCATGTAAAAGGAATGTATCCGGATGTGCGTTTGATCACCTTTCTTCTCCGGTTTCCCGTCTAGTTTCCAAGTGCATACGACATCCTCTGTAAAATAATAATAATAATTAGTGAAATCCTGCAAAACATACTATTTTAATCATTCATTAAAGTACGGTCACACATCCAGTTCACGGACTCTACATCTTAATGCGTAACAGAAGTTAAAATTCATCATTCGGCGGGGAATCCAACCCATGATCTATTGCATGCTAGACCGGTGGTAGTGACAATTGGACCACTCAAGTCGTCGATCAAAATACGACGATAGCCTAGCTGTTCCCTATTACGTTTGAATGGCTGATAAATAGACAAAAAGTGGATGTAGGTGTCTTTGTTTACACATCAACAGCCTGACAGTCCACTGTCGACATGTTTGCTGGACATGTTTGTGGCGGGTTGTACCATACATCCGCGCTTGGAAGGCGGGATGGAGATTGCAGTGTTCGCTTGCACACTTATAGACGCTTATTGCATTACATACATAGATTTCCCGTTTTACATCTTTTTGTGATAAAAAGGGAAAAATGACTACGATTCCTCCGCCCAATTACGCTGGTATGTATGTACTAAGTATATTAATAATAATCTCGTATATCATTTAAGAAAACTATAATTCGCACTTACTCATTGTTGCATTGAGTTTTCCTGTAGTGTTGATTGCCAAGGTGTTGAAGCTTCCATCGCCAAGATACGTGCCATCGACGTACAGCGTTGGAGCCGCAATGTCTACTTCCAGATGAAAACGATCGTCATCAGCGCGTAGTCTGTATCACAAACGATAGAAGACACTTGGGATAGCACACCTGGATGTAGATTCTAGACTAGTGTAAAACGAAAAGTCCACAAAGATCGCATAAAGACGGCTAGATGTTAAGTCGAATGAATTAAAAATCCTTGTTGGTACGGTTTCCCTGCAGAGTAAATAACAGTGAGGGTTCACTGTTATTACTATAATATGCTAGAGAAGTGCGTTCACTGTGTATGCGACTTTGCTGGCTAATAAGGGACAAAGAGTAGTAGCAGGGAATTGTTAATTTAGACCCTAACATAATTCAGGAGACCTCCGACTATGTAATTAAGGAATATGAGGTTCTGGCAGGCTACAGACAAAACACACAAAACCAACCAGTGCGTTTACATCAAATTTGCTTGGCGTAAACTGAAAGAACCTCGGTATAGGTTTTGCTCCTTGTTCTGTTATTGTTTATCTATGCTTGTATTGCTCTGTTCATTCAGTGCACACACTAAAAACAGAAATTCTGTCGCAAGATTCGGTGAACATCTGCGCAAGACAGGCCAGTTTCATGCTTAGGGGGTGACTTACCTTTGTCAGAAGTGGACTGCGTCATTTTCTACGGAAATTTTTGACGACGGGATTTTACTTGTCCAAATAAAACTGCACCTATCGGTTTCTAGATAAATTTGCTCGTCTTTTAGCTCTATTCTTAGCACTAAGGTGTTTTTTTACGCCTTTTTTATATCACTAACGCCGCAAACCAGCTTACGGCCTGCCTGATGGTTCATGTAGCAGTATTTTCAAACCGTTACAAAACATTACGGGTGTCTATGGGCGGCGGTGATCACTTTCCACTTTCAGGTGACATGCTTGTTTGTCTCCATATATCATAAAAAATGCAACCAAATTCTATTTTCGAGGTAACCTACAAACCTATTATACCATCTAGCGAAACAGTTTTGAATCTTTGATTTTTAAGTTTTATGAAAATTCTGAAAATAACAAATTAAGAAAATAGCCTAAGTAAATGTTCAATGACCATCAATGTTCTATTAAACGTGACAAAACTTAAGTAATTTGTGTGCAAAATACAATAGGAGTGCTAAGTTGAAAACTCACCTTACTTTCTTTACCTTTGCAGCCTTTAAACCATATACGTTTATATCTTTTAAAGTGACCTTAGCTTGAACCTGGAAACAGAATAAAATTATATTTTACTATACTTTAAATACCTAAAGTTGTAGAATAACAGAGTGAGGGCATCAACCGATTACCATATACTGACCCGGCTTTAAGATTTTGAAATTATTTGAAGAGAGCCTGTTATCATACTCAAACAAGTCAATATTATATCCGTGTTTATCCGGTGAGCAATCCAAAAAATACCATTATCATAAATTTATAATTAAAACCTAAATGAGATAACCAGAACGCATTATTTTTTCCTGTTGTTGTTCGGAGGTCATCACTAGTGCAAATGACAACGATCACGTTGAAGGTCAGTTAAGAACATTCGTTAACATTCCGTATTATCATGAATGGTCAGAAACATCGCGTTTGTGTCGTTGTTGCCGTCATAACCTGTTGATTAGGTAGAACTAGATTTCGGTGCATTTTAGGTGCGTGCGGGAGGACTGACCACGCCGTCTATGGTTAAGTTGACTAAGTAAAAGCCAATGCTAATAGGATTTACTAAACGCTCGAAGCTCAATCGCTATTTTACATACGTTGTACGTTAAGCAGCTTCTGATGCGTATTTGCAACAATCTCAACCCGCCTGCTTTGCGGCAAGGTTATGGCAAACCCTCCACTAATGGAGGCTCAAGTTCAGATATCAAAAGACATTGAACGATGACGAACAAAAACACAAAACTACACGAAAAGTTACAACACCACAATTTTTCTTTTTACATGTGCCTAACTCCGGCGCCGTGACGATGATTTTCTTCAGTGAACCTACAACTAATCTATGCCAGAGGCAATGGAATTAACCAGGACATGTACGCTAACACTGAAAGACAGAGGAAAGATGCCTCGCTGGAGACCCAAGAAGTGATGGATTAAGATAGCCGAGTAAGACCACGGTAACGTGAGGATGCCAGAAATTGGGCAAAATTGAGAAAAAAGAGCAGGGAAGCGGACCCTGGCAGAAACCGGGACTGATTGCTAGAATGATGATCATGAATGAAGGTACTCGTTTCATAGACACTTATAATTTAAAGTATTAACCGTTACATGCCGTAAAAGTAACCCGCGTACATATATTCCTACTTAGCCCTCTGTATCATGCATGACATGTGCGGGTCTTCTCTGGAAGAGCTTCAATAAGAATATTTTTACCATTAGACTTTCACTTATTATGGCAAATAAGGAATGGTTTAAAATATAACTTGCTAGTCAAATCGGTATTAACGGTAAAAATATAAAATATACTCGCCATTGAGGGGTCCGACAGCTCTGCAGGTTAAGTTTATTTACAAAGCTCTTTATCTAGGGGACTAAACCTACAAGCGAATAGCTAAGTCAATACACACCTGATTCTGAGAGTAAGAAACACGTATCTCTTTTTGGTAGTAAGGTTCAATAGGCGGCACATTCAACTCCTTGATTCCATTGGCCATAACCGAAATGCCGTCCTGTATAGCTCCCACTAAGCAATCGTTCACATCGAGCGAGTTGCGGTCGCAAAGTTTAAAATATTTTCCTGTAAAACAAATAGGATAATATCTATAATGACTGTAGGGCACAAAATTTCGAGTAATTTCTAGTTAACACAAAATAGAATCGTTACCGGTTTTTACTAACGAACTCTCAGTAATGCCGTAAGTAATTCGCATATTCATTAGCATTGTTATTGCCAAGTAAATACTTAGGTAAAGGTCAATTTTACGAGCAAAAAATTTATTAATTTTTTTTTATTATTTACAGTTAGGTAGTTCTTCTTAACAACGCAACAGATTTTTCATTAACACAATTCAATGTTGTCTTCAAATTTTAATTATTCCTATATACTTGACAATATACAATGGCACTGTGGCAAAAAAGTATAATCACAGTATTAAAAACCCATAACCATAAATAAACCTATGGTATGTATAAGTATTAACTTGTTAGAGATTTTTGAAATTTTTTTTTATAACTTTTATTATCTAGTCCCAGATACAGTATACAAGGTACTTTTTGTTATATAGTGTAATTTTTTTAAGATAGATATCTAGTAAATATATGACCAATTAATGGAGACATTTACTCGCCTGCCAAGCGTGGAGATTATGGCAATAACCTCCCCTTCCGTGGGAGAGGCTTTATGCAGTGGACTGTTACGGGCTGTGATGATGAATTGAGACAGTTTGTATAATTTTGTTACGGTATTATCGGTTACGGTGTTATTGCTATGATACTCTTGTTCATAATCTATGTCAACGATATTGAACTCTGTCTAACCTAACCTGACATTTTAAGTTTTATATTCTTCTATTAAAAGCTTTTTTCCATGTAAATAAAAAAATGTTTAATGAGAATAGAGATCTTCCTAACTCACAATACTACTGATAGGTACGAAACCCTTCTTGGAGTTCTTCGAGAAGGGTCTTAAAGGTTTTTTGCGAGATCGGCAATACCACGGGTAATACGCTAGAGATACTCTTGCCTGATGTTACATCAAGTGGGCGTATTTACGCTTGTTAGGTAGGTGTAAAAATCGGTAAATTCGACCTACGACTGCGACTTCATTAACGCGCGAGTTTCCGGTTAACCACCTGTCCTATTACAGGTCTAGTCTAGTTGTGTATCGGTTTATGTAAATTCCGTGCCGTAAAGAAACATATTTCCTATCAAATTTTACTATTGCGACTCTTAAGTTGGCGCCTTAAGATAATTCTAAGCATTTAGGAGTCACAACCACACTTGGCCGTGTGGTGTCCGGCAGAGTAGAACAGCACCAACCTCAGCACCAACTCATGGGTGTCAACCCCTTACAATCTCCGTTTAACTAATTATTTCCCAATTTAGCTAATTATTTTTTTGTTTTATTTTTAGTTGTCAGGACAAGGTTTGTATGTAAGAAAAAAATGGCTAGGGAAATGTAGCGTTAATGTAGAGTAGGTGTAGGGCAAGTGTAGGGTAGGAGTAGAGTAGGTCATGATAGGGTAGGGGTAGAGACATGCGATAAAATTAGTTGGGCGCCGGGCCCACTAGTGGTATATAACTGTATATAAAAGCTAAGAAATCAATGAATTATTATGAATTACAGATTAAGAATGTTTTCACCTAGATATTTCATATCATAACCGTGGTGAAAACCCCGATATTTGTGACGATTTATGTGTAGTGAAAAACCACGAAAGTCTTAAAACAAACATTATTTTAACTTCGTACGTTTTAACCTTTATCGTAATATATGGTACATTAGAGAAAAAATTATCATCAACGTTGTGATTAATTGATTATTTCTAATGTTTATATTTCAAAACGTAATACTATGACGTATAACGTCTGTATGTCTGTGTTCGCAGTACTTAAACTCATAAAGTATTGAACGAATTTTCACCAATAGACCGAGTGATTCATGAGAAAGGTGTATAATTTGTAAATGTTACTACCCGTGCGAAGCCGGGGCGGGTTGCTAGTATAATCATATAGTTCAGCGTTACTTACCAATATCGACAGCCCCAAAAGCTTTCCCAGATACGAGTGCAAGCGTTAAAAACACTACAGAAAAGTTAAGTTTTATCATTTTGAAAACTGTTTGAATTATTCCGCGATGCCCTATTTCGAATCAGCTCTGTGAATGAAGACACGATATTCTCGAACCAGCGTCGACCAGCGTCTGCAGGCAGGGCGCTCAAGCCTTATAAGTTTAGGGCGAATTCTGCTACGTCGAGCCAATCAGATGTTCAAACTCAATGTCAGCCACTTGACCCCCATTATTCATAACTGGTTCCATTTAACATATCAGGAAAAACCCCTTCATGAAAATCGCAACAACATTAATTTGAAAATTGAAATGTGGAATTTATGCGAATACACTATCGCAAACAAATTCGCGCAATACAGGGTATTAAAAAAATAATAATCTTCGATCTAATGTCCCAGTTATGCTTTCGCGCGCGAGGGCCCAGGGTCCACCTTGACCATAATCCAGGATTTGGCAGATCAGGTAATTTCAGTGGAGCGACTGCCATCTGACCTCCGAGACCCTGCTATCAGGGGAACCTGACCAGATTGGATCATGGTTACACATTCAGCCGCCTGAACGTGCAGGTTTCATCACGATGTTTTCCCTTACCGTAAAGGTATCGGTTAGTATTCAACTAATGTACATAACTCAGAATAGAGTCATTGGTACATGACCGCAATGAGATTCGAAACCGGTACCACTCGCTTACGAGTCTGATACCGTAACCACTCGGCCGCCGACGCTCCAATACAGGGTATGATGAGTATTTTGTTGATCTGAAACATTTTGAAACAACTAGGGTAGACTGAAACTGGCTGCCTGTACATCTCTCCGTGTTACACTGAGTCTCATCAAAAGTTAATAGGTTCAAGATACCTATCGACGAGGACCGTCACCGTAGACTACATCTAGGGAACGCAATCCCGCAAGATAATTTCAATCCAGGTATTTGCGGGACTAACCCATCATAGTCCCGCTGGATCCAGTATTTGCGGGATCCAGCAGGTTGGACTTTGACCTCAGAAATCAATTGAAATAATTACCTTGTAGACCTCGTTATCATGGTTTTCATTTTAACCCAAATTTTCGGTACATTTTAAATGGTTAACTAATACTTTTAGACATACAAATTTTGACATAAGTTGACAATGAATAAGATAAGAAGACTATCTTAAAGTTCAGCCAATAATACCGCCAGTCCAGCGAAATTCCGTAAAATTTTCGACCGAGATTTGTCCCACAAAATGTCCCACAAAATGCCGGATCTCGCTATTTCGGGATCCCAGGATTGCATTCCCTAACTATATCAATATATTCTAGGCCCGCAGG
This sequence comes from Blastobasis adustella, assembly GCA_907269095.1. Classification (NCBI taxonomy): domain Eukaryota; kingdom Metazoa; phylum Arthropoda; class Insecta; order Lepidoptera; family Blastobasidae; genus Blastobasis; species Blastobasis adustella. Next base: position 10,580,228 of record OU026123.1, on the reverse strand, counting down.
GGCACAGAAGAGATCATAAAATCCTGGGTTGTTCTGACGCCAAGATGATGATGATGATTGTTCTCGCTAGCAGTATCTATCTACGAGGAAAAATATGAATGACATATCGTCAAGCCCCTTTCCCTTTTGCCCCATTTCGTAGCCAAATTAGTACTTAGATAATGAAGAAGTAGAAGTAGAAATGTAAAATAATATTATAATCCTTATCCGGTTTTCAAATGGGATTACCTACTCTTTAACATTTACTGGCTACTGTTTTCATGTATTTGTTTTTCTGAACAAGTACCTACCTAATATTATAAATATTTTCCATTCCCAGGCAAGGTCTAACACTACAGCAATCTTTTTAATTACTTTGTAATTAAATGATAATATTTTAATTTTAGTACCGTCGAGTAAAATACATTTTTTGTATCACTTAGTGTTCGCTATTTGTACGATCTTGTATTGCCATAATTTTCATGGTCTTTTTTATGCTACTTAGTGACAAACGAGCAGACAGTCCACCTGATGGTAAGTGGTAACTGTCGCCCATAACATCTACAATTCATACATTTAGGTTGCAGGTAACAAAAATGTAGAACCGCAGGTGCGTTTTCACTGTAAGGACCAAGATGAAATGCCTCATGCCTGTAAATTCGCTGGCATCCTTATCCTTTAAACCGGAACACGACAATGCAAGCATTGTTGCTTGTCGGCAGAAATAGATAAGGCGGTGGTACTCACCCCGGCGGACTCCTCAGGCTTGACAGAGTTTCTAGTAGTCGCCTTATGAGACACGTCAATTCACCCTTAATATAATATAGTCAAGGAGACCTCTCAGCGATAAAGGGAACTCATAGGACACCACGAACATTTTTTTAAAGAGAGGCCATTGGAGAGTTCCATAAATTCCATCATAAGGTATTTTGCGGAATAGTTTCAAAGAAATTAAAAATCAACAAAACAGTTTTACGAGTATATTGAGATAATAAAGCGATATTACAATAAAAATAGCAAATATTAAAATAATAGGATGAATTTAGGATAGTTACAGTAGCAAACGAAATGTGGGACTACCAAACCCTTGGGTCTTTTGTCAGACCCGCCACTATCCATGGTCATATCTCCACCGAAGCAACGGTGGAGATATGATATGACCTTATATCCTTAAAATTATAGCAGTTCCTTCTGTACTCGCATTCTCCTTTCTGGAGCACGGCCACGTGACGTGAGGCAGTAAATCAAGACTTATTCTGTGAGGTAGTTCCAGTTCTTGACTCGTCTAATATGAAACCATCGAGGTAGTTCCAGCCACGCTGCTACGTGGCGCGCCGATCGAAGTTCCGTTTCGCTTCATTTATGAGTCCATACTATTGACCGTCTCCGACGGGTGTGTTATTGTCCTAATCAATAAAGAAATTTTTAATTTAAAAAAAAATTTGGTATAATCACTTTTCCTTCAAGACTGACGGTTGAGTTCTCGTTTCCGGTTTTTCCATGAAATCTACGCATGGCTAATTCTACTATGGATATTATAGTCAAAATGAACCCTATACCCCCCCCCTTCCTATCTACCTATGCCGTGGCCGACTACTGGGCAAGCCAGATCTAGATGATAAATATATATTTTATATACAGAAGGTCAAAATGAAGAGACTAGTGTCATTCAACTCTATCGGACATGACATGACCTGTTTGAGGAAAAATGCCAATTTAATAAAAAAAATAGAAACCTTTTAATAACTTTGTAGTTATTGGTTTTTGATGGTCATACTTGGGATGACTTTAAGATAATATACCTAATATTATTAATAATAGCGAACACCTCTAAAATAACTTATTTGCCGTTGAAGATAAAAACAGTAGGTACATTAATCGATAAAAGCCTTAAATTCAGCAGAGTCGTAAAAAAGCGTTCTGTGTTTGACTACTTAATACTGAATCGACTTTTTGATGGACCATGTTAAAAGGTTAAAGACAAAATAAGAGGATGAAGAAGAAGAAGAAATGAGATGTGCCAGGACCGCAGCACAGATCGCTTGTGGCTAGCGGTAACTGCTGCTTATCCCTTTGTGATGCAGGTGTGAGTGTGTATGTTAACGCTTCTATCATTTTAAGTAACGTTTACCATCAGGCGGGCAATACGCCTGTTTACCACCTTAATGGTATAACAAAAATCAAAAGAATATATATTAGTAGACACCTTTATTATCATTTATGCATCCGTCGATCTCTGTAAATCAAACTTCATTTAGAGTAAATAGTCACCGAACAGTAAATGAATATTTTTTATGACATCGCACTGGAATTAACAACTATTCGGTATTCAATAATCAAGATGAAGTTTCATAGCTATCCATTTCTTCATGATAATTATTATAAGCGTAAATATTATATTATTAGTATTCAATGGATATACTGAAGTTTATAAATGTGTTATATATAGTTTAAAAATAAATGTCATTGTGAAAGCAATCGCTATACGAAATATTTTGGAGATATCCCACCCTATCCACTGGACAATAAAGCTCTCCAACAATTTTGCTATGCTGTACATTTAATTATGCTACTCTTTGACAATGAAAAATCACACACAGCCACCTGACAGCAGCCCACCTGATGGAAAGCGGTAACTGTGGCCATAGAGAAAATAAATCTACGTATAACTGTAGCAAATGTTATGTTTTGCGAATGTGGGCCACTCATTTAGTTGGAATAGATAGAACTTTAATTTGTATTTGTACTTTTACTTGGCCCAAATAAATCCCCAGTTTCACTCCAGACATTCGGATTTTCAAAACTAAGAGTGATCGGAAGTACGTCTCGTCATATCAAAGGAGTGTATGTGGTTCGATTAACTACGTACGACATCTATATTTGTATTGTTATTTAATACTGTGTTAAATACATATTGCCGCCATAACAAGAAAAAACAATAGTTGATTTCAATATTACATAATACAATAAAATTAACAATAGCCTATTCTGCAAAACAGAATAATAAAATGTTATCTATAATAATAACAATAAATTGATAATCAAAGAGATGTAAGATTTAACTTTCAGTTTTTAATCATCGGACTGTTGCTGTTTGTGTTTGTGAATTTGCCAAGCCAAGCAAAAAGTGGCCAGTACCTACCTTTTCTCAAAGCGTTTCGTCGAATTTTCTGACCCTCATATCTTTGGGCTAGATAATGCTAGACAACTGTAATTTTCAGGATAAGATATACGTAGTAGACTTATAAATCACGCCAAGTTTCAATTATTCTAGCATTATGCTTTGAATTTTATTAGCTCCAAAAGACTTGGATTTCGACACTGACTGACTGATTCACGGACTTCTCATCAAAACCTCAACCGAAGTCCTAGGAAGCTGAAACGTAATACACAAGCTAGGATTTGCATACAAATAAGAAAAAAATAAAGAAATCTGTGACTTTTAGCCTCCAAAGCCCTAAAAAGGGAGGTATATTTCTGTATTTAAAATTGTACCTATAAAGCGTCCTGAAGTTCAAGGAAGCTCAAATTTGGTACACAGGCTAGCATTTGGACAAATAACGAGTAAATTCATAAATCTTTAACTTTCTCCAACCCTCAAAATGTGGGATGCAAGTCTGAATAAACAAAGGTCACTCACCAAAGTGTTAGAAAGCTAAAATTTGGTATGCAGGTTAGGATTTATACATATATCCGCCATCGCACCACCCGCCGCGGGCTGGGTACTCATCGCCATTACGTAGACCCTCTGTTAGTGTCCAAAGGTTTGAAAGAACGTTTCTCGCTCGCACGGTTCGGATGTGCAGCCGCAGTGTTTTCAGAGGTAAATTAGTGGTCTCTTCGGGTGGGCAATGCATTAGTAACGTCCCTGGTGTTGCCGACGTCCATAGACGGCGGTGACCACTTCCCATCAGGTGGCCCGCTTGCCTGTTTGTCTGCTGAATAACATGAAAAATATTAAAATTAAGAAATCTGCAATATTTAACCTTCAACCCCCATAAAAGATCTTTATATAAAATTAAACATCTAGGCCACTTCCTGAAGTGCTAGAAAGCTAAAATTTAGTATGTAGGCTGGAAAAAAATAGGATATCGATTCCATACTTACTGCAAGAAAATTCATATTTTCCTATCAAATACATTTCATGTAAAATTGTTTGGCAAACCTCGTAACTCTTAACGGTCTCAATATGAAAAAAGTTACGTGGGGTACATTGAACGTTTTGCGCAACTCATTAATAAAACAATTTACATGTAAAGTAAAATATTTACTGCATTTCGAAGTATTCTCCATTACATTTTAAACACATTTTTATTCGGTCAAAACATGAAGAACATTGGTCTGAAAGCTATCACGGCCTTTTGCGGCCCAGTAAATGAAATCTCATCAAATCTTTGATTTTTGGGAAAATAAAGAAATCGTGTGGTGCCTGGTCTGCACTATGTGCGGGATGGGTCACTGGTAAAACTGGTGGGTCAAAGGTAGACCTTTTCAGAAGCCAAAAATGACTTTGTATTGTTCGCTGTGGGCGATAAAGCATTGTTATTGCCTATAACAATATTGCATGGTGCAATAGGATTCGACTTCTTGGTCGTTTTTCCGTAACTTTTTCAAATACACTGCGCAAAGAACTGATGGCGTACCACTCAGCATTAACTGTCTTTTGTTCTTCAAGTGGAATCGTGCAGACAGAACCCGTCCGGGAGAAAAAAACGCAATCATTTTTTTGTCTGTCTCAATTTTGTTGGTTTGCAGTTGCCTTCGAACACCCATACAGAAGACAATGCAACAATAGGCATGTAACTATATGTCCATGTTTCATCTCCTGTCACAATGTCATTCACAGTATTTGAACATCTGTAATCGTGCTTTAACAACGTTTTTTTACACCAATCAACTCGAGTCCATTTTTGTTCTGGGGTGAGTTCATGAGGAATCTAGAGGCAACAAAGTTTTCTAATTTTTTAAATATTGATGTATGATTTTTGAATTTGGCTAATACTAATTCTCAAATGTCCTCAAATCTCCTTAAAGGTGATAAACCGGTTTTCTTCAATTAGTTGCCTGACAGTAGCCACATTTTCCTCAGTTGTTGCAGTTGAGGGCCAACCTTCACGAATTTCATCATAGAAAGAATATGGCCACAATCAAATTCTGCGTAACAACGCCTTACGCCTTACTTCCCTCCTTAAATCATTTTAAAGACGAGCAATGCAGTCTTGAACTTTTAAAATCATTTATAAAAATTAATTTTTTTTTAACTTCAACTTTTGATAAAATAATTGTCAATCTTTTTTGAACCAATGGTTTATAAAAATATAACATTAGAAATTCAAACAGTTTTGAGCGGCCAGTAGCACAGATCTTTCAGTGCGCTCTATGTATCAGATCTCATGAAGAGACAAAGCTCTAACTCTACAAAGCCTAACTCTAAAAATACCAACATTTTGGTTAGAAAGTATGGCTTTCTCGTTTCATTGAACTATTGCATGCACAGACATAACAGACTACACACAAATCACAAATATTCCCTGTTCGCTCACTCTACAATTATTATAAATCTGGCTATCCCGTTTTTTCATCTATTGGAATACGTTGACGGAAAATGACGCGCGCAATGTTTTGAACGTTCGACATGTTGCTGCCGCTCCTAACGACGTTTCTTTTGAAACATCGGTGTAAATTTTATAATTTCCTAATAATATTTGAATCAAACCATTTAAAAGATTTTAATTTTGTGTGTAATTTAGTGCACATTTATGTGAAAGCGCAAAGTATGGAAATACACCTGGATTATCAATTCACCGGTAAGTAAACATTCGTGGTCGCGGCGATCGGAAATCAATTTTAGAAATTGTGACAAAAATATGCATCGTAATAGTGTGAATTTGCAATAATTGAAATGCTTTACCTTAAAACAACATGCCATTAGAGTTAGATTTAAATTATTGGCAAATTGAGCAATATTTCGGTGTCTAAATAGGTACGAAAATATTTTGATGCTTACAGGGTCGGACTTAGTATTTATTGTATAGAATTTTAATACTCAAATCTTGTAGATAGTGATCCACAATTTTATATGTATTAGGGTTTTATACCAAAAATATACCTAGATGATATTTTAAATGTTCAGACATTTTATGAAACAACGGATTAATCGCATATTTTCGTTTATTTACATAAATATTTGATTTTCTAGGTTTCCTAAGGACCAAACATGGTGATGTCTGGGTTGCAAATTGGAAGTGCTGCATTGTAAACATTTTGAACAAGATAATAATTAGATGCAAGTCCCTTCTATCCTGGTGCACCACCATTACATGAATTTTTACTGAAAATAAAGAATATGCTGCCTGTTTAATATAATAATGTACCTATGCTTTTCATTATTCACATTATTCCAACCTGCGAACAATGAAGACGCTTCCAACGATAAGTAAGTAGGTACCTACTTAGTTTAGAAGTTATGAGGCAACAAATAAACATTAATACCGGTCAAAATCATAACCCTCCTTTTTGCAAAAGCAAGCACTGCCGATTCACGGTATGTAGGATCGAGAGATCGAAAAGACGGTAGTAGGTATCAGGGCGTGGGTTTGATTTACTAGACACCTTACCTTTTGTTATAATGACAATATTAAATTATAAGGACAAGTTTAAAAAATTACGAAGTCGTCCGGGGCGAAATACCCACTTTATTCCGGGCACTTTAGGCCGGGCATTTGATCTAGTGAATTATGAAATTCTTTGGAGAAAACTGCGCGGCTCCGGTGCTCCAGAGGAACTTGTGAGGATTTTTCAGCACTGGTCCGGAAACCAAACCAATTGTGTTAGATGGGGCGACACGACCTCTAACGTCTACAAGTTAGAATGCGGTATACGCCAAGGTCACGTCTCCCGACCTTTTCAACCTTTATGTCAACGAGTTGATGGTGAGGCTGAGAAGCACTGGGGTTGGTTGTCACTTAGGGAAGGTCTGTGTAAACAGTCTCAGCTATGCTGATGACATGGTGCTTCTCAGTCCCTCTATCAAGGGGCTCAGAAAGCTAGTGTCAGTCTGTGAGGATTATATAAATTCACACAGGCTGAAACATAACGCAGCTAAGACTGAGCTTTTAGTGTTCAAGGCTGGAAGAGGTCCGGAGAATGTACCTGAAGTCAAATTGAACGGGTTGGTAGTGCGGGCCGTGCAGCAGTTCAGGTATCTGGGCCACATACTTACTGATGACATGAAGGACGATAAAGATATGGAACGGGAGAGAAGATCCCTCGCGATAAGAGGGAATATGATCGCTCGTAGGTTCGCGGCGTGCAGTAGAGAGGTGAAGTTGACATTATTTAATGCCTACTGCCTCTGCTTCTACACATGCCAGCTTTGGGTGAGGCACTCTAGAAGGTCGTACAGTGCTATCAGGGTGCAATATAATGATATATTTAGAATCCTGATGAGGCTGCCGAGGTTCTGCAGTGCCTCAGCCATGTTTGTGGAGGCAAGGTCTTTTATGCGGTTGTGAGGGGACGCATCGCTTCCTTTTGGGAGAGATTGCGACAGTCTCGCAACGGCATACTGAGGGCGGTTTACGACGACTCCTATAGTTCTATACTGAAGTATTGACTATCGGCGCACCAGAACGGGAACCAGAGATGACATTAAGTTAAGATAAGATATTGACGTTGTATTTTTAATATTAACTTTATTTTTCAATTTTTCTAATTTTTGGAATTTATTTATACAATTTTAATTTTTACATTTTTATTATTGTATACAATTTTAATTTTACTTTTTTGTAAATTTCGAATTTGATGTATGGATCTGTGTCATACGTAATAAAGACTTTTATTTATTATTTATTTTTTATTTATTTGCTTGTGTTCGTTACTAGTAGAAAGTCGTAGCGAAATATAACTTACAGCAGATGGGCTGCCTTGTTCCGTACCTGCATTTGTATTAGTGTGTGTGTTATAGAGATGTGTGACATTTTGTCTCGTATTTCAACTAGGATTGTACTCTTTGCTTCTGTATATAAAATTTTACCTTTATGATTGCATGACACATATGCTGGACTCAGTACTCGACCGACGCGACTGTCAGGGCTGGGGTCTAATTCTCGCGCAGCGACATCTCGAACTCGACATTTTCTATAGCCAAAAAACTGTATTAATACGTCACTAAAATTGATCTTCGCCAATATACGACTGTCGAAGATAGCTGAGAAAATATATTTTGACTGCAATAGACATTTCAAAGTCATTATTAATGGAGATTTGTGTCTGTAAAAAATATCGAATTCGAGATGTCACAGCGCGAGAATTCGGCCCCGTATGTCGTCGTCGCTAGAATTAATTGATTGATTGCTTGTCTTTGAAAGAGCTACTAAGAGCTTTGAATCTATGAGAGTGTCGGTGGCCTATTGGTAAAGGTATACGATACGCAAGCGAGAGGTACCGTTTTCGAATCCCATTGCCGCACAGTGATTCAGATTTGAAAAAAAATGGACATAGCAAAAAAAGTCATAATTTTGACAAAATAAAATTGCTACTGTTTTCACGCAGGTACATAATTTAAAACATTGGTAAACCACATTATTTCTATGAATAAACACGTCAAAATAACAATCATTACCTTAAAAATTAGAAACAAAATTTTAAAAATTCAGCCAAAGCTGCAAGTATATGCAAAAAAATTCTTTACGGGGACGAAGACAAAGTTGAATATAATAATATAGAAAAGGTTTCAGTTTCAACACTTTTAAAGGCTTCGAGAAAAATTAAAAAAAAGGAATTCCTCCATACATTTTCTTTTTCTTTCTTGTTTTTGACCATGTTAGTCACAATTTATCGAAAAATTTCACATGACAAATGTTGTTGTAAATCAGATTTCCTTTCAGTAACAATTTTTTTTTGTCAAAAATATGACTTTTTTGCTATGTCCATTTTTTTTCAAATCTGAATCACTGTGTGCCGCTGCAAACCAATGACTCTTGAACACTAACCGAAGCTCTTACGGCGAGGGAAAACATCGTGATGAAACCTGCACATTTAGGCGACTGGATCTATAACCATAATCCAATCTGGTCAGGTTCCTCTAACAGCAGGGTCACGGAGGTCAGATGGCAGTCGCTTCACTGTAATTATCTGATCTGCTAAATTCTGGATCATGGTCAAGGCAGACTTCGGTCCCTCGTGCGCGAGAGTAGATCCGGGGCATTAACGCCAAAATGTTTTTTTTTTCGGTGGCGTGGTTCTTATCGATGCGCAGCGCCATCTACCCTATAAGTAATGTATTAGATGCTTCACATCTGCTGTGTGCGCTGCGCAGTGCGCGCATATTTTTAGGGTTTCGCCAAGTCTATGTGCCTGTGTGGCTATGGTCTGACTATCAGACTCAAAGATTATTATGTAGTACTAGACAGCTTAGGTATGGTTATACTTATTTACTGGCGACAAAGCTGTAAAATAAAATTTATAAGAAGTACCTATACCTACATTTTATCTTGTAATATGTGTGAGGTGTTGTTAGATACCTTTTACAATGAAGAAGTACCTAATTTGGGATTATTTCGAGTAGGTATTTCGCTCTTGTTGGTGGTCGCTTTCGATGACATTTCATATATTTTTTATATATTATATAAGTATAATAATAATAGTAATCACGTAGTTTATTCACACAGTGCACATGCACAGTTTGAACAATTTCTGTTCTCGTGTCATCATCACAGCCCATTACTGTCTACTGCAGGACTAAGGGCCTCTCCCAAGAAAGGGGAGGTAATTGCCATAATCTCCACACTTGGCAGGCGGGTTGGAAATCGCAGTGTTATAAATATAACAATGGAAAACGCTGCTGCCCATTTCCCAGCCTACGGAAACTCTTAGTAATTTTGCCTCGAACAGATTAGTCGCCTTGTACGACACCCACTAGTGTATGGGGTTGGTGCTATTCTACTCTGCCGGACACCACACGGCCAATCTTCTCGTGTAATCATTCTTAATTAAATGGTCGCCACTAAATTAGTTATAGTAAAAAGCTATCTTTCAAGGACTTTCAACTATACGAAACCTTCACAAGTGTAGGCTATACTGGACACATCTCGACACGGCTTGGTCCGTTTGTCCTATATCAAAGACATCATGGCAAGATCCGTACGCCTTGATTTTTTTACTGCGGCGCCTACAAATTGTAAATTAGCAGAGATATTAATTTGAGTCTCCTCGCTCGCGTTTATAATAAAACCTACACTGTAAAAATATGTGAGGCGTATAGATTAAAATGAATGCCTTAAATACTTATGTATTGGAATTAAATGAATCATCATCACAACCCATAACAGCCAGTGGACTGGCAGAACTTAGGGCCTCTCCCTTGAAACGGGAGGTTATTTTTCTGCTTGATAGGCATGTTGGAGATCGCAGTTTTATAATATAACGATGGAAAACGCTGCTGCCCATTTTCCAGCCTACGGATACTCTAGATCTTCTTCATTTAAAACATTAGTGGCCTCGTACTACACCCACGAGTGTTAAGGGGTTGGTGCTATTCTGTCGGACACCACACGGCCAGTAAAATGAATACTACTACAAATATAAGACAGTAATACGTAGCTAATCAAGAAATCATGAAAAATACTGTGATCTAACTAATATATTGAGAAACTAACAAAAAATATATTATTATGAAATAAATTGTGAAAATAACGTAGGCGCCTTTTGAAATTATGTTCATAAACAGCTTCGCTACGTGAAACGTTTCAAAATTTTGTAAGGCGCTCACGTACTGAGATTTGTTTTTTGTCTAGTATATGGGTAAATGGTATAGTTAGAAAATCCTAGCAACAATATGGTCTTCAACAGTCACTAAAATCAGCAAATTTTTATGAACCTTCATTTTTATAGAATGTAATTTCTATACCATACCTACCTAATGATTTTTTATATCATTGAAAATAAAGCTGTCAAATGAACAGATTATTTCAAGTGCCTATGTATCTCGGATCCAGGCTGCACGATTCCTGGGATATCTTAAGCTTGCCGTGCGCCCTCACGTCAGTTATTATGACCCTAAAATCCCTACTAAGCTCAAAAAAGGCCTTTGATGCTTTATGGCTGCTGGACTTGTTCGGCGCTGACGAAGCACGTTCACGAACTCCAGGCCAACGAAATGAAAATGTTGCGCTGAATGTGCGGTTTGACTCAACCGAGTCTGTAACGAACGCAGCCGTGGCAGCCTTGACCTGATGTCGCGAATAAGATTGAAGAGGCTCACCTTCGATAATTTGGCCACGTCCTGCGTCAGTTTAAACCTGCCGGTATCAGGAAAAAAGTCTCGCGGGAGGTTTAAGAAGCGACGGATGCGAGAGTCAACGCCTTACGACTAGAGGAAGCCCAAGACCGAGCAAAGTGGAGGAGAAAGAGCAGGAAAGCGGACTCTATAGAATCCGGGACCAACGGCTGGGATGATAATGTTTGTTGCCTAAAAATCGAATGTAGCATAGACTCTATTATTTTGAACCAAGTAAAGTTTTCCATTAAAGGCGTTTATATTTCAGAACCTCTAGCTAGAGGTATATATAGCATATATATATGCGAGTAGGATAACTTTCTTGTCCGCTGTGTGTTTGTCACACACAAGACGTCACAAGATAGACGTTCCTTTCGGTCATAACTAATGTTTTGGGTCACTCTAGGTACAATGCAGTGTAGGTACAAGATAGTAGAAATTTCGTCAATTTGCAATCTAAAACAAGTAAGACTGTAATGTATCACATCAATGTCTTTGTGAGAAAAGAAGCGAATGAAATTAATTAATTAATAAAACATTTATTATTTCCAGGATACCGCACAACATTTACAATACATAACGGATAAGAGAAACAAATTAAAAAATTACCTAAAATTTTATTTTGTTACAATAAGTGGCACTTTTTGTCAATAAAGGGACCTCACAAGGGAGATCCACAGGAACATCAAGGATGCAATCACAGCCCAACGGCAAGCGTGATGGATCTGTAGGTCCTCGCGTGGCGGGTTCCAGCGAAAGGCAGCCACTGGACCTGAAGATAGACCGACGATCTAGCGAATTGAAGTTTTTTTTATTATCAATAGGCTTGCATTTGACCTTAACTCACCTGATGGAAAGCGACGATAAGGTAGAAGGTGTAGCATGCGTGCCTAGAAGATACCAAGTTGAGCTATTTGGGACACGGCTTTTTAGTATCAAATGGCTTTTAGCTGACAATGTTTACAGCAAACTTTAGACAGAAAAGGACTTGGCTTTCAAATTGTCTTTCAATTACTTGTAATTATACTCATCGATAGCGGTAAATGTGCTTGTGTGTGCGCTCAATGCCCAACCAACAAGTAAAAAATACTACATGTCGTTAGTAAGTATAATAAAACTTAAAATATAACGACATAACGTTCTAAAGAGCAGCGAACTGAGTGTACCGTAAGGATTTTATTTAGCCTGATTGACGTACAAGATCAATTTTTAATTGATGATTAGGACGTTGACGCACTGGTACGTATTCGGATCGTATTCGATACGTAAAAACACCTATCCGTAATCGAGCTTTAACTCCCCTTGAAGTAGGTAGTCGTTTTTTCATCTTTCGTCCTTAGTTCTTATTATTTATCACCAGCCCTTTCACCTTTCATCTTTCGTTTTTAGGGTTCCGCAGTAAGCCAATGAACCCTTATAGTTTCACCATATACGTCTGTCCGTCCGAGCTTTATGTCAAAAACCACTAGAGAGCTGAAATTTGGTATGGTTACACATATTATTCACGCCGACAAAATTTTTAAATTAAATCACATAAAGATAGGCCTTTCGAATCTAAATAATATTACGATATTACCTACGCTTTCAAAGCGAATGACATTTTGTAGACGTGATCCAGAAACCTATATATATGCATGTGTTTTGTCAGATTTTCGCTAAAATATATCGTTTCAAAGTTTTGGGGACCTTGCCGTGGTGGTTCATAACAAGTAACATGCCGTCACTTCGCTCCTCGCAACCTAACCCTCTGTGACGGATTATAGACAAGTTTTCAAATAGAACAGTGAAAATAACACATTTCCGATTGCTGTTTAGGAAATGTCTACAATAAAATTTATTTTACACATTTCCGGCCGATTTTAGGCATTGCATTCATTCCCTAGGAGGTCTATATAATGACGGATTACAAATATTTCCTGTGTAAAATGTAGTTGGATTAGCAAACATTTTTTACAAATTGTATGTTAAAAGATTTTGGCTAGCTACAGGAGGTCCAGACAACCCTGCCTATAACCAATAACGTTGAGCTATATGTCATTAGAAAGGATTTTTCATTTTGTAACTTTGTAATGTGTTTACTTCAGAGTATCAAAAAGCCCTCTTTTGCACGCATAGTACGATAGGCAACTACGGAACCCTACACTGCACGTGGCACGACACTTCTTGGCTGGTTTTTATTCAGCTTCACGCTGCCGCGTGCAGTCTGCTCCCAATTTGCACCTTAGCGTACGTACAATTTGTAAAACGACCACTTCGACTCGCTTTTGATCCGTAAAAAACGACTCAAAGAGAGAATTCACGTATTGAACACGAAAACAAGTCGAACCGAATACGTGTCAATGCATAAACGTCCATAGACTGACTAGGACGGCCAAACCTGATCAGAAACGGATACGATTCGAATTCGAACCGAATTCGTGTAAGTGCGTAAACACACGCTTTATATAGGCGAACGGCACATTGTCGGCATGCAGTCGGCTCGGCAAGGCGATGGCAGCCGTCCGACACTATAGTAACGCTTGCAGTTCTAACTAGAATCAAGACTCGCTCTAGGAGTTGTAACGCGCCGGCGTCAGCTGCCAACATTGACATTGACATTTTGCAATCTAATGATAAAATGACGAACGTGGCCATTCCTGTACGCTCTAACATTACTTATACAAGGTGTCTCAAAAGAAAGTTTTATATTTAGTGCATCGATTAAAAAAAAAGTAAGCCGTGTATCGAAATTTTTTTTATTGATTATTAAAATACACAATTTGGGAATTTATTTCTTAAAAATAATATCGTCCAAATGTAGACCCTCGCGTTCGCGGCACTCATTTAATCGAACAGTAAAATTACTTATGACGGCTCGGCAGGTGGACTCAGTGATGGCTGCCATTTCGTGACGGATATTTTCTTTTAAACGCGCCAGGGAAGTCGGTTTATTGGCGTAAACTTCAGATTAAGGATAACCCCATAGGAAAAAGTCCATAGGGGTTAAATCAGGACTGCGTGGAGGCTAATTTATGTCACCTCTCCTGGAGATAAATGCGCCCGAGAAAATTTCACAAACTCGTGGCAGAGATTTATTGGACGTGTGTGACGTTGCTCCGTCCTGCTGGAACCATGTTCTTTGGTTATAGCCAGGAAAGTTTTGCGGTTCAGGCACCAAGAAGTCGTCTAACATCTCCACATAACGATCTGAATTCACTGTAATTGCACGCCCCCTTTCGTCTTCAAAAAAGTAAGGGCCGATAATTCCTCGCGCCGACATCGCTGCCCATACGGTAACTTTATGCGGATGATGGGGTTTCTGATGCTTGCGTTTCGGATTCGATGCACTCCTGCAGCGGCAATTCTGCTTATTTACGTGTCCATTAAGATGAAAATGAGCTTCATTCAAAATCAAAATGTTGGTAAATGTTGAAAAGCGCTCATTTGCCTGATTTACGAAGTCACGCCTCTGACTGGCATCTTGGGGCTTTAATTCTTGCACCAATTTAATTTTGTAGGGGTGCAGCTTAGATCTTTGTGCAAAATGCGGTGTAATGATGATCTATACACATTTAAAGCACTTGCGCGCTTCCGAATTAAAAGGTTCGGGTCATCACGAACAAATTAATTAACACTCTCCACGTTTTCTACCGTTCTTGATGACCTTGGTCGCCCGGATTTTGGTTTTTCCAGCGTTGTACCGGTCTCTTCAAACTTTTTGATCCATTTTCGAATAAGAGGAATGCTTGGCGCATCATTTGAGTGGCGAAAACCTCGAATATTGCAGAATCTCCTACGCGCTACAGTCGCCGAATCACCGTTTTTGTAAAACTCTCGCACACACAAAGCGCGGTCTGGTACTGAGAAACGCTCCATAGCGACTGAATTCCCAAGAGCCAGGCTACCGATTGACATAACCCCCGCGCCGTTCGGATTAAAAACTAAATAAATATAAACTTTCTTTTGAGACACCTTATATAAAAGACATCAACGCGATACCCTTTAGAACATTATAATTTTGTTATCACACTAAAGTGTAAAAAAAGTTACTACTTTCTTTCTAATCCCATGTTCACGAAGGTCAGAGCTCCGCTACAATTACCTAATCTGCCAAATCTTGAATTAAGGTCAAGGCGGACCACGAGCCCTCGAGAGCACAACAGGAATATTGACGCAAAGATTATTATTTTATTTTTCAAAATCATCACTTGGTTTTTAGGAAGTTTAGAAAGTTACACAGTGGATCAAGAGGAGTACGAAAACGGACCCTGGGCTCTCGCGTACCGCGCGAAAGCGCAACCAGGATTTAACGCCAAGATGTTGATGATGATTATCATCAATTCGTCACTTACGGCAAACTTCATGTCGAGTAAAATAGGACGCACTATGTTACACCGTTAAGGTGCAAGTTCGTAGCCGACGCATACGGCAGCAGCTGCAGAAGACACGTCGCTATGACGCGTCAGCGGACTGCATATGACAGCAGCAGACGACATCGGTAAAATTAATATTTGTAAATTATTCTTTCACTAATGGACCCGGCACAACTTTACGCGTACACCTACTTTACCCCTATATACCCTTTTTTCTTGCTTATAAACCTTCCTCTTACATTGCTTTACGGCTTAGAGTGCAGGCCAATGAGGAAAGTCGACGAACAGAATCTGCAAACCGCGGAAACGAAGACTCTCCGATGGGCTGGTGGTGTCACAAAACTCGATAAAGTGACAAACAATTACATTAGAGGAACGTTCAAAGTTAAAGACATTAGAGATAAAATTAAAGAAAACTTATTGCGATGATATGGCCAATTAATGAGGCGGGAAGAAAGCCACATGACAAGGAGAATATCTGAGATGGAGGAGGGACAGAGAGGCCGCGGGCGACCACCGATGACTTGGATGTTGACTTTACATAATGATATGCTAGCGGCAAATATTGATACGGATAGGACCCAAAATAGAGCCTTGTTGCGAAAATGTACAAGGAGTGCTAACTCTAAATAATATGGGAATAATATTTGTTATATTGCCGATGTTACAGAAGAATAAGAAGCAGAAGAAGAAGATAAACCTTTCTCTTGAATCACTCTATCTATTCTTGAAAACCACATTAAAATCCGATGCATAGTTTAAAAGATCTAAGAGTACATAGATACAGACGGCGGGAAGCGACTTTGGTTTATACTATGTATAGAATTAAAAAAAGTAATATATAGGTATCCAATTTAATAATATAATTAAAAATATTTTTTTTACTTGAAACATCATTGTCAAAATTGAATTTTACCGATGATTTTATGTATGCAGTTGACTACGAACTCGTCCGTTGAGGGCGGTGCGGCTCAAACAGCAACAACAGAATTTTTTGAATGCGAGTTCGACATGCACTTGGCCAGTTTTTTATAAATATATTTTTAATAAAGGTACTACCTATTGTCACAGAGTGTTATATGGTCCTCATGCTATTGTTTTGTATGCTTTCCCTGACATATTGTTGAAAAGCGTCGTATGACACTTGTATGCACCAGTAATAATTACGCATCGCCTCGGCTCGGGCTGCAATTGCATCTCATGCGCAAACGACCTACGTCACACACATATGTGATTTTAGGAACAAACAAACAACATTAGCTATCCCTCGACACCATACTTTGAAAGGGTCCCGTTGTAAGATTACAGCCTACCATTTTAAAAGGTCTGACATATTTGCAGTCACGTAATTTATTTAGTACCTACCCATTCGAACGGATCAAGAGTGATGACTGTCGGCATCGACATAACGGGATCTTCAAGATTAATGACAGTAATAACGTATGTAGGTACTCGTGCTTACAAATCTAATCGGGTTGCTCTGCTCAGTTTTGCGATGTTCGACCTCAGCATTCCAATCCTGTTTTTGTGGTCTAGATTCTAGACTGGCTATTGGTGTGCCGTCTAAAAGTTATTAATATATTTAGAATTGGGTAGTTAACGCGTTCATGATAAGAGTATTTTAATGTATATGGGTGTTGTGACAATAATTGAGTAAATAAGTAACAAATTAGTAAGTGATTAATTGTTATTGTAGGTACTAATATTTCTTTGTAACTGAACTTTTGTGGTGTAGTTTGGCTAATGAGGGTAAATACGTGTTGTCGGTGTAGTTTGTTATTATCATAATTATAATTTGATAATGTCATAAATTAATTTGTAATTAAATTCTCCAATTCAAAAATCTTAATATTTACGACGATGTGTAAAAAATGTCGAAAGCTAAAAATATATTTATTTCGTACGATCAACGACCATGATATAAAAATAAAACGTTAAGGGGGTTCGATTTCCATACAAAATTTCTCTTACCATTCTTTCATTCGTTTGAGGGGTTTAGTAAATGTGTCAAATTAACCGTGAAATGGCTTTTTATAGCGTAATGATATTAAATAAGGCAGTTAAATCGAAAATAAAACACAATTCGCCGCCAAATAACGTTGTTATGGAATTTCATTTTCTTGTTTGCTTTGTTTTTTTTTATATTATACTAGCCAGTCATTTGACCACCCTCTCACCAGGTTGATAAGTGACGATGTGGTCGAAGATGAAGCATGACAGTCTGGGAACAGTCTATTCACTCTAGTTTTGAAGACGTCAATATTATCAGGGAGCACATACGCAGGCAGCGTATTCCATTCCTTTACCGTACGCATTATAAAGGTTGAACCAAAGCGGTTCGTGCGGATACCTGGAAGATCCACGACATAAGGATAAAGCATTTGCCCGGATCGCGTCTCCAGATGGCGGAAAGGGGCCAGTGGAACATGTAGAAACCCATTTTGCGGTTAATTTGATACATTTACTAACGGTAAATTGCACAAACATACATACGTCAAACCCTTGCAAGAATGTAACTAACAGGTTACCTACATACAATTTGTATGAAAAACGTATCCCCTTAAGGAACATTCGTTAATCCCTATTAAAATGTAAGTACCGGTAATGAAACAGGCAAGTGGTAATAGTGGCATTAATATTTGCAACCAGCGGCTTTTTCATGTTGCATTTCTTATTCCTTCAATTTATGGTCGTCACCGTAACTTTTAACTTGTCATTATTGCTCTGACCCTAATGAAGAAATTCCTTCCGAGTTCAATGCCCCCGGAGAGGATAATCTTTGTTTGATAGCGTGCGAACTCCTAAAAATAAACATCATCAATCGAAGATGAAATCATAAATTCGGGCGTACCAAATTATTGTTGTATTTTACGAGAGCTCATTTCGTAGAACGGCCAAATGTCAGTTCAGTACAAAAGGAGAAAAAGCTCTGTTATCTCGTCAAGCTAATGTGGAGCGTCAGAGTAAAATATTAAAAGGCACGGATTCAAGGGGCCGAAGCATTTTGCGAAGCGACTCCTTGCGGGCCGCACATCCTCGCCGCGCTCGCCGTTTTATTTTATTAGTGCATGTAGGGACTGGTTTTCAAAAACATGTCATTAAGGGCTGAATTCATAATCCTCTGTTTGGGTTTATTTGCATCAACCTGCACAAGTGTTCCCGAGGGCAACGGATTTTCTTCAGAGGATGGCGCCTTTTACACCGACGATGCGGTTATTTTAAACGGTGAGCCCCAAACAATTGTTTTTCGGTAATTTGGCGAATAGAATAAGTCAAAGAAAGTAAATTGCGAAGTAAATAAGTTACTGTGAATGATTTTAGTAGGGTATCATTTTAATATTTATACCTTCCTATTAAACATTACGAATAGCCTTTCTATTTCTTCATACGGTATATTTCTCTTAAAATTGTTCAATAATTATCACTAGGTAGCTACGACTTAATGTAACGCCTTATTACCGCGTTAAATGTTGAGCACTTTTACTACAGGTGTAGAAATGGTATGTCGCGTTTGTTTTTATAGTATGGACTCAAAACAATGCTCGAGACACGCGACCGATACGAGGTTTTGAGGCTAGAGAAAGTTTAAAATTTGCAAGTGAGAAGTCCGGTCGAGCGACAAATCCAATAACTATAAAGACTAATCGTCGGACGTTTAAGTTTTAATTTATTTAGCAGATTAGAAAAGTAGTTTAGTTTGTGATACGGGACAGGGAATGTTAAAAGAATCGTCCACTGTCGTTTTAGATAGGTGCAGGTGTGAGTTTGGTACAGACAATCAAAGTTATTGAGGCGGGATCGAATTCGGCGAAGGTGGCTGGTGGTGGTCATCAACCTGAGTATCGCTTAGCGGCTCTTACACACGTGGGCCATTATTCGGAAATACGTATGGGATCAATTCAATGCAAATGCCGGTACGCCCACGTCCAACTTTTTTCTAATATGTGGCTCCGTGGCCGACCACATCAATCAAATCATTGTCCCAGCGCGCTTCGACGGCCGCTCAAATATTACTTGTGAAGCTTTTTGCTCACTTCGAGGACATTAATTAGATCGGAGATTGAGGCTGGATGACGCCGCTGACATTTTCTCGCATTAGAATGCTGAACCCGGAATACGAGTGCAGATTAGTACAAGTTATTATTGTGGCGTGGCAGAGCCATATGCTTAACAATGCAGAGACAGTCTGAAAAAAGATCCGTTTGTTATAAAAAGATTACCTTATGTGCGATACACACCTCGACTGCCCAAAGGCACGCCAGTTTGCATGTCGATGCCACAGGTGCTATTTAAAGCGCAGAACTCAGTGCCTTAATAAAAAGGCTTCGCCGCTTCTTTCCGTGTTTACTTATTTTACTCCGGTAGACAAGACTTTGACCCTCTTTTTAGGGTTCTACAATTCTTCTTGCAGAAATAATTATGACAGACTACGGATGAACTAATTCAATTTGATTAGGATAAATGGGGCCAATACGAGGAACGGACCCAAGATGTCGGTCCCAAACATCCAAGGACATAAATGTACCTACTCGTTTTGTTTATGGCAGATTCTGTATAGACTTCTTACATAAAAAAATAACATAATGTAAACAAAAATTTCCCAGTTATATGTTGTACATATATTGCATAAGTAGTAAAATTACTGCCCAGGCGCACTTCAAACTACTGAGCAGAACCTCTATCAAAGTAAGTGAGTACTCATTTCAACGAGACCCTATGTTCGGACAATGTACCTACTACTACCAACGCTCCAAGTAAGAACTGCAAACATTTACGTCTTGTAAGTTTTCATTAAGGTATCACCGGGAATTAAGTTTAACCACTTTATGTTTCGTTTGCAAGTAGCATGCGTGCGCGGGCGCAGTATGCACGCTGCCCCGCATCCTCAAGGTCGTTGGAGCAACATTTTTTCCTGGACTAGCTTACTTTTATAGATATAGCTTATGCTAGTAGAGAATGCAGCTCGTCTTTGTAGTTTTACTAGTAACTGTATGATTATTTGTTTCGACGAGGTGAGTTATTGTTGAAACCTAAGCGATAGGTGATGTAGGAAATCCCTAAAAAGTTCGATACATCTAAAGTAATACTTATTACAAATGCGAAAGTGACTCTGTATGTCTGTTACCTTTTCACGCCTAAAGCGCAGTACAGATTTGCGAATTTTGCTAGGATATATAATGGCAACCTGGGAAAGACTTTTTATCTCCTAAAATAATACTGCTGCTCACAAAAAATTACAAAACATAACATTTCTGGTCATAAATAATGAATAAGTAGGTCATAAATAATTGTGGGCAAAGCGATATCTTTCAGGAAGTCTTTTTCTGGAGAAAATGGAACAAGAAAACATACCTAAGCAACAAAAATGACCTAATTTTAGTTATGGCGCTATGAGGTACCTACATTTGGTCGCAGTTCGCGGAGCGTCCCGAATCCAAGTTACTTAACTGATTTACACTTTGTTGTTACGGGGAGAACTCTGGAAGATAAACCCAATACCGCCTTGAGACAGTTTGTCGCCCTACCGATAATAGAACAGGTTGCCGGTCTTAAGGATTATCGTATCCTGCCCATGTCTTCGGATTTCCGATAATCACACATTGTCCAAGTCAACCCTGCCATCTCCTCCTGCAGCTGTATGATCTTCTCGTCGGGCAATTGAATAGGACACCACACGGGCAATAGGTTTCGTATAGATAACAATGAATAGTACAGTAGGCTAAATACATAACGCTGTTGCTTACAATTCTCTGATTTCAATTGCGATAACGTATGATGTGCAATGGAACTTTGTTAGCAACTGAACCCATGAAATAGATGATACGTAATTGCAAAAGTAACAATTTCAATAATTAAAATTAGATAATTGTTAGCAACAGAGTTACATAATTAGCCTATGGGTAGATTAACGGTTTCGACAGGCAAAACTTTTAAAAACAGGTTCAACAACCTGGGCTTTGTGGGACAAACAAATCGCGCTGCAAGTATCGCTGCCAAACAAAGTTGGAGTACACCACGACATCGACAGTGCGAGTGGGTTCAAGTGGTCCCGATGACAAGACCGAAGCGATAAACCGCAGACCGTTATGCTGCGATCCGAAATAAATAAGCTGCATGTTTGAAGCACTCGCGGGTCATGCGGTGACAAATACTTTTGGCCGTTCCTCCCGTGAATAACAATTTCATTGTTCGCTGGCACATTCTTGGCCATACATCACGCAATGTGCCTAACTGTAACGTTTATTGTAAACTGAGACTTCACTAATAGTAACAGCCTATTGTACAACCAATCCTCTTGTCGCTAATAAGTAGGTACTTATCATAGGTACCTACTTGAATATAATCTAACGTTACATTATTTGCCCCTTAATGAGTAGAGCAGATCACGTTTATTCAAAATACTTTGATTGTCGTGAGTTCACTGAACTTTTGGCAAGCTGGTAATCATTGATAAGCCTTTACAAACAAGGATTGGATCGATTCCTGTAAAATTACCTCGATTCGGAGGTCGTCGAACAGCTTCGGTGGTCTCGAAACAAGTTATGGAAAAAATGTGTACCTACCCACTGTGGGCCGTAATGTTTTAATGGCTTACTTACGGTACATAATGGTACTACATAAAATTGCTGTTAGACTGTTTATCATTACCTACTTCGTTTAGGGATCGAGTATGTATAAGTACTTAATTATAGATTTTGTTGGCCGTGTGGTGTCCGGCAGAGTAGAATAGCACCAAACCCCTTTATACTCGTGGGTGTCGTAGGTACAAGGCGACTAATGTTTTTGAGGCAAAAGATCTAGTCTCCGTAGGCTGGAAAATGGGCAGTAGGTTTTTGCATTATTATAATTATAAGACTGCGATCTCCAACCCGCCTGCCGAGCATGGAGATTATGGATCTCCTGTTTCGTGGAAGAGGTTCTAAGTCCTGTAGTGGCCTGTTTTGGGTTAGGATGATGTTGGGGACAAAAAGTAGCATGACCTTCCCCGTTTGCCATCTATCTCCTTATCAAATTTTATCCAAATCTGCTGAGCTTTATTTTCCTACTTCATAATATGATATTAGTTTGAAGGTTTCATTTCACTAACAATAGGTGCAACCACATTATCTGATCTTATTTAGATTTCTTTGTTTTTTGTTGTTCTAACTTCAAACTAAAGGAAAGGTAGGTTTGTCATAATCGTGTCATTTATTGTCGCATTTATTTTCTGATATCTGTAAACTATTTTCTGAGTGCAAGAAAATATTAGATAAATAAACAAATAAAAAATGAAGTCACTGGAATCATTTCCTAACGATTGATGACTAGAGTCATCGTCGGTCAAGTCGTCGCGTCGGATGGCCTTGAGCAGTTGGATAAATTCACAGGATCATACAGCAGTATAATAGTGTCAACACACTTGTCGTTAATTGTCAGCTCCTTCGGCATTTGAAATTTTAGTAGAGTTTTGACGACCTGCGTTGCGCTGGGCTCAAAGCTACCGATTTGCTATGAAGAGGATCCCGGGTTTGATTCTCGGCCGGATAGAAAAGTGATGAATTTAAGATTTCGGGCCAAGCCGCGTAGGTTTAAGTGCGCGTATCCTTGTTTTTATCCACATAAGCCACGATACGGTAGGAAATCTTGGTGTAGGGCTATAACTGTGGTGTGATATCTACTCGTTTGTATTAAAGGATGCGAAGGATAAATAGATAGGTACTAATATTAAGTACGAACTCGAAAGTTCATGTGGCCATCCACGTTGGAATGTGGTGGAACACCTGAACGAAAGTGGTCACCGCCGTCTATGGACATCAGCAATGTAGGTACCTCCTCCTCTAATATACCTCCTGAACGATCCTATGTCATAGTCCAA
The DNA here is from genome assembly GCA_907269095.1 of Blastobasis adustella. Taxonomy (NCBI): domain Eukaryota; kingdom Metazoa; phylum Arthropoda; class Insecta; order Lepidoptera; family Blastobasidae; genus Blastobasis; species Blastobasis adustella. Next base: position 10,556,764 of record OU026123.1, on the reverse strand, counting down.
AGGAAACACTGTGACTGGGAGCTCATTCCACATCCGAATCATACGAGCGAGAAACGTCCTTTTGAACCTTGCTCCGAATATCGTACCTACCTCGTAATAGGCACAATTTATTTAAACTTAAAAATAAACGTTGTCCACAGCCCCTGTAAGTCGAGTGCGACGCGATGTTACAAATAGCACACGCGAGGGTAAACAGTTTCTTCTGCTGCGGCCTAGACAGGTGAGTAGGTATTGGTTATATACTTTATCATTATAATCAGGACTTGATCAGGACGCCTTCAAAGCTAGAGTGAATAGGCTGTTCCTAGACAGGCATGCTCCATTTTTAGCCGCATCGTCACTTACCATCAGGTGCGATGGCGGTCTAACGCTTGGCTAATCATATAAAAAATAATAGCACAGTACCTGCAAATAATGCCTCTCCCCTAGTGATGTAACAACCGCTAATCATTCTTTAGGTAAAATTCAAGCAGCCAAGAAAAATATTAAATGCTGTTAGTTGATAAACGCATTACTTGAGAATGGCTTAACAGATGTTGCTATTTTCTTTAATATTCGTACGTATTCTGAATAAAATTTATGGGAGGAAATTGGGAAATTCTAGAAAAACTGAGGGTGTATTTAGAACGGGGCTAAATCTGTCAAGTGTCAAGACTTATAAATAAAAGTCTCGTATCTCGCGCAGCAAACAGATGAGGGTGCGTTCGGCCTGGAATGCGAAACAACGTTAGGGAAGCGGGGAACATGCAAGAGTTTCCGCGAGTGCTACCCGCTGATCAAGGTGGCGGACCTCTCTGGCTGGGATGGCTGGGTGATGGGCCACTATGACACCTGCAGCTACATCAGCGGGGACAATATGGAGGTAAGATTGGGAGTGCATCACTGCAATAAAATGACCTTTCGGTTCACAAGGTCCACTGTATCAAACTGCCCACTGTACCAAAACTTCCAGTCCATGCAATGGCCGCTTTACCAAAGTATCCACTCTACATATACTAGACGTATCCATTGTACTATAGACCAATATAAGTAGTATTAGGTATTGTATTGAAAGGTCTACTCTTTACTTATTTATTATATACTATCCTTCGTGTGGTGCCACGCAAAATATTTAATATCAAACCCATTCCGTACACGGGTGTCTAAAGTCCAACTATATTTTATATATTGTTTGTCTTCTGATTTAAAAGTTTTGCTACACCTAATTAGATAACATTTTAAGTAGGTACCTAGGTAGATACCTACGACAAAACGTTCCAATTATATACGGAGGAGGAAAGGCTCTTATTCATCGTTAGTAAACAACTCAACAATTTACAGGTGTTCGGCGTATGCTGCACTGAGCCGGTAAATACTCCGCCCCAACAAGAGCCAGATGTCCAGCGGCTAGGCATTCTGCCTCCAGTCGTGCCGGTACAAGTTCCTCCTGCGCAGCTAGGGTAAGCACAACCGGCTAGATGGCGGGAAAACACCCCTACGATTTTCATCATTTATAAATAATAAAATAAAAACATTATTTAAAATAATAAAAAAAGACTATACCTAATGCCCTCAATCAACGCAAGCCCCTTTACAACTTTCTTATTCTATCTCATATATTCTCAACATGCAAGGCCACCAGATTACCTAATACCAAAATTATTTATTTTTCCGACCACGTCTGTTGCCTTCTGCGACAGATTGGGAAACTTTGATATGCATTTGAGGGCATGAAATAAGGTTACTGCGTTTAAAAAAAAACCGCGCGCATGCGACATCTTGAACATCTTGACATCTTGACATCTTGAAGAAAGTTGCCAGGTACCATAGAACACTACGTAGGTATCAATTTAAAGTAATATATGCGATACATCATCATCATATCAGCCGAAAGACGCTGGGCATAGGCCTCCCCCAGAGATCTCCACAAATACCTGCGATCTTTACCAGGTCGTCGCTCCACCTTGTGGTTGGCCTACCCACGTTGCGTCTTCCGGTACGTGGTGGCGATACATTCTAACGCTGAAATATTTCCCCAGCTATAGTGTCCTGTCGGCCCAATCGCCGCAGTGGCCGTTCGAGGGCGTCAACCTGCGCCAGATCCCCGCGCAGTGGCCTCCCACGCTGCCCCCGCTGCCGACGCACCCGCCGGACCATACTGCGCCTACGCATCCACCGTCTCTTAGTAAATAAATTTATTAGAATGTTTGATAGTTTTAGTAGCCCTTTTGGGGATTAAAGGTAGTGTGGTCGTGGGCCGATCCAGATTTGCCTTGACGCGATCGTCGACATGATTTCCCTAAGTGCTGAGACATCAACTAGGTGATGTGTCAAAAGGACTTAATAAGTACTTATTTAATAATTTATGGGCTCAATTCTTACATAAAATACAGGTTCAATGTATCTGCGATTTGTAATTAGTTGCAGGTGTGACAAAACCACCAATGCATGACCCGCCAATGAAGCCGGGCACCACTTGGGCGACCAGGCCTCCTCCTGCTGCGACCACTAAGCCTACTACCAAACAAGTATGTATTCCCTGCATCGATGTCCCTATCAAGCCATAAATATGTAACTTCATTTAGTCAGGCTTCAGCATTGCTGAAATCTGAGGTAGGTATAGGTGTAATAGCATTTTCGGCCGCAAAAAAGCGACGTCATGCATTGCCACCCCTACCAACACCGTTTCCATAACGCAAGAACCTACTGAATTGAGCATTAGATCTGTTGTACTACACTTAAAGTATCCAATCAATGATTCTACAGACATGGCCGCCAATGTACCCAACCCGTCCGACTCAACCAAGCAAGCCCGTGTACCCAACCTATCCGACTCAGCCAAGCAAGCCCATGCAACCTGCAGTCGACGGCTCTTGCGGAATGAAGAATGGGCCACAGGTAAAAAAATTAAGCACCCTACCTAAATGAGCAAAGAAATAAAATTAACATTAATGAACAGTCGCATTGTTACATCATCTTTTCAGACATACGAAAGCAATTTTCAAGACGAAGAACGTATAGTCGGAGGGCAAAACGCGGACCTAAACGAATGGCCCTGGATGGTAGGACTATTCAACGGAGGCCGGCAGTTTTGCGGCGGTTCCCTTATAGATGACCGCCACGTCTTGTCAGCCGCACATTGCGTTGCACAGTAAGTCATATCGCTTATATTATTCTCAGAGAATGTGAAAGCCTCCTAGAACATATAACAATGTTGTTCTATTTTTCAGTATGACGTCATGGGACGTGGCGCGTCTCACGGCGAGACTAGGTGATTATAATATTCGAACAAATACTGAAACTATGCACATCGAGAGGAAGATCAAACGAGTGGTCCGACATCGTGGTTTCGATATGCGCACATTGGTAAGCACGTGTTTAATAGCGATATTAGCAGTGCACTGTCAAAGTTTACATAACTTACGCGTCACTGGGTTATATTGTTACAAAAACCCGTACCAACTACTACTATCACTAAACTAACTACTGATGAAAAATCTAAACCTTCAAAAAACGTGCCGAACCTATACGCGACTCCCCGGTGTCGCGGGTGTCTGTAGGAGGCGAGGCGGTGTGTAATAACAAACAGAGGTTTTAAAAAAAAAAATTGACCAATGGACCTTTCATCTATCAACCTAAGTTACCTAAGTTTGTCGCACCGCCGGCATTAAAAACTTCAATGTTTTTAATAGTCGTTCGGTGCTATTGACCACCTTTTATTCACCTTTTTATTTAAGAGATAGGGCATAGCGGGTTATCCCGTTCGAATAGGAGCCGCCCGACTGGGAAAGTACCTCCACCTTACAGCATACCGCAGCTAAACAATACTGTTTTAAATAGTATTGTGTTTCTGCCGGTGAGTAAGGTCTCCAGAGCTCCATGGGGTGGGGATTTGGAAAACCGTGGCTTTGGCATTAAAGCCGAATTTGCCTTTTTGCTGCCAGAGCAACGTGTTATAGAGGTGGGCAACGTATTGGCGATACTCTTTGTGTTGTTAATGTCTATAGTCAGTGGTGACCACTTTCCATTAGGTGGCCCGCTTGCCTGTTTGCCTATGATGTAAAAAAATAAGTATGGCGACCGTACACCATTTATCATTCTTATGTCTATTTGCAGTACAACGACGTAGCGATATTGACTATCGACCAGCCTGTCGCGTTCTCGAAGATCATCAGGCCCGTGTGCCTGCCAGGCGGAGGCCGCGCCTACACCGGCCTCGTCGCCACTGTCATAGGATGGGGGAGCTTACGAGAAAGTCAGTATAACAATATCTAATTAACACAATATTTTGACACACTAACTACACAACGTTATGTTGTCGCGGTTATTAACAGACAATAAGGTATGTTAAGAGTAGCTCTTAGCCGAAAACGATGTACAAAATGTCTAATACTCGTATCAGTCAGCAGCAGCCTATAAAAGTCCACTATTGGAATTGCACCTCCTTGTCATAATTTCCACACTTATCAGGCCACTTGGATATCGCAGTGTTAAAAATACTGAAAAGAAAACGTTGATTGCCGTTTTCTGGCGAACTGAGGAACTAGCTATGGTCTAGTCGCCTTGTACAACATCCGTGGGGTTGGTTCTAGATATATTCAACTCTGTCGGATACGACGCGACTAGTTTATCAACAGCCATTGGTGGAGCATTTTGCTATCTAGGTACTTAATCTCCACGCTTGGCAGGCGGGCTTGAGAAATTCGAAATATATAATAGGTACCTACTAAACAGTAAAAGCTGCTGCCAATTATCTGGACTATGACTACGCTGTCTCTACGATATGCGTGATATGATGATTTGTATTGGTGCTAATCTACTTTGCCGGACCCCACACTACACACCAATGACGATGTTTAAATAAATACTAAAAACATGCATTTAAAACAATTTTCTCTTCAGGTGGACCCCAGCCTTCGATACTGCAGGAAGTGCCGATCCCAATTTGGTCGAATGCGGATTGCCGTTTGAGGTACGGCGCAGCCGCCCCCGGTGGCATCGTTGAGCACATGCTGTGCGCCGGCAAAGCCAGCATGGATTCTTGCAGCGTGAGTAACATTGAGTATTTTTTAACAGCCTTAACTCCACCCCATAGGTACACAAATACACATAACATACCTACTTAGTGAGGCCGTAGATGTCCCGGCCCATTTCGAGTGTTTGTTACCCAAAATAATGATCGACTATAATCGACTATAATAGGTACTTCGCGACGCATAATGTTCAATACGTAAAACGTTCAAGTTCAATAAGCAGAATAGTTAGATACACAGGTAGATCTACATAACGATATCACGTCTAGATACCCTATTTTATCTCCGATTACTTCCCCATTCAAGTGTTTGTTACAAAAAATAATGATTAGGTAACCGTAAACTACTAATTGGTATGTTTTAAGTAATAACGATTTGGGAACGAAATAAGTGGTCGACTATCTGTGTCCCGCAAACGGTAAATGATGTTTGTATTACGGACTATTACGGTCAGTTAATGAGTGACAATATTAAACTGTAGGTACGGTGCCGTTGTGAATAATTTCCAATTAAATTATGGGCAAATACGAAACGCAGTAACCCAAAAAGACTGATACTGAGTCGCGTAATTCTTATTAATTCTTTTAATGTATAGTCCTCTAAACTGTGCCTACCAATTTATAAATTCTTTAAACGTTGGTTAAAAACAGTTTCTGCCGTTTTTTCTTCTTAGAAAAAAAATTAGGCTTCGTTATAATTGACAAAGGTCGTGCGACGGGCGGTTTTGAGGGCTCCTATTGGTCGGACGACGTCTGGGGTTAGGCCATGGTCGCATGACCGTTGCCAATTAGGACGAAGCCTAAGAAAAACTGTTTCTAATCAACGGTTAAAGAATTACCTATTGGCAGAGTGGTTGGCGGAGAGGTCATGATCTGAAGAAGCTTAACAATCCGTCGCCGTGTCTCTCAACCACAAAAAATATTGTAATACGCATTGGTTACTCCCCTGGTGTTGCTGATGTCCATAGGCGGCGGTGACAATTTTCAATCTGGTGGTCCACTTGCCTGTTTGTCTGCCGTATAACATGAAAAAAAGTTGTGACACGAAACTACAGTCTGACCGTACACGATGAAAGACAGGACATTTTATGCCTATTGGTTGTACACCAGTGTAGTCGCAAGGGTGCCCCTACTGGATGCTACTTACTATTTACCCATATTAGCTTTCACCGTAAACATTGCTTGACTTTTCCCAAAAATAGCTACAAAAGCCACTATACGCTATGTATTGTGATTTTACAGGGAGACAGCGGCGGGCCGCTTATGGTACCAGAAGGCGGCAGGTGGACGCAAGTCGGTGTGGTATCGTGGGGCATTGGTTGCGGCAAGGGCCAGTACCCGGGCGTCTATACTCGAGTCACCGCCTTCTTGCCATGGATACAGAAGAACTCCAAGTGAAATACGCAGCAACGTGTGTAATATTGAATGTAAGTTCAAAATAGTGATGTACTGTGTTTAGAAAGTTCGAAAAATTTTCGAAGGTCTACATCGAGGTGATGAACATTCTGAACAGAGAAATTCGTGCTCATTTACTTTCTAAACACATTACATCGCTACTTTGAACTTCGAGGGTCAGTATTTCACTCCGACGCGACACATGCTGTCACTGCACTCAGGATACATCGCCATTTTCACCGCCTCCGTGTCCATTTTAGTCGACGAGTATTTTTCAATAACTACTTCCTTACTCTCATGTCGTATTCGCAAATCCAACAAATGATATAAATGGAACTTGGTCCGATTTTCTTGGCAATGTTGATAGGAATAAGTATCAATTGTTTTGAGAAAGACAACCGAAACTTGCCTTTCTTAATAAATTGACGTGCTTACACATTTGGAAACCTATTCTATTAGTTAAGTTATAAATGTAAAAGAATTAAAAAATTAAAAGCTTTATATAATTACTATGTTTTTATTTTAATCTAGTTAACAGCCCGTAACACTTGGTAACATGATTAATAACTTAACTATTAATGGCCACGAAATCGACTTTAAATATCATAAATGAATTCACACTAGCAATCACAAATACATTACTACTAAAAATATATTATCATGATACATCAAGAGTTAATAAATCAGTCTTTATATAGCTTAACCTTGTAACTATAAAAATATAAAATACATACAAGAATAAATATGTGAATCCTATTTCGAAATATCACTATCAGTAGTCTGGTACGTAGTTGGACACTTGCAGTTGCTGGAGAACATTACGAGCTGAAACAATCAAACATCTTGTTTAGAAAATACATATATTCAATAAACAGAAAAATATTTAAAAGTACATAACCTTCCTGATCTTTAAAATTTTCAGGATCAAACGCAGCCTATAATAGTGTATTTACCGTATTTAACATGATTACCGGGTCTAGGATAAAGAAAAGTAGAAAAGTAGGAAGTAGAAAGAGCAAAAAGACCAAAATACTATTCGGTGTCACACAAATGGTTCAGTTGAGGCTCGACGCAAAATTATATCAGTTGCGTCATACATTTTCAAATAGGGAAGGCTCGCCGCACCTTTGTTAAAAGGTTTACCACTGCTGCAGGAATCCCATTTCAAAGCATAGTGACACGAGCCGCCGCCACTCATATTTTTATTTGCGGCCTGCAGTACCATAGTAAAAAAAGAAAGGACAGTGATGAAATTCTGCACCAGGTATTAGTCCGAACAATTCCTCAGAGCACTCCCCATGATAAAGATAGATAGACGGAAGAAGATGCACAATGAGGCAAATCTTTACGCAAAGTCAAGCCGGCTGGTGAGATTCATGGGCCGCCCGACGTTTGAACGCTATGGCGATTTTAATTCAGCATCTCTCGTGTTAACAAAAATGCAAAACACAAGTCACCATGACGATTAAACCTTCAGAGATCAGCCTACGAAAATAAGGGTTGTTGCTAGACAATAACTGTTCAAAATACGTGACGTACAAGCTACGGAGCCGTATCCTAAAGTAGTAAAATATTCGTGTAACACCGTATCCAATGGACGCTATCGCCGAGTAGTGTACCTAACGTGCTATCGATAACAGCCCACAACAGACATTAACATGACTTCATACGTATACACAAGTTAGAACCACTGGCTGACGGATTTTGGCTCCCTATATGTGTTCTACTGGCTGTACAATGGGGAGTGTTCTGAGTTACTGTTTGATATGGTCCCCATTGCACAATTCCGCCATCGCACAAACCGTCGCGGGCTGGGTACTCATCCCAGTTACGTAGACCCTCTAGTGGTGTCCACGCGAAGATTCGAAAGAACGTTTGTCGCTAGTACGATTCGGATGTGGAATGAGCTCCCAGCCACAGTGTTTCCTTTGGACTATGACATGGAATCGGTTAAGAGGTATATTAGAGGTCTCCTTAGATATAGAGGTCTCTCCGGGCAACGCGTTGGTAGCGCCCCTGGTGTTGCTGATGTCCATAGGCGGCGGTGATCACTTTCCACCAGGTGGCCCGCATGCCTGTTTGTCTGCCGTATTACATAAAAAAACTCCCTTACCTTGAAAGTACCCAGTATCGTGCAAATCATCCGGCGCGGGCACGAAAGGCGGCGGCGCGTTCAGCTGATGGTCCCAGTCCACGGACGCGAAGAGCGGCATCGCTCGCACCGCCATCGCCGCGGGTCGCGCCGCCGCGTCGGGGTTCAGTAACGCCTCGATGGCTGTCATGGCCTCCGAGGAGAGGGCCTCTTCGCCCTCAGGCCACTCTATGTCTGCAAAGTTTTAACAGGTGGTAGGACTCTGTCAAACCTGAGGAGTCCGCCTAGGTGAGTACCACCGCCTTATCTATTTGCCGCCAAGCACCAATGCTTGCATTGTTGTATTCCGGTTTGAAGGATAAGGTAGCCAGCGAAATTACAGGCATGAGGCCTTTCATCTTAGTCCTCACATTGACAACCCACCTGCGGTTCTACATTTTTGTTACCTGCTACCTAAATGTATGAATTGTAGATGTTATGGGCGACAGTAACCACTTACCATCAGGTGGACTGTCTGCTCATTTGTAACTGAGTAAAATTAAAAAAAAAAACAACAATAGCGTGTATGATCCGAAATGTTTTGTGTACTTCGTCTGTCACAGATATGGCTCTCTGGATTGGCTATGTAATGGGCGCTAGGGCACTTCTTAGGTTTAATATTAGAAAAGAATTAATGCATCAATAGAAACATAGAGAAATAATGTTCAGAGTAGGTACTTAACTACTTATACCTCACAGGAACAGCCCAGTGTTTATATAATTTTAATTTTGAGGACCATGAGTTTTCAAAACAAAACTTTAATCCATAGGAACCTCAATGACTGTGGATGTGAACTGACGGATGGTTTGACTATATGTAATTAAAATAAGACTTACTTCTTGCCAAAATGTTCTTGAAGACAGCTTGTGGCGTCTCATCATTGAAAGGTGGCACGCCAGTCATGAACTCGTACAGACATACTCCCATAGCCCACCAGTCCACAGGAGAGCCATGACCCTGTCTGTAGAGTAAGTATAAGAGATTATTTAAATCTTCTTCTCGTGTCAATGACAAACATTATATTGTTGTGGCCCAAAACTTAGCCATATTAACAGCGATCCTCATGAGATCCTGCGTGCAGATGTTTGGCACGCAGGGCAAGATATAAGGTGAGCCATCGTTTGGGTAGCGCCGCAGGCACAGTTGACATCGGAGTCACCCCAAAATCCCCTCCGACCGGTCTGAGTACGAAGCCTATTTAAAGACTTCCAAACCGGAAGGCTCTCGGAGAGTAGGACAAAGGGAGTCGGTAAGATGACACTCTCGCGTCAAAGGTTGCACCTTGCTTGTTTGCAATACAAATTATTGTTCAAAAGTACACCAGATCAAATTTGTGAAAGTCAAACAAACCTCAATAGTAATTCTGGTGCCAAATAGTCTGGAGTTCCCAAAATTCGCTGATCCGAAACTAGGGTGCCCCGGCGCACGCTCTTCGGTGTTCGGTACGGCGTCTGGGCGGTCGAGCAAGGTGTCTTACATTGATCCTGGGGATAAGTTGGCGACTGATAGCCATCACCCTGTGGATATATCAATTATTTACAATTAATTACATAGAACACTTATTTTAATAATATTTTTAGGAAACTTTATATCACAGTTAATTTATTGCTATCTAAAAATTACCTTAAACATGCTAGGATTAGGACCATTGGACGTCACGGGATAAGGATAAGAGAGGAGAAAAATAACTTTGTGTTGTAATCATCTTGCCTCAGGTAACAAAAAGAGGTACAAACTATATACTTATAGTGACATGATAATACTTCATTGTTATACTTAGTCTTAAGTAGTTTAAGTAGTAGGAAATTTACCAGGCTCATTCTTCTTGTGGGAAATATTTCCAAACTTGTGGATATGTGTTTACTAAACAACAAACATTTTTCTTTGGTATTATTAAAAAGTGAATTCTCGTCCTTGGGGAGGTCAAACCTAGTTTCCTTAAAAGTTTTCTTCTCAATTTTCCCTTTACTATTTGACACTGGCGTTGAAAATATAACTCCAACATTAAAATGGTGGCTATCATCTTGGGAAGCCCATCTAAAAAAGAGAGTTTATTACTTATAAAATATTATGCCTATGAAGTACTTAATGTGTAAAGTATATTTTTACTTTCACATTTAGGAGTGATTCTATACCTTTTCTTCAGTACTCCCTTTATAGGGTTCTTGCGACGATCAGGAGTTGGCTGAATGGCCATTCTCTTTGGAGTGTTCTGGCTCAACTCTAACGCCATAATTTCCTGAGTTAGACCACTGTGATTTTCTTTAGAATAAGCCAAACTGACCACACCTGTTGGTGTATCACCATCACAGTCTAATATCCTTTTCCTCTTCTTAGCTCTGAAACTAAATTATTTACATCTTGATTAGCTCAAAAGATTAATCATTTAGTGTCATGTGAATTTATGAAAATAGTTGTATTTTAAAACATCTCACCTAGGAATCCTTTTCAAAGAGTTACCTCTACATAATGGTGAAGTTGAATGGTCATGGGCTGAATCAGTTGAAATTGTGGACTCTTCAATAGAATGGCCATTATTACTGCTCAAATCTGTTGATTTTGTGCTCTTTGAATTGTTTGTGCTGTTTCTGGAGCTTTCACAAGTATGGTAAGAGCTTAACGATTCTGACCCTGAATCCTGAAAACATTTATATAAAATGTTTGACACTTTATTTGCTTTAAATTTCCTATAATATACATTTCTAAATAATAGTATTTCATACATACTTTTGTATCTTCCGAATGAATACTGTCAGCGCTCAAAAAAGGCAGTACTCCAGAGACTGCTGCCTCATATTTAGGTGAACTAAACTTACCTGTAATAAATTTGATGTTATTTGGATTCAGAAGTCAATATTTTAAAGCAATAAAAAAAGGAATGTAAATAAATTTCTGCATCAATAATTCTAATGAATCACAATCTACAAATGTAATGAATGAATAAGCAGTGGTTTCAATTATCCCATAAACAGTATTTTAAAACCACTCACAAGATCCTATAGCTGACATGGAACATTGAGTACTATCCCCACCACCAGAGCCGAACGACAGATGTGAAGTAAGTGACAAGAGCTGGCCTGGAGTTCGCATATTCATGCTTGGTGTACAATTTGCAAAATCTGATATCTCCAAATCTGTAAATAGAAATAACCACTTGAAATAAAGACTAGCATCATTAACAAAATTAATAAATATATGTGAAATAATTTGTATACATATTAAAATTAATATTACCTCTATGAATTTCAACTTTAGACAATCCAAAGTCTGTTAGTTTCAAATGTCCAGTCTTTGAAATCAGCATATTATCTGGTTTAAGATCTCTATGCACAATATTATGTTTATGTAAATAGTCCAGTGCTAAAGTTACTTCAGCTATGTAAAAAACAGCCATTGACTCTTCAAGAAATCCATGGACACCTAGCAGAGATTTCATATCTCCACCGACCATGTATTCCATTACCTGAGGCAAATCATAATGAAATGTAAATATCTCATTATCGGATAGAGGATACAAAAGAGAGCAATATAAACAACTTAGATAAATCAAGAAAAGGCAACTGGTGAGGGTTGTCTTTTTCACTTCCATGTTCACAAGATCTGGCCAAATAAAATGCAAGCTGCACTTTGTTGCACAAACATTGGAATTTTTTTCATTTAGAAATTACAGGTTAAAAGACCGTATCACAGTACCAGGAAAGCAGCAAACCTTCGAGAAATACGTTTAGGTAGGTAACAACAGATATAATCTTACCAGAAAAATGGATGATGTGGTTTGTAAAGAGTAAAACAAGTTTACACAAAAAGGACTTCTTGACAGTGCTAAAGCATTCCTCTCAGATACAACTTGTGTAACCATGTTTTTGTTAATCATGTCCGATTTCTTCATCTCTTTGATAGCATACATTAACTCTTCATTGTTCTTTTTATGAGCCAAAAATACTTTTCCAAATGCACCACGACTAATAGGCTTGATGATCTTAAAATCACTTATATCTGGAACCTGGAAATTACCACCCATAATAAAAGTAAGGTCTTCGTTTATTCAATACAATAGAATTATTAAAAGACATAATAATTACCTTGGTAACCACACTGTCGTCTCTGGCATTAATTTTTTCAAAAATAGTGAGACATACTGAGTCTTCAGACTTTGACTCATTGGAATCCATTATCAAAATAAATATGATTTGACTTTGTACCTAATTACGAAAACTCTTTACAAATAAAGTTAATATTTTGCGTAGAAATTTCTAAGAACAGTGCACACATTCATCGCGCTGTAAGGCTGGCGTCGTATATTTTTAGTAAATTCTGTTCAACAGAAAAAAATCACCGCCTTATCACAATATTGTAGCTGATCAATTTCACTTCATTTAATTTCCTGTTTCTTCAAACTGATCACGAAATCAAATCAACACAAAATTATATTTGAAAATTACCCGTCTCTCCACCCTTGTCAAAATAAAACGAAAATATACCCTTTTTATTTTCATCTCAGTAGATTACGCAAAGGGATTTACATTTATACAGCCAAGTACACATTTAATTTATTTCATTACAAAATAGAGCCCGAGAGGTACGAAAAGACCATTAAATTGTTTTCTTTAAGGTGTCGTTGTATATCAAAGGCATACGAGGGTATATAAGGGATACACGTTAAAAAAAATTTGCAATATTTAAAACAAAAATACAGTCACAGGGCCTTAAACTGTTCAACAAATCTCAGGGTCCCCAGCGGATGACTTTGGTCAACCTCGCTTCTCTATCGGTATTAGGAGAAGCACACCTAACGTGTGGCGAACTCGTTTCGGTACCTACTTGCGGTGTAAAGTTCGACTAACCTCAAAGTTAGTACCTAAGTACTCTAGGGAGTGCGATCTCGCGAATTTTTTCTGACATTGGTGAATATGATTAGGTATCTTATTTTTACAAAATGTCCCATTAAGAGGATTTTTGATCCAAAAGGATTTTATTAGATATACTTGGACGACAGGAGTCTTCCATTGGAGCCCCTGAACAAAGCTGCGACCTACAATCCGCGTGCCTATTGCCCTAATTATTATAAAGCCCTCCACCGTGTACACTCCTCTTCGGTAAATGTGAATATGGTTACTGAATCTCCAGTCACAGAAATCAAAGAAAAACAGAATCCCTGGTACACTAAAGAGATAGGGTGTACGCCAGGTGTGACTATCTTGTTTAATGTATATGTCATCTACTCGCCTGGGGAGCTGCTCCTTTTGTCCTTTCATCGTTAAGTCAAGATTCATTGATGGCACTTTACGACAGGCGGGGCCACGGGTGTATTGGTCACCCCAGCTTTTAAGACCCAAAATATCAAATATTTCGAACTCGCTTCGCTCGCCCTTTCATAGGTTTCAGTTACTTTTCTTACCTTTCACCAAGTTCATTGTGGTCGCTCATTAATTGATTTCCCTAAATTACTTTTGTAAAGATCACCCCTTGCTGTTAAGACCCAAAATGTCACAAATTCAAGATCGATCCGCTCGCTCGGTCATTCAATTATCACCCCAGCCTTAAAGACCCAAAATGTCAAAAATTTCGATCTCACACATTAGTTGTTCTCCCCAAGGTTTTAAGACCCAAAGTTTCTGAGCTCGCTCCGCTGGCTCATTCTTTTATTGAGCACCTCGCAAAAAAGTCCAATTTTTTTTAAACTAAGGGCACTCGCTCGTTGATTGATACCTATAGCTTTGACATTTGCCCTCCATGCACCAAATCCTGGATCCGCGCCTGCTTTATGACTACATTATTATTTGGTTTTTGTAAAATATGGCACGTTTGCCAATAAATGCCAATGGCGCCTATTAATATTCATAATTATTGCAGTAATATTCATAATTGCACAATACTATTAAACATGTCGGTAGGGGGAAAATTTAAGATTTTGGGAAGCTGTTCTTGAAAATGGCTAATTGCTCTATTTCACCAAACCGCTACCTCTAGGCGAAATTTATTTATGGATTCGCGATGTAGGTAGGTAATGTTGGGAAACTGTAGAGTGCCACAAACCAAAAACATTGGACAATGTCCAATATCTTTGCCACAACCGGTGACTGCGTCACTGTTGTTGACAACAAAGTGACATTTGAAAATGGCGACACTTAGTTCCAGTTTTGGCCACCGTGTCAGATAAGTTTATGTCACTCTACGTGATTTTAATGTTCAACAATCGCAATTGATCGTTCACACTGTCCGCACTGACCGAGACGTCGCACCGAGGAGTAGTAGTGTGATTGCCCAAAAATATGTTTTGTTTACTTAAGTATAAAAGCAAAGCAAAAAAATTAAAGTAATTCATTTTTTTATTACCTACAATTTTTCGTCCAAAACGGAGGCACAGAACAATATTTTATTCAACTTTTACGACATAACACGTTCTCGACATGCTGCAACGCTTTCATTGAAGTCGTGAACGATATTTGCACACATTAAAGGTTGATGAGGATTTTCTTCGTAACATTTTAACACCTAGAAATAAATTAAACATTTGTAGTACGTCTTCAAGCTCTACTAAAACACTATGTAAGTATTAAATTTCAGCAACTTTTAGATTTCCGAACCTCTAAAGGTAAAAATAAGTGGTTGTCTGTCATAATATGACTGTTATAATGTTTAATCCTACCCAAAAGTCCGTTATTAGACTACCACGTAACTAAATTCGGTCATAATATGTACAAAAGTAATTACTTACTTTTGAACGTAAATCAAAGCATGGGTTTAAAAGAGCATTTTGTTCATTTGCTACGAGGGTTTCCTCAACTAAAACATTCGTCTTTTCAATAGTTTTTTCATATTCATCCTCTAAAATTTTGTTAATAATACGATGTTCTTTTTTCAGGACATCAATCCTGTGATTCCAATAATCTGTTTCCATATCATCATGAATTTCCATAGCAAGGTTTTTAGGTTCAGCAAAAAATAGATCATCAGTTTTTTCCTGTAATAAAAGACACGTTTAACATGTTAAAATAAAATGCTTAAAATAAACCTATCTTATTCATAATAGCATAATACCACCCTCTGCAGCGGTACCGCCGATCTCCAATCGTATGATACCACCCTCTGGAATGACGTCACAGAATAGCCGAAATGTGACGTCATTTCAGAGGGGTGGTATCATGTGAAAAGACATCGGCGGTACCGTTTTTAGCATGGCGTCACATAATTCTTACTGCCGATCTCAGTATCCGACAAAATAAACGAAATGAATAAGGAGTTGAGAGCATAGTAACGATCCGTTTCGCACTTTGATTTTGCAACATCATATTTTTTAATTGAATAAAATGCTAGAATTTTACGTTATAATAGAATATTTCTATTCTTAATAATAGAATATCATATTAATCACATCAGTTTGGTTCTTTTTAGTTGAAAATCAACTAGGTCAATCCAATAATGTACAAAATTCACAATGAAGTAAATTTACTGACTACAAACAAAAGGTACAATATGCATAGACAGCTCTGGTACGCAGAAAAAAATTGGATGTATCCTATGACCGATGTATCTATTTTATATTTTAGCGCTGGCGCTTTTTGCTGTAAAAGATTCAGGGTACACTTGACCATGATCCAGGATATTAGTAGATCAGGTAATTACAGTAGAGCAGCTGCCATCACCTCTGTGACCCTGTTTACAGCAAAAGGTACCAGATTACGAATATAACACCCATGGATCGGCATAATATCGACGCATTTTGACACCTACAACATCCCTAATAGGCCAGAATGTAGAGGGTCTACCAAAGTCCCGGCAAAAGTTATGTGGAGTACGCTTTGTTGGTTGTTGCCGGACGTTCTTTCCTCTATGTAGTCTATGGCCGACTTTGTGGTCGTTCAAAATCGTAAATCAGACCATTTCACAGGATAAGCCCTGTAATAGGGTATAATATCATAGAACCTATCCGAAATGCATTTGTGACGTCATTCTATAGGGTGGTATCATGCTATTGGAGATCGGCGGTGCCGCTGCAGACCCCCAAAAAGGTATGTCATTATTTTTTGGAGGAAGTAAATGAAAATTTTGTCATGTATTTCCATATAGGTGGCGGGCGGGTGGCGGCCATTCAAAATGGCCAAAATTCAAAATCTTTAAATTCCATTATCTAAGGACAGGGTGGATCAATTTCAGAAATTCATTTTTCGAAATGTATCGCTCCGGCTAAATGATAACTTTCAGCATCGCAAACCTGAAGTGACAATGGATACGCCATGTAACTCGCAGAACCAATGACCGAGGGGGCGGAAAGGTTTTGGAGTGGCGGCCACGGAGATGAAGGGGTAAGTTTGGGTGGTGGAAGTTTGCTTACACAATGAAAATTTGAAGATAAGAGCAGGAAGACTTCCTCGACGCTGAACCCCACATCCCCTGCTTTGAGTTTGAATATCTTAGATTGTACTGGTCCAATCTTGGATTTAATTTTTTAAATTTTGTAGGTACAAAAAACAGAAAGACGTACATTTTGAAGAAAAGAAAATCTAGGTATGGTCCAATCAGTCTCTAGATATTTGAATTTGAAGATTTACGGTCGTCTGCCAATTTTATAAGCTAAGGAGGTGAGGAGATGAGGGCGCCCTCCCCCACGTCATTTTTGCTCAAAATTGTCCCAGAAACACGTGACAAAATTTTTATTCAGTTCCCCCAAAAAAAAAACGCATGGGGTATGGCATAAGGACTACGAACTTCCCATATTTTGATAACTAAACGTAAAATTGTATAGGTAATTACATGAATATTAATAACAATTATATAGTTATCCATGTAACTGATGTAAAAGTACACTGTGGTAAACACAATACAATGTAAAAGTACACTGTGTTAAAAGTGAAGTAGAAGTTAAGTTTTGACAAAATGTACCTAAAAAGACTTGAAGCTTCTGCAAAGCAAGCAAGTAGGTAGGTAAACTACTTCATGTTCATGTCCGTATGGCGGTCAAGGTGATTGTTAATAACATGCAAAGATAAAAATCATTACATGTTATTAATATACGAATGCCAGACAAAACCGGTCAGCATTTGACAATACCATTAACACCACAGCTAAAGATGAACAGGAACCCGATATACCAAATCAGATAGAATATTTACCGCTGTAAGATTATCCAACGTCATCACATCATTTTCATCCATCAGCGATTTCAGCGGCGAGGCGGTCAGCGGCGGACTTAAGGCAAAAGTGTTAACAAAACTGATTCGTCTTGTGTCTCTGCTCGTGATAGCCCCCATTATGTGCAATATTTAGATATATTTCGGTAAAAAACATTGAAAATTTTAGATTTGGATTTTTGACTTGTGGTATGAGTGACGGTTTTGTACGACAGTCGTCAGTCAAATAACTATTCAGCATGCCCGGTCCATACTTTAGCATGGCAATCACTATGCGTACCCAAAGAGAATATAATCACAACGTTAGGCCTAGCGCGCACGGCGGATAATTTCCGTACCTACGTTTTTTTTCGCAAAATCTGTGAAGTATTGAATCTCTTGGAGGTGCTCGTACTGTGATAAATAATCCGTATGCGGATTTAAATCTGTATTTTGCTACAGATTTGTTGCGGTGCGGCGCCGCACGAAAATTTTGCATCCTATGAAAAAATTTCCGTGCGGATACCGGGCAGTTGTTCTCGCAACACGTGGCTGTGCGGGCATGTCGTCGCTGTCTGACCCTTCACCCGCCTAGTCCATTTAAATTTTGTG
The DNA here is from genome assembly GCA_907269095.1 of Blastobasis adustella. Classification (NCBI taxonomy): domain Eukaryota; kingdom Metazoa; phylum Arthropoda; class Insecta; order Lepidoptera; family Blastobasidae; genus Blastobasis; species Blastobasis adustella. The sequence continues at coordinate 10,538,504 of OU026123.1, read as the reverse complement.
GATTTAATTTATTAATTGTTTGATATTTGAATGGTGAATTTAAATAACATTGAACAGTTAATTCATGAAATCCATCAACAGACCACCGAGTAGTCGTGAACATGCACACCTAATAATAAAAATAAGAATGTGGGAGGAAATATAGGTATATTAACCTTACAGAAAATTTGAGCACAATAAACATGTCAGACGTTGTAATGTACATAATAGTCGAATATATTTTTCTAAATACAAACTCAAATCACTGTATCTAATGAAAAAGAAACCTTACAGTAAAGGTTTCCTATTGGTTGGCCAATATCTTATGTCAAAACAGATAAAAATTTTGAAGTGATAGTCCATGGTCGACATGTGTAACGTGAGTTCAGACTCGAATGGCAAAACGTGCGGATATTTCACAGCCGTGCGCGTACTGAAAAATCACGGTTTTATTTTCGCAACGGATTTTAAAACGTACCGCAACCGGCCGCTCCGCCGTGCGCACTATCCCTTATACACGTACCGCGTATCTTACACTCGCTCGACGTTGTACATCACCTGCACATCGGGTGTTAATGTGGCCCGATTTCGGAAATCGATTTCTGCGTTTTTTAGATAAAAAACTATTTTTTGGAATGGGACGAATTCGTGTTGTGGTCGATCTGGATAGGTGTTTCTAACGTGTAACGGACTCTTCCAAACTACCTGGTGGCGGTGACGTAGGTTCTACTATCTGGTTTCCCAGGTATAAAATTATTTTAAGTTTTAAAAGACCCCCTTTCAGCTACCGTCTTGTGGAATCAGTTACCTAAAGAGATTCGACACTCCAAGTCACTGAGCTCCTTTAAGGCAAAGCTGCGCCCGCATCTCCTCTCGGCTGGCATATGTATATTTATGTCCTTAATTGGCAATATATTATTTAGTTTATGTAGGTGTATTATCTATATGTATTTTAGTTTTGTTATATGTGTATATTTTAATGTAGGTGTATATATCTACTTTGTATTAAGTATAAGTTCCTTAGTATAAGTTCATATTGTTGACTTGCCTGTGGTAGAGATCGCTTGCAGCGATAGGGCCGCCTTTGCTCACAACTAGTTATGGTTTTTGTCGGAATTCTTTAATGTAGTGTTTCTTGTGTGAGCAATAAATAATTTATTTATCTATCTATCTATCTCTGTTTTTACAGGGGAATAAATTGCAATCTTGGAAGCTGTATTGTATGTCGAATCTCATAATCTTGATAAGTCCATATTTTTTCTGATTCACGTAGTTGTTTTGAAGCAATTTTGTCTAACCAATTCCGTTCTAAAGTTAAGATTCCAAATATTTTCAAAATTCGCAATGCCCTTTTCCGTCGCAGTGCTAAGGGTTGTCCTGGCCTGGATTCCGGGGCACTGTGGCATCTTGGTAATGAGTCTGTTGATCATCGTGCCAGGAATGCCATAGTCTCTAGCTCCATGACTCATTACAAATTGTATTGTCATGATTTGCCCGCTCTGGCCTTACCGGATTTGTATACAGAGTGGGAAAAACAAGTACCTGCAGCTCTCAAAGTTACTTAAAGGCAAACGTTATTTTGATATTCAGCAAAATGTCCCTGATAAACCTTAGTATTTTCACTTTCGTGGGGCTTTCAACCTTCTAAGATTTGCCTGGAGCCGACCAACCATCAGTTGCAGTCGATACTAATCCTTACGAAGTACAAAATAAAGCAGCTTTTGGGTTAATACGGATGCGCGGGCATGCCGTCCTTGGTCGGACGTCCGACCACGTATTCCGCACTCAAAAGCGACTATTTTTTCCTGCGTAAGGACTAGTATCAATTACAACTAACGGTTAGTTGGTTCCAGAAAAAGTGGAACGTCTGTTACTAGTTTTTAGTGTCAACAACGCTTAAGAAACAAATATGTACCTAGTAGCCTAGTGGCAGTACAATTACTTGTTTTATGATACGCAGTGATAGTCCACCTCAAGGCAAGCGGTAACCGTCGCCCATAACATCTACGATTCAAGCATTTAGGTTGCAGGCAACAAAAATGCAGAACAGCAGATGTGTTGTCACTGTTAGGACTAAGATTAAATACGTCATGCCTGCAAAATAAGCGAGCGTAAATGCCCCGCACTAGGTGCAATGGGATATTAAGGAGATCTAAATTATCCGTCTTGTATTTTTTGGCTCGTGGGTTCTGTACAAAAAAATATTGTAATCAATTATGATTTTAATTCAAAAGGTTTATTCATAGTTTTTTACGAAAGTGCACCACCACCTAAATAATAGCAAAATAGTCTAATTCAAATTACTGTAGCATATTAATGTAGCAAACTCTAATAATCTTTGTCTTTACGAGTTTGCTTTCTCATGTCATGTCTGTCAGTAATGTTTCAGTGTCGCGTAGGTAATCGTACCTATCTGCAATGAGATTTTTCGATACCTACACACACATATTTTAGTAACAAGTAAAACAAATAAAATACCCTAGCGCCGCCGGTCGTAATGAATGTAACATAAATAAAACAAAGACTGTTGAGTTAAGCTCGCCTTTGTACTTAAGTTACCTTCTGTTAATTTGTATTTATTATTTTGTGTACAATAAAGAATAAAGAATAAAGAAAGACTGTAGGTAGTGGAGCTTAAGACAGAACCCTCTACTGATGCAGGGAAGGCTCAAACTCTCAGTGGATTGTTATCGGCTATTAATGATGATTAAAATGCGTAAGATTTTGCGAACATTTCTCATCAACTAAAATTAACTAAATGATTCTTAGTTGATGGAGCTATACCTGTAAATATCCCATGCTTCACCCAGTTGGAGAACCTAGGTCAAATAGGTGGAGCACGGACCCAAACACAATTTTAGAAATTACTATCTAGGTTACTGTCATTGTACCAAATTACCCGCTAAAATTACTATTTTATTGTAAGCAAATGTAATCTATCAGCGTCATCATAAGGATTATTATTAGCCCACTGTTGGACTCGCTTGAGCCTTACTTTATTAAATAAATAAAATCAACATTACGGTGCATCTACCAGGAGAACTTAAAAGGCGAAATAAGTAACACTTCTAAAACACGGATCCCTAAATCCTTTTGCGCGTCGCCGTCGCACCGACAAACGCCGCGTCGCCGCGGGTCGAGGCGCGCCGGCGCTGTGGCGGTGCCTTTGACCTACAGCGCGGCTTTCAGTGACGAAATTTACCTACTTTCGTGTCGTGTTCGTTCATTCGGTTTTCAGCTTTTCGCGTGATCTAAGTGATTGTTTGTTGCGTTGTATGTGTAGGATACCTAAGTACCTACTGTGAAGATAACTGTGATAAGAGTGTTAACGATATGAATGACTGAATGATGTATTGCTTCAGGTACCATGATTAACGTAGTCTTATTTGTGTACAATTTCAACAGTTTAAGTATTGTGATAATCATTATTCTACGCATAAGTGCAACCAAGCAGTAGACCAAAGACCATGTTACCTACCTACTTACGTATTGCATAGCAACCAGTAAAGTAAGTTAACAGCGCTGGCACCGGACGCAGTTTGTTTTCATAAAATAACTTTAAAAGGTACGTACCTACATGCTTTAAAGGTCTAGGTTCTAGTAAGACTAGGAGACGCTACCTACCACCTAATCGTGACGTTAGAAGCGTAACCGTCGCCGTCGGTTCTTTTCCGACGGGAAATAGGTTGACAAGACAGAGCTTTTATCTTTTCATAAAAACATGTAGGTATTTAGTGGAACCTGTCTGTAATGTGTTTCAACAAAACTAGACTCGACTCATAAATGGTTCCCTACGCTACGTAGGTAGGTACTTAGATGAGGGACCCGTGTTAGTATGTATCTAGTACTTATCTATCTGTGTAAAGCCATTTTGACAATTGAACGAAAGCCGTTTCAGTTTAGTAGAAATCTACTTAAGTAGGTAGGTATCTGACAATGTTTATTTTTATTTAGTTTAAGTACCTAGGTACCTATCTGCGGCAGTCCACACCGCGGCTCTGGTTATCTCTAAGACTGATTAACATTTTGTTTTGTTTTTTATTTACTTAGGTTCCTACCTACCTAACCTACATAGATACTGTTTTTATGCCTTTAGTTAATAACTAAATATTATGAATTTAATTATTATTTTACCTTTGTTTTGCTGGGGTGGTTTGCCTTGTTAGGTACCTAGTAGAAATCATCTCGGTGTTAATGACCTGGTTTTGCTCTCGCGCACGAGAGGTAAGGTAGGTAAGGTCCTAGTTAATTTGGTAGAGCTTATTCATGTAGATGGGTAGGTAACATTTAGTTCGACACCTGGTAGTAAGATGTAGGACATTCGTTTGACATGATACATGATACCTAAATGTAACATAAACCCAATGACTGAGTGTGCGCAGCGAGCTCGGCTCGTACTTTATGGTATACGTACATATTAGCCTGGACCCCTACGCCTATGAGTTTTAAGCTTATTTTAGAAGGCGCTGGAGTAGTACTGGCTACATTTCTTATGACGTGTTGGTGTCATTTCAACCTAAAAAAAGAAGGAATTACTAAATCGGAATAAGAAATACCTTAGTTTTGTAGTTAAAGAAAATTATGAAACGTTTTACGATAAAACTTTTATCACTAGTGTAAATCAAATGGCAGCAATATTCTATAATTGTTATTGGCAACTGATTGTTTCAGTTGTGATTGAGGAAAAACTATTCTATCACTGAATCTTTTCTAAATGGAAATCACTAATTTTATAAATAAACCATCAAGTGGCAACACTGCATTAACGGCCATGGAAAAGTGCTTCGCGTAGTGCGTGATATGTGGGCGCTACAACAGACAGACATGGCCAGAAATAAAGGCCCTGACATACGACACAATCTAATTGTCCAATCAGATTGCACACACGAGACAATTCAATTGTCAATCTAGTCTCCACCCACACCACACAAGCTTGTGGCCAGTTTTAACAGAATTCTCCGATTTAAGCATAATTAGATCTTATCTTAATTAGATAGGTTTTCGGACAAGTAAGCTAACACCATCGATCATTTTTGTTTTGTTACTGACAACCTGTCTACCCAATATCTGTTATTGTTATTTTGCTACTAATTGTAGTATTTACATTGTAAAGCTTTTCTCGAACTAAGGTTTGTATCTCAATTTATCGAGTAGATTTATTTCCACCATTTTTTATGACTTTGATTTGAATAATAGTAGTAAGTAATTTAAGTAAATTTCGCCTAAGTAGTTTTTCTAGATTTCTTAAATATATATCCTATTAGATGTTGCATGGTCTGCTGGTTGACTGTTAGACAAAGCCTCAATGGCTTTAAGTCCGCCAATTGCTGTAATTTGTGTAATAAGGTTTTTAAATGAACAAAATAAATAAATAAATGTTAAGTAAGTGGTGCTACAAATTATAAATTATTTCGTTGATGGAAAAATGAAGATTGCTGTACGGTGAATCAAATCCAAACAAGAATGTCTAAAACTGATTTATCTCAAAGTCGTTGCCAGACTTGGTAGACGTCAGAATCGGACGTTACTCCCGCCTGGTTCAGAGTACGTTGAGATAGACGGCCGTAAGTTTAAAGAGCTTTATATAAATAAATCTAAAGAACGGTTTATGTTTTAATATGACTGATCTCAGTGCAGGGTGGTCTGAAATGCAGTGAGTGGTGAAGAACATATGTGATTAGATATCTCCACTTAAGCCATTCATATATACGAATTGAAAATCGATTAAAATATTTAATAAAAGTTAAAGAAGTTCAATTAGTTTTCCGATAAATAACAATATGTATAACTTTACTCACGCCATATACACTTGTGTTCTAACATATACAACATTTTGTTCATGAAGTTTGCGTCAATAGCAGTGAAACTGTTTCAACGATGCCCGGAGAAAAGCAACAAAAAAGTAAACATAAGTCATATTTAAACTTCTCACCTCAAGCAAACGAAACCATTAAAGGAAGTTCGTAATAAATTAAAGTTGGCCAGTATTTGAATTCGAACCACACATATCGAACTATTTTCGGGTATCATTTATGAAGCGCACGCCACACGAGTAAGTGAAAAGAGCGGTTCCCCGCTCTTTTCACTTCATTCATATTCATATTTATTTGATTCCATAAAGACAATACAATAATATTGTTATGTACATACAATACAGACCCGGTTGGGCACAGCATTTTTGGGAGGGAGCATTTTGGGTAGTTCTACTCGAAATATTAAATCAATTCTACGTTTCAATAGATTACGAGAATACGAGGGCTACCCTATCGCCTGATAAAAGACTATCTCACGGATAGAACTCAACGTGTTTCTATTGACAATATAATTAGCGAGGAACTCCCCACTGAATACGGTATTCCCCAAGGAAGTATCATGGGTCCGATATTGTTCCTAATTTATGTCAACGAGTTATGCTCACTCCCTCTCAATAATGGTAGAATAATCACATACGCTAACGATACTGCCCTACTTTTTAGCGACAATAGTTGGACCGAAGTTTTCAGACAAGCGCAAGAGGGTTTCTACTCAGTATCCCGATGGCTCAAGAATAATGCACTTACACTAAATACCGACAAGACCAAGTACATGACTTTCTCTTATAATTCCTCTACCCAGCCTCCAGTAAACATGTATGATATTGTTGCTCATTCCTGTCTAACGACCGACCCGCTCAAACAAAATAGTACCTGCTCCTGTCCTAAAATTAGCTCTACCAAGTCAATGACATATCTAGGCGTGATTATTGACCAACATTTAAATTTTAAGTTGCATATCGAAGCCCTTACCACAAGAATGCGTAAACTAATATACGTCTTCAAAAACCTCAGACATGCTGCCAATGAGGCTTTACGAAGATCCGTTTACCTTGCGCTGTGCCAATCTTTACTTCTATACTGCATTACAACATGGGGTGGCACACATAAAACAACTATTATTGACTTGGAAAGAGCACAAAGAGCTATCTTAAAAGTTAGTACCTTCCGACCCTTCCGCTATCCGACGAACCAATTGCTACATGAATGTGACGTTCTTTCAGTTCGTCAATTATTCATTTTGCAAACGGTTATAAAAAAACACTCCCTAGTGCCCTTCAATCCCGAAACCAGTTATAGACGCGCGGACATGGTGTGCAACAATGAATTATTCCGCACGCAGCCCTCTCACAGGTTTTTCTGTTTCCTTGGCACTTATCTTTATAACAAATTAAATCGCAACCTACGTATCCACCTTATGAATAAATTTAATTGCAAATTAACTATCATAGATTGGTTAAAAGGTAAGTCCTACGAGGAAACAGAGAAAATACTAGAAGTTGTTGGTTAAATATAAACATAGTACGTAAGTTTTAGTACTTAAATCTCATCCTACTGTACCTATACATACAATTTAAACACTTCATTGTTTCACAAAATACATGTAAGAATTAACCTATATATTTAGACCTACTAACCTGGATGCCTAAGATACAAGTAAATAATTTACTTAGTTTAGGTGTCCAAACTATCAATAACTAGAATTAAGTACCTATTATTATTTGTGCAAGAGTTGTAAATATGTAGCCTTGATTTTATTTGTACCCATTTACTATAAGTAGGTATGTTGTAATTTTTAATTAACTTGTAATTTATGATTAATTTTTATTTGAATAAATAATTTTATTATTATTTTTTATTATTATTATTATTTATCTGACCCGGTGACGGGCGACGCTATTTTGATGTCTTTAAAATGTCAGTGGCGTTGCAAAGTTAACGTTCGTTGGGCCGGAGTGTACCCAACTTTACGAAAACCCTGCTAAGATATCTTCGCGGGTCCGCTGCGCCATGTTACGAACAAAAAATTGTTTTTCTAGCATGCGCATACCACTGGTCTTGGCATACAAAAGTCCATCCATCCAGTTATAGTAACACGTTATGTTATGTTATCAAAACACGATAACATACATAACATTAATTTATAAGATCATAACATTCCATGTTACTTGTCAACATCTTGTCAATTTTATATAAATAATTTAATTATTATAGATGTATCTTCGTTGTTTATAGTAAATGCCTACGCCTACATAGTGTTTCATTAATTTATTATACTTCATTCAGGTCTCCTTACCGTCAAGATTCCACTGAAAATCAGTATTGCAGCACTTGTTGTAGCTAATGCTGAGCTGGGGTCTTTTTTTAACATCGCACTGGTCCATGATTTATTGTATTTGTGTATTTGTACCTATTTTCTTTTTGTACAGTATTGAAGTGTTAATTACGGATCGCTTCTATATAAAAACCTTTGTTCGCTATTGACCTAGATACGACTGGCTGCCGGCCGCCGCATCAATCTCGCCGCATCAAGACCGCGCCGCCTGGCGCAATGAATACGTGTTTGCAAAATTCACTTAAGATCCAACGTCGATCATTGTCACATCTATTTTTAGTTCATAATTTATTAATTGTAATCTATTCTAATTAAATTTTTAATTTCATTTCTTCGTTATTTTAAAGTCCTTGGGCTGTAGCCTTCGTATTTGGCGCAGTCGGTAGGATATTCGCGGTCGGTTCGCGTAAATAAGGAAGATTTCCGGTCTGATCGAGCCGCCCGCGTGGCTCTCAAGTCACAGCTGAGTATCCGAACTTACACGTGCCGCAATTGAGGAGGACCAGTATCCAAAATTCGACACGCAAAGAGACAAGAAATGAAACTGTAAGTACGCAAAACTCTCTTTTTGTGTTGCTTCCTTGTGGTCCTTAATTTCCAAAATTTTTCACTCTAGGAATAAAGGCGGTGACGAGGCTGCATCACGACAGTCTCGTCAACAGCGATTAGAGCTAGACTGCAACTCTTTTAGAGATAGCATGGAGGCTAACGCGGATTTAATTTTTAAGGCCTTACGCCCAGTGCCGGACTTTGATGGCAATCCTAATGTACTGACCCGGTTCATCAAAATCTGCGACGGGATTGTCACCAGATATTTAAGTGCAGAGCCAGGTTCGAAATTGAATAATTTATCGTTAATTAATGGCATTTTAAACAAGATTACCGGCCCAAACGCTACTATAATAAATTCGAATGGCATTCCCGATAGTTGGCAAGGCATTCGCGATGCGTTGATTAATAATTTCGCGAATCAGAGATAGACAGAGGTATAATAACCTCTCTATGGCCTCTCAAGGTTCAAGAATACCACAGCAATTTTACGACCATTGTCAGACCCTGTTCTGTACAATGATGACGTACATATCTTTGCATGAAGATATTCCCACAACCATTGAGGCAAAACGTGTGTTATATAAGAATTTGGCTATGCAGGCTTTTGTACGAGGACTCTAAGAGCCTCTTGGGTCTCGCATCCGCTGCATGAGACCAGGTAGTATAGAGGATGCTCTGAAATTTGTGCAAGAGGAGCTCAATATAATGTATCTCCAACAACGTAATAACGATGTTCATCCCAAGCACCATCAAGCTCCTAAAGCACCAATGGCGATGCCTTCACTGCGTCCCGTGCACGCACAAATCCCCTTGCCTCCGTGGCAACAGCCGCCTCCTTGACAGCCTTTGCCTTTAGCAGCCCAGCCTTTTCGGTTTGCATTCCCACAGCAGCAGCCCAGATACTTCCAATACCCAACGTATGTTTGGTGCTCCACCTCTTAATTATAACCCTAGGAGTAATATGTTCAGGCTTCACGTCAGGTGGACGGGGCACAGCCGCATCAGAATTTCACTCCACGACCAATGAGTGGTGTCCAACATTTCACGCCCAGAGCGTTACCCCCTATCAGTATTTCCGGCCATGATTGGAGCAAGCATGGAAACCCCCTTCCAAATAACTACTTGAAGAGTCGTGAGATGAACGTAAACGAGTGCACTAGTACGGCTGACTATTACTCAGAATACCCCGACTATAGTTACGATTATGACTCTTATTACCCTGACCAAATGTACGCAAGTTACAATCGTTATGGCTATGACTGTGCGTACTATGACGACCAAACCTAATCTGATGGTTACGTTGACCAACCGGATGCAGTTTGTGCTGCTATTGACTCCGATCAGCCTCAGGCTACCACCAGCCAAGAGGGAAATATTCGAAAGGATTCAATGTCAAACAAGCCAAAATAGAAGTAAATCTGCAGACTTAAAGACAGTTACCTTATGTTCAAATTTCTAATCCTCCTTAAGGTTCCTCATTGACACAGGCGCAAATAAATCTTTTATAAGTCCAGAAGCGGTGAGGTTACTACCTACTTTTCAAACATTCAATTAAACTATGACCCTTTTGAAGTCACCAATGTCCACGCCACCAGCAGGAATAATTACTCGATAACACTCCCTACCTTCACGGAATTTAATGACATCGACCATATGAAGCTATTCTTTTATAGATTTCACGATCACTTCGATGGTCTCATTGGACTTGACCTATTAACAAAATGGGAAGCAAAAATTGACTTAAAAGACCTGACCCTGACTTAGGATGATATATGATTAGGATGTATAACTCCTGCAACGTAAACTTGTATGAGGATATTGTCCCAGCTCATAGCTCATAATTACTAAAACTCCCAATTAATACCTCTGATGGTGAGGTGTATGTGCCCGAACAGGTTCTGTGTAACTGTATTATCCATGAGTGTATCACCAGTGTAATTAAAGGCAGAGGTGTAGTAGGAGTGATGAACCCCAGTAATAATGACATAATACTCTCGTTAGATCGGCCCACTCACGCCGAGATGTTCAACGTAGAGTCATTCTCTCACGCAAACGACGATAACCGTGCGAAGGACGAAATCTCTCGACTACGTATCGACCACCTTAATGAAGAAGAAAGAGCTGACCTAATAAACTTTGTAAAAACTACTCGGACGTATTTAATCTTGAAGGCGAAAACCTCACCTTCACTAACAAAATTAAGCACCGGATCCGAACGACGGATGAAATGCCCGTATACACTAAGAGTTACCGGTACCCGTTTGTACATCGGCAAGAGGTAACCGATCAAATAGGTAAGATGTTGACCCAAGGCATTATAAGACCTTCAGAATCGGCATGGAGTTCACCAAGTGGGTTATTCCTAAGAAAGCAGACGCCTCTGGCAAGCAGAAGTGGCGCCTAGTAGTAGACTTCCGTAAACTCAATTTAAAAACAATAGACGACAAGTATAGCGATTCCTAATATAGCGGACGTTTCGGACAAACTGGGCAAGTGTCAATATTTTACAACGCTTTACCTTGCCAGTGGGTTCTATCAGGTAGAGATGGACCCTGAGGACGTGCCTAAGACAGCATTCAACGTGAAGCATGGCCACTTCGAATTTCTCCAGATGCCCATGGGCCTCAAAAACCCGCCTACCACGTTTCAACGTGTGATGGATAGATTTGTCTGGTGTACCTGGACGACAACATCGTCTTTAGTACCTCTCTTCAGGAGCACATTGATAACCTCCAAAAAGTCTTTTACAGATTGCGCGAGTCCAACTTTAAAATTCAGATGGACAAGTCCGAATTTTTAAAGTTGGAAACGGCCTATCTTGGTCACATCATCAGCCGTGAAGGAGTAATACCTAAAACAGTCAAGGAAATAAAGCAATTCCTAGGATTGTTAGGGTATTATCGCAAATTTATCCCTGATTTCGCGCGGTTAACCAAGCCGCTAACCCAATGCCTTAAGGAGGGTAGGAAAATAGTCCTGGACAGCCATTATGTTCATTGTTTCGAGCAATGCAAGAAACTCTTAACAAATGATCCCATTCTGCAATACCCTGATTTAACGAGGGAATTCAATCTTACCACAGACGCCTCCAATTACGCCATTGGTGCCGTTCTCTCCCAAGGCCCAGTAGGCTCCGACAAGCCCGTGTCGTACGCGTCACGTACCCTAAACGATAGCGAGCTTAATTATAGCACTATAGAGAAGGAGCTACTCGCAATTGTTTGGGCCACGAACTACTTCCGGCCGTATCTGTTCGGACGAAAATTCAAGATACTTACCGATCACAAGCCCTTGTAATGGGTAATGAGCCTCAAAGAACAAAATTCTTGCCTTACCAGGTGGCGTCTCAAACTTAGCGAGTACGACTTTGACGTCAAGCTGAACACCAATGCTGATGCCTTATCCCGGGTGGAAATACATAACGAGGAGATTAACTCCATAATTGAAGAGCTAAAAGAGCTCAGATCCTTCATTGTAAATCCATCGGAAATATCCCAAACCATAAATGAACTTCCCATCTCTCCGACATAATCTGCGGCCAAGCAAAATATGATAGAAATCCTATTAAACAACAGTTTAAAGTGGTACCGACCCCTAGTAAACCTTTATAAATAGTCCATATGGACCTTCTTACTATTGAAAATGAGAAATACCTCACTTTAATAGACGTATTTTCGAAATACGGCCAGGCCTACCACCTAAAAGATGGCACTGCCATAAGTATTCTGCAAGCTCTATTAAAGTTCTCTACACACCACGGGTTACCCCTCACAATCGTAACTGATAATGGAACGGAGTTTACGAATCAGCTGCTTTCCAAATTCCTACGTATTCATAAAATACACCACCACAAAACTTTACTACATTCTCCCAATGATAACGGGAACATTGAGCGTTTTCACTTAACAATCATTGAACATCTTAGAATACTAAAATTACAACGAAAAGGAGAACCTAGTGTCAACCTCATGCCGTACGCTTTAATAGCCTACAACAGCTCTGTTCACAGCTTTACCAAGTGTAGACCCCATGACATACTAAGCGGACATTTCGACCCGAGAGACCCAATAGACCTTGACTTGACACAACACTTACTGCAACAATACGTACAGAACCATAGGGATCAAATGAAAACCGTTTACGAAATTATTAATGAAACTTCCCTACAGGACAGAACTAATTTGATCGATAGCAGAAATAAGGACAGAGAACCAGAAATAGACTACCAACCTAACTAACAGGTATTCATTAAGAATCCTGGTGCAAGCCGTCAAAAACTAGCCCCTAGATTTACTCAAGACACGGTCTTAGCCAATCTACCCATCCACATCTACACGTCCAAACGACGTGGCCCCGTGGCAAAGTCACGTATAAAACGACCACCTAATATAACAAAATTATACTGACGATGCTGATAGAGCCATTCGTGCTCGGAAAGGAGATAAAACTTGAGAGTCTCGAAGATGGACAAGGATTACTCCATTTCAGACTTGGACAAACCAAACTCATAACCCACTACCATAGTTTCCTTCAGTATATTAGACTTGATGAGACTGACACTAAAGTGCAAACCATACTGGACCAACTGACCAACTATAAATCCCAACTTAGCAACGAAACTTTTGCACTTTACGAAATATAAGTCGAATACTTAGCTTCCAAGTTAACCACTGTCCTTAATCATCTTAATAACTTAGAATCAAATAGGGAAAAAAGAGGTCTAGTTGACGGATTAGGCTCTATTGTAAAAAGTATAACCGGAATTTTAGACTATCAGGATGCAATAAGATATGATAATGCCATTAACATTTTGGAAAATAACCAAAATAAAGTTTTAAATGAATTAAATTCCCACGTCAGTATAGGTACGGAATGGATGTCCCAACACACCAACGTAATCAACAAAATAGTCGATAACAAAAAAATGTTTAACAGTACATTGAAATTACTTATTGATAGAGATGCGTACAGAGATTATAATCTTATTAAGTATGCAAAATTTGCCCAAATGCTTGCCATAATTACAGAAAATACAAATGACATATTAGACGAATTAATTAGGATAGAAAACGTCCTTACTTTTATTCGTGCGTAAAGTTTGCATAGATCCATGCTAGATGTTAAGGTAATTAAGACTATGGTAGAAAAACTAAAATTAATTTACGGAAAAGATAGAGTATTAGACATAGATTTAAAAGAATATTATAGTATCATAAAACATGGGTCATATTTCAGCGGGAAACAGATAGTTATTATTTTCAAAGTTCTCATTGTAGAGAAATCGCTGTACAACATCTATAATCTGTCCATAGCTCCTAACAAGCATAACCAAACCATAATCTGGGATAGATTGCACAACTCGGGTAATAGCATTCTCCAGCTCGTAACACGGGACACAACAAGTCTTATCACCAGACACTGGACATCCGTTCACCGGGACGCTAATAAGAAATAATACCTAGGTATCATTTCTTATTGAAATAGAAAAAGAAGTATTTATTTATATTAACAATTGACTAGTTCTCCGTACACGACGATATTTTAATTTTAATGATTTATTTTATACAATTTTAATGTTTATCCTTTATTTTTATAATTAATCTATTGTATTTTATTAATTTTTAACTTGTATTATGTTTTATGTTTTAAGTACTATTGTACCACATGGCTTTTTTGGCTGAAATAAAGAACTTATTATTATTATTATTATATTATAATTCCTCCATATCCTTACCTAGCAACCAATAAAGATGGGTATGTGTACATAGAGGCTGAATGCCCGAAGGTGGATGACACAATCCTTTGCGTAGAAACTACCGTGTACCATGTTCGCACGCAATTCGATTGCATTATAATATTTATTAATAAATCAAGACCTTCGAGATTCTTGCAGCCTCACCACCATGGAACTACAGAAGCAAGACATGGAACAGCTGGATGATAGAAATTACATCTTATAATTTCCGCGCTCTACTAAAGTCAAGCTAACGTGTGACTGAGAAGAATACAGTGTGATGCGAGGCAGCTATCTAGTAAGCATCCCAAAAAAATTGCAACATTAGAACACCTGAACTTACGATAACCATCATGGATGACAAAGTCGCAGGACAACCGCTGAAGTTAATGATAATCTCCTATCCGTCACCCAGCCTTCACTGAAAATCAAACTAAGTTCCATTGACTTAACAAAATTACACGCCACTCAAGATAAAGTCTCCCTGTAAACACCACATCGACTAGATAACCAGAGCAGCTACAGCACCCTATACCATACCACTATCACGTTGTATGTAATAAGTATAAGCCCGATCCTACTTACACTTACCCTCACTGTGCGAAGATACTACTCCAAAGGTTCAAAGCCACGAAAGTCAAATCCTGTCAAACATACTTACGAAGACCTGCAAACGGCGCGACCATATCCCAGTTCATCATCACAGCCCGTAACAGTCCACTGCAGGACTTAGGGCCTCTCCCACGGAAGGGAGGTTTTGCCATAATCTCCACGCTTGGCAGGCGGGTTGGAGATAGATATCCCAGTTGCAAGCAACATTTTTCATGTGTATGAAAAATAGTCGCTGATCTTCAGGAGGGAGGAATTACTGATCGCTTCTATATAAAAATCTTTGAGCGAGCATTGACCTAGATACGACTGGCTGCCGACCGCCGCATCAGCGAAAATGCATCAAGACTGCGCCGCCTGGCGCAATGGATACGTGTTTGCAAAATTCACTTTAGATTCAACTTTGATCATTGTCACATCTATTTTTAGTTCATAATTTATTAATTGTAATCTATTCTTAATTAATTTTTTATTTTCATTTCTTTGTTTTTTTTAAGCCCTTCGGCTGTAGCCTTCGTATTTGGTTCTAAAATTTTCTTAATATGAAAACTATCTATGTCTAACATGCCGCAGCGGATCCGGTTCTAATCTATTTTTGACTTACGCATATGATGTCTGTTCTAGTAGATTTTCACTGTCGCTTTAGTAGATTTCTAGGTAAAAATAAAATTAACAGAATTTAACACAATTTGGCCGAGTAGCTGGCATAATATTGAATTTCAATCAGATTGTAAGTAAAATTAAGTTGTATGGCAGGGCCTGAATATTACATTTGCTTACGGTTCACCACAACATAAAGATGTGGCTGTATAGGTTGCAGTTTCATTGCCTGCTAAAACGACTGACAAGACTGCCAACTTAGACTACGATTGAGTGATTGACAATATTGACATTGACATTTTGCTTGTACTGTACACTCGTTTTTGCTTCTATTTCTTTCCGCTACTGAAACCTGGAATTTTGTAATTTCTTTATCTTAAAAACTCATGACTCTCAACAAAATTAAGGAAACTGTGAATAATAGAAGGAAGAGCAATACTTACTTATGATATAGTACATGTATGTGAGGCTCCAGTTTTCGTTATCATGTTATTTTTTGTTTGTAACTTGTAAGTGTAGTCGCTAAATACCAGATTCTTCTTTATAGGTATACCTAGTTTGATGTGGTTAATTTACTTATAGCAGTAAATGTGATAAAGTGTGTAAACTGTGAACGTACGGTATTTTATAAATAAAATAGTACCAGTATGTCTCTTTACGACGATGTCGATACAATCAAAGCTCGAACGACTGAAAAAGTAGCCGGTTGGTCTTCTGGTATTAAATTGCTTCAATCACAACTACAACTCAAAAAAGCTGCTATAACACAACCTAAAAGGGAAGCTCTACGTCGTTCTAACCAGGTAAAAATAAAATTTCAGCAACCAAATTCAGCGTTCTTAATTTATTTCTTTAAAAAAATTTTAATTGAATAAAGTGTAAATATTAACGTAATATGCAACATTGTTCATAAAATGTGTCCCTATGTGTTCTTGTAATGTATGTTATCATCAGTAATACATTTAATTTATTCCATAAATTTTAAGCAAGACTACTTTTTTTCTTGTAAATATTCTGCTGGTCAAATGAATAAAGCTTATATGTTTGTAGGTGCTAACACCAGTTATTGATTTGAAAAGCAAGCAAAGAGATGAGGATGATACAAATTCCAATAGCCCTCAGCAGCTACAGCCAAAAACACTAACAGCATCCCTCAATGTACGTGATTTTGATTGGAATGTAGCCAACGAGTATGACCCCATGTGGCCCAATGATTATGAAAAAGTTGCCAAAGGTAAATTCTTGCTCTGCAATACTTTATATAAAGCCTAGTCCACAAGGACTTCAAAAATTGTACTATTCTGTTGAATGGTCTATGATTTATAAAAACCCTATATCTATTATGCATTACAGAACTCCAGGCTAAAAGATTACAAACTGATGGAGAGAGAGGGGATAAATCGGAAAGAAAAAGAAAGAGCAGGTTTGGTGATGATGAAGATATTATTCCAGAAAAGACTCTCATAGCCATGGTAACAACTTTTTCTTTGGGGGAATATCTTGAAGACATAGATTTTGATATAAAGTTACTTTTTTTTCCCTCTTGGGCTTGTAAGCAATTGAAATAGAAATATTTACATCAATACAAAAATATATCTCTCAGCAACCAGAAGAAGAAGAGGAGGAGGAAATTACGAAGCGTGCAGCGGGTGTGGCCATTGCCCCACCACCATCGCTAACATCCGATGCAGCATCACCACCTCCACCTATGCTGCCTTCCACTCCGCCCACACCTGCTGGTGGGGGTTTCTCAATAGGTGGATATGGTGCTAGCTCAATAGCTGCCAAGATAATGGCTAAATATGGCTTTAAGGTGAGTGAGGTAGAGAAGGAAAAAGAAGACGAAGGTTTATCAGGTAGTAGAACTTTGTCAAACCTGAGGAGTTTGACTGGGAGAGTACCTTATTATTGTGTTATGATTTGAAGGATAAGCTAGTCAGCGTAATTACAGGCACGGGACATTTAATCTTAGTCCTTACAGTGATAACACATCTGTTTTGTTGCCTGCAACCAAAATGCATGAATTGTAGATGTTATGGGCAAAAGTTACCACTTACCATCAGGTGGGCTGTCTGCTCATTTGTCACTGCGTAGCATTGATTGTGTAGCAAGTATTGATTTTGTTCAAATCAAATTGTGTTAACAAGGAATAATATTCATTTTGGTTCAATGACACTTTCAGAGTTTTGAACCAAAATGTTACCAAAATAAACATGAATGATTGTTTTATTCCATATAACTACCATTATTTTTCTTTTGTATTTTTTAGGAAGGTCAAGGTCTGGGTAAAAAGGAACAAGGCATGTCAATGGCTCTTCAAGTTGAGAAGACTTCAAAACGTGGTGGTCGAATTATTCATGAAAAGGATGCTGTAATGCCACCACCTGGGTTTGCAATGCCCTGTCTGCCTGGCCCAGGTTATTATTGCATATTAATTATAGATAATACATGTTACAACATTTCTGTAGACTTAATTTAAATATAATATTTGTTTTTTTAGACTCACCAAATGCCTCATCAAATTCACCACAAATGGCAAAATCAGAACCGTCTATTACAGAAATAATGAAATCCCCAAGTAAAGTGGTACTGTTAAGAGTAAGTATTGATTATTTCCTGCCTTGGTTTTATTTCTTGGATCACCTGTAAATAATTGAATTATCTTTTTTAGAACATGGTTGGTCCTGGAGATGTTGATGATGAACTTGAACCAGAAGTAAAAGATGAATGTAATACAAAGTATGGAGACGTAGTGAAAGTGCTTATATTTGAGATTCCTCAAGCTGCAGCTGATGAGGCAGTAAGAATATTCGTAGAGTTTAAACGCATTGAGAGCGCTATCAAAGCTGTAGTTGATCTTAATGGACGTTTCTTTGGAGGAAGACAAGTAAAAGCAGGTTTTTATGATGTACAAAAGTTTGCCTCATTACAACTGAATGAATAATTATTAAATTAAGTATGACTTTTTTGTATTACTTAATTCTACACCTTCTATTCTATCCAATAAAGTAATAATAAGTACCCACTTAATGTTAATGATGTCTCTCATTAACATCATCATCCTAGCGTCTGTCCCGGTTGTGCTTTCGCGCGAGAGGGCCTGGACTCGTGGTCCGCGTTCCTGCTAATCTTTATCTACTGCGCTCGGCCTTTGGCATCCTTGGTGATGCGTTGGACTCTTGCAGTTTATCTGCGAAGTCCCGGACACTAAAGCTACCGCGAATGTAGGCATTTCGGACGCGGTCTTAACATAGAACCCCACACATCCACCACAGTATTTTTGTGACGCGCATCTCTAGTTTATGCCGCTTTAGGACCAATGTACCAAGCCTCGCTGCCATATTAGAAGAGAGTCAAATGATAGTTGTATAGGCTTCCTTCAGCTCTACCGGAATTTTGGGGTCGAAAAGTTGTCAAAAATTATACCCGTTACGTTCCGCCATTTTACCCAAGCCGCGGATATTCGCGCTTCGACGTCGCTGTCGATGTCCCCGCTTGCGCTAATTGCCGATCCCAGGTATCAGATCCTGATCTCTTGTCTATGTGGACGAGTAGGAGATCTGTAGAATGCAGGCAGGCCATGTACTGTCTTCGCGTTTTAGACCGTCGTTCTTCTTCTTTCACATATTCACCCGTTGTACCAGTTGCCCTTTGTAAGAGTATCCGAGCTAGTCAGAATGATATCATCAGCGTATATGAGTAGCCACGGAAGATTTAGATGCTACTACCTACCTTATCTAGTTTATAAGATCAATAGGATTTTGTCAAGCTTAAGTCCGCCTGGATGAAGATTTGAAGGATAAGGTTGCCAGAACATTACAGACATGAGGTACCTCACAGTGAAAAACCTGCGGTTATGGAAGATATTATGTTACTGCCAAGGTTACCGCTTACAACATCAACAGCTTGAGGCTCTGGCCACGTTAAGGACCCTTTACCCCAAGGCCAAGGTTTAACAAAACAAGTTAACCAAATTGTTTCTCAGGCCATATAAAATGGAAGTAGGCTTTTTGGCTCTATGGTAAATGGCTTCTCGAATTCCTATCTAGCTTGCTATGGCGAATGCTACACGCTCGATATTTATCGCGATACGTATCGTTGATACGGATCGTGGATTTCTAATTTTCTAGAAATCCTGTGATCACGATTCGTCAGCCATAGGTACACACTTGGTGAATATCGTGATCCTGGAAAGCAATCCACGTTCACAATAAATATCGATTGACTTTAAACCGGGATTTTGTGGAGTGTAGTTATGGCTCTTATTGCATTACTCTTTCATTTGTTGTATCCTAATATTGTAAGATGATTATTGTGGAGAAAATAAAGATTTATTATTATTATTATTATGAAATATTTCTTTATTTCTCGACTCGGGGTCGGTAATTAGGACCCAGATACGGGCTTACGCCAAGTATTCTGGTTCTTGTGAGCTGATATAGTAATTTTATGTTATGCGTGTGTTTTGCGTGTCTGTGGTATCTGGAATGTTATGGAGTGTGAGCGAAGTCGGGTTGAGGAAACGGCGAACTATGGAGCAGGTATCTATTACAATTGATTTTTGTAGTGATATGTAGATCTTTTCGTGAAGATCTAGAATTTTCAGAGCGGCATGAAGAGCCTTCGGTATTACACCAGTTGATGAAATAACAATAGGAATAACCCTGACAGTATCTTGGTGCCACATTTGTTTTATTTCGTCTGCTAAAGGTATGTATTTTTGGATCTTCTCTGCATGCTTTTGTTTTAGGTTGTGTGTATTAGGAACAGAAATGTCTATGAGATAGGTGGTTTTTGTGGATTTTAAGGTTAGTGTTATATCGGGTCTATTGCTTAAGATGGTGCGGTCGGTTATGATATCTCTCTCCCAGTATAGTTTAGCTTTATCATTTTCTAGGACATTTTTCGGTTTATATGTGTAGTAAGGTGTCAGTGTTTCTATTAGTTTATGTTTGAGTGCAAGTTGTTGATGGATATGTTTGGCGACGTTATCATGGCGATGTGTGTATTCTTTGTTGGCGAGTATGCTACAACCACCTGTGATGTGATCAATGTTTTCAGTGTGTTGGTGGCATAATCTGCATTTGTCTGTTTCTATTTGTTCTTTCAGGATGTATTTTGCATAATTTAGTGTTTTTATTGTTTGGTCCTGTATTGCTACTAGGAATCCTTCTGTTTCGCCAAATATGTTTCCTTTTGTTAGCCAGGTGGAAGATGCAGTTCGGTCTATGTAGTCTTGTTCTAGTTGATGTGGGTATTTTCCGTGTAATGCTTTCTCCTTCCAGGTTTGAATTTTTTGTTCGTCACGGATGATTTTAGTCGTTGGGTCAAATAGGTTATTGTTCAGTTGTAGGGGTGTTCCAGGATGTGGTAAGCTTACTATTGCTTTGTGTAGTGTGCTGTCTTGGGATTTTCTGATGAAGTAGGATCGTAGATTACCGATTTGGGAGTAGTGCAGATTTTTTATGTCTATGAAACCGCGGCCTCCTAGTTTTCTTTTGAGTGTGAATCTTTGTACTGCCGAATGGATGTGGTGGTTGTTATGTTTATTACTGGTAGTCCTAGTTAAGGTGTTAAGAGCATTGAGCTCAGTATCAGACCACTTAATTATTCCAAACGAATACGTCAGGATGGGAATAGCGTATGTATTAACGGCTTTTACTTTATTTCTGGCAGATAGTTGGGTACTAAGTATTTGATTGAGTCTCTGTTTGTACTTAGTTTTTAATGCATTTTTAATATCTGTGTGATTTATGGACGTGCTCTGCTGATATCCTAGATATTTATATGTGTCTCTGGTTTCCATGCTATTTATTATCCCTCCTTGGATTTCTAATTCGAATGGATCTGTCCTACTATGTCCTATTAAAACAAAAATAATGAAATGGATGGATTGACATTAACTGACTGACATTATACACAGACTAACTATCGTGGTTTGACTTGACGTTTGTAGACTTTATAGTCCATGGACGGACGAGTGAAATAGAGCAAGCGAAGCAAGTGTTGTTTATTGTAAAAAGCAAGTGATTTTTGTATAAAATTATTATAATTTTCAGATAATACGATATAAAAATTATCTATTAGTAGATTTTATTATTCATGTCCACGTTTAATTATTATTGTACAAAGAAATTTATATAAACATTGTCATTACAGTTTTTGTTTTATAAAGCAAATTTTTAACATAAATTATGGCCTTCTATTCTTGTAATCGGTATAGATTGGTTGTTTTAATATTGCTAATACTCATTATGTGGCAAATATTTCGATTACTTCCTACGAAGGAAATTGTAGAGCTATCGGCTCAGGTACGTACACTTCTTATCTGTATTTCTCTATCATTCTTCTAACTTTATCTTTGAGTCTAGATTGATGATAGTTTAAAACTAGACAGATGCTATGTTTGAACTCATCAATATTTAAGGACTTAGATTTTAATATTTTATTAGCTTCACTATTCAGAGTGGCAAAAGCATTTTTATTTAAAAAAATCTATGGATCCCTCCAGAGATTCTGAGTATCGAATCCCTGGGTGAAGTATTATTTAAAGTAATAAGTATTGCATAGAAAATTGTTTAACTATTTCTTTTTTCATATTAGAGGCAGGCAACTGAGCAAGCAACTACCCAAAATAAGAGCATTATTTCATTACAGCATGGTATAGAAGAACTAGAAGATGACAAGTATAATAAACATAAACTTGACAAAGTAAAAGTTAAAGTATATTATGAAGCTCTCTGTCCAGATTCAAAGCACTTTTTTATTCGACATTTGGCTCCTGCAACTGAAAAATTAACAGAATTTTTGGATGTCACCTTAATACCTTATGGTAAAGCAACTGTAAGTTTACTCAACTATTACATTTTTAGATGGATATTTTACATACTCTAAACCTTCTATTTATCTTACAGACTAAAGAAAAGGATGGAAAGTATTATTTTCAATGTCAACATGGAGAGATGGAATGTTATGCAAACAGAATCCATGCTTGCTCAATTGAAGCTTTAGGTAATATGACTACATCTGTCATGTTTACAGCGTGCATGATATCTGACAATATGGACCCTGATGAGGCCCTTTCAAGGGTATGTGTTAAGTTATAGTATTTAATTAGAACCTGTGTTGTTTACACAATCTTACAAAAAATCTCTGTTACAGTGTGCTAAACAAATGAAGGTTGATCCGGATCCAATATCCCGATGTGCTAGCGACGACCAAGGTTCAGCATTGTTGAAAAAGTATGGTGAAGCTACACATATTTTGAAACCTAGCTTTATTCCAACTGTTATTTTGAATGGATCCAAAAATAACCAGGCTGCAATATTGAAAAACTTCTTATTAGAAGTTTGTAAACTAATAGATATACCATTGCCTGCTCCATGTTTGTGATTAATGACACACCATTTATTTTGTTACAATGCAATTTATTAGGTACAGTATAAGAAATGTAGGTGTTTTCTTCTTTACAGAGCTCAAAAACAATTTTTATTTAGTAATAAGCGATACTCCCATGACTTCCAAATATAATTTTTCTTTTAGATAGATCAAGAATTTTATAATTATTTACAGTTACTAAGTCACAAAAACTATAATGTACGTAATATGAACAAAAATCAGTGTAATGTTAGTATTGCTAAATTTATTATTTTTTTAGTATTTGTATTTCGGTTGTGTTATTGTCATTGGTTGTAAATTATAATAATTTACATTGTATTAAGTTATAATGAGCTGTAATGTGTAATACATAAATGGAATTACATTGAACTCCTGATATACATATCCTACTTAACTTATATTCTAATGTCACAGTTAAATAACGTAATTTGAAAGCTCAACACAACCATTTTCGAGTTTAGTTCTATTGTGTTGATTTTGGTATTGTTTTCCTTGTAGTAATAAATTATTCAGAGGCTTAGAGAAATTGTGATAAATTATGTCTGTGTTCTAGATACCTATTTATTCAATTATATTGTACATTTTATTACTAAGTGCCCGGTGTGACTTTGCTCGTGTAGTTTCAATTTAATTAATTCTCTACCCCTACCCAACCTTTATCGTAGGTGTAACCCAACTGTACTGCTACCCCGCCCCTACCCCACCCCTTCCATTATACTACTACCATACGCCTACCCTATCACAACATAGGCAATTTTTAAAAATTTTCTCTCATGAACCTTCCACTGACTTCAATAAATATTTAAAAACTGCATTTTTATTTATAAAGATTTAGTAGGTACTACTTGTTTTATTTTCTGTTATTCTCTATCATTCCACAAGCACCAATTTATTGTGCATGTACCTAAGTTGGTTAACTTAGGTAAAGTTATTGTGATGTACCTATCGAACCCATTCCTCTTCTAATGAAATGTAGGTATCTACACCTCCTGTTGTCAAGTATTGTAGTAAATATAAATACAGTAAAATGTTTGAAGTATTTTGATTATTCTATTTGTAATTTATGTTGTGGCAAATGAAATTCGTAAAAAAACTAATAAAATGTACATAACTTTTCACATGGTATGTTATTTATTTTATGTCAAGAAACAAACATAAATGTTGCTTAAATGCCGTGAATAACTCAAGTACTTCCTTTTACCCGTGACTTCGTCCGCGTAAAATTCGGCAGACCCATTCCCGCGTGAAACACATAGGCAATTATAGCCTGTCTTATTCTGGGCTCTAAGCTATATACGGAAGAGGCAGCATGGGTATGGCTCCCACAAGGTGGACCGACGACCTGGTAAAGATCGCAGGTACCTGGCACAGGACCGGCCTTTGTGGAGATCTCTGGGGGAAGCATATGATGAATGATGAAGCTGCCAAATTAGGCTACCAATAAAGTTGCTTTGTGAGTATGTGCCAAGTTGTATGACAGTTTTGATACTCGGACTTCTGGGACACTTGCCGATACCTAATCATAAAATTTAGCAAGAGTAAGGTCTTACAGCTAACGTAAAAGAAAAAAACATAATTGGTAATTTGTAGGTCACATACCACATAAAAAAAAAAAATCATCTTGGCGTTAATGTCCCGGTTGTGCTCTCGAGAACGAGGGCCCGGGGTCCGCCTTGACCATGATCCAGGATTTGGCAGGTCAGGTAATTACAGTGGAGCGACTGCCATCTGACCTCCATGACTCATGATACTCCCACTCAGGATCATGGTTACACATTGAGTCGCCTAAATGTGCAGGTTTCATCACGGTGTTTTCCCTCACCGTAAGAGCATCGGTTAGTATTCAACTAATGTACATAACTCAGAAAACAGTCATTGGTACATGGCCGGAGCGGGATTCGAACCCGGGACCTCTGGCTTACGAGACGGATACTGTAACCGCTCGACCACCGACGCTCTTACCGAGGTCACATATCACATAAAAGTACATATTTTTTCATACAATTTACTAAGAAAAATATATTTTACCTACCACTACAAACGCGACTATTTTGCTCGTAAACGGTTGGGAATTAGAAAAATTGTAACAAGCAAAAGTTGTAGAGTTGTAGATTACCTTTGTGTAAGAGTATTTTTGCTATAGGCCTCTTGTTTTCGAATTATAAGCAACAAACTGGAAAAATTCGATGTTTTTTGGCACCCCCTAAGGTAGCACAGGCTGCTCGAGATCGAAAACACAAATTCGTAGTCCGTCCGTTTATGCAGTTAATCGATAGTGTGTACGAATATCGGCGCAGATTTTTTGGTTGGTCCAAGCAATGGAGGCAGTTTACAAAATCTATCCGATAAATCGTCGATCGCGTTTGCACAGTTTTATCGTAGTGTGGATGGAAGTCGGAGTAATCATTTAGTTTGTTCACAAGAAGAATTAACTTCGGTTATTAAAAGTTGGGGTGATATCTAGTAGGTATTAAGTAACTACGCGAACGAATCTACCTCGAAATATGGTTGGGGTGTTCGTAATAACAGTCATCATCATCATCGGAGTATCAATCCCTGCCTCTGATATCCTCAAAATCTGGCACGAGCCAAATCTGGCTTTGGCTTGGCAGGATCTTTGGCATCCTCACGTCGTAAGCCGTTGGCTTTCGCGTGCGACACGGCGTTGTCAATCCATCGCTTTTTGGATCTCCCGCGGGACGTCTTTCCTGATACCGGCATAATTAGTTACCTACTTATTTCCCACGTATCCCTGGGGCTTACGCAATAGGTACGTGAACAAACCAGCATGCTTCTTCAATCTTATCTAACGCATAACAGGATATTCCGTTCGAATTTTTGCTGCCCGACTGGGGAAGTACCTACCAATATCTTACGGCTTACAGAATACAGCAGCCAAGAAATACTTTCTTTAACCGACTTCAAAAAAGAAGGAGGTTCTCAATTCGACTGATGTCTATTTTTGATGGACCTAAAAAAAAGTAATACAAAAACTAAAAACCCCGACTGCTATTAAAAAACTGGAAAATTAGAAACAAGCCGAATGGTGTAAGTAATTAGGTGTAGGTACCTATAAAGTGCAAACGTTAGGTTAATTTAAACTTGAAAGCAGGCGAATCCCCATTTGCATATAAGTAGGTGGACAGGGATATTTCACATTTATAAATATTTTATGGATAATTTATTTTTCTCAAAATGACGGCTGGTAGTCTGTCTCCATATTGAATTTTGATTAATATCTTGTCTTCAGTGACATTCGCAAGATTAAATCGATGAACGTAAGAATAAGAACCATCAAACTCGGCCCACGCGTTTGGTCTCTAGAGTGCCACAATGACAAACATACATACATAGGCTGATATTACCCTCCTTTGCGTCGCGCAGTCGGGTAAAAAAGGAAGAGGTTCCCAATTCCTCAGAATAGTTAATTTTTTTTTTTTTTATGTATGTTCCCTGATCACTCAAAGATGCTTTTTTGTTTGAAAGGGTGTTCCCACACTTCCCAGGTGGTCCCAAACCTTTGAAAATTTTAGGCATTTTGTAGTAAGAATGAGGTGTTTGTTACGTTATCATATGCCAATTGCCGCCCCCAAATGCGAGCGCCCTAGGCAGATGCCTATTAGCGAGAATAAACAAGCAGACTATCTATCTGTGGAATAGGTAGGTTTCATCTAATGATGCATTTACTTACACCAAGAGAGCGAATGCTTATTCCCTTGGTGTGAACAGAGGTAGAGCATTCGCTTTGCCTAAAAGCGTCATAACATAAATGCATAGGTAATCAAGTAGGTACGTTGTCACTGTAAGTATTCACTTGATAAGTAGGTAGCCTCACGTACAACAATGTTGGATTTCTAAAGCCTCATGTCTGATATTTTATAGTAACATACAATAATAACGCCTTAGTTGTACCTCGTGCCAATACCGACCCGAGATATATTGGCGCTGTAGCTAGGCGAAACACCGGAACGGTATCCTTTAAGGTATAGATATATACGTATCACGATTTATGTAAGTACATCGTATTATACTAATAATCCGCTGATTTAATATATCCTCGAACTCTGTTCCTAACTAATCGGTAACACAGGTATCTACCCGCGGCAGGGTTGTTGCCCACCACGCGACCGGCCGGGCGGTCATTAATCATGGCACTAATCCACTAGTCAGTAGCTGCGTCGTGGGCAGCCACACATCATGGACGCCCATTAAATTAGTCGCTACCTGCCCCTACCTCAATGGGCATCGTTCGCAAACAAATGACCTTACTCACTCAATTCAATTTAAAACGCCCGACAACACCAATTTGCCCCCGTCCAAATGGCTACCTTTGCGCCGAATAACATTTCAAACACAACAATAAATCTTCACTGAAATCACGGTCTAATTTCGTAAAAGCCCCGTCTCGCTCTGCTAATTAATATGAATGGCATTTGCATCCGGCTTTTTCTCTCGTAGACCATTCCCAACTATTGTTTTGCAAAGATGCTCACAATTTATTCTCGTTTTTATCCAACTGCACCTCGCCGAGGAGGGTCGTATTGAAAACAACAAAAACATCTGGTTTATGTTACGATTCTCCTGAAATGAAATCTTTTGTTCTTGTTCACTTAAATTGAGGTCGTTAACAATTCTACCTATAGTAGATAGTTATTTTAGATAAGATTTTTAGACAGTTTGAAAACTAAGGGCCTTAGTAATTAACGTCTATTAATTATTGAGAGAGACGACTGATCGTGAGTAATATCAGTGTTATTGGATCACAATAACGTGGTTGTAGAGCTCTCTGTCGGTAGAAATGAAAAGATTTTAAGTTGATGATTTTAAAAGTTCACTGTCCTTGCGAGACTGCACTGCTCGTCTTCAAAATGCGTTTGAAATGAAGCACCTCATTTGAGCACAATAAGGCGTTGGTACCTTCGCAGAATTTGATCGTGGCCATGTTTCTCTCGTTCGTGAAGGTCGGCCGCCCTCAACTGTGATCACTGAGCAAAATGTGGCTACCTACTGTCAGGCAACTAAATCAAGAAAACCGGCGTATCACTTATAAGGGGATTCGAGGATATTTTGAAACATGAATATATTGTTACATGCCAGTAAGAAAGCAACAGTCTTCTATATGGGTGTTCGAAGGCGACAGCAATCTAATAAAATTGAGGCAGGCGAGAAGCGTAGCCAAAAAAATATTGGGTTTCTTTCCTGTCTGCACAATTCCACTTGAAGAACAAAAACAGTTAATGCTCAGTGGTACACCACCATTTGTTTACCCAGTGTAAGTAGGTACCTACATATTAACTCCTAATCGGTAACACGTTCGGTCAATTTCTAATATTTTCACACTGACAGTGACTCACTGATTTAAAAAATCATGACCGCATTTGCATAATTATTTAGGTATATGTCATGCTGTGATGTCATGTTCATGTCGTTGTATTGTTCGAACCACGAATGTAGCTGATTTTAAACATTTTTTGCAAAAATTCCACATAGGTAGATAGGTACTTGTATGTAGGGTCGATGTCGGAGCGAGCCGTGTACTCATTAAAACTTTCCTCGGCCTGGCTTGCACGTGTTTTTAATTTTTATCGAGAGCACTCGTCGTTAGCAGCGAGCGGCAGCCGCGCTGCGGCTTTCCCTGCTTTGATTGCGGTAATGACGTGCTCTCTCTCTCCACTCCTATCCACTCCACTCCACGCTCCTCGTACTCATCTTCTCACTATCTTCAAATAATTACGTGTCCGCAAAGTGTGTGCCCATCGTTTTTAATTGCGACGGAAAGTGTTGTCCGTACTCTTAATTTCTGAATTGAAGTTGTTTGATTAATCAATTATGTTATAAATAGGTACCATTAAATATTGTTCGTGGACAAATAAAAGGATTTTACATTCATCTATTGAAAGCACCATTGGTAGTCAGCCTACAAAATTATATTTTTGGTGTGATCGGATTCTTGGAGTTCCCGTTGTACACGTGTCATTTAGGTACTTCTGAGTACCTAGTTCGCTAGTTGTATGCAGATAGATTCCTTGTTTTGACCCGTTGCTAACAATGTGTGCCAGAACCATTTTCAGCGTTTAACCTCGGACCCTCGCGCACGTGAACACAGCCGGGTTATTGACACTAAAATTATTATGACAGTAGGTACATTCAAATCGTAGATACCTATTAACATTGATTTAAAAATATTCGTCAAATCTGTTCCACATAAAATTTAAATAAAAAATAGTCGAGCCTGGCGAAATTTCCGTCTAACCTTGTGCCTTCATAAACATTGAAGATCAATTATTGTTTGTTTGTTGTTGATATTATTGTTTAAGATCTTTGATAAAATATTTAAATGTAACGAAAAGTGTAAATCAGTTGGCAAATAAAATAAATAAATGTTGTTTTTTTTTTAAATCAAACAAAACTCTTGCACTACAAAAAATTGAGTATACCACTATGTTACCACGATGGTGAATCATACCCCTCGACATAAGGCACCTATTATTTTTAGACGTCACTTTCCTGTGCCACTCTGAATGTAACGATCTATCTTAATCATCTTGGCATCGATGTCCAGGTTGTGCTCTCTCTGTTCTGACCATGATCCAGGATTTGGCAGTACAGATTACATGATAACAGTACGATTTGAACCCGGTACCTCTCGTTTACGAGTCGGATACCTTAACCACTAGGGCACCGCCGCTCTCCGATAACAATCTATCTAAATATATACATAAAAAGGCATGGCAGAGTTCAGCCGCGGCGCATGCTGACTGCATCAGCTCCGGCTGCGAATCCGCTTAGCCACGGTCAGCGGCGCCGCCTACGGCCCCCGCTTCGATGCAAACAACTCTAATGGATTTTTCATGTCGATTGAACACGGCATAAGTATGCGTGCAGGATAAATCCAGCGCCAACATAGAAACCTATTTCTATTTTATTCAAAAAACAAAGGGATGGTAGTATAATAAACTCTATGTAAGGTAGCTTGCTGGGCCTTCGTGTTGCATACGGTGCTCTATATTTCATTTGTACAGACAAAATTTCGTTGCTACTAAATTTAGTTTAATTGCATTTGTTTAATCTATGTTCTAATTAAACCACTTAAGTTACTAAACGTAAAGTTAAGACAGCAGGTAGGTAGATGTTTGGAACTCTTGAAAGCATTAACGTTGAAGTGTTAATTTTAAAGATAACCTTCTTCTAGACGACCTATACTTGGACCTTTCTCAAGCATCCAAGGGCTACGAACTTCATTAGCTAGGGTAAAACAAAATAACCTTTTTTTGTCTGTATTGCATAGATTTAAATTTATATTTATTTATTTCTCTCTTAAAGTTCTTACATAATGATTCTTACTATAAATTCATTAGTTCAATAAAAGAGATGGTCACGTTATAAGCATAGAATTATTGCATAGGTAGATTATTGCTTTTATACAATCAAGCAATTTCAAAAAATTCATAAATTAAAATAATATAATAATCAATCATAATTTAGGAACCTACCTACTTTTGTTATCGCACTAAGATATTATTGTAAGTAAGTGTAGAAGATATTATATTGGCCGTGGTGTCCGGCAGAGTAGAATAGCACCAACCCTTACACTCGTGGGTGTCGTATAAGGCGGCTAATGTTATCGAGGCATAAGATCTAGAGTAGATAAGATGGATCCCTATCCCTTTGCCCTGCAGTGGGACAGAAGTGGCTAAAATAAAATAAAATAAAGATGTAGAGTCACCGTTGGCTGGAAAATTGACAGCAGCGTTTTCTATGATTATATTTATAACACTGCAATCTCCAACCCGTCCGCCAAGCGTGGAGATTATGGCAATAACCTCTCCTTCTGTGGGAGAGGCCCTAAGTTTGTAAAGTATAGAAGATAATTCGGCTTAGTGATATAATTTCACTTGTTGCTCTCAAACATGAATTCATTCACAATGTTTCGTGTCAAATGATGGCATTAATTTTGTAAATATCACAGTGGGGCACAAAAGAGGCGGTTGTTCGACAGCATGTAAGTCCCCTTGCATTGTTCGCTTCGAAAACAATGAATGCAAAATGGTGTTAGAAAATGACTCGGGGAAAAACTGTCACACCCTTCTTAAAGCTTCCTGGGGCGCGAGCGGAATAATGGCGTTCTAGGAATTCGCTTGCTTGTACGCTTGATTGCGCCGCACTTACTTTTCATTTTAAGATGCGGCTTAAAACGTTCTGCTATAATAAAATACTATTACGGTTTTGGTTACATAGAGGTACACTAGCGAAGCTAAATAATCGATAGAGGCCAATGACTTCAGAAAGTTATTAAGATAGATAGGCCGGAAAAATGTACTCATGACCTTACAACGAAAACACAGATAGGTATTAGTTGCCTAAACCGATTTACAATCGACTTTATAAGCTTGGGGCGGTCCGTTTTTTATTTTGTGACCTAAGCGACAGATGTCTGAAAACCTTTTTTGGGGATCAATGCTGTCCGCGTCCGTAGGCGAAGCCCATTTTTGGGCTTCATGACTCTTGATACCCTACACATGATCCCCGGGTAGTGCAAAATGGACAGCACTTTTTCCGGTGGTAGGCTTCGGCCGTCGCGTCGTCAAGCGGTCCAGCCGTGTTTCGATGCCATGCCTGGGGTAGTCTTATAGGAGGATGGGTCTGGACAGTTGTGGTCGCTCTCCGTAACCGTTTTTTCTTCTGCTCACCACTCCCGTACCGGGTGCCTGGCTTCGGAGGGCAGCGTCCCCGTGGTCTCCGCTTCAGGCACGCGTCCCGTACGGCAATGGCCACCAAAGTGCCACCTCGTCCAACTTCCGTCCTTTAACAACCTATAACTCAAAAAAATCATGAAGCACAGAAAAAGGATAAACGATAAACAGCGGCTGCACTCCCTTCCACTCAAAGTGCACCTCACTAACATCCGAGGCCTGCACTAAAATCTCAATGCAGTCCACTACCACCCCGAGACTGAAAAGCCGCAGCTGCTGTTCCTCACTGAGACGCAGATCAGAAGTCCGGCTGACGCGGCGTACCTCAGCTACCCTGGGTATACCCTCGAGCACAGGTTCGTACCTCGTGCCGGAGTCTGTGTGTACGCTCGCGACTACATCTGCATTCGGCGTCACAGGTGCCTTGAAGGGTCTGGTTTGTCCAATTTGTGGCTTCTAGTGGATCAAGTGCAATTCTTGTTTGCCTGCGTTTATTGCTTGCACAGCGGGGACCAGTAGACGACTCGTTTTTGTGACCATCTCATTGAAGCGGCAGATAAAGCGAGGGAACGTTACCCCGCGACGCAGCTAGTCATCCTGGGGGATTTCAATGCCCACCACCAAGAGTGGCTTTTCCCATACCAGGTGACCAATAATGCTGAGAGAGAGGCGCGTAAACTAGATCTGTCGCCAGATAATACCCATCCGGTAAGCTGCGGCACGAGGGTACCGGATGTCGACTCCCATTCCGCCAATTGCTTAGACCTTCTGCAGACAACTGATCCGGACAGTCACTCAGTATCGGTTTCCGCACCGCTGGGTACATCCGACCACTGTCTGGTAAAATCTGTATCTGTCTATTCCCCACCCGAGTAAACCCCATGTAACCCCCGACGAGTGTGGCGATACAAGTCAGCATATTGGGATGCGTCACTTTTTTTCATTCTATAATTGGCGGGAGGTATGCTTCTCTTCGGGCGATCCGTCGAGTTGTGCTGGAGCCGTTACTGCGGTTATACGGCAGGGTATGGAATATTTTTTTCCGTATACTGACGTGGCGATGAACGGCAAGTCTCGCCCATGGTTCAGTGTTGAGTGCAGTCGCGCTGAAGCGCTGAAGCAGGCGGCATACTCTGCCTGGGCTGAGGCTCGAGCGCATATGTCTCTGGATACTCGCAAACTAAAGAAAGCCTTTAACCTCGCCGCCAAGTCTTGCAAAAGTACGCTACGCAGGGCTCGATTCGGCGACATAAGCCGGATTGGCGCCAAACTGGCATCTTACCCTCCTGAGAGTAAGGCGTTTTGGTCTTTGGCAAAAGCGGTCGAATCCAATTTTAGTCAGTCTTCCTTACCACCATTGCTGAAGCCGGCCGGGACACTGGCGCATGCTGCGAAGGAGAAAGCAAATTTACTTGCTTCTCATTTCGCGGCGAATTTGCGTTTTGGATACTGCAGGAAAAATTCCACCTATCTCACACCGCGCTGACTGCTCTATGGCAGAGGTGCGTATACATCAGAGAGAGATTTTAAAAATCCTGCGGAGTCTGGTAGTGAACAAGGCTAGTGGACCTGATGGTATACCAGCAATAGTCCTGCGTAGTTGTGCTCCTGAGTTGTCTCCTATTCTCACGCGCCTGTATCGCCTCTCACTAGAGACTGGAACAGTACCGAAGACATGGAAGCTTGCCAATGTGTAGCCTGTGCCCAAGAAGGGCAGCCGCGCAGACCCTGCCAACTTCCGCCCACTTTCGGTCACCTCCATACTCTGTAAGATTATGGAGCGTGCACTGGACAAGAAACTCCTTGCGCATCTTGAAGGCAACGATCTCCTCAGCGATCACCGGTAAGGATTCCGCTGTGGTCGATCGACTGGGGACCTTTTGGTGTATGCCCATATTTGGAGTGAGGCCATTGAGAAGCATGGCGAGGCCCTTGCTGTCTCTTGATATTTCCAAGGCCTTTGACAAAGTTTAGCATGCAGCCCTTTTAAGCAAGCTTCCTGATACGAAGTGAAAGACAAACCATTAGGAAGAATGGTTTTATTCAAATAATGACATCGATATTTATAATGCATCCATGACAACCACCACAGATACACATCATTCACATTCAACATTTCATTTCATTCACATCTCAACTTTGGACATCGAATCAAAAGACAAGACTGCAGCCAAAAAACTTGGAATCCTCTCGAAGGTCAAGCGGTACTTCACTTCAAGGCAGTTGCTTCAGTTATATCAAGTACAAGTCCGATCTTGCATGCAGTACTGCTGCCACCTCTGGGATGGAGCAGCCAAATACAACTGGCCACTTTGGATTCGGTGGAAAAACGAGCAAAGATGTTAATTGGTGACCCACAGTTGATTGAGGCTAAGCTGCAGAGCCTCGAGCATCAGCGTAGGGTTGCGCGTTTGTCGGTTTTCTACAGGTTGCATTTCGGAGAGTGTGCGAAGCAGTTGCACGACCTCATTCCGCCGGCCCCTTTCCGCCATCGGGAGACGAGATCCAGGTGAGCGCTTCATCCTTATGTAGTGGATCTTCCAGTTATCCGCAGGAGCCGCTTTAGTTCAACCTTTATAATGCGTACGGCTAAGGAATGGAACGCATTACCCGCTAGTGTGTTCCCTGATAATTATAATTTAGACGCCTTCAATTCCAGAGTGAATAGGCTGTTCCTAGACAGGCATGCTCCATCATCGGCCGCATCGTCACTTACCACCAGGTGAGATGGCGGTAAAATGCCTGGCTAGTCAAATAAAAAAAAAAAAAAAAAAAAACTCCGACAAAGTCTACTGAAAATGTTCCCAAACTACCAAACAGATTTACATGAATTTGAGCTAAGAAACTTCTAGATTAAACTGTTTTTAATTTAAAAGATTAGGGTATTTGCTGCCCCAGCAACGTGTCCCGTGGTTTTACAGGTGTTGCTAATGACTATTTTGAGGTCATTCAATGAAGCAATGAGGCAGCGAGACCATTTTCCATCAGCTTGCCTGTTTGTGCACCGAATGACTAAAAAGGAAACGGTATTGAAGTTGGTCTATACATAGTCACACCTCAAACTTATAATACCTTTGTGCGTCGGTCATCATCATCATCATTATTTTGGCGTTAATGTCCTGGTTATGCTCTCGCGCACGAGGGCCCGGGGTCCGCCTTGACCATGATCCAGGATTTGGCAGGTCAGGTAATTACAGTGGAGCGACTGCCATCTGACGTCCATGACCCTGCTACCAGGGGAACCTGACCAGATTGGATCATGGTTACACATCCAGTCGCCTTAATGTGTAGGTTACATCACGATGTTTTCCCTCACCGTAAGAGCATCGGTTAGAATTCAACTAATGTACATAACTCAGAAAACAGTCATTGGCTCGGCTGCGGAGCGTCCCGCATAAACTGTCGCGGCGCGCGCGCACGGCGCACGTGATGGGCCCGGCCGTGTACAACCGCCTGCCGCCCGAAGTCGTCGCCGCCACCAGCATGCCCATGTTTACTAGCAGGCTGCGCAATTGGCTTATCAAGCAGGCATTCTATAGTTATAGTGAATTTTTAGAGCTAAAGATATTGACATAGATATGTAACGTATTATTGGATATTATTTTATTATTAATCATTATTATTATTTTTTGACATACGTATACTGTAATTGACTTGTAATTAACAATTATCAATAAAACATGAATGAATGAATGAATGTACATGGCCGGAGCGGGATTCGAACCCGGGAACTCTGGCTTACGAGTCGGATACTGTAACCGCTCGGCCACCGACGCTCTTTGTGCCCGACCTTTGTGCGTCGGTGGTTGACAATAATTATAATCAAGTAATTTATGATAAATGTATTTATTGAACAACACCTTAAAGTTTATAACAATGATATAAATAACTACAGACTACTAATAACAAATTTACAACTAACTAAATAAACAATTTATGATATCATTTATAACCGTAGCAACTAATTGCATTCTAATTGCATAGTTGTGAAGAAACAAATTGTCAAGTATTATAAACTTAAATGCCGAAGCACCAGGCGATTTATAAATGGCCGCTCATTACAAATGCCAAATGACAAACTGCCACTTTGATACCAAGTAGGCGTTAGTTGTCTCTAGGAGCATGCCATCAGTCCTCCAGTAACCTGCTTACTCATTCATGCGCCGAAAGTTCTCGCCTCGTGATTACAGCTTGTTCCAAGACCGCGCTGCAGTCTAATTACCGGCTTCAAGTGGCTGCCGCGTTGTGCTATGTCATTGTGTGTCGCTGTTGAAGGCCCGTAGAAGTCGCAACATATGGAGGGGCACGTAATTGGACTGGAACTTGTACACGATGAATGAAAGAAAGTAGGGACGAATTGGCAGCTCAACCTACCTATTTAATGTGTAAGGTAGTCAGTTAATTAATTAAATAACAAGATTGTTATTCGAGTGCATAAGCTGCAGTATTTACAAACGCACAGTGGAGATGATAATCAAACACGAAATATAAAAGAAACAGATATATAACACGTAATTTATAGGTACCAGGTTTACCCCGATTTTGGGCTCAAAAGACACGGCCAGTGACGATAAGTGCATGCCGTATTGCCGTTGATATTATAACAGTACAAACTTAAATATAGGGTATTGAAATATTTATTTATTTATTATCCAAATGCTTCCAGACTTACAGTTGGAGATATCTTATACCTTTTGAACGTGTGCCTCCCTAGGCAATAAAAATACATAAGAGATATGGCATAGTCATTAAATGACAAACCCCTCTACTAATGTTGTAGAATGAACTACCTGGGAAGGTTTTCCCTGGAGAGTACAACATGGAGTTCTTCAAGAAAGGGGTGAAAAGGTTTTAACGGGGTCGGCAATGCGTGGGTGATGCCCCTGGTATCGCAAACGTCCATAGGCTGCGGCGGGCGGGCCGAAAGCTTGCTTGCCACCTTAGTGGTATTAAAAAAAAATAATACTATGGAGCGAATCATATCCAAAAGTGGACTGCCTTATGACTCTATCCTATAGGTATTTGCAGGTTTCATTCCGTGGTATTGTGTAATCTGTGAGCTGTTCGGTCGTTATTGACGAGCAATATAAAGCGTGCGCGCAACCGCCGCTCACTGGCGCACTGCGCAGCGAAATGTCCGCTGCGACACTGCCAGTGTGTCTCGTGCTGCTGCTGCTATCGAGCAGCCTGGCGGAGAAGCAGAAACCTGTACGTAGAAAATATTTAAATCGGTTGAGCTCCAAGTTTATAATAATATGTAGTTAGTGTGTCGTACCTGGCACTCAACGTGTTAACAATCTTATTTATGAATCTGCATCCGTAAAGAATTTGACTAAAGACCCCTGTTCCGTTGTGGGATGTATCTAGCAAATATTGGCTATATGCTGCTAGTGTTATTTTATATTGTAATTATTGCTGTTGGTTTTAAGTAAATAAAATAAAATAGCCCGCTGGTGAGATGTCATTAGACTGTTACAAATATGTAGGGATCATTTCGCCCTAGCACAACGTCGACTTAGATATATTAGTAGTTATTAGACTGATACTGTACCTATTTCTCTTTTCGTTTATGGGGTGGTTAAACTGAACGTTTATCAGTTTAATCGTCTTCTTAATTTGTTGTAAGAAACATCGCATAATGACTAACCACACGTCGTAAAATAGTAACAGAATGTTTACTTGCTAAATATCCAGTTCCCTCGACTGTACCACCGGTGGTTCTGTGAGGTTTTATCACGCCGGACACTCTGCATATTTGACTACGATTATCATTTTCCCACGCATCCCTACTCATCAAGACGACGGCACATTATAAAAATTAGGGTAAAAACTAACGACCACTTCACACTTTGGCATAGTGCGCGTTAATTTGTCAAGGGCGCGTTATGAGCCGTCTGTGCGGCGCGTGAGTGATAGCGCGCGCTGCGTGCCGCGAGTCGCGCGACGATCGCTCAACGTCTTCCACGACGCATACGTAATGGGGCACGGCGGTGCCCCGTGCGCGGGACACGGGCGGAGTGCGCGGCTCCGTTCGACGGCTGAGGACGATTAGTTGATTGGAAAGATTGGAAAGCTAGCTACCTTTAAGACTGGCAATTTTTTTGCTCTTTAATTTGTGCAGTCAAATTCGGTCAGTTTTTAACAAATATTGGTTTAAATTCTGTTTAGAGGCAAAAACGTTTGTGATGGTTTTGAATGAGTGAAAAATCGAGTATAAAAACAACATTAATTTACCACCCCTACGGAAGGGGTGAACAGTAAATACTTGGTCCTAATGACCAGGGAATATTCATATTCATATTCATTAATACAGGTGTACTCAGCGTAATTTTTTATATCGTCACTCGGATAGTTTGAGCCTGTTACTTGTGACAAGACAAAGGTGGTTAATAGGTTAACCGTCTTGGTCTCAATTTCAAGTCTCATAACGTCGGCACTATAAGCCGCCGCTGTCAGGTAAATATTGCCGGAGAAGGAATGTTTAAAGAAAAGTGATTGTCAATTAAAAGGTTAAAGAAATACTTACCTACCTATCCCGAGTCCTACATTATTAAGTCAATTAAGTCGGATAACCCAGACTAAAAAAAACAAAGCATCGAAAGGGGAGGTTTGTCTAGCAGTGAGGTGGCAACGGTGTGACACTGTTTGTGGCAGATCGTTGTCTGCATTTCTGTCTGCCAAATTTAATTGATACTTGTTTACTTGTTTTTTGTTTAATTGAGATTAAATTTCTGAGATTGTATCTGAGATTAAAAAGAAAAAATATGTATTTTCAAATAGTTTATTATTAATAGATTGATTAACCGCCATGCTCAACAACAAATCGATAACGAGCTAGTTAAAGGTGATAAAAAAGCACACTTCACACTTTTTGTCGGGAAAGTTAGTAAACCTATCTTTTCAGGCAATATATTTTCAAGTACTTCTGCTACCCGTTTCAAATGCTTAAGGCACCATCTTCAAACTAGCTGTCAGCAAATCGCTCATTGTTATATGTTCATCAACACTGCGATATCCATCCCGCCTGTTAGACTCGAAGATTATGACAAAATCCTCTACAAATGTGAAAGAGGATCAAGCCCAGAAATGGACTGCGGCTGTTTATGTATTGAAAAAAAAACATGAGTTTATAACGGCGATACTGAATTTCTTCTATAATCGACGGTACCCCGGCCGACCGTGCAGTGGAAACAAGCCCACACCACTTAAATTAATATTTAACTTTATGATACAAGTTGATGCGCATTGGGTCGCTCCCCGCGGAATCACGACTTAATAATTTTCTTTGAGAAT
Source organism: Blastobasis adustella (assembly GCA_907269095.1). Classification (NCBI taxonomy): domain Eukaryota; kingdom Metazoa; phylum Arthropoda; class Insecta; order Lepidoptera; family Blastobasidae; genus Blastobasis; species Blastobasis adustella. The sequence goes on along the minus strand of OU026123.1, from coordinate 10,499,498 downwards.
GTTATCTCATTTTTAATATTAAAGCAGCTTATTTCCCCCACGGTGTTCACAAAGGTAAAGTAGCGAGTAGTATGCTCAGTGACTGAATAAATACATAATATCAAGTCGCAGATTATCAAAGTGGGCCTCTTTCGAATGGAACTCCCACTTCACCTACTGGACTGATTTGTTATTCCGACGACTGTTTGAGCTGGCTAACCAATTTGGAACTGCTTGCCTCCATTATATCATGGCAGCCAGTTTACGTACTTGTTGAAAAGTAGTTGAACCCATTTCGATTTTAAATGATAGTTCGAAATTTTTTATTGCTGGAATGTTAGAAGAATCCATGAAAAATTCGATCGAAAGTTCTGATATTCGAATTGAAATGTATTTAACCCTTATTAATTATTTTATGTATAATTTGTATGACATTCCTTAAATTATAATTTCCCTTTTAATATTTTACTAGTCGACCCGGTTCGGTGCGATTTCGTTCGCGTACACGCTTGCTTATAAACCTTCCTCTTTAATTACTCTATCTATTGTTGAAAACCGCATTAACATCCGTTGCGTAGTTTAAAAGATCTATGCGTATATACATACATAGATACATAGGGACAAACGGCGGGAAGCGACTTTGTTTTATATTATGTATATGTGATGTGACCTACAAATACAGCTCATCGTCATGTCAGCGTTAGTGTCATGTCCAAACAGCTGCAACAAGGCAGTATTAACCAAACCAATCGTCACTCGCAGGTGTTCAGCGATGAAATCAAGGAAATAATACAGCACGTTCACAACGAGTGCGTCGGCAAGACCGGGGTCGCCGAGGGTGAGTACGCAAAAGAAAATTTAGTTTCCGCCCACCTTTGTTCTTACGCATGGGAGTGACGTAAAACACGCCGCGCTAAAGCTTGCGCCACACTGCTGTTGGCCGGCTGGAAATGACATATTCAACTTTGAATAGAAATCAAAATGGGGTGTCGGCACGATTTTTTAAATAAATAATTAAAAATGGTTGGGTATGTTCTAGGTAGGGCAATTTCACATGAAAATGTGGACTGGACAGACACTGGACAGAAGCACCAAATTTTATTCAGATGCTGGTTAGGTACTTCTAAGTGATTTGAAATCAAGATAGTAGCCGCCATAAAATTCAAGATGGCCTACGGAGGAGTCCGTTTCTTTAAAAACAATTTAAAGCTAAGTACCTAACCAGAACCTGAAAACATTTTGTGCTTATGTCCGGTGTTTCCTATGTGTAAGTCTACTTTGACCAACAAGTTGCCCCACTATTAGGTATGTTTGTTCATTAGATTATAAATGTCATATATTTTTTATTTCGAGATTGAAATTAATAAACATGTTCATGAGAGAGCAGAATCTCACGTAATAAAATAACTAGGTATTTCCCTTTTATCACAAGCATTGCTTTAAAAAATGTCTCATGTTTGCGTATAAAGAGTCTTTATTGTTACTTGTCCCCAGAGGATATACAGAATTGCGAAAACGGCATATTTAAGGAGGATCAAAAATTGAAGTGCTACATGTTTTGTCTGATGGAAGAAGCGAGTCTTGTAAGTTATATTTGTCTCTTGTTTCCTTTCACTTCTCCAAACAAAGCTATTTTAAACATGATTAATTTATAATTACTTTCTTAATTAATTATGCATACAGAATACCGCAGCCAAACAATACTATTTTAAATATAATTGTGTTCCTGCCAGTGAGCTAGGTTTCCAGTGCTCCATGGGGTGAGGTTTTGGGAAATCGTGGCTGTGGCATTTGCCTTGTTGCTGCCAGAGCAAAACGTGTTATAGAGCTAGTTAATGTTTATAGGCAGCGGTGACCACTTTCCATCAGGTGGCCCGCATTCTTCGTGTCCATCTTTTGCCAAGTCCATCAAACATCATCATCATCTGACGTTCAGTGTGAAACTTAGGTCTCCCCGCGTCTTCCACACTGATCGACTCTGTGCCACTTACATCCAACGGATACGACTTTCACGATGTCGCCCGTCCACCTCGTGGGGGGCTGTCTCGCGCTATGATTGCCGGTACGTGGTCACCACTCTAATCTTTCGGTCCCATCGGCTATCGGAGCTACGTGGCTTGCCCATTGCTTGTGTAATGATTCTGACAGGTGTATCTCGAGATACGGTAAAAAGGATGTGGAAGATGGATATTTGCATAAGCTACACATTGTTTCTCATAAACTGCAAATTTCTAATGGAGTAGTCATATAATAAAAATTTCCATAAACATTCCATGGACACTTCGCATTTTAGTACAGCCTCAGCTACGTATATAACAGATGAGGCTATGTCATAACACAATAGGCTTATTTTTGAGACGTTGTCTTTCTGTTCATGCGAATAAAGTAACGAAAATAATTCAACATTTCCTTCTCATTTCCGGGTGTAGAGCTTTCTAGTTGCTATGCTACTCGTGTGTAAAGATATGCCCTATATACATTTTGAAAGCAGAGTTCGAAGACTTACCTATGTATAGGTTTTCTTAGCCTTTGGACGACTTAGTTGGGTACGCAACAGAAATGTATCAAAATTAGATGTGCCACGAATATTCGGCCACTTTCGGTATTCGGCCTATTCGGCCACTTTCTTAACAAGAAAACACAAAGATTTATTTATTTTAATCACCAATCAGCACAATACTTGATCATAATCTATCAATTTGCCGTCTGGTATCAAAGGAGATGTATGAAAAGCTAGGCTAGGGAGTTGTGTAAGGACGAGCAAAGTGGCGGTCCATAGTCTCTGCGTACCCTACCTGTGGGGCGTAAGCTTTATGTATCCGGTGGAGTACAAAAACAAGCCCTTCGACTTACGGGTGTCGTGCAAGGCAACTAATGTTTGAGAGGTAGCTAGGACCTCCGTAGACCAGTAGAAAATAGGTAGAAGTATTTTCCATTGAGTGTTTTCAAAACAGCGACTTTCAACTAGGCTGGAGCAGGCTCAAGTCCAGCAGCTGACGGACTTATGGATGTGATTATGTGAGTCTATCAGTAATAAATTCAATATCAAAAACTATGTTGTATGATGTATGTGTATGCAGCATCGGTAATCCTATACAATCCAATTTACACAATTAGCATTGGTAAATCTATATAATCCTATACAATACAATTTTATTCCATTTGATCTAGCATTCACTCTCGCGAAATAGATTTAGTTTAACCGAATATTCGGCGCTTCGGCCGAGAACCAGGCCGAATATTCGGTACTATTCGGGGCATCTCTAATCGTAATCGTGATAGTTGCATGGTAATTGCATGGCTAATAAAGATAGCTTTTTTTGTTTAATGAAAGACAGAGACATTATACTGTATTTCTGAGAAGTACTTTCGTACAGGGTTTCATTATTTATCCAGAGGCTGAGGACACCTTGTGTATCAGCGGATATAATTACATCGGTTGTTTGTATTTTTAAGGTCGACGACGAAGATACGGTAGACTACGAAATGCTGGTCAGTTTGATTCCCGAACAGTACTCCGAAAGGGTAACCAAAATGATATTTGGCTGCAAACATCTTGGTAAGTCATACTTACATTATGTTAACCATTAAATTCTAAGTAGTTATAAATTAACATTATTTAAGTACATACATTTTATCAGGTGGTAGGACTCTGTAAAGCCTGAGGAGTTCGCCCGGGTGAGTACCACCGCCTTTCTATTTCTACCGCCAAGCAACAATGCTTGCATTGTTGTATTCCGGTTTGAAGGATAAGGCATCCAGCGAAATTACAGGCATGAGGCATTTCATCTTAGTCCTCACAGTAACTACTCACCTGCGGGTACCTGGAACCTAAATGTATGAACTGTAGATGTTATGGGCGACAGTTACCACTTACCATTAGGTGGACTGTCTGCTCATTTGTTACTGAATAGCACAAAAAAATATTATATGCGCCAAGACGTAAACAAACAATGTATCCCCTCACTGTTGTGTTTACATAGAGAAGAAAATACAAAGTTTCAATTGAAATAGTTTTCCCTATTCCTATTACAGACACACCCGACAAACAGAAATGTCAAAGAGCTTTTGATGTCCATAAATGTTCATATGAGAAGGACCCGGACGTAAGTGCTGAAAATGTAACATTTATATTTTTTGTATGTTTTAAATGAAGATAGTAACGAACTTTCTCTTTTTTTCAGATCTATTTCTTATTTTAATTACTTTAAGATAGTACGCTGACGAGACCGATATCTACATCGTTAAATTAAATTGCGTGAGCATTATGTTACTATGTTTCATTTTTTATTTGTGGCCCAAATAGCATGATTCTCTTAAATTTAGACCGCCCAAAATGAAAACGATGTTGCGACGTTAACATCAACAAATAAATCAGAAAAATTTCAAAGAAGCCAAGTTAATCGCAAAGAAAGAAAAATACTCACTCGCTCTTACTCGTAAATATATAAGGACGTAATTTGGCGCTGCCTCGGGCCTTTGACTCGTCTATTTTTTACGAAACCACGCTCAAGTTTATTCAGATTTTGAAACAAGTATAATACCGACAAATTAATTTGCCTTACGATTAATAATTTTGTTCGAGCAGAAATAAATGACTCCGTATCTCGCGAAACGTGTAATTGTGATCTTTAATAAAATTAAATTCAAAAGAATTTAATTCCGTTAGATTAAATGAAGCAATTTGAGAAACTGCCTGTCTAAATAGCCACTCAATGAGAATGTTTTTGTTTCTGCTTCTGACAAGCTACCAGAAATAGTATAATATCATTATTACAGTCTCACGAATGTTCTAATTTTACTTACAAAAGAGATTTGTGATTTAGTAGATATGCACGAAATTATATTTTAAGAGTGTAAGAGCAGTGAAATTTATACCACGACTATTCGTGTTTTCTGTAGAAATTACGCAAACTGATAAATGCTCCTTTATCAGGTGGGTAGGACTTTGTCAAGTCTGAGGAGTCCACCTGGGTGAGTACCACCGCCTTTTCTATTTCTGCCGCCAAGCAATAATGCTTACATTGTTGTGTTCCGATTTGAAGGATAAGGTAGCCAGTGAAATTACAGGTATGAGGCGCTGTCCTAATTGGAAACGGTCGTGCTATCATGGTCGTATGATGGACTTCGAACGACCAATCATCATATCAGCCGAAAGACGCCCACTCTCCACAAAGGCTGGTCCTGTGCCTTACGCAGCCAGCTGGTACCTACGATCTTTACCAGGTCATCGGGCCTGCCCACGCTGCGTCTTACGGTACGTGGTCGCGTTATGGGCGACAGTTACCACTTACCATAAGGTGGGCTGTCAGTTCGTTTGTTACTTAAAGTTGCATAAAAAACACCTATCGACCTATCGTGTAACATAGGTAGAACACTGGCTTTTGCCATGGTCGTCTACTAAGTACTACATAAGTACTATAACTTGTGTAACCCGATTATTTAAAAAGTAACGAGTGTCTATAAAGTCCGGCTGATCTCTGCGCGGAACAAACCTACCGCGACGACAACGATAATCCCCACTAATGTGAGGAAGCCAACTAAAAGTCCCAATTACAATAAAAACCACGTTATTTAACAGCAAAACGACATTCAAAAGACGGAAAAACCGGAGGGTCGGAACATCTGCACATAAAGAGGCAATTTGGAGATTGCCGGGGGCGCACCGCCGCCACCGTCAATTGTACTCAAATGTATTCAAAATTAAAAAGACCAAGAAAATATTGCACGGGAATTCACCGTGGTAACGCAGAGCGGATGTGGACCGCAGACGTACGCATGGAACTTGTTATATCTTTGTCATTGTAAGTGCCTACTTATCTGTTAATTATATATTGTTAACAGAAAATTCTAAGTAAGTATACGGAGTGCTTTGCGACAAAAGGAATCACTTTGAGGAAACCTGCGTATCATGGGTAAATTATAAGATGACATTTAATGTTTATTTAAGGGAATGTCTATAAAGACGTAACATTACATCTATAAACTGATTACAGTTTATAGATGTAAAACTTAGATTTTAGAAACTGTATGTATAATTATGAATAATCGCCAACTTCACTAGAGCGCTGGACACGGTCTCCCCCAAATTATTCGCGCTCTGAGTTTCTAATTCCGAATATTAATAGCTCGTCTGGGATCGGGCAGTGATTTGATAGTCAAAATAGGAGCAACATATTGACACAGTACAATGCAGACGGTATTAGGTTTATATAGTTATACTACTGACTAGCTATTATACCTATCCTTATCATCCAAGAAATGGATATCTAAAATTAAGTATTTAAAAAGTAATGAAAGAGTTGCTACATTATATTTGTCCCTTTGTAAAGGCACACCTTAGACAGATTATAGTGTCAATATCCATTTAAAGTAGCGAAAAGTGAACAAATTGAATCACTATTATCAGTAGGCGTGGAACAAGGCAATTATCCAGGTAAATTAAGTTAGGTTCGGCCCCTTCGACCGCCATAGTTCCCTCAAAGGAAACGCCGCGCCGTTCGGAAAGGCGTTTGTTTCGGAGGCGCGCCACGAAATGAATATTGATGAATATGACTTCATGGGGGCCGGAGATGATGCGCTGAAAAATTAGCTTCTTTTCATCGTTTTATTGCCCCGGCATCGCTTGGGAAGCGCCCCTGATGAAGACTAATACAACCGTTAATTTTGCTTAGTAACGATAAACAGATTTATTACGTGTGTTGAATTTAAACCGGACGCCTCTAATAGAGATTAATTTATCTATCGGTCTTGCATATGCAGGTAGTTGTTTACGTGTAAGGGTTATTTAACGTAACTTTGAACCACCTTGGCCTGTTAAAGTGTAGCAGTAATTTTGGTATCACGTTTAAAGTTGTTTATTACACGACATATGAAAGTAACAGGGGCATAAATATGCAGGGTGGGTTAAGGGTGGTCCCGCGGGCGGCGTGTCATCTTGGCTGGCTGACCGGAAGACACAATCTATATGCAAATGGCACACAAGATACAAGCCACTGATGTTGGGCGCTTCCAGACGCACCCGACTTGCATTAACGCTGCTCAAATTGCAACACCATGTACAGCATCTGCCCAAAGTGTTACATGTATGTTTGCGTACATTTTTGAGCCACATAATTATCGTTTTAATGACTTTTATCAGTTAATTGGTTTGTTAGGTCAATATTTATTTTTATCATAGAGGTAGTTTGGAGGTTGTGTTGTGAGGAATGACTACTTTTTGAAATCTTTGCTAGTAAAGCCGCTGGCGTAGACCAGGAGAAATGTACTTTCTATACATAGTATAAAACAAAGTCGCTTTCCGCCGTCTGTCCTTCGGTAGTATGTACGTACGCTTAGATATTTTAAACTACTCAACGGATTTTAATGCGGTTTTCAATAATATATAATGGTTCAAGAGCAAGGTTTATAGCGTGTGACAACACGTGAACGAAGTAACAACGGATCAGCTAATAGGAAATAAGTTAATAACAAGCACAACTCAGACCTGGAACAGAACAGAAAGAAACTTTGTCACTTCCCAGCAATGTGGTGTCGGGCAGGTGATTTTATTTTCAATCACGGCAACAGCGTTTTTCGCTTTGGAAATTTAAAGCAACTTCTAGCCCGCCTGCCGTGCATGGGAATAATACCAAACTCAGTCATGGAGGGTCCTCTGCATCTACTCATCTCATCAAATGTTTTGTTTATTCTCAAAGTAAAAATTGGCGCGAGGGCCGGGGTCCACTTTTGACCATGATCCGGGATTTGGCACATCAGGTAATTACAGTAGAGCGACTGCCATCTTGGCCGTGTGGCGTCCGGTAGAGAACAATAGTACCAACCCCTTACACTCATGGGTGTCATACAAGGCGATTAATGTTTTTGAGGTAAAAATTCTGGAGTCTCCATAGACTGGAAAATGGGGAGCAGCGTTTTCAGCACTGCGATCTCCAACCCGCCTGCCAACCGTGGAGATGATGGTAATAACCTCCCCTCTTATGGAGGAGGACCTAAATCCTGCAGTGGACTGTTATGGGTGGTGGTGTTGACCGCCATTTGGCCTCTGTAAACCTGTTAACGTTTAGTCGCCTGATATGCCGGATTCCTTACGATCGCGATGTTTTCCTTTAGCGTAAGAGCATCGATTAGTTCATAACACAGAAAAAATCATTCAATGTACATGGCGACACTCGCTTACGAAGCCAACCCACTAGGTATTATTATTTTGACGACCTGAGTGGTTCAGAATAAATAATAATTTATTAGTTAATTTTCATTGTTACAGATTTTTAGTAGATTAAAGTAGTTATTAAGTTTTCTGGCACCCATAACACAAGCTTTGCCTACTTAAGGGCTAGATGGCGCTGTGTGAATTGTCCAAGCCTACAGATTATTATTATTTATTTTATTTATTAGGCCACCGATGCTCTACTAGTGTTCTCAAAGTGTCAACCATAAATTCGTGTTACTATTATTATTATTATTTTATGGCTTAAGACAAGGTGCTCAGTGTTTACCGCGATGTTCCGCGAGCCCGCCGAGCCGCTTGTTTATTTAAAAATAATGATTTTTCTCCACTTTGCTTTTTCGAGGAAAAGGTAAATGATGTTGAAATAGCGCTAGCGGCGCCTCCAAAATTACGAGAAAGGTATCCTGAATGTTTGTATCTCATGATTACATCTTTTCATTTGCTTGGAAATTATTAGTTTGCTTTCCTTACTTTTAAATGTCTTGGGAATACACGATTGTTTTTATTAACAGGAACATTAAAAGAGATTTTGTGAAATTCGAGTGATTTGAAAATGAGTGTGATGGTAGGGGTGCAAATGTTAGTAAATATGAAACTCGAATTTTGCCTGGAATACTTTATTAGATACTGTAGTTTAGTAGTAAGTAACGTAGAGTTAGGAGTTTATAAAGCACTTTAAATTGTTTTACATTGCTGGTCCTTGGCGATAATGTCCCGGATGTGCTTTCGTACGTAAATAAATAATTTCTTTTATTATATGAAATATAAACATAATTTACAATTACATTTAAAACACACACCCGGGGCTTGCGTTTTTATTTCTAACGTAAAGACGTGCTGGTATATCGGTCATCCAGAAGTCAAGGCGTTACCATGACAACGATAATTAGGACACGATAACAACGATAATGAATGAAATCAGTGTAGATTTTCCTTCATTGCTCCGTTTCCTTAATAAGGGAAACTTTACTTAGTTCTCAGCAACTAAAACCTACAAAGTACATTCGTTATAGTTTGGTTTGTTTATGGCGGCGCGAGTAGCAAGGTCAAGTGAGAAGCTGCCAGAGGCCTGCGCCTTGTTACAGTGATTGCATCTTCATTCAGGAGTCACTCTGGCCAAATCGTGCTCGCGGCTAGACCTGCGAATGTCCAGAAGGGGTTGGATGTGGCAAGTTTTGATTTTAGTTATATTTAGTTTATATGATTGTTTATATGATAGTTTATATGACGGATTGTTGATGATTTCGTGATATTCTCTAAACTCAAATTGTCGTGGTTTTGGATCTTCATAGAAATAACAATTTAACAACAAATAATATTTTCCATGATACACACAATGTGAAGGCGACGCATACTATGGGTTAGAAAGAGGACTTTCATAATTTGTAGCAGTGCTACGGATCTGGGCATGTAGCGCGTCTAGTCTTTCACAGCGCGTAGCAGTACTACGGGTCGGAAAGTGAAGCGCATTAAGTCTTTCGCAACGCGTAGCAGTGCTATCATTCAGAAAGAGCAACGCGTTAAACTCATTCAGAATATGAAGCAGTTTACGGATCGGAAAAATAATAGTACATTTAAATCTTTCATGACGCGTATCAGTACTAAGTCTGTCTGTAGGTCCATTTTCAACCTCGAGCAAAGTTATCTTGCGCCTACTATAGAAGTCCAACGTCACCTTCTAGCTACCTAGGTACACTTTTTAAATGGACACTCTTGGTGGCGGACTAATAAGTCCAGGGCTCAGCTTCAAGAAGGTATCCTTAAACCGCCGCATCCACCTTGCGCGCACGGCGGCGGCCGTCGCGGCGGCGACCGCTGGCTAAGCCAATTAGTGTCCACTTGGGTAAACAGCGGCTCGTTAGCGGACTTGTGTGCGCTATTCAATTCAATTTGCAGCCACCACCGCCACTTATTGATACGACACACATTTCTTTGTCCTCTTTCATTTTCTGCCGGCTCAAGCGGAATCGGCCCGTTGGGTGCGGCAGCTGGGGATTGGCCGCGGGTTTGCTTGCTTGGTGTTGTGTATGTTGTATTTTATTTGCAACATGTATGTTGACTGTCGACTATGCACATTCAACTTCGCTATTGTTGTTAGTCGTTTGACTGGCGGTTTTGAAGTCTCCTATTGGCGGGCGACGTCCATTGTACGATCATGGTCGCATGATTTCTGCCAATTAGGACAGCTTTGTTGTTAGGCGCTGTCCTATTTGTCAACGGTCGTACGACTTTGGTCGTGCGCCGGGCGGTTTTGAGGTCTCCTGTTGGTCGAGCGACGTTGGACGACCATGGTCGCGCGACCGCTGCCAATTTGGGCAGCACCTTAGAGTTACAGAAATATTTCAGTTTAAGGGAATTATAGGTGGCTAGAATATTTATCCAGATTTATGTACTGCTATCACACCAAAAGTAGATAATATATGTTATTTATTTTTTATTTAATAAAAAATTCTGACAAGGCTGTGTGAGTCGATTAATACGAGTATAAGCCAGTTTTACTATTCTAGCGTTAGATAATCGTAGTTAAAGCTTTTAAAATGAGTCAACATGCGATTTTAAACAGCGTTACTCTACCGAAATCTCGTTACCCTCAAAGTATGGATTCTGTTTCCATTGATGTCAGCGGTTTCAATTATGGGCCGCTTACGGCTTGTTTTGGACCCTTAAGGTAATTTCGGGCGAGCCGCAAGGAACGCTGCGGTGGGCCCGCCGACGGCCGAACAGTTTGCTGATTTCACGCACAAGCGTTCGCGTCATTCGGGGGGCGCCTAATTGAGATTAAATGTTTGTTTTGTTGCATAATTTCCTGTTTTACCCGTGAATGTGGACCGTACTTGTTGGGGTTATTCGCTCTAATGTCGGCCCGATGTTGGCTATTGGTTTTGCGAAGTCAGTTTTGAATTTTCAATGTAGTGAAGTTTGCTGTTTTAGTTTGTTTTTATTAACAAAATTAGGTCCGATTTAACAACGGTACGAAATTCCTGTTTATTATATCTAGGTAGAGCTAAATATAATAGTGAACTAATCGGTGTACACCATTTTGAATCTCTACACTTAAGTTTTTTTTTAATTCGGTTAGATGCCCAAAGGCACATGACAGAATATGTTTTGTTGTGTTTTGTTCTTCATCTACGTAATTTTTTATACTACTCAGTGACAAACAAGCAGACAGCCCATCTGTTGGAAAACGGTGACTACAGTACGAGTCATTTTGACGTCAGTAGTACAAAGTGGTAAATTATGCACATCGGCTAGCTTCCGCTTTCGACGTGTGACGATGACGATGCTCCACGATTACTTACCGCCGACATTCGTACAGACACAAAAGACTATTAGCCACTTACATACGCGACCATCTGCCGGTTCGTTTGCGCCCATTGATACGGTGTAACCATGAATGCGCTTGGCGCTGCCGATAAGTAATCACGTCGGTCCGCGCCGATCGGCGGCGCATCGAAAGGATGTCGCGGTTGTCCCGCGGTAATCTAGTCCGTGACTTGCAAGTGGAATGCGTGGTTTTATTACGTGCACCCCCCGCGCCCTGCGCCCCCGCCCCCGCGCCAGTCGTTAGCTGTACCGCATTGTGGCGGATATTGCCGCGCAGACCGAACGCGAGCTCCACACGGGAATTTCCTACGGCTCCAATCTCGATGCTCTTCAGGCAAATGCTAATGCGACGCTTTTTGCATAGAGATTCTGATTAAGGCGGGAGCGGTGACTGGGGTGGTATTGATATTATTTGATTTTTGCTGTTGTTTTGCCCGGTAGAATGGTCTATTGAGGCGGTTGACCATGTGGTGTTCGGAGTAGATTGGCACCAATAGAACTGATGGCTATCGAAAGGCGGCATGGTGTGAGATCTCAGTAGACCAGAATTAGAGGTCTTTTACCTGAAAGTCCCCATGCCATGCAATGCATGGCCAGATGCCAGCAAGATATTATGACACGCCGTTCTCTTCGAGGAGGCTCATGGCCAATGGTTACGGGTAGGCTTGATAGGGGCAGGTCTACCACCATACTTTTATTCGCGGTGGCAGAGTGGCGATAGTGTCCACCTTCCCAGCTCGTGATCCAAGTCCCAGAATTCCTACTTGTGGACCCTGTAACAATACCTTTTTTTAATGCGTTTAACACTTACCACGCGCGTTAACTATCGATAAACGCTGAATACGCCATTTGCGGCTTTGATGAATGAATTAACTGTCCATTATATATTATAAGTGCACACATATATATTATAAGTGCATACAAGTAAAATTCAACTCGTCGAAAATGTATACTCCGCTCGTTTAATTATGTACGTTTTTCACTTTTTAACCGTTTACGGCGTGTGTTTGCGCCAAAGGTCCATTGAGCGGAAAATTATATGCAGCATCACGGCGGAAGTCACGATCTGCCATAAAGGTTGGAGCGGGGAATAATTAATAATGAAGCTTTCAGAAGTTTTCTTTTTACCATAACATAATGGCGAAGTGAATTTCTTATAAAGCCGGTTATCCCAATTTTATGCAACAATATTGTAGTAGGGGATTAATTTGGCTCGGGGGCCGCACCGAACGAAGCCGTTTTAAAAACATGGCGCCCCCATAATGATTGCTTGATGAGAAGCGTCAGTTTGCTGCACCCGCCGCCTTTATTTGCGGATGCTACTACACCCATTTTTAATCAGCGAACGTTATCGTGATATTAATGACTGTTTGGGAATAAATAATGGTAATGTACGATGTATTTCATAGGGCACCTCGCAGATCCATCGTGAATATGTTTAAAACAACGACAAGTTCGAGCCTGATACGTGCGCGAAGGGTTCTATCCCTTTGTAATAAAGAACCGTACTAGCTACATGTGTAGCTGGTAAGGTGATAGGTATGACAACTTTTTGCTGTACGCTACATCAAAATAAAATATAATAGAAATTAAGTACATCAAGAAATTTTTGATTTGTTTAGTGGACACTTATATATTACTAGCGGACCCGGCACAACTTCGTTCGCGTACACCCACTTTACCCATATCTATCCTTTTTTCTTGCTTATAAACATTTGTCTTGAATCACTCTATATATTTTTGAAAACGCATTAAAATACGTTGCGTAGTTTGAAAGATCGATACGTAGTTAGTACGACTACGTACAAAGGGACAGACGGCGGGAAGCGACTTCGTTTTATCCTATGTATATATGTAATTTTTGCGCCAGTAAATTTCAGTAGCCCTAAACATGATTTGCCAGGATACCTTTAAATATCAAGCCAATACTCAGTATACGGACACAAAGTTTGTAGTTCCAGAAGTTGTTTAGTCGTAAACTCGATCGTCGAGCGCAAGTTGAGAAGTCCAAGTGTGGATGCTAACATGTCCCTAAGTGAAAATTAGAGGGTAAGCGCATAAGTTTAATTCGTCGGAAACATGCTGTCGGATGTGAGTTTTGGATGCAGTTTACGATATAAGTAACAATTATCTAGTTGTTGGTCGCAATTATTTTTATAATGTTTGTTGTTATACTTTTTTACTTCGGACACCTGAATTTCTTAGATCCTTTTTTCATTTTTGTGGATATTCACAAAAACAACCTCCTCTTATCACATACCTATACGTGCTATGCTATGCGGTGCTTGTCACAATAGAATGCTAGCTAACTGCAGGAAAAAGTTTTCAAAAATATTAAAGTCAACGGGCACAGCTTAGTCAAGAAAGTTTTTAAACTATAATTACAAATATTAAATAAGAAAGTGAAACAACTACTTCGGAAATAAAATGGAATTTACACATAACATGTTGTATAAACATTAGGTTAATTAGACGCATAATTTCAGAATCTCAAAATAGCTACAGTGGATCTCATCTTACAATATGTGCATTATATAAATGTTCAATATTTCTTCACTCACTCACTCACTGAATGAAACTTCGTTAAACGATATTTTAAAAACCGTTAAAGGTAGAATGTTGTAATTTATAATATACTGTTCTTAAAAAAGATCTCGAAAATGATTTCAAGAAAAGGGTGCACGGCCGTGCTTATCTGCTTAACTTGGCTGGGGGCACTGCCGTACCCCCTGATGTACGAACTACCAACGATAGAGGTAGACATCGCAAAGGGGTTGATACAATACATATTTATTTTTGCTTGAAAAATTTTCATACCAGTACAAGTTGGTCGGATGCGAGTTTTCTGAAACTTTTCTTCTTTACTTATTTGAGGACGGTCGGGGCGAGCGTTCGAACTTCTAACTCGTGTTATTGAATTTAATGTACCTACACGCTTGTACCTCTCCTTCCGATGTAGGTAAGAATTCTAAAGCTGTAATATTATGTTTGGGTAGATTGGGTATACCATATTTTAAAGAGGAAATGTTTGTGAATTTGTACGTTGGGTAATCTCGGAAACTACTAAGCCGATTTTGAAAATTGTTTAACTAATAGGAGGCTACATTATTCCCAAGTGATATAGGCTACTTTTTATCTTAGAAAATAATGTGGTTCAACTCAACTCAAAATTTCTTGATTGATTAGGACATTAAATATCTCTTTCAATCATCGATAAGACGATAGTTCCACGGGATTGTTGAATGTTTACAGTGATCCGACCTGCGCGCGTGTAAAACCTCGGGGGACTGCTAGTATAAATGCCTACAGCTACATTGATTGTTCACGTTCCCCGTACTTCAGTTAAATATTTGACCTGTTTATTTGTTTATTTAGTGGCGTAAAAGCAAGGCTTTAACTGTTTATTTGCCGAGTAAATCCCGTTTGATGTTTCTCGGGCCATCCCACGGTCGGGAAACACGTAAAAGACATACGAACGGGAGTAAGCGTGTAAATTTTTCTTTGGGGTGTGCCGCTAAAGGTTTCCTTAGGCCAACATTTACATTTGGCGTCTCTTCCTTTGGCGGCGGTGTTTGCGGGAACGCACTTTAATCAGGGAAAACAGGTGGCAAGGAAAGAGCCGCACAGCAATTTTTATATTGGAATTTCTTATAAAATCACCGAGTTTTAGCAAATAAAATTTAAAAGGAAAATGTTTGATTGCTTTTTGCTGTACCTATAAAGAGTGAGGTGGTTTTTCTCTTTGGTAAAAGAAGTGAGGTAGGTATCTTTGGTAAGTATAATGAGCAAAATTAGTCAGCAAGGTATCTAGTAAGAGTAAGTTTGCTTACCTACAACCGGAAAAACCGAAGAGGAGCACGAAAATTACCCCGGATATCTTCACGTATCCAATTTACTTGACAATATTTCACGCGACGCGCTGCTTGTTTGAAGGGTCGCCGCAGGAATGACTGAAAACATATTTATCTGAGGAAATTGAATTACCAGGAGCACACGCGCCGCGTCTAAGAAACCGGGGCACGGTTCGCTATCATTACAAAAAAAATATTAGTCAGCGGTTGTTTCGCATCAATATCCGGATTAGGTGGGATCGAATTTGGTTCGTGCGGATTTGTGCAGTTCTCAATTTCCTGCGACATCCGGTGTGCATGAGGCCAGCGGGCCGTCTCGCCCGGAGAATGGAGAGCGCGGCCATTTGCATCGCGACACTCCGGCCTCGGCACGGCAAATTGTTGTCGCATCGATGACTCGATCAATACGCCATCTAGACTCGGACCATGTTTTGCCTGCGAATCATGCACTGGAGCGACTTCAGTGGACGGTTGGTATGAAATTGTGGATCTGGAGAGTAGGAGAATATGAGGAGAAATTAAAATGAAATACGAATGTTTATAGGGTTCTTTATTTATGTGGGGGTAATATGGGATCCTACCCTTAGGATCGTCGGTGGCAGAGCGGTTAAGGTATCCGACTCGTAAGCGAGAGGTACCGGGTTCGAATGCCGCTGCGACCATGTACCAATGACTTTTTTCTGGTCATGGAGTTTAGATGGCAGTCGCTCCACTGTAATAACCTGATCTGGATCAAGGTCAAGGCGGTCCTGGACTCTAGTATGCGAGAGCACAAGCGGGACATTAACTTCAAATTGTTTTTTTTTAGTAATAATGGACCCTACCCTACCACCATCCTCTTGGCCCAAGCCAACCTCACTTGCTCGTGGTTACCCTACCCTACTGACAGACTTACGAGGCTCAGGCAATACGGCTTTTCTCCGGGTTTTGCAAGACAGGTGGTAAGTAGTCGCCGCACGTAAAAAGCACTATAAATCTTTTTATAGAAAATTCTAGTAAAACACTGAAAGAGCGAACCCTGCCGAAGTAGAAGCCGCGATTGATATTTTAATTTAAATAAATATCTACGGCAACTGAAAAAATACATCGAATTAACGATATTAACTTCTCCAGTAAATCTCCATACTCTAGATAGATAGATAGACATACTCTTTATTGCACACAAAATTACAGAAAAGAAAATTGAAAGAAATACTCTAGTAACGTATCTAGTCTTGGCATTGTTATTTCGTCTCCAAAACTGCGCATACATAACAAATCCGGTTCGTTCGCCCGGGTCCGGGGTCGGTTTCGGTTCGTTTAAGTTCCATAACGCGGCTGTTTGCGTAGCCCGGCCCGCGCGTTGCACGATCACAGAATTTGCAATGAAAATTTACCTTGTCAACGTGCACTGCAGTTGTGAACAGACATCTGGCGCCGCCCCAGACAAAACAGAGGCCTAAACGTTTGAATATTTGAAACAAAAACGTATAAAAATTGTACTTATGTTATCTGAGCCCGTAAAAAAGGGATTGTTTGCCGTCGCGTACGAAGATACTGTTGGGGGTTTAAATATTTTAAAATCGTATAATCCGTTATTCCTGGCGGAGTGACAGTGTTCGAGCTGCGGTCCTAAACAAATAGAGGGATTTAATGAGGCCAGAACAGGCCCGCAGCGGCCCGACCGCGACGGCTACTTTCGCATGTGAATAAAATACATGTGAACTATACCACAATCGCCCATCATTATAACTTAAAATGAGATTAATTAAAACTTGTTTCCGACAAACGCGATACTAAAGTTAATTATATCAGTTTTGAACAGTTTAACGATTCAGCGCATTATTTTAATGCACGTATTCGGATTTTATCGTAATGAAATGGCGAATGGAAGGAAAGGATCAACCAGGAGTGGCACTTATAGAAACAGCAGATGTTGTGGGCTCTCCCGACGTCTCGAGACTCTATGGTCTAGAGCTGGTAATACCGCTCAACTATTTCATTTCATAGGTACCTTCAATATTTTTTATTACACACAATGTAAATTTTTATTAGGAATTATTAGGAATTAGAACCAACTAATTGTTTAAGCATTATTTTGCTTTTATTTTTATTACATCATCAATCCATTCACACTCTATTGTGGTATTAATAACAAGTGCAGAATTTTAACAGTCCGTGGAAATGTTACTGAAACTCTATATAGTTATTCACCCTGGAAGCTTTCATTAAAACCTTGCCTGTCCGGGTTGTATGGTAGTACACGCTGAATACAAATGCACGTAGGTAGAGCTGCACAAGTTTATATTAATTTACTTGAAGAGTTTTCCTCTGATTTATTGGTATTCATTACGAATGGAACCCTCACCGACTTTATTCAAACAAACTTGAGTATTTGGTTTTGTTGAGAACCTATTAAATGCATTTACGGTGTAAACGGTAAATTATAGGTTTGGATGATTATTACAACAGTCTCGTTTGGCACTTCGTTACGGTATGTTTCATTATTATTTGTTTAAAAAGCTGGGATCCTAAGTGAAAAGAATAAAAGGAGATGTGTCAAAACAAGTGTTGATATATGCGAGGCTAGGAAATTGTGTCAGGTTAGAACAAATTGGTGGTCCATATAGTCTCTGCTTACATAGAGCATATTATACAGGTTGATTTGTAAAACACTAGTAACATTTTAACAGGGATATCTGTGATTAAAAAACAACCGTTGTTCTGTAACTTTGCTGAATTTTAAAAATACGACTTCCTCATATACAAATCAAATGGCTTGGTGCCATTTGTACGGTGAGTCAAATTTTTTAAATAGAGTATTACAAAGCTGTAAAACAAACATTGATTGTTATAATTGCAGGAATTCCGTGTTAAGATTGTTTAATATACACAGACTAATTACATATGTCAAAATCTTTGCGAATATGTGAATAAGTGCCATTGTACAAAACAGACCAATGTTAAAACTAAAATAATCTGCATTTTATGTATTTGTTCCATAAGCTTATTGTAATTTAGGCAAAAATTAAAAAAAATGAAACAATTATTTTCATAATATTTAAGCATTACAAATATTTTATATTACACATAAAACCTCTTTACCCCTATAGGCTAGTCATATGTTACATTCGAAATTGCAATAATTGCGGTAAATTTGCATTTTTTATATGTTGTTTGGGTCCACCTAGATAGTATTTATCCAAATTTGCAGCACTTTAAAATGTGAACGCGGTGAGTTATGGCTAAAAAACCGCTAATTTTTTTTACACTTTTTTTAGTTTTATGAAAAAAAGAAAGGTCATTATGACTATTTTAAAGTAGACAAAATTCCTGACCGTTTGAGCCCTAATCCAATTTTCAGGGTGCCCAATTTTCAGTACTGTTTTCCAAAAAGTTGAAAAATGGATAATTACCAATTTTCAACCGAAATATCAGGTATACTGAGGTATCTACGAGAAAAATAATAGGAAATGAATATGTAGCAAATTTAATTACCTTCATTTTGAGACTAAAAGTATGTCCGTATGCGTGATAGTTTGTTCGATGATGACCATAAACCAAACAAGCCTAAAAGTGACAATAAAATTACTGGAATTCATCTCTACTCGTATGTGTTATCTAGTTACATTATATATTATTATCATATCAGCCGAACGATGCCCAATGCTGGGCATAGGTCTTCCTCAGGGATATCCACAAAGGCCGGTCCTGTGCCTTCCGCATCCAGCTGGTACCTGCGATCTTTACCAGGTCGTCGGTCTACCTTGCGAGAGGCCTCCCCACGCCGCGTCTTCCGGTACGTACCGTACTTCCGGTTCCGGTTTCAGTTCCGTACATCACTGGCAACACACATTGGTCAAAGACCTTACAAACACTTCAATGCTTCGATATATACCGATAGTCGATTTAGCACCGCTGTAGGAACTGGAGCACCGCCCAAGTTTCGATCGAATCGAAGGTAGTCCACAAACGCCAAGCACAATGGCCGATTATACCCTTCGGTTTTCTGTGTAACCTGACGCAGCATATGTTTATGGTCTATGGTACTAAAGCCTATTCGGAACTCGGCTTGTTCGGGAAGCTGGAAGTCATCAAACCTGAGACGATTCGTAATGACTCTGTTATACACATTGGTCAGCAGTGATATTGGTCTGAAGTTCTTCAAGAGAGTCTTATCACAAAATCTTTCTTGAAGAACAAAATCACTATGCTTACGTGCCATGCCTCCGGCGTTATTCCCTCGAGGATGGCGGAATTGAACAGCTTCTGAAGGGCTTAAGCACAGGTTTGCCACCAGTTTTCAGAAGCTCAGCCGTAATTCCATCATCACACGGCGCCTTGTAGTTCTTGAAGTGTGTGAGCGTCATACTAATTTCGTACAGGTTGATGTCCGGGATATCTTCGGTGTAGTGTCGGGTTAACTTGGCTCTGGGGTCTTTTAACATACTGGTAACAGGTGCCCGTGTTGTCGTGTATTTGTCCATCTGCACCTCTCGACTTCCCTCAGAACCTCGGACTTGGTCGAAACAAGTCTTCTGACATCCGTTTTCAGTTTCGTCAGCTGGCTTTTTCCAATCGACAGACATATATTTTGATATTCTTAAATTAATACATGTAAAAGAAATGAAAAATATACAAAAGTATTTTAAAAAACCCTATATTATTTTACTTGTATTAAGTTTCACCACCACTGTTGCGCTTAATTTAACCTACGCGTCTTTTTTGATGGCGGGGGGAGATGTCAATGTGGAGGTTGATGCCCATTTGAAGAGCAGGAAAGACATCAAACATCCAATCAAGCGCATCATGGGGGTCGTCTCCATCCTCGATTGGTAGGACATTCGTGTACTTACTGCCCTTACAATATTTACAGAGTGTGGAGCAATACATTCCAGCGTTCCTGCAACAGCAAGCCCCAGTACAAATGTTCTTGCACTTGTAGAATAGGCTTTTTAGAAGTAGTTAAGGGGCTGGGGGCATGGATGTCGTGGTTGGTTATGTTTGATCGAGTCTGTTTGATGCCATCCCCAATCAGTAGGGGTCTTACGCACCTCCATCTAATTCTGACCTTATAAATAAATGAAACTTGATGCGTCTTTGGTAGGTGGATGGCGAGCTAATTTTATTTTGTTGCTCGCCAAGGCCCTCACAAATAGGGTATAGCGCAAAGTGTTGAGAATTTTTCGACCATCTCCGCCGTACAGAGCAATTAAAAATGCCTCGCCTGCACTGTCGATATCTTCTGGAAGGGAATCTGGCTGCAGGAATACTTCCAGCTGGTCAACGAGGTCGGGGTTTCATTTCTCCCTACCCAAAAACTTGATTTTATGTTTTTTTATTTATTTATTTATTTATTTAACAGTTTATTGTACACAAGATAACAAATACAGAAAGTACAGATTAGTTACGACACAACAGGCACTACTTATCTCTAAAAGAAATCTCTTCCAGTAGGCCTACAATAAGAGATATATGTTAAAATGAGAATAAGAGATGTATGTTATCTGCGTTTATTTATAAGAGGCCTATAAATAAACGCAGATAAGACGTGCACAATGTCTATAATTATACTATAACTAAATACATACATAAAATTCTATACTTACTATATTAATATACTATATAAATAAAATAAACATATACCATAATAACTAATACAATATAACATAAAGACATTGAGTATACTAAATTACATCTAGGCACACTGGGAAAGATAGTATTCTTTCACACGTTTTTTAAAAATATGTATTGATTGACTATCCCGCACTTCGTGCGGGAGAGAATTCCACAGCCGGGCTGCATGAACAGTGAAGGAATAGGAGAGGAAATTGGAACTGTGAGTAGGAATTGCAAGCGACGATCTTACGCTTGAGCGACAAGGCTTGTCTTGAGGACGGGAAAAGTGGAAACGGTCACGGAGGTATGAGGGAGCGGGTGGGATATAGAGGACTTTGTAGAGGGTAGATAGGATATGAGCATTCCTGCGCAAACGAATTGGAAGCCACTTGAGCTGAGAACGATAACTGGAAATATGGTCATATTTTCGCAGTCCGAAAATAAACCTGATACATAAGTTTTGAAGGCGCTCAAGTTTGTTCAAAATTTCCTCAGTGGCATCCAAGTAGCAGGAGTCAGCATAGTCGAGAAGAGGAAGGAGAAGAGCTTGAACTAGAGATATTTTGGTTTTGAAGGGTAGGAAACTTTGAAGGCATTTGAGTGAGTGAAACGAGTAATGCATCTTCTTGCTGACCTCATTGACGTGAGATACCCAGGACAAGTTAGTATCAAAAACAAGGCCAAGATTCTTTGCTGATTTGCTTAGAGGGATTGGTATCCCGTCGTATAATATTTGTGGAACGATAGCGATATTACCAAACTGCCTACGCATATAAGGACTACCGATAATCAGAGCCTGGGACTTTTTAGGATTTACTAATAGACCAAACGATTTAGCCCAGGTAGATATATGTTGTAAATCCCTATTAATGCAGGTAAAAGCGTTTTCGGTATCTGTGATTTTAAAGTGGTGGTAAATTTGCAAGTCGTCTGCGTAGAGGTGGAAATTGGAAGTTATGACTGAAGTGACCGTATTGATGAAAATCGAGAAAAGGAGAGGTGAGAGAACGCCACCCTGCGGTACGCCCGCAACAAGATCACGCCAATCCGAGTAGACCTCATCAGAGCTGACACGCTGCAGGCGACCGCGAAGGTATGAATCGAACCACTCTACTACAGTAGGAGATATGTTAAGAGAGCGAAGAATAGCAAGAAGAACATCAAAGTCTACCGAATTGAAAGCACTGCTAAAGTCAAGCAACGTTAGAATGGTAAGTGACTTATTTTCCATCGCAAAACGGATATCATCTGTGACTTTTAGCAGCGCTGTTGCGGTACTGTGACCTGGTCGAAAGCCAGATTGTAAAGGAGAAAGTAGACAGTTTGATGACAGATATTGCGTGAGCTGGCCATGGATAATGTGCTCTAGGACCTTGGAGAGGAATGGTAACAATGATATGGGACGAAAATCAGATAAGGAAGAGGGATTGGATGATTTTGGAAGGGGGATAACATTAGCAAGTTTCCAAGCTGACGGAAAAGAACTCGTTACCAGCGAATGGTTAAAAATATGAGAGAGAACAGGTAAGAGTTCAGGAAGTAGGAGTGAGATCATTCGGGGACAAAGGTTATCATTACCCACAGCAGCAGAAGAAATAGAAAGAATGTGCTTCTTAACATTCTCTTCCGAAACAGGCGAAAAAGTGAAAGAGGTACAAAGAGGGAGTGGATAACTATTGATCTGGGCTATAGTTTGAGCCTTAACGTTAGAATCCAGTGTGACAGGTGGTGAGGAGAAGTGATTATTGAGTTGGTTTAAGTCAATAGAACTCTCACAGGATGCTGTTGATTTTCCTACGCCTAATGTTCTAAGGAAAGACCAGACCCTTGCAGGGGCAGAGCCATTGACAGATTTATGGATGTGGCGTCTCCTGGCATCTCTACACAGACGACTGCAATAGTTTCTGAGAGTTTTGTATCGTTCGTTGTTTCGATCAGAAGGGCATTTACTAAACCGTCGCTTGGCACTGTCCCGTCTAAGCATAACGACCTTAATATCTTCGGTTATCCACGGTGCAGGCGCTTGTTTCAAACGGACTCTCTTAAGCGGTGCATGAGTGTCATAGAGCAGAATGAGGCGTGTTTCAAGCTCTTGGACCTTCACATCAATGTGGTCAGCAACAAGGACAGGACTCCAGTCAATGTTTGCTGCGTCGCGCCTCAATGCCTCCAAGTTTATACGGCCAAAACTACGTAAGAAAGCAAACTTTGGTTTACGTTTGGGGGTGCGAACTTTAAAAGATAGAAAAAGTAAATCATGGTAAGAAAAGGGGGCCGCGAATTGACCATGGACAGCTATTTTATTTGGGGAAGATGTAATCATCAGATCAAGAAGAGAAGGGGTACAATTTGGAGAATGATGCGTAGCAGAAAGTGGGAGAATATGCAAGTTGACCGAGGACAAGAGAGACAGTAACTTATGAGATCGTATATCATTTTTTAGCAAGAACGTGTTAAAATCCCCTAGCAGGAGAACATCGTCATAGTTGGTGGTTTTTTTGTTTAATATTAAGGTAATTAAATTTGCTATAACTATTTCCCATGACTTTCTTACAAGATACCTCAGTACACCTAATAGTTTCGTCGAAAATTTACCATTTCACATTTTTAATTTAAAAAAAAAAAGAAATTTTTGTTAAACTATATCTTGGGAGCTATTAGACCTAGAAAACTGAATTAGAGCTCAAACTGAAGGGAATTTTGCCTATGAGCGTCTTTTGGCTGATATGATGATAATATATTATGTAACTAGATAACACATAGAGAGGAATTCTAGTAATTTTATTGTAACTTTCTATAACACTAGATTTAGGCTTGTTTGGGTTATGGCCATCATCAAACAAACTATCACGCTCACGGAAACATTTTTAGTTTCAAAATAAAGGTAATGAAATTTGCTACAAATTCATTTCCCAATATTTTCCCCGTAGATACCTCAGTATACCTGATATTTCGGTTGAAAATTGGTCATTACCCATTTTTCAACTTTTTGGAAATAAGTAGTGAAAATTGGGCGTCCTGCATCCTGGGAGTTATTAGACCTAGAAAATTGAATTATGGTTACTCAAACGGTCAGGAATGTTGTCTACTTTAAAAAAGCCTTAACGACCTTTTTTGCATAAAACTAAAAAATGTGTAAAAAATTAGCGGTTTTTTAGCCATCACTCAACGCGCTCACATTTAAGAGTGCTGCAAATTTGGATAAATACTATCTAGATGGACCCAAACAACATATCTAAAATGCAACTTTACCGCAATTAATGCAATTTTAGCGATTTTTTGTGTAAGTTATGGCCAGTTATGACTGGCCTACTAGCCAAAAAACATTACTCGCATTGATGGGGTTAATCCACCATTAGTATAAGATCCACCACTAGTATAGCTGATAGGGTGCAAAACGATCTGCAGGGGATGATAAAAATGATAAGACCGAGTTGCACGAGTGCGGTTAAAACACTGATATATTTGTCATACAGAATTGTTAACAACGAATTTGGGGCAATGCATAGTATGCAGTTTGTGGCGTTCGACCGGGCGTAATACAGTCATACGCATAAATTCTTATACTTGTACAGTGCACCTGTACACGCATGTTTCATCACCATCATCTTAGCGTTTCGTTTCAACAAAAATTTCAGCGACGAACTTGACATAAATGGAAAAATATTTTACTAGTCAATACTGCTGTATCTTTATCATCGTATATATATGGAGATATGTTATCCTATAAATAATTTTTACCTAATTATTACAACACTACTTCCTCAAAACCCTTCATAATTAAGCTTTACCACAAATTTATGACTAAACCACATGCACAGAGAGGCAACAATTAAAACAAGAGATCTGCGTTGAACTTTTAATTAGTCGTCATGGCGAATGTTGTCTATTTTGCCGTGAAAGCCCGGGCCACGGTCCTTTCAGCGGCGGAGATGCGTGTCTAATTATGGCGACTGCCGACCTGACTATTGAGAGGTGCAAAGTGTTTGCGGAACACCGCATTCTAAAAAGCAGGGCTACGACTGACCTTTTCTTGGTGAAAAAATAAGGTGACTATATTGTAGAACTGTAGAGTAGTGTGTGGCTTACGACGCGAGGACACCGAAGACCGGGCGAAGTGGAGAAGAATGAGCGGATCATGGCAGAGGTCGGGATTGCGCTAGGACGATGATGATGATGATGATGATTGCAGAACTGTAGTAATCAGGCGTCGCGACCTCGAAATTTTTTAGCTGTAAATAGCATATGTAAGGGCTTGCGTTATCTTGACAAATTCCAGGTGATCCACTTAAGCTCACGAGTCACAGTTAATACGTAAAATTGGCTATCGGTACTCGTGGGTGTCGTACAAGGCGACTAATGTTTGTAAAGATCTAGAGACAAAAGATCTAGAGTCTCCGTAGGCAGGAAATGGGCAGCAGCTTTTTTCATTGCTATATTTATAACACTGCGACCTCCAACCCGTCTGCCAAGCGTGGAGATTATAGCAATAACCTCCCCTTTCGTGGGAGAGGCCCTAAGTCCTGCAGTGGACTGGTATGGGCTGTATTGATGAGCTATCGGTCTAATTGCGGTTTGTTGCTATCTCATTTGTTGTGTTGCTACGCTAACACAACAAATGAGATATCGCATCAAAACAATCATATTGTGTTATGCTATGAATGCAACATAATATTTTGATTGGTGCAGTATGTAACGGTATGGTATTTTACGTGGGTTTCGTTGTAAAATTACATGTTAGTATTCTAAGATAAAGCTAAAAATATAATTTCATACAAAATGATGTTAAAAGTAATTCTTAAATGTGTTTAAGAATCTGGTGCAAGCCGGGCTAAGTACTATACAAATATGTTATATGTAGCATTTTATTATTTTTGCGCATGTCAGAACATTTTTCAAAATAAGTAATGTTTTGAAATATACTTTTCTCTTCTTCCAATATATTTAATATTTACTTGTTCAACACCCCTGTCGCTATTTGCGGCAATCGCGTTCATTTTTAATTCGATACAGTCAAAGTTTGGCGCAAAACGCGTGCGTCTGCGACGTGCAGGGAATACGCCGCCGCCCTCGTTACGTGGGAACGCTGAGAAATATTGAACCTCTTCTAGGGTTCCTTAGTAAGTGTCGTAAGTAAAAAAGCTTCTAACTGTTGTATCTCCAACTCAGATACTATTGGTACTAGTGAACTGAAACTTGGTAACCAAACGCACACAGTGCAACGTCGTCGCCACAGTGTTTACTTTAGAAATGCTATATGTAGTTAATTGCAACTAAACATAAAATTGAGGTTTTAATGTTGTTTTAACATATTACCCATGTAATGCAGTTTATGGGTCAATTGGCCTGAAATAAAAGTTTTTTTTTTTAAAGTACTTGATTATTTCTAGGAGAGGTTTGTTCTAAAATAGGAATCGGCGAAAAGTATGAATTTTTATAGACAGATCCGACCTTAACTTTTCTGAACGGTTTTTTGAACAGTCATCATCATTACAGCCCATAACAGTCCACTGTAGGACTTTACTAAAGGAACTGACTGACTTTACACGAAAGAGGAGATTACTGCCATAATCTCCACGCTTGGCAGGCGGGTTTGAGATCGCCGTATTATACATTTAACGGTGAAAAAAGTTGGTGACAATTTTTAAGCCTACGGAGACACTAGATCTTTTGCCTCGAAAACATTAATCGCCTTGTACAGCACCCACTAGTGTAAGGGTTGACACCACACGGCCAACAGTATTGAAATTCTTCTTCTGAACAGTATTGCATGCCAAACATACAATTTTTACCCGATTGTTACTGCTTATGTTTGTTTTTTTCGTGTTTAAAGCAAATAAATTGATAAATTTGAAAGTAGTAAAGTCAATTTCACGCAGCTTAATGTCCTCGACGCGGAAACAGAAATATAGTAGTAGTGGTGGTAGTATGGTATCAAATTAGGTATCAAAAAGCATTTTTTAACTTTATGACAAGAAGCTACGAAACCCTTCAATGCATGTGGCCCAACACGTCTTGGCAGTGTGCTTTATGTAGGTAATATGGTATCCTATTGTACGTATACCGCTTTCATTATTTTGAATACTCACATATAAGTACTTAGTAAGTACGGTATGGTTCGTTTCCAGGCGGGGCCGGGCCGAAAATTATGTGATGAATTTTTATTTTTGTTGTGCTGCGGCTGCTGTCTTCATGATACCCACGCACGCCCAACGACTTAAGGAATCCTGTGTGGAAGAAGGCGTGTGTACTTTAGTTGATGAAGTCATCATCATTATATCAGCCGAAATACGCCCACTGCAGTGCATAGGTCTCCCCAGAGATTTTCACAAAGGCCGGTCCTGTGCCTTCAGCATCCACCTGGTACCTGCAATCTGTACCAGGTCGTCGGTCCCCCTTGTCTGGCCTGCCCACGCTGCGATATTGAAGTATTTAACGCTTTATAAAAGGCTTTCACGAAACAAAATTTATTAAAACTCTATTCATTACTTGTCACCATAGTTATTAACGACATAAAATATGCAAAATGTTTTGTCAAGTCCGCAAAAAATCTCAATCAACAATAATAAATTCGCAAACATCCCGGGGGACAAGATTTGCGAATTTGAGGGGGCAGGAATTTCGGCTTTTTGTCGTCGCCGCCGATTACTTGAAAGTGCCTGTTGGACGCGTAAATTTTCTTCCGACAGTATTTCCCGGGTGGCGGCACCAATCGGGTCAGATGGGAGTCGATGAAAAGCGGTAAAGTGGCGCCGGTGCTGATTAAAGCCTGGAGCAATCGCCCCGGAAAGTATTTATAGTAAACCTGTTCGTTAGCGGCGCGGGGCCCAGCCAACTCCTTGATTAGCTGCCGACGGGCGTTGCTTCTCTACAACAAGTAAAAAGAAATACCCCTTTACCGGCAACAACAAGAATTCTTAAAGAATCTAAACTTGGGCGAATGTGTTTGGCAGGTTCGATGAGATGTTTGTAGTATGAAGTAACAGTCAAAGACTTGTCGACGATTTCATTTGCTGCTGCATTATTTCCTCTTTTGCTTACTTGCAAAGGATGAATAACTTATACTAAGCGGAAATTTATAGTTAGTGCTAGTCTGTTATGCTAACAGAATATATTAACAAAGGGAAAAATGTGTTCTATGATTCTAATCAACCGTTTATCATCACCATGAGGAACCTATAGACGCAAAATTGATTCAACTGTAAAACTTCTTCAGTACGGACCCTTTGGGCTCGAAAGACCCTTGTTACACTTTTAATATTTTTTCCAATCGAACTTGAAGCTCGAACCAATACAAGTACGACGACAGCCCCTTATTTTCATTCCATGAAAAATGAAGACCCTTTTTAAAGTAGGGATTTTGTAATAAAGTTGCATGCCAACCGCGAATCGAAAATGGTGGACCGATTTCAAGAAAAATAGCGCGGCTTAGTTATCCAGCAATCTAAATCGATTCCAGCATTCATTACTCAAGTCCGCCGAAAGAAATCCCGTTGGCAGCAGAGTATTGGCCGAAACTGGGGATTTATAGGGTGGTGTTCTTTTAGGCTTGGCCACACCAGGCCAGGTTAGTAGTCGCCCTACTGTATAAACACTATAGTGCTTTAGCATTGCGATGTAACGGCGGCCCTCGTTTTTTAATACAAGAACGAAAATAGGCTGTACAACACCAAAAGCAGCTCTCTGGATTAATAAGACACAAAATCTGTGGAGTACAGCAAAGAGCTCTTCAAGACGGATGAAAAGTTGGCAACATGCGAGAGGTTGGTATTTCAATCCATGGACGACGGTATCTCCCAATTACCACTTCTGATACAAATACGTTTGGCGGCAGAGCGGTAGCTGCGCGGCCCCGCAGTTATTTATAGCGTGTTGCGATTAATACGAATTGTTGTTTTACGATTTTTTAAACTATTCAGTGACAAACGAGTAGACAGCCCACCTAATGGTAAGTGGTAACTGTCGGCAATTACAACTACAATTCATACATTTAGGTTGCAGGTAACAAAAATGCAGAACCGCATTGTCCCAGTGAGGACTAAGATGAAATGCTTCTGTAATTTCGCGTGTTGCGCTGCTATGCCGCTCCTACCAACGCTGCCAGTGTGCCGATGTCCTTAGAGCATGGCGCAGGATTTGGCAGGCAGTTGATTTTGCATGTGAATGCCGGCGCGCGGTATGCGGCGCACGCGTGGTGCGTGCGCGCCGCCCGCCATCGCCACGCCGGTCACGGAACCCCTTAATAACATCACGTTTGATGCGCCTCTATTATTATATTTTCATCTCCAGAAGGTCCCACGGCTGGGAGTTGCGGCGTGTTCGGAGTATCCGTTGAGTACATTGTTTGGGGCTGTCGGCGCGCTTTGATTGTAAGTACTCGGAGTTGTAGTCAAGGCCCGTAACTATAACACTATCAAATCCTGCAAGTGACAAGTAAAAAAATTAAAATAAGTGGAACGGATTGCAAGAGAAAAAGCTAATATTATTAAAATAGGAACTCTAGAGCTGAGAAACTGTAAATGCAGAACTTAATCTATGGGCATAAGGTTATACTAGAATATAAGTCTCATTTTCAAAGTATCTTTATACCCGGTTAGGATAGGTTATACTTGGTTACCTATACGTCTTATTTTCAAACTTATCTTCATATCAGCTTAGGCTGATTAGCAAACGAGCACTAGCTACCCTAACTGGGAAGTTGAGGCTCGGTAGTCGGCTGCATTAACCGGGCCGAATGGCGTCAGTTGTGTTAAGGGAAGCAGCGCGATGCGTGCGAAGACTGGCGAGCGGCGGGCACCATACTGCATTCAGGTCACGTCCCACGAAAGAAGACGCTTACCTGAAACTTTCCTACCCCTTAGCACATTAACCGAGCGACGACGACTTTAACCGACGCGCCCGCCTAATATTAACTTCCGCCTAACTTTTATTTAATCATATGATCGCGTTGTTTATGGATTCCGACGTCGTGTGCCGCCGTTGGGGTGTGCAGTTTATTTGGATAGTAAGTAGTTGAGACAAAAATAAATAAATTATGTTTGTTCTTCATCACCACAGCTCATAATAGTCCTGCAGGAGTCAGGGCCTCTCCCACGAAAGGGAAGGTTATTACAATGGAAAAAGCTGCTGCCCATTTTCCAGCTTATGAAGAAAGATTCTTGTCAATTGTCTCGAAAAAATTTGTCGCCTTTACGACACCCACGAGAGGGATTTGTGCTGCGAATGCATATTTTGTGAAATGTTAAAGCCAAGAAGTATACAATCTACCAATACCTATTTTATAACTTCTCAAACATTCATATTG
This sequence comes from Blastobasis adustella, assembly GCA_907269095.1. NCBI lineage: Eukaryota > Metazoa > Arthropoda > Insecta > Lepidoptera > Blastobasidae > Blastobasis > Blastobasis adustella. The sequence goes on along the minus strand of OU026123.1, from coordinate 10,469,209 downwards.
CTAAGGAAAAACAAAGACGCACAAGTAGGAAGCTCATTGAAAAATGTTGATCACGTCTCCATTGCTACAATGATAATACACTCATACAATAAGCTAACAGACAAATAACTTTTCCTGTGGCTGAGTAGCAGGCGTTTATGACACTATACGACACGACAAAATATATTACAGTGTCAGAAAATAACTGACCCGGTGACAGCGTCGCTGTTGATGGCATTAATATGACATTTCAAAAAGTCGACACTTGGTTTTGACCATCGGGGTCAGATAACTTTATGCATCCATACGATAATGAATTACAAACACGGTGTTTACTAAAATTTTTACAGGTAATAAATTATCTTGCCATGGTTGTCTCAACAGAACAAGGATCAGGCAACCCGCTTGCCTGTTTACCTACCGTATGACATATAAAAGGGGAATTCTATGCGAACGTACAAAATACCAACCGGCGATGCACGGTGGTCAGTGGTTTGGTCCTGCTTTGTGATTTAAATTATGCCTTAGGAAGACCTTAGGAAGCCTTGTGATGCTTTAGGAAAATGTGGTAGACCTTAGGAAGGTGTGATGAGGTGCCAGAGCACACGAAGAAACGTTTTCATTCCAATGGTGCCAGCGGTCTGAGGTATATTTTTTTACATGATTCGTAGGAGTTATCATCGATTGTCACTGCTTGTTTGTTTACGACGTTGTATAAAATATATTATTTATCGTGTTGTGTGAAGCGTCATCAATGATAGGTAGTCTATTGTTGGCTTCCGCGTGACGGAATCTCGTATTTGCGTCCGACCGTGGCACAGCGAAAGGGAGAGGGGCGCAGCGCACGTTGATACGTAAAAGTAATTTTTCATAAGCATCCAGGTTGGTTTTCAATAACACGCCAACTGAGTGCCAACACAGGTAAGGATTCCGAAAGCCCGTCTGGAATATTTGAATAGAATCTTGAGTTAATGTATTCAAATGCCATTTTAAAGTAGGTACATGTGAGGTTTCTTAATCATTCTTTTATTCGCGTGTTTGAGAAAGATAATGTAAATGTTTTTTAAGACTATTATGAGAAATAATATCAGAAAACGTAGCTGTTATTTTTATGTCTATCGCACGAGACAGGCAGTAACACATCTGTGGCCACCCTGTTAGGGATAGTGCCGTTACAATCGGTAGACAAGTAGGCGAGTGGACCGCCTGATGGTGCGTGGGTGGTTACTGCTGCCTATGGATAATAGTAACACCCGGGGTATAGTAGTATCTTTTACGACCGGTTTCGGCCATGGCGAACCCTTCAACCCCTAATCAGATCTGCGCTGATGCATAGGAAGATGGCTTGCACAGCCAATTTTCGCGGCAAACCTCGGGGAACTTTCTCCGACAGAAACGCAATTTAAAATATTATTGTTTGCCTGCCTGCCCAGGCAGGCGGCTCCATTTCGAACGGCATATCCCGCTACCCGTTCTACCTCTCTTAAAATGTACATTAATCCAGTAGAATGAATCCATGGAGTTCTTCAAGAAAGGGGTGAAACGATTTTTATGGGGTCGGCAACGTGTGAGTGATGCCCCTGGCAAACGTCCATAGGCTGCGGGGACTGCTTACCATCAGGCAGGCCGTAAGCTTGTTTGCCATCTTAGTGGTATAAAAATATTAAGGAACAAACACCAACCTCATGCCTGAGTGGTACCCTGTGCGGAGTCAGTGCGCGCTAGTCGTTACGCGCGCTCCGGCGGGCGCCGAGTGCGGCCCGCGGTCCGCACTCGACCGGCCCAGCGCTCGTTTGCACCCGAGGGTCGGGACAAGTTGCTTTGATATCCAGTTATACACCAATCCGAAGGAGCTAGCTCTTGGCGACACCTTAATTTAAACGTATCTCGGTTTTGAGTTTGAAATTGTATCTATTTTTGTTTTAGTGGATGACCACCACTCAGGACGGGGTAAGTTTTTGTCAGCACTCGGAAACTCTCAAGTTATTATTTGTATAACAGTTTGACCTGATAAGGGATACATTACGAAAAATGTCCGTTACTTATTGGGATTGAAAATTTGTCAAAAAACCGAATCTATCAAAAATTTCGTTCTGTCATGAAGGGTTACGTGGGCTTGCGAGGAGCGAAGTGACGTGCGTGTTAGTTTTTATAATGCACCACCACGCCAGAATCAAAACTAAAAATTTAAAAAACTGGTGCAGCATACCCAGCAATTTGGAGTGCAACAGGTAAATTTGTTGGCTAATGTATCTTAATTATCAGTTTGCCTATGTCATTAAAATAATGAACTTTAAAAAAGTATTCATTTACATTGCCCGATTTGACTTGCCATTATTCATATTGCGGGCATTATGAATAAAGCCCGGATTAATCACTTGGTCCATAGCCTTAGGTAGGGTAGGTGTAGGGTAGGGATAGGATAGGTGTAGGGCAAATGTAGAGTAGGTGAAGGGTAGTTGTAGGGTAGGTGTATGGTAGGAGTAGCGGTGAATTAGGGTAGAGGAAGGGGTAGGGAGAGGGTAGGGAGAGGGTCCCTACCCTCGGGGGTAGGGTAGGGTTAAGACAACACGAACGATGTCGCGACATTGTTCTTTTTTAAGTACCCATTCAAAATGTTTGATATCTGTAGCGACAACATAGCATCTAAAACTGCCTTCAAAAATAGTGGACTCGATTAATAATTCCGTTTCGATATCGTAGTTTTTCAATAAATTAATTTTCCATTCATATCGTTATCGACATCACGTCGAGTGTGGTGGATTCAAATGAATTTATTTAAAACCAATTGGCTACTAAAGTGTCCGGTAATCATACATGACGTGTAATATCTTAGCCTCTCAAAGGCCATCAGCAAAGACCTGCGCCGTAGAATAGAAGAAAAAAGGCAGCAGCAGTTTCGGTTGAACATTATCAATATTACGATATCTAGCTCGCTTTTCGAGCACGTTAATTATGGCAAAACCCTCTACCGATGTGGAGGAGGCTCAGTTGCCTGTTATGGGCTGTTGATGTGATGTGGGTAGGTAACTTAATCAAACAACAAGAAAATTTATATTTTGTATAAAAAGCAAATTCTCTAGGTAGATATTTAGAACCCCAATTCATTTAGGAGAAATACCTAACCTACCAAATATAAAAATGCTTTGTCCCGGTTGTGCTCTCGAGCGCGAGGGCCTAGGCTCCGCCTTGACCATGATCCAGGATTTGGCATTTCAGAAAATTTCCTACCATTTGACCTCCGTGACCCTGCTACCAGGGGAACCTGACCAGATTGGATCATGGTTACACATTCAGTCGCCTAAATAAACAAATTTCATCATGATTTTTTCTCTCACCGGAAGAGCATCGGTAAACATTCAACTAATGTACGTACATAACTCAGAAAAGAATCATTCGAATCCGGCACCTCTCGCTTACAAGCCTCTAACCTTAACCACTCAGCTGCTACCGACGCTCCTCACCTCCTAACCTAACCTAACCTAACCTACCGTCCTAGCATACGTCGATAATACTATAGATACCTAATTTATACGTCGGTAATATAGTAGATACCAAATTACAAACATGCGCTATTTCTGCTCAGCGGCTATTTCCGGCCGCGCTCGTTACTCCGACGTCGTCCGGACAGCGGGCACTTATCGCCAAATAAGCTGTCTGCCTCGGCCCCGATACCATCAACATTGATATTTAGCCTTCCGTCACGTCACGTCACGTCAGCTAATTCTCATTCCCAACAAAAACGCCAGGAAATTGGATATAAGGATCTGCGCACCCGGATCCGGCTACGTGACGTTTGTCGAACACATCACTACACTATGTGGTAATTTCCGTTCGCCGCTCGCGGAAAATTACTTTAGCCGCATGAAATTTCCGATGCCACGCCGAAATAAGACCAAAGAAAATGTTTGATAATATTTTCCCGTTGGATATTTTGTGCAATTATTTTCGTGGCGTGCTCAAACATTTTTACGAGGTATTTTTTGACAGGTTTCTGTGCTCACATGAGCCGTCAGCATCATTTAGATTTTAGATTCACTACCTATAATGATGTAAAACTAATGAATGATTACAATAAATTTCTTTATTTAAGACGCATGGTTATAATTGTAACAAACGTAAAACAACTATTTTATATATACTATTTTAGCTTTAAGTTCGCCACTGTCCTTTTTTTGCTAATTACTAAAACTAAAACAATAAAACTGTTACATTATAACAACAATTAAGTGTTTACATGATTTATTTTAATGTATGTTTCTAAAAGTCTTAAATTGAAAATGAAAAATATTGAATATTCAGTTTTGCATTATAAAAATACTGTAACCTAATTAGAACTAAACGGACATACCACGGTCGGTGCCACACGCGCACATCACACCACACACCATGGAACGTCACGTCACCGGAGCCCCGTACCACTCGCATCGGGCCGTGTCAATGAGCACACGTCATTCATGTAACATGACGTCGGGAAATAGTATTGGTTTATTTAATTCAGCCACCTGTCAGAATGATTTTGTCCAAAAAGCGACCTCATAAATAGACAAGTCATTTCATGCTTCAAACGGGAGGGGTTTCTAACTTGCACCTTGTACAATGATCTAGTTATCTAGCATATATTGATTTTTCAATCAAAAATAATATGTTCGGTTGACACTGGTTCCTAAAAGAGTTTAAGAATTTTCTTTTCCTTTTTTCATGCTACTCTTTGACAAACGAGCAGACAGCCCACCTGATGGTAAGTGGTATTGTCGCCCATAACATCTACGATTCATGCATTTGTGTAGCAGGTAATACAAATACGGAACTGCAGGTGCGTTGTCCCTGTGAGGTTGCCTGTAATTTCGCTGGCTACCTTATCCTTCAAACCGGAACACAACGATTACAGCATTGTTGCTTCACGGTAGAAAAAGCGCGGTGGTATTCACCCAGGCGGACTCCTCAGGCTTAATAGAGTTTTACCACCTGATAAACATAATTATTTAATTCAGCTTAAATCTAAAACAATTCTAAATCCCTCCACTTGAGTGAAATCTGTTGATATGGTGCGTAAATGTATTAAAATGACATAATGTAATATGGTACCGAATTTTATATTTTTAAGACTACATAATCCACGTTTATTTTTAAGACCTTCCAGTGAAAAGGAACGGGCTATTCATCAATAACATTTAGTTATTTTCCGTTATCATTTCGAATTGAGAGTAGTTCGTAATATAAAGTTATATCAGTGGTCTGGTTTGACAAGCATCGATTTGTAAAGTGTCTAGTGAAGCGGCGAGGGTGACGGATGGGCAGAGCACGGACGGAGGCATCGATGTTTGTGTATTAATATCAGTGAAACAGAGCAGGTTTCCCAGATTACCATAATTTGCTTCGATGCATTTGAATAATGAGGACGTGTTTCCCCTCCCCGCGCGCCCCTCGGGTAGCCCAGGAATTATTCACTTGTGAAATGTACTATCAAAATACCATCAGCTGCGTAATTTGTATAAGTCGAGCCAACAACCGATATTGGGGTATTAATTCACGAGTAGCCTACTAAACATGAAACTTTCTAAAATATTTCTGCGTCCGTCAATCACGCAAAATGTTTTTGCGTACATTTAGACCATGATTTGAGAATACCTACGCTTGCTATTGAAGACGGCTTTAACTTAAAGCATCTAGTTTGGTACACATTATGTACCTACTAGCTTTTTCCCGCGTTTTCGTCCGCGTCAAAAATTATAGTCTATGTGCTATTCTGCACTATAAGCTATATTACTGAAAATTTTCATGTAAATCTGATCAGTAGTTTTAGTGTGACAAATATCCAAACATCCCTACATACGAACTTTCTTATTTATATTTGAAATAAACGAAAAATATGCGTTTGGCTTGAGTGAATGGAAGTATTGAAGACTCGGACTTCGGAAGACGTACGAGTCACGATCAAGTAATTGATGATATTTTAAGAAAGTTAATTGACAAGCTTTCATTGTAAATTGTGGTTTCATTGTGAAAAAGTTATCAGATCTCATGAAGAGCCAAGCTCTTAACTCTGCATAAAGACCCTACATTATGGTCAGAAAGTATAGCATAGCTTCAAAGATTCTAACGTAGCTCTATTGAAGATAATGATCAACTAATGCTAGCTACACGCTGTCTCTGTCTGTCTGACGACATGAGCCCTCGTCGGTCAAGCACTGAATATGTGTCGTGCTATAGTCCTATGAAGCGGCCAAGACATACTTTCTGAACGAAATGTAGGGTTTATTGAGTTAGGCTTTGTTAGGTTAGGAACTTGGCTTTTCATGAGATCTTATAACGTTTTCTCAATGAAACGTTAAGAACTTACGAGGCTTGGCCAACAAATTTTATATAAAATCTTTTCAGTAAGATTGAGTAGTTAAACTCGCCTCTTGGTGGTAAATAAAAAAGAATTCAATAACGTCATGTTCACCTTGGCGTGGTCAAATAGCGGTGGCGCGGTTTATCGTGCGTCCTTGGCTCATATTGCCGTGGAGATTTATGCGCTGTCTCGGCCGCAGCGCCGGCCCCGTATTGCACTATTGACCGCGTGAAGCCCCTCGGATGCTGGGATCCCATAATAATATATCATATTCTCGATGTTGTTATATTTTCTAAGTAGCTTTCGGCCCCGTTTCGGAGTCTTAATTACACGTATGTTTTTTATACGCAGAAAAAATGTACTAACGTAAGTAAATTTTTTCTCTATGTTTTTTGTCGGCATGGGAGATGTCAATTTAAGTGGTAAAGGAAAAATAATGTATTTAGTCTATATTTCCAGTACTTTACTGTATTTCTCAACTTGTTTCAGTATCATTTGTGGCAATGTAATCCTTTAGAAAAAAAGTTCAATTGGGACTGCTGAGACGGATTAGCAGGAATAGTCAATATATAAATTAATAAAGAAGTAATATCCGTAATTGCAAGTGCAAATGCAAGCGAGTAGAATACGCTATGGGCTCGTTTTACCTAATCAGCGAAGTTGCGTAGTAGGATTAAGCTGAATGAATACATAAGTTCCCTCCCAGCTAACACGAAGTGGAAGTTAGTTTGTCGCACACATAAAACAAAGTGCTATGCGCCCGAGAACGCGTCGAGTTGGCATCCGCCACCACTGTATAATTCAAACTAAAAACGCTATTTGAATTCCATGTAAACAAGCCCGCGTATCCGCAAAACATATTCTCATAGAATCTCAATAAGCAAACTTTACCCTGCAAAACCGGAATTAAAAAGCAATTTTATCAACTTTTTATTGCAAAGAATATGCAATCGGTTTTAGTGGTTGCTTCGGCGAACAGTAGTTTTACTACTGTTTTCCAATGAATGTTATTTGGTTATTTTAAATACTTTAAAAACTTTAAAACACCATATGGGAGTTTTATTGAAATATGTTCGTAATCGATACTTACAATGCGTACCATAAAAATGTCTACGGACGTTACGTACGGACGAAAACATTGTTAATCTCAGTACGAGATAAGTTCAAACATCGCCTTCCAAACTCAAAATGGGTGACAATCCAGCGTTCGTTCGCACAACTTTGCCCAAGTTGGAGTCACGATAAGCAAAATATAACCGGAGAACGGAGCTATATCGATTCCCGGAATAAAAGTTTAATTGCGAAAGTTGTTTATAGTACTGCGCAGACGGCGGGACGCGGCGTGGCGCGACGCCCAGCTTCCCAGCGCTGGGCCTCGCTCGCTCGTGTGCATTGCTACGTAAACAATCCGATAGAACAGTATTAGCAACGCGCTTAGCCTCTACGTCTGTTCTTGCTGCTTTTAGCGGGAAATAGGAAACTAGTAGTCTAACCTTGTCTAGTAGATGCCTCTACCCGCTAAAGTTAATGAGTTAACCTACTTATTCCTATGTAGTGCGCAATACAATTTCGTGGTTGAAAACACAAAAATACCCAGATCTAGAATAGGTAAATTGTTCCGGCCCGGAGTCGTACCCATGAAGTGAAAACTGAGGCTTCAACTGTATAGCCTCTGTCAATGACTTCCTCCGCGTTTACCAGCTTTCTTTCTGTTTATCTAAATCTACTTATGTCGGTGTCATCTCTTACAGCAGTTACAGCACAGTCGAGATTACTATTTTGCTCTCCGTCCATTCGGTCTCATTTAAACTATGACTGAAACTATTTGTTTGAAGCCGTAAAAGTAAGAAGCAATGTAAAAAAGGAAGCGGTTTCTGCAACTTGGTGGTTTCGTTATGTTTTCATACTGTACCGTCTACAACTATATTTCTCTTTAAAACAAATCAAAAGAGTTCAAACACGATTATTGTAAATTTCCTGTGGTGTGCTCCACTTCCAAAATTTTAAGGGATGCATTATTCATTGTTCATGGGTTCCTTCCGATACCATCACCAGACCCAGTCAACCGTCAACGAATAGAGTCCTCGTTGTGTCAAATTGAAGGAGCTCAAACTTGATGGAATTGCATTGTGTTATTATTAACTAGCGACCCGCCCCAGCTTCGCAGGGGTAGTAACCTTAACAAATTATACACTGAAACTTTATTTATTTGTTTATTGGAGTACTTACTGCTATATAGAACATAATAAATATTATTTTAGAACCAACAAGCCAATTACATTAATGACTCTGTCTATTGATGAAAACCGCATAAAAATGTGATCAGTAGTTTTAGAGATAATCACGAACAGACGAGGCGTGGGACTTTGTTTTTTAATATGAAGATATGGCCAAGTTTCGACTTCATCCTCTGACTCTAGGTATCATCTAGGACTGGAGACTAGAGACATTTACAAGATCAAGAAAACAAGCACAAAGTCGATAGGGATGCATTGTTTTATTACTGATTTCCTGTGGAATCCTTCCGTCTACTAGACCAGAGTCCCCGTCAATACTAATCAAACGAGACTAATCACAAAAGGATTTTAATAATTTATTATTGAAGGGTTCCTCTGGCCTCTTCCTACTCCATCATCAGATCTTCGGCACTATAAAAAAAACATCTTGGCGTTAAGGTCCTGGTTGTGCTCTAGCGTACTAGAGCCCGGGGTCCGCCTTGACCATGATCAAGGATTTGGCAGATCAGATAATTACAGTGGAGCTAGGATTTCATTGTTTCATCATTAAAAAGTTTATCTGGCTAACTTCCATCAGCATCATCAGACCCTGAACGATTTGGTATTGGAGTCCTCATTAAAAGCTTCATTTTTATTTTTATTAGGGCTCCTATGACCACATTTCTACTATATTATGGATTTCTCTACAGGACAAATCAAACGAGCCCAAATTCGATAGATCACTTCCATTATGGATATCTGCATTGTTTTTTACAGAGCTATTATAGCTAACTTCAGTCTCCAACATAAGACTAGCTTGATGGTATCAGGATATTGTAGTTTCACCGGTCTTAATTTTATTAGGTAGGAAAACCTTCGCTTAATTTCAGCTTAATGAGGTGCCAGTATGTGTTAGAAAAAGAGCTTTCAAAATTTGATGAGCTACAAAGCATACTAATAACATCATATAACAAAGTTTGGTGTACAGTACTATTGTATAGTCAGCTGCAGAGTGTACGGACCCTCCTTAAACATTAAAAAATTGTAGGGTGGCCCCCGTTCACTCTGTAGATTACTGTACTTAAACATTAACTTTTCATCCATGTGAAAATCTTTAAATATTCAAATAATTTGAAAATTATGTCGCTGGTCTTGAATCGGCTACCATCCTTATTGCGATGTCATAAGACAACATAACAAATTACATTCTTTAGAATCTACCTACATTACTACATACATAATTCATTAAGACAATACTTAGATAAAACCAAATTTGGCTTCATCTAAGAGAAAACGTCAATATTCATGTGGCGTTACGATTATAATTTTTTATTAAGCACCCTCTTTCGTCGGTAAACTTTGATCTAGTTCAGCACAAAGTACACTACATAAAAACTGTTACGCTGCCGGTGGTCGTTTTAATTTGGATGTGAAGATAAGCCGGCCATATCTCGAGGCGGGCTTACGACCGGCGACGCCTGCGTACGGCAAAGCTTGCCAAGCCGGCGCACGTGTATAAATCCTTAAGCAAAAGCTGGGTTTCATTACATTTGTATTACATACGCAATACTGTTACGGGTGATGCAATAAATGAATATGAATATGAATATGATTTCTATTAAGATATCACAGTGTAAAAGTAGCTGATAGATAGTGGTAAGCTATTGATTTGTTTTTGGTAGGTACCCGAATATAACAAAATGCAAGACTAAAGCAAATGCTTTGCCACAGAGGGAGCTGAATTGTTAGAAATGTGGGGAATGCTAACAAATTATCATGTTACCATGGCCAGGAGGTCATATTGCAAACATTATCATTTCTTATCATCGCTACACTGGCGTGCTTACATACTAATCTGAGGTTTATAATTTTTTAAATTGTAGGCTTTTCTGGCCCAATTTTAAACAAGGTTTGTTAGCAAACCATGCTCCAAACGATCTACACTAACAACTACCACGTATTGCGATCAAATAACTTTAGGTTTTTTACATAATGAACAAAAATCGACTTTAGAGTAAATTTAATTAAGCTTTATGTAGCTCTAGTAGCGGATCTCCTTACTAACCCGTTAGATTGAGCACCTGTATATCTTCGAACACTGCTGTGAGAACTAAGATTATCCTTTAAACTGGAACACATAAATGCAAACACCGTTGCTTGGTTGAGTGTAGGGGGTGGTACCTGGTACCCGGTATTCAGGCACTCCTCAGGATTGATAGAGTCACCACGGGTGAAATTATTTCTGAAGTCAATCCGGGAACAAAATTTATATCGTCGCAGTCTGACAAAAAAAAGTTAATACGTGTGTGAATTACATAAAGACATTTTATTAGGTGGTAGGACTTAGTCAAGCCTGAGGAGTACGCCTGGGTGAGTACCACCGCCTTATCTATTGCTGCCACCAAGCAACAATGCTATAATTATGAACCGATTTGAAAGGATAAGGTGGTCAGTGCAATTACAGACATGGGGTATTTCATCTTAATCTTCTAAGCGATAACGCATCTGCGGTCCTAAATATTTGGTGCCTGCAACCTAAATGCAGGGCATGAGTCGTACATATTATGGTCGACAGGTACCGCTTACCATCAGGTAGGCTGTCTGCTAAATAAAATCATATTCCTACGTGGTTAGTATTTTCTTATTTTCAAACTTTTATAGACCATACACTTCCACGCCCTCGCGCACGAAGGCACAACCATGATATTAACGCCAAGATGATACTTCCACGTCCCTCATATAGGATAGGCAGAGAATACCTGGCGTCACAAACTACGATCCCCACCATGTTAATGATGATCTCTATTTAGAGTAACAATCCTAGCTAGCTTTGATAACGAAGCTGCTCGGTACTATTTTTTACATTCCAAAAAATATTAGATTATACCGTTCAAATAGGCTGTCGCGACATAGGTATATGGTTGGCCGTTCTTAGTGCCGATGCATATTGAAGAGGTGCGCCACTCGGCGCACTGCAAGATAGGGGCAAAACCCGCAAATGTTTAGCTCTGATGTATGAACTTTTTCTACTTTTTTTTTAATTTGCCCCCATCGTGCAGCGTGCGGTGCGATGTCAGTAGATGTCAACATGAGACGTCATATTTGACTGTTTCTTTTTACCAACAGTTCGAATCTTTCCTCCTTATGTGACATAGTTCACTCATATATATTTGTCTACCTTTTTAATAAGTACATATATAACGCGTGTGAATGAAATAGGAAGTCGACCTAGTTAAAAAATTTTTGACGGCTGATGTGTAAGCCGTCTGATTCTGAACCAATATTGTATTCGTTTCGTTTTCGTGGTATTTTCGTCATCCCGAAATATAAATATGGCGTGTTTGGTTCTGGAACACTAGTTTCTAAAGAGAAATGATAGTGCTAGTCAAGATCTACGTTTCGAATGACAGCTGTCAAACTTTTCAACGATCGCTCCTAGAACAATAGTTCCAGAAGAGAAATGATAGTGCCATAGCCTCCTTCATATAGTGCTCATCAAAATCTACATTTCGAATGACAGCTGTCAAACTTAATACTGTGGTAACTGTGAAGAGATCGGTACTATAACATTAGTTCCTGAAAAGAAATTATAGTGCTCGTCAAGATCTACATTTCGAATGACAGCTGTCAAATTTAAAACTGTAATAACTCTAAAACTATTGGTCCTACAAAACTAGTTCCTAAATAGAAATGATAGTGCTCGTCGAGATCTACATTTCGGTTGACAGCTGTCAAACCTAAAACTGCAATAACTCTGAAACTATTGGTCCTAGAACACTAGTTCCTAAAGAGAAATGATAGTGCTCGTCGAGATCTACATTTCCGATGACAGCTGTCAAACTTAAAACTGCAATAACTCTGTAACGATCGCTCCTAGAACACTAGTTCCTGAAGATAAATGATAGTAATAAAAATAATATCTTTATTGACGAGACAACAGTGGTCCATTTGTTGTTAGTAAATCTTAATCTATGTTAGCAAAATTTATAATACCTATGTCATAAAATAAAACCAAATTAAAATTAAAATTATCAATAAAATTAAAATTAAAATTTTCAATTTAATTATTTTCTAATACAACATTTTAAGCCTAGATAGCGTCCGCTGTGTGAGTACCCACATGACAGGACTCTCCAATTTGTCAGCTATGCATTTCAGGAGGCTGTTACTGCTGGCGCGCACTCTGCTCACTAGCGACGCAGTTTTCTTGCGCCAGGTGGCATCGAAACCGTCTGTGCGTGTCTCGACAAACATTAGCAGACGCACTGCAGGAACGCGGCAGCCTCAACAGCGCCCTGAATGCATTGTTGTACTGGACCCGCAGCGCGTTATAGGCCCGTTGCGTATACCGGACCCATACACTCGCCGAGTACAGTGATGTGCAGTACGCTTTAAACAGCAATACTTTTACTGCGTCTGTACATCGTGCGAACCTACGAGCCAGCATGTTCGCCCGGACCGACAACGCCCTGCGTTCCCTCTCCATATCCTCCTCATCCTTCAATTCATCCGTTACCAGATGACCCAGATATTTAAATTTAAAAACCCGTTTGATGGGATGTCCATTTAGTATGATGGGAGGTATGGTAGATGGGCTTTTGGTAACAGCTTTAAAAATCATAAACTCAGTCTTTCTGGTGTTGTAAATAAGTCCGTTCCCGGCCGCATACAACTCACAGACCCAGATAAGCTGCCTGAGTGCACCGATCGAGGGAGCCAGCAGCACCATGTCATCTGCGTAGCTGATATTGTTAAAACAAACTCCATCAACATAGCATCCGACATGCATGCTACTGAGCCGCTCGATCAGTGCATTCACATACAGACTGAAAAGCAGAGGTGAGCTCAACCCACCCTGTCTCACCCCGCTTTCCAGCCTGTAGGCTTCCGAAAGGACGCCTCCCCACTTCACACGGTTCTCTTGATTAAGATACCAAAACCTCAGAATCGATATCAACTCCGGTGGCACCTTCTCGTCTTTAAGTTTCGACCATAGTACGTTATAAGACACCAAGTCGAATGCCTTTGAAAGGTCCATAAAACATGCATAGACCGGTGTCCGTCTGTCTGCGTAGTACTTGACAGTATGCTTCAAACTCAATATGGCAGTTTCAGTTGATAACCCAGTTCGGAATCCAAACTGGGCATCATGCAGCGTAATCCGCTTTCCCAGAGAGGTGTTAAGCACACTGTCAAGCTCTTTCGCTATAATAGTGGCCAAGGAAATCGGTCTATAATTGGTTTTGTTCGACGGGTCTCCAGTCTTGCATTTAATAATAGGCACCACCAGAGTATCCATCAGATCCGGCGGTAGGTACGAATTGCGAGCACCCGTGGCAAGTGGGAGCCCGCATGCCTCAGGTGCTCGACGCTGAGCCCATCATGCCCAGGCGATTTGCCTCCAGTCATTCTATTAATCGCCACTCTAACCTCTCTAGCCAGAATAATGGTAGACATTTTGATATTCGGGGTATCATCATCCTGCCCCCGGTATGATGGCCCCAGAGGCGAATGCACCGAGAAATTATCCCGAAATATGTTGGCAACTTCACTGGGGTTAGAAACACCGTCGACACTCATAGGAATGCCTGACTTATTACTTAGATTCCGCGTACTCTTCCAAAAAGTTCTAAAGTCTGCCCGTGAGTGATGTTTCGCCAACAAGTCCATTTTTAACTGTTCCTGATGGTTCTGACACCACTCAAGCTTCCCTTTAAACACTTTTCGCGATTCGACCATCTCGGTATACACAACTCCCGTGGATGGTTTATTGTACCATAGCCAGGTAGTGAATTTTAGCCTGGCATTCCTATGAGCCTCGCAGACATGCTTATTCCAACCAACCAATGGCCTTTTTCTAACACGCCTCGTAGATTTAACTTTATAAATGGCAGCGGCCGCCTGACCCAAAATTCCGACAATTTTACAATATAAACTATTTATAATTTGTTTATGACTAGAACTATTGCAACTATTTTCACAACAATATTGAAATTCTGAATTAAAATCGACATTTTTCAACTCATTATTACATATATTATTGTATTCACTAATCTGTTCGCTATCTCTTTTTCCCCACCTTGTTTTATTACATTTAGGCTGTTGCAAAATTATTTTACTCTCAATCACATTCAAATTGCACTTAATAACTAGTGGGAAATGGTCGGACCAACAGACATCATATTTTACATACGCATTTATAACACAGTGGCCCGCCGTATTAGTAGCAATGCAATGGTCGAACCACCTCCGACATCCGTGTGCTTCGCTTACAAACGTAAATGTACTCATAGGTAATATTTTTAAGTCTTGACATAACCATCTTTGCTCCAACGAGAATTCTAACAGTTCGTGCTAAAAGCGTTCACCCGGATGGGCATTGAAGTCTCCCAAGATGAAAGCAGATTCTATATTTTGTTCTTCAACAATAGCTGATATTGCACTCAGACAGTCAGTAAACTCTGTTAGATTATCTGCACAGTCAGTCGGCATGTAGACACTAAACACCACAAACGGGCGGTCACTTGTTACGACGCGTATTGCCGCTATCCGTGGATTGTCACACTGTATCACTGATACGTGAGGAAATATAGCTTTCCGCCACAGCAACGCAACACCACCGAAGGGTCTACCCCGAAGGATACCCGCACCGGTGTCCACCGCGGACGTGCCCGTGCTCCCGAACTGCTCGTGCACGCCGTCCAGAAACGGCAGCTCGTCCGGCAGCAGCCACGTCTCTTGCAGGGCGACGATGTCCGCTGTTTCGCACAGTAGTGCAACTCCATCCACGGCGCGCTTTATATTTTTGCAATTGTATGTAACAAACGTTGCACTATACATACTATTTTTGTTGTGGTGACTGTTCTGTTCTATTCTGGCTTTCCAGGTGTCGATAAGGCATAAAGCGTCTGCACGTCACACCATCTGGCCAGAGCTTATCACTTAGGAACAGTTCAATTTTATGCTTTTGTACCATTATTTTATATGCATTGTATTTTTTCTGTGATTTCATACGTATTTTCTGAAGCAGAACTTCTTCATTCGTTTTAGCATGTATATATTCTAATATGTCTTTTTCAGACGTATCCGTATGAACATTCGACACAAACAAAGCTACTTTCGAATCAGCTGGCCTAAATCGATCACCCTCCGAAACTATAGATTTTCCGCGCACACTCTCTATTCTGTTTCTATTTTTATTTTTCTTATGCACTAAAGTCCATTCGCGCTTAGTACCTTCCGTTTTCCACTCGCCTCCACGTGCAATTATCTCCGCCATAGACGTAGTACTTTTATTTACATTGCCCACACAGTAGGCACGCGAGTCACTCAGCTGTTCTTTTGTTACCCGGCTCGGCCGCTCGGTAGGTGTCAGCGCCGTGACCGCGATAGTACTCGTCAAGATCTACATTTCGGATGACAACTGTCAAACTTAAAATGGTAATGACTCTAAAACTACTTAGAGAAAATATTTTATATACAGAAGCAGAGAGTACAATCCGAGTTAAATTGTATATTTTGTATATGAAACCCTAATACATATAAAATTGTGGACCGCTATTTACAAGATATGAGTATTAAAATTCTATACAATAAATACTAAGTCCGACCCTGTTAGCATTAAAATATTTTCGTACCTATTTAGACACCGAAATATTGCTCAATTTGGCAATAATTTTAAATCTATCTTTAATGGCATATTGTTTTAAGGCATTTCAATTATTGCAAATTTTCACTATTACCATGCTTATTTTTGTCACGATTTCTAAAATTGATTCCCACTCGCCGCGACCACGAATGAAATTACTTACCGATGAAAAGATAATCCATTTGTATTTCCATATTTTGCGCTTTCTCATAAATGTGCACTATATTACACCGTCTTTTAAATGGTTTGATTTAAATTTTATTAGGAAATTATAAAATTTACACCGATGTTATAAAAGAAACGTCAGGTCGTTAGGCCCTCGAGCAATATGTCGAACGTTCAAAACATTGCGCGCGTCATTTTCCTTATTCCAATGGATGAAAAAACGGAATAGCAAGTCTCATAATTATTGTAGAGCGAGCGAACAGGGAATTTGTGTTTAGTCTGTTATGTCTGTGTAAAACTATTGGTCCTACTACACTAGTTCCTAGAGAGAAATGATAGTGCTTGTCGAGATCAACATTCTTTTAAAGAAATTCTTTGAATGACACATATTCATTCGGTCACGCCTTTCTCCCGTAGGGGTAGGCAGAGACCACATTGTTCCACTTGCTACGGTACTGACAAATCTCTGTGGCTTCTCATACATCATACATACATAGACTGTTAACTACATTACCCTTCCATGGCTTCCTCGTCGTGGGGTAACAAGTATCAGTTATCATAGTATTCGGGGAAGACCAATCGAGGTGGTCCAATTTTTTTCTCCATTCACTTTTTACGCCTGCGTGTTAACACACAGTCGAGAAGACATATGGTCAATAATTATGCGAGTCGTTCAAAATAACGCGCGTAAAAGGATCGAAAAAGCTCTAGTGCAAACGTTGCCTAACCTAAAATCTCTCTTGCGAACATTGCCTAATTTGAAAAACCAGAATAACACCACCTTTTCTTTGGTTGACATCGTGACGTGACACTGCACCGCGCGAGTGGACATCAAGCCTTAGACAGGCATCTTGTATTTGCAGTTGCATTGTCACTACCAGATGAGATGGCGGTCAAATGTCTGACTAGTCAAAAAATACAGATTGATGTCTATCTGTATTTTTTGATGATATTATAAGTCCACCTATCCAAATGTGAACTTTGTTTGGTATATTAGTTGTATAGTTTATGGATAGATGTAACAATTAAGCGTTACTACCCGTAGATTACTACGATTCTTACTTGAAAATGATGAAGCGATAACGTTAATGTCCCGGTTGTGCTCTCGGGCACGAAAGCCCGGGATCCGCCTTGACTATGATCCACGATTTGTCAGATCAGTTAATTCAGCGGAGTGACTGCCATCTGACCTCCGTGACCCAGGGTTGTTAACAGATGAACCTCACCAGATTGGATAGTCACACATTTAGTCGCCTGAATATGCAGATTTCATCACGATGTTTTCCTTCGCCGTAAGATCATCAGTTAGTGTTCAACTAATGTACATAATTCAGAAAAGAGTAATTGGTACATGGCGGCACTGGGGTACTCGGTACTCGAACCCGGTAGCTCTCGCTTACGAGTCGAACCCCTTAACCACTAGGCTACCGACGCTTTCCATGATAACGTTGCTAAAATAGCAAAAAGAAACTCCAACAACGATATATGAGTTTAAGTTGCACTTTCGACCCTCCGCGTCATTTGTCTCAAGTTCGTTCAAAATTCTCACAGAGAACGCTAACTGTGCGCAGTTGGCTAGAAAAGTTGGGAACACCCTGTGACATGGGTTACTACATCATCACTATTGATATTCGTTCATGAAGAAACTACGTTTTTTTTAGTTCAAACCGATTTTAGTCCTTGTTTTGCAAGCTATCCTGCTTGTTTAGCCTGTTATCCGGCAGTGACCCTAGTCCCTGATAATAATAATTATGTAAGTATTCAAAATATGTTAAAGTTAAAAGTTATCGGGCTTGTGTCCACTCCAAAAAGTTGTCGGATCTAATAAAATTATTTGCCAACTAAATTGGGAAATTTTTCTGACTATAATATTATTGACAGATGAAGCTGGTATTCCATTTAATTTTACCAAATATCTTTGTCTAATGTACATTTGATCAAAGAAATTGGACGACTTCATCATGATAAAATATAATTGATAAAATAAATGGCGCTAGTGTCACTCAGTGTGACCACCGGGCAGAATCGATTTTGCTGAACAGTGAACAGTGTGGAAAACTACATTCGTATGCAGTTCATGTTATCAATGCAAAAGAAAACGAATTCTTTAACTAGATTCCGCTTAACAATTAATTAGCAAACTGAGTAACATCCAAACAGGATTAATTCACCTGCAATAGTACAGTCAGCTGCAGAATAAATAGACACCCTAGCTTACATTTTATGTATGGTAGAAATATTGATTGTTTATGCGGCTGACTGTACAGTACGCGTTCACAAGTGCATGACCGCTTTTAGAAAAAAATCATTTGTAGCTACTGCCACATACAGGATATTCGGTAGATTGTTAAACAAATGGAATTGGCTAAAAGAAGAGCCTATTAGCTGTCCTTTAAGCACCAACAACTCATTCTTAAACTGCAGGTTTTTATTTATTTAATAAATGAAAGTTGCTGTAATGAATATTCATACTTGGTCTTTTATATAAAAATACCTACGCAATGCGGTGTTATTCCATAGCAAACCTTTCTCCATGGTTTTCCTTGTTTTTCTTGTGTTTCTAACTAGAAACAGTGTAACCATAGAATTTTCGATATTCACGCAACTATTTTGTAACCAAAATACCTTATCAAAAACGCATCTGAAAACGAACAGACACGCAACTTTACTCCTTGTGTCACAGGAACACTATTTCCGTCCCCGACGCACCCGCCCGTTAATGCGTTTGCGTTCACATAACGCTAATGTTTATCCCTACGCTTATCTAGTCTTCTCAAACGACACTAAAATTGTTGGCTGCAAGGTAGTTAACCCTTGCGAGGCCGAGGGCGCGGGCCGCTAAGCCCCGCAATAGATAAAACAGTGATAGAACATGCACCGCGCCACCGCTATGAATAATTCATTAGTTTCAGTTGCCACTTTTGCTGGTATCGGTAGGTTTTCAGCGGTTCGCACCGTCAAAAACGCGTGTTAAGGGGCTGCTTATTGTTGGCATCTCCTGCGCCATCTCTTTGGTTTTTAATTTGGGGTTATATTTGGGGTCTATCGCAGAGAATATTGGATGAAGTATTGTGTAAGAGGAAGCTAACATAACAGTTTCGTAATGCAAAAATGAGAGGGTTGTCTTGTCTTCATTCATCATCACAGCCCATAAAAGTTCACTGCAAGACTTAGGGCCTCTCCCACGAGAGGGGAGGTTATTGCAATAATCTCCACGGTTGGCAGGCGGGTTGGAGATCGCAGTGTTGTAAGTATAACAATGGAAAATACTGCTGCCTCTGAGACTCTAGATCTTTTACCTCGAAAACATTAGTTGCCTTTTAGTCGTGGGTGTCAACCCACGGGTGTAATGGGTTGATGCTATTCTACTCTGTCGGACACCACACCATCTTCATTACGGGTGCATATTTCCCCCACTTGGATAAGTGGCATTCTTACAATTCCTTATCGCAAGTAGTCTTGTCGACAAATCCCACCGTTTCCACAAAAGCCATTAGCCGCCTCGCCGCCGCGGCGCGCGCGATCGCGCCGCCTCCGCCACCCCTGCGGATCCCGTTATAATTTACGATCATCCCAAAAAATCCAAGGATTATTTTTATTTGATAACAATAAAGGTGCCGTGGGGTAACCTTTATTATCACTCACCGTAGGACAACTCTTTTACGGCTTAACACATGTTTTCCGCAAAATTGAATCGATGTTGAAGTGCTTTTTTGTTTCTGATATGGAATTCTGTACTAAATTGCTTCATATGATATTCGGCTTCGTCCTGCGAGATTAAATACTTGTAGTAGTACCCATAAGACCGTCATGGTTTTATAGTATGGTCACAAATTAGAAAATACGTTTAGTACTTAACATGTTTGTTATGGTATCCCTGTCGTGTGTTAATGATAGATAATATACGAGGGAACGCCCCGTAAGCGAGTGGTATCGGGTTCGAATCCCACTGTGGCCATGCACCAATAACTCTTTTCTGAGTTATGTATATTGAATACTAACCTATGCTCTTACGGTAAGGAAAAACATCGTGATGAAACCTGGATAGTAACATATTCAGGCTACTGAATATGTTACTATCCAATCTGGTGAGGTTCCTCTGTTAACAACCCTGGGTCACGGAGGTCAGATGGCAGTCACTCCGCTGAATTAACTGATCTGACAAATCCTGGATCATAGTCAAGGCGGATCCCGGGCTTTCGTGCCCGAGAGCACAACCGGGACATTAACGTTATCGCTTCATCATTTTCAAGTAAGAATCGTAGTAATCTACGGGCAGTAACGCTTAATCTATCTATCCATAAACCATACAACTGTATATCAAAACAAAGTTCACATTTGGATAGTTGGACTTATAATATCATCAAAAAATACAGATAGACATCTATCTGTATTTTTTGACTAGTCAGACATTTGACCGCCATCTCATCTGGTAGTGACGATGCAACCGAAGATGCCTGTCTAAGAACGGCCAACCATGTACCTATGTCGCGTCAGCCTATTTGAACGGTATAATCTAATAATTTCTGGAATGTAAAAAATAGTACCGAGCAGCTTCGTTATCAAAGCTAGCTAAGATTGTTACTTTAAATAGAGATCATCATTAACATGGTGGGGATCGTAGTTTGTGACGCCAGGTATTCTCTGCCTATCCTTGAGGGACGTGGAAGTGTCATCTTGGCGTTAATGTCATGGTTGTGCCTTCGTGCGCGAGGGCGTGGAAGTGTATGGTCTATAAGAGTTTGAAAATGAGAAAACACTAACCACGTAGGAATATGATTTTATTAAGCAGACAGCCTACCTGATGGTAAGCGGTACCTGTCGACCATAACATGTACGACTCATGCCATGCATTTAGGTCGCAGGCACCAAATATTTAGAACCGCAGATGCGTTATCGCTTAGAGGATTAATATGAAATACTTCATGTCTGTAATTGCGCCGAATACTTTATTCTTTCAAACCGGTTCATAATTATAGCATTGTTGCTCGGTTGCTAACCTAACCATGATCCAATCTGGTCAGGTTCCCCTTGTAACAGGCTCATGGAGGTTAGATGGCAGTCGCTCCACTGTGATTACCTGCTCAATCCTGTATGATGATCAAGGCGGACCCCGGGCCCTCGTGCGCGAGATCACAACCAGAACATTAACGCCAAGACGATTAATTTTCATTTAGCTATTATTAATGATAGTTAGCCGTAATATCAAGGAAATAATATGTCAGGTACCTATCTATTACATAAAACACGCACTTCCTACAGTATCATTTTCAAGCTGTACATTGGGGTATGAGTATGTAACAATTCCCATAGTTTGTAATCCGAACACGCGCCCGCTGATCAAGTCGAGGCGAGGTCGGCGATGTGCACGTTGCGTTATATTTGGGAACACTTACAGCACCTATGTTGATACACAGGAAAAAAGAGACTACTAAATTGGCAAGGCGGTTGATTTTTTATAACTTTTTTACCTCTAACATGTGACAGGTTTGTAAACCAACAGTTGCAGTTATTTTACATGGGCATTTCGTTTGTCCTTTATATTTAATCTGAATACCTGCCTAAGAAATTATGAGGAAGATTGTTTCAGGTACGTAGTATTTTGAGACAATATCGTCCGTGCTCCGTGATATCGCTCAGCTCCGACAGATCCTGCTCTGCCTGCCAAGTGTAGAGAATATGACTAAACCGTTATGTGGAGGAGGCTCAGATCCTGTAATAACTTTATGTATCACAGAATTATATAGATACGAAAATATATACGGCTTTGAGCGGGAGTTCAAGGAGGCCATTTAGCAGAAACGATGAATGTAGAGTTGCAGCGTAAAAGTATTTTAATATTATAAATGCCAAAGTAACTATGTCTGTCTGTTACGCTTTCACAGCTAAACCACTGGAAGGATTTTGATGAAATTTGATATAGAGATAGTTTAACACCTGAGTATAGACATGGCTACATAAGATCAATAAATCCCCTCTCTAGCTCGCAATATATAGGTACAGTATCGACACTGGCGGATAGCTAGTATTGTAACGTAACACTGTCCCACGTACAGTTCCAGCTCCAGTTAATAGGAAATTAAAAAAGAACAAAGATTGAGGGATATGTGTCATGTACTTTAAGTCCGTACATAGGGAAAAAAAATTATAAACAGAAGCAGAGAGTATAATTCGAGTTGAAATACGAGACAAAATGTCACACATCTCTATAACACACACACTCATGCAAATGCAGGGACGGAACAAGGCAGCCCATCTGCAGATAAGTTGTTTTCGCTACGACTTTCTACTAGTAACGAACACAACCAAATCTGACTTGTGGGTCAGATTTGGGTCCTTCCGGGTCCCTCCGGACGACTTCGTCATTTTTTAAACTTGTCTATATAATTTAATATTGTCATTATAATAAAAGGTGAGGTGTGTAGTTAATCAAACCCACGCCCTGATACCTACCACCGTCTTTTCGAACTCTCGATCCTACATACCGTGAATCGGCAGTGCTTGCTTTTGCAAAAAGGAGGGTTATGATTTTAACCAGTATTAATGTTTATTTGTTGCCTAATAACTTCTAAACTAAGAAGTTACCTAATTACTTATCGTTAGAGGCGTCGCCATTGTTCACAGGTAGGCCTATGTAACTTCACAATAAATTGAATATGATGTCCTCTAGAGGACAAAGTCATGAAAAAAATAATAATAATGAAAAGGATCGATACATTAATATATTAAACAGGCAGCATATTCTTTATTTTCAGTAAAAATTCATATAATGATGGTACACCAGGAAAGAAGGGACTTGCATCGAATTATTATCTTGTTCTTCAAAATGTTTACAACGCAGCACTTCCAATTTGTATCCCAGACATCACCATGTCTGGTCTTTAGGAAACCTAGAAAAACAAATAAATGTAAATAAACGTAAATACGCGATTAATCTGTTGTTTCATAAAATGCCTAAACATTTAAAATGTCATTTAGGAATATTTTTGGTATGAAACCCTAATACATATAAAATCGTGGACCGCTATTTACAAGATTTGAGTATAAAAATTATTTACAATAAATACTATACAATTTTGGACCGCTATTAACAAGATTTGAGTATTAAAATTCTATACAATAAATACTAAGTCCGACCCTGTTAGCATCAAAATATTTTCGTACCATTTAGACACCGAAATATTGTTCAATTTGCCAATAATTTTTAATCTGTCTCTAATGGCATGTTGTTTTAAGGCAAAGCATTTTAATTATTGCAAATTCACACTATTACGATGCATATTTTTGTCACTATTTTTAAAATTGATTCCGATCGCTGCGACCACGAATGTTTACTTACCGGTGAAAGGATAATCCAGGTGTATTTCCATACTTTGCGCTTTCACATAAATGTGCACTAAATTATACCGTCTTTTAAATGGTTTGATTTAAATTTTATTTATAAAAATTTCCTAAATTATAAAATTTACACCGATGTTTCAAAAGAAACGTCAGGTCTAATGGAGCTTCAGCAACATGTTCAAACGTTCAAAACGCGCGTCATTTTCCGTGAACTTATTCCAATAGATGAAAAAACGGGATAGCAAAATTCATATTCATTGTAGAGTGAGCGAACAGGGAATATTTGTGATTTGTGTCTAGTCTGTTATGTCTGTGGCCTTAGTCCTGGCAGGATCACAGCGTCCACTTTTCACAGATTGAAAATTTCCAAATTATAGTTTGAAATATATTATAGAGAATTAGTTGATGCAACCATGACATTTGCTTATGCTGGTTAATAACACTGGTTCTTCGTCATCATCATTTTCGTAAAACAACATCAATAATCCTCCTCTCTTTTCACTTCCGACCACTTCAGTCTCAATGTCTTTCTCTAGCCGTCCATCAATTTAAAATTTATGACAGCCAACGTCTTTTTCGTGGCCGAAAGTAGAAATAAAATCTTCGCCATCATGGCATCGATCTATGGTTCGTCACTACTTGAGAACTTCAAAACAACTTGAAAACAATAATAAATTCATGCAAAAATATAAAAAATTTAATAGAAATTACGTCTCCAAGGCCAAAAAGAAGTCAATTTACAAATTAACAAAACAAAAAGGTACGTCAAGCAATGCATAATTCGTAGACCATTTAGAATAATGGTCGCATCCAAACAAACATATTATCCTCTCTTTTTCAGAACATAACATAATTAAATGGAGAGCCATTAAGGCCTGAAGGGCCAAACAGAAAGAAATAACATTGGAATAACATAAGGAGATTATATTAAATTGAAGTGCGTCGGTGGCCGAGCAGTTACAGTATCGACTCGTAAGCCAGAGGTCCCGGGTTCGAATCCCGCTCCGGCCATGTACCAAGACTGTTTTCTGAGTTATGTACATTAGTTTAATATTAACCGATGCTCTTATGGTGATGGAAAACATCGTGATGAAACCTGCACATTCAGGCGACTGGATGTGTAATCATGATCCAATCTGGTCAGGTTCCCCTTGTAGCAGAGTCATGGAGGTCAGATGGCAGTCGCTCCACTGTAATTACTTGACCTGCCAAATCCTGGATCATGGTCAAGGCGGACCCTGGGCCCTCCTGCGTGAGAGCGCAACCGGGACATTAACGCCAAGATGATGATGATGATGACTATATTAAAGTTGAAAATAATTGTTTTAACGAACTGAACTGTTGTTTGAAAAGGAATTCTAATAACCGTAAGTATAGAGACAACTATTCATCAGGGCAAGACCCTACAGCTATTATATAGCTAAAGGAATAATAAACGGATAAATGAAGTTGTAACAGATAAAGAATGCTGAATCTTGAACCTGAAAAATGCCAGTCGGCAGAATCTGTATTTCTCTTTGAAGATTTGCCAAGTACAAAGTTAAAAAACATAAATTAGAAATAAAATTGCCGTTTCTTATCCTGAAACCCAGGAGATACCACGATTATAATCTGCAGTCACTGGCCTTTGGAAACCATGGTTTTGTGACTGGTGACTGTAGCTTAGTATAAATAAAAAAAAATATTAAAATATAAAAAATAACTTAGGTTCTACTGTCCTTGCAGTAAAGTTGCCCGTCTCCCTGACAACACGAACGATTTTATTGTAATAAGGCTTTGATATGAGACTCTGTGACGATACTGATAAAAAGTCATTTGAATTTAATATAAAATCGGTAAGAGACAGTCCAAACCGAGTAAGGGGAGCGGATGCGTTGCCGGCCTTAGAGATGCCTTTTGAAGAACCCATGTTGTAGTGCAAAGGATAGACTTCAGGAGGATCTTTCCGGATCGGCTCGCGACGCCTGTACGGTAGTTGGATGAAGGTCATCTAGAAAGTGTGGATGAAATCTATCCATTTGTTGCGCGGTGGCCAAAACAGATACTAATAGGTGGGTAATTAAGTTCTAACCACGTACCGGAAGACGCAGCGTGGGTAGGTCTCACACAAGGTGGACCGACGACCTGGTAAAGTTCGCCGGCCTTTGTAGATACCTCTGGGGGAGGCCTACAGCAGTGGGCGTTTTTCGGCTGATTGATAACCAGTTATGTAACGCAACAATATTCCAGTTATATTGTCGACCAACATTCCAAAATGGGCAGTTCTAAAATTGTTCAAAGTAGAGACAGTGAAATGATTTTACCTCTACCGTCTGCTTGCTCTACTTCTCTACTTCGCCCGGTGTTCGGCATTATACCACACACGTGACACCCTATCTCCTGATGCATCCACAAGATCTATTATACATTATATATTGTGGTGTTTTATCTTTTTACGTGCGGTAACTTGGGCATAGCCCAGAGCCTCGCCCGTCTGTCAGAAGGGTCATTGATTCGAATAAAAGTTCGCAGGGGGTCCTGGTGAAATTGGCAGCCTTGTACAGATCTCAAGTCATCGCGACATTTCAAAAAGGGGTTCCAGTAGGTGAACAGCTGTAGATCGCTTGTCCATAATTGGTCAAACGTTCGTCTAAATTTTGTTCTTTTAGACAAGTAGAGACTATAAGGAATTCATCGTTATGTAGTACGCAAGAGTTCGCGGATGTCATCCTCTTCTTCCAATAACGTAGTTTTAAGTATGTTTTCTTTTAATAATAAAACACGTGCCACTATTATATTTATAAACCATAGCAAGTCCTAAGAGAGATTCGATTCGAACACATAAAAGCCGAACGCTCTATGCACTTTGGCCACGATGCCGCTTAACTTATAATAAACTAACTTATGTTAGATCTACTTATGTCAAGTCATTTGTCATTGCGTAGTAAAAAAACTAGCCATTCTCAGCGGCTTTCCCCCGCGCGAAGTTCAGACCTATTATTTTCCCGGGATAAAAAGTAGCCTAGTAGCCTAGGTATGTTAGTCAGAGTTTATGTAGCATATAGCATTATGTAGCTATTACTGTAAGAATTTTTCGGTCCAGTATTTTTTGGGTGTATTTATTACAAACATAAAAACAAATCTAATAATACTTTTTATATGGAAGTATAAGAATAAGTTTCCACGGAAAAGTGGGGAACCTATTCAGATTTTATCATGGTTACACATTCGACTGGCGACTGCCTGAATGGGCAGGGTCTATTTTTTAACCTTTCGCCTCGAATCGAACGGTTTTCATTTTGATTTTCTGCATGAAAACATCTATATATTCTAAATTACATTGGCAACACAGAAATAAGACGGTTTAAAAATAGAGAAAATCGGCAAAATATCGAGTTTTTCTTATCGAAAATCAAAGTTAAAAATCGGTCGTCTCGAGGCGAGCGGTTCAAAAATAAAACTTAGCTTTCCTCACGATGTTTTCCTTCACCGTAAGTGCATCGGTTATGTACATAGCCCAGAAAAAGTAATTCGTACGTGGTAGTACCTACTGAGGATCGAACTCGGTACCTCTCGCTTTCATAACCATGTCGGACCCGCTAACCATTAGGCCACCGACGGCTAATCTCATGCGCAATGCCAATGCAATCTAATGCAAACGGCCCACCTCCACCATAGATAGTGGTAACAATACAACTCATGCAACCGCAACTAGTCACTGTGAGGACTAACACAGTATACCAACCTCATGCCTATTACCCCATCCTATGTAACAACGTAACCACACACAAAAACGCAACTGTTGACACTCATCCTCTGCAACATTACCTATCCACACTACGCGAATCGCTTACCAATTGACGGGGCTGAGTGTATTCTTAGCTGGGCGCGCGCCGGCGGGGATTAGATGCGTGCCGGTCGAAAGTGATCCGTTATAATTTCGGGGGTGGACAGTGACGGCTGGCGCGCACAGATTAGCCCCTTCGATAAACAATAGCATTAGTATGCGAGGCTCGCTGACCGCCGCCGATCAGCTTAGCCGTGCTCGGATTAATTTGCCTCCTGAAAATGCCTCCTGAAAATTATGGAGGCTCTGTGTGTAGCGTAACGAAACGCGGCCCCGGGCGGGACGCTTTCGTACTCTCGGCCCCAATTGTGGCTGTCCCCCCAATCTATGATTGGATTTACGTAGCCTATTAATATTAATTGCTCTGTAATGGCTTCGATAAATAATATCTATAAACTAACAAAACGATATTTTGGTCGGTGTTGCACTAGTTTTGTTTACCTTGGATTGCATTACGTAATTACTGCAAAGACCCGTTGATAGCTACGTCATTATAAAAGGTACCAATGTTAGAACCAGGAATTGCGAGCTAATAACAAAACGAATTTATTAGATAGGTAGTCGTATATTGAGAAAACTATTACACGAACAGCCTAGTCGACTAGAAGAAGCAGCGTTTTCTGTTGAGTAATTTCAATTCAGCAATCTTAAACAGGCCTCCTAGCGTGGAGATTATGCCAAAGCCTACTAATAATATGGAGAAGGTTCAAATCCAGGAAAGGACTGTTCTGAACTATTACCCCTGAAGTGCAAACGGCGACGATAATAAAACGGTAACTAGCTTCTAGTACAGTTTTTTTTATAAACTTCCTACCACAGATACCAAAATAAGACATATTATTTTTATTCCTGA
The DNA here is from genome assembly GCA_907269095.1 of Blastobasis adustella. Taxonomy (NCBI): domain Eukaryota; kingdom Metazoa; phylum Arthropoda; class Insecta; order Lepidoptera; family Blastobasidae; genus Blastobasis; species Blastobasis adustella. Next base: position 10,440,844 of record OU026123.1, on the reverse strand, counting down.
GCAACCTAACGACTCAAAAATTTATAAAAACTAATTTTAAATTAAAGCGCCAACGAACGACACCCCAAACTACCTCCAACTCCCCTAAAACAAAGCTGAATGACCCCCGTAACCCTTAATTTTAAGGCGCCACCGGCGACAAAGTGGCGGCCCATGAGCGTTAATTTTATTAGTGCCGCGTGTGATATCCGATTTCCCCGGAAACGGGCCTACGCCGCTAAGTAATGAAGATAATGTTACGCCACTTACGTCGATCGGTTTAAACAACCTCCTTAAAAATAAATCAGTTTACGTTCGTTAATAAAGCTACATGTAGACACATGAAAACTATAGTAACTCGAAATTATTTCCGCGTTCATTTGTTAGACGAAATCAATAACCATTAATTTAAATTGACATTATGGCAAAATTACGCACATAATTGAAATGTGTGTTCGCTTTGTGCGGCAGAATTATTAGCTTACAATTTAATATCGATGAGTTGATGTTAAAAGACAATTAATTCAAAATATGTATGCTAATTTCGTCTTCAGAAATAAGTTGAGGGCCGACTTGTTAGATAGTGTCGTGTAGGGCTAGTAGTTATAAAGTGCTTACCAACTTACTCGTAATACACCCAATCAGAACACGCAACAAACTGAAAGCCTTATAAATCAAAAGCTAATTTAGGTAAGATCGGTGAGTTCGGCGGCAATGCGTAGGTACTTAGTTACCGCGGCGTAATGTGTTCTTTACATCAAAAACACATTTAAAAGAAGTTAGATTGGCTTACTGGAGTTGGCGGGCGGCCATACGTAGTTGGAGCCTTTTCGGCGCCCGGAGCCTCTCCTAATCTTCGAAGATTCGCACAGATTGTTTGCGAGTCCGGACCGATCAAAATATGACGGCCACCAACTTCGCCCACATAAATTATTCGCTAACTTTCTCAGGCGAAAAATTTCAACACGGATCAATATTGGTAAATGGCTCAGCTTCGTAGAACAGGATCTCATTTTTAATGCAGTGGCAATTAGGTTCATTGAAAGATATATTTTCAAAACAAGCTTTATTTAGTTTCATAACTCACCCACTTGGCGCGGGCAATAGGTACACGTACATCGGCACATTTTTCTGTGTTGTATACAATAGATGCCTTCGTTTAAAAGAATTCACTGCTTCAGCTTAAATTAGACAGTATAATATACGTATTTACAACATACCTATCTATATGTATCATTAACCTTATTATAGCAATTTGGCAACATTTTTAACGGTAACATTTATACATTTTATACGATAGTACTATAATTATGTATAAATTTAATTGACAGAAGAAATTTGGGTTCTCGATAAAAAATCCGTGTTAAAAGTTAAAATAATACCTACTGCATTTTTCAGTGTTATATTTTCCAAAGGCAATGCTGTCAGCGTCAAAACATAATGATTATGAGTTCCGGCTATGAATTATATTGTTTTAATTTGATTTATCACAGCAAACAGGAGTCAAAAGCAAATAAAACAATGATTACCAAATCTCATATCCTAAGGATTACTTCATTCAGTCTTACACTATTTTAAATTATGATAATAGTGCACTTTATAATATATTTAATAAGTGTGCATTGATTTTACTATTCCATTAATTTTACAAAATAGCAGAGTTGTATTAGACTGCATACCAGTTTTCTAAACAAACCCTGATATTTTCTAAATTTGAAGTAATTACTTAATACAACTTACGACGAGGAACTGTTGTACATAATAAATATTTATTTTATATAGTCATATAATATAATTAACAACAACATTTATACATATAAAATACCGTTAATATGTTCAACATAAGAGTAATCTATTGTATTTTAAACTTTAGACAATACAGTTTCTACTACCTATCCAATACGTATTTAGTCTAAAGTACCTGTTTTCGAGGACAATCATACACAATACTTGCTTAACGTATTCCATTTTACTATTACCAAATCGCGACAATAATCAATTTCATACTCTAATTTTAATGCTGATTTCCATTAAAACTTATTAAGCTCTATTAATTCTACAGAGTGTAAGTAATGATTTGATTGATTGAAATAATTTCTTTTTCTTTATTATCTAATGAATGGATGTTAATTCACGTTTCACATTTGACATAGAATAGTATACTATCCGTTGTAAGTGATGACTGATGGCTCGTGTAAATGCAACTGATATGACTGTGCCCTTACTAACACGAAATGTGGTTATTTAAATAAGTGAGAACATCTAAGTACATTTGTGCAATAACGTCGGCATTTTCAATTAGATAAATATTTTCTAAGTATTCCTCTAAAATCTATACAACCAAATAAATAAAATCATACCGCGTATAAGTTTTGAATGTTCATTTTGAGTAGCTATGTTTTTTTTTAATTTTTTAAATGAAGTAAGTATATGTGTTTGTTACTTAACGCGTAATTGGTAACTGAATGATCAATCAAATACGTCGTTCTAATAGTGGACATTGCAATGCATACTAATTAATAGTAATGTGAAAGTAGAATGGGATTACCATTAAAAACAAAATACAAAAATTGCTTCTCCTCCAATCGGCGTCACCTGGAATGGAAATGAGTTTCTTAGCAAGATGATTGCTAGCATAAAAATCTCTGAAATGTTATATTTACATAGTATAAAACAAAGTCGCTTGACGCCGTCTGTATCTATGTACGCTTAGATCTTTTATACTATGCAACGGATTTTAATGACCTTTTCAACAATATATAGAGTGATTCAAGAGGAAGGTTTATACGCCAGGAAAAAAATTTAGGTAGGGATAGGACGCCACGCCAACGAATTCGCGTCGCGACCACTACTTTACACTTTTATAAAACACGCTAATTTCCACGTCTAAGACAAGAAGTAGGTATATTCAAGACTGCGCGAGCAAGTAGTTGGCGTCACGAATGTAAAACGAAGCTACCAAATTTAAGTTTTTAAGATCTCTTTTAGATATGGGAGACATAAATGCAGTTATCTGCCGGTAGATCAGCGGAGGTGATTTATAGCTGTAGGAAGAAGCTATACTAACCTGTGACTTGCGACGCGCCACCCACCCAGTTGAGATGCGTTTTCCCACCACCCTCGTCTGTTTTCTGCTTCCCCTTATCGATTTCGTTTGGATTGGATTGGTATTTCGTGCCTGTAACAATAACAATTCGGTGACCACATTTCTGCAACCATAAAAACCGCTTCAACGTTAAGCCTTAATTAAAAGAAAAGAAGAGCAGGTACGTCTTTCTTGTACGTGATATAGTGGCAGTCATTGCCTAAAGGATTCAATATGGCGCGGTCGGGGCGGGCGGGCCCGCGCGGGGCGGTTATTGAAAAGTTGCGCAATATTGTCCAGTGGCCGGGCGACCGTAAATTCGTAATGGGCGCAAAAAATAAAACAGTGGCAGCCCTGACGTCTGGCCCCGCCGCCGCCCGCGCCGCCACGCGCAAAAACAGCCCCTGCCAAACTACGCGCCCGCCTAAATGGATTTTTCAAGTTCATCGCTGCATTTCAGAACTAAAACATATCGAACGTTTCATCTTTATGAATATGTAACGACTCCATCAAAGGGGATTGAAATGAGATTAAAAAAATAATCTGCAAATACGTTAAAAGCTCACGGATAAAAGTGGTTCGCATTTGCGTCGCTCTGCTCTCTTTGGATTAGTTATTGATGGATATAATGTGTTTTTCAACACGGTTGCTCGTAAAGCGGTCATTTCTGAGCTGTTTGTTGTTTATATAATGTAGACTAATAAACACGCGTGCTTCTTTTACGTTATTGTCGTAATTATTCTCTGAAAAACTGGTTAAGAAATATACTCAAAACGGTTTCCTCAAGATTTGGGAGACGCTCCACAAGTGCATGCACACAAACTTATGACCATTGGTACCTATGCTCTCTGTATCATTACGCACTTGCCTTCGGTAAGGGCTGCAATTGTACTTTAATGCATAATTACGCACAAGTGTAGGCATCAATTTAATTTAATTAGTGCCTACTCTGAATATGGGTCTGACTACATGATACTGCATAACATTCCAATTTTTAAAGGGAAAGAATAACAAGTTAAAGATAAGTAGTAGCACACAATGAATAATAGAATAACACAGTAGAACTTATGAAGGAAATGTGGCGGGGGTGGACATTTGGCAGTAATAGGTTGTCTCGCAAGATGTTGTCGGGGCGGGCCGGCCGGCGCCCAACTTCCCAATATCACGCGGTAATGACACCGCCGCACTACTAACGTAACTTCTCCGACTGAGCCACATATTGTACGTCGATAACAGAAAATCGACTATCAGGCCAGTGGGTTAATAATTTAAAGATATAATTCGAGGAGATAAAATGGGAAAGGAAGAATGTAAAAAGAAATACAAAATGAAAATGTTTCGTCTCCACCTAGTTGAATAAGGTTGGATAATTATCATTATCATTGTCTATGGCTATCTATACTAATATTATAAAGAGGAAAAATTGGATTTTATGTTTGTTTGTTTATAATGGATAAACTCCAAAATACTGATCCCATTTTAAAAATCATTTCACCTATAGAAAGCTACATTATCAGAGAGTAATATATTCTATATTTTGTCTTAAAAAAATAGAAATCCCTAAGTAAAATGGCAAAAATATACCCCAAAGTATCAAAATGCAATGCATGTTCGCGCATAATTTTTGAACGACTTCAGCTATTTAACTAATTATTTTTGTGTTGGGTTTGTAATTTTCAGGACAAGGTTCATGCAATAAAAATAAACGTTTGAAGGTGTAGGATAGGTGTAGGACGCCACAAGGGCGAAGTCTAGTCTATACTAATTTTGGAAAGAGAAAAGATTTGTATTTTGATTGTAATAAATAAACGGATTTCACACCTATAACATCTACGATTCATGCATTTAGGTTGCAGGCAACTAAAAGACAGAACGCAGGTGCGTTGTCACAGTGGAGACTAAGATGAAATGCCTCATGCCTGTATCTATAATGAGCTCACCTTTGTCCGAATGCGGGGTGTCACGGCGCGGCGGCCGGGAGGCTGGCGGCAGCGTCAGCGCGCGAGGGTCAGGCGTCGTGGTCGGCGGCGACGACGCTGTTAACGTAGGATAGTCAAATCACTACTAATAATTATTATTATATTGCTTACATTGTTTTATTATTTATTTGACATTGTAATAATGAACTGTATATAATTTTAATTCGTTATTTGGCATCATTTATTATTATTTTGACATTGCAATAATTCTCTTTACGTATGTGACATATTGCTCAACCATTTAATGTTATCATGTGCTCATCTATTTAGTGTTAATCAATGTAACAATTATGTGCTACTTTACGTTATTTACATAATTAAATATTGACATGTAATTTTTATTAGTAAATAAATAATATGAATATAATTAGGCTGTTTCTAGACAGGCATGCTCCACCTTCGGCCGCATCATGACTGCCCTTCGGGTGAGATGGCGGTCAAATATTTGACTAGTTTATTATTTAAAAAGTAACCAACGGCTATCGAGGCGAGGTTGCCAAGGACCAGGCGAAGTGGAGCAGAATGAGCAAGAAAGCGGACCCTCGCAGAAGGCCGGGATTGACCGCTCGGATGATGATGATGAGTCGTACTTATCTGGTCAGCTTGGCCACCGAGAGGAGATAGATACTACTATAAACTAAAGTTCGCGACTGTAATATCATATAAACTTGTCATGTTGGCATGTTTTGAGCTTTAGATGTGTATTCGTACGAATTTTACGAAATTCTAAACGCCGACACGCACGGATCCTCTGAACTCTATGGTATATAACACACTATCGTACACAAGAAGCAATACAAGTATTCATGTATCCATTAAAAACCTACAATACTGAATAAAATGAATCTATAGGTAGAGGTACTCACTATATAAACGTATCGTGCCATCCGATTCTCCCCTTGGATTCTTCGCTACGCATTTATAAGTACCATAGTCCTCGGTGATAATATGTCTGATCAATAATCTCATATGCGTTTTGTATGCAGGGACGCCAGCTGCGTTTTCCATGTGATATTTGGGACTTTCGTGTATCATGTGTCCGTCGTCTCTGGTCCAGTAGTTGAGGGAAGTAGGATGAGCTTCCGTGAAGCACTCCAGCGTTACATTATGGTATAGTGGAGCACCGACCAGTTGATGGGGGATCCATAACATCGGTGGAACTGTGGAACAAATATTCTTACAGAAATCTGTGTAATAAAAATTGTTTAAAAAGAACCGGAAAAAGGCAATCTAAACTTACAATCTACGCTGACTTTAACCCTTTTCGACACAGTCGGCGGCACGCCATTGCTTGCTATGCAAAGGTATGCGCCCATATCCAGCCTCGATATTCTTGCCATCTCTAATACTTCGCCTTCCCACTCGGATACTGTAACAAACATTTATACATTTACGTCCAAATAGATCAAGATCCTCGAATGTGTAGTAAAAACGACATTTATCTGTAGTGACGTGGTGGATCAGGGTCGCTGAGTCTAATTATTTTTTTCGTAAAGCGATGGTTTAGGTCCGTACCGACGTGTCCTTTGCTGATGGATATTTTAGAGTTGTCGTCTCTCTTCCATTTGATGGTGGGCTTAGGGGAGCCATTAGCGCGGCACGTCAACGTGACGTTGGCGCCCTCTCTCACGATCACGTCGCTGGAGCTGAGCGAATCGTCGATAGTGGGAGGCACTGCAAGCAAACACATTGAAGTTGCATCATTATTTTGAGTGAGGTCTATATTTCTATGAAGATTTTATTACTAAGCAAAGAACGGTATCTTGGTATTAATCATTAAACTAAGCTAACCTAATTTTGACCTAATTAATTGAACAAAATAGAATAAAAAAGTGAATGAAAGACATCATGGTCGCTAAACCGCGCGAAAGCGGACTGCGTTGCCAGTTGGATACGAATATAGTTCCTTTGCTTATCCTTTGCCTAGGGACGAGCCAGCTATCCGGTCACTTGTAATCCTTTAGTTTATTCATCCCACCTCATTTCGTATTTATTGTAATTCATACAGAATTATTAGTTCTTCGAACACATACACTTGTTGATTAAGTCACATGAAAGTAATGTTTATTTATTTTACCATAGCTATGGCTCATATACAGCGACTTAATCAGGAAACGTAGATTAAACGAACAAAATGTCAGTAGTAACAAATAACGATGAATAAATGGTGGGGTCAATTAATTTTCAGTCTGTGGTTTGCTTGGGGTCGCGTGAACAAAGCCGAGGGCACAGAATATCTATAGTACCGCCGAGGGTGTAATGCACATTCACACCAGAGCTGACGGCCAATGCAGCGTGAATGTCCCTTGCGTAAATAATGCGTTAACGCACGCATAAAACTGCGTGCTATAACATTTTAAAAAAGCCGACGCTGCCTAGTTTACAGAATGGCCCGCCATGTCTCTCGGTTTTTTGTCTGAAATATGCGAGACCATCCATTTAAAAATATTTCGAAAAATGAACATTATCCCAACGTACGTTGAAAGTGAAAAAGCGGAGGTAATGTTTTCGTTCGGAATTTATATTCGAGACTGTTACTACGCACAGTTATGTTTCATTACTCTACGTTCGTTAAGGAAGTATTTTTTTGTAAGTAGATGGATATTAATGTCATTATAGCTACTTGTAATTACGAAACTAATACGAAAAAATCGCGCTGAATTTTTCGGATTTAGACTAACTAAAGTAAGGGTGACAATTCCGACCCCATGGTTAATGCGCAAATCACATTTGACTAAATTCAGTAGCCTAAATTCAGATAATACAAGTGATACAAAATTGGACCTCATGGTCAAATATAATAAGCGCCAGCAACGGTGAACCAGCGATTCCATACGCACCAACCACATGCAGATACCCGAACTGGGTCTTAGCCGTGACCGTGTTGATCTGGCACATATAGCGTCCTCTATCCTCCTCGCGTACGTCAGTGATGTGCAGGAACCAGGTGCGGTGCTTGTCGTGCGTCACGCTGACGCGAGGGTTGCGAGTGATCACGTGGTTGTGAACGGTTAGTATGGCAGACTGCTCGAAGTGCATCCACGCCACCTGAAGCAATAATGTATGTATTAGTAGCGTAAGAGAGGAAATCGTTCCTTTCTAATCCTGAATAAAAATCAAAATGTCTTTGCAGTATGTTGCTTATACTGCTTGAGCAATATGAGCCTTACATCTGTTGTGAGCCGATCGAGAAGTTACTAAATATAGAGTTTAATGTTGTGCCAATAGCAAAGGACGACAACTCGGGACAGTGTCGACGTGTCGAAACGATATAAATAGGCAGATCTCGAGCCCTATTCAACAATCGCAGTCCCTCTGTATGATTTGACGTTTACCCGGACGATGTTTCCGGTAAAGCATGAGGATTTACAGGTCCCTATGCTCCAACGAAAAGGTAGTGAATTGACACGACCCTAGTCATTATTCCAGTTTTGACGGCTTTTCTATGCAGTTAGTACAAAGTGCTGCTCTTAATTTATATTTTACAAGATTTGTTTTCGTTATAACAACAGTTTTTGTGATAGAGTTTTTAATTTATGTGCGATGTGTCGCAGATTCACTTTTTTATAAAGTTATTATTTGTATGCTCTTGTCGTGGTGTCCTAGAGAATAGAACAGCAACAAGCTTGTACGAGATATTCATACTCACTGTTATTGATATTCATATCTATTCATTTATTTACGTAATTTTATTGATCTCACCTATATTAACTATTTAATATTTCTTATCTATAACAGCTATTCAAACAGTATGTTAAACCATACTTTGTTTCATTAAAAAATGTTTCATAAAACTCAACCAAAATGTGTCTACAGATTGGAATTATATCTAAAAGAAATTGAGAAATACCTGCGGCAGGAATGAACTCCCACGCCGCGAGCCGCGCGGGCGCCACCGCGCCGCGCCGTCACGACTCGCAATCGCTCTCTCAATTTGACGAGTGACGTAACGGAAATTAAAGAAATCGCCGTCACTTGCGAAATAATATATCTTAAAGATTCTTTAATAAAAAAAACCTTTAGATGACGTGCTTTCGATCCAATCGTGGCTGATTTTGTGTTATGTTGAATTGCTAGGACTGCCGCATTTTGGATGTCTTTCGTCCGAAGCTTTACAGCTCGCATCCTAGATATTCATTCATTCATGATTAATTATATGTGAAATATTTGTATAATCTTTTTTAGCTTCATTGCCGCTAAACTGTCAAAAAGTTTGGTGATGGTGAGCTTACTGCAGCCTATGCACGTTTGTTAACCAGGGGTATCTTAACATACTGCCGACCATTTAAAAACCTTCTCACCCCTTTCTTGAAGAACTCCACGTTGCACTCCAGGCAAAACCTTTCCAGGGAGATCATTCCACAATTTGTGTGCGTGGGAGAATGAAACCCCATAACTCCAAAACCCCTTCAAGAAATTTATTAAAAGGTAGATCTTTAACTTTTATTAGAATTCTGGCATAGTGTGACAACACTATCTTGAAGCCCAGGCATTTATTCAAAAGTCGAAAACGTTAGTATAACACCATGAAATAGCTTTTGAATTTGCTAATCTACTAATATTTGTGCCCCAAGCTGCAGGAGACACAACAAACAGTGCAAGTTAAAAGTTCCCCCTCAGACAATGCTGGGTGTTGCAAAATGCGCGCAGCATCTGTGTAATTGCACGGAGCCGCCATAGGCAATCGCGTGCCCGCTTCACACCACTTTCCGCGGCATTAAGCGCAGGAAATGCATTTCATAGCAGTTGTGCCTCACCAGATTCGACGACCTGAGTGGTTCAGTTGGTTTACATGCCGGGCTGCTAAGCAGAAGTCCCGGTATCGATCTCGGTCGGACAGAAATTGAAATGATGAATTTTAATTTTTTTACGGGTCTGGGTGTTATATGTATAATCAGTATGTATTTAAACCATTTAGTAAGTAGTTTATCAATTTTCTGGTACCCATAACACAAGCTTTTCTTACTTTCGGTCTAGATGGCGCTATGTGAACTATCCAAAAAAAAAAATGCCTATAGCCTTTACTTTTAACCAAATATGCTTGGGTAATAGTGACTAAATATAAAAATATCATGAAGAACAAAACACATAAATTCCAAAATCCTCTTATTAAGAAGCAAGTATACACGTAACTCTCATAGATTGGAATTTTAATCAAACGCTCTACGAAACTTACTCTCATTATATTAACTTATTACGGCAAAAATTGAGCGGGGTTAATAGCAACTTGAAAAGTTGGACGTGCACACTTTACCTCTTAATCCGGCTTTAAGTTTGAATCATGGGTAGTTCTTTTCATCAAGATTGTGGGGGCAATATAAAGGAAGTTTGGAAGCTAAAACTCGTGCCGGGTCACATCTTACCTATCTTAAGTGATGCGGCTCTCAGCCGCTGTCTAATTTATAATGGACTTGAGGAAACTTCGGCCATTTTATTATGCAATGGGACGGTAACCCCTCTAATGACGGCGACCTGACTTGTCGACGTAACCTGGGGCTTCAGAGATATTAAACATGGCTTATATTACAAGTGATTTACATCCTAACGTTTTGTTAGGTTAACAATGTTGGAGAACGGGAAAGCGAGCCTCGGGTAAAGTTAAAGCTGTCATGACCACAATCATCAAACCTGGTTTCATGAGAGCTATCGCTGATTACTTATTAAGTAAAGGGTGTTTTTTTAGAGATGGATAACTTGATATAAAACAAAGAAAAAGTATCAGTTAAACTAGCTTTATAGGAAAGATCGCATTATGGCATTTGTGTTTGAATGTAAAAATCATCTTGGCGTTAATGTCCCGTGTGCTCTCGAGAACGAGGGCCCAGAGTCTGCCTGGACCATGATCCAGGATTCGGTAGGTCAGATAATTACAGTGGAGCGACTGCCATCTGCCTCCATGACCCTGCTACCAGGGGGACCAGATTGGATCATGGTTACACATCCAGTCGCCTGAATGTGCAGGTTTAATCACGATGTTTTCCCTCACCGTAAGAGCATCGGTTAGTATTCAACTAATGTACATAAGTCAGAAAACAGTCATTGGTACATGGCCGGAGCGGGATTCGAACCCGGAACCTCTGGCTTACAAGTCGGATACTGTAATCGCCCGGCCACAGACGCTCTGTTTGAATGTAATTTCGGCAATTCTGGATATACTATTTTCATACACTTTTTGCAACATTTCGCTAATAACTAACTGAATGTTGTGTTCGATTGTCTCTGGTTTATCGGTATAGAATAGTGACTTGACATATCTCCAAAGAAAATAATGTAATGGAGTTAGGTCAGACAAACTCGTAGAGAACGTATAATTCATTTCTATCCCCATATAAAATGATGTTCGGCCGTGAAGCTCACTTTTGGTTAAATTATTAAGTTAATAAACACACGACGGCCATCTGGCCGAAATCATATTCAAACATAAATGCCATATAATTATCTTTCTAATAAAGCTAGTTTCATTGAAATTAAATACTTTTTCTCTGTTGTAATATTCAATATAAAGTTCTCAGCATCTCAAAAAACATACTTTACATGATCACTTAGTCGTTTGTTTCCCTCTACTACAAAAAATGCTCACGAGAGCCATTTCCTCAATAAATATAGAACACTTACGTTGCTCACTTAACAATCCAAGCTATAAACAGCAATTCAATTATTGCAGTCGCCACTTGGAATGTCATTCGAAATAAATTCTGCGGTGCGCATTCTAGAGTGGCTCGTAATGAAGTGCCAATATTGCGCCGAGTGGAGTTATTTGGGGGGGGGTGGGGGGCAGGGGGGAGGCCGCCGGATGTAAATCTGATCTCCGTAATTGTGGCCGGCGTCTAATCTAATCACGGCGGTGTGTCCGTCTGCACCGCGCTCATCGAATTAGGAGCCTCCGCCAAGGCGGCGCCGGCACCTGCCCAGACGCGGCCGACCCCTGGGGACGTTTTAAATGCAAAAATAATTATCGCCAATAAAATGGAGCGAGGATTAAGACCGGATACTTTTATTTCAAGCCTCTACCGCGGAAAATCTTGTAATTCCTTAAGGGGTTATCTGAATACTATAACACAAAAAGATATCCGTCAAACTTCCCTTTTACGGTCGGAACATTCGAGATAAAATTAAAGACGAATCAAAATTTTATTAGCGGTTAAGAGATAAGCGTTGAGTGTTTAACTTCGCAAAGTTCGCATTGCACCGCCCGGCCGGTTCGGGCGGAGGGAAATATTACATCGCAGTCGGAATATTACTTGCCCAAACTAAATATTAATTGTGGACAGATATATTTGCCTATATCGCACATAACGTAAAAATGGAAGAACTACGTTTTATTTTATCTTTCATCAAGTCCAATTAGGTAACATCCTATAACAAATTATACTACGTATTATCTTAAAGCCTACAGTAGAGTCAAAGATAAGGTCTTATTTATTTTTTATTTAACTATTTATTGCTCAAAATAAAGAAATACAGAGAGATAACATACATATAACTGACACAACATCTTACTTCTTATCTTCTACGTAATATCTTAGAGCCTACGTTTTCTGCTTTATTTTTTGTCATATGCTTAATAACATCAATCTCTTCAACCCGTATCATTCACAGTGCTAAACACGAGCCTCCACTAAGATTACAGAAAACGAAAACAAAAATGAAAAATTCCCAATTTATCGAATCCCTTCGGTACTCGTCAATGTAAAATATCAGCTAACCACTTTCAGACAGCTGCGAATAATAATACTAGATGCAAATTTATATTTGAAATAGCTGCAACTGGTATCATTCGTCTGCGGATGCCAAACGAGTTAGAGGATTATATCACGGGCGCCGGACTACGGATGCCGCCGCGCGATACTGGCACTGCACCCTATTACACTAATAACTCGCCTCGGTCGCCGTAATTCCATATTAATATCGAGCCCACTGTTCCGACTCCGAAACCACGCATTTCAACATTTCAATGGCAAAGTTAAAGGGGCCTATTAACTCGTTATCTTCTAACCACCTTTAATTTAGGCCCTTCTTTCTTTTTATCTTAATTGTTGGGGCATTAAGCAGGCGAAGTTGAACTTTGGAGGCTCGGGAGACGTTCATCCCTCAGGACATGCCTGGGAGGCGTCGTTTGATTTATAATGGACTCGTTGCAAACTTTGGCCATTCCGCCGCGGCGCGCCGAACCTCTTTAACGACGGACCCTATCGCCGCAGGAGATGATCCGTAGACGTGTTTAATAATATTACGACAGATTTAATTACGGAACGTTTAAGAAGTTTGTCCTGCGACCGACCTCTTCTCACTCGGCGCTAATATGGGCCCGTATTCGCGCCTCATGTTTACAAATAGTCCCGAATAATAGTTTTCGTACAAAAGTCGAGTTTCACGGCATATTGCGTAGTGTTATTATGTTCGTGTCAGTATAAATATTGCCGCGAGACAGATCTAAGCAAAGCTGTGAGAATAGAGTGAGGCAATATTGTTATTCTGGCTTTGTTCTCACTGTCCCCTTGAGGTGATTTATTCACTAAAGCATTGTAAACGAAATAACTCAGTACACGAGTTAGGATAAAGGGAACATAAAAATAATGTACGGTAGATTCAATCTCGGAAATAATACGGTCAATGTGTATACGTAGATATGTAGGTACTGCGCGAGGCTTACTTATGATTTCACGTAGATATACAATTGAATTCAATGTTCTTGTCTAAATCGTTTTTTACAAATGTCTTTACGAAAAAGGAGAGGAATGAGAAACAGCCGAGGCTTTTGTAATTTCAATTATATTTTCATTCGCTGATATTGTTATCGTTCATTTCTCATTTCCTTTCTATGTAGATTCCTTTATAATTGCTCGTATTATTTCGGAACGAGATTTTACTCTTTTTTTCTTTATGAACAGGTCACATCAATTACAAAAATAAATGTTTCGGCTTCCTTTTGCAATAGGTACTCGTATACGGTATAGTAACAAAACAAGCAAATACGTTTAAACTCTTACGCTCGGAGTTGTTGTGACATGAACTTAATTCGGAGATTACTTGAAACACGGTTGGCGACAACCCGTTCCCTTGTTTTGAGCATTAGGAGCGTTGCAATAAAGGCGAGCGCCGATTGTCGCCGAGCGGCCGCGACGCACTAATGCAGTGGCAGCAATGAGCGAGCATGGTGCGCAAGACGGCTTAGCTTACTTTTGCTAAAAGCCCACTTAGAGATCTCTCCGACTGCGGATTTGTGCGGAGGGCTCTCTAACTTTCCACGAAATCTTCGGCCAATAAGTTACTTTGGGGCTGACGTGGGTAGTGGCGTTCGGAAACATTTTATTTGGGAGCTCGTAAACTGGGGTCATTGCGATAACTTTTGCCCCATCAATTCGTTTATGTTTTTATACGTATCTAATAATGCTGACTGTTGCACCGGGAATTAGATTAACAAAGTAAACGTAGGTAGTCAATCCAAAGCATAAATCGGTATCATAAAATCGACTTTAATTACGTAGAGAAGCCCTCGCCGCAGATATATAGCAGACCCGCATTCTGCAGTTAGTAACACGTTATAGGCAAATATCTGGCCGGCTGTATTCGAATAACCGAGTTCGTGTTCAGCTGCGAGAGTAACATTGCTGCGAGCGAATACCGCGGCATGTTATTGCGAATGTGAACCCACATAGGCACGTGCCGAGTGCCGGCCGCCCCGCCGACGGGCCCGTGCGCTGCCTACGGTACCTTCTAGGGATGTCAGACATTCAATCCTTGTCGCGCGATTCAGTTACAGACACATCACTGCATTTATTGTGATACACATCTTACTTTCTCAATTTCAGATGGATGAAACTTGATACATATAAAACCTAGACCAAAATAAGGTCATAAGATATATTTTTAATTTTAATCTTCTTCGTCATCATCATCTCAGCGTCAGTCCTAGTTGTCCTCACGTGCGCAAAGGCCCAGTGTCCGTCAGTAAAGCATAGATGACGCGTCTCAATTAATCAAAACATCAGTTGTTGAACCATGGTCCGCGCAAAATCTAGTCCCATAAATTATTACAAGGTTTCAAAATATTTTCTTTATCTCATGTGGACTTTTGTGGACGCTTTTACAAAAATACGAAACTTTAACATAAACAAATGGCAGCCCCAATGCAGGTGAAACATCGGAGCGGGGGATGAGTGTTTTGTCGTTTCATCGCAATATTTCGCAGAAGTCAATAATTCCGCAAAAAGCGGACGAAGAGGCAAATCTTTTTAACCGATGCGGGAAACTAATGGCAGAGGCGAGGCTTTCGGGAAAATCCGCTTCTTGTTGTCAATACAGGGCAACCGTGATGGCTCTCTCCGTTAAGCCTTTATTTCAGAAGTAACAGAACACTATCTTGGCTTTTATTTCGAGCGTAACGCGGACGGTTTCAGACATAAGTAAATGCAATAAAATGTGCGGAGTGCACGCTTTTTATTCCACTGGAAGGAAATGGATTTGGGAAGGGTGAAAGAATGTGCTTCGATTGCGTTGTCGTAAAATACCGCCAATTGGGACACTAAATAAAAATAATATTATAAAGTATTGAGTATTGTGTAGTAAGTACTCAATAACCATAGCCTGAACCGTAAGGGTTCCGCACTAAATAATATAAAATATTTCATCTAAATCTGTTCAGCTAATCAAAGTAAGTTTATTAGCGATTTGAAAAACTTGTCTTAACAATGCAATGTACGAAAAATATAGTTTAGTTTACAAACTACAAAAAAAAAGTAAGTACCTTTTTATAATATTGAACAAGTTTATGATTCATATTAATTAATTACATGCTATTGACAAATTCATGGTTTTCGAATTTCTTTACTTGTGCGTGTAAGTCTTATAGACTTCGCTTCTTGAAAAATTTCAAGATTCTATTCGGGAAGTGCCGGATAGATTTTGATGAATGAGTTTACGCAAACCAAAATATTTTGACTAAAGTTAAAAAACTGGTTTTCCTTACAAGGTTCAAATCCAATTAAATGTGTTAGTGAACTGCAGTCAGCAGGGTAGTCGAACGCGGTGCGGCGGCGCGGCGGCTACGAGGGGAGTCGTGGTTGCGGCGTGTCACCTTGCGGCTTATCGGCTACCCGGCTACGAGAGTCACGACGTCCGCTCTCCCCGCCAAGCCCCGCCATGCCGCTATCCCAGATATCCCACTCGCAACACATGCTACTTTGGTATTAGTGTCCAGTTCGGTACGAGTAGATAAAACGGGATGAACATAATGGAAACGACATGAGCAAACTTTGTGTTAAAAGTAGGTAAGTAGGTACTTTTATGTTTTTCAGCATACAAAAGTCTCTCTTTACGTACCTAACGTGAAGAACCTGATTGTATTTTCCTTGTTATTGTCTTATACTAACATACTTCTCCGTAAAATATATTTACTCCTATTTTTATAAGAGACACAATTTATTTTCTACGTCTGATAAAGTGTACCCACCATTCTTAAAATTCCAATCACTGTTTTCCACGAAAACACGAATAAATAACGTGTCCTAAAATTTTTAAAGAAAAACGGGTCTTACGGTGTGGTTGTAGGGCTGGTTTTAGTTTGTGTAGTATTATTTTAGTTTTTAAACCATCTAAGCTTCGCGAGAGGTGCAAACTCGGCGTAGGGGTGGTAAATCATATCTTCCTCCATTTATATGGACACTTTATTACGACGGCGCGTTCTAAATCAAATGATAAAATGCTTCTTATTTTATGTTTCCTTTCGCCGCGCCACGCATATTGTCGTCCCCGTGCAGAGGCGAGAGTGCTGCCTGCCTTGCGAGGCGGCTCGTGCTTTCCTGTTCAAGATGGATGGTCGTGTTTTGGTATCAACATGTTCCATGTCAGTTATTTTTTCATATATATGCAATCACATGAAATATGTCACATTGGTACAGTCTGAGTTTACTTCCTGTGATCAATTGTTGTATACCTATCGTAAGGGGTCAGCTAATTGAGGAATTCTCATGGCACGGGTAACGATACTACAGTATATTATATCGTCGTTACTGCTGTCTTTGTAGTTCATGATTATTTCCTTTTCTTTATATAAATGTACCCGATATGCCATGTGATACTGTGTAATAATTTTTTTTATTATAATTGTCTTCTTTGTATGTAATGTTTAAGTTGTAAATAAAGGTGTTTAGTACATAATCAACTGTACTTTATTTATACATACCTTGTACGAGCCTAGATTTTTGACGGAGCAAGCGAGGCGTACGCTGCGCCCCGCAGGCACCGTCACGTTCTCGATGACATCCGTAAACTCGGGCTCCTCCACCACTGAAACAAACAACATGCTTTGTTACGTACGAGACAACATTTGCTTGCTGTACGGCCTCCTTCAAGGGTTGGTATGTAGGTAACTAAAACTGCTACCAATTCGTAGGTACTTTCTTGCTGCGAGTTTGAACGGAGTACTCAGATATAAATTTAGATAAATTGAACGATCTCTCCCCAAACGTTATCAAGACTCTAGCAAGATATTGGCCGTTATAAGGACATTTTTGTGTCAGAGGATACGATTTGTAATTCTCAAATTATCAAAGCAGAACGCTTTTAAACAAATTGAGTGGGCGATAAGGAATAATGTCGTCGTTTATCAAGCTTCAAGATAGATGGCTCGTGCTCTGCTCTGCCCATTTTAAATGCGTTTGTCTTCGACTTGCCAAATTGGCGTTCTTTGTTTTCTTCTCGGCTCCTTGGCGTTATATGGAGGCAATGAACGAAGAATAAGTGTCAGATGGCTGTTTGAATTGACGTAATAGTATCATGGAATAGGAAGTAGCAGCGGAGAGCAAAGGAAATACCTATAAAGTAAGATTTGTTCTGCGGACGGGAGGGTAAACATTAGTCTGGATCGCGGCGGCAGAATCGCGGAGTGCGGAGTCGCTCAGCTGCGGCGTGCATACGCCGCTGTTTGGAGAATAAACTTGCACAGTGGCGATAGTTTGCCGGTTCGTGGTTGTTTACGTATCACAGTCGCGCTCGCACGACATCAATGGATTTATTTTACTTCGAATTTGGACGACAAAATTTTCTGTTTAGAGCATGTTTATGTTTAGTGGACCGGCTTTCCAGTGCACTAACTTTGTGGGTCAAATGTTGACTACGCTACTAGGATTTAATTTTGCAGGTATATTCAACAAAATTAGTCAGATTTCTCCAGCCGGATTTATTGCAAACATTTCTACCCTATTTCAGTCCGAAACTCTTCTAACATTCGTCTATCCCACAGGATCCTGTTAATTTTTCGAGACAAAGGAACCTAAAGAGTACCCCATAATACTCGGGAAAAATATATGAAGCTATCTCGTGAAAGGATTTTCGTTATAGGTTCAATAATTTCAAACTCTTCATCAGCTTATATATTAGTATAGATGTTAACAAGGATGTACGGGAGCTGATTTTATACTGGCCAAAACTCTCGAGACCTCGGATCCGTAATCATATTGTTACAATAATTGAAATGGAAAGGTGTAGCGAGAACGCAGGCTTTGGCGCGGTATCGGGCGCGGTCGGGTCGCGGCCCGATTGAAGATGAAAGCTGTGCTTGCGTGTTTGCTCACCTGATCGCGTTAGAGCCGAGCGCGACGCTCCATTTTCTGCCCCGGTGCTCCTGACTCGACTGATGTAAATCGCGCATTGCTACACCTACACCGACCTATTATCGGTGCTTGCTTACGCTGAGGTTTTGTCTTGTTAGTATTAATTTTAGCTAGGCTCTATTTTGGTAGGTATAGACGATTGAATGTGTAACCATGAACCAATCTGGTCAGGTTCCCCTGGTAGCAGCTTCACATAGGTCAGATGGCAGTTGCTCGACTGTAATTACCTGATCTGCCAAATCCTGGATCATGGTCAAGGTGGACCCCGCGCCGTTGTGCGCGAGAGCACAACCGGGACATTATCGTCAAGATGATTATTATTATTACTATTTTGGTAGGTACAGAACTCAACTGAAATAAGTGAAATGAATCTGCACAATTAACTTGTGCGACTGCACTGAAAACGTTGGGTCTACTAAATCAGTCTCAAAACTGAACTTGGTATTCTATACAGTAACAGACTATCCTATCGTACGCTATAATATGATAGTGGAATGGACTGTATGGAACTTTTACAGTCTGAATGTTAAATTTAATGAAATCGCTGTTCAAGCTATCAAACGTACCAATTGTCCTTTATACCTGTTCAGTCGAACGCGTTCAACAAGAAGAGTCTCCCTGTGATCCTTTGTTTCAATAACACACAACATTAAAATTAACAAGGGTAACGTTGGCAATAATCTCGCGCCGCACGAGCATACGACGACGCTTGCATGGGTATTTAGGGGTTAATTAAAGAAACCGCAGACGCTGGGGGGAGGGGGGGAGCGGTAATCCCTTTGTCACCGAACGGCAAGACGCTGGCTCGGCACCGGCGGCGCCCACTACATGTGTACCATTGTTATGAATTCAATCTAGCGTGTCATTGTCTACACGGCACACGGCGCGCGTGTGGGTGTCATCCGTCTGGCGTAGGGCGCCTAATATCGCTTCATTGTACGTTTGAGCGGCAATTAGTGGCGCCCTAACTGCTAATTGTGTAGTAATAATTACAAAGGTCAAGGTAGGTTTAAAATGAGAATTTGCAAGGTTAAAATAATAGATTTAACTTTGGCAGACTTAGATTAGAAATTATTAGTTTCTTGTAAATATTACGTGTTGTCCGGTCGCGAACTTGTAGTTGTAAATCAAAGCACTTTTATGTCCTACTCTGGGTCTGATGGTAACATACAAACTTTTATATTAATTTAATTTAATTCTTATTAGCAAGATATATCATCATCATCATCCGCGGGCCCAATCCATGATTCTGCCAGTCTGCTTACGCCTTTCCTGTTCTTTCTCCTTCACTTCAGCCGGCATTCTCACGTCATATACCTACCGTTAGCTCTCGCATCCGATTTAGCAATGTACAATTATCCGTCGCTTCGTGGGCATTTCAAGGAATACCTTTGCTGATACGGGTAGATTTAACCACCTTCCTCCGTTGCAGCTTACGTCGCACGTGGCCAAACCATTCTATGCGAGCCGCTACAATATAATCTTATTATCAAAATAATGTTAGATTTTTAGCCTTACCGCGTCTGTACTTCGGTTTTAGTTGTACTCTACTGTCAACTTTACTTTGATTGCATATACTATTTAAACAATACAAAACTAAATTACCAAACAACTGGTTTCAAACAATCCGTCAGCAATCATGCTGAATACGAGTGGCAATTCTAGTAATTATGTCCGGGGATTGGGCTGACTAAATATTCCAAAACTAATAATGAATGGGTCCGCTTTGGACGGCCTAACCCGAGAATAATCTCATATTAAGGTTGGCCCTTATGCAAATCCGAGGCGGTCACTCGGAAGTCATCAGGGCGCCGCGGCCGCGCCCCAAATTGACAGCAGCCGCGCCGCCAAATTGATTATGGCTGTAGCGGCACCTCGTTATAATGCCACTGTCACACGCCTGACAAATAATGTAGCGACCGCAAGTGTTTTGGCTGGTCGCCCCCACCCAGAACATATTTCTATTGTTTGTCTGACGTTAACGTATGATTTTTATGCAACTCAAAAGGGCGAGGATGTTTTAATTTTGGACGTGGATGTGACCTTTTAATATCTACAACGTAGTTAGAATGTATAGATGCAGCAATTACTATAAAGTATAAGAAAATGGCTCAGGTAATAGACATTGTAAATTTTGTTGTGCACGGTTGTGCTCTCGCGCACGAGGGCCCGGGGTCCGCCTTGACCATAATCTAGGATTTGGCAGGTCAGGTAATTACAGTGGAGCGACTGCCATCTGACCTCCATGACCCTGCTACCAGGGGAACCTGACCAGATTGGATCATGGTTACACATCCAGTCGCCTGAATGTGCAGGTTTCATCACGATGTTTTCCCTCACCGTAAGAGCATCGGTTAGTATTCAACTAATGTAC
Source organism: Blastobasis adustella (assembly GCA_907269095.1). Lineage (NCBI taxonomy): Eukaryota > Metazoa > Arthropoda > Insecta > Lepidoptera > Blastobasidae > Blastobasis > Blastobasis adustella. Next base: position 10,419,814 of record OU026123.1, on the reverse strand, counting down.
ATAACTCAGAAAACAGTCATTGGTACATGGCCGAAGCGGGATTCGAACCCGGGACCTCTGGCTTACGAGTCGGATACTGTAACCGCGCGGTCACTGACGCTCTGTCAGTTCTGAAGTACAAAAAATAATAATAAGTACAAATACTTATTTCAGTTCTAAAATAAGTATTTGTGTGAATTGTAGATGATGGATATTCCTTTAAGTGACATGTCAGCTGATATCCCTTGGTTGTGATAATCACAGGTTGTAATTGTCTATGATACAAAGTGGAATTTCTGGCACTAACCCCTTCCACTGATAGATCCCACGGCGAGAACTGTTGTTTTACAAGCAGCAGCTTGTAGGGCCTAGATGTTTCTACTCTAGGCTTTCGTAGGCCAAAGGTTCTATTTTTGAACCACTCGCCACGAGTCACTCGCCACTCGAACATCGGCGTAGGGTTGCGCGTCTGTCGGTCTTCTACAGGTTACATTTCGGAGAGTGTGCGAAGCAGCTGCACGACCTCATTCCGCCGGCCCCTTTCCGCCATCGGGAGACTCGATCCGGGCGAGCGCTTCATCTTTATGTCGTGGATGTTCCAGCTATCCGCACGAGCCGCTTTGGCTCGACCTTTATAATGCGTACGGCTAAGGAGTGGAACGCGTTGCCTGCGAGTGTGTTTCCTGATCAATATAATCTGGATGCCTTCAAGGCTGGAGTGAATAGGCTGTTCCAAGACGGGCATGCTCCATCTTCGACCGCATCGTCACTTACCAACAGGTGAGATGGCGGTCAAATGCTTGCCTTGTAAAATATTAAAAAAAAAAAAAAAGAGTCAAACGGCTTTCAATTTTGATTTTGAAATTGAAATCCGTTCGACTCGAGGCGAGTGGTTCAAAAATAGAGTCCTAGAAAATGGATACCAGACTCCATCCACTTCCAGAGTACCTATCTAAAAATAATTCCATTTCGGTCATCGTTATGTGTAACTGAACAGTTCAATGCATATTTGACAAGTTATCAAATGCAAGCTTTTATCGCGTGTTCTATTTTTAACCGACTCTAAACAAGGAGGAGGTGATACATTTTTCTTTTATTTATTTATATATATTCTCCAATTACTCGTATACTTCCCAGATTATCATAGGCGAAGGTCGTGCGACCATGGTCGTAAGACGAACGTCGCTCGATCAATACGAGACCTCAAAACCGCCCGTCGCACGACCGTTGCCAATTAGGACAGCGTCTTACTCAATAAAGCATTAATTAAGTAAATTAAATAGATTCTACGCTACAGTTTTCCACTACTTTTAATTATAGTGCAATAACCGACTGGTTTTCTACTATGTATAGAAATGGACAATAAATCTCTCAATACTTTTACTGCAATGCTTGCCTGAACGAAATTTCGGTAGCCAATCAATTACTAGCCTATCTCACTAATTAGTTTTCCGTGCACAAGGCTTTCTTGCTGGAGTTATGTGTTTTCTGTTTTTCAGAACTAAAGGCTCTGCTGGATACAGCCCAAATGCTAAGTTTATTAGTTAATATCTGTCCAAAGCAATTTAGTATTTTGTAGATATTGAAGAGGATCTGTATAAAAATAATCATCCTGCCGTTAATGTCCCGGTTGTGCTCTTGCGCACGAAGGTCCGGGGTCCGCCTTGACTATGATCCAGGATTTAGCGATCAGGTAATTATAGTATACCGACTGCCAACTGACTTCCATGACTCTGCTACCAGGGGGAACCTGACCAAGATTGGATCATGGTTACACATTTAGTCGCTTGAATGTGCAGGTTTCTTTACCGTAAAAGCATAGGTTAGTATACAACTCAGAAAAGGGTCATATGGCCGCAGCAGGATTCGAACCTGGTACCTCTCGCTTACGAGTCGTATACTCAAACCGCTCGGCCATCGACGCTTGAAAATGATCTGTATTAGGTTTGATTTGTCCTTCAATACATTCGGCAGGAGTTTGAATCGAATCGATTGTAATCGATTACCAAGGGCATCTAAAGGGCTTTTGTAACGCAACCATTCAGTGAGATTGATAGATAATAACATAACGTCTCAGTGGTCAGCTAACCCGCGGTCCCTCAGTCAGATTTGGGATTTGCGCAAATATTTAAGTTTATACGTCCCTTGTCACAGATGTTGCTCGTAATATTCCCGTATGCGATCAAATTCCTTTTAAGATATCCGCAGATAAAGAACATGGCGGCGGGTGTTGTGCGGTCTCGGACTTCCACTTATTTGTATGCCCTACCCTTCGCGGGCCGGGGACGTGACTATTCGAGATACATAAACCCTGAGTGAATACAGAAAATAGAAATAAAGTAACATATTATCTTTTAGTGGACGGATTGCGAGGGAACAAATACGCGTTTTGTTTTATTGCCAACCACGTCACGGTTTCTTTTCAATGATTGATATCCTTTTTTGTTGTGAAACAAACGCATGTTACCTATATGAATGTCTATTTGTGCATTTGATTTTCTTTACATACTAAGTAGCTTTCTTGGCCGTATTTCAAATCACAATGTTTGTGTTGCTGCGATTCTGAATGAAGTGGATACCAGACCGCAACCGAGAGCAGACATTAATATAAGTCAAAGCTGAAATGCCTGCTGATAGATAACTTCATTCAGAGTTTATGCTCAGGTACAAATTAAGTATAAGTGTATTTTATTATGATTAGTATTCGTTTTTACTATGTTGGTAGAGTACAAGCATCGAGATAGTGGGTGCAAACTGCCAACAAACTGTTCTACAGTTTGGCGAATCATGTTAAGAAAATACCTTGTACCACATTTATGATAAATAAATAATAATAATAAAAAAATAATTAAAGAATTGATACAGCGATAACTCGTAACAAATTACTACCTACTACAACAATAAAAAACAATGCTATGTATTTATGCTAATAAAAAAAAAAGATTGTAATAGGGTATGAAACCGTCTTCTATTAATAAGTATAAAATGTTATAACCAGGGGGTGTAACATAAAAACGTGTAGAGTTGGTCGTTTGGTCGTTCAGGGCGGGTCAGTCCGCGGTCCGCTCGGGCACCCAGGAAGTGCGGGGCCAGATGTTGACATGCCCCCGCCCATGTTATCGCCTGTCCGCCTGTCACGCCGCTCGAGGACCGCCCGGAACACCCATTCAATTTTGCCGTACTAAAATACCAACTACTAAAGATTACTGTGTTCAGTATAAGGACACCGAAAAGGTTGTTTGAATTGAAATTGTATCTGTCGTTCGAATACATGTGATATTTTTTTGTTAGAAAATGTTATAAAAATACAAGGTGTATATAAAAATACTAAAATCATTATAAAAGCTTTTATCATAGAAAGTATTTAATGGTATCTCGCTCCGCTTACTGAACAAGTGTTTGTTAGCTAGGGGCTTGCGCAGCGGGCGCGGTGTAGGCGGCGAGCGCGGCGGGCGCGGTGGGCGCGGTGAGCGCGGCGCGTAAGTCGAGAGATCTAATTAAAGCACCTACCGCGGTGCGCCGCGGAACCCCAGTCGGAGCCTATTATCACCCCTGCCTCCTCTATTAGCATTGTCTCCTCGAGGGCGATACTTATCTTTATTTAAATTCACTTCTTGGTAATTGGGTTGACGAGTCGACAACGTGATTTGCATTGATGAAAATTGGCCGGTATATCTTTTCCCAGGGCTTACTCGCCGACAAATTTGTTTTTATTGCATTTGGAAAACTGGATCGGTTTAACGAATGATGAGTAGTGACGGCTCTGTTGTTTAACAAAATATTGGAATGGCAAAACAAATGAACGCTAATTCAACTAAGCTAACTAAAATAGCTAAGTTTGTACAAAGCAACGCAGACATTTTTGTGTGTACCCAGACCACTTGAGACCGCTTTCAACGCATCTGTCGGGCAGACAGTCTGTTCAGTTGTCATTAAACTTCTTTAAAGCTAAATAACCAATTCTAAAAGGACGGCTCAGTTTGCGAGCGCGCAGCCGCCGCGCATGTATCATTTTTGATGGAACCCCGCGCCGTACGAGTGCAGTCAAAGGGGATGCGCTTGGTTATTTCTCATTACTGCACACGCGATAAAATCACACAGAGCCGGTGGAGTCGTTGCCTCATTAAAATCTTCTGGTGCGCGCATCTGTAAGCCTTTTGTGAAGGCTGGCGCGCCTCTCGACGCCTTTCACGTGTCATTTCGGGCACAATGCCGCGCGGCGCGGCGAGACGCGCCTGGCAATTTTTCCCCTGACACGCCGTCATGTGGCTTTATCAGTTTATCGATGTATATTTCACCTTAACTTTAACATATATAAAATTTATATTTCGGAACCCGACACTGTTCAACCAGTATCAGCGGGAGACCTTGGTTAACCTCGCTTCGTAAGCTCATCGCGGTGCTGAAATTTGACTAGCCTCAAAGTTTGAAACGGGCACCCATCCAATACCCGGACTCTGCGAGCGTTGCTTACCTCGGTTATTGGTCTCCAACCACGGTGACACTAGACCAGAGCAGCGTCCTAATTTACGTGCCTAATTTCATATAGTGAAAAATATCACATACTTAACTTTAAAGAGGTGGTTACAAATTTACCTTAACCACGACGTCAATAATGCGATGCTCATTCTGCTGGGGGCGCGCAATTAAGTATTCCCTTGCACCGCCACAGTTGCCTCAGTTTGTCGTGAGCTGGGTGCATGCTATGTCAACTAAATTACTTGCTTAAATACGCAAGGACACCGCGTCTTCTAACCGAGATGTAATAAATGATAAAGGTTAAAACGTAGAATAAAAAAGCAAACCCGTAGACAGACAGACAAAAGCGCTTAGCATATTACAAACGTACTTTTATTTGAAATTGTTTGGATAACAATTCTTTTATTAATAAGGCTTCATGTACTTCTCGAAATGCTTAAATAATATTTTTCTGAGAAGACGAACAACTTATTGTTCTTTTTTGTGGTAGGTATACAGAGTACGTTCCCTAAATATGGAGCGGACGATACGTTATCCTTCAGCCTGCTGCATTACACATCGACAGCCCGTAATAGTATACTGCTGGACTTGAGACTACTCCACATTTGTCCCTCCTATTTGTCATAATCTCAAGCCTCACAAAACTTTGCTACCTATTTTTATATGCTGGTCTGCCTATACGACATAAGTCGTCGTCTACGACACTCAACGTCAGTCAAAGAGGTTAGTGCTATAATCTACTCTACCGAAAACCTATACTACTCTACCTAAAAGGCCTATACTAGTCCACCGCTGGATATAAACCCAACGAGCTCTAATTTGCCTTGTCGTCGGCTTGCCTTATCCAGCATCCACCTGCAGCCTTTCGCAAATCGTCACTCCACCTGACCTGTCCTACACTACGCTTGCCGTGTTGCAGTCTCAACTCAAGAACTCGTTTGCCTCAGCGATTGTCGGTTCTTCGGCAGATATGGCTAGCCCACTGCCACCTCAGCCTAGAGAGTAGTGCCAAAAAGCACCGCGCTGTATTGTTGCCATGGTAAACATTTCAGCGACGGTTCACCGTTGTACTACGAGCACGGTGCAATTTCTACAAAACATGTACATTATTGTTAATAAAGACGAATAAACACGTGGAACTATTTGCGGCTCGCCTAATAGCGTGTGGTGCGGCGCTTTATCGTTTGCGCAGTATTGCTGGCTGATTAGTCAAAATTTCCTGCATTGGGTGGTACGTTTATGTACGGCCCGGAGCTGCTCACTTTGCATATTCACAAGGCGGTCGGGCGGACGGCTACTGAACTGACACAGAAAGGTAATTTCCCAGTTAGCAGTGCGCCGTGCCATGCTTCGATGCGCTAAAGCCAACGCTTCGATTTCATAGATCCCGTTCTCGGCGGCCAGTTGTTGGCCAGCTTCGGTAAATTCGGATTCGACTTATTCACTATTTGTCTTTCTTTATATGCATAAAAACAAGAAATCCGGCTAGACTAGAGTATCCATCAATGTAGATCTCGAAGCATTACACTGTCGAAAATATTCAATAGAAAAGAAGCCACTGAAAAGAATCGCGCCACTCATCCAATGGGACAACAAAATGAGTGAAGTGGAATATCATCCTGCGACGACAACACTGACTGAGCAATTTCTCCTTGCTCAGCAAGGAAATCAGTTGTATTAGATACCTTTGATGGCGAACTATCCTTCGCTAGTATGTAGATCTATACCTGGAGTGTAGTTACGTATTCTGTCGTCGGCACTGGATCGTTATCTGTTTCCACTAAAGGAAACTGGCTTTGCTACGAAAGAACCACCCCGTCGGTTTCGCCGCCCCCTCTCCCTGACTTACCTTTTTGCGTTATTTCATTTTTCTTTGCTAACGTGCACCTGCTAGTTAGCCGCCGCGGGCTTTCATTGCACCTACAATGTTAACTGGACGGTTTCTCGCATCATGAAAGGATATACGTTAATTGTATTTTTTTCCCAGGCTATTTATTTGCTCTTTATTCTTTAGAACAAAGTGGTGCGAAGTGAACCAAAATAAATGTGTATAGTTTTCTAGTGCGCTGAGATATTGGTCAACAACGCAAGCAAACGAGCGGCTATGAAGTTTAATGTTAGACTTCAGTTCAAAGGATGGTCTAAGAGAAGCGCTGGGACACAGTCCTCTGATACATTTGTATTCCTTACAGACGAGTAATCAATATCTGTTCCAGCAGTGAGCGCCGACAGCATTTCAGCTCTACGTGGAGACATTTTTATTGCAATATGCGGGCAGCAAATGCTTTTTTCGTGTAGCAGCTCTGTTGAATATTACGTGTAGTTTAAAAATTAGGTAGGCATGCTATTATAATTTGAATTACGTTACTAATAGTATAATTTTATAAATTTGTTTGAGACAAGAATCGTGATTTCTGTACCCAATACATTGAAGAGGCGTACTAATAAACGTAATCTGGAGTCTGCAAAATGTACCGTGAAAAGGGGGATATGATATTCCGTATCGCAAAAAAATAAAGCTGGTGCGGCGTCACGCGTATGAAATAAAATAACAACGCAACATGGTGCGGATGGGGCTTGATACATATTTGAATACATTACCGAATACGTAGATAATGCCGGCGACACGCCATAGGTATTCATAACGGCTGCTCGAGTCGCTCGTGAATACAAATACGCGCTCGCTCCCTCACAAATTAAACGACTCACACCTTAATTATGACGTAATCCCCTTAATTATGTGATAATATGATCTCGCAACGATAGTAACGGGCGCTTTGTGGAGCCCATACTCGGTCGGGTTTTGCAATAATATTTTCATAGCGGGAACGATCGCCATGCCGCACAACTCTGAGATTTATAGAGAACCACTTGCAGCTAGCAATCATTTTACGTTGTCGAGACCGTCGCCGTGGGGGCGTCTTCAATTACATTGCAGTGAATGAGTAGCTCTCTACTTTTGCGCCGAGTTGTGTACACTTTCCTGAGAGCCACGATTCTAAAAATAACATTGTGAAATATTACAAAATTATCAATAGGCACAATCGATCGCATGAAAATTCTCGTCGTATTTTTATTTATCTAAATAGTTCCTACGGTGTTGTGAATTAAACATTAAAATGGGGGGAATTATGGCCTAATAGCATCCTCTGAGTCTAAGTTGGCCCCCGGCAGCGGACGAGCCTCTGGCGAACCGGTTTTTCCATAACGGGTTGTGCTGTGGTCAATTGGCAGTCGCCAAACGTAAAAAGCTAAAACATTCAAATTTTTTTATCAAGGATTCTAGTAGGGAACCCTTTCAGTAAATCTAAAAGCGCTTTCCTAGTAAAAGAGCGGAAGAAAAATTTGATACTACAAAATACAAAACCAATCGTTTTATACCTAGTACAGAGAGTAATAATATTATTTTATCTGTGATATATATATATTTTCTGACTTACATCGTTAAAAATTAAAAGAAAATAAAGTATCAAAATCTAGTGTACCTAATCTAGTTTGCTAGTAAGTTTTGAGACTTGAAATAGTAAATTTATCGAGCGTGACGTGAACATGTTTGGTATCGGCCGAGGCGTTGCCCCGATATCCTGTAAACAAGCTCTTTGTAGTTGCTCTACGCCCTCCCAACTTTTATGTTTAGTCAATATTTTAAACTATCAAAATAAAGTATAATTTGAACTTTGTATGAGTGTTTGAATTGAAGGTTGACTTGAACTTTGTAATGTTAGTAGGCATGAGTTATTATTTACAATGTTATTTTTACTAAACTGAGATATTGAGGCTCAAGTCTATTTTGGTGCATTATTTCTTTGGTGACTAAACTTTTGACATAATTATTGTAGATCGTTATAAATTTTTTGACAGTTTGCAATTTTGTGAACCACGTTGAACGTAAAATATACTTACTCGGACATAGGATTGCTATCCAACGATGCAACGCAGCCAGCTTTTTGGGTACAATCACGGGCGGCTACACGACTTTTAAATTTGTTTTTTTTTTGCCAGAGGGCATTTACAGAGGTAAATACGTGCACTATTTGTTGTTACCTTGTTTCATATTTTGACTTCAGCGACTTATAATGACCTCTCGAGCACGAGGGCCCGGGGTTCGCCTTGACCATGATCAAGGATTTGGCGTTAAAGTAATTACAGTGGAGCGACTACCATCTGACCTCCGTGACCCTGCTACCAGGGGAAGCTGACCAGATTGGATTATGGTTACAAATTCAGTTGCCTGAAATTGCAGGTTTCATCACGATGTTTTCCCGCACCGTAAGAGCATCGGTTAGAATTCAACTAATGTACATTACTCAGAAAAGAGTAATTGGTACATGGCCGCAGCGGGATTCGAACCGGTACCTCTCGCTTACAAGTCGGATACTCAACCACCCGGTCACCGACGCTATTTGGCACTTGTATGAGGGATGTTAATCATCAACTTTATAAGATGGCGACGTTAGTTCTGATTCCGGCCACATGCCATAATGGTCCTTATACCTACCTATGTAGGCGTATAGACCAATTTTCACACTGAAACAAACTGTAAATCACGTTGCGTTGAATGAGGGGTGAAACCTAATTATGCATGAATACCGAACAAACGAATTCACTGCTCACATAAAAACATTTCGATTCTTTAAATAATTACTACCATTCATTATTACAATTGTGTTTCGCAATTAGTACAGTAACTGCTCGTTGTAAGTGTATATTATTATTTAATAATTTGTACTGCAATGATTTAATATATTAAATTATTCTTCTGTGATTAAATGGGAAACAGCTTTACGCTCTGTGAAATACACCTACTTTTCTATCTTATCTTACAATAGTAGAGCTACCGTCAATACAAGTGGTTACAAAAATACTAGAGTTACAGTTGAACAAATCGATTACAAATCATGAGCACCCACCTCAACCGAATTGGTCCGAAATGGCTTCGACCGCCGAGATTAGACAGTGGCCGACACCTCGCGAGGGGCGAGGGCCCTTTGCTGAGAGGCCCTGAGAGGCCCTCGAGACGAGCCCTTGTCGTGACATTTGCGTGTAAACATGACGCGACAGCGGAATGTGTGGGCGCACTTCACGCAGCTTACGGGCACTGTGAGAGTACTCCGTGCCATTTTTCGGTCGCATTGTACTATTTGTGACTGTCATAATTGGATTTTGATGCTGTTTTTACCTGCTTAGAACTAGAATTCAGGGGTTTGAAGTTGTGGGAACGTTAGTTATTTTCCCTATTTATAACCGTCTTTCTTTCTTTCCGATTTTTAAAAGCTTTTAACTTGCACTGTTCGTATGTATGTAAGTTGTCCGTCAAAATTTGAAAATCATTTTTCCACCATTTGTTGGTATGACAATGCATTAATACAGTACAATGGAGCTGGTCTGATGATGGTGTCGGAAGGTGGTAATAGGAACTAATGAACGCAATAAGATAACCCCATCGTGTTTGGGCTCTTTGGAATGGTCTTGATGAGTAGGTACTATACTGCGCAATATGCTATTGTTATGAAACTTGAGAACTTATTTTACGTATGTAGGTATTTCACCAAGTACCTAACATCACAACTGATTACTATATTAGCCACACACCGCTACCCTAGGAAAACGTCACCTCGCTGCAGGCGCGAGCGGGCCGTTGATAACAGTATTTGGGCGACGGCGGTTGAAAGCAAGGCGAATAATTAGAAATGTTCCGGCGCAGAGTCCGCAAGTGATTGATGTAGTGGAAGCCGTGGAAGCCGCGCCGGCCCGCGCCCCGCAGCGGCAACTTGGAGACATTAAGAATATTTAAATTGTAAATTGCTCCCCTGTACTGAATACCTATTTGACGCAAATTTGGCCCCGCCACGACCGCCGCGGCCCCCGGGAGGAACTTTCGTGTCTGATGTTTTTTTAACACTCAGTGACAGGCAAGCAGACAGTCCACCTGATGGCATGGATGGATAATTTCTACGATTAACGATTAAGGTGCTGTTCTAATTGGATTTCGTCCGACCAATAGGAGACATCGAAATCGCCCGTCGCACGACCATGGTCGCACGATCGTTGCCAATTAGGACAGCGCCTTACACACTTACATTTCATGTAACAAAAATGCAGAATGCAGATGCGTTGTCACTGTGAGTACTAAGTATGTACTAGTCTGCATAGTAGCTAGTTGAACTAACTACAATTTAAAACACTGGTTCCAAATAACCTATTCACAAACATATTCACAAGGGAGAAGTTAACTGACTCCATGAAAAACTTACAAAAATGCTCCGACTCTACGACAATGGGGACTTATGGTAGTCCCGGTGCAGAGCGACTGTAACATGAATATAACAAACTAAAGAACTGTCCTGATTGAATCATCCGGTTGTTCTTTGTCATAAATCCGACAACGGCCGGCCGGCCAACAATGCGGCCTGAAATCGTTCCATTTCTCATTTTGTTACTCTCCCCTTTAATCTGGCATCCGTAGAAAAGTGGATCAGTGTAGGAAAAGGCAATGCATCGCAGTCGCTCCCTGATTAATGTATTGTGTAAGTATACGCCTCTGTAAATTATATATTATAGATATTAGATAGACGCTGTATAAATAATAATAGGTATCTAGGTGGAACTGAAGCTTCTCTTCTACGAGTACGTAAGTTAGACAATATATTTTACATAATTAATGTAGAACACAGAGGATTATTTATTAAAACTTTACTTAATCTGATAACTTCACTTAGAAAATAATAATAAAAATGTCCCGGTTGTGCTCACGCGCGCAAGGGTCCGAGGTCGGCGTTGACCATGATCCAGGATTTGGCATATCAATGAATTACAGTAAAGCGACTGTCGTCTGATCTCTGCGAATCTGACAGGGGAACCTGACTTGATTACATTGTGCAGGTTTCAACACGATGTTTCCCTCACCGCATCGGTTAATAACTCAGAAATAGACCATCGGTACATGGCGGTATTATGAATCGAACTCGGTACCTCTCGCTCACGATTCGGATACAGACTTTATCTATAACTTTTGATGCAGTCGTTTGATTTCATTGAACTTATTTAATATTAAAAACCTCTCTGGATTACCGGACTTTATTATAATGTAGCTGCGACTATGTGTAGCTAAAACCAAGTATGGAAACATTTTCTATTAACAAATACTTTTGAAATACACTGGCCAAGTATACTCTAAACACACAAAACAAAACATTATTGTACAAAGGTTTAATGCGTAACAACGTAGAACATAATTATTAGTACGTACCATATAGAAATTACCTGTACGTAGTTCTATGAACAGTACGTACAGATAAAGCAGACTTTTTTTAACATAAACGAACAAAATCTAAAAGGCAGTGTGTCCTTTTTGAACAAATATTCCCGACCGCATACAAAATGCGTGGTATGTGTCACCCGCCGCCCGCGCTGCCGCCCTCCCAATACTGGCTACGTGATCCAGTTCCGCTGACGCATCATCTTGAAAATCAAATTATTATACCACACTACGTAAATATAACCATAAAGGAACGCCACATTTATCGGGACTCACAAAACCTTACATTTGTACAACAAAATGAGCCTTGATGAGCGGTCGGCCCCATTTTCCGAGTGGCCACTCGCACCCTCCAGTCACTGCCCCGGGAAAAAAGACCCTTACTTTCTTCAGCTAATTTGAAGCTATTCCATGTGCGTTGTCGTTATGTAGGTCAAGGTTGCCTTTGTCCGGTGACCGCTTCTTTATCTTAACACTCATCTACTTACCTACTGCCTTATCTTAATTAACTTCGTTGTAGCTAGTTGCTTCCAAAACTCTATGATAATTAGACCTCTAAACATTCACGTTATGCTCTCACAAGGATAAAGCTAAGACAATAACCTATGATATAGGGTAGGTGAGCAAAGAAAAACGACAAGAATCCTCATAAACAACGCCGCCCGGAAGAAACATGCGAAAGCCCCATAATTGTATAATTCCTGCTTCCGACGACGGGAAATCCGAGGCGGCCGAGATTACAACCGTTAACCAACTGATCCCGGAACGGAAGAAAGCAGAATGTCTCGTGAGTTGGATAATGTTAAATTTATTGCAGCGCTAAAATGTTTACGGATATCGCGCGGGAACGGAACACCCTCAGGACGGCGAGCTCTGCTCACCCTTGTAAACACGTTTTATTGGCTTTATAATATGTTTTACGCGTGACGTTTTACAAACGATCCCAGAGGAGCGTCGAATTATTTTTACGGCACGTACTCGCACGCCGCGCGAAAACATTGCAAAATTCGACACACGAGGGATTTTGTAATTACACATCTTCTTTAAAGAGTCTTTGTGCTTTGTAATGAAAAGTAAACAATGAAAATGGGACGTATGAGAATATACCTATTCACTTTAATGAGAAAATGTATTACCAACACATCATCATCATCGTCCTAACGCTTCTGCCAGGGTCCGCTTTTCTACTCATTGTTCTCCACTCCGGTGAACAATATTTATCTAAAATAGGTAACTACTTTTTGTACTTAACCAAGAGTAAGAGTTTTGGTAAGACTACACTCAGTACCGAACCATGGACGAGACTTGCCGTTCATCGCTACGTCAGAATACGGAATAAAATAATGCATACCCTGTCGTATAACCGCGGTAATGGCTTCAGCAAAATTCGACGGAATGCCCGAAGAGTAGCATGCCTCCCACCAAAAGAACAGGACGAAAAGAAGTTATGCATCTCATCCCAATCTGCCGACTTGTATCGTCACACCCGTCGGGGGTTGCATGGGGTTTTCTCGGGTGGGGAACAATCGAATACAGATTTCATCAGACAGTCATCGGATATTGAGTGCCTGTCCGAATCAGTTGTCAACAGACGGTTTAAGCAATTGGCGGTATGGGAGTCGACATCACGTACCCTCGTGGCCACTTTACCAGCTGGGTGAGATTTTGCGACAGAGCTAGTTTTCTCTCCCAGCATCATTAATCACCTGATATGGGAAAAGCTACCCTTGGTGGTGGGCATTGAAATCCCCCAGGATGACGATGATGTTCGCTCGCTTCGTCCACCACTTCTATGATATGGTCACGTGCGCGTCTGTCGGTCTTTTACAGATTACATTTCGGTAAGTGTGCGAAGCAATTATACGACCTCATACCGCCAGCCCCTTTCTGCCATCAGAAGACGCGATCCGAGCCAACGCTTCATCCTTATGTCGTGGATCTTCCAGCTATACGCACGAACCGCTTTGGTTCAACCTTTATAATGCGTACGGCTAAGAAACACGTTGCCTGCGAGTGTGTTTCCTGATCATTATAATCTGCCTTCAAGGCTAGAGTGAATAGGCTGTTCCTAGACATGCATGCTCCATCTTCGGCCACATCCTATTTACCATCAGGTGAGCTGACGGTCAAATACCAGGCTAGCCTAATGTAAAAAAAACTTTTTACACATTTTTTTAACTTCATGATCCTAGTGGTCAATCTCGACTTTTTCTAATGGTAGCAATAAACCTAGATAAAGTAAATGTTTATGATTTCAAATTTTCCCGGCCTATTCTCGGAAGGGGTGCTAATTTGTGAAATCACAGAATGAAATATGTGTAGTAGGCGCACGGTGTAGGAATGTGCGGGGAACAATTGCAGGCCCTAATAGCAGTCAACCGCTTGATGAAGGTTCGCCGCGCGCCGCCCGCCCGCCACTTGCTGTCACCATACACACACACACACTTCTATTAACACTTCACATTTATACGTTACAGCTGAAACAATTACAGCTGGAACTGACTGTAATTATATTCGATTGTTTTGGATTAACTTATCGGTGTACTGTGTTTAAGTACGTGTATCGTGCTTTTGCGGAGGAGAATAACAGATTAAAAAAATACGTGTTGAAATGTTTTTTAAATCTGGTCGAATGTTGGATGAAAATACACTAACCGGATAGTCCAAGCACCAATAACTTTTAAATCTGTGCCTTCATAGTGGGGTTATATGCTGATGGTGAGGACAATTTGGTGGAAATTTCGGATAATTTGTTTTTGTTGGTGTCAAACAAGCACACGGAACACAATTATGATGGTAAGCAATTACAGTAGCTTACGCACGTTTACAAGAATTTTTACCATTATTAACAATAATTGAAAAGCTAAAAAAATCGTTTCAATCCTTGTTCAGTTGTCAGACGCAGTTTTCGCAAAGCTATACAACAATTCGAGTACAATAACAAACCTCCTCCGTATTTAAAGAAAGTAAACGAAAAATACTGTGAGCGAAATAACTTCGGCGCACCAAAGTTATAAACTAGCAAAATATACTGAGAAAGAATGTAAATTCTTCATGTCGATCCCAACAGCTCGCGCGTCAGTCGTCGCGCCCAAGGAGCGTATATTAAAGGTAAGAGGTGTTTATATAAATGCAAAACAGATCGGCAGCTTGTCAGTTCGGCTCAGTGCAAATCCTTCTGATCGAATATGGATTTAGAGTCTTCCCCATTCCGTCCGCCGCGACGCACCCTCGTGCCCCACAGACGCGGTCGGACAGCCGAAAAATAATCTCTTCTCAGGTAATATTAAACCGCAGTGGTTCGCCTGGCACGCGGAAAGATGTAACTAGGACTTGGGTGCACTATGCGCACATTTAGAATGGTGTTCTGACGCTTATTACGTACTTGCTTGTGTTGTTGAACTTGGTTATGCTTTGGCGAGGGTCCGGGGTCCGCCTGTTGACCTTTATTCAGGATATGGTAGATCAGGTAATTATAGTAGAGCGACTGCCATTTCACCTCCTTGACCTTTTTAATAGGAGAACCTGACTAGATTGGACCATGGTTACACATTCAATCGTCTAAATGTGCCGATTTCCTCACGCGGTTTTCCCTCACCAAATGAGTACGTAACTCAGAAAAAGTAATTGGTACATCGCGGTACTGTGCTAAGAAGCCAGTACCTCTCGTTTACAGGTCCGACACGATAGCTATTAGGCCACCGACGCTCCGTTAATTTCCATCTGTATCCATCATGAATACGCTCTACCATATTTCATCTACAAAGTTAATAATAATATATTCCCTTACGAGGGGACCTTTCAACCGCTCGCAAAATATGCTACAGAAATCAACTCGCCTAATTCTACGGGAGTGGAGAAAGATGAATGAGATAAACGGAAGAGCCGCGGAGAGATTTGGTGCTTAGCCGGTTCCTTATCGGGCCGTAGCCGCATTCGAGTTCAATGGCGACGTTCCCTTCGATCCCTCGGCCCACCTCGTCCTGCGGCTGGGATCCAATTCGAGGGATATTAAAACTTTCCGCGCGCAGCCCGAGCCCTTTGTGCAGCAGAGCCCCCGGATCTGACAGCGTCTTTCTGGAGATGCACAAAACTTATTTGAATAAATAAAAAATGTAGAATCAGAGTTTTTTGACGAAATCCGATTTTGAAATCATTCTTTTTTCTATATTTTTGTAGGAGATGTCGGTGTCCCACTGCAAGGCAAAGGCTTTTCTCACATTTTTCCACTTAGACCTATTTGTTGCCAGAAATCATCATTAATCGTTTAGAATAATAAAAAAAAAAGTAAGGCTAGAACACATTTAAAATATATGAGTACCGACCTATACCTTCTAACAAGATTTATTTATTCTAACCCCAGCTATTAAAATTATCTTAAAAGCATTATTTTTTTACGTTTTATCTCGTTTCTTTTAATAATTTTGGCGCAGCGCTGCGCGAGCGGTGTTCCTTATTCAGCCTGCAGCGCATAAATAATTAAGAAGGCGTTCGGAACCCGCCCGCCTCAGCGCAAGTGAGTACTAATTAGAACTACGACTTTTCTTTTTCCAGTTTAAAATTCAAACGAGGGAAGCAATATGTTTTATTTACTCACTACAAATGTTAATGAAATGTTACGATCTGTTGAGATTGTTTGACACTGCATAATTAACATTTTCGAATGCGTTATATTCGAAAAATGCAAAAGGTTCATTTTGATAAAATATATAGTTAACAAGCGTCGGTGGTCTATTGGTTAAGGGATCCGACTCGTAACCGATAGGTATTGAGTTTGATTCTCAGTACCGCCATGTACCATGTATGTACCATGCCAAGATAAAGATGATAATGATGATGTTGAAATAAACGATTAACGAATATGAACAAGTATTTTATATAGAATCTCTGACGTAAAATAATATTGACCTGAAAACTTTTTATGGGCTAAAGAGTATTTACATCGGTCACCGTGGTCTAAATTTAATGACCATTAAATGGTGGCTTAGCGAGTCTAACTCGTAAGCGAGAGGTACCAAGTTCGATCTCCTACCCTCATGTCATCACAGACGTGTCGGTGCATCCAACTTGTAACATCAGAAAAGTCACGGATAGTGAACATGACAAGAAAGCCACTAAACACGGAACCCGCGCTCTCATAAAAATAAGTCGAATGGGCCGTAAATACATTTCTCAGTTAAACAAACTAGGAGAAGACGGAGAAAGTTAGGGGTTTGTGTGAAGTATCTCAAATCCAGACGTTTGCACACATTAACTAGTTGCCGTGGACTCCGGGTCGAGTCTGGTTAATTTGTATTCGACCCTCGGTGCGCTGGAGGCGCTCTCGCGTGCTTCTTTTGTAGCTTCAGAAACCAATTTGTATACTTACCTCTCAAAGTAAGGAAATTAAAAAGTTATCCGAATTTTGCACTTCCCTTGGCAATAGGGGCTTTGATTTGGGATGGTGTCGAAGAATAGGTAATGCGATGAGTGCCTTCTAAAAATTACCTAATTTTGTTAGGTATCTAGCTCATCTAGTTACGGAGTTATCTAGTTCTCACGATCGCCCACACAAGTATAAAACTAGTTGCATTTACGGTCCAACGACCGCAAAAGTTAACGTCGACCGCGCTGTAATACAAGCCGGAGGGGCAGAAATTGGCGGGCGGAACATAAAAGCGGAAGAATTTCTGAATTAAATGCAAAGTGACATTAAGACAGATGTTAAGAGGCGGAACAATAATTAAGAGGCTGTCGGTTTGAAACCGCTCGTGTCGTGGGGATTTAATTAGTGGGAGAACAATTCCGGGCCCCGCCGCGACTGGCGGCCAGCGGCCGGCGCAGTGAAGAGCGCTATCGCATCTACTAAAATGCTTCAACTGATTATAAAATTCTTGCAGGTATTTATTATAAAAATATGCTAAATTTTTTTTGTTGAAATACAAGTTTTACGTGATTACGGGAGTAGTGATATGTGTTTTCGTACTTGAATTTTATGGCTATTTATTAACGATGGCGATATATGACTACCAATAACATACCATCGATCAATCAATCATCATCGTCATCCTGGCTTTAATCCCGATTGTGCTCCAGCGACGACGCGCCAGCGTATTTTAATATAATATATTTCTTGAAATAATGTTTTTATACCCGTCCGATGTACCGCGACACCTTTTATGTAAGAAGAAAATGTTCTAAAATTATCTACATTCATCATGAATTATGAGTGAGTAGGTCTACTCGCTATATTATTCGCTAATATTGAAAAGAGAACAAACTTACGTTACCGGTTTTGTTATTAAAATGTGGCGTGTATCACAAAAAGAGTCCGATAATACTACACGTCTGGGACCACTGGCAAATCGGATTTCCCTATCTCCCCCATATTTGTATTCGAAGCCCGATCCGTCTAATATTTCCTTCCAACTCCGGCGCGCGCCGCTATCTGCGTTCCTTCCTGACACTGAATCTAATCGGAATAGATATTAAAACTTCTTACAACCGACTCTTTCTCCCACAGATATTACTGAATTATAATAAATTTGACCTTACTGAGGGTATCTGAAGTAGTGCAATGTCGTGAGCGTACCCAATTTAATATCGGTTGGGTCGACAGCGGTACGATATACTTACCAATATGTAATATTATGTAGATAGGTAAGAATATGTAGATAAGTATTATTTTTAGATAATACGTTTATTACATTTGACTAAATTCAGTAACTAAATTCAGAAGCAAAAAGCGTGAGAGCAAATCAAAGTAGAATGTATTGCTTATATAATAAGGTCATTTTTGTATCACTTTGTCGCTCCGCTTTTCAAAAGGCTTGATACAAAAATGGGCCGTATTTTATAAGTTCTACATTCCAGTTTGATTTGCTTTCACGCTTTATGCTTCTGACTTTAGACGACTGAATTTAGCCAAATGTAATAGGCGCATACGATAAAGCTTAATTATACGTTACCGTACCGTGTACCGTGTATAGAACCGTAGGGTGAGTAGCCAAACGCGAGCCTAAACTGGGAATCCAGCTTATGCGAAATTGAAAACAAATTGAAAGAGTCTGCGGATACTCCAGTCAAATAAGCACAGAAAGAACGAGACCCTGATTAAATGAGGCGTCCGAGTTTTAAACCGAGGAAAGCAGACAATATTGTGGGCAGGCCGGCGGCCTCGTCTCCCGCGCCCGCCGCCCGCGCCCGCCCGCCGCTTTGTAACACTCACCAGGAAGTGATAAAAAGAAAAATTGCTCTTTGATTTCCTGATTTATGTAAAGCAGATGCAAAGAAGTATCCACTCCTAGACTCGCATTAAAAGGACTAGCTTTATAAAAATGTAGGTATATAAAACTAGGGAATAGTTTTATGTGAATAACTGGTGGAACGGGTACATTTCCTTTGATAAAGAGACGTAAGTATCTAAGATGAAGGATCATGAGTAGTGAGTGGTTACATTACTGTCTTTGATGATGGTCGAAAAAATACTACCTACGTTAGCAAATCTTATTAAATACATTTTTGGAGGTTGATACCACTCTCTTCGGGTTTAAGTCAAAGAGCTTTTGAGGCCTAATAGTTAAGGGGTCCGACTCGTACACCGAGGTACCAGGTTCGTGACCCAGTGCCGCCATGTCTCAATTACACTCTTCCTAGTTATATACATTAGTTGAAACCTAACCGACGTTCTTACGGTGAAGGAAACATCGTAATGAATATTTAGGCGACTGAATGTGTGACCATGATCCAATCTGGTCAGGTTACCCTGTTAACAGTGTCACGGAGGTCAGATAGCAGTAGCTCGATTGTAATTACCTGATCTACCAAATCCTGGATCACGGTCGAGGCGGGCCCCGAAGCCCCGCGCGCGTGAGCCCAACCGGGACATTAACCCTAAAATGTTTTCTGAGTGGTCTCAAAGAGTAGGACTATAGGACACGTACTGTCGGACTCGGACCCGAGGACTAGGGCTCGGTCGCGACTGGTCATTAATCCCCATTCCAGACTAAGCCGTACTGCCTAACGCCTTATGCCGTGTTCCGAAGTCAATCATCCTAGGTCTATGGAACCTACGAAATAGCACACTTATAACACGAAATTCCGAATATTTGCACTAATCTCAACTCCACATAACTCGTCAACCATATAAGATGCAAATTGTGGTGTGGCGTCTACTGAAACCTGCATTTGGGAAACACGTTAGCAAATATAAATTGCTTAAATCTTTATTACATCGAAAGCACATACATCTGGTTTGTGGAGAGCTTTCATTGGGAAATACATGGATAAAGTTCATCAAGAAATAGGTAAATGGTTTTATGAAATCTGCAACATACGAGTATTGCAAACGTCCATATATGCTACGCTTTCCAAAGGCGGTCCGTAGGCTTGCTTACCACCGTAGTGACCATACTACTGAATATTATTTTCTTCTACTCCCCTCTTTTACCGCTTCAGATCAGGCCTCCTTCACTTTATGCCGCCTCACAGTGGGTAATCAGTAGCCACTTTAATCCTAATATTACAAAAAGAAAAATTTGTTAGGCTAAAGAAATGGGAAACTAATACGAAACGCTTAAATTAATCAACACTTGTGATAAGTTACATGTTTGCTACATACCGCTACGTAACAGAAATTGTAGGTGCGGACGACCCCCACAAGATAGACGGGCGACCTTGTAAAAATCGTGGAGAGCAATTGGATGCAAGACACCAAAGTCGATCGGTATGGAAGGCGTGGTGTCCTGGGGCTAAAATTGCGACAATAATTATCATGAATCGATACATGACTCAGGATTCTTGCTATTTTACATCTCTCTCCCTATGTATGGTGGACATACCTATATGGCTCTCCCAAAGCGCACCCCAGTCCTTTCAGCCGTTTTGTGCAGATCGTCGTCCCATCTAGCTGAAACTTGGCACCTACTCTAGATCATGTATACCCCAATGATTATCGATTCTACGACATATGTGACCACTTCAGCTGGTAAATTCTCTGGGCTATGTCGATACTTTACTACTTTCTACTTTTGTCCCTTATGATTATGAGTGTGAGTTGGATTTGGGACAGCTAGTAGTATATATGAAAGCGAATTAGGAGTACAACGTCAGGACGTTGTGCGAACATGGGCCTCTATATAAGAAATAGTATGACCACGAGTATAACTGTAGCTGAAGCGTAGTACAAGCGTAGCAGACGCGTAGCACAACGTAGCAGTATAGCTCACTTATATTTAATAATTACAACCAACCCGGCCCTTATAAATTATATCAGTTCCTGTATATCCAGTAGGTTGTTAGTTTATAGTAGGGTTATTATTAGTAATGACAGTGTAAACTATAGCTACCACCATCGCGATGAGTAGTATAGCATTTAAATTCAATTTATTGGTTAATATTTTCTTCCTTACAGATAGCGAGCGGCGCGCGAACCGTTATAGTAATTCGTGAGATTTGAATGCGAATATTTTACCGCAGATTATATTATTACAGAGTGAGGTACCTACCCCACTCTGTAATAATATAATACTACTACTGAATCACGTTTCTACAGCCCTGCTCCCGTTGGTAAATCCGTAAGACTCTGTTTCATAGCCGCGAACTTACGGCATTCAAAGGCTGAGCAATCGCTGGAATCAACGTAATGGCGGGGGCCAATACACACACATAAAACTGTTGACAACGCAGAAAGTTGCTAAGTGCTACCGTCAGCGTGTATCCCGTCTTATCTAATTTATTTAACTGTTACTGGAGAGGCATCGAAAACAAGCGGCCCCCACTAGCCGCGCTCCAGCTCGCGTTATCCGATATTGTTATTAAGAGATTTTATCAGAAAACAAGGTGTTTTCGTACTGTTTTCACAAATGCAATTATGTTTGTTTGTTGCGTTTTGCAATAGCAAGCCTTTTATCTGTAAAAAAACATTTAAAAATTTTCTTGATATGTATCTAATATTCAACAGATAATTATTATAGTACAGTAGATTTGACACTTTGATAGAAAACCATGTGGTCGTCATACACATGTGGTTGGTGAGACTATTTTACTTAAGATATTTAAGCAAAAACACCGGCCAATAAATAATAATATTATAATACACAATACAAAATTACAAATGCAGCTAGCACAAGTTTTTTCCCATGCTATTTGTATGAAATGTTTGCTAAATCTAAATACATTTCATAAGTTGGTCGACTATTACTCGGTAACTTGACGAGCCACTAGGCTGTTATTAGTTTTCCCTTTAACTTCATTATACTATTGTAATAAATACTTTACACGTATTCAAATATTAAGGTTTAGATGTTCCTAGGGGAAAGGGTGGAACGAGAGGTTTCTAACAAAAATTCCACTTTAAAGCTAAATATATCGTAAACCGATAACTTAGTTCAAAAACGTGCTTTAGATACCCTAAATAATTTTAAATACCTATCCAATGACACCCTACACAATTGACTATACGCAAAAAATATTCACCCTCGCATTACGTGTAGATGAAGTATCCAATTAAGGGTATATATAAAAAGACTTATTTTACAACTTTATTGGCGTGAATAATATACATAAATAAACAATACCAAATTTTAACCCTGTAGTACCAACAGTTTTTGAGATAAAGAGCGGACGGACGGCCAGACAGAGAGACATGGCGAAACTATATGGGTTCCTTGGTTTACAATGGAAAATGGAATTTCCAAGCTTAATATTTGATAAAAACTTTATCTAAAACAAACGAGAAGACTGATGTCAAAGTGCTCCTATATTAAGGTTTCATTACTATTAATTTTGTTGTAAAATAACAATGAAAACCTTTGAGGTTCATTGACCTAATACATTCGGCTTTACTAATTCATGGCTAAAATATTTCGATTATTATCCCGAATAAAAACAAATCTTTTACATCGTATTTATTTTATTAGTAGGCAAAGTTATCAAAGCGTTGAAATCATTTCACTCGCTATTTGACTCTGTCAAGGCAGAAAAATCTGTTTTACTCGTATTTCGCTTTCTAAATTGCTTTCGACACTGGCCCTCCCTTTAACCACCCTTTCTTTTCAGAACAAACACAAGGCTCTATCAAACCGGATTACTGGAAACTTCACTGGAAAACCAACTTCAATTTTAGACAAGGGCAAAATTATTTTAGTAGACGTCTAATCCTGTAAGAAAGTTACATGAAAATGAGAGAAAAGGAACAGTTTCTGTAAATCTGATATAATTATATATTCAAGCGGATGTTTTAATTTGAAAGAGTGACATGTTTAGTCTCCGACTTAAGTAAAACTTATATTACATTAAGCCGGAACTTTGTACCAAATTACAACATTTAAAAATTACCCACCTTTAAATCTATACAAATCTATCCAATCTGGTCAGGGTCCCCAGGTAGCAGGGTCATGGAGGTCAGATGGCAGTCGCTCTACTGTAATTACCTGACCTGCCAAATCCTGGATGATGGTCAAGGCGGACCCCGGGCCCTCGTACGCGAGAGCACAACCGGGACATTAACGCCAAGATGATGATCATGAAATCTATACAAATCTATGAGAATACTCAGATCATCTCAAAACATAATAGGTTATTTAATTTACATATATGTTTTGTGTGTATTTGTCTCTATACTAGGTTGGATGCTTAAACACCCACACCATAAATATTGGTCCCAAAATCTTTTTAAATATCTTCAAACCCCAATTGCATTAATTGTATCAGCTACCAAGATATTAAGATATTACATTAATTAAATAGACTTTCCACTGAAATAGTCTACAAAGAAGTCTGGCCTGCCTGTAAGACAATAGTCGCCATGTACGATACCCACGTTTGTAAATGGTCCACTCTGCGTAATACTTCTAACTACCTTGCGGTTTCTGCTGGAAATTCTGGATTTGAGCTTTCAACCTTTCGTGGAAATCTCTAAGTAGTTACTCGGATTTGCTTCGAGTTTTAACTCGAGAACAGTATAGTTTTCCTAAGCACCATTAGTGAAAGGATTTCTGATATCGGTTAAGTAGTTTTAAAGTTGCTTATAAATCTGCTTAAATACCTACTTCAAATAATAGTAAGAACATTCTATTGCTATAAATTAATTTAGCTCGAGTACCATCCATATCGAGTTCAACAGAGAAGTGTCGAGTCAATTGCAGTTTTGTCAAGACGGAGTGCCCGAAGTGGACCGAATACAATTCTGGTTTCCATTAGCGCAGTTGGCCGGTGCGGAGTAACGAGACAGTCTTCGATTATTGTCGTTGAACTAATTAAAAAGTTCGCATCACCCCTCGCTGAAGGCGCCGCTGCGCGAACAAAACACGGACTCGACAATGCAGTGGCGGGAATATATCTTATGTTACAATGCATAAGTTATACATTTTGCATATCTTTTCTTAATATTGTAAGTAGTAAAATATATGCAAAATTAATTAAGTACTTTTAAAATAAATTTATTACATAATTAATTTTTTTTTTTTTTTTGAAAACTATTTAGTTTTATTGTAATTATAACAATTATTAAAATTAAAAAGAACCTTAATCTAACCCTAACTAAAGATAAAAAATTTGGCCCAGGTCCCCCGAATTTGGAAAAGTCCCCAGAAGGCTGGCCGCGTTGCCTCGCTGGATAGCGAGGCTTAAGCGTTGACCAAAAAAGAGGCCAGCCTTCTGGTGATTCGTAACTTTGACCAGGCGCTTAGATAACTCCCTGTATAAGGAATGTGCGCCTGGTCCCCACGGCCCAAGAGTTTCAACGCCAAATGGCGCAAATATGTAATCGCCACTGAGATTAGCATATTTGCGCCGCTTGGCGTCCTCAGCTGAGGCAGCACCCATCGCAACCTGACACGCGGTCACTGGAAGATGGGACGGCGCAAGGGTATCGATGCAGTACTTTTTGTTCATATTCTAAAGGACTATGTTATAACAAAAAATTGTAACTTAATTCGTAAATCTGTGTATAGATACCGGCTTTGCCCGGTCAGCGACCTGGGTGTAGGCGGTTGTAAATAGGATTGCGGTGGATGAAAGCTGGTAGTGAAGCGAATGAGGAAATTAAACGTCGAAAAGGTAACATTTTATATGTTATATTCAAAACTGACTGGCGTTACATAATAAATTAAAAATAAAATGCTTATTTGTAGACTGATTTGGTTGTACTTTATCAAGTTTGTCACCTTTTAGTAAGAGCCATAGGGCAAAGGCTTCGCCTAACGGTAAGAGATGTTTTTGCTTGATATATCAAATTTGAGTGCCGAAAATAAAATAAATCGAACCAAATTCCCGATATTCGAATGTAAAATGTTTAGATTTAACTTAGAATTTTTCTCAAAAAGAGATGGTATATCAGAAGGAGGTGATATACCATCGTTACACAATGAACCAGCATCATAATTTAAAGTATAATTTGACAATAACGCTGAGCCTTGGTGAAATAAATTATTTTTCAGCCACTAAACATAACAAGTTAAATTGACCAAGATGTAATCCAAACTGTCAAACAAATTGTTTGCGTTTTATCTTCGATCAACGAATAGTGAAGTTTCATATTGGAGAAGGCTAAGAAATAGGTAACCTCCACGAACTTTCTTAGGTCCATGGTCCAGTCCGAACAGTAGACAGATGAGCATTGAGGCAAGAGGAAGCACTCCCCAACTAGCAACTTTGAAATATCGCATTATAAAAGTACAACAACTTCCTATTCGCGAGACCGTGGTACGTAGTAGACTTTCTTTAAAGGAACTTCTTTAATGCGGTTGCATTGAGTAAAAGTAAATACGATGTGTGGATACTACTTTAAGAACGGCTTGAATTCTTAAACATGTTTTACGTTTTTTGTGTAAGTATGAACTTAAATGCGTTTAAGATTCTGGTGCAAGCCGCCCTAATTGCGCTATTTGTCTGAATCAACGTACGTTTTGGATTAAAATGAGTTGTTATCGTTACTGCCAAAATTCTTGCATCTGCAAAAACGCCATGAGCGAGAATGTCCTATTGTCTAAGCAACCAGCTACATGAATAAGGTACCTCACTAGCAAGAATTTGGGTAGACAGAACTTTTGTCCACCCTATTTTCAGTAACCTTGACCACGCATGTTGTCGAAGGTAAAGGTGAATAAATGTGGCACACCAAAATAGCACAATAAACGTTACTGGCCTGGAATTATTTTCAGTAGCAGACAAACAACGAAATAGGCGATTCAGTGAGGCAAACATGGCTACAAAGCAAAACAACGGCCATTGACCCGCTTCGCTGAGCGCGCTTCCACTTACCGACTTTTAAAATCCAACAAAGTCACACAACTCGGCCGGATTGCAGATTGGCTGTCTATCGGCAATTAAACCGATTCATCTTTTTCTGCCTATCATCGTACAGTTTATCAATTATTTCTATACTAGGGGACGCGGCGCGACTTCGTTTGCGTGGCGTCCTACCACTATATACACCTACTTTACCCCTACCTACCCTTCTTTTTCTTGCTTATAAACCTTCCTCTTGAATCACTCTATCTATTGTTGAAAACCGCATTAAAATCCGTTGCATCGTTTAAAATATCTAAGCGTACATAGATACATAGGGACAGACGGCGGTAAGCAACTTTGTTTTGTACTATATACATATATATGTATGATTATTTCCTACTGTATAGTTATGACATGGTTATCACATGAACGATGAGAGATTACGATTGCCTGCAAGGCTGAAAGGTAATACGAGTAGGATTATTGATGAATTCAATTTCGTTAACACCCCCGGCGAGCACACGAGCGCGAGTGGACGTGGATCCACGTTACTGTTACCCAATTAGCGTAATTACACACAAACAATCGGTGCGCCGGATTTCATTTAAATTAAAAAATTAACACAATTTTCTTTTGGAACCCAATAACGGGAATGTACTCATCAACATTGTGAAATTCAACATTGTTGTATTTTTATTGAGTTTGCTTGTTTGTACATATACTTGCAGTATTAAATAGAATGTTTAATCATTATGGTGTCAATATCTCAGTCGTATTCTAGCGCACTTGGGTTCCACCATGACCATGATCCATGATTTGACAGGTAAGGTAATTACAGGTAAAGCGACGCCTACGAGCACGTATTTAAAAAATATTCTCACATTAAAAGCTAAAGTACTTATTTTGAGGTTAAAGGACGTTCTGAAAATAGTGCACAATATTATTAAACATTTATTTAAATTTAAGATTTGCTTAAACAAAGTTGATAGAACTTAGATAGGTACAGTCAGATACCGAACAATAGGTGTGACTCGGGCGCACGTCGCCGGGTTCGCGCTAAGCGCAGCCGCTCCCGCGGGACCGCCGCGCCCGGGACTCCTTTGATAAATATTTTATGCTCCTCGCGACTCCACAACACACACAGATATTTCTTCTAGTTTAGATTAAAATAGTTTCCCCCTACTTTCTCGTATGTGTCACATTGATATTCATCTTAGTTTCGCGCTACGTGCTCCTTTGAATAACCGTACTTACAGCTGAAAAGAACAATTCAAAATGTTCGATAAAGGTGCAAAAAGGCCGATGTTTACAGTAATAAATTACGGTGTCGAACGCGGAATATAATAGAGAACAGGTCCCCGCATTAGCGGCTTACCGGGTAATTGTTTTACAGATGAGCACACAGAAGTGATTCCATGAATTTATGTGTGGCGTTAGGAGCGGTCGGCGCGCGTGTGTCCGCGAATGAATGCCCATCGGAAAGTCATCAGTTATGTAGGGCGTATCGTCGCGCCATGTGCCCCGGCGTCCCTCTGCGTAATTTTTCCGCGGGCAATTTTCCGCAATTTCCCAAACAACCATCAGCACCGCTTTGCCCTCGCCCCTTTATTTAACAACGCACAAAATGCAAACCCTTCAACTGGAACGAGTGCACGCACGAGAGCGAAACATGTGGGATGCGTGGATTGTTTGATACCGAGTAAGGAATTAAATCAAATGTTTAGGTTTTTTAGGAAATTAAGGTTTTTTCCATGACATTTTACGCGACTATTTTTTTTTGTACAAAATAAAATTCGTCTACCGAAAACCAATCAAAATGAAATGAAAACGAACATCCCAACTTTGGTACCTATTTATAAGTAGAAAACCTATTTTCAGATCGAAACTATTGGATAATAAAATTAACCACAGAAACTGATAGCCAGTAAAAATATGCAAAACCTCTTTCCGTCGAACTACAATACATGCAAATTTAATCAAATATAATTGATAGCACTTTGAAATATTTTCCGTCCGAACCGAAATGCCTGGCGTTGCATGTCAGTATTGTTATTATTTTACAGAGTAATATAGGAATCGTTATCGAGCCACTCTGCCTCTATACATATTTTGATGTTTTCATTTATTGTATTTCATGTATTTTAGTTATTACGTTATGAGCTGACAACTGTAAATTAGTTTTTAAGCAATCAGTATATTCTACTTCCCAGACCCAGAAAATATTCTACATCTATGATACCTTCACGGCACTATCTCTAAACAAGTTGTATCTGCCCGTACACACAGAAACATATTTAGTGCATATAACTCAACAAAAAAAACAATAATGTGAAATATTGTATTCATTGTTTTTGCGTACTAGCGTAGGTCGGTTCATAAAGCTACGAACACAGAAATATGAATGCTCTGAATTTTTGATGAGCTTTGCCAGGCCGAACAGGTAAACTTATATTAGAAGCACTCGAAACAAAAACCCTCATAAAAAGTTATGCCCCATTTAGTTCGAACAAGGCATGGAAGCATGATGCAACACATGGCACAGGAAAATTAATAAAATAATCCAATAAAAGTGTTCTTCTAATCCAAAGTTGTATCTAGTGGTAACATACATTTGTTGACTCTAACAGTATACGTCATAGGTATCAGGATACCATTGTAACGAGTGCTCCTCAAGTGTTCACGATGAAGGGTATCGCGCGCGTAATAGCTATTGTCATGTAATTAATGTTAATAAATTAATCTCCAGTTACGGGAGACAAATTAGACGCAGGCTGCTCGACTAACGACGGACTATTTGGATTAAATGGAGGGTTGATGTTTATGATTTACGGAGGCCCGCGTAATCGCGGCGCCCGGCAGTCGCGGCCGCCGACACGACACATTAACACCACTACGCTAGGCGGCAATTATTCCCCGCTCAGCGCTTCATTACGACATTAAATTATCACTTCCCATCTTAGGCGCTGCTTCATTTTTTATACAACACTAGGTGTAGGCGAGGAGATGTCCCATGTGATTTGCACTGTGCGCAGCTGCTACGCGTTGTAGATATATTAAGGAGATACAGTGAAGTTTCAGTTTTTAATTTAAACTTCAACTAGATCCGTGGAGATGTTGTTAGATTGGTTAGTTAGGATCGGTATAGGAATTGTTTTATGTAATCGATTTAAAAAAAATAAGTAAATGTGGTTAAATTAATTAATAAATAAGCGGCGATGCTTTCCTTTATTATTTTGTCGAAATTGCAATAATTATAATATGAGGTAAGAAGATTAGTGGAATATACTTAAGACAGTAGCCATTTTGTACTTTTTATTCTATAAAAAATATCGCATCTTGCTTGACACCTTTTTAGAGGATATTCCGGTGACCACAAAATAAATATAATACGCTTTTGTGTTAAAGGTCCCAGGTTCAGCTATTATCTTTTTTAAATCGGGCAGTATTATTTACAATCTGTATTACGACTGCCGGAACTAACCTTGCTTTACAGTGAAACTATGTAGGAGGACTCCTCAAGCTTGCAAGAGCCCCGTTAACCTCATTAGCACCGTTAACTCTCCTGGTATATCGAGCTAAAACATCTTCGCCTCGGACATAAGCAAGCGCCATTGTTGTTACAAAACGGAGAAAATTTTCCCAGCAATAATTTTTAGTAGCCCCCACTAAACGCCCGGCTGTCTGCACGCCGGGGGCAAAACAACTATGATCAGGTTCACGGGGCACAATGCGTCGTGGCAAACCGGTGTTGACTATTCATTACAGCATCTCGCCGTAAGACAAACAATCCACTGTTATGTTATTAGATTTCATGCATAGCTCAGCTATTCCAGGCTGTGCATACGCCCTGTTCATTCACACTGCGGTTGTAAATTTACTCAATTTGTAAAATTAATTATCACCGTTTAATTTTGCGCTATAAATCTTCTAGAACGAGGAAGGGCAAGTTATTCTATTCGGAGCAAGACAAGTACCAACATATGTATCGGACGAACTAAGACAGCTTGTTTGTCCTCGCAGACTAATTAAAAAGTTTGTTTCCGAAACTTCCGAGCAGAAGTGGCGTCGAAGTGGAGACGGTACGTATTTGATAGAGGAATAAATTTAGATCCCGGTTCGTGTAGAATTTCAGAGCAAGTGGCCTCATGATAATATGCTTGAGTCTAAATTTTATACTACAGAACAGATTAGAATATTCTAATTTAATTGGGTTTCAAGCAAATCTGGCATGCCATGAATTTTACAGATATTAAGAACACATGGGTTTTATATTTATCATCATCGTTCTAGCGTTTATCTCGGCCTCTGCCAGGGTCCGCTTTCCTACTTATTCTCCTCCACTTCGCCCGGTCTTCGTCATACTCGCGTCGTAGGCTGTTGGATCTCGCATCCGACTCAGCATTGTCAATCCATCGCTTCATTGGTATTAAATTATTTTTACTAATATCTAAATAAAAAAATATTTGATGATAATAACCTAATGGTAGTGATCATAGCCGTGATGCACTGCCGCAACCAGGTCACGAGTACAAAAGTTTTTTTACATTTATACCGTTAGAAATCACTTATTTTCCGACAACAGAACAGAAACAAGAGAGACGCACCAATAAAACGCGTTGAACATCTGCGTGTCCGCCATGCACTCGGACATTTTTATCCAATAAATGCATGACGGGCGAGAATGAGTGTCGGCCGACATGGATTTAATCGGGCGGCGGCGAGCGTCGCCGCGGCATGAATATGTATGCGAGCAGCCGCGATCCAGCGCGTAATGGAATCAGCACACGGAAACGAATCCGATTACTCATTGCCGCAATTCGCTCGCTTGCTGAACAAAGATTTGCAAAAAGACGCATGTTAACGTGTGTTAACAATTAGCTTGGATCGCGATTTCGGGTGGGACAGGCGTGTCTGCCGTAGCATTTACTTTTCCAATATTTAAGTAGGGAGGTAGAAGGTAGGCGGTAGCTGGCCACACGTTTCATTCATTCATTGCATTCAAGAAGACCGCATAAGCAACTTAATCTGCTAAAAGTCGCATTTCTTAATGGGTATACTCTGGAAACAGCCGACAATAAAAAATGACACTTTTGTAGATTTTATTTGAATAATAATTTTTTTTCGAATCCTGATTTTTCGACTCTTTCGATTACCAGCTTTACCAATTACCAGGCTATACTAGTCCACTGCTAGACATAACCGCTAATGTACCCTGTCCTGGGTGTGCCGCATCCAGCCTCCACCAAATGACGACACGACAAAAGTAATAAATTATCTAGTAAAAGTAGTAATAGTGTAATCCAATAAATAAAACTTTCTTTTATCGTTAGCCTTTCATGAGTATTTGTATTTAAGAGTACTTATTCTGGAAATTATATGTAAATAATATATTCTGCCTCAAACATCTTATGCGGATTTACTAATGGATAGAGTGATTCATGTTTGTTTCCTACCCAAAACGGGCCGCCAGTTTAAAGTATAAGTCAAGTATCTACGTAATATTTAAAAACAGATTATGATAATGGATCGGGCTACGTTTATTTGCGAGAAAACCAACGGACACTCGCTTTTAGTATTAATCATGACGTGTAACATTCATTACTACACAAGTGACTGTCTACCAGCACCTATCCCACTTTCCGTCAATTTATGGATACGTAAAAAATTTGGAAAAATATTGGCAACTACATCATGAACAAAATTTTGCAGGTATAATAAAATACCTAGCTGCGGTGTGACTGCGTTTGTTCCGGGGGTAAGATAGTGCAGCGTGTGTGCGAGCACGCGCGCACACCGTTAAGGCGGCGAGGGTTTACCCTCTGAATTCACTGTGCTTATACAACGCGGGGATAGAGAAAATTAGGTTACCTTCCAGAAAAGTGTAGGGATTGGCGTTAATACGCCGTCTCGTTCCGAATTCTCTTGATATTTTGCTAGTGCATTTCACTGAATATTGAAATGCGTTTCCTAAGGTTATCTACAGAGTAATTATTTATTATGTTCTTTGTGTATTTGGAAGAAAAACGTGTAAATGCTGTCAGCGCTATTTTATACAATGAATCCTTTGTCTAGCCGTTCCCGGCGGTATTTACCCACGGGCATGGAGTTCGGATCTCTGCAGACATTCAGATATCCAGCGGGATTCTATTATTTTTGCACGATTAAAAGTGACACTCGGGTATAGATATAGATATAATGAGGACGTCTTCCAATTTTTGCGAACTAACTTTTTAAGTAGCTTTTGATACCACATTTATCTCTTAAACTAAAGAAGATATATGCTCTATAACTCTGTTATTGGCTAGAACCATGACGTCATTTGGACTCGGTAAACCTTATTTTCGTATTAATAAAGCACATATTTCATTGAGTTTGAAATTTCTTCAAACCTTTATAACTACAGCATTACAAAATGGATTATAAAAATTATTTCTCAGTGTTTCAGTACTATGAAAATGCAAAATGCATAAACATTTTATTGACAAATCCATGGGATTCTACCACAGGAGGACGTCCTCTACTTTTATGCATGACAGCTGTTACAAAAATATGTTTTTGTCGATTGGTAATGTAGGATGATAGACCGGTTCTGTGTAATTTATAATTGGGAGGAAACTGCAAACAGTGGGGCGCTGGCAAACGAGCTGTCGCGGTTGCCGCGGTCGCTATCCCTTCCCGCTGTACCATTAAACAAATGTACACAATATGTTATAGGAGATACCTGTTCCCTCTCTTATGTGGGTGCTAAAGCGTAAAGGTCAGCTGTCTGCTATAACCGTTTGGATATTGTCATTTAAAAGTGTTGTAAAACCCAAACTGAATAAAATAATTTTATTTTGAATGATTTTGATTTTGTACAATTCTAGAGCATAAGTGCATTACCACTAGAAAAAAATCCTTTGCAGCTATAGAAACATAAGGCGACGCTTAAGTTGATTTAAGATATTCCTATAGGTAAAATAATTCGATTATCAACTTCTAACAAACGAAAATTGTAAATATTTATATCATAGGAAGCAATTATTAAAAGAAGAAGCATCGTACCAACACTGGCTAAATCACTCTTAACTTTATGACACCGACTTTGTGACTCCTAAATGCTTAGGAATACCTTAAGGTACCAACTTAAGAGTCCAAGAGTTTAGTCCAATCAGGCAATCAGGGTATTGGTGCATTGTTAAAAAATTGAATTAATCTATCAAGTTGGTACCAAGAACTCATCATTGACCATTTAGGAATTTCTTTAATTGAATTTTATAATTTGTCCTATAAATAAAAATGAAAAATAACATTATTATACAGTTATTTCTTCCAAATTTTAGTTTTTTACTATGTTTTACTGCATGGTTTCAATAAAATAATAATTACTTGTAAGCAACTTAGTATTTTTTATTTCATTCATAAAACCATTGTTACTTTTTAAAAGAAAACTAACAAGAATAATTGTAATAAAAAACAACTAAAAGCGATTGTTGTATTTCTTTTATTTTACAATATTCTCTACTTAATTCTAAATCTATGAAACTTTTTAACAATTACAGAGGAATATGATTCCTAAGGTTGAACTGTACATTATTGGAGATAATTTAAAACTTAGAAAACTTGCAATCTACCGGTATTTTTGTCAACTACGTGAACCGTAAGTATTTTATTTGATAGTTCAATTAGTTGGGCTGCCTGCTCGTTGGTTACTTTGAAGAACTTGATATGTATAAAAATATAACAATATCGTAGGTAACTAAACCTACCCAACGTCACACATTTGCCTTCTCGTATAATTTTTATACAATTATTGCCCATGTAACACAAAATATTTGGGTAATAACCCGTAATTAACCCGGTGATACGAGGATCTAGCCTAGACTTCCTATCTCCACAGTGGTTTCAAAGTTCACTATCATACACATAAGTTTTCATCCCTTGTCAGTATTACCATAAAATAAAAAAGGTCCTCCCTATCTCACCAAGCCATCAATAAGTTTATTGCTTTGCACAGCTTCACATTTTGGCTATTGCTAATTTGTTCTCAAGCTCAAGATTAACGGTTGATCTTAAAAAATAATGACATAAATGTCCAAAGTAATAAAATAAATCTAAACGTATTGAAACTAAAACCTATGACGCGGCACACGTGAAGGTCCGGCATCGGCGGCGCGGCGCGGGCGCAACCTACGCCGCCTTAATAAATTGCGATTTAACTTGTCTCCCGGATAACGCCAAGTTTTCCGCGTTCGTTCCGCACCCGACACTTTTTTCCGCCTCTTCATTTCCTATCTCTTACTTTTGTATTTTCCGTTCTTTCCTTGCCGAGATAAACAGGCGAGAAACGCTGAAAGGGGCTTTACAAATTCAAATTGAACTTATCACACAACTTTTTACATTTGTTTCTGGTCTGGAGTTCGAGGGAAAGAGCGGAGAGGCATTTAATAGTACAATCTCGGGTAAGATTGATGATTTTGTATCACACCTCGCTTCGGGCGGCTCGTAACGAGTCGGAGCCTCTCGACGTGGGTCGTGCTGCGTCTTATCTGGAATGGGATGCCGCTTTATCTCAAATTACATATTTTACTTGAGACGTTCCCCGAATCGCACTCTTTTTTCCCCGTATTAGTCTCAGATCGTGTTAAACGTCGGTGTTCTTTTAATACGTCGGAAATATCGTTACATTTGTCTTTACTTTCTAAAATAAAAAAGCTTGTTACAAAATTAGTTTTAAGACGTATCTCTATTTTGAAGGAACACACTCCATCTTGTAACGAGAGTTTAAATCTGCTGCCGTAAAACGTGTCCCTTACCCGCTCATTGTTGTTAATTTGATATGCAGACGACACCACACCCGCGGCCGCAAACAGGCCGGTGCCGTGCGCGCCGCAGATATGCACATAAGTAAACACAATCTAGTTAATCAAGCGGGTAAGGAAGTTTCGCCGCGTGCAGTAAATGGCGCTCACTTAATTTGAAGGCCATGTGCGGGCACAGGCACATAACCGCACCATATTTATCCCATTATGCACGGCACGGCGGGCAGCCGCGGTGATGCGAGTCACGTCCCCTGAAACGAATCGCATGTGACATTATTTGTGAGATCGTGCTCTATCTTCGTCGGCGACATCGCAGGGACGTGGAGGGATTACTCACAAAGAAGTACGATTTCAACGGAACGATAAAGAAGCGAGAAAGTTATACACGGTGTATATTCGCCTTGGGATTAACGCGCCCGGCCTTGTTGACTAGGAATTGGAGACTCCGCTCATGTAAACTAGGAGTGAGTTAGGTTAGGTTGGTCTAGACCAGGGTTTCTCAAACTTATGGCTCAACAGGCCCCTGTCAAAGTTACTTGACAGCGAACCACTTATGGGTAAGTAATTTGTTGCCTTGTAAGGGGTCGCATATTATGCTAATTTTAGAAGAAAATTTTGGAGGATTTGAATATTATTTCTGATTCAACATCAAGTTCATTTCTGTTTTTATCATGCATAACCAGGTGTGAAAACCCATTCACATAAGAATGTTGTAGCGAAGGGTCAAAGGAATTTTTACTGCTTTGCTTGTACCATCGAATGGGAAATCCCAAGGGGATTGCGTACCCCACTTTGAGAAACCCTGGTCTAACATAAACATAGACATAGACAAAATATTCCTACTAACTGTGACCTAATTACGCTGAAGTTACGAGTTACACATGATTCATATTGCGTCGTACGTCAGGGATGCAATAACATGCAACTCTGCGACGACATAACTACTAATACTTGTGTAGGTATTCACACGCCCAATGCGTGGAATTAGAGTCACATAATTTGAATATCCAAACACATTACATTCCATCAACAAATCACATCAATGCATGCGCATTGCAATTCAAATAAGTTGTAATGGTATGCAGACATTAGAGCAACGGATCGTATTATGCTATCAAAGCAAACATTATCATTTCATTTGTGTGTTTGCAAAATAAGCATAAGTAGGTATGTAATAATTTGATACTTAGTAGTTACCGATTACTATATGAGATATATTATCTTAAACAAAATACAATAGTCAACTGTAATTGGAGATGAGCTTTATCGTCCCATTCGTAAGAGGAAAAGAGAAAAAAAATTGCTATTGTAGGTAGCTACCATTCCAATCTTTTTGGTAAGAGGATTCATTTTAAACTGTATTTACTCGTTTAGGACCAATCTACAAATTCATTAATTTAATTCCTAAATAATAGTTGATGTCTTCTCGACGATCTTACTTATTCAAATTTTGTTTCTTAAACTTCTAGCACACTTAAGGGCAAGTGGTAACTATAATCTACGATTAAAAAGATTAGAAAGTTAGTTAGGCTTGCACCATATGATCTGGCATGGAACCCGTTGCCCAAGTCTGTTAATTTTATATAACTCCCACACTATTGATATTCAATTGAGACTTAATTGCGACTCTATTACTATTGAGATCAATTATCATCGTCGTACGTGCATTAGCCGTGTGGTGTCCGGCAGAGTAGAATACCAACAACCCTTTACACTCATGGGTGTCGTACAAGGCGACTAATGTTTTCGAGGCCAAAAATCAAGAGTCTCCGTAGTCTGGAAATTGGGCAGCAGCATTTTCCATTGTTATATTTAAACACTGCGATCTCTAACCCGCCTGCCAAGTGTGGAGATTATGGCAATAACCTCCCCTATCGTGGGAGAGGCCCAAAATCCTGCAGTGGACTGTTACGGGCTGTGATGATGTAAGTGTATACCGCTACATAGTCACGGAGAGCATATCAAAATGTTATTGCAAGCCGATAATCAATTTCAGAGGTTCGCCTTGTAAATGGACGCTGCACTACATCGCCCTATTGTGCCTTGATGAACCTGCCACTGTTTGGACAATTTGACATATGCAATACGCTATTATTAGTTGAGGATATGGTTAGATTATACAGTACAGCTAGCATAAGTGTGTCATCAACATTGGTCACGCCGCGAGAGAGCCTTTGTTTCCTTCTCTCGATACTAAGATGAAAGAGATGAAGTATTTAGGTCGCGCCTTTTTTTTGCTTGTCGCGCGCGAGAGCACACTTGTGCTAGCCGTGCTGGATTGATTCAATCCTAGTGATTTAATTTATTTTTTTATGTATAGTTTTTCTGTACGTGTATTTGCTACCTAACTTCTAATAAACGGCAGAACCAATTTGGTTCGAAAATACAATTGGACCCGGTAGATAGCGTCTTCATCGTGTAGGGTACGTGTAGGGTACGTGTAGGGTACGTGTAGGGTACGTGTAGGGTACGTGTAGGAAACATATAGGTAGGAGGTAGCGGACGTATAGGGTACATGCAGGGCACGTGTAGCGTATATGTAGAATACGTGTAGTGTACGTGTAGAGTATGTGTAGCGTACGTGTAGGGTAGGCGTAGAGTACATGTAGGGGACATGTAGAGTACTTATAGGGGCGAATAGGGTACGTGTAGGAGACGTGTAGGTTTTGTGTAGAGTAGGTGTAGGGTAAGTGCAGAGTAGGTGTAGATAGGTGCAAAGTAGGTGTAGATTACGTACCACGTGAACGGAAACGCGCCAGGCCAGCTAGTATTCAAAATATATTTTACTTTAGCTAGTGCCTGAGGCTTGGTTCGCATAATAAAACACTGCATTATTGAAAAATTTGTTCATTAACAAAATCCATCTCAACATCGTCCACAAACTGTTCATATGTATAATATTAGTAAGAAGGAGCATAGGATAATGGTTGTGTTAATAAATTATCTTGGTATTCTATTTATCAGCCAAAAAAGGACATACAATACAATTATTATAATACTTATTGAATTTAGGAAAATGATGAAAAAAAAAAAAAATAATCATCTTGGCGTTAATGTCCCGGTTGTGCTCTCGAGAACGAGGGCCCGGGGTCCGCCTTGACCATGATCCAGGATTTGGCAGGTCAGGTAATTACAGTGGAGCGACTGCCATCTGACCTCCATGACCCTGCTACCAGGGGAACCTGACCAGATTGGATCATGGTTACACATCCTTTTATTACACAATTTAGGAAAATGATACATAGCGCTAAATTAATGATCAATTGTGTTTGTTTCCTAACGCTCTACCGTATCACGTAGAAACTTTGATTAGCTGTCGAAAAACGAACGTTTCAAGAACAATCTAGCGTCCTATCATGTTAAACTGTTACTGTATTCAGAGATTACACCAGCAGTTATACCCCACCTCCGATCTAATAACAAAGGTAATGAAAAAAAGTTCGGCCAGTGACGTGAAAGGGGCGCGTTAGCTAGCAAGTCAGCGCGATATTAGCTGCGTCGTCGCTGCTTGGTATTCGGCCGGCGACTCGGGGCCGCGGCCGGCCGTATTGTGACGCGCGATCGTCCGACATGGACAAACTTCGCAATACCGCGATGCAGGGCTAGTTAATACGGGCGTTTTTGCTGTTTTAATAAGTTTTCTTACTTACCTGTTTTTTTTGTCGTTACTAGTAGACTCCAACTTTGTACAGTAACGTAATGAAGGTAATGAATTGGTAAAAAGCTGGCATATATTTTAATGATAAACGCAACAAAGTATGTTATGAAATTATGTGTAAATTAAATTCCAATTACGGAAGTATTTCCGCTGTTAATTAGTAGGTAATTTGTAGAAGCTCAACCACGTGCGTCCTAGTTCCATTTCCACGAAGCAGAGCCGCCACAAAGGCATAAAAGCGAAGCGAGGCGAATATCGAACATTGTCTTTCGCGTGTTTAATAATACAAACCCCACAAAAACTGTGTACAATATCAATAAACGCAACGTGCATCCGGCCCGGGGGTTCCAATTATAGTGAAATGACCGTTCATTTTTGCGAACGCTCCGTGGCGCACTCAGCCGCCCGTGGTTTGCTTTTGAGCGTTTGTACAGCGCCCGCGCCGCGAAGCCTCAGCCCCCCCGCCCCCGCCCCGCCCCGGCACCTTCCGCTCGCTTTTACTGTGGTTACTACTATTTAAATGCAATGCTTCCATAAAATATTCTTTTTCGATATTATCTGTTATTGCACTCGAATTCGTATCGTACATTTGGACGTGTTTAATGCGAATTGACTTTGTATTTATTTAGCACGGATTCGAATGGTTGCTGAGAACGTCGGCAGGAAGGCTGTGGTTTCGATATCGAGCTTCCCAGTTTCAACGCCTAGATATTTATGAGCGTGTCATATCCTTGTGTAGAGCTTTTAGTAATAGGAGTGAACGTTTACCTTCCATGTCTTTCTACAAACAGACTTTTAGTATTCACTAGAGTACAACCTGACACGCAACACGTCGTGTCGAGCGACATAACATGGCGAGACTGTCGCGCGGCATTTTTTGCACGACAAAATACATCCCTAGTGAATACAAGGACTTTGGATACTCAACTTAAATATGTAATCCTCTTTAAGTTATCATCATCATCTTGACGTTAATGTCCCGGTTGTGCTCCTGTGCATGAGGGCCCGGGGTCTGCCTTGACCATTCTCCAGGGTTTGGCAGATCAGGTAATTACAGCGACAGCCATCTGACCTCCGTGAACCTGCTACCACGGGGCCTGACCAGTTTGGATCATGATTACTCATTCAGTTGCCTGAATCCTCTTTAAGTACCTAACCATAAAGTTTTACGTCCATAAAAATATAAAACCTCAACTCTACCAAACTAAAAAGCGTCAAGACGGTTAAGTGAACGTTCGGGGAATGCAGGCACGATGAAAAGATTGTACGATTCAATAGATACAATAGCCTGCTCCCAGAGCCCCAAATTAAATCATGAAACATCCCTGCACCTGCGGCGGCAACGGCGGCGACTTACCATTATTTTCCCACTGATTTAGCGAGGCGCAGCGGTATTTACCACCGATGTTATCGTTTATAGCTATGTAGTATGCCTTCCAATAATCTGGTACATGTTTGTATGACACCGTCGACACCTGGCTTGAAGCTATAATCTGCTCTTCTGGACATGGTTATGTACTGTATTATTCTTATGGGAACAAAATGAATGGGGAGTAGGAAATGGCTGTGTGTCGAGATTATTTATTGTGTCAACAAATATTCCTTGCACACATATGTTGGTTACGGTAACTGAGGTGAAATTGCTTTTTTTTTATATAGTTCATAATCTTTTAACAAAGATTCTCTACTTACGTAAAATCCCATTCTTCCAACTCATTCCAAGCATTTAATACAAATATTTGAGGGCCGAATAGAGGAAACGGAGATAGGAAGATCGAGGAGATGCGGCATCAACACCAAATAAAAGGGAAAGCCGCAAGTCACAGTTTGAGTGTTAAGGATTTAGCGGAGCTATTCGTCCGGGATCGCCACTGAGCACAGACCCCAGTAGACATGCAATCTAGAACGGCCACTTTTAAATACCTTAGCCCAAAATCCCGTACATAAAGTCATAGATGACAATTCTAAACTAAGGTCCAAACGCATTTCACATGCACTTCTGCGCGACGCGGCGCGGCGCGACACTTAATTATAATACGAGTATGAGTTTGTATGGAGCTTAAGGTTATCTACTTTAAGCAACGCGGCGCGACACGCCACGCCATTCCATACAACTTCGTTTGCCGCCCAGCGCTCGCATCGCTCAGCGCAGTGTAATTGATGTACCTACACATAAACATTGCTGTGAGTATTCATA
The DNA here is from genome assembly GCA_907269095.1 of Blastobasis adustella. Taxonomy (NCBI): domain Eukaryota; kingdom Metazoa; phylum Arthropoda; class Insecta; order Lepidoptera; family Blastobasidae; genus Blastobasis; species Blastobasis adustella. The sequence goes on along the minus strand of OU026123.1, from coordinate 10,379,231 downwards.
ATTAATTTAGACCTCAGCATTTGGTAAGAGTTTATTTCTGATTGCCGTACAATGTTCCTCTATTGCATCTGTGGTCGGTGGGGCCGCTATCTCCATCTGTCCATCGAAAGTGAGAAAATAGCCGCGGCTTTGCGGACAAATTCCCGCCGATTCAGTCACGTAGGGCCGAGATAGGCCTCTTAGCAGATTTTGTGGGCGCATGTTTAGATTTCGGCAAACGGTTTATTGAAAGGGGATTGGGTGCTGCGGACTGGATGAATATGGTATTGATTGTGCAGCCAATAGAATGTTCTGTACATACATAATGTTAAATATGATTATGTAAGTTTTAATTCAGTAACTTACTTGCTTTACATTACATAACGACGTGAAGATGCCGAAGATCGGGCAAAGTGGAGAAGAAACAGTAAGAAAACGGATCCTGGCAGAAGCCGTGACCGCTCGAATGATTAAGATGATTATGATGAACTTGCTTTACATTATCATCATAATCAACTGCCTATGGGGCTACTATTTATGCTCGTGATTCGTATAATGTCAACGAACTTAACAGTCCACTGCTAGACTTGAGCTTCATCTACATTTAGAAAGAGAGAATCCACACTCTTAGCAGGCGAGTTGAAGACCGCAGTGTTGAAAATATTCAATAGAAAATGATGCTGCCTATTTTCTGCTATACTGCATTACTATGTGTTCTGCATTTACTAGATTAGTCGATTTAGTGACGTGACACGGCTTAATAATTCACGGCGGTATAATCTGCTCGACCTCAAAAGTATTCATATTAAAATAATATTAAATCTGAACATCGGTGATTGGTAGGTACGATAAAAACGTCCATAGTCACAAATTTTAGTCTTCTTAGAAAGTGGTTCTACTGCTTACGTATTTAGTTTCCATCAGAATACTTTTAGAATAGAATAGATAAATATAAATAAAATCCAACATCTATAATATGTAAGTACAAATGAAAAACATCCATAGTCACAAATCAAGGGCTTAAAAAGTGGCTCCACTTCTTACTACTGGACTTATCGACAGTTTACTTTATAGTGATAAAATAGAATAGGATGAACAGAATAAGTTTTAATACCTTCGCCAGTATGTGCAATATGCAGCCAAACAAGATTGCCAGTTGTACGTCATTTGGCATGTAATTGCGACGCACAGCTGACGCGCCGCGCCGGCACGTGCTACTCGTAGGTACAGCTACGAGCGGCTACGCGCGTAGCACGTAGGCTTCCCGCTACGCCCGTAACACCCTGACAATATTGCTATGGCCACGGACCGGCTAAATTGAATGAACCAGCCACTGCATTTAGACGTTCTATTAGTAAATGTCTGCTCTACTTAAATAAAAAATATTAGAAGTCTAACTTCCAACCAATCATGATTATTCTAGATATTGAAAGTCAAAGCGTGATCTTTTCAATCTTTTATTGAATGACTAGCGTTTGCAAACCTTTCATTTGGGTTACTTGGCCTATACCATTCTGTTTCTCTTGAACCTAGTAAAAATATTTGCCGAAGATCAGGCCAATTAGCATCGTGAAATAATATATTTGGAGAAAATCACGCAGCTTCATCTAGCCCCAAAATACATCGTTTATTTCGCACCAAGATAACAAAGTAACACATAAACCTAGGACAAAAATTAAAATTCATCATTACCTATAATTTGTACCCGGGACTTCCACATGGCAGACGGGTGGCATGTTAACCACTGAACCGCTTGTCATCAAATGTGTTAAATGATAAAAGATTTACTTTGGAATAACATAGTGGCATTGTTACTTGACAACGCGTTTTCTACGAAAGATACAATAATTTTAGAGATAAATATTTTGTACAGCTTTACCTCTTTATAACATTAGCATCAATATTTCACCAACCACGGAATCGTACATTTCCTAATAAATCCCGAAAACCGTGTGAAACTTTCTGACAACGTACAAACACACATAATTAAGAACCGTGAAACCATTTTGAATATTTTATGAATGAGTATTTTCATATGTATGAGGACATGGCTACTAGACGAAAATTTGCATTCTTAATGAATATATTATGCGAATAATTTTAAAATACGGCATATTTTATTTGTTCTAACATAAGACGTGTGGAAGGATCGGTGGGAGGCTTTTGCCCAGCAGTGGACTGATACAGGCTAATATAATAATAGTACATTATGATACAAGTGTGCTATATTGGTCAGGTCGAGGCGGTATTCGGCATAGGTGAGCCGAAAGTGTGATTCGCGTTTCATACGACGTTTTTTATCACAATTACGAGGAAAAAGCAGAACTGTAAAATTGTTATAATTACTAACACAGCGAAAACGTTAACAAAATATTTATACGGAAAATGGCGCGCAGTTTTCTTTTTCAAGAAAACTTAGGCAAGAACGTGAAAAGAAAAATTATAAAGCGAATATTTTCGTATTTATAACCTTATTGTCATGTGTAAATAATTTGATAAAATTTCATGAAAATCTGTACCTAATATTTTCAGCCGCATCGAAACTCTTTGTTGGTCCTAAATAAACTGTATTATTATCCGATTAAATTAAAAATGCTTGGTCTGCATACATATTACTTACAGTGTGGTACAAACATAAATGGGGATATCATAATGCCCAAGTGCGTAATAGTAAAGTAAAAAGCACGTGTTAGATATAAGGTATTTTAGTATATTTTAATTATTATTTAAAGTTACATATATATTGAAAACTATCGGGATTATTAATAATTAACATTTTAAACACAGACTAAACACAAATCACAAATATTCCCCGGTCGCTCGCTCTACAATGATTATGAATCTTGCTATCCCGTTTTTTCATCCATTGGAATAAGTTCATGGAAAATGACGCGCGCAATGTTTTGAATGTTCGACATATTGCCCTCGGGCCTAACGATCTGACGTTTCTTTTGAAACATCGGTGTAAATTTTATAATTTCTTAATAAAATTTCAATCAAACCATTTAAAAGATTGTAATTTTGTGTGTAATTTAGTGCACATTTATGTGAAAGCGCAAAGTATGGAAATACACCTGGATTATCCTTTCACCGGTGTGTAAACATTCGTGGTAGCGGCGGATCGAAATAAATTTTAGAAATTGTGACAAATATGCATCGAAATAGTGTGAATTTGCAATAATTGAAATGCTTTACCTTGAAACAACATGCCATTAGAGATAGATTTAAAATTATTGGCAAATTGAGCAATATTTCGGTGTCTAAATAGGTACGAAAATATTTTGATGCTAACAGGGTCGGACTTAGTATTTATTGTATAGTATTTTATTACTCAAATCTTTTGAATAGCGGTCCACAATTTTATATGTATCGGGGTTCCGTACCAAAAATGTACCTAGATGATATTTTAAATGTTCAGACATTATATGAAACAACGGATTCTTTTCGGATATTAAATTTGTGAAGTCACATAGGCCAAGCTGTGAACAATGAAGACGCTTCTAACTATAAGTAAGTAGGTAGGTACCTACTTAGATTAGAAGTTATGAGGCAACATATAAACATTAATACCGGTCAAAATCATAAACCTCCTTTTTGCAAAAGCAAGCACTGCCGATTCACGGTATGTAGGATCGAGAGATCGAAAAGACGGTGGTAGGTATCAGGGCATGGCTTTGATTCACTAGACACCTTACCTTTTATTATAATGTCAATATTAAAATATAAGGACAAGTTTTAAAAAATCGCATAGTCATCTGGAGCTTACAACAAGTCAGATTTGTTTGTGTTCGTTACGAGTAGAAAGTCGTAGCAAAATATAACTCATGATGAGTTACATTTTGCTGCAGATGGGCTGCCTTGTTCCGTCCCTGCATTTGCATTAGTGTGTGTGTTATAGAGATGTGTGACATTTTGTCTCGTATTTAAAGTCTAAATGTACTCTCTGCTTCTGTATATAAAATTTTTTCTCTATGATTTTAAAATACTTTCATAAAACATTTTACCAACTTCAGAACGAAATGTCTGTCTTTTTCTGTTTGATCAGATTAAATACTGTTTATGAGAAACTTCCTTAATTAATTATGTAATAAATTTATTATAATGTTAAAAGTATTGTATTACATTAAAATAACATGTAAGCTATCTATCATTCAATTTAGGAGACCGGAAATGAGAATAAGAATGACATTTCCAGCTAGTATAAAGGTCCGGTCGCGACACTGACAGGGACTTTTGCTCCAGAGCCGGCACAGAGTTAAGTACACTTGCATTGTATTATTGTTGCTTTATATTTCGTATTAGTTTTATTTATTTATATAATCGGTTATTTATTGAATCGTACGTATTACCACTGTCCCATTTTTAAAAGATAAATATTTGGTTATGTGATCGATAATTGTGTCATTACATTTGGTTAGAATTTTGCATAAATGTTGTATGGTACTTTGTTTGTTTTATAAAATCTCGTATAATTCAGCTAATGTTGTTTAAGTAAATACCTCATTTTATAATGGATTACATTGCTTATTAAAATATACCTAAAATATTTAAAATATGCTTTTGTTTGATTAAATAATGTCCACTAGAATAATACTTTATACCAGATAACATATTCAAGTTATCAAGTTTACTTCTCCACTTCATCCAGTCTCTCTTAAATACTTTATAACCTATGTCCTAAACAAATAGCACTACCTCCATGAACTATATTTTACATGACATAGATATATATTTATTAATATGCTCCTGTTTACCTAATTTAGCGTTTTCCATATATTTCACTGGGGTTTTGGATAAATACTCGCTCTGTTATTATTCTGTAGCTTAATTACTAAAATAAATGTTTATACTAATAATAGTCACTATAATTATAAGTAGGACATATATTAAATCTAACACACGCGTACATTAACATCCAAGCTACGAGCAAGTGTGAAGAAAAAGAAATTACATAAGTACATTAATTCAATATTGCTGAATTAACATTCAAATTAATTGTGACTTATTACGAAGTAAGATTAGTACCGAGTAACATATTATATATTTACAATACGAAAGATTATTATCGATGTGCACATGCTTTCGATCGGATCATTACATATTTAAAAATTATATTTTGTCGTAATTTACTTACCTGTAAGAAGTAAAGTCAAAGAAACGGTTTATCAGACTTTCATATGAACACTACAATTTATTGTAACAATAAATTTGTTGATCTATGTCAAACTATATCACATTATAATTAATAACAACACTGGACGCGCCTCGTCCCGCCCGCCTCCTGCAATATATCGCCCGACAGCTGTTATTGTCTCAAATTAAATTGTTCTGCGTCTGACACTACCTACATCAATCCTATCTTCCCACTAATATACAAGTTTGTTCTAATGTTTGTCCGTCAATTACGCTAAAATATTTACTAATCTATACATATAAAATAACAGTAAAAAAAGTGTGTCTGTTTTTTGAGTATATTTACAAAAAAATTAGGGTGTTGAAGTCATAGAATAAAATTGATTAAAATTTTTGTCTGTCTGTTTATACACGCTAATCTCCGGACTTACTGGACGGATTTGAATGAAACTTTGTTGTTGCATAGCTATTAAGCCTAGGCAACATATAGGGTATAATTTATTTAGGAAACTGGAACATCTCATAACGAACCACAGCTTGACCTCTCCGTAGTACTGGCTTTCATACATTAGGGAGATCATTTAAAATGGACAACCCGGAAAAAGATAAACTGCCCTAAAACGATTTCCAAGCGGACAAAGTCGCGGGCAATAGCTAGTATATTCATATTTGATTGTTTACAGATAGACTCGAAATGGAACATAGACGTCTTCTCAAAACACAAACATTTTGACTTCTGTGATAACAAAGATGAACTTTTATTGTTACAATGGATGTATGTCAATAATCGTAGATCGTGCTAATAATGTAACATTCTAATAACATATGCATGTATTCAAAATCCTGCGTAGCACCATTCCTAAGCGTGAAGTCACATCACAACTGCAGTCTATAGCAAAATCTCCATTTACAGATTTACTTGGCAAAGCAGCTATCACAAAACAACGGCGTGAATGGCCCAATACAGAACGCGACAAGCTGAGAATGCTGGCCGAATCCCAGGCAAGCTATCCAGATAGTCAGGTAAAGTATTAAATAAACATGTAGGACAGGTGTCGAAGCGAACGTATGTGTATGTGCGAGCCAGTGGACCGGGCGGGCGGCGCGCCCGAGACAAATTCAATTTGCGCGGGCGCCGGCGACGGGCCAGTTTGCGCTGCTAACTAGCCGGGGCGTGAACGCTGCCTCCTGCCTCATGCCGCGGCTTACGCCTCCCTTGTCTTTATATCATATCTGGCTAACGATTCCAGACTTTGTTTTATCTTGTCCGCGTGAAATGCCCCAGCAAATGTGAGACGCGCGCGGCAAAACAAATATACGGTTACGCTGTCGGTTTCGCTTCGTGTTTTCTTGTACGGGTGTAACGTAATTGCATTCTCGTGTCGAATGCGTACTGTTATTCTTTATCTTTATTATAATTTTTGTCGAAGAAATTGCGTACGATTTGAAGAAGAGGCATATTGACGACGAATATTTGCGGCAGACAAAGTAAAGCATCGCAAAGTAATCCGTACTTCGGATACTCATAGAGATATGTTATCGTAAAATAATATATGATTTTACACTCCATATGGTGCAATGGTAAATACACCTCTGATACTTTTCCGGGATTCAGAGAATTTAATGATGAGGAATATTAATTATGTTGATGCCAGGAATGCTAGTGCGGGTTCTATGAATGTGGAGCGCGTTTATGTGTACTCAAATGTTTGTACGATGTAAATGTAACGTAATGATGAATATCTTTTTTTTTTTTAAACTCCCTGTCATATTTAGATGCCCTTCTTTGCAAGGATGTGTTTGTGGGTGCTTAACATAAATACCTTTATTTGGACTTAGACCACTTTCTCTATACATATAAATGCGTAGTCTAAATAGGTAATTATTACTTAAAAATTACAATAAAATTTGAATGTCTGTGTACAATAAACTATTAAACAAATAAATAAATAATAACAAGCTTCCACATAATATACGTATTCAGTAGGCCCTCTAAAAAGAGGGTCGACAACCTTGTGATTGTGATCATCGCGGCTTGTGAAGTTGTCGGAAGCAGAACGACGTGCTCCCTAGTGACCTGAATGTGTGAACTGACCACTATGAAGTCATTTGGGGAAGGTCTATGTCCAGCAGTGGATATATTTAAGGTAATAATGATAACGTCACATTGATAGCCCGTAACAGTTCACTTCTAAACTTGACTCTTCTCCATCCACATTATTAAAAAATGCTTGGCAGGCAAGTTGGAGACCGCAGTGTTTAATATATACACAACAGAAAATGCTGCTGCTCATTTTCTGGTCTACGGAGGCAATGTTGCCCGTGCTGTTAATAAAGTCCACCAATAGATGGGATTGGTGGTACATTCTGCTCCGCCGGCCACCACACGACGCAGTAATATTAACGATAATTATAAATTACAATAACAATATAAATTCTAAGTACAAACATTGCGTTTTACGCTAGGCATTGCGTTGCGTTACAGTTTGAGAGGTAAATACCACGTTACAAGTATCAAAGCTAAACTACTGAAAATTTTAAAACTCGATATAACTTCACACTCCAATCATTCATTCAAGTGCAATTTACATAAATAAAGACCCACTTCCGCCGGCGAATTTAACTGAGCATCCAATAATAAGCTATTTTTCAATCAGGGGCGGGTATTGGCGCGCGCGAGGAGCGAGCGCTGAACGCGCCTAATAGCTACCGAGAGAAAGCACATTTGTCTTGTCCCGAGCCGTTAGCGTATATTACGGGCCGCCCGCGCCGCCCGCCCCCCGCACCCCGCTACGTCCACACCGCCCGTGACGTCGACGCTGTGATGTCACCGCACCGCCACCCGCTGCGGCCCGCGGCTCCGCTCCTAGTACACCGCATTTTTTCTTTATTAAGACACCTAATATAAGGACAGACTCCGAGCACAATATGGGGCAGGGTAACACGATATCCTCGCTCGGCTTGGCTATTGCGACAACAATATCTTTATTGTTATGTTATGGTTACGTGTCCGTGAAATTGAAATGGCAGCTTTTTGAATGTACTATGTTGTACAGTTTTATACTTAGGATGAGGTAGTCAATGCGATTGCAGATATTGAGCATTATCTGTTTAGTCTCCAATATTACCTACAACGCACCCTTTAATTTATACCACTAAGGTATCAAACAAGCTTACGGTCTGCGTGATGGTAAAAAGAGCCAGGGACCGCGTTTGCAATTCCAGGGGCATCACAGCTGTGGGCAGCGTTGACGACCCCGTAAAAACCTGAGAATCACAACAATCAAAATAGTCAAATATTAATTTGTCAGTTTTACATAAAGAAACCTGTTTTTACCTACTAATTTAATATAATAACTATTATATAAATGTTTGAAAAAAATTTTATATACAAACAAGAAGAGTGACATTCAACCTTAATAGCCTCAAGACACGACAGGCTTGAAAATTTACTAAAGTACCCAACTACAAGTTCTTGAACAACATAGCGCGTCTTACGTAAGTAGCTCCGAACAAGAACAAATTTCACTAAAGCAAGGCACCATGTTGCGTGGTGGCTTATTAAAAGTTTATTTTTCAAATATAAACACTTGTAACAACTTAGCCTATGATAATAAACTGCGTTGGGTTCAAGCTCATAGCGGCACTCTTCATTCCAAAAGACGATAGCTAGGTACACGCGGCACTAACCCGTGAAACAAATACACATCGCGGGAAATAAACCGGCGAGACGAATGGTCGGTAGCGATTTTGATATCAGATATGACAAAGGTAACACACTAGTTACAACAGTGTTAGCTGTGACAAAGTAGGCGGCGGGTGGCGCCGGCGCGTCTGCCGCCCAGCCTCTAAATCTCGCGGCGCACGCCGTCGTCATAATGCAAGCGCGACACAAACATGTCTACGTGCGCCAACCTTGTTAAGTGGTTTGGAAGAAAAACATCACAGAAACTTTTTTATTGGCCCACGCCATTTAAGCCACCATATTCTTTTAGCTCCACTGTCGGCTTTCTCGGTGCGGGCCGGCTATGTTAACTGATAAGATTTGTATGGGTTACATACCTAGGTAGTTTTTGCGAAAACATTAATTTTTTATGTAATTCAGAAAAGCTAATTTGGTACCTATGTATACCCATTTTAATAAGATCTAAAACTAAAACTAAAATCATACATTTTTATATGTTAAGGCCAAATTATATCTTTCTACGATTTTAATTTTAAATTACGTAGCTGTTTTATCTATTTATTATTTCATGTACCAACTAACAAACTCTATCTCCACTCAAATTGACGGATATTTTTTTTGAAAACCATAACGTGGTCCACCTGGGCTAATAAAACTGTACCTCTCACAATGAAATAGCTCGCTTGGCCTCATTTTAATAAGCATTTCCGACGTCATATTTTAAATTTCAGAACAGAGGGTAAAGTGCGTCCGGCAGCACCCCTCAAGAAGTTGGCAAAACAACCTTCGTCCCGTCCCCTCACTTTTTTGTCGACGAGAGTTCGTAATAATAACCTTTGTAATTCTTCAAGTGAAACTTCACCAACTTTGTAAGGGTACCTCAAAGCAACTGTTCATATATTATGAAACAACAAAAACAATGGCTCTTCCTTCATAAGATTTGCTAAGATAGCAACAATATAAATTAGTTATTTATGCTTACAATACCTACATTTTATAACTTGGATCATAAAGATTTAAAGTGCAGCTCGGTTTTACCACGAAAACAAACCCAGTTCATGAAAACTCGCATATTTGCGGTTGTATGTAATAGCGACGCGGCAGCGAGCGTTTTGTCATATAAGAGCCGTATAAACTTTTATGGTTGTCAAATAGTCGTAAAAGGATCGACGGATAATAAAGACTGAATTTGAAAATCTTCAGACACGATACGAGTGTTTTAGTGTCTACTAGGTAATTTACATAATTTTATAGAAAATACAATTTTAACCATGTTTTCTTTTTCATAAAAGTTTAAGATTATGCGCTGCTTTCTCTGTGTTTCATTTGCATAAAATAGGTAAGCTGACAATGCAGTTCCTCGTCTAACAAGAAGATAATGTTTTGTTCCAAAGTTGCCTAACTGTCTGTCGGACTACGATTTTACAAATATTTTAGGAAGCAGTTGCCGTCAAGCGAGTTCCGGGCGGCGGGGCAGCGCGGCTGGAGCGGCGGCGGGACTCCACTCGCGGCGGCCCTGCCCCCGCCGACCCTGGCAACCAACATTTTTTGCGGGGACATCATAATAATAGCTCTGTATTACTGCAGGAGAAATTCCAAGAAGTTTATAACTCGAGATGAGTTTCGTGTTCCTTGTCATAAATAATAAAGCGGTCGTCGACTACAACGTTGTACAGATTTTAAGTTAAGTATAAATTCCAGAAATAATTTTTCATTTCGGGTCGCGACAACGAGAGAAGTTTGGAAAGTTTTTTGATAAATTAATGAGCGGCTCATTGCTGTTAGAAATTTGGAAGCGGTTGACTCTACATTATACGTTGTAAGTTATTACGCGCTTTGGAAGTCGCGTCATCCCGTAGGTGCGAGCGTACGCTGACACGTTCCGCGCGATCGAGCCCTTCATTGTAGCCGCATAATGCGGGGGTGACTCGCTCGCTGTCGCCGCCGCATTCCATTCATGCTGACTACATGATAAATGGCAAACAGTGGAATCGCAAATAAAATACGTGTTATTTTCAGTGCCGAGTTTCGGAGCCAAAACAACATGGGCTACGTATCAATCTTATATCATAAATTCCATTTAATGTTGAAACTAGAAGCGGCACTATTCTCCCCGTGCTGTCTACAGATTCTACTTAAGTTAATGGATAAGTTGCAAAGGCGCCGAGTTTACTTTGTGTTGTCAGGTAGACAGACTTGATCGAAAAGTTTCCTTTGTTAATTTGAACAACTCAAGAGCTTCACAAGTGTCACGATAGATACTTTGTTTTTTTAAAATTAATTGAATGTGGTGGTGTCAGAATTTGGATAGTTACATAAAATAATTCATTAAACAGTAGGTACAATAAAATAAAATATCATGCGATTCATATTCTTAAAAGTCTTAGTTTGTACAAAATACGATATATTGACCTATAAAAATCCTAAACCAACGTGGTAAGCATTGTACTCATAATTCAACGTGGTAACAAATTACAACAGAATTACGAGTTATTTCTAAAAAAGCAACTTGGCCGAACTTCGCCCCGCATAAATAATTATGAAGATTAGCATAACAAAGTAAGGTGGAACTGTGTTCAGGGAATGCGTTGCCGTCTTCTGCATCTCATAAATCTTTTGCCTTCTACATTTTAAGAACTTCCCAATGAACTGTTTCATGTAGATGTACATTGGAGGTACATGCGAAAATCTCACGAAACCATCATATCATATACTCGAGTCGGAATAAAGGAGTGGTCACACAAAAAGGCCGCAGGAAAGAATTTGTTTGTCCAACTAGCATTCTCAGTAGTGGAGTTGCCGGAGCGTACGGACGGACTGCTAGTAGGTACGGTATGGGAGCCTCTCTGGCCTCGGTCACTCGCTCTATCAATTACACTAATGGAATTTATTTCATTTCGAACCCACGTCCTGCACTAGAACCACGCTGCGCGTTCCCAGTGCACTTATTTGTGAGTCACATGGACACATACATTCTTATCGTCTGGAAAATTTTATTGAACACACAGTAGATTGCAGCGTCGTATTACTTGCTAAAAGCAACAAAATTCAGTTGAAATCAAAGATTTTGACATTTATATAGAGGTTAAAATGATAACATAATACAAGTGTAATTTTAATTTAGTAACTGTTTAAACTACAATGCGCTTGCTAAACATAGAGATAAGTCAGCCATTTAAGTGGAGATTAAAGTCCAACAGAGAACTGTTGATTGATTGGGTTATAATAAAACATGCCCCAGTCTTAAAAGTTTAAAACTTTGTCAATATCGTAAATACGTTTCGCCGCGGCGAGGATTGACGCAAGTTTCGGTATTAAAAGTTAAAAAGTAGCCCTTGTGAGACTCGTACGTGTTCTTTGTCTCAAGTTTGCGCACACCTCTAAGGAAGTTCCCCCTCGCACAACTAATATTAGTCAATTAGGTATTCAGGGCGCGCGCGTTCCCCGCGGGCTGTCTGGCGACTGGCCGCGGCGCCCGCGCCGCTGCACCCGCCCGCGCCCCGCCGCCCGCACCCGCCCGCGCCCGCTCTGCCTGCAGTGCCGACTGCCGAGCCAACCCGACGAGTTTCATTTTTAATCAGTTCCTTCTTTTCTGTTAGCAAATCGAAACCCACTTTTACAATTACTCTAGTCTAAGTAAATTCAGGAAATTCCTGGATAGTAATTACAAACGTGTTCGCAAACACTTAAATAAAGTCATTGATGACCGTCTAAATAGGTTCTTATTAAACTTTAAAGTAGCTCAAATTCCCATATTCTACGAAGAGTTATGGTTTAGGGGTGGATATACAGCGTTATCACAACCGAATACTTTTTAGAACACTCTTGGGCGCTACGACTTTTATCGCAGGAAATCTCTCTCCTCTCTGCATAATTCATCGCTATGAAGTTGAAACCGAAGTCGTAAAAGAAATCGCTCTATGATTTCATGTCTTTGGCGGGAAACTTTCTACTTGTCTTTCTTTTGAATCGACGGACGCCGCGGGCCGTGTTATATTATCCAGGATTGCACTTTCCGAACGGATCCCCACGGATCTGTGAGTGCTACTTTTAATTTCAATAACATAATTTTATTGCGTCCCTTTTGTAAGTATAAGTATTGTTAACGCATTTAAACGAGAAATATGTTATACTCGTATTAGCTACTGCTTACCTGTGAGATATTTAAAGTAGGTAGGTATACTAGGTGCATAGGTAAGTTTAGGGCTAGATAGCGCTGTATAAATTTGTCCAAGCATATTAATTTATTTTTATTTAAATTAATATGCTTGGACTTAAGCGATGAAAGATGACGTTAGTCGTAGCAAAAATTTAAACAAAGATGTTGAGATGGTTCGAGCACGTAGAGCGGATGGATGATTGAAGGTTGACGATTGAGTTAATTCGCGAATTTGGAAAAAAATCCTGATCCAGTAAAACATTCATTGAACAGATCAGTAACTTTCTTCAAAATTTGGAGTCTAAAGTGGCCAGAATAAAAGGAGGTAATATGTGTAAAGAATTGTTTGGATGTGGCCTAGCTAGGGAGATGTCAGAATAGAGCAAAGTGGGGTCCACAACCTTTGCCTGTAAGATTGTTATGTTTTTATATGCAAGAAGTAATCTCCAAAACTACTGCCAATTTCTGAAATTATTTCATATGACGTTACCCTCGAGTGCCGTAGATAAAGTAGTTTTGTTTTCGCCGGGTAGTTTCATAATATCAATAAGTTCATTATATGTTTGTTGATGGTTTTTGAACTCCATAATTTATTGGAACTATATTACGAATTTTTAGTTTTGTCCCACCCAATTTGCCTTTTCCACGGAGAGTCCTCAGGGAAGCGTTGACTATCACAACACAGCATTTAAGTTGATGTTGACACGGGCAACGTTTTGTTAAGGATGCTCTATGGAGATGCGAAACACGTACCTATCATAGTTAACCAGTTATAGTGTTGTGGTAGAGTGTGGTGAGCCGTGAACAGATGGAACAAAGCTTAAGTTTCATAATAAAGATCCAATATTATACGCACGAGTACTATATCATCATCACAGCCCATAACAGTCCATTGTAAGACTTAGGGACACTCCCACGAATGGGGAGGTTATTGCCATAATCTCCACACTAGGCAGGCGCGTTGGATATCGCCATGTTATAAATAAAACAATGGAAAAAGCAGCTGCCTATTTTCCAGCCTACGGAGACTCTAGATCTTTTGTGTCGAAAACATTAGTCGGCTTGTGCGACACCCACGAGTGTAAAGAGTGCTATTCTTCTCTGCTGGACACCACACTGCCAACCGATATATCTATATAACCTATGTACCTATTATAGCGGTATTGTAAAAAGAGTCTCGGTCAAGAATAATTCAATCTAAGTAAAAACCCACGGCGGCAGTCAGAGCGCCTTGAGACCGCGGTTTACTTGTAGACTTATTTTATGTCTACTCTTTGCATTTTGTGGCAGTCTAACTGTGGCCAACGTCGGAAGCTTCTTTCAAGAAATGCTTCAAAGTACATTCCAAAAATTTCCCCTCGACATCGCTATTCAGAGAAACAAACTTGTATTAAAGTAATTTAAATTGCGATGCTGGTTATTCTTTGTCTGGCATTAGAAGTCGTGGATTGTATGCTGTATTCTTTAGTATGTAAGTATTAGAATCGTAACAAAGTATTCTTTGCGAGATGGTAGACTCGCCGGATAGACTATACCAAGTTTATATGTTGTGTTCATCTAGTAACTTTGGACTATAATACCATTGTACCAACCATATGGCACCAATTGCCTCGACATTCGAAAAAATTGTTACTTCCCAACACGTTACCGGTTTTTTCGTGTAGATTTCTTGAGATAATATCCTGATTAAGGTGCCTGACTGTAACAGTAACTCAAAGTTAATTGTAACGTTTCTTGACCCATTTTTTTATCATCGCATAATTTGATCATCCCTAGCAACAACCGTCCATTGAAACAAGCTGCTGCCAATATTAAATTCTTAAATCTTCTAAGGAAGTAATGAGATTAAATTACTACTTTTAGAATACCACCCTAATTTGCGGAAAACTTTTATCATTTATCAAAGATAATAAGTAGGTATATTTGTACTTAGCTACATGCCAACTACATGTTTTAAATTAAAGTATAGATAAGTATGTGAGTATCTATTTATTACAATATAGTAGGTATATGCGGGGTACTTCGAAAATTCCAGCTATGCTACATAGTACCTACCATTGATAAAGACTACATTGATGCCAATACCTAGTCAAATCATTTCACAAATAACTGCTATTTATATTCAACAAAGCTGATATCTTGCCGACCTAATGTGGCTATGGGTATTATAATATAAATGAAGGCAATCTCCCCACAAAATGTACAGTGTGGCCACCTAATCCCGTAATAAATCATCATTTAGAGCGAATAATCATCATAAAGCTTGCCGCGTGGCGTCGCGGCCGCCCGGGCCGGTCGCGCCGATCGCCCATACATCACGCCTCGATTACATACATGTATCAAATAAACATTACGCCGGACTCCCGTCCCGCCGCCGCGCCTCCGCGCCGCGCCGCGAGCCGAGGGACGCACGCGCCTCCGCCAATAACGATATCCACATTTTTCCGCTCGGCGAAATTGATTTTCGATTAGATTCGTCAACGTCTTGTTGCAAAGCTGTTAAGAATGGACACGGAATAACAATCGGATCCCAATTCCGGCGATATCATACCATTAATGTAATATACGACAGTCAACGTTCTGAATGCAACCGTTATCAAAGATTACGATTCGATAGTAGCCAAAAAGAATGAAGTAATCTGCGGCGCATATATGATATGAATTTTAAATTTGGAGGGTGGTGTGCGCCACTGGGAGCGCCCCGGGCTCCTCGCAAACGACATCAAGCAGGCGACGCGATTAAAAATTCGACAGGGGGCCGCGCCCGCCCCGCCGCGTTGCCAATACCAAACAGTCTTGCCGCGCGCACTTCTCAAACGCACTCAGCCTAATTTTGTAATAGCTGGATTTTGCATCTCAAACTTGTAGAACTTTTACGTCAATCAAGACCATAGAATAAACGGTGCAACTCTAACGACTCAAGGTGGTGAAATCTTAACTCAAAATTAGTGGAAACCAGACAAGTCTCTATCACACAAACAATAACAGAAAGTTATTTGTTCTTACTAGTACGCGGTAACTGCATTAGTATATGATATAGCCTACGTGTCTCATGAATATCTCCAGACAAGCTTACGTATGAATTAGATGCGGGAAAATATACAACGAAGCCGAGGAAAAATGTGAACATTATTTAATTTACATGAATCGTAGAGTGCGACATCTAGGTGAATGTTCAACGTTTTGTTCTTCTACTTTTAGTTATTTTTTTATAATAATCTAGGCAGGCCTTTGACCGGAATCTCTCTTGCTGGGATGCGACGTTGCGGCCGGAGGTTGAGCATACCTGTATAGAATTCACTCTGGCCTAGAATACTGTACGGGAAACACATTAGTAGGCAAAGCCGTCCGTCACATCCCCAGCTTAGTTTAGATTCCCTATTCATGGATCGCCTTCATTGATTTATTTGAGAGAATCTTCATCATTCTTCGCAATTTCTCTCAATTAATGTAGGCTCCCTAGTAATTCTAAGTATAAACCACAACACATAGCATTTCGACTAGGTATCTAGTTATCTAACACGAATTGCCCCTACTTGCAACATAATCCTAGCCATATTAATGAGAAAATATGTCAGAGAAACAAAATAGCTAGAAAATTCTAATATCTACAATATCGTTTTTGTTCAGTTTAGGTTCATAATAGAGACCTAGAAAAACGCTAGTTCATGTGTAGTATAGGTAAGTATTGTACAAACTACTAAAACAGTAGCATTTGGTTTAGTTTTTCGAACTCGAATTCGCGAACATACGGGGTCCTCCGCCGTCAGGGGCACAATGGAGCCGAGCGGTGTGCCTCATCATGAGTGGTAATTTAAAAATTTATTCTTGTAAAGACGACAACATGGGGCGCACCCCTAATGCTCGCAAATTAAAAGGCGCGACGGGCTCAGGGGAGGCCCACTCTGATTTTGAGCCGGTAAAGATTTGCGGGGGTTGTATTCTCCACGGTCGACAAGCTACAATCGATCATTAATTACGTTTAGTCACATTACCGCGCCACATGTCGTGGCCTGAGGCAAACTGTTGTGCCCATAACATGGTGATCTGTGGTTTTAGAAGATTGTATGATTGGAAACATACATTTTATAAAAAAGTTCAAGTTTTTGTTTTTATATTTTACTTTAACCAAAAATTAAATTAAAAAATTCAATTATTTATATATCTATACCTATCGTTTGCATGGCTAATAAAATAGTCAAAATGTGGATGTGCTTTTGTGTATATCTCTGGCCACCTCATTTATTAGTTAATACCTGCTTGCGAATTCTTCCTCGTAGAATTCGGTTAATACGTTCCAAACACGTTCCTGCAGGAACCACCTTGAATTTCATAATAAATTACAAAGTAGGGTTTGTAATAATGTATGTCATTATATAGAATTTCTAGGAAATGTACCTATATATTATCTAAAATCGACAGGAAATGTGTGAAATATTTTTTTTATAGGGTAAAAGCTGAATATTAGCCTCACTTTATAAAAAAACTCTATTATTAAGAAATATGTACTTACTGAGAATTATGCAACATTTAACAAAACATATGTCTTCGATCTTCTTTAATAGCCTATTTTTGTAAACGTATTTATTATAAGTTTTGAGTAAATCGTGTTTTATTTGACCTCTCAAGAAGGGGATAGTTGCCTATTGTGGCGGATTATGGTAAAGCACTATCGCCAGCGCCACCATCATCAATAACGTCGTGTATTCAAAACCGGGGGAACTATCCTACTAGGGCAACTATCCGGCTTTTACCCTACCCTTCTTCTAGGAATTTCATACATTTCCTAAACAAGAATCGGTATTTCCTAGGAATTGTACGCCATTCCTACATAGTAGCAGGAAATGTAGGTTATGTTGACAATAAAACTGAAATTTCCACTGTTCAGGCGCTTATAACACACTCGAGTCGTAGCCGTAAGAGTCATTTTAGAAATGGATAGACACAAAAACAACTAAACGGATTTAAAAAATTATTTCCATAATAGAAAGCTACATATCAGCGAATAACATGATATATTTTATTCTAAAAGTATGATCCGGGTGTCCTACGGGGTTTGTTTACGTGTAGCCTGATATTTCGACGCAGCTGCATGCGTCGTGGTCACGGGACAACTGGAGAACTGTGAGCGCCGGGCGGTGTTTGTTAGCGATAAACAAAGGTACGCGGTAGTAATCCCGGAACATACTTTAAAATTAATATGTGTCAATGACCTCGATAGTTTAAAACAATATAGCATATTTTAATAAAAAAAAATTTTGATCCTCAAGAAAATTGCAATAATATGACCCAAGGTATAAAATAATGCATGTTCGCACATAATTTCACAACGGCTGCGCCAATTTAACAAATTCTTTTTTGTTGGAATGGTAGATAATTGTCAGAACAATTATTGTATGTAAGATAAAAAAGGGTAGGTAGCGGAGTGACCGCGGTGGTCGCCTGACAGCGTCCAACTAGGCATAAGAGACCGCCAGCGGTGCCGAGAAAGCCCATTCTTTAGCTGGGGTCAATACAGTCTACATTCGTATATTCGCCACCATCGGCGCCGCTAGCAGCCACGGATAAACGGCACCCTATGACTATGAAACTCTAAAAACATCCAAAGGCCACGGTAACTGCTTACCATCTGGCAGGCCATACGCTTATTTGGAAATCTTAAGTATGTAGGTATACAATATTGTAAACAGTCGTTGGTGAGCTTTAAATAAATAAATAAAAAATTAGAAAAATCTTAGTGGTATGAAACAAAAATTAAAAGCCATATTGTGCCTATTTTATTTACCCAGATCAATACTCGCTCGTATAAGTCGTAGGTAATATACAAATTCAGGCTAAACAACAAACATATCCTTCGTAATTTCATATTTTTTTAAATAACATTGGGCTATTAAGTAGATTAATAGAGAAATATAAATTTGATAGCACGATTCGTTTTTGTGCGAATGTGTCCAGACTTTGGTAGTATCAAACTATTGGTATAATATAAATTATAATGTGCTATTTGCAACCGTGAATGGTCTTTAAAAAACATTCTTTTCAAGCACATTACATACTGCAAATCTCAATAACAAGGTACCATGTCCATGCGTCCCTAATTGCAAGTCATTTCGGTCTCATAACAGGGAGGCCGGAGCGCTGGCGATAGTTGGCAGCAGCAAAATGTTGATAAAGGCATTGAGCGCGTGTGCAGATAAGCATCTGCCGAGTGGGCCCCTTCTGTTTCCCAATAGGCACGCTCTACTATTAATTCCTGAGCCGCCTCTAAGCCAACACACGCTTGGACATAATGTGATTGTATTTGCAAGTAAAATATATCCAGCAAAGTAATTTCGTACGGTCTTGACAATGTTTCTGGGGGGATATTTGTTGCGTCTGTGTTAATTATATTGCTGCTGTGTTATAAGGTATCTATCTGTATGTTTGTTTCTATTAGTGTCGATCGATAACATTTTTTGTAGACCAAGCACAATCCAGTTACAGATATTACAAGTTGATTTTATTAAAATGGTTAATAAGGATTCTGATAATGAAACTGCAAATTATTTCAATTAGCTGTTATTACATGTTCCCGCGGGAACTACATTTAATTTCGGGACATACGTGCTATTCTGGGCTGTAATCTACATTACTACCACATCAAAATCCGTTCAGCACATTTTGCGTGAAGGATTAACAAGTATCCATCCATTATAAATTTAGGTATTATAATATTAGTCCGAAGTAGGTACATGAAAAAATCCACGGTATGTTCAACAGAAACATGGATGCGATAAAAACTTTCGCCTCACCTCACCAAGGCGGCGTTGGCCCCCGTCCCTTGAAAATGTAAAGTGAGGGGAGACGTTAATAAAAATTCCACGCTGAAACAACAAATTAAACGAAGCTGAGCCACTCGAAAAGCCATAAGTACTCATCTCAATTGCCGCCGATAAGAAATCCAAGCCTTGCCAATGTATTCCGGGCACGTTCCGGCGCACGGTTTTTTCTCGCTATGCCGCCGCGGCGTTTAAAACGAATTGACTCTTAAATTCTTCAGAATGAAATGTTGTCGGAGTTTTATTAAATCGAGTGTAACCATTCCTGACATTACGCAAATGGCGGAGTCTCCCCCACATCTGTCGCAGGGATGCACCCCTTAATAAGTGTTAACGCTCGCCGGCTGCGATGAACACTCCGCTCGGCTAAATCTCTACAAATTCTTGATACAAATTAATGCCGCGGAGAGCGGCGCCGCCTCGCTCTTTGTAATTCCATTTGGCGGCGCCTGCGACTCCGGCGACCTTGCCACCTCCGCGTTTACTGTAATGGCCACCAGTAATGGTCGACGCATACGTCTTGCCTTGTGTCTTCGTTGTTACGGCGCGGCGGCGCTCGATATCTGAACTAATCATTGTCTGAAGGTATCGTAATCATTTGGTACTAATAATGATACGGCAAGTTATTCTTCAGAATTTCTCACGTAACTTTGTGACCTACATTGGTTATTAAGCAGTTTTTTTTTTTAATTTTCATTTTACAACGGGCAAATTCAGACTTTTCTTCACTTGAGCAGTTTTTATACTAATTTTCAACATTCAACCTGAGTGCCGTATATCCTCTAGGAAGATACAGAAGACAGTACCTCAAGCTTCCCAGTTTAGACATATTGACTCGAGCTCATTTTATACTGGCGGTGGGTAGGTAGATATACGCCGTCTGTACTCCCAGAGAATAAAATGGTTCTGCATTGGGTGACATTTGAACAATGTGAACTTTTATGATTCACCAAAGGAATCAAAAACATACAATGCATGGGCTATTTGATTTGTGTTGCACAGGCTTGTAAGGAATATTTAGATAGGTACATAGGTCTTTACAAATTATTATGGGAATTTTTTGTTCCAGTCCATGATGGGGTGCATTTCTACGTAACAAGTGTACACATACTGTGCATGCATATACCCCGTCAAAAAATTCATTGTATACGTTGTTAAGATATAGTCCTTCCTACCCCCTTGTGGTGCTAACGTAGTTTAGTAAAGAATTGTCATTTTGATAAAAAAGCAACAGTCTTTATTTATTACATTTAAAACAATCATTTTGGTTTTTATTAATGTCTCTTTTTTCTTTTATTTTAGCTCTTCTTGTAACCCCGACGTTTAACATGATACTAACTAAGTACTTAAGTCTGATAAAATACATTTTAAACGATAATTTAGATTTTTAATAAAAAAAACTTTTATTTTAGTTCTTCTTGTAACCCCAACTTAATACATTTTCGCCACCACTTTTAATTTTGTCATTATTGCTTCATATTTATTAGATTTATGCCACCCTTATACATGAGGACACATGAATGTAAATAAAAGCTTGTAATAACAAACAGTATTATATATACCTAAATAATAAAATAATAGTAATTGGCAAACACAATTACAGACATATCCGCAAATAGCGCATTAATCAATCAAAAAGCAAATCAGCCAATAACTGTAACTCACAAACGTGCAACAGCAATAACATCATACAAATTGCAATTCATTTCTATTTTTCAGACCATTAACCGTGGACAATAGCCCAACGACGGCGCGGGCGAGAGCAAAATGAGCGCGAGTGAAATAGTTCGGAACTGGTATCATCGTTGCAAATGTAAATGAACAATTAAAGCGCGCGCCGTGGCCAGGGACAATGATGATAATTATTTTAGTTCGCTGTCGGCGCGGCCGTCACTCGCCCGCCCGGAATGCTCCTCGGACCCCCATTTTCACCATTAAACAACGACACTTCTGCTGTTCGTAAATTATTATCAGCCAGCGCTTTCATTACTCGGCTCTGTAACAAAGGAACTCGCCGAATGTACGAACTGATTCAACTTGAGGAAGTTCGATTTTAGTGCGACTCCGCGGCGGTGCGGGCATTGTTCCCCTGGAATCACTGCTCATATTAGGCCCGGGGTGAAATTTTGATTAATTCGTTACTGTGCTCCCGGCACCGATAGCCTCCCGCCGCTTACACTAACTTCAATGAAAGGACAGTCATCTTCTGAATAATAGATATAATTGCACTGGCATCCTTTCAGTAACTACTATTGGACAAAGTTGGTCAAGTCGCGTATAGCCGCACATCCACCGCAGCAATCTCATTTGTTGGAGTCGAGTTCGCGCACGTGTTTCGTCAGCGCTGACCATGACTGGCAGACGAGAGCATCACAAGTTAATGATGCTTTTGGATATAAGCCCCTTGAGCTTGACAGATATTTTATGGTCGCAGATGAATGCCGTGCAGGAATGTGAAAGTGCCAGGAATTTTTTTTTTTTTACTTCGTTTCGCATACGTACATTATGACAATAATTTAGTAGTGAGACGAGGGAAATATTCTATATGCCTCAGTCAAAAAACACTCTGCATCCAACACCTTTGCCCACTTGTTCACCTCTCTCTTCACTTCCTATTTAGATGAAAATATTTTCCCACCCTTAAGCATCTTCAGGAAAGCAAACAGTTGGTAATTTGAAGGCACCTGGAAAGGGTAATACGCGGGACAGTTTAAAACATCCCTTCCGAACGACTCCAAAAGCAACTTTGTGGCTAACGGGCTGGTGGGGTTCTGGCAATGGCTCCCTTCTGCAGCAGTCCACTTCTCTGGATCTGAATTGCCCTTCTAAATTTTTTTAGTGTCTCACAATACCCAAAAACATTACTTGTTTCACCCGGAGGTACAAATTCGTTCAAAATGATCGCTTTGTAGTCCCTAACCCCGGATGCCGTGATTTTTCGGACGATTTTTTAGTTTTGAATTTTTTGTCAGAGGGTGATGGGGTCTGACGATATAGGAAGGATTGCTTTTCGGTTTTAGGGGTATAGTGAGTAACCCAAATGTCGTCCCCTAGTAACAATACAGTGCAGAAAACCATAATCTTCAAGCATATACCACTCTATAAAGACTGCGAATTTCGCACTTGGCAGCTGATTCTATCGACTTGGTTCGCGGGACACGTTGCTGGGTTGCACACATTTATAGTAGAACTGGCTCGTTGTTACTGTCGTGTGAAATAAAAGAGCTAGAGTAAGTTACACGATTTGGCAGATCAGGTAATTTCAGGGGAGCGACTGCCATCTGATCTTCGTGACCCCGTTAACAGAGGAACCTGACGAGATTGGATCATGGTTACTCATGTGCAGGTTTCATCAACATGTTTCACACATCGTAATAGCATCGTTTAGTGTTCAACAAATGTTATTCATAACTCAGAGAAGAGTGATCGGTGCGTGACGGCACTGGCT
This sequence comes from Blastobasis adustella, assembly GCA_907269095.1. Lineage (NCBI taxonomy): Eukaryota > Metazoa > Arthropoda > Insecta > Lepidoptera > Blastobasidae > Blastobasis > Blastobasis adustella. Next base: position 10,356,009 of record OU026123.1, on the reverse strand, counting down.
CTCGAACCCAGTACCTCGGGATACGAGTCGGACCCCTTAACCATTATGTGTGTGAGCACTGAAAGATCATTTCGCAAATTAGTGAATACATTATTTATACATTTTAGTAGAAATTGTAAAATTGCGTTCCGGAATTTGTAAAGAAATTATTAAAAAGATACAGCTGGAACTCTCAGTTCTCACAAAGCATCTTCTAAATCTAGGAAAATATTAAGTTTAAAGAAGATATTTGCTTGAGAATTTAGTGGAACTTTAATAATAATAAATCCACTATGAAACATGTTAAACAGCGCTACTCGGAATTCACCTTTCTCCGCAAGGCATAACACGAAAAACTATGCTCTTAGAAAATAAACATATAAATTCCTTGATTGTGGAATTTTCTTTTTTCACCGAAATAAAGATCATTATGTCCCGAGTTAACTTCAATTTATGTACACCGTACTTGGGCAATTTTTACAAAGAAATATAAAGTGGTTTGATTTGTGATGCACGCCATTAATTCGTAATAAGATATATGTGGTATTTAGTATAACTTTTTTACTAAATATTGGATAACACAGCATTAATGTTATTGTTTTACAAATTATTATATATTTAGAAATGTTAAAGCTACAAAGCTTTAAGTCCACCTGTGTACTATTTTGTGCATAAAGTATTAAATAAATAAATAAATAAATAAACGTGCGGATTGAGAGATCACAATGAAATATTAATTGCATGGAATAGCGACATATTTGTGATATCCTCTTTAATTTACATAATTCCTTATAATTTCTACTAAAATATTATGATAAAGTAACAACATGGATTTCTTTATTAAATAAATGGTTTTTATAACTTTTTTAGACTAGCCAGACATTTTAACGCCATCTCACCTGTTGGTAAGTGATGATGATGGTCTATTCACTCTAGCCTTGAAGGCGTCCAGATTATATTGATCAGGAAACACACTCGCAGGCAACGTGTTTTATTCCTTAGCCGTACGCATTATAAATATTGACTCAAAGCTGCTCGTGCGGATAGCTGGAAGATCCACGACATAAGGATAAAGCACTCGCCTGGATGGCGAAAAGGGGCCGGCGGAATGAGGTCGTGCAACTGCTTCGCACACTTTCCGAAATGAAACCTGTAGAAGACCGAAAGACCCACAACCCTATGCCGATGCTCGAGGCTCTGCAGCAAAGGTGCTTGATATAACTGAAGTAACTGCTTTGAAGTGAAGTACCGCCTACCCTTCGAGAGGATACCAAGAGATGCAGTCTTTGCTTTGGATTCGATACGCTGACCAAAATTGAGATTGATACATAGCTCAACACCAAAGAACTATAGGTCGTAGGTAATTTCCACAGAAACAACCCGAAAAGTTAAAGTTATATTGATGGAATGGACTCCTTTTGGGGGAAAACAAGCACGCCTGTGTTTTGGTTGCGTTGAACGCCACCAAATTGGCTTCGCCCCAATCAGAGACTGCCTTGAGAGCTTCGTCCAAACGATCAACCATGGCCTCTCGACAAGACTGAATTTCGTCCCTGTTCGCTTTGCGTCAGAGAGATATCTAACCGTTACTGTGCTGTCGTTTGCGTACTCAAAGGTACCTGGTACAAGCAGATTGTTAATATGCAGCAGGAATTAAGTCGCGGTCAAAACCCCGAGGAACTCCTGCGTCGATAGCATGAAGATTAGACGAGTAGCCATCGATAACTACACAGATTGAACGTCCTCTCAGAAAATCCGATATCCAGGTCCAAAAGCCGACAAGAATACCAAATGAGGGAAGCTTGCTTAGAAGGCCTGCATGCCAAACCCTCTCAAAGGCCTTGGAGATATCAAGAGAGCAAGGGCCTCGTAATATCTCTCAATGGCGTCACTCCATAAATGTGTGGCATAAAAAAGAAGGTCGCCAGTCAACCAACCACGTCGGAATTCGTACTGGTAGTCATTGAGGCGATCGTTACCTTCAAGATGCGCAAGGAGTTTGTTGCTCAGTGCACGGTCCACAATCTTACAGAGTATGGAAGTGCCCGAAATAGGTCGATAGTAGGCTGGTTGGTTGGTTGACTCATGGTACGACCCTTTCATGAACGTCTGTGTAAGTAGTAGATGGCCTAAGGCCGAACGCCGAACCGTCTATTAAGTAGTGGACTCTAAGAAGCAAGAGCCAGGAGTTCATGGAGGCTACCGAAGGCCTCGATTGGAGCTCAAAGGGCGAAACCTCCAATGAGCTTTGGTGTCATTACCAGAAATCCATCCTCAAACTCGGATGAACAGTACTCGACATATTGAAAGGTGGCCGAAGAATTGACAAGGACACGGAATGGTGGAATAGTGAGGTGCAGGAAGCAGAAAGGGACAAAAAGGCATATTTCAAGAAATGGCTGCGCCGTAACTCTCTCTCGGAAAAGAAGTTGTACTTGGGAGCAAAGCGACGAGCTAAAATGGCGGTGACAAAAGCGCGGTCGACCCAGCTGGCTCCGCTCTACGATGCGTTGAATGCTGTAGAGGGGTAAAACGCTCGTCTACAAGCTGGCAAAGTAGCAGAGCCAGTCTGGATGTGACAAAGTGTGTTGCCATTAAAGGCAACGGCGGCGGCGGACGGCGTGTTGCTCATAGTCCGTTGGTGCTGTCATTTCAAGCAACTGTCAAACTTGACCAACAACTACGTGCGACCACCACAGTTTCCTGAAAATATTAGAATGTATCATTGACCAGAGATACCTCACCAGGAATGCTCCTTGTCGGAATGCCAATACGGCTTTAGGCTGGGCTGCAGCACCATGGATCCAATATTTGTAATCAGGGTCTCACAGGAGTCCCATTGCAGTAGGAATCAACCATTGCATTACGCATTTCTCGACCTGCTTTCGTCAGTGTCCCTTTGGGAGTCAATCTGGTGGGCTCTGAGATCAAAGTCTGTTCCCGAGGCGTACATTTACAGAACGTCGCCAACAGCTGAGTATATGGCTAGCTGCAGCGCAGATCTTGAAACCATCCGTATAGGGTACAAAGCTGTCAATATAACAATAAATTAAAATGCCTCGGATATGTGCTGCATGAGTCCGGCGATATTGGTCCCGAATCTCTGAAGCTTTTGCCTAATAGAAGGAGCTCCCGGCAGTCACATGTGACCCTAAAATCCCGATCAAACTCAAAGGTCTGCGGTGGATCGAGTGCGTAACAAGTACATCCGTGGCAGCTTTAGTGCGAGAGACATCGCGGATACGATCGAAGTGAATGATCGATGAGAAAATGACTCGATTCAGATGTTTTTGTTTGCGATAGTTTTTAAATTTTGATATTTATTTTATCTGTCATCGCCATATCCTGTCAAGACCATACATTATATGCGTAACATTAATAGACAATTAACTAAGGTAGGCACTTTCACAGAAAAGTTACTAATAGCATTTTTTGTACTGCGTATCGAATCGCGATTGTAGGAAAATCCATGATTCTAAATATCTATGGGCTTCATAGTTTCTAACAACAATTAGCCCTAACTTTTAGCAATTCTACAAGTTTCAGATTTCTTCTCACTATCCTATTTGGATTGCTCATGTGGACACTGATGTCAGCCCCTTACAAAATAGAGATAACTATATTCAAGGTTTTGTAGGAGCGTTTATGTTTTATTAGGTCCAATATGTACTTATTTTATTAATCAGCGACAGCGGTACACAACGCATGTGTATCACGCAGCCAGACGTGGCGATGTCTGTAATTTGGCTAGTCATAAATTACACGTTTAACTGAATTACGCGCTGTGAGCGATGCCACTTCGCATAGCCGTTTCGCCGGCGGCCGCCGCGGCTGATATGCAGCCTCGCACTTCGCAAATGAGCTTTGAATCAATGATATCACATTAGCGACTCATTTGCTACCTACTGAGTAACAAGTATTGCATAATAGGTGTAATTACTGATTAAGCAGACACAACGCAGCTGCACTTTTGTGCATGTACCTACATGTTTTTGTGCATAAACACGAATGTAGATCTCATGATATTAATTCTACCGTTTTTTAAACAATGGTTATAGGTTAACTTCTGAAATTGCGTCTCTTCTAGCTAGAGATTTGTTAGGTGCCTAACCGTGGTCATCGTACTTTTATGCCCCGTATATTATCGTGAAGGATAAAATTATGAGGAATGAGATAGTGAAATGTTAACAAAGATCTGAAATGCTCGTAAGGGAGAGGTACCGAATTCGATCCTCATCGCTTCGAACGCAGGGCTGCCACGTATCAATAAATTGATGATGATGCTCTTACGGTGAAGGAATACATCGTGAGGAAACCTAATGTCAGGTTCCCGTGTTATCAGAGTCACGAAGGTCAGATGGCGCTTTACTCTAATTACCTAGACTGCCAAATCCTAGATCATACGCAAGGCAGACCCCAGACCCTCGCGCACGAGAGCCCAACCAGGATATTGACGCCAAGAATTAATAGTATTTAATAATTTTCCGATTCCATTTAAGGGAGGATACCCCTCGTCAGAGTAGGCCAGGCGGTAGAGGGCCAGGGCGGGAGAGGGAGAGAGAGGAATCAGTGGAAAATCCTGGCGAGTCTCGCTATTAGTAATTCATCACGCTATCCCAAACTCTTCAGTTGGTCGCGAAGAGAAGTTAGGACGAGGCCGTTGGTTGAGCCTACGAATGGTATTATCTCAGCGAGTTTTCTTACCACATATCGGTTAAATCGTGCGCCAAGTTCAGATATTTAATATTTTTAACTGATTCTGCTTTGATGAGGTTCTCATCGAAATATATATTGGGGCCTTACCTATGAAATTTGCGTTTTTTTTCGTTATTACATATTAGCTCAAATAAAAAAAAATGCTCAAATATTTTTAATAAATAATATTTTCTTAAATTTTTATAAGAGTGAACATTTGTCGTCAGTTGTGCCGCTTTAAACAAATGTAATTTTAAGAAAAGAGTAGTTATCAAAATTGAAATTATATGCACTAGTTAGATTAATGTTGTCTGATTATACTTACAAAGTTTCATCTTAATCGGATTGGACATTTCCAACAACGGCGACTGCCATCTGACCCACAGAACCCGTTAAGGATAAGATGGTGACGGTCGCAAAAACCATCGGTGATGTGTGTGAATAATCAATAAATCCGCCTTGATTCACCCGCCCGCTTTGATATAGGTTCCAAGATTCTAACCTGCATCATTCTATTACAAGTAGGGCGTACTAACTAAATACTTGGCTTCCATGGTTTTTAATATATTCCATGCTCTAAACAGCTATAATTACGCAAGAAACTGTAGATATTAGACACATATATGTAGACAAAAGGTATTTACTAATAAATTTAGCATTTAATCATTTCAAGATTACAAGAAAGTAATGCAATACGACATGTGAAAAATTAAGGGATAAATTTATTAAATAAATAATATGAAATATAAATACCCTGCGCATTGTAGAACCTTGTACTATCTAGTTAAACAAAAAAACTTTCTGCTCTTCAATATTAAAATCACAATAATTATATTTTCAGTAAAAACCGCTTAGGTATTCTGACCGAATGGGAGACTGGGGAAGTACCGCCTACTTTACAAAATATCGCAGGTAAACATCACTATTTTAAATAGTATTGTATTCCTGTTGGTTTCCCGGTTTGAGGGTTTCAGTGCTCTATGGGGTGGCGATTTGGAGAGCCGTGACTTTAGCAGTGGTGAGGCTTATGCCTTTTTTCTGCCTGAGCTGCCGCATTAGCACGCCTGGTATTGCTAATGTCTATAGGCAGCGGTGGCCACTATACATCAGATGACCCACAGGCCCGTTTGCCTAGCAAATGACATAAAAATCAGATAATTATCTTATTACCGTTTAGTCTAACTAGGCCGGTACAAAAGGCATACGTATCCCTACACAAAACGACCAGATATCTTACAACGGCCAAAACTACACCGAATACCATCGCCGGGAACGTGAAAATCTTTACGTAATACAGCTAGTTATATACCACCCGTTACGCAACCCAGTTGGAAAGCCGGGGCGGCCGCGGGTTGGGCCCGCAGCATTTTTCCGATAATGTTCCTTTGATTACGCACATAAGTAGGTAGGTGTTGTTCTGTTTCGTCACCGCCCACCCGTCGTTCTTACGCGAAATCAAGGAATGATAATGCGGGCCTTCCGACGCCACCCCCGCTGTGTGGAATGTTTTAATTAAAACCAGTCGCACAGTTAATTACACTATAATTTTATTTGTCTTCTGCGTTACAACGGCTGCTCGATTTTGACTATTATTTGGGGTTATCGTAGAGTCAACGTACTAGTTTTAATAGTTTTAACTGCAAAAATGCATATTTTAATGCAACATCGCTATAGTTTAATTCACGAAATTATATGTTACTAGTAAACGCGACTTCGTTTGCGTACGCTACAACCTACCCTTTTTTCTTGCTTATAAACCTTCCTCTTGAATCACTCTATCTATTGTTGAATACCGCATTAAAATCCGAGTGTAGTTTTCAATAATGTATGCGTACATAGATACAAACGGTGGAAAGGGACTTTGATTTATGCTATGTATGGATTGTATTAATATATTGGCGAGACCACAACCGGGATGCAGTCGCTTAATTATTGTTCAAAATTGTAATGTTTTATATAATGAACTTCAAGTTGTTTCACATTAATTATTAAGTAAACCTATATATCTGTTTGTAATTAATTCATTTTACCTCTTATAGGTCTAGTGCAGTCAAATATAAAAAAGACATATTTAGATAAATAACTTAACAAGGACAACGTGTGCATCCATGATGCAAAATAATAATTAGTATTTCATTCCGAGGGAATTTTGAAATATTATTCGTATATAGAATCTAAAGAACCGCAACCATTTAACTATTTGAATATATAGAACTTTAAACATAGTACACATTAGCCTAAACGAGATCTAGCGATATGTTCTCTATTCCCGAGATAAATGGAGTTTAATAAGTACTAAAGAAAACAACGTTATCTAAACCATCGCCCGTTCGTTTTTACCACGCACTTTGTATCTCCCCAAAATCGGCACAAAATCCAGGAAATAATAAAAAAAAAAAGTTTGAATATATTATTCGTTCAAAATATTAAAGGTACGTCGTAACATAATTTTGTCTTTTTCTGTCATAATTACTATTGCAAAATGTACGGGAGAGTCATAACCTATTTAATTTAATTAATTATTACCACAATGTATTTTAAATAAAGTGAAAAACCATTTAAAGAAAGCTTTATAACTCATGATACAGTTTATCCAACTATTTATAATTTTTTAGAAATCAATTTTGTAATTTATAGGACTTACACTCTTGTAAGTACTTTTGCTTGTTACTAAATTCACAATAAATTACTGCAGACTTGCTCTCTAGCCCGTTATTTAATATAATATCTCACTTAAGCCTGCTAATAATTTGAATTTTATTTATTTAGAGTTCTTTTTACATCGCATCGGATGGACTCCCGACCTCAGAGAGTAGAGCCCCTTCAAAATTAGGGCAAGCGCAAGTATTTTTTTATAAACCTGCTTTCGATCAGAAGCCGAAGAAATTCTGTACAAGGTAACCACATAACTATTTCTATAACCACTGAGCCATACGAGTTTGACAGAATTATCATAATCACTCAAGGTTCAGTCGTGTCCGTGTATCAAGAAAAAGAAGAACGCGAACTTGAACTTACTGTTGATTCAAAATCCGTTATATATTTTAATTGAATTATTTGATTCTGTTGTACATTATTGTTAAACGGTATCATAAACATAGACATGTACATTTTATTAACCAATAAAAATATGTCCTAAGTCATTAGGTATTAGTTGTAACTTAGATAATCCGTAGGTCGAAGTAGAAGAAGGTTATCGCAAGGTCTGGACATATTTTAATTGTTTGCATTCAGTTAATATGCGTAATAATAGCTATTTACCATTCACAATGTATTCCCAGAACCATTTGTGAGGTGATTATCAAACTTTGAACGTTTCTATTTACCCGTACCTATTCTGCTAGGTCTACAAACGTGCTACGCCCAACATCTACGACGTAGGCTACGACCGGCGTAGCGTGCTTTCGTAGCCTCATAGCCCGTACATGCTAAAGTCGGGTAAGGTGACAACATACCTGTGTTGGGGAGGTTGTTGTCGCCCAGTCCCGTGGACGTGTCGACATCGGCGTGCGGCTCGGCGGCGGCGGCGGCGAGCGCGCACGCCCACGCGCAGCACAGCGTCAGCCGCGCGCCGGCGCGCCGCCACCAGCCGCCCGCGCGAGACCCGCGAGGACCCATCTCACATCACCAACTGTACTCGAATCCCTTCCAACAACTTTTCTAATTTAAGCAACTGTTTCTAACACTATAGCTACGTACGTATACAGTTTTTAGCTATTTCCTACAACTTTTGAAAAGTTTGCTAAACTCCAGTCTCTACTTTGAAACTTTTTAATATTGATTTTCAGTACTGGCGAAGTGTTAAAAAGTTTGTGTTGTGAATTTCTCGAATTTATTTTGAGTTTTGTGTCGCGCTTTCGAGTGTAGTGTTGGGCTTGTGTCAGCGGCGGCGCGGCGCGGGCTGCAGCGGCCGGTCGCGGTGGCACTGCCGGCGGAGCGCGGCCGGCGGTCGGGCTCGGGCTCGGCGGCCGTCGCGGCGGCTGAGGAGGGCCCTGCGCGCGCACCGCCCGCGCTCGCCAATCACGGCCCGGGGGAGGGCCCGCGCGTAAGACGCACGGAAGTATATGCGGAGGCCTATGTACAGATGATAGCGGACAGGTGGTTTCGCGGCCGTAATTAGCTTCCTGATAACTTATTGCTACCTAAATATGCTTAACCGCTGGACGATTAAGATAGCGCCGCAAAGGGTCGCTCTTTCCACAAATTGCGGCTGACCCGCTTTCATTCACACTTTCTCTAGTTGGCGTGCAAAGTAGGTGCGTCACGTACCGTCACGTACCTTGACCTTGGCGGGAGTTTGTCTAAGTTCCCTTTATTAACATAAACTCGACAACGTACCTGTGAAGAATTAATGAATGCTTTTTGAATACGTATTTTTTCGTTTTCAATGGCCATAGTAGAATCTGACAAAACAGAAACGACATAATGTATAGATAAACTTTCTGACCATTTCCGTATCGCACCTTTTGGTAATAGAGAGCAGCACAACATTTTTGACTTTATAGAATAATTACATACTATTTGAACAATTAGTTGAATGCTAACTGATGCTCTTACGGTGAGGGAAAAACATTGTGATGAAACCTGCACATTCAGGCGACTAAATGTGTAACCATGATCCAATCTGGTCAGGTTCCCCTGGTCAGCAGGGTCACGGAGGTCAGATGACAGTCGCTCCACTGTAATTACCTGATCTACCAAATCTTGGATCATGGTCAAAACGGACCCCGGGCCATCGTGCGCGAGAGCATAACCGGGATATTAACGCCATGATTTTTACATACTTAAAAATAACCCAAAACTTAAATGGCAATTAATAAACAAATTAACTAATAACAGAATAAAATCAGACAACTCCTACGAAATTAAGTACAGAGTTTGGGCTAATAACTGAAGGGCACTATATATGTAAACATTTCAATAGGTATACTTTCTAGACATGAGATGGCGACACGACGACTGGATTTGAATAAGCTAACAAGATACCTTCTACTTTTTACAACAACAGTGCATCTACACTTAGCAACAAAACAAGTAGCAGTAATAAACTATGAACTGTAACAAAAATCGATATAGACGAAATTTGTAAGACAATGGATGACCTTGATAACAATATTAGCGCAGGTCTAGATGGAATTAATACTAAAGTAATATAATGCATTAAACCATTCATAATTACAGAACTAATAAACTGTTATAATAATTGCTTCGAAACAGGCTATTTCCCGGTTAAACAAAAATCGCCAAAGTAACCCCAAAATACCAATTGTGAGCAACAACAAATAAAGGTAGAATGTGAGGGCTCCGTAGGTTATCCTATGTCATCGTGTACAAGAAAAAAACCCCTTTGTAGCGATAGTAGACCTTAACACCCCACAAAAATTGGTCTGCCCATGCACAATTTTTTTTTGTGACCTAAACTTCAACTTTTTGTAGTGCTAAGTAATATTCCATATTCTATAAAAAAACAGGTCTGCCTCACATCCTTGCTTATGGCTACATTTTTTTTCGCTTTTGCTTTTAAGCCACATTATGAGCAACAAAAATAAAAGTGTCCTTAATTTGGCTGAAAAGTAAATGTGATAAGAGGATGTGAGGCAGACCTGTTTTTTTTTTTTTTTTCTAGAGTCTACACAAGAGGATATGTAATTATTATCGCTACAAAAAGTCGAAGTTTGGGTCTTCATCATCACAGCCCATAACAGTCCACTGCAGGACTTGGGGCCTCTCCCACGAAAGGGGAGGTTATTGCCATAATCTCCACGCTTGGCAGGCAGGTTGGAGATCGCAGTGTTATAAATATAACAATGGAAAATGCTGCTGCCCATTTTCCAGACTACGGAGACGAGATCTTTTGCCTCGAAAACATTAGTCGCCTTGTACGACACCCACGAATGTAAGGGGTTGGTACTATTCTACTCTGCCGGACACCACACGGCGTTTGGGTCTTAGCTGACAGAAAAATGTTTTTTAAGCCAATGTCAACATGGTTTTATTGCCAAATGGAATAATTCTTTATGCTGCAATCGGTCTTCAAACTTATTTTATTATATTTATTCTTATTTTATTTACTTAAGGAAAGCCAATAGCAGTTGTTACAACGCAGGGGTAGGCTGAGCTGGTTATCATATTAGAAAAATGCTTTTATTCCCTGTTTCTATTCGGTCTCCTCAACACTATTGAATGTGAAGACGCTACTGAGAAACTGTGCATAGGCTTCTGTTGTTCTGTGTCAGTTCTAGCCTACATTCCGGTTTCATATTTCAATGGATATTGAGCAAGCTGTGGGTTTTGACATGATTTGATACACTTCCATAAAGAGTGTTCACTTTGCGCTGGGGAGAAGAGGTTAGGTTCTACTTATGGACCTCAAGAGTATCATTTTCCATGCCTTTTAAATACTTTCCAAGATCTTTAGAAGCTTTATTAAAGATTTTTTTATCATTTGGATATCGACTAATATACCAGATTCTTTGAAGTCGTCTTTTCATTTTGTTTTACATGGATCATGGATTTCTTACATGGATCGGCGGGTTGTAAACCACCATGCGCCACTTCGCTAGCACGACACTAACCTCACCTATCCTACACCTATTTTACACCTACCCTACACCTACTCTACACCTACTCTACACCTACCCTACACCTATCCTACACCTACCCTACACCTACCCAACACCTACCTTACACCTGCGCTACACCTACCCTACATCTATCCTAGACACCCTATATCTACTCTACACCTACCATACTCCTACTTTAAGGAAGAGAAGCGACTTTGTTTCATACTATGTATATAGGTTGTGGGTAGAAAACTAGGTGAGTTTTTATAGTAGAGTTGTATAGTCCTTACGCTATTTTTCATTTCGTCTTTTAAATGCATATAACAGTCACAAAGGTTCCACAATTGTTTATAATCACTTTCATTACATTTTTATTTCATTTTTAGCACAAACTATCACTTATTTATCGCACAAGAGCTGATTTATTTGTACCTATTGACAGAAATATTGAGTATTAATTTTTAAGGTCCGGCAGTTAATGTTCTCATCTAATGTGCTGTGTTACTTCGTTGCGTGGTCAATCCGGGTTTAACAGTCACAATACCAAAAATTCAGAGCTCGCTACGCTCGCTTATTTATTACTTTGCTTTAATAACTTTGCACCAGCTCTTTTTAGCTAGTATTCGAAACATTTCAAGCTCGCTACGCTCGTAACTTTTTTTTAATTTACGTTAACCACGTCGTTTACATTAAAAAGTAATTCGGATTTAAAAAGCTTATATTTAGATATACCAAAAAGTCCAAGCCGAGCTCGCTGCGCACAGTCAGTCATTGGGTTTATGTTACATTTAGGTATCATGTTCATCCCGAACTTGAGACTTAATTAGAAAAATTTCGAGCTCGTTCCGCTCGCTCATTTTTTAAATATACACACTACCACCGACGTATAATCAATTAGGATTTTAAGAACCGATATAGCTTAAATTTTCGAGCTCGCTACGCTCGCTCATATTTAGAATATTCACCACCGCCCGTGCCGTGTAATCGGATTTTAAGGGCCAATATACCAAAAATTCCAAGCGCTAGACGTCTGATCCAAAATTGTCTTTTGATCCGAAATGTGAATAATTTCGAGCTGGCTACGCTCGCTCATTTTTCACTTTGGGTTACTTTTATTACGAACATCCTAAGGCTCTTAATATCAATTTGCTTACTTTTATTACGATTACCCCATCTTTTGAGAGGGGGGTGGGAGACGAATCGAAATTTATGGACATTAATCATGAACCCCCATCAAAACCAAAACCTAGCTACGCCCGTGCCAGGCACAATGTTCCATTTTAATTCAAACCTTTCGTATTGGAATTACGTACATTCTTAAGAAACGAACTGACTCAGTCAAATTAATGTTTGTTTAGTTTGCATTAATTTATTAAAACCTTTAAAGTTGTTGAAGACTATGATAAATACTATATTATCCAGTACAACGTACCCAATATTGATATCCTCTTTGCTAAGTACCTATTTCAAGCAAACTTCTATTACCAAAATAGTCGGGGCGCCATCTAGCGAGCTGTTAGGAATGCTTTAGATACCTATTGGAAAACTGCTCATTAGAAACGCGTTTAGGAAGGCGTAAATAGCATTTAGTAACTAAATTCAGATGGACGTTCAGAAACTAATTTTTGCCTAGTAATTTTTCTGTATAAGTTTAATCTTGTAACATTAGGCACACCATTTTTAATATTTATTATTGAAAGAGCATTGAACGTTTACTATGGAGAAAATCACCACCCACTTTCCGCCATTCTGATAAAATATCGATTTTGCGGCCACTCATAAAACTTATGCCAATCTATAGGAAACTTTAATATCTATTGATTACTTTATGTTTAGAAATGTCGAAAACGATAAGTCTTGCGAGATATCGCAAGTCAAAGATGTACATTAACTACCGACACATGAGGAACAAACACCCCCTACTAAGTCTACTCATAGTCAAATAGTCTCCAGTCCCTAGCGGTAGACCTTGGTCAACCTCGCTTCTCCACATACCGTTGGCATTTGGCACACCTAACGATTTGCGAGCTCGTGGCGTTGCTGAAGTTCGACTAGTCTCAAAGTATGAAACGGTTACCCATTCGGTTCCAGAAATTATTTATTAAATTAAAAACCTAATTAAAATCGATTAGGCATTTATGAAGTTACAGACTGATTGGGGACGCCAGATATATAAGCATATATGGAAATATATGTGAATCGATTATCGATTAAACACGTATGCCCCGATTTGCTTGCTAGCGAGTGTATATGATGCTGTCAAAATAACTTTTTAGGTGATTTTTCTCGCTGACCGGCTAATTAAAACAATACCATTTAATTATTTGCCATTCTCATTTAAGAATGAGATTTCATAAGTATAATTATGTAGTAAATGAAGTTAACTGTATGTATATTACGCAACTTAATTATCTTACTCCATAAAATTAAGAAGCTTGCCAGACCGATAACCTAGGTTAAACAACGTTCATAGCGCCCTGGAACTGAATGGGTGACCGTTTCGTACTTTGAGACTAGTCTAACTTCAGCACCACCACGAGCTCGCCACTCGTTAGGTGTGCCAAATGCCAACGGTATGTGGCGAAGCGAGGTTGGCCAAGGTCTACCGCTAGGGACCGGAGACTATTTGACTATGTGTAGACTTAGTAGGAGGTGTTTGTTCCCAACGTGTCGGTAGTTAATGTACATCTTTGACTTGCGATATCTCGCAAGACATACCGTTTTCGACATTTTTGAACATAAAGTAATCAATAGATATTAAAGTTTCCTATCGATTGGCATAAGTTTTATGAGAAGCCGCAAAATCGATATTTTTTCAAAATGGCGGAAAGTGGCTGGTGACCGAAATGTACAATGCTATTAAGTTTATAAATCACACTAGATATTGCCTTTTTAGGGATATCATATTTAAAATAAATACTAGTAAACATTAATCAACTCGTAAACGAGAAGTCCCGGTTTCGAATCCCAATGCCACCATGTGTCAATGAATCTTTTCTGAGTTTGCTGATCACTAACCGGTATTTTTACGGTGAGGGAAACCATCGTGATAAAACCTGCACAGTCAGGCGACTGAATGTGTAACAATGATCCTATGTGGTGAGGTTTCCCTGTTAACAGGGTCACGAAGGCCAGGTGGCAATCGCTCCTGATCTGCCAAACCCTGGATCATGGTCAAGACAGACCCGGGGCTTTCGTGCGCGATTGCACAACCGGGACATTAACGTATTAATGTAATTATTTGTATTTCTTTTTGTATTTGCATATATAAATGTCAAGCAGTGCAGTTTCCGTATACTTGTACATTTAAATAAAAAGTAAAACAGATTGGCGGGAATTCAAAATTACTAGAGATATTCTCGTACACGACACGTCCGACTTCGTTACGCTTCAACCAGTAACTAAATTTAGAACTGTGTAATCAGCAGCTTCTAAAGGACACGGTCTACCGGTTCATAGGTGTTCACTAAGGTCCAGTCGGTACAAAGTGAATGAAAAACGGAAGAATGTAAAATACGGATTTCGTATCAGTTGAAAATCGAAACATAAGTCTAGCCAATTCTTCACAACTATTTTTTGATAAATTAATATTTTTAGCAAAAATGCAACACTCATGCGACACTCATGCAACACTGGAACAAGCGGTAGAGTAAATGACGAAAGAAGAAACTCCTTTTACGCCCGGAGTAAGAAGTTTTTTTCGTCATAGCGAAGAGAAATCAATGAGGAAAGAAAAAGCTCCTTTTAAGAGGAGGGCATTATGTTCAATAATGCGAGTAATGCATTGAGAAAACACTGGTACTGCGGTGTGCCGCGGGACATACCTTTTAATGTTACATAAAATGGCCGACGGATATGCCCAAAATGAACTAGCTTAAGAACTAGATTGCCTTAGAATCATGGTATGTAAAGCTTGACCAGCCACAGAGGTGACCTGTCAATAGTGGCGCTAGTTCTGCGTTTTATGTAGCAACACCGAAAGTTGTATAATCTGTCATCAAATTCATATGGCGCTATAAGAATGTCAGATGGTGATATGATCGTACATTTTTACATATCGATATATTTTTTATTAAATAAAACGTTGAGTAAATAATCAATATTACCTATTTATGTTCCCGTATACATACATCCTATCCTACTAATATTATATGGATGGATGGATGTACTTATGTTTGTCATGCAACTAATCAAAAATTTTGATAAAATTACTTAATTATCACTTCTTATTATGCGCTGGTGAGGCTGGTGATATTCTTTTAGACTCTATTACAGGGCTTACGAACATGATGCTGTTAGGCGCGGTAGACTTTTCGGTTCTAGATACCCTGTATGGTGCCAAAATTATCGTTTTAAAAAAATAGGACTTGGTCATTCGTCCCATTACGGTTGGCACCACCTACCGTCGCCTGACAGCTAAGCTCTGTTGCAGGTTCTCTGCGCCCAGTCTAAAAGAATATTTCCAGCCGAACCAGCTGGGTTTAAGTTCGAAAGGAGGCTGCGAAGCCGCCATTCATGCCCTCAGGACGTTCTTTCAGCATAAGGGCGGTGAGGTTCTGCTGAAGGTTTACGTAAAAAATGCCTATAATTCTGTGGATAGAGGCGCCTTGCTCAACCAAGTTAAGTCAAAGATGCCGGCGAGCCCCCTTGACCTTATTCGCGGTATCCCTTACGATGATATTATAAATACTTGTCAAAATTGTGTAGGTACATCGGTGCTATAGACTTTGGGGTACCAGCCTTCGAGCACATGACTTTCGAAATGAAGCAGTGAACCCTTCTTTTTCTGGTTATCGACAAAAATATTAAAATAACATTGAACCGATCGATATCGATACTTTTTTTACTCTTTTAATCCATTTGAACTTATTTTGACGCTTTCGTAGTGACACTCTCACAATAGTTATTCCGTCCGTTTCTTGTTTAAATCGACAAAAATTTTTTTCGTCTATTATTGCCAGTAAAATAACTTAAGTATAATAATTTTTCCGCAACCTGTCAAAGTAACCTAAGTCCCTGGTCCCCGTATACAACATGGTCACCTGGGCGTTAATATTTCGGATGTGGTTGCCATTGGCCTGCCTTGACCATGATCCAGGATTTGGTAGATCAGGTACTTACAGTGGAGCGAGTGCCATCTGACCTCCGTGACCCTGTTAACAGGGGAACCTGGCCAGATTGGATCATGTATTATGAACACACCCGGAAAAACGTATGGATGCACATCTACCCCGGTGGCCAAAGCTGGAACCACGTATCGCCATCTTGAAATGTCATGTCAATGGGATTAACAGCGACGCTGTATCCGGGTCAGATTAAGTTTGTGGCACTGCAAAGACAGACAGGAAAAAAAATCTTAGGTTTTGACATTGACAATGACAGGCATGCTCAAGAACTCATGGATTGCCATCGCTGAGTCTGATGCGAAAGCCAAAAAAGAAAAATATTATATCGTTTATATATACGTATTTAGAAAGACGTAAGGCCGAGGGAATTGAATCTTTACCATTGTAGTATGTACACTTATTATGCATTAGATGTATACTAACTAATAAATAGGCTTCTCTTAAAGCAGTACTATCACAACCTCGGATATCATTTTATTTACTTAACATCCAGATCTTAAATAATACCATTAAATAATGTTGGAAAACTTGTGTCCGAAATAACTGGTAAAAAGAAAATTTTGATACTTACCTTTTTGTTCTTCATTTTGAATAAGGGTCAGTTCAGATCGAACGATACGTAACTCGACGCGAACGGTAATAGTAACATTTATTATATACTCAACGTTTTATTAAATACAAAATATGTATATCGATATGTAAAAATGTACGATTACATCACTGTCCATCTGACATTCTAAGAGGCTATGCACACTGCAACGCGGCACCGGACAGTTGTGCATGACGTGCGTTAGTGCGTGACACAAAGTTCTTTGAGCTGTCGCGGGTTTCTATGGAAATCACGCATAGTCGAACACACTGAAAACGCACCACGCACGTTGGTGCCAATTGGTAGTTTTTTTTCTTTGACACATTTGACTCGCTTGCTCTGTAGTCAGTATTGCCATGTAGGTCTACTGGAATACGTACTGAATTTATTGCTGAATCCAAAGAGATGGTATATATTGTCTGAATTCACGGGCTGTCCCTAATGAAATGTAAAAATATGTAAAGCATTATAGGAAAATTTTCAATTGTTCAATGTAATGTATAAAAGCCAAAGCCAAGAGTTTCATGTTCAAAAGCTTTAGTATCTAAAAACCGACAAGGATCAAGAATACATCATAAACGTAGAACATACCTACTTCAAAATGTATGAACTGAAGAGAAAAAAATGCATTTCGGGTTACAGCTGTCAAACCTAAAACTAATAACTCTGAAACCAATGGTCCTAGAACACTAGTCTCTTATGAGAAATAATAGTAATAGTCGAGATCTACATTTTGGGTGACAGGTGTCAAAATCAAAACAGTAATAACTCTGAAACCAATGGTCCTAGAACACTAGTCCCTGAAGATAAATAATAGTACTAGTCGAGATCTACATTTCGGATGACAGGTGTCAAATTTGGAAAAATTTTATCACTTAAAAAGTATTGATCCTGGAACTCTTTTTTCCTTGAGTCTATGTTTACCAATAGTCCCACGACTACCAGTGATTTGTTTATCACGATCTTTCGTTCGTTGATAACGATTCGTATAGCCGTGTCTTTTTCGTTTCATTATCTCTATTTCTCTCTTCCGTATGGAAGCCTTCAACAATACCACGGATTATTCGTCAATCTGACAAATAAATTGAAGTCGATCACAATCATGATCCAAATGAAGTAGGAGTACATCTAAATACTTGCCTTTGTTGTAAATATATCATATTGCTAGAAGAGAGCGTTCGAACGTTCAATTCGAATATTAGGCGGACGGGCTACGGGTCAGACAAGTTTTTGGCGATGTACTTTCTACATAAAACGGCGTCAAATAGGCCGCTGCTGTGAAATGAGGTCTCCAGGATTGTCAGTTAGGTGTTCCGTTACTTAGTTCTCAAATTATTGTTCACCTAAATAATATAATTTTATGAAAAGATTATACGAATTTGGACAATTCTTAAATATTTTATTACATATTTCCAAATTTCGCCAAAATGACGAATAAAAGGTCCAATCTTGTAACACTAGAGTGGTCTATGGAAATGCAGCTCCGGAGTTGTCTATGGAAACGTACGATGCCAGCCACGCGCGTGGATGCATTCTCCGCAGCGTTCCAGTGTGCGGATCGTCTTATAGTATCAATTGAATTTGATGACAGATTATACTACTTCCGGTGTTGCTACATAAAACGCAGAACTAGCGCCACGATTGACAGGTCACCTCTGTCGCTGGTCAAGCTTTACATGATCCATACTTTATTGTCTGTACCTGACTCGGTAGACAATAAAGACTTAGAAATATATAGACTTATCTATTTCATCATCTGTCTGTATGTCTTATCTTATCATCCGGGTTTTGTGTCAATTAGTGTTAAGAAACAAAATGTACATTGAATTAAATAAATAAATAAATAAAAATAAATAAATGTACTTACAGCTGTGATGACCGAACCTAAATCCGAAATCCGATTGCGGAATCCGAATCCTGAATCCAGAAACCCAATCTGTAATCCGGAATTCGAAATCCGAATCCTCACAGTAAATTGCTCCGAGTAGGGCGGAATCCCGACTTTGCTCAAAGATTATCAAAATAACCAAATTCGAGCCAAGCTGACGGTCAGTGTGGGGAGTTTATATGAACGTACTGCTTTCTCTACTACTAATACTAATTCTCATCATCATCATCATCATCTCGGCATTAAATCCCGGTTGCACTCCCGCGCAACACGCGGGGGCCCGGGGTCCGCCTTCCTGCTTTTCTTCGCCCACTTTGCTCGGTCTTCGACATCCTTTGTTGTGAGTCTGTTGACACGCATGTCACTCTTAACGACGTCCAGCCATCGCTTCTTGGGCTGGCCTCTCCTTCTCGTACCTAGTGGGGGTGGCATGGCCAGACATCTGTTCCCCACATTATTTGCTAGTCTGCGCAAGACGTGGCCGTACCATAGAAGGCGGCACTCTTGTAGCTTGTCCGCGATCTGACGGACATGAAGGCTACCGCGGATATGGGCATTACGGCACGCGATCTGTGCGGGAAACCCCACACATCCACTGCAGCATCTTCATTTCCGTGACTCGCAACTCCTGCTTGTGTCGCTCTAGTAGAGGCCAGGTCTCGCTGCCGTATAAAAGAACAGGTCTAATAATGGTTTTGTAAACCTGTCCCTTCAGCTTCATCGGCATCTTGGGGTCACAAATAACAGTTGTCACCTCCCGCCATTTGGCCCAAGCTACGGATATTCGGGCTTTGACGTCGCTGTCGATGTAACCAGTTGCGCTTAGTATCGACCCCAGGTATCTAGCCTGATCCGTTCGTTTTCCCTACTCTTCACCTACGGGTAGGGGGTATGTACTGTTGCAGGCCATGTACTCTGTCTTCGCCACATTTATCTTCAGACCGCCGTTCTCAAGCGACTCCTTCCAATTTTCCCGTTGGACAAGTCGCCCCTTGTCAGAGTCTGCCAACGCGATATCATCAGCATACATAAGTAGCCACGGAGGTACCTCATGATAGTCTTGGATGCTGTCTGACAGTACGTCTAATATTTATTTATTTATACTTCATGCAAAAACAGACGTTGTGCGTTTATATCACGTTGAACAGATGTGGGCTGAGCACGGAACCCTGGTACGGTAATAGGGAACGGGTTGGTGTCGCCAACATCAGTCGTAACTATGGAAACGGAATCGCGGTACATGTCTCGGATAATGTCAATATAGGCCTCAGGTACTGACTTGGACCGCAACGCCCACCAGATCATTTCACGAGGGACACAGTCAAAGGCCTTCTGCATGTCCAGAAACAGGAGATAGAGGGGCGTGTTCCATGATCTGTATCCCTCCATAAGAGTTCTTAGGGCAAATACGGGGTCCATGATCCCACAACCCGGCCGAAACCCATACTGATACTCCGAGATTGTACACTCCTGTCGGATTCGAGAGTCCACAATGCGTTCGAAGAGCTTCATGGTGTGAGACATCACCTTTATACCGCGGTAGTTAGTGCACTCCCGCACCGAGAATATAATAGAAAATAATAGAATAGAAATCGTTTATTGTAGGACACTGACAATAATTTCTTATTAAGTACAGTGTTGTCCATTTCGGACGTACAATATTCTAGATGATAGTATCTATAATAAATAAGCAGATAAATACCTGCCATTTTAACACTTGTAGGTATTGAAGGTAATAGTCTTGTACAATAGTAATAGTCTTTAAAATAAATAAAATAATTTAAAACAAAGCCTAAAATATTTAGTAATAAACAATATAGGTAGATATCATTTCTATAATTATGGAATTCCGATTGTAGAATGACTTTTGTAATAGCCAATTTCTAAGCGTTGATTTAAACTTGTAACTTTTTTATTTCATAAGGTAAATGATTAAGTTCATAGTTCGGTCTAAGTATTCTGCTGGTATTTCTAAGGAATGTGTTGTGGTTTGACTTTACAGAGAGACTTATTTCTAGGATATAAATAGCAGTGACAGTATATTATTTTCTTTAAATTTGTTACGCAATGTTTCCATTTGGCTCATTTTAAATATATTCCTTAAACACCTTTTTTATGCTACAAAAATTGATTGAACATTTACAGAGGTGCCCCAGAAAATGATGCCATAACTTAGATGAGGATAAACGTAACCATAATAGGCATTTATAACAATCGATTCAGATGTAATTACCGAAAGTATTGACCCTTGCCTTTATAGACTGGAATAATAATACTCAGCCTCCATTGGTCAGGTATCTACCCGGTGAGGAGAATGCGGTTTTAAAGGTCGGTAAGGATGCTTACACCACGAGAGCCTATCGATTTCCACGCCTCGATATGGACTCCATCGGGACCGCCTTGACTTCCTCAGGCGTTATCGGTGGCACGAGTCCTTAATTCGGAGGCACGTTTGGCATCCCTGTATGCGGCGTGGTCTTCAGGAGATCTGGACGCTTGCCACTTTTTAAAGAGGGCCTTTTTCACAGTAATCTCCATCTGGACTGTGTCGTTCCATCTGCCTGCATCTGCCCCTTGACACCCCCAGCACCCTCCTCGCCGTCTGTGAGATAGCTGCCTGAGTACTGTCCCAGAGTTGTTGGACGGATACACCGTCTGTCGCAACACTAAGGTCGTTGACAGCAGTGGCGAACTCATGGAACTTGATTCCTTCAAGCAGCCACCACCGAGTTTGGCGTTGGCACTGCTCTTGGTATTTTCCTCGAGGCTTCAAGCGCAGGTCCATCACAAGGACCCGATGTTGGGCAGTGAGACTTTCTCCGGGTATGACTTTACACTTTGCCAATTTTATCTCTCGGAGTGAAAAAGTAATCGATCTGGGTGGCGCTCCTCCCACTTTTGTAGGTGATCAAATGCTCGAAAAAAGTGTTCACAACGGCCAGATCGGCAGCCATGCACGTTCGGAGAATTTCTTCCCCTTCAGCGTTACAGCTTCCAAAGCCAAAACCACCATGAACATGGCCAAACTCCTCACTCTTCTCACCCACATGACCGTTTAGATCGCCACCCACAACAATACCCTGCGACAACGGAACGTTACGTATTACTTCCCCGATTTGCTCCTAGAACAACGCCTTGTCCGCTTCGCCTCAACCGACTTGTGGAGCGTAGGCGCTTACGAAATTGATCACGACCCCTTCGATAAGCACCCCCAACCGTGATGCAGTCGCTTACACGCTTCACGTCCAAGACGCAATCCCGAAACTCCTCAGAGAGCACTACCCCCACCCCGTTATCCCTATTAGGAGAGCCAGCGTATTTAAGCTAGTAGCCGTTCCCGATGTTACGGGACCTGTTGCCTTTCCACCTGGTCTCCTGCAGAAACGCCACTGCCACCTTACGCCTGGCGAGTACGTTAACCAGCTCACGAGCACGCCCGGTCAGCGTGCCAAGGTTCCAACTAGCAAAGCGGACTTTTCATTGGGCAAACGTCTTTAACCGGGTCCGCCCTTTGCCCGGTAGCCCTAACCCATTTAACACGGTAGGGCGATCCTTCTACGCGTTGTTTCGCGGCGACGCCCTTCCATATTTGTGTGGGGTTTTGCCTTTTACATGCGTCGACTCCCATCTGATACGCACAACCCGTTAGGGAAAAGCGGGTTCGCCAGAGCCTCGTCCGAGCAGGGGAAGCACGTGCAGGTGAGGTTGGCTTGGGCCCCTGAGATGGAGGTGGGACCCCATAACCCCCCATTTATTGTTTTATTTACTGATATTATGATTTAGGAGATATTGATTCTGTTTTTCCATAAAAGTTATTCTAACATGAGTTCCATATTGGTGACACAAAATTCAATTCAATAAAACAAAGAAAAGGGAATTTAGTATAGACTTAAAATTAAACAACCTAAACTATAAGAAATCATTAATAAAGTTTTTGTATCTGCCAAGAGAATTGGAGAAGAGGTCAATTTGTGACGGTTTTTGTTGGGATCCATTATAGGATTGGCATATACGGGAGGCAGGAGAGTGAGATCCAATATTCGTCCTAGCTATTGAACTACTTGTTAAGATTCGAGGCATCGGTTTCCTAGGTAGGTTAAATGGTACATTTAATGAAAACTGTTCTAAGAGATTGCTGCAGCCAGTATGCCCACTTTGAAGAGCAGTGACAGGTCGTGCGCAGTGCGCAGACACCATTCTAAAATACAGACAGCGCTGCGCGTATGGACGACGATATGTGAAATTTCTGAAGATATGTAGGCGATTTGTCGGGTTAAAGGACCTTTGTATACTTTCAATTATTTTTGAATGAACTGCATAACTGGGATTCCAAACTGATGAAGCAAATTCTAGATGAGTGCGTACTAAAGTATTATACAAGTTTATTTTAGTTTTGATTTTAAAACTTATTGTTTAATAAAACCTAGTGCTTGTGCAGATCGTTTAACTATGTTATTGATGTGACAGGTGAATTTTAGTTAAGTATCTAAAGGGACTCCGTGGTCTCTGATTTCACTGACTTCATTCAGAATCTCGCCCCCAATATGGTAAACAGAAGGTATGTATATCTTTTTTGAAGAGAATTTAATATGAAAGCATTTTTTTTTCATTTATCGCGATGCCATTCGCAGTACACCAATGACTTAATCTTACCAAATTCTGTTGCATTAATATGGAATTTGAAGGAGTTTTGATTGTTGTAAATATTTTTAAGTCATCTGCGAATAGAGAGTACTTGCAGTGATGTAATTGAGATGTTACGTCATTAATGAATAATGAAAACAACACATGGAACAGATGACAGCCTTGCGTTACACCTGAAGGGACATAGTATTTGCAAGATTCATACCCGTTTAACGCTACTAATTGTGTCCTTCTTTCAAGATACTATTTTAACCAATTTAGAAGTGAGCCATGAATGCCAACACCTTCCAGTTTTTCAAGTAGTACTATGGTTGGCTTTATCGAACGCACTTGAAAAATCCGTGTAAACTGCGTCTACTTGATAACCAGCATCGACATCTCGTGAGACGTGAGAAATAAAGGAAACTAATTTGTTTAACAGAGCGACCTCTACGGAATCCATGTTGCGTATCGCTTATGGAAGAATATACAAGGTTTGTGATATAAGGCAGAATAAGAGATTCAAATAATTTTGAGAAGCACGTCAGTGTTGATATAGGACAATAATTGGCTACATTACTTTCATTGTCTCTTTTATATAAAGGAATGACTCGCGCTTTCTGAAATGACTTTGCAAGCTGTAGGAAATTTTCCTGTTGATATTGAACACTTAAATATAAGGAGTAATGGATCAATGAGATAAGCACTGCAGTTTTTAATAAAAAATTGAGGAATGCCGTCAGGTCCAACACTTTTATAAATGCCTATAAGCGATAAATAGGTTTTTGTAAATCATGATTGGTTAAGTATATTTGGCAGAGTGATTTATGAGTAACCAAAGTGTCCTGAGAGGTTGAAGTTAATGTGTTCGAAGTAACGAATGTTGATGAGAAGTGCGACTCAAAAAGATCTGCGATGGCCGGTCCTGTGTCAGCGATTACATTACCTAAGTGCATTTGCGAAGGAATAGAAGACTCACATTTACCTTTAACTTTACTAAAACGCCAAAACGCTTTAGGGTTATGACTGATTTCATCTTCTAATCGACTTCTATAATCATTATAGCACTTGTGAAGCAGCTTATGGCAACGGTTCCTTAAAATATCATATTCTAGTTTATCCCTCGGATTATAATGTATTCGAAATTTATGACTGGCTTTATGTTGCTCATTCATTATCTTGATAAGTGCCTTGGTATACCAAGGAGGATGTTTGGATTTAGACCTGTTATGTTTTCGAACGCACTTTTCAATGACTCCTTGTAAAATTGAATAAAAGTTTGATACCATTTCGTCAATATCGTCACAATTCGACATCTTACTCCATTCAGTAGCATTAAGTTCTTGTGAAATCGCATCATAACCAGCTTTAAAATAATTGTAGTCATCTTGTTTTTTAGAGTTTAAACTTTCTATTGTTTCGAATGGAATATTGATAACTAAATTAGGATGTTTAGGGTCAAGCTTGCTTAACAGGTCTTAAAGGATAATGTAACATTTACTTTACTTAAACTACTAATAAATCGAACACTCTCCCATCGGAGTTATTAATATTGTTATATTGATATAAACAATTAGAACTTAAAAAATCTATAAGAGAATAGCCTAGTGAATTACTATAAATAGAAGGAACACAGTGACTAGAGTTGCAAATGCCTTCCCATTTAATGGAACCAAGGTTGAAGTCACCGATTAATATAATGTCATCGATATCATTCATTCGGTCGTTTACATTGTCAAGGAAACGAATAAAAATTACAACGATGTGGCTAGCTTTTCACGGGAAAATTTCCCTTAAAGTGGGGAAGTGTGTTGCAAAGATATTGAAACTTGCATTTCAAATATTCAGGGACTACTGGATCGTGAAGTATGAAGTAAAGGGAGGTAAGGATTCTTTGGTTGCGATGATTTCGTATAGGCAGCCATTTGAGCTTCTCACGAAAGCTTGATACGCGATCGTACTTGCGTAAGCCGTAAATGAAGCGAATGCAGTTATTTAGAAGTCGATCCAATTTGTTCAGTTGATCCTGATTGAGGTCGAAGCAACAAACATCACCATAATCAATAATCATCATCGTCTTAGCGCTTATCCCAGTATCTGCTAGGGTCCGCTTTCCTACTAATTCTTCTCCATTTCACCGGGGCTTCGGCATCCTCTCGTCGTAAGCCGTTGGCTCTCGCATTCGACTCAGCGATGTCTATCCATCGTTTCTTGGGTCACCCACGGGGCCTCTTTTCTGACACCGGCAGGTTCAGGCACCTATTTCCCTGAGGATTTCGCAACACATGACCAAACCAACGCAGACGAGCGTTCTCGATCTTATCTGCGATATCCCTCACGCCAAGACTGCCACGGATGTACTCGTTACGTACTCGATCGAGTCGCATAACTCCGCACATCAACCGCAGCATTTTCATTTCGTTGGCGTTGAGTTCGCGAACGTGTTTGGTCAGCGCTGGCCATGTCTCGTAGCCATAGAGCATCACCGTTCTAATTATACTCTTGTATATAAGCCCATTGAGCTTTAAAGAAATTAGGGTCACATGTGGCCCAAGCTGTGAGATTCGGGACTTGACATTGGGGCTGATATCGCCGGACTCGTGCATCTCGGATACGAGGTATTTCAATTTATCTGTTCTATTGATAGCTTTGTTACCTACAAGGATGGTTTCGGGATCTGCGCTGCAGCTGGCCATATACTCTGTTTTGGCGACATTCAACTTCTAACCACCGTTTTCTAGGACATCCTTCCACGTGTTTACTCTGGCCTCAAGATCCTGCCTAAGCTTGCTTACCAGTACAATGTTGTCAGCGTACTTCATAAGCCAAGGTGGCATGTCCTGAATTTCAGCTGAGAGGGCATCGAGCACAATGAAAGACAAGTAAGGGCTCAGCACTGAACCCTGGTGATCTCCTACAGTAATCGGGAAGATATTAGTACGGCCTACGATGGTTTTGACGACGGCTCCAGTATTGACATACATATCCTGTATAATACTAATGTACGCTTCGTGCACAGACTTTGATCTCAGAGCCCACCAGATTAGCTCCTGAGGGACACTGTCGTAAGCCCTCTGCAGGTCGAGGAATGCGCAATGCAGAGGTTCATTCTTACTGCAGTGAGACTCCTGGAGGACTCTGAGGGCAGCAAAGATTGGATCCATGGTGCTGCAGCCCAGCCTGAAACCGTATTGGCATTCCGACAAGGATCATTCCTGGCGAAGTCTCTGGGCTATAATACGTTCGAGTAACTTCATTATGTGGCTCATGAGTTTGATATCTCGATAGTTGCAGCACTCTTGCACACTGCCCTTACCTTTATAGATTGGCGTAATAATATTTACGCGCCACGCATCAGGTATAAGCCCCGTGACTACGATCCCATTAAATACATCCGGAAGTCCAGTAGACCTGATGGCATTCCGGCTATCGTTCTTAAAAAGTGTGCTCCCGAGTTGTCTCCCGTGTTAATGCGCCTATTTAAGCTTTCCTACACCTCAGGAACGGTGCCGTCTTCGTGGAAGTTAGCCCATGTGCATCTGATACCCAAGATGGGTGACAATTCAGACCCATCAAATTACAGGCCTATTGCGGTAACCTCCTTGCTCTCTAAGGTGATGGAGCGGGTCATAAATATCCAGCTCCTTGGATACCTCGAGTATCACCAGCTGATCAGTGACCGTCAATATGGCTTCCGTCATGGTCGCTCAGCTGGTGACCTTCTTGTGTACCTAACACACCGGTGGGCTGAGGCTGTCGAGAGCAAGGGGGAGGCTCTGGCTGTCAGTCTTGATATAGCCAAGGCATTTGATCGGGTCTGGCACAGGGCACTGCTAACAAAACTCCCGAAATACGGTATCCCCGAGGGACTCTGCAATTGGGTATCCAGCTTTCTGTCTGGGTGGAGCATCCAAGTCGTTGTCGACGGATGCTGCTCCGATACCAAGAGTATTAATGTTGGAGTACCCCAAGGTTCAGTGCTGTCTCCCACGCTGTTTCTTCTGCATATCAATGATATGCTGAATATTCCCAGTATTCATTGCTATGCAGATGACAGTACTGCAGATGCTCGTTATACTGGCCGTGCGAATATCACTCGTTCCGTGGTGTCGGAAAGCCGAATAAGACTTGTGTCAGAGATTGAACACTCCTTGGAGCAAGTTGCTCACTGGGGCAGATTGAACCTGGTGGAATTTAACCCCTCTAAGACGCAGGTCTGCGCATTTTCCGCCAAAAAGGATCCTTTTGTCATGGTGCCGCAGTTCCAAGGAACATCCCTCTCCATCTCAGAAAGAATCGGGATCCTTGGTGTCGACATATCAGACGACGTACGGTTCCGAAGTCACCTGGAGTGTAAGGCTAAACTAGCCTCGAAAAAACTTGGTGTGCTTAACCGGTCTAAGCGATACTTCACCACAGAACAGCGCCTGTTGCTGTAATAATAATAATACCTACCTACAGTTTACGAGTATCTCTTCCCAGTTGCATTGTTTAATCTCATAAGGTGCGGCCACTTATGGAGTATTGTTCCCATCTTTGGGCAGGGGAAACCGCCGACCTGCTTCATCACTTGGATTCCATACAGAGGCGCGCCGTACAACTTGTCGACGATACCATACTGACAGGCAAGTTATAACCACTGGCTGATCGAAGGGACTTTAGCTCCCTGTGTGTGTTCTACCGGCTGTACAATGGGGAGTGTTCTGAGGAATTATTTGATCTGGTGCCCACAGCACAATTCCGCCATCGCACCACCCGCCGTGGGCTGGGTGCTCATCCCCATTACGTATCCACGCGAAGATTCGAAAGAACGTTTCTCGCTCGTACGATTCGGATGTGGAATGAGCTCCCAGCCACAGTGTTTCCTTTGGTCTATGACATGGGATCGTTCAAGAGGTATATTAGAGGTTTCCTTAGAGGCGGGCAACGCATTTTTAGCACCCCTGGTGATGCTGATGTCCATAGGCGGCGGTGACCACATCCATCAGGTGGCCCGCATGCCTGTTTGTCTGCCGAATAACATAAAAAAAAAAAAAAAAAAAGTTCAATGAGCTAAAGCCCGCCTCGGGTCCCCATTGTTTATTCCGTCATGGCCAGTAGCTTTCCCGGTATTCATACGGGCCAGAGACCTCTCCCTCTCGTCAGGGGTAATCGGGCTTATCAAGCCAAGGTTTGCAGGAAGCTGTGGTGGAGGCACGTGGTTATTGGCCTCGTTAGACAGTTCCTTGATATGACCGCACCAACGGTCCAGAACAGACTTTGCACTTGTGAGCAAAACGCCGCCTATACCTTATACGGCAAATCAATTTGTCACATCTAAACTGGCTTTACAGCGCGACTTTGCCAGCTTGTAGACAAGCTTGTGCCCCTCCACAGAATCCAGCGCATGGTAGTACGGAGCCAGATGAGCCGAGCTCGCCGCTTTACCCCCAAGTACACCTCTTTATCGTAAGGTGAGTTACTGTGCTGCCATTTCTTGAAACATGCGTTTTTGTCCCTAACTGCTCCCTGCACGTCACTATTCCATCATCCCGTGTCCTTATTAATTCTTCCGCCGCCTTTCTCCGTACCGAGTACTGTTCGTCTGAGTTTGAGGGTGGACTTTTGCAAATAGGACCAGAGCTCATTAGTGGTTTCGCCCTTCGCGCTACAATCGAGACGTTCGGCTGCCTCCAGGAACTCCTGGCCCTTGCTTTTAAGAGTCAGCCACTTAATAGATGGTTCGCAACGTTCTGCAGTAGGCCGTCTACTACTTACTCGGACATCTTACTATTTTACGCATGTCTGCTTGTGTAGGTACCTAATTTGTGAGTTTTTGCCCAAGATCAGTGACGGTTGAAAACCCCCAAGCACTAAAGAGTACAGAAACACTACCCAAACACTTTGCACTGCGAAATCCGACCAGCACTTCGACGACTTTCAGGTGGTCGTGGACAACCTTTTTTAGGGGCTGGATTTCCGCCAGCTCCAACCTGAATGGCAAACATGGATATAATAGCACAACTCTTCTCTATAATAATGTGGAAAATGAAGTCGAGCAGATGGACCAAGTGTCATGTAAACTGATGTGGAATACATGGATTTATAACTCCGTTTTCTTTGCCTATCTCTTTAGTTATAAGATAAACTGCTCACTGACGTTTTGTATGATACAGTGATTGCCAGAATATCCGAAATAAAACAAAAATTATGTAAAATATGTAGAGAAAGGTTTGGAGTGAAAAATATTACTACGAAATTGAATTTCTGTGGGGCTACATAGAAATCAAACCCACAAGAAATAGGTAAGTCATAGAAATGCATATACCTAACAAGTGTAAAAAAATTACACATCCAGTGAATTATTTAGTGATTAGCATTAGATTCAAAAATCGATTAAGTATGCTTCAGTTTAATAGCTTTTTGTATAAAATAAAATAATTTCCCGTATAATGCAGAAAATAACCGAGACATCGACAGCGACCTTAAAGCCCGAACATCCGCGGCTTTGGCCTAAAAAATACAGGTCTATATGACCATAATTAGACCTGCTCTTCTATACGGCGCAGTGAGACTTTGCACCTGCTAGAACGACACAAGCAGGAGCAGCGCGTCATGTTAATGAAGATGCTGCGGTGGATGTCTTGCGTTTAAAGTTGCAAGAGTGCCTTCGATGGTGTGGCCACGTTTTGCGCAGGCCGGCAAATTACATAAGGAACAAATGGCTGGCCATACCACCCCCGCCATGCACGGAAGCAAAGGAAGGAGAGGTCGGCCCAAGAAGCCATGGCTTGATGTCGTCAAGAATGATGTGTGCCAACATGCTCACCACCAAGAATGCTAAAGACCGAGCGAAGTAGGCCAGAAATATTAGGAAGGCGGACCCCGAGCCCCCGCATACCGCGTGGGAGCGCAATCGGGACATAGCGCCAAGATGATGATTACTTTACTAATGTTGATTTTTTTTAAATGTGCGAAGTTTTCGGAGAGGGGTTGCTTTTTGCTACGAGCAATTTTCAAATTTACATAGAAATAATAAAATGCATCTGGCAACTCTGATAGATTTGACAGATGTTTGACAGATTGATTTCGCTTTCGCAAAATCGTAAACGTCTATTATTTATTCGCTAAAGTAAACAGCCAAAAATTATGCTTATAAGATAAAAGTTTCACAGGATATTACTTTAAGATGGAACAGGACAATCGGCCTAGAAGAAATGATACAGATATTGATAGTTTTCGTAATGAAGAACCAGGCTTTGACAGAGCTCGCATGAGAAGGCAATCTGGTGGGTTCGTGGACCTGGGAAATGAATCACAATATGGTACTGGAGGACATCAAGCATCAGGAGCTAATGAAATTTTCGCTGATATACAGGTAATGTGGTTTAAGTCGAGTACTGTTATAAAATCCGCAACAATATCCAAAATATTGTTATTAAAAAACTTATTTGAAATTGATTTAAAACACGAAAAGAAAAGAAAAGTTCGCGTGGGTAGACCGCTATATACACTATATAGTCAACGTCACTAATAATTAATATCTACTCAGAGTATTAGCATGTACAATAAAAGAAACCATAAGATAAGATTAACTATGACATCATTATCTACTAACAATTTATATATAAACGTTGTTTCGCCTTTCAGGGAGATGTGCCTTGGTGGAAATCAAACTTTTTTATTTCACAACCAGTTTTATTTGGAACATGGGACGGCGTGTTTACTTCATGTTTGATAAACATATTTGGTGTTATTGTATTTTTAAGATCAGGATGGCTTGTTGGCCAGGCTGGCTTAGTTCATGCTATACTAATAGTCTTTTTTACAGGTAGGTATAAATATGTTTTTGTTTAAATACTTTTACCTAAGTTACCATTCTACTATTAAAACAATAAAATGTTTTCAGTGTTTGTTGCATTGATCTCAGTACTGTCAGCAGTTGGTATCTGTGAGAGATGTAGAATTGAGAGTGGTGGAGTATACTTCTTGCTTGCCCATACACTTGGCTCTAGAATGGGTGGAGCTTTGGGTATCATTTACTGTTTTGGACAGGTATGTAGAAATAATATTATGTGTTTGCATTTGCTGCATCACCATCTTTGAAGTTAAATTATTATGTTACAGGCAGTAGGATGTGCTTTAAATGTTTATGGGTTTGGAGAATCCATGTCAAGTTTGTTTAATCTGGACCCACACAACCCATGGCCAGCTCGAGGCTTTGCTATAGCCGCCTTGATTTTACTTGCAACTATAAATGTGGCTGGTGTGAAATGGGTAGTCAAATTGCAGTTTGCTCTGCTATTAGTCATTTTGCTGGCTGCTCTTGACTTCTTTGTTGGCTCTTTCACACTCACGCCAGGTAAGGTATCTTAGGGCCCATTTATATGGAGCCAATAGCCGGGCCAGCCCAGTAAGCCAGTCCGGCAAGAACAAAGCTTTAAGGTTGAATTGTGCTCATCGCAAACCAGTCCAATTGGCCCAAGCCAATGGACTGGCCCGACTGTTGACCCTGTGTAAAAGGTCCTTTTTAGGACATTTTATCTCATGTGTGAAATAATATTATAAAGAGAAAAGATTTTATTGTTTGTTTGTAATGGATAAACTCAAAAACTAATAAAAAATTGTTTTTATTCTTTCACTAGTAGAAAGCCATGTTAATCCCAAGTGACATAGACTGATATTATCCTGAGGAAATAACAGACTCCCATAGAAAAGTTCAATGTTTACAGAGATCCGAACTGCGCGCGGTTGAAAACCGCTGAGAATCACTAGTGTGTGAAATTTGTATTATTTAAAATTAGAGATAAAAGGCCACTTCAATAATATTATAAATATTTAGTTCCAGAGAAAGGTATAATGGGATGGCTGGGTGGCACTATAGGAAATAACACTTGGTCCAATTATCAGCCAGGTTATACTTGGTTCAAATGTTTTGGGGTATTCTTCCCCACAATTACTGGAATATTAGCAGGGATCAATATGAGTGGAGATTTGAAGAATCCTTCTATTAACATACCTAATGGATCATTGGCTGCAATTGGCACTGGGTAAAACTTTATTCCTTAGCTAATGATGACAAGCAAATAATTACAAAATAATATTAATAACACTATTATTTTTATTGTTCCAGGACTTTCTTATACCTCATGTTTATTATAACTCTAGCAGGAACAGTCACACAAAAAGGTTTATTGGATAACTTATCAATCACAGCCGATATATCAGCGTTGACAGTACTTCTACTGGCAGGCTTATATGTGAGCTCTATGAGTTCATGTCTCGGAGCTATGTATGGCACACCAAGAGTACTTCAAAGCATTGCTAATGAAAAAGTTATACCTGGATTAGGAATACTTGGCCATGGGGTAATTTTTTAGTTAGTAAATATGTAGTATTGCATGTTTTTAATCATTATTGTTGTAATTTTTACTTTTATTCATTTATTCACAGAGAGGCCCGAACAAGGTGCCAATTTACTCTATGGTGGTAGTAGCCGTAGTGACCATCACATTCATCTGTATTGGAGACATCAACAACTTAGCACCCATTGTTACCATGCCGTTCCTAATCGCATACGCTAGCATTGATTACTCCTACTTTGCTCTTGCCCAAACTTTTGATTTGCAACATAGACGAGAAATGAGGTATGAATGCATTATGAGTATATTTTCTTTCTCATTATTTAATCTTTATTTTTATAAGGCATTTTTGTAGTAAAATATTCCAACAGGCATTTAATACAGAAAGTTGCCAAATGACAATGTGGTTTAGATTTCAGGGTAGCACACAGCGGGAGTCACAAGTGTATGGTGCGACAGGCAGTGATTTAGACCTTTTGTTCCCCGAGAGGATTAGACACAAAACTGTTGGAGTAAGTTGACAGGAATAGTTTGATAAGTGGAATTGCTTGGTTTTAGTTGGTATTGTATATTAGACAAACTAGTGGAAAGCGATGGATAACTGTCGCCCATAAAGTATGCGATTTATTACACCGATTGTAATTTATACAATATTTTTAGCATTTTGGGGAGACTCGTGCTACCATTTTGGTGTTTAGAGCGGTCGAGTCATTCGCCTAGCCCTACCTAGGCTCGGCGCTGTTAGATAAGTTAGTGTCGGGTGTTAGATAAGTTTGTAAGGGTTTGTTTTCACACAACAACTACTGAACGGACTTTTAATGAGATTTGGCTGTGTCATAGCTTATATAACACCTAGGGTATATGTGTCGAAATCTAATATGGTTCCCTCGGGAACACGGCATAATTGAATTTTACGCGGACAGGAGTTAATGCTAAATGGAGAAATAACATTGCTTTCTTTATTTTACAGGATTTCACACCATCTCCTACCGACCCAGCCATTATGAATGGCAGGGCGAATGGTGATGTTGTTGAGCGCCGTCCCAGCGGCAGCGTGCATTCCAAATACAAAAATTGGTACTCCCATCTGTGCAATCGCTGGCTATCTTTGTTTGGGGTATGTATATTGTATACCTAGATAGTGTATGCTTCCTCAGTTACAGTTACCTTATAGCTGGCGGTAACGAATGGTTTCCACCCGCGTTCAGTCAGGGACTCTGCTAACATTTGACTACCCCGAGGGATCCCGTTAGTTTTCCGGGGCATAAAATATGAAACTTGGGACGAACCTATGCTTTTTGAGAAGAATGCAGTTTCCTATTAAACTACGCCCTCGCGCATAATAGAAAATGAACTTTATGTTGCCGATAAAAGGATTTTATGACATCTGTCAATGTGATCTCTATAACTTTAGTGAAAACAATACTATCCGTGGTAACAAACCCGATAATATGTGTAGTGAAAGTGTAGTGAATAACCACCTATATAACTTTAGTGAAAGAATTTTAGAAATCGGTTCAATAGTATTGATGATTAGCGCGTTCAACAAACTATTCAGCTATTTAATTTATTTGTATAGATAATGCATGAATAATAAGATATCGGATAATATGCTATTTAAGATAAGTTTTACAGTAACATCAGTCGAATAACGTATCGCGTGAAAGTCTCTTTGTTACAATACTAGACAGCTAATGTCCTTAAGCAATAAAATAACACAAAATTGTAACTGATAACAGTGTGCTGTTATCATATCCGCGCGGATTAGTCACCAATATCGCGTTTATGAAATTCTAACGATTATAATTTTTCCCACGTCATCTTGCAGGTAGCCATAAAGGTGCTGTTAATGTTCCTGGTACACTGGGTGTATGCGTTAGGCTGTCTGTCCATACTCTGGTTGGTGTGGATGTACATCGGTGCCGCCAATCCGGCAGTGAAGCCGGGCCGCGCCTCCGAGTTCCGATTCTTCCACTGGCTGAAGATATCTTTTCTGCAAGCGATTGGGTATGTTCTGGAACATCATTCTAGATTGTCATCATCATCTTGGCGTTAAATCCTGGGTACGGGAGCGCACCCGGGCACGGCAAGCGAGGGTCCGGGGTTCGTCTAGATTGTAGATACAAATTGCTAAATCATATCCTTGCAACGAAATTTTTGCGAGTTGGTGGCCGAGCGGTTACAGTATCCGACTCGTAAGCCAGAGGTCCCGGGTTCGAATCCCGCTCCGGCCATGTACCAATGACTGTTTTCTGAGTTATTTACATTAGTTGAATACTAACCGATGCTCTTACGGTGAGGGAAAACATCGTGATGAAACCTGCACATTCAGGCGACTGGATGTGTAACTATGATCCAACCTCGTTAGGTTCCCCTGGTAGCAGGGTCATGGAGGTCAGATGGCAGTCGCTCCACTGTAATTACTTGACCTGCCAAATCCTGGATCATGGTCAAGATGCTCGCGCACGAGAGCACAACCGGGACAGTAACGCCAAGATGATGATAATGATACTTGCAACGAAATTTGCAAGTAAAAGTACATAGTGCTTTGCCGGATTTATAAATGTGTTAAAGGTATGGACGAGTAAAATTGTTTTCCTGTTTCTAAGTTTGATGACGATAATCTCATATTTGTAAAGATAAAATTAATTCATACATTTCGTAATCTTCCTAATATACTGTAGTGCGATTACTTATTTCTGTTTGTTAACGGAACGGGATTGTTTTTTCTTACAACCATCGCAAGAGCGACAACTTGGTAAATTACAAATGAAAAGTTGGTATTGTGGCAATAAAACGGAGAAACTTTTGATTCGTAAATATGTCGGCAATACTATCACAACACGACCCATTCACGGACCCGTCTACATGTTCTGTAACTCCGTAAGATTTTAAACAACCTTCCAAAAAAAGGAAGACTAAAACATAATGTTTTAAACTGCCGCAGTTATTATCACACATTTTAAGGGTATGATTCGGGTTTCCTACCGCGTACTTTTGCGAATAGCCCGATATTTCGACGCAGTTGCATGCATCATGATCACGGGACGACTAGAAAGCAACTGCAAACTGCGCAACTGCATACAGCTGCGTCGAAATATCGGGCTACTCGACAAAGGTGCGCGGTAGGAAACCCGGAACATGCCTTTAAAATGTGAGACTAAAAAAGTACCAACAACCAAGACTCCCATTGCCCGCAGCCGAAGGCCATTGGAGTACGAGCAACTGGTTGTGACACCCGTACACGCCGGCATCAGCGTAGAGCAGGAACGGCTCAATGACGACAACGAGGACTTCGCGTCGCGCCGCCGCTACCACCAGTCCACAGCACTGCAGAGCCATCTTCTCCACGTGGACACTTAAACACGCACTGACGATACCTTTTCATCATATCATATTTACATTTCACAATCAAATCGAGGTTTATTGTTTAAGGCGACATTTAGAAGTTAAGAGAAGTACTGGCTCTTGTAAGTATCAAAACCTCCTGTGATACTTACATGTTTGGCTTTTAAGCCTTCAGTTTACTGGAAATTCGTTTCTGAATGTCGACTCAACTCTTGACTTATCTCAAACACGTATAGGACTTACTTTTATTATCAAATGAGGGGGGTGGTACATGAGATTGTTCTCTAGTCTTCTCTGTTTCATTATCTTTATCTCTCTCTACACATAATCCCACGGAATTGTGCTCCTCATTTGACAAGATAAACTCGTGATTGAGTTAGGTTAGGAGCACAATAAACCTCTTGGTGAAAGTTAACATATTGCTTAATTAGATGTTGCGGGTTTTGAGATTGTACACCAAAGCTGTAACTGACACGGTACTATAATAACTAATAAATTAGACAGCGCTAGCGTAGTTCTAAGCTTAAGTCAAGCCAAGTCACACAGACATCGAATCGCGAGAACTCGTCGCGATAGTAAAAAAGTAAAGTGGGCTAAAAAGAAACATTATATTTAATCAATGCGGCTAGTCTGCGGATTCTGTCGACGTCTAATCCACGGACCTAAAAAAATACGGACCGACAATATCTAAAATCATAAGTGAATCATAAAAACATGGCCGCTCATGTGTGCCTGTTTTGACAGTCACTGGCGTGACAGCGCGGTACATATTTAAACAAAATGGCGGCGGATTGTCGGGCCTGATGTATTTGTGCGAGTGTGTAAGTCATGTACAACAAAATAAATTGTCAATACATTCACTACACATATCGGGTTTGTTACCACGGTTAAAGAATTCGAAGTGAGTCCGAATGTCTGTCCTTATAGGAGCGACTTCACACAGTGGCACCAGTCTACTCGAGACCATGACGCATCCAACTGCGTCGAAATATCGAGTCAAAAACAATACTAACCGTGGTAACAAACCCGATAATATGTTTAGTTAAAGTGTAGTGAATAACAACGAAGTCTTAAAACCTATTAACTTAAAACTATGTCAATAAATTGTCGTAGCTTGCATGCTTCACTTCTCTACACTCTCGCTGCGGCCGACGCCACATGTAAGTCGTAACTAGCGTTACGCCAGTGCGCACGACTCGATTCTCCGGTCTATACAAAATCGGTGCTACGCGGGTGCGGGCAGACTCGTTTCGCTATACAAAATTCCCCAACGCGCGGACAACATCGCGCCTGACTCTGATATTTTGGCTCGCAGTGAAAGTGTTGGGGTAGAATGGCGTCCGAATTTTTTTTAGGTCCGTAAGCTATACATTAAAGTTTCTGAAATACTTACAATAACAGACACCTCACCTGTGACTTTGGAAGGTTATATGGGCGAGCATGGAAAGAGCCACTGGCTAGTAAGAGTACAGCCCCCGTGATTCGGTCAGACGCGGTCCGTATGACCGAGAAGTCGGTACGACCCACACCCACAGGGTAGAACCATGGCATGGAGGTGGATCAAGCACCTGAAGGAGGCCATTGTTGGTGTGTACAAGTTTCTAACGACGATTCCGCGGTTTGCAAGTAATTTGCAAATAACATAACCGGCGGACTAACTTTGACAGTTTGTCGTTGTAACAATAAATTGTACAGTGCTGTAAATAGACATAAGATTTCTAAGCATATTTTTGTCTTCAATAATTTATTTTCTTCATAATCTTTTAATATCGTTACCGTACGTAGTGAGAGTGTAATCTAAAAGACTGTAAGGGCCAGGATTGCCAGGAAAATCGCCGAGTCACCCAGTGATTTTTTCATACCACGCGCAAACTACTGCCAGTGCTATGGACCTTATAACCTACACCTTACATTTGACATTCTAATTTATTTAGGTATGAAATAGCAATGAACTGTACACATACTATTTATTTAAGTGTTAATCGTAGTTATTTAAACCTAATTTATGTAAGTAACTCATAATTTTAATTTATATGCTTACGCGGACCATAATGTAACCTGAGATTTAACAGTATCTACGGTATTTTTATACGTAATGTAATTAAAGCCCATTTCTATAATATTTCATAGTTTTCTTCAGTAGGTACCTATACCAGTCACATGGGGTATTTCTACGACGCAGGCACCGCCTTCTCAATTGGCAAGTCAACGAATGATGACAGTCACAGGTACGGTTTGCCATACATCAATAACAACAGCCCCCTGTAGTCAAAAAATATAATAGTTTGGGTTGTTACGTCGCGCCATCTATAGCAATTGTTAGGAAGCCATGAAAATGGCTCGAGCGGTTTTCAAGAGTAGCTTCTACAAAATGGCGCAAGCACAGATGGCGCGTTTTTGGGTGATGAGCCTAGATGCCAAAGCCTATTAAAAAATTAGAATACGTTTGATGCTGGTAACACCGCATAAAAAGAAAAAAAATGTGATGGACTAGAATCGAAAGTTAATATTCAAATCATCCGGTAAAAGTTCGAATAATGATTCGAATGAACCCTTGATACGAACTCATTGATAATTCGAATCGATATGATGATTTGAATCAATACGAATAGATGTAAATAAATAAAGATACGTCTTTAAATACTTAGATCTAATTGTGAATGTGCCACTAACAAAAAAAATATAATGAAATATACCTCTAATAAATTATTTTTACCCGAATGACTTTGTTTATAACGAAAAATACTTGAACAAATTACTATTGTATCATCTATGAGGTAAGTTTGCCGCTCTATGAAAGATTCGTATCAAAGAAATTAATTCGCGTCAGTTAGCGGCATCGAATCAGATCGTGAATTCGAATCAAGCGATGATTCGAATGTACATAAAATCTCATTCGAATCGAGTTTTGAAAGTCTTCATTCGAATTACATGTGATTCGAGTCCCATCTCTAGAAAAAATCCAACATGGTGGCTGGTTGCCGATAGCGTATATATTGCCATGGTGTAGTCTGTCATTCATTTATTTTGTGTGCGTTGGTGCGTTGCGTTCTCTCGGTGGTCGCCGTTGTGTTGTGAAATGT
Source organism: Blastobasis adustella (assembly GCA_907269095.1). NCBI lineage: Eukaryota > Metazoa > Arthropoda > Insecta > Lepidoptera > Blastobasidae > Blastobasis > Blastobasis adustella. The sequence continues at coordinate 10,316,774 of OU026123.1, read as the reverse complement.
GATTATTATTGATTATAGATAGTTGATATTCACCACTCTACAGTACGTTATAGTATTCTGTAACTGTAGAAGTATAGGTTATCGGATTCAGCATTATTGTGTTCAATATTTTGAGTCGGAATCTAAACTCCCAAGTGCGCCCTGTCTGTATTTTGTTGATGTTGTTATCGTCCATCATCGAAGTCTATCGTTAAAGAAATGGCTGAAGATCTACGAAATTACAAGCTGCAGTTACAGCAGGTACCTACCTATTATAAAAATATTTACGTTTGTTGCATTTACTCAAGAATATCAGCAGACTGATATTTACTAAAATCTAACACTTTTTTTGTTTTAGGTAGAGGCTGCGCTACTCACTGATTCCCAAAATGAAGAACTTCTGAAACTGAAGACGGATCTTGAAGAAGTAATAGAATTGACACAAGATCTAATTAAAACTCAAGAAGGTGATAACAGAGTATCTAATATTCATGGTACTAGTAATGATGATGATGTTGCAGCGTCCCAGCCGGCGGATGAAGAAGGAGATGCACATGACAGTAGAAGGGCAAAGTGGACTGTTGGAGAAAAGTGCCTTGCAAAATGGAGAACTGATAACATGTAAGTCTATTCATTGTATCTCATTTCAAAAATCATATTCATAATGACTTATCTCTCACTATTTCTCATGCGAGGTAAGTTTTACATTACAGTTTTTATAACCATGTCTCTTTTTCTATCAGGTTCTACGAAGCTGTTATAGAAGAGGTTTTAGATACTACATTGAAAGTAAAATTTGATGGTTATACTACCACTGAAGCAATAAACATAGATGATATAAAACCAATGGGGTCTGGTGTTAAAAGATCACACAGTGGTGATGAAAGCAAGTGAGTCATACTGATTATTAAATTATACAGTGCTTTTACACACTAAAGTTGCTTTATTGTGTTGCTTTTGTTTTATTACCAGTGCATTTGTTTCTTGAAATTCTATGTAGGTATATTTATGGTATAATTCTGCCTGTGTATATACCATAAACAGAAAGAGTAGTTAATATTTTGAATAGGGGCATAAATTAACAAAGTATTTTATTTTACAGGCCTGGTAAAGGATATAATAGAGAGTATCTTAAAAAAAAGAAACAGAAAAAGCAGCAAAGATTTAAGCAAATCGAAGAAGATAGAGAAAGCGAAAAAAATAAATGGCTTTCATTCCATACCAAAGCAGCGAAAAAGGCTGGTGTAAGAAACAAAAGTATATTTGCTTCACCAGATAATCTTGCAGGGCGGGTCGGAATTGGCACCTGTGGTATCTCAGGAAGACCCATGACTGAATACACACCTGGAGAGAAATGGAAGAAAGGAGGATAATACAGTCATAAATAGTATTAGTGTTCTTTGTATAATTTAGGCCTTTATTTTTGTTTTAATACTTTGTTCACACACCATGTACTGATGGCACTTCACTTGTTGCTAGCCATTCATATCATATCTTAATTTTGTAATTTTTGTAAATTACCACATTATACTACACTAGAATGCCAAACTATATATTATAAAACAAAGTCACTTCCTGCCATCTTTGTATGTATGTACGCTTAGAGCACTGTTGCGTAGTTTAAAAGATCTAAGTGTACATAGATACAAAAGGACAAACCACAGAAAGCGACTTTGTTTTATACTATGTATAGATATACATTCTATGTAATATATATAGACAGTTGTAAATTTAAATTTGTTTTAAAGCTGTTGAATAGTTACAAATTGCAATAAATATGGCCTGTGCTCATTTGTGGTATTTCCTGTACCTTCTCTCTGAATTCTTACTTTATAGTAAATTGTATTGTATATAAAACTTAATAAACTATAAACTTAATGTGCATATTTTTTACAAATAATAGTCATTTTGGTGTCATCCCGGTTGTGCTCTTGACCATGATCCAGAATTTGGCAGATCAAGTTATTACAATACAGAAACGATTATCTGAAGAGATCATGGTTCACTGGTGTCACTGAGTAGTATCTAAAACAATTAGAACACAAAGCTTAAGCAAGACAAGGCTGGACTATTCATGGTTTTTTATACCACGTGTATAAGTTTGGAGACAAAGTTGTACTGGTACACAATTTAGAAAGGTTTTGCAGTGTCAGAAACACGCTTGTAATACCGCATAAACGCCAAATGTTCATAGGCAACGGTAACTGCTTACTGACTTACCGTAGCTTCGTAATTTTCATTTATGCCAAAATGGGCGTGGAACTAAAATCTCAAAGAAGCGTTAGTACTCACAAAATATGCTATTTGTAGCTGCTATGGCAGTAGGAAGAAGGAACACCAGCTTTTCATTTTTGTGGAGTAAGTAGGTGGACAAGCCAAATCGGTAATGTAATGTTCACGTCGAACATGCGCTCCGTTGAAAAATGTTTACAAACATTAGACTCAAATTAATGCCACTTACTCAGTGCAGATTGACGGCTAGACATAATCGCGGATGGATTTAGAAACGTTTCACAATTCAAGCGCCGTGCGCCGTGTTTAGAAAGAATTTCTACAATATATAAGTAGGAACTATCAGCAACACCCTTACTCATTATTTATTGTGTACTTTGGGTATTCGTTAATTCGTAGGTATTAACTGATACGGTAATTTTACTTTAACAGAAGCTAAGTAAAAATAATAAGGGAGCTCGGAATTAAGCTTGGGTGACCGGAATAAAAGGTATAAAAGCGAGTTCGAAATTTTTGACATTTTCTCTTTGTAAATGGCAGTGTGAACCTTTTGTGGGAGGGTAGGTTTTTTTTTTTAATTTTAGACTAGGCATTTGACCGCCATCTCACCTGATGGTAAGTGACGATGCGGCCGAAGATAGAGCATGCCTGTCTAGGAACAGCCTATTCACTCTAGCCTTGAAGGCGTCCAGATTATAGTGATCAGGAAACACTCGCAGGCAACGCGTTCCTATCCTTAGCCGTTCGCATTATGGAGGACAAAGGATGATGCGCTCGCCCGGATCGTGTTCGATGACGGAAAGGGGCCGGCGCGGGCGGCGAAATGTGGTCGTGCGACTGTTTCGCACACTCTCCGAAATGCAACCTGTAGAAGACCGACAGACACGCAACCCTACGCCGATGTTCGAAGCTCTGCATTCAATAAATTGCGGGTTACAAGTTATCTTCTTTGCACGTTATTCCACCGAATCCAAAGCGGCCAGTTGGTATTTGGCTGATCCATCCCAGAGATGAGATAGGTAATGAGAGTATAGCGCGAAGGACTTTTGTATTCCGGTGGTTTTCTCAAGTTTATTGATGGTTTTATTACCAACCCTATGAGCAGTTTTCCAGTAGGTATTGTCAGTTGGTTTTAAAAAGCATCAATAGATGGCGCTCCCACACTTTTATAAATCTTTAATACTAAACTTAAAAATAAAAAGTTTTTAATATAAACATAACTTTTAAAGGTTAAAAAAATTACAAAAAATATTTATAAAAGTAGGCACTATATTCCGTTTTAAAACAAACCTTTAATATTTGAATTACGTCCATTCTTGATCCTCCATTCTTGATCCATCCATTCTTGATCATTGGTTTTGTCTGTAATAATTTATTAAAATCTCTAAAATTATTGAAAACTATTTATAAAAAGCAAAATATTATCCAGTACAATGTATCAAGTGTTTAAATCCTCGTTGCTAAGTACCTATTTCAATCGATTTCCAAATACCAAAATTGTTGGGGCGCCATCTAACGAGTGGTATATTATGCTTTATATATCTATTGGAAAACTGCTCATTGAAATAGAATCGAGATGACAACAAATAATTGAAAGAATATCTGTAATTAGTCTTTGAAATAGGCGAGACATGCCAAACATGCACGGGACTACACGAATATAGGCGAATACTCCCTCTACATTCTCGTGTTCCCGCGGAACTGTCCACATTAGGAGTGCGCATAAGATAAGCCGTCCAAGAGATGTCATTCATCGGTGCAAATAATATTTCTTCGACTTTTATGTACCTGGCTTTATGTACTAAACGCCTCATCTTAAAACGAATTAGTGGAATTAAAAATAATGCATTTGCAATAGCAGCCATGGAGGTACCTCAAGATAATCTCGGATGCTGTCTGACAATACGTCTTATATCACGATAAACAGAAGTGGGCTGAGCACAGAGGTTGGTGTCACCAACGGTAGTCCTAACTATGGAATCGGTATCGTGGGACATGTCTCGGATAATGTCAATATAGGCCTCAGGTACCAACTTGGACCGCAACGCCCACCATATCACCTCCCGAGGGATACAATCAAAGGCCTTCTGCATGTCCAGAAACAGGAAATGCAGGGGTGTGTTCTTTGACCTGTATCCCTCCATAAGAGTTCTCAGGGCAAATACGGGGTCAATGCTCCCACAACCCGGCCGAAACCTATACTGACACTCCGATATTGTACACTCCCGTAGGATCCGAGAGTCCACAATGCGTTCGAAGAGCTTCATGGTGTGAGACATCACCTTTATAACGCGGTAGTTGGTGCACTCCCGCACCGAGCCCTTGCTCTTGTAGACTGGAGTAATAATACTCAGCCTCCATTGGCCGGGTATCTTCCCGGTGAGGAGAATGCAGTTATAAAGGTCGGTAAGGATAATCCCACCACGAGAGCCCATCGTTTTCCACGCCTCGATAGGGACCCATCGGGCCCGACAGCTTTCCGATTCTTCATGCGGCGAAGAGCTGTCTTGACTTCCTCAGGCGTTATAGATGGCACAAGTCCTTGGTTCCGAGGGAGGTACGGGGACTGCACCTCTTTGTGCTGCTTGCTGAGCACTTCGTGGAGGTATGAGCGCCTTCTCTACTTTACTTACTTACTTGTACTAAACAAAAGTACAATACTTATAGGTCTATGGTCACCTTTTACCTGGTTTACGCAAAATAATTGAATGGGTAGATACGCACCTACCCCTTATCACAGCCCTTATCTTTAACCTTGTCTGCTTTGCAGCTGGCTTTGCTCTTGACTACCTGTATGAATAACACGACTCGTGTTCTCATGACTTCAAATATTGTATCCCAAATATCATTGTAAAATCATGGGCCATAGTCGCATGCGATACCCATAGGTATAAGGCATAAGCCGGTAAGAGGGTTGCGCGTCTGTCGGTCTTCTACAGGTTACATTTCGGAGAGTGTGCGAAGCAGCTGCACGACCTCATTCCGCCGGCCCCTTTCCGCCATCGGTTTCACTTCATCCTTATGTCGTGGATCTTCCAGCTATTTGCACGAGCCGCTTTGGCTCGACCTTTATAATGCGTACGGCTAAGGAATGGAACGCGTTGCCTGCGAGTGTGTTCCCTAATCAATATAATCTGGATGCCTTCAAGGCTAGAGTGAATAGGCTGTTCCAAGACAAGGGCATGCTTCATCTACGACCGCATCGTCACTTACCAACAGATGAGATGGCGGCCTGTCTTGTAGAAGTATAAAGAAAATTGCCTAAACCTGTTCAAGTTTTTATGTTTTAAAAATATCAATAAGTTACAAACTAAACTCGCATTCTTTACACATATTATTATATTAGACGGGACTTACACGCGACGTACCTTTTGAAAAGCCATAAAGATCTTTACACGGAGGAACAGTATACATCTCTAGATACACCTAAGAAACTCAGCCAAACTATATAGACTGCCGAAGCTACTTAAGGTAAATGTGCCTTTGTGGCCCATCGTGAGTCAGATTGATTCCCCTACTTACGATCTTGCAAAGCACGTTGCGTCTGTACTACAGTTGCTGGTGGGTCGGACATCTTCCTACGTGAAGGATTCTCGCCAGTTCGTACAAATGCGGAAAGGCATAAAAGTGGGACCAGTAGCCGTATTCACAATGGTTCGATTCGGATTCGGATTCGAAAAATTTTTCGAATGACCTTGAAAATGACAGTTCAATTCGAAAGTTGTCTATTATTCGGAAATTTTCACGAATGCTATTTAGCTCGCGGGAAGTTTTTGTGAATTGTGGATTAGAACGCTTTTCTTGGAAAATGCAGTTTGTACTGGCGCTATAACACCGTAATAGGATAAAGGCGAAGCAGAGAGCCGATACAATGCACCTAAATCGGCAAATAAGGGATTTGTCGAACCCATTTAACATGCACAACTTTAGTAGTTTATCGCTTCTCTGCGGAGACTGCGATCCGCATTATAGAAGATATAAAGCCCTATTATCCTAGGACCTCATATGCTTGTGCGATTCTGGTGGAATTGAAAGTAAGTATGACAAAAATTGTGCTAAACGCTGAAAAATAACCTAAAATTTTTTACAATAACAACCTGTAATATCTGTATTAATTTCAGTGTCTATGTGCGCATAAACCCACCAGACGAAATGGAAACTGAGGATAGTGATTCATTTGCATCTGCCACTAAATTTGAAGAGAGGGATATATATAGGCAGAGGCACTGAGGGTGAGAAGGCAGTTAGTACAGAGGCTCTGCCATTTATTATGGTTAAGTGACTCTATAATAACTTGGTTGCAAAAGCACCAGCGTATCACCTTGGCCGTTGGGACTATATTAAAAAACACGCTGTGAAAATTGTAGTATTTGTTCTGAAGAAATATTTGTCTTGATGCCTACAGCTACTTTCTATCAACGCACCGCTCGCCTTCGGCATAGTTCATCCTCACATCGTGGTTCCAAAGACACATGCGAGGTCTTCAAGAAAGTGGGTAAAAGGTTTTTACAGGGTCGGCAACATGGAAATTTTACCACTGGAATTGCAAACGTCCATAGATTGCTGTAACTGTTTTCCATCGGGCAAACCACAAGCCTGTCTTCTTTGTTTTCTGAACATTGAAATGTGTTTTTTTTATTTGTCCTATATGCACTATATGTAAATTTTCTAAATCTTTCCTTTTATTTCTGTTAAGTTTAAATTAGGTAACTAATTAAATTATTATTCATAAAAACGTTTATTCTCTTTTTCTAATTATAATAACCCTTACAAACCCTCTAAGAAATTAAAACTGTTCGTTTTTACTTACAACAGTACCAATCAGCTGATCACATTTTTATAGAGAGTTTAGTTCAATGAGTAGGACATTCCTTTTGCGGACTTCTTACACCCTTCCTGATATAGGTATATTCATAAAAATATATACAGTTGTAAAAAATACTTTACTAATTATACTTTTAAAATCACAATTCATTTACTAATTTAAATCAGACTCAGTAAAATCACAGCAAAAATTAAATGATCACTACCTTATTTACTAATAACCTAATTATAGGTACATTTAAAATCACAATTCAGTTTTAATTTAAATCACAGAAAAAATAATGTCTTAGTGCTTTTTGTATTTTCAAAGTGTAATTTGGTAAGTGATACATACAAAAGCATATCTCAATTATGAAATTTCTTTAAAAATCAACCTACATTGTTAATTATAACTTTAATTAACAGTACAGTTACTAATTTAAATCAGACTCAGTAAAAATGAAATGATCACATAAAACTAATAAAATAATAAAGTTGAAATTAAGTGAGTGGTGGGTAATCAAATTTAGGTAATCACTTAGTTAGATTTTCTATGGCAGTTGCGATTCGGGTGAAAACCTCTACAAGATTTTCTAGGCCCTCTGACACTTTATTCACCGCTGCGGCTTGCACTTCGGCTGCTTAAGCTTGGCGTTGAAGGGCATTAAGCATTGGGTCACCCCCACCAGAGAAGGTCCACCACCAGTGCCAGATTTAAATACCCGAATTGTACGGGCTTTATTTTTTATATCTGACTTCCAGTCCTGCCAAGTCTGAAAATAAATACCAATTTGATAAATATATTATATTCAACCTACAACAACTTATGTTATATTCAAAATTAATCAATATTTACTTCTTCTTCGACCTTCATCCATTTGTCTGCAGTTTTAGTTGCACCATCACCGATAGCATTCAATTTTACGGCGAGGTCCGCTAACAATTTTTTCTTTTCCCTTGCTGCTGGGCAATTCAGTCAACCCGTTGCGAGTGCGGGATGGGCCCGCATGTATTCTAACATCGCCGCTCGTTGGCCGTATGATGTACGTGATGGCTGGAATCGCAAGAAAACAGGCAGTTTAAATAGCTATTTATCCAAAATTCAATCACCGAGTTTGTACTTGATTCAAGTGAATAGGTACTATAAATATTTAGTCAGGTACTTACTGTTAACATGGTTTCTTCGATTAGATTAGATACGAAAGGGTAAAAATTAATTTAATCACTAAACTAAATCGCTCGAAGAAAAACGGGAAAAACTTTTTTGAAAACTTTAGTTTGACAATATTTATGTGTTCATAACGACAGAAAGAATTTAACTTTCAAATAATTACTTTATATTTTTTCAAATTAACTTCAAAGAAAAAAATATTCTACTTATAAACAATCAAATATTATATAAAAATTAATATATAGAGCGAAATATAACTTATTAATAGAATTTTTTACAAATTTATGTTATTAATTGCCAATAATCATCGCATTACTCCATATTCGAATCGCTTTATTTAAGTAGGTTTTTAATATATATATATATATGTTAAATTTGGATATACAAATGTAACTTACTCAATGAGTTTTGTATTATGAGTATTGTGATGTCAAAATAAATAATGTCTATGTCTATGTCTATGTCTATAATCCATTTTTCAATCAACAAAAGTGTCTTCGTAAACGCTCTTCTTTTCCGAGGGAGAACCATAGACATTTCCCATTCGATAGAGTTTCCGTGGCCGAATATTCGACAAAGTTTTCGAATCATTGTGAATACGGCTACAGAAGAGAAAATAGTAAGTTTCGATGTAGAATCGTTGTTTACCAACGTACCCCTAGCGGATTGCCTGGAAGTGTAAAGGAAATATTGGAGAGTGCAGGATTGTCGCAAAACTACATTGTCTTACTAAAACACTGTTTGGAAGGAAACTACTTTTTGTATAGAGGACAATATTACCTCCAAATTGATGGCGTTGCTATGGGCAGTCCGGTTGCCCCAGTCATAGTGAACATTTGGATGGAGTATTTTGAACAAAAAGCCCTAAGCGTGAATCCCTCAGCGATAACTCTTTGGAAAAGGTATGTGGATGACATCTTCTGCATTTTTAAAGGTAGTGAGTCCGGTTCAATACTTAGAACATCTAAATTCAATCCACCCAACAACAAAATTAACGCTGGAGGTTGAAATGACCGACAATGGCCGTTCCTAGATGTCCTGGTAAAGGTACGAAAAGATGGATCGCTGGCGCACTCGGTATGAAGAAAGACAACACACACGGAAAGATACCTAAATGCTTCTTCACACCATCACCCCCGACATTTACTCTCCGTCATAACTTCGCTAACAAATAGAGCTAGAGATCTTTGTGACTCGGACCACCTACAGAGCAAATTGTCACATGTCCAGCTAGTACTACGTAGAAACGGGTACAAAGTGACAAAGAAGCCGGCAAGACGGAAAAAGAGGGAGAAGTAAGTCGGCAGTCAACGTTCCTATCGTATGTGAAAGGGGTGACAGATAAGATCGGATCAGTACTCGATTAAAATAATATAAGTCCCGCACCTCAAGGTAGCGAACCTGCTGAGTACTCCTAAGGATGTGATCCCGTATCACACGCCAGGTGTCTATAAGATAGACTGCAGCTGTTGACGGTCATACATTGGCCAAACTAAACATCCGATTGCCGAAAGGGTCAAGGAGCATATAGCTGCAGTAAAAACCATTAAACGAATCAATCTGCCATAGCAGACCACCTGCTCAACTGTGGCCCAAACCACTGGATAGAACTGCATGCGCCTAGTGTCCTCTCCACCGACCGGCAATATTATCCGCGTATGGTTCGGGAAGCGTTTGAATTTAAAAGTACAAAACTTTCAACCGGAACGATGCATATAAGCTTTCGGCGTCGCGGAACCCAGTGGTGTGTAAAATAAATAACCGTAAGACTCAAGATTTATCGTCGGACGTATCCGTGGACATCGTGAGTGTTGTGTGCCGTGCAGTTCCGAATCAACAACAAATTGACAATTCTATGGGACGATAGGAGTCTACCAGCACGTCACCGCAGCTGTCACCTCTCCACGGCAGTCGTCTCGTGACCACGGTGGGTGTAACCCTACCGAAACGTCGTGAAAACATATCGAAAAGGTACATCGCGTGTAACTCCCGTCTAATATAATAATATTAATAAGTTATATAGACATAGTTAGGAAAGTACAGTAGCTTCATAACCTACAATTTAAATAAAAGCCTAGCCTAGTATGTAGCGCGTTCATCGACACTCTCGTAATATATTATAGAATATTAAAATAAAAGACATTGCGGCGCGGCTTCGCCTGGCAAATAAAATTATTTGCCAGGCAAAGCCGCGCCGCAATGCCTGTCCGCGCGTTGGGGCATTTTGTATGGCCAAACGTGGCCGCCCGCTCCTGTGGAGCGCCGATTTTGTACGGACCAGCGTTAAGACCCACTACAAAATGAAATAGTTGAACAGTCTTGGATGCCTCGTGATGGTATATTATTATTTTTGATTTTAGGAGAAAGAAAGCAATCCATTTTTCACCCTGAATGCGGTAAATTTCTAGAGACAATATGTAATGAGCCATGTATATATGTATAATAAGACCACGCTAAGTCCGAATCACTTGTTATTAAAAAAATATCTCTGTATGGCAACTTATGACAAGTTTTTTAAAAGTAATAGAAGGTCATTCATAAAAGTCATAACAAACAATTTGATTTCTGTAGGATTGTTCATTTTCGTGAGTTATGAAAAATATTATTAAATAATAGGCAAAACAATTCAAAAGGAAGTGAGAGTGATAATTATCAGCATGATTAATAATTTAGTCAAACTAAAAGTACAAGTTCAAGGCAAATATCTGAATGTTTACAAGAAGGACTGACAAGGACAGATTATTCCCAGATTATTGCCATATCCACATTTTATAATTTTTACTACTGTCAGTCGATTTTTGTATGTGTGGTATTTATGTCTGTTACCTTGTTTCTCGTATGACTATTAAACATCAAGGGATATGTAGGGGTAGGCGGCCTAAAACGGATGTATCGCCTAATGCGCTTATTACACATGTCTAAGGTCCATTTTTGTTTTACGGCTTTTTAAAAATCGGAGCGACACGTGACGTAATATAAGTGATACAAAAACGGACCTTATTCTATGAGCAATACATTCCAATTTGATTTGCTCTCACGATTTTTGCTTCTGAATTTAGTTACTGAATTTAGTCAAATGTAATAAGCGCATTAGATGGGTAAGCGCTCGTATGGTCTGGCAAGAAATTCGTGACAAAAACCTTAAATAAATGTAAAAAATTCTACAAAACACATTAATTTTACATAAATTCAAATGATTTTCAAAAGATCACATTAATTTCAAAATTGAGATACATTATACGTATCGAAAATTTTGTTATTCGGCCGAAAACATCTTCCAAACCGCACAGAAACTTATATGCTCTAAACTCGGCCATACATTCTTGAGCAACTCTAAGTATTACTTTTCCCGTGCCGCTTTTATACGCTATTGCATTCGTTGTGAAAATAAATATCCCACACAGTAAATATCTAGAAATATACACATAAAAAGTTAAACATAACAATCACAAAACAACGACAATGTCTAGATGACGTGACAGCTGAAGTAAGGTAGACCACAGATAGGTATAGAATATTTGAGTTTAACAATAATTTAGTGTGGCCAATTTAGGCGAGAGCAGTAGTTCCCAAAACATACTTTTCACGACTTTCTTGCCAAATAATATCTTGTAAATAATTAGTTTCAATGGGTGCATGTTCCGAGAGTAGCCGAATATTGACGAGTTTCGATCCGTTTTGTTCGGGCACCGAAGCCGCTTAATGGCGGATGTATGTTTACCGAAAGTATTTAGTGCTTTTCTTAAAAAAAGTTAAGATATGTGTTCCTTATTAAGTCGAAAACTAATTGTTAATATTGCGCTTATATTTTAGCGCTATCTAACTTTAAATTAAAACAAAAAATATCTCGAATTACCTTTCATTTTGAAGTCTTTAATTACTTATGAAATACATGAAGAACTTGTTATAACATAAATTTTTCAATCTATATTGTAAAAAGACTTCAAAGGGGTATGGGTATTTTGATCTACAACTGGTAGCTAGCTATGAATGTTACATCAATAGAAAGGTTGATTTTATTAGATGATTGAGAGTGGGTCGAGGGTTTTAAGTTTGAACATTTTAACAGTACCTACAGTAAAATAGTGCTGATTACATTTGGCTAAATTTAGTCGTCTAAATTCAGACGCAAAAACTGTGAGGGCAAATGAAAGTTGAATGTATTGCACACGAAATAAAGTCCATCTTTGTATTACGCCTTTTGAAGAGCGGAGCGACACGTAACATAATATAAGTAATACTAAAATGGACCCCATAGTGTGAGCAATACATTCCACTTTGATTTGCTTTCACGCTTTTTGCTTCTGAATTTAGTCGACTGAATTTAGCCAGGTGTAATAAGCGCATAAATGCTTACAGTCGAAATGATAAACTATAGTCGGTAGATAGGTACAGTGTTCTTTCCTACTTGTTAGATTTTAAGTTTTATTTATTTATACTAAAAATTATGACATCTACCCGTTTTGCCCAAATCGGATACCCATTTAGGAGATTTCTTATTTTTTCTATTTTAAAATATTTGATAGAAATGCTTTAAAATAGTGTTTTATTTTCAAGTTTAATAAATATCCTATCCTATCAACTAAATCAAGCTAAGATATATGTCGCAATCATCTGGTTAAATCAGCAATTTAATGAGAAGGCTAGCCCTTTAATTAAACGCCGGCATTTAATTGAATGCCTAGGCCGATCGTTGATTGAAATAGTAACCATTAAACGTTTAACTACCTAGTTGGCTTATAGTAAGGCAGCCCTTTGAACACGGCTGACGTAAAATCAGGCAGGTGATTTAAATTTAGTTCAAATTTTATCTACTGCAGCGAAGGTAGTCACCAAAACAAATATGGCGTCAGACAGCTCGCACAACAAACAATGTTTTTGAACTTTTTTCGTCTTAATTAACTTTAAAGTGTGATATTAATAAAAAAAATGTAAAACAACATGGATGAGCACCGCCGGCTACAAGTTTTCAAGAAAAGTTTGAGTCCAATCTGAGTGAATACGAATAACAACATCTAGGTAAGTTCATTACAATTAGGAAGTTTCCTTATATCGATATTGCCATAGTGTTAAAATATAGATCAAAACTAACAAGCCAGTGAAAAAAATTTTGAAATCCGTCCATAAATGACTGAGTTATACAATATTTAAGTTTACATATTTTTTCGCGAAATTATTGCTGCCCCGATCTAGCAGTGACGTCACCAGGCCGGCATCCCGCCCGCCACTATGGGGCTACCCATACACTGAAACTCTTAGTGACTGTATCTTCGGAACCGTAATAGCTAGACACTTGAACTATTTACAGAGTATGTGTTACTATGGCCGTACATACGTAGCGTAAAGCGTAAGCCTATACTTGGATCTAAGTCGTCTTAGGTCCCCAGCATTGACCAGGTTGGTTGACCAGGGTTGACCTTGGTTAACCTCGCTTCGCCAACGATATTAAGAGGCACACCTAACCAGTGACGAGCTCGTAGCAGTTAGACTAGCCTCAAACTACGAAACGGTCACCCAGCCTGTTCCCGAACATTGCGAGCATTGCTTAACCTCGGTTATCGGTCTCGCAAGCACGCTGCCACTGGACCAGTGCCGCTCTCCCAAAGTGTGATGCTTGTAAGTTTTACCATCTAGGCCATAGAGAAAAACTAAATACCTCTGAAACGCCTTTAAAATCACGTTTTATCTATTGAGACCACCCTTTATTTTTATTTAATTACGATTATTATTATTTGTTGTTATAGCGGCCATAATAACACACATTCTGTGAATAGTTCAAGTGTCTAGCTATTGCGGTTCCTAAGATAGTCACAAAGAGTTTCAGTGTATCTAGTAGTAGCTCCATAGTGGCGGGCGGGATGCCGGCCTGGTGACGTCACAGCTAGATCAGGGCAGGCTCTGTGCTGCTAGTGTTATTTTATATTGTAATCATTGCTGTTGGTTTTCCTTAAGTAAATAAAAAAATAAAAATTGACCACACGCATGATGATGATGAAAACGAATAGCACCTACCTAAGTTAGATACATCATCATCTTAGCGTTAATGTCCCGGTTGTGCTCTCGCACACATCCAGGATTCACCAGGTCAGGTAATTACAGTGGAGCGCATGCCATCTGTCCTCCGTGCTACCAGGGAAACCTGACGTCATTGGATCATGATTACCTGGATTTCCTTATTGGATTATGAACATGAGTCGCCTGACTAGGCAGGTTTCCTCGCTATTTCTTGTTTTTCCTCACCTTAAGAGCATCGGTTAAAAATAGCCATTGGTACATGGCGGCGGTGGGATTCAAACCCAGTACCTCTCACTTACGAATAACCACTAGGCCACCGACACACAGTACCTAAGTTACATCAATAACCTATTTAAATATAAAACGGTGTTGTCGTTGTCGCGGCACACAGCTTGAGGTTGGGGTCTTGTAAACAATGCATAAACGCAATAATTCGAAGAAATGGGGCGCGTGCTCTTCTTCTGAACCTTTGCCAAACCAGCTCCATGATCCTCAACGGGGGCCGACAGTGGTTAGGTACTAACCGCGTAATTGAAGCTTCCGTAATTGAAGTGTCGGCACAGCCACAGGCGTTGCCTAAACTAATATCTCCGAATAACATTAGAGCATCGGTGGTTACAGTATCCAACTCGTAAGCCAGAGGTCCCGGGTTCGAATCCCGCTTCGGCCATGTACCAATGACTGTTTTCTGAGTTATGTACATTAGTTGAATACTAACCGATGCTCTTACGGTGAGGGAAAATATCGTGATGAAACCTGCACATTCAGGCGACTAGGTATGAATGGGTAGGTACGTACCCCTACCCAAGTAACCTACCCTTTATCTTAAACCTTATCTGCTTTGCTCTTGACTACCTGTATGAACAACATGACTCGTGTTCTCATGACTTCAAATATTGTATCCCAAATATAATTGCAAAATCATGGGCCCCATTCGCATGCAATACCTATAGGTATTAGGCACCTAGGTAGGTAATATAGGTATCTCATGGCATAAATTAGAATGCCGAAGCCTGATAAAATTTTTATGTTTTAAAAACATCAATAAGTAATATAGAAATAGGTAGGTAAGTACAGAAGCACTGTTGCTCGCAGGTTAGCAGGACGACGTTGAGCTGATCCGAGCGAAAAAGTGGTCAGCTAAGCACTGAACTGTCGGCACAGCCACAGGCGTTGCCTAAACTAATAACTCGGAATTTGAGCCAGAGGTCCACGTTTACACCGTCACGTACGACGATGTTGTTTCTTATCGGCGTAGCGTCAGCAGGCGATCCACTTGCAGTTATTGAGTTGCGCGAACTGGAACTTTTTACATGCCCCACCACAACGGCGTCTTCACATCTGAACTTATTGCAGGAATGCGAGTAATTTATTGACTGCAATGTTGTTACTTAATGTAATCAAGTCACAGATGAACGACTGTTTGTACCGCCGCACCGCCATTCCGGTAACGCTATAAATATTTATTAAATATTGGTCAAGACACGAGTGGCGTGCATAGCCACAGATTATTGATACTAAAGTGCATACTGCACAGTGCAAGACCTCATCTAAGTACCTAATATTAAAATAGTGAGACATAAAGCAAATAACTCTACTAGAGTTTTCACTTAGCGTGAAAATGCGTGACAACGTCCGTGCGTGCGTCCTTTGTGCGATGCACGTGCATTGGTGTGCGATGCATACCTATTTATCTATTAGGTTTCACATTTCTAATCTAAATTATGATAATAGTTTCGGGAAACAATTCAGAAAACCACAGATTGAGAAATGTTATTTATTTATTTTACAATTTATTGTACGCAAAAGAACTTATCAGAAAGTACAGATAAGTTATAAAATTCTATTATAAATTAGTATGAAAACATAACGGCAATAGTAACTTTATGGTACAAACTAACAAACTCACTAGTGATAAAAAAAATTGTCGTACAAGGTGACTAATGTTTTCGAGGCAAAAGATCTAAGAGTCTACGTAGGCTGGAAAATGGGCAGCAGCGTTTTCTATTGTTATATTTATAACACTGCGATCTCCAATCCGCCTGCCAAGCGTGGAGATTATGGCAATAACCTTCCATTTCGTGGGAGAGGCCCTTAGTCCTGCAGTGGACTGTAAAATATAAATAAACGCATTCCGCGTCTGTCATATATCTGATAAATCTGATACAAAATCACAGAACGAATTTTAATGCGGTTTTCCCTTTTATTAGGCAATTTCTTCCGGAATGTTAAAGAAAACCAGAGAAGACCCGTACAACGCCAGGGCGGGTCTTTAATATTTATAATGTTAAGTTTTTGGGAATACCCCTACAATATAGGTACCTAAGTACATAATCTTCCTTAAAATACGAGTAGATTGTTATTTAAATCAAAATCAGATAGGTACATTTTAATCCTTAACTGGACTAATGTGTCCAATTCATTTAAAAAGTGACTTTTTATTATTTTACGGGTGGTGTAAAAATAAGAGTATTAACATAACAATAAAATTATCAAAAATTATTTGCGACATGAAATAAGCCCACCCATCACATTAATATTAAAAAGAAATTTTTGAGTAAGAGGGTGTGGGTGGGAGAGGGAGATAATGGGTGTGGCGTAGTCATTATCGCATTATTGTGTATCTAGTGATTGTATTTATTATGTATATGTTTATTGAATTTTTTAAATAGTAATTGTATTTATCTACACTCATAGCGTAATGTTCCAATTACATATTCGAAAACAGTTGTTTAAGGATACACTTTTTTCACACTAGTTTAAAAAAAATTAAAATTTACTTTTCGAAACAGCAGCAGTTGGACAAAAGTGCCTTGCAAAATGGAGAGCTGATAGCATGTAAGTCTATTCATTGTATCTCATTTTAAAAATCATATTGCTTCACTTATCTCTCACTATTTCTCATGCTAGATAAGTTTTACATCGCAGTTTTTATAACCAATTTGTCTTTTTTCTATCAGGTTCTATGAAGCTGTTATAGAAGAGGTTTTAGATACTACATTGAAAGTAAAATTTGATGGTTATACTACCACTGAAGCAATAAACATAGATGATATAAAACCATTAAGGTCCGGTGTTAAAAGATCACATAGTGGTGATGAAAGCAAGTGAGTCATAATAATTATTAAATTTTACAGTGCTTTTTCACACTAAAGTTGCTTTATTAGCTTTTGATTTATTACCAGTGCATTTGTTTCTAGATATTCTATGTAGGTATATTTATGATATATCTCTGCCAGAGTATCATACATAAAGAGTCGGTCATGTTTTGAATGGATGAATGAATAATGAATAAATTAACAAAATATTTTTCTTGTACAGGTCTGGCAGAGGATATAATAGAGAGTATCTTAAAAAAAAGAAACAGAAAAGGCAGCAAAGATATAAGCAAATCGAAGAAGATAGAGAAAGTGAAAAAAGTAAATGGCTTTCATTCCATACCAAAGCAGCGAAGAAGCCTGGTGTAAGAAACAAAAGTATATTTACTTCACTAGATAATCTTGCAGGGCGGGTCGGAATTGGCACCTGTGGCACCTCAGGAAGACCTATGACTGAATACACACCTGGAGATAAATGGAAGAAAGGAGGCCATAGATAGTATTAGTGTTCTTTGCAAAATTTAGTTTTTTATTTTAATACTTTGTTTACAAAGCATGTACTTCACACTTCACTTGTTGCTAGCCATTCATATCATATCTTAATTTTGTAATTTTTGTAAAATGCCACATTATATACTAGCTAGGATGGTGGTATTTCCTGTACCTTCTCTCTAAACTCTTACTTTATAGTAAATTGTATTGTACATAAAATAGAATAAACTATAATCTTAATGTGCATATGTTTTTTACTAATAATAGTCATTTTGTCGTCAACATCCGGGTTGCGTTCTCGACCATGATCTAGGATTTGGCAGATCAAGTAATTACAGTGGAGCGCATGCCATCTGACCTCATTGGATCATGATTATCTGAATTACCTCATTGAATTATGATCATGAGTCGCCTGACTGTGCATACTAAACGCCTTATCTTAAAACGAATTAGTGGAATTAAAAATCATTTTAAAATTTTATTGTACTCTTATCTCGAACCCAATAGGTACATTGAAAACAAAAGAACAATAGTGATAGGTCACCTTTTAGCTGCTTTACGTAAAATAATTGAATTGGTAGGTACGTACCCTTACCCAGGTAACCTACCCCTTAACCTAAACCTTATCTGCTTTGCAGGTGGCTTTGCTCTTGACTACCTGTATGAACAACATGACTCGTATTCTCATGACTTCAAATATTGTATCCCAAATATCATTGTAAAATCATGGGGCCCATTCGCATGAAACACCTATAGGTTTTAGGCACCTAGGTAGGTAATATAGGCATCACATGGAATAAATTAGAATGCTAAGCCTGTTCAAATTTGTATATTTTAATAATATCAATAAGTTATATAGAAATAGGTAGGTAAGTACAGTAAGCACTCAGGCTCGCAGGTTAGCAGGCGGACGTTGACCCGATCCAAGCGGCAAAGTAGGCAACTGAGCTCTGACCTGTCGGCACAGCTACAGGTGTTGCCCAAAGTAATAACATGTAATTCAAGCTAGAGGTCCACGCACGCACCGTCACGTACGATGATGTTGTTACTTATTCATTGGCGTAGCGTCAGCAGGCGATCCATTTGCAGTTATTAAGTTGCGCGCAGTGGAACCTTTTTCATGCCCCACCATAACGGCGTCTCCACATCTGAGCTTTCTGAATCTGAATCTCGACTTTCAGGAGCAGGATGTCTTTCAGCTCTCTGATGACGAGTAATTTATGGACTGCAATGTTGTTACTTATTGTAATCAAGTCACAGATGAACGACTGTTTGGGCCGCCGCGCCGCCATTCCAGTAACCCTAAAATTATAAATTACATATTGGTGAAGACACGAGTGGCTTGCGTAGCCACAGAATATTGATACCAACGTGCATAGCGCACAGTGCAAGATCTCATCTAAGTACCTAATATTAAAATATGGAGGCATAAAGCAGATAACTCTACTAGAGTTTTGACTCAGCGACCACTAGCTAGAAAATGAGTGACACGTGTGCGTCACAATATATGAGTGCGTGCGTCCTTTGTGCGATACACGTGCATCGGTGTGCGATACATACCTACCTATTTATCAATTAGAATTACCTATTTATCTATTATTATTACATTTCTAATCTAAATAATGATAATGGTTTCGGGAAACAATTCAGCAAACCGCAGATCGGGAAATGTTATTTATTTATTTTACAATTTTATGTGGGTACGCAAAATAACTTATCAGTAATTACAGATTACTTACGACACAACAGGCACTTTATTATAAACAACTATTTTATAAATAGTTCTATATATTATAAAATAATATGAAAACACAACGGTAAAAGTAACTTTATTGTACCAACTCGCTAGTAATAAAAACACTGCAATTGTAGTCACTACATACACTACTCGTATATCCTTATATAGTATAAAATAAACGCATTCCGCGTCTGTTATATATCTACTAAATCTGATCCTAAACCATAGAACGAATTTTAATGCGGTTTTCACTGTTATTTAGAGAATTTGTTCCGGAAAGAAAACCATAGAACACCCGTACACGCCGGGGCGGGTTGCTAGTACTTATAATGTCATGTTTTTGGGAATACCCCTACAATGTACCTAAGTAGGTAATTTTACTTAAAATAAATTATTTTGAAAACTGGTTTTTGTTAGGTAAGTAAGTAGGAAGGAATTATCCTTTATCGTCTACCCCAAACTATTGTCTAGTGACTTACGCACCCTTTGAACGCAGAATTCTGTTCATTCTCTTTGATCACTAACTCTTATAGGTGCAAGTGTCGGATTAGAGAGGAGGACGGGGCCAAGTGGACTTAACCGAGGCAGATGGCCCGCAAACGTAGTACCTACTATTCCTTACATACAAACCCTTTGTCTGCAAACAGAATTCACATTAGGCACCTTTTAATCTCGAAGTACTTAGTCGTATTGTATGTCATAGGTATGTTGCTTGGATGTTGGGAGAAGGTTATCATCCCCAACCCCAGAGATATAAATTAGGAATGTTAAAATTCATATAAACATTTTCAGCGTACGGGCAGTCAGCGACATTATGCGAAAATCGAATTGGCCACCGTAAGCCGAACTCAAAAAAAGCGATTGCAAAGAGAGTAAATAGTAGTTTATGCAACTGTCATATAAAAGGGGGTATTAAAACATGAGTTTCTGTTCATCATACAAGGCGTAGCCGAGTGTGATAATAGTCTGACACGTGTGTTTTAATACCTAATTATATGCAGTTGCATACACTACTTTATCTAAACTCATATTTTCATGTTAAAATTTCGTACCTATAATTTTCTCAACTTTGCTGGAAGAAAGCTGCGAATCAATTCTGTTGTACATACGCGACGAGGATATCAAGCGGCGGGAAATTCACTTCACTACTTTCACATTTATGTATTTATTTGCTTCAAACAAGAAAAAACATTTACAAACACAAATAAAAACATTTAGAAAAATATATTCCATTTAGCGGGAAAATAATTCACAATAAATCACAACATAATCAGGAACACAGACTAAGAACAAATCAGGAAAGTTTGAATTTTGAATTTGATAATAACATATTCATGTATTCAGGCTACTTCGTCGCACCCGGGCAATTTTTAAATTTTTTTTAAACTGGCGTGAAAAAGGTGTATCCTTAAACAACTGTTTTCGAATATGTAATTGGAACATTACGCTATGAGTGTAGATCAACAAATAAACGGTATTTTCTGTTTTTTTAACACACAATTAAATAAATTTTAATTAATTTAAAACCTGGCTTTTTATTGTCTCACGGGTGGTGAGACAATTGGAAAAAACTGGAGTATTCGCATCTGGGATATAACCCTCGCTTCACTCAATACTCCACTTCTCAAAGTGGGGTTCGCGAACTCCTAAGGGTTCGCCATTCGACGGTAGAGTGTTCTAGTAGGAGATCCGGCCATAGTAAGATCTTCCCTCATCTTTGACTTGACAGTGATTTTATGTTAGCTAAGATGTAGGTTAAGAAAATGCGCATAGGATGCCAAGCTAAATATTGGTCCAAAGCCGTTAAATATGTTTTTGAATAATTTATTTTTGGAGACAAACTTCCCACCTCTATTATTCAGAAAAATCGAGCATTATAACAATTTAATTAAGAAAAAAAAAATAGGTTGCCTACTCCCACCTTGGTCGTTCATGTGGTTGCCAGGTTTAAAGAGGTCACCAAATGGATGTAATCTACCCTCATCTGTTATTTAATTGAGTTGTATGTCAAATGAAAGGTATTTTTTCCCTACACTATATGGTTACTTGGGCAAAACCTGGTCTAAAGCATAGGTTGCCTGGATTGAAATTTGAAGTTTATTTTATGAATGTTTACCGATATTTTGGTGTAATTTAGTTTTCGTTAGGATATAAGTGTATGTAGTCATAGATAATTTTTTAATGAATTTCGTACAACTGGAGCAATTTTAGAGACAAAGGTCCCGGCTCTGCCCCACCTTCCCCTACTTACCATAATGTTTTGGTGAGAAATAAAACTCTTATGGCTCAAAGTTTAAAGTCGATGTAAATAAAACTAATTTAATAGTACAAGAAAATAAAAATATAGGTAAGTTGGATAGTATTCGTGAAATAACAACTGCAAAGTTAAGTTTGTTGTTCATACATTTTATATGAAAAACAAATGTAATCATGTAGTTGATACAGGCAATTATTAATTCCGATAGGTTAAGATAAGATATTACAAAAAAAATATATATAATTCTCAGCATTTAGGTATTACCAAATGAAAGACTTAGAAAGAAAAGTAACGCCAGAGGAAATCGCGACTGCTCTTGGCCGCATCGAGTGGGTTTTGCACACCAGGTATGCATGATACAAACGAAATACAGAAATATTAAGTCAGAATTAAGGGTTAAATTGTCCGAAATTATTTGCGACATGAAATAAGCCCACCCATCACATTCATATTAAAAAGAAATTTGTTTCTGGCAGTTTATTTGTTGTCTTTTATTAAAATAAACGTGGACCCATAAGCTTGAGAAACCCTGTTGAGTCTTAGTTGACGACCTGAGTGGTTCAGTGGTCAACATGCCGGTCTGCCACGCAAGAGGTCCCGGGTTCGATTCCCGGCCGGGCAAAAATTGAAATGATGAATTTTAATTTCTGTTACGGGTCTGGGTGTTCTATGTTTAATAAGTATGTATTTAAAAAAGTATTTAAGTAGTTTATCAGTTATTTAGCACCCATCGCACAAGCTTTGCTTAGTTTGGGGCTAGATGGTGCTGTGTGAATTTCTCCACGAATATTTATTTATTTATTTATTTTACTCAACGTTGTTGAGTTGAGTTGATACTGCTTTATCTCCTTGGTATGTAATCTACTATTAGTATAGAAAAGAATATGTTTATTCCAAGAACCAATACAAAATACATAGTACACAGAAAAACAAATTCATAAATTTACATTCAACATGGAAAGCATCTTGCACTGCTCAAGGAATCGAAGCCGACTCAGCATATTGTTGCTAGTCGGTGAAACTAACAACACTGATATTCTGTCAGCACCAGAGTTGCACAACTAAATAAAAATGTTTAATGTTTAATATGCGTCGTGCGACCGCCGAAACTCACCAAAATAATATATGAAATGTAAGTTAAATATATAAAAACACAGAATTACGGAAACGACTTTGAGTACCATACGTGGTATAATTTGATAAAAAGAAACCTCAATACAAACAATATACATATAAAATACTATATTCGTGACTCGATAACTAAATACCTACTAGCATATAAAAATTTATTACTTATAAATATCTTTTATGATGGATCACGTCCCGCGCATTAGTTTATTGTTGTTTTTTGAACATTAAGTAAATATTAGCGATACGATTTTTTTAAAGTAAACTTTGAATTAATGCTACGTAATGGCAAACAAATGTCATTCCAACATTTAGATACACGATAGCTGAAACCGCGTCTAAGTGCCGCAGTTCTGTGCTGCGGTATGGAAAGGACAATGAAGCAGGATCTTACCGAATATCTAGTTGAGTCAGAGTAACGCCAAGTGAACTTATCGTACAGGTTTGACTGTACGATACGGTTTGACGACGATATTGAACTGCATGCATTCCTAAATACCAAATTTTTTATTTAGATTGTTGATTGCACATCAGCCAAGGTTTAAGAAAAGTGTTGTATGCAAATGCAAAATAGACAATAACGCGAATGAAGTCGCCGTAAAACAGCCAGTTTATTTGGGGGTACCTAAGTAACCCCGTCAAGAAGAACAGATAATAAGCACAGGGCACATACCCTTTCTCGAAGCGATTTGTCGAATTTTCAGACCTTCGTTCTGGATAATGCTAGAAGGCCCAAACTTTCAGGATAAGATTAATATGGCAGGTTTATAGAATACACGTTTTATTTGTCTAGCTTTTGTATTTTAGATATTATGATCATCTATTCGTCGATTTCGACACTGACAGATGGGCTCATCAAAACGTCTAGTCTAGCTAGGGTATTTCCCGAAGACCTAGGAAAGTGAAATCTATAGGAATTTAGATGTAGGCTAGGCACTAGGTATCCATACTATAAAAAGGTGGAAGAACTCTGTCACCCTGAGCAGTCCGCCTGGGTGAGAACCACCGCTGTATCTATTTCTGCCACCAAGGAACAATGTTTGCATTGTTGTGTTCCGGTTTGAAGCATAAGCATAAGCATTTCATCTTAGTGGTCACAGTGATAACGCACATGCGGATCTGCATGTTTGTGCCTGCAACCAAATCGCATGGATCGTAGATGTTATGGGCGACAGTTACCGCTCACCATCAGGTGTCTGTTAGTTTGTCACTGCGTAGTATAAAAAAAATAGGGAAAATCAGCTACATGCATAAAAAAAGTGAACTTTTCATGCCGAAAATAAAAATGTAAAACCGTTCGACTCGAGGCGAGCGGTTCGAAAATAGAGCCCCTGGACTGAATTTTTTTGTCTGCTAGAACACGCGCGAGTAGGTTGAAGGTAAGAAGATTGGACAAGTAATAAGTATTGTTTGCGAAACCAAAACAAGTTCGTGAACTTTTTGCGGTACCTTAGTGGCCTTAGGTCTATTAGGATGCAGGGGTCAGAATCTTCGGCTTAAACTTAAATATTACATAAGTATTTATCTAAGCACAAGGTAGGGTTAGGTATTGATCCAAAACTATCTACGGAACCAACGTGATCTCGGCGGAAATTGCGTGTACCTCGGGAGCATCCAGAAACTGAGATCGCCCGAAATCTCGAATATTGGGTAATGAGGGCCTGAAAGATAATGAATATTTATTCATTAATCAAACGTTATAGATAGTTATGTCGTAGAGGACCTACTTAATGGTTCAAACAAAAATATTCCAAATGAACTTCTTGAATAATTATAGTATCGACTAATAATAGGTAGGTATAAACCTACCTATACTTTTACCTAAATTATGAATTTAATCACCTTTTGTACACGAGTTCTACTTTATTATACAAATTTTATTAAATTGCAATCGGTATCGAATGACTCATTTTCAGGCAATGAAGATGCCTTTTGATGCATTATGCCTGAAGAAGAGTAATTTAAAACCTTTCGCAATAATAAAATTTGTATAATAAAGTGACACTAGTGTACAAAAGGTGATTTAATTCATAATAATGGAATTCCATCGTGAAGTCACAAAGTGTTAAATATTTATAAGTACCTAAATATATTTTTCTAATTATTGAAATATCATTCGCCGAAAAATTTCGAGCCCTACGCTCGCTGAATTTTTAAATATTCACACCATCCGCGCTGCGTAGGTAATCAACTCGGATTAATAGGTACTTATCAAAAATTCCGCACTCAGTCTTTGGTTTATGATACATTTATGAGGTTCACAGTTCACCCAAAATTCGAAGCAGTTTTCATGCCCATTTCATGAATTATTTTCTTGACCCACCCCCCGACTCGTGGAATTCTATGGGACCATGAATACCGTTCATGAATAATCAGGATCATGGATATTGTTAGTTAAAGGCACCTACGCGTCTTCAACGGTTCTCTGATTAATTGCTACTATACCCAAAGGGTTCGTAATAATCAAAAGTTAAAGATCTTTAGTTAGTAGCTATAGGTACTGAGATTACAGTTTACTTTTATGAAAATTACAAAAACCATGTCTTCCCCAATACATTTTTCATGTTGTGAAACTTAAGTTGACCTTTTAAGTAATACCTTATCTATTTTTGCTGCCAATCAATATTTTTGCCGCGATGGTACTAAAAAAACCTTGTTGGCAAATATCTATTTGGGACAAGGAAATAACACAAACGCTTACTGATAAGAACAGCAATAAGAAAAAAATATTCCTTGAAATGAATAACCTTATCTCTCCATATCTATATTAATGAGCTCTTTTCTCAGGACGTTAAGGCTTTTATGTTGGGTTTTTTATGTTGATATCTCAACAATTGAAATGCTTCTACTTACTTTTCAGTTTAAATGTAGCCTGCAGGTACCTAATTCCGAAATTAACAAGCCTGTCTCTGACATGCATGTACGCTCCGCAGAACTAAAACTGGGCAACTTAATGAGGGTTCCATGCAACATTATAAAAACAGCAAAAAAAATTTAGGTCATGATCATCATCATGGCGTCATGTCCTGGTTGCCCCCCGCGCAGCACGCGAGGGCCCAGGGTCCGCCTTCCTGCTATTCTTGGCCCACCTCGCTCGGACTTCGGCATCTCTAGTGGTGGGCTTATTGGCATGCATATCGTTTTTGACTACGTCAAGCCATGGGTTCTTGGGCCGGCCTCTCCTTCCCGTGCCCGGCGGGTGCGGCGTAGCCAGACACTTGTTCCCCACATAACTTGCCGGTCTGCGCAAGACGTGGCCATACAATCGAAGGCGGCACTTTTGCAGCTTATCTGCGATGTCACGGATGACAAAGCTACCCCGAATGTGGCCATTTCAAACCCGATCCTTCCGTGAAACTTCAAACATCCACCGCAGCATCTTCATTTCCGTGACGCGCAGCTCCTGCTTCTGTCGCTCTAACAGGGGCCAAATCTCAAAGGAGAGCAGGTCTAACGATGGTCTTATAGACTTGTCCCTTTAACTTTATCGGCATTTTGGGGTCACAAATGACACTTGTTACCTCCCGCCATTTGGCCCAAGCAGCGGATATTCGGGCCTTGACGTCGCCATTGATGTCCCCGGTTGAGCTAAGCACAGATCCCAAGTATCTCTCCTGATCCGTGCACCTGACTTCCTCATCGCCTATGCGCACGGGTAGGGGATCTGCACTGTTGCAGGCCATGTACTCTGTCTTCGCCACATTTATCTTCAGACCGCCGTTCTCAAGTGCCTCCTTCCACTTTTTTACACGTTGGATTAGTCGCCCCTTGTCAGAGTTCAGCGCGATATCATCAGCATACATGAGCAGCCATGGAGATACCTCATGATAATATCAGATGCTGCCTGACAATACGTCTAATATAACGTTGAACAGAAGTGGGCTGAGCACAGAGCCCTGGTGTACACCAACGGTAATCGGGAACGGTTTGGTGTCACCAACGGCAGTCCTTACTATGGAATCGGAATCGTGGTACATGTGTCGGATAATGTCAATATGGGCCTCAGGTATTTATACTTGGACCGCAACGCCCACCATATCATCTCCCGAGGGATACAGTCAAAGGCCTTCTGCATGTCCAGAAAAAGAAAATGCAGGGGTGTGTTCTTTGATCTGTATCCCTCCATGAGAGTTCTCAGGGCAAATACGGGGTCCATGATCCCACAACTCGGCCGAAACCCATACTGACACTCCGAGATTGTACACTCCCGTCGGATCCGAGAGTCCACAAATTAAAATGTTGGTAAGTATGCTTTTTATGTGAGACATGATAATGGTATGTCGAGCTTGAACGATTTTCGGATGTTTTTGCTGGGGTTGTAGAACCTCGCTTTTTGCCAAACCTCATTCTGTTCCAACGTGAAGCATCCTCTTGGTTTTGATGAATTGCTATTAATCTGACTTTTAACTTTATATAAGTACCTGTAGATCATCGACCTTGATATATGTGTAGGTATCAACTTTAACGCAGCTATATTTTATTTATTTATTTTACAGTTTTACAGCAATCACATTTGGTTACAATAAACAATACCTAGGTACGTATACTCTTCCGAAAGCTAGAGTGAGCGATATAACTAACTCTGCTCGGCTCTCGGCTCGGCTGAAAATGAAACTAAACTTGACAGACTCGAAGTACTCGTCACAACTCTCTTTAAAAACAATGACAGGGACACCATAACCTAAATGCAGACTTATCTTGCGCGTACTCTACAGTCAAGCAAACCATTGCGATACGGACGCCATAGTAAATGCCGATTTCTACCCGCCTGTAAAGCATGGAGATTATGATAACCCCCTCCAATAATGTGGAAGAGGCTCAAATCCACAAATGGACTTTTATGGGATGTTGATGGGATGGTGTGAAGTAGTTGTAAGCAGCTCATCGCTGTATCTCTATAGTAGATCGACAGAGAGTACTTCCGAAAATAGTTGTAAGGCAGTGCGAATCGCGGCAAAAAGCTTGGCATCCTTTTTTAGGGTGCGACGGTACTTCAAACCGGAATAGCCTCTCCTTTTATACCGAGCTCAAGTACGCTCGTGTACGGAGTACTCACTGTTGTCACCCCTGCTGTCACCCCTCAGCCACTTAGAAAACCAAGTTTTCTTATGGGACGACTCTGCAAAGTACCAGTCGGAAAGTTTGGACTTTGTTGACCGTAGACCGTAGCCAGAGCATGCGGTAATACACTTTACAATCTAAGTTGTAAAGCTTGAAAATATCAGTGTAAAGTGCCAGTTTATCAGCAGGTGTATTATCTACGTTGTGCGAGTTATGAGTGTGCCGTGAACTTTACCGCTTGACCCCACCCACTCCCGTCAGACTCATGAGATATATATCTACTTTGCTGAGAATTCGCATGTACGATGTTTAACTGCTTCTTCTACCCGATCCGTACGGTGAACGTACAGAACACCTTCCATGTATCTGTTCTGATAGATATATTATGTACTCGTATGTTGTTGTAAATGCTATTGTTGCTAGGTTTATGGCAAGTCGATTGTTCGTAAAGAAAGCTTATGAGTAAAACAATTACAATCGTAATGATAAGAACGGAATTAGGCCGCGTGATGTACGGTAGAGCAGAATTGCACCAAAATCTTCGATTGTACGTCGTAAATGTGCGACTACCTAAGCCTAAGCCTGTGACTTCGGCGGCTTTATTTTTCGTATTTTCATGTTTTTTTAAAACCTGTGCGAAAAAAAAGAAGGAGCTTGCGGGATTAAGGCCACCGAAATGAGAATCAATTTTAAGGTATTAAAGGATTTTGGAAAGAGGTCACGCCACCGATGTCAGAGCTCTTTTTTGCTCTTGGAGATTACTTATAATTTTGTATGCATAAGATTCTTAAAGGGAAAAAAAGCTAAATTGGTAATTTGTACATATATCATATAAAAACACATGTATATTTTTTCATACATTTTCCTAAGAAAAGGATTTTTTTTAATCTACGACGACAACCGAGACTGTTTTGCTCGTTGAACGGTTGGGAATTTGAAAAAGTGTATAAAGCAAAAGTTGTAGAGAATTTTATGTAGATTACAATAGAAAAAAATCATTTTTTGCTATAGACCACCGTTTTCGAGTTCCAACCAAAGCATTTCGAATTTTTTTGGTCACTCTCAAGGTAGAAAGGGCTCTAGAGGTCGCAAACTTAAAATACACAACCCAAACTATTCCCGAACAAACTCTCAAAATTTCATTAAAATCCGAATTATGCCCAGGTAAGGCCAACAATTTTTACCTGCCGACCCGGTTAAAAAGGGGCAACAGCGTTTTGTGTTGTATATTTTAATCGCTGCGATCTCCTACCCGCCTGCCAAGCCTAAAGATTATGGCATAACCCTCCATTGATGTGGAGGACGCTCAAGAGCAGCAGGGGACCGTTATTGACTGTGTTTGTGATAATAATTATATTAATCACTCGTACACTAAATATTGCAAAAAAAAACTTTAATTATTGGTGCCGAAAAAAATATCTTCACTTCAGGGACTGCTTACAATTAGGTGACTCGCTAGCTTGTTTGCCTCTCTTTGTTATAAAAATGATTCTGGGCACAATAAAAATGAGTGTCCAAGCAAAATATCTCCGTCTAAATAAAATCACGTATTCGCTGGCTCGGACACGTAGAGAGCTTGAAATTGGAGCACGCCGTGGAAAAGAATAAACAGGATGATAGCCTGTTAGCGCCAAGTTGTATATGATAGCGATATCTGGGATAACGATTCTATGATAGTTTATGTATGTACGTTCATTCTCGTTTAAATCTTTTTATTTTCTGTAATATCGTTTCTGCAAGTTGCGGTAAGAATTAGCATGTTAGTTTATAATTTTGTTATAACGTTCTTGTAATAAATTGTAAGTTATTTCATTTGTTCGTCAGGCTTACTCAGTTGTCAAAACTTGCACACGTTATTTTTCATTTAAATCCTAATGGTAAATTCATAAAACATAATTTTATTAAACCTAATTTAGCTGTTTAAAATGTGTTTTGTCACTTACATTCAAATTCAATCGTTTTAATGGCAGAGAAATACAAAACATATTTCAGCTAAAATTAGGTACGGTATAAATAAAAAAAATAATCATCTTGGCGTTAATGTCCCGGTTGTGCTCTCGAGAACGAGGGCCCGGGGTCCGCCTTGACCATGATCCAGAATTTGGCAGGTCAGGTAATTACAGTGGAGCAACTGCCATCTGACCTCCATGACCCTGCTACCAGGGGTACCTGACCAGATTGGATCATGGTTACACATCCAGTCGCCTGAATGTGCAGGTTTCACCACGATGTTTACCCTCACCGTAAGAGCATCGGTTAGTATTCAACTAATGTACATAACTCAGAAAACAGTCATTGGTACATGGCCGGAGCGGGATTCGAACCCGGGACCTCTGGCTTACGAGTCACATACTGCAACCGCTCGGCCACCGACGCTCTTAAAATTAGGTACGGTATACATTTAAGTCAAACTCCTTTTACCTCTTTTTTTACCATTTTTTCCATTTAAATACCTTCTCATTTCTGTTCCGTATTCATCTCAAGTCTTGGTATGCTGAGTTTTGAGAGATTATTAAAAATGAGTACCTACCTACTTAACAGGCAAGAGGCATTTCCCCCATTTTTTCCGTGAATAATTAAAGAAACATAGAATATTGAATTCCAAGATTATACGTAAACGTAACTAAGTTTTGCCCGCGGCTTCGTCCGCGTGGATCCACATTTTACGTGTTCCTGATAATTTCTAATGCAATACTTAGGTATCCAACGAAATCCCGTTTTAAGCGAACGCCTTTTTTAAATATAAACCGAAGAGTTTATATTTAAAATAACAAAAATAGGGGGTGGATATTGGTATGAAACTTTTCTTGTTTACAAACTTTCACCCCTTATTTCACCCACTGGGGGGCGAACGTCCAAAAAATAATTTTTAGTGCCTCATTTACGTCATAAAAGAAAGCTCTATGCAAAAATTTAAGCTCCGTTTCCAGCAGTTTCTGCTCTACATTGTACAAGAAGAGTTTGGACAAGTGAGATTTTTGTTTTTAGGGACAAGGAACTTTGGAGGCATTGGATAGAACTGAACGAGAAATGCATATTTTTACTGGTCGCATTGACGTGAGACACCCAGGTATATTGGATTCTAGAAACAAGCCAAGAGGTATTGGAATACCACCGTAAGCAATCTGGGGGATAGCAGTGTCAGTACCAAGCCGCTTACACATATATGAGCAGATAATGATGAAACCCTGAGATATCATCGGATTTACTAACAGCCCAAATGAGATCTATAGGCACAGACTAATTACACAATAGACATGTGATCTTCATAGTTTTCTGCTTTGAAAAGAATTCCGGTTCTACATTCAAACTTTAATTTAGTTCACTTGTTTCACTGAATTGGCAGCGTCGCCGGGGACATAGATTATATTTACAACACTGTTGAACAGAATGGACAAAGGAGCAAAGTACCTAGTAAAGGCAACAAATAGAAATAAAACATCTAGTATGAAAATAGTAAAGATGTATTTTATGCTTAAATGTCCTCTTTTTATAACTAAAATAAGTGCCATGAAATAGTGTTGGTAAACAATTTTATGGCGTCTTTCTAAGGGTTTTTTTTCGTAACTGGTTGCGAAAATCAGTTACGAACATGGAATAATTATTCTTATTTGATAACCAGTTACGAAAATATGAATGAAAACTATTGTTTTTTCAACCAGTTACTAGAAATTTTTGTTTGCGACTACGTCTTCGTGCAAATAGTTTTATGGTAGTTTATCTTGTGACCATTATGATATGACCACACATGCATGCATACATACATACTGATTTCTTTACTACCCTTCCTTGGCTCCGCCGTAGTCGGGTAATAATATATTGAACTAATACTAAGTACGCGGTGAGTATCATATCATCCGCCCAGCTATTATACCTACGAATCAATATCGCATCTGGATTTTCTATCATGTTAATCTATGTCACTATCCTTGTCACACGCGTGATTTAATAAAATTGTTTCTCTTTTCTTTGTTAAAAACGTTTTCTTCACGAAAAATTCTAATTTACTGTAAATACGCAGTAAAACTTTAATATTTTATAAAGTAACGCATGATATAAGACCCCTTAAGTTTCATTTTATTTTAATTGATAATTGTGTACTTCCGAAATTTATACGACGTCATATTTGTTGCCTTTTTGGAGTGAACTGAGAGCAAGACCGTACAATTGGTTGAGTTTATAATTCTGCCTTTATGTATATGTCAAAATCTATGAGATATATATATGATTAATAACGTTGAGCTATATGTCATTAGTAAGGATTGAGGAGGCATTAATCCTCGAATAGCTGTAAGAAAAAAGTTATGGTCAATTGAAGTAAACCATAGTAGACCATAACTTTTTTCTGAAAGCTATTCGAGAGTTATCGAAATAATAAAACTTGTAGAAAATAATTGGTCATATAGGCTGGGGTCCATACATTTCTGCCGGTCCTCCTTTGAAGAAATAACAGAAGTAACGTTATTGATGAAGATAGTGAATAGAAGACAGGATGCCACCCAGCGATACACCTGCTACCTAACCGAGATGCCAGTTACTCTTTCACGGCTAAACCACGGTACCAATTTTGATGAACTTCGGTATAGAGATAGTTTAGAAGCTGCACATTTACATACCTGAGGACATAGGCTACATTTTATTCCCTTCCATTCGCAAGCTAGCAAGATATAGGAACAATTATTGATCTTGCGAGCTAAAGCGCGGACGGAAAGCTCTATCCTGCTTTATAGCTATATAGCTATAGTCCTGCCATACAATTAGTTTTGAATTGTCGGTACCTATTTACCAACTTCGTACCTTACTAGTAATGGGTAACCGTTTATGCTTGGTAGGTCATACGTTTTATTTTTTAATGGTATGTATTATGTTCCATAATGGTATCATTAAGAAAATAATGTAGGTAGTATCGTAAAATTCGTATAGTAGGGTTTTGCCTATAATGTCATAGGAAAAAGCAGGTAAATAGTCATAAGTCGCTTTTGCAAGTACACACGGTGATCAACTTTATACGAACACACATAAAGCTGAATCTGGCATAGAGCGTCCAGCGGACTGTACTGTAACGTACTGGTAGCCGAAACTGGAACACTCGTGTTAATCCTACTAATATTACAAATGTGAAAGTTTGTATGTTTGTTTGTTACTCAATCACGCAGAAACGGCTCAATGAATTTGGATGAAATTCGGCAGACATATAGTTTA
Source organism: Blastobasis adustella (assembly GCA_907269095.1). Classification (NCBI taxonomy): domain Eukaryota; kingdom Metazoa; phylum Arthropoda; class Insecta; order Lepidoptera; family Blastobasidae; genus Blastobasis; species Blastobasis adustella. The sequence goes on along the minus strand of OU026123.1, from coordinate 10,283,598 downwards.
TAAACTGGATTAAGTACTTAACTTATTGCGGTAACTGTTTACCGCCCGGCAGGCCGTTAGCTTATCTGCCACCTTAGAGGTATAAAAGAAAAGGAAAAAAAATTAACACAGGACCACAATGTAACATAAGTTCTAAGTCGCCGCGGACGAAGTCGCGACAAATATAAAAACACGTACATGCTGAGGCTATAAAAGTCAAAGGTTTAATTTCTTTTTTACTGTACATACAAACATAGCCTTTTGTAGATGTACTTTTTGTTGTGTTAGTAGATGAACTAATGAATAATGCAACAAATTTTAGTTAAAAATAAATAATTAAAAAACTTTATCGTTTTGAGCTGCAATCAAATTAATATGTTGATGGCTAAAATGCAAAATTTTCTTATTACTGCGCCAATAGTTATATCATATCAACAAAGTTTGCTAAGCTTCCCCCCTCTTTGAAGCTGCCAATCAATCACTAGTGATGGGAATTCAGTTTCAAATGTTGAATCTAGATAAATGAGAACCTATTTGTATTACTTAATACAAGCACGAAAACATGGTAAACACTATCGTATCGTATACCGAAAAAAAAGTTGAGGAAATTTCCTACTCAATAATTGCCTACCTCTGAAATCTATAGAATATGGAATGTATCGACTATCTGAATTTTTATTCGCTATACCAGATGGCTCTGCATACTTACCTACTTACTGCGCAGGCTCAACGACACAAAGAGGATCTTGGCCTTAGACACCAAATGACGCCACTCATGTCGATCCGGAACGGTTTCCTTCCATCTCGCCAGAACAACGGCGTAGCTACTGCCTTAGCAGTCGTATCAATGATAAGGGGCCCCCGGGCCACAGGGACCCAAACGCGTGTAAGCAAACATTCGTAAAGTATTATCCACAATTTCAGTTAAACTCTTAGGCCGTACCTACTTCCAAAGAAGTAATTGAATCAAGTGATATAATTAGTTTTTATACACAGTTAACTTTCGTATTGAAACAACAACAACTTAGGGCAAATTGTCTAAAATGGCAAAAATGTTGATCTCACGTCGAAAATCTTAAAAAATGTTTACAGTATCGGCGGGGTCGAAATAATTAACAAACTCTTTACTCAGTTATTTCCTTATTAGTGGAGTCCAGATAGACCTGACTCATAATAAATTCGTCTTGGTCCATACGCTCGCCCTCACAATCTTCGAATTGGTCTGTTTTCAAGTTAATCATGGAAGCAAAAGCTTCCAAATAATCCAATAATAGCCAAAGTGTCAGAAATATCGAGCTCGCTGCGTTCGCTCATTCATTGTTCACTAAGAAAATTTTAATAAACAATCTCGCCACACCCAGAACGTCAAAAATGTCGAGTTCGCCTATCGTCCATTTATTGCTTTTACGTTATTATTAATAAAATCGCTGAAGTTTCGAACTTGCTTCGCTCGCTCATTCAATACATATGTAATTTTCGTATTAATCACGCTTGGTTTTAATATAGCCAAGCCAAAGGCCAATATACCAAAAATTCCGAGTTCGCCTCGCGGACCGCCCCGGCGTTTAACGAGTCACGCAAGGTTTAAAATGAGATCGTCACCATCGTCCATTTATTGATTGTATGTTATTTTATTGTAACTGCGCAAGGTTTTAAGGAGTGAATAACAAAAATCACGAGCCCCCTAGTCAACAATTGATAAGGGGCAAGTTAGGCAAGCTTCGCCACAGCTTCAGAGGCCGAGATGGAAGGCTTTTCGTACCAAAACTTATTTATTTTAACCTTGTCTTAATGTCCCTCAAACATAAAATACATAAACATACATAATTAATAGTTATTTTGACTTAAAATTTTTTGATAGCATGTTAATAGTCTGTTATACATCAGTAAAATTGCCACGATTACCTACGATTAAGATTTTGGTCTTGGATATTTAAAACTTTATTTTCAGCTTCTTTCAGTCTAAATTTAGTTAATTTTATAATTATACTTTATATAGCAATTCTTAAAGAAATCTCTAATGGAACAACGAAAATAAAGCCTATTTGTTGCCCCATTAGAAATGTTAAATAAACATTTTATATAACCACTAATTCATTATCAAATAATACATTTAGGCCGGCTTGCACAACATTTTTCAACGCATTTCAGCTGATACTTAAAAAAATTTCGTACAAAAAACGTTAAACGTCATTCTTAAACGTGTTTAAGAGTTTGGTGCAAATGGAGTGATTTTTCCCACTTTTATTTTTACTCAATATATTCTGTTTTTCTTTTACAATAGCCCCGGTGGACATTATACAAGTGCCGGTAGCAGGAAAGAGATCCCGCGGGAGATCCAGGAAGTGATGGATTTACACAGCTGAGTCGGATGCTAGAGCCAACGGCCTACGACGTGAGGAGCTGAAAACCGGGCGGAATGAATGACGATAAGTAAGAAAGCGGACCCTTGCCTAGCATAAGCCAAGATAAACGCATAGTGATTTGGTTATAGATGTAGTGAATATTAGTTTTAATATTCTTTGAAATAGGTAGAAATTTTAAACCTCAATCACAAAAAACAAGTAAGCTAGTCAATACTCCTGCTCCAGACTTTGGAATCCGCTAGCTCGCTAAATATATAATCTTCTATCTGCCTTATTAGCCAGTTAGATTTCATGATATTTTCCATAATAAACGTAACAGAAGATGAAGAGGGGATATTAAATATTCAAATCATAACCTGTTTTTTTTTTTACTTGAAAAGCGAATGCAGGTACGATGACCTGAATAGTCGGAGGTGGCTAACAATTACGATTAGGCTGCGGTAACAGAAACAGGAGTAGCGAATTTGTCTGCCAAATTGAGTATCTATATTTTATAAAGTTACAGATGCAATAATTAATTAATTTCCTACAACTAATTTCAAATCAAGTACCCATTGGACTGTGATCGAATTAAAGCTCGAATTTGTCGATGTTTCATATTATATTATTTATAGGTTTTGAAATTTTCGTGGTTATTTACCACACTTTTATCGTACATGTTATCAGCTTTATTACTACGGTTACTATTGTTTTGACCTCGATATTTTGACGCAGTTGCATGTGTCTCAAATTATTTAGATATAACATCTATTTTGTAGGTAAACACAGTTCGATTATTAATCCATTAACGTAACCATTTCAATAACACTTACAAAGGGTACATTGAATAAGCCGCCGCGCCGTCAGCACCGTGTGACTGTTGTAGAGGCGCTACGCGGCGGCTACGCGGTGCCCGCAGGCTGGGCGGCGGACTGCGGCGGGGGGCGGACGGCGGACTGCGGCGGGCGGGGGTGCCGGGTGCCGCGGTGCGGCGCGTCAGTCGAGCACCGCGCGCCGCCGAGTGCCGAGCCGCGTCGCTGTTATGCCGGCGCGCCGGGGCCGCGCTGCACGTGCCGCGAGCCTAGCTGGCCGCGCCGCCGCCGCCGCGCGCCGCCTGCGCCGCGCGCGCCGTTCGCCCGTGCCCGCGCTTTCTGCCGCACGCGATTACCCATCTCACGTCTACTGGAATGTAAATATTTATGGATGTCAGTTTTCAGTTGTTTAGATTGGCTGTGAATTTTAAGGTACGTAACTAATGTCTGATGTTTCCATTTTTGCACGACGTTTTAGACTAGACGATATTTACGTGTCGATTTCAATGAAAGTCTCGATCAAAGTACGATACCTACCCGTAAACTGTAGCATGCCTTTTCGATATCGCAATGTGCTTTGTGCCTTTGTACATAATTGCTCACGATGACTTCAGTTAATGGCGTTCGAAGTACCCGCTATATTTGGATCGATAGTTTACTATTTAACGCGGGTAACGTTGGGTCGAACAGATTTTTCGCATTACATTAAGTGATTAAATGTTATGACGGCAGCAAGGCAACACGAACGCGCCGCCGCGCCAAAATTTACTTTCCATGGTCACGACTATAAACATAAGTACCACAATAAATATTAATTGGGCACCCAGAAAATATAACAAGAGTATTTATTCAGCCACACATATACTTACAAAGTTTTGAGGTGTTTTGAGATACGATTGTTTCTAAAACACGCACAGCATGCGTCTGCGACTAGGAACACCTTAATGCAAATTTAACACAATTGTTTAGTTATTTTACTTCCCACTCTACAATCACTGAGCCCCTGTATTATTTTGCTACCAACGTGTCCCCTATTAGGAGTCGATCAAAATTGTTTGCAAAGAACGTAGCCAAACGTATTTATCCATTGCAGGATTTTATACGAAAGTACATATTGTGTCATGTCATAACATTCATTGGCATAAAATGTTTAGGTGAAAATGAAATCGGCAAGGCGTGTGCGAGTACATGAAGATGCAATACGACATAGGTAATATTTTATACATATAATTTGTTCTTACTTCCTTTATCTGTAGAAGAAGTAGTAAATCTTTTTCTTTTCTTTGCTAAACAAAACATCTAATTTTAAAAAACTACTAAATTTAGTTTCTATCAGTTTCTTAGATAGCTTGTAAATATGATTTAAAACTAATTATCTAATTTCAATCTCCGAAACTAAAAGAAATTAATTAAAGGTCGTGAACAAAATGTAGGTCCTTTGTTGTTGGAATATGTCTATAGGTTTATTACGAATTCGAGAATAACGCAAATCGAGGTACAGTAATAATAAAACTAGGTATTTAAAATAACACGTTAACCCTTTGAGTAAGCGTTACGTGGAAAACGGTTTTATTCGTCGTGCGTGTAGCATCTTCTTTACCCAAGTTTAAAAAGTATGTTAAAGAAGTCATCTCCGTGTAATTGATACCCATCTAATGATTATACTTTTGTTTTTATGATATTTTATGTAGATATTAATGTAGATCGTTTGGTTTGCTGTTATAGTATGTATCAATTCAGGAAACTATAGGTCTTATTATTTCTTAAATGCTTTTGAAATGTTACTCTGTATAAGACTGTTTCTTTCTCATGAATAAAGATAAAAGAAAAATAATAAAATTCAAATATAAAGTAGGTTTATACAGTAAAGAAGAAGTCATTTATTGTAATTGATGATTTTCCAAATGAATTATTTGAAAACAGTATGAATAAAGCATTCCGTCCAATTTAATCTCCATTTCGAATTTCTTTCGCTCCTTTCGGCGCCCTAAGCCGGCTTATTCGGGTAATGTGTTTCATTCGAGGAGTATTTCAGTTATTTTAGCCGCCATTTTAACCAATAAAATTGTGAACAGTGTCTTTGTTCGTTTATTCTCTTTGTTCCGTTGAAGACACGACACAGGCGCCTGCAACATGCTCACCTCACACAGCCCCAGCGTTACCTGACCCACATAAACTAACCCCGTTTAGGGACCAACCACTCATTTCTTATGCGAAACAATCTACGTAATAGTTTATCTATGTAAACTATACTATTGCATTCATGAAAAGTAATAACTCACTAATAACATGAGCGCCGCTGAAGTCGGAATACTAAGTAGATACATTTCTTTGTTTATGTGTATATAAGCTCGTTCTTCACCGCTCCGCTGGGCAAATGAGAAAACGCCGCATCTCGAATAACTTATTTTTATGAGCACGTAGACGAGCACGTTACGACTTGGAAGATTGATTTAAATTTATATCTTTAAATCGATATGTTTATTCAATACAATTATTTATATTGCTTATTCATGTAGTACCTACCTAATCATGAATCACTCATAACAGGCATAACGTAAATATAATTGGTTCAAAGTTAGTAGACACGCATGAGAATTACTCATAAATATTTAAATGTAGATGTTGCATGTACATACTCATTTGTAGTTTCGTATGATTCATTATTTCTAAGAGATAAAAATGTAGGATTATCACGTAAAATTATCAAAGGCAATCATAAGAATTGTTAAAATAACTAGATTTAGCTGACAATAATAAGAGTACCCATAGTAAAGCAGAGAAGTTAACTTTGTACCACGTTTAAACAATGTAGTGACAGCTTATCCAGCCCTAGTATGAGCCGTCAATATTTCCTTTCTAGATGTTTGATGTAGTATAGAGTACAAACATGTAATTAAACAAACAACAACCTTTTGAATTAGAGCCCGCTGTAAGGAACTTAACCTTAACTGCACATTTTACTTTTGGATCAATTAAATTACAAGTTATATGAAGTCATATCAGACGTGAGAGAATAATTTAAAGGGAGAGCTCCCGCGTGCCCAAATTTACGAGTACAAGCCTAGCTGGAACATGTTGACGCGGCGGTGGATCCGCGCCACTTAACTCCACCTCAATCAAAGTTCTACCTGCTGTCTAGAAACTTCTGCTGTCTTATTGATAAATGATAGATATACTTACGTGTTTGAGAAGCGAAATGATTATGTTATTTGAAGATAAATTGTTTGGAATTAATTACAACCTGCCTGGAATTATTACAATTAGGCCGTGTGGTGTCCGGCATGGTAGAATAGCACCAACCCCTTACACACATAAGTGTCGTACAAGGCGACTAATGTTTTCGAGCCAAAGATTTAGTCTCCGTAGGCTAAAAAATGGGCAGGTTTTTCCATTGTTATATTTATAACACTGCGATCTCAAACCCGCCTGTCAAGCGTGGAGATTTTGGCAATAACCTCCCATTTCATGGGAGAGGCCCTAAGTCCTGCAGTGGACTGTATGTAATGTAATGAATGATGAATTACAGCTTATAACAATATATAATATACAATCGCTAACACATATATAGCTGTATATAGCAAGTGTTGATATATGTTTATATAGTTAGGTAGGTATATACAAAAACCTTTACGCAAGCTTACGGCTCGATCTTCAAAGTAGTGTGCCTAAATGAATAAAATGAATACGGCCACCTCTTATTCCCTTCCACGCGAGTGAAGCCGCGGGCGGTCTTATCGAAAACAGTCGCATGGTTTCGCAAGAATGCTTGTTAACATCGGTAGTTCAGTAATAGGGAAGCATTCGAACGTTCGTAAAGCTGTAGGAAATGAAAATATAATTATGTAGAATAATAGATTCTATTGTTTTGTTATTTCAAACACCAGAGTTTATCTAGACTAAAGTCTAAGGTGGCAAACACGCTTACGATCTAGTGTAGTAAAAAACTTGAATCCGGGAGTCTGAAATTATAAATTCTACTCATTTTTGAAGGGCTCAGTGACCTAAACACTCAACGAGCCTAAAGTCGAGCTGAGCACGAGTCATCAGAGCACGGACTCGGGTCTTAAAAGAACTCGAGTCGTAAACATAACTCTAATCCGAAAACTTGACTTGAAGCGACTATACAAAACGCCACAGGAAATTATACTGCCGTTTAAACACCGTATCACATCACCGCTCAGTAGATACTTAAAGAGTCGAGCAAGACTCGTTACATGAAAAGACTCGAGCGCACAATAGACTCGAGCGCTAATCGAACTATAGTCTATTCGGAAATTCCATACGCTCATAATAAATCAGCAGCAAGCAGTTTAACACAAACAATATAAGTTGTTTCGGGCATAACAAAACAATCATGCAAAAAAGATGAAACTGAACTGTTATTATTTACTTAGTTGGCTTTCATTAAACGCTAGGTATAGAACTGGATGTGTTTTGCTTCATACGCGTGGCCTTGTTTTGAGAAGGCGTTAAACTAACAATTCTATAATAGAATTCTGTCTAAAATGATTGAGAATCAATTTAATCCACTATCATTTTTTGCCCGTTGTCAGTGGCGATGGGAAATGTCAGTTGTACAAAACCGGACGGCCGGTCAAAAGGAATAAAAATACTTAGTAGGAAAGCTCGAAAATATTTTTTTCTCTTTCTGTGGAAACGGAGCTTTTATTTGTGAAGATCTGATATTCACTGAAAAATAAATGTAAGTCGTACAAAATCTTGTCACCAATTACTTACGCATCTGTAATTACTCGTAATTAGTAATTGACCATCACGAAATCATTCACATTTATCTGCACATAATTTTCTCATTTTTACGCTTTCTGTCTTTCAATTGTTCCTTTATTATATGTTGTTACATTGATAGGCCTATTTTAATGTACGTTTTGTGATTGCATTGATCAATTGAACTATAAATCTTGTGAAAAGGTGCGCCGATTTCCTGGCGTTCCGCAACACCTACGCTCTCGCAACAATTATTTAGAGAACTAATATGATAATACACAACTGTAATGCGCGTAACAGTATCTATCTTGGTACGCAGCGCATCGTAATCGACGAGAGATGGATGTATTACTCATCTACTGTATCTGTTTAGCTTCTCCAGCGACACAGTTAAAACTTGGACTTCTATAAATAAAAAATCAGCGGAATTGAGTTAGCTGACCATCTAAAAATAAGATAATTTTTATACTAGGTGGTCATCTAAATCGATGAATGACTGTACAATGCAGAATCTTGTGTCACCGAGTTAAAACTATGAATGATGTGGTGTGGTAGTTAGTATTAGTGGTGTTAGAGCGTGCCGAGTGGGTCGTGCTGAGGTGCTGAGGTGCCGGTTTTCCGCAGCGAGTGTAAGCGTGGCGGCGCGGGCGACCGGCTGGCGACGCCGCGGATGTCGCTGCTGGGCAAGCCGCTCAGCTACCGCGCCACGCGCCGCGACGCGCGCTACCGCCGCCTCCAGTCCAAGTTCTACAATTTCCTCGAACGGCCGAGGGGAGTGAAGGCCGTCCTCTATCATATGATTGTGTAAGTCAACACCCAGACATTAACCCACTTTCCGGCATTTGTAAACAAGCCCATCCATATTTTTTTATTTGGCCGTCACCACATTACACTGACGCTACAATAAAATAGGATTCTGAATCTCAAAAGGAAAAACACGGAAATAGAACCGCTTTTTTGTCTATCTGTCTATATTTAATTTTCAATTCAAATTCTAGTTTTTATTTTAAAAGCCAATCAGCAAAATAATTACGTCGTTGTAAGTGAAGGCATTTCGTCGCGATATTTGTTATTAACACATTTATCGTTAACTAATGGCTGAATGCTTGCGAACTAACGATGTTTTTGTTCAATCTAATAACAATATTGTGCTTATACCGTAGGTAGTAAACGATTCAATGTTACAGTAACATAAGCAAACACATTCTGTTTTGAAGTATTAATGGAGTATTCAGTGGCGCAACATAAGCACCAAAACTTAATTACGAGGGATTCGTTACTCATATTTGACATCCCTCGTGTGTGCTCCCACTTGAGCAGTTTTGAGCAGACAGATGGAAATTACACAGACGTTTTCGAAGTGTAGTACCCACTTCACAAAGTATCCACGACGACGAGCCATGCTCTGATTGCTTGGAGAGAATACATTACATTCCTAGAGGATTATCTTTATTTGTGAAACATACTGTATATTCACGAAACCGATTTTCAATTTCTTTATGGCATTATTTCTAAAATTAGTTCATTTCTAGCAATTTTAGAAATTATCCAGAAAATATAATATTGCGATACTTGTTTCATGAAAGATCGGACGGTACAAGACGTAACAACGGTGGCCTAATGGGTACCGATGTCGATCCTCAGTGTCGCCATGTACCAATTTTCTTTTTCTGAGTTATGTACTAATGTACACTGGCCGATGTTCTTGAGGGAAAACATCGTTATGAAACCTGCTCATTCAGGCGATAGAATGTGTAACCATGATTCAATCTGGACAGGTTTCTCTATTAAAAGGGTAACAGGGCCAGAAGGCAGTTACACCGCTGTAATAAGTAATTACCTGATCTGCCAAATCCTGGATCATGATCCAGGTGGATCGAAATTACCGGGATATTTATGCCAAGATGGATATTATTGTTGTTATCCGGTTCGATCGTATACTGCAGCCCGTTCGGTCACTGACTAATGTAAAATGGTAGGTATTCTGATTGAGCTTGTATTGGTTCACTAGTGACAATAAATCTGTCAGACTGTATTCGATGACAGTGCCGCGCCCCACCACCAGTCTATGATTTGAAGAATCTGAAAACATATGCCTACAACCGGCCGCTACTATTCTCATTAACGCACCACTTTTGGTAAACAATCTCCAGCTGACAACGAAACAACAGCCGAATACGAAACGACAACGTTCTAATTATAATCCAGTTAGTTATCCTACCACACACTACGTCTCTCTTGTGAAATAAATTCTAGACTAGAACACTCCACAATCTAGCTAGAGCCTGGTGTCAAGCCGAATGTTTGTTTGTTGCTCTTTGATACGTCGATACTACGTAGTGATTGACCTGTTGTTGGTTTTACGATATTTTGAAGTGAAATCAATAGTTCATTAGCATTACTTTCATGGTTAATTTGAAACCAATTTCAAAATACATGTTTATGTGTACTTTATATGAATAAACCGGATAAGTGCGAGTGGGACTCGTGCCTTGACGGTTCAAAACTAACATACCTAAATGCGACACTTGCAACAAGTCATTATGTTCAGCTGCTACAGTAATATTTGCGGTTGGTATTAGAACTTGTGTGTAACGACAATGGCCATGTAGTGTCCGGCAGAGTACAATAGCATCAACCCTTACACTCGTGGATGTCGTACAAGGCGACTAATATTTTCGAGGCAAATTTCTAGAGTGTCCGTAGGCTGGAAAATGGGCTGCAGCATTTTCCATTGCTATATTTACAACACTGCGATCTCCAACCCGCCTGCCAAGCGTGGAGATTATGAAAATAATCTCCCCTCTCATTGTAGAGGCCCTAAGGACTGTTATGGGCTGTGACGATAATGATGATTAACAAGTTTTCTTAGACATTTCATGAAAAATGCAATTCACCAACCGTAATGAGACATATACTTTATATTATGTATAATATAAAAAAATCTCATTTGATCCTTGCCCTGGTTCAGGTTCTAGTTTTGGTCCAATACCAAGTTCAAGGACTTGAATCTCGTACTGGACTTGGACTTGGGCCTGGACCTAGAAGTGGACCTAGACGTGAACTTGGGTAAGAACTAGAACCTGAACCAGGTCTTTGTCTTGCAGGATTTAACTAATGGGATTATTGGGAGTAGCTCGCAGAATCGATGGTCGATGGGTCGGATGTTATTGAGTGGTGAACAGGATGGCCTCTTGAGAGGCCGACCTCCTTCAGGTCATATGGTCTCACTCTGAATAGTTTTTCGTGACATAATTTTCGATTTTTCATGAAAAATTTACAATCGCAATCAGTTTTATCTAAAAGAGGAATTCCACATTCGATTTTGGCTTAAAAAGGCAGAGAGAGAGATAAATCTATGCGTTAAACAGGAACAAAACATAAATGGGTGAATAAATGTGACTGATTTTAGCTAGGGCAGCCAGACGAAAAAATTAATCACCTGTTAACGGTAGATTAGTAAATTTTACAGTAAATGGCTTTTCAGAAAGCCAGAGTTGTTTAATAGATTGTTAAATGTGACAGTCTGTTATCTAATTGGACATTTGACAAGCGTTTCAGAAACCTGGTGAAAGCTTTCTCATTTATCTATAAGACCTCGTTTTTTTACTAAATTTCACGATTCTAGTTCTGCGGGAGGTTTGTTTGCGGCATTGACCTTATTATGTCATAATATAAAAACAAATTCATGGGTTCGTATTTTTTCTTTCTTTGTGCCTTAAGACCTCAACTTTTGTCAAGCATGATTGTTAATGTCTCGTCATGATTGTAAAGTCCGCTAACTTCATGTCAACAAAATAAAAATGCTGCGGTGGATGTGCGACTCGACCGAGTCCAGAACGAGTACATCTGTGGCAGCCTTGTATAAGATTGAAGAGGCTCGCCTGCGCTGGTTTGTTCACTTGCTCAGTAAGCCCCAAAGGTAAAGGTACGTAGGAAATGTGTGCCTACCTGCCGGTATCAGGAAATAGATCCCACGGGACGCCTAAGAAGCGATGGTTTGATATCACTGAGTCAGCCACGAGACAAACGGCCTATGACGTGATAATGCTGAAGACCGGGCGAGTGGAGTAAAAAGCGCAAGAAATCTGTTAGAAGCCGAGATTGACCGCTTGGAAGAAGATGATTATGAACATGAAAATGAAAATGAAAATGTGACTAAAAGATCATATTTTAGTTTCCTAATGTAAGAATAATCTCTGTGACAGACAGGCTGCTCGTGACTATAGAGCGACGCAATCGCTTCGAAATATCGAGATAAAAATTCGGGTTCCGCTTTTACCTTTAGAGGATTGAAACCCTAAAATTGAGTAATTATTGGTGCAATCTTTTCCGCTTACAAGGGGCTTAATTTAAATGGTTTTATGTAGGTACTGAGAATTTATGTACCTACTTATTCCGAAAAAGAAAAGTATGTAACGCATAAGTTCTATTTTCCATAGATACAATCTTTACACTCCATTTACTGGTTTTATGATGATGTCCTATATCATATTATTTATTTAATGTTTTAACGGTGGAGGTATTTGTTATTAGGCATCTCAGCCGCAGAACGCCTACTGGATTTCCTACGACTTTATCACAAGGTCGTCCGTCCATCTTGTGGGGGACTGTCCCTCGTTGCGATTAGTATACGTGGTTACCACTCGAGAACCTTTCTGCCCCATAGGCCATCTGTTCTTCGAGCTATGTGTGTGAGCCCTACCCATTGCCACTTCAGTCTTGCGGCTCTAGAAACAATACCGAAGACCTTAGCTCTGCTACATATATCTTTATTTCTGATCCTATCATCTAGAAGCTCCGGGCGTAGCTGTTTCCATCGCTCGCTGAGTGATTTTGAGCCTCCTTATGAGGTCCTAAGTTATTAAACGGAGACTGCGTAATTGGAAAGCTGAACTTGGCGGCAGCTATTTTTTCATGTTCATTACTTATTTAATATAGACTGCGTTTCCCTGCGGATCGTCGGCGTATTAGGTTTCGATCCTTTTAAAGCGGTCCGCGAGATCCTTATGCGTTCCAGGGCAGAAAGTACCTACCCTGTATATCTAGCTTTGGATAGTATATCCTACGCAGCGTGGGTAGGCCTCCCCACAAGGTGGACCGACGACCTGGTAAATATCGCAGGTACCAGCTGGATGCGGAATCCACAGGACCGTCCTTTGTGGATATCTCTGGAGGCCTATGCCCAGCAGTGGGCGTCTTCTGGCTGATATGATGATGATGATGATGATGGTAGTAGATCCTATTGCTTTCTATCAATGTACGCTTGCTGTTGTAGCTGGTGTTGCCGATGTCCATAGGCAGCTGTGACCACTTTCCATCAGGTGGCCCGCATGCCTGTTTATCTACAGTATTGACGATGTATATTTAATACTATAAATAAATGAATATGAATATTACATTAAAAAAAATTGAATTTTCGGAAGTGATTTATTTGGGTATTTAATGAGATTCGAATTATCACACTGATATACTTACTTACCAAAATATTTCTCTCTCTCTCTCTCTCTCTCTCTCTCTTTCTCTCTCTTGTCGTGTTTGATATTTTGTGAAGTATAAATTATTATATGAATAATAATATTTAAGTATCACTTTAGAAACAGGTGCATCTTAAATCTTATGTCTAACAAAAAATAATTTGAAATAAGTACCTGTATTTTCCGAAACAAATCCTAGTCACTTTCTCTAAACCAATTTTTCCTAGTACCTACTTAAATATTGCACTAAACAGGACCTATTTTAATACAAGTATACCTATACTTAAGAGTGTACCTATAGCTAGATAATAGTAATTGGGGTACCTAAGTAACTGTTTACTATGCCTCAACATCAGGATGTATTTCATTTAAATAGTAATTTGTCTTGTCCCCCATTACGCGTAATCGTATTTTGATTGATAATTAATAGACATACACGCGAACTAATTATAAAGTTTGTATTTCGTGCATAATTTAAATAAATTCACCGGGCCTGAATCAAATTCGTCCAATGATTAGAATGTAAATTCATGCTTGTAATCAATTGAAGAGATAAAGATTAGTTGAAGCTTTATATTGGTCCTTTAATAATTACTAGCAGTTGTTTGCAGTTACGTGAAACTGAAATTAACTAAGTACTAAATACGCTAAGCGAGCATGACATCCGGGATACCGAAAGCTCCCCACTAATCTCACCACAATCCAAATTTGCGTATGAATTCGCGGAACTTCCAAATTCGTAAATAGATTTAATGCGATTTTATTCCAAATCTAGGTCAACTCACAAAGGAACGGAGGTGTCGTGAATTTAATAAAAGTGTGAAGCGATCACTATTCCTTCAAAATATTCGAAAAGTTTTAACTAAGTGTATCTGAAGACAGGTCCTAACTACAGAGCTATAAAAATTTACTTTGTATGCATCAGTACTTACTTACTACGAATTTATGTCCATTGTGGTGCCAAGTTTGATATTGAATCCCTCTGAACAGATTCTTGAAACTAAAACCGCAATGTATATTGATTCTACACATTAAATACGATGTTAGCTTCATTAACCATGTCCCATGGTACAGGTTCCTGATGGTGTTCATGTGCCTGTCGCTGTCGGTGTTCTCCACCATCGAGGAGTACGAAGTAAAGGCCGGCCTCGTGCTGTTCTACATGGAGACCGTGGTCGTGGTCTGGTTCGCCATCGAATTCTTCCTAAGGTACGTTACTGGGGTTAGCCCAGAGCTAGCTCGCCAACGCGCGGTCCGAAATAGCATCATAAACATGGACCTATTTGTACGTTCTCATATACACGTCCCTCCCTATTACACACATGCACAATGTACACTCGAAGCCGGCCGAAGAATGGCGGGAACCAAAATTCCCGTCTCTCGAACATACAATACACTAAATACACTCTCAACCACAATGGTCGTTATTTTGTTACAATTTAATTTCTTGCCGCGGGTCTCTGCGCCTTTTCATCAGAAAATGTGAAATAGTAAGCACAAACAAAGTCCTCGACAGGGCTTGTTCTGATAAGCTCCGAGGGCTTTCCACGCGTTGAGTAATTTCTCTCTCTATGTGGACGTATTACTCGACTTCCGTGGATTTATATCGGCCGTATTTTCGTTTCCTTTATCTCGGCTGTTTTTCTTATACGTTTATAGATATTTTTATAAGATTTACACGTTTCCTATCCTATCTACTCGTAAGTACATATTTTATCTATCATCAAGCCTGTAAACGGCTCATGCACAACCGAGTAGAAGTTTCCAAGTGATAAATGGGAAAAATTATTCACTCTGCCTTTCATTCGGAAAGGCTACTCTGTCTTATGTGGTAAACGGTTAAACGTTATACATATGTGAAGCATTTATATAGCTAACTTTTGTCTAATCAATGTTACTACAAAGTATCATTTTGATGTAGTTTTTAGCAATGATCAGATACGCCATAAAACTAGGTAAACAAAGACTGGCTAAATTGTTTCTTTTCTTTTTTAATATTAATCCTATAATTTGACGATGTTCTTGGAGTACAGTTCATTCCTTTGTTCTGTGAAGGTTGTGGTCGTCAGGATGTCGGTCCCGCTATCAAGGCTCAATGGGCCGCCTCAAATTTCTAAGGCGGCCCTTCTGCATAATAGGTAAGTAAGGTTATTCCATTACGTAATATGAAACAGTATACACAGCTATGTTTAATCCACTTGCAATCACGCACGGTACTTAAGTTATTAAAACAAAGCATTAATTCTCCTACCCTTAAGGAAAAGGGGCGTGATTGTATCAATGTATTTTGTATGGGATTAGTCAATCAATATATGGGATTTTGTATTTTCTTTTGAATTCAAACTGACTGTGACTAATAATCTTCTCATTATTATACCCATGAAACTATATTGCCGTGTAAAGAAAATTGCATTTACTAAATAAACCTAGAACCACCCAAGTAACATAAGGTTACTTTTATTGATAGAGTTCACGGAGGGCTCGTCCCACCCATCATTGTAAACAACTATCGCGGGAACTAACGGCGAAATCTGTCCCATATATTTTGTCGAACGAAAAAATCACAGAGCCAGCTGCGAGCGCAGATTTGCACGTGTTGTAAGCTTAATGTTAGGAACTCTTTGAAATAACATTTCTTTTTATAAAGGACAGCTTTCCTGTTCACACAGATTTGTGAGAAAGGGGACTGTGACAAGGGCGGCGATGGCTGGTGATTATAGAATAGAATAGGATAGAACTTTATTGCATAAACCGTGTAGGTACCTACATTGTTGCAGATGTTTTTGCAATATAAGAAGAACAATAGTTTACCCATAGCGAGTATACAATTACAATGCAAATTCATAGTATATAGATAGAACAGCTACAATTCATTCTTTTTAATTCGAGTTTCGGCAATACAAGAACTCAATGTAGAGTCTATATGACACAATATATTTCCCATTAGACAATAAATGCCTTGTTATTTTCTCTCACATTCTCTCGACACGAACGTTCCGGAAGGGTGATCGTTCATAAATTTGTCACGTTACTCACCAACTTCCGAAATATGGGAGTTGGCTGCTTTATTTCGGCACATTTCACACGCGCAATGCCCGCATAACAAAACTCTTAACCCGTGACGTTACAAATTCAACCTAGTAAACGGTTCCGTTGTTTTTTGTTTGCTCGCGTGAGTCAACACTACCCGCAACTTTCCGCCCATCATAATATTTTTTCTCTAGAAAGTTTTATTTAAGGCTCGCGATGGTAGATAAGGAAACTAAAAATGGACTGTTATTTATACTTGTTTAAAAGCGAGTATACTGAGTATAATTTAAATGATACCGCAGAATCGCTAAAATAATTGAGAACGATAAACATCATCATTAAAAGAATATGTCTTGAGTGAATTCAAATTTACTTCGACATCTTGTTGTGAATCAGTATAAATATTACAATCCGGAATTAGGGGCTGAAACGGCGCAATCTAATGGCGATCGATACGGTAATGGGAATGGGACCCATTTTGACCCTCGTATTTTTCTTCAACAGCGAGAGCGAGAACTCAATTAAACAATCACTTCCATTGACATTTTCTTAACCATGTACTACAGGCCAGTTTGCCTATGCGGGTACGTGAAACACACGTACATGAGTAGTAGCCTAATTTGGGTTGATCTTTTTGACATATATTCTTCGTTCGAAAACCAGGCGGTGATTATTAGTATTAAGCGAGTTCTTGATTGCGTCTATAGTTTTATAGACTTTGCTTTACAAATAAATTTTTGTATCTACTATCTTTAAAAATAGGTAATGAAAACAACAAATCAACCGTTATAGGAAAATAAAAGCCTATTCCTAAAACAAAGAAGATAGTTTCTTGTTATATTATCTGAACGTAACAACCTCGCATACACCGGACAAATATCATAAAGCAATATGAATCTCGGAAATATAGTCAGCAGCTGCCACTGGCGGAGACATTTCATCCTCAACATTTCCGAGTAAAAGTCACGTCCCGTCTATAAACCGTGACGAAGTGACCCTATTTCAGGTGCGACCAATCTGCCGTGACCTTCGCATTTTAGCCCTCTTTCCCCTGGCACTAGTTTCGTGCGACCGCCATGGCCCTCGAGGGAGCGCCCCGCGCGGGACCGCCACCGCGCCGGCGAGCAATCCTAAAACATACCCTACCAAATTATTCAATTGCTACTCTATATAATATTGATGTCTTAATATTTTCTTACTATGAACCGAGCTTGATACCAATTGTTTTGTTTCAATTTCGTAATGGCAAAGCTCGTTACTCAAAAATGAACCGATTAACCGCTAATTGGGCCGCTAACGGTTCGGCTGTGGGCCGCTGAAATTATATATTCAATTAAAAAGTGTGTGGCTAGTTATAAACGCCCTCTATTTTTAGACTGACCAGGTCAGTGCAATTCGACCGAATAATTAATATGAACGTGAAGCCGCAAATAGTTGCCGTTTAGTTTGAATTTGTAACATTTCACATCAATCATTGTATCCTACTCGTTTATCTATAATTATTTATCTGTCTGCGATGAGTTGTGGTTTGGTCATTGATGTAACGTTTTCGCGTCCCGGTGGAGATGTGACGACGATCCTGGCGTCGCTGGTGGTGCTGGGCATGGGCTCGTCGGGGCAGGTGTTCGCGGCGTCGGCGCTGCGTGGACTGCGGTTCTTCCAGATCCTGCGCATGGTGCGCATGGACCGGCGCGGCGGTACCTGGAAACTGCTCGGCTCCGTCGTCTACGCGCACCGACAGGTGACCTCAGAACTCACTGATACACAAATAAGCATTTTTTAATTTACTTTAATGTGAAGTTTAACGACGATATGACTGGCCGTAAAATCGCACCTATTTTCTTCCGATATAAGAACTCCATTCAGTTCTAATAGACTTCATAAAATATGATTGGAAAACTTAACGTAAAGGTGAATCTGTAGGAGTCGTCCTTATTGTGATAGCGAAACAGCTTGGTAGAGCATTGACGATGACCTTTTGCCTTTTGGCCAATATCATTACGGCGGGGCGCCTTCGCCACTCGCCGCGCTAGCTCGGTTGCCTGAAACCTCGGTATTGCCAACGGTATTAAATTAGAATGTAACCTCGTAAAATATTAATGAATTTTAAATGGTTCACCTGTATATCGGTAGTTGCAGTGGATTCTATTTTAAGCAATATAATCATGAACGTCTTGTAGCTAGATGTATCACGTTGAACATTATGATCTACCTTTATATGTATGCCTCATCTATTTAGATCGAGGTTAGTGACTCTGAAACTGTAATATACATGTACAAAGCTTGTCCACTGAGATGGTTCTATATGAGCATCACTGAATAGCTAAACTTACAGGATGGATTTAGCATAGAGAGAACTCAGTCAGGGTGACTTAACCTTGTTTTGCGATTTCTCAGCGACTGTATTAGGAAAGGCGAGCCGCGGGCGTCCCGTTGCTATCTTAATCATATACAGAGCGCGGCGTCGGCAATACGCCACGCGCCATACGCGAGGACGGCTTGATAAATGTATGAGGAAGCGAGACGTTTTTCATGAAATTTGCATATCTGGGGCAACAACAGGGAAAATGACGGAAACTACTGCGGCAAACGCCATGAATATATTCAAGAAGTTTGGATTATAAATCAACATTGTAGACATAATGTAGCTGCATATTTTTCACAAAAACACAACCATAAAAATAAAAACCGTACAGATATCGGCCGTTAATTATGCACATCGGCTTGTTTCGGCTTCGCATTTACTCACACGCGTGCGACAGAGACGACGCTCTACGAAACCGAACTAGCCGATGCGCATTATTTACGGCCTATCGGCCGTATCCCCTACCTACAATCACCAGGAGCTACACAGATTGTGCTGTCTTTGGATATCTACATATGTGATACTTTAAATAGATTAACATCGAGCACGCCAATTTGTAATAAATACTCAACCCCTTAGAAACGCCGAACGTTCGATTAAACATTTTTCTGGCATCTGAATGCTTAACACGCTATTAATAAAGATGTAAAATATTATTATAAAAAATAATATTAATTAGGGCAATGTTATTCCTGCACCATAAAATTATTCAATGGCTTATTAATAAAAACAGATGCGTGTGGATGACTGATTAACGAGCGCACTAGCGCAAACAATCCGCGCGATATTTACCTGCACTCCGCAGCGCGGCCCGTCTCACCGCCCGCCCCCACACACTATTAATTTAGATAGCTACTCGCCCAAAATTAATTACTTACATGGAATCCGAAGCATTTAAAATCTCCTAATTAAAATTAAACTTGCTGAATTCATTAAAAGTTACCAACCTTAATTATCTAACAACTTACTTAGCTTAATTTGGAAAGAACGCGTCCCCCATAATGTTGATAAGCGGCCGTGCCAAAAGAATAATTATACGATTCGCCGGGGCGGGGGCGGGGCGGCGGGCGGCGCGGGGCGCTTCTTGCGCAGCCATGCTGAGTAAGCACGCCATCGCACTGGCCGCAATTTCCTTTCGCGGCAAAGTAGGAGGTTAGATACGGACGCAACACAAGGCGAGTGGGAGGCAATATCTAGTCACCGCCGGCTCAGGTTAAAGTTGCATGATCACAATGCAGAGCAAATAAAGCGGGGCTCGAGCCGCACTTCGCGCTCCTTCTGCAATATTGACTAAGCAAACAGTTCGACCCGAACAATAACGCGCCGATGCAGATGAACTCGCCTCCGGAACCAGACAGCGCTAAGTGACGCCGCGGCCCCGGGGGCGCCGTGTCTAACGCCCACTGAAAATGAACATCATATTTCAATTTCATTAATTTACACTGAACTTCCAGTTTATGGCTCAATATCATGATCTTTTTACAACAAGGCGTAAAAGAAACATTATATTAAATCAGCAAAGCCATTGTTTGCTCTTGTCGCCGCCGCGAGCCGTCTCAATTTCGTGAATCACAACTTTTATTATATCCAACTTGTCTAATGTACCAGAAAAATTCCTTACTAAGAACTTACCGCAGATTACACTTGATAAAAAGGACATTTGTTCCGTTTGTCGCCGCATTGGGTTACTAATTAACCAGTGACTACTTTCTCATAATTAGGCCAATCTTATGTGATATAGAACTTATGGAAAACTTTAATTTCAATATTAAATTTTTTTTTTCTTTTCAGGAACTAATTACAACCTTGTACATAGGATTTCTCGGGTTGATATTCGCATCATTTTTAGTTTACCTAGCAGAAAAAGATGTCGCTGATACAAAGTTCAAAAACTTTGCAGAAGCTTTATGGTGGGGAGTGGTAAGTTTAGAATTACTGGTTCACTATATCACTTTAATTTAAGAGATTTTCAGAAAGTTTAAATCCATTTGCTCTGGATTACGCTACAAGTATTTCCTATGTGCATTTTACCAATATCTGTAGGTATTCAATATGGTGCAAGTAAGTTAAATTGGTCATTATCTTTATATAGTATAAAACAAAGTCGCTTTCCGCAGTCTATCCCTTCCTATATATGAGTATGTATGTACGGTTAGATCTTGTTAACTATTTTAATGCGGTTTTCAACAATAGATACAGTTATTCAAGAGGTAGGTTTATACGCAAGAAGCAGAGGGTAGGTAGGTATAAAGAAGGTGTACGGTAAGTGTAGGGTAGCTGTACGATAGGTGTAGGGTAGGAGTTGGGCAGGGACGCGACGCGAACTTAGTCGCGCCGGTTCCGCTGGTCATTTATAATACATGGGTACATAAACAAAGTAGAGATGCCACGAATAATCCACGGTATTTAGCCTATCGGACACTTTCTAATATTCGGCATTCGATCGAATAGCCCGCAGTATTTAGCCAAACAAATAATGAGACGAAAAGAACACATACAAATTAAAGCAAAGCTGTACTTATTTTAACCACCAATCAGACATTTGTTCGTTAAATACAATAGCACCAACCCCTTTGATTTACGGATGTCGTTATATGTAAGCAGTCGCTAAGCAGCAAGTATCACGGAGACGTAGCAGCGTTTTTTATCGAGTTCCTATTTTCAAAAATGCGATATCCGATCCGCCTAGCAGACGTGGAGATTTCGACAAAACTCTCTACTAATATGAAGCAGGCTCAAGTTATGATGTGAATCTGTCTGTGGTACTTGTGGTACATTCTGCGACAGTATATATAACTTTTAATAGGTTCTGTTAGTATGGCCGAGTTTCTAATGATCAGCTCACGTGCTTCATACACGTTTTTCAACGTGCCTGGAAAAAAGTTAAATAAAAAAGGTTATCAGATAAATGGCGGCAGAATTTTCTTTTACCGCGTGCGCCCATCTTTGAAATTTGAATTACCTACCTGAAAGAAGAAAGGACGAAATTGTCACACAGCCTTTCAATTTATTACATTTTTATATTACAAAATTAAATGTAATAAACTGAATATTTATATTTGGTATTTGCGAAATGCAAATAATTCCGTAATTCGCCGCTCATTTTGGTAGTCGATCACAAATATATATTTTCTATTCTATAAACGACTACGTATTTGGATCAGGGTGACATTAGTCTTTTATTTCCGATACTAGCGACCCGCCCCGGCTTTGCACGGGTTTTCTCGGCTCTACTTTACTCTACGTTAAAATAAATTGTCTAACTGATGGTGAAAACCGTATCAAAATCCGTTTCGTGGTTTAGCGGTATAGGAGTAGTTAGCGGAAATACATATATACAGACAGACAGACGCAGAAAGCGACTTTAATTTATATGTATGGACTAGAGCAATAAGATTGAATTTAGAATGCGTTCATGCGTTGCGGCGTTCCACGACAAGAGAAAGGTACGAAAAATACCTAAAACTCTGCCAAGTTATGGCTACCGACTAATTTGAAAAACAAAACAATAGGTAAACAAGACAATTGCGCGTACATTTCGTTCCCGGTTCTCCACGGGTTGTAAGCAATTAGAAATGGTAATTAAAATTATTACGAAAAATGTTCATCAAACAGTGAGGGTGAAACATAGACACCTGAAAATGTTAGAACCGACGCAAAAATGTATAAAATATATGGAGCGAATACATCGATCACGATATCTACACGTAATATCTAATGTAAAGTAATATAAAACTACTTTACAAGCAGTGCGTTGAAAAATGTTGTATACCTACGTCTATAATTATATCCAAAGTCAGTCGCGACAATTGAAAACAAATCAATAAAAATGGTTCAATGAAGTCAAGCGCTATTGTGCCAGCAGGGAATCAATCAAATAGTATCTTACATCGACCTATGAACGGGAGCCTTTTGTCTGGGCGGCCTGTTGTTTTCGTGTATCTACATTGGCACGTTCGGCGTATAAAGGGGCAGATTTGATTGTTCCTTTTATACTATACAGGGCAGTCAGAAGAAAATTCCTTTGCATTTCCGTGACAATTATAATTGTAAGTGATATCTACCTATCATGTTCAACGTGAATATAGATTTGTTTATGTTATACGGTAGATAAATAGGCCAGCGTGACACCTGATGGATAGTAAAATTGATTGAAATTACGAAATGATAGAAATTACGAATCTGACGTATATCGACAACCCTATTTTCTATGAGTGAAGTTAATTACTTAGTGAGACAATGAAATCGTTTCTGTAAATCGCTGCCGGCGCGTACAGTCGGGTTTAGTGTTTAGTAAGAGCTCTTATGAACTGCATTCTATTGTCCTAGTCCTACCTATACTATCTAGTCCATTGTAACACAGATCTATAGTCCATCAAGCTGCCATTTATCCGTCAGTCGTCCGTTAGAACGCCATTATTCGTCCGTTAGGCGTTTCAATGGCAGCGCCTCCTACATACGAAACACTTCGTTTGATTACAAAATACAGTATTATAGCAATTAGTTCATTTTCTTACCGCACAACAACATAATCTTTACGCACTACAGAAAAGTCGGACAGAATTCTGAAATCTAGTGCGTAAGCTGCCATAGAAACAATAGATAGCTACTGTGGCTACCTCGTAAAGCATTTACTCGTATTTAAACCGCATGCACTGTCTTAATGCACTAACTTATATGTATAAGCGACTGTTTAGGTTTAGGTAAGGGGCTCCCATTTTCCGTATTTGGACTCAAAGTCGGTCGTTCATACGTAATGGAGAATCATAGCCAGCCCAGCTCCTTCCAGACGTCTCTTAGTCTCTTAGGACGTCCACAGGCTATAAGCGACTGTACAAAGGTCGGTTCTGAGCAAATGCCCCCCGCAGATCACGCTGTGCACGGTGGGGTACGGCGACATGGTGCCGCAGACCTGGCAGGGGAAGTTCATCGCGTCCTTCTGCGCACTACTCGGCATATCCTTCTTCGCGCTGCCCGCTGTGAGTGACTACGCTTGACACTTATCTACTCAATATTATTGTGCGGCTTGGAAGTGTTATAAATAAATGCACATATATTCTTCTCTAGAATATTCCTAGTTTGCGACAATTGACTGCGGTAACTACTTACCATCAGGCAGGCAGCAAGCTTGCTTTCCACCTTATAAGTGTAAAAATATATAGTCGTATCATCTAGCTAGAACCTCAAAAGACTGCAGTGGTCCAGGAAGCTGCATTGATCAATAAATTCGCTGATGCCGAGTGCTAAAAAATGGATCGTTTCTTCAAAGTCCCACAGGAATATTTGATGGTTTAAGCCACGCTTACACCAAATTCTTAAACACGTTTAACAATTATTCTTACGTGGTTTTGTATGAAGATTTTTGTTTAAGTATCAGCTTTAATGCATTTAAGATTTTCTCCAAATTCCATTAGGATTATATCAACGTGCTAAACATTTAAGTAGGATAACTTACCTACTATTTTCTGATAAAGATTTAAAATTCGTTTGCGATGAACGGCGATATTTCAAAGATGCTCCTCTACTTAGAGGAGCATCTTACTGGCAGGTACGAGTCGGTTAGTCGATTACTGCAACGTGCACGTAGACAGCTAATAATTTAGCGGTGCGCCTGCCGCAATCGAGAAATATGGTGTAGTTGGTACCCCGCTGTTGCTTTTCGCTGAAACAAAATCTTCAATATTTTAGTACTCCATTAGGTTCTATTTTCCTTTCTTTAATATTTTTGTAGATTATAAAGACTCTGCCCTTTTGATAAAGCAGATCGTTTTATTGAGAAATAAATTTAGAGGAACGTCATTTGCCAGCTAGGGTCGTGATAAAGCGGGAAGATACACATCATTGCATATCTTGGACTCTACTGACTACATTACATAGTAAAGTTTCATTTGTAAATTACTAGATAAGTACCTACATACCTATATTTTTAAATTTTTTAATCATTTATCGTCATAGTTAACGCATAACGAAGTTATACAATTTTTTCAATGATACTAGTGTATGTTATTGACTCTACAGTAATATCAACTACATCACCACAAAAGAAGATCCAATTTTATTGGTAACTGCCGAGGAGGACATACTTTCTAAGGGCGGCCAACTTTATTGCTCGCGAGCAGAGTGTAAATACACATAAGGAAAAAATAAATGTCACCGACTCCTTTCCTGTCCTTTCTTTCTGTACAAATAAAATAAATACGTATAGACGGGGGTAGTATTATTATGAGGAGCTGCTCACTTGATGCACGTTTCCAGGGTATATTAGGTTCGGGGTTCGCGTTGAAAGTGCAGCAGCAGCAGCGGCAGAAGCACATGATCAGAAGGAGGCAGCCCGCTGCGTCGCTCATCCAGGCATTGTGGCGGTGCTACGCGGCCGACGAGCATTCCATGAGCGTGGCCACCTGGAAGATTCACCAGATTCCTCTACCCAGCCCGCAAACGAGGTACCGCATTTTGCTTGACACACATATGCCTCTAATCAACTCTGCCCAATGGGAAATGATGTCGTAAAATGTTATCTCACGAAAAAAAAACTTAATATTCCGTACACAACAAAGCAATAAATGTCTGCCAGAGTTATATCTTTAATTATAATAAATCGAAACACGCCACAGTATCTATGTTGTGTGTGAATGAAACTGAGTTTACGTTCACGCCACCGTGGGCGTTTACATGGAACCGTAGGGAATAGGTATTAGAAAAAAATACTTCCGGTAGGGCCACTTTTTTCATCGTTATTTCATGTTACGCGCTCGTTAACTAGAACCTATATTATTAAATCGATTGCACTATACTACGCACACAAAGCATTAGCGGATTGCACCACACAAAGGGGTCGGGGATAGCGCGTAGCACGAAAGGATATAAATATAGGTAACATTATTCCTTCCACAAGGGGTGACAATAAACATGAGAAGTAACATTAGAAAAAAACACAACCAGTAACTGATTTTTCTTCATTATCAGTAAGGATTACTTACTAAGCCACATTGGTCCAATGTTTCGCACCGCCGAAGACTTCAAACAAAAAGGAAGTTTTTTGTCGACTGTGATATCTTTTTTATTTACCTATGTTCACCGATTTTTCCGCCAAACGATTTTGAAATTTGTACTTAAGTATAAATCAGGTGATACCTAAGGTTTCCAAATGTCTACGCTTACAAACCACGTACGCCCAGCAATCGCCTTCTATGCATTTGGGACAATCCACGCAGAAAACGCGTACCTTTGTCTGTAAGGGCTCTAAGGCGCTGTCCTAATTGGCAACGGTCGTACGACCGGTCGCACGACGGACGTCACCCGACCAATAGAAGACTTCAAATCCGCCCGGCGCACGACCTTGATCGTACGACGAACGTGGCCTGACCAATGGAAGACCTCAAAACCGCCCGTCACACGACTATGGTCGCACGACGGGTTGCTAGTTCAAGTTCATTCCGGCAGTCGGGTGATGAGTGCGTCGTTCAAGAACAACGCGTCGTTCGTTTCGCGGCTGCCGACGATCCGGCGGCACAAGAGCACGTCGCTGCATTCGCCTGCGCCGCATTCGAAGCCTGCGCACCATCGCTACGACGTGAACGCCAGTGCAGAGAACCTCGGTAAGAGCAGACGACACAACAACTATAACTTACTCCTCCAACATGACACATCTTTACTCACGTAACTACTCATCTTTCTATGTACGTATATGTGTAGACAATCATTATTATTTTCAACACTAAGCTTCCACATACCCTTTTTTTAAATATGACTTACCATATTCAAACAACAATTACAAGACAACATTATCCGTGATAGTATAGTCTGTTTGGCATATTTAATTAATCTAAAGGATTTTCAATAAATGTATGTAATCTTTATTTATATTTAAGTATATGTAGATGTTACATAATTATTCCATAAAATACATACGTTTGCTCAACCACACATTTATGTCATTCATTCATATAGGACAACGCTACTACGATTTTCAGTCTTATACGTAATCTTTAATTTACTCCTACATGTTTATATCGACTTTATCAAATAAGTATTTTGTGAAGCTCGAAAATTGGGTTGCATGGCATTTTATTATACGTAACAAGGCCAATATTTCCGTCATGGGATAAGATGGAAACGGAATTTTCATGTAGATAGGTATGTATATGTGTATGTGTTTTGCGATATGTTTATACTTATTACTTTAAAATTCTTAAGTAGGTACTCTTGGATTCAGTTTCACCTGGTGTCATCAGACTCTCACCACTCATTGGTATTCAAATTCCGTGATAATGTCGTGTAGAAACAAACTAACCTAACACTTATCTTATAAAAGTAACAACATTCATATTTTGTCTGTAAAGGTCTAATCTAATTTAATAATGCACTTCTGCACTGCAGGTCTGCGCGATGCGGCATGTTTTTAAATAATTCTCTTTAGAAAACGAGTCGAGCATATATTCTGACATTACTGACACTAGGTATTTTGGCTTGCCGCGCAGCGCAGCGCCCTCCACGTCGCGCATCGCTGCATCATGTGTTTAGTTTAGACCTCTATAGCTCCTTCCTGCATAACTTAACGACATTTGATTGAAGTGTTGTTCATATTTATTTTGTGTTTATGCAGTTACCAATATTAGTTTACTCTTACCTATTTATTTCATTCCAAAATTAACCGGTCAAATTAAGACAATTCTAAAGCTGCTTCGTTTAAATAAAGCAAAATTGGCTGATTAAGATTTATACTGAATTTCTAACACTAAACACAAAGTAGAGAAAATAAATACCATGGAAATGCTTGAATTATAATTTTGATTGAAGCCTAATCGTGTAGGCCGGCACACCAAAATTACATTAATTTTAAATCAAAACGAACTGTCTCTATCAGAGTGACCTTTGCGCTGAAAGACAATAACATGGAATTATATTCGGATATTAAAGGTAACGTTAGGGAAAGAAACGCCAGAGACAAGAACCGACTATGAACTGTATCACTCCACGCAAACGTTCTACTCCACCGACACAAATCCGCACATTGTCATTTCCAAAAATTTACAAAGTTTGATTTGGTAATGGAGTGTGACATAAGTGTTGCCCTGTTTCGTAGATAATCATACGTCGGGCGGAGACCGTGCGTGTTGTCTACTCCATTGTTGGAAAAGCTGCTTTAAAGGTTCTATTCTTCATCTTTTAGACGGCACATGGCATGTCAATTACAATTGATAAATTTCTGCTGCGTTTCTTAATCCTTATTAGTAAACTTTCCAGAACCATGTGAATACACAAAGCGAGTATGTTGCCGAGGGGCCATGCGCCGCACGCGCGCGCCTTCGGCGGTAATGGCTACGTTCTAGTCTGCCGAGTCACTATTGCTGACCAGTCATACCTATCTTCTCCTTTTTTCTATTTTTTCACTTTTTGAAGTAAAATGCACCCGCGTAGTTAAAATATTCGCTTTCGTATTATTCTGATTTTGATCAGACGCTTTCCAAAGATTGAGTGACATTAGCTTCTCAAACAATGATAGCTTGTGCGAATCCTCAACGCTAAGGTAGACGGCTAGACGCGTGTAAATTGACGCCCTCGCGGCGGTCGGTAGCCGTCGCGGTCGGCCCGGCGCGGCCAGCGCGGTCGGCGCGGTCGGCGCGGTCGCCGCCTGCGCCACTGGGCCCACTAGCTTGGTTTTAAAGGCTTGTATTTTCATTTCGGTTCATACCTGAAACTGTTGGTAACTGACTTTACACCGCTTTGCATTATTTTATTATGCATGCCAGTTAGCTACTTAGGAGGACTGAAATTTTACTCGAAGTTACTAACGAGTTCATATCCACCCATACTAACGACAGGTATGAACTATTGTAGTGAGTTATTTAAGGAGTGCCTTGCCGAAAACAGTATGAAGTACCTACCTACACTTGTTACTAATTTGTTGACACTGTCTACCGATATAGAGATTTAATGATGAAAATTTAAAAATATCCGCCTGTCTTTGCTTTGTCTTTCTCCAATGACAAAATATATTGGTACTTACCGTAATGGGTAATCGTAATACGAAATTTATGCTGTTAAAGCTGTAAGTGCCACGAAATCTACGAACGAACTAGCTAAATCCGTGCAATATTATTTATTGGTAGTTGGTAGTAGTACCTTCAAGATAGAAGTAATAATATCAAGCCAGCTGGTCCCTTAAAAGAGCTTATTTTTAGGTACTTAAAGTAACTAGTTAAAAATTTAGTTTTGTAATTAGGCTGCACAGATTGAAAAGTTAGTTAATGAAACTGCTGGATGGTAATTTTTTAATGTTCAATTTTAATACCAAATGAACTCTATAAAATATTTCTCAGGTTCTCTCAAAACTGCTATGAATAAATCGTACGAGTAACAAGAAAAATAACTTTATCAATTTCCCTTTGTTCTAGCAATGAAATAAAACATGTTGATAGGTAAACTCAGTTTTGTTATTCTTGTTCGATACCCTCCTTTCCAATAAACCTTGTTTGTTTTGAGAAATGTTATTACCTACTATACTTTGAATGAATTTCCTATGTTAGCCTTCACTTTTTACCGGACTTCCAAGAAATGGTTATGTTTCTCGCGCGTATTTAAATATCTACTAACCATTAAAACATAACACGATGGTTTTTCATTTTTATTAACAAATTATCATGAAAATGCGGATTTTCATATTTAGGCAAACATTACAATCGATAAGTACCTATATTTAGGTATTTTACTTGAAATTCTTATCAAGCAACGTTATCTTATCAAGTTCCATTCAATTAAAAATCCGGGTATAGATTCGAACCTGATTCCTCCCTCCACCCAGAGCCAATTTATCTTATCACTAAATATTGAATAAACCTTATTTTTAAAAAATGCTAAAGGGCTTTGAAACGTGCAGCTTATTAAATTGTACCGGACAGACGATGGATGCATTCTTGAACATCATTTGTGCCTAAGCAAGAAAGAGATAACAAATCGATCGATAGTTTGCTCAGACATTAAATGGCAACTGCTGCATTGACCTCATTATTTAGGTGTTTCTTTAATGCGTCACTAAGCTAAATTATTATAATACTTGTGTAATATTATGACGAATATTAAACATATTGAACAAGTTGGATACCTAGGTAGGACTTCGCATATAAGATTTAGCTTAAAAATTTAATTAGGCACTATTAGCACTTAGCAGGTACCTTCTTCCTATATCTACGTTTTAACAATTGAATCCGTTTTTCCTTAAGGAATCTACCATTATTATTTTAAACAAGGGAATAGTCATAGTCATAGTTATAGAGATATATCCAAACTAATACCATGTATTGTGGCGAAATTTGAGGCAGGTAGTTTAAATTTAGCAATACGAACCACGGTTATTATGATTTTATGGAGTTGTTTAAGAAGGGTGTGAAAAGGATATATGGGGTCAGCCACTCGGGATTAATAAGTAATAGCCCTAACATGTATGGGATACTGCAAAGGCTTGTTTACGTACGATTGTTTGCCACTTCAGTTGTATATAAAACCGTTTTGTTAAATATTGACTTCAATACAAAATTACAAATGATTAGGGTCATGATGTAGGTTTGAATTTGAAAAATTCTCGCCACTTCACTGTTTCTCCAAAAATATTAATTGAATATGAATTAATGGAGCAAACCTTGGAAATGGAACAACCAAAATCCGGGAGATGTAAGACTAATAATAAAATCTAAGTACTAACCTAAACTTTGTAAAAGGTTTTCGTATTTAATAGAAGATCTTTAAATTCATCAAACAAATTTAAAGAAGGGCTATGCTAGTGTTTGTTTTTAATCACAAGAAAAATGAAAACCTAAATATTTTTATATCTCACAGCACCTTCCAGTCATACGTTTTTGTACTTCCCGTAAGGTTTCTTTTACTGTTACGTTAAATACTTTCCGCGGGAAATTCTAGGATCAAAGCACACTGAGCTCGTAGCTTCCTAGTAGTGAAAATATTTTATAACCGGTTCGTAATTCCATAGATTGTTTGGTGCAGGTGTAGGTTGTTTACAAACAACAAATCTATAGATACCCTATAGAATATTTGTTAGTATTTACTTACTTTTCGAGAAAATATTGAATTTGATTTATGAATTACGAAAAAGGTCAACCACAAATTATGGAACACGAAACTATAGAAGCACGGCTAAAATAATAACACAGCAATATCTCGCTGATGTATTTTGTTTGTTTGACATAGTCACGAACCTTGCTTCGCCACTTCGTCCACGAATATTCACTAATATACTAGGTAGTATAAACGTGAAACATGGTGTGCAGTCAAAGAGTTTGCAGTGTTAAGCTGCTCGTGGCGAAACTATGCTAACTAGTCTGTGTTTGAGTGTAGAGAAGATTGTTTTGATAGGGATGAATATCCACCCACTAACGTAGATACTGTTTGAAAATTAAACGAGTTGACTTCAAAAATACTGTCAACCCTTGTTACGAAGCCTGCGAATGTTATACAGCTAAACGTAAAAGTAAATTGTTCTCTATTTATTGTTCAGTGTTAAATTTTCAAGCAATTACGAGAAATTGTCACCGAGAAACGATAATAATTATTTTTGTAAACACCCCAAAAACATAAAGCGTGCTTGGATAATGTTCAATTTAATCTAAATTTCATATCAATAGCTTTATGAATTTCAGTGCAAAACGAAAGGATTAGATTTATCACGAAACGTGTAGAGCACAAAAATCTAAATAAACAAGTCTTAGAAAGAAATCAAAATTCAAAGATATGTTTTATAAAAAAACAGCATCCTGTACTTACTTATGTTTTAAGTTAGCAACCACATCCAATTTCAGGCCAAACTATAGTTTGTCCTGACAACTTCAGGCCAAATTAGTTTGGCCTTAACCGTACTGACTGCATTATTATTCACGTAAATGAATAGTTCAAATTTGCTTAATTGGGTATTGATTCAGATTAAGCAGCTTGTATTTAGGTTCCAAATGCATCCATGGACTGGTACTGAATTAAAGTTTTTAAGAGTTTATTAAAGAAGTAAAGAAATACACATTCAATTTTTACAGTTGCAGTAAAAATATATACAATAAAAATATATACCTAATAGGTAGGTACTACACCTAAAATACTAAAAATATAGTCTATTACATGTAAAATATATACTAAAAATTAAAAAAGCCGTCCTTACCGCTGCCCCCCGGAATGGTGCTCAGATAGCTGGCTGCGGTGGCTCGGTGCGTGCCCTCCAGATGACGTCATTGATTGCAGCGTGCCTGGAGATAGGGCCTGCGCTGCGGGTATAAGAAAGACCATGGTTCCTAGCGGATCCACGAACGCACCACAAGGACAGCAATGTGGACGAACTAGATTGACCCCCAATCTTAAACCCAAACATATGGACAACGATAAGTTGTGTAGAACGATGCCGATATCCGAGGACGGGACTGCTTACAGCCAGTACCTTCCAATTCCAAGCGAAAACACGAATTTTCCAGTACAAAATGAAGTTTATTTTAATAGACCATAACTTTTTTCTCACAGCGATTCAAAAGTTGTCGCCATAGTAAAAGTTGTAGAAAATGAAAAATCCTTTCCAATGACATATTGCTCGACGTTACTCGTCGTATAGGCTGGGTTGTCCGGACCTCCTTTGGAATTTTGATTGCTTTTCAACTAAAACCGGCGACAAAATAAGGCACTTAGAAGAAGGAGAATTGCTATTGAGTCAAATTTTGTTATAATTTCAGGCTTGTTAGTCAAACTTGTGTCCAAAGAAAGATGTATTTAAATAAATTAAGTACAGGCCGATATTTTGAAACTCCGATGATTTAAGTTATAAATCATATAGAAATGATGAAACTTCACCTCCAAGTGCCCCATCACCAAGGTACCAATTTAGATTTAAAATTTGAAATAATGGGTTGCATTGCCAAACTGAATATAGCTGGTCCGAGTGAGTTTCCCTGGTGACACCCTACTTCTGAGTTTAAATCATTGCTTTTATACATCAATTTGAAAGGGGAATTATAGCAATAGACATTGAGGAGATAATAGTAGATTACCTGTACACCAAAGGAATAATTCCGTGTCTTACGTCATGGGTGGTATATGTACTCCTAAGCGAAACGAGAGAGTTGTGTAGAGTTATGTGTAAAGCGAGGTCAAACTGCCCAAGACTAAGGACAGCTTTATTCCAAAGGGTGAATACTTTTCACACCACCTGTAAGACATTAATAAAGCAATTACAACGTCTGATTTAGCAAACTCTGGA
The DNA here is from genome assembly GCA_907269095.1 of Blastobasis adustella. Lineage (NCBI taxonomy): Eukaryota > Metazoa > Arthropoda > Insecta > Lepidoptera > Blastobasidae > Blastobasis > Blastobasis adustella. The sequence goes on along the minus strand of OU026123.1, from coordinate 10,250,617 downwards.
GTAATTTTTCACAGTTTTTACATTTACACAATTGGAGCAGTCTAAGGTCTTGCAACCATTCTTGCCTATTCTTTAGTCAAGGTTTTTTTTTCTTTTTTAGTTAAAAGATAAAGTCCGTATTCTTTTTAACATTCCAAATTCAAATCACCAAGATAATAAATCTTGGGAAGATTCATACAATAATATTTCCCTGCGTGATATTTCATGATACATAATTGTACGTTGTGGACCAGGAGGAGGGAAAAGTTACTTATAAACAGTTAAAAAGATTGCTTAGAAACAGCAAACTCGACGGGGCCCCGTTGCGGGGCTCCTCGTTGCTTTGTCACAACAACACCGGAGCCAACTTTTAACCATTCACTTACTTGAATAATTATTCAAAATGGCCTGGCCTAAAGTTATAGGTAGGCCAGATAACAGAATAAAAAGTTTTTATAATGACACGCGTAAGATGAACTATTGGGCCTGAATTCGGGTTTGGCCATTCATATTCTTTCTAGGTAGGCATTAAAATAAACTTATTAACTACTAACTATTAGCTTGTAACATAATTTTTCGCTGGTTGTAACCTTTAGGTAAGTAATAACCTTATTAATATTAATGGTTTCACGCATGGTATCACGGGGGATTTAATGTAACGCATTACAAAAGGAATCTTTGATATTTATTCGACGGCACCCTGTAATCTTGAAGAAGATAAAACGGAATTTCCACTTAGCATAAGCTATGAAGTTCGCTGCAAAGAAAATTACATTTATAACGTTGATCCCCTATTATTCAACTAGGTACTTAAAGAGTTTATTTTCAAAGGAAGTTTTTTGGTGTAGGTACTTATTTAATAAGGCTTATTTAATTATGAATAACCTACCTAAATAAGTATTGTAAAGACTTCCACGAATATTTTTAGGTTATGTCCCAACCCGTATTATTTTTACAATATTGATACCCACCACCAGTTTAGCAGTTCCTTTCGATAATATTTTTCCGAGTGCAAGAAAATATAAATTAGCAAACAAATGAACCGTAAACCAATTACTTATTAGCCTACTTTATATTGCTCTTTAAAAATGAAACGGACACATCACATCTACTTTTCCTTAAAAGATAAATTCGAGATGAAAAAAGAAAATAGGAAAAGTAAAGGATATGAAAGGAAGGGTTGATTTACACATACATACCTATACGAGTATATCTGCAAGACTCAACACATTTACATAACAAAAACGGAGCGGACTGACAGGCGGACAGGCGGATTCGTATTTCTGATTGGGGTGAAGCTTGTGAACTTTTTATTTCGGTAAATTCAATTTTCAGCTCGTACCCGAAGTTTTAAAACTGTATCGACAACGTCAGACTTTTGAATTTAGGTTCGCTAGTAATGTGCGAGGGGAATATAAAGTGAAATTTTGGGTGAGAAGTTTTGATAGGGCGAGGGTGTGGTCTCAAGTAGGGTAGGTTGGAGGCAAGCAGTGAGCTCGCTGAGCGTGTCTGTTGCGCTTGGCAGGCGTAGGCGCGAGCAACGGGCGCACCGCGCGCGCGCGCCCCTTCCACCCTTCCTTCAGCGAGGACTCAGTGCTGGAGACGGCGCTCTCCAAGAAAAACTCCGATGGTAAGCCGCACGCTGCCGACCTGGCTAACAGTCAGTGTTTCGTTCTAGACGTATTCGTTCGTTTGTCGACTTCCTCTAACTCACTTCTGACTCTAACATTACCTACATATCTGTGTCTGGCATTCATGTATGTTCTTTCAATAGACGTGTTTGTGGTGCCTGTATGTTTATAGTCCTTTCATGCAAAGACACTCCTTATCACTATTCATCACGTTACATTAAAAAATATAACTAATAAATAACCGTTGACTAAATAGATTGTAGTATCTAAATATACTGCGCCTTTATGGGAACTTCGAATTTTTGTGTTGTAAACTATCTGTATATTTATTTCACACGCTTAGTTTAGCCGTGCCGTACTGTGTTATATACATACTGACTTCAATCTTTATTATTGCATTTACACTTGAGTAGATTAAATTAGAATATATTTACTTAAACTAAAAATGTCTTAACTTAATCCACGCTGTAAAGTGAAAACTGTATATATTTTTGTTAATACCTTGTATCATAGAGCTGTATACAGACCTACAAGCAATTAATTGAACAGCTATCGTGTCCGGTTATCAGGCTAATTAGGCGACAGACATTTGACAGCAAGACGGGGCTGCATGCTGTACGTGATCTGCGAATTATCCATCGGCCTTCTATCTAGATAAACACTAACCTAATAAATAATTAAGAGTGACATTTTCTGTACGGGGACCTTTCGTCGCATTAACAATAAAATCACCGAAACTCACCTAGTTAGCCACTATTTCCAGTATAAAGTTTTCTAACAACACTACATTAACAGCATAGTAGTAAACGTGTGTGTTATAAAAAAGATGTAGTCCATATCATTCCACTAGTTCACCCTCAATATTTTACCCTTGTGATAGTGAAAGTGACAGCAAATCAATAAGATTGTTTTATGGAGGTCAAGTTATAGGAGACATTAATATTCGCCCCAATGACATTTGTATATTTTATTTTATAACTAATACACCTTTAAATTCACCTTAGAGATGTTTTATTATATAGCCAAGTAACAATACAATATAATTTGAGATAATAATCAACTAATCTATCCGGCCAGATGGAGTGACGATTTGCGAAAGGCTACGGGTGAATGCTGGATGCGGCAAGCTGAGGACAGGAGGAGGTGTATTGGCGCTCATTGGGAGAGGCCTATGTCCAGCAGTGGACTAGTATAGGCTGATGATGATGATGATGAATAAACAAATTAATTAGATAATGTGAAGGAGCTCAATGGGCGCTCATCATGCTTCACCAAGACCCAATTGTGACGTTATTCACAATGAAACGAAATTACGACTACCTCTATTTAGAAAACCCCTAGGAAAGTACATACAATACTTATGTAATTGTGATACTTTCGGGTTATATAACGACGTTATTTAGCGAACATTAAAGAAAAATACTACAATGACCGGGCTGAAATGTAACTGCGTGCTACTCTTAATATGTGCGTTGGACAGTTCAATTGAACCCTCCAAACATGTTTGTCGAGGATCGGGAGGCATCTACCCGCCCTACCCTACATTCCTTCCTCTTAGGACTTATTCCAACAATTCAATTGACGCCCTACAATAATATATAAACCAGAGGAGATAAGCTATTTCAACAGAATACTTGTAACAAGAAATGTCTAAATAATGTCGTACATAGTACTAATTTATAGTATTAGATACTTCACCAGTTGAAGTTTCCATTAATTTTCTTATTTAAAGGCTTGTGTGATAAATGTTTTATTTGAGACTTTCTCACGATTCAGTATAAATTCACACTAAGGTGTTTAAATATTGTGTATTTTGCGCACCAACAAAATTAGGTAATTCCCCATCTGTTATCTCAAAAGAAAATTATCATGATAAACATATCTGAGCCCCTTGCTGGACTCTGTCATCTACAAAGAAGTACGGTACTAAATCAGGTCCTCCGCTTTCCTTACCCATTTACCGCCAGACGCATTTCGCAGATCGTCGCCCAACTTGCCGCAGGGTATACCGTACTACGCACACCTATCTAGACGTGGTGCTCTAACAAAACAATAATTTTCGGCTCTTTACTAGATATGGCCGGCCAACCCACTGTTAGTTCAGCTTGCGAGCCCTCTTGAGTTATATCGATCACCATTGTTCTCAGTCGTACGGTCTCCTATCAGCTGATATACTTGATCACAGATTCCATGGATATTTGTGGTAGTTAGGTATATACTAGAATTACTGAACGTAACTCCAAACGTCGAATAGAGGTGGTAGTAGGGCCCAGTCGGGGGTGGAGAGCCGTTGGCTGTAAAGCGCAACAAGGCTCGTTGTTCGAAAATGATAAAATTTGTAATATGCAATGGGAAATGTGATTTAGCGTTATCTTATCTGCTGCTTCAATATTAATAAGTTATATCTCAAACAGAGAAAAATATTGTCGAAGCGTAACTTCACCATAAGTTCTTTATGGCAGCTCGCGAATGCATACAATTCTACGTAGAAACTGGTTCCCGAAATAAAATATAAAATAAAAACTTAAAACAAGGCAGCTCGTAAGATGTTTAAATAAAATAGACCATATTAGTTTTATTTTACTTTTTAGTTGCTTCTATAAACACAAAATAAATTTGTTTTTCTAGTAATGTATTTGCTCTATTTGCAATGCTTTAGTACATATTTCAATTTAGCGATATTGAAACTTTTAAAAGAAGTCTCCTGCAGACTTTTCGACTTTCTTCTTCAAAGACGGCTTCAGAAATCATAAACGTACCTATCCTTGTTAAAGCGTTTTTGTACATCAAAGGCATCGATCGGGAGTAATGAAAAAATATTTGAACGAATTGGAGGGAGATTGCAAAAGTCAATGAGGACATATTACCATGGACTTATTAAGATAATAATAAGTCCATGCATATTACAGCTTAGAATAATAGAAAATTATTTAATTGGGTATTTCAATACAGCATAAATCTCCATAGAGGTTCTTCGTGATGGCATAGATAGGTTAATTGCTATACTATAATGCAGATGTACTTTATGTTTACGCAGATGACGACGAGGAGCCGCGCTGCGTGACGCTCACTCTGCGCCACAAAGCCGCCATTCGATTCATAAGAAAGGTTCGTACCGCTCACACTGCAATGGTTCGCCTCGACACACTGCCACCTCTACATCCCCCCAAACAGTCTAACAATAATATTACAAATTTGATTCCTTACACTTCATTATAGCGTATATATATTCAATTAGATTAGATACTTCATATAATTAGTTTTTGTCTAATTATCGGTGTTTTTATCTATTTACACCAACACCAAAATGCGACTGGTCAGAGCTCTAGTGTTTCCAATATTTTTATATGGAGTAGAAACACGGTCTATAAAAGCCCGAGAGAGACAGAGAATTCAAGCGTTCGAGATTTCGTGTTGGAGGAGAATGCTAAGGATATCTGGAGCATCAAGCGCACAAACATATCAATTCTCAATCAGATGAAGATCAAAACGAGGTCAACCATCTGCCACCGACGACGGATCCTTGCATATTTCAGTCATTTAATGAGGCGGAGTAATGTCAGCCTGGAAAAACTTGTCATAGTGGGTAACGTGCCTAAGTGGCAAAGAGGTCAAAAGGACGGTCACCAACTAGATGCCGATCAGTTGAAGGTTGCCATGCGCCATCCAACAAATTCTGCGACGCTGTGATGACTAGAAGCAGTTGGAGGCATTTTGGGCGCTATAAAATGTACTCATCAGACCACGATCCTCAGTCATGACGAACCGTATACAGAGGAGAGATCTATTCATTGAGAAAATGTAGATTTCATCTCAAATCACTTGAGTTTAGGTACCTATGCGATTTTGTGAAAATAAATACGTGCGAAATTACACAACAAAACGTTAATTAAAAATGTACGGCCCAGAAAACATTTCCGCGACACTGGAGTTTTTAATAAGCATCTGAATTGCCCTACATTGTCAAGTACAATCTAAAACTTGGCAATAATATTATTATACTATGAAGCAGAAACAGGTCAAAATATATTTTGGAGAGGGGTATTAGCGGAATTCAAAGTACTTCAATACACCCCGTTCTATGAGATATTGTTTTGTCGAAATTCATACCCAAAACAGAATGTATTGTACACGGAACAGGTTGCTGAACCCACGATCACATTTGAAAATAAAAACAAATAAACCAACGCCTTTATACCAAGTAGAGTGTAAAGTAGCATCGAGTGACCGGACGCACCTAATGTGTCATACACCTACCGCGGCGGCCTACGCGCGTAGCGTGGTGCTACGCAGCTAAATAAGGACAATTTGTAAACAAACTGTCTCACAAATAGCCCTGTTTGACGGCGGGTTGTTTTGTAATTTTATATAATCTCATTTTAACTTTCCCATATTAGAGCAGTTAATATTCAAACCTGTCTAATTATGTACATTTTTTAGTTTCTCTGGGATTAAGATCTTTAAAATTAACTTTTACCCGACACCCCACTCCCCAGCCTGCGAAGCCTAGACTTTAGAAAATTCGCCTTTATCGAAAGCCATATTTATATAAATTTCGGTACAAAGCTTTATATTTTAGAAATGATAGTAGATATAAACATCTTCTAGACGTTGCATCAAAATATTTGCGCTATCAGCTACAGGAGGAGAAACTTATTTAGTATCTGCGTTGGTAATCTAACCAACTTTACATACTGCACCCTCGCGACTTGTAAACATTTTACTACTAACAGCATACTGGAACAATGTAAACACCGCGCGGCAATATAATGAAATTCATACCACAGGCATAGTATGAAATAAACTCGGTTTCCGCGTCTGTCTGTCTCTATATCCGCTAACTTCTCCTAACCACGCAGCGGATGATTATGTGATTTTCACTATCATTTAGATAATTTTTACAGGAATGTTATAAGTATAATACATGCATATTATAATAGAGAACCCCCGAAAACACCCGTGCGAAGCCGGGGCGGGTCGCTAGTATCTACTAAGCGGAGTAGGAATGAAGGTAATATTATGAATATTTTTCTCGTTCAACAGTCCATGAGGACACATTTATCAGCACATTAATTTGTTATGCAGCAGAGTGGGCAGCGGACACGACATTGTTGACCGACAAAAGAACTGTAATGTTGATGTGTCATCAGAGAACAAACAATCGTTACCATTTTTGTACTTAACACACGCAATGCCATGAATGCATGTGCTGTGTGCAAATGTATGTAATAGTAAATATTTAGATGTTATTCTTCAAAATCCATTAAATATGTTTCAGGGCTACTAAAATAGCGTTTCAGTAATAGGTAGTAGTTATTTCATAATGACCTGATTTGAGAGCGTCATCTCAGAAGTTAGATTGAACCCGTATAATGAAATCGCGACAATATACCACATACATAGACCACATAGCGGCCCCTGACTCACCCTCGACTCTCAAAGTCACTCCACTCCAACGCGGCCTTGTAATAAATACATATGTATTAGGTCGGACTGCGAATGACTTAACGTAAACCGAGGGGTTGCCAGACATCTTTTTTCTTTGTTCGACATAAATTAGATGGGAAATTAGGCCAGGCGGCAGGAACTCGTGTAGTTTTGGCTCTATAAATTGTAACGTAAATGCTTCATCAGATGTTTTATAAAGTTTTCGGTTCACCACTAGAGCAGCTGTGAGTGAGCTGCGAATATATTTTATTCTTATTGTTCAATCTAAGTTCCATATTAGTTTGTCTTTTTTAGTTCCACAGTACTCTGTAACTAAATGGTTACTGTCGTGTTACGACTCTTAATGGCAAAATATTTTTAACCCTCATCTAGTGGACCAGAATTTGATCTGTGAATATATTAAAATATACGGAATACCAAATTATTCAATTGTATGACTATGTAGTATACGTACACCTACTTACAAATTACAATTACGGCAAGGAATCAGACCCTTCTAAGATTGGCCAAGATTGAAACAAAAAGTTAATAAAATCCGCCTACCCTTCGTTACATAATTGATCTGCAGGGTAAAGGAGCGACTTAGTAATCGCAGGCCCACTGAATTATTGAGCCTGTTTGTAATGCTCTAACTCCATGGCTCGGGGTGTCCTGCAGCCTTGGCTCTCTGTTTACTCTAACAACAAGTACCTGCTTCAAAGGGAACTAACTTCAATCGTTGTGAACCCCCGGATAATTGGTGAAACTTGTTCATTAGAACACGCATAGGTACCTACTTATATATCTAATTCTACTGTAATACCAACCTCCACAACCTGCACTACTCTACTTCAATAGATAGGGAAGATAGCGTTTTGTTCACGGTGATTACAATAACTACCTAAGTAGTCAAGTACTTTCACCTACAGCTACATTTTACAATAATAGCACCTGACACTAAACTTCAATATATATTATGTTGTAAATCTTAACAGATGAAGTATTTTGTGGCCCGTCGTAAATTTAAAGAAGCTCTAAAGCCGTACGACGTAAAGGACGTTATCGAACAGTATTCTGCGGGCCACGTGGACCTCCTGGGGCGAGTCAAAAACGTCCAGACTAGGTACTCCAGCCAGCTTACCCTACTGCCTTGCACTTTACTTTCTACATTCAAACATTATTTGTATTTTGCTCTTGTCTGAAGTATGCCAAACTGTGTCTTTATGTGATATGTGTAGTCGAAGGCATCAAACTTGACATGTCTACTTGTAGCTAGTGTGTGCAATGCATTGCTATTCATAATTACCAACCTTTGTAACTCATATACCTACTTACTTTTATTCTTTTAACATTGGAAAATTCACTTTGACACTATTTATCTATGTGATTAATCATATTGTTACATACATAGCTACATACTTGTTCACTGGAATTTTGACTTAGGAAGAGAATTTTTCAATGAATACTACAACTGAAACTTACTTAGAATCTAGTTCTTTGCAACAAAGTAATCCAACATAGGTACTTAGATAGGTTTTATGAACTTTGATTGGTATGCAATGTTTAGGTACGTATGCATGGCTGCCTTTTGGTGACTTTGTGTACTTGCGTATGTTAGACAACTCTCTTGCAAGTTACTCATATTCTTTTCTACTTTATTGGATTGATGAACTTTTACGTTAAACGCTGCCTTACTACTTTACTCATGAATGGCATGAAAATCATCGTCATAAACAAATCACATGATAACTAATTCCCAATTTCAGTAACAGCGCAACGGGTGGTTGTACAAAATTTTCGCCAACAAAGAATGTACAAACATTATTGACTAAATTATTTCTCTATAAATTATCTTATAAGTATGCAATCAAGCCCATCAGGACTATGTTTTGTTTCCGTGTAGCTCAAGTATTTTGTCGCACGCAAGAGATTTAGAGAAGCATTGAAACCTTACGACGTGAAAGACGTGATAGAACAATACTCCTCGGGGCATGCTGACCTGCTAAATCGAACCAAGAACCTGCAGTACAGGTGAGGGCCGCCCGCGCGGGGCCGGGCAGGCCGCCGCGCCGCCGCTTCTCATCAACCAACCATCATTAGTCTCCTCTCATGCTCAGTACAAGCAAACCATTCATATTCAATAGTTATCCACATAATAGGGACTAATACCATAGCCAGGGTACAAAAACCAAATCAACAGGTAGCACAGAAATACGATACCGTAATGTTATTAATGGCTTCTCCATTCTATAGATATCGGTAAATAAAGAGGACTAACGATACGTCGTGTGATTAAACCGCTTGAGGCTTCACATTGATTCCTACGTACTGTTATCCTACCCCATTTTGAATGACTGGTAATGACATCAGCAAACAATAAGCTTTTGTCCATAGCAAATTTGCTTACAAATGACGACAATTACTGGAATAATAGTAAAGTAGTTTCAGTAATGAAATACGCACTATACAGCTTTTGTTCGTTTTCCAGAGAGTTAATTATAGATATTTGTGCTTTTCTATTCTCACTTATCATCATTATCATCACATTTCCATCATGTATATAGTTGTCACTGCTTAGTGCTATTTCACCTAATTTTCTTACTTAATCAGTGTCTTTCTTGATGAATTATTATATACCTACCAATTTATATACGAGTAATATACTATTTAAGTACCTATACGTTTTATTATGTACATATTTGCATGGTCATTATTTACTTAGTTGATTTATTTAGATACCAACTAGAAATGAGCGAGTAAGAGTTAAACAACGTACATATTGAGAGAATAAATAGACGTGATGGCTATATGTTTAAACTACAAGGCACCGAGTAGGTTTGTAATAAGACTGGTGCACCTGAAAGCAAGTTACGGATCAGTATTACTCGAGTGTAAAAAGCCGTATAGTCAGGAGTGTGTTAGAGCACTTAGGTACATGTGATAAGCGCTTGTTGAAGTAGGTACTATAAACCTATATATTTGTGAGCCCTGTATGTGTGGTGTTTTCGAGCGGCGCTACAAATCTTCTCGTGCCGGTCCCACAGCGTCCAGGCTCTTGAATTAACCGATTTTCTTTGAGGTTTACTTACGAACCTTGTGTAGTTGTATCTATTTTAATGATACTCCACTTTAATATAACTATGTCAGCCTGGTCTATCAGTTATTTGAACACCCACTTAAATAGGTTTAGCCGACGACGACAATTTCTTATCACAATAAGTAATCATCGACAAAATAACGTCATCAGAACATCAAAAACTTGAATAGTTAACGCACGTTTGAAACATTTGTAAAAAATTACAAATATTCATACGTGCATCCACTCCTAGTTATATTGGGTCGTTTATTTAAAGACTCGAAAGACATATAACTAGATAAGAACCTGGAACTGTACTAAACATAGTACTTATTCCACTAAGACGAAAACTTGAAGAAAAAGGAAACTCTTTTGGAGTAGAAAAACACCGTCCAACAAAAACAGCTATTAACCCACTCAATAGATTAACAGAGATTAGATTCCGTATTACAACTTCCGTAGACTTTTCAATACTTAAAGGTCTATGAACCTAATTATGAGACAAACAAAACTAATTTTTACGTGAGTAATACTGAAAGTTTAGTAGAAAGTCAAGCGGCTTATTTTCTACAAATTTCAACGAATTACGAAAGGCTACGCCTGTGAGCCCTTTCTTACGTTCTTACATCTTACAGTGATACTTTCTTACATGCCTCTTTTAAGATCATTGCATTTACAGGGTTCAAGTCTGATTAATGGCTCTACATCTTAGTTAACTATTTGAATGCCAATCTGGCTGAATGCTCTGGACTTTGGTTGACAAAAACTAAAAAAAAACTATTTTCTCTCTCTCATCCGAAGCCTCTGGAGTGCGCCACACTCACGCAGATCATCAGTGAGTTTGCTACGTCCAAGCATAAACTTATAAGGCAGTTGCAAACAGAACTTCTTAATGAAATGCCAATCAATTTCTATCACAACTTTGTTGTTTACTATGTCAACAGCGAACGCTTTAATTAGTTATTGGATCGAGAATCTGCTTGAGTTATGCTTGTAGAAAGGCTCAGAGTCTACTGAGAGCGATCAATTCGTCCACCTTACACAGAGCCTCTTTACTTTTATCTATTCGATAAAATAAAATTTAATTTGTATGCTTTATTTATTAAGTGGCCAGTTCTAGAAACTTTCAGTCTTACTCTGAAATAGCCCAATTTATACATATTAAAGTTAAAATGTTGAAATGTCTCCGCTAGAAGTTGTAGACAATTATAGGATACTTAGGACAAATCGTCTAGCCCAGCTAAGTATGTTCACCCAACTTCGGAAAGAGGTCAATCGTCGTAAACCCCAAGTCTCTAAAGTAGCGCAGCATTAAAGTGGTCAGTGTAATTATGGGCATGAGCTGCATTGAGCGGGCACGCAGTGCCTAAGGGTTCCAATTCACGGGCTCTACTCTCTAAGCTCATAATTCGATACGACTAATCCAACTATCTTAAAAAAACGGTCACTTTCATATAAAATTAATATGAACTCCAGTAAATCGATGTCGGTGTTGAAGACTACTTTTTCGGGACAAAATTGCGGATGCTTTTATCCCACATCAACGGTTCTGTACCTATAATTTTTGGGGCGCTAAATTTGAATTTCACGTTTGCTACCTTTCTGGGTCGGGTACAAAAAATATCAAGAAGTATATCTAAAATTTCAATTACTCGCTTATAACTCATACAGTGTTTCGTACAGAAATATGGTCTGTTACTAAATTGAAACTCATAAAATTCTCTAAACATTATGCACACTTAATAAAATTCCTAACCGTTTACGAGCTACAATTGGTAAAACAACCTGTTCTTAGATAATTGTATGAACCATAAGAGACACTTATTTTTTTGGGTGATACATCCACAAATTAGCGCCCCAAAAAGCATACCAGCGGTAGAACCGCTAAAACAAATAAGTACATACAATTTTGTCCCTAAAATAATTTTTATTGGATTAACCAGGCTTAAGAGAGATTTATCTTTTCGAAACCACAAATGTTAAATGATGGGCTTAGAGAGAAGACCGGCTGTTGTGAAATGCGGTCTGAGTAGTATTTTTATTTCACATAAACAAAGTTATAATACCTAAAAATAAGGATCGGACATATTACGAGCTATCGTTACCGCTTTCCGTCAGTTGTACTATATTCGCGATTGACCTGAATCATCCCACTATCTGCATTGATTAAACATATTTTTTAATTGATTGAGTAAAGGTATCTACTTGAATCGTTATTACAATAAATTAATCGGAAAATGGCTAATTAGATAGATAGTGGGGAAAATGCTTCCACTATCTCAGTTAATGGGAATTCGCAATGGCGATAGTGGGATGGCACGCGAGTCAGCACAGGCGGGACCGCAATTAGCTTTTAGTGGTTAATGATGATGGTTGCCTTGCCGCAGTCACTAGCCTGCAGACATAGAAATAGGTAGCAAGTAGAACTTTTAATGTCCGTCTAGATACTTTAATAAATTATTTCGTACATGCATGCTAAGTAGAACTCTGTAGAACAGAATCACTACTTCTTCCTTATTATAATATATAAAATATTACTCGTAAAACTCATAAGATATAAGGTGGCCCAAAAGTACTAGCCTTAATGTATTTAACTAAATGTTTTTTCTCGTAGCAAACTACATATTAATATTTTTTGTCTCAACTCTTCTGGCAATGTATTGTTGAATATGTATTTTCTTTAAGTTGCGGGAGTCTATGGCTGGTTCACATAAGTACGTGTTGTACCAGTTACTTTAAACCTAAAGTTAGAGTTCTGGCTGGACGATCAGATCGGGCGATACTGGGCCAAGACAAATTGTTTAAACGGGAGATTAGAAAAGGATCTCGATAGAATTCCTCACTAAATCGATGTTAATTATACAGTATTTTATCGGCATGACAGATATTGACAATATGCCTATTTTATGTTAGCAATTTAATAGTGCTGGCACTTTTGCGCCACCGGTTACATATTACATCCAAGAAAGTAGGAAAGTCAGATTGCACATGATGAATGATAGCTGTTGTGGTTTTAGATATAGGGTGTCTTTGGAATTCTAATAATAACGTATACCTTTTTACAATCTGTTGCATAATCGTTAGTGTTAATATTAATTATATATGTTGCATTAAACCTACAGGTTAGACCAAATACTTGGAAAGCAAGGATCGAAAGCCAAGGATGTGTATGCATCTAAAATCAGCCTCGCTTCCAGAGTAGTTAAAATTGAAAGACAAGTAAGTACTTAATTTTTTTTTTGACCTCTGTCGCAAAAAGAGAAACTTATAACACTATAAGTTTGACGTGTGACCTATTACGATTTCGGCGCGGCCTTTAATATGAAAGCCTTTTAATTTATGTGGCTGTTACGTAGCTATTTAACTATAAACATCAAGTTCAGCAGTTTGGGAAACATATGAGTATAATGTAGGCTTTACCAGGGGTAATGTTATTCTAAATGACTGTGTTTCACATGGTGTACAGTAGTACGGTCTATGCTACGCAGCGTCGTAGCAAAGGGTTACAACGTTAAACCGGTAACAGGATTATGTCGCTACAGACTTATTGAGCGTCTACGTGTGTGTTTAGCGTATTAATTGACCATTTCCTGATCGATTTTAGATAGTTGATATTTGGTCGAGATAGTAAATATGAAATTCGTAATAATGAAGTGTGTAATAGAAGTCGTGTACTTTTCAGGTAGACGATATAGAGAGTAAGTTGGATCACTTATTAGAGTTGTATGAAGAGGATAGACGTGGCCCGCGGCGGCTGGGCATCGGGGCTGCCGGGGAGGGCGGGGGGGCCGGCAGCGCGGGGGGAGCGGGGGGCGCGGGGGCGTTGCGGCCTCGGCCTGCGCTGCCGGACAAGCAGTGCTCGGAGCCCAACTCGCCGGTGTCCCGCACCTTCGACCAGCCGCCGCACGCCGCCGCGCCAGCGCCGCAGAAGCGCCCCATGAATAGGGGCTACTCGGACCTAGGCACCAGGTTCATGAGGAAAAAAGTTATAGTAAAGTAAGTGCCTAATTCAAAAGTTGTTCTCAATAACCTGTAAGTTTTGACTTCGTTTTTGAAAGGCCATAACTGTCCCCTGTTGGTCTTGAACTATTGAGCCTCCAGCTGGTAGAGGGTTTGGACACCTATGTGGAAAGGGTGCTGCATTACCCTACTCGGAGGCTGCTAGTCACCATATCATACTATATACTGCACGTCAACTATCTACGTTATTTGGTAGGTAGGTACTGCTATTATATAATTCTATTTTAGAACGTCAACAAGCCGAAACGGCGAGTCGCCGCGGGACGACGAGGTGGTCATCGTAGTGCCCGCGGATCGAGACGACATGCCACATCGAATGACTACAGACAGTTCAGGTTAAAATTTTCGATATACATTTTTTACTAATTATATTTAAGTTTCAAATGTCATATAAGAAACAACGATAAATTACATCGTAAAGGCTACGGCGCTTTCAGTAATCGTGTTTCAAGCTATTTCTTTTGTATCACCTACAAGTTGTATGACAAAAGATAAAACCACTTTGCTGCAGTGTTGCTGCTGGCCCGTAAACGGAGTGCCGAAGCCTTTATTATCGATTAGATCGATGGTGATGCAAGCGCGAAGATACAGCTGTTTAGGAAAAACCTGTTTAAAATAAAGTCAACTTACCCATCCACCTATACATGTAACGTCGTTGCCATAGGTATAAATGTGCGAATATTACAAACTTGCAGCATCTTATGAAGACTATTCGTCGTCGACTTCTCTCTGACCAGCGGCTTGGGAGGGCCCCATGTTCCGCGGGCGGCGCGCGCGGCTGCGTGAGTGCCGCTCCCTCTCGATGTGTGGAATGTGTATGCCGCTAGAGTCCCCGTCCTCCCCCTCCCGCTCCCCGAATGGACCCACGACGGTGTTGCATCTTGATCTGTATATCTCGTTTCATTTTGTCTTTCAAATTGTTTATTGAAGTTTTTGTACTTTCTTTACTTTACCTCTACATGTCTAGCCATTTCTACGGTGTAGCGCTTTGTATGTGTATTCATACATCTCTATTTGTTGATACATTTTGTAAATCACTACCGAATTCTCTGCCTATCCACTACGGTAGCCAGATCAAATTGACAAAATTTTAAGAGATATTGAGCAAAAAATAATAATATACGTCATGTCATGTTATAATTAACCATTAAAAGTGAACCAGACTAATTGGTCATAATTACGGCTTTTAACTTTATGTACCTGTCTTTAATATTTTTAAAAGGTATTGCACATTACTTGGTTTTGATATTTATTAATAGGAAGAATTAATAAAAACCTTACCAACTGAAATGATAAAACCTTTAGAACTTGGTAAGTTAAATAATCCTGTTTAATTATTACAGGTATCCTACTGAAAGCAGGTGCCAGGTTTGTTTGCCACCCAGGCGATTAGCCTCTGAACAAATATCAACGACATCCAATAGGTACTCAAATTTATAAAGTAAACCGTAATTATTCGAATACACAAATACTTTGTTATCATAGACATGTCTACGACTTCAACACGCTCACGGCCACAACTAGCTAAATATGTAGCCCGTCTGAAATTTAAATTTTACCAAATAGTCTGGCTGCTCATTTGTAATGTATTTCAAAAATTCCACCCTGAATAATATATCTGAAGTATGAGTTGGGTTACACCGTGGAAAGGCTCATTTGTGTGTTTATCAACCCTTGTTACCTGACATTAGTAGTAGGTAGTACCTTTACATTTATGTTAGGCTACTTCATCTGAAATATCAACAATCATTTTTCTCAAAGGACAGGAACAAAGTTCCTCAATTAAGGTCCAAAAATGTTGAAAGTTTGCGGGGATGGGCCCCGCCGCCAAACTTTCATCATTCGTGACTTCGGTCCAAAGGACCGACTGGGTCCCTTATTACTATGCAATGTTTTTATTTTACCTTTCATCTCTATACGTTATGTACCTAAACAAATATTAAGCATGTTTATGTGGTGTAGAAATCTGTGAAGTAGATTATGATATTTCGTGCAATTATAGTTTATCTACATCAAAATCGTTAATAATTTATTGTTCTTTCAGAATTTGTAGACATAGGTTAAAACTGGCTACTTACTTAAGTTTAAAGTGAAGAAGAGAGAATATCATCTGTTTTATTATAATTCCTCCTCCAAAACTGGCTGTAGGTCACAGACTCATCGGCTGCTATTACCTAATTAATACAGGTACAACCCTGAGACTATTGTTCTATTATTGATTGGGATATTTACGGTCACTTCCAATAATAAATGACTGAGCAATCACCAAGACTAACTAATAAAAATCTTAAACGGAAAGAACTCAGGACAGTAGTTGGTACAATAACAGGACACCTCCCCCTGAACAAACTACTATTCACGATAGGAGCTACACACAGCCCTTTGTGCAGGGGATGCCTAGTAGACGAAGAAACAGCGGCCCATGTGGTCCTGGAGTGTGAGGGACTAAAGGACCAAGTAGTAAAAGTCGCATTAGGAACGGAGTCGCTCCGAGAGGTCTGCAAGCGTCCGAAGAGACTGCTGGACTTCTGGGGGGAGCTGGGCTTGCTAAATTAGCATGCCCTAATTACGCCCAAGGGACTAAGTTTGAGTTCAAGTGCGGAAAAGGAGCCAAATAACCTATAACCTATTCCAATAATAAAATTTTGAAATTGACATGTGGCATTGTTCTAACCCGAGATTTTCTAATCCGACAACGAGTTCCACCATTTATAATCTCATTTTTCATTATTTATGGCCCTTATTTTATTAAAGGTATCCCTTAGTTAAAAATTGTTAGCTATAGTAAAGTTGTTGGACTCATGGGCGACTTTTCAATATTTACGAGCGAGTCTACTCTGTTATCTACGGGGCGCGAGAGAGGCGAGGCGGCTGCCCACAGCAGAACGTCCAGTGTATCAGAACGTCCACTATATCAGAACATCCAACTTCATCAGAAAGGGGTAGAATTAATTTCGAAAGGAAAGGAGTTTAGGAAATATTGTAGTTGATACTCGTAGTATACTCGTACTTGGTCGGGGTTTGTCCGTCTTTTTCTGTCGGTTAGTTTAGGTTATGTAACTATATGAAAAAATAATTTTAATGGTTGTAGATATGTGTGTATATATGTGAGTATGTATAATAATAACCCTTTAACCACGTTATAGAAAATATAAAACTGGTTTTTAAACAAAAATAAGGAAATTTTTAATAAAAGACATTAACGGGGGCGTCGCTCGCGTTGAACTCTTTTGTATGAAAAGTTAACATATTCTTGAATTAAACATTGACTAATTACTAGGTAGTCGTAAGATTGGCAACTGTCATCCGAAACTAAATGTCGGAGTGTTGAAGCTCTATCAATTAGTTATGCGGCTCAGACTTTAAATTATTTTTAAATGACTTGTCTTTTAATACCGTTTTCATTTTTATATCATGGTTGACGACCAATCCAACATAATTTGCTCGTACTACTCGTAGATACTAATAAAATTTCGCCCGTGACTTATGTAAGTAAGTAGGTACTTCGCGTGAAAGAGGGGTAAAGGGCAACCTACATCCTTTTCCGCCCCTTAAAATAGTTTAAGGGTCCAATAAAATATCTGTGCCAAAGATCAGGCCAATACTCTGCTCAATTACAACGTTCGGTAAGGACTTTCGGTTCACTTCCTCTAGTTTCCTGTTTATTTTTCCAATTCGCCAAACGGTTCAACGGCTTCAGACGAATGATAAGGAGTACTTGCAGTGTCCTTTGATCAGTAATCTACAAAATTAATCTGGATAGGTACTTATTTATTATAATAGATATCGAACTGGATTAATGCCCCTGGATTTCAACCTTACACCACAGTAATAAAAAAAAAACCGCTTACAACTGAACCTGGGTTACTTACTCATCTTGGCGTCAATATCCCGGTTGTGATCACGCGCGAGCGGGCCCGAGGTCCGCCTTGATCATGATCCAGGATTTGGCCGATCAGGTAATTACGGTAGAGCGAGTGCCATCTGACCTCCGTGATCCTGTTAGCAGGGGAACCTGACCAGATTGGATCATAATCGTTACACATTCAGTCGCCTCAATATGCAAATTTCCTGGCGACGTTTTTTTTACCGTAAGAGCATCGATCGGGTGTACAACGAAAATACAGAACTCAGAAAAAGTCAATTAATACTGATACATTGCGGGGATACTGGGGATCGAACTCGGTATCTCTAGCTTACGAGACCAATCCGCTAGCCATTACGCCACCGATGCTCCTAAGACATAGGAAAGGTACCTACTCAATCTTAAAATACATTTATTATCTACGTTTTTGTAATGGTGATTGGTGTAATACAATAATACTAACAAAGTAATACGCATTCAAAGCTTGATATAGGTTATTTTGAGATTTTTATATAGGTCAATGAGTTTCTTCAATGTGAGATACTTGAGATCGGTCATTTAGCGTTGTTGGCCATTCTACGTTATTTTCGACAGTAAGTACATATTATTCATTATGTCGTCACATAAATCACCTTTGCTCGAAAATGAGTAAACAACACTTACCGAAAGAAAAACAAATAGTAAGTATTTACTTCCAAATAAAAATGTTTTCGATTCTTGCCGGCATTAACGAGACGGTAGTAAATAATGGCGCCTTATGAGATTTCGTGTTTCCTTCTACCTTGTTGTAATTTTGTACCTTCCCCCAAAGGAATCCCCAACACCGATCGATGGATGTTTATCGCTTTGGTATAGATAGGTACGCAATAGTAATGCCGGTAACGAATCCAGATAGCGACGAATGAGTACCTGTACTATCTCAACCAAAGTAAACAAACCCTCCAGTTTTAGCACAGTTTGTTGAGCACCGCGAAATTTAGTTTCGCTTCGCTTTTATTTGTCTTTTATAGGAAATTCGCCGGATGAATGCGGGCTTCTATTCCACATTAAATTCCAGTGTTCCGACGTGTATCGCATTCACGTGCCATAACGTACCCGAGTGGCCACAGCGAGCGACCTTTGTTGACATTTCTTAGGTCATTAATTTTTGATCCAGTGGTTAGATAGTACTTGTCCATTTATCCGGCTTTCATCGTAGATTTATTTTTGTTCCTGGAACGTTATACGACGATGGTATAGATTTCATCCATAGCACCACCAAGATACTTGGCATCCAACGAACATACGGGCATCGCGAGCCTTGTTACCACGCACGTGCCAGATGTGGAATGAGCTCCCTCGCGAAGTCTTTCCTTTGTACGTGGGGTTCTTCAAAAGGAATGAATACAGGTACCTCAAAGGCCGGCACCGCATCCGCTCCCCTTAGGTTGCACAAGGCCTGGGCGACGGTGGCCGCTTTCCATCATGTAGACCGTCCGTCCGTGCGCTTCCTAAGTAATAAAAAAATATTAGGCCAAATTATATGCTAGACGAGTTAATTCCTCTTTTATTTGTGCCGCTCATGCTCGTAGAAGCGTCGGTGGCCTAGTAGTTTATATTAACAATCTGCTTGTACCAGGTACCTTTGGGTACGCAGACGACAGCACAGTAACGGATAGATATCTGTCAGAGGCAAAAGCCAGCAGGGACGATATTCAGTCTTGTCGAGAGGCTATGGTTGATCGTTTGGACAAAGCTCTCAATGCAGTTTCTGATTGGGGTGAAGCTAATCTGGTGGCGTTCAACGCAACCAAAACACAGGCGTGTTTGTTTTCTGCCAAAAGGAGTCCATTCCATTTAACTCCAACTTTTCGGGATGTTCCTGTGGAAATTACCGACAACCTACAGCTTCTTGGCGTTGAGCTATCTGCAAATCTCAACTTCGGTCCGTACATCGAATCCAAGGCTAAGACTGCAGCAAAAAAGCTTGGTGTCCTCTCGAGGGTTAGGCGGTACTTTACATCAAAGCAGTTGCTTCAGTTATATCAAGCACAAGTCCGATCCTGCATGGAGTACTGCTGCCACCTCTGGGATGGATCAGCCAAATATCAACTAGCGGCTTTGGATTCGGTTGAAAAACGTGCTAAGAAGATAATTTGTGACCCGCAGTTGGTTGAGGCTAGGCTGCAGAGCCTCGAACATCGGCGTAGGGTTGCGCGTCTGTCGGTCTTCTACAGGTTACATTTCGGAGAGTGTGCGAAGCAGCTGCACGACCTCATTCCGCCGGCCCCTTTCCGCCATCGGGAGACGCGATCCGGGCGAGCGCTTCATCCTTATGTCGTGGATGTTCCAGCTATCCGCACGAGCCGCTTTGGCTCGACCTTTATAATGCGTACGGCTAAGGAGTGGAACGCGTTGCCTGCGAGTGTGTTTCCTGATCAATATAATCTGGATGCCTTCAAGGCTGGAGTGAATAGGCTGTTCCAAGACGGGCATGCTCCATCTTCGACCGCATCGTCACTTACCAACAGGTGAGATGGCGGTCAAATGCTTGCCTTGTAAAATATAAAAAAAATATAAAAATAAAAAAGTTAAGATCCGACTCGTAAGCAAAATGTACCGGGTTCGAATCCCACTGCCGCCATGTACCAATGACTCTTTTCTGAGTTATGTACATTAGTTGAATACTACGAAACCGATGCTTTTACGGTGAGAGAAAACATCTTGATGAAACCTACACATTCAGGCGACTGAATGCGTAACCATGATCCAATCTGGTCAAGCTCCCCTGGTTGTCACGGAGGTCAGATTGCAGTCTTCACTGTACCTCCACTATTGCCTGTTCTGCCAACCCTGGATTATGACCGGGGACCACCCCGGGCCCTTGTGCGCGAGAGCACATCCGGAACATTAACGCCAAGATGGTACATGCTCATTGGTAAGACAACTCAAAAAGTCATGTTCGTTCGGCGTCAGCCTCGAAGGGCTCTTGTAGAATTCTCGTAGATACTTATCAGATAGAATTTTAATCAATATTTTGGTATAAGATAATAAAAATAATATAATAAAGAAAATAAAATAATTATGTTTATAGGTGAATTCGTGAAAATACGTTAACTAAAGCGTTAATTGGAAAACCATAGAAGACGGCTGTACCAGCCAAAATATCCGAGGCAGGTCACTTATCAAAAGCTGGCAAAAGCAGCTTTCTCCTGTGACTTTGTTAGCTAAGTTGTCGATTTATGTAGGTACCTACTTAAGAACTAACCTACCTAAAAATTACACTAAATGTAATTACTCACCTACGTAAAAGATTGAGTAATCGTGAATTATTCCACAAATAGACTTTTCACATTCACTTATATTTTTAAAGGTCAGGTATAATCCGCGCTCATCAAATTTCTTTGATACGCTAACAATCAGAATTGGGAGGAACCATATACAAAATCTAAATGTATATGAATTTACCGAATTTACATCCAGCAAATACAGACTATTTGTTGTTGAACTGCCTGCCTGATTAAGATAATAATGTTGATTATTTCGACAAGGTTCCAGCAATAAATAATTTCTTAACCAAGCCATATCCGTAACCGAATCCGAAAAGGACTATATCGAACTTACATAAATGCTTAACCTACAAGACACGATCAAGAAGTAAGTCTTGTATTTTAAAACACGTATCCACAGCTCTATCCGAAATCTCTTCCCTAATCACCCCTCAACTATGGCACAGTACCTAACCAAATTTTCAATTGATTCCAGAGGTGTGCGCGAGTTGTTCGGTGGACGTAGAGACCGAGGCCGAGGCCGGGGGTTCCAGGTCCGCGAGCTCTGGTTCTGCCTCCTGGTGCGAGGGGGAGGCGGAGGGGGGTGAGGAGCGGGGGTACGGCTCCGGCGACTCACTTGCCGAGGACGCGGCTCTACTGGGAGACGCCGCCGGCGCCGCCGCTCAGCGACCGCGAACTCACCGCGCCCAACGCCGCGACGTCGCCGTCGACCTGCACCTACTACGCCCCGACGTGTAGCCTCCAACACATAAAGCCCTGCCATCGCACTGCTTCTTTTTAATTTCAAATTGCGAATCAAGGAGTATTAAAAAAAGACCCTGAGATGATCCGGCCTAACAATTTTCCTTTCTTTCAGTGTCGCACAATATTTGGTTGCCCAAATTAGGGTTTAATTTGACATAGATAGGCGTTTTAATGTATTAATAAAACTCTAAACATATTTCTATTGAACAAGCTAAAGATGTACCTATAGATGACCCTGCATTGTACCTAATGTAAAAATATATTCAACGAGCGTGTAGGGAAAAAATTGTGGCTAACATAGTAGGTACCTATACATTTTAAAATTATCGGATAAGCGTCATCGAATACCAATTGTTTTTAAAGAAAGACCAAATCGAAGTAGTAATAAAATAGTTAAGTACCTTAATTAAAGTTATTGTTACTAATAGTTATTACGCTTTTTTTAATTTACTTTTTCTTGTGGCTTTACACGAATTTATACCTACCTAGATAGAGGCTTATAAATTTAAAAACTTAAATTAGATAAAGTAATGTTAAGATAAACTGTAAATATTTTAATAAGACCATAGTATAGGTACAGATACAGACAATTAAATTAGTAGCATCGAATTCTCTATTCAAAATTATTTAAGTACCTACGTACCAACTACTTGGAACAATAATTATTTGATATGATTATGCATATGCATTTGCAAAAATATTAAAATAAAGCTTAACTAGTTAAAAATACAATTAATATTATCTACATTTTATATTTGAACTTTCTAATTTATGAACTATTTGAAATTGTATTGACAAAAAGTAACAAAATGAAAATGAAGTACCTACTTTACCTACTGTGATAGTTTGCTTATTTTATGTATCGAATTAAAAATATTCAGAGGACCCATTTGAATAAAATAAAATTTATTATCTAGTACTTACTTACCTGCTATGAATTTATTGCACACCCACTTACTCCAACTTCAGAGTAGGTCTACCTACCTACCTCTACTACCTACTTACATTTTTTATAACTGGTAGGCCATCACACTGGATGTGGAGTAAAGATGCAGCCTACGATGGAGCCGCTGATGTGGCCCTGAAATGTTCGTCCGATCGACGAAATCGTATTTAATGAAGCTGAATGAAGCTCGGACAACCATACCGAAGTCGCAGAACAAACGTTCGGTTTTTGTTCTCTGCTGATCTTCAGTCCGACACTCTCCAGATTTGCCCAGGCGAGTGCATTATCTCCGACAAAAACAATTTGGTCGGCAAATAGCATATATCAGGGTACCTATGACCGATGTTAGTGGATCCATAATCAGGAGGAACAATGGACTTCAAGCTTACCTCTGCTGTAGACCTACCGCCACATCCTGTCGACAAATCCTAGTACCTCCTTATTATAACCTATTTTCTAATCGTTAAAGAGTTTATTTCCATCTCAGCAACTGAGATGATAACTCTTTGAAGCAAGAACCTCAGTAAGTATGACAAGGTGACAACCACACAATACCTACACGTGCTTTTAATTTTCCACAGGGTTTCCATTATCAGATCCTGACCCGATAAAACCTTTTTGTTCGATCAAAACGAACAAAAAAGGAATTTCAAAATCGGATCGGCTCGGTGTAATGGAAGTCGGTGAACATGCGTAGGTACCTATATATAGGTAAACTAACCGACAGAAAAACGTCAGAAAATCTCCGACCATGTCTACATCTAGATATAACTAAGTATATCAGTTTGACTGTCGAAAAACATTTATATTTCAAGTTCCTTGCCGGAAAAGCACTGAGTATTTTGGTGGACATAGTGTGTGCCGGCGATCCGAAGCGTAGAGGTAACATAAAAGACAAAGAAGCAATCGACAAAACGCAGTGTGGGTGGATGCCAAACGCATTCGTTGGGCCAGTGTGTACACAGCGCATTGATGTCATACGGTAGGCAAACAAGCAAGCGGAAACCTTATGGAAAGTGGTCACCATTGCCTATAGAAATCGTAACACCAGGGGTATTGCCAATACATTGCTCACCTCTATTACACGTTGCTCTGCCAGCAAAAAAAGGGTAAAGGCAAACGCCCCCCACTGCCAAAGCCACGGTTCCCAAAATCTCTACCCCATGGACAATGGAGAGCTTACTAACCGGCAGGAACACATTATGTAATAGTAATGGCTGCAGTATTCTGTACGGTCGAGATACTTCTCCAGTGGGCGGCTCCAGATACCGATTGGTGGTGATTTACATTGTTCAAGTGTTTCGCGAAGTAGGTAAGTAGGTACAGTGAGTGAAGGATGATTTACACGTATTAAGTTGTCAAGTAGTTAACTAAATTTTAACTTAATTTAAAGGAAGTGTTTTTAAACTAATTAAGCTTTTTAATTACCCCCAATATGGACGAAAAACGGCGATCCACATCCTTAATTCTATGGTAAAGTTCATTACAAAAGACGTTTTAAAATCTATTTTTTTTTCTTTAATTAAAAGCTAGAAACAGTAGTGTTAGGTAATTTAGTAGTCCTATAAACTCGAACGTAACAACAGCCAAACTTGCGCAATTACCTAAAGGTGCCACCATTTTAGAGGGATATGATGTGATGTTAGACAGTATAAGAAGTAACTACCAAACTGGTATTTTATTTAAATTTGTTAATCTATCTATAGGTACCTATATAAAAATCAATTGCTGTGCGTTAGTATCACTTAAACTCAGAAACCGCTGGACCGATTTCAATATTTCTTTTTTTGTTTTGTTTTTAGCGGTAGGGTAGGGGTAGAGTAGGGTAGGGTTGGTATAGGACCACATTTCCCAAACTTTATTATGCTCTGGCCCGGTTACTTTAATGTTTCCCTATCGTGACTCACCAGAAGCTTTTTAACCCTTCTAGTGCACATAGAGAAAATAAAAATATTTCAATGTTCACATTTCTTTTATACCACAACTATGGTTGCAAACAAGCATGTGGCCCGCCTGTTGGTAACCAGTTACCGTTCCCTATGTATGTTGGCAATACCAGGAGTAGGTACTTAGCACTTCCATGTTGCCCACGGTAAAATAACCTTTTCACCCCTTTCACTCCCATGTTTTATCTACTTTCCAGGGAGCAAATTCCAAAACCTCAGTGTGCGTAGGAGAAAGTTCGAATTGCACAGTTCGCAACCAATTAGGTTCCAAGGTGTGAGGATGAACTGTCAATGGCGAGAGGTGCGATAATAGAATGTGGCTGTAGGCATAATCATATTTCCTCAGAACAAACACCGTTATAGAACACAAGCGGTAAAACACACAAAGGGAGGCGAAATCCCTCCATTAACTTATCGACTCAATACCGCTTGTGAGCATGTTAAAGTCGACAATTCTCACAACACTCTTTTGGGTCGAGTCACAAGGAACAAGGTATGAAGGTGCTTTTGCGACCCGGTATTTTATTTTCGTGGCCCGGTGCCGGGTCACGACCCACCAAATGGGAAACGCTGGTGTAGGGTAGTTTACGGTAGGAGTAGGACACGCGAACGAAGTCGCATGGGTCAACTAGTAACCTATATATATTATTTAAAAGTTTACGAGCAACAATTATTATACATATAGATACGAAGAGGACAAATTGAATACAACTTTGTAATTTTTACTACACTTTAATCGAGAAGGCAACTACATATAATTTAAGATGAGGTATATCTACTACTACTAATAATACAAAGAACAAGCACACGTAAGTACAATATAACATATAAGGTATTAATAACAAGAATGTATTAAATAATAAAAATAATAAAAGTTATCAATTCTTAGCTTAATATTCTATTTTATGATTTTCGTTTATAGATCTTTATTGACTTGAAAATTGCACCCTGTGGAAGCAGGAACAGCTAATGGAATAACTAAGGACTTTATATTTTTCCGCAAACCAGACCAATAGCTACGCCAACGAAAAATGATGCCAAGAATGTAGAGTTTACATTTAGTTGGCTTTCGTCGCCTACTATATTTTTATTATACCAATTCTTAGCTTTAGCTTCTTTTTTCTTCAGTAAATCTTCTGCCTTGTCTAATTTACGATCCACAAACCTTTCCATCTGAAACAAATCACATTTTTAAATTATTATATTGTTTTCCTGACATTATGTACACTCTTTTAAGTATATTGTCCATTTATCGTAGAAATAGTTTCGAAAAGCAATCAATTATTGCGACAGTCACACGTAGAATTTATCATACACCAGAACCAATTTCAATTATTAAAAAGATTATTTTTAATTGCATTGTTAATATGTTGTTAGAAAAACAAATAAAACACAAAAAATTATAAAGGGTTTTAGATTTACTATGGAAAAAATATTTAAATGGTAATTCGTATTACTCAGGCGGAAAAATAAGGTTTTATTGCTTAAATCAACATGGGTAAACTTTTCAATGTTGAGTTGATAGATGTGGCCTGATGTGGGTACCTACGGATACCACATCAAATCATATTTATTTATTTATTAAATAATTATCCTCTCGAAACCTAGTCTGTTGTCTTACCACTAGGTATGAGGTCATTTACACTTACATAATAAGTTTAATACTGGACTGGTTCAACGCATAAAATTAATGTTAGTAACTCACATATAAAAAGAAATTTTGTAACTCATGAAGACGCAATGCCAAAAAAGATTCCTCCTGTGAACCCTGCTGAATAATATGAATTATCTTTGACAAAAACTAATACCTGAAACAAAATAAATTAGTGATTGTAACTTTTCAGGTATTTTCAAATATTTATTCTATTCAAGTATGATTTTTCAAATTATATAAGAACTGATCCACTGTAAAAAAAAAGGAAATAAAATATAACTCTGTTTTAAGAATTTCCGGAATGCACTTAAAATAATATTATTTCGTTTTAAAGTCATATAACAGCATTATGAGTATTAAGCAGCAACCGTTGAATATTTATGTATCGTTATTTTGTTTAATAAATAAATGTAAATATTATTTATTTGTAGAAAAAGTTTAAGTTCGGCAATAAACAACAACGTTTATGTATGGTTCTAATTCCAAAATGTCGTGCGAACACTATTCGGTATGTACACAATTTGGTAACACAAACGAAAAGAAAAATAATTGTGTTTACGTTTATAGAAACACATAAGTACTGTAATTTCACATATCTGAATCTGAATAGCTCCAGTGTATAGTGAGCTCAGAATATGTGTTCAAACCCCACCTGTTTACTATTGTATAAGACTATATAAGACTGAGTTAATCCTAAATATGACATTTGCAAAGTAAGAAATCCTGCTGAATATGATTCAAAAGTTTCTATTTCTAGAATTTTGGCTCCTTTGCTCAAAGATGGCGGCCTAAAAGGAGTACAAACAACTTCTCCAGTAGAGTAAACCATAGGTAGCCCATGCTATTGTGGCGGAGGCAGAAAATCAAAGTAACCTAAAATAATTCTGTAGCTGTCTGAAAGTGTACAGTATTCAACTTAATAGTTTATATAATAATGAAGTCAAAAGAAAAACTCTTAGCTGGTTTTTTATCACCAAGTCATAGCAACGGGTGAGTTAAGTAATTAAAAATAGTTTCTGCGAATTGGTGGCCTAGTGGTTAAGGTATCCGCCTCGCAAACGAGAGTTACTGTGTTAGATTCCCACTGCCACCATGTACCATGACTCTTTTCTGAGTTATGTACATTAATTGATGCTGTTATGGTGAGGGAAAACATTGTGATGAAACCTGCACATTCAGGTGACTGAATGTGTAACCATGATCCAATCTGGTCAGGTTTCCCTGGTAGCAGGGTCACGGAGGTCAGATGACAGATTTTCCAAATCCTGGATCATAGTGAAAGCGGAACCCGGGTCTTCGGTCGCGAGACTCAACCGGGACATTAATGCCAAAATGATTATTAATATTTGTCCTGAAAATAGTTTATAAATTAATGTTGACTACTAGTTGTGAAATATTGATATGAGGAAATCAAAGATGATGATGATTATTACAAAAAAGCTCTTAACTTTTTACATCAATGGAAGGGGGAGGGTTACGGTTTCCATGTCACAATTACTATGTTGGTTTTTAAACAAAAATAAAAGTGAAAATATTATAATTGGATAGGTATCCTTACCAGTTATAATAAAACAGGCAATTATTTACAGTTTGGAAAAGAAAATAGGGTCAAGAAGTGTACATTAATGCCCTTTAAGTAGAAGAGCCAAGTTTCTGTTAGGTTGCAAATAGAAGTTTCAAGATCAGGAAACTAATATACCTTTGTAAGTTTTCAGTTTACTAATAAACCAATATAAGCTTTTTTTTCTTTTTATTACAATTTATAAAGCATACATTTGACTGCCATCTCACTTAGTGGTATGTGATAATGCAGCCACAGAAACAAGTGTTATTTGATTGACTTTGATTTGTAGATAATATAATAGGTATTTACTTTGTATGTCTTGTCAGCCTGATGACTTTATCGGCCTGAGGTAAAACAAAAACAGTAGAACTGTTTAAAAAATCACTAAATCCAGAGTCTATACAACCCTAAAATGACACACACTAAATGGCAATGACAGAACATAAACTATTAGGCTGCTACTTCTCCGAAAGGCATTAATGTACACCTCTCCCACATTTGTCCATACTTACTTTTTCCATCCAATCTGGGGACCTTCCTGTTGTTTCTTTTTCAATTTTGTCGCTTATTTTGTCCACTTTCTTATTGATTTTGTCCCAATTGATATCAATATAGCCTTTTTGGCTAGCAATATGCAGAAGTATGATGCCGCCTCCTAAGCCAACTGCAGCGACTTTTCCAAGTTTCATAGTAATGAAGCCTGTAACCCTAAAAAAGAAGATGATGTCACGCTAACGAAATGAGCCGATTACACACCGCCACTTACCTAAGATATTTGGCACACTATTGGTATTCCTAATTGGAATTATAGTTATTGTAATTATTATAGTAAAATTCAAATTAAAATACGTGCGTAGTTACCATCCTGACGCAGCTCCCATAAGTAGTTGCTTTGTATTCGACGTTTTACCCATATCTGCAATTGCCTTTTCGATAAAGTTTTTTGCATCGTCGACTATTTTCTTGCTGTCCCCGGAAGATTCTTCGCGTTTAGGCTTAGCCATTGTTTCTTAATTAGCACATTCAGCTTTTCTGCAAATAGGACACAAAGAAAGTGTTTCCGTATTATTTCGTTCACAACAGCAGTAGACAGAAACAGAATGACGTGAGAATGACAGACCAACAATGACATTAACAGTACAGTGACAGACAGTGAACATCAGGATGGCGGGTTATAACGTCTGACTCAGATGATTTAAATAGTTAAATCATCTGAGTTCTGTTAAGGTGCTGCTGTAAGAGCTCATGGTAAGCCCCCTGAAAGTAGAAATGCCACGAATAGTGATATGATATGTATATTTGGCCAGGCTCTCCAAACTTAATGATGATAATACATATAGAATAACAATCATAGCATTTCTGTAAAAGTACTAACTAGTACCATTAGGTACTCAATATTAGACTACACTTATCAAAATTTGAACGTTTCAACCCGCCATCCTGATGCTTACCAACCCTGGTGGTCTGAGGTCTCGTTGGCACTGTCATTTGATTTTGACAGTTTGTGAGTAATAGTAATCTGTGGTTTGTGAGGCATGCATGTTTTGTGAACTTTTGTGCGTGCGTTTTGTTTGTTTGTTTCACAGATTACTATATATTACCTATTTTGCTGTGTTGTGTGAACTTGTGTGTGTCCGTCCGATTCGTTGAATATCTACCCGTTAATTAGAGAATAGTTTATTCTGTGAAATTACAGCTGAATATATTGATTTTCTACGTGTTTCTAACTTTCTACGGCTGAGAACTCCACTTCTAGGTTGGAAGTTAGTTTGAATTGCATCTTCCGTAACCTCTCTGATTTTCAGACATTATAGGCCACACTCTCTGCCTGCATCCTGAAAAGCAAACACCTGGGTAAATCCAAGGAGAGATTTATTGAGAAGTTTTTCATAATGGAACTGAAGGCAAATAAACTTCCTACATCAGGTCATGCGCTTTACATTAAACTGTATTGTAAAATGAAAGCAGCTAAATGTAACAAAAAGGTGAGTTTTATTTTTCATTGTTTGTAAGTAAATAAACTGACTGACAACAAAGCGAAATTCTAATTCTAACTGATAATTTTACAATCATTTTCCAGTGTGATCATGGGATGATGGAAATTGGAAAATCGTGGCTGTCTCTGACCCCTGATGAAAAGCAACACTTTTCTGATAAAGCTAAAGAATGTCAAATAGAGTACAAAAAACTATTTGCTAAATATTTGAAAAATTCTAACCCTTACATGAAAGAAAAGAAAAAAATAAGAAAAAGGTAAGTAAACCACATGACGGCTCAACTATACAATATTAACAGTTGAATTGATAATTAAAATTTTGGCTCAGAAGTGTGTGTGTAAGAGTGTGTTATTTTGTCTTGACGCTAGGGTTGCCCTACTATATAATATATTATATAGTAGGGCATGCGCTACAGTTTAGCCTTATACAAGTCCTCCTATTAAAAGAGCCACAGAGGGCAGATTGCAGTCACTCTACTGTAATTACCTGATCCGCCAAATCCTGGATCATGGTCAAAGCAAACCCCGGGCCCGCGCATGCTAGAGCACAACCGGGATATTATTGGTGGATATATTATTCACCAAGATTATCATTGTTTATGAAGAATAAAGTACATATTGTGGTGAAGACAGAATACATGGCCTGCAACAGTTTAGATTTGACTGAGCAGATTATGCTGAGGAGGATTGCCATGCCATTTACATGCCATTTTTTAACCAACTGAGTTGTGAATGCCTGGAATAAGTTGCCTGAATCCGTGGTGACAGCGGAAAATACTAACCAATTCAAAAACAGACTCGACAAACATTTGAATACAGATTAATAATGAGTAGAGAAGAGCTAGATACAGGCATCTATCAGTTGTTTTGACAACTGCTTGCCTGCTTAATGATAATAATAATAATTTACGCTAGATGCCCACGAAAAATGCCACTGGGAACCCTATAATTGTCCATGTGTTTTTTGTACCGTTATTTTTTGTGTTAAATTAAATTATCATGTTGTGGCATCCTTTATAATAAATGTTTTCTTTCTTTCTTTCTAACACAGACTTATTTTTGCAGTAACCCTAACAATAAAGAACAATTAAATGATAAATTAGAAGAAATTGTTGATATATCTCAACCAAATCTGGAAACTACTACAAATAACGAAGATATAACTACACAGGACAATGACAATAATGATCAAAGGTAAGGTTAAAATAACATTTTATGCATAAAATAACAAAAGTATAACAATTGTTCTACAAGTATGTATATTCTTATACTCATAGTAGGTATTCTGTGTCGGTAGAGATTGCCTCTTGTGTAATTTTATGAAATCATGGAAAGCTACATAAATGTATGTTATATCATGTAGGTACAGAAGGCAGCACATCAACCTACCTAAAACCGATATAAAAGGAGCTAACATTGCTATGCGCATCCATAAAAATGCTAGTTTATCTTATGCTAATTTTGGGTAGTTTGATGTGCTGCCTTCTATACTTTAAAACGTAACGCACTAGCCTTCCCCGCGACTTTCACCCACGCTTTGGACCTCTGTAAACTACTATTCCGCGAGATCCTCTATTTTTCCGTGATAAAAAATGACCTATAAGATACGGGAATAGTGTAGCTCCTTGTTAGTGAAATAAGTTTTCGAAATCGGTTCAATGGTGTCGGAGATTTGCGCCAACAACCAAATTTATGAACATACTAACTTTTTCTGTTTATATTAAGAGTTTATCAAGTTTTATAAACTTCAAGCAAGAGCGTCGGTGGCCTAATGGCCCGAGGTACCGGGTTCGAACCGCCACCACAATGACATAAGGAAATGGTGATGCCTGTCAAATTAAGCTTCTTCTCAAAAACTTAGGTCTACATTCACTCTATATTTAAAATTACATTTTATCATAATTTTGTTTGTATTGATAATGATTTCTTATAATTCTCAGGACAGAACATGTCATGGAGGAAATAAAGGAGGATAATCTTGAACTTCCTACTACACATGAATATTATGTTGAACTTCCGGAACCCACACCACCTATGGTCAAGTCAGTATAATAAGTACTCTCAATAAATATTTACTTTTAATCGCCCTGTGTGCCATTTAGAATTTTGATACGACCACCGTAAGAGCGTTTAAACGCTCTAAAGGCGGTTCCACACTCCACATATATTGTATTGCCTAGACCTTCGCTTGTCGACATTCGTCTACCTACAGGGCGAAAGAAGCGAAGCGTCAAGGCAATACGGTACATTTTTAGACGGCAGCACTAGCATCTCTTTGTCTTTACCCGCGTTGGCCTAGACTCGGCCAATATATTGTAGGTACTTGACCCTACTTACTCCAACATTAGGGTACTTAGAAGGTTGGTTATGTATTCTGTGGTAGGTATATAAAGGTACCTTTATTCCCCAAATTAAGTCAAGTCAACCAAGGATCAAAAGTGGACAATATTTTCTCGGCTATAAAGACGTTCTAGAATTTGTTTTACCAAAAACAAATTCTAGAACTTACTAATTTGCTTACCTATGGAGTTTAACCTAATAAGGCCGAAATTGGCCTTTTTTCAAATCCACGAGGTCCACGGCACTTGGCCGGTTTTTAATGGATTGTTATCTGAATATGATTAATAATAAGGGTCATTTTAAATTTACAGAACTAGCAGAGAATTGTTTGAATTATTAAAGTCACGCAATAATAGTGACAGGGTTTGGGATGAATTAACTCCAAATGAAAAACGAAGACATCAGACCGCAGTTTCTAAATTAAAGAAGGCCTACATTAAAAAATATATTCAATATTTGGAGAGCTTACCGCCGCAACAGCTATTTAATCATTACATTAAAAAAATATGAATGTAACATCTAGTTTTTCATTAACTACAAATAAATAACAACAGATAATAGGAATGTTAAAACCGTTAGTTTATAATCTACTAGATTATTTTCAATCGAAAAATTGTAAGCTAAAACAAAATTCACCCAACCATTTAAATTCGAAATAAATCGGTTTAAATTCGGTTAGGGTAAGGAGCTATTAGCGTCAAAATGGCAGGACCAAGTGTTAAAATTTTTTAGCGCTTTTTCCCGTTACAGGTTCGGGGTACACTTGACCATGATCCAGGATATTAGTAGATCAATTAATTAAAGTAGAGCAGCTGCCATCACCTCTGTGACCCTGTTTACAGCAGATTAGCGATATTACACCGATGAATCGATATAATGTCGACGCGTTTTTACACCCACCACATCCCTAATAGGCGAGAATGTAGAGGGTCGACAAAAGTTCCGGCAAAAGTTTCGGCGGACATGTGGAGTACGCTTTAAACATATAATATGTCAAATACCAACCGACAACCTAACCTCACCGGTGTTCGGCACACGTACTCGCGAGCGACTCAGCTGGGTTTTGCCCACGGGAATCACCGGCTGGATTGTGCGCGCCGAGGGGCCGAAGCCGGTGCGAGAGCGCACCGCGACCACCACGAATGAATAATAATAAATAAATATGCTTGGACAAATTCACACAGCGCCATCTAGCCCCAAAATAAGCAAAGCTTGTGTTATGGGTGTTCGATAACTGATAAACTCCTTATATATTTTTATAAACACATACTTATTATACATATGTCACCCAGACCCGTAACAGAAATTAATTAATCATTTCAATTTCTGACAGGCCGGGAATCGAACCTAGAACATGTTAACCAACTGAACCATTCAGGTCATCAAAATATTAAACGATAACGGTAGGCACTCCGGACACGCCGGGCTCGCCGGAGCTGCAGCAGTCACTTGCACCATCGCAGCCCTGGCGGAGCCGCATTCCGCAGAGAACACGGGATTTGTACCAGCCGGGATAATCGCACGTAATCGGTAGCCTAGTGGACGTGAGCAGAGCAAGCGATCGTTGGAGCCGGTCAATACGTGAGGAACGATGTAATCGCGCGAGACCGTATCCCGGCAGTCGACGAGTTTGTAAGTTGTCACGTCGAATGTTCGACCGCGCCGACCACGGGCGACACCCCCACCTGCAGAACATCGCTCCTTACCAAGCCCGACCGGCAGAGGGACGTCCATTACACCGCGAGTTGTTGCGCTCCCCGTCCCCACAGACGGGTTGAGCCGCCGTCTCGCCGTCTAAGGCTCGGACTACAAGAATCCGGGACGGGACGGAACGGAACGGAAAAAACCGTGCTATCGACTACACGCGCTCCGGTTTGAATCCAGAAAGAAATTTACGCAGTCAGTCGCTAACAGTCGACAATGCCTACCCCTGTGGGATACTGGCATGCGTGTGTATATACCTACAACGTGATACTAGTCTATTAATTTTATTTATGCCTACCTACCTATGTCAATCATACACGAATATAATAAAACCTAGTATCCTTTCTACGTAATAAAGTTAGGTACCAACTTAAATTTAAGACAAGTTTAGACCTAGGTGTTGCAAAAAAGGTACCAATCACGCCTGTCATCGAACTGGCGCACGATTCATCCGGGACGGTACATTTTCAGACTCGTGCGGTTAGATACAACGTCATACGCGATTGATAAGCCACGTCACACGGAGAAAAACAGTGAACGATAAGGTTGCTTCCGGAGGGAATTCCCCCTGGATCCGCCCCGGATCGTATGTAGTCGATGCAGTAAAATTTCATATATTTCCTTGAGCTACGAATTGAATCCGGGGACTTTTTTCCTTTCCGTCCCGGATCCTTGTAGTCCGAGCCTAAGCTAGCAACGCTATATCTAGCCACTACCAGCCAGTACTATATCTAGACCACTAACACCCAGAGAGTCGCTAGACAGCGGCCGCGTCCATTGACCGGCCCCATAGCATATTAAGTCACCTCCATCCACCTCCTCCGTGCATGTTTGACATGCCTCGTCTATTTCATAGACTAAGTAGAGATTATCTCGCCTATTATAGTCTCGCCTTGTGTTGACTTACATCACTTCGGTTCAATCGTCGAATTTTTTTTTAATGCTACTCAGTGAAATATGAGCAGACAGCCCACCTGATGGTAAGCGATAGCTGTCGCCCATAACATCTACGGTAAATGCATTTAGGCTTCAGGTAACAAAATGCAGAACCGCAGGTGCGTCACTGTGAGGACTTAGATAAAATGCCTAGCTATTTTTTTTT
Organism: Blastobasis adustella; assembly: GCA_907269095.1. Classification (NCBI taxonomy): domain Eukaryota; kingdom Metazoa; phylum Arthropoda; class Insecta; order Lepidoptera; family Blastobasidae; genus Blastobasis; species Blastobasis adustella. Next base: position 10,215,354 of record OU026123.1, on the reverse strand, counting down.
TATGTTTTGACTCCAGGCATTTGACCAACATCTCACCTGGTGGTAAGTGACGATGCGGCCGAAGATGAAGCATTCCTGTCTAAGAACAGCCTATTCACTCTAGCCTTGAAGGGGTCCAGATTATAGTGATCAGGGAACACACTCGTAGCAACGCCTGCCATTCTTTAGCCGTTCGCATTATAAAGGTTGAACCAAAGTGACTCGTGCGGGTACCTGGAAGATTCACGACATAAGGATGAAGCGCTCGCTCATATCGCGATTCCCGATGGCGGAAAGGGGCCGGTGGGACTTAATCCTTCAGACCGCAACACAACAATGTAAGCATTGTTACTTGGCGGCAGAAATAGATAAGGCGGTGGTACTCACCGAGGTGGACTCCTCAGGCTTGACAGAGTCCTACCACCTGATGAAAATCTACTAGGCCAATGCAAAAATGTGCAAAATTAACAAAGAAGTAAATTCACTCACTACAAAAAAAAATTACAATATGCATAGACTGCTCTGCTACGCACGAAACGACGACAAAACTGCTACGATGTGTCCGATGACCGATGTATCGATTTTATAATTCTCTTCCTAGCGCTTTTTCCCGTAACAGATTTGGAGTACACTTGACCTACCACTTCGGAATACAGTAGAAAAGCTGTCATCACCTCTGTGACCCTTTCATAACAAAACCTACCAGATTAGAGATGAATCGATATAATATCGATGCATTTTGACACCTACCACATGCCTAATAGGCGAGAATGTAGAGGATCTTCCCAAATCCCGGCAAAAGATTCAGCGAACATGTGGAGAGTGCTTTATACATACCACCTTCCCATAGACAAGGAGATTGATTAGCATTATGTGTCTGTGGTTTGCTTTGGAAAATTGTTGACAGTAGCGTTTCTATCCTCTTTGGTTGACTGGACTTTACTTTGATTAGTTCATAGTCTGTGACTTTGACTATGACAGCCAATATAGTTCATAGTTTGTGGTTTGTGTTTGTGATGACAGCCGATAACGGCAATAACCCGAATTGATTGGAATCTTTATTTAGCTAAATAAATAATAATTGGTATTATTTTCCTAAAATTAAATATCCTGTAGAAGTGTATTAATAAAAAAATATTTGTCGAAGGAAAAAACAGTGTCCAACAAAAATAAATATGTCCGGCAGCCAAAAGTAAGTACCTATGTAATTCTAATAATGTGTCGTGTCTGCAAACTTTTAGATACCCTAGCTAGGTAACCCTAATAAATATTACGCTAGCGCCTACCTATGAAAGAAATTTCTGAATCAGATTTTAGGAAGACTTAAAAGGAAAGTGCTTGATGTGTGGTATTTTTTTTCTAACGAAACTAGTGTTGAGACACGTGTGAATTTTTTTTTTTATATATATTAAACAAGACAAGCATTTGACCGCCATCTCACCTGTTGGTAAGTGACGATGCGGCCGAAGATGGAGCATGCCCGTCACCATTTAGCTAGCACAAAGATAAAAAATACTTTTTTAATAAAGATTTAGGGTTTTATTCATTTTTTATAATAGCAATTGAGCAAATGGGTCACCTGATCAGTGATCACAGCCGCCCATTATCATATGCAAAACCACACATGCGTTGCCACACATGGATCTTAAATGCGTTGCCGTTTCTAGAAGGTCCCAATGTCGTACTGGGGCTTGTACCATTGTAAGGTTAATAGTTTTGGTTAGAGATTACCAATGGGAGCAATTAAAAAGAACTAAAAAATTGAGAAAAGTCAGCTAACACTGTTTTTCCTCAGAGCCCACTTTGCTACACTCCAACTATACTTTTATTTAGAATTTTGTTTCCTATTTCTCTGCAGATATGGACTTATTTTGCCCGAGAAAGGAAAACAACCAACATTTCAGGCCTCCCATAATGTTTTTGGCAATGATGATGATTCTGATGAAGAATCTAGCAAACGGCCTGTGCTTCTTCGACCAAGTGGCAACATTAATAGACAGTCTAAAGTTACTCAGGAGAAAGCATTATCAGAGGATCCAACTGTATATCAATATGATGAGATATATGATTCAATGACGACTAAAAAAGAGGAAAAAAAAACAAAAAGCAAAGAAGAAAAAAAACCTAGATACATTGAAAACTTGCTAAAAACTGCAAATAAACGAAAAATTGAAAATGAAAGGCGAGTTGAAAGACAGGTAAGGGGAGAATTAGTTTTCAATATTGTATTATAATTGTCTAATGTTATTCATTATACTTACATTGTGTTGTTTTATGTTTCAGATACATAAAGAGAGAGAAAAGGAAGGTGATGAATTTGCAGATAAGGAGGTATTTGTAACATCAGCTTATAAAAAGAAACTTGAAGAAATGGAAAAAGAAGAGGAAAGAGAACGACGAGAAGAATACCTAGAAAATATAGGAGATGTCACTAAACAAAAGGATTTAGGTAATATTTTCAAATAATTTTGATATAAGTACATAAAACCAAAAATTTATTACCACTTTCGCTGCGATTTCGCGAAAAATCAGGCGCGGTGCTAACAAACGCAGCCAAATGAGTCGTGTGCACAGCTGTATGGCCACCGAAATATATCATACGCGTGTGCGGACACAGGCCAGCTGAGCCCGCGCTGACGCGACACGAGTGCGCTGGCCTACGCCAATCGAGTCCGATTGTGTTTATATGGACCAGCCAAGTGAGTTCGCATTCGCGTAATGCCAATTACGACCTAAATGTTAAGACAACTGCAGGAAACGAATTAAAATGAGTTGTCATTTATTCTTTTCCATCCAGTTACACTTACAAAACGGGCAATATTCACCTAAACGCATTATTTTTAAGGACATTTGATTGTTTATGTACTGTGTTTAAATTTTAAATAATAATTTATTTATAGGTGGATTCTATAGGCATCTGTATGAGCAAAAATTGGGTGTGGATAAAAAAGATGAGAATAAAGTAGTTGAAAATGCCGAAACAAAAATACCAGTTAAAGATGATGAAGTATTTGAAAAGAAAGAGAAAAAAGATGTAGAAATGAGAAAAAGAAACTACAGAAAGAGAAAATCGTCATCCGAGTACAATAATAAGTTATCTGAAGGTGAAATAGAAGATTCAGATGATGAAATAAATCATGTTAATTTAAAAGACATTAAACTAGCTAGAAAGCATAAAAAGACTGATGAAAATATTGATGCTGATTCAGATTTCTCTATAGACGAGTCTAGTGATGAAGAGAACACAGATCAGAAAAAAGATACTGGCAAAGTCAATATAATAAATCAGGATCAGGACATCACAACTAAACAAATAGACAAAGAAGTAATCGGATCAGAGAGCAATGAAATAAAGGATCAAAAGGATAATAAGGATAAACCTGTTCTTAACAAAGTTGATGAAAATGAAGAACCTAAGAAAATAGACATTTGGAAGAAAAGGACTGTGGGAGAAATATTTCAGCAGGCTTTGAAAAGATACTATGAAAGAAAATCTACAAGAGGTCTCTAGTAACACGTCATTTACTTCATGGTAAAAATATGTATATAAATTACATTTCGTCCTTATAATATAATATTATTAGTAATTTGTTTTTCATGTGACATAGTGTGCTTTGCAATGAACTGAAACAAAAAAAAATCGAGGTTATGGTTACAAGTTATATGTAATTAATATTATTTAATAATCAATAAATTTATTCGTAGGTATTAAATAAGCTTTGCAAATACTATCTAGTATTTGTTTTTTATTATAATACTGAGATTTGTGTTGGTTGGATGTTGAGGAGCGTCGGTGGCCGACCGGTGACAGTATCCGACTCGTAAGCCAGAGGTCCTGGGTTCGAATCCCGCTCCCGCCATGTACCAATGACTGTTTTCTGAGTTATATACATTAGTTGAATACTAACCTATGCTCTTGCGGTGAGGGAAAACATCGTGATGAAACCTGCACATTCAGGCGACTGGATGCGTAACCATGATCCAATCTGGTCAGGTTCCCCTGGTAGCAGGGTCATAGAGGTCAAATGGCAGTCGCTCCACTGTAAGTACCTGACCTGCCAAATCTTGGATCATGGTCAAGGCGGTCCCCGGGCCCTCGTTCTTGAGAGCATAACCGGGACATTAACGCCAAGATGATTATTATTATTATTACTGAGAATTGTGTTGGTAAAAATAATTCTCCCTTTTAGGGAGATCGCATACACACACTACGACTTTTTGATGCGATGAAGTCGCAACGCGCTTTGCACCAATGCAGTCGCAGGTTGTCTAACATCGCACACTTGTCGTGCGACTGTATCGATTCAGTCGCACGTTTGTAACGATACTATCAGTCAGCCGCGAGTTTGTATCCGAAAGAGTTTGTAGAGAATATGGACGCGGTCGAAACTATCAAGACTAGAACAAGTATTTGTACTTTGCCCTTTGGGGCCTTTGATTGGTTTCATAACAGCATAGCCATCTACCAAAACCTGCTCATGAACCTGGACCTGGTCTCGATCTTGGTACTAATATGTAACCTAAGTCTTGGTCCACTACCCAGAAATTGACCCAGACCTTGTCTTAACAATGTGCGATCTCCCTAGAGGTCGACTGGAATCGCATGATAATACACGGCGGCTGGTACTATTTGGTGATCGCCACGTGGATGTAGGGTGAACAGGATTACTTAGTCCCAATTTCCCTTCTCCTTATTCTAGTGGTAAATCCCGGTTTACCGGCTAGCGGTAAATCTGCCAGCCAGTGTGCCCTGGACCAGTGCTACAGAAGCGGTGGCTTCTCCTAGAAAAGCGCTTTAAACTATTATGGTGGTTTGCCATATGACCCGCACAACTTGTTTGTGGGAATAACCCCTCATTGCTTTAAGGGAACCCCGTAACCTCTCGTCTCCTAGGACCTTATATGAACGGGCATTATTATAAGATCTGACATTTATATGCTACCAATTATAGTCATATCTCATACAGCAAAAAATAATAAAATACCTATAAATTCAGAAACTGGATCGTTTTCTCCTTCTGCTCTCATTGTCCCGGTAATTTCTTCATTTTCAACCATTGGCAACACTAATTGAACAAATTCTGGAGTATATGGAGGCGCTATAGCATCCAATACCTGCAACATTGGTTGTCCATATTAATACAAAACCTAAGTTTAGAATTATAAATATAGTATAGGTGTTACTGGGTCGTGTGGTGTCCGGGAAAGTACAAGGCGACTAATGTTTTCGGGGCAAAAGGTCTGAAAATGGGCAGCAGCGTTTTCCATTTACAACACTGCGATCTCCAAACTGCCTGCCAAGCGTGGGGATTATGGCAAATATCCCTACGCTTTCTAATGTTCTAAGTCCTGCAGTGGACTGTTGATGATGATGATAACAAATAGTAACTTCGAATAAGGGAGTGGCCCTTATTCAAAGTTACAATCTCTCGATAATCTGCATGAATGAACAGGGGTGAAACTAAACTTAGATCGCGCTTTGGAATAAGCCACGACTCGTATCCCATGACGGAAATATGCCTACACACCACCACAGTTACCACATAATTGGAAAGAATGGTTTTTATAGGTAAATTTGAGTGTACTATCACGTGTTACCATTATTGAAGGCCACCCAAGGTAGTATACTGTGGCCACTCGCTATATTTTTATCCTGTTTTCATTTATATTAGCGTATCGGGCAGGTAGATAACAAAATTAATCGTTATATCTACTGCCGATTCCATATGGCGCTATTTTTAGGAACCGTGCGCCATACATTCGTTTTCCTTATTAGGTTTCCGAATTTGAATTTTGAACTCGACCGATTAGAATCTGCGAAAACCAATTTTGACAAATGACCAAAGATTGGTCGAATTTGAAATTCGTATTCGGAAACCTAATACGGAGAACGAATGCATGCAGCCGGCCTAATACTTATTATATTAGGTGTAACCACAGGGAAAAGAAATACTACACACGACATATGACCGGAAAATACAATATTTTATAGCTGAGATGGGATAAGAAATGTACCTCCGTAATAAAGTATCTGATGAGAGAAATGTCTGTGTCTCCACGTTGCCAGCACTGCTTGATGTACCGAAGAACGGGTACCACACAACCACGACTCAATAGATTTACCATGCGATCCAGTAGCATTTTCTTCAGTTCCAACTGTAAAAAAAATATTCAGTCTGCAATTCTTACATTCAAAAATTTTATCGCATAGCAAAAGAATAATTTGTTTTTATTACTTGAACAAGTATCTCCAATTCGTCTTGCGGAGATTCAAACAGTTGCACGAGCAGTCTCAAGAGTCTGTGGTGCAGGAGTGGATGGCAGGAGGCAACCTCGTCTAGTAGAGCCAGGTGGACCGGACAGTGTTCAGTGCACAACTTGAAGTACGACGGCTCAGTAACCACGCATTCCACCCACACTAACACGCCCATGCCAACTACGGGAAATCTGAAAAGGATGTTACTTGAGACTGGATATTTATTTATTTAAAAACTTTATTGCACAACAACAAAGGCTTTATCTTCCACTCAACCAGAATATCAATTAACTATACTTTATATGATAACAAAACTAGTATGCTTATAATTAGTAACTGTAGGCTGATTACGTTACTCTGTGACCAACAATTATCTGATTTCAATTGTTGAACTTGTTACGTATTATCGATTTAATACTTTCAGTTTATTGCAATGGAACTTTTTTAGCAACTAAACTCGAATTGATGATACAGAATCGCAAAAGTGACAATTTCAATTATTTATATCAGAAAATTGTTAGCAACAGAGTTACGTAATTAGCCTACTGATGGTTCGGCATTTTGCCACATGTAGCATAAGTGCATAGAGGAGAATTACAAGTTGCCATCATTTCTGCTCATGTGTCACTGGGTGGGATAAAAAGCTAATGCTTACCGAATACAATGGTACAATGTAGGTAACTCTGCAATAAGTTCACTTGAGCTGGCTGAACTTGAACAAACTGCATGTACTTTCTCAATGGCTTGCACTGTTGACTTCAGTTCGTCTTTGATAGGTCGTCCAGGAGTATGCCCTTCACATACGCTTGCAGCATAAGCCAACAGGTACATGTACTTTGATTTGTGCTCAGGATTCAATTTGCTGCCAGACTTGAATAAAGAGTCAACAAGTAATTCTGCAAATAATTAATAAAAATTACATTGATAAAATCACGAATTTAATAAATAGGTACCCTATTTGACTAAGACTATGCTAACTGTATTAACGTGTTGGCATCTGAGTGACGGTTTTTGGTTTGAAATCCTAAAACCGATGCTCGAGCGCCATACATAAGTAGAAGACTAACTAATGTATGTTATGTAGGTCCGTGAATTTGCGTATTTAAGTTGCGACAGGAGACTAAACTACCATAAAACCCAGCACCCTCAACCTGCATAAATGTATAAGACGTATGAATGTGGAATAGGCAAAGGAGGTGTGTCAGGATCGTAGCTTGTGGCACTCGATCGTCTTTGTCTATGCATACCCCAACGAGATAGGAGTGTGTAAATTTTTTATTACCGTCGACGACATACGGAGCCTAAGAGGAGCGGATGCGGTGCTGTAGACATGGCATGCTTTTTGACTAACCCTACGAAGCAGTTGCACGACTTTATTCCGCCATCGTGCCGCGTTAGTTCAACCTTTATGGAATGGAACGCGTTGCCTGTGAGTGCCTTCCCTGATCATTATAATCTAGACGCCTTCAAGGCTAGAGCGAATAGGCTGTTCCTAGACCGGCATACTCAATCATCAGCCGCATCGTCACGCACCACCAGGTGAGAAGCCGGTCAAATGTATGGCTAGTATAAAAAGAAATACATTGCATAAGTGTATTACCCAAAAACTGTGGTATCCTAAGCAAGTGCACCGGCGGCGGCTCGGGCTGCGTGTAGGCGCGGAACAGCACGGTGATGTCGGCCGGGTTGAGCGCGCCGCGGGACAGCATCGCCGCCAGCGCGGTGCGCGCGTTGCGCCACGACTCGCCCTGCGTGAGCGCCAGCGTTATCGGGGTCACGTCGTGACCGCTGGAAACGTTTTGGCGATGTTACACCTATTTCTTATTCACTGGTGGTGTCTTCGACTCTAGGTTTGTTGCCCGGCTTTTGGAGAAATAACTCAATAAAAAATTAATTTTCATTTGAAATGTCTATGGCGCTGTCCTAATTGGCAACGATCGGACCATGGTCAACGGTTTTGAGGTCTCCTATTGGTGGGGTGACATCCGTCGTACAAGACATACGTAATTAGGAATATGACTTATAAAAATACGATACAAGCTTAAAAGTTATTTTTTTCAAAAACCAGGCTACCTATAGTCTACCACTATACATAGGGAACATGGATTAGTCGTCAGATCGATTTTTTTTCTTCTTTTTTGTGTCGCTCAGGTTCGTCATTTCCTAGAGCTAGAAAATAACGTGAATGCTATCAGAAGAATTCAATCCCGCTCATCGGCGTAGTACTACGAGTCCTTCGTCGCCTCCTTGCCAGCGATCGCATTTTGGGCATGCCGCTATGCTATCTTTCTCGCTGTAGGAAATGACAAAACCGGTTGATAGAAAAGCAACCCTTCCTTGGCAGTCAGGTAAAAAATTGAGCATGAGAAAATGCGATTTCGTTCTGAGGGATTTGTGTCAACCTGGTAAACCAAAAGGGCAACCCCAATTGTTCAGCAGTATAGGAAAACAGAACAGATAACTTAGCCATGTGCGTGCATACCTTTGTTGAGCACATCGCGTAATTTCTTGACTGAGTCTCTTCATGATAGCTCCACCTCTTGGTTCTTGAGCTAAAATATGCACTATTACTTGACTGTAAACATATGTGTGTGCTCCATGACATACCATTTTCTGAAAACATACATAATATATAAACTTGCATAATAGTCGTGCATGGCAAACAAGTAGTAATTTAGGTGTGTTTTATAAAAAACTGTAGTGTCCTTTTATAGTAATTCTTAACAGTGAGTTGGCGAGGCAGACGCAATAACTGCTGCACTACTAAAATACCCACTGCAGTTAACGTCATAGTAGTTCATAGTCATTGAACCAACCATACAACAGAGACTGTTAGTCGTTACTTCACTGATATTACCAAAATTAAATGTACAAAACATATAGGCATCTAAAATACTCACAGCACATTCATTCACACTGTTCTGCCAATCATCAGAGCTTTGTAAGAAACCAACAATGGCAGACTTCAGAACTCTTGAGAATACTTCAATTTGCTGTGCAGCTGTAGATATGCTTGTAATTTCTCCTTGAAATCCAGCGTCCGAAATTAACTGGAAGTTATCATAGATATAGTTGCAGTTAGGTGTGGGGCGACGGTACGGTGTACGCGATCGGCGCCGGCACCGCCTCCGTCCTTGTTTCGTTTGCACGTTTGATATAAAGGGAGTTCGTTTGATTATTTTAATAACGGGTTTGCTCGCGATTGATATCGTAGATGAAATGCTATGGAGCAAGCTTCCTCTAGGTTTTACGTTTGGATTATATTCACTCGGAAAAACAGTCGCAGGCAGTCATTGGCAGCGATCAACAGTTGATGTAAAGCGCTTGGTTCGATATGGAATATTGGTAGATAAAGTAAAGGATACCCTGCAGCAATAGTAGAAGGGAGATGACGGAATTAGCTGGTGAAGCTCTTCAACACCGTCTTCGTGATACAGTCCTACAAAACCGACAAGTAGGCGACTGCGGCGGTGTGTGTAATAATGTCAGTGCACTTATTTTTCATTGCAACATTAACTTTAGCCAGTCCAGCACGGCTAGCACAAGTGTGCCCGCGACATAGATCGCGCCGTGAGAGTTCGTTTCCTTCTCTTAATACTAAGCTGAAAGAGGTAGCAGTATCTATGTCGCGCCTTTTGCTAGCCATGCAGACGGGGCGAGATCGCCGCCAATCTGTCGAGCGTATTACGCGAGCGAACCAACGTGCAACTATTTGGTCAAGAATTTAGACAGTGGAAAAAATATTTATTAATGGTGGAACTATTCATTCAGAATCAAGCTTGATTCGCCTTGGTCGGTTTCTTAATAAGGTTTTTGTGCCTAATTAAACATTCTGCTATACCTAAAGACTTTTTGACCGAAGTTCTGGCAGTTTTGTTAATAAGAAGTTTTGCTACTTAGACATTTTGATCTGGAAAGAAATCCGTATTAAAATTTTGCCGCTCCTATTACGTGCACTCGCTCAGAAGTTCGCGCGTATTGCGTAAACTGGTCGCAACAAGGAGTCTCTAGCTATTTTAGTATCTCGACTGTCGCGTAACACGCGCGTGATGCGATATATGCACGTAATTTAACTTCACGCGTTGCTTGTGGACCAGTAACTCGCCAACGAGCGAACGGACCATGATGTGGTTTTCATTATAAATTAGAGAAGAAATGTTAGAGAAAGACAGAGAAATGTTTAAAAATATTACCTTGATAGTAAAGTTAAGCATAAGACAATCTGGATATTCTTCAGCTAGCCTATATATTAGAGATCTCCATGTTGGATGTTCAATCATTTCTGTAAGCCACGCTGGAGTCTGAAATAACATTTTAATTATCCTCAATACCTACTAAATCGCCAATATCGGTGTTCAGAAACTTTTGTAAACATTTGGAAATGCATGCTAGTTTACCTCCCTTGATTATTAAAAAAACACAACAGACAATTATAGTACTTGCTGCAAATATATTACCAGTCATAATTACTTACTTCACCTTCTTCTGTAAATATAGTATCAGCTTTTTTAGGATCAAATGTTTTTAATATCATATCTTTCAAATGATTTTCAACCATGGCTTGTACTTCTGTCACCTTGACACCTGTATAAAATTTATAGTGATATAACTTTATAGTAATTCAATCTATATATATGAAAATCAATTGCTGTGTGATACTCTCGCTATAACTCGAAAACGACTGGACTGATTTGAATAATTCTTTTTTTGTTATTTTCGCTATAATACAGGGGTGGTTTAAATGCAAAACAAGAGAGTATGTAGGGGTCAAGTAGGGGTAAAGTAGGTGTAAGGTAGGTAGGTGTAGGATAGAGTAGGGGACGACAATGCAAACAAAGTCATGCGGGGCCAACTAGTTACAGATACATTTTTAGATTATGGTATTAGGTTAATTTAATTTTAGCTACATAAGTTTCATTTTTATTTCATTTAGGTTATCATTTAATCGGTCAGCTAATTAAAGTCTGTGTGATTGAAATATGTTTTGTCCACAAACATAATTAAATTGGGCAGCAAGTATTGTATATAGGGCATCTTTCAAATTGATGTCATAGTTAACTATTTACATATGCAGCAGTATTACTAATACAGCAGCAAATCATGGGGCTTAATTTAACTACCTAGCAACAAAACCATTAGGGTTTGGTTAGCTGAAAAACATACCTTTTCTTTCTATAATTTGGATCAGTGGTTTCCAATCAGGGTATGCATTTGCATGAATGAGTTTTATACTACCTAGAGGTTTAATATTGCCATTAAAAACGACTTTACATACAAAAACATTTCACTGTACCTGCAAGTATTAACCACTCTGCTAATAAATTTGCCATTTGTGCAACAGCACTATAATTAATAGACAGCTGTTCAATCACTTGTTCAGGATTTCCCCCAGCTTGGAAATATCGTTTGAGTTGACCAAATATACCCGGTTCCATAATGTAATCTGGAGTTTTAAATTTTTCCAAGCACTCTTGTAATACTTCTTCGGGATTTTCAATAACATCTTCAGCACCTTCGTCCTAAAAATACAATAGGTATAACTTATTCTTAAGTATTTAATGCAATAATTTAGCCAATATGTAAACTCCTAAGGCGATGCCGTTTGGTATGCTAAAGGCTCAATGGAAATGGAATTTCAATTGATTTATGGTAGTAGAGGTTCAGGTGTGGACCTACGTGGTAAAAGCCATTTGATCTAGCATAGTGGTACTTCTTAAAGCAACCCGAAAGCTCAATTAGGTCAAGATAAATGGATAGGATAGGTAATCAAAACACAATACAAACCTCATAGTGATTATGATTAGACCCTTCCCAAATTCGTTCTTCTTCGTATTGACTTGGCATATTGAGTTTTGAAGCTTGTTATTTTATTAACAACGTCCAGAACATAAAACCAATCAAGCAAACAATCTCATCAAAGGATCAAAACAAATCAAATAACTAATAACCACAAAACGTAAATTTGATGACTAAACCAGTGACCACAAACCCACAACACAAAACCAAAGAGGATACAAACATAACCAGTGGTACCAGCAGTAGTTTCCAAAAAAGTACGCCTGGGCTCAAAATTGGTCAAAATCAACAAATCCTTCCATTATTTTACGGTATTTTGCGGACGAAACTCAAATTTAGCATTTTATATAACCCAACGAAATAGTACGATGTGGAACAGAGTACGCCAAAGGTACGACACTCGGCCAAATAGTACGTAATCGTACGGGTTGTCCTTTTGTTTTGAGCGAAGCCAATTTTTTCTTCTGTCTCGAAGCCGAATAAAATTACTTTGTCCTTAGTCGGTGTCATCGTGACTGTGATAAGTGACACTGACTGTCACTGACTGACATTAATTTTTTGAGGTTATGTTTTCGTTCGAACGAAGCAGACAGAACACTATACTCCAAATAGAAAAAATAATATACGGGGAACTATACTCTCTACCGAGAACTCTGATTCGAAACAATACAGCAACAATTTATTAATTAAAAGTCATGAAATACTATTAAATAAATACTGAATATAATCCAGTTTTAAACTGTCCTCCAGTATCTTAACTTTACGTGAATTCTAGTCTCAGATATAAGAAGAGGATATAATTTATGAAATTTTCCATTTGTTGAATTAATTGGAGACTACTTATTGATTATATTCCAGTGATAATAAGAAATTATTAACAATGATGAACATGAAACGAAACGTCGTTATGTTACGCTTGCTAAGTTATAGAAATAAAAGTGGGTTATCATTATGGGTAAGGATAAAAAAAATATTTTCTTTACCTAGTAGTATCATACTGCTTACTACTCTAATTATTCACATTGTGGTATGTATTCCAGCATGAAGATTTAAATAAAGATATTAAATTAAGTATTGAGAAACATTGGTCAAAGGAAGTCGTGTCATGTTCTGTAAAGTCAGATGAAAATGAGCAATTTTACGTATTGCCTATGTTCCCATATCCGTCAGGTAATCTGCACATGGGTCATGTAAGAGTATACTCTATTTCAGATACCATAGCTAGATTTCAGAAGCTTTGTGGCAAAAATGTTATTCATCCGATTGGTTGGGATGCATTTGGACTCCCAGCAGAGAATGCTGCTATAGAGCGTAATATTCCACCTAGCACTTGGACACAATCAAATATCCAATCAATGAAAACACAACTGTTACAACTTGGAATCGGATTTGATTGGGATAGAGAAATATCAACATGTAATCCAAATTATTATAAATGGACTCAATATATCTTTCTGAAATTATTTGAATCTGATCTGGCTTATCAAAAGAAGGTTAGTGCGATATTGCCTTGGTAGAACAGTTACTGTATTTATGGTTTTTTCTTCTTTAAATTTTAATCATTCACTTGCATAATCAAAATTTATTCCTGCTATGCCTATTATCATTATTTATAAATTTTAAATTGATTTAAGTATCAATTTTTAATTTAGCACTTTATACACATGTGTGCCACTTTTATTTTCCTCCTATATTGATAAAGGTTTAACTTTTTAATCATTTTGATAACTTAATTTTAGTACTTAATTATTGTTATTATTGTGTACTAATACAATTTATTGAGTATTTATTAGTAACATATTGTTGACAGGCAACTGTAAATTGGGACCCTGTAGATCAAACTGTTTTGGCTGATGAACAAGTTGATGAACTTGGGTGTTCTTGGAGATCTGGGGCTAAAGTTGAAAAGAAATCTCTTATCCAATGGTTTATAAAGACTACAAAGTTTGCAAAAAAATTATATGATGGACTAGATAGTAAATCTTTAGAAAATTGGCAAGACATTATCAATTTACAAAAGCACTGGATTGGGGAGTGTAATGGTATTGTTGTAAAATTCCAAATGAAAGTAGGTGATAACACAACAGACTTTGATGTGTGGACACCCAATCCTTACAAACTTATACATGGCCAGTTTTTGACCATTAGTCCAAATAATATAATTGTTCAAGGTTTAGAGAATGTACCAATAAATTTAAAAAGCATCAATCCTATTACAAATTCCGAAATGCCTGTATATGTGACTGATAAAGTGGAATATGCTGATGGACAAGATGTATATATAGCATGCCCACAATGGGACGAAAAGGACTCCGAAATAGCTGAATCTCTGAACATACTTGTAAAAGGCAACAATATAAATATAAATAAAGAAAATGAAAATGTACTTGCAGTAAATACAGCCCAAAAGAAAAATGTTGGCGGATATTTTGTTAGTTCCAAATTAAAAGATTGGCTTATATCTAGACAAAGATATTGGGGCACACCAATACCTATTATACATTGCAATCAATGTGGAATAGTACCGGTGCCCTATGAAGACCTTCCAGTGTGCTTGCCACAGACTGATACTATACAAAAAGGTATCCAAACATTATCTACTATTGAAGATTGGGTGAATTGCAAATGTCCTAAATGCCAGGCTAATGCCAAAAGAGAAACTGATACTATGGACACGTTTGTTGATTCCTCATGGTACTATTATCGATTCTTGGACTCTGAGAATAATAATGCACCATTTGACAAGCATAAGCTTATTGGTAAAATACCAGTACATATTTATATTGGAGGGAAGGAACATGCTGTCCTACACCTATACTATGCGCGATTTATGAGTTATTTTTTGCATTCCCTTGGTTGGACAGCATCAGAAGAGCCATTTAAAAAATTGCTTGTTCAAGGAATGGTTATGGGAAAATCTTTTAAACTGAAATCATCTGGAAAGTATATCCCTCCAGAAAGTGTAGAGAAAGATGGAAAGAAATATAAAGATAAAACCACTGGACAGCCTGTACTGGCTCAATGGGAAAAAATGAGCAAATCCAAACATAATGGTGAAAATCCTGAAAAACTGTTATTGAATTTGGGATGTGACACTACACGGCTCTTAATGCTTTCTGATGTGCCACCTGCAACAAGCAGGAATTGGTCAGATGCAAGTATGTGTAGTTATTAATTGAACATAATTTTAAGATAATGTTTTCGAAATTTAAATGAAGCAACCCACCCTGGGTTTGCACAGGTGCAAAGCAAATTTTTAGATCTTGGGTTACATCAGTTATTACAATTTTCGTAGAAATCCCTAATTTTTTTAAATAAAATACAGCCCATGTTCCTCATTGATAAATCTTGACACCTAAAACCACATCATAAGGCTGCTGTCGCTCAAGTTAGGTCATCATCAGCCAATCGCAGACCACAGCTTTACGTAGGCCTTCCCCAAAGCACGCCACGGCATCCAGTCCACCATTTCCACCACTACCGCTTGCGCAAATCGGGGTTCTATCTAGCTTCGGGACTGGTTATCACAGAGATCAAACATTTTTTCTTACATCTAGAAGTAAGGGCCTATCAGACTGAAAGCGTTCATGCGTTCGAACGTTCCGCGTTCCATACAGCTCGTATCTCGTACAGAAGGGAACGCGAAACATTCGAACGCGCCCTTTCTGATAAATCCAGCGAAAAATGTTTTCTTTATATGATTGTTACGGTCAAGGGTAATTCGGGCATGCACCCTGGACTCTCTCTAAGTAATGTTATTTGCTGAAATTGACTGTATGGTGGTCATCTTGGAGTTCATGTCCCAGTTGTGCTCTCGCGCGTGAGACATCAGACTTAGCCATGTTAGTGGAGCGACTGTCATCTGACCTCCGTGACCCTGTTAACGGGGGACCTAACCGTTTTCCCTCAACGTAAGGCCATTTCAGCCTGGCAATCTTACGGGCTATGTCGATGACCTTGGATTTCCTCATTTATCGTGTTTTCGCATAAATACGAAAAACGCGTAAAGACTAGTTTGGCCTAGGACCATAGGCCATCGTAAGGGCATTAATTGGGTTCGGGTTCGTATGGATACCTAATTATCATTGAATATTTTCAGCGCTCCCGGGTGTTTTGAATTGGCAACATAGATTATGGCTAACTATTAGAGACTTTTTGAAACATAGAACAAATTCTCCACCCAAACAAATTAGTGAAAAGGAATTTAAAGAATTCGAACACAAAATATGGGAGTCTAGAAATTATTTCACAGCTACTACAACGTATCAATTCAAACACTCGCAAAAACTCAGCGTCGGCATTTCCAGATTGCAAGGTTTAACTAACACATTGCGGGTAAGTTGTCTCTTAATTAATTAAGCTTTTCATCTTTCAGATCTTATTTAGAATTTGCAAAAGTCATTCAATTCAGTCCTTTTCCAATACGCTCGGTCGTCAGAATTCTATCGGCTCTCGCATGCTGCAGTATCAATCTATCGCCTTTTGGGACTCCTTCGGGCCGGACCTCTATCCTGATACCGGCAAGTTTAGGCACCTATCTCCCAGTTATGCCTGGAACTCCCTACGCAAAACGAATTTACAAAAGAGTACTTAAAATTAAAAAAACATCTTCGCGTTGATGTCCCGACTGTGCCCTCACGCACGAGGGCCCGGGGTGCGCCCTGACCATGATCCAGTATTTGGCAGATCAGGTAGTTATAGTGGAGCGACTGCCATCTGACCTCCGTAACCCTGCTACCAGGGTAACCTGACCACATTGGATCATGGTTAGACATTCAGGCTAAATGTGCAGGTTATGTTTTCCCTCACTGTAAGAACATCGGCTAGTGATCAAGTAATGTACATAACTCAGAAAAGAGTCATTGGTACATGACGGCACTGGGATTTGAACCCACCACTAGGAGAAAGTAGGTACCAGCATTTTGCCAAGAGCAGAGTCTGATACTATTTTATACCTCATTCTATTGACAAACACTTCCTGATCAGTCTAGCTAGATGGAAAATAGTAGTCAGAACCATCTACGATTCATGGAGACAACACAAAATGCTGAATGAACGTGCGTGGCGAGATCGAAATTTTTTACATTATGTCCCTTAAAACTTGTGGAGCACTAAGAAAAACCCTCAACCTAACCTAAACACTAAGAAAAGCACCAACACCAATCTGAAGTGAATACTAAACTCGCTAAGTCACTTGTAATTTTATGACACCGATTTTGTAACTCCTGAATGTATAAGCCGCCATCTTAAGAGTCACCTAAGTTAAGTGCAATCGGGTGTAAGACTTTTTCAAACTCCACACGTTCTGAGGAAAGTTATCGATCTGAATCCGAAATTATTGTTTCAGAACCAAGTGCCTACAGAAATTATTGCAAATAGCCCACAATTTGAATTGGCTCTTGCTCATTTAATTATCATGTTATCACCTGTAACACCACACTTTTGCTCAGAGCTTTGGGCAGGTATTGTATCAGCTCCTCAGAGAATATGCGAAGAAGGCACTATAAACTGGGACAAGAATGTTCTGGAACAAAAATGGCCCGAAGTAGATGACAGTTACGAACTGTCTTATCTGTGTAAAGTAAGTGCTTAGGTACCTTCTACCTCAAATATGTGACCTTATACTCTTGTAATCTCGATCTAATTAACCTGTCCATTAGACTCGCGTCTTACGAAAATTTCGTTCCGTTTAAATACGTCCGATGACCTGGTTGACAGTTTGATGAAAATAAAATAAACTGGTGTATCAGCTGGAAGTTCAGAAGATGTAATTTAATTATGCAAAAAAAATTTTCAGATTGATGGCGCAGATCGATGTGAACTTAAAATTAAAGCCAGGGATTTAAAAGATCTAAGCGAAGAAGAAGCTGTTCGACTTATGGTTAATGAAGAAGCAGTTGCAAAGAGAATAACAAAGGGCATAAATAAAGTAAAATTTGAGTTATATCCAGGATGTCGTGCTATATTGCATATATTTACCAACAGACCATTGCAAGTAAAAAAAGAAAAAGTGAAAGATTGTATGTAAGAAGCTATGAATAAGTTACACATACATATATTAACATACTTAGATTAAACTTGTTTTCTTTATTCTTGGCTGACTATGAGACGTGCCAAACTGAAAGCAGGCAACCTTGGTTTTTATTCATTCCTGTCGCGTTGTGTAGAGTCTGCGTATTTTCCGCCGAAAAGGAACATTTAGTCATAGTACCGCTGTTCCAATAAAGAGCCCTATTCTGCCATATCCATCTCACAAAGTACCAACCTATTGGGATCCTTGATATCGGGCAGGCGTCTGGTTCCGGAGTTACGAGTAGGTATCGAATACGAACCGAATACGTGTCAGTGCGTAAACGTCCATAGAATTATAATAAGACCACGCTAAGTCTGAACCACATATATAAAATAAAAAAACTGTATGGCAACTTATGACAAGTTTTTAAAAAGTAACAGAATAGGCTATATGTTACATTCGCAATTGCAATAATTGCGGTAAAGTTGCATTTTACCGCATGCAACCGAAGAGCAGAAGAGACATCAAACATCCAATCAATCGCATCATCGGGGTCGTCTCCATCCTCGATTGGTGGGACATTCGTGCACTCACTACCCTTACAATATTTACAGAGTGTGGAGCACTTCATCCCAGCCATCCTGCAACAGCAAGCCCCATTAAAAAATTTCTTGCACTTGCAGAATAGGCTTTTCAGAAGTAGTTAAGGGGCTGGGGGTATCGATAAAAATAAATTAAACTTGACTACGTCTTTGGTAGGTGGAAAGCGAGCTAAATTTATTTTGTTGCTCGCCGAGGCCGTCACAATTAGGGTATAGCGCAGAGTGTTGAGAATTTTTCGGCTATCTCCACCGTACAGAGCAATCAAAAATGCCTCGCTTGCACTATCGATCTCTTCTGGAAGGGAATCTGGCTGCAGGAATACTTCCAGCTGGTCAACGAGGTCGGGGTTTTGTTGAGAACATTAATGAAATTCATTTTTCCCTACCCAAAAACTCGATTTTATGTTTCTTTGTTTAATATTATGGTCGTAAATGAAGGTAATTAAATTTGCTATAACTATTTCCCTTGACTTTCTTCGTAGATACCTTACTACACCAGGTATTACACCTGATAGTTTGGTCGAAAATTTGCCATTTTACAGTTTTAATTTAAAAAAAAAAGCAATTTTGGTTAAACTATATCGTGGGAGCTATTAGACCTACAAAACTGAATTAGAGCTCAAACTGACGGGAATTTTGTCTACTTTAAAAAAGTCATAATGACCTTTCTCGTCAGAGCCTTCCTATGTGGTCTTTTTGCAGAAAACTAAAAAAAGTGTAAAAAATTAGCGGTTTTTTAGCCATAACTCAACGCGCTCACATTTTAAAGTGCTACAAATTTGGATAAATACTATCTAGGTGGACCCAAACAACATATAAAAAATGTAACTTTACCGCAATTATTGCAATTTCAGCGATTTTTTTGTAAGTTATGACTGGCCTAGAACGTCATTCATAAAAGTCATAACAAACGATTTGATTTCTGTAGGATTGTTTATTTTCGTGAGGTATGAAAAATATTATTAAATAATGGGCAAAACAATTAAAAAGGAAGTGAGAGTGATTTTCAGCATGATAAATAAATTAAAATTTCGTATGCACTTATTACACCCCGACATTATGGTCTCTCCACAGAATGTGAGGTTGGCTGGAAGAGATCTCTTTTAGGGATAAGCTCGCCTTTGTACTTTGTATTGTAACTATGTTTCCAATGTGTTTTGTGCAATAAAGAGTATAATAATAATAATTTTGTCAAACTAAATGTACAAGTTCAAGCCAAATATCTGAATGTTTACATGAAGGACTGACAAGGACAGATTATCCCCAGATTATTGCCATATACACATTTTATAATTTTTACTACTGTCAGTCGATTCGGACTTATCGTGGTCCTATTATACTAGGACGGCCAAACCGGATCAGGGACGGATATGATTCTAATACCAACCGAATATATGAGGGCGCTAACGCCCTATTACTACTTTACAAGGAGCGATATCGCGACCATCTTTGCAAGGAGCGTCGTCGGTGGCCGAGCGGTTACGGTATCCGACTCGTAAGCGAGAGGTACCGGGTTCAAATCCCACACAAATGACTCTTGTCTGAGTTATGTATGTTACCGGAAATGTGTGAAACCTAGGAATTGTATACATTTCCTAGAAAATGTATGCAATGGTGAGCCTATTTAGGAAATGTGTAAAATGATTTGTCGAAAGTTCACATTTCCTAGAAAATATAGCCACACATCGTAAATGATATCCGGAAATGTATGTTTTCAAGTTATGTTTGAATATAACACAAGAAAATTCCACATGTCCGCCGAAACATTCGGCGAAACTTTGGCCGGGACTTTGGTCGACCCTCTACATTCTCGCCTATTAGGGATGAGGTGGGTGTCAAAACGCGACGACATTATATCGATTCATTGGTGTAATATCGCTAATCCGCTTTAAACAGGGTCACAGAGGTGATGGCAGCTGCTATACTGTAATTACTTGATCTACTAATATCCTGGATCATGGTCAAGGGTACCCCGAACCTGTTACTCGAAAAAGCGATGGGAATATAAATATAAAATCGATCGAATCGAGACGACAACGAACTATCTCTACTTAGTCTATGAAATAGGCGAGACATGCCAAACATGCACGGGACTACACGAATGTAGGCGAATACTGCCTTCACATTCTCGTGTTCACGCGGAACTGTCCACATGTGGAGCGCGCTGTAGCCGCAAGAGTAATTACACAAACGCGCGCCAGTTTTTAAAATGCATCTCCGAAAAATTTGGTTCTGGCACTCGCCGACCGGTGCCGCGGCATTCTCACTTCACTTCGTTCGCTCGGCTCGTGTGCGATGGTTCATAACAACCCTCTGTGACAGAACGATGTAGATATATGATACATTCTGGTTTTTGACCAATTTCCAAATAAAACAGTGAAATGAACACATTTTCGGCGCCCTGTGTGTAACGGGCTGAGGTACGATGGCAAATGTTTTGAAGTCCACGTGACTATTCGAAATAACGTACGTTATTTCTACGTCCTCTACATTATCGTATTGGCTAAGCATCTTCTCGTGGAGTTTCGGCCTACTTGTGGATTCTCCTTAGAGGCGACCTATTGTAAACGGCTCCTTGCCAGGCCTAATTACGAAAAATAAAAATAAAAATGTCAAATTGTGGGCTGGCAGTTTTGCCACCTTTCTACTAAAGAAACCGCCTTTTCTACTAAAACTAGTGATTTGGCCCCCTTTTGGTACGCATAATATATTTCTAAAAAATGTTGAGCACCCATGCATGAGTCTTTACAATATTTATCTCGTTTCGTTGGCCGATTTAAACAGCAACCATAACTTCGCTACATTACTTTGGGGCTAGATGGCGCTGTGTGAATTTGTTCAAGCATATTTATTTATTTCTTACGAAGGATTGCTTTTTGGTGGTAACGTAAAAAACGTATTTCCAGCTGACACGTCATGCCGTTAAGGCACTTAAAGCAAATAAGTGAGATTTGGGTTTAGTTTGGTTTTGGTTACATTATAATTCATACACTCGTGAGCAAGCAAATCGATTCACCACATATTTTTCCACATACGCTCATACCTTTCTGGTGTTACAAATAAGTCTCATCATCATCATCCGAGCGGTCAGTTCCGGCTTCTGCCAGGGTCCGCTTTCCGACTCATTTTCCTCCATTTCGCCCGGTCCTGGGGGTCCTCGCGTCGTGAGCCATTGGCTCTCGCATCAGACTCGGCGATGTCAATCCATCGCTCCTTTGGCCTTCCGCGAGACCTCTTTTCTGATACCGGCAGATTCAGGCACCTATTTCCCACGTATCCCTGGGGCTTACGCAACATGTGACCAAAGCAGTGAAGGCGAGCCTCTTCGATCTTATCTGGGATATTCCGAACGCCAAGGCTGCCACGGATGTACTCGTTACGCACTCGATCAAGTCGCGTAACGCCACGCATCCTTGGAAGCACCTACATTTCGTTGGCGTTGAGTTCACGGACGTGCTTCGATAGCGCCGGCCAGGTTTCGCAACCGTAATCAATCATTTCTTCATCTCGCACGTGCGCGGAGCGCACGTGCGGGGAGACCGTGTAAGGGCGGGTGCCCACTGACGGTGATGTAGGGTCGCGGTCCGTTACAACGGGCCGGTCTTTTGGTTAGGCGCTCCCGGCTCTTCACGCACGGGACCGCGGGCCTCGGCTTGTGGTGGTGTGGTGCCGGTTGATGCCATGATGATGACAGTCCGGTCTGTGGGGGTTCGCACCCCTCGCTAGCTCTTCTTTGTCGCCCTCGGCGCGGTACTAGCCTGCCGAGTGGGACCCCGTTCGGGGAGGCCCGGCAAACGACCAGCGAGCAGGCGACATCCTGCTGCGAGGGGGGCGAGGAGTCAGACCGGTACCGCTACCGCTAGAACTCTCCCGAGCCCCAACGGCAGCGGCAGTCATGTGGTTTAGTTGGCAGCCCTGTCTGTTTACAAACAAAAATTATTAAAATAATGTTGTGGGTAGTTCGATAAAATTTCGTGTCGCGTCGTTATTGAGCGCTAATGGTGCAGCCGTGTGCTAACTCGGTGGAGCTTCACTCGGTAGAGATCTCGGGTTCGATTCTTTTCGCGCCAATTTCGTTTTTTTTGCAAAAACGACTGCGGCGAAGCTGTCTTGTTCGGTGGCGTTGCCGCGGGACTCACCCGAGCGGAGATTTCCCGCGGCAATGATGTTTTTATGGTGGGGCTACCGCGAGCTCCCCGGGCCGGGGGCTCCCGCGGTGGCGGGTGTCGTAGTGGGTGCTGCGGTCGTCGTGGGCTCCAGGAGCTCACGTGGGAGCGCTCTGGAGCTGCGGTCGGGGGGGCGTGCGTGTAGTGGCGCGATGCCGCGGATGTGCGGGTGCACCGAGTTGTCGGCGGACTCGTACATCCGCCGCGCCAGACGCACGACGAAGTCGTCCAGGCCCTCGTGCTGGAGGTCGCGGCTGATGGTGGCGTTCCTCACGTACCTACCGGCGCCGACGATGGTGCGCAGGCAGAGGTTCTCCTGCGCACGGAGGCGTTGCCGCTGATTGCTGGCGGCTAGGGCGTACCACGCTGGCGCGGCGTACGTGAGGCGGGATCGGATGTAGGTCTTGTAGATCCCCAGCTTGGTCCGCAGTGGTAGCGGGCCAGCGAGGACCGGACGCAATTTACTTCGTGCCACCTTTGCGGCGACGACCGTCTTTTGGACGTGGTCGTGCATAGTGAGGCCCTGGTCGATGGTGAGGCCCAGGTAGTCCACCCTGCGCGACCACGGGATGTCTTGCCCTTGGAGTTTCATTGGTGGGGGTAGCTCGGCGATGTTCGTCTTTCGCCCGACGATCATGGCCTGAGTCTTCGCGATGTTCACCGACATTCCCCACTTGTCGAGCCAGGCGGGTAGGGTGTCGAGTTGGGCTTGCATTCGCTTGATGGCGTGGGTGACGTTGACCGACGAGCTCTGGTACGACGTGTCGTCGGCGAAGAGCGACAACAGCACGCCGATGCTCACGGGGATATCGTCGGTGAAAATGGCGTAGAGTGCAGGCGAGAGGCAGCTGCCCTGTGGCACGCCGGCGAGGATTCGGCGCACCGATGAGGTCTTGTCCTCCACTGCAACGTGAAACTCCCTGTTTTGCAGGAAGCTAGCTACGACCTGTAGGACTCTGCGTGGAGTGGCACTCTCTGACAGTTTGAACAGCAGGCCCTCGTGCCATACCCTGTCGAAGGCCTTCTCCATGTCCAGCATCACCACGACCGAGCACTCACGCCTGTTCCGGCGGGAGGCTAGGCTGTGTAGTACCCGGGTGAGCTGTAGTGTGGTGGAGTGGCCCGGCCTGAAACCGAATTGCTCCGGCCTGGGCTCTATGTGCGGGGTCAGGAAGCGAAGCAGGAGCGTTTCGAATACCTTTGACAGCATCGACAGCAGCGTTATGGGCCGGTTTCCCTCTGGCTTCATATGGTTTTTCCCGGGCTTGGGCAGCATTATGACGCGCCCCAGCTTCCAGGTTGATGGGAAGTGACCCGTGCGTAGTATCCCGTTACAAACGCGGGTGAATGCCGCCACGGTGCGCGGCGGCAGGTGGCGTAGCGCCGCGTTTGTGATGCGGTCCGCGCCCGGGGCCTTACGGGGATTGGTGCGGTTGAGTGCGCGCTGCACGGTGCCCGGGGAGACGTACAGGGGTTGTTCGTCTGCCGGGGGTGGTGCTGTCAGTCGCTCTCGCAGGTGTCGCTCGACTGCCTCGCGGTGGTCGTGGTCTCTGGTGTCGTTTGGTGTGAACTGCTTCTCCAGGTGTTCGGCGAAGATCTCCGCCCTGTCTTCCGCCTTGTATCTGGGTCGGCAGTCGGAGTCCAGCAGTGGCCGGACGGGCTGGGGTTTGGAAGACAGCTGGCGGCAGAGACGATGCACGGAGGGCACGTGGTCGCTCACCTCCATTATGTGTTCTTCCCAGGACTCAGCTGCATGGTCAACGAGCGCTGCCTTCACCCTCTCCACCAGTTTGTTGAGCCTGGTTTTGAGAGTGGGGCATCGGGTACGCTGCCACAGCCGCCGCAGGTCGCGTTTCTCCTTGATGAGTGCCTGGATCCGCGCGGGCAAAGGCTCGCGCCTCGCCCTGCGCGGAACGGTGTGAGTGGATGCGGTCAGTGCGGTCTGGATGGCGGCTGTTAGCTCCCCAGTGGCTCGTTCGCAACCGTAAATCATCACAGGCCTAATTTATTCTCTTGTATATTAGCCCCTTGAGCTTGATCGGGTGTTTGGGTCACAGGCAGGTACAAATCAGTGTAGAGCGTTACAAATCAGTCTATAACTTCATTAATACCTAATCGATTTTAATCGGGTTTTTGAGGTTTGATAGCCAATAACTTCTGTATTTAATTCATTTCTCCAACACGATCGCTTTACGCTAACCAATATTTTTTCATAGGCTGATTTGCATCTGTTTTAGTATGAAAACAGCCCCATAATTTATTGTACCCCTTTTTTTTTAAATTGTCTTAGTAACTAATTGTGTATAAGGTAGTCTTTCTGACATGACAGCCAAAAGTATTACCAAGCTCAAGGATACAAGAAATATGTACTTTGTAATATTACGAGTAGTCCCCGGGGTTTTCAACCTCGGGACCTTTTTATTTTTTCGGGATGAAAAGTAGCATAATTATGTCACTCGGGAATAATGTGAAAAAGAATTTTCAAAGTCGGTTAATTTGATTGCGGAGTTTATTATCCCTCTAAATTTAAAATTTTTACACAAAGCAAATAAGAAAATTATTAGGAATATTATACGCGTACATGCCTCGTAATGTGGTGGATTTTCTTGTTGCGCTTGGATTTTCTTGTCTGGACAAAATATTTATCTTTGGTATTAAAACTAGTTAACATCTCACAAGAAAAAAATCGTTTCGTTTAAAGCACAGACTATGAACCACAGATTACTATATATTACCTACGTCTATGAACTGTTCAAAGGCAAACATGTTGGCAACACTAGCGGTTTGTTTTAGTAGTGGGACTCGAATTGAAAATTAATATTCGAACCAATTCGAATCATCGCGCAAAAGTTCGAATCATGGTTCGAGTTAACCCTTGATTCGAATTGACTGATGATTTGAATCGATATGATGATTTCAGTCGATATGATTCGAATCAATACGAATAGATATAAATAAATAAAATACGTCTTTGAATACTTATATATATATCTATTTGTGAATTTACTAAGCTTATAAAAACGTTTGGCGTTTGGCCGTGTGGTGTCCGGCAGAGTAGAATAGCACCAACCCCTTACATTCATGGGTGTCGTACAAGGCGACTAATGTTTTCGAGGCAAAAGATCAAGAGTCTCCGTAGTCTGAAAAATGGGCAGCGGCATTTTCCATTATTATATTTAAACACTGCGATCTCCAACCCGCGTGCCAAGCGTGGAGATTATGGCAATAACCTCCCCTTTCGTGGGAGAAGCCCTAAGTCCTGCAGTGGACTGATACGGGCTGAGATGATGATAAAAACGTTTTACGAGAACAACTTTGTTGAAAACGAAAAATACCAGAAGGAATCCATATTGTCTCATCTATGTAAATGGTATGTTTGCCGCAATGAAAGATTCGAATCAAAGAAATTGAGTCAAATCCGCGATCTGATTCGAATCAATTTCTTTGATTGTGAATTCTAATCAGCTCAAAATTTCGAATCAACTCGACAGTTCGAATCAAACGATGATTCGAACCAACATAAAATCTCATTCGAATCGAGTTTTGACTGACATGATTCGAATCAAATGTGATTCGAGTCCCATCTCTAGTTTGTTTTGTTTGCTGTCTGTCATCCATCATCTGTCATCATAGTTTGTGATTTGTGTGTGGATATAAATTGAAATGTAAACTTTAAATAAATAATTGATAAAATGCAGGCAAAAAAACGTTATATTTTATTAGTAGTTACAATTTTGTTTCTTATTTATTTTTATTTACGTGAACATATTAGTAAATCCAAGAAAAGCCTAAGTAGTCGCCGTGATCAGCTCCCTTCGTATGCTAGTCTGGAAGAGTTGTCTGAATTGAACTTGCAGCCACAAATACAAAGTCAGATACCATCTATAAGAAAATCGTGTCGTATGGAAACATGTTTTGATTTTTCTAAATGCGGTAGTGATCCTAAGATCTACGTGTATCCATCTGATGGCCCTGTAAGTGCATCATATAGAAAAGTTTTATCAGTGATACGAGAATCAAGATACGCAACTAGAGACCCTAATGAAGCCTGTTTATTTGTCCCAGCTGTGGACACTCTAGACGCTGACCCATTATCTCCAGAACATGTTCCAGATATAGGGTCGCGGTTATCTCATCTGCCATATTGGAAAAATGGAAAAAATCATTTGATATTCAATCTTTATGCTGGCACTTGGCCTGACTATGCTGAAGATGCATTAGGCTTTGACCCAGGTGATGCTATACTGGCACGTGCCAGTGCCTCTGAAACCATTTTTCGTGATGGATTTGATGTGACCTTGCCATTATTTCATAAAGAACACCCAGAACGAGGTGGAGTGCCGCCAGCAGCTACAGCAAATCCATTTCCTGCACCAAAACGCCACTTGCTTGCCTTCAAAGGAAAACGTTACGTACATGGAATTGGAAGTGAAACTCGTAATTCACTTTGGCATTTACATGATGGAAGTAATCTGATTTTAGTAACTACTTGTAGACATGGAAAATCTTGGAAACATTTAAGAGATGAAAGATGTGATGAAGACAACCGGGAATATGACAAGTATGTAATTGTATTTAACTTCCGTGGAAGAAGTAGATTAATTAAATATATACTTGCAAAAGAATATGTATAAGATCTGCAGCTACTTTCCAACATTACTTTATGAAAACTTTTTATTTTCAGATTTGATTATGAGCAGTTATTAGCAAACTCAACGTTTTGCCTGGTAGCTAGAGG
This sequence comes from Blastobasis adustella, assembly GCA_907269095.1. NCBI lineage: Eukaryota > Metazoa > Arthropoda > Insecta > Lepidoptera > Blastobasidae > Blastobasis > Blastobasis adustella. The sequence goes on along the minus strand of OU026123.1, from coordinate 10,187,804 downwards.
ACGGAGGCTTGGTTCATACCGCTTTTTAGAGGCATTGGCAGCTGGCTGTATACCAGTATTACTTAGTAATGGCTGGAGATTACCTTTTGATGAACATATAGATTGGCGACGTGCTGTGATATGGGCTGATGAACGTCTTTTACTGCAGGTCTGTATGTTGTGGAATTGATTAGAACTCTTTCCATCTCTGTCTACAACTCACCATAGCTGATAAGGGTGATGAATTCGAATTGATGATTAACAATAAATTAACATACTGGAAACTGGCCCATGATGTTGGGTTTGTTTTGATTGCCGTGTGATGTCCAGCAGAGTAGAATTTAGCCCCAATGCTCACACATAACCTATGTAGTGATAGTGTTTATGTTTTATTAACATTATGATTAACCTTTTCAGGTACCAGAGCTTGTTCGCTCAGTGACACCTGAACGCATACTTGCTCTACGCCAACAAACACAATTTCTATGGGAACAATACTTCTCATCCATAGAAAAAATTGTTTTTACTACAATTGAGGTATGATGTAGTTATATGGCAACAAAACAATCAATTAACTATAGAGGTGTGACAGTTGTATGTATGTTAGTGTACGTACCTACGGGCTTAAGGCAGCCTCGCCATATACGGCTCACAACGAGGCTGCGTCGATAGAACAATTTAACAACAGGCTGAGGTAACGTGCCTCAGGCCAAGCAGGCGCTAAATCAAAATGTCGCCGGGTTGGAATAACCGAAGTTAAGCAAGAATGAGTGACCGTACTTTAAGGCTAGTTGACCCTTTACAAGTGGCCGTTCCGGGCTAAGAAGCTCTAGGGAACAGCTCTACTCCGGTAACTAGGTGCGACCCTCATTAAAACCATGCTAAATTTTTGTCCACACTTGCGAGGCACGCATGTCGAGGTGCCTTTGAGCACAGTCAAAATTTGTTCTTGTTAATTTTCTCTTTATCTATTTGTGTAATAAATAGTTTACCTATCCATTCATTCACCACAGATACTCCTAGAGCGCGTATACGCTCATAGGACGTCGCGGCATCGTGACGCGCTACTATGGAACGCTTCTCCCGGTGCGTTGGGCACGCTGATGTCGTACGGGGACTCGCGCGCACACTTCCCAGTGGGGTCGGGGGCCGTGGCTCCTTGCCCGCCACCCGCGCCGGCCTCGCCCCCCGCGCCCCTCGCGCCACCCTCGCCCGCGCAACCCCCGCCGCCCCCGACACCCGGTGACAACTTCACGGCGCTAATCTACGCGCAAGCCACGTCGCCTGCACTACATAAACTGCTCGCCAATATAGCCAGCACGGAGTATTGCGAGAAGGTAACGTATTTGCCAGTTACAATAGTCTTTTATATTCCATTTGTAAGTATACGAGTATAAAGAGCTGTGCTGTACACCCGTATCAGCGTTAGCATGAGAGATATCGCCTGCGCGGGTTTGGACACGTGCTGAGTAAGCCCCAGAGATACGTAGCAATTAGATGCTTAAACCTATCGGTATAAGGATCGCAATCGCGCAGGAGGCCCAAAAAGCGAAGCACCGACGGCTTCCGACGCGAGGATGCCTAAGAAATAGACCGGGCGAAGTGCACCACGAAGCAGGAAAGCGGACCCTGGCAGAAGCCGAGATTGACCGCTCGAATGATAAAGGGCTGGTCTACGCATCTCTCTTCCCTTTGGCCGTAGCTATGTACGTACATGTTAATACGTACAAATCGTATTGGATGTGTGCGGCGTTGTTAGTGAAGTTAGCTAAGTATACACCGGAGTGGCAGCGCAGCGGCCTGCTGCTCCACCGCCACACCATTCCAAGCCTTATTTCCATTAGGATATGTGTAGTATCGTTTGAAAAAATCTACCAGTCGGTCGGCACACGAGACGCCGCGCGGAGCTGCTGGCAGCCGCACGCCCGTGCCGCTGCCGCTTGGAAGGAGCCTTTAAAGTTTCTAATGAAAATAAAGCTCAAAATAGCGTGTCAGCGGAACTGCTTGTCGCTGCGATGCTGACTGTTACACTAAGGGCAGACTACATGGTACTTGCGCCTTACTAACAAAAATTCATACGAGGATTGAACATTTTTTTTTTTGGCTACTCATATAACGTTTGCCAATCGATTATGAAACTATCTATGGATAACTTTATGTTAAAAAATTTCGAAAGCGATATATCTCGCAGGTCAAAGATGTAATTTTTTTAGTAACCTAAATTTCCAGTTTTCGTAGCGATAATATTTACATATCCTCTGGTGTGGGTTCTAGAAGTAAAAATAACCGGAGTGCCTTTCATCCTCCTGGCAGTTTCGCTTTTCAGCCACATTAAAGTCACCTAAAGGAAAAGTGACTTTTATGTGGCTAACGATCGGTTTTCTTATTTCTAGAACCTAAACAAGAGAATATGTATGTTCGACCTCTACGAAAACGTAGTTTAGGCCACAACTTTTTTTTTTCGTGTCATCTTGTGAACGGGCCAACCAACGTTTTGTGGGTCTCCTAAACCTATCGCTACAAAATGAATTTTTTCTTGTTGTTGTAGCAAATTCCTGGCCGAAATTCCTACTTGTTGTGTTGGTTGATAGGTGGTGCTGGTGTGGGACAGCGAGCGCGCGGCGCCGTCGCTGAAGTCGCTGGCGCGCTCGGCCGGGGACTCCCGCGACGCCTTGCCGGTGGTCGTGGTGGACGCGACCACGCATTACCCTGGGTATTAATATGAACTGTTGTTTATTACTATGAACTTTCCATTTAATGAACCATAGCGTTACCCTACCTCTATTCTACCATAGCCCTACCCTAACAATCTTTCGCGGATAAAATAACAACTCTATCAGAAGTTTGTTTTAATGAAAAATATATAAGATTTCTGAACACTAGTTGTTGCGCCACATTGAAGGTTCTTCCATACCAAAAGTAAGTCAGGAGCAGCGCGCTTTAAAGGCAATTTATAAAAAAGACAATACATTCCAAAGATCACACGCTCGCTTTCAAACCGCAGGGTTACCGCTATGGCCATGACCTGCCTTCTAATTGGTATTTCTCAACCACCACTCGTCGTTGGGTTCAAATGACAAATCGTTTTACAATTATTTGGAAAATAAATAAAGTATTTGCTATAGCGACCGGTCCCAAACGACAGAGAGAAAGAGGGAGAGGTCTGGTGGTCAGGCCCCCTTTTTCTAACATGGTGTTTTGTAGATATTTGACTCAACCCATAGCCTCCTTCATCTTACAAGCCATGCGCAGAAGTTTGACAACGTCGCATTTTTTAATTTTAGTGAATCTGAAAATTACTGTAAAACTATCATCGCGGTTGTCGTCGTTTAATGTTATTAGTTATTTATGTGATAAATTATATTAATAAGTATATACATTAGTTAGATAATATGAAATTGGATAGATTCCTGTACTATTTACCTATCTACATACTTGCAATTGTATTATCCTTAAATTATAAATGTGAAATATAATGTATGTTTGGTTTTGTATGTAATGGATGTTTGTTACTTCTTCGCGCAAAAACTACTGAACGGATTTTAATGAAATTTAGTAGTTATATAGCATATAGCCTCGAATAACACATATGCTATAATTTATCCCGATATTTAATGTGATTCCCGCGGGAACGGGTCCGAAACGTTATAGCCGAATTTTATGCGGACGCAGTCGCGGCCAAATGCTATTATGAAATAAAATAATCTATGCAAGCCAAATTATTGCCTAATTTACTAAATATTAGGTATAATATATTTTAAACAGATTTATTTAAGTACCTAAGTATATAAAAACGAACTACTTACTTAGTTATTTTATCTACCTACTTTTTCAACGCTTCCATCATCGTGGATAATCAAAGATCGTGGTTTAAAGTAGTTGTGATAACTTTTACAATGCGAAAATGTTTTCTGCATACTAAAGATCCTTCGGTTGGACTCCAACATGCTCGGGGAATAGCAGAAGTCCATTTGTTTAATAGACTAACATCTTTTGGAAAGCAAAACATCGGCACAGCTTCTTTCCCATTTTTTAGGTTCTTATCATCATTTTAAATGTATTTTTCAAATGCAACAACGCCTTTGCATCTGTTAGAGAAATATTACGATTATAAAATAGAATTTGATTTATGAAATAAGTAAAAAACTAATAACAAAAATGTTCAAGGGTTGTTTCTCAAAAATCGTATTTATCTAATTTTAACACAATTATAAATATATTTACTTTTATTTACCTTCGTAGATGGTCCATACAAACGCGTTAATTTACAGTTTTATCAATACATTTTTAATTTATCATCATAAAATTCATAATTTTCCCGCACATTGACATGTAAACAATGAGTAAATCGATTCACAGCGACGTGGCCATTCCGTGCTACAGCATGGCTTGTAAGATGAAGTAGGCTATGCTCAACCCCATCTTATACTTAACCCGATATTTCTGCCCCATCTGATATCAAAGCAAGAGGCACAAAGTCGATCGGTATGGAAGGCGTGACTGGAGGCCTATTTTCAGCAGTGGTCGTCCTGCGGCTGAAATGATGATTTGACTCAAGCTTTTGTTAGAAGTGCTATCTCCATATCTATGTAAACCTTAACACTTTCGCTGCGGCCGACGCAACAATTGCGTCCGCAATCAGCGCTTCGCGTGTGCGCACGACGCACCTGGCCGCTCTATTTAATACGCGCTCTACGATACTGAGCACTACTGTAGCATCTCTGGTATTTGAGTTAGCAGTAGAAGTGTTAATGGTGGTATTACTTGGGCCTGGCAGCGAAGGCGTGTGGGCGCGGTGGCGGCCGCTGTGGGCGGTGGGCACGGCGGGCGTGTTCTCTTTGGACGCGGACGCTCCCCTGCTGGCTGAGGAGCTTGACTTCGCGTTCCGTGTCTGGCGGCACTTCCCCGACCGGCTGGTGGGCTATCCGGCGCGCACGCACTACTGGGACGAGGCGAAGGTTAGTACGCCTGTAGGAGTCTATAGTACGGAGAGCGATTCTCGCGCTGCTACATCTCGAATTCGACAATATCGCGAACCACATAATATCTGTAAAATTAGACGATTGTCGAAGATCGTGGAGAAGTTTTTTGGCGACAATAGAGATTTCGGTGACATTTTGGGTAGAGATTTGTGGCTAATGATAATGTCGAATACGAGATAGCCCCCGGTTGTAGGTTGATGGAAGACTGAGGCAAACTAGCAGAATTTCTTGCTGAGTTACTCCTCTTCTATTAAAGATGACTTGGATTTAAAACATGAATCTAGAGGCAGTTTGGGACAAAATCCGATCAGCATTATCTTTATGTATTCTGGGCGTAATACAGCCGAGAGCCCCGCTGGATATATGATGCGGTTAATCGTAATTTCCATAAACATTTTTGAGATATATTGAACAAAGCATTGCCACTAGTTTTTTTTATCTTGCTTGCTGGATAGAAACACATCCTTCGTCCCTGTCTTTGGTAAACACGAAGGTAATTAATGTAAATTGCTGACCCCCTAAGCGCTACATAAGAGAGGTTAGAGAGGGGTCAGGGACTCATATAGCAAAATGTTATGGCCTAGCCTGCGTGGAACTCTCGAACCAACCGAATAAAAAAATACGAATCCGAACACCATTTTCGAATAGTAATTTGTTTTGTAGTGTTATTAACTAATTACCTGCAGTAGATTTGTGACCCGTCTATCTATAGGTATTTATTAATGAGTCACTCTCGAACTTGGGAGTTTCTCGAGAACCCTGAAATGGACATAGGCTATGCGACGCCATGACCGCGATGTAAAGTGTAGCTAGTCCACGCGGACGAAGTCGTCCAGGCAGCTGGTCTATTCTCATATAAATAATACATAGTGCCTTAAAATGATAACAGTTGATGTATCCTAATAAAGAAGCGTAATAAACAAACTTTTATTAAATGGAAAATCAACCTACCGGGTCGTTGCTGCCCAGCTGGCCCATACATTTTCACGCAGACATAATATCACCCGGAGCTGGGCAACTGGTCTATTTCGTAACCGCGCGCAGCCGCGCCGACAACCGCCTCTGGCGCTGGCGGGCGCGGCCGATAACGCCTGCGAGACGACTTTATGTTAATAAGCAAACTCCCAATTTTAAAAGGGAGGAAAAAGGAAGTTATGGAGTACGTAATCTGACCGAAGGTATTAGGCGAACATGCAGGATACAGGTTGGGGTTGAAAAGCATTTAATAATAACTACATCGAATTTCATACAAAGAATACTGAACTGGTCATTTACCTATAAATAACTTAGTGGAACGTAACTATCAATTAACCTATAATTACGTCACACGGTTAACTATTAGATACTTATAATAAATACGTGACCTTCGCTCGCTGATGCTAGTCATAATATTGGTTTCGAAAGTTGTAATGGCTAGTAGTCTAAAAAATCTATATTAGGTCACTGCTGTACTGTAATAGTTAATAGGTGGTGATGACCATTCACATATTAATTGAAGTATACGATGTTGAACTAAAATCTCCGTAGACCAGAAAATGGACAGTTCAGGAACGTTTTTTTCCGAGTACAATCTCTAACCCGCCTTTAGGTGTAGAAGTTACGACAGATTCTCAACATTAAGGCGAGATCCACGTCCGGAATTCCACTTTTGGACATGTAATGGGCTAGTCTAATTACTACAATGGGTAATACATCCGTTTAGGGTTACACCAGCAAGTTCGTTAATCCAATGTGTTCTAGGTTAGCAAAACTAGCTATAACGTCACTGGTCGGTACATCATCATCATTAACTTAGCGCGAACAAACCCTGCTTCTACTAGGGACTTGCATTGTAAACCGTTAGCTTTGGAGTCCGACTCGGCGATATCAATCCGTTGCTTCTTGGGCCTTCCGCGTGATCTCTTTTCTGATACCGGCAATTTACCACGTATCCTGGGGCTTACGCAGCACGCGATCAAATCAGCGCAGGCGAGCTTCTTTAATCTTATCCGTGATTTCTCTCACGCCTTTTGTTTTTTTTTATTCTTAGCGTTTTTAATGTATATACGCTATGTATACCTATTAATAAAATAAATACTGGTCGATGCAATACGCTGTAAAATTTGACGACCTGAGTGGTACAGTTGGTTAACATGTCGTCTGCCGCGCAGAGGTCCCGGGTTCAGTTCCCGGTCGGGTAGAAATTGAAATAATGAATTTTAATTTCTGTTACTCGTCTGGAAGTTATATGTATAATAAGTATGTATTTAATAATTTCTCTGGCACCCATAACACAAGGTTTGCTTACTTTGGGGCTACATTGCGCTGTGTGAATTGTCCAATCATATTATTATTTATTCAACATTCCGGTCCAGGGCGCATGGGGCTACAGCAGCAAATGGGGCGGTTCATACTCGATGGTGTTGGCGGGGGCGGCGCTGGCGCACCGCGGCACGCTGGCGGCGGCCGGCGCGCTGCCCCCCGCGCTGCGGGCCGCCGTGCGCCGCGCCGCCAACTGCGAGGACATACTGCTGAATTGCCTCAGCGCGCATCTGACAAGGCGACCGCCGTTGAAGCTCGCGCAGCGGAGGCGGTACAAGACGCCGCATCATAGGTTCAAGTGAGTCGCTAATTAAAAAGCTAATTCCAAAAGAAAACGTTAAGCGTTGCTTTTATGCGCCGGGACATATCTGGCTCAGTAGGCTAATTGCGTAACGCTGTTGCCAACAATTCTCTGATTTCAAATATTGATATTGTTACTTATGCGATTCCGTATCATTGATTTCATGGGTTCAGTTGTTAACAAAGTTCTATTGCAATAAACTGAAACAATTATAAACTGGACATGGCTCGTAAAACAAACGCTTAACGTTTTCTTTTTTAATTATGATATAGAAAAATAAGAAATCGATGCGGCATGAAGGGGGAAACGACACATCCCCTGTTATTATTATTCTTTTTTTTACGTGACGGGACTTTCTTACTCCTAAAAGGATTAGAAGTTGGTACGCTTTCGGCGGTAGCTATTGCTATTAAATTAACACACTCGATGTCGAAATGAATTCCTAGCTGACAAAATAGTCACCCAGCTGTGGAGGTTAGATGAGACATGAATGTCGCCTGTGGCATTTTTACCTTTGGCTTTGTCTCCTTTTGTCAATTTACTTACATACGCGTGGTTCGTCCATTCCGCTAAGTAAATTAACGCTATCATACACATTTTGTAAGAATGACTCAAATTTGAATCCAAGGTCTAGAAGCTAATGCACCCTAGCAAACGAAAAACAATTTTGAAATCACAAGATTTTGATGTATTTAATTCCATAAAGTATTAGAAAATAAACAGAAAATTATAAAAAATCATATATTGAAGCAGTTCCAATGTCAAACCCTTGTCAAGATCAAGCTCACCAGAAGTAACAAGAATGAAGTACCAGAGTAGGTACTAGATAGACATTTATCGTGTATCAAGCTTGTTATTGTTGGTCGCTAAAAAATGTTGGACAAACTGCTTACAGTTTAATAGATAACTATGAATTAGTCCTTTAATTAGTAATTACAAATTGTACTGTATTTCATATGAACATTACAATCATGAAGCACTTTAACCAGTGGAGAGAGAATAAGCACGTTTTTGGTAAACACTTTAAGGTACATGATTCACGCTAGATACGTAGGTTACGATCCAGGATCACAATATTTATCGAATGTGTAGTATTCATGGATCTTGATACGGATCGCAGGATTTTGAGAAATTCAGAAATCTACGATCCGTGTCAACGATCTGATTGCGATAAATATCGAGCGTGTTGCATCCGCCTAATCGATTTGCGGTGTGCGTGCACCGAAGCGCAGTTGACGCAGAAGTCAAGAAGTTGCGGCTGACTCCGATTGGCGAAAAGACCTTGTCATATAGTAAAAAAAATATATGTTTGAAGACCTTCTTACCTTCTTTTTTTTTAACCTGATTTTGGTTTGTATTGTATTGTGTCGTGGTGTCTCTAATATATTAAAGCTTTTCTATTCTATTCTTTCTCCACTGGTTAAATTGCTTCACGATTACAATCGATCCCATCCTCACATCACCAACCGCTACCGGCAGGTCCGCATGGAACGATCCAGAGCACTTCGTGCAGCGGCAATCGTGCCTGAACACGTTCGCTGCGGCGTGGGGCTACATGCCCCTCATGCGCTCCGTGCTCAGACTCGACCCCATACTCTTCAAGGACCCCGTCTCCACACTCAGAAAGAAGTACAGGAAGATGGAACTGGTCGCCTCCTAATCCAAATATTAGTTATAGTCCTTTACTCTAGTCTTACGATCAAAGTGTTTAACGAGACTTCGCGATTCCAAAATCCACTGACGCTACTGAAACGTGAGGTCTGTTGTCAAAATAATGTCCTGTCATTGGCTGGAATAAATCCATTGGACTGAATGTGTAACCATGATCCAATCTGGTCAGGTTCCCCTGTTAACAGAGTCACGGAGGTTAGACAGCAGTCGCACTACTGCTTACCTAATCTGCCAAATCTGCCGATCTCGAGCACAACCGGGTCATTAACGCCAAGATGATTATTATTATTTATTTTTCTTAGTGACCCGCCCCGGTTGCACAGGGGTAGTAACTAGAGATGTGCCGACTATTCGGCTCGTTTCTTTACTTATATTTGTTAAGGGGTAAAATCAAAACTATCTTATCTATTTCACTCGATGATTTATTGAGGTGCTATATGGCTGGTCACAGAGGATTGCAAGAGATTGTGTCTGAAAATTGCGATTATATTGCGATGAATGTTAATGCTGATTGCAATCCAGTGCTCAATTCAATTCTACTAAAACGCTGACGTTTTTGTGTTTTCCACCAAACAGAGCCCATTCCATCTCGCTTAAGCCTGTACCAAAGCAAAAGCTGTAGCAAAATAATACAGCATTCTATCAAATAGAGCTTACTAAGCACAAATTCGGTCTTGTATAGACTACGGCATCCAGTTTTAAGATGGAACAGCCAAATATCAAGTGGCTGCTTAGGATTCGGTAAAGAAGAGTGCTAAGAAAATTATTCGTTATCCAGAGGATATAGACTCTAACCTACAAAGCCTAGAACATCGGCATATAAAGCAAGACTGAATATGGCAGTTGGAAGAAGACTTAGATCTGGGCCTGGACGTACATTCCATGATCTAATCGAGAACATTTAATTAGGTCAAATCAAGAGTGATGTGGATAAATCGGCAGAAGTTTGTCAGGTGGAACAATGTGGTTTCTGCTTACACCCACGGTATTACCGATGCCGTGCTTAGGCTAATTGCGTAACTCTGTTGCTAACAATTCTCTGGTTTCAATGATTGAAATTGTTACTTTTGTGGTTCTGTATCATCGACTTCATGGGTTCAGTTGTCAATTAAGTTCCATTGCAATAAACTGAAACTATTAAATCGATCATACGTAATCGCAAATGTAACAAGTTCAATTATTGAAATCAGATCATTGTTCGCAACAGAGTTACGTAATTAGCCTACTGAACTTCGCCTAAAATAATGATCGGCTTGGCCGACTAGTCGACTTTTTTGTCGGCCAAGGCCATAGTCGACCCATCTCTAGTAGTAACCTTAACAAATTATATTCTTAAATCTTCTTCTATTGGTCAAAGCCGCATGAAAATCCGTTCAGTAGTTTTTGAGTTTATCGTAACCACAGACAGACAGATAGACGCGGCGTGGAACTTTGTTGTATAATATGTGATAGTGATTGGCTGAACTGTATGCGCTATTTCACAGCTGTTGTTTCTGTCTAACACCGCGGCTGTGTTTTAACAACTGACATCACATACGTCTCAGTACCGTCGTTCACTTTACTATCGGCAACCGGTGGATTTTGAAATTGCGGTAACCCTAATTCTAAGCTTCTCTGCACTTGCAATATGCATACGCAAATAGTGTTTTTATGTGCCTACAATTATTTAGTTGTTTCTTATTCGTAGAAGTTTTGCAATGCAGAAATAAGATGTTTTTATACATACGGTATAGACTGAATTTATCGAAGTATTTTTTCAAATAACGACACTCGAACTTTGCAGTGTATGTGAAATTTATTTATATTTTTGTGTAATGTAGAATCATACCGCCCAAGCAAAACGAATCCTCTGTATAAAATGTAACAAACCTTTATTTTCCTTTATCTAGAGTTAAGCAATAAGTTAACTCATCTTATCAATAAAAGTGATCGAAATATTATTTAATAAAAAGTAAAACAACAGAATCTGGTTGCAACCATATTTATAATTACTACAACTATTATTTTGCCTTTATAATGGTATATCGCAACCCAGCAACGCGCGACTAATAGCCATCAGTAGTGAGTCCCAGGTATTGCAATGGCCCATCGGCTACGGTACTTTACCATCAGGCGGGCCGCACGCTTGTTTGCCAATCTACTAACAAAGTGCCTACTAAGAAAAGATAATAAAATAAAGTAACTACCTCTATGTCTAAAAATTACATTCCTGCTGGTTATTTGTACTAAGCAAAATTTTATGGTTATACGTAATACACCAGTAATTATTCTATAATTTTGAAGTTAAGTCATATTACGTTTTAGTAATGTGCAACATTTTATCCAATTCTAATCGTACACTTTAAATCGGTTGCTATTTCGTTACTATTTAACTGCGATGTAATTATGCTAATTAATTATAATTAGCTAAGTAATATCCATAAAGTGTAGAAAATGCTGTTATTACAATTATTGTTACTATTATAGTTTATTTTATAATTGCAATAAATTGTTTTTTAAAAGTTTTTTGTTTTTCTGATAGCTATCGAAACCTTTATTATAGTTAAAATGCACAGGGCTCTTTCATTTATAAATAGTGTCCATCAAAAATTGCCTGCTAACATCCCACTCACGGACACAACATGATAAATTACGAAATTGGATATTCCCAATGATGCGACACTCCCAGATTCGAATCCTGTTTGGTATTTGTAAAGCAATGTAATAAAAGGCTAGCATTGGAGGCGTGGAGGCACCGCTATGCCGTAGATATCGAGGGCAACACTAAATATATACCTATTAACATGTCAATATTCGTTACACATTTAAATTGAGAAACTATATCATTGGTTAATTTGTAATAGCACTATGAGTGGGCCATCGAACTGCATTGAATTGGTAAGCGTTGCATAAGTAGAACGCGGGCTGACATAACGATGGCTTCGCAACCGTCAGTGGTACAGCTGCGGCCTTGGCCCCGATGGCGGCGCGGGCGGCGACCGCTCGGCCCGGCTGCAATCCGCGGATGCCGCAACGTAAACACCGCGCCCGCCATCGCGCCGCCCGGCCGCCGCATGCGCACGCACCACCTACAGTGCAGTAGGCAACTCAACGCGCGTCGCTGGTGCGCAAACGCATCCAATCGTATTGCCGCCAAATTCAAACCGTAGGTGAACTTGACAGATAATTTACTTTTTGTAAATAAAAATGTGTACACTTAAATTTATTCGGTTAATATCAAATCGCGGTTCGAAGACCGAAAAAATTAAATGATATTGTTTCCGTTATGTGGTTGAGTTTATACGGATATTGCAAACTTTGTGATCAAAATTATTTAATTAATTATAGTGTGTGAAGGTGAAATATTTATTAACGTATGTTGTACGTAAATATTATTTACCCAAAGTACTGCCGTGCACTTGGACCACAAAGTTGTTGAAGGTTTTTCCTGGATTTAATACTCGCACGCTAGTGAAAGTCACAATACATAACATTATCTACCATTAGGTAAGAAATAATACTTGTTTTAATTAACAATTGCTCACCATTTTGTCACAATTAACATTTGGATATTAGTTAAGTTTGCTTAGGTAGGTATAGGCATCCGTTATTAACATTAGATAAACGGATACGAAGAGCAATCAATACCATATTTATTGTAGATAGGTAGGGTATGAGTTCTCTCGATTCTGAGAAGTTCCTGGTATATATGATTGTACTATAATCTACATACTTGCTACTGCTAGCTTCCATCAACGAAGAAAGCGAATGCAAGTTATTGCAAGTGAGAGCTGTTAATTTCATACTAACTACACTATAATGTGCTAGTTTTTATCGTTTGCGTACATGAAATGAATACATAATTAAGTCTTGTATCTGCAAGGGATAGGAATCGATGGGAAATAATGACATAGGTAAATGACAAAGAAAATGCTACACACGGACTGAACCCGAACGTGCATTTTTCTTTTATCCCCTGTGTAGTCTTCTGTTGGTTTAACAATATGCAGTATGTATTTAATGTAGGTATAACTGAGAATATGGAGGAAGTCACTGTATATGCCACTAACTGGTGGAACTGGGTAGACAAGTACATTGCAACTTATTGAGTAATTGACTTAATGAAAAAGGCAGTCAGCTAGTTCATAATATTGCATCAAAATTCGACATTATGTTACAACACTACTAGGATTCATTATGTGTTCGTGTTGCAATCAATAGTAGGTGTACGAATACACAGCGGGTCTATATTGAAATCCATTTATTGAAAGAAAACGCATATATAGGTATAGGTACCGCTTAAAACGCTTAGGCATGAAAATGTAAATTGAAAAATCAAAATATGAAATCATAATTTTTTGATATCGTAAGACTAACTCTTTCGATTCGAGCCGAAATCTTAGATCTCAGGAATATTTCAGAGTTGGTGCTATAATAAAAGTTGTTTGTTATCACGAGCACATGCATAAGGCCCCTTGGTATCAATGATTAATTTAAAGTCTCACTGTAAACTGCGAATACCTAATCTGTAAGAGGTAGGTTTTCTACCGGGGGAAGCGGGTATGTAACCTCAGATACGCTGATAACACTGTCCTTGTTACAACTTCCATCACAGATATGAAGATGCCTCTACAGAAACTGGAGACAGAGAGTCTGGAACTTTGCCTGGCGATCAATAGGAGCAAAACCAAACTCATGCTAGTCGATCGAGCATTGCCGATATTGAGAGCATCGTTTAAAACTATTATCTATCTAGACTTAACAGATATATAATGATTTAAGTTGCATAACAGAAAAATCAGAGGCATTTCTAAAGATGCGATGGCCCGGCCTTATGATTTATGAAAGAACAGAGTAGTCTAAGTAGTAAGGGCAGTGATCTTGCCGATATTTCTGTACGGTGTACAAAACTTGGATCATTAAGGCGAGAGAGCGGCAGAGTATTGATGCATTTTAAATGTGGTGCTGGAGGCGAATGCTGATAATTCCGTGGACGAGCAAGCGCATAAACGTATCAATCCTAACACAAACAAAGGTAAAAGATCAATAATTAATGTTCTACCTTTGCGTATAAAGCTATTTTGGTCATTAAATGAGGCATGGCGATGACAGTCTCGAGAAGCTGATCGTCGGCAGCAACACAGAAGGTCTAGAGGTCGCTCACCGACTAGATGAACTGCCCAACTAAAAGATGCGCAAACACTAACTTTATATCATGTCGCCAAAATTGCCACAGACAACTGTCGATGGAGACAATTCATTCCCGATCACAATTCCTCCATCACCGCTGCTGAAGGTCCTTTATAAAAGCACTTTAAAGAGTATTAGATAATATGTTCAATATGAAGAAAGATATGGTCAGCAACATAATTGGCGAGCACTTCTTACGGTTGCTGGTGATCTAGTCCCATTGACTAGAGGAGCTACAGCGGATGCTGACCGGCCTATATCAGCCTCCTCGCAACAAATACTTCTCCGTGTGAATTTGGACAAAACGTGTCGCCGTGAATGTCATTCACCTTGAAATATTAGCTCTAAAACACTTACCTACCTTGGCCAAATATTGGCAGTTAGGTATAAGCAAATATGAGAGGGAGGCCAAGAGGAAACTTTATTGGGCCTTCTCCTAACCCACAATGTTTGAAAACTAAAGTTTTGAACAAGTGGGCCCTATCGTCGTCGTGCCGAGACGTGGATACTTACAATGCGGCTAGTTCACGAGTTCAAGGTCGCTCAGCGTGCTATGTAACGCGCTGTGCTCGTGATCTCGCGACGAACTAATCCGACAGAGAACCAAAGTTACTTTATTACTAATACCTATCCATCCATCCAGTTCCCCCGTGCTAGGTGCCTGTAAAAGGAATATATGTAGGTAGGTCGTTAGTTATTACCCTAGTTCGTGGGATGGATATTTGTTACAATTACCTTTGCAAAAATGACTGCATTGATCTTGATAAAGCTTAACAGCTTACTTATCTCGTAGCTTTTTTTTTTCGAAATTATATTTACCTATGTTTAGAACGTAGATCGAATTAGTTCTCGGGTAATACCTTAGTAGGTACCTGTGCTGCGTAATATTAAGTATGCAGTCTAATGTTAAAGTACCTCAGTACCTACCCAATGAGCACTTAGGCAAAATGTTGTTTGACGGAACCTCACTAAATCCACGTAAGCTAAATAAACATATTTTAATAAAACACAGATAAAACGCCAGCCAGTCTTCAAACAGCGGAGATGTTGCAACCGTCGTCTAGCGCTACCGCGACCCTCGCAACTCTTGTGGTGGTGGCTGTCCTTGCCACTTACTTCACAGCAAATGCGCAACCAGTTAGTATAGAGCATGTTATAATGTGATTTATTTGGTGGAGGGATATTCAGAAAGTTATTACATTATATGAAGGGACTAGGACAAGACTTGTTTATTTTTAATAATGGTCAACGCAAAAATAGCCTAGATAGCTAAACATGTAAACTTTGTGACGCAAAAACTACCTATAGATTTAGACATGGATTAACACAGAAGACAATTCAAAGTTTACACGAAAAAGGGTAATACAATATTAGAAGAGACCATCCACGGCCATATACGGGGCCGTGAATGGTCTCTTACAAAAAGTACTAACGTTTGAAAGCGCCGACCACAAATTTAATTTGAACAGCATGCGTTAATCTGAAATTTTTTTATTAGAAGAATGATCCTACAACAATCACTAGAGTTGTTCTTTAAACTTCAAAAAAATAAAATTCCAGATTTTAAAGCTTCAATAACAACTATGGTAGCTAATGGTCGCAAGTATATGTGGCTGAGGGAATAAAAATGTTCAGAATGAAACGTTCTATCATAATAATTACAAAACTCTTATCTAAAATATGTAAATATAGATAGTATACTACTTACATTGGCTTGAACCAAATTCTTAAACACATTTTAAGTTGATATTTAAACAAAAGCTGCATACACCAAACGTAATTCTTAAAGGTGAATAAGAATTTGGTGCAAGTCGGGCTAAATTATATTTTGTACCTAAGTCTGTTTTAGTTAAACTCATTATAAATTGTTTTTTCAGCCCACAGCCTCCGATTCGATTGCCCGGGATCGCACATTTAGACAAGCAGCCATTAGAGCTGGGAAAAATGTTGCGTCTACACCAAAACTGGGTTTTTTTGGTACTATATTCCACCTTATTCTTGAGGTAAAACCAATTTTTTATTAATTAACTCATCATAACACAAACAATGCCAACACAGGGTAGGCAAAAGTAAGTACTTATAAATCGTAGTTAATAGAAAAACACCAAACCACCAACCATTTGATAAATGACCGTGAGAGGGCTTAGTAATGTTACCAATACCTAAATAGAATTTAATGAGAGTTTGCATTTAAATTGATGCTCTATGTAAACGATGACATAGACATAGACATAGACGTATCTTTATTTGGTCCAATAACACATTAAAAAAAACTTAGAACTAACATAATAAGTACATAATTACCATACTTAAACGACTATACTTAAACAATTCTGGGCTTGCTTATTACATTTAAAGGAACAAAGATAAAAGGACCGTACTTAAATTTAAAGAATAGTGGGCAAAATATACCCAGTCCCGCCATGCATATAAAATAAAATCAGTTTCGAATACTTGACGAAAATAAAAATAATTGAAGTGTGAAACGGCCGCCCACCCAGTTCCTATTTTTCAAGCATATTGGAATTTCACCCAAGACTCCCAGGCTGAGTTTAGACACCTTCCTAAACGCCGCCGCCCAACCATGTTGTAGGTATGTAGCAGTTGAGCTGCTTCAACTGTCCATCGTTGACCTAGATGCACATATTCTTGGACTCATTTGAGTTTGTGACTGCACTTCGATTAATGTTGTCGGCTGGCGTGGTGTGAAAAAGTGCATTCGGGTTGGTGTAAAATTAAGAAAAGTTTAATTAATAAACTCGTCTTTATATACTAAACAGAAGACTTTTCGCCTCCCTGCGTACATAGTAGTATATACACACATTTTACCTATAACTTCAAGGTTACACACTGACGACACTGAATAATAATGTTATATTCTATTGTTTCTTTGGGTTTATGTGCTTGGTGGGAATGAGTACGAGTGGGAATAAGTACAATGTCCATATAAAATACTAGTGGGCCCTGCGCGACTTCGTTCGCGTGGCGTTCTACCTTTACCCTACACCTACCATACCCTACAGGGTTTGTATGTATGAAAAAGGGATAAGCAGGGGCCTACCCCCTTATTTCATACATGCACAACAAACAAGAATTAGTTGAATTTGGTGCAGCCGTTCTGAAATTATACTTAAACATGGATACCTTGGGTTCTATTAATGCAATTTACTTTAAGCCCCCATTTTTTAAGATAGAATTTAGCCTTTCGCTGATAATCAGCTTTCCACAGGTGAAATCATTTTTAAAATGGGTCTGTACTTTTTGAGTTTATCCATTACAAACATAAACAAAAAAAACCGACAAACAATGAAATCTTTCCTCTTTATTAAATGTATAAGTAAGTATAAATAATTTTATAAAGGTGCTCCCACAGCGTTGAGTCCATATATTAAGTGGTACGATGTCCCACTTAATATGTGGACTTTGTGATGATGATGATGATAGGTAGTTAATATATGTAATATTAATACAACACTTATTTCCTTTCAGCAAGTCAACGATACTAAAAGTGCGTACAACCAGATCTCGGATTTAGTAAATGGTCAATTTACTGACGACAACGTAAGATAATTAATTTTACACTATCTGATATAAGGCTTACATATTATGTCATGGACCAATCGATTTATCCTGACACTATTTATAATGACCGGGTAATTTAAATAATATAATAACAAATCAAATCGGACAATGTTATTAAAATTAATTAATATTATTATTTATCACATTTCCCTGTCATTATAAATACGGCTGCATAACTATTGGGCAACGTTATAATCAAGATACATTGCAACAAATTGACCTCGCTGCACTCCAAATTGCTGGGATAAGTTAGGTTAGTTAGGCTTGTGGCCATCAAAAGCCAAACGAGCGAGGCTCTACTTGCTTTTGACCACCCAACATATTTGAATATCTACCTTCCTTCATCGTCATCATCACAGTCCATAACTACAGGGCAGAAGGCCATAATAATTATAAAATTAATATAAACTGTTATTGCGATAACCGGCCGGGTTGTAGATCGCAGTGTTATAAATATAACAATGGAAAACACTGCTGTCCATTTTCCAGTCTACGGAGACTAGATATTTCGCCTCGAAAACATTAGTCGCCTCGTACGATACTTACGAGTGTAAGGGGTTGGTGCTATTCTACTCTACCGGACACCACATGGTCATACAAAGTAGGGAAGCATTTGACCACCATCTTACCTGATGATCGCAAGTGACTCAACAAAGAAGCTTTATTTAGCCATAAAGCCCACAGAGTGGTTCGAGACAATTTAATACATTTGTGTGGTCCTCTTTTACAATATGTAGGTAACAGTAATAGGCAAGTAAAAATTTTATTGTGTAATATATGAGTATTTTCTACACTACGGTGTGTGATTCAGTGATCTTCAAACCGCTCGGCAAGCGTGGAGATTATGGCAAAATTCTCCGCTAATGTGGATATGGCAGGCATATGCTCAGCAGTGGACTGTTACGGGATGTTGTAGATTAGTAGTAAAAAGTAAATCTGCGATTACACACGCACGTGAAAATATTACATTTTGAGCAACCTTCTGTTACTTTTGAATATCGGCCACTTGCAACACTGCCCGTAACCGACATGCTAACATGTGGAGACTCCTTTATCTACGTGTCTGAATTAGGGCGTGTGTAATCGCAGCTTAAGGATTATGAGACAGTTAACTGCAGAGTGTAATGACCCCTCTTGCAAACATTAAATGTATGGTACGGGTGTCCGCTCATTCTGCATCTGACTGGACCTAATATATTGCCAAGTATTATATTTGTGTTTGACCTCTATAGGCGGTAACAGTGCAGCCCACACCAGATGCTGCAAATAACGGATCTACCGAGACTCCGAAGATATCGAGAGCTGAATTTCTTAAAATACTTGATCGAAATCTTAAAGGGTTAGCGCGTCTTCGCAACCTCGAGTGGCGTGAAGCTCGAAAGGTAAGATTAATCGGTTTCCAGTTTCTGTACTTAAATAAATTTAATAGGTAAGTATGAATAAATATGTACGATGTAAGTATGTTTCGACGACCTGTGTGGTTCAGTTAGTTAACATGCCACGCAGCGGTCCCGGGTTCGAATCCTGGCCGGGCAGAAATTGAAATGATTAATATTTATTATTTCAATTTCTGTTACGGGTCTAGGTGTACTATGGATAATAAGTCCGTATTTAAAAATATAAACGTAGTATATCAGTTTTCTGGCACCCAAAACACAAGCTTTGCTTACTTTTGGACTAGATGGCACTGAGTGAATTGTCCAAGCTTATTTATTTATTTTATATCTACTTTAGATAAGATTATCTACTGAATTAAATGCATTATTAATTTGTAACCGCGTAGTAAAGTAGGTATTTAGTTGTTTTGCAAATCGTACGCACCATAGAGAAACTCGACTACGTGAACCTAGAGACTATTTTATTTATAAGTTGTTATTAGTACCAACAATATTCTAAATAAGGTATTTTATTTTTCCAGGACACCTGGGCAAACGTACAGGGATATAAAAATGAAATCTTCGCAGGAAAAAGAAATCGGAAAAGAAGATAAGAAATAAAACTAAATGCCGCAAACAGGCATAGTCATAAAGCATGAAGCACAGTTAAAAGCTTTAGCCTATACTACCTAATAATATTACGCATGAAAAAGACGTGTCAAATAATATTGTGACAGTGACATACCTACGTACTGCTAAGCTTTTTAGATATTACTTGTTTTTTACGTTACTGCATTACAGTCGTCGAGGAAACTGAATTTTGGAAGTTGACATAGAAGTGTTGGCTAGAACCGACAATAATCCTTACGTAGTATAAAATAAATGGATGTACGGGTTGGCCAACCACGTCTGATCAATGACGGCTCGCCCGCGCATCCGAAAGCGGCTTTATTTTACACTGGGTAAGGATTAGTATCAATTGCTAGTAGTAACTGACGATTGGTCGGGTCCAGCCAAATCGGGGCGTCTACTGACACTTTAAGTCTGAAATTGGCCGTGTTAGGCAGCTGCAAGATAACATGGCGCGCGGATGAGGCTGGAACTAAAATTAGCGGACAGTCAACTCCATCAAAACTCAAATCCCAATCTTTGTTGCTATGGAGTTGGCTGTCTGGTTGTCAGTCAATTTAAGTTTCATTCTCTGCCGCGCGCCAATTTATCTATTTTGCCACCTATAATTTGTGAATTAGCTTTATTTCTTGTAATAATAATATATATAATAAATAATTCGAACAAATGAAGAAGACGATTAAACTGCTACGCATAGCATTCAGTTTCCTCAACTGTACCTAGCAGTGACAACAGTCGGATACATTGGTAGTAGTTAAGGATACATTTTAGATAAATTATTGAAAGTTGGAAGATATAAGTACCTACTTTCCTCTTCTGTCTTTAGAGTAGTTGGCCATCAAATCGTACTAGGTACAGTTAGCTGCATCGTGAACAGTTTCTCCTACTAATATCCCGTTCACTATGCATCTCACTATACCTACCAGTACTAAAACAGCCTAATCATAATAGATTATCTCTGACGCTGTTAAGTCACATCCAAAAGTTAATAATATTTTTATTTATTAATTAGATAAATAGGTAATAAGTATGTACAGGCCATGGTAAAAATGAATTATAAGTACTAAAATTAAAGACAGATGTTGTTTCATTATCCCAAAGGGCGAGTTTGACCAGAAATCGCGGTACGATGGAAAAGGGGCTGATGTATTTTTGCTCATTAGTTGGCGTCACCGGCGACGAAGGTCTTATCGTGTCATAGTGAAAATATCACTTTTCCTTTTTTATAGACTTTTTGGTCTTGACTAGACCAGGAATATATATGGTGCCGCCATATTGCGGCCTTTTTTAGAACTAATTTCTTACATTGGAAACAGCAATGAAGTTCAAGTAACAACAACTGTAGATTCCACATAAGACCAGCCGAATAACATAGGCACCAACTTTATGAGCAAGGGAATCACTCGCTCATAAAGTTGGTGCACACAACAATCACAGAGCTCGCGCGCTAAATCTGATTACAGAGTTTATGACCAATCACAGATCACTATCGAAACCCCGTAGTCAGATTTTGCTTATATGCCTCCGGGGCTACCGACGCGACACCCAGCCTGCGGATGTCCTAAGTGTATAGTTTATTTATTGTGTAGTTTTAAAAGTGTTCGTTTTAAGTTTTAATAATTATAATTTTTATCTATTAGTCTGTTTGTAAGTGGTATTGTTATATGAGATAAATTATTTTGTTTGAGTATAGTGTATCGTTTATTGTTATTATAATTTTGTATATTATATCTATGGGCCTCTGTAGCCTTATACAAATAAATAAAAACTCATAAAGCCGTAAAAGGAACAAAAAAATTAAGGGTACTGCTTGTATCTTCATAAATACATGGAATCGCTGCCCAATGTAAACTCTAGATAATATTTACACCCCTACCTGCCGTACCCAAGCCGTACCTACTCTATCCTTTCCCCTGCTAGTACCTTACCTGTACCCAACTACTACGCTGCCCCTTTTACCCTGCTACGCTTTCCCTTTGAAAGGGAACCATGCGGACGCTCGACCCAGTCCTCAATGACGGGACCGATAGCGTCGAGCGTTCGGCGCCCAAACTGCTTGCAGGCCATGTCCTCCTTCCAAAGGCGGAACATGGTCTCGCGAGCTTCAAGCCGTACGGCGTCACGCTCCTCCGGTGACGGGCGCTTGCCTTGCGCCCTCCCTACGTTTCCCTAACATAACCGTAATACCGCTTTCCATAGTAGGTATGTATATCTATAATGTATAGGTATGTATAGTTATATATATGTATAGTATAGTAGTGTATATAGTATATGTTTATGTAAGTAAGTAACTGTGTTTATCAATATCTACCGTAGTAAGTTTAAGTGTACACTTTTAGTACCTGCATTTATATTAAACCTGTTCCTATGATTCCAAGGTTTGCTGGTAGAAAACTCAATTAATGAGTTAAGCTCGCCTTTGTACATCTCTGTCACTGTACTGTATAATTATGTCATGTCTGTGTACAATAAAGAATAAAGAAAGAACCGTAGGTGCCCAACATCTTGCCCTACCCTTTTTTAGATCGGGATCCCTCGCCTACTCTACTCACGTACTCTGCCCTAATTTTTTTTTGTTCCGATCGCTAGCAAACTTCATCCGCTGGGCTAACCTAAAAATTAACTGAAAATATCGAAATCGGCCTAGCCGTATCAGAGGTTCATTAGAAACACATAGATTTTATGTGTAGGTAGGTAAATTTACAGATAATGTTTACTTAAACTAATAAAATTGGGTTCATCCGATTGCTTTCAAACTTCAGAGGATCGCTTAATTGTTGGGTGAAGATTTCTTGAAAATTGTATCAAAATAGGTCCAATCGTTTCGAAGATATGTCAAGTCAAGCCAATCTCTTCGTTCACTTGTACCCACATATTATAAAGCGTACTCCACATGTCCGCCGAAACTTTGGCCGGGACTTTGGTCGACTACATTCTCGCCTATTAGGGATGTGGTGGGTGTCAAAACGCGTCGACATTATATCGATTCATCGGTGTAATATCGCTAATATGCTGTAAACAGGGTCACAGAGGTGATGGCAGCTGCTCTACTGTAATTACTTGATTTACTAATATCCTGGATCATGGTCAAGTATACCGCAAACCTGTTACGGGAAATAGCGCTAGGAATTTAAATATAAAATCGATCGAATCGAGACGACAACGAACTATGTCTACTTAGTCTATGAAATAGGCCAGACATGTCAAACATGCACGGGACTACACGAATATAGGCGAATACTCCCTCTACACTCTCGTGTTCCCGCGGAACTGTCCACATGTGGAGTGCGCTTAACTTGTAAAGCCGCTTTCATCCGTGCTTCAGTATCGGACATACTGAAAATCAATGAGAACGGGGATGTTCAGATAATACGTAAACAGGATGTAGGACTCTGGAGCGGTACCGCCGATCTCCGATAGCATGCCGCCATTTGATCCCACCCTCTTTAATGACGTCACAGAATTCGTACTGCCGAACTTAGTATAGGTCAGAATGAACGAAATGACTGCCATTGGGGAGTTTCTAGGATCAAGAATAAAAAAAACGTACTCCACACGTCCGCCGAAACTTTTGCAGGGACTTTGGGCGACCCTCTAAAGTTAAAACCATAAAGCGTACTCCTCATGTCCGCCAAAACTTTTGGCGAAACGTTGGGTGGGACTTTGGTCGACTCTCTACATTCTCGCCTATTAGGGATGTGGTGGGTGTCAAAACGCGTCGACATTATATCGATTCATCGGTGTAATATCGCTAATCTGCTGTAAACAGGGTCACAGAGGTGATGGCAGCTGCTCTACTGTAATTACTTGATCTACTAATATCCTGGATCATGGTCAAGTGTACCCCGAACCTGTTACGGGAAAAAGCTCTAGGAATATAAATATAAAATCGATCGAATCGAGACGACAACGAACTATCTCTACTTAGTCTATGAAATAGGCGAGACATGCCAAACATGCACGGGACTACACGAGTATAGGTGAATACTCCCTCTACACTCTCGTGTTCCCGCGGAACTGTCCGCATGTGGAGTGCGCTTTTTACATTCTCGCCTATTAGGGATGTGGTGGGTGTCAAAATGTGTCGACATTATATCGATTCATCGGTGTAATATCGCTAATCTGGTACTTTCTGCTGTAAAGAGGGTCACAGAGGTGATGGCAGCTGCTCTACTGTAATTACCTGATCTACTAATATCCTGGATCATGGTCAAGTGTACCCCTAACCTGTTACGGGAAAAAGCGCTAGGAATATAAATATAAAATGGATACATCTGTACTTTGTCTATAATATAGGCAAGACATGCCAAACATGCACGGGACGGGATTATACACAAATATACGCGAATACTCCCTCTACACTCTCGTGATCCTGCGGAATGACGAACATGTGGAGTACGCTTAATGGTATCATGCGATTGGAGTTACTTGGTACCGTTCCTGTTTAGGTCCTGCTATAAGAGCTCTTGGTATGCCTCCTGATTTGATTGTCCGTCCACACTAGTCAGATTGTCTCGTATGGCAGGACCATTATTTAGGGCCAATTTTTTTACAAAAAGTTTGGCAACACTGGCGACGCCGGCCGCTGCCTGCCTGCTGCCGCGCCATTTTGTCATCTATTTTCTGTTCACGACGTGGTTTGCGTGTTGCGTTTTTCATTGAATTTGTAATTCCTTGGCCTTGCACATTATTTTTTAATCCTAATTATTGTACAGGGTGAATCTTAAGAAATTAAATTATCATTAAGTTGGTTGGTTCAGTGTTAACTACGGAAGGCTTGTGCCGTTAAGGTTAGTACAATCGAATCTCATTTATCATAATTTACACACCGAGCGGTATGTGAAACAGCTGTTATCGCATTCTTTTCCTTAAATGTGACTAAAAAGTACTAAAAGTGCTCCGATCGTATGTGATGTTAAGAGGCAGTAATTTACGAGCTGACGGACGCCATTGCCACTGTTCATACCGTAAAATTTGCTTTGGCTGCGATCTCCCGATTCCTTTTCACACGAAAAGAACTTAACGAGTGTTCAACGACTTATCTACAAAATATAAATGATGCCCTTTGTAAACGTTCGTACTCTATGATACCATGTCTGTATGTATCAAATAAATGATTACTCATACTAACTTATGTTTTAGATGTCATCACGTGGGCGAGGATATGGTGGCTACAGTTTTCGTGGCAATAACTACAGCGGCCGCGGCGGTGGATACCGTGGCTCTTACCGTGGCAGTAGCAGCCGTGGTTCGTATGAACCCCGTGGTGGACGTGGAGGAAGTTACTCTTACAATAATGAGTCTCGCTATAATAGCAGCAGTGGAAACAGATATTCCTCTCATGATAGAATTGATGATTCCTACAAAAAGTCTTATAGATCGGTAAGATCATTTTAATATATTCTAGATGCACAACTGTAGCTGTGTTATAATAGCAAACAATCTCTGGTATGATGATATTATTACAATGCTCTACAATATGCGTACTAGAAATTGCAGAACATTTGCCATAATAATTTACCAGAAAATGGTCTAATTATTAGACTATTTCCAGTTTATACTGTCTTGTCTGTCAGAAAATTGGGTTAGAGGATATAAGTGTGCAACTCAAAAGAATGCCCCCTTTGCTACACATCATCACAGCCCGTAAGAGTCCACTGCAGGACTTAGGGCCTCTCTCACGAAAGGGAAGGTTATTGCCATAATCTCCACGCTTGGCAGGCGGGTTGGAGATTGCAGTGTTTTAATATAACTATGGAAAATGCTGCTGCCCTTTTTCCAGACTACGGTTTGATATTATTAAGATAATTATTTTCACTGACTAGATTATTATCGGAAGACATCTACTTTAAGTAATTCTTTTTGTGTACAGTCTTGTCTATAGCTTGTTTCTTTATGTATGCTGTTTTAAAGTTGTTGACCTTAACCTATACTACTATACCTGAACCTTTTCAAGCAAACACTTTTAACTTGCAAACTTATTTAGCATATATTTAAACTTGCAAAAGTCATACAGTGATTCACCCTAACTAATTATGTATTTCATGACATTAAAAACATTGCTTAAAACATTTATAATTCTGCTAAGTATGGTTTTGTGTGGTCCATTATCATTTTGAACGCCAGTTGCAGCTAAAGGATACACAACCAAAATATTTTCAAATGTTCTAAATTTTAATTTTTTTGGCCCTTAACCAATTAATAAAGTATTTTAGGATAAAATTATCATTATGGGTAAAGAGACAATTCATAAAGTAAAGTTGTGGAAATTGTCTTGTTTTACAACAAATATGTATGCTCTGATGTAATTTTCAGGAAGGTTCGGCGAATTATTCCACTCGTGATTATGGTGGCAGATCTGGATCACCTGAGCGTAAAAGAATGAGGATGGAGGTTTGTTTATTAGATATTAGAATGACCTTTTTTTAATTTGCCTTTAAATATTAATGTTGATACTCAGACAATGTAGCATACAATACACACAGTATTGGGAAACTTAAACTAAAGGAAAATATTGAACAGAGGTACAAAGTTGAAACCTATTTGAAAAATCTGCACTGCATTGTCAAGAAAAGAAAAGAGCTAAGAATGTGCAACAAATACTTATGTACAGTCAGGCCAAGAAAGTGGTTTATCAGTTTTGACAAAACTTCCTGTGTTACCAAAATATTGTTGAAGTTGAGACCATTGACTGTCAGAATATCATTGCAAGGGAAAATTGACCTTGTTGCTTTATGATGTGCAACTGACTTCAACCTTAGGGTGATAAAGCAATTTCCTGGTCGAGTTTACATTCAGTACATTTGAAATAATTTATAGTTGGAAGTAATGTAATGTAGAATATTACTTGTCAGGATCTCTCTTAACCTGGTACATGGACATTGTTATTTTATACAGCTAAATTGCTATTGTTAATGTGAGGTCATTGCAACAAAATTGAGATGAGCACATAAACAAAGACTTATGCACAAAATGAATGAACATGATATTGAGGTCTTGTGAACCATGAGCCCATTGCAGAGTTTAAACATGTGAGGAAATGATACACATCAGTGTCCGTCTACAGTATTATCTGACTGAGGTTGATTGAAGTGATCTTTGTAGTCTGACTACCCTTTCATGCAACTAAATGCATCACATGCAGAATGTACCATTGTGTGGTTTATCCTTCATTTTAGAATTTCACACCATGAACATGCAATGCCACCTGGAATATATTTTTAACTTCCACGTACACAGCCCTGATCGAAACGCAGCAGATATTTATTTAGTTGCAAATGCAACAATGTCCATACAATACAACACATGTAAATATTCAAAATCATACAGGGATGTTTGGATGATTCACTCCAAAAGTAATTAGATTCGAATGGCAGTGGCCAAAAGAGGATCACTCATTAATGTTTCTGTGTCTCCTAATTATTTATATAATTTGATTTGTAAAGCATGAAAGAAGAACCATAGAGAATTATGTACAGGGATCCTCGAGTGATAGACGTAGCCACGATGGCGGTGGCCACTATGGCGGGTCGTACAGCAGTAGACAAGACAGTTACAGCAGCGAGAGAAGGTCATTCGGCGAGGACCGCAGAAGGTCGCCGCCGCGAGAAAGCTACCGCAAGCCGAGCGGCATGGGCCCCCCGCGGGAGCCGTTGCGCAGCTCGCTGCGGCCGCGCGCGCCGCGCCGCTCGTTCCGCGGCCGCCCCATGCGCTCGCGCGGGCCCTTCCGCGGCGCGCCGCGCTCCCGCGGAACCTTCGCCTCTAGGCGGTTCGGCGAACGCTCGCTCGGTTACACCCGCGCTTTCAGAACTATCAAGGGGCGAAGGTAATTCAACGAATTCATTGAGTAATCTTTAAATTAGTTGTTGACATCGATCGAAACTAACGCATTCTGAAGCTACAATGAGCTCGAATCATGGAGTTGATATTGTTCCCTATGCGTCCGATCTACTGTTACTAGAGAATACGTACCTACACTTGTGTAGGTTACTGATAGATGTTTAGATGAAATTGGGAAAATAATGGTGGAAAGATGGATGCTGTTGATGCACGACGACTAAATGTACAATACTGGGATCATATTATGATTATTCAGTGTGCTCAAGTGCAGAAAATGAAAGATGAAAGAGAATATCTCCAACGACAAATGAACAACATTACACCATTTTCTTGATACTGTTACAATACTGAATAATGTAAATTGCGAAAAGTAAGTATTTATAATTGTGTTACTTAATTTCTAATGCATTTCTTATTTCGTAACAGCTCTATAAAATCCAAAGAAGATGATGCTTCTTCAACTGAAGAGGATTGGGATGCTGATGAGAAGGAGGAAGTTATGGAAGAAAAGAAAGAAACTAAAATAATAAAATCACCAAAGGTAAATTTATAAAAGTTGTACGACATTTCTAATAAAAGGGAAGAAGAATATCCCGAACACTGCTTTCGTGACGTTGATTTTAAAATCGCGCTTCAGATGTTACCTCGAACATAGACACACCTGTTTCAAAATAACGTAAATACTTTCGTAAAGATATCACTTTCGCGACGTTAGGTACTTTCGTAAATGTAGACATAATACAACACTGAGCCTAATATTGCCTTAACTTTAAGTGATAACGAAAATACCGAATTTCCCACGAAATGAATTCTCAGTACCGGTAACAAGTCTATTTCCCGAGAAATACTGGGAAAAATCGGTACCGATATTCCCCGGGAGCATGCCCTAGTACCTACTCCTTAAATATTAATGTATATGATCGTAATCAGCCGGAGCAGGAAGGCTCCGAAGGCGAAGAGGTCGGCGAGGGTGGCGACGAGACGGACAAGGAGCCCGACGCGACGTCGGACGCGCCGCCGCCGCGCACGCGCCCATACGTCCACCTCGCGTGCGTGCACTGCAAGGAGAAGTGTGCTACTTTCGCCGTGAGTATCGATTACGTTGAAAATTACACGTGAAATACCTGTATTTTTCAATAATTAGACGGCCTTTGTGATGCTTAGATCTTACGCATATATTTTACTATACATATAGTACATTTTGTCTTGATCATAATTTATAATACGTGCTTAGTGAAAAATGTGAATGACATTTAAAACAAAACTAAAAACATATTCTAAAATATCTGCACAATTCAAACCTGCAAATAAACAATTGTTAAGCATGAACGTGAACAGTATTTTGAAAGTTCTCTTTTTATTATATGTTTTTGTATTTTACAACTAACATTGCCGAAAAAAACAAACGTCACTTTCCATTTTCTACCCATCAGTACACTATTATTACGGCGATCATCTCGTGACCGCTTAGCTCTGCAGCAACTCGTAACAGCACCATATCCCCCAGATGTACACGAAGCACCTGATGTCGACGCGTCACCGCGCGGCCATGAGCGGCGTGGCGCGACGGCACAAGGCGCAGTTGCTTCGCATGCGGGTGGCCCAGCGCGGGGCGCAGCGGGAACTCGAAGCGGCCGGTGGCGCCGAGCTGGCAGCTCGCACCACATTCTGCCTCGTCTGTCGGCTCAACCACCGCACCACCCGGCTCGCCCACAACCAGACGGACACGCATCGCGCCATGAAGCGATTCCTGATGCCGTACTGCCGCACCTGCAGCCTCGCCTTCCGCTCGCCCATGATATACGAGCACCACATCTGCTCGATTGATCACATCAAGGTACGCTACGGTCCCGACTGGCCGCGTGGTGTCCCGCAGAGTAGAATAACACCAACCCCTTAAATTCGCGACTGATTCTTATGATCATATGATCTAGAGTCTCCGTAGGCTGGAAAATGGGCAGCAGCGTTTTCCATTGTTATATTTATAACACTGCGATCTCCAACCCGCCTGCCAAGCGTGGAGATTAAGGGAGATTAAGGCAATAACCTCTCCTTTCGTGGGAGAGGTCCTGCAGTGGACTGTTACGGGCTGTGATGAAGACTGTCCCGATGTTGGCTCGTAGTTATGCGTCGTTCTCGTGTGCTATCTGACGTGTGTTTTGATTTACAGGCCAAGGCCGCTATGGCGTCGCAGCGCGCCAGGAGCCCCAAGCGCGAGGGCAGCGGAGACGAAGGCATGGACGTCGACTTGGATAATTTCATGACTCTCGATTCTGTCGGTGATGTTGATGGTCTGTTCATAAACTGCTTTGTTCTCAATAAAATGTTGCCAATGATTATTCATAAAAACGATCAGATATACAAATTTTTCTTTAATTTCAGAAGTCGAGGACGACGACTCCGGTGGTGAAAAGAAAGATGAGACTGTGGCTAAAAAGCCTAAAGTTGAAATTAATATCGGAAGTGAGCACATCAAAAAATTGGAGGTAAGTGAAGAATATAAATTGCGATTCGCTAACGTTCGAATTGTACATGATACTAACTGGAGTCTGCCACGTGGTGCGTAAGCCTCAGGGATACGTGGGAACTAGGTGCCTGAACCTGCCTGTATCAGGAAAGAATCTCCGTGGGCGTCCCAAGAAGCGATGGATTGACATTGTTGAGGCGGACGTGAGAGCCAACGGGCAACGACGCGAGGATTCCGTTTATTCCCGTAATAGGTTCGGGGTACACTTGACCACGATCCAGGATTTTGGCAGATCAGGTAATTACAATAGAGCAGCTACCATTACCTCTGTGATTGTTTACAGCAGAACCTACCAGTACGGCTAGCACAAGTTGCTCTCGCGCGCGATAAGCGAGAAAAGGCGTGACACAGATACTGCTATCTCTTTCATCTTAGTATTGAGGGAAGGTAACAACCGCTCTCTCGCGGCGCGTCTAGCGGACACACTTGTCATAACCGTGCAAAATAGCGCTATTACACCGATATATCGATGCATTTTGACACCAACCACATCCCTAACACGCGAGAATGTAGAGGGTCGACCAAAGTCCTGGCAAAAGTTTCGGCGAACATTTGAAGTGTACATAACAGTGTGCCATCTGTGTCGCGGACACACTTGTGATAGCCGTGCAGAATGCGACACTTCCATGAATAAAAACTCAATGAAAACTAGCATAACAATGTGTCGCCCCCAGGTGTGGTGGTGCGAGCTGTGCCGCATCTACCTGCCGCGCGGCGAGGCGGGCGCGGAGGCGGACGCGCTGCGGCGGCACTGCCGGCTGCGGCCGCACCTCAGCCGCTACGTGCAGCACCGCGACACGCGCACGCTGCGCAAGCAGGCCGAGAGGATACACAGGCAGCTGCATCAGCAGAAGGGTATGACGCTAGATATATTCTTTTTTTTTTTTAATTTACGGTAGGCAAACAGGCAAGCCTGTTAATTTATTATTTAGAATGACATATTCATTTTGTAGATCTAAATTCGTCATAAAACTTAAACATCTAGTTTAAGTTTTATGACGAAGTTGTACGGATATATAGTTTTAAGTTAATTTTTTGATTATGTAAATAATATTTTGTACCACATTGTTTTATACCACATTTTGAAGCAATAAATAAATCATTCATTCAAGCGGGCCACCTGCTGGAAAATGGTCACCGCTGCCTATAGACATTAGCAACACCAGAGGTATCGCCAATGCGTTGCCCACCTCCGTAGCACGTTGCTCTGGTAGCAAAAAGGCAAATGCCCGTCTACCCCAAATCCCCACTCCATAGATCACTTTCACCTTACTGGCAGAAACATAAGATTATTTAAAAAAGTATTGTTTGGCTGCGGAATTCTGTAAGGTGGAGGTACTTCCCCATTCGGGCAGCTCCGATTTGAACGGGATTCCCCGCTATGCTCTACCTCTCTTAAGTCCTCTTATATCCTATATTTTCTTTACAAGCTTTTATTTACTTGCACTGAGGGCTTACTCACAAGGTGGAAAGACGACCTGGTAAAGATCGCAGGTACCAGCTGGAAGGCACAGGATCGGCCATTGTGAAGATCTCTGGGGGAGGCTTATAGCCAGCCGTGAGCGTTTTTCGGCTGATGTGATTATGATGATAATGATAAGGGCTTACCATGAGCTGCGGTGACTGCTTACCATCAGGCAGGTTTAGGTTAGGGGCTTCCATTTCCCTTACTTAAACTCAAATTCGGTCCTTTGTACGTGACTGAGAGCCGGCTATTGTAGCCAGCCCAGCTCCTTCTAGAAGTCTATATCACTTAACCATGTCTCGTTCTAAGCAGGGCAGTTCCGTTTAGGTCCTGCTATAGGAGCTCATGGTAAGCCTCCTGTTCGTATGTATGTAAGTTGTCCATCTAAATTTGAGAACCATTTGTTGATATCCGATTGAGCTGAAATTTGGTATACCTATGTAACTTGGATGACAATGTATTAATATTGGTACCATGGAGCTAGTCTGATGATGGAGTCGAAAGGTGGTCATAGGAACTCTTTGGAATGGTCTTGATGAGTAGGTCCTATAACGCGCAATAAAAGCCAGATATGACTTTTTTTTTGTTTTTTAGAAATTATTATAAAGCCTTAGCCGCACGCGGCCGTGTTGCTTGGAATGGTACCTTAGAGCGACATTTTAATATTATCAAGGTGTATTCGAGAATTATCAATTAATATTTTCTCTATTCTCTTCAGAAGATGAAAATGCTGGGGATACTGATGAAGGTGCTGAAAAAGTTAAACAAGAAAAACCTGAAACAATTGAGGAAGAAAAAAAGAAATTGGAGAATGGCACGGATGTTGCTAACATATCAGGTTTGTAACAGTTACTTACCTACTTCACTAGCTATCATATTTTTAAATTTACAGATAGATTCATTGACAACCAGAATGGGGTGGAACTTTGTCACAATAAGAATCAATTGAATTGGGAATCATCTTAATAACAGCGAAAGTAATTTTCACGCCTAAAAACGCTGAACAACTTCTCCGTTCCGTAGGTCATCGTCATCACTGACAACACACACTGTTCTTAAGACACTGCGGTAATTTGGACGAAAGAAGTAGTGAACTAAATTTTAAGTCACTTAATGCATAATTTCCGACATCATTTAAATACGACCTGCGCCGTGCACTCACCCGGCCTCGTCAACAAACACTCGTCACTAGACTGCCATACAAGACTGTTATATGTAGTGTTGGAGTTTCCTCTTTATGTACAGACCTGTATATAGCTCTATACATTATTGGCACCAACCCGACGCTGCTAGAAACTGTCTCATCGCACCTGTTGTTTGACAAATGCACTACGAACTGCGTTTCTTTTAAAGTGTTGATTCTGTTAATTTTATATCAATATGGCGATTTCCCCACAGGTAATGAAGACAAGATGTGGGCTGATGTCGACAAGGATATAGGAGATCTATTACGAGAGGTGGACCCACAAGGCAATGAAGCTAGTGACGATGATGAAGACCTAGATAGGTAATCCTTATTATTTCTTTCACATGTGTTTTATGATGAATCTAATGTTTAAAGTTCACAATTTTTTTAACCAATCTTTAATAGACAAATACCGATTATTATGATTAATATGAAAAAAAATAATGGAGGAAAATGATTGGTTGAAATTTTCATATTTTTTATAAATTCTATAAAAAAATTGCAAAACGGGTCTAACTGTTTGTTTTTCCGGTTTTATTCCCATTATAACAAAGATTTTTCATCGTTTTACTGATCACGAGGGAAATGATTGGATACATTTTTAAACAAGGACTTAATTTGTTTAGAAAGCGGTCTGCGCGCACTCACATTAGTTCAATTATAATTAAGTCTATCAAGTTTCCTTACTGCGTTGCCTATACTGCGACGCGCGGCTTCACGAATCTAACCAATTGTAGTCCAGCGAGTTCAAGTGCGCTGCGCCATCGCGATCTTTTTACGCCAGGTTTGAGGCAGCGCTAAATGCCTACTGCGCCGGTTAAGACGGCCTTAGTTTTTTTTCCCATACAGCTTATAAAAAGTTCATTTTGTTTACGAACTTTTGCCATTTGATCCCCTTGACCGCCATACTTAACAAGCAATGATAAACTTGTGATTTGTTGTTTGATTTAATTTTATTATTTCACAGATATGAGAAGTTTCGCAAGAGTGATAAGAAATCCAACAAAAATGGTGATGCTGAAGAAACTACTGAAACTGCAGCAGAAAACATCAATGAGAGTACTAATCCCGAAGTTAATTCTGCCCCTTAGAAATGTAGTTCATATTTAAGACTACTCTTAGTATAATTTAACGATTTCAGATTTCGCTAATTGCTATATTTAGTGTTAGATAAATTACGTTAGTAATACAAACTTCAATAAATATGCCATTAAATAATGAAATATAAAATGTACACTCATGCTGAAATACATCTAAGTTTTATTTATATTATAATTTTGACCTTCCTCATGAATCACTGTCTATTGGTAAAAACCGCATGAAAATCCGTTCAGAAGTTTGCGACAGACAGACGCGGTGTGGGACTTTGTTTGATAATATGTAGTGATATTAGAAAAGCCGTCGTCAAAACCATCGTACACCAGCCATACTAATCACTTTCAGATTACTGTAGGGTTCAGTGCTGAGCCCTTACTTGTTTTGCATTGTGCTCTATGCCCTCTCAGTGTGAAAATTCAGAACATGCCTCCTTGACTCATGAAATACGCTGACGACATTACTGATGAACCAGCTTAGGCAGGATCTTGAGACCAGGGTAAACATGTGGAAGGAAGTGCTAAAAAACGATAGTTTGAAGTTGCATGTCGCCATAACAAAGTATATGACCATACACTCTGGCTGCAGCTGCAGGGCGGATCCCGAAACCATCCGTATAGATAATGAAGCTGTTGCTGTGATTATAATTCTATGATTTCAGTGATTGAAATTGTTATTTTTGCGATTCTGTATCATCAATTTCATGGGGTCAGTGGCTAACAAAGTTCGATTGCAATAAAATGAAACTATTAAGGGCCGATTTTTCAATCCTCACGATAAAATTTATTTGCCCGATAAAGTAATATACTGCCGAATTAAGTAATGAAAATTTTGTTTAAGTCGCACAATAAGTTATCAGACTGATACGTTTTATCTGAGGATTGAAAAATCGGCCCTAAATCGGTTATACATAATCGCAACAGTAACAATTTCAAACATTGAAAAAGAGAATTTTTGGCAATGGAGTTACGTAATTAGACTACA
Source organism: Blastobasis adustella (assembly GCA_907269095.1). NCBI lineage: Eukaryota > Metazoa > Arthropoda > Insecta > Lepidoptera > Blastobasidae > Blastobasis > Blastobasis adustella. The sequence continues at coordinate 10,152,717 of OU026123.1, read as the reverse complement.
GATCAATCCAAGTACCTTGGATCCGTAATGCACGTCCTGAATGTCGGCTGCTTGGGCCAAATGGCGGGAACTCGCGGTAGTCATCTGTGACCCTAAAATCCCCGTAAAGCTCAAAGGGCTTATATGGAAGAGTATAATTAGACCGGTGATGCTCGATGGCTGCGAGACATGGCCACCGCTGACGAAACACGTTCGCGAACTCCACGCCAACGAAATGAAAATGCTTCGGTGGATGTGCGGAGTTACGCGACTCGATCGAGTACATCCGTGGCAGCCTTGCCGTGAGGGATATCGAGATAAGATCGAGGAGGCTCGCCTGCGCTGGTTTGGTCACGTTTTGCGTAAGACTCAGGGTAAAAATAAAGAGGCCCCGTGGGCGTCCCAAGTGGTCAGCAGTGGCTCTTAAGTTCTACGGCTGAGATGATGATAATGCATATAGCTGGGTCAGATCCATCATTATCCTGGCGCCACTCCCGATGGTGCTCTCTTCCCGTGAAGTAATTGGGCGGCCCATGTCACGCACTAGATGTGCCCAGAGCTGAACGAGCATTACCGAGAAGTTTAACAGGCTATATCTTTTAATTAAAAGATCGACAAAGTCCGCAAGATTGTATTTAAATTCGACAATTAACCGACATTTGTGTTTAATGATTTCCATGTGGGCTAGCCAAAATAAGCTTATTCTTACCCATAGTATCATATACTGATTGTACACCATAAATCCCCTGCCACAGAGGAACACTATCCTTGGCAAGGATAATATACGATGAACAATCAATATAGCACCAAACCCAGCAGACCAGCTGCTATAGTAACTTTGTACTATCGCAACCCCTGGAATTACGTCACAGAATATTCGAAATACATGTTGTGACGTCATTCCAAAGGGGTGGTATCACGCGATTGGAGATCGGCGGTACCGTTCTAGGAACTAGTACCCCTGTAGGTCTGAAAATGGATAGCAGCATTTTCACAAATGCAATATTCATTGACAGGCACTGAAGGTCTCCATTATCTCGAGGGCTGTTGATGTTTCTGAGGTATATTCTTGGGGTTCTTAAATAAAATGTATGTCTATTTTAGTAATATTTAATTGTCAATTACTTCTTAGCCTTAGGATCTTTTACAGCTGTTGGTGCCTTAGTGACATCATCAGGGTTTTCTGCGGCATCCTTCAACCTCTTAGCACGAATACCAACAAGCTTGGCAATAGAGCGGGCCTGGAAAGTAAATAAAAGGTGTTGTATACAATTTATGTAAAGACTTTCTTTTTCTTTTATAAAATTGTCTTGATTGTAAATAAATTTCATTTCATTAGAAATTATGCAAAGTTGAATAATATTTATTTTATTCATTAATATGAACAAAATTGTGAACTACATTCCTGTTATTTTTTTTACAAATTGGTCATTAATATGATACTAGCTATAAGCCTGTTACTATGTCTGCATAATTTTTTTGTTTATGCCATGCTAGAAGGGAACCACCCACCCAATTATAGCCTTGTCCTAATAAATCTACAACTGCAAAATTTCTACAAAATACTTTTCGAATTTTTTTTGCTTTAATAAACACGCAACCAACAAATGGGCCTTCGTTTCAAACTTCATACACTGGGACAAGCAAGCGGGGTACCACATGGTAACTGATTGTAGGATAGGATTTAGTATTCCTTAATTTATTTATCTTACCCCTCTGAGATATTGATAAGCTTTGAAGTCTTTCTCCTCATCAGTAATGGCGCGAGCAATAGACTTGGGTGCAGACTGCTGAACTGGCATGAGCGGGCCACGAAGTTGAGTAGCCAATTTACGTTCTTCCTCATTGGCTTCTCCCTTAAGCACCTGTAATAAACAAAGTACATTATACATATACATCATGTAACCATTTTTTCAAGGTACAATATTAGTTTACTTTAAAAAACAAAGATCTAAAGAGCTGTAAGTACCGATTAGCTAATACGCCTTAAGTGCCAAAACATCTTAAGTTTAATATTAAGCAAGCTAATAATTATAATGTTGGAATCCACAATTAAATTCTGGCATAAATAGCAGGAATAGTTGCCCTCTATTCTCTTCAGATTGGCCGTGTGGTGTCCGGCAGAGTAGAATAGCACCAACCCCTTACACTCATGGTTGTCGTACAAGGCGACTAATGTTTTCGAAGCAAAAGATCTAGTCTCCGTAGTCTGGAAAATGAGCAGCAGCATTTTCCATTGTTATATTTAAACACTGCGATCTCCAACCCGCCTGCCAAGCGTGGAGATTATGGCAATAACCACCCCTTTCGTGAGAGAGGCTCTAAGTCCTGCAGTGGACTGTTACGGGTTGTGATGATGATGTTTCTCTTCAGAAAGCTTGGGCACAAAATAGAAAACTAACAGAAGGTTAGTCCACTCCCGTCGTCTTCGAAAATTATTACCTAAACTTGCCGACTCACTAGGGTTGCTACTAGAGATGAAACGGATAGTTGTTTACCAGCCTACGAGTACAAGCCAGATATCCAGCGGCCGGATATTTAGCAGAACATAGTCTCTGAACAAGTTTGTGTAAGCTCTGATGGCGGGGTGGAAAATTAGACGACTGCATGTGTTTACGTGATGTCTTCCTTCAATGTGAACAATTTGAAAGTGGAATTGAATAATTCTTCCTACCTCGAATGGATTCGTAGTTTCGAAATACGGGCTTATACATTAGCCTCCATAATCGTTCAGCACAGTCTGTGCAAGATTCTCTTAAACTGAAGATAAATGACATCGCATACTACTACCTCTAAATAGACAGAAATAAGTATTTTTAATCCAGTATTAATATACCATTATTGAGTTTGGAAATGTTATTACACTACATTATTGAAATAAACAACACTTGTGAAAACTACACACTACAGAAATGCGCATGGTATGCTGGTCAGCGAGTGTCACTCGATAGGACAAAGTATGTAATGTCCACAGTCGTGGAAGTTACAAAGTCATACCCATCCTCGAGTAAGTTAGAGTCGCCCCACAAACCATCATGGTGAAAGTAGCCTTACAAGACGTTGGTCAAACAGGACCTGAACGACAACGTTATTGACGCCGCTACTGCTCAGAATAGAAAGAAATGTAACCTAACCTACCAAATTAACGATATGAGTAGAGTAAGAACATAATTAACAGTGCTTTGATTAACATTTTTTTATTAATCACAGCTTATAAGGTTTTTGAGGCGACTTCTTTTGATAAGCAAAATCACTTTTATGTACTTTTCATACATTTATCACTGTCCGGCATCCGGCCGGATATTAACCACTATCCGGTATCGGTATATAGTAAATTAAGGCCGGATACCGGATAGTAACCGGATATCCGTTTCATCTCTAGTTGCTACTGTATTAATTCTGAATTTTAAAATAGTATTTAAAATATTGAATAGATCAAGAGCGGAGATGATCAAGGCGGACCCCAGGCCCTCGTTCTCGAGTGCACAACCGGGATATTAACGCCAAGATGAGATGATTTAAAATATCGAATAGAATATTAAAGATCGTTCACAATAACATGTCCCTTGCAAAGGACCAATATCTAATCCTTGCCATAATGTGATCATAAATGCTTCCCAAGCTGTTCAGATGTGTTCAAGTGTATTAGATTTTCTATACCAGCTTCAGACAATATGCCTTTAGTAGGCATAATAATAATCTACTGTTTATTCACTTTTTAAAAATTCATTGCCACCTGATTATATCATCAGACCCTGAGAATAACTTTTCCCTGAGACCTGGGATTTGACCCACTTCCCAGTAATCAATTGAATTGCTAATTTCATACACATGTAAATTGATGAAAATGCAATATTATGGTATTAGTCAGTTGATCTGATGATGGAGAAGGAAGGTGGTCAGCGATTTTTTTGATATTAGATCAACCTACCTACTAGATAGGCATTTCAGATTAGAAACCATTAAGGAGGCCATTACGGTTTCTTATTCTGTTAAAAACTGTCACCTGACAACCTGAAACTGTTCAATTAGTCCTAGGGTCTCTAGCGGAAGACCTCACTTCACCATCAACATTAGAACTCGCAGCAGTGCTGAAGTTCGACTAGCCTCAAAGTCTGAAATGGTCACCCATCAGTTCTTGGACCCTGCGTGCATTGCTAATATGTTATTAAGTAATCTTAGTTACATACAAGTACTTTTATTTTGTCAATAATAATATTGTATAATTAAATAATATTCAATTTAAGTCGAGAATACAACGAATTCTCGTGTTAACAATTGCGACCGAGCACTGCTTGAAACTGAGTGAGAATGCCTGTAAACGTAACATCAATGTGTGCGTGACCAAAATGGCGCATTTTTCCAGTGGACCTTCTGCTAGGGGCAGGCCGTTTTTTATTTTGTGGCTTGGGTATGGGTGTTGGTTTGCACCAATGCATTGTTGTTACTGGACTGGGTTGGTGTGGCTATTGGCCTCGTATGATATGGCATTTATATACATAACATTGAGTACATACAATACAATAATGACTTTGAAATTACACAAAATATGAACAAATAATAAAATTTATAAACACATTTTACGTTGTGTAATTCAGAACATTTAGGAACTAAAGATTGAGATGCTGCGATCACCAAGTGCCTCCAACCCCAGACACAACTTTCTGCCGAATCGTGTGGTATACGCGTGGAACAAGTTACCAGAACATGTGATAAGTGCACCCTCTGTTAATGCCTTCAAGAACAGACCGGACCGCCTAAACAAGTGACTAACACAAGTGCTAGTGAAATGCACGCATAAGCTTCAAGCTGCTAGTGCATCAACAAATAAATAAATAAGTAAAATTTGAGCTAAATCCCTCATCCTAATGTGTGTGTGATTGTAGCATATTATGATACATAAACTTATTCAGAGTACTTTGTGATAGATATTAATTATCTAGGTAGATGTACTGCCACTGCCAGCAAATTGACAACAAAAAACCAACCTGGCTCTCAATTTAGGCTAGGTTGATGAAGAAATGTATCCTTAAATAAAATCACAAACATACCTTCTTGCCCTTAGGGAACAGAATGAGTTTGGCCCGGTATTCTTTCAATCTCTGCACATTTACTTGCAATGACTCAACAGACTTGTTACGACGACGAGGATCCACAGCAATGCCAATAGTCCTGGCAAATGCCGGGTTTAGTCCAGATGCCTAAAAGAAAATGTTTACCATTATAAATAAGTTCCGAACAATCAAGTTTCCATTAACTCAACTGCATTACACTTACTCTAATTTCACGGAGGGTAAATCCACGACCAGCCCGGACCTTGGTATGATATCTAATCGTAGGACAACGAACAACAGGGCGCAGAGGGCCAGCAGCAGGACGAGGGGCAATAGCCTTAGCTTTCTTGACTCGGTTCTGTTTTCTACGATGTCTCCTGGCAGGTTGATTAAACCAAGTTTTTACGAATCTCTGCCAATCTTTATGGAAATGCCCATTGGGAATCATGTTATTTCCCTTCCCCATGTTTGGAATCTACACGATACCTATAACACAAAATAAGGTTATACACAAATACAGTAACATCCGCAGAGTACAATACAATGATAAACTATCAAAATTATTTCATTTTCACATGAATATATTAAGATTAGAATGCACTAACCGGCTGACGAAAAACCAAGAAATTTCAAAAGGCAAACCAGGAACTTGACATTTAAGATTTGACCAAGGATCACAAGTACTTTTTTATAAGATTTGAACAAAGACTACAAATAAGTAAAGGCCCTGCCATACGATACAATCTGATGGCACAATCTGGGGTAGTACCGCCGATTGCCACCATCTTGATCCAATCCTGTAGAACGACATCACAGAATCGGTACCGCCTAAGGCCCGCCATACTCGCCGTTTCACCGTTCCGGTAAAACAGACTCCACATGTTGCCGATCTCAGTATCGGTCAAAATGAAAGAAATGAATGAGAAGTTGGGAGCATAAAGCGTACTCCACATGTCCGCCGAAGTTTCGGCGAAACTTTGGCAAGGACTTTGGTCGACCCTCTACATTCTCGCCTATTAGGGATGTGGTGGGTGTCAAAACGCGTCGACATTATATCGATTCATCTGTGTAATATCGCTATCTGCTGTAAACAGGGTCATAGAGGTGATGGCAGCTGCTCTACTGTAATTACTTGATCTACTAATATCCAGGATCATGGTCAAGTGTACCCCGAACCTGTCACGGGAAAAAGCGCTAGAAATATAAATATAAAATCGATCGAATCGAGACGACAACAACCTATCTCTACTTAGTCTATGAAATAGGCGAGACATGCCAAACATGCACGGGACTACACGAATATAGGCGAATACTCCCTCTACACTCTCGTGTTCCCGCGGAACTGTCCACATGTGGAGTGCGCTTAAGGTATGAGATCGAATTAATCAAAAATGTAAACAAATGGGTTGCCACTATAAAAAAAAATAACCCAAATGGTGGTATTTAAAATCATTGAAATATTGATTTAAATTTTTATATTCAAAATAAAATAAAATCATATGAATATTTTGAAATATTTTACTGAATTTGTGCTGTTTCACAAAAATATGGGTAGTTTACATTTATGTTCTTGGACTAATGGTTTCCGAGTTACTTATTATGTTTGTAATAAATTGAATAAATGTGTTTCGTTTTCGAAAGTTTACCAGCCATTGTAAAGCACACTGAAAAGTGTGCATGATGCACAACCATTTGGTTATGCAAACAAAAGGTTTTATACCCCTGAATAATCTCTTTGACATTGTGAGTTGTGTGTTTACATTTTTGATCTTTAATTTCATCTCCAACTATAGTAACGATCCGTTTCGCACTTTGATTTTGAAACATCGTATTTTTTTAATTGAATAAAATGCTAATAAATGCTTTAAATGAAATAATTGTACTTTATAATAGAATATTTTAAAATTATTTTCGTCTTTTTTCATTATTAGTACATGAAATATAATCTGCAGCGTTAAATTTATTTATTCAACTATATCGTATAAAAACTAAAAAGAACGGAACATAAAATTTACACCCATGAAATTAGAGTATAACCAACTTCATGTCGTTCAAAATTGTACATTTCAGTCCATTTCACAGGGTAGGCCCTATCGGAGTAGTGAAAATCTGAAATGCATGTTGTGACGTCATTGCACATGGTGGAATCAAGATACTATCAGAGACTATCAGCGGCGTACTATCAAAGATCGGCGGTACCGCTGCTGGTCGCGCGCAAAAAAATTAAGGTGCGCCATCTATGGCAAAAGGATGCGTAGGTGTTCACTAAGATCTAGCCGGTACAAAGTGAATGAAAATCGGAAGAATGTAAAATATGGAATTCGTATCAGTTGAAAAAAGAAATCTAAGTCTAGTCAATTCTTTACAATTTAAAAAAAAATTAAATATTTTTAGCAAAACTGCAACATTCATGCAACACTGAAACAAGCCGTAGAGTAAATGGTGAAAGAAGAAACTCCTTATACGCCCGGAGTAAGAAGTTTCTTTCATCATAGCGAAGACAAATCAATGAGGAAAGAAAAAAATTATTTTAAGAGGAGAGGGCATTATGTTTAATAATGCGTGTAATGCGTTCGCATTGAGAAAACGCTGGTAATGCTGCGTGACGCATGACATACCTTTTCATGTTACATAAAATGACCGACAGATGTGCCTAAAATGAACTAGCATAAGAACTAGATTTGCTTAGCATCATGGTATGTACAACATGGTAACCTCGGCGTTAATGTTCCGAATGTGCTCTCGCGCTTGAGGGCCCGGGGTCTGCCTTGACCCTTGGGGGTAATTACAGTGGAGCAAGTGCCATCTGACCTCCGTGACCCTGTTAACAGGGGAACCTGACCAGATTGGATAATGGATTCAGTCGCCTAGTTACGTAACGTAATTACGTAACTCTGTTGCAAACAATTCTGATTTCAATAATTGAAATTGTTACCATTGCGATTTTGTATGATCCATTTAATAGTTTCTTTATCGCAATAGAACTTTGTAAGCAACTGAACGCAGAAGCAACTGAACCGCAAAAGTAACCATTTCGATCATTAAAATCAGAGAATTGTTGGCAACAGCGTTACGTAATTAGCCTATTGGTTTCATTATGGATGGGCACTGGGCAGTGACTGAAAATCGGCGCGTCTGGCGGCGCATGCGTAGCCTTTCGCACTGCCGAGTCACTTCCTTTTTGACGAACGATGTGGTAGCGCAGTATTGTTTTTGTTTACATTTTGGTCCAGGTACAGTCGGCATACAATTTTAGTGTGCGCCTACTGGATCTGGACTAATATTTAAGAAAGGGGCCGACGGAATGATGTCATGCAGCTGCTTCGCACCCTCTCCGTAACCTGTAGAAGATCGACAGACACGCAACTCTAGGCCAATGCTCAAGGTTCTGCAGCCTAGCTTCAATCAACTGCGGGTCACAAATTATCTTCTTTGCACGTTTTAATCTACTTACCTAAGTATAACTATTTTAAATAATAAATAATTTATGTGAATTGTGATATTTTTAATGATTTATTTTAGTTACAATTGTATTAAGCGTATGACATGAAGGTTGATTTGATTATTTTAACTGTATTAGGCATTTGACATTATTCGTGTATATTTGACATTGTGTTATTTTTTAATTGTGTCTATATTGGTTTCAGTTTATATAATTTTCAAAATTATTTACAGTTTGACATTGTTTTTATAAAATCAAAATTAAATGACTACTTTAAATTTGTAAGCCGAATGGCAGGCAGAGTTGAGCACACTTATATCTAACGTAACATCGTTTTTACCTGTGTTACCACAAATAAAATAAATTGAAATTGAAATTTTATTTTATTTTAACACTCACCTAATAATTAATATGTCGTAGATTAGAATTTAATAAGCCAAATAGTAACTTGATTACCTAATGAAGACTTCATTGTAATTATCGTAGTTTTAACTTTGATGCGCTTTTGCGCCATTTACAGTTGTAAACTAATCGGTGCACGTTGCAAGCCTATAGTAGCGCGTATTTAAATCCAAACCAATGGAAATCGAATATGCCAAGTGCTTTTGCGAGGAATGCGCGTCGCTTGAGCATCGCTGCGGGACGGCAGGACACCGGCGCCGGGCGCCGATAGTATTGAAGAGGCACGCGCGTGATAAGACGGTGTACCTATCTAATATTTGTTTACAACAATATACAACGTTGAATGCGGACTCCTTTCATTATTTCCACAATACCCTTGCCCAAGGACCCATAATAAGTGAAAACGCCCATGATTCGACAAATATAATATAATAAATATAATAAATACAAAAAATTATAGATGAATTAATTATAATAAAATTTGTATGACCATGTAAATAAATAAATGAATGTGAATCAGACCGTCTTGGAGTCCCCTTAGCGCCCTCTCTGTTCAATACCTGTTGTACTGTAAGTTTGGTAGTGCGTGGGATCCTTTAAAAGAAGCACATTCATAGACAATTCAAGACAGCCATAGATATTTCAGAAAAAAATACTATAGATGATTCAACATTGGCGGCGCTACTTTACTATATACAAGATTTTTACTATGTCAAGTTAACGTTTCATCGTTCAGACACATGTGTCTTTGTTGCTAATGGACGCCATTTTGAAAAAGCCTCTTTGGTTGGCGTTGAGTCGGGAGATGGAAGCCATATTGCTTTTTTGTCTTTCCTAGTCAAACGTCACCTTTTCCTTTGGTGAGCAAGGTGTATTCACGTGAGGTTGTGTGTTTCCTCAATTTAGGTCACACAATCCTCAGAATTTCGTGAAATATTCTTGTAAAATATAAAAAAAAATCATAAAAATTTTAAAAATCCAAAAAAATAGTAAAATAACGAAAAGAAACGGGAATCACTCGATTTTAAGTTAGTGTACGTAAGCGTGCAACGTGGTCTAAGGAATGCGATAGTCATTGTAAAGAGAAAGTGAACTTATATCTTTGCTAACGATAAGTAAAATTTGATGTTCTCTTTAAAGTTGATACAGTGATATTTTAACAATGAATCCTGCTCCACCAAATTATCCCATGGCGTCTCTGTACGTCGGGGATTTGCATTCAGATATTACCGAGGCCATGTTGTTTGAAAAATTCTCAACTGCTGGTCCGGTTCTCTCTATCCGCGTTTGCCGTGATATGATTACCCGTAGATCCCTCGGGTACGCTTATGTTAATTTTCAGCAGCCTGCGGATGGTGAGTACCTAGTTTATTTTTTCTGAGTGAATTGCATGATCCATTTTGACAAGGCCGTATGCCTAAATGGTCTATTGGCGATATGTGAAGCAATAGCAATACGTGTCATGTGATTTCATCAGTTGTTATATTCTACCTGAATCTCGGTTATTTTTTGTCGGTATATTGTCGGATTTATAAAATATCATTAAACCTTGCATAGGTTAGTTTTGACTCATGCCTACAAATTATGTGGGGCTTTTCGCCATAATAATAACCTAAATGAAGTTGATAATGTTCTTCTAACAAAATAACCAGTGTAGCATTAAACTGAACCCTCCAGAGTACACAAAAGGAGGAATTTGCTATTCCCCAAACATAGATTTCGATATTTATGCGATGGATAGATTCCATCAAAATTGATGTTTCGTTACACTTTTGTATGTTTAGTTAATGACATGATTGCATGTTAATGACATGATTGCATATTAATTTTTAAAGGAATGTAATGCTTAAATTACTAATAGTTTTAACTTTTCCATAATGGTTGTTGTAATTACAAATTAGCTCATTTAATAGTTATAACAAGGTACTTTGTCCCGTCTAATACATATTACATATTTATCATCTGGGAGGTATAACAATGCAATCATAATTCTTTAACATGCCTACCCCAAAAACATTTGCAGTCGATGATTCTTAGTATAAAAGTAAAACCTACCCGCATTAAAAAATACTAGTAGAATAATTTCATGTGGGTTTTGGTAAAATATCATATTTGATATTTCCGAATTGACTATCCTTTATCACAATATAATAATAATAATAATAATATTCGCCCTATCTCTCTTACACAACACCTCAAACTGCAAGTGCGGATGGTATGGAGCGAATGTTACCAGTTGTTATCAAATGCACACATGGTTTGAGGTAATGTACGTGTAAGAGAGAAAAAAGTGATGTTTCTAGTTTTTGATGTTACCTGTCGTTACTAACTACTAGTTGCTAAAAACCAATGACGGTTACTTAGTTTTGTTTTGTTTTTGGCAGTATACTTAATTTTAAAACGAAATATCAATAGCACCCAGCATGTCTATCACAAGTGTGTCCGCGCTGCTCGCAGCTCGCGCTGCGAGAGGGTGTTTGTTTCCTTCTCTCAATACTAAGATAAAAGAGATAGCAGTATCTTTGACACGCCCTTTCTCGCTTAAAACGCGCAAGAGCAACTCATGCTAACCGTACAGGCCTAGATTTCACCTTTTATAAGTAAATTTTAACCCCATGTACCAAGGGGCCTCAGCTCGAAGTCGATTATTGTATTTATAATTTTTGACAAATAAATTGCAAGGTACTATTTTTATCATCTGTAGATCAATGTCTAGAGATAATGTAAATAACTTTTTTTATTAAGCCTTTGGCATTGGTCGAAAGTTTTGGTGATAAACTTTTAATCGTCTACAGCCCGAAATTCACCTTCGGTTGGTCATCACTATTTACAAAAGAGTGAAACAATAGTATCCAGACAGTAGTAACTGGTGTTTATATTGTAATGGATTTATATACATAAGAATATATTTTAAACATTAAAACAAAAACCATATTTGATTCTTGAGGTTTTTGTTAGGTTAGAATTTAGTACTTTTAGGTTAGAAATTAGTATAGGTTTATTAGAATTATATTATACAGAGTGAGCAATCTTAAATGGCTCAGTTATTAGAAATACAAAGCTTATAAGAGATAGAGTATTTTGTTCTTAGGAACCATTAGGCCAATTATAGAATTATGGATAAGGCATTAATTTTTTTTGTAAAACACATACAAACTTGTACTAAAAGTAGGTTCAAGGAATTCATAACAATATTTTTCTTGAATTTTTTTCAATTTCTGGACAGGTCTCTGATGACAGTTTGTCTGAGTTTGATTCCTTGTTCTGTATTACAAAAGAATTAAATCGGCCTTGTTCAGTTTCTGATTTCTGCTAACTGACTCGTTTAAACTGATCACCTGTATAATATGCAGTTTGAGTTTTTTGTTATTAATGAATAAATTGATAAAGTTACCTACAAGTTTTATTGGGTTATGTGATTAGGATACCTATATGTCCCATTCATATTGGAAAGGCCTGTTATACAAGCAGTCCATTAATTTGCTAATAACTAGATTGAATTGTAATTGGATCTCATTAGCAGCTCTATGACAGTTTGACAACTTTTTGGTTTTCTGCTTAAATTAAAACTGCCATTGTGCTACTACTGCGATCCGATAACAATTCAATCGAGCCATTAGTAAATTAGAGACCCAGTAGAAGCAAAAGATTTGGATGATGAAATTAATATAAAATTTACAAACATAGGCTAATCATTTATTTTTGTTACAGCTGAAAGAGCACTCGACTCGATGAACTTTGATATGATCAAAGGAAGACCTATTAGAATCATGTGGTCCCAGCGTGATCCATCCCTGCGCAAATCAGGCGTAGGAAATGTTTTCATTAAAAATCTTGACAAGACTATTGATAACAAGGCTATGTATGACACATTTTCTGCCTTTGGCAACATCTTAAGTTGCAAAGTTGCTCAGGATGAAACAGGGGCATCGAAAGGATATGGATTTGTTCATTTTGAAACAGAAGAAGCGGCCAACAAATCTATTGAAAAAGTAAATGGTATGCTGTTAAATGGCAAAAAAGTTTATGTTGGCAGATTCATTCCACGTAAAGAACGTGAAAAGGAGTTAGGAGAAAAGGCTAAATTGTTCACCAATGTATATGTAAAGAATTTTGGTGAAGATTTTTCAGATGAAATGTTGAAAGACATGTTTGAAAAATATGGACGCATAACAAGCCACAAAGTTATGTATAAAGACGATGGATCTTCCAGAGGATTTGGATTTGTAGCGTTTGAAGATCCAGATGCAGCTGAACGAGCTTGCATTGAATTAAATGGCAAAGAACTTGTAGAAGGCAAACCACTTTATGTTGGCCGAGCTCAAAAGAAAGCTGAGCGCCAGAAGGAGTTAAAACGCAAATTCGAGCAACTTAAATCTGAACGTCTCACACGTTATCAAGGTGTAAATCTTTATGTGAAGAATTTGGATGATACAATTGATGATGAGAGACTGCGCAAAGAATTTGCTCCTTTTGGAACTATAACATCGGCTAAGGTATATAATTCTTTTCGCAATAAATTTACTTATTACTATATCATTGCTACAGTATAGGCGGCGGCGATTAGACTCGTGCTGCAGTTGCAACTGCAGTGTTATTCTTTTGCTATTGGGGCTTTTGCCTTTTAAATGGTACTCATTTCTTTCCCAACTGTACCAAGATGGGATTATATATTTGGATAAAAATATTAGTAAATGTGTACTAATTTTTGTTTAACTTTTCCATAGGTGATGCTTGAAGATGGCCGCAGCAAGGGATTCGGGTTTGTATGTTTCTCGTCGCCCGAGGAAGCAACAAAGGCTGTTACTGAAATGAATGGTCGTATTGTTGGGACAAAACCACTATATGTTGCTCTGGCACAGCGTAAAGAAGATAGAAAAGCACATTTAACCTCTCAATACATGCAGCGCATGGCAAGTATGCGCATGCAACAGATGGGTCAAATTTTCCAACCAGGAGGCGCTGGAGGATACTTTGTGCCAACGATACCTCCAGCACAACGTTTCTATGGCCCTGCACAAATGACCCAGATAAGACCTTCTCCTCGCTGGACTGCACAACCACCAGTCAGACCCAATGCACAAACTGCAGCATCTGGTTATCCAAATATGCAAGCACCGTTCCGTCCTACACCAAGAGGACCCGCTCAAACTGCCTTACGCACTTCATTGGGGGCTAGGCCCATTACAGGCCAGCAGGGCGTGGCTACAGCTGCATCTATTCGTGCCCCACTCGTCACAAGTGGTCGTCCAGCTGGTTATAAGTATACAGCTAATATGCGTAATCCACCAGCTCCTCAGCAAGCTGTTCACATTCAAGGCCAAGAACCTTTGACGGCCACCATGTTGGCTGCTGCTCCTCTTCAAGAACAGAAGCAGATGCTTGGAGAGCGTCTGTTCCCATTGATCCAAAGAATGCATCCTGATCTGGCAGGAAAAATTACTGGAATGCTTCTAGAAATTGACAATTCTGAGCTTCTTCATATGTTGGAGCATGGAGAATCACTTAAAGCAAAGGTGGACGAGGCGGTTGCTGTTTTGCAGGCTCACCAGGCCAAACAGCAAGCCACTAAGAAAGAGTAAGGCTTTTGTAATGAAGCTGGTAAGAGAATACTACAAACCAGCTTAAAGTATACAAGAACTTATAATATGCAATGTTCTTGTACATTATATTGCTTTCAACATTACTGAAGTCCCGCTATTAAAAAAATATTACATAAAAATTGAAAAAAAAAAAAAAGAAAAGTGGACTGCACCCTTTCATGAAGCTAAGTGCTTTTCCACAAACAAAAATATCGCAACTATAAACGTTTCTTTTCTATATTTGAAGAGTTGTAATACTGAACTCTTGACTTTTACATTGACTTAGAAGTTTGGTTTAAGTTCGTTTAAGTAATATTTTTCTTTTCTTTATTAAAAATGGAGTTGGCTTTTGTTCTCGCAATTATCTTTCTTTTCTTTTAGTCGGTTTAACATTGGACATTACCATGTATTGAAAGCTTGGTCGCCATTGTAACTGATTATTTGTATTTGTTATATATATTCTGTGAATTATTCACTTAAATTGTCTTTTATTTTACACATTCTATTTACACATCTGGACTAACTGTACTTATGTGGTGGTTAATTGTACGAGAAGTTCAATATTTTTATTTAACTTCTTGTACGATGAACCATCACTTGCACAATCACAAGTACTGTACTCCACTAAACGCCGTGGCAGAATCGGATCTGGGTGGGGTCTACTTTCTAACCTGGGTTTGTAACCCGAGCGTGGTGACGAAATTATCTTGGTAGGTCTCTGTTTGGTACTCATTTGTATGAAACTGAATTGGATCAGCTACATTGAAGCTAAGCTCAACAAAGAACTATAACATGGCAATGTCGTAAAATGGTAGGCTAATTGGGATTTAACACCCATAATAACGATGTGATAGGGCCGTAGTATGGTGGAGAATAGCAAAACAAACAATTCGCATAGTTTTATAGCCTTTATTCTTTATTAGGTATGTTTATGTACGGAACACACCACCACCGAAGATGCCGAAAACCGAATGAAGTGGAAGGAAGTCGTAGCTAAGCGAGAGCATAACAGGGATATGACGCTAAATGTAAAAGCAATCCTTTGTTCCAGTGTCACTATTATAGCGTGGAACTCGTCATGGACAATACAAAGGTT
This sequence comes from Blastobasis adustella, assembly GCA_907269095.1. NCBI lineage: Eukaryota > Metazoa > Arthropoda > Insecta > Lepidoptera > Blastobasidae > Blastobasis > Blastobasis adustella. The sequence continues at coordinate 10,137,162 of OU026123.1, read as the reverse complement.
TACCACAAGCAAGGGCAGCCCGGACAAGAACCATTCAAGCCCTCTGGGGTAAACTCTTTATGAAGGTTTCGTGACTGAGGCCCCTAAGTCAATGCGTCGCGTCGTCAACTTCGGCATTTATTAGAGCTCCGTCGGGCTCTATTTTTCAACCTAAATTGGTAACACAGGAAGTGAACGGTTCAAAAATACAGAAAAAATCGATTAGGGAAGTACGTAATCCAGATAAACAAAATATCGATAAATGCTAAGATTGCAAGGCACGTTATGGCGAAAGATATTCACTGCTAAGCCACTATATTTCGAAGCACAGGACAGTGAAAGACCATCAAGTTTTCATCGCTGGTACCTCGTAATCTATTCCGTTTCATCTACTTCTTCATTCTCCGGTTAACATAACTCATCTTCTTTATTGCCTTATTCGGCGAGCCGACCTCTTTTTGTGGCGACCGGCGCGGGCGGCTAGGCGCTCAATATCTAATCTAATCACAGCTCGGTATAATCACATCCCAATACCTTATAGGTCTATCGCGATGCCTCTAAATTCTAGTGGCTTCGCAGTGGAGGTCTATCGCCGTAACCTGCATCGAAATATGGTGGCTTCGCAGTGAAGATCTTTCGCGGAACCTACCTAGCGTGCATCGAAATATGGTGGTTTGGCTGTCAAGATCTTTCGCGTTAACGTGCTTCGCATAATTATTTTATTCTACTCAGTGACAAACGATCAGGCAACCCACCTTATGGTAAGTGGTATCTGTCACCCATAACAACTACCATGATTTGATTATCGAGGTTATAATAAGCGTCATGCACGTATTCAAAATTTAAAACTGTTCGACTCTAGGTACATTTGAACCGGACATATGTCCGTAGTGGACAGCACGTGTGTAGACGCGTCATAGACGTAATATGATGGGCGTACGCATGAGTCACGTCACAGGGTTTACGACTGCGTCAGCGTATTTTGAGCAACGGTGTGGCCATTCTTTTTATCCCACTAATAATTTTTAAAAGTGCAATAGTTTTCGTGTGTGCGTATGTTTGTTACCCCTTCACGCCAAAACGGATTCGGTAGGAATGGTACGGTCACAAAAAACACAGAGCCTACCTTTATCCCTCACTGTGGGGACTTGCGCAATTGCGTGTAGTCGACGCAGGTGCAAAGCTAGTAACTGAAGACTGCTGCTGGACATAGCCATATGTAGGTACCTATGTCAGTATCCAAGCTGGCCGGCAGCATTTCGTAAGTAGACCGTCATTCCTCCTACACCGACTGTTTTCATTAAACAAACCGTTGCCTGACAGGTCTTATAGCTGGTTGCACCCTACACTACTAGGTACCTACTAGTGGAGTCGGACGGAAAACTGGACTGCAGTTGCTACAGTTATGATTGTACGTAAGTACCTACTAAATGATCTTTGATCGTACCTACCTGAGGTCAACCGCACGGCTGTTTTGTGCGATCACTAACGGAGAAGGCGTCATGGTAACCGCGAGCGATTTACATGCATAAGTACCTACTCCGCAACTTGACGAACCACATAGGTACAATAGGCGCTATTGTACCTACGTGGAGTTGGAGTGTAACATTTGGGTAACACTATAATTGCTGCCGACCTAGTTGATACCTAGCTACAAATTCGTCAACGGAATTCAAGAGGCCTTTCCACCACTGGAAGATTATGGGTGCTTGGGTACATTATGAAGCCATGGGTTTGAGGTTGGGAATCAGTTACTTACAAAGTTCCATTGCATTAAACTAAGTATTAAATCAATCATACGTAATCGCTAATGTATTAATTTCAATCATTGAAATCAGAGAATTGTTGGCAACAGAGTTCCCTAATTAGCCTACTAAATATAACTCCGAAGGGACCAGCGTTACATAGTAATTAGTTAGGTACCTACTTAGTTACTGCTACTCGAGATACCGAAACTCAATAGCTATGAAATACATCGTTGAATAGGTCTTTGAATGTACAGTAATAGTTACTATAACGCCTAATTCCAATTATCTGTATTTTCCGAGTTGTACGGTCGGTCGGGCACCACGTCCCTTTGTAGTTTCAAACAAGTATGACTCCGAAAATAATTAATTGGAACGGCTACAAGCTATAATACCCATACGCTGGCTCTCCGGGTGGGAACAACGGGGTTTGGGTGGTGCTCTCTGCGGAGTGGACTGCGTCTTCGACGTAAAGCGTGTAAGCGGCAGCCTCATGGTTGCCGGGGTGCTTATTAAAGCTCTTTGATAAGAAGGCGTTGTTCTGGGATCTAATCAGGGAAGTACCACGTAACATTCCGTTGGCGCAGGGTATTGTTGTGGGTGGCGATCTGAGCACCTGACCGGTCATGTTGGTGAAAAGTGAGGAGTTTGGGCACTCTCTCACAAATAAAATGAAACATTTCTGACGGAACTAAAACTATAATTTCCAATCAATAAAAAACACTTTACATTAAGTGACAAAAACACCACTGGCTAATAATTAATTTAACATGTAGGTATGTGTATAACATTATTGAAGAACTAAACCAATTTTATTTGCAGTCATACTAGGGCACCGCCAATTATACAAATAGTATTGCAAATTACCATCACCAATACCAAATTTTAAAGGCTCCAAAAACTCTTTATTTTCCATCAAATCTAAAGCATTAAAAACATCAAATCCTGAATTTTTTGCAGTAATTAATGCATCAAGCATTAAATCAATCCAAGGGGTTTTTGTAGAAACATTATAAAATGAATACGCTGCTTTTAATGTTTTATGTACAGGATGGTACACCACAGTTGAAGGCAAAGTGTAGTAGCTAACAAAGTCTGTAATGCTACCATCATTCGCTTCAACAACAAAGCTATCAATAATACCAGCCTGTGGTATAAACCAATGTTTAAATTCTTCTTCAGTGTATACAGGGGCCAAATCAAATTTTTTCAAATAATCATTTAATAATTTAACAGTTTTTTCACAATCTTGAGGCTCCATTTTTCTAAACCCAGATGTTTTTGGTGAATCAGGCAACTTAAATAACTTAAGTGTTCTTTGCATAGTCATATTCCTTGACAAATGACTGAATTTAATGTCAATTAGTTTTTTGGGATTCAATGATCTATGCCAATACCGACATGTAGCAATAGGTTTAGGTAATACAATGCCAGCTGTATAAACCCCTTGGAAAATTCCAGTTAAATTAACTCTACGAGTAATTTCCCTTATCAATACTGGGGCTACACGTTTAGATCGTAATTTTTTATGAACACACAAGAAGTTAATCTCAACAACAGTCTGTAAGTGGTCATATATTCTCAAGTTAGCAGGAACAGCAGATATAAATCCAACCAGTTTTCCTGACTTAGCCACCCTGACACCACAATGCCAGTCCATTCTCCAGCCAGGTGGTTGAAGTGCCCACTTTAGAAAATCTGTCTGATAATCAAAACGAAACATGCAATCATCATCTTCTACATAGTTCTCGTTTAGTAGATAGTACAATTCAGTCAACACTAATGGTTCATTTAGATTTAGAGTATCCCATTGAAAACCATCAGGGAGAGTGTAGGGTTCACTACGGATCTCTTCAGGAGTTTTAGGGGGTTCTATGGGTTCATTAGAAACAATTTTCTCGTCCATTTTAGGAACTGGTTGTGTAGACCAAAATTGATAGGACTTATGGAGAGCCTCTTCAGTAGTCTTGGCTGGTTTTTGTTGTAAATTTAATACCTCCATTGCCATTTTTAAATCCTTCAGTGAAATATTTTGATGGACATCACCTGAGTTGGGCACTGATACTAGCCCATCAGCCGATGCTGTACCACCGTGGTCGCCATCACCACCGCTGCGCTTTTTCTTGTTTTTATTTTTCTTTTTAGAATGTTTTTCTTCATTTTCTTTTTCATGTTCATTAGATTGGGCTGCTTTGTCATCTTCCATAACGCTGATAATTAATAATTATGATTACGAGGTAATTTAGTGAGGAAGGAAATTTAACATTGAAGTTTTTTTTTCTTCTTGGGCTGTCAGCAGTGTTGCCGCAACTGAGTTCCCAAAACGTACGTATCGTATCGAGCGCTGAAAAGGTACATTTTGGAATAAAATGGACATGCGTATTTTTTTTAATCAAGATTCTTGCGTTTACTAGAGTGGACACATAACTGCAACAATTTTAATATCTTAAGCGTACTCCACATGTCCGCCGAAACTTTCGGAGAAACTTGCCGGGACTTGGTCGGTCGACCCCACAAACTATGAACTATACAGGGTGTTACGTAATACATGTATAAAGCCGAAAGGGTGTTAAAGAATAGCTTGCAAAGAGTACACTAGCGACTTCAAATTATCCGGACATTGAATTTTAATTTTCATTCAAAAATCTTCGTTTTTAAAGAAAAATAATCATATCGACTACGTTGAAGCGCAGCTCTATATCAAATGAACAACTAAATCGAATGAACGAACACGAACACGAAAGTAGGTAAATTTCGTCAATGGAAGCCGCGCCGTAGATCAAAGGCACCGCCACAGGCCGGCTCGCCTCGGCCCGTGGCGGGGCGGGGCGTTTGTCGGCGGTTGATTAACCTATTACAACTGATTTCTAGAGATGCGGTCTTTCGTTTTTAAAATGTCATTATCGACATTGAAAAAGAAAAAGTTCGATAGTCATTTTCTCGCTAACTATTCCACGCAAGAAAAAAATGATTGTACCTATCGTTTTAATACGTGTAGCACTCCACCCAGTTCACGGCTTTATACATATATTATGAAACACACTGTATATAGGTCGACCCATTCTCACGACACGACACGAGACGACATTATCGCCTATTAGGAATGTGGTGGGTGTCAAAACGCATCGACAAATCGATTCATCGGTGTAATATCGCTAATCTGCTGTAAACAGAGACACAGAGGTGATGGCAGCTGCTGTACTGTAATTACTTGATCTACTAATATCCTGGATCATGGTCAAGTGTACCCCGAACCTGTTACGGAAAAAAGCGCTAGGAATATAAATATAAAATCGATCGAATCGAGACGACAACAAACTATCTCTATTTAGTCTATGAAATAGGCGAGACATGCCAAACATGCACGGGACTACACGAATGTAGGCGAATACTCCCTCTACATTCTCGTGTTCCCGCGGAACTGTCCACATGTGGAGTGCGTTTTAAGCGTACTCCACATGTCCGCCGAAACTTTTGGCGAAACTTTGGCCGGGACTTTGGTCGATCCTCTACATTCTCGCCTATTAGGGATGTGGTGGGTGTCAAAACGCTTCGACATTATATCGATTCATCGGTGTAATATCGCTAATCTGCTGTAAACAGGGTCACAGAGGTGATGGCAGCTGCTCTACTGTAATTACTTGATCTACTAATATCCTGGATGATGGTCAAGTGTACCCCGAACCTGTTACGGAAAAAAGCGCAAGGAATACAAATATAAAATCGATCGAATCGAGACGACAACGAACTATCTCTACTTAGTCTATGAATTAGGCGAGACATGCCAAACATGCACGGGACTACACGAATATAGCCGAATACTCCCTCTACACTCTCGTGTTCCCGCGGAACTGTCCACATGTGGAGTGCGCTTTAGACCTCACGTTTCTTTTGAAACATCGGTGTAAACTTTATCATTTAGGAAATTATTATGAATAAAATTTAAATGACACCATTTAAAAGACGGTGTAATTTAGTGCACATTTATGTGAAAGCGCAAAGTATGGAAATACACCTTTATTATCCTTTCACCGGTAAGTAAACATTCGTGGTCGCGGCGATCGGGAATCAATTTTAGAAATTGTGACAAAAATATGCATCGTAATAGTTTGAATTTGCAATAATTGAAATGCTTTACCTTTAAACAACATGCCATTAGAAATAGATTTAAAATTATTGGCAAATTGAGCAATATTTCGGTGTCTAAATAGGTACGAAAATATTTCGATGCTAACAGGGTAGGGCTTAGTATTTATTGTATAGAATTTTAATACTCAAATCTTGTAAATAGCGGTCCACAATTTTATATGTATTAGGGTTTTATACTAAAAATATGCCTAAATGACATTTTAAATGTTTAGACATTTTATGAAACAACAGATTAATAGGGTATTTACGTTTATTTACATTTATTTGTTTTTCTAGGTTTTCTAAAGACCAGACATTGTGATGTCTGTGTTGCAAATTGGAAGTGCTGCGTTGTAAACATTTTGAAGAACAAGATAATAATTAGATGCAAATCCCTTCTGTCCTGGTGCACCAGCATTATATGATTTTTTACTGAAAATAAAGAATATGCTGCCTGTTTAATATATTAATGTACCTTTTCTTTTCATTATTATTCTTTTTTTCATGACTATGTCCTCTAGACGACATTATATTCAATTTATTGTGAAGTCACATAGGCCTACCTGTGGACAATGAAGACGCTTTCAACGACAAGTAAGTAGGTAACTTCTTAGTTTAGAAGTTATGAGACAACAAATAAACATTCATACTGGTCAAAATCTTAACTCTCCTTTTTGCAAAAGCAAGCACTGTCGATTCACGGTATGTAGGATCGCGAGATTGAAAAGACGGTGGTAGGTATCAGGGCGTGGATTTGATTCACTAGACACATTACCTTTTATTATACAGACAATATTAAATTATAAGGACGTTTAAAAAAATGACGAAGTCGTCCGGAGCCAAATACACACAAGTCAAATTTGTTTGTGTTCGTTACTAGTAGAAAGTCGTAGCGAAATATAACTTATCTGCAGATGGGCTGCCTTGTTCCGTCCTTGCATTCGCATTAGTGAGTGTGTTATAGAGATGTGTGACATTTTGTCTCGTAATTAAACTCGGATTGTACTCTCTGCTTCTGTATATAATTTTTGTTCTCTATGACGGGACTACACGAATCGTCTCCCGCGGAACTGTCCACATGTGGAGTGCGCTTTACGTTCCTACTGAACCCTTTTAAAGATCTTACACATTAAAGCGCGCTCCACATGTGGACAGTTCCGCGGGAACACGAGAATGTGGAGGCAGTATTCGCCTACATTCGTGTATATAATTACTATATATTACACGTATATTTGTTGTCTGTTACTGGACTGTCTGTTTGTTGGTCTATGACAAGTATATTCACAGTGTGATCAGATTTGCCGAATGCTGCGGTCTTAGCAGAAATAGATTACTATTTTAAAGTCTAGCTAGCAGATTGTGTCGCAGATTAAAAAAATAACAGAAAATTAGTAGAATTAGAAAGTGGCAAATAATCTGTATTTCACGTGGGTGAAATACAGATGTTTTATCTATTTTCGACCTTCTTTCTGTTAACCTTCGAGGACAATTTATGGAAACTGACAATTAATGAATATCTAGACATTTATTAAAAATAAAATTAACAGATTTTATCAGAATTTACAATCGTATCACAAAAAAAATAAGCAGTCTTAGCTGAATTTGAGCGAGTAGCTGGCATAATCTTCAATTTAAATCTGGTCACTCACACCTTGAATTGATGTCATGTTTTCCCGTTCTCGCCTCGTCTGTTTGCTGCGGTTGCGATTTTGTGATTTTCGCTATTTTCATTTGAGATGAAATAATTTAGTTCTTGAGTTTGAGGTTTTCAGAATAAAACGCTGCATAATTTGTTAAAATAACCTTGAATTCCAAAAAGTTTTTGCATGTAATAACATAAACAGAAGAAATCTGGTATTGTTCATTCATTTTACGGTTACACGTCATTATAAAAGTTGAGAGTTTGAACTTAAATTGATCTAATTCGATAATTGTATTCAGTTATGTGAGAAGTAAATTATCAACACCGCAACTGGTGTTTTTAACACCGGATTGTTTGAAAGGCGTTGCAAGTTGCAAGACCAAAGGTATATGGTATTTTATTTGGTACATACCTACACAGATTTGTAACAAAATCGTAGTCCAATAATCTGTGGGGGTTCTAATTTATCCCTATTTTAATGTGAGTACAAATCTCACACTAGCGAATTGTTAGGTAGCTACATATTTTATAGCTACCTACTTGTGAGTGGCAACTGCACTGTACATGCTAATTTTTAACATGTTGCAGTGCAGTGCTTATTCATTTCATAGCAATTGTCTTTTGTGGGTATGAATAATTTTGTGTTAACATTATATTTTGCGGTTAGCTGCTTAAGGAGTCTTATATCACCAATATTTATTAATCTGGGTATTATCTATTATGCCCTTATATTTTTAATGACAAGTCAAATTGGGCAATGTAATTAATGTTTTGACTTATTATGTCAGATTCGCAGAATGCCAGATGAACAGAATGTCAGACTATACTTCAGTATGTTATTTATCACATTGCCTGGTCATTATAAATAATGCTACGTAACTGTTGGGCAAACGATGAGTAAGATACATTAGGCAATAAATTCACCTGGTTGCACTCCAAATTGCTGGGATTGCTACATCAGTTTTTAAAAATTCCACTCAACAAATTTTCATTCCCAATTAGTCTGTCCAATAAGTGACGGACATTATTTATAATGCCCAGTTAATGTAATTGTTTCAATCGTTTTTTCACAATGTCTACTCATATTGGGCATCACACTCACATTGGCATTATAAATATTGCCCTATTAACCACATTGTCCATAACATACACAAACAATGCGTTTTAAGTAGTTAATTGCATTCAAAACTGAAGCAAAATAGTCATCCAGGGAGTTTATTCACATCCATTCTTTTGTTTCGTGGGATTGATGAGGTAGGTATGTAAAGTTCAGATCAATGGAAAATTTATCTTCAGTAAAGTATAGTGACTAGTTGTTTTAATTTAGGAATGGAAATCCTATTTTATGGATATGGTTACAAAATCAAAACAAATAATATATATATTAAGATCCCTTCAAGTTAGGTATTTAATTTATCCATTATTTGAAATACTTTTTAGTAAGGACCGACCAAAATCTCAGTGTTTTACTCAGTTTAGGTTAAAATCCATCTATGATCTCAGTCTCAGTTCTCTGAGACCAAGACAGACAATGGATTGGCCAACTTAGAATTTGCTGAGTGTTCGTTTCAGTAGCTTCTGTACAATAACTTTTTACTAAATCTGTACAGTTATATGATAACAGACTACAGTCTAAAAGGCAATAATCTATGATCTATAAATATGTGCCTATGAAGTTGATGCCAAACATCCTATAAATATTTTTCCTATTTCAGTAATTCTCTGTCACTGCGACAATAATTTTTTTCTTATTCTTGGTCTCAGTCATGACAAAAAATACAGTCTTGATCGGTCCTTACTTTTTAGTGGCAAGTCACTTAAACGATAAGATTTAAAATTGTGTTACAAATGTGATTGCAACAAGTACCTATATTGTTACAGATAAATATGACTGAGAAAGATCAAGTCATACAAGCACTCCGTGCTACATTAATTTCTGTAAAGGGAGCCCTGACCCTGAAGCAATGTAACCGTAAGTTGTTAAGGGATTCATTCCTCTACATACTTTAATGTCCGCAAAAAGATTGTTTGGGAGGAGATTGTCAGGAATACAAGGAAAATTATAACTGAAAAACTAATTGTTAACAAGAAACTGACAGAGGCACTAAACAAAGTCAGGTTATTCCCCATAGCACAAATTGTAGGTAACAAGAAGAGAGCAAAATCTCTGAAGACCTAAGGGATTAAAACCATCGGTGATTTTTGCTTTAAACCTTTTGTTTGTATGATTGTATTGTAGCAAAATTTAAGGTTTATTAGGACTAAACCACATTGCACCGGTAAACAGGATTAAGGTGCGAACGGGCGAGAGGCAGCCTCGCTACGCACGGCTCGTCGCGAGGCTGCCTCGGTAGAACCATTAAACAACATGAGGCAGCATGCCTCAGATAGAGCCGCAGGTAAATCAAAATGGTTCTTGAGACCAGGCTTAACAGAAACACAGTGCTAGAAATGTGATTTGAAGGCGAATGTCGTCAAAACACTAACTTCTACATTTTACTACTGATACGTTTCTTGCTTGTTTCGTATGAACTATGACATGGGATCCTTCTAGACTCTAGAAGACTACCTCTAGAATCACGAGGTATATCATAGGTCTCTAAATAGTAATGCGCTTATTAAATTCAGAAGCAACAAGCGTGAGAGCAAATAAAAGTAATCAATAGAATAAGGTCCATTTTTGTGTCACTTATATTATATTATGCGTCGCTTCGCTTTTCAAAAGCTGTGATTAAAAAATTGACCTTATTCTACGAGCAATACATTCCACTTTGATTTTCTGTCACGCATTTTGTTTCTGAATATAGCCAGGAATAAGCGCATAAGCTCTGCTTTGCGACGGATGTCGTCGGCTCACTCACGGGTCGATCCAAATAGCTAATCGACCTGCTATAACCGCAGGCGCATCCAAGTGGCCTCTGTACAGGAGCTCATATGGCAGGGCTCGAAGACGAGAGACATAGGGCAAGGAAACAAGTTCATGTACACGAGTTCGAGTTCATGTAGTTGAATTCCGGAATGGCATACTGTAAAATAAAACATATACTAATAGTTATAGATAGACCTGTATCTTAAACTTTACCTGTACTTTAGGGTCACAAATGACGCTCGTCACCTACCGTCGCTGTAGAAATCCCTGATTGTTCTTAGTACAGCTCTTAAGTAGGTATCTGGCCTGATCCGTCTATACGCTTGACCACGGACGGGCCGGGGATCTGTACTGTTGCTATCGTCTGTGTTTTCGCCACATTTAATTTCAGACCGCCGTTCTCAACCGACTCCTTCCTATTAAGACGTTTTAGGATTGTTGTAGGTTGTCGTTACTAGTCAGTATGTCAGCGCGATATTAACAGCATACATGAGCAGCCTGCTTATGATAGCCTCAGTTGCTGTCTGACAGTACGTCTAATACCACGCTGAACAGAAATGGACTGATCACGGATTCCTGGCTTACCCCTACTATGGATTCTTTTTTCTACCACTAAGGTAAACCTCTCCAGGAATCTCATTCCACAACTTTTGTGTGCTTGGGAGAAAGTACCTTACCTCGTACCAATTTCGTTCCAAGGTGTGAGGATGAACATTGGAATCGCGGTTCATGTTCCGGATAATGTCTTGATTTGATCTGCGACGCTCACCAGATCATCTCAAAATTGACACCGTGAAAATCATTCTGCAGCAGGAAATTCAGAGGTGTGTTCTTTGATCTGCATCCCTCCATAAAAGTTCCAATGGCAAATACGGGGTCCATGGTCCCACACCCTGGCCGAAACCCATACTGACACTCGATCCTGTACGCTCTTGTCGAATCCGAGAGTCCACAATGTGTTCAAAGAGCTTTATGGTGTGTGAGACATCACCTTTATACCCTCTCTTACTCTGTGACCTGTGATATTCTATGTGCGGTGCAATGTGTGGTTTTACAAGACTTGACTCCTTAACGAGTAAGTACCTACTGCGGCTACCATGGGGCCGTACCACCGATCTCCGATAGTAAGCCGTCATCTAGAGTCAATTGAGTAGAGACCAATCGCAGCAAGTCAGCTCAGCAGCAAGGCAGCTCTAGCAAGGCACATGCCTTGCTGCGATTGGTCTCTACTCAATAATTGGTTCAAGATGGCTGCGTACTATCAGTGATCGTCGGTACAGCCGCTGGTAAGAAATGTCGCCGATAAGATCGAAGAAACTCGGATGCGCTGATTTGGCAAATTATGTGTAAGTCCCTAGGGTAAATTTTCGAGAAATCCCCTTTATCCACGCCACTCCCCTGGTGACGTGGTATCTTTTAAAGATTTCCCCTTTTACAAAATGGGTACACGGGAAATAGGCGCCTAAACCCGGGGGCATATTTTGCTAAATCGTCGTGTTCCCGAATCGATCGCGGATAGACAATTTTGGCCCTCGGAGCCCGATCGCGAGTGACTCGTGACTCGTGATCGAAACTTTACGGTGATACGATTGACTCGTCTTGCGGAAACGAGCGCTAGGGATCAATACGGAAAACGGTTGAAATAAGAAAATAGGCCCCCTGGCAGTACCAGGAAAGACAGTCAGCGGAAGCAACGTATTGGCGCCGCTGAGTCGAACGCCGGAGTCAACTCTTACTAACGACTCGAGAATACTGCTAATAACTATAAAAACGGGGATACTGCTCGCAAGAAAGGAATATGTTTATATAGAACAAAAAAAAACAAGTATAAATAAATTAAATAAATATTCTATCTAAACATTTAATACGTACGCTATATCATTTACATGAAACCGGGATTGACGCCAAGATGATAATCATATATACCGGAGAGGGGGGAAGGGGGAACCACACAAGGGGAAAATTGTGAAATCTGGTGCAAACTAAACGTCCCTGGTTATGTCTTGCATCGAAACTTTAAAGAAAGGTTACTACGAAAACAATCAGCAACTTTCAAATAATTAGGCATTTAGAGGCCGCTCCCAAATTTTAATAGTTTTGAATGAGAAAAGAAAAGGCTCATGAGAAAAGGCTAAATACGAGTAGATATTAGCACGGGTCGTAGTCGATATTATCACTTTAGCACAAGTGTGCCGGCGACATAGCTTGCGCCGCTCGAGTCTTTGTTTCCTTCTGTCTTATAATCTCTGTCTGTATATCATATTAAGATTGAAAGAGACAGAAGTATCTATGTTGCGCTATTTCTCGTTTATCGCGCGCGAGATCACACTTGCGCTAGCCGTGCTGGTGTTGCGAATATCCATGGGCGGCGGTGATTTATCACTTACCATCAGATGACCTGTTTGCCCGTTTGCTTCCGTGTTATATAATAATACAAAAACCCCCTCATAAGCTGAATGGATCGCCATAAGGAAAATGTGGGAGCGGATCCTTAAAATACACCAAGGTCTTGGTTTAATTTATTAAAATTACAGTGAATATATATTATTATTATAATGATAACAATTTTTACACACAGGCGATTATCGAGAGCTGCAAGGAGAATGGATACCTTTCAAAAAATTGGGATATCCATCATTAGAAAAGATATTTTTGGATGTCCCTGGATTCAAAGTTACTCAGATAAATGGAGAGTGGTATGTGGATGCAATAGCCAGTCATGAGACCCAACATATCGCGGCAATGGTTTCCAGGCAAAAATCCAGCAAAAAGGCATCATTGAAAAATGTACCAGTAAGTATAATGTCTATATTTTAAACCAAACCAACTATGTATGGCAATTGTACTCTGTTTATTAGCTGACTGTTCCGTAATTTATTTCAGAACCGATTTCCTAAAAAGCAAAGCTCTTGGCGTAAACCAGCTCCATCTTCGAGTTATCCTGTTAACTACAACTCACAGTATTCCAATCAGTACTATAGGGCCAAAGGGGGAACACCATTCCAGAACAATAATTATAATAATAAGGTACACACAGTTCACAGCACTTTATCACCAGATGCATGATTTTGCATCACTGCATAATACTAGAGTGTTACCATACTTTTAGGATAACATAACCAGTGACCGGAATCAAGTGGCTAACGTTATGAAAAGTGTACGTCGGGATGTACTTTGTAAAATTGTATTTGTCATTAACTTCAGAAAAACGAAACATAAACGAAAATTCAAAGCCTTATTCATTCAATCATTCATTTAATCGCATTTATTTTACCCATTACTGTATTGTCAACTCTACTGTATTAACTGACTTTGAATTTCCTTTTTCCATAGTAAAGAGGATAAATAAACAATAAAAAAAAATTTAAAACCGGAACCGGTACCGTAAGTTCAACAGCATATCCATAGTTTTGATAACGTTAGCCTTAGTCATTCCGATCACTGATTATAAAAAATCTATTGCATTGTCTATATCGTATAATTTATTTATATTAAAATAATTACGCTTTAATTGCAAGTCAGTTCTTAATTGCAGCCATATTATAACAAATACTCGAAATCAAATGACTCACGACCAGTACAAGCGCAGCAAAACCAAACGACTAAAGAGCCAACAAGGCCACCGATCGAAAATAACGAGAAGACAGTGACAGTAAAACCAACCCCGATGACATTACGTGAAGTTAATACAATCACAGAGGAGGTAGGTAACATATTTTTTTTCCATAAATTGTAGTAGGTAGTTAAAAACTAGATTTGTGGCTAAATATGTAAATTTTATGTCTCTGCTAAAACTTTCTTCGCAATAATTAATTTCATCATTTTCCGAACAGAATCTAGTAATGAAATGAGATTTGAAGAATGTTTTTTTTGTTTCTTTTATACTCGGAAAACAGAAACGAGAGGATTAATGCGGACTATAATTTTTTCGTTGTTATGTTTCTGGGGGACAGAATATGGGGCGGAAGAAGCACCGGAGCAATGCAGCCTGGCTTAGTCTTGAAAATCCAAGAGACGGTGGAGGGGTAATAAAATTATATGACTATGATACTACTCGCTTCCGTGGGTCCGCTTCGTTTAATTACCCCACAATACGTCAAGTGATACCTGTGACGATGCCAAACGAGTAGTTCTCCGATCGTAGGATACGGCCGTGGCTTGTCATCACCCTCTTAAGCCCTAACCTTGAATAACCGCCTAACGGCTTGTGCCGTGTTCCAGAGCGAAATCTGGGGAAGCCGTTCCAAGGGTTTCGGTCTGGCCAGTTGTGGTTAAACGTCATTATCAATCAGACGAACGTTTCATCTTCCATCTGCTTACCCTTCACGTATGGTATCGTAGAATGGATGAGGTGAAATGGTAGTCAAACACCTGAACAAGAACTCAGAATACCAAATCCACAGCCAAGGCGCTACTGCTTCTGAGGTCTGATAAGAAAATAAAAGCCTTACCTCACGTTTCTAGCGCCATCTGGTGGTTGATTTTGAATAACACTTGTTAGGTAATTGCTCCCTATAGCTCGTTTGAATTGCAAATAATGGTGAATGTTTTTTGTTTGGAGCTTGGCTTGATAATCAATAGAGTTCTAATGTCTGTTTCTGTCAGTTTATCTCATGAATCCACCGGGCACTTTAGCCTACCCAAACCTGTATAAGATGAGCATCTCTATGGACGCGTAAAGCAGTGGTAGCTCCTTCTAAACTGGTTGAAAGCTGGCTAGAATACCAACTAGCAAAAAGTTCACGTGATTGTGGCACATGCAGGGGTGATATCTCTTTTCCCCGGTAGTTGACGGCACACTGGCCATAATAAAAAATTAAGCTTATGATACAAGCTTTCATTTCAGGGGCAAATGGTTTTAATTGGATTCTTTGTCATTCTTGGTCAATCTTTCACACGAAACCAATTTTCTGCGTATCCTTTTTAAATTGTATGTTTGACAAGCTCTGATCAAAAATCTGTTGTTGGAATAGTTTGTTATACAACAGGGAACCGGAAATAAACACCGTCGATTTATTATATTTCTTTCTCATACTTATTACAAGGTTTTATAAAAAATAGTTTAGTACAAGTAGTTGATAAAGCTGTCGTAACATTTGAAGCGAAGAAGAATACTGGTCAAGCTAAATAAAACCGTTTATCTACACTCATACCTATATTAATTATCGTTTATGGATGAACTTTTTTCACGCCAGACTATAATATTTAAAAAATACAGCATTTCCCATACAATTTTATTAGCTATTTTTTATCATTATATATTGATCATTATGCGTTGATCTGGAGATGATAAAAACAATTAACTTACAATTTTTTTCTTAATAATAAAATTCACCTTTAACGAAACCTGCGGTTTCGGCCGCGGTTCGGGCCGGAGGAGGCCGAAGCCGAAGCCGGTCGGATACTATCGTATGAAATTAGTTTCCCGCTCAACAATATTACTTCTGACTGTTGCTGTTTGTGTTTTTGAATGTTTTTTCTTGTTTGTGAAAAGGTGAAAATACAGATGTTTTCACGCCGTTTGATGTCTTCGACGCGGCAACATAATTGACTCGTAGCTTACTTTCACCAAAGTCGAGCAAATTATAGGTACGAAACCTTAACATTAAAATATGAGTGTAGATAAAATAGTGTACGCAACTGTATATAATTAGGTATTAAAACACTCGTGATAAACATACACTTATATACCCCATGCTACTCGTATATGCGAGTTGCAATCTACTATTGAAAAAAGCGACCAGCGTTTTGTAACGTGACGTGTTCCTTCTATCTATGTGTCGCGTTTTTGGATAGCAAAGCAATAATACAAGATATTTATTTGTACTACTTAATATCATTTAATTTTATACCAATTTTAGTTGAAACGTACCTTGCGGCCTTATACTGAAACTGAGGTAAAGCCTTCAGGCAAGGTAACAGCTTCGCAACGTTTATCCAACTTACGAGATCGTCTGAATACTGTGGACTTAATTCCATTACAAATGCCGGCATCGAATACTGAAACTGTGGTGAGTTTTTTTTATAAATCTACCTACTGTGTCCGCGTGAGTTTAAGTCCATCGGGCCCGACCGTTTCACTCGCTGAAGCCGCAACCGAGTAAGATGGCGATGTATGTTGCCTTCAATAATTGCTACTTGAATTATTTAAACGGTCGTGCCCGATGGGTATGAACTCGCGCGCGCACAGTACTACATATATCTGTATTATTACATGCTAGTAGAGTATTTAATGTTTGGCGGGTAAACCGACTATATAATTTAGAAATTATGTTTCATAGATTTACTACATTTTGTATTTGTACTGGTTGTTTAATTTAATATTACTTAAAGTTAGTGAAAAAATGAATTAAAATTATTTCATCATCATCATCATAATCTTGGTGTCAATATCAAACGTTTTAACTTGTCATCCTGATGGTCACGGTTTTTCGTTAATATCTCCAAAACGTTTATCTCTAAAACACTGTACTTAAGAGCCATTAGTTTGAACCCGATACCTCTCGCTTACGAGTTCTCCCTGCTAGCCATTAGGCCACCAATGCTCAATTTAATGATTTTGTATTATTGTGCAGGTAAACAGTGGTCCAGTTACACACGTGGCTCCAGCTCACAACCTAGAACCTCCGCCTGACTCCACGTCCGCAGCTGTAAAGCTGGAATGGACTTGTAGGAAGTTAGGACTATCTATGCCAGTTTACAAGGTTCACGAAATACGCCCGAAACGAGGTCCAGCGAGTTACGATTGTACTTGTAAAGTAAGTTTTCCACATTTTGAAAATAACTTGATGCGCCATCTACTCCTCTATTCATAAATTCAGAATATTCATTGAATAGCCTATTTTTATCAAATAGGTACGGTTTCAAATGAGTGAGCAGCTGTAGAATACCCATACATTGGAATGTTTAAAAATAAATAGTTAATAATTATGCGAGAATATATGCAATTTGAATTTTTTGAATTTGATGTTTGAAGGGAATGGTACGATCTTGAACCATTCGGCCATCCCACTAATAGTCACTTGATGAGGTTATGCAGATCAAAATACAACGGTACAAATACTATAATGTAACGGACCAAAATTTGGTTAATGTGACAGCACTATCGGTAGCTGTCATCAGATCTTCCTGCGTGCAGATGTTTGGACACGCACGACATGACAGGAAATGGGCCATCGTTTGGTCGGCACCGCAGGCACAGTTGACGTCGAAGTCACCCGAAATACCCCACCTGTCCATGTTCCAGCGGTGATAGATGTCATTTGAATCCAGGTTGGCACGACGTACTCGGCGTCGTCATACCCCGACTCGTCGCCGTCCGAAGAGCTGGCCAAGGAGGTGGTGGCCGTGAAGCTGATGTCCGTGATCGAGAGCTCGGAGGCGGGCGGGCTGCCCACGTCGTCGAGCGGCAAGGCCATCGCGGGGCTGGCCGACCTCGTCTCCGAGCACGAGGCCGGCCTCTGGGCCAACACCGTGCCGCACCTCTACAGGTCAGCTTCAGAAACACTATACAAATCGCATGTTTTCATATCGCAATAAACGATTTCGCTGTGATTATACATTAAAGTTTATATAACATACACATTGATCTAATAATATCTACTTATGAGTATATATAGTATCTATCAAATATTTTTACTATAGGTAAAACAAAATTTGTCTCACAAATTAGCTCGGTTGATAGGTCCAAGTAATTAAAGGCTAGCAGCCTACTACAGCTGGGAACAAGTACGTATAGGTTAAACGTTATGCGTTTTTAATCAAATCATTTTAGATGATTGATTTTAAAATATTCCCGCCCAGCGAAATCACATACCTTAGGTAGGTATGAATTTATTTCAATTTATGCATTTTTTGCTTTTATTAGAACATTGTTTACTGTTTTAGAGAAAAATATGGCGAAAACTTACCGAGTAACTGGCAAGAACTGGTGGAAAATTGCCCTAGAATAAAAAAGGACAAAGTTGTTAATGGGCTTTTAGTGCTCCTAACAAATGATGAGGTACGTTAGTTTGCATGATGGAAAAATATCTTAATTATATCTATATATCTATTAAAATACATAATTCGTTTTAGAACTTTGTTTTTGTGTATATTATTATTCAGATAATATTGGAGCCGGTTGACACACCATGAGTGCGTTTCAGACAACTTGATCCAAGGTTTTTTATCAATTTCACGCTTGACACTCTGTACTCGTCAATAATTGAAGACGTAATACATAAAATCGACTACTTCGCACGGGTTAAAATTGTTTGAAACGAACTATATTCAGATATCTATTTATAATATTTTAAATCATCAATTCAATCATTGTTTGTAACTACATCCTAATTAATAATTAACAGCATGCACAGTTGCAAAACATCTGCTATATCAATTTGTATTGTACATATCATAAAATAGTTGCTTGCATGAACAAAAATCGAATTTCCGAATTAGGTTTATCATACAAATAACTCATCTTGGCGTTAATGTCCCGGATGTGCTCTCGAGAACGAGGGCCCGGGGTCCGCCTTGACCATGATCCAGGATTTGGCAGGTCAGGTAATTACAGTGGAGCGACTGCCATCTGACCTCCATGACCCTGCTACCAGGGGAACCTGACCAGATTGGATCATGGTTACACATCCAGTCGCCTGAATGTGCAGGTTTCATTACGATGTTTTCCCTCACCGTAAGAGCTATTCATACATACAAATAACTATTGTATCTATAATATGTGGTCTGCCAACACTTTACTCATTTTAGAGTTCTCAAAAATTATCTGCATTTATAGACACCAAACGCAGTTGTTAAGAAATAGGTTTTTTAGGTTAATTTTATTCTAGGACTGCGTTATTGAGAAGTAAAGCCCGTTCTCAAAATTTGGCACGCTATTAAACAGAAACAACTTCTGTAAAATGACGAATCGATTCCATCTAATGGTAGGGCTTTATTTTAACATCTGACCTCACGTCTCGATTTCGCTTTATGGTGGATTTGGAAGTTGCCAAAACCGGAAAGTTACCTACTGTAAATATTCTTTAAACAATAATTTATTAATTTTCTTTCCTAAGCGCGAAATCTAAATAATTTGTTCAAATATAACGTAATTTTATCGCACAGCGTTTCAGAAATCTCTATTCTGAAATTCATTACAAGGATTGCCTTAATTTCATGCAGTAGGTTCCTAAATATTACTACGCTATTCATGTTAGCACTTAATTCATGTTTGCCAGGACGCTCTCCCTTCGTACTTGGACAGTACGATTTTGCTGGACGATACCATAGACAGCGATTTGCCGCCGCTTCAATTCCCCGAAGACGATTTCTGGAACATTTTTGTCACTGTCGCCAATTCGACGCTGGAGATATGGCTAAGGATCATCGGGGATGAATATAGCGTGAGTATCTTTTGAGACGACGGATCGGCAAGACGGACGATCATTTAAGGCTTCGGAGGACACCTATGTCCAGCAGTGAACGTCCTGCGACTAAGGCCCAATTAACACCTGATTGGTAGCGGTCGGCAGACTGCATTTTCACTATAACATCATTTAAAGCTTTATCTCCGAATCGCATGAAAGACCGTCATAGCCCGCTGGTGGCGCACATACGAATGACATCAGACAAAGAACGGGTTCTCAAAAGTTCAGAACCAGCTGAGTGAACCGCTGCTGACCGTTTCCGACTCCTTTCCTGTGGAAATTGAGCATAAAGAAAGGAAGAACAATAACATTTATTACAAAGGACGTCACACAGGATAATTTGCAGTACAATTTCATTTAATACAAAAAAAAAGATACATAAAACACGGGGACAATTATAGGGTTCCCAGTAGCACTTTTACCCTCCTCAGCATAATATTGAGGCCGCTTGCCGCGAACCACAACGCTGGAGATAAGAAGATAGATAGCCTATGAGAGAGCCATAGAATATCCTACGTCAAATTTCACTTTGTAGCGGTTAACGTTAAAAAAACCGGTCAGCCTCCCATCCTCTTGGCAGTTTCGCTTTTCTAACACATTAAAAGTCACTTTTCTTTTTGGTAATTATATTGTGGCTGGAAAGCGAAACTGCCAAAATAATTATTTACTTATAGAACCCACACAAGAGGATATGCAAGTATACAGAATTGGAAAAGTCGAAGTTTGGGAAACTAAAAAAAAATTTCGTATTGCCATGTTGTGCACCGGGAGACCCAATTGTTTGTGGGTCTCCTAAACGTCTACTATCGCTACATAGTGAAATTTTTCTGGTACTCAATGACGTAGGATAACCTACGTCACTCGCAGCCTGTGATGGCGACTATTTTAACACCAGGTCTTTAAAAATTGTTGATGAAGAGTTATTTTTGATGTTTCTGCAACTGATGAATAAAAGAGCTCGCCTTTTATTTTATTGTTAATAAGTGTGAATTTTATTTATTCTCAGTAATATGTAATGAATATGAAGTTAGTTTACTGTTCTCACCTTTCATTCATATATTTTTTTCAGGAAATATTTGAAGTTCTGTTAGTTGATATGGCGAATTACTACGAACGCGCCGGAACGTCAGTTGACAAGGCTATGATCATAAATGACGCTTGGTGAGTTAATAAACAGATATCTAATTACACTAACTAAATGTGTTGTACATTTTGAGTACCTTTGAGCAATAAAACGATATCGTCAATAATTGAATTTTGTAGGTATGCCGTAAATTTAGACGACGGGGGTTGGCAACGCGCCAAAATCCTCGAAATAAACGACAAAACCGCGACCGTCTTCCTGGGAGACCACGGAGACGACGATGTTGTTCCTTTAGAAAACATAAAAATCCTTGAGCCTCAGTTTAGGAGGTTACCAGCACAGGTGAGGAGTCTTTTATTTAAATATAATATTGATGACGTTTTAATATCAGCGTTTTATAGTTTTCATTCTGTGATCTACTAACTGCCTACCAAGCATAAAGATTATCGGCAAAACCAGCAGATTCCATCGGCATCCAGTCTTGGATGTCAAAAGCACCTGTGATAGCTGTTGAAGGGAGGAATTTCAATGTGGAAGAGTGGGTTCACTCAGCAAAAAAGTGGATAATTGTTGTCAAATTAAATTAACGTGGTGATACTCTGTAATGTATCAGTATTCACGCTAGTTAAGGTCATAGGTGCACTGTATGCCGGTTAGATGAGAGACATAATTAATCACAAATAGCCGCTGGATAAACAAGTCAGCGAAGCGTCACTTGTTCAAATGTTACTGTAGATAGAATGAAGTCTATCGCGATTCAAAAATCTATCAGAAATACTGAGAAGTAAGGTCCCTTGTTAAAATACTGCCGTACTATTGGACAGAAACAACTGCTGTAAAATGGCGTATGCACTACAACCAATGGCAGGGCTTCGTTGTGTAGTGGTGAGGTTGCCAAGCAACGCGCAAACTATTGTAAGTTATCATCCGACAGCACATCCTACATTTTATCGTTGCGAGCAAGGATGTGTCTTAGAGAATTACACTGCTTCAGGTGATCCTGCAGGTCTACCAAAATTCCAATCGAATTGTGTAGATACTGTCCGATCTACCGAACATAGCCGAAAAGTTGCGATCGACTGTCGCTATGTAATCGTTCAAGCGACTAACATGTCCCGTCTGGAGGGCGCAGAGGAGCCGTTAGCCAGGTGTCGCGTGGTCCTCTACCGGTTCGAACATGATCTGCATGATCTGGTCTGGTGCAGGCGATCCTGTGCCGTCTGGAGGGCGCAGAGGAGCCGTTGGCCCGTGTTAAGTCAGGTGTCGCACGAGAAGCTCCCGGGCGCGTTTGTAGTTACACCATCTGGTCTTAGGCGATCCTGTGCCGACTGGAGGGCGCGGAGGAGCCGTTGGCCCGTGTTAAGTCAGGTGTCGCACGAGGAGCTCCCGGGCGCGTTTGAAGGGTACATGATCTGGTCTGTGTCAGGCGATCCTGTGCCGGCTGGAGGGTGCGGAGGAGCTGTCGGCGAGCGCGGCGGGCGCGGCGCTGGTGCGGCGGCGGCTGCCGGGCGAGGTGCTGGTGGCGGCGCCGGGCCCGCGCACCGACCCCGCCGACCCCAGCGTGGCGGTCGTGCTCTACGACACCTCCACGCCGCGTGACCTCAACCTCAACAAGGAGCTCGTTCACGACTTCTGCATCGCGGCCGCGTTCACTGTTACGCAGGTACGTGGGTGACGTTGTGCTTTTGAGGTTGATTGCATGTTTACTCGCAAAGAAACATTTTTGACTGACAAAGAAGGATAAAGTTCTATGTTCCGGCTGTATGAGATGTTTTTCATCAATTATGCAGCGCCCCGTCGAATGCAAAAACCAATGTACTTTCGACGCGAGGAGGTTCAATGCCGGGCGAAATGGCAAAGAAAGACTAGGAAAACGGAAACTGGCTTGATGCCGGCGTATGGATTGACTGCCTGGATTCTTCTTATAGTGAACCATCGATATCCATAATTCGTTTTTAATTCTATTTTATTTTATTTTATTTTATTTTATTTGGAAAACTTACAGCTTAAATTATTACATGGTTTTGCAAACATATGGGTAATATTTCGCCATTTACAAGTTTTCACATATGATTACAATATACATCTTATTTAAGTACATATGACAACAAATATTATCAACCTAATGTGTATTACGTGGGTACCCACCAAACGTAAAAAGGTAAGGTTGTACAGTCGCACCAGCTGCACAATTCAAAATTTTTCAATAATACCTTTACGCAGTTTTGAACAAAATAAATTTATATATATATATATATATATATATATAAAACAGCAACAATAACATCAACAACACCAGAGAATGCAGTTCAAGAATTTACATACATACCTACATAGCTACAGACCAAAAACAAACAGACAATCAGAAATTGCATTTTCTATAAGCCAAAATAGTCAGTATAAAGCCTCTTACTAACCAAGATGAGTTGTTAACCAAAATATCAGCCTCATGAGAATAAGCTTTATTATATTTCATACACACGCGCCATAGGAAGGAATGTTGCCTGTAGTTGGTTCGTACAGCGGGCAAATGCAGTGTCAAACCAGGTTTGCGTGGATTTGCCCTACCCACCATACCCACAACGGAAACAAGGTCAGGACAGTCTAACTTCCCTGTTACAATACCACTCAAGAATTTTAAGTCAGCTAAATCTCTACGCAGTGTCAAAGGTAGAATGTGATGGTGTTTGCACCTTTCCTGATAATCAGCCAAATCGGTATGGAGTTTGTTGTTAAGGTACCTAAGGAAACAACGCTGAACCTTCTCCAAGCTGTTTATGTAGACCGGGTAGGTGGGATTCCAGATTTGGGATGCATACTCTAAGCTGCTTCGTACCAGCGAACAGTAAAGTATTTTTAGTGCTTTAACGCTACTAAATTGTTTACACACCCTGAATATGAACCCCAGCATTTTGGAAGCCTTCGCGACTACATTTGCGATGTGTTGATCAAAGAGCAGTTTAGAGTCCAGCGTTACTCCGAGGTCCCTAACGGTAGTCACCCGTGTCAGGGGTACACCATTCATGCCGTAGTCATAATGTAATGATGATTGTTTACGTGTGAAGGTAATACATAGACATTTTTCTACATTCAGCTCCAAACGATTTAGATGACAATATTGCGACAATCGGTTGATATCGTCCTGTAGTAGAACGGCATCGTTGTGGCATTCTATAGTTTTATAAATTTTCATGTCATCGGCGGAAGATAGAACTTTTGAATGCAAAAAGCACTTATCTATGTCAGTTACAAATAATACGAACAGAAGCGGACCCAACACAGAACCCTGTGGCACTCCGGATGGTATTACTACAGATTGCGAGGTGTACCCATTCAGTACCACAGACTGCGTCCTGCTTTCAACGTATGATTTGAACTATAAAAAATAAATTCCAACAACATTTTAAGAACATTGATTACATTACATACCTACATACATACATTCTCATGGGTTAAAAAATAATGAGAAACGCCCCTTGGTCGGGACTGTTTGTACTCGGCCCGTTTCGGCGAGTGTGCGTACTGCCGTCACGAAAGGCGACGCGTAACATTTCCCGGCTCATACTACACCGTATCGGTTCGTCCCCCAGAAACCGTGCGAGGTGGAGGTGGGGTGCGTGACGGAGGAGGGTCTGGTGTGGGTGTCGCGCGCGGGCGGCGCGGCGGCCGTGCGCGCCTCGCTGGCGCTGCTGACGGCGCCCGCGGGGCCCTACCGCCGCCCGCTGCCCGCCGCGCCGCGCGCGCCCGCGCCCAACCCCCACACGCTGTACATCGTGCGCACGCTCGCCGGCGACTGGTACGTATACGCGACTACAGGGCGAGGCGCTGCTGACGGCGCCCGCGGGGCCCTACCGCCGCCCGCTGCCCGCCGCGCCGCGCGCGCCCGCGCCCAACCCCCACACGCTGTACATCGTGCGCACGCTCGCCGGCGACTGGTACGTATACGCGACTACAGGGCGAGGCGCTGCTGACGGCGCCCGCGGGGCCCTACCGCCGCCCGCTGCCCGCCGCGCCGCGCGCGCCCGCGCCCAACCCCCACACGCTGTACATCGTGCGCACGCTCGCCGGCGACTGGTACGTATACGCGACTACAGGGCGAGGCGCTGCTGACGGCGCCCGCGGGGCCCTACCGCCGCCCGCTGCCCGCCGCGCCGCGCGCGCCCGCGCCCAACCCCCACACGCTGTACATCGTGCGCACGCTCGCCGGCGACTGGTACGTATACGCGACTACAGGGCGAGGCGCTGCTGACGGCGCCCGCGGGGCCCTACCGCCGCCCGCTGCCCGCCGCGCCGCGCGCGCCCGCGCCCAACCCCCACACGCTGTACATCGTGCGCACGCTCGCCGGCGACTGGTACGTATACGCGACTACAGGGTGAGGCGCTGCTGACGGCGCCCGCGGGGCCCTACCGCCGCCCGCTGCCCGCCGCGCCGCGCGCGCCCGCGCCCAACCCCCACACGCTGTACATCGTGCGCACGCTCGCCGGCGACTGGTACGTATACGCGACTACAGGGTGAGGCGCTGCTGACGGCGCCCGCGGGGCCCTACCGCCGCCCGCTGCCCGCCGCGCCGCGCGCGCCCGCGCCCAACCCCCACACGCTGTACATCGTGCGCACGCTCGCCGGCGACTGGTACGTATACGCGACTACAGGGTGAGGCGCTGCTGACGGCGCCCGCGGGGCCCTACCGCCGCCCGCTGCCCGCCGCGCCGCGCGCGCCCGCGCCCAACCCCCACACGCTGTACATCGTGCGCACGCTCGCCGGCGACTGGTACGTATACGCGACTACAGGGTGAGGCGCTGCTGACGGCGCCCGCGGGGCCCTACCGCCGCCCGCTGCCCGCCGCGCCGCGCGCGCCCGCGCCCAACCCCCACACGCTGTACATCGTGCTCCTTTGCCAAACTTGCAAGCTCCACCTACCATACGACACACCGGTACCCTAGCTAAGTTTACCACACTAGCAAAGTTTCTCTTGTGTCCAGGGTGCGGTGTGTAATAATCAGCGGTCTGGACGGCGAGGGCACGGTGCGCACGCAGCTCGTAGACAGCGGGCTGATCCTGCGCGCACCCATCTCCTCGCTCGTGCCGCTAGCCAACTTCTCGACTGCGCTCAATGCTTACCCTAATCAGGTATGGTTGCGTTTGAAGTTTCAAAGTGTCCGATGGAAATTGAAAGTATTGGAGGCCTTGTGTACTTAAATTTCTACGAAACTGTTCCAAGTAAAAAAGTTATGAATGTGATTTTACTTGGAATTTAAATCTTTCCAGATGATAATGTTTTAGAGATCATTTTTATTTTGGAGTAAGTTCTCAATATTTTTCCTAATTCATAATGATAACTTTGTTCATCAATTGTGCCTAAACTTAAAAGCCGTGACGTCAGAAGAAGTCGCAGCCACCTACCTACCTATCCGCTACAAAGTACAAAGCTGGTGGTAAAGGTGGGAGCGGAATGCCAATGTTGCCAATAGCGATGGAGAAGGAAAAGATTACCCGCCTGGCCGAGTTTCTGTCAATTTGCCGTATAGCCAACCAGTAGTTTGTGCAAGCTCCTTGGTTGGACTGTGGAGATCGGACGCCCGCGTGGCCTACCAAGCCTTGCCCGATCCTTTAGGCCGTTTGTCCTCCGCTGTCATCTCCGACAGTCGCTCGGAGACATGCGCGCAGTGGAGAGGCGGTCACAGTACTGTTGTCGGTGTCGTTCTGGTAACGGTGTCGGTGAACATTTACGCTTGCCAAATACCTAGCCGTTTAAGGCGAATACAACACCTATCGTCCCCCCAGGCACTGCAAGTCCGCCTTGGCGCGGCCGAGCGTGCTGCGGGCGACATGGTGCCGCGGCTCCGCGAGCTCCTACTTGGCGCGAGGGTGGTGTGCCGCGCCCTGCCCGACCCGCCCGCGTCGGCCCCGACCTCGGCGTCGTCTACAGCGCCCAACGTCGAGCTGTTCGTGCGCACCGGCCCGCAGAACATACTCGCCTCGGTTAATAATGCGATACTGATGGAGTACGACTTTATTCATCAGTAAGTTATTTTTTCTTTTTAATATTCAGTGACAGCGAACAACAAACAAACAAACGAGCGGACAGCCCACCTGATGGTAAGTAACTGTCGCCCATAACATCTACAATTCATACGGTTGCAGGTAACAAAAACGCGGAACCGCAGGTGCGTTGTCACTGTGAGGACTAAGATAAAATGCCTCATGACTATAATTTCGCTGGCTACCTTATCCTTCAAACCGGAACCGGCGAATTGTTGCCCGGTGGCAGAAATCGATAAGGCGGTGGTACTCACCCAGACGGAGTCCTCAGGCTTGACAGAGTCCTACCACCTGATTTTGTGTGCATAACAGACAGGCGAAGCAAGCAATGATAGAAGTAAGGGATGAAAAGTGATCACCGCCGCTTATGGAACAGCAATACCAGCGCAACCAATTCGTTGACCTCAAAACCTCTTGAAGTGTGCGCTCGGAATTTTACGCCAGGTTCTCATAGATCGGATTTCGAATTGGTCGTGTTAATTAAGAAGTGAATTGGCCGCAGATGATAGTTATCGCCAGATTTTTGCCGTGCGACGCTGTCGTCGGGACGCACAGTGTTCCAAAAACCCTTCGGACCTGACATTTCGAACTAAGCTCAGAATGTGACGCGTTATGTTATTCTAAATGATAAGCAAAAACTCCCGTGTGGAAATTCCTTATAGTTTTAGAGAAAACTCAAACCTAAGTAGGTCGATGTTTTATACTTCGAAAGTAAAATATTTTTTTTTCTACCAGAACAATTACATTATTTGCTCATTTTTTTACATAAATTTATTGAGCGTTTAAAACCCTATTTTTTTATCGCCACCCCTAGTCGAAAATGTAAGCGTAAGGCGAAATAATAATTTTTTTCTTTAAAATGGTTTTATTTTAATATCTATAATAATTCAAGCTATTAGCACCCAAAAATCTATTTAAAAGGTAGAGCATTAAGCTGTCTATCTTCCTAAAAAAAAACAGCTGCTAATTCCGTGGGATATCGGAGAAATTAGATTCTAAATATTTCGTAACTACAAACCCCTGAAACTTAGTAATAGCAATATTTCATATACACATTTGCTATGAACTTTTAGTAAGGTCTAAAATTTAAAAATACAATGGATTGAACGATTTTTATTGTATTAGTAGCTGTTACCCGCGGCAAATAGTACAGTGGAACAGAAAGTAAACTTAAGTTTTTTACAAAAATTCCAAATTTTTTGGCACAATCTTTTATCGTCACCAGGGAGATCTTGGGGCATTTAATGCATGACAAAAATTTCATGTCCGTGCAGTTAACCATTGAGGAGTTCCCTCGTTGGGAGCCGATCCTAAGTGTACCTTCAGGTTATGTTATCATCACCAGAGTGATCTTGGGGCATTGAATGCATGACAAAAATTTGATGTCCGTGCAGTTAACCCTTGAGGAGCTGATCCTAGGTGCACCTTCAGGTTATGCTTATCATAATAATGCATTGTCATCCAAACTAAACAGATATCTACTTTAAAAATGAGTTAATATTAGTTATAATGAGTTATAAAGTATTGTTGGTAATTTTAGTATTTATCTTTTTCTTGCAAAATTATCATTATACAGGGTGTTTCATAATATATGTATAAAGCCGTGAACTGGGTGGAGTGCTACACGTATTAAAACGATAGGTACAATCATTTTTTTCTTGCGTGGAATAGTTAGCGAGAAAATGACTATCGAACTTTTTCTTTTTCAATGTCGATAATGACATTTTAAAAACGAAAGACCGCATCTCTAGAAATAAGTTGTAATAGGTTAATCAACCGCCGACAAACGCCCCGCCCCGCCACGGGCCGAGGCGAGCCGGCCTGTGGCGGTGCCTTTGATCTACGGCGCGGCTTCCATTGACGAAATTTACCTACTTTCGTGTTCGTGTTCGTTCATTCGATTTAGTTGTTCACTTGAAATAGAGCTGCGCTTCAACGTAGTCGATATGATTATTTTTCTTTAAAAACGAAGATTTTTAAATGAAAATTAAAATTCAATGTCCGGATAATTTGAAGTCGCTAGTGTACTCTTTGCAAGCTATACTTTAACACCCTTTCGGCTTTATACATGTATTACGTAACACCCTGTATAATAATTATATTAACGTCAGATTGAAATCCATATTTGGTTGCAAGCATAGGTTTTTTGTTATACGTCTTCTAGTACCTTTATTAGGTTATACCATTTAATTCATTCGATGAAGGGCTAGGTGTGGCGTGGGAAGGGGTCCATCATTTGCATAATTATGACGGCTTTTAGCAACAAACTCCCAATAAACTGCCAAACGCGAATTACAAGAAATAGTACTTCCACTACTCATTCCCGAAGAAGTACCGGCTTCTATTTGTCCAGGACTAGTTTCTCCTCGTGTACTTGCGAAGAGGGTAAGGTGCCGGCTGTGGTGCTATCCACAGCATCACATTCTCCTAACATAT
The DNA here is from genome assembly GCA_907269095.1 of Blastobasis adustella. Lineage (NCBI taxonomy): Eukaryota > Metazoa > Arthropoda > Insecta > Lepidoptera > Blastobasidae > Blastobasis > Blastobasis adustella. Next base: position 10,107,828 of record OU026123.1, on the reverse strand, counting down.
ATATATAATGCGCTATCCACAGCATTATTGGCGGCGGCATGGGTCTGAAACGGCTCCATGTCGCCTCGCCCCCGTTTCTCCAGGCTAGATGTATTGACATGGGGTTTTAGCTAACGCCTAACGAGGGTGGACCCCTTCCCACGCCACACCTAGCCCCTCATCGAATGAATTAAATGGTATAACCTAATAAAGGTACTAGAAGACGTATAACAAAAAACCTATGCTTGCGACCAAATATGGATTTCAATCTGACGTTAATATAATTATTATATAATGATAATTTTGCAAGAAAAAGATAAATACTAAAATTACCAACAATACTTTATAACTCATTATAACTAATATTAACTCAATTTTAAAGCAGATATCTGTTTAGTATGGATGACAATGCATTATTATAAGCATAACCTGAAGGTGCACCTAGGATCAGCTCCTCAAGGGTTAACTGCACGGACATCAAATTTTTGTCATGCATTCAATGCCCCAAGATCACTCTGGTGATGATAACATAACCTGAAGGTACACTTAGGATCGGCTCCCAACGAGGGAACTCCTCAATGGTTAACTGCACGGACATGAAATTTTTGTCATGCATTAAATGCCCCAAGATCTCCCTGGTGACGATAAAAGATTGTGCCAAAAAATTTGGAATTTTTGTAAAAAACTTAAGTTTACTTTCTGTTCCACTGTACTATTTGCCGCGGGTAACAGCTACTAATACAATAAAAATCGTTCAATCCATTGTATTTTTAAATTTTAGACCTTACTAAAAGTTCATAGCAAATGTGTATATGAAATATTGCTATTACTAAGTTTCAGGGGTTTGTAGTTACGAAATATTTAGAATCTAATTTCTCCGATATCCCACGGAATTAGCAGCTGTTTTTTTTTAGGAAGATAGACAGCCTAATGCTCTACCTTTTAAATAGATTTTTGGGTGCTAATAGCTTGAATTATTATAGATATTAAAATAAAACCATTTTAAAGAAAAAAATTATTATTTCGCCTTACGCTTACATTTTCGACTAGGGGTGGCGATAAAAAAATAGGGTTTTAAACGCTCAATAAATTTATGTAAAAAAATGAGCAAATAATGTAATTGTTCTGGTAGAAAAAAATATATTTTACTTTCGAAGTATAAAACATCGACCTACTTAGGTTTGAGTTTTCTCTAAAACTATAAGGAATTTCCACACGGGAGTTTTTGCTTATCATTTAGAATAACATAACGCGTCACATTCTGAGCTTAGTTCGAAATGTCAGGTCCGAAGGGTTTTTGGAATACTGTGGGACGGTGCACTATGGAAAATATAGGTCAGTTTCGGATCGTCAAAAATCTATAACTTCGTGATTTTTTATCATATCGTGATGAATTTTGGTACACATATGCAGTAATGTATGTAGATTCAAATGATATAGAATTTATAGTGATTTCTCATTATATGTTTAAATGTAAATAGCATAGAGACAAAAAATGGGATAAGCACGAAAAAAGTGGTAAATTATTTATTTAAAGTGAAATACAAAGTAATAATTATTATAAAAATTAAAACTAACATTAACCATAAAAAACAAGTAATGTCAATAAAAAAAATTATATAACAATATCTTTAAATTTATCGCTTTCGTCTACTTAACTTATATTTTTTGACATCTACTCTATAATGTGGGTCATGTTGCTCTTAACACATTTAATTTAAGAGTGAGTGAAAAATAAACGCCTTATCTACTTAGGATCTATACACATTTCAGTTGCAAGTGGTGCCACTTTTAGAAGACTTAGTGCTTCTTCCTCAAGATCTTTTACATTGTTTGCGTATGGTTTTCTTAAACTTGTTATATACGGATCGGACGTGTACAATAGAGTTTTAAAAACAAGCTTTTCGGCTACATTTTCTGGCATAATGTAGTCGTATGTTTCGGTAGTCTTTGTTGCGCGACTCTCGTGCGTCTTCCGATAGCTGTCCAATAGGAAGCACTGCGAAATGTTTGATAATACTTTCTCCATGTATAAGTATTTTGTGTATAGATGATGGCATGTAATACCAATTGTATTTGCTCACGTACACTCTTGCAGTTTCCATTGCGTATTCGCCAAATTTTTCGGGATCGATCATCATTCCTGAAGATAAAACTTGTAAAATGATGTAGAGGCGTTTAATTAAGCTTTCATCTACACCTGTAATTTCGGCAGAGCATGTGCTGTTATAGAAAAATCTTCTTGCGGTATTACCATCGTTAGTATTCCCACTACCTTGCCGAGGTTTATCTATTATCAATCCTAACTCCTCCCTGAAACGATTTTGAACGAGTTCTTTCTTTTCCTTCTTCAATATCTTTTTTTCTTCACTTGTAGCAGACCAAGTTTCAAAATCAAGATTATAGGAAATGTGTAATAACATTTCCATACTGCGAATCCAGGCGTGTCAAGTGGAGAGTCCGTACTGGTAGGCACTTTCGTTTCTGGTCTGGCACTAACTTTCGACAAATCATTCATTAGTCGCGGAGTAGCACATATCGTGCACGTGGAACCAGAAGGAGTATCTGTTAGCACTTGAGCCACCTTTCCATCTATCATTGTTAGAAAGAGTTCATGTTTCACTTGAATACCAACATTATCTTCATTAATCAATGATTGTTGTAAAGCTTCAATTTGCCTTCTAATTTCATCTACAACAGCCTTAGTTTTCTCTGGAGTTTCCTTACAAAACTCTATTGAAATGGGTCTACAAAAACGTACAGATGAAGGTACCGGATTTTTCCAAATAATGAAACCTGACTGCTCATCAATTAATCTGATGGGGACCATGGAAGTGATGAACAAATTGGCATCTGAAATTGTTTCCGACTCCTCTGGAAGTATTTGCTTATATTGGCTTTGGCCAGATGAACCATCACATCCCCATTTGCTGTAGAGGATTAACGTTTTATATTGTTTTTGGTAAACTGAATCGATTTTCAAAATTCTAGAAACAGTGTGGTCCAATAAATCTTGGACATTAATTACTTTAGCAGAAGTATTGGTGATCTCAATTGTAGAAGATGGTGGATAGCAAGATTTCTTTAGTTCCTGTATTTTGTAGTAAGGCGGAAATATACAACATTTTCGTTAATTTTTTAAGTTCCTTAAGTATATATATTGTGCTTTAGTTAAATCCAAATCAATAGAAGCACTCAATGCTTCCGGGTCAGAAAGCATTTTTAACTGGTCTGAGTCATTCCAGATACTTGAAATGTAAAATTTCTTTTGATCGGCGTTCGTTAATGATTCGACAAGATGTGCTTCTGTGTTTTAGGCTTATTTAGGCGTAGGCTTTATTGATATGCTCAAAGCCGTATTCTGCGAGTAGAAGAGTATTTTTCCTCTTCTTGGTAGATTCTGAGGAGTCTAAATAAGCCACGCATGGTCTTCCTCGTTGGCCAGAAGTTGATGGTGTAGAATATTGATCAAAGTCCGGTAAATTCACCGAATACCCTGTGTCCAACCAAGTATTATTCTTCTCTAACAATGATTATTTTTTCCGAGATGCCAGGGCCCAGCGCTTATTAAACATTGGACGAATGTGCCTTTGTATGTCACTTATTATAAAACATATGTCGTTTTCAGAAACATTTAATTTTTCCAGTAAAACTTTGGACAATGATTCCACGGTTCTACCTCCCTCGATGTAGGGAAGTATGATATCTCGTTTGGTACAGTTGAAGGAAGACATTGTATAACTATAATACACAATCTGCGGTAATTACAGCCGTAAATGAACTTTACTTCATTTGAAGTTACACTGAACGGCTGGAATAATAATTACCTCACTTTAATAGTATATATTTTGCAATATTGAATCGGTACCTACAAAATTATTATCTCTTATTTTCTCACGCAAAATTGATAAGACCTCTTTGTTATTACGAAATAATTAAAAAAATATAACAATAAAGCCCATACTGTTCGTGCGAACAGTTCCTGTGGTAAACCGCAAAAGAACCGAATTTCCTACTGCGACTTTTATCAATTGTTTTTGTGATATCTTCTAAAACCGCAAATATCCGCAGCTGATTTTTTTTGTATCTTGTTTATGAATAGTTAGACTATGAACTAATACAAAAAGTAGCGGATGGGGAGACGTGGGTAACAGTCATAACTCTAAACGTATATTTTTTTTTTGTGAAAAATTTGGTTATGTTCCTTTTTAAGTACTTTCCCAACTTTCTCCAAATAAAATTAAAATTAAAAAGCTGTTTCGTAAAGTACATAAAATTATCTTCCTAAAAATGTCATACACTGCATATCTGTGCTTAATATTTTTTTCACAATATTGGTTCGAAACATGAACACCCAAAGACTTGAGTTTGGCACCTCTATCTTCAATGTACTTCTGACTATGAAAAATAATATTATTTTGCATATTAGGTAACAAAATCCTATTGAATATTATAACTTGACTATTTGAGTATCAATTTAAATCAAAATATCACCCAGATTATGATATTCGTAAAAACCATTTATGATATGCCCTTGTTCTACCATTTTCCATAGTGCGGTGGATGAACAAAATCCGAACCGTGTAAATTCAATAGGTTCTGTTTCTGAACCAGCGATTCACATATTTTTTCTCTGTGTTGTAGTGCATGCTTATGTACCTAGTTGTCGGATATCAAAATAGGTAGATATTGGAATATGAACAACTTAGAATATTCTCCTAGAATGTTTCTATTCTGCAGCTTATTATGTCAAATTAATGCATCTTGGCTAGGCACTTAATCGACAGTCCCAATAGAAACTATACGAAGCGATTGGCGTCTTGGCTAGATCAGCACGGTCGCCTGGCCGAGTCGCTGTTGCCAGGAAACCTAGATCCATATAAATAACTTACATGAACAAGTTATTTCCTTCCTATTTGCTTGTTCCCAACATTGTTGACGCTCTCAAAGTTGTCACAACACTCCAACCGTTGCTATTCCAGGGGCAAAGTGAAGGAGACGGAGGCCAACGAGCCCTCAGACCACGTGGAGGCGCTGACCCGCAAGAAGGAGCGCATCTTCCGCAGCGCGTCGCTGGCGGGCGCGGCGGCGGCGGCCGCGGCCGCGGACGACCGCGGTGACCGCGACCGCGCCGACCGTGACCGCGCCGACCGTGACCGCGCCGCGTCCGCGCTGCCGCCGCCCGCGCTGCCCGCGCCCGGGAAGTGCTTCGATGTCTACATCGCGATGGCGGCCAACCCGTGGAACTTTGTGGTCAGTTTTTTTTATGCCACTGATGTGGCAAACAAGCTTTCCGCCTGCCTGATGGTAAACAGTCACCGCAGTCTATGGACGTTTGCAATACCAGGCCTTGCCGACCCCGTAAAACATTTTCACTCCTTTCTTGAAGAACTCCATGTTGTACTCCCCAGGAAAAACCTCTCCAGGTGGTTCATTCCCCAACGTTAGTGTGCGTGGGAGAAAGTTCCTTTGGAACAGCACAGTTCGCGACCAATTTGGGTCCAAGGGATGTTTCTTGGCTTGGCTGTCCTATATAGTTAGTAGTGAGCTTGTGCTAGCAAGGATCATGTGCAGTTGTGCATAATATCAGGATCGTCGTGAACATTAAATTTTATGGCTATTGTATTTTATATTTGTTGGCTTGAGATATATGTACCACACTCTCCCTGATGGACATGTAGAAGTGTGGGACTAATATAGGGGAGGCTTCGGTCCAAAATTAGGCTGATACGGGTCTGTAGACGTCGAGAACACATAACCTACAAATGTCTTTAACAACCGTGAAAATACTCCATATAGGTTACAATACAGAGAGTCACTTTGTTTTTGTTAACCGAATGCGTTCCTGTTGGCATTTGTAGCGCAAATATCAAGTATGTGTGAGTTGGTGGTGCCGCACAAATAATAAATTTCTGAAAATCTATAATTTTTACTGCAACAGGTACAGCCGAATAGCACCAGGCATACACTCCAAACAATGATGGCGTCTTTGCAAAAAGAGTGTCCGAAAATGACTGAGGCTGATGCTCCACTGAAGCCAGCCAATGGCGAGTTGTACACAGTGTATTATGACAAGGATTCTTCTTGGTATAGGTGAGTTGATCCTACCCATACTAATATTATAAATATGAAAGTTTGTGCAGGTGTACGGTTGGATATTTGTTACTCAATTACACCTTAGCATGTTAAAGGATTTGGATGAATGTTATCACACACAAGGCAGACCATATCCTAGATTTGGTCAAAGGATACAATTTTTGGGTATGGTTGCCTGCTAATAAATATGCTTGGACAAATTCACACATCGCTATCTAGCTCCAAAGTAAGCAAAGCTGTTAGATAACTAATAAACTACTACGGCGTGAAAAAAGTGTATCCCTAAACAACTGTTTTCGAATACGTAAGTGGAACATTACGCTATGAGTGTCTACTTATACGATATCTACTCCCCCGTGCAGGGTGACGGTGGCCGGCGCGGTGTCCACGGAGACGGTGTCGGTGTACTTCTGCGACTACGGCGACCTGGCGCTGTTCGCGGCGCGGGAGCTGCGGCCCGTGCCCGCCGCCGCGCCGCTGGCGCGCACGCTGCCGCCGCAGGCGCTCAAGGCGAGGCTCTACGGTACGCACACGCATTACAACCTAATACATACAGAGTTGGGGCGCTCAAGGCGAGGCTCTACGGTACGCACACGGATTCTAACCTAATACATACACAGTTGAGGCGCTCAAGGCGAGGCTCTACGGTACGCACACGCATTACAACCTAATACATACAGAGTTGGGGCGCTCAAGGCGAGGCTCTACGGTACGCACACGGATTCTAACCCAGCTTGTAGACCAGGCGCGACTTCGTTTGCGTACACCTACTTTACCCCTACCTTTTTTACGTTATATGGCAGACAAACAGGCAAGCGGACCACCTGATGGAAAGTAGTCACCGCCGCCTGTGGACATCAGCAACATCAGGGGCGCTACTAATCCCCTACCCTTACCTTTTTTGAATCACTCTGTCTATTGTTGAAAAACCGCATTAAAATCCGTTGCGTAGTTAAAAAAGAATCTAAGCGTACATAGATACATAGGGACAGACGACGGGAAGTGACTTTATTCTAAATATAGATACATACACGGTACACACCCTCACCACTCACGCTCGTATCCTGCGGGTAATCAGAGATTGTCGAGTGCCACAAGCTATGATGCTGACCGACCTTTTTTGCCTCTTCCACATTCTTGCATCTTTTCATACATTTAAGCCAGTTGAGCGTATTTCTGACTTGTCCTTTTTTGGGGAATGCTCTTTTTAAACAGGCATGCTGACATCGTGAATTAGATTGTCCTGAGGGTCTACCTGCGGCACGTCAGGCGTGAATGCCGAAGACTTTTGCCTAGCACCACAACCTACTGTGTTGTTTGTAAACGGTTAGGAATCCGAAAAAACATGTGATGCAAAATTTGTAGAGAATTTTTTAGGATCGAATTTAGTCATGTACCACATTCTCATAAGACGCACTGTTTTCGAGATATATACAAAAAAAAAAAAAAAAAAATGGGACCTTCGGGCCACCCCTCACACCAAAAGCATCAAAGAGACAGGTGTATATTTTTAGTTTGTTGATTAAAAGCAATACGCAATAATTATTTCTATTGCAATTAGTTCCACCTCAAGACCCATTTTCAGTTTATTCTGTTCCACTAATTCTCGAATATGCGATATGCGAAGATTTCCTCCCGAAGTCTTTCTTCAGAACACATGGCATGACATGACACCTAGTCAAGACTTGTGTTTACTATTTGGCATAAAAGCTTCTTCAATCAACGCCCCCAAAGCGAAGCCGAAACCCTATAAAGAATAGTTTCGGGTAAACTTTTGACTTACAGATATATGGCCTCTTCACCAAGACTGGACTGTAGAAGACTGCATTAGATTCCAAGAGCTGTGCGTGGAGCAGCAGTTCGTGGGCATCTGCAAGGACGTCGGCAAGGACCCGCTGAACCCCAGCGAGCCGCTGCTGACACTGGACCTGATCGACACATCCACGGAGGAGGACGTGTACCTGAACAAGCAACTGGTGGCCGAGGGCCGCGCGAGACTCGCCTCTGTCGCAGCCAACCAAACCGCCACCCTCCAATAAATTCCAACTCTACTACTATAAGCTACGTAACGCATTTTAAAATAAACAAAAATATAGGTGTAAAACTATTAAACCAAACTCTGCTAGATAAGTTATTAGTGGTTTAATTTTTTTACTACCTGCAAAAAAATGTTCCATGTTATCCTTTGTTTATGTTTTTATTCCTTTTAAAATGTTATAAGTCATTGTAATACTCTTGTTATGTTATAAAGACATGATTTTATATTTAAGCATATTCTGTTGGTAAGTGCTCGGGAATGTATAGAACATTTCCAGCACAGTGTTTAAGTAAACTTGAAATTGATATTAAAAAATTTAAATCTTACATTTAGTCGGAGTAGGAGCATGTAATTCCATTTAATCGCATAACTATAGATGTTATACTAAGTATTACGTAGCGTATTTAAACAAGACTTCTTACTTAGCGCAGTTAGTGCGATTGTAGCTGTGAATAGGAATTTGTAGTATTAATACCTAGTCAATACTACAAAATCCTATTCTTTATTTTTCATTGTACATTTGCAACTCGCACGCATTAAAATTGTTTAAACAACACTTTTAGACGAATATAACTGTATTCTCACATAGTTATTATTATTAATAAAAACGCTTAACAGTAGCGTGCGTTTTTAAAACTCAAGTTATATTGGGCGGCTCAGTTGCGTGAATGAGCCGCTTCGCCGCGAAGTTACAAGCAACTGTATACCTTAGCTCTACGGTCTAAGGTATAGATCAAGTTATGACACAATTTGGCCAATTGTCAATTTGCAGAGGATTCGTTCTATTTATTATGCCATAGAGCTAACGTATACAGTTTCTTGGGCTCAAGTTATATTTTGCGCCCCATCGCGCGGAGGAGCCGCTTCGCCGCGAAGTTACAGGCAACTGTATATCTTTGCTGTTAAGTTACCGACAATTTGTTCTGTAGCGCGTTGGCTAATGATACAGAACAAACAAGCAACTGTGTACCTTAGCGCGACCGAGTCGCTATTATAACTTGAGCCTTACGTGCAAACTATGCCCTGCACGGGTAGCACAAGTGTGTCCGCGACAAAGCTCGCGCCGCGAGAGTGTTTCTCTCTTTCTCTCAATACTAAGATGAAAGAGATAGCAATACCTATGTCGCGCCTTTTCTCGATTATCGCGTGCGAGAGCAACTGTTTATAATTACCATTTGACTTCAACTCTACGTAGACTTAACGTATTCAACATTTCTTTATCTAAAACAGAAATTGTATCATTGGATTTCATTATTTCAACTTTACATAAGTGATGAAAACAATGCTCATTAACAACGTATTGCTTATTCTCTAGGGAGTACATAACATTAATCACGGTAAACCTCTCACATATGAATATGCCGAGTAAAGATAAAATATATCAATCTTCATATAACCTGTTTTATTTTATATTAGCAGCCAGACAGACCTCATACCTTGACTGCGAGTCTCGCGCATATTTCGCCCTGAACATTTCATTTTTTATCCCGCGGGAACCAATTATTATTACGGGATCAAAAGTAGTGAAGTGGGGTTTTGAAGATTCTGCGGTTGGGAATGGGCCTAAGTGTATGGATCGACCTAGCAGCCTTTTGATTTTATCCAATTTTATTAATCGATGGAGAGGACAAGAGACGGCGGTCACATTTTTTATAAACATGCAATTTTGTGACCAATGTGCCAGGCAATTAGGCGATAAAATTGCTAGTCCAGCTGCGGTACCGTCGATCTCTGATAGTACGCCTTCTATTATAAAGTATAGTAAAATATTCTATTATAAAGTACATTTTTCTAGCATAATAATATTATTCAATTTAAAAGTGCGATGGTTCAAAATCAAAATGCGAAACGAAGAATTACGACACTTAGTACGGCGGTACGAATTCTGTAACGTCATTCCACGGTGAGATCAAGATGGAGATGTTCAATTGGAGGTAGGCGGTACCACCCCTGGGGTAGAACGCCGCCATCTTGATCCCATCCTGTGGAATATTGTCACAACCTCCAATTCGAATAGGCTCTACTCAAAAGATTGGAAAGTTGGCTACCTTCATGGTTAAGCGACCAAAGGCTCGGCAAAAGTATTGACAAAACTTAGTTGTTGGGCGAACATGTTGGCAAAACTTTTGCCGAGACTGGTAGACCCTCTACATTTCGTACAAGGGTACAATCTGAGTGCCATACACGGGTATTTCAAAAAATATAGTTAAAGAGGCAAATACCGCTTATATCTCCTCCGATAGGGGAGAGGGGGGCAGAATTGAACATTTTTTAGAAAAAACATGAAAACTTAAAACTTTTTCTAGATTGAACATTCTGCTTTCACTGCCTGATTTACTTCATTATTAAGGATGAAATTTAATATTGTCGCAAAATCAATATGCCAACGACAAAGTTGGCAAAAAATCTCTTTATATGTAACTTCAGGAAAATGTTCAAAACTACCCCGAACATGGGGCAGGTTTGAACACGCCTGGGGCACTTTTGAATAATCGGTTTTACAAAGAAATACAACAATATAGACGATAATTATATTTTTAATTAACAGGCCATATACACCATAGATACTAGAAAAATATAATCGATTTATTATCTAGTAGTATGATAAATGATTTTTACAAAAAATTAATCTAGTGGACTATCCCCTGGGGCAGTATTGAATAGGTTAGTAAAACATTTCCTTCAGGTTGAAAACACTCCTCCTTTTTATTTTAAATATCGCACTTTTTTTCTCCAGACGAGACCCTAATTTTCTCAACTTACAAACAAAACTAAACTGTTATTAGAATAGGAATCTAGGAATCAGGATTAAAACATCAGAACAAAACCTTAAAAATAAAAAACAATCCTTTAAATCTTCTCATTAAATAGTTTTAAAAACTTTGACAATAGCTAAAATGGCACAATAAGTATCTCAGATTGAAGTTACAAAAGTTACAAAAACATCAATATATTCTTAATCTATTATACCTCCTCTTTTATTTAATGAACACATCTTGTAATATATCTCAAAATAAGTATCTATTTATCAATTTTTAACTTTCTCAACGACTTAAGGAATTCGAAAGCTCCTACTTTTCTGAGGAGGAATTTTTTTCACAAGTTGTGTTTTACCAATTAAACTAATGTCTGGTTTCTCTGGTAACTTGAATTTTGTATCCGTTACTTTTTTAGCAAATTTCACATTGTAGCTGGCCAATGATTCATTTGTTATCTGACCTACGTAACACTGCAAAATATTTTTATCAGATACAAAATTATGATACATTCATTTTCTAGGGCAATCTTTTCCGGTGTATCTGTAAGACTTCTAGACTTTCCCTTTTTTCTGCCCCTGCTTGAGTTTTTGAGAGGTGCAGCTCTGGGAAGAGGCCATACAGCTTCAGGTGAAATAATATTCTGATTATCTAAAGATGAGTGAGCTAACGGTGAGCAAATTAGAGAAGGAGGGGTTCCACAATCTTTGACCCCGGGTAGTAAAGTTGTGGAGGGTCCTGCTGTGGCTTCCGGTGCTGTCAAACCAGGCACTTCACTATCTTTGACTATAGGTTGTATAGCTGTGGAGGGTCCTGCTGTGGCCTGCAGCGCTGTCAAATCAGATACTCCTTGTGCTTCAGGTAAAAATATTTAAGGAGTGGGTGACACTTCCAATGAATTACCACCAGCCAGGTTAAATAAAACACAAACACAACAGAAAGGACGGGGCACGGACGCGGCAGGTTGCGGACCAGTCAAGAACGCGGGCAAGACAAGGACAGCAAGCGCTGCGTACGAGGCCCCCCGGTCTCGCCCGTGCCTCGTCATTTCTGTATGTTTTGCAAAAGGGCGGAGACGTGTCAGCGTTGGGTCCGCGGCCGGTCTTTGCTGTATGTTTTGCGTCGCGAAGTTTCTATACATTTTGTATGAAAGTAAATTCAAGCGCCGCGTCTGTGTCTTACATCTTTTCTGGGAGGCCGGTCTTTTGAACAAAATTCAAAGCTGCCCCCTTTACTTTGTTCAAAGCTGTCTTAAACTCTTGTCTTAAAGATACCCAAGTTGTACCGCTCAGGAACAACATGTGAAGGCAGCGAGTTCCTATCTCTTGCCGTTCGCAATAGAAAAGAGTTAGAAAAACGCTAAATGCGTAGTGGTGGAAACTGGTATCGACAATATAGGGATGGTACGCTGACCTACACCTGGAGCCCCGAAGATGGAATGGGGCTGCTAACTACTAGCTGGTGGAACTAACTTATGTAATTCCGTCGCACATTCCCCAAAGTGTAGTCTGTAGAAAACCGCCAGAGATGCCACTTTAGGGCGGTGATCCAGATCCTGTAGATATTCCTGCACTAACGGCTGATTGTCTATCAGTTTCTTGGCGTGTCTCTCAACCGAGTCTACAGCAACTAGATAGACCTTGGCAGATCCGTCCCATAGGTGAAAACAGTATTCCATGCAAGGTCGAATTTGGGCTTTATACATATTATATATAGTAGCAACCTCTGCTCAGATGAGAAATACCGCCTTGCCCTAGATAGAATGCCTAGTTTTTTGGCAGCAGTTTTAGCTATGGACTTGATGTACCCATAAAAGTCCAGCTTGGATGACACTTCCATGCCCAGCTGGCGGAGGCTATCACGTATTTGTAGGGGCACACCCTGGAAAGTTGGAGTCCGACGGAATGTACTTCACTTAGCGGTGAACAAACATGCCTGTGTTTTAGACGCGTTGAAATGCACAAGATTGGCAACTCCCCAATCAGAAACATTCTGGAGAGCTTATTCCAGGCGATCAATGAGAGACTCTCGACAAGACTCGACATCCTCTCTTTTGGACTTTGCACTGGATGTGTACCTGTCCGTCACTGTGGTGCCATCTGCATACCTAAAAACAGCGGACACGAGCAGATCATTTACGTGCAACAGGAACAGGGTGTTAGGTTCTGTACAGGGTTGTGTTCTATCGTCCCTAGCTTATCAGCGTAAACATATCCCCAAAGAAAATAATCTTAGATTTTAATTAGAGTTAGATTGCACAATCTGGATGTTCAACGTAACATTATTCATTTATGTTAATTTTTCCTCCACACAAAATTTTGTTTAGCGCTGAAGCCCACTTTTGGTTGAATGGTTTTGTCTTTTGATAGAATAAACACGCAGCGGCCACCGAAATATTATTTATTATTTTTCCAATAAGGCTAGTTTCACTGATATTAAATATGTTTTTCTTTGTAATATTTCAAATTTAAAACAAAAGGTTAAAAAAAATACCTTTTACTTACATTGTCTTAAAAAATGGGTAAATTCCCGGGTATACCTGGGTACCCGGGTATTAAAATATTAATACCCGATACCCGGGTATCTAAAAACGTCGGGTATTCGAAAACCCTAGTAGTTACGATGCACTTGGCGTGTTCAGACCTGCCCCATGTTCGGGGTAGTTTTGAACATTTTCCTGAAGTTACATATAAAGAGATTCCAACTTTGTCGTTGGCATATTGATTTTGCGACAATATTAAATTTCATCCTTAATAATGTAGTAAATCAGGCAGTGAAAGCAGAATGTTCAATCTAGAAAAAGTTTTAAGTTTTCATGTTTTTTCTAAAAAATGTTCAATTCTGCCCCCCTCTCCCCTATCGGAGTAGATATAAGCGGTATTTGCCTCTTTAACTATATTTTTTGAAATACCCGTGTATGGCACTCAGATTGTACCCTTGTACGAAATCCCTTAAATACCCGGGTATACCCGACCCCAGGTACCAGCTGGATGCGAAAAGCACAGGACCGGCCTTTGTGGTGATCTCTGGGGGAGGCCTATGCCCAGCAGTGGGCGTCTTCTGGCTGATATGATGATGATGATGATGATGATGACCCGACCCCGGGTACCCGGATAGAAAACCCTAGTCACTACTGTAGACTTACCGTAATGATTTAATTTTATTTTAATTCTGCCACCTAACGTAGTCATAAATTACTATGTGTGAGAAAGTTACCGTATTTTTTAGTATACTGTCATTGAAATAAACTGATAACTGATAGATACCATTAACGGAAATCTATTGTCAAAACAAGCCTTTAAAATGAACAACAAAACATTTGATCAGTTGAACTAAATAAAGATATGTTGAATAAAGTTAATGTAGGTATCTATGTGCAACAAAACTAAATCAATTATAACTATTGAAAGTGACTCTGAAATATCAATAGGTATATATAAAATAAACTAAGTAACACATTTTAAGAGTATGCTCCGGGTTTTCTACCGCGTACCTTTGTTGACGAGTAGCCCGATATTTCGACACAGTTGCATACTCTTAAAATGTGTGATAATAACCGCGATAGTTTAAAACATTATGCTAAACTAAGTAATTTTTTCTTTAATTTTCCTTTCACGATAATATTATTCATAAATATTATAAAAAACAAAGTAAAACGTAAGCTATTTATTGTTGTCTGTGTGCAATAAAGTGTTTTTCTATCTATAATATTCAAATTTATCATCGTAATTCTACCGTATTTTTATTATTAATGCCGTAATTTTCCCAAAGATGTGGTAATTTCATATCACTGTGCACCGTAATATTGATTATTTAACCTGGCAACATTGACTCACTGAGTCATACATAAACTTCAAACAAACTACGCCAAGCCATAGAGAAAAAATTTTGTATACAGAAGCAGAGACTACATTTCGAGTTTAAATACGAGACAAAATGTCACACATCTCTATAACACACACACTAATGCAAATGCAGGGACGGAACAAGGCAGCCCATCTGCAGATAAGTAATATTTTCCTACGACTTTCTACTCGTAACGAACACAAACAAATCTGACTTCTATTTCGCTTCAGACGACTACGTATTTATTTTTTAAATTGTCCTTATAATTTAATATTGTCATTAAGGTAAGGTTTTTAGTGCATCATACCCACGGCCTGATACCTACCACCGTCTTTTCAATCTCTCGATTCTACATACCGTGAATCGGCAGTGCTTGCTTTTGCAAAAAGGAGGGTTATGATTTTGACCAGTATGAATGTTTATTTGTTGCCTCGTAACTTCTAAACTAAGTAGGTACCTACTTACTTATCGTTAGAAGCGTCTTCATTGTCTACAGGTAGGCCTATGTGATTTCACAACAAATTGAATATGATGTCCTCTAGAGGATATACTCATGAAAAAAAAATAATGAAAAGGATAAGTGCATTAATATATTAAACAGGCAGTATATTCTTTATTTTCAGTAAAAATTCATATAATGATGGTGCACCAGGACAGAAGGGACTTGCATCTAATTATTATCTTGTTCTTCAAAATGTTTACAACGCAGCACTTCCAATTTGCAACCCAGACATCACCATGTCTGGTCTTTAGGAAACCTAGAAAAACAAATAAATGTAAATAAACGTAAATACGCGATTAATCCGTTGTTTCATAAAATGTCTGAACATTTAAAATGTCATTTAGGTATATTTTGTGTATGAAACCCTAATACATATAAAATTGTGGACCGCTATTTACAAGATTTGAGTATTAAAATTCTATACAATAAATACGAAGTCCGACCCTGTTAGCATCAAAATATTTTCGTACCTATTTACGCACTGAAATATTGCTCAGTTTGGCAATAATTTTAAATCTATCTTTAATGGCATATTGTTTTAAGATAAAGCATTTCAATTATTGCAAATTCACACTATTACGATGCTTATTTTTATCACAATTTCTAAAATTGATTCCCGATCGCCGCGACCACGAATGAAATTACTTACCGATGAAAAGATAATCCATTTGTATTTCCATACTTTGCGCTTTCTAATAAATGTGCACAAAATTACACCGTCTTTTAAATGGTTTGATTTAAATTTTATTACGAAATTATAAAATTTACACCGATGATTCAAAAGAAACGTCAGGTCGTTAGGCCCTCGAGCAATGTGTCGAATGTTCAAAACATTGCGCGCGTCATTTTCCGTGTACTTATTCCTATGGATGAAAAAACGGGATAGCAAGATTCATAATCATTGTAGAGCGAGCGAACAGGGAATATTTGTGATTTGTGTTTAGTCTGTTATGTCTGTGCGCCAAGCGCATATATATAGTTCATAGTTTGTGGCCAAGCGTAGTAATATGTGCGCCAAGCAGCAAGCCGGTCGCCTGTCTGCGTATTTATTTCGCGATTTTCGCGTGCTCGTCTTTGAATTGTATTTCCTTGTTGTATAAAGCGTACTCCACATGTCCGCCGAAACTTTCGGTAAAACTTTGGTCGACCCTCTACATTCTCGCCTTTTAGGGATGCGGTGGGTGTCAAAACGCGTCGACATTATATCGATTCATCAGTGTAATATCGCTAATCTGTTGTAAACAGGGTCACAGACGTGATGGCAGCTGCTTTACTGTAATTACTTGATCTACTAATATCCTGGATCATGGTCAAGTTTACCCCGAATCTGTTACGGGAAAAAGCGCTAGGAATATAAATATAAAATCGATCGAATCGAGACGACAACGAACTATCTCTACTTAGTCTATGAAATAGGCGAGACATGCCCAACATGCACGGGACTACACGAATATAGGCGAATACTTCCTCTACACTCTCTTGTTCCCGCGGAACTGTCCACATGTGGAGTGCGCTATACACGGGACTACACGAATATAGGCGAATACTCCCTCTACATTCTCGTGTTCCCGCGGAACTGTCCATATGTGGAGTGCGCTTTATTAGTGGTTTCAAGATACTCGTTCAAATACTACGCAGTTTCTTAAATAAGCAAGTGAACGAACAACATGAAGAAATTTAAAAACGAGAAAACGTGGTGTAGTTCGTAGTTGGTACTCCAATATTTGGCTCATCTAAAATGGCTTCAGCCTTACGAAGACGTGCAAATGTAAGTAGAAACCTGTTTTCTATATTATATTATATGCCACAAGCTGCTGCTGTGACGCACTCTTTTGCCTCTGTCTCAGAATATACCTTGGAAAGCGGACAATTTCCGCCCACTACATCTGGCGGGAACAGAGGTTAGTATGCTCATTTTGATCTAGGCTATGCCTGTACCGAGTTTTATGCTTCAGTCACAATCTGCAAGATTCATGTCACTAACACCCCAGCTATTATAATTTAAATAATTTGTGTGTTTTACAACTAATGGTTATGAAAATATTTATTTTTATTTTAGGTCCGTTTGCCTCCAGGAGTAAACAAGATTCTTTACATAAGAAACTTGCCCTACAATATATCAGTAGAAGAAATGTATGATATATTTGGAAAGTTTGGTGCTATCAGAAAAATTCGTATGTAAGTATTATTGTATCTTTAAATTTTTGAGAGGGGGTGGCTCGGGGAGGAGGAGAGTAACGTAAAATAATGAGATTTAATAATGCTGCATTTTTTTGCAGTTTCACACCTCTTAAGACCTAAATCTTTTGTTGGTTGATTTTACATTGTTGCTAGATTTCCAAAACAGGACAGACATGAGGCTGATCTGATTAGATGATGTATATTTTTGCATTTTCTGTATTCACCACAGTTTCTGTTAGCAAACCTAACCGCTAGATATTTTGTTATAGGGGGAATACGCCAGAAACACGAGGCATAGCATTTGTAGTCTACGAGGACATACATATTTGATGCTAAAAATGTTTGTGATCATTTGTCCGGCTTCAACGTCTGCAATAGTATGGTGCACTATTATAGACCCAATAGAGCCTTCAAGAGTATTGACATTGAAAAGAAACATGAAGAAATTGATACATTAAAAAAGAAGTTTGGAATATCCTCAAGGTATTACTCAAGAAGAAATACGTAAATGAATCTAGGTTAAGATGTAGTATGTGATTAAAGTAAGTTGCTTTTAAAATATCTTTTATTTAACATTGGGTTACTTACATTTATTTACAAATGTAATTCTTCAGCACTCACATATAGTAAACACTCCTCCGTATGCTTGAAACGTAAGGACTTTTAAAACTGGATATATAACACTTTCGACACATATCTGTAGTGAAAGTAAATTAAATGTTAAAGATATATTTCTAAAAAACAAAAGAATGTTTAGTTTTAGTAAAATTTGCTATCTTTTATGAATACTTTTCCTCCAGGTATGGTTCAGATATTCATGTCAACGTCCCATAGCAGTACTTAATTGTTAGATTTGGCGTTCTCCACATCAGTGGATAGTTTTGCCATAATATCCACGCTTAGTAAGCGGGTTGGAGAACGCCGTATCGTCAACACACAGCAAAAAACGCATTTTCTATTCTATGGAGGTCGTAGCTAGGTAACACTTAACACTTTCACTGCGAGCCAAAATATGAGAGAGTCAGGTTAGGTTAGGTTACAAACGCGACCTGATGAGTCGTGCGCGCAGCTGTATGGCACCCGCATTAATCCATACGCGTGTGCGACGCGAGTGTGCGTTTTGCTTTTCAATAAGTAGATTATTTTCTTCGTAAAGTTAATAAAGTAGGTACTTTAAAGACTTTTTCGCGTTTTTGCTTTTTTCGCAAAAGTTTTATTACCTACCCTATTGAAATAGAAAAGATAAGCGGCCCAAGAGATAACATTCATCGGTGCAAATAATATTTCTTCGACTTTCTAAACGCCTTATCTTAAAACGAATTACTGGAATGGAAACTAATTGTACAAAAATATTATTTGTTGTTTTATTGTACTCTTATCCCTTGACCTAACTAACTTGATCTAAACTTGACCTAACCTGACCCTTTTAACTGCTTTTCGGAAAATAATTGAATGGGTAGGTACTTACCTACCCCTTATCTTAAACCTTATCTGCTTTGCAAGTGGGATTTCTCCTGACTACCTATATCAATAACATGACTCAAGTTGTTTTTGACCTTCAAATATTGTATCCCAAATATCATTGTAAAATCATAGGCCCCATTGACAGCGATACCTATAGGCACCTACGTAGGTAATGTAGGGATCTCATAGAATAAATTAGAATGCCTAACCCTAATCAAATATTTATGTTTTAAAAATATCAATAAAGTACCTATATAGAAATAGGTATTTAAGTACTTACAGATTGTACATAATCTACAATAGAAACTAAAGTCGAGCCGATGAGGTAGGGCGTTCAACGGCGCTCTCGTAATAAATTATAGAATAAAATAAAATTATTTGCCAGGCAAAGCCCGGCCGTAATGCCTCTCCGCGCGTTTTAGCATTGTGTATGACCAAACGATCCCGCACGCACTCGCGTAATGCAGATTTTGTATACATCGGTGTTGCGGGTAGCGACACAATTCATTATTTGATTGTAACCTACTATAAGAGGCAGTGCATTAAACGCTGATTTACCGTACTTACGTGTCTCATTTACAACAACCGGCGAATCGAGTCGTGCTTACTAGCGTAGATAACGCCAGTTACGACCCAAATGTTGGGTCGCCACACATCCCTCGAATATGCGATACGCAAAAATTTCATCTCGTAGTCATTCGTCATAACACATGGCATGACTTACCCGAGACTTGGCCAAGACTTATGTTTACTATTTGACATAAAAGCTTCTTTAATTAACGCCCCCAAAGCGAAGCCTAAAGCCTGTATATAATAGTTTCAGGTAACAAGAGACGGCGGTCACATTTTTATAGAAACAGGCAATTTTCGAGCAATATGCCAGGTAATTATGCGATCAAATTGCTAGTGCCCAGCAGTGGTACCGCCGATCTCTGATAGTACGCCTTCTATTATAAAGTATAGTAAAATAATCTATTATAAAGTATATTTAACTAGCATATTATTCAAATTAAAAGTGCGATGGTTCAATATCAAAATGCGAAACGAGTCGTTACTATATACTCCTCGAATCGTTACGATATTTAGCTCGGCGGTACAAATTCTGTGACGTCATTCCACGGTGATGGCAATTGGTTGGCGATGTTCAATTGGAGTAGGTGGTACCACGCCTGGGGTGGAACGCCGCCATCTTGATCCTACCCTGTGGAATAGTGTCACAACATCCAATTCGAATAGGCTCTACTCAAAAGATTGGAAAGTTACCTTCATGGTTAATCGACTAAAAACTCGGCAAAAGTTTTGCCAAAAGTTTCGGTGAACATGTGGCGTGTGCTAGTTTTGGCAAAACTTTTGCCGAGACTTTGGTAGACCCTCTACATTCTCCCCTATTAGGGATGTGGTAGGTGTCAAAATGCGTCGATATTATATCGATTCATCTGCTGTAAGCAGGGTCACATAGGTGATGGTTACAGTTTACCTCCATTTTAAAATCACTGACGTCGAGGATGCTTTTAGTTTTCTTAACGATATCTTAAAGCGCATTTGTTCCTGGGCCAACTATTATGGTCTGTTGGTAAACCCGAAGAAGTCTCAGGTTCTGACACGGTTATCCCCCAAATTTGTTACGATGGAATTTCCATTCCACTTAGCAAAAAAGCAAAAATCCTAGGTTTGATTTTAGAGCCCAATTTGTCCTGGGTGTCTGATGACGCATTTTTCGTTCCATTCTATCAAACATCTCCAAAGTTTTCTGCCATTGAAAACTAAAATCTGTCTTGCTCAAACTCTTCTCTCTTCCTCTTCTGGGCTATGCAGGCTGTTGCTAGATGCCACTGAGGAGCTTTTAAGTAAGCTAGAGCGACTTCAAAACTTGTGCATACGCTTTATTCTTCGAAAATACGACCATGTTTCAAGATATAGATCCCAACGTAAGTGGCTCCCAATTTGACTACGTAGGAATGCTCACATCCTTTCCACTCTATAACATCCTTTATAACTCGTCCGATCCTTTATATCTCTCGGAACGGTTTCATTTCTCCCGTCCACTAGACAAACATGGTCGTCTCAATTTATGAACCTCGTTAGCAAAACCTCCTCACCATTCCGATTTCTATTCCTACTCCTTCACTGTTCATGCTGCAAAGTTGTGGAACTCTCTGCCGTATGAAATACGCGATAGTAAATCTATCGGTTATTTTAAGAAACGTGTGAAAGAGCACTATCTCTCTCTTAGTACCTGAAAATGCAGGGTACAATGCCTATAGATAATTTGTAGGTATCTATGTATTTTATGCATTGGTATAAGTAGTAGTAGTAGGTATATGTAGTTTATTATATTGGCATCTTATATGTGTATGTATATTTAGTTAAATATAATGGGAATATATTATTATTGTGCATATCTGATCTGCGACTACTTATCACATATTTCTATGATAGGCCTGCTGGAAGACATTTTTTCATTATTCTTTATAAGAAATAAGTTGTGTAATCTATGCTTTGTATTTTTCCTCAAACTTTCATGTATACAATAAACTGAAAAATAAATAATTAAAATAAATTCACGGGATTCACGAAAATAGGCGAATACTTCCTCTAGATTCTTGTGATCCCGTGGATTGAGGAAAATGTGGAGTGTATGTTTTGAATATCGGCTACTGTCAACACTGCCGTAACTGTGACTTAGTGATGGCACTCGAATCGAAAATTAATATTCCAATCATCGATTCCATGATTCGATTTAACCCTTGATTCAAATTGATTAATGATTCGAGTCATTACGAATAGATTTTAATAAATAAAAATACGTCATTGAATACTTAGATAGATCTAATTGTGAATTTACAATTAGATCTATCTAAGTATTCAAAAACTTTTTACGAAAACAAAATTGTTGACAACGAAAAATATCTACCTGAAGGAACTATTATCTGAACTATAAGGTAAGTGTGTCGCGTAATGAAAGATTCGAATCAAAGAAATTGATTTGATTTGAATCAGATCGTGGTTTCGAATCAACTCGACAAATCGAATCAAGCGATGATTCGAATCGACTAAAATCTCATTCGATTCGAGTTTTGACCGTCATCTGTCGAATCAAATGTGATTCGAGTCGCATCTCTACTGTCTCACTCTCTACATTATGAGTGTGACTCATACATAAACTTCAAACTACACCAAGGCCCAAGCGTACTTTAGTAATCTGTCATCTGTGCGTCAAACAGCGAGCCGGTCGCTTGTCTGTGTATTTGTTTCGCTATTTTCGCGTGCTCGTCTTTTAATTGTATTTCCTAGTTGTATTAGTGGTTTCAAGATACTCGTTCAAATACTACACAGTTTCTTGAATAAGCAAGTCAACGAACAACACCAAGAAATATAAAAACGAGAAAAAGTTGTGTAGTTTGTAGTTGGCACTCCAGTTTTTGGCTTATCTAAAATGGCTTTAGCATTACAGAGACGTGCAAATGTAAGTAGAAACCTCTTTTCTATATTATATGCCCATATCCTTTGGATTAGTTGATTCGAGTGTCACAAGCTGCTGCTGTGACGCACTCTTGTGCATCTGTCTCAGAATATACCTACGAAAGCATTGCATATACTATATAAATATAATATGAATATTGTACAATCTTACCCAAATAATACTTATTCTTGAAGGTTCAAAGAAAAATATTTTTCTTTAACAAGAAATTTTCATTATAGCTCTGCGTTAATGCACGGCTACTGTATGGTGACTGCAGATTGTGACCGAAGCATAAATCTTGGCACACGTGTAGGCTTACTTTAACCTGGGGTTTGTCGCTAGGCAATTACGAACACAAAACAACACATACATAATGTGGTAATTTTTCCCTCTCCCTTTTGAAACATGTGGATGTATTTAAATATATCATTATTTTTTTTCTCTTCGTTTGTACTTTGACTTTTAAATAGGGTGACACTAAAATTAAAACATTTATTTTTTAAGATTTATACACTCACTCAAAAGAGAAACAAGAAAATAATTTTTAAGATTAAAAAGAAAATATTATTATTTTTCTTTGGAAACATTCACAATGAGATCAGATTGTACCTATAACCCTAGGGATCAAACCCGAACAGAACCGATAATTTTATGGGGGTTTGTAGCAATATTAAATGTCATTTTAAGCAAAATATTTACACAGGGATTCAGCCCAGACCTTCTCATTGAGTCACGCTATAACTTGACCTTGTTTTGACTTTGAGTTATGTTATTATACCGGAGAGGTTCAGTGGTAAACATGCCGGTCTGCCACGCAAGAGGTCCCGGGTTCAATTCCCGGCCGGGCAGAAATTGAAATGATTAATTTTAATTTCTGTTACGGGTCTGGGTGTTCTATGTATAATAATTATGTATTTAAAAATATTTAAGTAGTTTATCAGTTATTTAGCACTCATAGCACAAGCTTTGCTTAGTTTGGGGCTAGATGGCGCTGTGTGAATTTGTCCACAAATATTTATTTATTTATTTTATTTATATACTAGTATTTTAGTTTAATGAGAACTTTCCAATTTTAAAGTTACATTTATCCAAACAGAAAAATAATGCTTGTGACCTCTACTTTTCATTCAGATAAATAATTTGTTTGTACGAAAAGTTATTATGAGAACTTCAAATATGAATATCATGTTAAAGGATGATATTGGAAAAAAAAATTTGTGTGTTTTACAACTGGGTTAAGAAATATATATTTTTTATTTTAGGTCCGTTTGCCTCCCGAAGTAAACAGGATTCTTTACATAAGAAACTTGCCCTACAAAATATCAGCAGAAGAAATGTATGACATATTTGGAAAGTATGGTGCTATCAGACAAATTCGTGTGTAAGTATTATTGAATCATATCATTGAAAAGAGGGGGGAAGGGGCAGTAAGGGGTAACATAAAATAATGAAATTTGGCAAGAAGCTTTAATTTGTAGACATATGAAAATAAATGTATATTTAATATAGCTACCCTCCCTGGCTTGGCATGGGTAGTAACCTTTATAAATTATACACCTAAACCTTCCTCATGAATAACTGTCTATTGGTGAAAACCACATGAAAATCCGTTCATAAGGTTTTAATCCCGACAAAAAAAAGGTGTGTTATAAGTTTGACATGTATATCTGTGTGTCTGTCTGTGGCATCGTAGCTCCCGAACGTGTGGATCGATTTGAATTCGGTTTTCTCTATTTGAAAGCCAATTTAATCTGATGATAATGAATAGCTTTGTTTCATTAAAATCGGTTCAGTAGTTCAGAAACTATTTAAGAATATGTAAACTTGGTAGTTGGGGGTTATCAGACTTCTGTCAGTTAGAATAGAATAGAATCTTTATTGTAAAAAACACTTGACAGTTATTGCTTATGCAGCTCTATCCATTTCGGAAGGATAATAGTAGAATAATTAAAATAACAAAAAACTGTTAGGAAATAATTCTAAAAGAAACATACAAACAAAACTTTAAAAATTTACCATGTACGTCTTATTTTTATAATTATAATATATTCAGATAGGTTATAAAATGTGTTTACAAGTAGCTAGTTTTTAAGATTTGACTTATTGAGTTCCTTCCAATTTTTTGATTTCGCTAGGTAAAAATATAAATATTGTTAAAAAAATTTATACCAGTTACATTATGTATGTAACTGGTATAAATTTTATAGAATAAATTATTGCTAGTTTCCAGTATACTTATGTTATAGGTATTCGTAATTCGGTCTGTGTATCCTACGGGTATTCCAAAAAAATTAGTCGTCGTTAGCTTTTACAAATATACTTATTTCAAGTATATAAATTCCAGTTACAGTCAATATTTTATTTTCTTTAAACTTATTCCGTAACATTTGTTTTAAAAATATTTCGCAAATATTTCTTTTGCGCTATAAATACTGATTACCCCAAAAAATGATGCCGTAACTTTAATAAGAATAAACATAACCGTAATAAACAATCATAGCTATGGATTCAGATGTAATAACAGATAGAATGTATAGAGCGTAACAGAAGCTAGAGAGTTTCTTGATTAGATTTTCAGTATGAGTCTTCCAGTATAGATTTTTAGTACTTAATTTATCGTGAACAGACTGTGAGATATATAAATACGGCCTTAAAACCTGAAACATCCAAACTACTTAACAAAATTTTGATACTTAATTCCTTCCTTCGAATTCTGTGTCTTTCAGTAGACAAACATAACACGCATATTTTGTTTTAGGGGGAATACGCCAGAAACACGAGGTACAGCCTTTGTAGTCTACGAGGACATATTTGATGCTAAAAATGCTTGTGATCATTTGTCCGGCTTCAACGTCTGCAATAGATACTTAGTAGTGCTCTATTATAGATCCAACAAAGCCTTCAAGGGTATTGATATTGAGAAGAAACAAGAAGAAATAGATACATTAAAAAAGAAGTATGGAATATCCTCAGAAGACTTACGAAAATGAATCTAGGTTAAGACTTAGTATGTAATTAAAGTAAGTTGCTTTTAAAATATCTTTTATTAAACATTTGGTTACATGTATTCACAAATGTGATTCTTCAGTGTCCGTACGTTGCGTTCGTTGTTTATGTAGTAAAATTGCACACAACAACAGTAGTGCCAACAGTACAACGGAGACGCCACACATAGCAAACACTCCTCCACGTAAACGGTTGTCATCTATAAAGAATATTATCATCAATAACACAAAAAATATCCACATACAAAATAATAATAAAAAAACAAAATCGTTCATCATTTAGCGCAAAGTTTTAAGTCCTCCAACGTAATTCTTCGTTGTACTAAGCAACAAAGACAGCATCGAAATCAGCTCGACCCACACACAGTCAGTTTGCCTTGATGAAGCCTATTTGATCATGGCATTGGATCACACGGCATGATGGTGAGTGGCTACCATAAGGTGACATAATGTCTTTAAAAGTAATAAAGAATATTGTTTAAACCCCTCAGACGCACGAGGTCTAACTTATCTTCGCTATCGGCCCACTTAGCAAACCGCCTATTTCGCATTCTGTCTAATTCTCAATCGGTCTACTTACTTAACTTCTTCGCAAACGGTCTACTTTTTTCTTTAACGTAATTTTCGGACAATTAGCAACAAAATGGATTTCCTCCCTTTCGGCCTATTAGGTCCCAGTTCTCTGGTCTTTTAGTGTCTGTCATGACTACAAAAAAATCACCTTTATTAAGTAAAGGTTGTGCTCTCGCGCACGAGGGTCCGGAGTCCGCCTTGACCATGATTCAGGATTTGGCAGATCAGGTAATTACAATAGAGCGACTGCCATCTGACCTCCGTGTACCCGGACTGACCAGATTGGATCATAGATATTCATTCGCCTGAATGTGCAGGTTTCATAACGATGTTTCCCTCACCGTACGAGCATCAGTTAGCATTCAACTAATGTACCTACATAACTCAGAAAAGAGTCATTGGTACATGGCCGTAGTGGGATTCGAACCCGGTACCTCTCGCTTACGAGTCGGATATCTTAACCATTCGGACACCGACGCTCCATACCTCAATACCTGACTATTAATGATTATATAAAAAATAGGCTTACCATTTTCGTTCATGAGATGTTCAGTATGCTGACCGGACACCAACATATTCGATAAATTTGGAAGATACTGAAGCCAGAAAGCAGCATCTTTGCGCGCCCCTTGTGTATAAGGGCTGACGTTGTCTTCGAATCGAAGGTCGTTCACGTAAGCTTCTCCAGCTCTATAGCGCTGCCATTCCTCATCTCTCGCTGGAGCTCTGAAATCGTTAAAATGTTATCATTATATAGGACCGCAGCAGAAAGGAAAAAATTGAGTAGATAAACAAATCGTCCTTACCCAAACTTAATAAAATTTGTAATGTATCCTCTAAACTTCATTGATTCCCGTTTTTCCTCTTCGGTTTGATGCCTCCTTGCAATATGAAGCATTTGTGCATCTCCTAGTAGTGCAACTAAATCGGTGCCGTGTACCGCTCCTAAAATGCGACTTTTATTGCTATTTTTCCGTATAGTACCTATATCTGCGGAGAGTTTCACCTCTCGGTGCCTTCTACCGTTGTTTCTAAATGATAAATGTTTTGATGAGTTGGTGCTGCCGCCGTATTGCTGCTTCACCAACAGCAATCAGCATTAACAACTCCCTAAGTACTGGGCGACTGTAACCGTCTCACTGAGACGGTGAGACGGTCTCAGAGACACGCTTCATAGCCTTAAATACGATTACTACATTCCCATGGGAGCCACATTGAATTTCGGGATAATCTACGTTGCTCGGTGATAATGTAGCTAAAGTAGTTTGTGAGTTTATTCATTACAAACAATCAAATATTTTCTCTTTATAAAAGAACGCATACAATTTAAATCACTAGTTTTCAACTCGCATAATGGGCAAAACAATTAGAATCGATGAGATGAAAATGACATACACATATTATCTACCACAATTAGGACCCTGATGATAATGAATTAATACTTCGCGTGGGTAAAAAACGAAGTAGCTATTAACATCTACACTAGGGCACTAGTCTGGTATTGAACACTGGATCTGGGCTTGCACTTAAAGTGTTGAACCTGTGAAGTTGTGTTGTCTGCCGCGCAAGTCTGCGCCCGCGGCGCGCGCGTAGCGGTACACGTAGAGGCGGGCCACGCGCCGCGCCAGCCGCGCCGCCAGCAGCGCGCCGGCCGCGCCCCACCGCGCCGCCGACTGCATGCGCCCGAGCGCCTCCACCGCGGCGGCCACGTCCCGGGCGCCCCCGTTGCGGGATATACTCCCCCAGTACTCCCAGCGGACGGCTTGGATCAGCTGCAAGCGTAAGTAAAACCGATATGCGACGCTTCGCAACAAGTTTCGAGAAGCTAGTTATTTTTTCTATTCTTTTCTAATGTGCACAGATCAAAGATTGTCTCCATTGAAACAAGCATACCATGGGTAGAGCTTCTGGTGATTTATTGAATTCGAACATTTGTAACATCTCGGGTATTGCTCTTGAAGTAATATATTCCGAGATATAAGGTAATCCACGTTTAGCCACGTCCTCGAAATGTTGTTCTGAAAAATTTGCGAGAAATTAATTTTAATGGGTGTGTTATAAGTTTGACATGTGTGTGTGTGTGTGTGTGTCTGTGGCATTGATAACTCCCGAACGAATGGACCGATATGGATGAAATTACTACTTGTTCGGGGGTTATCCCACTTTTTTCTTTTTTTTTATGTTATCCAGCAGACAAACAGGCATGCGGGCCACCTGATGGAAAGTGGTCACCGCCGCCTACGGACATCAGCAACACCACGGGTGCTACCTTTTCTGTCGGTTAGGTTATTTAATCAACCTAAGACACGAGCCATCGAATACATTCTATGAATACTAAGTATACAATTTCTCTACTCATATTTTATATATTGTTTTCCCAAAGGGATAGGCAGAGAGCAGAGACCACATCGTTCCACTTGTAGCAAGTCCTGACAGATATTTTATAAATATAAAGATATACAGGTAGAGCAAGATAATTCCTTCCAAGACAGCTTTACATTTTAATTTGCAAACAAACCATAGCTGTTAATTGCTTCGAGGCTAGCTGTGCCGAAAAGCAGGTCAAGTGGAATTGCCTGCTTTCCTCCAGATAGAGCTGGCAATGCTCCTGGCAGATATTGTTCATTATCTGGCAAAAAGGTGTCGGGTATTGGTTGCATGTCTTGTGTCCAGTTCGTATTCTGAAACATATAAATTTAATATTTTAAAAAATACATCCTCAACTAGATTTAAGATTTAATCGGTTGAGCACCAGGAGATTTATAACAAAAAAAATATTTTTGTTTTCGTTTCCAAAAGAATGCACAATGTAGGTATATTATTTTTTACCGAATATAGAGTCATAATTTCAGTTAGCGTCTTGGTCCTTAAGCAATTTAGAATTTCCTGGTCGATATTGCTGTAGCACCTAAGGGTTTGTGCCATTTCCCGTGATATTCGTTCTGTTGCATTTCCGTTTATAAGATTCTTATCCAACGTTTTCCAAATATATTGTGGAGACATCAAAATTGCTCCACGAAAGAGACCTGTAAATCCAAAAAATACGTTAAATAATAACTTCTCCATCAATTAACTGACACAGCATGCAGATAAAATGATAGCTATCACTTACCCGCAGATCGAGGTGAAGCTATATGATATAATACGCTATCAGCGCCAGCAGAGTGTCCAACGAGGGTGATTGCGGTTGGATCACCACCAAACGCAGAAATATTGTCCCTCACCCACAGCAAAGCCAGATATTGATCCAGTAGCGCCAGGTTACCGCGAGCAGTCATAGACTTCAGCGTGAAGAAAGATAGCATATGCAATCTATAGGACACGGTGACCACTACAATGCCTTCAGATGCGAGCTCTTGGCAATGCAAATGCACACCTCCTTTGGTCCAAGATTCACTGTACAGTATGACTGCTACAGGCAACGAATTTCCGTCTGCACGCTAGCTGAAAAAAATTTATCAGTTACTACAAGTACGGCGTTCCCTTCGTTCGCAAAATAAATTAAACAATTTGTATTAACCCGAGGCGTCCATATATTAAGGAAAAGACAGTCTTCACTGATGTTCAGATTGTCTCCGTCATCTTGGAGCTGCGGACACTGCGGCGGCACTCGATGGGCAAAGAAAGTTCGCCTCCAACCGGAATGACGCTCGGGGGCCTAAAATATTTTGAATTCGTTATTAAATTATCTTACTTTAGATACAATAGTGGGAAGAGCGTCGGTGGCCTAATAGTTAAGGGGTCCGACTCGTATCCCGTGGTAATGGCGCCATTACATGTCTTCCATAGCGTCACTAGCGCCGCCGTCTACTGAACAGATAAGTTGGTGCCACTGTATCGTAATTCATCGCTGAATTACCTTACCTACACAGTCGCTCACTGTATTACCCGCCCACTGTTGGACATTATATGATAATCGATACCCATACCTAAGCTACTATCTCTGTTTGTTCTTATTTTATGCGCTGATTACGATAAAACTTTGTCAACTTATTGCTTATACGCGAAGGTAGGCATAGGGGGGTAAACTAAATTATGGTAGGGGTA
The DNA here is from genome assembly GCA_907269095.1 of Blastobasis adustella. Taxonomy (NCBI): domain Eukaryota; kingdom Metazoa; phylum Arthropoda; class Insecta; order Lepidoptera; family Blastobasidae; genus Blastobasis; species Blastobasis adustella. The sequence continues at coordinate 10,077,878 of OU026123.1, read as the reverse complement.
GGACACCACGCGAACGAAGTCGCGCTTTGCCAGCTAGTAATAAATAATAATAACCCACAGCTAGAGGATGGGTGTCTTGGACACTAATATGCAAAAACAAGCATACAAATAAATTACGTACTTCAATTTCCGGGAATCGAACCCGGGAATCTCTGCACAGCAGATTATCAGATTAGAAATTTAAGTTACCTACTATGTAAGATTTAGAAGTTCTGTGCTAATCAGACGTTAGGTCGTTTTAGGTGACAAACTTACCGAAAATCTGTATCGGCCTGTCGGTGGCGTAGCATATGGAATCCCAAAAAACACTTCTACTATCGAGTTGTCGGTGTAAACTTTTGTCTGTAATTTTTTAAATAAGGAAGTTATCTGTACTGAATAAAAATTATTACATTGCAAATCTGAAGTAAGTAGATTAAACATACCCCAACAATCCGGCCCTGAGGCAAATTGGTTGATGGGTCTTGTGCATACACATACGTTAACAACAAACACAAAATCCACCGACTAAATGTAGCTTTCAGACTCATTCTTAGGTGTCAAATAATAAAGACTAAAGTCAATCATCACTTTTATGTCACTGACAATTTTAAGGCAAATGGGTGGCGGTGATGGTGACTCTTTGGAAAAATGTGTGCACCGAATAATGCTCTCGAGTTCAGTCGAGCAGTTTCCGTTACCGCGGACGATATGCGACTGATATGTTTTGTTTTGTTAACAAATGTTTGGGTGGACATCGGGCGGACAATACAGTCGAGATCGCACAGTGATTGCGCTCTAGGCCGTGACGAGAGCACCATAACGCGTACCCACCATTGTTCTAAACTCACCTGCAATGCTTTTTGTGACAATGTTTCTATTTCAACATTTTATCAACGATATGGCATTAGTAACGATTACACAATTTATTAGTCAGTTACATTAGGTAAGCAAGTACATGACAATATATAATCTACTTCAAAAAGTTTCTTAATTTGATAACCATAAACATTGTAAACAAACAAAAAACAAATACGCTAGTTTGTAAGCGTATAGCTAATGGGAGACTTCCAATTTGAAATTGTTGGTTGTGCTTGTAGGGGGGAACTAAGTTGTGTAAGTTACATTTTTCCAACGTTATAAGCAAGGTCCAATTTTTTTAGTAATATTTTATAATAGTAATGAATGGGTTGATTGTTTGCGAAGCCAATCGTAGCTAGCATCAAGCCGTAACCAAGCAAAATTGAAAATAATTTGTGTCTTGCAAACCACTGCCGTACTCCACCAACTGAAAATTCATATCCATTAGTAAGGCTCTACAAAGAAACCTACTAAAAATTCTTAAAAAATTATGCAACTGTTGGGTAAGAGAAAACCAGTTGCGGTACCACGCTACGATTATTTCTGTTGTCAAATAATACGTAGGGGAACTAACGGCTACAATCGGAATAAATTATCATTTAATTAGATGAGAGCTTTAGGGCGCACTTTTGTAAAAAGTAATACATTAATAAGTAAGTATATTTACCATTTCTGCTGGCACTGGGTGTAGGAAAACGCATAGAAGCTGGTTGTTTGGCGTACACCATGAGATATCGAACACGAACTAAATCGTAATTGGTCACGAGATAATGAGACAATACTTGGTTTTCACCGTTTGTTTGATCTATCTTTGATCTATCATCTTCATACATCCCGTCACCTGAAACTATAAATCTATGTAGATGGATATTGATACAAATCAGACACATCCTAGCGGGCAATCCCGACTTCTACCAATACACCACTCCATAACACTCGCTTGTAATTAGCCTTAGTTTAAAAATAAGTAATACCTTCATTCGAAACGGGTTTTTGGTAGTTGATTCCTTCGGGAGCGTCGATGACCTCACACACAGCTACGCATGATAAATGACCACCGATACAGCTGGCGCCCCAACCAAAGCCTCCGTGACTATGAGGCAGACTTACGCTTAATTCTGACGACAAATATACGCCGTTGCCCAGTGTCGTGTTCTAAAAAATAACAATTATGCAGTCATCATAATCATATCAGCCGCAAGACGTCCACTGTTGAACACTGGCCTCCCCCATGCCTTCCACATCATCATCGTCATATCAGCCAGAAGACGCCCACTGCTGGGCATAGGCCTCCCCCAGAGATCTCCACAAAGGTCGGTCCTGTGCTTTTCGCATCCAGCTGGTACCTGCGATCCTTACCAGGTCGTCAGTCCACCTTGTGGAAGGCCTACCCACGCTGCGTCTTCCGGTACGTGGTCGCCACTCGAGAACTTTACTGCCCCATCGGCCATCTGTTCTTCGAGCTATGTGCCCTACCCACTGCCACTTCAGTCTGGCAATCCTTAGAGCTATGTCGGTGACCTTGGTTCGCTTGCGGATCTCCTCGTTTCTGATTCAATCACGCAAAGAGACTCCGAGCATAGCTCTTTCCATTGCCCTTTGGGTAACAGTGAGCTTTCTTATAAGGCCCACAGTGAGCGGCCACGTCTCAGTAAGTCATCACTGGCACCACACATTGGTCAAAGACCTTCGTTTTGAGACGCTGCGGTAATTGGGACGAGAATATATCGCGTAGCTTCCCGAATGTTGCCCAACCGAGTTGGATTCGTCGATTGACCTCTTACTCGAAGTTGGACCTACCTAACTGAACTATTTGTCCTAGGTATGAATAGTCGTCAACAACTTCAAGTGGAATGCCTCCAACTGTCACTGGAGTAGGCACAACATGGACATTCGACATAATTTTCGTCTTGTCCATGTTCATTTTAAGACCTACTTGTTGAGAGGCACTACAGAGGTCATCGAGCATTTTGCCCAAGTCTTCCAGGGTTTCAGCCATGACTACGATATCGTCAGCAAATCTGAGGTGAGTAAGGTACTCGCCGTTAATATTGATGCCAAGTCCGTCCCAGTCCAGAAGCCTAAAGATATCCTCCAGTGCAGCGGTGAACAACTTCGGTGATATGACATCACCTTGTCTAACACCCCGCTGCAGCTGAATATGTTCTGTGGTCTTATCCTCAAGACGATCTGACATAGTGGCGTTTTTGTACAAACCCTTCAGTGCTTCGATATATCGATAGTCAATTTGGCACCGCTGTAGAGACTGGAGCACCGCCCAAGTTTCGATCGAATCGAAGGCTTTCTCATAGTCCACAAACGCCAAGCATAATGGCCGGTTATACTCTTCGGTCTTCTGTATAACCTGCCGCAGCGTATGTATGTGGTCTATGGTACTAAAACCTTTTCGGAATCCGGCTTGTTCGGGAGGCTGGAAGTCATCAAACCTGCGTGCGAGACGATTCGTAATGACTCTCGAACAGCTTATACACATGGGTCAGCAGCGATATTGGTCAGAAGTTCTTCAAGAGAGCCTTATCACCTTTCTTCAATATTCACTATACTTCTGTACCATATTTCCGGCGTTTTTCCCTCGAGGATGACGGAATTGAACAGCTTCTGAAGGGTCTAAGCACAGGTTTGCCACCAGCTTTCAGAAGCTCAGCCGTAATTCCATCATCACCCGGCGCCTTGTTGTTCTTGCGCTGTTTGAGAGCCATACTAATCTCGTACAGGCTGATGTCCGGGATATCTTCGGTGTAGTGTCGGGTCAACTTGGCTCTGGGGTCTTTTGCCATACTGGTAACAGGTGCCCGTGTTGTCGTGTATAACTGTCCATAGAACCTCTCGACTTCCCTCAAAACCTCGGACTTGGTCGAAACAACTCTGCCGTCCTCCATCGTCTTCAAAGTTATCGATTTTATAACTACCTATCATCAGTCAGAGAAAATATTCACGGCTTGTTAGGTACAATTTACAAGAAATAGGTACTTAATTTCTTTGCCTACCTTATTTAAATTTTGTTGAAGCCCAAAATTTAATATCGAATAGAAATTTTCCAAACGGTTTCCATGACAAGCAAAGAATATGTGGTGATTTTTCGATAAATCCTTCCACTTCATCTCGGCAGTTGACTTGCAAGAACTGACCACTTGGAAAATATATTGAGGCTTCGGCGCCGGTTGTGAACAGCGAGTTATGGCCATTATACTGTCATACTACAATCATAAATGAAAATAAGTGGTATTATTACACACATCCAAAGTACTGAAGCTACTATTAAGTGGGTACCTATCAACGATGAACGTCTTTACCGTATCCATTGGAAGACTTTTCAGACTCGGCTCTTTTAATCTCACCAACACATAGAACAATAAATCCAAGATATCGCCGATATTGCCCAAACTGTCCAAGTTATCTAATTGTTGTAATACCAAATCCAATGCAGGAACGTCCGTAATCACGCTTAGCTAAAGGATAAAACAACAATTATGTAGTTTCACTATTAGATATTTACGTAGGTACTTCTAAAAATAATTATTCGCGTTTTTTAGTCAAGTAAAGACATCATAAATAAGCTGTGTCCACGCGAAACGTAATAAATAATAAGTTCATACTAGCTCATCCATGTCCTTTATTCCATTCTTCATAAACGCTGGAGGAAAAGGCCGAAGACAACTTTCATATCGAAAACTAAAAGCAGCTGCTACGAATAAGCTCCATTTTAAATCTGCAGCTTTAAAATCCTTCTCTAATATTAACCTGATAAAATGAAAATTGCAGTTTAGGTATTGTTGATAGATTCATCTATCCTACAAATTAGATACAAATGTGAATGTTTGTACGATATGGATGTTTGTTATTCTTTCACGCAATTAGGTACTGAACGGAATTAGATGAAATTTTTGAGTGTAGTAGCTTATATCCGAGAATAACACAGGCTATAATATAGGTAACCTGAAATGTAGTGAACCTAGTTAAAACCGGAATACGATATAACTGAGATGAGGCGACGAAGTTGCCAAAAGCTAGAAGATAATATATTATTATAAACCCTAACGTATCTATGTAATGCCTAAGACTTTAAAAATATTTTGTGCTCAAGTACTTACCTTAAATGGACAGCTTTTTTCTCTAGGGAGTCTAGTTTGGCTTGATTGTAATCTGATATTTCGGAGGCGACCGTTATATTACAATTGGTAGCAGTATCAGATAATGCTTCCGGCTCACCGTCCATACTTTTTATTTTGTTCCCTTTCGTTTTATATTTGTATTATATTATATATTAGGCATAATTTTGGATTCTGTGAATTGATATGTAGACATTATTTTATTACGTAAGTCAAGACACTTGTCAATTTACATACATCATAAAACAACCGAAAATTCAGTAGCCAGTTACCCTGTAACTTTTATTTACGTACCGCTGTAGTTTCAGGCATGTGTGGCATTTCCGCTTCCGAATACCTACCACCGGAAAGCACGCTATTACTGTTTCGTAAGGCAGCGACGTATCTGTATCTGCCATATATCTGGACGTTGGTGTATTAAACATAGAAATATAACCGATTGTGGAATACCTGCGTAGGTAGTAGGTATCTATAATTACGTTAGTATTAATATTCTGTGCCATAATTGAAAATTACGAAAATCTGCTAAGCCATGGCACTAGTAATACCGACATTAGCGACAACAATAGTATTTCCTGTAACTCGGATTCGTTACGTAGAATCCGCTACGAGTTCGTACATATGATAATAGGTTTTTGGTACCTACCGTTTTTACTATAATAGGTAGGTACCGTACCAACCAACGTTAGTTGGTTATGTTTCCAGGCAAAAATCTGTCCCATCTTCGGCGGAAAACTGAAGGTGTCATCAAGAGTTTTTCTAAACATTCTCGAAGTTACAGACGGCAGAGAACCAGCACGGCTAGCACAAGTGTGCTTTCGCGCGCGATAAACGAGAAAAGGCGCGACATAGATACTGCTAGCTCTTTCATCTCAGTATTGAGAGAGAAAGCAAAGGCTGTCTGGGTACCATTTTGAATTTCGTGACAAATGAATAGTGATTTTTCCGAATACCGAATATTCGGCGAAGCTCTTGGCCGAAACGCCGAATATTCGACTTATCTAAATCCATTGCGCGGGAAAATAAATCAAATTGAATAAAATACCGAATAACTATAATCTCCTGGCAATTTTCAGAAGGAGGCATTAGTTTATTTGATAGTAACAAATACAGAAAATATAGCTTTTAGTCATCACAATTTATCACAGTTTCTAGCTAGATTCACATCCGAACTACTGGATTTGTGTCTGCTAAAACCTGGTTGAACGATCTTAAACTTCAGTATCGAAAATACACAACGGAAACACTGCTTTCACCGAATAGTGGCCGAATATTCGTAGCATCTACAAATTATAGCCTACTAGCTCAGGTGCTAAGCTGTCTCCATACCAAATTCTATGAAAATCGGTGCAGTGGTTTAGGCGTAAAATCGTAACAGACAAGCGTTACTTTCATATTTATAAAAATAGCTTTCTGGCTGTCTTATTCTACCTGCCAAGTTTTATCCACATTCGTTTAGGCGTGAAGAGGTTACACACAAACTTTCGCATTTTATATTAGTGGGAATTGGGGACGACATGCTGTTCTTCTAGGCTATAAGTAAAGGCGTCATCACACCTATCGGTCTCGACAGGTGGCATCTAAAGAGTGTGTACCGATTTGCCCGAAAAGTAGTAGGTAGTAGTGCAGTCTGCGAACAACAAAGACCTCTATCAAAACACTTGCATACCTGAGGCCCGACCCCCGATTTATTTAATTTAATTACACGTCACTATCTTCAAGGAAAAGAAACAGGTTTTTACGTCAAGATGATTTTTTTCCTATAGTAATGAAGTCACCCATTATGTTTGTCATATGTGAAGTTATTGCGACACCTATTGCTAAAAGATGGCGACGTTCAACTCGAGTTAGGCGGTAGGGCTCTAGGCCATATGCCGTGTAGTACCAGCCGCCCCTTTGTTAGCTTCCATAATTTAGGTACCTAGACTACTACTACCACGAGACTAGTTTAATTAGAACGAGGAGTTTGGATGGGCTCACGGAATCTCACTAGCCGTCGACTTGTTATAACTATGTAGTTATAGTTATACCTTATATTGTGCAAGGTAATCAAAGTATTACAATCAATGGACGTCAGAGTAAGTAGGTAGTACACGGCATATTGCGGAACGTTACAAGCTGTTTATGAAGTGGCGGACTTTTTCGATTGGAATGCAAAGGGCAAAACCTTCATTGTGTTCTCTCTGCCTCTGCAATTATCATTAGTTAATCCTCCCCCCACAAACTACCCCTTCGAACATCCTATTCTCCTCCGATTCTCTAAAGATTCTTCCGATTTTATTCCGATACAAAATTATATAAAACATAGTTGATACAAAATTATATAATATTGAGTTGCAGATTACGCCTTCCCCCTAAACATCTCATTTCTCCATTGTATTCGATGTTATTCCGTATCGAGTTGCAGAATAACCCACACGGCGCGTAGTGAGACGCCACGTAATGAGACTCAATGTCGTCGCAGGAATAATAAAAAAAAGGCGGAATCATCTCACCTATCGGTGTCAACAGGTGTCGTCCGAAGAGTGTGAAAAATTAACACATAGAGGTCTTTGTTGTACGTTATCGGACGTCCGAGACCAATGTCTGGGGCCCAACTGCCTAACACCTAACTAAAGGCATCATCACGCTATCGCTAAAGCGTACTCCACATGTCCGCCGAAACTTTCGGCGAAACTTTTGTCGAGACTTGGTCGACCCTCTACATTCTCGCCTATTAGGGATGAGGTGGGTGTCAAAACGCGTCGACATTATATCGATTCATCGGTGTACTCGTAATATCGCTAATCTGCTGTAAACAGGGTCACAGAGGTGATGGCAGCTGCTCTACTGTAATTACTTGATCTACTAATATCCTCGATCATATTCAAGTGTACCCCGAACCTGTTACGGGAAAAAGCGCTAGAAATCTATATCTATACTAATATTATAAAGAGGAAATGTTTGATTTTTTGTTTGTTTGTTTGTTTGTATGTATTGAATTGGCTTCGAAACTAATGGACCGATTTAAAAAATTCTTTCACCGTTGGGAAGCTACACTATCCCCGGGTGACATAGGCTATATTATATTTTCTAAAAAATTACGGATCATTAATAAAACTCCAATAATGTAACCCAAGGTGTAAAAAAATACCCAAAAAATTCCTTACATCGCGTGTGCTGCGAAAACTATTGATGATAGAACAAAATAATGTACTACGACTTTGCAGAACACATCATTATCTACAAAAAGTGTCGAGACAGTATATGTCTAACTATTATAGTTATGTCACAATAAGTGTTCTTTTATTTTCAAAATTTAATTGATATGCCGCCGCTAAGAAACGCTCTTTATTTGTACCTTGGTATTAATCCTTGTGAAGAGATAGCATCTCATTACGTTTGTCTATAACTGATGTCTATGACAGCATGACAGCAGCCGTTGCCTAGCAAGCGTATGCTTGTTAATATTATTTTATTGTGTGTTATGTCAATACCTATATTTAAAATATAATTCATTTAAATGTTCTTAACTTCTATTTTTCCTGATATTAAATGGGCTTAATATCTCTTAATATGGTAGCAGAGCGTAAAGAAAAACAGGAAGAATAAGATAAGTATGTCGGTAAAGGTACAGTCCTTAGGACCTGAAAACTCTGACACATGGGTCATTCATGCCAGAGCTTATTTAACGAAAACTAAACTTAGGAAATATGTTCGAGATATACCAAAGTTTACATCACAAGATGAACTTGATGATGATGAACTGGCAAAATCAGAACTATTACTTTTAATTTCGCCTTCCGAACTTAAGCAAGTGAAGAACTGTAAATATGCAAAAGATGTGTGGGACACTTTAGAAACAATTTATGCTAGCAAAGGACCGGCCAGAAAAGCTAATCTTCTAAAACAGTTAATTCTGTCAAAATTAGCTGATAATGGGGATGCAAAAGAACATCTAAAGATTTTTATGGATATTGTAAATAAACTGAACGATTTAGGAATAGAAATAAACCAAGAGCTTCTATCCATTATGATGTTGTACAGTTTATCATCAGAATATGAAAACTTCAGGATTGCCATAGAGTCTCAAGAGAATCTGATCACCCCCGATAAATTAAAAATTAAAATAATTGAAGAATATGAAGCACGCCGCCGCGAGCAACCTAGCACTTCAGATAAAACTGAGGAAACTTTCTACACATTTTGCAAAATATGCAAGAAAAAAGGTCATGATACACAAAAATGTTGGAAACGCAATAAAAACTACAACAAAAATAAAAATAAAAACAAATATCCTTCGAAATATAATGACAATAATGATAAAAACAATTTTAGTTGTTTTCTGTTGCAAGGTAACAAGAATACCTGGATTTTAGATAGTGGGTGTACGGCTCATATGACGAACTCCACTAAACATTTTAAAAAGCTCAATAAAACGAGTAAAACTTTAAAACTGGCTTCAGAAGGCAAAACAGCTAAAATAGAAGGAGAAGGACATGCAGCGATTGAAATTAATAAAGGGATAATTGATATCAAGAATGCTCTGTACGTGCCAACTCTTTGCGCAAACCTCCTGTCAATTGGAAAAATGACAGATGCAGGACAAGTCGTAATATTTACGAAAACGAAAGCTATAATTAAAGATACCATTAGAGGAGTACAGATGGAGGCTATTAGAGGAAACGATGGTCTATACTACCTGGAAACTATTAAAGCCAATGCTGCTATAAACTCAAATGAAGATACTTTTACTCCACCAAAGGAGACTAGTATTCAAGAATGGCATAAAAAATTAGGTCACATGTGTGAAAAAGACATGAAACAAGCATATAAAAACGAAAGTTTAATTGGATTAGAATTTGATCCAAATTGTTCTCTTGGTGAATGTGAGATTTGCATTGAAGCAAAATTACATCGAACACCATCGAAAACAAACGAAAAAACCAACACTCGTACGAACAAAACGTTAGAAATTGTACACAGTGATGTATGTGGACCGATACAAACGCCTTCATTAGACAAAAATAGGTTTATGGTCACCTTTATTGATGATTATAGCAGATACTGTCGCGTATATTTTATAAGAAACAAAAGTCAAGTACTTGAAAAATTTAAAGAATACAAGGCTGAAGCTGAAAAGTTTACAGAAAATAAAATAAAATGTCTGCAAAGTGACAATGGTACTGAATATTGTAATAAAGAATTCAATACATTTTTAAAAGATAATGGCATTACTAGGAGGTTGACCGCTCCATACACTCCACACCAAAATGGTATAGCTGAAAGAAAAAACAGAACATTAATTGAAAAAGCGAGGTGTATGATGCTCGAGTCAAAGGCCCCTATGTTTTTGTGGGCTGAGGCGGTATTTACTGCTAATTACCTATCAAATAGGAACATAAATCAGAGCATTGGAGGGATAACACCATTTGAAAAATGGGTGGGCCGAAAGCCCTGTATTAATCATTTGTATGCCTTTGGAGCTAAAACGTTTGTGCTAAAGAAACATATCAAAGGGCACAAGTTTTCTTCAAAAGCTTTCATCGGAATGTTTGCAGGATATTCTGAAATAAGAAAAGCATTTCGAATTTACGTTCCCTCATTTAAACGAATCGTAGCATCAAAGGACGTTCGTGTAATTAAAAAAATGCTTTATGAAGATCAAAATAAGAATTCACCTTATGCAGTAATTGAAATAAAAAGACAGTTAGATTATACAAGGAATGAAGATATTCCTGAATCATCAAGTGATGATGATGAAATTCATATCGAATCTCGTCCGCAACAGCAGCAGCGTCGTGCAGTCGACGTTGATAGTTCAACAGAACAACAAAATGAAAATATTGTCGTAACTGACGACGACAGTGTTCGAACTGATTCAGAAGTTGAAAGCGATTACGAAGACATTCAACCTGAACCGCAGCTTGAGCCTGAACCAGAACCTGAATCGAGCTCAAGGATGAAACTGCGTGATAGGTCAAAAATTTCACCACCTGAAAGATACGAAGATTGCATTATGGCAGCTATGGAACAAGAGAAACCATCAGAACCTCAGACATACAAAGAAGCCATAGCTATGAAAAATAAATCTCAATGGTTGGAAGCCATGAATAATGAAGTAACTGCTCTAAGCGAAAATCAAACGTGGGAATTAGTTGACCTTCCTAAAGGTAGAAAACCGTTACAATCAAAATGGATATACAAGATTAAAATGAATCCAGATGGATCAATCGAACGCTACAAAGCCAGACTTGTCGTAAGAGGTTTTTCACAAAAACCAGGGACGGACTACGACAGAACTTTTAGTCCCGTAGTACGCTTGAGCACAGTTCGAGCTATTTTGGGGCTAGCTGCTCAAGAAAAGATGATACTTCAACAATTTGATGTATCAACTGCATTCTTTAATGGTACTGTAAAAGAAGAAATCTACATGTCTCAACCTGAAGGCTTTAAAGATGGAACAAATAGAGTATGCAGATTAAAAAGAAGTCTATATGGTTTAAAACAGGCTCCTCTGTGCTGGAATACCTGTATCTCTGAATATTTAGTTAAATCTGGATTCAAAAAGAGCAATCAAGATCCGTGTTTATTTATTCGGAGAGGTGTTCTCATAGCACTCTATGTCGATGACGGATTGGTTGCTTCAACTAATGAAAAAGCTGGAAGAGAATTCCTGAAAGAATTAAGAAACCGATTTAAGATTATCACAAAACCAGCGTCTTACTTTCTTGGATTAGAAATAAATAGAACCAATGATGGTCTCATTACTTTAGACCAAAAGGGTTATACTAAAAAGATTTTAGAAAGATTTGGGATGGCTGATTGCAAATCTGCTCCATCACCAGCGATGGATCACCACTAAATCCACCACTGCTCCATCACCACTAAAGAGGATGAAAATGTAGCAAAGAATCTCGATGGCTTCCCCTACCGCCAAGCTGTAGGTGCCTTGGCTTATTTAATGGTCGCAACAAGACCGGATATTTGTTACGCAGTTAGCGTAGCATCACGAAACCTGGAAAACCCTAGTAAACTCGATGTTTTAAAAGTCAAAAGAGTCTTTAGATATCTGAAAGGAACAATAAACAAAGGACTTGTTTACAAAAAATGTCGTGAGGATAGAAGAGGACCCAATTTGATCGGATATAGTGATGCCGACCATGGAGGAGATACTTCTACGGGCCACTCAACCACAGGAATGGTCTTAATGTTTTCTGGTCCTGTGATGTGGAAGAGCCAAAAGCAAAATTCAGTTTCATTATCTTCAACTGAAGCCGAACTCATAGCTCTGACTGAAACAGCAAGATAAACTATTTGGCTGAAAGGAATTTTAGAAGAACTTTCACAACTCACTGAAACTCCAACTATATTTGTTGATAATGAATCAGCTATAAAGCTTGCTCAGAATGCTCCGCATGAGCACCACCGCAGAACAAAGCATATTAAGCTGAAGCACTTCTACATTAGGGAATGTGTAGAAAATGGAGACTTACAAGTAAAGCAAGTGACTTCAGAACAACAACTGGCTGACATATTTACGAAGCCGCTGTATGGGCCAAGACTGAATGCCCTATGCAGCAGGATTGGTCTTTTAGACTTATAAAAAGTTAAAAGACAAAAGTTATGGGGATGTGAAGAGATAGCATCTCATTACGTTTGTCTATAACTGATGTCTGTGACAGCATGACAGCAGCCGTTGCCTAGCAAGCGTATGCTTGTTAATATTATTTTATTGTGTGTTATGTCAATACCTATATTTAAAATATAATTCATTTAAATGTTCTTAACTTCTATTTTTCCTGATATTAAATGGGCTTAATATCTCTTAATAATCCTTATCAAAATCAATTACTTCATATTCACGACTGCTTTAATACCTTTATATAACTTTTTGAATTATTCAATTCAGACATTACATTCGAAACATATCACGAGTTTAAAAATGTGAATATTAGAAATTTAAAAAAGTCGCGTGTTCGCCGCTCAGTCCGCTCGGCTATCTAGGCAGCACGGGGTACGGGAGTCAATGTCAATGTAATAAAAATGTTGTCTGTCTCTTTGTACACGTTAATCTCCGAAACTAGACAGATTTAAATACTTTTTTATTGTATAGCTATTAGATAAGTCTGGGAAACATAGGGTATAATTAATTTTGGAAACTCGAACAACAGTTGTAGAACCATAATAGCCAGCTAAACTATCTATAAGAAATATGGAAATGGCCTGCAATGAATTTTGATTTTTCGTACAGTACATTACGTACAGGCACAGTTTCGTAGTTTGGGGTCTAACTTAAAATCTGGTCCATGTTTTATCTAATTAATTTGGGTAGAACGAGATGAAACAGCTTGACCTCTCCGTATTACTCCGTAGCTTTTATACATTAGGGAGGTCATTTGAAGTAGTCGCTCGGGAAAAATATAAACTGCCCTAAAAACGATTTCCACGCGGACGAAGTCGCGGGCAACAGCTAGTAAAAATATAAAATTGATCGAATCGAGACGACAAGAAACTATCTCTACTTAGTCTATCAAATAGGCGAGACATGCCAAACATGCACGGGACTACACGTATATAGGCGAATACTCCCTCTACACTCTCGTGTTCCCGCGGAACTGTGGAGTGCGCTTAAGGATGATGCATCGCCATCTCACTCGCTCAAACCGCAACCTACTGTAGGCTAATTACGTACCTAACTTTGTTGCTGACAATTCTTAAAATTGTTACTTTGCGATTAAGACAAGACAAGTAAGACAACTTGTCGATACCTACATATTGATTGTAAACAAAATATAAAATCATTGCAATCGGTTCTAAATTAATAAAAGTTGTATAATAAACTGGAACTAGTGCACAAATAGTAGTTTATGCAACTGTCATATAAAAGGGGGTATTAAAACTATTATTATCATTATTCAAAAAAAATTCTTTAATTATTATTAATTTTAATACCTAATTATATGCAGTTGCATACACTACTTTATCTACATTCATATTTTTATGTTAAAATTTCGTACCTAAAATTTTTTCAACTTTGCTGGAAGTAACTGCGAGTCAGTTCTGTTGTATCTACTCGTCGAGGATATCAAGTGGCGGGAAATTCACTTCACTACATTCACATTTACCTATTAATTTGCTTCAAACAAGAAAAAACATTCACAAACACAAATTAAAACAATTAGAAAAAATATTCTGTTTAGCGGGAAAATAATTCCAAATGTACACAACCAAAGACTATGAACTGATCACAAATATAAACAGAAAAATTTGAATTTTGAATTTATTGAAGACATTTTGGTATTCAGCCTACATTTAGCCGTGTCCCGGCGCCCGACAAAAATTTAAAAAAGAAAAGTGTTGCATAATTATTATTAAAAAGTTATTTTATCTACACTCATAGCGTAATGTTCCATTTACATATTCGAAAACAGTTGTTTAAGGATACACTTTTTTCTCGGGTCTATAAAATTTTAAAAAATTACTTTTCGATACAGCATTTTCCATACAATTTTCATTACAGCTGTATCGAAAAATAACTTTTTAATCATTATGCAACACTTTTCTTTTTTAAATTTTTGCCTGGCGCCGGGACACGGCGAAATGTAGGCTGAATACCTAAATGTCTTTAACAAATGATTATTTTTTATTTATTTATTTATTACTATAAAAATACACTTAATCAAACACTTTTTACTTATATACCTACAACGTCAATTAAAAAGGCCCCCACGAACGGCCTCCCTGCCAAATGTGCCCAATATTCCAGCCGCGTTACCTCGTTGCACAGCCAGAGATATATGCTGGCCCAAAAAGTGCCCAGACCTTGGGTCCAGACCCTTACGTCTCATCCGGCGACCCAGCTCTCGGCACAAGTTTTTGGCCGCTGCGCACCAAGGACCCGCTGTTTCTACAGCGAACGGCACAAATTCGTACGCTGCCTCCAACCCCGCGTATTTGACCTGTTTGAGGTTTGCCGCTGCTTCAGCTGCTGCTCCAGGGTTCCGTCGTGTATTTCTCAAGTGAGAGGTCGCGAACGTACTTATGCACGTCGCGTCCCACACCAGGCCTTTCCCTCTTTGACATGGGATGAGTGTGAGCCCATCTGGACGTTTCCCGTCAGAGCGACTCAATCCAGGGGGCTCCAACACGCAAGGCACGCCGGCAGAGACCATGGCTCGTCTTATTATTTCGTTAATTCCCTGATGACGTGGTATTCTGCCAGCACAGCGCGCGCATGATAAGCCGTGGTGTCCGTTAGCCTCAACTAAGCTCCCACATACACACGTATGAGGCTCACAGACACCACACCCTAACCTAAGCGCGACAGCAATTCTGACAGAATCGTCATCAAGCAACGTACCCATACTAGGAGACGGCAAGGCATGCAGCCATAACCCTGACTCCGGCTGGACCACGCCGCGAAGGCGTGCCTCATCGGCCTCCGAGCATTGCTCCAGGAGTTTGCCCGACGCGTGCTTCGACGTAATGTCATCCCATTCTCGCTGACACTTTGGATTCGCGGGCCGGACAGAGTTTGGGCTTAATTCCGAAAATGTTTCCATAGCCTCCCGCACAAAGGGTATACGGAGCTCGTGACCACGGTCTGGTAACATTCGAGCAACCAACTCCGCCACCCCATGCGCAGATGCCAGGAAAGCATTAGCGCCCATCTCGCGCAGCCTACGAATACCAATTCCCCCAAAGCGAATTGGCAAACTAGCCTGGCTCCATTGCGCCTTGTTGAGCTGCACGTTCAACACCTCTTGGAGAATGAGCTTCAGCGTGTCATCAAACTCACTCACCTCTTGGGGATACATCCACGTGGAGGCTGTCCTCATGATGTACGTTGTTTTAGGTACAGCCAGGCAGCTTTTGAGGAGAACAAGCGACACATGGGCTGGGAGATTGACCAGGTGCTCCCTCAATGAAGCAAGCATGACGATTTTCTCCCGCAGACTAGCGCTGACTCCCTCCTCAAAAATGGGTGCACCAAGGAGGCACATGCTTGTTCTATTCACCCTTCTCAGGCCTGGGATGAACACATCGAATTCGGTCGAGGCCCACCTCGATTCTGAAGCGCACCAGAAGAATTCGCACTTCGAGGTATTCACCTCCAGTCCCAGGTTCTGTAACGCTGGGAAGAGTCTTTAGACATCCCTTGCCAACGTATCCGGGCTTCCCCCTAAAACACTATCATCCAAATACCAAACTTTTAGAGGAGATTCCAGGCTCTTGATGGTGTTATGTATGGCCAAACTAAAAAGCAGCGGACCAAGGGGATCACCTTGTTGGGCACCTATCAGGGATGGTATCAAAGTCCCATTATAATATAAGTTGCTGGGAAATGCATATACCTGATGCAGGAAAGAATAAAGATTGGGCATGTGTACTCTGACCTCCCCGAAGATTATATCTCTTTCTACGGAGTTGAAGGCGTTTTTTATATCTATTTTCAAAACGATATTATCGCTATCTTCCTCCATCCCAAAAACCCTGGTAGCGTGGATCGCCGCCTCACAACCCAGGATTGTGCCAAATCCCACTTGGTGTGGCTGAAAATAGCTGGCCATACTTTCCCTAACTGCACGGCATCCTAGTTTTGCTACGAGCCTACGGAACGTGCTACCTACTGCTATAGGTCTCACTCCACCTTCTTTTTTTTGTAATGCACATAGCGACTTTCCGTACAAATATGGGCAAACCTCGTGGTTCAGTTTGCCACTGAGCAAAAAATTACACAGCCGTGTGAGAGATTCCTGCAGCTTAAGGCCATTGTCCCCAGCCTACAACGAGGTGAGCTCCTTCAAGTGCCCTGGGCGTAAACCGTCCAAGCCAGAAGCGGATCCATTCAAGAAATATCCTAAAGCGTCCGCAACTTCCTCTGGTTTTACCGACAGAGAATCATCTGAGGGCTGAGGTACCGGCGGAAAACACAAAGGGCGAGTAGGTCCAGGATGCTTATCTCGCAACGCCAACAGTGTAGCCTCGTTTGACGGAGCCAAAGATGCCTCTGACACTAGCAACCTAGCCGCTCCTCTCAAGTCTCCATCATATATCTATCTCTATCAGTGAGAGCAAATATGATAGCTCGCAGGTTTACACGTTGTTCACAGCAGGTCAAGGTAGCTCTATTTAGAGCCTTTTGTACATCTTTTTACACGTGTAGCCTGTGGGCTAATTATACTCGAAAAGCGTATGGATCCCTTCGCGTCCAGTACAATAATGCGTTCAGGGTGCTGTTGCGGCTGGGTCGCTACTGCAGTGCCTCGGGCATGTTTGCAGAGGCGCGCGTGGACTGTTTCTACGCCACAATGCGCAAAAGAGCAGCGTCCCTGGTCAGCAGAGTGTGGGCCAGCCCCGACAGCATCTTGGCAATGATCGCAGATAGGCTCGACTGCCCATACATGTCTCACTGCTGCCAACGACATGTTGTGAGAAATGCTTAGTCAACTGTATTGTTTACATTTTGTGAGCAATACAGTTGACTGATGCACTAACAAATAGATTAAGAAAGTACTAACACAATGAGTCTGGTCACTTGAATAAATGAATTATTATTATTATTATTATTATATACCTTTGTCTCCACTGCTCGATACTTAGAATGTGGTTTATGAACCCGAGAACTCCCAAATATCTTGAACTGGTTATTTGTTAAGTTCTCTTTAACTTTACTAGTTAGAGACTTTTTATTGCCGTCACACCTCTCCGGGACCCGCAAAGCAGTAAACGCAAATGACAAAAGAGCAAACCAGTCTCCCGTAGCATTAGACTGCAAACAGCGGTCAATTTTGGCTGACAGGTTTCCTGCTGCTAAATGTCTGGCACCCTTCGGTACATGCTTTAAAACCTGTACACCACATTTTAACCGAGGGAGGTCCATAATATTCGGAGATCCCGAATCGTCCGACAAACCGGCGATACTGGCCACCATACCCGAACCCGTGACATCATCGTCCGTCCCGGCCCCGTTCTGACTCGTGACAGTCTTATGCATACGGCCAATGTGAATATTTAAGCCGTGAGGTACTGCGAAAAGCCTCCCAGAACCAGGGCAGTATGGGCAGGGAGCTCAAGCCATGGGAACACTCATCTTTCTTAATTAATTAAAATCTAGTTACAAGAATATTCTAAAATTTTATAAAAATAGCTTAAATATTTGACAAAAATAACATTCAATTCAATATTTTACATCAAAAATAAAATCATTTACATTACAAAAAATAACTCACAAAACACATTTAATAAAATTAATTGATACCTACATAACAAATACAACAAAACATTTATACATATACACACGCCGAATTTACAACTATGTAGGTATTGAGGATATAGCGACATCAATACCGAGTAGATGGATATCTCATTTTACTGAAAATTGACACAAAATTTAAATGGGTAACTATTAACAAAAAAAATTGGAAAGGAAAAAAAAAAACCGCTCTCCCTGTAATAGATCGAACTGGGGACTCCTACATGTATTTACACAAACCTATACGAACATCGACGTGTTCAGCCATACTGGTATAGGTACCTACTAGGTAAGTACGCTATTGAGCTGATAGTAAAAAGTACAGTTTGCAATTTAGAGCAAAAGTTGTGGTTGTAGTACAAAAGTAGAATGGAGGTTAGAACTAATACAAATAAATAAGAATAATAAACACTATTGCCCAGTTTTCAAAAAAAGTACGTATTTTATTATAATTAAAGCAATATCTAGTAACGAAGATATGAACTTTTCTGATCCCTATCCACTATCTATACAAACAGGTTCCCGAATCACAGGAGGTAATTAAAACATGTTTTTATAGTTTTATTTACTATTAGATAAAATAATTTAAAACTATAGGTAAATCTTGAAGTATATACCGAACTAACTATATACCGAATGTCTTTTCTAATATCACAAATTCTTGTATTACAGTACAAACAGTTGACCAAGTCACTTAAATATATAGCTTTTATAAATAACAGGAAAAGAAAATATATACAGTCATAATATCATAGAGAAAAATTTTATATACAGAAGCAGAGAGTACATTTCGAGTTTATATACGAGACAAAATGTCACACATGTCTATAACACACACACTTATGCAAATGCAGAGACGGAACAAGGCAGCTCATCTGCAGATAAGTTATATTTTGACTTTCTACTCAAAACGACCACAAACAAATCTGACTTGTATTTCGCTCCAGATTACGCAATTTTTAAGTTTGTCCTTATAATTTAATATTGTCATTATAATAAACTGGCCCTGATACCCACCACCGTATTTTCGATCTCTCGATCCTACCGATCATACGTGAATCGGCAGTGCTTGCTTTTGCAAAAAGGAGGGTTATGATTTTGACCGGTATTAATGTTAATTTGTTGCCTCGTAACTTCTAAACTAAGTGGGTACCTGTTTACTTATCGTTAGAGGCGTCTTCATTGTCCACAGGTGTGACTACACAATAAATTGAATATGATGTCCTCTAGAGGACATAGTCATGAAAAAAGAATAATAATGAAAAGGATAGGTACATTAATATATTAAACAGGCAGCACAGTCTTTGTTTTCAGTAAAAATACATATAATGCTGGTGCACCAGGACAGAAGGGACTTGCATCTAATTATTATCTTGTTCTTCAAAATGTTTACAACGCAGCACTTCCAATTTGCAACCATCACCCAGAGACATCACCATGTATGGTCTTTAGGAAACCTAGAAAAACAAATATTTATGTAAATAAACGTTGATACGCGATTAATCTGTTGTTTCATAAAACTGTCTCAAAAAGTCTGAACATTTAAAATGTCATCTAGGTATATTTTTGGTATAAAACCCTAATACATATTAAATTGTGGACCGCTATTTACAAGATTTGAGTATTAAAATTATATACCATAAATACTAAGTCCGACCCTGTTAGCATCAAAATATTTTCGTACATATTTAGACACCGAAATATTGCTCAATTTGCCAATAATCTTAAATTTATCTCTAATGGCATGTTGTTTTAAGGTAAAGCATTTCAATTATTGCAAATTCACACTATTACGATGCATATTTTTGTCACAATTTCTAAAATTGATTCCCGATCGCCGCGACCACGAATGTTTACTTACCGGTGCAAGGTTAATCCGTGTGTATTTCCATACTTTGCGCTTTCATATAAATGTGCACTAAATTACACACAAAGTTACAATATTTTAAATGGTTTGATTTAAATTTTATTAGGAAATTATACAATTTACACCGATGTTTCAAAAGAAACGTCAGGTCGTTAAGCCCTCGAGCAATATGTCGAACGTTCAAAACATTGAGCACGTCATTTTCCGTGAACTTATTCTAATGGATGAAAAAACGGGATAGCAAGATTTATAATCATTGTAGAGCGAGCGAACAGGGAATATTTGTGATTTGTGTTTAGTCTGTTATGTCTGTGCATAATATACAGTCTTGAGAAAATTAACAAGAAAAAGGAAAATTAAATTATTATTTTTTCTGCAAGGATCGAACCGGGGAGTCCGGGGACTTCCATATAAGTAGGTTATTTAAGCTTCGGTACGTTATTTAATTCTGGTCTTAAGGGCTAAATGGTCAAACTTTTCGCCACTTTTCCGTATAGTTTTGTGTTGTACAACACAACGGTTGTTAACTTTGTTTTGGATAGAATAATCATATAAAAAAATGTAGAAGCGAAAAAAACAAAGAAAAATATCTGCGCGCTGACACGGTCGGCTTTCGAACCTCTGCCGACCTCGAGGACAACACAGTTCCTTCATGGCCCGAAACTGCTCGAGCACTGTGTTCATTATTTCGGACGCGAAATAGAAGGTCTCTGGTTTTATGAAAGCAGAACAACCGAAATTCAAACAATTTCAAATTCGGCGTCCTTTTTTAACCGTTACGATTTTTTCACAATTTTCACAGGTTATATTTTGTTTTAGAGTTCCACCTTTTGTTCTGTTTTAATATGTTTCACATAGGTAATTAAAAGTTTTTGGCGGGGAATATTTGTAGTTTGTTTTGCACTGTTTGTGTCGAAAACTAGGACTTATGTTAGTAAAAATCACTTTCAATCACTTTTCACTGAATTAATAGATTTCCTCGTATAATTTAATAGTATTTTAGAAACAGAACAGGGCTGAATTTATGACTTAATTCAAATCGAAAACATCGAATCGCAACGATAGTCCAGGCTTATTATTTTCGAGTGTGTATTCACTAATTTTGAAGTTGACACGTTTAGATAACATTATACACTTCTTAATTATAATATTCAAATCATATTTATTGTCTTTACATCACTTATAAGTACAATTTACTATTTTTAATTAATTTAATTACGGGAGCTACTTATTTGCGTGGCGCTAGCGCCGTTCACTTGGTTGTGATTGTTTACATTTGGAATTATTTTCCCGCTAAACAGAATATTTTTTCTAACTGTTGTAACTTGTGCTTGTGAATGTTTTTTTCTTATTTGAAGCAAATAAATAGATAAATGCGAAAGTAGTGAAGTGAAATTCCCGCAGCTTGATATCCTTGACGCGTAGATACAACAGAACTGACTCGCAGCTTACTTCCAGCAAAGTTGGAAAAGTTAAAGTTACGAAATTATTAACATGAAAATATGTGTGTAGATAAAGTAGTGTATGCAACTGCATATAATTAGGTATTAAAACACTCGTGTCAAACTATTATCATACGAGGCGTACTCATGTTTTAATACCCCCTTTTATATAACAGTTGCATAATAGTAGTTTATGCAACTGTCATATAAAAGGGGGTATTAAAACATGAGTGTCTGTTTATCATACGAGGCGTAGCCGAGTATGATAATAGTTTGACACGAGTGTTTTAATACCTAATTATATGCAGTTGCATACACTACTTTATCTACACTCATATTTTCATGTTAAAATTTCGTACCTATAATTTTTTCAACTTTGCTGGAAGTAACTGCGAGTCAGTTCTGTTGTATCTACGCGTCGAGGATATCAAGCGAAATTCACTTCACTTCTTTCACATTTATTTATTTATTTGCTTCAAACAAGAAACAACATTCACAAACACAAATTACAACAATTAGAAAAAATATTCTGTTTAGCGGGAAAATAATTCCAAATGTACACAATCGCAACCACAGACTATGAACCGATCACAAATATAAACAGGAATTTTGAATTTGTTGAAGACATTTAGGTATTCAGCCTACATTTAGCCGGTTCCCGGCGCCCGACAAAAATTTAAAAAAGAAAAGTGTTGCATAATGATTAAAAAGTTATTTTTCGATACAGCTGTAATGAAAATAGTATGGGAAATGCTGTATCGAAAAGTAATTTTTTAAATTTTTATAGACTGGCGTGAAAAAAGTGTATCCTTAAACAACTGTTTTCAAATATGTAATTTGAACATTACGCTATGAGTGTAGATAAACTACTATTTCGATACAGCTGTAATGAAAACAGTACGGGAAATGCATAGAGAAAAAGTTTTATGTCTGTGGGTAATGCTGTATCAAAATAAAAAAAATAAAAATTTTATTGACTGGCGTGAAAAAAGTGAATCCTTAAAAAACTGTTTTCGAATATGTAATTGGAACATTAAGCGCACTCTTCATGTGGACAGTTCCGCGGGAACACGAGAGTGCAGGGGAGTATTCGCCTATATTCGTGTAGTCCCGTGCATGTTTGGCATGTCTCGGCTATTTCATAGACTAAGTAGAGATAGTTTGTTGCCGTCTCGATTCGAACTTTTTCGAGTAACAGATTCGCGGTACCCTTGACCATGATCCAGGATATTAGTAGATCAAGTAATTACAGTATAGCAGCTGCCATCACCTCTGTGACCCTGTTTAAAGCGGATTAGCGATATTACACCAATGAATCGATATAATGTCGACGCGTTTTGACACCCACCACATCCCTAATAGGCGAGAATGTAGAGGGTCGACCAAAGTCCCGGCCAAAGTTTCGGCGGACATGTGGAGTACGCTTTATACAACAAAACGTGGCAATCACTTTGTAGTCACTTGGTAGATAGAAAGAAATGAAATAACCAGCAGCGCGCGAGAGCAAGCGAGAGAGAGTATGTGTAGATGTGGGTTGCCATAACTTTAATTTATTTCCATCTGTAGTAGATTTTCCTTTAAGGGTTAAATGGGCTCCGGGGGTTGTTGAAACCCGTAATAAAAACTAGTGCCATCTGCCCCGGTGGCCTCGGCTTCGGCGTTCACCGGGGCAGATGGGACAGAACAAGTTTCATTTGCCCAGCAATTTCGTTTAAATAAAATGGTTTCAATTTTAATAACAATTAGTTAGTGGTCAAATATTAACAATCACTGAAAATCAATCTATCTACAAAAAAATTGCCCTAAAACGCAAAGTGCGATGTAGTTCTGCATTTTTGGTATGTTATTTGGAGAGTGTGAAACCACATTTTGCAAACAAAAAAATTGTGCTTCCGGCGTAATACGTGAAAAACGGCGAAATTTTATGACTTTTTCACTTTTTGGTCTAAAAATAGAAAACTGCATTTTTCAACCAATACATAGCTTTCAAAGTTAATTATATTTGCCACTATTTAAGCCCAAACGTAGCTCTACAAAATGTACAGTGACCAAGTTATGACTCTTCAAAGACGGTAAATTTTTCCGAAAATTCACAATTTATAGTTTTGCTCCCGTCCGGAGCAAATTATTGATAAAATCGCTAGTCCTATGATAAAAGTAACTAAAAGAAAGTGTAGTACATTTAATTTGCTTTCAACAAAGCATAAAACGAACTTAGTGAGACTAATAGTTTACTCACAACCTTGAAAATGGTTTTTTGAAGAATTCTGTTAATACTTATTTGTGTGAATGGTACCAAAGGAAATGTTTCAGTCAAATATCGATATAACCACTTACGCTAAGAGAAGATTTGTCAGAAATTACGTTTTAGTATTATTACTATATCATCACAGGGTGCCAATCAGCGCCCGAGACTGTTCTATCAGTCTCAGGGTCCAGCGGAAGAAATTGCTAAACCTCACTTCGTCAATTGTATTAGGAGGCGCAACTAACAAGTGGCGAACTCGTCGCGGTGCTGAAATTCAACTAGCCTTAATGAACGAAACGGTCCTCTATCCAGTTCCCGGATTCAGTGAACGTTGCTTAACCTTGGTTATCATTCTCGCAAGCACGCTGCCGCTAGACCAGGAGCCCTATTTTTGAATCGCTCGCCTTGATTCGAACGATTTTTCATTTTTATTTTCGGCATGAAATATTTCATATTTTGATGCATTATGCTGATTTTCCCTATTTTTGCCCAAACTCTTTCGCCGTTGCCAATGTGATTTTAAAAATATTGAATTTTCACGCCGAAATTCAAAATTGAAAATCGTTCGAATAGAGGCGAGCGATTAAAAAACGGAACCCAGGGCAGTTTGTAAGTTAGTTTCAAGCAACTTAAAACTAACTTACATTTAATTGCCATGGGTTACTGAACTTAACAGTTCTATTGAAATCGTAATAATGTATTTTTTTTATTTTACTTGGCTTTATTGTTGTATTTACATTCATACGACGACGACATTAGGGCCTTCAAGGAACAAGCCTCTTTAAACGAATTCTCGACACCACTGGCAGGCTCGGTAGAACAGTCCTTAGTAAGTAGGTACGCATTATGGCGCCTAAAACTAAAAAAAATATGGTTCCATTCGTTCTATTGCGGTAGGGACTACCTACCGACGCCTGACGGCTAAGTTATGTCGCAGGTTAGGTTAGGTTAGGTTAGTTTGGATTTAAAGGTGATTGCGAAGCCGCTGTCCACGCCATGAGAACTTTCCTCCAAAGTAATAGTGTTGAAGTCGTCCTGAAGGGTGACGTAAAAAATGTGTGAATTTTAATTCTATTATTGTGTTTTGCGGTGTTGTCAACAACACAGTGAAACATATTCTTATATTTTAATTCTTAACATAAATCTTGATAATTCATCTTGGAAACAGATATATGTAAAGGTTTAGGCGTTAGGAAAGTTTCAGATGTGTCCCGGTCAGCTTTTCTGTCTTCGATGCATAGTTCACAGTATCCAATGTAGGAGTTATTATCTAAACTATGCACTTTTATTACGGCGTATTCTATCAAGCGGCTATAGGGCGAGCCTCGCTGCAGATTGATACGAAACAACCTTTTAAGCACATTAACCACTCTGCAGAGCATGCCCGTTTGTTGGCTGCTGGCGAGTGTATATCCGGTCTCTAACTTCAGGTAATGTCCTCTAAAAATATTGGAACACTTCTCGACCGCGCTACGCAGTATATCATCAGCCGGGCCTTTACCTCCGCTGGAGCACCCGTGAATGTGGAGCCAGGTGGTTTGGCCCGTGATGAGGGTAAGAGGCCGGAAGGGATGACAATCACGCCCTAGAAGCTGGGACGACGTTTGGTCAGGGACGCCACGTGTAGTGATACCCTTGCACAGTTCCATCTTCCAGTAACGGCGTGTTGTGCTGGGCCCGATGCCGCCTCAGCTGAAAGCGTCAAACGGCACAAATACGCAAGTGTTGGTGAAAACCACATATTTGCGGCGTTTGGAAACCTTTGAACTATATATTCGGGAGCTAGCTAAGCGCCTGGCCGTTATTACTAAAGACCATAGGGCTGGTTTCCACTTCGGACAGGGGGCAATGCGGCTAGCCTTCTGGGCAGCATTCCTAATTGGTTGACCCTCTACATTCTCGCCTATTAGGGATGTGGTGGATGTCAAAACGCGTCGACATTATATCGATTCATTGGTGTAATATCTCTAATCTGCTGTAAACAGGGTCACAGAGGTGATGGCAGCTGCTCTACTGTAATTACTTGATTTACTATTATCTTTGATCATGGTCAAGTGTACCCCGAACCTGTTACGGGTAAAAGCGCTAAGAATATAAATATAATATAAATATAAAATTGATCGAATCGAGACGACAACAAACTATCTCTACTTAGTCTATGAAATAGGCGACACATGCCAAACGTGCACGGGACTACACGAATATAGGCGAATACTCCCTCTACACTCTCGTGTTCCCGCGGAACTGTCCACATATGGAGTGCGCTTTAGTAACAGTTTTTTAATTGTTTTTTGCTTGTCATTAAAATACATTTATTTTGAGATAAACACAAAGTTTTATTTAATTTTCTTCTGTTTGGTGTGATGATTACACTTTGTAATTTAAAACTATTTTTGACAGATTAATCGCAGTTTTTTACTTTTCATTTTATCCCGACGTTTCAATTAGGTATTGCAAACGTCCATAGGCGGCGGTGACTGCTTACCGTCAGGCAGGCCGTAAGCTTGTTTGCCACCTTAGTAAAAAGTAAAAAAAATTAGGTACCTACTTTACAATTATCGTGGTCGCGGGTAGATTGACTGCGGCCACGCAAGCCAACTGAAGGCCCTGGAAACAGAACCGCCTCCTTGCAGCTCCAAAACTGCAGAGGACAGTGTAAGAAAAACACACCTACTGAGACGTGTGCTCGATGCCATCGCACCGCCTCCGACTTACTCCAAGCAATCGACTCCTACCGAGAAATCTGTGTGGGACTCTGCAACGCACTCGAGAGAGGACTGATGCGAACCCGATACTGGCAGAAGGCATCCGGAACCTTTGGGAGCTCGAGATTTAGAACACCACAAAACTGGGCAACTGGTCTATCTATTGAAATATCCTAGACTTTCTCTACAGTCTTCAGTATTGAGCCCCATGATTGAACAAAAACTACAAGCGTCTGTAGAAACTTAAATATTTTAGAATGGTAGAATTTTAGTAGATTCTACAGGCAACACAGAATGGAAAATGTAAAAAATGTTGTAAATTAAAAATGGCGTCCATGTTGTTCTGAAGAGTTTACAGTAAACATAGTTCTTTTGTGTTTTACATGTGTATTTTCTGAGTTTCTAAAAACAAACTATTATCAATTTAGGTAGCGATATTTCAAAGTGAACTAATGAGTTTGTTGACCGATGTCTGCCGTGGCTCCCACTATCCCCGGTTAGTAAACTGCTTCCTTTCAAAATAATTTCTACACTTTATTTTATTTCCTGGCGAATTCATGTGTGAAATGTCTTAGTAAATGGGCTCACTTTGCTTTATTGGTGTTGTAAATTTCAGAAAACATTAAATATTGACGACCTATTTATTAGTTGACGTTGCTCCGCGTGACGCGTTGCTAAACGAAAACGACGCAAGGAAGGAATGATAAACTCTACAACCTATTCACATAAATTAATTCAAAAATGTATCATTGATTTTAGAAATGGAAATACACCCAGAGCCAATTGTGTTGCATTGCACTTTTGATAAATAAAACATAAAATCTCTAAAAGTTTAAACATGTAATTGAAATGGAAATAAGCTGTTCTAAATAAATTAGAGCCAGTCAGCATATTATCAGAAGTAGCAGTAATTGCCCCAGAAGTTGGTTTATTGGTTGATTATTAGAACTTAAATCCAATTAATATATTGATAAAATAAGGTGTAAACATTATTATAGTATTATTAACAACAAGCATTTCCATATTCAACACTATTGTCCTATGTCAGGAACTTTTTATAAAAGCTATAGTTTCGTTCTGAATAATTAAATTTGGTCTGATAATCTAATAAAGGCTTTTCTTGTAAATATTACTCATAACGACCTACCCATGAAATACACATATTATTTTTATAGGGGCTGATCCAGCAAAGGATTTACAAAAGCGCCGTGCTGGCAGTATTGGGTGAGTCACATTGAATGTATGTCAGCAAAACATCTTTGCCCAGAATATTGCATAAAAACAAGAGATACATTGTTATTTGTAACTGCTTCTATTTTTTTTATTTAGTGACTTATTTTTATTTCAATAATTGTAGGTTTTTATAAAGGTGCGAGCTGAAGACAATTATTATTAATGAGAAACATTGTAAATATAGAGTACTTTGTTACACTGTATCATCATCTTGGCGTTATGTCCTGGTTGCACCACCGTGCGGCATGCCAGAGCTCAGGGTCCGCCTCTGTTACACTGTATCATGCAGTTAGGTATTAAATTCTGATTTTTATCTTAGGTCCGATGAAGACGACGCAAGTGGTGGCAAATACACAAGGATGGAGGAGGATAATATTCAAGATAAGGAGAGATTTGCCAGGTAAAGTATGATTAACCTCTATCACAGATAGACAATGATCTAGGATGGAAATACAACTATCAATTGAACTCCAAACATAAATATGTGCATGTTAAAAGTAGTACCTACACAGCCCTGGATGGATTTTTTGGTTTTGTATTTAGTCATTATTTAGGTACGCTCTATAATGCTTCAATAAAATTGATGAACATGGTAGAGACTGGAGAGTGAGTGATCACTGATCAACAATTTTACTTCTTATCAGCTCTGTTATTTGATTGATCCATTAAGATATAAACAAATATAATTTTCGGTAAGTCTGCATAATATGAAAAAGTCATACAGCTTCTTACTAATACTAAGGATTCTTGGTTTACTACAACAATGAAAGACATGTACGCATTAATTCTGATCAACGGAAATAAAGAGGCACAGAACATCAATGAGAGCCCTTGTGCCAAGGTTACAGAAAGTTAAAACCAACACAATATTTGGTATTAAAAGGTCAATGCGACAAATCTATACCATTTAGAGGTTAAAGCATGTATGTGGTACACCAAACCAATTCAAACCCGATTTAAAAAATTATTTCATGAGTATGAAGCTACACTACATGACTCAGGCGTGTCAGGTAAGAGGCGGAAAGCTGAAATAACCAATATGTGTCAACCTAAAGCCTAATAAGCTGGACTTAAAATTTCTCTTCAAGTAATGTTTCTCCATCTTTCGGCGCCACACTGCATTTCCGCTTCGTCGGAAGTTAGAGCTCTCCTCTATATCTTAGCACCAACAAATCTAGGCAGCTACTACGGCGCGACAGAGATGGAGATTATCACTGTTTTACAAGTATGGAAGTTCCGGCTTATTGCGTCGACGACGCCCCGATTTCTGCTGCTTAGAGGTATTCTTGGAATTTTCGGCCTTTCCGCGAATCGCCTCGTCAATTATAAACCTCCTGATCCGCTCTAATTCACAAGCGACTGTAGTCCACTACCCCTAATTTGAGAAACTTGGCCAACTAGGAATAGTGGTGCGCCTATATTATGCTTTCCACTCGTGTCTTATTTCGGCGGTGCTAGTGAACGCCAAAGTCTGGAGTCGTAGTTGACCGAGTTAGGCAGAAAGTGTTGAAGTGCCAAATTTTGCGACTTGACTTGACGGACAGCGAGGACTCCAGGATTTGGAAAGCTCCTAGTAGTTTTGCCTGATAACCCGTTCCACGATGCCCGATGCTCTGTCGCTCACAAAAATAAAACAACAAAAAGCCGGCCACGACGTGATGTGTTTTCGTGACGGCCAAATCGCGAGTGGTGACGGGTGTCATTTGTCTCCCCACACATTTGTATATGAAACTGAAGGGACAGGTTTACAAGACCATCATTAGACCTGTACTCTTGTACGGCAGTGAGACCTGTTCTCTACTAGAGCAAAACAAGCAGGAGTTGCGCGTCACGGAAATGAAGCTGCTTCTTACAAAGGCTGCGACCGAAACGCATACATCCACGGTAGCCTTCACGTCCGTGAAATCGCATATAAGCTACAAGAGTGCCACAAATGTCTGGCCATGCCACCTCTGCCAGGCACGGGAAGGACAGGCCTGCCCAAGAATTGACGGCTAGGCGACATGCGTTCCAACAAACTCGCCACCAAGGATGCCGAAGACAGAGCGAAGAGTACCAAGAGGAGCAGGAAGGCGAACCCCGGGGACTCGCGTATCGCACGGGAACGCAACCGGAATTAATCCAAGATGATGATGCCAAAGTACATCCTTGCCAAATTTCATGTTTTTGTATATACCTAGTCATATGTGTATCTTTTTCACCCCGAACGCAGTGATTTCTCAGAAGTTTTATTTTTCTCTGTCTGTAAACTTTGTATGTATTAAATAGTGCCAATACATAGTACCTTAAAACAATAAATAGTTTTAATATTAAGTATTAAATTACCAGTCAAGTGTGAGGCGGACTCGCGCAATAAGATTTCGATAGTTGTTACTCTGACATCTTCTTACTTATTTATAAAACCATTCGTAAAATTTATTATCGTATTTCGGTTAGGTTAGGGTATCCGACTCGCAAGCGACAGGTACCGGTTTCGAGTTCCGCTGCGGCCATGTACCAATGACTCTTTTCTGAGCAATTTTTAGTTGAACACGTACCGATGCTCTTACAGTGAGGGAAAACATCGTGATAAAACCTGCACATTCAGGCGACTGAATCTGTAACCATGATCCAATCTGGTCAGGCTCCCCTGGTAGCAGGGTCATGGAGGTCAGATGTTAGTCGCTCCACTGCAATTACGTGATCTGCCAAATCCTGGATTATGGCGGACCCCGGGCCCTCGTGCGCGAGAGCGCTACCGGGACATTAACGCCAAGATCATTTTTATTCGTAAAATTTCAAACGTGTGACTAGGTATTTTATTTTACAATTTGATGTGTGAAAAAATGTAAAGGGCATAGTACAAAAAGTTTATAAATTGATTAGCAATATATTGTAATGCTGATTGAAGGTTGAGAGATTTTCCCATAACTGCGCCATCCATTGTTAAGTTGCCGTATGATGATTGAAAACGTGTCTTATCACGCGCCACCGGCAACTTCGTTTAGAATACACATAATAATGATATTACTTTGCTTAAATCTATTTTATAGACACTTGTAACAGGATATTTATTGGCCTGCTGTGTTGCCTCGTGTTATTTTATTCTGAATTTTCAGATCTTGTATATTTTGACCTCCTACGAAAAATTAAGGGTGTTTTAAATTTGGCGAGTATATCTGTCTATCTGTCTGTGGCTCGTATCTCCCGAATGAATAGTCCTATTTCGATGCGGTTTTCTTTTTTGAAAGCAAGTTTAATCGAGAAGGTTCTGGCCGTGAGCTTTGTTTCATTAAAATCGGTTTAGTTGTGTATATTTGTGTATAAGTATACTTTTGTAATCATCGGGAGTGTTGTTGGCTGAGTGGCTAAGGTATGCGACTCGTAAGCGAGAGGTTCGGTTCGAATCCCACTGCGGCCATGTACCCATGACTCTTTTCTAAGTTATGCACATTAGTTGAATGCTAACCGATGCTCTTACGGTGAGGGATAACATGGTGATGAAATCTGCATATTTAGGCGGCAGAATGTGTAATCATGATCCAATCTGGTCAGGTTCCTTTGGTAGCAGGGTCACGGAGGTCAAAGCCTAGTAAGGCAGTAAATCTAGTGTGCTACACAGTTGTAGCAGATAGCTGTTTGAGAGGGGTCAAGCAAGACTTTGAAGAAATGTTATTTAAGTATAATTTCCATTTCAGTCGAGAGAATCATTGTGAAATCGAGCGCCGCAGAAGGAACAAGATGACGGCGTACATAACGGAACTGTCTGATATGGTTCCAACATGTTCAGCGTTGGCACGCAAACCCGACAAGCTGACCATACTTCGTATGGCAGTGGCGCACATGAAGGCTTTGAGGGGTAAATACTAAATAATGGTTCTGTTATGAACTTACGACGTATGTAATTCGATGTGGCGGAATATTACAAAATCAAACCATTTTCAGGTACAGGGAATACATCCACTGATGGCACATATAAGCCGTCATTCCTGACGGACCAAGAACTAAAACACCTTATTCTCGAAGCTGCTGATGGTTTTCTCTTCGTTGTTAGCTGTGACACCGGACGTGTCATTTACGTTAGTGACAGTATAGCCCCAGTGCTTAATTACTCCCAGGTAAATAATAGTCCATGTACCGAGGTACATAGTTAATAATTCATCATAAATTTTAGGCCTATATTATATTTTATGATCGACATTTTAGGGTGAATGGTATTCGTCGTGCTTATTCGACCAAGTTCATCCCGATGACGTTGAAAAAGTTCGGGAACAATTGAGCACACAAGAGCCTCAAAATACCGGACGAATTTTGGATCTAAAGACTGGAACCGTGAAGAAAGAAGGTCACCAGTGTAAGTTGTTTATATTTCTTCTATTTTGTTTGTGCTATCTCACTAGAGTGATTTTTAATGTCATATTCATTGTTGCAACTGCAACACAGGAGTTGTAGCAATGGAAATAGACGGGCTGTCTTCTGGAAACATGACCAGGCCAGGGAATCAAAGCTAACGAAAGTAGGGAAAGAATGTAAACTAAAATTCGCGATATGTAATTGGTGGTCATATGATTGTGACACATCAACGTGACATGTTCGTACGAAATGACAGGTGTTGCAAACCTTTTTTTATTTCCTACTGACTAGCCAGACATTTGACCGTTATTTCACCTGGTAAGAAAGTAAGTGAAGATGAAGCATGCCTGTTTAGCGTTGAAGGCGTCCAGATTATAAGAACCAGGGGCCTATTAAATAAACGTGACAATCCGACAATTTTGTCACTTTTTGACAAATAAGTCGCAGTGTCGCGACAAATGCCGTTTGTGCTACACAGGGGTGGCATTGTACGGCCTCTACCGCGTAGCAGGTCCCGTACGGAACAATCCGCGTCGCTATGAAACGATGCTGTAGCGTCTCACTGTCCCCTCCGGGAGCCCGGACAGGTCTCCCATACAGCTATGAAAACAACCATAGTAATTTGACTCTGCCCCAATCCGTAGCGTCGATGCGGCAAGTGATGGGCTCGCGGCGCGGGTTCATCTGCCGTATGCGCGTGGGCGGCACGGCGGAGGGCGCGCACCTCGGCCGCCTGCGCGCGAGGAACTCCCTCGGACCCTCGCACGACGGACACAACTACGCGGTCGTGCATTGCACGGGATACATTAAGAATTGGCCCCCCACAGGTAACATTGTACTCGAAGGACATTGTGATGTTTACGGTTTCGTGACGATAATTCGAAGCTATTCGAAGATAATCGTAAGACAATATTTCGAAGCACCGCGGTTATTATCAGACGTTTTGTAATGGCATTTGTATTTACTACTTTGGCGGTGCATACAGATACGAGTGCATCAAAACACCGGTCTGTCTAGTATAAAACCAATGTAGGAGATCCATAATCCGTTCAATACTTACAAAATGTATGTAATACGTAGTTAAGTCTGTCGAAGTTGCAATGTTCTTGTAAGAATATTTTCAGAACGAAGTTATATGTTGTTGGGATATCAGATCTGCTTCCAGGTATGCAGATGGATCGTCCCGTCGACGATGAATTGCACGCGTCGCATTGTTGTCTGGTTGCCATCGGACGACTTCAGGTAAGAGTTGCTTTACTTATATGTTTTGTTGTTATGGATACCGAATGCTTTATTTAACACTTAACTACCTATTTGTTCCAGTGTTATCAAATTTCCTTCTTGATACTTTATTTGAAAAAATCTAATTAAAACTCTTGGATTCACACTATTTAGAAATACATTGATAACAATAACTTAATAACACATTATCGCCTGTCTCTACATTCACCCCAAGGCGGACCCCGGGCCCTCGTTCTCGAGAGCACAACCGGGACATTAACGCCAAGATGATTATTTTTATTTTTATCGCCTGTCTCTACATACATAACTACTCCAACCGTTAACCCCAACCACTCCAAAGGCTGTCTGGAGCAGATCGCTAAAAGCAACGAGCCCATTATGTGCTTTACATACATACATATTATTATATTTATCGAGACTCCACGCGACGTTCAGCGGCCGCCAATAGTGCATGCACAGCTCAAAAAATCAATAGATAGAATGGCAAGTGAACATACGACATTTAATTCTAAGTAACCTGTGTGTAATAACACACACATGCAAACCACAATCCTTATGCGCTTTAACCAATATTTCTAATACGTTAACAGCGGCAATTAAGAAGCAGTGTTGAATGACATTATTAAATCGACTGTGTAGTAAGTGAGATTACTTTTAGTGTTATAGTGTTAAACATAACTATAATAGTTATATTTTTTCAGGAGTGGTGTAAAGTAGGTATTTAATCGTATTAGAAAGTTGAAGTTTATTTTCAAGGAAAAAAGGTTCAGTCAAGAAATCGAATACTTAAACTATTACCTTAACACTTCAATTGTAACGTAAATATACAAATAAATGCAGTAGATGTCAGATGTGAATAGATAATTATTGTCGTAATCTTTCGTAACTTTATTTATAAATAAATTATTATTATGAATACTTGCCGAATACCTAGCCTAGAGTCTAGTATGATGTGTGATATCATATCATATCGCACATCACGAGGTAACTGCCTGCGGTGATGTGCGGGTAGGTGTCTCACACATAGAATTATCAGTTTGTGGTGATTCGGAACTTCAGTACACCCAACACTAACGATGTCAAGGGTACGTCGCGTCGAGTCCCGATAAATGTAATAATATTAGCTCATTATGCGCGAAATTGAGTACACAAAATCCTTGTGCATTGTATTTTTATTGTGTGCAATAGAATGTTTACTTCCCCACAGGTGACGTCAACCCCGAACGCAGCCGAGGGCAGTCTCTGCGGCGGCGGCGTGGAGTTCGTGTCGCGGCACTCTGTGGACGGCCGTTTCACGTTCGCGGACCAGCGCGCGTCGCAAGTGGTGGGCTACGCTCCGGCAGACCTGCTGGGGAAATTGTGCTACGAGTTCTACCATCCGGAGGACCAGCAGCATATGAGGGACAACTTCGACCAAGGTGCGTGTTTTTTTCTTGATAGTGTAACTAGCCAGGCATTTGACCGTCATTTTACCTGATTGGAAGCTGTTGTCATGGACTAGTTTTCATGCATCTTTACGTTAGGGTTAGGCAGAGATACGTCAAATGGTTTGAGTTTTAGGAAGTTCATGTCTTACTTATCTAAGACTAGCAACGGCTTCGCACGGGTACGTTCGATTCCGCACACGACCACTGCGTATGGAGCCTACCGCGCGAGTGGGCCGCGCGGCACTTTATTTCTTGACATTGACTCCCCTCCCGTACCCTGTGCTGCCTAGATAGCCGAGCGGACTAAGCGGGGAACACGCGACTTTTTTCTAATATTCACATTTTTAAACTCGTGATATTCACATTTTTAGACTCGAGACATTCCATCTTTCGAATGGAATGTCTGAATTGAATAATTCAAATAGTTATATAAAGGTATTGAAGCAGTCGTGAATATGAAGTAATTGATTTCGATAAGGATTAATACCAAGGTACAAATTAAGAGCCCTTTTTAGCGGCGGCATTTCAATTAAATGTTGAAAATAAAAGAACACTTATTGTGACATAACTATAATAGTTAGACATATACTGTCGCGACACTTTTTGTAGATAATGATGTGTTCTGCAAAGTCGTAGTACATTATTTTGTTCTATCATCAATAGTTTTCGCAGCACACGCGATGTAAGGAATTTTTTGGGTATTTTTTTACACCTTGGGTTACATTATTGGAGTTTTATTAATGATCCGTAATTTTTTAGAAAATATAATATAGCCTATGTCAACCAGGGATAGTGTAGTTTCCCAACGGTGAAAGAATTTTTGAAATCGGTCCAGTAGTTTCGAAGCCTATTCTATACAAACAAACAAACAAAAAATCTATCCTTTTCTCTTTATAATATTAGTATAGATTAGTTTATATTTTTAAGGTACTAATAAATATGTTTTTGTTGCAGTGCTAAAACTAAAAGGACAGATCATATCTCTCATGTACAGATTTCGTACAAAAAGTAGAGAGTGGGTGTGGTTAAGAACGTCCGCCTTCGCTTTCTTAAACCCATACAACGACGACGTAGAGTACGTCGTCTGTACCAACACGTTGGCCAAGTGAGTACTACAATGTTTTTTTACGTTTTAAATTTTAAGGTTTGTAATGTCAATGTCATGTTGTGTAAATCATAACGGTTATCAGTTATCAATTTCCCACATGCCAGGCGAGTCCCTCATAAGATCGCTGTATGATAGAGCAAGCACTCACGCCCGGTCCAAAGCCGGAGTAACCTAGTGGGGTGAATATAAATTTGCACACTAGCCGTGGCCTAAAAAACTATCAACTTTACGCGTATGATTCTGACTAACTACTACTCGCGAGTAGCGCCTTTTAACCCCCATTGTTGCATACTATCTAAAGTAGTCTAGGATGTAGGCCTAGCCAGACCGTATTACAATGCCCCTCTCCCCAGCCGTTCGCTGGGCAGCGCGGCGGCGGGCGAGGCGGCGCCCGAGGAGTACGACTACCACATCCGGCACCGCGACGTCTACCAGCCGCAAGCCGCCATACACCAGCAGCACCACGCGCCGCCTGGTAACGCATACATTACATTTTTATACTTCCTTCCTTTGTTCATACTTTGACTTTGATTGGAAATTGTATTTAGGCCGAAGATTTCACGTCTCCGGAGCGTTACCTAGCAGATTTTTCATAATAATTTCAAGAGCTTCTTGCTCTTGTCGGTGGAGCTTCGCCATTTGACTCTATCGTCCGCTTTGACCAATAGTTGGACTGAAGACAAATGATTCACGTTTGAGGATTGAAAATGGGACCTTATTAGTAACAGATGGTAAGCGGGAACTATCGCCCATAACATCTACGATTCATACGTTTAGGTTGCAAATAACAAAAACTAAGAACCGTTGTCAATGTGAGGACTAAGGTGAAATGCTTCATGCCTGTAAATTAACTGGCTACCTTATCCTTCAAACCGGAACACGCAAGCATGCAAGCATTCTTGCTGGACGGCAGAAATCGATATCGATAGCTGCATGCGGTAGGCACAGCACCGGCCTTTGTGAAAATCTCTGGGGGAGGCCTGTGCCCAGCATTGGGCGTCTTTCGGCTGATATGATGATGATGATGACGAACTAACCAGCATCTGGAAAAAGTTTGGTTCCTTTGTCCAGTGTGTCCACATTTTCACGTGAAAGTACCGCCCTAGAAGGGCGTCGAAGAATGAGTCACGTTACACCGTGCCGGGTCCGAGCCAAATCTCGGCTGTAAACAATAGGCGTTTTCTGATATGATGATGGTGACGATCGTGTGATCCAGGCAACGGCAACGGCGGCGGCGGGCACGCGCGCTCCCCGGGCGAGGCCGTGGCGGGCGCGGGCGCG
Organism: Blastobasis adustella; assembly: GCA_907269095.1. NCBI lineage: Eukaryota > Metazoa > Arthropoda > Insecta > Lepidoptera > Blastobasidae > Blastobasis > Blastobasis adustella. The sequence goes on along the minus strand of OU026123.1, from coordinate 10,040,786 downwards.
CCGGCGCCGGCGTACGCGCCGCACTACGCGCCCGAGTACTCGCCGCACCGCGTCGCGCACACGCCCCCGCACACCACGTGGACCACGCTGCGGCCGGTGAGTACGCGTTGTTATTGGGAAATTGTAATTTAACTTAACCCGTCAGCTGCGGCGGCTTTGACATTTGGGTCATAATTAGCGTTACGCGAGTGCGCACGATTCGTTTCGCCGGTCCATACAAAATTGACACTACGCGCGTGCGCACGGACCCGTTTGGCCTGTCCATATAAGCACAAACAGACTCGATCGGCTATGGCCCGCGCACTCGCATCTCGCCATTCGCAAAAAGTGGTAGACTCGATTATTACGCGCCAAGGTGCATGGCTAAACGCTGCGAGCTAATGTAATTTTTTATGTGATTTCAAAATCTTTACTTTTTTTTAAAGTTTGTACGTAACATTCCCGTGCTGGCTACTGTGATGCTGACTGTTATTCCTCCCCAGGGCGGCGGCACCGGCAACGAGACGTACGCGTACAGCGGCGACGGCGGCCCCGCGGGCGCGGCCGACGGCAGCCCGGCGCGCTCGCCGCCCGCGCCCGCCTACCTGCCGCCCGCCGCGCACTACCACCACCCGCACCCCACGCATCCCACGCACGGTGAGAGACGCAGATACACTAGTAATGGACGCTCCGTTGGTGCCCGAGTGACGGTATCGGGTAAGCGAGAAGCACCTGACCCGATTACCACTGCGGCCGTGTACCAATGACTCTTTTCTGAGTTATGTACATTAGTTGAACACTAACCGATGCTCTTACAGTGAGGGGAAATATCGTGATGAAACCTGCGCAGTGCACATTCAGGCGACTGAATGTGTAACCATGATCCAATATGATCAGGTTTCCCTGGTAGCAGGGTCGCAGAGGGCAGATGGCGGTTGCTCCATTGTTATTACGTGATCTGCGAAATCCTGGATCATGGTCCAGACCGACCCCGGGCCCTTATGCGACATTAACGTCAAAATGATTATTATTTTTTATGATAGATGCTCCGATTTGGCTGGACACGATCAACCGTCTTTTGCAGTCGATACTAATACTTACAACGTACAAAATAAAGTCGCTTTTGTGTTCTTCTTGATCGGACGTCCGACCACGTCCCCCGCACCCAAAAGCGACTTTGTTTTATTCTGCGTACGGATTAGAGTATAAACTTAAACTGACTGTTGGTCGGCTATAGCCAAAACGGAACGTTTGTTACTAGTTTAAACGCTCATTTATGACAAACCAACGTCGTGTTGGGTATTTTTGCAATTGGACGTTTTTCTTTTTGGACAAAAGTCGCGCAATGGCCACATTGTGGCATACCACAGGCAAATGGCGATTTCCAGCGGCGTGAGGCACGCTGTCGCCTTTGTATCCAAACCCGAATGCGACATTTCCATTAATGAAAACAGATTTTATTTTTAGATTAGGTATCTTGTTCTGTTTATTTTTTTTGCTACACTACGATTTCGATCCTGATTGTTGTCTCAATCAATTACGTAAACCGAAAATGTTGAAATGACTGCCGCATGATTTGAACATTGAGCCTCTTCCTTGTCCTCCATATAGCGTTATGCCCAACTTGGAGATTGCTGTTTTAAAATAAAAATACTGAACAGAAAACGCTGTTGCCCATGCATGCCCAGGATTTTCATGCAGGTTATGCATTTGGATACCAGTTTAGCGCGCCACGGTGATTGTGCAACGCTTTTATTCCGAAGGTCTGTTCGGTGAGAGTTGATAAACATTATTAAAATGTTTTCGCTAGAAGTATCGCAATGTGACCATGTGAAACTGTCAACAATTATTGCCTTATTGTTCAGTAATATACTATTAATTGCGTATCTATTTTACGGGAATGTTTAATAAAAACCAATTTGACGACAATTTGAGTGGTTCAGTTGGTAAATATGCCTCGCAAAGGTCCCGGGTTCGATTCCCGGCCAGACAGATATTGAAATGATGAATTTTAGTTTCTATTACGGGTGTTGTATGGATAATAAGTATATATTTAAAATAAATAAGTAGTTTGTCTGTTTTCTGGTACCCGTAACACAAGCTTTGGCACCGGACATTACACCATAAATGCGTATTTTGATTTAATTATATGTTCCAGCTTTTGTATTTCATTGTACTCTGTATTCCTTAGTATTTTCTGCTTGGATTACTGTGTTGTCGAGTAATTAATTTCGATTAAATGTCGAGAAAGTAAGGTTACTAAACTGAAATTGTGACTGCATTGTATAAATTTCTTTGCATTCTACTTATAGTAATGGAGTATGTACTTACCATAGGGTACGTTATTGTTTGTTTTTAACTCACTAAATTCAGTATCTATTTACATATTTAGTAAATAGTCAGATTTTCAAAGAAATTGTATTGGTTAATCACATTACAGGCGCGCGGCATCATCGCTGCGCTCGGTGGCGAGGTGACATATCGAATGACAATACGTGTCTGTCAATGTCACAGTGACAAGTGACCGCTTTCGTCCGTCGCGGACAAAGGACAAAATCTTTGGCCGCGGAGTCTATTTTTTTGTTTTCTTTTTTTATGTGGTCCGACATACTGGCCAAGAACCTGTTGCCCGCTCGATGGTGCCGTGATGCCTAGCATTAATTTTATATTGTATGACGTTCATAAGTGTTTGTGAAAACCTAAACTGAATAAATGTATTTGATTTGATTTGATTGAGTGGCGCTGGATTTTCCAAGCATATTTATCTATATAGAAAAAATTATATTGTTCAGGCATGTGGTCATGGGGCGGCGGCGTGGGCGGTGTGGGCGGCGTGGGCGGCGTGAGCGGCGTGGGCGGCGCGGGCCCGACGGGCGCGCCAGCGGAGGGCGGCCACGCGCCGCACGAACTCTCCGACATGTTGCAGATCCTGGACCAGACCGGCGGCGCCACATTTGAGGACCTCAACATCAACATGTTTAACTCCAACTTTGAATAGTACAACTTGCAAGGGTCTTCGCATGCGAACGTTTCATGTTTCCGGGCTTTCGCGACACCGAAAATTTTCTGAAGGACCCCCCATTCAGCCCGAGGTCTGTTGTCATAGGTATTCGTATTGTACAGAAATAGTTGACAGATCCAGCGTTGCCCGTGACACGAATTCTATAACCACGGACCTCGTGCGTCTGTTGACAGCGTTTCATCTTTAAATTAAGTGAAACTACAAACATTAGCTATGTATATAGCTAGTCTAGAGACAACAGCGGCACTCTTCGTTGGTACATAATGTTAAAACAGATTATATATAAAGTCATCTCATAGTGTTCGATGCCACAAAAGTGTCAGGTTCAATGTCGCCCGAGTCCCATATGGTTACCAATCACCAAAACGCGCGAAAACCTTGCCGTGTGTAGAGACCCCTTGTTTGTACGCAAATATACCTTGTAAATTTTTGGCAGCCTGCCGCCGGCGATAGTGGTCCGTCAACAATCTTTGAAGAATCATCAGATATCTCTAATAATCAATACTTAGAACCCATTTCTGAAGTGTATCGAGTTTGGTACCGATATAACGCTATGTTTCATATTCGTAAATAATTTGTACATACAACAATAAATAAAGATACACTTTTTGGCAGCTGCATCCCAAAATTTAATGCAGTTGCGTATTGGATCGTCTAGTAAGCAAAACACGACTGCTTCAATAACCCAAGACACATTGTAAATGATTAAAGAACTTGTTCTTGGGAACAACATTTACAATATTAAACAAATATTTTTTGATTATTATTATTAAGTTTATGATCATTTATGACACCATTGACTCGAATATATAAAACGATATGGTTGGAGAAAATATAAAAAAAAAAATTTAGTAATATTGGTCTCTATTTGAGATTATTTCAATTATGAGGTATTTTGTATTATTTTAGGCACACACTTAGATAAAGTAAAACAAAGTTAAAAAGAAATGTTAGCATATGGCCTTATGATTAAATTTAAGGAAATTCCCTCGAATGTTCACAGTTCTGTACGCAACTGGGGTCAACTTCTAAATGTTTTATACAGGTTGATCCACTCGGAAACAACTTAAATTACGTGATTCAGTCTTTTCTGTTTTATTACTTTATAACGGGGGTGGCCAAGTGGTCGATCACGATCTACCGGTCGACCGCGAAGGCTTCAAATAAATAGTATATAAAATCATCACATTTTTAATAGAACAGGACAAGGTTTTTTACTGAATTATTGGGCCAACAAATCCCACTGCTGCCGTTTGTAAGTACATTATACATGTTTCGGCGCTGGCAATCCATCGCTTCTTGAGCCTCTGACCGGCAGGTTTAGGTATCTGTTGATCATGTATCCCTGGGGCATACGAGCTTAGTCAAACTTATCCGCCATTAAAAATACTTATGAATTTATCACAACAATGTTTAATATGTCTCTTGTAAACTTCAAACGACCACTTTTTTTACCACTAGTAGACCTCACAGGTCAAAAGTTTGGCCATCCCTGCTTTATAACATCTGACAACGCGACTACTTTAAATTTCGGTTTACATAATGATCTTACTTAAACGATCTGTACTTAACGTGATCTTACTGTAACTTAAAGCCCGTATCTAAACAAGTTATAATAATTTTATTATACTTGTTTTATCAAGACTTGCTGTCTAAATAATGACACTTGGTGCATTGACTCATAATTCCTCTCAAATAATTGTTAATTTGTTTCTAAATTTTAGAAACATACATAAATAATTCAGTATTCTTATAATAAATTAATAAATCTAAGAATATATTATGTTACGTCAATATTGGAACTGTAAATCTATAAACAGTTCCATAGAGATTCCATTACTTCTGTAAATATTTTAGTAAAAAGAAAATATTGTTTTGTACAATATGATAGAATTATTGCCGTAATGTCAATCGGTGAGAATAAGCGAGTGAAAATGTAATAAAGGAATTGCGTTTACGTACGTAAATAATTAAAACTAATTATTTTAAAAAATAAAATCAAACTAAGTACATTACCAGGTGTTCGATTTGGTCCTATTTGTAACTAAAAAGATTTGCAGGTTGCACCCGAACTGTATAACACCTTGTCCAGACGTTGCGAACTCGCGGCGAGTCTCGTGCGTGTTTTTAATTCGCGCGTTGCTTGTGGACGCAAAATATTGCTACTCAATACTTCGCCAACGCGCAAAATGAATCGCGGAGAATTAGCCCCGCCTGGACAAGGTCTAAGAGGTCACACAGAGGAGGGAGAAACCTCCCAGACATCTAACTAAAAATCAAAAAATTAGCTGTTTATATTGTTTCATCTATTATGAGAGTTTGCCATAAACATACATATTCTACAGTTTGGTTGCAATTTTCTTTTCTGAATGGATTGTTATTTTATTTTTTTATCCTATAAATAGGTGCAGGCTAAACAAACGGTGACAATTTTTTACTGCAATATGTAGCTGCGATATCTTCTCGGCATATAGTGTTCAGTCAGGCCCATGTTATGTAACACATTGTTTCGTCGAGGACATGTAAATTAACAATAATGATTTGTCGCCGTCCCCGGATTTAAATCAATTCGGAATATATATATTGCTGGTTTGTAACATACATATTGCAGTAACATATTGCCTATTTAGAATTTCCCGTAGAGCGGTTTTCCATAACACGGTGGTTCCATAACACTCCAAATGTAAATGTCCATGAGACAACTGATGGCGTTGTTATTAGAAACCGATCTTACGGCCTGTTTATGTTAATATTTTTTTATTATTATATAGCTACATTTAAGTGTTAGAAGAATTTTACTTGTCTCAAAAATAGGTAAGTACAGACTTTTACTAATAAATCAGTTTGAAGAGGAGCTGCAACACAGCCTCAAAGATAAAGGAAGAACGCTGAATATTATTTGTAATATATTTCTACATACCTACTAAATATTTAATTGATCAATATTATAATTTGTTTTAAATTCATTAAATCCAATATTTAATTTTATTTGTAATAAATTTAGTGGTTAGATCTATTATGTAAGTAGTGCATTTACTTTATGGATATGAATTATACCAACCAACAGTTCAGAAATATATTAATTTAATTAGTTTGTATCAAAATTTTGTAAAACGAATTTTTCAGCAAAATATAAATTCTATAAAATCAAAGTGCTTTTTGTCGTTAACTAGTGCAGCATGACCGGGCTTTGTTGCGCGAGATAGTCGAACACACTGAAAACGCATCCACGCCTCGCGTTCGTACGGATCCGTCTTTTTTTTTCTTTGCCACATTTGAAACGCGTGCACTGTAGTCTGTATTGCCATGTAGGTCTACTGTAATACGTACTGAATTTATTGCTAAATCCAAAGAGATGGTATGTATTGGCTGAAATGTACAAAATATCTAATGCTCTGTAGGGAAGTTTTCTGATTGTTCAATGCAATGTATGTAAGCCAAAGCCAAGTTTCATGTCCCAAAGCTTTAGTATCTAAAAACCGACTAGGATCAAGAATACATCATAAACGTGGCAAGAAAGGTACTAACATTCCGCCTATTCGAAAATTCCATTTTCGAAATGGCGGCATGCACATGGGCGTAACCAGCAAGTGCCCCCGCCCCACCTAGCAAAATTTATGAACTAAAGAGCAAAATATGAAGAGAAAAATATTGCATTTTGGGGTGACAGCTGTCAAACCTAAAACTAAAAAGTCTGAAACTAATTGTTCTAGAACACTAGTCCTCAAAGAGAAATGATAGTACTAGTCGAGATCTACATTTTGGGTGACAGCTGTCAAACACAAAACTGTAATAACTCTGAAAATAATGGTCCTAGAACACTAGTTCCTAAAAAGAATGATAGTACTCGACGAGACCTATATTTCGGATGACAGATGTCAAACTTGAAAAATGTGGAAACTTGGAAACTCTTTTTCCCATAAATATATGTTTACCAGTAGTCCCACGACTACCAGTGATTTGTTTATCACGATCTTTAGCTCGTTGCTAATAATTGGTATAACCGTGTTTTTTTCGTTTCACTATCTCTATTTCTCTCTTTCGTATGGAAGTCATCAACAATACCACGGATAATTCGTCAAACTGACAAATAAATTAAAGTCTATCACAATCATGATCCAAATAGGCGGACCCTGGGCCCTCGCGTGCTGCGTGGGGACGAAGCCGGGACATGACGCCAGGATGATGATGACAATCATGATCCAAATGAAGTAGTAGTCCATTTAAATACTTGCCCTTGTTGTATATATATCCTATTGCTAGAAGAGGGCGACATTCTATTCGAATATAAGGCGGTCGGGCCGCGGGTCAGACAAGTTTTTGGCGATGTACTTTCTACATAGTTCTCAAATTATTTTGCGCCTAAGTTATATAATTTTATGAAAACAATTTGGACAATTCCTAAATATTTGTTTGTACATAAAACAATATAAAAGTTACACATATTTCCAAATTTCGCCAGAATGACGAATAAAGGGTCCAATCTTGTAACACTAGAGTGGTCTATGGAAATGCAGCTCTGGAGTTGTCTATGGAAACGTACAGTGATGCGGTTCCGCAGCCATATACAGGTTGTTTCATAATATATGTATAAAGCCGTGAACTGGGTGGAGTGCTACACGTATTAAAACGATAGGTACAATCATTTTTTTCTTGCGAGGAATAGTTAGCGAGAAAATGACTATCGAACTTTTTCTTTTTCAATGTCGATAATGACATTTTAAAAACGAAAGACCGCATCTCTAGAAATCAGTTGTAATAGGTTACTCAAGTTCATAATCAGGTCAATCAACCGCCGACAAACGCCCCGCCGCCACGGGCCGAGGCGAGCCGGCCTGTGGCGGTGCCTTTGATCTACGGCGCGGCTTCCATTGACGAAATTTACCTACTTTCGTGTCGTGTTCGTTCATTCGGTTTTAGCTTTTCGCGTGATCGAAGTGATTACTTGTTGCGTTGTATGTGTAGGATACCTAAGTACCTACTGTGAAGATAACTGTGATAAGAGTGTTAACGATATGAATGAATAAATGATTTATTGCTTCAGGTACCAGCATTAACGTAGTCTTGTCTGTGTTCAGCGTTCAACAGTTTAAGTATTGTGATAATCATTATTCTATGCATGAGTACAAACTAGCAGTAGGCCAAACACCATGCTACCTACCTACTTACGTATTGCATAGCAACCAGTTAATGACCTGGTTTTGCTTTCGCGCACGAGAGCCTAGGGTCGACTGCCATCTGACACTCCTGAGTTCTGCCTGACCCTGCTAACAGAGGAACTTGATTGCCTGACCAGATTGGATCATGGTTAGACATTTAGTTGCCTAAATGTGCAGGTTTCATCACGATATTTTCCGTCATTGTTAAAGCATCGGTTAGTATTTAACTAATGTAAGTACATAAGTCAGAAAAGAGTCACTGGTACATGGCGGCAGTGGGATTCGAACCCGGTACCTCTCGCGTACGAGTCATACCTATTGAAAATAATTTGTGTAGGTAAGTTCCTACTTAATATGCTCTTATGCGCTTATTACATTTGGATAAATTTAGTCGTCTTAATTCAGAAGCCAAAAGCGTGAGAGCATATCAAAGTAAAATGTATTGCTCATAGAATAAGGCCCATTTTAGTATCACGCCTTTTGAAAAACAGAGCGACGCGTAACATAATACGAGTGATACAAAAATGAACCTTATTCTGTGAGCAATACATTCCACTTCGATTTACTCTCACGCCTTTTGCTTCTGAATTTAGTCGACTGAATTTAGTCAGGTGTAATAAGCGCATTATTCATGTAGATAAGTAAGTAACATTTAGTTCGACGCCTGGTAGTAAGATGTAGGAGGTTCGTTTGTTTTGATATGGATGGCATGAGCTTATTAAACTCCACCTTATGGTGCGTACACACTCAACGTAACTGCGTTTGGTCGATTGCTTCTATCCGTTTGATGTTACCGCCACGCTGCGCTGCGGATCGCCGGCCGGCACGCGCCAACAAACAATCGTTGACCGAAAGCGGTGCGTGTGTACCTAGCAATAGGCTCCTGGTAGTAGGCTTAAGAAGGTTGCTCTATTTTCATAGGGGTCGCACGAGGTTTTTGAACTGCTCCTTGTAGAAGCATCAACTTGAAATAGAGCTGCGCTTCAACGTAGTCGATATGATTATTTTTCTTTAAAAACGAAGATTTTTTAATGAAAATTAAAATTCAATGTCCGATTAATTTGAATTCGCTAGTGTACTCTTTGCAAGCTATACTTTAAGACCCTTTCGGCTTTATACATGTATTACGTAACACCCTGTATAATTCATAGTTTGTGTCCGCAGCCACGCGCGTGGATGCGTTTTCAGCAGCACGGTATGGTGCTGCGTTCCAGTGTGCGGATCGCCATAAAGGATGACTGACGCTACACAGAGCCAGACCCGAGCCGAGTCTCGGTCGTAGCACGGTCAAAAATATACATATATTTTGTAACACGGACAAAATATATTACGACTGTTCAGACCAGGCTCGGACCTTTACAGCCGAGACTCAGCTCGGACCCGGCACGGTGTAACGTGAATCATTTTTAATAGTAGGGCACTTATATTCAATATAATCTGGATGCCTTCAAGGCTAGAGTGAATAGGCTTTTCCAAGACGGGCATGCTTCATCTTCGGCCGCATCGTCACTTACCAACAGGTGAGATGGCGGTCAAATGCCTGTCTTGTATAATACAGGGTGTTTCATAATATATGTATAAAGCCGTGAACTGGATGGAGTGCTAAATGTATTAAAACGATAGGTACAATTATTTTTTTCTTGCGTGGAATAGTTAGCGAGAAAATGACTATCGAACTTTTTCTTTTTCAATGTCGATAATGACATTTTGAAAACGAAAGACCGCATCTCTAAAAATCAGTTGTAATAGGTTACTCAAGTTCATAATCAGGTCAATCAACCGAAGGCTACAAATTTACCAATTACAGATAGGATATAGGTGTTGTATTTTTTGGTTCGAGGGTTCTGTACAAAAAAATATATTGTAATATTTTAGCACATATTTTAGTATCAAGTAAAATAAATAAAATACCCTAGCGCCGCCGGCCGTAATGAAAGTAACATAATTAAAACAAAGACTGTAGGTAGTGGAGCTTAAGACAGATCCCTCTACTGATGTGGGGAAGGCTCAAACTCTCAGTAGATTGTTATCGGCTATTAATGATGATTAAAATGCGTAAGATTTCACGAACATTTCTCATCAATTAAAATTCTTGAATTAATGATTCTTAGTTGATGGAGCTAAAGCTGTAAATATCCCATGCTTCACCCAGTTCGAGAACTTAGGTTACCTAGGTGAAGCACGGACACAAACACAATTTTAGAAATTACTGTCTAGGTTACTGTCATTGTACCAGATTACCCGATAAAATAGTGGTAAGCAAATGTAATCTATCAGCGTCATCATAATCCCACTGTTGGATTCGCTTGAGCCTCATTTGATCAAATAAATAAAATCAACATTACGGTGCATCTACCAGGAGAACATAAAAGGCGAAATAAGTAAGACTCCTAAAACACGGATCCCTAAATAGGAATCCTTTTGTGCGCCGCCGTCGCGCCGACAAACGTCGCGCCGCCACGGGCCGAGGCGAGCCGGCCTGTGGCGGTGCCTTTGACCTACGGCGCGGCTTCCATTGACGAAATTTACCTACTTTCGTGTCGTGTTCGTTCATTCGGTTTTTAGCTTTTCGCGTGATCGAAGTGATTACTTGTTGCGTTGTATGTGTAGGATACCTAAGTACCTACTGTGAAGATAACTGTGATAAGAGTGTTAACGATATGAATGAATGAATGATTTATTGCTTCAGGTACCAGCATTAACGTAGTCTTGTCTGTGTTCAGCGTTCAACAGTTTAAGTACGGTTTAAGAAACTTTATTTTCTCCAAAAACTTATAAAATTACTTACAGAGAAAACACTAATTAAACAAAGTAATATCCGCCGATTGGCATTTTGGACTTAGTCTATCATAGAAAAACAAAAAATACAGGGTAGACTTAACAAAAATGTGATGCTAACACTCTCTTTAAGTTGATAGATGCGCCAAATTGTAGCAAGTGCACGGAACAAATACATGTTTATTAAGGCCTATCACATATTGAGTGGTTAGTGAACATTTATTTATTTTTTGTTTAATTAAGTTAATATGGTTATTTTCGACTGTGTAGGTGTAGTTTTGTATTGTTTTTATTTTAATGCAGTATATGTATTGTAAGGCAAATCTTAATTATCAATATACTACACATTTTGGTATAGTATACTGACAATCAAGACCTGTTACAAGTAAAAAACACAATGGTGAGTCAGGGCGATCATCTTAATCTATTAACGAAGAGTTCTTTAAGATGTGGGCTTTCAATAGGTTTTTAAAGGTACACATAGATTTTGCTTCTTTAATGTGTTTAGGTAGTTCATTATAGTTTTGTGCTCCTTTATATACTGTTTTTTCCAAAATTTGTTCTTGGACTTGTTAAGCTGAGATTATTAGCTTGCATTGTGTTGCGCTTATGAAAATCGAAGTTTTTTGTAAAAGTGATTTGCGAGTGAATGTCCTTGTTAATGATTTTCCTTATAAGAATACAGGTGTTAAATATGTGTGATTGCGTTAAGTTCATTAGATTTGTTTCCGTGTAAATTTTGATAGAGGGTGTTAGGTAATCATATTGGAATAGGGTTTTGATAATTTTATTTTGGGTTATTTGTAATTTTTTTAGATTAGTTTTTGCAGCTGCTCCCCAAATTTCAATTAAATATTCTAGATGAGATTTAACCAATGAATTGTATATGGTATAACGAATATGCCGTGGGAGACATCGCACACAACCACGTAATGCTCCCGTTAGAGAAGAGATTTTGTTGCGTATTTTTTCAATGGGCGGCTTCCAAGTAAGCTGGCTGTCTAAGACTAGTCCCAAGTATTTTTCGTTATTCACTTTGTTTATTTTTTCGCCATTGATAATAAGAGGACTGTGATTTCCGATTTTTTTATTTTTTGCTGAGAATATTATATAATTAGTTTTTGATGTGTTAATGGTCAGTAGATTTGACTGCAGCCAGACATGTAGTTTATCTAGATCATGTTGAGCTTGTTCTATTACCAGATCTAAAGAGTTCCCAAAGTAGAAAAGGCTAGTATCATCGGCATAAAGAGTGATATCACCTTTTAGTCCAATCTCATGTATGTTGTTAATGTAGACGAGAAACAATAGCGGGCCTAGGATCGAACCTTGGGGAATGCCGCAGGTGACAGGCTGGGGATCGCTTTGATGGTTATTAATTTTCACTACTTGTCGCCTGTTTGTTAGATACGATTTACAAATGTCATAAGCCTTTCCCATACTCATACCCATACTTTCCAATTTCATCAGAAGTATATCGTGACTGACAGTATCAAATGCCTTCTTTAAATCAATGAAAACTCCCAAAGCAATATTTTTGTTGTCAATATTATGTCTTATATTTGTTACTAGGTCGACAGTTGCAGAGACCGTGTTAGATTTAGGTCGAAAGCCATATTGTTTTTTAAATAGGAAATCCACAGAAGTTAAATACTGGTAGAGCCGGTCATGCATTATTTTTTCAAAGATTTTGGACATAATTGGTAGGACTGATATGGGGCGGTAGTTATTTGGGTTTGCTTTATTTGCTGATTTAAAAATAGGGCTAACCTTTGCAAGCTCTAGGCAGTCAGGGAAATGTCCATCAGTTATACATTTGTTAATGCAATTTGCTAAAGGTTCTGCATGAGGCCAAACACCATGCTACCTACCTACTTACGTATTGCATAGCAACCAGAGCCTGCGTAGTGTTGTGTATCTGTGTGTATGGAGTGTACCTACCTACCTACGCTATGATACGAGTACAAGCTTACTTGATAGTTAATACCTATCAGTCATCCGAGCCACAAGAAAGCAAGAAAGTATGGTTTAACTGCGCTGGCACCTGACGCTGTTTGTTTTCATAAAATAACTTTAAAAAGGTACGTACCTACATGCTTTAAAGGTCTAGGTTCTAGCTAGACTAGGAGACGCTACCTACCACCTAAACGTTAGAAGCGCAACCGCCGCCGTCGGTTCTTTTCCGACGGGAAATAGGTAGAAAAGACAGCGCTTTTATCTTTTCATAAAAACATGTAGGTATTTAGTGGAACCTGTCTGTAATGTGTTTCACCAAAACTAGACTCGATTCATAAGTGGTTCCCCACGCTACGTAGGTACTTAGATGAGGGACCCGTGTTAGTAGGGACCTAGTACTTACCTATCTGTGTAGAGCAATTTTGTCAATTGCGTACGAGTCATACCTATTGAAAATAATTTGTGTAGGTAAGTTCCTAATTAATTTAGAAGATCTTATGCGCTTATTACATTTGGCTAAATTCAGTCGTCTTAATTCAGAAGCAATAAGCGTGAGAGCATATCAAAGTAAAATGTATCACGCCTTTTGAAAAACAGCGACGCAACATAAATAATACGAGTGATACAAAAATGAACCTTATTCTATGAGCAATACATTCCACTTCGATTTACTCTCACGCCTTTTGCTTCTGAATTTAGTCGGCTGAATTTAGTCAGGTGTAATAAGCGCATTATTCATGTAGATAAGTAGGTAACATTTAGTTCGACGCCTGGTAGTAAGATGAAGGAGGTTCGTTTGTTTTGATATGGATGGCATGAGGTTATTAAACTCCTCCTTATGGTGCGTACACACTCAACGAACGCCAACGAAGTGCTGTCGGGCGAATTCGCCGTTGGCTACAGCACGTTCTTTGGACTTCTAAGGTCCAATACTTGCATTTCGTGGTCAAGCAAGTAGCTTTGCAAGATTTGGGAGTTTTGACCGATTCGGGCTCGTATTCGCACGTTTGTTCGTTGGCCTTCGGTGTCCGCCCAAACTGCGTTTGGTCGATTGCTTCTATCCGTTTGATGTTACCGCCACGCTGCGCTGCGGATCGCCGCCGCGCCGGTCGGCACGCGCCAACAGACAATCGTTGACCGAAATCGGTGCGTGTGTACGTAGCATTAGGCTCCTGGTAGTAGGCTTAAGAAGGTTGCTCTATTTTCATAGGGGTCGCACGAGGTTATTGAACTGCTCCTTGTAGGAGCATCAACTTGAAATAGAGCTGCGCTTCAACGTAGTCGATATGGTTATTTTTCTTTAAAAACGAAGATTTTTAATGAAAATTAAAATGCAATGTCTGGATAATATGAAGTCGCCAGTGTACTCTTTGCAAGCTATACTTTAACACCCTTTCGGCTTTATACATGTATTACGTAACACCCTGTATAAAAAAAAAACTTTCACGTGAAAATGTAAAACTGTACAAAAGCACCAAATTTTTTCTAGGTGCTGGTTAGGTACATAACTTATCATATTTTAAAAGGCTCTAAATGGCTGTCTTGGATATTACAGCGGCCATTTTGAAAAATGTATACATATATTGATTACTGTATCACTTATGCCCGTTTTCACTAAACAAAGGGATCGCCTAAATCCGCCGCCCAAATAATTGGGAATTGCTCAAGACGAAAATACGTGTCATCAACTGCCAGGAAATAACTATTGCCGTTAGGTAACGTTAGGGCCAAACCCAAGGAAACAAAAACCGTAAATCCAGAAAAACAATTAACATTTCATTATAAATGTTCAACTAGCTGAACATTGTTTGAAAAGGAATCCTAATAACCGTAAGTATACATATATTAAAAAATCATGGCAAGACCCTACAGCAGTTAGCTACGAACTTGCCCCTTTCGCCGGGATCTTAAGACCAGTAGCCGTATTCACAATGGTTCGATTCGGATTCGGATTCGAAAATACATACAGGGTGTCCCAGAACTCAACGTCAAGTCGAAACGGGGTGACAGGATTGATTGTAACCATCATGAGAAAAATCACAAAAAAGATATATCCCATGCAGTTTGAAAATTATGGGCATTTAAGAAAAGCCTAGAAATTTGGTCAAACTGTAACTGTGTATTGAGGCTGATGGTAAACAATTTGAACATTTATTGTAATAAAAAATGTTATTTCCCTATCTGACTTTTATTCCAATAAACCTAAACTAGGTCAAGATTTTTCATTATTTTATTAATTTTACTTACTTTTGTTCACTTTGGTAAAAGTGGCGTCATCTGTATATAGGCAGAGGCACTGAGGGTGAGAAGGCAGTTAGTACAGAGGCTCTGCCATTGATTATGGTTTAGTGACTCTATAATTACTTGGTTGCAAAAGCACCAGCATATCATCTTGGCCGTTGTGACTATATTAAAAAACACGCTGTGAAAATTGTAGTGTTTGTTCTGAAGAAATATTTGTCTTGATGCCTATCAAGGCACCGCTCGCCATCGACATAGTTCATCCTAACATCTTGGTCCCAAAGACACATGCGAGTTCTTCAAGCAATTGGTTAATAGGTTTTTACAGGGTCGGCAACATGGAAATTTTACCACTGGAATTGCAAACGTCCATAGATTGCGGTAACTGTTTACCATCGGGCAAACCACAAGCCTGTCTTTATTGTTTTCTGAACATTGAAATGTGTTTTTTTTATTTGTCCTAAATGCACTATATGTAAATATTTTATATCTTTCCTTTTATTTCTGTTAAGTTTAAATCAAGTAACTAATGAAATTATTATTTATAAGAATGCTTATTCTCTTTTTCTAACTATAATAACCCTTAGAAACCCTCTAAGAAATTATAACTGTTCGTTTTTACTTACAACAGTACCGATCAGCTGATCACATTTTTATAAGAGAGTTTAGTTCAATGAGTAGGACATTCCTTTTGCGGACTTTTTACACCCTTCCTGATATAGGTAAATTAATAAAAATATATACAGTTGTAAAAAATACTTTACTAATTATTCTTTTAAAATCACAATTCAGTTACTTATTTAAATCAGACTCAGTAAAATCAGAGCAAAAATTCAATGATCACTACCTTATTTACTAATAACCTAATTTTAGGTACATTTAAAATCACAATTCAGTTACTAATTTAAATCACAGAAAAAATGCTGTCTTAGTGCTTTTTGTATTTTCAAAGTGTCATTTGGTAAGTGATACATACAAAAGCATATCTCAATGATGAAATTTGTTTAAAAATCAACCTACATTGCTAATTATAACTTTGAATTCACAGTTCAGTTGCTAATTTAAATCAGACTCAGTAAAAATTAAATGATCACATAAAACTAATAAAATAATAAAGTTGAAATTTAGTGAGTTGTAGGTAATCAAATTAAGGTAATCACTAAGTTAGATTTTCTAAGGCAGTTGCGATTCGTGTGAAAACCTCTACAAGATTTTCTATCGCAACGGCCTGTCTAATTATGCCCTCTGACACTTTATTCACCGCTGCAGCTTGCACTTCAGCTGCTTCAGCTTGGCGTTGAAGGGTATTAAGCATTGGGTCACGCCCACCAAAGAAGGTCCACCACCAGTGCCAGATTTAAATATCCGAATTGTACGGGCTTTATTTTTTATATCTGACTTCCAGTCCTGCCAAGTCTGAAAATAAATACCAATTTAATAAATATGTTATATTCAACCTACAACAACGTATGTTATATTCAAAATTAATCAATATTTACTTCTTCTTCGACCTTCATCCACTTGTGTGCAGTTTTAGTTGCACCATCACCGATAGCATTTAATTTTACGGCGAGGTCCGCTAACATTTTTTTCTTTTTCCTTGCTGCGTCTGGGCAATTCAGTCAACCCGTTGCGAACTTGCGAGTGCGGGATGGGCCCGCATGTATTCTAACATCGCCACTCGTTAGCTGTATGATGTACGTGATGGCTGGAATCGCAAGAAAACAAGCAGTTTAAATAGCTATTTATCCAAAATTCAAACACCGAGTTTGTACTTGATTTAAGTGAATAGGTACTATAAATATTTAGTCAGGTACTTACTGTTGACATAGTTTCTTCGATTAGATTAGATACGAAAGGGTAAAAATTAATTTAATCACTAAACTAGATCGCTCGAAGAAAAACGGGGAAACTTTTTGGAAAACTTTAGTTTGACAATATTTATGAGTGTTCATAACGACAGAAGAATTTAACTTTCAAATAATTACTATATATTTTTAAAAATAACTTCAAATAAAAAAAATATTCTACTTATAAACAATCAAATATCATATAAAAATTAAAATATAGCGCGAAATATAACTTATTAATAGCATTTTTTACAAATTTATGTTATCAATTACCAATAATCCATTTTTCAATCAACAAAAGTGTCTCCGTAAACGCTCTTCTTTTCCGAGGGAGAACCATAGACATTTCCCATTCGATAGAGTTTCCGTGGCCGAACTTCGACAAAGTTTTCGAATCATTGTGAATACGGCTACAGCGCAAACACATGGAAGGAAGTTTTGGAAAACGTTACCTTTGTTCCCGTTGAGTCACACCCCTCTGTGTAACACGTGTTTCGAAGCTGAACGTCTCCAAAACGACTGGTTGCAAACCGTAGGTGTTGAAACCATACATACCACACAGCCCTGCATACAGGGAACGAAGCTGGATACATACAAATTGCAATATCTATCCGTGCTGCACAACACCGGAGATGTCGGCTCCAATATCGAGCCTCGCATCTTTTCAGCTTGGGCCAAATGCACTAAAATCCATTTTGAGCTCAAGGTGCTCCTTGATGCTCATCATAACAAGAGCTATGATGGGCTACTATGGCTGCGAGACTTGGCCGGCGGCGCTGCTAAAGCACGTCCGCACCTTATCGCCATCGAAATGAAAATGCTGCGGTGGATGTGCGGCGATCGAGTCAGTAAGTGATGCGTGGGGAATGGGTGGTATCTATCGGGAAAGAGGTTCCGGGCACGGGGCCTATGAGGCGATGGATTGACATCGCCGAGTTGGATGCGGGACCAAACGGCCTACACCGTGAGGATGCTGAAGACTAAGACAGGCGAAGTAAAGCGGACTCTCGCATATAACGGGATAGACCCTAAGATCCTCTTTCTGGCTGACACTGATTTCATTTGGTCGATAATGTATGAAAGTAAACGTTATGCTATTCGAGTTAGGCAGTCCCACCCCAGTGTTACACCTTCACGGGGCCATGGCGTATGCGCCATCTGTTGAAAAATTACAATACTCCTGACAGTTGTTCAGAAAAGCTGGGTTTAGTGTTGCTAAATTAGCGTTTCTCCTTCAATATAGGAGAATATGCACAAAAACCAAACGTAACTAAATGTGTTATGACAATATCGCTTTTAAGCGTAAAAATATGTCTACCCACGGGAATAAATTTAATATCGACATTTAGTTAGAGGTTCTCTAAATAAGCCATCGCGCGCGGCAGTGGTACCGCCGATCTCCGATTGTACGCCGCTATTTTGATGCAATTGAGTTTAAACCAATTGCAACAAGATATCTCTAGCTCTGGCTTGCTGCGATTGGTCCACACTCAATTGCATCAAAAAGGCGGCGTGCTATCGGAGATCGGCAGTACGGCTGCAGACCGCAGCACGGTGAATTCGGAACTTTGTGAACATTAAGCGCACTCCACATGTGGACAGTTCCGCGGGAACACGAGAATGTAGAGGGCGTATTCGCCTACATTCGTGTAGTCCCGTCATAGAGAAAAATTTTTATATACAGAAGCAGAGAGTACATTTAGAGTTTAAATACGAGACAAAATATCACACATCTCTATAACACACACTAATGCAAATGCAGGGACGGAACAAGGCAGCCCATCTGCAGCAAAATATAACTCATCATGAGTTATATTTTGCTACGACTTTCTATTCGTAACGAACACAAACAAATCTGACTTGTTGTTCGCTCCAGATGACTATGCAATTTTTTTAAGCTTGTCCTTATATATTTTAATATTGACATTATAGTAAAAGGTAAGGTGTCTAGTGAATCAAAGCCATGCCCTGATATCTACCACCGTCTTTTCGATCTCTCGATCCTTCATACCGTGAATCGGCAGTGCTTGCTTTTGCAAAAAGGAGGGTTATGATTTTGACCGGTATTAATGTTTATTTGTTGCCTCATAACTTCTAAACTAAGTAGGTATCTACCTACTTACTTATAATTAGAAGCGTCTTCATTGTTCACAGGTTGGCCTATGTGACTTCACAATATGATGCCCTCTAGAGGACATAGTCATGAAAAAAAAAACATGAAAAGGATAGATAGATAAATATATTAAACAAGCAGCATATTCTTTATTTTCAGTAAAAATTCATATAATGCTGGTGCAGCAGGATAGAAGGGACTTGCATCTAATTATTATCTTGTTCTTCAAAATGTTTACAACGCAGCACTTCCAATTTGTAACCCAGGCATAACCATGTCTGGTCTTTAGGAAACCTAGAAAAACAAATATTTATGTAAATAAACGTAAATACGCGATTAATCCGTTGTTTCATATAATGTCTGAACATTTAAAATGTCATTTACGTAAATTTTTGGTATGAAACCCATATAAAATACATATTAAATTGTGGACCGCTATTTACAAGATTTGAGTATTAAAATTCTAAACAATTAATCTAAATCCGACCCTGTTAGCATCGAAATATTTTCGTACCTATTTAGACACCGAAATATTGCTCAATTTGCCAATAATTTTAAATCTGTCTTTAATAGCACTAGGTAAAGCATTTCAATTATTGCAAATTCACACTATTACGATGCATATTTTTGTCACAATTTTTAAAATAGAATCCCGATCTCCGCGACAACGAATGTTTACTTACGGATGTAAAGATAATCCAGGTATATTTAAATACTTTGCGCTTTCACTAAACTAAATTACATCGTATTTTAAATGGTTTGATTTAAATTATGTTAACAACTAAACGGGTAAATTGCGTATTTACTTTTATTTTTATTTATTTGATTTTCTAGGTTTCCTAAAGAACAGACATGGTGATGTCTGGGTTGCAAATTAGGAGTGCTGCGTTATAAACATTACAAGATACAAGATAATAAGTAGATGCAAGTCCCTTCTGTCCTGGTGCACCATCATAATATAAAAGTTTTTACTGAAAATAAAGAATGTGCTGCGTGTTTAATATATTAATATACCTATCCTGTTCATTATTATTTTTTTCATGACTATGTCCTCTAGAGGGAAGTCACATAGGCGACGCTTCTAACGATAAGTAAGTAGGTACCTACTTAGTTTAGAAGTTATGAGGCATCAAATAAACATTCATACAGGTCAAAATCATAACCCTCCTTTTTGCAAAAGCAAGCACTGCTCATTCACGGTATGTAGGATCGAGAGATCAAAAAGACGGTGGTAGGTATCAGGGCGTGGGTTTGATTCACTAGACACCTTACCTATTATTATATTGACAATATTAAATTATAAGAACAAGGTTGGCTTTCGTCCATCTCATAGTAT
Organism: Blastobasis adustella; assembly: GCA_907269095.1. Lineage (NCBI taxonomy): Eukaryota > Metazoa > Arthropoda > Insecta > Lepidoptera > Blastobasidae > Blastobasis > Blastobasis adustella. Next base: position 10,020,352 of record OU026123.1, on the reverse strand, counting down.
GGAAGGTGCATTGCTGAACGCCGGAACTTACTGAACTGAACACGGAAGATATTCGCTTTGCGATGGACAATACTCAACTTACTATCATGTCGCTTCTTGACTTTAGCAATGCATTCAACTCGGTTGATTACGATGTATTACTTGGTGTCCTTCACTTCCTTGGACTATCTTCCCCTGTGGTTGAGTGGTTTGGTTCCTATCTGCACGGTCGCGTGCAAAGCGTGAGGTCAGATGATTTTTATCGGACTGGTTAGGAATATCTGCTGGTGTACCGCAGGGCGGAGTACTCTCACCATTGCTCTTTTCTGTGTTTTTCCCATGCTATTTCTTCTCCCTTCCACCTATATGCAGATGACTTACAAGTCTACAGACATTTCACTGTGTCGGATGTATCACTCGCAGTTGATGCGATCAATGATGACCTAGCCACCATACACGACTGGGCCATGCGTATTGGTCACAGGTCTTGATTATTGGTAGCGGAAGGCTCAGTGGTAAGCTCCAGTTAGATGATGTACCCAAGATTTTCTATGATGGGGTGTGTATTCCGTACACAGACAAAGCCAAAAACTTGGGTCTGATAATGGACTGTGACTTGTCATGGTCGGCGCAGGTTGGTGAGGTGAGCAGGCGCATGCACTACTCTTTTCACTCTTTGAAACTTCTCAAAAACTTGTTGCCCCACAAAACTAAAATTTTGCTTGCTCAAGCGTTGCTCCTCCCAAAACTCGATTACGCTGACGTATGCTACTTGGATGTCACTGAGGGGTTACTTAACAAACTTGAATGGTTGCAAAATTTAGCGATACATTTTATTTTCGCTCTTCGCAAATACGATCGTGTTTCTGAGTATCGTGCTCAGTTGAAGTGGCTCCCCATCCGGTGGCGGCGTGATATGCATATATTTTCCTTTCTGTACAAAATCCTCCATTATCGTTCTGCTCCCGACTATCTCCGCTCACGTTTCCCCCTGACACTCGTTCTAGGCGCCCCTGTATAACTAGGATGTTAGAATTTCCTAGAACCAATACAAAATTCTTCCACAACTCCTTCTCTGTGCGTGCTGTGCAGCTATGGAATAGACTTCCCAAGACTATTCAAGAAAGTCCTACTATCCCCACTTTTAGGAAGAGGTACTTATACAGGGTGTAAAAAGACCGCTAGCATTAATTGAAACCTCATATTCTACCCATGAAACTGAACAACTTTCCCCAAGAAACATACCCGCGGAAACTCTTAGTTTAGGCAGAAATGGAGATTCTTTTTAATAAAAAAAGTTGTATTTTTGAACTAAAAAATATCAAGTATCGATAACTAAATCGTTCACAATTAATTTAGATACCCAAAGTTCAAATTTAAGTTGAAATAAATGCACTGTAAGTAAAAGAACGCAATGTAAAGCGTGCGCCCGGCCGCACACGTGCTACTACCTAACTACTCGTGACGCGCGCACGGCCGGAGGTAGGTACTACCTACAGCCGCCGCGCGCGCGATCCAACCCACCACCGGCCGTCCGTGGGCCCATGCGCATAGGCAGCAACACTGTCATGCTACCACTCAGTAAAGTTAAACAAGACAGGGGTACGCATACCTTAATACATTACCTAGACGTTTGCTTACGGTCATTCACATTATACTAAAATCGTATCCAGCACCTACCTACCGTCGATATCAGCAGTAAAGTTCACGATCGAAAGTCCTACCTACCTAGGTACATGATTGTATGACGACCATTCACATTACATGAGAATTTAACGTAGTAGGTATTTACCGCGGCGCGCACTTGCATGATCAGGCACAGGATCAGCTGTCTACCCACCTAACTTACGTACACGTTTGCCTACTGTCGATATCTGCAGAAAAGTTCACAATCGATAGCCCAATACCTACTAGGAAAATGAGAATTGAACATAGTGCCTGTGGTAGTACCTACCTACCGCCACGCGAACCACTTGTCATCAGCTGACAGGATGACCGAATACCAAACCAACATGTTTGTATTACGAACATTCCTAATTCCTATCACGACCGAACCGTGGAGACTAAAGCAAAAAAAAGAAGATAGGTAGGTACTCAATTGTCAGATACGCACGATACGAGAACTCAACGCGGGACCGAACCAAAGGCGCAGTAAGTACCAACCAGATAGATAAACACTTTAAGAAGAAATAAGTATTAAACCCAGGTCATTGATCGAGAACTTAATACCTACCTAAATTATAATTTCTGAAGAATATGATAAAATCTGGTCAGGTTCCCCTGGTAGCAAGGCCACAGAGGTCAGATGGCAGTCGCTTCATTGTAATTACCTGATCTACGAAATTCTTGATCATGGTCAAGGTGGACCCCCCATTATGATCGCGAGCACAACTGGGTCATAAAATGATGATTTAAGTGACCGATGCCTAAGTACCTAGTCTACCTACTTACATGTACGGACTCACATTTTCCTTCACCGTGCAACTGATATGAGGGGTCAATGACCGATACCTATACCTACAACTAGCTACCTACCAGGTGGTACATGGACCAACGATCTAATAAAGGTCGCGGGGCCCCGGTGACCATTAACGGTGGAAAGGAATTCTTTCGGGGATACCTATGTCCAGTACTGGACGTTCTACGTAGGTACGGCTGATAAGAAGAAAGAAGAAGAAGGTAAGTAGGTACCTGGAGAACACAACAAATAACAATCGAATACGACCCCAAATTCCCAACCCAGGCCATCTCAGGGAGCCATTCCGCACTTTAGGTTGTGTTTAGGTACCTACTCTTGACTGACCATATCGGCACCGTCGGCCAGCTGTTGCTGCGTCCGCATTTGAGTCACAGAGAAAAAATTGTCATTGCGTAGGAAAGTTGCAGTAGGTAGGTAAGTGCTTAAGTATCTAGTTGCGACCTAGATTTCTTAAACGCCGTTATTATTACGGAGGTAGTTAAATAGGTATTTCATAATTATACTTTGATCCACCAAAGTGGCTTGGTACGTAGGTAGGTAGGTGCTTTTTGCTAATCGACGTGAGCAAAACAAAATAGCTCGATCAGAGAGCTTAGTGTAAGTTTCGTTTCGAATTTACTTTACTATCGCATTTGCGTTTTCGTCGAAATTTGTATGAAGAAAAAACTTCGTTTATGCACCACTAGATGGCGCTATACATTTTTCCATACAAATTTTCACGTAAACGCAAACGAGATAGTAAAGTAAATTCGAAGCGAAACTCACACTAAGGCCTCCGATAACAAGAGGTTTGCCTACTTCACTTTCAGTTCAGTACGTAGGTACTTTCAAATCGAATCGAAATATATTTTACGTTATATGTATTTATTTATGTACATGTCTATTAGTATTTTAGGATTTAGCTTAGGTAAATATTAGTTTTTTTTTAAACTATATCTGAAAGTACATGCTCAAGTACCCGTGATATTGCTTCCATACCTCTCAGGTTGGCTGTAAGAGATCTCTTGCAGAGATAAGCTCGCCTTTGTGAACTATCTTAAGGTCTTAACTTTGTAACATTGTTTCATGCACAATAAAGAATATATATTTAAAAATATTAATAAGTCGTCCGCGGCGAAATACGCCCGCTCACAAGTCAGATTTGTTTGTGTTCGTTACGAGTAGAAATTCGTAGTAAAATATAACTTATCTACAGATGGGCTGCCTTGTTTCGTCCTTGCAAGAGATCTGCTTGATGCTTGATGCTTGTTGCATTAGTGTGTGTGTTATAGAGATGTGTGACATTTTGCCTCGAATTGAAACTCGGTATCTACTCTCTGCTTCTGTATATAAAATTGTTTTTTCTATGGTAAAAATGCCCCATTTAGGCCCTCATCACACACACCGTTTAAACCCATTCTGATAACATTATGCCTACACAGCAACGGCAAGCACTCCGCGTAGCACTTGGCTTAGCACTTCGCCTTGCTTAAAGCACACTCCAGGGATTGGTCGGGATTTGGTCGACCCTCTACATTCTCGCCTATTAGGGATGTGGTAGGTGTCATAATGCATCAATAAAATATCGGTGTAATATCGCTAATCTGTACGGCTATCACAAAGTGTAAGTCTAGCGCGCGACAAGCGAGATGTGGCGCGACATAGACACCGCTATCTCTTCAATGTTAGTATTGATAGAAGGAAACTAACGCTCTCTCAAGGCGCGAGCTGTGTCACGGGCACACTTGTGTTATCCGCGCCGGAAGGTTCTACTGTAAACAGAGTCACAGAGGTGATGGCAGCCGCTCTACTTTAATTACCTGATCTGGCAAAATCCTAGTTCATTGTCAAGTGTACCACGAACCTGTTACGGAGAGAAGCGCTAGGAAGTAAAAAAATATGAACACGATACATCCGTCATCGGATACATAAATATTTTTTCTGCATTGCAGAGTCGTCTCTGCATATTGTGCATTTTGTTTGTAGTGAGTGAATTTACTTCTCTGTGAATTTTGGATACTTTTGGATTGACCTAGTCGATTTTCGACTAGAAAGAACAAGCGCAATTCAGCACAAGGCGAGACGACAACAATAATCGAATGATAATCTCTACTTAGTCTATGAAATAGATGAGACATGGCAAACATGCACGGGACTTCACGAAATTAGGCGAATACTCCCTCTATATTTTTGTGTTCCCGTGGAATGGCCAACATGTGGAGTCCGCTTTATTTAGATCTCAAGTTCAAGGATGAAGGGTAATTCGAAAATAATATGACAACCTGATTTAGAGTGATTTTTGGTCGTGATAAAATGCCACGGACTAACTCGCCACGACATCTTTTGACGTTTATCAAAAAATCAACAATCAAATATTGATGGGAGTTCTTTCTTTACTGCTGTAATATTTTCTAATGCGATAGATTATTTATTTGTGTATAATAACGTATAATGGTTAACCGATAGAAAACAAGTTTACTTGTACTTTTAATATTTTATATGTTGTGTTAATTATATTAATAAACCAGTGAATAATGGCTCGATCAGGCAAAACTGCACAAGAATTTATACAAAGTTCTTTCTCGCCCATAATTGCTGTGTTGTGTAGTCCTAAAGTTGAAAATGTAATGTCAAAAAACAATTTATCCTTTACGGAATTGCTTCAACCATTTACCAGCATGGATTGGGAAGGTAAAATTAGTGTGTTCCTAAGCTTACCTGCTAGGTACTCAATGTTCATATGTTTGTCTCCTAATTAAGTAAATTCGAAACTTTTATTCATACAGGACAATTTCGAGAGCCAGGAGGTACTGTGTGTACAATTAAAAATATGAAATTAATTATAAGAGATGTAAACTGGAAGCCATTGCAACCAACTGAAGCTAGGAGGCAGTTAAATAATGCTGTTTTACACAACTATAATGAAAGCACAGTAACAATGGAGTTAGGCAAGTTGCAATATCTAGTTTGATTTTTTACATGTGGTCAATTTTGAAACTTATTATTATTCAGTGCTTTTAATGATGCTATTTTAATGTTACGGTTTGCAGATGGTCGTAAATTTGATATACCTCAATCTACACCATGGTTTGATGCTTGGCGAGAAACATACTTAGAAGTACAGTTCCCATCTGATCATGAGTTCACAAAACATTTTGTGGCTTGTATTATTGTTGGCACTACACATGATGATAATATTATTGATGTATTCAATGGATTAAATCAGCAATATGCACAGTTGCAAAATGTTACTCCACCAAAATTACCAAAATGGTTTAATAATGAAGTATTGAAGTCTTACCTATTACTAAATGATGTGTCATCTGTGCCGAAGGAGAAGTATGTATCCTTAGTATTATAACTTACTGCCTCCTCATTCATGCTATAAAGAAAATACTGATAAAGTTAATAAAACAATATAGTTCAAATAAAAACGACATGAAATCTTCACTAGTGAATTATATATAAAACTAGCAGTTCCCAGAGGCTTATTCCTGCAAGCAGTTTGGATCTCTGCAAATATTCAAATATTACCTGTGGGACCCTATTATTTTTCCGAGATAAAAAGTAGCCCATGTCACTTAGAAATAATGTAGCACTCTATTCGTGAATGATCTTTTAAAATTGTTCTAGTACTTTTTAGTTTATTCATGACAAATAAAATACAAATCTTTTCTCTTTATAATATTAGTATAGATTGATGGAATAAAGAAGCAACACCTACCACCTGAAATGTTAATATTAATTTGTTTTTACAGGTCTGCTGCTATGTTTGATACATTAAAACAAAATTTTGGTGCTCCCAACTGCTACATGCTCTCAATTAATTCGAAAAACACTACAGATGCATGTTTACCAAATGATTATTGGGCTAAGTACATCAAAAGAGTGTTGGATACAAATGTAACTTACTTTGTATAAATTGTAAATTTTTATAAGATTGCCTCATTCATTCTATTCTAAATTACCTATATGTTTTTTAGAGTGAATCTTTATCAACAACGTCAACACCAATGGAACCTCAGTCAGGACTTTCACCTAATAATCATCCTTTAGGTAAGTAATTTGCAAGGTTTATGTAATCAATATTTAAAGAATTTATACTTGAATTTACATGTATTTTATTTTGTAGAAGATAGTAATACATTATCTACCTCTACAAATCCAGATGCTATGCACCCTCTGACAACCAATGAAAATGATATTTATGATAATGCCAACAGCCTCCAAGTGAGTAAAGGTATCTTCAACACTCAATAAATGATAAACTCAAATGTGTTTCTCATACTATTTTTTATTTTTTTTAGACTCATTCTTTCTCAGGCAGTTCAGAAAGTGTTAGTGTATCTGGTAAATTAGACTACTCAACTGAAGTGCATGGATCTGCATTAAATGCAAATGACATAGAAGCTATAAAAAGATTCTTAATGGAATACTCATCAAAGGCACTATTACCACATTTAGAGAAACAGATTTCTCAACTTTCCGAAGGAGTAAGTCTTGTTTATATATTTACTTAACTTATAGCATTAGTCCAGCAGGGGCCTGTTATGGGTTGTTGATGTGCCAAGTATGTAGTATGGGCCATGAACATTTACATTTACACCTGTGGAACTGTGGACCTCTCTAGTATACAATAAATAGTACAGTAGTGATAGTGATGATACATTATTTGAGTTGGACTAAAATCATTGTGAAAAATCGACAAAAAGCTTCAGTAAAACTGGCCTTCAGAACAGATCAGTTCATAGTCCATAACACTTCACTTCTGGACTTGTGCACCTCCTCTACATCAGTGGAGAGTCTTACCATATATTCTGTTTTAACAGCTCATAAAGCATTGCTGTTGTCACTTGAAGTCTAATACCACATTCAAATTTAATTTAATTGCTCTGTATAAATATAGACAACTCCTCTGCCTTGTAAAACTGTACAATAGGTCTCCATCTTAATAATGTAATAACATTTTCAGGTTGCAACTAGGAAAGGAGTTAGTAGATCACTAATATCTGCAACAAAACGGTGGTTTGGCACTGGAAAGTCGGGAAATACTACAGTCAACAACACTGTGATGTAAGTGTAAATACTTAATTTAAATGATATAAAAGTTGTGGTGAGTAAATACTATAAAGAAGATAATTCATTACAGATATTCAGGAGATTGTCAAGAGCTACAGTTGCGTCGGTTGGGCGATCTGTGGTTTCTATGCGGACAGTGGCAGCGTGCTTTCGATGTATATCACACTGCCAAAAGGGAGTTCTATGCCGACAGCGCTTGGCTGTGCTACGCGGGTGCGCTGGAGATGGCGGCTCTCAGCGCTTTCATGGCCGGAGAGGCCAACCGCAAAACTCACGGCTACATGGAAGAAAGTATCGTGACTTATTTGAACAATTGCCGGTATAAACCTTTGTAAAGTTATAATACTTAATAAAAATAAATGAAACCATTCCTCGTAACATTAATCGATCTCTATAATCCAATCGTCTCAAACATATTAACGGATTTCGATTATTTATTCTTGCTTGTAACTTAGAGGTCCCGGGTTCGAATCCCGCTCCGGCCATGTACCAATGACTGTTTTCTGAGTTATGTACATTAGTTTAATACTAACCGATGCTCTTACGGTGAGACCTACACATGAAACCTACACATTCAGGCGACTGGATTTGTAAGCATGATTCAATCTGGTCAGGTTCCCCTGGTAGCAGGGTCATGGAGGTCAGATGGCAGTCTCTCCACTGTAATTATCTGACCTGCCAAATCCTGGATCATGGTCAAGGCGGTCCCCGGGCCCTCGTACGCGAGAGCACAACCGGGACATTAACGCCAATATTTTTTTTTTTCTTTCTTTTAACTTATTTTGATCTATATGTTAAACACCAACGAGACTCAGATATTAACTTATTTATCATATTATTATTTATATATTGTAGCATGGTGCAATATGCTGTGAGAGCGACATTGCTATCCGTGCTGTGTTCGAGCAGCGGCGGGCTCCACGGCGACGCGGCCAAGCAGCTGATCCGCATGACGTCCGAGGACAGCGACCTGCGCAGTGCCATGCTCCTAGAACAGGCGGCACTTTGCTTCCTCTCCGGCCCGGTTAATAAGGCCATGTGTAGAAAGTACGCTTTCCACATGGTGCTCGCGGGACACAGATTCTCAAAAGCCGGGCAAAAGAAGCATGGTTACAGATGTTATAAACAAGCTTATCAGGTAAACTGAGCCCTAAAATAATAGCATTCATACACATTTTCAATACATACACATTTCAAAGCATATTTAAAAAAAACCACATGGAGTGTTCTAGCTGAAACTGCTATAGTATAATCGGCTTCGACTCGTCATATACGGGTTCGGATTCTGAATGGCTCTTAGCGTTGTAACTTGTATTGACCCGAAACGTGTGGTGGCACAGCCAGACACTACCAGTAGTGCCTTGGGAAAATGCTATTATATTGCCTATTACGTTTTTACGTGGTTAGAAATTTACGTGTGTTCCCTTCAGGTGTACGGTTCAAGCGGCTGGCGTCTCGCCACGGACCACGTGCAGTTCGCGCTGGGGCGGCTGGCGGGCGCGCTGCGGGCGCCGCGCGACGCCGTGCGCTGGCTGCGGGCGCCGCTCGCGCCCCGCGTCCCGCACCCCTCGGCCAATACCAACCCCACGCACCCCGCGCACCCCGCGTCGCAACAAGCTGCCTTCCTGCGCGAGTACATGTTGGCGCATCAGGTATTGCGATTAGTGGAATGTTCTTAATATATACATAATACATAAAATCTGCTTGCTTTAATGGAACCTATTTAGCCTAAACCTTGAGCCCGAGTTTTATAAAATGCCAGACGTTGTGTAAAACTGCGATCTTTTTTCCTTTTTAGTGTTGCAATTGATTTACATTTGGGGGTTTTAATTAGGTTATTTTTGCTTTTCCCCAGCATCGAAATCGAATAAAAGTTACTGCTATACTTATCACTTTACCCAATGAACAACAACATGCTGCACGCTTTCTAGCCACCGTAAAAATTCACAGCAATGGATCGAAAGTTCCGAGGAGTTCAAGGAGTGCTTGCCAGTGTTGCCGCTGCCACTGGTAGAAGGCGGCGCGACCAGCGTGCTGTGCGTGGGCCCCGCGCCCCTGTCGTCGCCGGGCCGCGCGCCCGCCTCCTCCCTTAGTCTCGCGGACGACCTCACACGGCCCGAAGCGAAGTATTGGAGCAAGATGGAGGAAATGGTCCTGCAAGTCGCGCAGGGCAGCCTGCCCATGATATTCAAGCCCACCGTCGATCTCTACACGACGACAACTGACGCATATCCTGTTGTGCCGCAAGGAGGTGAGCGTTAGATGATTATTTCAATAGCAGTTTCAGTTTTTACTCGATTGGGGTTTTCGCTGGTGGTGGAGCTGAGGTGCAAGAGGCCTCTGAACCAACTTGATAGCAATAACATATTGTTCTCATCGATAATCATCATCATCTTGGCGTTAATGTCCCGGTTGTGCTCTCGCTCACGAGGGCCCGGGGTCCACCTTGACCATGATCCAGGATTGGGCAGATCAGGTAATTACAGTGGAGCCATCTATCCTCCGTGACTCTGCTCCGGGAACCTGACCAGATTGGATTACGGTTACATATTCCGTCATCTGAATGTGCAGGTTTCATCACAATGTTTTCCCTCACCGTAGGAGCATCGGTTAGTATTCACCTAATGTACATAACTCAAAAGAGAGTCATTAATACATGGCCGCAGCAGGGTTGTTCTCATCGAAACTGTGTAAAAATTGTCTATTCTGGTATCCCAGATAGCACCCGACTTTGACAGCAGACCTTACGTTTCAGTAGCTTCATCTGACGGGCTATCGATGACTCAAACTTGAGAATATTTATTTATTTATTTGTGTTTGGGAATACTTACAGCTGTCAAAATTAAGTAAATTAGTAACTTTAAACATCTTTAAGCCAATTACAAGTTTCCGCTTATAGATTTAATGTAGGTATACTCCATTACAAGGCAGGTAGGTATACATGATTACAAGTTAGGTATACTCCATTATAAGTTAGGTACAAAAAACAAATCAAGAGTTACAAATAACTATATAACTATCACTATCACTATCACTGTCATCGCAAACGAATAAATACCTAAACATGGGCAGCATTTATTCGCTTGCGATGAAGTTTCAGGAATTTATAACATATCAGTCGTTAAGTATCACTCCGAGGGCACATAATGATCAAAGTAATTCTTAGTTAGTGATTTTTTAATACTGTAGGCATGGGTGAAAAATAGGTCACTATCTAATGAGAGTTTGTTGAACAAATTGCAGGCTCTTAGCATGTAAGAGTTTTTCCTTATGTTAGTTCGGGCATAGGGTACGTGTAGTACAGCACGTGGTCTGAGTGACCGCCCACCGCAGCAGATGCTAAGTTTTGAAAGGAGCTCCGGGGAATCCAATGTGGAGTTCGCTATTTTGAGGAGATAGGAAATATCAGTAATATCACGCCTTTTTGACAAGGGTAAGAAGTGATATTTCTTACAACGCTGTAGGTACCCCCCAGTATAGCAGCGGCATTTAAAATCCAGAAACCTCAAAAATCGCTTTTGGATGGCCTCAATACGAGACTTATATATGTCATATTGGAGGCTCCATACTTGACTTGCATATTCAAGAATGCTACGTACATATGTGCAGTACAGAACCTTTACTGTCTTGATTTCTTTGAAGTTGGCCGACTGTCTTATGATAAATCCCAACGATTTAGACGCTTTAGTGACAATGCTATCTATATGTTTGTCAAATATAATTTTATTGTCATGTACAACCCCCAGATCACGAATGTTTTCCACTTTGGAGATATTAATGTTTTTTAAAGTGTACACTGTGCTAATAGCGTTAGTCTTGCGGGTGAACGTGATATGGAAGCACTTGGAGACATTGAGGTCCAGCCTGTTCTGCTGGCAGTATTCATCAAATCGATTTAGGTCTTCCTGTAGTTCCCTAGCGTGGGATAGATTATGGATCCGTTTTACTATCTTCATGTCATCTGCAAATAGCAAGATTTTTGAATGACCGAAACAGGTCTTTATGTCATTGATGAATACTGCAAACAAAAGAGGCCCGAGCAATGATCCCTGGGGCACTCCTGAGGGAACAGGGGTCCAGTTAGATAGACATGTAACCTTGTAGGACTACGGCCTTGCTCCTATTGTCTATGTATGAGCTAAACCAGCGAAGTAGGTCACCATGAATTCCAGCGGATGCTATTTTAGAAATAAGTATATTATGATCTATGCGGTCGAAACACTTACTATAGTCGGTATATATCACGTCTGTTTGTGTGTCCATGTCAACAGAGTTGGTTATGAAGTCATTAAATAATAACAGATTAGACACTGTGGAACGACCCCGTAAAAATCCGTGTTGCTCCTCAATAAAGGACTGTTTGATACAACTATACACCTGGTTGTAAATAATCCTTTCCATAATCTTTGCAAACAGACATAATTTTGAGATAGGGCGATAGTTTTCTATTTTTGCCTTATTGCCCTTTTTATGAACTGGAGTAATAAAGGCGGATTTCCAAATAGAAGGAACTTTACCCTCCCTAATGGAACGCCCATAGAGGATAACCAGGGGAGTCACAAGGCTGTCCGCGCATCGAACAATAAAAAGAGGGGGTATGCCATCGGGGCCACCAGCTTTGGAGAGATCGAGTGACTTCATTAGCTTCACAACTTGATCGGGAATAATGTCAACTAAGGAGATGTCGCATGAACCAAATTCTTGAGAGCGATCGTCAGGAAGTGAATTTAAATTTGAATTGTTCCCGGACTCGCTAAGAAAAGTGGATTTGAAATATAATGCAAATAGGTTGCACACAGTTTCTCCAGTATCAGCGACACTAGTGCTGTAATGCATTACTTTTAGGAAATTTATACATTTTTTACTACTTTTAATGTAGCTCCAAAAGGTTTTAGGATTTGATACTATGCTACATTCAACTTTCGCCATATAACTGTTAAAGCAGCTGCGTTCAAGAGCTGTGACTCTGTCCCTCAACAGAAGAAAGGAATGCCTGTCGCTTAGACTTTTCTTTTATGATTTTTATAAGGGCACTATTATACCACGGCGGGTAACAATTTGTTCGCTTAGGTGACGTGGGCACAAACTGATCTCTAATTTTATATAATATTTTGTAAAACTTATCGATTGCGCTTTCCAATGTATCGACAGATAATAGGCTATTCCAATCAATATCATTAAGATTGGTGCAAATGCTATTGAAGTCAGCTCGATGGAAGTGATATTTAAGTGTGGGCTTAACTTCTAGTGCAGGCTGTGAACCAAATCCAGTGGTAATACTTAGTAACCGGTGGTGCGGGTCCTCAGGTACGAGCGGCCCATCCGATGCAGTGACAGTGATATCAGAGCTGGCCAACACAAGATCTAGTATGCGGTCGTTAAAATTACGCTGGTTATTATATTGACACAATCCACAAGTGTTTATGGTATCTATAAATGTCACGGTGTGAGGTCCAACAACATCTGATGGGGTAAGATAAGAAACGTCAGTCATTAGGTTCCACTGGACACTATTACCCATGAATATTAACAATGAATGACAGCGAAACCATTCTGGTCTCCAATACATTTCACATCACTAGCACTCAAACTTCCCATTACGTTTCAGAGCCCATCCAAATATCGGTGACGTTGCACAACCCGCTCCAAATCCTGTTGCTATTGAAAGACGTGGAAGTGCTATGGAAGTTCGTCTCTCAACCTGACGGCGAGACGCTCAACAACGAGCCGTCGGCGGCCGCGGGCGCTGCGCTCGACGCAGCCATCATATGTGGACAGAAGATTAAGACTGTGCTTCTAGAAGGAGAGTGCAACAAAGTCCTGAACTTCACGATTACGCCGTTGCGAGTTGGCTCGTTATATGTTCAAGGATTAGCGTTCAAGTGAGTGCCTACGTTTTTGGTATATTATCTTGCGAATGGGTTTGTAAATCACGCATGATGGCACCAAGTTCCCACCGAAATACGTGTTATAATGTTAACAAACGACTCGTAACTTTATTAGTAAAAAGGCGATACTGGTTTGTACCCGCTTTTTTACTTTTCCGTGACACAATGAAACAGACATCCACTGAAATTTCTTAAATTTGAAATATTTCTAACAAGCAGTCACGATTAAGCAGCGATTAAATGCATGGGAAATATAAAAACTAGTCATGAAGTTTCATTTTATTCCTTTGCAGGCTTATAAACGTCGGTGAGGGCGGCAGTGAGAGCGGGAGCTTAGTGATATCTGGGAAGGCCGATCTGGCTGGAGCGATCGTCAATGACAAACTTCTTCAGATACAGGTCGTACCACACGCCCCTTGTTTGCAGGTGAGTGTTACGAATCCATTACTGAACAGAAGAACGGTATAGAAGTCTCGCAGGCCTGTCACAAGTAGTATGAAATAATTGACTGGTCACTATTTGTATGAATTTAAGTAGAACTGCGCATGGGCAACTTTATGAGCTGATACAGTAAACTATTTGTCGATCTTCTAAGTTAAGGTTGCCGTGATCGCAACGATCTGGCATAGTATTGTCGGCTGTGAATTCTTATTTCAGCAGAAATTTGCGCGTTGCTATGGCAACTGCGCCACGATCTGTCACATGGCCACGCGATCAAGGATGTCTTATAGAATCACACTCCTGAGCTCGATTTTTTTCCTAGATGACATTCTCGGAGTCGAAGCCTGACGCGATCAGCGGCGAGATTCGTTCCGTTGACGTAGAGTTCCGCAACGTGGGGCCTATTGACATGAAGAATTTACACGTCGCCGTCTCCCATCCGGGTTGTATGAGCTTCGTGGCATCGGACGCTGAGGGAGACCCGTTCAAGCAGCTTTATTTGGAGAAGTACCAAGTGCCTCCTACGTTTACAGGTAATTGAAGTTAACTCTGACCCTGTTAATATTGGTAGACTACGCGCCACCAAAGAAAAGGAGCTCTCGGGGAACTTCGAGTCCTTTGACTTGGGCGCAAACACCGACAACGATCGGAAGTTGTCCGAGGTGAGGTAAAGTTGCGCGAAGTGCCTCTCCATACTCTTGTATTCGCAAGTAATGTAAAGGTAGCATTAAAGATTTGCAATATTTACCGCGGACTAATGCACATTTTTGGCCGCGTGGTGTCCGGCAAAGTAGAATAGCACCAACCCCTTAAACTCGTGGGTGTCGTGAAGGCGCCTAATGTTTTCGAGGCAAAACTTCGAGAGTTCCGTAGGCTGGAAAATGGGCGGCAGCGTTTTCCATTATTATACTTATAACACTGCGATCTCCAACCCGCCAGTCAAGCGTGGAGATTATGGCAATAACCTCTCCGCCCGGAAGACGCCCTATGTCCAACAGTGGACTGTTGTGGGCTGTAATGATGATATATTATAGCCGTGTCGTGTCCGGCAGAGTAGAATAGCACCAAGCCCTTACACTGTGGGTGTACAAGGCGACTCATGTTTTCGAGGCAAAAGATGTAGAGTCTCTGTAGGCTGGAAAATGGGCAGCAGCGTTTTTCATTGCGTGAAGATGATGGCAATAACCTCCCCTTTCGTGGAAGAGGCCCAAAGCTTTGCAGCTGACTTATGATCTGTGATGATGACTGCACATCATTGTCTGCTCGCCATTTCGGGCTTCGTCGGGTCCGTCCACCTACTTACTCATGTAATAATATCACCAGAGGATCGCGCGGCGCGTGCGTGGGCGTGGCGAGCGGCGGCGGCCAGGCACGCGGGGCCCGCGGGGGGCGGGGGCGCCGCGGGGGGCTCCGCCGCGGTCCCAGCCGGCGGCACGGCGCGCGGCCGTCTACAGCTGAGGCCCCACGGCGCGGCGCCCGCGCTGTGCCTGCTGGCCTACTACGAGACAGGGAACGCGGCAAGACCCTACCGACTGCTTAGACACGTCTTCCGGTTCACCACCACGGTCAGTCGGGTTTCGCTTTTTTGTATTTGTATTTATTTATTTCATTGTAAATACATTTTGTTTATTAACCGCTCACATCTCAAGTATCCGCTAATCTATTGTTATCGATTATTCTCGCGACCCACTATTGTGTCGCCGGGATGTGATGGGTTAATACTAATTGACACAAAACCCGGGTGGGCAGACAATGGCACATGATTGCGAAGAGTGGAAAAATCGGGGTGAGACCTTTGCCCAGCAGTGGGATGATTCAAGCTAATATAGTAATAATAATATCGGGAGGTGGTAGGACTCTGTCGAGCCTAAGGAGTCCGCCTGGGTGAGTACCACCGCCGCAATTTCTGCCGCCAAGCAACAATGCTTGCATTGTTGGTTGTATTCCGCGTTGAAGGATGACGTAACCAGCGAAATTACAGGCGTGAGGCATCTCATCTTAGTCCTCACGGTGACAACACACCTGCGGTTCTGCATTTTAGTTAGTAGCTGTTATGGGCGACAGTTCTCACTTACCATCTGATGGGCTGTCTGCTCGTTTGTCACTGATTAGCATAAAAGAAAGGGAGGCAAGCCTGCGAATGACAACCTGAAAGAGAGCGATCACCGCCGCCACACCCGGGGTTCTATTGTTGAACCACTCGCCTACACTCAAACGGTTTTCAACTTTGATTTATGGCATGACAAATTCAAATTTTTAATACGTAGCGGTGTTTTTCCATCTTTATGAACGCTTTCGGATTTGAAAACAGTTCGTCTCGAGGCGAGCTGTTAAAAAATAGGGCCTCGAATTGGTTGCGTAGCGTTGCCGGCTTTTGAGATAAGCGTAGGCTTGTGTTGTCGATACAATGGAAGGAAAAGCGCAAAGAGTTTAAATATAATCTAGTAGGTTTCAATGTAGCTGATTTTATTGGAATGCAAACATACTTGCCTACTCCTACCTAACACTAAAGATCTGCCAAAATACACACTATAAAATAATGCCCAAAATCGTCGAATTTAGTATTGAAGTGCCTTAGAATATTATGTAAAATTTTGTAGTTTCGCCGCTGTTGCCATCCGCATGTACTGTGGGTTTCCTGTTTGGGTAATTAGGTAACTGCCGCTAAATTGAGCATCTAGTCCGTAGATCTGGTCTAAATCTTTAACAATTTTAAAACCCATGCCATAAGCTATGTGTTGGGGTACGTACCATATAAGTCTAATCTTGCACAAACTTGTGATAAACTAATTTTTTAAAATTTTACATAGTATTTTTGGCTCCATATTGTGAGGTTCGTAAAAAAACCCTTCGCACCGTATACAACGACCCAAGGACACTTCCTTAGAGTACACCCGTATTGCTACTCCTAAAACGAGATCGATAGGTCTGTGTCGTGCGTGACGACACGCGCGTTTGTTTGACTTACGTATACATAGGTACGGTATTGTTGTACATTGCTGCCTGTTCCTACGGAAGCTCTCCAACCAATCAAATGGTGTATATATTTAATTGTAGAGGTGACTCTCAAAAACAAAGGCTTTGCTCACATCTAAAAATAAAGCCATTATTTGTATTCGCACTAGATCAAAACAGGCAAGAATGTGGACACCCTTCCAAAATCCTTGTTTTTGAATTTTAACAGATGTAACTTTAATTACTTTAATAATAAACAATTAATAATAATAATATTACCCGAGTAATAAGTATAGTACAAAAATATTAATTTTATGTTGCTTCCGTTATTTACAGGAGGTTGTAGAAATGAGCATCACGCCGCGGCGTAGTTTAAGGACAGTCGATAAACAATTGATGGAAAGTATGAACTTAGCCGTGGAGTTGAAAAATGTCAGCAATTATAAGAACGGAGAATTATCAGTTGAAGTATTGGAAGCATCGTTAATTAGTAGGCAGTGGAAATTGACTGATCTCACTGCGGCGAGAACTAAGACCGAACCGCTGATGGCGCATGAGAAACACCATCTTATATTTAAAGCCCGAAGAATTCTAGACACGCTGCCGGACGGGAAAGTGGATCACACCTGTCTTAAGATTGTCCCAGACAATCCTTTAAACCCAGACTTGAATAGCCTTCCGTACTGCGAGTTTCTAACAGAATACAAACCAACAGTTTTCGAAAATACAGACTTGATTGCGCGGGACACAAAAACTGCGGGCTTAATACAGTCGATGTTCGTTATAAAGTGGAAAGTTCAGCATAAAACTAAGAATGTGACTGCGTTTGGGCAGCATTGCCTGTGGTTGGATTGCTTCACGAAAGCGGATTCCAAAGAGCGGTACAACCCTTTAGATGGTCCGGCTTTGCAACTCGATGAATTTGATAACATTTCCGATTTATGTGATGCAAAGAGTAAGAACAAGGATAATGTAGTAGTCTTCAAATTGGAGCATTCGAATTATATCACTCATGATTTCAAAGCTCGAAAACTTTGTCTGGTACCGATAACGATAAATATAGTCAATTGTTACGGCGTTCCTGTTCGAGTTTTTATTGATATGTCGAAAAAACAAACCAGGTACGTACAATTATTTTTAGATTTTTATTCATTTATTTTATCGTCAGAATCAGTATTTGTCGACCAAGCACAAATTGAAAGCCGTCTTTCAGCCACCGGTAGCAACAATGGCGAAAGTTTAAAATGCTTTTCGACTATACTAAACTTATTTACTTAAGAACTTCCTTTTGCTTCTGCCATGGTTATTATCTCGCTCGCTGCCCTTTACCTTTGAGTGGGATTGGCTTAATACGTCTCCTTCTTTTTTATTCATATTATATTCATGTTTGAAGTGGGTTTTTTTATACGTATGTAACAAAGAAGAAGTAAGTAGAGGTAGTAGAGGAAGGCGAAAGAGCAAGCGTGTCACCTGATAGAAAGTGATGACCGCAACACCCGGGGAGTAGCGAAATAATAACTATACAATAATAGATTTTATTTATCATTAATTTTGACAAAAAAGTACAAGTAAATCGTCCAAAACTGCTCTATCTACAGTTCGATATTATTAACCTTAGGTTTAATTTGGCAGAAAAGTGTGTGATGTGTTTTATTGTTATCCTAACCTAAGCATTGTATGGTTGGACTAGGATGACACTTGGCCATGGTAGAATAACAGCGGCTGTTGGTCTCATTGGAAGCAATAACTCAGCCGTGGACCATTTTGTTTTGTATAGCTAGTTCTTTTTATTGTCGACAACAGTCGAATTTATTTAAATTGTCTCTTGTATGCAAAACAAATAAATATTTTCATTTCATTTCATATTGATTCATTCGTATGGCATTAATAGCCGAGTCGCTATTTATAACCTAGGTATTATTACTGCACACTAAAACTACAAGTAAATATCTAAATTCTTCACCCATTGCGCTGCGTTTTTATCAGGAGAGAACAATTCCAAAGCGTCTCCAGTATATTTCCGCTTTGGACATTCGTGGATAATTTGCTGAATACTATGATTTCTTATTGTACAGGGAGACGTTCAACTTGGTGGGCTGGACCGGGGCCCTGAGCGAGGGCGCGTCCGGCGAGGACAGCGCCGGCGCGGTGGGCGCGGTGGGCGCGGTGGGCGCGGTGGGCGCGGTGGGCGCAGTGGGCGCGGCGGGCGCGGCGGGCGCGGCGGGCGCGGTGGGCGCGGTGGGCGTGACCGTGGAGGTGGGCGGGTGGTCGTCGCGGCGCGTGGCGGTGCGCGCGGCGTGCGCGGCGCCCGGGGCGTACCCGGTGGGCGCGGCGTTCGCGGTCACCTCGCGGCGACTCGACGAGCCCGACGCCCGCGCACACACGCACGCCCCGAACAACACATCGCTTCTCGTCGTGCAAAACGCTTAGTTTATATTCGTTGCAGTGCCACCAACTTGTCTGGGATGCTATTGTCTAACTTAGTTGGCAAATGAATTTGACATTGAGAATTCTACATTACGTCGTCTACGTAAGTCACTGGCCATAGCGTCTACCATATTAGAGTAATGTAAGATTATTATATGTCAAATTCAGTTGTCCACTGAGATATCCAATAGCGCGCGGCGCGGCGGCGCGCTGGTAGAACAAGGTTCCAACTCCTTCTACCGGACTCTAGTGAGTCATTATCGTCCTAGCGGTCATTCCAACGGACTCTAGTGAGTGTAGTGGAATAATATACCTGGCGTCTGTAGTTCTGGTTTTGTCTTCTAAACAGATAAGTTGATGGCACTTTTTATTATGTTTATATTGTGATGTAACCACTGTTATTATTTATGTTATGGAATTTATATTTATGAATAGATTATATTGTTTGAAATAAATATCAGTGCATTTGGAAAGTGAAAATGCTGTATAAAAACAAAGTTGTGTTAATTTATATATTATATTAAAGTCCTAGTAAGAATGGTCTGCGATTGTGTTACAGAAAAATGGATTGCGAAATCACAGAGAAAAAATACTACAGCGAAACATAGAGTTTACTCTATGAAATGCATTCTGATTACGATACGCCAAGCGTCTCTACGCTAAGATCTAAACCAAACTCGTAAATGTATAGCTCTAAGAATGCTTTTAATCAAACGTAGCAGTTTATGTACCTGTTAAAGCTTCGGTCAAACCTTGTAACTTGCGGCCGCGATGGCGATCACCGACTAGTACTGGCCGCCTGCACGCGCCTGTTTGAACCCTTCATACATTGCAAGCGAATACAACTGGTCGTCACCGTGACCGCGGCCGCGGACGCTGGGTGAACGCGTTGGCTTGGTCGAAGCTTAACACAAACGTCTTTACGCAAATATTTAGAACTTACCTCTAATATTAACTAATTAGTACCTATCACCTCAACTATACCTGTCGTAAAATAAAAAGCCCATTTTGACATTTATGAAGCAGGGAGTTGCACAAACTTAATATTGATTCAAGTCTTGTAATGTTGGGTTATTTATAATGGACAGTTTTGTGATCAATCAGAGCATTTAAATTTGAGCTCATTACTATTTAATTTCGAAATATATCAAGCACAAGCAGGAGCTCACAGAGTCTCGGAAATATAGATGCTGCGGTGGATGTGTTAAGTTTCATACGCAAAGACCGCGTCCGGTACTTGTACTCTTCATGTTATTAATTTCGTGTGGAGTCTACTATAGATCCCACTCGTGCCTTTAAACTGGTATTTTTGTTTGCGATAGGTATACGTTGTTACAGGGAGTGTCGGTGGCCGAGTGGTTAAGATATGCGACTCATAAGCGATCCCACTGTGGCCATGTACCAATTACTCTCTTCTGAGTTATGTACATTAGTTGAATACTAGCCGATGCTTTTGCGGTTGGGGAATACATCATGATGAAATCTGCACATTCAGGCGACTTAATATGCAATCATAATCCAATCTGATCAGGTTCCCTTAGTAGCAGGGTTATGGAGGACGGATGGCAGTCAATTCACTGTAATTTCCAAATCCTGGATCATGGTCAAGGCGGGTCCCGGACCCTCGTGTGAGCACGGAGAATACAACCGGGACATTAACGCCAAGATTAATATTTTATACCATTGTGTTCACAACTTTATCAAGTTATCCGATTCTGACAACGTTCGATTATTTCACGGAAACCCCCACGGCCACAGCCGTAAGTCCTGTTTATTTAGTTGATTTTTAATATTACGTTCTACATCCTATTATTATTGTTTCACCTTATTTTAATTCTATGAACTAGGTACCCATAAAACACGTAAGAAAAGTATTTTATTTGTAACTATAATAAAATATTTTATTACTGTACATGGTGAAACGACTTTGATTTCTCTGCATATTATTTTTATTTATAAATAATTTGGTAACATCAGATATGTGAAAGCTGAATAAACGTGCTTGTATTTTTATATAATACCTATATAATTATGGGACATTTTCTGACTTTTTCAAATGTTTATTACATGGCACTGGGTGAGATTCCTTACTTATTTAACCTTTGATAAGGTAGGTCAGTCCTTCGTTTTTTAAATACTTATGTACCTAAGTAATACTATTTTAAATAGCAAAGAACAAAAGTAATTGTGATTTTCTTCACGCGGCCCGTTTTGTTTTATAACATATTGAATTTAAAACCCGACTCGATGCAATGTATTCCAGACATAATTATCATGCTCTTGACCACATTGATAAGATACCCATGTTGGTATGGTACGGTGAATTGGTGAGTAAGTTTTTTTTTATACGTATACGTAAACGCCACTGTAGTTAATGCGTCTATTTTAGTTTTCTTCGTAAAGCGTTCTGTAAGGTCATTGCGGGGCTTGAGGGGATGCGGTTATGTCACTTTATAACGCAAGAACTTGTCGTTCATTTTAGTATTATGTGGTCATACGTGCGCGATAGTGTTGTTGCGTCATATTTTATGATTATATCACCCACTCCGTTACCGCCGCAGCCTACTGAGAACGATAAAGCGATAATAGTATAGGTAGATCGTTTGTTATTCTTCTGCTAACATCGGTGCTCTACGTAGCAGTAATACTTTCGCGGGAAAGTTACGGTGCATTTCAATTTTGGATCAAGGAACAGTACAATCATTCTGATCCTAACGAGGCATTAACGTGTGATCCTTTAGTCCCTCACACCCTAGCTAGAACCACATGGGCCGCCATTGCTTGCAACTGTTAGAGGTTTCCTGTAATTATTCTAACTACTATCCTGTGTTCCTTCTGTCTAAAGACCAAGTAGCCTGTTGGTTAGTTTTGGGACCGTTCTGTCACCATTAACTATGACTATCTGCATAATATAGGGAATTTCCACCTACCTATATGACTTAACTTATAATTAACACAGAAAAAGCTCCGAATCATGATTACTAGAGCGCTAAGCTTCCTAGGTGTAGGTCTGACGGATAGCCCCGTGTGCAGAGCATGCCTAGAGGGAGAAGAACCCGCTGCCAACGTCCTGCTGATATGCAGCGGCGTAACTCCATATAGGTCAAAGTATCAGGACAGCCAACTACCCTCCCTATTATGTTATCATGACATTGCATTGCCACCGAACTTACATGACTCTGCAAAATTTCTGCTGAATCGGAAACCGGGAAATAGATCAAATTTTACTTGTAAGATTTTATTACGAACTAACATGGGGATATGTTAAAAGGCGCTAAAGGGCTTTGCCACACCACTCATTCCCACCGCTGTAAGTCCTGTGTAGCCAGGATCTACAGCGGCGAGCACACATATATCCTGAGTTATGACACTCAGGTGCATCCGAGGACAAGTTTTTGAACCCGTAACTTTAATTAACAAGTAACCGGTAGGAGTAGGAAATATAGTGTTTCCGACAATGAAGTACTGCTGCCACCTCTGGGGTGGATCAGCCAAATATCAACTGGCGGCTTTGGATTTGGTGGAAAAACGTGCAACAAAAATAATTTGTGACCCGCAATTAATTGAGGCTAGACTGCAGAGATGCGATCCCGGCGAGCACTTCATCCTTATGTCGTGGTTATTCCAGCTATCCGCACGAGCCGCTTTGGCTCGACCTTTATAATGCGTAGGGGCTAAGGAGTGGAACGCGTTGCGTGCGAGTGTTTCCTGATCAATATAATCTTGATGCCTTTAAGGCTGGAGTGAATAGGCTGTTCCAAGACGGGCGTGCTCCATCTTCGGCCGCATCGGCACTTACCAACAGGTGAAATGGCGATCAAATCCTGTCTGGTATAATATAAAAAAATTACCTAGCTAGCCGTGCTAGAATACTCCCATCGACTCTGCCACCCGTCTAACAAATCCTCGTAAACTACACTTGGATCTTTGAACAATTTTACTCATTTTAGGCCGATCTCGTGGACACACAAAATAAGGGTTCTGATATTCCGCGATGCATAGTAGTTAGCAGCCCGTCGCTAGTTCTCCAGATCAATGGGAAGTATATATTCCCGATAGCACAGGTAAGGTATCGGTATAGTCATTCAATAAATTAGGTGACCCCCCTACCATGTGATAATCCATTTGACAATATGGACTAAGTAGGTCAGCTAATTAGTTGTATGACTGTACCTACTGACCGTGTGGTACCTTCGCCTTACATAGGAAGAAAAGGCACTAGTCGTCGAGTTACGGAGAATGCCCAGGTACCTATATCTCTAAATCTAAGGGTGATGTGTTCTCCTTCCTGATATAGAGGTTTAAATGTTCGGATCTGGCGAGATGATTCCTGCACCAGTGCCTTGCACCGGTGCTTTGGTCGGTCCGGTCCGATGATCTGTTCATGTAAATTCAGATTTATTTTATCTCTAACTAGGATGCCTTCGCTTCCGTAGTTTGTACCTAATAGGATGGACTTAAGGACCTGTAGCCGTACCGCCGATCTCCGATTGTACGCTGCCATTTTGATGCCAGAGCGAAGTGGACAAGTAGTACCTACAGTGGCGGATTTATAGTTAAAATAGGCAACGTCTACCAGTAGAATCTAACTCCGAGAAAGCCGCAGGAAAATGCTAGAACCGGTACCACACACGCGCGGTAAAAAATACTGGTATTTTGGGGCACAAACATTTTTTTCATTTGTCGTATCTGTTTTGGGCGTCCATGGTTTTGGGCTCGGGTTAGCTAAAACGGAGTGATTATTTGCTCAGTGGGGTTCGCTGCAGATATTATTTATGCGGACTTTGACATCGTCGTCGATTATATTGCAGTCGATATCCTGAATGATCCATGCGTTTGATCACATCTTCGCTTAATTGGACGGGTAGGGCGGAATATCTGTACTGTTCAAGGTTAGATGATGTCTTGACCACATTTAGTTTCAGACCCTATGTACAGTTTGTACAGTCGCTCCTATTTAGTCTGTCAGCGCTATATCATCAGCATTCATGAGCAGCGGGCTGCTGCTGTCTCGGATGCTGCCTGACAGTACGTACAGAAGACCGCACATCACCCTACCATAACCAGTGTACGATGAACTAGCATCTCTGCGGAAGCTCATATAGCCATGTAAGCTCCTTTTATACTGGTTTAGTTTAGATTGATGTTTTGAAATGCGCAATCCTAACAACAACGGGGACCATATTATTAATAACTAAATATGGTGGTGGTAGTTGTGGTGTATCGAATAATATAATAAGTCACGGCCAGTCTCGATCTAGAAACGAATATATTCCCGTCACTAGATGTCCCTGTAAACACAGCTCACTAGATGTCCTTGTAAACACACTTTATAGGGAATGTAATAAATATCGATTATAATTTCGATTCTATTATCGATTTACCGACAAGTATTAAGTTCAAAAAATGACAAAATCCTTTTTTTTAATAGGATATTTAAAACATGTTTGGGAAAGCAGAATAATCGTATAAATTAAATAAGTCTCTAGCCATTACTCACCTTCAAAACTTTTTCGATATTTACTCTATCCATAGTCTATATTATTTAGGATAAAGTTTCAATATTAGAATGTTGTATTTAGAAGGGTACAGGTAGTGTTAGTTGAATGGCAATAAATAAACTGAGTATTATTATGCATTAGAGTTGCCTTTGATATCATGTAATTGTTATCTATTTGACTAAACGAGGGCGCTGCTTTCGCAAACTAACACTTTTGCTAACAGTCATCATAAAGTTGTATTTAGCGAAGTAAATTAGTTCCATTTTTAGCCACATTATTTTGTAATACGGACAAAGTAACTTTAAATTCTATATTTAGACCGATAATCAATAATTGAAATGTGATTTATCAGTCATATTTAAATATAAATATTGAACTATAGATATTTTGAATGACAACAATCTCGATTCAAATCGGTGGAAAATCGATATTATTTACAAATGGTGGATGGCATGGCGGTAAGGTAGTGGCGGGCGGGAGGAAGAGAAAAAAGTAAAGTAGTGGATGGGCGGGCGTCCATCTTGAATTTTGCTGAATTTGAGCCGGTTTACTTGTGATAAAAGTGCATTTTTGGGCTCGAATTTGGCGTTGCTGTTATTACTAAAGAAGATTTATGTGCAGTAGTTAATTGTTAAATTAATTAAGATTATTATGCAGTAATGTGTTAGGTATGAAATTCTGGTAAAATTACTCTATCATTTGACGAGTAATGGCGTGCATTTTTCGCTCGGAAGACACTTTCAAATTTTATTTCTCGTTGATCACGAAACGAGGATTTTGTTTTACGATATAGTTTCAGTTAAAATATTATAAAGTGATATTTGTGGGAAGTACTGATGGTTTTGTTAAATTAGGCGTACAATGTAGGACGTTGTGACTTGTGAGCTGGATGTCGTTTTTAGGTTATGGACATTACAATACTAATTGAACAGTGACTCGTAATCACAACCGCTGATTCAGAGTATAAGTGATTATATATTTTGTGTGGGATCTAACATTGGCATTGAGTTAACTTTTTGTTCACAGTATCGTTACTCAAGACATATGCGATTTCCGGAAAGAGTGTCGCCGTGAAAACCCTAGGTTGGCAGAAGTATAGTACGATGGCAGTACCTAGTAGAGCTCGGGTATATGCCGATGTCAACTCACAGAAGCCAAGAGAGTATTGGGATTATGAAAGCTATGCTGTTGATTGGGGTAATCAAGAAGATTACCAGTTGGTCCGAAAATTGGGCCGTGGGAAATACAGTGAAGTATTTGAGGCAATAAATATCACAAATAATGAGAAATGTGTAGTAAAAATATTGAAGGTGCGTGACAAGTTTTAAAAATATTGTGCTTTTTCCAAAAATAGTAATGATACACTGACCATTTTACTAGTTATGTGACTTTGCATTCAAGTGTATCATTACACTATTAACTTTCTTGTTTTTGCCTGTAATTCAATTTACCAACTGCCCAGATGAATACAGTAAGGGACCTTTAATAAGTCTCATCTTGATAATTTACAATTAATGTACATTTAAAATTGGCAGTTCCTAATTAACACATGGAACACCAGATGTGCTTGTAGATTGCATGACCAATAACTTTTCTATTATAAAATTCTTTCTGTTCATCCTTACAATAGCCAATTGAAAAATACATAAACCATTTATTGTCAGTTCAACTGTGATTAAATTTTCTGTTGAATGTTTTGTTATAGCCTGTTAAAAAGAAGAAGATAAAAAGAGAAATAAAAATTCTAGAAAACTTAAGGGGAGGCACAAATATTATAACATTGCAAGCTGTAGTTAAAGATCCAGTATCACGAACTCCAGCGCTTATTTTTGAACATGTGAACAATACTGATTTTAAACAACTGTATCAAACTCTGTCAGATTATGATATAAGGTAATGAATGACTTATTTCTGTTTTGAGATTTATTTCACATTATATAAAGATTATAAAATTGTAATAATAAAATATTCATTCCAGGTACTATTTATATGAACTTCTGAAGGCACTAGATTATTGCCATAGTATGGGTATCATGCATCGAGATGTCAAACCTCACAATGTGATGATTGATCATGACAACAGAAAGCTGCGTCTTATAGACTGGGGGCTAGCTGAATTCTACCACCCGGGTCAAGAATATAATGTTCGTGTTGCGTCTAGATACTTCAAGGTTAGTCACTCACATAATATATAGCACCCATAGTACAAGCTTTGCTTAGTGTGGGGCTAGATGGCGCTGTGTGAATTTGTCCACGAATATATTATCTAAATAGGATAACTCCGAGTCACTTGCATTAAGTCTATTCTCAGTCACTTACTTTATGCAAATATATAGTTTGTCAATTTTAATTATGTAATAGTGTAAAATAAAAAGGAATTTATAATTATTCTGTTAAACTTACAGGGCCCAGAACTGCTGGTGGATTATCAAATGTATGATTACTCATTAGACATGTGGTCATTGGGGTGCATGTTGGCATCCATGATCTTCCGTAAAGAGCCATTCTTCCATGGTCATGACAATTATGACCAGCTTGTACGTATTGCCAAAGTACTTGGTACTGAAGAGCTGTTTGAATACCTGGACAAGTACCATATAGAACTGGATCCTCGGTTTAATGATATTCTTGGAAGGTGAATATAAAAATTGTTATAAATCTGTGCTATTGTTAATAATTTAAGACTGGATTTAAACAAATGTTATATGTCTTTTTAGACATTCACGTAAAAGATGGGAACGATTTGTGCATTCTGAAAACCAGCACCTGGTGTCCCCTGAAGCTTTAGACTTCCTTGATCGTCTCCTACGCTATGATCACTATGAGCGCTACACTGCTAGGGAGGCGATGGATCATCCATATTTCTGTAAGTAATAATATTTATTAAAAGACATATTTAGTGTAGTAATTGGCAGCTGTTTTCCTGGGCAACCAAGCTTTTCCTTGTAAAAGAGATACTTGGTCAAAGTCTATTATAAGACAATTTAGTTAGTTTAAAATGAAAGTATCTAACTAGGTGGTGTACCTTAGAGGCTATTCTTAATTTATTTATATTTATATAAAAATCAATTTGCCAAAGATATAATCGTGGGCAACTTAGGAAAAGCTACACTAAATTGGATAATTTGGCTTTTTGTTGAGTTCATAATTGTCTTACTAAATTTTTTCTGTAATATGATGGCCTCTCGGGAACTTCACTCCGAA
Organism: Blastobasis adustella; assembly: GCA_907269095.1. Lineage (NCBI taxonomy): Eukaryota > Metazoa > Arthropoda > Insecta > Lepidoptera > Blastobasidae > Blastobasis > Blastobasis adustella. The sequence continues at coordinate 9,992,420 of OU026123.1, read as the reverse complement.
TAAGTACTAAAGATGGGTAAATAACGACACGGTAGTATTACTGTGACTTCACAAGGAACTAAGTTACAAAATCACATAACATATAGGACACATGATAAAAAGGACCATGAGGGGGTTTCAGCGGCTTTTCATCAGTAGTTTCCCAATCGGTGGACATGTTAGGACAATAATGAATGTAACAAAAAAATATACTAACATGCCGCCGATACTCTGAAGTTATTTATCACCCATCTTGAGCACTTTATTGGCAGTCATATTAGCAAATAAATCAGGTAGGTCATTCTCTCTTTTTTTAATGATACTGTTATTTATATTACATAATTGAATAATTGTTTTAGATCCAATTGTGAAGGAACAAGGTCGAATGGTATCATCTAACTCACCAACTCCGAATCCATTGCAAGGACCAATAAATTCAGCAGAATAATGGTTACAAAGATTCAGTAATGTTCTTTAATGGTAATATGTATTGAATATATACTTGTATGAGATTGCAGATGAGACACTGAAACAAATTTATAATTAAAAAAAGAACACCAAGAAGATGCGACTTGTGGTGTAAATAACCTAGGAAGAGGACAGTGAACCAACAACTCTAAATGTAATTCCAAGTTTGATAATACAAATATAATTTGCAAAGACAATATGATTTAGTGTTTAATATTAGTAAATCTGGTTTATCCATTGTTTTAAAAGTGTTTTGTCTCTGATTAAACTGATAAACGGTACAGGTCCATGACGTGAACATGTACTATTGTTGAACTACTCTTGCTGTATTAAGAGTATCTGATTGTGGGTATGAAATTGTCATAGAAAAACTTTTTTTTTCATAAATTCAATATTAATTTATTGATATAAATGAATTGTTCGAGTTTCATTGCACTTGAATCTTTTGCATTTATTAACCTTGTATTGTATAGTAATTTGGTAACACCTGCATACCATTTGCAAGTACTGGTTAGCAGCTTTTCGTTGGTAAACTATTTAAAATTTTGTATTTATGTAATAGAAGTAAAATGTAGATATATGTGATATAAATACAAAATTTTAATGATTAATTAATCGTTTTCTTTTTAATTATACATAATTTAATGTTTTTATTAAAGACCAGTAACTTCTTAGAAAATGTCTTATCTGAAAAATTGTTACTCTATGGTTAAGGTATTGATTTTAGGCTGGCTGGTTCCTATGGCTACGGCAGGCACTTTGTAGTATTGAGGGTAAAAAATAATTTTTAAATACTTCAAAAGTGCTAGCGAAGAACAACGCCGCGTTACACTTAGTGTCGGCTCACATCTGCGGCGCGACATGACCCGACCGATGCTTCAGTGTTACTCCGTGCGTGTAGGAACCACCTGCTCCGCAGACGCCTTTTGGCGCTGCAATTATGTTGTCACCTATAAAACCATGTTACGGGCATGTGCATCATATTTGTTGCATAGTTACCTATCGATTCTAATCCACTAATTGTCTCGTCTCGTCGCGCCGCATTATGAATGACCTTAGTTCAATGCCAATTTATAAATATAGCTAATAAAATCAAGTCTTATTTCTTTAATTAAACAGGTAAAGTTCATTGATTTCATGAATTATAATTTATTTTAAAGTGATAACTATCGGTTATTGCTACAAAATGTTCTTAATAAACAATACTAACTTTGCCTGGACATGAATTTCATTTAAATGTATTATTTGTGAAGACCAAGGCGTGTTTCGATCCCTATTTGGTGATTAGGGAAGCCTTTCAGAAGAGCGGTCGTCGAATGAACGTCTTAAATATACATCTTCTTAAATAAATATTTAATCGAAATAACACTGGTAAAAATAATCAGAGTAATATTTATCACGAATTGAATAACAAAAGTAAATCATGCAAGTAGCAAATTATCATTGCACAGAAGATGTCGTTTTCTTACTTAGTTATTTGTTTACTATCTGTTTACCTCAAACAAAATGTATAGTTCTTAAATCTACCCTCTATTGATTTGTTTTGTCAATAAAAACATTATTATTGCATGCACACAGATTTGTCACTCTGTCTCTTTCTGACACGCATACAATAATAGTGGTTGAAAGTAAGCGACAACTTCGATCTGTCTTCTAAGCTTCTCGGTAGCCTGGTAGAGACTGTCTCGGAATACCGATTAGACTGTGTGGGTAACGAAGGTTATCCTACGTCATCGAGGACAAGAAAGATTCCACTGTGTTGCGATATGTGTTTTACGTGTGGTTTACGTTTTATGGGTCTACATTTAGGAGACCCAGTCTGACCGTGCACGACCTGGCACAAAATATTTTTTTTAGTAACCTTATTGTAGACTTTTCATAGCGATAGTACTTACATATCCTCTTTTGTGGATTTTATGAGTAAAAAACCACAGATCTGCCTTATATCCTCTTGGCAGGTTCGCTAGTCAGCCAAATGGTCACCAAAAAGTGACAAATGTAGTCCGCCGACTAGCGAAACTGACAAGAGGATAATTAAGGCAAAACGGTTTATTTACTTCAGTAAGTAAATAAGTACTATCGCTACGAAAAGTCAAAAATTTGTGCCGCCTATATATATATTTTTTTACTAGTCTGAACGTGCCAGGTTGTGCTCGGGCAGACCATTATTTTGTGGGTCTCCTAAACCTCTACTAAAGACGATTTTTTCTTGTACTCGTCATCTAACCTACGTCATCGAGGTTCCATTGATAGCTTCAGTCCCTAAATGGATGGTTGCAAGATCTCGGTTGTAGCTAGCCAAGTACTTACCTACTCGTGTTTTGGCGACATTCAGCTTCAAACCACCTTTTTCTAGTACTTCCTTCCATTTGATGTCTTTTGCGCGTGGTATGATCGGTGGGACCACGTGGCTTATGATAGCTATGATTTTTATAGTCCTAAGTTAGTTCGACTAAGCGGAAAACAAAAGTTCACGCCGTTCGATGGTGAGACTACGTGGTTTTTTTATTGCCTAGTTACACGGACTGCCGGTTGGCCGACAGACCACCTGATGGAAGATGGCCACCGTCGTCCAGGACATCTGCAACCTAAGGGGAGCGGATGCGGTGCCGGCCTTTGAGGTACCTGTAGACATGCCTTTCGAAGGAACCTAAGTTATACCAAAGGAATGACTTCGGGAAGGAGCTCATTCCACATCTTGCATGTGCGCAGAAAAAAAGCTCGCGATGTCCGTACGATAGTTGGATGCCAGACAGCTAGAGTGTGGATGAAATCTATGGAGGCTGCGGTGGTGGAAAAGTGACGGCGGCACAAAGTCAAACAGTTCTTCGGGACATTCCCCGTTGTATAGACTGTAGAGAACACCCAGAGAGCTAAGGTCTCTCCGGAGGCTAAAAGGATCTAAACCATCTGTGAGAAGGGGATCATCGACAATACGAATGCATCAGTCCATAGGTGGGAGCAGTACTCCATATGGGATACCCCATGATGTGAAGCACTTTTTGGCATTATTAAGCACTCCAAGATTTTTTTAAACCAGTTTGGCTTTGCCCTCCAAGTGGTCTCTAAATTGGGCTTCATTCGATGTTTCGACGCCAAGGATTCCGATACTCATCGACATGGTAAGGGGAACGCTCTGGAACTGTGGCACTACATCAAATGTTTTTTTTTCTCCCTGAATGCACAAACTTGTGACTTCGTAGGATTGAACTGGACAAGGTTACGTCTGCCCTATTTAGAAACCTGCTCCTGGGAGATCTCGATTTCAGACACAAGCTTGGTTTTGCTCTCCACAATTTCTGCGCAAGGGATATTTGCACGGCCTGTTTAATAAGTAGGCGTCACCTGTACTGTCATCCGCAATTTCGTTGATTTGCAATATATCATTAACTAGCTGGTACGCCGCGACTTCTTTCACATGTTGTCCTACCCTATAAACCTTTCTCTTGAATCAATGTATTTATTTTTGAAAACCGCATTAACATCTGTAAGTAAGTTATTTATTGCAATAACATAGCCTATAGGCCAGTTTATCCTATTCGGATATACAATAGTTGCGTAGTTTAAGATATCTAATCGTATATACATACATACAGAGGGACAGACGGCGGAAAGCGAATTAATTTTATACTATGTACCTACAGATATGTAGAATGAACAACGTGGGCGAAAGCACAGAGCTTTGGGGAACTTCTGCATTTATAGGCAGTATATCCGAGCATGATCCGTCAGCGACATTTGAATACTCCGCTCTGACAAAAAGCTCGCGAATCACTTGCATAACCCCTCGGGAAGCCCGTAGACTGGGAGCTTCGACAGAAGTGCCTTATGCCAGCCTTTGCGATGTGCAGGCTGACGGCCAACGCTGCCCTACTGTCAATGGCAGCTGCCCATCGCTGCCCGCCACAGCTACCTTTGCGGAAACCGTATTCATCATCATCCTCTCTGTCGTTAATGTCCCGGTTGTGCTCTCGCCTACGAGGGCCCGGGGTGCGCCTTGACCATGATCCAGGATTTGGCAGGTCAGGTAATTACAGTAGAGCGACTGCCATCTGACCTCCATGACTCTGCGACCAGGGGAACCTGACCAGATTGGATCATGGTTACACATCCAGTCGCCTGAATGTGCAGGTTTCATCACGATGTTTTCGATCACCGTAAGAGCATCGGTTAGCATTCAACTAATATACATAACTCAGAAAACAGACATTAGTACATGGCCGGAGCGGGATTCGAACCCGCCCAAGTAACACAGGAAGCATTTTAATAAATTAATTACAAACTTATAGAACTTAAGGTCCGTATAAACTCATATAAAAGTTCACCGAGAATCTTGATGCTTTATATTGAAATTTTAAAAACATTATTATGCTTTACACTGTAAAACGGTTGGATAGCGGCATATAAAAATACTTTTGTAAAGCCTTTAGTTTTAGTGCAGCAAATCACAATGCAGCTGTACAGTTTTTAGCTGTTTTTAGTGCATTTGGATCTACAATAGCATTTTTAGGTAGTAAACAAATGCTTAATGCTGTCTAACAGCATAAACATTTACCATTATAATGTTATGTAAATCGGCTATGCAGCTTTCAGCTCTTTTAGTGCATTTACACCTACAATAGCATTTTAAAGTAGTAACATAATTCTATCTAATAGCATAAACTTGTGCCATTATAATGCAAAGTTAATCCGTTATAGAGCTTTGAGCTGTTTTTAATGCTCTTTGCTGTGTAATAGCACTTTTGAGTGGAAAGTCATAGCCTATTACTGTTGAAAAGCCTAAACGTGAATCAATGTAGTGCTTGCATTTTTAAAGGTCCACTGAGTTCTGATGTACAGCTAACAGCACTTTAATCATTTAAACGCGAGTCATTGTAATGCGTAAAGCTCTATATACATTCATTTTACTGCTTATTCGTGAAATCATTTTCTCGGCCATATTGTGGAAAACTGGAAAGGCACGCTTGATGGACGCTACGTGGACGTATACATATTATATATTACTAATTAAACTGTGTTTGTTACCTAACCGTGTATATAGGTACTCGTAATACTATTTTGCCAACCAAATTAAGTTGTGATTTCATTATAAGTACGTGTAATTTAACGTGTGTAGGTAAAAATAACTGCAGCCTTTTGTTTAGCAAAATGTAAAAAAAAACGTTTAAAATAAGACGCAGAACCGGAGGAATCAGGCGAAAAATAGCCAAAGAACATGCAAGAATTATGATGACTTAAATCCGCTCGATGCACAACAAAATGATTCGTGCGAAGTGAGTTGTAACGATCTTAATGAAGGAGGTTCCGTAGGTCACAAAAATCAAGTCAACATTGAAGATTAACACGAATCAGAACCTTCGTGTTTTGAAAATTCTTTTATTGAAAATAATGAGAGTATTCACCAAAGTCGTGTTTTTTCCTGTCCGCTTGATGCTGAAAATAAAAGACCTGAGAGCTCCGAGGAAAGTGACGAGGACAATGATATCGAGAAATATGTAAAATGTTCTTCGTTTCGTGAAAAAATTAGAAGATGGGCTATTGAAAGGAATATAAATCAAATAGCGCTAAAAGATCTCGCAAAAATTGTGAATGGATTAATTCCGGAAATATTACCTATGGATCCAAGGCCCATTCTAAAAACACCGAGATTTGTCAATATAAAAAAAATTTAAGGGGGTGAATATTGGCATAACGGAATAACTAATAATTTAACTTTGCTATTGCAAAACTGGATAGATGTTCCAGAAAATATATCTTTAAATTTCAATTTTGACGGTTTACCAATTTTCAAAAGTTCAAGAAAAGAATTTTGACCAATACTCTGTAACATTTCCGAAAATCCTAATATTAGACCTTTAGTGATTGGAATTTATTATGGAATTGGAAAACCTAAAAATTTAACAGCTTATTTAGAAGATTTTGTCGCCGATGTTAGTCATTTATTACACTATTGCAAAATTCTGAGAAGAAAGTTACAGTAGGTAATCATGTCTTTAGTCCGTGTGTAGTTTAATTCATTTGTGATGGTCCAAATCAAAACGGTGCTAATGTTGTACTGATTCACTACTGTACCTATTCAATCAACGGAAATAAAGGCATAAGGGCCTTATCTATCACACTGGCGATTTCTAAGCGATTTGAAAGCGAGGCGATTGCGCTGTGCACACGCCGCGATGACGCTGCGTTAACGCATCAATCAACGCAATCATCAAATAATGGCTTCGTCTGGAGATAATAACTTTAAAATCGAGTTATTTGCTCTCTCCCAGTCTCCTCCCTAATCATCGTTATTTTTGCTTTCGCTTTCGTTTCCTGCGTCTTCAAAGTTACAGCAGGTAGGTTTTCCTCGTCAGAATCCATTTTGCTACTGATTGTCCGAAACGCGGAAGGTACGCCGCGAGCTCACCGTGACGGTGCAGCGCCGTCGCGGCGCGCACGCTGCGCAATCGCGGCGTCATCGTCATCGCAGCGTTTGCGCTGCGCAGTCGCGTTGCTTTCAAATCGCTTGCTTATCGCCCGTGTGATAAGGCCCTAAGTGCTGGCCACCATAACTGTTGATTTGGACTATCACATTTAAAGGTTGTTTAGGTAAACAGTACTAATAGATAAGTTCGTTTCTTTACCACTCGTATTACGAGTAGATAAGTATTTCATTTTCTTTTTATTTATTTTTGACAATAACATGTGTTTTTTATATTTTCAGGTGTTTGTAACTTTAACGGAAAGCACGGTTGCATGAAGTGTGTTACTGTTGGTGAATATTCTCACAATTCACACACAGTTACTTTTCCTGATATAAATTGTTCCGAAAGAACAAATGATGGTTTCCGAAATAAACTTTATGGGGCGCACCATAAGAATGATTCTCCTTTGCTTAATCTTCCAATAGATATGGTAAAGGATTTTCCAGTTGGTGATTCATTACATTTAATTGACCTGGGAATTATAAAAAGGCTACTAGTTGGATGGCGTGATGGTAATTTCGGTAAATTTATAACGAAATGGCGTGCTAAAGATATTGAAGAACTAACAAATTTCTTGAACAAGTGCAAGTTACCATCTGAAATTCATTGAGCAGTGCGAGGTCTGGAGTTTCTGGCATTTTGGAAAGGAACTGAATATAGAACTTTTTTGTTCTATCTGAGTATTGTTATACTGCCAGATGTGATGAGATGTGCATACAAGCGCCGTTATTTCACATTTTCTGAAATTGTACTGAGCAATTACAATTTGTTCGACTGAATGTCATCTTTATTTGCTACCATTGGCTAAAGAACTTTTAAAAGATTTTGTGAAAAACTACAAAGACTTTTATGGAGCGGACTACGTTACTAGTAACGTGCACAATTTAATCCACGTAACTGCGGAGGTTGAACGATTTGGGCCTTTACACTCTTTCAGTGCTTATCCTTTTGAGAATGAGCTATATCGTATCAAACGATTACTAAGAGATGGACAGAATCCACTATCGCAAATAGCAAACAGAATAGCTGAAGCCACGCCAGAGTTTAATGTTAAAAATTCTGAGTTATGTGAAAACCCCGACTATCCGTTCCTAACGGCAAGTAGGAATAATTGTAGAGTACTTCATTTACAACAATTTAAAGTGTCCTCAAAAATAAAAGACAGATATGTTTTGCCAACACTCAACGACATCGTTGAAATCAATAACATAGTTGAAGAACTTAATAGAATTCGTATAAAGGGCTTAAAAATGGGTAACAAAGAAGATGTGTTTATGTACCCCATAAAATCTTCACATTTAGACATTTAAAAAGTAAAAAACGATGCTAGTAGCAATTGTGATATTGTCCTTGATCCTAGTGAATTTCAATGTAAATTAGTATGTTTGCATCATCATGAATACCTTTATATCACACCACTATGGCACACATACCAATAAAAACGTTTTTTTAAGTACTTAATTTTTTTATTTATGTAGTTTAACAATTTCTTATGCATGTTATAATTTTTTTTATGAAAATTATTAACCTTCACCAATCAACATTTTAAAATAAGTTGGTTTTGACAATTATCGTCATATGTATACCGTTATTTAGTTTTTGAAGGTTGCAAGTTTGAATTATTTTATAAAAATTAAGTCATTATACTTGTTTTGTTATCATTGCTTTATTAAAAATAGATGCATTATACAAATTTAAATCAGACTTACTTAGCCATGTACATTGATGATTTTGGTATGTCTGACCATACTCTGAGGGGTGCTTATGTAAATCATTATACTACATCTTTTACTCTGGGACCAACCACGGAAACGCGAAAAAAAGTTACCGCCGAAATGTATAAAACAACTTAACTGTTTTTTTTTGCGTTTCCGTGGTTGGTCTGACGGTAAAGTCGTTCAGTGTCTACATTTCACTTCTCAGAGTACAATCAGACAACAAAATCACCCTGCATGTTTGGAACATTATTATTACCTAATTTCTAAAAATAACATACTTAAACAAACAACATTAAATATTTTTATCATTTATCAATAACGTACTTTAAAAACAAGAAATATACTTCTAAAAACAATGATTTATAGATAGACTTTTTCACATTATCTTTACTGTAGGTAAGTACTTACAACATCTACAGTTCTCGGAGTTTTATTTTTAAAATTAGTAGGAACATTTTTTAATCTAAATTCTAAAAAAGACGTACATTAACAAACAATATTAATTATTTTTATAATTTTTCAATAGCGTACTTTAAAAACAAGGAATATACTTCGTAAAACTATTATTTATAGATAGACTTTTTCACATTATCTCTACTGTAGGTACTTACAACATCTACAGTTCTCGGAGTTTTATTTTTACCATTAGTAGGAACATTACTTTTACCTAAATAAAAAAATCATACATAAAAAACAATAATAATTATTTTTATCATTTATCAATAACGTAATTTAAAAATAAGAAATATACTGCTTAACCATTTCGCTCAGCACTACGACAGAACTGTCGTACCTGCTATTGTTCTTTAATTGTTTTAAATTAATTGCGAGCGAAATGATTAAAACAGTTGTTATAGACTTTTTGACATTATCTTTACTGTAAGTACTTACAACATCTACAGTTCTCGGACTGGAGTGCACTTGGCAATAACTATTCGTATAGTAATGACAGGTTAACACAAAGAACCTTCAATATCATCACAACTCATATTATCAGTATTTTCTTTCTGTTTTTCTTGTTCTTGAATTCGCACGCTTTTTCCTTCAGGTATTTCTTTGGACTTGTCAATTGGTGCATTTTCTTCAATTTGCATGTTTTCTCCTTCAGTTCCTTTGGACTCCTCGCTTGCTGCAGATTCTTGAATACGACTGCTGTCTCCTTCAGTCAGAAAACAATAAATATTATTTAAAAACATCACCTTAATCTGTCAAATATTAGTCGCTGCCCGCAGCCGGATCTTTTGTTTTAACCATTGTTCTAAAAATTTCAATCCCTGACTAGATAAATATATTAGTGCGTTTTCTGAAGTTTTTAAACATCCTAAATTCTACAGATGTATTTGATGGCTACTGTACTGATGGACAGCACTATTATCATCATCAAGCCACGCAAGCTTTTTTATAAACTCTTGGCAAACGTAAAATGGGCTTTATTGTTTTGATCAAGGATCCCTAACATTGCTTTCAAGTAATGGCATTATTTTAGTCTACATCAAGGCTTCTGGTATACCGGTAAACCCTTAAATAACTACTAAATAGAGAATAGCACTACAGTGGTTCATTAAATGACTTCTCTCTGGCTTCCGGCTTAATAATTGTTCACGTGTGAATATTTATGCTGCTGGCGGCATAATTTAGGTTTTTTAAAGGCACGCCGGGCTGCTATAGACCGCCACCATTTTGTAAATATTTTATAACAAAAAAATATTAAATTCGAACCTATTTTTATAAGCCAGACCTATATATACCTTAATTTGATACTGCCCAACCAATACTATTGTATTAATTTTGCAAAATTTGTTGTATACTAGGAATGCACGATTGTTTTAGTTATTTCACACATATCTTTATGTAACATTTTATACCAAAACTACAAAATATTGTAGGCGCGTGAAAATTTTGAATGAAACTTATATATACATTATCAGTAAACTGCAGAGCGCAGTAATATTTGAAGAAATTAAATAACAAAAGAGTCAAAAACTTACCCAGTATTAAAACTTTTATTTTGATGCGAACAATATGGTGTCATCCATCACTCACTCAGTTTTGACTGTTTTCCTCCATAATATTATATTGCGAGGCGAAGCAGATATATATAACGTTAGATATATTCTCTTAATACCGTGGCTTTAGAGATGTTTTTGTAATGATACAGGATTTATTTAAGGTCTAACTCTGAGCACTTAAAAAGCTCTAATCATTCTTCCACTACATTCTAATGTTAGTCTAATGCTTTTTTAATGCAATTAACATCTTCTTTATCAATAATATTGCTAGTATAATGCTCCTGTAATGCGATTGGGAACTTCAATGATCGTAATAATGCTTCTTTGATGCTATTGGCAACTTTATTGACCATAATAATGCTTCTTTAATGCGATTGACACCTATTTTGACCACAATCATGCTAATATAATGCACCTGTAATGCAATTAATTAACAAATGTGAACTTATTTAGGATCTAAAGCCGTTAAATTTGTGCCCAATTAAGCACCCAATTAATTACAGTAACCGTATAAACTTTTGTAATGCAAATGTAGTGCTAACTCAAAATGCGAAAACGACACAGAAATGCTGTAAGTCGGCCGTTATACTGCTTTGGTGTGTTACTTGGGCGGGACCTCTGGTTTACGAGTCGGATACTGTAACCGCCCGGCCACCGAAGCTCTGCGGAAACCGTATTGACGGTCGTTAATCAGCCGTGTGGTGTCCGGCAGAGTAGAATAGCACTAACCCCTTACACTCATGGGTGTCGTACAAGGCGACTTATGTTTTCGAGGCAACAGATCAAGAGTCTCCGTAGTCTGGAAAATGGGCAGCAGCATTTTTCATTGTTAAGCGCACTCCACATGTGGACAGTTCCGCGAGAACACGAGAGCGTAGAGGGAGTATTCGCCTATATTCGTGTAGTCCTGTGCACGTTTGGCATGTCTCGCCTATTTCATAGACTAAGTAGAGATAGTTCGTTGTCGTCTCGATTCGATCGATTTTATATTTATAATCCTAGCGCTTTTTCCCGTAACAGGTTTGCGGTATACTTGACCATGATCCAGGATATTAGTAGATGAAGTAATTACAGTAGAGCAGCTGCCATCACCTCTGTGACCCTGTTTACAGCAGATTAGCGATATTACACCGATGAATCGATATAATGTCGACGCGTTTTGACACCCACCACATCCCTAATAGGCGAGAATGTAGAGGGCGACCAAAGTCCCGGCCAAAGTTTCGCCGAAAGTTTCGGCGGACATGTGGAGCACGCTTTATATTTAAACACTGCGATCTTCAACCCGCCTGCCAAGCGTGGAGATTATGGCAATAACATCCCCTTTCGTGGGAGAGGCCCTAAGTCCTGCAGTGGACTGTTACGGGCTGTGACGAATCAGCTGGTTTCCCTCTAGGTAGGGGAAAGTGGGGTAATTGGGTACACCTAACTTTAATCTATCAAAGATAGTCACCAATGCAATACATTTTTAATACAACAATAACTTTGATAATCTAGTATTATAGGGACCAATCACAACAAGGCAGCTCTGGCTCTTCCTTTCTGCGATTGGTCCCTACCACTGCTGGTGAGATGGCGGTCAAATACATGGCTAACCTAAATAATAAGAAAAATAAATGTAAGTGATAGTGACATTAAAGGGGCTGCCGTACTCTTTTCTCCAGTGATACGATCGCACCCGACATACCCGAGATGCTGGCCGCCCTCCATGGCAAACATCCATAATCTACAGCAGGGTTTCAATGGGGGATTTTCAGACAGCTACTTTAAAACAGTAAAAAGTGTAGTTCGGCATGCCTCTATAGATGGCGCTGCTAAGACAGGATTCTCAAGTATTGAATTTGGTAACCGAAGTTCCTCGGAAAGGTGTTTTGTGAAAAGATACAAGGTGTTTTAGTACCTTTTCTGAGAACAAAACGCAAATTGTATAACATTTAATACACCTAGATTAATACTTATAACGGTCTCGTTTTGATATATTTTTGATAATCGTGTCTAATCAGCGCCATATGTTACAGTTATTTAAACTTTTTTTTTATCGGCTCTTAGACGCCCACGATGCTACGGATTCTCTGCTACGGTGTCCGCCGCACAGAACACTACGGTCCGCCAATGCCGTTTGCCAAGCCGTTTTTCCTTCTCAACTGGCTCGGCAGGTGGCATCGACGTGGCATTATGCTGCGGGGATGAAGCTGTTCTCTGAGTGAGCTCTGTTGGACTCACTTACGGGGTTAATAAATTTAATGTTATCTAATTAATTCAGTAGTTGGTTGCCGGCAAGGTGACCCTCTGGGGCCGGCCATATTTAGTTCGCGATCCATCCAGTAATAGAACAGCTATATTCAAACATTTGTGTTTGGACGTTGAGACCCTAGGCGATGATGCGACCACAGTTCTCCGAGATTTACAACTCATCACCCGGCAGCGGATTCTGTTTCTGCCGCCTTTAACACATTAGTTCCAAATATCACTGACCTCGACAAGAATTCGCTTAACCTCCTAGGCCTTGGTTCACGAATTTTCGATGAATGCCTCACGCATTTCATTGATAAACAAATTCTAAATGTCTTGTTATTGTTGTATCGTCTCCTCAAAATTAATAGTCACATGACCCATGCCATTGTTCGATACTGCCTATTCGTACGTTGTGCGGTGTTGTGAGCTCTGGAAGCACACTGATCTTCTGGAGCACCTCGACAACACCTTAAAGCAAACTCTGGTGTCACTCATCAATACCAACCTTAACGACTTCGCCTGGATCCAAGCATCCCTGGTTATTATGCATGGGGGTCTGGGCGAACGCCCGTTACGAAGGTAAGGCGTCATGTGTTTCCCTGCTATATAGCAGTGCCAGCGCTTCTTGCATCAGCGCACGCGTCAGAATTTATTTGTCAATAAGCTACTTGCAAAAATTTGTGCTGTTACAGTAGCATATTCGTCTGAAAAAAAAAACGCTTGGCAGATGTCGTCGCAATGGAATCTGCAATGTCGTTACTATCGTGTTATTGTGGGAGAGTGGGGGCCGCTGCATGGTTATGGCCTTGTAAAGTTATTTTTTAGCAGAGTCCGAAGCTGGGACATAATTACGATTCGTAGAAAGTACTTGGCTGTATGGACTAGATCCCTTTGCATTTAAAAATCGAAACAGCAAACCTCTTTGACACTTGTCTCGCAAAACAACATAACATAACCTATGTTAAAAAAAGTACATGGGTTATAATTATAATAGATAAACAAAATTGCAGTTGAATACTTTTGTGCAATAACACAATCTATAACATTATGGAGTGCAAAAAGTGCAAAGGACTTGCGACGTTAATAATTCGCCAAAAAGATTCCTATTGTGTAAACTGTTTTATAGAAAACATTAACCATAAGTTCCGTGCTTGTATTGGAAAAAATAAAGTAATATCTGCAAATGATAAAGTTTTAGTATGTTTATCTGATGGAATTGGATCCACAGTTCTGTTAGATCTGTTGGAGCGAGGAATTAGAATGAATGACAATAAAAAGCTGCGCATTATTCCTTACTTTTTCCATTTAGTTGGTAAGTACCTACTTACACAGTAACTCAATTCCATGAATTTCTGTACCTTCCAAATTAACAATAAGTTTTAAAATCTTGGTACGTCCTTTATATATTTTGTTTCTTTTAGATGGTTCCGTTAAAGATAATGTGAATGAAGCAACAAGTCTGCTTGAAAAATGTGCGAAATATAAGTTTGATGTTTACATGGTCCACATATCAGAATATATGAACACAGTTAGCATACTTCCTGTACCTAATATAATTCCACCTCAAGATACAAAACTGGATAATGAATTCCAGAGCATGAGGGAACATCTGACACGAACCACAACAAATGACTTTTTGCAGAAAATAAAGAGACATTTGTTTATAAGATTTGCTAAGCTTGTTCAATGTCAATATATTTTTACTGCAGAAACTACTACAACTTTGGCCATAAATTTACTTTCACACATTACATTGGGACGAGGATCTCAAATTGAGAAAGATGTGGTAAGTGTTAAAGCAGCATTAAACAAAGTACAGTCAAAACTGCTAATAACAACATTGGTTAAAACTACGGATCGGTAAAAAAATCTGTTTTGACTGTACATATAATTTTAAAAACTGTTACTTAACTACATTATCTCTATTTATGTTTGATTGTTATAGGGATTCTGTGATGCTGGAGATAATGAGGTAAAAATATTACGCCCCATGCGTGATATAACAAATGAAGAATTAGTTCATTACGTAACCATAAGAGGACTTACAGCTACTCCTCAGTACAATGCACCAGCACCAAAAAGTCTGCAGTCAGTAATCCAATCATTTGTAATAGATCTGCAAGAGACATTTCCAGCCACTATATCAACTGTTTGTAAGACTGCAAATAAACTTAGTTCCAGCTACAATACTTCCAGCAATAAATGCCTAATATGCGAGGTTGGTAAATATTATTTATTTATTTAGTATTTTTATATTTATTATATTGAAGTGTTATCATTATTATTGATGGATACACTAGAAGCTAATGCTGATAGGTGTATATCGCTACGCTTAAGAAGACACGTATGCAAGTTTGTAAGACTTTCGTAGGACAGACTTGCAGCCCACTTGCAAGTAATAGATGTCTGTATTGGTTGAGCTTATATTATAGGTTGTTGCAATTTGCAAAAAAAAAAAACAAAAATAAAAATTATTTATTGAGCAGGACATTACATATCTCTTTCATTAGTCAAATAGGAGAGGGTAGGAAAGTAGGAAGGAAACACACAGTGACATGTTGGCCACCCCAGGACTGGCTATGAAATATGGTACCCGGTTCGATCTAATTATAATAAATTTAATTGCATTTAAACATAGTAATTAAATCTAATTGCGATACTACCTCAAGGCGAAGAAATTTCACAAGTTATTTATTTATTCATTCTGTGGTGATGAACTGCCTGATCTTATATGTGGTGAGCAGTTAAACTCAGTCTATAAAATAATTTACTTTATATTATTTTCAGAGTAAACTGCAGCCTGATTCGACTAAGTTAACTGCTTTAGAAGCAACCAACTTTTCTAGAATGGTTTCATTAGAACCAAGAGAAAATATTTTCAATCAAATTTGTGATGATGATCAAAAAGTATATGAAGATATGTTTCCTTTTGTTGATAAGCTGTGTTATGGTTGTAGCAAAAATCATTCAGAAATGATGAATTGTACCTTGCCTGAACATTTAACTAATTCATTACAGATGACTTAATAAATACATGGTTATATATTTTTATTTTATCTTTTTCTCATTTGAGCATATTTCAGTTTCATAAAACTTATCTTTATCAACAGGTGATAACAGGTCGTGTTAGTTTACTGCTGAAATAAGGCCTCATCCAATGTGCTGGCAGTAGGTAAGCCCATCCCACAAACCTTTAGTTAGTCCTTAATTTATGCACAGAGCTACACTATGCTTGCCAACTAATGCGCTTATTACATTTGGCTAAATTTAGTCGTCTAAATTCAGAAGCAAAAGTGTGAGAGCAAATCAAGATGGAATGTATTGCTCATAGAATAAGGTCCATTTTTGTATTAAGGCTTATAAAAAGCGGGGCAACGTTAAAACATAATATGAGTGATACAAAATTGGACCTTATTTTAAGCAATACATTCCACTTTGATTTGCTCTTACGCTTTTTGCTTCTGAATTTAGTCGACTGCATTTAGCCAGGTGTAATGAGCGCACAAGACGTGTTCTCTACTCCAGAACTTGTCTGCTTTATCGAGGTTTATCGCCTCTTCTAACCTCATGGGCTATATCGATTGTGAACCAAGAGGATTTAAAGACCGCTCGTATACCGGGGTCCAAGAAAACAGCAACTACCTACAGTCATCAATTTCTTTTTCTATTGCACTCATATAAATAGGTACCGTTAGTGAGTCATCTATTTCATAATTGTCTATCATTCGAGCGGCATCTATTAAACCAGGGTCTGCCAGAGTTGGCTTTCCTGCTCTTCTCCTCTCCGCCCGGGCCACCCGGACTACGGCTCGCGTCGTAAGTAGGGCTTGCAAATATTCAAAAATTTAAGTATTCGAATATTTTAGCTGGTGATATTCGAAATATAGTGAAATCTTTAATCTGGCGATTTGCTACGTTTTTAATATAAGTTTGTGCAATTGACCGTTAGTAAATGTATCAAAATTAGCGTGAAATGGATTTCTACATGTTAATAATATAAAACAAAGCAATGAAAAATAGAAATCACTAAATCACGAAATATCGCAGCCTTAGAGCATCATAGGTCTAATAATTCCTTTGTACGTACTGTGCTTGTCCTACCTATACCTACCTCACTAACTCTCTTGTTAAATGTGGGTACGTTAAGCCGGTTATACG
The DNA here is from genome assembly GCA_907269095.1 of Blastobasis adustella. NCBI lineage: Eukaryota > Metazoa > Arthropoda > Insecta > Lepidoptera > Blastobasidae > Blastobasis > Blastobasis adustella. Next base: position 9,975,389 of record OU026123.1, on the reverse strand, counting down.
AAGAAGCCTGAAACACCTGTCTTATGTATTTTACGCGGCCGCTCCGATTTCCAAAAGGTGTGATACAAAAATTGACCTTATTCTGAGGGCAATACATTCCATTTTGATCTGCTCTCTGATGACTTAGGTTGCTGGATTAAGCAAAAGTGTAATCGGCGCTTTACATGTTGCCCGAGCCTAGGCTAACGCGAGCGCAGACAAGTACATGGTAGCACAAACTATGAACTATATAAACATGGTAGTAGGTGAATGCTGCCAACAGACGTAAAAGGAAGAGAAAGAGGCACATCATCTGCGATCCACGTTACCACGTAGGTATAACATGAAACAAGCAGCATTTTTTCTTGTTGTTTTTTAGCACTGCTATCTGGAATTCGTCTGTCGCGTGGCCAAATTTCCGCCATGACAACATTTTTGCAACTAGGCAGACATTTGGCCGCCATCACACTTGGAAGCATCGATGCGACCTAAGGTGGAGCACGCCTGTCTAGAAATAACCTACTCACACTCTGGTCTTGCAGGGTTATATTATACTGTTCCGGGAACCACTAGATACTATCAAGCAAAATGTTCAATTCCACTTCTTAGCCATCTAGAAGGTGGAAACGTGCTGCAGGAATAACACCAACTTGAACAACTCCTTCAAACGCGCGATTCAACGCCAATGTTCGAGGCTCTCTGGCTTACCGATTATCAGTCTTGAATTACAAATAACCCTCTTTGTACAATTCTCCACCGAATCCAAAGCACCCAGATGATATTTGGCTGATCCATCCTAAAAGTGGCAGAAGTTCTTGTAACCGTAAGGGAATCGGTTAGTGTTCAACTAATATACATCATTCCGAAAAAGTAATTGGTACATGGCGGCACTGGGGATAGAACTGGTACCTATCTTTCGCTTACGAGTCGAAGGCGTTAGCTATTAGATCATCAACGCTTCAGGGTTAGGTAGACAGCTAAACCCCAATATCTTGAACGGAAAAAGGGTTCACTTCAGTTCCATACATTAGGATGATGAACATTGTCAATTAATACATGAACACGGTACATCGATATTTTGAACTTCGAGTTTCAGTATTACACTCCGTCAGCTGGGGGCTTACAGCCTTATAGCAGGACCTAAACAGAACTGCCCGGCTTAGAATGAGACAAGCTTATGTGACAGGTATAGTGCTGTCTCGTTCTAAGCAGGGCAGTTGTGTTGAGGTCCTGCTATAAGAGCTCATGGTAAGCCCCCGGTCACATGAACAAGAAAAAAAATATAGGTTGTCTGTTGTTGTATGTATGTTCAGTGGATCCTTTTTCTCAATGAGCCGTTTTCAAAAGTAGCTTCCTAATAATTATCTTTCTTGTATGGTATTGAATATTATCTTTTTTTTTATACCACTAAGGTAGCAAACAAGCTTATGGCCTGCCTGATGAAAAGCAGGCACCGTAGCCTATAGACTTTGCAATACCAGGGGCATCACCCATGTGTTGCCGACCCCGTGAAAACCTTTACACCCCGTTCTTGAAGAACTCCATGTCGTACTCTCCAGGTAGTTCATTCCACAACTTTAGTGTGTGTGAGAGAAAGTTCCTTTGGAATCGCACAGTTCGATGTTATTTCGATGCAATCTACTTTAGATTTGCTAATTCAACGGTTTTTAGATTTTAGTGCTCCTCGGGGCTCAACTTTTGATTAGTATGGTAGCACTTAAGCAAATAATAACTGACGTTTTAATGTGGTTCAATTTTTTCCGAGGCTATGAATGATGACAGTCACATACGAGTATACCTTTAGCTTGCCATACAACAACAATAGCCCCATATAGTTACAGAATACCGTAGCTAAACAATACTCTTAGTATTGTGTTTCTGCCGGTGAGTAAGGTCTCCTGTGATCCATGGGGTGGGGATTTGGGGAACCTTGGCTTTGGTAGTGGAAGGGGCATTTGCCTTTTTGCTGTGAAAGCAACGTGTTATAGAGGTGGGCAACGCATTGGCAATACTCTTGGTGTTGTCTATAGGCAGTTGTGACCACTTTCCATCAGGTGACCCGCTTGCCTGTTTGCCTACACTATAATAAAAAAAAAAAATATCGAGAGATTATAATGTTTTGGTCGTTAGAGCGCGCCATTTATACGAATGAAGGTTTTCGCGAGTTTAAAATTTCAGATGGCGCTCGTGAGAAGTAAGGTCCGTTGTCAAACTACTGCCGTGCTATTGGACAGAAACAACTGAATTAAGGATAAATTTTAGCCAATGACAAGGCTTTATTTTGATATACGACTTCATGTTGCAGTAGCGCCATCTGGAATCGCGAATACCCTTATTGTTAGGAAGCTGGTTTTAAAAACGGCTCAACAGCTGGCATGTATGTGGTGGCGCGACGACAAAAAAACGCGCCAAACGTACGTGGTCAAGTGTCAAGCCCAGCAGACGGGGGGTCCACCTATGAATTTATTATTCGTCAAATGCTTAACCTATCTATAATATTTGGTTGAGACAGTAACCTCAAATGGTGATTGTGTTTTTATGTAGAGATTCTAATAAAACTACAAACAAAGTGAATTTAAGAACTTTTATTTCAAAATAATGAAAGAAGGATGAACACTTTCTAAACTTTGTTGAAGGCAGCAATATCGACACTTTGTACCTGAAAAGAGAAATGAGATTTTAAATTGTATTAGTATATATATTTTAAATATTCTTGCATTATGAGTTATTTATTTTATTGACATTAATCCAAATAAGACAAAAGCAAGCACTCTACGGATAAATTATAAATATTCCTAAATTTTTATAGACTTTTTCGGGGAAAAAGGATTAAATTATGCATTTCATATATGTAAATTACGACTAGGTTGATCAATAAGTTTTTAATAGTACACTTATGAGTTACTTATTCTTATTCTTTATTGTACACAAAATAATAAATACAATTTAACAGAAGGTAACTTAAGTACAAAGGCGAGCTTAACCCAACAGTTGAGTTGACTTATTTGTAGGAATGACCTATTTTTTTTTACTCTAAAGATAAGACAAACAACTTACAAAGTCCTCGTTCTTCTCAATTTCTTCAGTTAACCAGTCCACAGAAACTTTGTCATCTTCAACAACACACGATATTTGAAGTTTGTGAATGCCAAATGCTAGGGGCACAAGTTTTGCTGCACCCCATAATAGGCCATCTGTGCTGATTGCTCGCACAGACTTTTCCATAGCCGCCATATCAGTTTCATCATCCCAAGGTTTTACATCCAATATGATATTTGATTTTGCTATGAGAACTGGTTCTGTAAGTAAAACATCAACATTATAGTTTTAAATAATTATGGTAATATTTTAAAATAAAGTAAACTGTCATTTTCTTTAAGCAATATTCCAATGGTAGGTAGGTGTAGTTATAATAGTACAAACAGAAGCCAGCACATCAATGCTTGGTGGATGTGCTGCCTTTTGTATTTACATTATGTTACTGAATCTTCGTGTGTAATGATGACCAATGTGGCACACAATAATTCAACAAAGCAATAAATCCTACGCATATCTCACATCAAATGTATTACATATTGCATTCTTCTCTTTATATGATCTGGTCCAAATCTCTTTTTTGTTTTAGAACATTAAGATAATTTTTGGGGTACATTGTTAAAGCAGAATAAAACAAAGTCGTTTCCGTCTGTCCCTATGTATGTAACTATGTACGCTTGGATCTTTTAAACTACGCAACGGATTTTATAAACGCGGTTTTCTATAATAGACAGAGTGATTCATGACGAAAGTTTATACGCAAGAAAAAACAGGGTAGGTAGGGGTAAAGTGTACGCGAACGAAGTCGCCGGAACCACTAGTATATTAATATAATTAATTATATCTTCATTTGGTGGTACAGCGTATGAACATAACGCGGAGGGGATAGTTGCGCATGTGTACAGTCGCGTACGCAATTATTATCTTCACGACCCGGTGACTCGGTATCGGGTCGCCAGAATAATCAATCTTGTTTTCTGTTGTGTTGGCATATTTAACTCGTAACATTCATATGTTTAAAGATTTCTTTGAAAGCACGAATAATCGATCTATAACAATTATGAACGTGTCAAAAGTCCGCGGGGCGTCGTATCGGTGCGGGAGACGAAGTGCGACTGGGGAGACAATCAGCGCTCACGCATGATGCGTCCGGACGCCCCGCACCCTCCCTTGCGACACCTTATTTTTTACTTTTTATTAATGGCACATTAATGGTTTGCTCGACTTTCGTGCTGCGACCTGTAGCAACTACCTGAATATTACTTTAAAAAGTAAAAATTATAAAATTATAATAAAGAAACTGTGTCCTAGAATAAAGAGCTGACATGGAATTTCAATAAAAGCTATTTTTTGCAAGTTGCAAAAAGTGCAGTTCACCTTTAAATATGGGATATTCTTACTTTTAGACTTTTTAGCGTTGTATGCAGCTAAACGTTCTTCTCTTAGTTTTGCTGCATCAGCAGTTTCTTCTTCATCATCAGAACCAAACAGATCTACACCATCATCTGAATCCTCTGCTGCGGCTGCGGGGGCTGGAGCTGACTGCTGAAATAAAGAAATATTTGTCAATTAATTCCAGGCTTGTATTACATATTTAGTAATAATGTTTGGTGATAAAAAAGTTAAGTGTAACAAATACTCTTTTTTTGTCAATATCTGCATAGGCTTTTATAAATTTGTTTTTAATATTTTTTATCACAATAGGCAGAATCTCATTTCAAAATTAAAGTCTTAAGTCTACTAAGTCATAATTTTATAGGGGCTATAGAATGATGTGATCCCTGTCTACCCCTACAGAAAAGCAGTGACTTAATGTATTACATTACGGGCGAAAAGTATTTTAAAGACGTTACTTACCTTGGGAGCTGCAATTTTAGCACCACTTTTTGACTCAAGGGACTCTACTCTGGCTTGTAGGCTGATAACTAAGTTACGTAGACCATCAATTGCCTTTTTCAGATCAGAGTTTTCTTTCTCAAGATTTTGTACTTTATTGGTGAGTTCAGTGTTAGGTACACCAACTAGTGATGCCACACTGTCCATCTGCAAAATTCACATTGTTACAGTTAGCTAGGCATACCTGTGCAAATAAATACAAAAAATACATTTTACACAACTACAAGTCTGAAGCACATCAATGAATCAACAAGCTTATGGAATTGTTATTTAACTACATTATTAACACATACACAGGTTATTTTGTACATTACTCTTACTGATGACGTGCATACAAAAGACATGTGTGAATTAAAGATTATTCAATTACTCACACATTCTAAAGAGTTTTTGATGTGCGCTCTAGCTTTTGCCACTTCATTGGCCAAAGACGATTGAGTTATTCCTAGTGGAGTAACTCGGACCTACAACATTTAGGTATACGAAACGTAACTCTATTTTTCAAACAGTGTATAAGTCATTGAACTATTTTAAACAAATACTTTTGATATTACTAAAATCATTATCACAATAATATACATTTATCTCTATTTATGAAATATATAAAAATGTCAATGCTTTTTAGTAAAGAAAGTAAAGTAAAGAGTTGGTTCAATTATCAAGAAGTCTGTGATTCCAGTAAACAAACCTTAGACAATGATTCGTAGTATTTCTTTTCAGCATCATCATATACAGTTTTGTCTAACCATACTTTTTCATGGACTAACGCAGCCATTATCTGAAAAGTAAAGTCTTGATTTAAGATACATATTAGTTAGAAAATGATTCGTAACTAGTAAAAGGGTTTATTGAGTTATACAATATCAGGCCAATCTCTGTCACTCATTGAATATTGAGGTTAGAAACTTAAAAATACATTGGAGTTGTTTCTGTAGAACTTTACTTACGGTTACAATATTATTTAATTCGTATAAATGAAAAAGACAATGAAGGCACTAACCGGAAAATGAGGGTAAAACTCTAACTGAATCAACAAAATAACCTAACCGCTCTTCGTCGGTTTTTGGTTGGTAAAGGAAAGAAAGAAAGAAAGATAGAATAAAAGGAACAACAAATTGAGAGAAATGTCATCCAATTAGTGTTGCTGTACAGTGCATTTAAATTTCGACGGTTCGAGATGTCTGCAGGTGCGACATACTTAATAAACGATTATTATTATTATTATTATTATTAATTTCTCAAAGTAGGTAGGTATGTTATACAGGCTTGTCATACCTATACTTATAATCGAAAAATGTATAGTTAATAACTGTCCATCTGATCCAATCTAGGCCTGGAACCTAGTTGCATGGTCACGGAAGTCAGATCCAGAGGCAGTCGATTGGATTTACTTGATCTGCCAAATCCTGGATCATGGTCAAGGGCCTGGCCCTCGTTCGCGAGAGCATAGCCCGGATATTAACGTCAAGATGATGATTTTTTACTATTGATCACGTGAAGTGTTTTCGTTTGACATTGAGTTGCATAAGAAATTATGGTCCCAAATTGTTAATAGATAGATAGACAGGTAGATATACTCTTTATTGCACACAAAATTACAAAAAAGAAAATCTTAATTACTCTTTCTATTGAGTATCAATAATAACCAATATAGCTGGAAAGCAGTTTTTCTGGTTATATCTGGCAACCTTGGGCGTTATGTGACAGACGCGCAACGTCAGTTGTGACGTGTCATCAAGCCATCATAAAGCCGTGTCAAGTTGTGTTTTTCTGTTTCAAGGATGGATGAGGTTAAACATTATACTGCCAAGTCGTTACCGTATATTTTTGTTAAAATATAAGGTGAGAAGTTCGTCAGCGAACTAGAATCGTACTAGAAAGCCGCTTCGCTGCAAAGTTACAAGCTTAGATCACCTTTACGCGCCATACAAATAGTCGACTATCCCATACTAACGAGCAAGTTGGCTGGCAAGGCAATGGCTGATCGAAGTGACTTTGGCTAGCTGTGAGTGTTCTACCGGCTGTATAATGGGAATTAAACAGCCGCCCTCCCCACTACGTAGATCATCTGTTAGTGTTCGAAAAAATGTTTCTCGCTGGTACCTACGATTTGGATGTACAATGAGTTCGCTGCCACAGTGTTACCTTTGGGCTATGTATAACATAAATCGTTCAAGAGATAAATTAAAGGTCTTGTTAGAGGCGAGCAACGCATTGGTAGCGCCCCTGGCATTGTTGATGTCCATAGGGGGTAGTGACCACTTTCCATCACGTGGCCCGCTTGCCTGTTTGTCTGCCGTATAACATTAAAAAAGGCTCTAATAGAAGGATCCATATATAACCTTATCAGCGCCTATTCTCCTTAGAAAGAAAAAGATTTACGAGAAATAAGTCTCTCTCGTGGTCGACAAATTAGTGGGTCCATGAGAAAACGGGGGAAACGACTACCTCTGGAACAGCTTCGAAGATACCCTGCAACGTACCTATACCATCCCCCGAACAGATTGTGGTCAACTCACTTTTTTCAGAAAGAGCCCCAGCACCTCATCACGTACAAAAGAGGACCACTTTTCAATCACAGAGCGCTATCTACCGACTGATCCGAACAAGTAATTCAAGAGGAAAGCCTCTCACAGCACATCACCAGGTCCTATGGACGCCCAAGTTAGTAGTAGAGGGCCTACTGCAGAACGTTGCGAGCCATTTATTAAGTGGCGGACTTTGAGAAGTAAAAGCCTGGAGTTCGTGCACGCAGCCGAAGTCCTAGATTGCAGCGCAATGGGCGAAATCTTCAATAAGCTCCGGTGTCTTTATCGGAAATCTATTCTCAAACTTGGACGCACAGTACTCGGTACGTCGAAAGGCGGCCGAAGAATTGATAACGACACGGGATGGTAGAATAATGAGGTGCAGGTAGGGTTAAAAATCCATGCTTCAAGAAATGGCAGCACAGTAACTCATTTTCGGATAAGAACGTGTACTTGGGAGAAACGCGGCGAGCTAAAAGGATGGTGGCAAAAGCGCGTTGGTACCGTGGAGGGGCAGAATGGGCTCAACTACAAGCTAGCAAAGTCTCGGAGCCGAGTCGGTTTAGACGTGACGAAGTATGTTGCCAGACAAGGCCCGGATGACGATTTACTCTATTTTTACTCTAAATAGTTTTTCGTGCTTCATACGGGACAGAGACCTCTCCACCTCATCAGAGCCTAGGTAATCGGGCTTATCAAACCAAGGTTTGCAGGAAGCTATGGTGATGGCATGAGTTTGTTGGCCTTGTTTAGATGCTCTTCTATTCCTGGTTACTCGTGGAAGAAAGTGCTAGAAAACTGTGGCGGTGGTGGTTGAAGAGGATGAAACGTTTCTGAGAAATTATGTTTAGATGTATTTCAGGTGTATATGGATGGATATTTATTTTTTAAGTAAATAGTAGGTAGGTACTGAACAGAGCGTCGGTTGCCTAGTGCACGCTACTTGCAATCGAGAGGTTGCTTCATGGACTCTTTTCTGAGTTATATACCTACATTACTTGAATGCTAACCAATGCTCTTAAGGTGAGGGAAAACATTGTGACGAAACCTGCACATTCAGGCTACTGAATGTGTAACCATGATCAAGTCTGGTCAGGTACCCCTGGTAGCAGAGTCACGGAGGTCAGATGGCAGTCGCTCCATTGATATTAACTGATCTGCTGTATCCTGAATCATGGTCATGGCGGCCCTCGTACACGAGAGCGCAACTGGGACATCAAGATGATGATTATTATAATAGTAGGTAGGTACTAAAAAAATTCAAAACCTCCTATATAGACCACATTGAGGCTGCCGCTGACCACACATTGATTGGGAACCACTGTATACTTACTATGAGTACCTACAACTTGTGTACGTACCTATACGCGCTGACTGTAATAAACGTTGTGGTTGTGTTAAAACGGTTTATGGTACTAACAAAGTCGGATATTTTCACCAAGATCGTGGATTTTTATGGTGAACAGTTGGCTGCATAATAATGTTTGTCTTTACTTATGAAATTGCCGTTTTGTATAGCGAAAATGACGGAATTTGTAATTTTCATACAAGCTAATTTCTCAATTTCTTGCAAATCACAACTTTGATTACATTTAAACTTTGTAGTATACCAATCAAATGACATTAAGTTAGCTGGTGTATATTATTTTGTTTTTAAGGTAACTACCTAACTACTCTATAAAATTACATCTGGTTAAATACACAATACTGACAACAAATGAAAAGGGGTATTTTCAGAACTCTTATAAAAGTTTGATTAAATGGTAAGTAATGCTTTTTATTTTATTTTAAAGATTTTCTGGCATCTAACCATACTATATTTTCGAAATCGAGTGTTAATTTTGACTAAAAATATTGGAGTAAAGGATTACCTATGCTTTCGAAAAAAATTACATAGTAAAAAAATACCTAATGTTCTTGCTTCTTGTCCATAACGGGACAGCCATGATTTTAGACCTACCCCAACGTGTGACCTACACTACAGCAGCGAATTGCCTGACAACAGCCAAGGTGTAGTTGAAGTCATTTCAGAGTTTCTGAAGGCTAAAGGAGCTCCTATACCTACCTAATACAGGAGCTGCAAACATTTGCCAACTTCATCCTTCTTCTTCATACTTCAAATGCGGGAGTATCCCAAGGGGATGGAACTGGAGCTTAGTAATTCTTTTTAGACGGAAAAGGGAGTTAAATCGCTTCTTAAAAATTACAGGTCTATTTCTCTCCTGAGCCACATATCCCACATTACGGATCCCACTTTGCCGTTAAAGCCCACCGTTAATGTTATAAGATATATATGTTAAGATTGTGTAAACATAGTTTTACACGGGTTTACTCAGAACCACCCAAGGATTTGTCCGACTAATACCTAAAATAAATTTTAATTCGGGATTTAAAATTTTATCCATACTCACCTAGGTCTACCCAATGCTGGCTCATTAACACAGCAAGACAAACTGCTGTGACACAAATTTTCCCGCAGCCTTGCATGTACATGTCTTTGTAGCACATTTAGTTTTGCAATTAAACCTTTAATTGCATTAGATTCTTTATCTGATCGTCAAATCCTGGATCATGGTCAAGGTGGACCCTAGGCACTCGTGCTCGAGAGCACAACCGGGACATTAACGTCAAGATGATTATGACATAATGTTTTAAACTATCGCGGTTATTATCACACATTTTAGGGGTATGTGTCGAAATATCAGGCTACTCGTCAACAAAGATGATTATGATTGTTTTATTGCATTGGCCTCCTGAAAAGGACTGTTCATTTGCAAGTTGTCGTAAGCTTTTTTCTTGTGAAGTATTTTCATTATCAAGTGGTAGGTACTTATTAGGTGATGAGACACTTTGTCAAGCCTGAGGAGTCCGCCTGGCTGAGTACTATCGCCTTATCTATTTCTGTCGCCAAGCAACAATGCCTGCATTGTTGTGTTTCGGTTTGAAGGATAAGGTAGCCAGCGTAATTACAGGCATGAGGCATTTAGTCTTAGTCCTCACAGTGACAACGCACCTGCGGTTCTAAATTTTCCTTGAATTGTAGATGTTATGGGCGACAGTTACCATTTATCATCAGGTGGACTGTCTACTCGCTTGTCACTGGGTGAAAAAAAATCAAATGCTGCGGTGGTTGTGTGGAGTTACGCAATTCGACTGAGTACGTAACGAGTACATCCGTAGCAGCCTTGGTATGAGAGATATCGCGTATAAGATGAATGTATGAATGAATAAAATTTATTAATGAACAAGGACACCACATTACAACAATCACATAATAAGATCGAGAAGGTTCGCCTGCTCCAGCCCCAGCCCAGCGATAAGTTGGAAATAGGTCCCTGAACGTACCCGGTATTACAAAAAGAGGCCCCGTGGGCGGCCCGAGATGAGATGGATTAACATCGCTTAGTCGAATGCGAGAGATAATGGCTTACGACGCGAGGATTCCGAAGACCGGGCGAAGTAGAGAAGAATGAGTAGGAAAGCAGACCCTGGTGAAGACTGGAATAAGCGCTAGGATGATGATGATAATATACAATTTAAAGGAGTGAAAACTAATCTAACACATTTAAATCCATTTAAGGTGTCCACTGTTAACGGTAAGCGTAATTTAAAAATATTTCGTAAAATGGTACCGCATCAACCCATATCGACGACGATGTGTTACACACCTGTTTTGTTGGCTTTCACCGGTCATTCACGCAATTCTTGGAAGTTAAGTAAGTGAGGCCTGCGTCGCAGCTACAATGTCCGAGATTCGTATTAAGATTATCTATAATTGAAGGAGTAACGCAGCGGATGAGGCACATTCCTAGAGAGTATGTATCGCTGTCTTCACTTGGTGTTGGACCAAGGTGGAGCTTTGTTAGCGTTGTTTCTCTTCACGCGTATGTATGAAATTACGTAGGTACTTCCTTATTAAAAATAAACCTAAGTACCATTTATTTTCAAAGATAGTTAAGAAGTATACTAACAGTTATAGTTGGGTTTTCAATGTGTGCCTTTTAGTTACGAAAGACTGTCCGAATACGAAAAACAAGTAGGTACCCACAACAAACATTTTTTTACTTGTGTTAAACAGTACGTGGTTGATTCATACTGCGTGGCTGAATACTCTATCTATTTATCGGATTGTAGTGGTAAGCTTTTGTCAGAGTAAAAGATTTGTCCTTGTTACACGACAATAAAGTTTCATTTCAATTAAAAGTCGTCATCATCAATAGTCGCTTGCGTCTGGCCAGCAGCCCACTGTTAAACTATCATTGAAATTGGTCTCAACTCCACCTCCATCATTAAAAGTTTTACCATACGCTAGTCCTAACCTTTGACTGACGGGTTGGTGTTTGCAGTTTTGAAAATATACAACAGTAAACGGCGCTGCCATATTTTGGTCTAACGGATGTCCTGATGGTCTGGCTAACTATGTTGAAACTGTATTGTACAAAATAACTACGTTGAATTTAGGGATAAATTATATTAATTATTATTCTGGGACAAGCTACATCTACGTAAAAATTCATAATGAAAGAGTAACATACATTCATCAAAATCTATCTTTGGTTTAATATAAGTGGGGAAGGATGGGAACAATCCACCCGCCAAGGCTTTGCGTAGACAATTATTAGGTACTAGTGAACCCGGCGCGACTTCGTTCGTGTATACTTACTTTACTCCTTATAAACCTTCCTCTTGAATCACTAACTGTTGTTGAAAATCGCATTAAAATTCGTTGCTCAGTTTAAAAGATCTAAGCGTCCATAGATACATACATAGAAACATAGGGACAGACGGCCAGAAGCGACTTTGTTTCATACTATGTATGGATTGTATAATGGCAGATTATACACCAAGGTAATAAAACAGTGATACTGAGCGTAGCAAAGGACTGTTAAAACTTAACTCCTGAGCGAAGCAAGGGAGTTACGTAGAGTCCTGAGTGAAGCGAGCGGTTCAAGCCGCCCAAGAATAAGACAGCTTCCATAGGTGGATACTCTACATTTCACGCCATCTGTAAGATAATAAATCAAACAATTAAAAAGTCTGATTTAGCAAACTCTGGAGTTCAAGTTCAGGTTGAATCGCCTCACGACATTTTCGTTACGAAACATATTTTATTTTACACTTTTTCCGTTTGCACAATTTGAGCAGACTAAGGTCCAGCAACCATACTGCTTAGTCTTTAGTCATTTAAATTATTTTATCTACACTCATAGCGTAATGTTCCAATTACACATTCGAAAACAGCTGTTTAAGGATACGCTTTTTTCACGCCAGTCTATAAAATTATAAAAATAGTAGTTTATGCAACTGTCATATAAAAGGGGGTATTAAAACATGATAATAGTTTGACACGAGTGTTTTAATACCTAAATATATGCAGTTGCATACACTACTTTATCTACACTCATATTTTCATGTTAAAATTTCGTACCTATAATTTTTTCAACTTTGCTGGAAGTAACTGCGAGTCAGTTCTGTTGTATCTACGCGTCGAGGATAAACAGATACAGCATTTCTCATACTATTTTAATTACAGCTGTATCGAAAAATAACTTTTTAATAATTATGCATCACTTTTCTTTTTTAAATTTTTGTCGGGCGGGACACGGCGAAATGTAGGCTGAGTACCTAAATGTCTTCAACAAATTCAAATTTTCCTGTTTATATTTGTGATCAGTTTATAGTCTGTGGTTGTGATTGTGTACATTAGGAAAAAAATTGTGCTATTTTCGACTAAAGTCTCTTTGTAAGAGTTTTCATACAAATTTTAACATTCCAAATTCAAATTACTTTATTCCCTTGTGAAGTTTTATACAATATTATGTTCCTGAGGGTAACAAGGCCATGGTGACATTTCGTGATACATAATTGGACGTTGTCGAGCAGGAGGTGTGAAAAATCGTACAAAAGCTTCTGTAGTCCGTGAATTACTTACTTACATTTATTGGTTGTGAAAACGCATGAAACATTATAAATAAAAGCAAAAATAAATTTTAAAACAGTCTTTTGGGCCCCTCCAGATAGGTATATCCTAAATTCTTCTTTATTCTTTACCTTAAAACTAAATTATTATAAAACTGTAAGAGGGCGTGTTAGTGGACTATGAAAAAGCCATCGATTCGATCAAAACCTGGGCTATGCTCCTGTTTCTACAGCGGTGCCAAATCAACTATCGGTATAACGAAGCATTTTATAAAGCTGTCTTAGTACGAAAACGCCTCCAGAACCAGAACTCAAAGCCCATTCAGCCGCAGCGAGGTGTTAGACAAGGTGATGTCATATCACCGAAGTTGTTCACCGCTGCGTTGGATGCATCAATATTAACGGCGAGTACCTCACTCACCTTAGATTTGCTGACGATATCGTAGTCATGGCTGAAACCTTGAAGACTTGGGGAATATGCTCGATAACCTCTGTAGTGCTTCTCAAAAAGTAGGTCTTAAAATTAACATGGACAAGACGAAAATTATGTCAAATGTCCAAGTTGTGCCTACTCCTGACAGTTGGAGACACTTCACACGAAGTTGTTGACGACTGTATAGTCATCACCAGCCTTTGTGGAGATCTCTGGGGAAGGCCTGTGCCCAGCAGTGGCCGTCTTCCGGCTGATATGATGTTTAGACATTATGTATAATTTGATTTCATGAGGTTAGACTCATGAAAGCTATTTTAAAAATATTTATATCTTTCTTAATTTTTTAATATTAAAAAAAAGAGTGTCTAAAACAGAACTTTCACTTCGGAACTTTAATCATTAAAATTTTTTATGAAATATTTTTTTTCTACACTCATAGCGTAATGTTCCAATTACATATACGAAGATAGTCGTTTAAGGATACACTTTTTTCACGCCATCGTATATAATTTAAAATAATCACTTTATGATACAGCATTTTCCATACTATTTTCATTACAGCTGTAACATAAAATAAGTCTTTATCCATTATGCAACACTTTTCTTTTTTTAATTTTTTGATTACCTAAATAAGTCACTATCAAATTCAAAATTCAAATTTTCCTATTTATTTTTGTAAGTGTTTTAATTTAATTTTTGTAATTATTTTAAAATGAAAATATGAGTGTAGATGACAGACAAACAGACACTCATGTTTTAATACTCCCTTTTATATGCTAGTTGCATATGATTCAGACTTTTTTGCTGCAGCTCTTGCTTTAAAGTACCGGCCTAAATCTCAACGATTGGATCTTAGCTCAACAGCTGGATGGAGGATATCGATTAGGACAGGCGCACTCTGAAAAGTTTATACAAGATGGAATGAGCTCCATTTGGTCGAGAGGCTTGCGAGAGCAGAGTTTTTATTGAGCGAAACACTCAACGGCTCGACTGGGCAATCAGCATTGAAACCTTATTCGCAAAAAACAATAGCAATTTTCAAGCACAATCTCAAGAGATGAACGGACCTTAACAAAATAAAAAGTCACAGGAATAGATAAGATAGTTTATCTACACTCATAGCGTAATGTTCCAATTACATATTCGAAAACAGTTGTTTAAGGATACACTTTTTTCACGCCAGTCTATAAAATTAAAAAAAAATACTTTTCGATACAGCTTTTCCCAGACTATTTTCATTACAGTATCGTAAAATAACTTTTTAATCATTATGCAAAACTTTACTTTTTTAAATTTTTGTCGGGCGCCGGGACATGGCGAAATGTAGGCTGAATACCTAAATGTCTTCAACAAATTCAAAATTATAATTTTTTGTTTATATGTGTGTGTAATTATTTTCCCGCTAAACGGTATATTTTTCATATTAGTGTAATTTGTGTAAGTGATTGTTTTTTTATTGTTTGAAGCAAATAAATAAATAAATGTGAAAGTAGTGAACTGAATTTCCCGTCGCTTGATATCCTCGACGCGTAGATACAACAGAATTGACTCGCAGCTTACTTCCAGCAAAGATGCGAAAATTATAGGTACGTAATTTTAACATGAAAATATGAGTGTAGATAAAGTAGTGTATGCAGCTGCATATAATTAGGTATTATATGACAGTTGCATAAACTACTATTATCTACACTCATAGCGTAATGTACCAATTACACATTCGAAATGCATAAACTACTATTTTAATCATTTTGCAACACTTTACTTTTTTAAATTTTTGTCATTCGCCCCGGGCCACGGCGAAATGTAGGCTGAATACCTAAATGTCTTCAACAAATTCAAAATTCAAGTTTTCCTGTTTATATTTGTGTGTAATTCTTTTCCCGCTAAACGGTACCTATATTTTTTCTAATTGTTGTAATTTGTGTATGTGAATGTTTTTCTTGTTTGAAGCAAATAAATAGATAAATGTGAATGTAGTGAAGTGAATTTCCCGCTGCCTTGATATCCTCGACGCGTAGATACAACAGAACTGACTCGCAGCTTACTCCCAGAAGAGTTGAAAAAATTATAGGCACGAAATTTTACAGACACTCATGTTTTAATACCCTCTTTTATATGACAGTTGCATAAACTACTATTACAGCGAAAAGGTTTCATGTAAAGTACGTTTCAATAGAAAATGACAAAGTAGAGCACGGCAACGATAGGTAAGTAATATCCATAGAAATCTAAATAAATTGAGTTATATATTTTAAAAACATTAATAAGTCAATTTATTATATTTCTGTAGATATTACTTACCTATTACTGGTGTGCTCTACTGTAGTCTTTTTCTAATCAAATGTACTTTAAATAAAATATGGTTTTTATTTTACCCTATCTAAAGAAAAGAACCGATTCAACAGTTTTTGCCGACTAGTCGGTAATTACGAATGTGGCCGAACAGTTGGCTTTCACGACTAGTCGGCGACATAGTCGGCACACTCTACTTGGTTTTTTTTAAACAAATTTTGTTATAATCCAAAACAAACAGCTCAAATATAATGGTGTCGTATATTTTTAGAATCATCTAAAAACTCCATCGATATCCTTTTCACCCAAGGCGGACGAAAGACGAGAAGACGGTTGTTTGGGTGTTTGTATGTATGTCTGTTACAATATTTCTCGACAAGTATTAGGCCGATTTCGATTCGGTTTTCAAAAGGTATCATTCAGAGAAGTTTCTATGGCAGTACACCATCAGAGGGCGCAGCAGCAGCCTTATAAGTCGGAATTTGATGAGTTCTAATAAACTACTAATCCGATTTCGATATGCTAAAGCTGTTATAGCAGAGCAATTTCGTGTTAACATTGCAATCGAAAAATAATAAAATAAAAACCAAAATTAATTTCCATTTAATTCCCAGTCTTTTGGAATTAAGTTGGCTCTAGAAATGGATAAAAAAAAATCCTAAGTTTGACATTAGTTGAAAATACTTACGAATTGTGTGCTTAAGACAAAGTTTTCATATCAATACCACGTTACATATAAAAGACATCAACGCGGTTCACCGCTATAAAATGTCCGTGCTACACTGCAAAGAATTTCTGGAAGAACAAAAACCAATATCTTTATTATATTTTATATTTTTATTTTCTACATTGATTCTACAAATTACAAAAAGTAAAAGAAATGTATATAATACATATATAACTGTTTTACAGTAAAAAAGTGATTATGTATTAGGTATTGTATATTTAACATATTTACAAAAAAAAAATTTAGAGCGATGAAGAAATAATTATATAATTAATTTCTGAAATCTTTGCCCGTCTGCTTGTTTGTTTGTACACGGTAATCTACAGAATTTTTTTTTTTTTTTTTTTTTGTGTTATCCGGCAGACAAACAGGCATGCGGGCCACCTGATGGAAAGTGGTCACCGCCGCCTATGGACATCAGCATCACCAGGGGTGCTACCAATGCGTTGCCCGCCTCTAAGGAGACCTCTAATATACCTCTTGAACGATCCCATGTCATAGACCAAAGGAAACACCGTGGCTGGGAGCTCATTCCACATCCGAATCGTACAAGCGAGAAACGTTCTTTCGAATCTTCGCGTGGACACCACTAGAGGGTCCACGTAATGGGGATGAGAACTACTGGACGGATTTCAATGAAATTTTTTTTATGTGTTCCTGGGCATCATATAGGGTATAATTGATTTTGGAAACTGAAACACCTGATGAAGAACCATAATAGACCAGCTAAAGCAGATTTTGATTGGGTTTTCACAGTTTGGATCCCACAACTTAAAATCTAGTCTTGTGTCATCTAATTCGGTTGCGTAGAACCAGAGATACAGCTTGATCTCTCCGTAGTGCTAGCTTTCATACATTAGGGAAGTCATTTAAAATGGCGGTTGGGATAAAGATAAACTGCCCTAAAATAATTTCCACACTTACGAAGTCGCGGGCAAAATCTATCTATAACAAAGGGGAAAAGTTTGTATGTTTGTAAGTTTGTCAGATTGTATGTTATTGGAGGTAATTTCCGAAACCAATGAACCAA
This sequence comes from Blastobasis adustella, assembly GCA_907269095.1. Classification (NCBI taxonomy): domain Eukaryota; kingdom Metazoa; phylum Arthropoda; class Insecta; order Lepidoptera; family Blastobasidae; genus Blastobasis; species Blastobasis adustella. The sequence continues at coordinate 9,957,549 of OU026123.1, read as the reverse complement.
TTTTGAAAACTATTTTACTAATAGAAAGATACCTATATTATTCCTGAGTGTCATAAGGTAGTTACAGAGATCCGAACTGTGCGCGGGGATAACCACGGGGAACGGCTATATTGTTATATAATGGAGTAACTATCTGTAGGAGCTCCAACAAATGTTTTTATTATTTCAATTATGATAATACTTCAAGGCTACACACTTACCAGGTTCGATGGTTTTTACGGTACGGTAAATTGCAGGAAAATCCATGCCTGCATGCTTGTTTGCACTCTATTATAAAAAAAATGCGGTTTCAAAGATTATAATGGAATCCAGGACTGTAATATCCAGTATCCACCATTATAATAGTTTCTTTTTTGAAACGGAACTTTTAAAATGCTAATTTAAGTAAAATTACTTCTTCCTTAATACAGCAGCCTGATGTCATTTTTGAAACAACATTTGGATGGTCGATTTTAGTCAATTTTCTTAAAATTATTGAAACGTTTATTCAAAGATTAAATAATGTATATCTGAGGCCCTCACAACAAGACTTATGAATTATGGATATGTCACGTGCGATGCAGTTTTAAATGTTTTTAATTTTCCAGTTTGACTCCCAAACGTGACCACCATTTTCGAAATTTGTCTATTTACGTTGCATGTCCGCGTTTGGGTCACAAAGATTTCAACTTAATGGATCCAGTAATTTCAGAGAAAATTGGCTGTGACAGACGGACACACGAGTGATCCTATAAGGGTTCCGGAACCCTAACAAGTTATTAGTACAAACATTAAAAATCCCGACTGCTTATAAAAAAGTGCAAAGCAAAAATATTTTTTTAGGTTATACCCAATGACTTCTATATACTTGGTTATACCTGTATATTTTTCAAATCATCTTTTAAGAACCTTTATTTTCGATTGGTTTTAGAGAGAAAAATATTTTCGAAAATCACAATAAAAAAGAAACATATTGGCGTTAATATCCCGGTTGTGCTCTAGCGCACGAGGGCCCGGGGTCCGCTTTGATCAGGTAATTACAGTCGAGCGACTGCCATCTGACCTCCGTGACCCTGCTACCAGGGGAGCCTGACCAGATTGGATAATGGTTACACATTCAGTCGCCTGAATGTGCAGGTTTCATCACGATGTTTTCCCTTACCGTAAGAGCATTGGTTAGTGTTCAACTAATGTATATAAGTCAGAAAAGAGTCTATGGTACATGGACGCAACGGGTTTTGAACCCGGTACCTCTCGCTTACGAGTCAGATAAGCTAATCGCTCGGCCACCGAGGCTCTCGAGGCTTTTGAAAGTCACAATATGGAATCTAAAGTCAGACATTTGAATTTTTAAAATTTGAATGTTCCCAGTGTCACTCGCGCGACCAAGACGAATCTTACAACATCTCATTTATTATGTAAAATGCATTGAGCTTTTGGGGCTGTAGCCCATGTCAAAGAAATAGACATACATACATACACATTACACACATACGCTCGAAAAACATAACCCTGCTTCTGTCGCAGTCGGGTGAAACGTAACAAATAATAACAATGACGATCAACAATTTGTGAGTTAAATATGAACTTAAATAAATAAAAAATTAAAAGGTTTACTATCTTTTTATAAAATATTTTACATTCAGACTAATCATTAATTCTTCGCTAATTTCTTTTGTAGATACTTAAGGTTTCACTTACCGCTAATATAATTAACGAAACCGACGATGACCTAGTATAATTCATAGGTACCAGCTGGATGCGGAATGCACAGGACCGGCCTTTGTGGAGAGGGAGGCCCATTCCTGGCAGTGGGCGTCTCTCGGCTGATATGATGATGCACGAAAATTAACTATAAACTGTAGAGAAAATGTTAAAGAACCGACACCGAAAACTAAAGGCTAACAAAAGACTAAAATATTGTACCTAATACCTAATACATAATCTCTATTTATTACATTATTTGTAAAGTGTCCTGAGGGATAGAATTTCTTTTGTGGGAGCAGTTTATTATTTTAGAGTGAAACACTGATAACAGTCTCCGAAGGTTTATTGTCTTCCAAGGTTTCCACGTCAAGCTGATCTTCCACAATCGTAGATCTCTCGTAGTCCGTAAGTATCGCCAAGGTCGTAGGATAGCACAGGTACTCGTAGGTAATCGCTCGGTATTCGCCCCGAAGGTCTCATTCATATAATTCATCTAGAATATATATTTTTCTTACAATAATAGATATAGGTATAGTTACAATACTTGTAATAAGTTGTTTAATAGGTTTTAAAAATACATGGTTAGATGTGGACTTTTACGTTTACTGAAATCTGTTTACCTACATAAAAATCAAATTAGTTCGTCTACCTAAAATTATAAAGCGGCTTGACCGATCATTGTTTGTTATGTTGGCTGTGTGGTCAGGAGTAGTTCGCATGCCAGAAAAAGGGTGGGTAGGTGTAGGCTGGGTGTAGAGTAGGCGTAGGGTTGGCGAAGGGTAGGATAGGCGTAGGGTAGGCGTAGGGTAGGCGTAGGGTAAGCGTAGGGTAGGCGTAGGGTATGCGTAGGATAGGCGTAGTATAAGCGTAGGGTAGGTGCAGAGTAGGTGAGGGTAGGCGTAGTGTAGCTGTAGGGTAGGAGTAACGTAATCAATCATTTCTTCATCTCGCACGTGCGCGGAGCGCACGTGCGGGGAGACCGTGTAAGGGCGGTTGCCCACTGACGGTGGTGTGGTGTCGCGACCCGTTGAAACGGGCCGGTCTTCTGGTTAGGCGCTCCCGGCTCTTCACGCACGGGAGCGCGGGCCTCGGCTTGTGGTAGTGTGGTGCCGGTTGATGCCATGATGATGACAGTCCGGTCTGTGGGGGTTCGCACCCCTCGCTAGCTCTTCTTTGTCGCCCTCGGCGCGGTACTAGCCTGCCGAGTGGGACCCCGTTCGGGGAGGCCCGGCAAACGACCAGCGAGCAGGCGACATCCTGCTGCGAGGGGGGCGAGGAGTCAGACCGGTACCGCTACCGCTAGAACTCTCCCGAGCCCCAACGGCAGCGGCAGTCATGTGGTTTAGTTGGCAGCCCTGTCTGTTTACAAACAAAAATTATTAAAATAATTTTGTGGGTAGTTGGAAAAAATTTCGTGTCGCGTCGTTATTGAGCGCTAATGGTGCAGCCGTGTGCTAACTCCGTGGAGCTTCACTGGGCAGAGGTCTCGGGTTCGATTCTTTTCGCGGCAATTTCGTTTTTTTGCAAAAACGACTGCGGCGAAGCTGTCTCGTTCGGTGGCGTTGCCGCGGGACTCACCCGAGCGGGGATTTCCCGCGGAAATGATGTTTTTGTGGTGGGGCTACCGCGAGCTCCCCGGGTCGGGGGCTCCCGCGGTGGCGGGTGTCGTAGTGGGTGCTGCGGTCGTCGTGGGCTCCAGGAGCTCACGTGGGAGCGCTCTGGAGCTGCGATCGGGGGGGCGTGCGTGTAGTGGCGCGATGCCGCGGATGTGCGGGCGCACCGAGTTGTCGGCGGACTCGTACATCCGCCGCGCCAGACGCACGACGAAGTCGTCCAGGCCCTCGCTGCTGGAGGTCGCGGCTGATGGTGGCGTTCCTCACGTACCTACCGGCGCCGACGATGGTGCGCAGGCAGAGGTTCTCCTGCGCACGGAGGCGTTGCCGCTGATTGTTGGCGGCTAGGGCGTACCACGCTGGCGCGGCGTACGTGAGGCGGGATCGGATGTAGGTCTTGTAGATCCCCAGCTTGGTCCGCAGTGGTAGCGGGCCAGCGAGGACCGGACGCAATTTACTTCGTGCCACCTTTGCGGCGACGACCGTCTTTTGGACGTGGTCGTGCATAGTGAGGACCTGGTCGATGGTGAGGCCCAGGTAGTCCACCCTGCGCGACCACGGGATGTCTTGCCCTTGAAGTTTCATTGGTGGGGGTAGCTCGGCGATGTTCGTCTTTCGCCCGACGATCATGGCCTGAGTCTTCGCGACGTTCACCGACATTCCCCACTTGTCGAGCCAGGCGGGTAGGGTGTCGAGTTGGGCTTGCATTCGCTTGATGGCGTGGGTGACGTTGACCGACGAGCTCTGGTACGACGTGTCGTCGGCGAAGAGCGACAACAGCACGCCGATGCTCACGGGGATATCGTCGGTGAAAATGGCGTAGAGTGCAGGCGAGAGGCAGCTGCCCTGTGGCACGCCGGCGAGGATTCGGCGCACCGATGAGGTCTTGTCCTCCACTGCAACGTGGAACTCCCTGTTTTGTAGGAAGCTAGCTACGACTTGTAGGACTCTGCATGGAGTGGCACTCTCTGACAGTTTGAACAGCAGGCCCTCGTGCCATACCCTGTCGAAGGCCTTCTCCATGTCCAGCATCACCACGACCGAGCACTCACGCCTGTTCCGGCGGGAGGCTAGGCTGTGTAGTACCCGGGTGAGCTGTAGTGTGGTGGGGTGGCCCGGCCTGAAGCCGAATTGCTCCGGCCTGGGCTCTATGTGCGGGGTCAGGAAGCGAAGCAGGAGCGTTTCGAATACCTTTGACAGCATCGACAGCAGCGTTATGGGCCGGTTTCCCTCTGGCTTCATATGGTTTTTCCCGGGTTTGGGCAGCATTATGACGCGCCCCAGCTTCCAGGTTGATGGGAAGTGACCCGTGCGTAGTATCCCGTTACAAACGCGGGTGAATGCCGCCACGGTGCGCGGCGGCAGGTGGCGTAGCGCCGCGTTTGTGATGCGGTCCGCGCCCGGGGCCTTACGGGGATTGGTGCGGTTGAGTGCGCGCTGCACGGTGCCCGGGGAGACGTACAGGGGTTGTTCGTCTGCCGGGGGTGGTGCTGTCAGTCGCTCTCGCAGGTGTCGCTCGACTGCCTCGCGGTGGTCGTGGTCTCTGGTATCGTTCGGTGTGAACTGCTTCTCCAGGTGTTCGGCGAAGATCTCCGCCCTGTCCTCAGCCTTGTACCTAGGTCGGCAGTCGGAGTCCAGCAGTGGCCGGACGGGCTGGGGTTTGGAAGACAGCTGGCGGCAGAGACGATGCACGGAGGGCACGTGGTCGCTCACCTCCATGATGTGTTCTTCCCAGGACTCAGCTGCGTGGTCAACGAGCGCTGCCTTCACCCTCTCCACCAGTTTGTTGAGCCTGGTTTTGAGAGTGGGGCATCGGGTACGCTGCCACAGCCGCCGCAGGTCGCGTTTCTCCTTGATGAGTGCCTGGATCCGCGCGGGCAAAGGCTCGCGCCTCGCCCTGCGCGGAACGGTGTGAGTGGATGCGGTCAGTGCGGTCTGGATGGCGGCTGTTAGCTCCCCAGTGGCTCGTTCGACGTCGTCCGGCGTGGAGATAGGGATGGTCCGGGTGTTGGCCTCCAGATGGGCGGTGAAGGCCTCCCAGTCGACTCGCGGGCGTTGCGGCGGCGGGGCAACCCTTACGTCTACTGTCCGGGCCGCTGATGTCGTACTCGTGGTCCATAGAGTCGCGCATGAGGTCTCGGCCGGCAGGGCAGATGTTTACGCAGTGCCAGGCCGTGTGGTGCGCGTTGAGGTCCCCCGCCAGGATGGTCGGCAGGGGAGACTGTAGCAGGAGGCCCCGCAATTCCCGCACTATTAGCGGGGTATGGGGGGCCCTGTAGGTGGCGTACACGCGGATGTCAACACTACCTACGTGTAGGTCGACACCCAGCGCGTACATGCTCTGGAGGCTCTGTGGTGGTGCTGGCTGGTGGACTACACGGCGGTGGACGAGGACGAGAAGGCCTCTGTAGGCCCTCCCATCTGGTGACACCTCGTCCTGTCTGTACGCGATGTAGCCTGGGAAGTTATAAACGTCTATGTTATAAACGGAGTAACGTAAGGTAGGGTAGGGATAGGGTATGGTAGGGGTAGGACACCACGCGAACGAAGTCGCAGCGGGCTAAAAGTACAGTATAAAGGAAATGGACGGTTTCGTCCTCACCTGTGCACTTTGCAACCCATATACTTTCCAAAGTTATAAAACGAGCTTTCAGGCTAGTGAAACTTTTGTACCCATAGCTTCGGGCGGTATCGTCACCACAGCAACACTTTGTGACTAGTGACCTATGTCGTTTGCAAAGTTACAAAATGAGCTTTCAGTGTTTGTGTCTTACTCGTATCTCATGCAAGAAATACAAAACTGCCCATAACCTATTTCCTTCATGAAATACGAGTTCGCGCTCATACAAACATTGAAAGCTCTTTTTGTAACCTTTTAAATGATATAAGTTACAAAAAGATGTTTGTGTGTGTGCAAAACCATTCAAAGTTATTGGCACAAAAGTTTCTAAACCTGCAAGAATATTGCCTTCGACCGACAAATTACCCGGGGAACTAAATGTCTAGCCATACCACCTCCACCACGTACGGGAAAATGAGGCCATTAATCACCATAATGGATCCCAAGGACCGAGCGAAGTTGACTTAAATGGAATGTAGAAAGGTGGACACCGGGTCCTTTTTCATTGAATGGGCAGACACACGGTAGGATGGTCCACTTGATGGAAAGCGGTCAGCAAACTAAGGGGAGCAGATGCGGTGCTTCATCATTATCGTCGTCATAGGCTACTTCACTGCTCCCCCATTGAGTACCAATGTGCCCTCTCCTGGACTTTTCGCATCCAACATTCACCCGCAGCCTTATCCCACTGGTCGTGTACCAATAAGAGTCATTCTGAGTTATGTATGTACATGTTAGTTGAATGCTAACCGCTTAAATGCTCTTACGGCGAGGGAATACATCGTGATGAAACCTGTACATTCAGGCGACTGAATGTGTAACCATGATCCAATCTGGCCAGGTTCCCCTGGTAGCAGGGTCGCGGAGGTCAGACGGCAGTTGCTCCACTATAATTATCTGACCTGCCAAATCATTGATCATAATCAACGCGGACCACGGGCCTTCGATGTGCGAGAGCACAACCGGAACATTAACGCCAACGCGGACACGTCGTAGAGGCCGTAGTACTGCGTCAGGTTCTACTCCGGGGCCCACTCGGCGGCGCCGGCTCGGTTCGCCGCCGCCAAGTCTAAGTAGTACTGGGTGTAGTTCAGCACCTGCGGACATCGTATTGTTAGCACAAGCGTGGACAATCCACCTAAGGGCACGTTTATTTTCTGTACTGAACAGCGTACACACAAGGTCTGAACATCAGGAACGGTGCAGCCACCGAATAGCTTTGTGCAGCGCGCTATGCAACGATATAAGAAGACACCTTAGTAGCGCTACCTGTTCAAATGATACACCGGCAGCCTGTCGCAAATCGTCGCTCCATCTAAACGAAGGGCGTCTTACACTTCGCTTGCTAAGTTGGGGTCTCTCGAGAAATCGTTTTCCTTGCAGTAGTCGGTTCTACAGCAGATATGGCCGGTTCGATGTTTAATATTACCCAATATGGTGCTTGAATATGAGAATATAAAAAAATCTTCAACAATTAGATCTGCCGATTTCGCATCGAGTCTTGTATGTCCACTTGAAAGTCACGCGACTTAAGACAACTTCAAGACTCGCACCGTCAGACTCTGGGTACTATCTATAACTACAGACCTTGACAAAATAAAACAAACGAGCACAAACTTGATAGGGATTCATTGTTTTATTATGGATTTCCTGCGTTATCCTTCTGTATCCATAATTAGTTCCTGTGTACCGTTTAGGACTAGCGGGTCTGTCATCATGTGGAATGGAAATTACTCATAATAATAATACTGACCCAAATTCTACTATCCATTTGTCAAATATATTCAGGGGGTGGTAGATTAGAAACTATGTAGCTGGATGTTCTGATCCTTTTATAGAAGGCTCTATTGTGACTCGTAAAACCGAATTTTGTCTCGAAGATCCGGTCATGTGACTTGATCTACTAATAACGGAGTACTCGTCATGGCAAATTTAACGAGCCAAAACTTAATGTGATTGTATGGTTTTATTGCAGAGTTCCTGTGACCATTGTCCGGCCTCATCATTAGAACCTGGACAACATCTACTATCATAGTGCTCGATAAGGAAAATCAAACGAGCCCAAACTCGTTAAGGTTACGTAGTTTCGTTATAGAGTTGCTATGTTCACCTTTCGGCTCTATCAACAGTCCCTGGATGGATGAATACCATCTACGATCAGGGTATTCATAAAGACAAAACAAACCAGCCCAAACTCGATATTGCTGTAGTGTTTTATTATTTCCTAGCCGTTCTCAGCGGCTTTTACCCGCGCGCAGGTCGGATCTATGTAAATAATAAATTCTCCCGCGCGAACCTATTATTTTCCGGGGATAAAAAGAAGCCTATTGCTCAATGATAATGTAGCATTCTTTTAGTGATTTTTTAAAATCGGTCTTGTAGTTTTGAGTTTATTTATTTCAAACAAAAATACAAACCCGTTCTCTTAAATTTTATTATGAATTATTTACTGTGGCTACCTTCCGACTGTATTATCAGGTTGTTAGTACCAAAATCATTGTCACCGAGTTTACACATGTGTGTAATACAAATTTCAGCTCTAACGAACACCGGGAATTGGGTGTTTACATAAAGCTTGTAAAAAAGTTTCACAGTCACGATACTCCAACTCTCGCAAAGCACAGAATTTGTAATGGGGTGTCAGTCTAAAAAAGTATTTTGGTAGCGGAGTTTTTGGGAATTTTCTTTGTAATTCCTTGCAGTAACAGGCTCTCGCGCCGAACCGCGTTTCTGTCTTTTATACGTAACTCGGAATTAATACCACACGGCATGCACGTATGTGCTTTTACTTGTTTTTTACTTTTACTATGACACCAACTCTGTTATCATCAGAAAAAAATCTGCCTAAGTATGTGTCCTAGAACTGTATAAGTTAATTGGTATATGAAAATAGCAGCACAAAATAATGACTAGGGCTAACTATATTAGATATCAGTTCCTCTACACGTCCCTGGTGTCTCAAATATGGTTCAATTGTGTACATATTATACTAGTATATTATAAAACATGGAGTTGTCGTTATTTTCCTCTTTTATCTGATATCGCGACGCAAGAAATACCAATATGGGAAGTTGCGTAAACTTGGGCAATTCCACGTCGCGGTTCGCAGATTTTGTAACTGATCGGTGCGCGAACGGCTGCGGCTGCCGCCTCGGGCTTTGTGCTGGCCCAGCTGACTTCGCCGCCGTCGCTTATTGACTGCCAGCTTTTTTGTTTTAAAAAATTTTACGGCATTTATTTATGTTATTGTAAATACAATAAGAAACATACAGTTTACCTCAATCAACAGCTAGATATGCCTCAAACCGCAAACGCAACCTATACGTGGTCGTGCTCACACCATAGATACAAAGTTCGCCGTGAGCCACCCTGGGCAACGTCCTCAAGGAGAAGGGCCAGCATGCGCGGAAGATAAATTCGTCGTTTTGGTTTGGCTCGCGCGGCGCGCGGGCGGCGCGGGGGGCGGGCTCGCGCGCGGCGCGCGGAGGCTGCTGCGCTCAGAGCACCTGCGCCCGCGCTCCGTAGCGCCGCTCGCCCGCGCCGCGTGCTCAGTTCCGCGCCCGCGCCGCCCGCGCCGCGCCCGCGCCAGCGCCGAGACGCCGCCCACGGTACGTGAACTCCGGTGGCGCGTCGGGGTCGGGCGGCAGCGCGGCCGCCACTGCGCGCCGGCGCCGCCCGCCGCCCGCCGCGGCCGAACCAGCCGCCGCGGCCTGTGCAGCGCCGGCACGGCCGGTTTTGTGAATTTGCCGGCCCAGCCGTGACGTCACGATACTAGTTTGACGTGCGTGACGGTTTGCGCCAGGACGCCCGCGCTGCCGCCGCCCCCGACCTTAGTACCGGTGCAATGAAATGACGTGCTCGTCTACTCTTTCTCATTGGAAGTGTATTCTGGTGAACCGCCAAGCGTTGTGCGTTATGACGCGAATCGTGTTACTCCGTCAGTTCTCATACTACTCGATATGCGTAACGTACCTAGTCTATCTTCTCCGTTGACTAGTTCCAGTAGGTAATAATTTGCTGCTCAATCGAAAAAGAAAACACGACAAGGCATTTAATTCGTGTTAACTTATACATATACGTTGTACAGTCAGTCGACAGCGAGCGGGTACACTGACACACGGAGGAAGTTTGGTTGTGTGTGCGTCCGAGTGTAATACGTGGGCTTTATTTTTGTACGAGGCTGTTGTATGTGTTCGATCGGCGCGACGCCCGCCGCGCCCGCGCCGCTCGGCCGCCGCGCGTCCGTGTGCGCGCCGCACACTCGGGCAGCGCGCCGCTATCGGCATCTCGGCAGAGCCTTTTTTGTAATTTTATTTTTCCTCCCGCAGCGAGGCTGTGCCGGCCGGGCTATGGCGCTCGGGCAGGCATATGATATCGACAAAGACAACCTCTATAAAATCGAACTGGATTCTACTTGGATTGTTACTTGTCAAGAGTTATACCTTCAATCTTGTAGCTTATATGCTTAGATGGTTTTTAAGACTTCGATTGTTTGCATAACCGTTAAGCAAATAGGTATAACGTTTTAAATTGAATTTAATAGGAAAACTTATACTAAGGGAAATGCCTAACAAAAACAGCGCGGTGTTTGCGTGCTCTTAAACATGTAGGTACTCTCTATAGATGTAGTCTTACTTGAATTCAACCACGAATGGTGATGGAGGTTTCATTGTCTTAGTCATTTGTCATCTGTACCTAACTGACTTACCAATATTATGTGCTATAAGAACTAATAATAAAGTAGTTAGTTATTTGAAGTAGTATGGAAAATATGTACAAATGCCCCATTCCCTGGATTTGCAAATATGTTAACAGGTTGACTAGCTCGCAAATAGTATCTAGTTACCGCATTAGGCGTTTGTTTGGTCAAATCATAGTGTGATGTTGTTGTTTAGTGACAAGTTTGACTACCACGTGGGTACAATGATGCTTGTTACCAGTTTGTACCGTACGGCGTGCATCGGAGCAGGACGGTTCTGAACAAGTTCGGGCGCTTCTCGGCGATCAGGTGCGGCCCGCCGTTGCCACATGATACTCGTTCTTCCTAACTGGACTGCGATCAGCTGTTGCAGCGATGTTACTTCACTATTGCGTACTCATGTCCAATTAGATTTTTTTATACCTACACCTGGTCGTACCTGATGGTGGTGGTTTTTGTACTGACATACTTTCTCAAGTTTCGAGTTAGGATCATTTACTATGTAGAGACGAGCACGTCATCCGGTTGCGCTATTGGAACTGTATCGATATCGGTTGATCGATCAATGGATGTTTCCTTATTCCAGAATAGTGAATCGAGGGAGTCTCGTGGAGAGTGTGTGGCGCTTGGTCGGTAGCGAGACCTCTCGTCTCGTGGGAGTCGGGCTGGGCGCGATGTCGTCGCCGTCGCCGGCCGCGGAGGAGCGCGCGCGCACCCCCCGCGCCGCCGCGTCGCCCGCCTCCGCGCCGCGCTCGCCCGCGCCCGCGCACGCCGTGCTCGCCACCATGACGCCCGTGCAGCCCGCGCACGACTACTACCCGCACAAGGTCGAGATGGACTCCGACGACGGCTACCCCTCGGACGCGCACTCCTACCGACACTCGCCGCACGAGCTGGCGGCCTACGCACCCGACAACAAGGTGCCTGTCCAACCTGATGTTTACGACCAGGGCATGGAGTCGATGGACGAAAAGACGCCGATAGATCTCATATACGAGGACGAGAAGCAGACCGTAATATACACCACTACCCCGGACCAGAAGCGCGTGGAGATGATCAGCGGGCAGCTGGAGGACGGGCAGCTGGTGGGCGGCGGGGGCCCGCTGGACGGCGGCGTGTCAGTGGTGGTGGGCGCCGCGGGGCAGGGCACCGTGCTCGTGCTGGCCGACCACGTCGTCGACGAGCTTGGACAAGTCATCACGCTGCCCAGGTAACTTATACCCAATTAACTCAGCAATAATTTAAGTTTTAAAATACTTACACTAACTAACTTTACCCGGATGTAGTGGTTCAATAACGACGGATTTATTAAACAGTAAACTTTGTGACTATTTTTATTAGTCTCATAATTTATAAGATGCGGTGTTTACATTAATTTGCCAGATGTCTTTCGAAATACAGATAGCGGGAAATTCCATAATGGAGGTTGACCAACGAAATGTGTAGTCGATATGCCAACAGGAAAATATACATACGTAGCTTTATATTGTAGCAATACGTATGTTAGATACACATACTGAATTATAGCATGACGTTAATTAACTTATGCTTGGACGGTGAACTCGACGCGTGTGTTGCGTCGAGGCGCGACAGTTGGTGGCTATACCTATTGATTGGTAGTAGGTATATGGAGGTGTTTAAAGTCGGCGTCGGTCAGTTAGGCGCGGAGTGTTCGGCGTTGTCACCAATGAGAGGTCCCGCGCGTGTAACGGTCGGCCGGGAGCGCGCGTAGGCGGAGGCGGCCTCACCTTGAACTTGCCGAGTCGCCGCCGCCGCCTCCCGATCACATTTCGATGCTGCGATGTAGCCAACCGTCACGTTACTGCTATGTCATCCAACACGGATCTGTTATTATTAATAATACTCGTGTGCCTATGGCCGCACAAATTTATCATCTCACAATGTAGTAATGGAGCTCCAATGTATTTATGTTGTGCCGGTTCATTCTTTGATTCAACATATTTTTAAAGTAGATTAAGAAAATTTAAACAATATTAAGAAAGTATTGAAGCATCTGGTCTGTTACTGGTACTGACCACAGACCAAATAATCATTATCAATGTAGAGATATATAAAAATGTAATGGTAAAAAATCCGATTGTTAAAATTCACCGGCCTGTATGTTTTACCAACATAGTTTTAACCGAAATTTTACTTCATAAATTCCTTCGATCGGTAAATTGAATAAAATACCCCAACAAACTGACGCGCGTTTACAAATTCCTTTGTTTTGTTTATTGCAATAAAGTTATATAATATTTTTATTACTCAGTAGTTCCATTGTTATTAAACCACTGTATTACGGAATAAAGCCCGATATTGTACAATAGCAATAGTAGAAGCATGAAAAAGCGTTAGTTTCATAGTTCAATGGGTCTCTTATCTTTTGTTGTCAAAAATAACCCAAGCACTACGGTGTATCTAAGAAGAAATTCCTTCCAGTAGGCTTTTTCTTAATTTATGTCGATCACCTATCACCCATATCAGTCCATTAATTACCATGCGTCGTGCTGACGACGTAATGTACATTTAATATAGATAATTAATAACGTATGACGTAAAAAGACGTGTCTAATTTGTTTATGGACAATGACTTAACAATGATAAGTTAGTCTAGAAAGAAAGGCGTTGAGTTAGCATCCTCTAATGATTTTCTTAGTCGTTTAAATAAATACTCAGAAAATCATAAAGGACATATGTGATATACTTACTCATTTACATAGCATATTGCATATATATTATATATTGCATATAAACAGCAGTTCTTCTTTGTAAATATCACAGTATAACATCACGTTTTGGTCATGTAAGACTCTAAACGAAATTATGCGCGCGTTGAAGTCTTTTATATGATACAATGTTATATGCCACGTTTAATCAATTGCAATGTGTTGAGGGTCTGTTCATTTGAAATTAATAGTAGAGTAATATCAGTTTACTTGAAAGACATATTATTGAAGCGTCGTTAGAAACTGTTCAATATATATGTCAGATCTAAACGTCTTGAAGAAATCAGATACCTACTCTAAAGACAAGTTTCTGGAGAATTATGCTCGTAATATTATCGGGTTTAGTCAGACGGAGAGGAATTTGGCGTCACGCTGATTCTGATGTCATTACCGTAAATTCGTATTCTAACGCCCGTATACAGAAACGTTACTATGAGGTATCATAGTGTCCGCGAATGCACAGGGTTCTAATTGACAATGTTTTAGTAGTGATCGGCATTATGCGACCGTTAAAATGAACGCATAGCCACAGTAAAGACGGCGTCTGTGGCATAACTAATGCGTTTATTACATTTGACTATATTCAATAGTCTAAATTCAGAGGCAATAAATGTGAGAACAAATTAATATGGAATGTACTGCTCATAGAATAAGGTCCATTTTTGTATCACTTATATTATGTTAGGCATCGTTCCGTTTGTCAAAACGCGAGATACAAAAATGGACCTTATCTTTTGAGCAATACCTTCCACTTTCTTAAACACAGACTCCATAGATAGATTGTCTTGACGAGAAGGATTCGTTGATCGGCGAGAGAGTATCAATCAGGCTTTGCTTATAACTCCTCAAGAGATGAACGACCACAAGTAGGCTAGTAGATTGTGAACTTTGCCTTATATTATGCTGAGAGTAGGATAATTAAAATTATGTCTGGAAGTAAGGAAAGGCACGTACCCTTAAATATAACCACGAAGGAGACAGAGGAACGATGACGTTTAGTTACAAAATAGATTCAAAACAATGTGGTTCCCTTTCTCTGAACGATTGGAGTAATAAACACGTGACGCAGTAGCTGAGTGGGAAGCGCTGTCACGCTAACCATCGTGCAGCGCCACCAATTTATCTGTTCGGTAGATAAAATCGGAACTATCCCATTATTGTACTGAACTGCCAGTTTGAATCGACCACTTCTTCGCCACTGGCGCCGCGGTCAACAGAACATATAACTTGGTGGCACCATAACGCGCCGGGCACTGTCGCTTCGGTACTCTCGGCGTGAAACACTCCACAAACACCCGGCCCTCAACTTCCATAGCTTTTTCGCACCTTTTTCTAGTTTTTGATTTGTACACTGGCTATCAATTAACGCGTCAACTCCGAAGAGAGATATACCCGTAGTAATAATAGTAATGGAGGAGCGTAAATTTTTAAGAGTGCTAATGTAAATACCACTTATACTTGTATGCATGCGTCTTACTTACAATTTTAGTGGTAGTACTCATGAAATTAATTTTTAACACAACCAATGATTTACGTAAACTTTCTTTGAATAGGTAAGTATAGTCTTCATAGTAGGTATCTACTTAAAGATATATAATATCAGAGTATATTTCTAAATTAAAGTAGGTAACCAAAATTTAATTAATAATAAATATTCCGCTGTCTGAATAACATTGGTACCTAAATAAAAAAATCTCAACTATCTACGTATTCGCCCAGCACTAATCTATAATTTATGAGTAGATAATGTTATCTCATCTGCGGCTACGACAGGTTCTGGAATTTATGTAGTTTATAAAAACCCGAGTCGATATCGAATGGACGAACCATTTCCATACGAATATTAATGAAGTTTCGATTTTATTGGTTTCAATCACTGGTCGCCATTCCACTAAGTATGGTGTATTTAAACAATTACAAGCTGAAGAATGTAAGTACATGTATTTAAAAAAAGTAATAACTTAAACCTGACTAGAAAATAACGCGTGCTTGTAGGTACTAATTGCATTACAGGACCTTAAGGGTTTTATCTCCTATTCATTATAGAGTCCACTTTAAGAGTAGAAGGTAATAAATGTTGATAAGAGAATTGAAAGCGGGAGAGCTTTTAGTAGGAATGAATAAAATGACCCCGATATGGATTGGTGCGGTGGCGGCGGTAAAAAGTCGGGCGTTCGTTAAGGATGCGGACGAAACTCGCGCCAGCTCGCCGCGTACGCCGCGCGCACCGCGCCCGCCGCGCCCTCCGCGCACACCGCGCCCGCCGAGCCGCCGAGCCGCCGCGCCTCCGACACTTTAATGATGATTTTTTGTTGCCCTGTGGTACAGGCTACGAGAGGAACATTTCTCCAGTGATCATACTTTATCATAACCTCGTAAAATATTGACGGCTAATAAGTATTACTATAATTTTTAAAATAAATAGGTAATCGTTTTAAATGTAACTTCTCCCCTTATGTTATTACTGTGTGGCCTCGGCGCGACCTTGTTCGCATAAAGCTACTTTACCCCTACCTACCCTTGTTTTGTTGCAGATAAACCTTCCTCTTGAATCACTCTATCTATTGTTGAAAACCGCATTAAAATCCGTTGCGTAGTTTAAAAGATCTAAGCGTACATAGAAACAAACGGCGAGAAGCGACTTTGTTTATACTACATATATATAAATTTATATTAATTACACCTATAAAGTATTCGTTGCTTTTCATTGTGTTCGTTGAAATCTTCCAATTCTGCACTTGTATGGAAAAGCTTAGCATTTTTTTCCAACTGAGAAACAAGAGTTGGTCTGGAATTGATCAGTCGGGAGACTTTACAATGCCTTACCTAGTGATATTATGCGGTCGCCCGCTGGGAGCCGTGGCTCGGACCGCGAGCCTGCCCGCGCTCGCTTCTCCATAGCCTTATTTTACCGGCTCCCCCCGCGCCCCGCCCCGCCAGCCCTGAGATGAGTTTACCATCACCTGAGCTCGAATCTCGCCCCAATCATTATTTAATGTAATTATTTGGTCGACAAACAACTTTTTGGAAACCATAACAGTTATGTTCACTTTTTATCTGTCGGGTCAGCAGCGACATTTCGGATATGCCATATTGTTTGAGTTTAGGCTTGTCGAATTTTATTGTGGTGCAGGAATTTTCCTTGTACTATACATTTATTTTTTATGAGAGCAACTCTTTCAGTGAAATGTAAAAGTGGAAATATACTCCCACGTTAGTTAGCAAACCGTAGTGATATAACCAAAGTATATCATCATCCTCTATAGCTGCCCTTAAAATAGAATAGAACTGTTCAACTATCCCACTAGGTATATGGGGCTTTACGACCAGTCGCCTGCCTGACGTCAATCCTCCTGGGGAATGCTATTAAGATAGCAGTGTTCAAAGCCCGTAACAGAAAAAGCTGCTGCCCATTTTCCGGTCTACGTAGACTCTAGCTGGTTAGCCTCGACATTGATCGCCTTTTATGACACCCATAGTCAGTCGGTTGGTGCAACTCTAGTCTGCCGGACACCACAGGAACCAGAGTATAAATTGAGACGAAATAGGTGGACCTCTTATATAACCGTCATCGGTAATATCAATAATATAGGGCTTCGAATGGTGATAAGGGTATAATGAATTCAAAAAGCAAAGAGAATGTTGCGAAATCGGCGGGAGATAGGGTCAATAAACTCGTGAAAGCGGGAGGCATTAAGCTCTTAGGGAAAGACATCAACGAGCGCTCTCGCGGCGCTCCTGCGCCCGGCCGGCCGCGGTGACGTCAGCGCGCCGGCGACTCGACTAACCACACATTTTACTCCTTTCTCATTCAATAAAATGCCTATTCTTAGTTTACCACCAGGAAATGATAGCATTTTCCTAAAACAATTGTTATTTATAGCCGATTTTAACTATCAGTATATACAATAAGTACCTATCAAGAACGGCCATCGTCGTCGTGAGATCGTGCAGGTACGTCATACGGGGTTGTCATAGCAAATCCACTTAGAATACAGTTTGTTTTGTTACTTTATAATAGTCTATTTAGTAGACAACATTTCTAGACAGTATGGCTGGTTTTGTATATTTAGGCAAGCATAGATAGTTACGCATCCGAAAATGTCGGTCAAAGTGACCACAAGTGTTGGAGGAGTTCAGTGTGTCCTTAAAAAATTAACGATCATCCTTTCTACCTGATGCCGCTGTCCGAGTGCAAATAAAAAACGGTTTCCCCGCGTAAAGGGTTCACTTCACTTCCCATCTCGGAGGCTGCGCGTGCACACACGCGAGCGCGGGCGCACACTCGCGCGCGGCGGCGGCCCGCTGCCGGCACACAGAATTCTCAGCGGGGGATAACATTTCTTTCAGTCGTTAGGTTAATGTGGACATCACTATGACTCTTGGGATTGGGTATAGTCTATATGTTGTACACGTAATTATGTTGGTACCTACTACATGTAAGTACATACACTCCAGGTATAGTTATTTAAAGCAACATTCGAGTTATATTTCGAAACGTATGACTGTACTGGTTAATGCAAGCGATTTTGTTCACCTGGAATTCAATAGGTATCTTCGATAACACTGAAATCATCATGTATTCATATATTTTAGCATTAATTGCTTAACATTTTTATTCGATCAGTTATTGAAATTTTTGATATTTCCTCAATTTTAACATTCAGCCAAAAAAACAATATAAAAACATGCTACGCAAGTCGTATCCATCCATATATGGACGTAGTTTGAATTTTTTCTTATATTTCGTTACGTCGAAACCACAGCCAAGAGCAAATCCATTATGAGGTTTTATTATCTTACATCAAGGTTTGGAATCGTAAGGCATAATTCTATATGGTTAGGCTATCGCGGCTATGTTTATTTGAAAACATATTCTACAGCACGTGTGGTTAGGTTCGAGAATGGGCGGCCGGCCGTGGGGGAAGCCAGCGTTCACAAAGATACGTGAGATTTTTTGTGGTCTTCGGGGATCCCTTTGTGGCTGGATGTTGAATCGAGTAGGAAACCGACGGTCCCGTTTTATCCTTTGTTCATGGCTCGGCTTCTCCGATAAATTTACATACGAGCAAGTGCACGTCGCAGGTGGACATGTAGGTGTATGAGTTTGTCATTTTCGCTTTGTCACGCATGACTTACACCTCGCTGTAATTTTGCCACCCGTGGCGCGAATAAAGCCTTTGATTTTGAATCTGATCGATGTACTCGATATGATCAAAATACAATACGTAGATAATGTTCTTGGAACGGTTTGTAATTATGTGAACTAAAATCCTTACTACGTCCAATGATGTGCAATTTTTTGGAACTACCACAAGGGTGTATTTTTACTAAAGTAGGTACTACGTTTAATCTAAACATGGTATAAAACGAAGTCTCTTCCCACCGTCTGTTCCTATGTATCTATGTACGCTTAGATATTTTAAAGTGCTCAACGGATTTTAATGTGGTTTTGAACTTTAGGTAGTGGTAAAGTAGGTGTAAGCGAACGAAGTCGCGTCGGGTCCATTAATTCGTTACAACAACTATTAACAACTATTTCAATATCCTTCATTTTTGTAAGACTTTAATAAATTGTTTATATTTGTGTTTACAATATAAAGTGTTAATTGCGCAGATATATCTGAGTGGTATTTTTGTTCAATTCACCAAGCATTAGCATTAAAACATTTCAAAATCATTAAGCAACTTTGCATAGATAGGTATCTTTTAATCATTGAGTCGTAAAATCGGAGAAACTGTTTATTCATCACATTGACAGAGCCGACGCGCACAGACACAGTTCCGCGTGTGTGCGTCATATGAACACGTATAGTTGCTTATTAGTGTGATAAAGACAGAAACACTGTGGTGACCTGTGCGACAGAGAAGAACAGAGATCAACAAGGCTAGCTTTACCTTATATGTATATGAATGTACGTTTTTATTAACTCGATTCGTTATATGACTGCATATTATAGTAATGTATGGGTGCGTATAATCACCATCTCGGCCAATTTTAAGACTCTGTACTTATTTTAAAAGAAAAAAAGAAAAACGTGTTTCCTACCAACGAATTCACGGTGTAAGTATATAGGAAAATATCCTTGAAGTTACAAGTTACCGTGTTAATGTTATATTTACCTGTTTACAATTCGTTTTTGTTGAGTATTTTAAATTAGTAAATGTATATGGATAGGTCAGTTATTAGTGAGATGGAAGTTATTAATATCCATTAAAAGTCGACTAGGTACCTGTTCTGACTACCACCCTAAGATTTTCAAAAGTTATAGTGACACTGAACTGTATACACCGTGATCAGGTAATGGAAAAATTAAGATGTATCTTCGATCGCGATGAGCGATTTGTCATCTTAGAAGTGTTGAGAAATCGCTTCCTGACCACAGTTCAGATCAGACGGAGGCATCGAGTAGCACATATTATAATTGTCAATGAACAGAAAATCTGTATGGAGTACAAAAAGAGCGCGAAGGCCAGAACTCGAGAGACTCCGCAGAATTAAGATTTGCTTTTAAACACGTAAATTGGACCTTCAACCAATGGAGCAAGGTCTTGTTTGCATATTAGTATTGCCTTAGAGCCTAAAGAGCACCAGATGGTTATAGGCTCTGTAGAATACGGTATCTTCCCATCACGACACGCCTGACGCCAGTTACCAAGGTTATGGTATATTATGGTGAGGGGAGGTGTGTTTGGAGGGCGTGTGGATATGTTATCAAATAAAAAATATTTTTTCATAACAAGCTTTTATTGTGCGGTACAGTAGCTACTCATCAAGACCGTTCTAAAGAGCCCAATCATGATGGGGTTATCTTGTTGCATTTAGTAGACCCTATGGCCACCTTCCGTCATCATCATCAGACCTTAAATATCACTTTAATACTTATCATGACCATTCCAAAGAGCCCAAACACGATTGTGTCATCTTATTGCGGTCATTAGTTTCTATGACCACTTTCTGACTCCATCATCAGACCAGCTCCATGGTACCATATTAATGCATTGTCATGTAAGTACATAGGAATACAATCAGCTCAATTGAACGCCAGGAAGTGGGTAAAATCAGGCTTGCAAGATTCCAGAACATACAAGTTATATAAAAGCTTAGAAAAAAGTAAACCACGTTCCCTCATCCTTCGCTCTATGATCCGTTCTCTTGAAAAGATACCAAGTGCCTCGCGGAGCCTCTGTCTGATTCAGGAAGTAGTTTCTCAATACTTCCAAGAAAACAAATCAATCGCCGCGGGTAGAGATACAACTTATTCTTTCACTACCTGATTGCCGTGTATTAGTCATACCGTCGAGTCGTACGAATCTCACGATACCACTAGTAAAAATCTTTTGATCAATCGGTACATTGAGAATGAAATTCAGTTACAAAAACATATTGTAGTCATGGTTTGTTGACAAAAAGTGAACGAATTTTCTTGGCAGTGATTGGTACCTAGTGACAGGATTCTAGACATCTTGAAATGCCTTAGTTTTATCTTATCAGGTATAAGAGATATTGTGAAAGTTTCTTCATATATTCACTTCTTCTAGATTTAAAGATTTATTCATAACCAAAAACAGGTTTTACATAGAACAGTTTCAATCGAAAACAACTACATTAGTTAAAGACTGTGTCGCAGTTTGCTAACAAGATTATTTAACAAGATCGCCTAAGCAACGTACGTGGCTGTAAGTGGCATAGCTTGTAATCTTGCCTCGGCTGCCTGAATAGATCAGAAATAAAAAAGTCGTAAAAAAATTGTTTTTGTAGACCCAACATTATAAAAGGGTTTACCATTGACAACAGTTTTGGCAAGTATAGTTACATAAAGTGAATCATAGTAAATAAAATATTATCCTCTTAAATAACATCCTTAAAGGTGTATAGTATAATATAAGAGCATAAGTGCATCACTTTAATAATTTAGATGCATATTCCTGTGCTGTTGTTGGAAGGTTTTTTTATAGTATTCATGAAATAATTTTGTATTTATCTATACGTATAACAAAACAGTAAAAAAGTGTGCCTGTACATCTAATATATTATAGCACAGAGTATTTGGCAATGAGTTAGGCTTGTGATTCATTGGAGCAAGATACCTGTAAATCATATTTTAATCTTCTAACAGCCTTCAAAATATGTTTTAAATCTAACCTATTTACAGTAAATGGTCGTATAACTGTGAATATCAAGTCTGTAAATAGTTAGACGACATTCCAACAGCATGTTTTGTTCGGTTGGCTCCATTAATTTCTTAGCTCGATAACTTATTATTACGAAAACAGGGGCTTTGATAATGGAATATTTGTTTCATTTAGTGCAACGATTAAAATAGTTGACTGTATGTCAAGTATTACAAATTGTAGCCGGCGACTATAAAGTTCAGTAAAATAGTACCTATATTTGCTTAAAATTGTAGAAAGTAGGCACTAAAATATAAAGTAGTGAAAACTAACAAGCAGGAGAACATAATTGGAATATTTCTGTAAGTTTGCATTTATTTTCAATAAATAAATAAATAAAACCAACTAATACAACCAATAATTACCGCGAATACGAACCAATAATTAACGCTTATTTACTGTGAACCAAAAAGCGTGCTACATAATTTAAATGTTTTCGCAATAAGCTGCATGTTTTGAAAATATTGAAAAAACAATATTTATGCGCAGTAAATCATGGGCCGACATAAAAAAAAACAGTTCCAATCCAATATTGTTTGGTAAAGGGCAGTTCTTTTTAAATATCGAACGTTGTTTTGATAAAGCGTGTGCCATATACGGTAGAAGAATGCGCGGAGTCTGTTCTCCATTCGTTAGCAAGCTGGTGCTGGAGGCTGGACATTCTCTCGGCCGGGGTGCTGCCGCGATGACATTGCGCCCGCGCAAGGGCGCGCCTCTCACTCACGCCACTTTGTTTTCGGATCGAAAAGTAATTAGGCCTTATTGGTTATTAAATTGCTACTTGAATACGTGGACGGAGACGAGAGAAACTCGTATTTAGAGTTGCTCATTGTCAATAGACAACCATTTTAGCCAGTGGCCCTGGCCTTAGTACGTAACTGTGACTATGCGCGAGTGCAGTTTGGTGTACTATAGTGGTACCTATAGCTAGGTCTCGATCTGCTTCTGGTCGTGTTTGATATTTCAATTACAACACAAATTTGTGAATATTTTCGGTTACCTACGAGTGATAATAAATTCAATAATTTTCTGCATCATTTTGTGATATTTATTTAAAAAAAGCTGGCTAAGTGCGAAACGGACTCGTCTATGAAGGATTCCCTACCATTAACACAAATAATAATATTCTGAAATCAGCTATAAGATTTTGATGCTAGACCGCAGGTAATTCGTAAAGTTCTATTAATTTCGAAACCTTGGTCCGCGAATCGGTCTCGCACTTGACCGTTTTTAACCGCCGACCAAAAAAGAGGGGTCTTATGGGTTTGATGTGTGTATCTGTAAATCTGTGAATATATGTATCTGTCTGTGCCATCGTAGCTCCCGAATGTGTATAGATTAATTGCGATGCGGTTTTCTTTGTTTGAAAACCAGTTTAATCTATATGGTTCTTAGATTTGTTCCGGTAGTTTAGAAAATATTTGTGTATAAGTGAACTTGGTCGGGGGTTTTCCGACATTTTTCTTTTGGTTAGGTTATTATTATTAGTTGTTGTATTGAAATACTAATTTTATAGACATACAACGTTTATTCGTGCTTTGAAATACCCCATTAGTGATACCACTGGTGTTGCTGATATCCATAGGAGGTGGTGACCACTTTCCATGAGACCCACTCGCCAACATAAAAAAGTACCTTTATTATGATAGAGATTTAATAAAATAACTCTAAAAACGTCAAACATGCAGGCTTTTTGTATGCAGGGCCTTCTAAATTTTCAACTTTATTATTTGTTGTTATAGGCAGCGGTCACAGTAACACATATTCTGTGAACATTTCTGTATAAAAATAGGCAGATAACGACAGGCAGGGTGGACAACGAAGTCTTAGTCTTAGGGTTCCTTTTTACCCTTGGAGATTTGGACGGAACCCTAAAGAGAATTTTATTTTATTATTCCAAGGATGCCAATTTAATTATTTCTTACTTGTTAAATTACCAATTTGTTAGGTTGATTCATTTTAAAGTACGCTGCTTATATTCCTTGCCGAGTTAACCACCACAATTAACGTTTAATTAATACGCGCCTAATTAGCAAACCATTCGCCTATTTGGCTATAATTGGAGATGAATTGAACTGTTGGTCGGTTTCTCGTTCTTGTTTCCTGAATTAAATACGTGGTCTATGGACATTGTCCGCGGTCATTAAATGGATGCCGAGGGTGAATTAAAAAGAAGAAGCAAGTAGAAGCGAGTTGGAGGGTTTTTTGCGGGCGACCGCCGCGGCGCGCACGTACAAGGAGTCGGCGTCGCCGCTTCGCGATGTAAATGATCCGCTTGAATAATGTATCCCATTCTCGGGCATCCACGCGCATATAAGGCACACGACGACCGACCGTTACTTTACTTCTAACCAATCACTCCGTAGCCAACGTTTATACGTGTAAACGCCATTTGTGTACCACCGAGACTTTCCATCCCCTTTAACGAGAGTGATTTACTAACTAGTTCACGTTGGCAGTTTTTTGTGGATGAGACAAATTGTTCAAACTCAACCTAATTTACGTCACATCAGCGAAACTAGTTTAAACAAACTTGTTTACTTAACGACTCCATGGTAACGCAATATGCTCATGTAATTGTCTTAGATCAGGGAAGGAAGACTTGTGCGAGCGCGGTATTCGCCTAAGACTTCCGCTAGTCAGGGTCATCGGAAGACATTGACGATTATCTCACAGAGCGCTGTGTGCCTAGAGTATGAATAAGGCAAAATATGTACGTGTTATGTTCAATTTGGGCATTGTCTACGCGCGCGGCGTGCGAAGAGTTCACGGCTGCGCGAGCGCCGCGGTCGGCGGCCCTCCGCGCCGGTGCGTGGTTACAACACAATAGATAATACCTCGATACTACAGTTCCGTTTGCTTATCTTCCGGTATTTGCTGAGACAACTGCCGAAGACCGGGTGACGTGGAGAAGGAAGAGCAGGAAAGCGGACCCTGGTAGGGGCCGGGAGGTACCGCTCAGGTGCTGATGATGATTCACTATTAGACAACAAAGTAATTACACTACCGGAGATAATTGCAAAGATACACCTTTTCGTGACTTCAGCGACTATTATGGGTATTAAACAGATGTGGAAAACAAAAAAAAAATTATTATTTTACCAAATTAGCAGGTAGGTAGTAAATTCAATAAAAAATGAAAATAAAACAACAAAAAATGGAATTGATTAGCATTCTGTTTGTGTTTAGGCGTCCTTCAGCTGGCGCTCGTTCTGTGAATAATGCTGTATTAGATAGTATTTTTAGTTAAAATACGATTGCATCGACTGTAATAAACGGTTAGTAAGTATAATTGTGTATAATTTCAAACACAACAGCGAATGCAATTAGATTTTCTATTTATAACCCAAACAAAAAAATTGCACTGGATAATATCAACGAATATCCACGGCTCTGAGTAAGTTCTAAAATCAAATCCGCTCATGATGTCAGCCGGCCGGTATTCCATAACAATCTAATGTTGTCGATTTAAAGCAGCCTGCCTACGTATTAGGTATTCATTTAAAATCAAATTGCTGAGATATGCCCTAGGACTAGCGGTCTTGAATACCACAATGCATTAGGGCTATAGTGCAAGGTTGCTACAAATGATCTTTTGATATGATTTTATTGTCATAAAGATAACGTTACTATCATAATTTGTTGTGTCATTAGAGAGTAGGTAGTATAGACGATTCGCAATTCTAATACTCTACCGATTAGGATTTAAAAGAAGTAGTTGTGTGCTCATTCGTCGGTGAGCAAACAGTTGTCATAAAGACAAAATGTATGTAAATTAAATTAATTCTACCAAATCCAATTCAATACCGCCATTAACAGACTCTATATTAGAATATTCTCCGAGTTGTATCGCGTCTCGTCTGTCGATAGTCCGTTGGCAACCCTATAATAAATACCTCAAGACGTCGTGGCGAGAGAAAATGTTGTCTAATGATAGTGAACTTTAGTGTGCGCTGTTTAGTTTGAGAATGGCTTGTGGGACTTACAGACGCGCGAGCGGGTCACGACTGAGTCGCACGCGCGTTCGTGACCTTGCCGCGCGGCGCGCAGAGGTCACACTCTTGTGTTGATGCGCTGCGCCTTCGCCGCACCACAGACCACACTTTCCTGACCCTATGCACATTTATGTCGGGCCAAGAGTTCACATATGGCCGCACTATTGTATCCGATAATTGGTCTTTGTCATGCAGACTTGTAATTGAATTCTGTGAGCTGAGTAAACATAAATATCGTAGACATATGCATAAATGACGGCTTCCAGCTAATTGTAGTAGGCGCTTAAATATTTTACAGTTTGTCTGGGTTGTTCTATGTTGAAAATAGCTTCTACAGACTTGAGACAGGCATTTGAACTATTTCCCTACCAGGCAATCGAAAAGCGCACGCGTTGATGTCTTTTATATGGGCGTTCCTATTGGATGAGAACTCCAACCGATCCCGAGGTAATAACATGTCCAAAACGGCCAAATAATAGCTCTTTCATCTACTCGTAACATTGGCTGGCCTTTGTTTTAAGTAAGTAAATATAATTGAAGATTGTGGTTAGTTCTGCGTTCGCTATAGTTGCGGCTAAATGACTTGTTTACGTTAATATAATTACGGAAATGGTCGCTACTAATTTGATGACTCATCATTTTGTGCTAATTAAACCTATGAAAAATTCCATATCTCCAAATATGTCCGTTTTAGTCGTAGTAATGTGGTTATACTGTGCGTGTATTGTGTTAATTCAACCGCATTCACAATGAGGCAGACAGCTTGGCTTTCAGTCGCCGCGCCTGATGTGCGCGGCACGTATTACGTGACGATTCGGTTACGTGATTGCAATGCATATGTTTTAAAGTAACACAAGTGGATAATGTAGGCGGATTATTATCTTTATAGCTTTAATCAATGCACAATATATATTTTATAGGAACACAGTAATTAAGTATGTAACATACTGCTTAACTGCAATAATTATTAACATTGTTGATTACGTCATTGTATTAGACAACCGCTCTGTCCGTAGCTTGCGATCCGGGATGCAACTGTGCCTATTCCGCTCGCTGTATTTAGTAAAGGTCCGTTGGAGAGAAACTGTGAATGGCACCGGGTACATATTTATAACTGCAAAGAGACAGATTTACGCGAGTAATGGGGAAAAGGCCGTGGAATGAGAAATTCCGCCATAACAGGGCGTCGGTGACTTTCTCCGCGGGCGCGCGGTGGAGGCTCTCACTCGGCGCCTGCGCAGCCCCCGGCGGCGACGCGCCAGACGCAGGGCCTAGTTGCCGTATAACACATCCATTCGTCCCCAGTTCATGGTTAAATTTATGCCCACTTAATATGGTACTATATATGACGACATTGAAAACAACGGGGCTTTATCATTAACGACAAAATTGATATACGATTTTGATTACCATTTGCCCTTGGCCTTTGGACCATATATGTTGGACCGCCTTTGTTCCTAGGTATTATTTAAACTCGAAGGTAATGTATCAACGTTTTTACCTAGATACTTCTCACGGATTTCTATGGACGCGATTATAGATTTTCGTAAATCGGTCACGTAGAGTCGTTGCGATTCTTTTTTCGAAAACACGCGCCATAAATCATGTGGAAAGGTCCTCACCGGCGAGTCCTTACTTGGGCAAAAGTTGTAATGAACGCCACAGATGGTATCGCCACGCGGCGCGGGCGCAGCGTTCCCGCTAATGTCCCTCATTAAACGACGCACCAACAATTTGTATCTTCGCCACGTAGCCGAAGCAATACACCAGTTCGATTCACATGGTCCCGAGTGGCCTATGAGACAGATGCTTTATCCGATTTCAATTTTAATTATTCAAATGAAACCCATTAAAAAGGTTTGATTAATGACCGAATTAAATTTATTACGTGTTCAAGGATTTCGCTAACGTGAACATATTTTGCTAGTCGTTAAGGACTAAAATGTGTCCTGTTTCAAATGAGATAATATTATTATTTGTTCATTTACAATTTTGTATTTGTATAACGTGATTAATACCTATGACTATGGCGAAATGTTTATGTGGTGATATTTGAGGTTAGTCGAAGGTTTGTACGTGAGTGACTCGTGTTGTGTAGTGGAGACGGTTTACTGTTTGATCAGTATTTTCCATCCATCGGCAATTTAGCACCGATTAGCGCCCATCACCGCAAATTGTCGGTGACTCGGTGACGACGCGTCATAGCGACGCGGGCGCAGCCATCACTCGGTCTGGCTGCATTCATCGCTGGCGTACACACTTACACACACTTTGGCATTTACCTTCAACTTAGAAGCAATAATTGTTACACTCTTACTTGCTTACTCTCTTTTTTATTGTTTAAAGGTACATTTACTTAAATAACACTGTATTGTTTTCACTCGAAGCCGAGTTGGCGAAATGGTTAATGCCCTTGCCTTGACAGTTTTGAACACATTCTGAGTCATGCTTCTGACATGTCAAACAGTATGTGTTTCTTCAAACTGTTGCCAAGTTATCGTTTAGACCAAAATATGTTTTTTATTGAATTTCATTTCAAATATCGGGTTTATTATTATTCTTATTTCTTATTGTAGATGAAAAAATTCTACTTCTGTCACTGATTTACAACTATATATTATAGGTAGTTTAGAAATATCATTGCCGATTCCTATTTTGTTCAATAGTTTTAAAATTTATTTTAATATATGTTTGTACCTCTAACTGTGAATCGGTAGATCGGTGACATAGAGTAAGACAAAAATGCTTAGAATTTCCGTAAATTTAAATAGTATGGGTTGTAAGTATACTCAGTAAGGTTAAGGTGTCCTCTGTCCAAGAGTCAATCACTTGGCCGTGCGGTGTGCTGTAGAGTAGAATATTGCACCAACCCATTCCAATTAGGGCCTGTTTATACGTCGCCGCTTACAAACCGGACAGTAAACGCGTAAGTGTCGTGCCCGCACAGTCACCTCGTAGCAACCTCACAGAAAATGAGCAGTCTACCCTATTATCGCGCACATGACGCGGTGACGATGCGGATGTGGCACGACGACTTTGCAAGTGCAACACGATTACTGTGCGGTGATTATGCGGGCGCTCCGCGTTTGTTTACAAGTAATAAAACAAGCTTTAGCGAAACTAAAATTACATTTGGGACAAATCGTGCAGAAACAGTGTACGTGCATATGGGTTCTTATGGGTATCATAAAAGGCAACTTAGGTCTTCGAGGCCAACCGGCAAGGACCTCCGTAGACCAGAAAATGAGCAGCAGCAGTTTCTGTTGCCTAGGAGTTTTAAACACTTAAATTTCCAACACGCCTGCCCGGCGCGATGAATTGGAGATTATAGCAAAAGCTTCCGCTAATGTCGAGGAGGCTCAATTTCAGCTGTGGACTTTTAGGGGTTAATGATGTGACTGCCCAAATGTAATCCTAAGTATGAATGATTCACGTTCAGCGACCTTTTTTAAAGCAAATATATATTTCCAGTGTTTAATATCAATTAAATTACCCACATATTCATTTTGAGTACGCTTTTAATGGTTTTTGAATGGTGTCTAATAAACTTAAATTGTCATCCATCAATCACTCGCACGTAATTGAATCGTCAATAGATTTATTTATTGCAATTTTAAAATAAACTACTTAGTTAAATTAAAAATCGTGTCAAGTTATACATCTTATATTATCACAAATAAATACTTATTTAGTTTTAAATAGTGTGACGTTTAAAGTGTTGGATATCGTTATGCCGTTTATTTTAAACTCACGTCATAAATGTGATTATTTCTTGTAATAAAGTCGGCATTCAAAGTAAGTGCAGTATAATTGTAGTTAGTGCATGCAGGTAATGGAAGAAACTATATAAACAGTAATTTTTATGATGTCAGTCTTTTGATAATTATGGTTGTTTGTATTTGCAAGTGATACACAATCATAATATTATATTAATAATCAAGCTAATTTCATTTCATAAATGCACAGAGTGACATGAAAGTTGCAAACTAGAAACGGTATGTTAATTATTTGGATTAATTAATTTGACACTTAATTTATTCCACCTCTACAGTAACCTTGACGTTGCGTCATGAAATAAAAAAGGTTTTTTAAAGCTCGCCCATATCCATATCAGACACGAATTAGTTCTGCATACAGAAATCATAGTAGGTTGAGGCCTTTTGGCGAAGCAAGTCATTTTCTTGAAAAGTCACTTCGTTGCAAGTCTTCGTCCTTCGATATATAGGATGTCACGCCGAGTGTATTTTCGTACTCGGCGACAGATACTGAGGTAGTCGTTTCTTATTTAGTCAGATTCGGACTTTACCTAGAGTACGTTTCAATAGAAAAAGACAAATAGACAGACAGCACGACAACGATAACTATTATCCGCAGAAATCTAAAAAAATACTTTTTTCATTATAGGTTCTTCTTTACAATTCTGTGTATGTTGTATTGTGTTGTGCTCTACTTTTGTCTTTTTATATTAAAACGTACTTTACGTATTTTTATACAATTTGTAGGTACTTACGAGGACATGATGAAATTAGAGTGCTGGCTTTTAAAGAAAAAATAAGAATATCTCGTTGCATAGAGCGGATGGCTGGTGCTTTTAAGTCTAATTGGCTTCTAATTTGAAATTCAAATATGATTAGCCGCCGAGGAGGGCTCTTAAGAAAAGGGGATTCCGGCGAGGAGTTGCCATTATGGGAACACTGATTGAGTGCGCGTTCTTGTCATTTTGATCGCGCGCTGCACGTACGGGCGCCTACGACTTTATAAGGATAATGGATTCTAGCAAAACTTGTCATTTCCTTAGCATAATGAACAATATTAAGAGGGCCGCTAAGTGTAATTGGGGCTCGGCGGCGGCGGTGCTCGGCTTATGCGGCCGCATAATTGCGTATAATAGGCGACTTTTGCAACGCACGCGTACTCAGAATGTTTAACTCCCTGAGACAGAAGTTTTGAAACACTCTGCAATTATGAGATAAAGGTATGCATTACACGATTAACTTAAATATCGTTATTGTGTTTTTCCCGTTGAACGACTACGGTTGAAGGCATGTTAAAAATTACATCCAAAAGGCCGAAAACTTCTCACATATTCCAAAAGCGATGTAGCGCCAGCGACAAAATGAAAATTAATTACTGTTATTTTTAAGCTGATTCGCTGCATATTGTTCCGCAGACTGAGAAAAGCCATCTAAAAACATATTTGAATTTCGTAAAATCAAAATATAGCCTATTAAATTCTGAATTGAATTTGAAAGCATCAGAGAGTTCCCGACTTCAAATGTTAGTTATTATCAGTTTATTAAATAGCCAAGACCTACAACGTTTTGATCGAGGTAGCCATATTTAACAAAATAAATATCATCGTTGTATTTTTTGAGCATGCCGTTTAATAATGCTTTAATTAACTGTAATGTTATCTTTATTTCTGTTAACTTAATCGGAATATTGGAGGGCTAACGAGGTGGTGGGCGGTGCACGTCAATTCCCTCTTTTTACAGGGCTCGCATTTTATTTAAAACAATGGCGAACGTGGCCGGCATACGCTGTCCCGGCTGCGCCTGCGCCGCGTCGCTGTCTACATTGCCAATCAATAGCTGCCCGTATAATTCCTACAACTTTACTATATACAAAAATACTTCATTGTATTTTAAGCTACTCGCAGCATACCCACGATCGTTTTCCATCACTTTGGTATACTACAAGACCACTTATCTGAGCTTATACGTGATTATAACCTTGTTTGAACTGTCCGATTGCGACTAACGAGTGTAACTGCCAAGTTCCGGTCCAATTCGATTGATATATGTTAACTGTCTCACTTTAATCGATGATTCGAATTTATATCGTATGACTTGAGTTCGTTAAATGTAACGTCTCAAAATTGTGTTTAGGTTTACTCTCGGATATCTGCCGAGTGGAGCGTCGGTAAACTATTGGTTAGGGTATCCCACTCGTAAGCAAGAGGTAACGGGGTCGGATCCCGCTGCCGTCATGTACCAATAACTTTTTTCTGAGCGAGGGAAACCATCGTTATGAAATATGCATATTCAGGCGACTAAATGTGTCACCATGATTCAACCTGGCTTGGTTCCCCTGGTAGCAGGGTCACGGAGGTCAGATAGCAGTCGCTTTACTGTAATTACCTGATCTGCCAAATCCTGGATCATGGTCAAGGCGGACAGCGGGCCCACAACCGGGACATAACGCCACGATGATTTTTTTTTGCCTTCAAACTTGGTAGTGCTACGTTTAAGACTAATGAATTTTGATACTTTGTAGATTTGCTGAGAAACTTGCATTTATATCCAGTAGGTAGGATTTCAGGATATAAAGTTTGGATACACTTTACCTACGTAAGACGCGCCAAAGTAACGGTCACCCTGTGGCCCAGCCACCTGTGTCACATGTGTGAGCGAAGAGGTTGACTTGTTCCTTAGGCAATGGTTGGATTGTAACCCAACGAGGAAACGCAGCCAGTTTTCCAGCTTTCTGTAGTACCTATATACTTTTTTTATATCTAAGTAGGTCTTTATTTTGTTTAATGAATTAGGTTAATATTAGGTTACTATGATGGTGTCATTATATTCTACTACTTATTTGTAAGTTTAAAGTATGATTATGTAACATAGTAACTCGAATAGTTTACAACGTTCACAAAATATATATAAGTAGGTACGTAATAAAAAAACGATCATGTCAGTTTAACTTACTGTGGAAATAACTATTTATCATTATCAGTTTGTGAGATCACATCATTAGTGGACCAAGTGTTGTGCTTGGTTGTGAGTAGATGTCACCACTAAACGAGTTTGCTCGTGTTAATATGCGAGTTGGCTGATAGATGCCGCTACTTGTTACAAAGGTGAATCACGTTCGTAGTATAATTTTCTATAGCTTTTGTTTCTAGTTTTCATTATTTTAAAAGAGTTTAGGTAGTTGGGTGGTTAAAGTTGCCGAATAGCGAGATTGTTCATACTTATTACTTATTTTAATATAACTAACTTTCAATAATATTATTTTGTAATACAATAAAATACTAATTGTTAGTAATTAGGTAATTCGGGTAGGTATTTAATTAATGACGTTTTTGAAATAAATTATGAATAAGGGATATACATACTATAGCATTCTGAGTATAATTCTTAATATTATGAATCTTTAAAATGAAGTAGGTAACAGGAGCGTCGGTGGACGAGTGGTTAAGGTATCCGACTCGTAAGCGAAAGGTACCGGGTTCTTATCCCACTGCGGCTATGTACCAATGACTCTTTTCTGAATTATGTACATTAATTGAAGACTCTGACGGTGAGGGAAAACATCGTGATGAAACCTGCACATTCACACGACTGAATGTGTAAACATGATCCAATCTGGTCAGGTTCCCGTGGTAGCAGAGTCACGTAGGTCAGATAGCAGTCACTTTACCGTAATTACCTGATATGCAAAAACCTGGATAATGGTCAATGGGGTCATGGACCCCGGGACCCTTGTGCGCGAGAGAACAACCGGGACAAGATGTATTTTTTTATTAGAATGAAGCAGGTAACTACTAAAATCCTATAGGTAAATGAATATTTTAAATAAATAGCGGTTGTAGTTATTAAAAATAGTTTCATTTTCTTAGCATTACCGACCTTAATCTTCACAATTTATGGTCATTTAGTACACAACTGCCATAAACGTTTTATTGACAGTCGTTACTTGAATCCGTGCATAAGGCGGTTTTATTGCGATTTGCTGTTGGATTTTATTCGAAGCCGGCCTGCGCGGGCGCAGCATCGCGCGCGATGACTCTTCGCGCACTTCTCACTATAAAATGTATCAGAGCGCTTCAATAACAGAAGAAATGCCCATTACGACACAAGAGGAAGTCCATTTCACTGCTAAGAAATGAATTCAGTATTTCGATTTCGCAAGTAGGTATGTATTCATTGGTATGATGACTTAAAATTTATAAGGAGGCGGCATTTACAAACAAGACAGCGTTGTGCAAAAATTTGCAGCGTCAATTTATGGGAACCTTTCGAAGTCTTACAAAAACGATATAAAATAACAAGGTGTTTTAGGTGCTACGGCGGGTGGCTTGCATTTTTATATTCCGCTGGCGTCGGAATAATAACTTATAAACAAAATTGTTATGCGACTGTGATTTCACTCGTTGATATTTTAAAGAGCAAAATGTTGAAATATCATGTTTCAATATGAGTAGGTAAATATTTTGTACAAAGTTACTGCTTTGGCCTATAATCTTTAGTATATTTACTGGTACTAATAGTATGAGTCACAAAGAGGGAGTGAATTTATTGTAACTTGGTTTGGAAGCTGTATCCAATCTGATATCTTGAAATCCAGCTGATATCTTGGAGGACAAAGTGGTAGTTGTAATAACATACCTTCGGGTATCAAGATCGCCAGTGCAGTCACGTTTCCATTGTTCGTGGGCGGCAGATAAAAAGTTCACCGAGAGCTTCTCGTAATAATTACTTTCAGGACCGGGAGTGGGATCGCGGAACAAGAAGCTTAATTACCTAGTACTCATAAAGTACGGCGCGGCGCGGAGGCGGGGGTCGCAGAGACCGACGACTCGCTTACAGACCTTCTAGCCTTTGATCACAGCCGATTGTCGTGGCCGTCTCGCAAATCATAGCTGGTTAAACATTTATTGTTACCTACATTTTAGTATCTAGTACTTAAACAAATCGAGACCGACAATGAGAGGAAGGTACTAGGGACTTATAGTTCATTAAGAACGGATTTATAATTAACTAAGGGCCACGAACCGCACGAGAGCACAACCAGGATTTAACGCCAAGGTGATGATGATGAGCGACCCGCCCCGGCTTCGCACTGGTTTTCTTAAGATCTCTGTATGCATGTGTTATACCTACATATAAAGCTTCCGGAGGAAATTCTCTAAATGATCGTTGAAACCGTTGTTGAAAAAGTTAGCGTATATACAGGCAGACAGACCAGTAAAGCTACTTTATTTTATAATACGTAAGGAATAATGATAATAAATCATTGAACCCGGAATTTGCTGATTTTGTTTCATCTTATTTGCAATAAAATAATGGACTGGATTAGTGTATGACAGTAATAAAGTATTTAAAAGTAGGTATATTAATAATAATATAAAAATCTATATTTCTAATTGTATTTAATGCTTATATGATGTTTCACTGCTTGTTTGATGGTCGTATCGCCCAACCAAATCTTGCCGAAAAGTTAGACTTATTAAGTCAAAAGTGAAGTTTTGAAGTAAAGTTAGGCCGTGTAGGGTTCCGTAGTGGGGTAAATAAACAAAATAGCCGTAATTTTAAGTTACGCCCTTCTAAATAAGATCCCTGCCTGCACGAACCGAGAATATTAGCTTGCCTTTTTAAATAATACTAAGGTTGTAGAATGAGCTCCATTGGGAGTACAACATGGAGTTCTTCAAGAAAGGGGTAAAAAGGTTTTTGCGGGGTCGGCAACGCGTGGGTAATGCACATGCAATCACTATACTGCAAACGTCGATGGACTGCCGTGACTGCTTTGCTTACCATCAGGCAGATCGTAAACTTGTTTGCTATCTTTGTGGTAGGTATATAAAAAAGAAGAAATCGCTAGTCTTATACCTTTATATAAATGGATTTGAGATATTTTGATGGTCTCAAGATGGTGTACCACAACGAGTCAGGACATCGCGACGCATAGTTTGGGAACCTCAGCATTTACATAATATATATATATATTGAAGACCGAAACTCTTGCACCGACATACTAATACTATTATAAATGCGAAAATTCAGAACTCCACCGATTGTTTTGATTAAATTCGGAGATAGGCTACTTTTTATTCTCCTCTCCTCCCTTACTTTTATTCGATATAACGTGTAGTCCATGCGGGCCTCGGGCGGAAAGCTAGTCGTAAGTAAATCAAATATTTTTAAGTTTAAATCTGTGAAAATTGCTGACCCATCTTTGAACCCAACCCAATAACTTTGGAAGACTCGAACGAACTGGTGATCGGATACACCGCGACCATACCGACCGACCGAATTATGGCACGTCAAAATCTGTTTCTGTGTAACTTTTGTCATGTGTACGAGAGCATTCAATAGCATTGAGTCCACCTCTAGTTTAAACTTAAACCATGACACGGATTTGTTGCTTGCCTGATAGGATCATGCATGGACTCGTTGTAAACGTGGCATTTGCTTGCTATGTTATTCATTGTAGATAGGTATATTATGTAGGTATATGTGACGCAATCACCATTGCAACTGGGTTAGATATCTACCATCGGTTAGGTAGGATCATGAACATTTTGTTACTAGCAACCTGTCCCAGTTTCACAACATGTATTTTTCTATGAAAATATAGAAAATATATTTTCATATGTATTTAAAACATTAAAAGCCGTCGCGAGGTGAAGAGGAGTATAGAGGCGGATAGCAACTTTCTTAGCTTTATTTAACTAATCCAAGTTATTGTTATACATATTAAGAATGCTCCTAAAACCTATCTCAACTATGAAGTACCTACATCTACACAGAGTTGAAGTACTGCCTACTGATCATCTAAAACGAGCAACAACAATCAAAGAGTAGTGCGAGGTCGCTTGCCGTGCCTATTTGATTGTGTCACATTGTGGGAGGTGCCATTTGTAATGTGGAGCTTTTAAGTGTTAGCGCGCGCATGTAGCGTATCGCAAGATCGGCGCGGCGATAGGCGCAGCACGCGAGCTGCGCCGGCGCATGCTGCGGTCTTTCGGCGTCCTTCGAGCCCAAGCATAAATCTCGTAGGAGCGAGAGCCGTGCCTTGTCGCCATTCGTCACCGTTGTACGCCGCGGCCGGCTGAAAAACGAACGTGATTCGGTTATTACAACGCAATATGCGCGACGCTTAGACGCCTCATTAAATAAATTTATCCCATTCGACCACGATTCGCTACGAGTGCAATTCAGCTCAGGAGTGTAGACAACGTTTAATTAATAGCTATCGTGTCTAACGCGTTTTTTATGTACACGTATTTTACTCGTGTCTACATATGTAGTTCATTGTTGTGGGCGTCCATCGATTATATGCAAATTATTTGGAGAGTAATAGAAATCGAAAGATTGGAACATCGTCGGGTCGCTTCGGCCCGTCGGAATAATTGCGTGACTAAACCGCGAGTCGTAGGCTCTGTATCAGGCTCGCAATTCATTCATGTCGAGCCAACTTTGTAATTAATGACACGATATATTAGAATCGAATTCGTTTAGGGTCGCTAAGAAATGTTCTTGGCATAAATCTTTGGCTTTTCGTTGTTAATTTTGTTTATTAATTAAAGTAATGCAACGTGTCTGAAATATTATACACATTTCTTTGAAGTCGAGAGAGCATTTTTGAATAAGTTTGTCATTTGTTACATACAGATAACATATGAGATACATTTAGATGGTATCTCATATTTTCTTTTTATGTAACAAATGACAATAACATGAGTTATAAAGATAAGATTCGATGGAATGGCGGGACTTTAGTGTGTGCAGTAGGTATCTATGCTATGTCATCTATCTATATATTCTTAATCATTCGATATTTAGGATTATACTTATTTATCTTAGCTGGAAATTGAGTGGAAATAAGAATAGAAGCCATTAAAAGTGACCATTAGAATTGAAATTTTTTACTAATTATAGTATATTGCCTAAATTACATCTCCAGTTGGAAGTTTTATCACTCTCTCACGCTCGAACTTTTCTAACGGCCATCACTATATTTAATTAGCTTCCAAAATAGAGCCCCCATAAATTTTATAGCAACATGGAGGTGTAATGTGGCGTCGATAGAGCCGAGCGCGCCGATCTCGCCCGCGGCATTCATTTGGGTATCACAATTTTACGATAGCATTTATGATTGATTAATCAGTGAGCCTAAAGTTGATCGCTTCCGCACTTAGTCTTGTGATTGCAAAAGAGAGGATCGCGTCTATACTAACTTCGTTTGTAACGATGATGAATTCTACTACAATTGTATGTGCGGATGGAGTTGTAATTAGGTGTCATTGGACTCCCACACGTAGATATTATTACATGTGCATCCCGTAATAGTCCACTGCTGGTCTAGAACCTCCTCCACATCAGTTTAGGGCTTTGCCGTAACCTCCACGCCTGGGCTGAAGATCGCATTGAAATAGAAATATAATACATTTATTACACAGAAAAACAACACCATAAAATAAAATATACAAAGTAGCATTGATTTAAACACAATAGAAAACGCTGTTGCCTATTTCTTGGTCTGCGGAGGTCCTAGTTGTAAGCCTCTAAGATATTAGTCGCCTTTTACGACACCCAGTCGAAAGGGTTGGTGCAATTCTACTCTGCCGGAAACACGTATTATATGGTTCGCGAAATCTTTTTATAAATGTTTAACACTTAACAAAAGAAGAAAAGTAATTATGCTTGAAGTAAGTTCAGATGTTGCGATAAATAATCGCCAAAACCACTGAATGGATTTAAAAAATTCTTCCACCAACAGGAAACTCTTCCGGTAATAGGCCTCGGCCGTGGGTGGACACCATCTTTTAGTCTAAGTCATACTGCTAAACGGCTTTTGCCGTTTTCCGGAGTCTGGAAAAGTTCATGGGGTTATAGGTCTGGACAACGTTATCGTCGATCAAAAGAATTTTCCCGTAAATCTTCCTACCGCCATACCCCTTTCCCAATAGGCGGGTATGCTCCACCGAAGACTGCATCTACACATTAATGGCAGTCAAATACGACTATCGATTATAAACAAGCTACATGTTTCCTGAGTGGCATAGGGTATACATAGGGCACTATTTTCGGCAAAGTAATAGGATTCTGAGGGACATTTGAAGGAGAAATAACGCAAGTAAGCAAATAACGTCCAGTTTTACATAATATTAGGTATTTAAACTAGCTACCTGATCTGCATATCGCAACAAAATAAGACCTACTCAATGCATTTACATATACAATATGACATGTAATAGTTCTGTAATGAGATTGATAGCTCGTGACACGGTAGTTTATCATTAAGCACGGCCAGTGCGTGTGATTAAAATTACGCGGGTAGCCGATTGCACGATTTCTACTTCCATAGTGCAACCGGCAGGCATAGAGCTACTCATAAATAATTGAGTTCAAACATAGCTGCCACGATAAGATCAGAGTTTGAGGAGTAGCCTGAATGTGAGCGCGGTAACGGCTTCTTTCGAACGAGAGTGATGGCTACCATCTGGAGTTTATTGAGGTTTTGACCCGAGCCGCGTTCTCGCAGTCGACCACTAAATGGACGGATAAACGCTGGGCATTCACTACCATACTAAATCAAACTCTAAAGGAAACGTGTAATTTATAACACATTGCTTACGTAGGTACGGGTGAAAAGGTAAGTTACCATATTAAGGACACAGGTAATTAGCTCTATAAATAATCTTGAATTCACTGCTGCTAAATAAAAGCGATGATTTTTAAATTAGAGGATATTCAAATGATGCAATAAGATTCATTGTTGAATATTTAATAAAACTGTCTTATGCTTATGTACTGTATTGTTACTCTATTTTAAGCAGGCGATCAAGTTAGGTACCTCCAACCGCAACCACTGTATTTTCGTAGTCATTGTCCGCAATCCAGGCTTATCTCCAAAAGTTCTCGGGAAACTAACAACCAGCTATAACGCACTTCTAGACAAACACATAAATGCCGACGTTCTCGACCGACATGTCTCGTTACAGTAAAATTACACTTCTCGTTTCCTAAGAAAGCTGAGATGTCCGGCTGATACGCGGCAAATGTCAGGCATCACATTGTGGAGCCTGCAATTTCGTTTGACCCTGAACACGGCATGTTTCATGAACAAAAATTACACAGTAGAAGACGTTGATATCACTTTGAGAATCTGACCGTGTAATATTGCTGTAGCTATTACGGACACCGTAGCATCTTCAAAGTGCCTCGTAAACGCGGTGCGCAGCTACTAGAAATGTAATTTAGCGGTACTGAGAAAGACACGATGTCTATCGCCAGATGAATGAAGCAGTGTGATACCGCAACACATTTTTTTCTGGTAAAGGTGTTCCAGATACGTATCTCTCAATCACGTTGCCCGATGGCAGTAACTGTGAACGAAGGTATTTTTCAGACACTTGTTTTTACAGGATCTTGCAGTACAACTAACAGAGTTATAACACTTTTCTTCGTTTATTGTAATTGAATAATAGAAGAGCATGAGTGCATTACCACCATAAGCATAATATTCCTGTGCGATAGTGCTGTCACATTGGCTAAGATTTGACAACGTTAGTGTTTAAGAAGAAGAAGAAGAAGTTAAGAGGTTTTATAGTTTTAGAGAAAACGAAATTGATTTTTGAAATAAAAATAATCCTGATAACCAAGGATGAGTTATTTTGGCCCGAGTGAAGCTAATGGCCCCTTCTTTTGGCCAATTTTATTTGGCTAATTCTTCACCAGCACCAAACACCTACACAGTATGCTGTTAAAGCTGCAAAGGATTTTTTTCTTAAATGTAATGTAATTAAACATCTCACATTATTTGCAATTCAGAGTATACCGTAGTATACAGAGAAGTGTTTCCAATAAGAAACAAACTTGTTATAGATAAAAAAATATCGACACTCAAACATGGCGCCATCGAGATCCAAACATCGGATTGAATTAAATAAATGTCACCCATTCCTAAAAACGAGGAGTGCGACAAAAACTACATATAGATACTTTAATTTTAATTTAATTGGTCCGAGCGAGAGTGACATTCGAGGCTGTCAGATTTAAGTCGTGTTCAAGGTGATAGTCTCTCTCACGTCGAACCAAAATGGCGACCGAGTTGGCATTTAAATGCCATGCATTTTTAAATTCATGCGACGTATGCAATTAACAATTCGACTTCGATTACTTTGTCATAAACGGCGTGTGTTTATCGCTGGTGTCCGTTAGGAAGCTAGTTAAACATTCATGACACTATCAGTGTGGAATTAACTTTACGATTCCAGAGAACATTAAGAATATTAGCACAGGCATAACCTGCATTATTTACGAGTGGGATGACTATTACTATTCTCATTACCTCCGTACATATGTACACATTAAGTTTGTACATATTATGCTATGCAATAAAACGGGATATTAGCCTATTCTCGAAATGCCTCATGCTTCCTTATTAAAACTCATTTAAAATCAGCTAGTTGTCTAAAATATTCTTATTGAGCCCCTTATTAGAAAATGGACTGTGATATTTAGTTTCGTTTAATTTATTATACAACAGTATTTATTCGATTCTCGAATAAAAATGTAAAAACAAGTGCTGGGTATATGAAGATAACTGCAAAATCTCATACTATCAATAATGTATAAGAGTGCGAATACACATATAAGGATCGCTGGCTGGTCTCTAGTTAGATCGGGACAATTTATCAACGCTGTCAAAGTTTTGATTTACTAACCTGCAGCATCTACTGCATGGGATAGCTGTAGAAAATTATATGCTCGGTCTTGTTAATAAACTTGAGTAACTAAAGATTTTTCGATTTGTGATATCAGCACAAAAGTCGTGCTTACAATTTTGTAAAATCGACTTACACGCAAAAACAATAAGCGCTATTTAGTATTGCCATAAACTACGAATTAGTATGAAACAGGTCCGCGAACTAGCTCTACTTCTTGCTGAAGAAGAACGCCGCGACACTTCACTGCGACAGACAATCAATTATCCACAATCCATAATCACGAACAATTAATTTTTTCTCGGTGCATTTAATAGGACTACGCTTTCGTATGTTATTTTCTCGATAAGGGTCAAATTGACCCGCCCGCGGCCTATGTGAACAAAACAAGCAATTTACGGCATTCGATACATTACGGTTTTTATTATTATTCAACTCCGTTGGTTATCTCGTTACAGCAGGCCTGCCGTGGTAATAACAGTGCCCGTCGTAATACTTAGAGGTACATTCTGGAATTATGTAGCTAAAAGTCGCTATCGACATCGATTCGGTCGAGCACAGGTCATGAATTTTGTATTTATTTATAAGGCGTATTCGTATTTCTCGCCATCTACCCTTAAAGTTATGAGAAAGCTCACATGAACAATGGCACGTTTTATGATCACTTGACCTGTTTATGACACCGGGCGAGACAAACATAGAGCATCACGCCGCCGCACAAAGGGGGGTTTTTGATAAATCGTCGAAAAGAAACAAAGGGCGCATAAATTTATCGCCGACGACCTGCTTATCATGATCGGCCGGACTTTCTCCGAGTGTCGATATCGCGCGGTCAGCGGCGGTCCGCGTTGCGCCACGCCGCCGCCGCCCTTCGGCCACCTTCGGCTGCGCTGCCCTATGCGCGGGCGCATCACCAACCATCGTATACCGTATTTTAATCTACAGAATTAGGTATTCAGTTAAATTCAGGGTGGTTAATGGCCCTTAATTAAATTCCAAAATGTAACTGAATGACACTACGAAATTAAACGTACATTTTTTAAACCGCTAAGTGGCACCGCGCAATCAAAATAATTACGCTCAACTGTGCATCACGTAATAAATCCAAATTTAAAAATTACTGCAATTGCATCACCTTAATTTTTTATGACACTGCAGCAGCGGGGACAGTACCTGCCGCGGCGGCTCTCACGATGCTCGCGACTCATTGAAAGGGTGCGCGGATCTAAGCGCTTCTTTGAAATGCGAATGAAAAGAAAAGGGCTGCGTTTTATGGGGAGACAATGACCAAACAAAACATTCGATGACCACCGATGACCAGTACCCATGATGACCGGTGTGGGAAGAAACGTTGGCCGCTTTGTTAGGCTTGACCCTTTCATTGTGTCACTTCAGTTTGCGTGCCACTGTTTCATACCTATAGTTAAACGAAGAGGGTCAATTCAAAAGATATACCGGTATCCTATTGTGAATGTTTATTTTTTGCACGCCTTAATTTGTCAGGTAAAGTAAAAAGAAAGATAAAAATCGTCGAGAGCGCGCTTCCCATGCGAGCGTACATTTTCCACCTATAATTACGTACACTCGGCATGGCTCCCCGAGATATTTTCGTGTGCACGACGTGAAGGGCTTACACAAGAACTGTTCGGCCAATTCGGAG
Source organism: Blastobasis adustella (assembly GCA_907269095.1). NCBI lineage: Eukaryota > Metazoa > Arthropoda > Insecta > Lepidoptera > Blastobasidae > Blastobasis > Blastobasis adustella. The sequence goes on along the minus strand of OU026123.1, from coordinate 9,914,915 downwards.
AACAGAAATGTGATAAATCGGACCCTCCAATTATTGCATTCGGTACGCGAAAGGTACCTACTCACTATACTTATGGCGATTATTGGCCAAAATCGGTACCTGTGCTCGTTACGCCAATCATACACTGCCCGCCGCACCGTTGCTCGCCGAAAAGTTAACATAATGCACACTTCGTATTTTGAATACTAATTTTCTTAATGTCAAAATTAATATTTAATCAAGTTGACTTTTATTTTTCATAAATAATTTTTCATGAGTTTTTCATAAATATACAAAGATATTAAATCAAAATCTTTGATTTTTCACCATAAATGACTAAGGTACCATTAACGGTCAGAAGAAGCCGTTTGGACGGATAGTTAGAATCTAATTTGACGCGACATACCCTGCAGTCTTATTGGAAAGTTAGTGCTCGCATAATTTTTTTGGCTCACAGATAGTGAATCGTATCAGACGGCCCATTAGCTATTTGCTTGACTAGTTAATGTTATTTGGCTACTTAAAAAACGTCCACGACAGTGTGGCATTATCTGCGGCCATCCATCTCCGCGTCCGCGTCCGCAGCCCGCGAGCCGCGAGTGGGCGCGCCGCATGTACCAACTCTCAAATATAAGGCATAATTTTGTAATTATGTAAAACGGTTAAAAACCAAGACTTAAATTGTTTGCTATCTGTAACGCAATATAAATTAATGGCCGTCATAATAAAACTCAGCGACGGCAAATCTCTTAAAACCGTTTCGGTCTCAATCAATTGACGTAAGTGTTCTACTTTTATTACTTATTCAATTAAGTTTATACGAAATCGATGTTAGCGGCTAAGGTGAATGATTAGATTTATAAGGAAATATTTTTTTCTCGATAGATAACGGCTCTGTTACATCTAGATGATTAACGACTCCTGAATGAGTGTTAATGGTTTTGGCTTTCATTAAATTTGCCTTTTTGTTTGTAATAACGAGGGACTGATTAAATTATTTGTGATCGTTTAGGGTTATATGCTGGGCAAATATAGTAGGAAACATGTAAAGTCCGTGGCAGGGCAGCTGACCCGCGGGCGCGCGGCCGCGGCGTCCACGCCTCCTCGCACTCAAATTCGACGCCTAATTACCCGCCGCCCGCGCCACCGCCAACAGTTTATGTTTCCTTAGCCCATTATTTTAATTAATTCCTATGTGGCCGAGTTTTTCTCACGCTGCAATATCATGGTATAATAATGTAAATTTTTACTTATTAAGATGTTTTATGATTGCCAAGGTGCCCATTCAGTTGTACCCATGTACCCATGGTATTATGTGTAATAAGGTATGACATTATCTTAAGAAGGTATATTTCTCCAATTAATACAATTATCCGTGTAAGATATTACGGTTTTAGTAGTCTGGATTTTTAGAACTACGTTTAATCGTCGCGATGTAACGAATTCTGCAGTAGTCATGCTCATACATATACCATTTCGTTCGCACCGCTGCAATGACTTATGGACAAAAAAATAAGACAACAGTCCCCAACATTACGACGGGCCACCCTTGGCGAGTGTTCTGCCCGAGAGCCCGATGTCACCCTTCTCCGCGCGTGTGGAGCGAGGAGCGAGCGGCGCGAGCTAGCGGCCGCAGTAGCGAGCCGCGCCGCACCCGGACCGCACCGCCGCCGGCCGCTCACTGCCGCTCACTGAGCCACCGACAACCCGCCGGACGCGCTGACCCCCGCCGGACTGCACTGACCCCCGCCGGACCGTACTGACCCCCTCGCACCACTGTACACCTGACCGCGACATGCGAAGCGCCCCCGGACGCTGAGCGGGGTTGCCCAGCTGCCCCCACCGCGACCAGTTCTCGACCCGTTCCTCAGGTATTTTCGAATATTGTCTCACCTTACCTGTTCTTCTTTGGTTTTATCGCGTGTTCAATGAATCGTGTTCTAGTCAATGGACTACTCGTTTTTTTTTTATAAAAACTGTACTAGTTTCACCCACTCATTGTAAACCCACGAATGCCGTAGTTTAATTAATTTGGGCGATTCCTATTTTAATCAATATTGTTACTTACTCAATATGTTTACATTCATAAGAACACTAAATGAAAAAAACTATCAGACGTTATTGAAATTAATATAGGCGATCGTAATTTACGTTTATTGGCTTTAATTAATGGGTAAATACAAAATGCGTACCCACAAAAAGTGTTAGGTGTAATTGAGGATAAACAATATGAATGCTAGATTTCCGGTGCGGTGGGATAATCCGCGGGGATCCCTACGCGGGCGGCGGCGGCGGCGGCAGCGGCAGCGGGCGCTGACGCGGCTAATAACTAGGCAGCGCGTTTCCGCGTTGTGGCGGCCGCGGCCTGCGTCAACACATTTTATTGCGAGTGTGGCCATGAGACCTGAAGCGTAGCTGTTTTTTGCTTAATGACTTATTTATTAAAATTCGACTGTAATAAAAAACAGAGTTAATACTTAAAGTGGGTATCTATGTCAAAACTTCAAACAAAATACATAAATAGCAGTGTCTAATAGATGTTTAATGAATATGTATCGAGAATCCACCATCGAGATAAATCTACTTGATTATTCCTCTGTCACGAGGCCTCGATTTACTGATTACGAATTGGATACGAGTACAGGTTGGTTATATAAACCCGAGTTGCCTCGTGCAGATGGTTTAATATGAAAATATTTTTTTACTAAATAACGGTAAAAGCACAGGCTATACGCAAAGAGAATTTAAATGTTAATGCAAATAGGCACTTAATTTGCCAACAGGTCAAGAGCTTCGCCAATAAAACTTGTACACAATTTAAAATACTCCATGAATGGCTCTAAATAATAAATTGCGCTGTTACGGAATTCGGAATGGCGATTTTGTTGGACTGTAAACATCGGATGTTTCGAGCTCGTTAACGACCTCAGGGAGAGAGGGAGCTCTAGAAAAAATAAAAAGAAATGATAGGTATGTCTAAACACTTGAAAAGTTGGTATTATGATGTCACGTATAGGGACGAGCAAAGCGCCGCAAAGCGGCCCGCGCCACGACACACATTAGAATAGTATTTTCGAATATCAAATATTGATCATGGCAGCGGTCGCTGTGCACACAGTTAATGTTTATTTCTCTAAAAACGTCCACGTCGGCTCGCGACGCTCACATTTTTGTGCAGCTAATAATTGATTTTTTGTTTGCCCACGAGTGTTGCCGTACAAAGCCAACTGCAAATAGATTTAGGAAAATTTTCTCACGGTTTGCGAAATATAATATAGGTACTCGTTATAAAATAACTCTAATGTAAAACACTTATGAAGTTTTGATTGCTTGTTGCTTATAGTCGTTGTCTGTGACTCATCTAATTGTTTTTTATGTCAACCAGTAGTCAAACGCAAGCCAATGGCACCTGACGGAAAGTGGTCACCGCTACCCGTGGCCGTTATCAACAAGGGGTTTCACCAATACGTTCTACACAGCCCCAGGCCAAAACAAAATTAAGTAATGCGTATAAAAACTCTCTAAAAAGTTCAAGTACCTAACTAATGTGATTCTACTAGGATTCGCTAAGCCGATAGCGACGCGAGCGCGGCGACGCTGCCGCAGCGCTCCGCCGCTCGTGTGTCATACGTCAGATCGAATACGAGAGATAAAATTAAAACTAATGTACACTCAGAGCTTTTCACAATCACCGGTGTGGGCAATAAATAAGGCTTCACCGAAGAACGGGAGCAATTAATATGGGCGCGGCGACTCGCGTGAAAGTCGCAGACACCGGCCACATGTGGCTCGCGGGGCGCGGGGTGCGGAGCGGGGGGCGCGGGCGCGTCACACGTGCTCATAAATTATACGTGCACACCCAGGAGCGGTGCAAAATCGCACCTTAATTGAAATCATACTAGCAACCAAGAGAGGCTGCTTTTACTACTCGCCAAATACCCCACTCAACAACACTCGAAATCACTTCATTTACTTGAATATTCCCTTAGAGCCTTATTGTATCATGTAGGTACCTAGACCTAGGGCTTTTTTATAGATTAGTTTTTTCTTTTAACTATGTTAAAATATGACTAAATGAACGAATGCTCTTAACAGTTCATAACCAAGGATTTATCTCACCTGCCAAATTCTGGATCATGAAAAAGAAGACCCCGGGCCCTCGTGCGCGAGAGCACAACCGGAACATTAACGCCAAGATGATGATGATGATCCTAGGATTTATCTCAATTATGGTTTGCAATCCCGCATTATGCATTTCCGCATTCCCGCGGGATCCCGCGTGCTATTGACGCTTGCGGAATAATCCGCTCGAAAAATGATAGTCTACCATTACTCACAGATCGTCGCCCCATTACTCGAGAACGTCTACTGGTTTTACGACAAATATCACAAGCAACAACTGCCACATCAGCTAACAGAGCTTAGAGCTAGCTATGTCGACTATTAGATCTCCGTCGAATAATTTCTTTAATATCACTTCGCTTAAGAGAACACTTTCCGTAATTACTCGCACGAAGAAAGAAAAAATTGTCTATGCCGTTTTTGTAATCGTTTTTTCGCGACGAATGTGTAGAATAGTGCTTGAATCAAAAAAGAGTCTTTGTTTATCTGTCTGTGGCCTCGTAGCTCCAGAACGGATGGATCGACTTGAATACAGAAGTATTTGAAAGCAAGTTTAATCGAGATGTTCATTCGAGTCTGTTTCATTAAAATTGGCACAGTAATTTAGAAAATATGTGAGTCCGAGATCCGAGAAAGGATCGACACCGAAAGAATGATTTCCCGCAAACTTCCGTGTGCGGGATCGCATACCTCGCAATGTAAGTACAATGTACTTTGCTTAACCATTTATCGTTCATACCTATCGTATGTATCTGTTATGTAGCTACATAATATACACTACCAAGTGCGAAATTACATCTGAGTCACATTAGAAAATAACGTTCCACGTGAGCATTTATAGCTTGCCAAATTGCGAGCCCATAAATAATAAATCATTTAAAAAGTTTAACGTAATCACAGGCTGCAGTAAACGTAAACATAAATGCTTCAACATCGGCGTACAATTATCTGCGTGTTCAATGATTGGATATTTGGCTGACCTACATCGAGAGTGTTTTGCGATAGTGCCTCCTACGCGGACGACATATCGAAATTGGCGTATCTGCCATTTGGAGCGGCGGCGGTGTCCGCTCGCGTATGCTAATGCGGGCCTCGGGCGCCTCGGGCGCGCTGCCGCTGCCGCTAGCCCATCGTGCACGTTACTCAATTTCTTATTAACCACTCCATTTACCCGTTTTTCGTAATAACAATAAGTAAACTATAAGATAACTGGACACACTATCTACTAAAATAAATTCTGCTAGATCTCTCAGTCCTTAATCGAAGGCTGCTTAAACGAAGCCATAGAAAAATATAAGTACACTTTATTAGTGATTTCAAAAATGCCAACCGACAATTATAGGCACCGAACAGTTTTTACATAGACCGTCTTCATCGTAATGCGGCGAAAGAAAAACTTTGAAGATGTAATTACGTTAGTTTTCATTGTGTCCTTTCTTAGAGCAACGTTTTTGTGTTTGCTCTGAGTCTTCCCGAGAATCCCACGCGCGCCGTACGTTTTTCTAGGTACGAAGCGTGAGCACCGCCGGGAATGCGGCCCGCACGCTCGCTATGGCGCGCGCTGGCTGCCTTACTGACCAGCCAGCGCCAAAATAAGAACACTGCTACCAACATTTTGTGTGGTAAACATCACGAAATCACTCCGAGGACAACGATTCATCTTACAATTTGCAAATACCCCAAGCTTATTCGTTATCACAACAGCATTAGCAATTGAAACCTGGCCACGATTTATCTTCCATTAGGATGTACCGGTGGTATGCAAAGATTCAGTCGCTGCACGGCACGACACTACTGGACGCATTGTGGCTACGGGCTACGCGCCGTAGATCATAATCGGACGAGTATTTATTGGTGCGCACGCTTTCTAAAGGCTCGCTCGCTGCGCCTGCGCTGGGCTGGCCACTCACGACAGTCAAGTGCCGCGTGACGTCGTCGCGTCGTACCAGACTCATATGCGTTATACGAGTATACGTATTCGAATAGCTGCTTTGAAGCTGTATTTATTTGAAATATTGATTCTTCTATATTTTATTTAGCGATTTCTTTTCTTTTAGGCACCTACTCGTCGTATTTTTGGCTATGGCCATGTTGTGTTCCGTATAGGAGAATGAAGTACCAATCTCGTCGTAAGAGGCGACTATTATCTTACTTAAATAAAGGCAGACCAGACAGTTCCTTCGTACACCAGCGAATGCACAGCAGCTTTTTTTGTTGAGCTTTATGAGTTGAGACTTATCATCACTGCGATCCCCAACCTGCCTGCCAAGCACGGAGATCATGGCAAAACCCTCCACGTGCCTCCTCGGAGGAGGGGAATCAAGTCCAATAGATAAATAACCTCTTCTACTTACTAACGAACTACCTACACTATTTGTTAATTTACGAGTAGTGTCCAAACTTATAAAGAAAGTATAATGTTGTAAACTAACCCTAATTATCATTTTGTTTATAGCCACTATAATTTATAAGAATTGCGTAAACGACAAAAATAAAGCTCTCATTCAAAACAAATAAAACTCAAGTCTATTTTCATAGAATATATGTCTTAAAACGTCTTGTATAACGGGCCGGAATCCAAATTTATTGCGTTCTGTTAAGTTTTCTAAATGAGTTTCGGTTCCGAAACACGACAAGGCGGCATGAGAGCAAAGTCTCTAAACATATTACACTTTGCGTTTAAGTTGTTAAAAGCTCCGTCGTTGTGGTTTTACTCAGGGCCGGATTCAGACAATTTAATATAAACTATAATTTTTGTACACAAATATTCTTTTGTGTTCCAAAATTAAGTAATGAATGCAATTTGACAACACTTTTCTAACACAGTTTTTATATTCAACAAGTTTGACATAAATACAGATCTTTCTGATCGATAACTCTTTACGAAACTACAGGTTAATGGAGGGATATTCGCTAGCTGTCAATGTTTCCAGATTTTTTTGAAGAGTGTATGAATTAATTGGATAATTTTATCGTGATCTAGGGGAACGTTGATCATCATAAACATTGATCACCATTGCCATGCATTTCCCTTTTCGCTTTACATTTTTATGTGTACCTTATATTATTTGTAAAAGTTACTCGTCACACGGCTCGAGTCCGCGGCTGGCGGCGGCCGGCGCCGATCAACCGCTACACACAATAATTAACGGTATTAAATAAACGTAGATAGTACTTGGAAATCATAAAATTAGGAACATTATATTAATTGGTATTTTTTACATTACAACAATCGGATGTTGTGGTCGGAGCGTATTATGGTCTTTTTGTATTGTGTCCTTAATTTTTGTTGCTATCCGTAGCCTATTCATCGTACTCTTTCAGTCGATTCTTGCTAACTAACCATAAATGTATGCTTCTGATTTTCGTTCTTCAAGTCTTGATGGAACATACTTTTGTCCTGATTTTTGTCACAATTAGTTCAATGGACATATGAGACTTCGAACGATTAAAGGCTTGCTTTTTATAAATACATTACAAGAAATTACGTACTTTTAATATCAATAGCATATTTATTAATCACAGCCTGTAACAGTCCACTGCAGGACTTAGGGCCTCTCCCACGAAAGGGGAGACTATTGCCATTATCTCCACGCTTGGCAGGCGGGTTGTAGATCGCAGTGTTGTAAATATAACAATGGAAAGCGCTGCTGTCCATTTTCGAGTCTACGGAAACTCTATATCTTGCCTCGAAAATGTACGACACCGACGAGTGTAAGGCGTTGGTGCTATGCTACTTTGCCGGACACCACACGGCCGTACATACTTACTCAAATCGAAATCCAAAAATAATCGTATCAAAGACACCGTATCGCACTATCGCACGTTATTCAAAGCAATCGTTTATTGAAATTAGTCTTCAATTTGCGTCCATGGCATAATAGAGCGATGTAATAATAATTGTATTATTAGCAATTACAACGCTAACAAAGGCACGTCCATCATATAGCGCGGCCGACCGCACTCGATGCTCGCGCTGCACACTACAACCGCGTTATGTGATTCTTTCTTTTTTGTTCGAGCCAAATCGAAACTATTAATGTTCGAATACATCAAAAAGTCAGACATGCGGAAAGCCGGCATAATTACAGTTAATGCGCTGCGCCGAAGCTCGTGTGTTTATTTGCTAAATAAACTGACTATAATCCATCATCATACGAGTATTAGGTTATATTTAGGCACAAGTAGGTATGTTCTCACACGAGTAACCATTTTCAATATTCAGTTTTGTGTAAATTGATGGAGTAACTGCTAAAAAATTCGAAAGTCATTTAAGTGTCCATGGTGTAAAACAATAAAAAGTTTTTATTGTTTTATTGCATTAAGGGCCTATTTCACAACTTACTGATTCTTCTGTAAGTTATGAACCAGGCCCTTATTGAGATATCTTGTTTGACATAGCTATATCTGTGATGTCGTCTCCCTCTTGTTAGTATAAAACGAAAAATACGAGCACATACATACCTACGCGACTTTTGCGCGATTTATTTATGCAATTTTGGTTTCTTTACTAATGACAGAAAGCTTATTTTATTATTTGTAAACAATCGCGCAGCGTCGTCCTAGTCACCGCGCAGTCATCGCGTTCCGCCCGCTTAGATACCACGTTATCGTTCTCGTCAATATGGTAGATTGCGCGATTAAGGTGCGATGCCTACACGGCGGACGCGAAGCCGCCTACGCATGGCGTCCGTGATTTGTAAGCGGCAACGTACAAACGGGCCCTTTGGCATCACAGATATCTGTCAAATAAGATAAATAATAAATCATTTATTCAAGCAACTTAAGTCTAAAATTACATCGTACTGTCGTTAAATTTAAAAGTACCTACATATGATATTATGACTAGAATAATTTCAAGTCATTTAGAACCAAAGTTGTTCAAGCTAACTAAATTAAGTAGATACCTGCTATATCCATCATTGACAAGATATCGGGAACTCATCAGTAGTTGGTGAAGCAGGCCCTTAGCAGCGTTACTTCGCAAGTATCAAGAATGCTTGATCCGCCGCGCACCACCGGGCGAGGGTAGTGCGATACCTCCGAGCGTGTGAAGTCCGGCGCGCCGCCGCCGGCGCCGGGGTGCCATTCAGTGCGCGCTCCTGGACGCGGCTCGCATGAATTACCATTACCCTATGACCATATTATTTTTAACACACGAAGATAATGGCTCATCGGGGCTATTCTTTCTTAATTTTTTGTCGCTTTCTTTTACTCCACCCTTTATTGGGGCCCGCAACGCTTCGGGCTCTTTGTGCAACGGCTGTTATGTCATTAATTGAAATTTTTTATTTATTATTCTCACTGGGCTTAAGTTTGCATTTGGTAGGAAAACGCATGCGTTGAAATTGTAAGTAATAACGTGTACATTAATGTAAGTAAGACACACAGAACGCTAAAAAAAAAATTTTTGATGCTAATTAAAAACTAATGCCAGCCGTTAGGCACCTACTTAGTTTAGCAGTTTGCCCTCAGCAATTATCACAGTCGGCGATCCCTCATTGTCGCACTGGCTCAGCGCTAGATCCGGATCGCTGCGGTAAACAACAATAAATGAATAAACATTCACCGGTCGCAGAACCTGTACTTATGACACTTTACCCTGTAATTTGGCAATCAGTTTCATACGCGCCGGTCCCGCTCTATTGTGCGCTTCCACGGCGCAGCGCCCGCCGCCGGGAGCCTGTAATTTTGCGGTCACTCGCAGGTGTTTTATTACATTACAATAATGACATAGGCTTAATATAATATTGAGAGTGACAAGTTTACCATGCTAATTAAAAAAACGACGTCGACCACGTAGATTAAGGCCGCATCTGACAAAGTACAGTGACGGCTCGGGGTAATTTATTCAGTCTCTCAATAAAACCCGCATGCACGGCGATGCATTAAATAATAATAGTAATGGAATGTCACACGGGGAGTATCCATACTTGACCGTATTGTCTCCTTTTTGATTAAGCAGAAATATTCGCAACCCCTTTGGCCGTTGTCCCGGCACCCCTCGCCTGTCCAGGGGTGGCGGCCGAGATAACGTCTCACAGGTAGCACAATCGCTATATAGGGAGATCTCATTGTTTCTCAGCATCCGAGGGTCCCGCCGAGAATTTATGCTCGCCTGTCATAACAGAATGAATTTACGCATTGTGAATCAATACAGTGATTTGATCTATGAGCAGCTTTTGTTTCTGGGTGTTGAGCTTACGTAACGGCATAGGATATGCCTGTAAACAGCACATTGTAATAGTATATTTTAAGCTGAGACAATGGAGAGTCGTTTATTTGTGTCAATACTTCGATAGCACTGCAGATTGGGAGCGTTATATAAAGCTTTTTTAATATGCTTACAAAAGACATCAACGCGCGCGCATGTTGTATGTTAAATTATATAAATATTTCTTGAATATTTTTTATTTATCTGTTGATCTGTAATTTAACACTGTCGTTGTATCAAAGAAATGTTTTAATGATCGTATCCAGGGCCGAATTTTAAAACGTTGCGCAAGATTAATCACGGCGCAATCGATCGATCGCCGCCGCATTTTGCCAAACTGAGTTACGCCTCCCACCGGCTCTTGTTTACACTCAATACTGTAATTTCATAATTTAAGCGTTTAAATGCATAGCTTTTCGCGAGCGTTCGCAAAAAACGCAGAGCCTCGCTGCGGCGGCCATTACGGCCCTTAAAATAACATCGTACGTTTAAGTTAATGACAGACACACCGACAAAATGCGCTTATAATTGCATATACAAAGAGTTTTGGTGAAAAATTATCATGTATATAGCCTTGCAATGGCGTGCTCTCCGTACGCTCCCAGGGCAGCGGAATGAGGCCCCTGCCCCCCGCCGCCCGCCGCCCGCGCCCTCCGCCAGATTGCGAATTAACGGTATTGCTTATTAATAATTTTTAGCCATTCCAGTTCTAGTCTACTTAAAACATTCATCTACTAACAGCTTAGAGAGAAAAAACTTGTAAATTTAAATTTTATGTGCGTGTTTTTCATAGAAGTTAGTTATTTTCAGTCTACCCATTAGCAGCCCATCCAGGAGCCCACAGATACAGCCGCGGCGAGCTCAGCGATAAATTCTTGTAACTAGTCGGTGGTTACTAGGCAATAATCGACGGCACATATTTGCATAATTGTGCACACTAAGTGTCCATATCTACATAAAATTGCATCTTTTTCATGACTGCACTATACTTAAGCATGATGAAAATCGCTTCAATCAAAATTTCCCTTGCAAAACTGTGGTTCTTAATTCATGTTTATTTAGCGATATTGGCACAATGACGTCCTTAAGAATAATTACGAAATTCCTGTAAATCTAATAGTGAATTCTTATTAGAAGTTGAATGTGGTATTTTTTCATATTATATCCTTTCTACAAACTCTTCTTGTACTCTTGTTTACTATCTAAACACATACAAAAATAAACACTCGTTGACTTAAAGCTCGATTATTACCACTCACTAATGGAATAACTAGCGCCGAAGTTTCCATTACTTTCGCAGGTTGGTAAATACATTTAGCATTACGTTAGACCTTAGTAAAACAGTCCAGTATGCATATGATCTTTTTAGCATTACTTATCATCAGGTATCATTTTTCGGTAGGACGTTTCACGAGAATGATTTTAGTTCGTATAAAATTGTTTTGCTCCTCAGAACTTATTTTGTTTTACCTTTTTTTTGTTACCGTTACAAATTGACCAAAATAACATTGATGTTTCGATTTTTAAGCACGTAGACTTTAATAATACCTATCGAAATACTGTATAGGTCCCCTTCGTGATAAAATAAGGTTTTTGTCGACTGACCATTAACGTTTTAATATACCGACGGTAATTGGAGTTATTTTTTATTCGTTCAAGGTTAAGAAGTGGAAATATTTCGGAATAAATAAACGTTACAATGATTTATTTCATTTGTTTATTAAGCATTTTATCCTTTATACCATTATCGACAATGATGAAGCGGGTAGAGTATAAATATAAATAATTTACAGAATTAAGATGTTAATAAATGTATATAGGATCCATTAACTCGACCTATTTTATACTGGAATATAATTTATTTATACCAGACATTTTAATAGGTTCTTGGAAAATTGCACCATCTTGGCACAAAATTGAGAACTTGCTACTTGTTACTTCTATTGTATTAAGAATATTAATACAAGTATAATATTTATTACTACAAAGACATTTTAAAAGAATGATATATTACATTATTTTGCCAAGTCGGGTTTTAATTGCGTAGAGAATGACTTTGATACAACTATTTATTAAATGACGTCGTAAAAATAGACGCAATCAATGGGAGCGGAAGATGAAGAAAAAAAATGTAACAGAAAACAATTTTATTACAACGACATTTCCGTTCGAATCGATTGGAGATAATTTTTAATCGCGAGAGTTGGGCTCGACTAATCTAATTAGATTCCAGCCAGTTGGACAGGTTTGGAAAAAATGTTGTGAAGCGACACATATGTTGGATCACACGACAATAGCCTGTATGTGCTTTATTTACAGCATTTAATCGCATCCCAAAAAATACCGTGAAATGATTATTATTATTTGTTACTACTATGTTATTGTTACTACGTTCTTGTTAAATAAGAATTTCTTATTAGAATTCCAATTTAATGGTTTCATTTTAGAAACTGACTTCACCAATAAACATCTTAAGTAGGTAAATATTTATTTTATTTATGTGAACAAGGGAATATCGAACAGTATTAGTCATGTCATGCAGTATAGATTTTAATAATCCATTCAACGTGTAGACTTGCAATTTATTACACTATCGTCCAACTACGCTTGCAACTATAAATGTTTAAACTTAACAGCTATTAGTCACGTCTAGTTTTACAGGTGTGTAGGTACAGTGTAAGCACGCTAGCGCCCACTGCGGCTGGCGGATACGCATTGCCCGGTGTCCGTCGAGGCTTGTACCGCTCTATTGATAAATTGTTCTAGCGAAAGGGTTGCTTTAATTGCCGTTTAGATTTGCCACAAAGAGCGGTCAACATTTGTCCCTAGAGCGTTGTTTCCATAAGTGTATAGTGACGATTCTGTGCATGAAGTATGTGGCAAGCCGGCGGGCGCGGGCGCGGGCCGGGTAACGGTGCGCGGGCGCGGCGCTGCTGATTTATCGCGCGCATCCACCGAACCTATCCGATTTGCATTTAGATAGCGCGGGCTGCGGGCGGCCGCCGGACGCGACCGTCTTACTCTATCGCACGTAAATTAACTACAAAATTATATCCCTGCAAAAAAGTCAAGATACCTTTACAACCCAATAATGAGAGATTTAATCGACCAATCACCGGCCCATGTCTTAGTTTTCTGTGCGAGTCTGCGTCTAGTGACTACGCGTAGGCAGCAATTTTGTTAATAGCCGATGATGTGAGAGGAAAGTCTGTGTTACACTAATCGCGGATAGCTTGATCTAGATATACATTTTGATAGATATACGATCTGGAAGTAGATATATGTTTTGATAATATTCATACTCCAGGCAGGTCGGCTTTCCGGCTGACATGTTTGGCACTACTTGCTGAATTTCATCTATCGAATTCAACTCAATTTGTACGATATTAGTTCGAAGTTAAAACATTTTAACTATTTATTTTATAATTATGAACGATAAATCGAAAAATAAGCTCATAAATTTCATACAGATTTTCGTGAATATCAGTTATCTTTCACATTACTGATTGTAGGTAATGTATAGGTAGGTCCATAGGTATATCTCGAATTTTCTAAAAGTTGAGTGTGTGGACGACGGGGACCGGATTGCGTCCGGTGTAATTGTGGTCGCCTTTAACTAAATGTGTTAGTAGCAAACCTTAGGTCACTAACTACCGCGTATGCAAATTTTATAATGTAGCAATTCGTCTAGGGCGTCAACCGCGTTATAGCGGGAGGCTGACGGCGGCGCGCGCGCAGTTATTCAGGCTGCTCGTAAATTATCAACCTCCGCAATTAGCAGGCGCCGATTTGGCGCATTATACGTTTCCTACCGGCGCGCGCCCTCGCCCCGCGAACACTGCGCACGTTCACCGCCATTATCGAATTACCCAGTTGTGACACTAACTAACAAACAATCTTTATGTCCCATTTCAATATTATTTGGCATTGGCATTTTGTACCTGTATACGGCCATTCGGCACAAAATGTCTTTTGATATTTCAAGTAAAATATACCGTGTGAAGTTTTTTAATTAAAGTGAAAAACGAACGTTCAAATTCAATTACATTGCTTCCTCGATTATTTATTAACGATTCGATTGCCTTTATAATTGTAAAAAGACCCGAAGCGTTGAAAATTACAGTAGAACTTATTTTTTTTTGCATATACTGGTGATATTGTAAATATTCTCCGCGAGAGCGTTTAATCTTTCCGTCAAACTGATGTTATCCAATCCAACAAACGCAACCACTCCGAGGCGTAAAAGGAAGACGCAGACGCCCCTAATTGCGAGATATTCCCCGGTATCTCCTACAATATGTAAATAGGCGTCAGAGGTAATTAAAAGCTTATCTCCCGCCCAGCCGAGTGGCATCGCTCCCGCTGATTGCCGCGTAAAATGATTGACGTGCTATTTTAACTGCGAATCGATAATGAAAACGTTCCTGTACAGTTATTTCGTCCTGTACTTATTGTTGACAATTACTATTTGCACGGGATAATTGATCGCGTTCTCACAATTGTCAGGTGGCTGACGAGTTGTTCGCGATTTTTGTGCCATTAAAGATTGCAATGTGGCAGCGCCGCGGGCACCCGGCCTGGACGTCGCTCGTTTCTACCTAAATGGAATGATTTTAATCGAGTGCAGACAACTGTTGCCGAACAAAACCATTAAAACTAGCTTCAATATATGGACTAGTCATACATAGTAAATCTGTACCGTTATTATCTGTTATAATATTGTTTGCTATGTAAGAGAATATACATTATTTACTAGTGAAGATAACTGTAAAATAGTATCGTTGGTCAACGCCATATTCATAACGGATACTTTGGAATTATCTTGAGTATGACAATTATATTTGCATAATCATTCCTATTGCAATGATAAATACTTATCCAAAGCAGGATTTTTCGTTTCGCTGAGTCAGTCTATTGTTTGTGGACTCGGGCCTGGGTGATACAATGGAATATCACAGCTGAATGCATTAAATCAAAATGCAGCCTATTTCCGTGGGCAGTGTCGCAGCGTAGATCTTTTGGCTATAATAGCTTTGCGATTTAATTATAGTCATAGGAGTACAACATAATCGGACATAAATCACGTTATATAGATACCTGCCAGCCGCAACCTGTTCCGATTCGCACGGCACAATACGCGCGCCGCGGCCGGGACGCATTGTGCCGTCCCTCCTAATTTATACCGTCATGCTTGTTTAACCTTCGCACCCGAAAACATCCAGCACGGTATCGCGCCGCGTGTTTTACTATTCCCACTCGCCAGCTTTATTTGTGTTATCGTTACCTATAGATACACTTTTTTAATTCTGTCAAATCGAATTTATAGCACAGCGTCCCTTTGTTCAAGTTTCACTTAAGTAGGTACCTTGCATAGCACACAATTGAGAGGATTAACATTTCCATTGATGCAGCCGAGCCGACGTTGATTAGGCATATCGCGGTCATTTTGGTTTTGGGCGATGGAAATACTAACGTATTCTTATTGAGATAACTTTTATCACTTTAATTCATTACCTTCTATGGCATTATATTAAATCAAGTCGTAAAAAGATTGCTTTACAATTACATCACATGTGGTAGTCGTGTACAATATTCATGTGTCTGATTTATTGCACAGCCACAATAAGCTATTAGGTAACGCCTTCTCGATAAACACGGACCACACACGGACATTCGAATTAGAAAAGTCAAACAAAACGGAAATGATGCATTTATTCCGGCTTTAGTGTGTGGCGGGCGGCGCGGGCGCCGCGGGCGTCCCTTCTTTCAAAGCTCGTAACTCTTCTAATAAGACACTTTACGCGAGCTTAACTAGAACTTAATGCGTGAAACATCGATCAAATATTTCATTTTGATTTGTGGTGAAACCGAAACAGTCATCCATTCCGAGTTTCGCCCGTTAAGACGATTAGTGTAATAACTTTTGTGAGACTATTCAAAGCTCGATTTTATTTACGTAGATTCGGAGATAGCTTTACATTTGTGGTTTATTTAGTATAATCGTGTGGGATTTTTATAAATTAACGTTAGCGGCTTATTTATTGTGTTTAAAATGTAGTTAAAGAAATTATGGTTGATAAATGGAGTTGGTTGTGCTGTTTTTGTGGCGGTTGGCACTGCGTCTGCGCACGTAATTGCGTCGGGACCGTTCCGCGGCTGCTTTCGGTGCGGTCTCCGGTTCCGCACTTCCACGCACTTATCAGGACCACTCGCTAACGGTAAATTATCAAAATACACGCCGGGGGCTCTTAGGCGGCTTGGACCTCTTCGCACTAGAGGACAGCGTTGCATGATAAGAAATAAAATGACGTAAGATACTACAGTAACGTATCGTACCTAGTAGGTAGGCAGTGAGGCGAGATATGTATTTTAAAGCCCATTTTAATACTTAAATATGATTACACTAATGCTAGTTTTTTTTACAAAGAAACGACAGAAGTCAGTCCCACAAAATCCTGTCAATTGGGAAGACAAGAGTGTCATACGTTCGACCACATCTATACAATATCCACGCAATCGCGAGTAACGTGTTCATTGGAACTCAACGGATCCTGTCACTCAACGGTCAACCAACGGTTGTATCAGAAAAAAAACTGAAAAGGGATTCTAGTGGCCTTTACAACATTTTACAACCATGTCAAATGCAATCTTCAAATATTATTTATGAAACGTTGTCAATCACGTAACATAAAGACGTCGTTAGCATTCCTGAAATTGAATGTATAATAATGAAATCTCTTTGTAATAATAAGCGTGTAAAACCGTTAAGCATTATCCACTTTACACCTTAAACAATAAACAAAAAGTAACGTACAATATTTATAACATCGTGAGTTAAAGATAATAAAGAAGAGAGCCCCAAACAGCCGGTTAATCGAACGCCGCGGTATGAGTAACACCCCTTTTATTTATGAACCGTGAGCATAAGTTTAAGCGTTTACAATACGCATAAGCCCTACAATTTTGAGTACTCATTGAGTTACTGTCCTATGCGTGTTGTTATTCTTTGGCAGATGTTTTTATCTGGTTGCAATATTAATTACTCGACGTGCACCGCCAACGTGGGCAAACAATTTCAACGTAGCTACGCGGACAGGAGACATGACTTATTTAGAGCCCATGCAGCGTTTCCATCTTTAATCTGCGTGGGTGCATATTTCTGCGAAAACATTTCTTGTTGACTTATAATGCTGCCAAGAAAACAGAAGTAATAATGTTAGCCATACTTATACGGCAAAGAGCTCCGTAAATGAATCATCGCATATGCGTTCCTCGTCAGGGGCAAAAAGAGGTTTGTCGAAAATGCTCTTCGTTTAGTTAGCGCTGCGCTGAGCGTCGCCCGCGGGCTGTTGTCTGCACTCATCCCTTATTTATTTATACTGGTATGAAGAATGTACATTTTTTGCGAGCTCATAACCGCGCGGGCGCAGCGCTCCGCGGGATCGCGGGGGTGCGGGACGCGCGGGCGGGGGCGCTGCGTGCTTCGGTTGACGAAATGCTGCGCCCCCGCATTCCGCTGTAGATCGTTAGCTTTAATGTGAGAACACCAAATGGATTAATAATGACACATTTTCATTGTTGCAAAAGACTGATAATTACCATTTATAAAGTGTGATAATGTAATTACATGACAGCGCTGACGCTGTCCATTGCCTTATTGGGATTTCCAGCTCTACATCCGACTCGTTAATTCAATACGTGTTTTTAAACACTTATTAATAAAGTCCGAATGAAACAATACATCGATTTGCATTGTTTTTCTTTAATGAATTCCATATATAGGCGTTGATAATTTTTTGGAACGTCATAGGTCAGAATCGCACACTTTAGTTTGTCAAAATATGACTTTGCAGTGCCTCCCACCGAGTCAAGCAAGTTTATCATAATTTTCCTGTGTCTAGAAAAATACATAATCATTAGAGCGCCTTATATGACATAAATGTTACTTTTGTACGTGGCTGCCATAGTAATTTCAGGGCTATTACCGTTTTATGTAGAAAAATAACCGTTTATGGCGTAGACGGTCTAATATAGGGTCTACTTAATGAGTTCTACGTTCGAGCGCGATCGGTACTAGGCGCTGGGCAGTTTCTCTTATCAGAGATGATAAAACATGCGTGGATTGGAGCCGCACCCTGCACTTTCCCTCGCGGGCACCTGCCGACCCGCCGCCGCCGCGGTGAACCTGCGCAGCCTGTTCCTCCTCCATTCCGTACGTGCGGTCTATTACCGCTGCGACGCTTAAGGTTATCTCCACAGCGTACTGTTACAATGATTGGGACAATGTGAAAGTTTCTCGATGCAGTAAACATGTTCAAGGGATTTTTCTCATTCAAATCGTGGCCGTTTGGTTAACATCTCGAATTAATTACGGCATTCCTTTATATCGTGTCTTGGATTTAATTAAGAGATTGAATTGGAGCGCGGGAGGGCCGCGGCGGGCGCGGGCGGAGGGCGGCCCTACATGACGTGCGTGCCGCTCCGTTACGACACCTACACCAAATTTTTCCACATGGCTGGGCAGCCAAGATAAGCGGCAAACGACACCGACGTGTTATTTATTAACGAACCGAATGATCGATAGCTGGACGCGACACCGGACGCGGAGACGTGGACGAGCCTTTCGAAATTCACCGCCGCGGCGCGACGTCGTCGGCCGTGATACCATGTGGCATGTCGTAGCCGCACTAGATCACGTTATCCCTAATATTCTATAGATATCTACAATGGACAGCTTGATTTTACGTTGTTGATCTCGTTTTAATTTTCTCTTTTTATCCAAAATTCATAATATGGCATTGAAATAATAATATTAATGTTTACTTAAGTATATGTTGGTGGTATTTGCAAAACTTGATACTTACCAACTTACTCCTACTTTTAAAAGCATACTTATAAATGGAGCTTAGACCTTGATACATAATGGCCAGTAAAGTATAGTTTCACTTTCATGGCAGACATAAGTGTCGTGCGTATCAAGGGTACGAACGAGCAGTGTCTGAGAAACGGTCGTGCTCCGCCGCGGCCGTGTCGAATGCTTTGTTTGCGCAGCGAGGCTCCTGCAACCCTTCGCTCGGAGCCATCCGTTCCGCTCCAGCATACGTCACGTCCCGTGACAGCTGTGCGCGATACTTTCTAATCGCTCTATTCAATAGCAGACATCAAACAAACACTCAACGAGTAGGCAACTTGCGAAACTTAAATGGCCCGAACAATTGACAGCGAAGAAAAGACTGATAAATTAATTATTTATAGAGGTGTAGTCAATACAATGTTTCGTGAAATTGATTGCATAAATGGCGACGCCACGAATCGTCGAGGCTGTAGGTATTGTGTTCGAGCGCAATGTAAACACAAGCTTGTGTGTTGCTCACATGAATCAGGTTAGCGCGAACTTGATAGGAAACGGTCGGAAATTGGAGGTTCAGCGCGGCAGGGCAGGTTAGACCAGTCCCGGTGGCCTCGCAAGGACCCCAGCAAACCTGTTAGATTCGTTGCACGATTTTTACGTGCGCACCTACCGGAATCTCATTCACGAGCTGCAGCGCGAGCCGCCCCGCCCGCCCGCGCAGCTACGCGGGCGCATTACTCACGCATAACTTACTAGATTTTGACTACATTTTTACGGATTTTACTAAAAAAAAATTATGATGTACTGCAAATTTAGGAAGCCTCTGTTGTTTTTGCTCAACTCTTGAGACGACAATGGTTGCCATAAAATGTGTTGTGATGCATGTTATATTGTTTAAATCATATAATCCAAACCTTTCGTTAAAACCTGATAACCCTCTGACACCTAAAATTTTGAATTTCAGCGGATGATGCTTGACGTAACAACTGTTAGAATTATTATTGGCGTTTTTTACTATGGGTTCCTGTGATATGAGCACGCGACCAGGAACAGGAATCAGGTAGAACTACGATCCGGTCAAACCCGTCCGACGCGTGCTTCCAACATTTTTTATTTATTTGTCTGCATCGTCGGGTACCGCTGGGTGTGACGTCAGACGACCTAAACTGGTTAGCGAGGGAGCAGGGATTTGCCTCGTATCCTTCCGGTTCTGCAAGTGGTCCGGACCTGTTCTACGGCAGGCCAGCAGCCGCGGCCCGCGGAGGTCGGCCGGTCAGCGCCGAAATAGAGCCTGCGCGCGCCCCGCCGCACTCCCGCGCATCGCATTTCACTCTCGAACCGGCCACTCGGCCTGCTGACTCACCCGACGCAACAATTAGCACACGCAGCGGCAGATTATTCGGACGACCGCGGTTGGTACATCAAAGGTCAGTATCCGTACCAAAATGGTCACGCCTAATAACTGGTTCGTAAGTTGTACTCGACCCGGTCGTAAAACTACAGGCTTGGGATACCAGTATTTTACGCTGTGTTTACTCGATCCGATAGACTGAATGAAAAACGATCTCTACATGACGGTGACGTACTTATCGGAACTATTTGTGTAATGCGAATTCATACTTAGCGGTACTTGTGACAGCATGCTAGGCAACTCGTTTTAGTACCTACTAACATTGCATAATACTACAGACACTGCCTAGGTAAACGTACTATATAAAATCACGAGTAGGTACCTAGGCATTTAAATAAACTGTATTGGTTTGTTTGTCACCAGGAGGCGCAAGGAGGTGATGGAGGTGAGCGGCGAATCGTGGCGGGCGTACTACCCCTCAGGGGCAGAGCACACGACCGTGCTCGGGGTCCACGAGGACTCGCAGCCGCAGTCCCTGGTCACGGAGTACTACAAGCTGCCCCCGCTCGGCCAGGAGACACACCTCAGCCTGCACAAGGACGCCAAGATCGTGGACGTCTGGCCGTAAGTGACAACACTAACACCAACAATTGAACTGCGGCCAACAATAGGAGAGAAAGGTTTACAAAAGTCCGCGACTGTATTATAATCTTATAAACTTCATCTTCGCGACTGTACTTTACAGTTTAGTATGAAATGACAAATGACAAGTAGGTACCTATACAGTCGTAAACTTTTACTTACAATTTTTCTCTTCTTTCGTTAGCTGCACCTTATAGTGTCACGTGGTGGAAATACCTACTCTAATTATGTTGTATTAATATGTTGGTAGGCAACCAAACGATAAATCAACATATAATAATAGCTAGATGACATACATCTCAAGTTGCAACGAAAAATCAATCGATTCTCACGACCGTACATCATCGAACATTCGTGCTTCGCTGCAATTACCATTATAATCGGCGAATTTCAGATGCATCGAATACATAATGAATTCGCGTAAAATTTATATGTAAACTATGATAATATGCGATTTTTTTTGTAGTGTAGGTAGGTGCTTTTTGTGTATCGAGTTTGGTCGGGTGGAGTGTTGTGCCGAGTCTCACGGCCGAGCACACTGAGACAGAGGCCGCGTGGCTTCCGGCCCCCACGAAAGGTGTAAGAATAACAAATAATAAAAATGTTAATGTTCCACTCAATAAATCACGAGTCCTCATTTGAATACCTATGCAGGGATTAAAGAAATAAGAGTTCGCAACCGCGCCGGGCGGCGCCGGCGCACCCCTCGTCTCGTTCATTTGCAGATTATCATATTTTTGCTATTTCACTAAGTTTTTCCTTGGTTACTCTCAGGTTTGATATACTTTCATATTTATATTTATTTCATACGTAATTCGGAATAGTTTTATAGCTAGTACGTATTTAGGAACAAGCAATCAAGATTCATTGCAGTAAATAAGTAGTTTTACTTGAATTACTTTTATTCCTAGTCGTCATCTTTCTTCGTTTCTTTATCTATTTAAAAATAATATAAGTAACAGAAAATTAAAGGAACAGTTATATATTAATGAATGCAATGCCAAGAAAAAGTTGATAGCATTAGTGCATTCAGTGTATTCCCATAGAAATGTGACCCCGATCAAATTATGCTCGCTCTTTGAAAGAGGTTGTTAACAGCATCCTTTGAATAGCGGCGCAGAAATGAGCAAACGCCGTGTCACATTCTTAATACAGAGAGTGCATAATGTTAAGTTGACCCTACGAACCGTTTACTCTTTTATAAAAGTTTTATTGTATTCCATAAAAACATTATAGTTATAATGGAAACAAGTTTTAAAACCATGAAAATGTTAACATAATGAATACTGTTTAGATTTATTACCTCTACATCGAAATAAAAGCAGTCAAAAGCTACGAAAATCTTTAAAAGTTAGAGAGTATTTTTTGCAGTTACGTATTATAGCTGAATTAGTGTATACGTCAGGGTATATCACGTCAATTGTATGATGATAGCATACCACCGACGTGTGTGGTGCGGCGGTTACGTAGGCCCGGGGCGGCTTCGCGGCGGCGGCGCGTAGGACTGGCGCGCGGCGGGCGCTCGCGGGCTCCGGAATGCGCGCTGCCCGTCATCCTCGTCACTGTTTACGGGAGTGCATAAATACAAATAATGACAATAGACGGATGTGGCGGGAAGCGGCTCACATTGACAAGGACGCCCAGCCGGGGCCGGAGGCCGCATTGTCGCGCGCGCGGCCCACGCGCCGGCTCAACGCGGTTATTGCTCATTCATACATTCAAAATCATAACGAATGCTGGAGCTCGCCCGCACCCATCGCGCTCGTCGCCGTGCGTTTGTATGCTAATCCGTTAGCTCAGCGCCAGTGCATCGTCAGGTTCGGCCGCTGTATTTGTTGTCTAAATCGCTCGTATTATTTGAATTGAATGCAAGATAGATATAGAAATGAACTAGTTCCGTCTATATATTCACTTCAGATTCGTCGTAGGCGGGAGTGTTTCGTAACGCAATGCTTGTGCGCGGGCGCACGGCGCGGCTCGCCGTCTCTATCCAGGACCACGGATATTGTAGGCATTAATACGGCGGCCATAACCATTAATAGTTGTCTATGGCCGCTGAATGTAACTACTTAGATTAGCATAGAAACGCAACGCGGGAAGTCACCCGCGGCGGGGAGGGCCGCGCCCTTTGGCCCTGTCACTGTTCACACTTACGACTAACGGGAATTCAGTTTCTCCAAGAGATTACCTCTTAGCTACATGCACACGCCCTCTAATAGAATTAATATTCCAAGCGCGCAACACATAGACAGGTCCAATACGTGAACCAAGAATCTATTACACTTTTAGGTAAACTGCACTTTTTAGTAACTAACTAAACTAAACATCTTACCTACAGAATATTATTGGTTTATTACTTGAAAAATCGTCTTTTTAACTTTTGTTTAAATGATATTGAAATGGGATAAAAAATTTAAGTAAAACTTGTTTATTAAAATTGCTGAAAAATATTAGTCATTTAGCCAATATATCATTATTTCAAAACCAACGCATAAAAAAGATCAGGCAAAGGTTTAAGTACTAGTATTTGGCTTAACTGTTTTGAATATCGCATAACTGTGTCGCAATAATGCACACATGTGGATACAAAAAACTCATGGAGCTGGAACCGTGTGACCCATTTAGACTGGAACCGGTTTCCTCTTGAGGATACGTCTTATTGTCAGTGGCAAAGCAGTTAATAGCATTGAATCCCCATGGAAACACCCGACCCTCTTACAAAGATAATGTATAAAAAGATACTAGCGTCGTTATGTCCCTGTCGTGGTCATCACGAATCGAAATATAAAGTTGGGGTTTGACCATTCTTCTTGCTTGACCATTCTTTATCATGCGAACATTCGCATTCAAACGGCTGCCCAACGAAATTCAATTATCGTCGTTAAGCTGGTCTGCCAATTATTATTAGCAGCTTACTGCTTCAGCTTGCCGATTGCGCGTCGTGTTATCGCCTACTTCGCTGCGTGGATATTTAATTTTATTTCGGGAAACCTTTAACGGGAAATTAATAACCAACCTATAATTGAGCATGCGTAATCAAACGGTCGTTTTAACGACACAGACAAATGGCGAAATCGTTTTCAATTAAATTTTTGGATAATGTATTAGTTCCGTGAGAAAAGTAGCAATAAACCTACATTTAGTCGAATGATATATTCAAATAGAATGGAATTACGTTGCTCGCATCCGCTGCAAGCGCCTCGTCTCGTTTTATCGCTCGATAGATTCTAATCTATTCGTCAAACGATGGATAAACTGTCGCCGCCTCAGATTTTAATTGCGATAGCGCCGCCCGTGTGTGCGTGATACTATATTTATGCTCGAGCTTCTCCGCTATATTTTATTATTCCTTAAGTCATAAGTGTACATCAAAATAGATAGATGTTTTTGCATATTGTATAAATGAGTACTGGGAACTTACATACCATTAAAGCGTTAAACTCTGATGCTTATGCATGCCTGACGTTTATCTTCAGTGTAAGTCTATAATTTGTGAATATTAAATAAAGTCACCTAACAGAGTACTACAAAAAATATTAAAAGGGCTCTTTTGTGTAATGTTTTCCGTTTACCCATAAATGTAACGTACAGTATTTGTATCCAAAAAATTTAGTTATTTATATCGTCACAGAATTGATGAGTAGGTACCAAATCTAGGTGCAACGGTTCGTCACACGTATCAATAGTAAAATCACGGCGGATGATCTCCTTTGTGATTCATGATGGTGCTTCTGCGCAGGAGGGCGCGCACCCCAGCCGCGCTTTGTCGAGGCCTCGTCATGTGTGAAAGGGTGTTAAGTAAACATTGCAAATAATTATAATGGCAATTGCATCCGGGCGCCTGTACCGATTTCCCTTGATAAGAAATTTCACATTTGCATGTAAAACGCCGTGCACTGTAGCTAGAGAAGGTGTTCATTCCTGTCTTTTATTACGACCAATGTTATGCTAATCGTATGCAACATGACACTGATATCAGATTATAAGTTTGAGAATCTCGATTTTTACTACCTGACTGGGCGAGAAACGGTAATATTTATAGTGGTATGCGGAGAATTGGCCGGGTTTGTCATCTGGTAAATAGTTCGTTCAACTAATACTTGCCATGTTCAATAGCAACTCTTATCGGCATCGTTTAATACAAAAATACCCAGTAAGTCCAGCTAAAAACAAAGCATAGTTTTACGTAAACAAATTACAATACAAATAGTACATGCTTTTAACAATTTAGGAATGCGACTATTTAATCTCATTAATTTTGAGTATTTTAGTGTCAGGTAATGTTATAATGTTTAATATACGTAGTATATTAAATAAATAAGTGGTTTTTAAAATAGGGCGGCAACTGTATCGAAGTATCGTAGCGTCGTGCGGTTAAAATAAATGGTTTTCTCGATTCTAAAGTTGTAAACATTCAAATGAATATGGAGTAACCAAATACAATATACTCGTATGTACACAAACTTTTATATTAAAGTAACTTATTCTAATTTGAGCCTAATTAAATGTCTACTCAATTAAAAATAAATACAAAAAATAAGAATTAAAAACAATATCACACATAAATGAATGACTGCAGATCGCTGCCAATTAGGAGTGTTCTTCGGAGATGGCCATATTCAGTCCTCTCAATCAGGCGTGCAGATAGATACCGAATTTTTCGAGCTCCATCCCCCCCATCGTCTCTACCCCAAATGGCGCAAATAGGTAACCCTAGCCGATCCATATGTGCATGAGGTCCCCTGCGCTGAAGCTGCCGCGCGGCACAGGCTAAGATAGCCCTTAGGTAGCTCTAAGGGTCTGCCCTGCAACCAGGGGCTCTATTGTTGATGCGCTCGCATCCACGCGTGCGCTCGCCTTCTAATGCTTCTCTTTTTTATCTCTATCAACTTAGCAAGAATGTGAAAGAGAGCTCGCGTGTATGCGAGCGGTTCAAAAATAGAGCCTGAGGTCACGAGCGTCATGCCGTCGGGTATCTTACCATCCTTCCGCGCCAGTCCATTGGCTTATTGCCCAAGCCTCGTAAGCTTTTAATGGTTTCACTATTAAAAAGTACTCGTGAAGAGTTCAAGCTCCGAACTCTACAAACCCTACATTTCCTCCATCCATCCATCTAGCCTATGTGTCATGCAATAGGTAAATGAAACGGCCAAGCCATACATTCAGATCGAGATGTAGTGTTTGTAAAGTAAAGTTAGGCGTTGCGGAGTTAGGAGCTTGGCTCAGTGGCTCTTCATGAAATCTAATATATTTTTCACAGTACGAGGCTTGGCCAATCAATTTTACATAAAATGTTTTTGGTAGGATCACTATTATTTTGAACATCTTAACAAATATGTATGTTTAATTTATACAACTTATAGTTTCTTTAAACAATTTTTTTCTATTAATATTTTTATCGTAAGTCAGACTCGTGCCAAAGCTGACTACTCCACTAGGGTGGGTACAACCACCTTATCTATTTCTGATGCCAAGTAGCAATTGTTTTAGATAAGTAAGTAGGTAAGACAAGGATAATCCACAGAAGTCTAATGATATGGACTTACTTATTTAAATTATCATCCACATAAGTCGAGCTCGTTGCGTTAGCTCATTTGTTAAGGTACTTTTGTTCCAGTCAAGTAAGTTAAAAATTTTGAGCACGGTGTACTCGCTCAATTATACGTGGCACTATGACATCAGCTTCCCGGGTGTCAGTTGTGAAGCGGATCTCCACGATGGGGGCCACGATTGCACTTATGCCCTGGGAGCTTTGCCTTGGCTACAGCAGCTCGGCAGAGGTTCGGGCTGTGTGGTGTTCGTACTCAGTCTTTTTATACAGCCAAAACGTAATCAACTCAAGCTATTCACGTTTATAACAATATTTTCACGTAGCCAAATGATCAACAATTTTTTTTTTAATTATGTCGAATTGAATAAGTTTATTCCGCAACTATCTAAATTATGAACAAGTGCAGTCTGGCCTGCCTTCACACCATATTGCTATTATATGGCCCTTGCCTATTAAAAGGTTTCCGACGACTGGTCTAAATTATAAATACAAAAATACATAAAGTCCCACAGGTGGGGTATGTAGGCAGAGTATCTAACTAATTATTTATAAAAGTGTTAGGATTTTGAAAAAAAATAAGTAGGTAACTAAGTAAGTCCAAAGTCACAATAAGTAACTTTAAGTTTGTTTTAATTAAAATTATATATGGACTTCCTTATTACTTGCCTAACTGCATAAATACATATTTTATCTGAGCTATCAAATAAAGAGACATACTACTACAAGTTAATTCGAGTAGTTAAAAGCTCTTTCTTAACATAAAAACATCAGTCGTCCCAATTAATATTGATTACAAAATAGCAAAAAAAGCAGTCCTAAAAGTATGCAGAAAACATATTATGCAAGTTGAGGTGCTAGCCAGCAACGCAGTCGCACTGCTGTCTCTGCGCGGCGCGATCAGCTGTCAGCGAGTGCGCTTTGTGCCGCGTTTTTGCGGGCGAGGCGCCAACAATGCTCGACAAGCAAACACCGCTTTGTGCGCACACGCATGAATAACGATAGGCATCGCCGCATCGGTAGCCCCCGCGCCGCCAAGCTCGGATTAAGGCAAATTCAATTTGCATGCCCCGCAAAAACTTGCCTCGCGAACCGGAACGATGTCATAATAAATACGTTTTGTGTTAAGTTTCAAAACATTGGTGAACACGTCTCTTTTTGACCGGCTGGGTATCTGATGATTAGTAAGTGATGTAAGTGATATATATTAAATAATTCGTAGGCGAGATACAGATGCTGGTAACCTTATAAACTTACTTACTACCTATTGCACATGCAATTATAGATACGACCTCAAACCTTTCAAGTTTCACAGCTACATCCCCCAATGTTCAAGAAGTTTGTCGGCATCTGTATTCACTGCCATCGCTTGGGTCAGAAGTGCTTATCTAGCCCGATGAGTGGCCAGCTCACGGGAGGTCGCTCCTCCTAGCCAATTCGGACGCATGAAATAGTATCGCCCGACCTTTATCTAAAATAAACATCTGAGCGCCAATGAAACATGTCTTCAATTATCATAAATCGGCGCGCACTGACAACGGCCGGCGAGGCCGCGCCTGCGCCGTAATGCATGCGAACAAATCTACCAATGCTCGTTCTACCTCTAGTTGTGTTCGTACTCCATGTTTGCATAAAGACCTCTCTTATCTCGAAGAATCGTTACGCAGTTTACTGCAAAACGAAAGGAGGAGGACCAATCACGGGTGAAATGTTGTATTGATATTAATTTTATCTAACCTGAATCTAAAATATCATACGACCTGAGGCGTCTGGTATGGGATGTGGGTATGGTAATTGGGGGTACCCCCAATTCCCAATTTATCTTATCTATTAAACCTAAATGCATGAATCGTAGGTGTTATGGGTGACAGTTATCGCTTTCCATCAGGGGCTCTATTTTTGAAACCCTTGCCACTAGTAGATGGTTCTCAATTTTAATTTTTGTCATGAAAAATTCAATATTTTTAAACTATTTTGGTTGGTTCGTAGGAGAGGCTCTAAGTGCTGTTGTGATGGTGGATATTGGTAACACGGAAAGCGAACGTTTTAAAAATAGGAAAATCAGCGTCATAGATAAAACAATTAATTTTTCATGCCGAAAGTAAAAATTGACAACCGTTCGACTCGAGGCGAGCGGTTCATAAATAGTGTTCCAGATGGGCTGTGCTCGATTGTGACTGAGTAGTAGATAAAAAATACACTATCTCGGTTGGCTGGTTGGAGAACACAGTGTTGTAAGTATAAAATTGAAAAACGCTGCTGCCCATTTTACGGAGACTCTAGAACGTTTGCCTCGACAGCATCAGTCGCCTTTTACGACACCAACGAGTTTAAGGGGTTGGTGCTATTATAATCTGCCGGATACCACAAGGCTAAAAATACACTACCCAACGAATATTTTGATTTTGAGACTTTATGAAAGTATCACTTGCATAAAGCTGGAAGCATAGTTTTTGTTCCGCTTGCTCGTAAAATATCTTCCTCCTTTCCTTTTTGAATACTTAGTAAGATTTATACACTAAATTTTGTAATATTTTAAGTGCTTTATGTGCATATCTTGCGTAATAAGAGTCAACATGTTATTTGTGGTTATGGAGAGGCAAGGCACAGTGGAGCAATTATTAGGTTTACCTAACAATGTTTTTTCTGAGATACGCGGTAAAGTTAACACGACAAAAATCGCAAAATTTTGTAGATAAGCCAATGTTATACAGGGTGTTAGGTGCATGGAGGGCTAAACGATAATGTTCACCGAAAGTGTTCTACCATAGCAACACCGATGCTCAGCGTTCTGGTTGATGAGATTAAATTTTTTTTCTGTACTTGAAATAAAATAAAATAAAGTGATTTGAATTATTTAAAATGATCGCCATATTAAGATGTTGCTGACTGACGATTAATGACTTTCTGGATGTCTAACTAATTTCATACTTTCTACGTACAAAACTCAGTAGAGAACGAAGAAAAAACCTACAGGAACACATTTGGACAATAATATTTTGAAAAATCAAATCCTCATAATTACTCTTTCTCCATAAATATTTACAAACATTGAAAAGATTTTAGTAATTTTTATTCGATATTGAAAATATACATCTACAACCAGACATCGTGTAGGTACATGACTTTTTGTTATTAAAGTGCACTTGGCATTGGGCAAAAAATTCCTAATCGTTGTTTTTTATTCAGCCACAAGTATTGGAGTTTTTAGTAGATAAATTCGGGTTTTTTCGAGAAAAATTATCATATAATGTTGAATAATAAAAGATACGCATGGCACCCACACCCAGTATAGGTATCATTAGAAAAAGTAATAAGTTCTCAAATAAAATGTTTTTTTGCAAATCAATCTTTTATTGCGTATTCTATTTCTACTAATATCTACGATCAGTACTTGTCACGAAAAATCTAATAAGCCCAAACTTGATGGGTTTATTATTTGTAATTTAGGAGTTCCTATCATTACCTCCCGGCTTCATCATCAGGTCAGTTGATAGGACCAGTCAGTCAAAGAATTTGTTGACTACCAATTACGTAAAAAATCCTACCTGTACCTTTGTGACCTACTGTGTGTGTACCCTTTGTGATTGTTATCTTTATGTTCATATTATTGTAACTTTCATTGTGCACAATAAATGGTTAATAAAAATAAATTAATAACATCCTTGAAAATTCCTTGACAACCAAAAACAAACAAAAAACCATATTCCATTTTTAAATTTTAGATAGTTGTACCCTCGCTTTCTCAACAGTTGTTAATTTCTCAAGCGGATAATAGGTAATTAAGTCATTTGGGTAATTAAGTAATTTGAGTCGTCAGTAAGCTGACACTTCCTCTGACCACTGACCTTATTACCCTAATCTCTTGTAGTTCCGGATTACTCCTCAATGACTCATTTAGACTGCTCACCTGTTTATTTAACACATTCTTGAATAGGGTCACCTATGTTACGTCTTAGGATATGATGTATGTGTGATATGTGTTATTCCCATACGCCTGTGAAGCGTCTATCTAGCTATTACGAAACTTATTTATGGTATTACTTACATACTAGATGAAGCCAAAAGATTATTATCGTTTGTCTTTTTGTCTTAGCGTTACATATAGATGGCATAAAAAATAAAAATATAAACATAATTAAATATATGATAAATGTAGGTATTGACGAAGAATACAATTTTTAATTGATTTTTTAATTTATTGACTTGATTTTTGATATCAACTTGATTTTATTATTTACAATCATCATATGTCTACTACACCTTCTCTCAGATTAATTTTCCATGGATGTAAACAAACACTGCATTACAATTCAAAATTAAAGTAATTATATAGTGATGCATTTTTAGGGGCTTTTTGCACATGCTGTGAATTCGCACCCTGGAGTCTGACGGATTGACAAGGTATGTAAAAGTGATTTGTTTACATCCAGGAAAAATTAATCTGAAACAAGGTGTATTCCTATAGGGTGTCATTACCTTCTGGACAAAGACGAATATTACTAGTTTTGTATAGGTACCAATATAGTACGTAACATTTTATAACAAAATCGATGCATGCATAATAATATTATTGAAATGAGAACAGGTAGGTAAACACCACGTGACAATATGACAGTAGTGACACGTAGAGCGAGAATGGCGCTGTCGCGCGCTGCGATAATGCGCTTGCTCCGGCGCTGCGGCGCCGCGGCACGGCCAATCACGACGGTCTCCCCTCCGCAGGGCCGGCGGCGCGCTGAAGGCGGCCAATGGCGCGCACGGGGCGGAGCTGGGCGAGCTGTCGGGGCTGCTGCACGCGGGGCTCGTGAAGCGCGAGCCCGAGGACCTGAGCCGCAAGGTGGTCGACGAGCCCGAGCCGCACGCGCTCAAGCCGCAGCGACACAAGGTGCGTCACACGTCCGCACGCCGCCGCCGCGCGCGCACGCACTCACACACTCTAGAACCGGTCACTCATGTTTTATTTATCGCGGTTAGCGTACGATGCGCCGAGCGTCGCGCTCGCGATGCACTAGCCGCGCCCGCCCGCGCCCCCGACCGGCCGGCCCGCGCCGCCCGCCCGCAGTCCGCCTGTGCAGGCCCTCAGGATCATTGACTCATCCCGGGATCGCCTCCGGCTCGTGAACGTGTAAACATTGACCATACTTGTGTACGTGAAGCTGTGAACTGTGTGTAGACGCGGCATGTACGCGTCGACGACGTTGCGGAGCGGCCAGTTGTCGTGGGATAACGCGTGTAACCGGCGCGTGTGTCCGCAGGTGGCGGTGGGCGAGCCCGGCGAAGCGGCGTCGCCGTCGCCGGTGCCGTCGCGCGCCTCCTCGGCAGGCTCGCTGCTGCCGGACGCGGCCATGTACGCCGCGCAGATGTTCGCGCCCCCGGGCACCCCCAGTCCCACGCCCTACGGGGAGCAGTACTCGCGCCAGCCGGCCGCCTTCGCCGGCGAGCCCTACTATAGAGAATACTTCGTGGGTGATGGCTACCAGCAGCGAGCGGCGCCGCCGTACGGAGACGCGGAGTCGACGCCGTCCTCGGCGTTCGGAGATCGATACGCCACCCCTCGTTATCATAGCAAGAGCGTGATCGCGGCCGCTGGACTCACTGTGGACTTGCCGTCGCCGGATAGTGGCATTGGGGCGGACGCCGTCACCCCCCGGGACCACACCACCGTGCAGCAGGTCGGTGCTCCGCGGGGCATGGGCGCGGGCGGGCGGGCTTCACTCACACTACACTGTCTTCCACACTCACTAACATTACACCTCAATTACATTGCGGCCTACTTTCCTGGTGATAATTGTAACATATTTAGATCATTAATTTGTATTTCTTTAATGCTCGAATAATGCGACAATGCAATTATTACTCTGAAATTGGCGGGTACTTACCTATTATTATACCGTTATATTATTTAAGTACATTCACTATCACGAAGCCCACCCGCGCTTATGACTTCCTAGATGTATCTAGTTCTTAGTTTTATCCACGGTTATGCAATCAACAGACAATCAACTGTAAATTGAATTAACTCATCGTTATGTTTACACTGTTTAGGTAACTACTTGCTATACTCGTAACATGAAATCATATTAGAATCTAATTAGAATCAGATAAGAGTCATACAGAAAAACTACTCATTGAATTTACAAGTACTGTACCTATAGCGAGTACACACGTTTGAGTAGGAAACTAATGGGTGTAATAAGTGGGTTCCACTAATTGCAGCTGCATTGATGAACAGACAATAGCGCGCCGCCACGCAAAGCCTTCGCGGATAATATATCTATGGACGCCTTATTGACATCAAAATGCATTAAAATACAAAATTACAAATGTAGCCAACGTCGCATAACAAATTGTTTCGTCTTAAGCAATCTTATTTAAGGCGAGTGTTACTTGAGCGCGTTCCATAGAAACGTAATTTGATAATATTTTCAATATTACACTATCAAAGCCAATGTGATTTTGTAGACGTGATCCAGAAACCAATGTCTATGCTTGTGGTTTGTCATTGTAATGTCAGTGTCAAGTTAAAGAGTCAAAATTTGTATGGAAATCTTAAATCCTGTGTAACCTTGAAACGATATATTTTAACGAAAATCTGACAAACCACAAGCATAGATATCGGTTCCTGGATCACGTCTACAAAAGTTCGTTGGCTTTGATAGCGTAATATTGAAACATGATCAAACTACGTATAGAGCTCGCTCGGGAAACACACCTCTTAATAAAGTAGTTTAGAAGGATAAAGGTTCTAGGGTGCGGCAATCACGCGGTGACTTGATACGCCTAACAGCATTCATAGCATTTATAAATTTATCTTTTGTTATCTCGACTCATAGAAACTAGACTGACACTCTATAAATTGCACTACTGCAACCGTTTGCTAAGAACAAGTAATTGGATTCAATGGACATAGATTTACAATGGACAATCAACGTTTCTATTAGCAAAAACATATCCCTAGTTATTTACAACGTATCGAGTATCTACAAGGTAGATCTCTCGTATAAAATTGGTTCATGTCATTGTCATGTCACTAGTGAATCATAATAGTTAACATGGTTGTCAACACACCTGAATTTATTTTCCTTAAAATGTCATTGGATGTATATTTTACTGTAACAAGCATAAATTACACTTAATTCGCGTCACTGTACCTAAACATTTGGAAAACCTGTCAGCTATGCATTATTAAAGTTATTCACTATACAAGGTGGAAACTAGGCATTGTAGACAATGTGGTAGAAATTCAGTTGTACCTTCGGTGACTAAGTGACACGTTCAGTTAGTCACAAAAGGTTCCTATTAAAATCAGCTAAATATGACATTTAGATAATGGTGGTGATATTGCCATAATATATACAAATTATTTTCATTGACATAATTACAAGTTAGAAGTCACTTTTTGTGACAAAATAAGTCCATAAAGAATCACGATTATTAGTGATCTCATCTTAGGTCAGAATTATGGGATATATTAATTGAATAAAACACCCAAAAATTGTTCACAAAACATCTAAAAACTTTAAAATCGTGCGCACAATGAAGTTTTAATTAATGATCGTTATCATAAATTAGTAGTTAATTATACTTAATTTATGAAAGATTGCGACATAAAAAAATATCTTTACCACGCTACTTCATGCTAGGAAGCAGGCAAATAATAAACTAAGAAAATAGTTTTTATGCTGTTCGTTATCGTTATTAATATTTGTAGGAAAGAGTAAATAAATCACGAGGAAGAAAGCAAACGAGTAAATGACCCTATCTTCTTCGATACTCAATCACTTCCACCGCTCCATCCTTATTATAATCCCATGCGTATTTTAGCAAAAACATGATGAGCTAAATTAAAGGTTTAATACTAATTCGGAGTCATATAATCATAAAGAGCGTAGACTACATAGCCTTAAGGGACAGATCCTTCATACCGGCAAACATTCGCTTTGCCAACTTGATAGCATCGAGCATTTTTTGTGACAACAATCAGTCTTTTCGCAAGCAAGCTACTAAATTTCGTTCTAAGCTCGACTATGAGTATAAGCCCTTATAACAGACAGATCCTAATCTGAACTGATCCGTGTGCTGACCATATCTGCGCGTATGCGAGCAGGTAGGGGATCTGTACTGTTACATATATTCTGTTTTCGCTTCATTAAGTTTCAGACGGCCATTCTCAAATGACTCTTCCAACATATTTACACGTTGTAAATGTCGCCCCTTGTCAGAACCTTGTCAGATATCATCAGCATACATGAGCAGCCAGGGAGGCTCTTCACTATAGTCGCGGATACCGGCTGACATTACATCTAATATCACGTCTAACAGGAACGGGCTGAGTCCATAGTCACATACCCTGGCCGAAACCCATACTGACTGAATGCTTTCGAAGATCGTGATGGTATAAGATATCACCTTTGTACCGTGGTAATTGCTGCACGCCCGCGCCGAGCCCTTACCTTTGAAGACTGGAGTGATGATACTCAGCTTCCATTGGTTAGGTATCTTCCCAGGATGCTCACACCACGAGAGCCCATAGACT
Source organism: Blastobasis adustella (assembly GCA_907269095.1). Lineage (NCBI taxonomy): Eukaryota > Metazoa > Arthropoda > Insecta > Lepidoptera > Blastobasidae > Blastobasis > Blastobasis adustella. The sequence goes on along the minus strand of OU026123.1, from coordinate 9,879,669 downwards.
TCCACGCCTCAATAGGGATTCCATCGGGTCTGACAGCTTTCTTCAAGCGGCGATGAGCCGTCGTGGGACTCTTTATGCTGCTTGTTCAGCAGCTAGTGGAAATAAGAGTTCCAAATTTTTTTTCTGCGCGATTCATTTAAACAGCGACACTTGAAAATGTTCTATGCCGCTTTGAACCTCGATCGTGCCAAATGGTAAATGGTTTCTGCGCCTCAGACGATTTCAACTTATCGTACAAAAGACGTAAGTGGTCTTGGCTGGCTCTGGTTAAAGTTCGTTAGGTGGCGCGTTTGTCATCCCCGTATGCAGCGTGGTCTTCGGGAGAACTAGACGCTTGCTACTATTTAAAGAGGGCTTTCTTCACTCTATAGTCTCCCTTCTGGACTGTGTCGTTCCACCACCAGGTGACAAAAAAGAAGGGTAGTTAAGTAACGTAACTATCCTGATTCCTTATGGCAATGTGATGGTTTGTAATAGTATCTAGGTTTATTAATATTTAAATACCTTCTTAGTCCAAGTTAGCACGATTGGCTTTTCGTAACTTACGCAGGTACTAAAAAGTACTAGAATCCTGTTTTAGAAGCTGTATACCTCATAACAATAACTGGACCGCAAATTGTAAACTATTGCTGAAAATATTTATGAAGTAAAAGTACTTTCTTAACAACACAAAAACAAATTATAACTGCATTAGTGGAACCCAGACTACCATAGATTGTATGCCTTGTCGCGATCCAAATATGTTTAAGCTGTCCATGCCTGCTGATCTGAAAGTCGTGGGTTCGATCCCCACATAATACAAATATTTACCCACGTATAATATTTGAGTGTATTCATTACATTACAAAGTATTTACCCATAGTACACACGGTTATAACAGGTAGCGTTGTTGATACATATATGGCACCCACCACATTTGACGGGGGCCAGGTAACCGTATAAGCTTTGTTTTTCCAAAAAATCTACTTTGTGCGCCTGCATTGCATCAATCGTCTCAGTGCAATAATACAAAATCCTAATGTCACCTCGTATCTCATCATCGTCAAGCTTTATATTAGGGAAATCAATAAACAGGTGCAGCCAAATATCCATGGCTCATACTGTTGTAACCATATTGTTATCATGTATCTGTAAACGCATCCTATATATTTGTAGACTAAGGGTGTTGGTGTTGTCCCGCAGTCGTTCGACTACACGGTGATATGCCAGCAGTCGAGCGTGGGCGAAGACGGGCGCGGGACGCCGTCGGCGCACCACTCGCCGGCGCAGGCGCCGCGCACGCGCCCCTGGCACGACTTCGGCAGGCAGAACGACGCGGACAAAATACAAATTGCCAAACTGTAAGTAGTAGATTAGTATTGATACACACTCTTACTGAAGGATGAAATTCGACAGAGAACCAAAGCTACCGACAAAGCTTATTAAAAAGCTGAAGTGGCAGTGGACTGGCCATACCTGTCGAAAAGGGTACGCCCTTCGGCCAGGTGGAGTAACGACTTGCGAAAGGCTGTATGCAAGTGTAGGCGGATGTAGCAACCTGAGGGCATGTGCATTGTGGGATTTCTATGTCCAGTAGTGGATTGGTATAGGTCGAGCCTGATGATGATGAATGATACATACATTACATCTACATCCCTTAACAGTCCATTCATCTGGTCAGTCTTGACATTGACTATGCTAATTGTAACAATTTCTGAAAAAAAAGGTGTGATTTCATTGGTATTTTGACTTACAGGTGCCTCTAAATGGGCAATATTGTTACTGTCATATTTGGCTGCAATACGAGTACTGTCACTTCATCAGTTTCGGCAAAATTAATGTTGAGTTGAAAAGGACATACTAATACTTGAATAATAGAGTATGGCTGAAACAACAATAGAGAAAATGGCTGTCAATGCCGACAATTCCAGCGACATATTGCAGCAAAAATATTGCCCGAAATAGAAGGCTTATGTTCATATTTGTTTACATATTCATGTAAACTATATCCATAAAATTATTTAAATGAAGAAACTGTTCCTAAAATTTCTTCTGACAGTATATAATCATAGCAAACATAATTATGTATTGAATCTTCTGTGATTTAAATTCTATATGTTGAAAAGTGTATCGATGTAAAAGTTGATAGTGAAACTATTTCGTTCGTCTTTATAAATTTAAATAGCTCTATGAAACGGCCAAGCCATACTTTCTGACCAAATTGTAGGATTGGTAGACTTAGGAGCTTGGCTCTTCATGAGACCTGATAACTTTTTCTCAGTGAAACCGGAGCTTACAGGGCTTGGCTAACCAATTTACATGAAAAGTTTATGGTGGGATAAACTTGTCAACGTAAATTATTAGATTTAAAATATCGATACATTTAAAAGGAAGATTCTAAAATCACCCAAAAAAGATGTCATACTTAGATCAAAATGTTAATCCGGTGGCAACACAGCCAAAAGTCTACCGTTATACCTCAATGTCGTAGATTTTGCATAACTAATCATCTCTAAATTTTGATTAGGTGGAACTTAATAGGTTAGTATGTACATAAATTACATAAATCTTGTAGATATCCTTTAACATCCTTTATCGAATCATGCATTATCACACATAATTAGGACAAATGGGCACGTTAATAAACAAGAACGGCGTTGCCCATCTCAATTTATTATGTTTGTGTACGAGATGGGGTAAACTAAAAAGGCGCGTTTAGTGGGATTGATGTTAAATTGTCGTGTAAACAAGGGAAAAGTTCTGATTAAACCTTTTCCGCGCTGGGCAACGCGCCGCATGAATCAAGCTACGGGTCAGTGTTGACCCAACACTTCGCACCTGCCTGTGCGGCGCGTTCTAGGAACACGCGTCTATTCCTCGACTGAAAATCATAATGGCATAAAAATAAACTGCGCGCGTATGCTGTTGTTAGCCCACATACAACAGTACATTTTAGGCACCGATCACGTATGCGTGCTTGTTTTGTAGATTGGTGGTAACAAGAAAATTGTTCAATGCGCAATAAACTTCCTTTACAGTAGGTATTTATTTATATATGGATTGTCATCTATAATAGAGGTAACACAATAAATAAAATGTAGGTCAGACGACTTATGGATGTAGAGTTGAGGCCCATAATACTTCCGAAATTGGAAAAGTTAGTTCGTTGATGTCTTTTATATGGGAGAGCGAAAAGTATCAGAAATTTGAAAAGTGCGCTCGCTGATGTCTTTTATCTGGGTCACCAAGAAGTTCAATGAAATGGAAAAGCATGCGCGTTGATGTATTTTACACGGAAGACCGAAGAGTATCAGTTGAAATTATAATTCAGTAAATAATTTCAGAATAGGAACATTTTTGTACTTAGTTAATTGTAAATGTAACCCGTAATATCATAGGTACAAGTAATGTAAATGCACAATTATGACTCAATTTATAAATTGGCGTAATTTCTCTAAATATACAAAATGTCCCTGACTCAACACGTTAACTGTACTTCCGGCGGTTTGAAAACTTAATTCAAAAACGTTTGGTTCCAAAATGAAAGAACAACGAAAACACTATCACTTCACTTGTTACTTCGTAGCTTTTTATGAGGACGTCTTTCATTTACTTTGTTATTTCAACGGGAACCCACAAAGAGGTGCTAAATTGAATATCGTGAGGTTCAAGTTCCCAGTGGTACGTGAATTGAATGTCTCCTTAATTTGATCTCACTGTCAATTAAACCGTGTTTTCCAAATATGTCATTGACTCCAACACCGTTGGATTATCTCGCTGATCTCGAGCGAAGGAACGAAATAAGTATCTAAAAGGACACTATTAGAAAAATGTTGTTGATTTCTACACCTTTTTTGCGCAACTTTTATGCAGTCAATGAATCATTAGATATGAAGTCAGCGATAATTACTAATTGCTCGTAATTAAATTAATCGTAAATGGATTTAGTGAGTCAAGTCAGACTGTTGGAATTCCTATTCTATGTCGTATTACCATTTATTTTCAATAATGGTGTGATTGCGAAAGAAAATTGTGAATAAATGAATTAATTACGTTCGTCAAGTCTGATTTTAATTTAATTGAGTTATAGAGAATACATTTTAATTATGATTGTACATTATTATTTCATATTTATTCCGAACTCGGGCATTTTTACTGTAAGTAACTGTGGAAGAAAACGTAAACAACTAAATATGATGAAATTTGTTTACAACATTAGTTAGTGGCGGCGTAACGCCAGTAGTCGCCTGCACGCGCTATGTTGAGCAACGCATTGGATAATAATGTAAATATTTTTGCTTACACGCTAACTATTACATGGATGCAGACAAAAATACGTAAGTATTATATGAAGTCATTCATTCGTCTTTTTTGTTAATAAATGCTTCGAGAGTATGTTAGATTGGTTGTGTGTAGTTTCGTTATTTATGGTCTTATTAACAAAAAAGAAATGTATAAAGTCGAGTCGTATCAGTGACGTGACTGCGACGGAAGCAGTCGACGACACGATAAACGCATTAGCATTATTATCTCAATAATTACTTACTTGCATTTGGCCCAAATAGCTGGGCCGCGTCTACCGGCTTCAATTACCGTCGAAGGCGATACGCGGCCGCCGCCAACCGCCGCCCGCCGCCCGCGCCGCTGTTTGGACTGCCACTTACCGCCCGGTTAAGTACCCGACGGAGCCGGGCCACGGCTTCATATGGACTCCATGTTTACCTACTCCACGAAAATTCAACATGAGAATAGGCACTTAAAAGGCAGTAACTTAATCAACTAGCGTATACAGAGTCATTAGCGCTTCACATCCGTACTTCGTACACGATACGCAGAGAGATAAAATGTGTTTCCATTTCTCATAAGATGCAAACGCTGGCAAATAATTATGCCCCATTCGGCCCTATTAAGTCGTCGCCATTACAGCCGCCCGTAAAGCCGATTATCAGTGCTTCGACACTCATACTCGGGGTGGCTCGCAACACGCGAACCTAACATCTGTTAACTTTTAAGTCACTTGGATATACTCCGAGCTGCATTCCCCGGCCACAGTTAAGTCTAAGTATTCAGTTACATTTTCATTCCAGCGGTCGATTAGTTGGAAAGCGGCAATCCAATTATGTGTTTTATCACCTGAGTGAATTTTATTTTCTCCCAGCACCATCGTTACGGCTTTAATCAGAACTTAATAAGCGGAGGGGCCGTTCAAAAGTCGGTGCTCGAATGTGATGGTATCCGGTAGTTGCGAGGAATTTCCTCCAGGAGGCTGGTAGATAGTAGCGGCAACTAATTGTAGGAGAGGGATCGATGAGATGGTCGGGAGTGCGTGCTGGAGTGCACCCGGCAATCAGAAGCCGCGCGCCGCCATTACGCGGCTAAGCGCTCTCATTACCCGCCGCGGCCAGCGCGGCGGCGGCGCCGGCACCACCCCTGGACACGCCATCGCGGCGACGCACCAACGCCATACCATCTACGGGACTCTCGATCTTCGTGACGCCAACACCAATTACCCTTTAAGAAATAACTTAAACGGAAATGGTCTGCGACTTTGATAGAATACTCTATGTTTACCTATATATCTATCCAGGCTCGATCAACTCGATTTAACTGTATTGGCTGACAAAAAGAAAATAAAGAAGCATTTCGGTATAAAATCACGTCATGTCCTTTGCAATTACTTAAATTGTGGTGTAGACATTTTACGTTGCATCCGTAGTTTGATTGGAGACGGACACTTCTCCGCGATTGTTTGTGATGGAAACAAAATGAAGCCGGATTTATGCGCATCTAATTTGGCTCGGAGCCGGGCGCGGCGGGCTCGGCGGGGCCTCGCCGCGCCGGCTCTTATCTGCTCGTGCGTTTTTATTGCGAACGCAGCCACTTTGTTGTCGCAGCGATGCGAGACTTTTTGCGCACTCATCAATTTCCGCGCCTCAGCGATTGATTTATTCATGAAAGCCCTTCGCCTTCACGGAGGAAGTGCCTTTTTTCGGTGACTGTATCACTGAAATTTGCAATGAAGCTCATTCGAAAACAATGTGTTATTTATTACTGGAATACAAAAGTGGTGTCCATGTGATTTTATGTGCTTATTTTACAAAGTACCAATCCGAGATATTTGCAATTACATCTGCCTATAGAAGCAGCGGTAGCATACGTAAGTGCAGTTCTCGAGATAATAAGTTTACATTTATGCTAACGAAACAAAGGATAACGATAATAGAAATCACAATAGAGAGCCACATTGCAAATGGAAACTATGGCTGGAATCACTTAGAGAGCATCAGATAGGAGAGCGCGCCGCCGCCGATCCGTCACTGTCGGCTCGGGTTTACGTTGCAGGGCCTTTATCTGCGCGACCAGGGTAAATCGCAAGCATCAGCGGAGCTGTTTACCAAATTGTTTTCAATAAGCTCTAACGAATAGTGTTACCGCGGTTCGCAACACAAATAGATGTGCGCGATAAACCTGCATTCCTAATGATTGGGGCTTGAAGTATTTTATAGCGATTTATAGCGGTTATCGTTTTACATAAGTTACCTAAGTAGAGATACAATGGAGGTTGGTGATAACGAAGTAGTGGTTTCCTCGTGGCGCACCGGCCGGCCGAGCGGCGAGGCTGCGGCGGGGCTGCGGCGTGGGCCGCCGCGCGCCGCCCGATCGCCCGATCGCCGCGACAAGCGCGGGCGTCGCGCCGCGAGCGCCGCTAACGAGCCGCGGCACGCGATCGCGAGCGTGAGCGGGGTTTTCCTTCCGTCCAGTGGCGCGCAGGAAATCACGAGAAAACACACTTTTTCATTACGCGACACGAACTGGATCTCTACGCCTTTATGTAACGACGGCATCGCAGACAAGCTTTACTGGAGCCGCAATTAAGATTTCCACTTTTTGCACACTTTTATTGCTTCACTTCATGGAAACTTTATTGTCGAGAACGTGTATCTTTAGATAGTTATCGCAGAGAAGAAATCGCACTTTTTCTAAATGTTTCAGAACCAGCTCTTATTGTGTCTTTTATTTTCCAGAAACATTTAAACCATCGTACCTACTGTGCTACTTGCCGTTACGGTCGTTACGGTGTTATCTCCGATCTGGGGAGGCCGTAAGGTGTCGTAGCGGCACTACTGTGCTTGGACCGCGCTCACTTGGCTTTCTGCCGGCAGGTTCTCGCCGTACGGGTTCAAGTACCACCTGGAAACGGCGAGCAGCAGCTCGCAGCGGCGCGAGGACGACCGCATCACCTACATCAACAAGGGCCAGTTCTACGGCATCACGCTCGAGTATCTGCACGACCCAGACAAGCCGCTCAAAAACCAGACCGTTAAGGTAAGTTTTATATAAATAAGGCTAGAGTAAAATTGAGATGTAACATTTCATTATTTCAGTTTATAGGCTAGGTTGAAGTAGGTATGTACTCGTATCTATAAACCTGCAACTTACTTCCTTTCTACTTTGTCTTGTTAATTAAGACCGAAGATAAATAGAGGTAATCAACTTAACTGTAGTCAATTATTTACACTTTCGATAGGAGAAAATAATTTTATTTTTAGCACATGCTGCGACGTTTTGCAACTCGGCAGAACAAATCTTCTCGAATACTCGCATGTACGTAAATTATGATCATACGTGACTCGGTAATTAGACGACTGTGGAACTTTTATTATTATTGAAATTAATTGCACTTATAGGCTTTTAACGGTTGGTTGACCGGATGTTTACCTCTAGCGGACCTTAGAAAGCTGTGTCGACGCACTTTAGAGGCGCGAGCGGTCGTAAAGTGCGGCCGCGTCGTCGTCTCCGGGGAACATCTCAATTTATAATTCAACTCGGTGGAAATAAAGTGTGTAAAATTATAGCTCCTGTGCGGAAATGTAATCGATGTTGGTTCAATATTTACGAGGTAAATGCAAGGCGTATAATTTTATTGGGTTGCCCACGCGCACCCACTCGCGCCGGCACCCGCGCCCCGCTGGCGACACTTGCTGCGATCACGACGTGTAGCGCTGATCAGGGAGCGACACTCACCTGCGGCTTTATGAGGCTACCGCCCGCCGATTTGTATGGATGTCACCGGAAATGTGTGAAACCTAGAAATCGTATTCATTTCAGAGGAAATGTAGGGAATGGCGAAGTTAGTAAATGTGTTAAATGATTTGTTGAAGGTTCACATTTCCTACGAAATGTATGTATTTCCTAGGCATTTTACACAATTCCTAAATGGTTGCCGGATGTGACAGACCGACGTTGTTAATAGATTCGGTTTTTATACAAATTTTCAAATAAAACAGTAAAATTAACACATTTCCGATTTCTGTTTAGGAATATTAAAATTTATTTCACACATATTCGGCGGATTTTAGGCATTGTATACATTTCCTAGGAATTCGTTACAATGACGTATTATCTGAAAATGGCGCTAATAGAAAGACTTAGAAAGAAACATCCTTGTTTACAAGATTCTCAAAAATACCAGATTACATGAAGCAGTGATGGGTGTAGCCACTTGTGCACCGAATGCGTTCACGTGGCGACCGCAACGGCGGCGCGAGGAAGCCCGACCGCAGCGTCTCGGTTACACCAGCTCCGTGATCGCAGTCTTCTCTGTTTTACTTTCATTGCGAGAATAAGAATAACTTTACTCAAATTAGTCTACATAGTTACTCATTAGTAAAAATAACATGAACTTAACTAATAATGTAATAAGTTTCTGATAGTGGCGGTGACAGAGAGACCGCAGGACAAAAACAACTTCGTTAAGAGGAAGGCAAACGTGCAACGTGCAAGCAAATCGCCTGGAGCTCTATTTTTAAACCGCTCGCCTCGAGTCATGACGCCGATTTCCCTGTTTTGAACTGTCCGAATTCAGTGTTGCGAATGTTATTAAAAATATATTGAATTTTTCATGCCGTAAATCAATATTGAAAACCCTTCTAGTAGAGGCGTGCAGTGATTATCGTCGCCCGTGGACATTTACGACTATTTTGTTTTATATACTGCATTATCTATGTAGCGGTAACACATGAGGGTTCTCTAAAATATCTACTCGTAAATTGACACTTAACACCAGACTACGTAAGGCGGTAAGGGTGTACCCTCTTGCTTACCGAGACCGTTCACGTAGCGACCGCAGCGGTTCGGTTACACCGCTTGCTCGCTCGCCTTCGCTCTTTTACTTTCATTACCAGGACAAGATTACTCAAATTTCTTAAAAAACAAAATTTATAAGGCATCCTCGTCACTGCATGTAAATAAAAAAACATCATAAGCTTTGTCAACAAAAAATTTTTACTGCTTTAAAATACTAGTAGGCACAATTTTCAATCGTTATTAATATAAAGATAATTATCAAATGTCAGAAGCAATATCTTGCAATAAATTATAAAGCTTAATAAAGGTAAATAATATGTTCGCCACCAACATGAAATTCTTCCTGCGTTGGCTCGTTGGCCTGTTGAATTACGATGTAATCTATCTTGAAGAATGACACATCAATAGCGTGACTCGTTAAACCATTATATTGCATGAGAAAATTGTATTACCCAGACAAAAGATAAACCCGCATTGACAACCACGTGTTCGATTTCCCATGGAAATCGGAAATCCCATCGCATTACAGTTTCCCGACATTTCCTTGGAAAGATAAAGTAAACAGATCACAATTAACTTGCTTCATTTCGCAAAGTGTCAGTAAATCTACTTGACTAACCGGAAAATCAAGACTTGTTACTAGCAAATCTCGTTTAGGATTAATTATTTTTTAATTTACACCGGTTGAACCTTTAATTCCAAGTATGAACAAGCTATTGTTTGCGAAGAAAATAATATGTAACCGCCAATCCATTGTATCGGCGTACCGGGGATGCATATGAAACGCGTGGACTATTCAATAGGTGCGTTTTCATTTGTTTTTCTTTGGTTAAGTATAACATATTCAAACACGTTTTATCTGTATTGAATGGGCTTAGATCGGAATAATCAGAGATACAATGCGACATACGTTTGAGGTTATTATTAAGGCAGTAAGTGGGCCGCGTCCGGCGGCGGGCGCGGGGCGCGGGCGGCAGGCGGCGGCGCGGGCGCAGCGCCGGGAGCCGCGCTTATCGCGTCGCAATCGAGTCCGCATTGTGCGCCCGGCTGATAATTAAGACGACGCTTTTGACATTCGCCATATAGGAATACAATGACCGCCGCGGGAGTCCGGCGTCCGGCCCGCTCGGATAATATCGCTACGGTTTAAACAATAACCCGACCCGTATTATGATAAAATAATTTCAATGAGCAAACATCGTGTTCTCTTAACGAGCATTCTTTCTCTTCCAATATAACAAGGTATGCTACGCCATTGGAATGTTATAAGCCCGGGTACATTGCGCTAATTGCCACTTAGCGTTCTTCTGTACGGATCGTCGACGTATACAATATCCCCTTACGAATTTAATATTATAGGTACGTAACCTACCTTAATAGTCACTAAACAGCGTTTACTAAAATAATAAACAAAATTATAGCGCTATCATTACGTACGAGTACACAAAAACAAATTTAATTGACGCAAAAAATAATTAATTACCTACCAATCTCTGCGGTTTAACTTGTTTTTTTTATGGACGAGCAAAATTTAATAGGTGTGACGTTAACAAGTAACGTTGATTGTTTGTTAGTTATCAACCATGGCTGACAATTTAAATTCACACGCGATTCGTACACAATTTGCGTGTCAGGTGGCGGTTACAAGACAAACTTATTCGATATTTTAGCAAACCAAGATTTAGGTGTCGGGGCGGCGGGCGCGGGGCGGGCCGGGGCCGTGCGTGGCGGGGTCGCAATTACAAGCGCGGCGATACCATCGGCCGTCCCCGGTCCCGCCGCGCACGCAGCCTCTGCACACCACAAATCTCACATAATACAACATTTTCACCTCAACTGTTCTAATTACAAATTCTGGCACCGCTCCTTCGTTAACCCTACGGAAGTTCACACGCAATACACACAATATTTGCATATCAATTTGAAATGACAAATCGCATTTTAAAATGATATGTAAAGAGACATTAGTAGGGTTGAATAGATTGTCTCGGCAGCGTAGGTTCTTATAAGCAAAAAGTATTGTGAGAGACAGTCGATCAATCACACATTGTAGAGGCAATTAATCATCCCGCTAGTGGCGCAATGTCGTTTCTGATATTCCGCGGCACTCGAAGGGTTGCTGCTGCCCTATATGCGGCGAACAAAGTGGCTTTCATTAATCATTGCGAACGTTCTACTTACTTCCTTGATTCGGTTTTTAATTCTGAGAGATATTATGTAAGCTCTCTTTAAAAGGTTGAACAGCCGGTATTCATAAAAGATTTCAATAAAAATCCCAAAGGTTTCCGAATTTTTGATAATATTTTGTTAATTCTAGATGACAAATTACCAGATGAACCAATAAAAAATAATATTTGACGAATATAGCTTGATACGTTTTTCAATTGTGTATATATAATTATCACATACGATGCGCATCGTGCATAGCACGATACTACAATTACTGATTCAGAGCAGTTTTTACAACCGTTTTTATCTAACTCTGACATCATTGTATTCACTTTCGTAGCAACGGAAACTCGCGTAATGAGACACGTCTTGCTTTTATATTGTTTTTGTAATATTTTGCGATTTTAATGATTGCTCCGGATATCTTTTTATGGCAATCGTTAATTACGCCTTTTACACTGAACATGACTGTTACGCTTGATGAGGGATTATAACGGTCGCCCGGTCAGCTCCTGCGCGCGAGTGAAGGGCTGTCATACGAGACAGCGCGGGTATTTCTCACAGGGCATGCGCGTGTAATCGAGTTTCGGTGCGCGGCTCCGGGGAATATGGGCCATTGTGCGACTGTGCAAAAACACGAAATTAGCATGCACGTTGATAGTTGCAAGTTGCCAATCACGCTTGCAATCAATCACGCGCCGAGATGGCTCAATCCCGCACCCCCGGCGCCCCGTACCCCGCGCCGCTCCCCGTGCTCCCAGCCGTGGGCACCAGAAAAACTATAATGATTATAAACTGCAGAATTATTCAACAGATACGTCGGTGTAACGGTATTTCTTAAATGACTTCAAACACTCAAAGATAATGCCGGCGATGTGAAACATTTTAACAGATAGGTAGGTTTAAAGTTACACGCATTAATGTAGGCGGTGTAAAAGAAAATGATAATAAATAAATAAGTTTATATGCACTCGGAATGTGTATATATAAAGTGAAATTGCTACAAAAATGTTCTCGAAATTGTTCAATAACTTTATTAACATAATAAGTGCTAAGGTTATTTATCAACATTGGTCGGACAGAACATTACAGTAATGTACTTTTTATGCCTTTCCTTATTTTTTAAGTCGTAAGTAATTTATGCGATTTTAATGTTATATCTTTTTGGACATTTTTGTTTGATCATAAAAAATCAACGCCAACGCGTACGTAATTACGGTGTGCGTAGTGATGAAAATTGCGTAATCTTCAAAATATGACTTATGTGATGTTTTTGTTACACTCATTAGTTCATTATGTTATTAAATTTAATAACAACAAATAAATAAGATTTGGTTAAAAGTCGGTATCTGCATTTCATCGGCTGCGTTCGGCCACGGCAGGATGCGCGCGCGCCGCTCGACTGAGCGTGAATTTTCCACCTTCGGTTTCAGGATCACATAACGCCACTCGATAGCTATTACGTTTGCGAAATATTACGTACTACCCTGTAATAGTCACGTAACCACTGAAAGTGCATAACCTTCCATTAACTAATCCTGCCCGCGGACAGGTTACTGCACGCAATAGATTCGTTGGTCGGCGAATCAGTCATCCCTTTTAGAGCACAATCATTTTTGCGCAATGGTGCGGCTTATGTTACTCTAACAACAATACGATCAACTTTCACTCAGTTTTAATTCCGTTTAGGTACGGTCAAATTGGGTGACGGAGACGCTGGACGCAAATGGTGTTACGTAATTGGAGGTCTGTCATTGTCTCGCTATTGGAAGTGTCACGGCGCGCGCGTATTTAGCGTCAATCCTTGATAGCATCGGCCGACAGCCGGCTGCCCGCAATCAGCGACATTAGGTGGCCTAAGAACCAATTACGCAACTCTATCGTGCGCAGGAGCTTAACCCACCTCCGGCGGTGTTCAACAAGCAAAATATTTACTCTTCATTCATTTATTAAATATAAACGTACTTTTATGTGATCCTCATGTTGTTACTGACTTTATTATCTACATATTATCTATAATTATTTAGGTTGCACAATATCATACTGCGACAGAGAAAAGCGTGATTGAAAGCGGCTCTAAGCGGGAGGTACGTCATCTTAAGCCGCATCACGCTTCGTCCGGAGCCCTGCACTTTACGATCTGACATTTCCTTTCGACATTTAAGCAGATTAGTGTTACGACGCGACTTCGAATGGTAATCCGACGCTGGACGGATCGCGGGAATCGCTCCGGTTCAATCGAGGTGTAGCGGTCACTAGGTGCTGCTTACTATCGTGCCTGCAACTGTTGACTGATATATTAATAGGAAGTAACTGGCATGGTAATCACCTACTTGTACTATGAATATGCATACAGTAACCCTTGTTCATACTTTATAAACTCGAGCACATTCTATAAAAAGCAACAAAAGCTCGTACTTAGAGCTCGTACACTTCATAGAAAGTATTTCGATATATCGATAGACTACTATTACAGGCACGATTGTAATTTCAGCCCCATGGTGCAATATTGAAACTAATATTGGCGTACGTGCTTAATATTCAATTAGAGGCGACCGTAGCGGCCGGATGCGCAGGAGTGGCGCGCGCAGGGCAATTTGTCCGGCAGCGGAAACTGCGCATCTCTAGCAATCTCCCGGGCCCGCGGCGCGTCCGACCGCTTAGAAGCGAAGTGTATACAATTTACCATCGCATAGCATATTTATTTTTACTTAGAAACGATATAAACTTTAAAAGTATAATTTGACGCCTTCAACTGTCGAAATAAATATTGGCGCAGCAAAATGTAGGTACTCGAAGGTATCGTATCGTATACTTCGGTTACACCCACAGTTCCGCGGAGAATTTATGTCGAAACTGACATTCACTGCGGAGAACATTCGCAACAAATAACCAAGGCGTTAAAACAACTAACTGAAACAACTGGCGCACTTAACAAACAGACGTATCCGTATCAGATACAGCGTATCGCGAAGGCAGGACATTACTTTTGCTCTATCGATAAAGCTCAACGGTAAGCGAAATAGTTTTGCCACGCAGTGAACATAAATAATTGTCATAAAGTAGATAGGGCCTGATGGATGGAAGCCGCACCCAGCTGCTAACGAGGAAGGCTTCGCCAGCGAGAGACCTATGTATGAAAGTCCTCATGGTCGCGCACTCGACGCAGCTAGCTTCATTAGCATAGATAAAACAATGTTCTGACGTAAACTCCTAGGCATTACTTAACGATTGCACGCATTCCTTATGAACAGATGATGCGATGCTCCGTACTACCGCTACGATATGCACTAATACCTAATTTACCAAAGCGTGACGATGAAAAATATGGTATCCCGATTTATATAAATACTTTACGTAATTGCTAGGAGAACTTTCATATGTCACGTAGAACATGTGGTATTGGTATCTCGAACAACCACTAAACTATATACATGGCGGCAAAAGTCCCAATGATAAATAGCTATCGATAAAGGGATAAAGTGTGTACACGTTCAAGCACCATTCTTAATTAGACCATTTATTTATCTGGAGTCCAGCGCTCAAGAGCCATCATGTTGCACGAAAAAGATCATTCATTTTACTAAATCTCCCCGTAAATTCTATTCAAGATTTCTATAAGGTAAATTGTTAACTAGTTCATTTGACAGCATTTTAATGGACTGGTTACTACGCTAGCTACTTGTATGTGGAAGTAATAAACAAAATATTAGAAAGTCTGTTTCCTTTAACGTAAATAGAAAACAAATTACCTACTTGGGTTACCAAATAGTCCATTTCTTTGCTGAGAGATTAATGATTGTTCTAAGACTGTCACACATGGGCAGAGATATAGATCAGATGATTGCGTTAGTTATATGTGAAATAAGTATATGCAAATGCTTATTTATTCAAATAGAGTGATGAAATTAATGTGTAGCGGTTGTCAGAGCTTTATCGGCCGGCGATGTATACGTATAATCGCCAGCATTTATATTATCTTTAAAAATGGCGTCCGCAAGCCGTTTTGGTCCTTAAGCTGTGGTCGTTGTCGTCCACAGTCGCGTGGCTAATTGCGAGCGGTGGTGTAACGAGCAGTGTTGGCGGGTTGTACAACAGTCTCCGGGCATGTGTCACACACGGTGCGAGAGAAAGCGTGCTTAATCAGATAACTCAGATTGTCAACCGAGCTCCTGAAATCGGGTCGAATGTCGATACACTCGATTAATTAATTGACGGTCCGAAAAGTTGGAGGTAACTGGTCCACCAAACAAAAACTGTTCTTGTGAAACGCACGCCGGCAAAACGTTTCAACTTCACAGAAACGGAGCAGCCTGCGCGGTGCCGTGCCGCGGAGCGGTCTGATAAGATAACGCCGACTTTTAAATAAATACCTTTTGAATTTAGAAGGCTCTTAATTAAACTTGCAACGGCTCACGTATATCGAGTTCGTGGTTACCCGATCGCTTCGTAAATACAATTAATATGGGCACCTAGATAGTACTACCTAAGTGATTTCAATATTAAAAGTAAGTATGTGATAAATGATTAGTCAATTTGGTGTTTTTGATACTAATCTGTAACCATTAAGGAAGATAACATATTTACAGTTTTTTAGTTTAATAAATGGCGTGAGTCACTTCCATAAATTGCGGCGGCCTTCGGTCGCCCAGCCGCCAGCAACAGCTACATATGTAAATACAACCAACAACAAAATGCTATCAATGAATATTAATTTATGCGTCGATCATCTATAAAATTGGTTGAGAGGTACGTTTGTTCCCTCATATTATAGGTATACATGATATATAGATAGATAATTATCTACTTATGTAAAGTCAGTCGTGGTCATTATATAAAAATCGCCACCATTTTGATTAAATTCTTCGATATTACCTACTCTATCACGCTTATTTGTATCGTATTACGCGTGAATATTTTTTTCAGTCCCAAATAAGTAGTTGGTATTTTTATTTATTACATCAGCTGATCAAGGCAATTTAATTGCAAGCGAATTTGTAGATATAACTACAGATTTTACGTCAATAGGGTCCGGTATCCTTTGTACAAATTTATAACTGGCTCTTTAAATTATCAGCAATTTAAGGGCCCAATAAACAAGGCTGCAAGTTGAAGTTGTAAATGAAATCAAAGTAAATCTTGTGCTGATAAATTGCGCAATTTTAAACATTTAACTCTGTTGGTTACTAGCTGCAATGTATCTTTGTCGTGCTACAATAGCCAAACAACACAGCTTTAACATTGTTCGCTATCAATTGCAACTTCAAAATAGATACTAAATTCCGTAGACCATTACCAACAGCAACAAATAAATAAATTACGTAAAGTAGAAGATTACAATGTTGTAACCTATATGACAACTAAATGAAAACGATTATCTTTATTTCATCTGTTGTAATAAACCTAATCATTTTAATTTGGAGTTATAATTCACGTAGCGCTTAACTAATCAGTTTACAGTTAGATAGATAGCAGATATGCATAATGTATTTCCTCTAATACCTATCCACAAATATTTAGAATACGAATAAAGCAGTAAATGTTTATATTTATTAATGTGACACGATCAGGTGAGGCGAGCACCGTTACAATATTATACGTAGCCTACACATTAGTATGCGCAGTTCCGTTCAGTTTACACGGCGAGGCCGCTCCGAACTTCGGACCGGAGAAAGCCCATTTAGTAAAACGCAAAACCCATTGGAACCGGTAAAAATTGCTTATAAACTCTACGTGTTTACTCTAATAATCGTGCTTATTATCGCTCTTCGAGTTACACGTGTAAGTGGTATCGCATATTTTAAATGCTATTAGTAGAGTTGGCGATTTTGAACCTGAAAAGATATTCGAGCGATAAAATATAGGCAAGCGATTCGAAAATAGAACCCTATTGCTTGCCTCGATTCGAATGGTTTTCAATTTTGATTTTCGTTCTTTTGTTGAAAAGTTGATTTCTTAGATCGAAAATATTCAATATTTTTTTAATTGCATTCGCAACACCGAAAGAGTACATAAAAAATAGGATGAAATCAGCATCAAAATAATTAAAAACCGTTCGAATCGAGACAAGCAATTCAAAAATAGGGTCCCTGGTTAATGTTGCATTACCTGCTGCATATAGATAGACGATATGATAATATGTTGGAGCGGGCAGCATTAGAATGCAGCGGCGGCGGCGACGGCGGCGGCGGGAGGTGTCGCGCGCGCGCTCCATCAATCAGAGGCGACGATCGGAGGTGCTTTCTCGTCGTTAGCCCTATATGGCCGGCCCGGCACCACGCCTCGCCTCACCAACTTCTTTTTCACTTCATTTTCTAACTCGTTCATAGAA
Organism: Blastobasis adustella; assembly: GCA_907269095.1. Classification (NCBI taxonomy): domain Eukaryota; kingdom Metazoa; phylum Arthropoda; class Insecta; order Lepidoptera; family Blastobasidae; genus Blastobasis; species Blastobasis adustella. The sequence goes on along the minus strand of OU026123.1, from coordinate 9,862,103 downwards.
ATCTCCCAACAGCATATTTCACTTTTTCAACTGAACGGAAATGGTCGAAAGATTTCACGTGAGTTTTAAATGAGTATGAAATTAAGATGCCCGCCGCGACGACGTAATCGCACTCGTTTAACGTAATAGCTGAGAAATGCGCGACGGTAATCGCGTTTTGCGTATTCGCAAAATGCTCTCGGCGCTGGCTGCTTTGGCCGGTGCTTTCGCCATTAAAAGTTGGCAATAAATATCAAGACACGCGGCTTCTTGGCCCCGGCTAGGTGTTTCTAATGACTACCCTCTGAAGCGATTTATCTGGCATAAAGAATCATCTTCCATTCAAACCTATCTACCTATCTACTCACCTGTAGCAGTACTTGACTTTGAATTATGCTTAACGTCGATCGTATCGTAATGTGTGTCTAATGTCTTTCCCGCGTTTTATTAATATGATCACCGTAATAATTGTACTTTCTTTTTGTTTCAGAGCGTTGTAATGCTAATGTTCCGAGAAGAAAAGTCACCTGAAGATGAAATCAAGGCCTGGCAATTTTGGCACGGCAGACAACATTCTGTGAAACAAAGAATATTAGATGCAGGTTGGTTATTTTAATTATTAGTTAATTCGATTTTACAATAATGTATGTACATCACATCAACAATCCGTTGGGCTTTAGCGTTACGACAATTTCTTCCAAAATTACATTGTACCCTAACCAATGGTTGCGCGTTCGATGATTCAGTAAGTCATGTAAGACACGTTTAACACAAAAACATAGTTGCGCTCGCGGCGACACCGACCGCGGCGCGTTGCGTGCGGCGGCGGCGGCGGGCCGGGCGCGGGCGGGGGCGCGGGCGGGGCGCGGGGCGGCCGCAGGACCTAATTACCGAGCTGCAGGCGGATAGCCGAGGCTCCCGCGCACCCCGCACTGCCATTACATCTCGTTAGGACATTTGCATAAATAAAGCGCGTCCCACACTCCATGTCCACCTGCAAACCTATCAATCGCCCTCTAAAAATAAATTCCCCCGGGCGCCCATCGCATAGAAATCCCTAGTACACCAAGCTCACATAATAGTGCCACATACTGTGGTTTCATACTATTTAGATTGAGATAAAAGGTTTCTATGAGATGCTTAAATAAATTAAGAGATGAACACGATGAAGCTCGCCATGACGCGGTTACAGGAAATCATAAAAATTCGTGAGAAGACTTTATCACTTTATAGCTACGGCTATTGCTACGCAGGCATTTAGATGGCGTACAAAGACTGAATATAACGTAGGCAGTTAATTTGTGCTAAGTAGTGGACGTAGCTGATAAAGATTTATTTATTTTATGTTTTATTATAAACATAAATATACCGGTGTATCTTTACTAATTAGAGTATCTCGAAAGACTTTAGCCAGGGCGTGGAGCTATCTTAAATGTATGTGGGCGCTGCGGTATGCGCAAAGATATCGCAAATTTGTGACTAAATATGCGTGTCTCGTTGTGTTTAGTCGCTGAGAGGCGATATAAGGTGCGGTACAATATCGCCGGGCGCGGACATAATTACCAGCGATAATATCGCGCCCTTCATTTGCATGTTAATTGTGAGCCGACGCGCGTCTTCTGCCTTCTACTTGTTTACAACGCTTCTAAAACATGCGGTTTGTAGGACTCTTCTAGGTATTCATACATTTATTATCATTATTTTCCTTTAAAAGTTTAGACAAATTAGGCAAAAGCTGTTTTTAATATATTTACTTAGCATAAAACTAAGTCGCTTCCGACGACTGTCCCTAGTACATATATACACTTAGATATTTTAAACTACGCAACGGTGTTAGATGAGTGATTTAAGTGGAAGGTTTATAAGCAAAAAAAAAGGGTAGGTAGGGGTAAACAAGGTGTAGGGTGGGTGTACAGTAGGTGTAGGTGTAGGGTAATGTAGGAGTAGGGGTAGGGGTAGGGTAGTGTAGGAACAGGACCCCACGCGAACGAAGTCGCGCCGGGTGCACTAGTATTGAAACATAACCTTTTAATAAATTGATGTAGGTACCCAGTGATTTTTTCCGAGTAATCTTATTATTCATATTATGGCAATTTATGTGGAAAATACATGGCTATTTTATGGTCGAACCAAGGGACCCGAATGGGGCTTGCGTCATCGATGGAATGCTTGCTTATTAATCGCTCGAGGAGAAGTAAACACCGCTGATATATGACACTTTACTCATTCTAACATTACTTAACTGGGGTCTGTAGCATTAGTAATGAGTGACGCCGCGGCCACAAGCGGTGTCTATAAATTAAATCTCAAGGAAAATAAAAACATGGAAGCCATTAATTCGCGCGGCCGGGCCAAGTTTAATGTCAAGGTTTTTTAGCTTATCGCGATGTTAGTTATGTTTTATTTTATTTACTTTGTTAACGTAATTTCATAAAACAGAATAACACATCCATATAGATAATACTCAGATTTTTAAAAGTACCTAACCAACAGATAGGTATGGTACAGTTAAATAACTACAGAGATATCAAAACAAAAGTACCTAATGGACATATAGAAAACCACGCAACCTTTACGTAGGGGCACAGAAAGAGGAAATTGACTACTAACTGGTTGTTTAATAGCGGTGTGTGCGGCATAATACGTACCTATTGCGCCGGTGTTTTTATTAAGAACAATTTCTTGGACGTGATTGATCGTTTTCAATTAAACGTATAGGCACAAGCCTACGCGAGCGGCGAGTAGGGAATGTGCGCAGTGTAGGTCGCACTCAATGGAAATGCAGTGTAAGTACTGCATGGTGCATGGGGCGCACTTGGTCCGCGTCAAGGGCGATACCAGACACCTGTGCGCAGGCGTGTGAAAGCGCGGCGGGGCGCGGCGGGGACGCGGCGCGGTCGCAACGCCCCGCGCCTCCTCACAATGCCTTCTCCGATTACATACACGTCTCCTTGGATCGCGTGTCCACCATCGCTGCAGCATCCTTGCGCCCACGGTTATCCCTCTTGACAGTTTTCGCTACATTGCAACGCATCACTGATTCACACGCCGGCTGACGGATTTATCTTGTCTTTTGACTTGTTGTGATGGAGATAAATTGTTGCTATGTAACTTCAAGGCCTTCTAAATAAAAAACGAAATTGATTTGAAATGTGCTTAATTTATAGATAACTACGCAGTGATGCTAGTATAGGTGATACAAACGTTGAGTTACTTATTGGATAGCACGAAACCGCTTCTGAGGTGTGGTGGGCGCGGCGATACGTTACGGAGCCCGCAGGAAGTTACCCACTTAAACTCGTAAATCCGTAAGGCCTGTTAAAACAATAAGGCGCGTGAGGGCGGGCGGCGGCGTCCCTCCGCGGCTCATAAACACGTCAGCGCGCGCGCGGCCGCACAGATCGCGCCCCGGCTGATACCACACGCGCCCACGCCGCGTCGCCAACGAGTCCACGCTGCACTCACAGGGCTGATACCAAACACAGCACTTTACATTCTAAAATCATTTCGCCAGCCCCCCGACTGCGAACCGCGACACCGTTAATCCTCGTCGGGAACCAGCCAGAACAAGTAGGTGGTACACAAATCAGAAAACCATTGGCATTAATTCCACTCAATTATACTTAAAGAAACACGTCATGAAAATAAATTTATTGCCGTTCAAGAAATGTGTCCTATTGCAATCTGTCCGGTATTTCAATGGTAAGCCGACAACCCTAGCGCGGCGTTCGCGTCGATTACTCACTAACAACCTCCCGCGCCTGTCTGCTAATGCAGGCTTATTGCTCCGAATGCAATAAACAACTGCATCGAAATAAACAACCAGACGTTACATAATAAGCGATACGCGTGTCAGCCTCGCCCGTTACGCCGCTCGATTCCGTCGTCCAATTTTTATTATCTTAACAATGTTGCTTTTGAGAGTAACAATAATGTAACTCACGCTCATAAGATAAAAAATAGTAATATGAGTGGTAGTGTCGCAGGCGGACTGCGTTGAATATGTATGTAAATAAAGCGGTCTTACGAATGGAAATGTTGGAATTTACATAGACTTGAGCGTATAAAGAGTTGCGTTGGAAAATTTGCAATCGCTGATAAATAGTTACTATCACGTTGTTATTCACGCCCAGCAAATAAATTTCCGTCGTCGATGACGTATTGTGCATTGATATCTTAATCGAAATCTCTTGCGCCATTACCGCACCGTTGCTTGAGGAGAAGATTAATGAGTGTTGGTCGTTTTGTTGCAGACACCAAGAACAGCATCGGGCTGGCCGGCTGCATCGAGGAGGTGGCGCACAACGCCATCGCCATCTATTGGAACCCGCTCGAGAGCGTCGCCAAGGTAAGGGAATCAACACAGACATGCATTACTCTAGACAGGCAAGCTCCATCTTCGGCTTCATCGTCGCGTGCCATCTGGTGAGATGGCAGCCAAATACCTGCCTAGTAAGTAGTCTCTGTCGGAGTCATAGAGCATTTTGCAATTCCGAGTGATTCCAAATATGAGTTGCTTTGTTCATTTCTCTTTCTTTTATTCGTTAGTAACAAGTTAGTAATTAGTAAATTAATTAGTAGTCGTTAGTAAAAAGTTGCTCTGTTTTACGAAGTTGATTTGTTCTCATTGACTTAGAATTATTTGTTTACAACCTGATATTAGTTTATGAATATAGTATTTAGGGTAAATCCCACTATAGATACCTATGTCGCTACGGAATTACGCATCAATAATTATGCGAACATAAACCAAATGTAATTAAATATCATATCATATGCAATAGTTTCTTTTGTAGTAACTACACACGTTTTTGTTTGAAACGCTGAAGTAAACATGTAATTAATTATCGTTCTCACGATTTATAAATTTAAGCTCGAACTAAAAAACCTCTTACTGAATAAATTATTAAATTTAGTAAATACATATGTGAGTACTATGAATTATAGTCATAATAACTTTTAATCTAGAGATGACGTGTTATTTGAAATCCTTAACGTTAAGATAATAATAACTTTATATTTTGTACCTTATTATATAATTTATTATCTTTTTGGCATTTAAATTTTGACATTTGGGTAGTTATAGTATTTTCGCTGTTTACGTTTAAACTTGGTATTGGTATTTGACATAAATGAATTTATAGTTCGTAGCTCTTCTGTCGTTTGGTGATCCTCTAATGATTCTAATGAATTAATATTTTAATAATTGAAACAATAAAAAACGATGGCAGACTGCGAATGTGGTTATTGCGGTAGTAGTAAATATTATGCCACAAAGTCGTGTCAAACTGCGGTTCCCACTGCGTCATGGAAAATAATGTTTGTATTTTAAGCTAGTCGACGAAAAAACTGCGTAAGATGCTCATTACTCGGCTGAATTGGAACCCAGATCATGATTGTACTGCACTTATTACGGGGTAATTAAATAGGGCCATGTTGCCGTATTTGGCAGTGGCTTTAGTAAACGAAGCAAAAAAGCTCCAAGCCTTCGATGTGACGGTAGCCTCCCATACCTGGGATGTCTCCACACACTCATTAAATTATAAAATGATAAAACACACTATGCATTTTAATTGGTTACATTTTAATAAAACCATTTAACCATTAAAGACTAATATTGGAATTATGTATACATAGGATAAAGACAACAAGCGTCATAAATATTCATGAAACAATTAAAACTCCGTGAAACAGCCTCGCGTAGGTAGCCTAGGTAGTTTAAGCAGAACGATAAATAGGTATATGGATATAGTAAATCGTTATTAGACTGATCCTATGAAACACAGTCGTAATCGTTAACTTAATTCGTAAGCTAACAAAGACAAAACAAAGTAACATCGAAATTATCACTTGCATCCGAGAAACTCTGCTACTGCGCTTTAATAACAAGTTGAACACATTCGTATTGGTTGGCCCATTTTCTTTTATTGCTATAAATTACTGGGATGCTGCTAGTCAGTTATCGATACACGTAATTATTTATTGTTAGCTTGTAGCGGATGCGAGCCGTTTGCGACAGATAATATGTGTTCGGCGGCGGGGTGGTGCGCGGCAAAAACGCGAAGGGGTCATTTGCATAGACCGCGGTAATGAGCGGGCGCCGGCCCCCGCCCCCGGCCCCCGCCCGCGCTAAACACACCCCGCGCAATTACACGCTCCAGTACCGGATCTTCAATGGGTTCCATTCAAACGCTGCTCATCAGGCCGATTTAGACCTCGCGCCGCGCCACCGCAGGCCGGCGCCGGCGCAGCGGACGCGATACACCCCTTATTGCCCGGGCCCACGCAACATCCAGCAATTACCTTTTATTCTATAATAAATGTGCAAATGTGTTATTAATTTCTACTTGTTTGCCCTATTTCAGATCAACATTGCTGTGCAGTGTCTTAGTACAGATTTTAGCAGTCAAAAAGGAGTGAAGGTCAGTATTTGTATGAATAAATAAATCCCTACAGGTAGTATCAAGTTATTGTGAAGTAAACGCAATGTTATTGTAAAGTAAGAACACAATAAAGATACGACGATAAAATAGTCACATGCTAAACTGTCCAGTGTCCAGAAGTCATTGATATATCATTGAGATATTACAGTTTATACGGGACATAAAATAGTGATTTTACGAGCGTGAGAGAGATCAAACAGTTTCCACGAGCATAGGTACGCAGTGAAGTCGGCATTAAATGTAGTTTGTAGTGGTAAATGTTAATGAAATGTTGAAGTATGCAAATGTGCGTGATGCGGCGTCGCGGGGTCGGCAACCGCGAGCGGCGCTAGCGGCCGCCTGCCTTCGACAAATACATTAAAACTTTACTTGTATCACTTATTGACTCTTCTAACAAAGCTTAGCTTCAATATTAGGATCGAATTTTTTACGTACTAATAATAAACTGTAAACAAGTAAATTTTTCGCTACGTCACGAGCGAAGCCCAGTGCGGGCGACGTCGCGGATATTACTTAATATAATATGTTTACGCACTTTCCCACTCACACGTGGACAAAAGTCTAGTTGCAAACAATCACGGAAGAATAATGGAAATTCATGGTTAGCATTTCTTTCCGAAATTCCCGATTTTTTTTAATTATTTTATTTTTTTAAATTACAAAAAGAGTTCTATACAAGATCAAATGAAAAAAATAAGCTAATTAAAATTCTTTTATCAAAAAATTTACGTAAAATGTATCAGTACCAACGTTTTCAGTGTACTTCGTATACTTCATAGAAAAGACATCAACGCGCTCCCTTCTCGCGCTTGATTTTTATTTGCTTAAACAATCGTTAGCCGGTATAAAATATTGTGTACGCTACTCGCCCATGACTCGCGGCAAGCCTCATGCTGATACGGCCCGAGTCGCTATCAGCTTCTCAATTACCTAGCGACCACGCCGCCGTCGCCTGTGTGCGCTCAACCTAGTATTAACAGTAAATCAACTTCGATCGTCACTTAGGTACTCCATCTATTTATAACCTTACTGGCAACTATTTCCATTAATATGATAACTTGGCAACGCGCCCTGGCATCGCACGGCTCTAAATTATTGTAAAGCCTGAGTGACACAAAATATCCAATCAAACACACCCAGGAGAAATCGGGCGCAGAGGCAGACTGTAGTATCCGGAGGACTTTCTGTTATAATAATAATGTAGTAATAGTTACTACACCAGATTAAAGCAACTATTTACAGGAAATAAATCGTAAATTAATATAATGATAAGTAGATGGACATTTATTATTACTTCGCTAGGCATGAATTACGTCGCCAATCGTAACCTATGAACCAATTTATTGATGAATACTAAACATCCGGATATTACTCAGCCAGTTGAGTAACTGTTTCCATGTATTGGCTGTGACATCGGCCTCGAACCGCCGCAATTAAGACGTTTCAACGCGATTCGACGCAGACACGTGCATATTTTCCTTATTCGTGAATTTATCGCAATTATCCCTTATGGATGTTTATTAAAACCGTTTTTGCCAATTCATATGTAACCACTGACACGAACCGTGAAATTACACGAGACAAAAACTAAATTGACTCGTATTGACTGTTCGCGTTAGACATTAGTGTAATTTGTACGTAGTTGTTACTATAGAGTACAAAACTGAAATCGTATAAATAACAACTAATGGTATATTTATATCTTACTTCCAGGGATTACCACTACATATCCAGATTGACACGTTTGAAGACCCTAGAGATACACAAGTATTCCACAGAGGATATTGTCAAATCAAAGTCTTCTGTGACAAGGTAAAGTATCAAAAATAGTCTATCGCAATACTGTTATAATTGATGCTATTTATATAAAAACTATAAACCATTATCTCATACATTCAGGGTGCAGAAAGAAAGACAAGGGACGAAGAGAGAAGAGCAGCGAAAAGGAAAATGTCTGCGACGAATAGGAAGAAGCTGGATGAGATTTACCATCCTGTGACGGAGAGGAGCGAGTTCTATACAATGGCGGACCTTGCGAAGCCGCCGGTGCTGTTCAGTCCCGCGGAGGATATAGACAAGTTGGCAGGGATGGACATCCAAGGCTTCTACGGGCATGACGACGCCGCGCTGGCCGAGGCACACCTTAAGGGCGCTTCGCCCTTCCTCCTGCACGCGGCCAAGCCTCAAGCACCCGCGCTCAAATTCCACAACCACTTCCCACCGGATGCGCCGGCGTAAGTGCTCCAAATTGTTTTCAAGCTATTATTAGTCTTTAGTCGTAGTAACTTGTCAATCTAATAATATTCTTTATATAGGTCACTCTATTGTTGGCCTAGTGTCTAGATGCGCAAGAATGAGGTATACTGTCTTGGCACTATCTCTAAATGGATTGGCCAGAGATGTACACGGATCATACCTACATAAGCAAAAATTAGGACTTCGTTAAACCCTGAGGGAGGCCTATGCAGGGACAGCATTTGGCTGATAACAAATTATTCCGTTCACTCTAAACACAACCCAGCAACTACAACATGTCACACAATACCGTTCCAGGTACAGATCGGACGTCGGTGGGCTATCACCGTACAGCGACCGCAAGGACGCCCTGGAGCTGGAAGGCGTGCTGGGCAAGCGCGCGCGCACGGCCACGCCGCCGCTGAGCGAGCGCGTCATGCTGTACGTGCGCCAGGACACCGACGACGTGTACACGCCGCTGCACGTCGCGCCGCCCACCACGCAGGGGCTGCTGCACGCGGTGAGTACCCCCGCCCCCACCCCCGCCCCGCACCGCGCCTCGGTACGACACCTTAACATCAGTACCCTCGAATGAAAGTGTCGTGCCGGGGCGCCCGCCGCGCCCGCGGCTGCACCACAATAACCCGGTGATGTCGGCTAACCGCAGAGCACGAGGGAGCGAGGACGTCCCGGCTTTCTCGGTTCCTCGGCGCAGTGACGTCCAATGTTCTAAATTTGTTTGTGAGCGATAGGAATCGAGACGCTTCGTTGCCGCCGCGGGCGTCGCGCCGCGCAGCGCCGGCCGACGCCCGCGGCGGCCGTAACCGATGTGGCGCTTCATAACCCCGTCTAATACGACACGATCATCATAACCGCATGTTGTAATTAACCCCGCGGCCGGCGGCCGCACCGACCACTCAGGCTCGCGCGCGATTCGCTGTCCTTGTGAAACCACTAGACCGGTTACTGAAATTACGAGACGTCTCGGTTTTTTTAAAAGAAAAAATATACGAAAAGTCCGATTGTAATTTTTATTTTTTGCTTATTTTCAGATTGAGAATAAGTACAAAATTTCAAGTTCGGCAATAAATAACCTTTATCGAAAGAACAAGAAAGGGTAAGTGGTTTTCATTGGCCTCAGATAGTATCTACTAGTTTTGTACCGGCCGCCTCGCGTTAACGGAGCATCGCTTATCCGAAGGGCGCGCCACTAACTATGCAATGCTTGTCTTACGACGTACCCCTGTAACGGCCCCTTTGATTACTAAACTTTAAATATTACATCATTACTATATTCCTAAACACAAAGCTGACACTATTAATGATTGACTGGACTAGCATTACCCCGTCACCGGATGAAACTGCACAATATTAACGATAACTGTTTATGGTCTAATCGAGCGTAATTAATTTGTGTTCATAATAAATTTCTGTTCCGTCTTCCTAATTTGAAATACTAGAGTCGCATTATCAACGTATAGTGAGGGGTTGGGGCTGACCGTTCCGTGGCTGTTGCAGGATTACAGCCAAAATTGACGACGAGATGCTGGCGTACTACTGCAACGAGGACCTGTTCCTGCTGGAGGTGCGTCCGGCGGGCGCGGCCGAGGACGAGCCGCTCTACGACATCACCTTCGTGGAGCTGCCTCTCAGCCACTAGCGGCCGTGTCCCCCGCGACCGCGGATAGTGCACGACTTCATATGTGGCGAAACTACAAACATTTGGACATTATTTCTTTTAATTATAACTATACATTCCCTTTTACACTCACTATCTATATAAAATAATATTTATAAATGGGATAATTGTCTCAAAAGTGTCGATCTCAGATTGAAATTAACTTATAAGCGATCGCCGCCATTTACTGCGCAACTAAAAGTAGCGCCACACTGGGCTTGCATGGTGACGCGTACGTGACGTTTCACCCATCGTGTGCCATCAGCTTTCATTGTAAATGTACGGAAAATCGCAGTTTAGAAACACACTGGTCTTTCGTGACGTCCCTGATGCGACCAAATCCCACTGCGTGTGTTGCGTGTCTCAAGTGTGATCTAGCTACTACATACATCGAAACGTGGCGTGGCAACACGTAAGTCTAGTGTGTTTCTGTTTCTGACGAGGATCTGACATCACATAGCATGGCGTAAGTCTAGTTAGTATGGCTCTAAAGTAACGTCACGTAATGTGGCGTAGCATAACGTAAGCCCAGTCTGGCGGCACCTTAATCGTCACAAAACCGCCGCCGGCCCGCCCGCGCCGGCCGACGGACCTTGTAAATATTTCAAAAGTTAAGTGCCTTAGCGAATCGCAAAGTAGAGTAGCGATTCGGTATGTGGTGATGGCAAGTATGAAATACGATGGCTTTTATGGGGATGATTTCCTCTCTTGGAGATTTTATATTGTAAATGATCAATGATCTGATGCGGAATAAACGTGTGTGCCATTAGCTCGGTTATCATACTAGATGTATGTATTATAATGTAGTTATTGTTTCAACAGGTACCTTTTAATCTTGCCATGATGATAAAGTAAGAAATTCTTGTCACAAATCATAATAATACGTCGATTTTTTTATTTGCAGTGAGTAAAACGTATGTGCCTTCGTCATAATAATTATGTTATTATCTCTTAATATAAGTGAGTTAAGTCAAATTAAATGCCATCCACTTTGTTAAGTTTTCTTTATGTAAGTTTGTTCATAAGCTCGCTCAATTCATTCATGTAGTAAAGTTGATTTTAGTTTTAGTAAAATCAAGTCCATTGCTTCCATATTTTTAAGGGATACTTGTTTGTTGTAACTACGGGCCCCTCTAGACTTGAAAACTGTTCGAACTTAACTATTGTCAGTATTGGCAAGAAATCCATTCTGTTTTACGGACACAAGCATGATTTGAACTGAACCTCCCAACTTCGCTTTAAGCCGCCGTTCACTCAACAATTTGAGTTACCATCGTTCCAACTGTCAAAACTGTCGTTCCCTTTTTACTAGCTTTTCTACTCATCAACCATATCTGTTGTATAATTTACCTTAAACTTTTTAACCTTTAAATTAATATATCGCAATTAGTTGAATTTTGAGATTAATGAAAAGGGAGCAATGGACACCAATTACAATTTTAAATAAGACAGTCACAGTTTACATAATAGTCATTTTATTCATAGTCACAAAGTCCTCCACCCGTAGAACATTAACATTAGCATCGATGGGAGTGGTTTGTGTTTAATTTAAGATTTTATCTATAAATAGAGCTTAATATTTTATATAATTCGATACGTAGGTTATCGAGCCATGACAACACTTAGAGTATATGAAAGTATTTTGTGTCCAAGACTTATATGTATAAGATTTTATAATTCTTAATAGAACCATGACTGGAGCATCTCTTTAATAATTTGACGAATAAATAATACCTTTCTAACCGATTTGCACTTCACACAATAGTGGGCTCGCCTGTACAGTTTACTTACATTTAAGAGTTCTCCACCGATATACCTTCAAAATTGCGAGCGAGGCGCCCCGCGCCCCGCGCCCCCGCGCCCCCGCGCCCCCGCGCCGCCGCAGGGTACGGTTCGATTAACTGCCATATTATGACATAATTTAGTACTTAATGACCTTAGATTTAGAGTAGAACCTTAAATACGTTTTTATTTGTCTTGCAGATAGGAATCGAATTTTAATTAAGATAATTGTATTGGTATTTACGTATTATCATTTTATATGTTATAGCTACTTAAAATTTGTGTAACGACAATTATTGTATCTGTCATATTATTAATTCTCGAAACGAATTCTTCCTTTTTTAAATTATTATCTAAAATATCTACACTTGTTAATGTATGTTCACAACTCGACGTTTAAAAATTCTTATTGTTTGATTTGCTCAAAGTCTGCGTATCGCCATCTCAGTGGGCGGACTCTAATGATATTGTTATTATGTAATACCTACTTAATACGTATTCAACTTTAATATTTATTTATGTACTTACTTATTTTAGTAAATTGTGCAGCTTTAATGTTTATTTTGAAGTTAGGTCGTGATTCAGAATCTCGTCATAAGTCACAACGTCAGTAGCAATACGGCGGGCGGGCCGCCGCGCCGCCCGCGCTAGTTAGGCACAACCCCGAAAGTGGTAGCACATTTTCGTTATTAAATTCCACATTAATTAAGTATAAATCGAATAGATGTTACGTTATTCTTTTATATGAATATTTGTAAGTTGTCATAAAAATATTATTAATATAATTATTTTTATCAAAGTTTATAATCTAAATAAAAATGTTTTTCTTCAAAACTTTTGTTGTTTCTGTTCCTTTGTCGTCGTATTACGAATGACAAAAAAATTAAACACGGATATCAACATACGGGGTTTTATTAAAACTCATTATGGCAACAGGTATTCCACATAATAATTTATTTACACCCAGAAGCTTAGTCGCGATATCATCTAGTTGAACCTAAAGACTCTTCAAAGATATAATAGAGTAAGATAAGGAACAAGCCCATTGAAATTACTCACAGACATCTAAAGCCAGCTAGGATAGATTTGGAAAACTCTACATGGAAGATCAGTCAACTTGTTATAACTACGTTTATAAATAAAATGAAGTAACAATTTTATTTAGTGAAACACTTGAAATACATCAGTTTCTACTAAATTAATAAAGCCTTACACTTACTAATCGGATAATTAAATAAGAAGTCAGTTTGCTTCAGGTGGCACCTTCGAGAAAACCATCTAACGTAAAACCTTTGCACTTAGGAGGTTCTATCTGGAGATGTAACTTCTTAACTATTAGAAAAGAAAATTTAGTTTAACAGTATTTCTTGACTTCTTTTCTTGCTACGTCACATTTGGCATTTCAAACCTAACTATCATACAACTATATTGTATTACAATAAAATAATTTGCCTACTTCTAGAATAATTTATAAATATCTAGTAGGGAAGTAGATAGAGTAACTGGAAAGATAACAACAAAGAAGGCGGCACATTCATCCCCACTGCTCATCTCGCCAACATCGATCGCGACATCTAACAATTTCACTTATATTATCTTCTGCTTCACATAGATCACACTTAAGTCGATACATTTTATATCAAACAATTGAGGGATTTTATTATAATACTTAAATATTTTAAAATGATTGTTTATCAATTTCAATCTGTTTTATTAAGCATCCCAATAAATAGACCCACAAGCATAAGTATATGCCCGCAACAACTTGTACTTATTGCTATCAGGCGGGCCGTAAGCCTGTTTGACACCTTACTAGTACAAAAAATACAAGAAAAGGGAATTAATGGAGAATACTCAACGTAAGGTATTATCATACATGTAGACGCCAATAAATATTTTTTAAATATAAATAGCAATATTCGAAAAGCTCGAATCTAATAAAATCCGTCTTAGAACAGTTGCAAATATTCTAAATAAAAATAAAAACTTTAAAATCAACAAGATTTTTTACAGCCGCTACCTACGAATGACATCCAATATAACAACAAATGCAACTACACCTCGTCTAGGTATTTAACGTTTTATAAGTGTCCAACTAAATCACAATTTTTGATAAAATAATCAGCAACTCAGCCTTCTCAATCGACTGCGGTCCGCGGATGTCAAAACGAAACAAAAAACAGAAGCTCCATACCTTCTATATTTGAATCTTGAACCGTTCCCCATCGGAGCAGTCCACGAGTGATGGCTATTGTATGAGGGGGGAGCTCTGGCTGTCGCTGAAGTCGAGTGTGTAGTACATGTCGGTGGTGTCCAGGGCCGGGGGGTGTTGGGGCAGCGTGGGGTGGGGGGAGTGGGGGGGGTAGGACCGTTTGTCGTCGAGCCAGTGGTGCGGGGGGCTCGCGCCGGCGCCGCGCCGCGCCCGCCACGCGCCGCGCGCCCGCGCCGCCACGCGGGAATACGTTTTGTTCACGCGGCAATGGCAGGCCGTCACCTGGGATATATTTTGTGGGTTACATAATGCGCTAGTTCATCATCATCATCAAGCACCCATAGCAATACACTGCTGGATTTAAGCCAGCTCCACATTTAATTAGTAGAAGGTTTTGCCGTAATTTCCATGATTCGCAGGCGGGTTGAAGATCGCAGTGTTCAAAATACTCAGCAGTAAACGCTGCTGTCCATTTTTTTTTATGGTCTGCGGAGGTCTTAGCTGTTTAGCCTACCAGACATTGGTCTTCTTGTACAACACGGTGCTGTTCTACTTTAATGACACCACAAGGCCAACGCGCTGGCATGATCTGGTTGCCGTGGCGATATATTGAAAAGTTCCAACTTTGCTTGCGCTCGGCGCACAGCGGGTGCCAACCACTTTTGGTGTTAGTGTATTTTCCTAGAAGTTTCTAGGTGTCGTACCTACAATGGTGCAGCCGAGTTGTATGGTAGGTATTTACACCTTAATTATTTTCCCAATTCACGGGTAGCCTAAATATTTACGGGTAATCTAAATACTTAGACACAATGGAATATTCATTGATATACCTAAAAACGGTTGAGCGCTTTCGTCACTGAACTACTGGCACACGGTTTCCTGTCACTGAGACACCATGATGGCGCAACCAGTTGTCAAATGTGTGACATGTGACAGTTGCGTTACGCGACAAGCGGATGTAAGTTGAAAAAATTGTGTCGGCAACGCAGTCGTGGTTTCATCACCGTTAATGTTTGAGAACCGATACACGTGATTCTACTACTACCTATGACTATGTAGTGTCTGTCAGCTTCATGAGTGTCGTGTTTACAATGCTATAAATGTTAGAACCTCCGCAGTCATGGAAAAGAACAACAGCGGTTTCTCTTGTGAATTTTCAACACATTTCACTCGGCTGTCAAGTGTGGAGATGACCATAGGACCATTTAAACTTGGAGGAAACTGAAGTCGCGGCATAGGACGATTAACACGGACTTCCCACTATCACCCAGTGACCCCAAATCACCAGGCGGTATGGTTACCAAATCCTAGCCTGCTCTGAACACGGAGTGCAGGAGTCTACGGCGTTGTCCTAAGTGCCAACGGTTTGCGACTATGGTCGTACGACGAATATCGCTTAACCAATAGGAGACCTCAACACCGCCCGTTGCACGACCGATGATAATTAGAAAACGCCTACAACCCGATCGCTTCTTTTTCTTCTTTTCGTATCAATAGTAAAACAGGTTTTACATAGTTTATTTGTAAATTTACCGATCACTGTAGTGTAGGTATTGGTACTCACGACAACGCCGACGATCGCAATGGCGGCGCCGAGGGTACCAGCCGCGATGTACACATTGTGGAGCCTGTCGTGGTAGAGCCCCAACGGCAGCCGCACCTCCCGCACGGAGCCGCCGCCGCCGCCCGCCAGCGCTTCGCCCTCGCCCATCACTGACTCCAAGTAGAAGTCCTCTGCGGAGATGGACAATATGATGAGTTAGGAAGATAAGATGGTTGAGGAAAAGGTAACTGACGCAATTACCATTTTCTGTTGGCCATATTTTTTCGGCTCATACAAATGGAAAGAGTTGACTAGGTACTCTAAATCACTACATATTATAAAGCCAAGTCCCATGCCGCGTCTGTCTGATCGTGATAAATTCAAAATCTACTGAACGGATTTTCATGCGGTTTTTACAAATAAACAGAGTGATTTGTAAGAAAGATTTAGGTGTATAATTGGTTAAGGTTAATACCCGTGCGAAGCCGGGGCGGGTCGCTAGTTTAATATAAATAAATACCGTCATGGGACCCTAAACTGTTCAATCAGTCTCCGGGTCCCCCGCGGAAGACCTTGGTCAACCTCGCTTTGCCAATAGTACCTATTAGGAGGCCTACCTAACGAGTGGCGAGCTCGTTGCGGTGCTGAAGTCGGACTAGCCTCAAAGTACGAAGCGGTCACCCGCATAAAGTTCCCGGACATTTCGAGCATTGCTTAACCTTGGTTACAGGTCTCGTAAGTATGCTGCCACTAGATCAGTGCCGCCATAGTTCTAAATTTATTTCCACACAAAAAGAGCTAATTAGTGTTCTATAGCAACACTGTAGGTAACATTTATTATGTACTTTAGCTAGACTTACCTTCACAAAGTTTGCCAGTATAGTCAGGTCGACACGAACAGTAGAAAGAGTCCACGCCACTCCAGCACGTCCCGCCGTGGGCGCACGGGTTATTGTCGCACGGCTGCCGATAGGAAATCGACTATCAGAAGTGACATAACATGCATGCTTTTTTTATAATTAAAAAATGTGTATTTGTAACTTATAAAGTCAAGTATAGATATTTCAACTCAGTTGTGCGCGCGGCGTGGGTAAGGTTTACCCACAGATAGGGCCGCGCGCACAACTGAGTTGAAATATCTATAGTTAATTGTTGTTTATGTTAGTTATAGGCACAGTCTGTATATTTAATTGTTTGTATAGTGCATTCTTGATGGAACTCTATTGTACGAAAGAGTTAAAACACTTTTTACACAAGTTCCACTGTAATTAAAATAAACTTAATATATTGCAACCGGTTTCGAATGAATCATTATCAAGCAATCATCATCATCAGGCAATTGCCTGCAATTGCATTCGAGACCGGTCGCAATATATTAAGTTTATTTTAATTATAATGGAACTTGTGTAAAAGTGTTTAAATCTTAAACAATCCTATTTGTGATGTCCAGCAAAGTAAACTGTACTAGCAAGAACCATCCCCTCTATTAACCAGTGTCGTACAAGGCGAAATAGTAATACAGGCCTACAGAAATATGTATGCGTACTACTCTTGCATATTACGTATTACTTCATAATTTAATTTGTTTTGCGTTCCAGGACAGCATTAGTCTGGCACTGTCTAAGTATTCTAGATTCTATGCCTGAGTGCCAAAACTCTGTCTCTCTTTGGATCGCCGCTGTTGATCCTGACTGACAGGAGTTGCTGCGTTGGGAATGATTGGGATAACCCGCCTGCAAAGCGTGGAGATCATGGCAGGCCCCTACACTAATGTGGAGGAGGTTTAAATCAAGCTTGTTTGCCATCTGTGTAGTATATAAAAAGAAGCAATGAACTGGGTGATGTCGGTGTTGACGCGTTTTGTGTCGCTTAACATAATATAAAGTGGTACAAAAATTGACCTTATTTTTAAAACAATATATTCCACTTCGATTTGCTCTCACTCTATTTGCTTCTCAATTTAGACGACTGAATTTAGCCAACTGTAAGTCGCACCGAACACTTCTCGTGAAATAAGTAAACACGAACCATTTCACTAAACATTAATCCACCTCACTTCCGGGAAAAGGCACGGCTCTATCCGATATCCTTATCAGTAAACAAAGAAAACACTAATAGAATTTGAATTTCATTTAGAATTGCGTGAAAACACGCACTCTGATAGGAGGGTAGCGCGCGGTTCGGGTGACTGACCGTCTTCGTTCCATTTCGTGCGTTACGTCACCAATACCAACCTCGGGTTTTACTACTTCGAAGCTATAAAAGAAATGTGATTACCACCATTCATTACCACTAACTAAATGACTAAAGTTATTGAACTTGCTCAGTAATAAATAACGAATGACCATTCCAAATATACATTAATATTTTTATTAACATTCCTAATATTAGTACGACACGAAAACAAAGAAGTTGATTTATTTTTTACATTCCACGCCCGTTTTTTACCAAATTCTTTATAAGATCGTTTATCACAGCTCGTGACCTTCATAATACACACCGATCTAGCCGGCAGGCTGCACTCATCGCCAACATAGCCGTGCGGGCACTCGCACGAGTAGGAGTTGCCGCGGTCCACGCAGTAGCGCCTTTCGGGGCACGGGTCCGGGGTACAGAGGTCCACCTGAGGGAGTGATATCCAAACGTTTAAATAAATTAAAAACCATATTTTTAAAGAGTCTAGTCCGAGTCTAGTCCAGTCTAGTGGCAAATGTTAAGCAATGCATGCAGATGTCTGTGACTGGTTAGGTGGCCGTTTCGTACTTTGAGGCTCAGTTGACAAAATTCAGAAGCAAAAAGCGATTGCTCATAGAATAAGGTCAATTTTTGTATCACTTATATTATGTTACACGTCGCTCGGCCTTTTAAAATGCGTGATATATATAGCAATACATTCCACTTTGATATGCTCTCACTCTTGCTTCTGAATTTTGCCAAATGTAATAAACGCATAGTCGATTTCAACGAGCTCGCTTTGTACTCCTCATAAATACCGCTGGCGACTCGAGGTTAACCAAGCTCTTCTGCTGGGTAACCTGCGCCTGGTCGACCAGACGAGGGACCCAATTGGCACCACGTGACTATTATTATATATTTTTAAATCTTAGGCTAACGAGCCTATTAACGGTTAACGAGGCTATTCGTTTGGGCGAAAACAGAGATTAACCTCAACTCAAAGATCGACTAAAAGCAGTCATCTGAAACGCAAACCGTCAGTTCCAGGCTAGTGCGTTCAACGCATCAACCGCCGCATTTCCTTTGATGGTTGAAGAGTAATTTCCGTGAAAACTACTAAAGTTTTATAGAGTTTGCAATGTGCGTGTTATATTCGTGAAACCTGCTAAAACTTTATGTTCCAGGCACCTAGATAATGCAATCTACTGCGTAGTTTAAGTATCCAACTGCTTGCCAACAGGCGATCCTTGTGCAAGAGTACCTATCATTTTAGTAAAGTAAATTAGATATCTACGAAAAACAAGGTACTAATTAGGAAATTACCATCCGACACCACACAAAATTGTGAAATACGGCAAACGTCAATATTTGTAAACGAAATTAGCTTTTGCCCACGACTTCGTCCGCCGGACTTCCGGCAAACGGATTCCGGTAATCCGGACCCGTTTCCGCGGGAACCCCATTTAAATTCGGGACAAATTATAGCCTATGTGCTAATCTGGGCCAAATTTCATCAAAGTCTGTTCAGTAGTTTTTGTGTGAAGATGTAACAACATCCAAACATCCTAACAAACTTTCGCTTAAACGAAATTTAAAAAACGAATGCCCTATCTTCAATCTTCAGGACCTGCAAAAAAATTCTTTCCTGATCGTCCCACTTTAAATACACTATGCGTCCATGATCATCAAACTAACTACGTACAGATACTGTCACCGTACCTTCCGCTGGCAAGTGTTGCCGGTGTAGCCGCGACCGCAGGCGCACTCGAACCCGCCGACGCGGTCGGTGCAGGTCCCGCCGTGCGCGCAGGGCGAGGACTCGCACTCGTTGTACTCCAGCTGGCAGCGGTCGCCCGTGTAGCCTGCCGATCACGTCATAACCATGAATAGTCCAGATTACACTGTTGGGATACAGCCGCGTGAGTGAAGGGTGTGAAAGGCAGCTTGGAGGTCTTTATCATCGTCTCAGTATAGACTACCACCGTAGGTAATCCACATAATAGTAGCTACATATCCTCTTGTATCGGTTCTAGAAGTAAAAAAAACTCGTCGGCCTCACACATTAAAGTCACTTTTCTTTTTGTTGACGGGCAGACCAACGTTTTGTGGCTATCCTAAACCTCTGCTATCGCTACAAAGTGGAATTTTTCTTGTACTCGATGACGTAGGATAACCTACGGTGCCCTCAAAGTCTAGTAGATAGGTACTTGTAGCGAACTCAGTCGACAGAGATCGGGCCTGAGATCGCAGTATTGAAAATAGACAGCCAAAAGAAAACGCTGCTGCCCTTTCTTGTCTATAGATGCAAACTAGCTAGATAGAAGCTAAGACGTTTGTCCCGTACGATACACACCCATGTGTGGAAAGGGTTGGTGCTATTTTCTACTCTGCCGGGCACAAGCAGGCCATACATACACACATACATAACTCACGCCTTTATCGCATAGAAAGGCAGAAACGGACGATTTATACCATTCTCTATCCTGACATACTCTTCGCTCAGAGATTATTGTATACTAATCCTACGACTTATATTGCAAACGTGAAAGGCAAAATCTGTTTGCCCTCAATTTACAGCGCAGTGGATTAAGGGCTAATTCCCTCTCAACAGGATTTTGAGAAAGCCTGTGCTCAACAATAGGCGATTGTGGACTGATCATGATAAATGGCAGTTAACTTTTTTGTTTGTTTTGGTATGAACCGTCAATCACACAGAATTGGCCGGATTTTGTATGGAATTGCGCATATACCTGGCTTCACAAAACATGGATTAGGATATTGGCTACTTAATAGAAGTCTTTGCGAAGTACATAGATCGCTCTATCGAGTCGTCGCGTGTTCACTACTAGTAACTCGCCACGACTTAATAACGGCTGACGTAAGACGTATTTTTCTAGAGTTTGCAGCTATCATAAACAGCTTGCTAGTGTATTATATAGAGCTATCGTTAATCCACAACCAAGATATAGAGAATAGATGACTTATTGACCTTGGCGATGCTCGAACAGCAACCGTTACGTCACCAGGATCTACGTAACAAACTCGAAATATCGTACGAGCAGTTACATAAAGTAACGTGGTAAGAATTAGACAGTGAAATTGACAATGAATTCGCAGTGGGAAAATATGTAGGGTAACATAAAATGCTGGTGTCCATTTTCTGGTCTAAAGAAGACTAGCTAGCTTCGCCAGCCTCTAAAACATTAGTCCGTAAGGGGATGATGCAATATTAATTAAATAAGTAAAGCCAGACGCCATTGTTGCCGGTATCAGTTTGTTTTTCATTACGTAGGTAGATACCCTGGTGAGCGTAGGTATGTTTCATTATAAGCCAATCTACAAAAGCCCGTTTGAAAAACAACTTAATTGCCGCCCTCATTATAATGAAGTCGGGTAAAGAAGGCTCACATTTCATGTGATTTTGATATTTCGTATACGTAAATGGGAATCAAAATAACTGACTAAAGAATTCATTTTTACAACCGGCTGGCAACGCATTCGCAACACTCTCGACACCCCTGGTATTGCCAATGTCCATGAGGGGCGGTGATCAGTTACCATCAGGCGACTTGCTTGGTTTGTCACCGTCTCATAAAAAAAACTCTAGCGTAAATTAAAGAACGCGGGCATCCCTTCAACAGCCATTGTTGTAATATTTACAACAGGTCACCTAAATTAGACAATGTACTTTGGTAACTAATATGTTTTTAAATTTTTAATTTATTCTATTCAGAGACAAACGAGCATACAGCCTACCTGATGGTACAGTAGGTAGGTAGGTGCTTTCTAATTCTTCCCCGCGATAGTTTTTTAGTAACTATTATAAATACTTAGTATAAATTTGACCTTTAATAAAATAATTGTATTGTACGGAGTTTTATAAGGTACGTACCTACGCGTCCATTATTAAGTCGGTATTTTATTTTAAGCCGCAAGCGTTTATGGAAAACGGTGGTTAGGGTAGATAAGTAAATAGCTTTGTGACCGCAGCTGTGACGTCATAGCATAGAATTTATGCAAAGGTTGATAAATTGCAAATGTGGTTGCTAATATTACGACCTTGTAACTGTGTTTAATTAAATTTAAAAATAGGTAGCTACTCGTTATTTGGGTAATTAGTAAAAAGGTAGCTTCTCAATCATAAACGAAGAATACAACAATCATTCACAAACTAAACAGCGCTATCCTAAAAACATTTATTAAAAATACGTAGTTTTATTACAATACAGAATTATCTGAATAGAAATCTTAGCCATAATTCGTTTCATACTAAAAATAGATGCAAAAAGAGCAAGTGGTCCTTTAAAGATTAAACCGTGGCTGGCTGATAACTTCGCTCTTGGAGATATTTCCTTTTCAGTAGGCACGGACGAGTGGCCGGCTTTTCAGTGAGCGTACACTCCATTTATATTCCGTTACGATAGTGAATAGGCAGCGCGGGCTTTGATCGCTCTCTCGAGAGATTCCAGCACTATAACGATGATGATTTTCGCGTAGAGCATACGAATATGAAAAACCAACGCTACATTTATTTTTAACTGAGCCGCCGCGCGCGAGAGCACTATCGGGATTTTAGACGGCCAACGCTACAGTTTAGCGAACTTCAATGCCTACCTAACAAGTACGGTAGAGTTCACCAATATAAAGGCTTATCTAGGTTCCTGAAATATTAGGCAGGTATTTATTCATATATTTTATTTGCCAACAGATTTACACTTTTTGTTATTCCTAAGATAAAGAGTGTTAAGTACCTACATGTACTTAATTGGTATACAGGTGTAAGTCGTACTTCCTACCGCAGTATCAATGTTTTTTGCAAAAACAAAAAATTATATCAAGCTCAGAATGCCTTGATACCCACTACTTCACACTAAATTCATATCCACTAAGTTTCAGATTTTTTATCACGGGTTGGCAAATAAAATATTCCCTTGTGAGATGTACCCGAAACAAATCCAAACAAATGACGGTTAAAAGTGCATTTCGGTCATTTCTATGAAGATGACCTTCTGGTAGTTATCTATTTTGTGCTAATGCCTAGCAAGTATTAATGAGTTTAATACTCGATTGCACTAAACTTAGGCGACTTTTAAGTTGGCGCCTTAAAATATTAATATTAGGTGTTACAATCATCATATAAGTCGGAAAACGCCCACTGCAGGGCATAGGCCTCCTCCATAGATCTCCACAAAGGCCGATCTTGTGCCTTCCGCATCTGGCTGGTACCTGCGATATTAACCAGATCGTCGGTCCACCTAGTGGGAGGCCTACCCAGACTGCGTCTTCCAGTACGTGGTCGCCACTCGAGAGCTTTCCTGCCCCATCGGCCATCTGTTCTGCAAGCGATGTGCCCTACCCACTATCACTTAAGCTTGGCAATCCTTCGGACTTTGTCGGTGACCTTAGTGCGCTTGCGGATCTCCTCATTCCTGATTCGACCGCGCAATGTGACTCCGAGCATAGCTCTTTCCATCGTCCCTTGGGTGACAGTCACAAATGGGAGTGTGAGGGATCACAAATCTATGTCATAAAATTAAAAGTAACTTAGCGGAATATTTTAAATAAACTATAAGTCGCTTAAAGTTTAGTGCAATTGAACACAAAGCTTGTTGTTATTGTTAGTAGCACATGTTTGTATTAAACAACTTCTAACGAGTCTGAACAACAGAGGGAAATATCATAAATTATGTTATTTGTGATGGTCGAAAAACAAATGCGAGGAGTATTAAATCTAAACAAAAACGAGGCGGCGCGATACAAAGTTTATTCTGACCCATAAAATATGTGGGAAGTCAGTTAATCTCCACGGAAAACTTTCCAGACCCTTTGGCAGAAAAGCAATCTGGCTTTAGGGTACGTTTGTTTACATTCATCTTGAATTTCCTTTGCTGTCGGAAAAACAAGCCTTGATTAATTCACCCCGGTTTGTCTGCAACCCACGGAAAACAAAGATATTGCAGAGCCGGCGCGCCATTGGCGCTATCTAGTGCATACGTCAAGATCTTTACCAGATTGAGGGAAAATTGGATTAGCCCTTATACATTATGGTGAGCCGAACTGAAAGATAAGATTGCAGTTGTTTATTATTTACGCGTGGTGGCTTTTCTTTTGTTTCTCTTGCATTTATTTATTTATTTGCAAGTTTGCACTTGCAAGTTTGTTGCATTTTTTCAACGTCGGGTTTATCTTGTTTATAGGTAATTGGAACTCTAAAGTCTATTGTAGAACTATTATTTATAAATAGGTATAAAAAAGTAATATTTTTGGCGTTAAGGTCCCGTATGGGCTCTCGCACACGAGGGTTCGGGATCCGCCTTGACCATTATCCAGAACTTGGCAGATCAGATAATTACTGGGGAGCGACTGCCATCTGACCTCCGTGACCCTACTACCAAGGGAACCTGACCAGATTTGGATCATGGTTACACATACAGTCGCCTTCGATAGGTATTTAATAATATCTGCGACTATTTGTTTCCAAAATATATAACTATTTAAGTACTACCAAACCAATGTTTTTTAATATTATTATTTTATGAGAGGGAAGCGAACGAACAAGCAAGTTTCCTGATGGTAAGTGATCACCGTCGCTCATTGCCATTTGCAACACCAGGGATATCACCAATTTGTCGCCCACCTCTAAAATCCCGGGACGCGTAGCGCTGGCAGATAAACAGCAAATACTTGTCCACTGCCAAAGCCGCGGTTATTATTTAACCGTTTGTTGGCTTACAATATTGTAGCCCATGAAACAGGCATTATTTTTGTTTACATTAGCGCATTTATGACTTAATAACCAATGCACACGAATGCCATGCCACGTAGCACATATTACATACATTCATGTCACATCTCTTCCCATTTTTCCCCATAGCCAACTTAGGTAAACTTACTACAAAAAAAAATATATATATAGTTTCAAACACCCAAGTAAAAATACCAACCGTACTACAAAGCACCCGCGAGTAACCGTCAATACGTCAGATCTCCCGTAAGCTATTAGGTAAGTAACGTTGTTTCCGCAACAAATAAGGGCGCGCTCGCGGTGCGTGTAAAGTGAAGCGAAGAAGCGGTCGCGGGCAACCTTCCAACTGCGCTCCGAATAAATCACCCCAGCAATTTCCCGTCGCCAAACATTCACAAACAAGATTAACCATTATTAAATTGACTAACTTCAAAACGATTTATTACAATAACGACTCTAAACTCTGGCAGTTGAGCTGTAACAGCTAATACGTCTTCAACGACTCTTCCCCTCTAGTTATGTTGTTTTAGCCCAAATTGTTAGCAATTACGTCTGACAAAGTAATTTTACAGCATTTCATCACAGCAAGCCTTAGTGTAGACCTTGAACTAATTATTCGGCTATCTGAACACCAGCGGGTGCGTATTTATGAAACAACTGCCCAATTTAATTGAGTGTTATTCTAAGAACTTACTTTACTTTAGTATAATAAAGAGCTTTGAGTTACTTTTTAATCTTACAACATTTTTTTTATACTGACGGCGTACGACCATTCTATGGAATAATCTTCTTGCAGCGGTGTTCTCGGGCTGGTACGAATTTGAAAACCCCCAAAAAAAATTACCCCTCTCAACGGGGCGCTTAAATGGAGACACATTACCTAAAAGCGGAAGATCGTGGAACTGACCTGGAGACCTGACAGGACTGGAATATAGTGTAGACATTTTCATATTCATTTATTTAGTAAATATTAGGAGACTTTTCGTGATTTTTCCACGCGAATTTATTCTTATTTCACGCTGTAAGAAAATATCTAACTCGTGAACCTAAAGCAGTTCGATTAATCTTACATTTTTGCACTTCTGCCCGACTCGGCGAAGCCTAAAAGGCGACACGATAACCTACTAAAAAAATTAGAAAAACTTCGAATCTTTTTGCACTTACCGGGTTGACAGAAGCATCGATATTTTACTCCAGCGATATCGTTGTCCGTCTGCTCTATGCAGATCCCGTTCACGCAGGGGTTGGATGCGCACACGCCGCCGGTGGCGAACAGCTCGCAGTTGGCGCCCGTCCAGCCCTCGGCGCAGGCACAGTGGAAGGTCGTGGTTCCATTCATGGCCATGCTCATACACGAGCCGCCGTTCAAACAAGGCGCAGAGGAGCAAGGGTCCTTTTCGCACTTGCGCCCGGTGAAACCTGACAAGGGAACTTTATTAGACGGTCCTTGACGGCAGCGTGAATGTCAAAGTTTTGAAAGGCTTTCACATGTGTCGGCAACTGTTTCAAACAATTTCCATTTTCCAGCAGTATATGTGTTTTAAAATAGCATAGCTTTCTACTTTTAATGTTGAATGAATTTTCAGAATCGGTTCATTAATTGTAAATCTTCTACTAAACTTACTACATACACGAACAACTTACACTCTTTAGGTTTTTTTATACTAAGTACACAGTGACAAACGAGTAAACAGACTCTTTATTTATGCATGTAGATATAATAAAAGTCAGTTTGCGAGCGGTTTTAATGTTAAAATTGAGAGTGTAGTGTAATTACGCAACCCGCTCAAAGCAGAATGCGACACATTGGGGGTTAATTGCCCGAAAAACAGATTTTATCACGAAAGCTCGCATACAGGTTGGGCACAGATAATTAATTATTTGGATGGAATGTGGTACCTATATTGATAGGACCGTGCATGGATGGATTCTTCATATACTTCAGTTAAGTTAAGTTTTTTCGTTATTATTTTTTTAGTTATTTAGATAACAGAGTCAGCAAAGCGTGGGTGATGCCACTGGTATTGCAAACGTCTATAGGCTGCGGTGGTTTTACCATCAGGCAGGCCGTGAGCCTGTTTACCACCTTAGTGGTATAAAAACGTAAATATAAATATAGATGAACACACTATCAGTATGGACTCTAGAGCTATCTATGTAAGCAGACGATAAAAAATGTTATGTAGGTGACAAATTATCTCTGGAACTGAATAGATTGCAAAAATTCTTACTCTTATAAAAAGCTACATGACGTGCGAACAATGTTAGTTCGTTAGTAAGTAAGTAATAAACTGGCTAGGCAAGTTAATTAACGGTACTATTAATTAAATTAATTACATGGTTGCCTCTTTAGCTAAGTCGTTACGGAGGCAGCACGGCCACCTTTCCGCGCTAAATGTCTGTCTGTAGCAGTTAAGTAATGTGGGTAGTTACCGTAAGGGCACAGACAATGGTAGTTGCCTTCGGCGGCCGCGCGCAGGGGCTGCGTGAGGTCGACACATATGCCGTTATTCAGGCAGGGTGATGGATTGCAGGAGTCCCTTTCCTCGCAGTGCGGGGCCGCGAACCCGGGGCAACACTGGCATTCGTAGCCCTCCTACAAGCAACAACATTAATAACGCTGTCACCGACCGCGAGACGACTAATGACTTATCACCAACTATTCCAATAATTTATGGACATACCATTGAAACGTTCGTGTAACAGACGCCCTTCCCAGAACAGTCTTGGGACTCGCCGCAATTATCCGACTTCACTGTCACTTTTAGGCGGACGCATTGCGATCCCCAGTTTTTGGATACAACTGTAAATTACAATATTAGATAGTAAAACAAATACGTATAACAAAATTGCAAACAAAAGCCTTTTTATATAAAGTGGAATAAAAAATACGTGTCTTTTAACTCTTGCGATCCACAAGTTTATTGTTATAAAAAAAGAAAGGAAAAGCACAAAGGAAATCCTTAGTAGTGAAATACCTTGTAAGATCACTTGGGAAATCCTGGATTAGGGAACCTAAGGGAACTTTATTAGTCTACTAATATGCTAGCAAGTTCATATTTGATACGAAAACTGCACATTTCCTCGAATAATATCAAAATCATTATCTGCATGAAAATGTATGTGCACGACGCACAGCGGCGCTCTGCAGATGGGGAGAATTCCGAGCGTAGCTATTGTTTGACGTCAGTAAACTGTCGCCGCTGCGGATTTTCCTCGGCGCTTCCTTCCGGCTCACACACACCTACATTATCTTTCGCCATTTCCCGCATGGTTTAGCTTCGAAGCGTTGATGGCACAAAAATATACATAAGTAGCGGAAAGAGAAATGTGAGGATAATATTTCTTGCTGGGCTCCTTATTAATTAATGAAGTCTGTGAGCTACGTGAGCGGAGTTCCGATGCCTCAGGGCCGCAAAGGTATTCCGCGTAGTCTGCACGTGAGCTGCAATATTTAACGCGGCTCGTCACGAAGATTTCCTCACGACCAGTTTTTCTTACCTATGTACAAGTTTACGCCCTCGCTGAGATCCTTGTCGTAGAGAGTAAAAAGCTTAGCTCCGTTCTCGTCTAGGGGAGTGATATCCAATAACATTCCTTCAGTGACGTCGCAATGTTCATGGCCCTGTCTAGTTACTTGATACACTGCCGGTTGTAAAGGCGTATGGTGCACTCTGAAATAGAAACATTGTATCAACTCACTGAACGTCAAATCAATGTAGTCAAACCGGTCCATTGTGTTGCAGTTTGTGATTGTAATGCCTTATTTGTATGAACGAGTAGGTATCTGTATTACTGATAGCATTCAGCGTGATTGCACAATGAAAATTTATCACCCCTGGGTGGGCATTACAGTCAGGTACACCGACATTTTCAGGTCAGTGCCTAACGCATTGGCGATATAGGTCATGTGTATAACAATGAGGGTCTAAAAATAATGTTCTAACCTGTCCTCCACGGCACGCGTGGTGTTCGTGGCCCCAGTGGAATTTTCCTTTTTGACTGCGTGCTGTCCGAAAGATTCTAGGAGGAGGGAGTCGGCGATGCGGACAATGAGTATGTCGCCGCTCTGGATGTCGACGAAGCCTTCCCAGGAGACGATGACCGGCGGGCAGTCGTCGTCGGGAGCGGCCGTGGAGCCGCCCCGCCCCGCGCCGCCGGCCCCCGCGCACTCCTCCGCCAACCGTACCACAAAATCCACACACATTAATCACCTAACCAAATCAACATTCATAGCCCAAATCGAAATATCATTTAATTTATCCAAAGCACGGGTAAACTTCAAAGGATGAAAGTTATGAAGGCGTGTATTCTATTACGGATTCGCTACCAATTTATTTACCTTTGAAGTTCAGAAGTCAACGGATAATTGTTTAGACAATTTCTTAGCACTGGGATAGAAGCAGGTGACATACTTCGATTTATTTATTAATAATGTTATTAGAGAAACAGTTTTATATGCTTTGTGTTTCTATAAATTTCAAATTGGGAATCATAGCATAACTTATACCCTCTAAGTACGTCTCTAGTACCTTGTATCATGTACCTACACCAATTTTATTTTTTCATTAAAAAGTATTTAACTCAAATACAGTAATAAATGTTTAGAAAAGGGTAAGCGAATAAAAGAAAACTCACCAAAGGAAAAGAACTATAATTACCTATCGTGACAGCCGCATTTCAGTACAAAAGCAAACGCCAAGTCCACACAAAATCTCGGGGAAATGCCACTCTCAACGTATATCGCGTTAAAGAAAAGCGGTTTTCCTTTAACAGGAGTAATGAGCAGACGCTAGCCAGTGAAGCAAAAAATCTCTCCCCCTTTCTCTCTGAACTAAGGCGATTTATGGTTTATGTATTTGACCTCGTCTTACCAAGTGCTGCTGTCACGATCAAACTTGCGAACAAGAATATTATATCTGAAATATTGTGCGGGGAAAGAAAGAACTTGGAAAAGACATTCTGTAAATTGCTTTCAGGGATTATGTTTAATGCTCTTATGTCGGGTGGCTTATTTTTATTTACCGTTATTTAAGATGTTTACGTCAACGGAGGGCTGGTTCGTTAATTGTAATTTACCCACGAAAGCCTTAAATAAAAGGGAGAGTTCGTAGACTACGGCGACATGAGCTATTATAGGGGTTGGGTGTGGGCGTTATAGCGAACACAAAAGTAGCCTTTCATAATGTAATACCAGTGACAGGTTTATTGAAAACTCTTTTATAATTATATGGGAAAGGAGTTGTAGCTCTCCCTTTGTGCAGGTAGTTTCTTTATTATTTTTCATTGAGATAAATGAGATTGCAAAATAACATGAGCATTGGTAACTTACAATAAAGGATGAACCCAAAGTCCTGTCCAAACATACCTCACATATAGGTACGGATCATAAAAAAAATAACATATATCATCATAAGTAATGTACACAGTAGTAGGTAGGTATCTACTGTAAGCCGTGGAACGATGCGGCGCTGATGTGACATAAATTTGTTTGACAGCAACGTACATTTGCACGTCACGTCAACGTGTCACGATGCCGTCGCACGGTTTCACGCTAACGATGCGTCGCGTCGCGGTGAAGTGGCCGAGGCTTGTATATTGAAGACACATCGATAACGGATTTCAATAAAATTGTTAAATTTTGGATAAATAGTTTTGTAATGTACATACTTGTACAATCCACACGAAAGCCCGATTACTTGTTTGCCTCTCTCTCAAATAAAAATAACACTTTTCTCTCTGCTACTAAAAAGCATAAAATGTTATTGAACCATTGTTTCTGTATTATTAGCCATAATAATAATAAAGTATTGCTTGCTTCTCCACCAAATCCAAAGCATGGTGCTCCACTGAATGAAAAGTATGGCTGGTTCGATAGCGTTGATATTTAGCTGATCCACCCCAAAGAAGCAGCAGTACTCTAAATAGGACTTAATGCTTAATATAGCTGAAGCAGCTATTCCGAAGTAGCGCCTACGCCTTGAGGATGCCGAGCTTTAATGCTGCAGTTTTTGCTTGCTTTGAAGTTGAGATTGGACATTATCTTAACACCGAGAAGCTCACCATTAGTCAATGGGACAGGCGCATCCTGGAAAGACGAAGCAAGATAAAATTGTCTCCTTTTGACGGAAAACAAACACGTCTGTATTCTGGTAGTGTTAAACGTCACCAAATAATAATTGGCAACTCCTCAATCGGAGACCGCCCTAAGGGCGTCGTTCAAACGACTGGACATGGTCTCTCGACAAAATTGAATGTCGTTATTGTTGGGTCTTGCATCCGACAGATGTTTGTCTTTACAGTGCTATCGTCTGCTTACCAAAAGTTACTGCGGATTGATTGTCCACTCAGAAAGTCCGATATTCACTTTCAAACCCCAATTGACTTGCAAGAATACAAAATGAGGAAAGCTTGCTGAAAAGGACTGCATGCCAAAGCCTTGGAGATTTCTAGAGGTATGACAAAGACCTCGCCATAGTTGATCTGCGTGTATTCTGCACTGTTATTCATAGTTGAGAAATTACCAGTTGAGCCTTTGGTATTACCCATTACTCAACTTTATGCAGTTCGCCAATCTAATTAAACAGTGAACAAGAAGGGCATGGTCGTCTTATTCGACACTCATAAGACACTCACGGCCAAACACTAGTTTCACCAATTTGAGACACTAACGCCAGGTTGGTAAGGAGGGGTGACAGAAATTTCCGTTGACGGCCAGAGACCAAAAGGCACGACTCCCAGATGGCTGGAGGTAGGCTTAGTAGTTTCTCACCAACGTCGCGAACGTGTTTGAGCTTAGCCCTCGCTATTTCCTTCTTAACCCTAGAAAGATAACGTTCGTCAAAATGACGAGCATTCAATAATTTTCTCTCTCTTTCTTTTTAATTATTTTACCAACGTACTCGCTCTTCCGTGCCAACTTAGTGTCCGTTAGACTGCGTCGTGTGATGGTTGCATTTAGCAGGTAAGGACTTTTGTTTTTGAGATACCTGTTGCTTGCTCGTCATTTTGACGAATGGTTAGCTTTTGTGTAACTTTTGTACCTGTCGTTATAATTATCTTTCTTAATTTGTTCTTAGCTCATGCGTGTTTTTTTGGTTTTTGTTTTTTAGATATTACATTTTTCATGAAAAATGGCTGCGAGGTCTGTACTTGCTGACGACGATATCGTTCGTGTATTAGATGAAGAAGATGATGTCAATCAATACAGAATTTTTTTCTGATAGTGAAGATGAAGACGGTTTGTTGGTTGAAGACATGGATAATGATTCTGACTACGAACCCTCTGATACAGAAGAAACAGTACGAGTAAGTCCACCTTTACATATTCAAGAGGAACAAACAAGTACATCTTCAGAAACTCCTCAACTCGGTGAGTCTGGTGAAAATAATTCATCATCTTCTAGTTCCATAGTTAACTTGAATCAAGCTAATGTTCGAGGCAAAAATCGTCACGTGTGGGCAACTCGTAAAGGACGTACTTCTTCTCGAACTTCTGTAATAAATATCGTTCGCACGGCTAGAGGACCCACCCGTTCTGTCAGAAACATAACAGATCCAGTCATTTTATTTGGTTCCTTTATGACTGTTGAAATCTGTGAGGAAATCGTAAAGTGGACCAACACTGAAATAGCTATAAAGAGACAATGCTATGATACACTGACGTCAACCACAAAGGAGACTTGCAAAGAGGAACTAAATGCTCTATTTGGTGTCTTATTATTAGCAGCTGCGTTGAAAGATAATCATCTCACTAGCGATGAATTATTTAACACATATTTCTGTGGAACCCGATACATTGCCTGTATGAGTCGAGAAAGGTTCGATTTTATGATAAGATGCCTTAGGTTTGATGATAAGTGTATGAGATTACAAACCCTGCAGTCTGACCCATTTACACCAATACGAAAAATATGGGAATTGCTAATGAATAAGTGTCGAGACAATTACCTTCCTGGGACCAATGTTACCATCGACGAGCAATTGCTGGCATTTCGTGGTCGGTGCAAGTTTAAAATGTACATCCCTAACAAGCCTGCCAAGTATGGTCTGAAAATTGAGATGATGTGTGATAGTGGGACCAGGTATATGATTGACGCCATGCCTTATCTCGGAAAAGGAACAAATACCGGAGGAGTTCCTCTTGGTGAATATGTTGTCAAAGAGCTTACGCGAAGTATTCATGGCTCAAACAGAAACGTAACCACTGATAATTGGTTCACTTCTATACCTTTAGCTAAACAGCTGCTGCAACAACCTTACAACCTGACAATAGTTGGAACTTTGCGAGCGAACAAAAGAGAAATACCAGAAGAAATGAAGAACAACCGAGGTCGGGCGGTCGCCACTTCCATGTTTTGTTATGATGGACCACTAACTCTTCTATCATTCAAACCAAAGCCAAGCAAAATGGTTTACTTGCTGTCCTCATGCGATGAAGAAGGAACTGTGAACCCAACATCAAAAAAACCAAACATGATCGAATTTTACAATTCCACAAAAGGCGGCGTGGATACATTCGATCAGATGTGTTCAGTTATGTCATGCAACCGTAAGACCAACCGGTGGCCCATGTGTGTGTTCTATGGCATGTTGAATATCTCGAGTATCAACTCCTACATCATTTATTGCCATAATATCCTGGTATCTGGAGGTAAGCCACTGTCACGGAGAAACTACATGAAGCAATTGCATGAACAACTTGTTAAACCATGGCTAAACTGTAGACTTGAAAGGCCAACAATGCCTCGAAAAATAAAAAGCACAATAAGAGACGTATTGGATTTCAATCACGAAGAACGCGCTGAAGGTCAGACTCAAGATCCTGAGCCATGTAATTCTGGAAGTGGAATACCTGAAAATAACACAATAAGGAAAAGAAAAACTTGTAGTTTGTGTTCATACAAAAAAAGGCGCATGACCAAGAACTGCTGCCATAGTTGCAAAGTTCCCATTTGTGGGGAACATACAATTGACTTTTGCCCCACTTGTGCTAAAAATATTTAAGTATTCTATATTTTATAATTGTTTTAAATTTTCATTATGTTTAGTTCACAAAAAAAGATGTTTTTTTTCTATAATAATTCTCTAATTTAGTCACTATAAGTAAAATTGCCTCATTGGTCTCAAAGAAACATGTGCCATTTAATATTTTTTGTATTGTGATAAATAAATAAAAATATATATATTTTATAACATTTGTATTTCATTCATACCCCATATTTCCTATAAATGCAATTAACCGGACTAAAATATTGGAAAATTATAGTAAAATATATATTTTAAAATGTTCGTCAAAAAGTCGAATGGTTATCTTATCCTGGTAGTCCAAGAACATTATCTATCTAGGGTTAATAAATCTGAAGACAGGATTGTATGGTAACGCTTCTTTAGCGTAGCAGTATTCGGCTCCTTCGCATCTCGTGCTGCCTCCCAGGCTCGGTATGCTGTTTGTTTTAGGCTTGAGGCCTCGGCTCGGGACCGAACCATGGTTTCGTCCACCGACACGTACGGCACAGTTGGGGATGATGCATCTCATTCCCGATAGCACCGTATCCGCGGCAGCTAGAGCGCACTGCGAAGGATCATCTGACGCATTAAAGATATCGCTGTCTTCTTCTGTACCGAAACGTGACAGCAAGAGATTTAATGTAGTATTACATTTAAATATTATTTCTGCAACTGGCGGTAATCAGCTATTTTCAAAGAGCCCTACGCTTTTACGTCCATTATTATAGTCAGTTATGTCTAATTATGGCTAACAATGTAATCCCTAAAGATAGGTAACCTAATATTGGATTGTTATTTGGGCGTAGGTATCTTATATTTTTGACGCAGTTAACGTAAAGTAATAATCTGTTTGAAAAAGATAAAATAAATTATAAAGTAGGCAAACCAATAAGGTATCATAATAATAAATATTTAAAAAACTGAATAGATAGAGAATAAAGTAACAGCTGGCTGAAATACCTGAACTTTATCAGAAGTACCCTCATTCGCGTTGGCAATGTTAGAGAATCTGTTTCCTTTATATTTATAATGAAGTGATAGGGACCCGATCGGGATTCTTTTATAAGCAACTCAAAACGTGATTTGATTTAATACTTCACGTTACGATAAAAAGAATACCTAGCACCAAAACACAATCGCAGAAAAGGGGCGAACTTGGCTACTACACCCGCCGCTAGGGATTGCTGGCTTCACCGATAAAAGGGTAAAGGTCTATTTGGAAGGGAAGTTACGTAAACAATTCTTAAATAATAGCTACAAGTATAGTAAATTAAGGTATTTCTCAATTACAGTAGCATGGCTCAATTAAGACTATTCGATTGTTTTTTCTACTTGTTTTTACATACAATACACAATGTCGGTGCTTAACTCTTTTTCCGATTTCAATATCCTGACTATAGATGGTCACATACATATAGGAGCGTGACAAACTAAGAACATTCAGAAATGGTACATATGTTTAGATGCCAACTACTTTCTAAAATGAGCAGTGATTTAAACGTCCCAGTAAATCCCAGTACTAGAAATAGTCGGATGAAAATGAGCTCCGATTTATCAAACATATGCTTATAGTTAAAGCTTCTTTATACAAAATAAGCTAAAAATAGACGCTGAGATAGTCCCCATATTTCCAGGTCAATCTTAGCGATGTGAACTCACCGTGACTGGCAGGTTGAGCTCGTGCGTCTCGTTCCCGCGCCACAGCCGGGAGCCGTTGGGCAGCAGCGGCAGATCGCAATCTATCGCCCCCAGCCGCTCTTGAAACCGTGCAGGAGAATGCGGCGGGGCCCCGAGGGCACTAGAACTAGTGTTTAACTTTTGCTTCCTTGCACTTTTCACAACGCCTTTTCCTCCCGTATACACTTTGGTAGCTGAATGGGGAGACACGGACGGACTCGCGTTCGTCACACGCGCCTTTGTTATCTCAGTGCTTCCCTTTGTGACTGAAGTTGCAGTATTCGTCGCTACAGTGGACGCTAATGGTTTTACTCTCCGCTCCGTGGAGTGGCTAAAAGCCGTAGTCTGCGGAACTGGCGAACTTGATACAGCTTTAATCTCATCCTTGAGAGTTACGCTCGTAGCGCAAAAACCGGCGCCGACTAATGAGAGGATTAGCACCATCAACGCCGACGGCAAAAACCATGTCGCCCTCGTTCGAACTTTCATCTTGCTCAGTGGTAAACTCATCTCTACTTTTTGTACACATCCAACTTAATACTTAATAGTCAATGTGTGCGTAGTTGGCACAGTTTCAATGTCAATGCTGCGGATCGATCCTGGCGAATAGTAGATGGTTATAGATTTTATACAGCTAACAGTTATTATCAAGTGTGCTTGTTACGAAAATAGGAGGAAACAAAAGAGCACTTGTTGACATCAACGACCCGTCTAGCCGTTGTTGCTAATTTGGTTCCACCCGATGTCAACGACCTGACAACGTAAACTCAAGACACTCGCCCTGGAGGTCCTTATTGCCTCCGCTATAAGGGCCGGTGCCTCTTGGTCAAATACGTCTATAATTGGACAGCTGTAGAGCCCTCAGACCGAGTAGGGACCCTCTTCAAATCACAAGCACGAGGCCCGGATAAACCTCGGCCTCATTTGCATTTAAAATCTACTTTTAGTCGTCTTTGACTAAAATGTTAACTTTATCAACTGTTGTTTAGGAGATCAATATTCTAAATGATCCATAAAGTATAACATATAATAAGATGTTTATTTATTCTGAAAACTTAACCGAATCAGATAAGAAATAGCATGCCAAAAAAACAGAAAACAAAAAATCAAGGTTATGGGTATGTACTTACGTAAGGTTCCGCGATTGCTATTTTTCCATGATCTTCCACGGATCAAATATAATAATACTCTACTTATACAAATCCACAAAACAAATTCTAAGCATAGATACTTATTCACGTTTAGAATATAAACGAAATTATTTTATGAGTAACTTTTACGACGATGATAAGTTTGACAAGCATCACTCGATTACGACATCACGTAGCGCCACGGTGTAATTTAGTGAAAAGAATAAACATGTTGTGGTTTATTTTTATGAGAATGAGCAATGTTTTGATGTGTCGAGGCGCAGTGCAGGGCGGCGGGGCGAGCCGCAGCCTCCGCGACACTGAGGGCGGCCGCCCGCCGCCGCGCCGCCCGCACTTCGCCCCGCGCCCCTCGCCGCCGCCCGCGCCCTCGCTCACCCCTCTATCTCTACTTCATTCTACCATTCTACTCTATGCTCGCAATACCAACGATTTCCTTACGTGCTGAAAGTTGTAGCCAGAACCAAGTTTCACGTAAAATAAAAGCTTGCGAATTTAGTTCAACAACTACCTCAACGGAGGTACCGGAGCGTTTCGCGTAAGAGTTATTTATCTAAAGTATTTGTTCCACTCGGACATTGAAGTTATTTTTATTTATACTGTTTACATTATTAAATTCATTGTCATATATAAAAGCAACAGGCTATAATTATAACAATGAACCTTACTGTAAGTAAACTTGAGGTAATTTTAATTAACCTAAATTAGAGATAAGAAAATTGTCCCAGGTCCCCAGTACGCGGAAACGTGCCCTAGGATAGGATGGCGAGGCTTATCGGCTGACCTAAGTAGAGAGCAACCTTCTAGTCATTACTAAGTGGGCCTTGGCTAGTTCCCGATATAAGGAATGTGCGTCTGGTCCCCTCGCCCAAGGATTTCCACGCCAAATAGCGCAAACAAATATGTGGTCGCCACCGAGACTTGGATACGAAATCGGCGTTTTCGGCAGCACCGCCGTCAGCCTGATTTGCGGTGACTGGAAGAGGGAACAGTGCGAGGGACTCGATGCATGTACATAGCATCCTAGACCAGAAGCCGTTCCAGTTTCCGGGGCGTGAATGTGATTCCGTCGGTCTTTGTTATTATTAATAAATGTACAATATGTTTGTAGACCGACGTAGGAAGCAGCCACGCCACTAGCCCACGACTGAGGTGCCGATTTCTAAGTCAACATTTTCCACATTCTATTTACACTAATATTGTAAAGAGGAAAAGTTTGGAAGTTGAGGCAATTAGGCACTAATTTTTTAGACATTAGACATTTTTAGATATCCGAACTGTGCACAAGTGAAAACCGCGGGGAAGTTTTAGTTTCACAGATAGATAGCGACCGGCAGTTTGCTCCAGATCACGTGAAAAAATCGCGGACAAGCTTTAGTTTAATTAAGTCATATTATTAGAGGCAGAATTTAGTATTCCTAACCAAGCATTGGTTAATTCACATTCCTTTCGGCAATACTGTAGACCAGTAACTGCTCGACAACTAACATTCTTGCCGGTATTTCGTGCGTCCAATTACGTGGTTTCTTTTCATCGCAGCAATTCTCCTTCACAAGAGAATCGTTATTAGCTGTCTGTATTAGGTCGAGGATGGAGCGGTCCCGCGGGGCAAGTCTGATTAATGAGCGTCAGCGTGTCCGCGCGCAGTCCCGGCCGACCACCGGCATTTATTACGCACATTCCACAACCTCCATCCCAGACCACCCTGCTTACACAGCCCGATAAGGGCAGATTGCAAACATTTTATTTTACCCACCTCTAAAAAAGAGCACCCAATTACCCGCGCTCGTGTCGGCGTCGTAAATTTAATCTAAAATGGAAATTTTGTTTATCACGTGGCAGTTTAAATAAAAATTTCGATGCGGTTCAATTATGAAACTGGAAACAAGAATTAACAGGTTATTCAACTGCTAGCCTAAGGTTAACTCAGAGATCTAAATTCAGAAGCAAAAGCATGAGAGCAATTCATTGTGGAATGTTTTGCTCAAAGAATAAGGTCCATTTTAGTATCACGCCTTTCACGGTCTT
This sequence comes from Blastobasis adustella, assembly GCA_907269095.1. NCBI lineage: Eukaryota > Metazoa > Arthropoda > Insecta > Lepidoptera > Blastobasidae > Blastobasis > Blastobasis adustella. The sequence continues at coordinate 9,823,449 of OU026123.1, read as the reverse complement.
TTGATAAGCGGGTGACGCGTAACAATTATATACGTACGTAATACAAAAATTGACCTTATTCTACGAAAAACATATTCCACTTTAATTTGCGCTCACGGTCTTTGCTTCTGAATTTAGACGACTAAATTTAGCCAAATGTAATAAGCGCATTAGCCGAGCTTAGCGGTACCTACGCGTTAGGAAGATACTATACTGATCCAGTTCTTGTTTCCCGTACGTTTCCCATTCAATGTTCCCGTCCCCGTTTTACCCCTTCCCGTGGGAAATACCGGGATCAAAGTATCCAAACTTACAAAAACTATGTTCCATCATCACATTTCAAATACACGAAGTTTGATAGAAAAGATCGAAATAAATTCAAGGGAAGTGTACAACAATGTCTCGCAACGTAACGCAGCATTATGTATTCGGTGACGTAATGCACATAAATCACGAAACACGAAATATACTTTTCCATTTGTAAAATTCACGTTTGTGGCAATATTTCATTGCTCGTTCTGTCACAGAATGGGACAAAGCCTCGTTCAAAAAATATTGGATACAATAAAATAACTCAACAACGTATGATAATGTAATTGTATTGTAATTGATGGTGATATCTTTTAAACTACCGAATATGTAATAAGGTACTCGTACAAACAAAATATAATGGTCATCTTGGCGTTAGTGTTGTGCACTCGAGCGCGAGGGCCCGGGGTCCGCCTTGACCATGATCCAGGATTTGGCAAATCAGGTAATTAAAATGGAGCGACTGCCATCTGACATCCGTGACCCTGCTACCAGGGGAACCTCACCAGATTGAATTATGGTTACACATTCAGTCGCCTGAATGTGCAGGTTTCATCACGGTGTTTTCCCTCATTCTAAGAGTCACAGAACACATAATTTCTGTGTTCTATGGTAAAAATGCAAAGAAAATGTGTCTGAAAATTAGCGAAACAGTACCATTGAAAACCGAGATCAAACGGCAATAAAAGTTAGTAACAGCTATAACAATAAAGTACTTCGAAATATCCTACATTTATTTCGTAACCCTTTACTGCCTAAGTTTCAAAATAGTTACATTAAGTTAAGTGGCGGCACCTTCCGTAGCTCGTATAATGTCTTTTTATGTAAATTCGCGCTCATTTCCAGCATATGAAAGTTCAAATATTCATAGCGAGTTACGAGGCAGGGATATGGGTAATATTATGTGCGTTTTATCTTACGGCTCAGTGCCCGCCCACCGTTCGACTGAGCATACATACATCGATCTTTATCTCGCCCTATATACGCTTCATTTAAACTCTACTGCTGTTTCGGATCTCGATACTGTTATACTCAGTTTCTAAGGTCAATCCTTATTCTTCATCGTCATCAATATTTCTTTTTTTTTTAAATTGGGCTCTCCAAGGCTTTTTCAGTCCTAGTATCACTGCGACCATTCCTGATCTATTGTGATCGCCTCTTTCTCATCATCAATATTTAGGAGTATAACTCTTGTCGGTGGAGCAATCGCCACTCCTCTCTCCTTCTGCCAACCCCTTCATCTTCATGTAAAATAAAGTTGCCTGCCGCGTCTGTCTATCCCTATTTCCCTTGGTCGTAGGTGTAGGGTAGGGTAGGGGTAGAACACCACGTAAACGAAGTCGCGCCGAGCAAGAAAGTATAATTATAATAGTGAACATAAGATATAATACTTACCTATTTTGTAGTGAACTGATGTCTAACAAAAACGTACCTACGACATTAGCGATATCAGAGTTAGTAGCAGTATTCCATACAAAAGTTTTTCACGAGTGATCAGTCACACTGGCTTATGCTCTAGTATAGCTCTTTAAATGAGCAAAAACTTATCTTTATTTTTTTATACAAGGTCAAGGTCCTGATCCTGGCCTTGGACTTGGACCAGTACTAGGTCCTGGTCCAGAATCAGGACCTAGGCCTGGACCTAGACCTGCCATCTGACCTTAGTGACCCTACTACCAAGGAACCTGACCAGATTGGATCATGGTTACACATTCAGTCGCCTAAAGTGCAGCTTTCATCACGACGTTTTCCCTCATAGTAAGAGCATCGCTTAGCATTCAACTAACGTACAAAACTCAATAAAGAGTCATTGGTACATGACCCCAGTGGGATTCGAACCCGGTACCTCCCGCTTACATGTCGGATACCTAACCACTTGGCCACCGACGTTCCTTAACATGATAATGAACATTTAATGCATACTACTTACCTATTTTAGTAAGTGATGCGTGTCCCTTTGTAGGAAGCGCGATTTTCTTCGTCGCGTTCAATAGTTCCCCTACCCCCTGCCCTTTTGGCCGCAAACTCCTTCGGATAGATGTCAAGGATTTCGGCGTATTCCTGGGTAGCACTATTACACCGAGTCCGGGTCTACGTGAGGACTTATATATCTCTCTACGCTGACCTACACTCGGCAATCTCCGCGTACTCTGGGTCCTCTACGCAGGGACTTCTCTAAGTCTCAACGCTGAGGTCAGCGACGATACCAGACTATGTCGTAGTGTAGGTACACTACGACATAGTCTGGTATCGTCGCTCGTTTTTTTATGTACTTGGTGCGAAGCGCGCTCAAGCGATTACATAGGGAAGCACTGGTTCTTTTGACGAAGGCTTACAGGTTTACATGCTCTCATCCATCGGTGTGCTTCGGCAGTATTTGGAGTACTGTATTAGAATATAGGCTTAGTATTGAAATACCTACTAACGTGCGCTGCAGCGGCAAAAAAGCTATTAAAATCTGTATTACACAGATAAATTTACAAATGCATGACTTAAAAATATATCGATATGTATAATGTTCATAACACTACCTAAACAACATCGTTTAGGGTCGTGGCGTGTGGCGAGTTTTTCGTAAAAATCCGTAGCGTGGAAAGGGTTAAAGACTATATGTTATTCTGAGATATAAACTACAACTATGCCAAACTTCATCAAAATCATTTTAGTAGTTTTTGCGTAAAGGAGTAACAAACATCCTTACAAACTTTCGCATTTATAATATAGTAGGATAGGATTGTGAAGTTCCGATTTTGTCTACTGAACAGATAAATTAGTGCCACTTTACGCGTGTAGATACGGACGTTGTTTCTGCATTGCCATTGATAAAGCTCATATAAAGCTCGCTCCCTTCGCGTCGATCTTTACTTTGCAGATGTAGGTACCTATAGATGCTACACCTACTAATAAAATAATATTGTGTAAATTAGCCGACGTACCAAATTAGAAGAAATGTTAAAAGGCGCTTGAACTCTTAACAAGACACGAATAACTCGTTACATTACACCACACAATTACAACACCTGCCTGAAACAATCCTTCCGAAACGTTCTGCGCCTGGTTAATACATTTGTCTTAATTAGGTTTCCAGATTAGACTGTTACGTCTGATAGTGATACGTCGGCATCGCAGCATAATCTCGGGAGCATTTCGCTCAGTGAGCTCAGCTAGATAAGATTTAGTCGGCGAGCTCTGACGCAGGTAACTCCAGACTGCGGGTTGATTACGCCGTCACCGTTTGTGGAATGAACAAAGGAAATCAAGACGTGTTATAATCTATTATAACGGTATTCGCTTTTAATTAAACGGTATTTATCCGTGATATTGCTGGTACAGTTTTAGACAGAATATATATATAGATGTAGGTATAGTCTTAGTCGTAATGGAGGTTTCATAGGTAAAGGATTTAGATATCACAGTTTTAGGTTCTATAGTCGTTAAGACGTTATTTTTATTTTACGCTTTAAAGTTTAATACCTATCTATATCAAGCTAGATAATAATTCCTAACTTGCCCGGCTTTGCACATTTACGTAAACAAACTGATAGCACTTATTAATTTAGTGGTTAAATGGTGAAAACACCAAAGAACAAACAATCAAAATCAAATCAATGAAAATCCACATCCTCATCCTCATGCGACTATCGAATACAGATACAGATATATACAGATAGACTGATGGGGTGAGGGATTTCGTCTATGCTGATGATGATCACATTGCATAGCGTTTTCTTCACTTCCCTTCACTGACAATCCTGTATCTTTAAAATAACACTGTTTTATTTTCTGTACGATAACTCCACAAAATAAGTCTGTTAGGTCGTGATAACAAGCTTTCGCTCTGTAGTAGGAGGCACGTCAAAATACCTAATCTATACCTACATTTAAGCAAAATGACGGAGAGATGCTAACATAACAATTACGGAGAATTCCTCTCATTCCCATAATCCGTCTAATTTGTGCGTGGGTTCAAAGGCAAAGTAGCTTAAGTACGTAATCTGAATAATGGTGTTTTGCTTATTTGCAAATGACTGCGGCTATGAATATTATTAACTCTGTATGTATAATGTAATGAACAGATAGCGTTTGTGGCAGTGCGGCATCGGCATCTGAATTAAATGCTAACATTATGCTGACTGAAGGTTAATACAATTATTAATTGAACGTACTTACCTTACTACGTTCTATTAACTTACCTATTTCTACACAAAGTTCGCTGATACTTGCTTGACGACGTGAGTAGTTCAGTGGTTAACATGCCGGTCTGCCACGCAAAGGTCCCGGATTCGATTCCCGGCCGGGCAGAAATTGAAATGATGAATTTTGTAATATACTATTGTATATCCGAAAAGGATAAACTGTACTTACTTAATTTCTGTTACGGTTCTGGGTTGTTGGTTGGGGTGGGTGGTGGTTGTCTAGTACCCATAACACAAGCTTTGCTTACTATATTGCTAATTCGCACTGTGTAAATAGTCCATAAGTTACTTTAATGGAAACCCTTTACAGTTAAGAACCAATAAAATTGTGCTCACTCCGATCGCTCATTAATTAATTAATAGTAGTTTATGCAACTGTCATATAAAAGGGGGTATTAAAACATGAATATCTGTTAATAGTTTGACACGAGTGTTTTAATACCCCCTTTTATATGCAGTTGCATACACTACTTTATCTACACTCATATTTTCATGTTAAAATTTCGTACCTGTAATTTTTTCAACTTTGCTTGAAGTAACTGCAAGTCAGTTCTGTTGTATCTACGTGTCGAGGATATCAAGCGGCGGGAAATTCACTTCACTACTTTCACATTTATCTATTTATTTGCTTCAAACAAGAAAAAACATTCACAAACACAAATTACAACAATTAGAAAAAATATTCTGTTTAGCGGGAAAATAATTCCAAATGCACACAATCACAACCACAGACTATGAACTGATCACAAATATAAACAGGAAAATTTGAATTTTGAATTTGTTGAAGACATTTAGGTATTCAGCCGTTCATACATTTAGCCGTGTCCCGGCGCCCGACAAAAATTTAAAAAAGAAAAGTGTTGCATAATGATTAAAAAGTTATTTTTCGATACAGCTATAGTGAAAATAGTATGTAAATGCTGTATCATAAAGTAATTATTTAAAATTTAATAGACTGGCGTGAAAAAAGTGTATCCTTAAACGACTGTTTTCGAATATGTAATTGGAACATTACGCTATGAGTGTAGATAAAGGGTTTTTAGAATTACACGTCATCACAGCATCTAAGACTAAAATGTCAAAAATTAAAATTAAAGCTAATAAAAACCAAAATTTAATTGTTCGTAATTTTTTTATTCTGCCGTAATAAATAGAAATGGAAACATTATTTAAAAAAAGAGACTCCAAATGTTTTTAAAAATTATCAAACAATGACATCGAGGTAGATCGTCCGAGACCAACAATGTCTGGCGTATGTACGAACACCAGATTCATCCTTGATGCGACATTCACTTTCCCTAACAGGCTGAATGAGTCTGGCTGCCTCGGCTGCTCCATTTGCGACTTTGAACGGGTTACGTAAGTGGGTAGATGCGGGGACGCCACGCCGGCGGTTGGCGGGCGGCCAGCCGCCGCGGCCCCTGCCTATCTGAGTTGCGATCCGCGCCGCTCCAATACCGACCTATCGCGTGGCCACTTTCACAGGGTCGCTTCTCGTGCTTTTTAACTAAATAGGTACGCAAAAGCGTTTATAAGTAAAGTGGTGTTTATACTATAAATAGGTATACAAATGGCTAGCTATACAGGGTGTTTCATAATATATGTATAAAGCCGTGAACTGGGTGGAGTGCTACACGTATTAAAACGATAGGTACAATCATTTTTTTCTTGCGTGGAATAGTTAGCGAGAAAATGACTATCGAACTTTTTCTTTTTCAATGTCGATAATGACATTTTAAAAACGAAAGACCGCATCTCTAGAAATCAGTTGTAATAGGTTACTCAAGTTCATAATCAGGTCTACTGGTTATACTCGTGGGGTATACTGTAAGTTTTAAGTAACTCATTCATAAAACAATTTAAGTACATGTAAAGTATACTTTTCAAAGCATTCTCCATTACATTTTAAACACTTTTAAAATGTAATGGAGAATTTAATTCGGACACTTTAATTCGGTCAAACCATTTTTGAAAACATTGGTCACGACATTGGAAACCATTGGTCTGAGGGCATGTTTTTCACGTGCTGTCTTGTTCGCGGTGTGCGCCGAAGCATTGTCACGGTGCAATAGGAGCAACGTCTTGGTCGATTTCCCCTAACTTTTTCAAAGACTCTGGGCAAACAAACTGTAGTGTACCACTCAGCATTAACTGTATTTTATTCTTCAAGCGGAATCGCGTAAACTGGACACGTCCGGGAGAAAAAAACGCAATCATTTTTTTGCCTACGCTTCTCGCCTGCCTCAATATTGTTGGTTTGCTGTGGCCTTCGAACACCAATACAGAAGATTGTTACTGTCTTTCCGGCATGTTACAATATATCGTTTAATTACCTGTCACAATGTCATACACATGTATTTGAACGTCCGTGATCGTAATTTAACAAAAAAATTACACAAATCAATTCGAGTCCGTTTTTGTACTGGGGTTTTCAAACTTCTAAATGTTGACGTCAGGTTTTTGGAATTTGGCTCATCCCTATCCCCAATTATCCTCGAATCTTCTCATAGACATGACGCCTGTTTTCTTCAATTAGTTACCTGACAGTAGCCACATTTTCCTCAGTGATCGCAGTTGAGGGCCGACCTTCACGAATTTCATCATCTAGAGACACGGCCAAGATCAAATTCTGCGTACCAACGCCTTACGGTGCTCAAATTAGGTGCTTCCCTCCCAAAAGCATTTTGAGGACGAACAAGAACAGTGCAGCCTTTTCATGAATCGTAAAATTCGTTCTCATTAATTCCGTTTTAGCTACTGACGACGAACTTCAACTTGTGATTAAAACAATTGACAGGCAATTTCCCGCCACATTTTGTTAAAAAAAATTATTGAGATTTTTATGTTTAAAAAGATATTACATTTGAAATTCAAACATTTATGAGCGGGTACGTGCGGATAACTTTCAGTGTGCTTTATGTAATTATAAGCTACTCCAATTTGAAAGCCGTAGAAGAGTCGCACTACCGCGAATTGCTGGGTTAGTTCAAAGGGTTCATAGTACATACTAATATTTATTAAACCCCGAGGTAAAAGAGGCGGGATATAAGTTTGAAGTGTGTAGCTGTGTGATGGACCGATTTTGATGCATAATATTTTTCATTTGAAAGCCAGTTTTATAGGGATGGTCCCTTACTTTGTTTCATTAAAATAGGTTCAGCAGTATATGAGTATTATGTAGACTTTGGCTGGGATTTCCCGATATCCGTCGGTTAGATTAATTATGCTCGATTGCACTAAACGTTAGGCGACTAACGAAAAAAATCAGACAAGAAACAAACATGTAAAACAAATTTCTCGGTTTATACCTATCTACATCGTAAAAAATGACTGCGACAACCGCAACATTGTGATATCGTATCCCCTCGTCGTCGCACAAAAACTAACACATACCTGTCTCAACGTATAGGTATAAACACAAGGTACCTGCCGGAAGCCAGTCGCCCTCCATGCTATGCGTGTCGTTCGCTACGCCCGTTATTAAGTCGCAAGCGGCGACCGACTTTACACATCCCTGTTCCAATTCGCACGAAATAGACACCCTCACGCGAGCGAGCGCCGCCGCCGCCACCGCGAATGCATGAAATATGTTTTGGCAAACTGAATTCGATTTACGGATTCCGCCTATTATGCTGACTGCGCGATTTCACCAATTGAAATTCACTTGCCAAAAGAACAGCCGACGACCATTTCGCATCTTCTATAATAAATTGGTCTGTTACAGATACAAGTAAAATAACAACGAATACGCCTGCCTATATTTATGTTTGTGTTACATAACGTAAACGAAGATACGTAAAATATTACAACTGAACCTGCATCTGCAGAGAAATATTGTGGAGCGAGATTATTTTAACGGTCGAAATTAATAACCCGTGGATGAAATACGCCGATTCGGCCGTACGTTCGTGTGCAATATTTTACCACTAAACCCGCCAGTGAGACAGATGAACGAAAAAAATACTACTCAAATCTACAACAGCTAACTTATCTACGAATATAAAACAAACTACGATATAAAATTATAATCTTTATTTACATAGTACTACATAACTAACATTTTTAGCTTATTAGGTAGTAAAACTTGTAAAATATTGATTCCTAATATTTGTAATTATTGCATGTGTAAGTACATAATATTCTCTTACTTGTATATTTATTACAAAGCTTCCATTTCCACTTCATTCTTCGCAACATTCATCGCCGCCAAGTCGTTCTTGATGTAGTTCTGAAACAATATTATATATTTCTTGTATTAGCTAAGAGGCAGATGTCAGAGTCTCGAATTTCATGCAGGTAAAACCATCCCATACATTGATGCGCAATTTCTTTGCTACTATGGTTCTGTACCTATTGGATATTTTCCAATAACATAAATGGGTGCTCCACCTGAAAGCATCGTGAGAACATCTAGGCATATCTTAGAATAAGTTCAATGGAATTTAATTCAACAGCACGTACTGAGCGAAGGGTTTTTTTGCTTTATGTGGATTCTTATGGCGCCGACATTTCTGCCGTTGACGTCATTCGCAGTCAACGCGCCATTCGGATTTTGACCGGCTCGAGAGATGCAGACCGCTATGAAAGTGCCGATACATAAATCCGATTACCGACAATTTCTAAACATCGACGCACCATACGTGCCGATTCCGAAGTAGTTATAGTGGCCGAACAGCTGACGCTTAATTCCCCCTAATAGTGGGGCGATCACCGGCTGAATGTTTAACAATAACCCAAATGACAGACAAAAGAAGTAAGTCAATTTTTCAAAGCAGCCGCGACTAATTCCCGACCTACCCCAACACACATCGCAATCATCAGAATCAGTTACAGTTTATAAGTCAACGAGTTTCATAATCACAGCCCATAACAGTCCACTGCAGGACTTAGGGCCTCTCCCACGAAAGGGGAGGTTATTGCCATAATCTCCACGCTTGGCAGGCGGGTTGAAGATCGCAGTGTTTAAATATAATAATGGAAAATGCTGCTGCCCATTTTCCAGACTACGGAGACTCTTGATCTGTTGCCTCGAAAACATTAGTCGCCTTGTACGACACCCATGAATGTAAGGGGTTGGTGCTATTCTACTCTGCCGGACACCACACGGCCAACGAGTTTAGCCAGTGGTATTGTTATGCGGGAATGTTTGAATACCTTTTTTTGCTTACAAGGAAAATCCACGCACCCGGACACACAAATTAAATGAAACTTTGCGGACGTGCAGAGTATGCTATTTTGAACACAATACTTAATTCGTGCTCAAGCCCAACTTACGGCTTGATAATCACATTTAAAAACATTTAGTATTTTTTTTTGTATGAAAGAAACATTAGAATTTAACTGCTAATAAACTGTGTGATGAACTAATAAATAAATAAATAAATAAATTAGAAATTACATAATTATGACAACTTGCAGCCTTTGATCTGGCTGTAACAACGCTAGGAAAATGAAACTAGTATTTGTATAAACGTTATTTTATATTTATTTTTATAATATCAAATAACTATATCGTGCAACTTTAATAATATATTTCTTTTTATTTTCAAATTCTAGGCAAACCGGAATATGTGCGATGAAATCTATCACACGACCTGCATCGTTGTCATTCTATAGCTACGAGTATATTATCAGTTATTATGTAGCTTTTGGTCGTATGGTGTCCGGCCGAGCAGAATAGCACCAACCCGTTACACTCGTGGGTGTCGTACAAGGCGACTAAAGTTTTCGAGACAAAATATCTAGAGTCTCCGTAGTCCGTAGGGTGGAAAATGGGTAGGAGCGTTTTCCATTGTTATAATTGTAACACTGTGATCTCCAGCCCGCCTGCCAAGCGCGGAGATTATGGTAATAAACTCCCCCTTCTCGAGAGAGGCCTTAAGTCCTGCGGTGGACTGTTATGGACTGTGACGATGATCTAGCCCTAGGTCGTGATTGAGCATGAATAAATGTTTATTTCTTTGTTTCCTATTTTTCGTATAGGCACTTCTCTATCGTTTCATTCTCTCTATATCTCTGTTTGCATTTGAGCCATCATAAATACTAGTAACTAACACGTCAACTTTAGCTATATAAAGGTTGGGAGTTAGCGAATAAGGTTCAGCAGCTCCAGAGTTCATTGACTACAAGAAAAACATATCTCTCCTTTATCATTTTAACATTAATTCTTTTCGCGTGCAGGGCCGTGCCTGGCGCGACAGATCATTTTCGCGACATAAAGAGTGGGCGATTATCCACTTAAATCAAACACAGTAGGGGGACTTTTCGTTTCCTTTTTGGGCTGTTTTCAGAAATAATATCGTAAATCAAAGGAGATTATGAGGTTTACTTTCCCTTGGTATGGAATAGGGAGCAGCATACTAATGCGAAAGTATAAATGTTTGATAGTACTTCTTATCAAACAAATCTCTAACTATATCGACTGAATTTAGAATTTTAGATGACATAATAAAGGCGCTGACGAAACACGTCCGCGAATTCCACGCCAACGAAATGAAAATGCTGCGGTGGATGTGTGGTGTTACGAGACTCGGCCGAGTACGTAACGAGTACATCCGTGGCTGCCTCGGCGTGAGGGCTATCGCAGATACGGTCGAGGAGGTTCGCCTGCGCTGGTATGGTCACGTGTTGCGTAAGCCCCAGGGATACGTTAGGAATGGATGTCTTAACCTGCCAGTTTCAGGAAAGAAACGTGGGCGGCCCAAGAAGCGATGTATTTACATCAATGAGTCGGATGCGAGAGTCAACGGCTTCAGACGCGAAGATGCCGAAGACGGGGCGAAGTGGAGACGAATATGTAGGAAAGCGGACCCTGGCCAGTGGCGATTTCTCTAAGATGGCGAGGTAGGCGCCGCCAAACCAAAAATGAACACAATGACTTTATCTAAATTATATAAAGTTTATACGCTAACAAACCAACATACCATTTAGTAAATCGCAGGTTGAATTTATCACGACTTGTGTTTGGCGTATGCACCGGCGCCACCAAATTCCATTTCAAGGGTCCGCGCCGAGCGCCCCAACCCTGCGCTCGTTTTACACGGCTAGTTGGCGCTTTGAAATATTCTAGTTGCTCGTTAGATTCTAGTTGAAATTGTGATCGTGTTCAATAGGTTGGATTATTTGGCTTACGTTTTGGACTTTTAGATAGTTCTAATGAAAAAATGAAAAGGTATAATCCAACGAAATATTTAATAGAATATTTTACAGAAACCTTTTTCGAAGAGATTATTTGGCGAAAAACTTGATTATTTTATATTTATTAGTTTTTTGGGAAAAAATGAAACTGTAAATGTATGAGCATACGCTCGCGCCAACCCAAGACTACACCAGGAATCGCCACTGACCCTGGCAGAAGCCGAGATAAGTGCTAGGACGACGACGAGATGACATATTGGCATTTATCAATTCTGGATTACCCCTCAGGATATAGCGCCCACTGTAGGTTTACCTAAGCTACGTCATTAGATACGGAAATGAGATAGGCGCTTTCTAAGGAAAGTCCTTACGAGAGTTCAACCTTGGGAAGTGAAATATTGGCGTTTTATACATTTTATCGTTTTGACAAGCGAATCTACAGGTTAAGTACCACAGATTTTATCTGCCAAGGGAAGAACTGGGTATAAAATGTGGTACTTTCGGTCGCGGAAAACCTCGGATTTTATCGACATCGTATACCGAAACGCGAGTTACACCATTAGTTAACCGTCTATTAGTAGAGATAAAATCAATCGTCAATGCCAATTCCCAGTTGACCGGAAGTACTGATTGACGCTCCAGAAGGCGAACATCCTGACCCCTGAAACTACGTCACAGGATCCCGTGATCAAAGTAGTGTCAATTGATAGCTATAATATATTATATGTCCTCTTCACAAATATATTATATGTCTGCCAACGATTATTAGGCCGAAACACCCCGGCAGACAAGAAACACGAAAACATCATTAAATAACAAAAAAATATTCTAGAAGACAGTAAAATCGCTTTTTTTTGCTTTATGGACGTTGATACAGAAGGACGGCGGAGGAGGGGGTCGGAATCACCCCTGACCCCCACCACCAAGGGTGCGTGCGCAACAAAAACGCTTCTGCAAATTAATCATATAAGTCATCAGATACCGCGACCACATTTTTTCCCAGTTCCGGACAAATTCAGTTCGGAAGACGCACTCAGCAAAAACATCGGTAACACATATTACCTTCTTCGTGTCATGGTACCTTATTACGTAGGTAAACCTGCAGTGGGCGCTTACTCAAATAATTTTTCTTGGTCACGCAGTGGACAACGTCGCGGCGGTAAATTATATTCACACAAATTGTTGGCGAATAGGGGAATAATTAAGTGGAATAGGGTATATGAACTACACGAATCAATGGTTATTGCTCCTGTTATAAATTTTTAATGAATAATCATTCATTATGAACTCTTGTAATTATAATTAGGCAAAGTGTGTTTCAACAGAAACTAAGATGCTGAGAATAAGCAAACTATACTGAAGAAAAGGTAACCGGCGCACCTCTCAAGGTCGTTATTATCACTGTCGCGGTCAATAAGGGCTTTCGCATTCCAGATGGCGCCACTGAGATGTGATGTCTGATGTCAAAATAAAACTCTGTCATTGGCTACAATTTATCCTTTGATGTACATTAGTTGTTTCTCTATGACAGTATTTTGATAAAAAAAACATCTTGGCGTCCCGGTTGTGCTCCGCCTTGACCATAATCCGGGATTTGGCAGAGCAGATAATTACAGTGGAGCGACTGTCATTAGACGCCGTGACCCTGCTACCAGGGGAACCTGACCATTTGCTATCTCATATTTTGGTAGACGCTATTGCCAGTGGCCAACGTAGATGATGTAGTGTAGAATTATCTAGTGTCAAATTCAGTTTTCAACTGAGTTAGAAAATAGCGCAGATTGTATCTTCGTTACACATTCAGTCGCCTGAATGTGCAAGTTTCATCACGATGTTTTCAATGAAACACACTTTACAGGCATCAGCGTATAGCAGTTATAGCTTACCTCCTGCGCCGACACGATGTGGTTGAAAGTGTAGTTGTGGTGCGCCTGCGTGGCGTGCGTGGCGTGCGCGGAGTGCGTTGGGCCCGCGGCCGCCATCTTGTCCGGGTGGCAGCGCAGCCGGTGCGAACGGAGCGTCGACGCGTATGAGAATCTCTCGTCGCACCACTTGCACGATAGGGGCTTGTCCCCTGTGTGCGTGTAGAGGTGGACCTGGGGAGGTTTTGGGTGTTAGACTTGCTCGAAAATCGGCTAGTTTTGGACTGATTTTTGGCTGGTAATGTAGGTTGCTTTTTAAATGTTGGCTGATTTATAGCTCTTTCTATAGTAACAGAGAAAGTAAGAGGAAAGATGCTACCCACGCCCTTTAAGTCCACTTTATTTGAGCACACTATGGTCTGTAGGCTAATTACGTTACTCTGTTGCTAACAATTCTCTCATTTCAATTACTGAAATTATTACTTTTGTGAGCAAACGACACTTTGCTCACCATAGTCTCTGCCTACCCCACCTGTGGGACACAGGCGTAAGCTTTATGTATGTACTTTTGCGATTACGTATCATGGATTTAATGGGTTCGCTGATAATAAAGTTCCATTGCAATAAACTGAAATTATTAAATCGATCATACGTAATCACAAAAGTATCAATTTCAATCAGAGAATTGTTAGCAACAGAGTTACGTAATTAGCCTACTGATCGATCCGTATTTCTCTCTACCGATGAAAGAGTTTGATACAGTAACTTTATGTTACAGACGTATCGACTGAAATTATGAAAGAAGACAAAGGGGGCGAATATAGATTAAAAAATATACAAATTGACTTCGTTAAGCAAGTTAAGACTTTCGACCTCGAAAGCGGGCTAGACGATACCTTGAGCGTCTGCCGTCGCTTGAAAGCCTTGTTGCAGTAGGAGCAGACGTGCCGGCACTTCTCCTCGTGTACCAGCAAATGCTTCCGCAGCGTGCGGCGGCTGTTGAGCACGCGGCCGCACACATAGCACGCGTAGGAGGTCTGGTCGTGGATGTCCATGTGGGTCTTCAGGTTGGCGTACGTCTTGAAGCTGGGTGGGAAACAAATAATAAGCCACCACGACTCGACATTCAACAATGTCGTTGATTAATATATTTTTTTATATATGCTTGGATAATTCACATAGCGCCATCTAGCCCCAAAGTAAGCAAAGCTTGTGTTATAGGTGCCAGAAAACTGATACAACTACTTATATATTTTTAAATACTTATTATACATACAACACCCAAACTTGTAACAGAAATTAAAATTAACTTTTCAATTTCTGCCTAGCCGGGAATCGAACCCGGGACCTCTGCGTGGCGACCAGCATGTTAACCAACTCAGGTCGGCGAAACAACAGACCAGCGGGTATTGGCTATGTCTGGGGCTGAATTTAACATTTGTTAATCCTACACCACTCCAATTTGGTATTCGCTATGGCCAGTGGCCAACATAAATGCCAGAGGGTGTCACTGAGATAGCCAATAGCGCCGCTGAATAATAGTGATATGTACGTAACAGCTGCTTGCATAATAAGCAAATGGCATCAACGCTACATACGGTTTGTTGCAAGTGCTGCAAACGAATGGCTTGTCATCGCTGTGTATGGCGCGGTGCTGTCGCAGCTCGCCGTTGGTGGCGCATGCGTACCCGCATAGGTCGCACACGTAACTCTTAATCTTGTCGTGCACTATCCGCTTGTGGGACTTCGCCGATGACTGGGAAGTGAATCTGCCATACAATTATGGGTTTTATTTCTTTTATGTGAAAGTTTGTATACGGTTGTGTGTATATGTTGTGCCTTCACGGTGAAACGGTTGGACGAGTTTGAATTTGAGACTATACAATGACCAGGATATAATTTATATCGAAATTCAAACCACAAAACCGTATTGTGAGTAGTTGTGACAATAGCAAAGAGGAACATACATATATGGGACTGCAATACTTACTTCAAGTGGCAATATTCGCAATTATATATTTTTCTCTCCTCTATAGGTACATGAGTCTTCATATGTGACCTAAGCAAATCCTGTGAATTACACACTTTGTCACATGTGGGACAAACAAACTTTCTCTCTGATTTTGGTACATGTTTCAATTTATGTTTATTTAATGCTTCCATTGACTTCAAAACTTTTGAACATTGATTACATCTGAAAAACAAATAATGTTTTGAGTTTTGACACAAACATGCAAGAGGGTCCAAGAAGCAATCCACTGACATCGCCGAGTCGGATGCGAGAGCCAATGGCTTACGACGCGAGGATATCCAAGACCGGGGGAAATTGAGAACAATTAGTTGGATAGCGGACCCTGGCAGAAGCCAGAACTGACCGCTCGGAAGATGATGACGATGACTAGCTAGAGCATGCATGCATATGGATTATAATATGGGCCCCAGTGTTTGTTTAATAACATTGTCGATCGACTTGTACGCAGCTCAGCCTCACTCAAAGACTAATCTACGAAGGTAGCAGAACGCCGGCACCCTAGCGCCAGCAAGTGGGTGAGGTACACATGGAGTCACGGAACCATGAGAGTAATTGTGGTGTGGCGAAAGAATCAAATACCATTTCTTTTTATGATATATCAATTGTATTACCATTATAATACTCGTATAAAACCCATTATTAAAGTTGTGGTCACATGTTCCCCTCATGTCCTCTAACGTACAAAATATGGCGTCCATTCTAATGTTAAAATAAATTGCAATACAATAAGTAAAATAAGAGACCTAAATGTAACAAAAATATGAATTAAAATTGACTTAATTTATCATATTAAGTAAAAATAAAAACACTTACGATAGTTCCGTAGGATTGTTATGATCTTGAACGTGTTTATACATACAGGATTTGGATTTCATTTCAAGGCCACATATACATTTAACAGAAGCAACAGTTTTATGAATTTTTTCACAGTGTGCCTTGAGATCATACCAACTTGCACGCTGCTCACCACAAATTGTGCATATAAAACTGTAAAATATATCATACATTACCAAAGTATAAAGAATTTACCACGTTACAATTAAAGACACTGAGACTTACTCTATGTAATCTTTAACGTTAAACGGTTTCTTAACACTGTTAGGATACATCTCTTTTCTTATGGATCTGGATTCTTTTTTGTGTTGTGACATGTGTTTATAAAGAATACTTTTAGATCTAATCATGAAGCCACATTTACAGTATAAAACCACTTTCTTTTTATGAGTTTTATAGTGATGCATGCTTAACGTAAGCCATGACTGGAATGAGGCATAACATATGGGACAAGTAAATCTGTAATTATACAAAATTCAAATTAGAAAAAGAGTTCTTGTATTTATTAACTTAATTAAGAAATTACTTTTTTATTTTTTTTATCATATTCTAATTACTTACTTCACGAGATCACTCATTTTTAAATGGGGTTTACTTAAAATTTCATTTAATTCAGTAGCGTCTTGTTCTGTTATTTCTTTAACTTTGTTTATACTTTTTTGTTTCCTGTCCTTCAATGGCACTGCCAAAAATTCACCTAATTCAGTATCCTCTTCGATCAATACACTGTCCTTTATTTTCCTATTCTTTAGTGATGCTATTGTGAGATCTTCTGAACCAACTGAATCATTATCATCTGTGATTTGGATATCATTTTCTACGTAGTCCTGTTCATCTTCATCTGAAAATTTTGTAACATTATATTATTTAATTCAATCTAACATTTTATTATAACATTTATTATATAACTTAATTATTGTATTCTTACCAACATCATCTAGGTCTTCTGTTCGTTCATTTTTAACCTGATAACAGTACTAATAATTAATAAGATGAATAAATCATATCCAAATAAATATTTTGTAAGTACAGTCAAAACCTGATATAGCGACATTGAAGGGACCGTATAGTTGCCAACGTTATATCCGATAGTTGTTACAAGCAATACATATACACAAGTACAGTAGTTATATTAGTTGTGTAGTTATATTATCATAGGTATAGGTTATGTATGTGAACTTGTTGTTGATAACTCATAAATGCAAGGTCTAATCAAAACCAACACATAAATCAAGCTGTCACTCACGCAGTCATTTAGCGCACTAAACAATTGGTGTAAAATATGCAAGGTCAAATGGCCAGGAAGTAGTTCGGATGAGGTGGGATAAAGTGCGTAGGTAATAATACGCCTAAATATTCCTTCAACGCTTATCAATAAGATTTAAAATTGTTCGTATTGTTTTGTTTTGCTGGGACAAGAAGCGGTTAGTCGTTATAGTCGATGAATATTGATAAAGGTTTCGTCGTTGTAAGCGATATGTCGCTGTATCTGATGTTGTTATAGGCGGTATGTTTACTGAATAGTTTACTAGAGATTCGGGCGGGACCTTACAATCTGGCTGTAATAACTGATTGGTCGTTGTAAACAATGTCGTTATAATCGGTTTTGACTGTATACACATAAACTACTTAAGGCCTTTAATAATTTGAATTTTATATACATTTGACAATAGACAGACAACATAGTTAAAATAAAAACACTGACACAAGATCATGCTAGTGATAAAAACAGCAGCAACTTCAAGCTGCTGAAGCATCAACAAATAACAATGTCCCACTATCAATCACAGAAATACTCTTCAGTAGTAACTTACAAATATACAACAAATAGCCAGTCCACAACAAATGAATAACTATGTAATTGATGGTAGAGGCCATATTCTGTGAATGATTTACTTTAAATCTTAGCCTATGATTGCAATTATCTATTAACAACAACATAACAATTTACCATAAAATTTTTTTGACTGGTTTGTACTAAATATTCCCATTAAAAATAAACAGATATTAGAAAAGAAAATAATGCTAAACATTGTATCATACACACCGTATCGGAAAACTCTGACTTGATTACAGGACTACCATAAGTATACAATTTGTCCTCAAGTTTCACATCATAACTCCCTTTCAACATCTGGCGCATATACTCTTGAGCTTTCGAACATTCCAGTATAAATAGTTGAAATGTTACAAATCTTTCTTCACAGTCCAAGCAAATTCTTGTTGATAAACTGTCGGATTCGTGTATCTAAAATATAGGTTATTAAAATTACTCAGGAACGATAAAGAAAGAAGGACTGAATTGTAATTATATTTGTACTTACTACAATCTGTGTATATTGTTGAATTAGATCCATAATATTTTTATTGCTTGCATCCAATAAATCTTTACTGAATTCATTTTTTGTAGCGCACACTCTACATAGGTCTTTCACATTTAGAGCCATTGTACAGGTTTATAATTTAACTAATATTCAAACATAAAGATATGTATTAAGAAACATCATTTAACTTCATGAAATAATAAACACCAAAAGAAAACTAGGTATCCATCCACCCAAAAAAGAAAATTGCGCCAACAACAAACAAGCAAATGGACAACAAAAGCAAAAGCAACAACAAATTTGACTTTATTTGACAGACACACAAAGATAAAATAGAGCAAGCTACCAATTTTATTTTTTGTTGAAACATGATAAGTGTTGCCTGCTGAATATTGAAGTAAAGTCCCTTTTACACGGAGAATCGCCGAGACACGCCAACAGTGGCGTAGTTCAGCATAATATAATGGTAGATTTTCTTAGAGCCGATTAAATAAGAAAAAAATAGTTCAGATAAATGCAATAGATGGCGATTAGATGTATACAAATTTAAGATTTTGCGCTGTCTTCTTAGAAAAGATATTAAAACTAAGTATCTTCTCACGAAAAACCTATCCGGTAACTTCGGTAACCAATTTCAATACTTGACAATAATGTTTAATCTAGTGAGGCACGCCCAACTCCCCTTTTAATGTTTAAAGTAGCAGTCTGAAAATCCCCCATTCGTCCAAATAGTACAAACGAAGGTCAACGAAACCTATTTGTTGGCTTTCATCCTTTGACCGTTGTGTACACATAGCATTAGCCGTCAAGACAGGACCACGCAATGCGAAAACGAAACAAAACAAGAGGATCAGGGAAAGGCAATCCGGGCGAACGCTTCATCATTATGTCGTGAATCTATCCACGTGAAGCTATCCTTACGAGCTTCTTTAGTTCAACCTTTATAATGCGTAGGGCTAAGAAATGGAACTCGTTGCCTGCGAGTGTGTTCCTGATCATTATAATCTAGACGCCTAGCAAGGCTAGCTGGAGTGAATAAGCATAAAAATAAGGATCAGCCTCGTGATACAGCGAGGCAATGCGGCCAGTCTTTTGGGAACACTTCCTTCAACAAGGAACTTGGGGCAAGTTTTTTATTTGTAAATATTATTATACAGGGTGTTACGTAATACATGTATAAAGCTGAAACGGTGTTAAAGTATAGCTTGCAAAGAGTACACTGGCGACTTCATATTATCCGGACATTGAATTTTAATTTTTATTAAAAAATCTTCGTTTTTAAAGTAAAATAACCATATCGACTACATTGAGGCGCAGCTCTATTTCAAGTTGATGCTCCTACAAGGAGCAGTTCAATAACCTCGTGCGACCCCTATGAAAATAGAGCAACCTTCTTAAGCCTACTACCAGGAGCCTAATGCTACGTACACACGCACCGGTTTCGGTCAACTATTGTCTGTTGGCGCGTGCCGGCCGGCGATCCGCAGCGCAGCGTGGTGGTAACATCAAACGTTTGGGCAGACACCGAAGGCCAACGAACAAACGTGCGAATACGAGCCCGAATCGGTCAAAACTCCCAAATCTTGCAAAGCTACTTGCTTGACCACGAAATGCAAGTATTTTACCTTAGAAGTCCAAAGAACGTGCTGTAGCCAACGGCGAATTCGCCCGACAGCACTTCGTTGGCGTACGTTGAGTGTGTACGCACCATAAGGAGGAGTTTAATAACCTCATGCCATCCATATCAAAACAAACGAACCTCCTACATCTTACTACCAGGCATCGAACCAAATGTTACCTACTTATCCTGACTAAATTCGAGTACTAGATTAGAGTAAATCGAAGTGGAATGTATTGCTCATAGAATAAGGTTCAATTTTGTATCACTCGTATTATGTTACGCGTCGCTCTGTTTTTCAAAAGGCGTGATACTAAAATGGCCTTATTCTATGAGCAATACATTTTACTTTGATATGCTCTCACGCTTTTTGCTTCTGAATTAAGACGACTGAATTTTGTCAAATGTAATAAACGCATAAGATCTACTAAATGAACTAGGAACTTACCTACTCAAATTATTTTCAATAGGTATGACTCGTACGCGTGAGGTACCGGGTTCGAATCCCACTGCCGCCATGTACCAGTGACTCTTTTCTGACTTATGAACTTACATTAGTTAAATACTAACCGATGCTTTAACGAAAAAAACATGACTCATGCGGCGTTACCTCGCTCTGAGGCGTTCCATTTAAGGCTTGAAGTGCAAGCGAGAGCGCGGAACGAGCGACAAAGAGGCACAATCGGCCTCCGCGTTTGGCAGCGTTCGACATCTGTCTCTCTCCTACTTGACGTTGTCACGTTCAACTATCGTCAGTAAACCGACTTTACAGACAACTGTTTTTTTTTATGAAAACTAACAGCGTCAGGTGCCAGCGCGGTTAAACCATACTTTCTTGCTTTCTTGTGGCTCGGATGACTGATAGGTATTAACTATCAAGTAAGCTTGTACTCGTATCGTAGCGTAGGTAGATAGGTACACTCCATACACACAGATACACAACACTACGCAGGCTCTGGTTGCTATGCAATACGTAAGTAGGTAGGTAGCATGGTGTTTGGCCTGCTGCTAGTTTGCACTCATGCATAGAATAATGATTTTCACAATACTTAAATTGTTGAACGCTGAACACAGACAAGACGACATTAATGCTGGTACATGAAGCAATAAATCATTCATTCATTCATATCGTTAACACTCTTATCACAGTTATCTTCACAGTAGGTAGTTAGGTATCCTACACATACAACGCAACAAGTAATCACTTTGATCACGCGAAAAGCTAAAAACGGAATGAACTAACACGACACGAAACTAGGTAAATTTCGTCAATGGAAGACGCGCCGTAGGTCAAACGCACCGCCACAGTGTCGGCTTGCCTCGGCCCGTGGCGGCGCGGCGTTTGTCGGCGCGACGGCGGCGCACAAAAGGATTCCTATTTAGGGATCCGTGTTTTAGGACTCTTACTTATTTCGCCTTTTATGTTCTCCTGGTAGATGCACCGTAATGTTGATTTTATTTATTTGATAAAATGAGGCTCAAGCGAATCCAACTGTGGGATAATAATAATCCTTATGATGACGCTGATAGATTACATTTGCCTACCACTATTTTATCGGGTATTTTGGTACAATGACAGTAACCTAGACAGTAATTTCTAAAATTGTGTTTGTGTCCGTGCTCCACCTAGCTAACCTAAGTTCTCCAACTGGGTGAAGCATGGGATATTTACAGGTATAGCTCCATCAACTAAGAATCATTTAGTTAATTTTAGTTGATGAGAAATGTTCGTGAAATCTTACGCATTTTAATCATCATTAATAGCCGATAACAATCTATTATTATTATTATTATACTCTTTATTGCACAAAACACATTAGAAACATAGTTACAATAAAAATTACAAAGGCGAGCTTATCCCTAAAAAAGATCTCTTCCAGCCAACCTCACACTACTGAGAGTTTGAGCCTTCCCCACATCAGTAGAGGGGTCTGTCTTAAGCTTCACTACCTACAGTCTTTGTTTTATTTATGTTACATTCATTACGGCCGGCGGCGCTAGAGTATTTTATTTATTTTACTTGATACTAAAATATGTGTGTGTAGGTATCGAAAAATCTCATGGCAGATAGGTACGATTACCTATGCGACACTGAAACATTACTGATAGACATGACATGAAAAAGAAAACTCGTAAAGACAAAGATGTTACATTAATTAGAGTTTGCTACATTAATATGCTACAGTGATTTGAATTAGTCTACTTTGCTATTAGTTAGGTGGTGGTGCACTTTCGAGAAAACTATGAATGAACCTTTTGAATTAAAATCATAATTGATTACAATATCTTTTTGTAATCAACTATGAATTGATTACAAAAAATACAAGACGGATAATTTAGATCTCTTTAATATCTCATTGCGCCTAGTACGTGGGGTGTCCACAACATAAGCGAACGCAAATACTGGCATGACGCATTTCATCTTATGCGCTTATTACATTTGGCTAAATTTAGTCGTCTAAATTCGGAAGCAAAAACTGTGAGACCATATGAAAGTGGAATGTATTGCACACAAAATAAAGTCCATTTTTTAATTAAGCCTTTTGAATTTAGATAATATTAGCGATACAAAAATGGACCTTATACTATGAGCAATACATTCCACTTTGATTTCCTTTCACGCTTTAGCCAGGTGTAATAAGCGCATTAGTCCTAACAGTGGCAACGCATCTGTTGTTCTGCATTTTTGTTGCCTGCAACCTAAATGCTTGAATCGTAGATGTTATGGGCGACGGTTACCGCTTGCCTTCAGGTGGACTATCACTACATAGCATAAAACAAGTAATTGTACTGCCAGTAGGCCACTAGGTACATGTTTGTTTCTTAAGCGTTGTTGACACTAAATACTAGTAACAGACGTTCCCCTTTTGCTGGAGCCAACCAACCGTTAGCTGTAGTTGATACTTATCCTTACACAGGATAAAATAGTTGCTTTTGAGCGACTGCAACTGATGGTTGGTCGGCTCCAGGCAAATCGTAGCGTCTGTTACTAGTAAATTGACTAAATGGTAAAACCGGGTCTCCTGACCGTACCTAGTACGTAAATAGTGTTGCTAGATAGTTTTTCGGCTTTTCAATTTGAATATTCACCTTCTTGAATTCATACATGAGTAGAATTTAATTATTACTATTAAATAGGTAGGAACTGAAATGACGTCTTTCCTTATTTCGGAGCTGGCGGAAAAGTTCTTCGAGGAGTGCATAAACTTGTGCAAAAGCTCACCACATGCATTCAACGGGATGTAGACTATGTGAAAACATAGGCCAAAAATTGTAACAACAATATGCCGTCCTTTTGTTGTCAAACACTTTCCAAAAATATTAATAATTTTGGACACCCTATGATATCAGTATCCCGTACCTAGTCCACCTGCTTCAGTCATGATAGCCTAGTACAATAGAAGATATGGCGAAGGCAAAAAAAACAAACGAATAAATTAAAGTAGAAACAAGCATCGAAATGTCTTGTTTTTAAGCCAGGCTACTCACGAGCTGCTTATGATAATAATTTTATTAACCAGCCACTTCAGGTATTGATCGTAGTGATCTTTAGATTGAATTTTAAAATATGAAACGCTAGGCAGAAAAGACTTAAAGAGACAAACACCTATATCCTATCTGTAATTGGTAAATTTGTAGTCTTCGGTTGATTGACCTGATTATGAACTTGAGTAACCTGTTACAACTGATTTCTAGAGATGAGGTCTTTCGTTATCAAAATGTCATTATCGACATTGAAAAAGAAAAAGTTCGATAGTCATTTTCTCTCTAACTATTCCCCGCAAGAAAAAAATAATTGTACCTATCGTTTTAATACGTTTAGCACTCCATCCAGTTCACGGCTTTATACATATATTATGAAACATCCTGTATAATTTAGTATTTTTTTCCATTACTTATTATCAGCATTATTTAATTTATTTCTATCATGTAAATATTTATTTCAATAAATAATAAATATTCTTCTAAGCCCAAACTTGGTATGCTCTGAAAATTTTATTTTAAAACAAATGCCTTAAATGTAATACCTTAATGATGTGGTATTTTTTTGGCATCATCTTATGAATCCCTTTGATTGAATACCCCATTTGATAGGTTTCAGAGAAAATTATATTTTTTGACACAAAAAATATGACGTCATAACTTCATCATTTTTAAATTAGGGTTTTAAAGTTTGTTAAAGGTTCTAGGGGTGAAATTGATTCATATGGCCTAAAGATTCGTCGTGACGATTTTTATGTAGCATCATTTGCAGCATTTCATTGAATTTCGGGGTGTACCGCTTGCACTATTTTAATCAAGAAGTTTTGACACCTTGGCAAGCCGACTGTGAAAAGACTTGGCTGTATAAACTTTCGTTCATTTGCCATATTTATTTTTAATAAAAAAGCATTGTAGCTAAAATTGCTTGTCAAACCGACCGAATTGTCAAAAAAAAACGAAAAATTCGGAACAATCAATCAGATTTTTACAAAAATAGTGAATTACTCTCGTGATTATAGATATTTTTCACTTAATTATCGAGGGAAATGTAAAGAAGATTATGGTTGTAATTCATGGAGAACGATTGAGAAAGAGTTGTGTTCCATTAGTCCAGTGCATCATTTTAACATCAATGGGAGCAAAGTAGCATCTCAAACTGGAAATGTTTGGCGCAATAACATTACGATTGCATCGTTTGTTGTTGTTTTAGATGCAGCTTAAAATTGTTTTGAAATATGGAAGACTGTTCGCGTTCATTAGAAGCTTTTACGCCTTGTGTAACATCCTACAATTCTGCAAGCTTTAGAAAATGCGAAGATAGTGGTTACCACACATCCTTTACTCCTGGCTCAGTGGATTGTTCGGGAGTACTGTCTGAAAATTTCGATCATAGTAACTATAACATTACACTTGAAGACCAAATTGAGAGAAGGTACAAACCGAAATGCAGCCTCTCAGTTACTGAAAGTCCCTTCAGCTCACCTGTAAAGCGTAGAGGTGTCAAGCGTCCTTACCACGATGTGGGAAATGAGAATTTCTTACCTACGCCAACCACTGCAATAGCAGGTGGTATTCAGAAATTAACTGTTACTGACTCTACAGTGAGTACTAGTCATTCCTCATTATGTACTGAATATTTAGAAGTTGAAGAATTTCCACAGACTCCTATTAAAAAACAATGTAGGAGCAGCTGTAAACTCACTCCTTTGAGAAAATCATCCAAAAAAGCAAGCTTTGCAATTCACTCATTAACATGTGCCAATAGTGGACTGCAACGAAATAAGGAACAAAGGCAGAGACCCCACTCTAAAGTCGTTAGAACTATTCAGTTTAACCCAGAACAAAAAATTGACATAATTAAAAAACTGTTTGAAATGAAATTTTTGCCCCCATTAGAAAAGATTTTAGGGTATTTATCTAATGAAGATATAAGTATCTTCAGTACTGTTAGTCATGATTGGCAAAACATATGGAACGAAGTCAGCTATAACAAGGTGAAGTTGAAATATAACAAATATTTAAAGAATGTGAAAGAAAACCAAGAAAACAAAGATGTATTTATACCGATAAAATCTGCTGAGACTCAACAGATACGATCTCTAAAGGAAGTACATAATGTGTTGAATGCTAATAAACCTGTGAATACATGTCCAAGGAGCCCTCCAAGCACACCAAGAACTAACAAATTTAAGAAGTTTACGAAGGTGACTGTTATGCTAACATTTAATTAATTTAAACTTCATGCACTGTTACGTACAATGGCAGACTTAAAGCATTAATTTCACCTCCCGTTTATTTACCGGGTAAACTTTAGGTCTTATATTTTTTTTTGCTAAAGCCTTAGGAAATTTGAATCAATGAACTTGTAAGCAAAAGCTAGTTTTAAACCATTTAATTTCTTTTTTTAAATAATAATAATGTTTTTTTTTTCAGTCTGCATCATTGGATTCTCGCCTTCAATTGTTGTGTGTACGCTGTTGTCAACCTGCAAAGGTAACAAAAGAACCAACAGGGGAGGAATGGGCTGAATGCACCAGCATTACTTGCTCATATTGTTTCTGCCGATTTTGTAGCTGCAACCGTCATCCAGGTAAGACTTGTGATAATTATGGCCTAGATGGTCCGAGTCCTTCGAAGCGGAAGAAAAATTTGTGTGGAATCTCATCCACAAAAAGTAGGCGTATTCTAAGAAGACTACTTCTGTAATTTCACATATATTCTTTGAAATTATATTCCAGTACCAGTGTTTTACATTCCAGTTTGACATTATTTTATTATCTAGTTATTACTCTGAAAACTATCTTTCCCATTTTAATTTCAAAACAAACCTACCAAAAATTTGAATCTTATTTGTTTGATAAGATTATTGTGCCATCCTATTAAAATCCACACGAATAACTTAATAGTAAAGCATAGTGATCACAATTATATGTTGCCAGTGTTTTAATTTTTTTAATAAGAATACTCACAAAATATTGGTAATACATTAATTCTTTTTTAGTTAAAATGTGTATTACCAATTTATCATTATGACTGATTTTTGCCATATTCTATTAAGATTTAGTTGTATCATTTTTATTTGAAATTCACATGTGGTAGACCAAATGTTTTAAAATAGTTTTGTTTCAAAAAGTTTTTCTGTGTGTATTATATTTCAATTTAAACTAATTAAATATTTTGAGTCAAGATTTAATTAAGAATTAGGTTAGTCATAAATTTTAATTTCTGATTCGTTTTTAATATTTTTAATTTGCAATTTGAATATAAATTCAACACTGACAATTTTCTCAAATAATTATTTAATACATTCTATTCATAAATGTTATTTGATGTTTATTAAACCTATTTTAGCTAAAATATGTTTTGCTACTTTCTTTCATATTCAATAATTTCAGTGACAGGTAAAGACAAAACTACTTTTGCTAAAATAGGTTTAATAAACATCAAAGTATGAATGAATAAGACGGTGAGTATGTAATTTAACATAGAAATATGTAATTTCATTTTGTGTTTAAATAACTAGGGAAAGTAAACTGTGATAGTAATATAAATTTAACATTATTTTTTAACTTTCTGTGGGACCAATTATCATTATATTACAAAGCAAAAATAGACAATGTAACATTCCACAAATCTAAACAGTAACTTTGCTGCTCCAAACATCACTAATGGATTTCATTAATAATAAAAAATTTATTGATATTTTAGTACTGAAACATTGTAAAGTACTTAATGTGTAATTATACTTTACTTGATTACAATATTTTTACAAGACTTGTAAATGGGTCAATTGTACCATTATTCTTACTCAATTCTCTTCACAGTTATGTGAACATATTTCATAAACTCTATGTAGGTATGCTATAGGTATGAGGGGGGAAGAGGTCTGGTACAGACAATTTCTCAATAGTAGTAAATGCGGCCATACTCGACACATTAAACGTTTCTAACCGCTTGGACCTAGAATCCACAAACAGCAAATATGTTTTCCCCAGTAAAAGTATAACCTTGCCCAGGGCTGGCTGAGCTGGCTGCAAATTACATGCTGATGACGTTTTCCCGAGTGGTAGTAGGTCAAACAGCGGTCACTTTCCGGGTTAGGTCTCACTAGCGGGAGAGCGTGGTGCCCCTCGCTGTACTTTATCCCAGCATTATCGCACGGGACCGTGCTTATCAGAATGGCGGCGATTGACTGTCACAGGTACAAATCAGATACAACAATTACGCGGCCCAACGCAGACTGTTTTATTCTGTGCCAGCTCTCTTGCGCGTGGGTACAGTATAATACGCCATGTGCCAGCCCTGTATTGTCGCCATGCTCGTGACAGCTTATTTAGGACAGTGATCCTCGCGACACGCGACGGGGCGCAACAGCACAATGTGAAGTTCGCCTGTACTTAGCTCATTTCTCTCATAAGTTGTAAAATACTCAAACTGTAAGTTATAAAATTATAGGATCGCGTACATGACAGATTGTATTAATTTCTTAGTAGGGTAGAGTAGTGGTAGGTTTACAGGGTCGGCAACACAGGAGTGATCGCCTGATATTGCAAACATCAAAAGGCTGCGCCGCGGTAACTGTAACTGCTTACTACCAGGCAAACTTAGTAGTATAAAAAAAGAAGTAGCTTTGCTCCTAATTGGACTTAGTTTATACTTCGCGCACTTGTCATCTATATTAGTAACAGGTATGACTACCAAGTATCGCGAACGTCCATAGACATCGGTGACTGATTACTATCAGGCAGGCCGTAAGCTTGTTTACCACTTTAGTATTGTTCTGGATATCGTGAAATGGGTTAGCTCATCATATCTTAGGCATTCAAAATATAGAGTCTGAAAGCCACTCGGCCAGCTTGAATTTTTCCGACAAGATTCGTCGATTACGACTCACTTTGAAAGTGAACTCATTCCACTGTCAGTTTCCATAATTAAATTAGTATAGTACAGTCACGTAGATACGCTAAACCTTTTCGTTTCGATCAATTCTATTTTTTGTTTTGTCACCGGCCCCGTGGGATAGGACCAACGTTCGGGAAACAATAACGTAAACCATCGATGTCGCGAGGTAAAGACCGTGCCCAGCAATAAAACAACATCATCGAAATAAAAATGTCGTCCAGCAACGAAAACGTGCCTAATTAAATAGTAGCCTTAAAACGAAATACCTATAGCTTTTAGTCATGCCTCCAGATCTATGTTTACAGAACTGTGAAGACTAATTTACTTTAATTTTAACTACCCACAGTGGCCATAAAGTCAAGGGTATTGTATTAGTATATAGTTTGTGTGTTTGTTTTTACAAGGCATTAAGATGAGCCGATTTTTTTAAACTGTTGTGCAGTGTGTTAGCTGATAAGTATTTAGTTTGATGTATAAGGCTTTAAGCTCTCTGCATTTTTAATTTAATAAAATATCCCTTTTTTTAAACTCTTGTTATCATTTAATTAAAACCACAAATACATTATCGTAAATTTTATTAAAATTACACATTTACACTTTTTCTATATTTACAATTTTAAAGAACATGTTTATAAAAGATATAAAATTGAACTTTTGTCTATGATACAACAAACTGATTGTCAATTAGTCACGACAAACTAGATCATGATTTATCGCCGGCCTTAAAGTACCAATTAATAATAAATAAATTGTAAATATTTTTAGCTGATCTGTTAAAATAGGTAGGTACCAAAACAACGTCGCTCCAACATAATCAACTTTTAAAATTGACATTTATACATTAGGTACAGATTTTTCATAATTAT
Source organism: Blastobasis adustella (assembly GCA_907269095.1). Lineage (NCBI taxonomy): Eukaryota > Metazoa > Arthropoda > Insecta > Lepidoptera > Blastobasidae > Blastobasis > Blastobasis adustella. Next base: position 9,793,907 of record OU026123.1, on the reverse strand, counting down.
TTAGTTGTGAAAATATAATAATTTATTTTAAAAAGTACTTATAAAAGTAAGGTCGTCTTTGAAGTTTCCAAGACCTGTCGATGGATAAATAGCAATATTCACAATATTTAAGTTTTCTATAATCTTATTTTCAGCCGAGACCCATGACAAATTTGGGTATTTGGTACGCCACTTGAGGTATTTGCATAATCATTGACATACTGGAAAAAAAAAACGTTAATTTTAAGTACATTTATTTGAAAAGACCGCGAAGTAGTCGGGACCACATCTACAAATTGAACGTAGTTAATGTACAATGGAAGAGCATAAGTGCATGACCACCTAGAGAATCATATTCCTTTGTACTACTGTGCAGTTGTTAAACGGTTATTATAGCATTCATGAAATAAAATTTATTAAATATAAAATACCCTGGGGGTAAAGGACGAAATCTTTGGGAATAAGGGACTTTTAGTAAATTGATTTTGGCTAAAGATGCGCCAAAAGGCCGTGAATATTGCTGAAGCGGCAAAGAAAAATTTTCTTAAAGTTGTAACACTTGTGCTCTTGTACTGTACGTCTAGTCAATTTGTGGATTGGATACCTTAGGGCGCAACATGGTGTTCAAAGTTCCGATCTACGTAGCGCCCACAGTACCTAACTATTTCAAATAATTAAGACCGAGATTCAAAGATGACGACACAGACTTTAAAAAAATCTGAGCCATTGCTTGAGCAAACATTTTTGATAACTGAATGTACAGTTAGCTGAGGGATGCGTTCTCTCTTCAGCTAACTGTGCTCAGTTTGAGGCTTGTTTCTGAATCTCAGCCTAAATAAATGAAAGATATTATAAATCGAAGTGGTACCTATATTTATAGATGTGGTCAAACCTTTCATTTGAATATAAGATAAATCAATAGAAGTAACCAACAAGAAGATGTATACAATAGTCATAGTGCATGCGTTTCGGTTTCCAATAGAAATTGAAAGAATATTTCTAGAATTTTGAGGGGATAGTACAGTTTTAGAAATCAGGGGGCGATTCTCGCGCTGTGACTTCTCAAATTTGACATTGCCATAAAACTGTATTATGAAATTTATCTTCGACAATATTGACTGTCGAAAACTTTTTTTGGCTTCAATTTCATTATTAATGGAGATATGCAGCTAGAAAAAAATTTCGAATTCGAGATGTCACAGTCCGAGAATTAGGTCCCAGGGATTTTGTTGCTATTGACGGCCAAAAGTATTCATTAGTAGAGATGCCTTAATATTATGTACAATATATTGCTTAATACGAACCTTCAACACCACTTCGACCAAGAAGCTGTAAATTAATTCCACCACCTTATACTTGCTTTACTGTAGGAGGATTATCGCTACAAAAAAAGTATTCCACATTAGTAGGTACAGTAGGTTTAAAGGTAAGGTCTTACGGTGAGGGAAAACATCGTGACAAACCTACACTACTGTAACCATGATCGAATCTGGTCAGGTTCCCCTGGTAGCAGGGTCACGGAGGTCAAATGGCAGTCGCTCCACTGTAATTATCTGATCTGCCAAATCCTGGATCATGGTCTAGCCGGATCCTGGGCCTTAAACAACCGCACAACCGGGACATTAACGCCAAGATAATTTTGGTAGGTTTAAAGGTACAAATACATTCAATAAACAGTGAAGGAAAATTAACAATGTAGATTCTACATCGTAGAAAAACATTATTTTGATTTGGTTTTAAAATATACATGCCAAAAAGTTGTGCAAATGACTGAATGAATATGTGACATGACGACTTTAATCTTAATGCACTTCTTTGAATGTGAAGTAGTCTCCCTGGAATTTGTTTTGAGCTTTCCTTGGGGTCTTCGAATTGGCTTTATGAATCGAGTTATGACAGGTATCCTATGTCTCATGTTATTCAACGAAGGTACCAAAGCAGTTGTAAAAGCAAGAAAGTGATAAAACAGCGATTGATTAAGAAGCAGATGTATGTACAGCGTGTTCTTTAATTGTTAAGTGCCCTTTACCTTTATTGACAGTGAAGGAGGATATGTCTGTGTCCAAATTTGTTATATTTTTGTCTCGTACTTAAAAAACCAATAAGCGTTATTTTTAAGTGACGGAACCTATAAGTTATGTGTGTTAAGTTATTGGATGAATTGATACCATGAGCCAAACTAGTCGGGTTCCCCTGTTAACAGGGTCACCGAGGTCTGCCAAGTCCGATCGTGGATCGTGGTCGTCAAATCGGACCCCGGGCCCTCATGCGCGAGAGCACAACCGGGACATTAACACCAAGAGTACCAAATTTTTTATTGGATGAATTGTTTTATGTAGGGTACATAATAAAATTGTTCCCTTCATGACAATTCCTTTATTACGTACCTTATCGAACCTGTGGCTCAATTAGTCCAACAAGACTGTTATGGGGTATTGAGAATGAGGATGATGCTACTAATGGTTTGATTATCGTGTGACAAGGTGAGTTCTAAGCGTATGGTGCGTACTATAACTCTACCCAGGCAGGTACTTACGAGACGGAGATCCCGTTGTAGAACCAAGCACGCCAGGTCTGAGGAGCTGGTGTGGCGCCGTCTATCCGCGCCTCTATATGCCCACAGAGCGCGCGCCGGTCGTGCGAGCGGCCTGACCGCGCGTCGCACACCAGCCGCTTGCGACACTCGCTGTCACATGTACCTCGACGGGGACTGTTCTTCCAGTAATGTCTAGAACGGGTGAGTAGGTGTTTTGAATCAGTTTAGGCAGAGGTAATGCGCTTATTACATTTGACTAAATTCAAAAACAAAAAGCGTGAAAGCAAATCAAAGTGAAATGTATTACTCATAAAATAAGGTCCATTATTGTATCACGCCTTTTGTAAAGCGGAGTGACAGTTAAAATAATATAAGTTTATTATATAATTATGCACTAAACAAAATCAACGATCCGTCTAATTTGACCAATTCGATTTATTTTAAATCTCATTTGATGTGGGCCTCTAGTTTAGTTCAGCATTAACTTATTGTTAAACCCAATAAATAGCGTTGCTAATAGATTACATCGCTACTCAACTCACTTGTAATACATGTTGAAAATGTCGTCTTTGGCTGTCATGTCATCAATGAATTTGTCCCAGTCTTGCGGTCGCAGTGCCGGCATCAAATACGCCGACCGCGCTGAATACAACTTGTACCATATAGGGTACCCGAACAGATTAGCCTCCTTCAAATTCATTATCCAAGTCTCGTGGTCGACCACTAACTGGAAAATAATTATGCTTTTAAAATGTGCGATTTGCATAGTTATGTCAAAGACCCGTATGGTATTTGAATGAATTTGTTACCCGTGTCGTGGCCTCGTGGTCTCCATCCACATAATAGATTCTGTAACCCAGATTCAAATCATAGTAGGGCGATACAGATGGTCCCACGTATGCTATACTCGTCGCTCTTCCTATAACAATTTATAATAATGTCAGCTGTGGTTCATATCAAAAGCGGTTTATGAGATTTAAGTAGATATTCTTGGTCTCCAAAAGTATCTGGAACTCACCAAGATCGTTGGGATCGTAGAAAACTTCGAACTCATCGAAATGCGTGTGACCGAAGAACTGGGCCGCGATAGTGGCTTCGTATCTGTTGATGATGGCGTAATAATTCCTGCTCCATACTTTGATGCAGTCCGAATGGCCGGGCGGTATGTGCCCTATTATGTGGACCTTTTCTCCGTTGAATTCGGCAGATTGGAGCTCGTAGATAAACCATTGGAGCTCAGTGGCGGGGTCCGTGCTGTTTAGCAGAAGCCACCTGCAACATTTGAGTGAGGTGTTTTTATTTCGTAGGCACTTACAAATGAGTAGGTAGAGGTGCTCAATACTCTCCTTTATTGGATTGTAAGGATTCTCTACCCTAAAGTTAGTTTCATAGCACAAAACAAACAGTATTAGGTATCATGACGTCATTCATTAGTATTATTAAATACACCTGGCTTTGACCCTGTTCGATAATTAAAGATTTGGTGTAAATAGGTACAGATTTTTTGTTCCGTATCCAGTCAACCGTGAAAGTCGTTCATTGCCTGAATTAGGTATTTTGGTGTGGGTAAGTTAACGTTACTTTATCTAACCCGAGATAAACACAGACCTCCGTACTTTCAGTCCTCTACTCCCTCACTTACTCTTACATCACCAATAAACGCTAGGTCGCAGCCTCGTCGTAGCATGTTAAAAACGGTCCACTTTATGGGAAGTGGTAAGGGGAGCGGAACTATTATCATTAATAGCTTTTTGCAAAATTGGCCGAAGACTCACCATGCTCATCATTTGAGCCGCCGGACCTCTACTGCTGAAAATAGACCTCATTAGACACATTTACCAAACAAACGCCTACCTACCAGTTCTTATTATTGCAGTAGTTCATATTGAGCGATATGATCCGAAAGCCTGGTCGCACGAGTACCGAGTAGAAGGCCCCGCGGCGCACCGTGTGGGAGACCCCGGCGGGGAGCCAGCGCCGCCATTGCGCGTCCAACTCGTCGTACAGCCACGCGATGTTGGACTCCGGGGACGATATGTATGGCGGCGGGAAACTGTGGATAACGGATGGCGTCACGTATAAAAAAAATTGTTGGACAAATAACACAGCGCTATCTAGCCCCAAAGTAAGTAAAGCTTGTGTTATGGCTGTTAGGTAACTGATATACTACTTAAATCATCATTATATCAGCCGAAAGACGGCCCATTGTTAGGCATAGGCCTCGTTTTAATCCACGTGGTTCTTAGCTTTATTTCATTCAAATCAGCTCAGTAGTTTGGGAAATATTAGAGTAGGTATATGTAGAGTTTGTCGAGTATTTTCCGACATTTGTCGTTTGGGTTAGGTTCTTACCAGAATAGTCTTTGATAACAGGCAGTAGGTATAATTATGTTACCCTGTTTGAATTCTAGCACGAAGTTGAACGAACGTATCTATGATGATCGTTGTTAGGATTAAAATGTGTTTATGGCTTGAAGCGCTGTCGTCCCCTCTTTTTATGTCAGGGCTTTGCCTTAGGATGTTAAAAATGTACACGTGTACCATCGATTCATAGTCTACCGTAATAAATCCATAATATTTATATTTGACAATGTATCATAAGATATTTAAAAATAGGTACGCGGTCAAAAACATTCATTTTCCTAGTATTATTCCATAGGTATTCTACCAAAATACTGAATATTGTCCTTGATAAACAACTGGCCACAAATTAATCAACTGCGTACCAGGATAATTAAAACATAATGCGTGTTTATTTATTCCTTAGTTTCAGCAGAACGGTCACGCTAACACGCCAATAGACTTCCATTGTTCTCAAGCAGAGCTATCTGTTAAGTACGTAGACCTTCGACAAAACCGGAGTCTTCCTAGAATTAGACATGTACCAGATACTTATTGTACTGTGGATACCACCACAAGGAGTTCCGACCAAAGTTATTAGTACCTAACCAGGTAACCAGTTTCTAAATGAAATGTGTTGAGGTTAACAGTTATTGGTACAAAGTATCCATTTGTTTTTCGCTTAAAAATTGTAATGACCACGATAGCTACATGAATTACAAATCGGTATCTCTATAAATTCCGTAGAAAAAAGGTACTGAGAAAAAAGAATATTGCTTTGTGCGCACATTTCATCACATACATAAGTATATCGATCGATAGATACTTGACTATCGATACTACGATGAGACAGAATTATACCTACGTAATCAAAGTTCGAGTCTTATATACTTATAAACTATCTTCGCGTAAGACCGCGATAGTATTGAATATTCAAGAAAACGTCATTATATTTTATAATATTTTTTTAATTACCTACCTATTAACCGGCGAAGACTCATGATTCCCCAGTGCAGGAAATATTGGCACGCCCGGGAACATGTCAGACATTTGGGAAACAGTCTCTTGAAGCACCTTCAGGTTCTCTTCCTTGGTTTGGTTCCAGACGTCATGCGGCGGCAGGTCGCCCGTCCACAAGATGTAATCTATGTCCTGGAAAGAATTACCTATTGCATATAATATCATATGAGTGTGTTGTTCAGAGAATAAATTATTAAAAGGGTACTCTTTTTCGGTGCCGATACGCTAAATAATTAAAGTTGAAGTTTCAAGAGATTGCCAGAAATTTTGTTTTTGTATAGAAGTTTCCCATGAACAGCCACGAGTTATCGTGTCTTCTTTCCATTGCTGCCAAATGCCGGATCATACGACATCGTGTAGTTGTCAATTAATGTGTTACGATAGTTATTCACAAATTCAGCAACTAAAAGACAACCAACCAACAATTCATTAAATTCGTCATGTAACTAATAAATCTATTGTAAACCAGAACGAAAGTTGTATAAACATCATTAACATCTACAACGTACCTACCTACAAACGAACTCGTGTAGTAGGTATTTGATTTTTGTTGTTTGAAAACGATGTTTTCACTTATACACATCGCCCCTATTTTCATACCGAAGCGTATCATATTAATGATAATTATGTTCCATTTTCTATGTAGGTAAGCATTCGTTATGGTGCACATGACAACATCAAACTCATATTTAAACAGCATGCGGGCGCAAGGGTCTCCCACAACGCGGTCAAACCTTTATTATGATTTCTCGATAATACCTACCGCGACAAAAGCGACAACATAGTATAATTACATAATTGAATCAACCAAACCAGAATATCTTTATTTTCTATTAATTACGATGTTGATGGAGTTTAATAACTCCACAATATTTAATCAATTCAAAGTACATGAACTTGGGCATCGACTACCTTTCTGTGTAAAAGTTTCGTTTTCTTACTTTGTTAAGGAAAGGCCAGGGGTCACCATATTATCTACATCCAAGGGCATCGACTGCTTTCTCAAGCATGTCGCGAATTTCATGAACGTCAACATACATGTTATATACCTACATATCTCTTTCTAAAATATTTTTTTGACTAGCCATTTGACCGCCAATTCACCTGGTGGTGCGTGACGATGCGGCCGATGATGGAGCATGCCTGTCTAGGAACAGCCTATTCACTCTAGCCTTTTAGGCGTCTAGATCAGGGAAGACACTAGCAGGCAACGCGTTCCATTTCTTAGCCGTACGCATTATAAAGGTTGAACTAAAGCGGCTCATGCGGAAAGCTGGAAGATCCGCAACAAAAGGATAGTTTGGTTACTAACGGTGTGCGTCTCGGCGATGTGTTTGAGCATGTTGTCGATGGTGCGTTTAGGCGTATCGCACTTGCGGTAGTCGCCCCAGTGGCCCGCGCCGCCGCCCGGCGTCAGCGCCGGCCCGCTCGACACGCGGCAGCAGAGCGGCTCGTTGCACTCCGCGTTCGCACCTAGAACGAAGGTCAAGGAATATTATAGGTAGAGTCAAGGAAGATTATCTGCCCTGTCTAGTTCATAACTTATATATTTATGTATTTTATATAGCTTGTTTTAATAATATGTCACGTAATTTATTTAGCTTTATGTACCTATATATTATAATATAATATATTTATATATTCAATTATTGTGCACGTCGTATCTGCATTACTTTAGTCTAGCATCTCTCTTCTGTAGGCCTGCTAAAAGAAATTTCTTTTTTGAAATAAGCAGCGCCTGTTGTCTTTTATACTGTTATATTTCTCTGTATATCATTATTGTGTACAATAAACAGTTAAATAAATAAATAAGGTTAAATGGTTCGATTCTCTTCCGTTTTGGATCTGTAGTCGCTGGTTTACAGTTTGAATATAAACAGCTCGAAGGACCAAAATGTAAGGTTGTAACTCCCACATTTAACTTTTTGGTTCTTGTTGAGTAATGATTGGTGCATGGTTATTTATTTGCCATTACAAATAATCATCAATACAAGTCAGCGTAAATAATGCAAGAACTCGCTTGTTCAGTAGAACTCTTTCAAACGTTTGAAGCTTTGGGGAGCCAATTGTCTGTATTGGTGGTATAAATCACACCAGGAAGCCCATCTTGTGTGGGTAGATACTGCCAGTGCTTACGTTGTCGTGTTTCGGTTTCAAGGATATCTAAGGTTGTCAATACAGTTATTGCAGTTATTGATATTTGTTGATACGTTCGTAGCACATCTAATAATCCAATAGCCTTACCTTCCGCATAGTACGGATCGAAGTGTGTGTCAGATATTTGAAGAACTTTGAAAGATGGTGCCTTTTCTAGGGGTGCATCGAGCGCACGCACGGGCGGCTTCTGAACTGGCGGGAACGACACCTCCCACTCATGGTACGGGTTGTATACGTCGTCACAGCCGTCCCCTATCACGAAACTACAGATTTCGTCCGGCCCAATCGTAACCCGTTTCAAAACGTATATCACTTCGGTCTGAAACAAAAATTAATTCAATTTACCAGTTGTTTTTGTACATATTAATAACATCACAGATTATGACAGTAACGGTGGCGAATGAATTAAATAGCACTTATTTAAATAACGGACAATAGATAATACTTTTTTTTTACTTACACCAAATAATCTTGTGATACCCTCGCACACTCTAGCGGACTGTATTTTCAATGATACACAGAATTGGTAGATCATCTTGTTAATCTCCTCTTTGCTCTTTCCGAGCCTGATATAGTGCTGCAGCAGCCCCGCGCCGGCCTTGCAAGCCGTGCACGAGACCTTGGACATGACTGAGTGCTCCACTTCATAGTAGACTTGCTTCAGATTGAGCAGCTTCAAGGCTTTCTCGACGAATAGCGGGAGATTGGTGCTCTTCTCACTGTCCCATAGCAGCCGTGAGTAATTCCGTTTCAGAGAGGTCATCTGTCTGAGTACTTCGGTCTCGTTAGCAGAGGGAGGCAGTTTGTGTGTGAAGTTGAATGGCTGGAACACCGGTTCCTCGAGCCTCGGCGCAGAGGTGACGTTCCACGTATCCATCGGTGGGTTCCATCTTATCACGGGCTTCGTAGATCTACCCGTCCCACTCGACGCAAGAAATAACGGATTACCTGCAAATATGCAAATAAGAAACTAAAGCTTTGAATGTGGATTTTTTACCCAATTAAAATTGTACCAAAGACTCACCTAATATCACGGTTATAATAAACAAAAAATGAAGAAGCCATGCTATCCTTAAAATCATAGCTAAGCAGCCTAGGTGAAGGAGAAGATCTGTAACAAAAGAAAGAATTTGTTGTAGTTGGGTATTTAATTTCTCTAGACATAACCTTAAACCTATATCATTAATATCGTGTATTATGTGACATCCCATAACGGTTTACCAACACATGTCACCCATGAAATACCGTATAAGTCATAAACCGATCTCCCTTAAAAATGTCCAGTTGCGTGAGGACCATAAATTAATTTTCATTAAAAATTAAACGTCGTCTCTGGACTGCATCTTTAATCCAGCTTCATGCCTCATAAAAAATCTCCCAAACTTTCTAGTACACAAGTAAAAATCACAGTGAAAGTAGGTTAATAGACCGATGACTTACTTAACTTTATGGGTCTTAACATATATTTTTCCATTTGACACCATCGTTACTGGGGTTAATCGTAAAAATCTTTACAATCAGATAAATTTGGTTAAAGGCCTATGACCTGAAAGTTGGGTAATATATTTTTTCTTGCTTTCGACAATAATAATAATATTCGACACTTAATACCGCAGCAGACAGTGTAGATACGCTATCTATGCATTGTTGTGATATAACAAAGCAGTGAAGCAACTCCACTCAGAATCTTCACAAGGCGTAATAGAAAACTTAGTAACAAAGACAAAGACGTACTTTAACCAGTAAAAAACAAAGGGCCCAAGCTGTTTTGTTGAGTTCAATTCAGTGGTAATTAACAATAAGCAACGATTAGGTGCGCTAATTATGTCTAATCGTTTTGTGAGAAAATGCTATCGTGAACATCAGAACTAAACGTCAGGATGAAAATGATTAATACTTATAAAACCGCGGTTACGGATTAATTATTTTAACTGGATTCGGATTACAAGTTGTTTCATTTCAATGTCACAAAGCAGAGGAGAATAATATCTTCACATTTCTTTACTTACTACATATTGACACGTTTAACATTTAATTAGTTGTCATATGTTGCCATGCATAATATAAATATAAGAATAATGAGTCAACTTTAAGTAATAGTCGGTACCTAACCTACACATTTTTTCTTTACGTTTTGTATTCTGTTTGTTCAAGTACCTAGTGGTAGTGGTAAAAAGCTTTTATATTTTACTGTAGTATTCTATACCGTGAGTAACAAAAATAACATTGACACACCTAATCAATTCCCACTAATTAATCGATTTGCTCTTGGATTGTATTTTCTGCGTAGTATTAAATTATTGATGCTATTGTGCACCTAACCACCCAGTCTTACTTAGTACTATTTAAAAAATCTAAGCTTGCTGTAATAACCAATTTGATATACCTAACTAGCTTTTGCTGGCGACTTCGTCTGCGTGAAAATAGTTTTTATGACAGTTTAGCTTAGGCCCGCGTTACCCTTTTCAACGAGGTCAAGCTTTATCTATGGTTCTACCTATCCGAATTAGATGGAACATAGCTTAGATTGTACAGTGGACTTCAAGCTACAAAACTACTAAAACCGAATCAAAATCCTTTCAGTAGTTTTTGCGTGATACGCGAACAGACAAACAGACAGACAAAAATTAAAAAACATTTTTTGGGCATGGTTACGTCCGAGAAGATTTTTTTTCTGAAATATCTCTAATTTACAGATACGGCTTTCTACAGTTTTATAACAGTTCAAAGATAGGTATACATTAATATATCATGTCATGCTTTTTTCCCGTAGGGGTAGGCAGAGACGATCAGAGATTACATTATTCCACTGTGTTATGGTGTGACAAACCTCTTCTTACAAATTCATCAACCACTTCATACATCGGTCGGTTTAGTTAGGATATTCTTTACTTAATTATGGGCACCCGTACCACAGATATAGATTAGATAGGCGACGGCATTATGTTAGGTTTCTGCATTCTATGTCTAATACCTACATACAACAAGAATGGCGTAACCAGCCCCGGCTGATTTCTCAAAAATGAAGCAACGAAAATTGGCGCGAAGCGAAATTCTAACTTCGCTTGGCATCTACCGTCGAGATAACGTGCACATGAAAATTTGGTAAAAAGGTGTTATGTTTGTATGAGTCAGCGGATTTTACAGACGGCGGCATATACGGACGTTGAGGTCGTCACTTTCTCCGCGCATCATTGAGTTTGTTGGAAGGAAAGTGACTGCAGGCGGTGCACGCCGCGCCCCGCGCCCCGCACCCCGCGCGCTACTAATACTGTACCGACATAGGTGCAAACGTAATTAGATCAACTTCTCGCCTCGTTTTGCCTCGTTTTCCTGCTACTGTTAAACTTTTCCACGCCATTATGTAGGTAAAGGAGATCCGTGTTGCGTACCTTTACTCGTTTATAATTGCTATAAAAATTCTTAACTCGCAATTGGCTGCGAATCGCAGATGCGAAAACGGCCGGAGTGGTTATGACGTATTCTAGAATAAAACCATTAAGTCGACGTCATTTGAAGTTAAGGCAGTCTGCCGCTGTTTCGCTGGGAAGCGCTGATGAGTTCCACACCTTCTTCGACAAGGACTTCCACTGTACGAATCCCACATAATAACAACCAGCCAAGTGAGCGCTATACGTTGAGATGATATCATTAATAAAGTGACGGTGACTACACTTATGTTAAATCTTAAACTACGCTACCTACTTAGTTGCAGAGCCATCGGGCCAAGGATTGCCTATCTAGTCAGCTTTCTTTCCACAGTCGTCAGGTGATCTTTACCTTATAACTTTCTCTTCTACGTAATTTAATAGGGTTATTTGTTTGATATCCACGAGTGTCGGTGGACTAATGGTTAAGGGGTCTGACTCGTAAGCGACAGGTACTAAGCCGCCATGTACCAGTTATTTTTTCTGAGGTTTGTAGGTAGGTACATTATTGATAACTTATCGATACTCTTACGGTGAGATGAAACCTGCACGTCAGGATCCCCTGTTAACAGAGTCACGGAGGTCAGATGGCAGTTGCTCCACTGTAATCACCTGATCTGCCAAATCCTGGATCATGGTCAATGGCCCTTGCGCGTGAGAGCACAACCGGTATATGGTGGTCAACATGGTTATTTGAGTGATATCAACAAAATTACTATATTTACCCTATTCATTCACAAAACAAAGTTGAATATCGCTAAGTTTCATTACTCTTAATCATGTCAAACTCCGAACTGGTTTCATTGATCTTAATATTGATTGAATAAATATACTCTACCTATTGAGTCAATAGGTAGAGTATATTTATTTAACACTTATGAATTATGATTCGTTATATCACTACAAAAGCGTGCGTTAAATTTCAGAACCAGATCGACGAGCAAGGTCATGTAAGGTGTGTAAGGGTAACTATGGTTAGTTAACTAACATTTTTAAAGTTTAGCAGAAGGCGTGACAGAGCTAGCGTCAAGGGTGGATTCGTTTTAGACTGTGAGGGTAGCGTAGGGTATCCTACGTAATCGAGTTCAAAAAAATCCACGTTGTAGCAATAGTAAAGGTTACAAAACGTTGGCGTGCCCCTGCATAACTTGGCACGTATGGTACATAAAGTAAAAAAAATTTTTTTAGCGACCCAAACTTTTGACTTTTCGTAGCGCTAGTACTTAATTATACAAATAAAAAAACCGGTCTGCCTTATATCCTTTTGACAGTTTCGCTAGTCAGCCACATTCAAGTCATTTTTTGTACACGAACAGGCTACTATTGCTACTAAGTGGAATTTTTGTTGTAATCGATGACGTAGGATAACCTACGGTACCTTCAGAGTCTATTCGTTACAATACGTACGTATCGTACAGGATATAGAGACACGATATTTATTTAGAGGTAGTTTATATTTACGTTTCCTACAAACCTCTTGTAAGGTGAAGCATTCAAAATGTTGTTTTCTTTCATTACGATAAAATATCGACTATAGAGCTATATAAATTATCTTTGCTTATTAGTTTCTCTAGCTAGAATTTTTTGTAGAGTAGATTTCTAGTAAAGGCACGTCAGAAAACCAGTTCACATGTGCTTGTTAGTCGTTTATAGGAAAGATATCGTACCCTTGACTTCTGTTATTAAACAGTTTCAATCATAAAATGAAAGGTGCTTTCTGAGCGACAGATAAGTAAAATATCAGTAATGGTAGAGTTGGATATCTGCTGTAATAATACGAATAACAAACCAGCAGTCATTTGAGCGTGCCTGCAATTATCCCACACAAACATGGTAGACAGAACGTAATCATTCGATGACAATCGCCCGAATGAATAAAATACCCATTTATATTTGTAGTACCAACATATTTTCCGAAGTTAACAATGGAGTATCAGCGAAGAGGCCATGCAGAATTGTTTTAAAATAACTACAATTTATTATCTATGGCTTTTTTAAATTTTAGAAAACTGCACTGTACAACTCTTGAGGAAGAGATGAGCCTAGCTTTTCTCTATTACACCCAGTCCCTTGTTCCCATAAATAATACTATCTAATTACACCGTGGATGGTCCCAGCGGTGTCGGAGTTGATAATAGCTGCGCCGTGGCGTGTTGCGTAGAAAGTGTTGCGGCGCGCGGCTGCGCTGTGGAACTTATGCAAGTGTTTCTCGGCAAATTGCTTGGCACTGCGCTACGTCTAATTGTCGCCGGTAGTCCGCCCGCGCAGCGCTGACAGTCATTAGAATTACGTCTCGTTAGCTTCCGTGGCTCCGTTATGTAAGAATTGGTTAAAACTGTAAGTGATCTTGCCTGCTGTGTGACCGTGAATGAATGGTTCAAATGAATGGAACAAATGGATGATGATTTCGGTTGTACAGCAATTCAAAAGTTTTTGGGTACACTAAGATAGCGTCGATCTTACGATGAAATTACAGATTACCGAAATGACCAATATGGAATTAAAAGTAAAACATCATAAGCTTAAAGTCAAATACTTCAGAAAATGCAAGTTCACTCGCCATATTACGTCTCGACAAGATTACCACATCACGATGACTGTTGAGAAACCACCTTTTACTTTCCTGGAGCAAGGCGTTGCACGCACCCAACTACCCTTTGTTATTATAAACTTTCGTTTAGTTCATCGAACTTACTTTCTCCGCCCAATAATCCTCATTGTGCGGCTCGTTCTCATCGGAATGCATTTCTATTGTATGCAGCTTCCACGTGTGAAGGAAGCCTTCGGTTGCACTCTCTATGCGTCGAGTCACAGGCCACACTCTCCTCACCTTTACTTGTATTGTCTTGTATAATGATTAATTCACGAAAGATAACGTTGGATAGACAATGGCTTGCCATGCAAAACTTGAGACCACCCTCGGGAGTTTTGCGATTGCACGGTCTCGCGCCGCCGTGTGCATCTAGAATGGTCGGTATCATGCAAATACGCACGTTAGTGAAATTCCTTATAGTGGATAGTGGACAGCGGACACGCAACACTCTTGATGTTATACTTTCGGTCTTAAATCTATCAAATTACAAGTGATGGAATTATGTAAATTCGTTTTCATGTTGACACTTGCACAAGGCGCATTGGTGACTATTGGTATATGTTGGATATAGTAAGTTAAAAAGTGATATTGTATAGTAAGTTAGGACAAGTAGGCAGCCAATGTTGATTCCATCAGCTTTTCTTACCTTTTCGCATGTACTTAATCTTCATATTTATAGCAAACATTCGAGTCAGGTCTCAAAATAAACTCTAAAAAACACAATCTACAAATACCGCGCTGTTAGAACGCCGCGATTTGTTTTCTAATATTCGCTTCGACAACGTGACGGATGATTTAGTGTCAATGATCTTACTTCTAAGATATATATGAGCAAAGTATGAATGATTATGTGGAGTTCGGTCGTTCACTGAACGTGGGATGATTTTTCTCATTTGCCATTCGGAGCCCGGATTGCATTGAACGCGCGATTGCTATCTATAACGAGTATCTCGCGTATTAATAGTGTAGTTGAGGACCTCGACACCGGGAAAACGCAGCAACAACCATAAAATACAAGCTTCACAACACTGATGTTCCGCACGCAAACAGATATTTATATAAACTGTTTTACAAGTCAACGGTGCTAAGTTTACAGAGGTGAGCGATGATTTTATAATAATTATCCTTATAATCCCACTGTTGGGCAAAGGCTTCCCCCGATTCGCCAGAGGCCCAAACAAGATGGAGAGATGAGTTGTAGGTCTTTGGAGGAGACTGTCCGGCAATAGCATTTGTCCCCGAAGTATTTTTGCGCTATGTTTATTTATATGAATGGATGACCATTTAGACGTAATTGACAATTACTTATTATGTGATTAATCATTTGCGTCAATGATCCTTAACTCCTCACTAAGACATGCCTACCATAGTACTTGTGTTTAGAGATAAAGACTGTGGCGCACGGCGTCATGATAATATGTTATTGATAGATAATTAAGCGTACTATTAATACATAATATTATTCATTTATTGTTATCAAACAAGCAATTTAGTCTTAAATGCAACATTAAATAAACTGATATACTATACCTACACTGGACTCAGCCGCACTAAATTAGGTACCTACAAAGCCTACAGATTTTTACTTGAAATCTACGGGCTGGCTCTCGATAAAAATCTTAAAATACACTATACTTAAAGACTGTGAACTTTAGACACAAAAATACTAAACTTATTATTTGTGTAATTTGGGAGGTAAACGAGAAAGCGCGTAGGTGCCTGACAAAAAAAAGAACAATAAGACAATGACTAACCACAACAAAGCTTGTAAAAATGCGTTTGTCATCTGTCCAACTGATAATATAATAAATCAGGCGACAATTGACCTCATTACTCGCATCATACGATGCAAGACCTTACTAATAGAACTAGTTACCTCTTATCATAATGTGCCTATTAAAAATTGCCATTTAAATAGAAAAACTGTCTGGAAAACCCTGCAACTAATTAAGCAAATTTTAATACTATTTATAATTTAATTAATTGTAGAATACCTGTTTGTAGGTAGTTTTTTATTTCGTTGTTTGTTTCTTTATTTGTGGAGTATACAGTTAAAAGTATTTGAAAAAATATAATAGACGTTACAATTAACTAACTCTACATCTGCAACAATAGCATTACACCGAAATTTTATGTGTTTAATTTACTTTTAGATGGTAATTAACATGTTTAGTTTAGTTATTTCACTGTGTTATGTTAAATTGTATATGCATAAATTGAATAATTATATAAAACTCGCTTATGATTAAGGTACTTACGAAACTCTTAAAAAATATATATTATAGAGTTGCTGCGGAGATTTAGGGCGGCTTGCACTAAATTCTTAATCGCATTTAAACTAAAGATATATACAACTTTCATACAAAATGAATGTCATTCTTTAATGTGTTTAAGAATTTGGTGCAAACGGGGCTTAATATTTTCACTTGATCTTTTAATAATGAAAATTAGGTAATTAATGATTTAACGATAACGATGAACAGCTCAGCCTATCCTGATATGGAAATATAATGCAGATGCCGATATCCAGGTTATCATCGATGTGCTTCACAAACCCTTCAGGCTTCGGTAACTCAGTTCCAAAAGTGTTGGCCCTTACCAGAGTTGGCAAGGTTGTTGTCATTAAGAGTCCCTGCGTAAGTTATCTGTTTTCAATGCAATCGTAGTCACATCTCAGTTGAGAACGGACTGATATTTTTGAAGAAATCTGACTAATCTAGTAATCCTTAAAAGACCTAAATACTTTTAGACCTAAATAATAAGCTCACCTATATCTACAATAGTCAACAACGATTTTACCGGATTCGCTATGTTTTCGAAGATAATGCAGCAGTAAATTTTTGTGACAGAAAATAGAGTACTTGCGTAACGAACCCTTGAACTTAACTTTTCATTGTCAAACTTAAGACAAGGGTATTTATTACAAGATTAGTCTCTATGACGACCTGACGACCAGAGTGGTTCAGTCTGTAACATGGCAGTCTGACACGCAGAGGTCCCGGTTTCGATTCCCAAAATTGAAATGATGAATTTGAATTTTTGTTACGGGTCTGGGTGTTCTATGTATAATTAGTAAGTATTTAAAAGTGTATAAGTAGTTTATCAGTTATCTAGCACCCCTAACACAAGCTTTGCTTACTTTGGGGCTAAATGGCGCTGTGTGAATTGTCCAAACAAACATATTTAACTAAGCGAACCGGTAAGCTCCAAACTTTAGAGGTTTAGATTTTTTTTATTTAGCGTCGCATTTTTAACGAAAGCCCTTCATTCCGAAAATAAGTAAAACACTACTATTAATCACTAGACTAACTTCTTCATAATTTATTTTATAAAAAAAAACTCAGCAAACTCGTCTGAATAGTTCTTCTTTTGTACTTAGACGAAAACAAAAGATACTACCGACCAAACAATGACCGCTACCATAGATCTCATTGACCTAATTTATCTATCTCAATGATGAAACGGTCCTCGTGTTAGTTTTATAACGGAAATTAATACGGCCAGATGCTATTAGACTTCCTAGTCTGGTAAGTACGTCATTCACATTATCTGCCTCAGCGCAATTTGGCATTAATTAATTAGTAGTAACCAAATATTGTGCCATGTTTTGGATCATGTGCCAAAACTGTTTACAGCATGGCTCCGAGAGACATATGCCGCCCCACCTAGTGAGATAAATGATAATTTGTAGGGGGGTGGATGGTGATGGTGTGCCTATCTAACGTTATATTTCTTTCTGTATTTCCTTTTTGCTCAGCAGCCACCAACGCTTTAGGAGCGTCGTGTCGGCGGCATAATGGTTCAACCTCGGTCCAACTCGTAAGTGAGAGATCCTGGTTTCGAATCCCAGTGCCGCCATGTAAGAATGACTCTTTGAGATATGTACATTAGTTGAACACTAACCGATGCTCTTACGGTGAGGGAAAACATCGTGATGAAATCTGCACATTTAGGTGACTGAATGTGTAACCATAATCCAATCTGGTCAGAATCTCCTGTTAGCAGGGTCATGAAAGTCAGATAGCAGTCGCTCCACTGTAATTACCTGATCTGCCAAATCCTGGATTGTCAAGGCGGACTTTTCGCGTTTAATGTCTATTGCATTAAACGTATTGTACATCATCATCATCATCATCCTGGCGTCATGTCCCGGCTTCGTCCCCGCGCAGTACGCGAGGGCCCAGGGTCCGCCTTCCTGCAATTTCTGGCCCACCTCGCTCGGTCTTCGGCATCTCTCGTGGTGAGCTTATTGGCACGCATATCGTTCTTGACAACGTCAAGCCATCGCTTCTTGGGCCGGCCTCTCCTTCCCGTGCCCGGCGGGGGCGGCATAGCCAGACACTTGTTCCCCACATAACTTGCCGATCTGCGCAAGACGTGGCCATACCATCGAAGGCGGCACTCTTGCAGCTTATCTGCGATGTCACGGACGCCAAGGCTACCCCGAATGTGGGCGTTTCGAACCCGATCCTTCCGTGAAACTCCACACATCCACCGCAGCATCTTCATTTCCGTGACACGCAGCTCCTGCCTGTGTCGCTCTAAAAGGGGCCAAGTCTCGCTACCGTGAAGAAGAGCAGGTCTAACGTATTGTACAACACTCGTCAAAAGGCGTTGGATATTCTACTCTGCTGGATACCACACTGCCACAGGAATCACATAAGCTAATTTAAGTCGACATGTAGAGTCCTCTACTCAGCCAAAGGCACAAGCATGAGCAATATATCTATTTCTCACTCCTTACTGTGACGAGATGTTATGGGTGACAGACAGTTACCGCTGTCCATCAGGTGGGCTGTTTGCTTGTTTGTCATCGAGTAAAAGTATAAAAAGCAGTTCACTTTCTAACAAGGACGGCGCTTTTTGCCCACAGTTTGAAGATGGTCTTACTTCGCTGGCTCAGCGATCCGAAGTGGATCTTGACCTCCGACACAAAGATTAAAGATTTATTATTTTATATTTTTATAGTACTTAAATTAACCTCTGCTAGTAATAAACTTACCTATAAAGTATGCTGTCTACACATACGCGTTCCGATTTATCGCTTGACCTCTGGCACGCTTTCTTTTGCGTCCGACTTGTGACATAATGAATTGAACATCTCTAGAAGCACTTGTTTGTGTAGTTAGTGGGCACGTTCTGTTATCTAATACTTGCATCATGTAAATGAAGCCAATTTAATTATCCGGGTGTTCTTCGTTAATTTTATCTACATCAGCAATAATTACATTATTTCAATAGCTACTTTTTATACGAAGAAGGAACAATCATCCGTCCAAATATTAATCGTAATTAACCCATTAATAATATTATTAGGATTAGTAGGATAGGGATTAATAATTGATTAAAAAATTAACACGTATTTTGAACAACGAGTTTGTCGAGAACACCTCGTCGTATTGCCATATTTAGACGTTAAATTACTTACAAGGTTTTACCTTCGCTATATTTAACTTGCGTGTTGAAATGACCAAATAGCTAACTGACTCATGATCATTTGACTTTTATGCACATCAGCGACCTACATTCAATATGTCCTGTGTCCTGTGATCGCTGCAATTGAATTGCACATTTTAGATAATTGTCGAATTTATATGTGTTTGTTGTTCATGGTAAATGTCAAATGGCAAATTGTTACGCTATTGATATGCGTGGTGGGAGGGAGCGCGCCACCGCCGACCGCCACTTGGGATTCACAACGCAAACTCCGACGTTAACCTCCTTTGGGCCGCCAGAAAGAAAGTTGACATCCAGCGAATACCAGAATTATGACTCAACAGTAACTTTGATATCAAGAAAAATAACATAAAGATGAGGCTACTTATTTCGGCGATATTCACGAACACCTGAAATCCTTTTGTGTCACCGGCTGTGGCAGAAGACAGGGTTGTGACTTTTATTGTTATACTATGTTACTAGCATAACACATTATTATTGCACTATCATCAATGCCATATATGTGTATCTAACTAAAACAAATAAGACGAACAAATAGCCGTTTTATAGACGTTGATAACATTGAATGATTCTTCATTTACGTCGTACTTACTAAAAATAAACACAATGCTCGTATGTTTTTTTCTGAATTCAAATTAGAGTTAATCGTAGATGCTACCGTAAAATCTCCATTTTATCCACGTTTGCCTTGCCCTACCGACGTGTCTGGTTGACGCTACTTCTTGCTTTACCACAACACACATTAACGACAAGACTGCGAATCCGAGCCGGTACCTTACTATTTTAAACATGCGGATTTCACTTTTTCGACATTCAACCAAACAGTTACATTCGCGCAAGCTGAAAGCTTTGTCGATTCATTTTAACGAATGTAAGCTCTCACTTGCAAACCACTTCCTTTGCTGTTTGTTTTTGCAAAGTTCTCGTATGCTGGCAACATATACATACCAAAGCTCAGTAATTTTCTTTGTGTAGGTACTAATATTCATACTCAATATAGTTGGCGTCTTTTTCCTTTGTTTGTAAGCTGTAACACGGATGAATTTGTTGCTCTACATAATGCTACAACATGCCATATGCGTAATCTTTAAAGAACTGTACTACTATACCTATATAAACTTACTCCGAACAGAGTGCAATATATTCACAAGTCATGGCTGACCCGCTGTTCAAGTTCAGTTACATTTTATGCTGAGAAGGGCAGGTCAATATCAGGTCTGTCTGAGTAATCGATGAGTCGCTTTGAGCGTCGGAGGTGGTTTGTACCCGTGCCTTTGTTGACCACTTGATGTATATGTAGATATGCAATTGTGTATAAATTGATTTAAATTACTCATAACAATGCTTTGTAAGTGTCAGTTCCAGGGCCGTAGCTTTCATGGTTATTTACTGCGTATTGGGATAGTAGTTATGTTTATTTTGTTTAGGTACTGGCTAAAACAAAGTATCCAAGAGGCCAAGGCGCACTGTATTATCGCGATGAAAGGCGACTAGAGTCACTCAACTACATAAGACGCAGGTAACTAGTAATAAGTGGAACCGACATAATTCTGCGTATTGCGCGACTACATACTACAATATTTATGACCCGTACTTGTCCTAGAACTTCAAAACAATAATATGCTTAAGGAAATAAACTTCACTGTAGAGTAAATAAAATCTTTTCCAGGCAACATTTTCTAACAAGTCTCTTTAAGTTTTTCATATAGATATTACCATTTAGTTACAACAAACTAGAACACCTGCTAAAATCGCAACCAATAAAGCGGCACAAACTAACAGTCCGTCACTTTGTGATTCGATGTCGACTCGCTGAGAACTGGGACAGCTGACTTTCTGGCCTACCTACACAGTACACCATGTTCTGTTTTTAACACAGTATATTTTTATAAAAGCTTCAAAGTATCATAAAGTTTTTTTACACCTACCAATTTATGCGTGACCAATATCATTATTACTCATTAGAACATTTTTAACTTAATTAGGTACAGCTCACCTCAGCTCAAAGAAATGTCCAGTTCCTCATGAAGTATCCAAGCGTAGAGAGTAGCGGACGCGTGTTGATCAGTGTGTGAACAATAACATTTCACTCGTTTTCGTTGTGAGCATGTAAAATCGCCGCATTCACATACTAATCGTGATTTTCGAGAGAAACTACGCGAGCGGCGGTGCGGCGGCGGCTAGCGGCGCGCTTACAGATCGCTAGGTGGCAGAGTACTGAGGCGCGGGCGAGCGGGGCCTGTTCCACACACCACGGGCGCAGTCGGCGCGCGCAGTGAGAGTTGTGCCTTCCTCCGTGCGTGCGGCGGGTGCCCGCGAGTAGCGAAGGCCGCGGTCGGATCCTCGATCCTCGAGGCCGGGATGAGGGAGGCCAGCACCAGCGCGTGGCGAGATCGCGCGCTCGCTGCGGCAATCCCGCACTGCGCTAAACACCACAGACGCCGCGTCACTGCCGCAACGCGACATGATCGGTGATCATCGGTGTCATCCTTAATTTCATGTCATACAAAATCCAGTATTTCTTGTACACGTATATAAGTAAAATAAATATGTCCTCAACGTACCTACTATAGTATAGATTAAATTATGATGGTGGAAGTTTCAACTGCCTAGGAATTATTTTCTCCCACGAGAGATTATGCGGGAAGCAGACGGGAAGTGTGTAGACTTGTAGGGTTGGAAAGAATTTTGTTTTTCGTACATACCTTCTCTACATTATAAGAAAACCTGCAAATTAAGTTTAACCCCAAACGAAATTTATCTCGGGATAAAATATAAAGAATGTCAGTGCACGGCTATGGGTCTTAAATAGTAGGTTTGCATCTCGCATATAAAACGGTGCATTAAAACACGAGCGTCTGTTTATCATGCTCTCACGTAGCTGAGTATGATAATAATTTTACACGTGTTTTAATACCTAATTATATGAAGTAAGCGGCGAGTGAGTTCTGTTGTACCTACTCGTCGAGGATATCAAGCGACGGGAAATTCACTTCACTACTTTCACATTTATTTATTTATTTGCTTCAAACAAGAAAAAATATTCACAAACACAAATTACAACTAGAAAAAATATTCTGTATAGCGGGAAAACTAATTCAATACATACACAAAATTTGAATTTTGAATTTGGATAAACAGACGCTCATGTTTTATGCTCATTTAATGAAAATAGTATGGGAAATGCTGTATCATAAAGTAATTTAAACATTTTGTTAAACCGGCGTGAAACAAGTTTATCCATAAACGACTGTTTTCAAATATGTAATTGGAATATTTTACGCTATGAGTGTAGATAAACTTAGATATTTATTTCATAGTTGCATGAAAATCATCTAATTTCTGTCATTTTAGTATTGATCTTTCTTGTTTGTCTGTCTGTTTTAAGTATACCCTCTACGGTTTTAAAGCTCTACTACCTGTAGAATGTTGTATTTCAAAAGAAAATTTAATATTTATTAAATTAGTCGCCATAATGCGCTTCGTGTCCATATACAGTAATATATAAGCATAAAAGTGTAAACATGCATGCAGTACTAACCATGCTCCAAATGCAACGCCTTGATTAGGCGGTTTGTATGCTAAGTTCGTTGATTTTTTTCCAAATTCGTAAGGAGTCATATGGAAATTTGTTCTTATTACGAACCACTTAACCTTCATGAATATCATAAATGTGACTGTACATTGTAGAATGTTCATTTACTTAAATTAAAGTATTGTATTTTCAGGTCATTAAAGAAAACATGAGACTTGCAACTGTTAGGTAGAGTTAGGTAAAAATGTCGGACTCTACATCACCAAATTCTACTGTATTTTCGATCGGACCCATTATTTTTTAAACACTAGCGACCCGCCCCGGCTTCGCACGTAACCTTAAAAAATTATACACCTAAACCTCAATGGTCACCTCATGAATCGCTCAGTCTATTGTATGAAAACATGTATGCAAAATTCGTTCAGTAGTTTTTGAGTTTATCGCAAACAGACGCGGCATGGGACTTTGTTTTAAATTATGTTATTATGATATAGGTACGTCAATGAGGTTTAAATTCACATATCGATGACAGTGAACTGACCTGCCATGACAGGTACGGTAAAGGTAACATATGGCCAGTAGGCGACGTTACTCTTGGTTGAGCACAGGCCTCTGCCGCTGGTGCACCAGGCACAGCATGGTTATTTTGCGTCCTTCATTAACATTAGCTTTGGCATATCATTTTTCCTTGTTGCACGAACACTCGAATATCAAGGGTGTATACGGGGTGTTTGTGTTTAAGTTGTTTAGTCGTTGTCCTGGCAACGGTCGCCAGACACACGGCGCACCGCTCGCAGTATCCGCACGCCGCGCTACGTAGCTTCCATTTTAGACAATATATTTTAATTTATTTAAGTACACTATTCTCAACGAGATCGCCGGTGGCTAAGAGATCAATGCCTATCGTCGCAGCTAAACGTAAGTTATCACAAAGTACCTTTGCACATGGTTGCGACATCAGCTGATTACAACGGTCACTGACAGTTGACTGTCTTTAATTAGTTGACCTCGAAATCGTTATATTTCTGTTTGATATATCTTTAATACCTAAATGATTTCATTTGAGATTGTTAATAAACAATGCGGATATGTTAAAATGTATCTAAGATATATATTTCAATGTAATGCCTGCAAACTATGTTTATCATTTTCTTAATTATGATAGCATCATCATCATTCCATAGGTAACAGTCCACACTTGTGCCCCCTCCATCTCATATCCTCAGCATCACTCTGCCCTTATTCAACACACCACTAAAGCATTCTCCACGTAATATATTTTCAATTATGGTAATAAACCGGTGTTGCGTACTGTTATAGCCTTCCTTAAGTTACCTACCACTTACTCGAACCCCTTTTTTAGATTAGCACCCTTGAACGACACGTAACGATCAAATATCTATCGAATTACACACTTAATTGCCTTGAAAAAAACTGCCGAGCCGTTCACGTGCAAGTCTTTCGTGACAACCTTTTTAAAGGGTCGAACCACCGTAGACTGGGGGCGACTGCTTTAGTACCTACTCGTATTGAATTCATACAGAAGATCCAACAACAGTTAAATGAACTAGAAAAATTAGTAACTTGCCAATTTTTTATGGCAGATAAGAAAAGAAAATTACCCGTATACAGTCGATGGTTCAATTAAGTTTTCAAACCAGTGAAGTGTAAATAGTATTGAAGCATTCCTATTGGTTTCATTTCGTATGACCGGAACCAAACCACACAAACTTTCCTAATGTTAGCTGGCCAGTGTCAAATTAATATTTATGAGCTTCCTTGTTACAGGTGAAGAGTGTTAGAATGTTACGAGGATGCAACACTCGCCAACATGTTACCAGGTGAATTGGTTATTTTATTGCAGTTAGTAGTAGGAGGAGAGTAGAAGCGTCGGTGGCCGAGTGGTTAAGGTATCCGACTCGTAAGCGAGAGGTACCGGGTTCGAATCTCACTGCGGCCATGTACCAATGACTCTTTTCTGTGTTATGTACATTGGTTGTATATTAACCTATGCTATTACGACGAGCGAAAACATCGAAAACCTGCACATTCAGGCGACAGAATGTGTAACCATGACTCTGTCTGGTCAGGTTCCCCTGGTAGCAGGGTTACGCAGGTCAGATAGCATTCTCTCCACTGTAATTATTTTATCTGCCAAATCCTGGATCATAGTCAAGCGGACCCCGGGCCCTCGAGCGAGAGCACAACCGGGACATTAACGCTAAGATGATTTTATATTAAATTTAGTAGTAGACTGAACTTAACTATTGATAATACGTGAACTAAAATCGTTTCTTACAATTAAGTAAAGTAAAGTACTAAGTAAAAAACTAATAATAGTACAGAGTCCCTAATATACCTACGCTCAAATATATTATATACAGATTAAAACTCGTTCTAAAACATTTCAGGTAATAAAGTAAGAAGATATTGCCAAGAACATGAAAGAGACTATGATTATAAAGTACCAAGAAAAGTATTTGTTCCTAACGGCAAGAGCAGTATTGAAATGTCAACAAATGAGACATACGAGAACCTAGAAACATATCAAAGTATCCCATCGATATCTCGTCAAATCGATTCTAGCTTTCGCCAAAAATTTACGTCCTATGAAATGCGTCCTAACGAAATCAATCGTCGAAGACTGAGGAAAAGCTTAAAAGGCTTTGGCTGTGTTGTAAATTACGCACTGACTGACGGCCCTATTAAAAAACTGACTCAAATCCAAGCATGCTCAATAAGTGTTATGATTGTTGCTATTGTTGTCATTTGTTTTGTGTTAGTTAACTCGACTTCTCCTTCTTTTACGCAAACTACTAACGTCGCTAGTACAATTGTAGTGCCAACTAAAGATATAAATTTAAGTAATAATTCTTCGCCTACGGAAATCGTTGTCCAGGATTATATTTCACCACTGACAGAAATAAATCAATCAATTGAGATTCCTGTTACTAAAAAAGAATCAAACCATGTTGCGAAAAATATTGTTCACAAACTAATTTCTAATTTAATGAAGGTCTACTTGTACGTAGGAAGTATTTTTAATAAATCCAATCAAACTGAACATTTACCGAAGAGGCATGTCTTGGTAAATAGCACTGGTGTGTTGGAGACTTTTTGCTTGTGCCAAACAAATGAGATTTGTATGTTGGAAGAGGAAACGGGAACATCGATATGTAAACAAGCAGTTGACATTACAGACCCCACAGGTATGTACCCACCACACTCACACAGGGATGTTTTAAATCACAGTGGTTTTGATAAAGCAGTAGCACAACCGTTAAAACCTGGATACCTTTTTCAGGTTGTGGAGGATTGTGCGCTATGGTGACGGAGGCTTGTCAGCTAGTGGACAAAGCCCGCGGAGTGAGGACTTGCCGTCAGCTACAGACGTTGGGTCGGCCTTGTTCGCCACAAGAGTGGCGCTGCCACAACGGCCTCTGCGTGCCGGCCGATTTCCGTTGCGACGGTCTCATGCAATGTTATGATCGCTCTGACGAAATGTATTGTGGTAAGACATCATAAGACTGAAGTAATAAAGCAAGAAACATACTCCAAAGTAAAAAAAGACCTAAGTAATAAACCGAGACTACTGCTGAATGGACTAATGACTAACGAGTCCCACTCGTAAGCGAGAGGTACCGAGTTCGATCCCCATTGCGGCCATGTGACACCAATGACTTTTCTCGTCCTAATTGATGACATCATCACTGTCCCCCCATGGGAATATTTTTAAGAACTACCGCTCAAAATGATTGTTTTTACCTAAAGTACCCGCGTACCAAACGGCTATCCTGTACATTGATTTGCATTTTTTTTATCGTAGCCTACAATGACACCATGTGATACCAATGACTTTTCCTGAGTTATGTTATCAACATTAGTTAACTGTTCAACTAACTAATAACTAACACTAACCGTTACGGTGAGGGAAAATATCGTGAGGAAATCTCCACATTCAGGCGACTGAATGGGTATCCATGATCCAATCTGGTCAGGTTCCCCTGTTAACAGGGTCACAGAGGTCACACGGCAGTCGCTCTACTGTAATTACCTAATCTTCCAAATTCTGGATTATGGTCAAGGCGGACCCAGGGATCTCGCGCACGAAAGCACAAGCGAGATATTGATACCAAGATGATAATAATAACTTTATTAGATAGATTATATGTTAGATACTTAAGTAGTTCCCTGTATCAATATAATTATTGATTTATTATGTTTACAGAGTGTGATTTATCGAAGCAGTTTCAATGTGGCCATAACCTATCTTGTTTTTCAAACATTAAGCTCTGCAATGGCATTGTCGATTGTTGGGATGGCACTGACGAAGTGAACTGCTTTTTCTCAAGTAAGTAAATAAAGTTTTATCCTTACATAATTACGGGCAAATTATTAAGGTTTGGAGTAATTACCCGACTGCCAAGGAAGGGTTATGTTTTTCGCGCGTATCTTGTTTGTATGTTTGTAAATGTTTTAATTATCTCGTATCTTTTAAACGGCTGGATGGATTTCGACAGTTAAGGTATCGTTAGATCAAAAGTAAAGTTTTTACATTAGTCTTATTGGTAAAATTGGTACTGATCATTAAACTAAAAAGCGGGAAAAAAGCTAGAAACCCCGACTGCTATTAAAAAACTGAAAAGTTAAAAACAAGCCGAATGTTGGAAGTAAATAGGTGTATATAGTGCAAAATAATGTTAGTTTAATTTAAACATGAAAGCAGGCGGGACCCATTTTAAATTACTATAAATATTAAGTATCCGTGTCCTACGGTTTTTTTTAGTTTGTGAACTACTTTTTTTTCCAAAGCCACTAGATGGCAGACAAGCGTACGGCCCGCCAGATGGTAACACAAAGTTTAACATATAAGTAGTTTAATGATACGAGTCATTTTACGTATATGTGTTAATAACATGGTTTAGGTAAGATTGAACGTAGGTATTCCTACGTGACGTAGGAGCGCATAAAATTGAACTCACTTATACCGTTCAGCATCTCGCAAATCTAGGCCATGATGTGCTCGGCTCGACTAGCAGGCCTAACGGCACTTCCTATAGTAAACACCTGTCTGCTTAAAAACTATGAACGTAAATCCTAGCCGCTGTCACTTTCATTCGTTACATAAACCAAAAGTTGTGAATAGGTAAATAAAACGTACGCCATTGCGGGACCGACCAGTAAAATCTGGAGAAAATAACTCTCTCCTACCTAATAAGTACTTTAGTGTGTTGTAACGATTAAAGCCTTACTGAAATGCTGTTCTCGTTTTCAGATTGCACAGAACATCAGTTTCCGTGTAGCGAAAGTCACTGCATACCTAATTCTTATTTCTGTGACGGCCGGGCGGATTGTAAGGACGGGAGCGACGAGCCTGTTGGCTGCGGGCTGTGCCAGCGGCATGAGATGCGATGCGACAACGGGCGCTGCGTGCCGCGCACCGTCGTCTGCGATCGCCACGACGACTGCGGCGACGGCAGCGACGAGCGAACCTGCCTCGATTCATATAAACAGAATAGAAGCAAGACTATAATCTCCCAGGGTACAATGTGATAGCGGTATCTACCGCTGTAGCTGTGTGATCTTTGGATACTTGTTTACGATCAATCACAATAAAAGTCACTTATTAAATGTCATTTTTTTTAAGAGTAGCTGTTGTCTGTTCAAGTCATCCGAAATACCTGACTAAAATGTCTAGGTATGTAAGTTTTAAGATTGTTGTGGTTATTCACTACACTATCACCACACTTATTATCGGGTTTGTTACACGGTTAGTTTTGTTTTTCTCGATATTTCGATATTACATGCGTATAGGTATATTTTCGCTCATCGTCATCATCATCTCACCCGTTAGACGACCCATGCTGAACATAGACTTAATCCCACGCCTTCCACACCGATCGGTTGTACCTCTTTCATCCATCGGCTCCCTACGACCTCTATGGGGTCGCCACTCGAGCATTTCCTCCTCGTCGGTATCGGTCATTGGTTCTGCGAGCAACGTGGCATACCCATTGCCCTATTTGCTTCCTGCACCTCACTGGAATAGTGTCCCGGAAAGGAAACATCCCGTGTCCTTGTAAATTCTTCGGCCGCTTTTCGTGCCGAGTACTGATGGATTTCCTATCAGAAGATAATAACACCATAGCTCATTAGAGGTAGCCCCCCTTCGAACTCCAAGAGATGTCTTTGGCTACTTCCATGAGCTCCTGGCTCTTGATTTTCAAAGACCACATACCCCACATAATAGACGGTTCACAGCGTTCTGCCGTAGATCGTCGACTACTTACCCCGACGGAGATGACAAGGACTCGGTGCTGTGTAGTGAGGCATCCCCCCTGGATGATCTAGCACTGGCATACATGGCCGATGTCACGTTTTCGGATCAGTTGATAATCGATATGTGATTGGTGCGGCCACTTTTGTAGGTGATGAGGTGTTTGGGTCTTTTTTGGAAGAAGGTGTTGACCACGGCCATGTCGGCGGCAAATGAGGTTCGGTGAATATCTTCTCCCTCACTGTTTCGCTGGCTATAGCCAAAGCATCCGAACTCCTCGCTCCTCTGGCCCACGTGGCCGTTGAGGACCCCACCAACCAATCTGTTTGGAGGATGGTATACGTAGGAGGTTATTTTTGAAATTGTTCAAGAAGGCAGTTTTTTGGTGTCGGTGCAGCATAAAACCCGTAAGTACCGGATTGAAAACGAATCGACTCGACCTGAGCTGTTCAACACTAGAACCCCATGATTAAGTATTTGGCAGATCACAGTAAGTAATTACAATGGAGCGACCGCCATCTGACCTCCGTTACCCTGATGGGATCGTCAGTCGCCTGAATGTGTTTCATCACGATGTTTTCCCTAACTGTAGTGCTTCGGTTAGTGTACAACTTGTACTTACATAACTCAGAAGTCATTGGTAGTTACACGGTAGCACTGGGGATCGAATGGTACTTCTCGCTTACTAGCCGCACTGACATTAGGTAAGTAAGTAGCTAATTATATGAAACATCGGTGACTTCGACCCTTGAGAAATTATCAGGTACAAAATGCAAGCGATAGATGGCGCTGCCGGGTGGTAAAAATACGAAATGACGGAAGGCGCTCTCCTAATATGCAACGGTCGTGCGACCATGGTCGTACGACGGACGGTGTCCGACCAATAGGAGACCTCAAAACCGCCCGACCGTTGTTGAAATTTACACATAATATCTATATAATAATATAATAATAATAATATCTTTATTTCAGACTTAAAAATCCATAGTTTTAGTAAAAGTGTGTTAGTTGACAGTTTAATTGTAATTTTTAAGTTAGTACTATTAGTATAAATTTAATTAAGCTTATTTTTTAACTCCAATGGCTATTTTTATCCAATGGTTTTGGATCGGACAGTCCAATCTCTCCGCAATGGTCTTCAGGATGCTGTTGCGACTACTCCTGAGGCGCTGCAGCAACGACGCGGTTTTCTTGCGCATTATTGCATGGAAGCCGTCCGTGCGCGCCTCCGCGAACATTCCTGAGCAGCCGCAACAACAACCTGGGCAGCCGCAACAACATCCTGAAGGCGTTGTTGTACTGAACTCGCAGAGTGCTGTAGGCACGTCGCGTATATGACACCCACAGGGCACTGGAGTAGAACGACTGACAGTATGACTTGAACAGTGTTATCTTTACTTCGTCAGTACACCGTGCGAACCTGCGGGCAATCATATTGCTCTATATGTTAATAGGTCCCCTGAGCAAACCGCGATCGAATATGATGTAATGAAACCATGTACCAATTTTAAGACAATTCCTGTTGCGGAAACGGTCTTAAAATTGTAGTTCAGAATTACAGAATTTATTTACAGAATATTTTTGTGAATATCATATTTTAGTCAGTTCGTCAGTGTATAAAAGTAAATAACTTCTTCACCTATAAAACTCGTCTTCAAATCTAAACCGGCGACAGGAACAGTCTTAAATTGGTTTATTTAAACAGGGAGAACTTTAACATTATCACAATGCCACTCGGTAACCTTTTTAATACTGAACTTGAAAGTCCACGGGGGACTGCACTATTTTTATATATATATTTTTAATTTTTATTCGTGTTCCAAAAACATTTTAAACATTTAAAATATCGTACAGAAGGCGTGGCCGTTACGGTCATCTACCTTTGGTCTGTCCCTTAAAAATTTTAATAAGTGCTAATTGTGTGACCACATTTACGGATTTCTGCGATTTATGCAAAATTACGAATTTGATACTAATATTATAATATCTAAGCACGTAAACGTCTCTTTTGTTGGGTTAGCACTCGCAGTAAAAGTCAGTTTTGAGAGGTTTATGTGTTTAATGTTATCTACACAAACAAAATGGCGCAACAAAAACAAACGAATGGGTTCGGCATGTTAGTTGGCGTATGCCGGCTATCCGTAGTGTGGTAGTAACATCAAAGTGTTAAGCGTACTCCACATGCCCGCCAAAACTTTCGACGAAACTTTTGCCGGGTGTTTGGTCGACATTCTCGCCTATTAGGGATGTGGTGGGTGTCAAAACGCGTCGATATAATATCGATTCATCGGTATAATATCGCTAATCTGCTGTAAACAGGGTCACAGAGGTGATGGCAGCTGCTCTACTGTAATTACTTGATCTACTAATATCCTTGATCATGGTCAAGTGTACCCCGAACCTGTTACAGGAAAAAGCGCTAGAAATATAAATATAAAATCGATCGAATCGAGACGACAACGAACTATCTCTACTTAGCCTATGAAATAGGCGAGACATGCCAAACATGCACGGGACTACACGAATATAGGCGAATACTCCCTCTACACTCTCGTGTTCCCGCGGAACTGTCCACATGTGGAGTGCGCTTAATCCGTACAAACCGGTCTTATTAAGCGTACTCCACATGTTTGCCGATGCTTTCGGCAAAACTTTTACCGGGACTTTGGTAGACCCTCTACATTCTCGCCTATTAGGGATGTGGTAGGTTTCAAAATGGTGATATTATATCGATTCATCGGTGTAATATCGCTAATACCAGATTAGAATACGTTTTGCTGTAAAAGGGTCACAGAGGTGATGGCAACCACTGTACTGTAATTACCTGATCTCCCAAATCCTGGATCATGGTCAAGTCTACCCCGAACCTGTTACGGAAAAAAGCGCTAGAAAGAAAAATATAAAATCGATACATCGGTCATCGGATACATCAATATTTTTTCTGCGTAGCAGCACTGTCTATGCATATTGTACATTTTGTTTGTATTGAGTGAATTTACTTTGTGAATTTTTAACATTTTTGGATTGACCTAGTAGATTTTCGACTACAAAGAACCAAAGTGATTTAGCACAAAGCGAGACGACAACAAATAATCGAATGATAATCTCTACTTTATATATGAAATAGACGGGACATGCCAAACATGCACGGGACTACACGAATATAGGCGAATACTCCTCCTACATTCTCATGTTCCCGCGGAACAGCCCACATATGGAGTGTGCTTTACAAATGTATTCGGCATCCGTCCAAATTGCGCTTTGTCGCTTGCTTCTATTTCTTTTATTTTACCGCGACGGATCGGATCGCCGGCATACGCCACCAAACGCTCATTGGCGTTTGCTAATCTGCCAAAAAGGTCAACGAAAAACATTAGTTAGCTTCCGTTGGGCAGATGTGTACATAGTAGACGAAAAAAACATGGGAGTGTTCCTAGCTCGAAAATGACACAGCCAAAGAAATTGTGACCCAACGCAGATAGTGTCTCAAATTGCTGTCATCATGTGTTTCTATCCTCTTTGTTAATCACAGACACTGCACTCTACAGCACGCATGCGAACCAATTCGTGCTCTCGAATTTGAATTTAAGCCAATCACCGAGCTTGTCTCTAATAGAACTCTATCATAATGACTGGTTTACATTGGCATATATTATTTTGCTTCCATGATTTTACCTACGCGTCGCTCGGCTTTTCAAAAGTCGTGATATAAAAATGGTCCTCAATTTGTGAGCAATACATTCCATTTTGATTTGCTCCCACGCTTTTTGCTTCTGAATTTAGTTAAATGTATTAAGCGCATTACACCGGTGATGACCGGTGTAGTTCTTCACTTTACTTGAAAAATGCCAACTAGGTATGCTAAAACACTTGTCCAATGTAAACCAGCTATAAAACATTTGCAGTGAATCTAATTTCGAATGCATAATAATAATATCATATTTCGTTTTCAAGTAGAAAATGGTGAGCTGGGGCCATATTAAACATAAAATTTGTTCTGAATATAATACATACATTTGGGTATGTCATTTTGTTCAACGTGCTCAGTTTCATAAAATTGTAGGATCTAAAATTTGAATCTGGTCACACCATGTAGCTTGCTTTTTTTTGTTGATGCATTTCGTTCTTTCTAGTTTGTGGTGTAAGTGAATCTTGTCATGTGCGATCTTTCTTGCCAAATTGCATTTTTGTGTTTTCTCCTGCTTAATAGCTTGTTTTGCCACGAATACTGATTAATTATTGCGTGCGTAGTAATTTTCTTTGTTTGGCTGTAGATACTGGACCCCTGTAATTAGTTATGGCTGATAGTGATGATGAATATGACCGCAAGAGACGCGATAAGTTCCGCGGAGAAAGGGGAACCGCTGAAGGTAGTAATTACAGAAGCAGTGATCGCAGAGAAGAAAGAACTAGAGGCAGGGAAGAGTGGTCTGAAAGGTACGTATTGCATGTACTTTGTTTGTTGTTCAGACAACAATTTATTCCCATAACCTTATTTTACTATGCTCACAATTTCTTCCAGATCCCAACCCCAATTTTCCGAGCCTATCAAAGTCCTTAACCAAAAAATCCTAAAGCGCTATTCCTCTGTAGTGATAAGGTACTTATAAGTCGATTTTGTACACAAAGAAAAGTCATTACAAATTTAGAAGTAGCATTAGTTTTTGAAATATGAAGTACTTACTAATTAGACTTGCATGTTCTGTATATAAATAGATGATGAGTTAACTAAATTTATTGCATTCATTGATATTCAATGGTAGTTTTGAAGTTGTTTGTTTAGTATCTCTCAATGTTATATAACATTATGTAACAGTGACCAAATAAAAATATAATAATTGTATTTGATAGATCTCGTGGAGGTCGTTCTGGCCCTGACTACAGAGATTATAGAGGTGGAGCAAGTGCGAGTCGTGGCTACTCACCTGTAAGAGGTGAAGGTCCTCCCAGCAAAAGAATCAGACCTGACTGGCCAATTGACGAGAGAAGATATGGTGGTATGCCACATGACTCTTATGGGTCCTATGGGTGGGCACATGATCACTTTGGTCCACATCCAGCACACCAAGGCTATGGTCAGCCTATGCCTCCAGTGCCAGCCAGGTTAGCTTAAAATACAAAAATATAATATTGTTTTATTTGAATTTTTTAAATGCAATTGCTAATTTATTGATATTTCTTGTCTTATAGAGATGCAGTGCTGCCAATGGGTGCTGTGGATGGCCCGCCCACTATGATGTCATTCAAGGCATTTCTAGCAGCCCAGGATGACTCCATCACAGTGGATGACGCGATTCAGAAGTACAATGAGTACAAGCTTGAATTTAGAAGACAGCAACTTAATGAATTTTTCGTTGCACACAAAGATGAGGAATGGTAGGTTTAACTTAGTATTCTTTTAAAGGTTTAGAAAACCTTTTAACTTAAAGAGCTAAAGACTATTTTACATAGTTTAAAATTGACTCTACTGATCTCTCGTTTACTACTTTGTTAAAGCTTTGTTGACTTGATACTTGAAAATATTCATCCTGTGAGTGAGTCAGTAAAACACGTATTTGCTTTCATTATTTTGCTGGTGGTTGAAAAATTCTGAGCACTAACTTTTCCTCGTTTGGATTTCTATAAATAATGCATTGGACAAAAGTTAGTGTGAGAATTTTTTAAGGACCAAGCAAATCTTAACTGTAATCTTTTTTCCCCAACAGTCTACAGCGTATTCACATGGACTTGCCGGACTTCATAAAGAAAACTATAGAAATATTATTGTACAAATGTTATAAAGCTGTGTGTAGCTAGTTGATATCGCGTTGACCTGTAGCGCGCAATGCTACAGGTTTCGTTACTGTTAGGGGTAGGGTTATAAAATTCCACAAGTGTGGAACAGGTGAGACTATGAAGATTTTTTTACATTTATACTAAGCCATTTTAGTTTCCATCTCATCGTATTGGATATGTTACGGTGTTTTATTTATTACTCGTAAGGTAAATTGGAGATGTCTATTATACATTGTTTAGTTTTATTGGGCTTTTTAGTTACTTTTGTGTATAGCAAATTATATTTTCACAACAAATATATTTTTTTGTGATTTAAAATGGATTTAGTGACAATAAACCCCAACACACGAGTATTGCAATAAAATTGTCAACAATATTGTCAATTTTAGTGTTGTATGTCTCCCAAAAGAGAATAATTATAATCATGCCTTCCAATATTTCCATTGCTTAGGTTCAAGATCAAATATCATCCTGAAGAATCTGTCAAAAGAAAGGAAGAGCAACTTGCAGCATTGAAGGTGAATTTTAAGTTAAATTAAAAATTAAATTCGAACTGAAATTCCATTAAAAATATAATATAATTTTCTTCTTTAACTATTTTGTTACAGAACCGTCTCAATGTATTTTTGGACTTATTGGAACAAGGTGAATTAGACAAGGTATCTGTGGATGTTGACAAGTCAGATAAATTGATACGGTTACTCGACACTGTAGTCATCAAGCTTGAAGGTGGCACCGAAGAGGATCTGAAGGCATTGGATGAACCACCGCCTAAGGAGACAACTGCAAACAATACTGAAAAGTCAAGTAAGTGATCTATTTTAAGGCTTCTTATTCAAATAAAATATTGTTTGTTTGTTTGTTTTTGTTTATCAGGCAGGCAGTTGTGAACAACTGTTGGGTTGCCTGCATCCGGCTTCTCTCTAACCAAGATTAATCTTCCTATTATTCTGATCTTAGGATTATGATTCTGATATCCCTATTTAAATTACATTAATAATGTTTATAATTATAGATGAGGCTGAGCAACCGGTGATTATAGAAATCGACCCAGTGATTGTTAAAGAAGAAAAGGAAACGGATGAAACTGATGGAAAGGACAAGGTTTGTGAAGTATGCAATTAATCATATGATAATGTTGAAAACCATTTGTAGATACATATTACGTAATTACCCGCGTATTTCGCTAAATCGCGTTAAGCGAAATTCGTGTATAATTTAGTACTCTCTAGGTGTGATTAAATAACGAGATTTAATTATTAATACTTAATAAGTTAAGTTTTAATTGTCAAAAACATGAAATCTAATCTTCGCACTTATTGTCCTATTTAGAATTATGATTTACTATAAATAAAAGTGCGAAAGCACCAACCTTAATGCATCCGCCTAAAGCGAGAAATTTTTACGCAAAATTTGAAATTCACGTATAAACGAAAACGCGTAAAATGAGGTGTTACTGTAGTCACAAAATTTGTTAAATTGTATTTGCAGAATAAGGACGATTCGCCTAAGAAATCTGAAGCACCACTGACCATGGACATTGACCCTCACTTGCAGCAGCTTCAGGAGCAAGCCAAACTGTTCTCGCGATTCAATGCCACAGAAGGTGAATCCGAACCCAAGCCTCAAGAGAAACAACCACGTAAGTTGTACGATTGTACTGTAACCCTGTAAACTTGTTAATTTGGTGTTTTCAAAATTCACCAGATAGATGGTTGTGAGAAATAAGGTTAGTTGTCCTGATATATATGTATAAGGTTAGAAATCCTGCCATGCTATTGGACAGAAACAACTGCTATTAAAATCTTTTCTATTCCAGCCAATGACAGGGCTTTATTTTAACATCAGACCTTACATCTTAGTAGCGCTTTCCCTTGTCAACATACTTCTTTCTAATAGTAACTATTGTTTCAGCACCACCAGGCTCATCTTCGAGCTCATCGTCATCAAGCTCTTCATCCTCTAGTTCAGAAGAAGAGGGGGAGACTAGTAATCGACGCAAGTCCAAATCTAAATCAAAGTCCAAGACGCCAGACAAATCTCCGAAGCGTAAGGAGAAGTCCAAATCGCCAAGTGTTGAACAAATCGACGGAACCTCTGAGAAAGAGGTGGAAAAGGTGGCCGAGAGCAACGGCGTGGAAAAAGAGGATTCCGTGACTGAGGTCATCGTCGAGAAGAAGGAATTACGTGCTTTGCATAAAACGACGTCCATATTCTTGAGAAATTTAGCGCCGACCATCACTAAAGCGGAAGTTGAAGCGGTTCGTAACTTTGTAGATAAATATATTGTTATCAAAACTTTATTGGCAGTGCCATGCAATGTCGTAGTAAATACAGTATCACCGTGGTGCAGTTTTGCGTGGTTTCTGGCATTGATTGTGATAATGCAGATTCACTATGCATTCTGTTAGAATACCCAAAGATGTTGAGTGGGCTAAAATTTACTCCTCAGCATTGTAGCTTGTCAGGATCGTAGCTTATGGAACTCGATAGTCTCTGCCTACCCCTGTGGGATACGGGCGTGAGCGTGTTTGTAGGAAATGCAGATTCACTCTATCGATTTTGTTAGGACACCAAAAGATGGATGGGCTAAAATTTACTGAGGATGAGCATCGTAGCTTGTCAGGATCGTAGCTTTTGGAAGTCTATAATCACTACCGTGGTGAGCGCGTATGTAGGATGATAGATTATTACATACATAAAGCACACGCCCGTCCAACTCGCATATATCCACAACTCTTTTCATACATCTCCTTTAATTCTTGCGACTTTGGACCCCAGATAGATTATTAAATACTGTAAATTTGTTTTGTCAGATGTGCAAACGCTACGGGGGCTTCCTGCGCGTGGCATTGGCTGACCCGCTGCCGGAGCGGCGCTGGTTCCGCCGCGGCTGGGTCACGTTCCGGCGGGAAGTGAACATCAAGGATATCTGTTGGAACCTCAACAACATACGCGTAAGGATTCATATTGAAATAAAATATATGTGACAGGGGAAGTGGTCCGACGTCCGACTTAATCCGTCGGCTCGCCACTGACTTCATTTTGTACTTCGTAAGGATTAGTATCGACTGCAACTGACGGTTGTTCGGCTTCAGTTAAATCGGAGCGTTTGTTACTAGTATAAGGTGACATTAATTTGTCTTCAAAAGTAACAAAGAGACATTGTGTTAAACTGCCGGGGATTTGTTACATTTCTGGAATAACTAGCTCATTCCACACACTCTTTCTTCTAAAAACTTCGGATAGAATAAACCAGTCTATGACAATTCCCCGTTCTTTCCAGTTGCGCGAATGCGAGATGGGCGCGATAGTGAACCGGGACCTACAGCGGCGCATCCGCGCAGTGGGCGGGGTCACTCTCGAGAAGCCTGTACTGCGAGCCGACGCAAGGCTCGCGGCGCGACTCGCACATCTTCTGGACACACGCACCAGCCTCTGGGACCCTCCTGCTGCGAGTAATGATGCCACGGCCGGCGGGGAACAGGATCCCGCTGGTGCGCCGGATGTCAGTGTAAGTCGACAGTCTGCAATACCCCTTGTTAGGTTCGAGCGGCCCGTGCTGAGAGCCGCCAGGCCTCCAGGCCTGCAAAACACCGGACTTTGCGTAGGAAATAAAGTTTTACGTTCTTATTCATAAAAAGTTACAGAAGATTTTATAAACTTGCTAAAATATGGTTCTTGAATAATATTATTCATAACGCATATTAGCTTCACGGCTTCATAACTTAAAGAAGGCTGATCCCTCTAGAAACCTCTGATAAACCTATATTAGTGACAAACATAATAGCAGTCACACAAACAGCTGATTTTATTGTGATTGGCTTGTGACACTATTCTTGACATTTATCCTAAAGAGGATAGGCAAAAGGGATACATCCATGAAGCCATAACTTCTATCATTTTCTTTGGAACTCCGTTTTGATAGCAAATTTCAGGATATTAAACTTCTTTTTTTATACTTGGCTACAAGCGATTTTATGTTTTTGGCTATAAATTCATTTAACAGTTTATTGTACACAAGAAATACATAGCAAATAACAGGCAAAGTAAAAAATGGCACAACAGGCGCTACTTATTTCTAAAGAAATCTCTTCCAGCAGGCCTTTGGGAGTGTGATGTGATCATGAGACGCCGATAGGACGTGTACAATATTACTTATCTAAATAGGCATATATATAAGTATATTTATTCTACCTACACATATAAGTATCTATAAATACATACATATATACACGCATACATATATACATATCGACTTATAATACAATAATAATATATACTACATAATGCATAATCTATAACTTAGGTACACTCTGTGATAGATAAAACTCTTTTACACGCTTT
The DNA here is from genome assembly GCA_907269095.1 of Blastobasis adustella. NCBI lineage: Eukaryota > Metazoa > Arthropoda > Insecta > Lepidoptera > Blastobasidae > Blastobasis > Blastobasis adustella. The sequence goes on along the minus strand of OU026123.1, from coordinate 9,754,463 downwards.
TTGAATATGGTAATAGACTGGCTATCACGCACTTCGTGCGGAAGAGAATTCCAAAGTCTTGCAGCATGAACAGTGAAGGAGTAGGAATAGAAATCGGAATGATGGATAGGAATTGCCAATGAGGATCTTACACTGGATCGACAGGGTTTGTCTTGTGGACGGGAGAAATGGAACTGTTCACGGAGGTATGAAGGAGCAGAAGGGTTGTGAAGGATATTGAAGAGGGTGGATAGGATGTGAGCATTCCTTCGCAAGCGGATAGGTAGCCATTTAAGCTGAGATCGATAGCTAGATACATGGTCATATTTACGCAGACCATAAACGAAACGGATACATAGATTTTGGAGACGTTCCAGTTTATTCAAAAGCTCCTCAGTGGCATCTAGGTAACAAGAGTCTGCGTAATCGAGAAGAGGTAAGAGAAGAGTGTGGACAAGGGAAATTTTGGTCTTTAGGGGTAAAAAACTTTCATCAGAGCGACAACATGATGATGCCAATCTGTATTTTATCAGATCTTTAACTAATAGAGGTTTATGGAATGTTTATGAATAAGGAATTTTAAAATACATTTTAAAGACCTAATGAGTGTTTTAGTTAATGAACGTTTTAAACCTACTATAAGGTATTATTATGAATAAGCTCGTTAATTAATAGTAATAGTACAAAGGCTGACATTATAGTTTAAAAATTCAAAAAAGTTTGTAGTAAAATAAGTGCGCCCAAAATCGTAACGTGGCCAATGTTAACGTAAGTTAAGGAATCTGTTTCGGTGTATAAAACTAGAGGTGTGTGTTGTAGAATATAAGTGTTCGAAGTTTAAAAATAATTTGAAAAAATGTAGATTTTCTATCAATTTGTCCAGAAGTGGATTGCATTTGAAGTTTGATTAAAAATATCTCAGCACAGGGACAAAGACCATGTTCGATCATCTAAAACAAACTTATAACTTTCTAGGTACATCCCATCTTAGTCTATCACCAACATCTCTCATTTTATCACCAATATATTCAGCGAAAACTCAACTCATTATTCCTCTCATCCCGAACAGAACTTCAGCCTGAACTCCCGCAACCCAGTGTTGCACAAGATAACTGAACACCTAATCGAGGAAGCCTCTACTGAGGAGGAGGAGCTCCTTGGTCTCACTGCGGGCGAAAGCGACGGGCCTTCGGAGCCCGAGCCTCCGGAACCCGAGCTGACTAGGGTCCTAGACCGCCTAGTCTTGTACTTGCGCGTAGTGCACTCAGTAGACTATTACAACCACTGCGAGTATCCCTACGAAGATGAGATGCCCAACCGCTGCGGGATCATGCATGCGCGGTCGATGCCGCCCGCCAACAGGGTACGTACTTACTGGAATATGCTTATTGTATCTCTGAAGTTATTTTACCTATGTCTGAAATGAACTTCTTCGTCGAGTCAATTTTTGAAAACCTAGATCTGGCTAGCCCAGTAGTCGGCCACGGCGACGGCATTAAAATGAACTGAATTTAAAAAAAAAAAAGTTATTTATTTAAGTGATAAAGACAAGACATAAAAAAATTCTCACCTCTCCCATGAAGCGGGTGTTTTCGGTGCGTTAGAACTCGCAGCAGCAGCAGGAGAACTTCCCTTTATGAAATTACTTTTCATCTCGTTCGCATCAAAACGGTTTTGCCGCGAGTTTTTAGGCACCAAAAGCTACCTTCTTGTGCTGGAGAGGTAAAATAGTAATTTTTTCAAGACATCACTGTTATTTTTTGCTGCAAGTGCTGAACCACTAACTAACGAAGTAGTCTAGAATTGAATCAATAGCGCAGTAAAGCGTAGTAAGCGAGACATGAAGTTTTATTTCGTGCGATACAGCCCGTCATGCTATTCAATGTAGATTGTACTGTATTTATTGTGATTCAAAATTGTATAAATAATTAGTTTTCTTTTTTTACAGCCGTCACAGCAAGAAATACAAGATTACATAAAATCTTTTGAAGGTAAAATGTCAGCTTTCCTGCAAGATGTGAAACCGCTCTCCGACGAAGAACTGCATAAACTTGGGATAAAGGTAACTTAATTAATTAATTTATTTTCTTTGTATAGCTATAACTTACCATTTCTAACCAATAATGTTTATGCATACATAGGATTCAGAGGCTGAAGTGGAGAAGTTCATACAAGCTAACACCCAAGAGCTCTCCAAAGACAAGTGGCTTTGTCCTCTCAGTGGCAAGAAGTTCAAGGGCCCCGACTTCATCAGAAAACATATATTTAATAAGCATGGAGAGAAGGTAGGACTTACTCTTTATTCTGTTAACTTATAGCTGGTACCTGAGCAAATACGTAATTCTGAAAAGATCCAACATTTAAATCTCAAAAGAAGACACTCCGAAAACATCCAATATACCTATTATAGTTAAATGGCATATAATCTGAGACTGCCACAGCAGCGTCAAAAATATTGTGCCAACAGATTACTCAAAATTATCCGAACAAGTACCTACCTAATAAAATTAAGTTTACCTCAACAGCACAAGGTCAGGGTAGGTCAGGTTCCGTCGCGTTAAAAAAACACTGACCATTTTTCTGTAATATGAGACAAAAAATATAACAGATGGGTAGTATGAAGGGGACATACATATCCCTACACTATCGCTCAACGTTATTTTCTTGACGAGAGCTATACATGTTAAATGTCATCTTCGAAACTTACACGGTAGATATTTATCGTGATACCTAGGGCCCTATTTTTGTACCACTCGCCTGGAGTCGCACGGTTTTCAATTTTTATTTTCGGCATAAGTTTAATATTTTAATAATTCTTTATATTTTCGAACTGCTCGCTTTTGGTGTTGTCAATATAATTTAAAAAATATTGAATTTTTTGTACTGAAAATCACAATCGTTCGTCTCGAAGCGATGCGTTTTAAAAATAGAGCCGGCTTACAATTATGAGGCTTCCACAAGATGGACAGACGACCTGGTAAAGTTCGTAGGTATCAGCTGGATGCGGAAGGCACAGTATCGGCCTTTGTGGAGATCTCTGGGGGAGGCCTATGCCTAGCAGTAGGCGCCTTTTGGCTGATATGATGATCTTGATGTGTAGTATTCACGAATTGTAATACGGATCACAGGATTTGTATACCCAGCAATCTACCATTTGCAACAACAATACGTATCGCGACACATGTAGCTAGTGTGCAGCACTCGCCATTCTTAATCTTTACTATTCTAAAGATGAACATAATCCGTTTAGGTGGACGAGGTCCGTCGCGAGGTGGCGTATTTCAACGCGTACGTCCGCGACGTGCGGCGGCCGCAGCAGCCCGAGCCCGCTGCGCGCTCCGCGCCGCCGCAGCACCACCCGCCCCCGCCCGCACCGTGAGTCCGCACTGCATGACACACCACACCATATCACACCACACCACACCACACCACACCACAGACCAATCGTGACATTTAATACGAGCCGTAGCCGTTCCCAGCGAGTTTCATCCGCGCGCGCTTCGGATCTAACTTAAACTAAAAAATATATTTATTTAATTAGGATTAATTATTCATTGCTTCCATCACCTTTGCTTTTCCCACATCACACATCCCTTTTGCTTTTCCGGGATGAAAGTACCCTATGACACTTGGAAATAATGTCGCTTAAAGAATTTTCAAAATCGGTTCAGTAGTTTCGGAAATTATCCCCAACATACAAATAAACTTATGGCTGCCGTCCATTTGCTTGTTTAAGGAGGTCCACTAATATCTTCGACACTCACCAGCTAGGTGAGTGTCGAAGATATTAGTGGCCTTTACGATACCTGTAAGTCGGGGTTGGTGTGTATTCCGCCGGACACCATATGGCTTTTTTACATTAGGAAGAATCAAATCGGTCATTTGATTGAAAGTGGTGACCGTCGCCCATAGACATCAGTAGCTCCCGGGGAGTCGCCAGTACGTTGTCGATGTTTGATAGTGCATTGTCGTTTTTTGAAGGAAGAAAATGTTTCAATTCAATATGGGTGGGTATCATCACCTTTATTTCTGCTCTCAATCCCCAAGCAGTGCTTGCGTAATTGTATTAAAGGTTACGTCGCCAATGTAACTGTCAAACACGGGGCAGCCATGCGATAATGCTACTGCAATTCCGAAAAAATGTGTTACAAAAAGCCCAGCTTTATTTAAAAATACTAAAACCCACCAGTGAGTTCATCATCAAGCGACGTTTACGCTATGACACGTATTCGGTTCGTATTCTTTACATCATAACACAGACGGGAAATTCACATATCCGATTCGTATTCGAAAATTAGTTGAGGTAGGTAGTAACTCATATAACTTTGTTATATGAGTATTTTTTTCGTTTTTCGTCCCGTCTTCCGTTTTCATCTTCATGCTGCCGCGTGCAGCCTGCTACCAATTTGCACCTTGCGTACGTACAATTTGAACAGCGGCCAATTCGACTCGGATGGATTTTGATCGGTGGCAGCTTTTTATGCTAATCAGTGACAAACGAGCAGACAGTCCACCAGATGGAAAGCGGTAACTGTCGCCTGTAGCATCTACGATTAATGCATTTAAGTTACAAGGTGCGTTGCCTCTGTGAGGACTACGACGTAAGGCCTCTTCTCTGTAATTGCGCTGGCTCCTCCATGGCTACTATTCAAACTCTTGAGCTCTACCTACCTCGAGCACGGTTATAACGGTACTGCCCCCACAGCAGGTACGGCGGTGGCGGGCCGGCGGGCGGCGGGCCCCCCGCGGGCCGCGGATGGGGCTGGGGCGGCTGGGCGCCCCCCGCGCCCTACGTCCCGCGTCATCCGCGTTTCAACAGGCCCAGGTAAGCTGCCCCCCACTCGCATACACCCCCGCACCCCGCACCAACCGCATACGCATCGCATCACCCCGCTTTAAACCATTCGCCCCGCACCCGCTTTTTGAATTGAAATTTGAAATGCATGTGTTGAGTTGAGAATAGGGTTTTTGCCATTTCAAAATCGACCGGGTTGTAGATTTTGGATTCGTGGAAACCCTCATTATAACAAATGCCAATGAAGCCTATTAGTAGAAATAGGGTGTCAATTTAAACAATATTTTTATATCTGTGATATTGATCTAAAAATATTTACTACCTTATAATAACACGTTAATTGAAGACGATAGAAGAAAATTTTAAATAACAGTTGAATTCTCAATTTTATTAAATGATAAAATTTCTCTAATCATGGGAGTAAAGTTTCTAAGTTAATAATGTGTACTAAATAAATATCATTGCATGATTTTACGTGATTGAAATTTTGGCGCATGGCTTGTCGTCAACTAGTTCCGTGTCCGTAGAGCTTTGATGCTTAGTGCATCCGCATAACCTGCGCTCTCGAGACACCCGAACTGTTCATACCCATTGTTTGACGACCTTAACATTTTGCATTAGACAGGTTATACTGTACTACTTGTTCAATGAGTCACAAACGCTTATTCGTGCATAACATACGCTATCCACATCAACTTGCTTGATATCGATAGTGAACTGAGAACATGTCTGTAGTTAAAGGGAATAATTTACAGGGAAAATGTGGACCGCTCCCGGCCTATTATTGCTTACAACGATCTTGACTTCCCGGACGGTGGCGACATATTTTAAGTTTAATATACCCATAATGTTTCTTTGTAACAGTTATTTTTGTATCATTCCGACTGTTTTGTCAATGTAATTACATTTGCTTCATTTCCTGTTTTCTCTTGTTTCACAATTATGTGTCTAACTATTGAAACTAATATTTGTGATATGTATAGTGTATACCTCTAAATTATGTATTCTGTGTATGAATAATATTTTGACAATATTTTTTGTAAATCAGTTTTAATTTGGACATTTTGTGTACGTGTACTTGTATCTAATCTTGGGGTTGTAATGTCAAGAATCTGCCCTTCTAAATTGTTGAATGTACCTGGTCGAATTAAAACAATATCTGTGCTTTAAATAAGCAAATGTAATTATGTAGTATAATATAGGTTTTTCTTTGATATTCGTCATGGTACTCACTGTACCATAATTAGATAAATATTGTTATCAATAAAGTATAATAATGTTATAAGTAAAGTAAGGAAAGTTTAATGAATTATAATGCTATACATATAGCATTACTTGACATATTTATTGTACTCCAACTTTTTCATGTCCCACAAACTGTGAGGTATAATTTAATATCGACAATCAAATCATTATTTTCCTAATCACTGTATTAAAGTTGCAATAAACTGTCCAAGAAAAATATATGTTTCTATCTCTTCTGAATCCTTAGTAATAAGGTAAACCTTTTGTACTGTTTATGTGTTTGTGACCCTACTGTAAATATCGCCTAATGTGTTGGTATATAAGTGCGCGTCAGCCTTACTTATGGTGAGATAGGATTGGGCACCAGACTAACAACTAACATTTGTTTGTTAGCGTATTGCTCAAACTTATTCCATTTTATACGGGTGGCGATGAATACATAGACGTCTGTAATCCATTCACAATCTCAAAATCGGAGCAAGATACTTCAATAAAGCACCGAAATCAGCTGAATGTTCTAAAATAATTTTTCAAATTCCTGAACAGTGAACAAACACCACAAATAAGGCTGAGCTGACTTCGCACCTTTGTATATTATCCGAGAAGTAGGTAACGCACACCAAATACTGCCCGGGAAGCCGAGATCCGGAGTGTGTAGGCGCTCTGCGCACGCGCTGTTTGGTCGCTGTGCCGAAAGCATTTCAGGAATGGTTTTGTTTGTGCCGCGTGCCGTAGTTTGTGCGTAGACGTTGCCGTAGTGTCGAGTTAACTATGATGTGGTTGCTTGTTAAAGGGGCGGCGGTGCGGACTTTCGCCCGGTGATTCACTATCGGGACTTGGACGCGCCTCGCGAGCCCGATGAGTTCGTATGATTCCACAGAGGACTCGCCCCGGACGGTACACTAGACATGTAGATTCCATTTGTGTCAGAAGGTCTTCAGTATTCCTGTCACAAATGTAAATAGATCTTAATGTTACACACAGCTGACTAGTGGCATTCAGTTTTATTAAGGGTATAATTACAATTTTAATGTATTTTGAATACATTGTAATGAATATTAAGGCATGGATGTTTTGCTTAGTAAACTGTAGAACCTTGCTCCGTGATTTAATATTGAATATCCTTTACTCAGTAGCGTTGACCTCCATAAATATAATACACTTTAACCTTGCAATCTGTGGGTTTTCGTCGAATTGGGGTCTCCAACCAGGAAAGTAGTAAATATATCAGAATTAGAGGGTATGAGGTAATACTTTTAGAACATTTGATTCTTCGAAATACAACCACTGGCCCTCGCGCGCGAGAGCACAACCGACATTATCGCCAAGATTCTTCGAAATACAAGTAATCATTTCAAGGCAGTAAGTAACATTTTAAAATATAATAAAAGTAGAGATAGTGCAATAATACGTGCTTGCAAAAGTGGCTGGCTGAATAGAGAAAGGAATTCTTGATTGTTCGGGTCTTGAAGAGATGATGAGTGAAAGGAGATCGACGATATGACATCTAGTGTATCACGATCTAATTCAAAATCACGGGTCAAAAAAAGGTTAATGAATGTAGAAGAAGCTTTGCAGGACGGTCAGTAGCAAGTGGATCAATGTAATATAGTATACCTACTCACACGTGCAGAACACAGTAATAATTCTATAAAATAATTTACAATTATAAATGACATAAAATGTAATGTAGATTGGGCGCCATAAAAGTGCATATGTCATGCTTTGTTTGTAGCTTGGTAGCCTCCTTATTAGTCGAGTTCATGACTGATGTATCTGCAAGTTATACGAATGTAGCTCGGTATGTGTTAAAAATTCTTAGTAAGTATGTAGGTATGTTATGTGTGGGTGGGGAGCCTGTGCCTCACCCGGATCTGAGAGCAGCCTTTGGATGCCGCGCGGTCACGCTCGTGCGGTTAGCAGGTCTGTATTCCCCGCAGCCATCTTCAAGATAGATTACCCACGACCGATATGCCACACGTGACTTCAACAACTCCCTATGTGCGTTGGTTAATGAATGAATAAATCAGCAATGATTAGTAATGTCAATCTAGTCTACGACTGTTTAATAGTAGGTATTTACTACCTACTTATCAAATTCACAGCGTTCACACTATTCTTCATTGATAATCCACTTAATTTTTTTACTCATGAGGGGGCGTTGACTCTGTAGATATGAATCTCTTGAATCTCAAACATCTTCAATTGATGGAAGCGACAAAAAGTTAAATAAATCATACATAAAGCGGCCAAGGAACTTAAGTTTCTAACTGAATAAATTTGACAACCGGTAAGTTCAAACTGGGATATCACTTTTAATTAGTATTGTAATCACATCACCAAACGTAATTATAATGAATGAACAATGAAGGAGCCGAGCTTTGGATAGAAGATAAAGCTGCGTGTTTTCCAGTACCTACAACATAAGTGAACTTAAGTGGTGATGACGTAAGTATAATAAATTTTGAGCATCTACATTACATCTCGATTATCATGCGCCGTAGCACTTCTAATGAATGCGGGAAACAACAGCCGCCCAAGTAGGTACGCGAAGCGCCTTGTAGGATTCGTGGTAATCGTCGTCGCGCCGACCGACAGGTTTTTTGTTGTGTATAATATACATACGAGTCACTATTTGTGTTTCGCTTTATAAAGCCCGGCGGCGGCGGATTAACAACATTGTGGTACTGAAGCTCCATCATTATGGAGCTCACGTGTGGACTAGTGTTAATGTTCGTGAGCTTAGTGGCGGCCACTCCTCACGGATATGGAGTTAAAGGAGGTGCTCTTGCTAAAGGTTAGTAAAGTTATTATACTTGCAATAATCATATTCGTAGTACTAAAGCATTGACTATTTTTGTAAGTGACGTTCCTTCGCGTAGTTAGCATCTCTAGGTAGGTAAAATAACGAGGAAACCTTTTTACAATCACTTAATTGTGGAGTAGACAAATGTTAAAGGTAAAGGCCTTGTGGCATATGACGATAAAAACTTGTGCTAATTGTACTATTTGATTTTATTCTAGCAGACGCAACCGCCATAGCCGGCGGCGGATATGGCGGAGTGCCGCTGGCCATTCCAAGTGGCGCTGGATACTCCGGCAGCTACTCCAAATCTTCCGCATCAAGTTTCGCAGCCTCCAGTGCAAGTTCTAGCTCTAGTTCATTTAGTTTTTCTGGAAATGGACAGACAGGATATGGAGCTAATGGACTACCAGTTGCGAGTGGATGTGCGACTGGGAACTGCGCGGGGACTGGAGCAAGCAACATTCCCGATATTCACGGTGCTGGCAGCACCGGGGGCTCTCAAGCTGGAAGTGGAGCCAAGGCTGCAGCTGCAACTGGAGCCGTAGCTGGTGTTGGCTACTCTGCTTATCCTGATAATAAAAATCAAGTGCCCTGCATTAGTGGAAACTGTGCGAATAAGGAGACATCTTCTTGTGTAGGATCTAGCTGCAACGATGGCTCTAATAGTGAAAAATGCGCTGGAGGACAGTGTGGGCCAGTTGCGCCTACCAACCAGTTTCCTAGTGACCAGAACAAGTGTTCGTCAGGACAATGTGGATCGTCAGCCCCGACGTATGGATCCAACGATATACATGTAAATACTGCAGGAAGTTCAGCGCCTAACTCAAATACCGATGGTTCTAGTTACGATAAACCTCCTGGATATGCTAATGCTGGTGGTTCAACAGGAACGGGTAGCGGTTATAACAAACCATCCACTTATTTAACAGTGCCAAAAGATGACCCTCCTTGTACTTTACCTAGCTGTTCAGGAACTGGTGGTGCGTACGACAAAGATTTGCCTTCAAGTTACAATGTGCCTATTCATGGTAGTAACCCTGGTGAAAAAGTTATCTGTGCTTCTGGAAACTGTGGAGATACTCAGAAAGTTATTCCTGAATTTGTACCTCTCGCACCTACGGCACCCGCTAATTGTGCATCAGGAAACTGTGCTGGTAGTTCTCCCGTGTATGAAAATTCCAGACCATCCTCTACAATTCCTAACCCTGTTGGATCTACCTCATCTTATGCACCATCAGGATGTAGCACACCGAACTGCGCTGGAGCTCCGATCCGTCCTTCTGTATCTTCTCCTACATCGAAGTATCCCAACTATGCTCAGGCAGGAGCTCAGACGAATGCGGGTGCAACCGCTGGTGTAAATACAGCCTCAACTTTTGCCGTACCTAAACCAACAACAGCTTCCAATGAAAAATATCCATATACTGGAGGATTTGGTGGCCCTGCTGGTATATTAAAACCGAGTGACTTTAGTATTCCGAAACCAGTACCTACAGGGCACAGCCCTTCACCAAGCAGTCCATTGTGCACATCTGGAAATTGTGGACCAAAACCTCAATATCCTCAAACAGGACCAGCGGCAAATGTACCTTATCAACCTGCAGCGCCATCTGGGACATATAGCCCAAGTTTGTGCACTTCTGGCAGTTATTCCCTACAGACTACCGTGCCTTCATCCCAATACAATCCTAGCAGTGCACCTACAGCACCAACCAGTGGGCCGGGTGGCATACTGAAACCAAATGATTATATTAATCCCGCCAGTGTTGGTACGACAAATTATAAACCGATAGTGTCAGGTCCTGAAGGGAGTTGCACATCAGGTAATTGCGGAGCACCTCAGTTACCAGCCACTTCTCACGCCCCAAGTACATCAAGTGGCCCTCAATATAACCCTACATCAAATACCGGCTCTGTTGCACCGTCTTCATGTTCTACAGGAAACTGTGGCCAACCTACTTCTGGATATAACCCAACTGGGCCTTCAAAACCAATTGGTGGATTTGGTGCACCAGCAGGATTTTTGAAACCAAATGATTTTAACACGGGACCAAAACCTCTTTCGCCAGAATATAGTCCTAAACCAACAGTAACAGGTCCTGGAGGGAGTTGCTCATCAGGTAATTGCGGAGCAGCTCAGTCAACGGCCACTTCTACCAGCGAAAATACATTAGGTGGTTCTCAATATAACCCCACATCAAATACCGGACCTTATGCACCGACAGCATGCTCTACAGGAAACTGTGGCCAACCTTCTTCTGGATATAACCCAACTGGGCCTTCAAAACCAATTGGTGGATTTGGTGCACCTGCAGGATTTTTGAAACCAAATGATTACAACACGGGACCAAAACCTCTTTCGCCAGAATATAGTCCTAAACCTACAGTACCGGGTTCTGGAGGGAGTTGCACATCAGGTAATTGCGGAGCAGCTCAGTCAACGGTCTCTTCTCACAGCGAAAGTACATCAGGTGGTTCTCAATATAACCCCACATTAAATACCGGACCTTATGCACCGACAGCATGCTCTACAGGAAACTGTGGCCAACCTTCTTCTGGATTAAACCCAACTGGGCCTTCAAAACCAATTGGTGGATTTGGTGCACCTGCAGGATTTTTGAAACCAAATGATTACAACACGGGACCAAAACCTCTTTCGCCAGAATATAGTCCTAAACCTACAGTACCGGGTTCTGGAGGGAGTTGCACATCAGGTAATTGCGGAGCAGCTCAGTCAACGGTCTCTTCTCACAGCGAAAGTACATCAGGTGGTTCTCAATATAACCCCACATCAAATACCGGACCTTATGCACCGACAGCATGCACTACAGGAAACTGTGGTGGCCAGCCGTCTTCTGGCTATAATCCAACTGGACCTTCAAAACCATTTGGTGGATTCGGCGCACCAGCAGGATTTTTGAAACCAAATGATTTTAATACGGGATCAAAACCCCTTTCGCCAGAATATAGTCCTAAACCAACAACAGGCAGCTCCCCGCCAATTCATAGCAGTACTCCAAATTTACCTCAACAAAAGCCAACATATGAGACAGGTGCTAATACTCCACAACAAAACCCGTCTTATGGTCAAAATATATTACCTAGACCTACAGGACCTACGGGAGCTTATAACCCTTGTTCCTCTGGAAACTGCGCATCTTCGCCTGGTAATTCCCAATATAACTCTCCTTCAATTCAGCAGCCTACTAGTCCTGCAATATGCACTTCGGGTAATTGTCCAGGCCAGCAATCTAGTTACCCGTCGTCGTCACAATATGGATATAATGGAGCTATTAGCTCATCTCAATCTCAAAATTCTGCTGCTTCCTCCGGTAACGTTGGGGCGTATAACCCAGCTGCTTGTTCATCAGGAAATTGTGTTCCGAAACCAAGTTATTCTACAATTAGTAATGGTGCACAAATAATACCTTTAAACCCAACGCCATGCTCTTCTGGTAACTGCGGATCTGGATCCTCTCTTCCTCATTACGGTCAAGCTGGTTATGTAAATGGCGCACAAATCGCTGTTGGAGCTGCAGCTGGTGCTAAGGCTGTAGCTTATACCGGAGGATTCGGTGGGCCGCCAGGTTTACTGAAGCCATATGATGATGGAAAGATTGATAGCAACAGTATCATTGGCAAACAGTTAGCAGGATATAGTGGAATAAATCATATTGGATTAGCAGGCAATGGTCCTGCGTCATCTTATGATTTAAAATTGGCCGGAGCTGGTTCTGCTTCACTAGCAGGAGCGGGAGCGCAAGCTGCCGCTGTGGCTGGAGCGTCGGCCGGTAGCTACAGTGGTATTAATCACCAGGGTGTTTATAATAATAATGGAAACCAAGTAGGTGGATGCAAAGGCGGCTGTGCAACTAATGGAAATGGTGCGTTTAATTACGGCGCAACTGGTGGTCCCTTGAACGGGTTTAACGTGGCCGGTGCTTCGGCAAAGAGCGCGGCTACCGCAGGCGCGGGAAGCTATGGCCTCGCTGGAGGCTTCGCCAGCAGTTCAGCATCAGCTCATGCATCCGCCGGCGCTGTCGCTAAAGCAGGTAAAAATTGGTATTAGTCATTTGATTTTGAGTCGAATAGGAATTTAATATTAGTGTGAAGTCTTATTTTAAAGCATATAATTATTTAAAATAACCACATAATACATACCTAGTATTTCCCACAATGACTAGTTTTGTTTCTCGACGTTAAGATTAAGTAACCAATCCCAAACTTTACGTTCCTTTAAAAACTTATTTTCTCGAATAAATATATTCTGAAGGCGGTGCGGGGTATCTACATCTATCATTTTAATCTTTTTATATACTGAGTAGTGAGTAGATAACTAGTAGGTAACTCAAGTTTTCCTTAATTCTTGGGTTTAGAAGAGAAGTATTGATATAAATTTAAAATAGTTCACATACCATATTATAACAACGCGTGCGAAGATGCGGAAAGAATAAAGTTTGTTAATTTGTAATCTCTTTATTACACCAATATAAAACATTCATCAATGTATTTCGTAGTCGTCCAAAGATCCTCCGAACGTAAATGACTAACCTCTTTATTTAGTTAGCAGAATAATAATGGTATTAAACAAATGTCTAACCGTGCAATTAACATTACTTAGCGAATCTCAGCTCTTGGTAGTCGGAACCTTAACTTGATTGTCAGGTACGCTGCGCTAAGTATTTAACTTCCTACTCAATTAGGGACATAATGCAGTTTGTTTTACGACTCTCAGGACCTTGCTCATTTATTTACTTCATTGTTTCAGGTTATGGCCGAAGATAAGAGGACCTTTTAATTTCAAATACGATTTTAAGACTTATTAAATGAATTAACGTGTGAATCAATTGTTTTTGTGATAGTAATCGATAATATCTAATGTAGTTTAAATTAAAGCCATATTAAATATAAGTAAGTCAGCATCGATATTTATTTAAGGTTCGAACCTAATCGATAATGTACTTAATATGATATTGAGACAATACAAGACATGTCCTGAATATTATTGAATTTAATTTATATATCCCATTATAATAATAAAAATAATTTAAATTATCGTGTGACTAGTATCAAATGAGGCTTGCAGTTTCTCCTAATTCGGTTCACTCCTCAAATGACTCTCTCTCAGTGAACTCGTGTAGTCCCTTATCCCCTCCTTCCCGACTACTTTGGTAATGCCGTCAGGCAGATCTCTAATTAATATTTGGCTCCAGCATCTATCCGAGAGTATCAGGAGACAACCAGCCTACTGTCACTCAACCTGGCAAGCCAATTCAATAACAAAACCAACAAGTAACATCAGTCCGTCGACGTATCTCGGTGTTCATAATACGGTGCCTTTTAGCATAGCCCTTTCTTTGGTACATGTCACCAGTTAATAAATCTATCAGCGTCTATTTGTCATTTATCGATACTTATTCTGTTTGTATGACTATCGTAATTCACATATTTGATTGCGAATATCAACAAGAGCTAAGACAAGGTAACCGCGTTTGTAATGTAGTCTTCATTAGGCCATTACTATGATTGCGGCTATTAAACGGGTCCTCGTCGGACCTCGCAAGGATCACGGCGGCTATAAATCAGAACCTGTATCGTATATCTTCCGATACAATCATTCTTGGCACCCATTGTTCATAAATAAGTACGGAGTTGGCGGACACGCGTATGATACATAAAATGTTCGGATTACGTACTTGGTAGATGTGTTAAGTTCGTACGTAATTCCATTGTTTTTTTCATTCAATTTACAATAATTATAAATACCTATATTTGCTAACTGGTCAGCTAGGGTTTAAGAACTTTAGTGAAGCAGGTATTTAGTAAATTTTTTTGCCAGGCAGAAATCGCGTTCACCTATAAGGTTACCTTTTGCCCCAGCTGTTTCCTGTCGCTTGTTGTACCAAATTTGTGTTGTTGTTTGTTTTAAATGTAGAGTTTGCAATGGAATTAAAGAGTCGGGTTCTCCTAAGGTGGGCAGGATTATCAGTAACGGGAAAACGTCCAGTTTTAAATAAAGGCTAACAATAATTGAAAACGCTGTAAAGTATAAACCTTTAGTTTTCATCTTGACTGTTTAAGCTTCTACACTTCAATGACGGGTTGAGGCCTCATTATAGTCATAGGTCACATCAGTCAAAGCTCACTTGAGTGCTTTAGAAGATTTTTGTAAATACAGTAGCACAATAATTAATAATAATAATAATCTTGGCGTCGCTACGACTATATGGATGGTTTCAAGATCCGCGCGACAACTAGCCATATGGCTACTCCTGTAAAGGTATCTACCTAATTAAAATTAAATTGGCGCTAAGATGCACACATAAATCCATTGTGAAAATATACCATTCTCTGAAATGATTAAAATGCTTATGACGTAGGTAGCTATGTGCCATCCTATCACATTTCCGTATAAAACTGTCATAATACAGGAAATTGCTTTCGTATATCTTATATAAATATCTTACGAAATGACAGTTCTGACGATTTCATTCGTATTGTGGATTTAAGTGTGTATCTTGCCCTTGCAGGTAGCAGTGTGGGACGGCCCCCACGTGATAAACGGACGACCTCGTAAAGGTCGTAGGGGGCCGATGGATGTGAGTGGTGCAGGGGGAGGGAGGCCATGTTCAGCACTGGAAATCCTACAGCTGAGATGATGGTGACGAGGATTTTGTCAAGCCTGAGGAGTCCGCTAGGACGAGCAGCACAGCCTTATCTATTTCTGATAAGGATAGCCAGTGTAATTACAGGCATGAGGCATTTCATCTTAGTCCTCACACTGACAACGCGGACGTGCGGTTATGCATTTTTGTTTTATTACCAACCTTGCCTGCCGGCTGCAACCTAAATGCACAAACCGTAGATGTTATGGGCGACAGTTACAGCATACCGTCAGGTGGGCTGTCTGCTCATTTGTCACTGAGTGGTATAGAACAGAAAAAGATTAGAACAGAAAAAGATTTACACGGTGTATTTACCTACCTAGGTATTTTATAATGCAGATGGTTATCTTGGCGTTAATGTCCCGGTTATGCTCCGCCTTGACCATGGTCCAGGATTTGGCAGATCAGGTAATACTGTAGAGCAGGTAAATATGTAGAGTAACTCCCGTCTGACCTCCGTGACCCTGTTACCAGAGGAACCAGATCAGATTGGGTCATGGTTACACAAGCAGTCGCCGGAATTTGTAGGCTTTCTCACGATGTTTTCCCTCACCGTAAAAGCTTCGGTTAGTATTCAACTAAGGTATTGGTACAAGGCGGCACTGGGGAGCGAACCCGGTACCTCTCATTTACGAGTCCTACCCCCTAGCCATTATGCCACCGATGCTATGGCTATAGACAGCAGCATAATATTTACCATGGCAAAACTGCAAACTTATGGGTTTGAACCGTCTATTCGTAACCGACAAAAAACTCTGTCAAGCTGGTTGGTCGGTTAGTAATTTTATTTCTTAACCGACCAACTTTTTACAGATTAATTAATGGTTTATTGGTTGGTAAACGCGTCCATTACTAACCGAGAAACAGCCTAAAATACAGTAAAAACAAGCAAGCGTCCGCTACTACATACAGTTTATTTATACTAAAAATCAATTTTTACAGAAAGTTAAGTAAATATTGCTTACTTTGTATAAAAAATTACCAACACAAATCACACCATACAAAAGTTTTATTTGTCATCTTTATTTATATTAGCCTGAATCATCCCACTGCTGGGCAAAGGCCTCCCCCAATTCTTCTACATCTTAGGCATTGTTTTTGCCTTCATTTATCTGCTTACTACATACCATATCATATAGATTGCCGTATCTTGTGGCAAATATTTAGTAATTTAAAAATGTACGCCCTACTTCTGGTGGTCTTATTGTCTTTTTTTTAACTATCATTTCATGATGATATTGACGATCAGTGACGAGTTGCGCTAGCATGATGATATTGCCTTTATGATGGCTGGCTACTAATCCGATGATACATTCATGTATAGGGAATTTATTGATCATCACCCGAGCGGTCAGTCCCGGCTTCTGCCAGGTTCAGTTTTCCGACTCATTTTCCTCCATTTTGCCCGGTCAGGGCATCCTCGCGTCGTAAACCATTGGCTCTCGCATCCGACTCAGAGAATTTATTGATGTTATCAACCTATTACATTCAAAATTTTTATGGTTTCTCGCACGTTAGCTATGATATTAACAATATTCCACCGATCATTCGATATCTCCACGTAATTGGATATTCACAAAAAATCGCCACGTAACCTGGCGGAGTAAGACGTTTATAAATAAAGACTTATGCATAATTCATATGTTCTTATTGAATAGCTTTGTTTGGTGGCAACAAAATACCTATGACTAACCTTCAAGCAACGTCAGGCGAAATTACTCGTTAAAATCACGCAGTCGATTATAGTTTTTGTATGAGAGTTTTTCCGTTACATCCGGTGTATGTTAGCGGTAAATATTTTATACGTCATTGATTGCAGCTATCATAGAAAAAGGATGTAATGTAATGTTCATTTGGGTGACGAAAACCCCACTAACACGTTCCTGTTGCTGAATTATTTGAACGTTAACGAAAAGACGAAAAAAGAGAGCGTCGGTGGCCTAGTGGATACCGGTTACCGGGGTACTAACCAGGGGGTATAGGTACCGGGTTCGACCGCCATGTACCAATGACTCTTTTCTGCACATACATTAGCTTAATACTAACCGAATCTCTTACGGTGAGGAATAACATCGTGATAAAACCTGCACATTCAGGCGACTGAATGTGTAACCATGATCCAATGTCGTCAGGATCCCCTGTTAGCTGGGTCACGGACGTTAGATGGCAATCACTCTACATATTTACCTGCTCTACAGTAATTGCCTGATCTGTCAAATCCTGGACCATGGTCAAGGCGGAGCATAACCGGGACATTAACGCAAAAATAACCATCTGCATTATAAAAGACCTAGGTAGGTAAATACATTGTGTAAATCTTTTTCTGTTCTATGCCACTCAGTGACAAACGAGCAGACAGCCCACCTGACGGTATGCTGTAATTGTCGCCCATAACATCTACCGTTTGTGCATTTAGGTTGCAGCCGGCAGGCAAGGTTGGTAATAAAACAAAAATGCATAACCGCACGTCCGCGTTGTCAGTGTGAGGACTAAGATGAAATGCCTCATGCCTGTAATTACACTGGCTATCCTTATCAGAAATAGATAAGGCTGTGCTGCTCGTCCTCAGCTGTAGGATTTCCAGTGCTGAACATGGCCTCCCTCCCCCTGCACCACTCGCATCCATCGGCCCCCTACGACCTTTACGAGGTCGTCCGTTTATCACGTGGGGGCCGTCCCACACTGCTACCTGCAAGGGTAAGATACACACTTAAATCCACAATACGAATGAAATCCTCAGTACTGTCATTTCGTAATATATTTTTTTAAAAGCCTGTCTATAGGCTTAAAGGCACTTACGAAAGCAATTTCCTGTATTATGACAGTTTTATACGGAAATGTGATAGGAGGATGGCACCTATATAATCATAGAGGATAGGTACCTACGTCATAAGCATTTAATCATTTCAGAGAGCGGTATATTTCCACAATGGATTTATGTGTGCATCTTAGCGCCAATTTAATTTTAATTAGGTAGATACCTTTACAGGAGTAGCCATATGGCTAGTTGTCGCGCGGATCTTGAAACCATCCATATAGGGAACGAAGCCGTCAAATAAATTCGAAAAACTCAGATTCGTGCTGCGCGAGTCCGGCGATATCGGCCTCGATGTCAAGTCCCGAATTTCTGCAGCTTGGGCCCAATGGCAAGAGCTCACGACAGTCACCTGTGACCCTAAAATCCCTATTGATGTGTAGCGTTCCGCGACTTGATCGAGTGCGTAATGAGTACATCCGTGACAGCCTTGGTGTGAGAGACATCGCGTATACGAGCGACGTAATATCGAAGAGCCACGCCTGTGCTGGTTTGGTCACATATTGCGTAACGCCTAAGAATACGTGGAAAATAGGTTCCTATACCTGCCGGTATCAGGAAAAGGTCCCACGGGAGACCGATACCAAGAATCGATAGATTGACTTCGCCGGGTCGGACACCAGAGCCAACGGCTTACGAGATGAGGATGCGTGAGGAGGACAGTGGAGATGAAAGAGTGAAAAAGCGGACCCTGGCAGAAGCCGGGGGAGCTTACGGCCTGACCATAATTCAGGCCGTAAGCTTGTTTGTCACCTGTAGTGGAATAAAAAAGCGTATTGAGTAACGTACAGATGGACTGACAACAAAGGTATTCTTTAGGTAAGGGTTCCATTTTTAATACGTTTCGGAACCCTGAAAAAGAACAGAAAAGATAATCTCACATTGGGTTAGTTATACCATAGCAGATTGCAAACTTCCACAACTAAATAAATCAACGTTAAATTGTATATATTTTTTATTTTGGTAATCACTGTTTGGAACAGGTTTTAAAGCAGTCACTGGTTTTTACACGAAGTAAAAAAGTGAACAGAGATAATGACGCAGTCTTTTATTTAACTAGCAGAGATAGGTACATAAATATTCCCTACAATATACAAAAGATAAATGATGTAATACTTAATTTCTATGCCTGATATTACTAAATATTCCAATGAATTGTTTGTCACGCCGTTCCCGTAGAATTTTGTAAATTGTTGCAGTGGTCCATCGACAACGTTTACTCAAAAAGAAAGGGTTTAGACGTAAAAATCTGTTATAAAAACTAGCTGCCCGGCGCGAGTTCGTTCGGGTGGTGTCCTAGCCCTACCCTATTCTATCTACCCCTCCCTACCTTACTCTACCCTACCCTAACTAGACTCAGGGTGTGTACGCGTAGTACGCTTCACGACCACTACTCACTCCTCAGTGCAACAGCGTAGCGATTATTTGTGTTGCCATAAAAACTACGTCTCTTGATCATAAACAAGCATGACTGATTGTAAACAATGAGACAATTTTGCGACCCAGTATTTTCTTTTCGTTCGCCGATGGCCGGGTTGCGGCCCGCCATAGTCATCATCATCATCATGGCGTTAATGTCCCAGTTGAGCTCTCGCGTACGAGAGCCACGGGGTCCGCCTTGATCATGATGCAGGATTTGGCAGATCAGATAATACAGAGTGGAGCGCCTACTATCTAGCCTCCGTGACCTTGCTACCAGGGGAACCTGACCAGATTGGATGTCTTAGCATAGGTAAGTAAGTAAATAAAAACAGATAGAGATACTGGTATCAGTATCTCACTCTTTGAAATTTATAATCTAAGTGTTATTAGCTTGTGGTAAGCATATTTCAAAGATAATTATAGCGAAAGTAGATAAGTAATTAAACAATAAGTAGTTTAATTACTTATTTACTTTCGTAGTTTGACTGCTAAGTAAGCTTAGTACTTACACGAAAAAGGGCCAACAAGGACTGACTAATATCCCAAGTTCGCCACTTTCTCGCCTACTCACAGTCCTAACAAAGGCTCGTCAGGGCCGTAACTTATCGTATTTGCTTCTATTACTAGATACACCTACGTATAAGGTATTCGACAATTATATACTTACGGTACCTTTTACAATCTTTCATTTAGTTTGAATAAAATTATCAATTTAAACCAGCTTTTAAAAACTTTTTGTCGTCCAATATAAATGTTCATTCTGTGTATTTTTGAAATGGCTAGATAGTATATAAACCCGTTGTATGTAAGCACACATTCTATTTTATTATCTTGGTTATAATTTATTCTCGTTGGCTAACAGGCTAGGTGCTCCAAAAATCAGCAAATAGGCAAAAGTATGATCGCCAGCTCGCCTGCGAAGCGCGAAGATCATGGTAAATCATCTGCTGATGTTGAGGAGTCAAGTCCAGTTGTGGACTGTTATGGGGTTGTGGATTAATTAAGATGACAATTAAAGTATACATAAGGCCGAAGCCACTGCCATGGCGACGGCGACGCGACGGCGATTTTGTGAAAACGAACTTGTATAAAACCTGCAGGGCGATTTCCTACGGTACAAAATCGACACAGTCACCTGAGCAATCCGGTGTAAAACTATATAAATAAATAAAAATATTCTTGGACAATTCATATAGCGCCATCTAGCCCCAAAGTGAGCAAAGCTTGTGTTTTGGGTGCCAAATACTCGTATATATTTTTTAAATACATACTTATTATACATATAACACCCAGACGCGTAACTGAAATTAAAATTCATCATTAGAATATCTGCCCGGCCGGGAATCGAACACAGGACCTTAACTAACTGAACCACTCAGATCATCAAACATTTAGCATTTAGTACTACATTTAGCGTGTTAACATCACACCTTGTACCGAATTTCGTAGCACCCTGTATGAGTGTGTAATAAAAAACACTGTCTTGTGAACGACGATTAAAAGTATAATTAACAATTTAACGTCCAGATGTTGAATTGCTTATTTTTTTGCAAAGCCTGCCGATACTGGCTGCCAAGATTGCAATTTTCCTTAATATTTTATTGTATATTATTGCAAAATGTGTTTGTATGTTAAGATATTTATAGATGAAATTTGTGTATAGGTACTTTTTGTAACTTATACAGGTTACACGCATTGGCGTCGTTGTTCTGTGAATTATTTCAATACACCTGTAGTAGGAAGGACTTACATGAACCTGTTATTGCATACCAACGAGGTTTGAGTAATATGAAAATCCTATCCTACTTAGTAGTTTGTTAGAAATACGAAAGCTTGTAAGAATAGATAGCTGTTTGTTTTGTTACCTTCAAGCAAAAACTACTGAACTGATTTTGATGTAATTTGGCGTATAGGGCACAATAGTCCGCCATTGTACCATTTTGTGCATGAAGTTTTCATAAATAAGTTAAGCTCGCCTTTGTACATCTCTGTTACTGTACTGTAAAATGATGTCATATTTGTGTACAATAAAGAATAAAGAATAAAGAAATAAATAACACATTTAAATAAAAATTAATTTACCAAATATATATTCGCTCATAACTTCGGAAGGTTGCTCATATTTTGCTAATTATTTTTTATTGGACTTATAATTGTCAGGACAAGGTTTGTATGAAAGAAAAAAGAGTAGGGTAGCGTTAAGATACCATAGAGTAGGGTAGGGGTAGGGTAAGGAAAGGACACCACGCGAACAGCTAGCTGGTAGGCTATAATTTATCCCGAAATTCAATGTGGTTCCTGCGGGAACGGGTCGCCAACGTAGATCCCGGCTAAACTGGAGTTGCAGAGCTTAAGCTAGTTTATTATAATGTTTGAACTCACATTACCTACATTAATAAATTCTATATGACGCTTCGTTGTTCTTACCTATACCTATTGTTCTCACTTAATAATGTGCGCTCTATACTACAGCTCCATCATAGCCCATGATTCCCTCTAACCGGATCTTTATACAATTACAAATGATAAATCGTAAGTACCAAAGGGATGACAGAACGTAATAAACGTTTCTTCAAACAAATAGTCCCCCGAAGCATTATAGGTGAACGAATCGTTGTAGATTGTGTAATTTGCGTACGTTCGTCATAAGGCGCCGTAGGGCGATAACCTGGCTATGACCTTCAACATACAGCTAAGCACAGCAGTGTTCGTGACAATGGGGTGGTTAAGCAGCTTTGTAGTATGGAGTCTATGTATACTGTGCAAGTTTAAGT
Source organism: Blastobasis adustella (assembly GCA_907269095.1). Lineage (NCBI taxonomy): Eukaryota > Metazoa > Arthropoda > Insecta > Lepidoptera > Blastobasidae > Blastobasis > Blastobasis adustella. Next base: position 9,731,962 of record OU026123.1, on the reverse strand, counting down.
TGTACGTATGTCTGGTCTTGTACCTAGTGTATGTTGTCTGCTCACTGTTGTTGCATTAAAAATTGTAACTCGAATATTAAATTTTAATAAATTATAGGCGTATCTATCTATCTACTTATTTTAAAAATTAAAGATTCGATTGCTTGTCGGTTTATTTGTTTGTGTGTTTGTAATGGATGAACTCAAAAACACCTAACCCGATTTTAAAAATTATTTCACCAATAAAAAGCTACATTAGCAGCGAGTAACATATGCTAAATTTTTTTTCTAATTTGGAATCCTTAGCATAATTGTAATAATATAACCCAAGGTATGAAAATGTTGCATAATTTCAGAACGGGTCAGAACAAGGTTTGTACGTAACAAAAAAAGGGTAGGATAGGTTCAGAGGTAGGGATAGAGTAGAGTAGGGTAGTAGTTGGGTAGGGGTAGAGTTGGTTGAGTATGAGTTCTGCATTTTTGTTGCTTGCAACCGTAATGCATGAATAATAGACGTTATTGGCGACAGTTACCGCTTACCATCAGGTCGGCTATATGCTCGTTTGTCACAGTGTAGCATAAACAATATAAGAATAATTAATATTTATTTAAAAATTAATTTAGATTTTTGTGGATAATATCTTATCATTGTCGTGCTTGACGTTTGACTTTTTCTATTGAAACGTGCTTTGCAGTGAAACCTTCTTTAAATTGTCTACAAACTAGCGACCCGCCCCGGTTTCCTAAACTTAACAAATTATACACCTAATCCTTCCTCATGAATCTCTCTATCTATTGGTGAAAACCGCATGAAAATTCTTTCTTGACTTTTTGAGTTTATCCGGAACAGACATCTGTTCTAGTCTAGACAGACGCGGCGTGGGCCTTTTTTCGTCGCTTCCCGCCGCCTGTTCCTCTGTTTGGATCTTTTAAACTAATGAACGGATTTTATGCGGTGTTCAACAATGGATAGAGCAGGGATTTAAGATAATGATTTGCAGGGTACGACAACACGCGAGCGAAGATGCGGCGGGCCAGGTAGTGTGTTCACAAATACAAGTATCTATAAAAAAAGCATGGTTACTTAGAATTTTTCGACTCAACCTCACCACACCACATGCTAGTCATGATCTCCTCCACATTCATAGACGGTAAGTATTGCCAGAATCTTTATGCTTCGAAGACGGGTTTGACAGCGCTGCGTTGAATACTTATACCTAACGGAAAACTTTCCTGCCCATGTTAGCATAAAGATTGTACCTGGTCTCCGTCTATGACATTAGTCGCTTTGTAAGTCAGCGAAATGAAAGAGCTGATGCTACAATTACGGGACACATCATCGCTTAATTCATACCAAGTCATGGATGGCAAAGCTTATTTACGTTATTTAGGTTATTTACATAGATAGACTTTATAATGGCAGCCCTTAAGAACTGAAACTGTGTAGGTCCTCGCTTACATGGGTTTAACCCTATAACATACCTGGGTGGTGCTGAACGAGTAGTTTGCTTCCGGAACCTCTTATTAGCAAACATCACCCTGCAAATAAATGCACAGTGAAGTGGCAGCGCAGCAGCCAGCAGTCACTGTCACACAATTTTAAGCTTTATATCTATTAGAAAATACATACGCTTAAATGACTCGGGTTGGAAACTTGACGCAGTGCGCATCGCATATAGTCCAGCGGCCCGTAAAAGCGGCGGTTCTCGTTGAGTGTAGAATATAGACTGAGTTGGCTCTAGACAAAGAACGAGCTTTCATAAACGCAGGCGGGCTCCAAGTGTCGTCGTGGGGCCTCACGGTGCCGAGATAGACACTGCCGACCGCTGCCACCTCGATGTGCCTTGAGCCTAAGTTATCATCGTCATCTGAGCGGTCAATCCCGGCTGCTGACAGGGTCCATTTTCTAGCTCCCACTTCTCCACCTCTCTTCTCTTCACCATTCGCACATTGCAACTCTTAATTAATCTGTCAAACCATCACTTCTTGGCTCTCCCGCGGGACCTCTTTCCTGATACCTGACAGGAACGCATCTATTTTCCCGTATCCCTAGGGCTTATGAAGCAATTGACCAAATTTGAATCACGAGCTTCAAAAATGAATTGTGAGCCTAAGTCGCAGCGCCAAACGGCTTGCATCGAGTGGAATATGGCTTTGCTGGACTGGTACGCTAAATAGTACGCCATCGTCGATTGAACAAAACGTTTCAGCGCCTCGATACACTGACTATCAATTAAATCAATAAATAAATCATTTATTATCAACTTGACGCCACAACACAACATTTAAACAAAGAATTACATACATATTTCAACACACACTTACAATAATTAAAAAGAATACATCTTGGCGTTATTGACGCAGGTCAGATAATTACAGTGGAGCGATTTAAAAGCATCCTTTAGCATTCAACTAATGTACATAACTCAGAAAAGAGTCATTGGTACATGTGATCATCAGTGGAATTCTAACCCGGTACCTCTCGCTTACGAGTCGGATACCGTAACCACTCGGCTACCAACGCTCCCACTGACTATCAATTACCTATAATAATCACACGATCTCAATCAATCTCATTTAGGGAAATTCTTTAAAATTATGGTTACAAGTAAGCTGATACCTGAGGAAAGCAGATAACTGTTTCCCAAAATCCCTACTGTTTCTACTTAATATTATAAATGCAAAAGTACCTGTCTCTCCGTCTGTTACGCTTTCACGACTACACCACTCCACCAATTTTGAAGAAATTTAATATGGAGATAGCTTAGCACCTGAGTACGAACTTAGGCTACTTTTTATTCCTCTCCACTTACTAATGTGAAATCCGCGAGGACGGAAATCTAGTTAAAATATAAGTTAACTAGCCGTTCCCAGCGGCTTCTGCTCAGCTCTGTAAAGATTAAACTTTTCCGCGGGACCCTATTATTTTCACAAGATAAAAAGCCTATGTCACTCGGGAGCAGCCTAGCTTCGTATTAGTGAAAGAATTTTTAAAATCGGTTGAGTAGCTTTCTAGTTTATTTATTACAAACTAAACTACAAAACTCTTCTCTTTATAATATTAGTATAGATAACACGTCTAAGGAGAATTGGCATGTTTAGCCCACGTTCGCCCCACAAGTAATACCTACTGTAACTTCCTCCATATTAGTTGAGGTTTATGCCATAACCTCCACGATATGCAGGCAGGTTTATATTGGTGGTCTAGAACACACAACTGAAAACGCTGCTCTGCGAAGAACTCAGATGGTCTGCACTACTTCCTAATTACAAAGAACTGATAGTTGTTGTAGTATGACTTTGTCTCCCTTAGTAGTAGGACTAGGACTTTGACTCCCTGTGTGTTCTATCGGCTGTACAATGAAGAGTGTTCTGAGGAACTTTTCGATCTGGTGCCCACAGCACAAGAACGTTTCTCGCTTGCACGATATGGAATGAGCTCCTAGCCACAGTGTTTCCTTTGGACTATGACATGAGATCGTTCAAGAGGTCTCTTCAGAAGCGGGCAACGCATTGGTAACTCCCCTGATGTCCATAGGCGGCGGTGACCACTTCCCATCAGGTGGCCCGCTTGCCTGTTAGTCTGCCGTGCAACATAAAAAAAAATAACTCTGTAGCCATATTTTTATGTACTAAGTACTACAGTTATTAATTGCGTAGCTAAAAGGTACAAAGACACATGGGTATCCTTGGAATTTTAAACGTGTCAAGTAAAAGAGTGATTCACTGTTGAAGTGAGATGTATGGGGTATTGTTATGGATTTTTCGTTATTACAAGCCATGCCGTAACGAAATGTACTTTTGTCCTGCCAGCCTTTAATTCGACCTACTGACCTATGGGTCTTCTTACCCATAAATCGCGCTTTCAGTTTGAGTAGCTTCATTATGTTCTGCCTACAACAATGTTGTAAGAATTTATTTATAACTTACTAAAGGCTCTTCGAATGTTAAAGTCTAAAATTTATGTTTATAAGTACATATTATAGGTGTAAATAAACTGCAATATTTCCACATAAGAATTTTCAATTTAAAATGAAATTGATATCGAATGTGTGTACAACCGTTGGTTATCGGCCAGTATTGTGCGAGGGAATATCGGAAAACTGACATTTAAACGTGAAATTTATTCCATACTTTTATTAAATTGCATTATAAAATTGAATTGGATTGTTGGAAAATAATGTAGGTATGTACTATGTCACCTTACATTACATTGCTTTGCATCCATGTCCTCCATCATTCATAGGCGTAGTGGCTATATTCATAACAAACAAACAAATTTCACCTCTACTAAATAATATTACCTCATTAACAGTTATGATATGATAAAATACTTATAATTTTAAATCAAATCAAGTGTATTTTTGGACACTGTATAATTACACGGCTTTAAAAGAGTTGTTAACATGAAGATTCCAATGTCTTCACAGTAATTTACTTACCAGATTACGTATTGGATGGTCAAATAAATATTGCGTTGGCCTCGACCAAATGTCGCGTCGGTTAGCGCAACACGGTGCAACAAGGTCCACGTTGCACCTCTGTCTGTCGAGCATGCAGATCACATCACGCAAGCGCCGTATTGTTGATAGAAATCACTTCAAAATTAGACGCAGGACTATTTCACACAGCTACATCATCAAACTATACTCGAACTAACGAACGAACCTCACATACTTCCGTCGCCTACTGTACATGAGAAACCGCATAATGTAGTGTCTCAAACAAAAAATCGTGCTCTGAATAAAACATTATGTTGGTAATTTTATTGCTGGAAAATATTCAGCCTTGTGTTTATCGAGGTTAGGTTTAGATCAAATTCTGTATACCTACTTTTATTATCCTTACCCAATACTTATTTTGGTGCATTCGCGAAGTGGACTTTTACTTTACATATGTAATTTTTACAAATGCTATAAATCTATACTATAATAATTATACTTAGTGGAAACATAGTTCTTAAAATATCATTTGTGAAAAGTATAAATGTAAAATAATATATTTTCCTAAGAATTCAACGAGGGCGAATATTTCTTGAGACATGGTGGATGCCACTGTAAGTGTTGTTTGTAACATGATATGGTATGCCGCTGCGTCACATATGGCCAAAATGTGTTTTATTCATAGTTTATTTATTTATTCGTATGGCATTAATAGCCGAGTCGCTTTGCTCAAAGCAGGAGTCAACAAACAAATCTCGAGCTGAATTTGGGAGTCGCGTAGTTACTACACAACGTATTTTTAAAATTAATGTATGTCACTAAATCACATACCTACTTAATAAACTAACCGACGGAAAAAGTTGGATAACCCCCGACCAAATTTACTTAAACTCAAATATTTCAAAACTTCTAAACTGATTTTAATAACACAGAGCTAAGAACCATCTCAATAAGCACTGCTGTAGCCTCTCTGGTATTTTAGTTAGCAGTGGAAGTGTTAAACTGGCTTTCAAAAATCCCGTCCCGTCTGTGCTCTCGCGCACTAGGGCCCGGGGTCCGCCTTGACCATGATCCAGGTTTTGGCAGGCTTTCAAATAGAGAATTCGCATCCAAATCAGTACATCCGTTCAGGAGCGACGATGCCACAGACATATACGCAAAGCCACAGATACACACATCAAACTTACATTACCCGTCTTTTTTAGTCGGGGGTTAAAAATTAACAACTCAACGGTACACTTGATTATAGACATTGACGTATATTATTAAAGTAAGTAATAGAAATTCTTTCCATGTACCAATTTTATGTAATAGAGTTCAATATTTGTAAAGGTGATGTTCCGTGTAATCGCCCACATAAGCACGGAATAACCATGTTTATTTGTTTTGTAAGCCCCAGTGTCGCAAATGTAATGCAAAGAAAATAAAAGGACTAACACAATTGATGGGATGGGAAGAAAAACCATAACATAGGACCATATCGGCTAATGGTAATCACTAAAAAACTTAAATTCGGTATTTTTTTATCTTTAATAGAAAAGAGTTCAACGCACCCCTTGATACGACGCAAAATTTCATCGCAAAGAGTTCAAGGGGTCAAGCCTAATTTCGAAGCCTATATTATAAACAGTTGGGATACACTAGGCCTATTTCCCGTAAACCCAAATAGATCGATACAATAATTATAATAATAACAGTACAATTATTATTTCATCATCATCATTCCACATTCGACTTTTTACACAGTATTTATTGCCATGATGAGATAAGAACACATTAAAGGTCAAGCATGTAAGAAGTGCTGCAGCGTTAGGATCCAACAAGGCAAAGTCATCCTGCAAAAAAAAGCATGCAGATCCCCAGACGCGCCTATCCCGACACGACAGACATCACCAGGACTTTTCGCACAGTTGGCTGCATACCTGGAAAGTGTTAAAACTAATTGGCGCGCGGCCAGCAACGAGCCTTTTCATCGGGTTCCTTAGCCCCTCCATCAACCTCTCACACCCAAATCTCTAAAATGACCCATACATAAGGGGACCTCTAGGATATCAATATTACAGCACTCGGACGTGAGGGAATGGGTCATCAGAAGCAAACTGAAGGATCACAGCCTAGGTGCATAGCGCCAGCTAGACTCAACTCCGTTGCTGATCACTAGGAATACGGACTGGGGCTATTGCACCAAGTGATTTCGGCTGTACACTTCGCACCATCCCGGGGTTACGTGTAGGTTCATCATTATCATCTTGGCGTAGGGTCCGTTAGGTCTCGTGTAGGTAACTAGGGTATGCCTACGGACGTAGTGCAAAACCTCCAAGGCTAGATATTATAATCGTTACTAATATTTTGTTTTAAATGTCTTGCAAATGTTGCTGAACTGTAACATCTATACCGGTAACATTTTCTGATTTTGGTAGAGATTTAAATTTCAGGTGAAGACAAAAATGTACCTTTCGTTGAATTTTGCGGAGGCAATGTCGCAGGCAGAAGTTAGTGTTCATTCACGCTAATTAATTCTCTACTTACACAATAATTTCTGTCTGTGTAATATTTGTTTTTAAATTCATATTTTTTGACATATCATCAATTTAAACATATGTGAATTACCATATAATACAGAAGCTGTTTGTCTTTGTCGTGTAGACCGCACGGGCAGCCGCGGCCCGTGACCTGCGGCTGACCGCTTTCCCTATCGCTAATCAATTAAACTTTAAGCTGGTCAGATTGAAAGATAAGCTAATGTACAATTGGAATACGAATGTTATAGACAGGGCAATTTAATGTTACAAGTAATTTTGCTTACGTGAATTATGCTGCAAAAAAACAATAATCATAAATTGTCGTTGTAAATAGTTGACAAGCATCACGAGCCCTGCATTGCCAAATATGTATGTAAATCTTGACGACGGAACCAGTGAAAATTCAAACTGAGTTTCGGGTGCAATGACATGCACAACTTCTTCACGGCTAGACGGCGTTTCCAAACAGCAGCAGGTTGTGATGGGAATTCTAAATTAACACTTACGTAATTGTGGAGCTGACTACCGATTGATTTGCGAAAAACATCATCTAGAACTACTAAACAGGCAAAAATCGGACTGCCTAGTTGAATACCAGTCTAACTGAGGAATGTGGAGACTACCTAATGCGAGTACCTAGCATTCGGTGTGTACTTAACGAAACACAAATTTAAATTGATAAGATATTCGCTTCAATGACCCCGTTATGGGGAAAATTCGTAGACTGTTCCAGTTTAGTGATAATTGTAATCGGAAAAGTGTACTTGAACAAATAACATTATCTTGGTCGGTGCGAGGTCTATCGCGGCGAAGCTCGCGTTGAGTAACGTTTCGCAAAACGCTTCTGCGACAATACCGTGACAACTGGTGAAGACAAATACACGTTATCTTATGAATAATGCCGATTATGTTGGGTAAACAAGCTCGCTTACGAGTGCATTTTTTCACAAAATGTTATCGTTTCTACAGGGTGCTCTCCACGATCAGGTGAGTGATGTGATGGATGACGCGCAAGATAGAAGCTGCATTGTCCTCATTTACAATATATACCACCAAAATAATAGCATCTCTTCGTTTCTGGTACAAAGTAAGTTTAGTATATAGTTTAAATTTACGTCAATTAGGACAACTGCTGTGATACTTTTCAGTTTTTATTCAAGCTAGAGGTACGTCGTCGTTTAATGTCAAAGATATTGTCAGATTTTAATAAAATATTTGCAATTTACAGTGTAATTATACTATATTTTAAAAGGTTGTAATCATTCATTATGAACATAAGAAATTGATCAATAGCTTTCACCAGCAATTACTCCGGGCAGTCTTCGATCTATATCTGAGTTATCTATATGCCTCTTTTCCATCTTATAAAGTATGCGATAAAATATATCACAAGTATGTTGCGCTTCAGCTGCGAGAACCAACCAATCTTCTTTTGAACTAATAACTTATATTAGGAACTTAAAATATAAATTGTAAGTATTCTCTTAGATATACACCCCTCCCATATCGAAGCAACCGTGACTCAAGATCCGTCCAGGTGTAAAGTTTCAGCTCGTACGTTGTCATGAATTTGTACATAATGTATGCCAAGTTTCAGTAATAAGTAATTTGCATGGTTGTTTCAAAGTGGTGAGCGTCCACAGTGTTTCGGGCACGTCCTGTGCGTGCGGCTTGGCCTGCGCGGGCGCACGACTCACCTAGATGTCGCGCCTATTGTCCGCGCGGCTGGGTGAGCCACCATTACCTCACACTACCAATATTGGGTTACGAGAATTTTACTTCAAGGCCCTCTTTTAGGAGCAAATAGAGGTGGTATAAATGGAAAGACGAGTGACAATGATGCGCAGTCGAAGTTCAACCCGCCCCGAAATGAATGCTCTCGCTGGTCTCCTGTGGTGCGGTCTCGTGGGTACGTAGTGCCTCGCCCGCTCCTTCATAATCGGATTATAGTGATTTATTGTGCAGTGCTTAAAGAGATTACGTTACCGTATTTGTCGAGCTTAAAACAAATGTGTACTCAATAATAGCTTATCCTTGTTGTGTTTGAAAAAGCTAAGTGTCCCACATTACATGGATTGTATATGCATAACCATTTATTTTTTCTTTTAGGTAGCGCGTTAGGGTATTACCCGCAAGCGCAACAGCAGTACAATGTCGTCCCTAACACTCAGTACAACGCGGGTGCCAACCCCAACTACCTGACGGAGCAGTCGCAGCGGCTGTTCTGGGGCAACCAGGGCAGCAACCAGGTCGGCGGCACCGGTCTGTGGGCTACACTCAGCAACAAATTCCCGTTCCTGGCTAATATGTTCGGCCGGATGGAATTACCTGCCGAGTACGGGGTTCCGAATCAGCTGAGCTCCCAGTACGCCGCGCCCCAGCAACAGTACCAGCACTACTACCAGGCGCCCCAATACCAGCAAATGCAATACCAACAACAATACCCCCAGCAGTACCAACAGCAACAGTATCAACAGCAGCAATATCAACCGCAGCAATACTACCAGCAGGTGCCGTCTTCCAATCAATTTGTGCGTTCGTTTGGCCGTGACGTAGGCTTCACGGACGATGCAGTGATTGTGACTCCTCCGCAGGTTCCAATCGCGGCGCCCGCGCCGGCGCCTGCGCAGCCGCCGGCGCCCGCTGACGGCTACCGATACAACAAACCCCAGAACAGACTGGAGCTTCCTCCAAAGTAATTAGAATAGCGATTATTTTAGTGATTATTTTTAGTATAACTGATGCCCTCTACCTACGTATTGGTTACCTTTTATAAATAAACTGTCGTTGAATGATTTTAATAAAGTTGAGGCTAAACCATAGGCGTAACTGTATCATTAACAATGTATTTAATAAGGAGTAATACGGGTTTACTTACAATTTTTGTAAGTATTTATATATAATAGTTTCTTACATTTGCAACAGAATTTTATATCTATTATTATATTATATTATACTATCAGAAGTTAACAATTGCAATTTTTGCAAATCGACAAGAACTTTTAAATTGAACTAATCATAAACTAAGAAAAATTTATGTTATGATAATAAATCAAATTACTAGAATTCCAATTCTATCTTTAAAATTTTTAAATATATTTTTTCTAATATGTTATTTATTTAATTTTATTACCATTCTGTTTCAATGAAATAAAATCTAAATAAGAAACAGCTCCTATTTGTCAAAAAGTCGTAACTAGGAAGTCGAGACGAAACCGAAGAAGCATGACCATCCATTTTAATACGTACTTGTTTCCAGGAACCATCCATAACATTTTTGTTTGGGTTACAGTGAAATAAGCTTTACATATAGGTAGGTAGTAATTCCTTTCTAATAATCGTTTTATGAATACGCTAATGTGGTGTCAGAAATACTGTAGAATCCGTTGTTTTATAAGACAGCCGCGGTTCGGCACGACATCGGAATAGGTAAATAGATTAAGTAGCTCAAATAATATAGCGAAGTTTACGAGGAAAGAAAAACAAGTGACGGTACTGTAACTTTTCAGTCACCCTAATACGTATTTATCTGTATAAATACACACATACACCTATGAAGAGTATACATAATAAACATCATTTCACATATTGTGATTTGGCCGTAAATGAGTGATCGTCTAGTTATCGATTTAAATTTTCGGACCCATTACGTTGTGTATAAATTTTGAAAAAGTCACAAGAAATATGTAAGTTTATAGCAATACTCTTTAAATCAACCGCATGAATATTCGGAAATATTCACAATTGAATAAGATTCAGTTCACATAAATAAAAATAAAATAAAATATCAAAATCCGCATAAATGAAACATAAATCCGCGTAAATAAGTTGATTAAAATGTAATCCACGCAAATCGAAATAGTCATACAATTTATAAATTCCGCAAGCAATCAAACAAGGTATAAAGTTAACATGCGACTTAGCTTTGACAGCTCTCGAAACGGCAAACAGGATTCTTCTTTCTTCTGTGGCCACTCTAACCCTATTTTTGCGAAACCCTAAAGTTACCTAAATAATATGGAATAAGGACCTTTAGGTCTCGGAAACCTACCTAATCGACAGGATAAAACTGAGACTCCCATCCATCCTAACATCTCAGGCCTACAGCATCGTGGCTGGACTACATTTCCAGCCTACGTGCCGTTCCAGCGAAACCTTTGACATCGATCGACCCAATAACTTATTTTTAATCCATCACAAACCATCACACATATTCCGATCGTCTCGTCAAGCCTTACTATGGTCCTACCTATCGACTCACAAGTCATGGAGAGACAAATTTTATGAGGTCTAAGCGACTGCTCTTATAACGTTCGCACATCCATAAATTTAACAAACTGTTCCTGATAAACCGAAAATAGCTAAATGTTACAACAACTAGGGATGTATTACACACGACGTTTTATTTATTCAACGAGTCGATTAAATTTAAAAAACGCAAAGATAAATACGCAAGCAAATGAATTCAATGTGGAATTCCTTTAGACAAAAGGTTATAGTGTAGGCAAGTATGAGTAACCAATATAATGACATTTTAGGTACTATAAACTCGACGTAATGTTAAATTAGACCAAGTATAGATAAATACCGAGGTTTAATTTCCATGAAGCAATTAAGTTTGAGTCATCAAACAAGTAGATTAAAATTAAGTTCTAGACTCGTTTAATATTTAGGTGTATTTTAATTCCTTTATTTATTTCGATATTTCGTTGAAACGTATTTGTATATTCACATCACTATCACTTGTGGGATTTTTTCATGGGTCCCATACTTAACGCAAAACATTTAAAATATTCTCGATATTTTGCCTGTCGTTCAACTAATCAATAGCGTAAATTTATTACGTGCTTTTGAAGTAAAATGTTATGCTTAACGTCAAATAAATTGTTTTAGTTTATTACAAAACCAAGTTTGGGTTAAGTATTTGAGAGCATTTGTTAAAAGAAATAATGATAAGCAAACTATATTTTTACTCCACACTGCTCTGTGTATGATATGCCTATGCATTTCTAAACCTATCAACTATAAACATACGATATATAAATAAATTGTACGGTGACGAGCTCATGGTACATAGTGATCGTTACAGTACCTATATATCAGTGGGAGAAATCTAGCACGGGACGCCTTTTATTTCGGTTCGATTCTAACTTTAAATCACAATAACAAAAACAAAACAAAACTTCAACTAAAACTAAATGAAACCCTAATCTAAAAATCCATATGTACATTTATCACCCAGATCGCTGCCATTGAGAGGAATAATGCTGATTGCATACCTCTGGATGGCTATCCCTATTGGCCGCGGAACTGAATTTTAATTTTAGTTAATAACTTTTTAGCTTCAGGTCCCACAGCCCCAAAGTTAAAACGGCAAACGCCGCAAATATACGATTGTCAGCGAGCGAAATAATTACTATATAAATAATATAACGTCAATCTACTTTTATCGTCATCATCATCCGAGCGGTCAATCTTACTAGGGTCTATTTTCCTGGTCTTTATCTTCTTTGCCTGAGCTTCGGCATCCTCGAATCGTAAACCATCGGCGCTTCGACTCGGCGATAATAGTCAACTAATTTCTTACGTGTCCCAGGAGCTTATAGCACGTCACAGCCTATGCACATTTTTAGTAAGGGCATAACCCACGCGCTGCCGACCCGGTTAAAACCTTTTCACCTCTTGAAGAACTCCATTTTGTACTCTACAGGAAAATCCTGTCCAGGGAGGTTATTACACAACCTTGGTGTGTGTAGGAGAAAGTTCCATTGTAACCGGACAGTTCGCGACCAATTTGGTTTTACAATCTACTTTACTTTACTTTTTGATAATGTGGTCTCAATAAATTTGTTAACAATATTTAGCATGTAAAACAAAATGGCCTTAAATCTCATTTTTTCTCACAAATTAAAACTTAAAATTTCGTAAATGCTGATTTACCTACACTTATGCACTCGCCCTACGGTTAGGTACCTATAAGTTACGGTTATAGTTTATTTGAAAAACCTGCTCATAATTTTTTGCGAGACTTTGAACAAAATGGGAGATGAAAAAAGTTGTATTTATTACTCGGATGTAGTGTATTATTAGCCTACAATAGACAACTTCAAAGCCTGTAAACGCTTTTGTTATTTGTTTTACTATAATTGGTATAACATAATTTATTTACCTAATGCGTGTCCGTGGTGCGCCTTCACCGCCTTTCCTATTATTTTTTACACTGTCCCCATTTTTTGAGGCGAGAAGTTGGAACCAATATATTTCCTACCTTTTACTTAGGAATTAAAGTTGTTACCATTCCAAGATAGTATTAGCTTGTCCTCGACCGTGCGTTAGTCTTGTAAAACGACGGATTCCACATTTTGACCATGATAATATGTGTAGGTAGCTTCCCCTTATACTTAGGTACACCCCTTAGATGAACTGTCAACTTATTTGTCATCAATAGCCCATACGTGACCACCAGACTTGAGTCTCCTCCACATCAGTGGAGGGTTTTGTCACGCTTGGCAGGTGGGTTGGAAATCGTAGTGCTGAAAGCATACTACAGAAAACGCTGGTGCTATTTGGTTTGCCTCTAAGATATTGGTCACCTTGTACCACACTAGTAACTGGAGCGGTACCTGAACGATTCAACCGATAGGAACAACTCCAACTAACTACCTATGAGCGTGCCCTGCCGATAATTCGTCAAATTAAAAGATATATCGGTAAAGTCTTCGCTTTAGAATGTACACATTCAATAAATGTAAATAAACCTATTAGACACAGTCAGAATTAAAATTTGGGCAGTGGAAACAAAGTACTTACACATACTAAAAATGTCAAAGGTTTCCATTATTTTATAAATTTTATGTTAAAACCTTTAAAAGATTTTTGAAAAGGGGCTTACGTTCGTTATCAATCGAACTTCATTCTTAAATTTTATTATGCTTCCAATATTATCTACTTTTAATTTGGCGAAATAATCCACGTTGCCACCAGGTATATATCAGATAAGAGCATTGCAGGACACGTCGCAGCGGCGATCCTGGAGCAACCAAGGAAGCAATCAGGGCAGCAACCAAGGGGCAAGCAGCGGCCTATTGGCGACGGTCACCATTCAATACCCAGTCTTAGCTAAAATGCTCCAAAGTACGAATGTGCGTGCTGGCTACGGGGTACTGAACCCCCAGTATGGCGTACCACAGTACTACCAGCCGACTCAGTACTCACCAATCCAGTATCCAGCGCCGATGATCCCAGCACAGCCGTACCAACCGTTGCAGTTTCAACCGCAAGCGTATCAACTAAACCAGTTGCCGGCACTCAATCCGTCAACGACTGCTCTCGAAACGAACGCGCCGGAGCGGCCGCAGCAGCTGCACCAACCGCAGAAGCCTCGGCGACCGCAGCGGCCGCCGAATACCAAAGTGCCACATAAGTTAAAACTGAAAACCGTGCACACGTTCCCGCCAGCGTTTGTTTCGCATGCACCCATACATCCATCCGCGCCAGCACCCATACATCCAGCGCCCTTACATCCATCACCCTTACATCCAGCACCCATACATCCAGCACCCATACATCCAGCACCCATATATCCAACACCCATACATCCAGCACCCATACATCCAGCGCCCTTACATCCAGCGCCCTTACATCCAGCACCCTTTCATCCAGCACCCTTACATCCAGCACCCTTACATCCAGCACCCATACATCCGTCTGCGCCAGCACCCATGCATCCGTCCGTGCCCCCGATGATGGATGAGCCCCCAATTGTGATGGATGAGCACCCAATTGGGATGGATGAGCACCCAATGGGGATGGATAGGCTCGTGCCGGTAATTGCATCCACGCCCTCGCCTAAGTCCGGGTTTGGAGCCGGGTTCGCAGCCGGGTTTGGGTCCGCGGTGGCGTCTGCACTTACACCCGTGCTTGCGACCGCATTTCAGCATACAACTCCGCGCGCGCCCGGGACTGCGCGCACCTCTAGCTCGTATAAGTTCGGGTTTGGGTCCGCGATTGCGTCCGCACTTACACCTGTGCTTGCGACCGCAACCGCGCGCTCATAAGTAATGTTCATAGTACTTATAATATTTGATTTAGTATGTAGCTATTGTAAATAACTCATGTCCTCTACTTTGAGCCGGTACACACGACGCGTTGCGGCGCCGGCGAGACGGCTGACGCTAGGCACGGCTAGCTCTCGGAGAGAGAGCGTTTGTTTCCTTCTCGAAACACCAAGATGAAAGAGAGAACAGTATCTATGTCCGCGCGCGAGAGCGTGTGCTAGCCGTGCTGGTAACGGCGACATGCCTAATCTTGCCCACCTCATCGCGTCGTATAGGCTCAGCTATTTTCTATTAACGATAGTCAAACTTAAAAAATGCGCAATTTAGGCTCAATGATAGGTTAAATAAACGATATCCTGTAATATATTTAATATGGAATAGGTTTACTTACAATTTTGTATGTAACCGTTGTTTGCACCATTTGCAACTCAATTTTATTGTATTTGAATTGCATACATTCCGAACAACATTGTATGTAATATAGGTACTTTAATCTAGGCTATTATCTATTATCTCAGTATTAATTTTGTATAAAATTTCTTTTAATTTTACTTATTTTAACAATTATGTTCCAAATTAATTTAAAATAAATAGAACGACCGTACTTATGACTATCGGTCGTACAATATACAATTAAGAACGACAGGTAGGGGTAGGTATAACAAAAGTAAATAATTCCTCCGTATTGTAATCTACGTAGGTGTTATTCCAATATGTTTTATTAATAGTTATTATATTTCTACTACATAGTAAACCCTTTTTTATTTTATAACCTTGTACATACTACATTTCAATTATAATCACACAACCACAGGAGGAGCGGCTTACCTGCCAGAAATATATTATTAACATCGCAATGTCTAAAATAAGTAAATAGATAGTATTTATTTCTTTAGGCGCTACAAAACTACATTTCGTACCCACGAAATCAAGTCCATAAGTATACTTATATGTATCCCAGTACAATTTTCTTAGAAATTAAGCATAAATTATAATGTGATTCTTTAACTCTCATTGGTACTCGATCGTTAATGGGTATCGTTAGATGTTCTAGGCTATTCTGATCTTGTAGCGAAGACACCATTGCCTACCGTAAAAGCGCTTAGTCAATCTTTAGTTGGAGACACCCGCGTAGTTGTCATAGTACCCTTGGCCGTCAGCACCAAGCCCTACCGATGAGCTGGCAACGACGCTCCGGGCCCCAAGCACAGGACCATATTGGCGCGTGAACTGCCCATCCCTGTAAATTAGGTAATAATTATTGAAAAACTACTAAGAAATTGTTTCATTGATCACATTTTTTCACTTGCTACTGTCCTGACAAAACCCAAAACTCCCATGGTGAATCCCAGAAGACTTACTGCTGCTCAAGTTGCGCAGGCGGTTTTGTTAGCCTACCACCCTACACTTGAAATATATCGTGAGACTGGACTGTACACATGGCGACTATCATCATCATCATATCAGCCGAAAGACGCCCACTGCTCGGCATAGGCCTCCCCCAGAGATCTCGACAAAGACGGGTCCTGTTCCTGGTACCAGCGATCTTTATCACGCTTCAAAAGACGCACCATATCCGAAACTTTGTTTCTCTTGGTTATAGGGTTTTTCAGATCTGGCAGATTTACCGAGTAGCTGATGTTGTAATCGATCCTCTCCCAGGTCCATTATCCATTTTTATATTTATTTCATTCATTGTATTCCCCGGTTCCTTTATTACCCACGCTACGTGGTCGCCACTCGAGAACTTTACTGCCCCATCGGCCATCTGTTCTTCGGGCAATGTGCCCTGCCCACTGCCACTTTATCCTGGAATCCGGCGACTATAATGAAATTATAAGATGTACCTCGTCTGCGATGACCAATTTGTCA
Source organism: Blastobasis adustella (assembly GCA_907269095.1). Lineage (NCBI taxonomy): Eukaryota > Metazoa > Arthropoda > Insecta > Lepidoptera > Blastobasidae > Blastobasis > Blastobasis adustella. The sequence goes on along the minus strand of OU026123.1, from coordinate 9,715,090 downwards.
TCTTCAAAGTTTAGAGAATCACGTGATCTTTATGCCCAGCCGTGGGCATAACATAGAAGCGATTACAGTTTGATAATCATGTCAATCAAGTGATTTTTATAGCTGCTCAGAGTTCAATTTTGAACTAAAATGGCCAAAAGACGTAATAATTTGGCTGTGATAGTTGGAACGGAACGCAACCTAAACTGTTTTAAATACTTGTGTACTTAGACACTATACTGAAATCAATCAAATTCAATTATTTAAACTTGAAGGGTTTGTTCGTTTGCAAGCGCTAATCTCTAATTCCAACCGAGTTTGAAAATACTTAAGCTATTAGGAATCTCGTGACTCGTGAGTGTCTCAGAGCACGTAATGTAAAGTAACAGGATCTCACGGGGTAGTCGAATGTTACCAGAATTTCGGACTAAAAACGCGGGGGATCGGAAGTGTTTTATGAAGCAATATTCCAATATTATATTGCTTTATAAAACACTTCCGATATAAAAGTGGTCTACTTCTGCTGTCTCCCGTTTTGAGGGACGAGTTATATGCCTAGGTAATCGAAAAAATAACTTGTCCTAGGCTAGGCACCACATGCCCCTCTAGGGGCTCTGTTTTTGAAACGCTCGCCTGGAGTCGACCGGTTTTCAATTTTGATTTTCGGCATGGAAAATTATATATTTTGATGCTGATTATTAAAATGTAATTTAAAATCCCAAATAAAATCGATGTATATGTCTATGTCTAAAAAATATAAAGTTATCATGCCGAAAATCATAATTAAAAACCGTTCAATTCAAGGCGAACGGATCAAAAATAGAGCCCTAGATCCTGGCTAAACTAGAAATAAATACTCTGCTTTGCCCATATACAACCTACTTTGTATAAAATAGTCCCTCTCCTACTATTTTATACTTATGTTGAGACACCACTATTTAATTTTGTGAATACGTACTTACGCTCGCATTGTTGTAAACAACTGCTGGGTTTCTATACCAGATATGTATTCGCACAGGTGAATTTTTTTTTCTAATACGGCAGACAAACAGGCAAGCGGGTCTGGTCACCGCTGAATATGGACATCAACAACACAAGGGGCGCTACCAATACGTTGCCCACCTCTAAGGAGACCTCTAATATACCTCTTGAACGATCCCATGTCTTAGTCCAAAGGGTTAAATGAAAATAAACCACAAGGCATAGTATGACATTGCGTGTATTAAGTAATACATATTAAATAGTTAAATTATAGTAATGAGAGTCTTCCGGCAGTTGCACAGAAGGGCGCGCGGCGCGGGGGGCCGACGGCGCGCGCGAACGTGCAACTGGTGGAAAATGGTAAGCCCTCACCCCTCGTAAGTACACATGAGCTCGCTTCAGCCGGTGACGATGATCAAGGATTAATTCACGATCCTATGAACACAGAAATTAAAAATAGTTAGTCACAAAACGTATGTGTATCTATAGAAAGAAATGGGAAAATTAAACTGTAAAAAGTGGACCAAAGCAGTAGGTTAATTACGTAAGTTTGTTGCTAACAATTTACTGATATCAAAGATTGAAATTGTTACTTTTGTGATTACGTATGATCGATTTAATAGTTTCAGTTTAATGCAATGGAACTTTGTTAGCAATTGAACCCATGAAATCGACTACTTATACGTAATCGCAAAAGTTACAATTTCAATAATTGAAATCAGCGAACTGTTAGCAACAGACTTACGTAATTAGCCTACAGGTATATTAAAGGTAGGTTACCATCTATGCAAACCAAAATATACACAATGTATACATTAAAATTATTCCAAAAAGCGAAGTTAATTTTACTCTTAGGTCATATATTATTATTATTATGGACTCAAATACACAATGTCGAGCAAAAAGTCACTTATACACGACAATATTTCTTAAACTAGTAAAAATAGCTTCATTGGACAAAGAGTTACTGGAATGTACGTGATTCGCCATTATATATAATTCTAAGAAATGTATATAATGCCTAAAATCGATAGGAAATGTTAATTCACATTTTCGCATTACACATTTCCTAGGAATTTCATATATTTCCTTAACAGGAATCGGAAATGTGCAGCGCACGCTTAACTTCTCGGTTAGCAATAACTATTGATGTCCTTTATCGACCACTGCTTAGGTATTTTATATGTAATACATAAACCAATAATAAGTGTTCTATATTTGATTACGGTATTATATTGGTTTGGCATATAGTGTCGCTTTCCGCGTCTGTCTGTATATCCGCTAGCTTTTCCTAAACCAGGCAACAGATTTTGATGTGCAGATAATTTAGAGCATTTCTTTTGGAAGGTTTATATTATGTTTCATTATCACCATCATCTTAGCAGCAGGACATCCACTGCTAAACATAGGCCTAACCCCACGTCTTCCACACCGATCGACTCTGTGCTTCTTGCATCGATCACCTTCCTACGACTTACGTCCGTCCATCTAGTAGACTGCCGACAAACGCCACGCCCCTCCAGAACCTCTACGCCCCATTGGCCATCGGTTCTGCGAGCTACGTGGCCTGCCCATTGTCACTCCAGTTTTACGACTCTGGGGCCTACGTCGTCGTTTGCCTTAGTTCTACTACGGATATCTTTATTTTAGATCCTATCCATAGATAAACTCTGAGCTAGATCCTATCTCGTAGATAAACTTCGAGCATAGCTCTATCGCTCACTGCATGGTCCTGAGCCTTCTTACGAGAAATTTCACAAAGCACCACGTCTTTGATCCGTAGTTATTGAACCACAGAGTAGTCTTGAGACACTGCGGTATTTTGGACGAGAAGATAATTGCACTTTCTCGAATGCTGGCCAACCGAGCTGAATTTGTCGATTGACCTCTATATCAAAGTTGGATCTACCTAACTGGCATGTTTGTACCAGGTAGACTTATTCGTCGATAACTTCGAGAATAGAGCCCCTAACCATTATTGAAGCGGATGTTACATATACATTCAACGTAACATTAGTCTTGTCCCTGTTAATTTTAAGACCTACCTCCTCCAGAAACACTTCAAGACTTTATAGAGCAATCATGAGTTATTTAGGAAATATCGTCGTTTCTGCAAGAGACCTAGTTTTGCTCGTCAGTGTATTATCTTTATTTAGCGTAACATTAAAGCTTTTGATTACATACCCGCGGCTCCCCAGTGATCTCGGATTGCCACTGCCAACGCAGCCCGGACCGCTGCAGGGGCGGTAGCCGCCGCCGCTGCCGCCGCCGCCGTAACCGCGTCCATAGTCGCCGTACGCATTAGCATTGGCTTCTGCATTCGCATGTGCATCTCCCCCTGAAATATTACAAACATTTTATGTAAAATTAGCGGCTCACCTCAACTTCGTCTTTTAGATATGATAATCTCCGATCGAGACAATATATGTCTCCCTCCTATTTCAAAATCTCATCCATTATTCTGGCACTCACTATTTCTTTCGGAAATATGTACGTCACAATTCAAACATCCGGTTTAGTTTTGGTTAGCCAATATGTACTGGCCGACCAGCAAGGTATGTGGGTACAACTTTTCTCTGTTTACTACTTAAACCTTCCACACAAAGCACTCTATCTAATTCCGATGTCTAAAAAATCCGATTCCTATTTATAGTAGACATTAACAGACAAACACGAATAGAGTTCGTCCGAAAAGAGCAACTCTCTATCTTACCATTATACGATGAAACAAAGACAATCCTATTACATTACCTATAAGTGGTGTGGGCCTGATACCTACGCACGGTGAGTGGCACACGCTGATTAAACTAACACAAATGCAACAACGTACGTACGTACCTAAAGTCAAAAAATATATGGATATCATATTTGCAAGCAAAAAATCAACACACGGCTAACATTACACAGTACTGGTATACTTTGTAGATTACTTATAGGTACTCATATTAGTACCTAGGAAGGTAAGTTTTAATTATTAAACATGTTGAACAACAATGCCCCATTCAGTGTATTTTTATCGATATAATAATTCATTTCTCTCTAAGTACCTAGGTAAAATGATTTTTATAGGACATTGTCTTGCCATGTTAGTTATATTTAAACGAGTTAGGTACGTTTATGATTTCCATTTACACAAAGCGGTCAATCCCGGCTTTAGCCTGGGTCTGCTTTCCTGCTCTCCCATTTACACAATACCTAAAAATATCACCAGTAGTTTTATGGTAGAAACTACCTACACTAATTTTCCCGGTCACACATATTTTTTCCGTACATTTGGACATTATACAACTCTCCGCATTCACAATTTCTTTGTTTGTCGACAAAATTAAACCTCTTTACCGTTGCGATCAAATGCGCGACTAGTTGTACCCATTAAACCCCAGTATTTATTTACCCACCAAAAACATTCCCTGTAAAATTGGTTGGCCAAGCCTCGTAAGCTCTTAACGATTTTACTGTGAAAAAGTTACCCAATCTCATGAAGAACCAAATTCCTAGCTCTACAATTTTGTGGCATCACCTTAAGAGTCGCCTAAGTTTAAATCGGGCATTAGAGTCACAAAATCGGTGTCATAAAATTATGAGTGGCTTAACGAGTTTAGTTTCCACTTAAGATTAGTGGAGGTGCAATGCTTTTTCTTTAAGTTATCTACGGTACGAAGAAAGACGTGCTCTATATTTCAGCGCCATTGGAAAGTAGTTATCGATAGTCTCGATAGATCATTTTTTGCGGATGCCGCCCACCGGCCCGGCCGGTGCGGTGACCGTTAGGCGAGTGCGCAGGCGCCGGTCCGGCCAATTAAACTGTACCCAAGCAAACGTAGATATACCTTAGAATCATGTTAGAACACATGAGAGTTGCCGCTGTCACGGTACCACATACCAATGGTGTTCCAGATTGGACGTGCTATGCTTACTAATTTCGTGTATTGGAGTGTAGAGTTGTAATATTTAATGCTAATTATTGTAGAGGTACTCTATGTTTTGGAACTTTAAGTTAGTTATTCTAGGGCGGCCTTTTCTAATAAAGTAACTAAGTAGGTTAGGTAGTTAGGCTTTATTTTACTATGAGTTAATTTTATTTTAGCATATTAAAGAACAAACGTGGCAGTAAAATTTAGGACAAACTACGTCCTGAAAGTTTTGTTTTGACTTAAAAATTATAGAAATATTGTAATATTATCTTATCTTTTATTTAGTATCGTGTAAAATTTGCGTGGCATCTAAACTACATACCTACTTATATTAAGTATAATAACGGTAATTTCGTACCAGATACGTCTCATTTATTGATTTGACTACTTCCGTCTATGAGTGTCTAGCACTTGTTCATGCCTCGTGAAAGGAGTTACCTACTGGTAGCCTTATTTCGGAATGCGATGCGGCGATGTACCTACCTATACCGGTAATGCAGTTTAGTTCCCACATATGAATTTGTGTTCCCAGAGTTATGTATACATTCGTGTCATTGAACTATATATGTATAGTCTGTCCAAAATGACTTGTCTTATTTGGTTAACAAACAATGTCCAAAATCACGCCTTGCCGTATCAATTACGCTACATAGGTATACTTTGTATAGATGTCCTAAATTATGCAAGAAACACATTGAATCTGAATTTCAACGAATACTGCAGATAATTATCCAGTTAAATACATAATTACCATAACCAAATAAGACAAGCCAGTCTAGACGGATTTTAAGTACAATTTGACGCATCTTCTACGCATAAAACATCGACAGGTCCATACTATCCAGTTAGGAAGATACCCAATTTGATTGATTACACAAACATGACTTTAACGAATATCTAACTATATTCTACGCTAATGTGCAGTTTACGTATCTACAGAAAAATAAGTATACCTAAACTAAAGAAAATTGATAACTTTTTATTATAACCGATGACGTGCCTAAATAGGGAAGCGATTACTTGCTAAACGTTGTAAACTAATCGTGAGTCGTGACTGATTATTTAAGGGGCGACGCATCAAGGTGTTCATTACTTAATTAAAAGTATATGCATGAGCAACGATTATTTTTACTAGTTTCTAAATTTGTTCCGGATTTTTTTTACAAAAGTCGCAGGGGGCCTATTCTCGCGCTGTGACATCTCAAATTCGACATTTTCTCATGCCATAAATCAGTATTAAAACATCACTGTTTAAAGATCTTTTATTCTCATTATAGACATTATTAGTCACTTACATGAGAATACAATATATTTTCGACATTATACCATTGTCAAAGATAGTTGGTAAAATGTTTTTCGGCTGCAATAGACATTTGAATGTAATTATTAATGAAGATTTGTGACTAAAAAAAACACGAATTGGAGATGTCATCGCACGAGAATAGTACCCCAGGGCGTTGACTGCTCGAAATCAGTCATCCGAGGAGGCGTAAATTGGCAGTTCAAATTCAAACAGAAAAAACTACGGTCTTTGATTGTAAAAAGTCAATCGACCGTTATGTATCAACTAAGCATCGACTTAAAAAATATTCGCAGTTTAAGTTATATTTTTCCTCATTACCTATTATTATTTATACTCTACCGGACAAAGTTTCCGTGTGATGGCCGGAGACCCGGAACTCCTCGACTACGTAAAAGGTGACTAATATATCTTATGTGAGGGTAACGATTTACATATTAGGACCTCTGTAGACTTGAAAAATGAGCTCAGCTTTTTCTACGGTTTTCAACACTGCGATATCCAACCTGCCTGCTGCTGCAATTTAGGGGGTAGGGGCAAAACCTTTCAATTTGTGAAGGAGGCTCGAGACTGTTTATGATATATATAAAAGGGTCCCGGCCAGTAACAACCTTATCGTACACGGTAACTACGGATACGGCTGGTCTGAATTTATACTGAATTTGTTAATTGGGGGACAGGCGCCATGCGGTAGACTTGAGACTCCACAATCCGCATGCCAGTTTGTCTGCCGTATTACATTAAAAAGACCTATTGTCATGGATTTTGCTATGCGCAGGCAACCCGCGCGGTTGCCTCCTACTCGAACACTGTCGCGGGCAGCAGTTACCTATGCCTAGGTTCCCCAATCAAATATCTTTATGAGTATCCGTCTCCAATACTGTTCATATTTTCCATCTCATCACACACAGAGAGAGAGAGGGTCTTTAGTTTTGTTAATGCCATTGCAACTTTGTATTGTATTCTTCGAGGTAGGACATCAGATGGCAGTCACTCTACCTACTGTAATTACCTGATCTGTCAAATTCAGGATCATTGTCAAGGCGGATCCCAGACCGAAACCTAGACATTAATGCCAAGACGATTTTTATTCTTAATATTAAATTTCATTGCTGTAAAACTGAAAATAAAAATAATTATATATAAATAAAAATGTAAACCCACCGTTAGCGTTGGCGTTGGCGTTGGCGTTGGCGCTCGCCCCCGACCGATCGTTGGGGTAGTAAGGCCCGACCGACCGGCGCAGGCGGCGCAGCGGCACCGGGGCCGACTCGTGCCCAGCCGAGTCAATGAAGTAGTATGACCGCGGCACGTAGTACTGGCCGACTGGAATTTGGTAATTTTCTCTTTATATCTCCCCACAACTACAAAACATTGGCGCTATTTTTAAACCGCGGGTGTCTACACGAGCGCTCGCCTTCTAATGCCTGTCTTTTCTATCTCTAGCAACTTACCACGAATGTGAAAGAGGCAGGTAGCGCAAGCGAGCGCTCGCGTGGAGGCCAGCGGTTCAAAAATAGTGCCCCTGGATTTAGGTGCCAAATCATCCCCAAAAAAAATAAATTTCGCCGCGGCTTAAAAGTTGCCTTTTAAAAATCATCCTCAACTTAGTCGTTATCGGATGAGTCGTCACCTACTTAATTGTAATGGTGTCCGACAAGATTAGTCTGATGTGACGTTATGGCGATCCTGTCATTATTTTTGTAAGAGTTGTTCTTCTTGTCTGTCAGTCAAATTTAGTTTAATTTTTAGCCGCGAACAGAGTTATTTTGTGCGCACTATAGGCAAAGATCTGCGTCAAAGGCAGACCAGGGAATACCTATAGATCCCGTCACGTAAAATAACACGTTGACTGTTTTTTTAGTATGAGGCAAAAATATATATCAATAAAAATATCTAGGTAGACAAATAATAGGTACTATACTCTATTTAGACAACCATATGAAAGGGACAAACAAATTTTCCTCCAATGTCGCTCAGCGTTCACTTACGTGACTAGTACTACACACCAGCTAGCCAATTCCAATAATCCAATTGCATGACGGAATTACCATGCCATGCCGTACCATGCAAACTTATTTGACCCGGTGACGGTGTCGCTGCTGTTGTTGACAACGACATGACATTTAAAAATGGCGACACTTAGTTCCAGTTTACGCCGCCGGGTCAGATAAATTTGACACGTTAGATTCTTTATCAGTTTAACATTAGGTTATCCGTTAGACTGTGGCAAAACTGACAGTAAAACCTAACGTGTAAGGTATATTAGCACCAGCTACGTAAGTAGAAAAGGTAAAGGTAGCCGCGTTTTCTTTTGTTTAGGAATTATTAACACTGCAATGTCCGATCCGCCAGCTGAGGGTGGAGATTATGTATGACATCCCCTGATGTGGAGGATGCCCAACTCCAAGTCTAGTCGTTCGCGCAGTGTCCTACCTCCTATCCTACCCATACTCAACCTGATCTCTAATATATCCTAACCTACCCTACTCTACCCGTACTACACTCTGACCTACTCTACCCTACCCCTACCATATCCTAACCTACCCTACTACTACCGTATTCTTTTATTCTCTATAATATGGCGATGGGTTAAAAGAGATATATGTACGATTTTATCGTTTTACAGTAATTCTGGCGTGCACCCTAGACTTGAGTAGGGTAGGGGCTGGATAGGAGTATTTTGCAGGTGTTGGGTTGGTATAGAGTAGGAGTAGGTTAGGGTAGGATATAGGGTTGCTACACTCTAGGGTATCCGCTGTAGGGTAGAGGTAGGGTAGGGTACACCACGCCACAGATTAGATAATAGTTATTACGTAAACCACGCGAACGAAGTCTCACCCAGCTAGTAAATATAAAGACTCGAATTTATTCCTATTGTCTGCAATAGTCTAAATATTGGTAAAGTAGTCTGCTCCGCCAAAGATAGCTGCCAATACGCCTCTAAGTTTCCACTGAAACAGTACCTAGATAATGAATGTAACTGAAAGTCGAAATTCCTATTATTATAAATATCAAAAATCTGTATCTGAATCCAAAAAATATCGATAACAAATTGGAACACCGTTTTCTCATACAAAGTGCATGTTTGTAGAAATTCGATTATAAAGTACAAGTAAGCACATGCTTACCTAAGTATACCAAAGCAATACTATTAAATATTAACTGACAATGACAAAAACGGTTTGTTGAAAACAATTTACATACAAAACAGTTACATATATATTAGACACATTAAAACGAGTAGTTACCTACATAGGTATTATCTACTTTGCGAAAAGATAATGATTAGCAGAACCGCCTCCCCTGCTATACAATCCCTTCTCTCTGCAGCTGACAGCACCTACATATTACAAAGCGCAAAAACCTTCGAATATTCGGATATTTTTTGTTACTTGTACACGTAATAACACCATCACCTATAGTAAGAAAAAGTCGGCTCAAGGAAGACTATAGTTAGTCAGACAAGGTTGAGATCATCAGTAATAAGAGGTGGTAACTAAGCTTTAAAGTTTTGTAAATTGTGTGGCCTTACGTACAGAAAGTCGTGACCGACGCGATGGCCAATGAATCAATGCTCAATGATGATCATCACCGATGGTAATACATAAGGTTATATTGCCTATTGAACCAGATACAATTGTTGACAAATAGAATTGGTATCTATTTCCAAACAAATGTATAAACTAATGAAATATTTTATTTTTGATGACAAGATATACCAAATAACACTCTATTTTCGAAATCAGTAAGTATTAATTTTTACAAACCAAGGGAAATAAAAAAAATGTGACCGTATAGTTGTATAGGCGAAAAAAACGACAATTTTATATTTAAACCTACTACGGTAAGTTAAACACTAGCAGGTAGGTACAAATGCTCTCCCTAGATGGTAACTTCTTGTTTACATAATAAAAAGGCGAAAGGTCCAAATGCAGGCACCGGGAGCGGGGACTGCGTTGGTAAAAACATGAGGGCACTAACCTGCTAGGGCCATGGTCACTACCGTCGCTAAAAATATGAGTGTGACGGACTGCATTGTAGCGCGTCGAGCCACTTCCAATGCTGGGAAAGAACTGGCCACGAAGCGCACACGCTTAGTTTTTATATTCCATATACTGCGTGGACGCGGTGCGCGCGCGCAGCATCTCAAGCGCACTACACACACCCGAAATAACGGTCATCTATGTCCAAAACCAATCATCGTGAAGTGAATAGCCAACACATGATCAATTTGCCGGTCTAAAAATAATATACGCGAACATGAGCGAAAGTAGATCGAATAATTTAACTTTAATTATTTTATTGGCAGTTTTTTAAACAATACTAAATTCGCTGTCGCAATTATTTATGGAATTAACAATATGAAAATCTTTATGTTAATGTCCCGGTTGTGCCCTCACGAGGGTCCAGAGTCCGCCTTGGCCATGAACCAGAATTTGGCAGATAAGGCAATTACAGTGGAGTGACTGATCTCCGTGACCCTGTTAACAGCGAAACCTGATCAGATTGGATCATGGTTACACATTCAGAAGCCTAAATGTGCAGGTTTCATCACCATGTTTTCCCTCACCGTAAGAACATCGGTCAGCGTTCAACTAATGTACATAACTCATAAAAGAGTCGTTGGTACATAATACTGGGGTTGGGGTTCGAAACTGGTGCCTCGAGATACGAGTTGGACCCCTTAACCATTAGGCCACCGACGCTCAAAAATAAAATTAGCTGTTTAGTTATTTTAGGTACTCATTTATATTAATGCTTAAGTCTTTTAGCACGGCATTGAAAAATATACCTGCTATACACTTATGATAAATCTTTTTACGGAAAAACCACGTAACTTAGGTACTGGGTGTTAGATCATCACAAGAAAACAATTGAAAATTATTGTTGTTAATGTAGGTACAGCAAAGACATAAAATACAGAGTAGATAATTCAAGTCAACGTCAAGGGTACCTACTTCCAAAGAAGGAAATAATTATTACTTAGGCGAATCCATTTACTTAATTATGTACCTACTAAGACTGAAATTCATAATGACTATTGTCATATTTCTGAAGATCATACATTTGTACAGAGAACACACATAAAGTAGGTACCTACGTTTGTTTCAATAGAAAAATATAAAAGTAGAGCACGACAACAACAATTAGGATTATTCACAGAAATCTAATATGTCGACTTATTTATTTAAATAAGTGAGGCAACTTATTTGGATTTCTGTGGATAATACATTAAATAAGTCAAAATAATTAGATTTCTAGTTGACGTGCTCTACTTTTGACTTTTTCCGTGAAACATACTTACGTCTCGGTCTTCCCATTTCGACCATCCATTCACTCCTGCTCCTGTTTTATATGTCTTTTTGCTTCATTCATCTTCCCTACATGTCCAAACTGAGTTAGCAATCCTTTTTACTGGATCTTCTTTGACGATCGGCAGAGGCAAAACTGGTACGTTTTGACTACACTCGATGTGGAATACAGAAAATGTGTGCAAGAAAATGAACATGTCTTTATTATTTGTATAATGTATCGATGAATAGGTACATACATTAATAACACATGAGTACAGTCGCGATCATAAGAGCATTAATTACAACTTTTAGAAAAAATCTTGTGTAGCTACTGCCACATACAAGATATTAGGGGCATTGTTAAACAAATGGAATTAGCTAAAAGAAGAGCCTATTAGCTGTCCCTTAGGCACCAATAACTAATTCTTAAACTGAAGGATTTTTATATATTAAATGAAAATTGCTTTAATGATTTTCCATCATCATCACAGCCCGTAACAGTCCACTGCAGGACTTAGGGCCTCTCCCACGAAAGGGGAGGTTATTGCCATAATCTTCACGCTTGGCAGGCGGGTTGGACATCGCAGTGTTTAAATATAACAATGGAAAATGCTGCTGCCCATTTTCCAGACTACGGAGACTCTTGATCTTTTGCCTCGAAAACATTAGTTGCCTTGTACGACACCCATGAGTGTAAGGGGTTGGTGCTTTTCTACTCTGTCGGACACCACACACATTTTCCATACTTTGTCTTAAAAATTTAAAATTAAAGATTTTTTGATAATAATCATGTATATTTAAAATAGATAAAAGGAAATCTGACAAAGTGATTTTGAATTGTAGTAAAAAATATAGATTTTGATATTATTTTTATTTTAAAAGGTTTTCTAATTTATTCCCTTTAACAGTATGTTATACGCTAATCACTGATGGTGTGACCATTCACGACAATGCCTGGTTTAAAGATCTAGTCGATAATCGCGCGAAACGACACAAACGCGCTGACAATCCCTTACCATTCAGGGCGAATTATCTTGTCTGTTCACTGTGTGACCGAATCTGTCTTTCCCTACCGAATCAGAAAAAGTGCCGTACGCCAGTGCCGTACGCCAGTGCCGTACGCCAGTGACGTATGCCAGTGACGCTATTTAAATCATCTATAATATATGTCTAAGACCAATTATAAATGCAATAAAACCTTTTAACAGCTGCATGCACAGGAATATGAATTTTAAGATGGTAATGCACTTATGAACGCGACCGTACCTATACATTACATAACATATTACAGGTAAATTAATTTAGAAGATAAGCAAATTCTTACCAAAAGTAATCTAACAATGCAATTACAGTCAATCATAGATAACAGATAAGTAATATTTACAAAATTTCAAAATAGTTATCTACTTAGGTGATTATAAATTAAAAACAAAATTACACTTACCAGAATTTCGCTGTCATTTGGCACTGTTCTCAGGAGGCTGGTGGCGATACTTCTTTGAATGACCAGATTTAAGCGAGTCTCTATCAGGCGAGCGTTTTTACCGTATCTTGGGGTTGTGGGTTAGCATCGTGATCGATAGTGACGCGCTGCTCCGGCGACTTTGCCCCACGTCACTAGTAACACAAAATAGAGAACTAGCTTCGGGCGGACCATTTTTTTACTTTTTGCTAGTAGCTATCGGGGGCGCTTTACATAAATAAAATAAGTGCACTTGATCTCGACTTTTGGGGCGATAGTGGCGTAGCGCGATAGTCGCCGGAGCAGCACGTGAGAGCCCGTTACTACAGAAATCTAAATACCTATATTGATTTTGGTTCACATAGCGCACTGTACATAATTTGTGACTCGCAGTTAGTTGAGGCTAGGCTGCAGAGCCTCGAACATCGGCGTAGGGTTGCGCGTCTGTCGGTCTTCTACAGCTTACATTTCGGAGAGTGTGCGAATCAGCTGCACGACCTCATTCCGCCGGCCCCTTTCCGCCATCGGGAGACGCGATCCGGGCGAGCGCTTCATCCTTATGTCGTGGATATTCCAGCTATCCGCACGAGCCGCTTTAGCTCGACCTTTATAATGCGTACGGCTAAGGAGTGGAACGCGTTGCCTGCGAGTGTGTTTCCTGATCAATATAATCTGGATGCCTTCAAGGCTGGAGTGAATAGGCTGTTCCAAGACGGGCATGCTCCATCTTCGGCCGCATCGTCACTTACCAACAGGTGAGATGGCGGTCAAATGCCTGCCTAGTACAATATTAAAAAAAAAAATACTATCAAAATGTCCACAAAATAGCAAATTTATTACCTTGCAAGGGGACATTTGGAAACTCCAGGTTATAAAGATATTGCCCCGTGAGTGACAGCGGAGGCTTTGTAACCTTTTCCATCATTCATGTACGGAACTCTAAAACCGAAAACTGAGCTCAAAAAGAGAGCAATAGAAAAATTATAACTTACACATGATTTACACCCATATAAACGACATCAACGAGGGCTTTTCTCGCGTTGACCATTTAAAAAGTCATAATTTTAATGACTATTTATGTGTATATAACGTTAATACTAATCTAATGTATACCCCTTTAACCGTGCTCTAAATTAGAGCAATAGAAAACTGGTATAAGTATACAAATCATAATTACATTCATTTAAAAGAATTCCAAGGGGGAACGTCCTCGCGTTCCTGAACTGTGTTGTATGAAAGTCAACATATTCTGGAATTACATTTACGTTGGCTGGTCCAAAAGTTTTTAGCCAACGGCTTGTTATACACCCTATTGTTTTAATTTCTGTATCGTTTAAAGCCAAATTTTATTAGTATAATGAATTGATGACTATCATGTGGTTGTCAGATTAATCCGAAAATATGAATTTGGAGTGTTCAAGCTCCTTCAATAATTTATGCGTCTCACTACATACCTAATAGTATATAACTTTTTTAAATGACTCTTATACTTTGATACCATTTCCATTTCTCCATCTGACCCGAGGCTAACACTGTACCGCACTGTCCGCCAAGCAAAATATCGAGGTCAAAAACGATCCTCAAAAGACTTGAGGAACCGTGCAGGGGACCAGAGTAAGGCGCTGTCGTAATTGGCAACGGTCTTGCGACCATGGTCGTACGACGGATGCCGCCCGACCAATATGAAACACGCCCGTCGCACGACCGTTACCAATTAGGACAGAGCCTTAGAGTGGCGGTTGGACGCCGTCATCTATAGCGAACCTGCGGTGCCAGCAAGTGTGAACCAACCACACGCTCGAGTTTAGCAACCCAACCCCGATGCACTGAGAGCTGTGGGTGCAAGGGTTGTACCTTGGAAGGGCCGTCTTTTATTTTGTGGTTGTAGCAACAAGAGGAGAAAGACTGCAGCTATCGTAATAAATGTGATATTGATTCCAGTGAAGAATAAATTAAAGCTGTTACGATTATTAAGGCATACCTACATTCATTATTTCTGAGTTCGTCACGCAATGATTTCCTGGACTGGACTGGACTCCAAATAATTTTGCAATAATACGTTAGTATTATTATTCTGTTAGAGAATATAGATCTTATACTGAAGACGCAAGGCCCACTTTCCAGCCACTTCCCACACTTGTAAAAGTGTTCCGAATGCGTTAGATATAGAGCGTACAAACAGTTATTATTTGTTTGTACGTTCTATGATCTATCTCTTTTCGTCCCATGGGTATGGTGCAGGCGGCCAGCAGAGTGATCTTACATTGGAACGGGAAAAGATATCAGTAATTTTGGAACAAAACGCTGAAATTCCCAGCCTTTCTGGCTGACCCAAAAATTGTATAACAATTATCCAAAAATCGCTCACACCTGACCCTTCACAAGGTAGACTGTACGATTTTACAGGGCTATCATATTCATCACCATCCTTGTCACACGCCTTTCATACGCTCCGCATAATGTCGTCCATATATGGATATGGGTTGGTATAAACCAATCTAGCCTTTTTATTACTCATATTTTCCGTCACTGGCGCTATTTCTTAACTTTCCCATATATTCTCATTTTTTATTTTGTCCATTTGCGTCACTGCACTCATCCATCTTTCATTCGTCGCCTTGGAGGCCCGGCAATCAAATCCATACAATACGACAGGTCTAATTATCGTAATTTTTTTTTTCCTTTATGTTTAAAGGCCATCCATTGATCGCATATTGCTGCTGAGACCAGCCTACCTACATCTCACACCGACATCACTTATTTTTCCTTTGATCAATTAAATATAATAATTCAATGCATAAAGGTGGTTTATTCAACAAAGTTTGGCTGTAATAAAATAAAAGAAAAAGAAACATATTCTTACAAAATTTATTTTGAAATAAAAATAACATCAAGCTTTTTAAAATTGACAATCATCATGAAAATTATAATTTATGAGCACATTTTCATTTCAGGATGTATAATTTAATTCACATACGAGTATAAACGACGAATACGGATAAAAATCTCAATGTAGTATTAAATTCTGTCGCGACAATGTCCTAAAAATCTCATTAAACTTAAAAATGCAACGAATTTTAAATAATCATGGAAGAAGATCGAAGAAGATGGAAGAAGATGGAAGAATGGTAGTAATCACATCGTCGCGACACAATCCTCCTCATTGTATAGTGACACGATCACTGTTGTTTTTCATTACATTTACTCGCTAACACTTAATGTAACATTCGGCAATTAACACACAAAGTTAATTCCTGAGAGCACCTAACAATTTCAAAATATAACTCCAAAATATTATAAACAAGTCGTTACGAAAGCATCCCATCGCAGAAACTGTCATGTATTAAAATATATTTGTCATATAAAAATAAAAGTTTTAAAATAATTTAAAGAATGTACATGGAATCTATTGTCAAGAAAATAACTATTGAAATACAAACATAAAATGGAATTTTCATCGTTTAATGTGAATGAACACACATTACTCAATAATCTTATCCATATATAAACAACATTTTAGCCTACTTTTATTTTTTACACCAGAATAGATATTTTTACAACCCTGTATCCACTATACGTTTAATGACAGTATGTTTCGCAGTCTAACGAAAGTAGGTTTCATATATAACATCGACACCACATTTATTACACATAAAATTTGTCATTGGGCTGTTACATTGAATATCAAGTACGTACGCAGAGATTATAGTAGCTCTTACATAGTCACAATCGAAATCTTAAAAATTTAAACATAAATGCCGTCTAAAAGTCTGAGTGGTTTGTGCTTTGACAGGATCTCAGTTCGTCAGTGGTGTAAAGGAACTCGGTATTGGGAAGATTCACTATTGTTGGAGACTTGGAGAGACTAAGAGGCATCCTCAGTTCGGGCGCTCACTTGGCCTTGGCCACGGCGGCGGCTCGCTGCCGCAGCGTCTTGTTCGTGTTCTGGTCCACCTCCGGCAGGTCCGACTCTTCCACAGGTGCTTTCTTCACTGTAACGAGACAGACATTCGTGGCATGTTACTTACTGATAATTTATTGGAAATAATATGTATATGTGGAAGATGTGGCTGAGGGAAACTTCCTGTCGATCAAGATGGAATAAGTTGAGGGAGGCATATGTCCAAAGTTGGACGGAGAAATGCTGATAAAGAAGAAGAATATGGGATAACGCGAATGAAAACTCCAATAGGTGGCGCTACTGGAGCGTGAGGTCTTATTGATCAGAGTCAAACGCTCAAAGATCACAGTGGTCTTTTAGCCAATAAAATGTGGTACCATTTTGGCAGTGACAGTGACAGTACATTCAAAGGACTCTGCAATCTTTGATACAAAATGTATCATACGATCCTACGCGCTACGGAGGGCACGGTAAGCCGCCAGTCTCGGTTGCTGTTGATTGATAGCATTCGTCGTAAGGCCACGTCGTCGGAAGCCCTTGGGCTGCTCGAAACTCCGACAACAGAGGCTGACACAGAGCTGACATGAATTATTTCCATAATATAAATAAAAAGTCCTCACCTTTTTCTTTTTTAGGCTTTTCTTTCTTCTCCTTCTTAGGCTTGCTCTGGGCAAGCTGGCGAGCCTCTTGTCGCTTTTTGATAGCTTCATTGATGTAGTTGAACATCAGATAAACCTGCATAGAAAACACTCAATGATTAAGACTGAATTAACGTCATATTACGTTATCGCAATGTCAGCTTTAGAGCTGGTAATATAATGCCTTGGTAAGTAAATGTGTCTTTTATTGCTTGCTGAGCTTGCGGTTTCCTGTAGACTTTATTGACGGTGCAAATTATTATGCAAGAATTTGTGCACTTTTGAAACATTAATACAAAAAGTACAAAACTACAAATGTTTTTTTTTTTTTTAATTTCAACATAACAACGCGTCATCGTGACTAAAATTGCTGTCACCCTCACACATCCATTAGATTTCGAGAAATTCAATGTTCCACATAGTAAATTTTTTGGACTAATCCACGTGACTTCTTCCGCGTAAAATTCGGCTCTTTTTTAAATAATTGTAGTCACCCAAGGTCTTCCGATGGGAAGCCTAAGACTTATTGGACAGTCGTGGAAGCCGCCGACAGTACAGTTGTCGTCTATCTCCTTGCCAAAATTCATCTAAATCTGTTTAACTATTCAAACGTAACAGACAGGCAAAGTTACTTTCGTATTTATAATAATATTAGAAGGCCTATGTTCAGCAGTCAGACAGATCAGCAACATTATGTTACAGGACATCCTACGGCTGCGACGATGATGATGATGAGCACAGAACTCAAAATAAGATAAGTACATACAAATACCAAGTGGGACTTCAATCTATCGAGAACGCTAGGCGCTGCCTTGGCCACTACTACGCATAACTTTACTACTGCATAATTACTGTCAGATGTCAAATACTATGGTCGAAAAATGTCTATCAGATCATCTGCATGGCGACAAAATCACACGCGCATAGGACGTCTATTGACTCATCTTATTTCCATTTCTGTGATGATGAGTGCCTTCCTGGCATTCGTGGCTGGTGATGACTTACGGAACTGAAACGTGGCCGCTCACTGTGGGCCTTATAAGAAAACTCACTATTACCCAAAGGGCAATGGAAAGAGCTATGCTCGGAGTCTCTTTGCGCGATCGAATCAGAAATGAGGAGATCCGCAAGCAAACCAAGGTCACCGACATAGCTCTAAGGATTGCCAGACTGAAGTGGCAGTGGGCAGGGCACATAGCTCGAAGAACAGATGGCCGATGGGACAGTAAAGTTCTCGAGTGGCGACCACGTGCCGGAAGACGCAGCGTGGGTAGGCCTTCCACAAGGTGGACTGACGACCTGGTAAGGATCGCAGGTACCAGCTGGATGCGAAAAGCACAGGACCCGCCTTTGTGGAGATATGTGGGGGAGGCCTATGCCCAGCAGTGGGCGTCTTCTGGCTGATATGATGGAGTGCCTTCCACCCACAACATACCTGGAAGGAGACGGCGAGCGCCAGCACGGCGACTCGGAGCACGAGCGGCGCCGCGTCCGCGAGCCGGAAGTACGTCAGCCAGCTCAGCACCAGCGAGCAGAGCCGCACTAGCACGAACACCGTGCCGTTCACCAGCCCCAGGACTGTGGGGAACAATTCTTGTTATCCATCTGTATACATTGTGTGTATAATATGTAGTAGCGTGGCCAAAAAGCGAATAAACTTTTGCGACTATGTCATATGGTAGCAAAATACGTGTCATTTAGCACCATGCCGTATTCACAAAATATACTCAAGTATTGTCAGTTGAAACCCTGTGCGTTTGCGAGGACTGTGGGACCTCAAGGTAATGTTTTTAAATATGGGTCGAATATCGTATTAGATGACGTACTTCAGTGTGTAGATGGGTGAAATAAATAAATTCTGAATTTAAATTTAAGTTCTCCATACCATTGGTCCAAACATATGATTGATTTGTTTCTCTTCTATTATATTTTCAATACAATATTTCCTACCCTCTTTCAAAGAATAGTGTAGATTCCAACTAAATAAATTTTTGAATTATTTTCAGTAATGGTAAGTTTCAAAGAGCACTTTTGTTTGTTTGTTTTGTCTCATCTAAAGTTACAAGCTTTACTTCAAATAAAAGCAATATATCCAGTATCAAGGCAATGAATGTGGAATGAATGTATTTGGCAATATTTGGCAAAATGTGAAATGTATTTAGTTTATAGGGGTGAAATGAGGTTTTCAGTTTACTTACATTTGTCTAAGAAGTCCTCTCGCTCTCCCCTGAGAATGGTATTGAGCCGGTAGCTGTGAGCGATGAACTCTGCCAATGAGTGCAGCACTATAAGGCAGACACCTACTCTCTGGAACCTGTAAGAGAAATAAAATTAGATCAAGTATAATAATAGTGGTCATCCACCACCAACCTTGAGACAGCCACAAACCGGGGGTACTAGGTAACATTTAGTACCTACCTTCTTTTTCTTTTGCACAATTTAAAACATGGGAGACCTAAGCATTGAGGGATTGACATGACAAGCTGAATCAGATGCGAAGCCAACGGCAAGGATTGACCGCTAGGATGATGATGATCTAAATTCTAATCCATGCAATCTACATCTACCCAACTTAGTATTTATTTTATAGATACTAAAGTATACTAAGCTTTGCAAACTTAATTCACTAGTAACATGCCAACTGCCATACCTGAAGCCATACGCGGCGGCGATAAATGCAAATGCAACAGCTGCGTGTCTGATGCGGCTAGCCCACTCGTCTTTCTTCACACGTTGGAAGTACAGTTCAGGGATTGTGTGCACCCAATATGCAGCCTGGACGATCCACCATAGCTTCAGCAAAAAGCTCATTGAGTGGTTAGGGTACCCTATGAAACAAACAATACAAATTTTATAAGAGAACAATAATGTATGTACTACATACCACGGTGCACAATTAGTACAATGTCGGCAATGTTGGTACCAACAGGCAGCAATTATTTTCAATGCCTGCTATTGGCAAGTTACTACCAATGTTTCCCAATGGTGATATTTTTGGGTGCAGGCATTGTCAACCAAATCAATCATCATGTATACCATTCTCAATAATAATCTTATTATTATCACATTTTGATATTTAATGATAATCTTGGATTATTAAGCCAGGAATATATGTACTAATTAATAAGTCAACTTATTCAGTACTACTACTATTGATTATTGTATCTATGTACTACTTATTGATTATTGTATCTAATCAAAATTAACTAAATAAACTTTACAATTTTACTTGAGTTTGAGAATACTGAAAGTTAAACATTATTGTCTTGTTTTAATACTGTGATAATTTTTACAGATTTTATTATTAATCCGGTATTGGCATTGGACTGCTAATGTGTTCCAGCTATAAAAACGTTTTGTCAATAACTTATTATTCAACAGCTGTTCAAACTATTGTTGCTACTCTATTGGAACAGAGTAAGAGAAATATAGTATTATCACACATACATGTTATAAAACAGATAACAGCTTTATTGCATAATGAAACTTAACCCTCTACCCTCAGAAAAAACCAGATGTGATTATGTTGTTTATAGTTATAATGTATAAGTCTACAGCCAGGAAGTCAATAATGTACTCACCATCCCACAGAGACAAGATGTTGAATAGGAATCCTTCACGAAGAATAGCATCTCCACCCCACAGAACAGTCACTAAATGAAACACAACCAGCTGGCCAGACTCATTAAGCGAACTCAATCGGGACTTAGAGAGATGGAACTTCTTTGAGATTTTCTGTTAAGAACAACAGAATCCAATTAGAAAAAAAAATTACTTATTTTAACAGATTTTAGTGGTAATGATAATTTGACAATACTTACATCTAGGAAGTATTCTTGCAGTATAGCATGCATGACAATACAGA
The DNA here is from genome assembly GCA_907269095.1 of Blastobasis adustella. NCBI lineage: Eukaryota > Metazoa > Arthropoda > Insecta > Lepidoptera > Blastobasidae > Blastobasis > Blastobasis adustella. The sequence goes on along the minus strand of OU026123.1, from coordinate 9,693,753 downwards.
CGAGCGCATAGAAAAACACAGCACAGGCGTCTTTCCAGCCGGCTTCGTAGAGGAAAGGTTCTCCTTTCGGTAGTTCTCTGGTAGGTTCAACTCCACTGACATTGTGGTGTAAACTGATGAATAAACTTGCTAATGGACTTGTCGACTACAATAAAAGAAAATATATATGTAATTGAATACACTAATAAGTCATTAAATCAAATTTTTCGGCATACGTGGCATCTATCTCATGCATACCTGTACCATCAATCCCACCAAGAATACCATAACAACACATGAGACAATATCTGCATGATTTTGGATTACAAATTCATGACTAAAGAAGGGTGGGTTCTTGTTAGATTTTCTTCCAATAGCAGGCTTTACACCCATTTTTCCCGGTAGTAACCTAGATCTGAAAATTTTCAACAGATTTATAATTAGTTATATGAAACCATTGTAATGTATGTAAAATACTGAATGAATGATTAATTTTTTATATAAAGTTATTTGAAAATCATACCAATTAGCAGCCAATAACTAGAAAACAACAATAATTCCTGACAATAATTCTACAGACGTGACAACTTTCACTTGAAATCACTTGCTACGCGGTGAAACGTCAACCAACGTCAACCATTTGTTTGGTTGTGTTGGCATAAAAAAAGGTCAGTGAAGTGTCCTACTCAAGTTTTTACAAAAAAGAGTAACAGTTAATTTTAAACAACACTTAGGATATTAGAGATTAATATATTAAACGTATTTAGTTTTATGTAATCGTAATAATAAATTAACTACACCATTAATAAACACTCTACCGGAAATGGAAAGATGTATGCATATGTTTTATATTTTTTTTAATTTACGGCTTAGCATCCAAAGACAACGATTGATTATTTGAATAAAATCGATCGAATTAAGGTCTACTTACACCATTTGTCCTACACAGCCGTATAAAAAGTACTTACTAGTAAAATAACCACAGACATAACAGACTAAACACAAATCACAAATATTTCCTGTTCGCTCGCTCTACAATGATTATGAATCTTGCTATCCCGTTTTTTCATCCATAGGAATAAGTACACAGAAAATGACGCGCGCAATGTTTTGAACGTTCGACATATTGCTCAGGGCTGTCCAAGTTGCAATACCTTAATGTGTCTAATAAGAATCACTCTAGGGTGTCCCCATCTCTACTTACTCATATTAAAAGAATTTTGTCCCTTTCCCTCCATCCCGTGCACGACTATAATGCGAAAAGCGACTTTTTTTTTTTTATAAGGATTAGAATCAACTGTAGTAGTTGCGTGTGAGGAAACAACCGACGACCGATGATTAAACGAAAAGCGACTTTATTGTTTATCTTGTAAGGATTAGAATCAACTGTCTCTTTTCCTCAGAAAGAGACAGATTGCATCCTATGACAACACGAACCACACTCAAACATTTACGTGTGTGCGTGCTCAGCTATTGTGCACATTATTTTGTATGAAGTCGGTCGTCTGTATATATAGTTCATAGTTTGTGATATTGCTCGAGGGCCTGCCTAACCACAGATTACTATATATTACCTACGGCCTAACGACCTGACGTTTCTTTTGAATCATCAGTGTAAATATTATAATTTCCTAATAAAATTTAAATCAAACCATTTAAAAGACGGTGTAATTTAGTGCACATTTATGAGAAAGCGCAAAGTATGGAAATACAAATGGATTATCTTTTCATCGGTAAGTAATTTCATTCGTGGTCGCGGCGATCGGGAATCAATTTTAGAAATTGTGATAAAAATAAGCATCGTAATAGTGTGAATTTGCAATAATTGAAATGCTTTACCTTAAAACAATATGCCATTAAAGATAGATTTAAAATGATTGCCAAATTGAGCAATATTTCGGTGTCTAAATAGGTACGAAAATATTTTGATGCTAACAGGGTCGGACTTAGTATTTATTGTATAGAATTTTAATACTCAAATGTTGTAAATAGCGGTCCACAATTTTATATGTGTACGGGTTTCATACACAAAATATACCTAAATGACATTTTAAATGTTCAGACATTTTATGAAACAACGGATTAATCGCGTATTTACGTTTATTTAAATTTATTTGTTTTTCTAGGTTTCCTAAAGACCAGACATGGTGATGTCTGGGCTGCAAATTGGAAGTGCTGCGTTGTAAACATTTTGAAGAACAAGATAATAATTAGATGCAAGTCCCTTCTGTCCTGCTGCACCATCATTATATGAATTTTTACTGAAAATAAAGAATATGCTGCCTGTTTAATACAGGGTGTTTCATAATATATGTATAAAGCCGTGAACTGGGTGGAGTGCTACACGTATTAAAACGATAGGTACAATCATTTTTTTTTTGCGTGGAATAGTTAGCGAGAAAATGACTATCGAACTTTTTCTTTGTCGATAATGACATTTTAAAAACGAAAGACCGCATCTCTAGAAATCAGTTGTAATAGGTTACTCAAGTTCATAATCAGGTCAATCAACCGCCGACAAACGCTCCGCCGCCACGGGCCGAGGCGAGCCGGCCTGTGGCGGTGCCTTTGATCTACGGCGCGGCTTCCATTGACGAAATTTACCTACTTTCGTGTCGTGTTCGTTCATTCGGTTTTAGCTTTTCGCGTGATCGAAGTGATTACTTGTTGCGTTGTATGTGTAGGATACCTAAGTACCTACTGTGAAGATAACTGTGATAAGAGTGTTAACGATATGAATGAATAAATGATTTATTGCTTCTGGTACCAGCATTAACGTAGTCTTGTCTGTGTTCAGCGTTCAACAGTTTAAGTATTGTGATAATCATTAATCTATGCATGAGTGCAAACTAGCAGTAGGCCAAACACCATGCTACCTACCTACTTACGTATTGCATAGCAACCAGTTAATGACCTGATTTTGCTCTCGCGCACGAGAGCCTAGGGTCGACTGCCATCTGACACTCCTGAGTTCTGCCTGACCCTGCTACCAGAGGAACTTGATTGCCTGACCAGATTGGATCATGGTTAGACATTCAGTCGCCTAAATGTGCAGGTTTCATCACGATATTTTCCGTCATTGTTAAAGCATCGGTTAGTATTTAACTAATGTAAGTACATAAGTCAGAAAAGAGTCACTGGTACATGGCGGCAGTGGGATTCGAACCCGGTACCTCTCGCGTACGAGTCATACCTATTGAAAATAATTTGTGTAGGTAAGTTCCTACTTAATTTAGTAGATCTTATGCGCTTATTACATTTGGCTAAATTTAGTCGTCTTAATTCAGAAGCAAAAAGCGTGAGAACATATCAAAGTAAAATGTATTGCTCATAGAATAAGGCCCATTTTAGTATCACGCCTTTTGAAAAACAGAGCGACGCGTAGCATAATACGAGTGATACAAAAATGAACCTTATTCTATGAGCAATACATTCCACTTCGATTTACTCTCACGCCTTTTGCTTCTGAATTTAGTCAGGTGTAATAAGCGCATTATTCATGTAGATAAGTAGGTAACATTTAGTTCGACGCCTGGTAGTAAGATGTAGGAGGTTCGTTTGTTTTGATATGGATGGCATGAGCTTATTAAACTCCACCTTATGGTGCGTACACACTCAACGTAACTGCGTTTGGTCGATTGCTTCTATCCGTTTGATGTTACCGCCACGCTGCGCTGCGGATCGCCGGCCGGCACGCGCCAACAAACAATCGTTGACCGAAACCGGTGCTTGTGTACCTAGCAATAGGCTCCTGGTAGTAGGCTTAAGAAGGTTGCTCTATTTTCATAGGGGTCGCACGAGGTTATTGAACTGCTCCTTGTAGAAGCATCAACTTGAAATAGAGCTGCGCTTTAACGTAGTCGATCTGATTATTTTTCTTTAAAAACGAAGATTTTTTAATGAAAATTAAAATTCAATGTCCGGATAATTTGAAGTCGCTAGTGTACTCTTTGCAAGCTATACTTTAACACCCTTTCGGCTTTATACATGTATTACGTAGCACCCTGTATAGTATTAATGTAGGTACTGTAACACTCGGGATCGTGGGGGCGTTTAAATAAATACTCGTAGCTCGAGATAGAAGATATTATAGTTATATTTATGAAAGTCAACTCAAGAATCAACAATAATGAATCATGATATAAAAATACATAAGACATCTTACGTCTAATTCAAATATAATCTATTTGAATTCCTGCCTAGCCAGTGCGATGTGTGCTCATAGAGACAGGCCAAAGAACCAAGTTCTGCTTGCTCCGAACCGTCCAAGCTGACCGACCTCCTTCCTACCTGTTCGAACCTAACCTAACCTACTTAACTAATTAAAGCCCCGGCTGCCCTATGGGAGCAGCAACCTTACCCGGAAGCCTACCTAACCTAAAGCCCCTCCAGGCATGAAGCCTCCGAACGCCTTCCTGCCTTACCCTATGGGAGCAGCAACCGCACCTGAAAGCCTACCTAACCTAAAGCCCCTCCAGACATGAGGCCTCCAACCGCCTTCCTGTCTTGGGATCCGTCCTAACCTAGGGCCTGCCCGAGCACACACGCTACAAGATGTAGCGTGTGTGCTCGGAGGCTTCATGCCTGGAGGGGCTTTAGGTTAGGTAGGCTTCTGGGTAAGGTTGCTGCTCCCATAGGGCAGCCGGGGCTTTAATTAGTTAAGTAGGTTAGGTTAGGTTCGAACAGGTAGGAAGGAGGTCGGTCAGCTTGGACGGTTCGGAGCAAGCAGCACTTGGGTCTTTGGCCTGTCTCTATGAGCACACATCGCACTGGCTAGGCAGGAATTCAAATAGATTATATTTGAATTAGACGTAAGATGTCTTATGTATTTTTATATCATGATTCATTATTGTTGATTCTTGAGTTGACTTTCATAAATATAACTATAATATCTTCTATCTCGAGCTACGAGTATTTATTTAAACGCCCCCACGATCCCGAGTGTTACATTTTGGTGGAGGCGCCCGGAGTCCACAATCGCTAATAAATATATTTTCAGAAAAACAAAGAAGACGAAGTGACATATGACAACCGTGTCATATCGAGTCATTTTTTTCCGGGGACAAGAAAAATTCTAGACACAACAACAGAGCAATAAAGGAAAACGGAGAAGCCCAAAAACGATTTAAAGGACCTAAGGAGAAGTGGCTTGAGAGAAAGAAAAGGATAAAAACCGAAGTGGACACAAGCGGACACGCACCAAGACTGTCAGATTGCGTATCGTTATTTTTATTTCTTTAGTATATTCGATGATGAATGAGGAAATATTTAATGGTATGAACGGAAATGTTCATGCATTTTTATCGCGAATCAAGCGATACTTTATCATCAAACGCCTAGATGAAAATGAGAAGATCGCTACGCTGCCGGCATACCTCGGTGGTCCGGCGGCGGCGTTCATGAATGAATACGAAGAAAGGAATGAGATATTCACATTTGAAGACCTCGTCGTTGCTCTTGAAAACGAGTTCTCGCCCACCACAAATTATGTGGAACAATTTTACTCTCGCCAGCATCTACCGGGCGAGGATATCATGTCTTTTTTTTACAATCTCTCCGAAATAGCCGCGAAAGCGAAAATTGATGATGATAAAATATTCGTCAATAATTTTTTAAAGAAAATCCGCGGTCCCTTCGCCCACAAAATTAATTGTTCCTTGATCACATCCAAGGAACAATTAAAGGCATTAATACGGCAATTGATTATGGTATATGACAAACCAACAGAACAGAATCCTACTGTAAGATTTTCAAGCCTTCCCTCTACCATGGATGCCCATCACAGTGTACCGGTCCATTCCCCCGGTCCAGTTCAGGGGTCACCAGCCTTCCAAACCCCACCGAATGTGTTTAGCGGCACACCTCAAAGGCCGAGGGTACCAAGATACCCACTAAGACCTTATACGCGCCAACAGCAGCTGCCTCAGCAGCAGCCACAACAGCAGGGATACTTTGCGCGGCAACAGCCGTATAGCCGTCAGCAAGAGCAACCCCAGCAGCGACAGGAGCAGCAACCGCACCTGAAAGCCTACCTAACCTAAAGCCCCTCCAGACATGAGGCCTCCAACCGCCTTCCTGTCTTGGGATCCGTCCTAACCTAGGGCCTGCCCGAGCACACACGCTACAGTACCTATCCTTTTCATTTTATTTTTTCATGACTATGTCCTCTAGAGGACATCATATTCAATTTATTGTGAAGTCACATAGGCCTACCTGTGGACAATGAAGACGCTTCTAACGATAATTAAGTAGATACCTACTTAGTTTAGAAGTTATGATGCAACAAATAAACATTCATACTGGTCAAAATCATAACCCTCCTTTTTCAAAAGCAAGCACTGCCGATTCACGGTATGAAGAATCGAGAGATCGAAAAGACGGTGGTAGGTATCAGGGCGTGGGTATGATGCACTAGACACCTTACCTTTTATTATAATGACAATAGTAAATTATAAGGACAAGTTTAAAAAAAATTACGTAGTCGTCTGAAGCGAAATACATGTTAGATTTGTTTGTGTTCGTTACGAGTAGAAAGTCGTAGCAAAATATTATTATACTTATCTGCAGATGGGCTGCCTTGTTCCGTCCCTGCATTTGCATTAGTGTGTGTGTTATAGAGATGTGTGACATTTTGTCTCGTATTTAAACTCGAAATGTAGTCTCTGCTTCTGTATATAAATTTTTTTCTCTATGAAAATAACGCAAGGCACTAAGTTTTATGTGGTTTTTAGTTCGCCTTCTAAAGAATTTTCCAATGTAAAATTCAAATACGAGCTATCTATTAGCTTCGGATAATGGACATTGTCCTAGGGTTAGTACAACCAGCACGACTAGCACAAGTGTGCTCTCGCGCGTGATAAGCTAGAAAAGGCGCAACATAGATACTGCTGTCCCTGTGCTCTCTCAGGGCGCGAGCTGTGTCATGAGCCGGGTACACTGGTGCTAGCTGTGCAGGAGCAATATGTGAGTCCTACCCATGTATAATGTTTATGCCATACTCAGATTCAATAATCAAAATAATATGTAGAAAGTTCAATATAAAAAGACAAATCGAACACGACAATGATAATGTGAGGTATTGTCTTTTCTTTAGTAGAGTGCGCGCAAGATAACTGGGCTTGGCTCACGAGCCAAAATGTAGACAGTTGTTGTTTCGTTGTTGACTGTCTGTAAAATGTAATTCCATTTTCAGTCGCGATCCAATTAACCATGCGCGCACTCTATCTGCGCGCCTAACTTAAATGATATGAAATTATATTGTTTTTATTCGGAATACCTACCCCGTTACATATTTATACCTATAGGTTAGATACACAATCTTTAAACATTGTATACCTAGATAGTTAAACGTTTAATCTTTAGTCCCGTGGTTATCAGCAGAACTACAAAAAAATGGCTAAGCATATAAGCTAGAAACAACAGCGCCACTCTTCATTAGTCGATCGGAAAAGAGAGGGCATGTGACTTTCGGCTGCGGTTGCATTTTGTTGCGTTTACATTTAGCCGGTATAGACTATAGATATACTTCTTCTTCTTATTAGGTTGTGGCTTTATAGATATTGTGCTTAGGGCCGAGACATGACATTGTGACAGTCGAGACAGCTCTGGCTCCTGGCTTTCTGCGTTTGGTTTAAACTCAATTGCATCAAAATGGCGGCGTACAATCGGAGATAGACGGTACCACTGCAGTTATGCGTAACATACATTCGTTGGTAACTAAGGAATAATTAATTAAATAAAGGGATTAATTAAAACATCTATATATACACTACATTTGTTTTATTTATGTCCGCATAGATTAATTTTAAAACATTTATTTAACCATATTATATAAAATATGTTTTAACAATTTGATATACGTAATATTTCATTAATTTCAAGATTATATTACGATCTCGTATAATACTTCTAAAAAACCTTATGTAGACGCATACATGATTTTGATAATTTGTACCGTTTTGCGATGTTTGTAAACTTCTAGAAATAAATCAACTAACAACTGTTATAAATAATTACAAAGTTACGAGCACTTTCACTTAATAATAACATTATTTCAAAAGAAAAGTTGTCTCAAAAATAAAATAAAAATGTCTCTATGTAGATACAACGATCACGTGTAAATAAATAATTATTATTTTCACTGCAAATCACGATATTGTATATACAGTACATCCACACAGCCTAAAGTTTGCGTTTCTCGGTAGAGGTAATAAATTAAACATTATCTTAATAATATCACTGATTCGTCTGCTGTGGGTCAAGCTAAAACTAAATTCATTTATTTTTCAAAACTAACCTGTATTCAGCGTAACAAAATAAATAATGATTTCACTAATATCGCTAAGTCTGCCTTAACAATTCTTTATTTATTTACTGATTTCCGAGTCACTGTGTCACACAAAGATATTATATCTTAAATATATTCTACTACAACTCTGCTAAAAGAGCAAGCTTTGGGTGTGCCAATCGACTCGTGGGATCGAATCCACGCTGGCAACATCGAAGCCAAAAAGAAAAAAGATCTAATTTCTCTGCTGTCATGTCACGCGACATGCCGGATGGCGCGTGGCTTAAATGACGTGCTCGGAATCCAGTTCTCCTTGCTCCACGGTCATGTACATCCCCTCCTCTTCATAGGTGGAGTCATGCTTGGCCAGGATACGCAGCAGCGGCCGCAGCTTCATCCACCATTGCTGCTTCGGTATTCTTTGGCTATGGACAAATATTTTTTTATTAGTTTTGCTGATAACGCTCTTTGTATACGTTTTCCATTTCCATTGCCAACCATAACGTTCGGTTATTTGGTTGGAAAGTTATACATGGCACGTTGACCAATTTGGCACCGGTGACCACTTCTATCAGGTGGCCCACTTGCCCGTTTGCGGATGGAAAATAAACAGTTATCCGTTAATCGGTTGGCTGTATTCGGTCGCCCATATTTTGTGACAGACGCCCCCGCTAGCACTGCGGGGCTATTGCCTAACTCAGTTGTCAACTGAATTTGACATTAGATAATTATACACAACGTCATCTACGTTGGCCACTGGCGTCTACCAAATTAGATTATTATATGTCAAATTCAGTTATCCACTAAGATAGCCCATAGCCCCGCTGTTAGCTGAATTCGGTCAACCGACTTAATGTAACCGCGCCATTAGTACGCTCCCAGATTATTAGGTTCTATTCGGTCGGCAGTTACATTAAATACAATTTTAAGCTTTATTTCCAGTAGGAAATGCAATACGAAGTATGTATTTAAGCTTAAGGTGGTGTGACATGAAACTGCCGGCCGCTGCACTGCCGAAGGCGGGCATGAGGGATGACGAATATGACAGATGATACCCTCACAAGCGCATGGATAACGCGCCTTACGGTTTTCCTGTGTAAAGGACAGACAGACAGAACGGAGAAATACTTGCACACTGCATTGACGTAATTGACAAATTGGCCAAATCGCTATTGCCCAAGGTACAAAATCGTATGGCACGCGGCATGAACGGGGCGACACTGACGTCTATGTGTTTGTACGATTTTGTACTTTAGGGAATGGCGATATGGTTCATTTGTCAACGATGTCAATAAAGTGCGCGAGGGTTTTTCCGTTCTGTCTGCGGCTTCACTGGTAAAGCCACACATATGTTGTAACGCCATTTAAATCATCATCCTGTCCTTCTCCTACTAGGTGTGATCGACACAACATACCCCTCTCTCCCTCTATAATGCGTTACGACATAGGCGTGACAGCATGCACCATAATAAAACTTAAATATTTCCCAAATCACTAAACCGATTTCAATCAAAACTACATAAAAATCGGCCCTGTTGTACGGCTAGCATAAGTGTGCTCGCGACATAGCTCGCGCCGCGAGACAGCCTTTGTTTCCTTCTCTCAATACTAAGATGAAAGAGAGCATTCCCAATGTCGCGCGTTTTCTCGCTTATCGCGCGCAAGAACACACTTGTGCTAGGCGTGCTGTTCGGGAGCTATGAGGCCATAGACAGACATACAGATATACACGCAAGCTTATAACACTCGTCTGTCTGTGTCGGGGGTTAAAAACATACAAGTCGCAACTTCTTTTTATAACGAGCAGAAAAAAGACGATGACCAACCGCCATGGCACATCTACTCCACTCCTCTACACCACTGTACCGCCGACTTGTCATTCCTCCTCTACCCACATACGTATACACAACCAGAACATAAGTCAAGGTGTTCAGCTGCGGCCCCTGGAACTGGTTGGAGGGTCGGAAACCGATTAGCAGTCCATGACGGTTAAATCTATATCTATACCAATATTAGAGAGAGGTAAAATCTGTAGTTTGTGAGTTTGTATATTGGAGGTAACCTCCAAAACTACTGAACCGATTTTGAACATTTTTCACTAATAGGACACATAGGCTACTTTTATCCTGGCAAAATAATGGGGTCCAGCAATACAGTTCAACGTTAACAGAGATCCGAACTGCGCGCGCGTGATTTTATACCACTAAGGTGGCAAACAAGTTTACTACCTGTCTGATAGTAAGCACCGCACCCACAAGCACGTCACCCACGCGTTACCGACCCCGTAAAAACCTTAGCTAGTTATTATAATGATTACACAAGTCAAAAGTCAGTGTTTCCTTTGAATGGAAACATGGGATCGTTCAAGAGGTATATTAGAGGTCTCCTTAGTGGCGGGCAACGCATTGGTAGCGCCCCTGGTGTTGCTGATGTCCATAGGTGGCGGTGACCACTTTCCATCATGTGGCTCGATTACATGAACAAAATGAACGTACGCGAAGTTGGTCTGCGCTTTGAGGTCCTCCAGCGGCGTGAATCGGTACTGGCGCTTGACGATGCCGAGCAGGCAGGCGGAGTCGGGCTGGTTGGTCGGGCCCTTCTGGATGGCCTCGATCAGCCAGTTCAGGCACTTAGCCGCCATCTTGGTGCCCATGTTGCGGTCGAACGGCGTCGGGGAGCCGCCCTGCTGCATGTGGCCTGAGGAAGTTGTTTATAGCATTAGAGTAAGCGGAAAGAAATGCTTAAAAGATTTTTTTAAATTTTAAATTGAACGACCTGAGTGGTTCAGTGGTCAACGTGCCGTTCCGCCACGCGAGAGGTCCATAGAGGGAAGCCATCGAACAAGTGGGTCACCTGATGGAAAGCGTTCACCGCCGCCCATGGACACCCGAGGAGTAGCGAATGAGATAGGTTCGTTTTTTTTAATGCGCCCGGGCGCTTCTCTTTAATATTATTAATATTCATAAACAAGTCCACACAGCGCCATGCCATCTAGCCTCAAATTAACTAAGGTAGTTGATTCGTCGACCTTTTCGTGCTGAAATCGTTAGATAGACAGCAGTATTATGCTGAGACTCGTCCATTTCGGTTTCCGTTACATCACTGGCTGGTCTTACGTAATTTTCAATCATTATTATTTACTGTGATCACCTTAGGTTAAGGATGTAATGGGAATCCAAATAAAGTACTGTCTATGCCTATAGGGCCGATGTATGATATTAAGCCTTACAGTGACATAAATAAAGTAGATTTAAGCCCTTAAATCGTCAAAGATAATATAAAAAATCCAGTGACTCCTTGACTATTAACAGAATAAATATTTTTTTAGTTAGACTCACCCAGCACATTCATCCTGGCAGTGAACAAACCCTTCCCCTCCTCCGAATACAGGCGGTAAATGAAGTCAGTATTGTAATTGTCGTTGGCCTTCTCGTTACGGAGTATCAACCCTCTTTGGATGCCGCCCGTCATCTTTGACGCCATGTGGTACACGTCCTGTTGGAGATCCTTGATGGAGAACTTCTCCTCGTAAATGTATGCTGCGTCAGCGCCACCAGCCAGTCCTAGGCGGCAACAAAAAAAGTTAGTATTTATTTATTTATTAGTTCATTTCACAGCATTACCATAGATAAAAAACCGGCAAAGTGCTTGTCGGACTTCGCACAGGTTCCGTACCAGATATAAAATATAAGCAGTGCTACGCGTTTGGCCGTAACATTTATAGGATAAAAAAAAAGAAAAATTTAAATTTCTTTAATGTAATACGGCATACAAACACGCAAGCGGGCCACCTGATGAAAAGTAGTCACCGCCGCCTATGGACATCAGAATGCGTTGCCCGCCTCTAAAGAGACTTTATCAGCATATTGGTATTTGTTGGTTAAACATACGCAGTATTAAATATTATCACCAAATTTCATATTTCGATATAGGGTCAATGGGAAGTTAAAAAACAATTCGGGACAACATTTTGAAAAAATAAACTGACTTTGGCGGCTTCTCATGCCTTTGTTTTGCTAATATTTTTTTAAACCAATCACCACTTCCTTAGAATAGATTAAAATATTTTTTTATACTTTATCTGGCTTTGTATCGACAACACATGTACCTTTAGTGCAAATATAAAGACTGTAACTTCGACGGTTTAGCTGATAAAGCTTTGTGAGAGACGACGGACGGCGGACGGACACATGAGCGTCAGCAATAGGGCTCCGTTTGGCCTTCGGGTACGAAACCCTAAAAAGAAATACCCCTGCCTCGGCATTGCCATACTGGCAGTATTTGTTTGTCTTACCATTTATTGTGCACAATGAAAGTTAAAATAATATGAAAAATTACTATTGCAATTACAGTTAAGCAATTTAAATGTCTACACCACGACCTTTTATAAATTACTAATAAATCTTTGTTTTATTGTAATCGGTGGAATAGCTTAGAAGATATTTGATGAGCTATTAGTATTTTGTGATATGAGTAAATTAATCGGGAGTGTTAGTAATTGCGCTTTGTAATTATTATTATCTGCTTCAAAGGAATATTCTCGCTTTCTCGTCAAGTCGTCACTAATTAGTTAAGTAAATTAGTTGATTTATCGATTTGAGTTTAGTAATCAGTTACGATACTTTTTGCCAATTATTAATTAACTGATCAAGGTTCAGAACGGGGGAAAATTTATGGGCAGTAATTAGACAAATTCTTTATAAACAAATAATCAATGGTATCTGGTTACTAAGGTCAATTATTTTAGTTGATGTCAAAGTGATCGATGATTTCATTTATTATGTCTATTGAGATTCAAAGTACAATTACTGTTCCTACTTTTCCCTCGTTCTCAAAAGCAAAAGCTAATGAAAAAAACCCTGTAGCTCATTAAGAAAATCAATGATCGGTAAGCATGAAATTCTACTTCAATAATAGATTGGCTACAACATTGCGAAGATAATCAGTCATATGTAGCTAATCACGAAACGTTATTACATCTAGCCGCCTAATGCTCTAATACTGAATGAATTTTGATGCGGTAAGGCAGTGAAAGACTTTGGTAGATAGAATAGAATAGGCATATTTTTACTTTATGCTACACAGTGACAAACGAGCAGACAGCCCATCTGATGGTAAGTGGTAACTGTCGCCAATAACATCTTCAATTCATACATTTAGGTTGCAAAACAAAAATGCAGAACCGTAGGTGCGTTGTCACTGTTAGGACTAAGATGAATTGCCTCATGCCTGTAATTTTGCTTGCGTAATGCAAGCATTATTGCTTGGCGGTAGCAATAGATAAGGCGGTGGTACTCATCCAGGCTGACTTCTCGACAGAGTCCTACCCCCTGATAAAACCTACTATTTGTCTTGCTCTTATATGACTCTATCACTAAAAATAAAGACGGCGTATAATCTGCAAATTCCTTAGACAAATATTTACCTGCAACAGTGGCCAAATAGCCGCAATACCCGCCCATGGTCTCAATCACGAACACACGGCGTTTGGTGCCCTGGAACACAAATAAGTTGGGTGAGTTGGGTTGGGTAGTTGGGTAACTGGATTGGGTAGTTGGGTTGGGTGGATTGAGTGTTTCACAGTTAACTGTTGAGAGAAGCATCTATTACAAATACGACCGGTAAATGACGCAGCGGTGGTGGAATACGAATCGGTCATTTACACAAGGCGCGGCAATAGAGTTGTTTCGTCTACTGAACTGATTTCATAAATTCTTTTTGCATATGATAGATGGCAATCTGGGGAAATACATACATTCATGACTACTTATAATCTCTAAAAATAAATCTGAAGGGGGCGAAAAGTTTGTGGATGGTGGCGGTAATTTAAGAAACCTCTGAAATGTAGAGTAGATGGCAATCTGTGGCAGGACATAGGTTACTTATATATCTCCAAAAATAATTCTGTAGGGGTTGAAATTGGGGAGGAAAGTTTGTATGGGGAATTTTCTTGGTTGTCTTCCACCGCGTGTGAAACAGCCGGCTGTGCCATCCATTCTCTACGTTACGTATCTACATAGACATAATTACTCAATTCTCATACTTTATACAACTAAAATACTCATGGTTACTCAAAGGGCATAATTACTCAATTTAGGGATATGAAATTAGTCCAAATCTACTTCCTGTTTAGCTTTTTACCGCCAAACTATTTTCTGCGAGCTTGCCCTCACGGCCATGTAAAAAAACTACACCATATAAAACTATGAGTCTTATTTTATCAGACAGCAGCGTTGGGCTTAACGTTGTCTCTTATAATTCTAACCATGGCGGTTAAAAGGTTTAATTTACTCATGTGCTAATACTGCCTACTAAATATTGAAGACTAATGTAATACTTATAATAATCATAATATTACATATGTAGAGTCGTCATCATCCTGGAGGTCGGACCCGGCTTCCGCCAGGATCCGCTTTGCTAATTTAACTCCTCCAATTCGCTCGGTCTTCAGCGTACTAAACAAGTATTATACTCTATATTTACATGTATAGAGTACTAATATTATAATATAAAGTATTATTATTGTATATTAAAGCAAGAACCTCTTATATAACAGTGCGCCAACCACAAGTGTCCCCACGACACAGTTCGCACCGCGAGAGAGCGTTAGTTTCCTTCTCTCGATCATCGCATGCGATAGCATGTATGTGCTAGCCCTACACATTGCATCCGTTTGTAAAAAGTATATGAAATTACTACCATTGTAAAACAAATGGAATGTTAAATAAATTGAATTTGACTTGGAGTCGCACCATACCTGCGCGGACTGCCGAATGCGGTCGCAGATCTCGGTGATCTCGTTGAGGGCGGTATCGGCTCCCAGCGAGAAGTCGGTCCCGGGCACGTTGTTGCTGATCGTGGAGGGGATCACCACCATCGGGATACAAAACTCCGGGAATTGGGCGCGGGACTCGTAGAGCTCCATACCGGCTTGGTAGGCCTGGGTGGTCAGAGTTGTACAATGACTTGGTTGAAATCAAAGTAAAAGTAATGAGAGGAAAGCATTAATGTAATTCGGTGGTGTAGCTATATGATTCCTTCCAATTTAGATGCTGTCCATTGCTGTGTCACCATACAGCATCATCATATCAGCCGAAAGACTGCTGGGCCTCCCCCAGATATCTCTACAAAGGCCGGTCCGTGCCTTACGCCGTACCTCGTAGGACTCACGCTGCGTCTTCCGGTACGTGGTCGCCACTCGAGAACTTTACTGCCCCATTGGCCATCTGTACTTCGAGCTATGTGCCTTGCCTACTGCTACTTTAGCCTTGCAATCCTTCGGGTTGTCGGTGACCTTGGTTCGCTTGCGGATCACCTCATTTCTGATTTTCGCGCAACGATAATCCGAGCATAGCCCTTTGCTTTGTTTTAATATAATTCGACGATGTGGCTGTACGCTACCGTCCATTGCAGTATCACCATATACTCACCTCGAAGCCGCCGATCATGAGCAGGCCCTGGATATTGAACTGCTTGATGCGCGCAGCGATCTCGCCCTTCTTGTCGCCGGGCAGAGTGCGCTTGGTACCGAGGAATGCGCCGCCCTGGCCCACCCACCCGGTTACGTCGGACCTAAGGGCAATCACCATGATATAAAAAAAAGATCATCTTGGCGTTAATGCCCTGGTTGTACTCTCGCGCACGAGGGCCCGGGGTCTGCCTTGACCATGATTTGGCAGATCAGATAATTACAGAGGAGCGATTGCCATCTGACCTCCGTGACCCTGCTACCAGGGGAACTTGACCAGATTGGATCATGGTTACACATTCAGTCTTAATTCGTTGTTTTTCCTCACCGTAAGAGCATTGGTTAGCATTCAAATAATGTACATAACTCAGAAAAGAGTCAATGGTACATGGCCACAGTGGAATTTGAACCGGGTACCTCTCGCTTTCGAGTCGGATACCTTAATCACTTGGCCATCGACGCTCCTTATCAATCACCGTGAGAGATTACCAGCAAAGTCGGGGATCAACTCGGCCTGCTGGAACATTCGCCCGCGGGACAACCAATACGTCCCGCACTTGTATTTAACAACATATCTAATGTTTGAAGCTATCAGTTGGAACAGTCGAGTGCATAATTTTGTTCTATCAACCGATAATAAAATGCCAAAAATTACACGAAACGAAAAGGAGATAATTTTATCTTTGTGACTGCACTAATGGGGCAGAGTGACGAGTTGTTCCCTTCCCAATATGAGCCGTGGTTAAGCCGAAGGAAAAGTTCGGGCCGGACTTGCCACTCATTAATAACAAGAACTATAAAAGACTTCCCATCCTTACCTCCGTAGCTTTCGTTACCTTCGTAGACAATTTTTTAACTGCTCGCCTCGATTTGAACGCTTATCAATTTTAATTTTCGGCATGAAAAATTCGATATTTTTATGCATGATGCTGATTTTCCCTATTTTTAAACCATACTCATTCGGTGTAGTCAATGGGATTTAAAAAAAATATTTAATTTTTCATGCAAAATCAAAATTGAAAACCGTTTGAATCGATGCGAACTATTCATTAATAGAGCCCCAGAAACGGTTAGAGCGTTTTCTCTACTACGATGTCTGACCCGCCTACCGAGCGTGGATGGAGATTATAGCAGACCTCTCCATAAATGTGGCGGAGGTTCAAGTCCAGCAGTGGACTGGTATCTGTTGTTGACCAGCATTGGTATGGTGTGTGGTTTGTTGGGTTGTGTGCGGATTATACCCCTTGAGTCTTAACATGAAATACAATTTTCTTTTCGGGGAAAATGTAGACGGGAAATTGAGAAACGCTCTGTCTACGGGTGACATTGATAACAAACGCAATTCTATTTATAGTATAAAAAAATTGCAATTATCGTGACTTAAAACAACCAATCTGTGACCTGTGTCAGTGTTAGATAAAGAATTATATTATGACCACATTCCTAATTAATACTATTTGAAATACCTAATGAAACAATAAAAACAACTCAGACAATGTTTAATCAGCTGAGACACGTCTACAGAAAACCGAGATAACTATTTGTTGATAAACACTTGGAATTAATGTCTATGGTAAACTATGAGTGGGAATCTACTTACCAACTGTAAAATATAGCCTAAATCAGAATGTATAATAGTGGAGCGCTAGCAAAATATATATCGAACACTTTTAACATATAGATGACACATTGTAACCAAAATTCGTAGATATCCTCTCTATTCAAAAAATTAAAAAAATCCAGTCAAGTAGCGAATTATAAATAAGAGTATGTACCATGTAAGAGTTAACATCTGCCACGCAGAGGTCCCGGATTTGATTCCCGGTCAAGCAGAAATTAAATGATGATTTTTAATTTCTGTGTAGTATGTATTTAAAAATAGTATGTAAGTAGTTTATCAGTTATCTAACACCCATAACACGAGCTTTGCTTACTTTAGGGCTAGATGGCGCTGTGTGAATTTGTTCAAGCATATTTATTTATTTATATAAGTATAGCTTCTGACCCCTCCAACTCACCACTCCATCTTCACGATGTTCCCGCTGATGAAGCCCTCGACGCCATCGTGGATCCCGAGCACGTTGTCGCCGCGGTAGATGCAGTTGCGCACGAAGGAACGCACCGCCGCGTTCATGCCGCACGCGGGCGCGCCCACGTGCATCACCGCGAGGGTGTAGCCCTCCTGTGGGTAATGGGTTACGGTCACGATTACGGTCACCGGTCATTTTTACTTTGGAATTCGTTAGGAAAACTGGCAAGCGGGTGGTCCGACCGAAGCTTCGGCTTCGGCCACCTTCGGCCAAAAAAAGAAAACCGTAGACCGGCCGAAGCCGAAGGTTTCGTCGGAGGTGGTTTTTATTATTTTTGACAAATAAATTGCAAGTAATTTTTTTTTATAATCATTATATCAACTTGTAGAGATAATTTAAACCTTTCTATTTTGTACAGTCAATATAAGCCAATAAAAGTTCAATATTAACGTTTTTAAATCATTTACGTTATAAAATGTAGCTTGTAGAGAATCTTGAACAAAATTTCTTAGAGCTTTATCGCATTTGGCTGAAGGTTGTGACTATAGCCGATTAATCGGTTTCGGCTTCGACTTTGGCCAGAAATTGCCCATCGATCGGACACTATAAGCGGGCCACCTGATGGAAAGTATAAGTGGTCACTTTATCAATGGACATTAGCAACACTAGCGGCACCAGGGGTAATGCGCTGTACACCTCTCGAGGTACAGGAATATGTTTCTTTGGCAGCAAATAAGCTAGACTTCCCTGCTAAAGCCACAGTTCCCTCCTCATGGACCAATGGCGTCGTTTGTCCTTAGCGGTCGTCAGTGTGTAGGCGCTGTATGTGATCTGGGGCTTTCCTTGTCGAATTTTATAGCGCCCCAGGTGGTTATGCGAATGTAGTCATCGGCTTGTAAGTGCTATTTCACAAATTTCCCGTGTAACTAAAACGTTTACAATGGAAACATTGTTGTTTGTTTGAAGTGCAAATTACTTCAAGCTAGGGGTGAAAAGAATAGAGTTAATTTCAAGAGAAATGTCGTTCGAACCCACCAGTCTATGTCAAAAACTGCAAGGATCTTGCATTTGGATGAAGAAGAATGGTCGATTGATAGCATCCACAGTTAACATATCCGTCTGCAAAATATGTTGTTGTCCATCTACAAAATAAAGTTGTCAAACAATTAACGCACCGAAGGCTTGCCGGCCTCGTCGAATGCTCCCTTGGGCGGCTTCAGGCGGGTCAGCATCTTATACGTCTCCAAGTTGCGGAAGAAGCTGCGCCCGCGCAGCTGGACGGCCAGGTCCCAGTTCTTGTCCGCCATTGCCTAGGAAACAAACCTTGATAAAGTTATTGTTCGCCTTTATCCATATGCTAAGTAGGTACTATATGATCCGTCCAGACTGACTTGACTGACTTTAGTTGGTGAACAAACAATACCCAAAATCACGACCTACCGTATCAATGCCGCTACGTATATTGTATATATATATGTCTTGATTTATAAAAGAAACACATAGAATGTGAATTTCAGCGAATACTGCTGCAAATTACCCATTTAAACCCATAATTTCCATAACCAAATAAAACAAGTCAGTCTAAACTGATTTTAGAACCAATGCAATCGTGACCAACTGTGGAACCTTTTCACAGAAAATATCATAGTGACATCGTATTGCCCGATTGCAGAAAAATCATTGTGACACTGACTGGGAAAAGGTTCCACAGTGGGTCAAGATTCAGTTGGTTCGATTGTACATGCTACAAACCAAATGATGACGAGAAAAATAAACTCCGACTTTATGTCCCCGAAAAGAAACAAGGTCCTGCGGAATAGTTGAACATATTCGTAGAGTTTCGACATGAACGCGGGTGAAAACTTCAGGCGACCGCTAGTTGACCCATTCGATCGCAGTCATAGTTCTGATAAAACTATAAACAATGAACGATAATAACTAGAGACGACAACGAAAGATCTTTGTTATCGGTCGTGGTTCGTAACATGACGCAAACATTACATAGATTGTCTTTATTTACAGAAGTTACACCGGCGTAAATGCATGGCAAGAAGTATGAATTCGTATGTAAGAGGTAAGGTGTGTTTTTGAACCCCTAGTGCCGACTTGATACGTATCTTCAAGTTCAAATGCACATCACGGTATGCAATGCTTGATGGATGTGCAAAACAGGCACAATACTGTTGTTTACACTTTTATTAGAATGAAGGAATCAAATACATTAAGATAGAGATTATACTGAAATGGAGATATTAAGCTGAAGTTCAGAGGGACGGTTCATAAGAATGTGGACCATAAAGGCAGTCTATGAGAATTTATTAATTAGTTGTTAATTACCACTGACGGAGACCTATACACATTATACCTATAAACAATTGGAATTGGAATATTGTGGAGGCATGCTATTTCGTTAAGTGTAACAGAGGACTATTAAAACGGAAAAAGATATTTTTCCCAGAAGTACGAGACACGCACATCGACTTTGTATAAACACGCAACCAAAGTCTACGCTATTTCTACAAAATTGCTACAATATGTGCATAACGGTATTTAATAAAATTCCAAACGAAATAAAAGAGGTACTGCCACATAAATTTAAAAGGGCTTTGCATGATTGGCTTATGCAGAATGTATTTTACACAATAAAGGAGTTTTTAGACTTTAACGTTAAATATATGACGAATAAATATATAATATAATATAAGTTTTTGCATGTCATGTAAAATGACTAAATATGTGAGACTACATAGAATTAAGACCTTGTATTTACCATATTTATATGCAAATAAATGAATTAAATTCAATTGAATTGAATTCCTGTTTATCTATTTGGTAATTAACATTGGCGAGGAAATAAACCAGTATTTTAAATGTTGTTGTTTACTTTATTATTAAACAAACATATGAGCCATGCGATAATCACAGTGATTGATCATAATAGGAACTCGTGATAAATTACAAATACTGAGTATCCATGTGACTTAGGTAATACCTGCCTCATCGAGCGAGACCATTACAGATTGATTGATTTTTTGATAATGTAATTACGCGATAGCAGCTACGAGATTCGTATAGAATGTAAATAGCCGTTAACCAGCGACCAACAAGCAGTCAAGTCATTGATGTCGAGTTCCAGTGAATCAATGCTCCATTCACTAAACTAATGCAATGATACAAAGGCATACGCTATCTCTCTCTCTCTCTACAGAGAGGTTCTTAATTATGTAGTCTGTGATATTGGGGTCAGACACAGAATCTGAATAACAAATCTATATAAACTGGGCTGATGTAATTTTGCCCTCCAGATGGCGCCACTGGCGACTCAGATCTTGTGTCACTATCGAAATAACGCCGTTTTATTGGCTGAACTCCTGAAACACCCCTCACCCCACGTATCTGTGCCACGACCTTGGTTATCTGTTCTACGACCTTGTTTATCTGTGCTAGGGCCATGCTTACCTGGGCTACGGCCATGCTTACCTAGGCTACGGCCTTGTTTACCTATTCTACGGCCCTGTTTATCTGTGTTAGGACCATATTTATCTGTGCTACGGAATTATTCACCTGTGCTTATTGCCTTGTTTACCTATGCTAGGACCATGTTTATCTGTGTTACTGCCTTGCTTACCTGTGCTACGGCCTTGGTGCGTCGCACGCACTCCATTAGCGGGAGTCGCACGGCCTGGTTGCCGTCGAGCGTGACCACGCACGACTCCGTCTCAGGCGTTGCCTCCATCAAAGCCATTACGGCCTCCGCGCCCATGCGGCAGCCCTGTAGGGATAGGGAAGATCGTGTAGCTTATATTATTTAAATTGTACACAGCTGCGGATCATGAAGGGAAATAGATGATAGGACATATAGACAGGAACATCAAGATATTAGGTACAATAGTAAAGATCGCTGTGATCCGCCGACAGGCATACAAATATTTAAGACATGGAATCAATTATCTACATTTCGTGCATTAAGAGTAATAAGTTAAATAGAAAAGCAATATCATATGAATTATTATGTCAATCGTCGTTAGTTGATTAGTGAATTTATTTATAACCTAGTAATCAACTAATTTATTTTTAAATGTCTTAATGTCGGTGCAATTTATAATGTCAGAGGGGATTTTATCGGGCAAAGCTGAAATCATTCCTAAAATTTTATTTTTATTCGAATGTTTTGTCGTGATTGATCGTGTACGCACGCACTAAGCACTGCAGTTATAAATGTCGTTAATAAACATTCACTAATTCATCAGGGGACTACGATTCCGGATTTGGCAGATTATCTAATTTCAGTGGAGCGACTGGTATCTGACCTCCGTGACCTGGTTAACAGGGCAACCTGACCAGATTGGATCATGGTTACACATTCAGTCGCCTGAATGTGCAGGTTTCATCTCGTTGTTTTCCCCGGTTAGTGTTCAACTAATGTCCAATAACTCTGAAGCAGTCACTGGTACACGGAGACACTGGGGATCGAACTCTTTACCTCTCGCTTACGAGTCGGACCCCTTAACCAAAAGGTCGCCGACGCGCTCATGCCTGTTACTAGATCTTGGCAATTCCCTGCGAGATATCATTAATCTTGGACGGTCCACCAATTGACCCCTGCAACCAGAACTTACCAGCACCCTGTCGAAAGCCGAGGGCGAGCCACCCCGCTGCACATGACCCAGTACAGTGATTCGCGTATCCTGCTGCAGATTGTCCACAACCACCTTCTTCACCAGTTCTGCTGTGATGGGCTGTCCTTCGCGATCAATCGCACCCTCAGCCACTATTATAATGTTCAGACGCTGACCGGACTTCCTTTCCTGTGTTATACAGTGGGGGTTTTAACGAGGTCTCATATGTTTAACTAGGTGGACGTAAAAAGCAATGTGTGTGCAATCGAGTAACGACGTTCTCGCTAGCGGGTTTGTTAACATCGAACTCTTGCGGAAAATACTACTGTTCTGTTTCGCACATTCAAAGCTATGACACAAGCATTACATTAATTAAGTAGAGCTTTAAAATATTTGAGTATTTCATTCATGTAAGTAATGCATACGTTGTTGGTAAGTAGATACTCAACGTGGAGTTCAATTCCCTTATCAATGTCGTAACCACGGCTTTCGTTTTCGATTAGATTAGACAGTCACCCATGCAAAATAGATTATGATTTTAACTAAATGGAATACCAAATGCTATCAGTCATAAAAAAAAGATAAGTATTTGGATGGATGAGATATAAATAGAGGATTGTGCAGTGAGTTAAAATTATTAGTATGTACAGTAGAGGAAGCAATAAACTTAGAGGTAGAGTTAATGAAGCGAATGTAATAGACTGACAACACACAATCGAAGGCATGGGCAAGTGGAGTGTCCGGCGCTGCGGTCAACTTCTGCAAATTACTCAAAGCACCACCGTTCATTTGGTCCATTAGAATCTATTAAACATGATTTCGTTACTACGTATGCGTATACTAGTATTGAAATAGAGTACGAATAATTACTTTCAATTTGCTGTACAATTGTCGATTGGTAGTTTAGCGTACATTCAGCGTAGGCAAGGCGTGATACTATTTAAGTGATTGTGTGTTATGAGTACCTATACAGCACAGTGCCACTCAATTTTAAGCCAGCGTACCTGTTGCAATCGTTTGCAAAGCTTTTCAACCCAATTATTTGGAACAGGATCCTCGGGAATGAATACTTGATCTGCTTCACTGGCCAGAGCGGCCACTAGTGCCAGATAACTGCAACAAGCCGTCGCTGCGTGATGGATCATGCATCCGAAACCCGTCGTGAAGCGACTCCCAAAGATATACATATACAACGACAATGACAATTTCGAACACTTTAGAAACAACATTTGAAGTAACAAAACTCTCTGCCAATGGTATCTGCCAATTCAAAACAATGAGACGGTACATCATATTCATATGTATAAATAGGGAAATAACGTATTAATGGTAAGTAAGTGATCCTGCTCCCACATGAATAATAATAGTTAGGAAGTGCTTGCCTCTGCTATTTTTGCACACAACTTATATTCCCAATTGAGAGGCGCTGGGTCTTCGCAAATAAAGCTATAAGTAGCGTCCGTACATAGGGCGGTGTATACTGCAAGAAAACTAAAAGGGTATATAATGAGTACAAGGGTAGACATAAACATTGGAAATGACAGTGTTGCTCATGACACTTTGGGTTCATCAAGATATCAAACACAGACTGGGTAGTTGTGAGAAGAGGTTGAACTGTCAGTCTTGCCTGTTCTAATTTATAACATAGTTTTTCTCTCCAACCAACTGACGGCGGCGACTCGGGGATAAAGACAAAATCTGCTTCAGACGCTAAGGCCGTAACCAAAGCAAGATATCTGGATCAACAAACTTTCATTAACAATTATACAAATACATTATGAATTGTCATCCATTTCACTATTCTGCAATGATGAAAATATTTAGCAATAGATAAAACAGGAACAACATCTGTGTCTTTAACTGATACGATCAAAGTCACCTATAGGGGTCAATAGCATGTCATGAGTAATTTGTATAACATTCCAAATAAAGAAATGGCCAATGACTTGCATAGATGCTAAACAAAAGAGATACGTTTGAGGGCAGATATAACAGACAGAGGTTTTTCCTAAATCTATCTATATAATATTGGTACTTTATACACGTTCACGTTATATTTTACATATATGTTTTTCGTAAGGGGGAAGTTTAAACTATTATAGCCAAAGGAGATGGCTAAAAAAAACCAGAGTCGCCAGAAATGTCATATATATCGTTATTATATTAATAATATGGACATCAAACATTTATAATAATTTACGGCAAAATCGATGTGGAATATTAGATATTTAAAAAAAGAATTATGCAATCTCCATACAACAATCAATTGCTTTCGTTAATCTCGCATTAACTCGAAAACGGCTGGACTGATTTGAATAATTCTTCTATTGTTTTGTTGGTTATAATACAGGGGTAGTTTGTACGAAAGAAAAATAAGGGTAGATAGGGGTAAAGTAGTCTAATACTTTGCCCCTACATACCCTTTTTTCCTTTAAGTTTAAAGGATCCAACAAAAAAATGAATATTGAAATCAGTCTAGCCGTTTTCGAGTTTTAACGAGACTAACACACTAAGTATTGATTTATATATAGATAACTGGAATCGAATAAAATTTTTATTACAAAGTATTAAAATACCTATGTTTTAAAGGGTATTTTTACATTTTTTAATGTAAGTATTATCATTTAACAAAGTGGTGGTGATAAAATAAAAATCAAGAAAAATCATGTAGTTATGATTCTCATACAGTATAATAACATCTATATTAAATGGTTTAGGAGGCTGATTTAAAAAAAGATTATGAGTTTACTATAGAGAAGCCATTTTTATTCATTTAATTGCTGGCGATTCTAGGTTTTTTGTCTATGACTTTTTAGCCATGCCTTTAGCAATAAAAAGAATTCTAAAAAGTATACAAAATAATTTTACTTGTATGTAAAAACAACTCATTTGTAATTGAATCTGATGATTACTGCACTATTACAAAAACCACACAAGGAATTTTGAACTTCTGTCACAAAAGAATAAACGTTAAATCCAAGTTAACTTTTACAGACACTTGCATATAGACTGGACCATAGGTAGGTGAGGTCTCTAGACTGTACCTATCTGGCAAGAATTATTGATAACATCAGTTTTGTTTCTTATAAAAATCTGTCATTGTTACAATGAAACTTGTAAAGTTACTTAAATTTTATTTACCTATCTGACATTAAAAACTATTGATAACACAACAGTTAAATTTCTTAAAAATCTATGTCATTGTCACAATAAAAACTTGTCAAATAAAGTTTATTTAAAGATTTGATGTATGTAAATTCAAATATTTCGAACTTACCCACAGTGCCTGCCCATGACCTCCATAATAAAGGTCCTCTGGTGGGAGTATGCAGTACTCACAATTGCATCAATGGCCTCTATAATGCGATGCAATGCGGAATCCGTACCTATGGTCATATCAGTACCACAGAAGTCATTATCAATAGAGCCCACCTAAAACATAGAAAAATATATTCAAAAACAATGTAAAGATTTGACCAATTAAATAAGCCATGTCCAATTAGATATTACCATGCCAGCAATATGCAAGTGCTTATATTTCTCCCTTTGGTCTTTAGTAATTTTATTGTTCTCCAGTAGCTCATCCAGGAGAACAGACCATTCCTGACGGAAAAGATTGGCTCCAGTCAATGAGCCATCACCACCGATCACAACCAAGTTGGTTATACCACGAGTGACCAAGTTATAAGCCGACTTCAAACGGCCTTCCTTCTGGCTGAAAGTGCAGTTTATGTAAATATAATATTAATAACCTATTTCACACAAAATTGGTGCTGATTTTAATTTGTAATATTTCCAAGATTGTGAAGTTGATGATGTGGGTAATAAAGTTATTATGATTTATTGTTTTAAAGAGTCAATTATTACGAATAAATTATAAAGAGCAAAAAAATTTGTATGTTTACAATGTTTAAAATATAAACAACATACACAAAGTCCATGCATCGAGCAGATCCAATGATAGTACCACCCTTGTGGATAATAGAGCTAACTGAGGACCAAGTTGCTTCTTCAATATTGTCCCCTCCATCTACCATCCCTTGGTAGCCTTCGCGAATAAAGTAAACCTTGCAGCCTAAGTAAATGCCCATCCGCACCACTGATCGCACAGCAGCATTCATGCCCTGGGAGTCGCCACCACTGGTGAAGACAGCCAACCCCTTCCCTTTATGGGAGCCTCGCTCGATAAACTTCTGAGTGGATGTCCCGTCCATCGCCGAGAATTTAAATGTTCTTCGGCACTAAAACTTTAATAATTCAAAATATTAATTAAAAAATCTTGTGAAAAGCCGCACTAATTATTCATGTAAAATTATTTATCATTGTTCTTGTTAACACAGTCAGAAGTTTATTAGATTTTTGTAAATTGTATACGCACCAGAACAAATTACACAAAATTTATAGAATTTGAATCTGACCCCCACTCTATACCCAAGGTGACCTTTCTTTTGACATTTTACTTTTTCACGGTTTTTAAAGCTATAGAGTTGTAACGTTAACTATTATACTCGAATGGCTTGACGGAATACTCGCCAAGTTCGGAATAGTCATATAATTTTTTCGAGCATCACTCGACCAACTGACTCGCGTCTTTCTATTTATTTTGTCACTTCTCCTCTTCTCTTCATTGTCTATGTATTATTTTATGTCATCCATCGTCGTTGCATTGCATCGATCATTATTTTTATTTACGAAACAAGTAAATTTCGTTTTTCTACAGCAGTGATGGTACTTTATATTAGATAAGTAGTAAATATTATTTCTTCAACTTCTTCTATACCTTTATTTCAGTGGGTTTGATGTATTCATTTCTACTCGATTGATTTTCAAAACAATCGATCACAAAATGTCTGCGGAATCTGATATGGAGTATTCAGATAATGAAGGAGATGACTACGATTATTATGGAGGGCAAGACGACTGCGATATGGAATCAGTGGATCGTGTGAAAGCTGACCCGGAATATTTTTTGTATTCATGTCTAAAAGTCGAAGAAGTAGAGAAATTGTTAAATGAATCCATTGAGTTGCTCAGCGATAGCCTTCAATTAACACCGTCCCTCGCCAAGGTTTGCCTGTGTATTACTTAAAGCATAACTTGTAATTTTGACATTTTATAGATTTGATACGACTATTGTTAAATGTTGAGTAATAAAAAATTTTTTCAGGTTATGTTACATGCATATGAATGGAATGCTCAAGAAATAATTAATAAGTACAAAGATAACGCGAATGAAGTGCTCGTTTATAGTCGCGTGAAGCCTCGTGTACCCTCAGCCCAGGCTGGTTCAAGTCGACTGGTCTGTGCAGTCTGTGCTAACACACCTTCACTACAGAAGTACAGTGCTCTTGCTTGCGGGCATTATTTTTGCAATGAGTGTTGGGGCATGCATTTTGAAGTACAAATAATGCAAGGTAAGATATTTTCAGTACAATAATATAACCAGAAAAATAACTTTTATTGGGTTCTTTCAATTCAAGAAAATTACACTTATAAATTACAGGCTAAGTTATATCACGCTGAATAGGTTTCCTAATTCAGTATAAAACAAAGCAAAATAATTGTATCACAATTATTGATTGGCCAATTCATGAGTTCAGAGAGAGAGTCAAAAGAATCAAAAAAGATAAGCTCATGAATAGGCAAACTATTTTATCCATATTGAATCTTATAATTTGTCTTTTGTCTTTAGGTGTTTCAAATACAATACAGTGTATGGCTCAAGAGTGTGAAGTAAGGGCCCCTGAAGATTTTGTTTTATCACATGTAGCCAAACCAACTATAAGGGACCGCTACCAACAATTCATGTTCAAAGATCATGTGAAGTCTCATCCTCAACTTAGATTTTGTCCTGGACCAAATTGTCAGGTATTTTATGATTAATTTTTTAAATATTTTATTTGTTCATATTATTTGAATTAATATCAGTACAACAGTGTTGTGCTAAAAAATTTCATCATCTTGTCCTCAATATCCTGGTGCAGGTTTCATCACGATGTTTTCCCTCACTATGAGAGCATTGTTTAGTATTGAACTCAACTAATTTACATAACTGAGAAAAAGTCATTGGTTCATATAGAATGCATTTCCTCTCTCTTATGAGTTGGGTCCCGTAACCATTAGGCAACCGACACTCTTCTTTCTGCATCACTCAATGTGTATTACAAATGAGTAGAAAATTTATTTTATGTTTTTGTAGTGGCTATTTCGGGCTTGGACTCGTGAAGGCGCACGTCGTGTGGAGTGCCGTGGCTGTGAACTACTCACTTGTTTCTCATGCGGTGCGCCACATCATGCGCCTACTGACTGTCCAACTATCCGTCGGTGGCTCACCAAGTGCGCTGATGATTCTGAGACGGCTAATTACATCAGTGCTCATACTAAGGTATGTTAGGAAAACAATGATGAATATCTTTAAACTTAATTAACTTTCAATTACCGGTCTTTCTACTACTACCAGTTGTTATATTTGTTGTAATTTGCTGTCATGTTAATGTTTTGATTATTTCTGTCTTTTAATTGATATTGTTTTGTATCTTGGGCTTCTGTAATGAAGAAATAATTAATATATTTATTTATTTCCAGGATTGCCCTAAATGTCAGATATGTATAGAGAAAAATGGTGGATGTAACCATATGCAGTGTGGTGCATGTAGACATGATTTTTGTTGGGTTTGCTTAGGGGACTGGAAAAGTCATGGCTCAGAATACTATGAATGTAGTCGATATAAGGAAGATCCTAACTTAGCAAATGATAGTCAACATGCTCAGGTGAGATATGAAATATCATGAAAATTTTTGGATAGTTTATATCAGTTATTTAATTTTTTATTTATCAATTTCAGGCACGAGAAGCTTTGAAGAAATATTTACATTATTATGAAAGATGGGAAAACCATGCACGATCTCTGAAACTTGAAGAACAAACTTTAGCTAATCTTAAAACTCGAATTAACCAGAAGGTAGGCATTAAATACCAATCTTCATTACAAAATTGTGATTTAGTTATAAGTGGGGACTACACCAAACATTAAATGCATTTAATTAACAAATAAGTAACAATTCATAGAGCTTATTACACATAAAATAATATTTTAGGTGATGGCTGGTGCTGGAACTTGGATTGATTGGCAATATCTCTGGGATTCAGCAAAATTATTAAAACGATGCAGATATACTCTCCAGTACACATACCCTTTTGCCTACTATATGGAAGTTGGTCCCAGGAAAGAGCTGTTTGAATATCAGCAAGTAAGCAGTATCAGTATTTATAATACCATCATAACCACAATTTTTGTAACCATTTATAATTTAGATTCTATCCATTGTATCTCAACTTAACCTGTGTGTGCTGCTATTATCTGAGCCTACTACACTATTTTCGGTCAGGTCACCGTTTTGACATGTAAAGAAAGATGAATGAAAGATAACCGAAATAGATATATGAATATGGCATGAGTGAATGGAAATGGGGGAAGGGGAATACTTTTTCAGTTAGTCTTTTTACAATGGCCTCTTTTGCATTCTGCTTATAATCCAATAAATAAAAGTGTTGTTAGAGTGAGTTAGCAGCGTCGTAAGCGATTCCGTCAGAACCTTGTTCAAGATGCTAGCTCGAGAAGTGAACATGCTAAAATATCTAGAGGGGAGGGAGACTATCGATGTCGGTGTTGGTGACTATCGATGTGTGAGTCGTAATCGATTGGAAATTGAAGAGTGTAAAGTTGTAGAGAATTTTTCGACAAGTTTTCGAGATATAAGCGTAAATAAAAAAAATATGGGCCATTCGTTAAATGAACTATTTCTTCGTCTTTCTAATGACTTTCGAATAAAGTTTCTTCACAGTGCCAAATATCTATAACCCGTTAGGAGTTTCATACAACGTACTCTATATATAATGACTTGCATTACAATTACATTGCCATATCATGAATTCATGACATTATAGTTGGATGTCTTACGACGTGAGGATGGGGAAAGCGGACCCTGGCAGAAGCCGGGATTGACCACTCCGATGATGATGATGATGACATTATAAATGGACGATGTGAAACAGAAAAAAAAATTCTAAATTTCACCTAGAAACTTATTGTTAAAGGCCATTTTTAACACCCGACGAAAAACAGGGATGTTATAAGTTTGAAGTATCTGTCTATCTGTGTGTCTGTCTGTAGCATCGTAGCTCCCGAACGGATAGACCGAATTGGATGCGTTTTTCTCTATGTGATAGCCAGTTTAATCGAGATGGTTCTTAGCTTTGTTTCTTAAAAATCGGTTTACTGGTTTACAAAATATTTTAGATAGAATCGCGCTACAAGTCGCTCTGTATGTGAAACATAAAAATGCCACGGATGAATGATTCGTTCGTAAGCAATAGCGAAATAAAAACGTCCTGATATCGATCCAATACCGACCGGTTCATAATCACTTCGGCTGTTTATTACTGAACATAGATTAGACCACGTCTTCCACACCCATCGTCTTTGTGCATCCCACTCCAATGGCTCCCAACGACCTCTCCCACCGACTTCAACGAGGTCGTCCGTCTATCTCGACCTACACGACCTACTACTAGGGCTGCAGACCTTCACTGCGATTGCCGTCGACACTCACAAACCTTCAGAGATATCATATGCAAGGCTCTATTGCGGGCAACACACTGGTCATTGTCTTGAGATATTGAGGTATTTTGAGTAAGAAGACGTTGTTCAATTTCCGAACTATCTATATGAGTTGCCTAATTGAATTGATCGATTGTCTAAAATGATAATTTTTTAAATCTCTGAATCTGTGATTTTAAACAAAATTTCTTTTTGGGATTATCTGTAAGTGACTTCTGGCAATTTAACATTCAATGCGACGACATGCGACAATGTGACATTTTGGATAAAAAATTAAAATGGCTTCCTTTGCTATTAATAAGCCACCACCCACCACACCAAATGTTCAAACACAATTTTATGATTTTTTTTACAGGCGCAGTTGGAAGCAGAAATTGAAAATCTGTCATGGAAAGTAGAAAGAGCCGAAACTACAGACCGAGGTGAACTAGAAAATCAAATGGATATCGCCGAAAAGAGGCGCCTGACTCTGCTTAAGGATTTTTTAGAGTTCAACATAAGCAATGCCTCTAGTAGTTCTAAAGTGCAATAAATATGTACCTCAAAAGCATTTAATTTACCATAATAAGTACCTACCGTAATAGTAGGTAATATTATAACAATATTTGCACATATTTATAAATGCTAGATTTTTGTTCTGCCAAAGTATATTTATTAAACTTGAATTTGCAATAAAATAGATTAATATTTATATATATTTTATTTCATGTTTCCGCCGCGATTTTTACCCCTCTGTGAAGTTTAAATTGTATCATGGAAGAAATTCTATTTTAGGACAATTCCTGTGGAAACTCGAATGTCCTGGACCCCATTTGAAAGACGTGAGTTCCTCCGGCGCCTAAAATATCGCCATATTGTGTTCAAAGAGGATAAATATAATAAGAAATTGTCATAGATGGCGCACTCTTACTGTAGGATGTTATTCAAAGATATTGGTGACTCTATGTCTAATTTTTTTGGGGCTATGGTTGTTATTCGGCAGTTTGTTCATTGGTTCAAAACAAATTAAACGGCTTTGTTATCATGGTTAGTATTGTTTTGACCCCGATATTTCGACGCAGTTGCATGCGTCATGATCACGAGTTGACTGTATATAAATATTGAGGTAAAAACAATACTAACCGTGGTAATAAACCCGATAATATGTGTAGTGAAAGTATAGTGAATGACCACGAAAGTCTTAAAACCTAAATTAAACCGCATTAAAACGCCATTTATTATTTGCTAAAGTGCTACCATACTAAAGTTGAGCCCCGAGGAATAAACAGATCTAAAGGCCGATTTACATGTCGGCAAGTGCAGTAGACAGTTAACTTGCGTCTTAGGCGAGTTAAGTTGCTTTCTTCGTTTGGCTGCCGCTCCGCGTCGTGTGGAACGGCTCTTGGTGCGTGGCGTTCCCGACGGAATGCCTGAAGCGCACTCCACATGTGGACAGTTCCGCGGGAACACGAGAATGTAGAGGGAGTATTCGCCTATATTCGTGTAGTCCCGTGCATGTTTGGCATGTCTCGCCTATTTCATAGACTAAGTAGAGATAGTTCTTTGTCGTCTCGATTCGATCGATTTTATATTTATATTCCTAGCGTTTTTCCGTAACAGGTTCGGGGCACACTTGACCATGATCCAGGATATTAGTAGATCAAGTAATTACAGCGGAGCAGCTGCCATCACCTCTGTGACCCTGTTTACAGCAGATTAGCGATATTACACAGATGAATCGATATAATGTCGACGCGTTTTGAAACCCACCACATCCCTAATAGGCGAGAATGTAGAGGGTCGACCAAAGTCCCGGCTAAAGTTTCGCCGAAAGCTTCGGCGGACATGTGGAGTACGCTTAACGCCAGCAATAAAGGCAGGCGTCCATTTGCGATGTCGTTGTGTCCATCTAAACGGGGCGCGACGGTTAGCCTGGGCGGATTTTTACTATCAGCTTAGATGAAGAGTTATTATTGTTTCAAATCCTTCTTGAAGAAGAGCAATTACAAAAAAATAAAACAACGTTTAACGGCGCAGTACTAATTCTATTCTATCGGCATCGTTAGTTTACTGCAAATAAATATAATATTAGGTACAATAAAAAGTGTAGGTAACGGCACCAGAACAAACAGTAAAAAAATTAATAAAGAAATATCATCGTGGCGTTAATGTCCAGGTTGTGCTCTCGAGAAAGAGGGCCCGGGGTCCGCTTTTAAAAATAAAGAAATGTAATTTAGCAATAGCTGGGCCGCATTACTATAATAAAAATATTGGAACATTCGCGCTGCAGATATGCTATCTCTAAAGTATTTGTACAAAATCTCTTAAATACTAGCTAATTTACGTAGGTACCGTGCTTCCGCCTACTATACCTGCGTGCACTACAGGCGGACGGGGCGGATCGCAGCGCTAAGCCGACAAAAGTATGCCTGGCGACCGAAGCAAAAATGCTTTGCGGCCGGTCCCGCCTCGATCCGCCCTTAATGGAAGATATTTCATACAAATTATAAGCAGGCGGGTATTTGCGTTGCAAGCCGCCCGGACCCAACCCGCCTTAACAGCGCCCGGAGCAGACGAACGCTCGCGGGTCACGCTCACTCAACGCAGTGCTACCCTTAAGGCCAATCCACACGACACAAACTTATGCTTGCACAGCGCGCAAACTTCGTTTACACAAACGCGCTGTGCAAACACAAGTTTGTGTCTTGTGAACCCGGCTTTAGACCGTCTCTAGTTTGTATACGCGTCCATAGTGACGCTATCCTATCTAATTTTATACTGTGGCTGTGCTGCCTTCTGTATTACAATAGGTACAGTGCCACCAACTTATTAGATAAAATTGAACATGAGCTAAGTCATAGCCTCCCTGCTAAGCCCAAACTCAATACCAATGAGTATTGGGTGTGCTGTGAGGCGGTCTTTGGGTGTAAAATAAAATATGGCAAATTTTTTATTGCCAACCCTACTAGGTATATAATATAGTATTCTACTGTTTTCGGTGTCCGCCTACTTTCATTTTAAAATTTTAATATAGTAGGCGAAACTACTATATTTTATCAGCAAAGTCGCTTATCAGCATCACTTTACAGCAAACGGAATGCGTCCTGAATTTTAATTTTAACAGCTTAAACTCAGAAATATCTTAAACACCATCCCGGACCAGCTAACTACTTACTGACGATAAATTAAAAAAAATATATATTGAAGTCGATAACTGGCAACAAGTGATCATCTATAGCAATGACTGCAATGAGTCCAATGGTAACTCCAGTGAATCAAGATTTTCTAATATTCTTAAAGTTTTCACAAGTTTAACATCTAGCCCATATTTTTTGTGATGAACAGAGAAATGTAAAGATGAGCGTAACAGAGCCAGCACGTCAAATAAAAGCTCAGTTAATGGTGGTTCATAAATTAGAATTAGATAGTAATCATAATTATTAAGCGTTTTTTAAAATTACTCATCATGATACCTAAGAAATAACATACATTTAATTAAAAATACTATATATTTTAAAATAAATTCCCCATCTACCATATTTTTATGGGTACTGTATACGAAAATATTGTATTTGATAATTAAAAAGTTGGCATCCCTATAGGTTATCAGTGATCAGACGAGTAATCAGTCGAGTTACCTTAGTCAGTGTCAACTTCATTGAGTGGGGTTCCAAAGCCACGAAAAAAAGTAAATCTTAGTATTTTATCTCTCGCTTGACAACAAATCTCTCATAGCCATTCAAAATGGCTACTACGAATGATTCAAAGGCGCCTGTGCGCCAAGTAAAACGAGTGCAGTTTGGTATTATATCCCCAGATGAAATCGTAAGTAATGTTAACGTTATTTAGTGATATATTTCCGCAATATTAAATATTTTTTAAAGTGTTAAAGAGTGCATAAGTGCGATTTAAGTGTGAGTGTAAGCGAATGTTTGTGCAGTGGTCTCGTGTTAGTCACATAAATAATATGCAATGTAAATGTTACAAGCTCGGTTAAGTAAATAATAATGTTTACAACACATTGTTTTGTGCACTATTTGTTTAAGCCAAACTTCAAAAGTAAGTGTTTTTTTACGAATTGTTTCTCATGATTTCGCAATGAATTTTCAGCGTCGTATGTCAGTCACGGAAGGGGGCATTCGCTTCCCCGAAACAATGGAAGGGGGTAGACCCAAACTTGGAGGCCTTATGGACCCTCGACAAGGGGTGATCGACAGAAGTTCCCGTTGTCAGACTTGCGCTGGTAACATGACAGAATGCCCTGGTCACTTTGGACATATTGACCTGGCTAAACCAGTTTTCCACATAGGCTTTATTACAAAAACAATTAAAGTTCTACGATGTGTCTGTTTTTATTGCTCCAAGCTTTTAGTAAGCCCGGTAAGTTGAAGGAAAGAGTATATTATTAATAATTAAAGGTCAAACTTTGGTTAACTTTATCTAGTGATAAGGACTGCTTTTATCATACTGTCAATAATAATGTATTACGCAGAAAAATAAAGCAGGATATCTTGTTTACTTCGTAGCTATGAATTGTCTTAGTTTGACATAGTTATGAATTCTAAGATGCATCCAGGTCCATTGATAATTATTAGAGATGAGATGGACAGTTGTTTGGTCTGCACAAATGCAGTGGTGTGGTTCCATACAGGTCTAAGTATCTAGGACAACCAACCACCCTTGTCGCTCAGAATATCAGCTGTAACCAAAGAGCTTAAGATTATATGCCTTATGCCTGTAATTGCTCTGATTACCTAATCATTCAAAATGGCACCCAACAATGCAAACATTGTTGCTTGGTGACTCAAATAAAAAGCTTGCATTTGTATGTATAATTGTTGTGTTCAAGTTTAGTAAGGAAGCCAGTGTAATTATAGGCATGATTCCTCATAGGGATAACACACTACAGTTCTGAATTTTTGTTACATGAAACCTAGACACATTCTTGTAGATGTTGTTGGCAGGAATTACCACTTTCATTTAACTGCCTTATGTATTTGCCACTATTTTATGTTGTATTCTTATTTTAGACAAATCCAAAAATCAAAGAAGTAGTCATGAAATCCAAAGGACAACCAAGGAAAAGATTGACTTATGTATATGACTTATGTAAGGGTAAGAATATTTGTGAAGGTGGAGAAGACATGGATATTGGGAAGGAAGGAGAGGAAGGAAAGAGGGGCAGTGGCCATGGTGGTTGTGGTCATTACCAACCTACAATTCGTCGCCAAGGTTTAGATCTCACCGCTGAATGGAAACATGCTAACGAAGATACCCAAGAAAAGAAAATAATTATCACAGCAGAAAGAGTGTGGGAAATATTAAAACATATTACAGGTAGGTAAAAAAATGTTATAGTAGTTTTAGTGTGAATATCAACTGGTAACAAAAACTTTTAAGCCTGGGTTTTACGAACCCAAATAGTCGCTACCTGGTAAAAATTACCACATTATAATTAGCTCCCTTTTTAAACATTTGGATATATTTAAACAAATATATATTTTTAATTAATTTTATTCAGTTCTTTTGTATTTTAATTTGATCTGAAGAGTGACATTTATATTAAAACATGTGTTTATTAATATTTAATCCACATACACTAAAGAGAGCCAAATACATAAAAAATTTCTTTATAGTCTTGAAATCTTGGAAACATGCAAAATGAGATCAGATAGTATAAAAATACACTATGCTCTTACAAACTATGAAAAATAAATCTAATGCCACAAATAGGTATTGTATGCTCTGTCTTTGTTTTTCGGGCTTTACTCCTGTTACAATCTTCCCAATCGAGACACGCATGGATATGATCGGGACCTTTAGAAGCTTGGCATATTGTATTTTTCTTCTAAACCCAAAAAAATAAATAATGTACAAAAAGAGATATAGATGCTTTCATTACCGCTGTGGTGTTTTTACCCGGTAGCAATGACCGCCGGGTTAAAATGTGTGATCATAAACGAGATATTGTAAAACATGTTTTAACTTTCATTAAATCTTTTTTTTTTGCAGATGAAGAATCTTTTATCTTGGGGATGGATCCTAAATTTGCTAGACCTGACTGGATGATAGTCACAGTACTTCCTGTCCCACCCTTGTCAGTTAGACCAGCAGTAGTAATGTTTGGTGCTGCAAAAAATCAGGATGATTTGACTCACAAATTAGCTGATATAATAAAAGCAAATAATGAGTTAATGCGAAATGAACAATCTGGTGCTGCAGCACATGTCCTAGCAGAAAATATAAGAATGCTACAATTCCATGTTGCTACCTTTGTAGATAATGATATGCCTGGTATGCCAAAGTAAGTAGATGACAAGATATTACAGAATGATATTAAATGTTTTTTTAATATTGTAATGTTATTAATATTCATTCTCCATGTTTTTAGGGCAATGCAGAAATCTGGAAAGCCACTTAAAGCTATCAAGGCTCGTCTAAAAGGAAAAGAAGGCAGAATTAGAGGCAACCTTATGGGGAAACGTGTAGATTTCTCTGCACGTACTGTTATTACCCCTGACCCAAATTTGCGTATTGATCAAGTAGGAGTTCCAAGATCCATTGCTCAAAACTTAACATTCCCTGAGTTGGTCACACCATTCAATATTGATAGGATGCAAGAACTGGTACGACGTGGTAATGCCCAATATCCTGGCGCCAAATATATTGTTCGTGACAATGGCGAAAGGATTGATTTGAGATTCCATCCCAAACCATCTGACTTACATTTACAATATGGGTACAAGGTCGAACGCCATCTTAGAGATGATGACTTGGTTATATTCAACCGTCAGCCCACACTGCATAAAATGAGTATGATGGGTCACAGAGTCAAAGTATTGCCATGGTCAACTTTTCGCATGAATTTGAGTTGCACTTCTCCGTATAACGCCGATTTTGATGGTGATGAAATGAATTTACATGTGCCTCAATCTATGGAAACTAGAGCTGAAGTGGAAAACATACATATCACGCCTAGACAGATTATTACACCGCAAGCTAATAAGCCTGTAATGGGTATTGTACAGGATACCCTAACAGCTGTAAGAAAAATGACTAAGAGAGATGTATTTCTAACAAAAGAGCAGGTAATGAATTTACTTATGTTCTTGCCAACGTGGGATGGAAAAATTCCACAGCCTTGTATTTTAAAACCTCAACCACTTTGGACTGGCAAACAAATTTTTAC
The DNA here is from genome assembly GCA_907269095.1 of Blastobasis adustella. Taxonomy (NCBI): domain Eukaryota; kingdom Metazoa; phylum Arthropoda; class Insecta; order Lepidoptera; family Blastobasidae; genus Blastobasis; species Blastobasis adustella. The sequence goes on along the minus strand of OU026123.1, from coordinate 9,655,581 downwards.
TCTGATCATTCCTGGAAATGTAAATATGGTTAGAACTCATTCCACACATCCTGATGAAGAGGATGATGGCCCATACAAATGGATATCACCTGGCGACACTAAAGTAGTAGTTGAACATGGAGAGCTGCTTATGGGTATTTTGTGTAAAAAATCACTTGGTGCTTCAGCTGGCTCTTTGCTGCATATTTGCATGTTGGAGTTAGGCCACGAAACAGCTGGCCGCTTTTATGGTAACATTCAAACAGTGATCAATAATTGGCTTCTCCTGGAAGGCCATTCCATTGGTATTGGCGACACAATCGCTGATCCTCAGACATATGCAGAGATTCAGCGCGCCATTGTTAAAGCCAAAGATGACGTGATAGAAGTAATTCAAAAAGCCCACAATATGGAGTTGGAGCCTACTCCTGGTAATACACTGAGGCAAACATTCGAAAATCAAGTAAATCGTATTCTAAACGACGCTCGTGACAAGACTGGTGGTTCAGCTAAAAAGTCTCTAACTGAGTACAATAACCTCAAAGCTATGGTGGTAGCAGGCTCCAAAGGCTCCAATATTAACATTTCTCAGGTTATTGCTTGTGTAGGCCAACAAAACGTAGAAGGTAAACGAATTCCTTTTGGTTTTCGTAAGAGAACATTGCCACACTTCATCAAAGACGATTACGGTCCAGAATCTCGTGGTTTTGTAGAAAATTCATACCTTGCCGGTTTGACGCCTTCAGAGTTTTATTTCCACGCAATGGGTGGTCGTGAAGGTCTTATCGATACTGCCGTAAAAACAGCCGAGACTGGATATATTCAGCGTCGTTTGATAAAGGCTATGGAGTCTGTAATGGTTCACTATGATGGCACTGTACGTAATTCGGTCGGACAGCTAATTCAGTTGAGATACGGAGAAGACGGTTTAGCAGGAGAAACAGTAGAGTTCCAGAATTTGCCTACAGTAAAGCTGTCCAATAAAGCATTTGAAAAGAAGTTCAAATTTGATCCTTCAAATGAAAGGTATTTGAAGAGGATTTTCAATGAAGACATTATCAAAGAACTGACTGAGTCCGGATATGTTATTGGGGACCTTGAAAGTGAATGGGAACAGCTATGTAAAGATCGAGAGGTTCTGCGACAGATTTTCCCCAGTGGCGAATCAAAAGTCGTATTGCCATGCAACTTCAAGAGAATGATATGGAATGTCCAAAAGATTTTCCACATTGACATGAGAATGCCTACAGACCTCAGTCCAATAAAAGTTATTCAAGGCGTAAGAGACCTTCTCAAGAAATGTGTCATTGTAGCGGGCGAAGATCGTTTATCAAAGCAAGCCAATGAAAATGCCACACTTTTGTTCCAATGTTTAGTGCGGTCCACGCTATGCACTAAATTTGTTTCGGAAGAATACCGGTTATCGAGTGAAGCTTTTGAATGGTTGATAGGAGAAATCGAAACTCGATTCCAACAAGCGCAAGTCAACCCCGGTGAGATGGTGGGCGCGTTGGCTGCTCAGTCTCTTGGAGAGCCTGCAACCCAGATGACACTGAACACTTTCCATTTCGCTGGTGTGTCATCGAAAAACGTAACACTCGGTGTGCCACGTCTAAAAGAAATTATCAACATATCCAAAAAGCCCAAAGCCCCTTCCCTCACCGTGTTTTTGACCGGAGGTGCTGCAAGAGATGCCGAAAAGGCTAAAAACGTTCTTTGCCGATTGGAACACACTACTTTGCGTAAAGTTACTGCGAATACGGCTATTTATTATGACCCAGACCCGCAAAACACAGTTATAGCTGAAGATCAAGAATTCGTTAACGTGTATTATGAAATGCCTGATTTTGATCCTACGAAAATTTCCCCATGGTTGCTGCGTATTGAGCTTGATCGCAAGAGAATGACAGATAAGAAGTTGACTATGGAACAAATTGCTGAAAAGATAAATGCTGGATTTGGAGATGACTTGAATTGTATTTTCAATGACGATAATGCGGAAAAGTTGGTTCTCCGTATTAGAATTATGAACAATGAGGAAAGCAAATTCCAAGATAATGATGAAGAAACTGTGGATAAGATGGAAGATGACATGTTCCTCAGATGTATAGAAGCAAATATGCTCTCAGACATGACTTTACAGGGTATTGAGGCCATTGCGAAAGTGTACATGCATTTACCACAGACTGAAGCTAAAAAGCGTATTGTAATCACTGAACAAGGAGAGTTTAAGGCTATCGCTGAGTGGTTATTGGAAACTGACGGTACTTCATTGATGAAGGTACTGTCTGAGCGAGATGTTGACCCTATAAGGACGTTCAGTAACGATATTTGTGAAATATTCTCAGTACTGGGCATCGAGGCTGTGCGTAAATCTGTAGAGAAGGAAATGAACGCAGTGTTGCAGTTCTACGGTCTATACGTGAACTACCGACATCTTGCGTTGCTGTGTGACGTAATGACTGCAAAGGGTCATCTTATGGCTATCACTCGTCACGGAATCAACAGACAGGATACCGGAGCACTCATGAGATGCTCCTTCGAAGAAACCGTAGATGTATTGTTGGATGCGGCCAGTCACGCCGAAGTAGATCCAATGAGAGGAGTATCAGAAAATATAATTATGGGACAGTTGCCGAGAATGGGAACAGGTACGATTATTTTAATTTATTTTAATAATGAAATGGACAATGTGTTCATTAACCTATAAGATTTTTGAATAATCAAGTTACTGGTACTTATAATCATTTCGTTTTTAGGCTGTTTCGACCTGTTACTTGACGCTGAGAAATGCAAATACGGCATGGAAATGGGAGGTCTTGGAGTGGGAATGGGAGTAGGAGGAGGCATGTACTTCGGCGTTGGTACGCCGTCGATGACGCCGCTTATGACACCATGGTCTAACCAGAATACGCCTGGATACGGCAGCAGCGTCTGGTCTCCTGGTCAAGGTACAGTATTATATTTTATGGGTTTTTATTTATTTATTGCACACAATACAGAAATATATAGAGATAACATACATATAACTCACACCACAGGCACTTATTTGTTTTACACAAATTCATTTTTAATGGAATTTTAATACACAACAGTATTATGTACGATAACTCATTCGGCTATTATTGTTTTTACAGTGGGTAGCAGTATGACACCCGGCGGGCCATCATTCTCTCCGTCAGGCGCGTCCGACGCATCGGGCCTGTCGCCGGCATACAGCGCATGGTCACCGCAGCCCGGGTCCCCGGGGTCGCCTGGTCCCCCGTTATCGCCATATGCTTCCCCAGCCGGGGCTTCCCCTTCATACTCTCCAACAAGTCCCGTATACGCGCCAGCCTCACCCAGTCTCACTCCAACTTCGCCTCACTACTCTCCAACCAGCCCCTCATATTCGCCTACTTCCCCAAATTACTCTCCCACTTCCCCCATATACTCGCCTACTTCGCCCAGTTACTCGCCCACGTCGCCGGGCTACTCACCAACATCGCCGTCGTACTCCCCGACGTCGCCGAGCTACTCTCCGACATCCCCAAGTTATTCGCCAACAAGCCCAGCATACTCGCCTACGTCCCCGAGTTACTCACCGACTTCTCCGAGCTACTCACCAACGAGCCCGTCGTACTCGCCAACCAGCCCGTCGTATTCACCCACGAGTCCAGTGTACTCTCCTTCATCTCCCGGTTACTCCCCATCGTCACCCAGTTACTCGCCAACCAGTCCCGTCTACAGCCCTGCTTCTCCTAGCTACTCACCTTCGTCGCCGAATTACACACCCGCATCCCCAGCGTACTCGCCAACTAGTCCTTCGTATTCACCAACATCTCCGACTTACTCGCCCACTTCTCCGAGCTACTCGCCATCGTCGCCCAAATACTCGCCGACTTCGCCGAATTATTCACCGACTTCGCCGTCCATCGCCGGGGGAAGTCCGACATACTCACCGACTAGTCCACAGTATTCGCCGACAAGCCCGCAGTACTCGCCAAGCCCTGCGTATTCTCCTTCTTCCCCCCAACACCCGGGAAGCACTCACTATTCACCGTCGTCGCCGAATTATTCGCCGTCGTCACCGAATTACTCCCAGTCGTCGCCGGGCTACTCGCCGTCCTCTACCAAGTACTCCCCGACGTCGCCGACCTACACTCCCACGTCAAACAATTACTCCCCGTCGTCCCCGGCCTACTCTCCCTCGTCGGCTGGACCTACAACCTACTCACCGACTTCCCCTACCTACTCACCAACTTCGCCTACTTATGAAGACAGCGATGATTAAGGCTGTCAAGTACAATTTTTTAAAGTTTTATTTTAGTATGATAATTATTATTATGTATTTGTTATCGGGCTAAAGAAATTAGTAACTAAGTAAACAAAAAAAAATACCATAGATTTAACCATAATTTGGCGCTGCAATCAACGCAGCGCAGTCTTATATGGCATTATTATTTAAGAACACTATTATTAATGTATATTTATCACAAGCTGATATATGGAAAATAAAAGAAATAAAAATGAAATGTTAAATTTACCATAGAGTTAACATTATTATAACCTAAAGATCTTTTCCCATGTATCATCGGCTTTTCAGTTATTATGTTTAAATTAAGTGTTTCTTACTTAATAAATGGTAATATAAAATAATAATGTGGTATTAATCGTAATTTTCCTATGCATTATACTTCTATAAAGTGGCAATTGGTCGTTATGGCCTATTACATTGTCATGCCTGATAAAGCGGGCGGATATGACAGTTGGAGGTGTCCCATTTTTTACAGTATGCAAAGCGAGAACATCTTAGTCGACGAGATTAGTAAGCTATATCAAAATTGGAACTGTGCAACGCAATTGAAATTTAATTTAAGAGTAAAAAAACGCTCAATATTTTTCAGTATTCAAATTTTTCTGTACCAGGTTGTGCACGGGTAGACCTACCTTTCGTGGGTCTCCTACAGTCTACTATCACAACAAAGTGGAATTTTTCTTGTACTTGATGACATGGAATACCTAAGGCGCCCTCACATCTATCCTTACCAAAATGTTTAACTGTGTTTAACATACCACAATATAAGCAGGTCGTGACTTTTAGAGATGGGAAGATTATGGCTATGACTAATCGGGCAAGCCGATTATTGTTCTAGATGAAGTTCAGATGGCGTCGGTTATCCCGTAGGTGAAGGGTGAGACCACACGCTTCCATCATACACGTTCGACGATTATGGGTACCTACACTTGACCTGACATAAATATCCTCGATTAGATCGTGGAATATCCTTATTTCTTTTTTTAATCTACTAATGTGGCAAACAAGCTTACTGTCTGCTTACGAATTACGAAATACCAGTCAAGGAGGCTTATGAAATACGCTGATGACATCGTACTAGTGAGCAAGCTTAGGCAGGATCTTGAGACCAGGGTAAACACGTGCTAGACAACGGTGGTTTGAAGCTGAACGTCTCCAAAACTATATGGCTAATTGTAGCGCAGATCTTGAAACCATCCGTATAGGGAGATTACGTACGGTATCCGTAGAACAAGACTGTCAATAGAATATTACAGCCTCGTTATACGAATAGATCCAGGATTTGGCAGATCAGGTAATTATAGTGGAGCGACTACCATCTGACCTCCTCCGCTACCAGGGGAACCTGACCAGATTGGATCATGGTTATATATCCAGTCGCCTGAATGTGCAAGTTTCATAACGATGTTTTCTCTCACTTTAAGAGCATCGGTTAGTATTCAACTAATGTACTATAACTCAGAAAATAATTATTGGTACAAGGCCGCAGTGGGATTCGAACCCGGTACCTCTCGCTTACGAATAATACCGTAACCGCTCGGCCACCGATGCTCCGATGTTCAAGGGGCTAACACATAAGAGCATAATTAGGCCTGTGATGCTTTACGGCTGCGAAATCTGGCCAGCGCTGACGAAGCACGTCCGCGAAGTCCACGCCAACGAAATGAAAATGCTGCGGTGGATGTGTGGCGTTACGCGACTTGATTGAGTGCGTAACGAGTACATCCGTGGCAGCCTTGGCGTAAGAGATATCGCGGATAAGATTGAAGAGGCACGGCTGCGCTGGTATGGTCACGTGTTGCGTAAGCCCTTGGGATAGGTGTTTAAACTTGCCTATATCAGGAAAGAGGTCCCGCAGGAGACCTAAGAAGCGATGGATTGACATCGCTGATCGGACGCGGGAGTCAACGGCTTACGATGTGAGGATGCCGCAGATTGGGCAAAGTGGAAAAAACAAAGCAGGAAAGCGGACCCTGACAATACCCGGGATTGACCGCTCGGATGATGATGATCTATCTTAATTAATGGTATGGAACCATTAATTCAGACGCAAAGATTTTGACATTTCGGACGCAAATCTGACTTTTACTTACTTTAGGTTCTCTGTACTTTCTGTATTTGTTATCTTGTGTACAATAAACTGTTAAATAAATAGGTTCATCACAGACTAAACACAAAATGTTTATGAGAAAGCGCAAAGTATGGAAATACAAATGGATTATCTTTTCATCGGTAAGTAATTTCATTCGTGGTCGCGGCGATCGGGAATCAATTTTAGAAATTGTGACAAAAATATGCATCGTAATAGTGTGAATTTGCAATAATTGAAATGCTTTACCTTAAAACAATATGCCATTAAAGATAGATTTAAAATGATTGCCAAATTGAGCAATATTTCGGTGTCTAAATAGGTACGAAAATATTTTGATGCTAACAGGGTCGGACTTAGTATTTATTATATAGAATTTTAATACTCAAATCTTGTAAATAACGGTCCATAATTTTATATGTATTAGGGTTTCATACACAAAATATACCTAAATGACATTTTAGATGTTCAGACATTTTATAAAACAACAGATTAATCGCGTATTTACGTTTATTGAAATTTATTTGTTTTTCTAGGTTTCCTAAAGACCAGACATGGTGATGTCTGGGTTGCAAATTGGAAGTGCTGCGTTGTAAACATTTTGAAGAATAAGATAATAATTAGATGCAAGTCCCTTCTGTCCTGGTGCACCATCATTATATGTATTTTTACTAAAAATAAAGAATATGCTGCCTGTTTAATATATTAATGTACCTATCCTTTTCTTTATTATTCTTTTTTTCATGACAATGTCCTCAAGACGACATCATATTCAATTTATTGTGAAGTCACATACCTGTGGACAATGAAGACGCTTCTAACGAAAAGTAAGTAGGTACCTACTTAGTTCAGAAGTTATGAGGCAACAAATAAACATTCATACTGGTCAAAAACATAACCCTCCTTAACCTCCTTTTTGCAAAAGCAAGCACTGTCGATTCACGGTATGTAGAATCAAGCGATCGAAAAGACGGCGGTAGGTATCAGGGCGTGGGTTTGATTCACTAGACACCTTACCTTTTATTATAATGACAAAATTAAATTATAAGTACAAGTTTAAAAAAATGACGGAGTCGTCAGGAGCGAAATACGCCAACAAGTCAGATTATGTGTGTACGTTACTAGTAGAAAGTCGTAGCAAAATATCACATCTGCATAGGCTTCCTTGTTCCGTCCCTGCATTTGCATTAGTGTGTGTGTTATAGAGATGTGTGACATTTTGTCTCGTATTTCAACTCGGATTGTACTCTCTGCTTCTGTATATAACATTTTTTCTCTATGAGGTTCATATGGTCCACTCCTCAAAATGTCCACTGTATCAGAATCACAGACATACATTTTTTCTCTATGCTCAGAATGTAATTTGAATGTTCTCCAACCCTACTCTTTCGGTTTCAAGTTTGACAGCCGTCACCCACCCGAAATGTATACGAGTACATCATTTATCTTTAGGAACTCCTGCTGGTGCTCTAGGAGCAATAATTTCTTGGACAATTTGCTAATCTGCTCTTTAATTGTGTACAAATTGTAACTCGAGTGTATCAATCTCTTGGTGGCTGGTGAATCAGTTTAACCATTTCTTAATAGCCGATTGAGCTGAAATTTTGCTAAGTTTGGTGACAATGCAATGTTATGGTACCATCGAGCTGATCTGAGGTGGGGAAGGGAAGGAAGGTTTACTCCGGCACACCTCCTAGAGGAGAGGACTTAGGAGGTATGTTCACTCCCTAAGTATTCTAAACAAGTTTCTGAAGGAATCGCTTAGTTACTTACTTATGAGCCAATCGTTGATACTACTATGTCAAAAATAGTTTTTGTGCTTACATTCTATGTTTTACAAAGTACCTAATGCATTCAATAACTGGAGCGGTTAATCGTAAGCGTATGCTATGGTGGCGCTCCGAAATGTAAACTGTTCATTTGCAGTATTGTTTAGTTCATCATATTTATGAGACTAAATTAATTACCTACGACCCTAAATTTTATTTAATGTCATATTTTGGTTGGAAAGATATTGCCCGCGACAGCCAGACGGAAAGACAGTGAAGGGTTATAGGGTTCCTTGTCCACCCCACTGTACAGGCACAAGGCCAGATTTTTATTTTGTGCTTCAGGTACCGAACCCTAAAACGCATTCAAACTTTAACAGCGCTCAAAATTAGAGTAAATAGAAAATTGATGTTAATTTATGGTTAATAAAACCTAATTTTGTAGGCTCTAATATGTGACCATTTTTTAATTTGGAGCTCAGACCTCATTTAGTTTTCAATGGCTTTTGCTTACTAAAAAGTACGAAGCATTCAATAAATTTAGTTATGATCCTGAAAACTGGATAATTTCATTTTTGGGACATTCAGAGGACTTTGGGGACCCCCTTTCTACATGGTCCTTCGATACCGGATACAGCGCAAGTCGGTGTTTCGCGCAAACAGCGTATTTTTATGAAAGTATAGAAACCAGAGTTGTTACTGAAATGCTACGAAGCTCCTCAGAAGTATGCTGTAGTATTGGTGAGGAGTGTAAGCAGAAGTTTGTTTGGAGTCAGCAGCTTTGGTAAGAAGTTACCTACCAAAGAATGCAATCAACACCGTCACAGGAGTGACGGTACAAATATTGGCAGTAAGTGAAGTGTGCAACTGTGAGTAGAATTGTTTACATTGACTTTTCGAGTACAACATCTATTTAAGACTATTAAGATTCATAACCTACAGACTGTTAAACATTGCTAATTTGATTTGGTATACTTAAGTTATTCAACTTTAAGTTAATTCAAGTAAAATTGTGTTCATAAGGGGAACCTATGCTCAAATTTTGCTAAGTATTTTATATTTGTCAAACACTTGTAAAACTTGGTTTTTTTCAACTTTGTTCTATTGTGGTGTTAAAGTTTAGTAAACATGCAGGCAAATGTAAAATTACAATGTGACACCAAAGAAATAATTGAAAAGGCAAGGCGAAACTTCTCTAAGTCTCCAAAAGAGCGATTAACACAGTCTTATATTGAAACTCGATTAGAAACTTTGAACGACCAATGGAAGTCATTCGTATCCACACATCGAACTATAGTTCAACATGCAAACAAAGATATTTTGAACGATGATTATTTCAAGTCTGATTTTTATGATACAACTGACTTTAAATAAATTATAAGTCTGAATTAAAGATTACATTATGTAAAATTGTAAGCAGTAGCTCTGTTTTATCGTCATCTCCTGCATGTAAAGTCGGAAATGAATCGACAAGTTTTAAGTTGCCCACAATATCCATAGCATTGTTTTCCAGTAAATATACCGAATGGACTTCTTTCAGGGATTTGTATGTTTCGTTAATTCACAATAATAGTAGATACTCTTGATAATGTTCAAAAATTACATTACCTTAAGGGTCAATTATCTGGTGAAGCAGAACAGCTGCTGAGACATATACCTATTACAGCTGCTAATTATGAGCAATGTTGGTCACTATTAAATAGTAGGTACGATAATAAGAAGTTCTTGTCAAACTGTATTTTAAAGCGATTGATGAACCAATCAAACGTCATGACGGAGTCATCAAATGCAATAAAAGAGCTTTTAGATACGACAGTTGACTGTTTGAATGGCCTAAAAAACATTGGGATAGATATTACTTCATGGGACATTATCATAATTTATATTATCAGTTCGAAATTAGATTTAGAGTCTCGAAAGCAATGGGAAACTCATATTAGTTTCTCCCAAGAGTTGCCAATGTTTGAGGATCTTAAAAAGTTTTTAAAACTGCAATTTCGTGCATTTGAATTTTTAGATAATAAATTCATGAAGTCTAAGTATGCCAATTCAAACAGGCCAAAGGTCCTTCATGCTACTAATTCAAGTCCATTCTGTAAGGAAAACCACAAAATTGTAAACTGTAAGCATTTTGCCAAGGAAAGCTGTGAAACTCGCCGTTACTTTGTTCAAATAAACGGATTATGCTTTAATTGCATGGGTTCCAATCATGCTATTAAGTTTTGCCGCGTCACATCTACATGTAATATATGCAAAAAGAGACACCATTCGTTGTTACACCCCAAAGTAACCTCAACCACAACATCATCGAACCAAAAATTGGACGTTGATGGTGATGGTAGTTCAGCGATGTCGGATAAGACAACGTCAAGAGTAAGCGATTCATCATCAAATATACACACATTTTTCAAAACAAGTCACAACAAATGAAGTTTTGTTGGATACTGCGCTTGTTGAGGCTCAGGCACGTAACGGTTGCACACAATTGTTGAGAGCGTTATTGGATCAGGGATTCATAACCGAATCAGCAGTGCAATTGCTTGGAATTAAAAAGATAGGAACTAAAAGTATAATTTCAGGATTAGGAAGTGATAAGGCGAAAGTGTCCTATACATCACGTCTTAATCCTTATAGAGCATATGTTTTAGGTGTAATCACTTCGTTGCTTCCTCAAAGAAAACTTACTAAAGTAAATTGGCCTGAACTGCAAAGCATTACCTTGGCTGATCCGCAATTTCACACACCAAACAAAATTGATGTGTTATTGGGTGCTGATGTTTACAGCAAAGTATTAAAGAATGGATTAGTCAAAGGTTCGGACGGTGCCCTTGTGGCACAAAATACAGCTTTCGGCTGAATTGTATCCGGTCAAGTAAGTGAACCCTCTACTTCAGTTCATTGTCACAATGGTATAGTTGGCATGCATAGTCAAGTCAATGACAATGAATTACTAAAAATGTTTTGGGAAATAAAATCCCCAACCTTTTCCAAGAAATTACTAACAACTGAGGAGCAAAAATGCGAAGATTTGTATAGTAAGACGGCAAAAAGAGATAACACTGGACGTTTTGTCGTTCAGCTTCCATTTCGTGATGAAGATCCTCAATGCAAATATATAAATTCTAGAGATATTGCCGTAAAACGATTTCTACTTCTTGAGCAAAAATTCAAGAGGAATCGAGAAATCAAAGCAAGGTATTCTGAGGTAATACAAGAATACTTAAACCTTGGTCATATGCAGTGTGTGCAGAGCAATGAAAGCTCGAGTCAAATGGAATCAGTTTACCTGCCACATCACGCGGTTATCCGTGAAATCAGATCTACCACCAAGGTCAGGGTAGTGTTCGATGCTTCGTATAAGAGGATATTGCAGTGATATTTGGAGTGACAATGGTAAAAACTTTGTCGGCGCTGCTAAAGAACTAAGCCACTTAGTCAAAGCTGAACAATCTTCAGTGGCTTATGATATCAGGAGCTGGTTACAAACAAATAACGTTAACTGGCATTTCATTCAGCCTCATGTACCAAACTTCGGTGGATTGTGGGAAGCTGGAATATAATCCACGACGTTCCACTTGAAGCGCGTGATAGGGAAATCTACATTAACTTACGAAGAAATGGCCACAGTACTTGCCCAAATTGAGGCTTGCCTCAACTCTCCGCCCATTTCACAAATTAGTACCAATCTCGATGATCCTTTGCCTCCTACACCTGGTCACTGGAGCGAAATTATGAAATTTCACATGAGAACAGCCTAAAACGATGGCAATTGACCCAGCGTATGGTTCAATGTTTCTGGCGTCGATGGTCAGAAGAATAGATTACACATCTGCTGCACCGCTATAAATGGACTAAGGTCAATCCTGAACCACAAATTGGGGATTTTGCTTTGATTAAAGAGGACAATTTACCTCCTGCACGATGGCTCTTAGGCAAGGTAATTGAAAAGCACCCGGGTTTGGAGCAAGTAACGCGCGTAGTTTCTCTTATGTCAAATGGTTCTGTTATTAAGAGACCTATTAGTAAATTATGCATTTTACCTGTTGCAAATTAAAATATAATTAGGTTAAGAAGTAATGAGAACGGAGTTTTCAAACAGTAGTTTAGCAGTGTATCTGTCGTTACTGTTATATGTTTAATTTTTTTAAATTTTAACTTCTAATTAAGAACGTACGTCCGTTCTTGGCGGCCGGTATGTTTATTTATGGTTAATAAAACCTCACTTTGTAAGCTCCAATATGTCATCATTTTTTAATTTGGAGCTCAGATCTCATTTTGTTTTCAACTACTCTTTTACATAAATGAAAGCAATGTCAAAATTTTTATTCATAGCTGGCCTGCCGCGACTTCGTTCGCGTGTTGTCCTAGACTATAAACCTTCTTTTGAATTTGTTATATCAGCCCACTGCTTACAAAGAGAGATATATATATATATATATATATATATATATATATATATATATATCTATATATATCAGATAGATAATATTAGATTCACAATGTTTGCACACTTGCATGCAAGTTGAATACCTACCACTGTATTAATGTTAAGAACTGTATTATCAACTACTGTATTCTTGCAAATAAACTATTTGATTTGATTCCTCTTGAATCACTAAATCTTAAACTTACTAATTGACGCTATTCGTTACTGTACAGTCAGTCTTCTACCCCCTGGTGCTGCTGGTCAGCTTTGGGTTCGCTGTAAACAACGCGACGGCGTCAAACCGGCACTCGAACTCTGGTCCCCCGTGTGGTCAAAGAAAGAAAGAAAGAAGGAAAGAAAGTGTTTTTATGTGGGTTATATGTCCGTTTCGATGGGCTAGTAGAGAGTTTGCTTGGCGGTCAGTTCCTATACAGTACATACGTACGACACGGCGGACATAGCGGTAGAGTGATTATTTCGATGAAGTGGACATTTTCATGCAGTGGACATTTTTACACAGTGGACCATGTGAACCTAAACGAGGAAACGGGCGACTTCTCTGTGTATCTCTTGATACAAAGTCGTTGATATGGAAGGCGTGAGGAAAGGCATATGACGACAATGACAAGAATACTCGCATCGCAAGTTGTAGGGTTAATAAAAAAACGTTTATATACTTATTTTAATTCGTTAAAAAATTTTATTAGCTGCGCAAGTAAACAAAGTATAAACAAATTAACTAGTTTTAACTAATCTAATATAATTTAACAGTAATAAATTATATGTATACTTAATTAATAACGAACCTATTTTTAATTAAGGGAAAATATACTTGATTGAGAGATGTGGATAATAATTATAATCTTGTCAAACAGTAAAAAATTCAAAGGATTGAGGTAATATGACAACTATTTACATGCGAAAGTTTTTGACGTCGATTCAATTCATTAGGTACATTCATGCCAATTTAGATAATAACCACGTACTGATAAAATACAAACTTACAACGAATTGTTATCGGTACCTATTGTGCTTTTCTTTTTATAAACTTCGAACACAGCCATTTTAAATTCTATAATAAATTATTGTTTATAAATTATGCTACTCCTTACACGTAACCGGGTGAGTCAGCGATTCGCTTTCCACATTCGATTTAAATGAGCGTCCTAATCTATCACGAATACTGTGCTATAATTCTTATTTTAAAACATACACGACAAAAATACAGGTTTTTTATGGAAGCTACTTTGACATAAGGAAGTCTGATTGTAGCGACGAGCAATAATGTTTTTACAGCAAGGTGTTTGTGTGTTGATACATCTCATGAAATGCATAATATCTATTAAACATTTATTTGCCTCGATATATTTCGATTATGCGATCCTGATCGACATATTCGAAGATATGAGGAGCGTCCATCAATATGCCGACCGTCCCCGCCGTGGTGACGATGAAGAATATATACAGCTGCAGCCTGTCGATTACCATCGCCACGTACTTCCAGTCTTCGCGCGTCTAGAATAAGCCAACACATCATAAGGTAAATATTTTCTACAGTCAGCTCACTTAAAATTGGTGTAGATTATGAGTGGTATTTGAACCGGCGATATCCGCATACAAGGCGGGGCGCTAACCACATAGCTACGCCTTATCCGTATTCAGTTCTGTTCGACCGATATTTGGCCCGTACGTCGGTCGCGTACCGTGTCAACCAAATTGTATGGGTGACGTAGATATGCGCGCTGACGCGCGACATCGTCGAACTTAAGTTGTACATTATGTAGGTGTCGCTACATGACCGATGCGACGTACACACTGACCGTCGATCGAACACTGAATACGGTCTAAGGAAATATTTTTAGTGAAGATACTTCGACATTTTAAAAACATGTAATAGATAGACTTAAAAAATACCTGTATGTAAAGGTCTTCGTTGCGCAAGTGTTCTGCTATAAACTCGACTGCTTCAGTCGCTTTGGCGGCTTCGGGCGACAACAACAGCGAGTCTGAGCTTTCGGACTCGCGGCGCTCGCCGCCCAGCCCGAGGCCGCCCAGCGCGCCCAGTCCGCCCAGCGCGCCCACCTCCCCGCCCCCGGCCGCGCGGTTGATCTTGCAGTTCGGATGATGCAGATCAGACAGCTCCATCGCCTCCATTTTACTTTGTTTCCCGTCGATTGAGCTGCAAGTCAGACGAAACGTTCACTACCCAAACTCGAGTCTGATTCTTATCAGATGACAATATCTTGCTTTACCTGATGTGCTTAGGTAGGTCGTGCGGCGCGGCGGCGTGCGGCGGTGCCCCCATCCCCGGCATCTCCATCATCCAGCGCAGACGCGTTTTCCTTGGCCGGCGCATTAGCAGCGCGGCCGGCAGGTAGTGAAGAAACACACTGCGGATCCACAGCGGCATCCTGCAAAGAAAATGGTAACATGTGAGTACCTACTTTAGGGTAGCGTTAATGGAGTAATGCTAATTGATATTTACCTGTGGGTCCTTGGGCCTCTGAAATTCCAATTGATGATAATGACTGTAACGAGAATACTGACGGTATTCATAATAAAAGTGAAGAGTAGATATTTCGCAATAAGCGGTAACACCAGCGAGGTCGGCGGGAGGATTTTTGACACCAGCAACAGGAACACGACCAGTGACAGCAAAATACTAATACCCAATGTGACCTGGAACAAAAATAACCATCATTAGATGAATAGATATGAACTAAATTGATGTTATGATATTTATTATCGTTTTGGATACCTACCTTTTCTCCAGCCTCTGCAGGCAAGTAGAACACCAAAACACAGAGGAATGAAATCAGTACGGTTGGTAGAATCAAGTTGACTGTGTAGAATAGAGTTTTCCTTCTGATGATGATATAGAATGTAATATCAGTTTCAGTTGGATGAGTTGTTCCTTCATAGATATTCAAATAGGCGGGCACTTCAATGATGTCCCATGTTCCAGACTTCCAATAATCCGAGAGATCCACGAAGTTTTTGTTATTGTATAAGGCAAGGGATACTTGATCTCCGTTGAAAGTCCAAGAACCAAATTTCATGATACATGTTTGTTGATCAAAGGGGAAGTAAGTTACGTCGATGGTGCAAGAACTCTGAAAAATTATATTGTTGGTATAAGTCATGAAGCATAGCCTTAAGTTCTAAAAAACAAATACAAGCTAAGTTGCTCAATGATATCGCACCTGGTAAATAGCTGGGGGAACCCACAGTACTTCTCCATTTGGATAGATAAGAACGTTGGATTTGTATCGTACTTCGTAATTACCATCGGCGCTGGAACAAGACATTAACTCAATGAAACTCCATTGCACGAACTTCTTGTAGTAGGTTATATCTATGAGAATCTAAATAGTAGTTAGTAATGGCGTCAAATATATTTATTTTAGTTTAGTTTTGTCTTTATTAACATACGCTTTGGTGTTGTGTCTAAACGCAGTATCTTTTTAGATGCCACTATACAGCGAATGGTGGTGAATTTACAAAAGATATATAACTAAACCAACTTGTTGAAAAGTACGATGTCTGGCTTCCAGACTTTGTCCGGCGGCAGTCGCAGCACGCCGATGCCGCCGTAGTCGGCCTCGTCCCACATCAGCTGGTAGTCCATCCACACCAGTCTAAGCCACACGTTCGATTTCATTATCTGGTTCTTTTCGTTCTGCAATATGGAATTTGCGTATATACATTACTTAAGAGTGTAAATTGCGTCGTGCCAACTTCTGGTTTCTTCATCTTTAATAGGAAATCCTCATCTGAAATTGACAACTAATGTTAACTGACTAGTGACTACAAACTTTTTGTTGGTCTAGGTCTCCCTGTTGTTTACAGCTCTATTTAAACTTGAAGTTCCTTTATAACACGGAAGCCTTCTTCCGTGATTAGCACTTATCATTATAACTTTCTTGCTAATCTCCTTCAAATACAAGCCAAAAAGTACTTACGACGTTTATGAGCTGAACGAATGCCAGGCCGAAGCGCACGTCCACCTTCTGCGTCATGTTCTGGACGGGCCGGATGAGCTTGTTGTAGCCGCGGAAGAGGTCGCGCACCAGGCGCTCCTCGTCCTCCGAACACCATCCTGGAAACGCGAATAACGTTAGGTAATAATTAAATATCCGCCCAGCGTCATATAGACCTAAACTGCAATGACTAGGTTCCTAAAAATCAACAGACTTTACATATTAAAACCATGTAAACACTAGGTCAATATAGGTATCTGTGTAGTATGAATATCGAAGCTATAATATTCAGATCAGCTAACAGTGATATTGGCAGGTACTAAGTTAGTTATAGCACCAGTCTGTAGTAGGAGCCTATGTAGTATGAACAAATTTCGAGACCTCAGAAGTAGGCGAGCAGACCTAGGGTTTGAGTGTTTGATAACGAAAGCGACGGATGAAAGACAAATATGGAGTGACGTGAAAGGACAAAATAAGTAATGGGGATATCTGGAGAAGTATAAAAGTAGCGCTGGTGAAGTGACAGAAAGATGAGGAGGCTATGTTATGCGAAGGGATGAAATTTATGCGGAGGGTTGAAAAATATATTACGATGAAGATGGTGAATATGAATGTGGTTGGATCAACGAGAAAGCTCTACAGAGAGAGAGAGAGAGAGCGAGATGTTGTGTCGCCATTGTGCCTAGATAGGGAATAGAAGCATTTATGAGCAGTAATGGTGGCAGTCGGGCTCGCAATTTATTAAAATGTACAATTTAAATAATACATTTTCGCTAGCAAATGAAAAACCAAAAGTAAACGACAAATAAAGAGTTCGATATAATTTATTTGTTTCAGCTGCATTACTTCAGGTTTGAATTAATTAAAGTGCATATTTATTATTACTTTGTGAAACTTCGTATGGGAAAAATCTCACTGAATGACTCCTTAAATCTAGTGTTTTAAGGTAGTATTAATGATTATAGTTATCTGTATTATCTTATCAGTATCACACATTCACATTTTTGTAATCAGGTCGCTCGATTTTGAAATATATCATTATTTAGATGCAATTGTATACTGTCACGGGAGGACTGACCATTCTATTTATTCAATTAAAAGGAAAGCAGAACTGTTGTTTTTGTGAAAACTGACATCCAAATGAGTCAGCTGTTTTTCATGGAGCGTGAACAAAAGTTTAAGCATGTATTTCTACCCGTTGTATCGTTTCTGCTGGATAGAACCTGCGAATGTCATATTTATGTTCTTAATCGTACCTATATAACATGGATATATATATGGATAAGCATTTTGTTCATGGAAACGTAGGTTCCTAATCACCTCACTACACAATATAAGGGTAATAATTAGAGCAGGATACACATTAAGAGAGACATTAAATACCTTATCTAATAAGAAATTCATAGCCAGATGAAAGCTACAACCGTACAGCTGCTCTCTATAGAGCCATCTCAAAAACATAACATTCATTCTATGTGATGCTGCAGCGGCGACAGATCAATAAGATGTGCCGCGAGATAAATGTCGAAGACCTGCATCTTTTATAATGACTAATAACCAGCTGATAAATACAATATTTATGACAAGGTATTAAAATTCATAAATGTTAATTCAATTAATTTCACAGTTTAATCTACTTATAGATATTCATAAGCCGGCCGATTTCTGTCGAAACGAGATACATACAAGTGAATTAATAACTCATTTAGCGCGATAATTCTTCTTCAGTACTTGATTGTCGAAATCTTTAATTTGGCCATTAATTTCTTTTATTTAAAAAAAGTATTTAGCGATCACAAGATATATATTGAAAATTTGCCAAAATCGGTCTAGATAATCGCGTAGGAGACGTCTCGGCGGTATCTTTCGGCTCCATATGTACGGTCGGGCAGCACGTAGCGTTAGTTTTTCTGTTAGCAATAAGGTGTTAGCGTTGTACCTGAGTAGAGGACGGTTAGCAGCGCGGCTGTGAGCAGGCAGGCGCGCGACCCGCCCGACATGGCGGCGCGCACTGCCGCACGCAGCCCCCGCTCCCGCGGCCCCCGCCGCCCTGCACCGCCCGCCCAGCATCATGCGCCCCGCGCTCCAGACCTATGCATCTAACCCCCGGTACCACTATCATACCCCACATTCTAGGTAGGTTGACGCTCTCTGTAGGTATGCGGTAGCGGAGCAGCGGTTTTCAGGCGTACATAGCTATATTGCATTGTTGGATACTAAGGTATGCCTGCTTTCCCATCTTCTCATAATGAATAGATGCACCATTACGGAGAGTAACTAATAAGGAAATATATTTTCTCATCAAAAATTTGTTGTGTGGGAGCCCTAGCCTATAGAGATACTTACGGAAAATAGCCTATTAGGATATACTTAGTCATATTATTTTTCCTGGAGACATAGCGGGACCTTCGCATAGTACCAAGTGGGTTTTCATCAATTTGCATTGCAATGAGGGCCGGCGGGCGCGGCGCGCATGTGCGGCTATCCCGCGGGAGAGCATCGATTGCGCGCCCGCCCCCGCCCTTCCTTGCGATTCACTGAATGTGGGTCAGGGTCAACTTAATCCATTTTATACATACTGCCAATTGTTCCAGGCGAGATAATGAACCAGCCTTACGTGTGCCCTCGCGATCTTATTTCGTCGGAATTTCCAGAATTTTCCGGTTCATTTTCTTCCTCAGTATAGCTTGATGCAATATATTCCTCTAGGTTCATTTAAAATTGTCAGATATGTTCCTTTGGAATGTTTCGTATAAAAGGGTAAAATGAAATATCGGAGAGTAAATTGAATAAAACATTGTCAGGGTATTGTTTCATTTGTTTATATTAATAATAATTAACTTAAATTCAGTGAATTAATCCTAACAATTGAACAAATGGGATGAATAGGTCGTCCCAGTGAGTGACGGCGGAGACACGCAGCGTCCCACCGATTCGTAGGTTACCTTAGCGGTGAGGTGGTGGTCCGTGACTCCGCCGTCAGTGCCCCGGGCAACCACAAAGTGGCTGCTGAGACACAATATACATATAACAATAAATAAACAGACGTCGGAAAACATCATCTCATAGCAATAGGCGTTCGCAACTTCCTCTAAAAGGAACACCTATTTAAATTCTCTCAGCTATATCTCAGAGAAGGAAAACATAATGAAACTGCATGGATACGTCCTCTTCCATTTTACAGTATCCATACATTGGCTTCGACACTAGGGACGTTTTCCTTCTAAGAGCGTTTCAACAATGTTTTCAAGAAAACGTTTTGAAATAAATTATTTTCGAATTATGAATAATATGAATAAGGACTGGGTCGATACCTAAGTTGGTAGACGTTATGCAAAGTAATAAAATAATGTGTGAGGGATGACGCGACGCGGGAGTGTGGCGGCGAGCGCAGACTCCTCGGCTGCCCGGTGACTGTAGGCACCTCTCGACTATTTCCTCTATGTCCAATAACAGGTAACTGATCTTTACAATTATATTTACAAATATTGAATGCATGGCACGAACAAATAATACGAATCGTTTTCAAGAATAGGTATGATGATTAACAATTGTAAAGATTTACAGAAAAGAAGACTGCTCAAGAGTTAAAATTATTGCAACAGATAATGTGTTGAATGAATACTCATGAATGTGATTATGACCACGTAATTAATTTATTATTTGTATAAGTCATTCCGAAAGACCCAGATATGATTTTAATAAAATAACGCTTTGAATAACTACAACTTTAACGAACGTTTATTACAAGTAAGCTATAGTAATCCGTGGTTTTATTACCATTTATAACAATATCGACCCGTTCACAACGAGGCATATCACAACCTGTACCAATTGAATCAACATTGTTTGTAAAGTTCTACACTAGCTACTGACACAAACACGTCTGAAAATAAAATAGGGAACCACGATTCACGGAATCGAACATGAAGAAAATAAAGGGCCATCGCTTAGTCATTGCCCATGTACTAAACTGTACAATAGATTTTAAGATTCGAGAAAGATCTAACAAAGCTTAAATTTTAATTGCGAATCAGGTCGTTCAACGGTATGAAGGAAGACTTTTTTGTGCTAATTTTTGAACTGGTCATCAGTAGAATTAGCCGCGACCACTTGAACGGTGCCTAATCTAGCGAGGGCTGCAGCCTGGCCAGGGCTGGGCCGGCACCAACTACTGCCGCGTCGGGCCCGCGGGTGGCGGGGGCCGAGCTTCGCTCTGTCGGGACTGGATCGGACTCCCCGTACCATCGTACAGTGCTTGGAAGGAGGTATAGGATGCGAGTCGCGCGCAGGGGAGCTTACAGAGGTCTCAGGATAGGATATCAGTTGGATAGGCAGTATTTGCAGGAATGGCAGTCATCTGTACTTATACTATAGGGAGGCGCGCGCAGCGAGGCCAGCGGCAGCAACTTTACCGTGGCGTCGACGCACGCGCCATATCGCACATCACAACTTAACAAGTATTCGCTTTATCACAGATTGTTACAATACAGATCCGCAAGCGGGCTGGTCGCTACGACACCATGATGTGTGGCGCGGACAGTAGCACGGCTAGCGTGGCAATGATTGTGAACAGGGTAAAGATAATAAGGCACAGTCTGTCCACGACCATGGCGGCGAACTTCCAGTCGCGCGAAATATCCGCATCTTCATCATCCTTGCGCATCTGGAATTCAAAAATAACATGTTACAGGACATCTCCCATTCAATTATTCAGCAGTTTCGATATGCGATAGAACTATGGCACGTACCTGATCTGTGATGACTCGAAGCTCTTTGAGAATGAGCGAGAGTTCGTAGTCGACACCGAAGCAGCTGTGCGCCGCCCCCAGCCCCGCGCCGTTCTCCTCGGCCCCCCTGCAACAGAGCGGCCGTGAGCGCGGCTCCACAGCGTGCCCTAACTACGGGTATGAGCCGAGGAACAGAGGGCACTACTGGATTTATGCTCGTCATGATAAAGAGGACTCCAGAATTCGAGTGGAAGACTAAGTGAAAAGTGAAAGTAATGAATTTAAGTATAATATTCATTCGTAAATGTAATGATAATGCTGTAAGCTATATTGGTCGGGTCTATATACTGCGGAACGTTCGAGGCGGGGGTGTAATATCGTATCCGTGCTATTTACGGCGAGTAGTGTTCGTGTAGATCGTCGAGGGACCTGTAGTATCGGCAGCACGGCGGCTGCTGTGTTTGCGTATGGCGGAAATCGTCGTCGATGTCGAGCACGTTCGCTAACAGCGACTTGGAGGAGCGCTCGCGCAGCTCCAGGTCCGGCGGCGGCGGCGCGCGCGTCGTTGGCGGGGTCGCCGCCGAGCCCGGTCGCGACATGCGCAAGATCCATGGCAACCAATACAGGAATACGCAGCGGATCTGCGCATACAAACATAACACACGCGTTAATTGGCAGTACAAAGAAAACGATTGATTTCATTACGCTCAGGATTGGAATAAAATGCATATTCACCCAATCACTCATTTCGTGTGTGTCTGCGTGCCGATGGTGGTAGTTGAGGATGAGTATGGTGGAGACGACCGAGGAGGCCACCATGAACATGATGCAGTTGAAGTAGGTCCCCAGCAGCGGCACCGCGTCCGAGGTCGCCGGCATCGTCTCCGCCACCATGTTCAGGAACACCGTCAGCGACAGCAGGATCGTGACACCTGGTAAATGTTGATTTACTTACTCCATACAATTGGAAACATTGGAAACTTGCTCACAAGCCAGTTTTATACAACCCTAGAAAAAACGAACAGTCGGCTCGACGACAACGGTTACCCATTCGAGTTTGCCTGATGGAAAGCGGCAATTGTCGTCCGTAACATCTATTGATTCATATGATATTTAATGTTTTCTTTGCATAGATCCCTACGGTCCAACGGTCCGCCTGATGGAAAGCGGCCTCCTTCGACCAGGACGCAACCTAAGGGGAGCAGATGCAGTGCCGGCAGTTGAGGTGCCTGTAGATTGCCTTTTGAAGAATCCCATGTTATAGTGCAAATGAAAGACACCGAGAGCGATCTCATTCCACAGCACATCATCACATAGATTCATCAGATAAAAAACAGAGCGTTAAGTTTTGCCACTATGAGTGTAAATCTGGATCTTTAATAATTGCACTAGCTATCTTAAAATCAGAACACAACTACGCACTTGCTTGATGGTAGGTGCAAAGGCTAATCCCATCCAAGCGCAATAATGAGGCTGGACAGCGTCCTACCTCCGGTAACTCGGCCTAACAGCTTACCTAAGGAAAGCTTCTCGCCGGAGTCGGGCGGCAAGGTGAAGCCAAGGAGGGCCATGGAGGCGATGAGCACGCAGGGCACGATCAGATTGAAGAAATAGTACAGAGTCTTCCGTCGAATCACCACCGCGAACGTGATGTCGATGTACGGCTCGGGGCAGCAGTTGTAGTAGATCTCGTTGCGCTTGCCTGGTACGCCTGCGTTCGTACAGTTTAGTTAGTCAGCATCATGAATAGGCCAGCATTTTTCTATACATTATTTTTGGAAAATGGCGATTCAAAACATTTTCACTCACCGATGAGTTCCCATTCTCCGTTCGTGACAAAACTGCTGATATCTCCACCCGATTCGTCTTGTAACTGAACATCCAACTGTAAAGAAGTTGTTAGTTGTAAAGTAGAGAATAAATAGGTTAGCGGATATTTCCGCTCCTAATAATTATCGTTAGTTCAATAATAAATAAATAAATAATGGACGAATATGGACAAATTCACACAGCGCCATCTAGCCCCAAAGTACTAGTTAACTGGTAGTTAACTGGTAAACTATTTATATACTTTTTTTTCAATGTATTTATTTATTATTTATTTATTTAAAACTTCATGCACATTACATGTGTTCCAAATTATTATTCAATTAGACAAACATGTATATGTTGACTTTCGGATGTTCCTCAAATGAAGCAAGCTCAGGTATGTGCGGAATGAGAGCCGTCATGCATTAGGGGTGAGGATTCTAAATCACTAGTAATAATATTGTCGTATGTACGCAGTATGTACGGTTCACTTTCCGCACAGATTCTATATTAATTTACTTGATGTCCATCATAAGTCCAGCTGCCGAACTTCATCTCGCAGCGCTGGTCGTCGAAGGGGAACCAGGTGATGTCGATTTTGCAGGTGCTCTTAAAGATGCCGGGGGGCACGTAGAGGCACGAGCCGTTGTTCCGCACCACCACGTTGGTAGGGTACGTGCTGTCGAACCCTTCGTCCGCACTATAGGAGGAATTAGACGATTAACGATGTAGGTCACGTGGTACGTTTACCAGCGAGGGCTACGCTGTCTGCAGTACAGGCTGCATTTAAAAATTCAAAAATGCAGTTTTGTCATTGGCATTTATACCACAATGTACTAATTTTTTTAAATGTATTTAGCTGCTGTACTATGAAACTATGAAATGAACTAATAAATAAAAAAATCCCGTGATGGATTTAGCTATCGATTTAGGATGGAGCTATGGATTTCCATTCCATTTCCAGCTTTGTGCGACTCGTAAGCTAAAGTGCCCACTACGCGAGGATCTCAAAATCAAATGAAATGAAGGATGCAAGAAATTAGACCCTACCAGAAATATCGGTTAGTGACGATGAAGGTAGCAATTTATTTATTAACGGTGTAGTTAGGTACCTCTGTTACTTTAATTAATGAGTAGAAACTCTTTAATGCACTTAATTGTTCTGTTAAAACAAACATTTTAATTGCGTATTTATAATTAAATGATTTATATTAAATACGTACGAGCGTCGGTGGCCGAGCGGTGACAGTATCCGACTCGTAAGCCAGAGGTCCCGGGTTCGAATCCCGCTCCGGTCATGTACCAATGACTGTTTTCTGAGTTATGTACATTAGTTGAATACTAACCGATGTTCTTACGGTGAGGGAAAACATCGTGATGAAACCTGCACATTCAGGCGACTGGATGTGTAACCATGATCCAATCTGGTCAGGTTCCCCTGGTAACCTAACCTAACCTAACCTAACCTGACCTGCCAAATCCTGGATCATGGTCAAGGCGGACCCCGGCTCTCGTACGCGAGAGCACAACCAGGACATTAACGTCAAGATGATGATGATTTATATTAAATACGCAACGGTTCATAAGTGAGACTTATCTACCCAATACCGTTGTATTGTGTTTTAATAAATTGAATGACGTTATTTTTCAATATGATATATCTAAACGGCACTTGTCAGAGAAACATAACTACTATACTGTTTAACGGTAAGTATTGGAAATCCACTAGTATTGTGTTGGCTCTACGGTATTCGTAAAGTAGGTAAGCTTTTTACTCGAGTGCGGCCAAGCCCAAAATGAGAGGCTATTAAGATATTAGATTCTTAATAAGGTAAACGGCCTGCCTGATGGTAAGCAGTCACCGCAGCCTATGGAC
Organism: Blastobasis adustella; assembly: GCA_907269095.1. Lineage (NCBI taxonomy): Eukaryota > Metazoa > Arthropoda > Insecta > Lepidoptera > Blastobasidae > Blastobasis > Blastobasis adustella. The sequence continues at coordinate 9,630,626 of OU026123.1, read as the reverse complement.
GTTTGCAATACCAGGGGCATCGTTGCCGACCCCGTATAAACCTTTTCAACAAAGCCAGCCAGAAAATATAAAACCAGTTTAGAGTTGTTGAGTTTAGTTGAAGATGAGCCAGTTTGTATGGAACGCCATCTTTCGTTTACAACATATAAATGAATGATTGTTTATTGTAGATACCTGTTGTACATGAGGACATCTGGTTTCCATAGCCTATGCGGCGGTACCCGCAAATCCTTCACGCCACCAAAATCCGATGTGTTCCATCTCAAATTCATGTCATTCCACTCCTGTGCGAGAAAGTTCCGTTTTATTACATTAGATAATCACTTTACAATTAATGCGATGTGTTCTAAGATGTTGCCAAGTTATTCACATTAACCCGGCCCATGTAGAATGTCAATCAGCAAACAAAGGGGCTAATGGATTAACGTAATTGCTTGGCAAACATAATATCAGTTAACGTCGCTGAACACTTGTGCATCAGCTTAATTTGAATAATGTTTATACTCACTAGTTTTAGCCAGATGTTTGTTATTAAGAGCTGGTTCTTCTCATCCTGGGGAATAGAAAATATAGGTTTGAAGCTATAGGTACTGCTGATCCAGACCATAATATAATTGAATCTATACATAATATAAAACAAAGACGCTTCTCGCCGTCTGTCCCTATGTATGCATGTATGTATTTATGTACGCATATATCGTTTAGACTACGCAACGGATTTTAATGCGGTTTTCAACAATAGATAGAGTAATTCAAGGGGAAGGTTTATAAGCAAGAAAAAAGGGGAGGGAACGGTGAAGTAGGAGTACGCGAACGAAGTCGCGCCGGGTCCACTAGTTAACATCAATAAAATAAAGAATAATGGAGTCGTAGTTTATATTATTTGTACGTCTCATGTACAAGGTAGTGAGTACTTTGACAGAGATCTGAAATAAAGTTATAATCATAATATACGTGGTAAAGGCGAAAAAATGGGCAGAGCACTACTTTGAGTAATTATTGGATGGAGGCCTAGCACTCATTCCCACAGCTGCAACTTCTGTTTAGCCATGATCTACAACGGTGACATAAACGAGCTATACCCAGGTCATACCTTGGACGATACAATAAAAGCTGCAACAAGTTATTAAGAAGGTAAATTTCCCCTAAGCTGAGAAAGTGCGAAAATTCAGTTGACAAAGTATACTAACGAAAAGCAAACACTTAAGTACCTACAGTCAATCAAAATTGGCTAGATGCAAAACGCACAACGGACACTGACTAAACGAATAAAATAAATAATAACTCCAGCCACAGCGCTTTAAGGCTCTGAAGTTACCTAATGTTGCCACAAGATCCATGTAATAAACGACGCCCTGACTGCAAGTAATATTATATTCCTCTCATGTTTCCAAAGTTCCCACTCCCATAACTGTGCAGTATGTTGCGCAGTTTATTCGACCAAGGAATCATATTATGCACTTACAGTATGGCGAAGGAAGAGCTTATATGGAATCAGCTTTGCTTTAATGTAAAGTTAAGTACTACGACCGGTCAAGAACTAGCCAACACAATGATAATCTCGAACCACTCTATCACGAAACGACGGAAAGAATTTAAATAAGTGGCGTCGTTCGCTAGAATTCTTTCATTTGTCCTGCTATTTATTCAATAATCTCTCGTATACTTAGAGATAGAGGAAAGTGGACTTTTAATAATTTCTCGACGCCGTACCTAATTGGAGGCACGGTGCTGTATTTCCAGACCAACAGGAAGTATTCCTGCCGACACAGGCACGGCACCTGTGCCCATCGTACGGTACTAACAAAAATATTTATGCCAAACGCTGACTTTGCAGAAGCTTACAACGATGGGTTCTGTTGTGTATTGTTAATACTTGGTTATTTCATGCAAACGCTCCAGTCATGTCAGAGAGTGATGCTCAGCTTACATACCACGTCTATAATCTGCATGAGCGTGAGGCCGAAGGAGAGCTGCAGTGGGTCGCTCTCGTTGATCACGGGCCTCTCCAGCACGTTGTAATGGTCCAGCAGGTGGTGCAGCAACTGCTTCTCGTGGTAGCCCCCGGACGCTCCTGTGTAAGGGGAAAAGTTATTTTAAAATACCACCCTAGTGGATAGTGCAACAAGGCGGTTTGGTCCTGTGGAATAATATACCACTAAAACATTTTTAGTAATTTGTTTACTGAAAATAACAAAAGCTCATAACGCTTTCTGCTAAAATTTATGTGGAGCCAAGCACTTAAATCTGCAAGCTATATCTCTATAAACCCTGTCCATTAAAGCCCTGTTCTTCTTGGTCAGAAAGTATGGCTTGGCCTAGACAATGAAAGTTACGTTACTGATTTCTTAATTTTCTTGTCGTTTTTGTGCATATTTAAAAGGAATTTGATATACATTTAGTTAGAGCGTCGATGGTCTAATAGTTGGCGGGAAAGTCCAGAGTTCAATCCCCAGTGCGGCCATGTGACAATGACTTTTTATGAGTTATGTACATTGAAAATTAATCGATGCTCGTAAGGCGAGGGAAAGCATCTTGAAGGAACCTGCATATTCAGGCGACTGAATGTGTAACCATGAATATCTGGAGGTTCCCCTATTAACATGGTATCGGAGGTCAGATGGCAGTTGCTCCGTTGTAATTACCAGATCTGCCAAATCCTGGATCATGCATATTCAAGGCGGACCCCAGGACACCAAGATAATAATATAGTTCCATCATGAATGCACAAAAACATTTAATGCAATACTGTGATCTCCAATCTGACTGCCAGGCGTGGAGATTATGGCAAAATCTTCTACAATTTAAAGGTCAACAGTCGACTGTTCATACTGCTGACGGTAACTATAACCAGCGCAATGAAGCCTTTATCATTACATACTAGCGTATAGCCGCACGATTTATAAATTCAAGTTTAATGTTTTTAACAAGATTGCTGAACCGCAGGTGCACTGTCCCTGTGAGGACATGCCTCATTGTTATGTATTTATACTGGCCAACTTATCCTTCTGAAACGTACCGTCACAAGCACTGTTGCTCGGCGGCCAAAACAAATAAGGCTGGCTTGACCGAATCCTGCCACTGGTAAGTGTTAACTTACCGTTAACCATTGGGTACAACGTAGTATGTAGTACTACTACTATATACTACATATTACCGCAATGCCATTTCCATATATTCCCCTGCTGTTTTCAATTACCTAGATTCTATAAATGCATAGATTCATGTCGTGAATAGTCAAGAAAGAGGCCAGTAATAAGCCTGTGGCCAATAGCCTATGTTAAAATACTTGAAATTGCAATCTTAAGCATGATTTTTTTTTTATTTAGAAGGCGAGTGTCGACTCTCTGGTACTATTATCTCTACAATTACAGATCGAATAAACGCCAAATACTCATCACCAAGGATGAGACTGAGCGATGTGAACACGAGAAGTAGGAAGGCGAACCCTGTGCCCTTGTATGCCGCGCGAGATCTCAACCGGGATAGACGCCAGGATGATGATGACCATATCCACATATCAGCCATGACAGTTTCAAATATTTTACATACTTGTAATTGGTATGCATATCAGCCACATGCCATCAAGAAAAGAGTATTTAATTGCCTTAATATGTAATTTCTTGGTGTCTTAATAAATAAAGAAATGATTGTGAACGTACCAACGTGATTTAATATTAAAACGAACGTTTGTTTACTCGTATACCTACACTACAGTTTGGAAGGTGTTTGGCTAGATATTTTTAAATTGTATTTCTCATGTATCACGTAAAAACTACTGAACGGATTTGATCAAATTTAGCAATGTTGTAGCGTATATTATATCCCAGAAAAATACAGGCTATAATAAATCGTGCAATGCATATTTAATTTCAAAAACCGAATTTTATGCGGGCGCCATCACGGGAAAAATATCCTCACCATGTCAGCCGAAAAACGTACACTGCTGGGCATAGGCCTCTCTAAATGAACTCCACAAAGACCAGTCCTCGTCTGCCTGGTGTAACATCAAGGATAACTAATAGATGTGGAATTCTTTTCTTTTTTCTTTTCTTTGCCCGGCCGCTTCTGTTATTATGATGGTTACACAAACATAACCGACAGAAAAACGGCGGAAATCACCCAACAAAGTATATTATTCAAATATTTGCGAATAAATTACTTCACTGATTTTAACGAAACAAAGCTATGAACCGTATTGATTAAACTGGCTTTCAAACAAAAAAAAACCTATACACAGACAAACATATACACATATATAACAACATATACACAGACAAACATTTACACATATATCCACAGATCAACACGTCAAACTTATAACACGCCTTTCTTTCGTCGAAGGATAAAAATTACAATATAAATCAGAGCTACTGTTGTTTCATTAAATTATGTCTGGGGCAGCTTATCAGATTCCGATTAGAATTTTTGTATTTTTGTTTGGAATTAATAAACTCAAAATCTACTTGACCGATTTTTAAATATCTTTTACTATTGGAATGCTAAAATATCACTGAGTAACATAGGCTTCTTGTTTTCCCGGGAAAATAATAGGTTAGTAATAATAATAATAGGTAGGATTCAATAGTTCACAGATATCCGATATGCGCACGGGTGAAAGCCGCTGAGAACGGCTAGTCGTGTATATGATTGTTAAGGCGATAAGACTCAATAAATATTTAGAAGAGCTTCCTAATTTATCTTCTGCTTACAATACGTGATAAATGATATGACACGTCGATATGTTTTTTAAATAATAAAACTTTTAGCTATCAAGAAGTCTTTGGGAATAAGTATGACATAACATCATAGGTGACAGGACTCTGCCTAGAAGTCTGATTCGTCCACCTGCATGGGTACCACCCCTGCTCAATTTCACTGCCAAGTATCAAAGTTTGCATTGTAGTGTTCGGATTTGAACGAGAAGGTAGCCAGCACAATTATGGGCAAGAGACATACTGGATTTTTGTTGTAGTTTGCCTTTTTCCATACGCATAAATCGTAGATATAATGAGCGACCGTTACCAAAACTATTGCAAAGTAACCTTAATCTGGCAATTTTTTTTACTCTGTTACCGTTATCCGTTGCCGTATTCCATCAGACAGGCTGTCTGCTAGTTTGTCACTGCCAAGCACAAAATAAATTATAAATGATTGTGCTATTAATTAGGGAATTCTCGCATATCTCTCGATCTCAACCCATCGCTTCTTAGGCCGCCCCCGGGACAAATTTCCGATATTATACACCTACCTTTTTAAAGATTATTAAATTGATATACAGTTTTATTTCATTCATAATTGGAGTACTAAATTGATAGGATGTTCAGGATAACGGACGGATATCCGCTTCAGTATTTAATTAAAAATCGTAAGCTATGGTATTTTATTTTATCGACAGTAGATAACATAAAATGCGAGTATTTCTGGTCGTTACCACTCCATTATGTTCAGTAATAATATTGAAAGAAAAGCATATTCTTTTTACTATAAGTTAGTAAATAACCGGCCAAGACGTGTCGAGTAGTGTAGGGTTCTGCAGTTACCTATGCAATTTGTATTAAATGTTTACTTTAAAGTGGGCTCGCGTAACTTTGTTCGCGTGGCGGTCTTCCCCTACCCTACCCTACTCTACACCTAACATACACCTACCCTACCCTACACTTACCCTACCCTACCCTGCACTTACCCTACCTTACACTTACCCCACCATACCCTACACCTACTTTTCACCCACCCAATCCAACTCTTTACCTACCTATCCTTTTTGTTACATACAAACCTTGCCCGACAATTATAAACACAACATAGAGAATTAATTAAATTGGTGCAACCGTTCAGAAATCAGGTATATGGGAACATAACCTTGGGTTATATTTTTGCAATTTTCCTATTGAACTCTAATTTTATGAAGATAAATTATTGCCTATATTACTCGCTGATAATGTAGCTCTCTATAGGTGAAAGAATCTCACTGATGTCATAATATTGCATTGTCATCTGACTTACATGCGTAGGCAAAATATCAATCCAATCGAATACCAGAAGTGGGTGAAATACTGTATGGATGGTCCAGTATAGAGTGCCAAGCCAAGTCATCATCATCTTTGGCGTTAATGTCCTGGTTGTGCTCTCGCGTACGAGGGCCCAGGGTCCGCCTTGACCATGATCCAGGATTTGGTCAGGTAATTACAGTGGAGCGACTGCCATCTGCCCTCCATGACCCTGCTACCAGGGGAACCTGACCAGATTGGATCATGGTTACACAACCAGTCGCCTCAATGTGCAGGTTTCATCACGATGTTTTTCCTTACCGTAAGAGCATCGGTTAGTATTCAACTAATGTACATAACACAAACATAACAGAGACAGAAAACAGTAATTGGTACATGACAGGAGCCTTGCTCAAATATGACATACACGGTATTTGACCCACTTCCTTCTCACGTAAGTAAGTTAGATGACTCTTTATATTATTATAGATACCTGCGTTTTTCTTTTGTGTAGTAAAAATCGTATCTAATTTAAATGAACCAATGAGCATGTGGTATTCAGCCTCAGTAGTTAATAGTTTAAGCAATTGTTTTGGAAACGGATCGCTAAATCTGAAAGTGTTCTTTGCACACCCTCAATATTTTAAAAATACCTATCCAACGACATCCCACACAATCGGCTGTACGTTAAAATGGAATTTCCCCCCGCTTTATTTGTAGGGGAGCCAAATCCAAATAAAAGTACTTTTTAAATATTTTATTTTACCTACTTTAAATCCGGCTTGCACCAAATTCTTAAGCCCTAACTATTTTAACTACTTTTTGAATATTTTTTTGTCGCTATGAATAATGTGTATAATGTCAGTTCAGTTAAACCGCGGACGTGCCGAAATTGCCCGAAACTGTAAGGGTTTCTTGTAGTCTAAAAAGGCCAATTTAATTGAAGAAAACTAGCACGCGTTGATGTCTTTTACAGGGCTGATACGGAGTCATATTAGCCATGTCATATTTAAGTTTTTTTTTTCAATTAAATTGAGTATAACCATATTTTTTTTTAATGTAGTTGACTTAAATTTGTGAAATGGCCGTGATGTAATTACTGATAATTAATTCCGATTTTTTGCTTGGCTTGTCAACTTCTGTTCTGGTGGATGCAGATACTTCAGGTAGGTATGTATTGTAAAAATATTTATATTACAAATAATAATAAAAATAGTTAAGCTGAATGTCGTTTAGGTAACAGATAAAAAGGTGTAAGGTAAATACTATTTACCTCACCGACTGTACCAGCTAATTCGTTAAGTCGTATAAAAACATCTAATCTAAAAACGTGATCTAAATCAAACGGAGATATCATAGCCCTAAATTGACAACCTACCACGTTTTATAGCCAGAAGTTTATTAGTCCGCGTAGTAGCGTAGTATGGCCGTGCCTATTACAATGTAATACAGCTCTCCCTTTGATTTCAATCAGCCCACTAGACGCGGCGAAGCCGTTCGTTATCCCCTCTCATCGCGCACTCGGGAGCTGTCTGAGCTTGTTACGCCATCTCGAGTTAACCCTCCAGCCTCGAGGTTTATTCAATCAAGTGCCACTGGTAAAAGGCAGTTTTGCGCTGCGGATGGCAGTATAGGCAGGAGGCAGCCATATTTTCCGTGCAACCGATGCGGAGAGAACAAAGTCTTTGATGTTTTGTGCGTGACTAGCGGAACGGGGCGAAACGGCGGGCGCGGACGTGGCCGCACATAATCGCCGGGCAAATGAGCTGAGCTGGGCCGTTTATTGATGGCTACGTAACTTTGAGATAGGCAGATAGGCTAATGCAGGCTCGGCTTGTGCTTGGAGCGAGAGTCGCGTCGTAAAATTTTATGCGTAGGTTTTTGTTTCAGTTTGGTACCGAAAAATGTCGAGTTTGCTGGCGTATCGGAAACGGACTTGGATATAAATTTTTCGACTGACGTTTGAATTTTATATATTTTTGGGTGAAGTCGTAGATTGTTTAACGGTATTTATTGAATGACCTAATTTTGGATTGGTCTGATAAACCGTTCAAGAGACACGAGTAATTTCTTAATGAAGAAAGGAAATGCAGGAGATTTTTGTGATAAACATTTTATTAAGCTGAAATTACTAGGTGTTTGGTAATGCGTATTTAATTTCAAGGCATAAAATATGCCATAAAAATCGGGTACGCTTTCCTGGGCCCAAAGTGGGGTTGGAGGAATATCGTTTGGATGCGTGGGGTGAACGTGAGTGTCGACACGTCGGTGACTCACCCCTCGGCCACATGAGGCCCAGCAGCAGCAGCAGGCCCGCGGGCGCCGCCAGCAGCGAGCGGCGCGCCCGCCCGCCGCCCATGTCAGCGCCGCGCCGCAGCCGCGCCGCGCGCCGCCGCGCCGCCGCGCCGCGCCATGCCGCCCGCCCCCCGCCCGCCGCGCGAGACCACACCCCCGCCCCGGCAGCCCTGCACCGAGCGCGACCGTCTCTACCCCGATCTATCCGATACCCGAGATTTTAAATACAATTTTACTAAGGTTTTCATATATCGAACTTTATTCACGACCGCTCGCCGACGGCCACGCGTGCCGCCCGATCCTCGAGCATCGCCGATCGCGACTCGGTGAGGTTTGTCTGTCACGGCGTGTTCCTGGGCATTGTTGTTGAGCGGAGTGCGGCCGACCGTGGGGCAGCGGAGCCGCCGGTGTGCGGACTGGCGGAGCGGCCGCCGCCGCGCCGGAGCGCAGCCGCGCCGCCGCCCGCTGCCGCCCATTCAAGCGCCGCCGCCGCCCGCCCCGCCGCCGCCCGCGCCCGCCGCCCGCAGCCCGCCGCTCGCGCCAGCGACCTTGCCATCTCATCTCGTCTCATCTCCCTCGCAGCTCGAAACGCGCCGCGGCTCTGCGCACCACACCTTCACGTGTCACTGTCGCAGTACTGTTTTATTTTATTGCCCATACACAGCCCCTTTAAAGTAATTGTCGTCATTGTAACGCCACGAGCTCTACTCTCATTTTATTTATTTAAAATATATATTTTATTAAATTCTATATAGTATAAAAATTTTGACATGTGTATATTAGCATACAAGTTATATTCATAATCGCGAAAGCGATGCCTGCACTCATAATCGCGAAAGAGTGGGCTGTCTACCACATTATTCAATTTTATGCATGTAATCAATAAATTATCGAATACAAAATATATGCTAACTAGCTACACTTAATTAATAAATTGGGAGACGCTGTGTGATAGTCAAAATGATGCAATTAGAGGTTCGATTGTAATGTGTGCTTGCGGAGGCTGCGGGGCTGCGGCGGCCGGGCGCGCCGCGGCGATCAATGAGGGCGCCCGCCCCGCCCGCCTCCCCGACAACCACGAATTTTCATCTCCCAACTCGAACATTAACTTGCAACATGATCGCAGACTAGCCACTGCACGCTTTCACGCGCCGAGCGAGAACAACCTCCAAATAGAGCCTGTGGTAGGAGACCGAGCTCTATCTCCGCCTATCATTTTATCACTTGCTGTCAATTCAGCTTGATCCCCTATTTCATTTCATATTTTCACTCAACGCGCCTCGAGCCGCCCACAGGCAGCTTATACGGAGTGTAGCGGAATGAAAGTACGCCTATCGATCATTTACAGGGGCATTAACGTCAATAACAGTAACTTTTAGGACACATTTTTCAAAAGATTCGTGCTTTTTATCACCCAAGACCCAACGTTAGAACCTATTAGAGGTCAATGAGGATTATTATTTTCCAGAATTGTCTCCTTTGTCATTTCATCTTTTGTTGTTCCTTAAGAATTTGAATTTACCTTTCTATTCCGTTTAGCAATATGTTGTAATCACACCAAATATATCGTAAACTTAGACAGAGAGCGAATTAGCTTTATCGTTGGCTATGCTTTATTGCCTCCTATAAAGTTTATCGTATTTTCGCAATTTCCAAACATGCGGTAGAAACTATATGATGCACGTTTAATTAAGCCAAGTGAGGTCATTAATTATACCATACAGTAATGAAACGGCACGTTCCTATTCTCGGCACTCACGATCCAGTTACGCCTTTATTCGGCGCTGGCAATCTATTTGGTAAATGCCAAATGTGTTTCGAACCAGGAAGTTAGCAAACTCGGAGAAAGCGCCCAAGGAGCAACAGAACGCGGCGCCAAGAACAAAAGCAGTTCGTTTGCTAGAAACCAGGCGAAATAATGACCGTCCTGTGCCTTGCGAAAGGTTAAAAGTTACGAGTGCACAGTGCTCTATGGAGCTTCGTTTGTTTGTCCGCCTCGCCTGCCACACGCCACCGCGTGCGTCGCAACTGCAACAGACAATTAGGTTTGCGCTCACATCAAATGGAATCGAATTACTATAACGATAACTTAAATGAACCGTTTTAGAATTATTCAAAACTGTAGGGTATGGGGTCCGTCCCGTGCATTTTTGTGCATTTCCAGTGAGAGCCGCGGTAATCGATGGTCCATTGGGCACCTTTATCGTGCTGCCGGGCGTCGCGTGACCGCTGGATGGCTGCCTGCAAATTGCACATTACACGGCGCGCGGTCTGCAACCGGCCATTAGTGCATTCCCACAGATTACCTCATAGCGAAACCGACCATAGAAACTGTTACACTTTTTGCTTTCAGTTAAACGAATACGCCTTAAAAAGTGATTTCATGAAATCGCCACTAATCAGTCGGATCACGTATCTGTGAACACGATCGACTAGTCGATCTATTATAGTATGATAGCTGTCCGCCTTTTGAAGTAATTTTTTACGTATACATATTTAATTTAAATTACAAATTATGCATTAGAAAATCAGCCAAATTTTATCGCCATTACAGCCGCTGCATCAAAATCGTAATTGCGCCGTTAGAAAAAGATGTCATTAAGGATAGGGCGTTATCTCGAGTGAATTGATGGGCGGACCCTTAAGAGTCTACTGGGAGAAACTTAACAGGCTTGCTCATAGTGAAGCACGTTCACTGTGTTGTTTGGCCGTTAAATTTTCCGAGTGTTAGGTTTTGCCGGCAGAGTCACGCTGATTACTTATTGATGACCGCGGCCGTACCCCGCCGGCCATGATAAATTTGGCCCAATCTGTGTCATTGATCCGAAAAAAGTGATCGCGCCGATACTCGCCGCTGCCGCTCCAGTGCACTGATAAAATATTCAAATGAATCTCGGCACTGGCGAGAATTATTTAAGAGTGCAGATGTGGATACGATCGGACTAGGTTGATGTGCGAGTGGGGCAGCAACGGCTCTTATGAACCATGCCAACGATTTTAGAATTGTTATTGTATTGCACTATTTTTCCAAGTTTCCGCTTACCTAATTAGAATTTGGCCCAATTTTCGGTGTTCGATTGAGCTGCGTGTGAAATTTGGCACACGTATGTAAACTCGGTGACTAATGGTATTGCCCATAGATGGTATCCAAGGTCTGTTGATGGAGCCAGAATGAAACGACATTGAGTACATTTATCTTGACAAGTTCTTTGACAATAGAAAATATGTTATGGTACCGACTTGGTCTCGGAAGGTAGCAATAGGAGCTCTGTAATAAAACAAAGCACCGCTATCGATTTTGGACAAATTTGATTTGTCCTGAAGAGGACGGTTAGAACTACATGGTACCCAGAATCTGTTGATGACTGAATGTTGAATTCTGAATTCGAGTTTGGTAGGTTTGAGTGATAAGGTGGCCACAGAAACCCATATCACTATCGAGTTTGGGTTCCATTGATTCGATTTGACGAGTTTGCTCTTAAATAGTACCCCGGGTCTCATGACGGAGACGGAAGATTTTTAGAAGAGCTCCGTATTAAAACAATGTATATTTCTATCGAGTTTGGGCTCGTTTTATTTGTCTCGACGAGGACTTTATTCCTAGTCCAGGCCCAGGGTCTATTGATGGTGATAGAAGATGTACACAAAGGAGTTCGGTAATAAAATCATACACATTCCCATCGAGTTTGGACTAGTTTTTATGTCTTAACGATAACTTTATTTCTAGATAAATCCCAGGATCTGATGATGGAGACGGAAAGTATATACTGGAGGTCTATAATATAACAATGCTTCCCTATTACTTGATGACCTGAGTGGTTCAGTTGGTTAACATGCCGGTCGCCATGTAGAGGTCCCGGGTTCGATTCCCAGCCGAGCAGAAATTGAATGTATGTATAATAAGTATGTATTTAAAAAAAAGTGTTCTAATAGTTTATCAGTTATCTAACACCCACACAAGCTTTGCTTACTTTGGGGATAGATGGCGCTATATATTATTTATTTCCTATTGAGTTGCGGCTCATCTAATCTGTCTTGACGATGACTTTATTTCTAGTACGTGCCCAGGGTCTGATGATGGAGGCGCAAGACATATACAGGAGATCCGTTCGTATTTGTCTTGGAGGGTACGTAAATAATTCACGTTGTAAACGTGTATGTCAAAATTATAATTTCATACTTTCCCGCATTTCGTTACAATTCAAATTGATACGTAGACACAGAAGTATTGATATGTGAATCACGTGTACGAGATCTGTATGCGGCTGTTCCGATAAGTCATTTAAATCGAGATGTAGTGATCGTGACCAATCACGAGATAACTATCGCAAGACTATCTCTTCTGTTTGACGATCCCTCATTGCCGAATGAAACTTTCCATTGACATTTGACTTGAGTTAAGTACGCACAATCGAACGCATTTACAAAACCCCATTTCCGTTATTCCGTGGAAAGAATCTTGCCGTCGGCTTTATACGAGTGGATATGTTTAATTTAAATTATACGGGACTTGTATTATACGGAAAAGCTCAAAAGGCCGAAAACTTTTCTAAACCTAGCGTTTACATAATCACCGATATGAAACCTATTCGATCCAGATCCAGAGCCAGAAACCATCCAGAACATCTGTAATAGGTGCGGATGCGGTGAAGGCCTTTGACTTACCTTTAGACAATCTTTTGAAGAACCTTAAGTTCTAGTGCATTGAGATAGGACTTCGGGGAAGGGAGCTTATCCCACATCTTGCACGTGCGAGGTAATGCTGTTAAGTGGTATGCCAGGTAAATGTGCGGTGGCGGGAAAGTGACGGACTAAATAGTTCTTCAGAAATACATTCCCCAATCTTCAACAGTTTCTAATACCCCAGCGTTTAATCAAGTTGAAGGAGTTGGTCTTGTGCGCACCAATCATGGGTGGTGGGAGGAGCGTTTCAATCTTCAATTTGCCTTACAAAAACGCTATTGCCTTAAAAAATTATTAAGGGTAGTATTTATTTCATATGTGGCGGTCTACAGTGTCTGCATACCACCCCCCCTCCCCTCTTGTAGAAAATCTTGTATGTAAATTTCATATCGTAAAACTAGGGTATACGTATAAGTATCTATCAATATAAATACCTATATTATTAAGTAATACTGGTTGCACAGTTCTCCACTCCGCGCATAGTACCAACTTACGGCGAGTAGTAGGCACTCGCCGTGTCCCATAACCGGGTGGATATCTTGCCGGCCCGGAATGGGCGAAGGCGCCGCGCCGATTTTCATTAACCTGAAATGAGAAAAATGCCGTTATCGGTGCGTTCGCTCCTTACTCAGAAGCATAGTTCATTCAATAACATGTTTTGATACTTGCGCTCCCTGTCTCTAAGACGTACACATGGATGAATATTACATCATGTGAAATTTCCTACTACCACTTTGTTAAAGAAATCAGAAGCTTTCTCGAATCGCTTTATGCTGCCACGAGTTTTCAAATGTTTAATTAATCGAAGACGGCGGCCTTTTAATAGTCAATTATGGGTCTGTACCATTAGGTACTGATGATGAAATACGCTAGTCATTATTAATTACGTATGTGTAGATATGTTTACAGTTAGAAACTAATTAATTAAATTACAGCTTAAATTATTAGTAAATTATTTCGGTATCTGCCTATGCTTAGTCCTCAAATAATCTATTCAGGGATTTCTAATTTTTTAATTCGAGAAAATGCACTTGAACATTTATTGATTATAGATATATTTTAATTTCAATGCCTGCTACCTGTGCGCTGTCATTAAAATTTATAGCAGTTACACCATTGACAAAATGTAAAAACATTCTGTGAATTGGCAAGCAACTCGTACTTTCACTACCTTTCAGTTGCCTACGAAGTCAGTAGGGCCCGCTCGAAAGTAGCGTGGTCGATATAATTTTTTCTTGTACAGATTAGCACAACATGTTGTGCCCTAGTTATTTATACATTAAACAGAAACGCCTACAACGAAGCCAACCCAATAGGGATCAATGTTACGGAATCATCTAATTCAATTACGTGCTGAGCGGCTCGGCTTCTCGGACGCGCCGTCAGTGCGGCCGAGTCATCGGAAAATGAAAGTGTCCCTTCAGAATTCGGAAAATCGCACACGACCGCGCAGGTGATAAGTGAATTTTCTAGTTCCGATGAAATGTGAAACTTTGTTGGAGATCGCGCGGCGCGGCGCGGTGTCAAGTGCGATTATAGGCGAGCGGTGCGGCCGCGGCACCGCGGTGAGAGCGCGCCCCGGTTGCGACCGGTCGGCCCCACCGCCGGCGCGCGCACACGCCGCTCTGCGCCGCCGACGTCGCGACGCTCGCTCGTGTTGCGCCCGCGCCCGCGCCCGCGCCGCAGCCTCTCCGCGAATCGACACCCGACTTTCCCGAAATACCCGCAGTCACCGCAACCACCGACTCAACCAAACTAAAGTGCCCCGAACAATGTTTTGAACGGAACGGATCAGTGTTATCGGACATCACAGAAGTGTTTCAAAATTTGAAAGTATCGCCGACGGTTTTGCGACCCTCGGGCGCTCTTCGGGGATCGAGGCGAGGGTAAGTCGAGAAGTTTACGAGTATGTTCGACCTTGCGTATACATGTCACGTCGTAAGGCGCGATGTAAACAATGGTGGGTGCGTAATGTACAATTATGCGGGTTCCCATGTCGGGAAGCGGGCTAAGGTCAGCGGGGCGGCCGTGCGTTGTAATGAGATTAGGGCGGCCGCGAGGCTGCGGGTGCGGACTGCGATCCCGCGCCCCCGCGCCCCCGCCCCGCCGCCGCCCGCGCGCACCCTTCCCGCCCGCCTAGCCGCTCCCGTACCGTGGCACACGTGCCGCTCCTTATGACCACATTATTTTTTATTTTATTAGTTTATTTTAATTTCGAGCGTAATTCAGAAAAAGTTACATAAATATTTTATATACTCGTAGTTAAATTCAATAACGCGTGCTAGAGCCGCACAGGCACTATAAAGTTTCAGTCCAAACTAATATTAAAAATGATTAAATTAGTTTCTGTATAAAGATTTACAGGGTTGTCCATTCTAGAGAGCTGGAATATTTTCTACCTAACTTTAATCCAATCAGAAAAATCGTCGCTGAAGATACACTATTCCCTATTGATTTTATCTTTGAAATATCCCGCGATCTCGAAATATATATCCGGGAAAACGACGGACAAAGAGCTAGTTCTAAATAAAATAACAGCAGAATAAGTCATTGGCTATTGAATGTATCTCGTTTAAAATATTTCGCATGCATTGACGTTAAACGGGCAGCCGCATTGTACAACATCACGAACTACATTTCAATTGTCACGAACACAAATGTAATTGGCCAAAGATATTGGAATGGTAACGGCAACAGTTTAAGTAAGTACCTACATACGATGAAATCATCGTTCATTTATTCCACATTGTCTGAGTTTAGATCTTATGAAGATGAGTTTATTTGTCTTCGCTTCCTGGTATGGCAATCAATTAAGTGCTATTCTGTTATTGTGACGATGATATTTCTCACGAGATAATCCTTATCACGCAGTTCATCAAGTTTCAGACGAAGAAGTGAAAGCATCAAAACAAATACTAGGCTATACGACCATATCGTGCTGCATGTTCCGGCAGTTACAAAAATTAAGTAAGATAATAAGGCGAAAGAAAACTGTCCGCACGCGACGCTTCGTCATATTTCAAACGTTTTTGAAGAGCGCGACTTGAATAGGTTGAATTTTACTATGTTGATTGCTTTTTAACTCTTCATTTTGTATTAAAAGACATATTAACTCAAAGAATCAAAAGTATTAAAAAATTAATTAACTTTTGAAAGCATTCAGCTTTTGAGATTTATCGCTCAAGTTTCCAGCTTGGTTTTGAGTAGGTGAGTAATTTAAAAACTTTCAAACACCCTTTCTTCGGCTCTGAATACGGAACTTGAATGAAGGGAGAATGGAATTAAAATAAATTTCAATAATAATCTTTCTTTTCCACCGTAGTTGAAGAGCGATTGACTTGGCAATATAAGTAGACATGAATGTATTCATAGGTCAGGCTCCCCTGTCAACAAGATCATTATCTGATCTGCCAAGTCCTGGATCATGGTCAAGGCGCACCCTGAACCCACGCTCGGCCGAGCACAACCGGGATATTTACACCAAGATGATAATTAATAAATGTATCATAGTAACTATTATTAAAATAAATAAATAGAGCGATATAACCAAATAACGTTTCATTTCATTCATAAGCCAACAGTGTCACACTATAAAAACCAGTGACTTTAACTTGGCACATCATTCACAAATTTCTTAAGGCGTGCGATAAAAACGATGTTGTAGCTTAAAGCAGTTTATGAGTTGGCTGACAGCTGAGTGTTTTGGTCCCAAGTGGCTCGGAGCCGCCTCATTGGCACGGCCGTGGTAGGATGTTCACCTCCGCGCCGGTTAAACTCTGATGTCATTCCGCGACGCCCACCTGCGTGCTCTCTATCGGTCGATTATCGTTTCTTGTGGTTTCTTGTGGCGGTCAATGTACCTACTTACCGTAAGATTAAACCTATATAAATTTCTCACGCTCTGCATTCGGCACAAAAAGCGTCTACAGTTTGTCGTCTTTTTAGATAGGAGAATCGATCGTAATAAAATGTTAAGGACAAAATAATACGTTCAGGCATAAGCCTGTATAAGTATAAACTTGCAGCGCAGAATTGATTAAAACAAAGTTCACGTCACCCAGTTGTCACATTGCATCACGGAGATTCCTAAGAAGCCAATTTAGAAAATGACTGAAAATAAATTCAGAAAAGATGCCACTTAAATTAAATTGAGCGTCCTTCCATTTATCACAGAGAGGAGGGACATTTTTCGTAATTTACAGCGACGGTTTAATCGAATTTGAAATACTGGATTTTTCTTGAAATAAAGTTACCTACCTATATAAGGCAGAAACTCTACTTTATCTTCAGGATGAGGTGACGTTCATCTTAAACGCTATTAAACGTAATCTATTGTGGTTCAATTTTGTGTTTTTGTAGTTTAATAATTCACTTCCTTCTGAGGTCGTGGGCGATACTGTCTCGCGCGGCGGGAGGCCACCTTATTAAGTTTCTAGTTTTGCATCTCTCTAGTAACCGCACGTTCACCTTTTTTGTGAATGTTTCTGATTATGTTCGGTCTTGCTTTTATTGTTATTTTATTTTTCTTGCTGACTTTCAAATATTATATGCCTGAGCTTGTGCTGCGAGATTTATTAAATTCTGTTAGGCTATCGCGTTTCTCGATCTGGCGGAGTCGGCGGTGCCGCCCCCTCGCGTGGGCTGTTTTTGGTGGCACATGCCGCGATAGCGTCGGGAACACTGCCTTTCCCAGCGGCCGCATCTCCAAAAGCAGATTTTATCCGCATTTGGTATTTCAACGACGTGCGAGATAACTAGCAACGAGGGCGCTGCATGATGATTTCTAGAACGCGCAGATAGATCTGTCTGTGCACGGACATTGTATTCGAGTCGGCGGCGGCTTACCGGGCCGCTATGCAAATGCCGCGTGCCGATGGAGTCATAGTTCGAAAGCCAATATATAATATAAATTGCGAAATTGTTTAGAAAACGTCGATTTTACATAATAACGGGTATTAGAAAGACATGGAAATCTTTTCGCGCGTCGTAGTGAATATAAATGGGATTTTTGAACTTTACACACGTGAGGGTTTGCCGACCGATTATAATTATAGTGGTTCGCAAGCAGAGACAGCTGCTTATCTTGACGGATTGCAGACGTTATGATGTTTCCTATAATATTTTCCTGTTTAGCTTCTGATGCGATTTTCAGGTCAGTCAGTCAGGTCTATTAAAGTAAACAGATAAAGCAATTAGGAACGTTGGCGTTAAAAAATAGCAACAGACGTTCCAGTTCGCTCTGTAGTATATTGCAACTTGCGAGCTGCTACTGTCAGAGCCATAAATAAACGGAGCAATCACCTAGCCAGGCTTCGTGTTCCAAATAGTTACCATACTGCGCTTGCACAAGCGAGGATCCTAATTAGATGGCCGCAGCGATTGGCCACTGGTTCACTACGAATTATTGCATACTATTAGTTACATGCCTCGCCGTTTTTACTTTTATGCACCAACTTACGTGAATATGCATGGCCAGGGGTGTTGCGTAGTAACCGGTCGCCGATATCTTACTACTTAATGCTGTTTTAGAAAGTGGCCGAGTAGGGAGATAGTTCTGCATGGAGGTGTTCCTCTGTAAGTTATGGTGGGTAACGTATATACTAATACTAGAAACAGAATATACTACGGTACTGTGCTTGTGTTTATGGATGTAAACAAGTTTTAGCTATAATTTAGCTATATTCATCTGTACCCCGAACCACATGAAGAAACATAGTATCTATTTTATGATCTTTAGAATACTTGTTCAGATTACCTATATTATGACATGGAGAAGAGAAAAGGCCCTTTAGATTGGAATTGATAACGATATTTGCGTAGCTGATATGATACTGATAAGCAGTACACGCAACAGTGTACAACAAACTTATGTTTCTGTTATTGCCGCATCACAAAATGAGCATAATATCTCAGACACAAGGAAGAAAGTTGAACGAATATTTTTCATAATACATCCTACCTTTGTTGTGTATGAATAAGTGTACTATTCCCACATATGCATATTGACGTGCAGTTTTGTAGCTCATATCGAGTAAGCGGAATAGGATTTTAGTGTGCATTTAAACGGATTTAATATTGTTTTAGACGCACCATATATGCAGTTTCTCAATCAAAGGTAAAATTTTACCAATTATATTACTTAACCTCACACACCTTTATTTTTCGTTTGTTGATTTCTGTATTTCAAGTAATGTACTTCTTGTTGTATATCTTAAATGCAGCCGCACAAGTAGGTCTAGGTCTTATTTAATTTTAAATTTTGTTCTTAACCGAGAGCCACCAGTAAACAATGGCCGTTGCATTTCACCCAGTTGGGCAGTGTCTGTATAATTGCCAATGCTCATACGGCTGGTTTTTAAACAACGCACTTACACCAGATTGCCCTCTGAATATTCATGGCTCCATAATATGAATGAGTTTAACATATTTATGATTTTTATGATATGCCTACGCGCAACCGACCTAACATAGTAACGGTATCGGTTATTTAGAGTGTCTCTTAAACTTTAATGCAAATCATTGGATTTAAAGACCACATTATCTAGTTATTAAGCGAAATAATCCAATAAACATGACCTCTATATTGTTACACCGTGAAGATTCAATTATGAGATATCGCTGAACAATGCAAACAATGCCATAAGAAACGATATATGGGGAACAGTTTCTTTGTTCGGCCAACATCAGATGTGTGTAAAGAAAATGCTGACTCTAGATTTGTTCCCATTTTGGCAGGCACCTATAACATGTGCAGCGAGGCCATTCTCGGGTCGTGTTGTCATTGCATTCTGTGAATCATTTGTGTAACCTACATACCCGTATTTGTAAATTTATAACGTACAGGTTGATTCGAGAGGGCTCGGTGCGATGAAATGTAAAACTATCATACGTAGAACAAATATTGTAAAGAATTACGGTGCTGTCGATGGAGATTTGAGAAGAAATAAAGATCGATTTATTTTTAGTGAAAAAACGAATAGATTGACCACCTGTGGCAACTATCACCCATAACATCGACGACTCATATATTAGGTTTCACATAATAAAAATGCAGAGTCGTGGGTTGACGAGATGTGGTTATTATTTACAAAAATGAACTTTACTCGAGTAGAAATCGAACGCGGTCATCTAAATGCTGCACTTTCTTTTCAAGTGTATATTTGGTTAGGTTATTGGGAGGTACATTTGTAATTATTTTTCATGTTGCAAAGTGATAGGCTCCAGTTCCATAATCACGTAGTGCTTGATAATGCATTCTCTGAATGCCGTTCTTCATAACTCTTTACTGTGATGGCATAGGTAGTTCAAGCAGTTTATAAAGTATCATCTTGGCGTTAATGATTGATTATGGGTGATAATGGGTGATTTTTGTAAACGAGCTGCGTATCCGAATTGATCAATAAAAAGTAAAATAGTAATGTCGCGAGCATGTCGCGAGTTATGCCGGGGCTTCGTATTGGTGCCTCTCAACCGTTCCATATCTCTTTCTCCCTCTTGCGTATGAGAACCATCGACAATACCACGGATGAACTCGCGAAATTATAAGTCCATGGTGTTTGACACTTACCCAAATAGGGCAAAATATGCTTTTGCGCACGAGGACAAGGGTCCGCATTGACCATGATCCAGGATTTGGCAGAATAGGTAATTAAAGTGGAGCAACTGCCACCTGACCTCCATAATCCTATTATCTGATTAGATTGGATCATGGTCAGATCAGTCGCCTGAATGTGCAGGTTTATCACGATGTTTTCCCCCACCGTAAGAGCATCGGTTAGTATTCAACTAATGTACATAACTCAGAAAAGACTCTTTGGTACACGGCAGCAGTGGGATTCACAGCAGGCGGTACCTCTCGCTTACGACCCGGACACCTTAAGAATTAGTCCACCGACGCTCTTAGCAGATTACTCTAAACATTGTCAGACTCTATAACACAGACACGCCTCAAGAAATCTTCCTGTAAATATAACAACTTAATTGACGTTTACAAAGTTGACTTAACCGCCGTAAATATAAAGACTATTAGTTCCCGGTAAAGCATGGGAAACCGCTGAAGAAATTGCCGAGAGCCGTGAGAATGAGTGGCCCTTCAGAACGGGACCCTAGCATCAGGAGTAACGGGCCAGCAGCCCCGGGCGATATGCTAATGCGTCTCTCCGTAGCCCGCCCTGCGCGCGCGCACCGCCAGTGCCACTAACCCACATCTCGCAGGCACTGATGCGTCTGCTTGTGGTCAACGCGTTCCCAAACATGCTCGTTACACTTTCATATCGATCAACGAAAGTTCTTAATGGTCTTAAGTAGGAAGTATGTCTATTAAACGGTGAGAACGCTTATGTTTGTGTTGGCTCGTAGCTACGCGTTTGTTTGATCAACGGTACCTAGCCGGGTTAAGTGTTTCTGTGATTTTATAAATAGATACTTGTTATGTTTGGGCGGACATGTTTATAACTTAATTTGTTAATCTTTTCTTTTCAGGTATAGGTTCAAATTCACTTGCATGAATTACAAGATTAGGGAAATATTTGTTAGTTTTCTAAAGATGTTTTGCAATATAAGTTGTATACATTACATTTGTAAATAAAAATAACTGGATTTGCCGATGATATGCAGCATTATCATATAGATAAAAAAGTAGTCTAAGCTATCAAAATCGGTCCAACCATTAAATTGGGAAAGCGAAACAAACAATAGAGGAGATACTCATTTTCGGTTGCCTGGAAGAGATCGCTTGTAGCGATAAGGCCGCCTTTGCTCATATGTGTTCCTGTTACTGTAACTAATTGATACTGTTATGTTTTGTGAGCAATAAAGTGTTTATCTATCTATCTACTCATTTTCGAATTTGCATATATATAATCTGTAGTTTTAAGGAAGGATTATGAATTTTCATGTTTATATTTAAACTTAAATTTTTGTTGTAAACAATCTTGAACGAATACATACGAAGTTGTACTAAAAGAGAAAGTCTAAACGATTACCGTTAGCTGTGACTGTTAGATCCAAGACGCTATAGTTATGCAAGCCTAATAATGGTGTTTTGTTGGCAGGTAAGCCCGAACGCGGTCGCATACCGCGCAGGCGACATTACATGCGGCATGGCGACGGACACTCTCGTCGAAGAGTTCATCACAATAGTGCCGGTGGGAGAGAACCGGCCGGCCGGGGTTCCCATCAGTGACTCGGCCTTCGTGACGGTGCTGACGGTGGGCGCCGCGGCCGGCGCCGCCGAGGTGGTGGTGCGCAGGCCGCGGGGAGCTCGGCTCGGACTTGGCCTCAAATTCGAAGGGGGCTCGGCAGCTGCAGAGAAAGTAAGAAAACTTCTCGTTCAGTCTTGCGCGGAAGACAGCCCAGCAGCGAACGCCTGCGCGCCATGGGGAAAACTTATCCCAGGAGACGAAATACTAGCCATCGATGGCGTTTCAGTTTCAGAATTAACTAGAATAGACTGCGTTCGACGATTAAAAGATTCCGATGAGACTTTGAAGCTCTTGGTGCGACACTTGGATTCCAACAATAAAATAGAAGACAAAGACATAGAAGGCTATGAAGAAGGATCTATCCTAAAACTTATGGAGCTATCTAAACCTGTAACTTTGCCACCACCAGTTCCACCACGGAAACTTGGTAAGAAAAATTCTTTCAAAGATAAGCAGACACTTCAAACGGTTGGTGAACAAAATACATACGTAAACACCGATCATTATCAACTGTCAAATGGTAAAGAGTGTACTATAAATGGGCAACCTAATGGGATATCAACTTTTACCAAGTTATCAAGAAAGTCGTCATTTGACAGTCACCTTCTACGGCAAACTAAAGAAAGCATTGCTTGTTTAAGAAAAGGCTCTCCTGAAGAGGTTCGACGATTGGCACGTCGGTTATCAGATGGTAAAACGATGCCTCCAGAAGCTGAGGTTTACATAGACTTATTGTCATCGGAATGGGAGAGATGTCTGCTTCTTGCTGATGCAGAATCTGACGATACAGGCAGTTCTATTTCAACAGTAGTAGACAGGTTAAGTTCCATGGCAAGCTCAGTGGAAAGCAGCATTCCGTCAACGCCAGTCATGCAGCCGAAAACTATTGATATTCAAAAGGTATTAAATTGTATCGAGAACATTGACTCTAATATTTTAAGAGACATGACCAACGCAAAATACTTGGAGAAGAAAACGGAATTCAACTCCGAATTTAAGTTTGAAAAAATCTCTACGGTAGATAATCTATCTACGAAAAAGTCAGAACATAATGACAAAAATAATAACACTACGTTTACACAAAATACGATTACATCTGAGACTAATAAAAAATCAGATATTACTGAAAAAGTTGATTTGAAACCGGATGCAACACCTGAAAAGCCTAAACCCATGCCAAGAAATACTAGAGTCGAGCGTTCTTTGAGTGAAAAGAAGCCTAGGTCGGTTACTGTACCTGAAACACCTCCACCACCGATTCCGGAGCCTTTGCTGACGCCCACCAAAAAGAATTGCATCGAAACGTGGTTACAGCGGTCCGAGGCCGAAATGAATAACAAATCGCTCGAAAAGTTGGAAGATAGCGCGGTTCCAGAAGTGCTTCCGCGTCTCATCGACTTTGTGCCTAAGCCGCAGT
Source organism: Blastobasis adustella (assembly GCA_907269095.1). Lineage (NCBI taxonomy): Eukaryota > Metazoa > Arthropoda > Insecta > Lepidoptera > Blastobasidae > Blastobasis > Blastobasis adustella. The sequence goes on along the minus strand of OU026123.1, from coordinate 9,607,038 downwards.
TCAAAGAGTGCGTGTCCGAGCCGAGTGCTATGCCGCGGCCATCCGTGGCGCCGCCGCCGCCGCCAGACGCGCGCGAGGACGGCTCCGGCGCCTCGCTCGACACCATCGGCGAGCTGGACGAGACCATCGACGTCACTGATAACGGGTGAGTCTCCCAAAATACAGTTCTCCTCAAACAGATTTGCTATTCTAATTTATTTATAAGTATTCACGCATTCTTCATTCGTATATATTTTTATACTTAACTGAGCGCATTATGCAAATCGCTGAGAGGTATTATTGCGTAACAAACAAGAATCTTGAGCGTCTTTATTTTCATTCACTATGTTATCTTTTAAATGTCGAGTTGGAATAGATTCTAAATCGTAATACTTATGTCAGTATTTTCGAAGTTATTGTAGATAAATTACGTTTTACAAAATGGAGGTACGCATGTATATTTGTTGGGGTCGGTCAGAGAGTGTCTGCCGGAGCCGCTCGCGGCCGAGTGCAGGCTAATTCCTTCGTCCGTTACTCCCCGCCACTTTCCACTAATTATCCATAGTGTTGTGAGCAAAGGGGTTTGCGGGTCGGTGCTCTTCGGCTTGACTCCCTAATGCGAAGTTTTTACAAATTTACAGTATACTTACTTACTTTTTAGAATAAATATAAGCATCATAGACGTACTTTCTATAGAGGAATAAATGTAGTTATTATTTACGCTGAGGCGTAGGGATGGCTTCATTGGTATATACTTGAAAGTATCAGTTGTCGTATTGTAGTTGAGTACCTAAGCATTATTTTAGGTTTGCTAAAAGTGCTGAATAAAATATAATTTGTAAGTTATGATCGATCATTTTTTTATTTTTATGATCGATCACTGACAATCAGAAGCAAACTAGGGCATATAATTTTATTTTGATAGCTAGCTTCGTCATAGATTAAAGAGACCAAACTGAGACAGATAAAAGATATGTTTTCAACCAACCAACTTTTTAATTTTTATTATATATTTTATGTGTTAGTGAATAGGTATATGTAGTGGTAGGTATATGTATATAGATATATTTGTATAGTAACTGTGAATATTTTATTTCCAATAAATAAAGTCTTCCAACCAATCATATCAAATTACCCACTGCAGAAATATTTTAGAGGATAAGCAGCATTTTCGGATAAAATTTTATTTTTACATTTTGGGTACGGTTAAATTATTTAATAAAACTTTATGCACAAAATCGTTCAATGGCGGACATAAAGTTAAAATAGCTTTATTTATTAGTTAAATAGGAGAATCTAAACCTGAGAAAGAAGCTGTGTAGGAAAAAGCTAAAAGTGTAAAACTGGAAGTATATCTACTGATTGTGGAAAGTACCTGCTTTCTTTTGCCTTTATGACTGATTTTCTCTGAATGTGAGTGCTAATCACTAGGCGCAATTGAAAGTGTGTACTTAGCACCGACTCATTAACACAATCGCTGATTAAGAACGGAAGTCATTTGTTAGTTAGATTTATATCAATCATGATTTGCTACATACGCCTATTTAGAAGATGGAAATTTTAGGTTAAATGTTATGTCAACGAATTCTTAGCAGGTTGAATAAGTTTCTGGAGGAATAGTTTACGACCCTGCTCAGACACTCTAAAACTCCTCTATTGACTGGGGTAATTCTAATGGCTGTTTACACTAAACTTAGGAATCACCTAAGTTCCATTTTAGTAGTCAAGTATCATCTTAACTAGTTTTTAGCTTATCAGCAACGTCCAAATTAAGATAAGAAATAACTTCGGCGATTCCTAAGTTTAGTGAAAACATCAATAATTTACATTATAAACATAATTATAAAGCCACCTCTACTTAAAAATATGTATCACGATATTCTCGACTATGTAAAATCAATACACAGACGACGTTACAATAGGTACGGGCACAGTTATTTCTACTTCGCGCGACTTTGAAAGCACCCTTTACTTGACAATTAGAAAAGCTGCGAAATACTGATAAGTCCTTGCAAACTTCAGTTCCATTGAAACGTGTCAGATGAAGGCGCGTGGCTCATTGTGGGCGCCTCCGCGACTCCGATGGAACAAAGGCTCTGCCACACGTTCCTGTTTTTCGATGTTCGACGCCTCGCAGCGGCTGTCAACAACCTTATACCTACCTTACTTGCCTACAGTAACGCGTTCGCTTTCATAACAAAAAGCACCATGTAAAGGTAGAGTAATATGGCGTCGTCGCCTCAAATATCCAGGGAAATAAACTTCACGAATTGCGATAAATCCTTTTTGATTACACGGAAGCCGCGCGTTTTATGGTTTTGCCTCCGTTTCATAGCTGTATGGTATTCTACTTTCAGCTGTACATTATTGTTAGGTAGGCAGGTAGTTCCAGGGACATACAATGTTACTGTATTTGTATAAGTACAGTTTGTATTAAGTGTATTCAGACTTTAAATGAGGCACGTGCTTTTACTGTAAGGAAACACCGTGACTGGCCTAGGGAGCTATAGTACTAAGTAGTACTATAACTGTATGGCAGCTCATGCACTAGATATCTGTCCGATATCCGAGTACCGTCCGAATTACCTATAGTATGAGTTATGTGATTGAACTGTATTTCGTATGCAGACGAAATTTCGGAGACGTCGAGATTGGAACGCCAACTAAAATTTGACAGAATAAAGATTTTATTTTTACAAATTCGGATCAGACGCAGTGCGTAATCTCTCTAACTTAGGAGGTTGGTGAAATCCGCCATTTTTCTGTAAGTAGAGACCAGTGGATACGCCTAATCGATCACGGAGACTACTGCCAACTGTGAGCTGTTATTGAACTACTTCTTTAAACTAATCAATGAACAGCAAAGAATTTACGATATCTATGACAATGCGAAGCAACAAAAACGCGTCCAGAGCATTGTTTACATAACCTGGCAAAATAACTTCACAACAAAAGATGTGGAATGTTTTCATTGTCTTTATTCTTCGCAAACAATAGTTTTACCATTTGCGCAGGAATAACGGTCGCAAAGAAAGAAAAGAATATTTTATTCGGAACGGGTGACACACATGGAAAGTTTTTTTTTTCTATTTTCATGCAAACTAGCGGGGAACAATGGCGCGGGGTGCACTAGCCATCTGCAGCCCTGCGCGCTGAAAATGCACCCAGCCTATTATGCCACCAGCCTTTGTGCCGCGTACTCGATACACGGCCTGCTTTTGCTTTCAGGCCAAACTAAGGGAATCAATGTGCCACCATGTGACCAAATGATCATCCCTTTAGGTGACTATTGTTGAGTTTTTGTGTAAATGTTGTTAGTAATAATCACTAACGTAGGTTATATTTTACATTCAGTAAATTGCCCCCAAACGACGTAGCCGGCAAAAGATAATTGTAGGTTTTCGTATTACATCATGACAAGATTGTATTCCGATCACACGAACATAGGCAAGTGTTTAACATCGTTTCGTTTCAACAAAGTTCTCGGTATATATTAATTATTTATTAAGCAGAAAAAACGTCACGGCTTTTGAACGCGAAATAGAAAGTCAATAAACGCGTTAGTCGTTCGATAGATCGACGAAATGCGTCTGTCGGTACGATTGTTACGGCCAGAGGACACGCATCGATGTATTGTACCATTAGTAATGAGATAGCAAACACAATAAGCTGTTATGAAGATTCATTGCTGTAAAATATTCGGTGCAAGACGTATCCTCACGTCTCAGCGTATGATTGATGAGTTAATATGATATCACTCTCATTTCATCGTGCACTCAGTAATATTTTGGGGAGGGACTAAGACTTACTTAGAAAGTACAGATAGTTGAGTGTGCCAAAGCCAATATTTATTTGTCTATTCTGTTAACGAAAAAACATAAGAATTCCATTGAGTGTAGAATGAATATTCTACTCGAATATTCGTTTTTTTGTCAATAAGTACCTATAGTAGACTCTATCTTAAACGTAAAGAGACTTGGGAAATTAGAAGATTGATTAAAATCAACCTGATTTTGAATGATAAAGATGTCTTCTTTTAACTAATATCTTGTTGTTTACAGACGGACGTCTCTATTATTGACTCAATTTTCCTTTCTTATTGATTTCGATCAATACTACAATTTCCTAAGTCGCTTTACTTTTTAGAAAGAGTATAGTAGACCATCTCTAACCAACCACTTTTAATTTTATGACTCAAAACATAAGAAGTTGCTTGGACAAATTTACATCAATCTACATATGTACAATTTAATACAACAAACCTAGATGTTGTTATTGTTAAAATTCTATTAACTCATCGATAGGTAAAAATGATGTCCACACCAACACATTTTCGACACACTTTGTGCTGACTTGAAAAAACTCTACGGTTTGCTGCCTGATTAACTTAAGCAAGGTTGGTAATTGGTTAACTGACCGTTAACATGTGGTATTTCCTGCTGAATTATTTAGCCTAATGACGGAACAACGTACTGGTTTGGAATGACAGACTAAAATAACTTCCAAATCCAGTATTCAGAAATTCAAACGGAATCTTCTCTATTTCGCAAATCGATGCTTTATTTGGATGCAGTCTATAAACTTTAGGTAGGAAATGTGCCAGAAATCTCCAATTTTTCTTTCCAATAAACACTAACATTACACCTACGTCCTCCAATGTAACTGTACATTCCCGTATTGGCTGCGGAAAGATGATCGAAATGTTGGTTTGTACCACATACCTACATTCCGCAGATGTATCTCAAATTGTAGGTACTGCGCTCTCTGAATGTAATTGAGTTTTCGATGGCCCAACAAGTAATCATTGGGTATAACTGTGTCTGCATTAGTGAGATTAGAAAACAGGTATTGAGGTTTTTACAATATTGTCTAGTACTAGAGCTCGATGTGCTTGATAACGGTTAAGTAGGTCACCCACACTCGATTCAGTATAATTACAGGTAGTGTCACTACACTGCCTTTGTGGCCACTACATAATCTATGCAATAGAACTTAGTGCAATTAAGTGCCAAGAATTTTATTCACGTAACAGTTCCTCGCTTAAAAGAAAAGTATGTGCTGTCTTTGCTTTTTTGTCTTTGTTATTTGCTCTTGATTGTTTTATTTGTGTTTATCACAATTTATCTGGTAATCAATAATTATTCTTATAATACTTATTTTCGGTACCAATTACCTAGGTAAACTGCTTCGTTGTCCAAGTACTGTCTATAGTTTATAATTATGTTACTAAAAATCTCAATGCCTGGTTAGATATGAGTTTAGATCCTGGCTAAACAGTTGCATCGGTAGGAATTAGTGATGAGTCTTTGCCCGCTAAAAGTATTCACCTTCACTTTTACTACACATATTATCGGGTTTGTTACCACTGTTAGTATTGTAACCTGTCTACTTGTGACCACGCCATGCAACTGCGTCGAAATATCGAGGTAAAAGCAACACTAATGGTAATATGTGTAGTAAAAGTGTAGTGAATAACACTAAAGTTTTAAAACCTATATTCATCATCAACTAATCCACTCTTAGACACTTCCTCGGCTTGCCACACCCAGCCTACAGCCTCTCGAAAATCGTGTAAGTACAAATTACAGGCATGAGGCATTACATTTTAGTCTTCACAGCGACAACGCACCTGCGATTCGTTCTGCATTTTTGTTATCTGCAACGTACATGTACGAATTGTAGATGTTATGGACGACAGTTACCACTTACCATCAGATGGACTGTCTGCTCGTTTGTCACTTAGTAGCATAACAAAAGTAATAATGTTGAAATAAGACGTTACCAATAAAGTACTCCAGTTATTTAGAGACAATTACTTTTATTCCTGATACTCAATACTCTCAATACCGCAATATTTGCACGAACTTCATACAAGGTACCTAAGTTCGTCGTCGGGTGTTGTTGAACCGTACGTGTCGTATCTATAGGCGGGTATGTTGTATCTATAGGCGGGTGTTGGGGCTGCCTGCATTAATTACCGCACTGCGCTTGCTTCCGCGCCGCTCGGGGCGGCCGCTTGTTCTGTTAACCATCTTTATAGCCTGCTGGTGACCCGCTTCGAATGGATACGAATTAGTTACTATGGGTAGCCTATGTAAGAGTACGTAGGCAACGTAGCGATAGTGAGAACGGCCTATACTGCAATCTCAAAGAAGCGAATGAAAATATTTTCATAGATTATGTCATGGGATCGTACAAGATGTATATTAGAGGTCTCTTCAGAGGCGGGAAAAGAATTGATTACTCCCCTGACGTCGCTGATGTCCATAGGCGGTGGTGATCACTTTCTATCAGGTGGCCCGCTCGCCTGTTTGTCTGCCTTGTAACATTTTTTTAACAGGTAACGATTGTTCCAATGTTTGCCACTAAACTATAGATAGCGAAGTTGTATTACAGGAATCTTTGATGGGAGTTAAAGGTAATTTGTTTATTATTTGCGTCAATGAAAGTCATACTATGACGTATACACCTTTTCACAAGTTAAACTTAAATTGTAATAAACAAACTAACCCACCCTCAATTCGCGCAGGTTCGTGTGAGACCCACATAAAGCAGGTACCCCACAGACCTTTAGTATACGGACTTGTCTGCTACGTAGCGCTTAATTAATGGTTGTTTCTGAGATAACAGTTTCTCTTGTGCATCTAGTTCATCGCTCATATAAATGTTCAAAGAAAAAGGTGTAAAATGTCTCTTAACGATGCCTTTATCCACTTCCCTAATTATGCGCAGGCAGTATCGTTATCACGGCGGAAGCAATGCATCATCATCATCATCAATAAGTTTTCACTTCCTCGTGGCGATCTGTATCGAATACGGCCGCAGTAAATGGCGGGTCGTAAAGAAATCCAACTCCCAGGTCGCTTTCCTTGTACAAATTTACGAGCTCGCAAACCTCTAATCTAATATGCATACGCACATAGATTCAAATTATTCAGATTGTCACGGCTTTAATCCTGTCAGGGAGTTTCCTGGCCCGTACCATAAATATTAACTGCATGTTGTGAGGATAAATAACTAGTTGGGAGTTTGGATAAGGCGATGTGTTTGTGTTCAAAAGATCGCTTTTCTCTCACTCGTACGGCGCCTGCGCCTCGCCGCCGCCCAAAACAAACGTGCACAAATTACTCAGCGACAAAAAACGAAAATCGGCTACTAGGTAACATTCCGGTGACGGCGTGTGTGAAAAGTAGGCTGCTGACGAAGGTGACGTCGAGTCACTTTTTACTCGCATGACTGGCAGTAACTTCGTTCGCGTAAATGCGAGTTCGCCTTTTAAAACGTCGCGTCACAATTTATTTTGCATATAAAAATATGAAATCGACAGGAGCGTAGGGAGCGTGCGTAATGTAAGATGAGTTGCCGACGTAAATTGAATGTGCATGAAATGTTACAGTAAGTAAATGTAATTTCGTAAGCTGTTTCGCATTCCATGATATGTTGTAAATAAGTAATGCTGAAGGGAAGAATGCGTGGGAGAAGAGAAATTTAAATTGGTTTTCCTGATTCGTGTTGGCAACCTTTGTGCTTATTACGTATTTCTTCTTGAAATGTACCAAAAATATATTGTGTCAATCGTGGCAATATTTTGGACGGCAGGGTAGGAAATTTCGCCAGGTACAAGTATAAACGAAATTTCCTTTAACAGTTGCACCTTTTAAAAAGGTGCTTAAAGTATAAAAACCGGCCAAGACGTGTCGGGCCAAGTGCAGTGTAGGGTTCTGTAGTTGCCTGTCAATATGTATGCTTAATAAAGAGGGCTTTTTGATACTATAAACACATTACAAAGTTACAAATAGGTACACCTAGCTCCTTTACTGCTTGTATCAAATGTTTGTTAATCCAACTACACTTTATAAGTTGGTTGACTTTTTTGTGTAATGTAACTACAAATTTACGGTTTTCGGATATTTTCCTTAACTTGTACTGCATGGCATTGCTTCTTATCTAATTTCAAGATTCTAGATTAACGGGATGTACCCGGAGCATAAACGGCCGTATCTTTTGATTGCGTTGACTTAGAAGTTTGATTTTTGCACTGCTCCAAGGGAATGCAGACCTGAGTATTCGATATTAATTTCAGCTTGATGTCTATGTCTATGGGTTCTTGAGAAAAAATAATCTGTACAGACAAAGGGACAGACGGACCGACAACAAAATTATCCTATAAGGGTTCCGTTTTTTCCTTTTTAGGTACGGATCCCTAAAACGGCAACATACTATTCAAGAAAATAACGATACACATTATTTTCAAGTTAGCTTAACATCTATTCAGATCATAGATCACTGCTGGGCGGATATCTAATGAAAAGTACCTACCTACCAAACACACGACGTGACCCACATCTCGGCTGCGAAAGAGAAATTGTTTAATATAGGAACCTTTGCTGATACAAACTTCAGCGCCTCCATCGATTGCATGGTAATGGATAGGTATAGTGTAATTGATCGTTAGTGTATACAATGTTGACTTGTCCCAGAATGCGGGCGGGCGTGGCGCCGCGTGTAGTATATTGGAACGCGGTTTTGTTTCATATCAAAGTGCAAGTCACCGCGCACTGGGCGACGGGCGCTGCGTTCGAGGTCACATACTCATGCTCCGTAACGGACCATCTTCTAAGCTAGTCGAGACGTGCCAATGTTTACGCTTATTAAACGCAGCCTCCTCCCACAAAGAGGTGTGAACGTATTGCTATCGGCACAATGCATTTCGTAAAACGTTCGTACGTAGTGTTTCGCAAAATTACGACCGATGGCCCTCTAGTTGAAATGAGTCTAGGTTTTGTCTTTGGCGAGTGGCGTTGCAATCTATTGCTGGCGTGCAATTGATTCGCTTTCAGTTAGGTTTCGTCAAACGGCCGCGGGCGGGTGTCGTCGCTATGCGGCTTCTGCATCATCCCGCTGGCCAGTAAATTATGCGCTCTAAGTGGGTTGAGGTGTCTGTGCTCGCGGGCTCGCTGGTAGCCGCGGCAGGCTAACGGTATCCACGCGCCGCGCCGGCCGGCCCTGCAACGCTGTCTCTGCTATCCAATACATCTAATACTGTTATTAAATTTATGTGTATATCTCGCCATACTTTCTCTCGTGTTTGACGATAATCGTCGGCATCGATCATGGCGATACTATCGATATTCTCTTTCAAATATGCTTAGCGTATTTTAACACCCACGTTTAGAGGCGCAGCGCGCCGTTCTCTCGAAATTAGAATAAAATGATTGGCTCAGTTATTATAGGTACGTTTTACTAACAATGGTTACATAAACTGCACGTTGCGGGTACTTACTTTAAGCAATCGAGACTGCCATCTACGGGTAATCGATATGCCGCATCAAACATTTTTCTTCGGACATAATGATTTTCAGTATTAACGTATTCATGTTTTATCTAAAATATATTATTTCTAATTTATTTATTTTTCTCTCTGTACAACATTATAGTTAAAAGTTACGAATGCGGTGCGTAAATTAGGTAGGTATACATTTTAGCTATACAAACTACTTATAACTTAAGTAATTTCTTTTATTATTACTGAAGTAAAATTTAGGTAGATCTAGGTTTACCTGTGTTATGAGCCAATGCACCTGATTGATAATTGGACTCGCATGTTTGTAATTAGGATATTTTATCGTTCAAGTCGGTAGACAGCACCAGGCAGGAACGCAATCTCCATACAGACAGGCTCCTCAGGCATGACAGGATCTTACCACAGGACACCTCGTAACCTAAAATACCGTAAATAGTTGCATGCTGTCATACTTTCTTTAGTTCACAATTAAATCGGCATGGCGGTATCTAGGTATGATTCGAGTGGTAATTGCAGAATGAGCTTGGGCAGAATGCGGCTGTGGATAACGAAGTAAGTGCCCGGAGCCGGGTACTTACCGTATAATTGCGAGCATCGACGCTCGCTGGTTCAATGTAAGTAGGTATGGTATGGAATTCTGACATGAGAGGCGGAAGTGGCGCGGCGCCTTGATCTTGCATGCTCGGTGTGTGCTGCGCTTAAACCACACACGCGATGGATACTCGACTCTATCCGCAACGAAATAAAGGTAAAAATGTAATTGTGAAATATTTCAAAATTACCAACAAATTAATTTGCTTCAGATTACGATGAATTGGATAAACGATTTTAAGCTTTCCCCATTTTCACGGCGCAGAATTTAATGAAACGTGAATGCCTAAAACATTATCGTCAACGCCTACCTATCTTCACTACTAAATTTATCCAGTAGGTGCAAAATGTCCTCCTTGTTTTATGAAGTGTCAAGTCAACTTTATCTTATCGTTTGACAACCTGAGTGGTTCAGTTGGTTAACATGCCGGTCGCCACGCAGAGGTCCCGGTTCCGATTCCTGGCCGAGCAGAAATTGGATGATGAGTTTGAATTTTTGTTACGAGTCTGGGTGTTGTATGTATTAATTAAAAATCTAGTAGTTAATCAGTTATCTAACTTCTATAACACAAGCGTTGCTTACTTTGGGGCTGCACGGCGCTGTGTGAATTTGTCCAAGCATATTTATTTATTTTATTATATCTTGGAGGTTCGATTTTAAGCTATTGTGGTGAATATAGCGCAATTTATTTAGAACCCACTCAAATTTCGTTTCTAGTTTATTACAGTGCCTGTATTTGGTAGTTACGTCGGGTGTATAGCGACGTAAATGTACGCAGGCAGGCAGACGATTATCAAGATTCATCAGACCCGTAAATGTATTGCTAAGTGTGTGTAACGCGGCGGCGGCACGTTCGACCCTGTTCGCACGCCCGCGCCATCTCACCACTTTTCCGCCAGGGATGGACTCCGGGTTGTGGACCTGGATCCCCAGTTTTGCATGCCGGGGAATACGAGGTAGGCCAGAAATATTAATTCAGAGATAGATATTTTCTCTTTAACATATTTTTTACATCGTCCTGTCGGACGGTTATCGGATTAACGCTGGACGTAAATACTAAGATAGAAAGTAGATATGTATATTTTTTCTACGATATGCTGATAAAAATATGGTCACTATTGAGTTTGACTCTAAAACATGTTTACATTCAATGCAAAATAAATATTGGATATCTATACTAAATGCCAAAAGGCCATATTTATTCAATGTATTGACCGTGGTGTTGGTAGAAGCTTGATATTTTACAGCTTCGACCTTAGTACGCATGATAAAAATTTCAACCTTAATGTGCGCGACAGTGAGATAGACGGGAAACAAAGTGATCCTATAAATAAGGGTCCCGTTTGTATCTTATGGTTTGGAACCCTAAAAATCATTCTAAAATTTTTTTTTTTGTTATTCTGTTAATTTTTATTATTTTAGTTTATTTGGAGAAACAAACAATTACACAATCTATTTTAACTACAATAGATACATTGTACATAATTTACTTATTGTGTAACCAACACCAATACACACACAATATTTATAGAATTTAAGTATAACAAAGAAACATTAATGAGACCTAAAATTAAATAAAGCTAAAACCTTAATCTTATTAAGGTTTTACCTAAATAAAGTTTTGCTTGTATACAAATTCCCGTTCGATATTACCTATTTTATAGGCGTAAACATAGAAACGAACCTCTCAACGCCTGCTAATATAATTATATCCTTCGGGCGCTAAATGCTCACTGCATCGACTCTGTCTTCTATCAACTACCTAGTCGATTGACCCGTTTCCGAAGGGTCTATTTACTTTTTTAAGTACAGTCGATATAAGACCCAAAGCCCAACTTTATTTACAGAGCCAGAGGGGCTATAAAATTGTCGTTAAACCAATTCATGTACCTACATAATTTGATGGATGAATCAAAGTTTTTTACGACAAAAAGAGTGTCCTAATGTACCATTGTGTGAAAGAAAGAAAACGTTTGTTTCACACACGTATTTTTTATACAACACGATACGACTAGTTATCCTACTCGTTATTATATAATTATGTAGTTTAATTAAAAACTAGTACCGACATCGTCTTCTTAGAGGTACATAAATATAAATCTTCTTCATGTATTAATAACTCTACATTTTATTACAAACCATAGTTTTAGAAATTCAATCAGATTGCTTAACAATAAAAAACCATCCAAATTTTTTTCATAAATCTTATGCACAGAAATGTACAGTGGCGGACCTAAAGCTAAGATAGCCTTATCTATAGTCTATCAAATATTCAAGGAGATTATTTCTAACATGACAAAATCATTTCACATTCGCGACCGACACGTACTTAAATCTGTGTACAAAGTTCCGCTTCCCTCGGAATGTTTGTACACAAAGTTGGGGCATACTCATTTAAAGTAGCATTACTAATTCTAGACGGCTGATGAGATGGGGTGCCGTATAATTTATCGCGCACCTAATGAAGGTAGTTCTGCAGTCATGCGGCGCGTGGGCGCAGTGTGAGCTTTCACAGCTCGTTACGACGGAAAAGCTGGTAAAGCACGCGAAAGCGACCACTGGAAAACATTGCGCTTCCACAGCAGCAATTTAACCTTTCAACGTAAAAGGATGAATTTAAAAGGCATGTGCACGTAAGGCATGGAAAAGGAAACCTTGTTTTTAAGCCGAGTGGTGGTTCTTTTGTTGTTATAGGTTGTGGAGACTATTTTTTATTTTCTGTGCATGCTGGATCTTATCGCTCTATATAATAGGTATAATCAAGATGATTTGTTGTACTATTATAAGCAGGAGAATTTGATAGAAAATTATATCGTAATAATTGTTTTTTACAAGCTTTAATTTTTAAGTTCACCTGTCCCTGTGTGTGTTCGTAATAAAATCATGCAATTTAAATTTGACCCACTTCCCGGTTTCCGATTGAGCTATAATTTTACATACTTGTGGAAGTTCGGTGACAATGTAATGATATGATACTACCGAGCTGATCTGATGTTGGGGATGGAAGGTGGCTATAGAAACTTATACATGATAAACCCACCGAGTTTGGGCTCGTTTAATTAGTCTTGACAAGTACTATGACTGATCGTAAAATAGAGCGTTCGATGGAAGCTTGTTATAAAAATGGTTTTTCATTTGCGTACTTGTTCAAAATTACTTCGTGGCTCTTCTACTTGTAGTTTCCAAAATTCCATGAAAGTACAAATATATTCTTTATACCGGGTTCGATTTGTTAAATTTTATCGTGTTGCTGTATTTATTAAGACTTTTTAAGAGCCATTACCTTGATCCTAATGTAAATAGCTCCCCAGACAAGCATGTCTATTAGGAGAATAGGATGGAAATTGTATTACCACTTTTCACTATGTTAAACTTCTACAGAAATATATCACTGTGAAAAGCAGATACTTTCCATAACATGTAAATGATGTAATAATAGAAATTTCACCATTTGGTGAGTTAATGTTAGGTATTGTATTATAATATCTATATTTTATTCTAGAAGAAGTCTCACTTTTCTCTTATTTGCATATAGAGATTATGAGTCTGAGAATTGAAGGTGGGTCGTATGTTTGTTTTTTAAATGGTTTAGACAAGAACAAAATATTGAAACTACCTACTAATTTGTTGGATGACTTCCGGGATCTGTCTAGATCTGGAAAAGCAGGGCATCGTAGACATTTTTAATCCTCAAACAAGTATCAAAAATCAATCCGTGGTGTGTCTGAACTATCAGCGTCTATAATTTCTGATTACCACACAATAAGTAATTTGTTATAAAAAAAACAGTTACACCTATAATGTGCCCTACCTTCCTCAACCACCACTCTAAACGCGTCAATCACCTCGTATCTACCCACAGGTACTACAAAACAAAAATCACTTCGAAATCTTAATAAGACTGCGAAGGCTGCATAGCCGCGGCGGAGTGTCGCGGCGCCTGCTAACGGTACCTTCCCCCCCGCCCCGCTCTCCCGACGACACTCCTACATTTTATTATCTCGTTATTTTTAACGATCCCACGCAATTCTTGATCGATGCTTTATTTATAGCCCGAACTTAATCAGTAAGCAGTTTACATAGCCTGTTAAGCTGAACTGGCGCAAGTCGGTGCATCACAAGAGCTGGAAGACCGCGGTGAATAAAGCGATTTTGGCAACAACTCGTCGCACTGAAAAAGTTTTGTCTTAACACAAAAACCTAAAGAATTTATTTCGCGCGATCTATAGTTCCTACAATACATAATCTCGCCGCAATCAATGGATAGATTAATTTACGATGATGTTTAGGATGGTACATGGAAGGCTATATATACCTATAACTTGTGATTTGTGAGGCCGGCGTGGGTCCTAATCTATACAAAATGATCTCACATTATTTGTTTAAAATCTCGCAGTTTTATACACGACCAAAAAATGGTTGACACAATACCATGAATTCAGAATTCAGTTTTTATAGCAACAATCTGGTTTTTTGGAAACGTCTTTACTTTGTGTGGGATAAAGTACCCACGTTTTTGTCCTAATTAATGGAATTCCCATACTTAATATTCATTGGTACGCGAATACCAATCTTATTTGACGATACTCTGGTATTTTATAAACTAGTAAACATCGCCATACTTTTAAAAACATACTTGATTTCGAAAAATCGTTCACCTACATCACGGACCTACATACCAAACATGCTATAATTCTACCTGCACAGAAATAATTCACGATCTTGACGGTTTTCAATAGTATATCACTTTCTGTTTTATAGCCAACTAGTTTGTCTCATCAGAAGGAGAGCAAATATCTTTTGATAAACACCGCGAAAACATCGACACACATTTTTGGCCATTATATTTAATTTCAGCAATATTCATTAATATTCTAAAGCGTAATTATTTATAAATGTATGACAAGTGACATTTTCTTTTAGCCTACTTCCGAATCCTTGTATTAAACCTCTGATATGAAGTGAGTTATCGTTTACAATTTATGTATGCAGATAATAATATAATGCATTAGGTCTCAGTCACTCGTGGACCCTGACATTTCGATAAAGGCACCGACTTGTTTCCGAAGCCGGCTGTCGATGTCAAATACATTCCATATTTTACAGATACTGTAGCGGTCGAATGCCAAAGCGGTTCCTAAGTTGTATTTAGTGACTAGACATCGGCATTGTTTCTCACAGAGGGACAAGTTTCACTTGAACACTCTTATACTAGAAAAAAGACTAATTATGTGCAAGTTGGACTCATACATATCGGCTCTATAGATTTTATTAACGTTATAGTCACAAGTTTTTGTGGAACACAATTTACAGTCTCTTTATAATTCAAGATACTTCGCATCGTATAGAGTAGACGGTCCCTTTGGCACATTTACAAGGAACCTCATACACCCAACTTGTGAAATACGTACATTTCGCGCACAAATGTGAATTACGCAATCCGACACTTGGTATGCGTAAAAACAATGATGTAAAAATTAGTCACCCATCGGTCGTGCCTGCGGGGCTAAGGTTAAGCGTCGTCGAGATCCTCGATTAGGTAATGAAATAAGAACGTGCTGATAATCGAATGGCGCGGAGACAACAAAGAGAACACGTACGCCGAGCGATGACTCCGCCCGATTAATTCCATTTAGTTTTATTGCCCGCCTCTTGTTTAGCGGCGTTCACAGTGTCCACATGTAACGCTTTGGCTTTTATCCTACTTTGCTATATTTATATGTAGGTATTTCCTAATATGATACTTTCTAAAGAATCAAAAGGGACTGTAATTTACGCGTGATGCAAAAATGTGCCAGGTGGACGCTTAAAATGCACTAGCGAACGTATTATTGGCACACGCACCAATGAAATGTTAAAGTAAAACACTAAATTATACACGCAGTTATGCAAGGCTAAAGTTTAAATGAACCTAAAACAGGTCCATGCCACGAAGTGACTCTATCCTGACCTCTAACAGGTTATACGTATATTTAGACTCAATACAATAGTGCCAAGTCGGTACCTATACACATACCAGTTGTTGTTTGATATCCTTTGTTCGAGTTTGCATTTCTCTGTGCTTGGCTCTAGCAACGTGTTTCACTAAGTTTCCTTTCCTATAAACTTTCGTAATAGTAGGTTGGATAGAATTTAATTTTGGCACGATGAAAGTCGACGGTTGTGAAAAATGTGGGTTGTATGAAGCACTAATAAGTGTGTTTAGTGGAAGTGGCGGCCGGCGAGCAATGGGGCCGCGAGCCGGCGCGAGGGTCTGGACGAATAGTTTTCTTTTACTTTTCTCTATTCGCTATTATATCTGTTTACTGGTATATCTAGGTAATTAGCCAGTTAGACGAACGGCTAGGCAGTTTGATCGGTCTAGGCATTCAATTTAACGCATATAGACGGTTCCTAGACTCGATGCGTTATCAACTTATCTCATCAAAACACTAACCCAAACCGAGTTCAAATCTAATGTTTATGTGTTGTTTTATTGTCGGTGGCGTGGTCCGTCAACCCCTGCAACCCCTCCAACATCCAATCCCCGCCGAATTCATCCAATATAAAAGTTGGCGTTAAGTAGGTGCTAGGAAAGAGGTTTGTATTGAACTACTTGTGGCTTTCTAGAGAGTTCACTGCTGGATGATCGTGCACAGAAGTACACTAGTACGTTGTTAGTGGTACCTATACATACATTGAACCTGCCTAGAAGCGGCCCTGGAGCGGTGTGCGCAGGGGCGGGGCGAGGTAGCGCCGCCCGCCCGCCACTAATTGTTGCTATTACAGAAATTGGTCACTTAAGCTGAATTACGATAAATCACTACCCGTGCACCTAAAAGCGCGCGCCGGTGACGTTTACACGATTAGACACTCGTTTAATAAATAAATAGACGGTTTCTCGTCTACGTAACGGGAAGAACCATTACCGAGTGTCGACCTAAAAAGAGTCTGGACGCTCGGCTTTTCTAGTTACATATAAAAGCATTTGAATACCTTCGAAGTGTTAATCAAATAACGGTTCCCTATCGGTTCTTGCAAAATATATTGCAATATTTTTTACATATTAGACTAGATAGGCATTTGACCGCCATCTCACCTGTTGGTAAGTAACGATGCGGCTGAAGATGGAGCATGCCTGTCTAGGAACTGCCTATACTATAGCCTTGAAGGTGTCAAGATTATTATGATCAGGGAATACACTCGCAGGTAACGCGATAACGTGGTGACGACGTAACGTAACGTAACGTGGTGGTAACGTGGTGGTGACATGTTTTTATGTGATATAACGTCTGTTGATATAACTTTTACCTTCGGGACCAGCCTCCACAGCTACGGATTGCACGGCCGCCTGCACTTTGTTACGGCAGGCGGGGGCTGTCTCCCTTCGCGTCTCTGGCTCTCTTAACACTCGTAAGGGTTGTAGCTAGCGTAGACTAGGTGGTGTCGGGGTTGACAGACTTCGGGGTTAAATTATATGCTTCGCCCATGCCATACCAGGGGTGTGTACCCACTCCCTTAAATTATACCAAACAACCATTATTTTGAATAATAGTATGAAACAAGAAATATGTAAAATGACTATTATGTTGGATAATTATTATACCAAATGGCTGTTAGATGAAATATTATTAGCACAAGTGTCTATTATAGTAATAAAAAATATATGTCAATTGAAATCAGACCAATTGAATAGTTATATCAGTCGTCCTTAGAGTAACCGTTGTTATTCCAAAAGTTGTTGTAACAATCGCAACCCAGAGTAACACGAGCACCTCATGCCTGCTAATTTACTAATGGCCCGATTGAATTGTAATTGGATCGCAATAGCAGCTCAATGACTGTTTGACGTGTTTTTTATATTTTGCTACATTTAAAACTGCCATTGAGCTGCTTTTGGGATCCAATTAATTAAATTGGCGGACTTGAGGCCCTGGTGTTACACCGATTAACACTTCGAAGGCATTTAAATGCTTTTATATGTAGGTCTGCATATACCTGCCATTTTAAAAACCTCTTATAGTATCAATTTATCATAATTAACGATTCCCTTTCTACTTTTCCAGGAAACCAGTCGTCATTGAGAACGAAACGACCGATCGAAAATCGTACGAAAGGAGCTTCTGGGAAGGTAAGGAAATAATTAGTAGAATTAACATAGTTAAGGCCAATTACATACATTAGCGTTGCAAATCAAGTGCAATTATTATGATGCCGATGAGGCTTCCGATACGCGGATCGCGCGCACGCCTCTTACGCATACTGAATTAATTCAAATTCAAATGAGACTTTTATAATAATCAAAAATATCTTATGAAAGCAATTTTTCTGTATTTTTCCATAGTATATATCGGTTTTACATATATTGCAAGCTTTTATTAATACAAATCTTAACTAACACTAAAAAACTTTATTTTAAAATATTAGTAAAGATTAGGGACTATATAAACAAGATAGAGACTAAATAAAACTAAACTAAATTATAAATAAACTACGCTAAAGATTTCATAGGTACATGAAACTTAAGCTAAATTAAAAAAAGTGTTAGGAACATAAACGAGAACATAATTATATAAATAGCAAATAGGTACTTAGTTATATAACTTATAAGTAATAAAAATAGTAATATACGTGTGGAAGGGCACTATCTCAGTGTACGCTGAGGGCTGAGGGCCTGCAGCACTGATTTTCAGATTGGCCTTGTCTATATTTTGCGTAGGGCATTAGTGTCGTTAAACAAGCAAACAATCACTATAATCATGCTGTATATTACACACCTACATAGGTGTTACCGAAATACAAAAAATATGTATTATAGATATTATAAAACGTTAAAAAACAATATTACAGAATACTTACTCCATAACCTTCAATGGCATACCTTCATACCTTGTGACACAAAGACTTACGGGTTTTTGATATTTTTATCGGAAGTAATAAAAAATATGGGTATGTAGGGGTAAAATGGGGTTGATGTTAATAAATACTGTTTATCATAAACTAGTTCAATATCTAATTTAAAACACAGTATCTTATCTATTTGGAACACATCTTGTAAGCAAAAAGGCAAGAAATAATAGTCAACTATCAAGAAACATGCTGGTAATTTTTAAATAGGTAATTCGCGTGATGATAGTCTATTGTGTTAACGTAAGTACCTACCGTCTATTAGATATGGTTATAGTCAAGTGTTTTCTTTTTACATGTATGAGACTTACAAGTAATTTTAAGTAAATAATAATCATAATCATCTTGGCGTTAATGTCCCGGTTGTGCTCTCGAGAACGAGGGCCCGGGGTCCGCCTTGACCATGTTCCAGGATTTGGCAGGTCAGGTAATTACAGTTTAGCGACTGCCATCTGACCTCCATGACCCTGCTACCAAGGGAACGGACCAGATTGGATCATGGTTACACATCCAGTCGCCAGAATTTGCAGGTTTCATCACGATGTTTTCCCTCACCGTAAGAGCATCGGTTAGTATTCAACTAATGTACATAACTCAGAAAACAGTCATTGGTACATGGCCGGAGCGGGATTCGAACCCGGGACCGACGCTCTTTTACAAGTAATTTTAAGTATTTAGATTTAATATCGATTTATTTTTTTACGAAATTAATATTAATCCTCTAATCAATTTTATTAAATCCGAATTTGACGACCTGAGTGGTTCAGTTGGTCGTGCCTGTCTGCGATGCAGAGGTCCCGGGTTCGATGCCGGTTTTAAATGAAAGAAAAAGTTAAAATAAATTGAAATGATGAATTTTAATTTCTGTCACGGGTCAGGGTGTAGTATGAGTATGTACATAATAAGAATGTATTTAAAAAAAGTATATAAGTAGTATATCAGTTATCTAACACCCATAACACAAGCTTTGTTTACTTTGGGGCTAGATGGCGCTGTGTGAATTTGTCCAAGTATAGCCTTGTAGGTAGTAGTAGGGTCGCTAGAGTAGTGTACGATAAACTCAATGAAAGGAAATAACAATGAACCTCATCAGTGGCTGCACATGCTCCGGGTCTAAATGACGAAATCGACAATTACGTGGGCCAGATGAGCGAGGATTATGAACAGGCGCACGAAGGATTTGGCTACGGCCAGCCCACTATTGGAGATGAAATTTTCTCGAAATTGATCTTCGACATTATACGACTGTCGAAGATAGTTGAGAAAATATTTTATGGCTGCAATAGACATTTCAATGTCACTGGAGATATGTGGTTAGGAAAAATGTCGAATTCGAGATGTTACAGTCAACGCCTTGCAGAAAACACCCGAACACTTCATCACCGTCAAAAGTGGTCAGTATCGATCGCAGTCCGACACAAAGACCCAACCAAGGATTTAAGCTACCTATATCTTATAATAAAGGTCGTCAGGCTGACGATGATGACATCTTGAACTCGGGGGAAAGACATTGCCTACCCTAATTCGGAACGTGCTTCAATTGTACTTAGACTAGTTTCGAAAAGCGAGATTGGTATTTCTATTAAATGAACAGTAAACACGTTGAATTTGCTTACTGAATTAGAGTACTAACGCACTGCAGTTGATACGAATCCAAGAAAATACATACTACACTTCGCCAAATGTAAGTTGGCGTTCCAGTGGCGTTTCAATTATTCTGATGTCACGCATCATAATAATTCATTTCAATACGAAATACAGTACTATCAAAATTAGTCCGTTTTCCCAGACCAGGACTTCGTAGAAAACCCGGACAGAACTCGGAAATCTAGTCATATTGTCGTTCAAGATATGAGAGCGGTAGGAAACAAACTTACCCAAGTAGGACTTTTCCAAATACGAAGGGTTTTCAGCAATAAGTATACGCTTTAACCTGTACCTTTAAGATCGTTGAAAACGTAATTAAATTAGGATGAATTTTAATTGCAGAAAATAACTTTATTATATATGTTTGATTATAAAATTTGCGAAAACTATAAAATAGAAATCAATGATACAGATTATCATAATAGCCTGTATACCTAAAAAATATTATTTTCTTAGATTTACTTAATAGAATTGTTTTTCTCTTGACAGCATAAACCCGCTCTCATGTCAGAATGCTTTTCTCTTGAGAGCCCATTTCAAATTAAAACAAAGAAAAAAAAATTTTAGAACAAACTAACAACGATACACGAAATGCAAAATACCAAGGAGACAAATACGCTGCAGCAGAGTACGCTACACTGCAGCATTGCAGTGCATAAGCGTAGTCTATTCTTATATTTAGAACTCCGTGATCATTTTACTTATTTATTCTTCTTTCTTTTTCCCATTAAAGATGCCTCCGTAAACAGTTAGCCGCTTCCACTAATCCGTTGAATTTGTAACGTGTAGAACGGGTTTCCAGCGAGACAGTGCTGCGCCCCGTGAAACCCGTTCCGATTGCTAACACTAAACATATAACTCGCAAAGTTGCTGTTATGTAAATTACTTAATCTCCCCCGTGTTAATGACCTTTACGGCTTAATTTAAAATAAAATTGTCATTTCATAAAAGTTTCCAAAGGCTAGTAATGGAAACATTCACTATGATACACTAAAATGATATTGACTGTATTATCACCAGCTCTTCTTATCAATATTTCTAGCTTGGGCTGCAACTTAGTTCACGCAGAATTGTATAAAAAGTTTTGTTCGTCATATTTAAGCAACAAAAAGTAGAGTGATCTGTGATAAAGCCAGTCTTAGTCTTGGGCGACTTGAAGCCCTAGCTTCACTCAGACAGGACTCTTCGCTTCGCTTCGCTCAGGGATTAAGTTTAAACTTCCTCGCGCTTGGGAGTTAGCTCGCGATAAAGATCTACGTTTCGGTTCCATATGCCGCCTATGTCGTAAGACACTACTTTATCCCCTTGGGTCTATAATCTGCTATTATACTCCATACAAAACGTGTACATAATATGTTTGTTGTAGTAACACATTCTCATTTATAAACTTTGAATAGAATAAATGGATGAAAATTCTTTATTGTTCATACACAAATATAAGGAGCAGCCTTATCGCTTAAGGCGATTTCTTTCAGGCTATGTTAGTGGTTCCATACATTATCGGACGTGTTATACGCTATTGCGTGTGATTCGGTTAGATAGAGTCTTTTGTACATATTGCGGTCCTTGCCTGAGTGGGAATTTTAAACGTAACATGCAGAGAATTAGCCACCGAGAGGTAAGGAGCCTGGCAAGTATCTGGCTCTGAAATCAGACTAAACTTGGTAATCTTTCTTTTTCCATTCGCTCTATGTACTATGCAACCTCATTAAAGAAAAAGTACATTATATTTCTCCACAATAAAGAAGACAAGACATTCGCCCTTGTATTGTAGTAGGCGACGCGACCCCACGGTGTCTAGAAGCAGGATGGAATCCTAGCGCGCCGGCTTAGAAAGTGCACCTTGCGCTATCTATGCAGCTTCATTTTCGGTACCAATTAAAGAAAAATGACATACATTTCTCCTCGATAAAGAAATTCAATTCACTTCAGACATTCACCCATGTATTGTAGTAGGCTTTGCGACCCCACGGTGTCTAGAAGCAGGATGGAATCCTAGCGTGCCGGCCGTGAAAGTGCACCTTGCGCGCGCGCCGCACCTGCCATTCCGACCACATGGCGTAATGCACTTTTGGCGCAGCACAGCTTGGACTGCATTGCGCAAATGCCACGTACCTCGTGCTAAAATAAATTAATTAAGGGAAGCAGGTTTAATTGAATTCGACTGTATCTTAATGGTTTATCGAGTTGAAGATATACTCTTATACTTTTTGTTATTCCTCTATTTATTAAGCAATAATAAGAGGTTGCATACAGCCGTACACTGGCTACTTCAGTACAAAGAAAATATTTATACATCTTTACATGCTTTCGCTTCCCGCCGTCTGTCCCTATGTATCTATGTACGCTTAGATCTTTTAAACTATGCAACGGATTTTAATGCGGATTTCGACAATAGGTAGAGTGATTCGTTAATTGAATGTTTATAAGCATTTCAATAAGGAAGTCGCGCCGATTCCACTAGTAAGAAATAAACACTACTTAAACATTAAAAATTTAAAAAGTCCCAGTAAGAATGGTGCCCAGAAAGCTGGCTGTGTTGCCTCGTTGAACCCTCTGTCCGAGAAACAAACCAGCTTCTGTGAACGTTCTCACCTTTTTATATAAAAATAACTTTATAAAGCTTTAAAGCGTCAGGGCCCTATGGTCTCAACATCTCGACCCCAAACAGCTGAAATATGAAGTCGTGGGTTACTTGTGTTGTGTACTCGGCTTATGTACTCAAAATATACCTTCAGAATATTGGATGTTAAAAAGATGGATTACTTAATATTATTTTGAAATTGTTATGCTGTTGCTCAGACCAAATACCTCATAGCAATACATGCTGTTGCTGTAAATTTTAGGGGACAACGTTTGGTAAATAACGGTAATACCTTAACTAATGAAATACTTAAAAAAATGTATTAAACAATTATGAAATTAATATTTCCACCTTGACACACAAGACATACATGATATTACCACTATTCTTTCCTTTCGGTAAGGGCGACAAGAAAGGTAGTACAATACCTACTCCCGCAGTGCGTGAGGATAGTGGAGGAGGCTGACGATCAAAATGGACGGTAACAAAATGTTCCTAAAACTAAAAAGTAGTAAGTAAAAGTAGTTTTAACTCAAAAGAAAACAATACACATAAAATAAAGCACCCACATTCAAGCGGCTAGTCTTTATACGTAGGTACGTACGCATTACAGTGGCGTGTTTGCAGCGAGCGGATGGACGGTTGAGTTCCCCGTCTCGCTTGAAACGAAAAGTTCCAATCATAAAGGGTACTTTCAAATGAATTCCCCCGTGGAAAGTAAGGTGGGCTGGAATCCCGCCGCGAGCGAGCGCGCGGCCGCGACCTGCCCGTCAGCTTTCATTGTTCCACCGCCGCTTTGCATGCCACCACTTTAATTCCTTTCAATACTTTCAAACACCCATTTCGCGATTGAAACTTAAAGAGTATCATCGAACTAAAACCATTACCCGTGTTGGCATTAACGGCAAAATTCTTAAGTTAATTATTTCGACCGCTCCGCAATTTGAGAGGCACTCCGCGACAAAAACTGCAAGACTGCCGCCGTATTCCGTTTCCGACTCAAAAACTTTGATGGGACCTATCCGGTTGCCTTTTAAATTGGATGTCTCGGAATTTCCTCGGCGGACGTAACAAAAACCTTTCAGCGTCGTCCTCGCGATGTGAGCTAAAAGGTGCAAGACTTAAAGTCGTTATTGACGGCGCGCCGCGAGAGGCGAGGATGTTGTAACGTTTGGCGAATTCCAGGGCGTGCCTGCGACTCGCCGCGCCGCAGCGAGCCTGCTCACATACAATCACAGAAGCATTTTTATTCGATCTCCACAAGTCTATACCTACATCTCGGCACAGCGCAGGCCATTCACTGAGTGCGACGCGAGCAAAAAGTGGTTTTTGAAACATTGGTTGTTTTCCCGACAGCCATATCGAGTTCAACGCTCAGGCTGTACCTATCCGGCGATGTTTTGAGTTAATGAACCAACTCGCGTGTATTTTTTCTGACCACAACAACAATTGAAGAACTCGTCTGTTTAATAAACAAAATTGTGTTTTAAAATTGTGAAAAAGCATTTTGAGCAATATTGATAAATTCCCTGTTTAGGATTAGGTTCTAGTTTTCTCAAGAGGACTATTTCCTGTGGCCTGTACTTCTGGGAATTCTCACACCAGGGGGCTCTACTTTTGAACCGTTCCTTGAGTCGAACGGATTTCAATGTTGTTTTTCGGAATTAAATTTCAATATTGTGATGCATGACGCCGGTTTTCTTTATTGTTGAACTTTCCGCTTTCGGTGTAAATGTAATTTAAATAATATTGAATTTTTCAATGCCAAAAATAAAAATTGAAAAACATTCGACTCGAGGCGAGCTGTTCAAGAATAAAGCCCCTGTAAAACGTAGGTAATTACTTTCATACAACTTCTTGTAATGACATTTTGGAAGATTGCAAGAAGTAGTAATCTCTGAAACTTTTGACCGTCACCGAATTTTTCAGTAATAGTTAAGCGAGTGTAATAAACATGTAGGAAACAGTGTCGTAAAACCTCTTATCAGGAAAGAGATCCGGCGGGCGGCCCAGAAAGCGATGGGTTCACATCGTTGACTCAGGATGCGAGAGCCTACAACTTGAGGATACTGAAGACAGGATCCGCCTGGCAAAGGCCGGAATAGACGCTAAGATGATTATGGTGATGGTGATGATCTGATAAGCGAATGTATTAAGTCATTTTGTAGATCCTGGAACATATAAGCAAAGATACTACAGTAAATTTAAAAACAATAGTTATGTTCTACGGGCCGAATAACGCATAATATGTGAGTCTGCGAATGGGCGAGAAAATAATTTCAATAACACCAAGAATAAGCGAAATATAAATAGAGAGAAGATTTAATTTAACAATGTTAGATGTAACAAGCGGAACCTAGTGATAAAAGAAACAAAATCACTATGAGATAAATTATTTACAATGGGTCACAGTCGATATATTACTTACGAATTTCATTTATAATAATCGACAGGTTAGAATAGAAGCCTGCGAGGCCTGGCTCACGTAATCAAAATATTGAAACATTATGATTATGAATTAATAAAAGCTGCCCGACGACCTTTGTAAGATACAAATGTTGCGGTTATGAGTATCTTGTCTTGTCCAGATTGCGTAAGACATGTCACTGGAGAAAGTTAATTTAGTTTTGAAAGTGAAATCGAGTGCACTTTCTTTTACTTATCCATATCATAGTAACGCTATTAAAATTCAAACTGTAGTACCAAATAGGTAGTGCACCTGCCGAGGGGATTGAAACCAAAATATATTTGTTTTTGCCATGAAGTCACCGCGCCGTCAGACATGCTAAAAAACGTAGGTACATGCGTATGTAACAAACAATTAGTAAAGATGGTGGTCCACTAAGATGAAGATACCTATACCTGTTATGCCGCACCAGCCATGACAAAGATCACTTGATAAAATGTTAATATTATGGAGAAACATAAATAAAATCCTCGGTACATCTCTTCCTCAGTTTAATGATTTATAGGCATATGTTGTGGCTGTTATAAAGGTCTTAATAAGAAGACGGGAATGTAAAAAAATGTGCAAACAACTCTGCAAACACGTCGGAGCGGTTTAAAGGCCGCGTCCGGCGAGGGGCGGCGAGGGCCGGCGAGGGCGGCGGGGGGCGGGCGGCATTCCAGCATCCCGGCCGTGGCGACGTCACATCTGTACGCCGCAGCCCGCACTGCCTCCTACGTGCAGTGCGCCTGAGTGCCGCATTCCGCCATCATTCGGTCTTTCACCGCGAAAACTCGAAGAAAGTGCACTCGATGCATCGCCGCAGCGACGGTGCGTTTCGACGC
This sequence comes from Blastobasis adustella, assembly GCA_907269095.1. Lineage (NCBI taxonomy): Eukaryota > Metazoa > Arthropoda > Insecta > Lepidoptera > Blastobasidae > Blastobasis > Blastobasis adustella. The sequence goes on along the minus strand of OU026123.1, from coordinate 9,580,755 downwards.
GGACGTATCGAGAAAAGCGAGTTTTTGTCAAAAGTAGGGCGCGGGAGCAGAGCGGCGCCGGCGCGTCCCCGACATCTGCGCAGCCGCCGCTGAGGACCGCCTGCGCCGTTCGGTGGCGGTCACCGCCCTCTAGCGCTTGCTCGCTAAAAATAAACTTAGATTTACCGATCACGTCAGTTATTACGAGACCGAATTGGTATTCGGTCGATATACCCATTGGAAGTGTACATTCGAAGCCCCCATAAGTTTTGCTTGAGTCAGTTCGGTTTCGTAAAATATTATCCAGGTACACTATGTATGGTCAGGGTTAAGAAAATGTAGAGTCGAGTAGGTCGGGAGCGGCGGGCTGGGGACGCGGGCGCGGGCGCAGGCGGCGCGGGCGTCCCTGGCTCGGAGCAACGCCCCCGTCAAGGGCGGCGACGCTGCAAAATTCTGCAAGTCGTCCGCGACTCAGTGCACCGCGCCCCGCCGCGCGGCCTGCGCACGCGCACTCGCCGCGCGACTCACGCGCTGCATCGCGCACGCACCGCCCCAACTTAAATAACTGTTATTTCGGTCGTTAATGGACACGTTCCGCATTCTTAACGCGATACTCCTCCTCAATGAGATCCGCGACATTGTTTGCTGTTACTGAATTGAACCTTTTGTGCTGCGATTTCGGTCCAGTTTAAGAGCCGGCGAGCTCTTGTGGACAATAGTGCTGTGGAGCAATATGAGATTAGTGATCTGTATTGTGATCTATAATTAATTCCTGAAAAATATTGTGATAATTTTCAAGATGTTGGAGACGCGGAAGTTACCGCGACGCTCCATGTCTCTCTATGGTTTGTATATTATCTATATTATTTATCTATTATTTCTCAATAACAGTCCTGAGACTCATAAGTGAATCTTAAAAATATATTTCATTGTAGTAGGACTCAAAGTATGTGTCTAGTCTACCAACTGACATAATCTGTCCATCGATTTAACACAAACCTATAACACAATGAAAACAATTTTTTAACTAATTATTTCTGAAAATAACATTAAAACAATTCAGTTTGGATAAAATATTTTGGTAGTTCACATTGTGGGTAGGTATTCGGGATCCATTTCCGGTTCGTACAATTAAAATCTGTAGTTAGTCGCACAGTGAATTGCAGCTCACTTTACGTAATAAACTATTCCTGAATTACTCTTATACCTACACATTACTGAAAACCTCGTGACCATTATACTACTGTTTGATATGGGTAGGTTCTGATTGTTACGGCAGTAGACTTTGTTTTCATATCCTGTCGCAAATAAGAGTTTTAAAAATTTGGTATTGTGAACGGCTCGGTATTCGTTGGTATAAATACCTCTAAATGTAAATATAGAATATCCTTACGTCTACAACTAGGTATCAGAAGCAAAAGATTTTCAAATATTACTTCTCGTGGTATTTCGGGTGTATTTAGGTTGTTTTTATAAATACTTACTGAAACGTCAGTGTTCGTGATTCTGCACCTGAACAAACAACTTCAATGTCTTTGTTCCCGTTTATGACGAAACACTCCAAATAGTACCTACCGTAAAACCTATAAAGATGTTGATATTATATGAGAATACTGAATTTCAGTAAGACACTTGTCTAAATAAATTGACGCGTGCCTTGGCCACATAATAAATAACTCCATTGCTGGTTATGTTCATAAAACGTATTTGCGCGCTTTAAATCGCTCAGTATTGTAGTGAACACTATACTTAATCGTGTAAAATATAATTAAAACTATTAGTGCGTTTTTAAATCCTTAATGGACATTGATAGTGCATATAATGTTCACGTCCAGAGTTTTAGTGCTTGAATCACAAACTTATAGCGTTGTTAAAATTCGTCATTCCAGATGTTTACATACTATAGAAGAAGAAAAGGAAGGTCGAATATTATTTTGAATTAACCTCATCAATCAAACGGTTATATTCAAATTAAACTTTTTGTCTATTTGCATTGTGATCTTTAAATTGAAATATAATTATATGTTTCATGATATGTTAAGTAAGTGGCATCGGTGACTAAGTAATAAGTGTATGTGACGACAGGCGTGACGCATCATTGGCTAACCTTGTGGTCATGTTTAAATGACATCTCATGATTCATAATTTATTTTAGATCATACACAACACAATTAGACTTATATCGTCAATCAAATAAACAACTGAACATAAGTTTATGTTAGGATATTTAAGATTTTGGCGATTAGTTAAGTACCGACTTTATCGCTTCAAATCAGCTGATACCCCAGACGCGGCGCAGACGAGTTTGCGTGTCGATAATAGCAGACGATCGGTAGCGGAACAAGTAGGCTCTCCTGTGGACAGAACAGTTGAGAATGTGCAAACGTAAACAAGCTCCAAGAATGTTTGTATTTGCATGTTGATTCGGGATTTAACATTTTGAAATTTTGTTTCAGATCGCGTGAACAAAAGCGATGCCGAAGATAAGAGCCTGTCGAATGACGAAACGCCCCCGCCCACGTGTCCCCGGCAGCCGCCGGACGGAGTGGAGGCGCCATTCGAGGCGGTGGAGAAGGCTCCGGAGCTGCCGAGCCAGATGCCCCCGCGACTGCCACCCACCTGGCCTACGCCGAGATCCCGCTTCTCTTATACCTCCAGAACTCAAGATGCGAGGAGCGAAGCCAGTGTTAAAGATAAAATAGCTATGTTTTCCAACGACCACGCAACTTCCTCTGACCGCTTGGATAAATGTGGCACACTGCCTACCAGAAACTCAAGTACAAAGAAAAATACGCCTTACTTGAATAACTATTCAGAAGTTACATCTTTAGACAGACGATTAACAAAGTCTCAGGACAATCTTGATGATCTGCCACGATACAAAAGGCATATGGACAGACCGGAAGTTTTAGGATCATTAGATTGCACACCAAATAATGCTAATATAACAACCATAACAAGTAACAAGTTACAACAGGCTGAAAGCAAACCTCTGTTTTATGGCAGCACAACCACTTTGCCGTCTAATGTAGATACGTCTTTTGCCCCATCTATATATCACACTAGAAGTGTTAGTGACGATAACGGAAACAAAAAAGTGCATAAATCTAATTTAGAATATTTGATAGAGCAAAGGAAAAAGTCAATGTCTAAGTTAAGAGGCTTAGTAATTCCAGAAATACCGGGGCCAATTATTGATTTGCCAGAAATCAAGATTCAAGATTCTTTGACGAAGTCTTTCCTTATTAAACCAACCCCTAAGAAGAACACCGTAAAAGAAAATAAAACACCTATACTGAAACCAACTATTTTGGATGATTCAAAGTGGAAAACTAACATTCTGCCAAATAACATTCCAAAATATTCACCTGCTTTCAAACGAAAGTCACTGCAGGTCTATACGCCATCATCACTTTCAAAGGAATCTACTCCAGAGCGAAAATTCAATGACAAATCCGAAACAATGAAAAACAATTTAAATTTATTAAGAAGCTCAATTGATTATAAAGCTAATTTACCGGATCGAAAACTGATATCAGCTTTACAATCAAAACCATTAATAAGTACTTTATCTAAATTACCAAATAGAGATGTAAGCAACATCAGGGACTACAGTAACGTCGAAATTAAAATTTGTACTGCTACAGATATTATTGATAGCGATAATGATTCTGCTATGAGCTCAACACAATCTAGCTATCGTTCATCAGCTTCTTCACCAATGCATAATTTAGACACTATGGAGTCGGATAGCTCCCGTTTGTCACCAAAAATATCTCACTTCGCTATATATTCCACCCTCAAATCGGACACGGCGAAATCTGCAGGAAATGATAAAAATATTCATCAATTCCAGAAGCGCGAAGTTTGCCGCTCAATCTCGTCAGATACGAATGTGTCGCTCAGTTCTTCTGCTGGTTCAGCCGCTACATCTGGTTCACAAGCAAGTTGCAGTTCTCTTGAGAGTTCAGTGGCTGACTCTGATAAGAAAAAAGTAACTAAAACTTATAACATTGATACAATAAACAGAAGAAATATTCTTGCATCAGCCAAATGCAGAAGTGGCCGAGACGCAAAGGTAAAGTCTCCTGTACTTGAAAATAAATTTTCTCACGAGTCACCCACTAGATCTCCAAGTCCGATACGCAAGCCGTCTGACCGTCTTTCTACACTCACGTCTTCGGTGAGTGCTGTACTGAATAAAGGCGAGAACAGACGAAGAAACAAAGTTATTGCTGAGTCAGATTCTGACAGCGACGAACTCAATATTAGGCAAAGAAAGACTGATTTTAAAAATACAAGGCTGAAGAGGAACTTGAGTTCTGGAAACAAAAATAAACAAAATGGTATAATTATTGAAACAACAAAAGTAGAAGAAGCACCAAAGCTTGTGGCAGAAAAAATAACCACGGAAGTTAAAAAGGCTGATATTAATAATTATACAAACAATAAGACAACTTTGAATCGAGAAAAAAATATGAACGGTGTTCAAAAAGGTGAAATAAAAAATAAAAGTAGGAATGAGAGAGATTTTATAACAAATGATTTAAATGCTTTGCATAATATTCTGAACAAACAAGTAAGCAAAAGCAATGGTATAGTAAAACCTAATAACATTTCCACTGAAGATTCAAAAGTTCCTACTCAAATAATACGACTTAAACGAGGAACCGCCACTGGTGTTGGTTTAATTTTGGCTGGAGGAATAGATTGTGAAGCCAAGGACGTAACGGTGAGTTGAAACAAGAATAAGGTTTTGCGGTGATTCTAATTATTAATAATACAACTTCAATAACCAAAAAATATATTTTTACAGGTACATCGCGTTTTAGCTGACAGCGTAGCAGCGAAAGCTGGATTGAAACGAGGCGTAAAAGTCCGAAGTATTAATAACTGCTCTATGTCAGGACTAACGCATGCTCAATCTGTCACCATCCTGAAGGTACATACATATATACTTTGACATGAATACAGTTTAACACATACTCTATATTTAACAAAATCATCTCCATAATCTCAACCGTTGTACGTTCACTGCTGAACAATATAGGTACTTGTAGTTAATTAATAATCACCTTTATGTGTCCACCATTGGACACAGGCGTTCGTCCAAAGCTTCTATTCTTCTTCAAATGACTTTGTGCCATTTGCATTAATAGGCTTCCCTCCCTACCTTTACGACTCATATAATGTAGAACCGAAAAGCGCGATAAAATTAAACTGACCAAAAAGTCTAATATGTCTAGGTTTACGCCTATAACATAGGTATTTATGATTTATTTTTCTAATTGCAGGAACAACGTTCAGAAATAGTCATCGAAATCGAGCATGAAACCCGAAAAAATAGAGACGGCGCTCAAGGCGGCTCTGAAAATGGTAATTATTTTAACTGTTAAGTTTCATAATAGTTATTGTTGTATGGTGTTAACTCCGTATCACAGCAGTAAGAGTGTCCGCTGCAATGAGTGTGAGCAGAGTCAATTTTTTCAGGCGTTCCGTCTCTCAAGCTACGTATTAAACTCGAAATGAATGAGAACCCGCACCATGCTGCCGCTCAACGCAGCGTACGGCCTTACTGTTTCGATCTCTAGATAGCTAATACTAAGTTTTTAACCCAGCTATAGGTAGTGTTCAGTACTGTATTTCTTAGTTATATTTACTTAAAAAATTGTATGGTATTATTTACTTTTCATAAGTTATTTATGTACTTGTTATGTTTTTAAAGCGGAGTCGATTCTTCGAGACAAAGAGCAGGAAATAAAAACGAGCTTCGTGAAAGCAGCAGGTTCACTGGTAACCGTGGTACTAGAGAAGGCTGGTGGCGGCGCGGGACTCGGCTTTGGACTCGATGGAGGTCGCGACTCACCTCAAGGTGATCGTCCTCTTACCGTCAAGAAACTTTTCGCAGGTACGTATCCGCATCCATTGTTTACATTTCCGATCAGTGAATAATATAAAATAGAGAATATGATCAAGTAATTCGTTTATATGATTTCAGGTGGCGCAGCTGCACAATGTGGCAAAATTTTGGTGGGCGCTGAACTGGTCTCTGCAGGAGGTCAATCTATGGAAGGTTTCACTCGAACACAAGCGTGGGCAGCGTTGAAAGCCCTACCTACTGGACCTGTAGCTTTAGTGCTCAAGAACCCAAAAAACAGTGCCACCTCGTGATGTATATGATCTCTAATAAAATGTACTTAGCTATTTACATCGTCATCGACACGACGATTGACATGGCGCTATTAGGCGTGTATTTGACACGGATAGGTCTGTGGTCAGGGGAGAAGATTGTATGAGTTGCCTTGAGCTAGATTAATCCGGTGATGCGTGAACGCCTCTCAGATCCGGTTAGCACTCAGTCTAACGAACTCTCCTAAATTATTTGCGACTGTTTGCAGACGCGATGAGATGAAAGGTTTTTTACTGTCACCTTTTAGGCATAAAGGATTTTATTTCCCATTTCAACATGTTTATTCCTTTCGTTAGTCAGTATCTATATAATTTAATATTATGTATATGTATGTATATAATTTTATTTGTACAATTCGTCTTTGTTTAACAAAAAGGCGCACTGTTGTAGGTTATAGGCATGTTGTAAGACTGTGTTATGTTGAAATTGTTATTAATATTAATTTGATTAATTGAGCTAGTCTTATCAAAAATGATGGAGCCAGACCGTGGAGATTCAGTTATCCGGGTCGTTCAAGGCAATGTGGAGAAGTAGGTCGTAATGAACTGTCGTGTTCATATGTCAAACTGTTGCGTGTGCCATTCGCTGTTTCCGGAGTCACATTCCATATAATTTTCTGTCGTAACTATGTTCATTTCATAATAATTTCCATTAGACTTAATAATAATCTACTCTAAATAAAATACGCATCAAATTCATTTAGATTTACTAACTAATGACTACAAATACCTACGCGTAAGTATAAAGAAATATTTAATGTGCTAACTTGCCGTTTCGTCTGTTGATAGCCTTCTCTTACCATTATTCGTTAGATTTAATATTATGATTGTAAATACTGCTATTTTCAATCGTTTCAATACTGTATTTTATTTAGGTATTTAATACTTTAATTAATTTGTTCGCTAATATATACTATAAAGTGATCGGCTTTAGAGTAAGAGACACCTTATTATTCTTGTATGTTTTTATAAAATAAATACTATTTAAATAAAACAGTTTTATTGAATTTTAAATATGTATGCTCACTTCAATAGTTTTCCAAATACATACCTGATGTCAAGGGAAAGCAAAGATTCTGACATATTTTGGGAAAGAAATAAGGACCATATTTTCATTAAATATTTTACTTGATATATTACAATACGATTTACTATATAATGTATAAATAGGTACTTACGTAATAATATCCTACATTATTCTCTTTTTTATTTAAAAAAAGTTTTGATTGGGTTTTTACCCATTTCAATTGTTTGTATTATACATTTGTACCATTTTGTACAAGATCGATAAGTAATTAAATATAGGATATAAATAAATGACGTAATTTACAAAATTTATGCTTAACCAAGCTGTAATCTAAACTACAGAAGTTATGAACTTGCTGAAGTATGAAAAGTCGAGTAAGAAAGAAAATTCTACAGCTTTGTAAAATAACAGTAAGATGTTAGTTATTTATAACATTTGTAGATGGCGTTAGGTAGCATACTCCTTTTGGTGGAGTACAACTTTACCAACTATATCAGGAAAAATTCAAAAGGAAAATGACATAACTAGCGACATCTGGTTACAACCGGCAACAACTATGTGGCACTTAGGATGCATTTCGCGCGTATCGTACGTTCCTGGCGCTTCGGAGGGTTGAATCATAGACGCCACATAAAAAGTGAAGCACTTGGGAAATTAGAAAATTGATTGAAATCAACAAGTAAAGATTTTGAATAATGAAGACGTCCATCTTTTAGCTACTATCTTGTTGTATACAGATGGACATCTTTATTATTCAATCAGTTTGGCTTACTTATTGATTTTGATTAATCTTACAATTTTCCAAGTCGCTTGATATTTATACAGAGTCTAACATTGAATTCCAACACAACTCTATGGAACCACTAGATGCGTCCATACAAAATTTCATTCGTACGAGACGCACGAAACGTACGGGAGGGCTGGTGACCTGAAATATAACGTGTCGTGGTGTCTACTGCAATAAATGTTTTCTTTCTTTCTATATAGGCTTCTTGCCAAGCCTAGGCATCACAAGTGTTTAAACAAGATGTTAATTGAGAACTGTAAATTATTGTGAGAAAATAAACGTTTACTTATTTATTGAATACACATCTAGTATGCAAGTTTCCTTATATAAATGTGTTGGAACTTGGAACTAACGCAGACCCCAAATCCGGGGTTCCCTCCACAGAGTTGCATGCATTTTGTTTGTTTGCGCCACCACTGCAGCTGTCCAAGTGAGAAGGCCCTTGTAGTGTAAAAATATATATAATATAAAAATACCTTATCTACATTATCAAATAGGGTACCTCTTTGTGTGATCAGCTTTGAATTTTTTCATATCACAGATAATTTTGATAAACCGTTACAATATATTTCGTTAGAAAGCAACTTAAATGACTAAAGTTGTTATCATATTTTACTGCTGGGCTTAACTGATCCACTTGAGCATGCATCTCTAGTTATACAATGTTTTAAGACTTTACTATCTTTACTTTGAACCTTGTGTTGTACCTCGGAAAGCACATTTTCAATTTGCCCAGCCACAGCATTATTATTGCTCACTTTTTCTGCATATTGTGACTACGTATTTAAACATTAAGGCATTCCCCAATTTTATTCAGAAGCCCAATTACATTATCAACTACTACTTACATGTTATTGTATAATTATACAACAGTCATAAGTAAGTTAATTTCATTTTATATTCCTGAATATTTACATTAGATACAGGTAAGTTAAATATGTGATGTAAAGTAGTTTTCGATGTAAAATGTTTAGCTATCACTTAAGGCCTTTAATTTTTTAGGCTTCTATACAAGTTCTGAACTTTTGCATACCTCGAACTATCAAGTCAAGGAGTTAACGACATCACGTAGTGCATATTTTTAGGCCGAAACGTAATCGATAAAACTCATATTCCGCCTGACACATAAATTTGGATTATTTCATGAATAAAGCCAGAAAAGGTTACAAAAATTGAAATAAATTAAGAAAGCTAACGACGTCCAGCTCAAACTGAAAATTGTATGACGAATTCTGCTATAGTTCACAGAAACTGTGTTAACAATCTTAACCATAGTAAAAGTGTTTTACAAATTGAACCTTATCGGGTAATGTATATTACAACAACGAGTTATCATTTAGTAGCTTGTAACAATTAGTAGGTAATCGAGACCTACACCAAAGTTCTTGGTTATTCGTTCGTGTGTAAAAACAGTATTTGTATATTATATAATATTACCGATAAAAACATTATTTTTTATATTTATTCGTGTTTCAAAAATACAATATACGAGTAACATTTCACTACAAATTTAAATAAATTGAAGTCAGCCATTTAATTGCTTCGTCACTAAGGGTGATCAGGTCCTCTGGAGGGCCAGGGTAACTTGTGTTTGGGCAATCCGATAGTATGTGCCACATCGACTGAATTGGGGAAACGCAGGGACACTGTTGGGATACCACAGCGGTGTTTATTTGAGTTCGAGTTGCACCAATCTGGTCTAGATAGTTCAGATCCCTTTAGTTTGCTGCCAGGTATTATATCACATCCGAATTTTCCTGCCATACACAATAATCAGTTTGGTTCCATGCGCGACTACTACTGAATTCGTCGTTCACAAGTGATGCAGCAATCTTATATGTTCTGGATTTTAGGCAAAACTTCGCATGGGAAGCTTTGGATTTCGTCTGATCGTCGAGGTTTCTCTGAGGAGAGAATCTTTTTTTCTCAGGTCCGGTGGAAGTATTGGGCAGAGCACGGGTAACCAATGGCATGGTGTTGAGCATATGCTACCTGAGATACATCGCATTGCCTTGTCCAATTCCACGTCCACCCTGCCGACGTGTGCACTACCCAGCCAGACAGGGACGCTGTACTCCGCCACGGAGAACACCAGTTCAGATAAAACACTAAAATATTGGGATATTATTATCACGGCGTTTCCAATTGTCCAGATACTAGTCTTGCATTGACTGACTATCTCTGTAAAACACTACAATGTCTCTTACAAGTCGGTGCGGGCCGAGAGCCCATAACCAATTTAAATTTTTAGCGTTGATTGTCCTGGTACATTACTGTAACACTTCTACAATGTGGCGTACAAGTCAGTGCGGTGGAGCGCCTGGTGCGGGGCCGCGGGCTCGCAACAGGCGCACGGTAGTCAGCGAGCTGGCGCGCGCCTCGCCACCCTTAGCAGCACTGGGCCGGCTCGCACGTCCTTGAACAGCCTGATGGCCTCACCGTGCGTCAGCCCGGCAGTGCCACGTCCGTTCACTGACATTATCTCGTCACCTGTAATTGGGAGATGGACGAACTTTAGTGACATGTGTAAGTAAGTCTTATAATTCAATTCAATTAGATTTTTTGTAAGGGTACTGTAGCGGTATGAGAGGTGGAGTTTAGACATGAAATTAAAGAAAGCGTTTTTGTAAAAAAGTGATATTTTGACTTAGGTAAATTAGTTTCTGAACTACGAAGTAAAGGCGAGTTAAATTAGGAAGAGCTTCGGCGCGGATATATGTTATGCTTATGATGGTCGATGTTGGCGACAGACTGTGTTTTAAATTGTAAAACTTTGTGTTTTTATCCTCTTTGGGAGTGTACATTCCCACGGCGTCCGCTCCGAATTGTTACAATATCTTACTCGTAAACAAATGAGCTCGCTCGCTCATAATAAATAAAGAATAATACAACTCATAGTAAGTTCTATGCGCATTGCATATGTTAGGTGAGTCAGCATTATGCTCTGGCATGAACGATGGTTTTCTGTGAGGCCTGATAAGTGAGGTATGGACGAAGATGCAAATATACGAATAAACAAAGGGTGAAGTGGTGTCAAGTGTGTCGAATTAAGTATACATAGAATGAAGAACCGTTCAAACTGCATTCTGATCCTCTACGCTCGCAACCCTCTTCGCCTTGGCACAAAGCGGCTAGCCGGCTTTGAAGGAGATATTTATTATTTATTTTATTTATTTATTTAACAATTTATTGCACACAATACATAGTGAACAGAAATTACAAAAATGAAAGACGACACAACAATAACTACATCATCAGCAAGTGTACCGACTTTAACACCAATTGGTAAGCCGTAGGGGAACAGACGCAAAGTGTAGGGCACAGTAGACTGCCCTAAGAAACACCAGCATGAATTTATTGAAGATCCGAAAGAACTTCACCTTACCTTACAAATAAATGCTGTTTATTTAAATATTCTTTAAGTTTATACCTTGTACTACACTCGGTTAAACGCCTGGGTTAAACGATCTGTAGAGAAGGGCTCCATATATTCTTCAAAAACAACAAGACTGTGGATTTGGTCTATTGTGCCGTGTCTATCAACTTTCTGTCATTGTGTATGTATAGGATTTATTCTATTCTGGAATGAGCTTTCTAGAATCATAAAAGCTATTGACAGAATGCTTACTGGGTGATAATATTTCTGTGCCTTTTCCAGGCTTCTGAATGATTTGGACTACCTTCCACTAAGATGGGACATGGTTCCTTCACCATGAATTAATATGCTATTCATTTGCTTTTCTTTCAGCAATTCGACATAGAGCTTTTTGCTTGGAAATTATAGAGGCGTACAAATCTAAAGTAATGTTATAGAGGATAAGTTTGTAAGTTTGTATGTTGGGGGTGTCTAGTCTCAGTAACTACTGTACCGATTTTGAAAATTCTGACACTAATAGGAAGCTACATTATTCCCGTGTGTCATAGCGTAAATTTGATTCCGAAAAAGTGATACCAACTGAATCGATACGCGCGAAATCCGCTTGCTGCAGCAAAAACAACTGCCAAAGCCACGATTCTATAAATCCCCACCCCACCCGACCTTACTCACCGGCAGGAATATAATACTATTTAAAATAGTATTGTTTGTCTGCGGTACTCTATAAGGGGGAGGTACTTCCCCATTCGGGAGGCTCTAATTCCCCTATACCTGAAGGGATACCCCTCTATATCCAACCTCTACTCTATATTAGTAGAGTAGAATTAGTTAGTACTCTATATTACTAGAGTAGAGGAAATAGGCACAAACACTCACGACATGACTAACCATTGATTTGCGAAAAAATTGATTACTAAAGTGTTTCAGTTTTACATAGTTTCAAAACATACCTAATAATTTATACTTCATAGCAATCAAACATAAGCATATCAAATCAATCTTCTCGGTGGCCGATATGCAGTCACGGTAATTCTATTTTCCACGTGACACTTACGAACGTGTAAAACGTAGATACCTAGCAAAATAACGTCGTGATGATTTCTACATTTTTTTTTCTTATGGCCATTAGACTAATCCAACTTTTTTGACGTTAACGTCTTTAAAATCACACTGAGTACTAAGTCAGGAAACTAGACCGTAACGATAAGGTCTACATATCGTCTTACCTTAATAACTGCAAAAGTCATAGAAACATGAATCTAGTGCCATTGTTTAGCGTACATAGTCAGCTCGCTGTTACTGGTACCTCTCGCTTTGACAAATCCTACTATTCCCACTAATATTAACAATGCAAAAGTTTATTGGGACGGATGGATGGATGTTTGTTACTCCGAATGTTGGCAGTAATGCAAATCAAATTCACGGACTGATACTGACGCGGTTTGAAACATTATTTATTTCACTAATATTAAACAATTTTTTTTTTATGCCACATACTACGCTAGTTAATTTATTGCATGCATCTCGAACTATACGAGAAGGAAAACCGTAGGAAAGATAGTTTAAAAGATATCAGTTGATTCTTTTAAAACAATCTCGATGATTTGTTGTATTAAAAAAAAATATCTCTGTAATGAAATCTCTGGTACGTGACTAACACTGTCGTACCCCGTACAAAACCAAGAAAATAATTCCTCTAATCGTACTCTCCCTGTACAAGACAATGATTTTACTCCGATTTACCATTGAATGCATTCAAATCAATTTGGAGTAAGTACATCTGTATTAAAAAATAGGACAGCTAGCTGTATTATATAAGTACGTGTTGTTGACGAGTTTATTACAGTGTAGAAATAATGAGTCAGTGTCGTAGTCACTGTACCATACTCAGTTTGATCCTATTCGATCGAGGTGTATTTCTATCAATATTATTAGTCTACGCTACATTGATGGTGTCATAGAAAGCTGATGTAACCTTTATTTATATTCGCTATAACAAGCGACAGGTGCACGTAATAACGCTTGCGAAGCGAGTGCGGGTGGCGATGTAATACGCATACAGCTGCCGGCCAACGGTTTCTGAGGAATTTATCAACTATCGACCACCTTTCCAGCATGAACACTCTAATTAGGCATACCATGAACATTGTATTGGTTGTATAGAGCAATAACAGTTATATGGTAGTTGAGTATTTACATGTCTGCGCCATATCGAACAGCCAAATCGTGATTTGGTGATAAACGTGCGCAAAGGTTTTCTATTAATTTATAACGAAATAGTTTTTAATTGTCGGCCGTCTCGGAATGCGACCTCAATACCGGGGAAAAGTGAAATTGAATCAACAGCATGTGGTGTGGTCACTAATAAACCTAGATAGAGTGAAGTAAAGTAGGTAGATAGTGTTTAATTCATGAACTGAAAGTAAAATAGCCTTATTTTTTTATGCATCGATAAGATTCGGTTAAAAATAAATTATGCGAATAGGTACCTTCTCGAAGTAATCCTGACTCGGCGGCTTGCCCATTGTTGAATATCGTTTTAACGAAGATTCCCATGTCCCCTCTGGGCGAATCCCGGCCGCCAACTATGCTGAATCCGAGACCTTTGCCGCCTGCAGACTTGGTGAAACGCACCTATAAAAGATAATTTTTAAATATTACCTCAAAACATATGTATTATTGTTATAAACTGTTATACTGTATAGTTGTGGTTCCTACCTCGAAAGTGTGAGAATCCCGTGGCTCCGGCGGCGGTGGGCGCTTAGCCTGCGGCGGGGTGGGCGCGGGTGGCGCGGGCGGCGGGCGCGCGGCGCGCGGCGTGTTGCTCACGCGCAGCTCCGACACCCCATTGCGCAACTGCTGCATTAGCTCGGGCCGGTCGTGCCGCACTTGCACGCGAGGCAACCGATAAGGTTCTTCCCATATTCTCTGAGGATCCGGTGATAATCGACTGTAACCGTTTCTATAAACTGGGACGTTCAATTCCACGTTTTCACTACAAGGACGCCGACTTCTGTTTTCAATGTTATTGTTCTTCCCTCTCTCCGGCTTATAGGCGAGGTCTACTACGTCTCTGCTCTCATCATCTTGCGCCAGAAGGGGCTTTCGATCTCGCGGTTTCGGCGAGGGATTCGCGCGATAGACGTTTGGTGAACTACATCGTCTTCGAAGAGTTGCACTCTTCCGCGTCGGCGAAGGCGAAGGTGGGTGGCGCACCGCTGTCGGACTAGGGACGTAGAATGTAGCGGGCCGTTGCGGCGGAGGTGGAGATAGCACGTCGTGTGCGGACAACGCCCGGCGGCGCAGGCCACCGCCGAGTTTACCCAGCGCCTTCAGCAGATCAGGCGCGCCGTTAGTCACGCGTAGAGAGGCGGTCGTGTAGACCTTGCCTCGATGCCTGAACGACAGCTTGGTCGGCGGGGCGGGGGAGCAGTGCGGGGGCGGGCGCGGCGGCGACGGCGAGCAGCGCACGGGGCTGGGCTCGCGCGGCGCACCGGGCCGCAGCCGCGAGCAGCGACGCCGCAGCTTCCGCCATCTTTGCGAGAGGTTCGCGTTCCAGCTCTCCTCTGAAAGAATGTTAGTTAACGAGGGTGAGCAAGTGTGAATGATTTAGCGGTCGCTCTATAATTTCAACGGTAAACATAAGCCGGAAGCGTTGTTCCACACAAGGAAGCTACCTTTCTTATTAGTGTCCGCGTCCGAGGCGTAGTCGTGTGTGCGCGGGGGTGGCGCGGGCGGCGAGGCGGGCGCGGCGAAGCTGTGCCGCAGCGGGGTCATGCGCAGCAGCCGCGGCCGGTCGCTGCCGCGCGATCCCCACGCCGGCGCACCCATCGCATGCAACCACTACGCACCTGGAAATCGAATTAGGAGGGATTGTAACAACATGGTAAATGTTCTCGTAATAATTAGCGCGGTATCTGGCAGAGTAGAATGTAGGTACACCCATTCCATTGGCGGGTGTCGTATAAGACCATTAATGTGACAGAGGCGGGCTACTATCAGAAATCAGCAGCTTTTTTCTGTCGAGTATTTTCAAACCCTTCAATATATTGCGACTAATGTAGAGGAGGTCCAGTAGTGGGTTTTTATGAACGTTGACGAGAATTGTGTATGTGAATGTTGACGAGATTTTATTGTGTGAAATATTTAGTTGGATTTAGTGATTCTCAATACAGTTTTTTATGATGTTAAGAAATAAAAAAATTAAGTTTAATAGAGAGAACTCGATCTAACTATGTTCAATCTTTCTGCTCGATAAAAAAGTCCATAATTATCTATGAAGAACAAAGGCATAGCGTGCTTCCCGGCATCAGTGTTAGCTGTCTGAGTTTAATAACCCAACTCATCACGCATCGCTAAATATAGGAACCACTTGTGTCCATAAGAAGCTCGATCATATAATTAGATATAACTTTATTACCACTTAAGTTTATATGTTTACAGTAGCTGCCTTTCCCTTGAATGTAACTAGTATAAGTATACGGAGCGAGTTCAAACCACGTTCAGAGGCGTAAACATTGACCACGGTGTCTGGTATGACGCCCACATAGCGTGGGCTTACGGCAAACAACTAACGTCCGGTGATCAACTCTAAATATGTAGTATACACAGTAGCTTTGCTATCTAGGGCTAAATGTGTCCCACTTTAACAAGTCGCGAAGCAAATATGGCCGACCGGTCGTAGGTATCTACTAATTAGGTGTATCTAACGAAGAACTTGAATGGACATAGTGTTATGGAATATTATAAATTAAATAACGTTAATGTCTAGGAAATGATGATGTGTTTTGATCGTTGATGGAATCTGAAGTAGACGGCGCGTGTCCTGCGCCGACGCCGGCCAGCCAGTATACCGTTGCGGATATCCGCCCGAGCGCCAACCAACTTCACATCGAGTACCTACTCACGTAGAGCTGTCTAAAATTTTATTATAATGGCGACCTGATTTAGATCATCATAAATTTCGCCGTATCTAACCACTAAATTTACTTCAAACATGTGCAAGGTGAGGTTTTATGAATGGCATTGAACGTAAGTTACGGTGCTTTTGTTTTGTCACAGCACAACACAGCTATCTAGTTTAAATTAGGAAACAATTTGGTGCGAAAGGCGACGAAGGGAAGATAACGAATGGTCACTAATTCTGCCGACCGAATAGGAGATGCCGACCGCAGACCCATTAATCTGTTCGGGACGACCCCAGTGTGGACATTTCGGTGTAATTAAATTCCTAGCCCTAGCCGAGGGTGATCTTTATTGCTGATAGCGATCCTCTATCTCAACAAAAACTTTACGTAGGCTTATTGTCGGACGGGATAAGTATATCGTGCAAGAAAACTTTGCTCATTTAAAGGGCGATAAACTGACTAATCTCGTGCACATCTCATACCACAGACTGCTAGTATGGTTTAACAAGAATTTTTGAAAATTCCGACGGGAAGAGTGTGAAATGGTGACCACAATATTGAATTGAAAACTAGTAAATAGTTCTAATTGACGCGGACGAAGTTGTGGCCAAGAGCTTGTAATGCATGAAATGTTTATTGCACCGCCATAATAAAACTATATCAGCTAGAGACGGCCGTGCTCGTGTTCCCTATAAACGGAGTAATTACTTATATCTGTGTTAGCGTTACGGCCTGGCTGCTTTATTTTTTACAGTTAAAAAGAATAGTTTCACAAAGTGCGCAGCCGCACAAAGCAGGCTGTTTGCGATTGTGCACAGCTATTCACTGCGCCGGATAGGAAACTAGCATTAATTTGCTGGCGCGGTACCGTTCGCGGCCGAATTCGGCCAGCGATGGTCACTGATCTTCCGGCGCGACCCATGCAACTCAACGGTTCCAGTCGAAACCAGAATTTTATGGCCGCACTATCATGCTATTACCCCAGTTAAATGCATGCCTACGGTCACGTTCAAACACAATTTATGTAAGCTAGGTACTCGTAAATTAAAATAGTGAACGAGTAGTTTACATACAATGGATAGATAATAAATAATGACAGCTCAAATTCTAAATTGGTGGGAACATTTATGTATAAATAACGGTGTTAACGGTATAAGTATAAGTTGTCGAATTTGTAATTGAAAATCATTAATGTATTATTAATTTATACCTTTGGCTTTTACACGCCGTAGTTTCGTGTGAACTAGATAGGTTGTGTAGGTACCTATTTACACCTTTTACAACTTACATTAATTACAAACTATTAACGTATTAAGCAGAATAAATACGAGTCTAATTTACCTACTTGTAAGTACATAGAATATTATGGGTAAACATGGGCATGCGTATAACAGAATCATTAGTTTTATTTGAAATAGGTAGATACCTAGGTAGGAGAAAGATATCTCAGAATGATTCCTAAACTTAGAGTCAAATGCTATACGGGAGATTTTATTATTCTACATAATGTGTCCATTACTACAAAACTTTGTAGGTATTTATCGAACGTACAATGGTTGTAAACATTATACGTAGGTACCTACCACAGTTACTGTGTGCAAGATTTGTCATCGTCTATCATAACATAACTTCACAAAGCAACAAATTATTATCGATTTTCCTTCCCCGTCCCATGCGTTGGGGTCATAGGTAATCGTATTTCCGCCAATATGCTTCGTTGTCAGAGTCAGAATTTATATCGGTTGAGGGTTCCGATCGGTCCAATAGTTTTACCCCGCGGCACTGCTTTGAGCTCAAGTGGCACTTCGGCGACCATTACACTTGGAAACCATTAGTTGTCCGTCCCTGGGAATCTGGGAATAGTGCGCCAAGTGGTCGGCCCTCACAAGGGATGCGCCTACAAAAACCGTAGGACGCGTCCGTTACCGTCCTATCCATTAGCAACGACCGGTATTCTCGTGAGAAATTAGCACCCTGAATGCAGCGGTTTCCGATTCCTCTGT
The DNA here is from genome assembly GCA_907269095.1 of Blastobasis adustella. NCBI lineage: Eukaryota > Metazoa > Arthropoda > Insecta > Lepidoptera > Blastobasidae > Blastobasis > Blastobasis adustella. The sequence goes on along the minus strand of OU026123.1, from coordinate 9,562,487 downwards.
CACATATTGCGTAAACACATGGTTATGAAATCGGAATCATAAGATATCTAGTTACCCACTTCCATAGTCGGCTCGTGTCTTGGACACGGAATAAAGTTAAGGGAATTTATTGCGTATCGCATGTAACGGGTCCGTGCCCATGTTGCGCCCACGCCGATAATGAAATGAGATTTATGCGTAGCGGCGAGAGCAATAGTAGCACAATGGACCCACGGAATGCGCCTGAATCATTCATTCATTCATTACAAAGACAATGGTGTTTATTTGGAATGAATGTGTTATGTATCAAATGGTGGTGATGAAATACGCTTCTATTACTTCTTACATACTATCGTCATCAGACCATTATTTGGTAAACAATCGGCGTTGTAACGTAGTAAACAGATGAATTGTTACATGTTATCGATCTATGTGCTGTGACAAGTAGGACGGTTACGGTATCCGGTCTCAGCGTCAGCCTTGCCGTTCATAACTCTGTAGATGTACTACAGTATTAACAAAGCATTGACATCGTTCTAGATCTAATCTCATCGAACGAAACTGGGAAATTACTTCTCTCTTTTTACCATTATCTTATTCAGACGGCTTTATTAGGTTTTTTCTCATGAGAAATCGGTGTGCTGGTTTCGTTATTGTGCACAAGTAACTCCTCTTGTTATATCACAATGGTATTGGCACGAAGCGAGGGACGGTTTTTCAATGCTATCCTACTTTCTTTAGCATCAGCGGAGAGTAGATACGAGTAAGGCTTTAGGTAGTGCACGGTGAAGTTTATTTATTTTAGAAAGACTTACATACAGCAACAATGGACATGTTATGTAGTTAACAGGAAGCCAATTATAATAAATAAATAAATAAACTTGGACAATTCAAACAGTGTCATCTAGCCTCAAAGTAAGCAACGCTTGTGTTATGGGTGCCAGAAAACTGATAAACTACTTATATATTTTTTCAATACATATTTATTATGCATACAACACCCAGACCCGTAACAGAAATTAAAATACACTATTTCAATTTCAGCCCGACCGGGAATCGAACCCAGGGACCTCTGCGTGGCAGACCGGCACGTTAACCAACTGAACCACTCAGGTCGTCATTATAAGTCTCCTACAATGAACTCTATATGACTAGGTTCATACTATGGTCGGTAGTCGTATCTATACGTAGGCGGGTCTTTAGTAGCTATTCAGTGTATAAAGTAAGTAAATACATAGATAAAACTACAGAAAAAAGTACTTGTCTTAAATTCTTAGAAATGGTTGTTCACATTAGCGGAACATAAATTATTGCTATGGACAATGGTTAAAGACGTCCGTGCGAAAATGTATAATGGTCATTTTAAATGACGTCATTTTCATTCAGGTCTAAGCTGTTGTGTATTTCATACTCTAAGTACTACAATTTAAATTTAAATTTATATAATACGCTAGTTTTATTGAAATACTAAGATAGTAGGCAAAGTTACGTAGGTTGTAACTGTCATAATAAGACAAAATAAATTATGAGTGTATATTTAAAATAACTACTAGCATTAGATTGATTCTAATTTCACATAAACATCTGCAGTTCATGCTCTTTCCAACGGTATATCAAAAGCGTTGATAACTTTTTCTTATCTGACCTTATTTTGACCTTTTTCGTTTAAAATACAAAAAAAATCATAAAAAAAATCTTGAGGCCAAATTGGTTTGATTTATACTGAGTAATTTGTAAATGACCCCTTCTATCCGCCGTTCACCTATGTCCAACCCTCTACCAAACACCCTGTATAATAAGTATACGTACAGCAAGTATAGCAACGCAATTCGACGGATGTCGTTTAACGGTTGGGTGGCCAGAAACAACGAGTTACCACTGCCGACTGCCACAGTCAAAGAATATGTTACAATAAAATGTATCGTCTGAAAGTTTATATTGCAAAATGTAAGTCTAGTAAATGTAGAGATTGTTTTTTACCTGTGACACTTGTCAGTGGCTTTAAACCATCTATTGAACTCATTAAATGAGTAGGTACTGTGTAAAGAATCAAAAAGTTTGTGCCTATATACATCGATAAGAATTAGACCTTACTTAAAACTACGGCTGATATCTTTTACAATTATAGAGTTCTACTGGATATGGTTTGTAGGCGTCGCATTCCGCAATTAATATTTAACGTAGTTTTTATCATTATTTTGTAGTTTTATTCGACTATTTACGTCACTTTTCTACGAATTTTTATTTTTATCCCCAGTAGACATACAAAAGCCCAAAGCAACGTCTGTAGAAATGATAAATGTGACGTTGCCAAACATATCTTCAAAGCATAAAAATGACGTACGAGACAAGCAATACGATCTCGTGCGAGAATCTGGCACAGCCGAGACTTTTGCGAGAGTAAAAGTACAGGTCAATTTAATGCAAGCTGAATAAGTGGTCGTTGTAAAAGAAAGCCGAAGCAATTTTGAGGCTAAATGTCATCCATCATTTACGTAATGTATTTATGCATAAACATGAGCAAAAATACGCAATTTGTTTGAGGTATGTACTACTTTTTTCTTGAGACTTGGTTCAACTTCGTTCGGTTTATGTCGAGTTTCCGACATAAAAAATTCATTGAACTTCGGAATGAATTGTAGCTTATTGTTATTTTGGGATACCTACCTACAAGCTTCAAAAACAGCATTGTCATCAAAATCCGTTCAGTAGTTATTGCGGGAAAAAGTACCAAACCCATCCTAATATCCATCCTTACAGACTTTCGCATTCCTATTATTATTAGTAGGAAGGATAGGGTAGCAATGGTATCTCTAGAACGTACTGGGTGGGGTAGAATAAATGTAATCTAGAAACGACTCTATCGCACTATTGACTTTCCGTATGTCAAACATCTTGAAACGTTCTCAGGGGGCTTATCTGATGTTGCACAAGCATGGTATTGTGGCTTAATATTGGAGAAGTATTCCAAGCTATTCACTGCTGGCTGTGGGTTCTTATAGTTCGCTCTACAAGAGCTCCTTATTTCAAAGCGGCTTTTGTTACAGCCTCATTATGTAGCGTGGGAGACCCGGAATACGTGATGTTCTAGCTGACATATTTATATGTACACTGTTTTAGACATATATGACTATCAAGCTGCTAGCTTTTGTGTGCGACTTCGTCCGCGAAAAATTTGTCAAATTTTAGCCATGTGTTATTTTGTGATGGTCTGGGATATAAGCTACAATACTGCCAAATTTTGCGTAACAGAGTAGCAATCCTTACAAACTTGCGTGTTTAATAATATAAGTAAGAAGAATTCATCGGTTTCAACGAAAATTTAAACCATCAGATGAGTTCAGGTCAAATGCAGGGCTATTGACAATAAAAATAAATTACCGAGTTCAAACTTTAGAGAGAATTCTACGTAGAGTCCTAGCCAAAACATTCATTTTAAAGTTCGTCCACATCTTGCATGCTTTAAATTTAACAAAACGGAAGAATGAGCCCGCATATTAACATTGTTGTTTAACAATGCCGGATCAGTTTTTTGCTCGCTACCTGACGGTTACTCAAAGTAAGAGTATTTACTAACTTTCCTAATCAGTAGATTTTAAAAATAGACTTCACAAGTCATCAATCATACTGTTACCTATTGACCGACGCAGTACATCAAAATTTATGTAATAGCTTAGTGTGATCGCTTGCAATTACGCCAACGTGAAAGGTTGCATTGCAAACAGACATAGTCGAATAGTCGTAAAATGCCTCCCAATGATCGCTATAGATCAAGGACCGCGAAATATCCGCGCATGTTATTAGAACGTAACAATGAAGTGAACAAGTAACGTTACGACACGCATTGAACTTTATCATTGTTTTCTACAGCCTTCGAAATAAAATTATAAAGTGGTTCCAGTTACATTCTAATCTGCTGAAAATAACGTTTCATTCTTTATATTAAATACTTAGTCATTTATACGAAAAAGGCGTAACTCATCACCACAAATGAAATAGGTACCTACTCGTTTCCTGTTTTAAATTAGCTGACTCAGAGGGAAGTTTACCTACTTTATTTTATACCTACACAAGTTTAAAAAATATAATAAAAATTAAAATATACCGGTCTAATAAATGTAGAATAGAGTTTTAAAGTGTAACACAATAATGTTCCGCGTTCAGAGTTAGTTGCCTTTAGAGGTAACTCGTTATTAATCTTTAGCCCACACTTGTTGCCCATAATTAGAGGATCTCACTTGTATGCGTCCGCGTTAATGACCCTGCGGCCATATTTGGCAGAACAAGGAGAAACCCGAAACCTCGACTGTACCTCTTCAACTGTGAAGTGAATCAGCAATACCAGATTTATACACCAGGTCCATTTTGAACTTGAAGTAACGGTTGTTATGATTGCCTCCATTGTTCTTTTTTAGATAAAATTTGTTTTCGCGGACAGTTGTTAGCGCAAATGTTTTCGGCTCATCCGTTATTTCCATAACAATGTATGTTATAACAATGCGAGGGATTAATCGTCTAATGGATTGCAAGTCACAATATTCACCGCAACACGCATACCGTATAGGTAATAAACTGAGGGTGCGGAATGAATGCAGGGAGATGGCTAGTGCAACGTTAATTTTGCCCCTTTGACGATCAAATATGGACTCTAATGTGTAGGTGTTACGTTCCACGTTGGCTGTCTATGAGGTCTGGTGCAGCAGTGTGCTGGAGTGTGGCAACGGCGAGGGTCCGTCGCGCGAGGGGCCGAAAAACCCTCAGCGATGCAACGCAGCAAACAAAGCTTTTTCAACATTTCTTTATCACCTTTACAGCTGACTAAGCTGGATAGTCGATCATCATTTTATTTAAGTACTTCTTAATTGCACTTATGAATAAAAGTATACTAAATGCAGTGAATTGATGAAATCTTCGTTTTTATAAATATATAGGAATGTAAAACAAATATCATCATCTCATGGGATAATAACTAATAATGTTATCAATAATTATTATTTAAATAAAAAAACAAATACAATACAATAAAAAAACAAAGCTAGTTCATATCTAATAACTAATAAATCCAAAGTAAATACGAAGTACTTAAATTGGTATTAATTAGTTAATCTCAAAAGCTTAACAGAAATCTAAAGACAACTGCCACAAAACAATTTCAAATATCTCACCGTTAATACCGGAGACTCAAACAAACAAATCCAAGTCGGGTGTGATCGGTGTACACTTTAATTGTAAAGCCGCGATCATATCGGTAATTTCAGTTCTCGCATACGAAATTCAATCACTTATTATGCACGCACCGGGGGACTGTATGCAAGCTGCACTCAAGTTCGGCCAGCTATCGATCGCAACAACGAACGCACACGCGATCCACAGACCACAGGCGCGCAGCCGGCACGTTCGTCTCAAGCGAGCGTCGGAATAATACTAACATAACCTCAAAATGACGAATACGACCCGCCGCCGCCGCCGCCGTCGCCCTACGCCGTAGATATTGTTTATGCCTGGCTGTCTGGCTGTGTTCGCCGGCGAATAGGGTTCAGACTGGAAATATGCAATTGTGATGAGAAGGATAACTCTGGGTGCGATATCTAAATATTAAAATAATTTGACGAAGTTAAAGCAGCGACTTATTTCGACACCGTTTTTTCACACAACCCAATCCTGTACTGTATTTGAGCTGATAATGGTTGTGAACGTTACATATTTCAAAACAACGGATAACCATAGGTACCTACTCGACCGGAATTTTTTAAGGCGATAATGTAAACATTAGATACGGCAATGTTTCTTAAAAGTTACCGCACCTTGTTGATAAAACTGAACTGTGCGATGCTCCAGTTTTTATGTGCTCGCACTTAAAACTGTTTATCACATCTTGCGAAATTTACCTACATACTCATATGAAAAAATCGAAATGTTTGTTCATTTACTGTTCTATTGTGTGATCAAATGGAAATTTAAATTTGAATGCCGTTACTATTTATGAAGGATCCACTTGAACACGCAGGACAAGTTGGAAGAGAAAAAAAAACACTTTATCGCGACAGCGTTTTGTGTACCTGCGCAACGTCTCCCTGGGGTCCCATTCCTCCCATACAAAAGCCGTTCAACTATGAAGAATAAATGATTCTAAGCAGCCGCTAACAAAAACCTGCTTTAAATTCTCGCTACTCGGTATATTCTCTAGTGGCTTTTATATAGTTTCAATAACCGTTGTTGTATGGTGGTTTGTCTTTGTACTCCAATAGCACCGCTTAACCGGGCGGCAATTATCGTTGGCAGATGGCATTGTTGCTATTTTAAGCATCGCACGTTTAGACATTACGGACAAGGTACCTAGCTATTTATTGAATATAATATCACTCTCGCTCTTGCTGATTAGCTTTTAGGAGTGTCTGTTAAACCAAGGTCTTAGAGTGGGAGGAGCTCCCACACTGTTGGGCTCGACAGTAGCTTCTACAAGCAAGGTTATTGGTAATATTGTCATTTTACCTAATGGTCTTCAGAAATATGCATCTTCTAAATTAATAATTTCTAACATAATACAAGTTACTTTGCTACCTACTATTACAAACTTATATTATTTTACTTTCGTGAATAGATTGGCGCTACTAGGCTAGTTACTTATTTAAATCCTTACCTTGACCTGATTGAACCCAGTAAGGTATTTGTCGCGTCCGTGGAGGCACAGGGCATAACGTTCGTGGGTCGACTAGCGGCGCGTGCTTCCTGCGGGCTATTCTCCATTCTCCCATGTAGAGCGGCGGCGTGCCGCAAGGATGTGTTCTTGGTCCAAAATGATTCGTTTTTACATTCACATATTATACTTGCAAGAATATTTACAGATTAAAGTATGATCGTAATCTTGAGACAATTATATTATTAATTTAACTACTCTTAGCCCATCGGCAAAACAATAAAAGAGTCCAATTTTATCTTATATATTTATGCAGTCATTAAGTTGCAGAGTTCTAAGTTAGGCTAAATGGCATGCATCAGATCTCTGTGATATTTATCTTAAACGTTATCCTTATACGGGACCTGTTTTCCTTGTGTTTTTTACCTACAAGCTACTTGTAACTATTTAATTACTATTAGTAAGTAGTTATGGCTTGTTTATCACAATCAAAGCTATTAAAGTGCACAGAGACCATTTTCTATTTTGAGTTCAGTATTTTCAAAGAATTGTAAGTTGTACTACCTATTCTTTAACGGTGGTTATTGTGATAAACCTCTTTAAACCTTGTTATGAATATAACGAAAAGTTTTTGGAGTGCGAATGGGAATGTGGCGTGTCTACGTGCTCGGCATCGTGGCTTGTTGGGCTTTTGGGCGGCGCGCGCGCACGACTCCCCGAATGCGTGTCGAAAACGCCGGCCTAAGTATGCTGCTAGCATATACAGCATGTGCGGAATGTATATCGTTCCAAATGTTGACTTGATACTCATTCAAGACATTCTCTTATTATTTTGTGCTTGTAAAATAATAGATTTTTTTATTATGTCAGTCGATAGTAAGACCAGTTTAAGACCACCTAAGGAGTAGATATACTCTTTCAAGCATCGCGTTAGCTAGATACCACTAAGTTATTCCTGTCTATAAATTGCAGTACTTTCCCCTAATTACGTTAAGGAGTTCTGTGGCTTCATCATAAGCACAGAAGCATCAGTTGATGACACCCTGAAGCGAACACCTGATATAGACATGATAATGTAACAAGCACACCATACGTGCCTACAATTTTCGAGGAATGCCCTCGATTTAACAGGGTTTCCATTATCAGATCCTGACCTGATGAAAATGGGACCATTTCAGGATAATACCATTTCACAATTAAAAAAAGAAATTTCAAATTCGGATCACAATCGGTGGACATATACAAAAAATAATATAGTCGAACGTAGAATAACCTCCTGCTTTTGTTTTTAAGTCTGTTAATAAAATACTCTTGTCACTGTGACTCTACCTCTATTTTTGACGTTCATATATGTTTGTGAAAACCTAAATTGAATAACGTATTTGAATTTCAATTTGAACGGGACTTTAAGTCATTCGGAACTAATTGTTTGTTTTTGCAACCTATGATAAACACAAATCAAAACAAAAATTAAAATAACAGTGGCAGATTAATAATAGATAAGATTCAGGACGTGAGATATAATAATTATCATTCGATATTTACTATACATTAACAAGGAATAACGAATTACACAAAATTTGAGTTGAAAATGGTATTTGAACGGCAACGTTTCAGCTTTCATTCGAAAAATATTAAGTGAATGATGATTCTCATTTTATTGCAACGAAGTGGTTATCCGTATTGATTGGAAAACCGTCGAAATAACCTTGTGTCAATTTTATTTCAAATATTTGGAAGTGAACTCGTTATAACCAGTAACTAATTAAAGTGCACACCACATACAACAAAGTCGCTTACCCCCGGCTGTCCCTATGTATCTATGTACGCTAAGATCTTTTAAATTACGCAACGGACTTTAGTGCGGTTTTCAACAATAGACAGAATGTTTTAAGAGGAAGGTTTATAAGCAAGAAAAAAGGGTAGTGGGGGTAAAGTAGGTCCACTAGTATAATTATTATCAAAATTATCATTAGCGTGATTTATGTTAAAATCTTAATTTAATAAATACATTATCTAATTTATTTATTTATTCGTATGGCAAAAATACAATATACGAGAAACACATTCAACTACAAATTTAAATCAAGCGAAGTCAGCCATTTAATTGCTTCGTCACTAAGGGTGATCAGGTCCTCCGGTGGGCCAGGGTAACTTGTGTTTGGGCAATCCGATAGTATGTGCCACATGGACTGAATAGGGGAACCGCACGGACACTGGGGGGATAAACTCCATCCACAGCGGTGTTTGTAGGAGGCATAAAGGCCATGGCCCGTGCGTAGCCTATTTAAGTTGCACCAATCTCGCCTAGATAGTTCAGATCCCTTTAGGTTGCTGCCAGGTACTATACCACATCCGAATTTTCCTGCCATACACAATAACCAAGTTTGGCTCTAATAATAAACATAGGTAATATCCAATATAGACCGGATAACGGAGACCTCGATAAGCAGGACTTTCAAATTCTTGATACAGGCTGGAGTGTGCAGTTTAACCTACAAAGCACTTACATCTAATGGATTAACAAAATCTGATTATAAGTTAATACGGTTGGAAGTTTATATGTAAATTAAATATTGCCTGATGTAGTATTATCTTGGCGTTAATGTCCCGGTTGTGCTCTTGCGCACGAGGGCCCAGGGTCCGCCTTGACCATGATCCAGGATTTGGCAGATCAGGCAATTACAGTGAAGTGACTACCATCTGACCTCCGTGACCCTGCTACCAGGGGAACCTGACCAGATTGAATCATGATTACACATTCAGTTGCATGAATGTGCAGGTTTAATCACGATGTTTTTCCTCACCGTAAAAGCATCGGTTAGTACTAATGTACTTACATAACTTAGAAAAGAGTCATTGGTACATGGCCGCAGCGGAATTCGAACCCGGTACCTCTCGCTTACGAGTCGGATACCCTAACCGCTCGGCCACCGATGCTCGGATTGCCTGATGTAATACTGAATGACTAAATGTTAGTTAAAGTAGCATAATATTTTTATTATGATTGTGAATGACACATAAGTACAATTAAATACAATTCTATTATTTTCCTTGTTTTATTCATAAGAAGTGGCATGGTCGATAACAATTAATGAAAGAAAATGTGTCATAAAGGTGCATTGTATTATTTATTATAATATAGAATAATAATATTTATTGAAAAAAATATGCTCCCTATAGGCCCAGGATAAAATTAATAACTTAGGTGTTTGTTATTTTTATTAATTTATATTTTTATCGGCAACTGAAACGCACTCAATAAAGAACAATGTAGCCACCCATTGAGTAGTTCAGAAAAAGGTAGAGACAGTCATTATTTTGCAATAAGCTACACATTACAGTCCTGTCCGCTGCTGCACTTCTCCGCGCTTGGCAGGCGAGTTGCATTGCAGATCGCAGTGTTGCAGAAAACGCTGGTGCCCGTCAATATTGGTATAATACATAACATTATTTGCTGCCCCTTTAGTGGTTTACGGCGGTAGTAAATGCTTCTGCCTCTTTCATATTAGTCGCCTTTTACAATACCCGGATACCAACGGATGGGGTTGGACCTGCATTCTAGGTTGCCGGACCCCATATGGGATAATACACCTAGGTATAATAGAGATTTTTATTTTCCAGTAACTTAGTATGTATAGCTTTGTTTGCCCGCGACTTCGTGTGCGTAAAATTTAGTTAATACGTTGCGGACCCATTCCCATGGGAACCGCAATTTCGGGAAAAGCTACATTTCCTATGTTTGCCGTTGCTATGTAGTAGCTTTTTTGTTTTTATCCATTACAAACAAACAAACCGTCAAACAAACAAATATTTTCTCTTTATAATATTAGTATATCTATGCTGTAACATTTTTATACTTATCTAAGTATAAAAATGTTATACATATTGGGTTAGAGCAGTTTAAATGTTCCAAAGTGTCACAATTACCTACTATCCATCTCCTTTTGCGAAAATCCCCTTAGTTAGGCTACGATACGAACTGAATGAGCACAAGAGTCACAACAGCCACTATTTTTGTCTTGTGGTCATTGCACTTATTGTAAATTGTAAGTAAGGCGAATAAACATTACTCAAACGAGTGCCTATTCTTGATAGTTTCGACATTCCGAGGCGGGAGTGGCGGGAGCGGTGCGCCCGCGCAGGCGGTTCTCCGAACGACTTCACAGATGGGAGATGTTTGTTGATGCACCTTTGTCCGACGCCGTGAGTGGGCGTTTCACTGTCTTTAGTGGGACGACCGTTCTTTTCTTTTTTCTTCACTGTCAAACTGGTACTATAGTGTTACAATGTGAGCCGTGAGGAAGGTTTGAAGTGTAGGTAATAAATTATATTTATTTACTGCAACGACGCGCGACGTAGGAAAGTTCTGTCGTATTGGAATATTTTTTACCAGGTTAAATTTAATATTAACTAAGCTAAATAAGTTGCTTCCTACCGAGCCATATCACCATAACAAACAAATAACAAAAGTCATTCTAAATTCCACATTAAGCCCCCAAGAACAAACAGTGAGCAATACGGTGTAACCGTCAAACGTGACCCACGTGCATGTAGTATGGCCGTGATTAGGATTACTTTATATAGGTAGTCGTGCTGTCACCCAGTTCCATTTGGTGCTTATTACCAATACAGAAAGTACAAGTTCGATTAACACAACATGCAGCCCAGTAGTACAAACGGCGGCTTCCGTGCAACCCACCCGCCCGGAACCAAAACAACGAACTTAAAACAAAGCTCACATTACGTTTAGCTTAAATACTAGTGTGGAAAAAACAAAAATTCCCCACGGGTATTAAGTATGTTTATTTTACGGGTATCTGAGGTCGTTGACGCTGTTTTAAATATTATTCATACAGGTACAATTGCTGACTAGCAACTGGAACGTTTTAAAAGTTTTCATATGTATCACATCAACAGCTCATTCTGATGATGATGATGATGACATTAGTGGCAGGTGGGTTTGAGATCGCAGGATACACAATAGAAACTGGTAGATACTGGTTGGGGTGTTCTACAGTCCATCCTTGCACATAGATTATTTCAGTGCCTTGGAACAACTACTTTTTAATCTACATCCTGACTATGAGAATGAAAGACACACGTGGTGAAATCGCCTAACAGGAGAATTCCTGTTAGGCGATTTCACCACGTGCCAGCTCAAGAACGATGTGAGGACTCATAAACTTCAGTCTCTCTTGTCTTCGGTCAACTTGCACATTCTTCCACAATCTGCTACCCATCACTCTCCTAACTGCACTCCTTCTCTCCTAGATCTCTTAATCACTTCGTCCGTTGACAAAGTGGCTCTTCATGGTCAATTTCATTCTCCCTTTTCCTATCATGACTTGATCTACCTTTCTTTTAAAATTAGTACCCCTAAACCTAAGTCAAAATTTCTACTCTTGCGTCGTAACTTTAGGGGTATTGACTTGGAGGCACTGAGACATGATGCAGGCACCATTGATTGGAGTCCTGTGGTCGATGCTGATCTCATTAACGTGAAGGTGGAGGAGTTTCTTTCCCGCCTCGTTAGGGTTTATGACATTCACGCCCCCATTAAGGAAGTCAAAGTTAGACAGGTTCCGGCTCCCTGGATAACGCAGGAAATCAAGGAGGTCATGATGAGGCGCGATAGCGCTAGGCGACGCTACGACAAATTCCCTTCTGCTCTAAATTATGAACGCTGTAAGCATTATAAGAACAATTGCGGTCGTCTGTGTAGAGGTGCTAGGAGACGCTACATCCATAATTCTATTGTCGGTTCTGCACCTGCCAAAGTTTGGACGTTTCTGAGGTCGCTGGGAATTGGCAAATCCTCAGCTTCCTTCGATGGTTCCTTAGATTTGAACGCACTTAATGGACATTTCTCCACTCCGCCGGTGATCCTTGATGATGGCGTCAAGGCTCGCACTCTAGCGCAGCTTAACAGTCAATCTCTACCTCTCTGCTCCTCTTTCTCTATTACACCTGCCGCTGAGGAGGAAGTTAAGAAGCATGTCCTTTCCATTACTTCTACTGTTGTGGGCAATGATGACCTATGCTCCCGCATGATCTCCCTCCTACTTCTTAAACTCCTTCCTATTCTAACCCACATTTTAAATTATTCTCTCACATCGGGTTCGTTCCCTTCAACTTGGAAACTTGCCAACGTCATCCCCTTACCTAAAATTTCCAACCCATCTTCATTTTCCAATTCTCCAAGGTCCTAGAACACATAGTCCACAAGCAGCTGACTGAACATTTTATATCAAATTGCCTTCTCTCCTCCTTTCAGTCGGGCTTTCGTAAAGGACATAGCACGGTTACAGCATTGTTGAAAGTCACAGGCGACATACGTTCAGCAATGGAGGATACATCCTTGACCATTTTGGCATTGCTTGACTTTAGTAACGCTTTCAACTCTGTTGACTTCGACATTCTCCTTGCTACTCTCCGCCAACTTAATATTTTCTCCTCAACGATTGCGTGGTTTGACTCTTACCTTCGCGGTCGCGCGCAGCGGATCCGCTATGATGTGGTTTCTTCTGATTGGTGCGATCTCGTTGCGGGCATGCCGCAACTTGGCGTCCTATCTGCTCTTCTCTTTTCTATCTTTATCAATACTGTCACTTCTATTATTTCTTCCCATTTCCACCTCTACGCAGACGACCTGCAAATTATTACGACGTTGAGGAAGCGATTGCGAACAATAATGCGGATTTGCAACGTATCTTTGCTTGGGCCAAATCTTTCGGTTTACTCGTGAACCCTAAAAAGTCTCAGGCAATAGTTATCGGCAGCCCATATATGTACAGAAGCTTTTGTGCTCTTACTAATATCCCTAACATCGGCTATGATGGTATCCCTATACCGCTCAGCAAATCGGCGAAAAACTTGGGCGTAATATTTATCACCAACCTGTCTTGGACTCAGCACGTCAATGAGGCCAGCAAGGAAATCCATTTTTCCTTTTATTCGATCAAACGTCTCCAACGCTTCTTACCCCAGAAAACCAAAATTTCCCTAGTCCAAACCCTACTTCTTCCCATCCTCGACTATGCCGACTCCTGTTATTTAGATGCCACCGAAAAGTTGTTAAACAAGCTGGAACGACTTCAAAACCTGTGCATACGTTTCGTTTTTGGGCTACGAAAGTATGACCATATTTCCAAATATCGGTCACAGCTTAAGTGGCTCCCAATACGTATGCGTAGGAATCTCCACATTCCCTCCACCCTTTACAATGTCCTCTACAACCCCTCCGCTCCGTCCTACCTCCGCAAACGATTCCTTTTTTCCCGGTCGCAAGACAAGCCCAGCCGTTCCAGCGTTAAGTCGCTGCTAGCTATTCCCCCCTACCAATACAACTTTTTCTCCTACTCTTTCGCTGTACATGCTGCGAGATTGTGGAATATTCTACCTCATGAAGTACGTGAAAGTTCCTCTATCGCGATGTTTAAGAAGTGAGTTAAAGAGCATTATCTCTCTCTATCTGTCTAATATTTTGTATATGTGTATGTATTTTATTATGGGGCACGCCATCAGTCCACCTCCACGTGTGCGTAGCACTAGAGTAGAAATTCCCCGGAAATTCCTGCTGGAACCCAAGCGGCACGCCGGTGCGCCCTGGGGGTCGATTAGTAACTATCCGGCAGCGCAGTGCACCAGTATTGGTGTACTGTGCTGCGGGGTTCTTGCTAGTCGAGCGCGAGGAATCTGGTCCCAAGCCAAGGTGTAACGCGAACCGTGCCGAGGGCTGCGTGGCCGGAAGGATGTCCGGCCTATAACGGTGCACCTCCGATACCTGGGCTCCTCGGAGGAAATTTGTGCCCTTACTCCGGCAAGCGGGGCTCTGCCTTTAGTTCCCTAGCTAATCGTGGGACTTGCATGAGTACTGAAAATAAAAACAATTAAGAAAGTCCAGATTTCTCGGCCATGGAAGTGGTGGAGATTAATTCTGGTGCTGAAGGAGAGCTTTTGGTCTCCCCAACGCCCAGATTAGGTGATGTAGCCGAGAGGGCGCAACCTAACGTAGATGGGGGAAGTAATGTCACAGATACGGTAGAGACGTCGGCCTCCGACAGCATCATCCCAGGAAGCCATCACAGGCTTTCTGGGGCAGCGCGAAAGCGTTTCCGAAGGCTGAGGGAGATGGATGTGGGTCTCAAAGAAGCCCTAGTCCTCTGCCGACAGCATTGGAAATAGATTCCTCGGTTACTCCCCGATCTCCCTGAGGCGAAGTCGTTAAAACGCACTCGATCAGAGGAGGAATCCCCGAAAGACCGACTGAAAAGGAACCCTAAGACCGTGCAGGAGGTCAGAGCAAAGCCTACCTTCAGCGAAGTGGCTGGTTCAGTCAGGGTTGGGGTTTGTGGGGAAAACCCACTAACCGAGGAGCAGACGGGACTTGTGCGCCGCGCCCTTGTTGACCTTATCTCTAAGGAAGACAGGGGGGAGGGGCCCAGGTTCGCCTCATTTTCGCAAAGAACAGGATGGATCCTGGTTGTTTGCGAGGATGAAGCCTGGAAGCACTGGCTTATGAGGGCGGTACCCAGCGTCAAACCCTGGCCAGAGGAAAAGCTGTCTGTCTTATCAGAGAGCGAACTGCCAAAGCCAGCGGTAGTTACCGCCTTCATACCCAGCATAGACGCTACGTCAATAGACGAGGCGATAAAATTGCTGGGCACGCAGAACAGGGCCCAAACACGCAGCTCTGGAAGGTTCTCTATAGTAGGGGGGAGGAAGGGGGTATTATTGCAACCTTCGCGGTAGATGATCCCTCTGTGGAGACCCTGAAAGGGAGGCAAGGCAAAGCCGCCATTGGTTTCAGGAGCATTGTCTTCAAAATCAAGGGCGACCCAGCCAAAGAGGCCCCTGTTCAGCCAGGTACCTCTACCTCTGAAGAAACGCAGGCTCCTGCGACTGTCACCGCCGCAAAACCCTAGCAGCAAGGAGGTTCGATCCCTCAGGGAACACGACCCCCTCTTAAGTTGGCTGACAGGGGACAGGCTAAGGCAACGCAGGTCCCTGCGACGGGCAGCATGGCCCCAAACACCGGGCAGCAAGGAGTATCGATCCCCCCGGGAGCGCGACCTAGCTTGAACTTTTCTGCCAGGGGAGGGGAAAGGAATAGAGGTAGAGGAAGCACAAGGGTCGGTGGAACCCAATCCGGACGTGGATTTTTCAATCCGCAGAAGGGAAGGGGAAAAACCAAGCCCTCATACTGCCTTTCACAAAGAGGAAAGTAATGGCGACCCAGGGGCCGGTGAGGTGTTTGCAAGCCAACCTACATCACGCTGTGGCAGCAAGTGCCGTGGTGGAAAACTGGCTTTGCGATGGTAGGGCTGACCTCGCCCTAATTCAAGAGTCCTGGGTATCCAGCTCGACTATTCTGGGAATCAACGCTGCCGGTAAGATTATATATAACAAAGGCGGAACAAGACCCAAAGCGTGTATTGTTTATAAGAATAGTATTAATCTATTGACTGTTACAGAGTTGTGCTCCGACGAAGTTGTAGCAGCCATTTTGATCCCCAAGGGAGGCGCGGCTAGAGCACTAATTTGTTGAGCCTATCTCCCGGGGGAAAAGGAAAACCCTGCTGAAGATGTGGAGCCTGCGGTCGAGTACGCCCGGCGTCACAGACTACAACTGTTGGTGGGGTGTGATGCAAACGCCCACCACACCACATGGGGAAGTACCGACGTAAATAGGAGAGGTAACACGTTATATGACTATTTACTAACAAAGGGATTGCACGTGGTGAATAAGGGATATAAACCGACCTTTGTAACCCGTGTAAGACAAGAGGTGTTAGACATTACCATTGCAACAAGTGATCTGGCTAGGCACACTAGTGACTGGCACGTTAGTGATGAACCGTCAATGTCTGACCATAACCATATTTGTTTTGACTTAGTAGGATCATTATCAAGTCAGGAAGTTAGCTTTAGGAACCCTAGAGTTACTGATTGGGCGGCCTATAGGGACAACCTTAAACAGAACCTAGAAGATGTACCTAAAACAATAAAGACAGTAGAAGGTCTGGATATTGCAGTGACTATAGTCTCAAACGGCATAATTAAGGTTTATGAGGATAGAAGTCCTGAAAAAACAATGTCAACTAAAAGGGCAGTACCGTGGTGGAGCTCTAAGCTAGGAAAGCTTAGAAGTAAAACTCGGAAAGTATTCAATAAGGCCAAAAGGACCTAAGAGTGGGAATCCTATCGGGAAGCCTTAACCACTTACAATAAATAAATTAGGAAGGCTAAGCGGGGAACTTGGAGAAAATTTTGCGAAGAAGTAAACAGCACGTCTCAGTACGCAAGAGTTCACAAATTCCTCGCAAAAGACAAACCTAACCAAGTTGGCTTGCTTAAATACCTTAATGGGACTTACACGGCCAACGAACAAGAAACTCAAAATTTTTTGGTATCGACCCATTTTCCTGGTGCTTGCGCAGAAAGTCAACGCAATCATTTCGCCCAGGTAATGAAGAATGGAGGAGGGCCTCGCTTATAATAAGGCCATCTCAAATAAAATGGGCCGTTAAATCCTTTAAACCATACAAATAATGTGGAGCGGATGGCATTTTTCCAGCACTACTGCAGCAAGGAATATAAGTAATAATCCCTTACATGATAAAAATCTTCAGAGCAAGCTACGCCTGGGGACATATTTCAGAACAATGGACCGAAGTCAAGGTTCTATTCATTCCAAAGGCCAGAAAAAGAGACTACTGTCAACCGAGATCACTCAGGCCTATTAGTCTCAGCTCCTTTATGCTAAAGACTATGGAAAAGGTTCTGGATATTTACATTAGGGAGGCGATCAAAATCGACTATCCTATTCATTATTGTTAACATGCCTACAGCAAAGGGAGATCTACTGAAACTGCCCTTCTGAATCTGTTAGACAAGGTAGAAAAGGCGTTAGAGGATAAACAAATTTCACTTTGTGCATTCTTCGATATTAAGGGCGCATTTGACAACACCCCTACAAGGACACTAGTTCGAGGTCTCACTGAGAAAAATGTTGACCGTGCCACTGTGAAGTGGGTCGAAGCGATGCTCTCAAACCGGAAAGTGAAGGTAACCCTACATGAAACCTCACTTGAATTATTTACTACCAGGGGTTGCCCCCAGGGAGGGGTCTTATCTCCACTACTTTGGACCCTGGCAGTGGATCAGCTCTTGTATAAAATGGCGGAGCTCAGGATAGATACGCAGGGATTTGCTGATGACCTGGTGATAATCGTCCGAGGTTTCTGTCAAAGTATGCTGTCATACGTTATGCAACGAGCATTAAATATTGTTGATAAGTGGTGCAAGGACAATGAGCTGTCCATCAACGCGGGGAAAATAGTAGTTGTACCATTTAACAACAAAAGGCAACTTGACAATTTAGTTAAACCACGATTGAATGGCCAAACTATTGAGTTCTCCAAGGAGGTCAAGCACCTAGGTGTAATATTGGACCAAAAACTTAATTGGAACAGCCATATAATCGGAATATTGAACAAGGCTAAAACAGCCTTGGGAATATGTAGCAGACTGGCAGAACAACGATGGGGGTTATCTCCAAAAATCACCCTATGGCTCTATAAGACGGTCGTAAGGCCCATAATAGCATATGTCTCCGTAGTGTGGCACAGGAAAGCTAACCAGGAATCTGCTACAATTAAGCTAAGCGGCATGCAAAGAATTGCGTGTCTCTTGGTCACAGGAGCTATGTCAACCTCACCTGGTGAGGCCTTGAATGCAATGCTGGATATCCCGCCCCTACACCTGCATGTACGGATGGTGGCGGCAAACAGCATATACAGGCTAACCACCCAGGGAGAAGGAAACTGGCTCTCAAAGTCACTGAGATCGTTCCAGGACACTGTTATGGGCAGCAACATACTGAGTATGTACGCTGACTCAATGACAAAACAGAGTAGCTTCCCGAAACGATACTCTGTGGAACTTTTATCCAGAGATGACTGGCTTAAAAGCCAAGTATACTGGAAAACATGGAAGCCTGATATGGTACACCGATGGGTCCAAATCAGGTGCTCATGTAGGGTGTGGAATATACGGAGAGCGGCCCAAGGTCAAGAAATTCCTAAACCTGGGCAAATACACCTCCATATTCCAGGCCGAGGTGTACGCAATCTTAGAATGTGCGGACATAAACCTCAAAAAGAGATACATGAACCTTTGTGTTTATATACACTCAGACAGTCAAGCAGCTCTATTGGCCCTATCATCAGACTCTGTGAGTTCAAGATTGGTGCTAAACTGCGTGAAGGTCCTCAATTCCTTGGGTGAGAAAAACCAAGTGATCTTGCGCTGGGTCCCAGGGCATGAAGGGATCGAAAGCAATTAAATTGCGGACGAACTCGCGAAGGCTGGTAGCACAACTACGACATATGGTCCAGAACCATTCTGTGGCATACCAAATAGCCTTGCAAAATTTACCCTTCATATAAACTTCAAAGAGCAATCATTAGAGCATTGGAATAATCAGCCAGACCTAACACATTCTAAGGCATTAGTCAAACCCTATAATAGGCGGCATGCCAAAGAACTGTTACTACTTAGTAGGAATAATTTGCGTATCCTGACAAGGGCACTGACTGGTCACTGTGGGCTGAACAAATACATGTATAACTTAAAGATCAGCAGAACAAAGGACTGTAGATTCTGCAAGGAGGTGGACGAAACGCCTCTACACCTGATCTGCAAATGTGAAGCCCTGGTGCGCAAACGTAGCATCCATCTGGGTAAACACCAACTACTACCCGACGAGGTGCACGAAATCAGTACTAAGAACCTATTACAGTTCATAGAAGCTATAGGAATTAGTACTGAATTGTAGAAAGAGGCGATCACAGTAGATCAGGAATGGTAGCAGTGATACTGGGTCTGAAAAAGTCTTGGAGAGTCCACCTTTCAAAAAAAAAAAAGAAAAGAATAGTATTTTATCTATATATGTATTTTGTTAGGTATATGGTATATATGTAGAAATGTATCGATAGTATAGTCTAGTTTTAATAATTAAATATTTATGTACGTAATTATTTATTATTATTGTGCACGTCTTAAACTGCTTCCAGTCATCACATTCTCTTTGCTGTAGGCCTGCTGGAAGAAATTTATTTTTAGAAATACGTAGTGCCTTTTGTGTCATGTATATATTTGCCATGTCTCTGTTACCATTTTTGTGTGCAATAAATTATCAAATAAAAAAAATAAAATACTGCACAGAGTCAGGTCTACGGAAGCCCTAGGAGTCTGTCTACAAGACATGCATAACTTCGTCGGTTAAAAACCTTCTTCTCAGACAGTTTTGAGAAAATCTTATTTGTGCTTTTTTGTTTAGAAAAGAAAAAATTAAGTGGACACAGATTTTAGGCCAACAAAGAGATGAAGGCCGCTGTAATGATTATTTCGACGAGCAAAAGAAATGAAAAACATATGTTTAAATGTTTAAAAAGCAAATTGACAAATGTGGATAGATAGCGTTATTAACGTGCGACCGAAGAGGTATTTTGTGTCTGTGCAAGGTCTTATTGGACCGTTAGGCTAAAAATAGGTACCTACTTATACTTATACTCACGTAAATTTACGTACATTTACTTTTACAAATATTGCGCAAAAAATATCCTCATCCTCAACCAACCTCACTCCCTCCGTTTTACTTAATCCCTCCAAGCTGCCGAAGCGCATTAACAAGTGGCGGTAATTGGCGCAAATGACGTCATTAATCCGTCGGCTGCTCGGATTACAGACGGCCGGACAAATTAGACTGTCCACAAGCGCGACCGCGGCCCACCCGCTTTGTACCTTTTGTAACCACAATATGTATATTTAAAAGCTGTTCGATGTAGGTACAGCCATCACACGACGCCATCATTCAAGGCCGGCCATTGTTGTACTCGACCTTTGTCTAGTGGAACTCATGGTTCTAGTTTTTGTTGCACCCAAACATTCGGCCGTTTCATTAGGCCCACATGTCTGCTTTTAAAAATGATGACCGGCGATGTTGAACTTTTTACGCAAACTTGTTTCGTGGTACAATTTCTGATTAAAGTTTAGCAATAATTTCACATGAGCTAATTAAAATACGCGCTGTTTAAGTAAGAATATTAGCGTTAATTGTCTAAAACGTTATAATGACAATGTTAATTAACATAAGATGCCAGGTCCCACGGCGCCTGCGCTGTGAAATGTAATCTACGCGCCGATCTGGATGATATCACACTCGTGATCCGGGTCGCTTTGGCAGTTAAACGTGGAGCGGTTGAGCGTCTATTATTGTTATTAGTAGTATTTTACTGCGCCCTTAATCTGTCTGATTAGAGGATTTTATTATTATGTGTTTAGACATAGACATAGAAAAACACCGGTTCGAAAGAGCGTTGGTGGCCGAGTGGTTAAGGTGGGTTCAAATACTAACCAATGCTCTTGCGGTGAGGGAAAACATAGTGAAGAAACCTGCACACTCAGGCAGCTGAATGTGTAAAAATTATCTAGTCTGGTCAGGTTTCCCTGGTATCAGGGTCACAGAGGTCAGATGGCAGTCGCTCCACTGTAATTACCTGATCAGCCAAATCCTGCATAACCTGCATCCTGGTAAAGGGGGACCCCGGGCCCTCGTACGCCAGAGCATAATCGGGACATTAACGCGAAGATTATTTAGTTTTATTACATGCATACACTGTACCAGGTACCTACTTTCTTCAAAGTTTTTAAGTACGAGTAAGTGTTTAGTTAATTTGACGAAGAACAAAACTAAGTTTTGTGATACTGATAAACGGTTTTACACGTTACATTGTTTGCATCACAAGTCTACGATTGGGTTCATATGAATAATAAATGAATTCAATGTTCATAAAACGACTTAGGTATGACCTAACTATAATAATAATAAAATCAAATTTATAACAGAGACAATTTAACGTAAGTACAGTACGTAACTCAAACAACAGTTGATGTAACTTCAGCTTATTCGGTTAGCTTGAAATTCACATTTCACAAAAAAAGTTCCTCCAACATGTAGCGAGCAAATTTAAACAATTTTAACATAAATATTCGAAAATTGAATACCTACATTGTAAGATAACATTTACTTCTTACGGACAACAGTTTTTAAAATCCTCGCTTAACTTAGTATGCTTTTCTCTACCGTAATAAGTAAACGTATATTAAAAGATAAGGATTTGTCAGATTTTGTAAAGATCAATATGAACTCATGCTACAACAAAAAAAAAAAAAAAACGTAGGTAATTAAATTTTTTATGCATCCTCCCAATATCTTTGTCTCATGATGTTTACGTGTGACCTTTATGCTTAATGGGCCATAGGAAAGCTGCCAAGTAATGTATGATGTCGGTACACGAGTTTTCCATTACCAAGACAGGTCCAACATTCACACCGAACGGTAACGTGCGAAAGGGGACACAGAACAAGCACGGGAAATGTCAATGGTTTCACACCCCTATGAGAAACACGCCAACAATATCGGAAGAAATAGGCAAGTAGACGATACCTTTTTAATCATTTAAGAAGCCGTAGGTTTATTAAGTACTTACATATAAAAATAAAATAATTATTTTTATATGTAAGTAAGTGTACTTACATATAAAAATAATCTTGGCGTTAATGTCTCGGTTGTGCTCTCGCGCACAAGGGCCCGGGGTCAGCCTTGACCATGATCCAGGATTTGGCAAATCAGATAATTACAGTGGAGCGACTGCCATTTGACCTCCTTGACCCTGCTACCAGGGGAACCTGGGTAGATTGGATTATGGTTACACATTCATTTGCCTAAATATGAATGTTTCATCACAATGTTTTCCCTCACCGTGAGAGCATCAATATGCCGTACCGTAAGTACATCACTCAGAAATGAGTCATTGGTACATGGCCGCAGTGGGATTCAAACCCGGTACCTCTTGCTTACGAGTCGGACACCTTAACCACTCGGCCACCGACGCTCCTTACATGCTAATAACCAACAATCCGTAGGCAGCACCTATAAATATTTGCAAACCACAACAACTCCAATGCCGATTTATGACATCTGTGTCGAAAACTTTTATTATAAAAGTTAACCTAAATACATAAACGAGCTGTAAAGGTGACCACAAATACTCAGACTACCTACCCACAAACATTGTTTGTTTTTACATGTTCTAATATAACGTACTAAGACGGCATGTTTTATTATAACTCCGTAAAATAGCCTGCGCGTTTGCTTTATTTAAGTACAAGAAAGAAACTATTAAAGTCCTCGGGTGAATGTACACTCGGGTGCAGTTGTATCAATTCAGAATCAATTGATAGGACCCTTGCGAAGCGGCAAGGTTATTCAAAGTTCAAGTGAGTGCGGCAATCAGCACGATGGCTGCTCCGACAATGGTGTACGGTTTCAGCCTGGGAACGCGCATCGGTTCCACTTGGTCGGCTGCGGCTCTGCGTACCTATACGCCGTCAACACGCAGCGCTGTCACCGTTATAAGCAGATAACATTTCAATAGCAGCGCCTGCGCATACAGAAGTAGTAGGTATCTAATAATAACTAGGTAATTAGATACATAGAGTGGCAACGCTTAGTCCTCACAGTGACAATGCACCTGCGGTTCTATATTTTTGTTGCCTGCGACCTAAATGTACAAATCGTTGATGTTATGGGCGACAGTGACCGCTTACAATCAGGTGGGCTGTCTGCTCGTTTGTCACTTTGTAGGAAAAAAAGAAACTGTGTAAACTTTGATGTCTGATCTTAGTTTTATGATAATATAATGAAACTTGTTTCGGGAGGACTTGAAAGATCATCAGGCAATTTTCGTAGGTACATAAATAGTTGCTATCTGCGGTCAGACCCAGCATGAGTTTTATGAAGAATAATGCAATTAATTTTAATTTAATTTGTCAGTAAGAATTAAATTAAAGTAATTCCATGATTCTAACAATAATTGTTAAGAATCCAGTTATTCTTAACATCATATTTTTCCGTCAACAATTTTAAGAATCCAATGAAATCTTCATTTCAGGTAAAATCGTTGTCAACTATTTTTTTTGATGACATACACGTGAACCCTGATTGTAGATATTAATTACTGATTGAGATGATTGCAGATATAAAGAAAATAAAGGAACCACTGAACAGAACAAAGACCGAGCGAACTGGACCAAGAGGAGTAGGAAATCGGATTCAGGGCCCTCGCGTGCTTTAACTGCAGGATAATGATGATTATGATGATTCTTCGGACTTGAAGTTAAGATTTGAAATTATCACTTATCACTAGATAAGATAGCGGTCAAGTAGATACAATAAAAAAAAAGATGCATAGCTCGGAAAAAAAGATGCTTTTAATGAACAAATACAACAAAAATTACAATAATTACATTTGCTACTAAAAGGCGCTGTCCTAATTGGCAACGGTCGTACGACCATGGTCGTGCGACGGGCGTTTTTGAGGCCTCCAATAGGTCACGTGACGTCCGACGTACGACCATGGTAGCACGACCGTTGCCAATGAGGATAGTGCTAAAGAGATTACATTGTTGCCATAATGACTCGTGCGACGCTATGTCGTTTAGTCATGTAATTTTTTCTCTATGGTTTAGTCAAATTTTCAGCAATTCTTATTTGTGTCAAAATAGAAGTTATGTATAACGTTCGAAAGTAATTTTTAGACGAAATAAAGTACTGAACATATTTCAGCTATATGTAACGGACGCCAAGTAATTGTAATGTATAAATAGTAAACCAAAATGTATCTAAAAACGTCAAAATAAAAGCAATAATTTTAATAAAGAGACAAATATTTATGAATGATTAACCTAAATCAAAAACACCGTTGGAGAGAACATTTTCTTCTAATTAATAATCACAAACAATATAGATAATTTTTAAAAATAAACTCGAGTTATAAAGGAAAATGTGGAAGCGTTTCACAAAACTTTGGCGGCCATATTTATGACGCCACTGTCGCCGCTAGCAGGCTAGAAAATATTGTGTCTCAGGCTTTTGAGACTCGTTTACACATGTACTATCTGTATCCATGTACTACCAGACCTGAAATATTTTGAGGTAACTTTCAGCTTCCACACCAAGTAAACCCTTCGTCCGCCATGTTACGTAACTTTGTGGTAATGTATATTTGTCTATTAGCCATACAATGACAATGGCCGGCTTTCGCCGCCCGTCGGAGCGAGCATGTAGGCCGGACGCAGTTTCTGGACCAGAAAGGATATTACCTCGGCAACTCCCATTGTTCGCGGACTTTCGCCTCTCGGTTGATCTTACGCAAACACTCAACGGCTTATCTGGCCAAATTAATCTCTTGCGTTGCTTTTCGTAATCCCTTTAATACGGTGGGAGAGCTGTGACATACATAGACGTAATATAACTTCCTGGCAAATGGGCAAACATATTGGCGGCCTGAATGGCAAATGAAATGAAATGGAATAACATTTTTATCGATTAATTTAACACATAGTGCAACTGAAATGTAATGAAAGGAACAAAACAATTTTGTCTTTCAACGGTAGGTCCTACGGTAAGTTTAATGCATCCTTTCCTTCCTTCCTTTCCACTCATGGTTAAACATGTATATCATAAATTTGGATAAATTTTGACCCTCATTTCATCTTTGTAGACGGTACACTTTATTTAGGCCACCCTTAAGATAAATGCAATCCACAGTGCACCCTTTCAATAATGAAAAATATTGATTGTTAATAAACATTCCCTCTCCCCTCGCCTCGTCTTCGCTTTAGTAGAGTCCGGGCGTTATGACGGGACTCGTCAATATACATTAACGCAGGTTTTCGCTGACGGTGCATCTTTCCATACGGGTGATAACTAGTGGTACACGCGTAATTAATTACAACTTGAGAAAAGCTTGGAAGACGCCCTTGGTCTGAAGTTATCATAGAGGGAACGTCAAACGGGAAATCCATTCCTGGGAAATGTCTTAGGAACTTCTTCCACATTCATAGTGACCACAGGCCAAGCTTCTATCAACCCTGTCAATCGTATATTCTTGTAAGTCTCTATCGAACTTTGTAGGTTAAAAACTCAGAGATTAAGGCATACTGCGCGAATTGTGGAACCGCGGTTACTTACTGATGTCCACAGCATCCTCATCGTGCAAAACTTAGGACCTGGACTTGTAAAAAGTTAGTGGATTCGCCTTCTGCACTGGCATCTGCCAGTTATAATTCCGCTACCGCTAGTACACCCACCTCCATCGCCCACCAACGCCTCCATAGTCCTTTAAAAACAATAAATGAGCTTTCAAGGACCTCCCCCGGATCTATAGTAGACCATACCAAGCGAAAAATCTGACTGCTCCGTACGAGTAGATTCCGATGCATTCGACGGGGTTGCTAGGGCAAATACCTAAATAAAACCTGTCCGCCATTTTCATTTGAACAGCATGCATTTCATTCAATAGAAATTGTCCAGAGTACAGATCACTAAATTTGGCATGGAAAGGAAATAACAAGTCGCCAATAGGGAAACTACCAGAAAACCCCCAAACTTCGACTATTACTGAAGAAAGGATAACTAACCCCCCCCACAGTCACTACCTATTATAGTTGCCGCGCCCATTTGTATTCTTTTCTATTGATCCCTTTACACTTTAGGCACAGTATAAAAATAATGCCTCCCCCAACAGTAGGGCATCTCAGCTATATTCTCGAAATTGTGTCAAATGAAGGTCTTTGATGTCACAAATCGATGGCAACAACGTACTTAATAACCCGACATCTGCAAAATCACGGAAAATGCGCATTATATGAATCCGCCACGGATATAAATGAATAAATAAATTAATTTTTTTTCTCGACCCGGGGCAAATTCGGGTACGAACAAAAAATTAAATCAAGCTATGAATAAGACTCTACAATAATCTACAATAATCTACTCTACAATCTACATCCACAAAGTTTAAGATTTTTTGGAATCTTTCGCTTGCCAATGTTTTGGGACGTTAAATGTAACCAAAACTAACCCAAACAAATAACGGCTATTTCAATATTTTGTGCATTACCTTATTTTTGAGGCAGGTAAGGTAGCATAACTCCAAAAAACAAAATTACATACTCGAAATTATTTACTTGACACAATTCCTATTTCAAATTAGCTTATCGTAACAATAACTGAGTCATAAGTATGGGTTTTGTTTTACTGCGTTAAATTCTATCACGTCGTGGAGTTGTCAACTTGGTATGAGTCATCTATGGCAAAGTTAAAGACGACCGTTGGAATATTAAAATAGACCTGTATGACTGTCGCTTTGTGACTAATTCTATGGCTTATATGTAGATACTCTCAGTTAGTATTGTTAGTTGTTTTCAATACAATAGAATCATTTTATTAACTAACATGACCGAGTCGTACGCATCTAGTCACGTAGACAAGTAGGTTTTCTTGTACTTATTATTAAAAGCTTTTATTTAACTTGCAATCTTTGTAACTGTGTAAGTATGTATGGTATCGACGACCTGTGTGGTTCAGTGGTCAACTGCCACGCAAGAGGTCCCAGGTTTGATTCCCATCCGGGCAGAAATTGAAACGATGAATTGGTCTGGGTGTTAAATGTAAAATAATATATATTTTAAAATATTTAAGTAGTATATCAGTTATCTAGCACCCATAGTACAAGCTTTGCTTAATTTGGGGTAAGATGGAGCTGTGTGAATTAGCTCACAATTATTTATTTTTGTATCTATGTATGTTCGGGGCAAATCTTGCAAGCCTAATTTGACCCACTTCCTCGTGTTCAATTGAGATTAAATTTTGTATATTTACGTAACTTGGATGAGTATACCCCAATGTGATATTCAAGGTCTGATGATGATGACGGAAGGTTGCCTTAGGAACCACTAAACGCAACAAGATAATCCCATCGTGTTTGGAATGGTCTAGATGAATACTATACCGCGTGAAAAGAGATTGTTATGAAAAAAAAATCATTTCATAACTTATTGGATGCAGTGCAAAGCATTTAAAACCAAATTATAACTATCTCGCGCGATAAAAGCTTGTTATGAAAAAATGTTTTTCATTTGAGAACTTATTTCATGCAGAAACATATAAAAAAAGATTATAGTCTGGTGAAATGGTAGGAGACCCTATGGATGGGCTCTACTAAACATGTCAGTATACCAATGCGTATTTTGTTTAAATAAGAAGTATTTAGGTACTTCTACGGTACTTACAGTACCTACTTATTTGTTAAAAGCGACCAAGAAAACGGGCAGTAGAGTCACAAGTTTTCTGTAGTTAACAAAGTACAGCTGAAGTGTCTTATTGTGTAGAGTTGTTCTACAAATCAGCTGCCAAGCGTGGAGATTATGGCTTGTAGCAAATTGACTGTATAAGAAAATGTGTATGATGACTATATATGTATGTGATATGTGATGTATGAAGAATAACATTGTCCCGTTATGCATTTAACATTTATTCCAAAATAAATAACGAGTTTCTTATGAACTTTTTCGATGCCGACTTGTAGTACCATTATGACCGTGTACCCTGGTAATGTATATCTATTATATTTACTTAAGTGTTCTTATAGTATGTCTAAATAGTACTTGTTAGATGACGAACTGTCGTATATGTAACAAAAAAAACTCTCACAATTCTCAATAACTTTCCTCAATGTAGGTATTTACAAACGATTGACGGTTTACAGATACAGGCGCTAGAATGCGAGTGTTGATGGTAAATTGGAATAACCAATACAAGTAGGTAGGTACCAATATTACAAGTTTCAATAAAAAAATAAATTTTTAACATTTATTTACAGAAAGATAGAGGAGAGATAGGTGCTTATTTTTAGCCTACAGTAAATACTATAACAAGAAGTATTGTACAACATGGTCTAATTGTCACCGGTAAATAACAACGTTCAACTTAACATTTGTTTCCAGCAAATTATCATTGTGTAAGTTAATGCTTGTTCAGTCATACATCAGTGTGGGGCGACAGGCGCGACAGCCATCGGAAACTATCGCAACTGTTACCGTCGCTGCCTTCGAACAATTTAGTCAACCCTGTGTGAGAGCAGAACGATGAACGGTTTTGTACAATTTACTTTGATACCGCTCCGCTCCTAAAGATGGCACTTTACAGCTTCTTCACTTCGCCACTAGAGCGCACCACTGTAGTAATAAACTTGGCAGTGAGCTTTTACACTCGAGAACGAACAAGTTTTAATGAGATTGTATCAACGCTGTGCCG
The DNA here is from genome assembly GCA_907269095.1 of Blastobasis adustella. Classification (NCBI taxonomy): domain Eukaryota; kingdom Metazoa; phylum Arthropoda; class Insecta; order Lepidoptera; family Blastobasidae; genus Blastobasis; species Blastobasis adustella. The sequence goes on along the minus strand of OU026123.1, from coordinate 9,533,643 downwards.
TACATTGCGTGGAGAATGGCGTGTATCAGGCAGCGTGGATGGGAAAGCAGCAGTGTAACGAGGGCGAGATATTGTTTCCACTGCGTTGTGAGAGCTGTGGCGTGAGTCGGCGGGCGGACTGGGCCCGGTGGTGCCGGCAGTAGAGACGTGTTAGCCGCTGTGACAGGTGGCACCGACGCCCCCGCAAGCAGAACCGCGCTCGCGATTCCACCCCATTGTTTATTAACACTTGTTATGTTTACTTGAACTGAAACTTTGAAAAAGTACACGGTATTTAAAAAAAATATGGACCCAAAAAGTGTTGTGGAGTGTCAAAAAAGTACCTGTTGTGCTACCAAGAACAAATTAAGTGCGAAAAAAGCCTTACTCACTGACGATGTACAACACTAAGTTTGCACCCGCATGGATTTCACTAGTGTGAAACTTAGTTGGATCTCGCTCTTAGCTAATTACTTGTAAGTAGCTCCAAGTTTGTTCTCAGCAGTTTATCTTTTGTTCGGCTCTTTCATTGAAAAGATGTGAGATTATGATAACGGCACCGTTAATTATTAAAAGTTGGTGAGAAAGAACGCTATAACATTTTACCCACGAGTATTGTTGGAGGCTGTTGCCGTGTTATTGTAGGCTTTATATTCTCGTAAGCTTTAAAGAGTGTGTTAACTTTAGATTGTAGGGAAAATCTGATGTAATGAATATCGATATTGATGTATCGATGTTCGGAGCTTCATGGTTCGATAGACAATTGATCTGTTTGCGTAGGGATCCACGGGTCCGCGGGACGTGCGCTGGCGCCGCGGTGCGCCGGAGTTGAATGCCCGCGCCGCGCCGTGCATTCGATCACTCACTTACCTCACCTTGGCAATAATCTAATTCTGTGTTTACGGAACTCTTTATTATTCAACAGCATCACAGTTGAATTGTTAACTATAGTAGTCGATATCTAAAATCTGGTTGGGACATAAATTAAGTAGATACGTAGATACCTAATTAAATTAGAAAGGAGATAATTCACGGCTCAAACAAAGTACAACAAGTTTAAAGAGCTCGCCAACAAAATTAAGGTACTAATTTCGACAGAATATGCACTATTCTAAACATTTTTATCAGGTTAATTAAGTTAGACGACAATAATGTTCTACCTCAGTTTTTTCACAATCTAATCATAGATAATAATACAGAAGATAGATTTTCAAGCTTCATTGACAACTATAGTAATGGTCGTTTATTATATAACGATTACGGTCGTAGGTGCTACAAAAAGTATTCCATGAGAATTATTTAATTTGGTACTTTTTGAATGATTTCCTGCCTTTGATATAGAGATATATCTGACAGAGATCGTAGATTTTTTATTTCAAACGGTCCTCAACGACAAGGTGTAGGTAGATATTGCAAAAATCGCAATTAGTTAAGATTCCTTACTTTCATCGTCTTAAACAACCTATCCAGTGTCGCACTTTTGCTCTCAAGGCCGTGTGCACAAGTGTGCTCAAGTACACTGTCAAGTTAATGTTATTTTTAGCAATTAATTATTCTTTAAAACACGTTAATATGGAATTTTAATGTCAAATAACTTCACAACTGTCCGTGTGGCAGCAGCATTGCCTAACCCGCCTGCCAATCGTGGAGACTATGGCAATCCTCTCCACTAATGTAGACCTGGCCAGAAAACGGAAATCCGTCAAAAGAGCCTCGAGAATGGTCTCTAGTTGGACTGAAAGCCTAAATAAAACAAGACAATAGTAAAAAACGGAAGTAACAAGTAGCTTCTGTTCAATCCCACAACTTACCACCTCGGGTTAACCACAACGGTAACAATAATGTCGCATATTGTTAGAAACGTTCATAATTCATATTTTGTGGGTACCGCCGCCGCCATTGCTGTCATTACATATAATGTAATACACAGCCGCCATCATTGCTGTAATTGCTCAATAGTCACGCTCAGCAGCAACTAAGCTTCGACGCGCATAATAATATATTGAATCTATCCAAGGATTTATGGAAAATTAATAACGCTAGAAAAATACTCGCTTCTCTATGACAAATAAGATCAAAGGGTTCCACAAACATTGCCCCTATAGATAAAATATATGCCTTGGTATCGGTAGGCGTGTATTTATATGAGATTCTTGTAAGATTCTTTTCGGTTCGGGACGGTCTCCCTGGAGACTGCGATCTTTCTTCCTTGCGATCTGCCGCTGTCAGTGATAACGAGGTCGATCTCATTTATTAGCCCTCGACTGGAATGAAGCCTGCGACTCTGAACACTTCTTTGTATTGATGTAACAAGGACGGCTTTACGTCCGTCGCCTATAAGGAGACAACAAACAAACATAAACAGTTCTAACAAAATTCCCATTGGATAAAGAAGTCCAATTAGAATTTTAAGAGTGTGTTTCTTTGTTACTCGTTTTACAACAATTATTCAGTATCGGAATAAATAACTATTTATTAAATATTTAACGTAATTGTGAGGTATTTACAGGGTAGCGTATGTCGAGTCCTTTTCAACATATTATTTAATATTAGGTATACGCTTTTACGACAAGCACAGCACAGAGTAACCTACTTACTAGTAACGTGGACTTCAAAGTCCGCTTATTTATATACAAGAACTTTGTAGGTATCGAAGTATTGCGAATTTATTTAGGTTGCGAAACTTAGGAAGAGATAGCTATCATTTAAACCTCTTCATCCTGTAATACCGGTATACAGATTGCAGAGGTTTTAAGTATATTTCGGTAACTGTTGCTAACAATTTTAGTAGTAATCTTGCGCATTAGAAATCAAGCAACTGATCTCATTGTTTATTAGAGAGTGCTTCAAAACAATTGTTGTTTACTAGGGGCCGAATTGTAGTATAAATATAGCCCAATAATATTTGTTTATATATTTATTTACAAACAAAGCACTTTCGTTATGAATGAATAGACTCTACTGAGGTTTTGCGTAAATGTATGATTTATACCTATTTTTTATTATTGGGGATATTTATTTTAAATGTTACATTTCGGACACATAAAGCTTAATAGGTACCTACTTTATTTCATTTATTATGTTATACGAATTAGATAATAGAAATACGTCAAAAGAGCCACCAGAATGGTCTCTAGTTGGACTGAAAGCCTCAATAAAATCAGACAATAGTAAAAACGGAAAGTATAATAAAGTACCTATTAAAGTTTAAGTGTAATTTAGGTAACTATAGCGTCTGCAAGTGATTAGATCATACTTTACGTTATTTATTAATATACGCTGTTATTGAATTATTAACCTAACCTAACCCAACCAGAGCGGAGTGCTTGAATTCAATTACATAAATTAAATAAATTTCAGTAAGAGTATAAAATAAAATAAAATAAATAAATAAAGAAATAAGTAGTTATTTTCAGTTTAATCTCCAGCTTGTTCATCTTACACAGTTTTTCTTACTACTGTGACGCTTAATTCGGTTATTTTCCATTTTGCTCCATAGATATAATGTAATTTGACAGTTGCTGTCTGCTGATAATACTATAAACTAACTGTTCCCCGCGACTTGGTCTGCGTGGCCAACAAGTTTAATAATTTGAGAAAATGATAAAAAAGGGTCTTTCTTAAGCTTAGCTAATGTTCACAACTTCCTACCAATTTTATATCTCAAGTTTACCATCGCATTTAATGGGTCTATGCTATGTGGCCACCACACAAATCCAACTCGATGTTTAAACCATGCCGTAAGTTTAGTATAAAATTTTAGTCCGTTAAGACAAAGTTGAAATCGGGAGCGATACGGTCACCGTGGAGAGGGTCAAGTGGCCCCTTGTCCCCGATAGAGATTTGTAAATCGCGGTCCACTCTGCCCACAGAAGGCCCCATCTCAAGTCCCCTGCCTTCTTTTGTGCTTCTAAAGTTAAATAAAATATTTCAAGTCTCCATTTCCACTAAGCTCTTCAGATTACACCCGATATCGCGAAATATATTTACGTTCCGAAGCATATTTTGGGAGGCATCGGAGCCATTAAAATTCAAACCTCGAAAATCCGAAATTAATATAAATTGCTGTGGGTTAATCTGCGCGCTTTCTCCTGAAATCGGTTTAGCTGCTAATTGAATATTTTAATTAGAGGGCGTCACTTTAAATAAAGAACATCAAACCTGTATAGATATTTGTTGGCTAGTGTAAGGACGGGAGTATTCGGAAGACACTAGGTAATTATCCACTACGTTGGGCTATTGCGTCTACCAAATAAGAGTAGTGTAAGACTGTTTATGTCAAATTCAGTTGTCCATTGAGATAGCACTACACACCACACTAGGCTTTGCGCGCCGGAGGCATACACTGAATTCTGAAATGAATTCATGTAATTTGTCGATAGGTAGGCATGCCTGACTGTGACGGTCTGATGGACATTCGGAATCTGTATGCGCGATGTATCATCAGTATGAATATTCGAGGACAGGCAGCGCGCGGCCGCTCTACAATAGAGCCTTTGTTGCACAATGCCCATTTCCGATTACCAGATTGAATCGTGTCCGTCAAAGCGGTGCTGTCGTCCCGATAATCGTCTGCACATAATGGACGCCATTTTTGGAGATTCTATTTGACGTTTCCCATATATATATGTAGTTATTTATACAACAGGGTATGTTAACACCCCTGAAATCATAAAAAATGTAGGGACCTAAGACCTAGGTACACATTGATTGCTCTTCTATAAAATCACAAGCCCAGCAACAATGCCCCATTACATGCGTATCAAGGATCTTATCGACGATTTAATTAGTGAACAATGTTTCGGCAGTGTTCCAGCAATGGTCTATTTGACAGTTGTTGGTATAATACAATATTTTTGGTCTCATTGACTTAAAAACTTAAAAAAAAAGTGAGTAGGTATAAGGGAAAACACGTCAGCCTATTTGATATATATTTCAAGCTCTATTTAAATCATTATTAAACAAGATACTTATTCAGTTCCCTGAAATAACAATAAAAGCAGGGACAGTCCGCATTCACGCGATCAAGACTCGGCAGCCCATTATGAGGAGTTTTGCGGTCAGGAACTTCCAATAAGAATCGAAATACAGCCTTTACTTGCCAGCGTCGACACTGAGATTCTCAAAGTTTAGTTGTTATTTAATTTAACCTCTCGTTATGCGGGCGGCTGGGTATCACGCAGCCTGCGAAGCGACGCCTGGCGTTCTGCTCATTGTTGCGGAAATTTAGACGAATTTGCAACGATCTCGATTCATTATGGGGCGTTTTAGTGCGAAAGGAGCGCCGCTTTTAATTCACAAAGCGGGTGCGCAGCGGCGCACGCGAAACAAACTTTTAGAGGGGCTCTTCGTTAGTCTCCTATCCACAGGTGTAGGGGGCCTGAAAAGGCGTATATGCTAATCGGGATTGTGTTCAACTTCATTCCTTGGTACACAAAAGTGTAGGGGTTTTAAAGTTTCCCACTTCCTGTGTGCTAAGTTGTGAAATCATGCGGCGCTAGGGGCGTGGTGCAAGGGGGTGCGTTTGCACCACCCCGACATTAAAAAGGTTAAATATTTTATCTTATAATAGCATAGTTAATATACTATAATATAGAGTATGCACACCATTAAAATAATCCTGGCGGCGCGTGACGTCCATAACTTGCTCATTACTTTCCCGCTGCAGCGCTGCAATGAAATTGTGGACATGGAAAGTGAAAAGATTAAGCGCTAGTCCATACGAGGCTGAAGAGCCAGTTCGCCACGCCACGGGTCATGTTATCTTAATGCGCTCAGCACGGAGCGCCGGGTATTATTAAAATCCTATTTAGCGGCGCAGCCGTCGCCGGCTAAGCGCCGCCGTCCTCGCGTGATAACTGCAACTTTTTAATTAACCTGATATTGAAAGTATCACAAAAAGCAACCACTCTCTCTTCCTGCATATGGCTTCGTCGAGAGGAAACGAGCGGTATTTGTGCGGATTCAATCTTAAGTCGACTGTTAAATACGCGTGGTTACTGGTTCGTCTAAACACATTAGGCGCAGTATCATCAATGGGAGCGAAGTATGGGTCGGTCTAAACCGAAAATAATGATTTCAGTATAATTAGTGGTGCTCTGTGGCCTATAATAAACAATACAATGAACTAGCATTAATCCCCAGGCGGGTTGAAAAATGTTAAACGGTGGGCGGGACGGGCGCAGAGGTGTACAGAGGTGAGCGGTCCCGTGACCGCGCAGCCGCCGGCCGGCCGCGGGCTACCTGCCGTAATTTGAGAGCCAAGAAATCACTCATAATAATGAATGTACCTACTAATTTTAAACAAAAAGTAAACTTCGCCAGAGCGCTGCTTGGAACAGATTATCTGAGTCAGAGCTGTTGAGATTATTACTGACCAGCCTCCGCGACGTAGATACCTATCCACAATTTCAGAGGAAGTCAGCGATTTCACAGTTCTGGGACTATCGTTCTGTATTTTCATAGGTAACAATGTTTCTTTCCAACTTCCTTCTACATATTATGTTTACTTTTTATGCCATTCGTAACTCGCGAGCAATTCGCTAGTCTTCACAGTTTGGCTCGAATCCAACAAGTGCAAATGAACCATGGTATAAGGATGAAGTACTGAGGCAATAACGATGTCAAGTGATTGTATTATCTACAATGCGATTGTCCGATCACGTTATTTAGACTAGAGTCTAGAATTATTCAGAAAGCACCAATGATTTTGACAATACAATTGTAAGAGGTAGATGGGTTGGGTATACAAAACATACAGGTAGATGGGGTTTGTACCGCTACCAGGTTGAAATTATGAAACCCCCCAATTGCGGAGTCTTGCTCTCAGTTCACTTCAAACAAGTCAACCAATAATATGACGTCTTGACTGTCAAGCCAAGAATAACAAAAATGACGTCGTGTGGGTTTCCGAAGTGCACGAACTATCAATTAAAAGTAAATAAAGCACAAGGGGTCTCATATGCACAACTTCATAAAATATAAATTATTTATTTCGAAATTTTAATAAAGAAGACACGTTTTTAGTAAAGAAAAGAGAAAGCAATATTATTGCATCACGCGTGCGACAAGGATGGCGACATAGATTAAAAGATCCAGATGCTACATGTAGGTATAATTGCCGAGTGAATAATAAGTACTTACTAACGATGTATCAGTTCAAATAATTATTATATCGACTACGGCGGAGCCAAGGAAGGGTAATGAAAATATCAGCAGTATGTAAGTTATGTATGCTTGTGTATGTAGCGTAGGATGTAGTCGCAGGCAAAAACTTCTATTACCAGAAGAACTCCTTTCAAGTCGACGTTCGAACTATGTAGTTACGAAACAGCATTTTTTTTATTTCCGCGACTGACTACTAAATGAATATAGTCAACATTATTCACAGTAATTCTTGGCACTTATTTTAATTATAAAAAGAGGACGTTATTGTAATACTAAACGTTTTATTTCTATTTGTTACCTTCCTACTTTACTAGGTACTTTGCTCCGTTTTATTTAACAGTTTTTTAATCATAACATATATCCCCTGTGATACTGTCAATTCAGTGAAACGAGTGAACAAAATTAAAGTTTTAAAATGGAACCGGCACTCTTTCAAAGCCGTAAAACATGAAGATCACATGTCTGTTCTACAATGGAAAGAACCAAAACCCTATCCTAAAGGTACCAGCAAAACTCGTAAACCATACGGAGGCTAGCTATGCAATTTCCACATCTCCCTGGGGAGGTAAATCGACGCGTACCTACCTTTTGAGGAGGGCAGAATCTTGATGGCTTTCTTTATCGAGGTAATTCAGCTACGTGATCGAGGTAAGTTGGTTTAGATGTACTTGAAGCGCGAAAAGTGCGGTCTGTGTTGTGCAAACTTACGACGTCCGTCCGCCGAGATATGGCCTCTCGGATCAATTTATCCCAGCCTTCAGCTTCGAGGCGACGCTCCCGCGCCCGCGCTCTCGTGCGCCGGGCACCCTGCGTGCGAGTTATAGCCATATAAAATTCGAGCTGGGTCATTTGGCTTAATAGGGAAATGTATAGTCATGCTCGTGCAATTCGGTAATGCGACTCGATAATAAACACCCAAATTTGCCCCAATTTCTACTCTTGCAACATGGTACTTAGGTACATTTTAATTCCACAAGACACAATCTCCGCGACGGAAGCGGCATCTGGTTTATCCCCTTATTGTTTTCGGTAATGTACTTAATCGCTTACCCAAAAACGCAAGCATTGTTGCCTTTAAACCTTCTTAGAACTCCTTTTCTTTTGTCTCTAAAGGGATTCAGTATTCACTGAGTCGTCTTTGAAACAAAGCTTATTGTTTTAATGTAAGTACCTAAGTGCTTTGTCAATAATTGCGACAGCGGAATTAAGAAATACTTCCAGAAAAATTATACCGATATCTGTGTAGATTACTGTCGATACTTACCTACCTACAAACTTGGTACTAATCTACCTACCTTATTTCAAATACTTTATTTAAAATGAACCGAATGCTTCTTTAAGCATTTACATGATATTCCTATTTTCTGAATACACTAACGATACACAGCGCGTATTAAAAGCTGGAAATAGAATAAAGGCGACAGATTTCTAAGGAGAATGTTTACCGACTCGCACAACATAGCGCTAATTAGCGGTGATACATAATTACCGTTACATTCTATCTAGGCTAGCCAAATGGGTAGCACTAACTTATATGTTTCTGCTGTCAAGTGACAATGTTTCTGTAGTCGTGTTTCGGTTTGAAGGCTAGTTTGAAGGAGCCGTGTAATTAGAGGCATGAGGAATGTCAGGATAGTCCTCACCATATATTTATAGTCCTCACATGATTACGGACATTGTTTTTGTTTCATGAACCGTAGATGTTAAGGGAGATAGTTATCGCTGTCCATCAAATGGCCATACACCATTTTTTTATACTACTCAATGACAAAGAGCAGACAGCTCCTCTGATGGTTAGCGGTAACTGTCGCCCATAGCATCTACGATTCATGCATATTGGTTGCAGGCAACAAAAATGCAGAACCGCAGGTTCGTAGTCACGGTGAGGACTAAGATGAAATGCATGCCTGTAATTACGCTGGCTATCTTATCTTTCAAACCGGAACACAACAATGCAAGCATCGTTGCTTTGCGGCAGAAATACATAAGGCGGTAGTACTCACCCAGGCGGACTCCTCAGGCTTGACAGAGTCCTATATTAGCTGATAAAACTACTACTACTATTTCTCTAGCAGTGACTAGTGACTAAACCTAAAACTAAATTAAACTAAAACCTAAATCTATATAATCCCAATATCGCTGGCACTGGGGAGACTGCCCATAAAGCTGTCTGCATTCTCCTGCTGAATGACAATCCCCATACGTTGGAAAAGGAATGAGCCAGCCCTGTGTTTTATACGTCTCCGGATAAAATATAATATAAATTAAAATATAGTCGGCGAACCATCTTAAATAATGTTATAAAATTCTTATAAGGTTTTTTTTAACTATAATCTATTTAAACTGATAATTAGTTGGTTGCTTGGATGTAGGGATGTGAAGACGCAAAAGAGGCACTCGATAGTTTTTGCCTACTCTTATGGGATACGGGCGTGAGAGTGTATGTTATGGATAAGTGTATTGGTCAAAATTGATTATAATACATTAAATAACCTTGGCTACTAACTTGGCTACAATATAACGGGTTGTGCTCTCATGCGTGAGAGTCCGAGGTTCGCCTTGACTATGATAAAGGATTTTACAGACGAGGTAATTACAGTGGAGCGACTGCCCTCTGACCTCCGTGACCATGTTAACCTAAAGGGGAACCTGTATATTGGTATCTCGCGACGTTTTCACTCACTGAAAGAGCATCGGTTACAAATAATGTAATAACTTTAAAAATGTCAACAAAACACAATACAATGGCACCAACCCCTTAAATTCATGGGTGTCGTACAAGGAAACTAATGTTTTCGGGGCAAAACTTCTAGAGTCTGCGTAGGCTGGAAAATGGGCAGCAGCATTTTCCATTGTTATATTTACAACACTGTGATCTCCAACCCACCTGCCATGCGTGGAGATTATGGTAGTAACTCCCCTTTCTTGGCAGAGGCCTTAAGTTCTGCAATGGACTGTTATGGGCTGTGATGATGATGATGACACGATACAAAAATACAGTGAGTGTTCAGGCGTTACGGCATGGTTTTGGCCCGCGGGCCGAAACGCATGAATGTATGACATAACGAACGTATATCGTGTTACACTATGGACTTGGGGCGGACCGTTTTACCGCTATAGATGTGTAGGTATAGAGATATATGTATAATTTAATTTTGTTTATTTGTTATTTCCTTATTTGCTAACCTGGGCGAATTTGTGGATACCGTCACGGGCTACATGGACGGAGGCTATCGGGTGGATGCCGTGTACACCGACTATTCTAAATGTTTTGACAGACTCAACCATGATATTATTCTATATAAATTAAACCAGATCGGTGTGCACGGTGATCTACTTCGTTGGTTTGAGTCCTACCTGCGGAACAGGAGCCAGGCGGTTAGGATCGGCTGTTACCTATCTCGATTCGCACCCATTCCAGCTGGGGTACCACAAGGGTCCCATTTAGGGCCTTTGCTTTTTAATGTATGTCTCTTCGATTACTCGACCTGTTTCCGACATGCATTTTACCTTATGTACGCCGACGATACGAAGATCTTCATGCCCATAAAAAGTACCGATGATTGCGCAAGATTGCAGGAGGATCTAGATAGAGTGTCGGAGTATTGTACGCGTAACTGTCTAGATCTGAATGTTAAAAAATGTACGACCATCACCTTTACGAGGCAGGCACAAACCGTGAACACCACGTATAGGCTGAATAACGAGATAGTGGAACGCATTAATCAGGTTAGGGATTTGGGAATCATCCTCGACTCGAAACTTACCTTTAACGCCCACTACGAGTCTATTTTTGCAAAAGCAATAAGAATGATGGGTTTCATTTACAGAACAGTTAAGCCCCTTAACTCAGCGGCAGCTTTTAAAATCTTGTACTACGCTTATGTCAGGAGCGTCCTTGAGTACGCTTCTCCTGTCTGGTCTCCTGTTTACGACGTCAGCCGTAATAGATTAGAGTCCGTGCAAAAATCCTTCATCAACAGACTAAATTACTTGACTTGCATGGCTCACGTAGATTATTCTGCTAGTCTGAAGGCTCACGGTATACTTACTTTGGAGGATAGACGTTTCCTGGCAGACGCGAGGCTTCTACATGACATCATCCACTCCGGGGTGGACAGTCCTCAGCTGCTGTCCCGGGTGTTGCTGAGCGCGGGTGACCCACGCGCGCGCCGCGGTGGCCGCTGGCCGCGTCTACTCGACCATCGTCGCGCGCGCAGTAATTATGCGTTAGGATCACCGCTCAATAGGGCTATAGATGGATATGAAAAGCATTTGTCCAAAACGGTCGACATTTTCCATCTGGACCGCGCACCCTTTTTGAGCGGGATCCTAAAGTTTCTGCGGTCTCGGTGAGGGACGATAATAGTGACGAGATATCACTATTATCAGTGATTCGCTTCGGTAGGTATAGGCATACGCATGAACATACACACACGCGCACAAACACGCACACACACATACGCAAACGCACACACGCACACCCCCACACGCACACAAACTCATGCACGCACACGATATTACTATGTTTATTCATCATTATATTATTACTATGTTATCCGTATTCAACCCACGTGTTGGTATAGGTACTTTGCTGTATGGTATTCTTAGCTTCGCTAATCCCATTTGTAAACTGCAGTTTTGTAATTGGCAGTACTACTTTTACTTGTATCTGACTATAACGAAATGTACATTGCTGTAAAACTGTGAAATAAATAAATAAATAAATAAATAAATAAATTTCGAAACCTCGTACGACTACGTAAAATGTAATATGACGATTTTATCGAAATTGGGAGGTGAAGCCGTCCGGTGCCCATTACCGGGTGCAACGCGCAGCGAATCGGTCCAAATGTTCACGTTTCAGTAGTCAAACGTTGGAATGCTAATAAAACAGTTACCTGAAAGCGTACAACATGTATCCCTTTCACTGTGGGTGTGTATGTACTTTGTGAATGCTTACCCATATACCTGTCTTAAAATGTAGATGTAGGTATATTAGAAGGAGATAAACACTGCCATCTCCAACCGGACTGCTAGGTGTGGAAATTATGGCGTGGACTGTTATAGGCTGTTGTTGATTGTCACCTCTGTGGTCTCCGACACGCATGCTAGGCGTGGAGATTATGCCAATACAATATGCTCTGTCTTATCGAAGTCCTCAGATTCACATTAATCTTGTTAAACTTATCGAAAATGTATCGCAACAAAACAATCAACAGAGACGACTATTTCTACAAAACTAACCACGTTCAATAAATAGTGTTCAAAGTAGAATGTGTGCGCTTTGATATGGTCATAACATAACTCGGTATCGTCATTCAACGTACGTTCAGGTGTCGCGATCATTATGCGCGGGCGGCGCGTGTCGGCATGCGCGGCGTCCGCCCGCCGGCGGCGGCGCCCGCGTCGCCTGTATGCTAATCGGCTTGTAGCTCGGCCAGCTCGGTCTATCGAGTACCCTGTGGTACGCTATAGTGGTTATATGAGGTTGTGTTGACAATTGTCAGTGTTGGTGGGAGAATAACTCTATTAAAAGAGTCAAATTAGTGCCATCATCGTTATCATCTTTATTATAAATCCTTCTTTTTCTTTTTGTTTTGTTGTCACCACCGAGGTACTGTAATTGGCTTGATGGTTCTAAAATTGGTTTTATATGGCTGTTGGTACTCCAATTAATATATAAAGAAATAAATAAATAATTAAGTATAGCTAAACCATATGCCTACTATATATTTCTACTAGATACTTTTCGTACTGATCGACGGTCACCATTTTCCATCACCGACCACTTTCAATAACCGCGTCTATAGGCAAAAACCGAAATTTCTACAGAAAAGAGAGCCGCTCTTAATTTGTATTCTTTTAATTCTGTTTTTGTCGCCAACTTGGGTATGGATAAGGTATCCAGCGAATTCATACGCGTAAGGTATATCAGCTTTGGCCTCACAATGAGAGCTCACCACGCAGTTACCACTTTCCATCTACTTTCTCTGAGCTGGGCTGTCGTCTCGTTTTGAGTTATAAAAAGTTCCAATACACAACAACATTAATACATGCAATACATTACAATTTTCTAAAATTCAACATTGTTAACAACATACACAAAGAAACATAACTTTAGAGGAGAATAATTTTATTTGTGATGAAATAATAATACTTAAGCATGCTTTGATCGAGACCTCGGTTCGGCGTAACCACAAAATGGATTCACGCCTCGAACGCAAGTGTAAATCATCCTGTAGGCCCACCACTAACAACACTATAATAGTCGACGTCTGGTCTTTCCCCGTATGCGCACCACAAATGTACGCCGTTCGTAGAAAGCCGGGCTTATATTATTTTTTATTTTATTATCTTGATGACACTGAACGGGCTTCTGTGTGAACTATAACGATCAAGTTTATGATAGGCAAGATCGTCTCCTTAAAAAAAATCATTATTTTTTAACTTATTTTATGAAAAGAGTCTGAGACGGTAGCGCTATGAATATACACTCTTTAAAGTCAACAGCCAACGGTATCTGACACAAAGCGCAGTGAGCACCTTCAAAGAAAAGTAGTAAGCTTCCATTGTTTTGCGACTTCTCACTGTTCCAGCGCATACGGGAAACGGCAAATGTGAGAACATTGAGTGATTACCGCGAACGGGGTTATCGAGTGCCGGCTGGGGCTGGTGTCGCGTTCGCCGCATTCCAGTTTTCTGTTCCTTGTACCTCATCTACTAGACTAGAGCATACAAAGGAAAAATTCGCACGAGTCGAGATGAAGCGGGCCGCGTCCGCTGGCGTCGCGGGGCCCGATGTCAATCGCGGCTCCTCTTTTTGCTTCCTGCACAGACAATGGCGGGAAAATGTTTTCTACGTGTGGGGAGCGGCGGGGGCGCGGGGTCAATAGCTGGAGCACTAATCTCTGTCGGGATCGTTCGGATTAATGGCTCGTATTGCCGTCTCCGTTGTTTGTTTCCGAAAAGTTTCTGGTTGCCCCGCTTGTTAAAAGTTCTCTGATGCGCTACATTACTGGTGTTGGTCGTTGGGCGCGCTCACATTGCTGTAGATGCAATCGGTGCTACTCAGCGCAGTTTCGAATTGTCGTAACAGTTTATTATGCTTTCGTCCTATTTCGGAGCTAGTAGCGTAATTGGAAATAAATGTACGCTTCTATTTACCTTCATATAATTCTACATAGCGTGAAAGCATAGGACAAAATTTGATCAATATTACTCTTGCATAGATTGATTTGACTTTCTGCCATCCTTCGTCCGTGTGTACCCCCATACCCCATAAGTAGGTACATATACTAAAACCGGCCAAGACGTGTCGGGCGACATGCAGAGTAGGGTACTACAGTTGCCTGTCAATATGCTTGTACGGAACCCTAAAAAATGGCTACATCCTGTACGCGAATAACAAACAAAACTTTATTCAATTTAGTTGGAATTGAAAAATAGAAAAATTGGAAAGTCATCGAGCTCCAAGTGCAGCGATCCCGGACTGCGATTGAACGGAATGTGGAAATTGTTCGTCCCGGAGCAATGGCCGTAAAAACATAACCCTTCTGCAGTCCCGCAGTTGGATAATAAAAATATTTCATAGAGTTTCAATGGTTACTATCTATTACAATTTCGTTTTGGGGTACCAATACCTAGCTTGCCAGCTTCCCAGTCTGCAATTCGGTATCATTATACATTTTTCAACGCAATACTCAGTTCGGCGATGTAACTCACTTTTGGTTGAATGATTAAGTTAATGAACACACGACGGCCACAACACCGAAGTCATATTCGGACATGGGTGGCCATGGAATGGTCTACCCGAAAGGGTTGATTTCGGTGGTATACTGTTTGGGGTCCTCCGCCTCTAAAACAACACTCTATACGTGTTTGTATTTTGACTTCACATCTGGACCTAGATTTGATGTAGCACTACTTACTATTTTTCCATTATTTCTAACAAACTAAAATATTCAATTTCAGCAATGTTGTTTTTCTATAAGTGAAAACTGTTTTGGCTTATATTTTTCCATGATATTCGTACTCATTGTAATTATAAGCTGCTTGTTTAAACATATTGTGCGATAGTACCTATACATTGTTTGCCCTCGCTTTTATTGATATGCGATACCTACAAAAATGGTTGACAATCTGTTGAACGCTATCCAAAAATGCATTATATCCCACTTTCCCGGCAATTATTCGAGAACGCTGGCAAGTTTTCCATAACGCATTTTAATTGCGCAGTCCGGCCGGGGCGCGCGCGACGCTGAAATTGTTTCCGCGCGCCGCGCCGCAGCCGCCAAATAAAAATCCCGACCAATCCGCCTATTAGGGAGTGCGCCGGGCTAATTAAAATAAAATTGTTAAAACAGACCAGCCACGTTCGCTCCCCGGTCTAACTTTTAACGAGGATATATTTGGTTTTCGCCAACCCTTTGGTGATTTTACTATTGAGTCTGACTGCAAATAACTTCGTAATTGACTTCAAACAACTTCCAGCTTTGTGGATAGAATACAGAGGTTTCCACGTTTTAGGATACCTGAATAATTGAGCGGCGGCCGAGACGCCGCCGGCGGCCCGCTGCGGCCCGGGAAACTTTGCAGTAAACGTTTAATTAAGCCCCATGTATCGGGCGCATTTGTTTTGGGATTAGATACTTATCATTGCGGTACAAGTGACTTTTTGATTTAACAACACTTCTCTAGCTAACTTCTCATGAAACTTCTCCTAGTGTGCATGGTTTTAGCTTTAGCACTGTATTATTCAGTCATTCTATGTTTTTAGACAAACAAATTAATAAAGTGTTGGACCTTTGGACGTGGTGTTCAAAACTCAAACCTATCCCTCCCCCATCTCCTAAAGTTTTACGTGAAATTTGTCCCACTCAACCAGTTTTTAACTTTTAAATAAAAATAGTGCGACCTACGGAAATATGATATACTACTAAATTAAAGCCTATCAAATTCTCTACAACTATTGCCTCACACACTTTTTCAAATTCCCTACCGTTAACGAGAATCCTTCCATTCACAAGTGTCTAGTAGGTAGTCCGTCCAGCCTGTATAGCATGACGGGTTTTGTCTATGAAAGAGCGATATAACTCTAGCTAGCTCTTTCGATATGCGTTGCAGTAATTAGCCAGACACAACTCGTTATTCGACAAAGGGACAAAGCTCGTTATTCTACGCGGGCTCTACCTTCTACCTACCTCTGATATGGAATATGGAATTTGTGTACATGATTCTAAAAGTGTTATTGTTCCGCAGGGCGCAGCGGGCGGCGCCAGCAGCACCATGATGGACTGCCTCTGCCCCGCGCCGCGCACGCTCGCCTGCCGCGTGGTGCTGCTCGACGATCGGGAGCTGATGCACGAGATACAGGTAACTATTTAGTGCCTATTACATATTTAATAAGAACGGGCTGGGGTAATGATGCAGGCGGCACTTTGGCGATGGATCTGTAACTCATTGCACTGCACTATTGATTGTATAACTGATGTTTTATAACTAAAAAATTTTATAAAATCACTACAGATCTATGCATGAGACTATTTCGTAGAACAACATTCCGAATGTATGTGGGAGATAATATTATTATTGTATTTATCTTCATTTTTATAAAATGAAGGTAGTGTTATTAAATTAAAAACCACATGCGGGTACACCGCAGTCTATAAAAAGGCGGCCATCGCTCTCGACAGGTCAGACGTTGTCCGACTGCGGACACGGCACCACCAGTGCTCTGAACTGTCTTCCTCAGGTAATCTTGCTTAACCGTATAACTCGTATTATTTCTATGTTCTATTTTGTTATTTCTATAGAAATAACAATTAATTATTGTCAACTTGTCTGTATTTTGCTAAATCTAAGTACATCACTTAAGCTACTAAAATATGTCCTCTCCATCTGTTGCTGTCCATTTATTATATTATTGGTAATAATATACATAGATTTATTATTCATATTTCTTTGTTTAATTTCTATACACGTTCTCCCACATGTAAATAAGACAGGTGCCTACCTAAGCATAAAAAATCTCATTGTATACATTCATTTTGTGACGTACATATTTTCAATATAACTTTGATATTTCCTATGCGCACGAAATTGACGAGGGATTATTCTGAAAAATCAACATTTGCCGCGGCGGACGTCCCGATGGACGCTGACAGAATTTTTCAATTTTCTCGTACAGAACAAACGCGTGGCTTTTTTTCTTCGCTTCCCATTTCCCACCCCCTTACCGTGGAGCTGCACCTATTCTGAGACGAATTATTTGAAGTACGGCGAGGGACTCGAAGGTCTTTTATATGCGAGACTCGGGTCTAAGGTGCGGGCGGTGAATTCACTGAATCGTACGTCGACTCTATGAATATTAAAATCTATTTGCCTGTATTGTACCAGCGGCGGCGAGCGCGAGAGGCCCGCTCCTGCATAAGCCTGTGTTAGCACTGGCCAATATACCCAAAATAAATTAATGAGACTTGTGATAAATAATTGAGTATGCAGGCGTGTAGAATTGTTTCAAGATTTACAAGATAATCTGCTCAAAAACAGAAAAGATTAAAAGATGTCAAATAAAGATCACATTCCATTTCGTTGCGAGTCTGGTGCGACTGTAGCACTCCACTCCGCCGAAGAATAATGGCCGCCGCCGACCTCACACACAATCTCTATTATCTCGCAAACTCTCGCAAAGTTGAAAACACGCGGGCGTAAGTCCGCTAGCTCCGAACGAATCCGGAGTTATTCAGATATACTTACTTACAAACTCTGCGTCATAACCGTAAACAACGAGGGAATTTGTCCCGCGCCCTGTTTGCTCCGTATCCCCGCAACTTATACGTCACACAAAGTCCCGAGATATATTGGCCTAGAATCGTCCAATTTGGGTAAAGTAGACGCGACGAGAGTTCGACATTTCTCGCTAAATTGTATGGATATTTTAGATAAATCGCCGCCCTTCCTCACAGTTTCCCTATCTACAAAGGGCCATTTGTCTTGAACGAATCTAGCGACAAGTTTTCTCCCTTCGTATTTCGAAAATGTCGACATTTATTATCTCACCACTTGCATTTCCTTTTCACAAAATCTTATAGGCACCTTGGATTCACAAGGATCTTATAACAAGGATGCCTTGAAAATAAGTCACGTAGCTTTATTACGTTATGGTTAAGTATTGCACAGATCCTTTAAAATATTTTCTAGAAAAACCACATCAATTTTCGTAAGCTACGTTTCCAAGTATTACGATCCGAGACAGGAAATTCGGAATTGCTACTAAATGATCCATCACAGATTACAGGTGATGTTCGATTTTGAGGGTCGGAGCTCGTAATTGGTTGAGCTTGTGCTTTTATTATGTTTATTACAGAAGATTATAGGTAGGTGTCTCGCTCATCTCGCTTGGCCGATTTCCTCACGTGACTGACAATGAGTCATAGAATGACTGTAATGATGAACACTTCTATTATTGAATAGACATTGCAAACAATTTAAGATACACATCCAAACAGTTTTCACTCGAGTTTCATTGTGACATACAAGCAAAATAACACGCGTGCTTCAGCGCGAAGCGTTTTGCCACAATTTTCGTCGCTCGGGCACCATTTTATTTGGCGCAAATACTAGAAAGAAAGGGGAAGGCGAGGAATTGCTCAGCAATTTATAGAGCGAGCCTAGTGTTGGGTTGTCGTTGTGTCGCGGAGTGTCGCGGCGGCAAATTGAGTCGACAGCATTTCACGGTCTACTGCGCGCCTAGATGCACCTCGGGCGTCGTTCAGTTTATTGATGGTCGTTCCATGGCCTGCCTGAGTACCTACGCACCGGTGTATCGCCTTACTGCAGAGATTAATACTAGTGCTGGCGTACAATGTTTCATACGAGGTATTATTAAGAGTCTATGTAAGTGCCGAAGGGGATATTCAGTACCTACTAAATAATCTGAACATGTTTTCCTATTAAAAAGCATGTTAAAAAACAAATCGGCTGTTCCATATATTGTCGTCGCCCCATAGCATAGTTTAACTTTGAACGGAACTGCGACTTTTTCTTGGCTTCTATGTCAATTTCAGGGTACTTAGATAGAACGTGATCGCGCTATTTCAATCCAACAGTAAATGACTTTTCAACTAATTAAATATCACTATTGTAGCTACAGCAGAAGTATATCTCACTTTATAATAATACGTCCAATTATTTTTTATGATTGGTCCGTCATGTGTCGGTGGGACCGAAGCGCCGTGGCCGAATATGGCCGACGATGGCCGGCGGCGGTGAGCACTACGGATCGCGTGCACGGACCTACGGCCACGGCCAGATTTTGAAATCGTTTGTTATTTTTTGAACCGAACACACGCCGTTGGGAGCAAACGCGGTCTGTTATTAAATCATTTATTATTCAGTCCAACGAACTGTTTCGCAATTTTCCCACCGGCGGCAGAGGCACAGGCGAATTTAATGTACACTTACTACCAGTGATATGTTGTTGTGAAGGCACGTAGTACCTCAATTACGACTTATCTCAGGATACTTTGTTACTCGCCTCACATCATTATCTGCGATTTAGTAGCGCGAATTGTAAGGCGATTAACTTGGAGTAGGTATACTATGTAGACGGTAATTGGAATTAATTACGTGATCCGATGAGCTTTGTAGCTATAATCTATTTGAGATTGATATCGACCGTTATTAATAGGCTAGAAGGCGGTTCACTTAGCTTTAAGTTAGATAATACCGGTGTAACCATTTTGAACACAGTATCTAGTTAAATTACTTCCGCAAAAGGCTCAGAACAAATAACACCTTTGCTACTAAATCACAATTTCGGTATTGTATTTCGAATAAATTTGGATCCAAACCTATTATTATGACGTCACCCGCGGCCCAGTCACACGCGAGCCCGATACGGTGCGCGTGAGAGCCGCGCCGGCGCACACCCGCTCATTACTATGCCAATACCATATCACCAGCGACTACTGGTATTACAGGCCGGCCATCGCGTGCGAATTACCCTAATTGTGGAAAGCATCGAGAAATGCTAATTGGAGATAGCCCTGTGGCGGCACCGTGGGAGATTAGCCAACTCCCGCGCTCCTCTTCTTTTTTAAAAACGTAATTTCGACCCATTTCAAAACAGAGTTACATTTTTGGGCAGGCTTTTCTCTGAAATGGTAATTACGTAGGTAGACTAAATGTACCAGAAAAAAAAATGTATTTACCTCAACAAAAATATGTTTTTGTCGGCGTCTAGCCTCAGGGATAACGACTCTTAATGAATTACCGGCTCTTTTAAAACAACGTACACAAAGCTTCTTGTTGCTTTCTGGCCCAAGTACACAGCCTGGAGATATTAATTTAATTTGCTTTTGTAAATGCGATCGTTTATTTTATATCATGTACTTAGGTATACATAAATATTATCTATATGTATATATGTACATAGGTCTAAAACAACTAAACGCAGCTACAGTTTGCGTAGTCAATTGAAAAAGGGGTCGTATTCACTCGGGTGTCAACCGTCGCGCCATTACCGGGACAATGAGCTGCGTGATGATTGCGTCATTGTCCCGATGACGGTGTCACTGACCTGGCTGTGTGTTGCAGGACAACAGCACGGGGCAGGCGCTGCTGGATGTGGTATTCCGGCACCTGGATCTCTTGGAAACGGCGTACTTCGGCCTGCGATATCTTGACCAGGATAATCAGACGGTAAGTACATTTAATTAGAAATAATAATACTAACAAACGCAATCTCGATGTCCCGTTTAACGGAATATATAAGCACCGTCCTAGTCAGATAGCAAATTTATTCATAAATGAACTCATCTGCATCATCCATAATTATGAATAAATTGATCTGTTTTATAATATATGCTTGTCAGTGCTGTGATACTCGTAATGAGGTACCTAATGAAATGCAAACTTTCACCTTTATTCATGTCTAAGCTTCAATAATGTAGGTACCTCTCCGTATTTGCTATCTACATCGGATATACATACATTTCTTCTGAGAATTATGTAAAAGTTGCGAGACAACTCTCAGATCAACTTCGCGACTTGCGACTTTCTTGTTTTCTGCTAAATGCAAACTTTTCTCTGTCACCTACGAGCAGTCTTCTTTCTTTTAAGTGCCTACTGTGCTATAAACTTGTGTGTTAGACGACGGAGCTAGTAAGGCCAGTGGAATGATATTTACTAAATGACGTCTATAGTTCTGATTTTGTCTACTGAACAGTTTAAGTTTGTGGCATTTTCTTTAAATCTTATGTACAGGTGATCAAGGTTGTAAAATCTGTCCAGGCTGGCTTGTCCTATTTGGTAAACAAACAATCATCATCATCATCATCATATCAGCTGAAAGACACTGCTGGGCATAGATATCTCCACAAAGGCCGGCCCTGTGCCTTTCGCATCCAGCTGGTACCTGCCGTCATTACCAGGTCGTCAGTCCACCTTGTGGGAGGCCTACCCACGCTGAGTCTTCCGGTACGTGACAATACTCAAACAAACAATACTCGTAACAAAATCACGACTTGCCGTATCAATTACGCTTTTAGGTACACTGTGTATTATATGTTATAACGAAAGATATAAGAAACACATAGAATTCGAATTTCAACGAATACTGATGCAAATTATTAATTTATATTAACTAAAAATATAAATTTTACCATCACTTACTGCCACAGATTTAACAAAATCATTGGCATATTGACATTCGAAAATCTATTTTGTCCATGATTATTTTCGGACATACCCCAACACTTCCGAACCCCATAATTTGTCTTTAAATTTAAATAAGACAAGTCAGTCTGGACAGATTTTAGGTGTAATTTGAAACAAATTAAATCGTGCCAGTCAATCGCAAGTGGATCATTCCCAAGTTTTATCGACTTCATTATTATTTGATATCGCAAGAGTAGACTAGCCTTTGCTCGCCGATCGCTGACTTGCGGTCAAAAAGATGGCCTACAACCTTCACCGACCTATATATGTCGGTGCTTATAACATAAGGAAACTACGCCTTACCATGGAAGTATGTAATATATGTTTTTTTTTGTCTTTAATAACAGCACTGGCTCGATGCCGGGAAACGGCTGAAGCGGCAGCTCCGGAGCGCGGACTCGCATACGTTCTACTTTGGAGTCAAGTTCTATGCTGCAGACCCATGCAAGCTCCTGGAAGAAATTACGAGGTACGTAAAGTGTTGCTTTTAGTTTATTTTAAAGCAAAAAGTAGTACATGAGTTTAATGTAAAGAGTAGATGTATTAAGATGTATTAAGTAGATGTAAAAGGGTTTTCTCTTAAATATCTGGTTGCTCAAAGTACAATTTTTTTTTAAATGAATAATTAATTTTAAGTAATTTCATTTTATTTCAAATGAAACTACTTTTAACAGATAAATGTAGGTTTTATATTATTCACGTAAACAGAACTAAATTCTATAGTGATTTATTTTTGGATAACTTCATAAATAGGCTAAGAATATTTTTTATAATTATATTGTAAGCTCACAGGTGGAACTTTTACGAACAGGTGCTTATTAAAAATTAATATTTACAAAGCATTTTATGAAACTAACATTATTATGTAAGTAGGCTATCGCAGTTAAGTAGCATTGGCGAAACAAAATATAAATGAAAGTTATTTAGTGAGTTACAAATAATATTTTTAAATAAAATCACCGCTCACTGACACAAATAAGAATTAAATCGAACCGTGTGCATACCATCAACTGGAATCCAGTTATAAGCGCTGCCAAATTCTGAAATTTGTTATTATAATGAGTTCCAGCAAAACCGCTAACTGCACGTGAAAATTAAATTAATCGGTAGCCACGTATAGGTAGGTACGTTAAAATTTCATATCATATGTTTGTACGATTATTTATCGGTGTGGTTTCGATCAAAGCTTTGAACGTGGAGCTATAAATAGCACGTGCCGACACGGTGGCAATGTATGTAATGCTGGCGGAGGATCTCATATAACATTAATATGCCCGGTGGCGGCGGATGGGAAGTGATAATAAAACACATCTGCGCTGCACGCGTCTATCCAGCCGCGCTCAGCGCTTCGTCAGCCTCACCTACATCCTACTGTCCCACCTCATTTCGTACTCTCCTATTCCATATTCCGGCTCATAAATTATTTATAACTTCATTATTATTAATCGAAATCGTCTTTCTCGGCCATAATTCATTCATTTTTATATCACTCTTCTTAAGATATTACTTAGAGTGAGCTTTATACCTAATTAATTAAATATCGCATAGCGACTGAGACCAAAATTTCAACATGAGTACCTACTTACTAGTGTATTTATGGAATTTCACAATTCCCACACTTGACTCGGTGGCAACGTTATGGGAAGCGACGTCACATGACGCCTAGTGGCAATCACACACTGTACCATAACAATAATAAACAGTGCCGTCATTATGTTACCACATGCCAGGCGCAGACACCGCTCATCGTCACCACGTGTTGCCTTACTTAGGCAAAATTAATTAAAACCATGATTAATAGTTTAGCTATGCGTATAAATAATATATCAAAGATATAAAAGAAAAAATATAGTACAGATTTTAGTTTCTATCGAATTTGGATAACATATATACATGTCAGAAGCGCATTCCATTAAGAGCGTTTTAACTTTATTACGAACTGTTAAAATTTCATGTCCATAAAACGAAAAGAAGTCGGCCAAGGGAACAAAGAAAGTCTAGTGCTCTCGTGGTAAACTCGGTGAGCTCGTAAACAGCGACGCGGCCCTGAATGGCCGCTGCCGGAGTGGCGGGTTTATCCTGCGCAGACACTTTTAATTGGACACCATTTATGAAATAGGATTTAAAATTTTAAAACCTCTCCGTGCAGGTACTCATATATTTCAAAAACGCGACTAATTTCGCTTTTCATCCACGTCTCTATTGCTATTCTTTTATTTCGATGTCCCGAAAAGTTTGAGCTATAATCCAACGTTTGAACAATAGCTTCAATCATAGCCAGTTAAGTGGAATATTCAAAAAGTTCAGCATTATTCTTTACGAGAAATTCTTTTGAAATTGCTAGGCGAGTAGGGGAAAATAAGGGAGATGTTTTATGAAAATTTTATTATTACGGTCCCATAGCAGTCGCTAGCTCGCAAGCAGCCAAGTCGGTTACAACACGCCGGGCGCGCCGTAGACTCTTCTTATCTTACTCGTAGTCCTTAAAATCTTTACCGTGATGGAATTTTAATATTTAATTTCCTTTTAAAAGAATTCGCTAGCGTTTGTTCGCTTCTCGCATCAAAGACAAACAAAAACTATGCCCGCCGTACGTACTGCCAGAGTGGAGATACTGCGCAGTGTTTGTATTATTTGAATGCCTTTCACGTAGCCTCGATCGTACTTTAAGGATGCTCATGACGATTTTTGATTATAGACTCTGCCTG
Organism: Blastobasis adustella; assembly: GCA_907269095.1. Classification (NCBI taxonomy): domain Eukaryota; kingdom Metazoa; phylum Arthropoda; class Insecta; order Lepidoptera; family Blastobasidae; genus Blastobasis; species Blastobasis adustella. The sequence continues at coordinate 9,509,068 of OU026123.1, read as the reverse complement.
AAAATGTATGCTCTTTGACATCAGCTCAGTAATATTATTATGACTCTACTTCATAAAAAAATCGAGTTACCTCTGCAGTCATAAAATTACCTCGTGTTTTATAAAGCATCCCAAGTAATATCATTTCCTTCATAGAACACGCGCTTTTCTATTCAGCTTTTAATAATAATATACCGTATCGGTTCCCAAGACTCCGTATCTACAATAACAAGTTCGTTCCAGGTACCAGGTATTCCTGCAGCTGAAACAAGACGTGCTCCGCGGGCGGCTGCCCGTCGGGTTCGACCTCGCTGCTGAGCTCGCGGCATTTGTACTGCAATGTGAGTCACCCCACATAACAATTATTAGCCGTATAGTGTCCAGTAGAGTAGAATAGCACCACCTCATCGACTTACGGGTACCATACAAGTGACTATTGTCATAGAGGCTTACCAGCTTGCGCCTCCATAGACTAAGAAAATGAGCATAATAATCTCTTGAGTATTATCCACACGATACTTCAACCCGTCCGCAAAGCGTTGCGATTATGGCAAAACCCTCTCCTAATGAAAAGGAGGCTCATATTTGTTCAATTCTCCACTGAGTTCACTAAAGAGATTAGTTAAGATCTATATCATACGAACTTGGCTACAAGACTTGCATCGATTGGCAGAGTGGTGGGCGTCGTCTTTGTCCTTTATAAAAGACTTTAGTATTTAAATAGAAATAGTGGTACGTAAGCTGTATATTGATTATTCTATGAATTAACTAACAGGTTTTTAAAAAGGTTTATGAAAACTAATTTCAAACTTCGAACAACATTTTAGAATTAGAAACTCGTAAATTATCCGTTAAATTTCAGAGATTTTCTCGAAATTCTATTGATGCCGATAAGCTTGTCGAATTTTATAAATACTTCTCAACTTTCATACAAAATGATACCCTATTAAATATTCCCTTTAAATTGGAAATTACGAGGCAGATAGTGTAACAAAATTGGGGAAGCCGTTCAACTCTATAAATTTGATTCCGTGAAATATCTCGGCGCGGAGATCAATAAGTAATAACTCGGTACGCAATCTTTGTCCAATATTGGAGAGAATACTGAAAGGGAAAAGTGCTTACCTGGTGGAGTGTTATTGTAGTAATGTAACGGTGAGCAAGTTAAATTCCCTGTATCGCGTATATTGGTGCGAGCGGCGGCTCCGTGCTCCGTTTACAAAGTGCCTGGGCGGCCACTAACCTCCATCCTCTACTTCCCACTCAGCGCTGCCACTCACCGCATCTAGCGTTGCCAGGTGCGTCGATTTTTATGGCCGACCTGACCCATATGCGAAACCACGACGTTTTACTTTGAAACCGATGCGAATAAAACTCAAAGCGCCGACTGTTGATACGTGAGCTCGAGCGGTGCTGCGTTTTTCTTACATCTGGCAAAATAGTAATTACAAGTGCTAGCGGTACACCCCGAAATTCAATAAAATGCTGCAAATGGTGTCAAAACTAGTTAAAAGCATGAAAATTTGAACGATTGATCTTTAGGCGATATGAATCAATTTGACCCGTAGCACTAAAAAAATTTAAAGGAGAGGATACCACACTCAATATTTTTTTCCATACAAAATAAAAAATAAGGTGTCGCAGCTCCTGTATTATTAATTTTTTTGTGCTACGAGCCAAATTAATTCATATGGCTTAAAGATTAATAGCTCCGATTTTCATGCTTTTAACACCAATTGCAGCATGTTTTGGCATACCGCAGCATTATTTTATCAGTAGTTCAAACGAGTGTGCACTGTAACGTTAGTTCTAACCCGAAATTAGATCGTGTAAATATAGGCTGTCAATAGAAAATTAGAAGATACCTTTTTACTAAGACAAATTACCTAGGTGCCTTAGGATAACTTGCTTTCAATATTTTCCATGATACTTCATACCAAAAATATAGCAATGCTACCGTCAGGGTTGCGCCCTTGCTCGCAGTTTACTATTTCACCTATTTTATTAAGCTGATTGAGCACTTCACGCGCCTCCCGGGAAACGACTGTTTTACGATCCACTTTGTGAAATATGATCTTTCAGTGCCGACCGTTACCGTGCTTTGTGTTTATGGCTCTTATTTGTGTTAACTGTTTTAGACATAGATGGTTATAAAAATGGGCCTTCTATAGAAATAGCTTGTATACCGTACCGCTATTTCAATAGCATGTAATTCTAGGAGAGTCACGCACACTTCAGCGTCTCACTATATAATTCCGGCTACCACTCAAATTCCACACACAATAATGTTGATTATGTATTTAGCCGAAGCTTCACCTAATTGTCGTAACAATCGACTCGGCATTCCATAACGAAATTGTACACGCAAGGGAATAATTTGGAGTCGACAAGTGTCTGGCGGTCGAGGGCGATGACTCTTTGCTAGAGGCGGTATGAAATTACCCAGCGTGAAGATTGTTTCCCTTTAAAAGTATGGAAAATTTGAAGCAGCGCGTATGATTAAAATACCAAGAAACAACCACCCTACGGTTTATTTTACTGCTCAAGTGTGCTATATGAACCGTACTCGTGTATATTTATACTGTACAGCTATTGTGTGCAGAATTTATAATGATTCCTTGTTTGTAGTATCCAGCAACCAGCGGAGCGTTGGCAAATATTGAATTGAGTCCGCACTCCCTGCAAAGGAAAGCCCGCGTTGCTTCGTCAGTCTCTCTTCTTTTCTAATTTGTACAATTGGTTCAATAGTGCATCGAATGGGCACGGTCGCCGATCCGCCGGCAGCAATCGTTAGAGCCATTCTTCTCGGGGGAATACTGCAGTGGCGAGTGCGGAGCGCCCGCGCCCGCGCCGCTGTCCGCCACAAACGCAGGCAAATTAACGCGCACTCCTATTTTCTTGTTATTTCCACGAATTTAATACCTCACTTTGTACAACCCTCGGCTCTCTCATAAATACCGACTGATTTTTATATTGCCGGGAAAATTAAGAATTTTCCCTCACCTTTGAAGTTTCATATAGTTAATTACCTCCCGAGTCATATTCGAATCAATATTTGTAATTAGCTCGGTTGAGCGTAAGTAATTAAATTTCGTTTAGCCGGTGTTTGAATTTTCCGTTTATTTATTGACGCGCAGTATTAATTATATTGTCAAATGTTTTTATTTCAACTATGTTTCTATACATGATATAACGTTGAGAGCTGTTGAGTAAGTAAATTGAGTTAATGTTGTCTTTAAATCAAATACCGTTACATTCTTGTCCGCAATTAACGGTTTCCAACTTCTAGGTATGAATACAGTCACAAAGTAAGAACTTTAAGTGATATACTCGTAACTTTCACATTTATAACAGACTATACAAACACATAATTATACCAGTCTAAAAACCTATAAAATTTATCACAAATAATTACGTACATCTACGCGTGTACCGCAAACGACGTGTACACGGAAATAAAAATGAAAGAATCATTTATCTGTGATCACTGTTACACGGCGCAGTTACCTCGGCGTAGACCGGCGAAGGTCTGATATCAATGCGTTATTCAAGAGGTAAATGAGCCATCAGCGGGCGGGCATCGTTTGCATCTAATCTCGACTCCATCAGAGACCCTTCCGTGCGCGGCAGATACATGTACACCTAGGGGTTCGTAATGCCGCCAACTGAATAAGCGCGCAAAAATTGATGGCTCGATCGACTTTCGATCAATGTCGTAAAGTGTTAGGTGGGAAATGAAAATGAAAATTGATATGGATAGAAACTCGGGAGTGGAATTAGTACGACAATGTAGAAAGATCATGTTTGCGTGTGGCAGTGTCAGAATCGGGGTTTTTGCACAGGCCTAGTAGACAGTGAGTGTGACGTAGATTAGCCTACGTCATCGAGTACAAGAAAAAGTCCACTTTGTACACATTTAGAAGACCCACGATACGTTGGTAAGCCCATGCACAACCTGGCACAAAAAAATCATTTCTATTAACCCAAATTTCGGCTTTTTTTAGCTATAGTACTTACATATCCTTTTGTGTGGGTCCTATAATAAAAAAAAAACCGGTCGGCCTCACATCCTCTTGGCAGTTTCGCTTTTTAGCCACATTAAAGTTACTTTTCTTTTTGGTGACTATCATCAGCGTCACAGCCCATATCAGTCCACTGCAGGACTTAGGGCCTCTCCCACGAAAGGGGAGGTTATTGCCATTGTCTCCACGCTTGGCAAGCGGGTTGGATCGCAGTTATGTTATAAATATGACAATGGAAAACACTGCTGCCCATTTTCCGGTCTATGGAGATTAGGTCTTTTGCCTCGAAAACATTAGTCGTCATGTACAACACCCACGAGTTGGTGCTATTCTACTCTGCCGGACACCACACGGCTAACTATAGAGATGACACTAAGGATCTTAGATCTGCAAGTTTTTGTCTCTTTACGTAACAAATTTTATAGAATAAGGAATCGTATTGTATCCTGCATATATAGTATAGCTCCTTTCTGAAATAACGACAAAATCTGTGCGACATAAAAAGAGGGCCATTTAGAATGAAGGATGGTGAACTATTAATCACCAGTGGATCTATTTTGGATGGCCCCAGCGCGTCCGACGGCGTTAGTTTGGGAGTCTCACAATCGCACAATCCGTCTCGGTCGGCTCGCAACAAGTTAGCGCTAGGGTGGTGGCCGGTTTTGGTCATATTTGCGCATACTGTACTGAGCCCGGCTTGCACTAAATTCTTAAACGTGTTTAACAATGACGTTTAATGTTTTTTGTATGGGGTTTTTTATGTATCACCTCGAAAGCGTTTAGGTATTTGGTGCAAGCCAGTAGTGTAGGAGTATTGTCTCAACTATACAAGTACTTATGAGGGTCAATTCATGATAATCGTATTATATTTTTAAATGAGCTATGTATGTTAATTTAATAGTGAAATTATTTTAATACTGTTTATTTGAATAAGTACAAACCCCTATTTATGGAAGTATCGATTTAATATCAGTGATAGAAAACTAAAACCCCAAAATCACAGGTTACATGGTGTTACATAAAAAATCGGATATATGCCTAATATATATGCAAATTATACACAGTAAATATTTAATTCCGCCTGAAAGAAACCGCTAAGAAACATCTACTATAATACATATTGTCAAAAGACCCACAAATATTATAACAGCGTACCACACCCAATAAATAAGTAAAAATAATAACACAAGGCTCCGTACAAGAAAAATATGTCGATGACAAATAGGTAATTTGGTTTCTGGCAAAAAACTGCTAGGCCTGTTACTTAGAAAGCCTACGGTCCCCCTCCCATTAATCAGTGGGATGGATTGTCCATCAAGGCCCGGGCGAAAATGAGACGCTGTGTCCACTATAGGAGCATTTACCTTGCGGCGTACAGTTTAATTAATAAGCTTCTCGGAGATTGAGATGTGAAATTGGCGAGTAATTTACCCGATAGTTCCATACAAGATTTTATGCTAATTACGAATGTTCATGAAGTGAAGACACGAAAAATACCCGAAACATATTTAATGGTGATTCAGATGAAGTTTTAGGTAGTAAGTTGAAGTCTTTGCTTTAAAATAACAGTAGAAATGAAATATACATCGAAATTCGAATTATTTACTGACACTCTTGTGCTTATTTTGAAATCTCCTTGGCATATGGTTTGTTACAGGTTGGAAATCGTTGTGTTGAAAATATAATCATTTTTTTCCTACGTTTCCTTTAAATCTGGTCAATAGATATCTTATTCGCCTCACTTAATCAATTCTCCGGAGGCTTGTTCTCAAAGCTAACTATAAATATTATTTTCTAAGGTAAAACTGGATTAAAAGGCAGCATTTAGGTAAATTTATTACAAATTAAAACCCGTCTAATAATAATGCCTTTTTTACACCTTTCGAAGAAAAGCAAGATAGAGCGATTCTATGTGGACGACTTACTCTTCTAACCATTACTGTATTTCACTTTTTCCCGAAAGGGCATTACTCCTCCCAAAAATCCAATTCAATCCACTGGGAAAAGTATAAAAGGTTTAGAGGTGACGGCGTGCGAGCAATAAAACTAATGTTGTTTATGTTGGGGTAAGTGCGTGTAATCCCGGCTGGGTGGCGTTAGCTCGGATACCATACACGTTGCGCACCAATGACGTGATGTATTCCCACAGATCACTAACGCGAAACACATTCTGCCGACCAGCTTGCCCTGTCAGAATATCCGACGATAACCACCGCTTACAATTCTTTGATCTCGCCAACAACATACGAAACCTGTTTACAAGTTTCGAAGAGATTTTTTCCGTGCTGAAACGGTTTCCGTAAATCACAGAAAGCTAGTCCACAAAGCATATGGGAGATATCTTTATTCTCATTGTGTATCGTTGGAATAAATAGGTCTGTTTAAGTGTGATCAAAAGTAGAAATACAAAAATATCTCACGTTTGTGACGGGAGAAACGTTTCGTAATACAAAATGTTCATCTTTAATCGATTGTGCTCCAGAGTGAGCTTTGTAGATTCATCTTTTAAATAAACTTTTAGTTGCCAATGATCAAAAAGACGATAGAAATACAAACCTAATTTTATGATCGATAAAAAACAATAAGACAGTAGTGGTTTAAAAAATACTGCTACATTTCTTTTGTAGTCTCGAATAGGATTCCAAGAAGAGCTTGACTATACATGTCTACTTATAATTTGTTATTTCAATGGACGCGCTTGTAATAAATTAAACACAGTACCCACCAACGCCCATGAACCTCGTTTTCTCACCAAATAGGACCAGATGTTGCGATTTCCGAGAGGACAAAAAAAGATAGACGACGGGAAATTACTGTCAGTCTCGTTTACTTGCTGTTTTTCTAAATTCGCGCCAGAGTATTATGTGTGAACTTTTTCCTGACTAAATATCTACACACATTATATTTCACACATTTTGTGGTTTTATAAAAGTGGCATTGTACGTTTATTAATGGCTAGTAATAGCGAGAAGCGAGAAGTAATTCTATGTAGGTTAGTACTGAAACATTTGGGCAAAGGCCGGCTTTAACCTCAATTTTATTGCGTACCTATCAGTCTGTCGAGTCGCTTCGTTTATTTGCATTTGCATATATCATCATGTTTGTTTAGGACGCGTATCTCACCCCGCACTGAATTAATTACAATTGTTAGAGATCGCTGTCATAACATCTCTAAACATGAGGTACCTATTCGTATATTTTGAGTTTATTTCGTATCCCCTAAACAAGGCATTTGTTCTAAAAATGGAGACGCGGCGACGACGGGTTCGCTCTCGGTTTATTTCTATCTACTGTTTGAAGTACGCCATCAGTTAAATGAGACTACACGACAAAATGTTGTTGTGTTATTTTTTAGCTTTATGGCGTTGTCTCGGGTTTTTGTCATAATATTTTAAGGCGAGCTTGTTATTTAGTTCAGAGTAAAAGTAAACAGGCTATAGGTAGGTACATAATTGCGTGTCATTTTAGCGTTAATGTCCCGGTCTACTATCTAGCGCGAGAGCCCGGGGTCCGCTTGACCATGATCCAGGCTTTGGCAGCTCAGGTAATTACAGTGGAGCGACTACCATCTGACCTCCGTGACCCTGTTAACCTAACCAGATTACACATTTTGTCACATTTATGCATTGTGTAGGTACCTACATGACGTATATTCTATTATGCAGCGGAGCTGGGTGACTACGACCCGCGGAGGCACGCGACCGGCTACGTGGCGGAGTTCCGGCTGCTGACGCACCAGACGCCCGAGCTGGAGGCGCGCGCCGCGGAGATACACCGCACCCTCACGTAATATACCACTGAAAAGCCCTCGCACCTCCAACCCTACTTACAGTTTACAACAAAAGGAAGAGTGCCGGAACGCCAACAGACGGCTACTTACACTAAGCTCTCATGAGCACGTCCAAAGAAGCAACTTTGCAGAAATTAAGATTTCAGAGCGAGCAGTTTCACGCCCGCCGAAAGCGCGCCGCCCGCGCCGGAAATTAAACTTCGCCGCCTTTCCCGGACTAATTGAATGAATTTTTAACTGTGCGAAGATGCAGCCTGCGACCGCCGGCGACGAGTCACAGAGCCGCAATTACATGCAAATTATGTGTACTGACTGTAGCGGCGGGCGGCAAGTGAGCCGCGGCTTAGGGCGCCGCCCGCCCCCGCCCGCCCCGCTCGCGCCCGAACGCGCCTGACTACTCATTGTGACGCGCCCTTTGTTCACCTTCTCGCCTATTAATTAAGCGTTACAATTACTTTAATTGTCTGCTTTTATTTCTGATTCCTATTTAATTTCCCCTTATATTTGCCTTTTCGATTGCAGAGGCATTTCCCCAGCACAAGCTGAACTCAGTTACCTGGACAAAGTGAAATGGCTCGACATGTACGGCGTCGATCTGCATCCAGTTCTGGTAATTACATATACCTATTCTATATACCTAACTTGTATTTTTGCATACTATTTTTAAAAACATCAGACATCGCTCTACTTCAAAATAATTACTTGAACCATAATATCAAAATGAGTTATCAGCCGTTTTATTTCTGACTTCGATTTTTAAAATTTTTCTCGCGTTGTATTAACTAACACGTCGTCTTTTGAAATCGAAATTTTAATTGTTCAAAGTTCAAAGTTCAAAGTTCAAAGTCATTTATTTGTAACATAGGTGTATACATATACATAACTTATTAGTTGTTATAAAGTTGAATGTCTCTCTATGTCTAGCCCTATTTTGGGCATACAAATATTAAATTAGTAGGTATATAAGCATATTTAACACATTTCACAAAATTAAAAATTAATAGCACTTATACATACTTTTTTTTAATTTAGTTTAATTGGAACCATTAACCCTGTCAATTGTCAATTGTCCACCAGGGCGAAGACAGTGTGGAGTACTTCCTGGGGCTGGCGCCGAGCGGGCTGCTGCTCCTCCGCGGGAAACACACCGTCGCCAACTACTACTGGCCGCGCGTCTCCAAACTTTACTACAAAGGACGCTACTTCATGCTCCGTGTAGCGGACAAAAATGTAAGAGACAACTTCGTAACTACTTAGGCACTCCACTCCCTCCCACTCTGTTGGATTCGCGACGATGTTGCGCTCTTCGGTCCGTGTTTGTTGTGACTAGTTTACGTATGAAAGCAAGATAATTATTATGAATGCTGATTCAAGGGATGTTGTAGGTACAGATTCAACGAATTTGCTGTTATAGGAGAATATGAACTAAGTAAGCATGCCATTTACTTTTAAACAGATGTGTATATCATGTAAATCAACTCTTACTGCCTTCTCGTAAATATGTAGTTAATGTGCTGTTCCTTATAGATACTTGTAATAAGGTCAGGGAGTATACTGTATTTAGACCTCCACAGATTCCAATGATTGCTCTTTTTCTTGTTTCCACACTGTGATGTGTCTAGTCTAACCCGCCTGCAAATGACGAACAAATTATCTAAGCGTGAAAATAATGGCAATTTTTTCTAGTCTTAGAGTAGGCTCATGCGCAACAGTATGAATGGTTGCAGACTCGTCACATCATAAATGTAATAAGCAGTAGGTAATAAAATATAGCTTGCCATTATTATTAAAAATGATGTATGTTTCATGAAATTGGTTACAAACCTCGCATTAGGTACTGAACCAAAACGGACCTGTGCCCATACAAATGTTCGGTGGCTACTTGACCTGGTTGCGGACTGTATCTCCCCGCTGATAACAGGCTGTGAATGCAAAGCAAGATGGAGCCAGAGTCGTGAGGTTTCCTTGAAAGACGTTCGCAGGCAGGCAATTATAGATAAGTCAGTGCTCTGAGCATCGTATTTGCAGTGGCCTCGTCGGCTGTGCTCGTGGCTAGCGTCCCCTCTGACATACTTCCGCTGAAATCTGTTAACGACCCCATCGCATGACAGTTTGCATATTAAATCAATTGATAAACACACTGTGTGTGTAGTATCCGACCGTACTCGATGGCTCCAGCGCCACAATTTGCAAATACACAGATCATAAAAGCGTCCGAGTGCGTAATTCAACAAATCATAAATGAATGAAACAGATAATTTCAAACCTTTTCAGAGCTGTCACATAAATATTACAAACAAAGGTATTCGTACATATTCGTATATGATAAAATGTGACTTTCATGACAGGATGGAAGAGATATAAACTTCGCTGACACATTTGAATAACAGCGCTTTGAGAGCCAAAGGGTGCTTTGTACCGTGAATTTAGTTTTGGACACCGTTATTCGTGTTTGCGTTTACAGATCTAGCTCGGGGTGCTGATTCCTCTTTGAGTTTGGTGTCGGCAGTTTGGACGGTTTGATTCTAATTATAGGTCTTGATTATCCTTGATCATTCACTTTAATTGGTCTAGTTTTTACATAAATTCGCCACTTTTCCTAATTGTTCTACTTGGTACACAACTTTTGACATAGACATATATAGCACTTTATTCGGTTCCACATTACATCATTAACCTAAGGTGAGTACAGTAAATTATTATTACGAAGAAATGAAAATTACGTAAGACCAGCCAGTGATGTAACGGAAACCGAAATGGGCCAGTCTCAGCATAATGCTGTGAGGGCTCATGCCTGTCACAGCGCTGGTTTTCAGAAAAGGCCATGCATCTCACGCGCGTTACGAGAACGCTTAAAGATGCTATTTAATTATCAAATTTAACATTCAAATAATAATGCAAATTTTTAATGATTATTTCAAAAAGATACATATTATAATTACACTAATAAATATATACCACATTCTTGATAGATTAAAGAAATATACTACATTGATATTGAAAATAGAAACTAACTTTGCAGTACTCCACCAAAGTAAATCTAGCCTACATAAGTAGGTAAAACGCGAGTTCCTGGAGCGACCGTTTTCTGATATTCCAGGAGCAGATTCCGAAGTTTAACAGTAAAATATCGTTTGAACGTCAAGTCCCGAAGAGGTGGTGGTTTTGAGCCTTAAAAGAAAAAAGAAGTTCATACAGTCCACTGCTCCAAATTCATTTTTAAAAGGTTATCTTCTTCCCAGAACGAAACAGCCACCTACGGCTTCGAGTCTCCGACGCGCGCCGCCTGCCGGCACCTCTGGCGATGCTGCTCGGACCACCACGCGTTCTTCCGGCTTCAGCAGACCGCGCCAGCTTCAGCAGACATCTTCGCCATGGGCACCAGGCTCAGGAATAGGTACTGTAGTATACATAAGTGGGCACAATGAAATTATTAGGTTTGCATCCACCCGCAAAAAGGAATAATCAAGTTGCTAGTTCTCACCGTGTCGTTGATGTTATTAGCTCCCCTATTAAAATACTTTATGGTGTCTGGAGTGGTTCGAGTGACTTTAAACGGATCTTTAGGTGGTGTAAAACTGATGTGAAACCTAACAACACTTCGTTGCAACAACTTACACCGTTAGCATGCGACGGCAATATGGAGATCAACTGGAATGAATGGAAATCCGCCTTTGACGCCTTTGGTATCAGGACGTAATTGCTGCGTAATTGTTTGCTACGTGGCTGTTGGTAGTTAGTGCACTTCCAGAACGAATCAACCACATACACCATATTAATATTCTTTTTTATTTATTTTATTTGATTATGAAAACTTACAGCTAATTTAGGTTTCATTAAATTGTTGGAAATAGGTAACACACAGCCATTCACAAGTTTTCACCAGTAGGTATGAAAATATAGTAACATTGTATCAAAACGTAAATACAAGTTTTACCCGTTAACAATTCGGCAGGTAGGTAGGTTATTATTGTACATCTTTTTATGACACTGAGACCATCCATTGTCCTAGCAGCAGCCGCGCGTCGCGCCCTCGGCCTCCGCCCGCGTTCACGCGTACGCCGTCGCGCCGGCTGTCGCGCCCGCAGCACGTCTCGCATACCTCACTGCATGATGGTAAGTAAATAATCGTCTTGGCGTCAATGTCCCAGGATCTGCATTGACCATGGTCCAGGAGTGGGCTGACAGGTAGGTAATTACAGTAGAGCGACTGCCATCTGACGTCAGTGACCAGATTGGATCATGGTCGTTGTTTTACTTCGCCGTATTAGTGTTCAACTTATGTGCATAACTAAGGAAAAGTAATTGGTTAGTAAGGTGAGTACTCCCTCTTTTACAGTGTCACGAACTTACCTTTCCAGTAGACACAAGAGCTATATACGCCATTTAGTAAATGTCATTCCACCAGCCTTACTAGCGCCGCCATCTACTGAACAGATGGCTGGGTACTGTACATTTTTCTCGCCTTGTGACAGTCAGCATAAACATAGATTTATTTGCAAAAAACTAGCAAGGCAACACATGTACATACGCGGAATAATTAAGATATTTAACACCGACCTACAGATAAAAGTATTTTGGAAATCAACTACATGTTTTGTTGCAGTTCCGAAACTAGAAGACTTGAGAATAAAAGACTGCCTTCCTGAAATGAAACAACCTACCTCAGTTCATCGACCAAATTCGTAAGTTTATTAAAATATGTACTGAACTTGTAACCACCACTCATTTGCCAATTAGGTACGAAGCTAATTCTTTATTATTTTTTAAATAAGAACTTCAAATGTTGTCCTATAGGTACGTTAATGTTATTACTATTACCTATAAGTATGATAAATATTACAACAGTTGGCCAATAGCTCCGCAGTTCTATTTGCTCGTTTTTTAACTACTATGTACCTATAATTGCGTGAAGCGGAATACGCGCTAGGTTATCTGTTTCTAACAGTAAAGTTGCACCATCCATCGCTGGCGCCTATATGTACCTTGCACCAATGCGCCCGCGCGTGGATCCCGTCTCCGACGATCGCTCAACGACCGGTCCTGAAATGTCCTTTGATGAAACCTCTAGTATTGTTAATGTACATAGGTAGCGGCTCCATCAGGTGTCACGTTTGCCATATTCGCTATCGATTGCCACATAAAAATCCCCATAGCATAAGCGGTGAGATGGCGCCCGAGCCGGCGCACGGCGGCTCCCCACGCTCGACGCGGTCAGCGCCGGCGCGCCGCGGGCTCTACGCCGCGTCGCCGACGGGCGCGCGCCCGCCGCCCGCGCCGCGCCACCGCGACCGCTCGGCCTCCGTCGACTCGCAGAGCTCCAACGACTCGCGGTCGAATCGCAAGTAAGTATTATGTGCCAACATACACACTACCATGGTTCACAGTGCTCAACCAGGTCAGTACGGGCGCGTGGTGGGCTCCATGCCGCATTGGGGCGCGCGCAAGTCGTCCGCGTGATCGCGATTCTCAGAGCTCCAGACCATATTTTTGAAGCCGCTCGCATCCACGCGACCGCTATCCCTTTTACACACGTAGTAAGTTGCTAGAGATAGAAAAGGCAAGCATTAGAAGGCGAGCGCTCGCGTGGATGCGAGCGGCTTCAAAAATGGGGCCCCAGGTCCAACCACAAGTAAATATCTACTATGGGTCCTACGCACCGCGGAATTCACGCCGCGCGTGATTTACAGACTTCGTTGACTCACAATAAAGAGTTACGTATTTACTTTAAACAAGTCAGTCTTTAATTTAATTTGGATCCAAAATCTAAAAGGAAAACTTTAAAAGAACGGGCTGAGAGCAACGAAGTCCTGCAGCAGTGTTAAATATTGATACACAATCTCACCCTTAACGTAAGATCCCCATAAAACAGGCGCAAGATTATCGAGTGGCACAGAATACCCGGACATATCTAATTCTGCACACTCCCACCCAGACACAAGCACCGTTCGCGGCGGCAGCAGTCGGACGCGGAGAGTGAGATGTCGCGCGGCTCCGGCCGCTCGGGGCGCCGCCACCGCCGACACCGCTCGCGGCACAAGCACGAGTCCGGCTCGGAGAGGGACGACGGCAGGGAGGCCAAGTTAGTCATTTTTTTTTATGCCCTGACGAAAAAATAAAGGTGTTTTATGTTTGTTATGTGTATCTGTGTTTCTGTCTGTAGCATCATAGCTCCTGAACGGAAGAATCGATTTCGATGCGGTTTTCTTTATTTGCTAGCCAGTTTAAGCGAGATGATTCTTAGCTTTGTTTTTTTATAATGGGTTCAGTAGTTTAGGAAATATTGAAGAATGTGTATACTGGGTCGGGGGTTATCCGACGTGTTCCGTTTATTTTTAGGTTAGGTCATTACTATCAACCAAACTTTTGACTGCCGTCTAATATCAAAACAATATCTTACCATTGACTCTTGTTGTCATAAAAAATATTCTGCAAACTTTAAGCCCACGATTTTCTTATAGAGAATACGAGTTGGTTGAGTCAGAGTCGCAGTGGAAAGAAGTACTGAGGCAAACGAATACTGGTAGCGGCGTTCAAGTAAGTCTATTGCCAACTATTTCCCTTTCTGTGTTTCTCCCAGCCGCGTAAAGGTTGACTCATCAATCGTTTTGTATCTCTAGGTTGCGAACGTGCGCCGTTCGCAAATGGAACCTGAGACTGGTACTCATCGATCCTCTCACAGGCATCGCAGGCACAGAAAACATCGGTAAACATTTATTTCATCGGTATTTCTCTAACAGCATCCTTTTCAAACAGAATAACTTACGAAACGTGATTTATCAGGTCCCGATCTGGTTCGCCGAACGACAAAAAGTGGTTGCCAAGTGAACTGAAACAACATCTGGAGTTCTCGTTAGTTGATACTACGGGTATGACTGAAGAGCAACTGAAGGAAATCCCATACACTGTGGTCCAAACCAGCCATGCGAGGCAGACAAAGCTCCGAACATCTTCAAAACACAGACAGTGAGTTACAACTTGAAGTTTTCCTGAAAGTTGTTCTCTGTGATCAACTTTAAATGAATCTTTTTTTGCATAGGACTGAACATGGATCTTTAGCTCGACGAGATAAAAGTTCATCGTCACACGGAAAAATTCCTCATGAAACCCATCACCAAGGATCTCTAAAATCAAGTTCTAGTGCTATCAGTACCCATAGAATCAACAACGAAAAACATGGAAGGTAAGTAAAAACTTACAGACACCTGCTTTAACCACGTTTTTTTTTATTTTATTTTTTTATAATGGTGATACGTTTTTGTAATTTTAGGCGAATATATCCCGCCTACGATGAGACTGCTGGTCGAAATGGCGACGATTTCTTGACAAACAATGGTTACAAAGGCAACGTGACACCGGTATCCAACAACAATAATCCGTACAGCCCGGTTACAAACAGCAACAGTAACAGCTCTAGCGGAGAGCTTATCTCCGGCAGCGCGAGGGTGTCGCACGAACACACAGATTCTGGACTTGGCGCTGATCAGGACTACGCGTATTCATCAGAGAGGTAATTTTAGTTCATCTATGGAAAAGATAATGAGATGTGGAACAAGCGAGAAAAATTTGTAAGGATTTAACAAGTGGAACAATGTGGTCTCTGCCTATCACAATGGGGAAAAGGTACGACGTTATGTTTGTATGAATCTGTGTAAATTATTTTACATTGTTCTATACTGTAATTCTAAATCTTGACGCTATTCGATATTCCAATAAATAAAACTTTATTTTTGTGAAATCTGTAAAAGAAGTTCCACACCACAGATATTTTACACCGTTATGGTGGCAACAAACAAGCTTACGGCCTGCCTGATGGTAAGCAGTTACTGCAGTCTATGGACGTTTGCAATATCAGGGATATCCGACGCTGTAAAAATCTTTTCACCCCTTTCTTGAAGAAGTCCATGTTGCTCTAGGGAGCTCTTTCCACAAAAAAGTTACCGAATTGCTAAAATAAAACAACAAATACCTATGTGGTGCCTGGTGAAGCAGCTTGGCTTGCCTGTACGCAGGTCGAGCGACAGCGCGAAGTGCGGCGCGGGCGGGTGCACGGCGCCAGTGAGTAGGCAGTGGGGCTTCGCCGCGGGCGCAGGCGCGGGCGCGGCGCTGCAGCGGCGGCCGCCCGCCGGCCCGGGCCGCGCGCGCGCCGTCTCGGGCTCGCAGCGCTCCCTGCTGTCAGTGGTCAGCGACAGCGCCGCCGCTCGCCGCACCCGCGACCTGCCGCCCCCCCACTACCCCCACCCCGCGGACTCCGGCTTTTCTCTCTTCGTGAGTGGGCGCTTCGCTTCTAACATACTTCCGCGCTCCGGTGACCCTCGACGCGTCCCCGGTTGTGGATGAGCGAATTTGGTGTTCGGCATTGAAAAATACGGTTCGGGCCACCGATTTTTCAAATAAAAATAAATAAATTGAAACCTTTGGAAAGGAAAACATTGAAGTCGTCGACAAGGAATTTGTAAAATAATAAAATATTTGTGGCGAATTGTGAACACGAGCGAAAGTGCTTTACTAACATTTCGCTCTCGAGCACCGGGGGCCGCAGACTTTTTTATATTTTAGCGAGGGTTTTTATATTCCTCTCAACGGACTTAATACCTGAGCTCGAGAAGGGGCTCGTTAAAAAAGAAAAAATGAATTATAAGCTTACGAGGGTCGCCGGAGTAATCCGCAGCTCCTGTTTCTGGCTCGCTGAAAAGCTAACAGTGTACAGGCTGCTGTAAACGTTGGAACATGTCTCCCATTATTTGTCTGTTGTATAATGATGAAATATTGAGATTTTAAAATAAATTCAATAGTAAAGACTCAACTATTATTTATTCAGGTCATTTAGTTTCATATTAAATATGTAGGTAGATTAACTCTAATATATTGAGGGTATATATAGAAAACTACATACTCTATCCCTATGCTTCGAGGGCTTTCCAATTTTCTATGATTCACAAAGTACTTCAGTGGGTAGGATATTGAACTAATTGAGCGTAGTTCGAACGCACAACGCGAACGGGATTACCTACCCTTTACCTTCCACTCTGGTACTTTGCTCCTTGCCTCTCACGCGGGGCTTTGATATCACATATATGTGTACACGGTTCCTATTACAATATTTATTGCCTTATTTATTATGTCTAGTTTTTTGTACAAAAATGTATGTAGAGCACCGGTAGAGTGTTTGTTGAGCGTGTGATGTGTTGGGATACGCAGAGACATGCTAGCAACAACAACATATTGGTGGGCGAGGGCGGCGGGTCGCTGGCGCGACGGGTCGCGCGCGCCGGCTGGGACCCCAACGCGAACCCTGCGCGCACGCACCAGCGCCGCCCGCACCAGCGCCACGACAACACTCTCGACATTATCCTAAAACCTCTTATAGAAAGCACCCAGTAAGTAAGGCAGCACCCCGGATTCGGCTTTTGTGTCAGTGTCGCACCTCGTAGCGGAATGCGTAGCACGGCGGCCAGTGTCGGCGCACGGGTTGTCGTCCCGCCCTTTCGTGTTGTCTTGGGTTGTGTTGTGCACGTGCATGCTGTAGTTAGCCGTAGAGGTGAATGTATAAAGTACTAACCGATTGACTAACAAGGGTATCTAACATTCACTGACTCTTTTTCGTTGTTTTTTGTACCATGTCCCTAATATTTTGTGTATAAAAATTTTAATATTTTCTTTTTGTACATTTGTATAGATATTCTCCTTTTACATTTTGGTACATGTTGTATGTGTGAACGCAGGCTGCCGAGCAACTGAGCACGGGCGAGCCCGCTGCCGGCGCCGGGGCCGCGCCGCCCGCGCAACCTCCCACGGCGGAAATGAGCACAGAACTTTAAATTGTAAATAAAATTATTTAAGTCTGTATGTATTTCAAAGTTATTTATATTTAATGTTTTTTTATTAGATATACTCATTACTTAATCTAAGTATCATAGAATTTAGTTAACATCTATTTATGTTCTGTAACTTTAGAATAGATAAAAGTTTCTTGAATTACAAAATTAGCCACGGACGAACGTCCTGTGATACTGCTAGCGTACACACAGATACATGTAGACTCGTACGTTGAGATGATGCCAAAATCTAATGGAAACTTATATTTTGCTTGTGTACTGTACAGAGATATTAATGGAGTGAATGTTATAAATGGATGCTTCGTAAACGAAATATATAATACTTCATCACTTGTCACTAGTCCGACTGAGAGAGCAGTTACTATGAAGTAATATAATATAAAGTATTTCGTGTAAATACTCTTCTTATAATGTGTAAGTATGTAGTGTCGATGTAAATAATAAAAGATTTATACATAATTAACTCAAAACTTGCGGAAAGGTACGAATGTCTTACTTTTCTCAGAATAAATGAAAGGTATTTTTGCCAAAGATGTTTCATATTTAAAACAGTGAAATCATATTATTTTCGTAGCGTCTATTTTCTTTTCCAATTGTACGGAGAGTATCGTTGTAGCGATATCTGTATAATATTATTGTTTCTCCCATATTAGTCTATCTCGCCCGCCCGCTGGTAACGCTCATGTATTATTTATTACAAAATAATAACGGGTATTAATGTATGTTTTACCATTCTATTATTAACTGCGTTAGGACTTGGGAAGATGCGTAGGTACAGTATGCTGAGTGGCAACTTGTGAAAAGTTTACGTTTCAAGTTGAAAGCTGTCACAGTGTCATCATCTAATTAATGCAATGGTTTTTGTACCAGCTTTCATGTGTTGCGTCTTGAATAAACGTTTTATCTATCTATCAGTGTTGCACCGCAGTCTGAATGTTTATCTTCCATGTTCGTGGCAACTTTGACGCCATGAGGTGATATTGGCGGCGGCAAATAGTGCACAATAGTGCAGCTTTGTTGATCGGCGTCTGTCGCACGCATGTGGGTAATTACGAAGCTGATGTACAGATATTTACCGCTGACTATATAGTGTACTTGCACTGAACATACCGCGGTGAAAAGTATGTAAATAATAATTCAAAGTGGCATTTTCAATTCGCACACTATAGTGTCTATTTTGTAACATTGATGTTTCTAATTCGAAATACTTGTTTAAGTGATATAAATAAAATAACTCGTAAGCTCATAAAGTTGGTCGGTCAATTTGTACTGTGGCAAGACTGATTAACATTTTCAATCGTGTATTTTACAATTCCGGATATTTGTAACCGAATACATTTGTAAGTATTTTTTCAATTGTTTTCATTGTTCACATTAAACGACATTATTGAAAATCTTGTACTCACTAAAACCTCTGTCACCCTGGCGTCACTCCATGTTTAGGATTGAACCTGTTAATAACAAAGAGCAAAAGGTAAAATCAGTGACTATGTAAACATAGGAAATCGTATTTTCCGCCACTGATCCTACCGAAACGATTCTGCGGCAAACAGCCATAATCTGCGATTATTATTCTGGTACAGTGGCGATATCGTAAAAACGGCATATTGATCAACTCGTAATTAATGAAAGCCATACAATATCTGTGTGGCTATCGATTATCTGACAAAGGGCCCATGTCTGGTATTAATTAAACCGCTCTGTCTCAGATATCGCTTGCACCGACCGCCATTAACACTAATGAGGACGAGTCGAGTCGAGTCGTCACACTTTACGCTTTTCCTGTGAATGTGTGTGTGTGAGTATTATCTCTCTTTGTAACAACTTTTAATATCACCGTCTAGGCTCGCTGTCGAGTTTGCCCTCACATGTTTTGCATTAATTGAAGTGTCAAGTAGGTACTTGTCTTTTCATGTTTGGATGGTTCTGTCTGTGCCTAATGTGGAATTTATGCGAGTTACTAGTATTACCAAATTTAAAACGTTACAAAGTTTCCCTTTCCTAATTCAACTCTATCTATCTCTAGTAGGATTACAAATGTAAATATAGCTCAAATATAAAAAAAAATTATCCATCACCATCATTATTTGCTGATACCCATTTTTAGCTCTACGGAAATCTGGCTTTAAGACAGCTGAAAGGATTTTCCGGACATCATGCGTCCAAAGAAAATCGATTCCTAATTCAACTCTATCTACTTAATAGAAGGTACATAAATATAATTATAGTGCATATTTAAAAAAATAATTATCCCTCATCACCTAAGTGGAAATCTGGCTTGAAGACATTAGCCGCGAAAAAGGGTTTGCCGGACATCATGCCTCCACAAAAATCACCGCGATCGTCCCAAACATTAGGTAAGTACCTATTACTTACATATGAAAACGGCTGTTGATAATCTAATAGTCGTTACGTATGCGTGTAAAGGCGAATCACGGCGTGACTTTGCAGGGCGGTCACATCCGCCGCAGCACCGAGGCGTCTAATTCACTCGCCTAATTGCTTGGGCGCCGCGTCAAAGCCAATTTGCAAAGCTACAGGTAAAAGACAAAACAAGGTGCACGGAGTCTATCAAAGCTCCGATGTCCACTACTCGGCGAAGGGTGAAAACTCATTACCAATGTTTAATGAAAGGGCTCCCGGGGCGTGTATGATTACAGTTAATTGAAACGCCGGAAATCAGAGGGCGAGACAATAGTGGGTGGGGAATTGGGAGCAGAATTCGGCAACGCAATCAGGTAATGTGTAGGTGTTACGGCGCGAAAACTGTTAGAGTAGTTAGAGTACGAAGTAAACAATATTTTAGTCTCGAATTATTATCATCTTTGCGTTATGTCCCGCGTTGCACGCGAGGGCCCACGGTCCCCCCATACGTCTCCAATAGGCAATGAAAAGATCATGACAATCGAAGATACTTAAACTATTTTAAATTATTATTATAATTTTATTTTAAAGTAACTGCAACACTATCCATTAGTTTAAGTAGGTCTACTTACATTTCCACTACGAAATATTTCTTACACGGAGCGACGAAACATGTAAGATTGGTAACAAAGTTTGTATTAGGTAATTCAAGCTTTCAGCATTCTCTTGTACCTATATCTAACTCCCCCGGAGTTTATTCAAAGACAAGGCACTGCCAAGGTAAACTTCGTTCTCGGTAACTTCGCCGTGTTTTACGTACACTTGCTCGCCTGGGCGGACGCCGTTAATCATCATATCGCCCTAACAGATTCCAGATTTAATTAAACTTTAGCTACATGTTCATGAACTTTATTTGAAATACTACTCTAATAAAGGCAAAACGACACTGATTGCTACAACTAAACGAATCTAGCGACGATACAATCCTAGGGGCTTAATATCCAAATAAATAAGTACCTAAATTCCTTTATCTGTAATCAGGCTGAGTGCTTGTCGCCATATATTAAGTTCAGGCGGGGTTTACCGCGCACCCGACTTATTTAGAACATTTCCACAATCCCAGCAATGAACTTCCAGATTAAAATTTATTTTATCCGATTCAGAGTCAACAGAATGTACTTAAAAGATTTTCAGAGACGTGCAATGCGTTGACTAACTGCAATTGGAATTTTCTGAATGAGAGATAGTATACAAAACATTGCGGGATTGATCAATTAGCCTTTGATAGAGCTCGTCGCTAAATCATATTTGCTTGCGTTTCCTCTGTTAAAGGCAATTTAGTCTGACATATTGAAACGGAAATGGAATTTACTTTGTGCGAGTTTTCGATACACTTCATCCAGCCAAACATTTAATCGTATATTTGTACTTTAAACATGTGTGTTTACTGAACGTACATTTTACGCTTTTTAATGAAAACAGAAATTATGCATGAGGCAGGGGGAAATTTACAAGTGTTTGAAATAAAATTTCCGACAGAGAGCAAAGTTTTTCTCGAAAACACTGTATAAATAAACTGTGAATGATACTACGCAAAGTATTGCGAAGCAGAGCTAAGAGGTAAAAGAATTTAAAGTAATGTAAACACGAAAAGTTTGCTTTCGAGTTGAGGAACCTCAAGCCGGAAACGCATTCGGACTCAACTGCCTGGAAAAAATAATTCGAAGCTTGTGGCGAGGCGGGGCGCCCATACGCCCGCGACCGCGAACCGCGCCGCCTTCGCGCTCCAGGATCACTCCGACTCTTCATAAGCGGAATAAACGCAGACTCTAAAATATTATATTTAAGCTCCTTTGTGAGTGGAAAATTCTGTAATATTCTGACAGGGAGTTCGTACAAATATTTTGATATTTCTCATTAAAATTTTAATCAAAATAGCTGGGCTAATTGTGTTGGGTGGGTGGTTATCCGAAATGGTGAATTGCATTCGACGCTGAACGTATTGTTAATGTTGCGAGGTTGGGGGTGGCCCCACGCGGGAGGGCGGCGCGGGCCGTGTGCTCTCCAGCAATTAGCACGGTGACAATGACATTCAAAACGTGTGCAAATAGAGGCGGACGCAGTGCGAGCCCGCGGCGCATCGCCGCCGCCGTGTTTCGACAGGATTGTATATTTAACTGTCTACGTGCACTCTTCTGCTGTCACAATGTCTACGATCCTATGGGTATAGGATCGTACCCTCTCAATCGTACACAATAACAAGTTTTCCATAACAATTTTCGTTTGACAGACTTAATTAAATTTCGAGTTAACGTTTCGTAATAATTCTCTCATTTGTCAAAACAAATCAAAAATCAATATCGCCAGCGCCAAGAAGTGCTAAAATTTTAATCCAATTAGCGCGCGCTCTGACTTCCGTTATATTTTACCGTCAAAAATAATTTAACAATAAATTAATACCCTTCCGAGACTTTACGAATGCGGTACCATCAACAAAGTAAGTGGTTAACCACTTCTTAGGGGCTTTGGCGGACCTAAGTATATGCGGGTTCGTTGTATGGTGGTTAATACACATAAGTAAATGATTTGTACATATTGCCATAGGTTATTCCAGTATATAAGTAACAAAAATTTATATTTTAGATGAAATGAAACGTTTCACTCTGAAATACAATTTAAGTACCTACAAGTTATTAAAGAGAAGCGCGACGCATTCATTAAATATCTCTAAACTTATCTCGATTCCAATTTGGCAAAAGTAATCTCGACGCTCAATGAAGCACAAGACCTTTCGTTGATACAGATGCCGGCCGGAACGGGAACAGCTCTGCGCTACAATACCTACAAAACAAACTATGAAGTGAAACTACATTGTCAACCCAGTCTACTTATTTCACTTTACGATAGATCGTAAATTCGACACGTGACATTGTGCATTCCTAGCTCTAATGTAATCAATATCACGTTCCTAAAAAGAACTATAGCTTGATACCGTGAAAACATCAGAAATGCTAAGAAAAGCCACTAATAACTAACATTGGCTTGATTGGCTACCTCGTAATTCGAACGTAACAATTACACCATTTGCCGGCGAGCAATAATGGCTACCTTGTGTTTCGGTTCGAACGCTAGCGTAGCCAATCCAATTTGTACGGGAATGAGGCATATCAGATTGACAACTTGTCCTCGCTGTGACAAACATACCTGTAGTTCTGAGAAATAATTATACTGATCTTACATAATTCACCGCTAGGAGGCTTTGTACTGTATCTTCATCGTCACCGATACACAACAGACACGAGCCTCCTCCACATTAATGGAGGATATTGCCATAATCGGAACTAATGGAACTCGCGGTGCTGAAAATATTTAATAGAAAACTGCTGCCCATTTTCTGTTTTACGCAGGTACTAGCTGGTCTCCCTCTCTAGGTCCCCCTAGGCCCCCTAGGTCTAGGTGTCCCTTTCGAACAGTATGCTACATGCTATAAAACCTTTCAACAGCTACACAGGATTATGAATTTTAAGGTGGTCATGCACTTATGAACGTGACTTATCATCGTAGGTTTTATTTTATTTGTTTTGATTTCATAATGAAATAACGACACTACTTCCCATTATCTACCTACTTTCTTCCGGTATTACAAACCATTAACTACCTACCATCAGACGGCTGGGACTGTTTGCCACTAGTGCTAAAAATACAGCTTAATAGAATGCTGCAGTATTTAACAGGTCTATACTGTACAACATTCAGTGCGAATTCAGTTTATAGCTAAGCCGGCAAACGTAAGACGAGAGCGCTGTACGCCCCCGTGGCTCTTGAATGCGTTTCACCTCGACACTCGGTCGCAAGCTCAGTTTATCAAAGGCTGTAGGGTGATTAAGGGCTTCACTGGTAATGACGTTTGATTTAGCTTTGTAGCAACCATAGCAACATTCATTACCTATGCTATGGTACACTAAGATATACACTGCCTATGTACCACGATGGATGGCGAGGTGAAACCATTTCATCTAAGTAGACAAGCAATATATTACATCGTAGACGTAGGTGGGCAAACGGGGGTAGTTTAGTCGCCAATCTTAGGGGTTGGAGCTATTGTTTTTCAGTAAAATGAAGCCCTCCTACGCCTACTAAAAGTAGATACAATTGCCTACGTAAATGATTATTCATTATTCATAGGAATATTAATTCATAGGAATTATTTCCAAAAATGTTTATTTACTGTTAGTATATTAGATAAGTAGGTACTTAATGTTCGAGTATTACTCAAATAATTATTTTAACAATACTCTCTCGACGGGGTTGTGAATGCTACGTGAAACGTAATATATTCGTCACTTCCGAGTGGGTGAGTGGCCCACAATCGGGCCCTTGCCGATTTCCCATAACAATATTACCGGGCAGCGGGCGTATCCTGCTGTAACTTTATTACAATTTCCTTGTTTCGGAAATAACAAGCGGCAGGGGTCCCGATCCTTGCGCCTAATACCTATCTGTTTTGTTATTAATGTCCTTATACGGTTCCCCAATTATCTCATAACGGGGCACCTCCTCGCCCCAATAAGCGGCGCAGACTACAATGTTTGTTATCACACAAACGTAATTGATATCAAACCTGCGCAAGGGGAACGCGCTCGCTTCAACCTTATGTGATGTCACACAGGTTTAAAACACAAACACGTCGAAGGGAAATGTTTTGTATTGAGAAATTATTTGCTTGCAGTGTATAAGCTACTAATGTGATAAGGGGTTGAACCGTTGAATCGATAGGTCCTCCAATTGTATAAATAAATCATATCATTTAATTTTGTAAACAGACAACCCTTGCTACTGTATGGTTGCTAAACTTAGATAAACACTAGGTAAGTACTTACAAGAGGCCCCGAAACAAACGGAACAAGTAAACTATCTAGTAGCTATCGATTGCAACTGCAACTACTATCACGGCAGAAATGTAAGCGTGCAGCGACTGGCAAGCAAGAATTACATCGACAGCGAGCTCCGAAACCTTTACGTATATAGACATCAAGCCTTCCTGTTGACAAACAAGCCATTAAGGTAGCAATCACAGTGACCTGCGCTTCTGCATTTTTGTTTACTGCAACCTAAATGTGTAAATGCATTAATCGTAGATATCATGGACGACAGTTACCGCTAATAATAAACAAGTAGTTCGCAAAAGCGTGTAGCCGACCTCGTAAAAAGCTTCTCAAACCCATTTTGAAAAACTCCTGCAAGTCACTTAGGAAAGCCTATGCCAAGTAAACGTATGCGACGGGCAATAAGTATCGTTTATTCTGTCTCCGTTGTGAGTATCACGGCAGAGATGCACGTGTACAGCGACTGGCAAGCGAGAAGTGCTTGTGCCGACAGCGAGCACCGAAACGTTGTGTACGTAACAAAGTCGTCTGCAATTTGTCTCGCGGGCCCCGGCGGCAGCTTCGGCGGTGATTGAAATTCTTACCGCTCCCTCAGCCATGCCGGGACGTGCCGGCGACACGCCGCCTCCAGGACACCTACTCCTATTAAATCGGTGAACAAATCGTCCCGCTTTCCGATTCTGCGCTGTGAATGGAAAAGATAACGATGCTGAGCGGACTCCTTCGAGAACAAGGCAGTGTGATATTCGAAATCGCGTGTTATCTTTTGTAGTACCTGTACTCACCTATTTGTTCAAAAGAAAAACGATAACAGCTACAGCGATCACAGGAATCAAAATAAGATAACATATTGAATGGTGAATTCATTGTAAAATTAATGACGACCTTATATGTCACAAAAGCTTAGGAAAACGACTTTATGGTTTTTACAAACGGTAAAATAACATGGTATTATGAGCTCTTGTTCATATTATTTTACCGTGTATGTTTACAATAGGGGTGATGTACCTACCTAGGTCATCTTAAGTTGTAAGTGTAATAAAAGTAATAAGAATCGGATATTTCTATAGTAGTCTGAAATGTAAAGTCCGATGATTATAGAGAGATGAAGAGGTTGGCAGACAGGAGGAAGAAGTGGTGATTACTCCACCAACAAGAGTCATACTCTAAAATATATGATGATGATGAGTCCGAAATGTGGTCGCCACTATACAGTTCAACCACGTAAAATTCAGTTAATTTATTACGCTCCAAACCAGTTCCCGCGAGAACCACAATCTAATTTGAAATCATTTATAGACAATTCTGGGCTCTAAGTTATATTACAGCCAAATTTAATGAAAATCGTCTTTGCATAAAGGAATAGCATCCATCCTATTTTACAAACTTTCGCGTACATGTCCTATTAAAGTACCTACAGTATAGGATTAGTAGGGAGACATTTTAATTAGAGTCTACCAAAATGCCTCTAAAATATTACCTCGCGCCTTGTTATCGTCTTTCTCGAGCTGTTTCGCCGGGCAAAGAGATAGATTAAGTTGCTGGGGGCTAAATCTGGCTAGATAGTAAGTGTTCAAACAATTCGAAACCGTTTTCAGCAATTGAAACTGTGGCTATGAGTACTGCGTTGATTGACTTACCTATCTACCCGACATATCGATACCATATTATTATTCATGACAAGCTCATCGTTAAACATTTTCTGATTCCTACCATAAGTAATGTCTCTTTGATCAAGCGTTACTTGGGCCACAAGTGAATGACTGTTTCACGATACGTTCTCTGTTGATGTTATACTCATCTTAAACTCGTTGAATCAGTCTGTACAATATGGAGGAGAAGAGTCCCCCAGTATTTTCACTAACTTGAAGACAATATACTGAAGATAATAAGACATACACATGTCTTTGTTAAGAATTGAATAAGAAGAAGAACATTTACAGACACCGCGACACGACACAATCAAACAAACGTACGGAACGCTTCCAGTAAAATTCGGACGTGCAAATTCGATAACTCCGTTCCTCTCGTGAGCTACCATTGGTAATGCCTGTTCATGTCACAAGCTTTTACGACAAGTCATTCACTGTTCAGTCGATGCGCTTGTGGAACGCTTTGCCCCGCGACGTGAGATGCTCGAAGTCTCTGGTCACATTTAAGAGGAAACTGAAACTACATCTCCTAACAACGAGTAACTGAAATCCATCGCCTGTGTTTGGAATAGCAATATTTGTGACTTTTTTTAATAATTTGTCGTAGAAACATTTGTTTAATGAAGATAATGTTTAAATTGACTCTCCGTACATTACATGCCTGCATTCTTTAAGCCTTTGTACTATATTATCTTACTGTACCAATTGTCTACTGTCCTTGTATGTACCTACAATAAAGAGTTAAATAAACAAAGTTAAAATAATACAAAAAAGCATTATCTTACATAGGTCTTGGTACATCAACTATCTGAAATAACTAATGAAACTATTACACCTACGTAAGTACACACATTGATTCCCACCCTATCGGTCACCCTGATTGCAAAAGAATCCCACTCAGCTTATGCTGTGAACCGCGTTCTGCGGGCTGTAAGGCAACATGGGCGCTGTACTATTTCATACTTTCTATAATAAATAAGTGATAAATATAGTGAGTGACAGAGAGTAATCAAGCAGCTGTACTGCTACTTGGATTTTGTTGTTCTCGATTTTCGTTTTATAGATCCGACTGTTCTCTTTTTTTATTATATTTTACCCATATCTAATGATTTTGCTTTTAAAGACGCCAAACCTTTTTAAAAAATGTTGTTCAGTGTTTCCCTATCTAAGGTATTTTTCATAATGTCTAATAAAATCTACAAAAATAATAAGTCCCGAGGTGCAAATCGATTCCCGAGACTGATCAACCAGTCTCACGTTTAGCAAAATCTTCCGCTCGGGATACTGAGACTGTTTGGCAAAAATAATATAAGTAGGGAAAACATCAGAAATTAATTCCAATTAAGCATATAATTCACCTGAACTTTTGCTTACTAATGGATTAATTAACCCGCCTATAGGAGCGAAAATTAAAATAAAAGAGAGCCAAAAGTAAACAAGTCCATAAATACCGAAAATAATCCCGGTGCTAGGTACCTATATAGCACAGAAATGGGACAAAGGTTATTTCCATTTGCGACTGAGTATTTCCACGGAAACAAAGCGAACTTTGGAGCTGGCCAAACAGTAATAAATAATTTACAAAAGCGGTCATGTGAAAGAGGATCCCCTCTTCGGTGGGGGTAACCGTGCGGTGGTTAGGTATTTGAATTGCTAATGATTTCCCCGGCCGAATAACTTGGAGCGGCGCTAACTGGGCCCGGAGACACTGGCAACATCGAGTGGTGATGTTCTGCGGCTGTTCGGAACCCATTCACCCGCCAATAGACCGCACATTTCCCAGCACTCGCCGACAACGATATTTACCGTATTCAGCAAAGAAACAAAATACAAAATAATAATAATAATAATAATTTTCCCGCGTATACAAAATTAATTTTAAACACACAAGTGACGAGTACTAAGTCCGTTAAGCTGGTTAACCGCAAATTTTATGTGGCTCATTAATGATATCCAAATAAATGTTTGCGCAGGCTGCTTTTACGGCGACACAATTAGCAGAACATGAAAATTTCGAAATTAATTTAATTGTTACATAAATCAACGTAGTTTTTGGTGAAATACGCTTGTTAATTTATGACGGGGCAAACAAGGCAGGCGGCGGTGGGCAGCTGAGGTCGGCGGGTGCAATGTCGGCGGTAATTAATCGCAAATAACGCCGAGGTACCTGCAGTTGCGAGTCGGAGCTCACTAAGGGTGTTTTTGTATATACAGACAGTGTACTAATAAAATTGGTAATTTGTACATATATCACATAGAAATACAGGTATATTTTTTGGTACAATTTCCTAAGAAAAGGCTATTTTTACCTACCGCCACAATCGAGACTGTAAATGGTTGGGAATTTGAAAAAGTGTTCTAAGCAAAAGTTATAGAGAATGACATGTAGATTACCTTAGAGTAAGAGCACTTTTTATTATAGGCCGCCATTTCCGAGTTATAAGCAAAAAACTGGAAAATGCCCAAGGTTTTGTGCCCCCGGGCTATTAGACTACTCATTCTCAATTTATTTAGACGTAAACACAATTTACTCTGAAGAAAAGACTACTTTACAAAATTAACATTACAACTTTCTCAATTTCTGTGACCATAAAGAAAAAATGTAGGCCAATTACAGCGTTAATACAAGCTAACAGACTATTACGGGGGAAAGTTCAGCCGTTGACGGCAA
The DNA here is from genome assembly GCA_907269095.1 of Blastobasis adustella. Classification (NCBI taxonomy): domain Eukaryota; kingdom Metazoa; phylum Arthropoda; class Insecta; order Lepidoptera; family Blastobasidae; genus Blastobasis; species Blastobasis adustella. Next base: position 9,479,865 of record OU026123.1, on the reverse strand, counting down.
TTTGCACCGTGATAAAACGAGGGAACCTAAGATAGACACAACGACGACATAGTAGTAATAGACGCCGTTACAAACATAGTAATTGATGCTCAATCGGCTGAACTATGCTAAAGCAATTTCGACACAAAGTGGAACTTTATGACAAAGACATATTGCCGTAGCTTAAAGTAAAATACATTGTCAGAAACGGGAGCCTGCCCATAGTTACACTTAAAGGCGGGTTTCCATTAATTAGTGCATGCAGTTTGGTTTCAATTAGATACAGTCAACACGGGCACAGCGCCGCAGAGTACCTCCTTAATTGGTTTTCTTTCGGTCACTCGGGAAATTCGATACGGCCAGCTGCAAAAGAAAAGTGAAATAAGTTACAGAAAATTGATGAAAATTGGTCTTCATTAAATACATTTCTCGAAAGTTTGTCGAGTGTTCAATATGTAATCAAACGGCGAAATATTACGTATGTATTCAAAATTTTGAAGCTTTCCTGTTTCATAGGTATATAGCGTTTATTTATAAAAGAATTAGCTCCACCATTAGTATTCCGCAGCGTTAGTTTCGACAATAAGGCACCTATTCGTATTGTAGTAATATAAATGAGGTACTGGTGATTTGTGGCGGGCGGCCCGGAGTTGGAGGCAAGTTAAATTGCCTGTGCTTGGGCCGCGGAACCATTTCACGGATTTAACCCACTACATTACACTATCGTGGATTTAATGGGGCTTTTGTTTTCACATAGATTCCAGTAGTACCACCTTAATCTCATTTCACCGGTTGGTGCACAAAACTATTATGGGACGCTACAATACGATAATCGGTTGTTTCCCGGGAAGCGACCGTCAGCGGCGTATGTTGAGCCCCTCGGATTAAAGGACTCCTAACGAAATAAAGGATGTTTCTCATAATTCAGAAGCTTTGAAAGAAATCGAGTATAATACTCCGGAAGACGTCTGGGATAAGTAGATTCATGTAGAAAATTGGGATCGCAGACAATGAGGAATCGTGAGTAACCCCTCTTTATCGGGTCGCGGGCGGCCGGCGGATCAGCGCGAGAGTGAAACCCCTTTCGCAGCCGCCGCGACTCTAGCGGAAAATTGAATTGTAACCTTTGCGGCGCGCGGACTTATCCCGCCGTTTCGACTTGTCGACGCCCGCCGCTCGCCGCTCGGCACGCGCGCCATTTTATAGGTGCGGATCTTATTAAATTCTAACTCTCCACTAGACCATGAGAATTTCGATTGAATAGAAGCTTTCGTTTTTCCATAACAAGTATGACCATCGCTGGAGCCTATTTTTGACCTGCTCGCATCCACGCGTGCATTTTACATTCGTGGTATGTCGCTAGAGATAGAAAAGACAGGCATTAGAAGCGAGCAGTTCAAAATTAGGGCCCCTGGTATTATATCGGTAGTTCCAAAAATGATCCCCTTACTAGAAAACTGAAACGATATGAATATTTATATCAGGAAAATATATTTTTTCTGCAAGATTAGATCGAGGAAGACGTGTGGCACACGCAGAGGGAAACCGAAGTCAGATATCGCTATCTATCAGGAGCAGTGAACCGCCCACTTCCGGTGTCGTGGCTCCACGCAGGATTGTCTGTATCGTGCCCGTTTCCTTGTACTAAAACATTTACCCATGAATGAGTCAATGGAAAACAAATAGGTGCAATATTTATACAAAAACTAGGTAGGTACTTAAATTAATATTTATGGATATTATGAACCCACTAATTCTAATCGTACTAGTTATAAAAGTATTAATGTTTTGATATTTGTTATTGAATTTCACAAACGCGAGTGAATGGAGACCCGAGTTTAACCGGAATTAACACATAGGATAACAAGTACTTCTACGTCAACTTTATAACAACTATTTCTGGCGGGTTTTATCAATCTGGATAAAACGTTTACAGAGAGGATTTTGCATAACTTGTACATTTGCAGAACCGAAAGATAACCGAAAATGCTTCTTTGTGATAAAAAATCTAAGTATGTCATAGGTATATTATATAGATTTAACGGCAATTTTGTACAACGTTTCATAATACTGTCTCGAGCGAAAAAAATACGATTACTTTCATTAGGATACTAAAAGAACCCCTTGATCATGAATAATCGAATAAAAGGACGTAAATTAAAAACTCATCTGTGTTTAGCAACTCGGGCCGGCTGTAATGGCGTTTGGCGGGACTATTAGGGACGCTTCGTGGTGTGATACGACTACAATTTGTTTGCCAATTTGAATCTGTTGAAGTAAGAACTCGGTTGACTGTGCTAGTGGACAACCGTTTATAAAATGTTCTAAACCCCAAATCTGTTCCCGAAGTAGTCTCTCTCACTACTTTCTTTTGAATGTAAAAATACTGGCTTTTTGCAAAAAGTAATGTTTGGCCATAGAGAAAAAAATTTATATACAGAAGCAGAGAGTACATTTAGAGTTTAAATACGAGACAAAATGTCACACATCTCTATAACACACACACTAATGCAAATGCAGGGACGGAACAAGGCAGCCCATCTGCAGCAAAATATAACTCCTCATGAGTTATATTTTGCTACGACTTTCTATTCGTAACGAACACAAACAAATCTGACTTGTTGTTTGCTCCAGATGACAATGCAATTTTTTTAAGCTTGTCCCTATATATTTTAATATTGACATTATAATAAAAGGTAAGGTGTCTAGTGAATCAAAGCCATGCCCTGATACCTACCACCGTCTTTTCGATCTCTCGATCCTTCATACCGTGAATCGGCAGTGCTTGCTTTTGCAAAAAGGAGGGTTATGATTTTGACCGGTATTCATATTTATTTGTTGCCTCATAACTTCTAAACTAAGTAGGTATCTACCTACTTACTTATAGTTAGAAGCGTCTTCATTGTTCACAGGTTGGCCTATGTGACTTCACAATATGATGCCCTCTAGAGGACATAGTCATGAAAAAAAAAAAAAATGTAAAGTATAGATACATAAATATATTAAACAAGCAGCATATTCTTTATTTTCAGTAAAAATTCATATAATGCTGGTGCAGCAGGATAGAAGGGACTTGCATCTAATTATTATCTTGTTCTTCAAAATGTTTACAACGCAGCACTTCCAATTTGCAACCCAGGCATAACCATGTCTGGTCTTTAGGAAACCTAGAAAAACAAATATTTATGTAAATAAACGTAAATACGCGATAAATCCGTTGTTTCATATCATGTCTGAACATTTAAAATGTCATCTAGGTACATTTTTGGTATGGAACCCTGATACATATAAAATTGTGGACCGCTATTCACAAGATTTGAGTAATAAAATACTATACAATAAATACTAAGTCCGACCCTGTTAGCATCAAAATATTTTCGTACCTATTTAGACACCGAAATATTGCTCAATTTGCTAATAATTTTAAATCTATCACTAATAGCATGTTGTTTTAAGCTAAAGCATTTTAATTATTGCAAATTCACACTATTTCGATGCATATTTTTGTCACAATTTCTAAAATGTATTTCGGATCGCCGCGACCACGAATGTTTACTTACCGGTGAAAGGATAATCCAGGTGTATTTCCATACTTTGCGCTTTCACATAAATGTGCACTAAATTACACACAAAATTACAATCTTTTAAATGGTTTAATTTAAATTTTATTAGGAAATTAAAAAATTTACACCGATGTTTCAAAAAAAACGTCAGGTCGTTAGGCCCTCGAGCAATATGTCGAACGTTCAAAACATTGCGCACGTCATTCTCCGTGAACTTATTCCTATGGATGAAAAAACGGGATAGCAAGATTCATAATCATTGTAGAGCGAGCGATAGACACACAAAGCCAAATACACATACACACGTCAAATAATACCATCCCTCTTTTTCGTCAGGGGTTAAACAGGATACTTCTTTGCCCCGCCTGCCAAAATTTGTGTGGGAACCGCCCAGATATGTGGAGGAGGTGCAAGCCCAGCAGTGGACTGTTGGTCGATATGATAGCAAACCGAATAGTAAACTTCGGGCCTCATCTGTAGTTAGCTTCGAACTCTAAAGTACCCAAACAAAAAAAAATAGAAAATTGTATGTTAAAAATGCAAAATTTTGCATTACACGCAAAACTTGCAACTTCAAAATTAAACTGTTATTGTTCGAAACCATTACAACTTGACTATACCCGCTTGCAATTTCCCTCGCTAACTTCGGAGCCGCCGTCAAGTTTGACTCGGGCTTACGTAAACCGTACCTCAACTATCATCGTAAGCTGGAAAAGTCAGCGCAACTCAGCAACTCAGCACCTCAGCATCTCAGCAGCTAGAGAAGACGTCAGTGCTCCGTAACTTATTGCAACTTGTTTACCCGCCCCCGTCAGCCCGTTGTTCCGCCATACAACTTCCCAGACGCTCGAAGACAGATGCACCCTATAAATACAATTTACATTCATTATCAACACTTTGATTAAGGAATGGCTATCTTCCGCGGCGGGTTGATGAGTTTTATTCATGTTGCATAATATTTTATTATTTTATAGCGGCTTACTGTTGTCAAGTAAGTTTACTAGGAGTTGAGTTAGGATAACTTACAGATATTAAACGAGGAGGCATAAACTGTCGCATCTCACATCTAAACGGATGAACGGATTTTGATGAAATTTTATTTGTAGCTAGATTAGGGTCTGGAATAATACATGTTTATTATATCACCACTCGTGTAGATATAACGTTGTGCTTTCATGCATACCTTCCTACACATGCACAATATACTAATACTGTATACCTATATTAAATTACAAAGTAATTCAACCAACAAATAAAGCTCACGATAGCTTCCTTCCTTAATATTATGTAGTAAAAAGTTATTTACTTTTAGGGAATTCCTTCCGCAATAAAGGAGCATTTGACTTGCGCGAGGATGTGGTCGTAAAAAGCGGCTATTTCGCCGTTAAACATAACGTTTACCCACACTGCGGACGGCGACGCATAACCTTTTATCTATTTTAACAGCAAAAATAAGGAATGTCACATTATTCTACTAAGCAACGATAAAGATATTAAATCTACTTACAGACCCTTGTGGACTCTTCTAAAGTCAATGAAACCTATTATAAACCTGGAATATCGCAGACTCCGTTAAAACACTCAGAAGACGATACCGATAACAATAAGTGAAATGCCGTCGCTAATGTGTATCAATAAAGTAAATGAAACGGCTCGACAGCCATGGGGTGGATTTATTGTTGGCTATAAAGCTAAATCAATCGTATTCGGAGAGGGATCTCAATCGGCCCCATCGGTCAGGGCTCTTAGCAAAGCTAAGGCTCGGTAACGGGCCTAATTCGCATTTGCTAGCTGAGCGGACGGCCTCCTCGGTCTGCACTTAGCATAGCAAACCCGAGGCTAATCGAAATTCGCAGAGATGGAAACACCGAAATGGTGAGGATATTATTTATATGGAACTAGACTTTGACCGTGAATTCGTCCGACTTCGGTTATTACAATTCGGGCTCGTTGCCCCGGGAACCACACTGAATTTCGGGGTAAATAAGTCCATGTATTATCCTGGGCTATAAGCTGAAATAGTAAAAATAAGACAAAGTAGTTTTAACGTGAATCATATCAGTGACAAACATCCTTATTTATTCTTCCTTTTTAGAGATGTGAGCGCTTGAGTATTAATTATGCAATGTTTTTAAACATTGTAAAACTGTAGAGCAACTTGTAATGAATACGGTGTTATCGATCACACGAACCGCGCGAACACCACAAACATTCGCGATTAAAATTCAGCAGCTGCGTTAGCTCAAAGAGCCCCATCAAATTAAACAACTTTTGCTTTTAAGTTTCCGCACTCGGCACGGCGCATGAGTTTTAAAGTTGACCTTGCAGGCCTAACGATGCCTATATTTTTCCGTCCAAGTGCAAAGGAAAATATTTGTTGAAAAGGAAGACATTCGCTGCGGTAATGGCGTGGCTGTTTCCCCGAGGCCCCCAGCGGCGCGTGAGATGTGGTCTCGAGAGTGAGGTATTGAGTTTTCAGCGCTATCTGGAGATAGTCACACACAAAAGCGGACATTACCGGGGGAGTAAATCTTGGCGAGAGCACATTTCGCGGCCGAGCGCGCCCGGATATCGACTTAATGAAGAACACTCGGCGCCATCGCGCCGCGTGCTGGCTGCGGCGGTGGACCACGAGACGGGTCTACAGCCTTGGTGTTGTTGAGTTTATTTAATTGTTATTTGGAAAAAAATTGAGCGTCTGTTAATTTATTTGGATCATCACATTCATTCAATTTAGGTGGAATAAGTAAGATTTATCTTATCATCTCTACAGGGTCCCACCGTTATTTGATCACGGAATAAAATACAACTTCTTGTTAAGGCTACCTATACAGAGACAACTGAAAACTCTACCTGAAAACCTACTGTGTTAGATCTCAGAAATAATTAAATTTCATATCATTTGTATGATGTATGCTTTTTAAATAATATTAGGACCATTCACAATTCTCAACTGGTGCGCCTTGCTTGCTTCACACATCGTAGCCTGCGCCTATGCCATCAAGCACTAAGCTAAATCAAGTGCACTTGGGAGTGACGCTCCATTACCTTAACATATTGGGGCTGCCATCACGTGGCTGCCGTGACTACGTCAATGCCATTACACTAAACCATGCTAAAACCTTTAGGTACATGACAATAGAATTCAAATACGTATAAATCAAATATGTTAGTCAAATGTGTTATATTACTTTATGTAAGTATAGGTACATTATGTAGTTTAATAAATAATATTTATTAACCAAATAATACAACAAACATAACAGTTCAATAATTGGCAATAAATCTCTTAATTACGATGTATGTACGAAACAATTCAGGCACTAAAAATGTATTAGCGACATATTGATTTCCTGCCTCCTAGGTTATCCTGTACTATTGGAGACAGTAATCCCTCTTTTGAACATTTCAAAAGTATGACTTTAGCCATTAACGATTTGAGTTTCTGCATACTTTTGTCGAGACATAGAATGAACAATGTTTACGTATGTTATTAAAAAGAAAATGTAACCTAAACAGTCACTAGGGTCCAATACCTATAGATAAATACAGGTCTTCCCCTAGGTAACCTGAGACTTGTTGAACAGTCTCGCAAAGCCGATTCGCACCCCGTGTCTGTACATTATTATGATTATTCCAAATATTACACTTTTGAAAAATAATTTTGATTACCTCTTGAATTAGGCTCGCTCGGATGACCAATTATAGTAAAAATTTAATAAAGTTTTTCGGGCGAGGAACAATTTTAGTAAAAATATAACAATACAAACACAGGTGATGTATCAGTGTCAAATTAATAACAAATTAGGTAGTCTCGTTACACGGCGAGAGATATCTACTTCACTCGTAATTAAATTTGACGAGAGCCTATTTCCATGTAAATAATATTCAGTGTAGCGAATTTTACGCTAATTATGAACGGTTCAGTTGCCTAACAATATAATGAATTTCTCGATTCGTAGAAGCTAATGGGAGATTCTATAGATATGTATCTATACAACTTGTCGCACTAGCTAGACTAGTGTACCTCCTTTGTTATAAAGAAAATCTAGATGTTAATTTCAAAGTTATAGACTGGCTCGAATTTAGATGTCTGTCGAGTTCAAATCTAAGAAACCATAGATAATACCAATAACTAGAGATATTAAAGGTCGACCGTAACGGACAGCGTCGGTCACAGCGTTTGAGGCAAAATTGATTAGACAGCAATAAAGGAGCCGCAATAATTCTCAGAATACGAACTTATATTAAATTAGACTCAAATACAAAATATATATTTGGCCTTCCCAGAATTTTATTTTGAAATAAATTTGAAACCTTACGTGTTTAATAACGAATAAGCGTTTGTGAAACGAGAGTGCGGGCGGGTACAAAGACATGCCATTCCGTTTACACATCTATGACTCCTTATTTAACTTCAAAAGAATTCAATTAATACCGGCCATAAACCTTGGAAAAAAGGAAAATATTTTGGCGGGCCCTGTCGCGGTCTGCGCGGGCGGCGGGCGGCGAGCGGGGGGCGGGTGGCGGGCGCCGGGGCGGCCGAGAGATAGCATTCGCAAATTAATTCCGGTAGCGGTCTTTGATCTCGGCCGCATTGTTGGCTTGTAGTACAAATAAGCAGGCAGGGCTCGTCTCCTCCGTGCTTTCATAATTCCCTCCCGAGGGTCTCGACGGTACGCTGGAATCGTCACAACCCGCAAGGTAAGTAGGTACTAAGCCCCGGCTAATAAAGCCTTTACAAGAGATACGCACCTTTTATGACTGCAAAATGGCGGCGCTTTGCTAAGACGGAATGCTACAATGTTATTAGGTACAATATTTCTTGGTAATTATTACATTTACAGTGCTATTGTTTCTCGTAATTTACGCAATAGTTACGTTATAATTAGTTCTTCTGACAATGTTGCCAAAATCTACAGTGACAACGATTTGGGGTTTATATTAAAACGACAATATTATAGCATGTACTAGCGACCCGCCCCGGCCTCGCACGGGTTTTCTCGGCTTTCTTTAAGCACGTATTAAACATATCATAATTGTGGACAAATTCACACAGCGCCATCTAGTCCTAAAACTATGCAAAGCTTGATAAAACTGATTTACTACTTATATGTTTTAAATACATACTTATTAGTCATAGCATACCCTGACCCGTAACAGTTTTTTTTATGTTGTACGGCATTCAAACAGGCAAGCGGGCCACCTGATGGAAAGTGATCACCGCCGCCTATGGACATCAGTAATACCACGGGATTCACCAATGCGTTGCCCGCCTCTGAAGAGACCTCTAATATACCTCTTTAACGATCCCATGTCATAGTCCAAAGGAAACACTGTGGCTGGGAGCTCATTCCACATCCGAATCGTACGAGCACCTTACATAAAATTCATCCAATAACCAGTCACACTTTCCGGAAGAAATTCTCTAATTGATTGTGAAATCCGTTGCGTGATTTAGGAGGAGTTAGCGAAAATATATACAAACAGATTGGCAAACGAATAAAGCGACTTTCATTTATACAATGTAAAGACGTACAAAATTAATATTCTGTGACAATATTAAGATCGAAACGGTAAAATCTTCAATACTTGTCCTTAGTAGAGAGTCCTTAGTGTGTGATTACATCACACATGGTACCTACATTTCCGTTTCAGAGAAATAACGAACAAAGAAAATCTCAGCATCCAGTACCGTGGGCGCTGTGTGTGTGGGTATTATAGATATACTCCAGTGCAGTGTAAACTTTCACAAAGCTAAACATTTCTCAGACAGAGACATTACAGTATAAAATATCATCTAACCATTGCTGGTGGGTGTTATTTTTCCGTCTCTACATTGCAACAAGCTCTTACAGTAATGGTGACTCTCTGGTTAAACTGTTTACTCCATTTACAGTACACTGTAAAGAGTTCAGCGCTCGTTTCAATGAAACGGCTAACTCAATTTCTCTTGCCCACTGAAATTTGCACTTTGTTGAAATTTTCAGCATTCCTAAGTAAAACTAAAGGGCATAGCTGTCAGGACAGGCAAATAGGTACCTGGTAAATACCTGGTTTCATACTTAGTACTTATATTGCAAAAGGTAATATTATTATTATCATCTTAACATTAATGTCCCGGTTGTGCTCTCGCGTACGAGGGCCCGGGGTTAGCCTTAATAAAGGGGTAATAAATTACACGAAACTGGTACGAAACTGATTCAAATAAATCGATATCTACTTAAAAATCTATAAATAAACATTTAGAGCGAATTTTTCCACAAAATGCTACCACAAACAGTGTGTAAACAAGATGATTTATAAAGTAGAGCACAGCCGACTGCGAAAGGGTTTGGTCGGAAAACAGCGTTATCACTGAGCCAGTGCGTCGTGGGGGCGAATAAAAAATAACAAAGTATCTGTTACACGGGGATAAGCCAGTAGCTGGGCGGCATTCAATTCGGAACCACTATCTGAGGCCGCAAACAGCCCGCCCTAAGCTGAATGCTGCGCGCCTTGCGTCCGGTTATACTCATATACTGTTTTTCCTCGCTTACCCCCATTTAGATAAAGATCTCCATTGAAGTACACTCCGTTGTGAAAAGTTTTGAACCTGTGTCTACGAATTACGAATGCTTTACGACTGTTAAAGAAATACCTACCGTATTAATATCTAAGCGTAGCAGTTCGTTTATGAGACTAATTAGTTGTCTTAGCGTAGGCTAATATGTAGATATCAACAAGAATCCATTTGTTTTACATCATTATGTGAAAGCTATAACGATTTTTATAAAATGACTTACGTAGAATACAAACACGGATAACGTTACGATAAAATCTACTGAATAAAGTTTTAGCTAAATTCGCCTCCTTAGGTGAAGCATTTCATCAGCACCGTGTCTGACGCTGAAGTTGAAACATGTTCAAATTTAGAAGTGGCTCGGCGCGAAGCGAGCGTATTTCCGACGTATCAGAAACACACACGCTCAAGCTCCTCTATTTACGGTAGCGTGTTATGTGGATGCATAAAAAAGCGAGTGTTTCCCAAATCTCTGGGAGTCCGCACTATAATAACCGGAGCGATCTTATTTGGGGAGTACGAGCGGCAATAGAAGTTTGCCGCCAGGCAGGCGCGCTCCGAGCGCTCATTCCGGCCTATTGGTAACTTGCAAAGACATTCTAGCACAGGATGTACTAGATACGAGCTCTTTGATTGTTATTTTAAATATATCCTTAAAAGTATCGTTATGTTTTTAGATGTTCGTTTTCATTACTATGTTTGTTTTAATAATCGGGTTCATTACTATGGAATTTATTTTTTTTGATTTCGATAGGTATATCGATCGAAGCTTTTTAATGCCAACGTTGCAGACTGTCAGTCTGCTCTCAGACTGCTCATGTACATGGAGCGTGCAACCGCTTCAAAATATAAAAGTAAAAATAATCTGAACCGTGTATGATAAATTAAAAAATAGCAAATACGATTTAGCTGTCCACTAAAACCCAACAGCACACTAAAAGTTATAAATGCTCACCAAAAACAACGAAAAATATCTCAGCCTACTTACTTTTTTGGTAAGTTTTTAAATATGTATGTACCTATATCATTGATCCGCGTAGAATTATTGAGTTGAGATGTCTACCGAAGCTCTACACATAATTACGTTAAAAATACCTACAGTAATTTACTATGTAGTAGAGATAATTTTACTATATAGTAAAATTATATAGCAGAGACTAGCTGTTTCTTCGCTTCTTCGCTTGAGTATATTTCGTATGTTAATTATTGGAAAGCCTCTCGAATGGCACTCGAGAATAGGTAGTGTACTTTCCTTTTAATTTTTTTTGTAGTGTTTGTTAGGTATCTACCTTGATAGGTTACAAATAAACTAAACCTGTTTACCTATAATAATATTAGTTGAGAAGCAACATCCTGTATCTATTCATACGCAATAGCAAAATAGATTGTACCCTGCGGTCAATTGTTGATAGCGTCGTGATCCGGCATCTGATTACGAGATATAAACCAAATCTAAATGCGAGTAAATAAAATGCCTTGCATGTTTATTTCAGTATACATAACTAAGACAATCAGATAAGTAGAAATAGATATCGATTAACCCTGATGGCAGGTCCCTCACTACAAATAACCTATATATAAAGGTATACATCGGTACAGAGCTGACGATAAAGGAAATCTCGACGCAATAATATAACGTCAACAAAGCCTTCCGTCGTTCCCACTTAATCTGATAATAATTGAACTCAATTTCGGTGTTATTATATAACATGAAACGAGTCCCCGCGCCCCGTGCCCCGCCCGCCCGGGCCAACCGGGTGTCGTGTTATCAACCGGCCCCATTGTGCCTCTAAACTACACACATGAGGTAAAAACACACCTCTCGACACCACTTTTCGAGGCAAAAACGCATAAAGAGGACCTCGCGTTGATATAATTAAACATTTCTCAGAAATAAAGGAGGAAAATAGTATTTATTGACTCACCCCAAAATTGAGTTTATGAGTCTGTGTATACATTTCTTTTGTCATTATTCAGGCGTACGTAAGCTCGTACGTATAATACAATTCAGATTCTAAGAAAAGACTTACCTACTAACTTGGAGAATCTAAAAAGAAACAAAGAAAAACGTAAACATTTCATTGGTAATTTCCCAGTAGGCGGCAAAGTTGGGCAACTTGCGAATTTTTCATTAAGAAAGAATCCTCACAAATAGAGTTTCGAGGTAAATTGTGAAATAAATTGGTGAATGTTTCATTTACAAATAATGAGGAAGGGTGAAACGTGAGCCGGTGATCCGAGAACAGGAATTGCGGGGCGACGGGGGCGCGGGAAGTATTCGCAGGAAGCGGATGTGCGCCGCTGCTCGATACGTCGCGACTCCACTGGAGTGGAGATCACATTATGAGAGCTAATGAAGAAAACTACCTATGAGTTTGTCAACAATAATAAATAATCGCACGTTGAAAATACTAATAGAAAATGCTGCTGGCTGTTCTCTAGGTTACCTCTGAATTCCTATGGGTCTGCCTCTATGATATTAGTCGTCTTTTACGACCTAATGCCCGAATTCATCATCGTCGTCTAAGTTCTAAGGAGGGTTTTAAAAGTGCTTTATAATCCCCTGGTGATGGTGAAAATCAGAATATTATAGTCTCTTATCAATACGTAATATAGTATTTGACGTAGTTATAGTTTTCGAGAGTATACCATAATCATAGACAAATCTCTAAATGAGTCACATGAGTAGAGTGCACCACCGAATACGTAAGCACTGTAATTAAGTAGGTTAGGTGCACAAAGTAATACATAATTCCTATATGTATGTTCAAAGGAGCATTAACTTGTAAAACGAGGATTTCCCGAAAATGTACCCAGCGTGAGCTCACGGCTCACCGGGCGCGAGCACTGTCCGTCATGCATTCAATTTGCTCTCTTCCTTTGATGCATATTTCAGCGAATCGCAGCAACGGACAAACCGCTGACACTGGAATTTTACTGTAATTAAAAGCAATTAAAAGTCGATAGAGTTGTAGTTTGTTTGATACGTCACGAAACTATTTTTTTTGAACATTTTTTGACTCATAATAATTATTATGGAGATTACACTTGACATGTCCAAAATCTAGGGTGAGGTTTCAGTAATTTCTAAATTACTGTAGATACGCTGTACCTCACTCTATCTATAGTAGGTACAGCAGAATCTACTGTAGATTGTGATACCAAACATATGCCAAAAAATATGGCATAAACATGGCATAAAACATGCCATAAACCACCATCAGTTACATCTATTCTTGGCAACTTTTTACTGTACTTAAGCTAGAAAACGAAAGAGAGATAGAAACTGTCTTCATAGCTGCCAGTAGTAAATCATATTTTTCAGAAAAAATATAATATTTTCCACTAGATACTGGTCCATTAGCTAAGCTGGTGAGAGAACTCGGTAAGCGGATCAGAGAATAGGCTTATGCGGTGGATAAGACGCCGAAATGGGGTTGCAAATTTAATGGAACGTTCGTTTATAAATTAATATACTTAAATCGCCGCTACAAAGCATTTGTGGCTTAATTTTAACTATATTAAAGCTCAAAACGTAAACTTTTTCTATTGTACTTAAATAAATTCATAGTTTTCGGATTTTTTTTTTACTTGTGCAATAAGACCTCGCTTTTCATAAAACAAGGTTCTAGGCCCACGAGAAGTAACTATAACTTCTGTTGAGTGAGCTTAGGAGAATCAAAATATATAACACTATCTTTTGTCCGCGACCACGTCTGCGTAAAATTGGACCCGTTCCCGCGGGAGTTACAAACATCCAAACTGCCTTACAATCTTTCGCATTTATAATATTAGTATTTCTCGGCCTTGGTTTGTGATTTATCAAATACTAAAGTCAACTGATATCTAAACAGACAACGAAATGATTCTATAAGGGTTCCGATTTTGCCTTTATAGAAGTTCGGAACCCCAGAAGGAAATAATTAAGTACCTTCTTATTAAATAATAAAATCAAACAAGGGCAACCTTGACAGTGCGACAAAGACGTTCAAAGAGACTCAAGTTAATGAAGGGAGCACGCAATAAACTTCGTAAGCGACAGGTGTGGCAGAGACACGAGTTCCGTTTTCAATTTCACAAGTGCAGAGTCGTGTTTGTGTGCGGTGGCTGTGGCGGGGGCTGGCGTGGCGAGAGCGTGGCGGGGTCGTGGTGGATGCGTGACGGATTTGTGATACGTCCACCCACGTGCGACGCATATATACCTACGTCAGTAACAGAATGATTTTTAGCCTCCTCTCTAGATATTCCGAACTCGGTACATTGAGCGATCCGACATCGTGGTATTCCGTATCGCAAGTTCTATCCAATAAAAGCTCGCCCCTTACTCACATATTACTTTCATATCAACAAAATGAAACCCCAAAAAATATTCTACAAGTATAAGTTATAAAAGAAGCAAAAGATCATTGATTCCTACCTGAATCAAATCCCTCACGATCTCGGTATATTCTATAACCGTCTACGAGGGTAGGATCTTTTTAAAAGGAAACATTTAAGTTATTGGAAAATTGCAGCTGAAAGTTAAGAATATTGAATAACAGGCGAGGCGGCCGGCGCGGGCCAGGCCGGTTATTGAAACTTGTTTCTTGGTTATTTATTTCTAAGCCGACCGCACTGAGGGCTAAGAGGCTTCTCGTCTCGTTATTTACGGGAGTTTTAACGTTCGTACACGCGACTGACGGTACAGTAGGTACAGACATGCGTCTTCGTCACAGGGAATAATTCCTGCTTCTTAGTTACGAGTAAATCATAAAGTTTTTTTTAAGCAAAGTTCATCACATCTCATAACAGTTCACTGCTGGACTTAGGGCCTCTCCTACGAGAGGGGAGGATATTGCCATCTCCACGCTTGGTTGGAGATCGCAGTGTTGTAAATATAAAATTGGAATACGCTGCTGCCGATTTTCCAGTCTACGAGGAAAAGATCTTTGTTTAATTTGAAAACATTAATCGCCTTGTACGACACCCACGAGTGTAAGGGGTTGGTGCTATTCTACTCTGCCGGACACAACATGGCCTTTCAAAGTTACACAAATGGTAAACAAAAAAATGTTTTTATGTGTGTGTCGTAGTAGTAATTTTGTGATGTAATTAAGTGAAATTGACTAAGAAGGCAGAAATTGTTACAATGAACAATAATATGTTCATGTACAAAATGTGGTTGTTGAATAGTTTGACAAACTCGATGAGACGTTTAGTTTCTTGTCTGAAAGATGATTTACATGAGGACATTTGATTTACTGGTAACATGTACTGCAGCAGTACACAACATACGCGACACAGTCGATAAACAATGATTCGCTCTGCAACCTAGTTAGATTTAGGGCCGCGTGCATCCGAAACAGAATAGCTATTGTCCCGGCTCCCCCGCCCACAACATCATGAAAATTGTGTTGCGCGGTGACGCCCGACGCACGTAATAAATCCACATACAAATACAAACCTCTGCGCCGGTACGTCATTTGTATGCGAGCATAGAGAATGTAACGCTCATTCACAAGAATTGCATTTGCGTACGTTTATAGAAACTGAATTGTTGCGCTAACGTATGGATAGTTGGAACGTTAAATCGTTGCGTGTTGGTTTTTTCACTACATTCAGATACTAACTGGTTTCTTATCAGAAACTGTGGTCCCGACAGTACCTATTCGCATTTTTTCAACTAAAGTCATATGTGTGTCATATGATTCCAGAACAGGTACTATGACCAAAAGACAGACCTTAGTATTTCCAATATTAGTAAGGATGTTGATCAGCATTTAAAATTTGGTAGGTACTTATAGTTATTAGGTTCCTAAGATGCATTTTGGCCTTTCTAATATTGGTAAGGATATTGAGCAGAATCCAATTTTGTACTTATAGTTAAAAGGTTCCTATTACATCGTATGTGTCGAAAACATAGGAATGAATCCGAATGAATCGTCGAAAGTATTATTTATTCTTCAGTCCTCTCGCAGCTAACACGGGCCATTAGCTATTCCGCGCAGGGACTGGTGCAATGGCAATATACAAGGATTAGGGGCGCGCTTTGCAGCGGAGCAGCACTGTAAAAGCTGACTGGTCATTAGCGCTCCCCGCTAGTCGCGGATCAAGCGGCTAAATCCCGACCCAGTTACCTGTGATGCTCTTAGCTGCAGTTTTAACAACATGCTTATCTAGAGACTACGGCTTTTTACAATTGTATTAACTGTCCATTTTAGGCGGCAACGTAATTTAGCGTAGCTGAGATAATAGGCCTGCTCGCACATTTTATAGGGTTATAATAGGGTGACCTGTTCAACAGTATTATGTGTACAGTGACGCTTAATAGTATCTAAGATTAGCGGCGTTCGGAGCAAGGTGGTCTACAATTAACCAAACTCAGTTGGTTCACACTTAGCTATGGTTGACTATGTATCTCCCTAATTGTATTTACTTAATTGACGAAGCCCTTTAAGTAAAGATTAAAAAAGCATATTACGCTTTCATATATTATGTTTGACCAGTAAAGTACCTAATAATAGTTAAACTTTTTTTTTAATAATGCTTTTAAAGGAGCGTCGGTGGCCGAGTGGTTAAGGTATCCGACTCGTAAGCGAGAGGTACCGGATTCGAATCCCACTGCGGCCATGTACTAATGACTCTTTTCTGAGTTATGTAGGTTAGTAACCTACATAAGTTGAATGCTAACCGATATCCTTACGGTGCGAAAAACCTCAGAATAAAACCTGCACATTTATGCGACTGAATGTGTAACCATGATCCAATCTGGTCAGGTTTCCCTGGCAGCAGGATCACGGAGGTCAGATGGCAGTCGCTCCTCTGTCATTATCTGATCTGCCAACTCCGTGATATGCATAACCCCAAGATGATTATTATTATTATGCTTTTAAAGCCAAGCAAAGCTTTAAATGCATATTTAATCCACATCGAGAAGTCTGATCGATAATATTATAATAGTAGTTTATGCAACTGTCATATAAAAGGGGGTATTAAAACATTAGTGTCTGTTTATCATACGAGGCGTAGCCGAGTATGATAATAGTTTGACACGAGTGTTTTAATACCTAATTATATGCAGTTGCATACACTACTTTATCTACACTCATATTTTCATGTTAAAATTTCGTACTTATAATTTTTTCAACTTCGCTGGAAGTAACTGCGAGTCAGTTCTGTTGTATCTACGCGTCGAGGATATCAAGCGGCGGGAAATTCACTTCACTACTTTCACATTTATCTATTTATTTGCTTCAAACAAGAAAAAACATTCACAAACACAAATTACAACAATTAGAAAAAATATTCTGTTTAGCGGGAAAATAATTCCAAATGTACACAATCACAACCACAGACTATGAACTGATCACAAATATAAACAGGAATTTTGAATTTGTTGAAGACATTTAGGTATTCAGCCTACATTTAGCCGAGTCCCGGCGCCCGACGAAATTTAAAAAAAGAAAAGTGTTGCATAATGATTACAAAGTTATTTTTCGATACAGCTGTAATGAAAATAGTATGGGAAATGCTGTATCGAAAAGTAATTTTTTAATTTTTTATAGACTGGCGTGAAAAAAGTGTATCCTTAAACAACTGTTTTCGAATATGTAATTGGAACATTAAGCTATGAGTGTAGATAAATACTTTAATATGTTCGTAATTCCGCTAAGAAAACATATATTTTGTGTTAATTTTGTCTGAACAACGGTTAATGCTAATTTTATTTGTCAATTACATAATATATGAAGTTATTATTTTGTGGTTAATTGAGTACCACATAGTTAACTGTTCCCAATAGGCCCTGTTAATAGTGTACTATAGTGTGCGGACAGTAAACCGATTCTAATTTTTTAGAAAAACATTATTTCTGATAAATCTTTAGGAAATGAACAGTCCTTTGATGCCGATATATAGGCAATGAACATGCCTTTTGACGAAAATCGGCATAAACTCGTTTTAGTAAACAACTATGAGTTATGGTGGTTTGAATTTTATGTGGTTAACTGTTGAACAGGTCACCCTACATAATATTATTCTAATTAAAGAGAATGAAGGAAGAAGGATCTATTACTGAAACCCATATTAAGGTACCAAAGTATAATTTAGAAAAAGTATACTTAAGTTTATATTTACGTACGTACTTACTGACATAAATTTAATAGATTCATCAATTTTTTTTTTAATAAAGATAGGAACGTTAGTTAAATTATACCTACAAGTACTACGTATAAACAACATACTTATCTCACACAACATAGAGAGTAGTCTTTCGAAACCTACAGTAATTACTTGTCTCCGACATCCGAAGTTCATAATCTTAGACAAAAGGAGACTAATTCCAGTCGCCTTTTCACGCTCCACGCTTCGACACAAAGCGGCACAATGCGCCATTTCTCGCTCAGTTGACAGAGAAATTAAGCTTAGACAAACGTCATGAATAGAGCCCCAGACGTCTGCAAACTCGGCACCCGCGAGTTGCCTCCGCTGATTACCAGCCCCCGGGCAGCGACGTCGCTAACTACTTGTTATGCCAACAATTGCCGCCTACTACTCTACCTGCGTATGTGGCCCAAATTATATGCATGCACCCCGATACATTGTGGAGAGGTGGAGAGCAATCTTCTTGAAAGATTCCCACGTAATAAGCGCGCTTGCAGATAAAGCTGCGTTTAAATGCAGTCCGGAATATGAAAAATAAAGGCGCAGCGTCGCTGAATGGGCGCTGACTAAACATGTTGTTGTTGTACTTAGTATGAAAACAAATTTTAATAGGATCGTGATACGATTAAAACCAAAACCGAACAGAATAGCGGAGAAGGTCAATATTAACTTAGCAAAGAAGACAGTTAATCAATCACTATCAATCAAAACAGTCATCATTGATATTAATAACAGATTACAGTCACAGAACGCGCATTCGACAGAAGGAAAACAAAGAACATTTGCTATGTTCCGCAAAGTTTGCTCCCATCTGACCTGGCCGGCCAAGTTGCGAGCTCGCGAGTGATGCCTGGCTCATGAGTCCCTGAGAACTAATCGATTCGCTATCATTGTCGGCAATAAATCCCTCTCCTTTGTACTGTCTACGTTTAAGGTACTGTATCTGGGTGTCAGTAGATTGGACGACACAATTCTGGGTTGGAAATACGCTTTCATGCTTGGTAGCTCCACTTCTGTGCCTATTAACGAACAATTTTCGTTCAATTTCCATTAAATAGACAGACTATATTTTATACTTTAGGTTTTTGACATCCTCCTACTAATATTAAAAAGTGAATGTATTTTGAAAGTTATTACTTCTTTACGCAAACTTTTATAACGCTTTTACCTATTTCATGAAGCTTATTACCTAGGTAAGTACTTACTTCTATTCCAAACACGTACTCTCGAGCGTAGTAAATACATACCGAATCTATACATCATAGTATAAAACAAAGTCGCTTCCCGCCGTCTGGCCCTATGTATCTTTTAAACTACGCAACGAATTTTAATGCTGTTTTCATCAATAGATAGAGTGATTGAAGAGCATTGTTTATAAGTAAGAAAAGAAGGGTAGGTAGGGGTAAAGTAGGTGTATGCGAACGAACTCGCGCCGGGTCCACTAGTAAAGTAATGAATAAATGATCATAATCGTCAAAATCGTCTGAATATTGTCACGATTTGTCTTTATTATATTTAAGAAGCGAATTGAATCGCAACAGTTCTATTGTGGCGGTCCGCAGCGGCGCAGGCCCTCGCGGCGCGGCGCCCCGCAACGCCCACCGATCCAATCAACCGCAAAGGAAATTAAATTGTTGAATTATTAACGTAACGGCTCTAAGGAAATAACCGCCCTTTCTAACTGCTCCCAATATTACACTCAATTTTCTGTAGATCTTTAACGACGCTTTGCGTTCAGTCCATAGAAATTGGAACATTCCTTCCGGCCGAGCATTCACTCCCAGCGACCTACCTTCCTTTCTAATTCAAAATTTATCAATTAACAACCAATAAAAGTTATTTACTTGTACCTTTAACCCTTCGGACCATTTATCAGGAGCTGTTACAAAAGTTTAGCAGACAGAGTTGAGAGTGGACCCCTGCGTCGTCCCTCTCAAGATTGATGACCGCCCTCCTCAGTCAACTGGCTCGCCGTTGTTCACTCGTTCCCATTCTTTCCCGCCCTTTGTTTTTCATTATTGTTGTGTGTTTACCATGCTCATTAAGATCCTTGTCGTCGCACCGCCTTTCAGTCGGGCTCATCAGACGACTTTACAACTCAATTTATTACATACCTCTACTTATTTAAGTCAGAAAACTCATTTCAAAGATAATTTTGCGAGACATAAGCGAGTCATACAAAAGACTTTTGTATGTTGTATCTGAGACTCAAGACGTTAACAGTTACCTGACATTTTATATACGCTGCTCGATTTCATTGATATATGCCTTCCATATGAATAATTCAAGCCGAGTGAGAAGTGAAATACTCTCAAAGGCAAAACGAGCTTCAGAGTTTAAAATTGACGTTTGAATCGAGGATTTGCTCGCAGACGAGCATAAGTAGATATCCATAACCTTATCCGTGTATCGAGTAAAACTAAAAAGCTAAACTTATCCAATTATTCTAAGATCGAACGCTTCAAACTGTTAAAATTACAAGTGTTTTACATGTAGGTATGTAAAGATTACATTTGCATAAAATATTAAAAGATACAAACTACAACATGTGTCAATGAGGCATTATATCTTATTTTACATAATATAGGCACATGTTTCCCTTTTAATTTTACATTTTAACATTTAATTTACGAGTTTATACCATGTACCTTGGTTTGCGCATCATAATCACGCATCGTATTTCAATAAAGTACCTGCTTGCAACTCCTGACAATTTCCAGAGCGAAAATTAACATCGTTCTATCCAAAGGATACTCTTAGCGGAAAATGTTCAAAAGGAATTTATTACGTGAGACGTACTTATGTTTTACTTGTGTAAGTAGATTATTAATTATGTTATGTAAAGAATAATGCAATTAAAAGTTACGATGGATAAGGCTGACGTTTACATTTTTGTAACTTCGATCGCATTGTATATTTATTGTTTCTTTCAGAAACCTTAATCATTTGAAATTACAACCAATAAACATAGTAACTTACTATTAAAAACTAATCATGTCGTGATTGTGCTCTCGCGCACGAGGACCCGGGGTCAGCCTTAAGCATGATGCAATATATATTTAAAAGATTGGATTATCATGCATGGATTCAGTTGCCTGTATGTGTAGGTTTCATCGCGATGTTTTTTATCACCTTAAGAGGGTCGATTAGTGTTCAACTAATGTACATAACTCAGAAAATATTCATTGGCCTTGTAAATGCCACACCACCATTGCGTTATTACATACTTTACCTATTTATATGTATCTTAGTTATTATTAATTACCTATAAACATATTATTCTAGACATTTAATTTTAATGTAAATGTATCCCATAAGATTTAATTAATAAACTTTTATTATTATTATTATTATTTACCTATTTCTGAGCTACTGATTATCAGATCAATGAGCAGACAGGCCTCCTGCTTGAGTTTCCTGTAGTAATAGCACAAAGAAGGCAAGGTAATAGCAAGGAGAACGTCGACGGAAGATATATTATTTTTTCCGTGGTTCAGCTGACCGGACAAACTGAACCTTACCAGGGCCAAGAATCGTCGTCTACATAGTTTGCAACGCACTCCCAACAACACAATATCATTAAGTGCTAGTCTGAAATTACCTTAATTGAGCATAATTCATACGAAATGTACCTTGGCACAAATATTCACTTTACATGGGCTTTTGAAGGGGTTTGCTGCCAAGGGACCTCATAATGGACACATTCAATTATTAAAATTTACCATCGCAACACTGTAAAAATTAATTTCTATTAGTGCTTTGCTTCATTAAAAGTAATGTGTGAAGTTTTTACTCCAATTGTGGTGAAACCCAAAAGGAGTGCCTTTAGTGTTAAAGCTACATGTATCTAGGAATGTTTGTGTATGTTAATCTCTTTCTTTTCCTCGGCCTAGGCCGTATTTGTGCTTATAACATTCTGGTTATTCCTTGGATTTGACATATTCATTTATTTGTTATTCCAATCTTACCAATCCGTGTGTTAGGGGACCTATCGTCATATCAAAACTAGGTATGTGTAAATACAGATAGTCATGTCTGATTTACTATATAAAAATTTGAAAATACACCTAATTCGTACATTTTAGTTCGTTGGTTGGATACTATCTATAAAACATAACCTTACTTGAAAATAACAGTCACCCTACAGATATTCTCCTCTCTCTCTCTTTTGCAATATCGATGACTAAAGGAGATTCAAACAGGCGTAGGTAAGTATCAGAATTTGATTTTCCGGATGGTGCTAACGAGTGATATTGAAGAGCCTCGACGCTATGATCAAACCCACTGAATTATGCCGTGTTTAATAATTTACGAGCTCGGGCACAGCGGGCGGGCGGCATCCGTCACCCAGCACATTCATCACTTGAACTCTGCATAAATCTCTACAATAATGTCACACATGTTTTATTCAAATCTGACCAACCCTTAAACCCACTCCACGTCTGTTATTTTAGATTAGAAATTGATTGCAACACGACGTTACCTACGTTGTACAACTTCCCACACTTGTTATTCACAACGGACATCTAGCAAACGCCCCAAATATTTGTGACATAAATAAAACATTTGACAAATACTTTGTGCTTGGATCCGTAACCTACTTGCCAAAGTTATTCTTATATTTTATGTAAGATTTATACAGCACGGAACTTCCTAACGTTCTCTTATTCTATTAGACCCCATTTCCTAAATAGCCTTCTGGTTAGACCCGTAAAATGTGAAATGTGTTATTGCTCGTCTTATAACCCTAAAATGCAAATCGAATCTATATTCGTATGGGAAATGTTTGCGTGCGGGAAGTATGAAATAAGCTTAGCGGAAAGTACGAAATTGGCTCGGATATGTCGATATTATTTAATGTACCGTACCCGCGGGCTTGTTTGTCGACTGGAAAATATTTATTACCCGCCCAGTAGGACCGCCACAGGAGGTGGAATAGATGAAATCGTGCTCTTTGCGTTAGGCTTAGACAATTACGCAGGCTTATTCGTGATAAATAATACGAGTACCTAACAAATAAGTAATTATATGAGGACTAGACTCAAAAGTTCAATAAGTATCTAACCAAATCATTCGATTAACTAAGCCACCTCTAATAAGCCATAATATCCTAAAACAGGTATTCCTGGAGAGGGGTGAACCATAAGCATTAAAAAGTTTATTTGTTTATAATGAAGAGTTGTTGTGTTGAAACTCTGAGTCAATTTGCATAAAAGGCGCGGAAACGAATAATATCGTTGATATTGGAAAACTTGGGGAAGATGTTTTCAGCTGCGTACATAGCTAATAAACCCGCAAGACGTTCGATATTTGCTGAGCGGTGACAGGGCTGGCTCCGCTTTCGCGTTACACTCAAATTATTTAAGCAGATTCCTTCGCTTTGTGGCGCTCAAAGTGGGATGTTAAATTCTTGGAATCGTCTCGCTCGACATGCCTCTTGTAACTAGCTACTATTAGGGCCATACAAAAGACGGCAACGCGGCGCCAGGTGGCAACGTTTCGACGGAAAACGGGCTATTTTATGAAACTGTAATTTAATTACGATGGCAGTTTTGCATACTACTCGCTAAGCGCGTAAAATGAATAAGAGCATTTTATATCCTCATCACAACCCGTAATTACAGTCCCCTGCAGGTCTTATAACCTGTCCCATGAAAGGAGAGATTGTCAATATCTCCACGCTTGACAGGCGGATTGGAGATCGCAGTGTTATAAATATAACAATGGATTTAGCTGCTGCCCATTTTCCAGCCTACGGGGACTCTAGATCTTTTGTCTTAGAAACCGCCAAGTACGACACCCAAGAGTGTAAGGGGTTAGTGCTATTTATTATACTCTGCCAGACACCACAAGGTCCATTTTATATGAAGGAAACCCGTCTACATTTATTTCTCAAGATCCATCTCAAAAAACATCCCATTTACTATTTTATTTATTTAATTAATATTTATTTCTCCTTTTTATTTTTTCGCATATTCTCAACGTACACCATATTATGCAATGTGCAAAATCCCTGTCCAGTACTATCCTTATTGGACATCCATTTTTAGGTAAGTACCTATAGATATCACTGGTGTCTAACAAGCATTTACTCAGCCTGGTAAGCAGGTACCGTAACTGCCGACCCCGTAGAACTCTTTTCACACCCTTCTTGAAGAATTTCATGTTGCATTTAGTTTAGAAAATTTTATTTCACAATGAGAGTGAAACCGCACAGTTTGGGACCATTTGGTTCTAAGCTGTAAGGATGAATCTATTGATGGCAAGCACGCCATCGTAAGATGATAGAACGTGGCCGTGTGCATCAAGTCAAATAATTACCAAGCTGGTACGCAGGTGCTCACGCCCATAGATAGTAGCAATACTCCAAAGGCCAAACCTCTGCATTAAATAGCAGAAGTTTTTGGTGTCAAATAGAAATATTTTGGGCCGATCTGTCTGCTCGTCCAGTTTTTATTTTATGTCTAAATGCGCCCGGAATTGAATATCACTAGAGACGTCGACTCCAAAGATACTATTGAGCTTCGAGATTGCTATGTGGCGTGTCAAGGAATCGTGAAAAAACAACAAATGGATATTTGTTTGCAGTGGACGCGCATACTTGTCTTTGGACTTTGGACATTGGTTAGCTGATTTCTAGCAAGTCTTCGAATCTATTTATATACATGTGTAAGTTTTTATCAGGTGGTAGGACTCTGTTAAGCCTAAGGAGTCCGCCTGGGTGAGAAGCTAATCTATTGCTGCCGCCAAGCAACAATGCTTGCATTGTTGTGTTCCGATTTGAAGGGTAAGGTAGCCAGTGCAATTACAGGTATGAGGCATTTCATCTTAGTACTTACAGTGACAAAGCACCGGCGATTCTGCATTTTTGTTGTCTGCAACTAAATGCATGAATCGTAGATGTTTGTAGAATAAAAAGAATTTATCCTCGCAAGGACACACCATGAAAAACACATCTCATACCTACTTTAGATTTTAACATAGCTGAAAATTTGCCAACACTTGATAATCAAAGTCTATTGAAGGTGATAGATTAACTGCCGTATTTTGTCTATTTGGTACACTGATCCGAATTCGTATATTATTCATCAAATGCAAAGTAGATAATACTCAAATTAGTATTCCAAACTTTACATAAAATAACAATACAATATACACTTCATGTACGTAGAAAGATCTAGTACGACGTCACGACAATGGCAACCCTGAAGCTCGACTGGGAGCAATAGATACGACTTCGCTGTTTACTAAAGACATAGAACTTCTTATAGTAATATAGGCACTACGATGCAGCTTGCAACGATATCCCATACCGATGCATATAAAAACCTACATTCATACATATGTTAACGTTGATTCTTACTATTTCTTTAATATCGATCTGATTTTTTAATAATCTTTTTTCCTGCTTCGTAGTATTGACAAAGAAGCAAATGTCCCCCTTGATTGTACGTAGTAACTAAGTATCTTATGTCACTTACAATACTAAAAATAAGTATTGATAATTAAGTAAGATTTCTTGATTGTTTGAATAAAACAATACACACAGGTGTGTATACCTAAAATACGTCACGCCTTTCATCAGTAGGGATAGGCAGAGAGCACATGACGTACTATAATAACTGGAACAAAATTGTTTTCCAATAAAATGTTCGCAGCTAGACGAAAACGGTACCCCTATATAAATGAGGTAGAATAGTGCACCTATTTCCAATAAAGCCTTTGAGTCGCTACTGTCACAAAGTGAATGCCTTTGCACCGGTGAAAGCTGAGTCTAGCGCGGTCTGGAGTAGCAGCGCCGCGCCCGCGCCCCGAGCCTACACGTCACATTTCACAACCTAGCCTAAGTAATCCCGTTGCGCTTCAATTTGTTTTGCGTAACATTCCCGGGGTAATTCCACTGAATATAAATGAAGTTTCCCTTGTTCTATGAATAACATTTACTAAGAGCGCAATTTGCATTTGTTTAACAGTGCCCTCGAACGCATACTGGGTTCTAATCGCTTCCTTCTTCCCTATTAAAAATCACGTAGGTGCCGAAATTGAAGCGTTTCTCCAAACCAGTAATAAGCAGCAAACAATAACACCTGAGGTCATAACTCTGAGTCGTTGTCGAGGGCCTAATATTACTTGTCTGAGTAATGCTTCCTTTTTATTAACAGCTGAAAATATTGTTGGTGAGAGAAAACGGCTGTGATGAGACCAACGAGATTACCTGCGACGTTTTTCAGGGGAGAGATAAGAATACATTTATCTTAGTTACGGGGGAAGATGGCTTTTGCCAAATCAAAGTACTTCGGCTGTCTCTCATAATAAGCATCCGGGTTGGCGAGCAAAGATAAATTTTAAGTGGAATTTAATCCGTGACATTGTTAAAATTTGTTTCATTTGTTTTGGAGGGACGATCATGAAAGCTCTCGGCTTTTATTGTATCGTGATACTTCTGGGACGTACAGACACTTTTTTTACTGTTCCTAGTTTCGTAGCAATTAAAATTTATATCACCTAGCTAGAATACCTACGAGAAAATAATCATCGTCAGCTTTGATTAATCATTTTCCGAGCATTCGATTCCTTTGAATTTTCTTTAGCATAATGCTAACAAATCGTGTAGGACGATCTAATCGTTTACCGTCGAAATATTGCGTAATGAATAAGTAAAATCCTGGGCGACGAGATCGATCCTTTATTAACAGAGTGATCGTGTTTTGGTCGCGGGGGGGCGGAGCGGCGATCCTTTCCACGTAATAAGTTTTAACGACGCCTCCAAGTTCTCCCCAGGTGATCACCTGCATGCAAATTATGGCCGCCGTTACTTAGCAACTGAACATCTTTTACAGAGCTACAACATTTTCTCAAATTATTCCTTTCAACGGGGGCACTCAAATTTCTTTAAGGAAAGACGAAGTTAAAAATGTTTCTTTGCTAGGGAATAAATTAATTTTTTTACACTCACCCACGCCGAGGAGACCCTCAGTATTCTGAGCAACAGACGTGTTGGTTGGCTTTAATTAAAATACTTTAATATGTTCATAACATGTCTTTTTGAAACTAGTTTCCCTAAACAAAACAATATCAAGGAAGGAGCAAATCGCTTCACATCCCGAGAATCGCTATTTACAACCACGAAGGTAATAGCATTTCGTAACACAATCAAGTTTGTACGTGAGCATTCATAGGAATGCTGAATTATGCTTAGATAAGTGAGGCTTATAAGTAAACAAGTCACCAAATCACGTCGGAGATAGTAATATCGGGACGCCCGGCGCAGATGGGGCTAATTTACACCCGGGCATACGTAACACCACGTATTTATTGCGTACGCACTCCACTCGGCGGGTTCTAGTTATTAGCTGGAATTACACTTCATCCGTGCCGTTTGGCATATAGATGAGCCAAGTTACTTCTATTGGTGGTTTCATCCGGACGGCGAGGTATGAATCCGGTACAACAAAATTTCATTGCGGCGCCGAGTTAGGTAAACGGTCTACACTATAGCATAGCCTTTTGCAAACAAGTGCTTTGCTGACGCTTGTAAATTTGGATTTTATTCGAGTAACTTGCTAATGAGTAGTTTTGAAGTTTTAACCTTTTTTGATGGTATGGTAGCTATCTTATTCCGTGTTCATAATAAAGAGCAGCCTGTAACTTATCCACTCGAAAGCCCTAGAGAGATATCCAGGAGACACCTTTTGAAAATATTTAAAACAGTTGTAAATAAAATTAGTTCTAAATTAATTTTAAAGCCTGCGTTGGAAATAAATGTTATTTTGAAGTTTCAGACTATGAATTATTCACGTGGGAGTTTGTACGGATAACGCCCAACTGTAACAACCAATGATGCCTATACTTATTAAACAATAACAAAAACTTTTGTACGCGTTGCCGGTAAATTGTCTGTTCTATCACGCCATCAAACCCCATTTCCTAACCCCAGCGGAGATGTTAACGCCTCTATTTATGGCGTCACAGCTCTGGAGCCAACTGAAAGAAGTAGCGTAAGAATTTATGAATAAATAAATATTCAGTAAGTAAATTTTTGAACCTTTTACTATCTAAGTTGGTATATGCCAATAGAGAATTGGATATAAGGAGCAATTATCTCCAAAAAGTACGGGACCGATTTCGTAGATCGATTAATAGGAAGCGGACCTTGGTTCCGGAAAACCAGTGCGTGAAACCATTGCAAAAAAAGAATATTTAATACTATTTAAAAGACGACAGTATGCGGGGGGGGGGGGGGGGGGGGGACTGACATTGCCGACTAACCATCCTATCACGACATGGAAGCGGAGTGCGAGTTACCTGGGAGGTAAGTAATAATGAGAGTAGCTTCTGTGTATATCCGTCCTCAAAGAGAACTGTTGCCTGTTAGGGCTACCCCGCACTTGTGCGTTTGATAATACAATTAAACTTAAATTAGGGATATTAACACGAATAACGAATACAGTACTAATGACTATAAAATATATATCTTAAAAATATGTTTCTTGTCTAATGGGGATGGGGATGATGGCGGCCCGTGCAGCGCTGACGTGCCGCGTGCCATGTTCACCCGTATAGTGGTAAAATACGGTTTAAGCTATTATTTCGAATGATGAATCTGTACTATCCACAATCGGTACAGTCTATTGAACAAAACAGTTAATTGAAATAGACATGTGTTAATAAATATTTTTCGTATTAGGTAGAATTTATATTCCGAGCACTATCTAGATTTCACTCTCCTGTTTTTGGGAACTAGATAAAAGAATTAAAAATTACCGCATCGAAGTTGGGCTCACCAATCCATTCATCCATTCCATCCAGGGTCCATTTGGGAGCAATGATACCACACGTCATTACATCAAATTCAACTTACAAATTATTCACAACACGACCTTCCAAAGCATAGCGAGATAACCCTATCTCGTCAAGCAGGTAGTTCCGACAATCGGAGCAGCAAGTGCTCTATCACAACTGGCGCGCTTTGTTCAGGCGGCGACTGACGAGTTTTTAGAATTGTTATCGGCTCCATTGTGGGTGTTAATGAACGACGTTTCACGGGGTGCCGCCTGAAGAGAGATAAATGGGGGGTGAGGGGATTGACGGTAATGATTGCGCTGCAGCCGGCGAGGGGTGCGTGTGGGTACGTTGATTTTTTCTAGGCTCAGTCCTGATTATGATGGTAATGGAGGGCACTGTTCTCTTTACAGTAGTTCGAGTAGGTATTGAGATGTTGTAATAAAAATACAAAGGCGAGAAATGACTTAATGATTATTGATATCAATAGCCCGTATCACTCCACTGCTGGACTGAGCCGCCTCCACATTATGGCATAGTATTGCCACTTTCGCGAGGAAGGATGACCTGTACGGTTAGCAGGTGTTGAAGTTACTGAACAGAAAGGTTGCTGTCCGTTTTCTGGTCAACGAAGGTCCTACAGCTGGTTAGCCTCTCAGACATTGGTCGCTTTATACGCTATCCAGGACAAATAAGTTGGTCAAATATACCCTGCCGGATACTAACTGGCTGATAATTATAATAATGCAAGTGCAATCATGAAAGAATGTTCAGAAACTTAAAACTAGAGAAATAAACGACGTACCTCCAGAACTAATTTATCAAAGAACGACGGCATCTACCTTCAACTCGTTTTGTTTAATCTACAAAGTCGTGCGCCCAACAAAAACAAAGTTTTACCTTTCCGCAGTGTAAGTGCTCGTAAATTGTGACCAGTCCGTTTGGGCAAGGGCTCCGGCATTGTTACAAACCATATCTCACTCGGAGGGCAGATCGCCCCGCCGCAAACACACAACACCCAAACTACCTCGACCTACCCTTCTGCCACACGATTCTCTACTAAGTATTTAACCAGCCCAGGTAATTACGAGCAATTTTTCTCTTTCGCTCACAAAAATAAATCCACAGTCGTCCCGTGACCATGATGCACGCAACTGCGTCGAAATATCGGGCTACTCGTGAACAAAGGTTTCTCTATGTATTTTACTGTGTGCAATAAACTGTTAAATAAATAAATAAATAAAATAAAGGTACGCGGAACAAAAATGTGTAAAAAAAAATAAGCTACAAAATATCCCATTCCAACAAAACAATTAGAAAGAACTCCTTTGCACATACTTTATTAAAATTCTTCCAAGTTACACAATCGTCAAGGGTTGGCACGAACTTCAAGATTGAAGAAACCAAACAAGTTCCTAGAACTTTGGATAAAGCGTAGCGATATTTCGCCAAATATACTGTTTTGTTTGTTCATATAAATGTGACCAAAATGGAATTGCTATTCGTAAACTCAACTAGTGGACCCGGCGCGACTTCGTTCGCGTACACCTACTTTACCCCTACGTACCCTTTGTTCTTGCTTATCGACCTTTCTATTGAATAACTCCATCTATGCATTAAAATCCGTTGCGTACTTTAAAAGATCTAAGCGTACATAGTGACAGACGGCGGGAAGCCTATGTTTTATACTAAGTATAGATGAGATTCGACATTTTTATTCTATATTTAGATTTCGACTCAAGCAAATTGGGCTATTGAAACCGTACACCTGCTTAATATAAGATACATTGTCGCGAGCGTTTGTTGGTACGAGCGGGTGTAACACTCGGGAACAATCTCACGAGGCGGAACTTACGCGATTGGACTCTCAGTCGCTGCCGACGCGACTGGCAGACTTGAGACCGTGTAATAGCTATGTAACATGAGCACTGTGTACGTGTAAACTTTGTAGTGTATAGACTAGTACCAGGGCGTGTCTTCAAATATTACGTTTCGTAATCTCGCGGATCGTGAATAGGAATTGTAACAACAGAGATGAGGTACTTTTTTGTCAGAAACCGTATCTTATCCTAGAGAATGTCAATTTCTAGAAACCAACTTTTCAACCATTTTCATTTCAGGCTTATCAAAAATAGCATACACATAAAACATAAAAAATCTTCACCCTAAACAGTGCTGCTGCCAGTGCAGCAGCGTAGCAGTCTACGAAAGTGCTACGAAAGCGTAGCACTCAGAAAACATAACGAGCACGTAAGCTAGACGCGCTAAAACATATTACACTTTACAGCTTCCACGTAACTCCCGTAGACAAGTTCGACAAGTCTGTACAACAATTTTCATCTATTCCGCACCTGTCCAGTGGCTTCTTTGAGAGCGGATTAGTTCCCGCCGCCTTTGCCTTTTCACGGTCGCCATCGGAGGAAGTTTGGCCGGCGGGAGCGGCCCGGGTGGCCACCGCATGCGAGCGCTAACTTTTACTCCCAAGTTTGTGAAACAATTGTCAATTGTAGGAGTCAAGGCGTTTAACGTAATTTAAGCTCTTTGAACTTCAAAACCTCAAACGCAACCGTAGATCTACAGCGAAAAAGTCTTTTTTTTATGTTATACAGTAGACAAACAGGCAAGCGGGCCTGATGGAAAGTGGTCACCGCCGCCTATGGACATCAGCAACACCAGGGGAGTAACCAATGCGTTGCGCGCCTCTGAAGAAACCTCTAATATACCACTTGAACGATCCCATGTCATAGTAAAAAGAAACACTGGCTGGGAGCTCATTCCACATCCGAATCGTACGAGGAAGAACCATTCTTTCGAACCTTCGCATGTTGAACAATAGAACTCTATACATTTAGGTCATGTACAGTGAACTGCTGAATTTAACTAGCACACTCCATCGTTCCGCTGTTTGCGCTTTACGTTACGAGTGCCCCGACAATTTTATACGTTGACGTCACAAAGGATTTAAAAAAACACGCGCACAATAAAACGGCTGGTTTACTACTGTCGACGTAGGTAATACAAAGTTGGCGAATAGAGGGGGTAGTGAGGGTAGTTGCAGCCCGTTCATTGTGTATTCCAGATGCGTAAGCGGCGCACCGGCGGCACCTAATTAAATCTTCATAACACCTCAAGCATTCTGACGTAACTGGCTCGACGCGCGCACGACAACTTGCCGACATTCAATTAGACAACTAAGTGAACAGATTTATATGATGTTGCGCTGCTCTGTTGATAGGAGAATTAAATATAAATTTAATAGAAGTTACTTGTTTAAAAGTGAAAAGACACTCCTGTATGTATTCATCTACAATGGTTAACACTAATTGACTATAAACTAGCTAGTCTTTTAGAGTTAAGGTAAGCATGGTATTTTATTACACTAGAGGTATAATCCTCGACCTTTTCACCTATCCTCCAAATATTGGTACTTCGTGTTGTTTTAATTTTATATTAGTAACTATATAAAAGCATTTCCTAACCGCTCCGGCCACGTGATTCAGTTTCTAATATATACATATTCCCACCCCCACCTCATTACAAAGAACCGATAGAGTGGACACAATAAAACACTTGACGCATGAACCACCAAAGTAGACAGCAAGTATGAATATTGGGCCGTTTCCCGATCAAACCGCAGCGACGCTACACCGCCGCTGGATATTACACGCCGGACCAATTTTCAAGTCTAGTTGGGTCGTCAGTTATCTGCTGTAATCTGTAGATACAAGTTTGATCAATGGAGTCCCTCTGAATATGAAGTAGTTTGCCGCCCATCGATCGAGCTCCGGCAACTACTTGCTCCAACAAACTTCACGCCGAGATAGCAGTTCATTACTTTTAGTTTCAATATTAAAACGGGTGACCGTTGTAATCCGTCCCCGGGGTACCTCCCGAATAACTTTATGGACATAAAAAAATGTATCATTGTGATATAAACAAAGCAATAAAATCACCGTAACGCTGAAGGCGAAATATGTTTGAGCCATCATTCTTGCAAAGTGGACAGTTACATAAGCGCCATGGAGGCCCATATAAAAATATCGTTTCGCGTTGAGATAAGCTTATTTTATAGCGGACCCTTTCAAATACCCCTCAAAGTGGCCGTTCTGTTTAGCGTCGGCCGGCGAGGAGGTTCAAATTGATTTTGGTGATTTATAGACGGTCTGCTGTCATTTCAATACGATCCCGACTTCGGAAGATTGTCTGATGAATACGAAACTATTCGAGAACTCATGCCTGGCCATAGCATTTTAGCATATTTTTATTTGGTAATATACATATAAATTTCATATTAATAACTAGCCATGTGGTGTCCGGCAGAGTTGGTTTTAGCACCAACCACTACTAGTCACGGGAATTGTAAAAGGCGGCCAATGACTTAGACTGACCAACTAGGACCTCTGTAGAGTAGACTAACTAGAAAATCGGTAGCAACGTTGTCCGTTGTGTATTTTTAACACTGAGTTCTCCAACTTGCGTGCCAAGCATGGATGTTATGACAAAACCCTCCATTTGTCATGTGAAGGAAGCTCAACGAAAGCAATAGACTGTTATGTGATTTCGAAAACATATCTTTATATAAAACAGGCAATGTCTAAGTAATTGCAATAAATTTGCCTACCTATCTAAAGAATTTATTCAGTATCACTCGTTTGTGAATATCTCAAAAGTTATATCTACTTACTTAAGGAATTCCTTTTGGAAAGGAAACAGGGGTAGGTTCAATCAAAGGCTTCAAAATGAAAGGAAATACAACGCCGGCCTCCTCTTCTGGCCTTTTTTATCGAAACTTCAACGATGTCCCATAATAGGACCCGGGGTTGAATGGAATGCTCGTCGTCGCTTCAAATTTGTATCGATACAGTATGCACTCTAATTGTACTGGAGTTCGTCTACTGCGGCAATGGAAGTTTCTACGAGATATTCGCATTTTAAGCCAAAGTAACCACTAGGGTTCACAATGCGATATCGCCCTTCAAACCGTTCAACTGATATATTCACGATATTTTACAGCAATTCTTATAACGAAGGATATGACTTATTCATAGTCTCCAGACGCAATAAGTTCAACAGATCAGAGACGGAGTCAGACATCCGTGATTAAATTCACACGATGAAATCTTTACTTCCTAAATGTATTGATCCGCCTGGAAACTTTTATACACCTGGCCATACAGTCTATCTATATCAGTCTAGTTATCTGAAAATGTTCACCTAAAACTCTAAGTACATCCCTGTAACGTTTCAATTCCCCTGTCGTATAATAACGAGACAATAACGAACGCAGGAGGGTCTGCGAGAAACCTTTACTGTCTACTCTAGGACTTGTTTTCTTTCTCTTCAACGTAGTAATTATAAGGACATGAATAAAATTCAAAAACAGATTAAATACTTATGTATATTAAAAAAATATATAATTTATAAAATATTACATTCAGGTGTATCTAGATTTGAATTTACATAATTGTTATAATAAGCTTATAAGGCTTTTACTGGGTCTGCAGTATCAGTCGTAACACGGGAGTGATATAACTGGTATTGCAAACGTCCATAGGCTTTGGTACCTGCTTACTATCAGGCAGGCCGTAAGATCCATTGCCATCTTAGTGGCATAAAAAATGGTAGCGGATGTGGTTATACATCTAAGGGCACATAAAATTGCCAAATAGTGCACGGCAGGTCTCGTCCGTATGTATCCAGGCATGTCCTGACTATAGGGGCACATATCTGAATCAATCAGAAACATATTTTTAATGTACATTACCGATTTCATAAGTCAATTCTTAATTTTTATAATTTGACTTACTCTTCCGTAGAACCCGACGGACCAGTGACTAGTTTTCACACCCAAGTTCTTATTCGTTGAGCAATGATTAACTACCATGTCTGTGTTTATCTGAAAATTCCATTCCACATATTTAATAACGATAATAAGGTTGAAACTTGATTGTCAAGTATTTGAGTTAGGTACATTGTTAGATAGTGGGGTGGAAAGGTTATGGCACCGATCACGTAGGTACCTGTAACTACAGGGTGGGATGGCCCTTCACGAGATGGGTGGACGATATCGTGAAGGTTGTGGGAAGCGGATGTAAGCCAGACGCACAGCATCGATCGGTGTGGAAGACCGGGAAGGCTTCTGTTCAGGCATGTCCATGCGGCTAAGATGATGATGTTATTCTTTCTTAGGTACACGTTGCCATGCCATGTTGCCAACTGGCGCCGGAATCAAATCGTATTGTATATTTCATATAAAATAGGTATATGTATTAAGATCATCATCATCGTCTTAGCGCTTATCCAGGCCTCTGCCAGGGTCCGCTTTCCTACTCATTCTTCTCCACTTCGCCCGGTCTTCTCTCGTCGTAAACCGTTGGCTCTCGCATGTACCTAATACACACAATGTTTGCGATAAGTATCAAACATTGTATGTATTTCATTTAATATTTCTATTAAAAAGAGGTTGCCATTCAAATTATGGCTACATGCTTTGATTTTTTATTGGAATTCTGATAGACATCCTTGCAAGTGTGCGATTTAAAAATAAAATAGCGCACATTAGGTATTATCAAATTATCATTAACTGCTTATTTTCATATTTACACTTCATCACAGAAGACGCCCACTGCTGGGCATAGGCCTCCCCAAGAGATCTAAACAAAGGCCGGTCCTGTGCTTTCCGCATCCAGCTGGTACCTGCGATCCTTACCAGGTCGTCGGTCCACCTTGTGGGAGGCCTACCCACGCTGCATCTTCCGGTACGTGGTCGCCACTCGAGAACTTTACTGCCCGATCGGCTATCTGTTTTTCGAGCTATGTGCCCTGCACACTGCCACTTCAGTCTAGCAATCCTTAGGGCTATGTCGGTGACCTTAGTTCGCTTGCGGATCTCCTCATTTCTGATTCGATCGCGCAAAGAGACTCCAAGCATAGATCTTTCTATTGCTCTTTGGGTAACAGTGAGCTTTCTTATAAGGCCCACATCGGCCACGTTTCAGTTCTGTAAGTCATCACTGCCAACACACGTTGGTCAAAGACCTTTGCCTTGAGACACTGCGGTAATTGGGACGAAAATATATGGCGTAGCTTCCCGAACGCTGCCCAACCGAGTTGGATTCGTCGATTGACCTCTTTCTCAAAATTGGTCAACAACTTCAAGTGGAGTGCCTCCAACTGGAGTAGGCACAACATGGACATTCGACATAATTTTCGTTTTGTCCATGTTCATTTTAAGACCTACTTGTTGAGAGGCACTACAGAGGTTATCGAGCATTTTCCCAAGCCTTCCAGGGTTTCAGGCATGACTACGATATCGTCAGCAAATCTGAGGTGAGTGAGGTACTCGTCGTTAATATTGATGCCAAGTCCGTCCCAGTCCATAAGCCTAAAGATATCCTCCAGTGCAGCGGTGAACAACGTGATATGACATCGCCTTGCCTAACACCTCGCTGCATTTGAATAGGCTCTGTGGTCTTGACCTGGAGACGAACTGACATAGTGGCGTTTTCGTACAAACACTTCAGTGCTTCGATATATCAATAGTCAATTTGGCACCGTTGCCCCGCGCAAGTTTCGATCGAATCTAAGGCTTCCTCATAATCTACAAACGCCAAGCATAATGGCCAGTTATACTCATATAGCCTATGTATGTGGTCTATGGTATTAAAACCTTTTCGGAATCCGGCTTGTTCGGGAGGCTGGAAGTCATCAAACCTGCGTGCTAGACGATTCGTAATAACTCTCGGCAACAACAGCTTATACACATGGGTCAGCAGCGATATTGGTCTGAAGTTCTTCAATAGAGCCTTATCACCTTTCTTAAAGAACAATATCACTATGCTTCTGTGCCATGCTTCCGGCGTTTTTCCCTTGAGGATGACGGAATTGAACAGCTTCTGAAGGGTCTTAAGCACAGGTTTGCCACCAGCTTTCAGAAGCTCAGCCGTAATTCTATCATCACCTGGCGCCTTATTATTCTTAAACTGTTTGAGAGCCATACTAATCTCGTACTGGCTGATGTCCGGGATATCTTCGGTGTGGTGTCGGGTTAACTTGGCTATGGGGTATTTTGCCATACTAGTAACAGGTGCCCGTGTTGTCGTGTATAACTGTCCATAGAACCTCTCGACTTCTCTCAAAACCTCAGACTTGTTCGAAACAACTCTGCCGTCATCAGTTTCAGTCTCGTCAACTGGCTCTGACCAATCGACAGATCTCTCACAAACACTTTACAGCCTTTGTTCCGTTCGATTTACACTTATTAATCGATACTATCATCATAAACCAAGTAATACCAAAATTCCATTGTATTAAAAATAAGTGTTCATGAATACCTACATAGTGTTGTGACAAAACTTACAAAGACGTCAGTTCCTTCCCGCTCGAATCTCGTGATGTCCGACCTCTGAGCGGGCAGCACGCGCCATCTAGTGTGCGACACGGGATTCTCGCTCAAGTACAGCGGGAAAACGCCGAAGTAACCCGGTATCGGGTCCAGGTCGTGCCGTAAATACAGCGGCTAAAATAAAACCCCTCATGAATACTTCGGCAAGCAAAAGGGAAAAGGTTTATCGACGACATGAAAAGAATTGTTGTCCGCATAGGTATTCATCCCTTGGCGAGATTAAATTTTTTACAGCGGCCTCCGATGTCGATACCTTTTGCCTGTTGCTCATTGTTACTAGGGATGTTTGAATGAATTATGTATCAACGTGTGTGAGTTGGCGGCTTTGCTCCTCTTTACCTACTTACTACAGTACAAACATCTGCAGGAATACTTCAATAAATCAATATATCCTATCTCATTTCAAAGGCGGTCTACGGCCATGGGTCTGTATATAATACAAATTTCAAATATTTAAATAGGGCTATTTAAATATTTATAATTATAACAGTATCTATCTGATGAAACTTGTCTCGAATATAAAGATTTACGCCATTGTTATCCACAATAACGTCAATTTGTATGAACAGCACAACGCCCCTAGCGGAAGTGTCGGGTATCTTTTTCCCATTTTCATAGAGATATTCCAAGTATTCCGTCTAAACGCTTTCAGGTAGCGAGAACGTTTTACGAGATTGCATTATTACTCAGCATATTATGATGTACCTGAGTACTACTACTTACTAGTTACTAAGTTATTTTGCAGGAGAAGCAAAATAACTTAGTAACAAGCAAGCAGGAGCAGTGTTAAATGCATGAATGCCTGGAATGGCGGATAGGTAACGGTTATTATCTGCTATGGGTGATATTAGATGTGGTTATAAAATTAAATTTTATTAAGTTATACATTAAAGGGGACATATCTTTTTTTATAAATGTATAATTCATTATCAAATTTTATTGTAAATAATAAATAGAAAGAAATTAGGTTCATCCTCAAAATTTTTCCAATTTGTGCAGTGAATTTTTCAATACTATAACTTGTACTATTCAGTCAATTTACTAGTATTTAAGTAAGCGGTTTTACGCGGACCATAGCCCTAACTGGTGTCGGGACATTCTACATTTACCTGACCGTGGCGTCCACTTGAGAACATTTCAAATCAGCTTGCAAATTCAAAAGCAACTTCGTCCCGGATCATGTCCCTTAAAGCATCGAGCATAGCTCGCTCAACCAATCATATAACATCGAGCAATGCACAAATATGATTATATTTCAAAGGTTCGTTTTTATTTTTGTTTATGTTTACATATTAGCCGTGTGGTGTCCGGCAGAGAAGACTAGCACCAACCCCTTACACTCGTGGGTATCGTACAAGGCGACTAACGTTTTCGATGCAAAAGATTCAGTCTCCGTAGGCTGGAAAATGGGCAACAGCGTTTTCCATTGTTATATTTATAATACTGCGATCTCCAACCCGCCTGCTAAGCGTGGAGATTATGGCAATAACCTCCTCTTTCGTGGGAGAGGCCCCAAGTCCTGCGACTGTTATGGGTTGTGATGATGACACATTGTAAAGCACGACTCGAGGTCAGATTTATAGGAATTATGCACGGGCTATTGCCAAGTGTACACATCATCATCCTGGCGTAATGTCCCGGTTTCGCCCCCGCGCAGTACGCGAGGGCCCAGAGTCCGCCTTCCTGCTTTTCCTGGCCTTTTATTGCCAAGTGCACTGATCCCGTGGAATTAGTTATTTTTATTATTTTTATTTTGATATTTTCCATTTTGGATCTCGGGGTCTACAATGAATCGGTTAAATTATAGCTACGGGTCAAAGACAAGTAACAGCCGTGTAAAGTTTAGCTGGTTTAGTAACCATTTCCTGACTATTCAGCAGGTGTTTAATACCTTTTGTAACTGTTTACACGTGTATCGTGGGAGATCAAGCATTCGTAAGGATTTGGGTAAATGTGTGGGTATGACGCCGGTAGTAGATAACACTACATTATTGTTACTTTGTGTAAGTTCCATAATCGACTAATTTCGTCTTAGTATTGAATACAGTACGATTTTAAACAACCTTGTGCGCGCCGTACTAGTACGTCGAGCGACACGTTGACGCGTCTGTACGATTAAAAGGTCATGCAAATGTGTCGGTCGCTGTTGAAAGATATTGCCAGAGTATCGCTTAATGTTGGAAGACACGTGTTCTCCCCCATAAAATGCGTAGCTTTACAGTGGTTTACAGTAACAAACCTTGTTTCTCGCCAAAGACTTGGAGTTGGCTAGCAAGAATTCCTGGTTGTATTTCAGGTTCTCCCCGTCACGGTTGGTGCCATCAGCGCTGCAGATCACCCAGCAGGTTCTCTCCAAGGGATTCGTATCAGGCAGGCCGCAGACTAAACAACCGTTCTCCAGCTCCTGTGAGTACGCTATGTCGTTCGAGGAGATACGACCCGCGAGGGTCACGCCAACCTTGCCTTCCTCCACGGCTGTCGGGCATGTCAGTGTTATTTATAAGTTACCTTCGTGTAGGTTTATTGTTTATTAGTATTTACGGGTAGTACTACAATAATTGGTAATGGCTTACCCTGGTCAAAGACATAGATATAGACATCATTTATTTTAACATCACAATACTCATAATACATTGAATAAGTTACAAATTAAAGCTCTATATCTGTTAATAACCTACGTGAATAAAGCGATTCGAATTCAATATGGAGTAATGCGATGTCACAAAGGGAAGCGCTGATTTTCAGCGGGACCTTATCAGTGTAAAAGAGTAAATTTCATTTTTATTAATAGGCCAGTCTGCACTGCCCTGCGTGGACACGCACAGTTCTTCTACGCTTTGTCACAGCACTAATCTGACCTACTTCATTTTGCAGACTTTAGGTATTGATTTTAGACTTTTCTTTGTCTTTATTGATATTTAGACTTTACCCAATGAGGTTGGATAAATAAATCATCATCATCATCGTCGTCGTCTTAGCGCTTATCCCGGCCTCTGCCAGGGTCCGCTTTCCTACTCATTCTTCTCCATTTCGCCCGGTCTTCGGCATCCTCTCTTCGTAAACCGTTGTTGGCTCTCGCATTCGACTCAGCGATGCCAATCCATCGCTTCTTGGGTCGCCCACGGGGCCTCGTTCCTGATACCGGCAGGTTCAGGCACCTATTTCCCACGTATCCCTGAGTCTTACGCAACACGTGACCGAACCAGCGCAGACGAGCCTATTCGATCTTATCTGCGATATCCCTTACGCCAAGGCTGCCACGGATGTACTCGTTACGTATTCGATCGAGTTGCGTAACTTCGCACATCCACCACAGCATTTTCATTTCGTTGGCGTTGAGTTCGCGAACGTGTTTCGTCAGCGCTGGCCACGTCTCGCGGCCATAGAGCATTACCGGTCTAATTATACTCTTGAATATTAGCCCTTTGAGCTTTGCAGGGATTTTAGGGTCACAGGTGACTGCCGTGAGTTATCACCATTTGGCCCAAGCTGCAGGTACGTAACTAGTAAGGGCTCAGCACTGAACCCTGATGAACTCCTACAGTAATCGGGAAGGGATTAGTATGGCCTACGATGGTTTTGACGACGGCTCCAGTATTGGCCTGTATAATATTAATATACGCTTCGGGCACAGACTTTGACCTCAAAGCCCACCAGATTATCTCCCGAGGAACACTGTCGAAAGCCCTATGCAGGTCGAGAAATGCGTAATGCAGGGGTTGATTCTTACTGCAGTGAGACTCCTGGAGGACTCTAATAGCAAAGATTGGATTCACGGTGCTGCAGCTTAGCCTGAAGCCGTATTGGCGTTCCGACAAGTAACATTCCTGGTGTAGTCTCTGGTCCATAATACGTTCGAGTAGCTTCATTGTGTGGCTGCTAGACTTTGGAATGATCTTCCTTTGGAGATCAACCGTAGTCCCAGTAAATTTTCTTTCATAAAAGTAGTTCATAATAATTTCCTTAAGTCTCTGTAACCCCTTATACTTGTTTTCCTTAGACTTTCTCGTTTTAAAATATTTGGGCAGTAGTGTTGTTGAGTGTGCCAGTAGCTTGTTATGTTTAGTTTCTTGTTCTCTCTATCTCTCTCTCTCCTGTTATCTGTAAATCTCGGTCTGTGAATGTTTGGTATTCTAATTTTAAATTTTATTTTACGTTTAGTCTATTTTATGTTCTATTCTCTTCCTTTTTGTTGCACCACCACCTTGTAGTTTTTGTTTATTGCTCTCTGGTTGACTGGTAGAAAAAGCTATGTAGCTTTAAGTCCGCCTTTGTACTGTAATATGCATGCAGTTTTAAATACATAAATAAATAAATTAGTTCAATACCTCGATAGTTGTCGCACTCCAGCACACTGCCCATTCCTTTATAGATTGGCGTAATAATATTTACGCGCCACGCGTCAGGTATAAGCCCTATGGCTACGATCCTATTGAATCGTTCAGTGAGCAAGAGTACGCCTCGGGTCCCCATTGTTATCCAAGTTTCTATGGGTATTCCGTCATGGCCAATAACTTTCCCGGTCTTCATATGGGCCAGAGACCTCTTCACCTCGTCAGACGTAATCTGGCTTATCAAGCCAAGGTTTGCAGGAAGCTGTGGTGGTGGCACGTGGTTGTTTGCCTCGTTAGACAGTTTCTTGAAATGACAGCACCAACAATCTTTGATAGAGTTTGCACTTGTAAGCAACACGCCGTCTACACCTTTAAGGCAACACACTTTGTCACATCTTAACTGGCTTGACTCTGCTACTTTGACAGCTTATAGACGAGCTTCTGCTCCTCTACAGAATAAAGCGCGCCGTAGAGTGGAGCCAGCTGAGCCGACCGCGCTTTTGCTACCATCGTTTTAGCACGCCGCTTTGCCCCCAAGTACACCTCCTTATCTGCAGGTGAGTTACTGTGCTGCCATTTCTTGAAATATGCCTTTTTGTCCCTAACTGCTTCCTGCACCTCACTATTCCACCATCCCGTGTCCTTGTCAATTCTTCGGCCGCCTTTCGACGTACCGAATTCTGTTCATTCGAGTTAAAGGATGGACTTTTTCAAATGGCCCTAGAGCTCATTAGTGGTAACGCCCATCGTGCTCCAATCGAGACGTTTGGCTGCCTTCATGAACTCCTGGCCCTTACTTTTCAGAGTCCACCACTCTATACCGGACATCTATAACAAGGACTCGTTGCTGTGCATTGAGGCATTCCCCCTGGATGATCTTGCACTGGGATACATGGCCGATGTCACGTCTTTGGAGCAGCAGATAATCGATCTGTGATTGGTGCGGGCCACTTTTATAGGTGATCAAGTTATCAAGTCTTACTCCTCCACTTCGCCCAGTCTCTCTTAAATACTTTATAACCGATTATAATTATGAATGACCGATGAAATAACCTTTAACATAAGATGTAAACGTAACATACCGGTTACTCATATTGGAAAATATTAAAATCATTGACTGGATGGAAATGCTGTAGATACCCCCTTCCAACATTTAACTACGAGTATGTTTGGGTTGATAATTATGAGACAATTTTTCGAAGCTCCTGCTCCACAGTTCCCAATGAAAGTATTTTGAAATGTTAATTATTAATAATCACGATAGTTTTCAATATATATGTAACTTTAAATAACAATTAAAATATTCTAAAATACCTTATATCTAACACGAGGTGTTCGGGTCTCTTCTGGAAGAAGGTATTAACCACGGCTAAGTTGGCGGCCAGTGAGGTTCGGAGAACTCCCTCACTGTTTCGCTGGCCGTAGCCAAAGCCCCTGTGTACCCGACCGAACTCCACGCTCCTCTGGCCCACGTGGCCGTTGAGGTCCGCACCAACCACAGTCTGTTCAGAGGATGGTATATGTCGCAAGGTGTCCTCGAAGCTATTCCAGAAGGCAGTCTTTTCAGTGTCGGCACAACCGGATTGAGGAGCATAGGTGCTGATGAGGTTATACGTTGATCCTTCTATCAGCGCCTTGATCAACATGAGCCGATCGCTCACTGTGTTCACCTCCAAGATCGGAATTGGTCGTACACCACAATAGCAACCCCATTCCTCCCTCCTGCCGATACGGTGTACACAAGCTTGTACCCCTGCCCGATCTCCCGGATCCCCGCCATCTGATCTCTTTAAGGAATGCCCTCTGAACGCGGCGCCTGCAGAGCAAGTCGGTCAGCTCCCGAGAACGGCCAGTCGGGGTGCCAACGTTTATAGTGGCGAAGCGGAGCTTGCAGGTATGCGCTAACGTCTTTAGCCCTGCCCGCGCGTGGCAGGGTAGCCCTCGCCCATTTCTCACAGGTTTAGGGCGATGTCCCTGCGCGTCGTTAAGCGGCGACGCCCGGGATATATTATTTTTACCTAACCTGTCCATTTACACATTTAGCAGTGTTTTGGATTTTTACGTGCGGCAACTACCATCCGGCCCGCAAACCCTTTAGGGAAAAGCCGGTTCGCCAGAGCCTCGTCCGTCTGTCAGCAGGGGGACCACTGGCAGGTGAGGTTGACTTGGCCCAATGAGATGTTGATTGGACCCATACCCCCCAGGTTGGATAAATAAATATCTACACATTATTATTGTCCTATTCTAAGCTATGTTTAGAGCGGAAGCACTTAACGTCCCACAGAACATCTAATTAGCAACTAATTACAAATACAAAACTATTTGGTATAAGTACTTTACTTATAGTAGAAGAAAGCGGTGATCTGCGCACATTTTATCTACAGCGACGTTATTACAGCGCTAAAGCGGGTCCAGAGCTACGAATGATCATTTACTCGTAGATCTAGAGTCAAGCTGACCATCAGCACTGAGAAGAAATACTTGCAGAGGGGCTGTTAACGGTTTTAGAGCTACCTAGTACCTGTTGTGCTCTATTTTGTTCTATTTGTAAGTATTCTCGTGTAGGTACAATAAATCTATAAATAGTATAAAACAA
Organism: Blastobasis adustella; assembly: GCA_907269095.1. Classification (NCBI taxonomy): domain Eukaryota; kingdom Metazoa; phylum Arthropoda; class Insecta; order Lepidoptera; family Blastobasidae; genus Blastobasis; species Blastobasis adustella. The sequence goes on along the minus strand of OU026123.1, from coordinate 9,435,503 downwards.
AATCGCTTCCCGCTGTCTGTCCCTGTGTATCTATGTATACATCTATGTACGCTTAGATCTTTTAAACTACGCAACGGATTTCAATTCGATTTTTATCAATAGAGGATGTGATCTAAGGGGCAGTAAGAAATAAAGAGTAGGGGTAAAGTAGGTATATATAGGGGTAGGACGCCCACTAGTTTTTAAATAAAATAAATAAATCCAACAAGCTACGGCTAATAATGTGGTACATCTACCAAAGTTTGAACAATACAATAAATGTGGAAAAAATATAAACTCACATGCAATATGGGGGGCTAGTAAACAAACCCTAGAGCCGAAGTGCGTGCTGCCAGTGGACTTGGTGACGGTGGCTGGCGCCATAAGGTTCTCTGTCATCTTCCGAAACCTCGCCAGCATCAGGTTGCCGTTTTTCATTTGCTCTTGGAATAGATGGTGCTTGAACTTTAAACGAATAGCATTTTAGCTCGCATGCTCTCTAGTTTACTACCGTTTTGAAACATATTTTGCTCTATACACGGAGGCTTTTTGGATTTGGAGTTATTGAGATACAGTTTACGATAATATAAATTTATCAAATAGCGAAAGACCATTGCGACGGATTACATCATTAAAATACATCAAATTTGTAATGTATCCTTTTTGAAACTACACACTCTACTTGCTATAGCAACCCTTTATGAATAATTTCAACTGAACACTCCAGAAATACCATGATCCAATCTGGTCTGATTCCCCTGTTAACAGGGCCACGGAGGTCAAATGGCAGTCGCTCCACTCTAACTACCTGATTCTGGATCACTGTCAAAGCGGACCCCGCGCTCTCACGGACGAGAGCACTAAACATAAGACTATTGAACCAACTATTGGAAGGTGTGAACCATCAAGATTTTCTCAATCAACCTCCATACCAATTCACACTGCGGTAAGTACCTATTACTTACGTGTCACTTCTTCACTCTCAGCACTGCTTCCACTGTATGAGATTCCTTAAATCTTAACAAAAAGACGAGCAAGACACCCCGGGAGTCTTACCTCATTCCGTTTTAGATTGTTTGTGTGTAACCGGTCTGTAAAGCCTCCTAAAGTTGGTTCAAGAAACAGTCCCGTGGTAATAAGTGAAACCTTTTAAGATCTGTCCAGACTGACTTGTCTTATTTGGTGAACAAACAATACCTAAAATCACGACTTGCCGTATCATTCACGCTACGTACACTGTATACTATAGATATCTTGAATTATATAAGAAATATAATTTTTTACACTAGATCAACTTAATTATACATTTTTTTTAAATTGCTACCGGTTTCGAATTACTCATCTTCAGGCAATGATTTTATATTTTGTTTACAATCTATATGTAGGTACAGACACATAATAATTTAAATTGATGTGGGTACCGACAGTATACAATAATGTTAGGATATCACAGTGCACAGAATGTAAATTTCAACTAATACTGCTGCAAATTATCCATTTAAATACATAGTTTCTATAACCAAATAAGACAAGTCAGTCTTGACAGATTTTACATCCCTTTACTCTAGATACATACTACCATTAAAACGAATTAACAGCACCCTCTTCATGGTACTTATTTCGTGAAACATACAAATATACATAACGTCACGCCTTTTCCCGTAGGGACAAGCAGAGACCACTTGTTTCACTTGCTGGTACTTGTGAAACGGAAGCTCCTGCCGGGTTGGATTTAGAAATCGATCGCCTGAATTTGAGGATTTCGGATATGGGTATAGGGGGCCTGGGGGCCAACCAGTACCTGTATTGTATAAAAAAAAAAAAGAAAAAAACGTGATATCTCGATCATAACATATTGTATTACCTGATATTTCTATCTACCTATATTTTTTTTATTTATTTTGATGTGGTTGTATCCTGATATGTTAATAAAGATTATTATTATTATTATTATTATTATAGGAACCGCCGTGGCAACGGCCGGCGAGTGCCAGATCCAAATCTGCAAATTTTTCGGTGTGGCATTTCCAAACCCTGGCGCGCTTTTGGAAAAAGGCTATTGCGGCCACGACTCGAGTGTTTTTTGAGCGCCAGAGCAGTGAGATTTATCCGTATTATTTACACAACACAAAACCTCAACGAACAACCGATTTTTAAATTTTTACCTGAATGTTTACCAACGTTTTTCTTACCTCCTCGAGTTCGCTGGAATCATACCAGTTATTAACATGCACTTGATTCGAATAAACTATTCCTTTATCAGGCTCGTAGTCCTTACGAGAATTCATTTTGGACAATTGTAATGTGTCAATCGACCGCAGAACAAAGCCAATTTGGTCTAAATTTGTTGTATAGTTGTATACCTAATTAATTATATTTTAATAAACTTATTAATGACCAATAAATGCTTGTATTTTACTCTCTTCTTTAGATTTTAACTTTAGTCCAAGGTCTTTGGATTTTCAATTCAATTCAATTTTTGCTTTAATTTTTCCCAACGACTTCAATTGACTTCAATGACAAATCTTGCCATTATCTTGTCACAAACCTACGTCACAAACTATAACCTATGCCACTGTCAAAATACACTCAGCGGCATAAAAATTGTCCAAATGCTTATCGCAAAGGTAAATAAAAGATTTTGTTAGTCATATAAACAAACTAAAAGAAACATATTTTTTAAATATAATTTTATTAAGATGTTTTCAAAACAGATCCACAGTCACATCAAATTGTTTTCAAAGTTAATCCGAGAGGTAAGTTTCGATTATTGTTTTTTAAGGAGGTATGACTCTACAACAACTGTTTTTAATGTTATTTATTGATTGCTGATCTATTTCAATTCCAGAAAAGACTAAAAAATGCCCGAGGAACATTAAAGTTGGAAATGTTGAAAAACCGCTTTCGGCTGCAGTTGAGATCAGCAGGCTTTAAACGGCACATGTTTTCATTGTTAGTGTGCGGTCCATAGAGCGAAGAATTAAGAAATGTAATTAACATTTAATAATTCTAGCGGGAGAGCCAGAACGCGAGAGGAGCCACCGAGTTGCACTATTATAATTTGTATTTGAATACATAATGGGACTATCAACCAATGACAGTACTGTGTAGAATAGTTCCACGGTACCACAAAATAAAGAACGGCCCGCCCCTAACAGAAGGGCCACTGGAAACAAGGCGCCATTTCCGACACGCACACATTGACGTTACGTTTACAGGCATTCTCAAGCAGTTTCACGCAGTGCTCGGTCGCGATTGTTAATGCGAGAATTCGTTGTAGTGTCGTGTTGTAGTCTTAAATTGAGTATTATTTAATTAAACGGTGTTATTATTGATAAAATAAAAGTACTTGTACGTAACTAAGATTACTTAATAACATATTAGAAACGCACGCAGAGTCCAAGAACTGATGGGTGACCATTTCAGATTTTGTGTCTAGTCGAACTTCAGCACCGCTACGAGTTCTAATGCCGATGGTGAAGCGAGGTTGACCAAGGTCTTCCGCTAGAGACCCTAGGACTAATTGAACAGTTTCAGGAACCACGTGACAATTTTTAACAGAATAAGAAACAGTAATGGCCACCTTAATGGTTTCTAGTCGGAAATGCTTATCTAGTCTAATATAAAAAAATCGCTGACCACTTTCCTTCTCTATCATCAGATCAACTGACTAATACCATAATATTACATTTTCATCAATTTACATGTGTATGAAATTTTCAATTCAATTGTTTACCGGGAAGTGGGTCAAATCCCAGGTCAGGAAAAGGTTATTCTCAGAGTCTGATAATACAATCAGGTGGCGATGAATTTTTAAGAAGTGAATAAACAGTAGATTATTATTACGCCTACTAAAGGCATAATGTCTGAAGCTGGTATGGAAAATCTAATACACTTGAACACATCTAAACAGCTTGGGAAGCAATTATTATCACATTATGGCAAGGATTAGATATTGGTCCTTTGCAAGGGACATGTTATTGTGAACGATCTTTAAAATTCTATTCGATCTTTTAAATACTATTTTCAAAATTCTGAATAAATACAGTAGCAACCCTAGTAAGTCGTCAAGTTTAGGTAAACATTTTCGAAGACGACGGGAATGGACCTTCTGTTAGTTTTCTATTTTGTGACGGTACTTATAAATCTGGTGCTTTTAAGGCTACTTTATACTTATCTGTAAACAATATATTTACCATTGGTCAGTAGTTTAATTCAAGTGTTCATTCAGAAACCAATCTTATTCGTGCTCGGTACATAAACTCGGTGATGCCTCTCGAGTTCTGACCCTCATGCTGGTTTCTTTACACTTAAAACACGTTCCTTCATCCATCGCCAACCACCACATGTTCTGTTTACTGTTTGGGCTACCAAATGCCGCTTGAAGCCTCCACCTGATCTCAATTGCGGTCGAAAGTTTTTCAACAATTCCAAGGCACACGTTGTAAGATAATGTGAGTCATGTACCAATTTAATCAGTTACTCTCATATTACACTTATTTTGTTGACAAAGCGTCCAAGTGGACATATTTTTGTGAAGACAGTGTACATTCTAAAGTTGAAGATCCATGAAGATCAAAAAGATTGGCAAGCAATTGTTACAATAACCAAAGAGACCTGAGAATTAGATATTGAATTTGAACTTGGTCTAAAAATCTAAGGGTATACCGAGCCGCGGTGTGGCATCTCGTCATTACTCTCGTCCCGTCACCCCATCATAAATAACTTTTCACATTTTCGATACCAAAAAACCTAACACTACCCAAAGTTAAATAAGTGAATGAAAAAGGGAAAAGACGTGACGTTATCTACGTATGTATTATTTGCATATTGGTGATGTTATGATGGTCGCACAAACTAAAATCTTCTTGTTTCCTAGGTAAGTACTACTAAACTATTTACCTATCATCGTCCTAGCGCTTATCCCGGCCTCTGCCAGGATCCGCTTTCCTACAAATTCTTTTCCACTTCACCCGGTCTTCGGTATCCTCGTGTCGTAAGACGTTGGCTCTCGCATACGACTAAGCGATGTCAATCCATCGCTTCTTGGGTCTCCCACGAGGCCTCTTTCCTGATACCGGCAGGTTCAGGCACCTATTTCCCACGTATCCCTAAGCCTTACGCAACACGTGACCAAACCAGCGCAGGCAAGCCTCCTTGATCTTGTCTGCAATATCATTTACGCCAAGACTGCCACGGATGTATTCATTACGTACTCGATCGAGCCGTGTAACTCCGCACATTCAGCGCAGCATTTTCATTTCGTTGGCGTGGTGTTCGCGAACTGTTTCGTCAGCGCTGGCCATGTGTCGCAGCCATAGAGCATCACAGGTCTAATTATACTCTTGTATATAAGCCCTTTGAGCATGACAGGGATTTTAGGGTCACAGATGACTGCCCCGAGTTCCCGCCATTTGGCCCAAGCTGCAGAGATTCGGGACTTGACACCGGGGCTGATATCGCCAAACTCGTGCATCACGCATCCGTGGTATTTGGATTTATCTGTTCTATTACTGCTTAGCTATAGGGACACTTAATCGAGCAACCTTGGCTTGGAAGGAATGTCATTTGGGAGGTAGAGTTACAAAGTCGTGTGCAGGTTTATTTCTCATATCACCAATAATATACCAACAATATTTATACACCTTTCACGCTGATGCACGAGGACCGACGGCAGGCAATACAAATGCTCATAATTTCAATATAACTGACCTGCAGTGGCTGCTTGTTTTGACTTATTCTGTTACTATTTTGTAGTTGTATAAAATGCACCTGAAGTTTTGGTCGATAAGCATGGCCATACCGATTACGTTTTAACCGCCTCTCATAGTTTTTAAGTGGTGTGATTATATCGTGGCGGTCGGGGCAAGACCAAAGAAAAAAACTTTAAGGTTACATACATACCTACAGCACGATGACTATTCGGAGGACGGTTATTAAGTAGCGGGGTATGGTGGAATAATCGGCTGCATGCATATGACTAGGTACTTCTAATTTGGCAGTGGTAGTTTTATTTATATTACTGCACTCGTGCCTGACAAAACAAACACTAGTAAGAAGGGCGTGAACATAAAAATAATCAAGTATGTTATGAGTATGATGATCTTGTGTATGGTATGGCGTACAGTCCTATTCGCAGATTTGCTTTTCAAATGCGTAATATAGGAAATTTGATGTCTATAATCTCCAGATATATTTTATTTATTTAATAGTTTATTGCACACAAAAACTATTTTATTAGGTTTTCAGCTATAACTTATACCTACAATGAATTACGCCGCCTGAGCTTCTTTATGGAAATAACGAATGTAAGTAAATAAATGCTTTTAATTTTCAAAATTTCATAGGTTTGTTCTTTCAGAACATATTTTCTCCAAAATAATGTGGTATAAAATACATAGTTAAGGTATAAAAACAGTAAGTAACTTCCAAAATAATTATTTGTTATAACCTACTCTTTAATCATGACTCGTGGTCTCGACATCGCTGATTAAACTAAAAATACACTCAGCCGTATATCTTTTATGACGGTCCTTCATTTCGCCGCACATCACGCCGCATTCCTGGTGAAAAGACATTTAAAATACCTTAAAGCTCGTGCCGGGCTCATGAGTTGTGTGTTTTGATGTTTCTGTGTCCAGGATACCCTTGATCTGATTTAGATCTGCCGTAGACATAGTCTTATTACGTACCGGGTAGATACTATACGTCCCCCGCCCGCCAGGCGTGGAGATTATGGCAATAACCTACCCTCTCATGGGAGAGGCCCTAAGTCCTGCAGTGGACTGTTATGGGCTCTAATTATGAGTACTACGTACAAATTAATGTATGTATGTACCCGTACGACTTCGATGCGAAACTTTAGTAATTTGTAGAAACTTGAGACTGGTTTCATGATCAATATGGGGTTAAACTGCCTCAACCTTCATTTTCAAGTGAATTTAAGAAGCAACATCATAGCCTTTTCTTATCGGATAACAAAATAATTAAATATTACCCAAAAGAAAGTTAGGTAAATCCCATTCCCAGGTAGGTACTTTACCATCATACAAAGTAAAATTTTACGACTGTTTATTGACTGCTTTAGTTTTACCCACCCACTTTACCAACTTACAGAATACGTTAGGTACGTTGTTCATGTTTTTAGAATTAAAACAAGCTTACAGGGCCAAAAAAGGTTTGAATCCAACAATGATTCATCACGCATAGGCTCATGTCAGCAACGCAGTTCTTAATTATCAATCTCTCTGCAGTCTGAAATAGAAAACATTAGATGTTTAACATTAGAACAAATGTAGTAGTGAAAATTGGAAATCACTCAAGGTAGTGTTTTGTAGTGAATGCACCCTCCTCGCCCCGCCTTAGAATATTTAATATAACTATAATATTATAATAAATAACCCCGCCACTGTATCCTCACGTTGACGTCGTGGCGGGGCTTGCGTGGTTCATTGATGCTTAGGGCTATGCCGGTAGAGCTACTCATGCCGGACAGGCCTAAGGTGAGGATCCAGACAAAGAAGGATACACCCCAAGCCAAGGTGAAACAGGATGTGCCGGGGGCTGCGTGGCTATAGGGAAGTATAGTCTAGAACATGCGAACTCTGGAGATCAGGGGCCCTCCAGTTTCAACTACCCTTGCCACGGTGAACGCAGGGCTCTGCCGTGGTTGACGACCAATCCTTCGCTACTCGTGGGACTAAAATGAGAAGATCAACAAGAATTGAAAATAAAAACGCTGCCCAGTCTACAACTGTTGCGGCAACATCACCATCATAATCACCTACCCGAATCACAACTGCATTCTCACCAATATCATCTACCCAAAGCATATTTTAATCACCCAGCTCATCACCTCATTTATAAGAACATAATTATGGATCTTCATCTCGATCCACTACTATTTAAACTCTTTGACAGATTCTCATGTGTCCACCGTTGATACCACAAACCCGCTGCTATCGCAAACGAACTCATGAAATTGCGTAGATCATAACACACAAATACCATTGCCGATCAGAGACACACTAGCAAGAAGTGTTTTGCAGGACATGCTTCCTGCAACCACTATTGCTGGAAAAAGTAGACAACATACAATGAAATAAACATAGAGCTCCTTCGTTGCTACTATATAGTCACAATATGTGAAACTGACCTCACTGCCTGGCGACCATTGCTGCGCCAAAAGTTTGTAGAAAATTCCCGGAATTAAGCCATCTTTCAGAACAACGATTATCAGATCAAAATAGAGTCATTCATAGAAATAACGGAATACCAGCACCCGAGCGAGAACGCATTAAACAATCACTTTCAACAAATCTTATAGATAATCCTATTAATCAAAGTATCAATACTTTAGTAGATCCACACATCTCAAACACGCCCACACAGTGCGACATTGAACAACCTATGATAGTTTCACATTCCCCGACACAAGCAATAATCAATACACAACAGACACCCAATGATATAGAAACACCCCAAATTATCACACCAATAGAACAAACCCAGAACACTGAGATAGAATCAGCTACGAAGCCAATAGTATATGAACATTTTTTAATATAGTTTATTTACATTTAACTAAAGTATGTAGGTACCATTTTGTTCGATAACTTTTTGCCATCTTATAGGTAGGGACATGATCCCATTGCTATAGATATTTTGGGGCTTCTGATCAAAAAACTGCGTCAAGTAGTTTTGGCAGTCCTCTCGTGATGTTAACCTGACACTGCCTAGAGAATTCTGAAGAGACCGAAACAGGTGGAAATCTGAAGGTGCAAGATCAGGACTATACGGCGGATGCATTAACACCTCCCAGCCAAACTCTTTTAATTTTTGCTGAGTGGTTAAAGATGTGTGAGGTCTAGCGTTATTATGATGAAAAACCACACCCCTTCTGTTGATTAATTCCGGCCGCTTTATCTCAACTTCTTGCTTTAATCTTATCAGTTCTGAATCGATGGTCCTGCCTGGTGGTAACAGCTCATAAAGAATAATGCCCTTCCAATCCCACCACACACACAGCATCACCTTGTTGCGAGTTAACCCGGGTTTCGCCACAGTCTGTGAAGCCTGACCGGTATTTTGACCATGACCTTATTAAAGGTCAAGACAGCAGGACAGATTCATTTGAATTAGAACTGCAAGGAGGGATAATTGATAGTATGGAACCCAGAGAAACATACAAATATTTAGGATATCAGCAGAGCACGTCCATAAACCACACAGATATAAAAACATTACTAAAAACTAAATTTAAACAGACTCAATAACGTACTGAGCACCCAACTCTCCGCTAGGAATAAAGCTAAAGCAGTTAATACCTACGCTATCCCCATTTTTACTTACTCTTTTGCAGTCGTTAAATGGTCTGATACTGAACTTAATGCCCTCAACTCCCTAACAAGAACAACTAACAATAAACACAACATTCATCACATACACTCTGCTGTACAAAGATTCACACTGAAAAGAAAACTAGGAGGTCGCGGATTTATTGATGTTAAAAACCTGCACTACACCAAAATTGATAATCTGAGATCGTACTTTATCCGAAAATCCCATGACAGTTCACTACACAAAGCCATAGTCAACTTATCACATTCTGGAGCACCCCTACAACTAAACAATAGTCAATTTAAGCCAAAAACCAAAGTTATCCGAGATGAACAAAAAATAGAAAACTGGAAAAACAAAGCACTGCACGGAAAATACCCACACCGTATAGACCAAACAGCATCATCAACCTGGCTAACAAAGGGAAATATATTTGGCGAAACAGAGGGATTCCTAGTAGCAATCCATGACCAAACAATAAAAACTCGAAACTATGCCAAGTATGTGGGAGAACGTGTATAGGAATTAAACAAAGAAATATGAATAATAAATCTATGTATATTATTACCAATAATATAATAAATGGACAGCAACAGATGGAGAGGACATATTTTAGTAGCTTAAGCGATATACTTAGATTTAGCAAAATACAGACAAGTTGGCAATCATTAATTGTTATTTCTATTTTTTTTTTTTTTTTTATTCTTTGGAAAATCGGCAGCTGTAGTAACATGACATGTTCTATAGAAATAACAAAATAGAACATAGAAATAATACGCGTTATACGGTTAAGCAAGATTACCTGAGGAAGACAGTTCAGAGCACTGGTGGTGCCGTGCTCGCAGTCGGACAACGTCTGACCTGTCGAGAGCGATGGCCGCCTTTTTATAGACTGCGGTGTACCCGCATGTGTTGTTTTTAATTTAAGAACACCTTCATTTTATAAAATTGAAGATAAATACAATAATAATATTATTTCCCACACGGCCATACTGACGAGCACCCTAATTGGCTTGCGATACACTATCTCAAAATTACAATTAAAAGAAAATGTATGTGTAACATCAGAAATCAATGCTTAAAGAATACTTAGGGTCGAATTATATCATGACAATACAATGCACGTATCTTTACTCGAGTTACATTACGACAATTTACTAAAAACATCACAAATTTACATCAACTAGCATCAATGTAAAATCCAATCAAATTATCCTTGTAGGAAACACTGATTAGGTCTCATGATCATAACAATTCAATTTGTCAAATGTGACCGAAATCATACTTTTTATCCTATTTACTTAAGGAAAACCAACAGCAATGATAACAATATAAAATAATACCACTATTATTTTATATTAGCACAGAGCCAATTACAGGCTTCCACCGATAAAAACTGGATAATTTAATACATACTTAACTAAAAGTCAAGCATACCGAACAGTCTACAAGACTTTACGATTTCAAACTTAAACTAAAATATACCTACAATACTCGAAAGTAATGCAACAATAGTCAACTCCATAATAACATGGTTTGAAAAATGCCACAATGCGTCGAAGTAATAGTTGAGTATGCGGTCTCTCGCTGACTCACAACTTGTGTTAAATAAATCAAGATTAATTCTCCCGGATAAAACATTAAAATTATTCATTGCTCACGATAGAAAGGTGTTCCTTCTGTAGTTGGTAGAATACGCCAAATTGCATGGCAATGGCCAAATCACATGAGCCATATAAACACCAAATCACATGGTACTAATGGTCAAATCACAGGTACCTAAATGCCAATCCTCACGGCAGTGGCCAACTCTCATGGCAGGGGTCGACTCCCATGGCAGTCACCAAATCAAATGGCAATGGTCAAATCACATGACCCCAAATGCCAATTCTCAAGGCAGTGGCCAAAGCACATGGCAGACAATTAAATGCCAAATCACAGGGCAATGGTCAAATCAAATGACCCGCATATCGCATTAAATACCCAGTACAACATCGTTGGCCATCGATATATTGCACAGCACAATTCATCGGAGCACCGATAAACGAAGAACGAAGGTCCCTTGATGATCCATTATGCAACACTCCCATTTATGTATTTATGGAGAACGGCCATGTGAAGTGAGGCAATAAATCACGACTTCTTCTCTCATTAAAGGATGAGCAGCTAGTTCCACGTCCTGACCACGGCCGCGAGCCGAATATGATGTCATTACAGTATTTCCAGCTATCCGCAAGGCAGTGCTTCGATTGACGTTGCGTATTTTAGTCAACATGATGTCTAGGCTCAAGACCGTCTACACACGCCCTCGTGTGTTATCTGAAACTAAAATACCACAGCACAGTACCATGTTCGCTCGATCATTCCTGACCCTATGGTTGTAAAAGACTATACTAGCTCTCCTCTTATCATACTAAACTCAAAACAATATTCCTTAACTCGTGGAAATACAAAACGAAATCAATAAACATTGCTAACGCTTCCACTCAGTGACGTTGATTCGTCGTACTTTTGTAATCCGTAGGTACTTATAGACTCTAGTAGTACCTTTGTAATGCATAGAAGCTAGTACAGTACTGGCCGTACTCTTGTATGTAGATAAACTACTGTTAGACTATACAGTATCTCAATATGAAATTGCTAAAATCGTAAAATAGTAAATTTAACAAGCTTTACTTTACTAAGCCCACTTTACTTTATCAGCTCGTGGTCAGTCCTTCGACCAAATCTATTCAGTACATCGTATACAGACTATCACAAGTAATGCTGTCCATCTGCCATGACAACACGTGATAATAAACACGTGAGTTACACAACAAGTAATCGTCCTAGACCCAAACCAACATTCACCGTGTCATCTCCACGAAAATAACGTTATCTCTACTGTCCAACATCAAAATTGAATCAGGATTTTACCAATGAACAGCTTCTAGGCATCAAAGTCACAAATTTCAATTACTGAGTCGTTAATCGTTAATAATGTACCCAAAATAAACATCTCAGAACATGTCACCTCTATTATTGCAAGGTGTCTGTATCTTCAAATACAATCACACAGAGCTATCCCGGTTGCTCTACCCGAACTTACAATGAAAATTTCAACTTTATAATTATCCATCAGTCGTCATCTGTGGTCAACATGATGACCATCGCCGTGATCATCTACTAGGTAATATTTCCAAACCCCGTAATTACATATTAGCCAACTCTGGAGCTTTTTATCGAAATCACATTTTATTAAAGAAATTACACTGTACTCTTGTACCCTAGACAAAACAATTGACTAGTCTCCATATTTTTTGTATTTGAATCGTAAATCATGTAGGAACTCGCCACTTCGCGTCGTCAGAAGCATTCAGTTTCCTCAGCCTCATGCGGGCGAAAAGATCACGATGTAACATGAAAACAAAGGACATTGCATTAGAAATATTGTGGGACGTTGGGATCCTTTATCCCACTTCTGATGTGGGAGAACGTGTATAGGAATTAAACAAAGAAATATGAATAATAAATCTATGTATATTATTACCAATAATATAATAAATGGACAGCAACAGATGGAGAGGACATATTTTAGTAGCTTAAGCGATGTACTTAGATTTAGCAAAATACAGACAAGTTGACAATCATTAATTGTTTTTTCTATAGAAATAACAAAATAGAACATAGAAATAAAACGCGTTATACGGTTAAGCAAGATTACCTGAGGAAGACAGTTCAGAGCACTGGTGGTGCCGTGCCCGCAGTCGGACAACGTCTGACCTGTCGAGAGCGATGGCCGCCTTTTTATAGACTGCGGTGTAGCCGCATGTGTTGTTTTTAATTTAAGAACACTACCTTCATTTTATAAAAATGAAGATAAATACAATAATAATATTATTTCCCACAAGTATATTTTAAAAGAAGCAATACAAAAGGACAAATGCCGATTATTGAGCATATTGATCACATCACAAGTGGTTGTAGTGTACTTGCCAATAAAGAATGCACACATCATCACGATAACGTGGCAAAGTACATTCACCAACAACTTGCACTCCAACATAAACTACTAGAATCAAATACACCATACTACAAATACAAGCCTAAAAATGTTTTGGATAATGATAAAGCAAAACTGTACTGGGACCGGGACATCATAACCGACCGTACCATTTTATGCAATAGACCCGACATTACACTTACGTTCAAATCCACAAAGACCACCTATCTCATAGACATTGCCGTTCCAAATACTCACAGCCTAAAGCAAAAGCACGCCGAAAAAGTCCAAAAGTGAAATACATTCCTTTAGCGGACTAGGTAAAACAGATGTGGCACCAAGAGACTGTCAGGATTATCCCGATAATTATTTCGTCAACGGGTGTGATACCAAAAACTTTACATACTGCCCTGAAAATGCAGGATCTCCACGAAAAAACCTACGTACCCCTACAAAAATCAATAGTAATAGATACCTGTTCCATAGTTCGCCGCTTTCTCAACCCGACTTCGCTAACACTCCATAATATCCCAGATATCACAGGCACGCATACACACGCATAAACCAAAATTCATAAAATCACCAGACTAGCTCACAGGAACCGAATACTTGGCATAAGCCCGTACCTGGTTCCAAATAACCGACCATATAAGAAAGTATATAAGACCATATAGTCGAGAATATAAAGAAATCTTCCTATAATAATAAATAATAATAAAAAAATATTCGTGGACAAATTCACACAGCGCCATCTAGAGCCAAACTAAGCAAGCTTGTACTATGGCTAGATAACTGATATACTACTTAAATACTTTTTAAATATATACTTATTATACATAGAACACCCAGACCCGTAACAGAAATTATAATTCATCATTTCAATTTCTGCCCGGCCGGGAATCGAACCTGGGACCTCTTGCGTGGCAGACCATGTTGACCATTGAACCACTCAGGTCGTCACTGAACTGTAACTGAACTTGTAATATTAACCATTAAACATCTGCAAGCAGTGCGATATGTTTTATTCATTTTGCCAATAAGCCACATCATTACAATCTATTTCTCCTGCTAAAGAAAGGAACTATGCAATCGAAACTGAATCATCATCCAGGGTCCGCTTCGTTCGTAAGCCGTTAGCTGTCGCATCAGACTCAGCGATGTCAATGACTACGTTTGTTCCCATTGGGAACAAATGTGGGGAAGTATCAGCACGTTTACTAACAAGCCCTGGAAACCTGCTGGCTTGCAACAGTACCCACCTTGACAGGGGCTCCCAACAATCCCTCCAAGCGATCGCGAGCCCTCAGCGGCATGGTGCTCCATCTACAGTTGCTGTCTTTGGTAGAACTCAGGGTGATTGGCATTCGGTCCTTTGGGCTTGGCACTTCTGCAGCACTGTAACGCACGTACAGCGGGGGTGCCTGCATTGCATAAATAACATATAATTCAAGTAAATAATCGTCTTGGCATTTCGGGGCCGGGCCCAGGGTCCGCCTTAACCATGATCCAGAATTTGGCAGATCAGATAATTACAATGGAGCGACTGCCATCTGACCCCCGTGACACTAGTACCAGAGGCACCTGACCAGATTGAATCATGGTTTCATGATTACACATTCAGTCGCCTGAATGTGCAGGCGTCACGATCATCATCACGATGTTTTCCCTCACCATACGAGCATCAACGTAGAAAGTACATAACTCAGAAAAGAGTCATTTGTACATGACCGCAGTGGGATTTGAGCGCGGTACCTCACGCTTACGAGTCGTATACCTTAATCACTCAGCCACCGATGCTCCTATAAATAACAGATAATTCAAGTAAATGCACAAAATCGACTTATCAAGAAGGGATTATTCCAAATGAAAGAACTTTTGACAGATTAATCGCGGTCGGTCTATAGGTAGACTTATTATGATTTTAAGCAGATGTTTAGATCATCTAGGGCCCAGAGCCTTTGGCAGGACAGAGGGCCTGTCATCTGACCTCCATACATTCAATCGCCTGAATGTGTAGTTTTCATCAGTTCTAGGAATAAAATATATTCACATCAGGCTCCCCGTAGTTCTCAGCTTTCAGCAAGAATTCATCGCCATAGTTCATTTTTTCTGTAGAGTTTTCATCCGCAGCGCTGAAATCATCATAAGTTATAGGTACTTATTTTTATACTTGTCGTAGATTAGAATAGAATAAGCCAAATTGTAACTTTATTACCTATTGGAGACTTCATTGTAATCATTGTAGTGTTAAGTTTGATGCGCTTTTGCGCCATTTACCGTTGTAAACTAATCTGTGCACGCTGCTAGCCAACGGGAATCGAATATGTCAAGTGCTTTTGTGAGGAATGCGCGTCGCTTGCGCATCGCTGCGGCGCGACAGGACGCCTAGGCCGGGCGCCGCCAGTATTGAAGAGGCACGCGCGTGATAACACGGTGTATCTACCTAATATTTGTTTACAACAATATACAATGTTGAATCCGGACTCCTTTCATTATTTCCACAATACCCTAGCCCGAGGACCCATAATGAGTGAAAACGCCCATGATTCGACATACTCAATAAGGTTAGACGACTCCTTCGCCCAGGTGGAATGACGATTTGGGAAAGACTGCAGGTGGGATATCATGAGGAGAGGCATATATGTCCAGCAGTGAACCAGTAGAAAAAAATAGAGGCAGGCGAAGGGGAGAGGGGGGAGGGATGACAAGGGTTTTCTTGATTCCGTGGGTCGTTTCCGTGGTACGTAGGACATAGATATGGACAAGATAGAAATAACCAAGACTTTCAACAATATTTAACCCTGAGAAACCCTCTTGCAATTCATTAGTCTGAAAGTCTTTGCTGAATGTAGGTACACTGAACTAAAAAGTTTTAGATAGCCACCGGTCCCCCGTGTCGCGTGTGCCTTGACGTAGGTACTATCTATTTATGTACTGAACCGATTTCGATTGTTTTTTTTTCACTAATAATAAGCTGCCCAACACTGGACTGATATTGCCTGTTGTTGATAATTATTTTATTGATGATACTGTAGACCTTCAAACGGAAATGGAGTTAAAAGGTAGTAATTTTGTAGGTATTGCCGTTATTGGCATATACGCCGAGCCCTCACGCGCCACGAGAGAGCACAACCGGGATTAACGCCAAGTTTATAAAGATGGTATACGATGCGGGAAAGTCGTGGAGCAAATGTAGTAGATTAGATAGTTTATCTACGTATATTTTTGTATTACGCATAGTGCCAGCAGGGTAGAATATTGCACAACCCCTTTCTATTTACGAGTAACGTACAACTAATATATTTGAGGCAAGGACCTCCGTAGATCAGAAAACGGGCAGCAGTGTTTTCGATTGTAGTTTTAGCACTGCGATCTCCAACCCGCCTGCAAATAGTGGAGATTATGGCAAGGAGGCTCAACGTCCAGCAGTGGACTGTTACAGGCTATTGATGATGGTGATGATGTCTCTGTATAATCCAATGGTTCTATTGTTAGTAGAAATAAATGTTAGGTAATCCACACAGCAATACAATATAGTAATAACTTTCGTACCTGAGAATAACAAATGTATTACGGCAACAAGGCGTTGTTATAGGCGAGAGCGTCATCAGGCAGCCGTCGGCGATGTTCTGAATGTAATCCACCTGCCGGTCGGTCACCAGGATGGACAGAGCAAGTCCTCCTTGCGGCTTAGCAGACGCCTTAGCTAGCATTATACAATAAAATTAGTGATTAAACAGTCCCATGGACAACGCAGTCTCATTGAATGGTATTGATGATGATGATGAGAACGTGAGGATGCCGAATAACGGGCGAAGTGGATTGGCTGGAGCCGGCATTGACCGCTCCGGTAATGATTATGATGATGATTTAACTGTCGTAAAATACTGTAACATAAATTTATAACTCAGTAGGTGATTGCCAACGATATTTAAAACTCCGGTTTCAGTATGTAAAAAGGAGAGAACTATAACAATATCACAATACCAAACAGTAACCTTTTTCGTAATTTAGAGCTTCGCTAGCCGGGCGGTTTAATATCCAAATCGTAACCGAGAGGTACCTGGTCCCACTGCGTCCATGTACCAATGACTCTTTTCTGAGTTATGTACATTAGTTGAATTCTTATCGATGCTCTTATGGTGAGGGTAAACATCGTGATGAAACCTGCAAAAACAGGCAAATGAATTTGTAACCATGGTCCAATCTGGTCACGTTCCCCTGGTAGCAAGGTCACGGAGGTCAGATGGTAGTCGCTCCACTGCAATTGCCTGATCGCCAAATCCTGGATAATGTCAAGGCGGACCCCAGGCCTTTTTAGTAATATAAATATACATGAGCGACCGTACTTGTAGGAGAGCCCTTAGACGGCGTACCAGAGGTGATACGTCACGCAAAGGAAAATTTCTTGAAGGTGATTTCATCGAATAGGAATAGAAAGTTCCGAAAAGGGTGAAAGGGGAAACACATTGCAGTAGAGACATTATGGTTATAATACAGAAAATTCCTTATAAAACCTCTATACATAAAAAACAGTTCAAGTGTTTTTCATTGAAATTGGATAAATTAATTTCTTATCAAACTAAGAGAGGTAGGGCATGCTGCAATCGAATCGAAGCTGCCCGGCTGGGGAAGTACCTCCACCTTACAGAATACAGCAGTCAAACAACACTATTTTAATAGTGTTGTGATTCTGCCGGTAAGGTTTCCAGTGATCCATGGGGAACCGTGACTTTGGCAGTGGAGGGGCCGTCCTTTCATATTCGCTGTTACGTGGCTAAGGGGGGGGTGTGTTGGCGCGGCGGTCAGGGAGACCTAGTAAAACGGCTGTCCGCTGACCGCCCACAGGTTAAACGGGCTCTCGAACCCAGGGAATACTTAATCTCCGCCCTGGGAGGCTGAGCAGCCAGTCTCGCGAAAAGTCCCTGGCGTAATGTCGTGCCGGAGGAGGAGACAGGAGTGGACTCGGATGTTACGTCAGGGGGGACTAGGGGCCCTTCCGCCCGCCGCACCAGCAGATCGCATACTTGCCAGACTGCGTGGCAGTTATGACAGCCTATTTGCTGCCAGAGCAACGTTTCGCCTTTAAACTTTGAATTATCCCCCCCAAACATGGCCAAGAAAATAAGAAAATTTGTTTTAACAGCGGCAACCCCATCCACTCTGAAGGTGGACTTTTGCAATATTAGGAGTCTTCATAGCAATGTCAATGCAGTCCATGAATACCTTGAGTCTGCGCAGCCGGCCATTCTTTTCCTGACGGAGACACAGATATCCTGCCCGGCTGATACATCATATCTGACTTACCCCGGGTACAAGCTCGAGCATAATTCTATGCGTCGTGCCGGGGTGTGTATGTTCATTCGGGAGGATATCTGTTGCCGCCGTTTACACGGCCTTGTATGGGTTCGTGTGGATTACGGTGTCCACACCCGTATCTACGATGGACACGATGCGACTTTTTGAGCACCTGAAAGTGACGACTATTAAATTCTTCGAGCAGTATCCTTCCGCTGAGTTAGTGGTTTTAGGAGATTTTAATGCCCACCATACGGAGTGGCTCGGTTCTCGATCTACTAACTATGCGGGAAGGTCTGCTCACGAATTTGCTCTGGTCTATGATCTCTCACAATTGATTCGCTCCCCAACTAGAATCCCAGATGTTGAGGACCATATAAGCTCCTTGCTGGACCTTCTGCTGACTACGCGCCCCAGTGGGTACTCCATCTCCGTGGATGCGCCTCTTGGCTCGTCGGATCATTGCCTAGTACACTATCCGACTCTTCCGGGCCCACTGGATGGCGTCGTGTCTGGCACTACAAGTCAGCAGACTGGGATGGATTGCGTGAATTTTACGCGTCATACCCGTGGAGGCAGCTCTGCTTTGCATCGGATGATCCTGATACCTGTGCCACCGCAGTCGCCGAGACCATCTTAGAGGGTATGGACTGCTTCATTCCTAACCCGCTAGTTGCTGCTGGGGCACGGAGATGACCGTGGTTTAATCGGCCATGCAGAGAGGCTCGACGAGCGAAGCAATCTGCGTACGGAGCTTGGACCACTGCTCGTCTCAATCGGGACCCGAATATTGCTGATGTAAAGCGGAAGTTAAATGCTGCCTCGAGGAACAGCAAGAGAGCGATCGCTAGAGCAAAGTTCGCCTTCGTTAGCAGAATTGGCAAGCGACTCACAAGCTACCCCTCTGGTAGCCGGGCTTTCTGATCGCTCGCCAAAGCTGCCGAAGGAAACTTTAGTCAGTCGTCCTTTCCACCACTGCGTAAACCTGACGGTACCCTGGCCCACAGTGCAATAGAGAAAGCCAACTTACTGGGTGTTCTCTTTGCCTCAAACTCGACACTGAATGATAGAGGCGCCGACCCGCCTACCATTCCGTTGTGCGGCAAATCAATGCCTGAAATATCCATTTCTCAGCGAAAGGTAAGGTGGGCTCTGCTCTCTCTAGATGTTCGAAAGTCGAGTGGGCCTGATGGTATACTGGCGGTAGTGCTTAAAGTGTGTGCTCCCGAATTGTGTCCGGTACTAACGCGCCTCTTTGGTATTCATGGAAGACTGCCCACGTGCACCCTGTGCCTAAAAAGGGTGACAGATCAGACCTACCGAATTACAGGCCTATCGCTATTACCTCCCTTCTCTCTAAGGTGATGGAGCGAGTTATAAACGCACAGCTCCTTAGTTACCTAGAAGAACACGATCTCTTAAGCGACCGTCAATATGGTTTCCGACATTGTCGCTCAACGGGTGATCTTCTAGTGTACCTAACACACCGTTGGGCCATAGCTGTTGAGAGTCAAGGTGAGGCACTGGCTGTTGGCCTAGATATAGCGAAGGCGTTCGATCGGGTCTGGCATAGGTGTCTTCTATCGAAGTTACCATCATACGGGCTTCCCGAGGGATTGTGCAAGTGGGTAACTAGCTTTTTGTCCAGCAGATGCATCAAAGCCGTAGTTGATGGCTGTTGCTCCGACAGCTTGGACATTCACGCTGGTGTCCCGCAAGGCTCGGTGCTGTCTCCAACTCTGTTCCTCCTTCATATCAATGATATGCTGTCCATTGATGGTATTCATTGCTATGCAGATGACAGTACTGGAGACGCCTTTTATACGGGTCGTGCCATAGTGGAGGAAAGTCGCAATGTACTTGGGTCTAAAATCGAGAGTACTTTATCTAATATCTCCGATTGGGGACGACTAAATCTAGTCCAATTTAACCCCACTAAGACACAGGTATGCGCGTTCACCGCTAAGAAAACTCCATTCGTTGTAGCTCCTCAGTTCCAGGATCTCTAAGAGCATACATATCCTAGGTGTCAACATCTGTAGTCCAGTGACGTCCAGTTTCGTAGTCATTTGGAAGAAAAGGTCAAGCTCGCATCTAAAAAGCTCGGTGTGCTAAATAGATCAAAGCAATACTTCGCGCTGGGACAACGGCTACTTGAGCCGCTGAGTCAGCGGAGGGATTTTGCCTCCCTTTGTGTGTGCTACCGCTTATACAACAGTGTTTGTTCTGAAGAATTGTTTGACATGATGCCTACAGCTACGTTCTATCATCGCACCGCTCGCCATCAACAGGGAGTTCATCCTCACAACTTGAAGCCAATTTGGTTGCGAACTGTGCGGTTACAAAGGAACTTTCTCCTACGCACACTAAGGTTGTGGAATTAACTACCTGGAGAGTACAACACGGAGTTCTTCAAGAAAGGGGTTAAAAGGTTTTTACGGGGTCGGCAACGCGTGGGTGATGCCCCTGGTATTGCAAACGTCCATAGGCTGCGATGACTGCTTACCATCAGGTAGGCCGCAAGCTTGTTTGCCACCTTAGTGGTATAAAAAAAGAACGTCAAAAAAAGTACGGGGAAAACAAAGGGATCGTCCAACGGGCTCGTCCAGCCGCGGAATGAACGTACAACCACACATTGAATGTATGCCAGCACAAATTTAATGTATGCCGAGGGGCCCGTCCACCTTGCAGCTCATGAGCGCACTAGTGTAACACGGTCATAGCACTCATGGGCCCCGGCACCGCGCCGGCGCGCGCACCCGCACACACCAGCCCCATCTCAGAACAAATAAAAAAAAGAAATGTCTGTCTATCAGTATCGAAGTTACCATCTGAAATTAGCATTAAAACTAAAAGAATTCTAATAAATAGGTATACCTCACAAAGCAAATAAGTAGGTACCTGGCATATCCGTAGTTACCAACTGCACGTTATATCCAAACATTACGTGACTTCCACTTATAGCAAGGGGTTTCTATGTACAGAAATAACACAAACATTAACCCCTACACTTTGACAGTAAGTACCCGTATAATAAGTAAATAATTTTACCTCCATCAGTAAATTACTGAATAACGTTCTCGATTTTTGCAGTAAAAGCTCTTTACGATCACGTTTGCGTAGAAATACCATGAATTCATGCTGCAACAAACAATACATATAGATATAATGGAAACTAATCGCATGCGTGGAATAAGAGCGTCGGTGGCCTAATGGCTAACGGGTTCGACTTGTAAGCGAGAGGTACCGAGTTCAAGCCCATGTGCCTACCAATGAGTTTTTACTCGACTGCCAATATGTTTTTCACGCGTATCTTGTATGTGTGTTTGTAAATTTCTCTATTACCTTGTATCTTCCGAACGGAAGATTTGGATTTCAACAATTAAGGTATCGTTACATTCGTCTCGTACAAACCCATGTGTCCTTAGATAGGTGTTTTTTTTTTATTAAAATGACCGATTTTGGCGCCATACTTTTTTTTGGTAAACCATTGAGTGAGTTTTTATGAAAAAGGGATTAATGAGCAGATTTCAAAAATATATGCAACTTAAGTGCTCCTTGATGCGGTTGACGATCTTTCTTTGTTTGACCGATACATGAGCTTTTGCAACTGCAGTACACTTTGTAGCCGCCGGAAGTTTTAAGAGGCAGGTGGTCTTTGGATGAACGAAGCAGCTTTCTTATTTTACTGAAAGGAGTAAAAATCCGACAATATGTATGGAAGTACAGTTGTGTTGCCCTTGCAGCAAGCAATGTTTAATTAGCTCGTTTCAATTTTTGCACTGCTTCCTGCAAAATTCTTGTTGAAATTAGATTTTAGATTTAGATTTATTTATTTCTCTTAAAGATCCTACATACACATACATACATAAAGCTCACGCCTGTGTCCCACAGGTGGGGTAGGCAGAGACTATGGACTGCCACTTTGCTCTGTCCTGACACAACTCCCTAGCCTCGCATATATCCACAACTCTTTTCAACATAATAATAATATTCTTATTACACTAGGTTAATGAAAGAGATCGTCAAGTTATAAGCATATAATTATTTCTTTCATTTTGCTATTATGAATGTCTTAGATAAATTGGATTATTTGGCTTATATTTTCAACTTTTAGAAAGTTCTAATGTAAAATTGAGTAGGTAGCACGGGCGTAGCCAGGTTTGGATTTTGGGGGGGTTCAAGATTAATGTGCATATGTTTCGATTCGTAGCCCCACCTCTCTCTTAAAATATGGGGTAATCGTAATAAAAGTCAGAAAATTCATATAAAAATACTTAGGATGTTCGTAATAAAAGTAAAACAAAGTGAAAAATTAGCGAGCGCAGTGAGCTCGCAATTTTACGAATTTAGGTTCAAAAGACCCGGGGTGAACCGAATTGATTACATGGCGCAAGTAGTGCGGATATTTATAAAAAGAGCAAGCGCAGCGAGCTCGAAAATGTACGGTATATTAGCTCTTAAAACCGCAATTAATGATACGGCGCGGGTAGTGTGCATATAAAAAAAATTAGCGAGCTCGAAATTTATACAATTTTGTCTTACGTTCGGGGTGAACATGATACCTAAATGTAACATAAACTCTAAAAAGGCTCGTCACTGTATTGTACATCATCCTAGCGGCAATTCCCGTTTCCCGTTTTACGTGCGGCGTCTGCGATCTGACCCACACATCGTCCGTCTGCCAGCAGAGGCATACTTTTCATCTCCTCTCTGAGCAGAGTGACTGTCTGCAGGCGAGGTACGTTCAAAAGTGAAATAACTCACCTCATTTTGCAACCTTCTTTCACTCCAATCTCCTATAAGAACCGAGTTATTGTAACTCATGGTTATTTAATATATTGAAACTCCACTTTCTGTTCTGGATAATAAATTGAATTTGATTAAATTAATAAGCTAAATAAAATGAATACGCAAAACGAGACACCCCCTTGACTTACTTGACACCAAAGAGATTTATACAAAACGTAGTAATGAATTCTCACCATAATTTTAGGTTTCACCATAGAGAAAAAATTTTATATACAGAAGCAGAGAGTACATTTAAGAGTTTAAATACGAGACAAAATGTCACACATCTCTATAATACACACACTAATGCAAATGCAGGGACGGAACTAGGCAGCCCATCTGCAGCAAAATATAACTCATGATGAGTTATATTTTGCTACGACTTTCTACTCGTATCGAACACAAACAAATCTGACTTGTTGTTCGCTCCAGATGACTATGCAATTTTTTTAGGCTTGCCCTTATATTTTAATATTGACATTATAATAAAAGGTAAGGTGTCAAGTGAATCAAAGCCATGCCCTGATACCTACCACCGTCTTTTCGATCTCTCGATCCTACATACCGTGAATCGGCAGTGCTTGCTTTTGCAAAAAGGAGGGTTATGATTTTGACCGGTATTAATGTTTATTTGTTGCCTCATAACTTCAAAACTAAGTAGGTACCTACCTACTTACTTATAGTTAGAAGCGTCTTCATTGTTCACAGGTTGGCCTATGTGACTTCACTAATTTAATATGATGCCCTCTAGAGAACATAGTCATGAAAAAAAAAACAAAATGAAAAGGATAGGATACATTAATAAATTAAACAAGCAGCATATTCTTTATTTTCAGTAAAAATTCATATAATGCTGGTGCAGCAGGACAGAAGGGACTTGCATCTAATTATTATCTTGTTCTTCAAAATGTTTACAACGCAGCACTTCCAATTTGCAACCCAGACATAACCATGTCTGGTCTTTAGGAAACCTAGAAAATCAAATATTTATGTGAATAAACGTAAATACGCGATTATTCCGTTGTTTCATATAATGTCTAAACATTTAAAATGTCATCTAGGTACATTTTTGGTATGGAACCCTGATACATATAAAATTGTGGACTATTCACAAGATTTGAGTAATAAAATACTATACAATAAATACTAAGTGCGACCCTGTTACCATCAAAATATTTTCGTACCTATTTAGACACCGAAATATTGCTCAATTTGCCAATAATTTTAAATCTATCTCTAATGGCATGTTGTTTTAAGGTAAAGCATTTCAATTATTGCAAATTCACACTATTTCGATGCATATTTTTGTAACAATTTCTAAAATTTATTTCGGATCGCCGCGACCACGAATGTTTACTTACCGGTGAAAGGATAATCCAGGTGTATTTCCATACTTTGCGCTTTCACATAAATGTGCACTAAATTACACACAAAATTACAATCTTTTAAATGGTTTGATTTAAATTTTATTACGAAATTATAAAATTTACACCGATCTTTCAAAAGAAACGTCAGGTCGTTAGGCCCTCGAGCAATATGTCGAACGTTCAAAACATTGCGCGCGTCATTTTCCGTGAACTTATTCCAATGGATGAAAAAACGGGATAGCACGATTCATAATCATTGTAGAGCGAGCGAACAGGGAATATTTGTGATTTGTGTTTAGTCTGTTATGTCTGTGGGTTTCACCTTCCTTGAATCAGTGTTGTGGGCAGTACAGACAGATACGACGAGAAATGTTTTGTTCAAATTTGAAATATTTTAGTAGCTTGTCCGCCGGATGATTTCACCAAGGCTTCCGTGACATACTTTTAAGGAGGACCAGGACAGACCTTTAACACTTAGAGGGCAATGGCGAGATCGGGCATAGTCAATTAAGACATTTATTTTTCTCCCGTTCGATATTCTTTTGGGCTTTTCGGGCGGAATCGAACCGTACTGCTGGAAGGAACTTCCGTGTCTCCGCCTAAGCGAAACTCGTCGATCAGACACCGTACGGGAGACAAGTTCTCACCACCAACCTGAAAGCTGAAAGCTGCTCCACACCAAGGAGCTGCTGTGCCCATTAATCAGCAACGCGATGGCGGTTCATAAAGTTGGTACGCCGCAAAACGTGCTGAAATATAGCCAAACACCTAGAGAAGCAATTCACGACCAACACCACCGCCCCTCGCAGACCGTCCGTCGCAACGGGCGGTGAAGCCTACCTTTCGACCCCTCCCGCCGCTCCCCGACGACGCCTTTATATCGCCCAACTCAGAACAAATTAAACCACGTTAACACACTAGTTATTGTTTAATATTTACTAAAGTGCTACCATGTTTATTTATTTTTATTTATTTATTAGGCACATACAACAAATTACAGCCATAAAACAATATTGTGCATAATTTCTTAATTGTAAGTACCACATGTAGTACATGTTAAAGTTTAATTTATTTATTTAAACTTCGTGGACGATGAGGTACAAAGACGGACATGAGTCGCACTTAACCAGAAATCGATTAATAAAATTTATAAAGTTGAGTCCCAAGGATCACTCACATTCAAAAACTGTTAAATTAATAGATCTAAAATGAATTGCATCTAAATAAAGATAAATATCAATACCATACAGCCAAGAGATTATGATAATGTCGTCAGTCGTTAGAGCGCGCAATCTATTATTATTTGAGTGTTCAATAACGAATATTTATTTATTTATTTATTTTATTTTATAACCATTATGAGCCGGCTTCGTTATTGAAGACTATTTAAAATTTGTCGGTTTATTAACTTTGGTGTCAACGTCTACTACGTCACAATTCCATGAAGGAGGGCGCTAGGTCTTGTTATGATACGTCATTATTCTAATATCACAATAATTCGTTTAATTTTTCGTCACGTTCCTTATCCATATTCATTATCCATGTTGCATTGTTCGTGGCATTCGATTTTTGTCATAGAATACTACATGCTTCCGGTGTTGCTACATAAAACGTAGAACTAGCGCCACCATTGACAGGTCACCTCTGTCGCTGGTCAAGCTATATAAGTTTTTCGGTAAAGAGAATTTGCATCTAGATTCCAGGCCAGAAAAAACATTGAAAACAATAAAAAAGAACTTTCAATACTGTCATTTACATTTTTTTTACAAAAATACGCACTCATGCAAGCAAACAAAATACGAAATACGTAAATGAGCGATTCTACTTTTATCTTCTGATAAGCAAACGATTTTTTATGTTCAATTTAGGAATCATAATTGTGAAAAGTGACAATGTTACTTCAGCTGTATTTATTTACTATTGCTGTAACGTATTCAAGAAGTCAACGAATGTCCTCAGTAGCGAGCTCTTACAAGAAAGGAATGGAAGCTTACAACGGAGAGAGATGGTCTGAATGTATATCACAATTTGAAGGTTCATTACATTTATATAAACTCTACAGAACTATTATCATCAACTGCAGATTCCAATGCAATTCTAAAGTTGATGATCCACAACATAAAGACATTGAAGGCCTAAAAATGTACGAGCAGTTCTTTAAATCCAAAAACTGTCTAAATAAATGTGAATCACAAGGCTTACAACATGTTAATCTAATTGATGACTTGGAAGATTCCATGATAATAAACATGCAATTGAGAAAACCATACGAATTTTTACATATTTGTTATTATCAAATGAATGCCTTGCCAAAAGCTGCTTCAGCAGCATACACATATTTTGTGGTTCACCAAGAAGATGAAGCCATGAAGGATAATATTCATTACTATATTAAGCAACCGGAAGTAGATATTAAGGAAGTAGTTGATTTATTAGGTGAAGATTTCGAAGTTATGTACAAGTTGGGGCATGAAGCATATGGCAAGAGTAACTGGGCTGAAACTGTGGCAAGTATGGAAGAGGTGTTAACAGACTATATATCCTGGGAAAATACTTGCCGTATAGAGTGTGAAAGGCAACCTCAGCAAGATTGGTCTCCAGAGATTACTATAACAATATCAAACACACTTGCATCTCTTTTGTTCTGTAAACAACAGTGTCAAGATAGAGTTGCTAAGTTAGGATATAACTCTGGTCCAGAATTTCTGGCAGACGTGCTTAATTTTATCCAAATATCATATTACCATCTGGATAGGATCAGAGATGCAGCTAAGGCTCTAACTAGTTATTTGTTATTAATGCCTGATGATGAACATATGCTAGAAAATAAAGCAATGTATGAAACACTCGCTACCAATGATGCATTTATTGTGAGATCAGATATTGATTATTATTATAAGAGAGACAATTATGAAAAAGAGCTACTAAAGCTTTTTCATGGGAAAAGTAGCAGTCATGACATTGATTCTAACACCATTTAGATTACCATATGCAAGTTACATACAGTAAATACCAAAGATATTGATTTTATAATAACATAAGTTACAAAGTTATTTTTAATTGTTATGATTAATAATATTAACAAATTAAGTTTAGGTGAAAGAACTATGCACACTGATGCAAAAATAAAGATAGGTGCTGTGTATAAAATCATGTGCTGTTTTTATACTTCTACATACCTTCATATAATATCAAAGTTAACATTTTAGTAACAACAGGTACTTTATACATACCTAAATAATATTAATAGGTACAACTTGCCATTTTTAAATTACTTTTTAATAATATTGTTGTAGTCAAATATTTTGAATTCATGTGTCATCTTTGTAGGATTAACTAAATTACTAAATATATGTGCCATAATATTACCTAGTCATATAGACTCAATAAAAGCTCATAGTAGGTACTTGGGTTGTCATGTCCTTTTCTCGCTGTTCTGTTACAACCTACAGGTGTTATTTTTTTAAATAAGATGTCAATTGTTGTGTAAGTTCATATATCTTGATAGTGCCTATATTTTGTAACCTTTTTTTACTCTTAATAAAATTTGTTATATACATATATGATGCTGTTTGTATTCCTTAAAATTATTGGACTAGACCGTAACTTTCTTTTTTACTTAGGCCATAGTTGATATTGCATGCACTGCATAAAACCTATAAGCATTCGAATTTTACTAGTACAAGTACAACCCTCCTGTAGAATCCCTGGACATAGTCATATTGTCAATGGGTCAGTGCATATTTGAAAGTAGCAAGAAAATAAAAAATTGGATTTAGTACAGTAAGCAGTAGTTTGTGCAGCGTAAACACTCATATTTTGAACACAATATTGGCATGGAAAAAGAAAAACCAGATAGGTATACGAATTTTTGGTTGATTAGCTTGGAATCACCGGAAGTTCTTACAAAAATTGCCAGCCTCACATGTACAAAGTAAAGTACCTAATCATCAGGTTTTAATAAGATTCATACTGATCTATATCACGAATTCACGATATCCAATCATTTACACCGTTAAATTTAATTCTACGGAAAAAAACAATAAGTATTTTAATTAAATGAAATGTCAAGTATGTAGCTATTAAATGGCAATACTAACAGAATTAATCGCAATGGCGACACTTACGATAGGTGTTGCGCATGGTTTGCCGCCAGAGGGCAGTTCAATTTTCGTTCTGTCAGAGTTGGAAGGTGTTGGATTATTCGTAGCTATAATATTTCCTAAAAAGTAATTAGGGATTTACTTATTTGTACAGTGATGGTGCCACAGTATTAGGTAATTTTAATTTTCTACATATCTAATCAAGGTTCAGCATTTCCAATACAATAGTGGTCTAACAATATTGTCACACATGAAATGGGTGTTAGAGAATAGGGTTGCCATGTGAGTGAAATTCCCCTAATATCGTGTTTCATTAATATTTCGTTCCAGATTTAGAGAGGTAATAATAATGATTATTAGATAAGCGTTTGCACAATATGAAATATATGTAGGTAGGTAGTTACGGACTATTTTACGACAAGTAAAGAATGATTTCCTTATAGATTATTAAAATAACAGATGGACGTACTTTTAAATTAAAATACAACTAATTATTATTTTTCAGGTGCAACACTAAGACATAAGTGGTGAACGATAAACAGAACCCACAAAATGGAATCATTGAATGAGAAACTAAGCATTAAAAATTTGCTGTTTTCTAAAGCAATTCCAAATTATATTGTCCCTGTTCCAGTAAATGGCCACAAACTCTACATTTGCACCGATTGTGGCGACAAGTATGTTACTATATTATTCCTACATAATTATTTTATTTAGCTGTGTGGCGCCCGGCGAGTAAAATAAATCGCCCCTTTCATTGACAGGAATAAGTCGTACAAGGCGAATAATGTCATAGCATAGAGGATAGAGGTAGGGATCCGACTTCCTTACTCAAATTGACTGAAATCGCTCTCGTGTCATTCCTGAGCGAGTGAGATGGCGATACTACGTTACAATACGGCGAAGTTCAATTTGAATTATGCGCTTATTACACATGACTAAATTCAGAAGCAACTAACTTCTAATTTTAGAAACTTCTAATTACACTGTTCTAAATTCATTTACTGGTTTAAGCGTCACGAAGTCGGACGTGTTGCGTAAGAGAATGGCTGCAGTATTTTTTTATTCCCGCCAATCTGTTTTACTTTTTATTTAGATGTTACATAACTGCTTGAGATTTATATGAAACCTAAACATGATTCTTATGAGTAACCGATAATCTTGGCGTTAATGACACTCTCGAATAATGTTCAGTTATATTTATTTTAAATATGATATCTCTAAAAAGACAGTAGTATGATTTTTATACTGAATTTTATTCATACAAAATCTCACACAGTTAAATTACCAAGCAAAATTGAGTTTCTGAACGTCCATCTGAATCAAGTGAGTTACTAAATGGTATTAAGCGCACTCCACATGTGGACAGTTCCGCGGGAACACGAGAATGTAGAGGGAGTATTCGCCTACATTCGTGTAGTCCCGTGCATTTTTGGCATGTCTCGCCTATTTCATAGACTAAGTAGAGATAGGTTGTTGTCGTCTCGATTCGATCGATTTTATATTTATATTTATATATACTAATATTCCTAGCTCTTTTTCCCGTAACAGGTTCGGGGTACACTTGACTATGATCCAGGATATTAGTAGATCAAGTAATTACAGTAGAGCAGCTGCCATCACCTCTGTGACTCTGTTTACAGCAGATTAGCGATATTACACCGATGAATCGATATAATGTTGACACGTTTTTACACCCACCACATCCCTAATAGGCGGGAATGTAGAGGGTCGACAAGTCCTGGCAAAAGTTTCGCCGAAAGTTTCGGCGGACATGTGGAGTACGCTTTATATAAATGCGTTTCTAATTAGGCTTCTAAATTCAGAAACCATACGTTCTTCTAAACTTGCTAAATGCGATTACATTTGGCTGAATTCAGTAACTGAATCATTTAGTCTACTGAATTTAGGTATGTGTAATAAGCGCATTAGGTTGTCGGTCGCGGCCCTGGTATATAGTAGGTACATTTTGCGTCAATCTTTATAGCTGCTCCGAAGGTTATATATAGATTATGCATTGTTAGCTGTTATAAATAATATTTTTGGAATGTACTTCCGAACCGCCGAAAAGATTGGCGAAAAATGTACCTACTTCCATAAACAAGACACCAAGCCCGCAGCGATTCGCAACGACATCTTGATGCAAAATGTATTTTTCTCAAAATGTCATCACCACCACCAACATAGCAGTCCACTGCAGGACTTAAGAGCCTCTCCCACGAAAGGTTATTGCCATAATCTCCACGCTTGGCAGGCGGGTTGGAGATCGCAGTGTTATAAGTATAACAATGGAAAACGCTGCTGCCCATTTTCCAGCCTACGGAGAATCTAGAACTTTTGTCTCGATAACATTAGTCGCCTTGTACGACACCACGAGTATAAGGGGTAAGAGTGTAAAATGTCATAGCTACTGCAAAATAAATCTCATATCATTATTGGTGTTCGCAGATAATATAAATGGCATTTTGCTAACATAACGCTCTAAGAATTAGTAATTTCGAACAATTCGTATGTGTTATTTTCATTTTGAGAATCTAGTATACTTTCAACGCTACACCACGCAAGCGTCGAGATTATGGGAGTACTGTTTAGGCTGATTAGTAATAATTATTGTTAGGCGAGAACAAGGATAAATTTGTTTTGCTGCTAATTTTATGTCACCCAGAACATTGAATACCTGCGACCTAAATAGTGGCATAAACAATAGCAAGAGTAATACACTTTTCTGTCATATCATGAAGATTGACCGAAGCAACACTGCTACACATTACTAATAATTAACAAAATAGTACCCATATTGGCTGACCTTTAATTTAATCATTCTATAATGGGAATTTTTGTTTTATTGTCCATCAAACTGAAAAATGTAATGGTAATAATGGGAAACCAATTTTTAAATTGAAATATTTTAGTTATGAAAACTCATGTGCTGTATATGACATACGTACATGGTTCGGCTATAGCTAAGGAATTTCAAGAGACCATTATCGCGCTTATTTTCAAAGTTATTCAAAAATTCTGTTGATATGCTAAGACACCATATACATTATCAATAATTAATCATTACTCAGCGTGTATTTAAAGGAAGTTAGGTATCTATCTATGTTAAAAAAGTTAACAAATCCCATCTCACCACATTCAATTCTTTGGGATCTAGATACACTATATGCTTAGTAGCATTCTGAAAATTGCACGCTTTTTGAAATAAGCATGCTTATTTCAAGCAAAGTGTACACAAGTAACAATACACAAACGTAACATGCTACTAGCATGATTTTGTGCTTGAAATAAGCATGTGTCTTATTAGTACCTTTATTCTAACCTAAGTACTACTTCACATCTAAGAACCTACTTAATATTTTCAGGTTTATCCTGGAATCGAGCCTCGAAGACCATGTTCAGCGAAAATCCATCCAAATCACATATCAATGTAAACATTGCACGCGTGCTCAATTATTTTACAATAGATGTAACTTTCTGGCTCATATAAGGACACATTCCTTTAAAACAGCAACAATAAACGTAACAGATATAAAAGTAGAGCCATTACCATTGGAGTTTTTTAAAATGGAAATACTCAACAAGGAAGATTCTCCGCAAAAATCACAATCGGAAACTCTTAATAAAAAAACAACTTCGAAATGTATTTGCAGTGAGTGCAAACAAGATATAACAAATACTGGAGTCATCTACAAAGATCGAGCCAAACACTTTATGCAGTATACGAATCAAACTCATTCCTGTCCAGTATGCATGTTTACTTTACCAACCAACTGCGCTCTTAAAGCCCACTTACGTTTACATCTAAAGTGTCCGCCGTATTTTTGTTCTGAATGTGGAATTCATCTCCCTACTAAAAGTATATCCTATCCCTACGCTCATGACTGTCAAGGTTTCAACATGATGCGAGCAACAGCTAGATTATTATGCCCTTCGCCTAAGTGTTCTCTTTTTCATCCAAATGGATATCAAGAGCATTTCAAAGAAAATCACTTGAAAACCGTGTACAAATGTCCCTATTGTTATGTAGGATGTTTCAGCGATTCCATAATGAAGAAACATCTTAAATCTCACAAGTTTGAGGGTAAGCCTGGCTTACTATTTTTTCAATGTGAAATATGTCCTGCAAAAATGATGGTACAAAGTCACGTGGAGACACATATAAAAAACCACCAGAATAATGTCATCTTTCCTTGTTGGGCTTGTGGTACCATATTCAAAGACATATTAGGTCTAATTGATCATAAACGGCAAAGACATAACCTTAGTGGCGAAATTTTCTATTGGATCAATTCACTAACCACGAAGTCGAAAAAAATATACCGAGTTGTTAAAATGTGCGATCAGTGCAAAAGAAGTTTCACATACAAATGTGATTTCGATCAGATCGCTAATCTTCCTAAAGAATGCCCCTATCAATGTTTTCTTCAATCTCAAATTATTTGTCACATGTGCAAACAGAAAGTTTCCCAAGATTGGAAAGAAATTAAAAAGCATTATGCTAAACATCACAAAAAATATCGTTGTCTTGATATCAAAGTTGTTATAGAAAAGATGGACATTGAAGAGCAGTTAAAAAAACAATCAATTCGCATAGGTACGCGAATGGCGACTGATGTCAAAAGACTATTAAAAAAGAAGAACAAAAACCCTAAGAAGAAGAAGAGCCTTTCGCTTCCTAATGTTATGCATGACACAGGAGCGTCTGTATCCAGTTCTTCAAGATTTAAATGCAAATATTGTGAGTCTGAATTTAAAAACAAAATAATATTAGAAAAACACATCCTGTGCCATAGAGATCCGTGTATGGCATATCAGTGCATGGAATGTGGTCAATCTTTTGTAGTTAAACCATCATTTTCTACTCACCTACTAGTGGAACATGGGATTGCAGATGTTGAAGATTATATTTCAAAAAAGGAATGTTATAACGAAAATGCTTTAATGAAATATGGCTCTAATAGTATCGAACCACTTCGTAAAAATCAATGTCGAATATGCAGGGAACAGTTTAATAACGCTGATGATCTCGAGAAGCACTTCAGAGTTCATGGAATGGCTTTCCTAATGCAGAACAATAACAAGTCCAATAGTCCGTAGCCAAAAGTAGTTTTACCTAAGTACCTACACATATAATCTAGATTATAATATAAACTATTGTACAAGTCGATAAGAGGGTTTTTAACCCCCGACGAAAAAACAGGCAAGTTTGACGTGCATATCTTTGGCTTTGTGTGTCTGCCTGTAGCATTATAGCTCTCAAATGGATAGGCCGATTTGGATGCGGTTTTCTCTATTTGAAAGCATTAATTTTGAACGTGAGATGGTTCTTAGCTTTGTTTCAATAAAAGCAGTTCTGTAGTTTAGAAAATATTTGAGTTTAAGTATACTTGGTCGGGGGTTATTCCATTTTTTCTGTCAGGTTATTTATTAGTTAATTTTGTCATCAGACTGTTATGTATATCTGTCTGCACTTCTTAATATAAAATATTGAAATCTACATAAGTACTTTGTTTTTATCTTTTTGGACTGTAAAAACTGGGTCTCTCCGCCAATATAGGATTCTTTTGATATCTCATATTTTAATTGCACTAGTTGTAAGCATTTTCTAAAACCGAGTTGACGGGTCTTTTGATAAATGAAAGCGTGCCGAAATGAAAACCGATAACCAGAGTTAAGCAATGTTTGCAGAGTACGGAAACTGGATGGGTAATCGTTTCATACTTTGAGACTAGTCGAACTTCAGCACCGCCACGAACTCGCCATTAATTAGGTGTGCTTTCTAATGCCGTTAGTGAAGCGAGGTTGACTAAGGTCTTCCGCTGGGGAGCCTGAGACGGGTGGAACAGTCTCAGGAACCGATTGGCACCTGAGATGGTATTATACGGTTAAACTAAAGCTAAACATCATCATCATCACAGCCCATAACAGTCCACTGCAGGACTTAGGGTTTATTCTGATAGGGGAGGTTGTTGCCATAATCTCCACGCTTATCAGGCGGGAGATCGCAGTATTGTAAATATAAAAATAGAAAACGCTGCTGCCCATTTTTCAGCCTACGGAGACTCTAGAACTTTTGCCTCGAAAACATTGGTCCCCTTATACCACACCGACGAGAGTAACGGGTTGGTGTTATTCTACTCTGCCGGACACCACACGGCTGTCTGCCTAAATAAATATAAATTATTTTCTAGTATATAATATTTAGCGTGATTTCATATGATGTGTTCAGTGCTGTACCTTTTATGAGAGTCCGAACTATGGCAACATGAGAGGGAAACTAAACAATAATTAATTCTCTAAATAAATTATACGTGTTTCCAATTTGTCACATAAATTCATCATAGCTCAGTGTAAAAATATACTACGTGTATACATAGGTCATTTTACATAGGTATGTTTTGTTTATTAAAGCAACTAGGGCCAAATGCTTTAGTTTTTGCATCCTATCGTTGATAGAAATATTTTTATGAATGAAGATGTAGAATTAATTGCCGGTATTTATTTTAATAATTTTCATAGTATTATTTTAAAAGTCTTCTTTGAGAGCTAATTACTTTGAAACAGCAAAAAAATATAACAAACTAAAAATACACCAATAAAGCGTATTTCATGCCGATTCTAACAATATAAATTTCAAGAACCTCTTACATCTATAAAATGGTAAAAAAAAGTCACTCTCTAAGAGGCGATTTACCTTTCTTACAACTTGGTTGTATTATCAAGCTACTATGGTAAGTTTGGTATCGTTTTCATATAAATAGAAGATGCAGAATTCATTTCTGGTATTTATGTCAATCATTTTCATAGTAATATTTATAATAAATCGTAAAAAGGTAAACAATTTATGTTTTTTTTTGTTTTGATAGCTGTTGCTGTTTAGCTAACTATGAGTTCAGCCAAAAATATGAGTGTAGATAAAGTAGTATATGAAAGTGCATATAGTTAGGTATTAAAACACTCGTCTCAAAATATTATCATACTCGGCTACGCCTCGTATAATAAACAGACACTCATGTTTTAATACCCCCTTTTATATGACAGTTGCATAAACTACTATTTCGATACAGCTGTAATGAAAATAGTATGGGAAATGATGTATCGAAAAGTATTTTTTTTTAATTTTATAGACGCTTGAAAAAAGTGTATCCTTAAACGACTGTTTTCGAACATGTAATTGGAACATTGCGCTATGAGTGTAGATGAAAAATTTTAAGGTTCTGTATGGGAACGATCCAATACAGTCTCTACTAATCAGGTAATTACAGTGAAGGGACTGCCTGTAATACAGGGTGTTACATAATATATGTATGAAGCCGTGAACTCGATGGAGTGCTAAACGTATTAAAATGTCGTATCGTATTATGTAACACCCTGTATAATAAAATGTTTAAAAACCTGTTTTACAGCTGGTAAAAACAGAGTAAGAATAGGTACTGCCGGTTATCTGGATAACCGGTTGGCATGTTCTAGTACTTAAACTTAATCGTTAATACTTTAAAGTCATATATTCATTCATTATATTTTTATAATATACTTAACATTTACGTTGTTTTATTTTAATCAAATAGTTTTATTTAAACATTATAATTATACCTAAGGCCGATTTCAGATCTGTCCGGGATATCCTGAGATCGCCCGGAGCGTGTTTTAACAATATTTTGTCTCTGCTCCGGGATCGCCCGTACGGCTCCCGCAAAGCTGTGAAATCGGCCAACTTTATACAATTCAACACCTCTGTACAACACAATCTAAAATATTGTCAATAAGTACAGGCATTGTCGTCAATCGTCACATCGTTATTACGTACAGGTGTCCATGGTACCTTATTTACATGTAAGCTTAGCCTCCTTTATGTAAGGCAATCAAAATTTTTCCTTAACTCTAATAAGTCATCCTGTCAATAATTGATCGAATCAATTAGTGAATTCGTGACAGAACGATCCTTAATATTGCAAAAATTACATTTTTTTTAAACTCAGTGACAGGAAACTAATACCGCCGTAAAATCAATTTATATGTA
Organism: Blastobasis adustella; assembly: GCA_907269095.1. Classification (NCBI taxonomy): domain Eukaryota; kingdom Metazoa; phylum Arthropoda; class Insecta; order Lepidoptera; family Blastobasidae; genus Blastobasis; species Blastobasis adustella. The sequence continues at coordinate 9,398,621 of OU026123.1, read as the reverse complement.
TAAAGGATGATAAGATGAAGATCCTCTCAGAAAACATTTGCAAATTGGGCATCTCCTTTCCTGCTTCAGTGACCTTTCCAAACATCTCATGCAATAAACGTGACCTCATTTTATTGAAGCCAAAGGATTATTTCCTAACTCATCCCAGCAAATAGCACATTTTCCAAGTTTTCGATTAGTTTCTTTCGCGTTTGTTTTTTTTAAGCGTGGTTCAGAGTTGTAGACCTGAAAATCAAACTTATTTAACTTATGAAGCATAGACCACCAAATACTTACAGCAAAGAAAATTTTGTATTTTTTACCTTGTCATTATTTGAAGAACCTTTTGATTTTCGTTGCTTATTATTTTTGCTTATACAAGAATTTATTGATGAGTGAAAATAATAATATTATAGGGGTACCACGACCATGGTTACTTTGATAGATTGCGGAAAAATGAGCATTATTTTACTGGCAATAATAAACTATATAGAGGAAATATAACTTTACGCTATTGAGTAGTCAATAAACTTAATAAGCCGCCTTCGTTATTGTACACCATTTAAAATTAGTCGGTTAATACTGTCTAACTCGACAATTTTTTTTTCTAGGTGCCAATGACAGGTCCACGAAACTTTGCTAACAGGTGATGGCGAGTCTGTCGATCTATGTTTTTTAATTATTGGTTATACGGCTTTAGTGCCTAGAATCTTGATAAGTTATTTTAAGCCAGACATGTCAAAAAGCGTTCTTATTATTGGCCCTTGTCTATTGTCAACCACAGAACATGACATAAACATAGACTTATCATTTTTGACAGGACAGATTACTCTCCAAATTACAATTGCGAAAAGCAACTTTATATTCATACACTATTGTCTATTTTGCGTTGTCATGGGAAAAGAGGGCAACCCTATATGTATATAACATATGCACGTAGATTTTATTAGACAGATAATATATTATAGATAGATATTCATCCATGGATATTAGAAAGAAGTATATGGCCTCTGTTCTACGACATATTTTTGACAGAAACGGTTCAATCCGTAAGACTTGGCTGAATGAGCTAAATTCCTTTGCCTTTCCTCTTGTTGATTTGTCGTGTTCAGTGTGACCATTTGTGGCAGATTTCTGCCATTTTGGTAGATTTGTCTTTTGATTTTTCAGTTGGGCAGATTATGGTGACCAACGAGAGATTTTCAGACAGCTACTTTAAAAAGTAGAAAGTGCAGCTCGGCGTTGCCTCACTAGATGGCGCTGCTTAGACAGGATTCTCAAGTATTGAATTTGGAAACCGAAGTTACTCGGAAAGTTGTTTCGTGAAAAGATACTTAGTTTTAATACCTTTTTGAACAGAAAACAAACAAAATGTCCGCATTTTTATACATTTAACGGTCTCATTTTTTTAATTTTTGAGAATCGCCGTCTATAACAATTATTTGAAGTATTTATCTTTTTACTCGGCTCTCGGAAATGATGGATTTAATAGATTCTTGAACAAACCTCTCCTTCAATAATTTTTGAAGGACTATATTGTAATTTGTCACTTATGACTTAACACAAACTATTGACTTAAATCAATCAACTAGATGTTAAGTCAATGATAGCTGATTTCAGTTATGGGGTTAATATCTACAGAGAGCCTAGGTAGGTACCTTTTTTTTTTACAAACAGGCAAGCGGGCCACCTGATGGAAAGTGATCACCCAGCAACACCAGGAGAGTCACCAATGAGTTGCCCGCCTCTGAAGATACCTCTTTTACACCTCTTGAACGATCCCATATCATAGTCCAAAGGAAACACTGTGGCTGGGAGCTCATTCCAAATCCAAATCGTACGTTCTTTCAAACTTTTGCGTGGTGACCAACAGAGGGTCTACGTAGTGGGGATGAGTACCCAGCCCACGGCGGGTGGCGCGATAGCGGAATTGTGCTGTAGGCACCAGATCGAAAAGTTCCTCGGAACACTCCCTATTGTACAGCCGATAGAACACACACAGGGAGCCAAAGTCCCTTTGGTTAGCCAGTGGTTCTAACTTGCTTGTTTGTATGGGATCATCGAAAATTTGTATGGCTGCACATTTGCAAATTTGCACTGAGACACCCGAAACGCGTCTGAATACTCCGTCTTACTAACAAAACGAGCGTACTGCATCTCTCCATCACCTGTAAATATAGTTTTGCCAACCTCTTGCCACATTACCTCGCCTTCAACATTTCTATCTTTTATAAATAGTTGGACGTAATTGCGAAATAAAATCGTTCTGTCTGGGAGGCAAATAACTAATAACCACATGACTACTCTTAAGAACTCACCCTGTCCTAAGTAAGTACACTGAGATTGAAGATCTGCTTAAGGACCTACTATCCACTAGATACCACAACACACACACACACACGCCCAACATTACAGAAACATAAGCACACATACAAACGTATGCGCATAACGTATTTTAATGTCATACGGTAGGCAAATAGGCAAGCGGGCCACCTGATGGAAAGTGGTCACCACTACACGGGACATTAGCAACACCAAGAGTATTGCCAATGCGTTGCTCACCTCTATAACACGTTGCTCTGTCAGCAAAAAGGTAAATGTCACTCCACTGCCAAAGCCACGGTTCCCCAAATGCCCACCCCATGGACCACTGGAGACCTTACTCACCGGCAGAAAGACAATACTATTTAATAGAGTATTGTTTAGCTGCGGTATTCTGTAAGTTAGAGGTACTTCCCTAGTCGGGCTTCTCCAATTCGAACAGGATACCCCGCTATGCCCGACCTCTCTTAAACCTTAACTTTTTTCTTTTTCTTGCACCATAATAATATTATAATTATTTTAGTTTTTTTGTTCTAGGTATGTCTTAAATTACAATACTTCCCTAAACTATAATAATACCTACCATAATGTAAAAAATAGTATTTTAAATAAAAAATAATACTTAATAACTAAACTTAAATTTAGTGCTTAAGTTTTATTAAATATTAACTACATCATTACAGTCACTACAACTACTTATAACAATATTACTATTACCTACGCTATTCCCTCTATAGATGCACACGCAACATATTCTAAGATTAGTAAATAAGCTTACTATAATAGATACCACTGTTTCTTTAGATAGATATTCTAGGCCTCTACGATACAGTCCTAGTGTGGAGGTTGCCATTACTTATTCCTACATCTTTAATGTGTTATATAAATGTGTTTCTAACTTTAATGTAACCATTTTACTTGCTTAATAAATTATTTGTATTTGTATGTTATTACGGGAAAATAAAAATACAAATGCATTATTTGTAAAACATTCATGTATTAAACGAAAAAGAATCATGAATTAACGCTGCAAGTCAGCAAAAAATAATAATGTATAGGAGTACCACGACTTCAAGGCAATATCACTCGACGCTATCGAGTAGTTTGTAACCTTAATAAGCCGCGTTCGTTATTGTACACCATTTAAAATTAGTCGGTTTATACCTACTGACTAACTTTGGTGTCAATGTCTACTGCGTCAAATGTTGGCATATTTGACAAGAATCGTAATTCCATGAAGGAGGACGCTAGGTTTCTTTCCGAAACGTCATTATTCTAATTTCACAATCAGGACATGGTAGTTTACTTTTTCATCACGTTCCTTCTTATCCATGTCCCATTGTTGGCGAATTCGAATTCTGTGACAAAATACTACATCCTTCCGGCGTTGCTACATAAAACGCAGAACTAGCGCCACAATTGACATGCCACCTATGTCGCGGTCAAGCTATAATTATGACATGTTTTGGCGTTATTATTCAGAGGGCTTACCATGAGCTCTTATAGCAGGACCTAAATAGAAGTGCCCTGCTTAGAACAAGACAAGCTAATGTGACATGACATAGCACTGTCTCGTTCTTCGCGTGGCAGTTCTGTTAAGGTCCTGTCATTAGCGTATCTAGGGCTATTTTCCATGGGGGACCTGGCCCCTGAGGTGGCTGGTGAAGCCGAGTCAATCGCCAATATACAGCCAGTTAGCACGAAATTTTTCTCTTATGTTTGGTACCCGACTTTTGAAAAAATAACTCAACCTTTCATTATAATATAATTTAAGTAGTTGTAAATTTGACATTTTGTTTAAATAAATGCGATACAAGCTGAAAAAAGAAAAAGTCATTCAACCAACCTAGAGTCGAGGTTTTAGTCCACCATCATACAATACATATCTACACTCCTTTGAAAAAAAAAGTAAGTAAATTTGTGGATTCCTCGATTGTACTTAATTGAAATTATGTTTGTATGAAGTTTTTTGTGTCCAGCCCAGAATTTCGTATCGGTCACATATGCATTTTTTTTTCTATGGTTTCGGTACATCCTGAGGAGGGCACTAGACCTTCTTGCGCCTATGGGTACATTATCTGTTTTTAAGATGGTCACACTGATTGTATTTTGTCATTTGTTGTGTCATTCATTTGTAAAAATTGTGAACTGCTCTGTGGAATTGGATCAAATCACTCGTACAAGTTTGTGTCACTCGTAAAAGAAGTGTTTGTGCGTGTGTTGTATTGTATACCTATTATTTTTATTAGGCAATAATCAGCAATATTGTTTAAACATCGTGCTTCTATACTCTTTGTGATATTGTTGTGAAATTTCGTCAACACTAGAGTCAACACAACACAACAGCAGCAAATCAGCTGCAAGAGACACGATCTGTTTTGATTCATCATTGAATTCCATTCTTGCATCTCATATTATCATTTGGATATATTGTTTCGTTGTTCTGTTTTCAAATAAAAAATCTCTGAAATTAGTCATGCATTTAGGAGTCAATATATCCAATGCATTGCAGCAACTGGAAAGTGTTAAAACTGCTGTCGACCAAAGCGATGATCCCAAGTTAAAGGTAAATCAGTCTTTATTTATTGTTTTTATAACTCGAATTTACATGCTTACATTATCATGTTATAACAAGGTTAAAACATTTTGGATATGTTAGGTGGGCTAACCCTAGGAGATCCGCCGGATCCTTAAGGAGCCATGACAATAGATTTTCTATTATGAATTCCTTGGATCTTGACCTGGATCTTGCACCATTGGACTAGCAGTGGTTTACTGCTAGTCCAATGCCCCACCATGCCTCATACTAAGTGAGGTTGCTTTGTTAGCAGACAGTGTCAGAGTGGGGCAGTTTTGAACTTATTTCAAGTTTAGTAAATCAGTTAAATTAATATTAATTGTTTAATATAGATTATAGGGGTGTCTTGTCAATAATAAAAAATATGTTATTTCATTTTGTTGTTTTAGTCAGCCACTGTGGATGATTTGAATATGCTCATCAACTTGTTGGACAGTCCAATACTAAGAAGTATAGCGACGTTACATGACTCCGTGGGCATGCTGGCCACTCAAGTAGCTCATCATCCATCCATTCTACCAGGAGATTTCGAGATCACTCCTGCTGGTAACAAATTGTTTATTTTGCTGTTGTAACAGTCATAGTATGAAAAGTTTGACTTGTGTAAATTTCAGATATTAAAATTTCAATGGGAATCCATACTTTTTTTGGGAGTGCTGTGATATATTTTCAAAGGGTAACATGTACCCCATCAATTATCTATTCTAATATTATAAAGAGGAAAGGTTTGATTTTTTGTTTGTTTGTTTGTATTGAATAGGCTTCGAAACTACTGGACCGATTTCAAAAATTCTTTCACCGTTGCAAAGCTAACACTATCCCCGGGTGACATAGGCTATATTAGATTTTAGAAAAAATTACGGATCATTAATAAAACTCTAATAATGACACCCAAGGTGTAAAAAAATACTTAAAAAATTCCTTACATTGCGTGTGCTGCGAAAACTATTGATGATAGAACAAAATAATGTACTACGACTTTGCAGAACACATAACTATCTACAAAAAGTGTTGCAACAGTATATGTCTAACTATTATAGTTATGTCACAATAAGTGTTCTTTTATTTTCAAAATTTAATTGAAATGCCGCCGTTAAAAAACACTCTTTATTTGTACCTTGGTATTAATCCTTATCAAAATCAATTATGTCATATTCACGACTGCTTCAATACCTTTATAACTTTTTGAATTATTCAATTCAGACATTCCATTTGAAAGATATCACAAGTTTAAAAATGTGAATATTAGAAAAAAGTCGCGTGTTCGCCGCTCAGTCCGCTCGGCTATCTAGGCAGCACGGGGTACGGGGGAGTCAATGTCAAGAAATAAAGTGTTAAAATTTATAATTTTTGATATTTTTGTTACGTACCCATGCGAAGCCGGGGCGGCTGCTAGTATTATATAATTATGCTTGAACCTGCACATGCTTTGACTGTAAATTGTACAGAGAACAACAGTAGGTATAATTTGACTTTCTTTTTAGGTGATCTGGCTCTGCAAGCTAGGAATTTGTATGAAAGCAATGAAGGGGAAGAAGAACAGAGAGTTCCTCAGGTTTCACCACCACAAAGCTTAGAGTTTGGATCAGGATCAGACAATGAACGCATCCTTGGCTTGGACAGTGGTTCCGTGGACTCTAATATGTCACCAAAACAAGTAAGTCAAATAGTCAAGAGATTGAATAATTTACTTTTGTTCTGTTTATAAACTTGAAACATTTATCCATTCATTATCAAACCACCCATAAATAACTTAAGGTACCTAATTAATGTATTTAGTCTAATTAATACACTATCTAGAAAATTTTATGGCAATTATTATTAAATGGCTATTATCACCAAGTGTAGTAAATGTAATGAAGGACCTACGATAAATAAAGGTGTGATTCCAGTGAGATTCAAATAAATTGGTTAAATTTTGTTTGTAAAGCTCTAGAAATTATTATACAAGTATTTCCATGCATCTGTAGTCAACTCCGAAGGTGTTGAAATTCATTCATAAGACCCACCATGTAGTAAAAGAAAGCTACTCAGCAGACAATGCTACTCACTGGCCTCATATGGTTTTTAATTAAAATTTGTTCAGCCAAGGATTTTCTTATTATTAAATACTAGCTTCTGATAATTATGTATTTACATTCCACCATCTTGGCATGAATGACTAATGAACTTTCAAACCTTCCAACTTTCTTATTTAAAATATTAGAAGGCATGTTAGATTAAGAATATATTATAAAGTTATATACTATTGTCTGTTACAGACTCATGGACTTCTGGATCTAAGCCGAAATGATGATTCTTTGATATCGGCATCACACAACATAGTTGCAGGAGACTGGGCGCAAGTTGAGATTATTAACTTGGTTAATGATGGTACTGGCCTTGGATTTGGTAAGCTTTTCTTTCAATTTCAAAATACCAGACAAACTGATTGATTTATTGAAAACCAGCTGACCGGACATAGAGATATTTAAGACAGACTTTATTTGGCAATTACTACAAATTTTATCTATATAATACAAATTAGTCTCTAAAACTCGACAACGGCTGATCCAATTTGAATACTTAATTCTCTTTTATTTTGTTCCCTACAATTTAAAGTAATAGTAGGGTAGTTTAAACTCAAAGTAAACAAGGGGTTTACCCCTAGGTAGAGTAGGCTAGGAGTGGGGTAGTTGTAGGGTAGGTGTAGGGTAGAGTGGGGTAGGGTAGAGTAGGGCTAGGCAACAAACATACAAACAAATACAGTATAACAAGGACCGTAAGAAGTTAAAATAAAACTATTCCTGACAAACATTTTGACACAGACATAAAAAGCTATTCCAATTTTTTTTTCAAATAAGAGCCACATTTGGACTTATCTACATTTAAAAAAAGAATGAGCGAACCAGTTCTACCATTATTCAACTGTTCTCAAGTAATTCTCTTACTAATGAACAGCATTTCTATTATGTGCTCACTATTTCAAGTTTATGTACTAACTAGTTCTTTGTCGGTAAATCCTAATTATATTTGCCTGTTTTAGGAATAATTGGTGCTAGAACTAGTGGCGTCATTGTGAAGACGATATTAGCAGGTGGAGTGGCTGACCGAGACGGCAGGCTTAAATCGGGTGACCACATTTTGCAAATAGGAGATGTAAGTGTCACCAATCTCATACTGTTCCTTAACTTATTAGGTGAATTAGAGAAAACAGATCAAATATACCAGTCTACAGAATACAGTATACAGAAATGGTTATTATACATATAAACTTTCAATGTGATCTCTGCATAACTACCCTTTGTAATATATACAATATTTATTATAGTTAGTATAGGTTAAATTGATAAAATATGTTAAAGTAATAATAATAAGTAAGTAAGTAAAAACCGTAAGCAATGGGTGTCTTTCGGCTGATATTATGAAGTAAAAACTGTTTATATCAGACAATAAAAATAACAGACACAAGGATTTATAAAATATTCTGTGAGCGAAGGCAATAGTGTTATAATATAAGATATATATTTTTATTTTAGCTACAGAATATTATAATTATCTTGGTTTAGTACTTACCTTTAAATAAGGTTCGATTATTCATAATGCATGTTAGTTGATTAGCAAATAATTTATTAATTCCTACAGAATTTGCATGTCAATGACTTTATATTTTTAAATCTAAATAGTTTGACCAATCAACTTCTTAATTACTTTGATGGTTATACATTTAATATTCTCTGTGCATGTTGTATATTATCCTATAAATGCTATTTACAAGTAAATTGGTCATTGCTTGTGGCAACAATATGGTGATTATTAACCTTCCACTTTGGGTATAACAGTAACAGAACTTGATATTTCCTCTGAGCATAATATTAGATTGAAAACTCTCTATAGATGATAACCTCTTTTCCTAGTCTCTGCTTTGTTCAACTTACTTAGGAGATTCGGTATTTGACCGTATTTAAAAACACTTTGTTGAATTTGAAACTCCAGTATCAAATATAATCAAAAACTACCATAAGTGAATTTTTAATATTCTGTTTATAGTGTTATAATGCATAATAATAGTATTTGACTATGGCCACATCAACATAAAATTTGCTAAATCTATTACAGATGCAAATTAAATTATAACCTGCATTAACATTGATTTACTAAACATCAATTATTTTATTTTGCTAATACTTACTTTTTGTACTATTTCAAAGTTTTAAACGAAATGACCAGCCTTGAAGACATTTTTTGAACCTTTATCACAATCTAAGACTTAGCCATATATACGCTGTTACAATAACTGCTAATATCCTGGCCAAACAGTAGATATAAGGCAATGAGTGAGGCCCTTGCAAATTAAATATTATGGACGGCAGCTACCACCTTCCACGAGGTGGGCTGTTTGCTCATTTGTCACTGCCTCACTGTGGCGCACAAACAGTTATGTGGTCAAAACGTGTCAGGTACCGTGTCCAGCCCTTCCCGGTGACGGTATCGTGTTTCGTTGTATACCATGGAGCAATTTAGTGGAGTGTGAATCAGTACGTTTGTTCTAAACGCAAACAAACGGCGGGGGTAGAGTGAACGCATTTAGCCGACGCGCGTTGACACAGAAGTCAATCCTACGCAGAAATTATCTTAAACTGTGTATTAAAGTAGCTCATGTTCGGTCCCCCCGCTAGGTTCGTTCGTTCTCAACTAAATTGCTTCATGTCGTAAACCCTGCCCCGCATGCGACAGGCCCAGCTGATGGAGATGGGGTCTGAGCAGGTGGCGGGCGTGCTGCGGGCGTCGGGCTCCCGAGTGAGGCTGGTGGTGGCGCGGCCAGCCGACCCGGCCGCCGCGCACGCGTCGCCGGCGCCCATCGTGCCGGCCAGGTGGGTTGTTCACCTCATTTACAATGATTACATGATTATTTCATCTTGACGTTAATATCCAGGTTATGCTCTTGCGGACGAGGGCCCGGGGTCCGCCTTGACCATATATTTGGTAGATCAGGTCATTACAGTGGAGCAACGCCTGAATGTGTAGCTCTCATGTAAGGCATCGGTTAGTTTTGAAGTAATGTACTTAACTCGGAAGAGAGTCATTGCTACATGGCCGCATTGTACAAGCTGGTGTGTATTATTTGCCGCTAACATTAGCACGTGTTAACGTAGGGGCAATTTTCCTAATGGAATGTGGTTGCCATTATAGCTGTGAGGGCGCCGTAGGTTATCCTACATCATAGAGTACAAGAAAAATTCCCCTTTGTAGCTATATTTGACCTTTAGGAGGGTCAAACGTTGGTCCGTCTGTGCACAACCTGGCACAATTATTTTTTCTTTTTGGTGACTTTAATGTGTCTGAAAAGCGAAACAGCCAAGAGGATATGAGGCACCCGGTTGTTTTTACTTCACGACCTTGTGCACGGCCAGACCAACGTTTTGTGGGTCTCCTCGACGTCTACTATCATTACAGAGTGGAATTTTTCTTGTACTTGATGAAGTGGAATAAACTACGGTGCCCTCACAGCCAATAGACTGCTAAGTTCCTAAATAAGCAACACTAGGGGTATTACAAATGTGTAGCCCACCTCTAAGACCCCGGGACAAGTGGCACTGACAGCAAATGGGCAAATACTAATCCTTACGACAGGATCACAGTATAGTTTATCTGCAGTACATGTATTAACGTAGGTTAGAGTATTTACACGAAGGGGGCCAACTGTAAGGAAGGGAAAGGCACCCGAGGCCCAGTTCCGGTCTGATACCCCCTTTGATGCATTCCAACCGTGACATAGGGGGACATACAGTAGTGATGTTGTATCTCCATGTTAAGCCCCTCCGTTCGCAACTGCGATTTGCAACCATACATGTTGTTAGATTTTTACTTTATCGATTTAGCATCCAATTGTACTTACTGTAAAGATGTAAGAGTTCGCGTATAGAAAATAATCATTGAAGCGAATGAACTAATCTCGAAAAATTATATCTAATCTCGAAAGCTGTATAGGTATTACTCCTAAAAACACACACAACTACTGAATGTTCATTGTAGGAAATAACGTGTCAAGAAAATATAGGCATCTTGTGTATATATTCTACCGTCTTTCAAACCAATTTACAGAATAGATAAACAGTCGACCATAATCGAATTTGCCTAATTATTCATTAATTACACTTTCGTCGGTTACCTAGTGATTAAGGTATCCGACTCGTAAGCGAGAGGTACCGGGTTTGAATTCCACTGTCGCCATGTACCAATTACTCTTTTCTGAGTTATGTGCATTAGTGGAATACTAACCAATGCTCTTACGGTGAGGAAAAACATCGTGATGAGACTTGCAACATTCAGTGGTTCAATGTGGCCAGGTTCCCCTGGAACTGGTCACGGAGGTCAGATGGCAGTCATTCCATTGAAATTACCTGATCTGCCAAACTCTGGATCAAGGTGGACCCTGGGCTCTCGTGCGCGAGAGCACAACCGGGACATTAACGCCAAGACGAATATTTTTTTCATTAATCGCACTTTCTACATGAAGTCTCGCACGTATAATTATTTAGTTGTGACAATTACTCAAATTCTTAATTGATTTTACTTCACTCCACCACAAATTACAGTTACGGCACACAGGTCAATGTACTTGTTTCATCGTCTTTTTGTTTGTTTTTATGTAACTTTGATTGATGGTAGGTTTAAGCTCACTTTTTTTTAATGCTTAATGAGGCACACGGACGGACAGTACCCCTGATGGAAAGTGGCCACCGTCGTCCAGGACATCTGCAATATAAGGATGTCCCCAAGTTTTTGCCAAGAGCATACCAAATTACAATTTAAAAAAAGGAGCATAATGCACAATGTCCCTTCATCCCCGTCCAATGTATTGCAGACTCCTCTCCGAGCCCGAGGCTCTAGACCGGTACCTTTTGGATGCTGGATTCGAGCAGGTCTTCCACACGCAGCCCGCAGCGGCAAGGCCACAGGCGCCCTCGCCGTCCGCTGATACACCCGACGACTCGCCCGAGGTGGATCGCTTTACCGTGCAGCTGAGGAAGGATGAGAACGGCCTAGGGATCACTATCGCCGGTGCGTATTTTAAAGTAGACTCTAATGACGATGGGTAATCCGGCTTGTAGTACCTACAACGAACGCTGGCTTAAGTTTTCGAGCCGGGATTGATGTGGTCGCAAGCGCCCTTTTTAATAGCAAAACTGAAGTGGTAATGGGTGTGAAGAATTAATGGTTTTCAAGTTGCGACGAAGTACAGCTAAGTTCAGGTCTCCTATGAGACGCACGAACGGTCTTGTAAACAAAGTGGAATAAACTGTCCAAGTCACCTACGGTTTCCCTCCCTACTGACAGGCAGATTCGCCTTCCCCTAACAGGGTGTGCGGGTCAGATGGCAGTCACTGCAAGTAAAATGCTAGAATACCACATATCTGGTAGGAAAACGCTTTTAGTAAATCTGAAAGCGCTTTCCTAGTAGAAGAGCGCTGGCAGATTTACCGCTAGGCACTAATCCGGGATTTACCGCTAGGATGAGGACGAAATGAAATTAATTTATAAAACACTGAGCAAAGAAATAGGTAATAGTAACAAAGTATTCCTATTGGCTTTGCTTGCGGCATGACATCCATCGTAACTCGACCCTCGACACAATATTGTGGCCGCTTGACGTGTATCACAATGCTGGTTTTCAGTAAGCCCAATACACTCACTGATACTACACTGTCAACAAAACAGACAGCTAAATTAATGACAACGATAATGAAAAACACTGGTAGTGAGCAGAATATGACTATGTTTAAAATAAATTATGAAAGAACTTTAAAATGAAAGAATTTACAGTAAAACTGTATGTGTAAAAGAGTAAAGGCCATCCCATTATTGATATTTATCAAGCCCCATAACATGTTAAAAGGTAGACATTTGACAACGGCGACGTCACTATATTGTCTCGTAGACTTTAATTCAAATTTTGTGTGATTGACAGCTCATAGAGCTCACCGTATTTAATCTTACCCCGTCTGCTCCTCCCAGGCTACGTCTGCGAGAAAGAGGAGCTCTCCGGCATATTCGTGAAGTCTGTGACGGCGGGCAGCGCGGCGGCCCTGAGCGGGCGCGTGCGGGTCAACGACCGCATCGTGGCCGTGGACGGCGGCTCCCTGCGCGGGAAGACCAACCAGCGGGCCGTCGACGCGCTCAAGCAGAGCGGCAGCGTGGTCACGCTCGAGCTAGAGAGGTATGCGGGCTCAATGACTGTTAGCTGCCAATGACGGCGGCTCCCTGCGCGGGAAGACCAACCAGCGGGCCGTCGACGCGCTCAAGCAGAGCGGCAGCGTGGTCACGCTCGAGCTAGAGAGGTATGCGGGCTCAATGACTGTTAGCTGCCAATGACGGCGGCTCCCTGCGCGGGAAGACCAACCAGCGGGCCGTCGACGCGCTCAAGCAGAGCGGCAGCGTGGTCACGCTCGAGCTAGAGAGGTATGCGGGCTCAATGACTGTTAGCTGCCAATGACGGCGGCTCCCTGCGCGGGAAGACCAACCAGCGGGCCGTCGACGCGCTCAAGCAGAGCGGCAGCGTGGTCACGCTCGAGCTAGAGAGGTATGCGGGCTCAATGACTGTTAGCTGCCAATGACGGCGGCTCCCTGCGCGGGAAGACCAACCAGCGGGCCGTCGACGCGCTCAAGCAGAGCGGCAGCGTGGTCACGCTCGAGCTAGAGAGGTATGCGGGCTCAATGACTGTTAGCTGCCAATGACGGCGGCTCCCTGCGCGGGAAGACCAACCAGCGGGCCGTCGACGCGCTCAAGCAGAGCGGCAGCGTGATCACGCTCGAGCTAGAGAGGTATGCGGGCTCAATGACTGTTAGCTGCCAATGACGGCGGCTCCCTGCGCGGGAAGACCAACCAGCGGGCCGTCGACGCGCTCAAGCAGAGCGGCAGCGTGGTCACGCTCGAGCTAGAGAGGTATGCGGGCTCAATGACTGTTAGCTGCCAATGACGGCGGCTCCCTGCGCGGGAAGACCAACCAGCGGGCCGTCGACGCGCTCAAGCAGAGCGGCAGCGTGATCACGCTCGAGCTAGAGAGGTATGCGGGCTCAATGACTGTTAGCTGCCAATGACGGCGGCTCCCTGCGCGGGAAGACCAACCAGCGGGCCGTCAACGCGCTCAAGCAGAGCGGCAGCGTGGTCACGCTCGAGCTAGAGAGGTATGCGGGCTCAATGACTGTTAGCTGCCAATGACGGCGGCTCCCTGCGCGGGAAGACCAACCAGCGGGCCGTCGACGCGCTCAAGCAGAGCGGCAGCGTGGTCACGCTCGAGCTAGAGAGGTATGCGGGCTCAATGACTGTTAGCTGCCAATGACGGCGGCTCCCTGCGCGGGAAGACCAACCAGCGGGCCGTCGACGCGCTCAAGCAGAGCGGCAGCGTGGTCACGCTCGAGCTAGAGAGGTATGCGGGCTCAATGACTGTTAGCTGCCAATGACGGCGGCTCCCTGCGCGGGAAGACCAACCAGCGGGCCGTCGACGCGCTCAAGCAGAGCGGCAGCGTGGTCACGCTCGAGCTAGAGAGGTATGCGGGCTCAATGACTGTTAGCTGCCAATGACGGCGGCTCCCTGCGCGGGAAGACCAACCAGCGGGCTGTCGACGCGCTCAGATTCATGGAGCTAGAAATTCTTTAACGTATCCTATAAAGGCGCATAGATCTCCACCCACGACGACGACGTATGGGCGTCCACGGATGGACGACGGTGGTCGCTTCCCATCAGGTGGACCGTCCGTCTGTGTGCCTCCCTAGGAAATAACAAAAAAAAATAACCCACACGCTCGCTTTCCCGCTTGCAGATACCTCCGCGGTCCCAAATACGAGCAGCTCCAGCAGGCGATCGCGGCGGGCGAGTCGGCGGCGGCCGCGCCCGCGCCGCACAACCCCTTCCTGCACATGCACCGCCCGGACAGCGCGCAGCCCGGACAGCCCGACGACATACAGATGGCCGCTATTGTCAACAGGTCAGTTACGTGCTAGTACAATGTCTCAGATATCTCCGCGGTCCCAAATACAGCTACAGCAGCCGCGCACCAAATACGCGCCGCACAACCCCTTCTTGCACATGCATCGCCCGGACAGCGCCCAGGGGCCTAATTCTCGCGCTGTCACATCTCGAATTTGACATTTTTTCTAGACACATATCTCCATTTATAATAATATTGAAATGTTTATTGCAGAGAAAAAATATTTTTTCAACTATCTTCGACAGCCGTATATTGTCGAAGATCATTCCAGTCAAGTTTAAATACAGATTTTTGGCTAGAGATGTCGAATTTGAGATGTCACAGCGCGAGAATCGCCCCCAGCCCGGACAGCCCGACGACATACAGATGACCGTTATGGCCAACAGATCAGTTGCGACAGAGTATGAATGTCTTTATGAATTGTCTCTTTCCAATCTGCTGCCTTATTTGCTTATTTCACTCGTTTTTCCGATTTGGTTCACTCATTTGTGTGTGTGTGAGTCATAAAGGTAGAAGTGTGAGTACGTCACTCGCAGTCGAGAAAATAGATTATATGAAAAATGCTGTCCGCGATCGATTCGGGAATACGGCGATTTAGCAAAATAAGCCAGTGGTCAGGTTTCCCTGGTAGCCGTCATGGAGGTCAGATGGTAGTCGCTCAACTGTAATTACCCGATCTGCTAAATCCTAAATCATGGTCAAGGCGGACCCAGGGCCTTCGTGCACGAGAGCACAACCGGGATATTAACGACAAGATGATGATGACTCGAATGTCTCTTTATTTTAAGGGCTCATTAGACATCATGCTATCAAAGATGTCAAAGATTTGAAAGTGACAGCGTGATCTTTAAGAAGCTAAAAAGAGTTAAAAAGTGAAAGAAGAAGAAGGTGTGAAACAGTCAGACCACTTCTGACTGATGACGTTTTCTGATTTTTTTTCAAATTTTAATAGCAATCGCACCTTGGGCCATCAGCTAAACGTTTACTGAGCTTTTTCTGCACACCGTTATCATATTAGGTATATCAAACAGTTGAGTAAGATTCTAATATGGTAGAATTTTTTCATCTTTGCAGGAAATAAGCTGCGAGTCAGTTCTGTTGTATCTACGCGTCAAGGATATCAAGCGGCGGGAATTTCACTTCACTACTTTTACATTTATCTATTTATTTGCTTCAAACAAGAAAAACCATTTACAATCACAAATTACAATAGTTAGCAAAAATATTCTGTTTAGTGGGAAAATAATTCCAAATGTACACAATCACAACCACAGACTATGAACTGATCACAAATATAAACAGGAAATTTTGAATTTGTTAAAGACATTTAGGTATTCAGCCTACATTTAGCCATGTCCCGGCGCCCGACAAAAATTTAAAAAAGAAAAGTGTTGCATAATGATTAAAAAGTTATTTTTCGATACAGCTGTAATGAAAATAGTATGGGAAATGCTGTATCGAAAAGTATTTTTTTTAAATTTTATAGACTGGCGTGAAAAAAGTGTATCCTTAAGCAACTGTTTCCGAATATGTAATTGGAACATTACGCTATGAGTGTAGATAAAGTAACATTACGCTTCCCTTTCTAGTACGGAGTTGAGTGCCGACACGGCGGAGCCCCAGTCCGGCGACTCGTCGCGCGCGCACCCGCCCTTCGAGATGCCGCGCACGCACGAACAAAAGGAAGCTATCCGTAGGAAGTGGCAAGGCATTTTGGGTATGTGTTACTTGTTAAGGGTTCTCATTTTTATTTGAGGTTAAGCGTCATTATCCGCCGCCGTTTTGACTTAATTAACTGGAGGCAAAACGACTGTGCAGACTTCTAGGGCCGAATTCTCGCGCTGTGACATCTCAAATTCGAAATTTTTTCTAGCCACATGTCTCCATTAATAATGACATTGAACTGTCTATTGCAGCCAAAAAATATTTTCTCAACTATCTTCGACAGTCGTATATTGTCCACGATCAATTTCCGTGACGTTTGAATACAGGTTTTTGGCTAGAGAAAATGTCGAATTTCAGATGTTACAGCGCGCACGGCCCCCTTTAATTTCTTGCTCTTTTTCCTAAAACTTCCCCAATTTTACCCATCCAGGCTCGGAGGTGGATATCGTAGTAGGCGTGGTGGTCCGCGGCGGCGGCGGGCTGGGCATCTCGCTGGAGGGCACGGTGGACGTGGAGGGCGGGCGCGAGGTGCGGCCGCACCACTACGTGCGCTCCGTGCTGCCCGAGGGGCCCGTGGGCCGCGCCGGCGTGCACCGCCCGGGAGACGAGCTGCTGGGTGAGTCACGGTGGACGTGGAGGGCGGGCGCGAGGTGCGGCCGCACCACTACGTGCGCTCCGTGCTGCCCGAGGGGCCCGTGGGCCGCGCCGGCGTGCACCGCCCGGGAGACGAGCTGCTGGGTGAGTCACGGTGGACGTGGAGGGCGGGCGCGAGGTGCGGCCGCACCACTACGTGCGCTCCGTGCTGCCCGAGGGGCCCGTGGGCCGCGCCGGCGTGCACCGCCCGGGAGACGAGCTGCTGGGTGAGTCACGGTGGACGTGGAGGGCGGGCGCGAGGTGCGGCCGCACCACTACGTGCGCTCCGTGCTGCCCGAGGGGCCCGTGGGCCGCGCCGGCGTGCACCGCCCGGGAGACGAGCTGCTGGGTGAGTCACGGTGGACGTGGAGGGCGGGCGCGAGGTGCGGCCGCACCACTACGTGCGCTCCGTGCTGCCCGAGGGGCCCGTGGGCCGCGCCGGCGTGCACCGCCCGGGAGACGAGCTGCTGGGTGAGTCACGGTGGACGTGGAGGGCGGGCGCGAGGTGCGGCCGCACCACTACGTGCGCTCCGTGCTGCCCGAGGGGCCCGTGGGCCGCGCCGGCGTGCACCGCCCGGGAGACGAGCTGCTGGGTGAGTCACGGTGGACGTGGAGGGCGGGCGCGAGGTGCGGCCACACCGGTTTGGAGACGCGTTTGTAAATATTTAGCAACAGAAGGTGCGGGAGCAGTAAAAGAAAAGTTTCGTAACGGATACAAATTTTTGAAACATCTCAAAATATTCCTCAACCTTCATAATAATTTAGCTACATTTATAAGTCCTAAAGTCTCCATGCAATATACTATTGAATTTTTTCGGCTTTGGACAATGTCATTCAGTATACAAACAGGCAAGTTAAGTGGGTCAACTGATGAAAAGTGGTCACGTCAAAGGTAGCTTGTTGTGAACGTGCTCGCGCTAAAAGTCGCTGACCGAAAAATGGAAAATTAACCTAGCGATAAATAGTAACGTGCGACAGCACAGTTGCTACAATTACCGCGAATAAAATCGGCCCCAACGAAAATTTAAAAATTCGTTATATTTTTGGCTACGGCAGTTATGTTACTCTGTTCAGTGTTTACTGGTTTATGGCATTCGTGTTGTAGGTTATAACTACGTAGTGTTTCTATCCTAGTTGTTCTGCTATATCAGCACAAGCCAAACAAATCATTTGTCTTATTTGTCGACGAGTCGCAATGGTGGACATAATTCGAATGAGGTTTGTAGCTGCTACAAACTGCATATAGTTGACAACGGTCACTCTGTAGCGGCGATTTATACCTGCTAGAAATCGCAAGCAGAAAATAGCAGCTATTAATCGTTGCGTGTTACCGAGGTTTAACGGGCACGCCTGACTAGATCTCTAACCTCTATCTTATTGTCCCCCATAGAGGTGAACGGCCACCGGCTGCTCGGCATGAACCACCTGGAGGTGGTGTCGATCTTGAAGGAGCTGTCGAGCGAGGTGTGCATGGTGTGCGCGCGCCCGCGGCCCCCCGCGCCCCCGCCGCAGCCCGACCTCGCGCCGCCGCAGCCCACGCTCGTTAAGGTAAACCCTAGCCTGGGCCCCATCACTCATTCTAGCATCCATAGCGCCAGCTTCGCTTAGCTTCAAGCTAGATGGTGCTGTGTGATGTATGGCCTGTGACCACTTAAATTTCTAGTGCCTTGAGAAGGTGTCTGATAAACCACTCATTGTACATGCTACCACCTATGTATCTATATACCAGACTGCAAATAAATGAATACTGAATACTGATTAGGTAAATAAATTGCACGGTTATATGTGTAGTTTACTCCCGTATACCTACGCAGTTAGATACCTACAACTTTTCTAAGACACCTGTACAATTGATCAGTCGAGTGTCATACGCCATGACTCCAACGCCATCTATGGGGATTGTTTGAACTACTACAACTTCCGACTCGTACAAAAGACATAAGATATAGGTCTTCTCAATTTTTGTTTGAGGCCTATGTTCAGCGGTCGATTAGGCGGTTGATGATGACTAGTTACGTTACTATACTACATAAGCAAAGCTTATGCTAGACGCCGGTTACTTTAACAATTTGACAATGGCACATTGTAACTTGTTTAGTAATTTGAATGTCCACTGGCGACCGTACTATAGTTTGGGCTTAGATGAGGCCGTTGAAATCGTTCTTCATTTTATTTTTTTATTTAACAATTTATTGTATACAAGATACAGAAAAAAAATTACATAAGTATAGAAGAAACAATAGGCCTAGAGATGGTGATAGTTAGATGCAGTGACGTGCACAACTTAAATCATAGCAATAAAATTAATATAATTACTATACGTATTCTACACTATACATATATAAATACATTTTAATGTGATACTGCAGACAAACAGGCATGCGGGCCACCTGATGGAAAGTGTAAATAAATAAATGAAATAGTAAATAATGTGTAAATATATCCCAGGCGAAGTCCGACGGCAGCCTGGCGGGCGCGGGCGCGGAGGAGGGCGCGCTGGGCGCGGGGAAGGCGCGCTCGCGCAGCCTCGAGCCGCTCACCGGACTCGCCATGTGGTCCGCCGAGCCGCAGCTCATCGGTGAGTAGCGTGTTCAATCGGGTTGTGGCTCCTTTAGCTTCACGGTTAGCGGACGGGTTGGAGATTGCAGTATTCAAAACGCACGGGAACACTGCTATTTTCTGATCTTCGGTGATCCCAGTTAGCTAAGTTATTACTACTGTAGGGCGACTGCTGGAGACACAAATGAAAGATAGTAACTAACTTTATTAATCCATCAGATGATTAAATATTTTTATCAAATATGCCTCTACATTCGCCTCTACACTACTAACAAGACTAATACCTATATTCTGTATTATATATCGTATCGTAGAGTTTTTAAACTTTATTACCATTACTATTTACTCGCCATTTACGACTCCCATAAACTGAAAGGGTTTGTGAGATATCTAGTCTGCCGGACGCCATACGGCTCCGGCATTAATCCATCAGTCAACCGTTAGCGCATTCTAATCGACGCACAGAGCTATCTACCGTATAAGTAATGTAACAGATTTGATGTCAAATGTAGATGCAATCCACTATGAAGCATGCTGATTAGGAATGGGATAGGGTAGTTTGTAGAGGCTCTGAAACGTTCGTTCGGTCGACTGTGACATATTTACTACCTTTGTGTGTTTTACCGCTTGTACAACGGTGTTTGTTCTCAAGAACTGTTTGACATGATGCCTACATTCTAACATCGCATCGCTCGTCACCGACAGGGAGTTCATCCTCACACCTTGGAGGTTCCAAAGGAACTTTCTCCCACGCATTCTAAGGTTGTGGAATGAACTACCTGGAGAGTACAACATGGATTTCTTTAAAAAAGGGGTGAATAGGTATTGCAAACGTCCATAGGCTGCGGTGACTGCTTACCATCAGGCGGGCCGTAAGCTTGTTTGCCACATTAGGGGTATAAAAAAAATTGCACAACACCCAGAGCCATGCACTACACGCGACCAAACCCCAGCACCCCGGACGTGCCGTAAAGTCGACTTTTTTATTTGATTATAACCCGGATACCTCCCCCAGAACTGGTGAAAGGCGAGCGCGGGCTGGGCTTCTCGATCCTGGACTACCAGGACCCGCTGCGGCCGGCGCACACACTGGTAGTGATCCGGTCGCTGGTGCCGGGCGGCGTGGCTCAGCAGGACGGCCGCCTTATCCCTGGCGACCGACTGCTCTTCGTCAACGACACGGTAACCATGCGACTGACAACACACATATTAAGTGGACGCTGTTAAGCCTAAGGAGGCCGCCTAGGTAGATATGGTAGTTAGCATTGCGTCACAGGCATGAGGCATTTCATCTTAACCCTCACAGTGATAACGCACCTGTGCTTTTTCTTACATAAAATGTAGTACATGAATCATAGATATTATCAGCGACAGATACCGCTTTCTATCTGGTGGATCATATATCGTGATCCTCTTCAATCTTATCCGTGATATTTCTCACGCCAAGACTACCACGTAGTGTATATGTTCAAGGTTTATGATGAAATCGGGGTTTTGATCAGAAACCTAGGCTTTTATTTTGATCAAGAACCGGAAGGACAACATATTTCTCAATCTTATCATAAACCTTAGTAAATTCAGTTTTTTAAGAGAAAATCTAGACTGTATTTCTCCAGAAACTTCCCGAGAGTTTACCTCTGAGCTATTTGATTTCCGGCCTCACAATAAAATTATCTGTTTCCTCCGTCCAGAATCTAGAAGACGCCAGTCTCGAGCAAGCCGTGGCCGCTCTGAAGGGCGCTCCCCGCGGCACCGTCCGCATCGGCGTCGCCAAGCCCCTGCCGCTCGCGGACGCGCCGCCGCCGCTGCCCGCCGCCGCGCCGCCCGCGATCGGACTACCTCAGGACTAGATAGTGAGGGTTGCGGGTGGCTGTGAGCGGGATTACTTACCATCAGGTGACCAGGGGGCCTTAAGCCACATTAGCATTTCATATTAGATTCATATTAGAGTGCCACAAACTCTTTTTTTGTTAGTGGCAAATGATAAAAGCCGCAGTGCCAAAAAAAAAATTATACCTTTCAGGTGGCAAACAAGCTTACGGCCTGCTTGGTGGTAAGCAGTCACCGCAGCCTATGGAGGTTTGCAATACCAGGGGCATCACCCACGCGTTGCCGACCCTGTAAAAACTTATCAGATCTAGTGCCCAAAACTGGAACTAAGTGACGCCATTTTGAATTGTCATGTCAATGTCAGCAACAGAGATACCAGAGGTAAATTTGTGACAAATTTATATGAATCACAATATGAAACGCTAATGTGGCCTTTTTAGACCCCGCTGGTGATCCGTCTAGCTAGTATATAAAGTGGCAGGTCGGCACATATCTACCGATGGCCGGTGGCAGGTTAAAGCGTGTTTCAATGAGGCTAGTGAGGCGTAAGGGCTGTTGTCAAAATACTGCCGTGCTATTGGACAGAATCAATTGCTGTAAAAATTACGAATTTATTCCAGCCAATGACAGCCATTTTGACATCAGACCCCACGTCGCAGTAGCGCCATCTCGTGGATTAAAAAAAACCAATCAATTGATAGCGTCATTTTTTTTCCCTTTAGTATAGTTCTCCGTTAGTTCCAATTTTACGCCACATTCAGTATTATCGTTGACGTGCTCAATTGGTTTATCGTTTTCTATTGAAAGTTGAAACGTACTTTATTTACATTGGCGGCTCTGCAGGCGGACAGGTCTCTTGAATACCAAATGAATACCAGGGATCGACCAGCAGGCCAAGGCACGTCTCCTGCTAGTTATAATAAACACCGCTCTGCGGCGAGCGGATCTGCCAGGGTCCGCTCTTATGCTAGGAAAGCGGTTTCAGATTTATTGAAAGCGGTTTCCTACTAAAAACCTTAATTAATTTTGTTGTAGTTTTCGTTTTTTCGTGCGGCGACTACCAACTGAAGAGGAGTGTTTTCCGAGCGATGATTTCCATACAAATTTTAAATCCCGTGCAACTTTGAATCGATAAATTTTAACCAAAATCTGACAAACCACTAGATATTGATTTTTTGATCACGTCTACAAAATTTAATTCGCTTTGATTGCGTTATATTGAAAATATGATCAAACTGCGTTTGTATGGGGCGCGCTCGGGATAGGACGATTTGCCAGAGCCTCGTCCGTCTGTCAGCAGGGGACCGCGTGCGGTAAGGTTGGCTTGGGCCCAGAGGATGGTGGTAGGCAAGGCCTCATAATCCCTCATAATCTCATATACAGTTCGGAGACTAATGTTGAGTCACCTACCGTGTTATACATAGGAAATTTTACCCATGGCTTTATATCTGTAGAACAGAGCGCCATTCAAATCTCCCGACTGGTCAAACGGTAAGGGAGTCAAAGGTATCATTCCACCTACGTTTAGTTTTGTACTTAAAGGCCTTTTGGTTACTAGTCGATCAGGTGAAGTGGAATATGGTAAAATGACTACCGCCACACAACCATTTGTGAGTTGAAATGAAAGTAGTAGAATTTGCCAACTCGGCGTGTTTATTGTGATTCGTGTAAATAAGACGAAAGGTCTTTGTTTTACGTTACATAAACTATAGTACTACAGAATAAGACCGCAAAATTGGCATAAGAAGCAGTTGTAAAAAATTTTAACCTTGTGGTAATTGTAGGTAAAACAGCACCTTTGGGTTTTTTACGTGAATCATTATTCATTCCATAGTAATAATTCATTCCACAGTACTATGTCATGATATCAAGTTTGTCATTATTTGTCTTGATAGGTCAAACTGATTTGTCAATTTTTAAGGAAGTGAGCTTGTTAGACAACCTATTTTGTGTTTTAAATTGTTAATAAGTATTAATCGAGTTTAAAATTTGAGCAGAAATTACTTTCTATTGTTATTTTTAAGTATAAATGTATTGTTCTGAATGAATATTAAGTATTTGTGATTGAGAAATGTAATCACTATGTTTGTTAAAGTCTTATTTCGTTTATCAGTATTTCTATATTTTCGTTTTAGATTATTATTAAATTATAAATATGACTTATACAATAATGATTAATTAATAAGCAATGGAATTTATTAATAGGTAAGATGATACAATAAATTTTAAACACGTTATTGAAAACAAATATATTTTATTCATTCATATATTTAATTTCGTAACAAAAATATTATTTACACCTTTGTTAGATTAAGTTTATTGATCACAATTCCGAAGTCAATATTAGTCAATAGTAATAATTGAGCAATTTCATATTGTTTATTTAAATTTAAATAAGTGCTATTAATCTAGAAGTCCCCTTTCCCTACTGTGGAAACAAACTTAAAATTAATCTTTATAAAAGTCTTCTATAATGTCTTTGTATTTCTCATAGACGACGTTTCTCTTTACTTTTAGTGTGGGACCTGAAAAGATAAAAAATGTTAGCAACAGTTCGGTTTATCGGCTTTAAAATGAAGAGTTGCAAATATAAATAACTTACCTAATTCACCAGTGTGCATAGAAAAGTCTTTGGGTAAAATTTTGAATTTCTGGATCTTTTGGGCGTTAGATATAGCTTGCTTGTTCGCGCGTATTATTCCAGCCTCTATGGCTTTGTGAACCTGGAAATAAACAAATTATTAATACATAAAAAAAAGAAGTATCAGTAACCGTTTATAAATAAGAAATTCGCCGTGATTCTGTGATGCATTGATCTTTGGATACATTAAAGTTACATTTGCATTAAAACATTGCTATATACCATGAAAAGCGAATATAACTTACCAAAGGATCCTTTGAATTGACAATTTCACTGACTGTGGTCGCTTTGCTGCCTAAGCTTGCGACCCATTTCCTCGTTTCAGTGTCCAATTCGTCTAAAGGCTCTGCGGTTTCTGGGTCCACTTTCGACTGAAATGGATAAATGAATTGGTTAAAATGGTCTGTAAGTAACTGTTCTAGGGAACTCTAATGGTACATACGATTATTATAACGATCTATTCGTTTCGCTAAGCGATAGTTGCGATCGATTAGGGAAGATTCCTAGAATGTCATAAATAAAGAGATACCAAACTATAAAGGCGGTGCGTGCAATAAAGTCTGCACTTAGGTTATGTAGCACTGTCATTGTTCTTGTTGGTGGTTTGTCTAATTTAGTTCTATTTTCGGCCACGAAGTTATTTTGTGTGCTATCTACCGATACGGCCAATCATGATTGTCGAGCACGTAGTCAAGCAAACAGAATTCTAAATGTTTGACAATCATGGTTGACCGTCGCCGGAGGCCTTAGGCGCTGTTCTAATAGGAAACGGTATGTATGTATGTAAACTCTTTATTGCGTATAACTACATAAATAACAATAATAAAAGAAAATAAATATACATTGCAAAGGCGGGCTTATCCCACAATGGGATTTCTTCCAGGTAACCTTACATTGGATAGTCCGAAATGAGCTATTTAACGAGCGGTGGTAGCAATATCGAGTATTGTGCAAATTTTAAGTTAACTACAATTGAATACTATGTACCATATACATATACTATACCATAATAACTAAAATATATAATATATACCTAATATACTAAAAATATATAAAAATTAAAATAAAACGGTCGTACGACCATGGTCGTGCGACGGGTGGTTTTGAGGTCTATTGGTCGGGCGACGTCCGTCGTACGATCATGGTCGCATGACCGTTGCCAATTACGACAGCTCCTTAGGGAAACGACGTGTTCTCGATGTTTACCTTGAGAGTGAGCAGGACTGCGAGGAACTTCCTCTTATCCCCGATGAGCACGGCGTAGCCCACGTGCAGTAGTTCCGCCTGCACGTTTTGCTCGATCAGCACCGGCGCTATGTTCTCGCCACCGGCTGTGATCAACAGCTCCTGAGGAGAGTAGATGGACCATTAATACTATTATTTGTCTTTCTTTACCCTTTATAATGGATTAGTTAGAAAAGGCATACGACGCGAGGATGCCCAAAATGGGGCGAAATGAAGAAGAATGAGTTGGAAAGCGGATCCTGGCAGAAGCCGGGACTGACTAGATGAGTTAGAAAGGCCGTTTATGTTCAGGCTTAAAATAATACAATTGAAACTGTACCTTGATCCTGCCAGTGATGTACAATAAGTTGTTATTATCGACACGGCCGATATCGCCGGAGTGCAACCAGCCGTCCTCATCAATGGCTCCCTTGGTCTTCTCCTCGTCATTCAGGTATCCTATGAAAACGTGTCGTCCACGCATCAGGATCTCACCGGGCCCGTTCGGGCTCACCGCTCCATCGAACTTGGTCTCCGCGCCGTCCAACAGTTCGCCTGACGCGTCCAGTTTGAATCTGTGGAATTATTGTATTTAGTTCATCTGAAGCGTGATCAGGAAACGTTGGAATTTTAGAGAAATATTCTTCGCGATTGGGATTTAAATATCGAACTTAACCTGAGAAGCAACTTGCGTTGCCACGACATGAACATTACTTCTATCAGGGTAAGTAAAAATCACGGAGTACGTTAACCAGTGGAGAACGAATTAGCATATTTTTGTTCTTAACACTTGTCATTGATTTGCGGCTGGGGAATAGGTATCTGTAAGCGTGGCTAAATGCAATTGAGCGACTCGTTGGTTTCATAAATATAGACGCAGAAATCGAAGGTGCTTTCACAAATATAGGATAACTTCGATTTTCGCCTAAATCCTACGCTTAGACTAGTTATTCTTAGCATATGTACTTATATTCGGTGTCCCCGCTGCCTTTCTTCGCTGGTTACCGTTTTTTAGGTAAGTAAATTTTTTGTAGGTAACTCTGTAGGTCGCAATACTCACTTGGGATAAATGCTCAAAGTATGGGCACCCGCCGCTTCACTCATCCCGAAGGCGTCCATGATCGGTATATCGAGCGAGAGGAAGAACTTCTTAATTTCTGGCGACAGTGGCGCCGCCGCGGTCACGAATGTGGTGCACTTGTCCAAGCCCAGCGTAACGAGCACTTTGTTGAACACCAACGACTTGGCCATACTGTATCCGCATGTAGTGCCTTGTTTCCTGTATCATCAACCAACGAAAGTACGATATAATTTAGTATTTTAAAGACGTATGTACATATTTAATTTACATAAGTTGGCAAACCATAATTTATCTACGACTAAAATGTTAGTTATTTCGAGGGAAAATTATGAATAATGAAGAATCTAGATTGCAAAGGACTTTTAAAATCTATAATGGTTCAATAACACCACTCTCTCTACAATAAAATTTAATGTTAGTGCTAGAAACAAACATGCTTAAAATTAGGTTTTGTATGACACGGAATAACTTTAGGGGATTATAAATAAGTAGGTGAAAAAAGCAACACAAACATGTAATCTGAGGTTTGCATAACGGAAACTACCTCACAAAGGGTTTAACTACTAGCAATTATAGGCAATAATAAAAATGCTATAACAACCGATTTATCAGTGTCACGCACTAATTACTACGCGTCAAAATAATGAGGTGTTCATGCTGGATTGGATCGTCACTGTTACGTACCAATAGTACAACATTTCTAGCGCGGTGAAGTCTACCGGCAGACCGGTCATGCCGGCTGACATGGCGCTATCGATTAGAAACAAGCTGGTTCATTTATACTTCCAAATAGCATCCATCAAACACTTAGTAGCCACTTTATATAACACTTTATATAAATCATAAGTGTTTTATAAGAACCTAAACTGAATAAATATGTTTGACTTTGACTTTAACTGAACTTTGTTCCTGTGAGTATGCTGGAATTGTTTGTATTTTTCTAATACAGAAATCACAGAGGTTGTTACTAGAATCTAGATAATCATGTTCCATCTTCGGGCGCATCGTCTCTTACCATCATGTGAGATGGTGGACGAATGCTTGCCTAATTTAACGTAAAAGCAAATATTTGTGTGGTCCATCCACATAGAATCATTAGGCCCAGAAACATTTTGTTCTCTTAGAGACTAAAAAACGCAAACAGAAATCACAGACAGGCATTTTAATTTCAGTGATAATAAGATACAATTGATGACATCTTTAAAAATATGTTAATACTGTTCTATGCAACAGCTGATTTAACATCGCCCTTGCGCCGTTATAGACAGTATCACAGCTAAGCATGGTAGTAGGTATATAGATATATAGATATTTGTGCCTCCTTATTTGGCTTGATCAAAGTAGTGAGACAATCTTCACTTAAATTTTCACATAGAGTACCAGCACTGTTCCACAATATTGAAGGACAGATGTTAGTACCTACTCGTACCTAAAGTAGTACCTACTCACCCAGTAATCCTTGCCAGGTGGTGCTTTAATCCCTTGTCCTTGGCCCAAATGGCGATGTTTCGCTTCAAAGAGCCACTTGAGGCGCCAACCGCTATTATCTTCTCGTACATCTTCTCCCACACGCGGGGCACACCCAAGAACCTGGATATAACGAGAAATTAGTAGGCATATTGAAGTGCAAGTCATATTTCCTTCCGCTACTGCTACTGTTTTCTAAATACCACTGCATTTTGATATGCCTTTTATAGACTCAAAAACAGCCTATATTGACGGGAAGATATGAGACGGAGGTCTACTAATAGGTACCTACTTGTGGGCACCCATTGGTAACGTGTGGCGCACCCAGGGGCACACATTATCAAATGAAACTCATCTTTGCCCCGCCAACGGAAATCTCCGTCAGCCTAAAGACAATAAAAAACGTATAAGTAAAAGACTAACCTTGTGGGCCGCACTTCCTTCAGAGTCTCGACGAGGCTTCCCTTCAGGGCATCAGGTTTGGCGAAGAACACGGGGATAGCGTTCGATAACGTCGCGTAGATGTCTACCACCTAGAAGTTATAAAAATATTTAATAAACATTATATCAACCCGACATTATAAGCGCCCGACTGCACTTAATTTTAGGCGGTTGGTTTTAGATATTCCTAAAACATCAACCCCAAAACTACACAAACAAACACTGAGTTTGTGACGTCTTAATGCTTAGGAATATCTTCAGGCGTTAACTTCAGCAATCGGGCATATGCTCTCAAGATATCAGTTTTGGAGTCGAGTTCTCGAGACGTCCAAAGGCCTTCAGACTTGCCTTACTGGGACCTAATGTGCCATTCGTAGGATAAAACACGTGGTGATCATGTGATCTGTAGGTACGTAGCCACATAGGTATTAGAAAAAAACCCATTGAATTCAAACTCGGTAGATGTCATCATGGGTTATAGGTAGGTTAATGAAGAAGGTACCTAAACAAAAATTTGTATAAGTAGATAAGTCTGTTTACTTAACTTGCCGCATCAGCAATATGTACTTATCTGATTTGTCACAGCTAATATCACTCTCAAACTATTTCTATGTCTGTTGTTTAGTTGCATACTAAAATATTGGCGCAGGTTAATTAGAACAAGGCCGGGTCACAGCACGTGCGCCCTTAAATGTCGATCGATGCGATATGCTCTACGGAAGAAACATTAAAGTACGTATTTATAGATTTATTTAATATGTACTACACTGTCGGGGTTTAACTTATAGTGCAATTATATACTGCTAGTGTGGTTAAGCCACACTTTAGTCTATGGGAGCTTGCCTAAGAAATAATACTTTAGTAAATCTTCAAAAGAAGTTACTTTGACTCAACTTTTGTTATTTAATTTAACTACATGGCTTACTCATATGTTTGTCTTTAGGTAAACATTTACATTTCAGCGCCAACATTTATCTTTTTTGTTTACATTAGTGGTTTCTTAAAATATTCTCTAACTATTTAAATATGATCGTGAAAGAATTTAAATTATCGGTAGGTAGATCGTTCATCATTTTAGTGAGATTCTACAGTCGCACTTATAATTTTTCTGGCAATACACTTTGCTTCTTCGTATCTTCACAAGGTACCTACATTATAATGACAAGTGAATGATCGTCCCACTGTGGCTTTGCTATTATTTGGAAAATAATGACCGTTATTGATTGTTATCGTGAGATTCGTGAATCCAGTACCATAGCATAATAATGTGAGGTTGCAGTCCACCATAATTGGAGAGATAGGTAATAAGTAGTTACGATTGAAGAACCAGCACGATGGCGTCAAAACGAGAGTGCTGGTTGTTAAATTAAAGGTGCATTTTTACTAAGAAGTTTATAGCAACGAGGCGTGACACACATCATACTAAGTGATAAAAAATAAAAATAATCATCTTGGCGTTAATGTCCCGGTTGTGCTCTCGAGAACGAGGGCCCAGGGTCCGCCTTGACCATGATCCAGGATTTGGCAGGTCAGGTAATTACAGTGGAGCGACTGCCATCTGACCTCCATGACCCTGCTACCAGGGGAACCTAACCAGATTGGATCATGGTTACACATCCGGTCGCCTGAATGTGCAGGTTTCATCACGATGTTTTCCCTCACCGTAAGAGCATCGGTTAGTATTCAACTAATGTACATAACTCAGAAAAGAGTCATTGGTACATGGCCGCAGCGGGATTCGAACCCGGTACCTCTCGCTTACGAGTTGGATACTCAACCGCCCGGCTACCGACGCTCTATCATACTAAGTGATAACAAGGCTAATGTGTAACAGCCGAGACCTTCGTGAAACAAAAAATGGGAAGCGCATTTTCTGTTGTATCAAGGCTGCGATCTCGAACCTGCTTACCAAGCATGAAGATTTTAGCAAACCGGAACAAATGAGGATCAATCATACGGTAGATTTAAAATTTTTATAATTTTTTTAAATCGAAACGCATTTTCATAGCAATTAAACCCAGCGAAGGAATTTTTGAGTCCATTCTGAAATGCCTAAGTTAAGGAAAAGTCAAGCGCAATGAAATATGTGCTATATTACCTGTTACCGTAGGTTTACTCGGGTGTCGAATGATGTCAACAGACATGCCATAATTACAGTGTTTTAACACTGATTTTGGCATGTCCGTCGCTAAAGCGTACATGTCTTCTTGAAAAAGTCTCATAAGCTAATGGAAAAGTGACTATACAAAATTCGTGACTGATCCTCATTGGCTCAAGTTTGCTGCTCAATTGAGCGGCTGTTGTATTGTGGTAATCAATTACCTGTGCAGCCACGTGGCTGAGTGGCAAGAAGGAGATAAGACGATCGTCCTGGGCCTGCAGATCGCCGACGCGCTCGCCTATCGTGTACGCGTCCCAGGTCAGATTATCGTGCGTCAGCATCACCGCCTTGGGCGCGCCCACTGTGCCGGACTGGAAGGTATGGCAACTTTAATTAATATGTTGGCGGAAACTTGGGACTGTGGCAATAGTAAGATGGGTAGATATAGGTAAACACTTGATTGCTCATACAATTTAAAGTAGAGTTAGGTACAATCAATAAAATACAGGTAAATTAAACACGAGTGTTTGGGTTGGTCTGGGTTTGGCTACCGGACGAAACACCTGATTAATTAAAATTATTATTTTCTTCAGGCAGGAGTACCGGTGGCCGGGTGATTAGGGTATCCGGCTCGGTAGCGAGAGGTAGGTATCGGGTGTAATACCACTGCGGCCATGTACCTATAACTCTTTCTTAAGTCAACCATTAGTTGAATACTAACCGATGCTCTTATGGTGAGAGAAAACATCGTGATGAAACCTGCATATTCAGGTGATTGAATGTGTACCCATGATCTAATCTGATCAGATGGCAGTCCCTCCACTGTAATTATCTGATCTGCCAAATCTTGGATCATGGTCATAGTGGACCCCGGGCTTTCGTGCACGAGGGCACAGCCGGTACATTAACGCCTAGATTTTTTTTTTTAATATTATTATTTTTCCTCAGGCGTTTTTCCTCAGTTCTAAATTTCTATTAAAAAAATTTTTCCCGACTGTGCAAAAACCATTTTTAGCTGCAGCCCTACACGCCTGAGGAAAAATATTAATTTTAATGCATCAGTCGTTTCGGCCCGCGGGCCAAAATCTGGCCAGACCAAAACGCCTGAACACTCCTAAACGCATTTGATGCTGAGCGGAAAAAGATTATACCTAATTTCTGTTTCGCCATACCTCACTTCAATTGTTGCTCTGCCGGGAAACGATTCTTATATCGAACCGAGGTCCTCTGTATAGCGATTTCCCCAGATAGATTAAATTTACAAGCGTAGAAATTATCTACCTACATAATTGTCTGCTAGTTGCGGATGTATATTTTTATCTATAATTTATAACTTATCGGATTAAGTAATATTACCAGATTAAGGTACGATAATTTAATTTGTTTCTGGAGGCAAAAATAGTCGTTTTGGTACAATGGGTACAATGTAAACAAATGTTACAGAACATACTCGTAATTACCATTATAACATAATTTATATCTTCTAATCATCGCAATTTTTATTTTACACAATGGACGTGTTCGGAAATTGTGCGACTATTTTGCTGTAATTTAGATTTACTGACTAGCTTTTTTCATATTGTATCTACATAAATTATTATTGTAGGTACGTACGGTCTATGTAGGTACTTCATTTAACGACAATATGGGGTCTTCCGTCTTACCGTATAAACCAATGTGCAGCACTCGTTGACTGCTATGGTCTTCAGCACATGCTCCAGCGGCGCGTCTGGCTCCTTGCGGCCCATGTCCAGCAACTGCTCCCACTGAGAATGATAAACGAACAATTTGAGTACCTTTTTACTATATGGTACTAGTTAAGCGGGACAGGTGATGGAAGAAATCGTATCCGCCAATGTTGGCAATGACGGTGGAGAAGGAAAAGGATAATTACCCGCCTGGCCGAGTTTCTGTGGCCAGCGAATCCAAGTTCAATGGACGCTTCTTAGGCCAGGGATTTTGTGCTGGTGTGACAGACATTCTTTATCCGATAATAACATACCAATGGTTAATTATGTGCGCGCAACTCAGAATCTCCGCTGTCTAATTAGGAACGGTCGTGCGACCGTGGTCGTGCGACGGACGTCACCGATAACCTCAAAACCGCCCGTCGTACGACTATTGCTAATTAAGTCAGCGCCTTACTCTTCGAATGAAACCTGTTTCAAATCTATCAGCGGTTGGTGTGTGGCGTTTTTTTCCATGTATGGGTTATAAATAATTATACCTAGACCCCTTTTTTGCCTCTGTGTACATGAACAAGCACCTATGACGTAGTGTGTAACCTAGACTTTGATATTGCCTACGTAATGAGTATAATTTTGTACCTGATAATAACCTTTTCGCACCTTATTCTATGTCAAATGTATGAGCGTCTCCTCATTGTCTATCCTTGGACTCTGCACTGCGAACTCTTGATTCTTCGCTTATTACATACTATGTACATATACTGGTACACACAATACTTAGTTTCTTCGATACGAGTTCTAGCATTAGCAAATATTTACTATGAGTATAAGCAGCTATTATAAATGTTAAGTCTACAATATCGGGTTTTATATAACATTTTCCCACATTGTAATGTGTAAGTAAAGCGTTAATTTTGCCCGCTCTGTTTATCTTTCCATTTACATAAAATAAATGCTCAAATGAAAAATATCATAACAAGTTTTTTTCAAATCAAATTCCAGAACATACATAAAACAAAAAATTTGTAAAATGGAAGGGAATCACAGGTTACGTGTACGCGTATTCAAAAAGGATTTTCAAAACACCTGCAGAATTTTTTAATCGTAGGTATCTAACTATTGCTTCCTGCAACCAAACTTTATATATTTTCAAAGTTTAATTGTACATAAACCCTCCTTGTATGGTTTAAGACAATATTATCCAATAAGACATTATATTATGTCGTCCCTAACGTTATAGCCATGTTGTATGTCAAATAATGAAAAAAAAACGATTATTAATAATGTAACGTCACGGGGGCCAATCAGCACCCGAGACTGTTCTTAAAATAACAATAATAATAACATAATAAGACAATCAACATGTTTTCAACAGTCATTAAACATTGCACCGAAACGATGATTCCATTATCATTTAATCCACTGATCCGGCTCCGGCATTATCTCACGATTCCTACCCACGCACGAGCTGTCAAATTGGGATTTGATAACGAAGCAGTTCGTGATGTTAATACCTGCACAGCCTGCATGTGACATTCTGATAAGGGTAATTAATCAATCACCTATCGAATGTCTAGGGAACCAACTTTACATAACAGCCCCGATGATTGTCAGTTTTCTTTATCAGGAACAAAAGGAAAAGGTGACTTAGCTACTCATTGACGCGTGTATTAGATACAATTCATACCATCTATCGATCGAGTATGTACACAACTTTATATTCAGTTCCACCAGAATATGAGTACATACAAATTGTAGGATTTAAAGTATAGTTATCCTACTACTAGAAGATATCTTGATAAGGCTGTGTTACAAATGTCAAAAGAAAACTCGACCTAAAGACTAAGATTACTAGAGCACTAATCGCCAGTTAGCGTTCACTCGCGCAAGGTCCAAACAATTACGCTGGTGCTAACGAAACCTAGGCTTTGGTATTGCGATGTTCTTGCGTTTGCATTGCGATATATAGGTAGATAATTGTCTCTACTCACACTGTACACGCCGGGCACGGAGGTGTCGACAGGTCCCTCCCATTGCACGATTGCCTTGAGGTGTTTCAGTCGCCCGCGCACCGACAAGATCTTTTCCAGCTGTTTCTTGTCTTGCACCGCGCAAATGTTGGCTCTCGACGATTCTAGGCAGTGGTAGCAGGCCTCCGCGGTGTTCGTCGTGTAGATTCCGGCAGCGTAGCCTCTGTAGAGAGAAAAGCGGTTAGTCGTTGGAGAAACATGCGCTATAAATTCCATGATCTAAATTGATAAATCCGCTAAGTAAGCAATCCGGTAGTAAGTTAAATAAGTTTAAACAATCGCTTTTTTAAATTTGCCTTAGTCGCACTTTAGATGCTTTTATACTTGTGAATTGATCGATCGGTATCCAACACAAAGAGCTCTTATATACATTTTAGGATACAACTTTTACAATAATAAATTAACGATTTAGTATACAATTCGTCAAGCCTGATACGAATTTATTTTGTATGAAACGTACGATACGTGCGAAATACATCCAGAGTGTGGCCTTCCTAAATATAGAGTAAGTACACTGTGGCAAGCGTCAGTCAGACGCCCTTCTCACCTCACACTTTTTTTTCAGCACTTCTCTTGCTCAGGTACCAAATTGATATGTAGAGTATGATAAATTGATAAGGTGGGTTTCAAATTAAATTAATTTATAAGGAAAATAGAAAGTCAAACCAGACAGTAATATATTTTGGCGCCGGTATTAATTAGCGTGGCGTCTTATTAGCTTTTTTACCAATTTCATTAAAATGACTCAACGCTGATAACAATCTGTCGATAAAGATTTGTCGGTACATTATTGAAATTAACTGATAATTATTAATCTATGACCTAAATCGTTACCAGAAACGGCTGACGTAATTACAAAGTTTATTCAACTTTTTGGAAAATTTTGCTATATTACTTTATCGTTTTCGGAAAATTGCGTTGT
Organism: Blastobasis adustella; assembly: GCA_907269095.1. Classification (NCBI taxonomy): domain Eukaryota; kingdom Metazoa; phylum Arthropoda; class Insecta; order Lepidoptera; family Blastobasidae; genus Blastobasis; species Blastobasis adustella. Next base: position 9,363,488 of record OU026123.1, on the reverse strand, counting down.
TCCGATCGTAAGTGCTTTATGTATCACTCTGACAATGCCGATTAGCTACTCGTTTTACTGACAAAGACCTTTACTTACAGACAGACACGCATACCTCACGTGAATTGCCAATACTCGTTTTAAGTAGGTAGTAATTTTTTTTTCAGTTGCCAAGATCAACATGATTGTGAATGATTTCCTGTATATATTTGTTATACAGCTCAGTGATAGACGAGCAGAAAGCCTAAGAAGTGTATTGTACTAAAAGCCCAAATCGTGGGAAGCAGTCACCGATCCCCATAACACCTAATGTAACAAAACTGCAGAAGCGCAGGTGCAATTTCGCTGTGAGATATGCCTCAAATTGCCTTTGAATACACTGGCTATCCTTTCCTTCAAACCTGACCACTACGATGCAAGCAATATTGTTCGGTGACAGAAATTGACAAGATGAAAATAGTTGGTAGGCATCCAGCCGGACATTGGGTTTCACAGATTTCTACCACTGGTAAATCCGACCGCTGATCTTATTGTAATGTAATTACCACGTACCAGTAACACGTTACCTATATATAATAAAAGTAGTAATTAAATTTTAATAATTTAATTAAGAATTGAATTGAAGCATTTCATTAAGACTGAATTTATGGTCGATTAAATCATAATTATTACCTGTAACTAACATAACATAACATGCTAGGATAACGCTACCTACATAGATATACAGGGGGGGGCTGTAACAGGAGGAATAAATTTAAACGCTGACTCCTCAGAGTATTCGAAGTTACCTTGACCTGATCCTAATGCTCCAAAGTGCATAAACTCAAAGAAATAGTAATTTAAAGTTACAATCCATAGTCAATGAATTTCGTGATTGCGAAATTCATTGTTGCGAAAGTCAACGAAAGCCGTTATCGGTCGTTACATGTCTTGATACCGGGAATTTCCTTCCTACTGGGACGACGTGTATGATCGTAATGTCAATGTCAAATACATCGACTGGACACGACGGACTGCAGTGCATTGCTGGCTCGATGAATTTTGTTTGAAAATAATATTACACATATTTTTCATTTTATAAAATTAAAACCACGCAGACTTAGTTATTGATTTGTTTTTGAAATTGCATAAAATTCTGTGAAACCCTAGGGGTCACTACATGTTGGAAGCAATTGTGTAAATTGATCATATGAACTGAACAATTAAGAATTAGTAATTAGTAATTTTTGCTGTTTGTCTGACTGCTCAACACCTCTTCTGTTTTACATCATGACACCTTTAACAATTATTACAATGTTCGATGAACGCTCCCCTCGAACTTTGTAGTAGAAGACAAACAATTTAGGTACCTACTTAATATTTGTAATGTGAAAATAGAGGATTTTTACATCCGTTTTCATCATATGACGTAAGTATTATTTTTAATGTATTCTCTTAGGTGTCTATTTTGTTATTGACTATAACCGAAACGTATTCTTTAAGTAGGTATTGAACAAGGCCCACCGAAATCTAAGGTTAGCCTAGCCTGCCAAGCGTATAACGCTTTAACTGTTAAAAGTTATCAAATCTCTCGAAAGGCCAAGCCTACAAGTCTTAACTTTGACAGAGCTAACTCTAATATTATGTTCAAAAACTAATGCATGACACAAATGTCTTAAAATTTCATTGAGCTATTGGAGACGTAATTTCTTACCATAAATACATGCGAGATTTAGTACGACAACCGCGAAAACACATTTTCGTTTTGTTATTTTGTATGTGTAGGCGAAATGATGAGCTTATACTGCATTGATAGCAAAGTTAAACCCGCTTTAGATAAATACTTCATTACCTACTAGGTATGCGTTATTATCAATATCGTAGTTATTGTTTGGGACCCACCTTATGAATATTATCTTTAATTGTATCCCACAAAGTTGTAAAATATATTAAATGTAATTTATAGCTTATACCGTAAAATTCGTACGTAGGTAATTCGATAAAAAATTATCGATACAAACGTAGCAGTAATAAATACTGTTCTCTGTGGTGTACTCTGATATCTTTTATTTTAATTTATAAATGAAAATAGCCGGTGCCGAAGGAACAATTCACGAACATGTTCACCATACGAAACCTAGAGGTGAAGGTTATTTCAATGTTATGTTGTGTTTTCCAAGCAAACAATGCAGCATGGGATCGTTCACGGCGTACTCGTATATTAGAGGTCTCCTTAAAGGCGGGCAAGGTATTTGGTAGCGTCCCTGGTGTTGCTGATGTCCATAGACGGCGGTGACCACTTTCCATCAGGTTGCCTGCATGGCCCGTGGGTCGGCCGTATCCAATAATAATAATAAAAAAATTAGGTAAGCACTTACCCAGCGTGTATAGCAGCAAGATCCGCCACGAACCATTGCTCTGAGTTGAAGCCGAGGATACACACGGAGTGGTAGCGCTCCAGCCCGAGCTTCAGGAACGCTTTGGCTACGGCCCTCACCCGCTCCTGGTACTGTCTGGAAATTTATTGATTTATTTATGTGGATGCTTATTTCCGCGGAACCTAAGTTGACAGACCGATAACAAATTTAAGCAACGCGCGCAGTGTCCGGGAACTGGGTGGGTGACCGATTAGAACTTTGAAGCTAGTCGATCTTCAGCACCGCAACTATAAAACAGTTGGTAAACCGTTCACCAAGGTCTTCCGCTGGGGATCCTGACACTGGTAGAACAGCGGGAGCTGATGGCCACCAATTGATGTAATTGTTATGCAAATAGCATTGTAATATTTTAACCTACGGAGCAGCTCATTGCGGGAGGCTTTTATGTACAGCAGTGAATAATCTATACATATAAACTTAATAAAAAATGTTATAATGCAGAGATAGGTACGCACTTTAGAACAGGTATTAACACTTAGTACGGGGTTACGAAGGATCAAAAATATATTTACACGTACCGACTTAGTACCTATTTCAAGAGCAAGGTAATTTGTAGAGTTGTAAATGCATTAACTATATTAACATTATTAGATTAGATTAGATATACGCCTTGTCCAAAAATAAAACAAAATATATTATTATAAATTCATGTAACCTACCTACATACCCGAAGAAAGTGAAAGTGCACTCTCTTTTTGTACTAAATTAGTTTTTACTGTTTATGATACGAGATAGTTCGAGCATAGGTAACCAAATTATTAAAGTTTAAAGAGATACATACATCTATTTTAAATAACTAGGGTTTTAGTGACTGTCTCTACCATAGCAAAGAGTGTGGTAGAGACGCCTATTTTGGCATCTTTTAAAGTTAGCCCCAGTGTGCTGCTCTCTTTTCACTAGTACTTAATATTTGGGTGCTAACAGTCGTTAGGTAACACAAGACTTCCACAATTTTACTTTTTAACCCCTACAGTCTCTAACTTACTTGTAAGTGACCTTGTGCCATTTCCCGTCTTCTTTCTTAGTCGCTAGGGCCACACCGTCGGGGTACCGCGCGGTGGTCCGCCGGAGCAGGCCCGGCACCGAAATGGGAGGCTCTGCGGAAACCCCGCGGGAGCTCATCCTGAGTTTCGCATGGCCCCCTGGTGTGCAACAGGTGTAGCTATCCGCCGGTATTACTTGATCCGGACCTGTCAAGGAAGCGCTATAATGTAGGTACCAAGTGCAAATAGCACAAATAAGGATGTTTATAGCTATAGAAAAGCGCCCATTGTTTTCAAATATGACGATGTAATTTGTTCAAAGTCCGTGGACGTGATAATACCTAAAGCCATTAGTTTAACGTCACGTTTACGTCGGCTGCTGGGCAAGTATCTGCTGTTGTTTTTAACATGATACCTACTTATCTCGTTCACAACGAGAAACTTATCGAGAGGTGACCCAGGCACCGTGCGTGATAATAAGTTCCGCAAGACGTGACCTTTTAATAGACCTATGGAATACATGTACTAATCTTTTTTTTTCGTATTAAGTAATACTTGTTATAAATAGATAGGTTATCATTCAGTACTCACCATTTAAATATTTATCATGATTAATCCCATTTACGGCGTGCATTTTATTAACTTTAACGATTTCTTCTCCGTTCTCCATGATCACAGTAGAATTGTCCTGAAAGAATAATAAATATGATAACATAACGAGGTGATGGGATCCGGGCTAATTGCAGGAAGAAAAGTAGAAAAGCGGACCCTAGCATAAGCCTGGATAAACGCTAAGGTGATGATGATAAACGCAGTCCTAAATCGGAAGTGGATAAACCAACTAACGCCCATCATAATTAATGGGCTGATGTTATTTACAATCCACTTTTAATGACTTAATCGGATGATTGTCTTGAGCTATCTGTACCTACAATATTTCTTAAAGCTACTTGCGTAAGTATTGTAGATGCATAGCTTCAATACAAAGGTTAGACGATTGTCATGCAAACTAATGAGACTATAATAGTAGAAAATCGAGCAAAATACTACAGATTCAAAGTACACTAAATTACTCCTGCATCACGTAACAATTTAATAATTGCTAAAGTGGCCTGACTCGTTTTAATATTGACGAGTAAAACTGGGTATCTAATACTCTTTAACTTATCAGTTTTCAAGTTTCTGGACATTTACACTTTGTTTGACTTGTTGCTAAATCTAACTTGATTATCAACTGCCAAGTAGTGGTAGCTTAGCTTTAGATTTGGATTTACAAGTGTCTCGTAGCCGTGTCCAGAGGGAGTCAACTCGTCTATAATCCTCTTTGCACACAGGTGTCGTACAGTATATTTTAGTAGGTTTTAAGAGTTACCTGACCCCACTTAAGATATAAATGCTCTTCACTATATAGGGGTCAATCATTTATTTACGTTATAGTACAATAATAGGAAAGTAAACAAAGATACTTAACGCAAAACAAAACAGGTAGAAAACGATTTTATCGCTAGTAAGTATCGTGTTTTTGTTTGTTTGTTTGCACGCGGTAATCTCCGAAATTACTGAACCGATTGCAAAAGTGCTTTCACTAAATATGAAGCTACAGTTTCCTGAGTGTCATACACCTAAACTTAGGTAAAGCTTAAGTTGGAACCTTAAGATATTCCTAAGCATATAGCCGTCGTAAAATCGTTGTCATATAATTAAGACTGATTTAACGAGGTTAGTTTTCACATAACGTTGGTGGTGCAATGTTGTTGCTTGTTAGGAACATTATAAATCAACTTAAGCGTCGCCTAAAGCTTATTGCAATCAGATAAAAGTCTTGGTCTTATGTCGTAAAACACAAATATTTCCTAAACTCCTCAATCTATTTTAATGAAACAAAGCTAAGAGTCAGACTCTCAAACAAATGAAACAGTTTACGAGATACGATTTCACTGGCAGACACACATATACACACGTCAAACTAATAACACCCCTCGATATGCGTTGGCTGTTAAAAAGTGCGTCGGCGTGTTTTTAAAAAATCATAATTAAATGTCTACTTTAAATTTGTACGCCGAATGGCAGGTCACAGTTGAGCATACTTATATCTAATGTAACATATATTTACCTGTGTTACCACAAATACAATAAATTGGATTGAATTAAAAGTATTCAAGAAGTTTCGGACTAAACTCGGATGAAAACTGCAAGACCGCTACTCTGACATAACCGTGTACCTACAAGGCGGCTAATGAGAGTTTCACCTGCTAGAATATTCTTAGATCCGTCGCAGAAATGAGCCGCTGCGTTTTCTATTTCACAACACTATACGATGTCCAGTCTACCTTCGAGATTTATGATGATCACTATAATTTTTGGCGGAGATTCGGGTCAAAGCGTGCTTAATAAACACCAGCTGCTAAATTTTAAATTTATTTAAAAAGTCCATGGATGGAATACTATGTTTTGGATACTTTATATTTAGAAAATGAAAAGATTAGCACGGAGCCACGCAGCTTGAACCTGACAACGATAAATGCCTCGAATTTTATTATTTTATTGCTCATTATCTAAATAAACTTAACAACGAGATTAATGTAAGTATTTATTACGTAAATTTGCAATAAATAATGATGGATGCTTGGATAAAGTGGTATTAATGATCGTGATAAAAAGTAATTTTTAAATCCCACACTGTCTTAAGACTGCTGGAGGTAGGTAAGTACTGCCATAGTACATGCATACTGACAAACGCTTTTTTATCTGTAAGTAAACGTAACAATTGACGAAGTCGTTGTCGAGGACGACAGAGGTAAACTTGCCGGTATCTAACTGCCGGGGCTTAACAGAATATTACCTAGATAGATATACTTGAAGTAGGTACTGACTAGTAGAAGTTTCAGTGACGGGAATGAGTGACGAGGTAGGATTTATCTATTTTAAGCAGTGTCTTTTTAGGAATTTCATAAAGATTATCTATTAAAAAGACCGTTAGTTGTAAAGTACGTTTTATGGACTTCCGGGTGATATTATTTAGTTAACAGCTAGATAATTATGAATAATAAAATATTATCTAAAAAGGCCCGACTAAACGCCGGAGTGTGGTGTACAAATATTATTATCCTCCTTAATTTCAATCTTTATTAGTGGTCCTATTGTTTTATTAGACTGATAATGTTTTTGTTGTCATATTATGTTTTATTGGTGTTTATTATATTGTTTTATCATATTGATTTATCATATTGTGATGCCCAACCGGACTCATCGAGTAGGCCGAAGTTCGATGCCAAGCCACTTATTTGTTGTTATGGTTATGTAAGGATGTTTCGATTTCAGGCATTTCAAATTGTGTGCGAAGTATTGGTGTCATGGCAAAGGAATTCAATTGAGTATATTGATGTAAGTATACTTACCTACAAAACAACTATAATTATATAGGTATCATCTCTCTGTGTCACGTGCTAATTTTTTTGGATGTTTTCTACATCACGGAGGTATATTACCATCATCATCACAGCCCATAACAGTCCACTGCAAGACTTAGGGTCTCTCCCATGAAAGGGGAGGTTATTGCCATAATCTTCACAATGGTCATGCGGGTTGGAGATCGCAGTGTTATAAATTTAACCATGGAAAACGCTGCTGTCCGTTTTCCAGCCTAGATACAGAGACTAGTACTTTTGCCTCGAAAACATTATTTGCCAGATACGACACCTACGAGTTAAGAGTTTGGCGCTATTCTACTCTGCCGGACATCATATAGCTAAGGTATATTATATTTACATTATACTTAGTTATTTCTCACACTTAATAAAAAATATTTATCGTGACACCGATCAAGATCCTGATAACTTAAATAAGTAAATTTTAGATAAACAATTTTCAGTTGAAGCCGCTGGTTCTAAGCTTCGTACGCAGATGACGATGTTTCGCCACGCCACAATCCGCTTTGCCAGGTTTTTTACGGTGAAAAAGACATCGTGGAAAAACGTAACCGCTTATCTTGGGAAAAACTAATTTCGAGCTTTGCGAAATCCACCCATCCGGGATTGGATTAAGGTCTAATTCCCACTCATCAAGATTTTTGAAAGAGGATTAGATATAGGCTGAGGGTGTGGATATTCTTTGAGAATTTACCATCAAGGTTAATTCAAGGTGAAATCAAACAAATTTTAATGCCAGCGGTAAATGAACGATTTAGAAGGGATAATAATTTTAACACAAAAAAATGCACCTGAAAGTTGTTGCTGCATACACATACATAATTACCTAATGCAATATTCAATATTATTATATAATAGTTATTTTGAGGTGTGTTCGTGATTTCCAGCCATACAATTAACTTCATTCAATGACGCAATAACACGAGTATCTAAAAGATATTATCAGTTTATCAATATGACCTGATGTGTGTACCTGTCGTACGATACTATATAATAGTCTCGTAATAGTTAGTCATTATTTTTATTATTTATTAAAGACTTGTCAGGCACCAAGAGACTCGTTCCTACCCGCCATTATGGGATAAGGACACTCCAGGATGATAATGATGATGAGGGATTTTGAGGAAGTAAAGTTTCGGAATAGATGGTCCTTTTAGGAAAAAAATTGGAAGCCGGTTTAGACGATGAACAATTAATTAATTAAAAGAATATGCAGCGGTTAAATACAAAAAGGTATTTAGGTACTTACTGTGAGTTTCATAATCTATAACGTAATCTTTTTCATTATAGGTAAGTATAAGTATGGGTAATCAAAACTGTAAATTTAAGTGTACATTGGACTAGTGGCTTTAATGTCGAGGCTCTAGTTCCGCATCTAAATAACGCAAAAATATATTTTTTAATAAGTCAATTGTCAATTTACCTACCTAAAACAGATTCAGAACAAGAAAACAACCATTCGTTACCATTTACCATTGCCTATCTACATACCTACATTATTCTTTAGTTTAAACTCGATGCATCTAAGTTTATATAAGTAATAATTAATCATTCGGATTGGTTGTCGTATATTCTTGGGTCTACGAGTATCTAATGCAACATAAGGAAGTTTAAAAATAACCGCACAGCAGGTTGAGTCACCCGCTATCTACTTACTCATAAAACGAAATGAAATTCGAGCATTACCTACAAATTAACATCAATTCTATACGAGTTCCGCCTCTATGCTTTCTTGGTAATGTGCGTTACGTAAGGTTATGAGTGTTTACATTGTACAGCTCGCCTAAATTTCGACAAGACGGTCTGCTAACGGGAAACCGTAACGGGTCTATAGCGTTTTGATTCAGTGCTCTTTCCGGTGTGGGACGTTACGTTTTAGGGTGGTGGTACCTCCGGTACACCCCAGAAAGTCTACTCTGAGTTCTATTTCTGTCCAAAATAAGAGTTTGGCTTTGATAGCCCAGGAATTTAAATAAAATATAGTCAAACTAATTGGTTAACTAAATTAAAAAAAAAAGGCAAAACTGCGCCGTACCGCTTTCCGTCAGTCAGTCTTCGAAGGAGCGCGAGTGCATATCAATCAGATTCTTTTCAAAACTGCAACATCCGAGCGTCAGTTGGTAAACAATAATTTCGAGATATGGCATTTAAGACTTATTGTTGTTATTCAAATGGTTATTTGCCACTGTTTTATATAGATAATTTTTACGTATATTTTAGGAGAAATATGGAAAGTCTGTAGTCTGAAGTATCTGAGGTCGGAAAGGTGCAGACTTCAGAATTTATGAAGTTTCTAAGGTCATATTAGGACATAATTATAATTTTCTACATATTGTTAAAACTGTCTGACTGTCTGTAGCCATTAAAGTACCTACTTGCATGTTTTTGGGCATACCTGGTCAAAAGTCCTGACAGAACATACCAGAAAAAAAATTAGTTTGAACCAACGCGATGTCGCCGTCTCATGAAATACTTATGACCGATATAAAAGTTATTATTTCTTGATTTCATAAAGTTTGGTTTTACTTGTTTTTTCTTACCTGTTATGAACATTAAGATAATAATACTAAGTAAATAACTATAAACCTTAGAAAAAAAAATTGGGCAAATTATAATAAAATTCGCAAGTAAAGCTAGGCGGCAACATAAAGTTAGGTTAGGAACCTGTGAAAAGGTGAGTTCCGACTTTGCAAACACAAAAGCCGAAGTTGGCGACATAAGTGCCGACCTTAGACGAAATCTGACTATTTTCTTGGAAAAATAAAATAGTTCCGTGTACACTAGATTTGTTTTTATGATAGTCTTAAGAAATTGAATGTTATACTTTAATACGAAAAAGGTACAATTTTACCTGTCCCTCGGACCAAAACGTTACGATTTTTAAAGTTGAAACAACCGTTACAGTGCCGACTTTAAGAGCATCTACCCTACCTACAATTCTAAACTCGGAGATGAAATTCAAGATCAAAAGTGTGAACAAATTGCCCCCATAAAAAATAAACCCAATGGGTGGATTATTTGAAATTGTGTTTTTAATATTGATACAAATGAATACATTTTGAATGTGATAGATTAGATTTTATCAATATTTCAATGATTTTAAATAATCCAACCTTTGGGTTTATTTTTTATAGTTGCAATTTGTTCTCACTTTTGATCTTGAATTTCATCTCCAAGCATACTTAACTAACTACGTGACTTACTCTTCTTAATAAATCGTACCAGTTTAGGCACTAAGGTAAAACAACTCGGTTAATTGAACTAAGTACATCTGTCTACGGCATGTGGCTCTATACTTTTTTACTATCACCAAATTCTTAAGCACGTTTAAGAATGACGTTTAACATTTTGTTGTAGAATTTTTTTTGTTTAAGTATCAGCTTAAATGCGTTTAAGAATTGGGCGCAAATCGCCCTAAGTACATGAAAAGCTTTTCTTGATACAGTCTAGCATTGATAAAGTAATAACTAAGTAAATAAGTATAAAGACTTTAGATCCCTCCTTGGTAAAACATAAATACGTAAGTATTTAATTTTAATAGTGTTACACAATGAGGAAATAAAACTAAATACTATTTACGTAAACAAATAACCCGTTAGTAACATTTACGCTTACATGATATTTCTAGTGCGTCTAGTTACACAAGTACTCAAGTTTAGATACCTACTAACTAGATTGAATCGAAATGCATTTACCTGAATGAAAAAAAAAATAACGAGTTCAGTAATAAAAATTCATTCACAGTCTTTTAAAGGTTTCCCTCACCTAGAAAGGTAGAGTAGGTAAACAAATCTTCGGTATTCTTCAACTCTAGCTGCAGACTTTGGTCATAAGAAGTATCACACAAAACTCACTACTACGTTCTCATTTTGGCGCTTACTTTGTTTCTCCTATTATCGGTTATTAATGCGGACACTGTAAACTAATCGGCTGACCCTGTATCGGTCGCCGTGACACGGAAAATGTATGATAGAGCGACCGCGACGGGGCGAGCGCGGCGGCCAACTGGCTCGCTGCCGGCGCGCGTACTCGCCGCTCGGACTAAAGTTCATCATTGTATTCAGATGACATCCGAAGATCGAGGGTCTTTCGAGCTCCAGCGACTGGAGTCTGTCTCAGGTAATTCAGTGGAAGTTAATAAATTAAGTCTTAAAAATGTAGATGCAGATCGATCAGTGAAAGCAGAACGTACCGTAGCGGCGTGCAGTTCCCGTTCCACGTCCATGATGATCGTGCGTTCACGCAGCACGCTGAGAGTCCACGGGGCGACGCTGCGCGTGCGCACTCCTCACTGAACGCGCGTTGATAGCGCGACCAACACAATCTCGATGATAACACACCGACCCGCCGCCTCCGAGTAATCTCTCGTTAATAATGCAGTATTTGAAATATATCCCCGTAATATACTTTTGTACGGAGCAATGATAACGTCTAATCTAGAGTTGATGGAAAAATTAAATAGTTGTAGTGTATTGTTGTAGCCCTATTTATGTTTTAAATTGGATTGTTATCGATCAAAATGATGTGGTTCCGCCGATATCTGAGATAACGTATGAATTTTGATGGTATGACGAATATTTTTATTTTTGGCTTTGATGTGGAGTATTTTTTCTTGGTAATGTTACAGGTGGGTACACCATTTGGTAACATTAGTTAGATCATTTTTAATTATTTTAAAGCAGGGTGATTAGATACTAATCTAGAGTTTTTTTTTTATAAATGAGTAACAGACCTAAGTAGACACGGCGCTTATCTGTACATAGTATAAAACAAAGTCGCTTCCCGCCGTCTGTCCCTTCATATATATGTATGCTTCGATATTTTAAGCTACGCAACGGATTCCAGTGCTGTTTTCAACAATAGATAGAGTGATTTAAGAGGAAGGTTTCTAAACAAGAAACAAGGTTGGGTAAGGCTAAAGTAGGTGTACGCTAACGAAGTAGTTTATTTACCAATTTAATTTGGTTCACCCTAAATTTTGTAATACTAGTCAATGACAAATGAGCAGACAGCCCACCGAAACTGTCGCCCATACCATCTACGCTTCATGCATTAAGGCCAATAATCATAAAAGCATAAAATGTGAACGAGTTTTAGGTACCTACAATATGTAAGCTTTAGTTAACTGGCCTGTTACTCGGAGCCTATTCTCGCGTAGTGACATTTCGAAATAGTGGTCGGGCTACGATAAATAAAACCGCAAATCTATGGAGGTATACAGGATAGCCTTTTGGTACACAGGTGCTTTAGGTTAAAACAATCATTTCGGCCGGTGGTTCTTAAAAATATTCCCATGGGGGGAACAGTAGTGATGTCATCAATTTTTTGTATGGGATTTGAATTTTTTTTTCTGATACCTATCGTGTTTGGTATCAAATGAAAGAGCTTCACTAGCCTGTTCTAAAAATATACTACACCAAAACCTTTCGGCTACCTGCTTTTTAAAAATCCAGGAAATATTTTCAAAACATACCAAGTTTGGGCTCCTCCAGGTCGGAGACGACCTAGTAAATTTTTGTAAGTTAGGTGGCCGAAAGGTAATGCTGTAGTATATTTTTAGAACCGGCATATGAAGTCCTTTCATTTGGTACCCAAGATATAGGTTTCTGAAAAAATAAAAATTCAAATCTCATACAAAAAAATGATGTCGTCATTACAGCTCTCCCCATAGGAATATTTTTAGAAATATTTAGGAACTACCGGTACAAATGATTGTTTTTACCTAAATTACCTGTGTACGCAATCCTGTACATCAATTTGCGGTTTTCTAGCAAAATTTGCTTTGTACACCGTCCACTGAAATCTACATTTTCTTTAACCACATACCTATCTCTGTTATAATCACCATTTAAAACGATCTACGACAAAGGATTGGCGAAGATCGTTAAGAATAATTTCTTGCTTTGCAATAGTGATTTCAGTAAGATTGTCGCTAGAAAAAGTGTCGATTTCGAAATGTCACAACGCGAGAATAGGCCTCTTGTACGCTCATCGAAACGGCCACCTATGAAACCCACACAAAGACGACCCTCAAAAGACTTTGAGAACCAAAGTTCCAGTAGCTATTGGACGCCGTCGTCTACAGCGAATCCGCCGCCCCGACCAGCAGCACCAGGAGGTAAAGACTGTACAGGGGGGCGATTCTCGCTCTGTAACATCTCAAATTCGACATTTTCTTCAGCCAAAAAACTGTATTAAAACATCACTGAAATTGATCTTTGACAATATACGACTGTCGAAGATAGGTGTTTTAGCTGCAATAAACATTTCAATGTCATTATTATTAGAGATTTGTGGCTAGAAAAAATTTCAAATTCGAGATATCACAGCGCGAGAATTAGGTCCCAGGAAGGACCAGCGCCAAGCCGATAGACTAATTTAGAAACTTTTTATGTTTAGCCGAGCTTTATTTACTATTAAGATAAAACAATGAAGGTATTAAATAAAATACGCGTCATTAAAAAATATTTCTATAAGTCAATGAAACATATTAGTATTTAAAAGAGCTTCAACACTTCAGGAACAACCACATTTCGGATGACAGATGTTACAACCACATAAATGTAGGAAATCCTGGATTTTTCATACAAAAGAGTTCAACGCGAGCAATGTTCCCGTTGATGTCTTATACAGGCATGTAATTAAAATTTGTATACAGAGTGTCCCACGGCTAAGTCACACGGAGGGGAAGTACTTTAAATATTGCATATAGGAAAATTTACTCAAAGTAAAACCTTCATTATTCAAAGATTAAAAAAAAATAGGTTGCCCCAGTGATCGAACATTGAACGCATTCGCAGAAATTGAACATTGCTTTGTGTCCAATATCTTTGTGCTTTGTGTACAATAAAGATTTTGGACACAAAGCACAAAGATATTGGATTGCGATTAAATTGCATTAATACACAATGGCTTGTTTATGTTCACATGACAATAACTATGCGATACCTATTCTGACATTATATGTATACACAACACAAATAAGTTGTTACTTTTTTAAATTCAAATTACACGTTTTTCGTAACATGGTATCATCGACGACCAATCAGAGTACTGGTTAAGGCAAGTTAAACGTGCCCAAACTCGATCGTTTTATCAGTCGTGGTTTAGGTGTTCCTATAACCACCTTACGGCTACATCATCTGACTTGATTTGACCGTGAACACCACAACACAAACGCGTCACACGAAAGATTTACCTACTTTGTGTAATTTAAGCATGCCTATACTATAGGCCCTTTAGCCACCTTCCGTCTCTATCATCAGATCACTTCGATGGAGCCATATCATTACGTTGTCACCGAATTTATGTCGAGCGACTCTCCACACCTCGGCCATCTGGCACTGCGGAGAAATGTTGAGTCTTTGTGTACCTCTTTCGGTTTAAATTGCGGAGAGTGTTCTCATCTGAGAAATTATTTAGTCTAGTACCTCTCTGCTGCCGAATTTCACCACTTCATATTTGAGCAAGCCTTTCTATGCACGTCATACAAGGCGACGAATGTGCTATGTGGCTGACCAGCTAAGACCTCCGTAGACAGACAGATTGGGCAGCAGAGTTTTTTATTGTACGCTTTCGTGATGCGATCTCCAACCCGCTTGCCAATTATGGAGATTATGTACGCTCCACTGTAGTGGAGTAGGCTAAGTTGAGTCCAGCAGTGGATATGCTATTGATGATAATAACTACCAGACATAATTAAAGTTCCATACAGACCACCTGGATTAGTGGCGGTCAATCTTAAGAAACTTCCTGCTGGATACGCTTTCCATGAAACTCTTCCTTCAGCGGTATTCCCGAGTCGGTACGACGCCGTCAAGAAGCGAGACTAAATATATAAAGACAAATTTTCTACCCTAAGTTGGGTATAGGGTACCTACTCTACCGGTAGTGGTAGGGTACCGGTAGACTACGGGCAGGATACGAGTTGGGATAGAAATGCGTAGTCGCGCCGGGCCGCTATTTCACCAAGAACTCAAATTACTTTGACAGATTGCAGAAACATGAGTAGAATATAATCAACTTAATTGACTGGCAATAATAAACTGCATAGAGGAAATATAACTCGACGCAACTGAGTAGTCTATAACCTTAATAAGCCGCCTTCGTTATTGTACACCATTTAAACTCTCGAACTTGGCGCCAACGTCGAAATTTGACAAAAATCATAATTCCATGCAGGAGGGCGCAATCTTTTTTCGAAATGTCATTGTTCTAATTTCACTATTGACATGTTAGTTTCTTTTTTCGCGACAATCCTTACCCATGTCGCATTATTGGCGGCAATCGTATTCTGCCACAGAATACTACATGCTTCTGGTGTTGCTACATACTAGGACAGGTCACCTCAGTTACGGTCAGTCATACTGTCATACTTTATTCACGATGGACCCGGCGCGACTTCGTTTGCGTACACCTACTTTATCCCTATCTACCCTGTCTTTTTTCTTATAAACCTTCCTCGTAGTTTAAAAGATCTAAGTGTACATATGTACATAGGGACAGCCGGCGAGAAGCGACTGAGTTATAATATGTAATAACTTCTTTATTACTGGCAACCAGTAGTGTTATATATCGTCTTTATGCTATGTTTCCTATCGGTACCCTTCCAGTAGAATACCCGTGCTATCCCATGTCTCCCTAGTCCTGTGTTGCTTACTTTGTCTTCATAATTCAACTTTTAGCGCCAATAAAGTTATATGCAGAGAAGTTAGATCCATACAGCCATGTCTTCTATAAAGATATTAAGGTATAAAAATAAAAACAATTAGCGAGGTTTCAGCAAGTGATATTTAAATGCTCAAGTTCGAGTTTCAATAAGAAAGTCAACCAATTTTCCACCCCACATATTGACAGAAAATTTATAAAATATAAATAAAAATTTCTTGCATGTAATGGAACGCTTTTAACATATCCGTGCGCCATGTTTTTCCACACATACGTTGTGTAGCAAAACGTCACTTTTCGTTTACAATTTCCTAAAAATATCGTAAATATTCGCAAATTTTCAGGTTTCTTTGTTCAGTTTATAACTAGATGTAAAAATGAATCGAACTGACGGTTTGGTGCAACGAAAGAATATCATACCGAAAGAGAACAATACCGAAGGAGGACTGAAAGAAAACCACGACGTCGATGATAAGAAAAGTGATAAAAATTATGATGACGGCGATTCGAAGGAAACAAGGCTCACTCTCATGGAAGAAGTATTACTCTTAGGATTAAAAGACAAAGAAGTAAGTACCTGCTTAGGGTGCGCATACGTTCTTATTAGAAAGTACTTTCACGGATTAGGGCCATGATTGGAGTTGACTAACTTGCTGATGTTCTATGGAATGTTATGGTAATTTCAGGGTTACACATCGTTTTGGAATGACTGCATATCCAGTGGATTGAGAGGATGCATTTTAATCGAACTTGGGCTTCGTGGTCGTGTTGAATTAGAAAGAGCTGGCATGCGAAGAAAAGGATTGCTGTCTAGAAAAGTAATAGTGAAATCAGGTAATGTTTTGCTAAACTAAAAGGCATCTTTAAAACATGTTGCGTAAATTTATGATGCAAACTAAGATTCCTCTTGTGCCTCATAATTTCAGCCTTGACATTTGAACTACCACCAATTATTGCCCATAGCATGACCAATTAATAATTAATACTTATTTGTAGTTACCTGAATATTGTAAATGTATACTTACTAATGTTTTTATTTACTATCACGTAGATTTTCATATTACAAAAAAGAATAGTTCAGTCTGTCAGATCTCTTATAGGTAGCTAAGCTAACGTAGTAAGTTTAGTTTAGTTTCAGTCACCATTAACTAACCTAATTACTTTATATTTATATTGAAAGTAGTACTTACAGTTGATGTTATAGTTACAAAGTCCTACTTGCCCTGAATATTTTTATCTGGTTTCTAATTCACTGTTATTGTATTACAGATATAAAGTTTGGTATGCGCAACCAACTTTATTTTTATAATTAATATGTAAAGTTTTTTACTCATTCATATAATTTTCGCGACATCGTCTAAGTGGACATCAATAAATTTTAGCTATTGTGTTAATCCAGATTTTAAACTATCTGAGTGCCAAATTTCATCCAAATCCATTAAGCCCTTTTTGCGTGATTGAGTAACGAACACAAACTTTCATATTTATAATATTAGGAGTGAAATTATTTTATTGTGTTTTAGATACCCCTACTGGAGATGTATTATTAGATGAAGCTTTGAAACATATGAAAGAAACTGACCCTCCAGAAACTGTACAAAGTTGGATAGAATATTTAAGTGGTAAGTTTCGCTGTCTATTTTCCAGCAGATTGTGTGGGAAGTTGACTCAGTCATCTATAATTACACATAATAAATGACTGTGTCCAATTTCATCGGCTTATAAGTAAAAGCAAGGTAAGGAAAATTTTGCAACAAGATTGTCTGAAATGTTTGTTATAAAATAAGCAGTAAAATTTGCTATTGTTTTAATCTAGAGAATAAGAAAACCCTGCAGTTTTGGGAGTAGGCCCATATACATACATGGTTTTCTGATAGATAAAGACAACATTGTTCCACTTCCTGCCTAGGCCATATTCTGCCATATCCATTATATATAGGGAACTAGTGTAAGCTGATCATAAATAATAGAATAAATAAATTTACTTAAATTTTCTGATCACTACTTATGTAATTAAACCTCTTCTGTAATTTATAGGTGAAACTTGGAATCCTATGAAGCTCAAATACCAATTGAAAAATGTACGTGAAAGGCTGGCTAAAAATCTTGTTGAAAAGGGGGTGCTGACTACTGAGAAACAAAACTTTTTATTATTTGATATGACTACACATCCACTGACTGATAATGTCGTTAAATGTCGACTAGTGAAAAAGGTAACAAAATATGCAGATTACCTAGTTTCGGAATTGACCAATACATCACAAAAAAAGCAGAAGAATACAATACAAAAAAAAACATACAATGGTTAACAAGAAAATAGAAATAGGCATGGTAATGCATGGAACACGAGTTATTGTAAATATTGTAATGTCCTATTGTATCAATCCTTTGTTATAAACAGAAAGGAATGTTAACTTCCTGACATATGTCTTTATAAATATGGATTGTAATATAACCCATAATAATTAAAATAAGTTTCTTTTTTATTTTAGTGAGTGTACAATGTTATATGCTTATCCAGAATAAAATTCCTGCATTAATAAAACAGGCATGGCAAATCTTTAGTGCAGAAAAATCTAAGAAAATATTTTCTTTTGGTTCTTAATTTTGTTAAATAGAACTAAAATTTAAAAAAGTATACAGCACAACATAGTACTTTTATGATGGCTACTCTAAAATGTGAAATTATAAGTCGAAGTTAATTGTTGCAATATTTATGGCTTCATTTCAGTTAACTACCAGCATAACTAGCTATTCCTATAGCCAATAGCCGCTAGCTGGCAAATGGATGCTAAATTGCCATGACTAAATAGCCATGGCACTCATATTTGAAGTAATTGGCAGCTGATTAACAAGCCAACGCTGGTATTTTGCAGGTGCAGGAGGCTGCGTTGCGGCGCTCCATCACGGACGTGGCGCACGCCGACAAGCGGTCGCTGGCTCTACTGATGCTGGCCCACTCGGCAGACGTGCTGGAGAACGCTTTCGCGCCCCTCTCTGATGAAGACTATGAGCTCGCGACGCGGCGTGTGCGCGCTCTCCTAGACCTCGATTTCGAGGCGGAAGCCATGCGCCCGGATGCCTGCGAAATTATGTGGGCGGTCTTCGCAGCGTTCACCAAATAGCGGTAATGTCACTAACAGTTGCCCACCACATAGACGGTTTAAAAATACATGCACACACATGGGTAGAAAAATTTGTGATTGAACTGTGCTCATGAACTATTGCGTTGGAAGAGATTACAATCATTTCTCATTTTACGTATTTTGAAAAAACAAGTAGAAAAATGTAAATTGATTATGTACTCAATATTTGTGTACTCATGCATACATTTTATGAGTGAATACACAAATTGTGTACCTATAATTTTATGTAAAATTATGCTGTATTATTTCTTTTTAAATTAGATTTTGCACAACAGTGGTCAACAGAAATCTCAATTCTCAGTGGAGAAATGCCGACCTTAATCTATTGAGCGCCAAGAAATTTATAACAAAGAAAACGTTTAGGCGCACCAGGCGTTCGATGTTTACATGTCACATTTCGAAATGCGGATTTATTGTTTAATATTGTTACTGTGATGTGGATGTATTTCTTGTATTGCCATGGGAGTTAAATCATATTTTCCTGCTTTAGTTAAAAATAATTTAAATTAATTTTCGATCTTTTATAATTTACAGTTATTTGTGTTTATGTTATCTTATGAGAATGATATACCTGTAACTAACATGAAATAAAATTATTACAACTAAGTTAATGCGAGCCAAACTTCGGTTTTTTGTATTATTATTAGTGTTTTATTGAAAGCATGGGTGTAAAATTTGTTATATTAAATGACTGAGGAAGTGTGCCGCGTGAGAGCTAAACCGGGATTTAACGCCAGGATGAAGATTAAATAACTGAGGCAACAAAACAGTGCTGGCTGGCTATGGCTTCCTGTATAATTGACTATCATTTTCTAAAAATATGATGTATGTATGTGTTATCTAAATTGTGTAAATAACTGATAATAAGTCGAATGGGTTGCATATGTTTATTCATCGTCCTGACCTAATTTCACCAGTCTATCTAGAGCATATGGTTTGTTTTTCTACATCTAAGTTGATCCCATCGTTCAGAGTACTACTTAGCATTCATAAGCAATAAAATCTTTCTGCTTTGAGTCAATGGGGCTGCCGTTTTATTGCTCACAAGTTGGCGTCACTGGCGACGAAAGTCTTGTTATTGCCAAAATATAGCTGTTGTATTGGCTATTAGAGTGCGCGCAAGATAAGGCTGCACTTAGGTATGGCGTCCCTGTCTTTGCTTTTGGAGCAACTCCCAGATCCTGTTTGCTCTGACACATTAAGTTCCATGTTCAGCCGCGAGCAAAGTCAGCCACCTATGACTATTCCAGTATCCAACTTCCAACTTTTATGTTTAGAAATTAAAGTGATTCGGAATTTACATCAACAATGATGGCAACACTAGAAACGGATTAAGGACTATAGATGGTGACTCTCGCTCAGCTCGGTGTTTGTCATAGAAGCGCGCTGCCCCTTTGGATAAGTCCATGACCAAAGCTTGACGTATTTTGACAGCCAGACTTTACGTACCAGCGTCACCTAGTGGAATTTTTGAGAATCGGATTATTTTGTTGCTAGATATTGTTAATAGTGTATCAAGCCTGATAACTCTCTGTTTCTGTATTATTTAGTTTTAAATATTTTTGTACCTTGTGATTACAAATTCTAAACCATTTACATATTTATAAATATTGATGTTGAAAATTTTATGGGTTAATATTTATTTACAATTAGGTAGAGTAAGGATCGAACTACAGCATTACATGGCAAATTCGGAATAAGTGTTCCTAAATCAACATGAATAAAGAATCTGTCAAGAGGAGGTCCTAGCGTGAATGATCACAGGATAAATTGTTTTAAATCGAAAATTCCTATAACTTCGTCGTTAAGAAAATTTTAGTTGTAGTACATATTAATAACTTGTATTTCGAAAATTTTGATTTGTTATTGTTTAACTTTAAACGGGGTTTTAAATTAAGTATATTTCGGCTTTTTTATTTGGACCTTTAAAATGGTTTCCAAAAAAAAACAGGAAAACAAATAGAAATTAAAGTGATAAGTGTATAAATTAAGATAATATAATGTATCATACACATAGTATTAATTTACTCAAAATATATTCCTTAGTAAATTAATTTTGTTTTTTTTTTAAGGGTTATATATGTAACCCAGAATACAAAATAATACAAAACATTTATTTTAGTTCATTTATTAAAAACTCACACACTCATCACACATTGGATAAGTCTTTACCTCTTCATAACACTATAAGTTTAATGTCTATAACAATAACTGCTCACAATGCATACAATACATGATATTAGAAACTAGTGTGTTTATCTAGTATTATTATTACATATTGTCTGAGAGTAAAATCAGAAACTGAAATGCACGATTAAACAACTACATATTAATTTGGAGAATTATGTAAATGTAATGCATTTTCATTTATGAGGCTGATAGGAAATACGCTTAGGTACATTACTTTCAGTTAAGTTCTACGAATCCCTAACTTGGTAGGCAAGTATTATGTTTTCAGTCTGTTAAGTCACCCCCATTTTACCGTGGTACTGGTGATATCATCCTCAGAAGACTATCCCAGACTTAGATTGTAGGTACTACCCTCCTAACTTAGTTGGTGCCTGGTAACATTTCTTATGCGCTTATTACATTTGGCTAAATTCAGTTGTCTAAATTCAGAAACATAAAGCGTGAGAACAAATCAAAATGGAATGTAGTGCTTATAAAATAAGGTTCGATTTTGTATCACGCCTTTTGAAAAGAGGAAGGTCACGAAACTTATAAGTTATACAAAAATGGACCTTATTCTATGAGCAATACACTCCACTTCGACTTGCTCTCACGCTTTTGCTTCTGAATTTAGTCGACTGAATTTAGCCAGGTGTAATAAGCGCATTAATATGATAAACCTATTTATCGTAACTATATAGTTCTAACTACATTCAGATAGTATAAGACATTTGATAAAAATAGGTACAGATGTCAGGGTCAAAAATATTATATCGAACAGATGTTGATTAACAACTACGAAAATTAGACTTTACCTCCAATGCACAAGGTCTATTTCAGAATAGACACAGTACCCATCAAATACAATTCTGACTAGAACTATTATATTGTGGTAAAGTTTAATTTACTTACATGGTTCGATTGTATCGACACGATATTTTTGAAGCAGACTGTTCCTTTCATCTTACATTTTACAAGGAAAATTGAATAAGTACGCTGACATACTCTCGAAGCTTGAATACGGGTTTAATTCACAGCCCTAATAATTCTTGAAACACATTTCCTCTCAAACTTTATCTGGCACTGGCGGCAAATGTCCGTTAATCAGTAGACAGAAAATCCTATTTGGTCATACATTTATAAGTACGCATTTACTATTAACAATACTTATAGTTTAAGCGTAGTTTTAGTAACATAAATAAATACTAGATATCGCCAATGTGATAGTAATTTAACCTAAAATTTAAGAAAATAATAAAATTAACATTATAACAAATTCAATAAATAATAGAGTAGGAAATATTTGTAGATCAATGAACATGAGGTTTACTAAGACAAGCACTTTGGGCCTTGGCCAATGTAACATTGCACAAGATTTGAAGTCCTTGACTTTTATATTACAGTAAAACTATAGAGAAACATAATTTAACAAACTCACTTAACGTGTTTGTGTCTGAGGTCTGAACTGGCGGTGTTCTTCAGGAAAATAAAAGAAACAGAACTGTCAAAATGAGTTCTTTTTCTTGCCCCGAACTTATACACATTCGACAGCAGAACAAACACACTGGACTGGAGTCCTAGAGACAATACATCACAGCAATACAGATAGAACAATGTTTACTTATCTTCACGCATACTCGTCACATTCACATGCAAGCTTAATTAATTGGTGGCTTGAGATCGTTCGGAGATATCAGAGACAGTAACTTATTGATCGTACGTGCTATCTTGGCGGTGACGGTCACCAGGCCTCGGTGTAGCGAACGTCGTATTCTTGGAGCTGGGGCAGTCGCTGGCGAAGGATCTCGAACGCCTCGGCGGAGAGCTTGGTGCTGTTCAGGTTCAGCCGCCTGAGGCTTGACAGGCCTGCACAATAAATACAGTTATCGAACGTTTTGACTGACGGTTACTTGACGTTAGGCTAATTAATCTTAAAAGCAGTTTTGAGTTTAAGTCTCGACATTGTACAAAAACTTGGTAGATAACAAGGTCGTGTGGTGTCCAGTAAAATAAGAATAACACCTAGGGGGTCGGACAAGGCGACTAATCTCTGAGAGGCTTACGCACTAGGGCCAAGTCAAGACCCTGCCAAGCGTGGAGATATGGAAACCCTCCACAAATGAGGCCCAAGTCCAGTAATGATCTATTATGGGTTGTTGATGTAATTAAGTTTCACTATCTTGCGTCAAGGTATAGTATAAATAATTACCTGATAACGCTTCTATTCCCTTGTCGGAGACCGGCGTCTCGCAGAGATTGAGCACCTGCAGTCGCGGCAGGTGCTCGGCGATCAGCTGCACGCCGCTGTCGCCGAACTTCGTCGCCCAGAGGTTCAGGTAGCGTAGCGATGGCAACTGAAAGAAGACGAGAAATTCCTGAGAATGGGAAGAGAGGCCCTTTGCAGTTGAGATAAGATGGAAACACAAAAGTGAGTGAGAGAGCTCTGTCGTTGGTTTCCGGCGGACTAGAATGTAGCAGCAAGCCCATATCCTACCGATATTCGTGGGTCGAAGTAAAGTAGACCAGCTAATGACCGAATACCAAATAATGGGCATCAGCGTTTTCTGTTGAATATTCCCAACACAGCGCTCCCAAGTCTGACAAACGTGGAGATTAGTTGCTCCACTAATGTGGCAGAGACTCAAGTCCTGTTCATTCAGAGGTATCTAATCAACCTCTGGTGTCATGACTTACGAAGCAGTGATACTATCAAATCGAATCGTGTGTGTGAAAAAGAAAAGGAATCTGTAAAGCAGCAATTGACATGATGTGCACACCTTGATGAGATGATGTGCGCAAGCGCTGGTGACGCTCGTGAAGGCGAGTGAGAGACACTCCAGGTTGCCGAGCGCGCCAGCCTCCAGCAGAGCAGCCACATCCGCGTCGGTGGCGCGAACTGGCAGCGCCAACCTCCGCGGACCTCCTTCTGATTGCTGTAAGTAATATCGAGAGAATAGATGAGTGAAATATTCCTGTCAACTATTTGTTTGTTGTGGGCTGATCAAGATCGGCCTGGGCATGTTTCAATTGTGTTCGGTTAGGTTAATGTGACAAAGAACAAAGAAGTCCCGCGCTCGGGACAGTGTTTACGTGTCCAAGCGATACCCCCAGGCTAATCTAACTTCAATGCTGTCAAGCTTACCAGCCTCTGCAGGTTTTGTTGTCGTTCACACAAGTCCTTGTAGTATTTCTGGCCCAATGATGTTCCTTGTAGTGCGGCGATAATTTCCAACTGCGTCTGCTCGCCACTGGCGATCTCCCATTCTAGCAGGAGACACAGAGCTTCTAGTGCTGACGGCTGAAATACAAATGACCATTTTATTTGTGTTCATTCCTAAAATATTACTTCTCCATAAAAACAAAAAGGGCTGTTTTATGCTTACATGTTCAGTCAAAGCGACGAGAAGAAAATCTGGCAGCTGTTTGCTCATACTCTGGAGGAAGCTTTTCCTTTTGCTGCAGCAATTCATTAGACTTCCAAGCTGTAATAGACAGTTTCTAATGAGATACCTTGACTAGAATAAAGTCTTCAAATCTATAACATGCAGGTTTGCGCTTTGCGCAATAGTTTGCTATCGGGGCGCGGCTGGGGCAGCAGACGTCAGAAAGTCACCTTCGCCCCGCCCCATCACAAACCTATCTACAGAACTACTTACCATATCGCCCCACAGCTGGCACAGTTGTTGGTGCGGCAGCGCCAGTAGCGGGTCCGAGGGAGCCACGGCCTTTAGCCAGGAGGGGGGGCAGGGGCGTGCGGCCCGCGCGGGCGCCAGGCAGGCGTGGGCGGCGCATCGCGGGTCCCGGGCCAGCGCGGCCAGCAGCCCGGCCAGCCGCCGCGCCGCCGCCGGGCACGACAGCGCGCCCGCGCACAGCGGCACCGGCTGCAGCACCGCGCCCACCACCACCACCCAGTCCTCGTATTGGCACCTGGCGGGGAAATGGTTGTCAGTACTGGAGCTAGGGTGGGTTTGAGTATGGACGTGGTAGAAGGATACTCGACATAGGGAGACTCGACATGGTGAGACTCGACATGTTGAGATGCGACGTAGTGAACCTCGACACGAAGACAATAATTCGGTATGTCTTCAGCACCAACTAGTTTGAGAAACTCGGAAACTGCGCGCTGTTGAATCTTATATCACAAAGACGAGGGTACCTAGGTAATCAGTTACCTACGTCGGCACTTCGGCACTATTTCAATCGCAATAGTGGGTTTATGGCACGTCGGACGGAATTTAATTTAAGACATAAGAGGTGCGATAAGAGAAATATAGGCAGGTACGATAACGCTAAAGTTCAATAGCTAGTAAAAATCAAACCTACTTACGTAGTTTTTTTTACAAATAGTGATTTGAGCAGCATAAACTCTCCACTTATGGATATATCTCAAAGGCAGACATGCTATAAAATGACATCCGAAGCCGTAAATGGGAAGCGGCAGTTGCCGTTCACCAAGATCTGCAAATGCTCCATAATACCTACTTACATTATGTGAAGAACTCTGAAGCTAATTGCAAAACCAAAAAGAACCCTCGACACTCACATGTGCTCCAAGATATCCGCGAAGCACATGACTTCCTCCTCTGCCTCTGTGCAGCGGTGCGGCGCCGGCGCATCGCGGTAGTGGTCGTCCAGTGCTGCTAACGCGACCGCCGCAAGGTTAGGCGCAGCCCGCGGGTGCGGGCAGGTGGCTCGACCGCCGTGCGTCACCTCCACGAACCTCCGGACCAGAGCCGGGCCGGAGTTGTGAGAGCTCAGCGCGCTGGAAGACGATATCATGTCAATGTGTGGTGGAGAGTTGGGGTTAAAACACAAGCGGCTGTGGTCTTCACGTTTCTTTCACACGAGAACCTTAATGTGCGCTGTGTTGAGCAAGACCATTCCTATTCTTGAGGTCTTATTTTTGAGCCGCTTGTATCGACTCGAAAGGTTTACAATTATTATTTTTAGAAATTCAGTCATTCCGGAAATGCTTCAAATATTTCCCGGGTTAAAGGACTGTGATCCGGTTAGCTTTCAGGCAGTTGGCGCACCCGTCTTGCGTACCGCCGGGCCTAAAGTAAGTTGGTACCTAAGTAGTTGGTTCATTATGTGGTTCCAAGAACTGACCCTACTTGTTTTCAGCAATAAATTACACATTAAATTGACGCTTCCCGCTATTCACATGTTTAACTTTAATTTCCCTATTCTTCCGGGGATAAGTTACTAAGTAGTCGGGATACGTAGTTTCCCATTAGTAATATAATTTTTCTTATCGATTTGGCAGTTCGAGAGATTGGCGCATTTAAACAAATTATGGTGTAAGTAAATAAATAAATATTATTCAGACTTATATTTATTTATTGTTCTCAGCGAATCTATCCACTAAGTACACTGCACGACATATTTTTCATACACGGGAAAAAAATGAAAAACAAAGACATTTAAATATGCAGTGCAGGTGTCGATCGACGTCGAACAATGATCGGTCAACCGCTGCGGTAGCTACTTCCGTACATAAGTACTCAACTCATATGTAGGTAATAATAATTATTTTATTGTAAAATCTTGTTTCGTTAAAGTAGGTAGTCACGAGCATGCAATGCACGTTGTGAATATTTACGGAAAAAAACTAGGATCGGTCAAGAAAGATAGCGATACCGATGCGATTCTATTTTCAGAAAGCAATTAATTTTATCAAGACGAGGTATTACTGACGTCAATCAGACCAAACCTTACATTAAAAATACCTCGCGGAGCTACGAAATTAAGTGCGGCCGATGACGTATTTAATAGCCTGTATTGTAACCAAATGAGGCTCCTGGCTATTGTACTGCACTATGGTCGAATATGCCAGTTTCATATTGGACCGATAATATTTAATGTGAGTGAGCCATTGCGTTTGCGATTGCATTTTCCCTCTATTCACGGGATGACATAAATTAAATCCTGGCTATTAGTATTCAGCAAGGACAGTATCTGTGGTTTGTTAATTATGTACCTACCTACCTCATACCATCGAGTGCCGTTGCCCACCGATATGAGAGGCCGCCTGGCTCACACTTCTAATATCGAAACGTGTATTGCATACGTTACTCAATTAATTAATTATTTACAAAAACATGTTCGTTTTGACACTTTGACGTTAGCGATGACGTCAATACGATATCATAATATTGCGTGATGCATTTGATCAAATTGGATACGCTATGAATGTGCATAAATTAATTAGCATTCGTAAGTTTAGTATTACTTATAGATATGTTAGTCAGTTAATATAATTTCGTTCTAACAATAATGTAGATCTTATTTATTGTTAATAAACTAAGAGATTTTTTTTGGTATATCATTACAATAGTCAAAAATGCATACTAAATTTACATGTACAAGGTGCAAATTAGTCACAAACACAAGTCATATACTTAATTACAACTAGAGATTTACATGTATATGGTGTAAATCAGTCGAGTGCATGCTTAATTACCCATTATAGGTAGTATATGTAGGTAGATAGGTAGGTATCATGAAGTTTAACCAAGCAGCACTACCTTCTATAGTTCAAAAGGTTTAAATTAAGATCTACAATACAGACACCTATCTGATTGTCTATTCATCATCATATCAGCCGAAATACGCCCACTGCTGGTCATAGATCTCCTCCAGAGATCTTCAGAAAGGCCAGCCCTGTGCCTTCCGCATCCAGCTAGTACCGGCGATCTTACTAGGATGGACTAATAATGAGTGAGTAGATATGAAAAAGAAAGGTTGATGATTGTGGAAGACTTGTGGACATATCAAGAAGAACAATGTCTTTGTCTAGGTATGTATACGCTTGGAAAGAAGCATGACGTGTAGGTGTGTTTTGACGATGCCACTCAGGGGCTGTATGTAAACGACGCGTATTGTTAGAGCCTCCGTGTAGGCTTATGTTTGTTCTACTCTACAAATGTAGCGCTTACCTAGTCAAATCTATTATAACGGGGCTGACAGTACAATATGCAGGAAAGAATTATACTGCTTTAACCTGTAGCATAACTGGAAGTAGGATTGCCAGGTTGAAGTGGCAGTAGGCACATTGCTTATAGAACAGATGGCCGTACCGGAAGACGCAGCGTGGGTAGGCCTCTTATAAGGTGGACTGACGACCTGGTAAAGATCGCAGGTACCAGCTGGATGAGGAAGGCACAGAACCGGGCTTTGTGGAGATATCTGGGGGAGAGCTATGCCGAGCATATCTTTCGGCTGATATGATGAACCTGTAAACGGCCTACGACGCAAGGATGCCAAAGACCGGGCAAAGTGGAGAAGAATGAGTTGGAAAGCGGACCCTGGAAGAGCCGGGATAAACGCTAGGATGATGACGATGATGAACCTGTAGATATCAAACTAAAATACCTGATATACTCCTTGACGAGTTGCCTGGCGTCCGGCGCCTTCGCGAAGTCCACGTTTCTGGTGAGGACTCGTCTGACGGGCGGTGCGAGCGCAGGCAGCGGCGCAGCGCGCGGCCGCCGCCGGCACAGCCGCGCCAGCAGCGCACACAGCTCACCGCTTGCGCACCGCTCGGCGAGCAGCGGCGCCGCCACGCTGGTGGCCGTCTCGGACCACTCCTCCCAGTCGGGACTCTCCACGGCCTACAACAACAATGGCTAGTTACAACTAATAGCCACAACAACCCGCCTGTCAGGCGTGGAGGTTATGGCAATAACCTCCCCTCGCCTTGGAGAGGCCTTTAGTCCTGCAATAGACTGTTATGGGCTGTGATGATGAAGGAACCTTACGGGATGCATGACGACATGCAATTACCGCAGCCTGTGGAGCTATACTATGGCTTAGTTGTAGGCGCGCGCGAGAGCACAACCGAGACTAATGCCAAAATGATGATGAGATGCAGAATCTTGAAATGTTCCGGTATCAAACTAAGTACCTACTTACTGAATGTTAAAGATTTCGCACAAACTACTTTGTAGTACTGTTTTGTTATAACGACGAAATCGACGTGGGCTTAAGACTATATCGTAAAGGAAATGCATATTTAATTATGCCTACGTAAGTACCCAAATAGAAGTTATTGCCTGTTTGCGTAGGTAAAGGCGTTACATTCAAAACTGCCTAGGTAGGTAACCTTTTAGGCATTCACGTTACTCTGAATGACGCTGTTCTTCAGTGCCTTTATTTGTGTTTTATTTGGTGTGTCTGTTGCGTATATAACACATTTTCTTATTTGTGGGCGCGTGTGTACGAGCTAAGTACGTAAATCATATGTAAACATGAGCGCTAATGAGGCTGTCACGACCAATGGCGCCTCAGTTACAGGGCCACCGCCAGATAAACACAAACATTGGGTTTCTTTGGACTATTTTTACGTCAAATACTTGTCTGGGAATCACAGGCCTACGCAAAGTGAAGTAGTAAACAACTCTGACTAAATCCGTTCAAGAGCTTTTGTAATCTGCATACTACACTCGAGTAGATTGCTTTAAGTTCTATTTAGGAGCTTCCTCTATATACTTTCTGTAGTGAGTACCTAAATACATCCGGGTTTCAAGCCTGTTGTGAGTGGAGGTATTTTTAGATAGCTGTGTCTATAGAGTAGAGTACCTATGTGTTGCACGTCATGAGTGTTGCATTTAAATTAGAAATATGTAGGTAAATTAGAGGTGATACCTACTTAAGTAAAAAAATTATCGCAGGTACTAAGTAACCTACTTTCCCTACTTATTTACCTACGATGTTTGTCTGGACTCCATTACGCAAAATTTACTGCATTTTGATTAAATTTTGATAATGTTGTTCCTACCTTACACCTATCCATATTATAAATACATATCCAGAAATTCAAGTGATACTTGCAGGAACACAGTGTAACCTTATGACTTATACACATGCACGTATAGAATATTTACCTCTGACAGTAAATCGGTGAGAATTTGCAAAGGCGCTCGTGTAACACTTTCATCTTGCAACGGGGTCGTCATGACGAAATCGACCATGTTCTGCGAACACAAAATATACAGCGCTAATAAATAAACAAGTTTTACTTTTGTATCCCAAAAACGGAATATTACATAATTACAGGAAATAACACTCACCTTCAGTTCCTTCATCACGACTTCTTTTCTAACTGTTTTTGTTAAGAAGTTTCTATATCTGATCATATTTTTCTGGAAAGGAAGAAATATAATTATTAATATTTTAAGTGCCGAATGCCCGATTACACTAAACAAGGCGATGTGATGTTGATTTAAGATGTTCCGATCAAGAAAAAGCATTTACCAACACTAACCGAAACTAAACTCGTTAAGTCACTCTTAAAGTTATGATAATAAGTATAATTAGCATGTATTTAAAAAAAAGTATTTAAGTAGGTTATCAGTTATCTAACACCCATAATACAAGCTTTGCTTATTTTGGGGCTTGATGGCATATTTATTTATGATTTTGTGACTCCTAAATGCTTAGGAATATCTTAAGGCGGCAAATTAAGAATCGCTTAAGTTTAGTGCAAATGAATGTTTCATACTATGTATTTAATCAAATACTCATGTTGTCGTTTGGCCGAACTTACCCGCCACACAATAGAATGGTACCACTGGTCCCTGGTGTACGCGTCATTCGCCTGAAAGTGGATAACGATATTTAGACAGCGCCATTTAGATTGCGGCCAAATTGATTGACATGGATTCATTATTGGATTGGCCATTACTGTACGAGTACCAATTTAAGAGATTGACGACTAATAGAACGTGGTCGTGCAGTTGATGAGTGGCTAGCTACAAATAATAGCTTAGATAACGACACGGTTCTCTTGGGATTAAAATTAAATCGCTTTAAAATGAAGATATAAATCCTGTTGCAAAAAAACGGGCACATGTGCAAATTTCACACAATCGAGACAATTTGGAGACCTTGTTTCTTCCACTGGGAACTTTTTGAGTGCTATCTGATTATGTATACCTAGAGCATGAATGGAGGAGGTCTAAAGTTCCTAAGATACTTAATTAATCCAAAGGCTCAATACTTAATACACATAAGTTTTTACTGATAGGCTGTTTACTCCAAGGTACCCAAATCGTCTCGAAGGTATGAAAATTGCACATGTGCCCGTTTTTTGTGCAAAGAAGTGTATTTTGTACTGGCCGGTGACCGTATGTAGCAGACAAATATTGTAGACCCTATAGCTAGCGATAGATAAGGTGTCATTTGCTGAGTTCTACGGCGAACTCTACAATACCTAAACGAACGAACGAAATCGGAACTGGAATCATCTGGCTTCGTCCAAAAATCTATAGAAATATTAAGCATTACTACACATACGGCATCAACAACTGTAAAACTCACTTGCAATAGCAGAGATCCGTGTGACATGACGATCCTTAGGCAGTATTTCCGGGCAGAGTCCCACCGCGAGATGCAGAACACCTCCTGCATGCAGCTGTAGGACAGCGGCTTCTCTAAAAGCCCGGAGGGCTGTGGAACGCGGATAAGTATATACGTTAAATGCAGAATCAGTGTTATTAATTGTAGTGAATCCTCATCAATAGCGCGAATAACCATCTTCTCAACGCTCTGTCATAATATCCATCCACGCTTGTGCAGGTATTGGAAATTCCAGTTTTGAAAATACACATCTGGAAATGCAGCAGCCCATTTTTTATCCTTGACGAGAAAGGTTTAATGAGTTTGATGTCTGTATTTGTGTCTGTATGTGGCATTACGAACGGATTGACAGATTTTATCGCCTAGAGAATCACATGGCCGCGGTCCACCTGGTGGAGTGCGATCACCATTTTCTAGAGCCATCAACATCCGAAGAAGAGCGAAAGCCAGTTTAATCGAGGTAAATGTTAGGTTTATTTCATTCAGTTCGGTTTAACCAGTTTGGGATAAACTTAATTGAGTGCTTAAAACCTACACTTATCGGTGGTTTTACCGATATGTATTCCATGTGTGAATTTCTAATGGTCGGCCTGACGTTAGTCGTCATGAACGAAAGAAACCCATGACTGGTGCAATTGTATTCTACTACGACCATTTATGAGCCGCTGTTGAATCGCCTATCAATCAAAACAAAAAAGTTTAAGTACTTTCCTACAATTTCATCATCACAGCCCATAACAGTCCACTGCAGGACTTAGGGCCTCTCCCACGAAAGGGAAGGTTATTGCCATAATCTCCACGCTTGGCAGGCGGGTTGGAGATCGCAGTGTTTAAATATAATAATGGAAAATGCTGCTGCCCATTTTCCAGACTACGGAGACTCTTGATCTTTTGCCTCGAAAACATTAGTCGCCTTGTACGACACTCATGAATGTAAGGGGTTGGTGCTATTCTACTCTGCCGGACACCACACGGCCTACAATTTACTACCTAGTAATTTTGGTTTCAATACAATTGTAGGTACTCTACTTTCCTATGTAACGAGGTCTACTATAATCTGTTTTAACATTTATTACCTTTGAATACCGATTCGAATAGTACCGATGATGACCTTTGAATAGTGGCGCTGATGTCTTTAGCCTAGCTATATACTTTTAATAATGTTTGCAGTTTCACCTAAGAACCACGGGACTTTAAAGATGAAACGCTGGATGTCTAACCTTCGCGTTTTTATTCATTTAGAGCCATTTCGCTAACCAACGTCATTCTGATAACCCTAATTTAGCCACAAACAACTACCTCTATCTAGCTACAGGTAATGTTATCAACCAATATAAATCAAAAACAAACAGTCCCCGTTCCATAAACCTGAAATTTGGTCTAATCGTAGCAATTCACTACACGGTTACCCATTTCAATGTGTAATCGTAGATCCAATTCGAAATTGGGTCAACGAGAGAACAGAGCAGGGTTCGTGCTTTATGAATAGCGTTTGTAGGTCGGGCCGGGGGGCGGTGTACGGCGGTGCATGTCGATATGACGTCAGAGCCGGCGAGGAGCAATGCCCCGGGCGGCTGGCGAGGGTACCGCGAGGCTGCGCGTGACGTCAGCGCGCCGAGCACACCTCGTTTTGCCTACCTCAGCATTATGCACCAAACCGTCCTACTGAGGAAGTAACTTCGTAGGTATACTTAATATTATAAAGAGGTACATTTTAATCGATTGTATACGGATTGTGTAGTCTCTAATTGAAATTATGGAAACCAAATTCTTGGTTAAGATGTGATTCCAACAAACTGCATTTAAGTTCTATTATTTAGTTCGGTAATGATAGAAAACATAAATATTAACAATTTTATCTTTATCATTTTGTACGTCAGTGGCAGTATAAACCTCTTGAGTTAGGTATCCTTTCTTATATAAAATTTGTGTTGAGCCTCGTCGCGTCATTTCTCTACGTAGTTTTGTCAAAGTTCAATTGCTTTGTTTGTATTCGGAAAAACAGAGGTGGGAAATTCCAAGATGGAAATTATCATTCGCATTTAGAGTTAACGAGCTTTTGCCATCTTCCTCGTGAATCGAGTTTATTAGGTACTTTACCGTTTCTCTTACCATATCAATTACAATAATCCCAGCGTCAAGTTCTGAGTACTAAATGCAGCAGTTTCAGATGCATAAAGTACCTACTTTATGCATCTGAAAGTACCTACCTAGGAAGGAGTTAGGTTCATTAGAATCATTTATGTCAAGCCTTTTTCAGTCGGTTAGCTCAGCTTCCTGCTTTACATTTGTATATTTTAAATTCGTTTCTATGAATAATGTAGGTTTGCTAAATTTAGGTACGTTCTAAGTGGTATTATTACAATATTGAATCATATTTAATTTAATTATTGTTTTTAAATACAATTTTCTGACTCATGGGATCACCATTATTTGCCTGCTCTTATCCCGTTCATTTACTTTAGGGATATTCAATATAACACATTAACTTCTGGTAATGACTTCGTCAGAACAGTTTTCGACAAAAGATGTGTAACCTGGTTTCGAGGACACAGTTACTATGCCTATTAAAAATTTTAAAAATCATCATTTTTAAATTTTTAAGCTTAAACTTCTTGATGGCATAGAATACCTAACACTTTATGGGGAACTTATTACAATTGTGAGTCGTCATTATTGCCTAAAATTCACAAACAAAAAACATTGGCATTAAAATGGTTTGTCTACTCGTATAAGAATTAGTTAGGTTAAGGATAAACTAACGCGAATCTCCTTTGTTGTATGACAATTCTATGTACGTGCATTTCAAATTAGCGTAATTACTTATTTTATTCTAATAAACGAACACCGACATCCTGACAGTATGACACATTATATCTACTAGGTAAACTGTGACAGAAAAACAAGTGGATGAATGTTCTGTGAAATTGAACTCATTTAAATAAGAAACATTAATTTATCAAACAAGCAAACGGGACACCTGATGAAAATGGTCACCGCTGCTCATTAGTCACCAATGCATTGCAATCAATAAGGGTTTAAGAATGAAGTTGCAATTTTTTTAGACCATATATATTGCCTCACATTTTTTTATTTTAGATAACATTTAAAAAGTAATAATTGGTTCGATAATAAAGCATGTCCAAATGCCACAAAGTTTTATTTGTTGTTAGTTTTGCCTCTTTAACTAAATATAATTTTATGTCAAAGTCAGATATAACAAAAAAGTACATTTCAATAGTTAAATTAATACTATCTGGTTACAACCAACCAAATTTAATTTTTGGTAATCGGGTTAGCCGGTTCCAAAAAAATTATAATTTTGCTTGTATGAAAAATACAATTTCCGCAAGTTTCTCCATACAAAACGACAATATCATAGTAACAGACCAAATATTAGTTCATATCAGAGTACTGGGGACCTACTCAACGGCTAGGACACAAAACTATTTAAAGTACATAGGGACAGACGGCGGGAAGCGACTTTGTTTTATACTATGTGTAGATGTAATCAAGTAGCGACTTCTATTCAGTTTATGGTAAATAATGTAATGCTGGCGGTATTATTTTTAAACTCGCGAAGTCCTTGGCTTATAACATATGGCTCCTTTATTATTTAGAAATAAAAAATGCGAAAGTTTGCATGCATGTGTGTTTGTTACTCCTTCACACAAAAACTAAAAAAACGAAAACAACGACACAAAATACGTAACAGACTGCTCTCCCAGTAACTCATGTAAATTTAATTGACTTAACATGTAATATCCATAAGCATAATCTGAACGAAGAAGCTATAATAAAATTATACAACATCAAGTTTAGCTACCTACTGACCGGGCGGTTTGACGTCAAACTTTTTTATTGGAGAAACCTATAAAAAAGACAACTTAAAAACCATATTTCAAAATCGCAATACTTACAAGTTTAACGCAACAATTACAGAAAATTGTAAGTATACTTTCGGTGCCTAGGGATCTAATAACACAAATAAAATGTAGGATAAGTAGTAACCTAGAAATGATATGGTAAGTCTGCCTAGATCATATTTCTTACCATGAAGTAAGAATGGCATCACAAACGTTGATTCATGCAAGAAACATGTATCATATTATTTGGTATTGTTAATGCCTTTGATATCTCTTTAATTTCTTACTTGTTATCTTACCGTTCTAGAAGATATTGCTGAGGTAGCAGTACTGAAAGGACCCGTTGATGTATTTTATACGGCAGTAAATGATAGAGATGATTACCAAACCAAGTTAAATTTTGATCGCAGATTTTAGGACAAACAAAAAATTCATAAAGCGATGCATTCAGGAAGCAAGTGACTGTTTCGGAGAACGCAATACAGGTTGGTCAAGTTCTTTCATAAATTCTTTCGATGAAGCGAGCTGTCCTCGCCCTAGGAACTTTCCTAAGATATGTCATTGAATACTTTGTGGAAAATCACGTTGATGTATGTGGAATGTCTTGTTTGTTTTTAAATGGGATCCTTAACCTGCTTTACCATGATCGAAATGACTGCTAGCTGATAATGGAGATAGGCGTAAATTTATGTTCATTTTACAATTAGTACTTTGATATGAAGTTATAATTAAGTACAATATTTATAATGATAACAACAATTATTTTAAATGAGTTTTATATCATAACATTGACGTCAATCCCATTAAATAAGTTAGTAGGTACTGCATTACTCGTACGGGCTTTTTTAAAGAATTATTTGTATTTGTAGTTTTAGATGAGTAGCTTTAAAAATAAATTCGGTAGGTACGAATCCGCCACTGACAGAGGTACATACAATAATTTATTGAATAGTAATGCATATCCATTTTGTATATATATTATTAACCTCTGCAGCTTGGGCCAAATGGCGGGATCTTACAGCAGTCACCTGGGACCCTACAATTCCGATCATACTTAAGGGGACTTATTTCGCAGGTTTATGACGAAATCGGTGTTTTTATCAAGAACTTCTATAAATAACTAGACAGGTAGCAGGCAAAATGAATACTTATGTTATCATAAACCTGACAAAATCTAGGCTTTTTGTCAAAAACCGAAACTTTTTTTGACAACCTAAAAATTTTATTTTAGACTTTCATTCTTTCCATAAGGTTTACGTTAACTTTAAATCCATGGAAATGCTTGGTTTACGTATTTTATTATGGTATGTTTTTAAGAGCGGTTAATGGAGTTATAGAAGAAAATCTCTGTTCTGTAACCACGAAAATCGCCCTCTTAGGAAAATTACAAGAATTTTCTCTTTACGCTTAGGTATCAACCGCCGTTCATGATATGAAACATTTTCCGATAAGAACAATTCGATTCGATATTGCATTTCGTTTTATTTTCTTCTCAAGCCGCGAATATTTGTGGATGTTGTAAGGTAGGAAATATTTATATACCTATACGTACGGATCCGAAAGAAATAAGTCCGTGTCCTAATTGGCAACGGTCAAGGAGACCTCAAAACCGCCTGTCGCACGACCATGGTCATGATCGTTGCCAATGAGGACAACATCTATAGGTAAGCCTACGTACAAGTTCTGCTGGTTTTCTAAAGATTCGTTAGCTAAGTTATGGTTATGCAATGCTATGTTAAATAGGAATGGACGTCACGATCACCATCCCTCAGTGCGCAATTCGCAATCTACATAGTAATATCTTAATAATCTTCTGATAAGATTGCACACAGCAATTTCGAATTGAAATACTCTACTCGAGTAATGGGACACGCGATGTTGTTTTTTATATTTTTTGATGCAAAATCCGGTTTCCACGTATTAATATGACGTCAACGGGGAACTGTTTCGAGCAACAATATCCATCACAGCAGGTAAATGTAAATATTTATATTTTTCTCTCTCAGCAAGCCCGGGCTACAATGTAAAAATGTGTTTGTACACTCGATATCTGCCGGAAAAAACTACTAAATTTACAGGTATCAATACATGCATATAGTTGATAGATAGATAGATGGATCCGGACCGTTTCCGTAGTCTGACGAACTCGCGCCTATTCTGCGTGGATGTGGTGTACTCCTAGATACCCTATTATTCCTGCCCCTAACTCTTCCAGGAAACGTAGCAAATCTTTCAGTTTTACAAACGTCTCCGGAAGGGTTTGTGGTTGTCCGAGAAGCTTAAGCCTGTATGATGCTACCCCCTCGCATGTTTGCAGGATGTGTGAAGCTGTCTTTTCTTCTTTCAGGCAGGAAATATATGCACATAAAGTCACGCTTTTTTCCCGTAGCGGTGGACAGAGACCATCATTATTCCACTAGTTACGTTCAGTCCTGAGAAACCGCTTTCGCCTCTATAGCGTTGTTACGATGATACCACCTGGAGTGGTAGTTTTATCTAAAATATTATTTATTTACAAATTGCTATCTAATCAACGTTATAAAAGTAGTGATGTGCAATTCTTATCTCACGAATGACCACGCAAGTACTTAGCTTCCTTGCATGACATAAAGTCGCTTTCCGCGTCTGTCTGTCTGTATATTCGCTAGCTTGTTACCTTGTAATGCAAAAAATTCCTTATTAACGGATTTTTATGCGCTTTTCAACATCAGTTAAATAATTTATTAAAGAAGGTTTATAATATGTACATACGTTTATTACATGAATACGTATTATAATAAAGAAAAGGCGAGAAAATCCGTACGAAGCTGTTTCGGGTCGGTAGTATAAAATTATTAGATCCAATGGACCATTCCTATTTTACTCAATGTTCTCAAACTACTCAAAGTTCCTCACCAGGTTTGATTTAGCATGAGACGATTTGAAAAACTCTATTTTGAATCGATTTTAATTGGAGAGATTCCAATTTTGTTAGAATATTGAACTAAATACATAGAATATCAACATTATCTACGCTAACATTAATGTGTATGTAATTAGGTACTGTTTCTAGGGAAAATCCACATAAATACGGAGAACAATTAGGAAAATACTTTCACGATCTAGTTCCCATTCCCAAATAACAAAGTATCTAACATAGCGCAACTACTTTATCTCCTGAAAAATGAATTAAAATTTAAAGTTATCTACACAAATATCAAAGAATTAAATTACGAATTTAAATATCCATAACTCTATTAACTACATCGTTCGTGAAAAATTCCATAAGAATTAAGTCAAACGAAAAAAAAAGGTAATATTTCTATAAAATAAAGAGTGAAAAAGGTATTATATTTCCATCTATTATTCATATTGTAAGGCGCCACCCAATCGAAGCGTGGGACAACACTTGTAAATATTAAGCAAAACAGGACTGATTAAAATTTCTTTACCATTACGCATATTGGTGAGTAATACCCTGTGTTGAATTGACGTACTCATTTTAACGTTTGAACAGTTGTAGCAAAGATTACTAGCTATTTAAATACATAGTTCAGCTCTTAGTGGACGCGTCATGGCTGAAAAAGGATATATTACATTATGAGTGTCGGTGGCCTATTGTTTAAGGTGTCCGACTCGTAAGCTAGAGGTATTCGGTTCGAATCCCGGTGCCGACATGTATTAATGACTATTTTCTGAGTTATGTACATTAGTTGAACACTAACCCATGTTCTTACGGTGAGGGAAAATATCGTGATGAAACCTGCACATTCTGTCGATTGTAACCATGATCTAATTTGGTCAGGTTCCCCTGTTAGTAGGGTCACGGAGGTCAGATGGCAATCGCTTCACTGTAACTACTAGATCTGCCAAATCCTGTACCATGGTCACGGCGGAGCCCAGGCCCTCGCCCTCAAAAGCACAGCCGGGACATGAACGCCAAGATGACCACATTATGAACCATATTGTTAGGGCGCGTCCAAAACTCGGGAATGCGCAGTAGCAGCAACGGTTCTTCAGAATGGGAAGGAACATTGTGAAAATAATTTGGAGTGTAGGTTGATTGATTTATTTCCTTGATTATACATAAATAGATAAATAAATAAATCTCGTAGGTTATCATTCTATTTTGAGCCACGCGAATATTTTTTTTCTGAAATTTATTTTAACAAGGTTCCTTTAGACCCGTGTCGACTCACCGGAGCCACGGGTGAATGGAGGACCTCGAGTCCGCTAATTTACTTGGTTCGATTGTAATTGAATCCCAATAGCAGTTCAACGGCAGTTTTAATTGTAACAAAATACCAACAAAACGCCTAAAACTGCCATTGAGCTGCGATTGCGATCCAATTACAAGTTGATCAAGCTATTAGTAATCGTAGCAGAATACCAAAAACAAGTCAACAATTACGATTCAATCACAGCATTCGCAAATTAGCGGACTTGAGATCCTGGTTCCGTCCCATTCCGAACGACACGCAGAGCAAGCTCTATCCAGAACTGTTATACGATTTACTGTGACAAGGTTCCGTCCCACTCTGATTGCGCGCCGAAAAGAATACAAGGAAAAGGATAAAAACATTTACGATTTAGTGAATTTCCGACATGACGTATGACATTTCGCTATTTATATGTTTATTTAACTATGTTCACTGTCACGTTCGCTGTTTAGATTGAGCAAAGTTACAGTGTAAAATTGGATTTCCTCATAGTTAATTAGTTCTTTAGAACGGCGCAGCGGTGACATGACAGCACCGATTTAGAGAACAATACTCAAATTAGTCACGCTTGAGTTCTTATGATCTGGTGCCATATGAACTGTAGGTAACGCGGTTTTCCCATTTCCGGTCCTATGAAGCTCCTTGTAAATACCATCGTCTGGTTGCTACCCGTGATTTTAAACTACTGAAGTCATTCTGAAGAATTCTGAATATTCTGAAGTCAGAGTTCCAATTGCAAAAACTGATAACTACGCAAGCCATTTGCGCAAAACAATTTCCGAATAAGGGCGTGACGCATTAGACGCATCGACCTACCAAAACCAGTATAAAATGAGCTAGAATCTCTTTGGATGGGCATAGCAATGTTAGCTACTTTTATACTGGATTTAGATTGGTTGATTCTGCGTTCTCTACGTATTTGTATGTAATTTCCGAAACTAACGGACAGATGTCGGAAACCCATTCCAGGCAACCTTTACTAAAAATGTGACAGGAAATTTTACAGCAGGTGGTGTATAGAGGCTTTAATCGGTCTTGAATAAACAGTAAAATACAATCAGACTAGGTGTAGGCTACACACATATACAGACATCATATTAAAAATAAGATTCTAATTATTCAACGGTATCTTTGGCTGTGTATCGTCTGTGCAAAGCGAAATAGCGCACTCTTCTATGGTAACTATTGACCAGAAATTTTTGTGGCATATTTCTAATATGTACTACAATACTCCCCCTACAAATTCTCTCTACAGAAGGAGATTAAAAGCTACAGTAACGCTACGGGCTGTTGGTGAGGCAGAAAAAATCGATAAAGTATTATTCGCATTCACGTAAATATACTCATAATTCAGCTAACGCATAAAGCAACTCACCGTTTTTGATACTATGTGGTCTTCATTTAAACAAAGCACGTGGGTCTCCCACCGCCTGAGGAACTTGGCTGCGAGGATCTTGTCGACTACAGTCCTCGTGTGTTGGAAGCAGCAGACTCTTAGAGCGCCTTCCGTCGCCAGCTTGTAGCGCGGGCCGGGCGGCGGTGCCGGAGCACCAGCGCCTGTGCTATCGAAGGCGGTGTCTGCGCAGCATTCTGGACTGGAGCCCTGAGGACAAACAACAGGAACTACTGAATGGTCTTATTAGCTGGACTCATTCGTCACCGTCTGTACTACTACCCTGCTTGCAAGAGAGAATGATGAGGGCGAGCCTACCCAGTATTTTTCACTAGGTAGAATGCTGTTTCTCTGTTTAAGTGAAACAGAGAAACAGCATTCTGCAAACTCAACATTTTAAGAATTCAATTATCTTGTCCGAAAGGCAACGAACAAAATCAGCATGCCACCGCCAGTGGAAAAAGACTGGTAATATAACAGCTCGAGCCGAGTTTGACCGGCTGCGTAGTAAGATAAAGATTGACATTAAAACTGCCCACGTAAATTATTCGTATAATCTTTCTCAAACTGTTTGACTAAAAATCCAAAGGGATTTTGGGTATATATAAATTTCCTTAGGACGCCAAGGGGCTTGCAATCCAAGGTGACGAGCGGTGACGTGGAATACACGGGGGCGAAAGGGGCTGCGGCATTCCCTGGGCCACCGCGTCGACGTGCGCCACGCCATCATACAGCACCCTTCCTACTAGAACGCCCGGTAGGACCCGTCGACACTGGTAAGCCACTCATCACATCATTTGGACATTAAATGTCAAGTAGATCTGTTATACCTAGACTTTTAAAAAGCTTTCGACCAGGTCAATAATGATACCTTATTACAAAAACTTAGTATAACTTAGTAACTTTTTGTTTTTACCCGAAGACTATTAAAACTTTTCTTTAACTACTTAAGTGGCCGAAAACAGTATGTTAAATACGGTCAGTACGTGGCTAAGCATTATGACTTATACCGCTCTGCTATAAGTCAGGGATCGAACTTAGGACCTAATGGAACATAATGAACGGGAAGACCGTTCATTATATTAATTAACGACTGCATCACATACGTTAAAATTGTTATGTCGATTACTGTACCTGATGCGCACACATCAAGGTACCTGAGACCACGCGGCGGCTGTGTCCCGATTGCTGGTGCAGGCGCCGGCGCCCGGTGTGCGGCTGTCGTCCAGGCGCTCGGGCTGGCGGCGCGGGCGCGCATTGTCATAAGTTCCGTCATCACATACGACTCATAATGGGAACTGTTTGCCAGTAGAATAGAATGCCTGATTAAGCGTGCACTAGAGTGTTTGAGGACGAGAAGTACTACAAGTAGTTTAATAAGTGAATAGCATTTTATTGAACCTAATTTGACATTAATCAATTATTTTTATTTTATTTATTTGATTTGAAATGACGTTTGTTCGTATTTTGTGGGATCTAGTGACATCAAAATGTACAAAATCCTTTAAACCAAAAATTATTACACTATAATTTTGTAAAAAATTAACTATAATATTAAATCAGCTTCTAGTTATAAACAATTATGAATAACGAATTTAAATTGAAAATAGGTCCAGCTAAGGATTCATATTTATTTGCTTTTGTAACAAAATAATACAAAACACCGTCCTTTGTTTCACATTCTGTGCAAACGCGCATAGCGCCATTTTCTATTTTATTTTTGTGTTCTGTATATGGTGGCCAGCTCGGTTTTAGAATATACTCTATTTGCAATGCCAATCGAGATTTCATGCGAATTTTAATTTTCCAAATTTAACTTTAATCACTTGGGAGTTTTATACAACAGACTACTTTATCCATTTATCCATTGCAGTAGGTACCTAAGTAGAGTCAAACGTTTATTATAATTGAAGTGAATTATTTGTATTTATCATAAGTTTCTATTCTCGGCAGATTTCATAAACTAACAATGTGCACAAGCACGGTGACATTAGGTAGGTACATCTCATACACGCAAGTATTTCACACCGCGCCTTTATCGTATCTCCACAGCAGATATGATTTGAATACTAAACATCTATTTAAAATATACTACGTTCATTAGTATTCTGTGAGTCGAGTTCGTACTTTAATTCTGACATTTTAATTACGACACGCATAATATGATCTAATCGCAGGTGTCATTGATCGGCGGGTTTTGAGGGATAACCTGGAACTTCCAGGACTTGTCTTACTCTTGCGGTAATGTGTGATCGATTGTGACTTTGATAAACTGTATGTTGTTCATATTTTGTTGTTTAATTTTAATTATATTTACAGTAATCAGACAGACAACCAAAGTTACCGATATGGCGCAC
Source organism: Blastobasis adustella (assembly GCA_907269095.1). Classification (NCBI taxonomy): domain Eukaryota; kingdom Metazoa; phylum Arthropoda; class Insecta; order Lepidoptera; family Blastobasidae; genus Blastobasis; species Blastobasis adustella. Next base: position 9,320,525 of record OU026123.1, on the reverse strand, counting down.
AGAATTAGTAAGCTGAAGTGGCAGTGGCAGGCTGGCCAACCTGCCGAAGAACAGACAACCGCTGGGGTAAGCGTGTTCTTGAGTAGAGACCGCAACTTGGCAAGTGTAGAAGAAGAAGCAATCTGGCCAGGTGAAGTGACGATTTGCGAAAGGCTGCAGGTGCATTGGCGCTCTTTGGAGGAAGCCTATGTCAAGCTGTGGACTAGTATACGCTGATGACGAGGAGAAAAACTGTTTGTTTGCGTACCTTTGACCCAATCAAGAATTCACACAAACATAAAATAGAACGTATACCTACTGTTTTCATATTATGACTCAAGCGCCATTAATTAGTGTGCCTATAAAATATTTAATTTACGCAGGTACATGTACGTAGTATTACTAACAAAAGGCGAAATAATGCCACGATGCACGAACGAAATACTTAACAGTTTGACGTCATTGTCGGCCTTGTACTTGAAGTTTCACACTCGGATAAATGTTATTTTTAATAGATAACAATCAAAGTTCATACATTTTAATAGATAATAATCAATGTTTAGTTTGTATTCTGTACTTTCTACCGCGGTATGTTTAGGTAGTTATAGCGATTGTTTTTTATAGGCTAATTAATATATAAAAAAGGTTTAGATATGATGGAGATATTTTGTAACATTTTTTATATATTTCAAAATTAATAACATATCATACCCTTACGGACTATTGTTTGATATCACCTAAAAGTAACAGTATCTATAGGTGTTCTAACTTCTAACGATGTGACGTTGGAAGTCACATGTAGGTAAGCAAACAAGACTACCGACAGGCAAATACCGGTAACGAGTATTGCCTTAGTCCACTTTCAGTGTCACGTTAATGGGATGAACCCATGAAATTGGATAGTATAAACTGGACCGATGACGTAAAACGCGCAAGTCTTCAAAGAAGGTCCTTGAGTTTTGAAATGGTTTTGAATATATGCCAAAAAATTCAAACAGATTCATGGAAGATAATTATGTAACTGTAACAGTGTGGTTCCGGTTGAAAGATAGGTAAACGACGTAAAACGTTGCCTAAATGTCGCAAAATAGATTTTTAGCGGTACCAATTATTCTAATATCGACTGTGACAATGCTGGCGAATGTCACGCTGTAATTGAAAACAAAACCACAAGTGTATAAACAAAGCGAAATGATATTGCGTTGTTAGACGAAGCTTACTGTACTGTTGTTCGGAGTTATCTTATCCGCGGGTATCTGGCACGATAGCGGCCGCGGCTGCAGGTCTGAGAGCGCGGCTGGCTCGTGACGTCATTGGCGAAATTTGGGTCAGCAGGGCGCTTCGCGGCCCGCCTGCCGCCGCAGACAATTAGACCATCCTCCTTTAGACTTGCCTATTCACCTCAAACTAATTACAATTCGTTATCGAAACACTGCTGAATAACATTACGGCCAAATACGGAGATATAACTAGAAAAGAACCGATAAAGTTTGAAACAATGAGGACGTTGATGGATTCGTACATTACTCTAATTACTTTATTAATGACTGTGAAATACATAGTTGTTTGTTTGATTGTAACTTTAGACTCAGGCAGGCCGCGACCCACTTTAGTTTCCAACAAATAGTGTGAATAATATTAAATTTTCTGGACAAAGGAATTATTTTTTTCACAAGAATATGTCATCAGCCAGAACTACTTATTCTATGTCTATTCTATACATAATGTGATCATATAGTACTAAATAAATACCATTATATGACAACTTTATGTAAATTGTAAATTCCAGAGTTATTCTATTGTAACCTATTAACGTAAGGAAAACTTACATTCTTTCATCAACGTACATTACATGAAGTAAAATTTGAGGAAATACGATTATATGGGTATGTATGGGGCGTAATTCCACTAGGAAAATAACTGACATAAAAAGTCAACTAAACAATTACATGGAAAAGAAAGCAAAACATCCTCATTCGTCAACAATATTTTCTCTTTCCTCATCTTTCTCCGATGACGGTTACTAGAAGCAGTTACAGTTGCATGTCAATCTGATTACTCATCCGAACATGTAAGTGGGCTTTCTCCATATCGAGCAGGACCTTCCATGACTAAGCCATGACCGTGTGACGTAGTTCTAATACTTAGAACTAAGGCTACGGAAAGGGTGACAAAATAAATTACTCATTAGATTAGGCGAAACGTCATATCAATTGTTTCAAAGAAACACAAATCAACGTAACTGGAATAGGTACGTCGTTTTATCGACAACTGGACAATCACAAATCCGTTAAAATTTTTTCGGGATAGGTTGTTAACCATAATTTCGTAATACTGTTTCAATTTTATGATTAAATCTAATGACGCACAAATATGTTATTATGACCTAATTAAACTCGTACATTAACTATGGATTTGTATGGCATTTGTAAGCAGCATCAACAAAACCATTTTGTTAATTAGTTTGTGGTCGAAGTACGTCATACCCCTAATATTTCAGTTTCAGATAACAGTTTCTGTTTTAATTATGTATTTGTAACATTTTACAGCGTATTTTGTCGTTATTGTAAATCAATAATACACCATGACATAAGCACTTCAGTAGATATGAGAAGGTACTTTAGACACGCATCAGTCATTGTATTTACATAGGACACTATAGGGCTCGCAAAAACGCGTGATGTAGAACTCGCCGCATTAAAAAAATATATTTCTAAATAAAATACTGCATGCGGGCCACCTGATGGAAAGTGGTCACCGCCGCCTATGGATATCAGCAAGGCCAGGGGCGCTACCAATGCGTTGCCCGCCACTAAGGAGACCACTAATGTCATAGTCCAAAGGAAACACACATAGCGTGATGACAAATTTGTGTTTTTACATGTTAATACCTCTATTTAATTCAAAGTGTGTCAGAACAGCAATGTACCGTTAATTTAATGTTTTTATTTACCAGTATCTGTAGAACGTTAAGGTTTATGAAAAAAATTCAGACTAGTACTTTCAAATCGACAATTTCAGAAGTCTGCCTGCGACAGACTCGTGCCAGGGACATGCAGGCGGCACGGCGGGGATGCATGCTCTAGCAGTCTAAACTAGTGAATCAAGTACCTACGTCAGCAGTCAGCCCCGAGACTGGCGGGCTAACGATATCCTAGTACGTAGTATTATATTCGATACGTAGTAGTCGATATCGGACACCTTGAGATTTGCCTTCAAGTGATCTCTCTAAAAACCGTGTGCTGATTAAATTTCAAAAGTGCAAGACAATCCCCCACCGAGGGACATTTAAGTAGGAATTTCTGGCAATATTCAAAATTCGAATCTGCCTGTTTGATCGTTTTTTTTTTTTTACAAAAAATAGATACTTGTTACGATTTTCGACGATGAGTGATTTACGTTTCGAATATAGTATAAACTATCGTGTCTGATCAGAATAAAAGGGGGGATTCTAGTGAATATTGCCCTAGGACTATAATATTAAGGTCAGTATTCTGTGGCTATAATATGTATTTTGGAAATGGGTCGCTACCTATATCATATATAACAATATTATTTTGTAGTGATTGTTGTATAACATCTCAGGTGGATGAACATCATCATAGATTCATCCTTGAACCACGTTGCATCACCATCATCATCTCAGCCGCAAGACGTCCATTGCTCATTATATAGATCTCCCCCCACATCGAACGCCGATAGACTGTGTGCCTCTTGCATCCATCGGCTTCCAATGACCATCACGATTTCGTCCATCCATCTCATTAAAAGAACTGATGTACTTCACAATACCTTTTAGTGAAAGTTTTAGTAAAATATACCTTCATACTGAATAACGATGTTTAACTTTAAGTGTTGCAAACAATGTTGTGTCGTATTCGTGCAATGGTTTCTTTCTGCTCGACTAGTTATAGTAAAACTTGCCCAATTTTATATGGAACTGTAGATCTGTTTGTGAATTGAAATTGCATGTTATATTTGGAAAAGACCGAAGAAATAAATAAAAATAAATTAAATAAATCTCGTGGGGGGCCATCCTACGCTGCAATTGCCGGTACGTGGTCGCCACTCCAGAACCTCTCCGCTCCATTGCCATCGCTTCTGCGAGCTACGTGGCCTGCCTCTTGCCACTTCGGTTAAGCGACTCGGGCAAGTCGCTGACGGCAGTTCTGCTACGGATATCTTTATTTCTGATCCTATTAGAGAAATTCCGACGCAAAGGGCCTGAGCCTATTTTTGAGGCCCTTCGTGAGGAACGTCTGATCCGTAAGTAATCACTGGCAACACACACTGGTTAAACTAAAACTTTCGTCTTGAAACACTGCGATATTTTGGACATATTAATATACTTATGTAATAGATAATATGGCCAGTAAAAGACAGGACAATCGATTTTTATTGTCTTTTGGTGGCCATACTTTAAAAAGGTACGTAAATATAATTTATCTGACAGGGTACTTAGTGTCAAATCATTGGTATCTACTTGTGCGAAGATGGGGCGGGAGGCTAGTTTCATGGCCAACAAACATAGACGACAATACATTGAATTCTGTTGACTTTATTTATGTTTAATGTGGTTTAATTCAACCACTCCTTCCGTTTTGTTGACGTTATGCGTTTGATTTAGGTAGGTATTCGAGAATAACTTATTCGATGTACCTAGAAAATTACTGAAATTATGATTGTAGTTTAATGTTAAATATGAGTAAAATAATTAGAAGGAGGAATCCAGCTTTTTAGCTACACTTCTTTTGTGCAGTTCGCGACAGGTCGACAAGTCAATTCTATTTTCTATTTTCTTTACAAACAAAACGTGAGAGATTTAAATCGATATCGGCAGTCAATGCCTCGTGCAGCGATAACTATGAGTGCTGTGCTGTCCCCATCCATGCCTCAGCTCATACCCTTTCATTAGATGTTAATAAATGAATATTTAGCTTAGTCTCACCTCTTAATGGCTCACTACCCCACTCACCACCACCTCTAGTGCCACAACCAGCGCCCCTACTACACTACCACCACTACCACAATTGGTAAACCTCGATACGTGTTTCGCTCCTTCATGCAGCTGCTGATAATCATCTGGCAGGCCGTAAGGTTGTTTGCCACCTTAGTGGTATAAAAAAAGCATCCTCAGGATTATTGAACGTAACGTAGGTAAGTAACTGACACCGAAATCTGCTGGGGTTATATGCAAATGGGGCCGACAATTAATTACTCTGATCTCAAATCAAAGAATCTGAAATCCACGGATTGACTTATTTTTATGATTTTGGAGCGTCGGCAGCTGAGTGGTTAAGGTTGACTCGTGAGCGAGAGGTACCGGGTTCGGATCCTACTGCGGCCACATGTACCAATGACTCTTCTCTGAGTTAGTTGAATGCCTAACCCATACTTTTATGGTAAGGGAAAACACCGTGATGAAACCTGCAAATTCAGGCGACTGGATGTGTAACCATGCCCCAATTTGGTCAGGTTCCCCTGGTAGCAGGGTCACGGAGGTCAGTTGGCAGTCGCTCCACTGTATTTATCTGATCAGCTAAATCCTTGGTCATTGTTAAGGCGGACCCCGTGCCCTCTTCCGCGAGAGCACGACCGGGACATTAACACCAAGATGATTATTTTTCTGATTTTTATGCAAAACGCTTGACAAAGTCAAGATTTCGAGTTGTATTTTGCGGAATTAACATACCTACTATTTTAATTTACAAAAACAAAAGTTCAGTAAGAAGGTACCCAGATTGTACGTGCTTTAGTTATTTTAAATTGCATTCAGCTAGTCCAAATAGGTTACGTACGATTGAATTATGAATTACTCACGTTTTTTACTGAACATGAAACCACCATTGACGTAAGATGTGTGGTACCTACCTACCTATTTATTTATATGTTGTCCAGTCCGTATTGTGGTGTCTAGAATAACTAGGATCGCAGGCTCATATGACCACCTTGACACCGAAAGATACACATGCGGTTAATTAAAACCGCAGTACACGAACAATACTTCATAAATCAGGTGTTTTAAGTGTACCTACATATTTGTCTGACTAAAGCCCTTATTGTTTAAGAGGTATAGTAGAGGTCTCCTTAGAGGCGGGCAACGCATTGGTAGCCGGTGTTGCTGATGTCCATACGCGGCGCTGACCAATTTTCATCAGGTGGCCCGCATGCCTGTTTGTCTGCCGTATTACATAAAAAAAATACTGTAGGTATGCAGTATTTGAATATCGTACTTAAGTTTGTGTTTAAGTTCAGGATTTCACTTAAGTGACACTATGTCCAAATTCAGGGATGCAATTCTCTAAGAAACATAATTGATCGCAACAATGAAATATAGGATGTTCTCTCGGATGATACTTTGTACTACCTACCATATTTTTTGTATCTATACTTGTGTTCTCTGGTGTGCAATAAAGACTTTTGAATAGTATTGTATGATAACAATAATTCAGTAGAAATTTGCGCGTTGCTTGGTAACCTGGCCACGATCTGTCACTTTTCATCGTTGCGCTCACGAATTTTGTATTAGGGCGGCTTGCACCAAACTCTTTAACACATTTACGTTGACACTTAAACAAAAAACTTCATACAAAAACTTCTTCAACTTGTTTAAGAATTTGGTGCAAGCCGGACTTAGAGAATAACATAACTGGACCGAAACAAGTGCGTCGGTACGATGTAACAGCACCTGATAACGCGTTCTCAAGTGCGCGCTTGAATTGAGTGCGGTTTATTAAAAGGTCCGGATCTAGGGACATAGGTAATGTTGAGACTTCGGAAGTATATTCAAATTAATAGTAAGTATAAACGAGAAAGTTCATTATTCGTCTGTTCCGTGATCTCATCGTACAATGCCCGTTTCGATTATAACGATGGGCTTATAATAAATAATGGACTTCATAATCTAGTAATAGGTGCCTAATACTTGGATTGATAAAAATGTACAATTTTGGAAAGGTACTTAAGTAACTTACAAACCTTGCCTTTGATTAGGATTCTGTCAAATATAGTTTAGTTTTGCTCCGGCTAGGCCTAGTAATCTATAATAAAAGTGAAGATTAATAAGGTTCATTTTACATAAAAGAGCTTTTGTCCCACAGGAGGCAGAAACTATGGTCTCCCATTTTATTTTTATATCTCTCAATGCAATATTGTATACATCAATTTGTCCGCTCTTAAATATACTTGAACTGAATAAGTTCCGTATATTTTCCTGCACTGAATTATGGAAATACCCTAACGTTCGCATTCAGTGGTTTGTATAACGCACTTATTGACGTCATGAAAATCAAATGGGGAAAATATTGCGTAAACATTGCGGTGGTGTTATGCATACCTAGCTAACAATGTGAAAGCAACACCAATGACGTTCAACGCCTCAATCTAGCCGCAGAAAGCATTTTGCGCTAAACTGAAGTCTTTATATAAGTAGGTACCTATTTTGTACTATTGTTGGACTGACTAACTATACTGTTTTATCAGATGCGTCAGCGGTTTCAATTATGAGGATATATCAATATTCATGGTTAAAATAAAATGTTAATAATTGGTGATACATTTTTTTGCTAGTAGTAGTTGTCCTGTTAACGCATATATGTATATTAGGTAGGTATCTACTTTAAACATATTTTTGGAATCGTGAGGAAAGGTTGTGAATTTATAAAAAAATACCAGATAAAAAGCGTGTTCAGTGTTTCAGTAGGATGAAATCCATGCTAATTTTATAGCAGCTTCTATTTTGCTTTTAAAATTGTACCCTTTCGACCGGTATATTAAAATACATGCGTTTTTTACCTTTGGCGAGTTCTATTCCCGGATCAGGCTGGCGATTACTAAAAATCGATGAACGCAGTTAAAATTATTTTAAAAATCAATAAGTCTTATAGTACTTCCCCTCCGTGCGGCTAAGCCATGGGACGCCCTGTATGTATAAAACTGTAAACTGACTGACTGGAATCAACGCAGAGACCGCTGGGTTCTGCACGGAGGTTCTTTAAATTATCACGTAAGTGCGTACTAAGGAGGGATTATTTTTTTATTTTGCATGGAGATTTCTTATATGACGTTAATGAAGCACTAAGGTTTGATTTTTGGACATTCTCCTCCCCACTGAGTGGGTGAAATAGGGGGTGAAAGTTTATATACAAGCCAAGTTTCACCCACCCCCTATTTTTGTTATGTTGATTCAGATTTAAATTTGGTTTTACTGAGCATTGCAAATATAAATGTGTAAACGTAAAAAGTGGACCATGCGGACGAAGTCGCGGGCAAAGGCTAGTTCCGAATATTTATAAAGTTAGAATTGAAAAGAGCAATGGCGCTAACTAACCGCTAGTGATGCGCTTGCTAAGAAGGTGCACTGTACTTTAGTAATTCATAAAAAAATAATTAATATCTAATTACAATTATAGGCATCCGATGTGTTTTTGTCTTAAAGTTATTTGATATTGCCGTTGTGTAGATGTAAGCTATAGCTGACTGAACAGAGCTGAACTTTATCACCTTAAGTTTCTTTGTTCCAGCTTGCCCTTCGGGGTTCACTGGCTTGATTGTTTCACTATTTCATGGCTACAAGACAAAGGTTCGGTACCACTCATAGATATTGCTTTGGCCCGCGACTTCGTTCACGATAAAATGTAAAATTCGGTTATAACGTTACTGTTCCCTCGGGAACCAGATGAAATGGGATAAATTATAGCTTATGTGTTTTTTCTTGGATTTGAACTACAATACTACCAAGTTATTTCAGAATCCGTTCAGTAGTTTTTGCGTGAAGGTGTAGCAAACGTCCAAGGGCCTAATTCTCGCGCTGTGACATCTCGAACTCGACATTTTTCTAGCCACACGAATAATGACATTGAAATGTCTATTGCACCCAAAAAAAACTTTTCTCAACTATCTACGACAGTCGTATATTGTCGAAGATAAATTGCAGTAACGTTATAATACAGTTTATTGGCTAGAGGATGTGTCGAATTCGAGATGTCACAGCGCGAGAATCGCTTCTCAAACATATTTACAAACTTATATTAGGTAGGTAGTACGATAGGTTTCCAAGCTTTCTGGCGTGCGCGGAGAGAGTGCACTCCACTGACGTCATAAGGTGCCACTGACATGCCTACAGCTCGTCTTGCAGCCAGATGACAGTGAGAAGTTTCACATTCAACATGAATTATGCAAGCAAACCAAAACGAGACACCCAAAAGAGTTGTAACTGCCTTAATTTGTTTTTCATTTGGTTGCCTTTGATATAGTTTTAGCCCGGCTTGAATCAAAGTCTTAAACGCGTTTAATAGTTACTTTTATCGTTTTTTGTATGAAGTCTTTTTTTTAAGTTTCAACTAAAATGCGTTTGAGAATTTGGTACAAGCCGCCCTTAGTGTAGTATCTGTTGACGATGAGTCGGAACGTCGTTCAACGAATTTTATGCCTAAAAACAAGGCTCGTCGAGCAATGGCAAGCAGTTGCCGTAGGCTATGGATACTCACAACAGTAACACCGATAGCAATCGTGCGTTATTGACCGATTACTACGGATGTACCTTTACTGGGTGACCGCGATACGAGCATAATATTCTCCGTTATAGAGTTATAGTACGAGTAATTATAGTGTAGGTACTAGGTACTACCTATACTGGGATGGAATTCGTATATAAATTTCATTTATGTTGAAATCGCCTTTTTGGTGAGCGTGTCTGATGGCAACAGGTATAAAATATGGGGAAATGGTAATTTGTGCTTATGATATTGACGTCAGAGCTCACCGCTGTCGCGGGTTCTTGCAACAGGTCTGCCGAGTAGCAATTTATTGATTGAACACAGCTACTCAGCCGTAGCTCGTAAAATATCGTAAACAAGTAGGTACTCAGTAAATTAAATGAATTTTTAAATAAATTCATTTGAAATAATTAACTTTAAAATGACGTACAAAGTTATGGTTTGTATGGCTATAATGAAAGAAATAGTGATTTGCATGCAAATAAATTTTTAAACATACACTATTTTCATATACCTATGAGTAAGTAATTTCTTTCAGTCGAAGTAACCAAATTAACAACAAATAAAATTGTCTAAGTACCTGTTGTAATTAAATAATTTTTGTTTCCTCGAAATTTACTAAGTTTATGCACCTCCTACAACATATTTTCCAAAACTTATTTTTTGAAATTTAGCAATATTGATATGTAACTTATCTCCAGCCAGTAATAGGATTATAGGAATAAATGTGCTATCCTAGGTACGAACTTGAGTAAAAAAGTCGCTTTCATTGAGTAGGACTTATCATAAAGACATGCAGCTGGCGTGGATGCCATCCATCATAGGTACTTGGCTTATTGTCTCATTTGAAGCATGCACGCGCTATATTACAGTACCTAGCTGTCTGAATCGGCACATCTGTTCCAATTTTCCTATATGAGGTTGAAGTACCTCTATATTGCACGTTTCCATTATCAGTAAGCAGATAAGGTTATATACTCACGAAATACTGCGCTGAACTTTGATCCGCGAGCGAGGGCGAGAGCAGGCAGCCGGGCGAGGGCGGCGCGGTGGCGGCGGGCGGCTGCGGCGCCAGCGACAGCAGCTCCCCGGCCGACGCCGCGCTGCCCGCCGCCGCCAGGCTCTGCAGCCGGTCCGCCAGGTCCGTGTGCGCGCTGTGGCACCCCCGTCCCTCCTTCTCGCCGGAGCACAGGTTGTCTATGATCCGCGGCCGGCGTAGCTTCCGCGACGCGGCACGCCACCGCCGCAACCGGCACGCGGCGTTGTTCAGCACCTCGTCGGTGTCGCGGCTCTGCGGCGGCTCCTCCTCGGACTGCGCCGCCTCGCCGTCCACCGCCTCGTCGATAAACGGCAGTGACTGCTCCAGCGGCTCCCGCGCCGGCTCCGGCTCAGGCAGCGTGGCACCCGGCCCGCCCAGGAAGTCCCGCAGCGCGAACGCCAGCCGCTGCTCGTCGCTGAGCCCCAGCGGGGCGCCGGCTCCGCTCGTGACCGCCTCCGGCGACTGAGGAGACTCCTGTCTCTCGCCATTGCTATCACTCTTCAGAGCACCACTCTCGTTGGAATTTAGATCCACATTAATCTCTTGACTATGCGAAGGCATTTTGAGAAAATAGCATATATAGAAAATTATCTACATCATACACTTATCTACTATTTAATACTTGTCAGATTTAAAGCCAGTGTATTTTAGGCGTTCATACAAACAAAAACAAAACTATAAGTCCTATCGAACATTACGATCTGAACATGACGAATTCACACTATCGGTGCCTAATATTAATCTAAACTTCTTTCGCATCTGATCGATGGTGTCGGTACCACTGAAAATCACGACGTTAACTCACTGAACTGGAGGTGAACTTAGATATTGATGAAAACAATATGCACAGAACGGTCATTATCGGAATCCGCGGGAACGGTGCTGATTTACTGCGATTTAAAACGTCCATGCACCGACGGCCTCGTATTACACAAGCATTGTGCGCAAGCCGAGCGCTACTGGCTGGCTGGCACTGCCATACTATAGCTCACCGTACGTATCGGTCGTGGGTTTCTTGTTTGTATTGATGTGCTTGCGTAAACGGACGTGGCGCCCCTGGCGGCCGGGCCGGAACCCGCACGGCAGCCAGAATACGATCTGCTAGCGACATCTATACTTAACAACGGCCACCGAGCAAACTACGTCGTTGTTAACTGTTCTCTAAAATTCGCGGCTGTTACGTTAGGTGGCAGGTGATTCTTACTAAATGTTACCATGAACGAAAATACCTATAATAAAACACTAAGAAACGTTTAAGTAATTGGTACAGTGTCATCCATTTCGAATATATAATAATTATATTATTAATTAACACTATCCTGCGAGGCTCGACGCTCTCTAACTATATTCCTCGTTCATAGCAATCCTGTCCTAAACTACACGAACTATAACCAATCAAATTGTTTCGTTGGATTGGATACCGCCACCGATTTCTATCCAATTGTGATCCAACTAAACGGTTGAGTTGGCTACGTGCGCTCACTACCGGCTGCGTTCCGCTGGTCTCAGGTGTGTGGACGGCTCTAACCAAGAGTTTGACATACGCTAAAATCAAGCACACCAAGTTTCGTATAATCTACGTTTGGCATCAAAATGATGTAGATATTAATTTTGGTGTAATTGTTATAAAAGCATGCTACATATTGCATAACCACATCCGAACAAGAAATGGCCTTGAAGGAATATGATGTATTCTGACACAACAATATTTGAGAACATATTTTACCGTGGCAATACGATAACTCACTATATTTATAAAACAAAGTCCCTCGCCGCGTCTGTCTGTCTGTTCGCGATAAACTAAAAAACTACTGAACGGATTTTCATGTGGTTTTCACCAATAGACATACTGATTAATGAGGAAGATTTATAGGGAACGCAATACGCAAACGAAGTCGCGGCGGGCCAGTTATAGAATATGAGACATTGTAATTATTATTATGCTAGTACATTATAATAATGTACAGGCTAATATTATTGTTGGCGCTATTGTACAGCGCATCCCGGTAAGATTAATAAATACAAAATTTTAACCACCGCGGGCGCGGTGGAATGCGATGCTGCCAAAGCCAATAATATCGATGCACAGAAGAAGACGCTCTCTTTTCTTATTGTCACCAATCTTCTTTCTATCTGTTTCTTCTTTCCACTTGTTTTGTAAATTTGTTAGTAATACGTAAATAAAGTTGTGAATTTCAATTCAGTTGTCAGTCTAGTGGTAACGGTATCCGACTCGCAAGCGAGGGTACCGGGTTCGAATCCCACTGTTACCATGTACCAATGACACTTTTCTGGGTTATGTACATTAGTTGAATTCTAGCCGATGCTCTTACGGTGAGGGAAAACATCGTGATGAAACCTGCAAATTCAAGCAACTGAATTTGTAACCATGATCCAATCTGGTTAGGTTCCCCTGGTAGCAGGGTTACGGAGGTCAGATGGTAGTCGGTTCACTGTAATTACCTGGTCGCCAAATCCTGGATCATGGTCAAGACGGACCCCGGGCCCTCGTTGTCGAGAGCACAACCGAGACATTAACGCCAAGATGATTATTATTTATTATAATCCGCTGCAGAGTAAATGGTGGTCCCTAGTTTACATTAAATGTACGGTGGTGTGATCAGTTCTTACTGCAGCTGATTGTACCATCTAGGAATAAAGTCCTCGTCAAGACAAAGCGAGCCCAAAGTCGATAGGGATGCTTTCAGAATAATAGAGCTTCTGTAGCTACCTTACGTCTTCACATACAAATGTTGAACGACTTAATCGGGCGCCAGCAAGCGGTTGAATAGTTGCAAGATTCGAGGTTATATAAGGTAATTTATTAACTTGTTAAAAAGAAAAAATAACGCGCAAACTGTCCGTTCTCTGTTCACTGTGAGTAGATTGAAAATTAATTAATAGTAGACTATACACCAAGGGAATATATACCAAATACTTCGAATCCGAGTAGAGTCCGACGAGATCCGCCACGATGTCAAGTCCTGAATCTTTTCAAATTTCGCCAAATTTCGAAAACTCACGGCAGTCATCGGTAACTAGGGCTGAAAGTCGAATATTTGAATTATTCGAATATTTTTAAACAATCAGAATTTACGTACTCATATCTTAACTTTGTGGTATTTAATAAAACGGATCGTGTAAACACACCCACCGAATGCTCGGTGAATCGTGCCTGAGTATTCTGCTATGCGAGACGCATTCTGTCTGATATAATGTTTTTATTTACATATTATTTTATTTTAATTAGTACTTATCACTTATCCCATGATATTAAATTATTTCCTTTTCCTTGTTAAGTCAAAAATTTTTTAGCATCCTAATCTCGTAAAATACCTAATCTTAGGATTTCACTGACCTAATGCTACTTACTCACTCTCACGAGGGCCTCGCGAGGCGACCTCGCGTGAGGTGATACGAGGCGAGGCGGGCCCTCTTCACTCTCGCGAGGCAGGTACTTTGTATTTTGCTGTGTATTTTGTATTCTCGCCTCGCGAGAGTTAAAGGGATTCGATTTCCGTACTAAATTAAATTTTTGTTAGTGTTTAGTAATTGAATTACGGTTTATACTATCAGTAATAGTAGTTTATGCAACTCGCATATTAAAGGCGGTATTAAAACATGAGTGTTTGTTTATTATGATAGTTTTGCATGTAGTTAGGTATTAAGACACGAGTGTTTTAATACCTAACTACATGCATACACTATTTTATCTACACTCCTATTTTCATGTTAAAATTACGTACCTATAATTTTCTCAACTTTGCTGCGAGTTAGTTTTGTTGTACCGACGCGTCGAGGATATCAAGCGGTGGGAAATTCCCTTCACTACTTTCACATTTATGTATTTATTTGCTTCAAACAGACATTCCCAAACACAAGTTACAACAAGTAAAAAAAATATTCTGGTTAGCGGGAAAATAATTCCATACTACATAATCACAATACTGCCAAAACCACAAAAACAGGAAAGTTTAAAAAAATATACATATATGTATACATATAAAAGTGTTACATAATGATTATGTAACTGTTAAAAAGTTATTTTATCTACACTCCTAGCGTAATGTTCCAATTACATATTCGAAAACAGTCGTTTAAGGGTACACTTTTTTTACGCCAGTCTATAAAATTTAAAAAAATTACTTATCGATACAGCATTTCCCATACTATTTTCATTACAGCTGTATCGAAAAATAACTTTTTAATAATTATGCAACACTTTTATATTTTAAATTTTTGTCGGGAGCCGGGACACGGCGAAATTTAGGCAGAATACCTAGATGTCTTTAACAAATTCAAAATTCAAATTCAAAATTTAAACTTTCTTGTTTATATTTCTGTGTAATTAATTATTTTCCCACTAAACAGAATATTTTTTCTAATTGTTGTAATTTGTGTTTGTAAATGTTTTTTCTTATTTGAAGCAAAGAAATAGATAGATACAACAGAACTGACTCGTAGCTTACTTCCAGCAAAGTTGAGAAAATTATAGGTACGATATTTTAACATGAAAATATGCGTGTAGATAAAGTATTGTATGCAACTGCATATAATTAGGTATTAAAATTCGGCTACGCCTCGTATGATAAACAGACACTCATGTTTAATACCCCCTTTTATATGTCAGTTGCATAAACTACTATTATGTTACTGCTATAACGAAAATAGTATGGGAAATGCTGGAACATAAAGTAAATTTTTAAAGTTTATAGACTAGCGTAAAAAAAGTTTATCCTTAAACAACTGTTTTCGAATACGTGATTGGAACATTACGCAATTAGTGTAGATAAAGGTATTTAAATGTGCGGCAAATCGCTTTATATAGCTTAATGATGTAAAATAATGTAGTTAAATAGAAAAAACCATATTCGCCTCTAGGCGGCGTTGTTTTGTGATTTTTATTTTTCATAGCTTTGTTATTTATTAACATTAGAAATCCATTTCACGCTCATTTGGATACATTTACTAACGGTCAATTAGACAAACTTACAATAAAAACTTAGTTAATACCCTGATTCCAGATTCACAATATTTCGAATAATATTCGAATATTTGAATATCACCAGCAAAAATTGTTTTTATTTTGAATATTTTGAATTTTCGAATATTTGCAACCCTATCAGTGACCCTAAAATCCCTGTAAAGCTCAAAGGCCTTAAATACAAGAGTATAATTAAACCGGTGATGCTCTATGGCTGCGAGACATAGCCAGCGCTGACGAAACACGTTGGCGAACTCCATGCCAACGAAATGAAAATGCTGTGGTGGATATGCGGAGTAACGCGACTCGATCGAGTATATCTGTGACAGCCTTGGCGTGAGGCTCGCCTGCGCTGGTTTGGTCACGTATTGCGTATCCTCAGGGATACGTGGGAAATAAGTGCCTGAACATGCCGGTAACAGAAGCGAGGCCCCGTGGGCGACCAAAGAAGCTTGGTCGACATTGCTGAGTCGGATGCGAAAGCCTTACTTATCTTACGATGCAAGGATAGTACTTATCTTACGATGAAGACCAGGCGAAGTGGAGAAAAATGAGTAGGAAAGCAGACGATAATGATGATACACCAAAGGAATAAAGCAGTGACTTTCGTCATGAGCGGCATATTGGATCCTGAGCGAAGCGAGGGAATTATGTAGAAGCCTCATGGTATCAAGGAGTTCAAGCAGCCCAAGACTAAAACAGTTCCAGAGGTAAATACCAACTAATAAAATAATAGTAAATCAAACAATTACAGCATCTGATTAAGCAAACTCTGGAGATAATTTTCGTATCAAAGTAAAAATATAATTTGGAAAATCTGTAAAATGGTGTTGAAATACTAGTAAACTATACTGTACTAGTGTAAAAAGAACAATTTTTCAGAGTGTCCACCATTGCTAGAATTTTTTCACTATTTTTCCTTATTAATTTGAATCACTTTAAAACTATTGCGAAAATCATGAAAATCTAACAAGTTTTATATTCTCAGTAATATCTGGATTACCAAAGGTCTAGACTACTAAATGTCACAATACCTAAGTCGAACCCTAAGCCTTTTCGAGAAAGTTTCCATAGAAATTTTGGATTGGCGAAATGCGTCAAAATTTTTGACTTTACCCATATAATGCGCTGGTGCTAAGCCGTATCCTGCCAGTCAAAACCAGAGCCCGTGGGACTCAGAATGATGATGCGAATATGTGAAATGGAGTGACAAGTACTGCCTCCTACGTACCTACGTGACCGTATTTATTGTTGTAGGTACCTATCAAGCGTTCTCCTGCTATGTAAACATAATAATTTCAATAATATCATCATAGGTAGGTTTATGACGCACGAGCAATAAACATTTTGGCAATGAATTATGAATAGGTATCAAACTTAGGGGGTCATTATCATAACTATATCTAGGAGGTACATACAGACATACATAGGAGCGTCGGTGCCCGAGTGGTTAAAGTCTCCGACTTGTAAGCGAGAAGTACTGGGTTCGAATCCCACTGCGGCCATGTAGCAATGACTCTTTTCTGAGTTGTGTACATTGAATGTTAACATGTTATGGGAAAATATCGTGATGAAACCTGCACATTCAGGCGGCTGAATGTGCAGGTTTGATCCAATCTGTTCAGGTTCCCCGGTAGCAGGGTCACGGAGGTCAGATGGTAGTCGTTCCTCTGTAATTATCTGATCTGCAAAATTCCTGGATCATGGTCAAGGGGGACCCTGGGCCCTTGCGCGCGAGAACACAGTTGGGACACTTACGTGAAGATTTTTTTTTTATTAACATACGGATATAGAAAAATCGCACTAAGTAGGTACCAACGGGTTGGTAGCTAGGTTTTCGTACGTAACTATTGCGATATACACTTGTACCTATTTATTAAATAATTCGAGCAGAGTAGGTACAGCCAGTGATGAGTAATACTGGGGTTACAACATTTAGCTGCAACGGATTACTAATCCACATTTGATGATTGCAATAATTTGTCGCCGTGTGATCATGGGCATTATACCATGAAGGCTGCAATTGTTAGGGGAATACCACTACCATTGCAGTACTAAGGACACATTTAATGCCGCCTCATCACATCTCTAAATTCACGTTTATAATCGTATCTCGCTCCGATTCAGAGTTTTTTTGTGTTAACACTCGTTCAGGTTCGGTCGTGTTTTATTACGAAATGTGTCTGTGGCTGCTGACCGCCTGCCTCGGGCTGATGCCGAGCAACCCATCCACCAGCGTGGTGGTGCAGGTGCCCATAAGCGTGCCGAACCCCATCCTGCAGCCCACGCCCGCTCCCACGACCACGACGACCGCGAGAATAACCTTCCCGCCGCCCGCAAGTACTGCACCCCCCACATTAATGACACCGCCTGCGAGCACCCCGCCGCCCGCCACCACCCCGCCGCCCGCCACCACACCGCCGCCCGCTACCACCGCACCACCCGCCCCAACCGCAGGTCGAATGCTTTTACCCGTTTTACTTTGTAGCAATCCCGATATTGTGTGTATCTCTAACGTTGACGATAACACCGATGCAGGCCCCCCGCCGATTGACCCGCGGCTCGGGACCACCCCGGCTGCTTCGGCCGCCCTGCAGGTGCCCCCAATTACTGCCTACAGCGCCCAGGTGCCCTCGTTTGACAACGCTGTGAGGTTCCCCAGACAGCGCAGAAGCGTTGCCAACGACGTGCAAATGAACATCAAAAGCCTACTAGAACTGGTTGGCCAAACAGATTCGGACAATAAGCACGAAATTCGGAAGAGACAGAATAATTGTAGATGCGTGCCAACTGGTACGTGCCCCCCCAGTACAGGAGCTGGTTTGATTGATATTAGAATTGTTACTCCGGTAAGTAATGTAATCAAATATTAAATTAGCAAAGTATCATCTTGTTTTATGATAAATCCTTAAGTATACAATTGTGCAGGGCAACCAATGTCCAGTGGGTCAAGTGTACTGCTGCACCGCGACCGGCGGTGGTGGCGCAGTCACCGTACAGTGTGGTACTCTCCAGGCTGTGCCTAGTACGACGGTTACCCCGACTGCTGGCCAGGCCAGTTTTGGAGAATACCCTTGGCAGGTCAGAATACTTGGAGAACTTTACGACACTAAAGTAACAATGGCTATCATTGGTTTGACAATACATTTTTATGATTTTTCAGGCCATGATACTGACCAGACAAAATGATTATATAGCTGGCGGAGTACTTATCGACCAATTGAATGTATTAACAGTAACGCATCGACTTACACCCTATATGTAAGTATTCGTCTTACCTTATGTAAATTATAATAAAAATGGTAATTATTTAAGGGACTCTATAATTCATTTAATTTCAAATAATAAATAATGTTAGAGCAGAAGGTCCGGCGTTCGATTGCTAGCCGAGTAGACCTTGAAGCGATAAATTTAAAATTGTATTCCAAGTCTTGGTGTTTGAATCAGAATATGGGGCTATTCGTGTGGTACTGTGGTGGAACCAAAAACTTATACTATACCTGCGGAAGGTGGATCATTATTTTAATACCTATTTATTTTTCTTATGGTATTTTTTTTTCATGTTAGTCTCTCTAGACTAACTACTAGTCGAGAAAAATTCTCATTCAATGTTTGCTCAGACTGGAGCTACATCTCTTTCTAAGGTAAACATTATCGCACAACGTCATGACATTATCCGAGAAAAACTTTAATTTTTTTCAGAGTTTCCGGTACGGCACCGAACGTGAAAGTGCGATTAGGAGAGTGGGACGCCGCCGGCACCTACGAGCCCATCCCTTTCCAAGAGTACACCGTGACTAGGGTGTTCAGCCACCCTTCTTACAACCCTAGTACCTTGCAATACGACATTACCGTGCTGAGGCTGTCCGCGACCGTGCCCTTGACGGCCATGCCGGGTGCTGCTCCAACCATCAACAGGGCTTGCCTGCCGCCCTCGGCGGCTTCGACATACACTGGACAAAGGTCAGTTGCGTAGTAGAACATTGACCTAGTATAACAATAGCTTATGGATGGAGGCTCACGTCCGCAGGCTGTTACGGGCTGTTGCCGTGACAACAATCGTTTTGGGGTTAGAGCCATTAGCAATGAGTTTGTTTGAGGTTGTGCGGTATATCATTTATTGTGCTGTGGGAATATATTAGGTACCCATAAAAATCCTCTATGAGGTACTTACCTTATTGGATACCTAATTAGATATGGATTTAAGAAATGATTTTAGTTTGCAAGTTTATGAAACTGATATGTTAAAGTGAGTAGGATAGATAAAATAATTTGCCTGTGTGGAACCTAGGAAACAACATAAATGTTGTAGTAGGCACCAGTTAGATAGTACCGATTTCCATGGGTTGTCTGCTCGTGTATCATTGGATAGTATTAAAATGAATGTTATATTCTCAAAAATGCAAAGGTTTGTAATGTTGAGGTTAATTTTATTTTGGGAGTGGGTCTAAAGTTCACTCCCCGAGGCTTACATAACGCGTTCGATTCTCCGGTGGGTATTTGTAAAGGAGATTCCTGATGTAAAAGAAAAGGTATGGATTGACATAGCCGAGTCGGATGCGAGAGACATTGGCTTACGACGCGAGGATGCCCAAAACGAAAAGCAGACCCTGGCAGAAGCCGGCAATAACGAATCGATTACCATATATTAGATGGTTTCAATCATATGTTTTAGAGAATCAAACACAGTCAGTGACATTGAATGGGTATACCTCACCGTCATTAGTAATAACGTCAGGAGTACCCCAGGGGTCTATCTTGGGACCTCTGCTGTTCGTTATATTCGTGGCTGACATTGACAAATGTTTTCAACACTCAAAAATTTTAACATTCGCTGATGATATGAAAATTTACAGAACTATTCAGAGTCGAGAAGATGCCGTTCTATTGCAGGACGATTTCAATCGCTTATAGTGATAAGCGATAGTGTTGATAATTGATATTGTCATCAAAATAAGCTAGAATTAAATATTGAGAAATGTCACACGCAAATCGTCACCACTCCGGTATGATTATGCTATTGCCGGTGTATCCCTAGTACGTGCAACGACTGTCAAAGATCTTGGAGTGACGTTAGATTCAAAACTGATCTTTGATCAGCATGTTACCAATGTAATTGCAAAGGCCTCTAAGATGCTGGGCTTCATATTCAGATTATGTAAGCATTTTAATAGTGTCAAGGCACTCAAAATACTGTATAGTACTCTTGTCCGAAGCATCTTAGAATATGCATCCCCGATCTGGAACCCTCCGGTAGATAGGGTCTACGTGGACAGCTTAGAAAAGGTTCAACGTGCTTTTTTAGGACACCTAAATTTCAGATTTCGCACTGAATTATCGGACTATCACGAAAGGTGTAAACACCACCATATTTTGCCACTGTCTGTTCTCAGGGAACTGGCCGACTTAAAACTGCTAAACAGTATCGTCATAGGAAAGATAGACTGTCCCGACTTACTTTCCGCAGACGGCCTGAGCGGTGGAAATGCACGCAGACCGGGTTTGCGTCTTCACGTATCATCTGTGCGAACTAACTACAGACAACATTCTTATCTGTAGCGTGTGTGTAGAAATTTCAATGCAGTTTACTCTCATGAGGCAAACATTTTAGTAAACAATCCAATCTGGTTTAGTAAATGGCTATAAGCGTACTACTTTGGCTGAAGGGGTGCAATTTATCTTGCTTAATATCTTATTCACATTGTTTGTTCTTGGTTAAAAATATTTTACAATTTCTTAGGTACATAATGTTAAGTTTTCAAGGTTTTGCTGTGTTCTATGTTAATTTCTTTGTTGTACATTGTGTGAGAACCAGGTGGTTGTAGTCGCACTGATAGATGCACATACAGTATGTAGTTCAAGTGACTTTTCTCAAATGTATCAGCTAATACAGCTACCTGCTATGACCGAGTGTACTTATGTTTTGGTTTTTGTTGTAACAACTACTCTCATGTAATGGGCTGCCTATGCAGCGCAAAAATGTCAAAATGTATCCTACCGACCTACTGAATTGTTTACGGATAGAACTTGTATTTACGTTTTGATACAATGTCACTGTATTTTCAAACCTACTGGTGAAAACTAGTAAATGGCTGTGTATTACCCATTTATCCAACAATTTAATGTAACCTAATTTAGCTGTAAGTTTTCCTAATAAAATATAAAATAACCACCAAGAGATTTTAGATTTTTTCCTAGGTAGATCTTGCATAACATTCTCGAGTAACATTCTCCTACAGATGCTACGTTTCTGGCTGGGGAAAGAACACGTTTGGCGTGCAAGGGCAGTACCAGCAGATCCTTAAGGAGGTGGACGTACCGATAGTCGCGCCTGGGACCTGCCAGTCGCAGCTGCAAGCAGCCCGGCTGGGGCCCACCTATGTGCTGGACACCACGTCGTTCATCTGCGCGGGAGGGGAAGCCAATAAAGACTCTTGTACGGTGAGTGTAGGCAAGAGACGCCGTTTGATAATTGATAATCGAAGGCTGGCTTAGTGTCAATTAATTCTGCAGAGTCGAAGCACATCGAAGTGAATTATCTAAAAGTTATAGACTTTTTTTAGTTATACAACTCACCCTTATCTCAACAATGTCATGCTCACATTTCTTTGGAGATAAAAAAGACGTGCGAACTACGCGAAGTTCTACTATAATAACTTTTAGATCTTAATTCGCTTTGATGCGCTTCGACTCTGCGCTAGCTTATTTTGATCCTTACCATCAGATGTGTTAGGGTCAGGTAATAAGGGATATAATGTTTTCATGAGATAATTGAGAATTGCAAATTTGGTACCCAGCCGACAGACATCGTAGACAATAGTCTACGATGGATCTACGATATGCACTCATAGCGCACATATTTGATGCAGCTCATAAGGAATCCTTTATGCTTTCCTCAGGGCGACGGCGGCTCCGGTCTGGTCTGCCAGGTGGGGCAGCAGTTCGTGTTAGTGGGGCTGGTGTCGTGGGGTCTCGGTTGCGCCATGACCAACGTCCCTGCTGCTTATGTCAATGTCGCCGCCCTGCTGCCGTGGATTCAGCAACAGGTGGCAGCTTGAGATGACTACCTACTGACTCTTCTACTGGCCCTAACGATTCGGCAATGCAATGATGGTTATTGATATGGAATCCTACGTAAAAGGCGTTTTCATGTGTAATAAGTTTGATGGTTTGAATTCAATGTGTGGTAAATACTGATGTGCTTTAATTTGCTACGAGTACAAATGCCAACAACGACAATAATATAAAACTTTTGTACATTGAATATTTATTAAAGAGCATTTTAAAAATTTGTTTACCTGTTATGAAATCAATGAAAGATAAATTGAAGCTTAACATAATAATTTATTAAGTTAACAGTTTATACAAATAGCCGTGTAAACATTATAAAACATACTTCTAATTAATCAACGTAACCGATAGTCGAGCTATACACATTACATTAAATTACTATAATGAAGTTTGCGTTTTTAACGCTTAAAATCAACGATAGGTACAATATTCTTTATCATAAAGACAAAACATTACTTATCCTATAGTTATCTAAAGGGACGTATTTCTAATATTGCAGCGGGTAATCCGCATCTAGGACGTTGCCGTTGTATTTTAAAGACAGTAATTTGAAACGGAGTGTTTGAGTGCATTAAGAATATTTTTAATCAACAAAACAATAATATTTTTCGATTTCGATAACTGGAATATGCTAAAATTGTCTCTAACCACGGAAACCTTCAGTCTTCATCAGTTTTCTCTTGCTTCACAACAGGAGCCGGGGACGAGGGCTCGGGCGGCGGGGCGGGGGGCGGCGGGGACGCCACTTCGATGTATTCCTCGGTTTTCTCTTCCTTGATTTCGAGTTCTTGCTTGACGGGGACTTCCACGGTGATCGGTGTGGTGGAGGGGCGGTCGGCGGGGGGCGCCAGCGCCGCCCAGGCCGAGGCGGCGCCCCGCGCGTACGCCTCGTAAAAGGCCCTCTGGGCGATCTCCGCCTCCTCTAGGTGAACGAAGGCATGATTGTCGAGCTCAGCCCGGAAGAAGAACTTGAGTCCGCAGCGGCCGCAGTCGTAGGGGCGCGGGGCCGCCGCGTGCTCGGGCAGGTGCCGCTGCAGCCCCGCCGCGCTCGTGAACACCGCCGAGCACAGGTAGCACGTGAACGCGCCGATGCCCGCGAAAGTGTGCTCGATCAGGTGAGCCTGTGGAAACACAAGGGCGTTAGTGTTCGGGTACGGTAAATCTAGTAACAGACACTCCGATTTGGCTGGAGCCGACCAACCGTCAGTTGTAGTCAATGCTAATCCTTACGATGTACAAAATAAAGTCGCTTTTGGATTAATTCGGATGCCGGCCGAGCCGAATTTGGTCATACGTCCGACCACGTCCTCCGGATGTCCGACTACGTCACCTCCACCGAAAAGCGACTTTATACTTAGGTATATACTTTATGGTGTGTAAGGATTAGTATCAACTGCAACTGATGGTTGGTCTGCTCCAGCCAAAACGAATTCTGTTTCTAGTTTAAATGTCATCGAAGTTCACCGGTCGAATGTCATACCTGTAGGCGCGTGGGCGAGCCGAGCGCGCGGCGGCACAGGCGGCAGTCGTGGTCGGCCTGGGGGGTGGGCGCGGCGGGCGCGCGCGGAGCCGCGTGGCGCGCATAGCAGGCGGCGCACGCGCGCGCGCCCTCGCCCGCCGCGCCCTCGGGCAGCGCGCGCAGGCAGATCGCACAGCGCTGCTCGTCCTCGGACACGCGCAGGTGGAAGCGCGCGTGCAGCCGCGCCTCCGCCTCCGACGACAGCGTCTGGCGGCACACCACGCACGGCGCGGGCAGCGCGGGGTGGTGCCGCGCCATGTGCGACAGGAACGACTCCTCGGTGGGCAGCCGCGCGCGGCAGCGGGCACACGTGTCCCCGGCGACCACCTGCGGGGCAGGCGATGACGATTAGCCGGTGCTGATTTAAAATCGAACGCAACGAAGGACGCATCGCATTCGACTCGTACCTTGCAGTGAGTGAGCTTGTGCTCGGCCAGGACGGCCGCGGAGGGCAGCACCTCGTCGCAGATCAGGCACTTGTGCCTCGCGGCGGCGGAGCCCGAGTGCGCGCGCGTGTGCGCCTCCAGCTCGGCGCGGCTGCGCGTGCGCTCCCCGCAGTACGCGCACTGCAGCGCCACCGCGCCGTTCTTGCGGCGGCGGTCCTCCGGCGCGGGCGGCGGCGGCCCGCTCGCGTCGCCGCCGCCGCAGGGCGAGCAGCCGCCCTCGCCGTCTGCCGCGTTGTTGTTTTCCACTCGTTTAGATCTAGCCATGTCGCCGTTTATCGTCTGAAACGGGTAAAGTTTTCGTTAGCATGAACCGTCAACACGAAACATGACAACCAATGATCATAATGAAAAAAAAATCACCGGAAGCGGTACTGTGTGGTGGGCCTGCATGTGCCTCTCCAACAGATACTGCACGGCGAAGGTGTCCTTGCAGCCGGGCGCGGGGCAGCGGAAGGCCTGGGCGCCGCGGGCGCGCGGGCCGGCGAGCGCGGCGCCGCACGCGCAGCGCACGGCGTGCCGCGCCGCCACGTGCGCCGCGCCCTCCGCCTCCGAGCGCAGGGGCCCGCCGCCCGCGCCGCACCCGCGACACACCCACACCTTGCTCTCGCCGCTGTGCGCTACCGCGAAGTGGACCTGCAACATGACGTAGTAGCCATTAGTACGAGTCGTAGATGTCTATTGGGGTAGACCAAAATGATACAATGTTTTGAAAAGTGTTTCCTACCTGAATCGCCACTTTCGAGTCGAATATCTCTTTACACAGAGAACAGCGGTACAGATGGTGGGCGTGCAAATCCAGAAGATGCTTTTGCAGATCGTCGGGAGCGGGAAAACTTCTCGAGCAGCTGTGGCAAGTGTATTCGCAGGTGACGGCTAGGTAGTGCGCCGTGAGATGTCGCTCGGACGCGGCGGCGTCGGCGAAAGTAGCGCCGCAGTGGACGCAGGGCACGGGACTTGAGTTTCCCAATTCTCCTCCCTCTTCTAAATGTCCTTTTAGATGAGCTCGAAACGCTTCGAAATCGGGTAAGGCGGCATCGCACTGATTGCAAAGAAGAGTACTCGGTGACAAAGCAGTTTTTGGCGTTTCCGAGCCGGATCGTCTTCGTTTCGACTCTTGGCTGTCACTCGCTGAGCTCGCTCTTTTAGCTGAAGATTCTTGTGTTGCGCGTCGACTCAAGTCCGTGGGAGCAGGTTGATCGACTGAACCTGATAGAGGAGATTCTCCATTCAGGAGCGCAGAGTGCGTCGCGCGTACATGTAATTGCAATTGTTCCATGCTGGTGAAAGTATCGCGGGTGCAATACATGCACGCGAGTAGCGTTGGCGGCGGTTGCGACGCTATTCGACGAGGGGGCGTCATTGCGGCCACGTCCATTCCGTGAACGCTCACCATGTGGGCCTGAAACACGAGTTGCGGTAAACATTACTTAAAGACTCGTGATTTAGCTAAAAGAAAACGCAGCATGCGGTGGAAATGCGCTGCCTACGGAGTGTGTGGGGTCGCCTTAGAATACTAGAGTGAAGCATAGTATGATAAGAGTCCGTTGTAAGCTGAAAGACGATGTGATGACTAGGATTGAAAGAGGTATGCTAAGATGGTTCGGAGGACATAAGTAAATATATAAAAGATATATCATACGAATGGAAGGGTCTGCAGAGGACGCTCCAGGAGGACATACACTGACAAAATAAATGACCTCCAGAAAGGCCAGGTCAAGAGTACCCGCATAAACGTATGAGAAGATAATCATATGGAAGAGGCAAAAGAGGTGTGTCAGGATCGTAACAGGTCGTTTGTGACATTCGATAGTCACTGCCTACACCTGCGGGATACGGGCGTGAGTGTGTATAATATAAATGTACACAATGTACCTGCAACATATCCGGCCTGCGAAACGCGTCCCCGCATCGCAGACAGCGCAGCGCGCGGCGGCGGTCGTCGCGGGAGTCCCGGTCGCGCTTGTGCCCCTGCATGTGCGAAGTGAGCGCCGCGGCGGTGTTGTACCCACGGTTGCACACAGTACACTGGAACGGCTTCTGGTTGTCGTGAGTCTTCATGTGGATCTTCAGGTGGTCGCTGCAATGAGAGGTTATGGTTGGTTTTGTGGGACTGTGTCAGTGGGCGATTTGAAAGATTTTATAAGTAAGTCAATCCTGTCGTATCCACTTAACAATCCATCAATGTCTCTAACCCTCATCTATAATGACATGACTCACTCGACGAGAGACATTAAGTTGATATCTTTATAAATCTACACTTATAAATATTCCGAGATTAGGTTCACAAAAAAAGTCTCCAACTCGAAGACGTTTAAGATAAGAATTTAATTTAAATAAAAATAAATGAGATTCGTCGCCTTTATGTGACCGGCGACGACAATTTGTCATATGCGACGTAAGTGCCCACATAAAGCACGGACCAAACACAACGTGACAAAGGGGCTTTTCACGCAAACTACAGAATAGAGGCGTTCGCCCAAACACCTCCGCTAATGGCCGCGCGCTCCGTGCCCGTTTAGGTACGGGCCATTATTTCATTTTTGTGAGACCCTCGACGCTATTTGTCAGCGCATCATTTCTTTTCACTGGCGGCGATCCGTTGGGCCGACAAATTGCATGGGATTAGTCACGTGACCGCAGCGAGGTGACGAAAAAGGTGACGCGTCGCCTCGCGGCCGACGGGCAGCTTTGTGCGCCGGCGCGGCGGTGATCAATCTCCCGCGCAGCATTGTGTGTGCGGCGACGCGCGCGCACCTCCAGCCTGTAAGGCCTCGCGCAGCCTTCAATGGCTTCGGATTACGAGAATTAGTATTCACTTAGAGAACACCATTCCCGGCTAAGCTGAGTTACATGTTACAGTGACTAGGATTACGTTAAGTATTTACGACACGATTTGTATTTACGATTGCTTGTGTCGATTTTTTGTCATAAATATCAGTCGGAAGAGTTTTTTTTTTTTATAATAATAATACTTTATTTATATAAAATACAGTAAGGTACATGTTAAATGGCAGGTGTGATAAGAACAACAATTTTTGTTGCCCTGCTTCCCAAACTAGGAATAACCTGTATCTTGGGAATAAGTGAAGTGATTTCTTATGTTCTTGATCTTTTCTCCTTGTTTATTATGTCCTTGATCAATACATCTAAACGGAAAATAAATACATATAATAAAACAGTGGAAAAACACCTCTACATCTGTCTCATGTCTGTGTCATGTTTCTGTACATTGAAAACATTTACAAAAAAATAATTTAGTCTGTCTGTGTGGCTGTTTGCACACGCTAATCTCCAGAACTACTAGATGGATTTGAATGAAACTTTTTTTTTGTAGCTATTTAGCTTGGGCAACATATAGGGTATATTTGATTTGGAAACTGGAACACTTAATGTACAACCACAGACGAGCTAAACTATAAGAAATGGCGCCGAACGGATTGTGGTGGGGTTTTCACAATTCGGTAGCTTTGGCTATTCTTAATAAGTCATTAACGACCCGAGGCCAGACTTAAAAGCTACAACAAACGGCAAATGCGAAACGCGAGTTCGATTCATGCTTCCAAGTACAGTGGCCGGCAAAGTCTCACCTTCTGGAGAAGGCGGACTCGCAGTGCTGGCAGCGATACTTGCGGTCGCCGGTGTGCAGCTTCACGTGGCGGTCGCGCGACCGCTTGTGCTTGAACAGCCTCGAACAGAACTCGCATCGGAATGGCATCTGGTCAGAGTGCGTCTGGGGAGGAACATACTGGAGTATAATAGCGTGTTCATCAATGTTATAAATCGCCAATTTGTCGTACGTTAATCTATTGTTAATTATCAATTAAAATTCGCCATCGCTATCTATGGTGAGTTGTAGACAGAGACGGAAAGAGTTTTAATCGATGATTTAGCATTGACAAGCGTTTCAGAAACTGGGCGATAGGCTAGCGAAGACATCTTCAATTTTCGATTTTGGCAGATTTAGACCTCCCCAACAAAGTAACAGTCACTATGTCGCCTCAGTGCTTATTTAGCATATTTCCTATTGAACAAGATTGGAAGTCCAGCCTTAACAATAGTGCATTAAAAGTTAATTTCGATCAATTAATTTTGTTTATATGCCAAATAAGCACTGAGGAGCCCACTACGCTTAAGAATGAAAAAGACCACTACGGTTAGATTGCGCGTAACATAACTTTCCTTGCGGAAAAATGGAACCAAATTTGACAGACAGCCAACAACAACAATGTCCAACAAAAACGTGAAGGAAAGCCATACTTTATAAGCGGACTTATCTTGCGCTCACTTATCTGTAAGCGCGACCGAAGTCAAAAAAGAAATTTTTTTTTTTTTTAATAGTCACCTGTAAACGTTTATGATTCGAACAGCAATGCAGAAACGACGTATTTCAGACGTCACGTATTATAGATTAAACTGGCATGCCTCTTGTCTGTGATTGCATTGCCTACCTATACTATATCTACCTTTTAGCATAGTACGTTTCAGAATCTTTCTTTTGAGAACAAAGGTTGAGTATTGGTTAGCTAAGATTCACCGAAATCGTGATTCACATTACCAATTTAAAAGTCTTGTCATCATCATCACCATCATCCAATAGGTATACCTACTTACTAGACGTACGCCTCCACCAATGCTCTCCAATTGTTTCGGTTTGCCGTATCCAGCATCTACTCCACCTAGCCGGATGGCGTCCTACACTACGCTTGCAGAGTCGGTCTCCACTAAAAAAATCTTAGGACTTGATATTTTATCAAAATGGATCTACCCATAAATACTTCTTAAAAATAATACTCAATTGTGATGTGATTACTATAAAAAAATAAAGTGCTTTGATGCCGTATTTTGCGGGGTAGAGGTAAAATAGTAGTTTCAATATCTGTCTTCTCTTTCCCGCGATCCACTATAATTTTTCTGAAATGACACTATCGGGAATAATTTACCTTCCAATTTTGTGAAAAGACTTCAAAATCGGTTCAGCGGTTTCGGAGATAACCTTTACCATCCAAACTTACATACGTACTTACAAACTCTGTTATTTTTGACGCCACTGTGCACTGCACTCTATCAAAATGCGATTACTCTCATAAAACAGAGATATTTATCTCATACTCGTAGAAGATAAATAGTCCTTTAGCAAACAAATACAATCACTAATATAGATATTCATCATTATATTCGCCACAGGACATCCACAGAACATCAGGAACTCATGACAGTCCACTGTTGGAGTCAGCCTCTTCCACATCAGTGAAGGGCTTTAACGCTTGGTAGTCGAGTTGGAGATCTCGGTTACAATAAAATACACAACAGGAAACCGCGCTCCATTTTCTGGTCTTCGAAGGAGACTCTAGCTTATAATGATGATGATAGCTGATAGCTCTATTCAGTCGGACACAAGGGTACAGAAGAAGAACGGGCTCATCGACAATACGCATAATTTAAGAAAATGGCCGATGAAAGATGACTTGCGTTGCAATTTACTTCTTTTATCCGCGTGAGACAGTTTAATATTGTTTTGTCTTCGTCATATGAAAGGCGGGTTCTTAAAAGATCAAATACCATTGTTAGTTTGATTTCAATAAAAATGTCAATGAACTCCTTCTTCTCTAGCATGAGCAATATGAATAGTCCATCATATCCTTGCATTGTTTTTCGTGCGCTTGTGTGCCTAGTTTCTGCGTTTTGAAAAGTCACAACAGAAAACTGTCTTAGCTAAAAATATATTATTGCCGCCTATGCATACAACACTTTCTGCTATTTCACACTTCCAAGCTCAAGTGCCTGCATTAGAAAAGTAATCCTACATTTTCGATTAAGTTCCTACGACAGAGATATTTAATCTTCATATTTCCCACAGTAGACGCTGCACCCAGCCCATACCAATAATATCATTACCTACTTTGAGTAACGATTAAAATGTGTAAGTCATACAGTGATTGAAACGGAATAGCTCAGAGTGCGTGCCACAAAAACCGTCGTGAGAACCGTCCGGGGACAATGGGCTCGGCGGCCGTGCGCCCGCGCCGCGGCTGCCCCCCGAGTTTTGTGTCAATAGTCGGCAAAAACTCTTTGATTCGGTGCCCTCTCGTGACTTCCGAATAAGCTATCGATTTATTGGGATCCAATGGGCGAGATCGATACAGTTCTTGATCTCGATAACTTAATTGTTCGGATGATTTCTCTTTTTCTCTTTGTTAGTGGGTAGGTAGCTAATTGAGACGTGCCGTTCCGTTATTGCCGTAGCAGGCCGTAACGGTGTTAATCTATGAAAGTTGGACATTATTAGTCTTCAGATTTTCCGTGATTACCATGTTGTGCAAACTGTGTCTTACACATAATACTGACACATAATAATGAGAATGACAAGATATACAACACTTTTTTAGATTTTTAGATCCCTTGGTATCTACACTTGAACCCTGTCGTCATGTCGTCTTTAATCGCTTTAGCGATCGCCGCTGCGATCCGAGTGATATGAACTCTTTCTTTGACTTGATCTATGTATTTAATTTTGTTAGGTACCCGGTAAAACCGTCTATAAATTTACCTACGACTTTACTAATTTTCAGCCTCAGAACAGCTTATAAAATATAAGCAAATAAATGAACAACGATCATAGACAGTAACTTTTCATCAAAGGACAGGTCTAAACTTCCTTTAATGGCTAGGCCAAGGAACTCGGTGCCAAAATCTCACGTGTAAGAAATGACGCCACTCCCACGTCTCTGGTGTAAATTTAGGTGGTCTCCACAAGAAAGAACTGCTTATTCACTGTACTCTATAATGAAGACTCTAATGCGAGTCGCGGCGGCGAGTGTATAATGCGCACCGGCCTTCGCCGCAGCCGCCGCATAATAGGCTCCCAAACTGACAGCCAGTTCACGCTTTTACCCAATAATTGACCACCTCGACAGTCATTCAACGGCATGCTAATACGCGCTTCAGTGATTGACTCCACTTCAGTCCGCCTTTGAGGGATATGTTAATGCGCCTCCAAAAACAAACTGGAATTTAAAATTGAAATTGGAACGAATCGCCCACCTATTTCGTTTGTGAACGCGGCCGTGTGACTCGTCAACGGTATTCGGTGTTGATCTGCTTTGATATGACGTTCATAAAATGCTACGTACTTATTTAATTATCAAATAATAAATAACAAATATGCTTGTACAAATTCACATAGCGCCATCTAGCCCCAAAGTAAGCATAGTTTGTGTTATGGTTATTGGATGACTAATAAACTACTTATTTTTTTAAACATACTTGTTGTATATTATTGAAATGCTAAATAACTATGCGCTGTATGCAGTAGGTACCTTACAGTCTTTTCGAGCCTATCCGCCTTAGCATCGGAGAGTTTTTGATGTAGTTATTTGGACAAGTAGAAGTAGCTACTTAATATCGATGTTAGCTCTCAATAAGTATCGATTTAAGTATTGGTAAACAAGGTAAAGGGTCTCGTCTCGTGGGTCCCCAATTACCACGGCGCGGCGCGGGCGCAGCCATTAGCGGCACGTCTCAATTTGTTAGCGCCGTCGTCGCGGGCGTTTTCAACTTTTTTTTATATTGTATTCGAAGGAAAAATATTGCATTTTTATTAGGTGGGTACTAATATACTTTAATGACATATCTGGCTTTCAACGATAGGAATATTTTGTGTATTCTTTAAAAATTATAATATATTTGAGATCTGTTAACGCAGTGTGTTTGGTTTTTCGATTTAACTGCTTTATTTTATATCATTAAACTATAAAAAGCTATTTCGTTATTTGATTTGATACATTTACTAAGAGTATGAATTTATAAACCAGAGGAATAACTAAACACACAAACGAAAGAAAGAATCATAAGAGAAATTTAGTACGAAAAACGAACCGCCTTACCGATAAATAGGCAAGATAACTTGGTCAACAAACACATAACGAAATAAGCGACATATCCACCCATAATAATAGTCACAATTATATTAGCTAGTACACAAAGGTGTAAATCCGATGTGTAAGCTTCTGTAAGTGGTATAAGACACAATCGGATGCTGTTAACAACAGTTACTGGCGCGTCCAGTTTAATTGTGCTAAGTGACGTCGCTTCCGCCGCGCCCTGCCACGGCTGCATACTTCAAGTTACTTAATCAGAGGAGACACCGACTTATTTAACTTTCACAAACTTTAATTGTACCTACTTATTACGATTGAAACTTTTTGTAATTCCTTTCATGTTCAAATTTTATTAAATTTTAACAAAATAACAATTGAACATCATCTGTCGCTTGACACAGTTCCACATGCTGTTATCTGTAATTAATTTTTTGTGTCCTAACTCTGCATCGCTAGCTCTACCACCTGGCACTACTCGCACCACACTGTTATCATTCGCCTGCCTATTAGATACCATAAACACTACCAACATTATTATCCCAGCCGGCGCATCCAGCCGAGATGTGTGCAACAACGCATTCAATTAAGCGGACATGACATCCTGGCCGTATCGCGTATGCGGCCGATATCTAAATCACGTGTTGTGATTAGCGGTGAGTGACGCGCGGCGGGAGAGAAGCGAGCGGCGCCGGCGCACCGCATAAACACACCCGCGGCATGTTTACTCCACTCGCTTAATTGGAGCAATCGCCCGACGACAGAATTAATAAATCCGATCGTCCGCAAGCGATAAATCGTCCAGCGCCCATTCCGAGCGGGAACGCTCGATATGTAAGTATGCAATTATTCGCCGAGGAAGCCGCTCGACGCTAACGTGATACCATTAAATTGACCACATAAACTGTCCGTACCTACACAACAATTAATTACTTATGTAGAAAATTGTTTTTAAAAGTTAGTTTCGATAATTCCAATTAATCATATTTTGGGGAGGCCAGTCCAGCGGCTGGGATGATGATGATGATGGTTTAAAACGTTATACCTCGCTCTCCTTGTCATATGCCGGATGGATATTAAATATTGTATAGATTCAGAAGCAATAAACTTCGTATAAAATTACAATGTTATGCAACAATAACTCTCCCTTCGACCGCGACGTACGAAATATTGCTTGTAGTGATTGCGCCGGTTCGTGCCTTCGTTCAATAAGCGAGCGTGCGCGCGCAGCGGGGGCCGCGGCGTTGGGCGCGAGTCCTGCGCGAGCGCCGCCCGCCGCTTCATGGTGAAAACACACGCGAATAACGCGCGCTCGTTATTATTGTAATAAATACCGTGGGACCGGCCGACATAACCCACCAAATGCGAGACCTTTCCGCGTAAAGCGCACCAGCACACATTCTAAACTAGTTTGAGGCGCGCGTGATAGCCAATAAAAGCTCTAAAATGGGCTGCGGGCGGCTACCGAGCGACTTTCCCAGGTGCAATAACTCGCGGCGGCGGCGGTTCACACGCCGGCCGTCGGCCGCCGGGTCGGCAGTCGGCACCCTATCGCGGACATCAGTTTCGTATTATGAGCGCCGACCACATTCATAACCATCGCGCTACGGGTTTCGTAAGGATCGAGAAAGTAGGTTACCAAAAGGCTTACTAGAATCATTACTG
Source organism: Blastobasis adustella (assembly GCA_907269095.1). NCBI lineage: Eukaryota > Metazoa > Arthropoda > Insecta > Lepidoptera > Blastobasidae > Blastobasis > Blastobasis adustella. The sequence continues at coordinate 9,286,451 of OU026123.1, read as the reverse complement.
CCGCTACTAAACGGCATCTACTTTGTTTCTAATGTGGGTACCATGTTGTACGATGATAAATTTACTTTAAGATACGCTCTTAGGTACGTTTCCATCGCAAATCTCGGATAATTTAAATAAGTCGGAGGAAAGCTGCGCGAAGAGGCAATAAGGATCGTACGACGGACAACTGGTGGGTGTAATGTGGCCCACCACTGCTTTATTTTACGAGCGTGATTGTGCTCCGAGCTGATTGACTCTATCAACTACAATACGTATCGTGCTTTAATTAAATCCGACAACCGCTATCGGCTCGTCTCGCGAGTAAAGCAATATTTTCCTAGATGCGTCTACTGCGCACTTAACGATTTCTCTCCGCGTGTCCGAACTAAAATCAGTTATGCGTGGTCTGCGCATTGATTTATGCTTATAATGATCGCCTTTCCCAAGCTGCAATGCGATGATAAAGGCGTGGCGCGCAGCCTAGGGAGTTGTTATCGCGAAGCCTATTTCCGGCCGTCACCGCGGCGGCGCGGCGCGGCGGCTGCGCGGCTCGCGGGGCGCGATCGCGCGATACATTTGTCGGCTCCGACTCACACCTCCACCGCCTGCCACATGCTCCGATCGGTATCTGTCAACACGTACCCCGGCCCCGGCAATTGCTTACTGATAAGCAAATAAAATACTCTCCACTATCGAGGCCTACTTTTTTAAGATTTATGCAACGAGCTCACGAATTTTCGAGGCGGGCAGCGAGAGGTGATACGTTTGCCACTTTAGGTGCACATGTAGATGCGTATCAGCGGCGCGTAGGCGGTTGTGAGCGGCGGCATGCAAAGTGACGTTTCTATTTTGTCCTATCTCAGCTAGATCTGTCGCGGCGTGGCGTAATCGTATCGCGGCGAGATGGCGCAGCACAAAGGAGCCGAGATGTACAGCCCGCGTAATGGGCAGGCACGTCACGGGCCTCACCTCGCCGGCGCAAGGCGACTGCGATGCATATCTACGCACCGACTCTGTAAATGGGCCGTTTTGGGTATCTACTTGCTAATGAAGCCGGGCTGCACTGCCCTCGACTACTACGTGAATTCTCTGATATGACAGTCGTAATAGTGGCATTGTGCAGTTTCTGTTTTCGTATGCATTTATGGGGAAGCTTATCTTTCATCTTGTGGCCCAGTTGCCAAGGAAGGCTGAGTGGAATTCGTTATAAATATAACCTAATTTAAAGTCTTAAGTAGTTCAGTCCTCAAATGACGTGGTTCTTAGAACAAAACAAAAAGAACTTACCATCAAGCTAGCAAACGCCCGCCTGATTGCAGCGAAACCTGTTGCCTGACCTCCTGCAGCGCCGCGCCATGACCTAGCCCTAAATGCTCACCTGCTCATGTTTCTTGAGATAGGACAGCCTCGGGAAGGCCTTGTCGCAGAACTGGCACTGGTAGGGCGTGTGCTCGGTGGCCCCGAGCGTGAACGAGGCCTCGGGGTCCTCGGCGGCGTCGGCCGACGTCGGAGTGGAAGCGGGCGACGGCGACGGCTCGGGCGTCGACGAGGGCCACGAGCTGCCCGCTGTACTGCCCACGCTGCCCAGGGCCTCTGTGGACAATGTTTCAATGAATATAAACAATACAGGGTGCTGGTATGGCGAGACTGTTCAAGTTAACTAGTCTCAGGGTCCCCAGCAGACCACCTTGGACAACCTTAGACAAATATTCAAGAATGTTGTCGTCAAACAGTCGTAGGACTTATGCTGGATGCCTCCGAATATTCCATACAGTTGAGTTTTCTACCTCTTCCATTCATGAGCTACAAAACATGAATCAGTTGATTGGCAGGTATATGGTAACCACGTAATTTTACAAAAAGTATTGGCCATAAATAACGCACATCGGCTAGTTTCGGCTTCGTATTTACTCACACGCGTGCGACAGAGACGACGCTCTACGAAGAAGAATTAGCTGATGTGCAATTTTTACGACCGATATCTTTATGGTAATTTGTTGTGTATTCGAAAGGACGAAAGACAAAACTTATTAATTAGCTACGATTTAGTCTTCTATTTGATGAAATACTTAGATGTCGTAGCAATAAGGGTCAATGTTAAATGCACTAGCTAATCATAGGGCACTGCAATAGTTCTATGTGGAACTAGCTACCTACATGGATTTACTGGGATAAAAAGAGAAAGGATACCTAAATCCTTATTAACATCGTACGTCGCGTCGTTACTTAGCATGTTCATAACTAAAAATCGTACCTCGTAATAATTAAGATTTCCAACGCCTCCTCCGCACTCGACGCATTTCGCCATAATACCCGCGCACCGCGACAGATAATCATTGGCTGTCAAATAATAAGGAGTAATAGCGACAATCGAGGGGTTTTACAGGCGTTGTAAAGCACATTACCGCGGACAGCGTGCCTCCGTCTCGGATAAGGCCATCATAAATATTGGTAAAGCCCCATATTTCGACGTTAGGGGCTGTATATCTGCGAGAGCACCTCGGAGTGGCGTGAAATATAAACAAATTGAATGGGCCCGATGACGAGCGGCATCACGCGCGGCGGCCGCAAATGATGACTAATGTAATGCCCGCGCCCGCGCCCCGGCGCGACCCGGCCCGCCGTGGCCCGCGAAGCCTCCGACGTATACCACACTACGGGAACAAAGAAATATCACGTCCTCTAATTTAAGTTTAAAAATATTTTGTAATGTTTAGATAGCTATTCTGTTCTACTACTATGAATAAAAATATGCAAGCAAATGCGAAGATTCATTTACATAGTTTTATTTTTCGTGGAAATTCGTATACCTAAGATTAGTTACCGAATTTTCAGCAGCATTGCGTATTTACAAGAGTAGAGGCGGCTACGAGTAATTTCACCTATGTGAATTCCTCGTAATACATGTTACTTTGTTTCGCAACTTTGCACGGTTCCCACAATAACATTATTCCTACTTTTTGCCACGCATTGCTCCCCTTCCCTTCCTACCGCCTAATAGGCGCAACTATTTGTATCAATCTGTCTCCCTTCACGCCCCGGACGTCGTAACGGCCCAAGGTAATGGCCAAAATAATGACAATTGAATTTGGCTAACTACATACTGGAGTGGCAAGCGACGTTTGACTGGGGCGTCTTTTTCGGGAATATGATATAGTTTATTGACTTGGAGAGCGTCGGTGGCCTAATGATTACGGGGTCCGACTAGTAAGTGAGAGATACCGAGTTCGATCACCAGTGTTGCAATGTAACAATGACTTTTTACATTTTTAAACACTAAATGCATACGGTGAGGAAAAAATCGTGATGAAATATTTGTTTACAATTACAAAAACACGAGGTCGTCCGAAAATTTATATCGACCACTTCGGGAACTGGCTGGTTGACTATGAGTACTGGCCATCAAGACTATATCTTCTTTTGCGCCAAATCGTTCTCGAACGTGTTTATAAAAAGACCCGAGTCTGCGATAGACAGTGCAGTTGATGGGTGGGCAGAGTTCTCCCAGCCTACGAACTAGAAGGTGGATCAGTATCATAGCTAGAAGAAGCTATCTTCAGAAACTAAACGAAATACGTCAAAGTATGCACGTGGCTGCATAAATCATTATCTTCGATATTCTCTAACTAATCAGTCTGTCGGGTCAATCTGCAACCTGTACTTTTTCGGCCAGCAGTGAACTCAGTGATCTAGCCTGGACATAGGTTGTGTGGAGTGGACTTTCGTAGGAACTTTCGTACTTAACCTTTTAAATTCCTTTTATAAATTTCTTGTTGTTGTAGTTTGTAGTTTCTGGACTGATCGTATATAAACCCATTACCCTGAATATTTGCTGTTTCCTTATTAACTAAACCTGGCACTGTCCGTGGGACAGTGTTACGTTACACTGGCTGTATGTAGCTCCGTTTGTGAACCCTATTTTGTTTAGGGGGAGGTGTCTTTTTATTGTACCAACTACTGTCCGGAGTTACTTGCGTTTGAGATCTAGTAGTCTGCTGGTTAATTTTGGAGATCGCTCTGTCACCGCCAACTTTAACTGTCTGAATGTGGTACTGTGTGGATCTCCTAATAGAATAAAACTTTTATTGTTCAGATCTAGAGAGAAGACTCCTGCACCGGTGCCTTGGATGTAACCATGATCCAATCGTTGGTTGAAGTCCATTAAATATATTTCAAACTTCAAACGAAACATGAAATTCATGTCTGTTTTATGGTAGCACAAACTTATCTGAGATGGTAGCCCAAACTGGAACTAATTGTCGCCCTTTTAAAATGTCATGTATTTCAACAACAGCGACACTATTACCGGGTCAGATCAGATTTGATTAAATTCCAGAGGATGAACTTTTAACGTCGAAGGAAGCATGAAGGTAATGTTAATATGTTTGCGCGGTAGACCCGCTTGTCAGATTTCCCTGTTAATAGGGTTACGGAGGTCAGAAGCAGTCGCTCTAACGTAATTACCTGAACTGCCAAATCCTGGATCATGGTCATGGCCGGTCGACTCCGGGCACTCGCGCTTCAGCACAACCGGGATAATGATGTCAAGATGTTTATTTATGGGTTATTGCATTGGTGTATTCATTTATTAGATTAATATTATACGCCAAAGATAATAAAAAATAGACCCGCAGACGAAACCGGAATACGTATAATTATTTATTAACATGCGAGTGGAAGAATAATAATTGCAAAAAAAGAAAATAATAGTAAAAGCTGCCTTTTGTGTTGTACGGTTTTATGAACCGGAGTGTTTATAGTTAAGCGAAGTCCTTAAGTCAAGGTTACTTAACCCCAGGCACGAATTATTAATAGCCCGCGTGAAAATGTTCCAAAATTTGCATGAAACTGTCGCCTTGTCTCGCGCTGTGTCAAATAAGTCAGTTAAACGGATAGCTTCAGATTTCGTTGGCGACTTTAAAACTGCAAATCGCTATCAGGCAAATAACGGATTTAAAAATTCAGAAGTCGCGTAGTACGCTTGCTCTTTCATTTATTTACCTAAGATCCATTTGTTGTTATTAAGCTTTCAAGAAACATATTACACAAAATTTCAGGATCGCTTCGCTCGCTCATTTATTAAATTTATTTACTTGTACTTCCCCACTTTTATGAGGCAAAAAGTATTTTTTAAATTATGATGCTATTATAGGCGATAGGAATGAAAGTCACTGCCTTGTGTTCAGTTGTATAATTTGGCTAATATCACAATAAGGTGCAAGCTTATGTAATATCCTAAAAGGGGCAAGGGAGTGCATACACTACAATTTACTTTTGTTACAATTATTCCAACTTAGCTAATGCGGTCCAGGCTTGTCCTAATGCGGTCTGCCTCGAATATATTGAGGTGAGTGGAAGGAATTTAGTCGGATACCACGAGGTCAAATGTCATAATATCACGTTACACCACCTCACCGGGTTCCGCGAATAACGTTACTTGCATGAAGATGATTGTGCGAAAGCTTATTATTATCGGCTTTGTATAAGAAATCTAACAAAAATAACAGGACACCTCTGACCTTCCTTGAACAAACTACTGTTCACGATAGGAGCTACAGACAGCCATTTGTGTAGGGGTTGCCTAGTAGACGAAGAAACAGCGGTTCATGTGATCCTGGAGTGTGAGGGACTAAAGGACTACAGGGTAAAAAACGCATTAGGAACGGGGTCCCTCTGAGAGATCTGCGAGCGTCCGAAGGGACTGCTGGACTTCTGGGAGGAGCTGGGCTGGCTAAATTAGCATGCTTTAACTACGTACAAGGGACAAAGTTTGAGTTCAAGTGGAATGTAACAAGTTGCCTGCGAGTGCGTTCCCTCAACATCCACTTTCAAGGCTAGAGTGGATAGGCTACTTCTAGACAAGCCACATTATCACTTACCAGGTTAGATGACGGTCAAATGCCTAGCTATAGTTTATATATCGCTCATTTGGAGAAACAAAGACAAAACTGCATGTTTAGCGATTTTACAGGAGGAGCAATCAAAGTTTTAGATGTAAGTGTAAGTTAAGGAAAAGTACTTTGAACAAATATTTGGATTTGAATATTAAACTATGTTAGTTTAATATTCAAATCCAAATATTTGTTGAAAGTACTTTTCCTTAACTTACACTTACATCTACTTACACTTTCAACAAATATTTGGATTTGAATATAAACTATGTAGTTTCTACAAATGAGCGATATGTCATTTCATCTTGGCGTTAATGTCCCGGTGGCACGCGCGTGAGGGCCCTAGGTCCGTCTTGACCATGATCAAGTAAATACAGTGGAGCCACTGTGATCTGACCTCCGTGACCCTGTTAACAGGGGAACTTGACCAGATTGGATTATGGTTACACATTCTGTCACCTGAATGTGCAGGTTTCATCACGATGTTTTCCTTCGCCATAAGAGCATCGGTTAGTATTCAACTAATGTAGACAATAACTCAGAAAAAGGTCATTATTACATGGCGGCACTGGGGTCGATGCTCTTATATTTATTAAAAACTATAGTTTAAGTACTAATTAAAAAAAATTGCACCCCGCGCAAAATGATCGTAAGCTTCAATCAAGGACACAGTGGCAGTCCTTGGGGCAACCTATGTCTTGCAGTGGACTGCGGTGGGCTGACCATGGAGATCTCAGCTGATCTGCCTATAACATTAGTTGCCTTATACCGTTGCTACTACATTCTACTTTGCCGAACTCCACGCGGATTATGTAGAAGTAAGGAATACCTAAACGATGTAAGTGTAGGAGTTAACAATCAGCGTTCTACATTCACCTAGCTCAAATTAGGTAATACCGTGAAGCCTTGTAGCCACTTGAACACATCTGCTGTGTTACCGATACCAAGTAGCTACCTACGAGTTAAGTGGGTGTCCGGTGCTATCGCTGATCGCGTGATATCATCGGTTATGCAGATGCTGGAATAAAAAAATAATAGAAAATGTTGACGCAGTAACAAGAGGACAATTTTATTTTTGTCCAAGCAAAAGTAATATTTTGTGAATTTACGATACTATGGGACGTGTCAATTTGCCTGAAATCGTAATTTCAGAAAATATTGGCTGTAACGCTTACAGAACGGTGTTTATAAGTTATTCTAAATATTGCTCAAATTCGCACAGTACGATATCTTGTAAATTCTAAATAGGTAAAGGCCTAACTAAATTAAATAATCTATTATATGACGAGGTGAGGAAAACCTAAAGTAATTTTATCATTCGTAGGGCTAGGTATCTCAATTAAGCCTAGCATAAAACAGATACCTACAATATTATCCTGTTTGTAAAGTTTTTTGCTAAGGCTTTTTTTAGAGAAAATCACTTTTAGTAATAATATATTTATTATTGACGATTTTTTGCCCTTTGGCATGTAGGTATAAAATATTGTCTGTCCTGTACTTTACAGGTTTATTAACGTGCGACTCTATCGTCAATGTATCGCTAAAGAAATACCCTATTATTGATTTGGCCGTAATATGTTACTGATTAAAGCGGACTAGTCGGTTCAAAAATGGCTTATTATTCTACGCAAGCTACGCCGAATAACTCTTCCATTGCTAAGCCAATGCACCTTAAACTTCAGTCATGATCGGTCCATTCCACATACAATGGCTTTCAGCGATCCTCGATATATCGTTATCAATCACGCATCCATGGTAAAGCGATTTCGGCTTTACTCTTATTGCAAAGTACCGCGGTTAAAGGCTAGAGTGCGTTTACACTTCTCGTAAACATTGATGCTTTACGCACATACCTAAATCAAATCACAGAAACAGCTCATGTCATTTATGTATTGTATGATTAGACGAATGGCGAGGGACAATTGGAGTGGCGATCCTGAAATCGATTAAGTAGAGCAAATAATTATCACGATAACGGTGGCCTCGGCTCGTCAGCGAGAGGTACCGAGTTCGAATCGTAGTACCGCCAATAATAGTTAACTTGTCAGAGTTACATTATATTACTTAAACACAAACCGATGCTCATACAGTGACGGATAACATCGTGACCCTATACATTGAGGCGACTGAATGTGTAGGTAATCATTGTCCAATCTGGTCAGGTTCCCCTGTTAACAGGGTCACGGAGGTCAGATGGCAGTCGCTCCATGTAATCTGCCAAATCCTGGATCATGGTCAAAGCGCACCACCGGGACATGGCGCGCATGAGCACACCCGGGATATTCACGCGATGATGATTATCATAGTAACCATAGCATCAGCGCTTTGATAGATTTGTAGTATTTTTTTCTTCCTACAAAACCATCCACGGTCGTTTGACCGGTTTGGGGCTATCTTCTATATATCCTAGGAGCGTTACTTTTGCCCAAAATGGACAACGGCCCACGTAAACGCATGTAAGAGACATAGTTTGCTAGCAAACTGGTAAAGCTGGTAAACTATGAGCCCTTTAGAGCTAAAGTAACCCGCTTACAGCGTACAACTATTACTTCTTAGTTCATCTCTAGCACTACAATCCACTGTCGAATATGAACCTCTTCTACATTTATCTTCATGTGTTAGCCGAGGCGAACGATCATAGTTGACAAAAACGCTATGCCGCTGTGCACAGTGCTGCTGCTGATTTTTTGGCTTACAAACGTATTGCCGAATCACTGTGCCTCTGAGACTAATTGAGACCTCGAGAGATTTTTTAATTTAATACGTATACGAGAATCATAAAATCGTATAGAAATTCATATCGATGACTTATTTTAACGATTGCTCCTAACCACTCGAAGTCGAATTCTATCGGTAGAATTCAAATTCGAGTGTTAAGCGCGGGAATGATCAAAATGTCAAAATCTCAGTCAAAGATTAAACATTTGACATTTTGTTACACGTTACATTAGTTGCGGTCTATTATAATAGTACCACGATAAGTCCGAATCGAATGACAGTGGTAGAAATTATAAAATGTGGATATGGCAATAATCTGGGGATAGTCTGTCCATGTCAGTCCTTTTCGTAAACATTCAGTTATTTGGATTGAACTTGTACTTTTAGTTTGACGAAATTATTAATGAAGCTCTAAATTATCTCTCTCACTTCCTTTTTCATTATTTTGCCTATTATTTAATCATATTTTTCATAACTCACGAAAACCTACCAAAATCAAATTGTTTGTTGTGACTTTTATGAATAACGTTCTATTACTTTTTTAAAACTTGTCATAAGTTGCCATACAGAGATTTTTTTTTTAATATGTGATTCTGACTTAGAGTGGTCTTATTATAACAGCTTATTATTTTATACCTATTCACACAATTTCTGCGTGAAATGAATCAAACAGTTGGGAAGAGGGATGGTAGATAGCAATAAAAGCGCGCTCCACATGTGGACAGTTCCGCGGGAACACGAGAATGTGGAGGCAGTATTTGCCTACATTCGTGTAGTCCCGTGCATCTTTGGCATGTCTCGCCTATTTCATAGACTAAGTAGAGATAGTTCGTTGTCGTTTCGATTCGATCGATTTTATATTTATATTCCTAGCGCTTTTTCGAGTAACAGGTTCGGGGTACCCTTGACCATAATCCAGGATATTAGTAAATCAAGTAATTACAGTATAGCAGCTGCCATCACCTCTGTGACCCTGTTTAAAGCGGATTAGCGATATTACACCAATGAATCGATATAATGTCGACGCGTTATGACACTCACCACATCCCTAATAGGCGAGAATGTAGAGGGTCGACCAAAGTCCCGGCCAAAGTTTCGCCGAAAGTTTCGGCGGACATGTGGAGTACGCTTAAGTTTATGGAAATAAACATAATTGGTTTTTTTTCAACTCTCGTGTGAAAATGTTGCGCATATGAATTATATAAGTCATCAGTGAAATTCTGTTCCATAACGATAAGAAAGTAAAATTTTGTAATAAAATTACGATAAAAATACTGAAATCGATTCCTCAGAAACAAAAATATGTATTGCAGTCCATTAATTCATTTTTCCCTGTCTTTCCCCCTATTTATTTTCCCCATTTCAACGCCCTAGAAAAGATCGACACAAACATGTACATACGAATTAAAGTGTTTTTATTCATCCAAATCGGATTTCCCATCCACAGCCCGTTTCAATGACCATGCACGCGCCGTCCTCCCATACAGTCTAATAGGTCACTTCAATAAATACTCGTGCACGTAGTCATAGTTGCAGCTCTCGAAGAGCGGCGTCACCCGTAATTAGTGGTGATTGCAGCAATTCGCCGGGTGTCGGCAGGCGCCGGCGACGGTGGGCGGCGGAAGCGCACTTCCTAATTGCGGCCACTGAGACACCTCTGCCGGCGCCTCGGCAATCACCAGCCATCGGGAGTCGGGAGAAAACGAACGCTGGGTTCTGGGCTAATGTGCTGGACCTAACTGTATCTGGGTAAGAGATGTTGCGTCGTAGGTAGGTAGGTTTGCGGGCTTGTTGTTGAAGATCGTATTGATAATATTTGAAGGTAAAGGTATTCTACGGTATTGCATTGGGTTCAGTTTTAAAACTCTTGCTTTGCTAATTATTTTCTCAGGAAGACAGAAGACAGTACATTGCCACTCTATCTTTGTTTACTAATATAACATCACCGTGGAGGCAAAAGTTTCCATTTTTTTTAAATTATATGATAATTAATTTTAATTAAAGATACATCCTACCCAGAATTACGTAACGAGTGGGAGTACCAACTTCAATTTATTCCCTAAATATTCAACGTTACAATTATTATTAATAGTTTTGACTTGTCTAACCGCACTCTAGCCAGTAATAACCCTCCTACTGTCACAGTCGGGTAAAAATAGGAATTTAACAAAAAATTCTTTGCTATATTTCAGCGCCATTTTTAAAATTAGAATGAGTACAATGCCCTAAATTTTTCTGTTCAGTAGATAAAATCAGAACTGTAGGCATAATTTAATAATTCTCATTCCACTAGCCTCACTAGAGTCGCCGCCTACTGAAAAGGAAGGAAAAGCAAAGACTCGGACTTGTGGTAAAAAGACACAGTCAAGTGTGACGATTTATGTTGACTATTCTCCGTTCATCCGAGGTTGGACTTTGCTACATTTTCTTTTCCTAAAGAAATTGAAATTAAAACATCAAATTTATTTAAACAAAGATAATAAAGCAGTGACAATCTCAGATGAACGACGAGCGTCGGTGGCCTAGTGCTTAAAGGGCCCGACTCGTATCCCAGTATCGCCATGCACCAACTCTCTTTTCCGAGTTATTATATGTAGGTTATTTACATTAGTTGATGACTAACCGATGCTTTTACGGTGAGGGAAAACATCGTGATGAAACTTTCACTCGAGGACTTCAACCTACATTCAGGCAACTGAATGTGTAACCATGATCCGATCAGCTTAGGTTTCATTGTAACAGTAATTATCTGATCTGCAAATTCTGGATCATGGTCAAGGTGAACCCAAGGCCCTCGCAGACGATAGCACAACAGGAGCATTAACGCCATGATGACCTTATCTCAAATGATTAATTATAATTATTCTAAACTCATGTCTAACCTCAAGGAAGCATTTTGGGTTTAATAAGGTTTTATAATTTTTCTTTATTTCAGTGTAGGGCAGTTAGAGCATTCTATTTCTAGAGCGTGTAGCTCGTAAGCGGATGAGAATTTGAAGAAAGTGTAGAAGATAAAAAATTTAGAGAATTTTAAAAATTTAGTTCCACACCAAATTTCTGTACAAATACAACGCACCGTTTTCGATATACTATGTATAAACAAAAAACCGAAAAATGGAACCTTAATTGTGCCTCGGGCTGGGATATTATGAACCATTTAAGGTATATTTCCTAAGAATTTATTTCGCTGTGGTATATTTTTGGAATCAGCTCACCTCAGGAAAGCCCTTTCATTTGATTGATACCCCTCTCGATAGGTTTCTGAGAAATATATATTTTTACTCTTACAAAAAAATGATACCGTCGTTATTTCCCTCCAAATGCGGTTATTACATTTGTCTAAATTCAGAAGCAAAATGCTTGGGAGCAAATCAAAGTGAAATGTATTGCTCATAGAATAAGGTAAATTTTTGTATCACATAAATCATGTTATGCGTCGCTACTCTATTCAAAAGGTGTGATACAAAAAAGGACCTTATTTTATGAACATTACATTCCACTTTGATTTGCTCTAACTCTTTTTGCTTCTGAATTCAGACGACTAAATTTAGCCACATGTAATAAGGGAAATATTACACAATTATTGTTTTGGCATTCAGTATCCTACACATCGACCACGGCTATCCTGTACATCAATTTGCAGTTTTTTTTGTGTTGACACCTAGGACAAGTTTGCTTAAGGTAGGTAGATATTTTTTCTTTACGATATTTCAATATTTTCCTCGCGTGGTGAAAAACGTCTATAACTTAAGGACGGATAGTAAATCACACCAACTAGTTTGAATCGCATATACTACGTTTTGCGTAACTCATTCATGAAACAATTTACATGTAAAGTAATATATTTACTGCTTTTCTAAGTATTCTCCATTACATTTCGAACACTTGTTCGTTTGGTCAAACCATTTTTGAAAACATGAGGACCATTGGTCTGAGGGCATGTTTTTCACGGGCTGGTTGAAAGCTATCGCGGCCTCTTCCGGCCCCGTGAATGTCAAATCTCTCATCAAGTATTTAATATTTGGGATAATAAAGAAATCGCATAGTGACAGGTCTGAACTATTGAGGGATCACTAGCTCGACGTTTTTAGAAACTAAAAAGTTCTTTGTCTTGTTCGCGGTGTGCGCCGAAGCATAGTCAATAGGCAACGACTTCTTGGCACTTTTTTTCTGACTTTTTCAAAGTCTCTTGGCAAAAGAATAGTAGTGTACCACTCATCATCAACTGTTTTGTTTTTCAAGTAGGATTGTGCAGACAGGACCTTTCCTTTGGTTGGAATTATTTGCCTACGATTCTCGCCTGCTTAAATTTTGTTGGTTTGATGTCGCCTTCAAACACTCATACAGAAGACTGTTGCTTTCTTTCCCGAATGTAGCAATATATCCATGTTTCATCTCCAGCAACAATGTTTTAAACAAACATTTGAACGTCTTTAATAGTACTTTAACAATATTTTTTAAACAAAACAACTCGAGTCCGTTTTTGTTCTGGGGTGAGTTCATGAGGAATCCAGCTGCAACAAAGTTTTCTGACTTTAAAATGTTGATGTAAGATATTTTGAATTTGGCTCATACCAATCCCCAAATGTCCTCGAATCTCCTCATAAATGATATGTCGCATTCTTCAATTACTTGCCTGACAGTAGCTACATTTTCCTCAGTGATCGCAGATCGCATTCATCATGGAGAGAAACACGGCCACGATTAAATTCTGCGGCCTTACGGTGCTCAAATGAGCATCCTTCCATCCATCCCTTTATAATCATAATAAATCATCCAACAAGAACTCCAACTTATGATAAAAAACAATTGACATGCGATTACCTGCCAATTTAAAAAAAATCTATGATTGTTATTCTTATATTTTTTTAAATATAACATTTGAAATTCAAACATTTATATGGGACCAGTGTGAACATTCAGTGTGCTCTATGTATTCCGTAGGTACTTACTTATATTTTTAATGCTACTAATCCAGTCAAATTAAACATAAAAGGTGGGTCAACGTTAGTAATATATTGTTCACAATGTAAAAGCGATGTTAAATCTAAGTTTTCGACGTCGTTAGACGATCTACGAAAAATTAAAAATCTCGAACTTTTCGGACCATTTCCAGTATCTTTCTAATAACTTGAAAACGATGGCCTATAGCAAGAAATTAGCTTACACTCAGGCAATCTACGTACTCAGGTATCATAATACATGTATATTTTTTATACAATTCCCTAAGGAAAGGTACCTACCACTACAACCGAGACTGTTTTGCTCGTAGACGGTTGGGAATTTGCTAATGTGTATTAAGCAAAAGTTGTAGAGAATTTTATGTAAATTGCCCTAGTGCAACAATGTTTTTGCTATATGCCGCCGTTTTTTATTTACAAGTAAAAACTGGAAAGAGTCCGAAAGTATCTTGTTATTTTTTATTTTTAACATTGCAATACAACATCAAAAGCGACAGATTTGATGCATCGTTTAATGTGTAATTTAATTAGGCAATACTCAATGACAAACGAGCTGACAACCATCTGCCACTGCGAAAGTAAACTTCACTTAAAGCTGATAAACAATTCTTGACCAAGCATTGGTCGCCAGCTCGACAAGGAAGTTGACAGACTATTGAATTTAATGAATTTCAAAACCAAGGGATTCCTAATCTATTTCATACTGCGATATTCTTTAGATAATACTTTTTGCGACGCCCTTCTAAAAAGGATTCCTGCATGTACCTTTGTCAGACATTACTATTGAATTTAGGTTTAAGTGAAAAAAAAATATCTTTCGTCATTGATGCGAAAGGAAGTCGATTTTACGGCAATTTTTTATTTTTTATAAGAGTGGACCACGATAACGGTAAGTATTATCTACAGAAATTTAAAGAAAAATCTATATTTATTTAAATAAGTACCTAAGTCAATTTATTTAGATTTCTGTGAATAATATTTATTGTTACCGTGCCATACTTTTGCCCTTTTCTATTTATACGTACTTCACCTTCACATGCAAAACCCGGTAATCATCCTCAGAAAGAGCAGCCAGGGTATGGAAATTTTGTAGGAAAAGAAAAGAATCTGAGGCTTGTAAAAGATTCCAAAAGCAGCTGCTTGGTCGTTCCATTATTATTCCCATTGCTTTATCAACATTGCAAAAGGTATCAGATTGAGTATTTCTGAAGTACCTAGCCAAGAATACATAAAATATGTGCGCCTATCCAATTAACTGTTATTCTCCATAACTTTTTTCCCACAGCGATACGCGAGTTATCCCCATAGTAAAAGTAGTAGAAAACTGAAAATTTCACCAATAATCACTCACGTTATTGGTCATATTGGCTGAATTTTCCAGTACAAAATGAAGTTTCTTGTACCTTACTACAATTTACCTTAAAACATTATCTTAATCTCTTGGCTGTATATCATTGATATTTATCTTTATTTCGATACAGTTTATTTTAGAGCTATTAATTTAATGTTTTTTGGATGTCAGTGCTCGCCCATAGTGAGCGGCCACGTCTCTGTCAATGTTATTTATTATTATTATATTAGCCTGAATCATCCCACTGCTGGGCAAAGGCCTCCCTCCGATTCTTCCACTCTTCGCGATTAAGTGTCTTTGTCTGCCAGTCACTCCCAAAGGCTTGCAGCTCATCTGTCCACCTTTTTTTTGGGTCTACCGCGACGTCGTTTCCGAGGATTGGGTGTCCAAACTGTAACGGTTTTAGCCCATAGCTCTTCCGACATGCGGCAAACATGACCTGCCCAGTTCCATTACAGCTTTCCAGCTTTAGTGGCTAAACAAAACACAGATCGCTGATATTTATTATATTTTGTGTAAACCGAAGTTTCGAAATCGTTACTCTCATTTGCAGAAAAACAAATTTTGCCGTCTTCTATTGAGATGTACCATCTCGTGGGTCGCATCGCGACGCACGTTTGGGAAGCATTGAATCTATCTCTGGCGCTCTCTGAGTAACCCTGGTACTGTCTACCGTCAGTAGACTGTACTACTACTACTGTCTATGTATCTGTGCATGAGGAGGAGCCTCAAGTCCAGTGCAAGAGGCTGTTAGTAACAACAGCCTGTTACCACGCTTTTTCTCCGTTTCTGTTAGAGATCATGAAAAGGATCAAAGCCCAAATGAAAAACTACCTTATAGTTAGACCCACACAATATACCATTTACACAGTCTTAAGCCCCATTGCACTAAACTTTAGACTGCGCCTAAATTGATTTCAGATAGGTATTCCAAACAAGAAAAGCGTTGCACCAGCAACCACAGGTGAAAACTAACAAGCTTTATAACACTGATTTTGTGACAGCTAAATGCTTTGAAACATCTTAAGGCCTTAATGTCGCCTAAATTTATTGCAATGGGGTATTAGGTTATTTTCCTCGTCAATCGCTGAAGATCAAAATATTGAGAGTAGCGGTCTAATGGTAATTTATTGGTCTCGTGATAAATTCCCCTCTGATTACACGGTTTCTCTGTAGTGAGTTTGTGTTCGTTTATGCAGGCCTTTAGTTCAGGTCGGTCTTTAAGATTAAGATTGTGTTTAGTGTTAAGTATTATGTCGCTGTACAGTGTAGTCAAGAGCAAGCATTATTGGGTGGTTGTGTTGACCACATCAGTTAAAGTAGGTTTCACGTACTTGCCCGCGTTCTCGCGTGCTCCTTCGTTGGCTAGGTGGGTTTTAGCTTAAGGAATGTTGGATCGTTTGGAGTCTGCCTTTTAAACACACAATCGTCGCGTTGTCTAAAATTAAAGGATAGTAAGGCGGAATTCTACCTGTATTACCCTTTAAATCTAGGTTTTATAGTCAAGTGTGAGTCGAGTGTGTGGTCAAGTAGTCAAGTCTTAGCATATAACCTTAATAAAAACACATTTTTTTAAGATTATTATAATCTATAAAAAAATATCAACCACCTTCCCATATATGATGCCACATAATAGACATAAACGAGCTCCCCCTGATTTATGCCGGCTCTACACGTTGGCCAATATCTTCGCCAATAATATGGCTAACATCTTGGCCAAGAGTGTGGGATAGCGTCTTCATCTATTTAAATGGCTAGACTAGCAGCAGTTGTGAGCATCTCAAATGTAAATGTTTTTATAGTTTTGTAAATAGTTTTCAAGTTATTTAAGAAAATAGACGAATACTAGATGTCCTCCAAGTCTATGATCCTAAAATAATATAGTAAATCACAACTATGTACGGAACCCTTCGTAAGTGAATTCGACTAGCACTTGGCTGGTTTTTTGTTGTACAATTTAGACTGGGTCTACTGTCTTCCTATCATTTTAATTGCATTTTTTGTCATTATAATTACAGTCATTGATTAATAAATAATCTAATCAATCAAGTTTTGTCTCTAGCATTTTTCATCCAGTCTAGTCCTATTTGTTGTACAAATACATCTGCGGTCTGCCCATCCTTTCTTTTGGCGTCCCTTTCTTGTCGTCTCATTCCTTGGTACTTATCTATTCTGTTATTTTCGTTGCCCGCTTCTCACTGCCCATTCTGTAGGTGTGGCCCATTGCCATTTTAGTAGTTGTACATCGGTAATTTTAGTAATTTTCTGAAATAAAATTGGCGGTTTGTTTGTTTTAGAGAGTTTATGGATTTCTATCTATGGATATCTAGTCGGCGACGAAAAGACCGACTAGTGAGCCAAGCCGATCATTGTTTCAGGCGAAGTTCAGATGACATCGGTAAACCCGTAGGTGTAAGCAAAAACTACATTGTTCCACCTGCTAAAGTGCTGAAAAACTTCTGCCGCTTTTTCCACATTTCCCAACTTTTAGTTTAGGTTTAGGATACCTACTCTTGACCTAATTAAAATTTCCGTGATTAGATCATGGAATATACGTCTAGATCCAGGTCTAGGTCCCTTTCCAACTGTCACATTCAGTCTTGCTATATACGCCAATACAAATAATTTTCGTAACACTCTTCTTTACCGAATCCAGAGCAGCCACTAGATATTTGGCTGTTCCATATAAAAGCTGGCAACAGTATTCCCATTGACATTTGGGGGCACGCCAGTACCCCACCAAGTCGAGCAGACAAGCACGGCCGTACACCCTTTTCTTGAAGCAACTCAACGCATAGTTAGGGACTGAAGAAACTGCCTGAATTTTATATTGTAATATAGACGTTGTATATTCAAAATTTCTAAAGTTTCTACCTTTAACGGGTTTAAAATTATCGTTTACCGAATTTTCAATACTTCGTCACTCACTCACTAATTGACTGGCTGACTCATGGATCATCAAAAAGATAGACCACTTCCAGGTAATTTAGAAAATTGAAAGGCATGGAATGGGATAGTATTTGGAAGTTTATAGAAGAAAAAGTCTGATAACAGCGAAATAGGGGCTGATAGTTTCTATGGAAGTCGTACGAGTATATTTATAGCCGATACATGCTTATGGTTACATATAAACATATACCATACAGTTTTCCGAAATTTCACCATTAAGGGGGTAAAATGGGGGTTGACAGTTTGTATGGAAGTCTGTCATTTTCGAAGTGATTTGAAATTACATATTTAAAGACCATAAGATCTTAGACATTCCACACACAAATTCACCCCTTTACAGTAATAAGAACTTCGTTGCGGCAATGTTAAGGCAAGGGGTAGTGACTAAAGGAGGATAGTTCGACGACCGAGTGCAATATCAAGAGTGACAAGCCTAGACGGGTTGCATCTAATAAACATAGACTTCGGGAGAGCATCAAAACTCAGGAATTGGCAATAGTAGAATACAATAGTCTAAGAAGCATTTGAAGTTCAGACTTGTTTAAATTGGATAAGACGAAATCTCGTAGAAAAACTAATTAAGACCGGGAACTTTGTGATGCAAAGCCCACTCCCGGTCTTAATTAAATTTTAAGTAGTACCAATAGTCATCGTACCGTCAAAGAAAAAAAAAAACTTCCTAACTAAAAGAATTGAGATCCCACCAAAAACATTTTAATGTAAAGATTCGCCAAGTCTCATGACTCTCCCGTAAAAATACATTAAATCTAAGGTGGAGTCAAGTCTGACAGTACTTTTTAAAATAAATATACTGCAAATTGCACCGTAGTCCTCTTTCAAAGTCCTTCGTTATCAGTAAGTACCTATAATTGGCTTGATTGTGTCTACTTATAGTATTTAATTTGTCTTATAAGCTGTTGGTACTCCAATAGATAAATAAATAAACATAATGAGTAAATAATAATACTTAAACTTATGATCAATCTATTTTATGCATCTTTGTTGTCTAGAACTTAGAATCTCATCTATAAAGGTTTTTCTGCCTTCTGTTCTATTCTTGTTTACTTTGAAGACCAGCATTGGCATCTATACCTTAGACTAGGATGAATAGCTATTTTGTGAAGCTCTCTTTATAAGCTAATGTTTATTTGTTTGTTTTTAATAAAAAATATTTATTTTAGCGCTAGTGTCCGGGTTGTGCTCTCGCACACGAGTGCTGGGGTCCACCTTGACCAACATCCAGGATTTGGCAGATCAGATAATTTTACAGTAAAGCGACTGCCATCTGATCCTGCTACCAGAGGAACCTGTCCAGATTGGATTATGGTTACACATTCAGTCGCCTGAATGTGCAGGTTTCATCACGATGCTTTCTCTCACTGTAAGAGCATCGGTTAACATTTAACTAATGTACATAACTCAGAAAAGAGTCGCTGGTACTGTACATGGCTACAGTGGGATTCGAACCTGATACCTCTCGCTTACCCTAACCACTCGGCCACCGACGCGCCTGTTTTTTTTCATAATTTCCCTCTAACTCCAATAATTAATTCCAAGCGAAAACGATCCTTCTCTGAACTTCCTCCCCTGTAGAGTCTTCAAAGGTAACGGGTATCCTAAGTTCCTATACTATTCTTTGACAGTATCATTACTTTAACCTCCACTATTTTGTTTTTTTGTTCGCCGTTAGTCAATAGCTTTGTCTTTATAGCATTGAGCGATAAGTCTACTTTTGCGGTCTCTTCCGATTAACTCTTCAAGGTTTTCTGGCGCAATCCGCAACTTATTTAGATATTCGATTACCTGACTGCCAAATAAGGGTTATGTTTTTCGCGCGTATCTTTCTTTGGGCTCCTTGTCTAGCCAGCCCCTTCTAACGGGGAACTCATCGCCTTATTTATCGAGTTTTATTTTTGCACGACTGTCCATGTAGACGTTATAATATGTCGACATATTCTTTTTCAATAATTTGCTTTATATTGTTAATTAATTTGCAGATACAGAGCTGTAATTTAGAGAGCCTAATATGTCAAAATCATTGGTCGAAAGCCTTTATAAAATTAATATAAGACGTATACAGCAAGTAAAAGAGAAAGCAAAAGATTATAGAGATAATATATTTTTCGCCTACTACTAACTATGCCGGGTAAGTTAGTAGGTGCAAAATAATTACGCACTGTAGTGACGAGTTACAAAATTGTAAATATTTAAAGTTTCTCTTATTTGGATTGGCAGAAATCACAAACACATTTAACAGTTCACATTTTATTATTTTCAATCACCAGGTAATCTAGGTAGGTAAACTAGTTTATTTCATTATTTTATTTCGTGTCTAAAGAACTAATTTTTATTAGTCCCATTAGTTATATCGCATGTATGAACCTTGTAATGTGCAAATTTAAAGATATCTAATGACAACATTAGTTTCAGTAAAGTCGAAACACAGACAATCGCCAGTAAGTTCGATCGAAGTAAAAATAAACGAAAACTTAATCAATATATGAAGTTGTGTAGGGAATTAACAACAGTCTCTTTTATTACTTTTGTTTCAATAAACATAGTGTATAATGTTTACACATTAATCGACCTCGATCAACATTTTAAATGAAATAGGTATTTACTTCTCTCAAAGTTGGTAATCGTAACCGCAAACGTCGTCAAAGTGGATCTTAAATATTTTGTAAATAGGTAAAATACCAACAAACATCTTATAGGTAAACCTAAAGTTAAGACATATAAACTCCACATACCTTTTAGCTCCTCCGAGGTGACTTCGTGGTTCTCCTTGTTCGCCTGTATCTTCTCTATGAGGTGCTCCAGCCGGCTGCTGTTGCCCTTGAATAGCATGATCATGTCGTCTGCGCCTGCGCCGGTGGCCTGCGGCCCACTAAGCCCGAGGCAGCCTGGTTCCGGCACCCGCAGATTGCAGCAGGTGCATCGGTTCCAGTTTATTTTGGTGTTTTTTGCGGGCGCATTTACCGCGCGAATTAATGCGCGTGGCGGACAGGTGCCGCTAATTGAGGGGCGCCCGTCGCGGTGCCCACCGTGCGCTTGCTTCACGGTAATTATTTGGGTGGCTGCCGGTTTAATTATTAGCGAGTATTCCAAGCCTTCCGGGTGCAGGTGCTGTCGCGGATAACGTTTGTTGTGAGATTACTGTAGTGTCGTCGTCTCGATGTTTTCGTGGAGCGAGAGTGACGCGAGCCCGGGCAGCCGCGCGCTGGCAGCGGCGTGTGCGGCGAGACTGTGCGGGTGCGATGCTCGGGTGGGCGAGCCGGCACCCAGCCGTGCCCCGCCCCGCCCCGCCCACTGCCCCCCGGCCCCCGCAGCACCCACCCGACTACTAGCCTTTTTCGTGCGATAGAGCCTCCGGACTGAATAGTTGCAGTTTGCACTTTTGTCGACGTGAGGTTGCAGTGATGTTTTTGATTAGGTTGTGTAATTTCGTGGCGAACGTTACAAATTACAATCTTTATGTAGGTGCCTAAATTATTTCGTCTGAAATCCTAAAATTACTTCATACATTAACAATGATTTTTAATAATTATTATGTCATACTTAAACCACCTGCTGAGGACATTAAGACTGGTTGAACAGTCTCGGGAGGCGAGTGGCACCTCATGACTGTATATTATCATTAAGTGGGTACCTATAATAAACCACGTCTAATGTTCAAACATTATGAATAAAAATTTACCACAATACCTCCCTCTATGGTAGTACTTACCTATTAAGAAATCTCCGATTGGTTGTTAGAAAATTCGAAGTGCTTTTTATTATTTTATGTACCTACATTACCTAATGCAAAATATAAAATTACGTGTGTATGTACCTACATGTAGGGACCGTTCCATTACGCGTCTCCAAAGCGTCCCGGCGGTAATCAATCGTCGACTGTTTGACGCGCGCATTTTCACAATCGCACGAACAGCGCGCGACGTTAATAATCAGCCAAATGACAGGTCGGTAGACGCTAAAAGCTTTTCAAATTTGGAATGGAACGGAAACGTCAACGGAAAACCGGCGAAGGATTTTCCGACCCACCCAGGGGCGTGGGCGCGGCCAATGGGCGCCGACCCCCCCGCCCGCGCCCGCGCCCCCCCGGCTTACTACCGAGCACCGCGCCAACTGAACGCAAACATTTATCGTCGGCCTTTTAGTTTAGTGCCCATTGTTTCGGTGACGATATAAAATAAAAACTGATTTCTTGTTTTGAACGCTCCATTTTTTGCGTAATTTCTTTTTTAGTTTCGCTTCATGATGGAGCACAAAAACGTGATATCTATTTGAGACTATCAGAGGGTAACTCAGAAGTTTGATTGTGCGTGTTTTTCCATTGCTGTAACACAGTATCTCTATACCAATGGATAGACGAAACCCCCAATAAATGCGTACCAATACGTTACGTAATGTATACATTCTACTTGTATCGTATCAAGATGAGTTACAAAATAAAACGTTAGCCAATAAGTAGGATGGCCACCCGATGTCCCGCGATCGCACCTCTGGGGCCCATCGGGTGACCGCCGCGGGCTGCCTTTTAGTTGTGAATATATTACCGCGGATTACCCGCCGCAACTGTGCAGTAATTTTAAGGATAAACTCCAAAAATATCTGCATAACCGGACCCTGGTGAACAATGACACTTTTGCTTGTACTTATACTTATGTAGGTACCCTATAGGTTCGATGATAGTACATAATAGTACCTACAGTATAGATAAACGTAAGTAGGCTACATACTGATGGAACCTAATAAAAGCGTGTCAAAGTACCGTTAATAGGTTTGTCATTACAAAATTGGGAAAATAATTTGTTTAATGCTAATTTACTTATTCGATTTTACTTTTACTAAGTTTGTGTTAATTCTACTTTAAATGGCACTGCTAGTACCTATTTAGTAATAGTTTTTACAAACTGTCTTCATCGTTAATTATAGTTAACTATAACGGCTAAGTCGTGCTTTCTGTCAAAAATTTATAGTTTTTGAAATTAGGAGCCTGTTAGTTAGAATTTAGGCTCATTAGTTCTGATAACTATTTCACAGTGAAATTGAAACGGCGAAATAATTTTACATTAGGTAAATGTTGTTGGTGGGATGGAGTACAACTGAAATATCCGTTGCAAAACCCATCGCAATTGCGACAGTTCATCGATAAACAATTCATCCCTTTCCACGTCATCGACGACGCATCGAACGTTCTCTACAACCAAGCTCGTTCGTTACCAGGGACATTAAGATCCTTGTATCGTGTATCGTTCTATTCAAAATTTATAGGTCCTATCTCCTAATTCCGATGTATTTGTTGGCTGATAGCGTAGTGGAGCACTGGGCGGGTGAAGCGCTGGCAAATTAATGAACATAAAAGATGCATGGCCGCTCACGACGCTGCCGGATTGACACGGAGTCGGGCGCAACCCTTTCTTGGGGTGCTCAAACTGGCTGCAGGTTTGGCGGCTACTTTTAGCGGTTTGAACTACTTCAGAAATAAGGAGGTACGTAAGTGACTCCTTCCGTGGCGTGTCTGTCGTTCTATGTATATCTATCTGGACGAGATAAATTCTTTCGTTCTTTTCACACAACATAAATAGGAAGATACATTCTTGCCGTGTTATGGGGTACTTTATGCCCCGGATAGTTGAATGTTTGCAGTTTCAGAGTGAAAAATCTTCATAACGAGAGATTTTTATTAGTGTAGATAGGTACAGAAGACAATCGACCTACCCAAAACCAATATAAAAGGAGCTAACATTGCTAGGCGCATCTATAGAGACGTTAGCTAACCTTATACTGGATTTAGGTAGGTCGATATGCTGTTGACTGTGCTACGTTATCCAAGTCTGTGGCGATAAAGCACACGAAGTTTTTTTCAGATCAAAATCCATTTTATTGAAAGTAAAAAACAAAAGGTTTTTATTTCATTGCCAAATAAGTACCTACCTACTTATATCATTCTATACTCTCTGCTGACTGGCTTTACCTACAATAAAGCAAAGTGATGACTGAATTTAATTAAAATTTATTAATTTAGTCCCGTAATGTACTTCATATTCAGTTTCAATTTTGACATTTCATCATTTTTATACTTACTGTTTTGACATTCAGGTAGATTAAACAAAACTTAATTATTAAGAAAAACAATAAAAAATTATTTGAACATCCAACAAAACCGAAGGTCAAACAAAGCCCTCCCAGGTTGAGAGCCGCGGCGCCAAACATAAATACTTAAGCGGGGCGCACCTCCGGCTGACATGGCCGATTAGTGTGTCACTGCGAATCTCCCGGCCCTGAATAAAGTATCATGAAAAAGTGGTTGTTATCGCGAACGGAGGCCCGCCGGCCGCGGCTGACGAGGGTCCCTTCCCTCCACAGGGTTTTTATGCCAACGTACTGAGCTTTGGAGTTTACAACGTAAGGGTATGTTGGTGAGGAAGTATGCTCATACAGTCATACAATTAATAGCTGACCACATAGTCCACATTATCGTACGGTCAGATGAGCAACTAATTTGTTGAACCACTGTAAGTATAACAGTTGTTTGGTGTTTTTAAATTCATCATAATAAACAAACCATTATAGTTCATTGCTGGACTTTATGAATCTAAGCGTCAATATTAAAGTTTGCAGGTCCAATAAGAGGGCAGACAGGTACTACAATTTACGTTAAACATCGGTCTGCACAAAGCTTTATCAAATATATTCAACAAGCCCTTCCCAAGCACCACGTTCAAACGCAGATACCCATTAAAGAACCAAGTGCATTTTATTGTCACTGCCCAAACATTAATCACCCAAGCAACATACTAGCACCATGTAATACCAAACTAATCACTTAACAACATACAAACATCGCGTATTCTCTCCCGATAAGTACACCGTCTCCTAGTCGCAGATATCCGCAATGGGAACGTAATTGACGCGGGAATGACACCGCGACCCTGCTCCGCAACCCTTGAGCCATCGAGGTGTCGCGCCGTGACTCCCGGCATCGACTCGTTAAACTTTCATGAGGTATGTAGACTGTACGGTTCGAACATGCTTGAGAGTTACGTCTTTGTTTGGCTTAGAAGTTAATTATTGTGTAGGTAGCAAAGTGGGAGGAATTGTTTTAGTTTCGTGGATATAGGACATTTGCAACGTAAGGGGAGCGGATGTGGGCTTTGTGGTATGACTGTCATTTTTTCTTAATTTGATTCGGAAGTTTGCAATCTGTATGGTTTATAACTGAATGTTGATGATATTCGAAATCGTAAATTCTTCATTATTATTTTAATTAAGTACTATTCCAAAAGTAGCTAATATAGTGAAGAACTACTAAATATATAAAAACCAAAATTAAAAAAAGTCCACGGCGTATAAAATTATTGTAATGGAAAAAGGATTATATTTAAACCCCCGACTAGCCGAAAAATCGTCGGGGTTTGCTCGGAAAATTCGTCGGGGGCTGCGATTTCAAAATTTTTAATTTTAGTTTTTGTTTATCTTTTTTCGATTGCAATGTTGTCTAAACTTACATCGTAATTGTACGCGATAAATTCACGAGATCGGTCTAGCTGGAGAATCCAACCAGTATGGACAAAAAGTTCACCTACTCCTTTGTGAGTGAACTAAAACAACAAGTTTGGTGTGGGTACACACAGGATGCTAAGGGTAAGAAGAGAAAATTTAATCAGCAAAATCCTAGGATCTCCGCCAAAGTCTCCAACACATCAACGGCTATTTTTATTTTATTTTGTTTACTTAATTAAGGATGAGGCTTATAATAGGGATAAGCCTATATCGACCAATATTTCGGAACGGGCCCGTCTCCTAACAACCGTTACAGAGCGAGAGTCAGGTTTCTGGCTGCAAACAGTCCTGTCCTCGAATATAGGCACGTTTAGGTTTAAGGGTCAATCCGGTTCGTCTACATTGCTGTCCTTGTGGTGCGTACGTGGATGCGCTAGGACACCACGGTCTTTCGTCTATCCGCAGCGCAGGCCGTATCTCCAGGCACGCGGCAATTAATGACGTCATCCGTAGGGCACTTGTCACCGCCAAGGTACCGACCCGACGGCACAACGCTCAGTGGTTGGTACCGTGGGAGAGCGCTGTTGTAGGACCTGTGTGGACAAGCTGGCACCTTTACCTGTGGCCTCTGCGCTGGGGCTACCGCGTCTGCTGCGGAAAACCTCAAGCTAAGGAAATACGACCGTCTGGCACAAGACTTCGCATTTTAACCGTTTGGAGTGGAAACGAGGAAACATTGGGACCGTGGGGCCCTGATACGAGAAAGTTCTTTAAAGAACTATTGAAAAAAATTGCCAACACCACTGGCGACCAGAAAGCTGGCTCGTTCCTCGGGCAACGGATTAGCATCGCTATCCAACGAGGTAATGCAGCCAGCTTCCTGGGCACCAACCCGGGAGGCAGCGGTTTGGACGACTATCTTTATTTTTTAAATTTTTATTTTATATTATTACTGTAACTTTAAATATTTTGTTTGTATATGTGTGTATGTGAATATGTGTACCAGGTAACCTTTACCTGCACCGCAAAACTTCAGGGGCCCCTGTTCCGAATCCTTTCCCGGGCCCCGAATAAAGAATTGGGCGATCCAATACCCGGGCGTGACGAACTCCTTGTCAACACAGACAGACACCCAAACTTTGCGCCTACCTGCCCCGGGGCCGACACGCGCTCTCGCCGTCCCAATAAATCAACTACACGTCTCAAACACGTCATTTCGATGGATTAGAACGTCACTCGCGCCCCATAATGTAGGTTTTTTGTGCTGTTGCCACCTTTTCTACGATTATATCACGATACACAATGGAATTTCTTTCAGATTTTTGATCGCTCTATTATTGAATTGCTAGATTGATTTCGTAATATTTTAGATTAGCTGTGATTTCATAAGATATTTGATTTACAAAATATTTAGCTCAAAGTTAAAGTGAAACGCCAGGCTTAACTTCCAATTTCACAGGTACAGATAAGCGTTAAATTAAGGCCACACAAGACAAATAGGTAATCGATGGGGTGACGTTTTTTGTTGAGATTGCACCGAGCGATTGTAGCGCTGGGGTGGTCCGATGCTACGGCGTGAACCCCCGTGGTCTGAGACGAGCAAGGGTGCAGGAACCAAACAAAACGCATCTTCAAATCATACGTAAATAATGACGTCACTTAACTGTGGCTCCACCACAATCTAGACCGCAAACGTGTCACTCCAACACGACCATAAAATCTACGTAATAAACATGTTTCACAAAAGGTGACCGCCTTTTGATATCATCACATTTTTTACGCCTATTGTGACACCTTTCTGTTTAGCCATTAAGGATTTGAGACAGACCTCGGTTGGTAACAGAGCAATCTTCCATGTAAGTGGTGTATTGTGATGGTCCACGTTTCACGATACGAGGGCTCACGTACCTCGGCGATGGTATCCCAGAGGCGGCGCGCGCTCTTGCACGCGGGTACGCGTCACATCTAACACGAAATAGGTCAATTAAGACGTGGGAGTGAGCGATACGTGACCGTAACGAGCGATCGCGGCGGCGATATGCCGCGGTGCCACATTTCACGCCTCTCCCCGACGCGTACGACCGCCTATGTTACGAGAACACCTTTCACAAGATTTAACAGTTGTAAAATAACGACTCTATACTCACACATATCAGTTTAGCCTCTTTCACTGGGCAGGGAATTGGGGAAACTCATTAAGTGCGAAACACCGGGGCGTGAGACTTGACCCTCCGGAAGCAACAGAAACATTGGCGAAACGTTGCTTCTATTAACACAAAAGACAACGATATGCACCATTAATCTTATAGCCTGATCAGTTCGGATGGTGCCTTTTAAATTTTCGTTTCTTTGTTCTTTCGGATATCGTCGCAGGATGCGTCATTTGAGATAATGCGTGAAGAGTGGGGGACCCATGTCTTCCGTGGGAACGGCTGTCGGTAGTAGCGTCTACGTTAGTCCGGACAGCATGACTAAGGCTGGGTTGGTGCGGCGCGGAACGAACCGCGAGCCATGCCTTTGGTGGCGGCTCTCGGAGCGCCTTACGCCGAGGTCACCTGCGCGCCCGGCGGTAGGGCGGCCATCGGCTGCCTTAATCGGCAAACAGTGTAATAGACCGGCGCATGGTGTTCAGCTGAGTGGCATATAGCGCCAACCCCTGCCAATTACGGGCGACTACTCTTAGAATCAGATTGGCTAAACCAGCCCGTTTGCCCCTTTATTATAGAAAAAACCCCATACAAAAAAAGAAGGAGCAGCTGCATCTTTCTAGAACCTATGTTTTCTTAAGTACTCAGATCTACAACTCGCCTGCCAAGCGTAGATAGAGATTACGATAAAACTCTGCACTAGCTCTACAATAAAGGAGCGATTTCTCATCCCGTGCAGACTCTATTGGATAGTAACATTTGTGACTTTCAATGGACAGTCTACGTTACGCGATTTGTATGGGGTAACAATGCAATTCTAACTTGAACCTAAAGTTATATCTGTTTTTACAGCCATTTTAATTTTTTTTTTAATTACAACAGTTTTCTTTCAATTTTGTATAAGCTCATTGTTATTACATTTTCACACCAGAAATGATGGTCACAACAGCGTCGGTGTCGAATCCGCAACGACTCACAGATTGGAAATAGCGCCAACTACAGTTGTCCCCGCGCGGCCCTGGCGCGTCGTGACGGCCAATTGCTACGCACCTTTTTACCTCGCCCGGTGGGATATGCTGCGTTACTCCCCGACCCTGAATACCAAGACGCTTGGTGCTGAGGCCGATGTACCCAGAGCAGCTTTTTTTGCGACAATCGGAACATTATTGGTACAAGAATTTCACAATTTAGTTGCGGCTGTCGAACATTTATGTTCATGTTAAAAAACCCCATGGGTCATAAAAACCTGGCATACCAATTTTCTATAAAAAAGAAACAGAAATAGAAACGACAGGTCACAAGAAAATTCATGCGTGTAACGTTTTATACCACTAAGGTGGCAAACAAGATTACGGCCTGCCTGATGGTAAGCAGTCATCACAGAGTATGGACGTTTGCAATGCCAAAACGTTTTCTCCCTCTCTTGAAGAACTCCAGGGAAAACCTCTCCAGGTAGTTCACGTGTAACTAGGTATTAGGTCCTGATGTGAAATAGGCTCAAAAAGCCTGCTTTATAGCACGACATAAATAGGTCACCACACCTTCCTCAATCTCGACGGAAACAAGTGCAGCCAGTCTTCCGTTAAGACCACCTTAGCATCTGTTCCGTCCGATTAGGGCGATCGGCGCGGGCGGCGATTCCGCGCGCAGGGTTGCCGATTTAGCACTTTCGATGCTTTCTTTGTCTTTTTCACAAAGCTTCCTTTATATTTGAATCGATCTAAGTGCTGAATACACCTAGCGCCAAATCTAACACCAATTACTTACTTTGATTTTGTAATTTACTTAAGACAGAAATTAATAATCACAGGACATACATTTTTTAACAAAAGCTGGTATGCTCCCAGTTATTCTTCTACAAATTTAGAGGCAAAATTGAAAGTCCATTTTAATGGCATATGTGCAAGTAGAAGCAAAAATAACAACAGTAAAGGTTGACAAGTACTTTTATTATACCCCTAAGGTAGCAATTTGCAAGTTGTATTGCAAATTATCATGTCGTGGCGTCCTTCGTAATAATTTTTTCTTTCTTTCTTTCTTTCAAATAAGCTTACGGCCTGACTGATGATAAGCAGTCACCGCAGCCTATGGACCTATGGACATTTGCAATACCAGGGGCATCACCCACGCGTTGCCGACTCCGTAAAAACCTTTTTACCCCTTTCTTGAACAACTCCATGTTGTACTCTCCAGGGAAACCTCTCCAGGTAGTAGGCAGACAAGTAGTGTAGATGAGTCCCTACCGGCTGGATTTGACCTGCCTAGGCTGACATGGAAGACTCTGAACAGACTACGGACCCAAGTAGGCCGAAGCAAGGAAAATATGTGTCGGTGGGGCTATAGCTCGGATATGATTTGCCTATGTGGTGTCTCCCCCCAGACAATGGCACACTTGTTGATTTGTCCAGCGATCCCTACCACCTGCACGCGCGATTATTTGTACGCGGCCACGAACAATGCTGTAGCAGTGGCGGAGTACTGGTCCTCGCAAATTTGACCAGCCACTAGTCAACACGCAAAGAAGAAGAAGTGTAGATGAGTTGGCAACCCTGCCGGCACGTAGTTCCTGTACGGTGCGCGGGCGCAGGTGCCGCCGCGGTCGCGCTCCGCCACCCGCCACCTGCGCAACGCTCTGTGCGCACTGATTGACTGGTTATCGACGCAAGCGGATTATGGCTACCCATTACCCAACACTTTCCTCAAAACCCTTAACCGCGGACCAATTTCGTGATTACGTCGCCGGGACGACGAAAGGTGAGGTTTTGGTATGGCAAGTATGATGATTTGCTACCTTGAACCCTTTTTTTGGAAATAAAGGATACCGTCGTTGTAAAAAATATGGTGTTTAAAATAGTAACCAGTGTCGTAAATGGTGGAATGATTAGATTACACAAAACTTATTAATCGTTTTAGGCAGGCCTGAGGGAACAATTTTCGGATAATATATCTCATGCATGAGTGCCAACTCTACCTAGGTAGGTACCTATTTACAATCTATAGTGGGTATCTACATATATATTTAACATTTTACTTAGCGCATAAGACTGTAACTAACTATTAGGTACCTGTTACCATACAAACTTCCACACAAGCAACGATTGAAGCATGTAATCTCATGGAAACCGCCTATAATGACCATTAACAACACCAACCCAATTCACGCATTTATGCGTAATTCCACAGCATTATCGCCCGTAAGAAAGTGAGTTATTTGCATAAGAACGGTAGCAATTGTCGTAAGTCACCGGCGCTGGCCTCCTTGGCTCGGATGGCTGGCCGGATGGCTCGCCCTCGCCGGCCGCAGCGGGCCGCACGTCCGGCGGTCCGGCCGCCGGCCGCCCGGCCGCCCGGCACCGCCTTGATGGACTTCCGCCTCTTAACTACTTCCATACAACCCGCCTCTAATTTATTTGTTAATACTTTGTTTTGGTAAGCTCACTTCGGTAGTTGAAGGTATGGGGGGAAAAACGAAAGTAACAAATGATTGATCAAGATCAAACATTTCTTCACCAACAACGAATAATAATGAAAATGAAAATGAAAAATTATATGTTTTTTAAATCACATTGGCAATACCGGAAGAGTATGGTTTAAAAATAGGGAAAATCAGCATCATGCATCAAAATATCGAATTTTTCATGCCGAAAATCGTAGTTGAAAACCGTTCGAATCGAGGCGAGTGATTCAAAAATAGGGATAACTTTTATCCCTTCCTATGCCGTGCTAATTTTAAGTACTCAAAAAAATAATGAGTGCTTACACTAACACAAAGCAATCAAATCGTATTCAACAATTTGCTGTAGGAATACGTGGGTATATCTATCTATAGATTATCCATCTATGTTATCAATCTCTTTGGGGCGTGCGACGCACGCGTGATAATAATAATAACAATATTTTGTTCCGACACGGATGCTCGCTCGGGACCTAGTCCCGCATTATTTGATAATATAATACCTATTAGCAGTTGCTGTTCTAACCCAGCTCGTGCGTCAACATTGCGTCAAAGGATATGGTCGGCATAGACGCTGGGACAATATCAACAATAACACTATAGAGATGGGGAAGCGACGGCAGGAAATGCCGCGGAAGCCAAGACGGCGGTGCACAATGGACGCGAAGACAAAGCCGCGCCGCACATCTCGGAATTAATTTAGTAAACATTAATCTGCTGTGATTTAGACTAACTCGTTGCGAGTGCTTGTGGAACGTCTATTTCAATTATTTGGTACCAATTCCCTTGATGTTTTAGGATTTAGATTGGATTAGGTTTAAGACTACTGGCCGTGTGGTGTCCGGCAGAGTAGAATAGCACCAACAACTTACACTCGTGAGTATCGTACAAGGCGACTAATGTTTTCGAGGCAAATGATCTAGTCCCCGTAGGCTAGAAAATGAGTAGCAGCGTTTTCCATTGTTAAATTTGTAACACTGCAATCTCCAACCCGCCGGCCAAGCATGGAGTTTATGGCTATAACCTCCTTCAGTGGACTGTTATTGGCTGGAATATTGAACAGATAGATAGGCAGGTTTTTAAAACCTACTTTACGCACCTTAGTACTTTAGGTACTGTAATATCACATAGGTACCTTTGAAGAACTTGTTACCGTACACTGAAACAAGTGTGTTGTTTTTGTCCAAGTTTATTTTATTTACATATTAAATTTCAATCGTCACAGACATCAGGCAACCGATGTTTGTCAACAGGTGACTGCTTATCATCGGGCAGGCCGTGAGCTTCTTTGCCATCTTAGTGGCATAAAAAGAAAGACAGACATACTTTAGAATTAAATATTCATACTTATTTACAAATCGGTACGTAAGGATTTACGTACTTACTAACCGAGTTACAGAGCCTCTGATCAGAACCGTCGATCGAAATAAAACCGAAACAATTACTGTTTTACAAGTGCAACAAAAACACCGCTACAAAATACTCAATTTAACACCATCAATTTAGTGGGCCATTAAAGTTGTCGAAAAACTACGGAAGCAGGTTGATTGCCACACGGAGTGCATAATGGCCGCTACTTAGCATCGCCGATTGCCGTCGGCAGTTCCAATCTTTGGCGGGTAATGAAGGGTTGAATAGAGATTGGCTGCGCACGAGTCGATGGAGACGTCACCATTATACCGACACCTGCCTATAAATCTATGGTGATTATCGACGGTAATGCCGCGTATAGTGTGAACTGCTTGATTGCACTAAACTTATTTTTCAACAAAATCGGTGACATAAAGTTAAGAGTGACTTAGCGAGGTTAGGTTTCACTTAAGGCTGATGTTGGTGCAATTCTTTTTTAACCTCCGACGAAAAAAGTGGGTTATAAGTTTATAGTCGATCAGTCGATATTTATGCGATTTTCTTTATTTTAAAGGCAGTTTAATCGAGGCGGTTTTTAGCTTTGTTTAATTAAAATCAGTTCAGAAATTTAGAAAATATTTAAGTATAGATATGTAAACTTGGTCGGGGGTTGTCCGACTTTTTCTGCGGGCTGTTATCTTCTTAGAAATCGACTTAAGCGCCCCCCAAAGTTTAGTGTAATCTACCATTCAACGTACAAACAGATTAATGTCATCAGATTTATAATCTTGGACCATAATAACGGACCAAATTAATAAACAAAACTTTCCCACAACCGTGAGTCACTCGGTGCGATCTCATAATACCACCAGCTAACGTCATATTCCAAGAATTCGTGGTAGACTTCGTCAAGCGTGAACCGAGCAAAGCAAATACAGGCGTAATGAACACTGTACCGGCACAAAATCAAACAAATGACTCAATCTAAATGAGAATGTATTTCTGAAATCTAATAGTGGATGTAATCTTCACCACAATGAGGTTGGTGATGAGCGTCTGAGGCGTGAATGCGCTGATTTTCACCGAAAAATCGAGCGAGTAAACGTGACTGAGGCGTTTGGCGTCGCCGCAAACTCCGCGTAACTCCGCGCTGGGCCTAATTACGTGTTCCCATAAAACGGAGTAATGACTAATGACACTCACACCTCGCCTTATGAGTGCAAATTGTAGCCAAGTGGCGCATGACAATGTGTTGTTATGTTCGTTTAGTTTCTACTATAAACAAAGAGTTGAGTTGTTTCTTAAACTTAAAAGAAAAATATAAGAGACTTTGAATGCGTGTCGAAATTAGATAAATACTCATGAGGAAAGTGTCATCTCCTAAGTGTCACACAAAGTGTTCTATCTATATCTATCTATCCTCCATCTCCTAAAGTGTCACCTATTGTAAAAACATTGCAAACGTAAAAATAAATGGGGCGAGTACGAGTAGGACTCGTACATGAGGGTTCCGGACTAACAAATATGTATTACGTTCAGCTTGCATTTGACCTCAAGCGACCTCAAGAATTTGGGAAGCGATATAGTGCATACTCTATCACCGAAATTGGACAAAGGGGTTACGAGACCCCACCACCGTCTTTGGGGCCCAAGTCTACCTTACCTGCTCGCAGTGACCTTGGCGAATTAGCTTTTCCCCAACGGGTTCTGCAGGTTAGATGGCAGTCGCCACACGCAAAATACTAAAATAAAATTTTTTTTCAAGGATTCTTGTAGAAAACCGCTTTCAGTAAATCTGAGAGCGCTGTCCTAGTAGAAAAACGGGCCCTGGTTGGCAAATTTACCACAAGCCGCTGAGCTTTAGCGCTAGGATGAGAAGGCGACGCTTTCCTAGTAGAAGAGCGGGCCCTGGCTGACAGGTTTACCGCTAACTGCTGAGCCTTTACCGCTAGGATGAGAAGGCTAGTTGTCACTGAAATAGTAGGTACTGTGGCTACCTTGGACAACATTTTCTCAGATTTGCATCAGATACACGCTCTTGCGTAAGAAATATGCGTTTCCCTCGCACAGGACGGTTCCCCCAGGGCCCTCAAGTACTGGGTGGTCCGACGGCCGCACCAGGCGCGCTCATTTCACGCGCGTTAGCCTCAACACCTGGATAAACACCATCACGCCCGCGTGTAATCGCGGCCAATGTGAACTGAACGGCTGGCAATTAATACTTAATTAATGTTTTTCAAACGATATGCTAATCGCTGGATTTGTTTAGGTGGAAACGTGGCGAATGGGGGGGAAGCGATTAGTGATTCAGATGTTATTTAACAAAATCAGTATCGGGTATGTAAAGGTAGGTAGGTAAGTTTAGCTAGATTATCAAATCGATAATGAACAATCCAAATGGGTGTTCGGGGAAATCAGAGAATATACCTAGTGCCGATACCTAAGAAGAGAAGGATTTTGGAGAGGAATCATGTCGCCCTTGGAAAATTAAGCTCACTATACCCAACACTTATCTAAAGTAAATATAATTCGGTCAAATTAACGTGAATATTTCTAAATAATAGCAAATTATTTTGTTAAAGTAAGTAGTTGATCTGGGTCATACAGAAAATATTTTGCAAATTTTTGGAAAGACTTACCTAAAGTGTCCTGATTTTTACTGCAGACTTTGAGATTGAATTGTCCGCAATAAGTCAGCTAGAACTTTGTATAGACGCAGTAGCCAGTAGGCGTGTAGGTAGGTTCCGACAGTAGCTGAGTGGGCGTGACCATTGGGTGCTCGGGTGGGTGCCGGACGGTCGCCACGCCCATCGCGCCGCCCACACGGCCCGCCCCGCCGAGAAACTACTTTGTCTAAAGAGGAAATCTTGGGTGCAGGGTGCTAGCGAGGATTTTACATAGTTCTAGACTTTAAAATCATTAGGTACTAGAGATAATCAAAACAACAACAACAAAAACTCATGGTATAGGAACCAGTAATAGACTCAAAAGTCAAATTAGCAATACGAACTGTTTTTTATATTAAATATAATGGCTTTCTATTCAGCGTAAGTATGTATCATCATCATCAATTTCTCTATAATTTAAATTATTATAAAAGGAGTATGTAGGCATTTCCCACCAACAATATACCTACGTACCTATAGGTAGGTAGATAATTAAAGCAAAATGTTATCAAATCTTACGTAGAGCCAAACTATTTATTCCAGGAAACTAGTTAAAATCTTTGGCCGTTTCATTACTCCAAACTAAAATTAGATAGGTACCATACCTGCCTACTTATTAATTTAAGGTATGGTCATTACCTACCTACATGAGACAGCCATGTAACAGCCAAGCTACACATTTTTAAAATTTTAGTACAGATTTTACTGAGCTCCCTCCCTACTATCATATCTAAAAATATACTACGCTACTGTCATACCAACGATCAAAAACCCCTCAATTTTTTCGTGAACATACTCCGCCTCAACCACTTTCGTTCGTAATGAACACTCACCAAACAAAAACAAGCAACGTCTCTGTATTCAGTAAGCTCGTGTCGTAATAGTTTCCCTCCATTCCCGTTAGATGTCGGGAGTGCCGGGCGCCCTCGCGAGCTGGCCACCCAACTGCGCGCTTTTCTTTGCCCCGCGGTAGATCGCGCTGACGGGTTGGCAATGCCGGAAACGCGGGAAATTCGTTTGTTTGCCTAGAGATCTCGGACTCGGGACTTTGATTTCTATGATATGATTTCATCTTCCTAAAGATTTGAAGTTGTTGACTGGGAACTTATTCAAAT
Organism: Blastobasis adustella; assembly: GCA_907269095.1. Lineage (NCBI taxonomy): Eukaryota > Metazoa > Arthropoda > Insecta > Lepidoptera > Blastobasidae > Blastobasis > Blastobasis adustella. The sequence goes on along the minus strand of OU026123.1, from coordinate 9,250,358 downwards.
CTTAATTGACTGCTTGATTGCTCCACCATTCTTTTTATAGTGTTAAACCAGTACCTATAATTTAAAGTTTGAACGACAAATTATTTAGATTTACAATGTTTGTATACCTACCACTGTATTAATGTTAAGAACTGTATTATCAAGTACCTACTGTATTCTTGCAAATAAACTATTTCATTTGATTTGATTATGAATACTAGCAATGCCCTATGCCAGGACACGGTCTAAGTAAAACTCTACGCAGACAAACACCTCGCGAATGTTGTCTCCCTTATTCGCTTTTCGACAAGTCAAATTTACTGCGATATGTGTTTAAGAGATAGAGATATGGCAAAAAAGAATACATTTTATAATTTAATTTTCATACAATTGCTTAATAAAAGTTATTTTACCTACCACCACAACTGAGACAGTTGGTTATAAACGGTTGGGAATTTAAAAAAGAAAAAGTTGTAGGAAATGTAATAGTCTTAATTTTGTAGTAGACCATATTTCCGTGGGAAGCACTGTTTTTGCAGAAAAAGCTTATATGAGGGCACCGTAGGTTATCCTACGTCATACAGTACAAGAAAAATTCCACTTTGTAGCGATAGTAGAGGTTCAAGAGACTCACAAAACTTTGGTTTGCACGTGCACAACCTGGCACGTTCCAAACTTTCGACCCAAACTTTTTATTTTTCGCAGCGATAGTAGTTATTTAAAAAATAATTATTGTCCTGGTTGGGCCCTCGCGCACGAGGGCCCGGGGTCCGCTTTGACTATGATCCAGGATAGGATCAAGAGAGAGCGAGAGTTATGAAGTTTGAACACCACATCCAAAGGTATCAATCATATCACACAAATTTTAAAACTTTATTACCTAATTTCTTTGTTTTTCACAGACATTGATTACATAATTACCGTACTTAACGAGTAATCTGTAAATGTTAGATACCATTCTTTCGTTTTTGTATTTTTGTTCGTGTTATTGATAAATATAGCTAAAATAGTAAACGTTATTGTCTTTAGTTTTGGATGTAGGAGACAATCTCAGAGACTGTTCACTCGATCACAAATTCTTTCACTGCACAAGTAGAACTCGGCTATTCCCGAGTGCGGAGGGTAATTATGAGCTCGGAAAAATAATAGTATCCCGCGGGATAGTTGGATGTTCACAGAGTTTCGAATTGCGCGCGGGCAAAAGCCGCAGGGGACCGCTAGTCTAAAAGTAGGTATACTTAATTCATTAGGTATATAATCATGCTGCTATTTTTGTTGCTGCTACGTTGTATAGGATATTTCATATTTCAATTATTCGCTGTTAAATGGTACATACAATAAACGGTTCTTGTAAATAGGTAGTTAAATACAATAATTAATAAATATTTGTGGACAAATTCACACAGCGCCATATAGCCCAAAACTAAGCAAAGCCTGTACTATAGGTGCTAGGTAACTGATTTACTACTTAAATACTTTTGAATACATGCTTATTATACATAGAACACCCAGACCCGTAACAGAAATTAAAATTCATTATTTTAATTTCTGCCCAGCCGGGAATCGAACCCGGGACCTTTTGCGTGGCAGACCGGATGTTGACCATTGAACTACTATATACTTAACAATTAAACATGTCTTAGCATAACAGACAACTCAACTCTCAATGGTACTTAGACTTTAGACCACCAAACGGAAAGACACAAATGCGCCGAAAAAAAACAATGTGCATAATATGTATAATTTGTTAGAATTTTCCTTTCACCGTGTGACATCTTCAATGATACAACGTTGATTGTCACGACTGCAATCAAGGACGGTTATAAAGATGGCACAGACAACACATACCACCTTAAGAATAATTTTGCTGTGTAGTTGTTAAAAGGTTTTCTTAGCATTCATGAAATAATTTTTCATTTGTTGCATAAAATCATCCTGGGGGTCAGGGCTAAAGTTCCTGGGCCTTAAGTAACAGCTAATGGCTGCTTCTCTCAATCAATTCAAAATTTTCTCAAAGTGGTAATGGATTGTATTGTACTGTACCATGTGTGCTCTGGCAGACCTTAGGCTAGGTCGGGCTCTAGGATAGGTACGCTTTCATGATGTGTTGGCGTTCCGATAGTATGACCTGGGCTTTAGTAAGTTTGGGTTTTTAGGTGTAGGCTTTTGTTGGAATTAAGCCAGCCAGCATTTGGGTAGGTTTAGATAGGACGTAGGTATCGGCTCCTGGGTCCGCTAGCTAGGGTGCTCGCACTCATCTGGTGTGAGTGCGCTTCGGTTTGATTTGGCCATGCTGGGGACCGGAACGTCTCTAGGCTGCCTCAGTGAGCCCCGACTAGGTTCAAGTGTATTCAAGTGTATTCCATTTGATTCAGAAGTAAGATGTAATAGTTAGTTTTATTTCCTTCAATATAGTTTTTTCAACAAAGTAACTTGTTTCTTAAAGGTTATTCGTTTTTTCCCCCGGTACCCAAGTAAAGTGTTTCAGTACCTAACCTACTCTCCGAAGTACCCAACAAACTCGCTAATTTAGGTAACCCTATCTCACCTGACGCTAAGCCGGTAGTATTTAAATAAGCGATTGCCATCTCGTAACATTAGTAGGTAGTCGGTCGAGGCTGTCGGCAAGATGAAGGCTCCAGGCTCCTGATGCTCGGCAGCTGATACCGCGGGACCGCTTTGCGACGCCGCCAAGCGTTACGCGTGCGATGATAACCACCATCTCTCATTTCATCTCCGCGGGAGATCTGCCCGTTTACCTGATAACACACCTAGCCGGAATTGAAGTGGCACGCTGTATCCCAAACTTCAGTAAGTAAAATCATGAATGTGAGGTCAGTTGAGCGTGATTAAATGAAATTAGCGCTTTGAGTTCTTTTTAGAATTCACTCCATCGCTTTCTTCACAAAAACCAGAAATCCTTGATGTCATAATGTTTTAAATTATCGATGTTATTATCTTTAAAGGTATGTCCCATGACCATGGTGCATGCAACTGCGTCGAAATATCGAGCTTCTCGTAAACAAAGGTAGGTTAAAATCCTTAATATCATCATTATCATCAGCCCATATTAGTCACTGCTGAACACAGGCATCCACTTGCAGGGATTCCCAAATCGTCACTCAACCTGGCCGGAAAGTGGTCCCAGTAACTATTACAACTTAATAACTGAAGGATGTTTCTCGAACCCACAAATCATGTAGGTTTTAAAAATCCTTGAACAACATACACTATTATCTAGGCTATGAATATAGGTCGGAGTCCTTCTAATAACGAAATTAAACTAAGACAGAATTTAGCGCTTCCCATGGCAAATAGACTTTCCTCTAAAATCCCGTGACCCCATAAACGTTATCAATAACTGAACTTTTTGTTTTTATTATCCATGTCAAACTACTATCTTCATTACATCCGGAATCCACCGGCACGCTGTGCCTGCGCAGTTGAACGATATCGATTTAAATTAAACAAATAATCGTTTGCTGTTACGCTCTTGATCAAACAATGCATCGCAGGCAAGCGAGTACCCGCTCAAGGTGAAAATCGATGTCCGAAACGATTTCACGGCATTGATGTCATTATTGATGCTTGCTATTTCAGAAATGAACTGTAGGTATTTCTATACCGTTATAATAATAATGCCAGTAGTGCCTGCGATTTTCACACGCGTGCTATTCGACTCATTTAAGTTTTATTCTTCTCTTGGGAGCCTTAAATATTTTCGGAAATGGAAGTAGCCTATGTCGCTCGGCCGAATTAAATAGTGCAAAATAATTTCGCGAGCAACAGTACTAATTTCGAAGATAGATAACTCTTTATTGCTTGCGCAGGAATTATTACAAAAATAACATACAAAGAAAAACTTGACTAATTGTGAGCAAATGTTACTTAACTTTACTCCGGATTGTTTTCGAAACATGTTAAGTAAACAATAACATATAACACACATTTTTATCGATCTTAATGTAGGCTATTAAACACCCGTGCTTTTGTTATGTGTTATACTATCATAAGCCTGCGACTTCGCCCGCGTAAAATTCGGTTATAACGTTCCAGCGGGTGTTCCAGCAGGAACCACATTGAATTTTGAGATAAGCCTATCTGCTATTCTGGGCTATAAGCTATATTGCTGCCAAATTTCATCAAAATCCATTCAATAGTTATTGGGTGAAGGAGTAGCAAACTTCCAAACATACATCAACACAAACTTTCGCATTTTATTATAATTCGCGTAATATTATAATATTCGTAGGATTTTTTGTGTTGGTTTATTATCAGCGCTTTTCAGTTTAAAAGCGCGCACTAAGTGGGTAATTTAGTATTGGGTTGATTTCTTCCAGCGAGCTGTCATTGTTGAAAGTTTTTAATATCAACTGAACTTTCAGCCAGTAAAGATCGACGTACAAATAAAAAAATCACTTAAGAAGTTTTATTTCCACAAAAGTATAATTAAACTATCCTGATTAACCAACCACAAAAATAGTCCAAATCCGAAATTTTTCAAGCGTGTCTTCGAACTATACCAAAAAAATTATACAAACTAACATCACCACATTTCAACTTTCCGAAGTCTGATTTGGGAGCGGGGCATCTCTGTCCATGCATAGTTAAGTGCATCAGCGCCAAGTGCCGACGCAATATCGCCTCTTCCCCTGGGGTTTAGGCGGGCCAACTTCTTCACTCAAACTGGTCCACGGCTGGGAGCAATCTTTGTCTAATATCACGTGGTCGCGAGTGTTCCGCTGTTCATGAATAGATAAAGCGGCTACTGCGCAGCGGCGGATGCGCTCCCCGGGGCCGTGACGTCTTGAGATATTACCGGCCGGGCCGCAGCGACACGTTGTACCTACTACCTACTTCCCGGACTACCTATGCTGCTACAAGTAATATATCATCTTGGCGTTAATGTCCCGGTTGTGCTCGATAAGGACCCGAGACCCGCCTTGACCATGATCCAGGATTTGGCAGATCAGATAATTACAGTAGAGCGACTGCCGTCTGACCTCTGTGACTCTGCTACCAGGGAAACCTGACTAGATTGGATCATGGTGCTACAAATGTATCTCTACATATTATATGAATTAATCGACAGAAAAGTCGGATTTTACATACACACAAATTTTTTTTAAACTACTGAACCGATTTGAATGAGACGAAACTAAGAACCACCTCGATTAAACTGGCTCCCAAATACAGAAAACCGCATCTAAATCAGTCCACCCGTTCGGGAACTACGATGCCACAGACAGATACACAAATACACAAAGCCACAGATACACACGTCAAACTTTAACACCCCTCTTTTTTCGTCGGGGGATAAAAATAAAGTCTCACGCTGCGTGTGTCTGTCTGTCTGTTCGCGATAAACTCAAAAACTACTGAAAGGACTATCTTACGGTTTTCACCAATAGACAGAGCGATTGACGAAAAACCCGTGCGAAGCCGGGGCGGGTCGCTAGTGGTTTATAATTTCTGCGGAAAATAGTGAAAACAGTATCATCATCTGAGTGGTCCAGCCCAGCATCTGCCAAGGCCCGCCTTCCTGCTCATTCGCGTTTTGATGTTAATGAACAGTATGTGCACCAAATATATATTTTTAATGGTTACTATACTCTGGCAGCCATATCTCACGATGCAAGCAGCGGTCGTGCTGCGTACGGAAGTTCGTCAAAGTTTAATTGAATAGCGACTTCAACCTCCATCTGGGCCAGAGCTGACCAAGGGACCGACACAATTTTCATCAAATTATTTTATAGTCATGCAAGTTGTAGTATTATATTGTTAACTGTCGTTAATCTAATTTAATAAAACAGTGTTCGATGGGAGGGCCGCTGCCGCCACCTCGAGCCTGCCCGCCCCAGCCCGGCTGCGGCATTATCTCCATACAATCTCCAAGTGGCGAGAATTGAATGCTTGGGACCCATTCATCGTCTCAATTCACCAATGAAACAATGAACGTACCCTCAGTCGCGCCCGAGTAAAGACTACGTAATGCGAAAAAAATATAATATTATTATGCCAGTGGTTGGAAACCCTTTATCGTTGGCGATGGCAGGCAATCGAATGCTTAAAACATTGCAATCGAATATGAGCGGCGGCGGCCGCGGGCGCTGAATGGCACAAAGCGGCGGGCGGGTGTCGGGTGTCGCGTCGCCCACGCCGCCGCGCCGACACACGATCCCGCCTTTTTATTTCATAATTCTATTGAGAACCCTTGCAGAGCAGGGTGAAAACAATGCGCCCGGAGGTAGGACCGCTCGGAAACCCTTTATTTCATATTTATTGTCTCTAAATTCAAAAATCGGGTGCAAATTAAAATATGTATTGAAGAACGAGATCTCTTCAAGGCTTTTACTAAACTTTTTTTATTCGTGCGAACGTTTATTTTACAACTTATTTCGCTTTGATTTGAATAGCTTTTGAATACATCTGTAGGCCACATTTCCACCACTACGAAGCAATAATGAGGTTAACGAGCCAACATGTAAAAATGTATGAATTATTAAAAATACGCAGGCGGGCAGCCGGCCGCCTGCGTGTGTATAGTAACTTACCGGAGCGCGGCGCCGCCAGAACCTGCGAACGCGATCCCCGGCGCGCGGCCACTAATACTCGTAAATTGTGGGTGGCTTATCGAGATTGGCGATCCGGAGTAATGTGTGTTGGGTAATCAGATGTGCGCCTTCCAACTTTTAATTCCCCGAGATGCGGGGGTGCGGGGGGAGGGTCCGGCGCCGACGCCGATATCGCATATAAAAAGGTTGCGGATCGCTCGCTCCTCCATCCGCCGATTGGCTAGGCGGCGCCCGCTGCTCCCCTGGGCCCTATACGAGAAGCGAAATGGGCCCCAGAACACCCATAAGAGAGCGACCCCGCCCGCCACGGCCGAATAATTAGGGCTCTTTGTTTAGATAGCGGCAATTTTATTTGGGAGAGAGCGGGCGCTAGGGACGTCTTCGGCCATTCCGACAGCCCGATATTAATAAGAAACGGGTGTGCCCAATATCAGCCGCACTGAAGGAAACCACGCGAGTAGCACGTTTTCTTAATTAACCATCAAATCATACAAACTCAATAGGAAAAGAAACTCACGGGGTTGTCAAAAACTGTTGAAGCTGTAAATAAGTACCCACTTCTGGTAAAGTAAGTTATAGGGAGCGCGGAGTTGTGGCAGTGTAAATTATCTACACCGCCACAAGTTCGCGAGAAAGAAAAGGGGAACGGTGGCAGTCACCAAGCAATATCGCATAAATAATGCAACCGGCAAAATTGGGATTTTGATTTGTTTTCTTTGAAACTTTTATTTGTCTTCGGAGTGAATGGGGCTACTCAGCACAATGGGAAACCATGCCATCTTTTGTATTCCGTTTAGGCGGTTCCATAAGTTTTCGCGATTAATGTCGTGGAAAGCTTTTATCAATTGTTATACACCCTCATCTATAGTTTAACTTATATAAATTGGTAGCATAAAAATCGATTAAACTATTTAGCCTTTCAGTTGAATAACAGATTAGAGATAATTGTCCCACTTGTTTGCGCGGAGGTTTCCGAGAGGAGCCCTTGCGTCTGGCAAGAAAACACAAATGCTACAGTTCGGGCCGGGGCGGCCGGGGCGGCCCCGCGTCGGGCCGCGGGCGTCCCGGGCGGGGCCCCGGCTTTGTGTCGCCGCCGCAAACACCCATAAATGTTAATATGGGATCTTCTCACATTTGAATATCTATTTCTTCGCGAGGCCGGTTCGTTAACGCGGCCTTGAATTTTAAATTTTATCGGCGCACTGGGAGCGGAGCAGATGAGGTGCGCGCCTACGTGATCTCCCCGAGAAAATAACCGGCGGAAACTTCTTTTTGTTTCGCCCTCCTTTCTTGGGCAAGTGAAATAGATGATCCGCAAACAAGCTTTATAACGTGCTAACCGGTGGCGCAGTGTCATATTTGTTACGAATGATTTACTTGGTTTGTTAAGTTTGTTAAGATCGATAATAGAAAAGTTTACCAGCTGATGTTTCAGATTTCATTTATTTTCCAAAAGTGCATGTACAAAAATATAGGTAACAATATAAATTATCTCTAATTCTGATAATTAAATTACATTAAATTACACTATGTCAATGAAAAGAAAAATAAATTCATATTGGTGTAACTAAAGTAATATTTTTATAGATCCAAAGTAAACTAAGAGGAAGTGATCCAATTTCTTTGGGTAAACGCCTAAGTTGATTTGAGATATACTTAACAAGAAAAGCATTGCAGCAATAACCAACCATAGGTGAAAACTAAACTCGCTAAGGCACTCATATGACACTCTTAGGCCTCCCCTCATCAAATTTTTGTATTAATTCATCGTAGGAGACCAAATTATAAAAAAGGTAGAATATATATTTACTCATTTAATACCCGGACGTTTTTATTCCTTGCCTTTCAGATATTTCACCGCGCGCGTCACATGACTAAACCCGCAATGGATCGTTTAGTCTACATTTGACTGATTCTAGAAAGCAATAAAGTTTATGATTATGATTATGATTATGATTATTTTTGACCGATTCTGCATTTGACATTTGACCGATTCTGCGTGGATTATTCATTAGAACAAAAGCGTGCGGAGCGGACGCCCGCGCTTGGTGTTCTTCAGTTATTACGGGGTCGGTAGCACGAGAGTAATACCGCTGGTATTAAAGTTCATAGGCTGTGGTGACTGTTTGAAATAAGGCAGGCCGTAAACTTGTCTGCCACCTTAGTGGTATAAAAAAAATATGGCCCTGTGGTGACTGGCAGGGTAGCATGCACCAACACAATGTTAAAAACATCAACATGCTACACTTTCAATTATGATTACCGAATATTACTTGCTACGCGGTGCTACGCAATGTTAAGGACATCAACGCGCTACACTTAAAATTATTATTAATGAAAATTACTAGCTACATGGTGCTACGCAATGTTAAGGACATCAACGCGCGACACTTCAAATTATTATTACTGAATATTACTAGCTTCATGGTGCTACGTAATGTTAAAGACATCAACGCGCGACACTTCAACTTATTATTATCGAATATTACTTGCTACGCGGTGCTACGCAATGTAAAAAATATCAACGCGCTACATGGCTACTGTATAAGACTCTAATTTTTATTCGAACGAAGAGGCTCCATCGTATCTATAGGCTCTGCAAATCCCAATCCATATTAGCCACATAAATTCTACTCGACGCCGCGAAACTACTGTTTAAAATAGCTCGCGGTTTAATTACAAAACGTTGCTGGTAACACCGCGTCAGTGTCCCGCGATCTTGAGACAGTGAGACTGCGAGTAAATTAACTCACTAAATTGCAGACGCTCAGTTGACGTTCGCTCCGCTGATGGGGGGTAGCGCACATTGTTAATTAAGACTTTTTCATGGTTGCCTAGTTAAGTTTGTTTCTATAAGAGATAATCAGGTACCTATTTTAAAAATAATAAATAAATAAAATATGTATGGACAAACACACAGCGCCATCAAGCCCCAAAGTGATAATATAATAAACTACTAATATACTTTTTTGAAATACATACTGTTACCCGAGAATTTCTGCTCGGCCGGGAATCAAACCCAAGACCTCTGCGTGGCAGACCGGTATGTTAACCAACTGAACCACTCCGGTCGTCGAAAGATGAGCGTTTCGTACTCACCCTTGTAAAACTTTCATACTAAATAATTTGAAAGGTAATAAAAAGAGCCTTCACCATTTAGTATGGGCGCGAACTCGTATCTCTATTATGTAGTGCATAATACTCCGATTAATTACTCCGAAGTCTAAAGTTTCTGTACCCGCCTAAAATAACCGTAGCACTCGTCAGCCGTCAAAACAGTCCGCGACACCGCGATCGCAAAGTTTGGCGAGCGTTTTAACGCGCCTCCCCCACCCTGTCTGACCCTCAATTATTGAAAATGCATTTGTGTCCGCGCCCTGCGCTCCCCGCCCCGCGCCCCGCGCCGCCCCGCGCACATCGCAAATGCACATTTTAAACTGCGCCTGATTGCGGATTCGTGTTACTATTCAAGCTAAAAGTCGCGATGTCGCTCCATTTTACCCGCCGTGAATTCCGCCCGCCAAACGGACCTGTTAATTGATTCACTATCGTTCGGTTCAGTGATGACTTAAGCGCCATTTTCAGTATTTTTCATTGAGATTTAGCGCGGTCGTGGTTATTACGTATGTATGAGATGTGTTACATACATGCATAACTTTATTTATTTATTTATTCTCAAATGAATGAATTTATTAATTAATTAATTCTGAATGAAATATCATACATGCATAACTTTATAAATTAATTAATTCTCATTATTGTTTATTCCTACCGTGTTCAGCGTGTACGTCAATGTCTACAAATAACAACCAAGCCGACGTAATGTTAATTGGTAACTTAGCCCACGTAAGGTTCACGGGTCGCGGCTAGTATGGCGGCGCGGCGGCGGCGCGGGCGGCGCGCGGTAAGTGACGAACAGTGTATACAATTTGGGGCGTCCGTTTTAATTGTAAGTTCACACCGGCCGGTGCCGGTTCGCAATTCAATTTTGGACTCAATTTTAGCACGCTGCATCTCTTTTCGACTAGTCTCCTGTTTAAGCTATTTTAGAGGGTATCCAATTTTGAAAAGGCACGTTGATGGAATTCTAGTTTAATGTGGCTGAATTTCATTATGGTGTTATTTCTGTAGTTTTACAGTATTATTTATTATTTATTTATTTAACATTTTATTGTGCACAATCAATAGTATACAAAACTGACATACAGTATTAAATGTTTATTTTACTAAATTTTTGAATTCTTTGGGCCGCGGGGCACCATACGTAGATTCTTCCATATATATAGCCAAGCCCATTATCGACTCATCTAATGATCAAAAGGCTGGCCTCTACTTGCACCAGATGATTAGCCTCGCTTCCCAGCCGGCAAGGCGGCCTGTTCCTTTCGACGCATAGTACCAAAGACGCAATCGACCTGATGTTAGGATTAAAATATACGTAGTGATTTCATTATTATAACTACTTAACTTAAATAAAGTTAGTCATGCATTTAGGTTGAGATAGATGCACATTGACAATTAAGATAAAATTTGTTTGGGTATAGTGCCAGAACTTAGGAATCTAGCCGGCGAGCTAGTACCAGCCGCTGCGGGGCCCCCGCCCCCGGGCGAAGCACGCGCGGCTCCAAACTGCGTGTTTCAGTCGTTGCCGGTTTACTGTCGCCAGGAGGGAAACTACGATTCCTCTGAGCGAGAGTATCTGCTCCTCAACTTTATGTTCATTTTATCTTTTCGGCTGTATTGCGAGGCGGGGACCTCGGCAAAGGCCCTCCAGGGCTCCGTTAACGCCGCGGCCGGCCCTGCCACCTCCGACTTCAACACTTTTTACACTTCCCACTATTCAAATATTAATATGAGAGCCGCTTTTACGTCGTCGTAGTCATTTAACTTAAGTTTTATTTTTATCGCATTTTTACGACAGGTTTATTATGAAACGTTATTTTGTTTTCCCTGGATGAAATTCGCTTTCTGAACTTAAAGGAAAAACAGAAGCAGGCTTACCCGATTCGAAGCTGTCCATGGTTTCTGATTTGATGTCTGCCATATCTGAAACAAGAGTTTTGAGTGAGGTATATTACGAGCACTGGCAAAGTTAACCACATTAAGTAATTGTAGCACTGAATATACTGCAAATCGACGACGGATCGAGCTGAAATTTGCCGTGGAGATCACGTAGATATCTATAGTTACAATAATCATCTTGGCGTTAATGTCCCGGTTGTAGTCTCGTGTACGAGGGCCTGGGGTCCGCCTTGAATATGATCCAGGATTTGGCAGATCAGAAAATTACAGTGGAGCGACTGCCATCTGACCTTCGTGACCCTGTTACCAGGGGAACCTGACCGATTAGATCATGGTTACACATTCTGTCACCTGAATGTGTGGATTTCATCATGATGTTTTCCCTCGCCGTTCTCTCCGAAAGGAGTCATTGGTACATAACCGCAGTGGGATTCGAACCCGGTACCTCTCGCTTACAAGTCGAATACCTTAACCACTTGGCTATCTCGCTCTAACGCACGAGCATACGTATGGAGAATTTTTAAGAGAGTAGTTTAAAAACAATATGGTTATCGTATGATACCGATACATTTTACCTTAAGAGGAGTGTCCCCCAAGCGCGCTTCATACAAACGAAGTTTGATCTTATTTTCAATAGGTATTATTAATATAAAAGCCAATGAAATATTGTAGACGTGATTGTGAAACAGAAACCAATATCAATGTGTGTAGTTCGTCAGATTTTCGTTAAATAGGATATCGTTTCAAAATTACACGGGTTTTAAGATTTCCATACAAACGGTACAACTTTGATACGATATATTCCGACAAACCACAGACATGGATATTGGTTTCTGAATCACGTCTACAAAATTTAATTAGCTTTGATTGCATAATATTGAAAATAAGATCAAACAGCATTTGCATGAAGCGCACTCTGGGCACTCCTGAGCCGGACCCAGAAAGAAGAGACTTGAACAAGAAGAGTGTCAAAATGTCCATTCCTTTCGCAGCGAGCAAGCAAAGTTAGTGGGGAGACGGGGCCCCGGCGCCCTAAGCCCGAGGCGCGGTCGGCTGCGGCCGGAGCCCTAATCCACTCAGCAGCGAGCGCCACTTTCGACCACTTTTCCTCTTGTTTTAAATTTCCAATTCGAATAGGTGATCCTGTTTAAACTTTTAGGCCAATTTTCTAGTTGGACTCTCCCCATTTGAATGTATTGGGCGTTGTGGAGTTATAGGTGGGTGTAGGTAGACATTGTGTAGGTGTCTGCATTTTGTTGTATTTTAAGCTGAAGACTGTGAGCGTGAGTTAGTATTAGAAGTGAATAAAACTGGTCTGCCTCACATCCTCTTGGCAGTTTCGCTTTTTAGCCACATTATAGTCACAAAAAAGAAAAGTGACTAAAGTTTTTATGTGCAGGTATTGCACAGTCAGAACAACGTTTTGTAGGTCTCCTGAACGTCTCCTATCACTACAAAGTACTTTTTTTTTGTACGCGATGACGTAGGTTATTCTACCTATGCTATTTGTTTTGGGTGTTGGGTTGCGCATCTATCGGACTTCTACGGGTTGCATTTTGAGAAATGCGAAACAGGACCCGGGCGGACGTTACATCCTTAAATCGATGATTTTCCAGCTATCCGCACAAACGCTTTGGTCCAACCTTTATAATGCGTACGGCTAAGGAGTGGAGCATGTTGCCTGTGAGCGTGTGCCCTCAACATTATCAGTTGAATACCTTCAAGGCTAGATCGAATAATCTGTTTCTAGACAGACACGCTTCATCTTCGTCACCTACGGTGATGTGGCGGTCAAATGAGTGACTAGTCTTTATAAAAAATAGAAAATTGAATTACATATATAGAATAAGTATACTCCCTCCACCACCACTACTACCACCACCAATTATTACAATTACCATAATTATTTTTATTTTATGTACGCTTAGTTCTTTGTTTTTTTTGTTGTACCTAATTATTGTGTCGTGGTGTCTACGTGCAAATAATGTACTCGTTCTTTCTTTCTTTCTTTATTTCTTTCTTTGACTACCACCTACCACCTACTGGTAGTATAGTACCACCTCGTCTCATGCTCAGCGTGTCCTAAAACTTGCACATTGGAGGAATTGTTCGAGGCCAGTCCAAATGGTGCATACGTCGCCGAATACTGGGCGAACAAAGTGTAAGGGGGGAGTTAAATTCATCGACTCGATAAGAGGAGGAGTATACTTTCACGGCACTATCCCTAAATAGCTTACATCCACATTTTCACACTATCTATCAACCATTAAAACTTTAGAGGGGGCAAGCACATCGCTGTAGGTATTACATTTAATAATTGTCTTTTTAACATTATGCCTGTAAGTGAGGCCTATCCCGTGGGCGAAATCTACGCTATCTCAGCCTAGTAAACTCTGGGCTAGATAATAGAATGTCGACGGATGGCCGCGTGCAATATTAACGGGCGGCGTCGCGGTGCGCGCGATCGGAGTCCCTGCATTAGTAACCGCAGCGCGCAGCGCCGGCGAATTAATCTAAGTGCCTGTCCAACACCAACTCTCTGGCATGGATTGCTATGATACATCCATTTAGGTCGTTGATGAACTTTTTCTTCGTGATATAAGGAAATCCATGTTAACCATATGCATTAGAAGGTATGAGAATGCTTCCATTTAGAAAAAAACACAACTTGCTAACCAGAATACTTAATAAAATAACTATTTCTAAACAAAGACGTTATAGTAAAAAATATCTAAGTATCTATAGCTAAAATTTAAACTAGAAAGCAACCTGCCATTTAATAAAATATTGGCTCTTTAAAATGTCAATGTCAATTTAAAAACAGTTCATATACTTAAGCAGACTTGTACAAACTGTTCTGATTAGCAATTGATTTTTTTACGTAAAATGGCAGCACTAGCTCTCCTTAAGACTCAGCTAAACCGTTAGGGGAAGAGTAAATAATATGCATGGTAGACGCTGCTGAGCACGTAACGGATGCAACGAAGCTGCGGCGCAAACATTTTTCCCGGCGGCAGATATATAAGGCGGTGCGGTGCCAATTATCTTCCTAATTACTGGACTGATTTCAGCTAACCAGGCGTCTGTCAGGTTGGGTCATAATGACCCGCCACATTTTTGAACGCGCGTTTTCTTTTTAAGTAATAATTTGAAGTTGCCGTGCTTTTCAGTAGCTGCAGTTAATACCCGTCCCCTTTCGGTTCTAGTATCAGCTCAGTCGATGTGCGCCTGTACAGGGAGTTACAAGCGGTCAATAGTCAAACGAGGTAAATATTACCCAACCATACATTCGTGTGATGTGACCTTTTTGTGCCAATTACTTTATGCATTTATTTATTTGATAATTGGTTTACTAGTCACGAGCTAATGCTACACCTTCTCATGGACCATAATTTGACAAATGTGGGTACTGTTCGAAAAAATAAAAGGCAAAAAGACTGTATTTTTACTGGTTTAGTCTGTTTACTGGTTTATTCGGCTTAGAAGAGAATTCTAAACGAACACTTGGACGCCTACAAAGATATCTTTCGTTTGCCTAGTTCAAAAATCGTGCCAAATATATCCGGCCTGTCTAAATTGTAAGAAGACTGTCTGTCTAGACTATATAATTTCTTACTACGGTGGATTTGCAAATGTAGATGCTGTGATTAGTTTTACAATTAGTTTTAGATTAGCATAAAGTTTCATAAAAACCTCGCATTAGGTATACCAAAAATTAAAAAAGTTATCATAAACCTTCTCTCCCTTCTTCTCAGTTCTCACTTCCGGGCTTCACCCTTATTCGCAATGACCGGACGGGCAAGGGAGGCGGTGGTGTCGCGATATATCTTCGCGAGGATATTTCGTACACTGTTATCAGCGCATCGAAAGAAGAAACTTGTACTCGTTCTCCGCTAAACATATCTTCATTGAGGTAACACTACGTCATAAAAAATTGTTGCTAGCCGTGTTCTACAGTCCCTCTTTACATATCGATTATTTTGATTCTCTGGACATCTTACTTTGTAACTTGTGCCCTAACTACGAGGACGTCCTCCTATTAGGGGACTTTAACACGTGCTTGCTCAAGAACGATGTGCGAACGCACAAGTTACAGTCTCTCTTGTCCGCGGTCAACCTGCATTTCCTCCCTCTTTCTGCTACGCATCACTCTCCAAATTGTACCCCCTCACGTCTCGATCTCATGATCACATCTTCCCTAAATAAGATAGCCGTTCAGCTGTCACCGAGGAGGATGTCAAGAAGCATATTATTTCTATTACTTCTACTGCAGTGGGCAATGACAACCTCTAGGATAAGTCCTTGACAATTTTAACTCTGCTTGACTTTAGCAGTGCTTTTAATTATGTAGACTTTGATGTTCTTCTTGCCATTCTTCGCTCTCTTAACATATCTCCTCCTGTGGTGGCGTGGTTTGAGTCTTACCTTCGCGGTCGCCTGCAGCGTGTCCGTTCTGGGGAGTTCTTCTCGGATTGGCATGCCCTGACTGCAGGTGTACCGCAGGGTGATATCCTGTCCCCACTTCTATTCTCTATCTTTATAAATACTGTTACTTCTGTTATGTCTTCGAATTTCCATCTCTACGCCGACGACTTGCAAATTTAAAACCATTTTAAATTGTCTGATATAGATTATGCTGTTGCTTGTATTAATGCTGATTTGGATAGAATATCATCGTGGGCAAAGTCGTTTGGGCGGTTAGTACATCCGAAGAAATCTCAGGTTTTGATTATCGGCAGCTCATACATGTGTAAGCGGCTTGGTTCTGTCTCTCCTATCCCCCAAATTGTTTACGATGGTATTCCAATAGCTCTGAGTAAAACAGCAAAGAATCTTGGCTTGGTTATTGATTCCAATCTAACTTGGATATCTCACGTCAATGCGGTCAGTAAAAAGATGCACTTCTCGTTCCATTCTATGAAATGCCTTCAAAGTTTCTTACCCCAAAAAACTAAAATTTCACTTGTCCCTACTCTTATCCTTCCACTGCTCGACTATGCAGACTCCTGCTACCTGGATGCCACAGAGGAACTCTTAAATAAATTGGAGCGCTTACAAAACCTGTGTATCAGATTCATTTTTGGCCTGCGCAAATATGACCACATTTCAAACTATCGTTCTCAACTTAAGTGGCTCCCAATTCGCTTGCGCAGGAATGCTCATATACTATCCACCCTCTATAACGTCCTTCATAATCCTTCCGCTCCCTCATACCTCCGTGACCGATTCCACTTTTCTCGTCCACAAGGCAAACCTTGTCGTTCCAGTGTTAGATCGTCGCTGGATATCCCCATCCACCATTCCGACTTCTACTCCTACTCCTTCACTGTTCATGCCGCAACTCCTCCCGCACGAAGTGCGTGATTGTCAATCTATAGCAATCTTTAAGAAACGTGTAAAAGAACATTATCTTTCCATATGTGCCTGAATGTTCTACAATACCTGAATATATTTTAGTATGTATATGTGTATGTGTATATTTATATATATTTATACTATTGTGTGTATTTAGTATCTTCTTTATAATTTTTTTTTATTACAATAGCGCACGTCTCATCCCCTATACTCTACCATGTCCCTCTTCTATAGGCCTGCTGGAAGAGATTTCTTCTTAGAAATAAGTAGTGCCTGTTGTGTCCTCTTTCATTTTTGTAATTTCTGTTTACTGTATATTGTGTGCAATAAACTGTTAAATAAATACATAAATAAAGTTATAATTTTGTTTATTTATTAGTAAGATTACAGAGGTTAAATATTCTGTTATAGATTTTATAAAGCTTTCGTAAATAAATAACAAGTTCCTAATATTGTATATTTTATTGATTTTCAACAAAATATAGTAATTTGAACAATGCTTAAATTGATTTAATATATCATTCCCAAAAATTTATTGAAATAGTAAGAATTAAACCATTTTCAAAATCCGGGTCATATTGACCCACCATACAGTCCTTGTACTGATTTTCTACCATACAGACGCCGGGTTAAAGAAGGCTAACTCAACCTTATCTTCCTCATTCTAGCGGTAAATCCGTCTTTCAGCAGAGAGACCGTACAAAGGTGTGGTGGCCTGAGACAGATATGTTAGAGCCTCATAATCTCCCAAACAAGGGGTAATTTTACTTTCAATAAAAAACGCCAAACAAGGAAACCTAAAACAACGTACCTACGCTTGTAACACCCTCATTTACAATGAGAATTAAAAATACACACAAGCACTTTCTTTTTCAATCACAAGATAATGGAATAACTTGGCACTACATTACAGCCATCAAACTCCAATACGAGCGGAGAGCGGTCGGTGGGTGCTGCGTTCGGGCGCGCTCGGGCCCGCTCGGGCATTAGGCCCGGAGCTCGCGGCGCTCAGCCTCTAAGGCTGCCGGTAGATTTCCCATGGGGGCACGTTAATTTTCTGCCGCCTTGAGCATACTGCCCTCTGGGGGCGCGCTACCTTCGCGTGGCCATTCAGACCGAAGGTGTTATTCCGGGAACGGCGCCGACTGACGCCGATATGTATCTCCCGGGGCAAGTTTTTCAACGAATAAAAGTAACAACGCACGCGGTGCTAGCTATGTATTACGTACTTATTTTGGTAATAATGGACTGAATAAAGATACGTCAATGACTATATACGTACCTAATTTAACAAAGAAATATAGTGCATAATTCGTTAATACTAGAGTCTAGAGCTGTGATTGTAGGCGTTACTCGGTCGTATTGAGCACGTGCAAAGCAATAAATTTTGAACAATAAATTTGTTTTACAAACACCATTTGAAGTTGGTATGGCGTGAACTTTCATTTTCAAATCGAGTTCACGGAGAGCAATTGTAATTGTATTACTTTTATTATGTTAATTTCTCTACTTACATGTTTATTCAGACCCACAAATGTTTATAATTTGTCTATCGGTACCTTAGTAATCTCCGTAACTAATCAATAAACCTGTTTCGTAAGTACTTCCACCATAATAAGCTACCTACATTATTCCCTATTGTCAACGGGTACATTTTGGTCCTGGAACATAATAGGATCCCGCGGGATAGTCGCATGTTCACAACAGCAAACCGCGGGGGACTGCTGGTAGGTAATACATATTAAGGAGAGGAAGGATCCGTTTGTTAATAAAAATAAAATTAGTGGAATAAAGTTAATGTCCTAGCGGAATATCAACTTTATGGAATCTACTTTCCGGTTCCTGTATTCGACGAAGTGTTATCAATAATTTTATAAAACAAAGTCCCACGACGCGTCTGTCTCTCTGTCTGTCTGGTTTTCACCAATAGACAGAGTGATTCATGAGGAAGGTTTAGGTATATAATTTGTTAAGGTGCGAAGCCGAAGCGAACTAAATAAATAATAAATATCCTTGAACAAATTCATACAGCGCCATCTAGCCCCAAAGTTTCTATAATAATATTATAAAGAGTATTTTTTTTTGTTGTTTTGGATTACTGTTTACCCAGGGAAAGTAATAAGATCTCGTGGGAAAGTTGATTGTTTACAGAGATCCGAACTGAAAGCCACTGAGAACGGCTAGTCGGTAAGTATACGAGTCAATAGTTATCTGTGATTGGCTATTACCTATTCTATGATCTGGGTCTCTATTCTTGAGTCGCTTGCTTTGATTAGAACGGTTTTAAACTTTTTATTTTCGCCATGAAAAATTTCATATTTTGATGCATGATTTTCCCAATTTTCGAATTACTATTCTATACTAATATTATATACTATTTCGGCGTTGCCAATTTGTTTTCCAAAATATTGAATTTTTCATGCCTAAAATAAAAATCGAAAAACGTTCGAATCGAGGCGAGACTTTCAAAAATAGAACCCCTGATCTCATTGTTCGTAAACAAATGATGGCCCGGTATTTTTACCGATGACAATTCGTTGAATTTCCGGGCGAAATTTCTCTCACTAAAAACAAATACGTTCAGTAGAAAGAACTTCGTACATTGACCTGTTACTACCTGTCTCTGTTGCACAGAGTCGCGTCCTTGAATCGCGCGAGCGTGATGCAAATATATTTACGCTAGAGCAACAGAGACAGATAGTAACATGTCAATGTACGATATTCATTCTAATGAAGGTCTTTGCTTTAATAGGGATACACTTTTCCCAAGAGATATGGGATTCTGTCATGTCGAGGGGTGAAACGAGGTGGGAATACGTATGGAAAATATATAGAAAATACAAAAAATTATCAACGCACCGTGGTCACGGAAAAAAGCATATTATTATCATCGTCACAGCCCATTACAGTCCACTGCAGGACCTAGGAAGCTATTGCCATAATCTCCACGCTTGACAGGCGGGTTGGAGATCGCAGTGTTATAAATATAACAAAGGAAAAAGCTGCTGCCCATTTTCCAGCTGGAGACGGTTGCTCTTTTATCTCGATAACATTAGTCGCCTTGTATGACACCCACGAGTGTAAGAGGCTGGTGCTATTCTACTCTGCCGGACACCACATGGCCATAATATTATACATAATTTCTAAGAGAGAGACATGTTACATTGACTCAACATAGTGAGATTAGGATAGGGAAGAGAGGTTTAGGTACGATTATCATACTTATAACTTACGATATCAAAACCCCCAAATATGGTGTTATTATTAATATACTTTCAAATTAAATGGAATTTCCTTCTAAAAATATTTATTTCGCAAATGATTTAGTCTCTGGACTACTGAATTCAACACATTCACGTGAGGACGCGGTAGGAAACCCGGAACATACCCTTAAAATGTGTGATAATAACCGCGATATTTTAGAACATTATAACAGTAGTATAGATATAAAAAGCATCATAACAATCATATATATTATTATAACCTACCTACCTACTAACACTCTGATATCTCGAATAAAAAAAACCTCGTCATTGAAATTTAAAGTTTACGCAGTGTTGTTCAGATAAGTAGTCGCGTAACTGTGTTATGCGGCGCAGTGGGTACGCGGGGCGAGCTGGCGGCGTACGCGAGCGGGCCGAGGCGGTCCCGCGGGACGGAAGGAAGTGTGGCCGGAGCGCCGCCACCTGGGACGGCGGGGGCCCTCCCCCGTTAGAGACGAGCAACAGACGTAAACGATGGACGACCTCGATCCTGATCGACACGGAAGACGCCTTTAGAAGTCGAGTCGAGAATCCGACGAACAAAGCACAAAGATCCAGATCCCCCATGTAAATTACAAACACTTTCAGTAATTAAGCATTGAAACGGCGGGTCGCGGGTCATCCCCCAGTGGCGGATGATAATATCTAAATGCCTAATGGCTGCTGGGCCTGTGACGAATGTATCGAGCCGCCGCCCCCCGCGCGCCCCCCGCGCCTCTCCACTATGTGATAATTCCAAACGCTGCGGCCGCGCCACCTGGGATCACGCAGGGACGGATTCGTGGTACTGTATTCTTTCATTTATTAAAATTATACCTACCAATAATTTAAAATATTGTTTAAATTGAAATTATTATAGAGTGTTTGCATTGGCATTGTTTGTTGACCGATAGTGTTTGTGTTGGGCGTCAAATTCGGCAACAATGCGGGGTGACCGCAAGCTGGCACGCGGCGCGGCGCCGGCCGGCATTCCGGCTGCACCCGCCGCCCGCCGATCGAACATCGGCATTTAATTAGCCACGTGCCAATCCCGCCGATCTTCCGCTCGGCCTACATTGCCAGCATTGTTGTCCCGTCTAAGTTGACAAAATAACCTTCAAATGTTCAGCATTATTTGGGACAGATATTCAATTGGGTAACGACCCAAACTGGTCAAAGTCAACCAGGCATTAGATAGTTTTACTGAATTGTTGTTCGGTTCCAAATAAATATTTCTAACTTTTTATTATGCGGCTGATCTGAGCCAAAATTGTAGGCATTCAATTAAGTTTATTCAAATTAAAATATCGATTGATTTCGTAAAACCGTTGCGCGCCTACCAAAACTAAAATTTAAAGCATCTACGCGGTGCGGCTTGGCGCAGAGTGCGTTCCCTCGCTCCCGGTCCCTGGGGAACGCGCCCGCGCGCCCAACTTCGGGCTCAGCGGCGCTGCCCCCTGCGCCCCCACACACCACCGTCGCCCCCGCTGAGAATACATTTGCGCAACACGAGCGGTGGCCTAGCGACGGCTGCGCCACGCCGCCGCGCCGCCACGCCGCCAGTGAAAAATCCCTCATTTCCCAACACCGGCTAAGCTAACGGACACACTTACGCGGTTGTGGCCCTTTGTCGCCGCACAAAGCGTCCTTCGAACCGCGCCGCTCCATTCCGAGTCGCGGAAACACTTACACGCTGTCGGCGAGCAATAAAGAATTTGCAATAAAATACGAACAATAAGTAATTCACTTATAATTCCGAGGGTGCCGTAGGGAAGAGGAGGCTTTGTCTGCTCTATGTTATACTATACTATTCTATTTATTATCCGATTGTTTTACTTTCTCGGATGCGCCGCGATGTGGCTCTAAACATTTATCTCCTGTAAGTAATAGTAAAACGTGGATTTATGCTACGGTCCCAGGGCAGCAGGAAATTTGCGATTTACCATTTTACTTAGTTACCTACCTATTTTCCTATATCTGTGTTACAAAATGGCACGAATTCGTTTTTCCTATTAGGTACTTATTCTCGTAATTATTCTATATCCTGTTTATTAATGGTATTAGGTATAGGTATAGAGGTGTTTGTCCGTCGATCAAGCAAAATTCCACATATTCAAGACCGTGACCGCACGCAGGAACTGCCCGACTAAAAGACGCACGCCCGGAAGGAGTCAAGCATAATCTAAAATTTTATAGGTATAACCAGAAACAATTTGTTTGTTTGAAATTTGAAAACTACTGAACGGATTTCGTATTTATACACTAATAGGAAGCTACACTATTCCCTAGTGGCATGGGGTAGGTACGTTAGGCCCAGAATTTCCCACGGGATAGGGATGAAAACGGGTAGGCATATCTATTTTGTACATAAAATATATAAACTACTTATTTTGACTGAAATTACAGAGAAACTATAGTTATCAACAGGTTAAAAAAATGCAAAATGCAATGATCTTTAAATTTTTAACTAGAATTATTGAACATTAAATTGCACACATAGAGAGATATTATAAAGAAAACAATTGGTAAAAGAAACCGCAACAAGCGGTCTTATCGCTTAAAGCGATTTCTTCCAAAGACACTTTGGGTGGCGAACTATCAATAGCAATAGGTACGAGTTTACAAACATAAACTGAGAACTAGCCGGTTCAACTATTAGCCCATTATAAGACATGTTTTGCCGCATTTATTCAAGACACTTTCGCGTCTAATCTAATATTAAGTAAATCGTAATCAAAAGCAACACAAAGTTAATACCGCGCAAAAACATCCTTGTGTCACGAATGAAGATTAAGGGCCCCACTACCATAAAAGCTGAATTATCTGGGCGCCATAAAATGGAGACATCAAGCGCGGGACGGCACTGTTTTAAAAACTCCTTGTGAACTCATGAAAGATAAAGTTAAGGTAGCAGGGCTCGATTATGCGCCGCGACGGCCAATTTATTTATAATCTCGGGTGCAGATTGGCTACGAATTAGCATGTAAATATTTGAGGTCCAAGGAGGCTGGTGGAGATTTATCGCGAGGCGGCGATAAGCGTGGCCGGGTCGTAAAGCACCCGCGGCCGCGCAGCCACACCCTTTGACGAAGCTGTAAAAAGAGCATTAAACCGCAGTAAAAACGCATCGGCGGCGGCGCGGGCGACGAGAGACGGCTCGTTATTTTAGTGGGCTCCTTATGAATTTCAATGAAGCCCTCGTAATGAGACGCGGCGCCTCTAACGCTTGATAATAAATTCTGCAACAACTTCTTGAAAGTTTCTTTAAAAACCTATTTATCTTCAAGGCGTGCCGCGGTGCACTCAGTAGGATACTAGAGTTAAATATAAATGCGTACGAGCCTATGCACGGATGGTCGCTTGACTGAGATAAAATATTCAGGGTTCCACTCACCACCTAGGGCTTCGTCGGGCTCGTAATGATCGGCTTTCTTCGGGTCCGCTTCCTCGTCCTCGGCATCTGGAAATAGAGGCAACTCTATTTTATTTTGTCTACGGTCACTTCGTGTGTAGAATTTCCTAACTTATTTTAATATATGGCATAGGCGGACCCTGGGCCCTCGCGTACCGCACGCGTGGGGGCGCAACCGATTCATAACGCCAAGATGATGATCATTATTTTAATTTCGGCAAGTCGATTTCGTACAATTTTGACTTTATGATGATAAAAAGCATCCAAAATTGTAACTCTTCACAAACACGTGGTACACCAGCGAAGTAGACGCGACGGTCCCTCGAGGCCACATATGAAGACAAAGCAAAGCAGGATGATAAATGTAAATGCATCGAACTCAGGAGTTTTTTGCGGCCCCTTCCTTAAGACAATCCACTTGAGGACGAATGTCTTTCCAAGCGTATGACAGGAAGCTTTAAACAAATGGGTCCTTTTAATATTCCACCCTACATGCTCACCGAATACCGTTTTTGTCTCTAATTCAAAACGAAGCGCGTAGGTGTATACTAATTCTCAAATATGCCAAGGTATTTACACGTATTCAATAAAACAAACAGGGGCGAACGCTTTATGCTTCTAAAATGACTACTATTCTCTTATTTATTAAAATATAGTACCTTAGTGGATAATTCTACAATTTACAAAATTCTCTCTTTATTATTTAGACGCGAGGCTCCTATACGACATCATTGACTCCGGGGTGGACAGTCCGCGGCTGTTGTCCCGGGTGTTGCTGAGCGTGGGCGATCCGCGCGCGCGCCGCTGTGGCCGCTGGCCACGTCTACTCGACCATCGTCTCGCGCGCAGTAATTATGCGTTAGGATCACCGCTCAATAGGGCTATAGATGAGTATGAAAGGCATCTATCCAAAAGTGTCGATATTTTCCATCTTGACCGCACACCCTTTTTGAGCGGGGTCCTAAAGTTTCTACAGTCACGGTAAAGGACGATGATTGTGACGTGATGTCACTATTATCGGTGATCACTTGGGTAGGTATAGGCATACACATGAACATGAACATACACACACGCACACGCACACACGTATACATACTCACACATGCACACCATATTGCTGTTTATCATTATATTATTATTTTACCCATCATTACTGAACAATTCGTGTTTTGGTATAGGTACTAACTATACGTGTAGGGTCTTGCCCTAACTAATGGTGGTGTCCAATTGGTAAAAGTAATTATGGTTTTTGGACAAATACAAGGGTATCGGGGTGTGTGTCTGGATTCTTACCGCTGTAACTTCTTGTTTTCCTTTTGTTTAAAATCCAGGTGAACCCCTATGCCACGGGGATCATTTTTCCATCACATTAGAATGTTTATTTCGTGGCAAATATTTGATTTTGTACATAAAATATCACATTTTCCAAATTAATGTTAACCTTTTATTATTTTATTCTTTGTACGTCAAATGTTGTCATGCGGGCACAGTTCATATTCGGCGGAGATTTTAATCTTTTTTGTGTTCCCCCTGTGACCTAGGTTGTGTGGAGTGGACTTTCGTAGGAACTTTCGTGCTTAACCTTTCAAATTCCTTTTATAAATTTCTTGTTGTTGTAGTTTGTAGTTTCTGGACTGATCGTATATAAACCCATTACCCTGAATATTTGTTGTTTCCTTATTAACTGAACCTGGCACTGTCCATAGGACAGTGTTACGTTACATACGGTACTCTTAGCTTCATTAATCACTTTTGTAAGTTGCAGTTTTGTAATTGGCAGTACTATTTATATCTATTCCTTATTGTAACCAAATGTGATTGCTGAAAAACTGTAAAATAAATAAATAAATTATAAATAAATGAATAAATATAAATAATTACCATCACGGGGTCCTAAACTGTTCAAACAGTCTCCTGGTCCCCAGCTGAAGACCATGGCCAACCTAGCTTCACAGGAGCTAGTTTTACCTAAGGAGTGGCGAGTGCGTTGCAGTGCTAAAGTTCGACTAGCTTCAAGTATGAAACGGTCCAGTTCTCGGACAGCTTTATTGCAGAATATATGATTGGAAAATGATATGCCACTTAAATAATTCCATTCACAGGGTTGTAAGAAACAGAAAATCCTTTTATCTAATCTCACTCTATCTAGAGCCAAAGATTATTTTTTTGTTGGAACACACTAATATCTTTGACAATCAAACCGACTCTCATTAAACGGTAGCAATCAGAAAAAAAAACTTTAAGTACCTACTATTCCTGAGAATCACTAGGGACTTTTGATTTTAGAAAAATAAGATGATCCCGAGGGACAACCGAGATGTCTAAACAGCTAGACCACAATAAAAAGTCACTTCCTGCGCCACAAAGGATAGACAAGATACAATCGCAGTCTGTGACTGACCGAGACCGTTAGGTATAGATCGTCGAGAGAAAAGAAGCAGCAGGAGAATCATTAGTAAAGGCGCTTCCTGGCCAATAGAGATATATACAACGATGTAAGACACAAAAGCAGTTAGTCCATGATGAGACTGGCAGAGAACTCACGCGTTCGTCAACGGAACACGCGTACTAATGGCTGCCGGCTTGCTTGCATATCCGCCACCGTGGCCTGTCCCCGCCTATCCGTCATTTACATATTGCTTCGATGGCTGACAGGACTCAGTTATAGGTGTGAGGAGATGTGATGTTTTATTTTGTTTGGAAACGATAATTTTTCGACTAGATGACCTGAACAACCAAACAGATTCTAAAATTTTGAGAACTAGCTTTCCGCTGGAGAGACCTCATAACAACTGGAGCTTCATAAGTAAAGGCGCTTCCTGCCCTGTAGAGAATCAGTCAGTCCACGATAAGGACTGGTAGAGAATCTAGATGTTCGTCAACGAAACGCTCGCAATAATGGCCGCCACCCGAGCTCGCACATTCGTTACATTCGCCTGCGCCCGCCGATCTGTCATTCGCACATTGCATCGACGGGTGGTTCCTGGTGGACACAGCCATAGGTGCGAGGAGATGTGGTGCATTTTTTTTGGTTTGAATAGGGTTATTTTTCGACCCGTCGACTTGACTACCAAACCGAATTTAAAATTTTTGAGAAACAGAGCTTTGGAAGAAGAAGAGCGCATCCGCTCGAGAAATCTCGTCGCTGCTGGAGCATCAAAACTAAAGACGCTTCCTGTCCCATAGAGAACACAAGACACAAAATCAGATAGTCTACGATAAGGACTGGTAGGGAATCTAAGCGTTCGTCAACGGAAAGCTCGCACTAATGGCCGCCACCCGAGCTCGCACATTCGTTACCGTCGGCTTGCGCCTACCGCCGCGCCGATCTGTCATTCGCACAGTGCATCGATGGCTGGTGGACACAGCCATAGGTGCGAGGAGATGTGATACAATGTTTAGTTTGAACACGATAATTTTTCGACTTACCGTCTTGAACAAATCGATTCTAAAGTTTTGAGAAACCGGTTTCCGAAAAAAGAAGACTATCCCGCTCGAGACCTCGTCGTAGCTGGAGCATCAAAAGTAAGGGTGCTTCCTGACACAATTCAAATTACTTAGACCCAACAGATTTCAAAAAGTTTTCACTGAGTGTAGTGAAAAGTTTTTGAAATCAGTGATTTGAATCGGAGTCCGCTCTTCTAGGAGGTAGTCCGCTCGTCTTTCACGGGCGGCCACTGGCATTTGACCCGTACAGACTGTAAGGGCGCCGTATGTTATATTATAGTCACATTTCTCTTTTGTGACTATAATATGGCTGAAAGGTGAAACTGCCAAAAGGATATGAGGTTCCCCGGTTTTTTACTTCTACAACCCACATAAGAGGCCCAAATCTTATCGCTTCGAAAGTTGAACATTAAGTAACCATAAAAAAATTGTGCTAGGTTGTGCACTGGCAGACCAATGTTTTGTGGGTCTCCATCAGTACAAAGTGGATTTTTGTTGTACTCGATGACGTAGAATAACCTACGGTTCCCTCACAGTCTAGTAGGAATAAGCTGGTTTCCCCAGAGCCTCGTCCGTCTGTCAGCAGAGAGACCGTGTGCAGGTGAGAGTTAGCTTAGGCCCAGTAGATGGTGGTAGGGCCCCATAATCCCCCCCATTTTTTGTCATTGTCATATAAATTATTTATTTAAATATACATTGAAATAACTGTGGAGCGTACCTTTGGCAAGTTTGTAATACATATTTGGATAAGGATTTACCTATAATACTTTGATAATAGTCCAATTCCGTCGCAAACCAAGTAACGCCATGTTTTTGGAAGATATATGTAACTAGTTTATAAATATTTAAAAATACATATGTAATTCCGTTAGAAGATTTAAACAGAACTAAATTACACTCTTCATATTATGTTGTGGCTTCCGCTAAACTGTAGCGATTTTGCCAAAGACTTTAAATAAAGTACACGCACAGACATAAAATAAAATCTAGAATACAATTTTTTTTCTTTATGAGTACACGTCATAAAAAATATAAAGAGAAGGCCGTGATTAAGTTCCCATGTTTTCCCAAACATTGAATCACAAAGACATTGGTCATAGAAGCATAGAAGGAGCCTATTCATAGCTGAAGTCACAATCTATATTTTTTGTTTCTTTTTTTAATTATGCATATAACGTGTCCAAAAGGGACGGCTATAAGTTACCAAATACCCCTCCATAAACACTGCTATTGTTAAATTTTGTAGCTTTGGTCATCTTAACGTACCAGATGTATTGTGTGTATCCTATGAGCAATAAAGTGTTTATCATGTACAAAAATCTTTAAAAAGGAATGTTTGATAAGAATTTAGAAACAAAAACGTAAACAAAGTTTTGATTTTGAGGTATTTAATATAAATTTTATTTTTTTTATATAAAACTACGGATTTGATTATTTTTACCTCAATATTTTGAAGCGACTGTAACAATTCGTGTGTAGTACTTGAATAACCATGAACAACGAGCATCGGTGGCCTAATGGTTCGAATCCCAATGCCGCCATGTACTAATGCCTCTTTTCTAAGTTATGTACATTAGTTGAACACTAACCGATGCTCTTACGGAGAGGGAAAACATCGTGATGAAACCTGCACATTCAGGCGACAGAATGTGTAGCCATGACCCTATCAGGTTCGATTAGATCCTAAATCAGGTGAACGGGGTCACTGAGGTCAGATAGCAGCCGCTCCACTGTACTTACCTGATCTGACAAATCCTGGATCATGATCAAGGCGGACCCCGACCCCCGTGCGCAAGAGCACTACCGGGACATTAACGGTAAGATGACCAGTTGAATAACCGTGAAAATTTAAAAACTTATTAAACTCCTACGCGATAAAAACCGGACATCACGCCGGTTGAGTGACCATCGCACTGCACCCATTGTAGACTGTAGGCTGCAGACTGCAGGCTCGTACGTCATGCCTTATCTACGGCTGTACGTCAGTGTCAGGAGGCAGTGCTGACGATGCTGCTGGGTGGCCGAATATGCAAATGCGGCCTGTTTGGCCGCTGCGTCGCCCCTAAGCCAGGGGATCTTGGATATAAATTTATCGACGCACACAAACACGCAAATTATGTGAAAATAAAGGGAGGTCATTCAATTTTCTAAACTAAACTCTTGCCTAAGTAGGTACTACATTTGTTAATTAGTCGAATATGTAGTAAGTATGAAACAAATCTTTGTAATTGCTGGCTATGGAAATTTTGCAGTAAACAACAACACAAGTAGATAGTTAAAAAATTTGTTCGAGGCAACTTTCGATAGTTTCAAACCCCTCCCTCGATGCGGAGGAGGCTCTAGTCCGGCGGTACCCACACTATTATGGGGTGTAAATGTTTATGTGATGTATATTATTGTATCTTATAGTCGATGTAAAATACGAAAACCACTTCACGTAAGCCAGCTAATAAACAAATTCTAGCTTTACAATTTACAATATACCAAGCCAATAAATAACATACATGTTTGTTTTTTATGGACTTAGTAGCAAGGCGGCAAGAGCTACCCTTTCTCCATTTTTGCAAATAAGGTAGTACTAACAATTAATTATTTACATTATTTATGACCCTGATGCCCGTATTCACTAAACTTTTGGCCTCACTTAAGTTAAATTAAGATATTCCTAACAAGAAAAAGCATAGCACCAACACAAACCTTAAGTGTAAACTACACTTGCTAAGTCGAGCGACACACGAGGGCACAAGATCCGCCTAGGTCGTAAAGTTCTACTAACCTTCAAAACATTCTTCAATAAGCGAGTTCTCCCCTTCCTCTTCCTTATCCTTTTCCTCTGTGTTCCCGTCACCTGCACCATCGTCACCTGGCTCCTCTTCGACATCCATTTCTTCCTCAACAGCCACTCTGTTCCCATCTTCATTCCACTCTTCGTCCTCAGCTGCAAACAAAGGCCTCATTACAAAATCTTCTCAACAGCTTCAATAATTCAGACATAAAGGTACCCAATACGGACCCCGATTACGTTCCAAGTGGCTCGCAATGCTGTTTAGACAATTGCAAAGGATTTGCTTTCAAATTTGTGGCAGCTATAAACGGACATTGGGTGGACTATTTGAAACAGTACGTGTGCGGGAATCTGCAGTTATGGTAATATCGTTACCTTCAATTTCAGTGAACGATCTGGGTGAAAACGTTGATAGCAAAAGGGTAAGTTCAGTAACAACTGAAACTGGAAATGTGGATGTCAAGGACTAGATTTGCCGGCGACATACCCTTTGTGGTTGTAGAAAAGCTTTATGCCCACTTTTTGTTGTAATCTAATGTGGCTTAGCCGTAAAGTGGTTAGAAAAGACTGATACCCGATTAAACTAAACGTAGGCTATGATATTCCAGAGTCACAAAATCGGCGTCATAAAGTTAAGAGTGACTTAGCGAGCTTAGTTTTACATACCCTTGGTGTTGGTGCAACGAAGAAAGCCGACTGGGAATAAAAGAACGCTCATTCTTGTTAAATTTTAATAAAGTGTCGCCTAAAGTTTACTGCAATCGGGCTTGAGAGTTGTACACACGTTCACTTATGAAAGTACAATCACATTAAAGTAAGTTTAAGTTTATAGTAATACGCGACTTTGTTCGCGTTTCGCCCTCACGTTATCCCTCCCTACCCCTATCCTACACTTACCCTACATCTACTCTCTTTTTGTTGCTTATAAACCTTCCTTTTGAATCACTTTATCTATTGTTGAAAACCGCATTAAAATCAATTGTGTAGTTTAAGAGATCTGATCGTACATAAATATAAACGGGACAGACGGCAGAACGCGACTTTATTTTGAACTATGAACCGTAAATTACTTAATCATACGCTTCTATTAAATTGTTCTCTAGCAGGCAATAGCACTTGGTCGCGAAATGTGGAAGAATCGGAGTGAGGCCATTGCCCAGCAGCGGAATAGTACAATCTGATAATACTTAATACCTATTAAAACAAAACAATCCACTATGACCATCTAGATAGACAAAGCGTCATAAATTACCGACCTAATTACTGAACAAACTTTATAAAGAATGGAAGCAATCAACCATATCACCGACACATGCATGTTGTTAAATTCGGTAACGGTGAGTCGTCACGGCACGACGGCGACACGACGACGACGACGACACGACACGTCGAACGACGCAAGTGTGGCGAAAGCTAATTAGGATAATGCTTGTATCCGTAGTTGCGAGTTAGGTGCGAGCCCGCGGGGACCAGAAATCACTGACAGAGCCATCGACGTAGCCACGCACGCGTTGTGTGGTGCTACTTACAGCTTTTAAATTTTCCTCATTTGGTTTTTTTCCCAATGAACTACTTTATTTACACATTGCTGAATTATATAAGCCTAGAATCCAACCTAATATGTTTTTATAGGTTAACTTCATAAAAATTGATTTTTATATCTGAGTTTCGGGTTTTGAAAATTCGGGAACAAAAATATATAGGTACAGCTAATAATATAAAAAAAAATTCAAATGTACTTGCTATATATATCTTCTCTTGTGTTTTTTGATTGCATTAAATGCAGTTGATTTACTGCCTGAATTAATTTTTTTTTTTTTTTTTGTTGATTTAAAAGTGATTCTGCTTCCTACTTATATTATTATAAATGCGAGACGGATATTTGTTTGGATATATATTATGTCACTCCTTCGCGCAAAAAAACTATTGAACGGATTTTGATGAAATTTGTAAGTAATGTCGCTTATAGCCTACAATAATACATATCTCATAATTTATCCCGAACTTTAATGTAGCTCTCGCGGGAACAGAATTTTAGGAGGACTTAAAAAATAGGACGCATGACGACATTAGTAAAGCATTAGCCACAACACCGGTCCGCTATTCAGGCTCCGGTAGAACTTGATTCTGAGTCGAGTGCTTATTTTTTATACCACTAAGACAAGCAATTTCTTGAGAATTTATGCGCTCACGACCCAGAAACCTACTACCCTGTGAGTGTAGAAGGCGATCGCTGAAGCCGTGTAGTCTCCACCGCCGTCCTCCGCGGTAATTACCTTCGCGGCGACGCCATGGGCGCGGGTGGCGTGATTACGCGCCGTCGGCCGCGCCCGCCGCGGCCCGGGACTGACGTCGTTCCGACAATTAATGCGCCCGGATTGTATTTGCGTAATGCCCACACTGAGTTTTGTTTGGGCTGGTGGCGAGCAGGAAAATGATACATGCATAATGTTTTAAACTATTGCGGTTATTATCACACATTTTATGGGTAGGTATGGTTTGGGTTAGGTTAGGTAAGCGGTAAGCGGAACATACCCAAAGGTAAGCGGAATATACCCTTCAAATGTGATACCTGCTTATTCGTAAAAGACTTCCGAGCCGCTCATTTAGGAATGCAGAATGAAGTTAT
Source organism: Blastobasis adustella (assembly GCA_907269095.1). Taxonomy (NCBI): domain Eukaryota; kingdom Metazoa; phylum Arthropoda; class Insecta; order Lepidoptera; family Blastobasidae; genus Blastobasis; species Blastobasis adustella. The sequence goes on along the minus strand of OU026123.1, from coordinate 9,217,912 downwards.
CGGCGCATCATACTGCGGTGTTGGTAGCGGATGGCAGCAGGACATTCGCAGCTGGACATAAGCTTTCCTTCAAGCCTTTTAGACAACCTGAGTGTTTCAGTTGATTACAGAGGTCCCGGATTCGAATCCCGGCCGAGCAGAAATTTAAATGATGAATTTTATTTTCTGTACGGTGTTTTAAGTTTTGTTAATTGGTCACTAGTTGACTGGAAAAAGCTACGTAGCTATAAGACCGCCATTGTACTGGAATGTGCATGAAGTTTTAAATAAATACGTAGTTTATCAGTTATCTAACACCCATAACACAAGTTTTGCTTACTTTGGGGCTAGATGGCGCTGTGTGAATTTTTTCAAGAATATTAATTTATTTATATTTGCCACCGATCAGCTCAAGAACTTCGAGACCCATCTACTGAGGGGACTCTGTTGTACGCTGCGCTTACTGATACATGGTCGCCACTCGAGAATCATTCTTATCGACTTAGGATAATATATAAGAAGTATTGCAAAGAAACGCCTAATTTTGGCTACGAAGACTACGCGAGAAAAGCCGTAGATTGTAAGCTAGTAAGTAGGTACCTAGCTATTAAGATTTATAATCAGTAGGTATATTAGCACTCTTACAACACAAACTAGTCTTACGAAAGTACGAAACTAGTAAACATCGAATAGGAACAAACGATCACTCCTGACAAGTGAAACCATATAAAACTGACCGTTGTGACATTCAGTTAGCAACCACAAAATTATGGCTACACGTCCACAGCGCTGGTACATACGTGGACGCGTATTTAGATCAGCAAAGGCCAGGCCGGCGCCAAAGCCCGCGGGATGGGCCCGGCGACTCCCTGGGGGCCATCCATCGATTCGCCGAAAGCAGGGCACAGGCTGAATCCTCCGGCTGCTACCGGCGGTCCCCGAAGTGACGTTGGCATTACTACGCTCATTTCTACTCTCGTTCCTGATGTATGGGCTGTGGAGGCGAGGATACTAGTATCTACTGTATTTCGTGACAAGGTACCTGTGTATGTATGTATGTACTTGTAGACTTTGTAGCGCCGCCACTATACGATTCACGACTTACATTGTTGACTGGGAGTGTGCGAGGGATACGCCTACCTCGTGAAGTAATAGAAGTCTCCACGCGTTATTCATACATGCGGAATTAGTCTAATGAAAAATATTTGTCCAAGGGGCAAATTCATATTTCTTGTTTCATATAATTTACACTACCCAGGCATTTGACCGCCATCTCACCTGGTGGTATATGATAATACGGCCAAAGATGGAGCATGCCTGTCTAGGAACAGCCTCCACAGCGTCCTGATTATAATTATCAGGGAACACACTGCGCATTATAAAGGTTGAACCAAAACGGCTCGTGCGGATAGCTGGAAGATCCACGACATAAGGATGAAGCGTTCGCCCGGATCGCGTTCCCGATGGCGTAAAGCGCCAAATTATCGAAAAATTAAACTTCGGGAGTAGTGATGTTACTTTTTGATAATTAAGAAGTCTTAGACACTGGTTTGGTGGTGGTTTTTCAAGAATTAGTGAGTTCTGGCACACAATCTAAATAGCTATCCATGAGCTGAGCACACTCGTCAGGTTAGGTTAGTCGACTCGAGTCGAACGGTGTTCAATTTTGATTTTCGGCATGTAAAGATCAATATATTGACGCGTGATGCTGATTTCCCTATTTATAAACCACATACTTTCGATGATGACAATGTAAGTTAAAAATATTGAATTTTTCATGCCGAAAATAAAATTGAAAAACGTTCTAGGCAAACGGTTTAAAAATATCGATCGTCGATCCGTTGCAGTTGCAGGGTATATAAACAATTCTATTGGTATGAAAATAATTTTCATCATAACCAGCAGCATTCGATAACGGTTCACTGTTAGATTTGAACCTCCTCCACACCGGCTCAGAATAAGGTCTTTTACATTTTTTCAAAATCGACTTATTGATCGACTAATCGAATAGTTGCGTCCAATGTAGTCACACGCAATATTCCCAACACATAGTTTGTCCCAGGGTGTCTGCTAGAGTAGTACAATGTTAAAGATACACCGATAAGTTACCGGCGGCGTCGGCGGCGCGGCGCGCGCCTCCACAACGGATAGATAGGACGGCGCGCGCACGGTCGGAATGTCCCGCCCGGGACGCATTCTGCACCAAAGAGCCGCACTAGGTATAACGTGCTGGCAATTCAATTTTCTTACTGACCATATTGCTATTGCTTAGTACCCCCAGTCGAATGAAACTCCCCGCAGTTAAATAATTTACGATCCGACGGACGCATCACTCGTGGCATAAATATGTATTGCTTTTGTGGACATGTCTCCGAGTGCTGTTCCAGAGAGGTCCTCATTTATTCTTAGGCCATTATATTGGCTGTTGTGGTAAGAGTCCCATTCCCTTTCTAATGGATAATCAAATTGAAAGTCATCGCTTGTAGACACTTACGTATTTTGCAAGCAATATGAGCAACAAAACATGGAAGGCAAATAAGGCAGTGAGAGCCTTCAAAAGTTTTAAAAAGTGTACATTATACTACACATGTTCAAATTGTACTAAATTTAGTAGGATAATTTCCAAATAGCATCCAAGAAAACTACAGCGTTCCAATCCGAGGAAGGCAAAGTAAGTATGTAGGTCTACATAATACGAAGTAAACTATTATTCAGGTTCCTCATGAAAGGTCATGATGCGAAAGATGGACGTGAGCCCAATCACTGAGTACAGAGAGCAACTCGTCCCACTGGCACCTCTAAATGATGTACGTAATAACTTTGATTAAGGACCAAGCGGATAGCACAAAGGAATAATAACAATCCCCGGCCAAGTAGTAGTTTCGCTCGGTGTATCCTTGGAAACTGTAATTTTAATGTGTTCGGAGGCGTTACTGCGCCGCCGTCGGGGAATAGGCGAGAGCCGGCCCGGGGCGCGAGGGCCAGCGGCGCTCTTCTGAACACCATTAGCTAAATATGCTCTGGGATCTAGTTTACATACTAAGGCCATTATAGGTGTTTTAGTGACTTCGCCGTGCGATGTAGTTCATCTACAAGATAAATATAAAGGCGCCAACGCCGACTCCTTTCAGAAATTCCGCTCCGCCGCTCCGCACGGTCAAAGGTAAATAACTGTAATCAATTAAAAGTGGTCGTCCTCGTCTCTACTGTTATTTTCCTGGGAGAGTATAGTACTGTCGTAGTGGGGCTCGGCGGGGCGCGGGCGGCGGGCGGGCGGCGGCGGTCCCGCGGGAGCAGGCGCCGGCGTCGCGCGGCTGCTCGGGCCGGGCCCCGCGGGACGCGGCGTGGGCGGCGGGCGAGAACTTCGCTTCCACAGGGACCCGCGGGGGCACCCCCCGCCCCCGGACCCCCCCACCAGCGTAAGGTCGGATCCGTGATATTTTTAAACAATAATCCAGACACCACTCCCGGCAACTCGACTATGATGAGCACCGAGCCGAAGTGGATTATCTCGAAGCCTGTATGCCTTGCCTGTCATCTGGCGAATTACCTATTGTTGTGACTCACGTGTTTCTAAGAAGTGGTGGCATATTGACTGGTGAACGCTTGTTTTAGTATCTTATAGATAGGGAAGAAAACCATAACCCTCCTTCTAAAAAGAAAGCCTCCATCCAGAAAGGGACGTATATGCGAATTATTTAATTATAAAGGCATTACGAGGCAACAATAGTTTTCTTTGGAGCAGCATTTAACCATAGCACAAGCATAATGTAAGCATAACAACGGTTTTGTTCGCTTTTATGGATTTTTTGCGTGAAAACACGTGAGTGATATATGGAAGCCGCCTGGGAATAGGAAAACAGAGCAATGCTTGCCTGTGTTAACAGATTGCATTAATATTTTACGTTCGTATTTTCTAAACAAATTCTTATGGGACTACTTCATAAACCAACTGTTTTAACTATATAAGGACATTAAATTCTATAAATATTTTAGTTAGTGGTCATAACATAAATTAGGTAGTCATCTGCCATTTGTAGACACTCAAACATAAATTTTTTTAAATATCACACGTATTTTTTTATGTGTATATATTATAAATGTGATGATTGTTTAAAGTTAAGTAAGTATTCATCCGCTCACTAGGTGGCCTCACTTGCAATACGACGACATAGGATAGGTACACTTCCAGTATGACATACAATAATCGCTATCTCTTAGGCTTTTTATCAGGTATGAATTAGCGGATATTGTATGGAAAATAAACGATACAAAAGCTAGGGCCCTATTTTTGAACCGTTCGCCTCGAGCCGAACGGCTTTCAACTTTGATTTTTGGCATGAAAAATTCAATATTTTAATACATTTATTTTTCCTATTTTTGAATCATTTGCTTTCGGTGATGCCAATGCAATTTTTAAAATGCCGTCATTTAAAAAAATTTCGTCTTCTTGCGAAAAGACAAAATTAAAAACCGGTTCAAGGCGAGTGGTTCAAAAATAGAGCCCCACGGCGCGGATAAAGTCGCGGGCATAAGCTCATCTCTCAATTAGGCTCAATTAGGCTCAATTAGGGACAGCTTAATCCTCCCTCACTCAAGCACTCAGTGCACACACATGGAGTATAATGTAATATGTTTATTCCATGGTGTACGAATAAGGTAAGATACCTACTAAATAATAGACTGACATTAGGGTAATTTGTAAGGATGCGCAGTGGCTGCAACGGCGAACCGCGCGTGAACTGCGCGCATGTAGTTGCTACTACTCGTTGCATTTACGCTCGCGCGAGCCGTTACTGTAACTCGCATTCGCGGCGTTTTCGCGTACCTTCAGGGTATTTTGACAAAAAATTGTTCATTCGCCACACATCAACTTACGAGGCGCCATTGTGGAATGCTAAGCTTAACTGGCTATTTATGCTTTTTATTGTAGAATTAAAATGTGAACCATGGCTTTAGTAGTTTACACACAATCAACACATTAGTACAAAATTCATGAAAAATAATCATCGCCAATCAAATTGGTACTACGAGTATCTTTAGCTGGGTAAATACGAAACAATGGCTCTACGTTGGTAAGTTGGTTGGTGTAGACCAATATTATAATTGTACATCTATAATTTGTATCGTACCCGGTCATAGTTAGCACCGAATGAGAGGTCAACATCAACATAAAACTGTTATGATATGGCTTTAGCGTATTTCCCAGAGGCTCGCAGGGTGGAGCCACCCAGGCTGAGGCCCAGGGGAAATTTGCCGGCGGCTCTCTGCGGGCCTCTACAAGTTTTATGGACGCGCCACACCCCCCGCGCCCCTCGCCCGGCAACATCAACTTCTTATCTCTATACAGAAACGGGCCAACTAAATAATGAAACGTATTAGGTGGGTAGGTATTCATTATTATTATTGTTGAGTTCCCAATACCAGACTTTCACAAAACAGTTTGTGAAAGTCTGGTATTGGGAAATTGGGAAAAACTGTCACAATTCAGTTAACCTCATCATCACAGCCCATAACAGTCCACTGCAGAACTTTAGGCCTCTCCCACGAAAAGAGAGGTGATTGTCATAATCTTCACGCTGGGCAGGCGGGTTGGAGATCACAGTGTTATAAATGTAACAATTGAAAACGCTGCTGCCCATTTTCCAGCGTACGGAGATCTCTAGATCTTTGGCCTCAAAAACGTCGCCTTGTATGACACCTACTAGTGTAAACACCTGATCATTATAATCTAGACGCATTCAAGACCAGAGTGAATAGGCTGTTCCTAGTCAGGCATGCTCCATCATCGGCCGCATCGTCACTTACCACCAGGTGAGATGGCGGTCAAATGCCTGGATAGTCTAAATATATATAAAAAAAACCGGATTGGTGCTATTCTACTCTGCCGGACACCACTCGGCCAGCGGACACCACACGGCCATTTGCTAATTAGTTTCAAATATTCAAAGGTTTGAACCAACCCGCCTGCCGAGCGTGGACATTATGTCAATAACCTCCTCTTTCATCTCTCTGATGAGACTCTGAGTTCTGCAGTGGTCTGATATGGGCTGTGATGATGATTCAAAGGTTTTGAAATTAAACTACTTAGGAAAAAAGGTGGAAAAGTTTGTGAGTTTAGAGGGGGTAGTTAATGAAATCTATAGTGATGATCGAGAACTTTCGGTGAATAGGTACCTAATCACCGAGACTACTCATAACATTTCAGAACTTTCTTCATATGGGGTAGTTATTCCCGGAATTTATCACCGAAGGAAAATTTTAGGCTACGAAAACATTTTATGTAATGTAGGTTTGTCAGGATTCAGAAGCTCATAATGATTTTACTGTTAAACCTGAAGAAGAGCTCTACAAGGCCTAACTCTACAAACCCTGCATATTGGGCACCATCTGGTGTTGCTGATGTCTATAGGCGGCGGTGACCACTTTCCATCAGGTGGCCCGCTTGCCTGTTTGTCTGCCGTATAACATAAAAAAACCATAAACGGCAGGTCGAACTATTTTTTTTACATCCAGATAGTTCACCGTTGTGACATTAGGGTGCGTTTTATCCCAGCGATGTTTCCACGGGACAGATTAAAGGGCGGACGAAGACCTAGGCAGGAATATACATCTGTTTGTAAAGATGGACGTCGGAATCCTACTATAATATTATAAGTTTGTGTGTGTGTATTTGTTACCTCTTCACGCCTAAACGAATGAACGGATTTTGATGAAATTTGGTAGGTAGGTAGATTAACATATAGGCTACTATTATACCCCTTCCAAGTGGGAATTTATAGCGCGATATTATCACAGATAATGTAGTCTACGCGGGCGGAGTCGCAGTCCGAAATTTGAGCGTGTTTTCCTTTCAGATTAGGAAGTAACCATGCGGTGCTACAAAGTTTATTATACGGAGCGTCAAGTACCTATAAGTGGGTACGCCAATACAATCACCAACACGCTACCAAATCTAACGCTACTTTATTCCCAAGGGTCATAAAGTATTTTTATTCCCAGAAAAATAATAAGATCCCGCGGGACAGTCGAATGTTCACAGAGGTTTAAACTGCACCCAGGTAATATCTACAGTAATCTGTTATTTAAGCGCCCGTTTATATGTCGCCGCTTACAATTCGCATACGCCTCGCGTCCGCCTACTCACCGCGTAGCGCCCGAACAGGAATCGCGCCTAAATCGCGCAGCCCACCAAGAGCTCACTAAACGATGTTTAAAAGACGTTTAGAAAAGTTTCAGGCATCACATTCACACACCTTTAAAATCTCGTGCCACAGCCGAGATCTACGTACAGACAGCAAAAAAGTTGACGCGCAAAGCTAAATTGACTTAACCCTCTTCAAAAGGCTTACAAACACGTCCATCCGAAGCTTTTACCTCGCATAAAACATTCATGTATTTATTGTGATCTCTACACCTTCCTCGCCCTCAGGAAGTTCTCTTTGTTTAAGCCTCAATCAGTTAGGTGTGTGGTTTCTTTTAATTACTATGTTAATGTAAGTACCTATAATAGAGGATTTAGATTAATTTTAAATTTAGTTATTGAACGTACAGGTGGAGGTGCTCAGGATTATAGCAAGTGGGTGGAACAATGTGGTCTCCGCCTACCTTTATGGGAAAAAGGCATAACGCTGTGTATGTAATATGTATGAACTATTTTGCGAAATATTACTTAGATAGAGTTAGGTAGAGTGACTCTCATAAAATATATTAAGTAAATTTTGTACTTAAACTTAAACCGTCTTACTTATAAAAATGATTCATACGTATAACGCTCGTTTAACGAGTGTATAACTATATAACAAACTTATCTGGTCCGGTGACAACGTCGCTGCCATTGTCGCAGTATGTTTGTATACGCCGTGTAACTACCGACTGTGTAACTAAACCGTTCAACGCTTGTTAATCAGTATTTTTTTATTAGTAAGACGAAAAATTTTCACTTACACAAATCAGCGTGATAGAAACTCAAAGAAGTAAAGTGTACCATAATCGCGGAATAAACCCCACATCATCCGCGCATAAAACCAGTCTTCAGGGCGCCAGGACGCAGGTAAGGAACGTTATTTGAGTAAACAATTCAAGATACGGCAATTCGTTTTTATTGTGTGCATGGGACAGGGAAGGATTAACATTTTCACTGGATGTAAAATTTTAATTCCTACGCTTGAGGGACGGTGCGTTGGAATTGACGGGTTATGGGGCCCCAGCGGCCGCGCCCGCGCCGCCTGCGCCGTTATGGACCAAATCAAAGCAACGCGGAAGCTATTTTAACAAATTTCTACACTTATAATTTCGGGTTTTATACACAGCTAGTGGCGCGACTTCGTTCGCGGAGACCTAAACAACTAGTATAATCGGCGTGACTTTGTTCGCGTACACTTTACCCCTACCTACCCTTTTTTTGTTGCTTATAAAACTTCCTCTTGAATCACTCTGTCTATTGTTACCGCTTTATAATTCGTTGCGTAGTTTAAAGATCTAAGCGTACACAGATACATACATAGATACACAGGGACAGACGGCGGGAAGCTACTTTCTTTGTACTATGTAAGATAGTTAAGGTTCCATAGTAAACAGGCACAATGATATCCATCTAACTCCGACTGTAATCGTAGGTTACGAGAGTTATCCTTCCTCATTAGCTCGCTTGGTGGAAAATATATTTTTTATACCGCTTAGGTGGCAAACAAGCTTATAGCCTACCTGATGGTAAGCAGTCACCACAGCCTATGGACGTTAGCAATACCAGGGGTATCACCCACGCGTTGCACACACCGTAAAAACTTTTCCACCCATCCAGGCGGACTCCTTGACAGGCTTGATCACTAAGTTCTACCACTATTATACTAAGTACTATCGTATCTAATATTCCTAATACGTTTCAAATCGCACAGGGATTTTTATTACATATAACTTGGTGCTCTACATGTAGGTAGGTACTAAATACACTACAGTCATCTGACCTTTGCTTAGTCTGGGGCTACGTCTAAGTAAACATGTCGAAGAACATTTATTTATTTAGCATAACCTACATTGCAAGCGATAACAAAGCTAATTTGCGGGTACGAAGCAGCAGGACGCTTTAAATAAGGTAGGTGGTATTAGGTAGGTGCCGTGTGGAGGTGGCTCAGCGTCGAGGTGTGGAGTGTAGAGAGCTAGTATTGCATTAGATGTCCCCCGGGCCGGCGGGAGTCGCAGCTTCGGTCCCCGCGGGACGCATTACCGAGTACTAGACGCCACCAGATCGATACGTAAAGTTAACAACATTACAAGCCAGTGTGGATACGACTCGGGTTTATGTTCGTATACACCAGTTTGTACCTACTTCGAGATGTAGCGCATCTGAGAAGTTTTAATTACGAAATATAATAAGCAAGTAAGTACCTAATAGAATTAGGTGATAAAATTTAGGCTAAACCTATTAGTAGTTTTTTTTTTATACGACTAAGGTTGCATACAATATTACGGCCTGCCTGCTAGTAAGCAGTAGTAGTGGTATGATTTACATACTGTAAGTAATGAGAATGGGTTTGACAGCAGCTGCTGCGAAAGCTACCCAAGTAGGAACCAAACTATTTCCCAAAGATTTGAGGTGTTTCCAAAAGTTAAGAAAGGAGGAGGGTTGACCTTTTATCCGACATGGTCTGAATCTCTGTAATCTAAATAACTATAACGTCAAATTCATAGCGCTGTCGTCTGTAAAACGAACGTCGGACTATTGATTATTGGCGATGGTAGCAAGTTTAAAGAAAAAGTATGGCGATTAAATTATTAAGAAAGAAGGAGGTGCTAAAGCACAATTAATTACAGAGGAGGTTCCAGTGCAACATGAGTACATAAGGACGACTTCATTAATAGCAGAAACACTCTGGCAGTGTCGAGATTACATCATCGGAGATCTTCTTCGATTAGGCTTCGACGGCCTAACCGTACACGTGGTTTTTTTTAATGGAATTCGTCATTCTCTAGCGCTGTCCTAATTGGCAACGGTCGTCCGACCATATTCGTACGGGCGTCGCACGACCATCGAATTCTAGGTGTCTTAATTGGTCGGGTGCCGCCCGTCGTATATCATGGTCGTACGACCGTTTGCCAATTAGGACAGTCTCGGCGTATTTCAGGTCATAGTTTCAAATATCTATGCAGACAAGTGTGCAGTGCTTGAGGAATGCTATAAAAAGCATATGTGTGGGCTTCCGGCTACCCCAAGAATATCCACGTATCCCTTCACTATAATTACTATCGGGATATTGGGGTAACCGTACCACGTTGCTTGAATTTGTTATATAATAATTACTGACAATTCATTTGACATTAACTAAATAAACGCAAATGCCATGGATAGCCATTAAATAAGAAGCAGAGGCTTCACCATCGCACAACCGTCACCCACCAGTAAACTCTACGCGCTACGTCCACGCGGAGGCTGTTTAAATTCATAGGCGCATCACAGTGCAGCGAGCGCAACCGCGACCGCGACTACCGCGGCTTGTCGCTGATAAAACGGTGATATTAGGGCGCCGCGACCGCGCGCCGTCCGTTACCGGGTGTGGCGCAACGCTGCTTATGCGCAGCTATCAATTAGGCCGCGGGAGCTCCGCGACTAAATCATTGCGGCTCAAATGGCGGCAGTTTTGCAGCCACCTGGGTGTGGATTGATGAAGCGGGTAGTTTTGGCGCGTTTATTGGACAGTATTAAACTAGAGAGCCTCGGTGGCCGAGCGGTTAGGGTGTCCGACTCATAAGCGAGGTACCGTGTTCGAATCCCGCTGCGGCCATGTACCAATGACTCTTTTCTATGTTATGTACATTCATCAACATCATATCAGCCGAAAGACGCCCACTGATGGGCCTCCCCCAGAGATCTACACAAAGGCCGGACCTGCGATCTTTACCAGGTCGTCGATCTACCTTGTGGGAGGCCTACCCACGCTGCATCTTCCGGTACATGGTCGCCACACATTAGTTGAACACTAACCGATGCTCTTACGGTGAAGAAAAACATAGTGATGAAACCTGCACATTCAGGCGACTGAATGTGTAACCATGATCAAATCTGGTCAGGCTCCCTTGGTAGCAGGTTCACGGAGGTCAGATGGCAGCTGCTCCACTGTAATTACCTGATCTGCCAAATCCTGAATCATGGCCAAGGCGGACCCCGGGCCCTCGAGCGCGAGAGCACAAACGGGAAATTAACGCCAAGATGATATATATATATTTTTTTTATTAAACTAGTTCCGTTTTAGTTGCAGCCGACCAACCGTCAGTTGCAATTGATACTAATCTTTGCACTGTATAAAATAAAGTCGCATTTGTGTGCGGGGTACGTGGTCGGGCGTCCGACCAAAGTCAGCTCGCCCGCACATCCGAATTAATCCAAAAGATTAGTATCGACTGCAACTGATGGTTGGTCGGCGTATGCCAAATCGGAATTTTGTTCTTAATTTGTTATTAATTTTGGTTGTTGACGGGGACGGGATAAGGGCGAGGTTTACCTAACTAAAAATATGTAGGTAGTTTTAGGACGTAGGTATCACTTTCACGTCAAATTGTGAATTAGCTGTCAAATAGTGGCAGGGCGTCTATGTCAAATCGGGACGTGGAGCTGAACCATAGTCTATACTCTCTATATTCTCTAACAACTTCATATTTTCTTTGCAAGAGTTGTGTTTTTGGTAGAAGGCTGCAATGTATAAAATAATCTTCTTCTTCTTCTTCTTCTTCCTTGCACTATCCCACTATAGGCTGCGATGACTGCTTACCATCAGGCAGGCCGTAAGCTTGTTTGCCACTTTAGTGGTATAAAAGATTAATAAATGTAGGACTAGGTTCCTATAATAAACAAAAAAGCCCTTACTTAACCTAACTAATATTTCTTGGTTGGACAATTAACCTTAAGTACCTTATCATTTATTTTTATATTCTTGAAGATCACCGGTAGTCGTAGAGAAGTGCGTACGTATCTACAATATGATGTAGCTGCATACTTACCTACCTGCGGTTTATTTTTCTGTCGTTAGTTACAAATAGAGGGTCGGTGGCCTATTGATAACGGTATCCGACACGCAAGCGAAAGGTACCGGGTTCGAATCCTACTAACGCCGTGTACTATCGACTCTTTTCTTACATTACTTGAATACTAACTGATGCTCTTACGGTGAGGGAGAACATCGTGGTAAAATCTGCACATTCTGACGACTGAATTTAGAACCATGATCCAATCTGTTCAGGTTCTCCTGGTAGCAAGGACACGGAGGTCAAATTGCAGTCGCTTCACTGTAATTACCTGATCTTCAAAATCCTCAATCTTGGTTAGGACGGACCCCGGGCCCTCGTGCACGAGAGCACAACAACATTAACGTAAAGATGATTATTAGTTACAAATTGTGTAAACAAAAGTATCTACCTCAACAATATGTGGTGGAAGGTGACTTTAGAAATACTTAGGTACCAACTTAATTTTCTTATCATCGTCTAGCCCGTATATCATTAAGTGTACGTACCCTTATTGCGTTATAAAGACCGTTATAAACATCACGTTTAAATGCTCCTCAAAACAATACAGCTTTTAACTTAATTACCTGCCTGTATCTATTGTCTAAAGCGAATTGCATAAAGTCTCTTATCATACTTCACGTACCTAGATAAACTTAAATACTTAAAACAAACTAGACTTAATTAAATCAACCAATTAAACGACAACACAAAAAGCTACTTACGTTTCAAGGACCTAGGCTTCGCCTGTTTCCGTCGTGACATCCTCCTAGGCATTCCACAGTCGACGCATGTAGACTGCGAACGTGTAGTGCACTTCCGATTTTCCGATTCCGCTCGCAAGTTCGGTAAAGTTCTCGCGAAGAGCGTAGCGTTAACACCGTGACGTACGCCGGTCGCGCGCCCGCCGCGCTCACTGCACAAACTGGCACCCAACAAGTGTCCACAACATTGTAGCCACCGCGCAAACTCAACTCGCACGTTGCGTCGGGAGTTTCGCTCGGAAGTCGGGAGCCGAAAGTTTAGCTCCGAAGTTGATCTCCGAAGTTGTCTTTAGGCGAAAAGTGTAGGTTTGTTCCTTTTAGATCGGTTTTTTGTGTAATAATAGTGTGCATTGGTTGGTTAATGCATTCGGTCTAATTTAGCCCTAAGACAAGTAAAAAGCTTTCTCGAAGCTTTTCTTGCAATTTTCAGACCCTCATATCTTCGGTCTGGATAATTAGAATGCTCAAATTATTAAGGATAAGATACACGTAGCTCAGACTTAAAAAACACATATTGTTTTATTATAATATACGTAGGTTTCGACACTAACTTCTCATCAAAACGTTTAGAACACTTCGAAGTCCTAGATAATATACAGGCTAGGATTTGCACACAAATAACAAGAAAATTAAAAAGTCGGGTCGTGTCTCCCCTTAAAATAGGGTGCAGGCAGGTCTGATTAAAACATTGAACCTGTAGAGCAGACTTGAAGTCCTAGGTAACTGAGGTATGGAAGCTAGAATTTGCACACAGATAACAAGATAATTAAGAAATCTTTTGAGTTGCACCCTCCAACCCCCGTAAATGGGGGAACATATTTGTATAAATAGAAATTAATTCTAAGGCGAACTTACAGGAAAAAGCTGTTTGGTATGCAGTTACTAGTTTTGAGGAAGTACCTACTAGTTTTTCGACTTCGGACATCGGTCTGGAAACATTGGAAACATTTTGATAGTGGAGTGGATTTTGGTAGTGGAGAGTTGGAAACATTTTTGTTTTGTTTTCAACAGATTAAAACTGTTGAAAACAAAACAAAAATAAACAGTTTGCAAACGATTCTCTACACCTGTGTGGGAAATAATTGATGAACCCATGAATAACAGTTTATCTTGGCCCTTCAATATAGTGTTAATGGTTTTCTTTAATTTAATTTGCCATATTTTAATGGGAGATTTAATTCTTACTAGCGACCCGCACAGGTTTCGCACGGTCACAGTAACATTTAACAAATTTTCTCATTAGTCACTCCGTTTATTGTTGAAACCCGCATGAATATCCGTTCAGTAGTTTTTGAGTTTATCGCAAACAGACAAACAGATGCGGCGTGGGACTTTGTTTAATAAATTGTAGTGATGATTGGCCCTATACATATATATTGGTACTCCTATATGTTGGTGGCCGTGTGGTGTCCGGCAGAGTAGAATAGCACCAATTAACCCCTTACACTCGTGGGTGTCGTACAAGGCGACTAATGTTTTCGAGGTAAAAGATCTAGAGTCTCCGTAGGCTGGAAAATGGGCATCACCGTTTTCCATTGTTATAGGTATTTATAATACTGCTATCTCCAACCCGCCTGCCAAGCGTGGAGAGTATGACAAGAATATCCCCTCTTGTGGGAGAGGCTAAGTCCTGCAATGGACGCTTTTAAAAAAATGTTTGAATGCAGTTTTGTTTCTTAGAATGTTTCCTTTGAGTAAAATATATCTACATAAATTTAATTTAAAGTACTTCCCCTCTTCGTGGACATCCTACTGTATACAGTTCCTTTGATATTAATAATAATAAATGCTTGAGTCACTGAGTCATCTAGAACCAAAGTAGGCAAAGATTGTATTATGGGTGTTAGACAACTGATAAACTACCTACTTATGTACTTTTAAAAAACGTTCATACTATACTGTAAGGAATACCCCTTCCGTGGCTACCACCTACCCTACACGCCTTATAAATAGCGAGCAGATAGACGACAAGCTCTTTTTCTACTTGGCTCTCGGAACGGACGGACGGGCTACAGAATCGCTGTTGGTTGTTATTAAGGTCACGTGAGCTATTTTCCTGGTTATTGTCATTGCTATTTTCCACCTGTTTTATGTTGTAACTGATCTGGGCAAGTTTGTAATCGCTGTGTTGAAATCTAGTGCAAATAATGGTTAATTGTGATTATTTTCTAAGAGTTTTGTAAATTGATAATTTTGTTACGAAATATAACACGGTTTTCTGTTAAGTCTTGTTTCTTTTAATTAATTTTGGCCGTAGTTCCTAAAATCAGTGCGTGGGATAAAGGACTCGCTAGCCCACATGAACAATTTTCTTTTGAAACTACCCACGTGTCGATTGCTTGCTTGCCTAGTTGTTAACTGCTGATAGTTGTTTTGGTGTGGTTTCAAAGCACCACTTAGTGTTGTTTTGTAAAAATGGTGCGAGATGGATCACGAAGCTGTGAACGGCGACACACTCGAGGTAGGTCGCGTGATCGAAAAACGCGTAGACCTCGAAATAGGCGCGACTCGCGGAGTAGGTCTTATGATTCGCGACGTAGCTCGAGTGGCCAGAAAAGGTGTGATCCGCGGAGTGGCTCACGTGTCCTAGACCGAAGTGATTCTCGTGTTAGGTACGAATGTAGTTCGCACAGTAGGGCGAGGCGGCGCTCGCGCAATGTTTCTCGAGTCCGGCGTGAAGTCGCGACAGCACTCCCGCAGTGTTTCACGTAGCCGGGGGCGTCCTTCGCGTATCGACCGTGAACGCACCCTGTGACGGTCCCACCTAAGCTCCAATAATAAATAGGTACGATAATCAGATTTACGTATTATTCCATTCACAGGTAAATAGGTACACTCATGTAGTCTAACTAAATACCTAAGTAGTAAAAACATTAAAGCGTCGACATTGGGTATAGGTAAGTACCTAGAAAGACATACAACACCTAAAACAATTCCCTACTAACAATATACCTAAAACTGGTACCTACCAACTGTCGGGAGATTGGCATCAATACTTACCTATAGTAAAATATGTAGGGACATTTTAAAATATATTATCCAAATAAAAATGAAAGGAAATGACTATACTCCGCAATTTGATACCTACTTGGATACAGATATCTGAGTACAAGCTATTCACGCCCTTAATGCCTACTAGTAAGGCCCATTTTCCGCTAGAAGCAAGCGTCGAGATAAGTCGGTATTCAGAAGGCAAAACTAATATCAACCTTATTTTATTATTACTAGAGCGTAAGTTCCATCGGCATCGAGAGATTGTGCCTTGAAAATTTCATGTGTTTCCTGTGAAACAGAAATCCTTTAGTGAAATATCGACCTTATCACATTATCAATAAAGCGTACTTTCAATCGCCACTTGGAATTTAGCGTTTCAAGTGAAATATACCTACGATGATCGCGTGAAATTTTATCTGACAATGAAGAATCGACCTTGTTGGTGAGGAATATAGGTTGTTTTCGATCGTCACGGGAAGTTTATAGTTTCACATGAAATATACCTACCAAGATCCTGGGAAACAGTTTCACGTAAAACATACCTACTATGATCCTGTGAAACAGTTTCGCGTGAAATATACCTACCATGATCCTGGGAAACAGTTTCATGTGAAACATACCTATTGGGATCCTGTGAAACGGTTTCACATGAAGCATACCTACGATGATCCTGTGAAACATGCCTACGTTGATCCTGTGAAATAGTTTCTTGTGAAACATACCTACTGCAATCGCAGGAAATTGTGCTTGTTTCATGAGAACAGTTTCAGAAGAAACAATTGAGAGGTTATAAAAGGGCCTGGAGACGGGGATTCGAGGTTACTCGGGGCGCACTTTTGAATTAGGTTGTTGGGATTGTTGAAACGCTGCTGGATCAGCCTGGGGTCGCGAATTCCTTTCAGGAGGACTTCTGGTTGAGTCAAGACTACGAGTGGTGTTATACGTGAAGTTCAAGACGCCCTAGTTATCGTTCGAATTAGAATCAGTGTTACAATAAATAATATACAGGTACGTGAGTGTACTGGAACAGTGATAAGATTCTAATAAGTTTGTTTGTTTCAGATGGAGTAGTTGATGCTTTTCTTTAGGTTCCTGGTGCCGCCCTTGTCTTTTAAGGGCGGATCTGAATGGATTTCAGACAACCATTCGGGCAAGTGACTCCTACGATCCCATTATTTGGTTTTAAGATATTAGTTTCTTACTATGGGACTAGCGGTCGCTTGTACCTAAAGTCTGGCGTGGGTCTAAGGTTTCGAGTAAGAGCTGGCCATGGAAACATGGTACGCCGCTTGGGCGGGTCAGACCGCTTCTCGCTAAACAGTACCCTGCTCGAATACTGATGACTCATGATCCAATACACATCTTCCGAGGATCCTCCCCAGACAGAGTGGACCCTCGGACTTGCCAGGTACACATTCCATCAGCACGCTCCGGAGGAGTTCTGTTGGAAGGTTAGACATACACTTTTTGGACTATGGAATCTCACTATGCCTTGATGTGACCACTGGTGCTTTTCCACTCCAAACTGGTTAGGGAATGTAGGATAGTATAGTCATTAGACACATGCTTAGGGGAGAGAAGACAACAGAAATTCGGTCTTTTCTCCGTCACATAGGCAGGGACACATACATACACATCAATTAAAATTATAAATTTTATTTTGGCACATTTGCAATTACAAGGAATAGATTCAAGCTTCATATTTGGGACAAGCTAGCTAGACTAGGTATGTTAGGATTATCCTTAGGAATCAAAGTATGGTTGTAACAATTGTTAAAATGAATAAACAGTAAAGATTAAAATAACAATAACAGAGATAAGAAAGAAAAACAAAAGGAGTACAAAATACAACTTAAAACTTCAATATTTAGTAACATTAATAATAATCCAATATAAACACGCTACAAATAAAATATACTGACTTTTAATTCTCAAATATTATTAAATTTCAAAATTGAGTTAAACCCTCGCAGAAACAATATCTATTATACTAGAGAATTCTAGATTTAAACCAGTGAGGGGCGAGCCTTTAACAATACAATTCTGAGTTAACATTAGGTATATAGTTCAATTTAGTATTCAATCAGTAAATTCATAATGAAGGATTTCTGATGTCTATTCCACAAAATATTTGACTATACTAGGAAATACTTAACAAAATGTAAAGTCTTCATCGGTAAAATATTAGTATCATAATGAAGACAGCTTAAGTAGAACTTGTTTCAGCTATGATTACACCACCAGTAGGAATTCAGCAGCCCGTTGCACTCCTAGCTCAAAGCAATCTGAAAGACAATATGATCTATTAGAATTTAAATCAGTTTACCAAACACTACTACTGAATGGTAGGCTCATCTTGGTGGAGATAAGAGATAAGATACTGTCCAAAATTATTAAAATAGGATAGAGCATAAACTAGACTAATCAGGGCCTGCTTAGGGTAGGAATGTGAAGGGGCGACAATACAACTTGTGTACAGTTAGAGTTTGGTTATGTAGCATAAAATTAAACAGTTAATTTACCTACCCTTGATTGTCCATTCGCAAAAATCCAAACTGATGTCATAATCAATATCGAATCCCCAGATGCCATAATTTAGAGATCCACACTAGCTCGAAACTAGTTACTGCCACAGACTGATAGATCTCATACCAATTGCCTGAAATAAACGAGAATTACAGTTAATAAAACAATACGTCATAACCATAATAGTAATAGGTCTAGTATTAGGTTAGAATCATGGAGGGCAACAACATTACATTAAACAGAAATAAAGTAGGCTCCCATTTACTGACCGGGTATTCACATTAGGTATTCTCAAATAAAGAACTAGCTTGTACATCATGAGGCCGCGACCATACCCGGGTTTGGCCCCATTGTTCGCACTATAGACTCCTAGGCATTATTACCAAAATAGGTATTAAGTTTTTAACTTACCCCGGAAGACTAGGATATCGCCTCAACACCATTATACTACTGATTGATTATATTCTGTTGCACCATACTTTATTTACTAAAATATCAAATAAGCACAAAGGGTGTTGGTCCGCGCATCTTACAATTTCTTTAGATCACTTTTACAATAATTTTGCCATTCGAAAAAACAGTGATTGAATTGTCACCGACTTGGTCATAACCTGAAAAAAAAACAGAAAGTAGTCAATTAGTAATTGTACAGCGAAATCTGAATATAACGTGCACGCCTAAATAAATCGTGAGATTGTACCTACTGAGATAAATATGGCGGCGCGGTACTCGGTTTGTTGATTTTATGGGTGGTATTGAGCCAACAGTGACCACTCTCAAATATACACCAAGTCCACAACACGCACAAAAATAATTCCACTAAATAGCATTGGGAAACGTTTCACAATTCATTTTGTAGCCATAACACCGTAACTGGGAGGAGAACTTTAATCGGGTTAGACATGGCGCGCAGGAGTATTTGTTTCGTTATAGGTACTTACCCGACTTCCGATTCCAATGAGAACTGTGATTGGCTGACACTTATCGAGTAATTACTCATTTAATGTGAAGATTAACCTAGGGACTCCACTATAGATTGAATTGATTGTAAATGTAGGCTGTATTTATGTAATTTTAATAATGAAACAAAATATCTATATCTAAACTTAGGATCGAATTTAAAAGAAAGCAGGCTAATGTGGTTCAACCAGCGGCTACTAGTTGGCGCTAGCAGTACAGCCCGTTGTTTAGTCTATAACTAAATTAAGGAGTACTCTAAAACAATTGTAAGATCTGTTACAAAACACTAACTGATCCTAGATCGAAACCGAAATCACTAGAATTGTAAATTTGACCTGAATGTATAATTTCACCCTATCGATTGGCCGCGCCATCTGTAAATTTTCCTGGGAACCCGTTAGATACGATCTAATCGATGACTACGACATGAACAGTTTTCCATTAAGTATCTAAAAGCTTTTCCTAACTCTCTCTAGGTGGCGTTTCGAGAACTTTGGAAACTAAAGATCGCTTGAAATAGGTACCTACTAAGTAAAGGACATAAATAAACACGGGATTTTACAAATCCACGTAAAATATAAAATACATAAGCCACCGGTATTTATAACGAGCTAACAAGAAAGGAAATCTAAATAGTTTTGGTATAGCATTTGAATTGACAATACTTACGGGAAAACTACACACACCCAGATATTGAGTTCTTCACCATTATTTCAGCAAGGGTAATACATACTGTTTATACGTAGCCAAATAAAAGGAGAACGCATGTTATCCTTTTGCGCTATTAGGTAGATGGCCTTTCGAAGACGTCTAGAGATGGGACTAAACCACGGCAATAAATAAATCGATTCCCTTTTTGGTAAAATGTACTGACAGAAGGCAACTGAAACAGCTGGCATACAAAACCACATTAGTAGTAAGATTCGTCTCAAAATATCACGATAATTGTTTAGGACCAATAATAATTGGTATTAACCCTTTCGCGCGCAAGTGCCGAACATTGGTCGAGAGGGCGTTGGTGAAAGCAAATTTTATGGTTTCGGGTGCAGCATTTGATTGAGTTGTTGCTATTGGCTCTACGATTTGAATTCCTTGAATAACTTGTATTTAGGATTTGATTATAAAATTACGAATTAATGGATGCGCTTAGGTTCCTACTACGGAACTAAAAAAAAATGAGATTGTATTCGGATAGCAAAGATAGACCGTTTAATACTATGATATGGTGGACAACAAATATTATACTTGAGACTCGATTATAATACTCTATTTTGCGTTGTTTGACTTTTCATATGTGTATGGTTTGCGAGTATGTAAAAGTGTACTCAGACTGGAATAGCGTTCGACGCCGTCCGCATCTGTGGCGATTCACTGAGTGTTAGTGGTGTTTGGAGGTAATCAAAAGGTAGAATAAAGCTGCACCTGGGACTCTCTGGTTGACCGATATCGAAGATTTTAGAAGGGGGAGCGCAGCTGATAGCTATTCGGACGAGTTGTTGTTTTGTGATGTTAAAAGGCTTCGGCCTTATACAATGGGAAGCTGCAAGACTGTCTGAATCACGTAACTCATGCGAAACCGTTTTAAAATCATTAGATTGAGGGCCCTCGGGGAGCCGTTGGTGTAGCAGTTGTACCTGGCTTGACCCTCCACAAATCTCTTCCTTACTTCGTGAATGTCCACCTATATGCGAAAGAGCTGACTCCGGCACTTTGGTCTGTGCATTGGATGTAGTCGCAAATTGTATACATACCCACGGAGGATCAAACAGTTTTAACTTATCATAAATCACTGGTCAGACCTTGGAAGGCGGACCCTACAGGAGCTTCCTGTCCTGACCTCAATATTACTTGCTTCATAATTGCTACTATTGGATTCACAACCACCAAGGAATTTCTACACGAATAATCTACCAATGATGGCTAAGCCATTAATGCTACATGTGCAACATGGTTGCTACCTATCTCTGCGATCCGGATTTCAATAAATTATAACAGGGTTGATATTTTCCCCAATATTCACATATCATGGCAAGGCCATTGGAATTGAAACAACACCATTGATCTATGGAACATATCCAAATATTACTACTCCTGATGACATCACCGCCAGTAATTGGCCATATTTGCATGTGTTTGGAGCACTCTCTCCATGGACTACCTGCTGATACTACATTATGCTACCTATATCTGTGCCGCGGAATTCGGGCCCTTCATCGTCGCCACAAGGAAACACAGCCCAAGTATTCGCCTTAAATGTTTGGGTTGCCACATCTACATCGACGAGTCTTTACATATACCTGCACCCTGCATTGCGTTTGAGTAAGCTGATGTTTTCCAAGTGAGTTTTATTATGCCCAGGAGTACGTTCTTGCACAAGTTCTACCTACCTACAACGAGACGATGTGGAGAGTTCGTGGAGAGAGCTACAAGCTTTTGGATCTACTTTATACATTTATCACCTGGATATGGTCTTGGAGACACTGGATTGTTCATATTGTCCTCTTAAGTCACTTCATAACTCAAAAACAACCTGACTCTGACGATTATGACTTACCTCTTTGTACCCTCTTTTTCAATATAAAGATAAAGGCATTGTTGGGCGGATTGGAGTTTTTAAAAGACGTCTTTGGCTGCTCCAAACGGAATCTTGCGGAGAGATATCATATCCTCACTTAGCTGACTTATAGAGGATATGATGAGCCAGTGTAATGGCTGGGGCAAGATTCACTCTCCCAATCCCCTATTTTTTATAATATGGAGAGTCCCTAAAATCCCCTTAGTATCAACATTCCCCTTGAGCATACGACAACTACTTTATAAATACACCAAATCTTATATTTATCTCCTACCTGGCAATCATTTATCCTAACAAATCATAATAACCTGTTTGTCTTCCAACTCTAAAAGTCTTGGGTTACCACAAACACAACGTAGGAATAACTAGACGATCACGAGGCCATAGTAATGTCAGGAATGTATGAATACGCGTTAGGTAATAAATAGATGAGAGAGTAGAGTTATTTATTTATATTTATAGAGGCTAAGAAGGGGGGAGGTACAATATGGGTTAGCCGTGACCAGGATTTATCACCATCACCTTCATCTTCACCATATTCTTCATCATCACCAACTTCACTTTACTATTTAAGCACAAATTGAAATTACTAATATAATTTTAGGTCAGGATAGGTGGCTTTCATCGTGATAGCCACAATTTGTTGTACGTGTAATGGAAAGAGTCGGAAGTATCAAACGGGTTATTCAACAAAGTATAAACAAAACATGCAAATTTACTTACCTCGTGAAGTAAGTTACCGAATGAGGTAATCGAGTAAACTTAGTGTTAGCTTATTAAAACTGAGTATAACGGAAACTTCATAAAACATTTATTAGGGGTGTTAAAAAAAAAAAAAATAATAATAATAATAAAAATAATAATAAAAAAATAAAAAAGTAATAAAAAAAAAATTCTAACTCATTACATGTTCTACGTATTTGTACCGTAATTTTAAGCAGGCGCTGTGGGTTTCGGTAGGTGTGCTGGGAAAATGTTCAACTCGTGAACGTAGGACCTGAGATCAAATCTCTCTTGGTGACATTTTGGCTTTGTTGTTTTTTTATACTTGATTTATTTTTGTGCAGTTTACTGTAACCAATCGAGTGCACCCGCCGCAGTGTAGTGTAGGAAATGTTTACTTGGAATTCAAAACACTTGTCGGTCATAGTTATTAAAGCATATTATATATATTGTTTTAAGGTTTAAGCATAGATATGTCACTTATTAGCAGTGAAATGGTACTGTCCGAAAGGTCTTTACGAAAGGTTTGCTGCACGATCACAATTTGTTAATTTTTATAGTTTTAAACATAATGTTATGAACAACTAACACTGTCACTACTATGATACATTATTATAAATCAAATGGCAATTGAATCAATAGTTAAATGTATCTATTTTAATTAAATTATAAGAAATCGATCAGAGATCGATATTATACGCCATCTAGTGGTAGAAAGAGGAAATATCTTAGTTCGTGCAGTGGTGTCAAACGTATTAGTTCACATAAAAATAGGTAGATGTCAGTGTAAATACTATGATGCAAGTACAGTCATCTGCAGAAAAATTTTCATCTGCGTTTCTGTTGTAAAATTTATTATATCTGTGGGAAAATAATGATTTCGTAGTTTGGCCGAACTTTAAGGACTAGGTAGGTAGTTTAATTAGTAATGGTTATACCTTCCACACAAATGACATAGGGGCGTGAATTTACCAATGCTTTTCTAAGTAGATAGGTATGTTAGAGATATCACCGTCGTTACCAATTTATAGTATAGTGTGAAATCAAAGTACCTAGGTAAAACAAATTCAATCAGCTTGCTTGCAAATACCGTGCCAAATTGCTTGTCACGGTATACCTATCTATGTGTTGGTCTTTACTCAGGAAGAAGAATTTAGTTTACATATTTTGTCGGGAGGTTTGTGATTGCATTGTATAGCCATAACAAGTTTGACCTTCTGGTTCAGGCGGTTTTAGAGTTGTGGGGTTGTCGGCACTTTGGGATTCATTGATTAATTGCAGGGCTCTAAAAATTAAACAGGGTAATTCCATATGTGACCGACTCTACACTTGACCCAACTTTCGTTATATTTTGCATTGTTATACAAATACCACTAGTTTTATAGTATCAATTAGTTGTGTCTATAGGCTACCCTTAAATTATACATCTGTGATAATAAATGTGCGTTGAAACAGTTAAACATGGTTAAAAAAAAAAAAAAGGGTGACGGACGCTACATACAAAAGGACGTCGTATTTTAAACTTCAGAAATCTTCCTCAGTGCAAGCTTTACAATTGTAAATTTTATTTATAGTTGAAGTAAATGAGGCAAATGATAGGGATGTGTTAGAATGGAAAGCCTTATATTTATAGAAGCTGTTTTATTAGAAAATAATTGGTGACAGACTCTACACTGTGACCGACACTACCAAAATGTTTCAAGCCGTCAAAGATAAATTAACAGAGATAATAAATTCCTATGCGGTCATCGTGTTCGTAGTTCAGTCCAATATGAAAATTAACTTTTTAATAATGTAGAATGTAAAAAAAAAAAAAAAAAAGGTAGAGTTAGAGAAAAATCTGTTTATTTTGTGACGGACTCTACAACTCATCATCGTAGTCTCATCAACGACTATTTATTTGTAAGTCGTTACGTATAGCACTGTATGTAGCAAGTCATTACCATAATTCTAAATACTGTCAAAATATAATCAAAGCTCCACTATAAAATGCACTATCACCTGAAGCCCGCGACGCCTTAATGAAATAACAGTATAGCGTTTAATCTAAATATTTACGTTTCCAGTGTGACAACTTAAAATACTAAAGTGGTATTTTTACAACAAAAAACACGATTTATATTTCTTCAATTACGGTAGACTTTTACGTGTAATTACCCAAAAGATACTTACTACTTCTCAAAATTGGAACTACAGTAAAAAGGAAAAATATATATAAAATAAAAATCATATTAGAAACAATAATATCGAATGTTGTAAATAGTTACTTACCTAATCGAATTTTTATCCTAAACTTCTTTTATCATAAAAATTCAGGGGCGGATGTGACGGTCCCACCTAAGCTCCAATAATAAATAGGTACGATAATCAGATTTACGTATTATTCCATTCACAGGTAAATAGGTACACTCATGTAGTCTAACTAAATACCTAAGTAGTAAAAACATTAAAGCGTCGACATTGGGTATAGGTAAGTACCTAGAAAGACATACAACACCTAAAACAATTCCCTACTAACAATATACCTAAAACTGGTACCTACCAACTGTCGGGAGATTGGCATCAATACTTACCTATAGTAAAATATGTAGGGACATTTTAAAATATATTATCCAAATAAAAATGAAAGGAAATGACTATACTCCGCAATTTGATACCTACTTGGATACAGATATCTGAGTACAAGCTATTCACGCCCTTAATGCCTACTAGTAAGGCCCATTTTCCGCTAGAAGCAAGCGTCGAGATAAGTCGGTATTCAGAAGGCAAAACTAATATCAACCTTATTTTATTATTACTAGAGCGTAAGTTCCATCGGCATCGAGAGATTGTGCCTTGAAAATTTCATGTTTCCTGTGAAACAGAAATCCTTTAGTGAAATATCGACCTTATCACATTATCAATAAAGCGTACTTTCAATCGCCACTTGGAATTTAGCGTTTCAAGTGAAATATACCTACGATGATCGCGTGAAATTTTATCTGACAATGAAGAATCGACCTTGTTGGTGAGGAATATAGGTTGTTTTCGATCGTCACGGGAAGTTTATAGTTTCACATGAAATATACCTACCAAGATCCTGGGAAACAGTTTCACGTAAAACATACCTACTATGATCCTGTGAAACAGTTTCGCGTGAAATATACCTACCATGATCCTGGGAAACAGTTTCATGTGAAACATACCTATTGGGATCCTGTGAAACGGTTTCACATGAAGCATACCTACGAT
Source organism: Blastobasis adustella (assembly GCA_907269095.1). Taxonomy (NCBI): domain Eukaryota; kingdom Metazoa; phylum Arthropoda; class Insecta; order Lepidoptera; family Blastobasidae; genus Blastobasis; species Blastobasis adustella. The sequence goes on along the minus strand of OU026123.1, from coordinate 9,192,163 downwards.
GATCCTGTGAAACATGCCTACGTTGATCCTGTGAAATAGTTTCTTGTGAAACATACCTACTGCAATCGCAGGAAATTGTGCTTGTTTCATGAGAACAGTTTCAGAAGAAACAATTGAGAGGTTATAAAAGGGCCTGGAGACGGGGATTCGAGGTTACTCGGGGCGCACTTTTGAATTAGGTTGTTGGGATTGTTGAAACGCTGCTGGATCAGCCTGGGGTCGCGAATTCCTTTCAGGAGGACTTCTGGTTGAGTCAAGACTACGAGTGGTGTTATACGTGAAGTTCAAGACGCCCTAGTTATCGTTCGAATTAGAATCAGTGTTACAATAAATAATATACAGGTACGTGAGTGTACTGGAACAGTGATAAGATTCTAATAAGTTTGTTTGTTTCAGATGGAGTAGTTGATGCTTTTCTTTAGGTTCCTGGTGCCGCCCTTGTCTTTTAAGGGCGGATCTGAATGGATTTCAGACAACCATTCGGGCAAGTGACTCCTACGATCCCATTATTTGGTTTTAAGATATTAGTTTCTTACTATGGGACTAGCGGTCGCTTGTACCTAAAGTCTGGCGTGGGTCTAAGGTTTCGAGTAAGAGCTGGCCATGGAAACATGGTACGCCGCTTGGGCGGGTCAGACCGCTTCTCGCTAAACAGTACCCTGCTCGAATACTGATGACTCATGATCCAATACACATCTTCCGAGGATCCTCCCCAGACAGAGTGGACCCTCGGACTTGCCAGGTACACATTCCATCAGCACGCTCCGGAGGAGTTCTGTTGGAAGGTTAGACATACACTTTTTGGACTATGGAATCTCACTATGCCTTGATGTGACCACTGGTGCTTTTCCACTCCAAACTGGTTAGGGAATGTAGGATAGTATAGTCATTAGACACATGCTTAGGGGAGAGAAGACAACAGAAATTCGGTCTTTTCTCCGTCACATAGGCAGGGACACATACATACACATCAATTAAAATTATAAATTTTATTTTGGCACATTTGCAATTACAAGGAATAGATTCAAGCTTCATATTTGGGACAAGCTAGCTAGACTAGGTATGTTAGGATTATCCTTAGGAATCAAAGTATGGTTGTAACAATTGTTAAAATGAATAAACAGTAAAGATTAAAATAACAATAACAGAGATAAGAAAGAAAAACAAAAGGAGTACAAAATACAACTTAAAACTTCAATATTTAGTAACATTAATAATAATCCAATATAAACACGCTACAAATAAAATATACTGACTTTTAATTCTCAAATATTATTAAATTTCAAAATTGAGTTAAACCCTCGCAGAAACAATATCTATTATACTAGAGAATTCTAGATTTAAACCAGTGAGGGGCGAGCCTTTAACAATACAATTCTGAGTTAACATTAGGTATATAGTTCAATTTAGTATTCAATCAGTAAATTCATAATGAAGGATTTCTGATGTCTATTCCACAAAATATTTGACTATACTAGGAAATACTTAACAAAATGTAAAGTCTTCATCGGTAAAATATTAGTATCATAATGAAGACAGCTTAAGTAGAACTTGTTTCAGCTATGATTACACCACCAGTAGGAATTCAGCAGCCCGTTGCACTCCTAGCTCAAAGCAATCTGAAAGACAATATGATCTATTAGAATTTAAATCAGTTTACCAAACACTACTACTGAATGGTAGGCTCATCTTGGTGGAGATAAGAGATAAGATACTGTCCAAAATTATTAAAATAGGATAGAGCATAAACTAGACTAATCAGGGCCTGCTTAGGGTAGGAATGTGAAGGGGCGACAATACAACTTGTGTACAGTTAGAGTTTGGTTATGTAGCATAAAATTAAACAGTTAATTTACCTACCCTTGATTGTCCATTCGCAAAAATCCAAACTGATGTCATAATCAATATCGAATCCCCAGATGCCATAATTTAGAGATCCACACTAGCTCGAAACTAGTTACTGCCACAGACTGATAGATCTCATACCAATTGCCTGAAATAAACGAGAATTACAGTTAATAAAACAATACGTCATAACCATAATAGTAATAGGTCTAGTATTAGGTTAGAATCATGGAGGGCAACAACATTACATTAAACAGAAATAAAGTAGGCTCCCATTTACTGACCGGGTATTCACATTAGGTATTCTCAAATAAAGAACTAGCTTGTACATCATGAGGCCGCGACCATACCCGGGTTTGGCCCCATTGTTCGCACTATAGACTCCTAGGCATTATTACCAAAATAGGTATTAAGTTTTTAACTTACCCCGGAAGACTAGGATATCGCCTCAACACCATTATACTACTGTTTGATTATATTCTGTTGCACCATACTTTATTTACTAAAATATCAAATAAGCACAAAGGGTGTTGGTCCGCGCATCTTACAATTTCTTTAGATCACTTTTACAATAATTTTGCCATTCGAAAAAACAGTGATTGAATTGTCACCGACTTGGTCATAACCTGAAAAAAAAACAGAAAGTAGTCAATTAGTAATTGTACAGCGAAATCTGAATATAACGTGCACGCCTAAATAAATCGTGAGATTGTACCTACTGAGATAAATATGGCGGCGCGGTACTCGGTTTGTTGATTTTATGGGTGGTATTGAGCCAACAGTGACCACTCTCAAATATACACCAAGTCCACAACACGCACAAAAATAATTCCACTAAATAGCATTGGGAAACGTTTCACAATTCATTTTGTAGCCATAACACCGTAACTGGGAGGAGAACTTTAATCGGGTTAGACATGGCGCGCAGGAGTATTTGTTTCGTTATAGGTACTTACCCGACTTCCGATTCCAATGAGAACTGTGATTGGCTGACACTTATCGAGTAATTACTCATTTAATGTGAAGATTAACCTAGGGACTCCACTATAGATTGAATTGATTGTAAATGTAGGCTGTATTTATGTAATTTTAATAATGAAACAAAATATCTATATCTAAACTTAGGATCGAATTTAAAAGAAAGCAGGCTAATGTGGTTCAACCAGCGGCTACTAGTTGGCGCTAGCAGTACAGCCCGTTGTTTAGTCTATAACTAAATTAAGGAGTACTCTAAAACAATTGTAAGATCTGTTACAAAACACTAACTGATCCTAGATCGAAACCGAAATCACTAGAATTGTAAATTTGACCTGAATGTATAATTTCACCCTATCGATTGGCCGCGCCATCTGTAAATTTTCCTGGGAACCCGTTAGATACGATCTAATCGATGACTACGACATGAACAGTTTTCCATTAAGTATCTAAAAGCTTTTCCTAACTCTCTCTAGGTGGCGTTTCGAGAACTTTGGAAACTAAAGATCGCTTGAAATAGGTACCTACTAAGTAAAGGACATAAATAAACACGGGATTTTACAAATCCACGTAAAATATAAAATACATAAGCCACCGGTATTTATAACGAGCTAACAAGAAAGGAAATCTAAATAGTTTTGGTATAGCATTTGAATTGACAATACTTACGGGAAAACTACACACACCCAGATATTGAGTTCTTCACCATTATTTCAGCAAGGGTAATACATACTGTTTATACGTAGCCAAATAAAAGGAGAACGCATGTTATCCTTTTGCGCTATTAGGTAGATGGCCTTTCGAAGACGTCTAGAGATGGGACTAAACCACGGCAATAAATAAATCGATTCCCTTTTTGGTAAAATGTACTGACAGAAGGCAACTGAAACAGCTGGCATACAAAACCACATTAGTAGTAAGATTCGTCTCAAAATATCACGATAATTGTTTAGGACCAATAATAATTGGTATTAACCCTTTCGCGCGCAAGTGCCGAACATTGGTCGAGAGGGCGTTGGTGAAAGCAAATTTTATGGTTTCGGGTGCAGCATTTGATTGAGTTGTTGCTATTGGCTCTACGATTTGAATTCCTTGAATAACTTGTATTTAGGATTTGATTATAAAATTACGAATTAATGGATGCGCTTAGGTTCCTACTACGGAACTAAAAAAAAATGAGATTGTATTCGGATAGCAAAGATAGACCGTTTAATACTATGATATGGTGGACAACAAATATTATACTTGAGACTCGATTATAATACTCTATTTTGCGTTGTTTGACTTTTCATATGTGTATGGTTTGCGAGTATGTAAAAGTGTACTCAGACTGGAATAGCGTTCGACGCCGTCCGCATCTGTGGCGATTCACTGAGTGTTAGTGGTGTTTGGAGGTAATCAAAAGGTAGAATAAAGCTGCACCTGGGACTCTCTGGTTGACCGATATCGAAGATTTTAGAAGGGGGAGCGCAGCTGATAGCTATTCGGACGAGTTGTTGTTTTGTGATGTTAAAAGGCTTCGGCCTTATACAATGGGAAGCTGCAAGACTGTCTGAATCACGTAACTCATGCGAAACCGTTTTAAAATCATTAGATTGAGGGCCCTCGGGGAGCCGTTGGTGTAGCAGTTGTACCTGGCTTGACCCTCCACAAATCTCTTCCTTACTTCGTGAATGTCCACCTATATGCGAAAGAGCTGACTCCGGCACTTTGGTCTGTGCATTGGATGTAGTCGCAAATTGTATACATACCCACGGAGGATCAAACAGTTTTAACTTATCATAAATCACTGGTCAGACCTTGGAAGGCGGACCCTACAGGAGCTTCCTGTCCTGACCTCAATATTACTTGCTTCATAATTGCTACTATTGGATTCACAACCACCAAGGAATTTCTACACGAATAATCTACCAATGATGGCTAAGCCATTAATGCTACATGTGCAACATGGTTGCTACCTATCTCTGCGATCCGGATTTCAATAAATTATAACAGGGTTGATATTTTCCCCAATATTCACATATCATGGCAAGGCCATTGGAATTGAAACAACACCATTGATCTATGGAACATATCCAAATATTACTACTCCTGATGACATCACCGCCAGTAATTGGCCATATTTGCATGTGTTTGGAGCACTCTCTCCATGGACTACCTGCTGATACTACATTATGCTACCTATATCTGTGCCGCGGAATTCGGGCCCTTCATCGTCGCCACAAGGAAACACAGCCCAAGTATTCGCCTTAAATGTTTGGGTTGCCACATCTACATCGACGAGTCTTTACATATACCTGCACCCTGCATTGCGTTTGAGTAAGCTGATGTTTTCCAAGTGAGTTTTATTATGCCCAGGAGTACGTTCTTGCACAAGTTCTACCTACCTACAACGAGACGATGTGGAGAGTTCGTGGAGAGAGCTACAAGCTTTTGGATCTACTTTATACATTTATCACCTGGATATGGTCTTGGAGACACTGGATTGTTCATATTGTCCTCTTAAGTCACTTCATAACTCAAAAACAACCTGACTCTGACGATTATGACTTACCTCTTTGTACCCTCTTTTTCAATATAAAGATAAAGGCATTGTTGGGCGGATTGGAGTTTTTAAAAGACGTCTTTGGCTGCTCCAAACGGAATCTTGCGGAGAGATATCATATCCTCACTTAGCTGACTTATAGAGGATATGATGAGCCAGTGTAATGGCTGGGGCAAGATTCACTCTCCCAATCCCCTATTTTTTATAATATGGAGAGTCCCTAAAATCCCCTTAGTATCAACATTCCCCTTGAGCATACGACAACTACTTTATAAATACACCAAATCTTATATTTATCTCCTACCTGGCAATCATTTATCCTAACAAATCATAATAACCTGTTTGTCTTCCAACTCTAAAAGTCTTGGGTTACCACAAACACAACGTAGGAATAACTAGACGATCACGAGGCCATAGTAATGTCAGGAATGTATGAATACGCGTTAGGTAATAAATAGATGAGAGAGTAGAGTTATTTATTTATATTTATAGAGGCTAAGAAGGGGGGAGGTACAACCCCAGGAACACCGAGTCCGATACTTACAACTACACGTGTCCCGCATTCCGTAGAATCTGGTACCCATTGCTCTGAGGCATCTACTCTTGCACGTGCTTTGATGGAAGCCATTAAAACCGTTCAACCCGTTAAGTCAAAACATTATTACGTTTCTAACTTCGATCCGTCGATAAATAACATTGAAGCATAGTTTGAAGAAGTAGATCGCGCCAGAGACGCGAACGGTTGGAGTGACCCCGAATGCCTATCGCGCGTGGCTTCTAGCTCAAAGCGGTTCAGCCGATTGGTCAGGTTAGGCCGAGTCCGTGAAAAGTGGAGGTCTTGATATACCATGCCACCAAAAAATATGATTGCTTGGGTTGGAAAGGTATTTTCGTCACTTTAAAACTTTTCGAGGGATTAGCAGGAGCCAGTTGCTGCGAGAAAACCAGAATAGTCAAATCAAACGTGTGAACAGGCAACGGCATCATCCTCGTCAATTTGGTATTAATGACTGCGTATTCGTTATGTTTTCCCAGTCAACGGTGAAGCTGGACCCTGGCATGCCTGGACCATACAATGTGGTCAAAGTTCTTCCGAGCGGATGCTACGCCCTTCGCTTGCTGAGTGGAGGTCGCAGGAAGACAACACAGGCTGCGGCGCTACACATGGTGCCATTACGTCACGAGCGGTGCTCCGAGACGGGTGCAGCCTTCTTTGAGAATGAGTTGTCTTATTGCTGTGCTAGGTGTAAGTGCTAGTCGCTATGGTACTAGACACTCAGGCAATTATTGCTGTGGCGTTCGTCGCTGCACTTATGCACATGCATGTTTACCTACGTTTGGATACGGCCTGCGTAAGGTAACCTGTAGTTTGAATACGGTCTGCTACAGGTGGTCTGTACACATGAATACGGTCTGTGTCAGACGGGTCTGCACACATGGATACGGCCTGTGTCAGATAGATCTGTACGTGTGAATACGGTCCACGTCAGATGGGTCTGTTTGTGTGAATACGGTCCACATCAGACAGGATGCGTTGTCACGCATCGATTCGTTCGTCGAATCATGTTTCAGATGGCGGAGAGTCGTCTGAACTTCGAAGAACAAGTCCTAGGCACTGGATTGGTATACCAAAAAGCTAGACGTAGCTTCATTTATTTCTTTCATTATGAAGATGGATGTGTGACTGTTGTGTGCACTGTTTATAAGTTGAACTTTGAATTAAGTAAATGCGGATCGAGAGAAAGAAATGTAAGATTGAATGCATTTACTTGGTACGTTGAGCTATTTTTAACCGGCTTACGATTTCAGATGATCATGATGACGAGAATGGTGATGAGGCTGCACCATCTGTGCCGATCCCCACCGGATTGGACATGTATTTGCTGGACATAGACCCTGAAGCTGGGCCATCGGTACCCTTCGCTGGTCCCAGCGGCATCACTCAAGAAGCTTGTGTCGTGGACGACACTCGGTCAGGAGAGGCCGTGTAAGGAATACCCCTTCCGTGGCTACCACCTACCCTACACGCCTTATAAATAGCGAGCAGATAGACGACAAGCTCTTTTTCTACTTGGCTCTCGGAACGGACGGACGGGCTACAGAATCGCTGTTGGTTGTTATTAAGGTCACGTGAGCTATTTTCCTGGTTATTGTCATTGCTATTTTCCACCTGTTTTATGTTGTAACTGATCTGGGCAAGTTTGTAATCGCTGTGTTGAAATTTAGTGCAAATAATGGTTAATTGTGATTATTTTCTAAGAGTTGTAAATTGATAATTTTGTTACGAAATATAACACGGTTTTCTGTTAAGTCTTGTTTCTTTTAATTAATTTTGGCCGTAGTTCCTAAAAATACATATAACACTCAGACCTAAAGCAGAAATTAAAATTCATCATTTCATTTTCTGCCCGACCGGGAATCGAACCCGGGACCTCTGCGTGGCAGACCGTTAACCACTGAACCACTCAGGTACATATAGATTTGACGGTATAGACAGGCATATTAATTAAAGTATAGCTCATTGTCTGTGATTGTAGGTGCTCTTGCTGGTGACTAAGCCGAGGACCACCATCCCTGCTGAGGTAGATCTTAATTAAAGATCTTAGGACCTAATTTTACCCTACCTATATCTTTAAAGGCTGAATCTAATTTAAAAGGTACCTATTTATGATTCAAGGCTGAAGACCATTTGTGGAATCAACCAAGAAGTAAAAGTAAAACACGTCACACTTGCGAGAACGACAAAAAACGCCATCTATAGAATGTTCAAGGAATTACGTACGATACGGAACGGAACGCAACGATCAGCTGGGACCTGTCACTCTGTCAATGTCATTCTTTATCAGTCAAGAATCTATGAAATCGTGCGTGTTGTGTGTATTGAGTTTGAGGAAAATAAAGGAAATGTGAAAAATTCACTTACAATAAGCGTTAAATTAAATTAAATAGTGTTTTAAGTTATCAGCAGAATGAGTCTGCCATATGAGGTCAGTGTTTAATTGATTATATATAAATGTTTTTGCTATTCTCCCAAAAGAAGTCTTTGTTGCGTACTATTCATGTTTTTTTCACGTGATTGATTATCTACCCATCGTCAATTTTTCTCACCGATATTTTCCTTTGTTGAGATCATTTGTTTTGATACGCTAACTTTTTAGCAAGTAATATTAAGATGAAAATTCACAGTGCCTGTAATTATATTTTCTCCTTGCATTTAAATGAAATACATTTAAACATACATAATACATTTCTTTAGCTGTAAGTTTGTTTTTCTTAGTTTATTTAGTTAGTTGTAAATTTGTAATTAGTAGTCTGTAGTTATTTATATCATTGTTATAATCTTTTTTAATTGTCAATAAATCAATACATTTTGTACCTATTATAGTTTTAAAGTATTTGGGAACTCAGTTGTCAATTATTTATGATGTAGCTAAGAACAGTTGTGAATTTGTAACTGTTAATCCTCGCTTTACATCTTTGCATTTCTACAAATACAAATCAAACAACAACAATTTCTAATTTAGTATTTTGTTTGTGATTTCAGATTCTGGTTTATCTTTTCAAATATTTACCAAAATCCGACCGAAAATCTGCTAGTGAGACATGTCGACAATGGTACCATGCTGCAAATGATAACCATTTTTTAAAAAACAAGTCAGTTGTGTTTTACAAAACAGCACTAAACGATGACATCACACCATTGGATATATTTTTGAATTCCTCTACATGTTATTATAATTATATCTTTTCTGAAGTGGAAATCTCCCCAAAAGTCAATAACTTTTGGGAAGCGATTGGAGAAAACATAAGATGTTTAACGTTGAAAAATTGTGATATATGTGAAAAAGTATTTGTTACTATATTACAAAGATGTGCTAACCTGGAAACATTGAATATCCAAGCTTGTAAAGAGCTGTTTATGTCAGGACGATTACTTGAAGGAAAATCAGAGGGCCTATCATCTGTGTGTCTAAGAAATTTGAAGACCTTAAGTTTATCTGGAAACCAATACCTAACTGATGCTCTTTTTAATAGATTTATATCAACAGTCCCAGCCCTGAGGGAACTAAATTTATCGTCATGTTCATTGCAGTTTCACTTGGGGTTGGTAAAGAAGTTTTATCCGCCTAGAACCGATATGTTTGTCAACCCATCTGAAAGCGTTCTCACTTTTTATTTTGTATTACAATACATTATTTCGAATGCAAAAAACATGAAGCATTTATTGTTTTCAAACACACTAATAGATGGTTCTGCACTGAAAGCTCTAGCTGAAATTGAGTCCCTGGAATTATCTTCACTGCATGTGCACTCCTGTGACCAACTTACTAATACTGGCATATTAGCTCTAACAAAGCATCAAACAAGTTTAACATCATTAGATATTGGTTTATGTACAAGAGTAACAGACCAGTCACTTGTTTACATCTGCAGCAATCTAATTAATTTGGAGTACCTTAACATCCAAAGATGTAGAGCTGTAACTAATTTAGGAGTTGCAGAATTATGTAATCTTAAAAAACTGAAGTCTCTTAATGTATCAGAGTGTGAATTGGTAAATAAAGAAGGCCTAGAAAAGGGTATTTGTGCGAGTGAGAATCGCACTCTTGAAGAATTAGATGTGCATTCCTTGAATTTAGATGAAATAGCTGTCATTATGATTTCTGAAAAACTTCCTAACTTACGTTTGCTGGACATAAGTTACTGTTTTAATGCTGTAACTGATACTTCTATTCAGGTTATTTTTAAGAACCAATTACTGCTTCATACATTGAAAATGAGTCATTGTGATAAAGTGTCTGATGCTGGTTTAACGGGCATGCGCAAAGTTGAATCTGAAGAAGGTGATGATGAGAATCGCACTATGAGTAATTATGACGAAGCTGAAGCCCATCCCAGGATATACCTAGGTTCCAGAGCTGAGGAAGAAATCATAAGAGATGCACGGCGAAAACGAGATGTAATGCTAATGTGTGAGAAGTTTACAATGGAAACCTTCTCAGGCTACTCCTTGGCGCGAATGAAATCACTGTACGAGCTGGACATAAGTAGCTGCAATAAGATAACAGATGTCAGCCTGACATATGCATTTAATTTCAATGAACTAGTTAATTTAAATTTGAGCAGATGTCAGCAAATAACTCATGAAGGGATTACGCACCTTGTTAAGAATTGTCCAAGTATAGAATATTTCAACCTCACTGACTGTTACAATTTGAAAGATGAAGCTGTAAAGGAAATTGTTAAAAATCTGAGAAGACTACAACAGCTTGAACTAAGGGTAAGTATGGCCAATAATGCATTAGATATAAAACTTCATTTTACAAAATAATTAATGATATATGTTTTTTATTTTAGGGTTGTAATCAGCTAACGGATAGGACGCTGGAAGCTGTGCGTTCTCACTGTGAGAAACTGAAGGTCCTAGACGTCCAAGGCTGTCGCTATCTCTCGCCTGAGCTCGCCTGCGACATCGGCGGCTTGCCGACGTTGCACACAGTGCTAATGTCCAAACCAGGTCCGTACATTAACGACGGCGTGAAAAGTAGATCTCAAGCTCCAACGTTTCTACCAGCGTTAATGAAAAAACTCCGTTTACATTAGTTTTTGTTGACACTTGTAATAGTCTTACCTATATAGTAACTTTAATTTATAAGCCCCTGCTCTAAGATCAGCTTGGCGTAAAATGCTTATATGGGTGAACTAAGTCTTAGTAGTGATCCCTAGAATGGGAATATTATAGTGTATTATGTATTTACTATAGATATAACTAATAATGAAACTTGTACTATAAACAACACATATAATCTGTGTATTAGCGTATAACTTTGTTTTGTTTTTACCGACATTTGTGATCATCATCATCCGAATAGTCAATATGTAATGCCAGGGTCCGCTGTCCTCTATTTCGCCCGGTCTTTAGCATCCTGGCGTCGTTATGTTGTTAGCTGTCCTTCCTACTCAACGATAGTAAACCATCGCTTTTTTGGTCTACCGCGGTCCGTCTTTCCTGACAGATTTAGGCACCTATTTGCCACATAACCTAGAGACTTACGCAGCACATTATCTTACCAGCACAGGCGAACTTCTTCTGTCTTATCCGCGATGTGTCTCGCGCCAAGTCTGCCAAGGATGTACTCGGTCAAGACTTGTAACACCGTATATCCACCGCAGCTTTTTCATATCATTGGCGAGGAGTTCGCGGACGTGCTTTGTCAGAACCGGCCATTCAAGCAGCCATAGAGCATACAGGCCCAATGAGCTCTTTGAGCTTGACAGGAATTTTAAGTTCGCATGTAACTGCATTCAGCTCTCTTTATTTGGCTTCTGAGATACGGAACTTGACATCGCAGTTGATATCTCAGGATTCGTGTAGGTTGGTTCTGAGATAAATCTTCGGAAGATATCACTTCAGCCAGGGGAGTGACGTGGATATGTGGGATTGCCCGAAAAGGACCCTACCCACTAAAACCCCTCTGTCTATCCACAGCCGCCTTTTATCGAAACACCACATGACCTCATAAATAGTTTGCACTGTGGTGAGAAGAACACATATCTATAGTAATCGGGAAGGGATTAGTATGGCCTACGTTGGTTTTGACAACAGCCCCAGTGTTGGCGTACAAGTCCTTAATAATTTAAATTACCTAACCGATTTTGACCTTGAGGCTCCACCAACTCCCTGCATATCGAAATATGCGAAATGCAGCGTTTGATTCCTACTGCTGTGGGCTTCCTTGAGGGCTCCCAGATTAAAGGTTAGATTCGCGGTGCTGCAACTCGACCTGAAGCCGTAATAGCATTCCGACACGGAGAATTGGCGAAGTCGCTAGTCATCTTCATTACCATTAGCCATTCTATTATGGTTAGCTTCATTGCCCTGTTCCAGTTCCTGTTATTTTTCCACAAGGGACATAAAGTAACCACCCTGTGACTGTGACACTTGGGAAGTATTTAATAGAAAAGACAGCGTGAAAAAGCGGACAGTGAAGGGAAAGCGCTTTCTATAATAAAGGAAACAATCTATGAAATGGGCAAAGCTGTATTTCAAATGAACAGAAGATAACAAAAACTTATATCACATATAATTTTAGTTAATTGACTCACTGGTGTCCGACAGTAAGATCACTGCCACCTTCGGCCAAAAAATCAAATTCGGCGAAACCGAAGGTTCTTAGCAAACGTCATCATTAAATTAATAATGTTATAATTATTTCTTAATATGATATTATTATTATTATTTTTGACTAAGAAATTGCAAGGTATGTAATTTTTTTATCATCTCTAGATCAACTTCTAGAGATGATTTAAATTACCTTTCTATATTATACAGTCAGTGAAAACCTTCAATATTGAAGTTTTTAAAATATTTATATTATTAATTGTAGCTTGTACATTTTTATTTATTTGATCGTTCAACTGCTCATTTAATTTCGACGTTCGCTAGGAACCTTCGGCTTCGGCCAGTTTTCGGGCCGAACCCGAAGGTTTCGCCGAAGGTGGTTTTATTGGCCGAAGGTGGCCGCACCCGAAGCCACCGTTTCGGTTGGACACTACTTTTGATACAGCTTTAATTCAGCTTACATTATTTATAACATTACTTTAATAGAAGTACAACTAAGTATAATCTAATTAAAAAATTAAAAAATAAATTAATACCTAAGTAGGTAATATTTAACAAAAAAAAGTATTTAGGTAGATGCCTATTTACTTGTGTAAGTAGGTAGGTACGTACCTCCGTGTTTAAATAATTGTTGTGGTGTGATAATTTGTTAAACATAATTAATACTTTTGTCTGTCGATAGAATTGTGTAAAGGCTTGTAAATGTAAATAATCGCGCCCTCTGGTGTGGGAGCAGTGCGGGCGGGCATGAACGCGCGCGCCTGTCTGAAGGCTGTCTCGAGCCGGCATAGGAACATTTTCGAATTTGCGATGGTCGTAGAAATTTTCGTTACCGACCATCGCAAGAACGAAAATCTCCGACAGTATTGCATATATTGCACTAGGCGGCAATAAATGGACGCACCTCCTCCTGTGCCCTCGCTGCAATACCGCAGAAACCTTTATCATTTAGTTCGTGTGATGAGAAAATACCAAAAACTGAACCACTAACTTAGGTTAAAATGTCCACGACACAAGTAATTTCATTTCAGTTGTCATAACTTCTTATTGGCGGACAGTAGATGTTTTTGACTGCCGTGTATTCATCAGTGTTTAGTGGACTACCTATTTCATTGTATCTCGTTATAGTATTAGATCCGGCCATCTTGCCTCATCTGTTATTAAAAAAATCGCGCATTATACGAAAAAATATTACTCAGCTAAGAAAAAAATATATGGGTTGCCTACTCCCACCCTGGTCCTTCTATGGGGTTACAATGGAGACAATCTACCCTCATCAGTTATTTAATCGAGTTATATGTCAAATGAAAGGTATTTCCCCTATCCAACAATATATGGTTGCCTAGGCAATGAATGGTCTGACCAACTGTCAGACCATTCATAAAATAAATGTATGAAAATTTTGAATTGAATGTTCACCGATATTTCCACGAGAGTAGGCAACCCATATATCTTTTTCTTAATTAAGTAATATTCTTTCGTATAATGCGCGATTTTTTTAAATAACAGATGAGGGAAGATATTCTATGGTAGGATCTTAGACCGTTAGTGGTATAGGTACACATACATATACATTTTTAGAATAAATTAATATACTTACCACAGATGCTTAACTAGGTTGCTTACTATCTAGCCTTTATTTGTACAATAGTAGATACTACTTTCTGGTAATGGTTTTTGTTAAATAATTTAGTTAGGAGTAGGAGGAAAATTAAGGGAAATGAGCAAATTGACTCCGCTCCAATATTAAAGTTTAATAGCTATCACACCCAAACGGCAACGATATCGGTAATAATGTTGTAATAAAAATACCTACTCGTAATATCCCTTCGTAGAAGTATAGTCATACTGTGATAACCATTGTATTTTTACCCATCACGATATAAATATCTTTCTCGAAATACCTAACATGTATTATTTATGAAATAAAATATTTAAGGCAGTATTTAATTTTGTCTTTATTCTAAAATAAGGTAGAAGGAAGAAGTTCCCGTGAACTTCTCGATTTAAAATATCCACCAAATGGCACTAAATAGCTACGGAGGCGTAAGGTCTGTTGTCGAAATACTGCCTTCGCTGTAGGACAGACAACTGTTCACACCATCTGACCTCCGTGACGTGACCCTGTTAATAGAGGAACCATGGATCACAGCTACACGTTCAGGCGACTGAATGTGCCGTTTCATCACGATCATCGTGACACGATGTTTTCCCTCACAGTATACGGCGGCTACAATATCAGAAGACCTATGGCTCAATAGCGCCATCTACTGCATTTTTTAAATGATAGCTACCCTTAGATCTGCACGCACGGGCACGGGGCGGCGGCGGCGGCGAATCGGAGGCGGTCCAAAATCTAAACAGGGTAGCTGGCGAGGTTGTTGGCGGCAAAAATTAACACAGTAATAAAATTATTTTATATTAATTAAGTAAACACGCTAAACAAACAAATAGGAGGTAAGTTATTTAGTCATTCGTAGGTACATAGGTAAAAAGCTTGGTGTCCTCTCGAAGGTTAGGCGGTACTTTACATCAAAGCAGTTGCTTCAGTTATATCAAGCACAAGTCCGATCCTGCATGGAGTACTGCTGCCACCTCTGGGATGGATCAGCCAAATATCAACTAGCGGCTTTGGATTCGGTTGAAAAACGTGCTAAGAAGATAATTTGTGACCCGCAGTTGGTTGAGGCTAGGCTGCAGAGCCTCGAACATCGGCGTAGGGTTGCGCGTCTGTCGGTCTTCTACAGGTTACATTTCGGAGAGTGTGCGAAGCAGCTGCACGACCTCATTCCGCCGGCCCCTTTCCGCCATCGGGAGACGCGATCCGGGCGAGCGCTTCATCCTTATGTCGTGGATGTTCCAGCTATCTGCACGAGCCGCTTTGCTCGACCTTTATAATGCGTACGGCTAAGGAGTGGAACGCGTTGCCTGCAAGTGTGTTTCCTGATCAATATAATCTGGATGCCTTCAAGGCTGGAGTGAATAGGCTGTTCCAAGACGGGCATGCTCCATCTTCGACCGCATCGTCACTTACCAACAGGTGAGATGGCGGTCAAATGCTTGCCTTGTAAAATATTAAAAAAAAAAAAAAAAAACTTCAATTTGTAATTGCGTGACCTGCGTATGGCGTATGCGGCCGGCGCGGCGCTACCAAATAACAATTAATTATAATTATATTATATATAACCGGACCAAGCACACTGTAGCGTGAGTTATCCATAACCAGATGGAGAGCGAATCGGCACTCGATTCTGAACACTTGTCACCGTTCGGCGGGGAGAGGAAGCGGTTGACATAGCAGTCGTAAGCTGCGTAGGATGACTGCTACCAACTTTCTCCATTGCGGGTGGTGGACCATAAGACCTAACAAGCTCAGGGAATTGGCCTGGATGGGTGCTTTGCTTACTCAGATTAAAAAAACTTAAAGTTTAATACCTACTCTCATCATCATCACAAACACTTGAGTATTGCTCATAGAAAAAGGTCAATTTTTATATCTCTTATATATGTTACGCAATGATCCGCTTTCCAAAAGACGTAATACAAAATTGAACCTTATTCTATAAGCAACACATTCCCGTTTAATCTTGCTCTCACGGTTCTTGCATCTGAATTTAGGCAAGTGTATTAAGCCTTTAAGGAATGTTTTAAGCTGTTACAAGCCATATCTCTGAATATAGAATAGACACTTACAGAAATAAAACAGCAAAATTGATGAAATATTTTATTACATCGAATTTTAAAGTAACTTAACTAT
The DNA here is from genome assembly GCA_907269095.1 of Blastobasis adustella. Taxonomy (NCBI): domain Eukaryota; kingdom Metazoa; phylum Arthropoda; class Insecta; order Lepidoptera; family Blastobasidae; genus Blastobasis; species Blastobasis adustella. Next base: position 9,175,918 of record OU026123.1, on the reverse strand, counting down.
AACATTACATGTTACAATACCTACTTAAACTAACAAGTTTGTTCATTAATATAGTAAATGTTGCAATTACACAGCGGAACTACTACAATTACACCATTCGCAAAAATACATTTTGTAAATTGGAATATTTGATCAGGACCTCGCTATTGACTACCGTACACCGACATTTTTTATTAACTAATTATAAAATCTTTTTTCATTACCTTATTGAAAGTCGAAAAGCTTAAAAGGATAATAAGTAAAAACTCAGTAAGTAATCTCTAAACAAAAAACTGTCTATAATTCTAATTCGTGAATTTACTGGGTTCAATTTAAACTTACTCCGATGATTTTCGCATGCCAACGTTCTTCTAACTTAACTCACAAAAATAACTAATTGCACACTGACCTAATCTAATATTTAATGTGTAAGGTTTCCCTTGTAGACGGGAAATAGGTACATATTAAAGATACAGCAGTAGACAAAAGGTAAGTAATTCTTTCTTTTATGCACTAAAATATTACTTAGAACCTTAATCTTAATACAATATCATCTTAACTGGCATTTTAACGATTATAATAATGTTTAATTGTGAATTACTAGGTATGTGATGTAAGTCATTATCATATATTAATGTGCAAAAATGTAAGATGTAAGTTTATATTGGATTTAAATTTACATCTGTTCATCATCTGATCATCCTCACAAGAACAAATTACAATTATGTAAAAGGTATATATTATATTATGTACTACGTGAATATGTGTGTGTAATTTCACAAATTGAGGAGTCAATTGAGGATATACTTATAATATTTCCTCTTTAAATAATATTTATAGGGCGGAACTATATGATAATATAATGTTACAGATATATGTAGAATGTGGCTAAAATACATGAGATTAATGTACATGTACTAATCCTAAGATCTGGTAATATTACAGTTAATTATATTATTAACATTAGGGCTATATACAAACCATCATACATACAAATCTACTTTCCAAATATTAACAAAAATAGTGCGAATATACAAATTTGGTTCATGTTGAAAGTTATAATTAGTTATTATGAATGCAGTAATCTTGTTTCGGCAGTGAGACATAAAAGTGAAATTTCAGAAATATTCAGCTACTTTTAACTGTGTTTCGGTGATGCTGGCAACCCTTTGAAACTCATGTTTGGGTTATTATTATTTAGTTCAATAATATTGTTATGACCCCTTGTTGAGACGTGTGTTTAGCTAGTAAAATAATATTATGTAGGTATATCCGGGAAAAGGCGTGATATCTGTTACGTGCTTCCAATGTGTATATCAACGATTATATCCTGTATAAAACAGTTGGTGGAAATGCTAATGGCATAAAATAAAACAGTTAAATAAAAATAAAACCATATATCGCCGTTAGATGGCATTGTCTTGTGAATTTAGATTGTAGCTGCTTTAATTTTATAATAATAAGTATATATTCTAAAACATGTAGAAATCAATTTCGCGTTTAAAGAAACCCTCGAAAAAGCTGGATCAAAGTCTCGAGTCTAAACTAATCAAACCACCATAAGTTATAATGGGGGCTGTCGCGCGACCAAAATCCACTAGATGTCGCCACTGCCGAGTAAGGTCCGTTGCCCAAATACGTATCGCTATTGGTTAGAATCAAACGTTCAAAGTTGACAGTTGGATTTCAGCCAATAGAACGGAGTTATTTTGACAGTGACAAGACCTTACTCGACAGTGGTGCCAACTGGTGAGCACAAAAATGATAGCCCTTATTTGATCGCCCCGCCCTCAATGGGTATGCGGATCATGAGTCATGGCCAACACGGGCTTCGCCTACGCAATAAAGTACGATCATATTATTAGGTTGCACAAAGGACTGATTGTCCCGATATGGCAAGAAACTACCAGCAGCCTGAACAGCTACCTACTCAAACCACAGAAAAGTAAAGAAATACAAAAGAAAGAGGATGACATTTTAACGGTGGTTAAAACAGTAATCCTTACTTACGCAAAGTTTCATTGAGAAACTGTAATTGTACAAACGTTTTTACATCGTTCTTTCACAAAAATTTGTTGGTACAGTCAGCTGCAAAGTGAACGGACCAATTAAATGTATACTGGAGGGCCCGTTCGCTCTGTAACTGTCTGTACGTGTCATACTTATTTAAAACCCTGTCAGACTGCAATATCAACAATTTACTCTATTCATTTCACAGCCGCCGTTAATTACTTTACTTCGCTCCATTCTAGTCTGACACAGGCATCATATAAATCTCTATCGTTAGGGTAAAACTACAACGCAAGCAATAACATAAAGTAAAACTCTCACAGGAATCCAACCAACAACCGATAACTCTTATGAAATAAAATAAAAACGCATCGTTCCGAACACACAAATGTTAGTTGAGAAAACCCACTACGGTGAATCGGTAGCTAGATAGCCTCGCGGCCGCACTGGTCTGCAGTTGCTATACAGGGCGGTGTTTGCACCACCGCTAGTCCAAATGCAACTGTTCGAGCAGCCAGTCTATGCCGACCAATCACCTCTTCAGGGGTCGCTTCTTGCGCTTGTGCTGCAGGGCGTGGGCTCATGGTCGCCGGGAGTACGCGGGCGACCGCAGCTCCACCTGGGGCGTGTTCAGCGTGACGCTGGCCACGCTCGGCGCGGGCGACGCCTGACTATCCTCCGCTTCTAACTCCGGCATGCTTATATCGTCAAAGTCTGGAATATTCCCTGTGTACGACATAAGCTGATTCCCTTCCGCTGAAAATTTCCCCCAAAAAATAACGATTAGTGTAAAATACGACAACAGATCACACAATCTAGTTGTCGGTTTAAACAGGCGTCGTAAAATTGTGTTTCATTAATTTTACAGTTTTAAACTGAATTGCTTACGTGTACGTTACAATACTACAACAACTAATTCAAACCATGTACGCCTACAAGAATTTCTTTACTCTATTTCTATTTCAACTTTGTAAATTATGACGAATACAAGCGTAAGTAAAAAATTGAAGAGTTATATTAATGAACTTAATATGAATTAAGTGGGTAACTATAAAAATTTGCAAACGCTACTACAGATATACACTGGGTCGCAAAAATAACGAGTCACATAGTAAAACTGCAATATCTTCCAAAGTTATATACATAGATCGCTCGCTCATAGCTACATTCGATAAATCAAAGTCACATGCTGCTAATTTGGTTAATGAGTATATTCAAAACGTCGGTATTAGGTACCTCCATGGAGGGGCCAGCTCGCACCCAAGACTTAAGAATGGGACAAGGGAGGAGCTTGGGAGATGCGTTAGGCAATGCCCTCCAGCTCCAGCTACCTTACACGAGTTCAATGAGTGTGCTAGTTGAAGAATGTCGTATTAAAAGTTTGTTGGTCACTTCGTCTTAATGAAGTGATACGGGCTCGTGGAGGAAATATAATAAAAAGTATTAAAACGACAAAAAGGTTTTCCTTTTTAAGATAAACTGCGAAGTGTAGTTTTGGAGTCTTAAGTTAGAAGTGGTTCTTTTTTTGTATTTACAAAATGTGTTATATATTTTCTTTAATATATTAATCAGTCATCTACAACATTCTATAGTTTCACGCATTAATCTTATGTATTTAAGAAACTATCACGCTTTTTATTAGCACCCCGGAATTTTCGCGGCCCAGTGTATATTAATAATTAAGATAATTTTATTTTAAACCCAATCCAACTTTACTAAAAGATGCAAAGAAATGATAACTTGGATATTAACAGTGGGTACAGGCAGATCTATATACACGAGTATGACGTCTAACTTCAGGCAAATGCATGATAATTGATAGATAGTAGTCTTAAATAATTTAACCATATTATACCCGCATTTACCCAATTCAGTGAAAAAAAAAACTTAGATGTATTTAGGCTAAAACGGGATACAGATTTACTTGGAAAATATCTGGAGAAACCGTTAACGATCAGCGAGGCGCACGTTACTTAAAATTATGTACTTGATATTAAAAGAAGGTTTGATCAGCGAACAACTAATTAATTTATGCAATGTACCTATATTTTTTGTTTACAAGGAATCATTGATAAACTGTTCTTTTCTTTGGCGATAAAATAGTTGATCACTCGCCATAGTCGCTCGTCGAACAAAAAAGTGCCTACAGTGCATAGGTACTATTTATATTGAGATCTGTAAAAACGACACTACCGAACTACAAAGTGTCAAACATGCAATCTAATATACTGGTATCAAAAATTTAAAATGAATAAAATCATTCAGTTTTGTACCGTCATCCTCAGAATGGAAATCCTGGTTAAAATTGTCCGCACTGCTTTCATTCGCAATTTCACCTTTCAGCTTCTTTGCTTTAATTAACGACAAAAACATTCAACGTTAAACGTCTAGAGTAAAATTACTTAAATTTAACATCACATCAAACAATACGACTACGCCACCAAAGTACTATGAATAGCTTAATTCTGTTTGGTGTTTAATCACCAAGACCTTAGTCTACTTTACTGTGCTCCCCGGCCTCGCTTCGGTCTGTACTACTCTGTACCTAATTGTCGGTTCCTGATAAGATAGAAAGCGATTTAGATCTAATAAATAAAATGTAGCACTGAGTTGCATAAATTCAGTTCCAGAAATCCTCACTGACACAGCCTAGTAGACTTTTTGGAAAATTAGTCCCTAATCCCCACCAGATGGTGTTTATAAATAAATAAAAAATAGGTCTAATTATTTATCAAAATAATTGTGTCAATATGTCAAAGAAAGAAGATTAGGTATCCCCCCACTTTCGTGGTCGCTAACTTAGATTTGGCATACCCACACGATCCTAGATGGAGGGAATCTTTTGCGGCAAATAATGCAAGCAGAACCACTTTTTGGATCCTCTATTTAAGTGATAAATCATTTTATTAAATACTCCATCTGGTGGCGATTTATAGGGTTATTTTTTATTTAGTGTTTAGGGATTTTTTGTAAAAAATATGTCAATTCAGTAGGGATTTTTGGAATTGAAAACCAACCCGTTTTGAAATCGGCGTTCGGGTTGGAAATGATATAGGTACATTTCCGACCCCAAAGGCCAGCAACAGAATTAGATAATTGTAGCAGAATATCGCATAAACGAACATCAATAGACTGAGCCGAAGCATCCTTATTGTGTAATCTTGCAATGCAATGCTCATCTTCGTATCATGTAGTTTTACGTTTCTGACACTATGCGATAGATTGATGGGTCTGGTAATTTGAGTATCCAGTCATTTGCGAAATGAAATGTTAGTCTTTTGCGTAACCAGTAATATACGAAGAAAATCATGGTCATCCGCGTATCAGGTAGGTAATTTGCAATTCTGGCAGTATGCGTTGAAAATCTACGGCTAGGCTTCAATTCTACCTGAACCAGTTTGTGATTGGCTTCAACATACCAAACATACCAAGCATACCACAGCATGGTAATGGTTGTATATCTTATCTGTTAGATTATCCCTATCTCTCTGTCGCATGGTTGGACCCAATGACAGGCAGAACAGACCATGTGATTTGAGGTGGGTACGAAATCTTACACAATAAGAGCTGCTCCCAACGACTGAAGCTACCATTTGAGAAGGGTCTACTAAAGGTTTCAAAAATAATTAAATATAAAAAATCCAGGCCGTCTCTTAAATGGTACTCTTATAAGCATACTTAATTAGTTCAATAGAATTAGGTTTTTTAACTACTAAAATAGTCTGTGCTTTCAACAACGGTTTCGGTCAGTTTCGAATGCCTATTACGTAGAAGGCTTGTCTCACTTATTTTAATTTGTTAATAGTGTCATATTTCTATTAAAACTATTTTCATATTTCAATTATTAACTATTTTACGGTGACGGTGATTGTGATAAATGATGCATGAGTTACAAAACGATGAAATATCAAAATTGTATTCCCTAATTAATTTTAAATTTTTGTGTCAATCCTCTTGAGAGTCACGTGGATGCGGCAAAACTGGTAGCTGGTATTTCAGATCTTTACCAAAATATTCCAAACGCTATGTCGATATGATGGAGACATCTTGAAAAGTTGAAGTTGGTACAGCACAGCTACTTTGCCAGCGTAGCATCGCTGTTAGATATCAGCCAATCAAAATCAAGCATCGGTAACTGTTTTGTTGTATCTATAATTAACATAAACGTGAAAGTGTGATTTATAAATCTTAGCTTTTCAGATACCTTCGATATATTCGATCAACCACAACTACGGACATTGAAAAATAATATGAATTTTAAATAGCTTCTGTTTTTACACATTAGGGAGGTTATTACGGTCCGTTGAAAATATGAATTGACAGGTTGCTAAATTAGTGTGACAGTCATACATTAACTGTTTGCTAAATTAGTGTGACAGTCAAACAATAACTGTGCCTCTCTCTGTTTATCTACTCTGGACAGTCTGGAAAGACAGAAAAACCAGCAATATCAAAAAGGGTCAAGGTATTAGAGATAGGTACCAAATAAACCAGAAAGATCAGAAAGAAGGAATTAGAAAAAGAATTATATGAAATGCCAAATCGAGCAGTTATCTACATAAAAATGAGTTGTAACAAATATTGAATTGCGAGGTAAAATAACTGAATGGACGGTTACATGTAGGCAACTGTTAGCAATCTGAATTGGCCGATAAGAAACCACATTTTAATGCGGCGGTACAACCTATCTATTGTATAATTATTTCCTAACACTAGCCTATAAATAGGATGTTTTACCAAGTACCGTCACAACCGCAAGCGTGTACTCGTAAACGGTTGGGAATTTGAAAAAAATTACAAAGTGGAAGTGCACCGACATGCCAAACAGGAACTCGTTGCTCATAGAATAAGGTTCATTGTCGTATCACGCGTTTTAGAACGCAGAGCGATGCAAAATGTGTGGAGAAGTAGTAATTTTGAAAGATTTGGCTTATTATTCAAAATTGTCCCTTGAATAAACAATCTAATAGGTGATGCTGTTAGTTTAGTTATAAAACTACATATTTGTATAATAAAAATTGTAGTCGACACTGCGAATCCTGAGATCTAAGCGATTAAAACCAATTTCTATAGGGCAGTCCTTGATTTATTTTTTACAATGCCAATAGTATTCCAAAAATGTATTCGTGATACTTTTAAAAATAATTCGTTTTGATGAAATGGACGTCATGCTTGCCTTAAAATTTGTGTAATAGGAGATATTTCCGTATCACGCTTGTGTCCTGTCCTGGCTGGATGATTTCGTTTACGGCGACTGCATCCGTTTTTGTTGTTGAAGTGCCCGCAAGTGACTTATATTTTTGGGAAAAGGGTATTGAGACTCACCATACTTCGAATGCACTTGTGCGTATCACGGACTTTCAAAATCACGCCAGCCAGTGCGATTCACGCTTGTGCGACACTAAACCAGCTAGTTGTAAATACATCTGGACCCGGACCCGGACCCGGATTCACCCGGACCTGGACCAGCAGCAGGTGTAGGCCCAGATCCTGTTTGTACTCACTCCCTGAACCGCCATGCTGATTGATAGACTCGTCATTATGAAATACATTGCCCGCAGTAGTTAGTTGTTATGTCTTGAACACTCTTGGACGACATTCAAATTTTCTCTAGTTGTAGTTGATCGAAGGAATGCCTAATAAAGTAATACGTGAAGAGTGCGTAGTACGAGATCACGTTTTTATCATGTAGTAATAATCTCGTGTTAACGCATATTTCAATGTCCGCTAGGGACGATGTAGGTAGTATTTTCATACATACAAACACGTTTACACGAAATCGCCGTAGCCGCAAACATGTTCAACAATCTCGTACTACCCATACTGGTCTAAGATCTGACCATAGAATATCTTCCCTCATCTGTTATTAAAAAATATCGTGCATTATACGAACGAATATTACTTAATTAAGAAATAAATATATGGGTTGCCTGCTCTCACTCTGGTCCTTCTATGGGGTTGCCATGGAGACAATCTGAGTTATATGTAAAATGAAAAATATTTCTTTACCCTATTCAACAATATGTAGTTGTCTAGGCAAAACTTCGTCAGAACGAAAATATCAGTGAACATTCATAAAATAAATGATATTTAATATATTCATGTTCACCAATATTTCCGTTCAGACTAAGCCAACCATATATTGTTGGATAGGAGAAAGAAATATCTTTCATTTGACATATAACTCGATTAAATAACAGATGAGGGTAGATTGTCTCCATGGCAACCCCATAGAAGGACCAGGGTGACAGCAGGCAACCCATATATTTATTTCTTAATTTACTAATATTCTTTCGTATAATGCACGATTTTTTTTTAATAACAGATGATTTACGATGTTACTGTGGCCGGATCTCCTACTATACGGTGACATACATCGCAGACTTTTGAGTTTTAATTTACCAGATTCAAATGAATGCTGTCTGTATGCATTACACTTATCTACTCTGTGAGTGAATAATATAAAACTACAAAGAAAACACTGTAAACTCACCATTTGTGGGCGTCTTCGTCCTATCGTCGACAGGATTATAAGAGAGTCCATAAAATGGGTCATCAGATCCGAATAGCTGAAATGAAACGAAAAGTATTTCAATGCGTATTTAAAAACGAACTAAATAGATTGATTATATTACATATAAGTACAGTATCAACATGTCAAGCTAAATGGAAATTATCAACAATATCAATTTGTAATAATAACACAACTGCAACAAAATACTCATTACATTACTTCAAATACCCTTTAGAAATTAACTAGTCTTTAAATTATCTTCACTATAATAAACACATTAAAATGTTAACAAGCCTAATAAAATTTAGAATGCATTAGAAAGTTGTTAAGGCATCGCTGGTCCAGATTAAGAATGTTACTAGCACTATGATTTTACACATTAGACACATCCATCATTTGTCTAAATTTATGATTTTCGAGATACATATTTCGAATTTTAGGAGGAAGTGGAAGTTCGGACCAAACTACTTTGCAATATGTGATAAAACATTATTCGTCTAAAAGAACTATCAGTTTATAAAAGTATTATTACAATATCCGAAAACATGATAAATGATAAGTTAAGAGAGCATGCTACAATGCTAATGCAGCTGATGTTACGTGAACAAACAAGTAAGTACTGTAAGCGTGGAATATTGATCCTGCAGATATACATATTTTGTTTATTACATAATGGTTTGTAGTGTGGTCAGACGTTGGAATGGCGAGAGACAGCAAATGTGCCGCTACGCCGTAATCAGGATTCTACGGACAACAAAAAAGTCATGTATTTCATCGAATCGAGGCATGCCGAGACTGTGTCGGTCGCGGGTTTCATAACACGCCGGCCGCGTCGAGCGGAGGCGCGAGAGTGACGCAGCTTGTTTGGTACACACGGCGGCGGTATCAATATTATTACACCACAGCCGGCCGGTTACGCAGGCAGCGGGGGCGGCGCGGCGGGGGGAGTCGGAGGCACACGACGGCACACGCGGCCGCAACACGTTGCCTGCAACGTGACCGCCCGCCTACCAACCACCGAGAAGCCCGCGCCCGCGACCCAATTCCAACTTACGTGAACATCAAAGCCCTATGACGAGCGTCGAAACCCCAATTTGTTGAGATTGTTATCGAAAATATACTCACTCCCAGCAACGTGTTTGTATCAAATGCGTAACTGTCGCTCCGTAACAGCTCCCTTAACGACTCGAGGTCCGTTTGCATTGAATCCAAATGATCGTCAATATCGTTCCTGGAACATTTATTCAATGATCTTTGTCAATTATAAAAGTTGATTTATATTATCAATAACATAAAAGCATGTATAAAACGATAACAATCAGTTAATTGTATGATTTAAGCTTTATTTTCATATGAAAATAATAAATTGCAATGGATTAAGATTATATTAAGATTTTTCATTATTGAAATAAATTAATTGTCAAAAAATACATCATAAATCCCATCACCGACAATTTAGTGCTATAGGTACAATTAACATTTGGTATATTATAAATATTTATCAAAACGTTTAGCGAAAAAAAATTTGTAACACTTGTTTTCAATAAATATGTACAATAGGCCGTATTATGTGCATCATTTCATTAAGCATTATCACGAAACATACTTGTTTGAATTTGATCCAAATATAGAGGACAAATCCTCACGGTTTTTGGCGATGTTACTCCTATTCCTTAAACATTGAAATAATATTTAGTATACACATCATTTTATTTTACCATTTCCCAAAATATGTCTTTTGGAATACTTAAATTGATTGGAATGGAAAATACTCACATTGATTGTAACCTGTTTGTATTCGCGGCAGTATTATTAACTGTAGCAAGACTCATATTATTCCAGTCCAAATCGTCCTGAAGTTCTGTCTTAATATCAGCCAGATTCAAAGTAGGATTATCTTGTTTGTTCATAACTTTCTTAGACTTCTTTGAAGATTTGTTATCAGCCGTTTTCTCTAATTTAATACCACCAAGCATTTTATCTTTTGTTGTTGATGGTATAGGATCCACACCGAGCATAGGCCAGACTTGGTCAGTCGTACCACTCACTACATTCTGAATTAAGTCATCGGTTGCTGTCACTCCTGCATCACTGACTGAGTCGTCACTGGCAAAAATCTCTGCAGGTAATTTTAAATCAGCTGCTGGAGTCATTCGGTTAAAATTGGATGGAGAAAGCATGGTTCTGCTGTTTGTTGGTACACTTTTGTTTACGGTACTTCGAGGATTTGCTTTCGATGGGACTGAATTGTTTATTTTGATATTGCTGATTAAAGGAAAATTATTCTGAGTATTGACTGTACTGGGCATGGGGGAAGTTGCTGCAGCTAGAGGAGATGGAGATGTAACTATTGGCACTGACTCGGTGGATCTCAACTGCCCACTATTTTGAACAATTGGAAAGACCACTCTTGTACCACCTAAAATTAAAAATAATTAGAATAAAGACGACAAAAAATGTAAAAAGTAGGTTGTTACTGTCAAAAATCTCACCAGCTTCTGCATCTTCACCATCTTCTAATGTAACATGGTACTGTATAGATGTTGAAGGATCTGATGGACTGTTTGTGTTTGGAGCAGTGTTTGATCCAGGTGGTATATCTATATAAACATAGTTACTTGGATCAAAGCTATCTTGTGATGCCTCATTTTGCAGGACGTCATCATGAGCTAACTCATGTATTGTAGGCCCATCCTCCTAGAAAAATAGATATATATCAGATTTGTCTTCAGAGAAACTTTAAAAATTATTAGAATCATTTAGTAATATACTTATTTTATTAGAAGATAAGAATTACAATATAAATTAGAATAGTATGATCGAAAATAATACCAGATTATCTTCATTTATGTCTTCCAACAAATCTTTATCAAGTTTCACTTGCTTCAACTTCCCAGGATAATTGGTCTCTGTATTGTGAGCTGCATTGTTAATCATCAACTGCCATGGCCTCTTGACTCCCACATTAGACGTGCCAGTCTGGGCAGGCCTGGCCGGTTGTACAAGGGACATCAGGAACTGGATAAGCTGCAATATTATAAACCATATTTATTAAACCTGAATGAAATGAAGACTTAATCAATTTTAATCAATTATTTCCATACATTGTTTACTATCTGTTGCTGTTTGATATGTTTTTGACGTAGAATAGCCACCTCCCTCCACAATGCTTCATTTTCCTGCTTCATAGCACTGAATTTTGCATCTAGGTTCTCTTGTTTACCTTTCATTTGCTTAACATCTGATAAAACTTTATTCATCAGTTCTGGTTTTAACAGAATTTTCTCACCACTTTCATTACTAGTGACAATAGACTTTGGATTAGCAATTTTTCTTTTAATATGCTCCAACAAATAGGCATGGCCTCGCATAAAACATGGGTGGGAAAATTCAATTTCATCTTTTTCATATCTTAATCCTCCATTCTCAACAGATGTTATTTTATGAAATCCATACATATTCAACTGTCTGATGAAGCTTGCCATATTGTTATGCTTATAGTATAGAGGCAATAGTTCTCTTGCAAAATCAGCTTGGTTTTTAATGACAAAAGTTTTTCCAGGCTGTAAAAAATACAAACTTTTTCATAAATTTCTGATCCTTAAATGATATCCTAATATATTCTTCTCTTATTTCTTTTAATTGCATCTCATAGTTTTACAATTTTGTTATTAAAATATATTATATTATAATATTGCTGAAAAAATTACTTGTTTTAACCATGGGGAAGCTAACTTGGGACTACCTTTGCACAAATCCTATTAGAAATAGTTTCATATTCCTATTAGGTAGGCCCTGCTCTATTTACTACTAATTACTTACAGATGAAGGACTGTGTAGTCAATAGCCTGGCGTTGTAAGGAAGCATGCTATAAAACGTGACTTCAAACTATTTATTTATGTTCACAGACAGTCAAGTTTGTAGGGTCATATTTATATGGAATTTTTGTGTAAGATAGGTAGGGACTTAAGTTTATTTGTATGGTTTTTATCGGAGTGACATCCACTGAGTATTAATTACATAAATTAGAGAAATTAAATCAAAACTCACAGGGCTCCATGAAATCAAATGGTTAGTCTCTGAATCATTAACCAATTTCCACAACTTTCCCAAAAAAGCAGGAACTGTAGCTCCAATTTCTACAACTGAACGCATTTTGTGGAACTTTTATATCTGCTTTTCGATTAGAAAGTTTCACTCTTTACCGAAAATTTGCAATTTATCGTGTAAAAAATATGTAAAATCTACAATTCGCCATTAGTGACACACTATGACAAAATTATTGACAGATAGCGCACGACAGACAGCACTTGACGCACACGAGCACATCCGAGCACATCATGGTTCAATTCGGAAAAAGCAAAGGGATCTAGCTCATACAGCCAAGTCTTCCATAATGAACTGTTATAATACTTTGTCTAATTTAGCCATAGAGAATTTTTTTTATAGTGAATTTAGCATAAAATTTAGCATGGGAGATTTTCCGAGAACCGAAAATAACTGTAGATGGCGTAGATTAAAAACGATTCTCAAAAATAAATCAAAATAAGATCGTTGTATGTATTAAAATGAAGATACTTGGGATCTGTGCTTAGCTCAACCGGGGACATCGATGGCGACGTCAAGGCCCGAATATCCGCTGCTTGGGCCAAATGGCGGGAGGTAACAGGTGTCATTTGTGACCCCAAAATGCCGATAAAGTTGAAGGGACAGGTCTATAAGACCATCGTTAGACCTGCTCTTCTTTACGGTAGCGAGAGTTGGACCCTTTTAGAGCGACACAAGCAGGAGCTGCGTGTCACGGAAATGAAGATGCTGCGGTGGATGTGTGGAGTTTCACGGAAGGATCGGGTTCGAAACGCCCACATTCGGGATAGCCTTGGCGTCCGTGACATCGCAGATAAGCTGCAAGAGTGCCGCCTTCGATGGTATAGCCACTTCTTGCGCAGACCGGCAAGTTATGTGGGGAACAAATGTCTGGCTATGCCGCCCCCGCCGAGCACGGGAAGGAGAGGCCGGCCCAAGAAGCGATGGCTTGACGTAGTCAAGAACGATATGCGTGCCAATAAGCTCACCACGAGAGATGCCGAAGACCGAGCGAGGTGGGCCAGGAATAGCAGGAAGGCAGACCCTGGGCCCTCGCGTGCTGCGCGGGGACGAAACCGGGACATGACGCCAGGATGATGATGATGTATTAAAATGTAGACATTTTACGCTATCTTCTTAGAAAAGGTACTAAAACTAAGTATCTTTTCACGAAACAAGTCGTTTACTAAATTCAATACTTGAGTCTGTCTGAACAGCGACATCTAGTGAGGCACGCCAATAAAATATCTACCACACTTTCACAGTAGCTGTCCGAAAATCCCTCATTGACAGCTCATAGTAGGGGTGGGGTAGTGTAAAATCGTTAATGAATCTGTTCGATTATCGATTTTCATTCTTATAGAAGTTGGAATCGATTGTTGCACTCGTACAAATAGTTACAAAACAAACTATCTGTTTTTTTTTAAACACGTTTTAATTAATAATTTATTAATACGACAATAAAAACCCTTCCACAATGATGTGCGTATTTTTATCCGGTCGGGTATAGATGAAATAGGTAGGTAGGTATACGCATATAGGTAGAATACGCGTGAGTCGAAATTTTTATTGTGAAAGGTATCTTAGGGAGAAATCCAAACAAGGAACAAGAACCTACAAAAAATAATATAATTAACTAAAAGTTAATTTTAAATGTTCAATTATTTTATTTGAAAACCGATTATTGATAGTTTGTTGTTGTTCGTTATTTGAGGCATTTCACTAAAGGGGCAGTACCCATCTATGTAGTACGACATAATCCGTAGTACACTTTATCGAAAAGCAATAGGTGAATCCTAGCATCCATGGGCAGATGCTACACGCTCGATATTTATCGCGATACGTAGCGTCGATACGGATAATTGATTTCTGGTTTTCTAGAAAACCTGTGATCTGTATCACGATCCATGCGTCCTACACACTCGATAAATATCGTGATCCAGGATGCGACCAAACCACAGTTCAAAATACGCTGTCACTGTATACATAACATTTACATGTAGATTTCAATAGACAGATAATGTATTATAGATATTTATCCATGGATATTCCATGAAATGAAAATATATGGTCACCCTATTAGAATGAGACAAACAGCATCTGTAGCCGTATTCACAATAGTTCGATTCGGATTCGGATTCGAAAAATTTTTCGAATGACCTTGAAAATGACAGTTCAATTCGAAAGTTGTCTATTATTCGGAAATTTTTACGAATGCTATTTAGCTCGCGGGAAGTTTTTGTGAATTGTGGATTAGAACGCTTTTCTTGGAAAATGCAGTTTGTACTGGCGCTATAACACCGTAATAGGATAAAGGCGAAGCAGAGAGCCGATACAATGCACCTAAATCGGCAAATAAGGGATTTGTCGAACCCATTTAACATGCACAACTTTAGTAGGGTTTATCGCTTCTCTGCGGAGACTGCGATCCGCATTATAGAAGATATAAAGCCCTATTATCCTAGGACCTCATATGCTTGTGCGATTCTGGTGGAATTGAAAGTAAGTATGACAAAAATTGTGCTAAACGCTGAAAAATAACCTAAATTTTTTTACAATAACAACAATACAAAACCATTGAAAATATCTGTATTAATTTCAGTGTCTATGTGCGCATAAACCTACCAGACGAAATGGAAACTGAGGATAGTGATTCATTTGCATCTGCCACTAAATTTGAAGAGAGGGATATATATAGGCAGAGGCACTGAGGGTGAGAAGGCAGTTAGTACAGAGGCTCTGCCATTGATTATGGTTAAGTGTCTCTCTACAATAACTTGGTTGCAAAAGCACCAGCGTATCACCTTGGCTGTTGGGACTATATTAAAAAACACGCTGTGAAAATTGTAGTGTTTGTTCTGAAGAAATATTTGTCTTAATGCCTACAGCTACTTTCTATCAACGCACCGCTCGCCTTCGGCATAGTTCATCCTCACATTGTGGTCCCAAAGACACATGCGAGGTCTTCAAGAAAGTGGGTAAAAGGTTTTTACAGTGTCGGCAACATGGAAATTTTACCACTGGAATTGCAAATGTCCATAGATTGCGGTAACTGTTTACCATCGGGCAAACCACAAGCCTGTCTTCTTTGTTTTCTGAACATTGAAATGTTTTTTTTAGTGGTCCTATATGCACTATCTGTAAATTTTTTATATCTTTCCTTTTATTTCTGTTAAGTTTAAATTAGGTAACTAATTAAATTATTATTCATAAAAACGTTTATTCTCTTTTTCTAATTATAATAACCCTTACAAACCTTCTAAGAAATTAAAACTGTTCGTTTTTACTTACAACAGTACCGATCAGCTGATCACATTTTTATAGAGTTTAGTTCAATGAGTAGGACATTCCTTTTGCGAACTTCTTACACCCTTACTGATATAGGTATATTAATAAAAATATATACAGGTGTAAAAAATACTTTACTAATTATACTTTTAAAATCACAATTCATTTACTAATTTAAATTAGACTCAGTAAAATCACAGCAAAAATTAAATGATCACTACCTTATTTACTAATAACCTAATTATAGGTACATTTAAAATCACAATTCAGTTGCTAATTTAAATCACAGAAAAAATGCTGTCTTAGTGCTTTTTGTATTTTCAAAGTGTAATTTGGTAAGTGATACATACAAAAGCATATCTCAATTATGAAATTTCTTTAAAAATCAACCTACATTGGTAATTATAACTTTAATTAACAGTACAGTTCCTAATTTAAATCAGACTCAGTAAAAATGAAATGATCACATAAAACTAATAAAATAATAAAGTTGAAATTTAGTGAGTGGTGGGTAATCAAATTTAGGTAATCACTTAGTTAGATTTTCTATGGCAGTTGCGATTCGGGTGAAAACCTCTACAAGATTTTCTATCGCAACGGCCTGTCTAATTATGCCCTCTGACACTTTATTCACCGCTGCGGCTTGCACTTCGGCTGCTTCAGCTTGGCGTTGAAGGGCATTAAGCATTGGGTCACCCCCACCAGAGAAGGTCCACCACCAGCGCCAGATTTAGATACCCGAATTGTATGGGCTTTATTTTTTATATCTGACTTCCAGTCCTGCCAAGTCTGAAAATAAATACCAATTTAATAAATATATTATATTCAACCTACAACAACTTATGTTATATTCAAAATTAATCAATATTTACTTCTTCTTCGACCTTCATCCATTTGTCTGCAGTTTTAGTTGCACCATTACCGATAGCATTCAATTTTACGGCGAGGTCCGCTAACAATTTTTTCTTTTCCCTTACTGCGTCTGGGCAATTCAGTCAACCCGTTGCGAGTGCGGGATGGGCCCGCATGTATTCTAACATCGCCACTCGTTGGCCGTATGATGTACGTGATGGCTGGAATCGCAAGAAAACAGGCAGTTTAAATAGCTATTTATCCAAAATTCAATCACCGAGTTTGTACTTGATTCAAGTGAATAGGTACTATAAATATTTAGTCAGGTACTTACTGTTAACATGGTTTCTTCGATTAGATTAGATACGAAAGGGTAAAAATTAATTTAATCACTAAACTAAATCGCTCGAAGAAAAACGGGGAAACTTTTTTGAAAACTTTAGTTTGACAATATTTATGTGTTCATAACGACAGAAAGAATTTAACTTTCAAATAATTACTTTATATTTTTGCAAATTAACTTCAAAGAAAAAAATATTCTACTTATAAACAATTAAATATTATATAAAAATTAATATATAGAGCGAAATATAACTTAATAATAGCATTTTTTACAAATTTATGTTATTAATTGCCAATAATCCATTTTTCAATCAACAAAAGTGTCTTCGTAAACGCTCTTCTTTTCCGAGGGAGAACCATAGACATTTCCCATTCGATAGAGTTTCCGTGGCCGAATATTCGACAAAGTTTTCGAATCATTGTGAATACGGCTACTGGTCTACACCTCTTGCTCGGCTCGTTTTTACCCGAAGAGTGCTCAGTCCTGTTAAATATGACAAGTCCATGGCGGATGCTACACACACGATATTTATCGTGATACGTGGATTACGATCCTGGATCATGATATTTATCAAGTGCGTAGGACCCACGGATCGTGATACGGATCAGAAATCCACGATCCGTATCGCAATAAATATCGTGTGCGTAGCATACCCCATAGGCGTGAGCCAAGGACGAAGAATTACTGAGCTGTCAAAATTATCATCCTAAAGAGCACACTATGTCCCGGGGGTGGTACCGCCTATCTGCAATTGAACGCCGCCATTTTGATCGCATCCTATGGAATGACGTCGAATGCCGTTCAATACCCCAATAAACTTCAAGGCCGCAGTCACGTTTTCAGTGGTTCTTACTCTACTCCCCCACAATATCATGATAGCAATGATGTAACAAAGGGCTTATTTTCTTATTTTATTCGTTTGCCCGAATTGATTCCGAGCGCTCGTTTCCGCAAGGCGAGTCACTGGTAAAGCCGTAATGTTTCGATCACGAGTTTGCGAGTACGTCACGTACGTAGCTGTGAGTACGTCACTCGCAATCCAGCTCCAAGTGCCAAAATTGTCTATACATGATACGAAAAGGACTGGTCACGATCGACTCGGGATAACAGCGAGTTACCGCAATAAGGCAGCAGGTTCTATTGCGACTTTTTAGAGCAACTCGAAAGCTGCTGCAGTTCGGTTCAAAAATATTGGAAATTTAGCTACCTATCTTCATGGTTATGGCAAATTTTTATTTGCTCTGTGGTTCCGTGCTTTTTATTGCTTTTTTCTATCAGTTTCACAGGCATTATCCACACATTACATTATCAGTATGTGAATCAAAACCCGAAAGACACAACTTCACTCCAGAAACTCCCACCAAAAAGTCACACGAGCACATATTCTTGCCGCGTTTTCACATTAGCACATCGAAATAATATGTGAATGCGCACATTGACACTCGTGGATAAAAGCGGAGTAGTATTACTTGTTTGTGACAAGGCGCCAGAGTATTGACGTGAAATTGATATTGGACATTTGATTTTCACGAAAATGCCGACAAGCGAGTTGCGAAGGCGACGCTGAACGACTACACGAGCCGACCAGAACGATTCTCTTCACACTCGTCGCTACTCGCCATCACTTGCCAAGAGTTAATTAAGTACTAGCATGAAGCGTCCATTCTTTTTGGACCCAGTGCCCAAAACTGGAACTTAAATGTTGCCATTTTAAAATGTCATTTTATTGTCTACAACAGCGATGCCGCGTCGTCACCGTCAGATAAGGTTGTGGCACTTGTCGTCGTCGTTGTCTGCCATTGTCAATTATCTAGGGCTTGAAGAGACGGCTTTAGATATTGATAGTCGATACTGAGTACCCATTGTTATGTACTTGCGTGTTAGTATACTCAGTCTTTCTCGAAGTGGGCGACTAGGCCCCCATATATGCATTGGTATAGGGCCTTAACGCTGTAACGGTAAGGGACAATAAAGTGATTTGGTGCCTTGTTGTGGCTGACAGAGTAGAATTTAGTGTAGTACAATTTCCATCCACTGATAGATGTCGTAGAAGATAACTAATGTGGATTTTCGGCAATTCACGGCCTCATCCTTTCTACTTATAGCCCGTAGTAATTGATTTCCACTCGCAATTAATTTTAAATATTGATACCATTAAATAAATAATAAATCATCTTGGTGTCAATGTCCCGGTTGTGCGGTGACCCTGTTAACAGAGGAAGGAACCTGACCAGGGGTAGTAACGCCGATCCCCGGTACATCATAACATACAATTCGAATGGGCACTACTCCAATATGGCCTACCCAGTAAAATGAACTGAAATATATGATTTAGAATGACATGAAGTTGGTTATAATTTAACTTCATGGGAGAGAATTTTATGTTACGTTCTAATGACATAACTCTAGCATTTTATTCTATTCAAAAAGTACGATATTTCAAAATCAAAGTGGGATACGGATCATTATTATACTCCCCAACTCCCCATTCATTTCGTTTATTCTGACCGTAACTGAGTTTGGTGGTACGAATTCTGTGACGTCATTCCACAGGCTGGGATCAAGATGGCGGCGTTCGATTGGAGATAGCTGGTACCACCCCAGCCACATTCAGTTGCCTGAATGTGCAGATTTTTCTCACCGTATGAGTGTTCAACGAATGAAAATAGCTCAGAAAAAGTCAGGTCAGACAGAAAAGGCGTCAGAAAATAATTGATTCTCAAAATGGTAGACGAATTAAGAACCTTTTCAATCAGTGAAGTAGCGCAAGAAAAAGTATCGATAGTCTGTATCGACTATCGAAAGCATCGATCAATCTCTCCCTCCCCTCCAAATTAATAGTTTTTGTCATCATCACGGCAGAATTTTCATTTCTGATTCTCGTTGAAATCGAATAATAAATAATAAGTTACTGGTTGGTTTCAGTGGTTTATGTTATATTTTATATTCATAGTTTAATTTGAGGTGTTCATAAATATAATGGAGGTAAGTAAAGTATATACCTTGGGTTAGATTTTCAAAAATGGAGATGACCATGCTATATAAATTGTATTTGAATTATTCCTCTAGATTGAAATATTGAATGCTGCTGGCTCAAAGTCTTTGGGTAAAATACAAGTGAGCGAGGGAAATACTATACAGGACGTAAAAAATAAAATTCAAAAGATTAATAAGACACTGTATCCTGACCGGCAAGCTATCAAATTGGAAAGTAAAGGTAAAACTCTAAATGATGAAGACTCCATAAAATCTCTAAGTTTACAAGATGGCGCAAAACTATATGTAAAAGACCTTGGACCCCAGATATCTTGGAAGAATGTATTCTTGACTGAATATGCTGGACCCGTATTTGTATACTTATGGGTATACCAACGTCCATGGCTTTTATATGGAGCACAGGCATCATCACCTGGTTCTGTGGCGACGTAAGTAATTTAAAAAAATTATTCCAATGTCTACAATGAGAGTATTTATAATATGCTCCTTATTATTATATGATCCATATACTACTGCACAGAATGCATAGTTAAATTCTTAATGTTTTACAGTGTTGCTGCTGTTTGCTGGTCAGCCCATTATTTGAAGCGGATTCTTGAGACTTTATTTGTTCATCGCTTCTCCCATGGCACAATGCCAATCCGCAATTTGTTTAAGAATTGTAGTTACTACTGGCTATTCACATTGTATGTGGCATATCACGTCAACCATCCCCTATATACACCACCAAGTGAGATCAATTTCTATGTTGGACTCTTTGGATTTATAGTAAGTATAAGTTAGGTTTGATTGGTTTTTATTATTATGGCATTTTTTATTTCTCATAAGAAAAAAATGGGAAGAAAATGACTTCTTATTTTAGTTTATGCACTGTGGGAGGGAAGGGTCCCAACACAGTATAAGCTAATCCTGGGGCAGTCTTAGTATCAAAACACAGGCTATCAACATAGTTCATAGAGCTAGTAGATCCAATAGGAGTTGGGGCATGGTGGGAATGAATAATGGACATAGTAAAAAAAACAATTTCTCAGTTTTTGATATGATTATAAGAAGTAATAACTGAACAGGTGTATTAACTTACTATTAAATTAACTATACATTCAATGCCAATACAAAAAGTACTGCTAACCTTGATTTGGTCAAAGTCCATTTTTTGTTAGGTTGTGTAAGTACACTATATGCTATATTTGTAATGGTGGCTCCACACATGGCTATTTGTATTTGTGATGGCATGTTTGCTGTATTTGCCAAATATTCAATGGCCAATAGGCAATACAACTCTACACATGGAGGCAAATACTAAGATTTATTACTGGCTATATTTGCCAAAGAGGCAAAATACAAATAGCCATGTGTGGAGCCACCATTAAGTATCTCACAGATATTAGGTATAAGGGGATAACAAAGCAAATACCGACATGAAATCTATCTACAGAAAATATGTTTCACTATGATGTATTTTTCTCTCTCTATTATGAAGTTACACCATTCTTTTCTGTAAGACAACAAATAATATGAATGAGGTGAATGGAAAGTTTAAAAGAAACATAATTGATTTTAAAATTTTGAATAGGGGAAAAGCTGATAAAAGGGTATAGCAGGGAACTTGCGATCTGACATGTCATCCATGTTTTCTTCATGTACTTAGCTATAATTCACAATTTATATACACAAAAATTTACAACAAGTATTTAAGTATGTACAAGAGAGGGAGGATGGTTCCCCCGCTCAGGATCATTCCTGGTCCAAACGGTTTTGCTCGCAGTGTGGTAATTCTGCCAGTTAATGGGTACTTCTGGACAGGGAATGGCCCTGGGTGGCCTCTTTGAAATAGGGTTACAGTACTTATCATCTTATTCTAATGTTTAATTAAATTTGTTTCCCATTTTTTCTGTTGTATTTTAGTTAATTTTGTTTTCATACTTGTCCTATTTATAATCATCTGGGCATTAATATTCCGATTATGCTTTTCTCCACAAGGGCCGTAGTCCGCCTTGACCATGAGCCAGGATTTGGCATATCACATAGGTATCACAGTAGAGCAACTGCCATCGCTCAGTCTGTCTTTTTGTGAGATCATCAATATTGCTTTACAATAATCAGATTTCGATGTAGTTACCTATGTTGTTGCCAAATCCTAAAACATATGTCCTTAGGCTACAATAACTGTTTACCATTAGGCGGGCCATACTTACATTTCTTTGCCACTTTAGCGGCATTAGGTATAAAAATACGTAAAATAAACGAAGCAATTGACTAAAAAGTAGTGCTCTATGCAGCCAAACAAAGTATAAAAATATTTGATATATAAAGCAATTTGTGTTCTCTGTTTTAGTTATGTGAAGTGGGCAATCTGAGCATCCATATTTTACTGAAGAACCTGCGCCCACCCGGCACAAAAGTCCGCCGCATTCCCAAGCCAGATGGCAACCCATTTTCAGCCCTCCTTAACTATGTTTCTTGCCCTAACTATACTTACGAAGTTGGCTCTTGGTTTTTCTTCACAATCATGACGAAATGCGCCCCAGGTGAGTGATATTTATATGTACATAAGTTTATAATTAATTATTCCTTTCCATTTCCATACCGTTGGAATAGGAATGAATATCTTCGAAATTAAATCATTTGCATAGCAATATATTCTGTTTTGTTAAGTTACCTTTTGTGGTGAAGGTTAACCTGAATTCATTAAAAATAGATTACCATACTGCTACTAACAATCACGAGTCAGTAAGTTCCTGATGTTTGGAAGCGGAAGTGGGTGGTGTGGTGACGTCGATTCATTTTTGCAAACCTTCATTTAGTCATTCATGCACTACTCCACAGGTTGCGCTATGCAGTAACTTCCAAGATATTGATTAAAAATACTTATCGCATATGGCTTGGCTCAAATAAGCATGTGTTGTCCTGTTGGATTTGAACCTCCTCACATCAGTGGAGGGTTTTGCATAACAATAAGTTATAAATAAGACTTGGAGTTGGAGATCTGTTCTGGTCAATAGAGGTCCTAGCTTGTCTCCGACTTAAGTCATTATGCGCCTTGAACGACACCAGAAGTCTTCGGGTCGTACGACTATTTCTACTCTGTCCTGCACATATTATCATCCAGTAATTTGATACATACATAAATAACGTCACACCGTTTACCCTAATTTGATGTCCTTAGTTTTTTTTAATATTCTATTTCTGTTAATCTATTCTTAATATCTATTTTCAAATACATTGGTACTTGGTGTGTGTGATATGACTTGCTCTAGTGACTCATTCTAATAAACTACAATAGTGTTGCTGGTGCAATTACAAAGCAATTAATATTTAATGAAGGTACAACTTTTGTTTCCAGCTGGTCTCTTTGCTGCAGCAGGCTTCTATCAGATGGCAGTATGGGCGATCGGCAAACATCGTAACTACAAGAAGGAATTCCCGGACTATCCTAAAGGACGCAAGGCCATTATACCTTTTGTCCTCTAAACATCATACTCTATTGTAAGCCAGGTATTTCTTTTAATCTTGAGATCAAGACATAATAATTATGTCACATAAAAGATTGAAGATTAATGTTTGTTTGTATGTTAATGAAGACTGTAGGTATTTGTTATAATTTATTTGATCAAGTATGTGGGATTATTTTAAGGTTAATGGTCTACAAAGGAAAGGATTGATTAGGTGAAGGTGAATTTTTAACTAGGTTTTTTACGTACAGATGCATTATAGCTACAAGTATGCATTAACATGTTCAGATTTATTATTTTGTGGGTCTAGAATAAAATTCTTCCATAGTCATTAATATAATGTTCTACATTCTTTTAATTAATTGAAAGCATTTAAGTTAAATTAAAATATTATTTTGTTATTTGCAATGTATTTGTTAAGATTTCAATAAAATAATAATGAACAGGAATTCAAATGCTGCACTTTATTCTAGTACTTACCAAAAGCATATTAGATTTAAATTTATCAGACATAGATTTTTAAGAATTGTGGATATATGAGAAGCTAGAAAGTGGCGGTCCATGGTCTGTCTACCGCTCCTGTGGGACAAAGTTATTTTGTACAATAGCGACATGTGTTTGTTCAGAGTGAAACGATTCTATTTTGAGAAAAGTAATCTCGTTTGTTCCCAAACAGTTACACTCACACAGAGAATCCCCGGAAGACGCGCGACCTATTTTTTGTGCCGTGCAAGTTTTCCGAAAGTTTGGAACAAACTAAATATGAGCGCAGTTAGTACAGTTTTTTTATGAGAACTGACTATAGTTGGTGATGGAATTAAAGATCAAAAATGTAAACACACAACTGTCAATGTCAAAGAGACTATCCAGGGGTTTAAAACCTTTTTTATCGAATGTATTTACCAAATGGTTGTGCATCACGCACACTTTTCAGTGTGCTTTACAATGGCTGGAAAACTTTCGATAACGAAACAAATCGATTTACCCTCATTTATTCAGTTTATTAAAAACGTAATAAGTAACTCGGAAACCATTAGTCCTAGAAAACTAGTTAGAAAACTCAAATATTGGAAAGAAGTGGCCGCCATTTTGAATCTTGTATTATTATTTGAGAAAAACAGTATATATGTCTCGGCGTCGGTCAATCCCTCATTTTTCGAACCTTTGCAATAATGTACTGTAACAACGAACCAAATGTTTAGAATCTCACACTATTACCAGTGGCTTAAATGAAAACTATATATTTTATTGAAACAGCACAAATACGTAACAAAAAAAACATTGTTCCCCATTTAATTCAGTAAAATATTTTTAAATATTCATATGATTTTATTTCATTTTGAATGTAATAATTATAATCAATATTTCAATGATTTTAAATAATCTACCATTTGTGTTATTTTTTATGTAGTGGCAACCTATTTGCTTTCATTTTTGATCTTTAATTCGATCTCACACCTTAGACATTTGACTGCCATCGCACTTGGTGGGTGGACACCGAAGATCGTGCATTCCCATCTAGAAACAGCTTTTTCACTCTAGTCTTGAAGGTGTGCAGATTATGTGACGATACACACTCGTGGGCAACGTATTCTGTTCTTTAGCCATCCCGCCCGACATTAGCGTTTAAGACACTTTTCCGTTGTCAGTTATTATTAGTTGTTAATATATGAATTTTTAGCTTAGTCTTACCTGTTAAAACACCACACTACACCACCCACGACCACCACTAGTGCCATCTCCAGCGCCCCTAATACACCACCAGAATTTCACTATCACTGGTAAACCCCGACGTGTTTCGCTTCCCACGAAGTATCCTCAGGATCGTTGACCGTATGTCTATCCTGTAGTCATCCTGAGGACGCTCCGTACAGGAGCGCACACTTGTCGAGGTTTACCAGTGATAGTGAAGTGGTGGTGGTGTAGTAGGGGCGCGAGTAACGTCACTAGTGGTGGTGGTGGGTTGTGTAGTGTGGTGAGCCATTCACAGGTGAGACTAAACTAAGAGCTCATATATTAACAACTAACAAATTATGGAGTGTTGCGAATTAACGCCTGATATGTCCGCCTGGTCTGTTGTTATATCTGACTTGGCGGTCAAAGGGTTACAGCAGTGAAAAGAGTTTCATTCAGGAGGGACCCCTGAGGAACTCCTGCGTTGATAGCCAGAAGTGAATGAATGAGTGGATAGTTATTTAGAAGACGAAAAAGTTATTTGAAATATGAAGTTTATTAAGTATAGAGCAATAGATAAACGTTAACAATTATTGGCGGATAGACGCGCTGTCGCCTTGCTCGTCGGCATCGGGAGCCATGATGGATGTAGTTTCAGCCTTCACGTCTCGTTCCACGTCTTGCACGCACCTTATCTTGCTCAGCAGCCGCTCGTTCTCTTCTTGCAAGGCCTCGATGACTTGTTGCCTCTCCTGCAACGTGAGATCAACGGGAATTTAAATAAAGGATAATACGCGTAATTCTTGGATACACACGCGTCTGTGTATATAGACATATCGAAATATCGATAGTCAGTACAAGTTGAACATTGGACGAATGTGACATTATTCCATTGTAGTAATACTACAATCTTCCTCAGCCTTTGTCTAGGTTAATACTAGTACCTATATGTAGAGGTAAAGGTACTATAATTAGAACATCTCAAACAATTTGCGGTGAGTTTCTTCTATCAGGCAGGCCGAGAGCTTGTTCGCCACGTTGGTATAAAAAAAAAAGGAACCATATTTAAATTCTGTCGCACTAAAGGAGTAGCCTTACACCAATCTTTTCCTTGAACTGCTTGTCCAGCTTCTCTCGATCCTCGGTAACGTGTTTGAGCTTCGCGCGCGCGGTGGCGGGCGGCACGTAGCGCGCCGACAAGCCCAGTATGGACTCCATTTGGATGCACCGTGTGCGAGTAGTCTTCAACTCTGTGCGCAGGAGGTTGATCTCAGAGAGCAGGGTGCAGTTCTCCTGAAGGGAATAGAAAATATTATCAATTTATACATGGCTGTATCTGGTGTCGGGAGATATTTTTTTATTGTTATATTCTGAGTTATAAAATACGTGATGGATATGACGTAGTCACTTCCAGCACCTTATCAAACGATGCCACGATTAAAAAATTAACGGATCGAAAAAATTAAAATAATTTTTGAAAAATCTACGTATATTTAATTTTTGTAAATACTTATGAGATAAAATAGGTAGATTGAGGAAGGGTTACAAACGCTTTTGTCAGATAAGCCGAATCTATCAATAAATAGCCGCAACTCTTCATAATTGACTGGCGGATATTACGGTCATCGTCAGGAGACGGACGTTTTTTACTGTGGTATGGTAAAACAGCATATCTCGGTAGGCTACAGGCTATTGATGATGATCATATTCTTGGTACTATCCGAAATCTTTCCTTTTAGGCTAGTCATATGTTACATTCGAAATTGCAATAATTGCGGTAAACTTGTATTTTTGGTATGTTGTTTGGGTCCACCTAGATAGTATTTATCCAAATTTACAGCACTCTAAAATGTGAGTGCGTTGAGTTATGGCTAAAAAACCGCAAATTTTTTACACATTTTTTAGTTTTATGCAAATAAGACCACTAAAACTTGAGGTTGGTTCTTCAAAAGGCATGCCGCAAAGACCGGCACCGCATCAGCTCCCCTTAAGTTGCTGATGTCCTCCAGGATATCATCCACGAAAACGGTCGCTGTCCATCAGGTTCCGTCTAAACGTGTGCATCCCTACAGAAGAACTAACGTCCATAATCTTGCTGATATCGCTCTTGGATCCCCCGAGAGCTCGCGCTAGCTGCCCGCGCACTCCAGCCAGCTGCTTCTCCAGGTGGTCGCGCTGCCGGTTGAACTCGCGGATGGCTTCGTCTTCCGCCACCCGGCTCCGGACGAAGTCTATGTCCTCCACGTATTTGTGGAACAGCGTCTGTGGAAATACAAATCTGTTGGATATTTGGGTCTTTTTTTTGGTATGATTCAGCGCAACTGCGCCTCTATCTTTCGGATCGTTTGTTCGGTTTCTTTTGCGAAATGTCTCAAAATCATAGACAGGCATCGTAAAGCCTAGGTACCTACCACTTAACAGCTTATATAGATAAACACTTTATTGCTCATAAAATATTACAATATCAATCACTTATAAAAACAAGGAACACATGACCAAAGGCAGCTTTATCGCTACAAGCGATCTCTTCCAGGCAACCTTCTCAGAAATTGAGACAGGAATTTTACAGCAGGTAGTGTTGAGCCACAGGATACAAGAGAATGCGTACTCACTTTAACATTTAGCTTCAATTTCATAGGATCTTGTACGTTAGCAGACATATTGTGCAGATCAATTTTAATCCTCTTGAGTGTGTTTTTGAGCACCAAGTTACGTGCTTCCTCGGCAAAGAAATCTTTCTTCGCTGACAACAGTTTCTCATTCAACTGAGATATTTTCAGTTCTATAAAAGTAAAATGTCACTTGAGAAGGAGCGTTGTGATAACCGGGAATATGTAATAATGGTTATAGTATCTAATATCTATAACTTCAATTAACGAAATTCTCGGCGATTCTCGGGCTTTCGACATTAGAATTCGACATTTTGAAATCATTGAATATCTATTGCAAGCAAAAAACCTATACTCAACGATTTTCACTAATACTTTATTGTCGATAATCGTTTTAAATCACCTTATTAATAGAGGTATTTAGTTTAAAAATTAAAAATCGAGTTTCAGGTGCCACAGCGCGAGAATTAGGCCCCTAAGGTTTACCAGAAATACACTCTTGATACTTGAAATATACTCAATAATTTATAGAAAACTACAAGCTACAAAGAATCGAATTACTTTACGTGCATTAGAATTAACAAGGTAAATGTGAGCAAGTAGGTAGCTACATTATCTACAATTACGCATCAGTTAAAAAATTACAACTGTAATGCTGATTAGTTTTACCGCGGTAAGCTTTCCGCTTTAAAAGAACTTCAAGTGAATCTTCTAACTCAATGATACGTAACTTGCTGGCTTTTATCTCACGCGTTAACGGCATAATCTGTTCAAAAGATAGACGGTATCAGTTTAACAGCTGTAAGTTTTTTCATGACGTCGTCTTAACACCTAAATATTTTTTTACCGAGATCAAATTTTATGTTTAGTAATTTCATTTCTTCATTCTCCATGTCCGTAATCTGACCTCTGAGTTCCCTGATCGATTGCTCCTTAGGCTCTATCTAACGCGAGAAATATTAGGTCAATTTGAATATTAAAAATAATCTACAATACTTCAATTTTTAATATTAATAATACGCTTTTGTTTTTAAAACCGTATGCACATACGGTTATATAGATTTGCTTACCTGATTTTTCAATTCTGTTATTTTGAAATTTAATACAAATTTATATTTTTCCAGTTCCGATTTCTTTCTCTTTAGTTCGTAAATACGCCTCTCCTTATCCTGAATTGTGCTGTCTCTTTCCGATATTTCCTTTTTCAAATCAGTCACGTCCCTTTCCAGAGTAGATATGACTTTTTGGAATTGTCTATGTTCAGCTAAACAACGATAAGTATAAAAATAATTAATTTACCTTTAAGTGGATTATCGAAATTGAAAATATGCGGAGGCAGATCAGTTGGTTTAGTAATAACCTTGGGGTCAATAGCTCAGATGAATAATAAATACCTTTATTTCTTTCAGAACCTACGTACTTATTAGAATACATTTACTCTACCTTTCAGTTGTGTAATCTGATGTTTGAACTCGTCAATTTCTTTGTGAGCGGATATTAATTTCTTTTTCATTAGTCCAGTTTCACCCTTAAGTCTTACGTTGGCGTCTTTTTCCTCCTTCAGCTGACTTTCATATGCTGTTTTAATTTCAATTATTTCACGATCTGCGTCGTCTTCTAGAGATGCTTTAATAGTTTCGTGTTCACGTTTCTCCAGGTCTGCTTGTTCTTGTAACTATAATAAGATAGATTCGCAACTGGACAGATTATCAATTGAATAGAATCTCGGCTGGTTAAATTGTAATTCATTGTTAATTGTAAGCTTTTATTACTAAGAGAAAATTAAGAATTTTCACGTTCAGAAGTTGTACACATTAAATATATGGTAGTGAGTCCGTCCACTTTTCAACTGTCTGTACTTAAACAGAGTAGGCACTACGGAAGGATCAAAGCCTATACAATATTAAAAAGTGAATATTTTTGAAACTCTGATCATTGTTTACCTCCTGTAACTGTAACTCTTTCTCTTCCATTTTAGCTTCAAACATGTTATTCATTTCCCTTAGAGCCATTCGTTTACTCTCAGCGAGATCTTCAAGGCGTTGTTCGTAATCTTTCCTCATTCTACTTGTTTTATCTTCAAGGATCTAGAAATATGTCAAAGAAGGGTCAGGGTCATAGACACCGTCTCTGTCAGTATGATATCATGGAAGCAAAACCGTCTCGTGGTGCTAGCTTGGCAGTGGCAACTTAGTCAACACACGCCCCCGTGGAGCACCCTATCCAAGTCTTGACAGATATTGACTCCGTCTCAATACTCTCAATACTTCCTTCAATGGAACGTGCACAAGCTGCCAGTTGTTCAAGCAAAGAGCTTGATGTTGCCGATACAAAGAGAGCCAAGTCAAGTCAACAACAGTAAACACAATATGTTAAACAATTTACAGTATTTACAGTAAGCCTCCATCTTGTACAAAAATAAAATGAATCTCAAGCGAGTAGATAAGCGGTTCAATATTAAAGTTAAACAAAGAGCTCGTTTTTAAAGGGTTAGTATTTTTACAGTAGTTTCAAGTATGTGGCTGAGGTTTACCTGATATCTGTCGTATTCGCCGGTAAGCCGAATATTAAAATCGGCCTCCATAGTTTGTAATGATCTTTCGTGTCCGCCGCGTAACTTGGATATATCTTGTTGTATCATGCCTATCTCGTGCGTATGTTCATTTTCTAGTTGCTGTAAAAGTAAATATTCTTATAGTTTCTGGTTAAACAGAAAAGAGGTAGGTATAAATTAGTGACAAAGGGTGACATACGGGTAAACGAATCATAATGGTCAATCGATTGATTTGACGCAGTCTCTACATCTCTACCGAACTGATGGAAGGAGAGTCATAGGTCCATTTGTGGACTTCTATGCTAGGTCCTTATGTGATGTTAATATGTAATAGATCTAAATGTATAGATAGTAACAAAGGCAAACCTCGTTCTTCTCTTTTAGCTCTTCGATTGCTGCACAGTAACCTTCGTGAACTTCTTTCAATTTTTCAGCCTGCGTTGCTTCAGCTTGGCGTAGCTGATAGGTATGCTCTGTTTCTAATTCACTCATCCTTGTACTAAGGAGCTGAAATTCAACATAGTAAAAGTTAAATATTTTAATAGATATTATATATACTTAAACGAAGTACTCGATGAGATGCTTTAAAATAATTACATTGATATTATTTAGTTTTTCTTGCAAATCCTTTTTGCTTATTAAAATCTCTTTGGAATGGGAAAAGTCCTTGTCCAGCGCTATAGCTCTGCCTTCGGGATTGCTCAGTCTCCACATACATATTGAAGCATCCTCTGCTACCGATACCAAAGTCTGATCATCGTATGTCAACGCTATACAGGTTACTTTCTCATTATGCATGTGGAATTCAGTGAAAATAGCTTTATCCAGTAGCGGTAATTGCACTGTCACAACGCCTCCTTCACCACCGGTTATAAACAACATTAAATCCGATCTAGACAATAGTATGGAATCTAGGGGTATGCCAATAAGACCCAAGTTTCGTCTGACTGTACTTGTTCCAATCTCTTTTATTTCACCATCGGAGCCAATTGCATATGTGGTTTTCCCGTTGCTGTAATTTCAAACGCGTATATTAGGCTCTGGCGAAAGAGATCCAACAACAATAAAATAATAAATTTTAGGTTCAGTCAAAACATTGGTAGGTAGGTAGGTATCCAATATTTTTAGACTCCTCATACATCCACTGAAATAATAAGTATTGCTTGAGGTCATTTTTGTTGGTTTTCCTACTTTAATTATATCTAAATTATTAGCTTATGGAAATTCCCTGTTAGTACGTACCTACATTAAAGAGCGATTGCAGCAAATTAGACTAACCACTCTTTTTGTTTGATTTGCCCAGAAGTCAAAAGTTGAACTCCGATAAACAACAAGGTTTTACTCAGAAAATATGGAACATCGATATGGTTTTTATAAAAAATTAGATCGACATAGGATGACTTATCTCAGAAACTACTCCGACAAAGCGTTTCTAAGCCATGGGGGGGGGGGGGGGGGGGGGGGGGTCTATTCTCGCGCTGTGACATCTCCAATTCGACATTATCTCTAGCTAAATAGCTCTATTAAAAACGTAATTGAAAACTATCTTTGACAATAAAGGATTGGCAAAGATCGTTGAGATTTTACCTGCAATAGAGATTTCAGTTTTTTGTAATGGAGATTTGTGGCAAGAGTAATTGTCGAATTCGAATGTCGAAAGCGCGAAAATAGGCCCCCTGGTCTGACACCTAGAAGAAAGGGATGAAAAGATGTTTACGGAGTAGGCAGCGGGTGGGTGATGCCTCTGATATTGCAAACGTCACGTCCACAGGCTGCGCTGACTGCTTACCATCAGGCAGGCCGTAAGCTTGTTTGCCACCTTAGTGGTAAATAAAAAAAAGTGGCTATCGCTATCCACTTACCTATTCACGGCACAAGAGCTGAAAGAGTTCTTTTTCAATACGACTTCACCGATGCGTTGTCCAGTTGACATGCTCCATTCGTACACAGCGCCTTCCATTCCACAAGATACCAATATGTGGTCATTCGAAGACCAAGACAAACAAGTAATCTACAAAATAGTTTTTACATTTATTAAGCAGTATTATATATTGAAGTAAGGAGATGTATGAAAAGAATTGTGAACTTAAACAGTAGACTAGTGCAGACAGTGTACCTACTCAATACTGTAATTTTATATAATGTAATATTTTAGCTTTATATTGTACTGGTTGTCGTGGCGCGACTTCGTTTGCGGGTTGTCCTACCCCTACTCAACCCCACCCTACCACTACTCTACTTCTATCCTACCCTACTCTACTTCTACCCTACCTTACTCCTACGCTACATCTACTATACCCCAATCTGCCCTTTTTTTCATTGCGTTTCCACCATTGCGAACAAAACAAAAAAAGAATTATTGACATCGGTCCAGCCGTTTTCGAGTTTTAGCTAGACTAACGCACAGCAATTATATATGTTAATATTTCTTATATTGTGTACTATAGAGTACCCCACCTACTCTATATAGGGCTTTTCCCGAAATAAATATGTAAACGAGGCTAAAGAGTTGTATCAGGTCAGAGCCAAGTGTACTCCACAGCCTCTGCCTACACGACCTGTAGGATAAATAGCATCAATGTTACTAACTTACCCTTCCATTGTGCCCCTTCAAGTTAAACATATTTTGGAAGGAGACTGAAGAAAACACTTGAATCACTTGAGAGTTGGCAGCAGCGAAGATATGTCCATTCGTACTAAATTTTGCTTGCTTACAATTCCTAATCGGGAATTCTCGCATTACCTCAAAATCGTCAATTAGAACCACCATATATCGTAGTTTGTCCGAAAACCCAACAAGGGCAAACAGACCTGCAAAGATGTGCATATAATCGCAATGGTCCAATACAAAATAAGTTAACTACCTACCTACATACATATAAGTATCAATCTATATTTATTCGCGATGCCATACCAGTTGGGTGTAAAGATACGCAATGCACTTCCTCCTGATACAGTTTTATTAATTCAACATCATCAGTCATGTAGTTCCATATCCTGATACTCTTGTCTTGCTCTCCGGCAGTCATAAATATCGGTTTCCAGGCGCACACCGAGAGCGAATTAATACGACCGTAATGCATGGCTGGCCCCAGCTCCATGAATGTTATTTCTGGATTCTGGACAAAAAGACAGAATAAGTACATATAAGTACAATAATGTGCGGAATGTTTTACTTATAGATAAGTGTGGTAGGTATCACTGCAGGACTTAATGCGTCTCCTTAAAGGGGAGGTTATGCCATAATCTCCACGCTTGCCAAGCGGTTTGGAGATCGCAGTGTTATAAATATAATAATGGAAAAAGCTGCTGCCCATTTTCCAGCCTCCGGAGACTGTAGATCTTTTGTCTCGAAAACATTTGTCGCCTTGTTGCTATTCTACTCTGCCGGCACAATTATCCGCCCACCCAATAATTTTCCATATAGGTAGGTACGCTAATATATCGGACGTTTAAATTCAGATTGCATTTCTAACGTTACAAATCAGTCTTTAACTTAACTTATTAATTTATAGAAACCTCTTACCTGCAACATGTGAATCCCAAACAATTTTACGTAATAGAGTTGTTTGCGCAAAGTAGTGATGACCAGCGTTTCTTGGTTCGGATCCACCGTGATATGCTGAATGGCGTCCAATGGCGACCACATCGGATGTTCACGTGTGTGCCTTTGAGAATCATAATATTATTATACTCTTTATTGCACAAAAACACATATAGCAACATAATCACAATACAGTGGTCAAAGGCGAGCTTATCCCTAAAAAGATATATCTTCCAGCCAACCTCACATTTTGTGAAGAGACTATAATGTCGGGGTGTAAAACGTGCCGTTGAAATTTTAATTTAAGTAACTACACACAAAATAAAATATAAGTTTGAGTAAATACATATAATACTAAATAAAATAAATACCTACATATATAAGATAAATACCTATATATTTAATAAACATACATAAACTATACTATCAGGTGAGTAAAGAGAGGTAGTGCTCTTTTAATCGATAAATGCCGACGCAGATAGAACGTCATGTATAGAAGATGGCAGATCATTCCACATTCGGACCGCGCGTACTGAAAATGATTTAAACAAGAAATGCGTTTTTGATGATGGCACGCGATGGGTTTTAGTGATACACGGACGCTGGGAACGGGAAGGGGGAGGACGCAACTGAAATCTGGAACTCAGATAGCGGGGTGCAAAAGGATTCCTTAGGGTCTTGTATAGGTAAGGTCAATATGTGTACATTAGGACGTTGATGTATAGGTTAGGTTACGTATAGGTAACGTTGACCTATCATAAGCGCTGACGATATTTGGAAACGTAGCTTAGGTAGGGATGTAGGTTAAGTAAACACATGTTAAAACGAATCAGTATAGAATTACTTACATATAAAGAAATAAATGTAGGTACCACTTACTTATATGACTTCTTTGAAATTCTAAAGACGTTTCTTTTCCTGAAATGATGAATTGTCTCCTTTTCGAACATGTGCACATATCCCGGTCCGCACGCGTAGACAAAGCCTAGTAACAACCAACACATGAAAACATGTTTGAAGTCGCTATACCTATTGCAAGCTGTCAACCAAAATCGAACTGACCTTTTGGGAAATTTGTTAAATTGGTTACGGCGTAGCTCTCCTCTGAGACAGGAAGCTGTTCAGTGCTGAGAGATGGTTTGCTCGTAGTGCTCCCTTTTTCGCTTTCTTCCGTTCTACGATAAATAAAAAGTGGTTAAGTACTACCTAAAGTAGCTACAGGATATATCGCGGCAAAACTATTCCCAGTTTTACTTAACATTCTAAGACCCACATGTACCAAAAGTCTGGGTTAAATCATTAACTCGGGCTTACTAACTCACGGTTAATGTAATGCATTTTTAACTCACAACATATATTGTACCATTAAAATTTACCACGGAGTCATCTAACCCAAGATAAGAAGGGATGGTGAATGATTTAATTGCTCTGGTATAATAGATATGACTTCCGCGATACAAAATCCTCTAAGTTGGCGAGGTTAGCGTTACATTGTCTAAATTAAATAAAGTTTACACGCTAAACAAACAAACATAGAAACAATTTAATACATAGTACGTTATTTAATAACTCATAGGTATATTCAGTACCACGTACCGGAAGACGCAACGTGGGTAGGCCTCCCACATGGTGGACCGACGACCTGGTAAAGATCGCAGGTACCAGGGTTATGCGGAAGACACATCAACGGCCTTTGTGGAGAGGCCTATGCCCAGCAGTGAGCGTCTTTCGGCTGATATGATGATGATGATGATGAAATTCAATACATTCAATTTCAATTTACCGCGACCGGCGGGACGCGCGCATTGACTTGCGTGTGGCGATCGCGGTCAGCGGGGCGCCACTAAATTCCATTTAAAGCGTCCGAGCCTCGCGTCCTGACCGCACTTGTTTTACGCGGCTACTTGGCGCTTTAAAAGGAGCAAATTAAGCATTTGTTCTCGCTGAAGTCCTCATTAAAATTGTTTAGGTACAAACTATCACGAAGATTGGCAAGCACTTACTCAACCTCGACTTTTTTGAGCGACATCTCGAGCACGTCATAAGCCTGGAAGATGCAGTTCTGGCGCAGGTCTCCATTCTCAGCCATCATTATGACCCCGTTGTCGGTGCCGAACAGGATGCGGTCCGGGTTCAGCCACATGCATGTGGTTATTATGAGCTGGTCAACAGACGGTTATCGATAATTGCCACAGATATAATTATTATGTAAACTCGACCAGGAAATTTGCCTTAAGGTTGAAGTTCAGTTGCACCAGCAATGGGGTCGATTTTCCCTTGCAAAAGTATTCTCATAAACCCAATCGGACTCAGCTAGCCGGGCGTCCGCATACGCGTATGGTATATTACAGCTGTGCGCACGACTCACATTGGCCGCGTTTGTTAGCACCGCGCCTATCTCTTTGATATTTGGGTTCGTAACGAAAGTGTCGTCATACATATAGGTATCTTCTCACAACATCCTACCTACCCACGGTTCATAAAATTTGAAAACCACTTTTCAATTTTTTATTGTATGATGTTCATACTCACATTTTCGGCTTTGCACCACCCCCACTGCCGCCACACGGTCTCGGCGACGTTCATGATGCGGAAGGTGTAGGGCCCGGTGATCACCACCAGCGTCGCGTCAGTCGGGTTACATTGCACCTAATTAAGTTTTATCTTTATCAACAATCCATCGAAAGATAAGCACTTGAAAGATAAACGCGCCGATTAACCGTTTAGCGGTCATCCACACATTGCAACGGTTAGTTACGTTTTGAAAGGTAAATATCCTACTAATCTATTTTATTAAAATAAGTTTCTAACAGACTTTAATATGAACTAACATAAGTAAACTGCTTACACTAGTGACTGTTCCCGTTCCATTTGGATTTTGGGCTTTCGCGTGACTCTCCACCTTGCCTTTATCCCAATTGTAATAATACAAGTACCAATCCGGCTCGCCAGTGATAGCGACGAGGTACTTCGAGTCGAATGTGAACTGGATACAAGCAAACTCTGTGGCTGTAGAGTTCTCAAAAGGCACCGTTAGGACTTTGCGTCTCTTATAGGTTGTTAGGTCGTAAATGGTTATAGCTGGCTTCTGCCCTATCTCCGCCATCTCACTCAACGCCAACCAACGTCTGCAAAGTATTAGTCATTTTAAAACGATGCAGCTAGTGGAGTGCCTTATCATTAAAATTTTTGAATGAGGTTAGTAATTTCATATTCAGAGTCAATCTCACCTATTGGGTGCTAGCACTAAGGACTTGATTGGCTTGTGTTTCTCCTGTAGTCGTATGAACTTCTGCTTTTTCTGCAGGTGATTGTGGATTATAATCACATC
The DNA here is from genome assembly GCA_907269095.1 of Blastobasis adustella. Classification (NCBI taxonomy): domain Eukaryota; kingdom Metazoa; phylum Arthropoda; class Insecta; order Lepidoptera; family Blastobasidae; genus Blastobasis; species Blastobasis adustella. The sequence goes on along the minus strand of OU026123.1, from coordinate 9,138,684 downwards.
ACCGGCCGGGTATATGATCTCAGACTCGCTCAGGTAATGCGCATTGAATCTATAGGGATAACAATACAATGAGTATCACCAAATAAATTACGTGACAGATGAATTGAAGATTGAAACCGTCATACTCACTGAATATTCGTCGATAGACCATAATACAAACGTGCAGAAATGTGCGGTGCAATATTAATAGACATGATTGTTTACAATATAGTAATAATAAACGTTTCTAAAACAACAATCACGATTAAATAAACTATCCACGTGAAAACTGTTGCAAAATACCTCACGTACACCAGAAAGTACCTATTTCGTTTGACTTGTTTCTGGTTGTCATGGATGTAAACAAAAGTTTCACCTTGGTTTGTTGGCGTCAAAGGAAATGGTCGAAAATTAGGTCAGATATAAATCGATCCGGTAAGCGCTCTTCCTACTTATATTTTATTTAGGGCACTATTCTGCTTCTAACATAGGTTATATTATATCAAGTAAAACTATTAAATACTAGCTTTTGCCCGCGACTTCGTCCGCGTTGAAATCGTTATTAGGGCAGTTTATCTTTTTCCCGAGCGACCATTGTAAATGACCTCCTGAATGTATAAAAAGCTAGTAGTACTACGGAGAGGTCAAGTTGTATCTCTGGTTCTATCCAACTGAATTAAATGAAACATGTCCTACTTTTAAGTTGGATCCGAAACTACCAAACTAACCCCATCAAAATCCATTAGGCGTCATTTCCATATTTCTTATAGTTAAGGTGGTCTATTATGGTTATACATCAGATGTTCCAGTTTCCAAGAGCGTCGGTGGCCGTGCGGTTACAGTATCCGACTCGTAAGCCAGAGGTTCCGGGTTCGAATCCCGCTCCGGCCATGTACCAATGACTGTTTTCTGAGTTATGTACATTAGTTGAATACTAACCGATGCTCTTACGATGAGGGAAAAACATCGTGATAAAACCTGCACATTTAGGCGACTGGATGTGTAACCATGATCCAATCTGGTCAGGTTCCCCTGGTAACAGGGTCATGAAGGTCAGATGGCAGTCGCTCCACTGTAATTACCTGACCTGTCAAATCCTGGATCATAGTCAAGGCGGACCCCAAGCTCTCGTACGCGAGAGCACAACCGGGACATTAACGCCAAGACGATGATGATGATCAGATGTTCCAGTTTCCAAAATCAATTATACCCTATATGTTGCCTAGGCTTAATAGCTATACAAGAAAAAAGTTTCATCCAAATCCGCCGAGTAGTTATAGAGATTAGCGTGTTCAAACAGAGAGACAAACAATTTTAGAATTCTTATTCTACTACTTTTTCTTCATCGCCCTAAATTATTTTTTTGTAAAACTTTTTATGAAATATGTTTATTGTGCAGATACACTTATGAACTATTTTATTATATGTATAGAGGTGTGTATTAAGTACATTGGATGCGGCTGGGAAGCTGCACAAAGTAAACTATCTTGTGTGCACAACAACGAAGTTATCTTGTAACAGTCGTGTCCTCATTCAAACGCACCTTCCTTACACCTAAGCGGGCCGTAAGCTTGTTTGCCACCTTATCTGTATAAAGAAAACTCATCTTCAAAGAAAACTTTTATCATTATTGCAACTGCAATGCGCTCGGCTCCTCTTTCATTCTGTTACGACTAACAAGCAGACAGGAGCTAGACAGACATGGTTCGAGAATATTATGTAATTGTTTGTGAGGAGCTGAGCAGAAACTGCGCAACGTTTAGCGGGCATGCCATTTAGCGGGAGCCCGTCTGATTGGTGCTCAATGTCGTCCCACCAGCGTGCGAGCATCCTCTGCAATTTCCGAGATAAGTCGCAGCTTCCTCCACTAAGACGACCTCGAGAAACTAAATCCGTGAAGACGTCTGGCCCTGAATGGTTCATCAGAGCTATAGAGCAAGAGCTAATTCAATTGTCCTAATTTTTGTTACTATTAGACACGGATTCCTACTTTCTCCCAATTCAGAGATAGGGAAAATGTAGACTTTTAGTCCAATTAGTGGCTACCGGCTAATTATTGAGAAGGCTAACTCGTAGCTACTGTAGAGTAGTAGGTATTTCTCCTTCAGTAGGTAGTGAAAACTCGCACGAGCATAAACTAAAATTTGTTATTGCTATAGTCGTTTCTCATACATATTTTGGACCACCGTCAAAGTCAGTTAGAGTCAATTAGATCCTCATAATCTAAACGAAGAAGGGTCCATCGATTGATTACCAATAACAATGTTGCGTTGCGGTCAACATACATGCGCTTTAGATAATTGCTTTGAGCTGACCTAATTTTACAATTATGGTTGCATTTGTGGGTCGGATGCAGTTTAGTATGCATGAATTAGTAATAGGGTACCCGACTACCTAGCGTTTTGTAATTGTTGACAGTACCATAATAATAGTAGGAACTCGTAAATCATTTTCTATACACATGTATTTAAAAACAGTTAATTAATTCTGGTCACCACATGCACTATAACACGAAATTATACAGTGACGTGACCGCTGGCGCAGTTCTCATCATGTGCCTTTGTTTTGCATAAAAGAAAACAAACACGATCGGTGAGTAATCCTCTTCGTCAGTCATCACGCAGCCAAGCGCACTCAAACTAAAATAAAAATAAACATTTGTTTTAAAACGAAAACAGCAAAAATACACTGAATTATTCAGTGGTAGCGTGACCAACCAACCTTCCATTCGTTACGTGAACAAAGAAGCAAATTAATAATACAAAAATACCATAGGGGCGTAGCAGTACCTATATGTATGTCTATGCCTATAAATATACATGCATTATTGTTCATAATCTCTTGGAAAGCGCTTATAGACCTCATATATGAAATATTAGATGTAATTGATATTTGGGAATCAATTTCTTCGACCTGTACCTACCCTACCTACTTGTACCAATATTGGCTTACGGATACTTATTATAAATGTTATCCTGATATTCGAATAACGATTCCAGAAGGTGGCTCACACAAACATTGTCCTGGATAGGTAATCCAGAATCCCAAAATGGGACGATAACTCCTTAATCTCTAGAACAAGAAGGAAATGAACTCAAGGGGGGAAGCTAATCAAGGGCGAGTCGCTAGTAGGTACATGCTAGTACCTACATAATATATTCAACAAATTCTTCACACAGACAGACGCGGTCAGTCTGTTTACGCGATAATTTTAAAAACTCGAACGGGGTTTGGAAATTCTTCCAATACTTAGGTAATAAGAAGCTACATTATTTTTGAGTGTCATTTAGTAAAGTGCATTTAAAACAACTTGCCCCAAGATTTGTCGAGTTTTTACGACATGTGCCTCGCTTGGCTCATAAGAACCGTATTAGGTATCTACTTTAATCTATTAAAGTTTCAAAATTTACGCAATGTACTCTGCACTACTTTTTTAGGTTTATGTTGACTGGAACAAACATCTACTTTGTTTTGGAAAAGTAGGTAAGGATCCAGCCGGATAGCCGCTGCCGCGGAATTCGGGCTGATCGTGTGTGGAAAGCCCCGGGCCATAGTGTATAATATTAGGGAGCATGACGTGTCACAAAATTCACACTGCGTAGAAATGGCTACGAGTATAAGAACCAAAATACTATATTCAGTAAATGGGTCGATAGACTAAGGGCGCGGGCGAGTCTGACATTATGCTGACTGGTGGCATTTTGACCGTGGGGTTGGAGTTATCGCCTTGGCGTTTGCGTGCCGTGATTTGCACGACTAACTTGAATTCAGCTACTGCCTATTTTTATGTTCCTTTGTCTTGTCGTAGAGGTACCTAGATAGGCTACAATGCGGTACCTATGATATGAACCTTATGAAATCTTCAGGTAGCAATATAGTCTTTAGGACCCAAAGGCTACCTGAAGAATGGTGAATCTTCCAGTCATTACTTTTGAAATTACTAAATTTGATAATATTTTATTAGGTATAAAACTTTACACCACCCTTGGTCATTTTAAAAACTTGATCTAGGTCCGTTTTGATAATAAAATACGCTAATATAATTATTTAATAGTTTAGATAGAGTGACACGATACCTCTGGTGGCATAAATTATCTAGTCGCATGACGTAACCTATGAAATTTAACACCGTTCTTCTAATAACTTCAAGGTGCGACAATCATTTTCCAAAGTTTACACGACCTTCGGTCTCGTCTTGGTGACGCGACGTCGTCACAGCGAATTGCGTCATCTTCAAATACAATAAATACGTTTACGGTAAAACAAGTGCCAATTTAAGACGGCCATAAGTATAACTTTGCAAAATTTATTGAGAAGCCCATTGAAAGAGCTGTGCATACAGGCACTGATACAGTCTACATCTAAAGTCAATATGTATATCTATGTCTTCATACTCACTAAACTCAGAGATGAAATTCAAGATCAGAGAACAAATTGCGCATATAAAAAATAACCCGAAGGGTGGATTATTTAAAATGGTGTTTTTTTTATATCATACGGTATTATAATGTTTTAAGCTATCGCGGTTATTACCACACATTTTAAGGGTATGTTCCGGGTTTCTTACCGGGTTCCAGTCGTCCCGTGACCATGATGCATGCAACTGTGTCGAAATATCGGGCTACTCGTCAACAAAGTTGGTAAAAAAACATACGGTATTATTGTGATAATTTTTGAATATGATAATTTTTATCGTGGCAATTTGTTTATACTTTTAATCTTGAATTCATCTCCGAGATAGATGGAGAGGCAAACGAGCAAGTGATAGCTTAGCTATTCCTGCCATACCTACTCAAATATTCCCTTAACTAAAGCGACTGTCTGACAGAAATGGCTGAGGTGATTCAAAGGGTTTATATTCACAGATCCTGGTATCAGATTGAATTGCAAACGGATCCCGCCGACAGAGTTCAAACATCTTTCTCGATCAATCAATTAGACAAGTACCTACTTAAAACAAACGAAGCCAGCTCAAAAGTACCTACTTACTACTGTAAAAATAACTGCACCAACAAGAAACGTGATAGCATTAGCTGGGCAATTAAAAAGTTTATTATATGCAACGCAATATCGTCTTGTATAATGTACCGGTACCGGTTAATTGATGACGTTCATTGATGTGCATCGCGCAAGGCCGTTGTTTATAATGAGAATTTGTAGGGCGTCGTTGTTGTGCTGACACCTATGCACATAAATATCAACTACCTATTAGTAAATTGGGTATTGTTTTCCGTGTGTATTTAATTCGATAGTGATTCGAGATTACGCAAAATCTAACTTTTCTCGTGGAAACCGTCCATTTTCCCGCGATAAAAAGTAACCGAGGCTATTTGGGATTTAATAATTCTGTGATATAGGTATGTCAAATTTTGCTTAAACATAAGTACTTAGATTTAATGTGTTCACCAATATTTGTGTCAATCATGTTGCACCGCCCTGTAATTTCTCATACTATCAACTTTCCGGTAGCAACAGTCCGCCTTTGTACGTAACAGTGCATGAATACAGTTTTAAATAAATATATCGACACTTATTTAAGTATTTAATTTTCCGAATTGGACCACTCTACAAGAGATCCTTAATTAACTGAAATAGATGTAAATAAATAAACAACTAAATATCAAGATGCAAACAACAGAACCAGGTAAGTAGGTAATGGTTTATCAAAGTCTACAAATTGATTAAAGTTTACTTATCTTCCGTAAGTAAGTAACGTACACGACTTTTTATGTAACAGCTATGATTGAAATGAAAAAACTGAGCCCGATGCAACCAACACATTGGCTTGCAATTGCAAGTTGGATCTGAGTGAGTAAACCTAATAATAGGCACAGTCCTGTCAATTTCTCCATTAGAAACCAGCGATCGGTGAATGCGTACAGCAGCCCCGCTAAGTGGTGTGGCGGCGGCGCAGCGATAGCAGCCGCTCCGCAGCGCCCGCAGCGCCCGCAGCGCAGTGCCGCGCCGGCACACCGCGCCGACAGTCCGCACCCGAGCGCCGCGACGCGACGCCGAAAACAAACCAACTCATTATCTCGCACGATAAAACGATACATCGCGCTATCGGCCCGTGATAACTCAGTGTGATAACAGATAACGAGGCGAGTGCTCTACGCCTGTGAAGTGAAAACTATTATGTAAAAAGTGTGGCTAAAATGGCTACTGCGTTACCCCGGAAGACCAGCTCCATCTACGACTATCCGGAGCACCTGAACCCGTTCCGCGAGGATGACAACCACAACAAGATCAGATTCTGGACCATTGGGCGCAAGCTCAACAGATCCAACAGCATCAACTTCTCCGGCATTAAGGACCTGAAAAACTCATGGTGAGTTCATAGCACGTCACAGTGACGACCGAATCTCTGGTTTATCGCTCGTAAGATTCCGCCGTAAGTTTACTTTTATCCTCGTGATCTCATGCTACACGACGTTATATATGCTAAGGTGCCTATGAGAAACGGTATACGAAACACATTCAGCTGAATCATTTAACCGTGCATATAATGCATATTTTTTAAGTTATTTTGGTCACGTGAAGTGCTTATTTTGTACTCTGAAATCACTTTCTTTACTTTGAATGAGTATAGCGCTTAAGGAAATCAATAGACATTAAATGAAAGCAATTTTCTATAGAAAACCACGTATTGCGCGATAGGTATTCTGTTTACCGCAGACACATAAAACTTAAGATTTCACTGCCTCGTTATAGTCTGAACATGAGTCACTGGCAATTGTTACGAAAGAGCAGGGTCTTGTATGTACTCCGGATATTCATATCAAATAGTTAAGTATGCTTTAGTTACCCATTCACTGTATTGGTTCCTTGAATGATAAATGATTTAAATTTATATATCGTTGGATCTGATATTAATTGCTTAAATTGTGTAGGGCATCTAATGACTCACAACTTATAGATGTTTGACAACACGAACGAGCGATTCCAATATACATATGATAATGTCATTAAGTATTTACCATTGTTGCAATTTCCATTATCAGGTTAGGGTCTGACTGAACAGTAGGTGTCAGTGTCGTCGTCGTTATTTATAGCGTTGAAGTCACTTTCGCACTTGGATAGACACTTGGGTGTTTACTTTATTGTCCGGTGTCTGTAATGGGCCTGTTTGTACACCTATTTGCCAATAGGACATTAGAACATTCCGTCAATATTACCTATACACTAATAGAACAAGCTGGAACCGTGTTACGTCAAGTATATACCAATAGATTATTCTGCTCATATAGGTAAAAGTATCATATGGAAGTTAAATAATACCTTTCAAATAAATAAGATCCGGTGGTCGGTGAAGAGACAAAACTAGATTATAACAAAAACTCGTAGAATACCTTTAGAACTCTAGTCTCCCAGAAGAAGAAGAATAAAAGATATGCCAAGGATAAATATCCTTGGCAAATATCTGTTTAATAAAAAGTCCTTGGCAAAACTTTTTCTCACATCTACTTTCAATTTCTTTGTTTTGCCAACTGCAAACAAATTATATAATATTATATTTTTGTGGTTAGACATACTGAAATTGTTACACTACTTAGCTATCAAGTTTATCAGCACGGTTTTGATTATTTTTGCCTCGATATTTCCAAGAGATTGTACGCTCCATGGTCACAAGTAAAGTCTCGCTAACTCGTAGTGGTGATACACCCGACAATTTTAACAATCTAGTGACACAATAGCTAAGACCGAAAAGAAATAAGGCTCCAAGTACTTGTAAATTGAGTTGTTGATCGGACACAAACACTTTCGAGTTTATATTACTAACTTTCGCCCGCGACTTCGTCAGCCTAAAATTTGGTTATATTTTACGTTACGAACCCGTTCCCAAAGGAACGTTATCACATTTTGGGATGCTTAATATGTGCTTTTCAGGGTTAGCGGCATTGATGTAGTGGTTTAAGCATTGCTCACAATGTCCGGGAACTGGATGGGTAACAGTACTTTGAGGCTAGTCGAACTTTAGCACTACAACGAGCTCGCCACTCGTTGTGTGCCTCATGGTGCTTCCTAACACCGTTGGCGAAGCGAGGTTGACCAAGGTCTTCGCTGGAGACCCTAAATTCTACCCTGATCCGGAGACCCTGAGATTGGTTGAATAGTTTACCCCGTGACAGTGTTTATTTTATTCAGGGTTAAAAGCTAATTACTGCACAATAATTATAATTAAATCTGTGTAGTGTTTTTGCGTGAATGAGTAACAAACATCCGAATATCATAGAGGATTAGTAGTATTAAAATGTTGTACATGTAGGTACTTACATGTTTGTCAAATATTTACTTAACGAATTTATTACCTCGAGTTATAAAAATATTACTAATAAGTAGTACCTTTTTGACTCGGTAGATGTTTTATTAATTATTTGACACTGACAGGCAAGTTGGAACCACTGGCTGATCGAAGGGACTTTGGTTCCCTGTGTGTGTTCTACCGGCTGTACAATGGGGAGTGTTCTGAGGAATTATTTGATCTGGTGCCCACAGCACAATTCCGCAATCGCACCACCCGCCGAGGGCTGGGTACTCATCCCCATTACGTGGACCCTCTAGTGGTGTCCACGCGAAGATTCGAAAGAACGTTTCTCGCTCGTACGATTCGGATGTGGAATGAGCTCCCAGCAACGGTGTTTCCTTTGGCCTATGACATGGGATCGTTCAAGAGGTATATTAGAGGTCTCCTTAGAGGCGGGCAACGCATTGGTAGCACCCCTGGTGATGCTGATGTCCATAGGCGGCGGTGACCACTTTCCATCAGGTGGCCCGCATGCCTGTTTGTCTGCCGGATAACATAAAAAAAAAAAAAAAAAAAAAAAATTTCAGCGACACCAACGTAAATCGCTAATCAGTAATCGCCATGTAATCGCATATCAAAACAAATTGAGCAGATTGATTAAAATCATGTGATTCGTTGTCAGACCACAAACGTATGTTTTGCCATGTTATTCATCATATTTTATAAAGCAATGATCGCTTGAATGTAATCCAATTCGATAATTTTTTTAATTAGTTGCGGACAACGGAAATGATTCTTACGTGGAATACTTGAAGTGAGTGTTTGCCGAGCGCGCTCCATGTTGATAATATTTGCAATATAATATACGCTATCAAAGCAATGAAATTTTGTAGATGTGATCCAGAAACCAATATTTATGCTTGTGGTTAGTCAGATTTTCGTTAAAATATGTCGGGAAACACTTACGTTATGTATTCAACGTAAGAATCATTTCCGTTGTCCGCGATTATTTATAAAATTAATTAAATTAAATATTATAATATATGGTCATCGTCGTCGGTCGTACAAACGTTTCAGCGCCTTGCCCGCATCCCTTACTTAATAGGCAGGTACGCTCCATCGTAGACTGTATCACAACATAGGTAACTACTATCACAAGGTTATCTAAATGGAAATAGTCGAAATGCCGTAGTACACTTTCTCCTTTACTAATTGCTTGAATTGGTTTCGGTCACAATTTTCGGTTACATCTTCGGGAACATTGGAAACCTGGAGATTACAAAATAAATCGATACTTAGTGGATATGTAGAGTCATTGTGTACCATTTTTTATTCGCTCTGGATCATAAAAAATCATATCCGCAGCGATTTTCCATTTAGAAAGGTGTTAAAAACGCATTTCCAGATATTTTACAGATGTTGGGTTATAACATTGTTGCCATAGTTTTGTTACATCTAGATATTCATTTGTCACGATATTTAGAATATCTGATAAATCATACTGTTGAGGGGCAGGTGTTCATAATACTTGGCCTGTATCTACTTACACTTAACATCAGAAGTGATGGCAATCAAATACCATTATTTATTTTAAAAAAAAACGAATGCCCCTAACATAAGAACATAAATTTTTGCTTAAATAAAAGTATTAGTCAGCATTACGTGCTACTGAGTACTATGGAATTTGAACTACTAAGCGAAGTAGCTGATACGCAAATACTACTAAAACAAGCTATTATAAATAGACCCCGACCGTCCATCGTTGACCCACCCTGCGCCATTTTTTCCATACAAAAGTAGGGAGTTTACCGTAATATCCGCGATTGACCGGCTGCAGCGTGTGTTGAAATGAAATCTGATCATTCTCAGATCTATAGAGAAAAAGCCTTTTATGGAAAAGTAGAAAAGGCGGCTAGGTAGACAGTCCTCTTATATGTACACACAGATTATTTATGTACACAGAGCATTTTATCGAAAAGTAGAAAAGAAGGGTAGGTAGGAAGTCCATCTTATATGTAGGTACCTACACACAGATGTAGGAGATAGCTGACCCATCACGCGTTAGCACTTATAATTGAAAGGTCAGGTAGCTATCTCCTCAAACTACCTATAACTCCTCGGAATGGGTAAATTCAGCATAGAACCTATATGTTACTCTGCCAAATCCTGGACCATGGTCAAGGCGGACCCCGGCCCTCGCGCGCGAGAACCCAATCAGGATATTGACGCTATGATGATCATCGTAATTGTTGCTACTATAGATTTTAAGTAGGTACTTAATCCAGATAGTAATTTTCATTGCTTCTAAAACTCAATATCTCATCAAATACCTGTAATTCGGTGTCATTGACCGACAACGCGACCGTATTACGGTTTTAAAGTCTCTGTGTCTATGGCCTACTTCAGTAATTTGCACCGCACTTGTGCGTGATTAATTGCTTTTCAATGCAGTGTATGTCCGTTCTGTTTTAACAATAGCTATTGGTAAGACTAAATAAGCTGGTTTAAGTGTAAATTTATTTTAAGCTATTTTGAACATCTACTACTGCATACTACTAACTAACTTCATAATTTGTATGTAGGCATGTAAAATAAATTGTCATTAAAGAAAGTAGGTATACCGACATTCTAATAAATAGACTATTGCATTGTTCTTTCACAATGTACTTACCGATACCTAGATTACCTAAGCCCGTAATAATTGCATAAAACTGTATAACACATTGGCATAAACATCTTAGTCCATTAAAATGTTAGTTAGTTTTTCATACACATCTGAGTCCAGTTAGTAAGTTTTGTTATTTTAGCTGTAACAACCACTGAGGATTTGTAAAAGGCACACTAAAAGGAATTTACTTTAGGGCTACTAACAACTTGGAAGTTTAGATTGGGTCAAAACAAATAAACTTTTGATTCATCATAATCTTGGTGTAAATCCCGGATGTGTTTTCGAAACGCGCGAGGGCCCGGGGTCCCTAACTAATTGATTGACTGGTTATTATGAAGTTCAGGGTATGATCCACAAAGGTACCAAAATCTTTTTATTACGAAAAATAAGTAGTTGGTTCGGTAGTTATTTACTAGATTTGTACCTCACATAAGTAGGCACATGAACAAAGACATACAAAGCTGTTTGCTCATTCAGAACAAAGTTCCTTCACCTAACTAACCCTTGCTCTTTGTACCTACTTGGCGCATCTGTAGTGCTGCGAGGGCGCTATACACATGGGTATAAAGGTCACTCACTGCACAGTTAGTAAGCATGAACAACAATAAGCGCGGGAATTACCTAAAAACCACAATACCGCAGTAAACTATAGATTTTAATGTTGTTGTACCTACTAGTTAAGTAGTTTTCATGTGAGAGGAAAATATAGAATAGATAGAGCATACCTTGGCGAGTGGAACTCTCAAAGGGGCATTTCTGGTACGCACAAACTGTTAGCATTTTTGTGTAAGCAATGAATTCACTTAAGTCATCCACATAAAAAAATAATAATTTTTAGAATTATCAAAAGTTATGTGATAAAAAATTGTATCACTACAGGACTAACAACAGCAACGACGAATTTCATGACAATTCAATTATTGTTACGTTTTCCGGGTACTTATAGATAAACGTATGATGTAATGATTTCAAATAAAAATGTCTAAGTACTACCATTTAGGTACTAGATAGAGATAGACTAGTATAGAGCTCTACGGAACTCTATATTAAGTATAAAAAATTGTTAACGTAGACAGAAGTAGCTTCCATACCCCTAATTAAAAACCTGTTAAAGTTACAATCTAACTGTTAAGGGGCTGATAGCGATGATGGCGATGATGGCGATGATGAACGTTTTGCCAATTTAGTAGCAGGGCAGTAGGAGGAGCTCAGTAACAGTGTGTATGTACATTATACAGTAATATAATTACGTAGTATTTTTTTCTCTGTGGTAATAGGTACATCATTTTTGCGCCGGAGACTGGTTGAACCGTAGAGAAAGAATAATAGGTTGAACAGTGTTGGACCCCGAGACGGTATTTATTTATTTTATAGTGTTTGCGACGAGTTGTAGAACAAAACAATGAAACATTACTGTAATTTAACGCTATTACACTTTATCGAGCTGTTAACGAAAGGAAATTAATTCCGGTCATGGACAAGGAGGCTGGAAAAAATTGTGGTCTGCTATACCCATGAAGGTCTAGGTAACTTTCCAATCTCTGTGGCCGTTCGACTACGGGAATGTCGGACCCGCTTAGGCCGGGAATCGTCGGTCGCCTAGGTTGGTAATAGGTCAAGAAACAAATATTAATAACTAATGTAGGAAGTCTGTAGATAACCTTGGCGTTAATGTCCCGATTGTGCTCAATATTTATAACTAATAGTTTACCATACGGCAGTATGTAATATACCTACTCAAAGGCGTAGCATGACATATTGAATATTTTACTGCATGCTGCTGATTTTCCATATTTTTTAACCGTTCGCTTTCAATGATGCCAATGAAATTAACAATATATTGAATTTTTCATGCCAAATATCAAAATTATTCGGCTCGAGATAGAGCGGTTAAAAATTAGAGCCCCACGTGAGCACAAGAAGTTACCGATATATGTCAAGTGGCATCCATTGAGATCTATCAGCCGTAGTCTCTTATCCAACAACGGCCTTGTCCCAACTTCTCTTTGCCACCTGAGGAGGTTAGGATAGCGAGGCTTTAGCGACCGGTCTTGCTGGATAACGCCGGTTTTGTTCGGAGATTTTTCTTTTCTCTCACCAGCTAATGCCTCTTTTTTAAATTAAATGAAAATTGTCTTAATTTACACACTTACACATTTACATTTAAAATTATTTCGAATCTGATCAAGCGAAGCGAACTCCAAAATATTTACCGAGCCCACGCTCAAACCGCGCTGCTAGAACGCCGTCCACATTACATGCATTTGACCGAGATAAACATAAATTTTATTTTGTTAGGTAAAACCACAGACATACCAGACTAAACACAAATCACAAATATTCCCTGTTCGCTCGCTCTACAATGATTATGAATCTTGCTATCCCGTTTATTCATCCCTTGGAATAAGTTCACGGAAAATGACGTGCGCAATGTTTTGAACGTTCGACATATTGCTCGAGGGCCTATCGACCTGACGTTTTTTTTGAAACATCGGTGTAAATTTTATAATTTCCTAATAAAATTTGAATTAAACCATTTAAAAGATTGTAATTTAGTGTGTAATTTAGTGCACATTTATGTGAAAGCGCAAAGTATGGAAATACACCTGGATTATCATTTCACCGGTAAGTAAACATTCGTGGTCGAGGCGATCCGAAATAAATTTTAGAAATTGTGACAAAAACATGCATCGAAATAGTGTGAATTTGCAATAATTGAAATGCTTTACCTTAAAACAACATGCCATTAGAGATAGATTTAAAATTATTGGCAAATTGAGCAATATTTCGGTGTCTAAATAGGTACGAAAATATTTTGATGCTAACAGGGTCGGACTTAGTATTTATTGTATAGTATTTTATTACTCAAATCTTGTTAATAGCGGTCCACAACTTTATTTGTATCAGGGTTCCATACCAAAAATGTACCTAGATGACATTTTAAATGTTCAGACATTATATGAAACAACGGATTAATCGCGTATTTACGTTTATTTACATAAATATTTGTTTTTCTAGGTTTCCTAAAGACCAGGCATGGTTATGTCTGGGTTGCAAATTGGAAGTGCTGCGTTGTAAACATTTTGAAGAACAAGATAATAATATAATATATAAGGACAAGCTTAAAAATATTGATTGTCATCTGGAGCGAACAACAAGTCAGATTTGTTTGTGTTCGTTACGAGTAGAAAGTCGTAGCAAAATATAACTCATGATGGGCTGCCTTGTTCCGTCCCTGCATTTGCATTAGTGTGTGTGTTATAGAGATGTGTGACATTTTGTCTCATATTTAAACTCTAAATGTACTCTCTGCTTCTGTATAGAAAATTTTTTCTCTATGGGTAAAACAAAATATTACATAGGTACTTCGAATACCTACCACTAAAACTCGCATACACATTATCGCCGCACACGTTCAGGCTCCTGCAGTGTCACTGTTGACATCATACATATGACGCTTCAGTGTTAATAAGAACAGGAAAATATTTCAAAACAAAGCAGTTTACCTCTACACGTATTAAAATCACGCCTGTACGTAAACGTATTCTGGCAGTACTATATTACTACGTAACGTATTCTGAAGATAACTACAACAGGCGAACATCAAAGTTACGTACGTTCCGTGCTTTGGCGAACATCCAAATATTTCATTACCGGATTAACGTGTTATTTAATCACACAGTAATTGCGAACACACGTATTTTACTGCCTTTTAATGCATCCGAAAGAATATCGCTGCTTCGGTCGAACAATGTTTGAGGCATGAGGTTCACGAATAGGTGAATTACCTATACATAAATTATTAGATATTATTAGTGCATTTATATTTGGCCGTGTGGTGTCCGGCAGAGCAGAATTGCACCAACCCCTTACACTCATGGGCGTCGTACAAGGCGACTAATGTTTTCGAGGCAAAAGATCTAGTCTCCGTAGGCTGTAAAATGGGCAGCAGCGTTTTCCATTTGTTATATTTACAACACTGCGATCTCCAACCCGCCTGCCAAGTGTGGAGATTATGTTAATAAACTCCCTTTTCGTGGCAGAGGCCCTAAGTCCTGCAGTGGACTGTTATGATGATTAGTGCATTTAGGTATGGGTTTTATTCATGGCTTCATTTGGATGAAGCCATGAATAAAATTTGCTTCATATTTTTGTGGGGACTGCATGGGCAGTCCCCACAAAAAGTAGGATGTCTATGTCCTATGCCAAGAGATCAATGTGTGTGTCATATTTGGCTTCGTACAAAATATTTTTTTGTGTTGATAGATAAATATACAAACAACCAGATGAACAGACCTTGACATGAAATGTTTAGATTATTTTACCCGTTAGCTAAGTTTGCCGCTGATGCATTAATAGCGTCAGTAACAAAATAAGCAAGACAGAAATGATTACACGATTATTTTGATCCCATGATCCCATCTGATTTTATCCTACAAATATTTCAGGGAAATATTGACAAGATGGCCCAGTCGTAGAGGTATGTACTCGTATGTGTATAGTTGGTTTAGATATGTTCTGGTTGGATAATATCAACGTAGTTAAAATATCGTTAATGTCTAAGCAAGTCATGTAATTACGTGGCCAAGGTGTGACCTATCTTAATTACTTATACAAATGCACAATCAATGCATAATTCACGGTCACGTATTATCGTGATACTGTTCGCACAGTTTTTCCTAGCGAATGTAAACATAGACAAGTACTGGAGTACGTAACTACATAAGTACCTTCACAAAAAATAAGCGTCGGGTCCTCCCCTCAAAGTGTTACCAATTAAAATACCTACTGTAATTTAGCCAATTTTGATTCTAATTACTTCATTTAAAAACATCAAATCTAAAGCAAATACTTAGTATCTTCTCGAAGGTCAGGCGGTAGGCATTTCAAAGCAGCTCAAGCACAAGTCCGTTTTTGCAAGGAGTATTTTTTTATAGAAAATAGGTATTTGACTGAAATCTCACCTGGTGTTATGTGCAGATGCAGTCTACAGTGGATCATACCTGTCCATTAAATACCTATTCAATCTTGTCTTAAAGATACCTAAGTTGTAGCGCTTAGTGAAAACGAGATCCAGTCCTTATCGTTCGCATAAAAAAAGTGTTAGAAAAAAGCTGAGTGCGTATAGGTGAAATGTTGACAACTAAGGGATGGTACGCTGACCAACACCTGGAGCCCCGAATATGGAATGAGGCGAACTGTAGCCTGTAGAAAACCAACGGTGATCCCAATCCTGGAGATTCCTTTGCACCAACGCTACCTCTGGGATGGATCAGTCAAATATCAACTGGCCGCTTTGGATTCTGTGGAAAGGAAAAACGTGCAAAGAGTCCTGCCCGTTTCTACAGGTTGCAGTTTGGAGAGTATGCGAAGCAGTTGCACGATCTCATTCCATCGACCCTTACCACCATCGGGAAACGCGATCCGAACGAACGCTTTATCCTTATATTCTGGATCTTCCAGCTATTCGCACGAGTCGCTTTACTAGACATATTATCTTCGTAAACATACGATGATTTGATTACTTATTCACATAAATTAACCAGACACATGAAATAAGTCAGGTTTGCAAAACAATAGCGTTGTCACAGTACAGCGTTGAATGTTACGACACGAGACAAAGTCGTAGTGTTGCGTACGAATCGAATTTACTTATTACAATCACCACTTTATACTTAATAGCCAACTACATAATTGTCAATAATGTCGTAAACGACATTGGCAGTCTAGGTAGGTACGTAAAATATAGTTGGAGCCTTTGTACCTAATGAAAATAAATAAGTACTTAAGTATATACACCGTATAGGTACGACAGACAAACTTACGTTACATACATACCTACTTACGTATTGTGATGATTACTAAAGGTTTCTCATGTTGCGCATATAAATTGTTTTTTTTTCCTGTTATGTATAACTTTCGTGTGTGCAATAAAGAGTTTTTACTTACTTACTTACTCATGTTCAAACAAAATAAGTTTATAATTTTTTTACCTATATTTCCCGAAGCAATACATCGAACATGCCAATTGTGCTGAGAAAGTACAAGTTGCTAATCTACTATTAATAGTTTGCCGGAAAAACACGGGATGGGATGTTTATTTATTTAACAGATACTGAACCGTTAAACTATAATAGCGTTCCTAGCCGTTTTCGACTATAGTCGAATATTGATCTATCGACTATTGTCGATATTGACTACGATTTTCCTGCTGGTCATGTCTCTCGCCCGCATGTGACTAGCGTAGCCAATTTTTGCAACCAAGCCAACAAGTTGGGCAGGTCAGGACCCTGCCTTGAAAGTGATAGTATTTTCAAATCGTCGCGTCTTTGATCGAGCTCCTTTGTGCGTCGATCTTCAAATTCGGAAATGTTCTGTTTCACGCGACGTCTCCACTCTGGACGGTTTGCAGCTATCGATTCACGGGAATCGAGTAGGTACATGGGTACTGGGATCAATGCAACATTTCTTCATATGCCTCTTTGGCACTTCTTTGTGACGTACGAGCTGCCCGCCTATTTCCGCGTACCATCTTGAAGTTCGCTATAAAGGATGTGCTTTGCGACTCTACCCTTGGTCATTCGATACACGTGACCACACCACCTCGTCTTCGCATCAGATAGGCTTCGATACCGCAAATATGCAGCCTGTGTGCCGACATCAGACAAAACCGAGCATACACTCGACCTCTCTACCTCTGTTCGTCGCCAAATTTAGGATTTCTCGGTGACCAATATTATAATGTTGCATATACGTCATGCAGTCATCTGCGCAGGAGTGCACAAGTGATCGCGCTAGCACAGATGCACTCTCTCGTGTTATCTTGCCTGTACCTGATGGAACGGCGGACTGGTATAGTATTCCATACAAGCGTAGTTTGATCATATTTTCAATATTACGCTATCACAGCCAGAAAGCAAAATTATTAGATTATCGTTAAAATATATCGTTTCAAAGTGGCGCCGGGCTTATGATTTTCATACCAATTTTAACCTACTCCAAAAAGTTCCACTTTTAACTGCAGTGCGGCCATAGATATAAACAGAGAGCACTTCTTCTTTAAATTGTTGACTTAACACAAAGATAAAGGATAAGTTGAATCATCTGTTTAGCGAAATTGTGACGAAATATCTTTCAAGTACACGTAAGTAGGGCAAACTGGGCATATGCCCTTTGTTAGAGACGTGCTAAACATTTTAACACTTAGGTAGGTATTTGTACAATTATTCGAGCCTTAGAAAGGTCGTGACCTTCATTATACAGTTTTCTTTGTAGATAAAAAATAGAATTTGAATAGGTAACTTTCTATTTTAGTCTTTAATCAGTAAGTAGGTACCTTATCAACGAATATTACAAAAGTGGTGATTTATGATTTAAATATGTAATTATCGTTGTAGGGGCGTCGGTGGCGTAATTGCTAGTTTGGTCGGCGTCGTAAGCGAGAGGCACCAAGTTCGATTCCCAGTGCCGCCATGTACCAATTATTTTTTCCGAGTGATGTACTCGTACATAGTTTGTAGGTACCCTAACCGATGCTATTGCGGCAAGAGAAAACATCGTGAGGAAACTTGCACATTCAAACGTCTGAATGTGTAATAGTGATCCAATCTGGTCAGGTTCCCCTATTAACAGGGTCATGGAGGTCAGCTGGCAGTCGCTCAACCTGATCTGCCAAATCCTGGATCATGGTCAAGGCCGTCCCGGTCTTTTGCGCTCCATGCCACTACCGGGATATTGACGCGAAGAATATTTATTTTTATTATAATCGTAGTTTACAATAGTCAATACTCTCGTAATTCTTCCTTCTACCGAAACCAGTTACGAAACCCCGAAACTCAGTTACCAATGCGGCCGAAAGGATATATAATAAAATATAATGTATTTAGAAATTTCACAATGTTTTCCTTCCTTGACAAGGCAACAAATTCCAGTGTACAAGGATACCAGCTCATGGGTAGCTTAGGTACATATAAAGTAGGTAGGTATAAAAACCGAATCTAACAGCTGTTTTCAGGTGGTGAAATCTTATCACACCTGCACTATTCGCACACAAGACGTCTAATTAAATATTTGACCACCGTTTTGCGCTCATATTGGTGTTGACATATAGTCAAGGATAAATAGTTTGTAAAGTTACGTTGAAATCCGCAATTCGGCTTGTAGATAGTGTGCTAAATAGCCGACGATATCGGAAACCCCCCGACAAAGGATATTATACATAAACTCAAATATTTCCCATACTACTGAACCGATTTTAACGAAACAAAGCTAAGAACCATCACGATTAAATTAGTTTTTTAATTAAGGAAAACCGCACCAAACAACGCAACAAAAATCAATACGTTCGGGAGCTGCGATGCGAAAGACAAACGCTCTAATACACGCATTAAACTTTTGCGTCGGTGATTAAAATGAAAGCGTGCTATAAAGTCTTCAGCATTTATTTATGAGCACATAGGTATACTTACTTAAACAAGATCCACTTTGGATCACTGGCTCAGTGACCCAAAGTGCATCTTGGCCTCCGACACCAGAGATCGCCACCTCTTTCCTATGCTGTGCGATGGCAGGAGATGTCCTGCCAATCGAGGGTTCCTAGATATATATAACCAAAATAATGTAGAAATATCTTATCGTTCTAAGCATTACCTTCGTAAAAAAGTGTCATTCGAGCTTAGGTCATTTTCTGTTTTTATTAGTTTTACCAGTGGTCATAATTACCGAAAGAATGTAAAAAAACCTAATGCGCAATTGCACTAAACTTTAAGCGACGCCGACGAAGCAAAGTTTATTTCGGATATTCCTAACAAGAAAAAGCCATTGCACCAACACCAATCCAATGTGAAAACTAAACTGACCAAGTCACTCTTAATTCTATAAGCCGATTTTGTGACGCCTAATAAATTTCTAAGGAATTGGTATGAGTCGCCGTTATGATCTGTTGGCGTAAAGAGGTACAAATACCTTAGTAGGTACTTTTGGGCTGCTACCATTGAATTGTGGTAAATCAATGGTTGCTATACCACCACTACTTATTTATAGTTATACAGGTATTGGATCGGACCCCTTTGCAAGGTACTTAGTCAGATTCGCACTTGGTTTATTTTATACCAGTCCGCTATTACGCATTTTTTATCTGTTCCCCTATTCTGTATAAAAATTTGAACACGCTCTCCATGCTTACGGAGTTAATTACCAACAACAATCACTAACAGATTGCCACAGACAATTATCGCTTATCACCATATACCTAGTTATATAAACATTGACGATATCTAGTTCAACCTTGCATATCGCGATGTCCGCGACCTTTCGCAGATTTAATGTCATAAGTAGCTAATTGTAGTTTGTTTACTCCTAGCTGGTCCTGACATCATTCACGTGTATGCAGCAGTTGCATTTCGCCGGAACCCTCACGTTGTCAGTTTATCATGTAGGTACTATATTCAGCTCAAGAAAGTGTAGGCAGAATGTTATTGCACGGAAAACTCAATCGACCTTGTTATGACGTGCAACTGAAGTTCAACCTTAGGGTGATAAAGCAATATCCTGGTCGACCTTACATTGATAGAGATTTTAGGGTCAGACCGAGTCGAGCGAAGTACTGTAGAGACTTACTTCATCATAGCCACTGGCTAAGTAAAGTTTTGACACAGAAATATACATAATATTGATTTATCTTATTTAGATTTGTGTAGGTGCTGATAACTAACTTAGCCAGTTTGTTGTTGGGCTAGGCTATTAAGCAAAGGGCGCCGTTCAATATGACGCCTAGGTTCATTGCGTTTTTGTCAACGTTCACAGCGCAACTGAACGAAATCTAGCTCAGTTACACAGCGGAACTAATCATTAAATAATTACTGTTAAATAATAACGTGGCTCTCTCTAAAGTATAAAATTCGTAACGAAGTAATCCGACATGCTGGCCATTGCTGTTTAGGAATCGACAACTTTGGTAACCGAGTTAGAGCGCGATTTAGCAAGCTTACTATAGCTAGACACCCTTGGGCCGGATGTAGTGACGATTTGCAAAAGGCTGCAGGTGAATGCTGGATTGGCATGCTGAGGTCAGGTGCATTGGCGCCTTGGCGCTCATTGGGGGAGGCCTATGTCCAGCAACAGTGAACTATTGATGAACGTCTACCGACAAATCTATGAATGCCCCACAAAAAAGAAAACGATCCTCTGTTAAGTAACTTGCGACACCGCAGCGGAAATGCACAACTTGACAACAGCCCCGCCGCATTGCAGTTTCGTTCGGTGCCATGCGGCCTTCTAGACTTACACTGATTTTATTTCTATCTCTACAAATGTAAGGGATATATGTGTAGTTGATTTGGTTGAACACTAACGATGTTCGGCGACAGAAAATATCGTAAGGAAATCTGCATATTCAGGCGACTAATTAGGTAACTTTGATCGGACAAATCCTGGATCATGGTAAGGTCGGACCCTGGCCCTACAAAAACATAGAAAATGCTTTCTCTTAAAGTACCTACCTATAACATTTAGAACAACGGACATTTCATACTTTGATAAAAAATCTTTGATTTAATTTGCTTCAATCTACGCGGATTTGCTTAACACTATCCCTACAAAGTGGAATTTTTCTTGTACTCGACGACGTAGGACTACGTCACCCTCACAGTCTATCATGGATTTATAATTTACCTCATTAGTGGCATTCAAGTGGCACTGTAACATAGTGTCGGCTGTTGACATTGACACCATAGCATAATACTAATATGACCATACAAACGAAAGTTCTTACAAAAAATATCTCTTGTATTCATTATCAATCAGAAAGGATTTATAATTTACTTCATAAGTGGCACTCAAGTAGCACTGTAACATAGTGTCAGACCGTTGACGTACAGCATAACACATCATACTTAACGACATTATTCTTCCAAAAAAATTCTCACATATTCATTATAAACAACACAGTCACAGAAATGACACCGCAAACCCCTCGTGCCATACCCCAGTCAAATCTCCAGTATCTCCGCACATGCCCACATCGCGCGACTCGAAAGACGGCCGGCGCGCGCGCCACAATTGTGACCGATCAAGAGGAATCAAGTGCACTAAACTCCTATTACTTTTGTCAGTGCGGCCGCTCGCGCCTACAGACATCCGCCCGGGTAATGAGCCCGACATGTCGTAATGCCACATCGAAATTTTACCCGGCCCGGTATTAGCGACTCTCCCGACGGCAAATTTGTTGCTTGGACGATTATCTATAGGAATAGGTCAACCAATTTGCAATAGCTTTCGACTACCTATAGGTACACTTTACTGACCTAAGCCTATATTTAGGTTTTGGTAGGAATCTTTCTATAGCGTGACATGAGCTTGGTAACTTTCGCTGTTAAGTAGGTACCTATTTTAGTTTTATTACAGTTAATCCTTCTAGATATAGTGTGGGTGGTACCCATTTTTTTTTTGCGTTTGATTACAGTTACCTAATCCTATATATAATCCCAGGTATTATATTTTTAAACCAACAAAAACTTTCCTGTCAGAAGTGTGCCCTTCCCACGATTTTCTTAAGCACGTATATCGCTCCAAGTAGGGCGCAAAGAGCATCGGTGACCGGGCGGTTGAATATCCAACTCGTAAGCAAAAGGTACCGGGTTCGAATGACTCTTTTCTGAGTTATGTACATTAGTTGAATTCTGACCGATGCACTTACGGTGAGGGAAAACATCGTGATGAAACCTGCAAATTCAGGCAACTGAATTTGTAACCATGATCCAATCTGGTCAGGTTCCTCTGGTAGCAGGGTCACGGAGGTCAGATGGTCACTCCACTGTAATTAACTGATCGCCAAATCCTGGATCAAGGCGAACCCCGAGCTCTCGTTCTCGAGAGCACAACCGGGTCATTAACGCTAAGATGATTATTATTTATTTTTATCGATCGCTCCAAGTAGGGCCAACAACCACTAACAAAACAATACGATTGATTTGGTACGATATCCATTAACCTACAAAATGGCTATGCGACGCAGGCAATAAAGCTATAAATCATTATGTCACAAACAACCACCCACGTGCGTGGTACGTGACGTGTTAGTAACACGTTTCAAATTGTGACTACCTAGGCACAGTTAGCATTGGTCTATTTTCTTAGTCTACATGACGTCAGCAGGATACGACAGTCCACTGCTGGACTTGAGCCTCCTCTGCATTGCAGAGGGATAAGTCCCTTCATTTTTCACAGTCAGGAGGCGGGTTGGAGATCGCAATGTTAAAAACCAATTTAAAACGCTACTGCCCATTTTCTGGTCTATGGAGGTCCTAGCTAGATAGTCCTATACCTAAATCATTAGTCATATCTTGTACGACACCCGTAATATTACGGGTTGTGCAATATTCTACAGTGTTGGACAAGGCTAACTTATTACTTAGTATAACTATAATATGATATTATTCGTTTCAGGGCGTTCCGTTCGCTGATGAGGAAGGGCAAGAAAGGACATGAGACATCACATACGTCAAATACCACAAGGGAGACGAAGACTAACCACTCCAATGACGGTGATAGCCCCATTATGTTCAGGCGAGCAATGCAATGTAAGATATTCTACTAACATTTGGTATACCTACCCACTGAATAGATCTAGTGCTATTATTTACGGTTTTCAGTCTCGTAATCTTTGAAACTGGGCCAATCAATAAGCTGGTTGTGCACTCGCATACGAGGGTCCGGGCTCCGCCTTGACCATAATCCAGGGTTTGGCAGACTGCCATCTGACCGCTGTGTCCTTATTAACAGGGGAACCAGACCAGGATTGGATCATGGTTACATACAGTCGCCTGAATGTGCAGGTTTTATGACAATATTTTGTCTTACCATAAGAGCATCAATTTTTAAAAGTCACTGTTACACAGGGGCACTTGGTATCGAACTCGGTACCTTTCGCTTACGACTCGAAGCCGCTAGCCACCGATTCTCCACCACCGTCTATTATCCACTATTATCTTTAAATAGAATCACGGTGTAACAGAATTTTAAACAGCGAGCGGTAGATGCTAAAGCTCCATGCCTTTATTTTTACAGTAGGCATTACTTTATTGTATTCTCTTTTGATGCCTTCGTAGTGGATTCTTAAGCACTGAATAGGTATAAATAAATGTTATGCAGGCAATCGACAGTCTCTGCCTACCCTAACAGGATATGGGGCGTGAGTGTGTATGTATGTATGTAAATGTTACTTCTATCTGTACAATGAGTTTTAGCTAAAGGACTAATGTCTCTTGTTTTTGTTTACTGGGTCTACTTATTAATTGTTTACGAAAACAGTTGTTTTTACACTACTCAGCTACACATACCTACATATCTAATTATCTACAAAATTAACGATAAAGACGTTATATGTTTTAAATATTATACCTACCTATTTATAAGCAATAATTAGTCAGATTCATAAAATTAAACATTTACAGATACTTAGCTAAGTATACCTACTTTGTAACAGATGAGTAATTTTACATACAGTTTCAAACACAACACAAGAAATAGATAAGATGTAAAAACAAGTAGGTAGATTAATTGTCCTTGGCATAGTTTGTTTAATTCATTTAGAGGTAACTTTGAACACTTTTTCTTGGTTTTGAACATTTTAGGAGATACGACTAAAAAGGCTATTTTAAACATCATAAGAGGATTTTGCCAACCATGAAAAACTTAATTGTATTTGTAAAACACCCATGTCGTCAAAGTACCTACTAAGTAGACACCTAACGTCTAGACGTGACATGACTTTATATTGCGTGTATAACATAGCAGGCGTTATATGATGAATATTTCGAATAATTTAAACACAATCTTGAAGATTTCAACGGTGAGGGAAATACATCGTGATGAAATCTGCAAATTAATTTTGAAGATTTCAGTTAAAAGGGGTTTGTACCTATCTGAACAAGAAATTCGCGTAAAATAACATTTTACACGAGTAATTCCTCCTGTATAATGGGCAGATACGTAAAAATCATCATCTGGCGTAGGTCATAATCATCATCATCCATCATCCGAGCGGTCAATCCTGACTGCAGCTACGGACCTTTACTCTCCACCACTTTGGCCGGTCTTTAGCATCCTCACGTCTAGTAAGCGTCTTCCATAGGTATCGGTAATTAACATTTACGGTCCGGCTCTGCCTAGCATAATTGATCACTGTCCGGCATTACCTGGCATTGTCGGGCACGGTCCGGGTGTGGCACTCATCGCCGTTGTCGGCTCGGAGACGATGTGCTCCGGCTCTGGGCCGGCAAAAATTTCATTATCCGACTTTAAAAAAATATATTTGATTTTTTTTAATGTGATTCCCAGACTCGTCAATGTCCCGCAGCACAATGGGCTCCCCAGAGCGCTACGTATACGGGGGCTCGGTGACGCCGCTGCCGCGCTCGCGCTTCCAGGAGCGCCTGCGCTGCACTAGCCAGCAGGAGGTCTCCACACTCGGGTAAGCGACACTATAGGATACTCAGTATTTCAAGAGAAACAAAATAGAATCGAGAGCATAAAGTAATAAACCTTCCGCTAGATATACTAACTTACACAAACAAATAGATACACACTTCATACTGATTTTATATTGGGGGTTAAATCGAAATAAAATACCTACAATACATTACACGATTTAGTTTCCCATACATTCCATCTTAAGGGTTCCAGGCGTGGGTTAGTATCCATATGTTGTTCATGTTCCACCTGTGCGCACGCAACGTTTTGTAATTATTTTCTAATGTGAATGACAAGGGACTGTAACTCGCTGCACATGCTTTCCCTGACCGCTATAACTCGGGCCTCCTTAAGACAAGAGTTAAGAGGCATTTAGTAAACAGGTTTGATGGGAGTCAGTTTTGACTATAAATTATATAAAAGGTGGTATAAGATCCTAGGGAACAAACGGATTTCACGACCCTCCGCTTTGAAGAAACGAAGAGTGGAGGGGACGACATGGTTTGAAATTGTTCCGGATTGTTATCTACTACTCTTGCTCTCGCTCAGCTACCGTTATTTAGAAAACTGCTCGTACTGATGTAAGCGCTATGCCTAAGTACAATAATAGCCTAGAATATCAAGTATTTTACGAATTTATAAAAATACAATATTAAAAAAGTACAACATATATTTTTAATTATACTTTTTCATAACACGGAACTAAAAAGCAGGTTAGTTATGGTTTAATGTAGCGCGTAATCTTTAATAAAAATTATTGAATTAAGCGTGAAGTTTGATAACAATGGCGGTTGGTTAGACTCATTTCTTGTATGTACTCGAGATTATCAGATAGTGGAGAAGACACGATATTGTGTGTGTTTAACACTAATAAAATATGCGGTCATGCTTTTTAAATGACGCGGACGTCGCTATCACATAGCTCGAGCACAAAAAAGACCGAATTGTTTACATACTATACTTACATTTTTAAAACGTAATTTACAACATGGCTTACATTGATGTCGTCAGCTACCCGGTAATAACTATAAATTCAAATACTCAATAGTAGGTATTAAAAATCCTCTCGTCGATGTGAAGTTCGTAATTTCCCAAACGACTGAACGAGTTTCTTCCGATCATCTGAATATACTATTTATGAATAATTAGAAAGATAAACATATAACTGCGAATATAAAGTTTAATAAGCTTGTGTACAGAATTTCAACTTAGTTGTTTTAAAGGCGACGATGACACCATACTTCAGAAAATTTTCACACATTTGTTGATCCAAGAGACATTCAGTAACAATTTGGTTACTATATTCCAGGGCTCCGCGTAGGAGCGTAGGTGCATCGGTGGCCGTGTGGTTAAGGTATCCGACTTGTAAGCTAGAGGTGTCGGGTTCGAATTCCACTGCGGCCAATGAGTTATGTACATTAGTTGAACACTAACCGATGCTCTTACGGTGAGGGAAAACATAGCCATGAAAACTACAGATTCAGGCGACAGAACGTGTACCCGTAACACAATCTGGTCAGGTTCCCAGTAGTGGTAGTAGGGTCACGGAGGTCAGGTTGCAATCGCTCCACTGCAAGTATTTATCTGATCTGCCAATGGATCATAGTTAAGGCGGATCCCGGGCCCTCTACGCGAGACCACAACCGGGATATTAACGCCAAGATTATTATTACTGTTCCAGGACTCCGCGCATGGCTCGCAGCGAGATATCGGGCTCCCAGCTAAGCATGGAGAGCGCCAACCCGTCCGACGAGGCGCCGGTGCCGCCCGTGCGAGCTTCGCGCCGGAAGAAGAAACGAGCGCCGCCGCCCCCTGAGGCCGGCGCCCCCGCTGACGTCTCGGTAATTATCTGTTGCCTATTTATCACTTTAGCGGAGTAGAAATAATGGAAAATATAGTTTAAGGTAGAACTAATTGCAGCAGTAATGATGATAGCGGAAAATGGTAGGATCTTTGATACGATCTTTGAACCTATCACTTATACTATAGAGTCTATTTAGGTTTCCGTAGCTCAAAAAAAGGAACCCTTATAGGATAACTTTGTTGTTAGTCTCAATTCAAGCTAAAATTATAAAATACTCAGGTCTGCAATCCCTTGGAGCAGTAAAAAAAATCAAACTTCTAAGTTTAAGTCACAACGATTATTTACCAGCCTACAATCTATTTATGCCATACTACTGAGGAGAGTGGAGTTCACCATACTGATGTGGAGGAGCCTCATAGTAACAAGGGACTGTGTTGGTGATAATTATGAATGTTTTCTTGTCACACACATCGGTGAGATGGAATTAGATCTGAATCGATTAGTCTGGTTGGTAGATCAAATAAGGAGTACATAATTATTTTATTATTGACGGCATGTGTGCTTAAGACATGCTAAGTGCTTGAAATCTAAATAAAATTAAATCCAATTAAATGTTACTCAAATGTCTTCCACTCATTTTCTTAATTTTTAATTTTTAGTAATATGGAAAATCTTATTTCCAGGTCAGCAGCGACACCTCCGAGCTACAAACCACTCAAACTGAAGACAAGACTCCTGCTAAACCAGATGATGACTTGGATTTAGACACTATGAACCTGAACATTGAGCTTAAAATTGTTGAAGATGAGGAAAACAAAGGAAAAAGTAAAGACGTTGAGGTTACAAATTCTCCTTCTCAGTGTGTTAAGCAGACTGTAGAAGTAACTTTAGAATCTAGTCCCAAACCAAAACAAGATAAAGTCATGGAAGTTGATGAAAAAATCCCAGAAAAAAATGTCAAGCACGCCGGCTCTGATGCTGGTTCCGCTCCATTCCGGAAAATAGACATCGTGAAGTATAGAAGAAATTCTAGCGTAAACGATGACGACATTAGACTTCGGCGAGGAAATTTAGAAGATTTCCATCCATTGACAAACAAAAGGAGCAAGAGTCTGAGCAATACTGCTGACGCCGCTTTAGTAACGTACGACATAAATCTAAACGAAAAAGACACCACTGACAACAACGGCAATGAACAGCCCCAAAAAGTTATATGTAAGCTTTACAACGAATCTGTGAGAAAACAAAGCACCGATAATTCCATTTCAAGCACAGAAAAAGAATTTCTGGAAATTGATAAAGTCAGACGGGAATTTGAAAGAGAGATAAATAAACTAAACGCAGCTCTCGCTGAAGATGACTTTTCTGATGAGCCTAGGATGACGGTCTCAGATATAAAGCGTAAATTTGACACGTACGATGTTTCATCCCCTAACCCGATACCAAAGCCTAGAAGAAGTCATAATGGCGAGCCTGGGTCACCCGTAAACGGTAATGTTCACACTTTAAAATAAAGGATGAAACAAATCTTGGTACCCACCTCCAATAGTTATGTGAAATGCGTCGTTGGATAGCTGTTGGACTAGGTACCACAGTCCATACAAATCCAGGCCTTTATATTCTGATCGGTAAAACATCAAAAAGGGAAGCAAAATTATGTAAAAAAGTATTTTTTAAAATATTTGGATCTCAAAATTGGTTATTTATCGGGAATTCTTGTATGACACTTCTTATTAATAGAAATTTAAAAATGTACCTTCCTACTAAGTGCCTTTGTATGAACAAATATTAATACAACTTGGTGGTGATCATCAGTAATTTGCCATACAATAAATATTATATTAGAGGTAGTGCAATATAGGTATTTATATTACACAATATGTAGGTTTAATTATTCATGAGTTTTTATTGTGATATCTGCGAACGCAAGGGCTTTTATAGTACATAACTAAATTAGTACAGTAAATTATTAGCAGAGATGTAATTGATTAATTTATCTATATTTTAAACTAGGAACATAATTATTTTGTTTGTAAGCAGTAATAAAATGTAGTAACGCACTTTTGTGTTATTGTATAAGATTCCTATATTTATACAGCAGAGTTTCCACTTATTTATGTTATGTTTCTAATATTGTTGAAAAATAAATAATTTTAACGAATTTTTGGTATGTATTTGAAACCCATTTGTTGTTTGTCAAAACTTTTATTAACTAAAACTTAACTAATAGGTAAATAGATCATTATGTGTATAAAAGGTAAACATATTGAAAACAATATTATTTCATATTCTGACTATACTTATGTCGCTACGAACTAAACAGATAACTTACATATTCTAGATTTTTTATACTTAATGAATCTCGGAAGGTTTGAAGTGGCTGTAGAAACTAGAACTTTGTATTCTTTTGGGAGTCTCCTTTGCTGCCTTGCCTGAAATTAGATGATAAATGTTAATTTTTCCTGTCCCTTTTTACAAAATCTAACAATATCTACAATTAAAACCAAAAGCCAACATATGCAATTAAATAATCCGTTTCATCATAGTATGCATTCATGCAAATGCTGTTGTCAACGTGACAACTGAGCTCACTTGCCATATGCCTTATTATGCTTTGGCGACCTTATCTTTCAAACCGGACAAAAAAGCATTAGTTGTTAGTGGCAGAAATACATAATATGGCGGTATCCATCCAGAGGGCTTCCTTAAGCTTGGGGATCAAAAACAGCTGCTTTTTTTAAATTACATTTATCTACAACTGACTTTTATACCTTATTTTTCAAAACAGGCGCTAATATCGCCAGTTTCTCCGGCAATTTCACTTTAGCGGCTAAGATATCAGTTTCATCTTCTGAGTACAGGTCTACGATAGTATCTATTGCTTCAGCCAGCACCCAAACTTCATTCTCTTTATGCGCCTGCTCCAAAATTGATTCAGTGATGGTACATATCACATTCGAAGTGGTGTCGTTTAGGTTGTTAACCAATAATAGCGCTAATATACCAATCATTCGGATAAGGTTTGATCTTATCTCAGGTACTTGACACTCCTTAATGCCAGTTAACATTATCTGTAATGCAATATTAACGATTACTAACACAGGCAATTTATAGTAAACACTAGCTTTTGAGCGGGACATTGATAAAATACAGTCCTTCATAAAGGTCGAAGCTATCTCCAATCCTAATTGTACCGAAACAGCACGACTAGCACTAGTATGCCCGCGACACAGTTCACGCCGCGAGAGAGTGTTTGTTTCCTACTCACAATACTAAGATGAAGGGGATAACAGTATCTATGTTGCGCCTTTTCTCGCTTATCGCGCGCGAGAGCACACTTGTGCTAGCCGTGCTGGTTTTGGTATTATAAACCTGGAAACATGATAGGTAAACAAGCTAAGAACGCATTAACACTAGCTTTCACGCGCGACTTCGGGCGGAATCCGGTAACAAGTGGCTTACGTCGTTCTTCAGGCTTGAAGCTAGAGATGGCTTCGTGGTCTAAGCTAGAGAGCTTAGACTACGTTTCATCTAAATCAACCGATACTGCATAACCATGCAGTTTATCCGTAAAAGCATATCAGACAGACAAACAGAATAACACATTTGAGATTTTAGAATACACTATGATAACATAATTATAATGCGTGTAGCGCTTACTTTACTTAGCGTATCCGGGCACATCGATAGCGACGTCAAAGGCCTAATATTCGTGACTCGGTTCAAATGGCGGGTGGTGACGATGACGGGTGTCATTTGTTGTGTCCGCGAAATGGTAAAGCTGAAGGTGCAAGCAGAAGCTGCGCGTCACGGAAATGAGGCGTGGAGTTCCACGGAAAGATCGCGAGAGAGCGAGCGAAGTGGACAAGGTGATGGTGGTGATGATAAGATGATGATTAATAGGTATACTACTAATTTTAGTAGGTTCCTACGCCACGCGATAACGCCCCAGACCGCTTTTTCTTAATATAGTCACGAGACAAAGGAGCAAACAGTCCACTTGATAGAAAATAAATTGTAACTGTCGCCGCGTAGTAATCATCCACTTAGAACCACAGATCTGTTGTCACTGAGAAATAAGCTGGTTGAATTCATATACAATTTTAATTCGATAACTCGATAAACCCCGATCGCAACTCGGTGGTGCAGGTACTGTAAACTAACCTGTATATCAGATAAGGATATTTCATTGAATAGGTTTTGCTGACTCGTGTTTCCATTCTCTCTGAACTTGATTTTGTCTAGAGCAGCTCTCATTACAGCAGTGGCCGATTCCAACAGATTTGTGTTGTTTGTATTTTGCTTGAAAACTAATTTTCCAGCATCAACCCATATTTTGTAGACACCATTAACTCCGCCAAGATTTTCAATCGGTAATGTGGATAACATGTTGTTGATACATAATAATGCTGCAGACTGAAGATTGAATAGTCTGAAAATATTTGAAAAATTAGTTGAACCTATGAATTATGGAATTATGAGAACAGCGGGTTAGCGCAGACCGACGGACTGGCGACGAAGAGCAGTCTCGGGTCGCAAAGCACATAACTACCTGTACCTAGTGTTTTATAACTAAGACGTATGCAGATGCAGATTAAGTTGCATATCAAACCTATTAATCACCGTATCACTATCATCACATTTTATAAATCCTACGCCGCGTCTGTCTGCCTGTTCGCGATAGGCTCAAAAACCACTGAACCAATAGACAGAGAGATTCATGAGGAAGGTTTAGGTGTATAATTTATTAAGGTACTACCCGTGTGAAGCCGGTGCGGGTCGCTAGTAATATTATAGATATGAAAGTTTGTAAGGATGTTTGGATGTTCGTTACTCCTTCACGCACAAACTACTGAACGAATTTTGATGAAACTTGGCATTAATATAGCTTATAGCCCAGAATAGCACCCCGGACGGAGTCGCGGTCAAAAGCTAATTACTCGCGGTGGCTGTTTTGGACGCTTGTGCCCGATTTTGTTTCGCCATACAGCACCAATATCAAATTCACTCGTATGCAAAAGTTTTAGGTCTTTCTTTAGGCTGCATAAAATTTTTTTAGTTGCGTTTTTTACCAACTACACCCTCGGTGTTCCGTGTACAAACCGGCCTGCGCAGACAAAACTATGGTGAAGCTTGTGCGTGTGGTAGGCTCTTTAGAGTAAAGTTAGCTTTTAGGTCATTTTTAAAACTGATCAGTAAGTTTGTTTACCAATGAATATGACTAATAAATATTCATTGAGAGCATCGGTGACATAGTGGCTAACGGGTCGGTTTCGTAAACGAGAGGTACCGAGTTCGATTCCCAGTGCCGCCATGTACCTATGAATTTTATGACTTATGTACATAGTTGAGCAGCAACTAATGCTCTTACAGTAAGGGCAAACATCATGAGGAAACCTACACAATCAGGCAACTGAGTTGTAAGTTTTAACTATGATCTGGTCAGGTTCCCCTATTTACAGGGTCACAGAGGTCAGATGGCAGTCGCTCTACAGTAGAGTCTTTACTTGTAATCTGCCAAACTCCTGGGTCACGGACAAGCGAACCCCAGGACTTTACGCGCAAGAACACAACCGGCATATTAAGTCCTCTGGCTTGACAGAGTCCTACTACCTGATATAAACTATTGTACTCCTGGCCAGTAAGCTGGTAGAAATATTTCATTTCATGTAGACAGCATATTATGTACAACCTAACCATGAACGTATAGTAATCATAAATCAATATACGATAGGTCATAAAAAAGTAAGTTATTTTTGACTTTTGTATTTTATAGCTTTAACTTACTTTTTATATACCAATTGTGATCCATCATATTCTTTCAATATGTTCATCACATTCTCTGCCGGTAGTTGGGTTTTGGCCCACACTTTGTCAAAAATCTCCAAGGTAATCAGAGCCTCTAATACTTGAGGAGAGAGTTTGTCCTCGGCAAAGCTAGTTGCTTCCGTGGCATTGTTACAGAGATCGTCATCGGCCATTTCTTCACTATCCGAAGATTCTCCATTTTCTGAGTCATCTGCATCTGTAATAAGCACAAAGCACATAAAATAAATCGAGCGTCGGTAGCCGGGCGGTTGAGTATCCGACTCGTAAGCGAGAGGTACCGGGTTTGAATCACGCTGCGGCCATGTACCAATGACTATTTTCTGAGTCATGTACATTAGTTGAATTCTAGCCGATGCTCTTACGGTGAGGGAAAACATCGTGATAAAACCTGCAAATTCAGGCAACTGAATTTGTAACCATGATCTAAAATCTGGTCAGGTTCCCCTGGTAGCAGGGTCACAAGAGGTCAGATGGTAGTCACTCCACTGTAATTACCTGATCGCCAAATCCTGGATCGTGGTCAAGGCGGACCCCGGACTCTCGTGCTCGAGAGCACAACCGGGACATTAACGCCAAGATGATTACATACAATAAATAAATATTTCCGTAAATTGTGTAAAGTTATTGCTGCACTTTGTTCTAAATGTTGAAACTCTGTTTTAAAGGTTTAGGCACTTTTGTGTGATTGCCGTCCCCACCCTTGTAACAAGTTATGACCTGTTCAGGTGTGTAGTTCTAGAGTTTAAGTGCAAATGTAACTTGTTGTGGTTGTAATGTTATGAAATTGTATTTTGTGACTTTGTGATTTGTATGTAAATAGACCTCATGGTCATAGGTCAACAGACAGTGCGCTGTGCCATCATTAAGCAAAGATGTGTCAGGCATGGTAAATGGGAGGCAGCATATTTGTTGTAAATTTTACATACTCATAAGACTAAATGTATTAAATATTTCAAAACCCTTAAACATTGGCAAAATTCCTTAATTATAGATTGATTACAAAGAAACAAACCAACGAACACATAAAACTCACCTGAACATGAACATATGTTAGCAATAATTTCCACTGCACTTTGTTGAGCATCCACAATTTGTGTTACAGATTTCAAAAGCTTTTCTAATTCTTGTGCAGCCTTGCCTTTAGGAGCTACTACCTTTCCGGCATTATTAGCTAATGGCACACTACTGGATGCTTCATTACAGATATTTCTATGGTCAATGGACAAAGTTTTGCTCAGCGTTGAAATAATCTGGTTGATAATGTTAACCTGTAAAGCAGCTATATCGCCATTACAACAATTTATAATTATTCCAGAGGCTAAAGTCTTAATCAAAAGCTCAGAAGGATCACTTCCTTCTAGAGCCAATAACCCTTCAAGTTGTTTTTCACAATTTGATTTGACTTTTTCCATAGCTGGAGGATTGTCCTCGACAACAACGAATAGACACTGCATGACTGCTATAGTGATATCGTCACCAAACACTGATTTATCTAAATATCTTGGCAACAAATCCAGTATTCGTGACTGACCCAAATATTTGATGGCTAATTCTGTGAAAAGATATTATTAAATAATTAATAACAATATTGAACTAAGTCGTCACATTACATTAGGAAAATCAAAGAAATCTAACATTACCTGAACTCTCACACAAGTTTAGAAGTAGATTAATACATTGAACTAATGTGTCCATGTCTTCATTCTTTGTTTTAGAATTTGCTTCAGGTACCCAAGTCTCAGTATGCTGAAAAAATATAAGTAACTCATATCATATGTCAGTTCTTATAGAAACAACCAGACCAAATCAAGTACTAAATATTTATTAAAGTTTTCGCTCAGACAGATAAAGTTAAAGTAGGATAATAGTGCAGTTCATTTTTCAATTTTAGGCGATGCGTATTTGCTTGTCTTTACTTGGGGATGGATGTTTAGTTTTAAGTTAGCCGTTTTATATAGTTATTATTATGATACAGAGCTGGAATGTATTATGTTCTACGAAAGTTCTCAATAAATATTGATTACAAAAAAAATGTATCCCCATTCTGCACTACATACCCAGCACTTAGGCCAAAAACACTCCCTAAACCATTAATTCGTGATGGTGATACAAATATAAACCAAAATCCCCCTGAACCGCAACATAACCAGAACAGATTTGTACAAGGAAACCACCTTACCTATTCACAAGTAACAAAAAATTAAACAAGTGACATTAATGACCTAAAAGCTATGATGCGTGATTTGATGGACAAAATGGGAGTTATGCTCAATCTGCTAACGGCCATTGTAGCGAAATTAAAATGATCTCTACACTTAAATTAGTGGTCTGGAATGCAAACGGACTGCCAAAACATAACCTCGAGCTGAGAACCTATTTGAATTCAGAAAATATTGATATTGCTCTCATTTCTGAGACACATCTAACTGATAAAAGCTTTGAGATACCAAACTACTCTATCTATAACTGTAACCACCCAAGCAACAAGGCCCACGCTGGATCCGCCATAATAATAAGAAATAATATAAAACATCAAGAGAATTATATATTTAGTGAAACATTCTTGCAAGCCACGTCAGTTACTGTCTTTGACTGGAATGGACCCCTGACAATATCTGCGGTTTACTGTCCACCGAAACACACAATTACCCAAGAACAGTTCACGAGTTTGTTCACTACTCTTGGCCCCAGATATTTGGTTGGCGGTGACTTCAACTCAAAGCATACGTACTGGGGCTCTCGTTTAATAAACACGAGAGGAAGGCAACTTTTCCATACCACCCAAGCCCTAAAACTGCATCCTATATCCACACGAGAAACCTAAGTACTGATTAACAGACAAGAATAAAATCCCTGACCTCCTAGATTTTGTTCTCGCTAAGGGAATCTCGCCACAAAAACTGAATGCTCAATCCAGCTTTGAACTTTCTTCAGATCACTCCCCAGTCATCATACACATAACAAATAACGTATCTAAAGCTACAAAAAAAGCTACATTACATAACTGCAGAACAGATTGGAATGCCTACCGTCATCATGTGGAGCAGACGCTGGACATAAACATTAGCCTCAAAAATGAAGCAGAATTAGGCATTGCGGTGGAACACTTTAATTCATGTGTACAGTTAGCAGCGTGGGCAGCAACCCCTGATATAGATCGTGGGAATGAAAATACCTACATACCAATAACCATAAGACAACTTATCCATAAAAAAAGAGAAATCCAGAAGCTCTGGCAGACTACACGCAATCCTGAAATTAAAACCAAACTGAACAGACTAACTAAACACCTGAGAAAGACCCTGAAACAGCATAATGACAGAGACATAAACACCTACCTTGAAAATCTAAGTACCAGCCCTGCCTCAGACTACTCACTATGGAAAGCCACAGCGAAACTCAAAATACCACAGAATGTCCAACACCCCATTAAAACCCTAACCGGTGAATGGTGCCGCACTGATAAAGAAAAAGCTGAAGTATTCGCTAAACATCTGAGCACTGTTTTCACTCCGAACGAACGAGAAAGTGAAGTAGACGAAAAATATATTTACGATCTATTGAATGAACACCATGAACCAGACAGTAGTATCAAGCCTTTTACCCTGAATGAAGTTGTAAAGGAAGTTGCCAAACTGAATCCAAAGAGTGCCCAGTCTACGATTTGATAACAGGAAGGTGTCTTCAGGAACTGCCGAAGAAGGGTTTACGCTATCTAACTTACCTATTCAACGCTATCATAAGGATTTGTTCATTCCCCGCACAGTGGAAAGTGGCTTCTATTATTATGATTCACAAGGCTGGGAAACCAACACACGATGTTAAATCATACAGACCCATAAGTTTGCTCCCAATAGCGTCAAAGTTGTTTGAAAAACTGCTGCTTCGTCGCCTAGCTCCACATATCGAAGAAAGAAAAGTTATTCCATCACATCAGTTTGGATTTCGGGAGAAACATTCCACAATTGAACAGGTTCAAGGAATAGTACAGAGAGTTCACACAGACTTAGAAGAAAAAATATATTGCTCTGCTGTATTTCTTGACGTCACTCAGGCTTTTGACAAAGTGTGGCACACAGGTCTCCTGTACAAAATAAAAAAAGGTCTTCCACTGAATTTCTATTTCATCTTAAAGTCGTACTTGACCCATCGCCACTTTCTGGTTAGACACGGAGAAGAAACCACCAAATTGTACAGGATACACTGTGGGGTGCCCCAGGGAAGTGTTCTTTGGCCACTGTTATATCTAATCAACCACTGCCACATATGCTGATGATACGGCGATATTGACCTCCAACACTGATTCCACATTGGCTTCTGAGTTACTACAAAGAGATCTGGACAATATCCAAATCTGGCTGCGAACATGGCGCATAAAGGTCAATGAATCGAAGTCCGTTCATGTAACTTTTGCAAATAGTCATGGGACCTGTCCTGCAGTAAAGTTAAACAAAAAAACTATCCCCCAGGCTGAAGATACCAAATACTTAGGTATGCATTTAGATAGAAGGCTTACTTGGCAAAAACATATATTCATGAAAAGGAAGCAATTGGGTGTAAAATCAAGAAGAATGATGTGGTTTCTTGCCAGGAAGTCCAAAGTAAGTTTGGAAAACAAACTTTTATTATATAAAGCCATACTGAAGCCTGTATGGACCTATGGGATTCAGCTTTGGGGCACAGCTGCAAAATCAAACCTCAGCATTCTCCAGCGATTCCAATCTAAAATTCTTCGTATGATTGCTAACGCTCCATGGTCACAAATGACCGACTCCATAAAGACCTGAAGATGCCAACCATCGAGCAAGAAATCTCATTGCACGCCAATAAATACCACAGAAGATTGCAGTCACACCCCAATGAATTAGTTCAGGACCTGCTAGACGCTAAAATGACAAGACGATTAAAAAAGAAAATCCCTTCCGACCTCACAACCTTTGCTCAAAAGATATATTGTAGGTGCATCACTGGATGCATGCCTGGCAAGTTATATGACACGCCAAAACTACTACTAAATGTCTTCCAAAATAGACAGATTGTAGTAAAAAAAAAAAAAAAAAAAAAAAAAAAAATCTGCACAGCAATTTTGCGATTAAGCTGATAATTAAATAGTTCTTATTTTACCTCATGAAAGAACATCACCAATGAGGTCATGACATCCTGATTCATCATGGCTTCACAAGCTTCTTGCCTGGTGGACAAGTTACGTAGAGCTCCTGCAGATGCATTTCTGATAGCACTAGCTGCATCCAGTAGCAGGGGCGCTACCACCTTCACCAAGCCACGGCTAATAACAGGCTCAATGTTTTCTGGGCTTTCTATCAGTAGTGCAAAGGTTTGCAATCCACAATATTTTTCCTCTACATTCACAGCCTGAAATTATCCACAATATTTATAGTTTTCATGCATTTTTAGGCGGTTTGTATACGCTAGATAGTCTTTGGGTGATTGAAGTATGCTGTCTCTTATTGAATTAAGGGAGTTGCTGTTAATAGTGTTTGATGTGATCTGAATATATGATTGTGGTGATGTTAAGAGCCTGTATTATTTAGACTAGTCCAGTTGCTACGAATAAAAGGAGCTTACACTCCAAACTGGTGCCACAATATGAATTCCTAATACAACTTTGATTGGTCTGTGAATTTGCAAACCCGGTGCACTGCTATTTTTGCTTTGTTGGTGGAATTGAAATATCAATTATTAATGTTATATTATTTGAAGAGTACAACTTGGTAGAAACGTGGACATATTCTTGCATTTATCCATCTGCGTAACCATCTTTAGAAATAGACTGTTATCACACATTCATAGGTATAGCTCGTAAGGTATTTTTTGAAAATATTCAACAACATCTGCAAGAACTGCTGTAAAAATTTGAACAGGCTACAGCCGCGAGCAACAGACAAATTTTTTATGTTACCCATTGATGAGAATGCTAGTATATGAAAATATCAGTGAAGGTACCATCATTCTGGTGTCATAAACCTGTTATGTGGTTAGGCCACGTAGAGACTCAGTTCCGTTTAGCCAGTATAACAGCTGAACAGACCAAATACGATTATATTGTTTTGAATTTTGAGATGAAAGTTATGTGCGAGGTCGAGGATATTATTAACAATCCTCCCGACGCTGGGAAATTATTAACGTTAAGATAAAGGTAAAGGGAATAGAAACGGCAAATGAACAATCTAGCCAAACTAACCTGCAATTGATCAATCACAGTTTGAATTGCATTCTCCTTAGAATCAACTGGGACTTGTTCTTCCTGATCAGAATCATCCGTTGGCACATTTTTCTTAATCTTGGTAGGACGAGGCTTTCGCACTTTCCCCATTCTTTAAAATTTAACAGCAAAATACAGTATAACCTTCCAACCAAAGCGCACCACGCGAGTTTGTTTGAGTTTACTTGTAGTTATTTTATGTCGAACGAATACGATTTGTAAGTTTTCTTTTCTAAACAGTATAGTTGTCTCTTGCAAAATATATAGAAAAGAGTAAGGCAGAATAAGTCACGAACAAGTAAAACAACACGTGCGAGTAGAAATCAGTTCACTGTCAAAAATGACGTAAAAGTGACACCAGCTATCAAACGGTTATTTTAACAAGATAGGCTAGGCAAGGAGAATAGCAAATATTAAGCCACTTTTTGTAACATAAAAATTTATCATCAGCGCGAGCCGTAAGAATAGATTTTAAGATAAGTTAGTCATCATAATGTAAGGAATTCTGTCTTTCCAAGATGGTGCTATCTTTGTCAATGACAATGTGCAAAATTAACGGATACCGAAGATCAAGTAGGCAGAAGCCGGGATTGAGCGCTCGGTAAGAAAAGAAAATATAAATTAAAAGGCACCGCCACGCTTACACTGCACGGGGCATTCTGTTTTATGGTAAAATATTATATAATCAAGAAAGTGGTCGATTGTATAGCATGAGCATTATGGCATGAGCAATTATTTTAGTCCTTAACGACACCGCACCTGCAGTTTTGCTTTTTTATTGGGTTAATACCTAAGTACCTAAGTATTTTTTTAGTAGGTGCATGAATAATCGTGCATCGTAGATGTTGATGAGAGCGACAGGCGAGAGTTTCTGCTTTCCAGCACGTGGGCTGTCTGCTCATTTTTTTAAAGTGGAAAGCAAACAGAAACCTTGTCATGGTAAGTGTCCAAGGGGTCACTGCCACGTAAGGACATCAACAACACCAAAGGCGGCGACACCAGTGCGTTGCCCATCGCTGACCATCATGCTGATGGTTACTGATGCGGGCTTCTACCAGGGTCCGCTCTACTGCCCTTTTTTCTCCACTTTGACAATCTTTGGCATCCTCACGTCGTAAACCGTTGGCTTTCGCATCCGACTCGGCGTTGTCAATCCATCGCTCCTTGGGTCTCCCGCAGGGCCTCTTTCCTGATACCGTGCATGTAGCACCTAATCTTTCCCACATATCCCTGGGGCTCACACAACTCGTGTCCAAATTACCCCAAGGCTCGCACGAATGTTCTCGAAGTAGCGCACTCGGTCAAGCCACGTAATGCCAAACATCCACCGCAGCATTTGGCCCCTGATGCGACCGATGAAGCCATGTACAGTCATTAAGCACGAATCCACCCAACGCGTATCCAGTTTTCAGTTTTCAACTCTCATGAGTACTTCTCAACGACTGTTAGGCGTTAGTACAGAATCGCCTGTACAGTATCTGAGCCCTGTATCTGGGCCAGGCGCGGATCCTGGATTTGATTTAGGGGGAGGGGGGGAAGAAAAAGTCAAAATTATAGGTCATCATCAGCGAGCGCCCTAAGTTAAAAAGATTAAACACAATTTGAATTATAAAAGCCTGAGGTTATTATTGAATGAATGAGCGAGCGGAGCGTGCTCGCAATTTTAGACATATTTGGTCTTAACAGCAATGGGTGATCCTCACATAATTTAAGGAAATCAATGAATGACTGACCGCAACGAGCTACATGAATGATAATAAAAGTATCTGACTTATGAATGAGTCATTCATTTTAAATCTTAAAACTTGGTGTGATCAATGAATGAATAAGCA
The DNA here is from genome assembly GCA_907269095.1 of Blastobasis adustella. NCBI lineage: Eukaryota > Metazoa > Arthropoda > Insecta > Lepidoptera > Blastobasidae > Blastobasis > Blastobasis adustella. The sequence goes on along the minus strand of OU026123.1, from coordinate 9,097,635 downwards.
AGCGGAGCGAGCTCGAAATTTTTGACAGTTTAGAGGACAAATACTATACGACTTTGCGCCGTTTATTAAATAGAGCATTTCCTTATCTATGAAGCCGGTCAGCATCTAGCCACTGGATTTCCATCTTCAAATTGCCCCACTCTCAACTCGTCTCCGCTTCGTATGCCCAGTTTCGCGCAGACAATCTCCATGACAACGGTTTAGTGTGTCTTGGAGATATATATGGCTGTGTGTACATAGCCTGTATGACCTTCAACGAATACCGCTTGGTAATTCTTAATACAAGGTACGCTACCCTTGACGACACACTCGATTTTGGCAACGTTGTTAACGAGGAATATGAGGATGGGGAACTCGATACCGCCCAGCGACAGTTGGTACAGTTGATCCCCCGGAAATATAACAGATTTCCGGAATAACGAGTCTTCCTCCTTACTTCGGACTTCAGATAACCTATGACATCCCCACGTAATCTGCTCACGACTTCCTCCAGTTCCACTGGCTACACTGGTACAGCTTTTCGTCGGTCCGCAGAGTCTGGACATTGTATATAGCCATAGCCAGGGGTCGTCGTTTGTGGTAGCTTGGTCTAATACGCAGATTTTTCGCACCCTCTGCCCCGCCGTTACCGTGACCGCCACCATACCACCTACCGCCGGGGACTGGGGGCCGTGGCGTGGGGAGAAATGCTATTCGGCTAAACGCCAATCGGCTTGGCAATCGCAGTAGGTACTTAATACTTTGATACACAGAAGGTTTCTACTGCCCATCCACTGGCTTATTCCCTTAGTTAGTCGCCCCTTACGACACGCGAAATTTTTGTGACTGCAAAAGTAGGTAAAAGTAAGTTTGTAGTTTTCTCTTTTGTATTTGATTGAAATTGTTTTTGTGTGAATTTATTTATGTATCCATCCTAGAATTGAAGGATGAACATGAACGAACATGAAGGATCCCATATCATAGTCCAACAAAAGAAAACACCTGTAGCTGTCGTTTGTCATTAAATAGTTAAGAAAGGTAAAATAATTACAGGCATAGCAATATCTGAAATCGAGATAAATACAATTATTTACCGGGCCCACAAACGGTGTTGACGTCAGGATAAATATGACATTAACATTTTAAGAAGTGTCGAACCCAAGTCGAACCACTACTTCGTCAATGACTTGAAATGCATTTTGTAAAGAAATTATCGTAGATTCTCTAGGGGCACGGATGGTAGTATAGTGTGTCCGGAAATCTGTCTTTGATTTGTCATGTAGGTATAGATAGTTCAACTGAGTTGTGCGCGCGGCGCTATGTGTGCGTGCGCTTGTAAATATACAGCTTTCATTTATGTGGCAGTGACGCGACCACTTGGCGTGCCAATGGCGTGGCGTCATTGTGACGTGTCTGTATATGTACAAGGTTTACCCACACATAGGGCCGCGCGCACAACTGAGTTGAAATATCTGTACCTACATGCAAGATAGCCTCCAGCCGAAGCGAGACAGAAAATGCCAATACCCGTATTTTCTTCTAATGTCTTTTCCAAGCACCATAGGTGTAGTGGGAAAGGTAAGATTAAATAGGACCTACTATTTTATGTTTTTTATATACCTACTTCCCAATAAGGTAAACAAGCGTACTGACTGCCTGATGGTAAGCAGTTACCGTAGCCTTAACCACTAGGATATTAACTAGGTACCCAGAAAAAATGTTGATGTATCCGATGATCGATGTATCGATTTAATATTTTTCTTCCGAACGCTTTTTACTGTAACAGGTTCGGGGTACACTTGACAATGATCCAGGATTTTGGCAGATCAGGTAATTGCATTAACGTGGCTGTCTTCAACTATGTGACCCTGTTTACACGGGAATCACCAGATTAACGATATTACATCGATATATGGATTTGATATCGATGCATTTTGAGTCTTCCTGCATCCTTACTACATCCCTACTAGGTAATAATGTAGAGGGTCGATCAAAAGTCTCTCTCAGTCTCGGCAAAAGTTTTGCCAAAACTTTGGGCCAACACGTGGAGTTTGCTTAGGATTTACTCGCAAAGCATACTGTAAAAAATGGGACACATCCAACTGCCGCGTCCGCTCAGTCTAAGAGGTAGAGCTTGTAAAGTAAACGAAACCGCTATCCTAAAGCTCTATCTCTACAAAGTTGTAATTACGGTTAGCTCTATCTCTTCAAAGTTCTAATTACGGTTAGGGCTCTACATGAGATGTCTAACAACTAAAGCACTGTACGCTTAGGTATGATACTACAAGAATAGTGAAAAGCTACAAATATTTAGTTGTACTTATGTTCCTATTATACCACCGACGCAAGTATTTACACATTTAATAAATTACTTATAGATACCTACGAAATAAATTCAACTTGACGGGTACCTACCTACTACTTATATGAAACACGCGGCAAGCGTCTTATGTGACCTTAGCATTTTATATTTTATTGAAACTTTAATTTTACATGAATTTTAAATTAAAGTGCGGCTAATAAAAGGCTGGCCGCTGGGGCAGCCGCGGCGCCTTTGAGAGCGGCCTCATTTACATACCTCTGCGGGCTCTGCGCTTCAAAATCTGAGCGCGAACGACGAATCGCGGCCTGCTAGTGCGGCCCGCCGTCCGACACACCTGTCGACAACTCGACACTTCAAAAATTAAATATAAATGTGCATTTTAAATTATGAGATTAGGTAGGTAGATTTTTTTGGAGCTTGAGTCGGGTAACTCAGGCACGACGTCACTCGAGATAGGATAGACCAATTTGTCGAAAGCTGGAACAACCTTTTTTTTCCATGTCATCTATCTCAAAACTTTTATGTCAACCACTTATTGAACTGCTTCTACTGCTTGAGTCAAAAATTGTATTAAAATCATCGGTAACTATTTTATTGAAGCCTTCGCATTCCTACTTAATAGGTTTTTACTTTTTAGGTAGCTATGTAATTATTATATTTAATACTATATAGAGATAAGTGGTAGAACGTCGGTGGGCTAATGGTTAAAGAGTCCGAGTCGTACCTCGAAGTACAAGGTTCAACCGAAACCCAGTGCTGCCATGTACCAATGACTCTTGCCTGAGTTATGTACCTTGATTAGTGGAACACTAACGAATGCTCTTAAGGTTAGAAAAAATATCGTGATGAAACCTGCGCATTCAGGCGACTGTAAATAACCAAAATCCAAACTGGTCAGGCTCCCCTGTTCAGGGTCAGGGTCAAAGGGTAGTCTCTCCACTGTAATTTCCTGATCTGCCAAATCCTGAATCATGGTCAAGACGGACCACGGGCCCTCACACGAGCGCGCTCGCTCCATCGAGACCACAACAGGGACATTAACGACACGTCGACCACTAAGTAGAGATACGTGCTAGGTAGGTACTCAGTGCTACATTCAGTTAAATAAGTACCTACTATACTTACCTGCTTATTTAGAAGTAGCACAAATAAGCATCTGAAAACATTCACCATAAGCATAACAAATTTTAATTAAAAAACAAAGTATCGATGAATGCGCGCGGCAATATTTAGGGGTGACGTCACGTCACTAAAGCGCAGCGAACGCGGCGCCCGGTAGCCGCCTCTCCAGCTTTCTTCATAAATCAAAAAGTTGTTTTTGTGTCTTATCGGCGGATAATCGGCGGCTGCTACCGCGCTGCAGCCCCGCGCCCCGCGCCCCCCGCCCCGCCAGCCCCGACCCTCGCGCCGAAACGGACATTAACTTTTTGTAAAAATTTTGTGGGAATTAAAACTTAACAAACCGACAATCAAAGAGCATTCCCCGCTATCTGCCGCTCCCGGAGCCGGCCTAAATGGAAGCTATTAAAGGATTCCACTGGAATAGATAACACAGGAAAAGTATAAGTAAAGCGACAGCTAAACAGCAGTTGTCACTCTTCTAAGTTTGGAATGCACTAAGTATAGTAGTTAAAACAAGTTTTATCTATTGTTGGTTTTCTCTTAATTCCCTACAAAGACGCGTAAAGGGATAATGACGATAAGTAGGTAATATGTAAACAAGGAAGAATGTTAGTTTTCGGTAAGTAAGAAAGCATTAAAAACGACAAATTCTCTTTTGTCAAACTGCCCTTTCATCAGCTCCGCTGGACTGAAGCAACAATGACGAATTGCGGGTGGCCCCCGTTAAATCCTTTTTGCATAGAAACTTAGTCCCGATAATTAGTTAGTTGACTTCAAACGTCTAAGTAGACTCCCGCGGGGAGAATTCCACAACCGTGATGTCATCCTCTGTCGTCCATCAATGCCAACGATGTTAAGGTCCTGTGAAATTCTGCGAAGCACTGCCCACATACTACTGGCAGTTATATTATTACTGTCGAGATTTGACCGGCTGTCTCGAATTAAGTTTCGTGATATAGCAGTATCAGAAAATGAATTAATTTAATTTCACATTGGTAATCAAGACGCGTAGCGAAATAAAGATTATTATTATAAAGATAGGTAGGTACAGAAAGCAGTACCTCCCTGAACGTACCTTTTGCAACCTAAAGACTGATTAGAGCATCTACGGTTCATAGTTATGCTAGCTCATTTTATAGTGATGATGGATAGTTTGAGGTACTACCTTCTGTACCTAGCCACGAACATCAACCGCAGTTTAATAACAAAGAACAGAGCCCGTCGAAGGTGTTCGCGGCGGCTGTATCTTAAATCTATGGCTAATTACTATGCATAGAGGCGGTGTTGTACATTTGTTAGTAACCGTGATCAAAAGCACATCAAGCGCGACCGTGGCGTATGCGCGTCGACGGCGCGACGTGTCAGCACATCTACTCCGCCTAATTGCACCCCCGCGGCGTGATGGATGGCCTGCAGACCCCGCGCCCCGCGCCCCGCGGCACACCCCACAGCCTGCACAAGGGATGTTCCCAGAAATTCCATTATCATCCTTCGGCCGCTCCATTTGTCGGCCGTCGGTGCTCCGTAGCGAAGTGTTGCGTTACGTCGGCCGTTTTTTTCCAAAAACCCGTATGGATGCTAAATAGTTTAGGCGATTGGTAACTGTATTAGGGCGCTAGGTGTATCGTTGATCAAAGCTAAGACGAATTATTATGTAAAGGATTTTAATTAATAGCGTCAAAGTAAGACAGAAGAAGGCTGGAATCCTAAAGGGCACGGTTTTTTTTTTGAGCCTATCGTACTTTAGCTCAGAAGCTTCTGAGTTCAATGGTATTTTTTATGTACTTTGTCTGTCTATAGTTTTCGAACATTGTATTTGACATTTCATATAATGATTTTATTTTATATTTGACAGTTTTGAAGCATTTGTAATTTTCTTATAATTATTTAATTTAACATTTGACATTATAATACTAATTGAATTCTTGACGATTTCGAATCATGATAATTGAATACTGTTTAGATTTTTGATTATTTTAATTAATTGTATTTTAACATTGACATTAACTATTCATGAAACTATTTTAAATGACGATGTATGAATATTAGGGATGGGCCGAAATTCGTTTTGCATTCGGTTTAACCGAATTTCGGCAGCTTGAACCGAACTTTAAAATTCGGCCGAAATTCGGGTAAAATGCCGAACATTCGGTGCAAGAAAAAGTAAAATAAATTACATGCTTGCACCATTTGTATATCATAGTATCTTTTATAACCGTTAAATAAAAATTAGGCCTTTACATACTCACTCATGGTCATTTATTTTAGTAGGAACATTATTAACAACTGAACATTAAATTACAATTTGATAAAAATTAAATCTTCTACTCTTAGTTTATTTCATTTTTGTTTCAATCTGACATAGATATCAGATTGAAATTTTTGTTTCAATCTGACATAGATATCAGATTGAAACAAAAGTGAAATAAACAGTATTCTTCTAACAAATAACAGTAACTAGAAACTATAACGAGTAACTTTTCTACCTTTAAACAAAATAAATCAACATTAGCAATTACAACATTAGGTTTGATTGTAATTTTTTTTTATTTCACAATCAGAATATCAAATAGAATTTTCGAATTCTGAAAGTATGTTTTATAATAACCAAATGAAAATCGAAAATTTGTTATTACTCTCTGTATTAGTATCTGAAATTTACAAGAGGCAGGTTATGGTGCAAAAACATCAAAGATTCGGCATTATCTGGCAGAAGCCTGTTGCGTTTTTGTTCATACACGTTGCCTGCCTCTGAGAAAAGTCACTCAGAATATACAGAGCTTCCAGGAGTAGATCTGTCTAGCTCTAATGCAATGGGAATTTTGGTTTCCTCTATATTGGGTAACTTTACTGCCGCCAGTTCCTCGTAGCAGCTCCAGAACGTTCTGTGTATGTTTTCGTTATTGGAGGATGGTGAGGACCTCTGTGCTGCCTGGACAACTTTCTCATCACTGCTCGAATTTCCAATATCTTCACTCCGTCTTACAAATTCTGCCAGGAACTACAAATTCTGCCTTATCATTGGTGCATTACCCGGTGTAAAAAAATTCATTACCGGATCCATCAACGTTGCAAGGGTACTTGTCATCTTCAATCCGCCGAAAACGATTATCCAGTCCTTCCTTTAGGGACAAACGCATTGTTTGCACACGCAAACTTCTTCTTTGGTCAAATACTTGGAAAGAATCGTAAAGTTTGGTAAGACATCTGATATGCAGGAGTATGTGGAGCTGAACATTTTTGTGATTTCTTTAAAAGGTTGGAGTAAGGCAAGACACTCTTTTAGAAGATCCCATTGTCTCTCTGTCAAATTTTGAAAATTTACTGTTCCGCTGTTGTCAGATATGTATAACGAAATCGCCCTCTTTTGCTCCAGCAACCTCTCAGCCATATAAAAAGTACTGTTCTATTGGGTGCTGACGTCCTGAGTTAGCTTGTGCTTGGGTGCATTGAGCTCAGTCTGTATTAGCTGCAATTTTCATTGAGCCGTTTTAGAGTGATTGAAATGAGTGACAATACGACTTCTAAGGCACCGTGAATAGCTCGTTGCAAAGTGTAAATGAAGCATGTGTTTCCAACAAAACGACTGTCATTTACAGCTTTCGCGATGTTGCGGCCATTATCTGTCACGATAACATTAATTTTGTCTGAGATGTTCCATGACTCAGCTATTTCTTCTAGCGCACACTGAATATTTTGCGCCGTATGCTGCTCTGAAAATGATTTCATTTGCAGCACCCTATGTTGCAGTACAAAATTGTTGTCAAGCCAGTGTGCAGTAAAACTTAAGAAGCACTGCATGTTATTGATGCAAGTCCACATGTCGCTTGTAATTGAAACCGTTTTAGCACCGGTTAGCTGGCCGAAAATCATTTTTTTCAATAAACCATACACTTGAATTAAAACAGTTTCAGTGAAGTACTTTCGACTAGGCATCTGGTATTTGGGCTTTAATACAGTTATCAGTCAATTAAATCCAGCATTTTCTACGACAGATATAGGTTGATTGTCCACCGCGATCATTTCTGCTATTGCTCTGTGAATTTGTTTAGACCTTGGGTCATCTATTTTCCACTTATTTTTAAATGAGCCCTCAATGGACACTTGACGTAAGGACGTCTCCATCAATGTGGGCGCCTCAGTTGTGTTCGACGTTGAAGCACTAGTTGAAGGTAAGATTGGATTTAGAGTATGGACAGGATGACTTAATTGTACGAATTCTCGATCGTGCTTGACACGAATGTGGTTGGTCAGCGAAGAAGTAGACGCTGAACGGCCACTACCACCACGAGATATCACCGAACCACAAAGAGTACATTTTACTTTATTATGCTAGTCAGTTTCTCTATAAAATGCCCAAATTCTTGACTTTTTCCTTCTACTCATCTTTTCAACCACATTAATTCACTTTAATCCACTTAAAAACAATTATTTTGTTTATTGTAAATAAACGCACGCGACACGTCGTTAACGTATTTGCTAATAACCGGCCGGCAAAGGGCAACGCGGGGGAGCGCGGAGCGCGGGCGGGGTGCATCTAGAAACAATTCAAGTACATGCGTAAACATGTCACGACGTGTCACTTTCGAGAAAGCGCATCGGAATTGTACCGAAATTCGGCCGAATTTTTTATTATAACCGAATGTTCGGCCGAAGTTCGTATTCGGTTCAAACCACATTCGGCCCATCTCTAATGAATATGAATATGACACCAATTCTCCCGCCACAACCCCGGCACCGCTCTCTGGTGAACACCGCGGCGACCAACGCAACACATAATGAAATGCCATAACATAACATAACAACATGTAAATTATCTTAAAGTTAGGGCCTCTTAAAGTTTCCGTCTACCCATACTCTACCCATACCTTACCTCTACCCTAACTCTACCCTACCTCTACTCTACCCCTACCTACCCTTTTTATTCTTTTATGACAACTACTGAGTAGTTCTTGTCGATTAATTGCAATACTATCCTCTAACTCCTAATCGTTAAAGAGTTTTATGGCTTCATCATAAGCAGAGCATCATCAGACGATGACAATGAGTAAGATATAATACCGTAACAAACACGCCGCATACATGCCCTACAATTTTCGAGGGTTGCTCTCGATTTCTCCAGGATCCCAGAATCAAACCCTTCCTAACCTAGAGGCCAAGAGACCACCTTTCAAACAATAAAAAGAATTTTCGTAATTGATCCAGGCGTCTTCGAATAATCGAGGAACATACATTCAAAGTGAAAGATTACAACGAATTGAGAACCAGATTTTATTTTAAAAAACGCTTTTGGTAGATACTTTAATAAAAAACCCAGGCACTAATAATATGGGTATGATTTGTAGTTGAATGTGGTTATAGAACACACATTTGTGAATATTAATTACTAGCGGACAAGGCGCGACTTCGTTCGCGTATACCTACTTTACTCCTACCTACCCTTTTATTATGCTTATAAACCTTTTTCTACAATCACTCTAATGAAAACCACATTAAAACCCGTTGCATAGTTTCAAAGATCTAAACGTACACGCAAAAGACATCTGAGACAAAATATCTTTGATGCTTAGGCAGCGACTCTACTAAAGAAAATACTCAGACTGTAAAGTATTCTAGGCTTGTAAAGAGTTCACATTTATAAATAAAATAAATCAATATCGTCACGGGGCCCTAAACTGTTCTCAATCAGTCTCAGGGTCCCCAGCGGAAGACGTATCAGCTCACATTTGTAATATTATCGTCAAAAATCATTTGCGACTGCGGCAGCGATTCAACAAAGATGCCGACTCTACATATGGGTATAGATTGATATATTGGCGATTCTTTAATGTAAAGCATTATTTATTCGATTTTATTTTATTCATAGATAATTATTGAGCAGTCCCTGATGAATTGATTAGGTAGGTACCTAAATGAATTTATTTTGAGGAAAGGCGCGTCAGGTTGTAACTTCGTCTTGTTAAACCAGCTGATTTTTCGAAATACATTCTCACAGAAAATGAGCGGGTAAGTAGAGACATGGACCATGTAGACGAAGTGACCCTGTATAGGCCTATACCTACCTGGCCTATATAATTATGAACATTCTATAAGATTACGCGATGAATAGGTGAATAAATAAAAATTCTTAACGAGACATTTGCCGATGCAAACTTGACGCGCCTATTGTGAAAACAGGGAGATTATTTTGTAACCCGAACCTCCCTATCTTTCCTTTTATGTGAGTATTTTACGAGGTTGGAGCCACGCGGTATTAAGCGGCGTCCTGCGGCAACGCTCTCCGATGACACATTCCCGACCCCTAATCGCTATTTTAATGTCCTCTGTTTTATGTTCGTGAAGCAATAATAAAAGCTTCTATAGAATTACATGATTTATAAGCATAATAAAACAGTTTGACGATGCAACTCCAAATTCATATGAACTAATCAAAATAAATTTTAACTATCAGAATTGAATAAGATAGTCATAAATTTCGGCGTTGTAATGAGTGGTCTTTTGTATATGTATATATTGACCCTAGATACGTACATACAACAAGCTGCGGTGCAGCGTAATTAAATATCATTAGGGCAGCGGCATTGAAGCGTAGTGGGTTTAATTCGAAATGATACCTACCTACTATGAGACACTATACTAAAAATAGAATAAAATAAAGTCACCCGCCCCACCGCATATCTCAAATATTTCTAATGATTTTGATGAGGTTATTCCAAGTACATAGGGTAAAAAATGAGGGCGGTTCACCTGTGCGAAGCCAGGGCGAGCCGCTAGGCTATAAAATCAAAAAGTCCATTGCGTGCAAGATACGCGATCGGATAAATAGACTGGCTAGCGAGTAATAAAGGGGTGTGCTCAGTATTGATTACGACATGAGTAGGCACATTGAAATCCACCCTTTTCCGGTCTATAGAACGAAACGGAAGTGAAAAAAGATCAATATTTGGACAGAAATGATTATAACGCGCACGACCGGACGCGAATGCGCTCACGGGCGCTAATAAATGTAAAGAACAGGATGCGATTTTCGACGGAATCATGTTAACTCGTCTGTTCTCAGCGATCCCGTGTCACAACAGCATTAAGCACAAAAGTGTTGTTTTTTACGGCCTGATTTCTGATCCGGCGCTATTGAATCGAATATCGAACTCGGCCTGGTTTCCTAAAGAAAAGACTACGATTTCCGCTCCATACGAGTAGGTACACCACATACCAGGTACACATATTGTAAAACAAGCCCTTAGTGAATTTAAATTTATAAATAAGTTTAAGTAAAGAAGACGGTTCAAATACGTACTGATAGATAGGTATCCAACTGTTTACTATAGCGACTCGCCCCGGCTTCGCACGGGTTTCCTCGGCTTTTCTGTACTATAATTTAGGTATTACTATATAAATCTTTCAGAAGAAATGCTCTAACTGATGGTAAAAAGCGCATTAATATCCGTTGCGTAGTTTAGGAAGAGTTGACGGCTATACAGAGAGACGTGGAAAGCAACATTATTTTATACTACTCGTATGTAAGGAAAACAAAAGTAATTTCTAACGTAATATTATGTTAATTCCTTAGATGAAAAAATAACGATTTTCCAATTGACGTACGTGTCTTTCTAAAATGTACGTAAGTAGGGCTCCAATACTCCATCTTCCAATGACAAATACCTACAGACGAACGCGGCGCAGCGGGCGGCGGAGTCGGTAATTTCCTGACAAAATGGAGGTTGTCGAGTGGGTAAATTCAATCAGACGACGAGGGTTTGCTTTTCCACCCCTCGGCCGGCGCCAGGCGGAGTGCACAGTTTCTGGAATGTGTCTGCCCAAACAATCGGGCCTCGGATGCGAACGTTCGTTACAAACTTAGAAAGCAATCTTCTGTGTAGGAGTTTACTTTGTTAGTCAATTATAACTTTAAGGGAAGCCAATATAATGGTACAACCGCACCTTTCAACGATAATTTTGAAACGATTTAAATCATAAAACAATTTGGGCACACGAAATAGGTAAGTGGTGGTGAATTCATTTGCATTCGAGAGCGACCGTGATCTAATTCTGTTCCAAAACACTTCCCATTTAAAACGTATTTATTTGAAAACATTAAACATTCCCCACTCCATACTATAATTCTTTCCCCTATTTACATTCCATCTGTGATAATTCCTCCCAAAGTTTACGTTCGCCTGATAATAATTCTTCCTTTATTTACATTGAAGCAATGATTCCTGGCGTATTTACACTGGCTGATAGATAAAGGGCGATAGGAAAGCGGCGCTCTTGTCATGATAAAGAAAGACAAACAAATAAAGAGATCCTGCTCTCGAGGCTGGTGTGTAACACCGGGGGTTGCTCAGATAGCGGACAATCGGCCCGCGCACCGATAGCGCCAACAACACACAGTACCTACATGTAAACGTTTTTTAACTTCAAAACACGTGTCGTACGTAAAGCCTTCATAGGCGAACAAGATTTCAAATGAAGTATCCGCTTTAAAATAGAATTCGGCTCCGTAATTTCGTTTATTGATGTCGAACGCAGAACCTCCTCGAGCGGATAATGTCGACAACCGCTCCGCTCTCCAATTCAGTTCCGGATATTGGCGTTAAATTAAAACTCGGCACAAATCGGCGTGTAAAATCGTAGAGATATTCTCTGTCATTGCACCCACGTAGGGAGTTGCGAGTCCGTGCGATTACTGGACGATTGAGTAAGAAAGTTACATTCACATAATTACACCGTTATAGTAAGAATTTAGAAATTTCCTAGAAAGTGGTCTCATCGACGATCCGCAGCGAGGCGGCTGGCGGCGGCCACTCTCCCGCCGCGGTGCACAATTCAAACCTGTAATTTGAATATGGAAGGAGGCCCGGCAGGCTGGCCAACGGCTCGTTAAATAAACCAAGTGGAATGGCAACTAGCCCTACTCGGAAAACGAACTTCATTTCGACTTCGAAACGTCATTAAGATTCATTATAGTAGAAGCTATTCATTAGGGAAGTAGTTCTCCACTCGGTTCGATTTGAGTTTCTCTACCAATTTATGGTATAGGTGTATGTATATGAATATATTATTCCCCGGGTTCAGCGAAAATACCCTTTCAAGTTCTTGAATTCTCGTGATACCTACCAAATAAGAAATATTGATGTAGTTATATCAATATCTCTTGCAAATTGCAATAACTATTATTTAAAAGTACAACTACCAATCTGCAATCCACCATGGCGTAGGTATCTAACACTAGACTAGTTTTTATAATAACAAAAATGCTTTCAATTACCTAAATAAAAAAGCCTTCTGAGCGCGAGCATGACGCTGAAATTTCTTTCAATTCTATTGGAAGGTGATTGTATTACCTAATCCTAACTACGCACCTACTTCAAAAGAACAAAACATCAGCTATGACTAATAAATACATTGCATTCAATTGCCTAAAGAAAACATAAACCTAAGCCTCGGACATCAGCCGGCCGGTAGCGACACCTTTGTCCATTACTCGCAGCTTGTTTTGAACTTTTGTTATTGAAGAGGACACGTTCTCAGAAGTCGGAAATAGCGCTTCCGAGTAACTCTTGCATCGGATCTCTTGTTGCTGGTCCGAGTGTTTATTTATATCGGCTCTAATCTGATGGCGAGCGCCGGCTGCGATCGTATCGCTAGAATAACTGTCTTGCCGCCAGAGACGGCGCGCTCTTTGTAGTGGCGAGCGGAGCAGCGCGGCGGCGGCCTACACGCGTGGAATTTTTAGATGAAGGGTTCATCTTTCGGCACCGACCTACGAATGCATTAACAGAATCGGGTTTCGGTACTTCTAAAGTTGAGCCCACAGGGATTCGATCGCTACAACGTAACTAAATGTAGGTATGTGTAAATAGCTACAAGTTACACGATGACCACACATCGCTATTGGTACCCATGAGCAACTTTGTGTGTGTTTATTATGGGAAACGTGTTTAAAATAAAGCCACCATTATTCACGGCCGTAAGTAGACCCTTTATCGCTTCAGCAGATGTGGGTCGCGTTGGTCATCGGTTGGCGCGGTGATTCGTAATGGGCATGGTGCCGGCTGCGCGGGCGCCGCCGCCATGCCACTGCGACCCGGTTTCCTAATCACGCCGCCGCCGACGGGTTAATTGTTTTAGCATCGTTAAACTTGCCAGCATGCGAATGGGAGGGAAATAGGCACCTTATGTTAAACGCATTTTATAAAACGTTTGACGACCAGCGCATTTATGATGGCTAATTTAATTTAACAGACGCTGTACGGCAAGCGTTAAAATTAAATTTAAAAACTGAACGCATAAGCAAAGTGACAGTACGTATCGATCGCAGCAATAGCATAACGTGCATCGTGCAATCACATTTGGCCTCGGCCCAACTGAGTTGCGGTAACCGTAGCGACGCAGCAAAAAATTCAACTTTTCAAATTTCGAATACAGTAATACTTGGCTCGTCTCGGATTGATTGGCAACAGTAGATTGCGGGGCATCGGGCGAAGTTTTGGCGGGCGGCAGGTGTGCGCGGCGAGGCCGCTAAGTGGAAGTGGAGCGGGATCCTCGGGCGGCGCGGGCGCAGCGGCGCGATCAAAGCGAGCCGAGGGTCGACGCACGCGGCTCTTGCCCGATCCACTCCGCCTCCGCGACTCGCCGATCCGTGCCCTTCACAACAATAATATCTGAGAATGCCACGTTTGGCTCGATTCCTATATATTTGTATAGATAAATTTAATGCTTACGCTAGGGACCTAATTGATACCTACTGAAGTTTGAAATGAGTTGTTTGTGTCAAGAGAGAAGTTTATGTAGAGGTACCTAATTGGTACCTACCGTATCATATTCATCGCTAACCACACGATATCCGGCCCTATGACAGGTGGCTGGGGACACCATATCGCGTGGTTGTTCTAACAAACTTAATACAAAAAGCATTTTTGACCATCTCCCGAAACTCTAGCCTACCTATTCAGAATGGTAATGGACTTTTGTTAAGTACCTGTATGTAAGTCTAAAAAAGCAAGTAGATAATAGCCCAAACATACTTCTTACTTATTATTTCATTAAAACGGAACTAAACGGGAAGAAAACGCCAACTAAAATGTTGTGAAATAATGTGTCCAAAGTGCAATGTCTGCAAACGCGAAAGCACTTGGCTACATCCCATAAAATTCTTGGCGCCAGGAGTTATTTATACAATTCTTTAAATGTAAGTACTACTAATAAACTTATAAGTGTGTTGTTTGAAAATATTGACGTCTGTTGTAAGTACGTGATGATCAAACACAATGAAATAACTTTGTGAGTAGGTACGTAGGTACTTGGGTACAAACAGTTTATTTTTTCTTCCTTTAATCCACAGAACGATGTACTTAAGCAATCATAGATCAGGAAATCATTTGGGTGTTCGGGTTGGCAAGGGTAGTGCTGGGGCCATCAGTATTTATTCTTTATATAAATAAATTATTTGAATTAACTTGAATTATCCATTTGAACTTGAGTGAGGTATTCTTGTATTCTGTGATGAGTCAGGTAAAGTCGAAAACTGTAATATTCTGTGAATTCCTGTGGTAGGACTACCTGATTAAATACAAACCTAGCTATGATATTTTAATATTCTTACTACCTAGCTTTTTCCGGTACTTCCGTACGAGGAGATGAAACAAAAACCGCCGTACACGTTTTCGTATCTTACAGTACAAAGGTAATAGGAGTTAGACGAAGGACAAGACAAGCAATCGTTAGTTCCGAAGTTCACGATGTTGTGATGGCAAAGGGAATCCTGTGAGAGCAGCCGCGCCCGGCCGGGCGGTAGCGGCGCGAAATAAGCTCAAAGAAACCCACCACTCCAAACCGGTTATTGTTTACAAACGAACTAAGTTTAATGGTCATAAATTGCTTAAACCAGACCGTGCTGCTACGTTGTGGTCTTCAGAAAGCTGAATCATTCCTGTCCTGTAACTTTTACTTACTTACTTATTTGGGATAACAATTACTTAGTACTTCCTTACAATAAAACAATTATTATTAAATAGTGCCCAGTTTTTTATGAGGCATTAAAGTAGGTACTGATGCTTTTTCACCAGATGGGCGGGTTAACCTAGTATAAAAAATATTTGGCCCTTGTCCCTTACTCATGATATTCCCCTTTTTCGAACGCAGTCTTTGCGTGACACTCTACACATGCACTGCAACATTATCATTTCCGTGACGCGCAGCGCCTGCGGCATTTTGGGGTCACAAATTAGCACCTCTGTATGTGTAATTAACATTTTGAAAATAAGTAGGTACATAAGCGCGATAAATTTTGAATAGCTTTGACTACGGATGTGCGCAATTCAAAACTATAAGCAGTTTTTACTTCACCATCGAGCCTACTTAGGCACCAAAGTGGCACGGAGTAGTGGTATTTTGACGAGATTGTTATGAAATCGTTAGAGAAATACAACTACGTTTATGAAGTGTTAATTAATACAACAATTGCGTTAATATGTTTGCGCTACCAACTGCACTAACATAATTGCTACACGCGACACGTCATCTATATATATTTTCTTTTTGTAGATTTAAAATTGAAATGTATTTCACAAGATCTGACTCACACCAGAACACAGTGGTTTTTGCTCTGTGGCCTGACTTCACTGCATGGTATAATACTTAGCTCAAGTTCAAATGGAATTGTTAATTCAAATAGCTAAGTCATTGTTGCTTATAATACGGTGTATTTTCGTTCGTAGGGAATGAATGAAACAAACAGTACGTGTTGATTGATCTCGATCTGTATTGGAAGTAAATAGATAATAATTTCAACAATAGGAGGGACGCGGCCAATAGATATAGCTATTGGTACCTATAGGTAGTTACAATCATACGCAACAATCATTTATGTGAAGAATAAATAATGACGGTCCCAGTACCTACACTACCCTGAGGGACATCTAAATTGTTACCCGATCTAGACTTTGTTAGTTATGTTAGTCCTACTATTATGTTTATTATTTAATTTTGACACCACGACACTTTGTTGTACATTATGTAATAAAAACGATTGAGACCGTAGCCAACTTAGCAGTAGCAGTAGTGGTAACAATTTGCGTGAAACTAAAAAAAGACTTACGTAATTTCGAAAAGTAATACAGTTACAAAGTAAAAATTTAAGAAGCACTAGCCAATATTTCGTGATACAAATAATTGTAAGCTAAAGTTTGGTATGTACGATCTATTAATGTTAACAATTGATACCTATTCGTACCTCTTTATTTCCGACTTTACCATTTACCTAGAAAACAAAGAAACGCATAGAAAATAATTCTCATGAAAGTTTCTAAAGATACCTATTAGAGTTAGGTAAGTAAGTATTTATTTTAATACGGTATAATTGCTCAAAAAATCAGGGTCGGCATAAGCGGCTTGCGAGTTGCGAGCGAGTCGTGCTTGACAGCCCGTGGGCATCTCGACGGTTTGAATTAATTAACGTGCACGGGTTGGCGGGCGCGCCACTCACTGTCTTTATAACATAATTTGCACTTCGCGCGGCAACATCAAAGCGGCGGTCGGTCGATGGCGGCGCCTTTGATCACCCGGGCCTTTGACTGCGCCGCCTCCGCCGGCCACGCCTCGAAATAGTCAATTTGTCGCTGGATTTTTCACGACGCGGTTACTACACGCACATTTGCTTACGGACGCAAACTTTAATAGACATGTTATTACGGCTGTTGCCAGGATATTGTGCAGCCGGCCGTGACGCGGCGGCTCCATAGAACGGTGAGAATATGCCGTTTTTTGTGTACGTGCAAGCTGCAGGCGAGCGTGGGGCGGCGGCACCGAGGCAAATTATACAGTTCTTGATAAATGGTACTTTATGATACGTCCTACGCACTTACATTGGGCACGGACCGTCTCTACCGTAGAGCCTGTAGAGATAACAACACATTAAGTTGGATAATAAGTATAAGAGCGTGTTCACTACTTACATAATAATGGGTAATAAACCTCAAAAAGTTACTTACTCCTGTGTCTACAGAAATCTAAATTTCTATGCCAGTGTCATGGAATACTAATACTAACAGTCCCGTGTCAAATCTCTACAACGATGTTACAAAGCTACATCAAAGCGGCTAATATTCGTAAGTGTTCGCAGATATTCGGTCAGTTGTCAGGTCCGCGCGAGCGGTAGCCGACAAAGACCTGAAATATGGGGGTAATTAATTTTGCAGCGCGCTGTGGGCAGCGGAGAATGTAGAGACGAGGCGCGCGTGCGCAGCGCGATACGATCGCTCACCTAGGGTTGCCTACCCTACTATATAATATAGTATTCTACTGTTTTTGGTGTCCGCCTACTTTTATTTAAAAAAATTATTATAGTAGGCGAAACTACTATATTTTCACTTACCGTAAAACGGAATTTTAATGTTAAGAATGCAGAAATCCATCAATACCATGGACCAGCCAACTACTTACTGAAGATAAATTTTATACTAAGTATATTTCATTAAAAATACTATATATTTTTTATGAATACCCTATCTACTATATTTTTATGGCTACTGAATCCGAAAATACTATGTTTGGTCTAAAAAAGGCAGCCCTACGCTCGCCGGAGTCCGCCGGACGGACGTTGCCGGCCCCGCGCTGACGCAGCCACGTTGGATACTTGCCTTGGCCACGCACACGCTGGAACATGTCATTGACCACTGTTATTGTAGATTTGTCAAGTAAATTTTGACAATGGATTAGGTGTTAGGTACTTTACCCAAAGAAAGTGATGAGTAAGTATTTTTAGGCACGGTCACACTTTGGATGTACTTTGGAAGTACGAATGGCATTCGTCGAATGTCATTCGTACGAGTCGCACGAACGATTTCCGATCCTCTGAACTCTACTGAACCTTGTACTAAAGTACGTTTCAATGGAAAAAGACAATAGCACGACGATATATGTAAGAATGAATTATCCACAGAAATATTTAAAAGAAAAATCAACAAATTTATTTACATAAGTATGTAAGTCAATATTTCTAGGGGTAGGATTGTTATCGTGCTCTACTTTTGTCTTTTTTATTGAAACGTACTTTAGATGCATACGACGTACGATACGCGCAAAACGCATCATACTCGTAGTGCGACCGGCCTATTAATATTTCAATTGTACTTATTTCAATATACCTACGCTCTGTCGACCGACTTTATGTTTTTTATTGTTATTATCTATAGGCTTGCATTTGACCTCAACTCACCTGATGGAAAGCGACGATGAGGTCGAAGATGCTTGCCTAACAGACACCTATGCACTCTTGACTTGAAGACCCCAGGGTTAAAGGTACGTCATATGTTCAGATTTCTGGTTATAATAGCGATTAAAGACTCATAAAATAATTGTAAATTCCTAAGTGTTTTGTTGGTAACTGCTCGAATAAGGAGCCAACAGGTAGAGCAATTTAAGGAAAAAAAATATTTTATAATGTACTACATAGCAACAATACTGTATAGCCTACCTGGACGGCTTTCAAACTTAAATAGGAACTTACCTCTACATTTTCTTAGAAAGAATAACTTTAGTGTACTAACCCTTAGTGTTAAGATTTACTAAAAAAATATGGACAATATATGTTATTCAGTTTGCGTATTTTTGTCTAAAATAAATTTATTTATTTATTAATGAGTAGGTTTGCCAAAGTTTAAAACCGCGAGGCGGCACGTTCAATGCGATATTAGTGAATATACCGCTTGCTCTACTTATAAATAAAATATAGCGCTCTATCATAGAGATAGAGCATTATCTGAACTACTTTGGCCTATTTGCCTTGATAAAACAAATTATGTGAAAAACTTGAACGTAGAGGCAACTATAGCTGCCCAAATGTCCGTTTTAATTCTATTCTGTATCAGTAAAATCTAATTTATACGAGTAATAAACACAAGCGAGACAATGTGGCGGCCGGCGGCGGCACATCAAAGCTGAGATGGGTATCACCGCCGGCGCAGCTCGCCACTCACGACACCAGTTTTTTTTTCCTTTTTCTTATAATACTAACGTATATTTTTAACAGCTTCACCTCTTATCGCTCAACGGCGAGTACCTTTCCTCGTTTTATGGCTGTAACGATAAAAGGAAACACACATCCGTTTCAGGTATTTGCTAGCCTACGGGATTGGGGCTAGGTAAGAAAAATTTAAGTTTTAGGCGAAGTTTTATTTAATTGTTATTTATTGCCTTGTTTTGTTATCAAAGAGTAGATTCATTAGAAGGTTCGTACTTGTTTCTATATTTGATAACAAACTTCACAATGTTTTATAAAGAACTAGGATTTCCCCGCGACTTCGTCCGCGTGGAAATAGTTTTTATGACAGTTTAGCTTTTGCCCGCGTTAACATTGAAAATGGTCTCCGTATTGTATGAATGCTAGTACTACGAGGAGGTCAAGCTATTTCTCGGGTTCTAAGGGTTCTATATAAATGAATTAGATGAAACATAGCTTAGATTGTACCTTATACTTCCAGCTACCCATCTGACTATTTTTTAGAAATATATTCAATGTACAAACGGCTTTTTTACAGTTTTATATGGCACTAATGGACCCGGTGTGACTTTGTTCGCGTACACAGTTTACCCCTACAACTCTTTTTTCTTGCTTATAACCCTTCCTCTTGAATCACTTTATGTATTGTTGAAAACCGCATTTAAATCCGTTGCGTAATTCAAAAGATGTAAGCGTACATAGCGATAAACGGCGGGAAGCGACTGTTTTATACTATGTATAGATAGATAGAAGATAGATGAAGTATTTCACACTAAGCTAGTAGTGAGTACCGTCGCCGGACAGTCCCGCCTACAATTCATGGAAGTGTTTTATCACGACTTTGTTGTGTTGCCGAATGGCGATAGTCAGTCATATCGCACTTTTTGCCAAGCCCGCAGCCGCAGCTGTTGCGCAGTAAGTTGCATGGCACGTGACGTCGGACCGGCGGCGCGTTTGATCTCTGCTTTGTAAAGGTAATGGATCGACGTCGGGGAGTTGTCGCCTGTGATGACGCCGCCGGCCGCCCCGGGTCCCGACTAAGGCCGCGGTAGCTCAAAGCTATTGATATCATTTAAATCCCTTTGAGATCCGCCGCCGAGCCCTGTGGGAACCGGCGCGCAACCCTTATGCACCAAACCACTCATTCATCCGTAAATTGTCCTTTATGCCATTGTTTGCGTAAGTTCAGGGGTAAAAATTAATTACAAGCACTTTAGAAAATATTATGAATGAAGGTTTTTAGATTAAGTTGGTTAAGCAAGAATACCTAGTATCGTTCTGTAACTGATTGACTTATCTAAAGAACTTAGGTAGAGTAAAAATAATTACAAGGATGTATTATTAGTTTACACTTTTCACCGACTTATACTACTTTACAATTTATTATAACTTTACACTTTTCAACCACCACCTACAGTGATAGA
The DNA here is from genome assembly GCA_907269095.1 of Blastobasis adustella. NCBI lineage: Eukaryota > Metazoa > Arthropoda > Insecta > Lepidoptera > Blastobasidae > Blastobasis > Blastobasis adustella. The sequence continues at coordinate 9,076,784 of OU026123.1, read as the reverse complement.
AAATAGAATACGCCTTTTGGTATGTTTTCCCTTTCATCTAAACAAGATGAGTTCGCAATTAAGACAAACTTCACAACATTATCTGGAAAGTTTAAAAAACAGCTCTACATTATACCTACGCGATGACGGATAAAATAACGATGCTAGCAGCGAGCCAAATTTCCTTTTCTCGACAACTCTATACTTTCGACCTCGATCGTCGTCCACTTACCTCCTAAATTACACGTACACAGAAATTTTAACCGTAAATCTCGTCGGGGGCAGGCTATTATTAAAACCGAATTTCGTAGAGCGTTATATAATACTAATAATCACACTTCGTAGCTATTAAGCCGGAATCGCTTTTTGAGGACGCCCGACGCCGTCCAGAACAGGTTCTGAGAGAAAAAGAAGCGTTTGCGCCGGTGAGAGGGCCGCCGGAGGTACGTATAATCGTACGTTATTATTTCTTTGAAGCCGCCCGATCGCCGCTCCAGGGCCGCCGGCCCCGCGCCGCGGGCCCCCTCCTAATACTTTAATTCGAATCCGCTGCTGCTTACTACGATATCGTACTACACTTTAATAGGAGCATTAAAATATGGCAGTTGCTAGATAGATTAATATTGCAAAGGGCCGACGTCAAGTACCTAACGATTACATGCTTGTTGACAACGCCCTTATCACCAAAACTAGATTCACAAATGAATATCGCATAGATATTTTACGAAATTTAAGTAAACGAATTTAGTATGGATTTCATTAAAATACGCTAGGGTCAAAATTTGTTTTGAAAATGGCAAAATTAAAATATGAATCCCAAACGCAGTCCGGCCGCCCGCCGCGCAGCCGCGCGCCCGCGGCACCGGACACCGCACCGCGTTAAACAATCTTCTTACATTTACTACACCTCCTAGCAATTTGCTCAGCGAGAAAAAGCACTCCAATAATATATTAAAGGTCTTTGTACCCCGATTTGACCGTTATTTCCCGCTATTTCAACCGTGGACTGATACGATGATGACGGGCCTCCAGTTGATTATACAACGTCAACCACAAAGGAAGAAAATTTGTTCTTTTTCTCTGAAACAGACTATGAACAAGATTATCAATGCTAAGAGTCGTTAATATGTATCTATTTATTTATTTTGATTAGATTAGATTGTAAACATAATAAATATTTGGGTACATATCATTTTGAAACATCTGTTTACACCCATATTCCCAATCGCTACAGACAGGAATCCATGACAGGTAATTTTGATAAAAATATTTGTTGCGATTGGGGTTTGCCCACGCGGCGCGCGCGGCGTGCTCGGCGGGCGCGGCGCGGCCGCTGGCGGCGTGCCAGCCGACTGAATAGCAGAAATAACGCCACTATCAACATTCCAGGTCACTTCACGCGATTATCTTTTTATTATAAGTACGTAATCATTTGATCTCAAAATGTAATATCGGTTAAAATTTTGGGAGCTTTGAGCTCGCTGGCTAATCATCAGTTTAAAAGTCAGTATCCTTATTTATTCCATATTTTTAAAAAGACCTCATCAAATTTTATTTCTTACATAAGTAGCTACTGGTATCAACTAGGTAGACGCTATCTTCAAAGTAAAGCGATTTGAGAGATTATAAGATTAATTGAGTAAGGTAAGTAAGCAACCTGGTTTTAAATAATGAAGACGTCCATTTTTTAGCTACTAGGCATTTTGTTGGATATAGACAGACGTCTTCATTATTCAATCAGTTTTGCATACTTGTTGATTTTGATCAATCTTGTAATTTCCCAAGTCGCTTTACTTTTCAAACAGTCTCTATCAACCAATCCGTATAGTCCAATTGTCTAATAATGGAATTGCTACATTATTTTATAGGTTAATCTGGTAAACCAAATTTGGTATACGGTTTGCTTATTAATTTTATTCTCATGTAAGTGACGCAGTTTCGCCGGCGTGATCCACACATCAGGGATTGGCTGGCCATCCACGCTACTTCGTGGAACACGCCACCCACGTCGAGCCCGCAACCGAAGGCAAAGCCTCTCATTCTCTCCGCTTGGACATTATTGTTGTGTTGTGACAACAGAGCCTTTATTCGGAAAACTGAAATGATTTAGAGAATCAATTTGCTTGGGTTGAATTTTAACACAAGCATACAGCACGGCCCGACACGGCCGTCTGGTTCTTGCTCCATATGCTCCCTAGTTCTTGACCGGGAGAATTCTTTATTACGGACATAAAACTGTGTTTGTTGTAGTCAGTTTTGGAATACGACCTCATCTCGGTCGCAGATAACTTCTCGACAATAAACCTAACACGAAGAGGCCGTAAAATTCTAATTCGAAGCGCCTCCCCCGCGCCCCGCGACCCGATCAGCCGCCGCTGTAGATCCACTGGGAGTTGATCGTTCCTAGCTTTACTATTTATTGATCCACAAGATTTTGGCCATCGCTCTGCCAAGCTGACTCTAGAAGTTGCTTCATACGATGTGAGAAGCATTTAAAAATATGAGTCCCGTAATAAGTTATCCTACACAATTCATATTTTTTGACCCACGGGTATTAGGAAACCATGGAGTACAACAACTATAACGCGGCATATTTAGACCACTACGTAATTTTAGCTAAATAATGCAACCACTTTCAAATAAAATGTCAACCACAATGGCAATGTAATAAACTCATTAGTTTAATTGTTGCTGACCTCCTTGAACTATGCAATCGGGGCGATTGGTCGCAAGTCTTATCGCTGACCTTTTGGGAAACTCATAGCAACTAAATAATAGTATAATATAGGTAGTATTAATAGCAAATAATTACGTAGGTGGGAATTTTATGTTTTATTATTTACTTGGGTTTAACCACCACCAAAACCATAATGAAAGATCCTACATACTTAACTATAATTATCGAAATCATAGTTATGATGTGATAACCAATCTTCCCAATAAGACTATTCTTAATAGTACGTAGGCGCGTTTTTTTATATGGCTCCCTGATTGAGAGCGGTAACTGTCCCACATAACATTTACGATTATTTCCTACATTTAGGTTTCATATGTATAACAAATTTAGACATGAAAATGTAGAGCCACAGTTGTCTATCACTGAGTGAAATGCCTCTTGCCTGTATTGTACTGGCAGATGAAGATGATGACCCATCCAGGCGCACTTCTCAGGGTTAATAGTCCTATCACCGGTAAAACAAATAAAACAAAAACTAGTAAGTAGTACAAAAACAAAAAACTCCGACTGCTGTTAAAAACTGAAAAGCAAAAAGATATTGTTGAAATCGCCTTTTGATTTTGTAGATCTTTATTTGATATCCCGCACGGTTTTAAAAAATAATTTCGCAGTTTTTTGTATTTCGTATTTTAATGTACCCAGTGTCACTCGCGCGACCAAGACGAATCTAACAACACCTCATATGTTTAATCAAAATCCAGTAGGTAAGCCGTTAGGGCTGGAGCCCGTGCCAAAGAAATAGACTTACCTACATGCATACGCTCGAAAAACATAACCCTCCGTCTGTAGCGGTCGGGTAATAAGAAATAACATTACAATACCTGATATGGATTACTGAATAGTAAACGCAGTTTACGGACCAAAATCCAGCGCAAACATCATCGCCGCTGCCCAGTTCAGGTAGCTGCCTCCTGTTTGCGTTCAAGTGAGAAAACACATACACAGTGTATAGACTCAACAAATCCAAGCATCCTGCTAATATTTAAAACAAACGGCTCGAAGAACAAAATGCTAACTTGATTAGAGACCTGTTTCGCTGCTTGTTTCAAAGTATCAATTTATGTAGTCCACATTACACATATTAATTGATGTCGCGTCGGTTGGAGTTGCTGGCGTTCGCCGAAACCGTGGCTCAGATTTCCCTGGAGCCTGCCTCAGCAATTTAGAGTTCCAAGTAGTAGGTACGTAATGTGATACCCACTGAGCCTGGGACTGTTACCGTTAGCAACCAGAGTCAGTCAACCAGTAGCATTGAGAACATGACGACCTATTAGCACAGTAAATTACTATGTTACAGTAATCGTTTTAAAAGTGACACTTGTGTGAGGCTGAAGACCGACCATCGGTCGAAGACGATTATTATTACAAGAAAGTATCTCTAAACGTCTACATTGCATGGCGATCCTGCTATTAATTGGCATATATTCTAAATTTCCTAATGTGGAGTTTCGATATACCGAACTACAATATTGCCAAAGATTGGGGCAAACCAAGACAGACTTATTATAAAAATATGTGCAATGACTTTCCGGATACCTAATAACACCGGGAACTCAATTTTGAGTCGCAACTACCGCGTCGCGTCCAATGGGTAAATTGTGTAATAGTGAAGACGAAATTATTCTACAAATATCTAAACTTCTATGCTGCCAGTGAAAGAATTCTATATTTCCACATATGTATGTTAGATATATCAAATTACAATATTATCAAAGACTGGAGCAGACCAAGATTGATTTCGGTATGAAATTATATGCAGTGAGTTTCCGAATACATAATAAGCAAAAACTATATTTTGAGCGGCAGCCATCGCGTCGCGTCCAATGGGTAAATAAGATGAAACTATTCCAAAACTACAACTCCACAGGCATTTATAAGGCCATACCAGTGCAGAATATTCCAAAATGATTCATCTATGTGGAATTCAGGCCTTTGAACCAAAATTAACAAAACAAGAAAGAAAAAAGAAGATCAAATAACAAATAAAAACTAATAATCAAAACACAAGAAGATTATGAAATGACAGAGCAGTGACTTCCTGATAACATAGAGAAATAAACAAAGAAGAAAACAAAGTTCTTACCACAATTCATCGTAAATAGTGTAAATAAAGGGTGTTTGATTTATAGCCGAAAATAGAGTTAAAAATGTATATATTCTTTATTGTACATGAATAATTTTACAGAGTTAAAATCTTAAGATAGTTCACAAAGGCGAGCTTATCTCTGCAAGAGATCTCATCCAGCCAACCTGAGAGGTGGCTTGTATTGAGACCTAAGAAGATATTCAAGCGACAGTAATTCGAAGAATGGTGGCTCAGATTATACAAAAAAAGTACGTTTTAAATGCAAGAATCAGTGCTAATTCACGTGTAGTTTAAGGTAGTTGTGGAGTGTTCTCCATAGATTAAAAAATAAACATTCAGCCGGCCGATTAAAAAGAGGGGCAGTCCCCCTTTATTCGCTAGATCAAAGTGCGGAATGTCTCTGGTCAATAGCCAGGGTTTCCTCGGTACCTAGTTAGAATAATGAACATTAATGAGTGTAGGTAATAGTTATTATTGTATGTATTTTTTTCCGTATCTTGTTTGTGTAATAGTATAGCGTAAGTTAATATAAATGCCCACTATCAGCCAGTTAAGGCTAGAATGCCATTCACCCACATCATCCGGACCAAAAATATTAACGTAAATGATCGTAACTCAATGTATTAATAAAGTTATGTTGTAAATATTTTGTTTATTGATTTTCACGCTGCCCCAAAATGCACTCTACCCTACATCCTTTCTCACGACAGAAGCTATCTCTATATCAAACATCAAAATCACTTAACTATTTAATTTACCTAGGTACCCTTAAAATGGCAATCGAAATTTTTTATAGGATGAGGATATGAGAACCATTAAAAGTTTGCATGATTGCCAAATAAATTTAAATTGAACAGCCACATTGAAAAGCCATAAAAATAAAACTTACGTACATCAACAGAGTTTCGGAAAGAGAAAATAAATAAAAGAAACGCCAAAATCTAATCTAGTTTTTCCACAAAATGTTACTGTTAGAAACAAGGCACAGCTATGGTAATTGTTAAGTATTTTCACGTCCTACAGTTCGTATTAACTTATAGGTAGGCACTGCAGCAAGTAGCTTTTTACTATAGAACTGTTTTTCATACAAAAGACATCAACGCGCTATACATTTTTATGTGTAGCGAGTTGTAGCGCGTTGATGTTTTTTGTATGAAAAACATTCAGTCAGTACAAAAGACATCAACGAGTTCAAATCTCGTTATCATATTTTTTTATTGTTTCATGTTGAGATTTTAAAATACTTTGATCGGGTAATTACTAAAGTTTGTTGTTTAATTTTTTAAATAGTTTGTTGGGAGTGACATCATGATTGATTTTAATATGAGTAAAAATTAGGTCTAGGTGAAGCGGTCAAGGCTACGCGACGAATTGTAAACATCAAATGTAAGTTGGTGCGCTAATTATTAGGCCCAGACAGACCATGCATATTCGGTAATCGTAGCATGGAGCGCAACTACTTCGCCATATCCAAACTATCACAGAGTAATATTATCCAAAATATATTGGCCGAGGGCTAAGTGAAAAGTGATTATTTGAAAGCAGCGAGCGTAAAGCGGCGTCGCACAATGGCGCGGCGGCGGCGCGGTGGCGGTGCGGTGGCGGCGGCGGCGGCGGGCGCTCGCCGCCACACAGCGGCGCTCCGCCCTCCCTCCCTGCGGCCGCATCCATCAGTCAGTCAGCCGACGGCGCGCACGTGGGACGCCCGCTCGCTTCACTCCGCGCGGCTCCTTCACGCGGACAACTAGGTCACAACCGCACCGACACCCGACAGGATACAAACACCGCCAGTGTAGTGAATGTTCGCAGTGCCAGTGATTCGTTGATACCCCCAGTGCTATTGCCAAGCGGCCTTTTTGAAGTGCGGGATGCGTGCGTGAGCGCATGACGTGCTACGAGACGTTGAGAGCCCCGGCACCCGCCGCCGCAGACGCCCCCATGGCGCACCACTTCGTCAAGTGGTGGCGCAACAAGTTTAGAAATGGATACAAGAAATTCAGCAGTGAGTACCGAACGTTATTAGCGTGGCTGGTTGTTGGTAAACAAACGTGGAGACGTGACGACCACGACCGATGTGAATTTATTTTTGTCCCGACACCGTTGAACTACCTTGACTTCTTCGGTCGGGACGTTTGAGCGTAAAGTCATTCGCTCGCTATACACTTCTGTAAGAAATTGTTTTGTTTCTCCTAATTGTTACGTTGCTAATGTCAACGATAAGTAATTTACTACGAAGACCCTTTTAACACTTTGATGCTATAGGTTCATTGTAAAATTTGGTTTCCATGCCGTTTTCCCGCGGACACCAAATTTTATTAGCCTATATGTTATTCTGAGATTTAAGCTACAACACTGACAAACTTTATAAAAATCCATTAAGTAGTTTTTGCGTGAAGGACTAATAAACATCCTTACAAACTTTCGCATTTATCCTATTATTAGTATGGTCTATAGCTTTATCCCTACTGGGCTTTTTGACTGTATTAAAAATGTTATGGATGACAAGGAGGGAACTACTCGAAGACCCTATTAATTACTGTTACCTATGAGAATGGGAAGAATAATATAAAAGCTGCAACCGTTAATATGGAAGCATTAGTTTATTATGGCAGTACTACAGTACGAAAGACTTCAACGAGTTCAAATCTCAAGATATTTTAATTATGTACCTAAACAAAAACAACATAAAGGGTAGTTAGGATTTTGTATTTAGCAATATCTACCTACCACTTAACAATTGTTTTATGTTATAGTGCAGATACATATTAAATAACCCGACTGTGTCCTAGTTTGTTACCCATAATGTCAATGAACATTATGAGTAACAAATTAGGACACTGTTGGGTATTCAATTAATACCTACCAGTTTTAGTTAAGTATAACTGAAGCCTCATTAAGGACGACATCTGAGTTAACCCTTATATAAATCTTTTGACTCTGTAACCAATGTTTTATCTTAATAATAAATTAACATAGACACAAAAATGTAGGTCCATACATACTGTATATTATTTTTAAAAATTAACTTAACAATGGATTTTTATATCCAACTATGAACATTTACGTAAAGTACATTTCAATAAAAAGACAAAAATAGAGCACAACAACGGTAAGTATCTCATCAGAAATCTAAATCAATAAAAAATGTTGGCGTTAATGTCCCGATTGTGATTTTACGCACGAGGGCCGGGGTCCGCCTTGACCATGATCCAGGATTTGGCTGGACTGGGACTTGGACTGCCATCTGACCTCCGTGACCCTGCTACCAGGGGAACCTGACCAGATTGGATCATGGTTATGCAATCGCCTGAACGTGCAGTTTCATCACGATTTTTTTCCTCACTGTAAGAGCTTTACGTTCGGATACGTTACGAGTCGGATACGTTAACCACTCGGCCACCGACGTTCGACTTATTGAACGTTTTCCATAGAAATTTAATTTTGACATCACATAATCGTGTTCTATCTTTTTTATTGAAACGTACTATATCTAGAAAAGCTATTGTTAAAAATAATCATACGTCCAATGCATACGCCTTATTTAAGCATATTATATGTATTCTATTTAGTACTCAGCAGGTAATAGTGTAATACAAACAGATAGGTAAAAAACGATTTTAAGCAAAGTCATGCAAAATGAACATACCTACAGCTTTACTTGGCTAAGCTATTCGAATCGCTTTACCTATTACAAAGAGTGAAGTCAAACTAAAGACCTTTTAGAGCGCGAGTAAATTTTATCTCAGAACCGGACGTTATCAAATCATTCGTGCCGAGATCAAAGGCGCTCCGCGTTGCCGCAACAAGAAAAAAATATCTAAAATCACAGCGGGAGGTTAATATGAGACTAACAACTAAGAACCAGTCTAAATTACTCACGTTTCATTCGGAACGCTGGCAGTCACAGAATAGTAATGAGTGGGCATACATAAGTAGGTACTTATATGCGTGGTTTAGGTATGTGCTTGTAACTAAAGTACTCGAGAAAATATTGCTTGGTACCTACATCGCACTTATTAGATTTGGTTACATAAGGCGGTGTTGCAGTGACAATGTGTTTATGCTCGCACCTTCCGCCGGCCGGGTCCCACGTGTAACAAAACCCCTTCCGAAGATAACAGACACGTTGTTTTCGAAACAATCGCTTAACCTTCATAAAATTTGAAACTTCCGCTCTCGAAACGCGACTGCCCACCTAATACTACTTCAAAGCGGACAGGAACGCTTTGATCTCGTTCTATTTAGTTACGAAACACACGCTAAAGCTGAACACTTCAATTAGAAGACGATATCTACATCTTTCATTTTAAAAACGTTCGTATACACGTCAACCCTGTGAAGTAGAGTCTGTTAATAATAATGTTTTAGATGCAAACCGTGGCGCTCATTTGATTAACTTCAAAGAGAAAAGTTGAAAGCACGTCGCCGAAGCGGAGACAATGATACCTTTTATTTAAGATCAAAGAAAACTCCGCCCCCTGCTTTAAGCTCTCCTTTAACGTGGCTTTTATAACTGCACCGTCGCCGCTATAGATTATACGCTCACTCGTAGCACCCAACTTATTTATAGTATAGTCGGCGGATACAATGAACTTTTTCGGAGATGTCGAGTTTTTGTTGCATAATTTAGCGTACCTCTCCGCGTGGCCCTTATTGTTGCCGCCGCCGCGAGCTGCCTGGTTCAATGCCGGCGACCGCCGATACCGTGAAATTGTATTATACAACCACGCCCACGGCGAACATACTTCGGAGGACACCAAATAATCATAGACAAACAACTAACAATCCGACGAATAGTGCGAATACCACGCCGAAAGCTCCTTTTGCTTGCGTTCGAAGCGTGTATCATTTCTTTCTCTGAGAAGAGATCATAATAGTACTTTTACCGCTGTGTGTGGGTATTAACTTACGGAATGTAGTACGATAAACTCTTGATAGACAGTCGACAAAAGGAATGCACAGCGCGGCGGCGGCGCGCCGGCCCGGCCTAAGCTACGTAAGTCACGTCGCCCAGCCTCATTTCCTCTTCTCGGCTTTACTTTTATCTGCGATTATTTCTTAGCACATTTCTTTATCCGGTTACTCAACAATGTTTGAATATTTATTACCTTTTCGTTTCAAGCGTTTATCTAAAATGGTGACTAGGTAGATATCTGCCTATTAGTACAACCAGTTTTGTATTAAACGAAAGAAATTGATATAAATCTTATTTGAAGCCATCTCAGCGAGGCGAAGCTGGTCCGCGGTTCCCCAAACTAGGAACAGTAACCGAGAATTCTTTTGAGAAAAATAACATTAGCGACAGATGTAGATCCCAAAGCAATTGAGCCGATCGGCGGCGGCCCTTCCAGGAAACGGGTCTGTCGGCCGCGCCCGCCCCGCCGCGCACCGCCGGCTTTGAGTTTGCCGACAACTTGTTAGGGTATTTCGTTGTATTTTTCTTGTTATTTGTGCATTGTGCCTTTTTTTCCTTTGTCGTTATTACAATGCCAATAAATGACGTAGATTTTTAAGGCGGGTCAATGTTCAGTAAGAGATTTTGCAGTTTGTTCAAATTCTTAACATTATAGAAACGAACGTTCAAGGGAATTCTGACATGCACCCTGGAATCAAACATTACAACGGTACAATAGGTATCTAGCTTATTCATTTCGATTTCTGCGGCATTCTGTCCACACTTGAAATATAAACTCACAAAAGCCCAATCAACCTATAGCTAGGTGCCTTCTTCAAAGTCTCCGCTGTAGCTCCAACTGCACCATACTCCATACATTCTCCGCCTTGCTGCGCGTGCTGACTTCCAGTTTCTTCCATTCCAGTGGTGACGGAGGGTGAGCGGACTGACACTGAGGAGTTGGTTGGGCGCGCGGGAGCCGCGTCGCAGTGCTCCGCCCCACCTGACCTGCTGCCAAGCGAGGCGCGCGCGCTTCTGCAGCCAGCTTCGCCCTCGCCGCCTGCGCAGCGCCGCAGACACGCCTACAAACGACCACCGTCCCCAGTACCACTCACCCCCATCCAAACTCGTGCAGAAGACAAGCCGAGAGACGACAAGCCTCGACTCCGGTTTGAGGTAAGTTTTCGCTTTTAACTCAACTCAACAAAGACAATCCGGTAAGACCCGACCACTCAAGAAAAGATAGAAAGCGCGATTACGTGGCAAACCAACGTATAGTACCTAAGTACCTACCTATATAATCGATGTAGCGACTAGACACTAGGAAGTCGTGACTTGTGATTTTAATCACACCTCTGGCGGCATTCTGAAATTGAAATTGCAGTTCTGTTCGCCGGAAGATTTACCTCTCTACTTTATACGTAATTAGGTACGTAATAATAGCGAAATTATACTACGTTACTTTGTACGTGAGCGTTATAAAGATGAATCACTGGCGGTTGTTTTTTCACACCGACGGCGCACATATCTCATCGCAGTTTGTTTCTGCGGCATCAATTCACGATCGTAAAAGCGCGGCTAGTTTCCTTTTAAAGGCCGAGATAAGGCCGGCGCGGCCGGTGGCCGCCGCGGCCGGCCGGCGCCGCGCCTCGCCCGCGCCGCTTCCTATACCTACCTACGTGCTGCAATCTCACGACTGTAATCAGGCACGAACCATCCAATACCTACGCCAGAACAGGCCGTAAACTTTACCTGTAAGGCAATAGGCCCTTGTTCCTCAATGTGAAATAACATGTCCATTCACGAAGTTATTACAATACCGTTATCTATCGCCCGTACAGTAACTGCTCCGCCTTATCGCCGTCTCATTCATAAACAATAATAGATTACACGCCGCTATTTATCGCTTCGAGACAGTATAATAAATAGACATAATAATTACTTTTTAGGAGCTGACTTGCGACGTCGAGTTGAAACACCCAGAGCCGTCGAAGCAACAACCTCTGCAGTTCTCATTCACACTCTATGACCTCGACGGACACGGGCGGATGACGAAAGATGTAAGTATCTCCCTACCTAGAAATAATATGAAATTTAAATAGTGTAGAACAGTCATGTCAAACATACGGCCCGCAGGCCGCATGCGGCCCTCAAGCCATATAAATGCAGCCCGTAACCAGAATCTACAGTGAGGATTTTTTGACGGCACATACGTGCCCCGCCCGGTGCAGCTGACATTTGCTCTACGCAAGCAAATGTCAACTGAAGTCACTATTAGTATATTGTGACTAAGTGGAGTGCACCTACCGCGCCCCACGCACTTTATCAAACTCAAAATACCACTGCGTTCGCTCCTTCATTAATTTGTTACTTTTATTATGTTCGCCCCAGCTCTTTTGATCAAAATTCGAACAATCGCTACGCTCGCTCATTTTTTAAACATCTTGTACTGTCCGCACCGACGAGTGAGACATGTCATCAATCTGGATTTTAAAAGCCAATATCCAAAATATCCGAGCTGGCTGCGTTCGCTCTTTCATTAGATTGTTATTTTTATTGTGTTCGCCCAGCTCCTTATAGCCAAAATTCGAAAAATTTCTAGCTCATTACAAAATAATTTGAATATTTTAGGTACCATCCTTGTACGAAGTAGTAAATATTTCTCCATTTTATTTAAACTACTTATATGTTACCAATTAACATGTTTTACTTCGTAATTAATAGTCTGGCTAACACACCTTGATTTTATAAATGGCTAATTAGAAAATTCAGTGTAGAAAGACAAAATATCAATATCACAAAAGAAAAAGTCCATCATCTCATCGCCAACAGCCCGCAAAACTCCACGACAGAATACCAGCGGGTGTGGGTTCTACCTTCACCCAAACGCTGAGTCATGGACCATTTTGTCTATTAGAAGCTTTTATTTAAAAAATACATTGATACAAATCTGTTAATTTATAGACAAATAAATATTTCTATTTTTATTTCTATTTTCCTCCAGAAGAGAGAACGTAACGCTATTCGGCCAATATTTTCTGCCCTGCTAAAATATCAACTTACGATTTCAACGAAATATCTCTTCCCCAGGACATAGCGGGCATCGTGTCAACGATATACGAGTCGATCGGCAAGTCGGTGACCGTTCCCCATTACGGGTCGAAGACCATCCAAGTGCGTCTAACGGTGGTGCCGGAGGACTTCAGCGAGCGCAGCCAACGGGCAGAGGAGCGACACGAGGCGCGTCGGCGTCGGCGACGGGAGGCTCGCACCGCGGCCCCCGCTCCCCCTAGCCCCCCCGCGCCCGCCGACCGCAGCGACGACGACCAGCGAGACCGGCTGTCGCACGACCACGACCATGACCATGACCACGACGACGATGCCTCCTCCAAGTCCTCCAGCTCGGGCGAGCGCCGCCCCGCACCTCGCCCCGCGCACCCCCGCCCGCACCGCAACCCCCGCCGCGACCACAGGGAGCGCAGACACACGAAAAAACGCTCCGGAAGCCTCCAGAGGCGTGAACTCCTCGAAATCATTCAGGCCAACATGGAAAAGAACCACCTGAACTTTCAAGCTACGAGGTTAGTATTTCTGCTGGTCTTCTCTAGGATAAAGTAGTTTAGTGGTCAACAGTGGTCTACCGGTCTACAAACAAGTGTAGTTGGTTCAATTCCCGGCCGGACAGAAATTAAACAGATGCATTTTGTTTTCCCGAAACTACAGACCCGATTTCGAATTATTTCATTAACAGAAATCGTATATGCTTTCCAAGTGACAAGTTTAACGCTTTACCTCGAATGATGTTAACTCGACGATAATTACCACGATGGTACATTTCATTGATGGGTAAAACTTATAAATAATAAAGGTACCTACTATATATTTTGTGAGTTTTGCTTTTCGAGGTAACGACTCGTTGATTATATCGTTGATATTGAAAGCGAATGACAACCGAAGGGTACCCTTAGCTAGTTTAAAAATAATGTCTTATCACGGTGCAAATACACCTACTTCAAACAATTTACTGATCCGTTCTCGTATCATTTGCAGAAAGCCCAGCGAACCAGTTGCGAATGAGGAGGAGATCACGAATAAATACCGAAAGCTGCGCAACAGATCGTACACGGTCAGCGAGAAGCCCACGCATGCATTCCAAAAGACGAAGTCCGACAGTCCCGGCAACGGATACCTGGATCTAGCGAGCGGGGGAGACTCGCACCTGTGCCGGTACGACCGGTACCTGCACGCGGTGATCTGCTCATCCGCGCGGCACGCTCACACCGGTTACCACCACAAGGTGCCACCGCGGCGAGGCACCGCGCACCACGGGCGCTCGCGCAGCCACGATCTGCCCGCCACGAGCGCCGCGAACGCCGCGTGCGCCGCGCCCACCACGCCCACCACCCCCGCTATCCCCGCCGCGGCCATCGGCAGCTCGACGCACCAGCCGCGTGTACTACAAATCATATTCTTATAGAAATCAAGAAAGGGCTTTGCCGGCGACGGCATTGTCCTTCTCTCCTGCTGAATGTGCTCGAGTAAACGTATTTCGGAAATCATCAGCGTACGAATGAGTTACCAAACGTCGTGTCGTGAACATTGGCGAAAAGAACGTCATGCGCAACAAAATCGCAAGTACAGTGTAATTTAATATAAGCGTAGAGTTAAATATGTAGGTATTGTACCAATTAATGAAACAGTATTCGTTCATATAGTATTTAGTTAGATGTGTCTACAAGATCTGTAACATAAACTAAGCGGTAGTATGTGTTATGGAATTAAAATATCATACAAATACTAAGTACCGGTATTTGGAAAAAGGAGCTAGAGGACTATTTATTGTGATGAACTGTGGTGATCTGTTGGTGTAGTGTGATATTTGTCTTTGTAACTGATGAACTGAAGACAGCCTCCAATTTAGTTTCGTCATTATTTCGCGATATTATCGCGTACCACGAAAAAAACACAGAGAAAAAGATCGATCTAATCGCATTTCTATTCTATTCCAAATAGCTCTACTTTACAGTGCAACATAATATAATTGTTATAATATTGTCATTTTTTAACCGAGGCGTTTTGTGTACAGTTAACTACGATTATGCGACGATTTACGGGATCGTTTTAAGTACGACAGTACTAAACTTTTATAGCATTTTGTTGGTCTCTTCGGATAAGACAATGTTATGTTTTCTGAATTAATGACCAAGTAAAGTGCCTTACTCGGTGGTAACTCTGATTGAATGTGTCAACAACACACGAGTGCAGACAACATGTTTGCATAATTACAGTGCACTTGCAGTGAGATTGTATTCAGAAAGTATGATTATAAAATGATGTAGTGCTACTTGCTTGCTAGTTATCAATGCTCAGTAGGTTAATGGTACCTTGGTAATAATGTAAAACTCATTTTCGAGTTTAGACTGATTTTAGATCTAAGTGTTAGGTGCTCAGGGAAGTTTAACATTGTTATCGTAACAGCTTTATTTATAAAAAAAAATCAACTTCTAATATGTACTTAATATAGCTGAATGCTGACATTTTATTTACATGTCGTGGAGGTTTAAAAAATTTCTTGTCAAAATCTTTACTTTCGTCTTACCAATATCAGTATTCAATATTGTAAGCAAATTAATGAATCTCGAAATCATTTTATCTACCTCTTATTTTACTCTCCTTAGTATTAATAATTTATTACAATAATTAATGAGAATCCTAAGTAGGTGTAATTGTTATATTCATTTGTGATAATTTAATAATTAATTTTTCACTCAAAGATTGTTCATTTGTAAGATGTACAGTGTAAAAAGCGCTCGTTTTGTGAAAAGTATTTATTTACTGTGAAATATAATCATGGAATCTTGGAATAACACTTCATAATTTTGATTTCTTATCAATCCCTGGCCAGAACTCTCCTCTTAACTGTGTAAATTATAGTTAATGAAAATAGCACCAGTGCTGTCAAGACGATCGTGGTTTCTTTTGGCAAACCGCATTTGTTTATTCCATAAGAGCTGGGAGTAATCGATACCTAAAACAAAGAATCATCATCAACACCATATACATCAGTGAACGGCACAATCTCTAGGCTTGGCAGGCTGGTTAAAGATAGTAATGTATCAAGAACAGAAAACACTCCGTTTTCTGGTGACGGAGGTCCCAACTCTAATATTCAACTGTCAGTAAAATTGTTAGCCGTCATTCGCTTCACGGAAGGTTTGCTGAGATCCTATTTTGACAGAGACAAAACCTTACTCGCCGGTAGCGCCAACTGATCATCATCATCAACTTGGCGTCGTCAGAGGGCCCGGGGTTCACCTTCCTACTTCTCTTTGTCGACTTCGCTCGGCCTTCGGTGGTGAGTTTGTTGGCACGCGTATCGTTTAACAACGTCATCCCATCGCTTCTTGGGCCGGCCTCTCCTCCTCGTGTCTGGCGAGGGTGGCATTGGCATGGCCAAACATTTGTTCCCTACGTATTTTGACGGTCTGCGCGAGATGTGGCCACCTATATCCTCTCTCCTATATACGCTGCCGGACACCACACGTCATATTAAATATGGCGAAATAAAGAAAACGTTTTGTAAATTAAATAAAAAAATAAAAAGCCATGTTCAAGGAACAAAATAAATTAAACCAACTCACCAACATATACTTGGGGTCGGGCCTATTCCGCCACGAGAACGAGGGTATAGAGTACTCAACTAAACGCAAATCCTCTCGACTGAACGTCGTTAAGTACTCGTGGCGAATCACACAGCCGCTGTGCGTATGCCCGCCGATTGCCAGTCGCGGCCTGAGGTTCTCCAGCACATATTCAGTGGACGACTGCGACACACAGTCCATTTTAGGCCGAAACGGCACCCTCCTCTCAGGCAGCGGCAGGAGATCGTCGCCAGAACACACGTCGTCGCTCTCTCTGTACAATGGGAAATGCTGAAAGTTAGTAAGAGTTGATGAAGGTGCATGAACAACGGTTTATATTTATAGATACTATGATATGGATGATGGTGTCCGAATTCGTTTTAGTAGACCACCTATGACGTTATGCAAAATTTGCATTTTCTTTTATTTTTTAAAGACTTTCATTGGCAGATAGAAATAGTTGTTAAGACAGCGGGTTACTATAAAATAGTTCGCTGGTATAAGCCTTGGTTAGTGGTGGCTTTACGCCAATCAAATACATTATAATCTGATATTAAGTTAGTAGGTAAGAAATACGCAGGCACTATAAGCGACAGCATAGCCCTAAAATGTAAATATTAAAGGCCCTACTTTTTTAAAAACACAACGAATTCCATGAACATTTAGCAAAGCCCTTATCCCTTAATGCTTAATAGATATTCCTGAAAAATACAGACCTGCATTATTATCGGTCGACTGTATTTTATTTTCGAGCTAAAACCTTCACATTTAGTTGGATATTGCATACAATGAAATTTACCTGAAACAAAATTATCACGTAATCAACTATTAAATTATATGGGTGCATAAAGTATGTGCAACTAAACAATAATTACTGTTACGATGTTGTTGTAAGGTAGGTATGTACGTACTGTAAATTGTTTCTATTTTTGACAATGCATCTTGACATAAGTGGCAATTGTCTCCATGTAAAGCCATTGAATTGATAAGTACGAAATGGGACTCCTTCAGCATCAAATATTGTACCGAGGACACGTTGAGCAACCTGTTAAATCTCTCTAGAGAAGCAGGTTTTATACTGAAACAATAAATAAATATGTAGTATCAGTATTAGGACTTGCTGCCAACAAACTTCTCATCAAATCTACGATTCACACATTTTGGTTCTATCACCATGACAATCAGTCCAAAATCCAGTCCATCAGACTTTGTAACAAACCTCGGTGAGAGTTCACAACGTTTGGAGTCGGGCAGGAGTCAACTCACCCGCTGCAATTTCGGCCTGCGGGACGAATCGACCAAGCATTGCATATGACCTACTTATTTTTAGTAGTCAACCCGGCCCGCCCTTAAGACGAAGAAGCTACCTATTGATATAGTCGAGCGCTAAATTCTTTCGTTAAACGACAATGAAATGCATTATATACTTTGAAACGAAAAGGACATCAGCTTAGTTTTACTCCTTCAATATGAACTCAGGTGGAGTCGAACGTTCGGTCTGACGCGTGCTTTTTTATACCGCTAAGGTGGCTAACGAGCTTACGGCTTGCCTAATGGTAAGCAGTCACGGCAGCCTATGAACGTTTGCCATACCAGGGGCATTACCCACGCGTTGCGCACCCCGTGGCGGTGACTGTTTGGTTCATTCCCTAACTACAAAGAACGTCTATCGTAATATAAGGTTTCGCTTAGGGTCCTGCTACTCACGTACTCTTCAAACCGTTTATTTCCCGGAATATTAATATCTAAGTAATAGTTATTTTATCTTCACAGTGGCACGCACCTAAATAAGAATACCTACACTCACTTGTTATGAAACCCGATATCATGGTTACCAGGTACCAGGTACATCTTGATGTGGTCGGGCAGAGCAAACAGCCCATGGAATCTATCCACATATTCCTTGAATTCTTTGTCATTAGTCCATTCGCCTTCGTCAAATAAATCACCTGAAATTGAAAATTAACTGCTAGAGTACCACACCGTCCAGATCAGCCACCACACCATTACTGAACTCTCCAACCAATACACCATAAACATGGTAATAGAATACCTTTGTTAAGTACCTCATATTCACAGCCCATAACAGTTCACTACAGGACTGATGGCCTCCCTCACGAAAGGGGAAGTTATTGCCATAATTTAAACGATTGGCAGGCGGGTAGGAGGTCGCAGTGTTGTACATATAACAATGGAAGCCGCTACTGCCCATTTTCCAGCCTACAGAGACTAGAAGTTTGGTCCCGTAAACATTAGTCGCCTTGTACGATACTGCACACTGCCAGTTAAGTGTTGTAGACATAGACAGTAATTTATTCGGATCCCCATTACATCCTTAACCTAAGTTGAGTACAGTAACAGTTATGTACCTATAACTCTATTATCAAATGATCCGTTCACCAGACATATTTTGGGCCGTCTGAATCGTTGTTTCCAGGACTGGAACACGAATCCATCAGCTAAAATCATCGCCAGCTTATACCAGTCCCAGGCCTAGGCCTCCTCCAATTATTTTATTTTATTTGGAAGACCAACAGCTATCCAACAACATAATATTAACAATCTTACGGAACAGAAAGCCAATTACAGGTCTTCGCTGATAGAAAAAATCGTTATCGTCAATGTACCCTGTCCTCGGCTTGCTGCATCCAGCATCCACTTGCAGCTGCCCGCAAATAGTCACTCCACCTGCCCAGAAGGCGTCCCACACTATGCGAACCGATTCGCGGCCTCTGCTCGAAAGAATTCGGTCGGTTAGGTTTTTCATGGGTTACGAAATTTGACCTTCAGACACTCCATAATATGCTGAGCGACCTTGAATTGGTGAACTAGTCGTACCGTAACTATCCACGTCTCGGCACCGTAGGTCATGACAGGTACTTCGCACTGGTTAAAAACTTTTGTTTTTAAGCATTGTGATAATCTTGGGTATTTGAAAAGCTTGACGAAGTTTTAAGAATGCTGAAAAGCCCTGCTAAATCCGTATCTTGACCTTCCTCTCAAAATTGCTTCTGCGTAACTGCAAGGTAAAGGCTGTTCAGGGCGACAGGTTTCGGATCGATGTGGCCATTGTTCATGACTGATTTCGTCTATATTCATGCCTAGGCCTATCCACTGCAACTCCTCCAGCAACGCCGCCATTAGCACTGTGTAATGTCATAAGCGAATCTTCAAGTTTATAAAGGTGTTTGACGTTTATGTTACCATACCTTTCCAGTCTAGTGTCTTGAATATATCCTCCAATGCATTTGTGAACACTTTCCGGGATATGACATCCGCCTGTCTCGCTCCTCTGCGCAATGTGGACGTCTCCCAATTTTTTGCTAAGTAACTTTTTCAGTAGCTTATAGCCACATGAATAACTGTTAAGAATTTTTCACGATATCTAGCAAGGTCGATATTAGAACTTTGTTATTTTGGCATGACCGAAGACGTCATTCGGCACTCGTGATCGTACTAATAAAGTATATATTTCATTGCGCTTGTGATTTCCTTCAAACCTTTATAACTTCAACATTTCAAAATGGATAACAAAATCCTTTCACTGGAATATGATACTATGAAAATGCATTCACATTTTATTGACAAACCTATAGAATTCTATCACAGAAATCGTCCTCATTGGGTGGATTTAGACTGCTGGCCAAATCATGTTAGCGGTTTCATATAAAATTCTCAACACTTTTAACGATGTCAAACGATACCGTTCGTCCGCTTGATATCGCTTTAGAGATTCCAGAACAGCCCAGTTCTCGAGGGAGCATAGGCTTTCTTAATTCCAATATAATTAACAGCTGGACTGCTTCATACCGCATTTGTGTATTTATTTCCTGTCTGTACCTACCTACTTTATAAATCAAAACAAATAAGTACCTATTCTTATATTTTGATTTGATTTTAGATAAGATTTCTGGTTATAATATTGTTCACTCAGGAAAAGTCATAGATGTTATGGACTAAACAAGAACTAGTTGCTGATCGTCCGACAATGATCCTTAGAGCTTTGAAACAGTACGTGTAATATTGACGCCTACCTAGCACGAAGACGACCTCTGGTCGATGCACCGTAACAATAGCTTGGAAGGCTCGTTGCATTTGCAACTCCCTCCTCCATTTGTCCAAGTAGTGACCTCTGCGAGGGCCAAGCATGTGAGTGTCCGCCAATATGAAGGCCTTTAGGACTTCCTCTTTGGCATTAGCTCGGTCCACAGCCGGCCAACTGCACTGCAATGATAGAGAATAAACCACTATAGAATTTTGTAAATACAAACGTTTGGAAGTGTCTCAGTCTCAGTTACTGTGGTCCAGTTGGTTAAATATAAACAAGACTTGTTACAGAATAGATAAACAAATTATAGTCGTAAACTATGTCTAATACTAATACCGCTTAATTCAAAACGACAGTGATGTGGTATAACAAAATAGATATCTCAATTAAAGAAAAGAAATAACTTGGCTGATTTATTTAGATTTCAATGGTCATAACAACACTAATAGGTACACTTTTAATCACTTGACCGCAATCGATAAGCAATGTTGCTAATTTTTGTCGTAAAAACACGACCTACCGGCCTACGTCATTTGAACCACAAAAGTAAAATAAAAAATCAAAACTTACTTGTGCTGCGACCACGTAATATATAAGAAATTCACAGTACAATATAGTGAAAAGAACACCACAACAGAATATCAAAATTTTTTTCGTCACACGACGCATCGTTCGCATCATATTACATCTGTCACTGATATGTATAAACCTCATCTTTTTATCGGTTATCATGTGTAGATTCGAACTTCTTATCGTATTTTTTGAAGCAAGTGAACACGACTGTATCGTACAACTGGTCCAGTCAAGTGTGGTCGTATTTGTGAGGTGTGAGTCTTGCACTTGCCCGAGTGACACACTAGCGTAGCAGCGCAAGCGCACCTATGAATCAGCGCTCAGCGACCAATAGTGGACGAGCGCACACGCAGGGATCTACTAATTATCTACTTGTTCTAGATTTACTACAAGAGTATGCTAAAAAAAGTTTATTCTAACTAAATCGTGTAAGTATACTTGTTTTTCAATCTGAATTCGTAGATCTTCTTTAATAAATTTTAAATTCATTTAATTTAGTTAAGCGGCCTTTAATTAACTAAAAATATAATAGGTACGTATTGAACGATATCATACACAAAACTTTTAAGGTTAGAGAGGGAAATTGAAAAGGAATATTAAAACGGCAACATATTTATATTTCTAAACAAACAGGATATGGGGTCAGTAGATAAGGTAAAACAAACACAATAAGTTGTTGTTAGCCTCGTTTTATTGTAGTTCTAAATAGTTTAAAAGTATTCGTATTATGTGGGGTAAAAGTGTAAGTATTCAGGTACCTAGCTTAATTCGAATACTCATATTTGTAAAATAAATATAACCTAACAACATAATGGTCATAAATGTTCTTATCCGACATTAAATTATGTATTAAATTATTATGCGAACATAACGATGAAACACATAAGCATAAAACACTGGAAAGTACGTTTTAATTGATTTAGGTACTCTGACAATTAACATTTAAAAAACTAAATATTACTGCTTAATAAAATAAGAGTATTATTTATTATTCGTAACCAGAAAGCTAAACGCGTATAACGCTAACTACTAAATTCATTATTTCTATTCTAAAAGCGAAGCAAAAAAATAAGGTAAAAGTAAGGTATAAGCATGTAGTAGTACTATGTTTATAACTGAACATGGAGCAATTTAATCACTGGAGAAAGCTAGGGGGACCGCACTCATAGAACATGCGCCATTTTAGTGCCTACTTAAATGCGAAGGATTCGTAGTCGCCCCATAAAGTTTTTCGCGATTCCAAAATCCACGAGCTCACGCGACTGCGACGTGAGGTCTTATGTCAAAATAAAGACTTGCCATTGGCTGTAATACATTCGGCATTTTACAGTTGTTTCTGGTCAATAGTACGACAGTTGTTTAACAAGACCTTATATCAATAGCGCCAATTGCAAATACATTCTCGGCCCCATAAGGCACAGGTGACACATGTTTGGAACAAAAATGTGATGATTCGCTCTCCACTGGTTGAATTGCTCCATGTGACTTAACCTGCCGGCGACCACCAAACGCAAGCGACAGGTGGATAATAACATTGCATTACAGTCACCATCAGAAATAGCTAAGCAACCAGACTGTTCAGAATAATCCAAAGCAGACGGACATAACTAAACTTTTCTTTAAACGGGATACAGTTCCGTAAATCATTTAAACGGACTTTATGTCATGGAAAGAAGGCTTAAATTATCTTATTCTTTTTTCGATGGTGACTGTACTTAGCAATGCCAAAGTCTGAGCCTACCCGTCAAAACCGGTGGGACAAAAGTGTGATATGTAGAAACGAGTAAAAAACTGCGATCGCCGGAAGATTTTGATAAATCATAGAATTAAGAAATCAACATCACAATCACAACACGATATTACTAATTGTAAACCAATAAATAAACTAACACAAGTGATGTTCAATACATAATAATAACAAAAATTTTTGGTGCATAATACTTGATAATAACTAATTTGGTTGGTAGGCGACAGTACAAAACGGTAAAACTTCCTAATGTACAATATTCTACGAATACGACTTACCATAAAACTTGCTGTTCAACAAAAATATAAGGAGATTAACGTTTATTTTCGCTTTGCCAAACATGTCCATGATGGCGCAGCCCTCGTATTGTTTCTGAAGTAGGTCTTGGATGTCCACCTCGACGGACTCCATCTCGACTCCCATGAACTTCCCTTTGATGGTGAACACTCCATTGTGGTCCGTGGGCGTGATGTCGAATTGCACGTTCTTGAACTGCGACGGGGAAAGTCCCTCGATCTCCAACAGCACCCCGCGTTCCAGGAGCTTCGCACCGGAATACTTCGCAGTCAACTTGGACTTCAACTTCTGAATGTCCTTGCCGGGCCTCCTTAAGTACGCGTGGACGCTTCTGTGAAATAAATGGATGTCAACGTTATTAAGATGGAAATTGTCTGGTCGACTCCGAGCCCTCGCGTGTGAGAGCACAACCGGGACTGACGCCAAGATGATGATGATGATGATGTTTGATTGATCAGTACTAATATCAGTAGTATAGTAGTTATTCTGCCGCAATTACATCAATGCTAGTATATTAATTTGAAAGATTAGATAGGCGCTTGGATGCGATGGCAGCCGGAGGGTTCGATGTGGTGATAGAAATGGGGTATACTTTTTATCATCCCGGGATGACTACTTGTTTGGGACTAACGCATAAACCATAAACAACTTCTTACATATTAATGGAATGAACAACTTACACTAAGTTACGATTGCAAATTACAAAACTAAATACAACCTTTTGCCTGCATGTAGATTGGCCAAGCAAGACTTTATGTACTGGTCATAAGACTTGCATTTCTCCTCGTAATATTTCGTCTTTTCCAGAAGACTTTGTTGAGTGCGCGTAAGTGTCATCAGTGCTCTTTTCTGCGCTTGTCTGTACTTCCCTTTATTGCATAAGTCCAGAGCTATAGATGTTACCAAAGCTTGGTAGCCGTCTTCTCGTGTGACGTATCCCTCGTCTTCAAGCATTTGCAGGCTCCGGCGTAGTTTCGCTATGTGCTCTCTCAGTGTCATCACCTCGTCAGGTTTCGCTTGCCCGGAGTAGATGCGTCTTTGCACAGTTTTAGAATACAGCTCTTGTTGTTCTTTCGTTGTCCCTATACATAATGCTTCTAAGAGATGTTCACCTGCAAATCGCAAAAACTTAATATCTAAACTAAAACATATTAATTATTTAAGCTTGTGAGTCATCTGAGACTTACCGTTCAAGAAGGGGATAATGGCAACACACAGTTCCTTAGTTTTGATAAATAGTTTGTTCAGATCTGTCATGTCATCACCTGGAGCTTGGAATTTATTCACAAGTGCCAAACACACTTCCAACCTTGCGTTTTCTTCCGCGGAGTCTCCCACATGCTGTAAAATAACAGATTATAAGACAATTAAGGCGAGTATTAATGCTTGTGATTTGTTAGAATTTCGTTAAAATATATCGTTTAAAAGTGGAACTTTTTAACAAGGGTTTTAAATTTGTATGAAAATCTTAAAGCCCGGCGCAACTTTTAAACGATATATTTTAACAAAAATCTGACAAACCACAAGCATCAATATTGGTTTCTGGATATCTTTAATATTATTTTAATATGGATGTAATTATCTGAAATAAATGCTTATTATTATTATTATTATTATTATATCGTCTACAAAATTTCATTGGCTTTGATAGCGTCATATTGAAAATATGATCAAACTACGTTTGCACGGGGCGCGCTCGGCAAATATTTCTCTTCAAGCCTTCAATAAAATTGATTAGTAATTTGTAAAGTTCAAAGCATATGGTACCAATTAGGTTGCAGGGTAAGGGCAAACTTCTAGATGAAGGATGCAACATTACACTGCCGTCAAGTTACTTAACTGACTCCACGTCTCACAAAAATGTTTGACCATATCAGTAATGGCAACTGAACCGCGGATAGTAGCGCCATCATGTGAAAGTAGTGGCGTACATTCCAGCCATTGTATTTAACGGATTTAGAACCTTAATACTCACCACGTCAACATCTCGCGAGGCAAGTTGCGCTACCGAAGGTACCTCTCCTAGGTCGTCTAACAGCTCGTTGAGTCTGTCACGAGGATCTGGCGATATGATGTCTTGATACTCCAAAAGCAGTGCGTGCGTATCGACAATTTCCTACGTGTAAAGATTTATGTGTTATTTTTAATATGAAAAAGCAATCTAGCAGCATTGATTGCCGCTGCATAGTTTACTACATTCGCTAACGAGTAACTTTCTCTCTCGAGTAAAAATACATTTCGCTAACGATAACAATACTTTACAATAGATAGCGAGTGTAGTTAACTCGTGATAGAGCTACTCGTTATCATCGTGGTTTGTTATGAAAAGAGTCCCGGAATTTCCACTGGTCGACATCAAAACACACAATAATAAGTGTAGTTGTTTATACAGAGAAATCGCACCCCTACCGCTAGTAGCTACAGGAGTCCGATTTCTCTGCAAGCGACGTACTGTATGTGTCAATGGCATCTGTGAATCTCCCTTATGACAATACGATCTAGTAGGAGATCCTTCATACTAATATGTTCCCTCATCTATGCAAAAAATAAATAAATGAAATTTTAATATTTCCGTTCGTTCTAAATTTTGCCTAGGTAACCATATATTGTTGGATAGGTAAAAAATATAACTTTCATTTGACATATAATCTCGATTAAATAACAAAGGGTTTATTGTCTACCAAGCAACCCCATAGAAGGGCCAGAGCGAGAGTAGTATTAAGTAAATTCTTTAGTATAATGCACAATTTTTTTTAATACCAGATGAGGCAAGATATTTTATGGCCGAATCTTAGACTAATCGTGGAGAGTTTAAAATGAAGCACGCAGTACCTGTGCCGTAATGTAAATGTGTGGATGGTGCAGCAGCGTGGCCTCGGTGTACTCGTCCACGGCGAAGTACTCCTCGAGCGTGGGCCCGCGACAGCATCGCCGGAATAGCTCCTTCATCTTCTCGTGACATTCCACAATGAAGGGGTTTAGACACCGCAGGTGGTTTGATTCTTCTCCGAACTGAAATATAATTATCAATTTATAATAAAGTCGCTTTCGGCTGTCTGTCTGTATAGCCGCTAAAATCTCCAAATTCAAGCAACGGATTTTAGTGCGGTTTTCATCACCATTTGGAGAATATTTGTATGTAGGAATAACCCCGAGAACACCCGCGCGAAGCGGGCGAGTAGCCACTAGAAGATAAAAATTCAGGTAGGTACGTACGGATAGACACGCTCTATATTAATATGCTATACAATGCAGCGGTCGCGTCGGTGGCCGAATGGTTAAGGTATCCGACTCGTAAGCGAGAGGTACCGGGTTCGAATCCCACTGGGTTACACTGGGGATGTACCAATGACTTTTTTCTGAGTTATATACATAAGTTGAATGCTAAACGATGCTCTTACGGTGATGGAAAATATCGTCATGAAACCTGCAGCAGCACATTCAGACGACTGATTGTGTAACCATGATCCAATCTGGTCAGGTTCCCTTGTAGCAGGGTCACGGAGGTCAGATGGCAGTCGTAGTTATCTTATCTGCCAAATCCTGGATCATGGTCAAGGTTGACCGCGGGCACTCGTGCGCGAGATCACAACCGGGACATTAACGCCAAGATGATTAATTAATTTATTTATACTATACAATGCAACAACAATGAGAACACGAGATGACAGTCTCATGGAATGTGGCAATTGTCGCCCACTTCATTACTATATTTAGTCTATATTTCTGTTTAAGCTAGGACAAATACGTTCGTGTCATATTTTCGTGCCTTCCGCTAATGCGTCAGTATCCTGATCTGAGCAACAGGAAACGGCAACAAAATTTCTTATTTTAAATAAAAAATAACGATAGGAAACTAACCCCTTTCTTTGCGGCAGAGAAATGCAGAATCTTAGCGACAGACGCCAAGTTTTTGCGTTGATCGGTAGTTAGTCCAGTACCGTTCGGCATGTTGATAATGTGAAATGCGTCGGGGGCGACTATGGCCGCATTTAAAAACTGATAATATACAAGATTTCCAATAACCTGAAAATATATTAATAAACAAAATATTTAGATACATGTCTCTGGTGGTGGCTGGCAAAGTTTAAATAATTAGAATAGCAACTCTTTCACTCTTATACAACAGTTATGAAACAGGTAAAAACTTTGGGACTTACCCACTATATCCCATGACTGAAAGCTGACAAACATCGTGCAAAATGTGATATCATACAGTGGCAGGCATAAAATAAAAAATCATTTAATTTACCTTTAAAATATCTTTTTCGGGAGTGTGGGGAAATTTTGTAGACAGAGCTCTGTGTAAAACACGAGCCATGTATGTGATACAAAATGGTAAAAGTTCAGTGGAGCTTATAATCTTGTCTAAAAACATAGTCACTATATATTTAAGCTGGGTCAGAGCAGTTCCTAGCCTGGTTTTAACTTCGGGATAAGTCAAAGCTTCTTCTTGAGTTACTGAATACGGCAACTTTCTAGAAAACAAATGATAATCAAGTAAATGCCATGATTATGTGCAATAAATGTGTTATTATTAAACAGAGGTA
The DNA here is from genome assembly GCA_907269095.1 of Blastobasis adustella. Classification (NCBI taxonomy): domain Eukaryota; kingdom Metazoa; phylum Arthropoda; class Insecta; order Lepidoptera; family Blastobasidae; genus Blastobasis; species Blastobasis adustella. The sequence continues at coordinate 9,049,232 of OU026123.1, read as the reverse complement.
GAAGAATGGGTTACGTACGATATTTGTCCTGTTTTCATTTCTGTTTCATTCCTCCAAGCTTTATATATTTCTACAGGTCCTGTTTCGATATTCAAATTCCTATCTTTTAACATATATTCGACGAGGGGGCCTATTATAGTTTGAAGGCTATTTAATCCCGAAAGTTGTCTTGACAGGCTTACAGCCATCTTCAGTACTAATGGCGTAGAGGCTATAATATCAAACGGCTTTACGACTTTACAACTTATTTCCTCCTCTAACGTAAATCTAAATAGCTTCAGAAGCAAATATTCATCTCTAGCATAGGCTCCGAAGTTGTAGAGACTCAGCACCACGTTTTGAAGGAAAAAGTTTGTTTTATTTTGTGGTATGCAAAATAAAAGTTTTGAAAGATACGTAGGATTTGTTTGCAACTCATAAAATAAATGTTGATATCCATCTAAAAGTCTTTTACTTTCTTTTGTGAGCGATTTCAAACCTTTCACAGCCGTTGAGACAGTCATCATGGTTCCTTTACCCTCGGCGCGGTTGTGGAAAACAAGTTTTGTCATAGAATTATGTTTAACCAAATTATTTAATTTATAGCCATGTGCTGCGACTTCTTGCAAGGCAATACGATTTTGCACAAGAAGGCCGATTTTTAGATCCATATCATCAATTTGTTTCGATAATTCTTGATTTTTCCTAATGGACTGAACAACTTCAGATTTTAAGGACTGTAACTCAATTTCTCTGTCATAGTCTTCGGTGGAAAAGTCAAGCACCGGTATGAACTTCTTCACAACCTTTAGAGGCGGGTGCGGGGAGTGAAACAGGGAAATGAACGCCTGGCGCGCCCGCCGTCCTCGCCACAATGCTTGGATTTTTATTATCTTAGCCTCCTGGAATCAAAAGAATACAAATCGTAATATTTTTCTACAATCGCGACAGATGACGCTACATGGAAGCGAGGTTCGTTGTCAGAATACTGCCGTGCTATTGGACAAACACAACTACTGTAAAATGACGGCCGGATTTATGGCAGCCAATGACAGGGCTTTATTTTGATAGCGGACCTTAAAATGACGAAGTTTAGAATTTCTTACCTGCACTTTGTACCATACCCATGGATTTTGTTTTCTTTCGCGTTTCAGTTTCGCTTCAATCGCTTTCATTTTAATTAAAGTAGCAAACTTCTTTTGAATAACTACCTTTCTCCACCACGCCTGAATCTTTATAATGTATTTTTCATTGCGCAAGAAAAATCGTAGTCGGTCCGTTACTCTCTTTCGAAGCAAATAGCCTTTAGAGTAGGCCTGAATCAAAATTATAGACTTCTCAATAACTGTTTGTTTGTACTTATTAATATGATGTTTATTCGTCTTTTCAATAATGACATTTACGTCTTTTCTTGTCAAATAACGCGCATAAGGTACGAAATCCTTTGGCGTCGTCCAGCTGTACGTGTAGGACTCTACATCAATGTACACTGTGTTGTCAGCATCTGTGTGACAGACAACCCAAGGACAGATGTGATGACCCTTCTTTTTTAAGGCTTTCTGGAACATTTGGAAATATACATCCTTGCAAGATTCTTCAACCATAACTGAACCCGACAGCGTTGGACTCTTCAAGGCATTCCAAAATTGGTCAATGCTATTCTTCAAGACAGCCAAGTTAAGCTGTACTAAAGCATCCGTTAACTCCTTAACTTTAGCAGATTCACTATTAATATCTTTAACAGTTTGTACAATATCTTCGAGCCATAGATTCTGTGACTCTTTCTTAAGCATATTTTTCTTTAACAGGCGCAAACATAGTGCCTGCTCTTCTTTATGAGGCACAGGAGATATTTTCAAACACGACTTCTTCAATAAATTCATTAATGTTTCACCGTCTTCCGCCGAGACTGCTTTATTAATTGCATTAATAATTGCAACCACTGAAATAAGTTTATTATCAATGTAAAGTTTTTGTAATCACGACATTGCCTACATCGGCTTTTACCAGAATGAATCTGATATAAATAAAAACAGAAATACATACATTCCTCATTATCGTCGTCCTTCATGTTGACCATGTCAATCGTGTCACGAATATCTTCCAACGTCAACAGCGGGCAAGCACACTGTTCCCTAACTTTTACTTCGAGAGCTGAAACTAAAGCTGACAAGTATCGGCGCCGACAATGCGGTCGAATTCCCTCAAGGTGAATCTGGTTAGAATTGAGAGCGCTCCAAACAGCCCCTTCATCTCCGCGTTCGACAGCCCGCGATATGGCAGCTATTGACGTCAAGTACGACACAGAAGCCGCAATCTCGCTCTCATTTAGATTTTTCTCTAATTCACACTTCTCCAACTTCATTTCCTCGAACAAAAGGGGAATAGCATACTTATCTACAGTAAAGTTTAATTCAAGGTGAGGATTATTTAAAGCGCTCAATAAATCATCGGGTGTACCCTCGTCTAAAACTTCATTCACAAATGCAATAGCATTTTTGTGGTCAGTATGTTCTAGGGCTTTACGATTTCCTTCCTTGACTATGTTTTGAAATATTTTGTGCCAATTAGTAATACTCTCCACATCAACATCTTTACTGCATTCAACAATTTCTTTAACGACATCACAATAAAAATCTACATTTTTAGAATCATAATCTTGGACCTTCACCCAATCTTCCTTAAAAACTTTATTTAGAGTGTTGATATCATTATTTTTAGAGGCAGAACATAAAGTTTTCCATGAATTCTTGTAGTTTGTAGCTGTAACGTAGCCCTGAATTTCTACTTGAGTAAGTAATTCGTCATATTCATCAGGTACGTAACTATCGTTGAGAGATCTATTATGTGCTACTTGTACTTTTTCTTGTTGAGCAATTTTCAAAACTTTTCTATATTCGTCAATAAGCTTATTTTGTACATGTTTTAGCTTTAAATGTGGATTTAATATAGCTGATGTTATAGGCTTGCCTGACGATACATCCTTATTTAGTTCAATAAGAGCTTTATGGAGTGCAGCACTATCAGAAACATTGCTTTTGGATAAAATACCCCCAATTTGTTGGAACATTGGAAGCGGATGTTCACATTTTTGTAAATCTCTTGAGACTGCGTCCAATTCTTCATCTAAAAGAAAAACATTGTTGCTATTCAAATCATAATTATCAATAAGGATTTAACTGAGTTTCTTAATTCGATGCAACCAACAGCAGAGGCTAGCAAACAAGAAATATGTGTTAAAAACGAAATACCTCAGCACGTCTCTGTGAAAACGAAGCTTTTTTACGAACCAGCAGTACTGAGATGAGTTTTTGGAACAACCAATATATTAGCGGCTTTCTAGTATCGAGGTGGCGGAAAATGATTTGAGATTGGAATATAGGCTGCTGATGTTTGCGAAACGCTCTTTGAGTGGAAGAACGTGCAGCCGCTGTAGAAAGTTTCTCCTTCATTATCATCACCATGTCAGCCAAAAGACACCCACTGCTGACATAGGCCTCCCTCATCCTCATCAGATCCGGGGGGGTACCTTCACCACGTCGTCGGTCCACCTTGCAGGAGGCCTGCCGACGCTGCATCTTCCAATACGTCGGCACTACTCAAAAGCTTTACTGCCATCGGCCATATTTGTGCCCTGCCTACCGCTATTTAAGCTGTCAAATTGGCCATCCTTCGGGTTCGCCTACGGATCTCCTCATTTCCTTCATATTTGATTCATATTCAATTAGTAAAACTGATTAAAGTAAAACTCTATCTTCGATACGTAATCTTTTTGCATCGAATTAAAAAATGGAGCACAGAAAAATAGTTTACCAGTGAATGTAGCTTTCCCGTAAACGTCATAAATCAGAGGAGCTTTGCCCAATTTAAATAAATGACTACTCAATGCATGTATACAGTAAATCACGCGCGGCATATTTTTCTTGTCATATATGTCCGTTGTTTCAGGTTGAAAAGTCTGAAACCAAATTCAATTAATAGCGCTGGTGGATCATTCTGCCGATCCTCAGTCCTCACACAACTTATCCGGAGATAACGAAATAGGCGGGTCCACACTAGGACGATCCAATCGCTGGATCGCTAAATCCGACAGCGAAAGGGTCGGCCGCGGCAAGGAGCGACTTGCGCTAGGATCGCGCGCGACGCGCCATCGGGAGCCCGGTAGAAGGTTCAGTGTGGACCCGGCTAATGTTTTGTATCAACGTACCTATTAGATTTCAGTTCGCGATGATCGAATAAACAATAATACATCACTGTGCGCGTGGCGACTTAGGCTGATGCTACACAAGTCAAAATAGGCAGAACTTCGGTCCGACAATTTGCCTTGTATTCGGTTTCAGTTACGTCAGGCAAAATTATTTCCGAATTTTATATGAACCGATTAATGACGCGGCCGAAATTATCTACGCGACTCACAAATCACAAATTACGCCCGTGTGGGTTCAGCCTTAGGTACTGGGCACTTCGGGGTTTTTGTCCTCCGCGGACAAACCTCACACACAAAATATTTTTAGGAAATGTCAAATATATCTACTAAGAATAAACAAAAACATGTAATATAGTAAAATTATTGAATTGCTTCAAAAATGGTGCTTTCGTGCGTGCGAATACACAGCATGCCAAGGCATCTTTGCCTAATCCAGCAACCTACGTCATCCGAGAGCAAATCAAAAAGGATTGTATAACTCACAGAATAAGATCCATTTTTGTATCACGCCTTTTGGGAAGCGTAGTGGGCGCGTTAAATATATAAGTGATATAAAAATAGACCTTGATGACTTAGGTTGCTGGATTAAGCGAAGGTGTAATCGATGCCTAAGCTAACGCGTCAGCGCTCTGTCGCCTCCCTGCCGATGACCGCAGATATTTTGGACGTGCTGTCTAGTGCATCGCCACTTTAGCACACCTGATATCTTTCTCCCTCTAGCAAAATTAAATAACAAACTTGAGCAATAGAAAAGGATAGATCATAAAAAAATACTATTCAATACTGCACACATTCCAAGCACACACATTGTACCACAGAAAAAAAATACTAAAATATGAAGAAAATAGGTACAGCAAGTATACTTACAATAGGCAATTCAGTTTTCTTCAATATTTGAAGAAATTTATTAATGTTGTCCGTGTGTTTAAATTGCAACCCCATGACCTACAAAAACCGAAGAAAAATATTAAACTTCTTTGAAAAGCATTAACAAAACCTATCTCACAAAAACCCAATATAGTCTGGCAGATAGGTGAAAGAGTTGTTCATTTAATGAAAAAAGCTTCAACCAGCATTAAGTATAGTCGAGTAAGAGTGGAATTTAGTGGGTCCACTCCAAGGGAAACTCCATTTTGAATTTAACTAAACAATAGGTAATTACATGAAATATTGATTTTTAAGAGAGGTTTTCATATCATAATAAATAAAGAGGTTTTCCTGAAGAGTACAACATGGAGTTCTTCAAGAGGGATGAAAAGATTTTTACAGGGTGGGCAGCAGGAGGACAATACCCCTGGTAATGAAAATGTCCATTGGCCTAACATTGGGCTAACTGTTTACCATCAGGCAGGCTGTAAAAGGAACATTTGTAATTGTTAACTTGAGGAATTTAAAACATTACACTATTTTTAACTGACTTCCCTTGATACTTAACATTTTCAAAATACATGACCAAAAATTTTTTTATTTATATTTTTCTGGGAAGTGTCATGACCCGTTTCAGGCTTGATATATGCGACATCCTATATAAAACTGTACACTAACATCAACGCAGAGCCAAACCGCTGAAAAGAAGAACCTTGCAATTTTGCAGTAAGGTTTATTTAACTAACTTCTAACAACATACAACTGAAACTGTTGGGTACAAAAGCTTAAAATTTTGCATTTCTAATGTGATATAAGTAAGCACTAAGAAAGGATTTCTGGACTATTTTTTACTAGGTGTATTAACAACTTTTATAATGTGCTCATAGTATTGAGAAAATTTCCATAGTCAATAAAATTACATAATATTGATATTAAGGTATATGGAGGCACACGGACCACACACTTGGCCGGTTTCCTTTAAATTTTCTTGAAGATTTTGCTACAACAATGCATCCATTTCTGGTGAGGGATGGATGGGACACATCATCTTCATCGTATTGCCGTCTGGTAGTCATTAATGTGTGTTTTCACAAACTCTGTCACCAATGTTTTCACAAACTCTGTCACAAATTTTTTTATCTGTTAGTAATGGGTGCAGGCCAGCATTTATGACTGCCCTGGTATTTGGGTAGTTGCCCAAGATATTGAATACTGATTCAATATCATCATGCTGGAGTCAATCTCGGTCGGCAGGCCCGGTATTCACCTTCCTACTTCTCATATCCACTTTGCCCAGTGGTGAATTTCATTCAGTACAATATGGAAAAAATACTTTACATACAAACCTTATAACGCCTTTGGTCAATGTCATAAATTTTGTTTAGAGGCAATAATTCAGGTGCAATAAAATTTCCTAATTTAGCCAAATACACTCCATTTCGCAGACTTTCTTCAAAGTCCGCAGCTGACGGTAATTTGTCCCTTAAACACGCTTCCATCCAAATCTTTGCTTCTTCTAATCTACAGAGATATTCGTAAGCTATAGTCCTTTGCCGGATCACATCCATTTCCTGTCCAGTTTTTCGTGCTTCTGTATCACCTGAGGACCATTTGGATCAAACAATTGAAATTACAATAAATTTCTATCCTGACATACCTATTAATTAATTATTAAATACGTACAGTCGTCAATTTTTCCAATTCGTAATTTCCCATTATCCATATCCGCATCCATTGTAATAAGCTATGCGATTGGTAGGTATTTTACCTTATTTACATATCGTGCCTGAAAATAAGAAAATGCAAGGCAGTGTCTCGTATTTCTAGAGTAACTGAAACAAATTCAAAGACTCTCTTATTGATAAATAACACACAAAAGCAGTAAATAAAAAATAACCGACTGGTTTTCATTCACAAAAAAACAAACAAATCAAAATATCGGCGACGGTTAATTGTTTTTTTATTTTGCGGAACTGTTAGGCAAAGGATCTGCATCTATTAAGCCATTATTTCACAACCTCAATAAAATGGACTTCGGCCCCAGTCATACACCCCGTTTTTATCTAAACAAAAATAAGGGGCCGATTACACCTTTGCTTAATCCAACAACCTAAGTCATCAGAGAGGAGATGAAAATGAAAATTTCTGTAGGACTATTTTTTTTTGTGAGTCATGAAAAATATTGATAAATAATGAGCAAAACAATTAAAAAGGAAGTGAGAGAGATATTTTCAGCATGATTAATTATTTAGTCAAACTAAAAGTACAAGTTCAAGCAAAATAACTGAATGTTTACAAGAAGGACTGACAAGGACAGATTATCCCCAGATGATTGCCATATCCACATTTTATAATTCTACTACTGTCAGTCAATAACGGACTAATCGTGGTCCTATTATAGCAAAGAGGATATAAACACGGTACGTTGTACTGGATCATACTGCATTTATCAATAGTTTACAACAAATTTAGAGATTTTCATAAATTATTGCTAACAAAACAAACATCAATTTGACTGATTCAGTTCGTTTCATGGACTCTAGGATCAAGAATGGATGTAATTTAAATATTAAAGGTTTGTATTAAAATAGAACATATAAAAAGTTTTTATACATTTGTTTCAACCTTTAAAAGTTATGTTTATTTAAAAACACTTTTTATTCTTAAGTTTTGTATTAGTTGGCTGCATGACATCACTGCCACAATCACAAACGAGTGGTTAGAAATGATTTATATTTATATTCCTATTGTTAAACTGCTCATTAAATAAAATTGTACTTTATAATATAAAAAAGGGTGTTACGTAATACTTGTATAAAGCCGAAAGGGTATTAAAGTATAGCTTGCAAAGAGTACACTGGCGATTTCATATTATCCGTACATTGAATTTTAATTTTAATAAAAAGCCTTAGTTTTTAAAGAAAAATAAACATATCGACTACGTTGAAGCGCAGCTCTATTTTAAGTTAATGCTCCTACAAGGAGCAGTTTAATAAACTCGTGCGACCCCTATGAAAATAGAGCAACCTCCTTAAGCCTACTACCAAGAGCCTAACACTGCGTACACACGCACCGGTTTCGGCCAACGATTGTCTGTTGGCGTGTGCCGGCCGGCGATCCGCAGTGCAGCGTGACGGCAACATCAGACGGATAAAAGCAATCGACTAAACGCAGTTTGGGCGGATACCGAAGACCAACTAACAAACGTGCGAATAAGAGCCCGAATCGGTCAAAACTCCCAAAGCTTGCAAAGCTAATACTTGCTTGACCACGAAATGCAAGTATTGGACCTTAGAAGTCCACGGCCAATTCGGCCGACAGCACTTCGTTGGCGTACGTTGAGTGTATACACATCATAAGGAGGAGTTTAATAACCTCATGCCATCCATATCAAAACAAACATACCTCCTACATCTTACTACCAGGCGTCGAACTAAATGTTACCTACTTATCTACATGAATAAGCTCTACCAAATCAACTAGGAACTTACCTACACTAATTATTTTCAATAGGTAGGTGTGCTTAAATAGTCGGAGCGTCGGTGGCCTAAGGTTACGGTATCCGACACGTACGCGAGAGGTACCGGGTTCGAATCCCACTGCCGCCATGTACCAGTGACTCTTTTCTGACTTATGTACTTACATTAGTTAAATACTAACCGATGCTCTTACGGTGACGGAAAACATCGTGATGAAACCTGCACATTTAGGCGACTGTATGTCCAACCATGATCCAATCTGGTCAGGTAATCAAGTTCCCTTGGTAGCAGGGTCAGGCAGAACTCAGGACTGTCAGATGGCAGTCGCTCCACTGTAATTACCTGAAATGCGAAATCCTGAATCATGGTTAAGGCGGACCCCAGGCCCTCGTGCGCGAGAGCAAAACCTAGAGATTATTTCTACTAGGTACCTAAAAGGGCTTACCACCCCAGTACAACAGAGGTAAAATAAGAATTAAATTCATAATAATTAGTTATTAACTAAAGTCCTAAAAACAGTATCTATGTAGGTTAGGTAGGTAGGAACCTAAGTAAATAAAAAACAAAATAAAATGTTAATAAGTCTGGGAGACAGCCGGAGCCGCGGTGTGGACTGCCGCAGATAGGTACCTAGGTACTTCAACTAAATAAAAATAGTCAGCTACCTACCTACCTACTTAATAGATATCTACTAAAGTGAAACGGCTATCGTTCAATTGACAAAATAGCTCTACACAGATAGGTAAGTACTAGGTTCCTACTAGCACGGGTCCCTCATCTAAGCACATACGTAGCGTAGAGAACCACTTATGTAAGACCTTAATAACCTCATGAATGCAATCAATACATTGATTTATTTATTTATATGAGTCCAGTCTAGTTTTGGTAAAACACATTACAGACAGGTTCCACTAAATACCTACATGTTTCTATGAAAAGATAAAAGCTCTGTCTTTTCTACCTATTTCCCGTCGGAAAGAACCGACGGCGACGGTTGCGCTTCTAACGTCACGATTAGGTGGTAGGTAGCGTCTCATAGTCTAGCTAGAACCTAGACCTTTAAAGCATCTAGGTACGTACCTTTTAAAAGTTATTTTATGAAAACAAACAGCGTCGGGTGCCAGCGTTGTTAACCATACTTCACTGGTTGCTATGCAATACGTAAGTAGGTAGGTAACATGGTCTTTGGTCTACTGCTTGGTTGCACTTATGCACAGAATAATGATTATCACAATACTTAAACTGTTGAACATTGTACACAAACAAGACTACGTTACTGTACCTGAGGTACATGAAGCAATAAATCATTCATTCATTCATATCGTTTACAGTCTTATCACAGTTATCTTCACAATACTTAGGTTTATTATACATACAACGCAACAAACAATCACACCGATCACGCGAAAAGCTAAAAACTGAATAAACGAACACGATTCGAAAATAGGTAAATTGTAACACAAGAAGTCGCGCCGCCGGCGCCAGCGTCGGTTCAAAGGGGTACACGGCACAACCGAGTGTGCGGCACGCACACTGCCTAAACTCCGGCGCGCGGACTCGTGGGTCTCGTGGCGGGCCGACTTTCGGAGCGGCGGGTGGCGGAAGGCGCAGCGGCGGCCGACGCTTTAGGGATCCGCGTGTTAGGGGTCGTACTTATTTCGCCTCTTATGTTCCCCTGGTAGATGCACCGTCATGTTGATTGTGTTTATTTGATAAAGTGAGGCTCAAACGAGTCCAACAGTGGACTAATAATAATCCTTACGATCTCGGTGATGGATTACATTTGCTTACCACTATTTTATTAACCTAGACAGAAATTTCTAAAATTGTGTTTGGGTCCGTGCTCCACCTAGTGTTCAAGATCAATAGTGTAGTATTTTATCGCTAGATGTCGCTGCCGGTCAGTTAGAACGCGCTATCGAAGTGTTACTTTATTTTGTATAGACTGCGCAGAATAGTTCGTTTTAATTCCGATAGATGTCGCTGAATTTATTCTACATCGCGGTAGCGAGTGCATCTTGTGTTTTTGTGATATGCTACAATGTTATTTACCTAATATACTATCTTCAGTTCTAGACTTTTGGGTTTCATTTAGTGCCTAACTCATAGTCTATTTACCTAGTTCAATTTTAGGTCAAATTTACGTGTTCAGCAGCTAGTGCCTGAACATTTTGGTTCTTACGAGCCGGATATTAAAGATTTTTTGAGCTATCAACTGGTCCAAGGGGACCTCATCCGAGCCCGCAGTGGATCGCTGCAGCAAGGGTACGGATAGTACAACGGTGCAGGTGCACCGTGGTGGCTGACGGCAAGACGTCACTATTGGAGGAGTATATTAGTACAGCAGCAAGCACATCGCTATTACGTCACACAAGGAGGAAATGTCAAACTGCATCTGTGAGTGAAGTGTATCTGTATACAAACTGTGAGTACATTTTGAACCTTATTTCCATTGCCCAGTGAACTTAGAAGATCGAGAAAATTGTTGTGATAATATGGACTTTATTTACAGTAGTTAATATACTTTGGCTATTTCTGTGTAAGAATAATAACTTAGAATAATTATTGTTTAGTTTAACACTTAGAATAATTTAAAAAAAACGAGGGAACGAGGAGTCTATGTCCGATTTACGCCAGAGTTTGTGCGTTTAAAAGACTTGTAAAATTTTAAACTTTGCACATCATAAAATTAAGAAGTTACAAGTTAATATTCACTGTGTACTATAGCATTTAGTTGGATTTATTTGTAAGGTCTTTTGGGTTTTAAATTTTTGTAATAGTTGTAAGTAAAATGGATGGTTTAATAAATAAACAGAAGGATCTTAAGAATTCTATAGAAAGGTCGTTAAATAATTTTAAAAAGAGTCCTAAAGATAGAATAACGTTAGAGTACGTTTAAACTAGGCTCGAAATTCTGGAGAAGGATTGGGAATTATTTAGAGAAACTAATTCAAAGCTACATGAGCATTATAAGTACGAGGATTTGGTTAAATCTAAATATGTTATTGATGAAATTTATGACAAAACGGAAGATACTTACATCAACTATAAAGCTCAACTAAAAATTAATATAAATAAAGTATGTAAAGTAAGTGAAAAGGAAAATATAAGCGAAAAATCCCAATCCCCCTCCAGTATCTTCGCTAAATTACCTACAATTTCTATACCTATGTTCTCTGGGAAGTATTCTGAATGGACCACTTTTCGAGACTTGTTTCAGTCGTTAGTACATAAAAATAGTTCATTAGATAATGTACAAAAGTTACATTACCTAAAAGGCCATCTGCTCGGTGAGGCAGAACAATTGATACGACATACTCCAATAACAAGTGCCAATTATGGTCAATGTTGGGAACTTTTAGAGAATAGATATAATAATAAAAAATATCTATCTAATTGTATATTAAAACGTTTGTTTAGTCAAAAACGCATGAATGTTGAATCATCTACAGCATTGAAGGAACTGTTGGATACCACTATAGATTGTTTAAACGCATTGAAGAACTTAGGAGTAGACGTGAGCACATGGGATATTATTGTTATTCATGTAGTTACTTTTAAACTAGATCCCGAAACACGAAAACAATGGGAGTTAAAGGTAGCAAGCAATGACTCGAATGAATTACCCACTGTTTCACAGTTCAAGTCTTTTATTGAAAATAGGTTTAGGGCGTTAGAGTGTATTGAACCCAAAAGAGCAGGTTCACAATTCAATGGTTCACATAATCAAAATCCTAAGACGTTGTTGGCTACGAATACTAAACCTACAGGTTTACAGTGTGAATACTGTTTAGAGAATCACAAATTATGCTTTTGTAAAGGTTTCGCGAAGCAGCCCTGTGATGATAGACGTCAGTTTGTTGCAAAAAATAAAATATGTTTTAATTGCTTAGGAAGCAACCATGTGGTCGTTGATTGCAAAAAACTAACGACGTGTAGAGTTTGCAAAAGGCGCCATCACACTCTATTACACAAAAGTTCAGACAATTCGATGAAGCCACCCAATGATGACGATCGGCATCCAGCTATAGATTCTTCAATAGTATCGTGTCTTTCTACAGGCAATCGTGGTAGGTCTAGACAGGTTTTATTAGCCACAGCGCTAGTAAAGGCCGAGTCTAAAAGCGGAGAATTTCAGGTAGTTAGAGCCTTGCTGGATCAAGGCTCTCAAGCTTGCTTCATAACAGAGGCCACTGTACAATTCCTTCATTTAAAGAAAACGCCGATAAAGAGTGTCATTTCAGGTTTAGGTAAGGACAAAACAGTAATGAGCAAGTACATGGTCACGTTTGTAGTCCAATCAATAACTGATCCAAAGGTAGCGATCGAACTTAGAGCTTATGTTCTACGCAACATAACTTCGCATCTTCCGGAGCGAAAGTTAAAGCGGTTTGACTGGGTAGACCTTGAAAATTTGCCGCTCGCTGATCCTGATTTCATAGAACCTAATGGGATAGATATTCTGCTAGGTGCAGATATTTACGGCATCATCCTGAAAGAGGGAGTCTTAAGACATCCTTTGGGAAGCTTAGTTGCACAGTGCACTAGCTTAGGGTGGATTATATCAGGTGCGATTAATTCATCAGAAGACAGCTCGGAAAATATAGAAGACATTTCGATGCATATTAAGGTATTACACGCCCAAGTTAATGATGATGAAATGCTTAGAAGGTTCTGGGAAATTGAGGAGCAGGCATCTAACCTACAGACAATCTTTACAGAAGAGGAAAAACGATGTGAAGAATTTTATGAAAGGACAACGCGAAGGGCAGAAGATGGTAGGTATATTGTAAAATTACCTTTTCGCGACGCAGATCCACAGTGCAAGTTTGGGGATTCACGGGAAATTGCTATAAGCCGAATGCGTTCACTAGAGAGAAAATTCATTAGGGACCCAAATCTAAAAACAAAGTATGCCGAAGTAATAAATGAGTATATACAATTAGGACATATGAGACCGGTTGATGATAATAAGAAGAATGAAGCCGTGTATTTACCACATCATGCGGTCATCAGAGATGATAAGATAACTACTAAGGTAAGGGTGGTTTTCGACGCATCGCAAAAGAATAGAAGGGGTGTATCATTAAATGATTTTCTTATGATCGGATTGCACCATACAATATTACGATGGCGACTCCATACTATCGGGCTTGTAGCTGATATTGTGAAAATGTATAGACAAGTAAGGATATCAGAGGAAGACGCTATATTTCAACGTATTGTATGGCGACAAAACTCTACAAATGAGTTTCAGGATTACGAGCTTATGACTGTAACATTTGGGACAGCATCTGCACCGTATTTGGCAGTCAAATCCCTAAACCAAGTAGCACAAGACGAAGGCGCAAAATATCCCATGGCAAAAGATATGGTAAAGAATTCCTTTTACATGGATGACTTGATGGTTGGCTGCTCCGACGTCGAAGAAGGTTTAGAACTATACCGACAGATGAAAGGACTTCTTCTAGAAGCGGGATTTGAGCTGCAGAAATGGAATAGTAGCAACAAACAACTAATAACGGAAATTAATCAAATAGAGAAAGAACAAATGGATAGGACAAATTTAGAGAAGAATACAAACGACTTTTACTAGGACATAGGGAATGCTGAGGACAACATTGTAAAGGACAAGTATGTATTACAAACGGAAACTACATTAGACAAGACGATTAAAATACTAGGACTTACCTGGAATCGTGGAGAAGATCATTTCAGGTACTCGATAAGTCTCCCGCTACCGCCTCGATCTGCAACAAAACGCTCTATACTATCAGATATAGCCCGTTTATTCGATCCTTTGGGATGGATCGCCCCTAGCATTGTACTAGCGAAAATATTCATACAGAAACTATGGCTTGCTGGAATTGGCTGGGACGATCCATTGCCGTCAGACCTAATGTTAGAGTGGAATACTTACCGTGAAGAGTTGCCGCATTTGGCTAAGGTCACAATACCCCGATGGTTGGGTACAAATTCAACCGATATACAGGTTGAATTGCACGGGTTTTGCGATGCCTCCAAAGCGGCATTCGCCGCTGTAGTTTATCTCCGAATAATCAGTGTTTCAAACATAATATACACTTCACTGCTAACTGCAAAGACAAGAGTAGCTCCAATTAAACAAATAAGTATACCTCGTTTGGAGTTGTCTGGAGCACTCCTGTTATCCCGTCTTCTTATTGAAACAGCGGAAGTGCTTAATATATCTAAGGACAAAATTCGAGCGTGGACCGATTCGACAGTAGTTCTGGCATGGTTAAATAGTCATCCAAGTCGTTGGAAAACGTTTGTCGGTAACAGAGTCTCTGAAATATTGACATCTATGAACGCTTCACAATGGTTTCACGTTTCAACAAAGGCAAACCCGGCTGATCCAGCATCACGAGGAATATCACCTGGAAAATTACATGAAGCGGAGCTTTGGTTTGCTGGACCCCAATTTCTTCGAGAACAAACAATAAATTATGCCAAACCAAAGGATATTAACACATCGTTGGAGGAATCTGTTAAAACTCATTTAGCAAGAGTTCCCGAGGAAACACTATTTGAGAAATATTCCTCACTACACAAACTGCTTAGAGTGGTAAGCTATTGCAGACGTTTTATGATTAGAGATCACCGCTGTAAACCTACGTATGTACAGAAATGGGAAATGGACGAATCTTTGGCGTGCTGTGTGAAAAAGACACAAAGCGATTATTTCCACATTGAATATGCCGAGTTACAGAACAAAGGTGACCTACAAACTAAATCAAGTCCATTAAAAACCTTGACCCCTTATTTAGACAATAAGGGAGTGATTAGACTCAGGGGAAGGTTGCATAACTCTCTACTAAATGAACAGGCCAAACATCCTATAGTTCTACCAAATGATGCTCCATTAACCAAATTAATTATAACAGATGCACATACACAAACCTTGCATGGAGGCAATCAGGCAATGTTAAATTATCTAAGGTCAGCGTATTGGATAATTGGC
The DNA here is from genome assembly GCA_907269095.1 of Blastobasis adustella. Classification (NCBI taxonomy): domain Eukaryota; kingdom Metazoa; phylum Arthropoda; class Insecta; order Lepidoptera; family Blastobasidae; genus Blastobasis; species Blastobasis adustella. The sequence goes on along the minus strand of OU026123.1, from coordinate 9,033,718 downwards.
GCCAAGAGTTTAATTAAAAAGCACATACACAAATGTGTTATTTGCGCAAAACAGAGGGCTATTACAAAAAATCAAATCATGGGAGCCTTGCCCACCGTACGATGCTCGCCAGCCAGGCCATTCTTGCATAGCGGTGTTGACTATGCGGGTCCCATAAGTATAAGGACCACCAAAGGCAGAGGTCATCGCTCGCACAAGGGATATATCTGTCTATTCGTGTGTATGGCAACTCGTGCTATACATCTAGAAGTAGTCAGCGACATGACCTCCCAAGCGTTCCTGGCTGCATTTCGGCGATTTGTGGCTAGAAGAGGACATTGTTCACAGTTATGGAGTGACAATGGCTCTACATTTATAGGAGCTTCTAAGGAACTGCAAGAATTGTTAAAGATGCAAAAATCTATAGCAGCCCATTTAGAAGTTCAAGGCACAGAGTGGCACTTTATACCCCCCCGAGCCCCGAATTTTGGAGGATTATGGGAAGCAGGCGTCAAGTCTACTAAATTTCACTTAAAAAGGGTAATAGGAGAGACCACTTTGACTTACGAAGAACTGAGTACGTTCCTAACTCAGGTGGAAGCCTGTTTGAACTCACGTCCAATGAGTATCATAAATAACGAGGATCCTAGCGAACCTCTCCCCTTAACACCAGGACATTTTTTGATAGGTGAACCATTGATTAGTGTACCTGATCTTAGTTATGAAACATCTAACGTAAGTTGTTTGACTAGATGGCAATTCGTACAAAAAATGTTGCAAAACTTTTGGAAGCGCTGGTCTCAAGAGTATTTGACGACATTTTTAAACCGCTATAAATGGACCGATAAGGTGCCCTAGCCTAAAATAGGAGATGTAGTTCTTATAAAGGAGGATGATTTACCTCCAAGTCATTGGTTACTGGGTCGTGTAGTCGAGAAACACCCAGGCTCTGACAACATAACCCGTGTGGTCACTATACGTACCAAGTCTTCAAACCTCAAAAGACCTACTTCAAAATTGTGTATTTTGCCCGTAAGTGAGTAAATCACCTTGTAGTCATGCCTAGTAACAGTAATGTGGAAATGTATTACCATTTTATTTTAAGTTTTATGAAGTTTATTTACAGAAAATATTAAGAGACCTATACTCTATATTTTCTAATATTCTTTAGGTATATTTTTATATTAAGCATGTATTAGGCATTTTTAGAGATCAATACTCCCACGGAGGACATTTATTCGAATCAACATACTTGAAGTAAAGTCCATTTCGTCACTAAATGTCCTTGGTGGGCGGTATGTTCAAGATCAATAGTGTAGTATTTTATCGCTAGATGTCGCTGCCGGTCAGTTAGAACGCGCTATCGAAGTGTTACTTTATTTTGTATAGACTGCGCAGAATAGTTCGTTTTAATTCCGATAGATGTCGCTGAATTTATTCTACATCGCGGTAGCGAGTGCATCTTGTGTTTTTGTGATATGCTACAATGTTATTTACCTAATATACTATCTTCAGTTCTAGACTTTTGGGTTTCATTTAGTGCCTAACTCATAGTCTATTTACCTAGTTCAATTTTAGGTCAAATTTACGTGTTCAGCAGCTAGTGCCTGAACACCTAGGTGACCTAGGTTCAGTGGCGTAGCTTGCCCTCCAGGGGCCCCGTATCAATAGCTGTCTGGGGGTCCACCTAGTTAGTACCCCCAACTACAAGGGATGAGTAAACTTAAATCCAAGCCATTCGCGTGTTAAGGCGGTACGATTTTCATACAAATTTTATGTAACATTTGATCGACATTCCTTCAAGGGTTTGATGTTTTTAATGTAAGATTTTGCTATTGGCCATTAGAAAATGTGTCCAATTGTGCGCGAAATAGATTTCTACATGTTAATAATGTAAAGCAAAGCAATGAAAAAGAAAAATAATGAAATCACAAAACAACGCCATCTAGCGGTGACTTGTGCTTTTTTCGATTTAACTGCTTTTGAAAAGAATCCCATTTGGCGCAACATTGAATACATTTACTAAGAGCAGAAATCATAACACAATCACTAAACACTCAAACGAATGAAAGTATATCGAGAGAAATTTAGTATGAGCGTCGAATCACCTTAATAATAAAAATATTGTTGTGAAACAAAGTTCCACACCGAGTCTGTCTGCCTATTCGCGATAAACTTAAAAACTTATGAACGGATTTTCATGCGGTTTTCACCAATAGGCAAAGTGGTAACACTTTGTCTAATGAAGAAGGTTTAGGTGTATAATTTGTTCATGTTTTATGTTGGTAGTTTGTATGACAAGAGACTCCTTAAAAGCCGGAGTGGACCCGATAATATGTGTAGTAAAAACTTATAAACAGTCAAATTCGTCAAGATCGTGAGGGCGTGTGGGCCAAAACAATTTTATTATGAGCCAGGTCGATCTAACCCGTTGAGGAATTAATGGAGTTAGGAGTCTCACCGATAGTGCTGAAAATGTTGTACATGAGAGCAAGATTTTTTTAATTTTTGCCGTTGGTGCATTTTTTACACAATTTCAATGAAGTAATGAGTGAGTGCGCCCTAAGTTGTTGTTTTTTCCTTTAAAGTGTTAATTATCTCTAAGCGAAAGGGGAATGAAAACGGATTGTATCACTTGATTCATTTGCATCTTTGGCGGAGCGGGTCCCCGGCCCTGGTCTGAAATTTACTAAAGAATTTTTTTCCGGGAAATAGGGTTTAACTGAAATTGAGGACAACTGTAGGAATTTTTGCTTACACACGTTTTGGGGCCACTGAGGCCCGGGGGCCCCATACCATATTGATACGGCGGTAGCTGCCTAGGCTCTCCAAGTGGGTGAAGTATGGGATATTTACAGGTATAGCTCCATCAACTAAGAATCATTTAGTTAATTTTAGTTGATAAGAAATGTTCGTGAAATCTAAGCATTTTAATCATCATTAATAGCTGATAACAATCCACTGAGAGTTTGAGCCTTCCCCACATCAGTAGAGGGTTCTGTCTTAAGCTCTACTACCTACATACATCATCATCATCATCATCATCATATCAGCCAGAAGACGCCCACTGCTGGGCATAGGCCTCCCCCAGAGATCTCCACAAAGGCCGGTCCTGTGCTTTTCGCATCCAGCTGGTACCTGCGATCCTTACCAGGTCGTCAGTCCACCTTGTGGAAGGCCTACCCACGCTGCGTCTTCCGGCACGTGGTCGCCACTCGAGAACTTTACTGCCCCATCGGCCATCTGTTCTTCGAGCTATGTGCCCTGCCCACTGCCACTTTAGTCTGGCAATCCTTAGAGCTATGTCGGTGACCTTGGTTCGCTTGCGGATCTCCTCATTTCTGATTCGATCGCGCAAAGAGACTCCGAGCATAGCTCTTTCCATTGCCCTTTGGGTAATAATGAGTTTTCTTATAAGGCCTACAGTGAGCGGCCACGTTTCAGTTTCGTAAGTCATCACTGGCAACACACATTGGTCAAAGACCTTCGTCTTGAGACATTGCGGTAATTGGGACGAAAATATATGGCGTAGCTTCCCGAATGCTGCCCAACCGAGTTGGATTCGTCGTTTGACCTCTTTCTTGAAGTTGGACCTATCTAACTGGACTATTTGTCCTAGGTATGAATAGTCGTCAACAACTTCAAGTGGAATGCCTCCAACTGTCACTGGAGTAGGCACAACATGGACATTCGACATAATTTTCGTCTTGTCCATGTTCATTTTAAGACCTACTTGTTGAGAGGCACTACAGAGGTCATCGAGCATTTTGCCCAAGTCTTCCAGGGTTTCAGCCATGACTACGATATCGTCAGCAAATCTGAGGTGAGTGAGGTACTTGCCGTTAATATTGATGCCAAGTCCGTCCCAGTCCAGAAGCCTAAAGATATCCTCCAGTGCAGCGGTGAACAACTTCGATGATATGACATCACCTTGTCTAACACCCCGCTGCAGCTGAATAGGTTCTGTGGTCTTATCCTGGAGACGAACTGACATAGTGGCGTTTTCGTACAAACCCTTCAGTGCTTCGATATATCGATAGTCAATTTGGCACCGCTGTAGAGACTGGAGCACCGCCCAAGTTTCGATCGAATCGAAGGCTTTCTCATAGTCCACAAATGCCAAGCATAATGGCCGGTTGTACTCTTCGGTCTTCTGTATAACCTGCCGCAGCGTATGTATGTGGTCTATGGTACTAAAACCTTTTCGGAATCCGGCTTGTTCGGGAGGCTGTAAGTCATCAAACCTGCGTGCGAGACGATTCGTAATGACTCTCGAAAACAGCTTATACACATGGGTCAGCAGCGATATTGGTCTGAAGTTCTTCAAGAGAGCCTTATCACCTTTCTTGAAGAACAATATCACTATACTTCTGTGCCATGTTTCCGGCGTTTTTCCCTCGAGGATGATGGAATTGAACAGCTTCTGAAGGGTCTTAAGCACAGGTTTGCCACCAGCTTTCAGAAGTTCAGCCGTAATTCCATCATCACCCGGCGCCTTGTTGTTCTTGAGCTGTTTGAGAGCCATACTAATCTCGTACAGGCTGATGTCCGGGATATCTTCGGTGTAGTGTCGGGTCAACTTGGCTCTGGGGTATTTTGCCATACTGATAACAGGTGCCCGTGTTGTCGTGTATAACTGTCCATAGAACCTCTCGACTTCCCTCAAAACCTCGGACTTGGTCGAAACAACTCTGCCGTCATCCGTTTTCAGTCTCGTCAACTGGCTCTGTCTAATCGACAGATCTCTCGCAAAGACTTTAGAGCCTCTATTCCGCTCGACATACAGTCCTACATACAGTCTGTTTTATTTATGTTACATTCATTACGGCCGGCGGCGTTAGGTATTTTATTTGTTATACTTGATACTAAAATATGTGTGTATAGGTATCGAAAAATCTCATGCCAGATAGGTACGATTACATACGCGACACTGAAACATTACTGACAGACATAGCATGAGAAAGCAAACTCGTAAAGACAAAGATGTTACATTAATTACAATTTGCTACAGTAATTGAATTAGACTACTTTGCTATTAGTTAGGTGGTGGTGCATTTTCGTAAAAACTATGAATGAACCTTTTGAATTAAAATCATAATTGATTACAATATTTTTTTGTACAGAACCCTCGAACCAAAAACTACAAGACGGATAATTTAGATATTAATATCCCATTGCGCCTAGTACGTGGGGTGTCCACAAAATAAGCGAGTGCAAATACAGGCATGACGCATTTCATCTTAGTCCTCACAGTGACAACGCATCTGCTATTCTGCATTTTTGTTGCCTGCAACCTAAGTGCTTGAATCGTAGATGTTATGGGCGATGGTTACCGCTTGCCTTCAGGTGGGCTATCACTGCGTAGCATAAAACAAGTATTTGTACTGCCACTACGCGACTAGGTATATGTTTGTCTCTTAAGCGTTGTTGAAACTTAAAACTAGTAACAGACGTTTCCCTTTTTCTGGAGCCAACCAACCGTTAGTTGTAGTTGATACTAATCCTTACGCAGGATAAAATAGTCGCATTTGAGTGCGGAATTCGTGGTCGGACGTCTGATGAAGGACGGCATGCCCGCGCATCCGCATTAACCAAAACTTGCTTTATTTCGTACTTCGTAAGAATTTGTATCGACTGCAACTGATGGTGTGCCGGCTCCAGGCAAATCGTAGCGTCTGTTACTAGTAAATTGACTAAATGGTAAAACCGGGTCTCCTGACCGTACCTAGTACGTAAATAATGTTGCTAGGTAGTTTTTCAGCTTTTCAAATTGAAAATTCACCTTCTTGAATTCATACATGAGTAGAATTTAATTATTACTATTAAATAGGTAGGTACTGAAATGACGTCTTTCCTTATTTCGGAGCTGGCGAAAAAATTCTTCGAGCAGTGCATAAACTTGTGCCAAGGCTTACCACATGCATTCAACGGGATGTGAATATGTAAAAAATAGACCAAATCCTGTACTTTTGTTGTCAAACAAACTTTCCAAAAATTTTAAAATTTTTGGACACCCTATGATATCAGTATCCCGTACCTAGTCCACCTGCTTCAGTCATGATAGCCTAGTACAATAGAAGATATGGCGCAGACGCGAAATCAAGCTGTGACTTTTTTGCCTACTAATGTTTATTGTGTTTTCGCAATTAGTTTGTCGACTATGTACCTAGGTGCGAACATTGTGTTGAAGCCAAAAAAACAAACGAATAAAATAAAGTAGAAACAAACATCGAAATGTCTTGTTTTTGTGCCAGGCTGCTCACGAGCTGCTTGTGATAATATCTTTATTAACCAGAAACTTGAGGTATTGATCGTAGTGACCTTTAGATTGAATTTTAAAACTAATATGAAACGGTAGGAGGAAAAGACTTAAAGAGGCAAAACCTAAATCCTATCTGTAATTAGTAAATTTGTACCTAACCTGACCTATTACAACTGATTTCTAGCGATGCGGTCTTTCATTTTCAAAATGTCATTATCGACAAGTTCGATAGTCATTTTCTCGTTTACTATTTCACGCACGAAAAAAATAATTGTACCTATCGTTTTAATACGTTTAGCACTCCGCCCCAGTTCACGGCTTTATACATATATTATGAAACACTCTGTATATTAAAATATTTTTCGGCCGTTTTTATTTTCACAAAGCGTGAAAATTATGTTAGTGGAACGGAACCTCATAAATGTCATTGTGTTGGCGGACGTTCTTTCCTCTATGTAGTCAATTGGCTACTTTGTGGTCGTTCATAATCGTACATTTTTGGCCCTATAATAGGGTCTATTATCATAGGGCCTATCCGAATTACATGTTGTGACGTCATTCCAGAGGGTGGAATCATGCTATCGGAGATCGGCGGTACCACTGCTGCTTTAAAATAAGTGCGGCTTCACTGATTCATTATTGCACTTGCACAACCTAAAATAGAAAATGTCTATGTCTATAATTGCAATATTTAACACTGGGGCGGTATAATAGGACCACAATAAGTCCGCTTTGACAGATAGTAGTAAAAATTATAAAGTGTGGAATATGGCAATTATCTGGGGATAATCTGTCCTTGTCAGTCCTTCTTCTAAACATTCAGTTATTTGCTCACCATTAGCTTGAACTTGTACTTTTAGTTTGTCTAAATTATTAATCATGCTGAAAATCACATTTCTTTTTTAATGTTTTGCCCATTATTTAAAAATATATTTCATAACTTACCAAAATAAACAATCCTACAGAAATCAAATAGTTTGCTTTGACTTTTATGAATGACGTTCTATGACGTTTAAAAATTTAACATACAGAGATTTTTTTAAAAAGAGATTCGGACCCCAACGAAAAACATAACACCCCGGATAACACCCCAAGTCAAAACGGGGTGTATAACGGGGGCCATATCCGGTTGCTTGAGCGGAAGTAAGGAACCTATATGCAAATAAGCAAAGAGATAAAAACTAATGCTTTGGACCAGAGAGGAAATAAAAACTATGTTTCTGAGTTTGGAGAAGAAAGGCTAGCAGTTGATTATATAGGTAATTATTATATTGGAAATGTCTTACGTTATTGAAGAAGCATCTGATTCGAATTTGATGACTTACAAAACGGAATTAGAGGATCATGATAAATCTACAAAATGTCATAATGTGACTCCTACCAAAGAAATTGAAATAGTGTACTCTGCTGCAACACCAACGGATAGTGTTAACCGAATTACAGTATGCTCCTGCTTACGTAGTACAGAGTCAATTAAAATTCCAACTAGAAGAGCAAGGATTCTATCCACTGAAACTACGATAGATGAATATTTACAAAAACACCGCATACCGCAACTGATAAAATTTCTTTTTACTAAAGTCCTAGCAAACGGATGTTTAAAGCCAGAAATCTATTTAGAAAATCTAATAGATGATTGTATGCTTTTTCGTTCGGGCCTTGGAAAGCCACCAATCCTTTACAAAGAACGGTAAATTTATAATACCTAATTATTGCAAATTAGCTGGCCCTATCCTACCCTACCATTACCCTATCCTACCCTATTTTATTCCTAAACCTACCCTGCACCTACCATACCGCTACCCCTACCTACGCTTACCCTACCCCTACTCTAATAAGGTTCATTTTTGTATCACGCCTTTTGGAAAGCGGAGCTGGCACGTGAAATATTCTAGTATAACATATACCATACTATATGTGACACAAAAAAATACCAAATATAATTAAGAAAAGGCCCTTTCGATACTAAACCTGTACTGTAATCGAATTCTCTTTTGTTAGACCGGTTAGTGCACACGTGTTTTTTGTAGAATTCGTCATTCTCTGTATACTTGAGATTTTGAGTCACATAATCACATTTATGATAGTTTAAGACGTAGTAAATATCGAATGCTGACACCAGATTGGGATTTTGCTAACGTGATTACTAACGTGATATTGTGGCAACGGTATCACGTTGTCTCAATTTGTCAAATAAACTATATTAAGAATAATATCATTACTCATAGTTATTAACTTGACATGTCTAAATCAACCCGAATCGGATGGATAGCTAATAAATAAATAAAAGGTAGACGCAAACGAACATGAGTGAATACATACAGGTTTGTGCCACCGGAAGACGAAATATGATTAGTTTTACTATTTCCTATTTTCTGTTTTATTACAAGTTTATTATTATTATGTTAAACAAAGTCCATACTTTTACTAAGATTGGTACTTACTACTTTAAGTGACATGGTTTTTATATTTCTGATCTTAACATTTCTGACCTTTCTTTTGCAGTCATTTGATGGCTCTTGTAAAAAGTAACGACCCAGGTCAACGTGGATGGTTATCAGAGTCACAAGTGCGGCTTTTATATAAAAGTTTAGGGCTTGATATAACCCCGAAACCCCATATTTTACAACAAAAAATGCCGTGGGGTGATATTGTATCTCAATTGATAATTGATCAAGAAGATTATTTGTTGTCTTTTTTGTGCTATGATCTTGAGAGTGAAGTATCAAACAGTAGTTCCAGTCCCGGAAGAAGCTCAATGTCAGGATCGGGAATGTCGGGGTCATTATAATGGGTTTTATGAACATTAACAAATAAGATACCTATTATTATAAGTTCAGATACTTGTGGTTTTTCTTAACGTTTGGTTGACAAAATAATAGAGAAGTGTATCTTTTAAGTCAAGTTTTTAGTTTACTTTGTCCCTTAGCTTATTATGATTTTATTGTGATAGGTTATTCGCGATTTTACGTGATTAAGAAAAGTTTGGCGGTGCTTTCCATCCTGCGCCTGGTTTATAACCCAGCGGTTTTCCAGGAATGCATCAAGGACTTAACCGGGATAGATGTGCATTCTGTAAAACAAAAGTGCCTCTAACAAGAGACCCAACAAGCAAGACCATGGTGATGTCCAAGGACACCGCCAGAACACCTAATAGTTAAGAAAATTAATTTTTGTTTGTGAGCAAGTTAGCAATTACTTTAGTTACTTCGCTTTAAGGGTGTTCTCCCAAGCCCAGTTATCTGAAACTATTTCTATATCGATAATTTGATATGTTCTTATTTATGAATTAAATAAATACCTACTTAGCCAAATATTTTTGTGTCTCTATTTATAATTACTTCTGGAGCTACGTTTCTTTAAAATGAGAAGTAGGTATTATAAATATCCTTCACTTTAGTAATATTTTAATATTATTGTCCTTATTTTTCGTCCTCCAGTCCTGATGGTCATGTTCACGTTGTTTGCGTTACCTGTTGTGATCTCGCGCCCGAGAAAACAGGGTTCGCCTTGACCATGCTCCAGGATTTGGCAGATCAGGTAATTACAGTGGAGCGACTGCCATCTGATCTTCGTGTTCCTGTTATCAGAGGAACCTGACCAGATTTGATCATGATTACACATTCAGTCACCTAAATGTGCAGGTTTCATCACGATGGTTTGTCTTACCTTTGCATTGGTTAATATTCAACTAGAGTACATAGCTCATAAAAGAGTCATTGGTACATGGCGGAACTGGGATAGTTCTTGGGTAGTTCTTCCAGAAGTGCAATATTTTTGTCGCTGTCAGATCGAGTTTATTTCGCGAGGTATATGACGGGGGCCTATAATATGGGGGAAAAAATTATGAAAACGGTGAGTTTCGGGCAATGAGCCCGTTGTTGTTTAGATTCATCAGCCGCCATTTAGATGCAGTTGACTTTAAACCAATCGCCGCAAGACAGCTCTGGCTCTGCGATAGGTCATCACTCAATTGCATCAAGATGGTGGCATGGCTGCAGGGGTACCGCTGATCTCCGATAGTACGCCGCCGCCACCTTGATCCAATTCAGTAAGTACCAATCGCAGCAAGGAAGAGCCAGTGGTGGTACCGCCGATCTCCAATAGTACGCCGCCATCCTGTGGAATGACGTCACAACATCAAATTCGAATAGGCTCTATTTCGATAAAGCCTACCCAGAAAAATAGACTTTAATGTACGATTTTTAAAGACATGAAGTTGGTTATTTATACTCATACTTCAGGGGAGTGAATTTTATGATCCGTTTACTAACTTAATTTTTCACGCTTTTCAGTTTTTATATGATCTTGTTTACAGAATACTTAGGATGCACTCAAAATAACAAAATACGAAAATAATCTGAAAATATTATATTACAAAGTACATTTTTCAAGCATTTTATTCAATTAAAAAGTATTCATTTCGTTTATTCTGACAGAAACTGAGTTCCGCAATACGAATTCTGTGACGTTATTTCACAGGATGGAATCAAGATGGCAGCCTTCAATAGGACATGGGCCGTACCACACCCATAGAGAAAAAAAATTATATACAGAAGTCTGTGACCACACCAGCGGGTCTAGCCATCTTTGACAGCTCCGCTTGCGTTATCGTGTTTGGTAGAAATTTGACAGCTCAAAGTTCGACTATTTCTACCAAACATCTGACTCTTTATTGACTCTGATTATTGTACCACTGTCAATGCTGAATGCGTCCTATGTTGTAAACAAACCTGTCTGCCTATTTTTCGATTAAGTATTTAAATTAACATTTAAGAATATTAAAGAAAAAACACGCCTACGGTGAAAACAAAGATTTGTTGATGTTGGGAGAATTTCTTGCATCAAACAAAGAGTTTTGCTCAGCAGAATTTCGACATGTTAAAACTTCCATGTAAGTATATAAGTGATGTATATCTTTAAGTACAATTTAGAATTTAAAAGCCCATAATAACTGGATATTTTAACTACAGTCGAGTACGTCATGGGTTATTGTTAGGTTATGAAAGTAAAATGTTTCTTGAAAAAGTTTTATCGCATGAATACCTTTACCAATCGATTCTGTATTTATTTCAGTTCCTCACGGCCATCGTATGGGGATGACGCTATAAGCTACGTACAGCTACAACGTGATGGAAAAATATGCATAGTGAAATATAAAATTTGCGAGTTACTGAAAAATCAACCTAATTATATTCGTGATGATTTAGAAAGTGTATCAATGCATCCACTTATGCTGAAACATTATGACAAATGCTGTGACACATTTTTGGAGAAGGTTCTTCTGACTGATGCAGTCATAAATAAAATTGAAGAAGAGACCAGAGACCAGTACCAAAACAGCATTTGGCATGAATTAAGGTATGGCAGAATCACAGCATCTCGAGCGTTTGAATTTAGTCGTTGTCAGACAAATGATGGAACGCTTATTTCATTAATTATGGGTGGAAAAATTCCAGACACACAAGCCATGAAACGTGGCAGAACTTTAGAGGATGAAGAACGAAAAAACGGTTAGTATTAAACTGGGTACAAAAATTAAGAAGTGTGGTTTGATGTTGTCCAAACATTACCCAATGATAGCAGGATCACCCGATGGTCAAGATGGCATTATTGAAATCAAGTGTCCCATGTATGCGATGAGCTATCAAAATTATATAAAAGATGGAACACCTACTAAGAAATATTATGCACAGATGCAGATACAAATGTATTTGACTGGGGAAAAAAATTGTTACTTTTGTGTTGCTGACTGTAACTACAGCACAAATAAAACTGTAGACATTTTAAATGTCACTTTTGATGAGAAATATGTGTCAGATTTTCTGAAAGTTTTAGTTTCTTTATGGAAAACTAATGTATATCCATTGTTATACCAAAGTATACATAGGTAAATAAAATGCAAATAATAATTTTATAGTTTTATTTAATAAGAGAATCTTGCAAGTTGATTAAGCCACAGGCTATGGTAATAACATCATCAAGCACTTTGAGTAAATTAATGTTTACACATGCATGTGGCTTTAACATGGTAAATTCTCGCAAACGTTGAATCACCCTCTCAATGTGAATTCTCAAACTGGCAATTTGCTTAGTTTCTTTTGCTTCACTCTTTGATAGTTTGGCTCCAGTTATAACACTTGGAGGTCGTACTAGTAGTGCACCCTCCTTACGTAAATATAATTCCACATCGTTTGAATCCCCTGTCAGCCATCACACACATTCCTGGTTGCAAACAATTTAAAAAGTCAGGATTCTACCAAACATGTGTCTGTTATTCTACCTCCAAAACCTTGTGAAATATAATTAACCAAACCATTTGGTGTACAAGAGACAAGGTACTTGATTGTGTTGGCCTTTTTGTAGTCTGACCATGAAAGAGCTTGATTCACAGCCTTCGATAGCTTTTGCATCTCAATTTCCAAGCAATCTATGATGCAACTTACGTTATGATATTTATGCCGGAAAGCCATGGGCAAATTACTTTTTGTCATTACTCTTATCTAATTTTACAATGAAAGGACACATTACACTGGCTAATATAGGTATATTCTTACAAAATATTTTGCTTGCATATGTTGGACTCATCATAAATTCATCAGCATTATTTAATCTAATTTTTTTCAAACACAGCAATATATGGTTAGTCGGAATACCTGTCTGTGCTTGAATTAACTCTATGAAATAATAACAGTTGTTCGGAACACCAATGTAAGAACGTGGATTCTTTATGATTTTATTAAATGTGCATTGAAGAATTATGAACATTGAATCTTCAATTAACTCACTGCAGTCTGAAGAGGATTTAATTTGGAGCGATTTGATTGATGGTGGTGATTCCGAGAGAGTTACACAGCTATTCGATTGTGCATCTGTCGTGAAAAGTTTCCTTGAAGCTTTGTTTAGGCTGCATCTCCATGGTTTAGTTTTAACACAACTTTCAACATGAAATGGAGATGTAGAAACAGATTGGAGATTTGGTTTGAATGGTGAAGTCATCTGGCTTACTAATATAATTTCTGTTTGAATAGCTTTACTTCCAAATTTGTGTGTCATATGTACTTGTATTGACTTGTCCATTGTCTTGTCTTGTTGTGCTCCTTGTAAATCTTCTAATGTATGCATAATATTAGGCACCACATCTGTTGCCCTATTGTCGATCATACCTAAATTGGACAATTGGACTCTCTAAAGGATTATAGTCATATGAGAGCACACAACTGATGGGAATAGCAAGACCACTGTGGCTAATAAAATATTGCAGTAAGTAATGAATAAGTTAGCCGTGTGGTGTCCGGCAGAGTAGAATAGCACCAACCCCTTACACTCATGGGTGTCGTACAAGGCGACTAATGTTTTCGATGCAAAAGATCAAGAGTCTCCGTAGTCTGGAAATTGGGCAGCAGCATTTTTCATTGTTAAACACTGCGATCTCCAACCCGCCTGCCAAGCATGGAGATTGTGGCAATAGCCTCCCCTTTCGTGGGAGAGGCTCAAAGCCCTGCAGTGGACTGTTACGGGCTATGATGATGATGATGATGAATGAATAAATATAAAAAGTATTCCGTGGTACTTGTGATACTGAATTTTCACATTTATATGACCAAACAGATACTAATAGCTCATATTATTATTAAGATTGCTAGTTGTTATTTAGATTTGTTATTACTTTGATACTTCCTTCTGAAGAATTATGTTACATAGCTCATATTATTATTAAGATTGCTAGTTGTTATTTAGATTTGTTATTACTTTGATACTTCCTTCTGAAGAATTATGTTACCTATTGTAAAATTGTAATGTGTACTGAGAATGTGGTTATTGTTACTTACCTATTTACTTTAATTAAATCCACTGGTTTTGAAGTCTGTATAGTTGTTTTTTGATATCCACATAATAAAATACTTTGGTACATTTCAAAGCCAAACCGATATACATACCTACTTAAAGATTTATTATTCAGATAAGTTGCTAATATCTTCATATAACTTCTAATATTTTTTTCAAGTATATCTATGACAACCCCGTTTCCCTCACACCAGTAAGAAAAAGTCGCCTGCCTGTACATTTAGTCTCTAGCCAGGACAGGAAAAATACCTATTTCTTATTGTTTAGGTAGGTACTCTTATTTCAACACAATGTAAAGATTAATATTTTTTGTCCAAGGGCAGATTGGAAGCGTCCATACAGCCACTACTGTCATTGTGAGACCAAGGGCACATATTTAATATTGCTAATACTGCAGGCATGACGTTGGTTAGACATTGTATCTATTGGAAGATAATTTATGTAATTTATGGAAATAGGAATGTAATATCTATTACACAACCAATGTCCATAATGTACCTCATTAATGATTTTCACCTTATTGTTTGATGTAAACACAAATAATACATGCTAATGTACATAAAATTTTAATTTGTCTAGAAAATTATTAAACAGTAGGATTCCTCGGGCTTAATATTTAATGGTTAAACAAACTTACCTTGTGACGTTTGACCATAATTATGTGAGTCGTTACATCCGAAGAGATTTATATTTACTATGTAGTACACTTCCTTAATGTACTAGGCATCGCACAATATTTTAGAGCTAAAATGCAAAAACTGAAAGAGAAAGTTAGATAAAAGTTGCCTATTCTCATCTCTCTCGCTCGCCGCCGCGACAGGCCGCGTCGGATCAGCTGTCATTCTTTAGAGAAATTCGCAAATGATAGGGATGAATTTTGTGATCCAAAATTCGAGGGAGGGAGGGTGTATAAATCTCTTCGGATGTAACGACTCACATAATTATGGTCAAACGTCACAAGGTAAGTTTGTTTAACCATTAATTATATTTCGTCGTTACATCCTCGAGATTTATATTTACTATGTAGATGTTCAGAGTATCTTATTCATTGCGAATTAAACCCAATTCAATACCTATAATAATTATATCTTTAATTATACTGATACATGTGCACACAAAAAAAAAACAATTCTTATTATTACAACGATTGTTAACCATAAATTGATTCTGCAAATGTACAATCATCATTATCTCTGTTAAGAGGTTGATTGTAGAACTTCGCAAATACTAGCGAGTTGCCTGACCAGCCAGCACACCTTCTAATTAAATCAAACGACACTCCTTTTCGATGAGCAGCTGACGTGGCAGCGTGTCGTGTGCTGTGCGCCGAAAATATATCAATATCGACACCACTGTTTGCCAATGTGCTTTTTATCCATCTACTAATAGTAGAAGCACAGGCGTTATGCGTCGGTTTCCTACAAGTTAAGAAAAGTCTATCCGTACTAGGAGAACCTCTAAATTTGTCAGTAATATTGAGATAAGAAGAAAGTGTGCCCGCAGGACAAACTTCTGTTTTGTTTAGAAAAAAAGGTATCACTAAACGAGGCAATTCACGACCTGGAGCTGAAGTTTTGATTGTGTCAGTAATGACAATTTCAACAAACGTATCCCGAAACCTTATATTAGATCGTCTTATTAATGACAACGTCTGGACTCGTTGTCCCGTAGACAATGCGATCAGAGTTGCTGCTTTTTCAGAAATTTGTTTTATCGTTAGACTATCATTAGGATATAAGTAAGCCAGACAATCTAATACCAGGTTTGGATCCCAGGTACAGACATATTTAGGAAATGATGGTCGTTTTTTGAAAACACCTTTTAAGAAACGTGTAACACTGTCATTGCCTCCGAATGATTTTCCAAAAATTAGTGAAAACGCCGATCGGCAAGAATTTAAACTAGAATAATTAGCACCGTTATTATACAGCTCCGTAAAGAAATCTAAAATTATTGGTATGTTTAGACATAAGTAATCAATATTTTTACTATTACAATATCGCCACCATCTTTTTAATGATACATTATATTGTTTTAGGGAGTTTAATGATAGTGATGATATCATAATATCTATAGTTTCTGGCTTTAGCTGTTGTCTTGAGTAAGCTGCCCTGATAACTTGCATGACACCAGGGTAAGAGACCTCCATAACGGATGAGGCTCTCTGAAAGGAGATAATAACATTTGACGGTTAGGACGCAAATGTACAAGATCACTATAAGCTAATTTCATAAAAAGTGGGTACCACGGCTGACTTGGCCAGTATGGTACAACCATAAACCCAGTTGCTTTGTCAATTATGATTTTCCGCAAACATTTCAATATTAAAGAAAATGGCGGAAAGGCGTAGAAATAGTAGTGACTCCAATTCAAAGTAAACGCATCAATATTAAACGCTGACGGATCTCGTTTCCAAGATACATACTTGGAACATTTGGCATTTAATCGAGTAGCAAATAAATCTATCTCGGGTTGACCAAACATTGTAACAATTTTCTTAAAGGCATCAGCCGATAGATCCCATTCAGTATCTATATTAATACGTCTAGACTCTTGATCAGCTTCAACATTTTCTTTCGACTTAATATAAGAAGCAAAAACATTAAGTTTTCTCTCTTCACACCACTGCCATATTTGGCGAGTTATATCATTTAAATATTTGTATTGTACTCCACCCATTCTGTTAATATAGGATATGGCAACAGTGTTATCGACACGTAACAGAATTTCTATATTTCGACATGTATCTGCAAAACATCTAAGACCCATAAACACTGCTTTTAACTCAAGGTAGTTAATATGAAATTGGGATTCAGATTCACTCCAGAAACCATGTGTTCGTTCGCCGTTACACATCACACCCCAACCGGTCAATGAAGCGTCTGAAAATATCTCGAGAGAGAAGTTATTCATACTAATAGGACTAGTAGCAGACACTATATGTTTACTCCACCATAAAAAATCTGTCTGTAAATGTTTTTTCAAACACATACGACAGTCATAGTCATCTGATGAGTTTTGTAAAGCTAAAAATTTTTCTGTTTCAAAACGTTTAGTATACATCCATCCTAGGTATTGGTATTGCTAGGCAAGCCGATGTGAGGACTCCTACAAACTTAGCAAACTCCCTTATAGTTAAGGTGGTTTCTTTGAGGTTTCGTTAATTAACAACAAAATCTTTTCCCGTTTTGTATTAGGTAAGCCTAAAGTCATATTTATAGAATTCAATTCATATCCAAGATAGACTCGTATTTGCTCCGGCGTTAATTTACTTTTACTATAGTTAATTACAAATCCAAGATATGTCAGTAGCCGAATGCATTCTTGGACACAGTTATTACAATCTTCAATGGATTGACCGAGACATAAGATGTCGTCCAAATATATCACAGTAATGTACCCTTTTTGCCTCAAAAAAGCCATCACCGGCTTAAGTAGTTTCGTAAATATGTACGGCGCCGAGCAGAGACCAAATGGGAGACATTGAAATTCGTACGTAATATTATTAAATTTAAAGCGCAAATATTTCCTACAAGAGGGTCTTATCGAAACTAAAAAATACGCGTCCTTAAGGTCAATGCTTGCCATAAAACATAAGGGTGACATTAACTTCATAGCAGTACGGATATCCTCCATTTTAAAATGAGGGGATTCAATAAACTTATTTAAAAGCTTCAAGTTTAGAATAAAACGGAATGTACCGTCAGGCTTGGGGACTAAAAATATTTTTGATAAAAATTGTCCCTCCGTATCCTCACAAGATACGACAGCACCAGATTTACATAACTTGTCAATTTCTAATTGAACTTGTTGCTTCTCAGAGGAGGAAAAGTTATTATTTAGCGGTAAAGACCGTTGGGTTAGGGGTATTTTAAATGGAATATTGTAACCCTTTACAATATTAAATATGACAGGATCGTCAGTTACGAATGTCCATTGTTCAAGAAATTGTTTAAGCCTACCTGATATTTGGTTTACCTCTATTGGGTCTTGTTGGACTGCGTTTTGAACGCTGACTTCGTTGGAGCTGAGTAACGGTTCGGTTGCCCGTATTTCCTGGCTCCTTGGTAGGCAGGCCGATGTTTGGCCCCCATTTGTTTGCCCCCGCGCTGAGCCTGGCGAGGTGGGCCCCTCAAGTTTCCCTGTTGAGGGATGTATCTTTTACTTGAAATGTCCTTAGGATCCGACCTTTTTACTTGAAGGCCTGACTTTTCAGCCGTTTTCGAAGCTTTTATTCTTTCTCCGAGGCCTTCACCAAAGAGGAATTTATCCCTCTTAATATCTTGTGTTATGTTCATAAACTTTTTATCCAGAGAGGGAATAATCAGTTTGCTTCGATTGACAGTATTTTCGAAATGAAGGTCTAATAGGATCTGGTTAATCTCTGATAACTTTTTAATTAATTCGACTTTGTCTAATTCGGTCTTAATAAGTAGCGAAACTGTGTTTGCTATCTCGGCTATTCCTAAGCCTAAATGTTGTTGTGCTTTTTCTAAGCGTTTGTCTCTGTTCCGTGCCGAGTCAGTAAGAACAGCGGAAATTTCCGGGTTCAACTTAGGTGCCTTTACTAATTGAAAATTTTCAGGCACTAAGACTTTATCCATTAGCTTAAGCTTAAGATCTTTATCGAGTCCTTCAGTTAGAATACGTCCCCAAAGTTCAGAGACTTGTTCCTGTATTGGCGGTCCGAGTACTTCCGATTTGCCTTTTGCAGCGCCGAGGGCTGCCAATATATCTGGCGAAATTTCAGGAACCGTTGAAAGTGCTTCAACAGGGGCCGAGGAGCAGGACGGCTCAGTTGCATCGGGTACTTGGGGCTGGTCAACTGGCAGCTCATGTTCAGCAACAGGTAACTCCGAATTAGCAGGGGGTACGACGACTGATGATCGAAGTCCTACGTATCGATCTGATTGATCTGAATCGGATATTACGTAAAGGTCGGAGCTGTGGCCGCCTCTTCGTTGAGTAAATTGTACTCTTGAGTATTCGTTCTCTGTCAAAAGAGAAAATTACATTTCGGTCACGATCGCATCATGACACTCATCTACGAGTATAATGACTGTAATCACGTTACAGTACTGCGTTAAATATAAGCATCGACTATAATCTCGTTATAATACTAGCTCATAAAAAATTTGTTCGACTGTAATCTCGTTACAGTACTAATAAACAAATAACAAATATTTTCTACAATATCTGACTTTAGTCTCGCTAAAGTACGGTAGGTATTGATACCTGAACAAGTATCTATCGTAAATATAAATTGTCGACCGTAATTTCCATTACGGTACCTACATAATTAATTAACACTATATAAAAAACTGTAATCACGTTACAGTATGTATAATTCTGTGCATAACATTTATAATATCATATAAAATTTACTTCAAAGTTCAAATTGAGCATGTTTCAACATGAACAAAACGACGGTATCAACTACAAGTTTATCAAGTAGATGAAAAAAAAAATGTTGACTTACCCTCGCTTGACGCACTATCATGATGATCGCGTTCTACAAGACGCGCATTTAGGCGCCTAATTTTTTTCTTGATATGTTTTCTAGAATCAGATTTGTGTTTACGTTTCCCCATGATTTTAAATACTAAACTAAATATGCCTGGAAATAGCTACGAAAGTCACAAAATCACAGATTTTTCGACACAGTAAAAAAGAACAAGTTGCGATGCCCGCACAAAGAAAGCGAATGACAGCTGATCCGACGCGGCCTGTCGCGGCGGCGAGCGAGAGAGATGAGAATAGGCAACTTTTATCTAACTTTCTCTTTCAGTTTTTGCATTTTAGCTCTAAAATATTGTGCGATGCCTAGAACATTAAGGAAGTGTACTACATAGTAAATATAAATCTCGAGGATGTAACGACGAAATATAATTGACATATTCAGATTACTGTATATTCTGAAAATAAAAAAGAGTTTTTACATTTAGGTATCACAATTGAAGGAAAGTGGTATTAATAAATAATTACAATAGAATTGTGATAAATCAGCTTTTAATTCGGGAGCACACATCCAGTGAAAAAGGCGGCAAGACAGAGAGAGAGTGACAGCCACTCAAATGTCAAAATGGTTGCGTTCCATTACACAATCTAACACCCTCCCTGGGAGCGCAACCCCATTTTATCTACACAAAATAAATGTTTATCAGATGTAGTACCCTTAGTTAAATTATCAGCTATAATTTCTTTACCTCTAACATAACAAAATTTAATGTCTAAATTACTTACATGATGCTTAAGAAAATGATAACGTATATCTATGTGCTTAGATCTGGGCAAATCATTCAATCATTGATGGACAGCTTTATGGCACTTTGGTTATCACTGAAGATGACGAGTGGGTTGACCTGTTGCTGATCAAGTTCACCGTGCAGCTGTCGTAACCACAGCGCCTATTGCGCCGTGGAGGACATCGACATATACCCCGCTTCGGCTGTCGATAGCGCGACTGTCTGTTGTTTGTGTGACCGCCAGGATATAGCACCACCCTGTAGCATGAAAACATAACCGGTGCACGATTTACGATCGCGCACATCACTGGCCCAGTCGGCATCACAGTATCCTGTAATTTTATCAGTACCATCTTTGGTATAAACTAACTTAAGGTCTTTCGTGCCCTGTAAGTATCTCAAAATCCTTTTTATTGCAGTTCAATTTACAGCGCTGGGATTCTTATTAAATCTGCTCAATGTATTGACTGCAAAAGATATATCAGGGCGTGTACCCTGGGCAACATATAATAAGGAGCCAAGGGCTTGTTGATAAGGACAATTTATCAATTCATCTTTTTTTGTATTGTGATCAAACTTCATACCAACTTCATATGGTGATTTTGCAGGTTTACAGTCAGACATTCTGAATCTCGCTAACACTTCATTTATATATTTTTCTTGATCCAACATAACTTTGTCCTCATATCTGGTTATGTCTAAACCCACACACTGACTGGCCGGACCAATATCTTTCATTTCAAAGTGTTGCATTAGTTTTTTCTTCAATAAAAGTTTTGTATATTCTTGATCATATCATGTATATCATGAGTGTACATCTTGCTCCTGACTGACACGTGGACTTCCGGGCTTCTTAATTTCTGGTGGAGTGGAGCTGGCACTGGGTACCTGGCGCTCGCTAGCTGAAACATTAATTTCAGAGGGCCCCATGCCCTCTGAAATTAATGTTTCAGCTAGCTAGCTAGCTACATTGGCATTCTCATTACAATTCTCCAAGAAAGCAACATCTCTGCTTTTCATAATTTTATGAGTTTTTTGGTCCAATAAGCAATATCCCTTGGAGTTATCACAATAGCCCACCAATATCATCCGCACCGATTTCTTATCCCATTTTTGCCGTTTCTCTTTCGGCACATGGACCATAGCAGTAGAGCCAAATATTTTCATATGTGAAAGATTAGGTTTTTTACCTTTCCATAATTCATATGGAGTAAGGCCATCCAGTGACTTTGTAGGGGAACGGTTCACAACGTATGCTGCAGTGGCCAAAGCTTTAGCCCACAAGCTTTTCTCTAGGTTAGCATAGAATAACATACACCTTGCTCGTTCCACCAAAGTTCTGTTCATTCTCTCTGCTAAGCCGTTCTGCTGAGGTGTGTACGGAGTGGAGATCTGGTGAAGAATGCCATTATTAGATAATAATATTTCAAAATTATTATTACAGTACTCTTTGCCATTATCTGTGCGGATTTTCTTAATTTTGTGATTTAATTCATATTCTGCTTTTAATTTAAAATCCTTAAATGTCTCCAAAATATTCATTTTGTCTTTAAGAAAATACACATGGACCATTCGTGTGAAGTGATCGGTGAAAGTAATAAAATATTACATACCTCCATTTGACACGTTTTCCATTGGACCACACAGGTCAGAGTAAATTAGTTCGAGCAGTTTTTCTGCTCTAGAACCAACATTTTTAAATGGCAATCTGGTCTGCTTTCATTCCAGGCAATGCGTGCAGGTAGTGATATTACTTTTATCCTGAGTCAGAGTCACACCTTCAGTGCAATCAGGCAATCTCTTCACATCTGTAATATTCAAATGGGCCATTCTTAAGTGCCACAGGTGAACGCTGTTACAATTTCCACTACTTGACGAGGTTAAGTGAGCCATTTCTACGCTAGTGTTAATGATATACAGGTTATTGCTCAGTGTTGCAAAGCATATTAACTCACTGTTTGAATTTCGAATTTCACATCTACTATGATTGAATATAACCTTATATCCACATTTCACAATGGCACTGACTGAAAGGAGATTTGCAGCTAAACCAGGAACAAACAAAACATTTTTCACCTGAATTTTATTTTTCTGATTTATATCAATGTCTACACATCCGGCTCCCTTTACAGCTAAAGGCTCTCTGTTTGCCACTGTAATATTCTTTACTGATGATTATGCGACATTGTAAATCCAATCACTTCTGCATGGATGCACCGGAGTGTATAAACCATTTATCACTAGCATTTTCTAACTTATTTCGCGTGTTCCGACTAGGTCAGTTTCCTCTTTAAGTTCAGCACAAAGGGCTTTGAATGTGATTCTACCTAGTTTTTTGGAACTCGAAGTCGGACATTTCTACACATTCATGAAGAAATGCCCGATCTTCGCTTCTTCGCAC
Source organism: Blastobasis adustella (assembly GCA_907269095.1). Classification (NCBI taxonomy): domain Eukaryota; kingdom Metazoa; phylum Arthropoda; class Insecta; order Lepidoptera; family Blastobasidae; genus Blastobasis; species Blastobasis adustella. Next base: position 9,010,983 of record OU026123.1, on the reverse strand, counting down.
CCGTAACAAATATTTATGCTCATTGTGAGCTTCCACTACCATATTTAATTAACGCATTTTTAGTTTAATTAACGCAAACAACAAACCGAGAAAATTCACAACCAAATGTCAAAATAGCACGTGTCGTGTGTAGCACAGTGTTACCAGCAGCAGTTTCCAAAAAAGTATGTCCGGACTAAAAAGGTACGGTTTACCTTCTCTTCTATTTTATCGACCTGGGGGGGGGGGGGGTTGTAGCAAATAAAACGTCGTTATTTTGACAAGACAAGACCTTAATTTACTCGCCGGTGGTGCCATTGAGCAAATATACGTCAAAATCAACCCTTTCTTACATTATTTTACGGTATTTTGCGGACAGGAAAGGCAAAGTTTTGTAAAAACGTACTAAATAGTACGATGTGGAGCAAAGTACGCCAAAGGTACGATAGTCAGCCAAAAAGTGCTTAAATCGTACCAAAACGTACGATCTGGCAACGCTGTTGTAGCATCATCCGCCAATCCGCCTCCTTTGTACACCGAAAGTATGTGAATTGTCTATGGACCAATAATTTCTACCACGCTTATGTCAGGTAACGTTAGCTTATGTCAGTTAACGTTAGCTTATGTCAAATCCCATACATTTTTTCTACCAAAACGATTAACGATTAACGATGGTACTTGGCTAAGGCCGCAGCGCTCACATGACTTTTTTGCTGGACTAAGCAAAGGTGTAATCGATTTCTGTGACATTGACACATGACTCATGTCACCGTCAAAACTTTAACGTTTATAATCACATCAATAGCGTTGCCAGATCGTACCTTTTGGTACGATTTACGTACTATTTGGCCGACTGTCGTACCTTTGGCGTACTTTGCACCACATCGTACTATTTAGTACGTTTTTGCAAAATGCTAAATTTAGCTGAGGGGTGGTCACTTTGCCTTTCCTGTCCGCAAAATACCGTAAAATAATGGAAGGAAGGGGGTTGATCTTGACGTGTTTTTGCACACTGGCGCCACCGGCGAGTAAATAAGGGCTTGTCTTGTCAAAATAACGGCGTTTTATTGGCTACAAACCCCCTCCAAGGCCGATAAAATAGAAGAGAAGGTAAACCGTACCTTTTTAGCCATTTTCGTACTATTTTAGGAGCCCGGACGTACTTTTTTGGAAACTGCTGCTGGTAACACTTATGCTCATCATCAGAAAAGTTTGTTTTGTTTTGTTGAGGTTGCGTTGCGGTTGTGAATTAATTATCAAGGGATATTTCAATATAAGTTAATGAAATTGAATAAAGCTATTATGACAAATAATTTAATTTTAGAGTGCTACAGTGTGCAGTAAAAATGAATGCGACATGTTGTCCTTCTAAAATTATATTCCTAAATGAAACAGTCTTTTGGTTCCATGAAAATTGATTATTATTATGCAAAACTTCTAAATTATGTTTTCATTTACAACTAAGATGTTTATAGTTGGAATAATCGTACATTTAATATTCTTATTTTCTATATTTGACATTTATTTTAAGTCGCCGATTGTAAAAGATGTTGTACCTTATCAACCTGATCATGATTCACTGGCCGATCGCCTGGTACTGTTTGTAGTCGACGGTTTAAGGGCAGAATCGTTTTTGAATTATACTACAATGCCGTATTTACGGTATGAATAAAGTAATAACGATGCAGTGAAACTGCACAGTAAAACATTTTATAACATTTTCCCCTTGTTTTAGGTCTTTGGCTAACTCTCATGGGAGATGGGGTATTTCTCATACCCGGGTCCCAACAGAATCCCGACCAGGACATGTCGCAGTGATAGCAGGTTTCTATGAGGATCCCTCTGCTGTCGCCAAAGGGTGGAAAGAAAACCCCGTAGATTTTGATTCAGTTTTTAATCAAACGTCCTATACTTGGTGCTGGGGTACATATGATATTGTAGAAATATTTACTAAAGGAAATCTAGATGGCCATATCTACACTAAAACATTAGATCCATATGACCAGTCCTTTAGCACAAATAAAAATACAACTCTGTTAGATGCCTGGGTTTTTGACAATGTAAAAAACTTTTTTATAGAAGCTAAAGTTAATAATGATTTAAAACGAAAACTGCACCGAAAAAAAATTGCTTTCTTTTTACATTTGCTTGGCACAGATACTTCAGGACACACTCATAAACCAAAGACAGAGTAAGTTACATTCATAGTATTTGAAATTAACAACACATTTTCCAAAAAGAATTTAAATTAATTTAGTTACAGAAATAAGTAGAGAGATAATACTATAAACATATAATAAATAAATAGAATTCTATATAGTGTGTGTAATTTTGAATTGTATACTATCAGTTCAAAATTACACACACTAACTGTACCTTTTTAAACATTTATTGGAGTTTTAGAGGTAATAATAAAATAAAAGTAAAAATAATATTCATGCATCCTAATTCATTTTCAGAAACTTTATAACTACCATCAGATTTGTTGATGAAAATATTAAAGAAATAGAAAAAATTATAAAGGATTTTTACCAAGATGATGGCAAAACAACTTTCCTAATGACATCTGACCATGGCATGACTGATTGGGGTAAATATTATATTTTTATTATTAATTATTTTTATTTTTAGAAACAGAGTAAACAAAAAAAGGTGTGAAATTTCAGTGTTTAAATCAGGTATCTCTAATCCAGAGGATAGAAGCATACATAAAAAATAAAATCCTATTTGTTTCCAGGATCCCATGGTTCTGGTGATGAGCATGAAACTCAAACTCCATATGTTTTATGGGGTGCTGGGGTGCAGCAAGTAAAGGGAGGAACTTCAGACCCAGCTACCATCAACATGTCTTTGGAACATAGACTCGATTTAAACCAAGCAGATTTAACACCACTCATGTCTACAATATTATCCATTCCTGTACCAGTTAATTCAGTTGTGAGTATGAATTACTTTAACTTTATCTACAGCATCACCAATTCAGATATAATTATAATTATATTACTTTTATAGGTAGGTAAGTGTATGACCTACCTGTTGGTAGGCAGGCTATCAGGCCTATGGGCTATAAAACCATAGCTATCCTTTGCATATTGCTTACTCTGTAAAAATATTTCACAGTATGATTCATATCTATTAGAAAAATCTTTTACTACAATTTTATGTATGTTATGTACAAATCAGTGTCCATGTATGTTAAGAATGAAACTTTTTTTCTGTTTATTTCCAGGGTCATCTGAAAACAGAGTTGCTAGACATGTCCTTGGCGAACAAAGCCAAAGCAATATATGCTAATAGCAGACAATTAGCATCACAATTTAAGAAAAAGCAATTGGATCTGGAGGCTAAAGCAATACCTATTTTATATTATCCTTATGAACCTTTTACTCATATGAGATATGAAGAAATGATTAATTTCACTGATCAATTGTTAATGAAAGAGAATTATAATGACCTAATATTGTTCAGTGAAGAAATAATGAAACTGAGCATCGATGGATTGAATTATTATCACAATTATTACCAAAGACCATTACTTATTCTAGTCACATTGTCGTTTATTGGATGGATAGTTAACTTATTAAAAATATTATTAGAACAAAATATAAATACTATGTCAGATAATACTAATTTAAATCCAAGTAGAGTAACACAAAAAAATATATATTACAACTTATTTGTAAACATATTCTTTTCCATTGTGTGCTTTATATTCTCTTATATTGTACATGGTAAGCTAAATGTGTAATTCTTTTTGTACATGCATGCTATGAAGCTATTTCGACATTATCATGCTCTTTATATTTACTCCGTTGCAGTGCAAGGATTGCCATCGCAGTATTATTTATATTTTTTATTGCCAGTATTTTTGTGGTGGAATGTTTTATCATATCCTTCTGTTTGGGCTAAAAGTATGAAACAACTTCAAAACAATGGACAGCTCTACATGAGAGGGCTCGAACTTTTGTGCTACACATCTGGCTCACTAGCAATGGTTTGTAATGTCTACTATCTAGTCTATTTGAAAACTCATATACAGGATGTCTCAAAAGTCGACGTCAACCCGGAATCGGATGTAAAGTCAAGTCATGCTGGTCGGCAGAAAAATAAAAAAAAAATCTAATTTGCATGATTTCAGAATTATAGGCATTTAAAAAAAACGCAATATTGCACACCCTGCGACAGACTTTTCAGTCCAGTTGCCACAAATCTTTACTTTTTCCATTTTTTTTTTGCTGTGTAACCCTGAATAATGCTTCTCTAAAATGTAATCAAAATTTTGAAACCAGCTGCTTAAGCTTGCATAAAAATAGGACTTATCTAATAGACAAACATTCAAAATAAAAAATTCATGCAACTTAGATTTTTTTTTTTTTTTTTCTGCCAACCAGCATGACTTGCCTTTTCACCCGATTCCGGGTTGACGTTGAATTTTGGGACACCCTGTATATTAACTAACTTATAAATATTACAAATGCCTACAATAATTATTTCAGGGCTTGTCATTCACGCATAGGTGGATGTTGAGTATACCACTGCTGGGAATGGGATTATGGCCAATGTTTTCTTCAACTCAGAGACATTTATCAAAGTTGGTGCTTTTAATTTGGCTAATGGGATGTGTTCTACTCAGTTTATTTTCATTTATGCCTGTTGTAGGAAAAGATATTAACATTGAATTAGTGTAAGTATTAAAATCAAAAAAACCTTGATAGTTAACTAAAATCTGTCCAAATTGACTTGTCTTATTTGGTTATTGAAAATTTGTATTTTAATGGATAATTTGCAGCAGTATTCGTTAAAATTAATATTCTATGTATCCTTTTATAATTCAAGACACAATACTCAGTGTATGTAGCTTGATTGATACGTGTGATTTTAGGTATTGTTTTTCCACCAAATAAATAAGTCTGGACAGATCATACATTCCTATGTTACGAATTAATAACTCCCCGTTTTTTATTAGTGTTACAGCAGGAGTAATTTGGATTGTTATAACAACAGTATATATTTGGAAAGTTCTGTTACCCCTGTACTATGGCAATGAAGAACATAGAAGGGAAATAACTTTGACTGTCTTCCAAATTTTATTATTAGTTTTATCACTGCAAAATGTTTATGTACAGTCAAAAAGATATGAAAATGGAACACCAGTTTCTTCGATCTACCAAACTCTTGCATGGATTACAGCAGGTAAGTGAGAAGAAGAATATGTATCACAAGAAGGCGCATCGCCGCCGGAATGCGATACATTGGGATGCGAACCCGGTACCCTTACGAGTCGCACCCTTAACCACTAGGCCACCGACGCTCTTATACAGGGCGATAATAACGCAGCACAATCATACTATCGCAATAACGCACGCGTTATTATCACAGCTGTCTGGGAGAGGCTTTTTTTGCATTTAATAACCGTTAAATACTATGCTGCAATGGGTCTATTCAAGAGGTCCGTGGTTCGTAACTACGTAAATCCGATGGTAAAAACAAGCAAATTTTTTTGTTGATATGCCTCTGGAACTTTACTCGAAGAAGTGTGAACCTTTATACGCCTCATTCGTTATTGTCCGAACATACCGCCGATTGGGAACTGATAAAAATACCCTGACGCCCCCTCACGGCCCTTATTCATCATCACAGCCCGTAACAGTCCACTGCAGGACTTAGGGCCTTTCCCACGAAAGGGGAGGTTATTCCCATAATCTCCACGCTTGGAAGGCGAGTTGGAGATCGCAGTGTTTAAATATAATAATGGAAAATGCTGCTGCCCATTTTCCAGACTACGGAGACTCTTTATCTTTTGCCTCGAAAACATTAGTCGCCTTGTACTACACCCATGAGTGTAAGGGGTTGGTGCTATCCTACTCTGCCGGACACCAGACGGCCAATTATTATCGTGTCCTAATAAGACTCGATTTAGTAACATAGTACCTTCGTAAAAAGTCACAGTGATACTACTGTGACGTTATCTAGCCCCATCTCTAGCACTTATTTCGAGTGAAGTTCGTGAGAGACCGGCCTATTAGCAAAAAAATCTGGTAAAATAGGAATCACGGTCTTAAGGTATCTAACGGCTTGAAATCTTTGTTCTCTAGACCTTTAACCATATACCTACGTTTTATTTTCCAGTATTATCTCCGATACTCCCATTATTGCATTCAAAGAGATTGATCTGCCGCCTCGTCGCTATCAACACTTCACTGTTGAATTTCTACTTGTTGCTGTCAGTTTCGCACGAAGGCCTTTTCATGGTTACTCTGATTTTCAACATAACATGTTGGATATACCTTGAAAGCAATGTAATGCATCAAAGGAACGTAGAGGTACGGTAATAATAATAAATAATAAAATAAATATGCTTAGACAATTCATACAGCGGCAACTAGCCTTAAAGTAAGCAAAGCTTGTCTTATGGGTGCTAGATAACTGATAAACTACTTATATTCTTTTAAATACTTACTTTTACATATAACACCCAGACCCATAACAGAAATTAAAATTCATTTCAATTTCTGCTCGGCCGGGAATCGAACCCGGGACCTCTGCGTGGCAGACGGCACGTTAACCAACTGAACCACTCAGGCTGTCAAAACAACAATTTAGGTACTTATGCTGAAAAGAAATAAAATCAATTGTAATTATTATTATTTTTAGATGGAAGAATATTCCTTTGATGAAACTGGTTTCATGAGTATTGAAAGAAGTGTCAGCAATCATGATTTTCGAAGAGCCTTCTTTTTTGTATCCTTTTCAAATATACCGACCAAGTGCGATTGACTGTACTTAACTAGAACTTGGTGACAAATGAGCGAGCTGACAGCTATCTCATGGAGGACACGTGGTGAGCCGCTTACCCATGACACTACCTACCATCAATTACAATAATGATGATCCGAACAGCAGGGGGGCGATTCTCGCGCTGTGACATCTCAAATTAGACATTTTCTCTAGCCAAAAAACTGTATTGAAACGTCGCTGAAATTAATCTTCAACAATATACGACTGTCGAAGATAATTGAAAAAATATTTCTTGGCTGCAATAGACATTTCAATGTCATTATTAAGGGATATATGTGGCTTGAAAAAATTACGAATTTGAGATGTCATAGCGCGAGAATTAGGCTCCAGGTTTTATGCCCAGGCAAACATTATTGCTTCGAAGCAAGGATAGAGAAGGCAGTAGTAGCTACCTTTCCACGCGGACTCTTCAGGCTTAACTTGACCAATGAAACCAGCAGTGAATCCTTAACTCCATACTCAGATGTTGTACATAATTTTAGCATTTTTCGGTACAGGAAATATAGCATCTTTAAACTCCTTCGAAGTTCGATGGGTGACATGTTTTCTAACATCATTTAAGCCATTTGTTATAACAGGATTGATATTATTAAAGACATTGTGTCCTTTCTTAGCAGTGGCTTGTAGTTTTAGAGCTGTTCAAAACGTGACTAAGGTAATTATAACTATACTTATTTCTGTTACTTAACATATCATCGATTGTTTGGCTTAGTATCAACTTAGGAAACATTTAGTGAATCCTTTGTAAAAAAAAAACAACTGGTCTCGATGTCTCGATGCCGAGAAGTTATACACGTCTGTTGCGATTCAACAGTACGCAATGCAATAGCGAGTCTATATCTCTGCAAAAGTAGTGTTAAATATATGGAATACCCCTTGCCAAAAGCGATTTCGATTGGGTCTCGCAAACCTGACGGCCAGACGGAGAACTAAATTCCAAACGAGAGGAAATTCCACGTTTTGTAAAAGCATTTATGTACGTAAAGAAAGAAAAAGTATAGTATTAGTTCCTAATTTGTCGCCATTTCTCAACAACGAATTGATTAAAAGCCATCTAATCGATTTGCTGCAGCTTACTACTACTACTTTCTGTAAAACTTAAGTGAAAATTCGTTCTGTATTCAATAACGATGATTTGCATCCTTTCAGGCTCCAACTGGTTACCTCAACAGCATAGTGCTCATATACTCCAATATTATGGGCTTGCAGCTGCTGTACTATGTCAAAAATACAGGCAGTTGGCTAGAAATTGGAACATCAATATCACAATTTGTTATAGTTCAAGTTACTACTTTGTTTATAGTTTTAATCAACCAAATTGCCAAAACGATGACTGATGTGTCTATATATTCGTTTGCTCACAAAATATTTAAGAGTCGAAAAAAGTATGTGTAAAATTAAAAATACCTACAAAATTTTTATATTATTGTTTTCATTTTACCTTTTCAAAACCTGTTGCTACAGTCGATGGCGACGGCATATCGACCTATCTAAAAGCACTTAGTCGCTTCTATAGACACGCATAGCAATGTTAGTTTTTAAACTGGTTTTAGAAGCTGTCTTCTGTACAACTGATCTTGTCCACATTGATTGACACGTTCTACAAGAAAGGAACATCCGATTTTCCTGTCCCTGTGATATACCCATATTTATCTATTTGTGCTGCAAAATATCTATAGCCCACTTGCTGTTGCATTGATCATTATCCTGGCGTCAATCTCGGTTGTGCTCTTGGCAGAGGCGCGCGAGCGCTCGGGATCCGCCTTCCTACTTCCACTTGTCCACTTCACTCGGTCTTCGGCTTCCTTGTGGTGAGTTTGTTGACGAACAATGTCAAGTCATCGTTTTTTGCTATCGTCTTAGCCGTTTCGTTTCACTTCTTTTTCGTGACTATAATGTTGCTGGAAAGCGAAACTGCCAGAAGGATTATTTCTTATATGTCTTTCGTAGAGCGTAGGTATCGCCGAATTCGTAGGATGTCGCAGGTTATCGTTCGGTATTCGCTCCGAGCGCTTACCTATCCGGTAGTCAAAACTGAACTGTCTCGTGCCACACCGTCTGCTGTTTATTTACCCCGGCCCCGATACTGGAATGTTCTAGTGAACTACTCCAAACGTTTATCGGGGACGACAAATCGAGAATAGCCGCGGCAACACGTTCGTGTATATTCCAGACGGCCGCGTGTAAAGTAACTATAGACCTTATGTCTCAGAACAAGATTCATTCTTGCTTGCCGCACACTTATTACGATGGTATAACACACGGCGCGAAAGTTCATGAGGCCGCGACAATATTATACTTAGCTTCCATTGGTTGGGTTAGTTTGGGGGACTCCATTGAGTCCGTCATCTTTCGGCGAAGAGCCGTCTCGACTTTATCAGGCATTGCCTTTTGGCACAAGTCCTTGATTCGGAGCGAGATCTGGTGGCTGCACCTGCTACTGCTTCATGATTCTTGTCCATGCTCGTGGTAATACGAGCGCCATCTTTCCTTTATCGCGCGGTCGTCGCATAACAGGTTACCATGAACCCACATTTACACATTATGCCGCATTTATGCTCGTTCGTGCCAACTTTTAATGAGTTTCCGCCTCTCAGATGATTCCAAGTTATCGTACCTACAGAGGATGTAAGTAGTCTCGTCGTCTGATTATGGCTACCGGTCGTTTGGTGGCACGTTTGGCACGCGGCGTGACCTACAGGCGACTTGCATGCTTGCAACTTTTTATAAATCTACTCTAGTCTCCCACTATCGTTCCACCACCAAATCTTCTTTTCAAGCCGGCGTCCTCTAGACAATTGAAATTTTTAATAAGAATACCATATCTGCAGTCTCAACGTTTCACATCCAGGCCATTTTTGGGAAGGTATATTCAACATGTCTACTCAGGCTCTCCACTATATTGAACAAGTTTTCACCTGACTTCATCGGGACTCCTTTCACCTCCACATTGTTCAAGCGCGACCACTGTTCCCGTGCCAGCAAATCGTCCTTCAACGCAGTTACGTCGCCTGTGGTGCTGTCTATGGACGATTGTAGTGCAGCAAGCCTGTAAGCCTGTAACGCCGGTAAACCACTAAATTGCAGGCGCATCTGTTTGATTTCCAGCAGTATTGTATCCAAGGATATAGGAGTTGGTGACACAGAAGGAGACTGTATACGGCATTGTGCACACTTCCAAGACGCCCGACGCTCTTGTCCCAGGTTGCGGTATCCTCTCTCTGATATTCCGGCACATCCGAAGTCGTAGTGGTTTTTAAAGCCTCAGAAATTAGAGCTCTGAAAAGTTTATGGATTATTTTCCACAGTATATGATGTACATTTCATCATATTGATAGAAAATAATTTGGCCTACTATGAAAAATACAATAAAAGTGCTAGATGAAAAAGGTTGACTATATCTGAATGATTTATAAAAGTTGTGTCTGACCGGTACGAGTGCGAACACGGGACTGATGGTTACACATTCATTCGCCTGAAAGTGCAGGTTTCATCACGATGTTTTCCTTCACCGTAAGAGCATCGGTTAGTGTTCACCTAATGTACATAGTTAAGAGAAGATCCATTGTTACATGGCGGCAGTGGGATTCGAACTCGGTACCTCTCAATTACGAGTCGGATACTGCTACCACTCGGCCACCGACGCGCTTGATAATTGAAAAGGCACTGCTGGATCTTGCTCTCCAATCCTCCAATATAAATACAAAGACAGATTTGGACCTAATGCATATTGTAAGTACGCTTCCTTCATCAAATGGGTCTCTGAAACCTATTTGCCTCTTCAAACACTAATTTTCCAAATACTGCCCATTGGAGTTTAAACTGTCATTAGAGTTCATTTCAACTAACTTAGGTTTGTAACTGCAAGACATCTACAACTTACATCTGGAGTAGATTTCTTATTATAATACAACATACTTAATTTGCAAGAGTTGAAATAATGTTCAAAATTTGTTACAATGGTATTTTATTATTCAATTTACATGTACAATTCAAAATCAATTCGGTTCGAGTTGTAGAATTGACTATCTTCACCACATTTTCTGGCCCAGACCCCTGATTTAAAGTACCCTTCTGATGCCCATTTCTGCATTTGTTCTGTGGAATGTGGCCCTGATATCTCAGCATTATTATCTTGGCTCCATTTGAATTCCCATTTAACCACTTTATTACTATCATCATCATTGTCATCATTCACAGATTCATCTGCTTTGCTTGGACCCTCCTCATTGACTTTGCCCAAATTACTCTTTTCTTTAAGATCAAAATCATCTGCATACATATCTAAGTCAGCATCATTTTTCTTTTTATTTTTGTCTATTATAGAACTTATTTTCTCATAAGTTTCTTGGTAAATATCCATGTTACCCATTTTGGTTAATATCTGATTAGCTAATTCTGTTACTCGAGTAACAGTTTTGCTGCCTTCATCAACAATGCCCGCTTTTTTCCTTTTCCAGCGTTCAGCACTTGAAACTTTAGAACTTGCCCCTAGAAAGAAATAATAAAACACATCAAAAGAAATAAAACTAGTACATTTAATAGTAGGTAAGTACTTGATCAAATTCTCACCCAAACGTTGAAGAGCTTTGGCAATGGTCTCCTTAGGTTTCATATGTTGCAAAATTTCTCTATAATTAGTCAACAGATCAAACTTTTCTTCTGTTTCTTCATCTTCACTGCTCGATTCATCACCCAAACCCTTTTCATCATCATCCTTGTGAACTTTGTACTTGTCTTCTGGCCTCCCCTTCACTTTGACCCAATCTATATTGTCAAGCCATCCATCACGGATCTCCTTTTCTTTTTTCCAATGATAATGACCCTGTGTGTCAAAATGACCTTCTTCAAGTTCCTCTTTCATATTGAAAGGTGTTATTGTTATCTGAAATAAGTAATATTTTATAAGTTTTTAAAATCCGTGCCACATTGCATTTGTTAATAGTTATTTATTTTATAAAACCCTAGAATGTTAACTATTAAGCTCACAGGCCACCTATGACAAGCCTAAATTTGCCTATCTAACATTTTAAGCATTCAAATTAAATGCATCAAAACCATCAAAATCTAATATAGAATGGAATCAAATGGTGGGTTGCTGCACCACCATCATCCAGTCCTATTGTAGTTGGTGTAATATCACTGCACTGCAACATCATTGCAGTTACAATTATAGTAATATGCCTAATACAAAAATGTTGTAGTGCTACTATTTTGTCACAATACAAAATTTAATTACTATTTGTAACTGCGTGTGGTATGGTGTCCGGCAGAGTAGAATAGCACCAACCCCTTACACTCGTGGGTGTCGTACAAGGCGACTAATGTTATCGAGGCAAAAGATAAAGAGTCTCCGTAGTCTGGAGAATGGGCAGCAGCGTTTTCCATTATTGTGTTTAAACACTGCGATCTCCAACCCGCCTGCCAAGCGTGGAGATTGTGGCGGTAGCCTCCCCTTTCATGGGAGAGGCCCTTGGTCCTGACTGTTGCGGGCTGTGATGATGATGATGATGATGATTTGTAACTGGACCCTGCTGAGGACCACTAATGTCATGGATCATCAAATGGAAATATCCTGACGTAACGCAGGTAGTATTACCTGATTATTTTACTTTGCTTTGCTTCACTCTAATAAGTGCTAGATATAGGTGCTATTGCTAATGTATTTTCACGAAGTAACTATGTTATAAAATAACGACAACATATAGGACACACAATCATAAGGACTGAGGGGGCGTCATGTGTCTTTTCATCAGTAGTTTCCCAATAGGAGGCATGCTGAGACAATAATATGTGTGGGGCCTACTAATATGCCACTTATCACCCATCTCAGCATTTATTCTAGTTAAGTTCCTGAGAGGCCATCCTATGAGCTAAAAAATTGCCTTGCACCTAGACGAACACAGACAAATAATCATATTCAATTTCAGATTATGTTACTCACTTCACCTTCCAGTCCTCCAACGCCTTCTTCCTCACCCTCGATATCATCAGCATTGAGAACGTTTCGTTTTTCTTCTTCAGCACCACTATCTTCTTCATCAGAATCTAAGGAATGCTTTTTCCCCTCCTTGCTTGATGACTGCTTTACCTTCTCGTTATCTTCAAATGCCACAGAAGCGGGTCGTTTTGACATTGTGTACAATTATTTCCTCGTCACAATAATTATGACACAAAATGCACTACACCCTAGTACAGTGTGGCACTACACAGTGAGCTAACTTGGGTCTGCTAGCAGTTCCAGCAGGCACGCACACACAGTTCCCAGATAGATCAGCAAAACATAAAAACAAGTAGCAAAAATACTTGAAAAATACAAAACGAACAATGAAATCAATTCGACAAAGTCAGTGACAGAAAGAGAGCCAAAGAGGATAGAAACACTCGAAGAGAACAAGCGATGCAAGCAATGGAATGCCATCGATGAACGATACGATAACTATACAGTACAGTCGAATCAATGTTAAAAACATCGATGTTACGATCACCAAAATTATCATCGTTCCTTTGATTTGGGGCCTTTATTATAAACTTGTTCAAAACCATCCAAGTTCAAACAGGCCTTTCTCATATTAGAATCGTACAATAAAATGCTTTTCGGTGAATGTTGAAAGATAAGTGATAACATACCTAAAATAACGTTTTTATCCATTTTAGGTATGGTAGCTCCTGATGCCAACAATTTTGTCATAAATCGAGAGAAATAGTTTATAATAAAATCGACAAAGGAGTATCTAAAGGATGTAAGAAGTCATCGTTATAGCAAGAATATTCGCAAATCACCATATTCATAAAACATTATATTATTCTAGTCTGACGCGGATGCTGAGGGAATGATCCCTGCCGATGATGCCGAGATGAACTACATAATTGTACTCTACTAGCTGACAGACGGTGACACTGACAGCTGGGTGGCTGTTGGTTTGTTGCTTGCCTTTGCTTGCCTGTATTTCAATATTTTCAATTCAAGTTACTTCGCTGAAATTAAATATTTGGACTTTATTCGGACTATAGTCCGAACAGTGTGTGAAAAATAATCCATAAACTTTTTAGAGCTCTAATTTCTGAGGCTTTAATATTTGTTGAAGTGTAGTAAGTGTAGCATTGATTCCAATCATTCAGATTACTATTTTTGCAATATCCAGCAAACTATTGTACTTACAGGCACTGGACTATTGCCAAAAGTAAAAAGGATCTTCATACTTGCTCCCAAGGATTGCTTGTTCCTGTGCTTGATTGGGAGACCATCAGTTATAGAACACAGGTAGTCAGTAAGAGCTGATAAAAGCGACTCACACCTAACTGACTGTACCTGACTAGACAGCTGCTTAATAGGTCCGTACCATCCCAAATGCATGGACATGGTTAATTCTTACTGAGCTTTGATGCCAACCATTTGTGAGGTAATTTCAATTATTTTTGAGGCTAATTTCCTTGCAGACAGTACCTACAGTACACCTGGTTGGAACATGGTTCATCAGATTGTGCCACACTAAGGACATAAGGATCATTGTTTTCTGTGATGTGAGCAGGGGATTGTAATACCTATTGAAACATAGATCTGTGGTTATTACCAGAACCTAATTTAAATTACAGACAGGGTAACATTTAATGGTTACAAATTTGAGACAACCAAATGACTCAGCTTGAAGGTATTTTTTGGATATTGTAGTACCTAGTAAATATAGTGCAGCGCTGGCTAGGCACTAAAATAATTAATGATCACAGGCATGGGGGAAATATGTTTGTTTCTAGCACTTTTATCAAATAATTTATATTTATTTCTGTTTCAGGATTCCTGTAACTAACATTTCACTGTTGTCACGGGTGATTAACAGCCTCACAGGCAAAAAAATATTAATGGCTACGTCAAAGAAAATTGGGAATGATAGTCTTAATTTTAACAAGTAGGTCCAAATAATATTTAGAATTATTTAGCATTGATTTTTATAAGCCTTAGTTTTTATTAAAAATGTAATTTATTCTATGTTACAGAATAAAAGGTGAAAAGCTTATATATCCAGCTGCATCGAGAAATCAAGAACCTATTTTACAAGTCCTTAAGAGGTTTATGTTTTGTGACATTGAAGGTGTAGGAGAAGGAAGTCCGTTATTTGTTGAAATTGCATCTGGGTCGGGCCAACATGTTGCATATTTTGCACCTCATTTTCCTGGGGTTAGATTTCAGCCAAGTGAAGTGGAGGAAAATTTATTTGGAAGTATTAGCTACTATGCTCAAAATTGTGAGACAAAGAATATACTACAGCCTCAGCTGATTGATATACAGACTAATTTAAGTAATTATGGTTATGAAGAATGTAGTATTGATTATATGTATTCTGCTAACATGATCCATATTAGTCCCTATGAATGTACTATCGGACTCTTTGAAAATGCTGGGATTTTCCTAAAAAATGATGCACTCATGATCACTTATGGACCTTACAGCAAAGATGGTTTAATCACACCAGAAAGCAATGTCCAGTTTGAAGCATCTTTAAAGTCCAGAAACCCGCTGTGGGGTCTAAGAGACATAGCAGATTTAATTAACTTAGGTAAACAGAACAATTTGTCGCTTATAGATACTGTAGAGATGCCTGCAAATAATAAAACTTTAATATGGAAGAAATGTTTATAGGTAAAATCTTACTAAATAATATTATTAATCAATTATATCTACAGATATAATGCTTAATCATAGAATTGATGTCACCACGTGTCATCCATGGTGCCCCCAAACCACACCATTTTTTATGTACGATTTAGTGTTCTCATCAAGTGTGTAGACATGTATTCACTTTAACTTATATTTATATTTTGTAGAAGCTATTAAGAATCAATATTATGATATAAGCATGTGCCGAAATATAGATGCTTACATGTACTCAAAATAGTGTAGTACCTATAGGTACCTACTTTATTAAAAAAAAATTTGCTGTATTGTCGGTACCTATATTAATAGTAACCATAGGTACCAAATAACACATGAACAGATAATAAACCGCGGACAGACAAATAAAGAGATAGACAGAAACTATGTTCCTTGTTTTACTTGATTACAGGAACGGTACTGCCGAGCTCCAATTGCATGATACCACCCCTCTGGAATGACGTCACAACATCATCACAGCCCGTAACAGTCCACTGCAGGACTAAGGACCTCTCCCACGAAAGAGGATGTGATGCCATAATCTCCACGCTTGGCAGGCGGGTTGGAGATCGCAGTGTTATAAATATAACAATGGAAAACGTTGCTGCGCATTTCCCAGCCTACTCTCTAGACGTTTTGCTTGTACGACACCTACGCGTTTAAGGGGTTGGTGCTATTCTACTCTGCCGGACACCACACGGACGCATCCACACGACAGACCATGCATTTCGGATATTCTGTGACGTCATTCAAGAAGGTGTTATCATACGTTTGGAGATCGGCGGTGAGGCTGCAGAACTCTAAAATCGGGTGCGGGGCGGCGGCGGAAATGATAAGATTCTATTTGACCTCCATTTCTTACTAACTCGGATAAGGAACATCAGCAGTGCCTAGACACCTTTTCATCTCTGTCCCGCCCGTGATTATCGGAAATACAATGCACATTCAGACGACTGAATAAGTAACGCTGATCCAATTTGGTCGGTCAGGTACCCCTAATGTATAGAAGATGCAGCGGTAAAGTAAAGAGTGGCGAGATTTAATGAACCACTTTGTATTTTCTAACTATGTGGCGAGCTTAAATAAAAAAAAAAACGGGTGCCTGGGTTTAAAACTTAAGGTGGTGGTGTTGAATCTTTCTGTTGTAAAAATTATTAAGATATGGCTGTACGGACTTTATTCTTCTTGCCGGAGTGATTTAAAAAAATAAACGTCATTGTTGTCATGTCATTCTAGAAAGGGATGCTTAAAAGTGTATCTCGCAGGTATCGAGATAATCGAAATCGAAGTTTATTATAATTAGCTGGAGGAACTTCATGCGCTTGACTTCGTCATAGCAACTTATGCTAAAATATTTTACATCGTATCACAACTGCAGCCCATATTAGTGGAGAGTTTTGCCATATCTCCACCCCAAATCCTGGATCATGGTGTGCTTTCGTGAGCGAAGAAAAATGTGCCTAGGCTAAAATATTTCACATTGTATTACAACTGCAGTCCATATTAATAGAAGGTTTTGCCATATCTCCACTCTAAATCCTGGATCTTATGATTATCTCGGTTATCCGATAGAGCGTCTTTCGCAGCAAATGTCTCGCGTGAGATCGCGATTTGTGGTATGAGCGAGTGATATGGTGATACGACGTTACGAGATTTGGGCTTAGGCTAAAATGATTATTTTTAATATTGATTGGTATTTGATGAGACTGATAATAATTTTTACCATTCGAATAACATTTGAAATTCATTCATTCAATTCATGAAAATTTACCAAACATTTCATAATTTACCATTCCCAATTTCAAAAATTGTATGAGTTTGTCCAAGCAGCATACTATTTTCTTCTTTCTCTTAATTAATGGCTATAAGTATATCGCATTCGCGTTGATATAGCCAATGAATATAGTATATAGTATATAGTCAAGTGATTTGTAAGTATTCATCGTTTTATTCTTAGTTTAATTATTAAATTCGGGCAACATACCGTTCCCACGGTGTCATAAATAATAATACTGTAGGTTATTCTTGAGACATCTCAAAAGCCGATACAGGTGCTTTTTATAGCATTCCTCATAGTGCAACTGAGCAGTTATTTGCTACGCGTAGGTAGGTACACGTAGGTTACTTTAGTAAGTACTTATGTGAATCAAAACCTGAAATACGCAAAGAATGACGAATTCTAAAACCCACGTGTGCACTTAATGGTTAGTGCTTTGCACTGGAGCAGAAAAACCGGAGATTGATTATACCGGATAAAATTGGTTATTGTTCGAAAGTACCTACTACCATTCACAATAAAATTCATCATTCAGAAACGCTCGAGACGATAAAATCGCGTTTTCTAATAAGTAAAAATGAATAATCTCAACTGGTCAATTAGATTAGCCTAAGTATATTTTGTGACCAAATAGGTTTCATCACCACAGCCCGTAACAGTCCACTGCAGGACTTAGGGCCTCTCCCACGAAAGGGGAGGTTATTGCCATAATCTCCACGCTTGGCAGGCGGGTTGGAGATCGCAGTGTTTAAATATAATAATGGAAAATGCTGCTGCCCATTTTCCAGACTACGGAGACTCTTGATCTTTTGCCTCGAAAACATTAGTCGCCTTGTACGACACCCATGAATGTAAGGGGTTGGTGCTATTCTACTCTGCCGGACACCACACGGCCAAATAGGTTTAGTGACAACATTTACAAAAAAATTCAAATGTCTCCCTTTTAAATTAATATTATGCCTTGGTTTTGATTTCTTCTTAGAATCGTGTTGTATCTACGCCAATTACTTAATTTTTTTAAACTATTTTCTCTTTTTATTTGACTATCAGAAAACGTCCCATTCTTCGGAAAGTCACCGGTTTTTTCGGAAACCGGTAAAAAAAACCGGAGCTCAAGTTTTGCTAGCCAAAAACGTAAAAGAATCTATGATATTCTATATTGGACGAGGTAATTCTTTTTAACACACTATGCACGAAACACCTATCATCGACTTGTCTGTATCGATTTTTTAATTTAATTGACAAGAATATACTAGCCAAGGTTACATCACTAACACAGTTCGTGACAGACGACAGTGAGATATGTATGAATGCAGTGATGCCAGACCGTGGGCAATTGCCCACGCCATGGGCAATTTTAGGGTATTTTTGAAAAAAGAGCAAAAAGGGCGGAAAGTTCTTGGAACACGAAAAATATGGGCAATTTTCGAAAAATAGCCACATTTAGCGAAATTTGATATTCGTACGTATAGCGCTCGTGGTTCACGGTTCACATCAGGGCTAACTTAGCGTTGGAGACAGACAAAATTTCTTTAGAGGGTGAGTTTGAAAAGTGAGTTTTGAAAAATTTTGACCCTACACGTTAATCAACAGTCACTTCGGTTATCTATCTATCGTAAACTGTCTAAACCATTGAGGTACCATTTTCAAGACCCAATGAATAATTGTTTTACCATTTTTTGAGTAAATAAGCGAGTTTTATTGAAAAACATGAAAATGGGCGATTTTGGGTCCAATAGGGCAATTTTAACAACCTTTGTGGGCAAAAGTACTGAACTCGTCTGGCAGCACTGTTTGAATGTCTGGATGACAGCTCACGCCTCGCAGGAGTCTTGTTTTGTTTTCTATTATCTTTCTACTCTCCTTCCTTTCTGTGCTGTGACTGTTTATTTACATAATATTTGTTTGTGTAAACATTCGTGAGAAACGTGCTAATACGTGGGTGTCTGTGTAAAAGGAACTCAGACATTAGACAGAGGCAATCTATTATCCAATATCTTCACCTCAACATCACTCACCCATCGACTCATCACAAAATTTAACATAATAAAATTATGACCACGCAAAAGCCTCAAGAAGAAGAAATCTGAAGAAGAGTAATATTTGAGAAATTACCCAAATGTTTGTACTGAATCTCAAACAAATCCAATTTCTCTGAAGTATCGTCGATTCAATTCAAGAGAAACCTATTGAAAAAGTACGATATATTGTAATAAAGTTACAATTTTGGTAAAAAGATGGATTCTTTTGATAAAGAGTTCGTCACAGAGTTATTTTTAGATACAGACAGTGTCTCAATTATGAACAGATTGGTGGTTGCTGTTGCTAATGTTGTCAATGAAAACAGTGAAAATGTCTCTTTGATGACTGATATCTTGAAGAAAGAACATTCTAATGCCATAGAAGTTGTTGAGGATGAAACTGAGTCACCAGGAAATTCGCCCTTGCCATGTAAACGAAGAAAATTATTTTATGAACAAACAGTTCTGAATTACACCGATGAAGAATACCTTGAAAGATTTAAAATGAGGCGAAGCACTGTTCAGGTATATACTTGGTTGAATTAATCCAATCTGATTATACTGTGACTAGCAAATTTAACATAATTGTAGATATTAAAAAAAATAATGATGTGATTCAGTTAAGGTTTTGTAGCTTTGTTAATATATAACCATAAAGAAAAGAAATTTAATCTTGTGGAAAAAATATACAAACCTTGAAACCATTCCATTTTACCAAACAAGATTCTCAATCTGTGTGATTTTCTCTGTGAGGTGTGTGTATTTAACCATGACGTTTTCTTTTTCAGATGATGATTAATTTTCTACAAAAGCACATGAAATTGGGAACCACAATAGTTTCATTAGATAAAAAAGTACATGTTTTTATATACTTGCTGACAAGTGATGCATCCTATGCCGATATTGGTGCTTTGTTTGAAATGCACAAATCTTCAGTGGCATATGTTATTCACGAAATTGCATCATTACTAGCTGAACAAAGATATAATTTCATAAATTGGCCTTCCGTTGAAGAACAACATATTACTCGAATAAAAGTGAACAGTAGATTTAAATTTCCAAACTGTGTGGGTTTTATAGATGTTTGCCGTTTTACTGTTGGCTCTAAAAGAAATAAAAAAAGGAAGCCAGAAACTGTTCAACTTCAAGCTGTTTGTGATGAATCATTGCAATTCATTGATGTTTATATCAGTGATTCAGGCCATATTAAGAAAAATAAATTATTTAAAGAGAGCCCTTTATCCAAAGAGTTAAAGAATTTTATTGATTTCGAAAATCATATATTAGGAAACTCTGATTATAAACTTAAAAATAATTTAATTGTTCCATTCAGCACGGAAGAAGTATTGACAAATGAAGAAATGAAGTTTAATGAAATACATTGGAAAGCCCGAAGTTACATTGGCCATGCTTTTGAATTATTAAAGGAGAGATTTTCCAAGCTCAACCATATTGACATAAATAAACCAGACTATATCAATACTCTGATATACGCAGCTTGTGTTTTACATAATTTTGTTCTGACTCATGAGGGATGTCCAGAGGTGAAAGATGAACCAATCATTTGTGATGATGGTGTTACCATCGATACCACTATTGTTCAAACACCAGAAGAAAAAAGGCAGTTTTTAAGTAACTACATAAATTATATAGACAGTACTTGAACAATATTCTTGCAGTGGGTATGCGAAAATCCAATTTAGCCAGAGAATCTGGTTTAATTTCTGCTGCCACATTGATTTGATTGAAATGGTAACATTTTAAAAATATGATTACACAAATAGCGGGGCCACTATTTAGTAATAATCTGTGGTTCTGCATTTTTGTTACATGAAACCCAAAGAACTTGGACCAGGAGATGATTGTAGAAGTTAAACGATTGTAGAAGTTAAACAATTGTAGAAGTTATAGATGACAGTTACTGCTTTCTAGTGGGCTGTCTGATGTTTTGTCACCAAGTTGTATATTAAAAAGTTACGAGTAATGTATTTTTTTTATACTCACTTTTTTATGTATATAATTTTTTTAAATCAATATTGCCATATGAAAGTAGGTATAGGTAGAAAGAAATCATAACAAACATTATTATAATAATACTTATAATTTCTCAACTATCATGAAAAATGATAAAATTCCTAATGTATTCCATTTATTTATCATTATATAAAAAACATAAATAAACATTTATTTTAACTGAATGTACATTATGGATGATTTTGGTAATAACAGCAGTTCTAGTTACATTTTTCGAATATAATTTGCCTATCAAACAGTAAAATATTTTATTCATAATACCTACCATCATACTAGATTTCATATTACAATAATATCAATAGATTTATTTTCTATAGATAAGTAACTGTATTATTTACAGGAAAAACATCAGCTTAGCTTAATAGACTTTAGTTTGATTCACGGTGGGAATACTTGCTAATTTTATTATCTGGTGGTTACATCAGCCTAATTTCGTAAAGTACATATATATAGGTAGGTACACAGATCTCATTTTTATTTATTGAAAGCTTATAAAATATAAGTAGACAAGATTAACTGATCAAGAATTATTTTCAAAATATTTAAAATTATATAAGTGAAAATTTATGACCAGTAAAAGGGATTCACAGGATAAAATTGGGATATTGACAAAAATATATCAGATAGGATATACCTGAATGCAATACAATATGAAATTCACCAAAAACATAAGTATAAAAATTATTTCCTTCAGATATTTATTCTAGCTAACTGAAGTATTGTGAAATGAAAGTGTCGTTAACAGACTATTAACAGATTATTTAATTATTTTTCCCAATGTATCCTAAATTAGGCACTAAATTGGCAACCTACAAGGCACTATGCTCTTAGCACAGCAATCAAATGCTTAATTTTACAATAACGTTTATATTGTAACAATATTTCAACATTGTTTAGGTACGATTTTAAAATGGACCTGGATTTTCTCCACAAACATTGTTTCGCAATGTAAATCTGAAAAATAAATGTTGTTTTGTACCTATCCAGATATTTAGACCTCGCTACAGTAATAACAATTTCTTTTAGCGCCTCGATTATAAATGTAGCACATTATATACAAATTTATTTATATTTACAAATTAAAGCTGTAGCAGCTTTATTTCTACATATGTATTTAGAATATGGAATGTAGACCTACTGATTTCAATACTGAAGTGTTGAATTTGCCACTGTACCTAATGCAACGGGGCTATTTCACTGGCATTCAGTATTGAGATCCTCCCGTATGGTTCTCCAGAAATGTATACGCTGGAGTTATCTTCATTAACAATCTAGCTAATGTAAATGCAATCATGAATGCTCGAGCATACAACAAGTTAAATAGTTCTGAGAAATACTGTACAGTTTTGACAAAAACATTATTTACAAGGTTCAGTCTAGCGTCGCACATCGCACTGCTGGATTGTCCGCGCCGATCGGCGCACGCGTCGTGGCACTCGCGCACTCGTGTCTATCACTTCGTTATAGAGCCGTACATGGTCTGTTTCGGTAAATTTCAAATGTAAGTCTTTTTCACTTTCTGCAGGGTGCCGCACTTGAGGTCCTTGTCGAGTGACTCGGTGGAGTTCCGCAGGTCGAGCGTGCGGTCTTTCCCGAGTTCGATGCGCAGGTTGTCCTGCTTGGCCAGCGGGCAGACGTTGGCCACCATGTTTACGTTCTTGGAGCGCGCGGGCAGGTACGCGGAGTTGGCGTTCAGCGGCGTCTCCAGGGGACTCAGTCTGCAAAAGGGCACATGTGTTCTTATGTGCGGTATACGTAGGTGTTATTTAGTTGCAATTTGGTATGTACATAGTGTAATCCTGGCATAGTTGCAACTAGTTGATACAGTTGTTGTATTCGAAGAAGTATAACTTATTCATTCATAGGTACATATTCATAACAAATTTATTTTTGTATTAACGATATAATATTTTGTGCAATAGGATTGCTATTTTAAATGATTGTTGACTAAAAGGTGCATTAGGTACAAATGCCGACTAGTGATCAAGCCGAAGATGTCGCAGCAACTCAAATACTAGTGCACAAAGTAACAAGGGTGTAAAAAGAATTCAAAGTGACAAAAGTGACGGAGTCACGGAATTTTTACTACTTAACGACCACTTGGACCAACGGGAAGTTATAGAAACTTGCCTGGAAAAGGAAAACTACGGTGTAAATGAACACTGAATGCTCTAATAGATTAATTTGGATTGTCAGACCTTATTGGGAAAAAGCAGGGACACTTACCTATTTAAATGATTGTGTTGTTCATTGAAGGGTGAGGTATCGGTAAAAAATGGGTGCCGAAATCGCCGTGAGAAGAGGTACCCGATAACGAAGCCAACCATCAGCGTGACGAGGCACGACGCCACCACTGCCGTCAGCAGCGCCTGCGCACTGTAGATATTGCTGTCGGCCGCTTCCACCGTGAGTAGATCTAGACAAAAAATATATCATATTACCCTTAGTTGCATAGAGGAGCGCTGGTGGCCTAGTGGTAACGATATCCGACTCGCAATGCGAGAGGCACCGGTTTCAAATCCCACTGCCGCCATGTACCAATGACTCTTTTCTGAGTTATGTATATTAGTTGAATACTAACCGATGCTCTTACGGCGAGGTATAATATCGTGATGAAACCTGCACATTCAGGCGACTGTAACCATGCTCCAATATGGTCAGGTTCCCCCGGTAGCAGGGTCACGGAGGTCAGATGGCCCTCGCTCCACTGTAATTACCTGATCTGATAAATCCTGGATCATGGTCTAGGCGGACCCCGGGCCGTAGCGCGAGAGCACAACCGCGACATTAACGCCAAGATGATGATGATCATAGCCATAGTTGCATAGACGTTGTTGATGGGTTACAAATTATAGTAATTTCTTACAATATGGTTAGGTAAGGGACCGGTGAACTTCCGTGTCAGCAATTAGCAAATTTTGGTATCGCTTTTTATATAGTACTTTACTTAGAATTAGGTAAGTAGAAATTAGCTAACAGCTACTTGGAAATAGTTGGTAAGAATAGACAGTACACAACAAAATAGTCGGTAAGTATATTACCTGTTTCGTGTTTATTGTTATGTGCATTTTTATCATCGGCTAAGATGTTGTTTTCCATGTCTTCTATTATTATTTCATTTTGGATATCGTCTACCTTCTGTCGTATCTCTGTCTCGGAGTGAATTGGTTTCTTTGTTCCCTGGTTCCTATTACTATGATGACGATCGCCCGCAGGACGGGCTGGCAACTTATTACATATTTCAGTCTTTCCATACTCTACATTCTGTAGATATCTCTCACGAATCGGATATTGCATATTTCCGACCCAAGAGCATTGTTGTTGTTCAGAATCCCACGCGCAGTGTGGATCTTGCAGTGCAACACATTCTCTGTAAAATTACCAAACAATGAGTAATTATAAATTAGCGTATGAATTTAAAGAACTTGAAGAATAGATACTCCCTTAGATCGACTATCTGCTTTAAATATGAAAATTGGGTAGGTAATAAAAATATTAAATTATTCACCTGCACGATTGCACCTTTCCGCATTGCGCTAAAGCTACGGCTTTTATGATGTCGTCAGAAGCGACGATCAATTTCTCAGTCGTAAGGGCCACATGCATCTGCTTGACCGGCTGGCCGGGCGGCAGCACCTGGACCTCTGAGATCACAGCAGTTCTTACGGGGTTTCTGCTGTATTCGTCTACACTAGAATCGAAATCTCCCTCGTTGGAAGCAACATTCACAGCCTTGATTACTTTGCCATCGTCGGTGCCCACGTACATCACATCATATTTATGACCATTCATGGCTTGAACCTGCGGATGGACGGCGATGGAAGAAAATCTGTATTGAAGACTAACTCTAATCAGGATCGGTCGTGCCAGGAACGACGGGACAGCTTTATCCATTAGTGGATGTGTTTTTACGAAATTAACTGCAGGCTCTGAAAGCATGCGGCTGTCCTCTACGCACGAGCCTGGCCTTGGTTCAGGTACTTTCTCTTTTAATAGTGGAAGCCAGTTGGAGTTCATGCTTTCTTGGCCCTTGAACGATCCTTCGAATGCGTCCAAGATATCCCTCATCGCAAACGCGCACACTGCCGAACCACCTATTGCGTTTTGAGGCGTAGTGAAGACTGCGTAAACAATATCATTTCGACTGGCGCCGCTGCCATAAATTCCATTTATTAGTTCAGTTGTTGCCTCTGAAAAGTAGCACAGTAATGTTCAATATTTATTCACAAGAATAAAATGTAGGCACCTATTTAATTTTACATTCTTATCTACCATACTTACGTATTTCGTCAAAGTAGAACGGATATTCCCCAGGTATGGAACAATTGAGTCGTGTTTTTAAGAAGGAAGTCCACTTCTCGCTAAATATGTGCGAACCCCCTTTGTCGTTGAGGCAGACCCTCGCGACTCTCGAATACACAGCCTGTTGAATACAGTACAATAAGTAATTCCCTTCGACTAAATAATTATTTAAGTATAATAAGTATTGATTGATTCACATTTATGTTTTAAAAGGATAAATAACTCATAAATACTGACCTTGCCACAATTCATGTATTCCACCGCAGTTTCGCGGTAAAAGAAGTAAACGTGGCTGGTGGAAGCCACGGCTCCCACGAACGAGGGGTCATTGAGTAACCGAAGGTCTGACCGCTCCGTCCGCACCGGCTCCCGGTATATTAACGGGTCGGTGCCGGAAAAATCTGCTGCAGTCGCGGTGTATAATTTGCCATCTGAAACAGCGTTTATTGTTATTTAGGCTCGTCCTGTTTAATTTAGTCTTGTGATTTACCTGGGTTTAATTTAGTCTTGTGATTTAATAATACCTTTTTACACAGTGAAGTCTGAGCTGGTTTAGTTTATACAGTTCATTAAATTACGTTCATGATCGCGCAACGTTGGAGCAAATAAGGAATCGGGCACAATTGATTAGTTTCGTTCCACATTCGTATTATGTTACTTATAATCCGTTAATGCAGTTCATCTCATAATTTGTAACTGTATTCGGACTTTTGGCGTATTTATGTGCAAAACTAACGCTGTGCATGTAACATTACGCGACCGGTTCTCGGAAACCATTACTTGGAACCGTAAAGGCAATAAATCGATCTGTATCGCGGGCGCGCTTCGTGCGCGGCTCAGCCCACGTCGGGAGATGCCCTCCGCGTCGTGCATCTTCCGACGATCATCGCTGTGCGCATGATCACGTGCAACCAGGAAATTGTTTCACTGGCAATTAAAGGTCAGGCGGGCGTCTATTGTTCTAAATTTTCTTATATAAATAAGCAACTTCAGTATGGGTTACTTTTCCGCTCGCGGCTTCGTTCGCTTATAATTCGGTTATCTATATCTACCTACATGAGCTCGTAGAGAGGAATGAAATTGAATTAGATAGCCTAAGTTTTGTTCTGTTGAGTAATAACACTATACTGTAAAGTTCATCTAAATTCAGTGCGTGAAAGAGAAAAACATACACAGACTCTTTGGCGTCTAAATCTGTAATAAATAATAGTGGAATATTTTACCTGTAAATATGGCGGTGGAGTTGTGCCCCGGGTCATAGGGACACCGGCCGGAGCCGTCGAACTCTTGCAATGGCTGGTCGTAGGAGTCGCGCGCGTACCACCGGCACAGTGGTTTGAAGGCATTGGTGCCACAGACCATCAGTTTGCCCTGCGTCCGCGCAGCCACGCGCGGGTAGTTCTGACACTCGTCCGCGGACTTGCCCTTCAGCTGACATAACTCCCTGTGTGCGTCGGTCGACTGCCAAATCAATTTCTGGTGACAAAAGAAATAACTTTCTTAGGAACATTCACTATTTTATCTCAAACAGTCAATATGCTCCGATACGGCCGAAAGTCCCAAGGCTATCCCTATTCCATTCATTTGTCACGTAAATTGCAAAAAAGAGGAGCGAATAACAAAAGTCACGTAAATATTACACGAATTCAATTTGGGCCGAATTCGGGTGTCTTGCGCCTTAATAAGTGCCTACTTTCTTGGCATAATAAATAAAAAGAGAGGCGTTATTTCGTCTAATTTCCAGAATTTGCAAGGGGCGGGAGTCGTGGAAGCACTTAGAACTTATGGCGTGGTAATGTGGAACTTGTGGAAGTGGAGATACGAGTCTAATTTGTATCGTGAATCGACGTGCAAACTAGTTGATTTGTAGTGTAGGTAATCAGGCTGATGGATGACCGGTTTAGCGTAAGGTATTAAATCAATTGCGAGCAAGACCAGTCGCTACATAATTTCGACACGCTTGTGAGCTACGCTGGTATTAAAATGGGACAGTCATAGGTACATTGTAAAAGTAAACCGGTGTTGGTGATTTTTGTAACGACTGTTAGGTACGAAAGTAGTTATATTTTTTTTAATATCTGCACAGCTAGCACAAGTGTGCTCTCGCGAGCGGTAAACGAGAAAAGGCGCGACAGATACTGCTATCTGTTTAATCATAGTTTTGAGAGAAGGAAACAAACGCTCTCTCACGGCCTGAGCTGTGTCTCGGGCGTACTTGTGCTAGCCGTGCTGCTTGCCGGATTTATTTACTTTACAAACTTTCTTTCGTAGACCGTAGCACCCTCGTAGCACTCTTTTTTTGGCGACATCAGTAGAATAATACAAGCGACATGCAGAGAGCATGGTAGACTTGTTTGTACAAATAATCGATATTATAATAAATTGAGGCTGTAAAAAGAACTAACGCGTTAAACGATTAGTATTCCGCTGCCGCAAAGTGGACGCAAACCTTGTGAATAATTCAACGCACCATAGTCAACGCAACTCGTTATAAATGTGACATGTAATTTAAATTTAAATATTAAGCATCACGATCCAGTTGACGAGAGAAAGACCATAAAGGCATATAACTATTCAGTACACATATTTTAACTTACACTATTGTTCGGAATCACGTAACGTCACGTTTAGGTAGGTACTAGCCATTGTTACTCGCAGACTTAAACTTTTTTAAGCTTTACTAATCCTTGCGAGATACGCGAAATCGGTTTATTGACAAGGTGTAGACTATCGACATACTGACTTGTACGAGAATACCGGTCATTAAATAGAAAATAGATCTAGTTAACCTAGTAGAAAATTTGGGTAGATGCTATTAAGATCAATTTATCGGTACAGTGGTATCATAGAGAAAAAAACACTACGTACAAGTGGTATGTTACTATTTATGTTTCTGGAGAGGCGAATGTAAACACCGCCGGCTTGTACCTACACATACCTACGGTTGGTTTTGACGAGTAAAACTTTAGCAATATGCTGGAGATGGCCACGCGCCAAGTATCCCCTCGTTGGCGCACCGTCTGCTTAGTATTTTTATTTCATGCGCACATTGTGAGCCATTAATCGCACTCTCGTCTGGATTATACGGAATTGGACTCGCCGCGGTACCTGGTTTTGTATTATTGTCTCTATAGCGGTGAACGAAAAAAAAACGATAGGTTTAAAAAGAATGACGAGCGAAGTGATTTGCTTCGCTCTAGGCACGGACGACGAAGATGTCCTCTGTGCTTACGCTGATATTGTCTTCCTACGTCATGACAAAATTTTTACAAAGGCAAGAATTGTTATAGTACATTTTTTAATACATGACGAATTTGAACAAAATACAAGTAAAGAAAACTCACTCTGTATGTGTCAAGTCAATGATTACCAAGACTGTGTACAGTCATTCAATGAATTAGTCTGATCATACCAACTTGGTCAGCTTATGACTTTGACAATTACATAATTGACTTTCAATAATTTGTATGAAATATTTACTTATGATGCACTAGACTTGTTAACAGCCAGGGCAATAACCATTTGGGCTACTTGCCAGCTAGGTCATGAACGTGCGACGTCTGGCAATAACAATAATTAATATGCAAGGACAAACTGTAGCAGTAAGTAGGTATATAGGCTAGCCACACATGTGAGCTCACTGAGGCGTATGCATTAGGATAGTTTACAAAAGTACGATAGGAATTAAGTAGAACGGTAAGCGGAACAAAGTCTGTGTTCCCAATATAAAAGCGTATCGGAAAATAATTTTATGCGTCTTTGAAAATAAACAATATGTCGTCTGAAATGGGTCGTATCGCACCTAAGAATAAATAAATAGTGTATCGGGAAGCCAACGCTGGAGTTGTTTGTGTTGCGATACGTAAACCTGTATTGCGATTTGCGTCTGCGATATCGCACGACGCTAGCGTGTCGCCGACCGCCACTCACTTTGACAAAAACTGCAAGCGTATCAATCTAGAGCTACCGCTACATTATCAAGTGGCCCCCATTTTGAACAAATAACAAATTGATAACCCATACAGCGATTTCTAAAAGCATTAGGAGCATAAAAAGATAACTTAGACTGACGATGCCAAAAAGATTAGCGTGGCACCAATCGCAGTGATTAGCTGTGTTTTTGTGTCGATGGTAAGCGGCGCGGGCAGATTCATATCAGTCTGATAATTTTAAGGTGTCCGTTATTCACATTGCACGCATCCATTTTCAGCTATTTGATACTACTTAATGCTTTCTTCGTGTTCATATTAAGTAGGCAATCAACTGGTCCCACAAGAATTTGACCCGCCAGTCTAGTTATTCGACCACAGTCCATTTTGAATAGGTCATTAGTTCATTACATTATATTTTATTAATTATGAAATTGTTAATGGTTACCTGTTCCTTGTTCTCCGACAAGTCGTACAGGCTCAGGTTGTAGATGGTGTTCCTGTAATTGAATAAACACATTTATATAAACATTTACTTAATGGGCGCAATTATGCATTCACATAGCAGCGATGCCTAGTCGCGACCCGGCCAATGTGCTCTTCCGAAACAGGTACCTACATAACTTGATATTCTCCAGGGAGCTATATATGGAAATTGCCCTATTCGATGCTAATTTTACGTAATCGACACATTTAACGTTTGAGTGCGGCATTACGAATTAATTTTGGAACGGTGTGCTAAGCTCCCATATTTAACTCTAGGTAAGTAGAATGTATGCTTGTAATGCTATATTTGTTATAGCTCTACACATTTGAAACCTGAATGTAAAAGTAAAAATAAGTCATATTCACTCACCTTCCACCGACTATAATTGAGAAGTCATCTTTGTCTAAAATTCTGAAATGGTCCGGTGCCATCGCGTCGCCGACGAACGGTTCGGAAACTTCATCGTCTGTAACAAACCAATTCATTAAAACTTTATTACGGTCACTGTGGCTCTATAGTGGGTAAAGTAAGAGCATTCTGAATTAGGTACTTATAAAGTTGTAATATTGATGAATGAGAGAACGAGCATGGTGGGCACTAGAATGAGTTGGCATGACCTGCTATTTGTGCAGCTAGCGATCCTTTTATTATCCTGTCCGTTATATTCAGTGACAGCCTTCCAGCCTTCCCGTTTTATACTTCTTTCGGACTCATCACTAAAATCAAATTCGGCAGTGAACGCTACCATTCTGTTGTTGATCAAGCTCTATGTTATCGTTCAAGGGGTGGGTGTTTATAAACATTACTTCCCTCTAAGGTTTTGTAGGTTTGGAAATTTCTAAAACTTGTTTTCTATTAGAGCTGATATTTTACATTTGAAAATGTGTACTTAATCGTATCTAATTTAGTTTTTTGTTTTCTGTCTGCGATTTCTTTTAGTTCAGATCACACGGACAATATTCCCATTGTGAGGCGATTAAACGACAATGGCTGTTTGCGATTTCATAACAATTGGTGGAAAATTCTCACGTGTCGACTCCGAATCACGACGCCCGGTGGCGCACACCTGCGGTTGCGGTTCCGAAAAATTCGTGGGTATTTTACGATGACAATAAATCCGAGGTTGTAAAAATACTGGCCAGGTAGAGATGGAATATAAAGCTTTAATTGCACATCGCAGGCTCTGTTAGACCCTTACTACGTAGGTATTAAAGTTGTTCAATTGGATGTTTAGAAGTTAAAATATTACTTCGTTAACATAACGTTAACATTAGTTAAATTTATATTAACGAACTAATCTTAAATTAAAGTCTGATCTTATCCTACTAAATTCTGGTGAAAATATATGAAAATACACGGTCTATCTATGTCTAGTGTTACCCCGACCAAACACAAAATCAATTTAAAATTACGTCTAAAGTTATTATCGTACCGTATTTTATTCGCGCGTTGGCGTCCGGCATCCATGCTTGCGCCGTAGATGCCAAGACAAGGAGGACCGCGCGAGCGACGGCCATTTTGATTTAACACCTTCGTTCTACGCGCGCCATCTTCCGCCCGCACCCTGTAACAAAACAAAATAAATATTAGAATCAAAATTCAAACAAATAAATAAATTAATGTGATGAGACAAATTATGTAAGTACTGTAGAGTAGACAGCGATTTATATTTTACTAGCTGTCCCGCTGCGACTACGTTCACATGTTGTCCTTCCTTATAAAACTTCCTCTTGAATCACTATATCTATTGTTGAAAACCACATTAAAATGCGTTGCGTAGTACAAAAGATCTAAGCTCACATACGTACATACAGAGGGACAAACGGCGGGAAGCTACTTTGTTTTATTTTATGTAATAAAGAAGTCCCCTGGTGCTCAGAAGAACTACAAGCATATTTTATAAGTCTATAGCTAGATTAGAGACAACAGTGCCACTCTTCATAGGTACTAAATATTGATACAGATTATAAAGAAGACTCTACCTACTGTATCATTAACATATCCGTCCCCGCTGGCAATGTTAGCGGAATATATGTCGTTTACGTTTACGCGTAACAGCGGCAATAAAAAGAAACATGTGCTGGGAACTAAGATGGGTCTTATAAAAAGTTTAATGCAGATCGAGTTAATAAAGTCTTTATTATCGAATGTGGGTGTTACAGGTAGGTATGCAAGCAGTAACGCAAGTTCTCGGTCACACGGGACGCCGTACGCGCATCCGCACGCAGGCAGGATCCGCAACGGCTGGATACTTCTTTTTGCATCATTTAACTAGATCCTGAGATCGTGAGAAGCAAAACCCGATTGTCTTGAATCGTGAACGTAATCCAAGCGACTCCCGCTCTGTGAAGTTATCCGTTTTTATTCGTTTTATTCTCCGATACAGTTTTTATCCCTTCATAGGATATTTTATTTTACTGCTTCTTCTAACTGAAAAAACCGCCTGTGGGTTTGGTTTTGTTTTAGTCCAGTCGCAGGTACCTGTAGGCATAGTTTTTATTATGAAATACTTAATATTCAACGAGACCTAATATGTAAATGATTTTCTTTTTCACATCACCTCTAATATATATATACTAACGATGTACTGTGTTATTATTAGCTAACTAGTTTGTTTTATAATAATTCAGAGGTTAATTAACTTAGATAAACTTTAGAGTATATCGAGGAGAATAACACGAAATGTGGGCGGCGATAATAATTTATTCACGTGAAGCCTCCTATGCGATCATCGTTTATTTAGAATAAAGTCTTTTACGCCTTTACATAATGATGTTGCTTTATTGTTGCTAATAAGAAATCAGATATCCTACATTCAAAACAAAAATCTTTATTGCTTTATGTTAATTCATGTTTATTTACGCTAATGATTGTCATCTTAGTAACATTATTGGTCATATCTACTGACATATATATTCTTAAGGCTACTGTATAATACACTGTTTGCTAAATTACAGTGCCAATTTTGTTATTACAATGAATGTAAGTCGAGATAACTTTGAACCGTTAGTTAGCAGTTCTGTGGTTATTCTACGGGACATGATAGCGCTTGGAACTGGGCAACGTCCGACATTCGACAATGCAAATGCATCTATCTAACGAACGAACAGTTTACAGCAGATGAAACTCATATTTGCGTTTAAGTGCTAACATACTGTTTGAATGTATTTAATCTGTGATTTAATATGAGTTATTGTTTGACGCGGAACGTAGAGGTCTATTGTTACGATTCTATCCCTTTTTAAGCGACGTAAGTTTACAAAATCAATATCACACAACAACAGAACCAAATGTGCTATCCGGCAACAGTGTAACTAAAAGGGTTGAGAATTTCAATGTAACGCGAGGCGTGGCTAGATGCACAGATGTGGCGCAGAGGGGCTAAGGGAGCTACGCTGCCGCGTGCCATCATTCATATAATATTTCATGCAGCTCCAGCCGTCTGTTAGGGACACTGCATCGGAGCAACTCGGCTTCGCGCGGGTGTAGCAGGATTCGTGGCTTCCGCTCCTGCGATGTATTACGCTTCGAAGCTGCAATTTATCGCCGCTGGTTTCGGAGGCACAATTACCGAGCCAAACAAACGAGAGCGGTTATCGAACGGCAAGCATCGTTATTCTAATAAATTCCTTCCGCAGTGTGCCTTTTCCGAAATTCCATGCCAATGGCGAATGTGTCTACGCCCTCTGCTGTCACATACATGAGATGCAAACATAATGAAATTCAAGCCTTGGCATAATGAAGTTTTCCTTGTTCTGATGCTGTACGTGCCATCTGCTACAAAATGTAGACGGCAAACATACGGCTAATAATAAATACGACATCCAGCCGAGTAATGTCGAATACGAAATAAGAGGGATATAAAAATTTGAGGAGGTATCGGAATAAATATTATATTGGCCAGGTTACTACACGGGTAAGTACTAATATTGCGGCGTGAGTGTCGCGTCCGGACAGGTTCGTATCGTAGCAGGCTACCACACCACGATGCATATACCTACAAGTAGCCTCGCGGCACCTTGGGCCTGTTCGGCGTCTTGCATTTTTCATTAGTGTAGGCATGCAGCCCTAGGGCTGGTTTATGCATGGCTGGGTGGTGTGCGGTATAAACAAGATAAGTGTGAAGTTACGCGGTTGACACCCGAGCACACCCGAGCGTTCGCCGGGCGCGGGCGCAGTCCCACGCCGCGCGGGAAGCTGCGGTTCTTTGTCGACCGCAATAAATATCCCTCGCGAAGCCCCAGGCCGCGCCGGAGAGGACTATGCTAAGACGATAAAAGACGGTTTGTCGCAATTTTTTCATATCAGCGTACAATTTATTGCTGCCTCTCGCGACGTCACGCGTGAAATGTATGTACGCTGCCGACTTGCGACAAAAAGATGAAGGATAGCTACGTGGCGAGAGTACGAAAAACACGGGATGAAGACTCTGCATTGTGACTAGAAGGATGTCACTTGTTGTAATATTCATAGTAATATCAAACAGCTGACATGAGTGCCCAAGCGAGACCAAGGGTGTACTGTGTAAAACCACATCAGGTTTGTCATACTAGGTATCTTAGTTTATACCTGGCTGTAGACTGTTACATTACTTAACGGAGCTCTCTCCTCGTTGTCACAACAATAACCTAACCCAACAGAATTTAAACCTAGGTGCTAGGTGTTTTGCGAAATATTAATGTGTTAAATTTTAAATGGTTTGGTGAATTTTGCTGCAATTCACAACTTTTTTTTTATAATACTAGGTACTCATCAGTGACAAACGAGCAGACCACCCACCTGATGGAAAATGGTACCTAATTGCCGTCCATAATATTCCGTAATATTTTGTTATAATTAATAGTTGAATACTCTCGGGAGCAGGTTGGCATGGCACCACGTGACGGTAATATTTTTTTAATATCACATTATCGCGAGATAGTTTAGGTATGAGTATAAAGTAATGGTATTTACGGTGCTGTGGTGTTTAACTAACTGTGCATTATTTAATAACGTAATGCAGTGACATTTCCAATAGAGTTATTTTCTTACATGCCTAGATACATTACAGATTTGTGCAACTAACAAAACAAGTCATAAAACTAGTTTTGAAATATTTTACTGTTTCGACCCTTATCTTGTACTGCTATAGAAATACGCATATCGTCTGTTCACCCAATTTAGTATTAAAGACTATTCATAGGCGTATTGGTTTCGAGCTGAAAGGATCTTTGTTCTGAACTAATTCTGCATATTATACTAAATTAACGAGGTGTAATTTATTTCAAAGGGATTCACTAATCAATTTTCATTAATCCTTATAATTTCTAATATCATAAAAGCGAATGTTTGTTAGGGATTTACGTTTTATACAGCAATGGAGCAACGATGATTTTCCATTAGCCTACTTTCTCATCAATGACTTCAGTCACCCCTCCAATTTCTTTTGCCTTTTAGGATATTTTTTGCCGAAAAGAACCGTAATGTCAATATTTTACTGTAATATTTGTGGGTTTTGTACAATAAGTGTCACTCTAATTATCCGGAAGCACCTCTCTTATATTTTGAATTGTGAGATAATTGTTCATATTACATTACCAGATCAACATTTTCCAACTACGTATAAGTAAACTGAAAATTGCTGCTTGTCTCGAAACATCTCTAGTCCTCTATAATCTCTTTGTGGAAATAAAGTCTGATATATCTTCCTTTTGACACAAACGAATTTCATACAAGAACTGTTTCAATGACTTCTCTCTCATGCAATGCAAGCCTAATTAGTGTACGGTTAATTCTAACGTAGTAGCATTAAGTGGCGGTAATTAAGTTAATGTAGAGCATACTTTTTTCTAGAGCGCGTGATAATTGTTGTAGGTACTAATTAATGTTGGAATGGTGTATCTAAGCCCGAAAATGCCCGTAGGATATGTACAGATTGTAATTATGTATGTGATATTCATTTACTATTAATGCTACCAAAACACTAGAACGATCAAAGACACATATATGAACACACTAATTAGGTAGCTTTAATTAATTATTCTTAGTGTCAAGAAGAAATTAAGAATAACAATTGTGGCGGACGTGGCAACTGTTTAGCTATTATTAAATTTTTACGCTACGTCTTATTACGTCTTTATTACCTTACGTTTTAATAGCATTTTGTCGACCGCAATTAATAACGTAACCGTTTAGTATTGCGGTGAATAGCAAATACGTAATAATAGAGGATACACAAATTTGAAAAGAGGGAATTTACATGACGTATGTATTATACTACCTATATCAGGAACGTACCATTGAGTTACCTTAAAAGTCACCGTTGGTTTGTTCGCTCATAGGGAAACACTATACGCACAAAACAAAGTTTCACTCACGTAGTTTCTTATGGACTTATCCTTATCAGTTAAAATGTGTCTGACAAACGTTCTATTATCTAGACGAATTGCTTTATAACGCTCAATGTTAAGCATTCCAGTTATTACTTTGCTTGATCCATATTTTGTGCTAACCAAGCCACGAGTACCTATGCAGTATACTTGTTTATCTGACTCTGAGAAGGTGTTAATTAGGGTTAAATACTAGGTAAAGGAAAACGGGAAATTACGGCTTAAATATTTATCATTTTCAATTATAGTTACTTTTATTGATAATTAAAATTATCGCGCGTAGTCCTGGCTTAATGTTATAGATTTGATTATACGTTTGTTAGACAATATTATGATACCTACCTTCTGATCATTTGAATAAATAACTAGTTTATTTATCTCCATAGACTTGAATAAATAAATGTGAAATAAGATAATACAATATTTGGCTGTAGCGTAGAGCAACTGGACTATTCTACCTATGGCTTGTGGTTGACCTGAACAGGAATTCTC
The DNA here is from genome assembly GCA_907269095.1 of Blastobasis adustella. Taxonomy (NCBI): domain Eukaryota; kingdom Metazoa; phylum Arthropoda; class Insecta; order Lepidoptera; family Blastobasidae; genus Blastobasis; species Blastobasis adustella. The sequence goes on along the minus strand of OU026123.1, from coordinate 8,974,146 downwards.
GTGTACCTGTACTATATGGTAAGTGCACTATTTATTAATGTAGCATAATAATAAGCAGTAGCCTATGGTCTAAAATATTCGTAATCATGCATTTGACCTTTGACCGCGGTGACAATGATTCTTTTAACAATTTGACTGCGCAGGAGCAACTGACAGCTGTGAATGAAATCGATATAGAAACAGTATTGAAATAGAGACAACTACTACTACTACTACTACTATTAGATAGGTTGCTGATAATGAAGATCTTGAAGATGAAGAAATTCTAGATTTTCAAATATGTACATAAGATTGGTCTATTAAATTGGATACGATGATATTGGTCAAAATGCAGACGTTTTGGCGGGGGAATTGTTTTTCTAATTAGAATTATTCTGTGTCAACGCATCTGTCTGGTTTTGTCATTCTAGGTGCGTTAGTGATTTAACTGATACACATTGTGAACGCGTGAGCATGTAAGTAAGCACTCTCACGTAAACAGTGGTTATCTTAATGACATATGCCTCTCACAATTACTCAGGATGTTGATAATGCAATCCATTCATAACGATTGCATATGTCGTAGTAAAACTATTTATAAATTACCTAATTAATTTTAACTCAGAAGGAATCTTGTGAGTCATAAATGACTCTTTACGATCACGAATGTTAATAGATACTAAGTTATATCTGTCGCAGTTTGGTGCACATATTGAAACAATAAAATTATCTTTATTCCTGTTAAAGTAATGAAATGATAAGATAATTGTCGTTGACGCTTGAGGAAGTTATTTACATATTTCACATGAACGTCACGATTAGATTAATTATTATCCTACCTACTCATTGTAAGTAGATACCTATTTAACTTCTTCCTATAGACGAATTGGCGATACGTTCAACCAAATTCTAAAATAAATGGTTGGTCCTTCAGTCGGATAACGTGATCTGTAAAAATATTACAAAGTAACCGGCTACAATGAGGGACATTGTAATAGAGTGTGCTTTCGAGTTGAGAGTACGATTGAACTCGGCGGGTCCTCGAACGCGCCGCAGAGCGGGAACGCGCTGCCGTGTCAACAATACGCTCTCTCCTTCACTCCCCCGTGCCCGCGGGCTTTGTGGGCCACCTCCACACACAGACTTTCCAAACTCAAGCGCTTCTTATCCAGTACACTCACCGACTAAAACTAAAGCTCCAGGGTAATCCGAATCCCTTTCTGGGTCATGGGTCAGCACATTTTGTCAAACTATTGTTAGCACTTTTTACGACACAGACACAATATTTCCACTCGTATTCTCTGGCATAGTCAGAGAGAGCACTTAGCACCGCTGTATCACAACATCCATATGTCAGATCACTGTTGATAAATCACTGGAGGCAGAACCGGTCGGTAAGTGGGCTTGCAGCTTCTGGTGCAGTGTTTACAGATTGTGGTGGGGAAGCAGGCCTGCGCCGAACGTGAAGCCACGGCGCGCACTGTTAGGGCACTGCCGCGGTCCGCGCGGGCGCCCCTCCGCAGCCCCGCCGCGCTCAGACTTGCCCGGCAAGCTTCTCTATATGCGCGTGCGTCGACGCCACGTTCACAAAAGCGTTGCCGGTCCGACGCTATTTTTTGTTTTGTGTTGACGCTTCTAAATGAGGGGCCATAACATAGAAACGTACCTCATCGATGTGAGGAGAGCTAGTGTGTAGGTAATAATAATATCCGACAGAGGAAAGCTAATGTTTAATATAATACTTATTCTCTTACATGACATATAGACGTACCTACCTATAAGTAGAGTCATGTAAGTAGAGACGTAGAGTCCATAATACTTCGATACTATTATATTAATATTTTTGATTTTATGTTGTTAATTTAACACACTCAATGTTGAGATTGCAATCATTCTAAAAACAGCATGTGACAGTGCAGAATATATTTCCGACAAGATTGAGTTTATACATTTGCCAATGTAACTAATGGGAATAGTCACGTGGGGCACTCAGTTTATACTGTTGGGTCACCCCTCGCTGCGCGCGCAGGTAGAAATGTAGATGGCAGCGACAAAAAACATAGCGAGCTGCTAGCTAGAGGCACACACAGGATTGAACGCAAGTCGAGCCTACACAAAGGCGTCGTCAGAGATAATAAATAGCGATGCATCTAGTCACCAATAATTTTGAAACGTAAGACTTGTTCTTTTGTCCAATGTTTCCCACTCTTTGAAAAATCTTTGTTTCTTTGCTTGCTGTACTTGTACAGTATTAGGTATGCCTGATACTAAATTGCCTAACTACTTATTCGACTTTGCCCTGCCATTACGAGTAAGTACATAACTCTTCTGGGGGTTCTGTGAGCCTTGATTCTGATCACCATCAGAGTCGAGTCTTAATGTTTTTGTACAAAAAATCGTGCCTTCCTTTGTCTTTTTTTCTTGCCAATATCATCTTCTATGACTTTTGGCAAAGATTCGTATGAAACCTTTGACTTTTAGTTCTGTTTTTATGTCTTGTAAGTAGTTGGTACAGAATCAAACCTGTTTTCTATCTCCGTCTTTCATCAAGTCTTTATTATTCAATCTTCGTCTTAAAATATCATAGGGAAAATTTAAAATGTTCGGGTAGGATACACTTATTCATTAGTTATGTGAGGGAGCCTATGTTTTATTCGAAAGGCTGATTTAATATGAAACCTGAAAATTATTGGACTCCTGCATATCTCATGCGTGTAATGTGGAAGCAGGAATCCAGCGGCAGCATTGGAATGGTGGCATGTAACTAATGCGTATTGTGGGAATATCTGTACGTGTCAGGTGCTACCTGGGCCAGTACCTGCGGTAATGCCATTATGCAGCCACAGCCTTCTGTCAATGTTACAATATTACACTACTGCGTATCGCATAAATTGCAACTAAGCCTTTTGTGCAGTTCTAACGTATTTTGTCTCGGTTGCATTTAATCATGCTCGTATTTTATTCATATGCGTATTTTATAAATTGTAAATTGTGTTCCTGAGACATTTGTGTACGAGAAAAAGCTGTGGTTACGCAAGTAGATCTTTATTCAAAACAAAGCTCATTTTGTAATCATCAGTGTCAGGTTGTGATGATAAAGAAAGCTGTGTATCAATATCTGTGCGCGCAGTAGGCGGTCCGCAAGTACACTCGGGCTAATTAAGACGGTACTGCTCGCTGCTCACAATGCGGGTACCTCGGACTCGATGTCGGGTGAGCTCGATTTATCACCTCCCGCTCACGTCCATTTGTCTATTTCCAAAGACACGTGCGGGCCAATACAAGCACTTTTTATCATTACTATTGTCTGCACGAAACCGAATATCAGAGGCGACAGGTAAATAATACGAAGAAGAATAAACATAAGCTGCGTTTGCTAACTTCGACAAAAACGAAATATACTTTTACCTCTTTATACTGTGCCTTTAGGTATAAGTAACAAACGTTCATTTGTACCTGTCGGTGTGGATTCCGATTCGTCTCTCGGTGATTGTTAAAAGTTTTTCCAAAAAATATCTGCTTTGATGTTTCGCTCCCTTTGAGGGCAAAGGTTTCGTCCCTGTTGATCCCCTTTTGAAACAGGCTTTCGTTAAATCTCTAATAAAGTGTGCCTTTATCTAAGAATGTACTGTGGGTCATAGTTTCCCATAAAGTAGAGATAGTCTCGAATAATAGTTGACCCTTTGAGATGACACTCCTCTACAAAGATACAGACTATAAGATAATCTGAGTCATGATTAAACATAACCCTATTACGGTAAACAACTGGCTCGATCGAACGCAGGCAATACCAACAATCGATGTTTGCCTGCGGCGACGTAATGTCCGACTTTCTCCAGAATAACATATTACGAAAGATAAGCAGGAAGAGGTTCCAAAGATGTCCGATAGGCGCAGGTAGCGGGGCACAGGGGTCGGCTCGTTAGCATATGTCACAATATTGCCTTTGTAATAAGAAATACTGTTCGTTCATCCCCTCAAATAATACGAGTTTGAAGCTCTTTTTCGAATGTAGATATTTCATGTGTACTATCTCAGTAGGCACTTACAGAAAATTACTTCTGTGAACTTGCACACGCGGAAAATTAATTAGGATCTTGTAACCGAGTTTGGTGTAACTTCAGGAAACACGAGTTGAGCGAAATTACAAGCCTTATATTTGTGGATAGCAATTACTCGGTATCAGATACAAGTGCGTCATTATTTTTTCTCTCTTTAGAGGCTAGGGCAGGGCAGGGCGCGTAATAAGAAAGTTATTTCCTTGAAATTACTTAAGTCGTTGTTCTTTAGCTCCGAATTACGCTATCTGATATGGAACGGTTTACGATCTCGCTGGAGCCTATTTGCATATCAGCGCGGGTGTGGGCGCGCGCGCTCGGGCGCCGCGGGAGACGATATATTTCAGGCGAACGCGCTATCTCTGCCTATTGTGCTCAGCCGTACTCCGCTAGGAGAAGAGTGCCATTGGCGGGGTGCCACGCAAAAAAGTCAAACAATCTCCTTCAGAATTGCATTTCGCTTTTCCGATAGGAAAGGTAAGATACCGCTTGAAAGGGGCTTGTGGGTGGTTGCATCACGTACAACTTAATTGTAACAAGTACTCGTCGACTTCCCAGGCAATGGAACGGAGACAGTGAAGGAGAAAAAATTGAAAAGTTGGCTTTTTGCAATGTCTCCGATAAGGGGAAAGTAGTTATCTCCGGTAACCATTGGGCCGCTCTCGCCGCGGTATCGGCGGTTGGAGAGACAGCCGCCGCTAACGACCGCGACCCTCGCTCCCCTGCTTCCCTGCCGCGGAAACCCGGCCGCATCTTTCCTCCGTAGAAACGACCCGATAAGACTCGTTGCCTATTTGTCATTACCATCTCGGTCACTTGGTCCGTTCCCTTCCTATATTCACAACAGGGGGAATATATTCAGTTATAGCTGTGTTTCAAATATATTTTGGATAAGTTTTTATACAATTAACAGTTCTATTTTCAGTTGATTTCATTTATCCAAAATATGTTGGAGTGTCCACATTCATGGAATGCGTATATCGTTGACCTTACGGGTCTAAGTTGCGTGCCCTTGATACAAAATGCGTGACCGTAGCTCGGCGGAGATACAGAGGTATGGTAGGGTAATTATAGACACCTTACGAACATACTTTTGAGGGCCGGACGTATAAATTGCCCAAAAAAAAGAAGTAAGAAATATAATTTAGTCAACTGACATCGTCAACATATCATTCCCAGCGACCCTCGAGAATATCGCGTTGCGGAAACAATATCGCAACTCGTTGTGATTACAATCGCGTCGTATGCAATATATTTAATTAATAGTAGTCGTACGACACCACTGCCGGTGTAGAAGATAATTTTGATAACGAAAGTGCTTACCGGCCAAGGTGACAAGAACAAAGCGCCGTTCTTTGTATCGGTTCTGCATGGCGCGAGATACAATCTCGTCGTGATAACTACGCCTAGCCGGCCGTTCGCCGCCACCAATTAATTAAACCAACACTGTACGTACGTGCTCTCAGTGTTCTCCTCATAAAAATTAACGATCAATTGAGCATTACAGTGTTGCTCGCGCGAACAAGACATAACAACAAGCCTTTATCGCAGTATTTGACAAGCGACGCGGTCACTCGATATTGGTTCCGCTCACATCGATTCGTCCTGGCAAACAAGTTTTTTGCGTCTCTTCTTGTTAATGCGTGAGTGTGAGCGGTGCGTTTAGGTTTAAGCATAACCGCAGGATATGTGATGCGGTTACGACGGTACTCGGCACTGAGCGAGGAGGATTACAGGCCGGTGTACACAAAGCGGGCGGACGCGGCCGGCGACGATCTAATTCCAAACAAATGCAAATGTAGCGGGCGCGGGCGTCCGCAGCCGCAGCGCTGGACATCCGCCTAATGGCTGCGTATTGTGCTAATGGTCGTGTAATTGGCGCGAGGTCAGCTCCACCGGTCGCGGGGTTCACCTCTCCGAAATTGTACTCTTTTTGCGGCGCGGCCCGACATCGGTACCCTCACAACGCCCCTCGGCCGTAAGATCCAATTATACACATAATTAAATCAAATCAAGCCGCCGATTTCTGACGGTTACGCCAGGCTATGTTTCCGTTACACGAGTCGTGAGCTTTTCCTTTGGAGCGTGTAATAATTTAGTGTCGGCGATTCTTTCGCATTGAAAGGATCCCGATCATTTTATTTATTTATTTATTATTTATTTATTTTCAGTTTATTGTACACAAGAAAGTTTGAGGAAAAATACATAGTTATAGAAGACACAACAGGCGCTACTTATTTCTTAAAGAAATCTCTTCCAGCAGGCCTAATATTAACATAATAATACCATGCCCATTTTATGTGGCATGGTATTATTATGTTTCAGAGGTTGGGTCGAAGACCAGTTTGGTGGCAGCGATGTAAATAGGTGTACGTCCGCGGCACAATGCTCGCGTGTCATGTGGCGCGTCCTTGTTGGCTCGCCGGAGGAAGTGGCTCATTGCGGCTCGCTCACCCGTGTCCAGTGACCGCTCGCTCACGGCGTCACCTCTACCTCATTCACACTACTTCATTCAGTACATTTAATTTTAGCTACATGCAATTTACGAACCGCCCTGTGTCGCCATTAATGTCGCTATTCAAATCATAGCGGATATCTGTCATTGTTACATGTCCTGTTTACTTACTCTTGTTTGTTTGGCATCTCTTTGTTCTGGGACAAAAACGTGATATTTTAGCATAGAGTGGGCAAAAACGGCGCAGACACTGTATGTAGTCGGGTGAATAGTAAAAAATGCAACCACCGCGGAATACGGTCGAGGAGTTCGCAACAAAAACTGTACCGTTTGTGATAGCCTGCCGGCCGGCAACACGCGCGAAGCGAGCTACTCCTTTGAATTTTGCATGGCTGAGAGGTTTACGCCATGTTAAATTTTCAGTGGAATGTCAGTATTTATACATTATATACAGCTAGAGGTCGTCTTCATAGAGTATTGTCCGTTATAAGTAAAAAAGAAGGGATCTAGAAATTTCACCTTTTACTACATTGTTCTTAGGGATAGAGCTTTGGGTAGACTTCGCATAAGACAGGTGGCTAATAAGAGGCTTTCTAAATTTTGGTTTTCTAGATATACATCGCGCATTGTTATTATTCTCAAATATATCAAGAGAGCAAATAAATTGGTCCTTAAACGTCATTGTTCTGAGAGGTAGAGTTCGCATGAAACGGGTGGCTAATAAGTGGCCTATATTTTAGTCGTCCAGCTGTACCCTACACTGTATTGTCGTTGTCGAAGCGAAGGGGTAGAGCAAAGACGTGGGACCTTTGTTCTGAGGGGTAGAGCTGTGGGTAGAGACGGGTAGCTAATGAGTGGCGTGTGACGTCTCACGTGGCAGCCGGCTCCCACGCCGCCGTCTTATCGTCGCAATTAAACAGTGACATGATCACTGAATGACAGTCGGTGGTAACTTCTTTCTGAAATACTTGGAAATTAAATTCTAATATTTTTATTTTCTATAGAGATAGCATTTATCTTCGTTGTGTTGATTTGAGTATGTATGACAAAACTTGTTTCCAATTTTAACCCCCGTAGCAAAAAGAGGATTGTTATAAGTTTGACGTGTATCTGTGTGTCTGTCTGTGGCGTCGTACCTCCCGATTTTGATACAGTTTAAACTAAATGGTTATTAGCGTTTTCTGAATTAGACTAGATTGAAATCGGCTCAGTAATTTGGGAAATATTTGAGTACCTATATGCAGACTTCGTCGGGAGTTTTACGATATCTTTATGGAGTTATGTAAATACATGTCTGTGTAAAATTTAAATGCGGCATACTTCATAAAGGATATTTTATTCTTGCACTAAATAGAAGCGGAAATACTTAGGTAGGTCCACTCGTACGCTAAATTCTTGTGAGGTTGCCAAGGCAGCGGAGGGTTTAATTTCAGGAAAGGTTCGAAAAGCTACTCCTGCAGCTATATTTTTCGCAGCCTTTTACACGTAGTGATTTGTAGCCCTGTTGAAGAAGTTATTTGGGAGATTTTTACATGCTAAAAGTTCATGCAGCTTGCAGGTGAAACCTGTAAGTTTAATACGCGGGGGCAGTATTTAAATTAAATATTAGGTACCTATGGTTTATTTTCAGCCATGGGAGTACCTATACTTACTGTGTGTTGAAAAGTATATTTAGGCATACTTACCTAACTCACCCAACTAATCGAAATGCAGTGTACCATACACGTGTTTCTAATAATGTAAGTAATTCATTATGATACGTATCTACTGTAACCTCATAAAAAATATATCCTCGAAAATCTGTACCTTTTCCGCACAGAACACATCAAACAGGGAAACGTACGTAATTAAGCTGGTAAGGTTTCACTTCCGTGTTTATCTTCACAATCACATTTTACCTCCGCGGCGGCAGGCGTGGCGGCGAAGTGCGTGCAATTTATCTCGACTAAGTATCGTGTGTGAGAAATAAAGTCACATGGTGGCCGTGGGACAGGAGAACAAGTAAACACGACAGCGACTCGCAAAATAGCGATTCCCACCGGCAGTACCTACCTACGTAGCTGGGAATATTGTTCTTTGTGTAATCCGCAAAAACACAGTGTAAGTTACTAATCGGCTAGGACAAAGTGCTGATATAAGGACAATGGGCTATTTCGTACCCATGTTCCCAACGAGGCACAATGGGAAAATGCTCGCAGCGTAGATTTCGCATGACGCCCGCTGTATGTAGCCCCTATGGTACGCTATAGCCATACAGTCACCAATTAATTAATGGTCACGTCGTACGTACTATAACTGCTGTGTGCAACCAAAACAATGCATCGTTTTGTTTACCACAGCGGCTGCGGTTTAATCCTGTACCGTACGCCGAGGTCGGGAACTCTAAGACATTATTAATGTATTCATTAACGTCTTTTATGTAGCTACACTTGTTATAAAAAAGGTTCGTAGCAACTACGGCCCGTGACGTCTATGTGACGAAGATCTACGACATTTTGGTTAGTTGTAAGAAAAATGCAGAGGGGAAGGTGGTCTGGCACGCCATAAAGACAGTATTGTAGCTTGGTTAGTCGTAGAAGTAGATAAGGTTTCCCAGGCGGGCCTCTCATTCATGAATAAACTTGAATAAAGACACGTGCTAGTTTTGATTCATACAGATTACGCAGGAAAATAGAAAGGTGTCACAAGCTTTAATTCCAGTCAGCATGTGAAACCGTGAGAAACAACTAGTTTTTACCAGCAAGGTGGTAAACAAGTGTACGGCTACCGTTACAAGAAGCAGTATTGCTCGCACGTGGCCGACCTAGTAAAATACTTTTCACACCCTTCTTCATTCACAACTATGTTGTAGATAGGTACTAGCCATATTTCACACTTCCATAGAGTTCGTCTATCTAGATTTACACTGAATGCGGTTGCATTATGGTTATCATTTTGGTCCAAAAGTGAGAGAAATAAGGAGGCAACGATTACGAATTTTGTGAAACCGATCTAGGTGCCGTATAAGAACATATAAATAATAATCATCTTAGCGTTAATGTCCCGTTTGTGCCACCTTGTCTATGATCCAGGATTTGGCAGATCAGACAATAACAGTAGAGCGACTGCGATCTGTCCTCCATGACTCTGTTAACAAGGGAACCTAACCAGATCGGATCATTGTTACACATTCAGTTGCCTAAATGTGATTTAGTTCTTAATAATTCGCAGTAAAACAAATATGGTGATGGCAAATGATAAATACCACTTCTTCCTCGTAGTCAAGGTTCTTAATTTGTTAGTCAAACTAATTTATTCAACAGGAATAGCCATTAAGGCAGCATAATAAAATAATCATCTTGGCGTTAATGTCCCGGTTGTGCTCTCGAGAACGAGGGCCCGGGGTCCGCCTTGACCATGATCCAGGATTTGGCAGGTTAGGTAATTACAGTGGAGCGACTGCCATCTGACCTCCATGACCCTGCTACCAGGGGAACCTGACCAGATTGGATCATGGTTACACATCCAGTCGCCTGAATGTGCAGGTTTCATCACGATGTTTTCCCTCACCGTAAGAGCATCGGTTAGTATTCAACTAATGTACATAACTCAGAAAACAGTCATTGGTACATGGCCGGAGCGGGATTCGAACTCGGGACCTCTGGCTTACGAGTCGGATACTGTCACCGCTCGGCCACCGACGCTCTCCATTAAGGCAGCATAGCACCTGTCTAATAGCTAGAAATAATAAAATCTAATAACAGTGGATCAATTCAATTGTTAAGCATCATTATTAATTATTAAGCACAATCATTATTGTTGTAATTAAGGTACCAGTTACTAGTAGTAATTAACTTTTGTCCATACCAGGGACTTGGAAAAATATTTAGGCTATAAAATATTGAATCCTTACCTAAAAAGTAGAGAAATACCTACATAAGTACCTTCATATCACGCTGGCTGAAACAACAGTAGATACATAATGTGGACAAACGTGATAACTTAATAAACACATTGTAAAAGAGCTGGATACGTTATTTATGTTACAAATGAATAGAAATTGCGTGATTATGTCGGGTCGTGATGAAATTGGCGCTTATTTGCAAATGCATACTAATTTTGATTATCGCTGTTGCAATGGCGTTGCTTTTAGTAGCGAGTAGGTGTTATGCAACGAAATACTGTTACGTGTTTCGAACATTATGGTCCTGTCAATGCTTTAATTTGATGTATTTACAAGTTTCTTACCCTGGATCTGGATTACCCTGGATTACCCTGGATGGAGTATTTATTAATCAGAACTGGCAACCCTGTTTGCCCACTGTTGAGAAACAGGAATGGTACTCGTATACGAGTATATTAGTTTACACTGGCTTGGGTTACCGAATTTCACTAACATCCTTGAATTTGTTAAGGTCTTCACCACTGAGGTTTCCTTCATGGTTAAAACACGCGGAGGGATTTCCAGGGACTTCAAGACTTTTCAGTATCTTGTACCAATAGGCTTGCCCCAAACTTTAGTACAGGTGGAAAAGTGAGGTCGGTCCCCTGGCCTAAGTATCTACAAGGAGAATCTATAATGCATTTTATATAATTGTAGTATTTACGAAAATTTAAACTGAAACGGAGTCTAGAGCAATTAAATCTGACATTGGTAAGTACTGAATATTCTATCGAACTCTAGCGCACTTTCATGTCACGTGTATCAGTTTATTTTATTACACGTGTCGTTATAGGTACTTATAAACATTTGTACATAGTATATATAGTACATATAGTTTTTATATAAGTAGCTTATTTACAGAAAAAGTTGTATAAGAACGTCCGAAGAGATTGCTAGGCTTTTAGGGAGATTAGCACGCCTTAACAACGTAGGTACAAAGGACAAAATATGAGTTCAAGTGCGGAAAAATAAGCCCAATAACCTACACTTAAGCTGTGTAAGAATTAATTAAAACCAAACAAAAGGTCAGCGTTCGTACTCGTAATTGTTGTTCTACAGTGTAGAATGAAAAATGTTTTATCGTCAAGTATGAAATATCGCTGGGACTCTCGGAATACCTTCTTTTTCAGGTAAGCACTCAAATTATTTTTATTTTATAATAACAGCGACGATAAACACAAGGTATTGTGTATTTTTAAATACACAATACCTTGTGTTTATCGGCCTGCTAAAATAAGTTTATAGGTAAGTCTCTTGCAACTTCGTAAGTCATGGCTAATATTAAATTACAAGATAACGTAAAAAATAATTTTATTAGTAATGTTTTTACTAATAAAATTTACTTTGAGTCCTTGTAGTACCTACACTATGTTCCATAATAACGTAACCGACTAAATAAAAATAAAAAAAATAATTAATAAAAGTCACACTAGAAGTTATTTTCATTGTGAACTAGTTTTTGCCCGCGACTTCGTCCGCGTGGAAATCGTTTATAGGCAGTTTATCTTTTTCAGTTTATTGGGTTCACCTCTAGTGACTGTGAGGGCCACTACAAGACCACAATGTTTCTTTTTGCTTTCCAGGCGGTACCCAGACGAGTTATGTGTTTGGAGTCAATGACTTCTTACGCAATTTGTTTTTCAAGGTGACAAAGCTTTTTCATAAATTTTGGTCTTCTTCATAGCATCCAAGGCTCCGTAGAACAACATGAACTTTCCAAAACCTCTTTTGGAGAAATACCCTCAAAGACGCTTCTTGACTGGGTGTTTTACTGTGTATACCAACAATTTGAAATGTGCTCTTCACCAAGCTCGAGATAGTATATTCGATGCCCAAAACGAAACTGCCGAATAATAATATGCGGCCCCAGTCATGCTTTGTTTTCTTGATCCCACGTCAGTCTACTGCGTAGTACCTACTAACCCTTTCTAACCATATGCTGCTCGTATGGCATGCAAACCAATTTAATTGTCATGAAGCATTTTAGCCAAAGAGTAACTTCACTTTAAATAAAATATTTAATTCAATATTACCGGCCACGTTCTTGTAAAACAGACTGTATTTACTATTATATTTAACACTACCTTTTATGTACTCGTAGCTGAGGCCATTCTCGTAGAATGTGACTAATAACCGGACATTCTGTCAAAGGACATGTATTTATGCTTGTTTCGTTTTACAAAGTTGGATGCAAAACAAAGTGAGGCTAGCAGCCACCATTCATTCCGAGATTTTCTTGAAAACAATGCTCACCGGACGTCCGTATCGTAACATCAGAGTAACATCATTGTAATTTTGATTTTGAATGATTTCCTAGGCTTTTATCACATAACAGGAAAAAACAAACCTTTTACTCTATTGGTCCATCTCCGGAGAGTTTTCGAGTGTTTAAGATGCAGGTTTAAACCCAACCTTAAGTCTATCTTACAGTTAAAGTTATATATTGCATACATACTGAGACAGACAGCAGTCTGCCCAAACTAGTAGCAGCTTTAGGTGGTTAGGAAACTTGTAGAGCAGAGATGCTCTCGGCGGGTAGCGTTTAACCTAAATTGTTTGATTGCTTCTCAGGGGTCTTGCTGAGCCCTAAAGGGACTCATGTGCTCTTACAATCAACACACCACTATAAGACCTTCTCAATATTGAGTTCAATGCGTTTCTTCCGATTGTTACTGATTGTACTGGTTCCTTTGTCAAATAGATGGTCAACGATAGACATTCGTGGAAGTATACCTATTGGAAAATATGGAATTAATTTAAAGAAATAATATTAAAGTCAGTATAAACCTGAGTTATGCAGAGCGATTAACATAAATCTTAATGACACGTATTTATCTTAAGATTTACGTTAGCTTTTATTGTCAGTCAATTTTGCCATTGATTGTTTATCGCTTATGGTTCTGGGAACGCTTGAAGAAGGCTAGCCTCGTGTTGTGTTTGTTGAGCAAACAAACGAATAACATATTAGCATAAGCCACTTCGGCGAACGAGACCGCGAACCTACCACCGCCCAGGGATTATTTAATGATGCTCACCTAACGTGACAACCAGCCATAAAACGCCAGCCAACTGTGAATTTATTCAAGCAGCGGTTATATAACCTAGATACAACTAAGTGTGAATAGTTTGACACATTCAGCTGGTTCAAACTGCACTCAATCTAGTGCTAGTTACTTAAGGTGTACGATATGTTGCTCGTACGTACTCCTTGGATGTCGATGCTGATGGGTGCTGGGGAATGATCAGTCTTTGATGACTGCTGTAGACGTCGTACAGTCATCTGCAGAGGAAACTGACCCCCCCCCCCCCCCCCCCCCCCTACTATACTTTATTGTATCTTAGAGGGGTCCATCCACTCTGCAGCTGACTGTACATTTGTCGCTGAGAGTACACACGTACCACAGTAAGCAAAATGCAGGTACGAATTCTTACAAAATACTTTATTTAAATGTTCAGTACATGTTTGTTTTTAGAACTAATATTTTGTTCAAATATGTATTTTAAAACTTCGACTAATATAACATGTTCATAACATAAATATACCACGTTACTAGGTATTAGTATACTGACGGCGTTGTTCGCGAAATATTGAAAACAGGTCTTCCACTCGGTCTTAAAATAGGCGCGTAGTTATTGAATCATGACGTTTCCTTATTGGCAAGGTGGTGGGCGGCGGCGGCGAGGCTAGTTGCGGCCGATTACAGCTTTTCTGTAATAGGTGTGACGAGTGAAACGAAGCTCTCATGCAGGGAATAAACATATACTAATACGGCGACGCGTCTGTCTGTAGACCATTTTAAAAGGAATTGTATACAGAAGCCACTACAACACGCGTACCCGTTATGTTATCTTGTTTCGCTAAGTTATTTCTCTAATCTTTTCTGTAATAGTCTGATAATGTTGTTTTGCTAAACTGATACAGGTAAAATGTTCAAGCAAGCAAGTGAATAAATATAAATATGCTTGGACATTTCACACAGCGCCATCTAGCCCAAAAGAAAGCAATCCTTGTGTTATGGGTGCTGTAGATAACTCATAAACTACTTTTAAATACATACTAAAATTCATCATTTAAATTTCCGCTCGACCGGGAATCGAACCAGGGACCCCTGAGTGCCAGACCTTGGCATACTCGTATAACCAACTGAACCACTCAGGCCATCGAGTAGATTATTATTGGAACTATTTTACGACGGCCTTTCATTCTTCGATTTGTACGAAGTACTATACGCAAAATTTCGCTCCAACATCATAGTAATGGCGATTGTGATTGGTTCGAGCACGAAAATATACTGTACCTGCGCACTGACTATGAGCACTGCACCAGCTAATGGCGGCGAGCGTGTTCAGGCTTCACAAGCCCGAAATATCCACAATAGCCGTCATCCGCTATCGAGCGTCGAGTATCGCTGCCGGAATGCGTGTTATGATGAAACGAATAAACTGAACGGGCTGCTTCAAAAATAACATGCATCCCGATATCGAAATGTTATGATTGAGCACTCTCGATGTATCCCTGCAATCGCGGCGCGTGGGGCCGTGGCGGCCTGTAACTCTAGATATCTACCCACTGCAGTTAAAACCGGTATTACCTATTACTTTTTAAACTATACTCGTAGGTACTCGATATGTCTCTTAATAACTTTGAGTTTGCTAAAATTTTGCTAGCGTTTTCCTTAAGCAGGTAGGACTTTATAATATTTCCTACTGTTTTGTTGTTTCTGTTTTGCAGCTTTTAAAACTATTTGTCGCGTTTTCAGAGGTTTGATTTTTGAGATTTAGGTAGGTAGTTAGCTTGAATCTGCCTACCACGTGGTTTCTATTTTCAAATTCTGCTGGTACAAATTGGAAATAGATACATATCTACCTACCTGTAAACCTCTCATCAATAAATTAAAGCTCAGTCAAGCTAAATTTAGTTGTCCCAACAATTTTCCAGATATGTAGCTATCGGTATCGGCTGGCGATGCTCGCAGTTCCCGCAAAGCAGGCCGCGCAGTCATTTCGCGAACGCCGCGTCATGCCAGCCGCCATCGGAAGTGCGACCGGTTCCGAGCATTCCTATAAATTCCTCCTCAACTACTAATCCTTATCCGGCATTCGAGTCAGCATTCTAGAAGAGGGCCATGGTTAGACGCAAGAGACGACAGGCATCCTTTGAATAAATAGGTATCTCCTATTATTTGAATAGATAGGTACTATTGTAGATTGTAGTTGTACCCACCCGAGCGGAACAGGCAAATCTTTTACCTAAGAAAAAAATATTATTAAAATCGGGCAATTCGTTTCGAAGAAAAAGCGAATCAATCGATGTCTACGTGATAAAAGCTCGATTGTTACTGTAAAAGCATCGCGTGACCTATCATTCGGCTGTGAGTTTCTTCAGCCGTGATATTTAAATTAAATGGTGAATTAAAAAATTGTAACTACGGCATCTAGGTAGGCGACGCACATGATTTTTATTGTTAACCTGTATTTCAAGCTACACAGCGAGGGGTTTAAATTTTGTTGCATCAACCTTTTTCTCATCGCATGATGCACGAACAATATTTCAATCACTTAACTAAGCATGCTTTATTCACCGTTAAATAGAATTTAATGCAGTTTTAATGTTGTGAAGCGGCTGGTCGATTAGCCGTACAACCGGAGCACTGTTGCGATAAATAAATTGCTATAGACAATGGGCGCTATTACTATTCTCTGCAATCAAAAAATATTCTAATTCTAATGCCAATTTGGTTTGATGTGTATTGCTTAACGATAATTATTTTAAATGGCATTGTTGAAATTGTTGCCTAACCATTATTGTAGATACTCGTTGTTCTAACATTTTTAGGGTCCCGTAGTAAACCAAGGAACCCTTATAGTTTCACCGTGTCCCTCTCTCCGTCTGTCCGTCCGCAGCTTATCTCAAAAAGAATTAGTTGTAGAGATATGAAATTTTGTACGGTTATATTACGGTATATTAATCACGGCGACAAAAATATTAAATAACTTCTTAAAAGTACCCTTATTTGGGTACGTCCCACCACGTAAAGCGGGAGATGACTTTTTTTTCGCGTTTAGTCCATTCTGTGATGTGTCGTTGGATACGTCTTCTGAAATCATTTCGGGTAATTCATGAACGTTTTTAGATTAAGTTTTCCGTTTTCTTAAAAATAACTTAAAAGGAAAATTATCACAGCCTAGTGGTCTCTTCAAATTAACGAGTAATAGTCGACCAACTTATGGAATATAGTTGTATAAGCAAACATTTCATACAAAGGTATGTATGGATGTGCAGTTTTTACACAAATGTGTAGTATTTATTGATAGAAAAACACCAACACCTTCCACTACTGGATGTCGTACATGGCGTAACGGGCCAACAAGGACCTCCTAAGACCTGCAAAAAAAACCTAGCTGCATGTTAGGTTTTGTTACTTCAAAAGCAGAGATCTCACCCACCTGCCGAGCTTGGAAATTGTGGCAAATGCTCCACAAATATGCTGGCGGCTCAAGTCAAGAACAAGACCTACCTGGTAGGTCTTCTTCTTGACTTAAGCCTTCTTCTTCATGACTAATTGCAAAACGTCTTTGTGAACTAAGTAGATATACTTATGTTACTTTGGTACATTTAATTGCAATTATGGGAGGCCAACTTCTCAACTTGTAAGCAGATTCAGTTACCATTGAAATACGATTTACTATTAAGGTAATCACCACCCACCATGGTCTGGGTACTCATCCCCACTACACAGACCCTTCGAAAGAACGTTTCTCGCTCGTACGATTCGGATGTGGAATGAGCTCCCAGCCACAGCGTTTCCTTTGGACTATGACATGGGATTGTTCAAGAGGTATATTAGAGGTAGCTTCAGAGGCGGGCAACGCATTGGTAACTCCCCTTGTGTTGCTGATGTCCATAGACGGCGGTAACCAGTTCCCATCAGGTGGTCCGTTTGCCTATAATATATAAAAAAAAAAGAAATCGTTTAGTTTTTAATTTCCATTTTACTCATCCGTCCCCTACTATACTCACTCAAATTTCGTCCAGTCGAGCATCGAAATCTCTGTCCTCGATTTGGGATAGTTTGATGCCAGTATAATGACCCAGAGCGTAATGCACTGATGTGGGACCGACCGCCGCCATGATATTACGTGTTCACGGTTGTGAGATTCTCATGATGGTGCGATTTCACAATCACAAGTCGAGCGACGAGTGATATAATCATAACGAGGACGGGACAATGCGATGGAATGTGCTCCTATTATTTTTAAGATAAGTAGGTACCTAACTTTCTTACAGATAAGTACTCGAGACGTGAGCTCTTGTGAGGTGCATCAGCTATCATTATTTTTAACGGGAATCTGCTACTAATTGTGTTTTATTAGATTTAGACAAAATTTTCATATAAGTAGACTATAATTCTAGTGTTTTGTTTAAAGTTTTTGTAATGACATTAATTTAATTTAATTTATTACCTCACTTGCGTTTAACAAGTTATTTAAACGATAAGGGCGGCCACATACATTCGGAATTCCGTTTCGAAAATTCGACTCGACGCGAGCGGTTTAAAAATAGAGCCCCATGGAGCTCCTGAACACGTGAATTTACTCGTCATTCTGGGGCCGTATTTTTGAACCGCTTGTCTCGAATCGAACGGTGGACCCATGCTACTCATGCTTATGGGACACAAATCATCAAGATTATCTATCATAACAGAAGATCAGAACGTCTGCATTCAATGGCATGCGTTTCTTAACTGAGCCTTGTTATTCCGAACGGAAATAAACGTATGTGTGTGATTTATTTACGGAATCCCGTTTCGATATTCTGAAACGGAATTCCGAATGTAGGTATGTGGCGCCGTTAGCCTTCTTTAAAAAATAACATTAAAGAGGGCTCCATATTTTCTATCTGTACCTATATTGCACACTTATTAAGTTAATTGTGTATGTTATAGTTGACGCAAGTGGGTGCCTATGAAAAGGTTAATCTTAAACTCGTGGCACATTATCTATAAGTACTAGTGCAAATGGTCCATATCCATTTCATCCACCCCAGGCAAAGTCCGGACCGAAGTTAGTTTCAAACTAAGCCGAATACATAAATAATATCTACCTAATTTTTTTAGCTTTTATCTAATTTTAAAATATAGAGCAAAGTGGTGGTCCATAATCTCTGCCTATCCCACCTGTGGGACACAGGCGAGAGCTTCATGTACGTATGTATTTAATATATAAAATCGTATTTAATGAGTACTAATAAGTATGAGTATTAATATTTACAAATACATATAATGCCCTATGTAGCTTATGGTAGAAGTAGTGAATAAAATTGCTACGCAAAAGAGGAGATTCAATCTAAGTTTATTAATTGCTTTAGTTTTTAAGACGAGGAAAAGTTTCTTTCGAAGTTCCTTTATTCACTAGTGCTTACAGGCACTCGATCATAGTGAAAACCACTTTCTGTTACATGGTCAAGTTACTGGCTTACTTAAGTGTCCAAATTTATGAAGAACCCTTATGATATTATAATAATAACGTGAAAAAATGAAATATGGCCAAGTCGATAATCGATACCAAGATGTTTCCACAAAAAACGAAAAGTCGGACAAATGCAAGAACTCGCCTTGAGGGTTTCGAACTACTAAATAATATACATGTAATCAAAATCTGTGCAGCTGGTAATCTTAAAAACAAAATCTGTGACTACAAACCAACTACTTACCAACTGGTAGGAAATAACTTTGCTGAAGTTAAAGAAAATTTGAAAAATATAATATTTATCATAAAATTCACACAGACTTTGTCCTTTATTTGTGCTTGACGACCTCACTTCTTGATAAATTTCATGATTCTGATCTACACAAAGCATCTATTCTCTAGTTTTAATGAGTGAGGTTCCGTTTTCATCATTAGAGGTTCGGAACCCCAAAAAACAAGCATAGATAAAATATGTATAGATGACATACATACTCGTAGTATAAAACAAAGTCGCTTCCAGCAATCTGTTCCTATGTATCTATGTACGCTTAGATGTTTTAAACTACGCAATGGATTTTAATGCGGCTTTCAACAACAGATAGAATGTTTCAAGAGGAAGGTTTTAAGCTAGAAAAAAGGATAGGTAATGCTAAACTAGATGTATGCGAATGAAGTCGCGCCGTGTCCACTAGCAGTATAATATACCTAAATATTGTGGTCATATTGTAAGTAATCTGAACACGTCACGAGTATGAGCTAAAATAGGTTGGAATTCTTGCTTTATTGAATGAGTGTGGGCCGGCGGGAGCGCGGCGGCACAAATTGGTGATTACAAAAGAGCAGCAATTGAGACGTCACCGCGCAGGAAGCGGTCAGATTGAAACCCATGCGGCCATCAGATGCTACGTCGATCCAATGATACCGTACCAACACCCATTAGTACCTACTTAGACAGGTACAGGGCTATACGTGTCACATAAGCTTGTTTCGTTCTAAGCAGGGCAGTTCTGTTTAGGTCCTGCTATAAGAGCTCATGGTAAGCCCCCTGTAGGTATGTTCGACGTTCTAGTAAGCGTTTGGGGCCCTATTTTTGAAACCCCTCGCATCGACTCGAGCGCTCGCCTTCTAATGCTTGTCGTTTCTATCTATAGCAACTTACCACGAGTGTGAAAGAGATAGGTAGCGCATGTGAGGTTAAATAGGGGTTTAAATCACGATTATAATATTAAGCGCAATAGTTATAAAAGTGACTTATACCCATTATACATAAACCCAACCATAACAGGTTAACTGAATTTTTTAAAATGCAGTGTCAAAAGCTACGCTGAAAGCAGAGCAATTTCAAACAGAAAATGTCTTTTAAATCGATTTTGCCCGCATTCGCAAAGGGGTGGTTTAAAATTAACTTTCGCGGGAATCGTGCGGCCGCGGCGTGGTGTCGCTAATACGAAACCGGCGAACTGCGAGTTGGGCTCAATACGAAGGGTTCGGTATCATCGTCGGTGACGTGATGATTCATCACGCTTAGTTGGATTAAGGGCGGGGAATGATGATCATCCCCTGCTCTTTATCCTATTAGGTGGGATTCGGTACTATTTGTGTTAATATAATAGTACCTAACTAGTGTGAAATGTATTATTTTTAGGCTACAGGAACACAATATTTTGGAAAGATTGCTAGTGTTTATCTATTACGGCAGACAGACGGACAAACAAACTGACAGCCTGACTGCCATAGAAACAGGGTTCCAATTTTAACCATCGTCTACGGACTTCCAAAAAAGAAAGTCGATGCTTAAACGAACAACGATATCAAACAAGTAATCATATTTGTGGAGAAAGTTCATATTGTTAGTATTGTTTCCGGCGCGCTATTGTTTGCAAATGATTCATCGATGTTATGTCACTCTACTTACTCACTTTACGGTCGTGGTTACATTTGCGGTTTGGCCACGTTACTCGTATTTGGTAACGTGGTGTAGTTTAGGTAAGGTTAAAAGTAAGCTAGCGATTACTATGTCACGACGGAAACTCAAATTACTACCTTAAACAGCGAGGTAGATTTTAGCGACACGAGTGAATGTCAATTTGAATGGTTGTAGTAGATACGTAACACACAATACAACATGCCTTTAGAAACTTGCGACGTTTCCCTAAATGTTCCGTCCGACAGATAGAAATCGGGCATCATTATCCAAATTGTGGTGACAGAACAGTATTGTGGTGTCATCTATTAATATGGATTGTGGGAGAGTTGTTTGTTTGGAGGTCGGATGCGCGCGCGCCGGTGAAAGTGCGGTCAGAGGTTGCGCCGCGGGCGGGTGACACTGGGACGCTGCAACAGCGGTGGGACGGCCTGACTGAGCCGTTCAGTATGTAATGTCGTAAGATAATCGGATTAATACAAGCTACAAATTGAATTAGTTTTACATTAGTGGATACCATTTCGTTTGAAAGGCAGCCAAAACAATATTGTAAAAATCGTACCTAATCTGAGAATCTAAACAATGTTTGGACAATGAACGTTTTACATATATTTTGAGTGCATACCTACGTACATTACCCATTTAATGTATAGAACAAAAGATGTACCATTAACTTACTGTAACCATGTCTTTTACTAATAAACTATTTGTATTTGTACATACATAACGTCACACCTCTTTCCTATAGGGGTATTTTAGTACTTACCATCAAATTCACAAACAGTTTTTGAAACGTGATTTTATCAATGAGCAATTATTTCGACTGAGGTACCTACGGGTAGGCTCTATCGTTATGTCACCTTTATGGTAGGGTCCTCACATACCCATTCAGAAAGGACCCTCGCGTGCCGCGCCAGAGCGAAACCGGGATGATGCCTGGGATGGGAAAACGCCAGGATGATACTAGAAGTTATGGTGCATACATTTGTTTAGAATCGAAGATAGTTATAATTTGCTACCGTAATTTTCTTTTACAGTTAAATACACTCATTTGTTGAATTTATTATTGCCTTGTCATAAGAATTGCTGCATCTCTGTCTTTAAAAAATGCTGCAGTTATTTAACTCATAGCAATAGGTACGTACATTCTTTTATTTAACACTTTATAGAAATATCTCTTGATAATATAGCCACCTGGCATAAGCCGGGCTTCACCGCAGGGATGACGATGATAATGACGAGTATTAATAACCACTTACATAGCTTTCAATCTGAATTTTGCCGCTACGTAAGATATTTTTATCAAATAGTTTTTCAGTTATTCGCTTCTACTGCATTCCTGCCTACGGTATCTGTGAAAATATTTCCGCTCTGATATTTTAAGCCGATGTGACATGTGAAAGTGTGGTCGCAGGTCACGGCCGCCGGAAGGCAAGCTATTATTACACGCATACCGAAATCCATAGCATTTCCATAGCTTTGTCAGCTTTGAAACTATGTAACCCTTTAAAAACTTGTTACAAAAAAAAAGCGCTCGGCAATTTTCACACAACCGAGAGAATTTAGAGAACTTGGATCTCTTTGTTAACTTCTGGGTGCAATTCTGAATATGCACCGATAATAAGTTTTAGAGCTGAGATATTTAATACAGAATTAATTGTTTACATGTTGGTTCTTTATATAATAGGTACTTTTAAATCAATTAGGGCACCTAGTCACCTAACATGAACTGCATTCAATGAAGCCATTTCCCGTTTTCATAATTGATCAATTACATGGGTAATTGATCCTCATTTTAAGAGTAAATGGTTGTAGTACTTCATTAGGGTCTCGCATCGGGTCCCAAATTGGTGGACGTAATCAGGGCCCGCTCGGGCGAATCTCATTAGCCGCCCCGCACTGATAGGCCCTGGAAAACGCTTCAAATTATTTCACGCTACATTAATATTGAATATTCACGCCATCGATAATGGCGGACACCATGTTAATTATCGGTCGCTGGCCCTGGCAGTGGGACTGAGCCCGCTGGTGGTGGTTAGGCCGAAAGAGTAATGAGCTGGCTTGAATGGGTACTTATCGATTTAAATTAAATAGTACCTACCTGTCTATTTATCTGTCTACTTTCTATTTATTTATTAGTTGTTTTATTGCACTTTCACGAGTAAACTCTGGCGCAGTTTTTAATGTTTTGTCTGTAGATCGTTTTCCTTTACCGATATGTCCACTGTACAAAAATGACCACGCTATCGAAATGACTCACTGTACCGAACTATCTGTCACATTTTGCTTGGTGCGTCAGACAAAATCTCTAGCCCACCTAAACTAACTCCTACAAAACGACTATCAAAAGACTTTGAGGACCCGCGCGAGAGACCAGAGTTCTAGTAAGATAAAGTGGATAGTCTGATATAGTCAATTTAGTGGCCCATGTGAACTTAAAATATCGTATAGCTTTCCATATTTTACCGTGTTTTGGCTTTTTACTTGTGGCGACTATCTACAATCCGACTCGCACAACCCATTTGGAAAAGCCGATTCGCCAGAGCCTCGTCCGTCTGTCAGCAGGCGGACCTCGGCCAGGAGAGGTTGACTTGGACCCCGGGCCCAGAGCCAGGATCATGATGACGTAGATCGCACGTTCGAACGAAGTCGACGGTTATTAAACTGTGTTGGAATTTATACTTCCTATGTGCATTCACAAATAAATAATGATATTTTTCATACTTTATTGAGATTAAAGTTGAAGTATTTCTGCGAGTCAGCCACCTAGATTTAAAGCAGTTGCCGACACGCGGTGACATAACTCCAGGGAGCGGTTCTAAGTCACGTAGCACATAATCTGTTGGTTATTGTGCTCTGTACAAGGAGGTGGCGTGCACCTCGGGGCTCGAGAACCGCTGCGTCACCCGCCGACGCCGCCGACTGCCGTACCTAAGGCGAGGGAAAGCTGCACTCTACTATCTATTTCGAATCAATTTAGATCACGTAGGTACACTAGGAGTCCGTTTACTTCGTAGAAGCAACAGTAGGGCACTGGGGTCAGAAAATAAATGACCATCACGTAAACTTGCTTACAATACATCCAACGTTCTATAAGCCTGTGCAATACGGGCAAACGCTGTGTGCGGTTAGGTACACTTACGAGTTATTAATTATTATCCAGAACCACCACGAAGATTCCACGCTAACCCGGGGGCACAGCCCGCGGCGGTACATCAACTCTATCCGAACCCAATTTAAATAGATAGGTAACGGTTTGCTGCGCAATGGTGCGTCGACCCGAGCGCCGAGTGGTGTCCATTTGATTACTTATGCATCAAACGCGTTCCGAGTTCCCCGCGCCCCGCTGCCGTTACCGCGCCCCGCACCATCACACCAAACTTTAATAACACTTAATAGCTCCAGTCAAGTTCAAAAACGTTTTAAATTTAATAGTCGACTGTGCCAGTGCCACATCTCGTATATCAATCAGCGTTTATATGCCTCGGATCCTGCGCGTTGCGTGTGCTACAAAAAGGCAGTAAATACATCAGTCGTCTCGAATCTCCAATCCGACTAAATACGGGGCTATTGTTCCGGAAGGACTTGTGTGGCGAACAATCGTTATTTTTTTCCGGCTCAACCTACGTCTTGCGTCTGGGATTGAATAGGATGATTAATCACGCAAGTGTATCAGTATTTTGAGTTTACATTTTTATTACACTATTTTTGTAAACATAAATAAACAGCTTAATTTAACTTAGAAATAGATGTAGAATGTTTCGAATTGAATACTATGTTCCGTTAAACGCATAAAGCACTAAGCAATTCCGAGACTAGCTTATCTAAAATCTATCAGGACAGGCCGTCAACGTGGACCCACCGCATTATGAGAGAATTTCTCAGCTCAAGCACCAAACCGGCAGATCTCTGAGGTTAATTGATAGCTTACGGTTGGTGAATGCGTGCAAGAATGCTGCCGTTGCAGATTTAGTGCTATTTGTGTCGTAATAAATCGTTTTGCCTTGTCCGTCGTATCGGCCAAACTCCTCAATTGTATACGAGTCTAATAAGCCCCGTATACAGAGCTATGCGTTCTAAAGCGACACTGTAAATCTACTCGGGCAATTGCCGGTGGCGGGTTCGCCGTAATGTAACGACTTGCTGTGAATAAGTAAATCATTTTCCATTAAAAATGCAGCCAATTAATTTCAACGTTATTAAACTAGTCTTACAGCTAACGGTCAGTAGATAACTGTACCGGTAACTGGAGCGCTCGCATTAGTTCTATTTGAACGTTGGATTCGACGAGAATAACCAGCCCTTCGTCTGGTTTTTGCGGCTGCGGCAGCGTGTGCGCAGCGCCTGCGAGCGGAGCGGCGGCACCACGCATGCGCGCCCGCTGCATTCCCAAGCTTTCTAGACCTTTGTGTGTTCACTCGAATAATTACGTATTAAACACGATAGTTGTTTCTGACGAGTCTATCTTGCAGGTTTCATAAATAAAAGCTAGCAGGTAAGCAGTTGAAACAGCTTACATAATGGCATAAAACGTTGCATAGCTGGCGCGACGACTTTTGAACTGTCGTTATTATTTTCACTGTCGATTGAACATTGGGAACAATTTTAAATTAACTACTCTGCTTATTATTTTCTTAAGTAATTGACGCACGGCAACGATTTCATTACTCGTTGTCCAATTGGCTGTGTAATTACTTCAATTGAAATTGGGGTTGATAATATCTGGTCTGATGAAACTTAGTAGTTACCTATCTAACAAATAACTCATAGTACGAGTATTCTCGTAGTCCCGTCAATCTTCTTGAACTACTTTAACGCAGTGGGGGAAGATTTACACAGTCATATTCGTCGCAATGACGTGTCTTGTTCAAGAATATTGCCGCGAACTATAGGTACCAAGCATTGTCCCGAGAGTGTATAGTATGTCCTCACAGCCCCCGCGTTTCCTGGCTTACGTCTCGGACAGTGGCCGCCTTGCGCCGGCTAACAACGTTATTCGCGCCCGTGCACCGTGCTTCCTACGCGGGCCATGGACGGGCCACGGACGGGCTACGGGACGCGTTCTAACACTGAGCGTAGTTATTTCGTATTCAAGCCAAGATCGGCAACAGAATAATAAGTTGCACAGTATGCGGCGTATGAGCGCCCAACACGCGGCGACTCTGTGAATGTTTGTGAAGTTTGAAACATTCAAATTGTGGATCTTTTAAGTTGAGTGCTTTAGATTGTACAAGTTTGGATGCAATTTCAGTAAGGATATTCTAAATTTTTAAAACAAACAATGAAGCCTCTAGTCGCGTGCGCTAAGAAGAAAGATAGAAATTAAAAGGAAATGAAAACATAAATATCTAAATACCATAACAACGAGTAATAGAGGCTTTATAAAAGCAAAAAATAATGACTCGACTACTCTAATGTATCGATCGAATCATTCGAAGTTGATGACGTATGGAAACTAAAATATTTCGGCCAGTCCCTTCCGTACTCAACCCAACTCGTAGCCATAATTCGGTTCTTGGATAAGAATAAAAAGGCATTCCTCCGGGAAATAATATCAGTGTGGTCGCACAGTTTTCACGCACGTACACTGCAAATGGTCTCCGAATTTCGTTGTGATGCGTGAGGTCACGAGCCTCACGACCGTTTCCTTACGCAGTGACGTTTTACGTAAAAACTCATCCATCATTCCGTAACGAACCGAGCGCAACAAAAGCCCAAGGATTGTTGCCGACGAAAATTTCAGCCACAAAAAACTAAACAACTATAGTTCTCTAGTTCTAATTTTTGTTTTATCTTTTGTGTTGAGCTAACGAATACGAAAAAGCATTGAGACGAGAGTAGGTACCTACATCAATGAGACTCGACAGTCTTTAATGTGGTGTCTAAAGCCAATAAACTACCGTTCTTATTGGTAGCTCGCTGCATCTAAAACGCGTAGACTATCAATTTTCACAGAAGAGTAATAGAAATATAAAGTTTATGAGACTGACAACCTTTTTTATTTCTAGTCAAATGACTTGGTACGTATGTTGGCCAATAAATAATGATCATTTTTGTGAGGATCATTATTTGTGGAAGAAATTGCCTTAAATGTAATTGACTATTATACGGATTTGGGGACATACTCGACCGAGGAACCGCCCCAAAGTGTCACGTTGCAAGAAAAGTCATCAATCAAGAGCCGCAAAAAAGGAAGTATTCTCGGCGAGAGGACAACATCCAGAGGAAAAGTTTGTAAAAAATGAATTCTTTTTTATTATTGCTGTCGACGCGGGAATTAAATTATAGACGATGAAATGAGAGATTGACTGTACCATCCTTATATTTCCTTGTTAAAATATCTAATTAGATCAAGTGTTTTCGTTTGAGCTCTGTAGATCTGGTATAAATAACTTCTCAGGCAATTCTGGTTGAAGATTCTCATCCATTGTTTTCAATAACAATGTTTACATACTCATTCGTATGGGAGAATATTAGCATCATCCAAAGGTGTCACATTACAAATATCACACATTCTCCCACGTCGGCGCGCCGTCGGGGTCGTTGCGACACCGACCTACGGCAAACTGCTCGATTACACTTGAAGCGTTGTGAAATATTAGAAGGTAAAAAAGCCACTCCTTGGCGGCTCAGTTTAAATAAGTTATAATGCCTACAAATTCATTAATTAGCAGGCTACGAGAAACTGTGAAGGTCACTCGCAGCGCTCTCGATTCCAGACGGATTACGTTAATCGCGGATTGGTTGGCGCCCAACGGATTTGGTCTGCGCTCTGCTACAGTAGACTTTCTCTCCATCTTATTTGTGGATATTTGGTAGTTTAGGATTTTGTCCCGAGGGATTCCAAAGCCCGTTGAAGGATTACCTGACAAGAACTTGGATAGAAGTGTAAGAATTTGAATTAAAGTTGTTGGTTTGACTCTTGTTGATTTTACACACAAATCTCCCATATTTAGGTAGGTAGGTACGTCAGCAGCGTTATCGCTATACCTGGTCGTTGTTACTTACGTTGCAAGTTAATGCCTCGCACAGCAAGTACGCTGTGCTCACACAGGCAGTTAAATATGCATTTACGAGTTAATCCAGCCGGATGGCTCTGATGAGTGAGCACGCGTGCGCGAGTGTGCGGTAAGACCACAACCACGCGGCCGCGGTGTCATATTCGCCATAAGCGACATGATAGATCGCAACATGACCGTTGCATTATGTCTTCCTGTACGTGTGATTGTGTGTACCTACGCTGTGTCATTGCATGTGCGAAATGTGACACGAATTCTGTATATCTACTTATGCCCAACAATGCGATGCGTAACTGCCGTATGTAAATTTTGAACAATGATTTAACATAGATTAATTCAATAGCCTTATTAAGTACCTCATAATTACGGTTTAGTTTACGTGACGGCATACTTACTTTTTGTAATTTTTTTGTGTACCTAACTAATTACAAGCATGACAATGAGTACACCTGGAGGTGAGCTGTCTGGCCGTGACTCACTGAATTTATATAAGTATAAAAATACTACTACCTACCTAGTAACTACTAAATAGTCTAAGCGAGAACGCCCGCCCGCAAGAAAGTGTCAACATCGTTATCACAGTCACGACAGCAGCAAATAAATCTGTCTTTTTGTCGTCGGTACCCACGACTATTTCGGACATAACGAAGTGCAGGAAAGTCAAAAAACGGTTGACGAGAATGATCCATTAAGCGAGTGCTACACTAAAATGGACGATCCGGGATCCCGCGGGGCAACCGGCAGGGAGCGAAATCTCGCGGGGTTCCCGCCATTTGTTATCTGGCCGCGACTCCCGCCCGGACCATGGCCACCATTAATCTGTCCCATTCTTTATCACGAGGTATCAGGGGGATCAGTCAAATGGTTTTTATTTATGGGACAAAACGCTTCGCCACTTTCATTCCCAAATGTTGTTAATGGTAGTCATCGTGCATTCGCTAACGATCATTCGACGTAGGATTGATGATATGCACGTACACGTATTTTATACTCATTTAATACCGATAATATTACATTATTCACCAAGGCGATAAAGCAGTGTCTTCCGTCATGGGCTTGGCGGCATATTGGATTTTTACTTTTTAAATATTAACTCCTGTCTGAGTCCTGAATGAAGCAAGGGGTTCAAGCCGCCCAAGACTAAGACGGCTTTGTCCCAGAGGTGATTACTCTACTTTTCACACTTTATGCGAAACAATAAATAAAGCAATACCTACAGCTTCTGACTTAGCAAACTCCGCAGTTGTCAGTATCGCTTCCCGACATTTTCGTGTCAATGAAAAAATATAATTTGGAACTGAAAATTATCACAAAATATAACACAATTTGGAACAGTCTAAGGTTTTGCAACAACACTGCCTAGTCTTAAATCACAGTTTTTGTAATCGCGCAGTTTTATTTTTTATTTGTTCTGAATAAAGTCTCCTTACGTAGCTAAGAGTTTTAATACAAGTTTTAACATTCCAAATTCAAATCACTTTATTCCCTTGGGAGTTCCATTCAATGATCTCCCTGCGGGTAACAAGATCATGGTTTACTGGAACATTTCATAATACATAATTTGACATTGCCGACCAGGGGGCCTTTTCACGCGCTGAGAAATCTCGAAATTGCCATTTTTTGTAGCCACAAATTTGTAGTAAAAACTTCTGAAAATCGTAGTAAAAAATATGTAGTAAAAACTGAAATCCGCTATAGCAACTAAAATCGCCAAACCTTAGCGCCTAAAACACAGCGCGAGAATAGGCCCCTGTGTAAAAACTTATTTTATAACGAATCTATGTAAGTACCTATAATCAAAATAAATAAAAAATAATCATCATGGCGTTAATGTCCCGGTTGTGCTCTCGAGAACGAGGGCCCGGGGTCCGCCATGACAATGATCAGAGGAGCCACTGCCATCTGACCTCCATGACCCTGCTACCAGGGGAACCTGACCAGATTGGATCACGGTTACACATCCAGTCGCCTGAATGTGCAGGTTTCATCACGATGTTTTCCCTCACCGTAAGAGCATCGGTTAGTATTCAACTAATGTACATAACTCAGAAAACAGTTATTGGTACATGGCAGGAGCGGGATTTTCGAACCCAGGACCTCTGGCTTACGAGTCGGCTAATGTAACCGCTCGGCCACCGACGCTCTTAATGATTAGGTTATATTGTCGATTAATTGAAATATTTAAATGAATTCATACGGAACTGTTTAATAAATCCGCGCCAGGAAGTAAAATTAGCAATGTTAAATGTTTAATGTCCTAGTGCTTCGTACACTAATTAAATTCGGCCAAATAATGTACAAGAAATGAAATCGTGACGCGTGCATTTCCGCGGTTTATGTGTTTGTTTAAAAATATACAGTTCACTTCCCTCGGAAACGGCTGCTCATATTTATGGAACTCTGTGTACATTACTTGTATTCTTGTTGCAACGTTGAATACTGTATGAAACATTTGCTGGGAACTGCAATTTTGTAAAGAATAGTGAAGTCGCCTCTTAATGTATTTGAAACTCCTACTAAAACCAGAAGCTCTATTTTTGAATCGATCGCTTCGATTCCAACAGGTTTCAATTTTGATTTTCGGCATGAAAAATTCCATATTACAAAATTCATGATTTTGTAAATCACATTGGTAATATCGGAAGAGTGCGATGCAAAAATAGGGGAAATCAGCATTAGGTGTGATGCCTAATATCGAAATTTTCATGCCAAAAATAAAAATGGAAACCCCTTAAAAACGAGGCGAGCGATTCCAAAATAGTGCCCCTGAAGACATAATCGTCTTGATTTAAACTAAACTAAACTAATAAGCAATGAAATATTGCTGTAAAACTGTTTGGAAATAAATAAAAAAAATAAACTATGCGATTTTAGATTTAAAACCGACTTCTTAATGGTTTCTTTTGAAATGGGCCGTTCGTAGCGGATCGTGAGTGGTGAACTCGCGGTGCCAGCGGCTGGCAGAAGACGTTACTACTCTTGCAACATCGTTTTTGCATAATATCTGGTTTATTGCATGAAAATATGCTTAATGTCAGCCAATATGATACAAAATGCCTTGTAGAGTCGACTCAGAATTATGAAGGTTTATACAAGGTGTTATCTTTAGTTGGGGCTAGAAGATTAATCTGTAAATATAAGAAATATTAATAACCTTTAAACTAATACTTTGTATAATGGATAAAACATAAATTATGACGAAATTTGATGATAGAGCTTCATATATGTATATATTTATGTGTATATATGTGTATATATTTATCATATGGATATATGTTTATGGGTATGTATATTTATGGTTTACATATTTATGTACTTACTTACTGATAAGTCTTACTGGTAGGTATATATTTAAATTAATTCTTTGGTTATTTTTAAAGCAGGTAAGGTACTCTATTATTGCCTCTGCCGCTCGCTAAGCTCATTTCGGCTTGTCTAAGGTTAGCTGGAAGAGATCCCGTTGTGGGATAAGTTCGCCTTTGCTTTGTAAGTGTTTCCTATTGAAATGTACTATGTTGTTGCAATAAAGAGTTTACATACATACATACGATTTTTTAAAGTGACACTTCATTATTTTGCGCTCCAAACATATAGTATGAATTTTGTATAATGCTCATCTTGATCAAATCACAAAGTAGTCGTTGTAGGATTGTAGTTTCAATTTAATACAGATACCTGTTTCACAATATTACAGGGAAACCAGTAATCGTTATTCCTTTAAAGACTTTAATAAATATACCTACTGATTGTCAGACTTCCTTTAACGACCGGGTAACCGCAGTACGATGCCAAATATGTAAAGTTCGACTCGAGCTTTAAGCTCCAAACGTTTTGTTCTCCGAAACAGCAAAATAATTGTAATGATAACGTTGCAACGTAAATGGATCAGTAAAAGAGCAAATTATCGGAAACAATCGCTGGGTGATGTATAGTATCTGTGAGTCAGAGTCGAGGAAACTGACTCACGGACGGCGCTAACAGATATTCTCGGAATAGTCAATAGCCTTGACAATCAGAAGTGGATTGCTCACTGGCCCATGTCTATTGTATTTACCTTCAATTTCGCTTTAATCTTTTTTCCACACTGCGGGCTTTGCACTCGAGCAGCTAACTAAACAATCAAGGTCTGTTTATCTTCGTTCACACCTTCGCTTCGAGGTGTTTCACGTGCAGTCTAATTTTAAGATCAGATTAATACGTATTTAATTTGGATAATCTGCATACCTATAGGTCATGTAAACGGGCAATGCTCTCACTTAAAGATTAACAGCAACTCCTGTTTATTCAGGTTTTACAGGAATTATCCCGACACGTCAGTGTTTCTTTGGGATGAGCACATCATCACCTATTATGGGAGTGAGAATACTATGGCAGTACATATTCAATGTCACGTACTTCGGTCTCTGCATGTATAAATACAGCCCTTGTGATTGTGACCACCATACATAATTAAGCCCTTTTGTCATAACTGTTATTGGTAATAAAATTGCCATAACTTCATTAGTTAGCGCCTGTTGTGGTGCCTTTATTGCAGTTAAGCTCGCCTGACTGTACCTAACTGTCTCGGTTGCTCGCCTACCTTCTGTGTTTTATTACTCTGCCTGGATGGAAGTTGAAATGAATTTGTTTCCTATTC
The DNA here is from genome assembly GCA_907269095.1 of Blastobasis adustella. Lineage (NCBI taxonomy): Eukaryota > Metazoa > Arthropoda > Insecta > Lepidoptera > Blastobasidae > Blastobasis > Blastobasis adustella. The sequence continues at coordinate 8,941,684 of OU026123.1, read as the reverse complement.
ATTTTTCTTATGTGATTTTTCCTACCCATTCTCAGTTTGTCCTCGGGCTGTCTGAGTGTCAAAAGCTATACCACACCATTAATTCATATGACACCTACTGGTACTCGCGCATTGAAAGTACGAGCATTTATTTTAATAGACATAATTTGAGCCGGCATTGTATGTGTGTCACGGGCAGCCGCGGAGTTCTGTTCGGAGTGGCTCGGCTTCCAATCGTCGCCGTATCGTATGCGAGAGCTGGAGAGCGTCAGTTGTGCGGGCCATTCTGTCGAATAAAGATAAATGGGCCCGGGTTAGAGGGGCGGCGGGACGGCCAGGGCATGGGGCTAATTGGCTGTCAACGATGAGCCCGATACTCTATACCACGCACACGCCGAATGCAATCGACGGCTCACTGACACCCGGGGCGAGGCCGGGGTCCATCGTGACATTCAGTGGAATGGACGAGCAAAACAATGACGTCTGATTGGCTCGCGTCACACCCCGGCTGTCGCCGAAGTGATAATTGATTTCAAAATAAACATTATTCGAGCCGAGGGGTCGGTGATAAGCTAAAATGAGTTATGTTTGTCCGTTTCATTGAATTTGATGGCCGTATGAACTACTATAATGTGCAGAACATTATTATCAAAGAATAGCGTAATTCAGATTTTGACAAGATAACATAGAATAAATCGCAGTAGGACAAATAAAGATATCAACATTTGTACATTGGCGGTGGTATGGCTCCATCGACCCTTAGGAGGCCGTCAAGATGGATATCAGCCACCTACATGCTTTTGACGCCGTTGTTGTATTCCGATTTGAAAGATAGCCAGTGAATTACAGGCATGAGGCATTATAAATACAAATGTCCTCAAAGATATGGGGCTACAGTTACAGTTAGTTTAACTATATATTTTGCATTTTTGTTAGTTTGGCTGCCTAATAGTTTTAGGTTTTTTTTTAAATAATGTAAATAAGTTTTATCGATAATTGTTACAATATAAATCCACACTGAATCGAAACGATGTCATTGGCCACGCTACGCTACAAAAGCCTACATGCCTACTTATCCATGCTTATAAAAAAAATATTAAACATTCCCCCTTATCCACGTTGCCCGTTACATGCGACGACGTTAAGCCGCCGACGTGATAACCAGATTAGAGTGACAGGTAGGCGGGAAGGCGCCTCTGTCATGTACCTAATATGAAGTTAGGACGCTGCGACACTCGGCCCTCTCCCACGGTCACAGCCTTCATTAACATTATACGCTCATTAACGGGACTTGGTACACACGCCCAATCTATCCGGACAAACTGTCTTTGTTGTCAACAACGCGGAAACACCACAGGTTTAACGAAAATTGACAACAATCATTTCTGCGGTTGGTCACACTGCTTTTTTAATTTATTTATTTTATTTATTAAATCTTCATGCACAAAATAGTACAGTGGCGGACTTAAAGCTAAAATAGCCTTATCTACCAGTCAACCAGGAGATAATGGGTAAAGAAAAAGGTAGGCGGTGCAAGAGAAGCTACTAGACAAAATGGAGGAGGGGAACCGTTAATGCAACTATAACCGAACCAGAGATAAATGTACAGATAAATAGATAAATAACTGAAAATAAATTAATATTAATATAATAAAGCTAGAAATAAACGTGAGTCACTCACTCACGTAATATAGCAAGAATACATAACCATATAAATACTACACGAGTAAAGGAGAGAGAAGCTCAGTCAAACAAGGGGGATATAGGAGACAAACTCGTGACACTAAAGATCCTTCAGGTAATGCTCACGAACAGCTTTCTTAAATGACTATTTGCTGGAAAGCAATCTAAGATCGGGAGGAAGATCATTCCAGAGCCTCACAAAACAAAAGAATTAGAGATAAAACCCGTACGGTGGAGAGGAAGATTTAATAAAAGGTTACTCGAGGAGCGAAGGTCACGGTCGTGGGTGTCAGAAATAAACTTGAATTTAGTTTTAAAGTAGTTTTATTAGGTAGGTTTATTTGATCGGGTTAAGTTGTAAGTCCGTAGTCATTAAAGTGGTGAGACCAGCTTTGTCAGAAAATGAATAGGTGCGAACAGTACAATCTTCACCGCCTGCCGGTCGTGGATCTTTTTTTAGTTTATTAGTTTTGTCATTATGGATCTCTTCGGACCGGTGCGGCCATGACGACCTTTGTCGACCCCTAATCAGGTCTGTGCTGATGCGCATGTAGATGGCTTGCATAGCCGAATATTTATAGTAATACGTTCCAAAAAAAGTATTTAAAAAATGTATGTAAAAAATAATCTATCCATAGTATAAAACAAAGTCGCTTCGCGTATATATCTATGAACGCTTAGATCTTTTAAATAACACAACGAATTTTAAAACAATAGATTTCGCGCCGGGTCCACTAATTACGAATATAATGGATTACAATAAAGTTATATAAAATAATGTTAACTTGAAATACTAATGTGCTCAAGTCCAGCAGTGTATTTTACGGACTTAGGTTTCTGATTTTCCGCTCTGACGTAACGTTTTGTACCTTACAGTGATATGTTAATAAATAAAACAAGAATGGAGACTAATGTTTAAATTTAAATTACAATGTACGGTCATTTGTTTTTATAAGTTACGGACTCAAGGTCCAGAATTTTGTTTAATTGTCAAGGTTCGCTCGGGCCGGTCTGTTTAACAAAAACTTGTGCGATGATCGCATCGCTGCTCAAGGTGGGGTAATCAATTCACAGTGCACGTACCTAGGTACCATTTAGCGGTATTTAGATCAGCTTCAATTACGACCATGGGAAGGAATTCGGTTTTGTTTGATGTAAATTATCATCATCATCGTTGCGTTTGAAATATTGTTATTTGTGTTTTTTTTTGTGCTGTGCAACTTTTGCCTCCCGTTAATGTACTCACGTGGATGTGGTATGTGGGCGGACAGAGTTAGAAATGAAGTAGTGTTGCAAAGACTTGGAATAAAGAATGAAAACTCTTTTACACCTAGGGCACATAATTCGAACCGTAAAATACAATCTTTCACAGCTGCGAAATGCCTGGCTGAGAAAACTCAGAGTCTTGCTTGGGATGAGTACTAGGTCCTTATTTCAGGCCGCAGACTCCACAGTGAAGTTAGCCCTAATGATCGCCAAACTCCGTTAGGAGATGGCACCAGAAGAAGAAGGGAAATTAACTTCAACAAGCAATAGTCGCGGACACCATATGCGTACACTACGTAGGTACATGCTGTCCGGACATTATGCCTACCTAGGCTAAATAGGTGGTCAAACGTCCGCATGTAAACACAAGCGCCATACCCTTTTACTCAACGCTTAAGTTATGACACAAGCAGAAAATTAAATCGCCTCACAAGATACACACTCATATTATGGAAATGGACAAACAAACCTTTCGACTACTACATCATCATAGTAGGGAAGGGTAAAAACGGCGAGGCTCACACGATAAATCCGTGGAGACAAACAGCTTGCAGCGTCGGGCCCGGACAAAGTAATGGACTAATTACATTAGCCGGGACAACGTTGGGAGCGCACGCCCGGGATACCCGGCCTATTAAAATAGTGATGTTTGCCATCGGCTTTACATGTGGAGCGAGCAATATTTTGCAGCCTACTGGTGGTTGAGCCGTGTGATCTCCGGCAGAGCAGAATATTGCATCTTAATTGAATATTAATCCCTTTGATTATTGGTGTCGTAAAACGCTAGCCGGTCTAGGCTAACCTAGTACCTCCGTAGGCTAACATTTTCTATGGACGACGATTTCTTTTGAGTATTTTCTACAAAGTTCCCACCTGCCAAGAGTGGAGATTATAGATGAACCCTGGACTGATGTCGAGGAGGCTCAAGTCCAGCAGGGCCTGTTATGGGCCCTTAATGATGCTGATGTACGATGACGATGAGTGACGGTTATTTCTTTTTATTTGTTTTTCAAGTTTCCGCTTTTGGATGGACTTGGATTGAAACTGGCTGGATAATAAATGAAAAAAATATTTTTGAACTTTTACCCACGAACGTGTACCTTTGTTTTGTTCCGTGGGTACAATTTGGGAATCGGGGTACCTATTTAGTAATATCGGACTTTGTTCCGCCGCGAGGCGAGATATCCAGCTTTAAGCACCCAGTAGTGGGTACGTGTACGTAATTAGAATCGAAGCCGTTCCGGTGGGCGTACAATTGCTTCCTTTGTTTCGTTTTAATAGGATTCTGCATTGTATAATTTGATTCCCGCTTTGTGGGAGGCGTTCGCCGCAAGATGCGGAAATCGAGTGTGCTGCGGGCGCAGTTCGGCGCGGAAGGATGCAGTTGTGAGCAGTTTGCGGCGGGTAACTGCGCGCCGCGCCGGGTTCATTGCTGTAACAGCGGGCCGCGACCACGAATCGGCGTGTTGTAGACTTAGGATCGTCTCACACCAGAGTGGCAGCGGTTTGCAGCGTCCAGCAACGACTAGCTCGACAAGTGAGACTGCCAGCGGCTTTGAAAGCCCGTTCTTTGTCACAGGCCAATACAGTCTACACGCAATCGTGTATGCGCCGTAACCCGCACAACCGTTAGTCTTTCAAGAGAGCCTTTATTTTGTGTTTGCAGTCCTGCTGTCGCCGTTGTTGCATTCTCTGTATTGCACAGTGCCTATCAACATGTTTTATTCCTAATGTTTGCTCATCATCTTCTGGGCGGACATTCCCGGTCTTCGCCAGGGCCCGCTCATCTTTTGAAAGACCTACCTACCTACGTAATACCTAAATAGGTGCGGCAAATCAAAAACCAACAACGAGGATCGTGAAGATGTTTGTTTGTATGTGTGATGGACAAAACTTGCTTTACAGAGATAACTTGGACCTGGAAAAATGCGGGTTGTCGGAAAAATATTCTCTTTTTAACCTTATCATCCTGTCATCAACCCCAGTGCTCCCCACGCGGGGCGTGAGGACCCATAGTCCACCTGTCTACTAACGGGCCACTATAAATATTAAAACTGACAAGAGTAGAATTGATGATCAAACGAATTTACCCATCGCCGCTTTCTCAGTGCTAAGGGTCATAAAGCTGTTCATATAATTAGGTATGAAGGAGTCCGTTTCGCACTTAGTAGAAGATACTTTTAACATACAATGATTTGTAGACTTAAATGCCTCAAACAAATTGGTTTAATTGAACTTTGTACATTCTATTAAGTTTCTGGTCACAAAGGTTGCTGCGTAGCATTAAGAGTGGATATTTTAGAGTAACTAACAATTTACGTGAAAGTAGGTGTGATATAATTGGACGGAAATTGCTTTACAGCATTGTTAAGTTAATTTTCACGTTTATTAGCTTCAAGAATGTATATTTTATACGGGCTAATAAATTGCTCCCATACTAAAGTGATTTCAAAAATAACGGGACCGTTCAGCTTTCGTTTAGTCTTGGACAAGTGAGGCGAGTGTTTATTTATTATGGAATCAATCTTAGGACGGGCGCACGCTGTGTAACGAAACAGATTTGACTACTAATGACTTTCACGCGATATTTAGCATAATCTGATCGGGCGAAGCACCCGCCACCGCGGAGCCCCACCCACGGTATTGTGGTTCGTCTATCATTTAATGAGGCTTAAATCAACCTTTTCAATTAGCGATTTCATGTCGATTTAATGATTTGCCACGTTACCGCTCTAACGAGATTGTTACCAGTTCACATGGCTCATTTCCTTTGATAGTTATCTGTCATAGTTTGCGAGTATCGAGTGCTCGCAAATAATAGCTCACGTGACATGGTAATTATCAATTAGCGAATCTAAAATGTTTTTGCTTCGCGTTTTTTCCTCTAGTCTTTAGAGAATCATTTTTGGAATCGGACCGGAATAATAATGTTGAATAAATTATATTTAATGGTGAGTGGGTTTGTATTTTTTTCTAACAGGGACCGGTCTGCCGTGTTGAGTGTTCTTTTTTGTAATCAATTTTAGATTTGGAGTGGAGTCGTGACCCGCGCGCGTGAGCCTGGCGGGCTTCCGCGCAATTTGCTCTCGAATACGTCGGCAGTTCCAAGGCGCAGCCTGATCAGCCTACATCGGCACACAATATATCACTCACAGCGATCGCTCGTTGTGTATCAGCCACGTAATGTTCTGAAAGTAATTCTGACGTTGCGACGGACATAGAGCTTTTTAGCTACCCACTGAATTTTGTATAGTAATCGATCACATATTGGAGTTACAGTAGGCTATTCTTGCCTTAGAATTAAAAGTAAAGGTATCAATAAACCGTACACGTGTACGAGCTCACGAGTGCGTATGTATACCAAAACAAGGTTTAAATCCTTTATCCGTAGATAAAGCGTAAGTTACAAAAATGGGACGTCCCAAATTTGGCGCGCAAGAGGAAACTCCGTAAGGAATATCCGGCTGAATAAAGTCGGGGACAAATCGTCGCCGCGGCTTTTGCGGACTGCGGAGGATCCGCGAGGATTGTTATTGATGGCGGCGCCCGCACCGCGGCTATCAGATAGTTTTCATTATGGCCGATCATGCGTGCCGGGGAAATACGGGACATCCCGGAAAAATGGCGAAATGCCCGCCGAGCCGGGACCGCCGCGAGCGACGGCCGCTTATCGTGGTGAACGACTTCACGCCAATCCTATCACATTTACCTACTTCTTACTTATATCCGAGCCAATAAACTTATAAGATAAATGAAAGAAGACCAGTTTTATGTCTCTCTCACACAGGTGGTGCAGTTAATTGCCTCTCAGACGCGGAAACTGGTTGCTAAGTCTGATTAATGCGGTTATGTTACCGCTACAGTTATCTTCACCAAATTCGACAGGTTTTGTGGTTACAATAAATTTTAGCTTATCTTGATGGCTATTTTTATTATAACCGGCTGGACTAGACACTAATATTGTGTAAATTTATAACCTCACAACATCACTAGCCTTGAAATAAACGTGAAATTTAATATTTATTTGTACTCGGTGTTCATTAGCTTCGATATGAAAATTAACGACTTCCTTTATACTTCACTAAATAGATTCCAGTTAGTAGGTAATAAAGCTAAAGGTCACTTAACAAAATAATTTGAAAGTCAAATATCTATATTCTATACATATTGTGTCTTATGAGTACTGTTTGAATTGAAAATGCTTGACCTTAATTCAGACTAATACATTATCCCAAATGAATGAATTAAATAGCAGTGGATCAAATTAATGCACGCGTGGGAATGGGTGGCGCAAGAGAGACATTCTTCCCTGGACAAACGAGCGACCTGCGGGGGTCCTCAATTATTCCAGCCTCTATGTCCCGGAATGTCTAATTTGCTCACGTAATTTTGCCCGGAATTTGTCCCAGGCCGACGGATGCTCGGAACTATTTTTATTGCTTGTTTCCTATTTGCTCGAGTCCACTGGGCACAATAACTTGGAGCCCGCGAACTAACCAACTTGTCTCCACAAGAGTATTGTTGATCGCACGTCGTACTCACGGCCGGGGAGGCAGTAGTCAGCTTTTCTTTCAACCCGTGAGAGCGATCGTGCCAGTAAAAAAGAAAAAAAATACCGCTGGTACCATTCCTCACGGTCGTTACTTACACAATTGTAGATCGCTACACATTGTCTTCAAATGAATTTATGACGTGCAATTTATCGTAAAGGCAAGTAAATACTCACCCGCCGGTTATTAGCGTTGGTTCCACTTATTTCACGGCAATTTCCGGTTTGTAAACATCGCGCCTGTAACAAAAACGAATTATAATTTAATAACAACTTTAAAAGGATTCTGGGTTGGGTAGGGTTACCACCTCTCAGGGTCCTGAGATATCAGGATTTTTTCACTTTTCTCTGGATCTCAGGAGGACATCTCACGATTTTAAGAATTTAGTAGATTTTTTAGACATTTTTATAAAAAGTTACAAAAACAAAAAAACAATCTTCGGCATACATTGAGATCATACATAGAGGTAATGTTTATTGCACGAATATTATCAACACTTATTTATCTATGAAACCTTCAACTAGGCAGGTAATTTGTCAAGTAAGGTTTTTTCTTCAACCTACTGTTTTTTAATTAGGCACGTTTGAGGAAAAAAAACCTGAAATAGCCACAAATTCTCAAGATTTTTTAAGGAAATGAGGCTATATCTCCTTACTTTAAATTTTTTTATCTGGTAACCCTAATCCTGGGCCATATTGGAGAGTTAAGGATCGTAGCGAACCGGCGTATCCGGCATTATGACCAAATTACAAGCAGATTATCGATGGATTGTATAGGAAGGAGTGCACCTATCTATCATTCTATCCAAGCGAAGGGTCGCGATACAGATTTTGGAGCGCCGCCAGGACGAGCCGCCCGCTCTCCATTCGCTCTTTACATAACTTGGTATTCAAGGGACCATTAATCTTCCTAGTTCCACGCCAGGCCGAGTTTAATTTTAATAAACGGCTTTAGCCATACCTAACCGCGGTATTAATTTACCTGCCCTAATGAGTACACCGTAGTTCTAAACCCACAGTTTATTCGCAAATCGAAATATGATACAAACGCAATCAACGAAACAATTGTCTGGGATTTGAGAACTAAATAATAATTTCGTAATCTAAATATTTGGTTTCCCGTCGGCGAAGCCAGATCATGTTTGATTGAGTAGGTAGGCATTTAAACATTGTCAGTGCTGCGATTGGCACGAGCCTGCACGGAATTAATTAACAATATTTGTTAAGGTAACCAAAAATCTGACTGAATGTGAGACTGCATCTCTTATTATTGTACTACCGACATTATTAATGTATCTACCGCATTTATAGCAAATAAATGATGCTAATTCTAATTCTAAACATTTTTGCCACCTTTTCTAAACAAGCGTACGGTTTGTTACCCGCCTGTTGATAATGACTGAAAAAGAATTTTATTACGACCGTTTTTAAATTTAAATTTAATTTTTAAAGTATACATGATCTACAGTGTAGGTAGGTATGAATTACTTAACCATAACGTTTCGTACATATAAGTTTAAAGTGCGGGTAGTCCATCTACGCTGGCAGTTCTCTGTACGACCCTTCCTACCGCCAATTACTATGATCGCTAAAAGCACTAGGCGCGTAATTTAGTTAGAGGGTGTCGACGCTGATATGACGCACATAACGCCTGCCTGGACCCTCGTTACCCTCAGGGAGCGGCACCGAAAACCCTTCGACCTTCTACTATATTCCATTGGAGTTTTTCACTATTCACTTACTTCGAAAGCGGCTATTGCCAATATGGTACAATGTTACCCAACTTTATTTGGGCAATATAGACATATCTACTTATTTTCTCTCATTTAGGTATCCCAATCTCATTAACAAAACATGGTAAAGTTATAAAAAAAACACAGGTGTATCGATACATTAGAGAGAGTGCCGTAGGTACCATTAACTGTGATGAGGCCAATTATGATGATGATATGATCGATACATAATGCACTTTAGTATCAGTTAAAAGTTTTAGTCAGAGGGAAAAGAGTGATTAGAAGCCCCGTAATAGTTACTACTAGAGATGCCACGAATATTTGGCCACTATTCGATATTCTGCCACTTTTTAAAAAATACGGTATTCGGCAGAATAGTTCGCGATATTCGGCTGAATATTGAATACCAAACTAAAATACCAAAAAGATACACATCTTATTCAAAACTGTACTTATTTTACCCACCAATCAGACATTCTGTGCTTATTATAATCTATAAGTTTACCCGGTATAATAGCCTAGTTGAGCTGTGGACTGTTGATATCATGATGTGATTCTGTCTGTGGTACGTTGTGACGAATAAAAGTAAATTTTTCATCAAATTTTTGTCCTAAACAAGGCTTTCTTCTGAAAATAGCTTCTTAATAGTCTACAGTCCTAGTACTGCTACAGGGAGATTATAGATATTCGGTATTTTAATCAATTTTCTCGTAATTTATTTCGTTAAGCCGAATATTCGATATTTGGTCAAATTACTATTCGTGTCATTTCTAATTAATACTGACATACCTTCATGCAACGACAGAAACCGGAACGTTGCGGTTAGTTTTTCTTAACATTTGTAGGATGTACATTATGATATATATACCTACCACTAGTATATTCTGTAATACTGCCATACATATGACATACGTAGCCCATGGACGTAGCAACTTTTATTCCAACATTTAAACGTTGTGAGAAAACAAATGCCTAGGGAAAATACAATGGGCAATAAACTCGCTAATTTCAGGAAGTCAAAATGACGTATCGCATAAAACAAAAATCGGCGGCCATAACTCTTGGTGGGCGTGATTCCGGTAAACATTGGAAATGGCTGTTGGTACCTGACGCAGCCATGAAATGCGTGATTTAGCTTACTCCTGGGAAATACCCCAGGCGCCTGGCCAGGGATGGGACGGGCGGGTTTGGAGCCCTAATTCGGCTAATCTCGCTGTCGACTGAGCCCCACTGTGATCCGAGTGTGTAGTGCAGAGCCATCAATCGGAATCGCATAGAAAATTATATTGTCAAAATGGCTTGGTGGCTTCACTATATCTGACAGAGTGTAGCCCATTACATAGGTAAATAACACTAGCCTGGAATTCATCGTGAGCTGAAGACGTTACTCCGTACATAATAGCCAAACCCGATTTCGGGTCCACATAGACATCACCATCCCCCTGCCCTATAATAGGTGGGGTCGGTACAACATGACACTCGGAGTCATGCTGTGAAAACATTTTTTTAAAAAGGCCGCCTATCTGACGTCAACCCTAGATAATATTTATTTTGTCATCATAATATTCTTCGATTAAGTTACTCATTCTAAATCTATTTAGACCACAATATAAATAAAACGAACCGAATACATGGAGTAAAGCGATATCAAAAAGGGTTCTGGCGTAAGCTGTAGCAGAACCACAGAGAAGAACGGGAGACCTGCGTGCACGAAGCACCCAGCTACCAAATTAGCGCTAACAGTCACTTAGACTACGGCGTCAATGTATGAGAAGATATATGAATGTGGAACAGCACGAGCCGCTTTTATTCAACATTGAGGAATTAAACACGTTGTCTGTAAGTGTGTTCCCTGGTCATTATAATTTGTACCTTCTCTAAGGCTAAGGCTAAGGCTCTAGGTTGTTCCTAGACAGGCATCTTCGGTCGCATCATCACTTACCACTAGGTGAAATGGCGGTCAAATGCCTGGCTAGGGTAGAAAAAAAACAGACAAAACAGGTGTATCAGGATCGTCTTGTTTGATTTTTGCCTACATATCAGTATGACTATACGAGCAACCTTCCTAATTTTACACAAAGGCAATTGAAAAATAATGAAATGAACCAGCCAAGTGTGTAAAAATATGAACAAAAACATTGATGACTTCATAACAGTCTGATCTGCTCTGGTAAACACGGTAATATAAACAACTTCATTTAAAATGAGTAAAAAGTGCTGCACATAAAAAGTTTTACGCTATACTACCCAACTAAATTATGGAGCAAACCTATAAGTCGGTACCAAGCTACTAGAAACAAAAGTAGAGAATTATTAATAACAAAAAATGTATTAAAAGAGTGGGTACCTACACTAGGTAGTTACTTGAAAAGTAGAGTTTATGTACTTACCTATAAATTCCGTCCTCACAAATCAATGAGCGTTATTTTACCGTAACACATTCTAATATTTAACCAACTTCAAAAAATGAGAAGGTTCTCGATTCTTCGAAATCTTTTAAACATTATAAGGACCTTTAGAATCAAATATAATGTACTTCAAAGTTTCGTAATTCAAATAATCGCCTGTTATTTTATTAAAATACACTTATTCATTTGTTTCCTTTATTTGTTTCTCAACTTCCTAATACTCCACCGTTATTGTAACAATAGAACGCTGCTGGTAGCTGCTACGAAAATGTAATAGGATTTCTATATTCAGAAGTAATTACTTCCATTCCAGAGTCTTTCCAAGACGTTACAACCTTTTGACTCCTTTTAAGGAACAAGTTGTGAAGTCTATGAGGTTTAACGAGTTAAAAGGCTTCGAGTAATGGGACATAATTGACCCAACATAAACAGTCGGAGAAAGTTTTAGGCACTCCGTATCTAGGCAGGGAGTAGGAAAACAGTAACTGGGTAAGTTCTATTTTCTTTTATATTTCAACGACACCGTTACATGGTGCAGTTTCTTTCCGGCTGCGCTAACATGTTTAGTGTCCAGTCGTTTCTCACTTAAACCGTTTTAACAGGACATCTTTATTTGTTGTGCGCACTGAAAACACGATTTACTGACAAAACGCTGAAAAGAAAGTAGAATATATGACGGAGTTTTATAAAAGCTTTACAAGCGCTGTTTGAAGAACACTATGATCGCTTCGTTTCATGTCAACAAGAAGATCACACGAAATTATTAAAGCAATACTACAACGCTAGAACTGATGGACAACAAGTAAGCATATATTTTGCAATTCAATATCTCGTCCACGGAAATGATAGACTACATAATAGGCCACCGACGCATCATTTAAGAAGATAATGGAGGAACATCTAAGATATAAAAATATATATAATAATGTAGAAATAGCACGTGGAGCAAATAAATAGTATGAGTAGGAAAACCCGTTTAGAAAGGTTATCTCTTGCAGAAAATTGCTTTGCATCTCCGAGGGAATACTGCGGGGAGGAAATCGTTTTTTCTCAGAGAACGTAACCAGTTGTAACAAATATTCAGAAAGTTTTGAGGCTCGATAGTATACGTCGAAAGCATTTTACGAGAATAAAAATAGTTGGCCCTGTTGCCTGACAAAGGGGTTGTAAATGAACTGGAACGAAACCGTGCGTATGAACAATAGGTACAAATCGGAAACGATATAGATTCGCAGCGGCATCGGCATGGGATCGATCACTTGATCGGCCCCATTTGCATAAAAAGCCTTAACAATTCAAACCAAAACGTTCATATTCGGTTTACGATATTTTTATTAGCTTTTATCACAACATCTATGAAGCCTGCTATAACCAACAAATAATCGTACCTATACTTAGTTACCAACTGGAATAATCTGGGAGCAAAACGAAGCAGTAAAAGGGGAAACGGGGGATTTAAGGGAGGACATAGGTACTTTGTTATGAATAAATATGTTAAAATTTCGCTCGCGTGCAAGGGCCAGGGGTGGCCGTCACGCGACTGGCCATGACAGTGACTACTTACTACTTATTCATATAACCGTCGCCTCAGGAAACACTGCCCACGTAAAACAGCACGCTCAGAATGTGAAAATGTAAATCTTCCCAGCTATTTTATGGCATTACGTGTATGTTGTAAGGTGCTTTGGATATAAGTGTACGTAATAGGTAATTTTACATAATATAGGTATGCATTTACTGGTTTTTAGCAATTTGAAAATTGATCTAAATTATTTTAAAAGTCAATGGATTTATTTTGCCTTTTTAAATGATATCAGAATCCAGAAAAGCACATTGTTACACAAGTAAAATATAATTGTTATCTTCAATAAAATAGTATGTTTATTCAGAAATGACATAGCCTGAAAAAATAATGCAGAAAAAGAATAACGTAAAGCGCAATACAGATATTTTTCTTTCTTATAGAAAAAATGTGGACGACGCATCTAGTTATCGCGTTCTCTGCTGCAAGAAATTTCGTCGACAACCTATAATTAGTTGTCTTTTTTGTTTCAGGATAATTTATAAATAAAGTAAAATGGTAAACTTGTAGAGCTAATTTAATATTAGATCATTTCTTTAAGGTTTTTACGGAGTCGGTAGCGCGTTGGTGACTCATGGTTACCATGATCCAATTTGGTCAGGTTCCCCTGGTAGCAGGGACACAGAGGTCAGATGGCACGATGGCAGACGCTCCAATGTAATTACAGTTTATGGCCAAGGAGGGCCCCGGGTCCTCGTGCGCGAGAGCACAACAGGGACATTAATGGTAAGATGATGATGATGTTAATATAACGTTTAATTCAGGCATTACAGTACAGTATACAAGTTACAAACAAGCCTATATTTTACATGGCTATGGAAATCGGAACTGAATTATTGTCTAAGACAATGTATTTTTTTATTCTACGCAGTGACAAACGTGCAGACAGCCCATGTGATGGTAAGCGTAAGGTAAATCTACGATTAATGCATTTAGATTGCAGGCAACAAAAATGCAGAACCACAGGCGCATTGTCACTATGAGGACTAAGACGTAATGGCTCATGCCTGTAATTGCGCTGACTACCTTATCCTTCAAACCCTCAATAATAATAATGGCTTCCTTACTAATAATAATAATAAAATAACACCGTAAAAATCAAAAGAAATTACATACCTATAATAATAAATAGCATCAGATTTGATTGCAATACATTTAATTCTCTAACTGCAAGTGGGTAATCAATAAATATTGCGTGCGTTAGTCCGTCAGTCAGTACGTCGTTTAATGGGGTAATGGCAGTGGTGAAAGGGGAACATGGGGCTCGGAGATCCCAATGAGTCACCCGGAGCGACCAGACGGCGCCGATGCACTGTCTTTCCCCACCCTACCCCGGTTTAAAATTGTGAACAGGCCGTCCGTTAACATAAGCGAATAGGCTATTATTTGCTCGCAATGAATACCTACTTAGCATACAAAGATTTTATGGTTTCCTATTAAAATTCATATTATTAGGTTAAGGGTAGGTATAGCGTAGGGTAGGGGTAGAACGCCACGCGAACGAAGTCGCGCCGGGCCAAATAATTAGGAGTATAATGAAGAAGAAATAGAAGTAGAATTAAAGTATAATGGAGTGACGCAAAAAATAACTGGGCATGTGTGAAGAGTGTGCTTATAGAGGCAATAACACCCCATAACAATCTACTGCTGAAATTGACACTAACAACATGAGTGTTGGAGATCTCAGTATTAAAAATTGTCACAGATGTTGCATTTGAAGCATTAATTTGAAAAGTTATTCTTTCAAAATCGTTATAGCTGTTACAAACTTTTTTTTTTTACTTTACTGTGTTAGCCCGTACCTTTTCACGCTCGTCCCTCTACTACTACGAGTCGAAGACATCGTCAACAGTTTCACAACAGTGGGAAGTTCTATTTTCAGTCCCTATTGGAGACGTCGTCCAGACAGTGTCCATGCGGGTCTTTTTATAGCGTCGGCGTCGTGGCGCCGCAAATAAATCGAATCGGGCGCATGCTGCTGCGCGGCCGGCCTGAGCAACAAATGGATTACCGAGACTAGACAGCCACGTGTCGCGCCAAGCCACCGGGACACGGACCACGGAGACGGAGACATGATTCACTGACAACTGAACGATTTACGACAACTTTAATGTCCCGCCCAACCATTGTTTGCTCAAATTGAAAATCTGTGTGTATCCGTAAGTACAGCAGCTTACGCCAAACGGGACCTTAGGACTCACAAAGCGGCGAAAGAGATTTATTACGGTACTGAGGTATTCTTTTATATTTTGTTTACCAATTTCTGTTGGCCCACAATTTTTTACAAAAATATCAACTCGATTTGTTTACCTACCTACCTAAAATATTTGTTTGATTCATCATCATCACTCGCGTTTGCTGCCCATAACTAGACCACTCAATCTCCACGTTTGGCGGGCGGCATAGGAATTGTCTGAATTAATTATTCATTAGATATAGTCATGTGAGTTGTTTGTTTACCTACTGTCTATTCTACACAGTTATTTTAATGTGTGAGCAAATAAACATTGAATAAATTGCCAAGTCAAAGTGGCCCGCAAAACCCGGCAACGCAAGCCAAGTGAAATACGTAAACGTGACATTTGGCTTACAGCTTAATACCTGTTCGCGAAGAAAACTAACATTACATGTCATTGATTTATCGCCGACACCGGGCTTTGCCTGCTATGATATGTATTTTACTTCATTTACATTCCGCCAGTGAGTGAGGAGTTGAATATAGTACCAGTCACCGTTATTAATAGTGTATAGCATCGCAATACAAAAGGTTTGTGCCATTTTCCGTAGAGCTGCTGGCCTTGGAGAATTTTAATGATATGATATTTATTGGCGGTTTGTTAGGTACCTTGGTAAATACCAAGCTGATTTTTGCGGATTTTTTAATATTGTATATTTTTTTGCATTATTTATTCACTACTCAATCCCCATTTCTAGGAAAAGCTCATTATTAGTGCTCTATCTTTTCTTTTCAGTTCTAAATTTTTTATTAATGTAGTTATGCTTGAATATTTTGTTTACTTTACTTGTTCAGTATTATTCATAAACAAATCCTCATTTTTATAAAAAGTTCTTTATTAATGTTCTATCTTCTCTTTTCTGTTCTACATGATATTCTACATCCACGACATCCAAATAGCGGATCCATTCCAGAAGAACTATCACCGGTCTTAATTCGTTCCTCTTTCTCTAAGGATAAGCTATTTGGTTACTTTCTTGAACAAAAGTGTGTCATAAAATAAAGTGGCGTCTACCGCTAATGTCCCTCCGCCATTACTTAGCCACATAATGGATATTTATACTTTGAGCAAATGTAAAAAAGTCACATTTTGTGCTGAGAATAAGACGTGTCACTAATGGTAACACTACTCTTTTGTATGTGAGCTGTGTGTGATGTCTCAATATTTCTGGTCTCTTGCAGAGTGAGTTTTTCTAGTTTGTAAGATGAAGGTGTGTAGGTACTTACAGAATTACGTAGATATACTGCTTTTTATAACTTCGTTCATTTTCTAACTAAGCAAATTACATTTTTGTTTATTTGGTCGGCAGCACATACATTATAAAGCACCAACATTACACAAGACAGTCAATAAGTATCCCTATTGCATTTTTTTTATATCAGTGGCAGGCAATCGAGCAAGCGGGTGGAACATGATGGAAAGTGATCCCCCCCCGCCCATAGACACCAGCAACACCCGGGGAGTAGCAAATGCGTTGCCAGCCTTTGAGATAGGAGTAGGCTCGATTGTTGAAGGTTTCGATGTCGTAATAGTCTGGAGTACCGCATACCTCACCCTGTTCCGGAGCTTCACGTTTGTTTGCATGACAGCAGAATCGGATGTGACGGAGGCAGCGCATTTCGGTGGCCATGAATCAACTGCGTTTATAGCTCCCAGACTTACGCCATCATTGCCATGAATAATTAACATCGGCACAGACTCGTTACTCCGAACTAACCTCTTTGTTGCTTTTCGCTTTGTTTTCATTTCAACAGGGCTAAAATCGGCCGCGAAGTTTGCCGTTCAACGCGGCTGCCGTCATCTGTTTCAATTATCGGAGCCCTATTTCTGTGTTAAGCTTTGGCAGGGTACAGATTATGACGGCTAAGGCACTTACGTGTTTGCTAATACGTTCTAGTGTGTGTCACGTAACACGTTATTATAGCATCCAGCCAACTAAAGTTTAGATTACTTGCTTAAGACTGTTTGTCTAACTTCGATTTCAATATACCAACCTATGTCTTGACTCTTGAATTGTCTTTATTATTTACCCTCTCGATATTAGTTTACAGTTCAGTGATTTCTTGTATAGGTTGTAAATGAATAAGTTTTTTTTTATAATAAACAGCAACCGATTTGACCGCCATCTCACCTGATAGTAAGTGCAATATGCTTGTCTACAGCCATTACCACTCAAATACGAGTAACATTATCATCCAGTATTTATTAATTTAGAAAGAATCGACTCTATTGGTCGGCCAATATGTCAGGACCCTTTGCTCCGACAAGGGTAAGGGTCATCATCATCACCATTTTTGCGATAATGATCCGGATGTGCTCTCGCACACGAGGGCCTGGGGTCCCCCTTGACCATGATCCAGAATTTGGCAGATCAGGTAATTACAGTGGAGCGACTGCCACCTGACCCATCGAAAGTACGATTATACCTGGCATACTAACTTTATCACGAAAGCGTCGTCAGTCAAAGGTTTCCCATGGAATAAACGGAATTGTACCGTCTAACGGCCACAAGCACCCCACCGGATGGAGCGGAGCATCACCGTTATGGCAAACGCCGCCCCTAACTACACCTTCTAATTGCTCGAGCCAGAAAAACACGGTAATGACGCCGAGCCTCCGCAATCATGGAATATAGGCCTGTCGTACGTATAACGGCTAGTAGCAATGCTATTAGCATTCTTACTTGCTCACTGCGATTAAAATTATCTAGAGAGCACTTGTGATGAGCCGCTTGAGCTCTCTCGATGGCCGCCGTATTAGACGACACGGATATAAACGTGTATCTTCAGCTGACTCATGCATGAGTAGATTAATTATATTGCTACATTGTAAACAAACATGGCGTCGAAAATAAAAAATATGCTTCAGTTTAAAGTGATGGAAATACTAGGTTTAGGTTAAAATATACTTTATTCTCATTAAAGATGCAATATCGCTTACATGGGAACAGAGAAAAAAAGTAACATTATTTCACGGTCGTTCACACCACACAAAATACTATTGTGATCACATAATCAGCACTCTGAATTGAACCAACTCTCACAGTAACAAAATGAAATCAAATTTATATTTTCTTTTATATGTTGAGCCGCTTTACTAGCTTTTCCGAATGAAGTATATTATTTAGATTAAATATAATATGTACATTTCCATATTTAAACTCAAGAATGCCGCTACTATTGTCCGATTTCTTTGTCCAATGTAGTCTATTGAATATTTTAGATAACCTACCTGCCATAGTTATGCCGTCATTTCTGTGTGTCGCAATAGATTATTGAAAACAACTATGTTTTGGACCCTCGCGGCTGCAAGGTGCGTTTGGCGCCCTTGCTAAGTGCAGGCGACATCTGCTTTCCACATCTCCATATACAGTCCCCAGGTGCGTGGAAACAGTCCCAGTGCCATTGCTCATAGAGAAAGGTCATCGGGGTTCGTTGTTCCCGCGATTACGGCAGGTGCCCTCGCAGCTGCGCTCAGCACGCGCCAGACTGTGCCCGTGCCAATACAATTACTAGCGTTTTAATCATACAAAGGTTATAGAAGGCTGATAGAGATATGTAGGTACTGATATCAGTATAATGTAATTAAACAATTTGGTACATTGACGTTGCAACGTTTTTTAGACGAACCAAGCTTTTGCACAAGGCATTGGTTGGTGTTAGAAAAAGACGAGATGTATATAAGTTGGTATGTAGAGTTATTGTAGTATTTATTCATAAGAATTCATGTGTAAGTAATGAATTGTTTGAAAACATTATCGTTGCTCGAAGTTACCGTTGAAAGTAAATAGGTTTCATTTTCACTTTGACTCTTAACCGATCTTACCAAAGTGTGTTTATGTCAATACTCTTAACCAGTCAAAAATACTTTTAACTATAAAAATCAGTCAAATGTACTGCGTACTCATAGCGTGCGTACACGAACGGCACGTTGTCAACGGTTTGTCGATGGCTGCCGTCGCCCTCTCTATTGCCAGGAACCTACTGTTAAGAGGTTAAAAAGCCAATATACTTTCCTGGCGACCACAACTTCTCGCAAAAACGACGTCCATACAGACAGAAAATAACCTGCGACTAACAGTAACTTCGTCTGGAAAAAGTTTAAATGTAGTTTTGACTAAGAGCGTCAGTAAAATGACTTTCCGGACAACATTTCCAATCAAAATAGCTATTATACAATGATTTTCAGACAAGACTACTTTTGACCGCCATGTTCAGTCAAAACTACTTTTGCCATTTTTTTCAGTTAAAAGTACTTTTGACCGATTAAGAGTTTCAACGGTAACATTTATACCTACAGCTTAGTTTGTAGCGATGAGAAATAGATAATTATTTTTGAAAATCTGTTTCCTAATCATTTAAAGGAATTTATATTCAAAAAATTTTACATACTTCTATATTATTTTTACTATACTGACCTAATATTTCTTATGAATAAAAATAAATATTAGTCAGACTTCTGTTTAGTTTATTTCGATGGTAACAAAAATGTGCTGATAGCTGCACTATTCTGTGTAGCGATCGTAAAAATTATCTCGCGAATGCATTGCCCTGGCAAACATACGATGCGTGGGTAATAAATATTTCGAAGTGTTTGGTTTTGAATACATTTTCAGGCATAAATAAAAAAGACCATTGCGGGCTTTCGCGTTCAGACGTTAATCGCCGATTTATGGGTCATTGGTATTATTTATTTACACGTAGCCGTGAAAAAAAGCTGGCAATTTAAAGGTGCTACGTAAACAGCGATGAATCGTGAACCTATGATCATAAATTCCATTTTAATTAAGGGCCAGTTGAATGCCAGCGTGTTGTTTCCATTAACCTTCTGCTGCGGCGTTGCTGTGAAATAAAAACCGATGCTGACTTTTAGTTAGCGTTGCAACTGCAAGGGTATTTTTTTCTAAAGTACGCAAATTACGTTCAATTTCGGAATGAATTGTCATGTAAATGTTTTTCTAGTAGTTAAAAACTAAATTATTTTCAAAATCCGTTCGGTAGATTTTGTGTGAGACCTCCATACGTCCATTGTCACAAAATGTTCTAAGTCGAAAAGGTTTTATTCTACTCAACATTCTGAACAACTGTTACTACGGGACCATCTCTGAAATTGTAAAAATAAAGTCCGGTCGTCCATATGTTTTTTCGGGAGCGACCTTTCGGCTTAGCTACACTACGTTATTTTTGTGTAAGCTTTTAAACATTTTACCATTTTCGGCCTTTTTTTCTTGCGTAACATAAGATTTACAAATTAAATATTTAGCATATATTAGAAATGGTGTTCTGTTTTTTTATATTCGCTGTCAAGACGTCAAATCTCCGGTTAGTTAATGCCTAAACATTACTGTTCGTGGGAGAAAGTTCCTTTGGAACAGCGCAGCTCGCGCCTAATTTGGCTCCAAGGTGTAAGGATGAACTCCCTGTCGGCGGCGAGCGGTGCGATGATAGAATGTAGCTGTAGGCATCATGTCAAAAAGTTCTTGAGAACAGTCACCGTTGTATAAGCGTTAGAACATGTAAAGTAAGGCATGAGGCACCTACTGGCATGAGGCATTTCATCTTAGTTCTCACAGTGACAACGCACGCGCGGTTCTCCATATTTGTTGTCTGCAACCTAAATAGGTTAAAATGTAACATGCATTTGCATGAATCGTAGATGTTATGGGCGACAGTTACCGCTTACCATCCCGTGGGCTGTATGTTCGTTTGTCACTATAGCGTAAAAAAGGTACAATGCTACCTAAAATATGCAACGTTTATTACAATCGCGTGTGGTTGTGGTAACTTCTGTATCAAATTATAAATTGTTAACAGTTATTCACGCATCGTGAATCATATTTACTTGTTATTCATAACTAGTACCTGAGTACGTGCAATTATGTGCAGTACTTTATCCATTTCCTATAAGGAAACATGAACTTTGATCATGATGCGAGAGTGATTTAGCATGACTATTTATCACACACTATACTACGTTCACTATACTACGTCTACTATATACTCTCATGTACTCCCAACCTATTGGAGGCACTAAGCTAAAATGTAGAGTTCTATTCATGACCGAACTTCTCCCATGCAAAACAATTTTCTAACTCTACTTTTCTTCTCTAAAACTCTGCTCACTTGACTACTACTAAAAGAAATTTACTCTGGAATCTCGTGCCCGAGAGCACAACTGGGACATTAATACCAAGATGACCACACTGGAACTGGAACACTGGAATGCCAGTATTCAATTTTCTTTTTAACGATGAGCCGATCCATACAGGCAGTCCCTCCCGAAGGCTTAGATAAGGAAAATTATAAAAATATATGTAAATAAATTTGTGGGTGCTTACATAAGTTTTTCTTGGTATACTCGACGCAAGAATACTTAGTTATTGATGCTAATTCCGACATTTCGTGGCGGGGCGGGCGCGACCTCCACTTTTTATTTCTCACTTGGAACCGAACGTTTCGAATGCAGTGACACGACACAGTTTCACAATCGCTGAACCAGTTTTTATCATTCACATTACAATATCAGAGTTAAACACTTGCTTCGCTCGTGGACCGATGACCTGGTAAAGTTCGCAGGTACCTACCGGCTGGATGCGGATTGCAGAGACTTGCCTTTGTGGAGATCTTCGGTGGAGATATATGCCCAGCAGTGAGCGTCTTCCAGCTGATATGATGATGATGATACTTGCTTCAATAGAGATAGATCCACTAAAATAAAAACAAGTAATAGATAAATATATCCCGTCCACGAAAACTTCTGCATAATCAATCCTTCTTATGTACCTACATAATTTAGAAGGTAAACAGGTGGTTGACCGGTGAAATCATTTCTACGATTTTAAAACCGTAGAAATGGTTTATTTATTGTAGATTAGAAAAAACTTTATTTACTATTTAAAATTTCCTGCCTTCCTTTTAAGGTTCCCATTCTAAATTCCCCGCGTACTTCTAATTGGAATACCAAACAAAGGCGAATGTACAACTCTTCTGCAAGCGACCACACCATATCAACGCGATCCCGGTACGTGGCACCGTTTCCTTTGCAACAATTCATATAAGTGTCGCCGCGTGGTCTAGGTACGGCAATAAATTCAGCTGTTTTCCTCTCCACCGTTTAATGCCAGTTTCCACTGACGTTAGTTACGTCTGCAGCCAGCCTTGAGAGCGCATTCCACTGCAGCCGCACGTGGAACCTTCCAGCTAATTATACACTTGTATAAACCAGCCATACATCAATCAACATCAATAATAACTAACAATCCAGAAGCACGACTCGAATAGACAGTAAGGCACTCGAAATCAAACATACATTATTTACGATGGCAGTCGCGCTAATAGACGTTTTTGTTGCATTAATTCAAACATTTCCAAGACAGAATAGACTTAATTATCGATACGGACGTGTATTCATAATTAAACTCTGTATTCAACTGGTTACTGCCTAATTATAAGAATCGGCGGTCAAAAAAGTCAGAGGTGTTTTCGTAAATCTACTACATATTAATGGGTAAATGTTCAATATTAGGTACATATTACTTTGCCATCACATCAGCCGCCCGTAATGGGTAGTTCATTGCTGGACTTGAGCTTCCTCCACAATAATGAAGGGTTGCGCATTTGCAGGCGGGTTGGAGACACACGACAGTAAACACTGCGGCCCATTTTCTGATCTATGGAAGTCCTCTCTGGGCCGTCTATTACGCCACCGTGACTTGTGGTATTGGTGTTATTTTCCAGGACACAAAGACTAACATCACTTAGCCATACTGAAATATTATTTATATGGTATTTTTTAACTTTACTCAAATCAGGTATATATTTAAATAATTTTAAGTACAGCAGATTGGGTTGGGGTCACTTTGATTTGATAACTTACTTTTCTCTGATAAGTTCCAAGGGAAAGATTGCTGATTTTCGTATCCACTTCGTTGTCACATGTATGACGTGTTTTGATTGCATGAAAATAACACTTTATTAATAGAGAAAAGTAGGCGACCAAGTCTCCCCGTAAACCAAAGTAACCCCATTTAACCAATACTATAATTACGCGTAAATTGGCACTTGAATGTGTCTCTTGTTTGATCGTGAACTTAACCTACAAAGTCATCGAGAGCGGCTTTGTTTATAATAAACAAGCCAAGTATTTCAAACTATGCTTGGAATTCAAAAGCACTACAAAAATCGTGAACGTCTAACATTAAATGTAGGCAAAGAAACTCTTTGATCGTACCTGAAGCCTGTAGTTGACAGGGTATTTGTGGAAAGCTTCTTATTTTATTTTTATGTTACCTTACGCCTAAGGCTATATAATGAAAAGTCGAGATTTCTAAAATCATAGTGGACAAAGAAAAGCTAAAGTAATATTTTCTATGCTTAGAATTACAACATACTTTAATAGAGTAGTGGATACATAGGTTGGCGTCAGAGAATGTATATACATTCTCTGACGCCAAAGGATTACCAGCATTATCGCATGAGTATTAAAATTTTCATTATACTTTGTGCGCAAAATTTAAATTACGACTGTCCGGTGCAGGACCATAAAGTTTGAGACGAATGTGGTCATTTTATTGGCGGATTGTTCAATAGCTTTGAAGAGTTTGTAGGCAGATAATTGGATGCGAGCGCGCGTGGGCGCAAGCGGTCAGCGCGTCTCGCGTCTCGCCTTCTCGCGTCTGCCCGCGCCTTCCGCTCATGAATGAACAGGTGTCTCCCAACGCCCACGCCCCACGGCTCGCTTAATTCATCGCGGCATATGCTTATCAGCATAACGCAGAGGTCAACCGGGTTCGAGATAACGTTAATCCGGTATATAGGATTACCTACTTACATTGGGTGAGCATTACAGCGCGCCCGAATGAATATAGGCTAATTCGTGTTTGTTCTGCAACACATACCTACTCACATATTGTACAATGCACGCACCTACTCGTATGAATCACGACTCATTGTTGCAGAATCTGCAAAAACATTTGTGTCGATAAAAATACAGATAAATGAAATAGGGCGAAATCCTGCTGTTCAAACGGTCGTGTTTGTGTTGCATGAATAAAACATAATGTGAGTGATATCAATGAATCCTACGAATACGTACCTATAATACCTAAAATGTGTTTTAACAAGCTTGAGTAGGACTTACATTAAACTTAAAATCAAGAGTAAGATCTTACGCAAATAATCTGAATTAAGCAGTAAAGTGACCTTGTAATTATTCAAATAGCGTTCTCAATTACCTACTATTTAATGTTACGTAATTAGTCGTGTGTGCAATTAACGGGGGTGGGGTATAGTTCATACCTACCGTGGCGAGATGTCACAGGGTCAATGATGAGTGCGTGGCTTATTACGAAACCAATTGGCCGTTGCATCAGGCGCGGCCAGCTGACCGCCTGACGACACGTCCCAGTTACAAATCTTACCAAACACCAACAAAATTACAGTAATTTCTGACAAAATACAGAGTTATTGACTATAATACAGATTACCATTTAAACATTCCCGTAAATTCTGGTGTTGGCCAATTTGGTCAACTGCGTAATGCTGCGGAGACACGATTTATATGTTACACTGCAAATACAGACACGATTTATTTAAATTGGTTATGTTCTACTATCCCTAATAATATTTTGTGTTATCGTCCCAGTGAATTTAAATTAAGTGAAACGGAATAAGCATCGATACTCTGTTCTCCGATTTCACACGCGACGTAGAACATTCGATGATTTCTCAGTCCGTAAACAGGAAAATAAAAGAATCGTTTTTTCTTCCATTTTCGTGTTGTAACGTAAGGTACTACCTACATACAAATAAACGGCTACGCGTCATCACTAATCGAATTATACGGCTATTGAAGGTATGAAAAAGTCTCTGTCCAATAGTGACGGACGAGCCGACTGAACCGTGGCGGAGTGCGGGCTCGACTCGGGGATTACGTTCGCAACAATCTAACGTAATGTCCACTATTATATTTATTTTTTACCTAAACTATTTTCCTATAATTTGGACGCAGTCGTGCGATATGCAGTCGCGTTTTCAGCGACAATTCATTGCGTTAATTAATACTTCATTGATACTTAACTACGAAAAAGTAAATGGACGAGATTTTCTTGACTGACAGAGTAAATAATCTAATATTATGAAACGTAAGCCTTCACCAGCGCTAGTTGAAGGCTCAATGTCGTGAGCTGACGGCTTCGTTACTCGACAAATAGAATAAGAAGGCAAATTCGTCGAAAAGAATACTCATAGGATGAGCTTATTATCCACGCTTGTAATCTGTACGGCGAGCTTGTTAGTCGGTAATTGCCTATGCACTGAATGACAAAAGCCAAGGTTTCGAGGTTGCAAACCTGCTACTGGCGTGCGTGAGCGCGATACTCCGATATCCGAAGCGAGGTTCACGAACAACGGTGACTGGAGACGAGGGAACGGCGAGCCATTCGAGAAGCGCGGGTAATGGCCGCCGCGGGAGATAGTCTAATGGGAGGCTTAATTGCTATCCGCAGGAAAATCGAGGCGTAATTAACATTAATCATAGAGATGTGGGCTCGAGGACTAATTGTGAACATCAGTCGTGTAGGTACGTCCAGGCGTGCGTGCGGTGATCTACGGCCGCGCCGTATGAGTTACGCCGTACGCTGTGAGCGCTGTGACAAAAGAAATGTGGTACAGATGACGCTGACTAATGGCCGTGCACTGTTCGCCGCTCGCCGCTCGCCGACGTCCGCCAGCACCTTCTATCCATATCAACAACTAATTACGACGCCTTGTTGGTACATAACATACCTAATGGAGTGTTGAGAAATAAAAGCTCATGTACCTACTCTAATTGAAATGATTATAATACAGATCGTGCTTAAGTATCTACCTATTGCGTGAAGCAATTAGTTACCATGAATACTTCTAAAATGCATTGCAAATATGCCTCCCTAATTGCAAACAACAACAAAGTCAATGGCCGCCTTACGTTCCAAAGTTTGGTTAAGGGAACACTCAATTAGCGTGTCGGAGTGCAGCGAAGTTGGCTCACGAATGTTTACGGTGCGCGGAAAGAGCGCCACTGTCTAGCCGGCACTGCAAACCGAGTAAATCTGCAATAACTTGGGTGTAATTGCTACATTTTTCCGGCAGTCACTGTC
The DNA here is from genome assembly GCA_907269095.1 of Blastobasis adustella. NCBI lineage: Eukaryota > Metazoa > Arthropoda > Insecta > Lepidoptera > Blastobasidae > Blastobasis > Blastobasis adustella. The sequence continues at coordinate 8,915,110 of OU026123.1, read as the reverse complement.
AGTGAGGAGACATCGCGTGCCGGAGGCGGCGGCAGTGCCTGGCTCCGCCGGAGTCGCGGCGCGCCGCACGACACATGCTGCGGCTTGCGGAAGGTCTGCTTTTATATTCGCCTAAGTGACTTGGCATGTGTATAAATGCACACCAGAAATATAACTAATATAGTATCATACTGCCATGTCCGTGCCCCGTCTTTTCTATACGTTTTAAAAAGTCGCGTCGGCGTCCCATCCGCGCCCTGTTCACCTGCTCAGTTTTTTCTGTATGGCCTGCGCCTAAATTGCGTTTAAAAATTACATTAGCTTTGATTGGTTAATATGGAAGTTATGATCAAATTTCGTTTGTATGGAGTGAACCAGGTTTCGGTAATCGACCTACACAATACTAGTACCTATTGAATAAGCTAAAGCTTAGGTACATAACTAAGCTGAACCTCATGTCGTTGTAGTATAAATTTTAGCAATTGTTACTGAAGTAAATGATCGCTTGGTGATGATTATTATATCTTCCTAATATCAATGGCAAAACTAGCTAATATAACCTGCTATTAACCGTCAAACACAAAATTGACGTATCCTTTTTTAAAATCAGTAGACATCTCTTCCTGTTTGCCTTTTTTGTGCAACGCATCTATAAACTTCCTACTGCCAGCCTAACTGAGACAGCAGCTGCACAGCGTTCGTAACTGCACACTGCGCCCGCGCAGCCGAACCGACCAATGGGAGCGCGTCGACGCACCTGTCGCCCCGCACAAGGAAGCTCTAATTATTCCCAAACAATCTTCCGACGATTTTGACTCAGAGCGGATCGCAACGGGAATGACTCCATAATACTAGCATTTTTATTTTTACTTTCGTGTAGGTAGCAGAGTTTGTTGATCGGTTTCTTTTAGATGCAGAGTTGGCGAGATATAAGTAGGAAACTTTATTATAGATACTAATAGGTGTATTGTGATTTCGTTCAATTCTTGTTAAAAGACTATATTTTAACTAAGTGTATGTTATTTTTTATGTTTATGGTACAAACATAAAAAATAACTTACACTTACACTTCATATTGAGCAGGTAATTAGAGGTTCGTGCTACCTACGTAGCTTGTTTTCACTTTTAACCTATATAACGTAAACTTTTCTCTCCAATCACTGACTCAATGGGTAGCCAATTAGCCATAGGTGAATAAAAAAAGTAAGCTAACAAACTGACAGATTCGAATAAAGAGTTTGGTTTGTTCTATTCACATGCAGTCACATTCACAGTCCCATCAAGAGCCACATGTTGAAGATAGTGAAGTTGAAAAACACACAATCTAGTCTCTGTTTCTTTATCTCCGTAGGTCCTAACTCTAGTTGGTCTACCTATATTCGTCGTCTTGAACAACACCCCTGAACAGAAGGGATTGGTGCTACAGGTAGTACTGCATCCCTTTCTTTCCAACTTTCACCTTACGTCGCATAAAGATTATAATTTATCCCGAAATTCAACATACATCCCGCCTACCCACGGCTTAACCAAAATTAAGCTACTAAGTATTTGTACTAAATTTATTATAGCTACAAAGGAAAGCTCCAAGTCCAGTTCCGCGCGAAATAGGAGCACATACGTGGGAGGCGTCCCGGCTCGCGCGGTTCGATTAAAATTCAAAGCTTGTAGAAATGTAATTACTTCTCCGCCTGGTCAGAGTTCCGTCGGTTTTATTCGTGTAATTAAGTTTAACGCCGGCTTTACATTTCAGCTTCAATATTGAGTCGCGTTCGCAGATGACTCAGGTGATCAAGGAATCTCGGTAAGTTTTTGCTTTTATGGCTCGACCTAGTTACGTTGGTTTTATGAATATTTTTTGTTTGGAGCTGCGTAGTGGCGGTACGTCGCGCCAGCAGTCGCGGAGCAGCTGGGCTGACCTCGTGCTCAGGTGTTTCTCCGCACAATCAGCAGTAAAAAAGGAACGAACCTTTCCGAGGAGATTCCCGTGAATGTTATGCTCTTCCGACGCAGCATATGTATCAAATTAAATTGGGTAACTCCTAACGGTACTCTGTAAGAGCACTCCTGTGGCGAATTTGTGTTAAGGAAAATTACAAGCAAGTTTGTGAGTTTCTGGGTAGTATTAAACTTTAAAATAACCTGTTCGGCGAGTTCGAGAAACTAAATGTTTACGAATACAGCCGGTGCAAGCTTCGACTCGAATCATAAAAACTTTGATCGACCGATGCCGTACGATTCGAATTAGCCATCGACGAAAATACATTCGAAGTAATATTTCCCTCCTTTCGGAGCTGTGTAGTGATTTTAGGTATTTCTCAGAAAAGTCAGAAACGAAATCCATTTTCTGTGTGTTCTATAAATATATAATGGAAGTAGATAGATCTGGGAGTGTGGGTGGCCATGTTGTCTACACGTTCCCACAAAATGACCAAGTTTCTCATCTTAATAATTCAGTAGGTTAATTTGTGAATCTTCCTTTCTTTTTTCTCAGAATTTCAGAAATTAGTAATTGAATGTGTAATGTGCTGAAAAATGCTTTTATGTTGGTTTTGTTTCAAGAAATGTTTCCTAACATTTTCCTTTGAAGACTGCGTTAAACTGTAAATTGCATCTGTAAATCCACATAAATTGCTATTAACGTAAATAATATTACCATAATGACACATTACGACACTATAACATATTCATTTGGGTTAATTAAACAATCTCAAAAGGCATTTAAGGCGCGATTCACACTTGGCACAACCAGTTTGCCTTTAACCAATCACTCATGCACTAATACTGGGCGTTTAATTGGCGGTATTGACGGCCACCTACGGCTCGTGGCCATGGTACTACACTGGCATTGGCAACTTCTCAAAGTTTATATGCAATTGCTTTGCTTTGAACGATCACAATGGAATCACTAAACGTTGGCTTTACTACTGCATCGAGCAAGGTTATGTAACGTGTGGGACCTCAAACGCTACTATTTACTTATTTTACTTTGTGCACATGGAGTTTAATAAACTCTAAAAGCCATCTAGCCCCAAAGTGAGTAAAACTTGCATTATGGGTGCTAGATAACTGATAAACTACTTATATATTTTTAAATACTTACTTATTATACATATCACACCCAGACCCATAACAGAAATTAAAATGAATCATGTCAATTTCTGATCGGCCGGGAATCGAACCCGGGCCCTCTGCGTGGCAGACCGGCATGTCAACCAACTGAACCACCCTGGTCGTTGGCTATTTAGAACAAGAGCAGATTTGAATGGGCTTAGGTGCTTACAAAATGTAGGCGTTCATATTTTATTAACACTCCATTCGAAACGTACAGCAGGAGATTTCGGCGTATTGGGTTTCAAAGTCAGCCAGCGTTTACAACAAAAGCTTCTCAGTTACGCGCTGAGATTTGAGTCACTCGGATTTTAGGAAAGCCTTTACGTTACGTCAGACCCATATTTATCGAGCTTTAACTTGGTACAAATAGTACCTACTTTTAGAGCCTGAAGTCTAGCCGCTTTACATTCTAGGACATTTTGTGCGCCCGCGCACGCACCACTTATAAATCACTAGATATCGTAACGCGATACGGATAAATGCATTCACTATTTAGGTCCCTGGTTACCTTTTACCCGCTGTAATGTTACATGCTCTTTGTAATTAAACAATGTAAGCTAATTGTTCTTTGTTCCAACTCATGGAGCGATTGGATAGGTTTAAAGGCTCCTGCAGGCTCCTGTCCCTGGGACTGTGTTTATGAGACTTCCTCGTGCCCGTAATTCATTGCGGGGGTAATATGACAATTTAGGCCCCAGTTTACCTTTTATCCGCTGTAATGTTACATGCTCTTTGTAATTAAACAAAGTAAGCTAATTGTTCTTCATTCGTAATAACCCATTGAGCGATTGACGAGGTTTAAAGGCTCCTGCATTTGGGACTGTTTAATTGGATGAGACTTCCTCGTGTCCGTAATTCATTGCGGGGTTGATGTAGGAAATCGTATGACGTATATCTACATTATTTTCATTAATTACCGCCATTGAATGGTGTGGCATAGATTAATGGGCGTCAGAAGACTGCTCGGCGCGAGCGCAGGTGCAGCGTTGCATCAGCCTCCGTCGCATTCCTCTGTCCACGCACAGCGGCTTAGAAGTCGAACTAAACACGTGAAGCCGTAACAGCTGAGCCTTATTACTTTAAAATGCAGTAAAACAACCTTAATTATACACGTCGTGTTTTACTCAAGCCTTGGCTTTAAATCGTCGTACTGTAGTTTGTAGTGGAAGATGATTGATTTCATAATATTTGTTTTGAATGCATTTGCTATTGTAGCGTATTCAATTAATTATTGCAATGAGACTTTAGATTTAAAACAATTCACCGCAAAGCTCCGCTAAATACCTACATCTATGTTTAACTTTGAAACTTGAAATTGAAGACGTGAGTATAACTCTATAGTATAAAGTAACGATGATGACCGAAGTATTTTGTTTCGATTAGTTTTTAACTGTCTCTTTCCTGTGCTATAAAAAGACAATTTCGGTGTCTATTTTGTCATCATCGTCAATCTACATCTTGGTGAAAGGGAATAATAAATTATCCATTTAAATATTAAATTTCATTCAAAAACTAAGCTGCCTTGCCGCTTCTATTCAGTTTATGTAAAGCGATCGTCGACCTCAAAGCTTCTAAAATAGACCACTAAAATTTCGCATTCTATCACAAGCATTTTCGTCATAAAGATTCATGGATCGTCAGTGACATTAACAAAATATCGGGGACATTAAAACCTCGTAAAGCCGTCTTCGCGATAACCTTGGACTCGCAGACAGCGTGCCTCCGATAGTACCGCGAGTTGGGCGGCTATTTGTGTGGCACTCGGCGTGCATGAGCTCACTACATACCGCAGGCCCTGCGCGTGTGTGGCGGGAGTAATGTACACCGTAATTATATACCTACAAGTACGCCAACTGCGGAGCCTCCGTATGTAGGTTACCCGGCAGTCAAGTCAAGCGGCTTTTTATGCGATGATGCTTATTCTTCGTAACCTTTTAACATGACCTTTCAACTTACATAATATGCACAAATAAATTTTATTAACACATTAAGTAAGATTGATAATAACGCCTTGCATATTTAACTGTTGCGAAACAAACAAACTAATTAGCGTGCTTAAAGAACTTTGATTGTTCACCAAGAAAAAATATGATAGCAATTAATCTTTTTACGGAAAATGTTTACGAAATATTGTCACTAACGTTTTAATGGTTGGATTGACTCGGAACAGGTGTTTTTGCGTTTGGAAATTTGTTTTGACTCTTGCTTGTCTGCGACGAATTGATCTAAGTAAATTCGATGGCGGTAAACGGTGAATTTTACACCGAACCTGCTGATTTGCAATTTAAAACTGTACGATAAACTATAACTTTAATTTTACGGTTTCGTCATTCCACTACCTTTTCTTTATTGTAGGCTATTGTTTCATAATTACGCCTTCCTACAGTAGTTTCACAGGTAGATTTGACAACACTCTGTTTGTATACAAAACGCGTGGACGTCATTATCCATTCGATTGGCTCTAAATATACCGAACTATTTTAGTAACCGGTTCCGGACAAATTATAGCGAATGACCACCTACACGGTCCGGTTAATCGCTTGACTAAACATCGAACTGAAAGCTCTAGTTTGTTATCTACAACTTAGCACCTCCAAGTCGTGGTTGAACAAGCTAAAGCTGTTATTTTTGGACAGAATACAGTTAAAAAGTACGGTCCGTATTTACACAGCGCCGAACTATAAGACAATCACGTCTGACCTGCTGGCTCCATATTGCCTGTGCGATCGAGTACAGCTTACTCGTATGTGCGTTTGCGTATGCTCTAGAATACGAGAGTACCAATTTACGATCGAGTAACTGTTTGAGTATCGACCTACATATTAAAGGTATCGCACGGCCGGGATGTGTGCCGCATCCATCTTTACGAGACAGGTTTTAAAGAGTAAAGAAACGGGCACTACGTTATTAAACTAAAGCCTGTTGTCTTTTGTGTTGTTACACATTGATATTATGCCGGAAACTTTTTCATTACATTTAAGTTTTCAGCAACAAAAGAAGAAAATTGATTCTTAGTTTTATAGTTCAAGTTCAATTCTTCAAAGAAAATCTCATTATACCTTACATCTATGCGCGTAGGTACCACGCTACGCTTAGCAAACTACTTTAAATTACTTTAGACTGGAGCAACAACATCTTCACTATTGTATTTTGACAAAAGATCAAGGTTACGCCGGCTGTCGTACAACCACTCGTTAGTGGGCGTTGACGTCGGATCCGTTGAAGCGATTGCATTGAAAATTCGCCACGGCATGTGCCAACTCTAAACGCAAAAAGCCAATGTCACTGAATACCATTAACACCTGAACAGAGATCTGGGGGTAATTTGTAATTTGGCACGCGCTGTTAAAAATGCGATGGCTTAAGATTTGGAGCACGAAGTCTCATGGGCGTGCGGGTGTTGATTGATCGCGGGCTAACTCGCCGCCATTAGATGCTTGCGCAATGGAATCTTCAATCAAATGGACCTTGTTACTTGTTACCTATGTAAGTCCTTGGACACGTCACGTGAGGAATCAAGTGAGCGGAAATAATTACTCTTATTATGTGTTATTTTATTATTACGTATGTATGTTTTTTCGGCCTTTGACCCTGATTTGCTGCACAAAGCGAGTAAGTATAAAATATTCTCAGAATAATAGGTACAGCTTGATACGACTCGTAAATGCCATAGGAATTCCTAGTCGTAAAACTAACGACAGAAATTACTGTTCAATCGCATCACGTAGCCTCTTTTTCCATAAAGATAATTATGCACTTACGTTCCCTATTAGGATTTGTATCTTTTGTGACGGAGTGTGCCCGTTCCTCCCATTATGGAGTCGATAGTTGTTTCGGAGCTCACGGCGGCGCTTTACTTTCTCCGGGTATGTAAATAGAGCCTCCGACAACGAATCCTGCTTCTAATTAAGGTAATGTGTACAGAGGACGTCGTGAAAACCACTCCTAAATTAGAACCCTCCAGTGTACATATCATTATTGTTTCGGCCTAGAAGAATGGAGCGGAAGTTGACTGTTAGTAAAATGAGTGTGTATACAGCAGAGAAACTAACTAAACAGTTTATATTAATGTGGAATTTTCAACTGACGACAATAGTTACATCACTCAGTCTGTCCGTTTGTCCCGTTCATTGAATTCAACTGTTCCATTCGCAGTGCAATAAAAAGCAAACTTATTATTAACAAAGGGTGATATTAAAACACTTGGTGGAAGCACAATGTGGCTCGGATGACAGTTTCTAACTCCCCTTAGAACAATGGCGTCGTTATAGCAACAATAACCATCCACTCGGCCGCCGCCCCCGCCCCGCAGACGCCGTGTTGTTGTATCAATATTGGAAAATATTTAAATTAAAACCTATTGTCTGTTCAGGTCAGAAGCGAACAGTCTATTTTTAAAACTCTAGGTTAAAGTTCGTTGATAAATTGTTTTTTCAGTGAACCTGAAACCTGCGTACAGATGTGTACATCCCACGATAAACGTATTGGGTAAATCCTTTCAAAATAAATCGTAAACGAAATATATTGTTTGTGTTACCTTCCCCTAAGTAATTGGATAAACCCTTAATTGGAAATAAGAGTATTTTTGGGTAAAAACTCCATTTTGTAACAAATATAAATCGTTTCCCTACATATTGTTAATAAGCTAGCCATTATTAAACAGGTATACTTGTAATTGCTTTCATCATTAGAATAGATCGTTACACATTACCTATAATACTGAAATATTGTTCTTTACTTGGAACTCGTCTGCGGGGTACGGAACTTGAACAAAGTACGCAATCAGTTTTTGCTTTACGATCGGTGTGGCGGGACCGGTCTGGGGTTCAATCGGTACATGAGCACGTACACCTACCTTTTCTACGTAGGTACGGCAATATTGTAAGAAGTAAGGAAACGTCTGTTTGTTCGATGCTCTTCTTTATCGTGTGTCGTGTACAAACTGTAGTAAGTTATAATTATTATTATATCAGCCATAGGAATTCCATGTCCACAAATTGTGTATTATTTAGATACCCTTTATTTTTCATATTTTGTATTTTTTTTTTAATATACTATATATGTGTACTTAATTAATAAGGTTAACGTTAGTTTAATGTACGCGTACAACTTAGTGTATGTCTTTGATATATCAATAAATTATATTTTAGATATAATTACATAAATTTCACATTTTCTATCATCATTATTTAGGTTAGGTCAGGATAGGAATTTAAAAAGTACTAGTAACTAAAGTAATTGAGAAGGTATTAGATGTAGGTCCCTAGACACATTTCCTGTAGTTGTAATTCAATGAATCATAAGCAATGGTGGCTGTGCCTGCACAAACACAGCCGCGGGCAGCAGCCAGTGTCTCTGTAGTAGCGGTTGCAAACTGGGCGTATGTACGTACAAACACGAGGTTTTACGACTTGGCCGTGTTCCACGCACCGCACGCGTCGGCCGTTAAGCCGCGTGTACCTAGGTTCCGAGCCAGTGCGGCTTATAAGCCATTACGAGTACAGCCGGTAGACAGCAGAGACGGGGAGTGATGACGTTATGCCGCCGAAGCTAGGCCCAGGCTGTGGTTCTAACGAGTTGCGGTCTGGTATGTGTTAGTCGAGAGATCGCTACATCTGTTATCTAGGTATGGTAATACATATTATTATAATAATGAGGAATACGGTGGAAGATATTGACAGATTTACATATCGATAAACTCTGTAGAAAATAAACCAAACTCTGAGAATTTCCATCTAAAGAAAATTTCACAATTTCTATTAATACTTTTTGACAATTTGATCCCGTTTCCATAGGAAAGAGTGAACCGGAATGGAAATATGCTGTTGAATGTGATTGACAAAACTCATCTAAGTACACAACAAGTGAAATATTTATTAATCATACCTAAAGATTACGACTTTCAAAATAAATGATGACAATAAATGCAGCAAAAGTAATTCGAACAAATAGTACGGTCATACATACAAAAAGTGAAACAAATAAAATAGCCGGCTCGTGGAGGATTTGAACCCCCGACCACCTTGATTATGTTATAAAATGGGCGCTCTAACCGCTGAGCTAACGAGCCCTACACGAATACTGCTGAATTTATCGGTCAGATTCAACCAGTAGAAGGAAAATCACGATTATACCGTAGAAAGTATTTATTATTTAATGGGGTCGCTGAGAGCGAAAATGAAGATATCGAGTCCATTACATTGAATATCTGCAGCAAGCAACTTCAGGTTAGTAACATAACTTCCACCACCATCCGCTCCTGTCATCGATTGGGTGGTCGTCCCCGTGATGATACAGGCCCTCGTCCTGTCAAGGTGAGGTTTAATGACTGTGCTGTTCGTTCGGTAGTCTGGGCTAATAAAACTAAGCTGAAGGGCGCAAAGATTGTAGTGCGTGAGTTCCTCACGAAAACGAGACAGGCACTTTTCGTCGCGGCTCGTGAACATTTTGGAATGCGCAGAGTATGGACAGCAGAGGGCAATATTTTGCTGAAAACATCGTCGCTATATGTGCTATCTAGGTATGGTAATACATATTATTATAATAATGAGAAATACGGTGGAAGATATTGACAGATTTACAAATCGAGAAACTCTAGAAATTGAACCAAATTCTGAGAATTTCCATCTAAAGAAAATTTCACAATTCCTATTAATACTTTTTGACAATTTGATCCCGTTTCCATAGGAAGGAGTGAACCGGGATGGGAATATTGCGTTGAACGTGATTCACAAAACTCATCTAAGTACACAACAAGTGAAATATTTATTAATCGTACGGTCATACATACAAAAAGCATGTCTTAACTGCATTTAATTGTCACGATCTCTGTGCTGTAGGCCTGCTGGAAGAAATTTCGTTATAGAAATAAGTTGGCCTGTTGTGTCTGATATATTCTGTCATATAGTTTTGTAAAAATGTCGTGTATAATAAATGGTTAAATAAAGTAAAAATAAAAAGTAAAACAAATAAAACAGCCGGCTCGTGGAGGATTTGAACCCCCGACCACCTCTATTAAAGTATAAACGGGCACTCTAACCGCTGAGCTAACGAGCCTTACACGGATACTGTTGAATTTATCGGTCAGATTCTCTTCCCCCGGACCCCTGAGTAGCTCATACGTGCTTTACGGAAACCTCATTTAATTGTTATTAAACCGAAACCGTTGTTTTGGTTAGCGAATGCATGCGTCATAAATTCATAATATGTAGTTATGTCACAGGATATCTTTAAGTAGCTATCTCGACCCGTCTATGTTTGTGCGTCGATACAGGACACAATCACATTTTATCTTTTATTGATTTCGCATAATAATAACAAGACTTACATTCATATCTGTATCATTTCGATATTGTAATATGCCTACGTGGGCGTACCTAAAGTAAACATTTAAATAAAGCACACTTATATGCCCGGTTAACCAAGAACACAAGCAACACAAGCGTTTGCTTGTGTTCTTGGTTAACCGACTGTTACAACGAATGAAATTAATTTACTCTAATGTCCTTCCATTCAGCTCTTGAATGTGATGATGATGATGTTGATGTGAAGGTGATCTTGGTGATCGAAAATAATTTAGTCCGCGACCCGCCCTGCTACCGGAACAAATACAAAACGGAGCAAAAACTAATCTGTGATAAGTGGGTTAAGTGGGTGGAACTACGTACAAGTTTTAATACCTATGTAGTATAACTATCTATTATTTGTTTTAAATTTATTATATTTGGTTAACAAATAATTATACAGTAAATTAATAATTTATTCATAATCATCATCCAAACTAAAAAGTGTAATAAATATATTTGACGGAACCGGTCAATACCATGGAATCATGTGGTCAATAGTACGGACTCATGACGCAGAAAACGGAAGTGGGAGTGCGCCACCTGGTGGGGCGTGCTGACAGAGTCTCGACGGCACGACTCGGGCGGAGTGGCGGGCAGTCTTGGCCCAACCGCCGAGGAGTGAACACGTCTTGAAACTGTCTCCACATTTCGTTTATAGAAAGTGTTGTTTACGTTTGAAAATAAAGTGATTTTAAAATAACCTTTGAAATAATAATGTGAATTACCTCAACTGCCTACATTGTAATACCTCTCTGATTTCAAGTAAAATTATAAGTGATGTGTAAAAATGAAGTGGAATAAATACAGTGGAGTAAATGTGACCCCTTTCTTTAATTTATCTGTACGAATACGATCTAATGCTGATATCACCACCCTGATGACAAAGATCCTGATACACCACTTTCCTTGACCCAACGACATATTTATATTGCAATGGGTATAATAATAATATGTACATATAGTCTAATATAATATGATAATTATAATGTATAGTATTATCATTATACAATGTAAAATAACGTACACTGGACAGACCAACTACTTTTCTTAGTAGATGATTTCGCGACACTCGGTGGCGGTAGTCGCAAATCGCGTCTACCCGCTACTGCGCCGCGAACGCGGGTCGGTCCGGTCGGCAGTCTGCATCTACTCGGAATGCGAGACGCATGACTAGGGCTGCCAACTTTTTTAAGACCAAATATAGTAGACAAAGTAATAATAAAAAATATATAGTGCTTTAAATAAAATATACCAATAATATGTATTATTTCTTAGGTGAATAATTAAATAGGCAATAGTTACTATTATAAATGTAATTCTGATTTGTATTTGTTTACAAACACGGTTTTGAGTGCAAACTATTGTAAGAAGTAACGAAACGTCTGTCTGTTCAATGCTCTTTTTTGTCATGTTTCGTGTACAAACTGTAATAAGTTATCATCATCATTATATCAGCAATAGGACTTCCATTTCCACAAACTGGGTATCATTTAAATTCCCTTAATTTTTAATATTTTGAATATGTGGGTACTTAATTAATTAGGTTAAAGTTAGTTTAATGAAAAACTTAGTGCATGTCTTTGATATATCAATAAATTATATTTTAGATGTAATTACATAAATTTCACATTTTCTTTCATCATTAGTTAGGTTAGGTTAGGGTAGGAATTTAAAAAGTACTAGGTACTAAAGTAATTGAAAAGGTATTAGATGTCGGTCCCTAGACACATTTCCTGTAGTTGTAATTCAATGAATCGTAAGCAACGGTGGCTGTGCCTGCACAAACACAGCCGCGGGCAGCAGCCAGCCTCTGTAGTAGCGGTTGCAAACTGGGCGTATGTACGTACAAACACAAGGTTTTACGACTTGACCGTGTTCCACGCACCGCACGCGTCGGCCGTTAAGCCGCGTGTACCTAGGTTTCGAGCCATTACGGCTTATAAGCCATTACGAGTACAGCCGGTAGACGGCAGAGACGGGGAGTGATGACGTCATGCCGCTGAAGCTAGGCCCAGGCCGGTAGTTCTAACAAGTTGCGGTCTGGTAAGTATTAGTCGAGGGACCATAGTCGCTACATGTGCTATTTAGGTGTGGTAATACATATTCTTATAATAATGAGGAATACGGTAAAAGATTTTCAGAATTCTCAGAATTTGGTTTAATTTCTACAGAGTTTATCGATATGTAAATCTGTCAATATCTTCCACCGTATTCCTCATTATTATAATACGATACACACGATAAAGAAGAGCATCGAACAAACAGACGTTTCCTTACTTCTTCAGCGCATTAAATAATAAATACTTTCTACGATATGATCGTGATTTTCCTTTTACTGGTTGAATCTGACCGATAAATTCAGCATGATCCGTGTAGGGCTCGTTAGCTCAGCGGTTAGAGCGCCCATTTTATTACATAATCAAGGTGGTCGGGGGTTCAAATCCTCCACGAGCCGGCTATTTTATTTGTTTCACTTTTTGTATGTATGACCGTACTATTTGTTCGAATTACTTTTGCTGCATTTATTGTCATCATTTATTTTGAAAGTCGTAATCTTTAGGTATGATTAATAAATATTTCACTTGTTGTGTACTTAGATGAGTTTTGTCAATTTTTAGGTATGTGGTAACTATCTATTATTTGCTTTAGATTTATTATATTTGGTTACAAAATAATTATACTGTAAATTAATATTTTATTTATAATTAGCATCCAAACTAAAAAGTGTAATAATAGTAGTTTATGCAACTGGCATATAAAAGGGGGTATTAAAACATGAGTGTCTGCTACCCGGCTACGCCTTGTATTATAATAGATTGACACGAGTGTTTTAATACCTAATTATATGCAGTTGCATACACTACTTTATCGACACTCATATTATCATGTTAAAATTTCGTACCATGGAAGTAAGCTGCGAGTCAGTTGTTGTATCTACGCGTCGAGGATTTCAAGCGGCGGGAAATTCACTTCACTACTTTCACATTTATCTATTTATTTGCTTTAAACAAGAATAAAAATTCACAAACATTCACATTAGCGGGAAAATAATAACACAGAAATATAAACAGGTAAATTTGAATTTTGAATTTGTTGAAGACATTCTACCTACATTTCGCTGCGCCCCGGCTCCCGACAAAAATTTAAGAAAGAAAAGTGTTGCATAATAATCAAAAAGTTAATTTTAGAAACAGCTGTAATGAAAATATTATGGGAAATGCTGTATCGAAAAGTATTTTTTTTTAATTTTATAGACTGGCGTGAAAAAAGTGTAGCCTAAAACAACTGTTTTCGGATACACTTTTTTCACATATATAATTGGAACATTACGCTATGAGTGTAGATAAATATATTTATATTGCGATGGGTATAATAATAATATGTACCTATAGTATAATATAGTATGATAATTATAATCTACAGTATTATCATTATACAATGTAAAATAACGTACACCGGAGAGACCAAGTCGCAAATCGCGTCTACCCGCTTCTGCGCCGCGAACGCGGGTCGGTCCGGTCGGCAGTCTGCATCTACTCGGAATGCGGGACGCATGACTAGGGTTGCCAACTTTTTTAAGACCAAATATAGTAGACAGAGTATTAATAAAAAATACATAGTGCCTTAAATAAAATATACCTGTATTATTTCTTAGGTGAATAATTAAATAGGCAATAATTACTATTATAAATGTAATTCTGATTTGTATTTGTTTACAAACACGGTTTTGAGTGCAAACTATTGTAAGAAGTAAGCCAGTCTCTGTAGTAGCGGTTGCAAACTGGGCGTATGTACGTACAAACACGAGGTTTTACGACTTGGCCGTGTTCCACGCACCGCACGCGTCGGCCGTTAAGCCGCGTGTACCTAGGTTCCGAGCCAGTGCGGCTTATAAGCCATTACGAGTACAGCCGGTAGACGGCAGAGACGGGGAGTGACGACGTCATGCCGCCGAAGCAAGGCCCAGGCTTGTAGTTCTAATAAGTTGCGGTCTGGTACGTATTAGTCGAGGGACCATAGTCGCTACATGTGCTATCTAGGTGTGGTAATACATATTATTATAATAATGAGGAATACGGTGAAAGATATTGACAGATTTACATATCGATAAACTCTGTAGATATTAAACCAAATTCAGAGGATTACTATCTATTACCTATTGACAATTACATCCCGTTTCTATAGAAAGGAATGAACCGGGATGGGAATATTGCGTTGAACATTATTGACAAAACTCATCTAAGTACTCATCAAGCCATCGCACCACCCGCTGTGCGCTGGGTACTCATCCCCATTACGTGGACCCTGTAGTGGTGTCCACGCGAAGATTCGAAAGAACGTTTCTCGCTCGTACGATTCGGATGTGGAATGAGCTCCCATCCACAGTGTTTCCATTGGACTATGACATGGGATCGTTCAAGAGGTATATTAGAGGTTTTATTAGAGGCGGGCAACGCATTGGTAGCACCCCTGGTGATGCTGATGTCCATAGGCGGCGGTGACCACTTTCCATCAGGTGGCCCGCATGCCTGTTTGTCTGCGGGATAAATAAAAAAAAAAAAGTACACAAAAGTGAAATATTTATTAATCATACGGGTTACGACTTTCAAAATAAATTATGACAATAAATTCAGCAAAAGTAATTCGAAGTAACAGTACGGTCATACATACAAAAACCACGTCTTAACTGCATTTAATTGTGCATTAATCTCTCTGCTGTAGACCTGCTGGAAGAAATTTCTTTATAGAAATAAGTTGGCCTGTTGTGTCTGATACAGTCTGTCATATAGTTTTGTAAAAATGTTGTGTATAATAAAAGGTTAAGTAAAGTAAAAATAAAAAGTAAAACAAATAAAACAGCCGGCTCGTGGAGGATTTGAACCCCCGACCACCTCTATTAAAGTATAAATGGGTGCTCTAACCGCTGAGCTAACGAGCCCAACATGTGTACTGCTGAATTTATCGGTCATATTCTCTTCCCCAGGACCCCTGAGTAGCTCAGACGTGCTTTACGGAAACCTCATTAATTGTTATTAAACTAAAAATACATTTTTGGCAATGAAAATACTAAAACTAAAAGTAGGAGTGTATAGAACACAAAAAGATTGCAAAACGTGAAGATTGTTTGCGTCGCGGAAGCTACTGTATGCGTGAGTCAACTACAATTATTGCTATTCGTCATATGAATGTCGATATTCGTCATTGGAGTGAACAATTACATTATTTAATAGTACACCTTAACAAAAATGAAATAAAGATCAAGTTCTACGTACTGGAACACATCTATAAACTGATGTTTATAGATGTGTTCCAACGAAGGTGCAGCAAGTGTCAGGTTATAGTGGACGGAAAGCGACTTTGTACGTAATCGTCGATCGCCACCAGCTTATCTTGAGCTACGGCCCGCTTTGCGAGATACACATTTTGTTTGATTCTTGTCACACTGGTAAGTTTTGTGATAAATACTACCTATACTACAATGATTCCATTGAAGCGCATACCGCCTACTACGCCGACAACGCAAGACTCACATGCAGGCGCATCTACCGCCACATCAGTGGCAGCGAGTACGGGTAGAAATAATAACAACACTTCTACCGGCACTGCAGCGACGAATGCGACTAAGATAATGACGCGAAAGATGAAAACGGCAGCTATGTTGGGTGATAGTGTGACGGATGAGGATTTTGATATTCAATTTATGAACTTTATAAAAAAAAAAATCTATACAACAGCAGAATTATGCCTCGTTAAAGTCAAGTATCGTGGAAATTAAGTGTCAGAATGTGAAGGTACAGGACTCGGTTGAATTTCTAGCACTAAAATACGACGAGATGATTGAGAAAATGGCAATACTTCAAACTGAGAGGTTGGATAATAAATAATATATAGTACAGTTAAAGAATAGAATAGAGCAAGTTGAAAAACAGAATCGACTATGTAGGTTAGAATTTCATATTATATCTAAAAATTCGCCGGACACGAAGGATGAATTAACGAACACAATTATAAAAACTGGGAAAATCTTCAAAATTGAGTTGCAGCAGAATGATATTCGCGATATTTTCCGTGTAAACAAACGTTCCAAACCGGACTCGAAAACCAACTCGGAAACTGAATCACCGAATGAAACCATAATTGCGGAATTCTCTTCTGTCATAATGAAGGACAACATGTTGCGATCTGCCAAGTTATTTAATAAGGAAAACAAATCTTCCAAATTAAGCACGGAACACTTGGGCATAAGTGTACCTAAGCTACCAATTTACATAAATGAGAATCTAACCTCAAAAACAAGACGTTTGTTCTTCCTAGAAAATCTGGAAAGCATATGACTATCTTTTCAGCCATTTACTATGGCCATTTTCAATTCTTGTGATTCATTAAATGGTCATAACCGTTTAGACAAAATTAACTTGTGCTCTGGTTATTTAAGTTTGAATTATATTATTGTAACTGTAATCTTACACTCAATACACACAAACATATCACTAATACTACACTTTTTACGCAATAATTACTATATTAGATTACACATAACAATGAAACATCGTTTTGTGTGCCGAGCAGTCTCTATCTCTCTATTTCTTATCGGACGTACTCCTTATATTCGCAACAATCCTTATTATATAGTGAATAATTGCCTAGTCAAATATTATAAACATTGTATGTATTTATTATTAATAGGGATTTGGATACTCACAATGTAGCTAAAACTAAAATATGTGATGTGGAAGAAGTTCACAGCTCGTTAAATAGGCAAACTAAATGTCTGAAAATACTACATCAAAATATAAGGAGCATTAGATGCAATATTTCGAGTTTCCGAACGTTACTGGTTACACTGAAAATTGATTGGGATTTTATAGTCTTAGCCGAATGCTGGTTGGCAACCACAACAATTATTCCAAAAATCGATGGTTATGATTCCTTCGGTACTTCAAACAATAAAACTCAGAACGAGGGCATTGTTGTATATTTTAAGGAGGGTGAGGTAGCCTCAATCGAGGAACCTATACTGTCTGAGGCTAACTGTCTGGTCATAAAGACTTAGTCAAATACCATAATTATCTATATCTACCGCCCTGCAGGTTTCAGAAATACAAAATTTTTTTTGGAGTCGCTTCATGCACTACTATGCAAATATTCGACTCATAAAAATGTTATTTTAGTAGGGGATATCAATATTGATATCAGTAGCGGTACAGTGGATAATAGAGCAGCGTCATACTTAGATTTAATTTCTCTACACGGAATGCTACCCGCTTACAACAGTCCTACGCATGGGATGACTTGTTTGGACTATATATTGTTAAGAACCAGCAACACACGACATTTGCAACCGGCTGAATATATTAAAATAGTAGATTACTCAAAATTAGACCAAAACATGAGCGAACTTTGCTTTAAGGCTGTTTTAAATAGTAAAGATGTTAATACAGCAACTAATTTGCTCATAACCTCTCTAGTCACTGTCATAAATAATAATACCTGCACAAAGAAACTTTCTAAAAGGAAATGTTACAGAAAATCATGGATCACTGACGAGTTGCTCAGATGTATGAAACATGGAGATGCGCTATTTAAAAAAAAATGAAAAATTTCCTACCGAAATCAATACAATTATACTCTCACTAAAAAGTGGTTCTGCGGTCGGTCTTGATGGGGTCTCCTCAGATATGATAAAGCGTTACAGGACAGTATTGCTGACACCGATTACACATATTTGTAATCTAGCAATCCAGTCAGGAGTGTTTCCAGACATACTAAAAAAATCATATATCCATCCCATACACAAGTCTGGTGATGGAGACTGTGTTGCTAACTATAGGCCAATTTCTATACTCCCTGCGTTGTCGAAAATACTAGAACGAGTATTGAACAAAAGATTAATAAATTACTTGGAGAAAAATATCTTGCTAACCCGTTCACAGTATGTCAACCTCTGATGCAATACTGGAATTAACTAACTTTATTACAGATAATTTAGACAAAAAGCAGAGAACCTTAGTTATCTTCTTAGACTTGGCTAAAGCATTTGACACAGTCTCTATCCCCATACTTTGTAACAAGTTAGAACGCATAGGTGTCCGAGGAGACCAGTTAAAATTGTTTAAAATTTATTTGACATCAAGGCGACAATGTGTCAAAATTGGTCAAAGTTCAAGAACTTCCAGTGGGGGTTGGTGTTCCACAAGGGAGTGTGAATGCACCTACTTTATTTTTGATTTATATCAATGAACTAGTCAAACTTCAGCTCCCTGGAGGAAAAATCATCTCATTTGCAGTAGATACTGCCCTTCTGGCCGTGTGGTGTCCGGCAGAGTAGAAAAGCACCAACCCCTTACACTTGTGGGGGTCGTAGAAGGCGACTAATCTATTCGAGGCAAAATATCTAAGAGTTTCCGTAGGCTGGGAAATGGGCAGCAGCGTTTTCCATTGTTATATTTATAACACTGCGATCTCCAACCTGCCTGCCAAGCGTGGAGATTATGGCAATTACCTCCCCTTTCTTGGGAGAGGCCCTTAGTCCTGCAGTGGACTGTAATGGGCTGTGATGATGATGATGACTGCCCTTCTATTTAGCGAGGACACATAGGAGAAAATATTTAAGAATGCTCAAAAGGGTTTTAATATGGTGTGCAAATGGTTGAGTGATAATGTATTAACATTAAACGCAGAAGAAACTAAATATCTCACTTTGGGAATATCATAAAAAATTGTATTACGAAGCGACCGAATTATTGTTAAAGCCTCCGTAATAGTCACTCACACGCACGCACGCACGCACGCACGCACGCACGCACGCACGCACCTTTGTCTTTTGTTGTTAATGTTATCATATGGTTTTTTTTTCTTCTTAATATGTCTCAAACAAACTATTACTCTGTTGCTTTACCATTAAATTGAACATTTTTGTGAACTAATATTAAATAGGGGAAAGACCTGGCGATCTGTGTTACAGGATTGTTTTACAAACCTACTTCAGACGTCAGTTCTATCATGTTCTGTAATTACCTATACTTATCAAATGGTGTGCATTATTGTATCACATGTTGCAGTTATGTAGAGAAAATAAAGAACATATTTATTATTGTTATTTATAGATTCAACCAGTAGAAAGAAAATCACGATCATACAAACACGTACGATAATTAATATTAGTCATTCATTATCATTGTAATGAAATCAGGCATTCGTCAGATTAGCCCAGCGGGTGATCAAGCGAAGCCGGGGCGGGTCGCTAGTATTCATATAATATTTCCAACACTGTGGGGCTTCCTAGTTTATATATTTTCGGAAATCGTTGTTTTGGTTAGCGAATGCATGCGTCATAAATTCATGATTCGGTAGCTATCTCGACTCGTCTATGTTTGTATCGACGCACACAGTCTCACAAACACAATCACATTTTATCTTTTATTGGTTTCGCGTAACCATAACAGGCTTACATTAATACCTCTATCATTATGATGTTGTAATATATCTAAGTGGGCGTACCTAAAGTAAATATTTAAGACAGTAATTTATTCGCATCCACATTACATCCTTAACCTAAGGTGAGTACAATAAATTATAATTATTGAAAATTAAGCACACTTTAGTACTCGGTCAACCAAGAACACAAGCAAACGATTGTTACAACGAACGAAAACAATTAATTTTCTGCCAATGCTGGTATCCAATGCACTCGTTCTTCTGTGGTTAGAGCTGATAGTAACAAATGGATGGCTGCCAAGCCAAGTAGCAGATAAATGCGGAGCGTCTGCGCTATGACGATATTTTGCTGCCAAAACATTAAGGCTTTAGGACCATTGCAAATACTTAATGCAATAGGTTGTCCTTCCATAAGAGTAATTACCTATGTCTATATATATGTTTTAGATGATCAAATCCTTCCATTAGGGTATAAGTTAATTACCTATATCTACCTGTTTTGGATGATCATATTTTTTCACTTCGTGGAGGTAATTTGAGCGTATGTGTGACCAGAAGAGTAGAATGTAGTCCATCCATTGTAAGGTATCGTAAAACGCGACTGATTATTTACCTCCATAGACCGGGAAATGGGCAGCAGCATTTCTGTTGTATATTTTCAACCCGCGTGCCAAGTGATTATGGCAATGCGCTCCACTAATATGGAAGAGGCTAACGTCTAGCTGTGGAGCTGTTGATGTGAAGGTTTGGTGGTTGTTTAAGGGTACACTTTTTTGCACGCCAATCTATAAAATTTTAAAAAATTACTTTTTGATACAGTATTTCCCATACTATTTTCTTTACAGCTGTATCGAAAAATAACTTTTTAATCGTTATGCAACACTTTTATTTTGTAAATTTTTGTCGGGCGCCGGGACACAGCGAAATGTAGGCTGAATACCTAGATGTCTTTAACAAATACAAAATTCAATCTCAAAATTTAATTCTTACCTTTATATTTCTGTGTAATTATTTTCCCGCTAAAAAGAATATTTTTTCTAATTTGTGTTTGTGAATCATCATCATCATCACAGCCCGTAACAGTCCACTGCAGGACTTAGAGCCTCTCCCACGAAAGGGGAGGTTATTGCCATAATCTCCACGCTTGGCAGGCGGGTTGGAGATCGCAGTGTTTAAATATAATAATGGAAAATACTGCTGCCCATTTTCCAGACTAGAAAACATTAGTCGCATTGTACGACACCCATGAATGTAAGGGGTTGGTGCTATTCTTCTCTGCCGGACACCACACGGCCAGTGTTTGTGAATGTTTTTTCTTATTTGAAGCAAATAAATAGATAAATGTGAAAGTAGTAAAGTGAATTTCCGCTTGATATCCTCGACGCGTAGACATAACAGAACTGACTCGCAGCTTACTTCCAGCAAAGTTGAGAAGATTATAGGTACGATATTTAAACATAAAAATATGAGTGTAGATAAAGTAGTGTATGCAACTGCATATAATTAGGTATTAAACCACTAGTGACACTCATGTTTTAATACCCCTTTTTATATGAGAGTTGCATAAACTACTATTATATTGCAATGGGTATAATAATAATATGTGTAGTATAAAATAAAATGATAATTATAATGTATAGTATTATCATTATACAATGTAAAATAACGTACACCGGACAGTTCAACTACTTTTCTTAGTAGATGATTTCGCGACACGCGTGGCGGTAGTCGCAAATCGCGTCTACCGACTCCTGCGCCGCGAACGCGGGTCGTTCCGGTCGGTAGTCGGCATCCACTCGGAATGGGAGGCATGACGCTTTGTGCACCGCTAACATACCTTTTTCCCATTTCATGTACCAACTGCCTTCCTATTTCTGAATCTGTTTATCCGTCGTCTTCATTTCTCCTTCTGTGCGTGTTCGAACTTTCATTTTGTGTACTGTAACTGTATATATATATATAACTAGTGTTTCCATCTAGTACGAATAAACTTCAAAAGTGAGTAAACTTTCTGTGGCTTTACCACCTATCTCCTATACCCAAACCACCACCAGTGCCATCACATTACTTTACCTACATAAAACTGGGGAAGGTTTTCTTCCGCAGTCATAGGTATTTAACATAAATCGTCCTTGCTGAGACAAACAGACACGCGGCTGGGGACTTTGTTTTAAGCTAGGTCTAGATTAGAAAACCACTTGGTCTGAACACAGGCCTGTGTCTTTGTGAGGCCGCATTTTAGCTTGCACCATTTGTTATGCTAATGCTCTAGTTAGTAATTTATAGTGGTTATCGTAGAATGTCGTTTTATGTGGGGCGTTGTTGGGTAGCTGCTTGGCCAGTAAGTTGAGGTAGATAATGCGTCAACGTTGCAGCTCTGTGTCGTGGCTCGTGTTGCATTCGACAGTCGGTAAACTTGGTAATTGCATTGGCTAAATATAATTCGCGCATTGGCATTCGGCTGCGGACTTGTGGAGCCCGGCGCTGCGCGCACGCACTCCCCGCATCCAAATCGCTGCCAGACACTATCGTAGGCTACGAATAGACTTAATTTTACGACTCCGTTCGTAATGCGTTTCAAAACAATGTGAGTGCAGTATTGAATACTTATTTCGGTCGGCTGAGTTGCTTTGTTTAGCTTGGTATCTATAAATGTAATTCTGATTTGTATTTGTTTACAAACACGATTTGGTGGTTTAGGTAGTATGTAGTCACATAGATACTTTACCTACCTACCTACTTTATGGACTGGCTTTAGGAATTCTTTTGCGTTGAATTTTATAAAATATCCCCTATGTAGTGGTGTAAAGCACGTCAAATTTTTTATAAGAAATGGCTGATTTTGGTGATAACCGTATCTTCTCAGTGGATTTTATTGTCTTTTAGAGCCAAACGCAGGGATCTTTTAGAAGGGCATCGCAAAAAATTACAGCTTGTAAAGGGAGTCGCGGTGTGAAAAAGATTGGGAACCCCTTATTTAATCAATTAAAATGTAGCTTCAAACATTATTTTGTAAATCGAAGTCTAGGTAAGTACGTACCTGAGCATAATTCTTCTTAAGAACTTTGAACGATTTTACACTTAACCAAGGCGCAGGAAAAGTTTCATCTATATTTCCCTTGGAAGGCGGGTAAATTTTAGAATTGCTTAAGTAGTTTATGTTATACCTAATTGCCGTAGTGCTTCTAGTCTCTTGGCGCAGGCTCTATAATTTTAAACCATTTAAAGGTGTAATTAATTACTATAGGTACATACTAGGGTTGCCAACTTTAGTATTTTTGCATTCAGCATCAAAATATTAGGTAGGGAATTAATTCAACAAAATATATTTTTGTGATGAGTAATTTTGGGGAACGCGTTATAAGTTATTTTTCCACGTTATTCTCAATTATAAGCCACATTAGATCTTCAGCACGCATTCCGTTTTACGGTAAGTGATACTCATAAGCGACTTTGTTGATAAAATATACCTAGTAGTTTCGCCTTCTATTTTAAAATTTTAAAATAATGGTAGGCCGACATTTAAAATAGTAAGATAATATATTATACAGTAGGGATGGCAACCCTAGTACATACAGTCGCTCGAGACCGTTCAATGTCACTGCGCTCGATGCCAATGTGACTAACGTACTAAAGAGCGCTGTACGTGATGTATTTGCTTAATATTCCATAAAGCCATTAACCAACGACCGCTAGACGACTAGTGTTAGCGCCATTTGTATTACATGATTAACAGCTATAATTACGTCAACAACAATGTTGTTAGAGCGTGGCTATGATATTGATTTTAATCGAAACGATTTCGTAATGTTGATTGGGTTACAATATCGTGTGTCATGATAATCTAGACGCCTTCAAGGCTAGAGTGACTAGGTTGTTCTGTTCCCGGACAGGCATGCTCCATCATTGGCCGAATTGTCATTTACCACCAGGTGAGATGGCTGGTCAAATGCCTGGCTAGTCTAGTTTTATAAAAAAATACCAGCTTTTAAAATGTTCTAAAGAAGAAGTAACGTATTTGATCGTATCGTAGTTAACATCCTTTTATTAAAACTGTAGACTTATTACGAGTCAACTTTAAACAACCTCGAAGTCACCCGAAAACTTGAACCCGATTTCCTAGCCAGCTGCACAGTGCAGAATTCGTGCAACATCTAGATTCTAGACGCACGTAGGTGGCTGAACTAAGTCAACAAATCATATTTATTCTAGTCTCCTACACATTACGTCGGGCTGCTGGTATCTAGTGTAAACAGCGCTGGAGTACCGCTAGTGGCGGGCGGGCCGCCTCTAACCAGTTTAATGAAGAGATTTGGCACGACTGCTCGGGCCTTAACGGTGGCTCCCTACAGATAAATGCTTTATTATTGTACCTACGAGCTCGCACTGCTTTGCCACTATTGTGGATTCTAAATACGGAACGCGATTACCGGGAGAAGCTCCTTGTTTATGGCAATTGTAAACGGTTTGGAACTTTGGTTTTGGAAGGCAAGTTTAACTGTACGATCACACACTTTAACAGCCCACAGAAGTCCACTATTGGACTGGACTGAATTAAGCCTGCTCCACATTAGTGGAGGTGGAGGGCATTGTTTGCCACGCTTAGCAGATGGGTTGGAGATCGCTGTGTTGAACAAAAAAAAAGCGGTAGGTAGGTACTCTGTCGGTTACCCACAGCGTTGTATTTCTATAACGAGATAAGTACCTAAGCTAAGCTTTTATTAGGAAATCAGCCAAAATAGGTGATCAATATGCTGCTCCTTATGACTATTACGCAATTGAATTTAAATAAAATGTCCCTGTCCGCCTCTCACCACGCCGCCGTTACGTTGGACGTAATTTACATTCCCGACAAGTAAAAAGACATTTCCGGGTGATGATCATTTGTTATATTGTCCACGGATGCCAACGCGATGTATGGTGATGGGACAAAACGCTTGGCTCGCCCGCCGACTGGCACGACTGGAAGTCTCGACTCGCGGCCGCAGCTTATGCACTTATTACATTTGACTAAATTCAGTTACTTAAATTAAAAGCAAAATGCGTAAGAGTAAATCAAAGTGGAATGTATTGCTCATGGAATAAGGTCAATTTTTCTATCACGCCTTTTGAAAAGCAGAGCGACACGTAACAAAATATTTTATGAGCAATACATTTCACTTTGATTTGCTTGCATGCTTTTTGTTTCTGAATTTAGGCTACTGAATTTAGTCAAATGTAATAAGCGCATAAGACAAGTAGGTAGGTACCTACTGTTGTGGTATATCAAGCTCTGCGGTTCATTCCTATTAAGTTCGTATATGTTTACTTCTTGCTGTTGAACTACCTACTAGCTACTAGTACCTACTTAGTTTTAGATTAACCTAGTTTTATTAGTTAAGTTCTGTACTTATTTGCTAGAAATGTAGAATGGAACTATAATCTTGGGTGCCGAATGCCAATAAAACGTAGGGATTGAGCCGTCCGTATGCGGGTGTAGGTGAAGTCATGATTAATCTGCAAGTCTGAACTTTATCCTCATCAAGGCGTGCAGGCTGCGCCGCGCCACAGATGCGGATACCAATCTTTTCCGCAACTGGGTCATTAAGATGGAAATACTTTTAAGAGCTAAAGTCGCTCCAGATCTATCCAGCGCTCGTTTCTATTAAAATTTTTATTACTGTCGTCCCAATTGATCTCACTAACCTAAAATAAGGCGATTAGTTGAATGCTAACCAATGTTCTTATGGTGAGCGAACAAATCGTGATGAAACCTGCACATTCATGCGACTGAATGTCTAACTATGATCAAATCTGGTCTGGCTCCGTTGGTAACAGGGTCACGATGGTCAGATCGCAGTCTCTCCACTAGAATTATCTGATCTGCCAAATCCTGGACCATTTTATTTATTTTGTTTTATTTTATTTATTAGGACGCCAACAAAATATTTTCAATATAATATCTAACATTTTGTTTTTAAACTTACGTATTACACAACATTCATATTACACTTACAGGCTAACTGAACATGTATAATTCAATAACTTATATTTCGAACTAACTATAATCTTTTTTCTACTGGTCAAGTAAGACCCCGAAACCTCGTGCATACGAGCACAACCGGGACATTAACGCCAAGATGACTTTTACTCATTTTAAGGTGATAAAAACTATTTTGGTGAAAAGTGGACTCTTACTCGATTTCACCGCAGTATCAACCGCCCGCACAAACGCATATATATTAATACAACAGCCCGATTGCATATTTGATTGCGACACGCGCTGTGCAGACACAAATGACAGGGAAGGTAGCTGCGCGCCGACAATGGCGGCGAACGGCACCGGTACTTCCAATATTCGTTCATTTGCATACCCGCGCGATGGGCCGCCGCCGCCGCCGCGCCACTCGCAGCGCCCGCACCGGAGTCGCACAACGAGAGGGCGGAATGGAATATTTAAGCGAGACGTGGGTAGACCTAAAACGACTTCAAAAGCGACGTCGCTCAAACAAGGGCAAGGTTCCATTTTCTATCCATCCTCAAACTTCCGAGCCGAACAGTTCTAATGACAGAAGATAAAACATTACGCCACCTCATTATTTTCCACACCCTTGAACAATCGCGGAGCTTGGCCATCAAGACGTGCAGGCTCAAAATAAAAGGGGATGGCCGTTCTTCGATGTCGCAATTGTAAAAAGAAAGAGCGCGGGAGACAATTACAAAAACGGCAGGAACGCTGGAAGCAATCCAGCGGGCATGCTCTTAATTGGATGAGACCACTTCCTCTAAACGACATCGTTGTCCGCCGCACGCGGCGCGGCGCGGAGGCTCTTGGCCCCGCCTTGCGCCGCAACTAGACTAGACTCACCTATCTGTCTAGATAATTGTTTGCGCGTAACTTACACCAAACCAGATCTACCAAACTAAAACAAGCGCTTACCATAGGGTTGTTGCAACTTTTTACATGAAGTTGTTAATTGATTTTTTCTATTAGCATTTAAAATAGGTAGGCACCGTTTTGCAGAAAGTATACTTAAATAATGTACTGTAAGTGACTGTCGCATCTCCGTAGTTATTTTGCCATTAAAGAGACGTCAGTTAGCTATGAATATTTTTTCTGCTTCATAGCGCTCACTTTTTTGCAATGTCGACGCTTTTAATGTTTCCTTGGCAGTGTAGCGTAGAAAGCAACTTCGAATATTTTGGTCTCTGAAATAACGTTGAGGTCACGGCCTGTTTGGGACTCTACAAAGAAATAAGTATCCATATGTATAAACACATTCATATTCTATAAAATAAAATAAAAAAGATACTTTCTAAGATCACGAGCTTAAAATACTGAGTGAAACATAGATGCACACCAGCGTGTTTGTTCCCGTCCCGCTGAAAACGAATTTAAGAGCGATCGATATTGGCGCAATAAATAGAATCAGAATGCTAACGCGACGGAGGTATCTGTGTGGAGTGTTGTCATGTCACGCGACTGGGGCCATTGTTCTAGCGAACACAACAATGGCGGGCTGAGCTCGCCGGCTTTTTGCGCCCTCGTGAGCAATTGACCGGGCTGAGAGTTAATCAGTCCAAGGTAGCGACGATGGCCAGAATACTGATCTAATAGCGTGCTTGCTTCGAGAATCGGCGGGTTCAATGTCAGAGCTCTGAAACAAAAGCGTAATAACATATATTTGACGACGTGGAGGCCATGTCGGTTTATGCGCATACACTTTTATGCGGTGGAGGTGGTATTTAAGATGAAAGTCTCGCCTATATAATTCGGCTATGTGCAAATTAGACGTCAAGTCATATAAATTGAATAGGCCGTGTTTAATAATACCTACATATTGTTTTAAGCACCACAATATTGTTCTCATAGCTCGTGAGAAAGTATCTTATAGTTTACTGAGGCCGACAATGGAGCTCCCATTCAAATCACTGTCAGAGTAGCTATTTGTTATACGATAATGGCCTCTACTTTCTTGTGTTGGTACGTGATGCAATCGTACCGGGGCCTGGGTCTGCACTATTATCTTCAATTTTTATCGTCATAATCGTTAAAGCGTTATAGCTACGTAGCAGTCTCAAAATGCCTCAGATAACCATTTAGGCATGTTGTACACAAATTCTTAATATTACCCGTATTCGAGGTGGCCATGTCCCGATTAATGAAATACAGATTCGAGATATGAGAAGTTTTTATTAAATATTTCACAACATTCTGCTCGTGACATTACATCACGGCCTTTTGAAGCTTTTTATTCGTTGAGCTGTTACTTGTTTTGTTTTAAAATGTTCTGATACTTTCTAAAAGAACTCGCGAGGCATTTAATCCTCAACTTGTCTTCTATAAAGAATATTAATGTGGGTAGTTAAATTAAAAGTATTTAATCAGAAGGATAAGGTTGAGTCTTTCATGGTTCTTAAGCTTTGTTTGTGATATCATTATATTATGACAAACATTTGAATTACATTTTCGGGTTAGGATGGCTTTACACCAGACGAACATAGAGCAAAAGCTTTCACTCGTATTATTTTGATGTGAATTTGAGGAACGACGATTCTAAGAATGCTCGCAGTAACGACAGAACAACGAGAAAATGCTCTACCTCTGTTAACACTAAGCGATTCAGCATTCTTAGGGCATTCACTCGCTTGTAGACTCGCTGGTAGAAGATCTATTTAAATTATGGACTGATATTACTGATTCTCAGGTCAGACATCATCACCTACCCAGCCTCAACCTACCTCATCCAGAAACGTATCTTACATGTTCCTACTTATATAATTTGTGCCTGTCTTGGTCCACAAACCCGTTTAAAATTCTGATCTTTACCAGTTCAGTGTCGAAATTGTAATCGAACAACGATTTCCGAATGTCAATGCAGCCGTCGCAATCCTATCGATTCGTGGCAATCGCGATCGCTGTTATTATATTGCGATAAACACTGACAATTGGAAGTTCTTGCAAAAAGGAGTTAGGCAGAAACAGGAATTTTTTTTCGCTTAAACTGTAGCTTTAGCGCTAGATTTTTGGGGTAGATTAGGCTATCGTCAGCGAGTTCGTAATTTAATATCTTTGTTTGAAAAGCAAGCGAAGGGTAGGTGCATATGGGATCCGCGACAACGCGAATGTTAGCCATAGCATTTTAATGTATTTTTTAAAAACGAAGTGAATGTGTGACAATGTCCAAATCTAAGGACAAAAATTGTCTCTGGCTTGTTGTCTCTGATTTCGTTTAAAATATATTACAAAATTGCATCCGAAATGTCGCATCAGTCGTACAAGAAATAGCTACATAGTAAAAACGTGCACTGTAAACTCACAGTTCAGTCGCATAGGGAAACTTGCAATAGACGTCTACAAACCCAATTTAAAGAAGGTGCACGTTCGAGCGACCTAACTATTAAATCACAACTACTAAACTTATTCGTAGACTTTAGTTACTAGGCTGCAAAGGTCGGCCGTATGCCTAACCAATTCCACAAAACTTTTAGGAGTTGGAGAGAATTTATTTATATTACCTACTCAAAGCCATACCCCTCGACGAGTATCTAGTGCTATAGTACATGTTAAAGCCTGTTTTCTGTTTTGACGGTCTCAAACGGGCTTTGTGCCTAATTTTGGCCTAAAAACTAGTTGGATTACTAGTTAGACAGTTTGTTCGAAATATCTCCGTCACTTGGACTTAACAAAAATACAGAGCTTCAATAGGTAATCCTTATATTCGTGTGTTGATGCTAGTTGATTAGCTGGTTGCTTAACGAAAAGAGAGACGAACGTATAAAGTAGGTAAGAGACGTGAGTAATCGTTGTGAGATCCTGATTGGGTGACAAACGGATTTCTTAATTTAAAAGAGCACGTGATACTTGGAAACAAGTGACCGAATCAAATGACAAGAGTGTCTGTGAAAGAATCGAATGCAGTCACCCAACAGTCAAGCCGCCATTGTCATCTACGTACTTGTAAACTAAAATATCGGTCAAGTAAAGTGACACAATTAAAGCAATTGTTCCGAATTGACACCAATCAATCGTAAAAGTTTTCAAGTGGGTCGATTGACTCAAAATACTTGTGATGCAAGAAAGTTATTGGGTAGGTGCCCACTTATTAGGCAATATTAATGGTACTTGTCTCATAATTGGGTGTAGTGGCTGATAGAGAAGAGAGAGAATCTTTCAAGAAATGATGGGTGTGTCGTACAATAATTAGGGTTGCCAAATCTACTATATAATGTACTATATAAATCCTACTATTCTTGGGGTCAAATATGTAGTAGTCAAAACTATGGTATCTTAGCAATACAACGGCAACACTTTCTTGGGGTATATTAAAAGCCATAATATGGTAAAAAATACACTGTTTCATACAAGTAATTAAAATTTTATTACTGTGTGTCCGGTATAACAGCTCTAACCCCTTCGACAAGGGTGTCATGCAAATTGTAAAAAATCTGCTGAAAAGTATAAATAAAGGATACTTTTTTAATGGACCATACTATATTTTTGACGCTGTAAATGGAAGTCGCCTATATTCTTCTTGCAAATTATCGGCAACCCTAACAATAATGCAGCGACGTAAGAACCATGCAGACCCAGAGTACAGAGCTTAAGTTGAGTTTAGGTACTATCGACAAAATGTAATTTCAGTTAAAAGGAAATGAAAAATTATTTTTCACTCCCACAAGTAGGTGTATTTCATCAGTTCCCGAGTAGATACGTGGATAACATTGAATCGCGCGAGCATTGGAAAAAGCTGTGGTGTGAATAGAAGCCTACGCAGGATCTAATTGAATATTCGGCGCTGTGACACTTGTTTGGCCTCCAGAGGCGATACTAATGCTATTGAGTCGTACAATCGAGGCTTACTTTGGTTTGCTGACCCAGTTGTATGATAATATTCTACCATTGGATAAGTATAAGTACTTAGTTTACGTTTCAATTTCAGTCGGCTCAGTGGAAAGTATGGTCGTCATTACAGTAGTAACGTAGTTAAGTAACTACGTACGTTTTTGTCCACGATTTCTTTTTACTTTAGTAAAGGGTAGACTACCTATACCTCTGCGTTCCTCAGCTACTTGTACCTACAATAACACAGTCCACTGCAGGACTTAGGGCCTCTCTCACGAAAGGAGAGTTATTGCCATATTCTCCACGCTTGGCTGGCAGGTTGGAGATTGCAGTATTATATAATACAACAATGAAAAGCGCTGCTGCCCATTTTCCAGCCTACAGAGACTCTTAAAATACTCTTTTCATTTTCATTTTCTTAGATCTTTTGCCTCGAAAACACTAGTCGCTTTGTACGACACCCACAAGTGTAAAGGGTTGGTGCTATTCTACTCTCTCAAACAACTTTGTAATGCATATTCAGCAGATGAGCCCAGCCAAATTGATTGCGGAACTATTCCAAGAAAATATTACAGACAATATTACGACAGCACATACGACCGGCCGTGTGGTGTCTGGCAGAGTAGAATAGCACCAACCCCTTACATTCATGGGTGTCGTACAAGGCGACTAATGTTTTCGAGACAAAAAATCAAGAGTCTCCGTAGTCTGGAAAATGGGCAGCAGCATTTTCCATTATTAAACACTGCGATCTCCAACCCGCCTGCCAAGCGTGGAGATTATGGCAATAACCTCCCCTTTCGTGGGAGAGGCCCTAAGTCCTGCAGTGGACTGTTACGGGCTGTGATGATGATACGACCGGCCGATATCACGCGCGTGATTGCGATAGCGATGGCGCATCCGACTCTGATTGCGAATAACTAACCACTTAACCCGCATCATTTATTCTAATCTGCTCAGCAACCGCAGGCGTGCGATAATGGACAAGTGTCTTGAACGTTTGCCTAATTCGTCAGTTTGGACGAATTCGTCAGTTTGGCCGAATTGGCCGTTGCATGGTTTCAATACTAAAGTATAGTGTATTTTTTTTTTCTCAAAATTGTACATACAACAAGAGTACAAAGCCGGGGAACCTGGAGCCTGCTCTAGGTTTATCCTGTATTGCAGGTCTCCAGGAATCCTCCGCGTCGCTTATATAAAAGTAAGTACTTGAGGACGTTCATCGTTGAGGGAATGAGTGTTATGGAGAACAGCTATGAAATAGATAGCTACAATTTACGGTAAGAAGACACGATAACCTACAAATCTAATCCTTCTTTGTCGAGGATTCTTTGCCGTTCAAGTGATGCTCAGATACTCCAATTAAAATTTTTATAACGGATCAAAACACGATTTTCTTTGTTACTTTTAACGACAAAATAGTCTACCCGTGAACATCATCACTGTAAGTAAAGTTACCGAAGCGGGAGAAAATGACAAATCAAGTTTTGCGTTATTTCCGACGGATCTTTCACCATCGTCACGAACCAGCAACGCTGGTCCTTCAACGAAGGTAAACTCCCGGCGGATCATTGATTTTCATGTGCGGAGGAAAGCATCTGGTGCTCTTGCGGCACGACAGATCATGATGGTCTTGATTTCATAATGGCACTGCGACATAGCATTACACGGCACACGAAGACTAATGCCGTGGCACTACCAAAATAAGTTTCGTAAAGCCATAAATCCAACAAAAGCCAAGAAAGTGCCTTTTACCACAGAATATTAATACACTAAAGTAACTTCTACTCATATACGAAATAAAACTGCTCCCTTTGGTAAGTAATACATTGTACTTGATTATAATAAAAGTATGAACTTGTGAGCCTGTCTAGACTGTCAACTATTATAACGAATCGTACACGAATGTGTAGCAGTTAATAGTTATTGACTTTGGCATCGATAAAAGTTGTTGAACTTGGACTGTAACCTCTATGAGTCGCGGATAAACTACTGCCTACAGGCCACCAGCGCAATGCTGATCGAAATAAATTGTATCTATTTTATTGTACAGTGTTTCCTTCGGCATATGACATGGGATCGTTCAAGAGGTATATTAGAGGTCTCTTCAGAGGCGGGCAACGCATTGGTGACTCCCCTGGTGTTGCTGATGTCCATAGGCGGCGGTGACCACTTTCCAGCAGGTGGTCCACTTGCCTGTTTGTCTGCCGTATAACATATAAAAATATAAATATTTACCCTACAACAAATGAGACTAATTTTCTAGTTAACCTTCTTAACTTTGCCAGCGGGATTAGGCTGAAATTTGAGCAGACTTTTGTATAAACTAAGAACTATTCAACTACAGAAAGCAAATCCGTGTCGACTAATTGGATAGGATTTACTCTCGGAATAAACAACCCTTCGCGAACTAATGGATTTAATTTTTATTTCATAAAACACTACCTAGCTATTAAATAACAGATATTTATTTCAGTTGATTTTTAAACATCAATATTTCCTTTATTTATATATTATAGATATTTTTCCACCAAAAAACTGAGTAAAAAGTTCGAAGATTTATAAACATAACCGATTGCAGATTTAGAATGAAGACAGGGAAAAATGCATGTACAGGCGTTGTTTACACGGTATCTACTGTCTTCACACTCATAACTGACAGAAATATGTTTTTTTGGACAAATTCACACAGCGCCACCTAACCCCTAAGTACACAAAGCTTGTGTTATGTGTAGACCCACCCAGACCCGTAACAGAAATTAAAATTAATCTTTTCAATTTCTGCTCAGCCGGGAATCGAATAAGTAGTGTAGAATTCGACGGTAAAACATGTTATAAGCATCGGATCTTTGATATTTTTGAAAAGGTCAGGGCCTATCGCTCATCCTTAGCCGTAAACCTGTCTAAATAGTACTCTGCCCATCCAATCCCATGTAGCAGTCACGAGGTGGGTTATAAAGTGGTTTAAAGGCGCTTTTACTTGTAAAGTGGAAATGTCAAGACGCGAGCCAACCGCCGAGGCCCGAGCCGCCGAGTCGCAGGTAGTGATGGCACTCGAATCGAAAATTAATATTCGTATCAATTCGAATTATCCGGCTAAAGTTTGAATCATGATTCGAATTAACCCTTGTTCGAATTGATTGATGATTCGAAACGACACGATGATTCGAATCAATACGAATCGATATGATGATTCGAATAAATACGAATAGATATAAATAAATAAAAATACGTCTTTGAATACTTAGATAGATCTTATTGCAAATTTACTATAATTCTAAAAACGTTTTAGATAACAACTTTGGTGAAAACGAAAAATACATGAAGGAATCCCTATTGTCTCATCTATAAGGTAAGTTTGATGGGTAATGAAACATTCGAACAAATGAAATTGATTCGATCAGCTCACGGATTCGAATCAGATCGTGGATTCGAATCAACTCGACAATTTAAAATCAAGCGATGATTCGAATCAACATAAAAAATTATTCGAATCGAGTTTTGACCGTCATCATTCGAATCATTCAAATCAAATGTGATTCGAGTCCCATCTCTACCGCAGGGTCGCTGGGTCGCAGTTCGCGATGAATCTCCTGCCAACGCGCAGGTCACGTCCCGCAAAGTAGGACATCTCTATCAATTAATCGCAATTGCAAACAATCTGTCCCACACCCGATCCAACGGGACATTTCAACCTCTAGACAATGTCAAATATCCATAGAAATATCAACGAATGTAGGTATATTGGAGAAAATTGATAGTTTTATTTGAAATTGATCGCTTTTATGTCTTTGCTGGCTTTGGTGATTATTTTAAATAATTAACTTCAAGTAATATCAATGTTATTGGTACCTACGTTATTATAACACGTCCTTGACAATCAAGCCCAAATGGCTAGCACCCTGACATTTCAATAGGTAAATTCATGTAATTAAATTGTAATGAAAACTATAAATATTAAATTAAGCATTCTGGTTAAATGTGTATTATTGAATTTCGATTAATTACATAAGCAGTTGGAATTACAACAGAGGCGGTATAAAAATGACATTGTAGGTATTGTATGTAAGTAAGTAAGGTATTGTGTACCCGCGGCTTCGTCAACGTGGACTGGTGATGTAGATAACTTTTAGTACTTTCCTGCCCGTTTCTTTTCTTCATTAGATTGGTTTAGGTAGACCCTAGAACGTTTCATCACTGTGCCGTAGATTCTTTATATACCTACCGTTCATTCTTTATATCCAATTTTTTTCTATACACGAATTAAAAGGCTTATCTAACTCAACTCGGTTCATTAGTATCGCTTTTAGCTGTACCTATACCCACTGATATGGTACCCATTCAGTCAATTTCCCACTAGGTACCTACCTATTACTTACCGATTTCATGAAACTGAGTTAATTGATCTTCACCTTCACATTTGTACACGTAGTTTCACAGTCACTGGTTGGGGCAACCGTCCGCAAGTTACCGACTCTGATAGTCGCCCACTTTCAACCACTGAACCGGTTCCAACAATGAGTTGGGTTTATTTAACGCTGAGTAGGTAGTTACGCTGCCTGAATTAATTTAATATTACCTAACCAAAAGAAAAGTCGAATATTTTCTAAACTGCAGAACCAATTTTAATAAAACAAAGCTTCTTAAATCATTTCGATTAAACTTTCTATCAAACAGAGAAAATCGGTCCATCCGTTCATGAGCTACGATGTTACAGACAGAAACATTGACACACAAACCCACAGATACACACGTCTAGCTTATAACACTCTTCTTTTTTCGTCGGGGTTTAAAAATTAATGATATGTACCAGTTTCTTGTTTAAAACTGATGCAAGAGTTAACAAGCTAGCACATTGAATTTAAAATAAGATAGGTAGGTACGACTTTGCTTCACCACTCATTCCCACACAGGCGACCACACACAGGTCCAAGTTTTGACACGCAAGCGCGTTGAAACCCGCAACAATAACCGGTAGGAAAGATAGTGTTTCCGACTTCCCCCCCAACAAATCACGGAGACAGGGCAAAGCAAAACAAGCATAGGTCAATGGCAGAAATCAGGTATAGGTACTAACTAGGGTTAGTCGTAAACTATACTATCAATATGATGCTAATCATAACCTAAAAATGTTAAAATACCTACGGTGCACGAATTCGTACAATACCATCATCATCATTCATATAAGTATGTGTATAGTATCAAATCAAAACTCACAATGGATTTACATCATACCTACCATAATCACGTCACAGATTTGTACGATATCTCGTAGCGTACCACGTTCGGGCGATCGACTCACGCGCATCGGGCACCTTCGGCTTTACAAATGCGTAAAAAAGAAAACAATCTGCCTTTCCCGCTCTAACTTGGTAGTAAAAGCCTCCCCAGCAAGCGGGACTGCACAAATCATTGAACCAACGTAGTGTACTGCGTTCGGCCGATCGGCTCACGCGCATCGGGCACGTTCGGCCACCTTCGGCTTTCCAAATGCGTAAAAAAGAAAACAATCTGCCTTTCCCGCTCTGACTTGTTGGTATAAGCCGCCCCAGCAAGCGGGACTGCACAGATCACTGAACCAAAAAGGAACAGAAACGAACGCCTGTCTTTCTCGGCGGCGACGGGTTAGGAAACCGGTTTTTGTGTTGTTGCTTTTTAGTCCTTCCCTTGTAGCGGATAAGCCTCTGATTTACCGAAATACCGGTAATGGCTAGAAACAAAATTGTTGTTGACATGACAACGGCAAGAATAAAACAACGCACTTTTAAAATTGTTAGAATGATTTCTGCCGAAAGTTCGAAGCGATTTTAAAACAATTTTTAAGCGTTTTTAAACGGTTTTTGAAGCAATTTTTTTAGGAATTAATGGTTGTAATTAAGTGTACGGTACACCTAATTATTGTTTATAAATTATCATAGTAGGTATTGTACCTACTGAAAGTTAGCTTGATGAATTCAAAATTTATTGACCGGATTCCGTTATGGTGAATACAACTACTCATTCGTTGAAAACCCGAAAAAATCAGGTTAGTAGTTTGACAGATAACCGCAGAAAGAGAAAGAAGCCATTTTTGGGGACATTCCTAATGGATAATGTAGATATTTAATGATGATGACATCTGTTATGATATGATATTTACCTACCTAAATTGAGCCAGCATCTAGATACTACGCGACCTGTGAAATTGTTAAGGTTTGGTAGTTACGATCCGTAAATTACAGCCTAGATTGGCCCAACCACATACCGCAACCCCATATCACCCTTTCACCGGTACACTACCTAGACCACATGAACGTAGGCAATAAGAGGAGGATCTTGTATTTTATTTTAATATTGGTTATTTTCTCGCTGACACTACAGCAATCTACTAGTAACTTGCAAAATACTAGTTACTACCTTAGAAAAACAATTAGGCAAACCAAACACTTAACTCCTTCATACTTTATCAGCAACGAGTAACAAACAAAAAGTCTTGCATAGATAATCGTGAAGTAACATCGCGGGGGGAGCGCGGGGCTCGCTCGCCGCCTGGAAGGAAACTGTTACGGTGCGGAAACGGCCCCGTCTCACCGCACGTTTGAAATAACATGGGATTTAATAGACCCCCACTGTGCGTAAACGCAGAATTTCAAGCCTCAAAGGGTTTTAACGTATTTTTTTAATCGCAGAAAGCCCTCTACTGGACATAATATATACCAATAGGCCTCCCCTGGGGTATCTGCAAACAATCTCCTGATTTAATTTTAACAAAACAGGGTTACAACCAACTCGATTCAACTAGCTTACAAAACAATTGCTTCATGGCGCGTTTACACCGCATTTGACTATAACCCATATTGGGTCGCGAAATACTGTAAGCAGGTATTCGTTTGGCTCAACCAAAAAAGTTCGAAACTGTACACCTTTCATTTATATTAAGTCTGTAAACAAGCCGTTTTGGTCAACCGGCCCTGTTAAAACATATTCGGTCGCCGGATTCTGGTTCCAAACTAATGTAAACGCGCACATATCCGTTCAGTAGCAATAATCATAGATTATACAAACGCACATACTTACAAACATACAAAGGCATCAAATAGGTGGAACTTTGTCTCCTCTGTGTCCTAAATGTTAAATTAGTAGACTTAGTGCGACTTCGTACGCGTGGCTTCCTACCCCTACCCTACTACCATCCTACACCTAACCTACTTCTACTCTACACCTACCGTATACCTACTCTACCCCCACCTTCCATTTTTATTCTTGCTTATAAACCTATCTATTGATGAAAACCGCATTAAAATCGGTTGCGTAGTTTAAAAGTTCTAAGCGTAGATAGACACATAGGGACAGACTTTGTTTAATACTATGAATAGAGTCATCATCATCACAGCCCGTAACAGTCCACTGCAGGACTTAGGGCCTCTCCCACGAAAGGGGAGGTTATTGCCATAATCTCCACGCTTGGCAGGCGGGTTGGAGATCGCAGTGTTTAAATATAATAATGGAAAATGCTGCTGCCCATTTTCCAGACTACGGAGACTCTTGATCTTTTGCCTCGAAAACATTAGACGCCCTGTACGACACTTATGAATGTAAGGGGTTGGTGCTATTCTACTCTGCCGGACACCACACGGCCAATAAATAGAGTACTTTGCAATAAATCGACGTCTTGTATAGCCTTTTGGTTTTCTCAATAACATGTCTGGAATTTTATCCATCTGGAATAATATTAACAAACAAATTGATTGTTTTATTTGTGTTCGTGGTCTAATTTGATATCGGAATCGGAGAAAATGAAAATTAATTTCCTCAGATTTTCCTTCAGATTAATTTCCCCAATTCTGTATAAAAATTTAGGTATTTCTTTTTCAATTTATTATCGCCAAAAATAATTTTCAGATAAATGTAAAGATATCAAGTAAAAATAAGACTCCTGTATTTAGCTCACAGATTCACAGCATGTACATATACTGGATAAAGGCTGTTGTTCTACTTACCATTCGGTAACTTTTACCTAGTCTGAAATCACCTCTTGTAACAATGAATATACTACATAAACTAAAAAATGCAATACAATACAATTTGTCTGACTTCTTGATCACTTCCATAGAAAATACATATGAGGTTTTTTTTCAAATAATATTTACGTACATGTTAATTACAAGCAATATTATTGGAAAACAAATATTAACTAACCAAACCTAAATAACACTAAACACAAGATCTAATTAATTTACACAAAAACCCTAAAGATAAAAAAATTGCCTCACGTCTCCAGTAAAAGTTAATAAAAGCTTTTCAGAGTACTACGTTAGTACGTTATGCGTAATGCGTAACGCGTAACCTTATACTATACATACTCATAATTACGTGTATAGACACTAGAGATGAAACGGATAGTTGTTTGGCCGGATACCGGATACCGGATATCCGGCCACCCCATAAGCCGGATAGCCGTATATCCGGCGGCCGGATATTTTGCAGGAGGTCTCTGAACAAGTCTGTACAAGCTATGAGCGTGAGTGGGAAATTATACAACTGCATTAGACAACTTCGTTCAATACAAATAATTTGAACTTTATTCTGAACAATTCTTCTGAC
The DNA here is from genome assembly GCA_907269095.1 of Blastobasis adustella. Lineage (NCBI taxonomy): Eukaryota > Metazoa > Arthropoda > Insecta > Lepidoptera > Blastobasidae > Blastobasis > Blastobasis adustella. Next base: position 8,875,828 of record OU026123.1, on the reverse strand, counting down.
CTCGGACGGTACCCTCGATTCGAAATACGGGTAATTATGGACCAGTGAAAGATAATCTTAAACTCGCATAAGGAGACAAACGAATTTAGGAGCAATTCGTATTTTAACCCAATTTACAAACTTTGCAAATATTATTTTTTGCTAATCTACCTACTAAATGAACAACAGGTAGGTACATAATCAACGGTGCTTTGATAAAGGAATATTTATGATTTGTGAGATTACTTTTTTCCTATGAATAAAATCACTTTTATATACTTTTCATACATTTTTTGCTATCCGGTATTCGGCCGGATATTAACACACTATCCGGTATTCGGCCAGATAGTAAATTAACGCCGAATAGGCCGGATACCGGATAGTAACCGGATATCCGTTTCATTTCTAATAGACACCCTCGGACTCCATGCCAACGATATTAAAATACTGCGTAGGATGTGCGGAGTTACACTACTTAAATACATCCGTGGCAGCCATGGCCTGTGCGGACCCTGGCAGAATCCGGGATTGATCCCGAGGATGGTGACGATGAAATGCACAAATACCTATATACTATGCTTAATATTCTCATTACACATATACATATTGTGTATTTGCCGGCAGAGTAGAATAGCACCAACCCCTTACACTCGTGGGTGTTATACAAGGCGACTAATGTTTTCGAGGCAAAGTTCTAGAGTCTCCGTAGGCTGGAAAATGGGTAGCAGCGTTTTCCATTGTTATATTTATAACACTGCGATCTTCAACCCGCCTGCCAAGCGTGGAGATTATGGCAATAACCACCCCATTCATAGGAGAGGCTCTAAGTCTCGCAGTGGACTGTTATGGGCTGTGATGATAATATACCAATCATAAATATATGATTCGGTTCAGTTATAATGAATGTAACATAAAAAATGATTAACTACAACCTAAACTGTCCCATAGTGCTACATGAAGCTGTATGGGCGGGAGATTGAGCGAGAACTTGGCTTGTTTCTGTTCCCACGGTCGCCGCTGCCAACCACGGCTGGTGATTACCGCCGCATATTTAGTCAACATTAGGACAACAGTAAAAAACGACCGTAAATAATCCAAACAGCCTTCGACTTCGACAACTTTAACCAGAGGTAAGGGAAAAGTATAAAAGAAGGCGAGAATCATTTAATAACTGTAACTATAGGCGCCTAATTTATAATGTATACTAATTATCCGTATAATTTGTAGCTTGGGCTACCGATGGATCTATAGTTAGTGAATATTAACACACGTTTTCATCGTAGGCACCAGCAACTATTTAGATTTTTTTTACTTAGAAGTAAATTAAGGTCGTCAGCATCAGCATGTAACCTAATTTTATAGAAATGTATTTTTAAGGTTTTGCCAACGGAAAATAGACGTAGTTATTACAATATTTACTTACTAAAGTAATCATGTGTTTGTGTTTGCTTACCTTATTTGTGATAGCAACTTCACATCGGCCCACAACAGCAAGGTCTCGTTATAAACTTTGTCCAAAGTCTATAAGAGTCTTAGTTTATCTAGGTACAAGTTTCGGAACCAGTGTTTATTCACATTAGTTAGGTAACAATCACTTTGAATACTTCGCAAGCCTAAGGGTAGGTGAAAAGAGCACAGATTTCTAAGAAATACAAAATAACAAGACAACTTTCGCCCTCGCTACTTTACAAAGGAAGCACGAGGTAACTACAACAAACTCGAAATTTGCGCCTAATAATAACAAGATCAAAGAGTTGAGCTACGCAAAGGACGAAACGGGATCCATTGGCGTACAATAGGGAACTTTATGTTGATCGGCGTAAGTTCGCACTGGCTGGTCGGAATACTTGGCTTAGGCGGGTGTGACGTCACGCGAGCGTCGCTCAGGGCGGCCGGCGCGGCACTGGGCGGCCGAGCGCCGCCCGCCCTTGCGCAAAAGTTCATGGCAACACCAATGACATTATTACGTTTCAATCGCACCAAATGTTTGCAAAAAATAAATGGGCAGCTTTTTATTTCCACTGGGAGACGTTGTCGTTAGTACCCCAGTTTTGACCTACAACATTTTCACGCTTTTCTTATTTATTCGTTCTGTAAATATTATGCTCTTACTGCGGTGGCGGTTAAGTACCAGCGAGTTGATTTAGTTGAGATGGTTTGCTTATTCACGCTTTTAACCAATTTTCGTTTGTACCTATGTGCGTGTTACAAGTTTGTATACAACCTTTTGAAGCTTCCAATTGCAAAGGCAGTTTGGTACTAGCTTGCATAATACAGTAAATAACTGAAGCCATCCCCAGCCACAGAATCTCTCGTTATGAACACCTAAACGAATTACTTAAATACCTTTATTAAAACTACTTCCCCAGACCAATTTGCCACCGATGACATAAAATTGCTCTTCCCACGAAGGAATGTAAAAGGAGCCGTGACATGCTTGTACCATATCAGGTATAATATAATTGAAATTAATTGGGAGATGAATGCGAATAATTTGGTGGAACCAGTTCCCTGGAAGTCGACGTTTCAATTATTTGAGGCGAGGGTCGTTGTCGGATTCCGCGGAAACGGCGCTCGGCGACGCCGCGGCCTGACTGTTCTACCGCGAATGCTTCAGGTTATTCCATTTCTAGCTGTGAGTGTACCTTAACAATTTTCGTAGGTAGGTAGGTATGCATAGTTACCTAAAATTAGAGACTTAGAACATTGTCTGTGGGAGTTATGGCTAATAATATGGCTAAGGAATGATAAAAATGTAGTTGCTAGGCGGCAGAAATAGTGAAGTCAGTGTAGTCCAAACGGCCTCTACAGGTTTTTTAGACTCTATTTCATACATATATAAAAGATGAGTAGCCCAATTTTCTAGAACTTTCATTGTTATTATTACTATATTATTAGTTCTTCTTTAACTGTTTTGATAGTCTCTGCCTACCCTTACGCAATACTGGCGTGAGTGTGTATACATATATGTATGTTCTTTCGATATAAGTCGTATCAACGTGAAAAAGAAAATTATAGCAACAAAACCCGAGTTCAGGCGGTTAGTAATATAAGATCTGTGTCATGTTATAAAAAATGATTTCTCGTCAAAAATCTGCACCAGCGAGCATTCTTTAGAACAAAGCTTTTTTCTCCCACAACGGGGTTTACGTGAAAAATTACCTACGGTCGCGAGCAAAAAATTTGTCCTGATTTATTGTTAAATAAATACCGAGGTAACAAAGGTACGTATCCAAAGCTAAAACAAGGGATTTATAAATTATTGAAACAGTACTTACGTTCAGTAAAAATATTCCGTAACCTTTGATACATAAACCTTGGTAGATGATAACATAGCATTCTATTTCGATTTCAGCCTCTGTTTTTGTTAACTCCGAAAGACTTACGTTAATCGTTGAAACATTAGAGATAGACGTACGAGTACAATACGTCTGAGTCATATAATCTTCTCCTTTACTAGAGATGCTATAATTGGTGTACTAATAGAAAATTCGCGGCGAAATCAGGTGTAAATTTTCCCTACTAGCTATTTCAAATTCCCATATTAAAGACATACACGCGATATCACCAAATCTCATATCACATGTAACACACACAAACATAAAATCATCAAACATTAGCATGTACCTACTTTAAAGCTATACCTACCTTCAAACTTCCACGTGAAAAACGTCCTTACGATAATCTTCAAGCGCCTATACGAAAGACATCAACGCGATATTTTCAAATACCTTCTTACCAAACGACCATAATATGGAATAATCTTTTTGCAGTGATATTCTCAAACCGATATGACATTTTCTAAAGGCATAAATTCGCATGTTTGTTGCATATCTCTTACAACTATACTACAACGGAATCAGTTTTCGCTATGTTCCAGGCAGGTTTGGTTTCTATTATGTGCGAAATCTCGGCAGGTTGTTATACATTATTATGGCAGGAAAAATAAATACACCACATATCCACGAGCCGTGACACGTTCTGCTGAAAAGGAGGCGTATGAGGGCCCATCACTCTCGCACAGGCTGCGCAGGGTCACGCCTGCTCGCGATGTCATCGTCACGTAACTGTATTCTATTTCCGTATATTTGGTATATCGCGTTACAATTTCAGCTTTATGGGTCGGAGGGACGGATTTCTGTCAATAGCAGGGCATTTACGAGGGAATCGAATTTATAACGCCAATGAGACATGGCGCTCCTACTCGAGGGAGGATGATTTCATTTTGATGTTTCAAGCAGTTTAGACTTTATTTGCGTTCCTAATTAGTCTGTTCTTGTCGTGTATTGTATTTGCACAAACAGGTATAGTAACATGTTTCTGTTCGCTTGAAGTATATTATTCGAATACAGGTTTACTAGACGGATAACATTAAAGTAGATAACTTAAGACATGTTTAATGTAGACCCCTATCCAGTATTAACAACTCGTTATACCAACACACGGGGAGATAACAAGCATTATTTGCCAGCTTTAATAGAGCATAAAACACGACGTGAAACGTGATAGTGAAGTTTGTACTTGCTTTAGAAAGTAAGTGACCCTTTCATGAAAGTTCCGCACGATCAACCGCTATAAAATATTAGTCGTAAACTCACCGGCGAGGCTCATAAAGGGAGACAATTTCAAATGGTTTTTTCACCTCAATCTATAAATAGCGTACTTGTACTGATTCGTTGATAATTTTAACCTTTTATTTAGAAACGCTAGCATTTTCTTTGTCAATTGAAATGATAATAAGACTGTTGTGACCTTTGCTTCGTTTTTCCTTAAAGAAGTTGACGGCATATTTAATTTACAAGGATAACAATTTACCGGTCTCAGATTTTCAAAACCTTATTGCTCTTTCGCCGATATCTGTTTCGAAGCTTTCGAAGCCTCTAGCGTAGAAAACCCTTTCCATATAAATAATTACTGGGGATTCAAGATCAGGTTGCTGCCCCATTAAGCTGATCTGCCCCGCGGGGTCTACGCAATAATGGATAGTTTTCACGCGGCATTTAACTTGCCAGATTAGTGATGATCTGACGCTATCGACTCGACCCTTCTAATTCTGAATAGCTTCACTGTATGCCACTCCGGATGTCGTACCTTGCAGCCCTTAATTGGGGATCGCGTAATACCATCAAAATCCACGAGCTTGATTGCGTTTCGTTAAAGTTTTACTAATTAAATAGCCAGCAAGATGTACTTGCGGTAAAATAAAATAAAATGGGGGCAACAAGAAAATAGCAATTGAAAAATGTTATCACACTTTACATGATTAATCCATTATTTATTAATAAAACACCACTACCTGAGGTACTTGTAAACATTTCTTTACGCTTTCAATTCAATTTCAAAGTACTCTTGTAACTCCAAGTTAATGGCCTCATTTCTAATTGCTTTCTGACATATCGTGATCTATCCAGCACCCTGAGGGCTACGTAGCATGTTACGCTAGTTCGTTACCGAGGCTATTATTTATAAAGAAACCTTTTTAGAATGAGAACAAAAAAAATACAGCCGTATCAAATTGATAAGTCGTTCAACATTCCACTGGTGATTATATCTTGTGTGGAGACCATCGGAAGCCGAAAACAAATTACTCTATATAGAGCGAGGTGTTAGAAACCCCGCGCTGCTCCAACGACGGCAATAAAAATCTTTTGGAATTTTAATAATTTTATTGTTACTACACGCTTCACCCATACAATCCAGTGAAACAGGTTTCGAATAGTTTTCAAGTAATTTGAGATCGATTGCGCCAAGATCAATTTTCTTTAGAACTATTACTATGGACGTGATTTACAGCCGGTTCGATCCTAGCGCTTAGGGCATGCAAGGGAACAGGATGCGGTTCCAGTCCCTCCGTAGTAGGTATTCGTGCGTTTACGCACGGAATCTGGCCGCGGGACGTAAGAAGCGGGCATCTACTCGACCACCGGATGCCGATGTGCCGGAGGGAAAAACTCATAATTGATTCCGCGTAGTGGCCGCCACGGTCCTGCGGCGGCCGGTTCACAGCCACCCCGCCATTAGAGGAAATAGCCTGCGCCTTCCCCGCCACCCCGCACTCCTCTCGCGCGTCGCTACTCGCTACTAATCATAGTCACTTCAGAAGGACAAACGATTATTACCCGCACACCATCAAGTTAGCTTGGCATAAAATACTTGAGATTTTTTTTATGCTCACTACTTCTATCGCGTTAATGTCCCAGGGATCTCGTTTTAGTCATATGGTTCTCACGTATTACATAACTCGTATTAATTTATTAGGTCGGATGGGAACGGAGGAGCGGATCGAATTTTAATTAATGGTATAGATATCGGGTTAGAAATGTTCTGTGTTATCTGCGCCGGCTGTGGCCTAAATTATTCAATCCACGTCATCCCGAACAGTGGCTGTATCTCGGGCCGGTCGGTTACAGCTTCAATGAATGCCAAATCACTCTACCTTGTTCGATAACCATTGTCTATTAGGGGCGCTTGTTATGCATGCGGGCCGGGCGCGCGCTCGCGGGCCGTGCGTGTGCCCGCGTGCGGGGAGCAGCCACAAAGGGCAGCGAGACATGCAAATTGTGTCTCCATTATCTGCCGTCGGATGCGCCGGGGATTTACATAGGAATGGAGCGTCGCTCGCGGCGGTGGCGGTTGGGGCTTCCGCGACGAGCGCCCGCCGCCGCAGCGCCCGCGCCGCCCGCGATGATTACGCCCGCTAAATCGCAAATCTGCGACGCTCATTCATAACTCCGCCGAGACGACCCCGAACTGAATCTGCATAATCGTCCCGTTTACCGTTTCGAAAATATTTCATTTTAACCTTTTCGTTGCAAGCGCAGTGGCGTCGTAGCGTAATTAAACTAAGTACTCTGTTCTGCATTCAATAGAACAAAGCCTTTGTTGACAAAATTATTGGACTTTAAATGGAACACAAACAAAAAAACAACAACACCCATCGCAATACTCTCGCAGATGGATTGACGCACCAGCTGGGGCACATGATGCCAAGATTGCGTACTAGCGCCAAAATATTGATTAGCTAGAAAATGCCTGTCCGAGACGAGGCCCGGATACGAGGTTTGTCCTATAGGCCCGCACCTGCCTCCCGCAGAGAGAGATCAGACGACACGCAAACGAACGAAACGATGCACCTTTCAATTAGAAGTCCTGTCCTACCTCTAATTGAAAGGTGCTCACAAGTAGATTCCGCTATACCTAGAAACGTACAAAGGCCCGAGTTATTTAAACAGAATCATTTACTGGCGTCGCTTATTAATTTTCGCAGAATTTCATCACAAGAAACCAGCAAAGTTAATAACATGAGATTGCAGCTAATTAAGCTGTCTATTCACATAATAGATGTTATGAAAAAGCTCCTTTCGTTTTTACTAAATGTGCAACAGTATTGCACAATCAAAGCGCTAAAACAAAATTTATTAACACAAGTTTCATCACTGGCTATTTAACAAAAATATAATTAACTCCTTCCACATAACAGACGTAGACATTTTATTATTATTGATTAATTAGTAAAATGTAACTAATTAGCACCACAACATAACATGTTACATTGACTTTAATGACGTATTATAGTCCGCTATTTATGGGACCCGGTTTATGATCTGAGTCGCAACGCAACGGTACTTATTCAAAGTACGTAATGGAAAACAAGAAGAAATTTTACGTTCAGTGAAACAAAGATATTTGTAATAGACAGTATTTTTAAAAGTAACATAAAATTTATTTACAATACAACACCTAATTAAAACATTCGTTGCTCGTTCCTCGGGCAACCGATTAGCATCGCTATTCACCGAGGCAACACAGACAGCTTTTTGGGCACCACTCCGGGGGCAGTGGTGTGGACGACTTTTTTAATTTTTGTATATATTTTATACAATAATACATTGTATATTTTTATGTAAAAATAAATTAGAAATACTGAATTGAACTGAAAGTAATTAGAATACTTTAGAGCGTCGGTGGCCGAGCGGTTGCAGTATCCGACTTGTAAGCCAGAGGTCCCGGGTTCGAATCCCGCTCCGGCCATGTACCAATGACTGTTTTCTGAGTTATGTACATTAGTTGAATACTAACCGATGCTCTTACGGTGAGGGAAAACATCGTGATGAAACCTGCACATTCAGGCGACTGGATGTGTAACCATGATCCAATCTGGTCAGGTTCCCCTGATAGCAGGGTCATGGAGGTCAGATGGCAGTCGTTCCACTGTAATTACCTGACCTGCCAAATCCTGGATCATGGTCAAGGCGGACCCCGGGCTCTCGTTCTCGAGAGCGCAACCGGGACATTAACGCCAAGATGTTTTTTTTTTTTTTATAAATTAGAAATACTGAAACTCATAAAAACATTAGACCGATAATTAACAACTCTGATTTCAATAGTACCTAATCTAAAACATAAACAACTCATTCAAAATGGAGGGGAATTTCGACGAAATCGTGTTTCGCATAACTTAGGTTACGCAATACAGTACAGCACCCGCCGCGCCGGCGCAGTCGCTGCACTAACCTTGGTACGCGCAAGCCTACGTGGGCCGACTTATAAGCAGACGACGATTATGTTATGTTATCCAAACACAAATAAAATTTGCTATATCAATATTCGAAACACTTGACCGACTGTTTGGTTAGGATTCGGTAATGATATGGTATGTAGGAGGAAACGATTTTGTTCGTTCGTCACGTTGTCTTGCCATTCATAGATGTCAAAGTATAGTCACAGAAATAAAAACTATACTACCTACACTTTAGGAGTGTATTTAATATAATAACCATGCGCGACTTTGTTCGCGTACACCTACTTTATCCATACCTATCCTTTTTTCTTACTTTACCTTTCTCTTGAATCACTCTTTCTATTGTTAAAAACCTTGCGAATTTTAAAAGATCTAAGCGTACATAGATACATAGTGACAGACGGCAGGAAGCAATTTTGTTTTGTACTATTTATTGATATAGCGGCAATCCTACACATACCTATACATAATTTCAAATCTTTAAACGCCAGAACACTCTTTTAACGAAATAATTTTGGATGCCCACCTGTATTCTGGGGACCTGGGGATGTTTTATATGGCAGGTAAATGAGTTTTACTGGAATTTTACTACATTATTTATTTAGACTCAAAGGTTAAGTACTATTTTTATTGAGAATAAAGTTTAAATTGTAGGAAATAAATAAACAAACCGTAATTCGGTTTCACTAAGCATTCGAATAAACTTATTCCGCTCTCTTCTCTTCCTTTAAATCGATTTGTCAGCTCGACTCGATCATTTATCTCGCGGACCGCTTTAAAAGCGGCTGCCCTCTGTTTGTAAACGGACAATAAAACAAACTGGAATCGCGATAAAGTATTGTCCTTATGCCCGTATCGATACCCGACTCGATACATTCATCAACTGTTGTTAGTAAGGCTAGTGTTGTACCATCGGTTCTTGGTAATTTTGGTGGTCTCAAGGCTACTTTGCTATAAGAATCTTAGACAAACCGATGCTACATTGACTTCCTTTATTACGTGTTTGTTGTTCTAACCCATTGATGAAAACCCATTCACGCCTACCCAGCTCTGCACACCGTTCCATTTAAATTTATCGTTACTACCTCGTTATAAACTAGCTTTAATCTCAATTCGTAATCTAGCTCATAAGTAATCTGCTGTACTCATAGATTAACGAGTAGAGCTTGCCCAAGGAAGTCGATTTTACGATCACAAAATGTCTATGAGAATGGCTGCTAGTGATAAAATACAGAGCGTCGTTCGGAGAGGCAGGAAATCTCAGTGACAGATAATGACCGCGATTAGGTGTGGATCACTCCGCTGCGATACCGTAAAGTTATTTTTATTATTTAGCTACTAATAAAATTGAACGAACAAGGAATTTTACTCATATGTTTTAGGAACTTATGCAAGAATCGATTTAAAAAGTTGAGTGAAATTTATCTTACTTAGATACCTATGAACATAGATAACTTGAAACATTGTATTTTTTACCTAATAAGTTGAAACAAACTCACAATTTAGGTACTGGGCTCACGAAACTCAAGAAAAGTATTTATTTCCACAGAATTCTATGAACATTTACCATTATAATTATTCAAATAAATACTGAACAAGGTAAGAATTGTTTATACAAAGGAAGTTTAGTAACTTTTTCCTGTGGAAGCTGTATGAACAAGCTGGAAGTTTGGCGTGTTATTGTCGAGTTATTGTTAACTCCCGCCGCAGCCGGTCCTGGGCGGGCAGCCGGCCAGCGTTCGGTTCCAAAACCAACACGCTTTCGTGACGATAATTCACGCGAAAATTACACGGTCGGTCGGTCGGTCGCCGACCGCCGCACGACCATACTATTTTTCTCTCACACAGAATGGCCCGATAATAACGTTTAATTCAAAGTGAAATAGAATTCGAATAGAAAGTTGGACGTAAGATATTCAATTAGCTGAACGGTTTTCGTGTGCACCGTAGACGTCTATAAAAGCCTAGTAATAAAAGGAGCTGATATAAAACTGCCTAATAAAAACGAATTAAGAATTACGATTTTGTCGTAAAATCTTACTTGAGAAAGTGTGGAGTCTGCTCGATTGCACTAAACTTTAGACGACGTTGAAGTTGATTTAAAATATTTCTATCAAGAAAAAGTATTGCACCAACACTAAGTCACTCTTAACTTGATTTCACCGATTTTGTGACGCCTAGCCCGGTTGCACCAAATTCTTAAGCACATTTAAGAAGGACGATTAACGTCATTTTGTATGAAATGTTGCGTTAATCTTAATCTTAAATGCGATTAAAAATTTGGTGCAAGCCGGCCCTAAATGCTTAGAAATATTCAGGCGTCTTTCTAATGATTTTCCAAGGTTATCCTAAACTTAAGCGTCGCCTATATTTAGTGCAAGCTGGCCTTGGAGGCATAAAGAGAGCTAGGTGCGTTCTGAAGACTTGTCACCTTGACAAAGTGATCGAGGTCCGCTGGGTGCGATGACCAGCCGGATTTCACGCACGAGCAGGGCTTATTGGTTTTAAAAGCGTCACTTTGCCGCGGTCACGCACAATCCCAGTGGCGGCCTCCGCCCGTCTCAACGCCCGTCTCAAATCCTGGCCCGGATCGACGATTATTTCGTGTAACCTTCCTAGACGCACAGCTGTTTATTATCACACACACACCTTATTGTCTTTGAGCTGTGTTTCTTACAGGTAGGTACACCTGGCGCTCACCGTGTTCTTTGAAACAAATCTAGCAAGCTAACAAGGCTAGCAAAAAAATTACGTGTTCATTGTAAAACCAACAATGACCACTGATCTGACTGATGAATCTGAAAAGTTAGTTAGTGCAATGTTAGTTTAATTTTTTTGATCTTTACAATATGGCGCCCAAAATCCGTCATTTTGAATTTTTTAAGTACACTTTGGTTTATTAAACGAATCTAACGTATCTTTAATTGTCGAAATACATCCAGCCGTTTGGAAGATACGAGGTTATGAAGTTTACAAACATACAAATACATACATACATACAAGATACGCTCGAAAAACATTACCCTTCCTTGGCAGTGGGGAAAAAAATGTCTGAAAGTAATAAAACAGAAAACGGAAAAGTTTCGCCATGTAAGTACTCGTACATCTACAATACTCTATAACAGAAACCAATAAGTCTGCAACAGAAGCAAAGTGAAATAGCAAGGTGATAAATACATTTTTGCAAGCAATAATAACGTTCTCGTGATTTGCGCTCGTAACTTACACCTGAGCGAACGTAGCGTGTTTCGCTAAAAAGCTCAGTAAAAATGTTGGAGGAAAACAATATCTCTCACTTCATCAGCTCTGGGACCAAATAAAACGAACAGCTGGAAAAAACAAGCTTGTTATCTGCAATTAGGTTCCGACGAGAGCTGGGTCTGACTTGAATCGTGCCTTGGATATAGCAAAACGGGGGGCGATCCGGATATGAAAAACACGCATGGATTGTTTTCGACTTGGCTGTACGTACTCATTCATAAAATAGATGTAGGTTATGACTATGATGTCGTGTAGGTACTGCGGACTATGTTTCACAAGTATTTAGGAGATAGCTACCCTACCCTTCCTGCTCCCCATCCGTAAGCGTCGTGCACCGGTACGGAGCACGTTTTTTCACCTAAATAAGGGTCAAACCTTACTCCGGAGTGTCTGAATATTTTAACGCGCCTGACCACACGTCAAATATTACTTTAATAAAATAAAATATTTATAAAGGCTTCCCTTGTTTACTGCTTTAATAAAAGGCCAAGGTTAGCACAGGCGAAATATTGAAAAGATTGAAGAAAGTAGACAGACTCAACAAGTAATATGTATTCGTTTGAAGTATAGGTGAACGAATGAAGCCAAAAACCTTTCTTGCTCGTGTAACGATTTTTCGAGGTAAACGTTTTATAAAAGATTGATAATAATTTGTAGTTTTATCACATGTACATAGACAGACTTGCTTTTCATTTGGTAAGGAAGAAATTGAGTCTACAAGTTTAGTAAGTACCTACCTGACTTCAAATAAATTTAATTGGCACCGAACAATTCTGCGAGCCGTCTATTCCGTTTATATCAGTGAAAAGAACTTCATTTGTGGGTAAGCTCGGTAAATTAAAAAAGGCAATTTGTGAAATGGTGACCGAGGATCGTCGGCATCGCCATTTTGAAAGTAGCAAACCGAGACGCGAGTGTGATTCTGAGTCAGTGGCCCGGCTTCCGCCCGCGCGGCCGTTCTGGGAACCTGACTTTTACTGAACTACTGCAAGAGGCTTCGTAACCCTTGTGATTCATTTTTGTGATTCAACTTTAACTAAAACTAATCCATTACAACGACTGGTTTGTATTTCTACTTTAATCTTCATTATTTTTTGTAAATTTAATCGTTTTTAAGCTATCACAATTTCTTTCTTTTCCAGATTATGGCGCAATAGGGGCGATAATAATGCGGCTCCCGAAACTCTTGAAGATATGGTGAGCAATTTTCACTTGAGCCTGAATAGGCTTCTATTGTTGTTCCGTTTGAGAGTAGAAAGTACTATGCCAGCATATACTGCTGAACATCTAGCGAACGCTTACCCCGCGGGGCTCTTGTAGTGATCGTTCATAGGGGGGCGGGGAAGCTCCACCGTCTATTTCCTCGTTCACACACTCGATATGCATATCAATTTTGTATAGAATGATCACCCATTATGATAAGTGAAAGTTAGAGCACTGAGCAATGATTAATATTTACATTCGTCTATCATTGTTATCTGTATGTGTGATTGATACATTGTGTGGATTGGTTTCATTTTACTATTTCTGTATCAGTCTGAATGTAAGTCGTAATTTGAAACGTTAAAAGACACAATGAATGCCTGCCTTCGCGAAACAATACATTGTTGATGAGGTTGACCATTATGAAGGTAAGGGTAGGGAAAAGGAAAACAATGGGCCGAGGTCGAGACCTCGAGGTTCTTAAAGAATGAAAATATCCCGTGTTGCGTCACTCGCTTTCAGTACTCGTATTTGAAATTTAAAGTAATTTCTAAGGAGCTCCCACGCAGCCGTCGCCCGCACACGCCGCCTCCACGCTCGCCGCTCTTGCTTGCATCCTAATATGGATTACACAAATATTACCACACACGTTATTGGTCCACCAAAAGAAGTCACATATCGTTGATATTTTATGTAGACGTCAAGCGAGTAAACTATGTTCGGCGTAGTCGCTTTTATCTGTAAGCCCCTCGTCACCAAGTTTATGCCCCTATGCTTTCTAAATAACACCTATATTATTCTCAATTGAGTTCACCATTAACGATATAAAGGTGGTTCTTACATCCAGGCTCATCATTATTATGTCTTTCGAAACAAAGTGCTCCACGAAATGTTTTACGATGTCGGCATTACGACCTCTTCAAGGTTGGCCTGTTTTGACCTTTGCACTACTTACTTATTATTTTGGAAGATGTTACTTACCTATCTGTGTATATCTCCGTAGTATAAAGCAGCCTCTGAAACGACGTTACACGTGAGGTCTGGGTACATTACCCTCTGATCCATCATTTACTATCAAATGTTGTAAAGGGCAACCGTGTGACACGGCACAGAAAGGTAAGTGGGTGCGTGCGTAGACATAAAATAGCACGTGCCATTCACATTTAATGCACACTGTGCATGAAATATCGCTGCGACTTTTGTAAAGCAAGCAATTAATGTGAATAACCTTTATATAAAATACAGTGCGTACCTAATAGTCGTGTGTAGTACAGCAAAATACCTACCTAGCATCAATCTCTTCGACATATGGATGTCATAGAAGGCGACAAATGTCTTTTTTTTATTATCAATAGGCTTGCATTGGGACCAGTGTGTATTCTTAAATTTGGATTGGTCGTTTATAATTATCATGATACCTAGTAAACGTAACACTGATATTTTTGTCCGATAATTCCACACTAACCCTGGTTTATACCTTCCGACTTCCGATTTCAAGCTACTTTAAAGCTGTGCGGCAACACCAGCCGTAACTCATCCAAGTCCGGTCCAATCCCACGCAGTTTTACAGCCTACTATCCGACCACGACACGATAACGACGCCGTAATTTACATCCTGACGCCGGACGCGCCTCTAGGGGCAGTTGTCTCATGATCGCAGATAGCTCCCCGGAGATTATGGCCGCTCTAATGCAGTAAGGCTTACGGCCATATTCCTGTCGATTCTTTTTTTTATGATTAAAATTAGATACTTTGAAGTAACTTTGTTATTGACCATGAAAATTTAATATTATGTAGAAGGAGCTAGCTACACTTGATCATATTAGCTATGTGTCTACATCTTTTATAAAATTTACAATGATTCTCCAGTTTGTTGATTCGCTTTGTTATGAATATCGGCAAGTTTGGATAAGAAACTGTAGTAGATACATCAATAATTGACGGATCCATGCGCGCCCGCCTGGTGGTAAGCAGCTGTCGCCTATGACATAACGTTTTACATATGTACTTACATATATAGCCATCAAGTCATACGAACTTACATAAGTTTTTACGTAAAGTCACACCTTCTTCCAGTAGGCTATAGACAGATAACACATTGTTACATTTACCATATAAGTGGAACAATGTACACTATCCCTACCTCATCTTCTATTTCTGCAGATGCGTTGTCACTGTGAGAACTAATTGCGAACTGAATTGAGAACTATTGCGTGGGCTACCTCACCATTCAAAACAGAACACAACAAAGCAAACATTGTTGCTTGGGTACAGAAATGCGGCGGTGTTACTCACCCAGGCGAACATCCCAGGCTTGAAAAGTCCTACCACGTGAAAATAAAAAACTAATTTGCCATAAATCTTAATGTCGATTTCATTGAACTTCAACACAACAACACCTACGCAGCTCATGCCGCCACCGCATCATATATGAAATCCACCGCAGCGTTTTAATATTATACTACAAATTTTTGTTTCACTTGTTAAAAACATCGATATTACTAGGCATAGAATCATGCGCATTCAGGCTGAACCGGGAAATTTGTAGGCACTAGGCAGCTCGTTACCGCCGCCCGGCTGTCCCCCGGTGCATTGTTACAACTGCAAAGCAATCGGATTACAGTTAACCTTTATTGTCTTGTATTACATTGCTGGCTACAGCCCATTCGCTCTTCCCGGTGGTATATTTGTGGTTGTAAACCGGAGAGGTGTAGGCGAAAGGTGGCAATGGTTGTGTTTTTGAGTCTGTTTAGTCATACAACAAGTAGTGACTATGTCATGTCATTAGTATTTTGTTATATTCCTATGGGATGCAGCCGTGATTATATAGTGTATGTACCTACCTACTCGTTTGTACCTACCTATAGATATGTTCAATGAACTGCTAGTAAGTTTTGAATTTAACACGAATATCAAAGCTCTGCACGTCTATCTGGAATTATGATTCACGATTTGAAACCCCAATTCATAAGCGAACGTAGATATTAATTCTAGTAATATTGTGAAATGAACAGTGACGAATATATTTCAAGGAAAATAGACTAGTATGAAAGCTTAAAGTAACATTAGAAATTAATGTGGTCTTATCTCATGCACATAAGTAGATAGTAAATCTAAAATGAAGATTAACTCAGAATAACTTTCCCCCGGGACTTCGCCTTCGCTGACTCCGACAAAAGGTTAAGCAGTACTTTTTCCTCCGACTTGATTTACTAACGTCGAGATTTCGGACTGAATATATACCCGCGACTTCGTTCACGTGGACAACACGATGTTTTGTATGTCTAATACAGGTCGGGCCAAACTTTTTGCAATTTTTAAACATTGTTTATTCAATGTAATACACATTTATTGCAATAAATTTTTGATGACTTCGTCCAGATGTGGCCTCTTAACGTCATTAGCACTCATGCAATTGATTATGCAAACTTTAGAAAACTCTCTGACACATGCTGCGGGGGATCGCGGCCTACTCCTCGTTGATATTTTGCTTTAATTGGGGTAGGTATTGGACGACAATATTTATTTAGTTTATTAGCTTAGTTAATAGTTTAGTTAGTTTACTCGACTTTTCATGTATCCCCACAAGAAAACACCTCTACGAGAAATTAATTTGTTTGGAACAACAGGCAAAGACACATTTAACGTGTGGCATGTTGCTCCATCTTGATGCATCCAGGTCTAATGGTGGTGTCAAATACTCTCGCAACATCTTTACGTATTCCACTAAATCCACAGTTATGTTATTTACTTATTTATTTTCAAATAAATAAGGACCAATTATGTCGTTTGCTGATATGGCAGCCCATACTGTCCGAATATTTAGTCAGAATCTGACTAGAAAAGAAACTGACTGCCTCAGAATCTGTAGTCCTGGAAATCTGACCTACATCGCCGAGTTTACTGTACGTACCAATTGGTTTTTCTATAGACGTGAAGGTTTTAAGTAGGTAAAGCTACTTGTTTAAAACACTGCGCAGAAATCTGCATAAATTCAAGTGTGTATGTGAAATCTAGCTTCCGCTAGGTATTTCCGCGGGAACCACATTAAATTTCGAGATTTGTCCCTATAGTCTATGTAAACATACTTATAAAAATATACATGTTTCACCAAAATCTGTTCATACAACTTTAGACTATTTATCTTTGACAGGGGGATAGTAGTGGAATATACATTTCAAAAGGAAATAAGCATTATTTAAAGACAAAAGCAAACTAGAATGTCAACCCTCGTCCTGTTGGGTTCGATACATATATCTCTTATCTACTAGTCTTCCATATGTCACGAAAACAATGTTTTCTTTGAAGAGTTGCATACCCTTTCTTGTCTTATTTATGAAGTCTGCGATGTCACCTACGTTGCGTAGAAATCGGGGGAACTTGCAATTTTACGCGGATATCTAACAATGGGTTTTTTCTCCGGCTTCGCTAGCACAATCACATAGGTATTATAATCCCATGCCTGTCTGTCCCAAAAATTAGTCGTTTATAGAAAAGTCAAAGAATGGGGCTACCTTGGACCTCATTTTCTTCGATTTGGATCACATGCAGTGCGTTAGTGCCCTTGGTACCAACTGCTGCTTTAATGAAACTTCCTACACGTACACTAATCACATTCAAATAATATTTTCTTTGGATACTACAGATCCCTTCTATTCACTGGTGACATTATGCCATACAAACACACAGACATAGACTACCAAGGGCCTCTGTGGACCATAAAACAGGCGTACCTAATTGTAAATTTCAGGTAGTGTATTTTCAACATCAAGATCTCTCCATTCCACCTGACAACCGTAAGATTGTGGCGTAACACTCTGGCGCATGAATCGCAGGTGTTATGGGCAACAGTGACAGCGTGCCATAAAGTGGACTTTATCACTAGAGTTACCTATTTATAAAGGTTATTGTCCAGCGGTGGACGGTTTTAAGTGACTTATGGGCGTATATTTACGTGGAAAGTTATACTATATTTTAAAAATGCTATCTGGAAGTACGTTAATAGCGATTGTAAAATGAATTACTATCTGGAAGTACGTTAGAAGCGCTTGTAAAACTAACTAAGTAAAGTTTAGCCTTGGGTGAGCGTCGGTGGCCAACTCGTAAGCGAGAGGTACCGGGTTCGAATCCCAGTACGGCCATGTACCAATGACTTTTTTCTGAGTTATGTACATTAGTTGAATACTAACCGATGGTCTTACGGTGAGGGCAAATCGAATCACGATGTTTTGCACGTTCAGACGACACTAATATAAGCAGATTCCCTTGATAACAGGGTCACGGTGTGTAATTACCTGATCTGCCAAATCCTGTATTATGGTCAACGCAGACCCCGGGCCCTCGTGCGCGAGAGCAAGGACATTAACGCCAAGATAATTATAATGTTCTTAATAACATAACTAACATTATTATACCTGATCTTATGAGGTTACAGATGTAGGATACATAATATGATTAGGATAGAGATTGGTAGAAAACTTATTACAAGACCAACATGAAACAAAGGGTAACGATAGACACACAAGAAGTGAAGTACGAATGCAAGTTGTGTATTCAGTAATCAAAGTTAAGGGACTAACTCGTACAATGTCATGCGATTGCTATGTTGTTGATACCTGTTATAGTTAGACAAGAAATTAAAATGTGGCTACTTCTATATGGTTCAAAACCAGTGTCATAAACTTCTCAAATACGATTCATACTTTTTTTATGTTGTACGTTAGGCAAACAGGCAAGCGGGCCTGACGGAAAGTGGTCGCCACTGCCTATAGACATTAGCAGCACCAAAGGTATCGCTAATGCGTTGCCCACCTCAAGCCTCCCTGTGGCAACAAAAAGGCATATGGCCCTTCACTGCCAAGGCCACCGTTCCCCAAGTTCCACAAGGGTGGCCCTGGAGCATTGGAAACCTTACACACTTTCAATACTACAGGTAACTTAAAGATTGGTACAGTATCCGCTTCTCTTAGGTTGCAGATGTCTTGGAAGATGGTAGCCGCTTTTCATCAAGTGGACGGTCCGTCCGTGTGACTCACTAGGCAATAAAAAAAATAATGTTTGGCTGCGGTATATTTTCCGTATATTATCATGCGTTTATTTGAGGTAAACTTCAATTTACCTTGTCAGTTTGTGTGATTGATTACTCTCCGATTACTAGTCTTAGGGCGTAGGTACAATTGCCCACGGATGGTTTTCGAGGGACCGTTTACCGGCTAGCGCAGCGTAGGACGGTCCCCACAAGATTGACGGACGATCAAAGTGGCAGGAAGCCGATGGACGCAAGACTCGGGGAAAGGCCTGTAACTTGGTTGCAGGATAGGACTTCCTGTCACTACATGTTGTGCCTTCTATACTGTTATATTTCTCTGTATATAATTATTGTGTACAATAAATAGTTAAATAAATAAATAAATAAATACATTTTTATTTAGGTACCTATAAAACCTATGTGACCAACTAGCAGGCAGCGATCTGATGGACACCAGTAACTGATGACCAGGACTGGGGGAAGTTCATGGCGGTTGATCGTTGTCTTTGATAGAGCTATGTTTGACCGAGATGTCGACGCTGTCCATCGGTCGAGCACTGAATCTATAAAATTACCAAGCCATACTTTCTGGCCAAAATGTAGGATTTGTAGAGTTATTTTTAGGAGCTTGTGAAAGCGTTATGGGCTTGTATCTTGGCAATCTGTTTTACACGAAATGTTGTGACGGGATCATGCACACATCCTATACAATGTAACTGTCACAAGCTACACGATCCTGACACCCCTCTCTCCATTATTATACACGGAACGTTTGACGCCATGTGAAGTGTGGGCGGAATAGACTATGGTACGAACTCCATTGGCGACTATGTATACTTATACAGGCCGACCAGGACTTCCGTCAACTTTCGTAAACGCTGCTAGTCTTGGAGGTTATGGCAAAACCTCAAGTCCTGGTAGAGCTCGTCTAAGCTGAAATGACGCGCCCCACTATCGCATTAACGCACACAAGCAAATTTAAAATATGGACGCAATACATATACAAATGCCGTAGCTCCTCCCTCCCAACCGCTATACCGGAGGGTGCCCATTTCCTTTGCGTTGGGCGCAAAAAAAAAAAAAAAAAAAAAAAATTGGTCATTCAGTTGCCGGTGAGACTCAAACGTAGGAGCACGCGTCGTTCGATTGAGCAGTCGACGCTCCCACACAGATGAAGTGTCGTTATTAATATTTGCACCCACACTTCGAAATCATCTAATTAAGTAGTGGGGCGCGTCATTTCAGTTTAGACAAGCTCTACCAGCTGTTAATTACTTTCCCTGTTTCCCAGTCACGTATACAAACAGACATAAAAACTGTTGGAAAACAATCCTAGAATAGTACAATCCGCCTGAGCATCTCATTCGCTGCTACAAAATGGGGCGCTATTTGAATCAGACATTGCAATATTTCAAACCACTGGGTACACTGCAATGCATGCAATCTTACTGGAAAGCTTCACAATTGCTAAGAAAGAATTATTAAGCACTGTGGTCCGGGGAAACATACTTACAATGCTCATAATAACCGAACGATCCCGAATAGGACTCGCGTCTTGAACTAACTTTTCAGTTTTCATATTGGCGGGCGTATGTGATATGGGCGTAAACATTTAAAATTGTGGCATTTTTCGAAGTTAAATAAATAATTGATAATACAGTATCTACTTAGTCTCAGTCTTAATGTCTTAGTAGTCTACTTATGGCTGATTGAATTCAAAGTTTCCTCTTAACCTTTCCAGTAGGGATAATGTATAACAAGCGACTTTTCCTATGAGTCAAGGTTACTATGCCATGTGACCACAAAAATTGTAGGCAACTAAAAGAAGATTACGGTCACATACATTAGTATGTTGGTACCTAAGTAGTGATACCGTAAAGATCGAGAAACGAAATCTTTACTGTAACTTCAAACGTAATTCGGATTCGGTTAACTGAGAACACTTACCTTAGGGAAATAAAGTTGGCTAATTAAAACTTGAACACACGGTTTGAGTTCATGTCTCTCTACTACAGGACTACTCTAACTACTGACTACACTACTGGAGTCGGACCGTGCTAATTTACAGGAATAGAGACGTTCGAGAAGTTCTTATCTTGGCGTGATAAAGTCAATTAACATGGCAGTTGGTGCAGTCGTGGTGAAGCTTGTTTATCAGTCGCATAATGAACAAGCCCGCCCCGTGGCGTCGCACGACCGCCAGCCAACACCGAACCTGAAAATTCACTTTTAAAACTAGAGATCGAAACACTTTCTTGCCAACGATTACTGTAAGAAAGATGGTTTTGATGAATACGCCGCTAAAACTTTGCATAATTATCTATTGTCACGTCATCGGACTCTCTATTGTTTATTAGTACCTGCAATGTAAAACGAAGGATGGAAATGGAATTAAATCAAATTGTTCATTTGAATGGAGCCGTTTTTTTAAATTCTGAAATGAAAAATTCTGTAACATATTTTTTTCACGTCTACGAAGATACTCAAAGACCGTAGCTAAACTCAGACTTTCCTTTTTTTAAGATAACCTTATCATTTTACGGTAATAACATTTGAAGATTATGGGCGTGAAACAAAATCTGCTATAAAATGTCATGATTTTAACGCACAGAAAGTTATGGCAGCGATATCAATAGCAGATCCTATCTCTCTTTTAAGTAAAAGCTACTTTAGGGCGATAAATTTTCTAACACTGTTCCCAGATTTTGTCAAATTCAATATTAATATCTAAGTATCTACCGTTAACCGATCATTTGCGTTCGAACCAAGGTTTCGGGCTCGTCTTAAAGAGTTGTTACGCAGATACCTACGTACCTAGTACATATTAAATAATATGAGTGAAGAATAGTGCTAAATATTTAAAAGAATCTTAGTTTCTAAATACCTATATAATGTCCCGGTCACGTAGCTATGAGAGCTGCGAGTACTTACAGCCAATTTGGTCAAATCAACGTAACTAGGCCACATTACAACAAGACGACCACTGTGTGACCGGAGCTAGTTTATGATGCTTGACACCAAAATTATAACTCAAGGTTAAGATGCTTCACTTACTGTTACACGAACCAGGTATGGCCGCGTTCTTCCACGTTAAGAGTTGCTTTCATTTTTATACTTGTAAATAGTAGATATGATTATTTCAGTGTTTATTTTATTTATGTCAGATACTAGACCCTTATAATATAATTTTTATTGAACATATTATTTCATATATTAACTTCTAAACACAATAAACGAATACTTAAAATGGCAAAATCTAAGGAGTAGTACACTAGAAAAGATCAAGCCTTCAAGAGTAGGTAACTAGGTATCCAAAACAACAATACAAAAAAAACAAACAAAAAAAACAAAAAAAACTAACGAGTACGTATGAAAAAGTTGATGATTATGAATCGAGGTTTGTCAGGAACAATGTGGTCTTTGCATGCCCCTACGCAAGACAAGCGTGACGCTATGTATGTAGGTATGTAGAAAACCAGAGATTACTAGTCCTAAAATATTATGCCACACTTTGTCACGTCGCAGAATCGATGATCCAATATAGGTACCTACACCACACCCTTTATTCTTATTTCAGGGGGAACATTTGAATTTTTATGTTTATGGCACTTAGGAAACAGGCAATTCTAAGTGTGTGAGGTGACGTAGGTACCTACCTAGCGTTTTTGTTCTCTCTGGTGTGGGTACTGTACTATAAGAACAACTCACTCGTATTATTATTCTCTTGGATTACTCACATTATGTTCAGGGGCTCTATTTTTAAATTGCTCGTCTGGATGCGGTTTTCAATATTGATTTTCGGCAAGAAAACTTCAATATTTTTAAAATAACACCGATAGAGTACGGTTCAGAAATAAGGAATATAAACATCATGCATTAAAATATCGAATTTTTCATGCCAAAAATCAAAATTTAACAGGCAGTCAATCTTTACAGACAATGCATTCAAAACTATAAACACTATAAATTTTTGAAGAATAAATGACATGATCGTAATAATTCGCACAACCATAACCAATCACATTAAAAACCGCACACGTATACACAACAATGAGTTTTCCTTGTACGCGTCGATAACTCGATATAAAATGCATGCGGTACCATTACCACAAATCCATTGAGGATTCATATGCGATGCAATTCATCGACACTTGTTTGAATATTAATTGACATAATGTATGGGCAGCATGGACGTGTTTGCCTTTGCCAGTACCTTTGTGAGGCGCGCATCGACCACCCGATCAGCAGGAAGGACATTAAGCATTCTAGAAAAGGTGAAACGTGTCTGCAAAACCGGCCAAGTGCGGGTTTAACTCGCATATAAAGGGTTCTTACAATAAGATTTTGATGCCAGTACAACATGTAATTCGTGAAATTTTGTTATATTCGAAACCTTGTAAACACTTTTATTATAAATGTTTCGTGCTTATACGAAACATACGATATATACGAAGACCCTCTTAAAAACGCTGAAAAAAGCATGTTTCTTGTACGGGGACATCCATTAATTATAATATTTTATTTTTATTTTTTGTAGCTGCTATAGAAACATATTCTGTGAAAATTTCAAGTACCTGGCTGTTTACGGCTCCAAAGCTATCGGTGGCAGACAGACAAACAAACCGCGAGACAGCGGAGGCTCAGTAATAGGGTTCCTTTTTTATCCTCCGGGTACGGAACTCCAAACAGAGTATTTTTATTTATCATCCAATGAATTAAAAAACTTAATTAACTGCTGAAATTATACTTCTGGTTGCATTTAAAGTAGGTATTTATGGCCCTCAGTGTAAAAAGTTTGCTGTTCTTTTGTTTTTATTTATATTTGTATTTATTATAATATGATATTTTTACATGCATTACGACTTTCAGAATAATAAAATGACGTGTTTAAGAATCTAGGTAGGTATATTTTCTTATACCAAACAAAATAATTTTGGTAATATCATAATTTACAGAAATAATATACCTAAAAAGGTATATTTAATAATAGAAATATGGACCGTTAAAGTAACTGTAAAAAGATAACAGTAGTACGCTAGACAAGCCGGTTCAAAGTAAGTTATTGATGAAGAGTATTCAAACAACAAAGAAGGAAGATGGATGAGCCCTCTCCAGTTGGAACTCGAGATGAGTTGTTAGATTCTTTTGAAATTTAGCGAAAAAATTTGGCCACGTTTTACTGTTGTTTCCCACTGGCAGCTGTTTATTGCTGTCAAGGAAGATAAATTACGTATAATGAAATACGTACGCATATTTACCAAATTACATGAAGACGTCCCATGCCGCCGTAACGAAAGAATTTAATATTTGCTCAATATTAATTTAATATTAACCCGAAATTGCTCATGACCTTCACGGCCTTACTTGCTCATTTTATTCAATTGACATCATTAATTTGATTAATGAACGCTCCAAGTTGCCATGGCGCCGAGAAACTGGAGAAAGCAAGATCACGGGTCACTCGGATCATTACTATTAATCTTCTGAGACGTGCGAAATTATGTTCCTCTTTTACCTGCAGCTACTCGATCACTCCGCGTCGGTGAGACGAGAACCTAACATCAGTGGGTACTGTAAATGGAGATTACGCTGCATGTTCGCGCCGCTACCGAGCCGGTGTGGGGAAAGAGATTAACGTGTTACCTAAAAATAGCATCTTATTGGTAGCCTGAAAGTATATCAATGATGTATCGTTTTGCGGAATGTATTAGATGACGAATGGCGTAGGTTTAGATATGACATAAGAACAGCAATTGAATAATCTGGTGGTTACGGGGCTCCTCCACTATCTTATGGATCCAAACCAACCTCACCTGCTCGCGGTCGCGCTGTTGACAGACAGACGAGGCTCTGGCAAACCAGATTTTCCCTAACGGATTGACTGGGTCGGATGGCAGTCGCCGAACATAAAAAGCCATAACACCACGAATTGGATTCTAGTTGAAAACCGTTATCAGTAAATCTGTAAGTGCTATCCTAGTAGAAGAGCGGGCCCTGGCTGGCAGGTTTACCGCTAGCCGCTGAGCTAGGATTTACCGCTAGGATAAGGATAGCAATACTAGCAATTGAATTATCTATACATACATAGTATAAAACTATTAAACAAAGTCACTTCCTGCCACCTGTCCCTTTGTATATAGGTATGTACGCTTAGATCTTTTAAACCACGTATTTTAATGCGGTTTTACTAGCATTTCGAGAATTTCTTCCGGAAGGTTTATGTATAATATAGGGGTGGTTTGTATGCAAAAAAGGGTAGGTAGGTGTAGTGGATGTAGGGTAGGTGTAGAGTAGATGTAGGGCTAAGGCAGTGGTAGGACAATCCGCAAAAAGCTTAAATCTGATAATAAATATTGCATTGATACTTCAGTAGATGCAAATAGGATATAGAGATATATTATTTATCCAACGAGCATGCTAAAACAGAATACTAATATGTATTGCGAATATTGTCAAACAGCGTACTTAAAAGATAATAAATCCACTCGTTTGAATAAGGGTATTTCTGGTTTGAAGCAAAGTGTTGGTCAGCTTGAATTAAAGCGAAGCGAGGGATTGGTTTAGAGGTCAGTTAACTGGCTAGTCATGCGTTATAATGTTCCGCGCCCCAAGTATTATGTTACCTACATTAAATGGTGGTGCATATTAAATTTGCGTTGGTCGGCTGCATTTGTTACATCTGAACAATTCGTTTTTGCAGTTCTCGGTAATTGAGATTGTTATCGTTAACCAGTACGAGCTTAAACCGACCTATATACATTATTACAGCACAATATTAATGATTACAATGTAACTTAGACCGAACTTAATAAGTACCAACATATTCCAAATCACTGCGTCGACGACAGTTTCCCGACACAACATTTCAGCTACAAATTGTCCAAAGACCGACATATTGGGAGCAACAAATCGCTGCTATACCACATTGCGTATATCTTAAGCCATCGTCGTGTTACGTTTATAATCATGACTGCCATTACGTCTGGAAGGGCTGGTCTGTGGTGGTTGGAGATTACCCCGCCGCAGTAACGCGAGCGGTGATCGGTTATCGCCACGAACAGACTTCCGACGCGGCCTGTACTTTACCCTGATTCAGTTTTGCGAAAATGGATACTATATGGACGTGTATTAGGGCTAAATTCTTGTGTAAGTGCAGGTAGGTGGATGGACACATCTGTGTCGCGTCAGTGAAGTGTATGAAGATGTGGTGGGCAAATGGTTATCGAAATTTGGAATCGAATAACGCAGTTTTAAAGAATACCGAGGGCTTACTATCTATATGGTATTTCTGAGTCTTATTAGAAGTACCTAGGGACGTTTTTACGTTATGCCTACTAGATGGCAGACGTACCAGAAATCGCAGCTTAGAACGCGAAAAAGCTAGTAATGAATAAACTCTAAAATTACTTATAGAAATAGAAATAGAAATAGAAACATTTATTTACACACAATAACACCACAAACACATAACATAATGGCTCAAAGGGGATGAATGACTGACCTCCAAAAAGGTATTTTTGAAACCTTAACCTATTTTTAAAAGTCTTTCGTTTTGGAACCATTTAAGATTTAGCTGAAAAGAAAGATTCTTGCCAGGGCTTTTAGAGGATTTAAGTGTTCAGATTTAATCAATTTTTCTGATTTAATGTTCTGTTGTAAGTAATCGAGAAGCACTTAGCAAACATTAAACACAGGTCAGTGCCTATTCTAAATATTTTGTCCTATTATTTTCAAATATTATGGATATTTGTTTACAAGTATTATCTTGATTGATAAAACAGATGTGTCGTAAGACCATCGTTTTATCGTACGTATCGTATCATCGTATCATGTATACATAAAACACAGATTGGTGTAGATGCTTTAAGAACTTATTACATATTTACTTGTAGTGTGTATCTAACAAACACTCATAGGTTGTACCTACAGATCGGTAGGTATAAACACTTTAAAATGTTTACATTTGTAATGTAGGTGCTCTGCACTGTACCTACTACAGCAGAGGTTATCGCTGCATGCCGCGCAACTGCAAACGATAGTCAGGTGCTCAAGTCACAATATTATTTTGGATTACCAATTTAAATTAATCAGCAGAGTTTATTTATTTATTTATTTATTTATTTATTGAATTTGCCAACAGATTTACACTTTTTGTTACATCTAAATTATTACATAAAACATCTAAAACACTTAAATATAAATCCAATAACAGGCAAACTTACGTTCACAATAGAATCGATCGCGCTTAATTAAAAAATAAATCTAAATCTACCACCACTCAAACTTAACAACTAAACAATGATATTGTTAGTGTAAACGGCAAGCGGACGTACTTAGTACACTATACAAATATTTTTTATATTGTAGTAAAGAACAATGTACAATGTCAACACAATTTTCGGAGCTACACAATTTGTTATGTTCCCTGCACAGTCTTCTTCTTTTCTGATTTTTTTAAGTACGAAAGGTCTAAAATTAAGTACTCTAGCATGCATGAGTTGCCTGCGTATACGAGTTATTTTTAAAACGCATACTCGTGTAGTTAAAACTTCCCTCGAAATTGTTCGCACGCCTCTCCAAAGTTATAGACCACGAAGCTGGACGTTATCGCAAAATACGCATATCGCGTATATTGGATCAGGGGTTCACCACATTTTGGGCTAGCGTAATGTGCAAACAAAGCATAGAGCGGCCCGCAGCGGGACAAAGCCGCGCGGTCAAGTTCGGCAATTCAAAGCCAACGAGCCGCGGCGGCCGTATCTTGCCCAGCCATTGTTAACCCCACTGTAATACCTATTATGCAAAATAAATCGCTCCCAACATAAGTTACGACCAGTAATTACCACTAGGAAAATAGCATTAACATTATACGTGACCGCAACGTTGTGCAGACTCAGCACGTGTTTGCGACAACGTCTTTCTCGGCGAGCTGCAAGTTACCTGCGAAGTTGGAGCAAATACAAATCGGTTTCTCTTGTGGGTAAGTAATGCGCAACATGCGACACTGGGAGATTGCAGGGCGCCACCGGCCGCCGCGTCGGGAAATGCGAAAAGTTACCAACTCGCTCGTTATCTGAAAACTGTTCCGCGCATCTGCCTTGAGAACGTGCCAGATATAAAGTGGACTTTTAATAGTGCATTATCGCAATTTGCATAGCGGTCAGCAAGTTTGCAAGGATCTCAAGACAAAGTGGGAGCGCGGTTGTAATCCTGAACTCGGGATAGCACTTTACAGCTTGTTAGCACGTGGTTTTTTCTCGGTCCGTATATATTATATACATAATTTTATTTTTCGACTTTTACGTATCTTGTCGTACGTATCTAAAAATAGGATTTCAAGACTACGTGAGTTTGTAATACAGTTCTCACAAAAACTTAATCCCTCTTCGGTTTTCTGTTATCTTAATTCGTTAGCACTTAACACTTCGCACACCAATCTCAAGTGTTAGATAAATTTAGTGATAAGTAATGCCAAAGTAAATGACTTGGACGAGAAACTTTGAAGTGTTTGCTAAACAGTAATTCCACCTACATAAAAGCAAATTGGTTTTGTTTAGGAATAATTGAGCAATTCTTAAATTACCTCGAAGTGGGATAATAGAGCTAATTATTTAATTGGGACATGTTGTTATGACCAGATTGGATCATAGTTAAGTACATTACAATCGTCTGAATGTTTTGTAACGATGTTTTCCCTCAACGTAGCTAAGCTCAACCTCACCGTAAAGTCAGTAGTATTAGTATCTCCATGCTTAGGCTTAACGGCAGAAGCTAAGTTAGTGACCCCAAAAATCCCTGTCGAGTTCAACGGCTACATATACAAGACCATAATAATGTTTGGCATGCTCTATGGCACCGTGATATAACTGGCGCTGACAAAACACGTACGCGAACACGAAATGAAAATGCTGCAGTGGACGTACGGCGTTATCTACCGAGTCCATAATGAGTCCACAATGAGTTTGTCACGTGTTGCGTGCATGCGAAATAGGTGCCTAAACCTGCCGGTATCATCTTATCAAGAAAGAGGTCCCGTGTGAGGTCTAAGAAGCGATGGAATGACATTGCTGCTCTGCGTCGGAAGCGAGAGCCAACGGCCTACGATGTGAGGACGCTGAAGACCAGGCGAAGTGGAGAGAAAGAGAGTGGAAAGAGCCGGGAATTACCGATGATAATGAGTTTGTATATCTATATAACTGCCTCGGCCACGGCTACTCTTTCCACTGCCGAACACGAGCCTCAACGTTTTGAAGACGAGATCAGATAGTAGTATTGAAAATTCACATCCAAAAATACTGTGTCTACTTCTACTCTACAAAGACAGTATGTTCTACTATATTATATATTTTGTATACAGTATATGTATTCTACTACTATACAGTATAGACTATATCCTATCCTAGACAGTATGCCTGTATTAACTACCCTGCACCAGTAGGTACGAGAGCGGTCCTTTTTTCAATTTGTCTCTTTTACATTGAATTTAAGGAAAAAATATACAGCTTCCTTCCCTTTGGAAAGCTTTTCGTTCGTTATTACCGTTACAAATGTGGGGGCTTAGAGCTTGTTTTGTGTTAAAAAATTACACCCGCCGAATAAAGAAGCGGCCCAAATATTTATGGGGCTTAGCAGCTCTCACGTTATGGCCATTCCACAGTATCTTATTAAAAGTAACGCCCCATAGAAAATGAGCGGAGGCTCAGAAAGAAATACAAAGGCCAACAAGCTATTTCTTTAGATTAGAAAATAATGAAAAGCAATCAATAATACGTATTACAATATTATCTCATAAAATCATCATCTTGGCGTTAATGTTCCGGTTGTGCTCTGACGCACGAGGGCCCGGGGTCCACCTTGACGATCAAATGTTATTAAAGTGGAGCGACTGCCAGTTGACCTCCATGACCCTGCTATCAGGGGAACCTTAACCAGATTAGATCATGGTTACACAGTCAGTCGCCTGAATGTGGAGGTTACGATGTTTTTTCACATCGTAGGAGCATCGATTAATATTCAACTAATGTACATAACTGTACATGGCCGCAGTAAGATTCGAATCTGGTACCTTTTGCTTGCGAGTCGTGTACCCTTGCCACTCGGCCACCGACGCTCCTAAGTATGATTCAATTTGATTAAGCCTTCCCTTTTTCACTTTTACAAACACAAAACAACTGTATAAACTGCATTAATTCAGGATTCGCTATACAATTCGATGCAGTAGAATTCGATAAAGAAACAGTTCAAATGTTATAAACTAGGCTTTAGCCGCTCTGTAGGTACAAAGTAAAGTTATCACAGTACAGCGAGTTCTTTCGTTTTCTTCATAAAAGGTCGGTTTCTTAAAAAGACAGGAACTTTTCCGACGCTACCACTGCTTTTAAAGTTAGTGTCTATATCTATGCATTTAAGTAAGGTGACTAAGCCCGACTTGCACCAAATTCTTAAACACGTTTATGAATAACGTTTAGCGTTTTCTTGTATGAAGTTTTTATGTGTAGGGGCATCTAGAACATATACCAGAAAATAGGGGTTGTGCTGTGTTACAACGCTGGTATCTCCAGCCGGCCTGTCAAGCGTGAATAATTTGGGAGGAAGCTCTCAAGGCTAGAGTGGTCTATATGAACTGTTCATGTGACACAAGATTATTCGACGTTAATTCAGATTTACACAAAGTAGGTCCGGAAATTAAGTTAGGCATTTTGTATATCGGTAATTTACGTTATCCGGAGGTAATAAGGGTAAATCAAATAAGGGTTTTTCACAGCTAAGTGTATACATCGATTTTCACTGTGTAGAGGTAGCTTGAACCCCTGGGAAACGTCATGATATTATCATTTTCTCAAAATAGCGGTTGACCGCAAAGGCTTGAGCCTTTGAGTATTAAAGCAAGTATTTAATGCTCAAATATTCAAACTCGTATAAATAAGTTACCTAACCTTTATTACAAAGGCGACTTACTAGAATCTAATAATTACACCATTACATCCATGCAGTAGTATTTTATTACGCATAATTAACGGATAAATAATTTTAATGTAACAAAAACGTTGAAACCTTGGGTATTACTTGAGGAAGTAATACCCAGATATGAGTCTGAAATCTACAACGGATGTGGCGAGATTTTAAATACCATATCAAAACATGCTATCATTGCCAGTAATTACTGGTTTGTGACGCTTGTACGGAGGGCGTTATGCAACGAACTTTTTGCTTTGAATCAAAACAGGGATGCATGCAGGTAATTTATTGGTTCATTTGTGTATTTTTATAAATACTTAGGTACGTTTATATTACTAAAAACATATAAAGTCAGCTGCAGAATTAATGGACCCTTTAGCATACCTACATTAAATGTATGGCAGGGGGGGGGGGGGGGGGGGTCATGGTGCAGCTGACTGTACTTTATCTACGTTTATTTAGGTAGCTACATTAAAGGTTAAGTGTAGGGTAATTAGAAACTGTAAATTATAGTAGGTTAACGATGTCCATGTAACATTAATGCCCGATCGCATAATAAATAAACTTTAGGCGACGCCAAAGTCGATTTAATATATTCCTAATAAGAAAAACATTGAAGCAACTCAAACCATAAGTACAAAATTAAGTGAAACATTTTAATAAAGCAATGAAACCGACTGCAAATCACAAAAAAGTAAATTAATAAGCTTATTATGATAAAATACGAGTAAGTTATCTATCAATATTTTTGGAGACGGTATCACACACCAACCCTTCCACAACGTAACATTACAAACAGTCATAAGAAAATTAAACGTTGTAAATTGTATCACTGGTGCAATAAATAACATGCTTTCTAAAAAGCAATGTGAAATTGTACAACTTCTACGCGCATCTTTTCTTGTTTAGCAACCGTGAAAACCATGAAAACTATCCGTGACAAAGCACACAGTAGAAGCGATATGACAAGACCTCCAAACTACAGTTTTTAAATCGTAACTAATTCCCGTTCAAAATTCGGGAATTTCGGCTATTAAAAAAAAAAAAAATTATTCGACGCTGTAAGAGAAACGACAACTACTGATAAAACATTCCGGTTTTCGTTTCGAAAATCCGTTGCAAATCCTAGAAACGGCCCATGTTCATGCATTAGGTTGATTTGATACATCCAAAAGTGAATTACTAAATTACATGCTAAGATACAGCCAACGTTCTGTGACATAAGACATAATTTGCCGGTTGCGTACACGCCGGTTACACTGTCCAATACAATTGCAGTAATGGATAAGTAAATGAAAAGTGAAAGTGGAACCCGTTTTAATTTGTCGGTTTACACGTCAGTGTTGGCGAAAGAGAAAAAGTAATTGATACTGGTAAAACTACGATCATGCATGCTTTCATTGCCCCTAATAAGGAAGCAATTCGTTAAAAGGAAATGTTTTACGCTGGTGTTATGCGGAAGATAACAGCAATTCTGGTGGAATTGCAAGCGTGCAATTATGATACGACGGTAGGAGCGTCGGTGGCCGAGTGGCTCGTATGCGAGAGGTAAGGGGTTCGAATCCCACTGCTGCCATGTACCAATGACTCTTTTCTAAGTTATGTACATTAGTTGAATGCTAACCGATGCTCTTACGGTGAGGGAAAACATCATGATTAAAACCAGCACACTCAGGCGAATTAATGATCCATGATCCAATCTGGTCTGGTTCCCCTGCCCTGGTAGCAGGGTCTCGGAGATCAGATGGCAGTCGCTCCACTGTAATTATCTGATCTGCCAAATCCTGGAACATGGTCAAGGCAAACCCCGGGCCCTCGTGCGTGAGAGCACAACCGGGCCATTTAGTTTTATTAAATATTTAGATTATTATATGACGGTAAGTAGGAAATAAGTGCTTCATAAGCATCTACGCGGTATATTTAGAAATGGTCCATAATAAACATTTCCTTTAAAACAATAAGAGCTCAGAGTACCTAAGTACGCAGCTCCAACATACTTCATCAGTTTAACAAGCTTTAGAGAAAATAGATCACGTTCGCATCAACGAAGGACGTCACTCCACGAAGTTGAAACTCCCACGTTCCCAAAATACGAGTATGACCTTTGTTCGTAATTTCATTGTCATTGATAGCCATTGAGTGGCAAATTGGCGTGTTTACAGAAATTCGGGCTGCGGCGTGACACCACAGTTAACCAGATTTCCATAGTCGTGGGCTGGCTCTTGGGCAACCGGGTTGCGGTCACGGAGGAAGTTTCTAACTTAATTCTTAACATTGATTCAGTTTGTAATTGTACCTTTCCACAACATGAGACTGGAACAACATCCTTTAATGAACACGTGCCGAGATGTCGTGTCCTGAAGTAAAGATTTTAATGGTATGTTCCGACTCAGTCGTCCCGTGACCATGATGCATGCAACTGCGTCGAAACATCGGGCTACTCGTCAACAAAGGTACGCGGTAAGAAACCCGGAACATACCCTTAAAATGTGTGATAATAACCGCGACACGATAAAACATTACGTGATGTAAAGATATTGGTTATTTACTTGGGCGTAAGTCAGAATCTAAGATCAGCGGTAATTGATGGGGCCGGAGATTGATGATGGGCGAAAGAATAGAACTCGCCATTAGAGAGAAATGACCCGTTCATTGATAAGAATGATATTTTTAAAGCTAGCCTTTGGATTTAAAGGGTGAAATGAAAAGTTAACTAATCGACAAAATTCGGCAAATACAAACGTCTTACTAAAGTCTTCAAGTCTTAAAGTTATATTCTTATTATATTAATAACTAACGACCTACCCCGGCTTCGCTCGGGTTTTCTTAGCTTTTCTTTACTGTATATTAAATCTACAATTGCAAAATTTCAGGACGAAACGGTACGTCGATAATTTATAGTGAAACCCGCATCACAATCCGTTGCGTGGTATAGGAGGAATTTGCAGAAATAGATACAGACAGACGCGGAAAGCGACTTCATTTTAAACTACGTAATGACGATAATCAATCAAGGCAATAACAATCACCACCAATTCTCCTGTTTTCTAACAGACCATAGAATTGGAACTTCCTGTAAAGATATACGAGGAGCTTATCATAAATTGATTTCATTTTTCGCAGAGTTCTCTATCCCAGCTCTGTACGTCGCCAGCAGACTATCGCTGGTAATTCAGTGCCGCCCCCGGCTGCCGGCACATGTATTAGGCCGGCTCTCGATGGCCAGCCACTCCGCGCCAGATAGCCCCGTAAATTGTTTGCGATCGAACCTTCCGGCGCCTCATCTAAATTTGCTGACCCTATTTAGAAACATAAACATTTTGATCAGCTCCAATTAATCTGTTGTTTTGACAAGTTTATCAAATTCAGTATCGATATATGAATGACATCGTGTTATAAATATCGGTGGCGATAAGCCCCAAAGAGGAGATAGTCAAATCAAAACAGACCCCAATATTTCTTTTTGCTAAGAGGGCAATATCGGAGGCCCAACTTTATGAAGGGCGTAGTAAATAGAGTTTTTTGCGTCGCGCGCCGCCCGCGGTTACCCACTTCATCTGATTCCGCGTTTATGGCGGGATAGTGTGGGACGACTCGTAAAATACCCGATAAAATACCCTTTTTCACGTCCACACTTCAACGACCAATTCCCGTCGGCGTTTTCTAATTCGACGCGACAGTTATGGCTAAATAAACCGCGCTGGTGCCTCGCCAGGAACTTATTGAATATGCCGTTGCACGGTTCACTTTCAATAAGTTGGTAAAATTATACGAATAGAGTACAAAACCAGCAATAATAATTTAAAGCAATAAAACCCATTAAAGATAATTTATATCGGCCATTTTAGAAGATAATTCGCCCATGAACGCTCCCGGAGGCTTCTCGAGTCACGACGCGGCGGAGGCTCGGGTTCGGGCTAACCTCGTTACGGCGCCGCCCCGCCGCCGCCCCGCTGCCGCCCCGTCGCCGGGCTCGGTCAGCGGCCCGCCGGTAATTCATTATCTGCACCCGCGGCCGATCATTTGTGCCGCACCGGCTCCTGATTACACGAGCGCTCGATGCCGATGCCGATGCCGCGCCGATTTCCGCTCATGCACTCTAATTGAGCGCCACTTTCTGGACACGTTATCGAGATAAACTAGAGCTATACACCCGATAAACACTTCTTTCTCAATTGCTTCGAACTTATTTATCGGCATGGTACTACATTAATCTGTTTCGTTACGCTATATTGTAATCAGATAGGACGGTAAAGTAGGTAAGCAATTACTTGCGTAAGGAAGTAGAAAATATACGGATCCAATTTAAGCTCTTGCTACAAACAATAGCAACAGTTACATCTATTGGCAGTAAACGAACACAGTATGAGAACAACTCGTTTCCTTTCGCATCGAATCCGCACCCCATCCATCACTTACATATTGGAAACCGAGACTGCAACCGTTAAATTTAGAGCCGTTCAATGGCGTAGGGGGTTGGCGTTTAGTTTCATACAGCTAGGCTGTTGAGCAATAACGAGCAGTATTTCCATCTGTCGCACGAGTTGCAATGGTATAAATTTCCGAGTGCGCTAACAGAGCGGATGTCAAGGGGTGAAAAATGCAGTCGCGGCGCTGCAGCCGGCGCCGCCGCTGCCGCCCATTGCACCTGATCGAGCTAAACGAACTCATTTACGTGAAGGAGAAATATGAATATTTTTTCGCGCCTCGTTCGCCCGTTTGACAGCGTTCCCTTTAGCGGTGTACCTCCTGCGTCAAGTTTATCGCTAACGATCACAAGTGTGGCTGGTGGCTGTGATTGAGTGGCGCGCGTAATTGCATGTTTGGTATATTCAACGTAAAACTGTGAAAATACGGTTAGCTTGTTTAGAGCGCGACTAATTGGAATTGGTCGGATTTTGACTTTAATTAAAGTTAAAACCCACACGCGAAACAATGCGAATGACGCACCGGGTAAACACCATTAAGGTAATCCGATTCCCAGGAAAGTCGAAACGTACGGTTTTATTCCCCCATATTAATTCAAGCAAATAGCTACAAATGTCCGCGATTGCATCGAACCCGTCGTCAATACTAGGCGTTGTTGACGCGCTCACGCACGCTCGTAACGTCGAGATTGAATGTTAATATAATAACAGCACAATCAAATCATCCATCCCACGAATAGGGGTTATTTCACAATATTAAGAGTGTGTGAATAATCTATCCACAAAGATAACTGCACTGCCAGCAACAGATTATAAATGATACATAGATTTACAAGTAGAAAATATTAACACAAGCACATTCATCTTTTATTTCAGAGACGATCCCGCTAAACTTGACTATCTCTAGTCCGACGGTTACTGGCAATGGTTTCGAGAATTCTCTTTGCCTTCTGCAGGTATAATCGATTCCTATCTAACTTGCAGGTCTGACTTACTCGCGTCTGGGAAAAAACACGTCCTTTCCGCTAGTAAAGTAACGACGCGAGCGAGTGCAGCGCAGAGAGCGAGCGCTCATTAGTGTTTTCAGAGGATTTGCTGTGGAGTGTAGGGTAAATAGAGCGTGTATGAAGGGAATTATACGTAGCTGGGCGATTCCGAGGAGGGTCGGTCCGTGTTTGCTGGCGGCGCAGCTGGGTAATCCGCCTTAGCGCTGCGCTGCGCCGATGTACTGATGGGAACCAATTTCCACTGTAAGACCACACCGATACGTGCCGCTCGAATGAATAACCGGGACTTTAAGGCGTATCATTCGATTGAGAGAATAAAGGTTTTCGTTTTTATGTTAGATTGGATTGCATTGTTTGTTGCCAAATTGTTGGTTATTGGCAAGAAGATAGATGGCAACCTGTGGAATGACATGCTTTTATCTGCAAAAAGGGAATGAAACTTTGTATGGGTATGGATATGAAATTACTTTACGTAAACAAAGACGCGGGCTAAAGCTAGTTCCATAAAAGTTCATATCTGTTTTTAAGCTGTCATCTGTCACCGCACGACAACCAAAAATTCACGAGAGAACGAAATATTACTTATGAGTTATGACATATTTATATCAAAATAAGCCTTATTTTATAGTCTAACAGGATACGTAATAACAATTAATCTTTTATTATTACATTTAAAACCAAATAACACATAATGCTTTTGAACGTAAAATTTTGGTTTGAGGAGCTGTCCTCAAAATTAAAAATAAACTTGGGTAGATTTGGACATATAGTTTTAGGACACTAAAATTACGATTTAATAAAACAAAATAGGTTACAGAGACAACATTGATTTTTTGTTTTTAATGGTAATTAAGTATCTACATATGCAATATGACATTTTCGGTTTTAACTAAAAATGTCAGCAGCAGTGTACTCACGGAAACGAGGCAAAACGGTAAAATATTTCGGTGTTAAAGTCAATTGGTAGCCAAGCTTACTAGTTCTGTCGTCGTTCTGCTGACACCACTACGTATACACGGTTAGCTACTGGTTATGAGGCAACATTTGATTAGCTTAACAATCTCAGACTTTCTACTGCACTGCGAAGCAAATTGATTGTTGCGTTTCGACCCGTTGCCGGCAAAATTATTAGCTAGACTTCGGTATACCTTGCCACCGACACTGATTTCTAGTCAACAAAAAAGTAAAATTAAATTATCTGTTGCATTCGGTTCGTTTTATTAGAGCAAAAGTTATATGAGTAAAAACTTTAGTATCCTAGAATTCTGTTTCGGTGTGATATTGCGTACGTTACGTTGTGAGAGATTGGCAAACTGTTTTTGTAGAGATTATTTGTAGTTTTAATTAGTTGCTTTACCAAAGGTTTTCAACGATGGAAACATCTGTGTCATCCATTTGCAAGGCACGTAAACATTTTTAGGAAGGAGGTTAAGAAATTAATGGCAGTAGCAGATAATATTTATAAATATAATAGATTATTTTTAAATTCTATTTATACGTTCAAAATGCATGTTTCGGAGGTAAACACCTACCCTAAAGCGGGGAAAGTGCTACGAAATTTGGTTTAAACGTATGTAAAAATATTTAAAAAAAGTATCAAATATTTTCAATTGTTACAATTTGTTTCTCTTTCATTAGCAACCCCCGTAATTAATATACGAGTAATATTTTACTCCGAATACACACTTATTTTGAATATTTGGTTGAATATTTTACTCGGCTAAAATTAAATAACAAAGAAAAGATTTGGATCTCGACAATTTGCAGGCTTTCGTTTTGTGCTCAATTCAAACATAATTGTACAATGATTGCCGATCATTAAACATGCCTTTAAAAAGGCATTTGAAGTAGGTAGGTGAAAATAGTTAAGGTATCAAACATGCCTATTGCCAAAACAAAACAAGGTTAATAGCATGTAATGGTTGAAATTCTGTTTCAAGCTCGACACCACTAAAATCGTTCAAACTAATTGCTGTTAGAGTTTGAAGAGAAAGTTCGCCTTTGGATTTATTCTATTTACAGTACAGTAAATTGGAGAACATAAAAATCCACCCACATAATATATTCATTTGTGTTCAGGAAAGGTACTACGTACGGGTCAGAAATTCACTTAACTAATACAAAAACATAAACTGAACTAAACATAAACTAGCATAACTAAAACTCTCAGAACACCCACAGAGTCCGTGTCGCATAGATACTTCCGGAGGTCGCCCACGGAAACGCCGATAGACTACGCCTTTCGGCCAAAACTGACTTGATAAGGCACCGAGCCATCCAATGCTATGAACGACTAAAAATTATTTATTGATTCCAAGGGCGCACCTGATATACTTCCACTGCATATTTCGTTGTCACGGGTGCAGGTGAGACAGATAGGGTGAGTATCGGCGCGCAGACGATGGTTGGGTTCCTTTGCAGTACCTATCGCACTAATTCGGAGTACTATGACTTCTACTCTTCTTGTTTCCCTCAAACTTTCTACGTCCTCAGCGGGAACATGAGGTGCTCTCACAACTGCAGATTATAAATGAGTTGAAGACCCGTATTCTAAATATTGTGATGTTTACGCAGTATTGGACGGCCGGCGGCGGCGCGGCGGGCGCTGAAGGGCGCCCGGACGGTCGTGTCATCTGTAGGTTATAGATACTTAGTAGATAAGTAGATCATGTTGATAAATATATTTTTTCGCCAAGTTAAGAGTACCCGAAACTGACGAGCATGTATGAAAAGGATGATGAATGTGAAAGAAGTGAGAGAGTTCTCAGGGCCTTAGCAAGTTTAACAATGTTATTCCATTCCCTACGCGGAAAAGGCATTTCGTTATGTATGTATATTAATGGACTCAAATTATAACTTAAGATCAATATGATTTTTATTTTTATTATCACACAAATATTACAACAATTATAAATAATATATAAACATTATATAAGAAACCTTACTCTCAAGTAAAATCGAATTTATCATTAAAAATTAGTGCCAAATTGAGTGACATCAAACTTAACGCCTAAGTATACAGTAAAGGGTAACCATAGCCTTCTGGTACTACACGGTACATATATAAAACACATAGTTATACGTCAAGCCTATCATCGATAAATATTCTTGTTGTCTTTTTTTCTGTGTAGCGATTCACTTTGTCAGGGAAAAGAGTCCGCACTTTGCCAATTAAAAAAATACAATAGATTTTCTTGCGGCTCGGTGATCGGCAAACGACAACGACTTCGATTAAAATCGTCGGTCGTTCTTGTGTCCAAGTTCATAAACTATTTGTTTGATTCATTGCTCCGTTGCTACGTAAAAGTAGTACGTAAAACAATAGCAATAACCCGAAACGTAAAATATGTCCCGTATTACCCGTGACGGCTGTAGTAGCTACAACTACACCAGCTACACCTGTCGGGGTATATCTACCTCTAAAACATTTTGAACCAGCGCGTACCAACATAAAGCAAACAATTTGGCCCGGGGAATAATAATAATTCCTTTGACACCCCGCATGGGTGATATTATGATCTAGTTTTACGACACCCCCAGTTACGACTGCGGGGATTATTGTTAACGAAATTGAAGTAAGTAACCGAGACCTCTTAGTGGAATGTCGTAAATATGTTATTGTCTTTTCTACGAGTATGGCCGTCAGTGAATTCTGTGCCCCTCAGTTTTTCACGGCTCGTCGCGACTAGCTTATTTAAATTAATTATTTATGTATTTTCTAGGTACATCTAATCGATCATAAATTTATACAACCAAACAAATCTTAAGGTTTACATATTGTAATGTAATATTGTCAATTTTCCCGAACAAAATAAAATGAGTGCCTAATCCAGTGGTTTGAACTTTGCAATTTTCAACAGACGTTAAGTTCTTTTGATTTTCTAAAGAACTATTTTTTTATCCAGGTCAAGATTCAGCAAGTTGTCAATATCAATCTGCACTTTAGTAGGTACATTTATGAGTGGTCGAAAACAGAAAAATACCTGTAAGTACCTAAACCAATTTTTTTTATAGTTTACAGGCGTTTGAGTAGATTTATAAGTGTGAGATACCTACTGTGGATGGGTTGTTTATTATTTATTTCCATTATTACTTAAGTACCTACCTATCTTGGTTCGTGAACCCTCCCACACGACAGTCTGTGACTTCCATTTGGCGTAGAGGCAAATGCTGCTGAAAATAGACGCTTCATTGCCGTTAGAGTAGTTCTATTTTTAAACATTTCCTAATAATTTATTACACTGATGTAGAACGTTCATGAAAATGTGAACTGAACGAACACTCTGAAAACCAATTACGCTCATAATGTATTACGTCTTTTCCTTGGTAAATATTTCCACGAACCTTGAAGAAACACGTACAAAATTAATTTAAAAGGGATAGTTATATAGAGAGGTTGGTTGAATAAAATCGAAACAGAGTCAGTGAAGAATGACGAATCAGAGCCAGTGATCAGATTAGGCCATAAAAATCTTGATTCCGAAAAGAATTATGAAACACATATTCTATAAGCGGCTAGGGAGTTGTGTCAAGACAGAGTGGCGTCTATAGGCTCTGCCTACCCCTCCTGGGAACAATGTTACTAGTGTTCCATGGGGTAGGGATTTGAGGAACCATGGCTTTTGCAGCGGAAGAGCATTGGCCTTATTGCTGCCAGAGCAACGTATTATACAGGTGGACAACGCATTAGCGATACCCATGGTGTTGCCTAATGTCTATAGGCAGGTGACCACTTTCCATCAGGCACTCTTTGCTCGTGGTCCGGTTCGGTTGTCCGGTACCGAAAAAATATTTTTCATTGCAGAGCTGGACTTATGTGATGTATACCGACTGCTGGACACACCAACTTGGTTTACGAAACAGCTTGTCCGTGGTCCTTGGTTAGGCTAACCGGACTACCGAAGATAGTATATTATATTTTTAGATAGATAAAAATATTTGTCCGTAGTCCAGCTGACCGAACAACCGA
The DNA here is from genome assembly GCA_907269095.1 of Blastobasis adustella. Taxonomy (NCBI): domain Eukaryota; kingdom Metazoa; phylum Arthropoda; class Insecta; order Lepidoptera; family Blastobasidae; genus Blastobasis; species Blastobasis adustella. Next base: position 8,834,475 of record OU026123.1, on the reverse strand, counting down.
ACCGGACCACGGGCAAGAAGTGCCATCAGGTGACCCGCTTGCCAGTTTGGCTACCGTATGACATAAAAATCAAGATCTTTAAAGAAGTATATAAAAAAATTGTATTATCATCGGACAGACACTGCCGGCACAATACGTAGATAATTATTTTGACAGACAGATATTTCGTTATGCTCTTCACAACGACGCCATTATGGAGTGCAAACTACGTAAGTTCTGTAAGTAGTTCTAAGTGATCATAACATTGATATCCGCCGTGTTGCCGTTATTGACCGTGTGGTGTCCGGCAGAGTAGAATAGCACCAACCCCTTACACTCGTGGGTGTCGTACAAGGCGACTAATGTTTCCGAGGCAAAACTTCTAGTCTCCGACTAGACTGGAAAATGGGCAGCAGCGTTTTCGATTGTTATATTTATAACACAGTGATCTCCAACCCCCCTGCCAAGCATGGAGATTATGGCAATAACCTCCCCTTAAGTGGGAGAGACATTAAGTCCTGCAGTGGACTGTTATGGGCTGTGATGATGATAACATTGTTATCCAAATGCGCCAGTGTCCGGTAGAATAGATTTTAGGCGTACCATAGGTTCCCGCGGGAAAGGTAATTGTTTACAGAGATTCGAACTGCTCGCGAGTTAGTACAGGTTTCGCACGGATGTTCTCGTGTTCTCTCTATTAAACATATAAACCTTTCGGGAGAATTTCTCTAACTAAATGATAGTGAAACCGCATCAATATCTGTTGCATGGTGTAGGAGGAGTCAGCGGATATATAGACAGGAAAACGCCGATAGCGCCTTTATTTTAATTTTAGTCATTGTGTAAGGACAAGGATAATCTAATAGGCATACGAACTGGACTGGCTGGAGTCCCTGTTTGTTACCGTAACTGAAAAGGAAATTTTTCTTTAAGTGGTAATGCAGCCTTGGTTAGGCTAACCGGTAATGCACTTATAAATTCATATCAGTTGCACTATACCTATGTTTGTTCCTAAATACCTATGTTCTTTATTACGTTGCCTTTATTCGTTGTATGTTAGCCTCCTGCGCCTTGTTATGTTGTGTCAGTTTTGAAATAGGTAAGAGAATTAGATAATATAACAATGACAAATATACAGCCCTAACCATTACGAGTCATTATTCCTATCCGCTAACCCTACACACCATTCAGTGTATAAGTAACAGACCCAAACTACTTAGTCACAAGTGAATCAATCAAGTAGGTATAGCAACTAATGTACCTATCCCTGATCAAAAGACGGCACTTCACTCAACTTGAATGTCAAGTTATGCAAAACTACGGAAATGTCAGCCGCAACGCATTGATCACGACACGTCGCCCCGGGAGACACGACTAGTGTATAAAAACTGAGTTACGCAATACTGTAAATGTAGGTACTTACATGTTTTTGTTGAAAGATAGTCTTTTTATCTCGCTACAGCTTTGATCCGTTACTTGGCAGTCGATCAAACTCTACGCATGTGCAGGAACGTCAAACCTCCCGTACAAGTAACTAAGACAATAATGGTGCTATGGTTCTGACCATCCTCTTTAACTTCTTCCGCTTCTTCTACATTCACTCCTCAACTTTATTTAATTATCATAAATGAAAATGACGGGCTTTTGGTATGGACCGCAAACCCACTGTTTATTCAGAAGGAGATACAGAGTACATGTACAAAGATTCTCTGTGTAAAATTTTGCCCACAGTGCACAATTTATTTTTAATAAAATCTGTAAAAAGAAAATAGAAGTGTATCACTTTACTAGATATAATGTTTTATTAACTACACTGCTATATATTTGGAAGGAGTAACATTTATTTATTTAATGTTACATTATAACATGTTTAGGCGGACCCTCGGCCATCGCGTGCCGCGCGCGGGCGCTACCGGGACATAACGCCAAGATGATGATGATGATTTTAACATGTTTTACAACATTAAACATTCATGTATCTCTGTGCAAATTATCATGATCATCCTGACGTCAACCCCTGTGCTCTCGGGCGTTATGCGAAGGCCCGGGGTCCACTTCGCTCGCTCTTCGACATGCTTGGTGGTGAGTTTGCTGACATGCCATCCTTATACGCCGTCAAGCCAGTGTTTCTTGGGCGGACCTGTTTTCCTTTGTTTGGTGGAGGTGGCATGGCGAGCGAGTTAACGTAGGTACAGACTTTTCTAATATTTCTACCGATGTGAAGGACTTAAATTAGTAGAGTATCGCAACATTATAACTTTCATTGTTATATTTTCTAATATTCGCATATTTTTTGTATCTATTTGATTACAAATATTTTCCAGCGACACTACCATAGATTAGAAAAAGTTACTTCACTAAGAATAACAGCATGGTACTTACGAAACGTCACACTTTGTCGATGCCGACTATCGATTTGACGCGCCTTCTATAATTTAGCTTTCGTTTGGCTGACATTCAGCAGCAAGGACTAGGTACACAATACTGTGTATAAAAACAAAACAAGTAGATAGATACACAGCGAAATTCCTTATTTGTTAATTGGTTATTGGGTAGTTTAATGTCTTTCTTCGGTTTTAGTTACTCATAAATTTCATAGCCTTTTTTATATTAGACAAGACAGGCATTTCTTAGCGTTAACAAAGTTGTGACCAAATTAAGCTAATAGTGCTCTACTTACACATTTTCCATGGTTTCTCAAAGTGGGGTATGCGAACCAGTAGGGGTTCGCCATTTGAAGTTAGGGGGTTAGCATCAAGATTTACGTAATGCTGGCTGTATGACTGGCAGGCGCGTGCGCCAGGCGCATGTTGGCGCAAAGCGGTGAACTTCCTTTTACCCTTCGCTACAACATATTTATGTGCGAGTGGGTTTTCATACCTGGTCATGCATAATCATATCGAAATACAGAAATCAATACAGGTAAGGGGTTCCCTGTCAACTGGAAACTTTGACAGGGGTACGTGCCGTCATAAGTTTGAGAAACCCTGCTCTAAGAAATAACACCCAGTAGGTATATTTGACGCCCTTTACCAGGGTTATTGTCCACGAGCACTTCACTTCAAAGGTTCACATTGTGCTCAACAACCGACAACAGGTTTCCTTAGTTTATTTAACAGTTAACATTTTTACGCGAAACCCCCGGCTGTCCGTAACAAGGCACCGATTATCGTTCGGTACACAATGACAAAAATCAATAGTGCACTATGCATGGCTACGTGCACATGTTAACTTCACAATTGGTACGGTAAAAGACCAGTTCTATCACGAAAAACGTACGGCGCTTTCTAAAATATTTAACGAAGACGTGTCACAACGATGAATATTCCGTATGCATCAAAGAGCGGAACACCTTTTATCAATCATAGCCGTATCCATTCACGGCTGAAAATGCCATCAATATTCGAACGTGCACAGTTTCTACGTGAGTTTAAATTCAGAACTGAGCGCAGTTGTTGCGAAATGAACACTTGTTAGTTATATCACTAAAGCATGTGTACATACGACTAATGTTGGAGGTTACGCTCGTAAATCTCAAAAATACTACCTCATCATCATCATCATTATGGCGTTAATGTCCCGGTTATGCTCTCGCGCACGTGGGCCCGGGGTCCGCCTTGACCATGATTCAGGATTTGGCAGATCAGGTAATTACAGTGGAGCGACTGCCTATGACATCCGCGACCCTGCTACCAGGGGAACCTAACCAGATTGGATCATGGTTACACATTCAGTCGCCTGAATGTGCAGGTTTCATCACGATGTTTAGAATACTAGAATACTACTCAAGAATACTACCTATTGGTGAACTATATCTTGCTATCAAAGTTCGTTGATCCCTCGACATTTGCTTGTTTAGTGAACGTGGGCACGTAAAAAGTGTTCTAGTTTTAAAACGTTCGCTTTATGGGGTTAGCAAAGTGATTTAGCGGGCGGCTGCGCACATGCACGGTAATAACGTGTGACGTGACAGTGTCCTCAGGCGATATGAATTACAGCGGCGTAACACGGTCCGTGAGTCGTTAGACCGCTAACTTTCACTCGAAATGCGCAGCCAACTGCAAACGTGACGTCATGGCAGGACATCTGAATAAAATGACAATTGTAACAAAATAACAAAATATAAATAAATGCTCGACATTCAAAGCGTAGGCAGAGCCTATCGAGTGCCATAAGCTACAATCCTCACACACACACCTCGCTCTTCTACATTCATATATTTTCATACATCCCTAAGGAAACGGGTGTGAGTGTATGTACGTATTCAAAGCGTTAAAGATAGGTATTCCCTGTATTGCAAATAACATGTAGTGGATGTGGTGCGATGGTCACTCACAAACTCTGGCTGGCACCACATCCACTCCCAGGTTGCAGATGTCCGACGACGGTGGCCACTTTTCATCAGGTGGGACATCCGTCCATATGCCTCCCTAGGCAATAAAAGCAACTTGAAGACCCAAACGGAATAAAAATAAAAATTCATTACCAAAAGACTAGAACGAAACAAAATCGTGTCAATGTTAATTATTTAGAGACACATACTTTTGAGTAGGTTTTGGAAAAGCCGGTGTTTTCTCTGTACGCCTGAAAATCTGGATACAAAATAGGTACCTGATCAAGTAAAACGTAGCAGTAATTAATCACATACTGCCCCAGAGTAGGCGGGTATGTCATAGCCACGTAATAATGAAGTTATTAGGTTAAACGCGGACATAATTGACCCATTCACACGAGCCGCCTAATCAAGCGGGGTCGCTGTTGCGCCCGCGCATATTTACATAATCGAGTCACCAGTGCCATTCGTCATTACGTGTTGGGCAATTCGTTGCAGATGCAATTAACAGATTTATGCCATCCAAATGGCATTTTTCATTATAATTTACTACGTATTATACCACCTCGTTAATGTTGAAATTGTTGAAAACCCATTACTTGTTGGCGTATTTTACAATCAGTTTTAGTGTGGTCAATTGAATTTATGAATAGATACTTATTTTGCTGATTACTCAAATGCGATACTGTTAAAGGTACCTATTTACCAATATAATACTGAACACGAATGAATTTTTGATTAGTTTTGTAACAAAAGTATGCGTTTAGGTTTAATCTATACAGGAGTGGCAGAGTAGTGTCGCGACATCTACCGCTCCAATAGGGAAAACTCAACAATACTCACATTACGAGTAAAAAACACAAGGTTGGCAAGCATCCGCAAAATGATGGCAAGATGGCGCTGACCGTTCCTACATCGCGCTAGGGAAGGGTGGCAACTTCCGCGACATAAATAATACTTCCGACAATCAACTGTCGAATCCCTGGTCCCCTGGTCACAACACCCGGCCAGGTGGGTACCTCACTATATTGGCAGTCTGGCAGACTCACTTGTCGGGGTAGACGCTGCGCCAGCCGCTGCCGATCGCTGCTATTCCGGTGTGAATTGAGACCATAGATGGAGACTTTAGCCGTCGCGGGTCTTCTACCCCCTTAGTTTGCGGAAGGCAGGGCGGGCCTATGGGGTTAACTCCGTTTATGCGGATTTCTGCGTTTTGTTAGATTTTTGAAATGTAATTTTTGCATCGTGTGAGTGGCCCTCTCTATACATGACTGATTTGTAAGCCTGTTTGCCACCTTTATCTGTATAAAAATATGGAAGAACATAACAAAAATACCATGTTTTGATCAACATTCTACATAATGAAATGTAGTTACCTACATAGTTCTTCGGCTCGTATTAAGATAGTTATAAACATATTAAAAAATTTTACTTATGCAAAAAAGAATAGATACCCTATGTGTTTTTAGCGAGACATCAATGAGTATACGAATGCGAAATTGGACGGGGAAAATCCAATTTTTCTGTAGATAAAACGAGTTAAGTCACAGTCACACATCGAAGGCGCCCGGCAATCTTACGGTTCCGATGTGGACTGGTTGTTATTTACTCTGTATCACAATGTAGCCAACAGCGACGGCGACAGTGCATTTGCATATGAAGTCAACAAAGTTCCGATTTTCATTAAACACGATAAGTATGCGAACAGTTGTTTACTTATTGTGAATACCAGCATGCAGCAGTCCAACAAATCTAGTTGTAAAACAGTTTATTTAATACCGCGCGGCCGTGGTGTCAGAAGAGAAATATTTTTACCGTATATTATTTAGCTTACAACATCGCATGCAACGCGGTTCTGACTTTGTTAAACGGCTAATTACGGAATTACCACGATAATTGTTTAAGCGAATAGAAAATTATGTGCGATTGATGTCAAAGATTCTAAAGTCGATGAAGACAATAGACATTATTAAACATTTGCCCTTCGTTGGCGTGCACCGATATCTTATCCCTAACTAGAGAAATCATAGGTTCCCCATACGATTACAAAGTTTTCAATTAGAAAGTCACAAAACATTCTGTAGGTAACAGTTTTACCAAGTTGCGTCTAAAACGTATAAATTAGGGTACAGTGTACTGTGACAAACGAAAACAAACAGCCCAGCTAACAGGCCATGCAAAGGAGGTGCGACCCAGCGCAGCTCATTCCAGCACCGTGTAATTGTTTCCCAGGTCGTTAGCGCGGAGGGTGAAATAAATTTCCTATCAATTTATCTAATCTCGGCGGGCCAATAGCCGGCACTTGCCGGGAGCCGGTTCAAGCCGGTTCGGATCCAGTTTTTCTAGCGGCGGGAATGCAGTCCAACACACCTGCCGCACCCGCTTGGGAATAAATCCTAATCGGTAACAAATCAAAATGTTGCTATACGGCTGTGACGCTCAACAAAGAAGCTAACAAATTTTCCGATATTGTTTATTAAGCTACTGGCTATTGCAAGTCTTCGTCCTCGCGGACTTTGATGTAACATTGCACACGGCCGGCTCATAACTGTTTCAAAATCATATCCATCCTATCCATCTGGGGGCACGGATGTGCCCAGGGCTAAGCGAGCCAAAAATCCAAGGACATTACTGTCTTTTCTCGAATAGTTTCAAAACTTTCATAGCTCCGGCCTGGATAAATGCTATTGATGTCAAATTCTCGGGATAAGATGTTCTTAGCTCAGACTTATCAAAAATGCAAGCTTCAATGTTCATAATTCCGACTTCGGCACTGGCTCATTAATTCCATGACTCTGGGTACCTACTTTCCAAAATCGTAAAATGCTGAAAGTTTGGTACATATGCAAGCTATTGCACACAAATAACAGAAAAATTATGTAACTTTTACCCTCACACCCCTTAAGGGGAAAGAAATGAAATCCTATAAAAACATTGGTTGACAAGCGCCGCGGCTTTATAAAGGAAAGTAGTTACAGTTTTGGAGCCATACTTTTTGACCACGATATAGGGCTTGTAGAGTTACGGCTGGTAGAGCTAACTCTAAAGCCTAAGCCTACCTAAGCTTTAAGCATTGTTGGATCTATCTATAACTTTTTCACAATAAAACCATTTAAGCTTGCGACTCTCGGTAGATAACTATATAATGTTAAGTTTAGGTTAGATTTATTTATAGGTTTCGTTACAGAGCATAATTGAAATAAATCATTTCGTTCTATCTATAAAAAAATTATATGGAAGACAAATCATAGAATTGCCATTAAAACAGTTTGTAAATTCGTCGAGCATTGTGCTCGCGTGCCCCATCAATGTAACGTAAATAAAACTGTTGGGAAACTTATAGAGAACACATTACCATGATATTGTCGAACGCGCGTCGAATAGAAATCGCGTGATAGCCAAGCTGTTTACAAAAGAATTTTCCTTTTGTTTTCATAAGGAAGTTGTCCGGAAAATATTACGATACGCACCTCCGGAATAATGTTACGACGAATACGATGTGGTTGGACATTTTCAGATATAATAAGACCACGATAAATCCGAACAACTTTAAAAAAAAAATCTCTGTATGGCAAGTTTTTATACGTCATAGAACGTCATTCATAAAAGTCATAACAAACAATTTGATTTCAGTAAGATTGTTTATTTTCGTGAGTTATGAAAAATATTATTAAATAATGGGCAAAACAATTAAAAAATTATTTAATAATTTAGACAAACTAAAAGTACTAGTTCAAGCTAATAGTGACTAAATAACTGAATGTTTACAAGAAGAACTGACAAAGACTGACAAGGACTGACAATGACAGATTATCCCCAGATTATTGCCATATCCACACTTTATAGTTTTCACTACTGTCAGTCAATACGGACTTATCGTGGTCCTATTATAGGAATCGTTACAGTAATTATGCACCTAGGGCATGACTAATAGGGTGAAGTTCGCAGTACAAAAATATCGTCATTATTATACCGTAATACCATAAAACGTCCACTGATATTTAAAGGCTTTCCCAACCCAACGAACTCCGAACGGCCTACATTTGATCTAACGACGTTTCTCTCTAGTACCTAAGCGAGTAACGCCACAGAAAGCTGCGGGAGTCGTTTTTTTTTGCAAGGAGAACTTTAGCTCTCCAATACGATCGACGGCGTCGCTCCAACTTGATACCCATAAGGTATTTCTAGTTATTGCATGCCAGTAGAACTAGTAACGTTATAACGCATAGTACTGTTACCAGTTCCAGTTTCATATGATTGGACGCACTCGATAAGTTTTGCTTTGGAAATATTAGCACCTAACTCAAAATATGGGTTTGTTATCACAACTCGTCCAGCGCAAGCACCGAAACTACTGCTCCAAGTTCCCCCACGTAGCAAAGTAAACAGACGCTGTGCTGGAGTAATTCACCGTTCAGTTGCTCTTACGAATACGTACATCCAGTGTTCGTAAATCAAACACGGACTCTATTACCCGCCGAATTGTATTGTGCATGAAACGAATCGAGGCGGCACCAATTAATTACTATGTAAATAGGGAACGGGTACAAATGGCGCATTGTCTTAAGGATCCGTAGTCGTACCTACGCACAGAAATTATACTCTCACCCACACTAAATTGGATTAACTCCGTTCTTGTTCTTGCGCTGATAAATTACCGGTGATATTCATAAAACCGAGAGCGCAATATTTACAGCTGTGCTCCGTGATAATTGTACATAAATATGTTTGTTTGTAATAAACATAGGCTCCCTCATTTGTTACCTTTCGTCGCATTATTGCATAGGTTTCCTTAAGGACGAGGATGTTGTAGAAACCTACATGTTTGTTTGCGAAGTGAGAGTAGGTGTGTTGTACTGCAAATCTCTAGTTTAGCAAACAATTCTGGCAAACCACGGAAACTTGGTCAAAGTAGAATACTCAAGGGGTGTGACATTCATATTACAAAAGTTATAGCCCCATGAAATATGTGTTAACTTGTGGTTCACTGCTTACTTATTCATGGTGCAGATTCTTCTGTAGATAGCGATATGTACTACCTCACACTTCAGGACCTACCTACAGCTAAAATAGTCACCTAAATTGAGTCCTTACCTAAAAATTTGCATTTTAATTGCTGTACTGTACGTGACTGTAAAGTCTTTGGCAGGCACACAGAAAGAACCTCAAAGCAGTAGCTGTGCAGTTTGAACACGTGCCCGTTGTAATTTTAAAAGATAAATATAAGAAATAGTAACAACGATGCGCTAAAAAATTGTGAGCTGTTGTATTATCTATATTGTAGGTAGGTATAGTTCGTGCCGATTGGGTCTTCATAAATCTTCTTAATGTAAATTCAAATAAAAACCTATTTATTAAAAACGCAACGCTTAAAACGCATCAAAATCATCTTAGCGTTAATGTCCCGGTTGTGCTCTCGAGGACGAGAGCCCGGGGGCTTAAAACGCATCTTCATTATTATCCATAACTTTACAATCCTCTACTTTAAAATCTACGAAAAGATCTATAATGTAAATATCCATACGATTAAAATCTCTAAAATAAAGTAAAACTCATAACTTTTATTCTAAGTAACATAATTTCGTTGCGGTGCCGGAGTGGTGCTGGCGGCTCTAACTTAACCAAAATTTATTGCCATAAAAATAAAGTGTTATTCTATAGTACCTACTTCCATCTTTGCTGTTAACACAGTTGGATTGAAACTTAGCACAATCTACCCAATCAAAAACGTGAAAAGACATAAATGTACACTTTCTTTTTTAAATTGGTTTCGATGTCCTAAACCTTGTTATTTCAAATCGGAACGTTTTTGTTTGTATTTTGTTATAGTTATATTTCGTTACTTACCTACAAGCACGTTAATCAAAGACAACTCGAAATCGAAACGGTAAATAAGGCCAGGGCATGAATGAAATATTTCGATTATTGTAGAGATAAACCACACAATAGGTAAATATATACTTTCCGACTCATGGACGGAATAACATCCCAACAAATATATAAACTCTAACTGGCATTTTTGTAAAAACAAAGCAAAGTACCACAGTCTCGTCTCCAAATCCAAGGTCCAATATATCTAGGTATTTTAAGTAATAGGAAACAGACAAATTTAGATACATCCATTTTCACTAAACTCGAATTAAACATTCGAACGCTTCAAACTATTTACAGTTATCCAAACAGAACTTGCTCTCCAATAATATAAATAAACGATTCACATCGATCGAATCTCCAAGTGGTTATTTTGTTGCTTTTATTATCTACCGACATCTGGCCGTCGCGTTCGCTTATGAAATATTATTGTATCCTAAACGGGTTTATAGACCTACCACGGGCTAACCGGGTCAGGTCCGCACTAAAAATAAAAGTATAAGCCGTTTTAATCCCGGGTTTGATGGCGTTTTTGCGGGAGACGGTGCGCGACCGCCTCCTTTCTCACATTTTGGCCTAAATTGTGAATTACTTCGTGACGCTCTGAGCTCGCGATGGGGTTTGAATATTACTTAGGCATTGGCGTTCAGACTCGACTCGATGGAATAATGATATTGAAAACACTACGCGATGAGAATTGATATTGAGGCCTGCGATATTTACCTAGTTGATTGGTATACAGCGGTGGATCTAGAAATTAATTTGTGCCAGTACCTCGGACGACTTGCGATATAGGTATATTCTTTATAAACACAATATGCTTGAACTTTCTTTGGTAAGTATCTAATATTATAAATGCGAGGTGTTACTTGCTTTGGCCTTATTTTAAGCAACACCGGAACAAAGATTTTTTCGAGGAGCAGGTTAATGAAATTTGTAAGCCAGTGAACTCGATGCAAAAAGCCAAGTTTCCACACAATGTATTTAGAGTTCAAACCCATACCCATTAAAATATAAATACACCCCTGCTTTAGCCACAAAATCTCCGTTACAAAAACCATTAAAAGAGACTGTTCAATGTCCTCATTACGACATCGCCGTCTGCGTCGTAAGGTCGTAATTCTGCAACTAAGCCTATCGTTCGTTACAGTGGGTGATTAATTTAAACAATTAATAATTCAGAAGCTAATTTACCTTCAAATCGCGGGGTGGGATATTATTCTAGTGGGGCGGTGTTGATCATTAGCCAAGATTATCCAAGTACAGCTCAGCACAAATGCGGGGGCAAGAATAATCAAATTGTTATGAACCGGTCCCGAGTGTCTCGAATTGAACCGCCGTGGAGGTAAACCCAGAAATTGCTAGATATTACGTTTACTTAAGCTCACGAATATCAAAGTATCTATATTATTACATGTGAACTGTCTAACCAGAGCTGGACATGAGCCTCCAAGACTGGAGGGGAACTAATAATATGTAAATTATAATGATATCGATAGCTCGTGATTTTGAATTTATATACAAATCTGTACCATCAGAAGCATCCTGGTAAACAGCATGATGAAAATTCATAGAAGTATTCTCAGTCAAAAATTAAAATTTGTCTTAGCAACCACGCTCCATCGCCTCCTAGTATCTCTCATAGTACCTAGTATCTACCACTCGCCATACTCCTCCACAGCCTACGACGTTATTTGTGGTAAAATGACGCCTTCCCTTTAAACCTGACTGCAACATCATCATAGTTTCCCAGCGTACGCGAAATACTCTGTATGTATGCCGAGACACGTGCCACTGGGCGCCCATTTTGTGTGCATAAATTTGTCAAAATCACTTAGTTATACGCGGCAGGCTGTGAGGAGCCCGAGTGCCCCGCTGGGATAGCGAGTTGATTGGCTCGAGTGCCAGCCACGTGTGAGCGAGCTGTCCCAGGGAGTACGGCCCGTTACACGCGTTTAGATAGGTAAGTTGCCGAGAGTTTTAGAAATAAATATGAATTCTTACTACAGACTAACAGTGTCGTAGTTGGAGTTAGATATTTAATGGTAATTCTTATATTATCATTCGCGGCCAGACCTCTGGGCACCTTTCAATGTTTTGGAGACCTTGGATGAGACAAATTTTTTTTCTGTAGGTTAAGTTCAGTTAGAGTAAAGTGCTGTTCTTAAACTGTTACCGTATTCGATGGTGTGTTTAAAATTATTTGGAACGAATTTATTAGCTCTGTACGTCCGACTGTCTGTTAATAGAGATTTTTTTCTTTGAATATTTTATTGGTGAATTGAGGTTAGGTAGATACCTAAAGTAAAAAGGTACTAAGTCCATGGGTAGCCTTACAACTTGAGCCTTTATTTTAACTAATACTTTTTTACAACGACATTGCACGGTTCAGCTCTATTCTTAATTAGCTGTTGCCCGGGATTTTGTCCCTGTTGACTAATTTCATATCGCAGTAAGTACCACTTAAGTTTATTTCTTTATGGAGTTAGACGGTAGTCTATGTCCTTGCCCAGGTTGCTATCTAACTGCTTGCTAAATTTTATGGAAATCTGTACAGCGATTTACGCGTGAAAACGTAAGTAACTGTACAGACAGATATTAGTTGTAGATTAATTAGGATTCAACCTCTTAGGAAGTGAAAGCAGGATGTTAAGCTGGAACTAATCATCATCATCATCGTCCTAGGGCTTATCCCGGCGTCTGCCAGGGTCCGCTTTCCTGCTCATTTATCTCCACTCTGCCCGGTCTTCAGCATCTTCGCGTCGTGGGCCGTTGGCTCAAGCATCCGACTCAGCGACGTCAATCCATCGCTTCTTGGATCGCCCACGGGGCCTCTTTCCGGTAGGTTCAGGCACTTATTACCCATGTGTCACTAAGGCTTACACAACACGTGACCAATCCAGCGCAAGTGAGCCCCCTCGATCTTATCTGCAATATCCCTCACCCCAAGGCTGCAGCATGCAAAATGAAAATGATCTACGCAGCATTTTCATTTTGTTGGCAAGCTGAAATTAATATTGAGATTAATTTATTTCAAACTTAAGGTGAGTGTTCCCCGATCAAACGTAGTTTATCGATCATATTTTCGGTATTACGCTTTAAAAGACCACAGTTTACATTCTGTAAACGCGATCGAGAAACCAATATCTGAGCCTGTGGTTTGTTAGGTTTTCGTTAAATATATCGTTCCAAATTTGCGCCGGGCTAGTAGGAAAACACTCCTTTTCAATGCTCTTCATTAAAAGATTTTGACATAAACATAGATAGTGAATATAGTATATTAAGAAGAACTTTCCCCATATTCCAAATTCTATATAAGTATCAATAATGTTCCCCATGCGATTAATGCACTGGACGGAAAGCTTGTACCTCGGTAGGTATGCACGTAAGTTGAGCATCGCTTTGCCATTTTTCTGCGACTTAGCTATCCAACATTTTTTAATAAGTATATTTTTCGAATTCTTTACCTGTGCCAATATTGCACAAAACTGCGCCAAAATATCGGGACACTCGTTACTAAAAAACCCGAAAAACATATTTTACATATTTAAAAGGATAGTATATACTTAAATATAATTTCACGCTCAGACTTCGATATGAACGTAGCGTATGTCCTTCTATTCCTCAGAGTTTTCATCTCTTATCATAAATTAAATTGTTAAAGATAAAAGCTAAAGAAATGCAAGCTAAATGTGAGGAGAAAGCATCTTACACGGGCTGATATCTTTGAGATTGATGAAAAGCAAATATAATTCGCATTGTGGAGGCCCAGCCTTTCAGTCAAGAAAAATATTCATACGAAAAAATATTCAGTAATCCAAGAAGATTAAAGATTACGCCTAGAATTTATTGTGTGGGGACGTGTAGGTACATGCAGGGGATTTATTTATAAATCTACATAGGTAGCTTGATCGGATTATGCTAAGTACATAGCTACAATGGCGGAGTAAAATATATAGGTAATATATAGGACTTACATTTTATACCAGGTACCTAACACCAGTACACCACTAGTAGTGGTAGTACTTGTACATAGTATTTTTTTATGTGGTAGGGTACCTACACTATCCCTATTTATTTTTGAACCGCTTGCCTCAAGGCAAGCGGTTCAAAAATAGCCCAAAATTAACTCAAGTTAATTTTGGGCATGAAAGGTTTAATATTTTGATGCATGACGCTGATTGTCCATATTTTTGGACGATTTGCTTTTGGCGTTGCCTATGTAATTTAATAGTATACATATTATACGCCAAGAGGATAAAGCAGTGTTTTCCGTTATGGGCGGCATATTGTTATGCAGAGTCCTGAGAGAAGCGAGGAGTTCAACCCGTTAATTTTTTTAAGACGTTATTAATAGAGATATTTAACTATAAAAATGACGAATTTGAGATGTCACAACGCGAGAATAGGCCACTTACGTGGGAAAAAAGTATTTCATAATTCATGCTGAAAATCAAAATAGAAACCCCCGTCTAGAGCCCCTGGGTGTAAGTGTAACATAATGTGTAGCCATAGCCTAACGAAAAATACTAAAGATGTGACGACTTGTCACTGACTAGTCGTGAAAGACGACTATTGACTATGGTCACATTGACGATTAGTCTGCTCTGTTCTTCACTTATAGTTATTAAGAGACAAAATCAAAATCATATTTAATTCTATGTATGAAATCCTTTTACTATCTGTAAACTATCTTATCAATTTCATTACATGATCTAAACGACGTTTAATTAGGTCAGGTAAGGTTAGGTTAGGTTAGTGCTCTTGCACTTACCCTAAACCTAAACTAAATGAAATTGACAGCACTATAATAGCAGGAGGAACAATGTGATTTCTGCTTGCACCTATGTGATTACCGATGCCATCTGAACTTCCCTAAAACAATGATCGACTAGTCGGCCAGTTGGCCAAAGTCATAATCGGCCCATCGCTAAAAAATCCCTAACATTGCTATATTACCTGCTTGCCGGCATCTACAATACTTACATACGTTATGTTACATCAAATAGTTACACCTGCATAAGCTAATATATGTCTATCCATTCTTACAGACATAAAATGTGTCGTAACTTTTTAAGTAGGTACTTACGTCAAAGAGATTTAAACACGATTTGAACCCACGGCGTAGGTGATAATCCTACAACTCGACGTTGATTGCATTGAAAGAAGAACTCTTGTGCCTACCACCATAGACAAAAAAAAAAAATGTATAGTCGACTGCAGAGATAACTGACCCCCTACCATACATTTAATATATGGTATATGGTCCAGTCACTCTGCAGCTGACTGTACAACTACCACTGCAATGCTGCAAAAATATGTAACTTTCTTATGGAGCAACATTTGAAACTGCTCATACCTAGATTTATAAGGTATGTAACTACGTGATTATACCTATACTTACATAGTTAATGGAATGTTTATTAAGACTTATAAAGTAGGTTACGAAACCAAATTGAAAATATTTAAACATGCTGGGGTAAAAATGAGAAGTATGGATGAACATATAGAGCGATATGTTTTGCTATTTCTTTCCATAGTATGAAACAAAGTCGCTTCCCGCCGTCTTTATCTATATACGCTTAGATCATTTAAACTTCGCGACGGATTTAAATGCAGTTTTGAATAATAGATAGAATCATACAAGAGAAAGGTTTATAAGCAACAAAAAAGGGTAAAATACGCGAACGAAGTCGGGTCCACTAATATTATTTAAAAGGTAAATGGGTAAGGTAAATCTCTAAAAAGTTTGGCCAACAACGTACTCAATCTATCTTGTTTGTATACCAAACTCTTTGCTTAGAACGGTTACCTGAAACTAGTTTGCGGTGGTACCGTGTGATTCAAAAGCTGCCTGCCGCCGTGACGTGGGCGCCTAGCAGTGACTGCTCCTCTTGTTGTCACATAAATCGTATTACCATGTCTCGCCAACACGATCTCAGTGATAAATTCTACTCTACACACATGGAGGTTTGTAACGCCGCCGCCCCGTAATCTAGACTGAGCGTTATAGCTCGCTACTAACAATGTAGATTTGAAACTAAGTTTCCGATTTATCCTTTAAGAAGGTTTAGTTATCTTGTGTCTATTGGTATTTACTACTAGATGTATGGACAAGATGCTATCAGGTGGATAGACGTAGGTCCTGTGCAATTGCCTGTGTGGTGACCGATAGAGTAAAATGTTAGCACCGTCCTCATCCATCGACTCATTGATTGGTGGTGTCGTAAAAGGCGACTAATGTCACTGAGGAAGAGCATCACCGTGAACTAGAAAGTAGGTAGCTGCATTTTTGTTGAGTATTTGAATACTACGATCTTTATTTAACCCGCCAGCTAAGCGTGGAGATTATGATTATGCCCTTCTCTAATGTGGAGGAGACTCAAGTCCACCAGTTAGACTGGGTTGGGCTGTTAATGTCACGTGTATAAGGACCTTATTTTATTGCGTACGGTAGGTAATTAATCGGAAAGTGTTCTTAAGATTAAAAAAGTGAAGTTCTTGAACCTACACCGTGCACTCACCACACAATATTTCCACGTAAATATTACGCTTAAGTCTAAAGTCCCCATTGTCCACGTCAATATATTCTTACCGATATTTTCCTCATGTGTAAAACGTGTTTGCATAAAGAACCAAACATAAAAAATAAAAGCTTACACAGGAATTGGTTTCGAAGGTTTCTCGGAACCAATCGTGGGACGGGCGCCGGTGCGTTTTGGCCTTTTATGTGACAACTCGTATCACTGCCTCCTCGCCTTTCCCCGTGTCTTGGCCTTGTCTGCTTGTCGGATAAACGTGAGGCCTTTCTAGCTACATTTACTATTATTTCTCAATACATGGGTCTACAAATTGTCTTAAAAATAAAATAAACTTAAGCCTCATTAGACTTGACGTTAGAAAGAACACAATTAACAATTCCAGAGCTTAACTTCTAAATTTACGCTAGCAGACACAAATACGAAAATAACTAGGTTTCAAATTAAGTTACGCGGAATTAGAATTCCTACAAACGTAAATTGTTTTATGCGTTTACCGTGTTGTTGTATTAGCAACAAAATTGTACGCTAAATTACGTAGGCCGCTAGTTATTTCTGTTATCTCACGATATGCATGTTGCACGCAAAATGACAGAACTTCGCGATAATAACATTTTAAGTGCGTCCAGGTTATTACATCACGGTGGGCAATAAATTGTTTAATGCAATTAGTGCCGCCATATCAATTAAGGGTGGATTTAATTATCGTGACTGCACCAGACCACGGCTGTCTGGGTCGGGCCCACGCGCCCATAAATTAGGGCCCCTGCCCAGTCGCGGACTCAGGTCTTCTGGACCTTTACTTCATGTCTAGATACGATGGGATCAAATTATCTTTACTAAAGATGAGGCCCTCTAACAGCTGCAGTCTTTCAGAGTGTATGAGGTCATCTAGGAAGACCGCACCCAACGAATCAAGTTTTTTTTCGTCATAGCAATTAAATAGAAAAAAACAGAATAAACTGTTCCAATAAATTGTATTCCCACACGACCAAAACGTATAAGATCGATTATTAGTTGCTTGTGTTTGGTTTGGCACAGCTGATAGATCGGCTTGGACCTTCCATCGACTATAGGTATATAGAACTGATCGAAGGATTGACCGGTGAAAGCTACAGATAAAACCAAACTGTATAGGCTTATTAACCCTTTATTTGTTAAGAGGTCCCGGGTTCGAATCCCGCTCCGGCCATGTACCAATAACTGTTTTCTGAGTTATGTACATTAGTTGAATACTAACCGATGCTCTTACTGTGAGGGAAAACATCGTGATGAAACCTGCACATTCAGGAGACTGGATGTGTAACCATGATCCAATCTGGTCAGGTTCCCCCGGTAGCAGGGTCATGGAGGTCAGATCGTAGTCGCTCTACTGTAATTGCCTGATCGTCAAATCCTGGATCATGGTGAAGGCGGACCCCGGGCCCTCGTCCTCGAGAGCACAACCGGGACATTAACGCTAAGATGATGATTTTTTTTCATAAAAATATAGAAAGGCATTTTAATCGGTCTTCCTATATTTTCAAATACTTAAATAAAAAAGTTTTTATTTGATAGTCATAATGGGTGATATTGTAGTGTTTTTTGTAATTGATTGTTAGTCTTCTTCTAACGTAATAAATGTTTAACATATCTAAAATTTCAATAAACTTTCTAAAACTTATACGAGGCCCAGATATGAAGCGTCCCTGTGCCTAGTTAGGTCTAGTGAATGCAATTGCCGGGGTATCCGATTGTGCAATCGATTGTGACCGATCGTGATCAGTCCATTTTTAATCGGGCCGAGTCGCGTTTCAGAACAATGCGCGCCGCCGTCCTGCCTTTAGAGATGGGTTACTAACTCAATTAAGCTCATTGTACCAACTCATAACTCAGGCGCAGCTCACTAGGTATTTCAAATTTTTCTACAAGTTACACTCACCGGATAGGTATTTGAGGTACCAAAGTTACGCCATGGCGTAAAAATGGATCACTTGTGGGCTCTAAACTGAAGCGCGCACTATAATATTATTTCTCCTATATAAATCAAATAAAATTTTATTATATTACTGTATTTTACTTTACTATAGTAGTAATCCTACAAATATTATATTTGCGAAAGTTTGTAAGGATGTATGTTTGAATGTATGTTACTCCTTCACGTAAAAACTACTGGACGTAATTAGATGAATAGCACATAGGTTATATTTTATTCCCAAATTCAATATGGTTCCGACGAGAACGTCTGGTCTGGATCGTTATAACCGAATGTTATGCATGCGAAGTCGCGGTCAAAAGCTAGTTTACCATATTTCGCTGAGTTTTTGAATAGGTAATGAAATATAAAAAAAACCCAATACCTTCCACGAAAAGACCTTTTTCAAGTATGAGTTAAGCTGAGCTTTGTGCCTACATTTCGCAGAAGTGACTTCGGAGAACTCAAAGTAATTTTTTAAACTATGAACTGTAATAGAAAATGCTTACAAAATGAGTTAACTCATCCGGCACAGGAACTCAACGCAGTATTTCCCAGCTCCACTGTTTTTATTCAGAAATTGCAACTCGGGAGCGAGATTTATGATCGCGCTACCGCCGATATATTTCGCGTGTTTATTCTGACGTGCTCGGCCTATGTCGGGCTCATTGATTTGGAGACCAACTACCAAACTGTGGTATACCTGTACGCGTACCAAATGAAACAACTTTATAACTTTAGTCGTAATTAATCCGTCAAAAGTTGTTTCTCCTCGCGTGCAGCAAGAGCATTCCTCTCTCAAGAGAATACTATGGTATAGATAGATTGATAAACACTTTATTGCTTATACAAAAACAGTTGCTCAGTTAAAATCAGTAAGAGACAGCTGAGCAAACTATGGTATCGCGTATGTGCTGTTAGTACGGTACAGTACAGATGTTAATACGAGCTACAACGCCTGTGTGGTAAGGCCTATAATTACAGTTGTCCCACAACAAGCCGACTTAGGCCTTGCCTTACTTAGAACACTCGCACGCCGAAAATGGACAGCGGCAATTAATATCTATTGTTAGACTTTTCAACTTCGCGGTCTCCAATCCGCCTGCCAAATGTAAAGCTTGCAGCAAAATCATTTTGGGTCAAATGTTGAGCTTGTGTCAAACCTGCGGGAGGCTGATTTCCGTCAGAGGATGTTGGTCGTGGTTATGTAGAGGACGTTATTAATGTTATCTACAGAAATAAAAAAAATGTACTTATTTAAATAAATATCTACGTATTTAGATTTCTATGGATAATACTTACCCCTCATTCTCGTGCTTTACATTTGTCTTTTTCTATTGTCATGTATTACGCTGTTGATAATGATAAGGAACCTTTTATTTGCATCTAAACAATACTATGAGATGAAGACTAATTGTAACAAATACACTTCTACATTGTTTTTATACCGCACCTATGTACTCGTACATAAAGTATAATTTTTAATATATTTTTTTATTTTTTGCCCATGGGTATGACAGCAGTGTCTCGCAGAGTAGAATTGCACCAATCCCACCACTATATAGGCGACATAAAAGGCGACTGTAGGACCTCCAAAGACCGGAAAATGTGCATATCAACGGCAATATCACGGAAGGTTGAAGGGGCCTGTCAAGACATGATTCTAAAATTAAAAATTACGACGACTCAAGAGCGAGAGACACTCTGTGCCCACCTAGTATCTACCTAGCCAGTAGATAATGTAAAAAATAAGGAAAGTAACTACTCATTTACCAATACTCTATGAAAAATCTTGAAATAAAATGTTCTGTATAGCTGTCAATCGAATTAATTAACAAAAAGCCATGCTCTTAAATGTTTGGTTAAAATCATGCCTTAATGAGCATAGATTTGACTATTATAATTATTATTTTACTTGCTAACTAATGATTAAAATTGTTAGAGAGAGACATGTAGCGCCCTCTGTGTGGTTCTGGCTGTAATGTTACAACGTTCGTGAAGCATGTGTCTGCTTTGCTGGCTGACCAACGCCATAGTACGAAATACGAATGGAGTTCGCAAGTTCCGAGCAAGCTAGCTCGATAACTCAGTGTTGCTTTCATAAGCCGGCCTACTTCATAAAATAATTTGAGACAGATGGCGCCTTGTTGCGAACAATATTCAAGCGACTGAAGAATCAGAAATTCTCAATACTTTTTCTTTGATTTGGCTCGTCATTAGATGATTACTAAAATATAATTAAATTCATTGGGTACTTTATTAGCAATGAGACGCATTTATGGCATTGCCTAATTTGTTTCGCGAGAAATGTTGGTCTTAGGCATGTTAGTTTGATTAGCGAGGTAGGTAATAATGGTATTGCTTACAATTTACTCTCTAATAAGTTCTAAGGAAAAGATAGCAGATTATTAATGTAACTCTCTTGTTGTTATTGTCTTTTGTTTGATTAGAAATATTTATATATTGAATAAGTTTGCACCGCAAATCTAAGTAAACCTGCAGTATTTTGTTACGTATCTGTATTAGTATCTATCAATACCAAAACTAACTTACAGATATACCAAAACTAAATTCATTTCTTAATTTTTTTTTCGTACCACTTAGGTGGCAAAAAAGGCAAGCAGTTACCCACGTGTTGCCGGCCCCATAAAAACCTTTACACCACTTTTTTTTTCTTTATTAAGGAAAACAAACAGCTTACAATATAAGAGAACTCCATGTTGTACTCTCCAGGTAATTCATTCCACAACCTAAGTGTGCGTGGGAGAAAGTTCCTTTGGAATCGCACTGTTCCCGTTAAGTTCGTTCAAACATTTTATACTTAGTAATAAGTACTTGCTGTCTTTTTCACGGCGAATAGAGCTAGGAATATTTAAAAATATTCGATGTTCGTGCGACGCACATCTAACGCCTTCTTTATTTTTTTACGAGATTTACGGGCAAAAATATGTAGTCGTTATTCTCAGTGTTTCTGCAAATGGTCGGGCTAGTTGCTGTAAAGCATACAGTTACAATAAGTAACGCCGTTTTCTTATGAAATCTGAAGTAGACGTCCTAATGTAAGTAATTGCAATAGACAAGTTAATAGTCGTAATTATTAGACATGCTTAGATATTATACTACTTACTAGTATTTTTCTATAATGTTTCGTCAGAGACAATGCCATATCTGTTATAAACCTCTGTCTGTCTTTTTTTTTATATTTCGGTTTGAAAATAGGGCGAATATCTCTATTATTTATGTAGTATTGTCAGTGGTGTTGTGGTTAAGTTTAACAAAATTATTTTTTATGATTGTTGGTGTCTTTTATTGTATTATAATAATCATAACATAATATGATAATAATTTGTATATGTATCTCATTAATTAAAGAAGCTGGTTGATACCTATGTGCAGAATGAATTAAATTAATATTAAGTAAAATAACTTAATGCGTTCATATTAAATGTGTGTTCCGGGTTTTCTACAGCTTACCTTTGTTTACGAGTAGCCCGATATTAAAAGTAGAGAGTAGCCTTTAAAATGTGTGATAGTAACCGCGATAATAGGTATAAAACTGAATGTATTGTTTAAGATTAGTAGATAATTTATTCAAATAAGTTTTTAAATGGATCTGCTCCGAATTGTAGAGACCACAGTGGGTACCTAAAAGCAGTCTAAAATAAATTAAAATTTCCGTTCAACTATTTTTGAAATTGTGTAATTCTCTTGTTTATAAACGTCCATAGTAACAGGTTAATGTAACACAGATATGTTAAATTATGTTAAGCACCTTATAATGATAATCAAAGTATTTTATTGCAAAACATTGCTGATTCAAATTCTCCGATCAGCAAAGTTCCAAGACGTTAATAAACAAGGAATCTTAAACAAGTTCAACCCAAAAGCAACTTATCTAAAGTACGTCTCAATAGAAAAAGACAAAAGTAGAGCACGACACTGGTAAGTATCATCAACAGAAATATAAATAAATTGCCTTATATATTCTACTATCCATAGATAACTAAAGAAGTATCTAGATTTATTTAGATTTCTATAGATAATACTTCTCGTTTATCGTGCTCTACATTTGTCTTTTTCTATTGAAAAGTACTTTAATTAAGATTTTCTTGTTGCGTACTCTATTAAGTGCACTGCTGGACTTGAGTCTCCTCCACGGCAATGGAGGTTTTTACCATAACCAATACGCTTGTCAGATCGCATTGTTTAAACACATAACAGGATAACCTTTTCTATCTACGGTGGTCATATAAACTCTTGTAAACTTAGCTTTAGTCTTCTCTACCAGACACCACATTGCATTGGTCATGCCAGCATTACCGCGTTACCGAAATAATAAGGCTTTCATCAATCTAATTACTTACTAAGTTAGATATTTCCACGGGAAGTAATTACGTAAATACTCTCTAAATAACTGTGCACCAATATAGGTACGGACGCAATATGACAGTTTCACTGGGTCGGTTTCTAATTATTTCAAAATTATTTTTGCTAGCATCCTACCTACCACAAAATTCTGAAATAATATGTAATAACAGTTCTATTCGATACTAAAAAGCAGTTTTAACTTAGGTAATAGAATGTGTTAACAGAATGTTGGTTTAATCGTGTTCTCACACTGCATTGCCAACACTTACCGGTTCAGTTGACGACTAATCTTCACGCGTGAACGCAATATACCTAGCTATGTGATTGTAATTTGTGTTTCAAGCTAAACCTACCTGCCACACTTGAGAACTAGATTTTAGAGACCTAGGTTACCTAAATGTCTGATTACTCAATATTAGTATCTATACCTCAGGTTAGTGATAAGTGATTCAGTCGTTAACATCCGGTCGGTCCATCTGGCCAGTCTGCCACGCAGAGGTCCCGGGTTCGATTCCCGGCCGAACAGATCGTGAAATGATTAATTTAATTTTTTTTGTATGGGTCTGGGAGTTAATATATAATAAGTATGTACTCAAAAGTACATAAGTAGTTTATCAGTAGTCTAGCACCCATAACACAAACTTTGCTTACTTTGGGGCTAGATGTCGCTGTGTGAATTGTCCAAACTTTTATTTAAATTTATTTATACCACCATTATTAGGAACAAAAGCAGCCAGCTAAGCAATGGGGCCAGTACTCACCAGTGCCTGTTCAGTGAGGCATGAAGGGAGCGGTGAGCCAAAAGGAAACCCAATACTCACGGAAGCCACTGTCAACTCATATCACCCAAGCGTGCCTAGTCTAGTACATTGGCGGGCGAATGACCGCCTATAGGAGGGGGTGAGCAACTTAGTTTGCGCTAAATACGGGCTCTACCTAAATGTAGAGTTATACAAATATGTCATTTTTACTCATAATACCCAAAGATATAAAAATTACATCTTTGGGAAGCTCTACATTTAGGTAGAGCTAGTATTTAGCGCATACTTAGTTGCTTTATTATTTATTTATTTCAGAGTTTTAACTATTTTATATTTTGATTAGATGAGAGGTAGGTATTCATTCAATTAATTGCGACTTGATTATTATTTATTTAAAACTTTATCGCAAATAATATGTCTTTATCGTAAATGTTTTCCGGTATTAGGAATTTACTTATAACTTCATTAATGTATATTTGTTAAAGAAAGCCTCATCGAAAAGTGTTTAGTTGTTATAGCACAGTACCAGCTATGGACGTAGTGGACTAGTTCAAAGTTTAACAAACTAATAAATTGAGCGGCCTATTAGTGCTTCCTCTAAGTCGTCGGGCCCATTGGTTCTTAGACCGTTTGAACTGTTCGGCATTCTATTCGTAACCAAATTATGCACCTATCTGTCACACTTATGATATCTAGTATTTTGGGAGAAGAGATAAGCAGATCTGTCGCAATGAACGATAAGTAGAACGGTAAAAAATTCGACCCGTGCTTAGTAGTGACAATATAAATAACCGGCAGACGTAGAATAGTTCCGAAATTATTTTTCTTCCTTTCATAATATACAAAATAATACGGAATACAACAATACATAAACGTACATGGATACAATATAAAAAATGTAATAGGATTTCTCGAAGCAAACATAACAACAAATCTAAGCCTAAATCCAGAAGAACTAGTTTAAAGGCAAAATAGATTTTTATTCAAATTTCGATCAAAACAAATAAGTAGTCAAGTAGGTGCGTTAGTTTGTGGCCCAGCAACTTGTTCTACCGGCCAAAACCTAGAGGCGTGTCATAAGTCAGCCCATTTCTTGGCCGACACACGTGCCCATGTGTGGCTTCCTTACAATCAATTGATAGCGTTGTTACGACTGGATATAGGATACCTTTTAGCGTCGCTAAAATCGTAATGGGCTATATCGACGTATCTTGTTTATTTGTGATGTTATAGGGAACTTTTAAAATGAATTACTTTCACGAAATAGTGAACTAATTCGTTTGTAGTTATACGGATGTTTGTTTGTGTATGGTGATAGTGACCTTAAATACAATCGCACACAAAAAGGAGTATCTGTCTCTAGTAACAAGCAGTCCATTGAAGTGTTTTGGGATATGAAATTGAATAATGAGTCCTAAGTATGGAGCGACTGACGTGAATGACAAATTAGTGGACAACGCTGCAGAAGTATATCCAGACACTGTTGCCAGGTAGGAAATAATGCTTTCATTCAATTAAATGTTTTATTAGTAAGTAAGACTTTCGTAATTTTATTAAACAATTTTCGTCGTTCAAATAAAATTTTTTTGTTGACCACATAAACATACTTTAATTAACATAAGATACATGCGAAACAAACCAGAATGGATGTCTTTCAATTAGGTAGACTGTATACATATAGTTATACCTATGTCGATAACTTTTTTAATTGAAATATCTAGGTTTAAGTTGTCTATAAGATGAATTCTTCCATTCTCCTTCAGTTCTCTAACATCGCTTTCACACAGGGCGGCTTGCATCAAATTCTTAAACGCATTTAAGCTGATAGTAAAACAAAACACTTCCTTCCTAAACGTGTTTAAGTATTTGGTGCACGTCGGGCTTATAGTGCCTACAGTTTGGTTTAATAAATTAATTGCCTTATACAGACGCTACACCTCCAGATATATGCAGCGACGTTTCTTAATTTCTCGTTTTCAACACTTTCTCCAGCGTGAATATAGCAATGACCTCCTTTATTGTGGAAGAGGCTCAAGTCCAACGGTGGACTGTCAGGGATTGTTGATGTGAATTAATGGTTATGTACCTATACCTGGATAGGACATTTTATTCTGTAAAGTTGTAACTTTATTTAGCTACATAAACCTTTAATCTACTTAAAGATTTCTTTTATTTCTCTCTTATTTTATTGCAGCTTTAATTTTCTTTATTTAGCTTATTTATCTATACATGCATGAATCGTAGATGTTATGGGCGCCAGTTACCGCTTACCATCAGGTAGGCTGTCTGCTCGTTTGTCACTGTGTATAATAAAAAAATAAGCTTGGATTAGATTGGTAGCGTTTCTCCTAACGACGTTCATATTTGGAATGGATTGAGGATTGGATGGGAATTTGGATGTGGAATGAGCTCCCAGCCACGGTGTTTCCTTTGGTCTATGACATGGGATCGTTAAAGAGGTATATTAGAGGTCTCCTTAGAGGCGGGCAACGCATTGGTAGCACCCCTGGTGATGCTGATGTCCATAGGCGGCGGTGACCACTTTCCATCAGGTGGCCCGCATGCCTGTTTGTCTGCCGGATAACATACAAAATAAAAAAAAATAAAAAAAATTGTCTAACTTAAGTATAGAATTAAAATGACAACTACATTGTCGCTCTATTATATTAAGTACCATCTATACCTATAAATTAATGGCTTAAAAATACCATTCGAAAATTTACACGTAAACTAGAATAACGTAAAAATGTCCTATATAGATAAGACCTAGATAGTTTAGTTCAGTTCTGTTTCGCTAGCCCTTAGCTAAACTACATCTAGTTGTTAGAGTAAGAAAGTAAGTAGTACTTAAGAGTAAGAAAGAGTGTAAAGTTACTGTAAATTCTATCTAAGTCAAAAATTCAAAAATTAGTAAGTAAATACTTGCAGTTGTGATCAATAAATATGAATTATGTTTGGTAAGTGGGTTTAATTTATTAAAACATTATTAATTAGCTAACATGAGTTTCTGAACATGAAAGTAAGTTTGTAATTTATATTTATATTAGTCTGAATAATCCTGGACAAAGGGAAGTAAGTTCCGAAATAATAAAAATTTCAAAGCAATCTTTTATCGCGCGTTCTATTTTAACTGTATACCATCAATGAATCAGAGTAATCTACCAGTAGGCATACACATCAAACAAGCCCAAACAATACACCTCCTAAATTACGTACGATAGGTTTATCCTGCGTAGTTTAGGAGTTCCTATGACCACCTTCCGGCTTCCTCATAAGACCTTGGACACCTCACAGAATTACAGTTTTTGTCGTTACAAAACAAACGAACCCATGGACGACGGATTTACTATGTATAGTCTCCATCATCAGATCAGCTCGATGGTACAAGAAGGTACCTTTTGATTTATTTTATTCCTGACTAGGTGTAGGCACATTAGTAGATAGTCGCAAAAAGATTGCGCGCGTCGCGCTGTTCGCAATAAATAAATTCAAATTGAATGTACCAATGTTGTTTGTTTAGCGTATAAACTTTATTTAATATAATAAACTTTGTTCATTTTTGGTTTGGCGGCGCAAACCTTGGTAACTTAGAGAAGTCGATATTGTTATTTCTGTTTTCCAAGCGGTAGGGAACCTGACGAGTTCGATGTTTGGGGTCATTGACTTCTTGCAAAATTCGTTTTTAATTTTGACTTGAGTTCAACCAATTAGTAGAAACTGACAAAGCTTTTTCATTCATTTTGATCTTCTACATAGCATCCAAGGCTCCGTAGAACAACCATTTTTAAATTTCTTTTGGGGAAGCACTCTGAACCTAGTTACTACATTATCTTTTTTCACTCCAGCACGCTCCCTTATTATAGTCCTTATTCCATTAACTTAGACCCCGGGCCCTCGTGTTCGAGAGCACAACCGGGACATTAACGCCAAGATGATGATGATGATAGATTTATTTTGAATGTGCAAGGATAAGGAACCCATTGTTTTTTTTAAGCAAAATACAGTTAATTGGGGAATTTTCTAAAAAAAACTTTAAAGTTGTTTAAGCTGTAAAATAAATTATTTTCAGAGTGGTAATGCACATAAGCTGTTGTTCTGTACAATAAAAAAAACTTCGACGCCTAAACCGACATGTAGGTAGTTAAACATTTACTCACATCAACCCCTCATATTGTTTCCAGCGAGCCGTTCAGCAGGCGGAGATGGTGGCGACTCTGGAGGCCCTGGCGCGTCGGCCAGAGCGCCATCTTCGGCCTCGGCCACATGTACAACGACCTCTGCGCCGCCATGTGGTTCTCCTACATGCTGCTCTTCTTGCAAGTAGTGCTGCAGATGAAGCCAGCGCTGGCTGGAGTCATGCTCCTCCTAGGTTAGTAGGCAAGAAAACATATTTAAAAAAGTTGAGTTGGAATATCGGAACCGAAAATGTATGGGTTCATTTGATGACCTGAGTGGTTCAGTTGGTTAACATTGGTTGGTCTGCCACGCAGAAGTCCCGGGTTTGATTCCCGGCCGGGCAAAATTTCTGTTTGGGTCTGGGTGTTGTATGTATAATAAGTAAGTAGTTTATCAATTTTCCGGCACCCTTAACACAAGCTTTGCTTACTTTGAGGCCTAGATAGCGCTGTGTGAATTGTCACAAGCATATTTTAGTATTTATTAGGAAGCTCAAAGACACAAAGAAGTAAGAGCGCAATGGAACGAGCCGTGCTCGGAGTATCCTACACGACAAGATGAGAAATTATGATATCCGTAACAGAACTAAAATCACGTACATACCGGCAGTGGGCAGGCAGGCAGGCCACAAAGTCGCAGAATCGATGACCGATGGTGCGGAAAGGTCTAGTGGCGACCACGTACGGGGTAGACCACGTATACGCTACGGTGGGAAGGCTTAGGAGAAGGCCTATGTATGGCAGTGGACGTTCTGTGGCTGCGATGATGATGATGACATTTATATCCTGCAGAACGTTAAAATAAAAAATAGCAAAGTAGAGCACGTTGTCCAAAATGTAAATAAATCGACTTATTTATACAAATATAGATTCTTCTTTATATTTTTGTGGATTAAAATTATTGACATTAAAAAGTAAATTTATTTAGATGTCTGTAGATAGATAATACTTACCGAAAATGTATCTACTCTACTTTTGCTATTTACTATTCAAATGTTCTTTTCGGACGTCCCTACAAGCAGAGAAAAAATGTAAAGCAAAATATGGTATGGTACCTATATATAAACTTTAGATAGTACGTAATGTACTATGTAAAGCTACCTTATTGTTTATTCTATTCTCAGCCCCCCCCCCCCTACTCGAAGACTAACGGAGACGGTTGACTGAAAGTTTAGTGTCAATAGTTCTGTGTTCGAATTTCAGTTCGGAAACCGCATGAAAATCCATTGTAGTTTAGATGCAGCCATTTTTTCAAAATGTTAATCAATTTCAAATGTTATGTTAAATGATAATAATTTATTATGGCTGGTTTATTTATTTGTAATTGATACTCACATACCCACATAACGTCAAACCTTTTCCACATTCATTTATACAATTTTCTTATATATTAATTTCTATATAAATTTCCAGGTCAAGTTGTGGACGCTCTGGCTACTCCCATCGTAGGCGTGCTGGCAGACAAATATAGTACAAAGAAACGATGGCATTTGACAGGTAACAAACATGTGTAGGCATCCCATGTTATGAATGAGCCCTAGTACTAGTTGCAATTACTTACATAACATGGAAATGATATTTCACCTTTGATCTGATACACAATTCCAAATACAATAGGCTATCATCATTCATTACCTACGAGTACATTGCCAACACGCAGAATTTAGGTGTTTAGTATACCTAAAGTAATTTAAGTACCTATTTTACCCTGCATGAACAATAGTAACCCTGCTTGTTATCATTCTTAAAAATAACTATATATGCTTACCTACTCATCACTTGTCTTTAATTTTTTTGTTTGAATTGAAATGGTCATTCTGCTTATTACTCGTTATATGTAGCGTTAAAAATGAAAATTAACAGCACTGTCTGTTAATTTTCTGATGGAAATAGAATCGTTAATGTTTTATGATTCAGTGATAAATAACTCACCCCTACAGAATCGCAGGTGCTATTTCATTTCGACGATATAGGTGAAATGCTACAAATACTTACATAAGTAATTGAAAATTACACGCAAACAATGCCAACATGTTGGTTGAAGGCTGAACAGGGTGGCGATGCTGCCTCCCCTCCTTATTCATACAGATTCCTCCTCGATGATGTCCTATCAGCTATAATATTCAAACCACCTAGTTAAATTATTCATCCAAAGCCAATTAAACATGGAACCGATCTTGATCGGCTTAAACTACCCGTAGGTATTTTTTATTATTCGTAAAAGTACTTACCCACGCAACAACTGCAACCGTCTTCTACTGACATTGCAGGAAGCATCCTGGTTACGTGCACTTTCCCCATGCTCTTCGTCCGGTGCTGGGGCTGCTGGATGGCGGCAGACAACACCTTCATCAGCTGGTGGATGCCGCTCTACTACGCCGTATTGATAGTCTTCTTCCAGATTGGCTGGGCCATCGTCCAGATCTCACACCTGGCTATGATCCCAGCCATTTCAGACAGCTTGCAAGTGCGCTCGGAGTTAACCTCGATAAGGTGAAATTTTTAGCATCATATTTGAAATTCCTGGCTAATTAGAATACCCCATACCCAAATAGTTATTGTAATACATGAAATTGCAGACAATCTCGCTAAGACTGGTAGTACTACCACAACATAAGGTCTAGAACCATTCTGTGGCGTACCGAAAAGCCATGTCAAAGTGACCCTTCAGATAAACCGCAAAGATATATAATTAGAGCACTCGAATAATAATCCGGGCCTAACACATTCTAAGGCATTAGTCAAAGGGGCGGCATGCCAAAGAAGTATTATATTTTATTATTAAATATTCATGCACAAAATAGTATCTACAATGGCAGACTTAAAGCTAAAATAGCCTTATCTAACAGTCAACCAGGAAATAATGGGTAGGTAAATAAAAAGGTAGGCGGTGCAAGAGAAGCTACTAGGCAAAATGGAGGAGGGGAACCGTTTATGCAAATATAACCGAACCAGAGATAAATGTACAGATAAATAGATAGATAACTGAAAATAAATTAATATAAATATAATAAAGCTAGAAATAAACATGAGTGAGTTGGTAAGATAGCAAGAATACATAACCATATAAATACTACACGAGCTTCTGAAAGCTATAGGCATTAGCACTGAACTGTAAGTAAGAGGCGATCACAATAGATCACTAATGGTCAACAATAGTAGGACTTGGCGATAATGTAGGTTTTGCTCTCACGCACGAGGGCCTTGGTTCCGGCTTGACCCCCATACCTACACTTAGGTACATATTCCTTGCTAATTGTTTTCAGGTACATGGCCTCAGTAGTTTCAAGCCTGATGGTTTATGTAATAACTTGGGTTGTGTTAAGAGCCACGAATTACAGCATTTTTATTGGACCAACAGATGATTATAAATTCAGAGTAAGTTCGATAATCCATTTGAAAACCCATAAATCTACAAAAACCGCTACAATATCGTTAACTTACCTAATTCCAATATTCATTTGTTACAGGACGTGTCATTAATAATTTCCAGTATCGGCATTGGAGCTTATGTATTATTTCACATATTTTTTTATTTAAATCCTGTCAAAAATACATCAAAAGTCAATGGTCATACAGTTAATTCAGCGACACCTATACTCGAGGATAGTGCGCCTTTGAAACTAGACTCGAAATCCAAAATTATGTTTTTCCTAAAGAACCCCTTATTATATCAGACGAGTTTATTGTAAGTATAGTTTGCATTCTTAATACTATTAAAAATTAATCCAAGCTCATTTAGTTGCGCATTAAAACGCAATGATTAATTATGTTAATCTAGTTCCATTTACATATGGTTGTGAATTTTGTTTCAGATATGTATTCTCTCGTCTGTACTGGGCTCTATGCTTGGTTTACGTGCCCCTGTTTTTAGAAGAACGCCTTTCCGTAAATCCTACGGCAGGGTCAGAACTCCTGGCGAGTGTACCGCTCATTTTGTATATTTCATCATTTTTCTTTTCGCTTATACTGAAAAGTAAAATCAGCAGTTGTGGAAATCAGGTAATGTTGTAATCCATATTATCTTATAACGAGTATCGAGCGGGAATCATTCGTCTTGATACTCCACATAAAAAAATTCCATTGGCAAATATAATTACTTTGAAGTTATAAGTACTACTTACTATGAGGTACCTCTACCTATTATTTAGGAACACTCCTAATTAAAGGTAACGATAAGAATAAGCTAATGTGTACTATATGTGTTTTTTCAGGTGGCATATTTAATAGGAAGCTTCATGAGCTTCACAAGCTGTGTGTGGATAGCGTTATCTATAGATCCACAAGCTAGTATTATCCAAATATATTTAGTGGCAACTTTAATAGGTAGGTACCTATTGTACTTAATTTTACTCGGATAAAATAAAATGCTCTTGAAGCGATCTACTGCTATTGGTTGATCAGTAATAAGTAACAAAACAAGAAGTAAATGAAAAAATGCCCTTGGGTCGACTAGTAAAACTACTAGCACTAAATGACTTTCTATCACCATTCACCATCGACGACCTGAGTGGTTCAGTTGGTTATGCCGAGGTCCCGTGTTCGATTCCCGGCCGAGCAGAAACTGAAATTATGAATTTTAATATCTGTTACGGGTCTGGATGTAGTATGTATAATGAGTACCTATGCACTTGAAAAAAGTTACTTAATACTTATTATCATAACACAAGTTATTATTACAACACAAGCTTTGCTTACTTTGGGGCTAGATGGCGCTGTGTGAATTTGTCCAAGAATATTTTTTTATATTTTATTTTTTGTAAATGTGCTCTAATTTTTTCTATTTTAACCCTCAGGTGCAGGCAGCGCGATAACGCTAGTATCCAGCCTTTGCATCACAGCGGACTTGATTGGTCCACATTCGCATCAAGGAGCAGCTATTTACTCTATTGTAACTTTCGCTGACAAATTGGTAACAGGAATAGCTGTTGTTACTATAGAAAATTAGTAAGTATTTAAGAAGGTAACATGTTAACTCACGTGATAAGAAACCCTACAGAGTGAACTTGAGCCTCTTTCACTCCGCTGGGAACTTTTTTACTCAGTGACAAACAAGGCAGCCCACCTGATGGGAAGCGGTATCTGTCGCCCATAATATCTAGATTTCACGTGTTTAAAAGGGTTAGTTTAGTATTCTGGGCTTAGGTTTCAATTTTCATGCATCAAAAATGTTCGCAGGTTGTCACTGTAAGGGCTAAACTAAGATCACCTGCCTGCCTCTTGCATGTAGGTAATTGCGCTGGCTACCTTATCCATCAAACCGGAACACAACAATGCAAACATTGTTGCTTGGCCGGAGAAATAAAGAGACAGGTGGTATGGTACTCTACCCAGGCGGACCCCAGGCTTGACAGAGTACCTCCTACCACTGGTAGAACCGCATTTGTACAGATATCCTGTCAAACACTACAATATTACAAACAAAACTTATGATGTCTTAATTACAATTTAGATAGTAATATCAAAGTCGATTAAAAACTACAATTTTTTCAGCAAATGCGACGACGCGTTGGACTGCCCTCAATATTACAGAGGGGTCCTGACTTACGCTTGTGGAGGCAGCGCATTTTTGGGCATACTTTCCCTATCGCTGACTAAGTTCCTTGCAAGGAGGAAAGAAACTATTTAATTGCATTTTGCCAAAATCTTAACAGAAGCTAGAAGATAATTTCTGAGTTTAAAGTGGTGTTTATAGCGTACCTTTTTCTTTCTTTCTTTTTAAGCTGGAAAGCAGGCATTATTTAGTAACCCTTGCTTGCACGCAATCTTGCATTGTAATTCTACCGGATTTGGCCTGCTTGCTTCTAGCAAGCTGAAAGAAATTTAACATAAAGGAAGTTTTGCTAAGAAATAAATTGTTGTCTGGATTGTAAAAGTTAGTATACCTACTTAGCGGACGTATTGCAATGGTAGGTACGATCTCGCAAGCCCTTCGCCCGCCTACGAAACCAATTCTACGTAACCAGTTACGTACGGAGAATTATTTTTCTTGTTACAAAACTAGTTACCTACCTACTTATTAAGATTTTTTCTTCATATGTACCTACGAAATAAGTGTCGTAAAAATTCCAATATTCAGGCGACTGAATGTGTAACCATGACCCAATCTGGTCCGGTTCCACTGGTATCAGGGTAACGGAGATCAAATGGCAGTCGCTCCACTAATATATGATCCGCTAAATCCTGGATCAAGGCGGACCCCGGGCCCTCGTGCGCGTGAGCACAACCGGGACATTGATGCCAAAATTATTATTTTAATAGTTCCAATATTACAAAGTTAAATACTCTTTCCTAACATGAGTGGCTGACTAAAATCGCACTGGTTGGGTCTCGGGCAACGGTTTACAGAGGGAAGATGCTCGTGGAGGAGCGAAACATGTGTCGAGGCGAGGTTTAACGGTGATACTGTAGTGGTGGTAGTCCTTGTCATGGACGGCCGGTAAGTAGTAGACGGCCTACGGCAGAACGTTGCGAACCCTCTATGTCGGTGGACCTTAAAAAGCCAAGAGTTCAAGCAGGCAGCCGAAGCCCTTGATTGGAGCGCAAACAGCGAAACCACTACTGAGCTCTGGTGCCATGTTCGATGTTGTCATCTTCAGCTTGGACGAATAGTAGGTACCTACCCGGCAAGTTGAATGGAACCCAAAAAATTTACAAGGACAAGTTTACATACTCGTATACTCAAATCTTTTCTACTGATCCGATTTTAATGAAACAAAGCTCGATTAAACTGGTTTTTAAATACAGAAAACCGTATCCAAATCGGTCCATCCGTCCACACAAAGCCACAGAAACACATTAGACTCATAACACTGTAAAATGAAATAGGTACAATCAAATACATAATTTTAAAATCACATTTGTAGTTTTATTGTAGGTCTAAACACATTCATAAAAGGATCACAGGTATACATATTATTATTTTCTCTATTACCAATATGTGCATACAAATATTGCATTTGGTATTTAATTTTCGCCTTTTCACATTGTCTAAACATTAGTTTCCGTGCATTCTCAGACATGCAAGCATAAATATAAAAGTGATACATATTTCTACATTCCTTAATTATTACACCAGGATCAGTCTTATTATTAAACTCATTGGAATCATCATGAATAATAACATTTTCTAAAGTTTTACACTTGGCCAATGAGGATAATAATAAATTGAAATTAATTCTTTTGTCAACTATTCTGATATTTTTCAAACTACTACTAAACTGGATAAAGTTGGCAATTAACAATGAACAAGGAGTTGATGACGCATTAGTGGCTTCTACATTTAGAGTTACAAGATTTCTACAGAAATTAAATAGTATGCTGAAAAAATCTTTACTGTAAAGAAGATGCCCAGCTAAATTTAAATATGTCAGTTTAACTAAAAATTGAGAAGATGTCGATAAAGTTATAGGACGCCTAAAATATAAATCATCATTCTTTATTTTCAGCTGTACTTTGTTTTCGTGCTCAAATAATTCATCATAATTTAACAACATATTTTTTACTACTTTTCTCTTTACTGGTGGCTCATAATTATCATTAATATTTTTTGAGTCACCTAATTTTACAATAAAATAACTATTTCCACCATCTAATCTGTCATGGTTGTATTTCTTAATTTTATTTGGGAAATATTGGTTTAGAGACTTTAGTAAATTTGAGAAAAACTTGTCATCAAAAATAAATTCTCTTTTCCAAACCATTGAGATATTGGTAATACCATCTTTAACATCCTCTACTACATTTATAATACGTTTTGTTTCTAATCCATAATTTACTTTTATGAATTCATCAAATGAGATTGAACAATGTACAACATACTCATCTGATTTTAGTATAGTGATTATCAAGTATTCCAAGTGCATATTTACAACATATTTTAACAATTTCTTTTGAATACATGTTAAATCATGTGTACCGTCCATAGAATTTAAGACATAGACATAAAATTGTTTAAAATTTGGTACATCACTTACAAATTTTTTTAGATGCTGTATGCTAACCGTATGCCCATTCGTTTCTGTTAGGGTAAATGTTAATCTCTTTAAAGTTGCATATTCTAAGATATAGGATGGCAATCCAGATATCATTAAATTCTCAATTGATCCAACAAAATGCACGTTTTCCAAATTTTTGAATGTGTTTTGTAATTTATCTAATAGTTCTGGAGATACATTTATATCATGAAAAATAAAATTAACAGCAAAATTCCGTAATGTTGGACAAACCAATTCAAGCCCTACTAAGTCACACATATTAATTTTAGTATATGAGATGTTGAGTGTTCTCAAATTTTTCAGTTTTTTTAGGGACGGCATCAGAATACTTTTTGTCAAGTCTGAAACGCCACACATATTGAGCTCGTGTAAATGTCTAGATATGTCAATAAAAAAATGTGATTTCAGCATGTCTCTAGTAGCTAATGTACTTAAACACATATTACATACTCTAGTAACTCCATTCATGCACACAATATTTCTGATATATTTGCATGTATTATACAAATTAATAATAGACTTTGTGTCAAGGAGTTTTATTACAATTATAAGAACTTCCTCAGGTAAATTAAATAAATGCATCTTATAAATATCAGTTCAACGGGTGTTGCACTTTCAAAATGGTTTATTTCTTGTTCATTGCCTTGCTTTCCTGAAACAAATATTTTGATATGATTATTTGTTAAGGTCTATTTGTTATTTGTTAGGTTTGGTTATCAAGGAGGAAGCAGCTATGTACATTAGTTGAGCACTAACCGATGCTCTTACGGTGAGGGAAAACATTGTGATGAAACCTGCACATTCAGGCATCTGAATGTGTAACCATGATCCAATCTGGTCAGGTTCCCCTGGTAGCATGGTCACGGAGTCAGATGGCAGTTGCTCCACTGTAATTACCTGATTGGCAAATCCTGGATCATGGTCAAGGCGGACCCCGGGCCCTCGTGTGCGACCGGGACATTAATGCACAGATGATGATGATGATGATCAAGGAAGAAGGAGAAGGTGGAGGAGCATTTTCTTTTTTGCTGCCAGAGCAATGTATCTCTACATAGGCAATGTCTATAGGCAGCAGTGACCACTTTCCATACAGGCAGGCTTGCCTGTTTGTTCACCATATTAAAAAATCATTAACACGATAGTCTCAATGACGTAATGTTAGGTCAACCTCGTAAGCGAGTAGTACCGAGTTTGATCCCAGTGTTGGCATGTATATGTCACCACTGGTTGGTTAAATTTAGCTGGTTTGTAAAATAGCTACTTTTCATTATTATAAAAAGTATTAATAAGTTGAATGGAGAACCAAATTTATGAACTTTAAAAGTAACATCTAACAAAGTAAAGAACTCGTACATTGATCTAAGTTTATGAAAGTCCTCTATTTATTTACACAATGCTGATCTAAGCTAACCAATTTGTAACTGAATGCAGACTATTATTATTGTGTGAAGTCATTTAGCTCCACAAAGTGAGGTCATGGTGGTTTGTTAGACATTACTTTCATTCATAGGTAACAATTTTGAATTCCGTTCTATTGAATAATTCATTAACAGTGTGACCTTTTAACTATACCGCTGCGACATATTACCAATGACTTTTTCTGAGTTACACTAACCAATGCTCTACAGTGAGGGAAAACATCATGAGGGAACCTCCACAAGCCAGGCCAGTAGTTAGTAAAGGTTTGAATTTTCACGAAACTAAATAAACATAATAAATAAAATTAAAAACTTATGTATCTAACTTACGAAGTCAACTGGTCTTTATGTACGTTATGTGCGGGTCTCCCTCCGGTAGTATATTATCTTCTCTCTGTGTACGGGTGAATGTAAAGAGTAAACAAACAGTAAGTGGTGTGTGCCGTCTGTTCAAGGAGCATTTCGCAATAAATTTTTTAGATAACGAAAAAGATATTAGGTACCTAGGTAATTTAATACCACAAATTCACAATTTCAGACACGTGCACACAACACAACAACAACCTTTGTTGTCTCTCCTGGCTTGCTGAATCCTTTTTTTCAATATTCTTTAATAAGTCAAAAATGGTCAAAATCAAGCCTTCCTTGCATTATTTTACAGTATTTTGCGGCAAGAATGGCAAAGTGACCGGCTCCACAGCAATATTTTGCATATCAGAGTTCAACGGCAAGAAGGTACGAAATAGTACGATGGGGAGCAGAGTATGCCAACGGTACGACACATAAACACATTGTCAAATAGTACGTAAATCGATCGTACCAAACAAAAGGCACGATCTGGCAACGCTGCTCAAAATTCTCAAAAAAAAATCAAACAAAAAGTGTCAAACCAAGAGGATAAAACACC
The DNA here is from genome assembly GCA_907269095.1 of Blastobasis adustella. Lineage (NCBI taxonomy): Eukaryota > Metazoa > Arthropoda > Insecta > Lepidoptera > Blastobasidae > Blastobasis > Blastobasis adustella. Next base: position 8,796,173 of record OU026123.1, on the reverse strand, counting down.
ACGTGTCAAAAAGCAAAACCAAAGAGTATATAATAAACGCTAGCACGGTGCACGCATTGGCTAAAACTTGTAAGTGTCAGGATCGCGGGTTGAATCCCCCCGGGTCCGCCAGTCTCGCAAGTACGCCGCCATCTTGATCCAATATATGACCACAATTCCACAGACATAAATATATAAACATTTTTCTCTATGCACAATTAATTCATAATTCAAACAAGCTCTATTTCAATAGCGCCTACCGTAGAGGGAGAATAACATAGTAATGACAAGCTAATAATAATACAATGCATAAACGAGATCACAACATACAAAATCTGCTAGGAATGAAAAGGACAAAGATATTTCTTTTTACCCTTGTCAGAATATCAACTTTGTTTGTTGGTCGCAATGAAGACTGCAACCAACAATCGCTAATCGACCAAATTGGGAATAAGTTAAGAAAAGCTTCAGTCCGGCACTTTATGATATAGGGGGACCAACGGATCAGGGACTTGGGTTACTTTGACTTTTGCGAAAATATGAGTACCTATACTAAAGTTATTTTACTGGCAATAATAGACGAAAAAAAGGAAATGTACCTCGACATTTTTAAAAAGCCTAAAGCCTTTACCACCGTTTTTGTCGTTGTATACCTTCTAAAATTAGTTGGTTTAAACAGGAAAGAAAAGGAATAACTATTGTGACAATGTCACTACGAAAGCAACCAAGCAATGTACCAACCATAGAGAAAAAATTTATGTCTGTGGTACCAACACAATTTCGACAAGTAATAATATTATCATCGTGAGTATTTTTCGAGATTCGCGGTATCCGAATAAGGTCGAGGGGGCTCGCCTGCGGTGGTATTTATTTACTTATTTAGGACAACCAACAAGATTTACACTAACAAAAGTAATAGCGTCTTACAGCTAAAAATATAGTCACGTGTTGCGTACAACCCAGGGATACGTGGGGAAAAGGTGCTTGAACCTGCCGGTATCACGAAAGAGGCGTGGGCGGCTCAAGAACCCATGGATTGCCATCGCTGAGTCGGATGCGAAAGCCAATGGTTTACGACGCGAGAATGGCATAGACCGGGCTAAGTGGAGAAGAATGTGTTTTTTTATACCACTAAGGTGGCGAACAAGCTTACGGCCCGTCTGATGGTAAACAGTCACCATGTGTAGAAAAGCGAACCCTGGCAGAGTCCGGGATAAGCGCTATGACGATGTAGAATAAAAGTTAAAAAAAAAATTGATATTTTATTGTCACCAATAATGTCGATAGGTATCGACATTCTTTGAACCCTAATATTGCTTTGATGTTTATCGTAACGTCCATGGTTTCATTCCCGTTATCCCCCAAATGGAGGACAACGAAAATTTTATTTTTAATATAATTGATTTTATTAAGAAAACTTAAGTGCTCTTAAGATTAGAAAGAACTCGAATGTTGTTTAATTTAATTACGTAAAGAATGTAAATGTAACTCAAGTTCATACAACGTAGCACAATGGCACTTAAGTTTTCTAAAGAAAACGAATTGGGTTTAGCATTTGGGGGACAACGATACTAAAATTGCCGTTGTCCCCCATTCGAGGGATAATATTTCGTGGACAACGGGAATGAGCCCCGTTCATGCATTCCTGTCGATTGCTGTCAATCAAATTCTAATTTATCTCCATAATGATTAAATATAATTATAATTAAATAAAACGAAATGCCTAATTTTGTTCGTAGCAGCAAGAGAAAAATTATATCGTGTATGTATACGTATTTAGAACGACGTAAGGCCGAAGAACTGAAATTTTTATCATTAAATAATATTGGAAAATTGGTGTCCAAAATGACTGGTAAGGAGAAAAATTTTTTCAGTTCAGATCGAACGATACGTAACGCGACGCGAACGGTAATGCTAATATTTATTATTTACTAAACGTTTTATTCAATTAAAAATATATTGACATATAAAAATGTATGATCACATCACAGTCCATCTGACATTCTTATAGCGTCATCTGAATTTAATGACAGATTATACTACTTCCGCAGAACTAGCGCCACGATTGACAGGTCACCTCTGTCCCTGGTCAAGCTTTACATTTTATTTGTCCGGTATTGTGTTTCAAGGATACCAGCTGTTGTACTGATAAATTGCCTTATAATAACACCACGCTAAGAGGCTATGCACACTGCAACGCAGCACCGGACGGTTGTGCGTGACGTGCGTTAGTGTGTGACACAAAGTTCTTTAAGTTATCATGGGTTTCTATGGAAATCACGCAAAGTCGAATACACTGAAAACGCATCCACGCGCGTTCGTGCGGATCCGTCGTTATTTTTCGTTGACAGTTTGACACGCGTGCTCTGTAGTCAGTATTGCCATGTAGGTCTACTGTAATACGTACTGAATTTATTGCTGATTCCAAAGAGATAGTATATATTGGCTGAATCCACGGGCTGTCCCCAATGAAATGTACAAAATATCGAATGCTTTATGGGAAAGTTTTCTGATTGTTCAATGCAATATAAAAGCCAAAGCCAAGAGTTTCATGTACCAAAACTTTAGTATCTACAAACCGATAAGGATCAAGTATCATCATAAACGTGGCGTAAAAAGGAAAGTCAAATTTTCAATATGGCGGCATGCACTTGGGTGTAGCCAGCATAGTGCCCCAGCCCCACCTAGCAAAATGTATGAACTGAGGAGCAAAATATGAAGAGAAAAAAATTGTATTTCTGGTGACGGCTGTCAAACCTAAAACAAATAACTCTAAAACTAATGGTCCTAGAACATAAGTCCCTAAAGATAAATGATAGTACTAGTTGAGATCTACATTTTACGTGACAGCTGTCAAACTCAAAACTGTAATAACTCTGAAACCAATGGTTCTAGAACACTAGTTTCTAAAGAGAAATGATAGTACTCGTCGAGACCTATATTTCGGATAACAGATGACAAACTTGGAAAATGTAATCACTTGGAATTGGTATTGATCTTGGAACTCTTTTTCACATGAGTCGATGTTTACCAGTAGTCCCACGACTACCAGTGATTTGTTTATGACGATCTTTCGTTCCTTGATAATATTTCGTATAGCCGAGTTTTTTTTGTTTCATTATCTCTATATCTTTCTTTCGTATGGAAGCCATCAACAATCATCATCATCATCATCATCACAGCCCGTAACAGTCCACTGTAGGACTTTAGGCCTCTCCCACGAAAGGCGAGGTTATTGCCATAATCTCCACGCTTGGCAGGCGGGTTGGAGATCGCAGTGTTAATATATAACAATGGAAAATGCTGCTGCCCAATTTCCAGACTACGGAGACTCTTGATCTTTTGCCTCGAAAACATTAGTCGCCTTGTACGACACCCATGAGTGTAAGGGGTTGGTGCTATTCTACTCTGCCGGACACCACACGGCCAATCCAACAATACCACGGACTAATTCGACAAACAGACAAATAAATTGAAGTCAATCACAATAATGATCCAAACGCATCACCTTCTGACTGTAATCTGAAGTAGTAGTATATCTGAATACTTACCCATCATATTTACCTACTTGCTCTAAACTGATAATAATGTTGTTAATATATCCTATTGCTAGAAGAGGGCGACGTTCTATTCGAATATTAGGCGGTCGGGCTGCGGGTCATATAAGTTTTTGCGATGTACTTTCTACATAAAAAGACGACAAATAGGCGGCTGCTGTGAAGTGAGATCTCCAGGATTTTCAGATAGGTGTTCCGTTACGCATTTCTTAAATTATTTTTCGCCTATATAATATAATTTAATGAAAAGATTAAAACAACATAAAAGTTACACATATTTCCAAATTTCGCCAGAATGACGAATAAAAAACCCAATCTTGTAACACTAGAGTGGTCTACGGAAATGCAGCTCTGGAGTTGTCTATGGAAACGTACGGTGATGCGGATCCGCAGCCACGCGCGTGGATGCGTTTCCTCAGCACCGTACGGTGCTGCGTTCCAGTGTGCGGATCGTCTAAGTCCAAATCACTTATTAAAAAAAATTAAATAAAATCTCTGTATGGCAACTTATGTCAATTTTTAAAAGTAATACGTCATTCATAAAAGTCATAACAAACAATTTGATTTCTGTAGGATTGTTTATTTTCGTGAGTTATGAAAAGTATTATTAAGTTATGGGCAAAACAATTAAAAAGGAAGTGAGAGTGATAAATTTCAGCATGATTAAAAATTAAGTCAAACTAAAAGTACAAGTTCAAGCCAAATATCTAAATGTTTATAAGAAGGACTGCCAAGGTCTGACAAGGACAGATTATCCCCAAATTATTGCCATATCCACATTTTATAATGTCAACTACTGTCAGTCGATTCGGATTTATAATAGGACCACGCTTAGTGAATGAACTGAAATGTACGATTTTGAACGACATGAACTTGGTTATACTTTAACTTCATTGGAATGAATTTTACTTTCCGTTCTAATATAATTCTCAAGCTTTTTAGTTTTTACTTGATCTCGTTTAAAAAAGAAATTTAACATTGCAAGAAACATTATTATGATATTAAAATAACAAAATACGAATATAATCTGAAAATATTCCATTATAAAATATTTACATTATTGTAGCATTTTATTCAATTTAAAAAGTATGATATTTCAATATAAAAATGCAAACGGATCGTCACTATACTCCCCAATGGCATTCATTTCATTCATTCTTGAACGATATTGAGTTAGGCGGTACCAATTCTTTGATATCATTATACAGGGTGTTTCATAATATATGTATAAAGCCGTGAACTGGGTGGAGTGCTACACGTATTAAAACGATAGGTACAATCATTTTTTTCTTGCGTGGAATAGTTAGCGAGAAAATGACTATCGAACTTTTTCTTTTTCAATGTCGATAATGACATTTTAAAAACGAAAGACCGCATCTCTAGAAATCAGTTGTAATAGGTTAATCAACCGCCGACAAACGCCCCGCCCCGCCACGGGCAGAGGCGAGCCGGCCTGTGGCGGTGCCTTTGATCTACGGCGCGGCTTCCATTGACGAAATTTACCTACTTTCGTGTCGTGTTCGTTCATTCGATTTAGTTGTTCACTTGAAATAGAGCTGCGCTTCAACGAAGTCGAAATGATTATTTTTCTTTAAAAACGAAGATTTTTTAATGAAAATTAAAATTCAATGTCCGGATAATTTGAAGTCGCTAGTGTACTCTTTGCAAGCTATACTTTAACACCCTTTCGGCTTTATACATGTATTACGTAACACCCTGTATAGTATTGGATCAAGATGGCGACGTTAATTGGAGTTATAATAAGACCACGCTAAGTTTGAATCACTTATAAAAAAAAAGAAAACTATGTGGCAACTTATGACAAGTTTTTTAAAAGTAATAGAACGTCATTCATAAAGGTCATAACAAACAATTTGATTTCTTAAAGATTGTTTAGTCTCGTAAGTTTTGAGAAATATTATTAAATAATAGGCAAAACAGTTAAGTGGAGTTAAAACAGTTAAAGGAAGTGAGAGAGATAATTTTCAGCATGATTAATAATTTTGTCAAACTTAAAGTACAAGTTCAAGCCAAATAACTGTATGTTTACAAGAAGGACTGACAAGGTCTGACAAGGACAGATTGTCCCCAGATTATTGCCTTATCCACTTTTTATAATTTTTACTACTGTCAGTCAATACGGACTTATTGTGATCCTATTATAGGTGGTACGACCACTGTACATCATCAAAGGACAAAACACATAGATATGAGCGCCATTACATTAGAGAAATTGTAAGAGCTGTAACAGTGGTTCTGGAGTAGGTATCTGCCAACGCAAGAGATGATGGTTGATGTTTTGGCGAAAGGTCTTGCGAGAGAAGCTTGAATATTGCGTTAGAGATTAGTGTCGGTGCCTTAAGGCGTGTGTGTTCGTTTGTTCTTCTGATTTGGTACTGATAAAAAATTCTTGCTGATGGGTCAAGTCGTGCTGTCTGTTTGTTCATATTGTAGTGGATGTCACAGGTCACTAGCTCTTTCAATGAAAAGCACGTCAAAGCCAAATCAGACAAAAATATCCATATGAATATTCAAATAGACATCTTAGAATATATTTTTTTCTTTGCCATGACCATGTCCCGACCAATAGCGGCTTTCCTCGTCCCAACTTCTCATCGCGCGGCCATCTGAAAAGGTTGGGCCTACGTGATGAGCCAGTGATAGCGAGGAGCATACGTATAATCGAAATATTTTTCCAAGATACTACGGCTTACCAATTTAAATGCTCTATATTAGGTAGGCTCTTTTTGTGATAGAATCATTTACAATTCATTTTGAGGGATATCATGTTAGGTGTAGTGTAGAGATCGCCTAACTCTTCTTGTTGAGTTGTAGAGTAGAGTAGTCATATATTAAAACCACGATGCTGGAAATAACTTGTTTAATGATGATGAGTAATACAGTTACAATGAAGTAGAGATATAGTTATCTATAATTAAGTTACAATAAAGTGGTGACAGGTCGAGTGCAAAATGCGGACTGCTGCGGTACCCCCGATCTCCGATAGCACGCCGCCATTTTGATCCCACCCTGTGAAATGACGTCACAAGTCACAACATTCATTTTGGATAGGCTCTTTCTATAGGCATATCATGTGAAATGTACGATTTTAAAAGACCTGAAGTTGGTTAAAAAACTTGACCGGCGGGCGCGGCGACAGTAGTGACCTGTCAATGGCGGTGCTAGTTCTGCGTTTTATGTAGCAACACCGGAAGCATGTAGTATTCTATGACAGAATTCAAATGTCACCAACAATGCGACATGGATAATAAGGAACTTGACGTAAAAATAAAATAACATGGCCCTATTGTCAAATTAGAATAATGACGTTTCAGAAAAAGATCTAACGTTCTCCTTCATGGAATTATGATTCTTGTAAAATGTGTCAACATTTGACGTAGTAGACGTTGACACCTAAGTTAGTCAGTATAAACCAACTAATTTTAGACGGTGTACAATAATTAAGACGGCTTATTAAGGTTATAGAATACTCAATAGCGTATTTCCTATATGTTTCCTCTATATAGTTTATTATTGCCAGTAAAATAAATTTAGTGTACCTACTCGGTTTTCCGCAATGTGGCAAACTAACCTGAAGTCTTGGTACCCCTATACTTTAACTTCATGAGAGTGATATTTATGTGTCGTTCTCATAACATTATTTTAGAGTTTTTTAGTTTTAATTTGATCTCGTTTTATAAATAAATTTAACATACTAGAATACTTAGGCTGTAAATATTGATCGTCACTGTATAGTCTCCAATGGCATTAATTTTCTTCATTCTGACTGAGTTCGGCGGTACGAATTCTGTGAAGTCATTCCAGAAGTTGGGATCAAAATGGCCGCGTTCAATTGGAGATAGGCGGCACCGCTGCTGGTGCCTGACCGATAAACAGGTATCTCGAAACATAAGTAGCATACGGGGCGTTCAGAGATGAACACTACACATTATTTACAAGTCAATTATAATAAAATAACTTTATCTTACTTTCCCGCCACCGGAAGTTACATGGTGTTTTTATTTCAAGTGCTGGCAACCTACAATATAGAGTACATTGAGAGTCACTTAGCTAGTATTTTTTCCCGATTTTGTGTTCGCAATGTTGTCAGACCCTCAAACGGCACCGCCGATCTCCAATCGCATGATACCACCATCTGGAATGACGTCACAGAATATCCGAAATGCATATTGTGACGTCATTCCAGAGGGGTGGTATCATGAGATTGGAGATCGACGGTACCGTTCCCGATGACGGCGGCGCGGCGGCGCTGTAGTTGATAACAAAAAAACATTTAAAATCGCAACATGTGACATGACAATGCACCGTCAGCGTTACATACGACACTGCGGCAGGGCCGATCTAGGAGGCAGCTAGACAGTTGATTGATACTAATAATTACGCAGTATACAATAAAATCGCTTTTCGGATACGGTGGCGTGGTCGGACGTCTTACCATAGTTTTTACTTACTTACTTACCTATTAATACTGCGTAAGGATAAGTAACAACTGGCTAGCTGCCTCCTAGATTGGCCTTACCGCAGTGCCATATCCCTTAGTTAGGCGGTTGGGCCCCTAAGCATTACAAGGAATCAAACCATGAAGTTGTAGAATCCAACTACACTACTACAAGCTATTACATTTCTGACGTTGCAAACGAGTCTCTAACTTCATAAACAGTTGTCGATCGATAGATTTTAATTTTAAATTATATTTTCGCGGTTGGATAGTCAATATTTATCTGCGGTTCTGATTTGCAGCTCTGATTTAATATGCACACCACCTCTTATTCATTCGACTTCAAACCCCATTTTGAAAAAATGTCGTTTAGCGCAAAGCGATCGTGTTGAAGAAATAAATTAAACACAGAAGTAATCATTTGTCTCATTGGCTACCAAACTGCAAAAACCGAATTAAAATCGATTAAGTATTTATGAAGTTAAAGACTGAGCATCAGATACTGATTCCAAAAAAAAAAGATGTATCGTAAAGGTATAGAAATTACTGGGTCGATTTGCGTGCACGGTGTAGTTGGTCGTAGGTGTATATTCATGTACTAACTGCGACTGGTATCGTTATCGTACTAAGTACTCGATACTCGACTCTACTCGGAACCAGGCGCACGCAGGCAGCTGGCAAAATTGCAATGAATGGCTGTGGCGTTCGAGTTTCGCTGGTAGTGCGCGGTGCTCACATCAATTTTACTAGAACGAAGTATTTGCGACTGTTCTAAAGTTTCGTTTTTCATTTTTTTAGTGATTACCGCCTTTGTTTATCTTGTTTTAACCAAAGTTTTTATGAGGAAATTGTCCGGTTTTACGTCCATCGTCACCAGGATCATGCCACGACAAAATGGCGTCGCTTGACAAGATTTTATTGCAAATAATTTTTTTCGCATTTTACGAGAATATATCAAAAATATGTTAAAAAATATTGATTCTGTTACTTTATTAGTTTTTTCCCAGTGCTTTCGCCACTTTTTCGTTAATTTTAATACTTAAATTCAGAAGTTATAAGCGTCTCTTCGAATATTCTGCAAAATGCTGCTGGTAAGTGATTTTATGCAGTTTTTGTTATTGTTTTGGTATATTTAGTCAATTTCACTGTATGCAATAATTTGGTTTCTGTCAAAATCTTTCTAGAAGTTCTGGGTGTGGTCATAAAAGAGGGTGCAAATTTGCGACGTAATTCTAAATTTTTGGGTCTAAATGATTGTTTACAATATATTTACGTGTTTTTATGTATTAAAACATCGTTGTCCCACTCAAGAAATAGTTTTTACAGATTCTCTGTTACGTAATCTTTCTATAGAGGCCAGCTAAAATGATTTTGGAAATGGACCCATTTTCGCAATTTAGCTTTGAAAAATAGTCTCCCTATGCTGTGTTTACCAATTTGAGGTTATGTTTTAACATTTGGCTTCATATTAAAATGATTAGGAGCTGCAATGGTCTTTATTTTGGGTGCAAATGCTTTCCTGTTGAATTTACAACTTTTATCATATTTTCCATGATTTATGATTTTTTTCTTTTAATAATAAATTTTTTAGGGTTATGTGTTCTCAGAGAAGGATATCCTTATGCTTTTCATATGTATATTATCCTTATATTAATTATTGTTACTGTGTAATTTGGACTGGAGATGAAAGCCATATTATCTGCAATGAATATCGAGAGACCTTTTTTTAAATAATTAAGAACGTAGCTTTTAATGTGTTGCACTTATACAAGTTTAGATTTTTATAATTTTTTTTACTAATAAAGCTCTATAAAAGTTAATAAATAACAATGAGTATCTTATTTTATGAAAATACATTATTTCTGGCTTTTTATAGCATTATCGATGAAGGATCACATTGCGATGATCATCCCACTTTAGTATACTACAGTGATAAATGAAATAAGTACTGTAAATTTTATTATTTTATACTTTTTCTTGTCTAAGTTTGTTTATTTTTGGATGCAGAAACAATCCATGAGTGAATCTGGTAGTGACTCTACCAGCGAGAAAGGAGGAAAGAGTGATTCAAGCGGCTCAGGCTCAGGAAGTGACAGGTACTATAGATATTTGTTCTGTGCATTAACCATTTCTGTACTAATTATTAAATTTTTCTACATTATGTATTCACATTTACTATATTAGATTTTGTTATTTATTTATCAACAGTGACAGCGGGTCTAGCTCATCCGGTTCAGGATCAGACGCTGAAAGGTCTGGCTCTGAGAAATCTTCTTTAGGTGATCGGTCTCATCACAGTGATGACACTAGGTCTTCACATAACAAACATAGCAATCCAAATTCATCAAAATCTGATCATTTGTCTGATAAAGATTCTTCTGGTGATGACTCTGCTAAATCGAAGTCCAGAAATAATCATTCAAAAGTAAAGGCTGATCTATGGGAAGATAATCCAGATATCTATGGTATTAGAAGATCTGCAAGATCACGAAAGGAACCTGATAGACTTAAATTAGCAGATAGTGATTCTAGTGAGAGAGGAAAGAGCCACAGCAGGAAAAGTAGGAAAAAGAGGTAAATATAAATTTTTTGGTTGATTTCATGTTTTAATTACATTTTTTACAACAATTAAACTCATTTAATTTTTAATAGTGATTCTTGGAATTCGGATACATCAGATAGTGAAAGTGACATTAAAGGATCACCACCACCCCCATCAAAACGACCTGGCCAAAGGAGTGTACCTCTGAGAAAAAAGAAACCATCAAGAAGAAGGTTTACAAGTGATGAAGACGAAAGTTCTGAAGCTTCTGATGAGGACACGAGAAGGTTGGTGATATATTTCCTTACATCTTGCCATGTAATTATTAATGGCTTTAGTAATAAATTAATCATTATTGTAGAACAGCAACTCGTCGTACTGGTACAGCAGTTAGTTATAAAGAAGTGAGTGATGAACAAACAGATTCTTCTGATCTTCTGGAAGTGGAAGGTGATGGTGAAGCTGATGGTGAGCCAGAATTGGAAGAACACAGTGAAACTATTGAGCGTGTTCTTGGGCACCGAAGAGGAAAGAAAGGAGGTATGATTACTTTACGAGAGGTTTTTTGGTTTTCAGGATTCTTTTAGTATTCTTATTTTCAAGATATAACATCTTGAAATTTAGCACAAACTGAGGCAGTTTGTGCTTGTTTTTGTTTGTAGTTGATATTATTGGAATATCCACTAAGAAAACAAAAAAGTCTTGCATTAAAAAAAATTTAGTAACAATCTCCACCAGATAGAATTTATTAATTTAATTTACCAAGTTATAAATGTTAATGAATAAAGTGAGCAATATTTGAGTCAATAGACAAAGATTTTAAAAAATACATGTAAGCTAGTACACTAACACTAACTGATGCTCTTACGGTGAGGGAAAACATTGTGATGAAAGCTGCACATGCAGACTAATGAATGTGTAATCATGATCCAACCCAGTTAGGTTCCCCAATTAACAGTGTCATGGAGGTCAGATAGCAGTTACTCCACTGTAATTACCTGATTTACCAAATCCTGGATCATGGTTAAAGCGGACCACGGGCCCTTGAGTGCGAGAGCCAATGTTCCAGATGACAGGAGTTTAAAAAAAGGGGCGAGAAATATTTGGAGACAATTCAAAGCTGAGTCTAGCATATGGGAACAATATTAAAAGATTTGTGTATGAAAAACAATGCTAAAAAGTGTGTTGTAATAAATTTAAAAAAATAAGAAATTTCAATTTATAAATGACACATCAACATCGTTTTTATACATATTGTATAATGTCAAGCCCCATTTGATTTTTTCCATGGGGGTGGGCGGAGACCACATTGTTCCACTTACTACTGTCCTGATGGTTTCTTTCACTTCAACATTCAGCATCTTTTCATACATTAAAAAATAAATGACTATAAAACCTCAATTAAATGGATTCTATAGTAAAACTATCATTATCTCGTTTATGGCATATCTGTCTTTCACATGATGTTACAGAAAATTTTAACAAATGGCCTATTGATGATAAATTATTTAATAATCACACTTCAGACATGAACTCTCGCTGGTCTCTTCTTTGTCGTTCCCTGTTCCCATTATTTGGGGATTTTTCGTTCGCTAGTGCCAGGCAATTCTGTCCTGGGATGTCTTACTAGGCACTTAAATTTCCTTAGGTCATTGGATACTGTCGACCTCTGACCTGTATCTGTTATTGTAACAATTACTGCCCTTTTTAATTGATTTCACTTTACCTTATCACACATTATAGCAACGGCACACGTCATTGCATTTTTTTGTTTAACTTTCTGTTAATTAGATTGAAGGTAGATTTAGACTGCATTCTGGATCACTCCCCTATAGTCTTCACTTCAAAATGATCCTTTACACCATGGGGTATGCATGTGCTTGTGATAATACACAACTTTTACTGTTGTATGTTTTGACAAAAATTGTCTTCAATTTTGTACGAAACAGTTGCTATCACAAGCACATGGTATGCATGCATCTTGGTATCAAGAATTATGTACTTTATCACCCTGTATTATATGTCCTAATTTTTATCAAGTTATTTTGGAATTTCTTCAAAGAGATTAACAATCCCTACTGGTGGGGATTTGTCAGGGGAATCCTGGAATAATTCCAAAAGAAATCAAACCCTTTTTATTGTTTTTATAAATGACATTTATATCATCTCGGCCCCAGGATGTCCACCAAGGGGTTCAAATATTTTTGGGACACCAACTCTTTTTAAGTTTTTTTTAGTTTCAATTGTAAGTTATTGCGGCTATACCTGAGACTTTGCATATCTATAGCGAACAATTTTCCAAATTTCACATGGCAAAACTTCTCATAGTGCTGTTTAACTGAGATATACCACTTCAAAGTTTGGATTTCAGAATTTTATTTTGTCATGGGAAATATTTGTTATACTAATCTTTAAGAGAGGTAGGGCATAGCAGCGTATCTATCCCATTCGTCTGAAGAAATACCTCCACCTTACTGAATGCAACAGCAAAATAATACTATTTTAAATAGTATTGTATACCGGCCAGTGAGTACGGTATCCAGTGTTCCATGGGGTGGGGATATGGGGAACCGTGGTTTTGGTAGTGGAGGGCATTTTTCTTTTTGCTGTCAGAGCAACTTGTCCCAGGGTTTTATAGGTAAGGCAACGCATTGGCCCTTGTGTTACCAATGGTCACTTTTATAATTTTAACAAGACAATATCGTGAACGACCAAGGTACGACGATAACACAGGGGAATAAATTGTGGGGAAATATTTGAAAACTTTCCGTCTAACAGTCCTTTATAAGGTGCACGTACGTCCACGTTATGACGCTACGATATTTTAGTTTCCTGTCAGCTCAGCTCAGGTGGTCTAAAAAGGCCACTTTGGATGATACGTCAAAAATATATAACCTCAAAATTTCGTAAAATGCCCGTTACTCTTCAATTCATTTTATTAAGCGAATCATATTTTGCCCCGATATTGCCACATAAAAAAATGTTATTCCTGTTTTTACGGTTTTCTTTTTCCGTTAAGATCTTTCGTGTCAATAAATACCAAATCATCGAAAATAAATTATTTGCGTCTTTCAATAATCAAATTTATCATTTTCTAATGAAATGCAAATTAAACATTCAAATGCAGATAAAATTATACTCAATTATAATTATAATAACTGGCAACTAGAGGTCGCAAACCAGGATCCCTGACGAATAATACGCCTTCACAATACCGGTATTCATTTTACAAAAATCGGGATTTTCGTTATTCGGGTATTCAGTTAAAATAAAATTACAAATACTACAAAATACTTTTGCACAATTAGAATCAATTTTAAATTCTAATCACCATCTAGACTAACAAAACGTATAATAATTTGCTTCAATATTATTTTCTAGCAAGAGAAAATACTTAACCATGTGGGATCTATAATAGGGTAAATTAAAATTAGATATTTCTTGTAGAATAACCTTTTGTATGAAATCCTCTAACTATTTAAGTCTGTCTATGACTTTTATGCAATAACGATTATAATAATTAAAAGTTTATAATAAATTACTAGCAACTTCTCGAAATCCCGAAAATACTGACCTCATGTTAAAACCGAAAATCCCGGTTTTGAAAAGATATACCGGTATTGCGACCCCTACTGGCAATACTATAAAATGCACAAGGTTTGCCACCCAGAGGTCCTGGGTTCAATTCCCAGCTGAGCATTAATTGAAATGATGATGTATCATAAGTATATATTTAAAAAAGTATGTAAGTAGTTTATCAGTTATCTAGCAACCATAACACAAGCTTAGCTTACTTCGGGGCTAGGCGGCGCTGTGTAAATTGTCCAAGCATATTTATTTATAGGCAGCGGTCACTACTTTTAGGTAGCCCGCTTGCCTGTTTGTCTAACATATGACATAAAAAACATGTTTTCCTCTGTCGATCTGCTAAGTCTCAAGATGTGTATAGAAAAAAGAAATAAAAAACAATATTTTATTTAAAAAAGTTTAGGTATCCTAGGCTTCATACAAAAATGATCTAAGTCCTTTTTTACTTTTCCTTGTCGATTGTGGCTACCAGAAGCCACCCCCTTGGTGGCCTAGGGAGTCTGAAAGTTTTGGATAAAAAGTGTAACTTGCTTGAGTGTTGAATGTTGTAATTTGTGTCAACATTTGCATTTTTGTGCAAATAAAATGTTAAATTTTAGCTAATATCTTCTTATCATTATGCAGTCACTGGGAATGTGACAACAATTTATCATATAGAAGAAAATGGAGACCCAAATGAAGGATGTGATCCAAATGATGAAGAGACTACAGAGCCTCAGTACCTGATCAAATGGAAAGGATGGTCACATATTCATAATACATATGAATCTGAAAAGTCTTTGGCTGAACAAAAAGTGAAAGGACTTAAAAAACTAGAAAATTATATTAAAAAGGAAGCCGACTTATCTTGGTGGAGACAGCAGGCCGGGCCTGAAGACATTGATTATTATGAATGTCAATCAGAACTGCAACAGGAACTAGTAAAAACTTACAATAGTGTTGAAAGGATAATAGGTAAAAATAAATCTAGAAAATTTATGAATATTGAAATATTTAGAAAATTTTATTTTGTCAATAACTGATGTGCATTGTTATATTTTAGCTGAACAAACACGTGAGCTGGAGACTGGTGGCACTGCTCACGAATATTTTTGTAAATGGGAATCTCTTCCTTATGTTGATGCAACATGGGAAGATTCATCTTTAATAGTGAGAAGATGGCCAGAAAGGGTTGAGAATTTCAAGTACAGGGAAGCAGCTAAGACTACACCTTCAAGACATTGTCCTGTTTTAAGGAGAAGGCCAAAGTTTCACCAATTAAAAGAACAACCTGAGTATATGGGTAAAGACCAGGTAAGATATGTTTTAATGATGTTTTTAATTGTGGTAGAACTGTCAAGCCGGATGTACTATCTGGTTACGTATGGTTGAACAATTTAAAGCTCTGTGTAGCCTAATTATGTTTTTGTGAGAGTACCACCGCCTCATTTGGAGGATAACGCAAAACGACAAATGAGTCACAAACTGTCAAATGAACATTTATGTTGCCTGCAACCTAATTGCATGAATCGTAGATGTTATGCGCGACAGTTACCGCTTACCATCAGGTGAACTGTCTGCTCACTTGTTACTGCGTAGTATACATATAAAAATTTTAGGCGTCAAACTATGGAGAACGCTTGTCGCCACCTGCGCAAATAGGCAAAAGTTGGACTGCACACCTAGCGGAAAGTGGCAATTTTCGAAAACGAGATCCCGCCATTGTGACTACGTCACGACGCAAACGTTACAAGTTTACGCGACTTTAGAAAAAAGCGAGACCTGTGTCTACCATAATTATCTATGAAATTTCATCTTTGTTAAGTTATAAGAGATATATTCGCCCCATAAAACTCGCCACCACCAATGTGTGCCGCGCCGGCCCTTTTACTATTGTTAATAATTTAGTGAAATTCCCTAAATTGTATGTTTTCTTTTTTAGTCGTATATCTTACGAGACTACCAAATGGATGGTTTAAACTGGTTAATACATTCCTGGTGTAAAGATAATTCAGTAATTCTTGCCGACGAAATGGGATTAGGTAAAACAATACAGGTAAATTACCTTTAGAATTTTTATTATTTACACTGCCTCAAAATGTTTTATTATAAAATAAAAAATAAATTAGTGAAAAATGAGGTTCTTGCTCTGTTTTGTGATAAAGAAGTTACGATGGAAGCAAGACTATATTTATTAAATTAAAACATTTTTCCAGACAATTTGCTTTCTCTACTATCTCTTCCAATCACAACAGTTGTATGGGCCATTTCTTTGTGTGGTGCCACTGAGTACAATGACTGCGTGGCAAAGAGAGTTCCAGCAATGGGCGCCAGATATCAACGTTGTGACTTACATCGGCGACGTCGGTAGCAGAGACATAGTCAGTGAAGTTTATGACAATTATATTGTATACTGCTAAGTGCTCACCCGATTTTACCTCTTTTGATTTATTCTCATTTCTCAACAGATCCAGCAATTTGAGTGGAGCTTTGCTAGTTCTAAGAGACTGAAATTCAATGCCATTTTAACTACCTATGAGATTTTACTAAAAGACAGACAGTTTTTGAAGTCTTTCAGTTGGGCTGTGTTATTAGTAGATGAAGCTCATAGATTAAAAAATGATGATTCGTTACTATACAAAGCCTTGAAAGAATTTGATACGAATCATAGGCTATTGGTGACAGGAACACCATTACAAAATTCATTGAAAGAGCTATGGGCACTTCTGCATTTCATCATGCCTTATAAGTAAGTGATTGTAAAATTATTGTTGACTCTAATGTTTATTTTAGTTATCTATAGTCTTTGTAGTGTTAAGTGTGTATTATTCTCATTTGCATAATCTATTACAGATTTGAAACATGGGAAGAATTTGAAAAAGATCATGAAGATGCGTCTACCAAAGGTTATGAAAAACTACATAAACAATTAGAACCATTTATACTGAGAAGGCAGAAAAAGGATGTAGAGAAATCTTTACCAGCTAAAGTGGAACAAATATTGAGAGTAGAAATGACATCCATACAAAAGCAATACTACAAATGGATACTTACCAAGAATTATACTGCACTGCGTAAAGGTGTCAAAGGTTCAATAAATACATTCATAAATATTGTGATAGAATTAAAGAAATGTTGCAATCACGCATTGTTGACGAAACCAGAAGACTTCGAATCCAGGGCGTCACTGGCTACTACAGATGCAGTTGAGGTATAGTGACATTTCTTACTATTTTAAACAATTATGTAATAGCACACATAATTTAGAAATGTTGAAGATAATAAAATAATGTTTGTTTCAGAAATTATTGAGAGGATCTGGGAAGCTATTGCTACTTGACAAACTCCTGTGTAGGTTGAAAGAGACCGGACACAGAGTACTTATTTTCTCGCAAATGGTCAGGATGTTGGATATACTAGCTGAATATCTTCAGAGAAGACATTTCCCGTTCCAACGCTTGGATGGTAGCATAAAAGGGGAAATAAGAAAGCAGGCTCTTGATCACTTTAATGCGGAAGGCTCGACGGACTTCTGTTTCCTGCTGTCTACGCGAGCTGGTGGATTGGGAATCAACCTCGCCACTGCAGACACCGTCATTATATTCGACTCTGATTGGAATCCTCAAAACGACCTACAGGCGCAGGCTCGGGCCCATCGTATAGGTCAAAAAAATCAGGTAGGTTCAAGAGTATTTATCGGTTCGTAACTATAACTTTGGTACAACTTAAATCTGCGTGATCACAAATAAGTTGTATGAGAAAAATTCAAAGTAACACTTTGCAACTTACTTATTTTTATATCTGCATGTTTTGATAAATCGATTGTTTATTTAAAGGTAAACATTTACCGACTGGTCACTGCGAGATCTGTTGAAGAAGATATAGTCGAAAGAGCAAAACGAAAGATGGTATTAGATCATCTTGTTATACAGCGGATGGACACTACAGGTAGAACAGTCCTCAACAAAAGAGATGGATCAGGCACTAGTGCCAATAATCCATTTAATAAGGAGGATTTAAATGCGATATTGAAGTTTGGCGCTGAAGAATTGTTCAAAGATGATGATGAGAATGATGAAGAACCTGTAGTAAGTATAATAAAGTTATGTAGTTAACGGTTATACAATTCGTGCCACTTATCACTTATTTAAATAAAAATCATTTTTAGTGTGATATTGATGAAATTCTTCAAAGAGCAGAGACAAGGGATGAAGGCCCTTCAATGGTCGGAGATGAACTGTTGTCTGCCTTCAAAGTTGCTAGTTTCGCATTTGACGAAGAAAAAGCTGTGATGGAAGTTAAAAAAGAAAATGGCGAAGAAGAAGGAAGCAAAGACTGGGTAAATATTATCTTTTTATTTATTTATTTAACAGTTTATTGTGCACAAAAACAAGTATACAATATTGACATAAAGAAAACAACACAACTTTGATGTGGTAAAACACTTATATAAACAGAACCATTGTGATGATGATGATTTTTATATTCCAGGACGATATTATACCAGAGAATGTCAAGAAAACAATTGCTGAACAAGAAAAGACCAAGGAAATGGAAGACATGTATCTGCCACCAAGAAGAAAAAATATGCAAATGAATAATGCGGACGGAAGTAAGTTGATCTTTGTTAATCAGTAACGCGGGCTCAGTACATTTTCAATACATTCTAATTGTCTATATTTTGTGTCGTAAAACAATGACAACGATTGACTTTACATTGAAACCAAAACAATAACAGTAAAACGGTCCGATTGTATAATCACCCCACTTTTTCAGCCTTGATCTGAATGTCTGAATTTCTGTAGGTCATTGACTATTTGCCAATTCAAATTTTCGTTGACACGTAGAGCACATAGTTAATAGTAGATTATTATTAGGAAAGGCGGGGGCGCACGGCCGTTCGTGTGTATGGCCGTGAGGTGTCCAGCAAAATAACCTGGCCATTTTTTAAAGTGAGACAGAATATATAACAAATTGGTGGAATGAAGGGGACATACATATCTCCCTCCAATGTCGCTCAGCGTTCTTTTTACGTGACGGGGACTTTACCTACCTTTTTTTTCGTTCACGTGTCGCTTGTGCCGATTACTAGTTGACGAGACGATGACCTTAAATTAATAAACGTAAACTTAAATATAAGACCTTAAATTAATAACGTAATAATTAACAGAAAAGCAATGAAATTTGTTCTTTTACGAAAAAACAGAAATTTATCAGACGCATAAATGATCTTCATTGCCGTTTCAATGAGAGTTTTCGGGATTTGATAAGATGGAGCTTCTGAGGCGTAAGGTCTGTTGGTAAAATATTATTAGAGACAACTGCTGTAAAATAACGAATCCAGTCCAGTCAATGACAGAGCTTTATTTTGACTTCAGACCTCACCTCGCAGTAGCACATGGATTTTAGAATCGCTATAACCCACATTGTAGCAATTACGACAAAAGCCTCCCGTCGTGGAGGCCCAAGTCCTACAGGCAGGGGTCGGTGCGACCTTTCGACGACGATGGCATACTTAATACTTGTTTATTTTGCCGATAGAGCCTGGTCGCAAGGGCCGCACGCGTGGAGATGCGGACGGCGAAGATGGCGACGACGGCGACAGCGATGGCTCGGAGGGCGAGGCGAGCGCCGACGATGACAGGCCACGCAAGCGCGGTCGCCCGCCCGCCTCGCATCGGGAAAAGATCAAGGGATTCACTGATCAAGAGGTATGTATACTATACTACACACTGGCGACACACGTGCGTGGAATGCACCAGGGGGCGCCACTGAGAAATCAGGTCGTTGTCGTGATTCTGCTTTGTTATTGGAAGGAAAGCACTGCTGTAAAATGACGGATCCACTCCAGCCAACCATAGGGCTTTATTTTGACATCAGACCTTACGACTCAGTAGGTCATCCCGTAAATTTTGGACACTCTGGTAGGGTTGTGCCCCAGTCTTGAAGTACTTAATATGATTTGTGTCATTATAGATTCGACGATTTGTGAAGAGTTACAAAAAGTTCTCGGCGCCGTTGAAGCATCTCGACAGCATAGCTTGTGATGCAGAACTGCAGGAGAAGCCATTAGCGGAATTGAAGAAATTGGGAGAGATTTTGGACGAACGATGTAAAGCTGTTTTGAATGATACATCAGAACCGACAAGTAAGTTTCTAAAATATTTTTTACATTATATTATGCAAAGATTATCCTCGCCTACGACAGGGAGTTCATCCTCACACCTTGGAGCCAAATTGGTCGCGAACTGTGCGGTTCCAAAGAAACTTTCTCCCACGCACACTAAGGTTGTGGAATGAACTACCTGGAGAGGTTTTCCCTGGAGAGTACAACGTGGAGTTCTTCAAGAAAGGGGTTAAAAGGTTTTTACGGGGTCGGCAACGCGTGGGCGATGCCCCTTGTATTGCAAACGTCCATAGGCTGCGGTGACTGCTTCCCATCAGGCAGGCCGCAAGCTTGTTTGCCACATTAGTGGTATAAAAAAAAAATGGTTCACAGCATTTTTACAATGAATTGTCTCAATGATCAGATATAATGAGATACGAATACCCGCCATAAGATTCATTCATGATCCGCATGTTACTTGCAAGAGAAAATAGGCCATGTTCTCGAGTTGTGGACTCATATAGAATTTGTTACTTTCCTCTTTGTGCTACAAATAATTTTTTTTATGTAGATGAGCAAGATGGCAAAAAAGCAGCGAGGAAAACATTCAAGCTGGGTGGGGTGCCTGTCAATGCTAAAACTATGATGGCGTGTCAGGGTGAATTAGCCCCCTTGGATGTCTTTCTACCGCAAACTAAAGAAGAAAGACTAAAGTGGCAACTAGACTTCAGGTATGTTACCATAACTGGCTCAGTCTATTAATTTTAATACGTATGTACTTGGATTTAAATTAAAGTTATGAAATATTTTCAGGACAAGACCAGCGAATTTTGATGTTGAATGGGGTGTCGCAGATGATTCCAAGCTTCTAGCTGGCATTTATCAATACGGGATTGGCTCATGGGAAGCTATAAAAATGGACTCCTCTTTAGAAATAGGCGACAAAATCCTTAGGAATGAAGACAAAAAACCTCAAGCTAAGCATTTACACTCGAGAGCAGAGTATTTGTTAAAACTCATCAAGAAGTTGCAGGATCAGAAAAATGGCAAAGCAAAACAAAGAAAGCCCAGAATGAAACGCGGTGCTAAGGAATCTGTTACGAAAGATATTGTGGAAGAAGATCCTTCTTCTGGAGACGAAAATAAAGGCAAAGCAAAAGGCAAAAATGAGAAAGCAGAGAAGGTTTGTATATTAAATTTTATTTAGATTGTTCCTCATCATCATCACATATCGTAATTAAAGCTAATGATTTAATTTGTTTACTTTTAGAGTAAAACAAAGGTTGATGACGTTTTAACTCATGATGAAACTTCAAATGATAGAAAAGAAAAAGAGAAAAAGCGCGCAAAGAAAGAAAACAAAGATCGTATAAAAAGTGAAAAAGTAAAAAGCCGTAAGAAGAATGCTGGACCAATGCATTTTACGGCTAATAATGAGCCACGAGCACTGGAAGTATTAGGAGACCTGGATCCATCAGTTTTTGAAGAGGTAAGAATGACTTGCATCAATGCAGTTTTTAATAATGAATTGTTATTTCTTACAAGGCTGTGCACAGGCAGACCTACGTTTTGTGGGTCTCCTAACCACTACGAAGTGGAATTTTTCTTGTGCTCGGTGACGTAGGATAACCTACGGAGCCTTCACAGTCTAGTATTACTGCATTGCATGTATAGCAAGATAACAAGAATAATTTATTCTCTCGTTGTTCCTATGACTTATTTCTAAATAAATATATGATGTTATGGCGTTCCCGTAATTATGCTCTATTAATGTACGCTAGTATAAAAATAAATTCAAATCAACTTATTCAATGAAATAAAGAAAATAAAAATTGACAAAATCTTTTTGTATTACAATGAATTGCTCGTCAATAAAACACAATTTACCCATTCTTCTTGTAACTAAAATTTTTAAAATATTAATTGGGCGTTCCCGAAAATGACGAGTAATTGTTCGGGCACACTTTGACTACAAATTTAACAAATCCATTTTTGACTGTGTTCGATACTAATATGGTATTTAGATGATAAACTCTCAATTAATTATAGAAATTAAGCTTTGCAGTGTCCACACGAATTTCAATGTTTTATTTACAGTTTTAGCTCAAAAATCATTCGAAAGTGTACAACAACAACTAAAAATATTAGCGACCAATGGTTTTTAACCATTGGTCGCATATAAAACGGAAAAATATCTAAGATTTTTATTATTCATTTATAAATATATCAACATTTTGATAGAAATATTACTCTGGAATACTCTGGATACCAAAGTCTTCACCACCTTCATTTTGACCCATACATGTTATATACTTAATTATATAAATGTTAAATGTAATTTTATTGTTGGTTTGTTTTAGTGCAAGGAGAAAATGAGACCAGTAAAGAAATCTCTAAAGGCATTAGATAATCCTGATCAGACTTTGACAGAATCTGAGCAGGTTACCAGGACACGGTCGTGCCTTACGCATATTGGGAATCAGATAGATATTTGTTTAGAGGAATATTCTGATCCCGAGAAAAAAGTGGAATGGAGAAGCAATCTCTGGTATTTTGTGTCAAAGTTTACTAATTTCGATGCCAAGCAGTTGTACAGGTTGTATAAATTTGGTTTGAAGAAACCTGATGGAAAGATAAAGGATGGTAAACATAAGGAAAATGTAAAGGTAACAAATACTGCTACATATTTCATTTATTACTTTATTTTTGTGTAAATCTTATTCGTCGGATGATATATTATTACCGGGAATTCCGTCTGAAATCCGACCACAAATTTGCTCTGGCCAATGATCTCACACTAGTGATACCATGGTGTTGTGTGTCGTGATCCTTCTTTGTTAGACCTTCCGACCTTCCACTCGGATGGCTATCACGATGTACCTCTCGGCACATCACACCTGCGTTCTGAGGCGCCGCCTCTTGTTATATAATTGTTATGCTGTATCGAGGTCTACAAATAGGATAATAACTAGAGCAAAATTCATCCGATACCTGGTGAAGTTGCTTCAGTGGCAATGACCATTTTCCATCAGGTGGCCCGTATGCTTAAGCTAAGATGACAATCGTTTCGTAGCTATTGCGATTGACGATCAGAACTTTTCGGCTACGTTCGGCCAGCGCTTGTAGATCGGCGCACAATAGAATCTCTACTATTGTCATCTTGGCTAGCCCAATACCATATTATAATATAAAAAAATCATGTTATGATCTTTTTTTTTGCTTAATTTTTATACATATTTCTGATCATTTACAGGCTAACAATAAAAATAATCATAATTCAAACAATCATGTTAAGTCATTCAAAAAGAAGGCCTCAAATGATGACACCAAAGACAGAAGTGAAAAGAAACCCAAAATAGATAAAGAAAAGTCGGAAAAAAATGACAAAACAGGTCATTCATCGGGCGTAAAACGAAAGTTAGAAGACGGAGAGTGTGATCCGGAACCAAATGATAACAAACGTCACGATAGGTGAGGAGTAGCATAATTATTATCTTTGAAATACCTACATCATTTTATTCGCAAATACATTTAGTTACCTCATCCGCTTTCCATTAATTTGTTTCGTCCTAATTAACACCGATCGTATCACGTATCGGCTCGCTAACATTCCTCGTATGCTCACCGTCATATGGCTTCCATCCCTGCAGAAATAAACACAAGCACAAGGATCGCAAGGATAAAGATAGGAGCTTGAAGCGGGACGATTTGCTCTACAGAGAGAAGAGTCGCTCGGAGCGGGATCGCGATAGGGAGCGGGACCGGGACCGGGACAGAGACCGGGACCGGGACCGAGGGCGCGACCGCGACCGCGGGCACGACCGTGACCGGGACCGGTCGCGAACGCGGCGGGACAGTGGAGGCGCGGGGCCGCCGCGGGTGCGCCCCGCGTACGCCATGCCGCACCCGCACCCGGAGCATCCGGCGCATCCGGGTTGGACGCCGCCGGCCTACCCGGGCCCGCGGCAGTACCGCGGCGACCGCACGCCGCGCGCGCACGACAAGAGACGGTGAGTCATTGTAATCTCAATAGTAGTCAACAATATTAGTATTTCTCGTTAGTGGTCCATACTGGCGGTACTAGGAAAACTGTTTTGCTTAGGTAGTAGTAGTAGTATTTAAATAAACTTCGGGAAGCAGCACTTAAACATCTAGTTAAGCGAATATGTTTCTAGGTCCTAGAAACATTCTGTATTGTTCATGTATAATTGCTTTTAACTAATTTTTGTACCATTACGATTTTGGACAACAGTCTGAGACTGTTTCCAACAGTTGCAAAAACTTTGGAACTGTTCTCAACAAATCGAAAAGAAACAAGAAAACTGTTTGCAACAGTGCAAAACACCAATGTGCAACGTCAGTTGCTTTTCTTTAATATTTCCCTAACTTAGAATACGCTATTTTCCAAATGAACTTGTTAATTTCTTTGTAGCTACAATTATGTACACATTTCTATTCCAAGAAGTTTAAATTCAAATCAACGATGCGGGTTGTTAATGGAATTTGGCGTCACTGTTCCGTACACAATCATCTTTTCCCTTTCATCCCAAGAGATTCCCCCGAGAATCATTGGCTTTGATTGGTTATTATTCAAAATAAGATCAAGCTTCGTTTGTACGGAGCGCGCTCGGGGGAATTCCCTTTAAATATTTGTGGTGCTTTTAGAGTGTGACCCTATCTCATCGTAAAACGAAAGCGGTGCGAAATACCGGGGTAATTTTTTCTACGATTCTTTTGTTTACCATGCTTTTCAACTGGAAAATAGCGTATTACTTTGCAATATATAGCGGTAATTTTAGACCACAGTAACAGTAGCATCGATGTCCAGGTACCCGGCGAGCTACGGCGCGATGGGCAGCCACTACGGCGGGTACTACGACGGCGCGGCGATGGCGGGCGGCATGAGCTTCCCGCCCGCGCGCCCCTACCCCGAGGACTGGCGCGGCTACGCCCAGCCCGACTACCCCTACGACGACAGAGAGTATGAGCGCGAGGTCTACAGAAGGGACTATGACAGACGCGCGCCACCCACTTAAATACCACATAAGTTCTAATCTGTAAATATAGATGTAGTTTTGTTCTTTTGTAAATAGCAGAGATCTCTTTCTGTGGACGCTGGTTAAACCGTGAATTCTTAAAAGTGTAAGTGACAATAGTGCTGTGGTTTATATCAATGTGATAATAAGCGAAGCGCATCGATTTCAACTCGAAACGTTGGATAATATTAGTGACTGTGTTTTATATAAGTGAGACTGTAAAATAGATTTATTTATTACCAAATCCGATTTGTTAATGTACAGGTATAGACGAAGTACCATTAATTTTTATATTGTTCCAATTTTTGTTGCCTAATGTACCGGTTTAAAGTAATTAAATTGTAATCCAATTTTCTATTTATTTGATGCCTTATCTTGACGGATGATGTATAATTTAATTTCAAATTTTAAATGGTGATATACAAAATGTAGTTGATAGCAATTGTACAAATTTAGAAATTGTTAATATGTTGCATAAAAATTCAAAATCATGTGCAATTTCGAATTGTGTATAGCTTATTGAAAGAGGCACATAATCTTTATCATTGCATTTTAGCAGTGGAAAAGAAAGGAGTGTTTGATTTGTACATTCATTTCATTACATGCATTTCTGAGCCCTGGTGGGGCTCACACAGTCCTATTTTTATACATTATGTAGTCTTATTTCTCTGTTACATGCGATTGAATGTAATAAGAGCGGAAGCATCTTAAAATGGTATTAGCCATGATGATAAAATAAAACATTATTAAAGTTGAAAATGTTGTGTATTTTTTGCATCCTTCAACTGACTTGCACGGCTAGCACATGTGTGCAACACATCTCGCGCCACGAGAGAGCGTTTATTTTCTTCTCTCAATACTAAGATGAAAGAGGTAGCTGTATCTACGTTGCGCTTTTACTCGCTTATTGCGCCCGAGAGCACACGTACTAGCCGTGCTGGTAGGGTAGATAGGATACCTAGTCGATTTACTTTTTGACTAGAGTTGACGAGACGCTCTTGCGATGGGGATTATGGGAGATTTCTTAGGAAAATTTTATTGATTGTCTCGAACAAAAGAATGAACATTCCCCGAAATGGTACTTCTGCGGAAATATGACTCGTATTTCACTGCGTGAGAACCACCGTAGTATCTAAAAGTTGTTTGTTATTACGAGCACGTGCATACAGTACACCTTGGCATCATGAATTTGATATCATCCTGTATTATTTATTTATTTATTTAATACTTTATGCACAAAATAGTACAAAGGTGGACTTAAAACTTTATCTACCAGTCTAACTGGTAATTAAAGGTAAACAACAACATTACACTTACGTACCTAATTACAAACACAATTCTATCCACTAGTATTCACATACCGAAACTCAAAAATTTTATGATATACTAAAAACCAACAACAACAAGATAGCACAACGTACTTGAATACAAATTTCAATGAAGTGCCTACCGATTATTCCCTGCAGGCTATTCCTGCACAAATGTTCCTTGCAAGTACCACATCGGGCTACCCAATCACGTGTTCCGAGAGCAAATCCGCAATATCCGCATTACGCTAAATGTATCTACCCTACCTACTATAGGTACCTACTAAGTAGGTTCTGTGATAGCTTCTGATCCGTCCGTGCCACACGTCAAGTTTAATATAATCAATGCTGTTTCTTTTGACCTGATAGGTATTGGCTGGACATTGATATTGGCACACCTTAATAGTTTAAATATTTTGTATGTTTCCTACCTACCTGAATAGTTACATAGGTACCACTACTTTGCCCTTATTCACTACTAGGTGTCTGCTCAAAGTGCGAGCCTGTTGCGCGCTTTCGTAGTGGATTTGCAATGCGCATGTCTGCCGACGTTCATTCAAGTAGTCTCTTCATCAGGAGCGCTTCAGTCACCCCCCTGCGTTGGTGTTAGCGCAACGTGAGGTCTGTTTTCAGTTTGTGCATTCTGCCTTTCTGTGTTACCTTTTAACTCTGACAGTACCTAGTGCTTCATTGAAGTTGCGTAATATCTTGTGAACCATAAAACAAGTTTCCTCCAACGCTACGTTAAAAAGTAAGTATATAAATAGGATTTTCTATCTCCTAATCTAATTTAATAACAATGGATTATTGATCGACTTTAATAATAAAAGAATTGAAGGTAAGAGGGTCTATTACGTATGTTTTCGCAAGTTTTGTGCATTCAGGGATGTTACGGTATGGGTAGGGCTGTCTCTACCTATCAGGTACATAGGAGGTATCCCATTTGAACCTATTTATTTTTGTTTACAAACTACCTGTCAACAAATGATTCCACATGTGCATGGCAAGATTTCGAAAATTTCGATAAAATTCCCTTTAATTTTTTATTAGAAATTATTTTCTTACCTACTTTTGATGTTATGGCGAAAGCGAGATTTCTTATCAACGTGGTTCGTTGAACCCATACAATCCGCTAAGCTACCTGTATTACCAAACCGCTTGTTTGCCGCTAGCTGATATCAAATAATAACTGAAAATTCGAAGCCAAATTCGCGCGTTCTATGGAAAACATTGCTAATTATGATTGTATAAGTATAGACAACTTACTTTATTGACTTAAATTAATTACTTGCGTCGGCAACTCAGTACCTACTGATACCCCTGGCATAGCAAACAAACGACCATAGGCTGCCGTAACTGTAACTATAATAAAAGTAATTATGTTTCTCCCAGAAGATCGGAGGGAAATGGTTGCCTTTACCTTTATATTTTAAAACATTATGGTACCTTTATTTTTACCAGTACCTATTCTCAACCCTTCAGTGCAATGAGAATGTACGATGTGTGATGGAGCGAGGCGGGAGGCGCAGCTCGGCCAAACTATGGGGTTATTGGTGCTCAGCGCGCTCGTGGCTACTGCTACCGGGTGCTACATTTTTCCAAGTGGTGAGTATGCACAAGTCCTATTTGCAATATATTTAGGTACTCCTCCTCCACATTAGCCTCCACGCTTGGCAGTTGTTGGAGCTTGCAGTGTTGAAAACACCGAAAACATTTTTTTAGAAAATATTTATTTAGCGACAGATTTACATTAGTCGGCTTTGTCGACACCCGTTAATAAATAGGGTGGTGTTACATTCGACTCTGCGTGCAAGACTAGTGTCTTGTCGGGTAGTCCCGGCCACCATATTCGTAAACGATAAACCGTTGTGATGTTGTTGACGTTGCGCGTTGTTCAAAATAGCATCAAGCTATCTGTGTTGTTAAAGGCGTCGAATAGCTGAAGAGGCAGATCTGCTAGGACCTCTGCAGACCAAACCAAATGGGTAGCAGAATTGTCTGTTGTGCAATTTCAATGACCAATCTGCCTGCTAACATAGCGATTACGCCAAAAGTGTCTACCTGAGTCTTTTTTCATGATAATCGGTTGACGAATAGCAAAGCGAGCCACCTGACGGGAAGTGGGGCAGCGGTGACATGCCTGTGGATGGTAGCAACACCAGCGGTAGGTGACAAAAATTCGTCGCCCATTTCTAAACCCCCGGGACTCATTGCTCTGGCATCAAATAAGCAAATGCTAGTCTCCTCCACTGCCAAAGCCACGTTTTCCTCTGGATCAACGGCAAAACACAATACCTACTTACTATTTAAAATATGTAATACTATTTGGTCGCTGTTTTCTTTAAGGTAAAGTTGGGCGGCTCCAATTCGAACGGGATATCCCGCTTTGCTCTACTTCTACTTCGCTTTGAACTGGTCTGTCGACAAATGACTTGGCTCATTGCAGACGTGCCGAACCCCTGCGAAGGGGTGACCTGCGGGCCGGGCGCGTCGTGCCGGCCCACGGCCGACGGGCGCTCGTACACCTGCGAGTGCCCGGCCTCCTGCCCCAGCTACGGAGACCACGAGGGCTCGCGCCCGCTCTGCGGCAGCGACGCGCGCGACTACCCTGGCGACTGTGAGATGCGGCGAGCGGCCTGCGAGTTGAATACCAATATTACGTTCAAGTATTACGGCAAGTGTGGTGAGTGTTTGGGTAGATTTTTTTATTTTTTGAGATGAGGACAGGATGAGACCGCAGGTGGTGTGCTTACAGAGCAAATGCTCTTGCGGTGGATGGCAAGGTGATACGCAAAGGGTTATGATTCAGGCATGAACCCGGTGATTGTGTGATGCGGCGTGCGGCTTGCGAGTTCAATACGAATATCACGTTTAAGTATAGCGGCAAGTCTAGTGAATGTTTAAGTAGATCGGTTGTGGTTATGGGTGACTAGACCCACCATCAGGGGGGCAGTCCTTTCTGTCCGTTTGTCACTTCTCCGTTTGTCAATCATAGTTTTGTTTTTTCTGGCAACTGAACAAAACTGCCGCTTACACTGCATCACTGGATCGGGTAACTACACTCTATCTAATAAAGTTCTCCCAATGTTGAAATTATTCACATATATCGTGTGAACTTCCTAATTGTTTAAAAATATCCTTATCTAGCCAAAACGTTTTAGGTACCTAAGTGTAATTTCCAGATTTCTAGTTTTTTTATACAGTTTCGTGCCTTTCCAGATCCATGCGCTGGCGTGACCTGTCCCGACCCTGAGGTCTGCCAACTAAACGAGCGCCGGCAGCCTCTCTGCCGATGCGCCGAGCCTTGCCCCCTGGAGTTCTCTCCAGTTTGTGCTTCAGACGGGAAGACATACTCCAACGAGTGCCAGATGCACCGAGAGTCATGCCGCGCTAGGAAGCAGCTGAAGGTCGTCTTCAAGGGGCAGTGCAGCTCGGGTGAGGAGCTCATTGTTTACATTTGAAAGCGTATTATACTCTTGTCTCTCTAAAATTCAGTGATAAAAAAGATCCTGATTAAAATAAAATTAATATTTTGTGGGCTTTGCTCCCCACCCCTACGTGAAAAAGGCGTGACGTTTGTATGTATGTCTGACTTAACATCTGCTCATGGCATTAAAAACCAATTTCAATTCAAGAGCTTCTCACTCTATTAGAGCACGCTCATTCAGAAGACGTCTATTATCTACTATCATTGAAGACCAATGAAAAACGGATATAAACGGGTCTCATAGGTCTAAGGCGCTGTACTAATTGGAACGGTCGTGCGACGGTCCCGGTAGTGGTCGGGCGGCATCCGTCGTACGACCTTTGCCAATTAGGACAGCAATTAAGTCGCGTACCAGAAAACGAAATACTAACCTCCCTCACCACAACCTTACAATTTCTCATATCCCAATCAGGCGTAAACCCTTGTGCGGAGGTAGAATGCCGCCACGGCGCCGAGTGCCGCGTGGAGGCCGGGGCTGCGGCGGCAGGCGCGGTGTGCGCCTGCGCAGCGCCCTGCGAACCCGTCCTGCGGCCGGTGTGCGGCTCGGATGCACGCACGCACGACAGCGAGTGTGAACTGCGACGAGCTGCGTGCCTTTTGGGCCGGGAGATAACTGTGCTGCACGCGGGGGCTTGTGGTATGATGCACTGTATTTGTATTTGTTAGTTTAGGTCAGGGGACCTTTCTACATTTTAGTTCCATGTCGTAGCTAAAATTCGTAGCTAAGCTACGCATTAAGAATAAAATTTCCCATTCTGAAGCCAGCGACCAAATGAGAATTCTTAGTGGTTTTTCTTTCATTTCGTAGTTAGGTACAAAGTATAAGAAAATAACCCATTTCGTACCCGGTCACCAAATGGGAAAACTCTGAAGCCCTACTGATCAAATGGGAATTTTAATTCATTTCGTAGCAGGCTACCAAATGGGAATCTTGCACTGATTAATTTAGTCTTGCGGTCTTGTTAGGTTTGGAAATTACCTTGCTACAAGAAGGTGCTTGTAGTGTAGCCCATTTTACGACGTACCTATTTGTGACAATTTATCTCAACGATATGCTCCGGACGTGTTGGACTGACGACTTTGTAACGGTCACAGGGAGCTAATGGATGTAAAAGACACACCAGGTACACCTAATCACAGTCCGCTGCTGGGACCGAGCTTTCTCCATACAAGCTGGCTAATGATCGCGAGGAAATGATACAATATGAAAGACTCGGGCCTTTGAGTCCAGTGGACAACCTGATATAATGTAAATTTTTTAATTCTCAAAAAAATGTGTCACTGCTTAGGTTCGAACGGCGTGTGTGCGGGCCGCGTTTGCCCGCACGGCGGCGAGTGCGTGGCGGCCGGCGCGGGCGCCCGCGGCGTGTGTCGCTGCCCGCGTTGCTCCAACGAGTTTGCACCAGTTTGCGGATCCGATGGCATCTCGTATGGGAACCGATGCAAGCTGCAACTGGAAGCCTGTAGGCATCGGCGCGATGTGCAGGTGCTGTACGACGGGCCTTGCAGTGAGTATTTAGTGAAATGATATTTTCCTAGTTAAAAACGAGCATGTGCGCGAGTGAGCAATCAAGTGATTTGATATCACCCGTGGCGTTGATATCCGCGGCTACCGCTACCTTTATACCTACTCAATTGGTCGATGTATTATTTCTACATGTATGCTCTGGAGATCTGTGTGTTTTACACAATAAGAGCAACAACAAAAATGGTTATATTAATGGTATAATTAACCGAACCGACCGCAATACGTCGGAAAACATCCGATTAAGTTCATTTTCTAAACTACTTTAGTCGAGTCGATTTTAATGAAACTAAGCTAAGAACTACAACTCGAATAAACTGGCTTTCAAATATATACAACCGTATCGAAATTGATTTAACGACGCCACAGATAGAGGCAAACTTATATACAAATAGCGGCACGTATCTCGAGCGGTGACTGTTATTGCGCAGAAGTCAAAAATAAGGTGTCGCAGCGTCATGCCTAAGCGCTGATTGGCTGTCATTGGCTCCTTGCGCCGATGACATTGGTGCACGACTATACCCATGGAAATCCTCTTCACGTTTCGTTCACCGCTCGACTTGCGTACCGCTACGTGTAACACCTCTCTTTTTTCGTCGGGTGTTAAAATAGTTTATTGCTTCATTTTTCAGATGGATGTGAAAATAAGAAATGTGAATACTACGCAGTTTGTGAGAGCGACGGCGTGTCTGAAGCTAGCTGCGTTTGCCCTAAACATTGTGAAGAAGGAACGGTAAGTCGAATATATGGTTTAATTTCATAAGGAATTATGTATGAACTTGGTTGATAATAATTCACCGCACTATAATGAAAAATTGATATTTTAAGAGAGATATATATACATACATACCTACGTATGTATGTATTTCAGTGTCACTCGACGCGTGCCTTACCTTGTACAGTAGCTGCAGAGTGAACGGACTCCCTTAGCTTAGCGTAGGTACATTGATTGTATTGTAGGGGGGACGCATACGCGAGTGTAAACGTCATTCGCCATAGTCCTTTGACTCGTGCCGCTCTTGCTCATAAATCGTCCCTGACGCGAGTGCTGCGAGGTACGGATTGAGAAGCGAGTTGTTCACTCGCGCGTCGTGTGTCCCTCGCGCTTTGTCACAGTTCGTCATCATCATCATCCGAGCGTCAGCCCCGGCTTCTGCCAGGTCCTCTTTCCGACTCATTCTCCTTCATTTCGCTTGGTCGCATCCTCGCATCGTAAGCCATTGGCTCTCGCATCCGACTCGACAATGTCAATCCATCGCTTCTTGGGCCTTTCGCGGGACCTCTTTTATAATCCCATAACTCGTATGCTAGTGTAAACTAGCTTTAAGAGTTTCGTAGTATCTATTATGTATATTAAATACTTGGCCTTTTCTATTCCAGGAAACAGAAGAAGTCTGTGGGAACGACAACCAAACTTACAGCAGTTTATGCGCATTGCGCGACGCTGCGTGCCGCGAGAAGAAACACGTTCATGTCAAACACATGGGTTCATGCGGTAAATTGTTGATACTTCTAGCTTGTTTACGAATACCTTGCAATTGCATTTACGATCATTGTTGATACTTCTAAATATTGCAATTGCTCTCACGATCACTTAAAGCTACGCTGATTTTTCCTGCTAATGAGATAACCCTAAAATGTGTCCATGTCTATGATGTGATGCAGAATTCCTCCTGCCCCAATGTGCAGGTCTGTTGATGCAACCTCTGAGTTTAAATGTGTTTCAAAAGAATAAACACCAAACAATTGAGTTCGACAACGTAGCCTAGTGACCGCGAGGGGCGTCATATATATTTTCCTCAACATAGTTTCCCTATTGGCGCCATGTCAGTTTCTTTTTACGATACAATCAGTATTATCGTTTTAAATTGAATTTTAACGTTTTATCACAGAGGATATAGAGAGAAAATGCCGTACAGAGAGCGCCCTTTGATCGGTACGTTACTGGAAGCGTAGGCGTGAGCTTCAGGATTCTCCCCGTACGTGACGCAGCCGCCATACCTTACTAGTATAGTATAGTATTTAGTAGTGTTGCTACGTTTGTAGGGCATTTTCTTTCTGTATACGATCTGGTACCAGCTGGATGCGTAAGACACAAGACCGGCCTTTGTGGAGATCTCTGGCCTATACCCATCATTGGGCATCTTTCGGCTGATATGATGATGACGATAACTTACTTTGTGATGTTCCCTCTCACCCTAACAACCTTGTCTCCAGAATCTTGTGCGGGCACAATCTGCCCTCCCGGCTCGTGGTGCGCCCGCGGGGCTTGCGGTTGCAGCCTAGCATGCGCGGATGCAGCTCGCGAACCCGTATGCGGCAGCGATGGCGCCACGTATGGGCACGACTGCGCACTACAGCGGGCGGGCTGCGAGGCGAGGGCGCGAGCCGTGGCGCCACCCACCGTCGCATACTATGGGGAGTGCGAGGAGCAGGACGAGGGCGGGGGGAATGGTGCGTATTGTAAACGCCTGCACAGCGGATGACACTGTTGTGATGCAAGGTTTAGTACCACGGTACGATTTATTGCCTTACCTACGCACACGACTGCGTGCTGCAGCGGGCGGGCTGCGAGGCGAGGGCGCTTTCCGTGACGCCCCCTACCGTCGTATACTATGGGGAGTGCGAGGAGCATGATGAGGGCGGGAGGAATGGTGCGTATTGTAAACGCCTGCACAGAGGATTGCACTGTTGCGAGGCAGGTTTTAGTTCCAGGGTACCGTCGATTTTAAACCTTTACTATCGCTACATAGTGGATTTTTGGTACTCAATGACGTAGGATAACCTACGGTGCCCTCACAGTGTCAAAATGGGCGTTTCATTTAGTGACAGGCTCAACCTACTTTAACTTCATACAAACTCCCCAGGCTCGCGTACAACAAAAACCGCCGACCTAACCAACGAGATCCGCTCCGAAGACGGCGAGAGTTCCAGCGTGACTCCAGCCGGCGCGGTGTGCGCTCGCGTGCAATGCGCGTTCGAAGCCACATGCGCGGTCGACGGCTCCGGCCAGCCGCGGTGCGCGTGTCTCTTCGACTGCGCGAAGGCTCCAGCCCATCCTGTCTGCGCTTCGGACCTTCGGCTGTACCCCACACTGTGTCATATGAAGCTGGAGGCCTGTAGAAGACAAGAGGATCTGAGGCTGCGACCCCTGGCGCTGTGTAGGGGGTTGGAGGTGGGTGGTTTTCGTTTGTCTTTATCCTTACATAGTATAAAATAAAATCGCTTTCTGCGTTTGTCCTAATCAGCTTATTTCTTTTAAACCACGTAACGGATTTTAATGCGGTTTTGGTTTTGGTACGGCTTTGTATAGCTTCGTCTCTGTCACACACGTGAAGCGCTGTCCTAATTGGCAACGATCGTGCGACCATGGTCGAACGACGAACGTCGCCCTACCAATATGTAGTGTAGTATGTGTGAATGTAGTGTTATTTTATATACAATATAAATATCATATAGCAAATCATACAGCAATATAATTGCTGTTGCTTTTCCTTAACTAAATATAATAAAATAGGAGACCTCAAAATCGCCCGTCGCACGACCACTGTCGTACGGCCGTTGTAAATACGAAGCAGAAACTATGCCTGACCTTCGTTGATACTTTACCCATAATTACCCTTTATTGGATCTAAACGGCTTTAGAACTTATCATCATCACCATCATAACAGCCTGTACTTTAATTGTTGACTGCTGAATACCTACGGGCTTCAAGCCGTGGATGGCAACGGCTGGAAGGTTGTGTTGTACCGCAAAATTCACGATTGGCAGGTAGGCTGGTGGCTAGAGATCACAGTGCTAAAATATATCTATAGCAATTGTAAATTTACAATTTGGTTGATGCTATTCTTTCTTTGGACACCACATATACATCTGTCTACAATGCACCTGTTTCCAGTTCTGCATTTTTGTTTCCTGCTATTTAAATGCATGAATCGTAGATGTTACGGGTGTCAGTTACCGCTTACCTTGAGGTGGGCTATCTGCTCGTTTGTCACTGCGTAGCATAAAAAGAAAAATTCTACCTAATACATTAATGTATTCGTGTCTTATTATAGTTTCGTCCCTGCGGCGAAGATGAGCCTCTGACGGACTCGGAGGGTCGAATTCTGGACTGCGGCGGCGGCCCGCACCGGAAGGACTGCCCTACCGGCAGCTACTGCCACCACACAGCTAAGGCCGCGCGTTGTTGTAAGAAAGGTAAGGGGTTCTATTGGTTTTTAGGGGTTCGAAACCAGTAACTTAACTGCAATATATAGTTGCAACACTGATGCAATATTTCAGCTGCTGCAATAATTTGCCAGCCCTTTGTCCTGTGGTTATATCAGCTACACTCTATTGTTGTGTCATCTTGCGCCCTTTTCTTCATGCCGTAAGTGGCAAAATTACAGTAAAGCAATATTACACCACTAATATTGCTCGTTCAGAAGTCTACCTACTTAAAATCTAATAACAACGACTAGAGAACAAACTTCGTGTGATTGAAACGCCCAAGTAATTCGAGTAACCAGTACAATGTATGCGTAAAAATTATGCGGTCCACACTCATGGTTTAGTTTTAAATTTGATTTTGATTCTATAATCATGATTGCCGATCATAATCCATAATCATAAATTGGTAACTTGACACACCGTCTGTACATCAAACTCACCCCAAAACTCACAAACCTTTTCAACGCAGACAAGTCAGCCGTCGAGAAGAAAGGCTGCCAGGAGTCCTGGCATGGGTGCTGTGCCGACGGTGCCACACCCGCCCGAGGGCCTGGGGGCGCGGGATGTCCCTCCCCTTGCGGGTGCCACCGCCTTGGCGCGAAAGGGGACCACTGCGATGAGAGCGGCCAGTGCGTATGCAGGCCAGGGGTGGGGGGCCCCAAGTGCGACCGCTGCGAGCCCGGCTACTGGGGCCTGCCGAGGATCGGGAATGGACATACTGGATGCATACGTGAGTTGGATTACTTTATTATACTGTATGTAACGTGGCTGGTTTATCTTTGCTGGGACCACTGCGGTGAGTGACCAAGAGTGGCCAGTATGTGTAAGATCGGGTTTGGGGTTTTTAAGTACGAGCTCTTCAAGCCAGGCTTCTAGGTCTTGTCAAGGATCGGGGCTGGACATACTAGATGCATACGTTAGTTGGCTTTTGGTAACCTACTGTTGTTGTACTCTCTAACGTAATGTTGCCCGGGGTCATGGTTTTTGCTATTTATGATTCCAAAAATAATGATTAATGACCGTGATGTTTGCCACTCAACATCATGCGGCTTGATCCAGTGGCATAATCAAATAGTTTGATCAAGCCAAACCTACCCCACACCGTCCACAATTAAGCCTATTTTTTTATCGTGCCACTTGATATGTACATCAGTTGTCTTTTCTTTAGGTTTAATATAATTTCCCTATTGGCGGTTGTTTTTTATACCACTAAGGTGGCTAACAAGCTTACGGCCTGTCTGATGGTGAGCGGTCACCGCAGCCTATGGACGTTTGCAATACGGGTCATCACCCATGCGTTTGTTTCTTTTTACGGCCCATTCAGTATCATTCTCATCGCGCATTTGTTTTGACATTCTATTGAAATGTGCGTACTTTATGTGTGTCCCAGCGTGTGGCTGCTCGGCGTTCGGCTCGGTTCGCGAGGACTGCGAGCAGATGACGGGCCGCTGCGTGTGCAAGCCCGGCATACAGGGGCAGAAGTGCACCGTCTGCTCCAACCACGAGCACAGCTTGGGCCCCAACGGATGTTTTGACCGTAATTATTTGGATTTTCTTTTTTGCTTCGACTATGGTGAGTTACATATTTGTAGTGGTGGAAATGCCAGGCCACACTCGCAGAACCCATGGTCTTTGGGGCGGAAGGTACTTAAATGGCAACCATGTACCGTAAAGCGCCACATAGGTGTCAAGGTTGGCTGTCCATCTCTCGAGAGACGTCTCTCTCTGGACAGCCCACCTTGTAAGGGTTGTAGGAGCCGATAGATGTAGGTGACACAAGGCGATATGTGTGTCAAACTCGACGATGGCATATTATGTTCAGAAGTGAACATCCTTCCACTGCTGTTAAAATGTTATACCGTGCTTTAATATTGTAACCCACACAAATCTTGGCTGCTCAGTAACAAACATTCCCCCCGCAGCGGAATCGACGCAGCTGCCCGCCACGAGTTGCGAGCACATGACGTGCTACTTCGGCGCGTACTGCCTCGTCCGCAGCGGGCTGGCCACCTGCGAGTGCAGCGGCGGCGAGTGCGGCGCCGACGGGCTCTCCGTATGCGGCAGTGATGGCCGCACCTACCTCTCGGCTTGCCACCTCCGCACACACGCCTGCCGCACACAGGCCGACGCCGTAGTCCAGGCCTTCGGACCCTGCGGGGAGGCCGCCCCCCACGTCCGGCGAGGTAGCCGCTCCGCTGACACCCCCCGCCGCCACCGCACCCCTCCGCCAGAAGTACGCACCAGCGACGACACCGACCAGCCCCAGCTCACCTGCGTCAATATACTCCCGCCCCTCGGGTACCGCTAGTTAGAGCTAGAGCACAGAATAGTTCGCACAGTTATATTCGATCAGTAGAAAAACAACATTATAATAAACGTAGTCACCTAATCGAAGTTTTAACTTAATTCGCAGAGCATACCTTCTCTGATGCTTACACTTTGAAAGCTACTAATACGAGTTGTGAGACGAAACCGGCCAGAAAGTCCGAGCCTCACGAGGATTTCGCGGAGGAACTCGAGATGAATTTCGTTGAAGAAGATTACTCTTTGCCGGAGGATTATGCGGACGAGAGTGACGTTTACGAGGCGCCTTTGTTCGACGGCACGGCGAGGATGGTGGCGCGGACTCGGCTGCCCTCGAAACGGTTCGATATATGGGCTGAGGTTTCGGCGGTTTGCGAGAAGGGGGCGTTAGTTAGCTCAGCCGGCACGAGGGACCATCTATGGCTCGGGGTAGTAGAGAACAGAGCGGTATTGCATTGGAACGCTGGCAGCGGCTCCATGGAGTTGCGAGCAGGCAGGTTGAAGACTGATGGAAGAACTAAGGTATCAGCGCGTCGGTACAAGAAGGACGCAGTACTGAAAGTGGATGCGGTGACGGCGCGCGGCTCCGCTCAGGGCCGCATGAGCTCGCTAGACGTCGATCCTTATATCTACGTTGGGCAGCCGCCGGAAAATGTCACAAGGTAAGAGAATTGTTATCTTTACACTATGTTAACGAATGTGAAACTAGCCTACGTCTATTTGCAATCAGAATACAATGTGTTTGTTTTTGTTAGTCAATGATAAACGAGCAGACAGCCCACCTGATGGACAGCGGTAACTGTCGCCCGTAAAAGTTACATTTCATGCTTTCGTACTGGCTGTTCTGCAACCCGGCACACAGCGTTGCAGTCATTGTTGATTGGAGGAAGAAATACATAAGGTGGTGGTACCCAACAAGACGGACTTCTAAGAGTCGTTCCACACGGCGCGCAGCGGCACCGCAAAGATTTCACCGCACAGGCGTTCACACGAGCGGTACGGCGTCGTCGCGGCAGGTGGCGTAGTATCATGCTTTTAAGCTTTTATTTTTAAATTCTATATGAGACTTGTCTGACTGAATTTCCTTTTCTTGGACTGGTAGTGGTAGTCAATTTCAAAACCATCTTCCACCACCACAACAGATTTTTAAATGCAAGATACCGCAGCGGCACCGCTCAGACGCCGCACCACTGACGCACCGCTCCTTGATTGGTACACCCCCTAATCTGTTTCTCCCTTCAAGCAACAATACCTGCAAGGCTGTGTTCCGGTTTGCAGGATAGCCAGTACGAAAGCACGAAACGTAGTTGTTGTGGGCGACTTTCTATCTAGTGCAGTAGAAATTATTTAGAGGTGAAACTAATTGTAACAGATATGATGATTGTGGAAAATGGTAGGTAACACGCTACTAATCAACATACTACAAATCTACATCCGTATCTCTGTGCAATACCTTTTTCGGCCGCCATCTTGAAACTATATTTTCATACAATTCCGTAAGAAAAGGGTATTTTGCCTACCGCCACTACCGAGAGTGTGTTGCTCGTAAACGGTTGGAAAGGAGGACCGGCAGATATGTATGGACCTCAGCCTATATGACCAATAACGTTGAGCGATATGTCGTTGGATAGGGTTTTTAATTTTCTACAACTTTTACTATGGCGATAAGTCTCGAATCGCTGTGGGAAGAAAGTTATGTTGTAAAAAGTTAATTGACCATAACTTTTTTCTCACAGCGATTCAAGGATTGCCGCCATAATCCTTTTTCAATGACATATCGCTCAACGTTATTTGTCATATAGGCCGACTTTTTGATAACGAAATAAAGTTTACTTTAATTGACCATAACATTTTTCTCACATCTATTCAAGGATTGTCGCCATAGTAAAAGTTGTAGAAAATGTAAAATCCTTTCTAATGACATATAGCTCAACATTATTGGTCATATAGGCTGGGTTGTCCGGACCTCCTTTGAAAAACCGTGTGAAGCAAAATTTGTAGAAAATTTTATAGGCTTTAATTTAGTACCTAAAGGGCCAGTCCCGTACGACGCACTGTTTTCGAGATATTTACGATAAACCAAAAATGGGTTCTTTCAGGCCGTCCAAATTCACCGACTGGTACAGGTGTATATTCTTAGTATGTTGATTAGATGCATATTACCTTATATTACCATTTGGCGCAATACTCATTTTTGTTACAATTAGTTCCACCTCAAGCTATATTTTCGGTTAATTCTCTTCTACTAATCAGGTCTGACAACTCGTTTGTCACTGAGTAACAAAAAAACAATTGTACTCGGATTGCAAATCGACGAAGGCTGCTCACAAACATACAACTATTTACGATTATTCAATATTAACTATTAACTAACACAAACGCTGGCGCAAGTACA
The DNA here is from genome assembly GCA_907269095.1 of Blastobasis adustella. Taxonomy (NCBI): domain Eukaryota; kingdom Metazoa; phylum Arthropoda; class Insecta; order Lepidoptera; family Blastobasidae; genus Blastobasis; species Blastobasis adustella. Next base: position 8,755,696 of record OU026123.1, on the reverse strand, counting down.
GAGCGCGCGCAAGTTCATGTCGATCATGCCCGACCATCTAACTCAAATAGATTATACATCGCCATCTCACTCGCTCGAGTGTAATACTTAATCTCGAAATTCAAAATAGCAATGTACTGTGTTCATGAAGTATGTAAGTATAAATTACTTATTTCAAACCGCAACCGTGTGATATGCCGATTTATCGAGCCTTCAATAATTGCTACTCGAATTATTTAAGCGGTCGCGCGCGATGGACATGAACTCGCGCGCGCGTTACTGTAGCTACATGTAATGTCTCTGGGATGTATTTATGCGATTTCCGTAGTGCAAGGGAGAGTTTTCTGTAAATAGTTAGCAAGGGGTACTGATTTTAATATTGTGTTATTTATTTGATATGGAAACATTTTTTTCAATGGTTAAAGACTATGAAGTTGAAGGAATACACACGAAAATAGGATTTTATACTTTGCCATACAACCCGCGTGTCCTATGTTTGAAGTTACAAACAATCGCACCGTATGACAACCACTTCGTTTGACAATTTATCTATTCTCTAAGAACCCGTGTCGGTGTCAAAACGTCTCGTAGCTTAAAACTATTTTATTATCAAATAAATATCTCTCCTAACAACAAGGACCTATACTCGTATACTTTATTGATTTACCGTCCAACGACGTCATCGATCGACGTCGGTCGAGCGGTTATGGTTAACGCTGAAGTATCCATTTCCTTTCGCGAACCAAACATTTGACATGTGACATAGGTACCTACTTTGAAATGAACACCGGGCGTTTACAAAGTATCTTTATCTCTATCTGTAGTTACTGTAGCGATGGCTGCGGAAGTAGGAAACAGAAGAGACCACTACGGCTTCGCACAAAATACCAATACGTTTAAATCGTGAATTGTTTTTGAGTTTTTATTTATATTTGGACTAGCCTGGCGTAAGTGACGATGCGACCGTTGATAGAGCATGCCTGTCTAGGAACTAAATTATTAATCTACATAGGTATTTAATAAATTCATTAAAGGAAGACTTGTTTCATCAACAGCATTGCCATTGGAGGGTATTCTCTACGCCTGGCAGGCGGATTGGAAATCGCTGTGTTGAATACTAGTGCTAGAGTATGCGGATGATAAGTCCATAGTTCTGCTATGGCGTCCCCCTATCACTGTTTTTGTTGGGAGTTACGGAGACTTGTCGGACGACGGAGAATTGTTCTTGTTGGCCGTCTGTCAAATTTAGTTCCATTTTCAGCCGCGAGCAAAGTTATCGAGGAACTCGTGCTCTAGGAAGCAAAGAAATAAACAATAAATCGCTTTGAAATTACCTATCGGGATCGACGCGACAGACAAAAATGCAAACCCGTAATGCCGTCAACCTTACATCTCTTTTCACGTCAAATATTTAAAAATATTGAAACTAATTAGATTACCTACATTGCCGGCAGGTTGTTCGGAAGCTCTATACCGGGTTTCGTAGGCTGCGTGCACAGGCTGCGCGTGAGTGGCCGTGACGTCATTCCGCCGTCGCGGGGACTCCCCGTGACGTCACACGGACTGAAGCCTTGCACCGCTCACAACCTGGCGCGGCTTGTATGCCCTTAGTGTGGAATATCATACAGCATCAAGTTAGACTAAGATTCTAAGGACCTCGTTTATCTTTAGTTATTAGAGCCCTTTTACATCAGCGACTGGGGAGCCAGGACCAGCGTAGTTTGCGGGTAAGACTAAGCGTTGCTACAGTGCGATAAGGTTGCAGATATGAAAGGTGCTCTTGTGGTATATTTTAGTAAAATGTTAAATATATGTACACACATTACTCACGTGCTTTTCTCCTTTCTCCCTTCTTCTACTTATGTCAACCTTATCATACATGCTCGTTGGTTTAGGGTGCTCTTGATCCGACCTTTTTATAGTTAAAAAAATATCATTCATGTAAAAGTGATACGTACCTCTCGGTCTTCAACTTCTATTACTTCCATTCACTTCTGTCATATATAGCCAGATTCCCCTAGTAGTAGGGTTACGGAGATTAGATGGCAGTCGCTCCACTATAATTACCTAACCTCTCAAATCCTGGATCATGGTCAAGGCCGACCTCGGGCCCTCGTGCGCGACAGCACAACTGCGACATTAATGCCAAGATTTTGCGACATTTTTACTTATGCCATATTTTTTGTTGTTTCTACATGACCAAACCATCTAAACAAAACTTTCTAAGATTTTAGTCACGTCATTACATCTTCTTTCACACCCGCACTTTACCTACATCATTCTGTATTTTATCTTTCACAGATACACATTTTATATATCACTTATTTCTACTGCATTTATCCCACCTTCAACTTCGGCCTCCTATGTTTCACACGAAGATATGATACAAGCACTTCCATAGAAAACATATATCTATGGACATGTTAAATTCGCAATATAAGTAGCTTAGTTTTGTAGAAAGTGATTGATACCTAATGATCAATAAGTACTAATATATTCCTCTCGTAATTTTTGATAATTTTACTAGTAATGATTAAAATGTGTTAACGACCACTTTTGTAGTAATTTTGACTATCATAATGCCTAACAACTGACTATAGTGATCATGTCAATACAAAAAATTTATAGCAATAATCGTAGTACATGAACTTAATACATTTATTGTATGTAGTTATCTATGTAGGTACCTATCTACACTTATTAATTGATAAATTGACATATGATACTTATTGTAAGAAAAATTTATTATAAAAATAACTGTGGATCAATTGTGGAGTTATGTTTGAAATGAAATATTTAGCTTATTTGTTGTTGTATCCAACTGGAATTAATTTATTAGATTAAACTATTGTGATATTCTTTCTTAAGTCATAATAACGTTGAATTTTGTGACATATCTCTAAATCTATGCATTTTATAAAATATTCTTCTTATAATATACTTCCAGTTATAAAAAAAATATCTGTGTATTTTTTTATTATACACCTATTACAATAATCAGAAACAGGAAATACATAAAAAACGATATCGAAACCGACTTGAGAAATGACTGACTTAAATATCATAAAGTTTCGAACAAAGTAGGAGCAACAGCGTCAAATTCTCGGATGTAACACCCGAGGTCGTAATTTTTACAAAAATAATTGTGTACTCCGTCTATCCAGTCATTCTAGTCATTTCCCCGGGTTTTCATCGTGGCTCCATTATTTTCTTATCAGCATTTCGCCCCCTCTTCCCCTTTATAATCCTGCTTATCGCTGTCTACTTCATAAAAGCCGGGGACTTCAAATTTAAAGCCATTATTCCTTTAGAGGAACAACTGAAAGCAAGTCGTAAAAACTTTTTACAGCGCCTCCTCTTATCAATAATGATGTAACAAGTATCTGATTCTGATTTTTGCCATTAACATCATACAATGGCGCGTAACGACATCGCTTCCAAAGATACAGTATGGCTGCGCAATAAAATTCGCCGCAATACATTTTTTGGCGCGAAACAGCACACCGCATATTTTTATTGCTGCCCAACTGCGCCTAAATATACCCCAGTACTTTTATATGAGGCTATTATTTCTATACAATTTTCTGGTGTATGTAAACTGGGGCGCCTGCAACGAAATAAAGGCCAACCGCGGTAATATCGTCTGCGTAATGTCCATTGAGGCAGATGTGTGTGATGAATATTTGAGGCGGGGTGCGGAGCGAGCGTTCGTTATTAAGATTGAGGTGGGCCACATGAGCTCTCACTTACGCGGCATCCATTAATGGCGTCATAACATAGCACTCGTTTACTTAACCGCTTCCGAACAGGGGCGCAGTCGGGGAAATGCTTTCAAGCCCATTTATAAGGTTTATTAACGGTTCTATGAAGCTATAGATAGATAGATAGATATGTATGTGCAGATACGTTATTCTAATTACATAAGCGCAAACGCGATTTATAGATAATGATAACTAACAAATATACCTAGTCATAGCTTCTCCGTAAATAAAGTAAATTACAGAATAATTAGATATCCTAAGTATTGTCCCACGTAGGTACCGAGACGTTCGTAGATACATTGACGGATGGTACATTCAAATGAGATATTGCATACAATATATATGGGCAGCTGTACCTAAATGCAAAAGTTGTCGTGCTAGATGTTCACAGAAGAGTCGTAAAATTTATTAATATTTACTGAAAGTAAAATTTTATGTCTTTGTTCTTAACAACTTTACTTAACGCTAACTAGTGAATAATGCATTGTTTATTTTATGACATGTTTTATGAAAGTGCCTTTTCGCCGACGACCGGTAGCTTCATGTATTATTAATTGCTAGATGTTTATTCTAAAGTTTGTGAAATGAAAGAAAATCTGTTAGGTAGGTAGTTGTCCATTTTCTCGTTTATTCTGTGAACCAAATTTTTCGTATATAATATTTAAGTGCTAAGATTTAAGAAAAAAAAAAAATTACGTTCAAATATCTAGGCTACGTTTACACTTCAAATTGAATAAGATTAGGTATGATTAAAGTTGAGTAGCTATCAAATTGAATAAGATTAGGTATGATTAAAGTTGAGTAGCTATCAAATTGAATAAGATTAGGTATGATTAAAGTTGAGTAGCTATGATAATAACATTATAATAGGTATACATTACGATACAAACGATCTTATATTGGTCATTGAGAGTGCAATGATCAATGAGCACGAGTGTCTACGACCCTTTTCAACACGCTTGCGAGGAAAAAACTGTATCTAAGGTAAGTTGTAATTAAATGAAATTATTATTATTACATATCATTTTATTTATTCAGTCTGAAAACAAATATAGTGCGACGTGAACCCGCTCGCTTCGTAGCGAAGTAGGACACGGCATCGTGCATTTAATAGAGTTGCAGTGAATTGTTTTCAATTTTAATAAAAATGTACTTTGTAAGTTTGAAAATTAGTCAATATCATCACAATTGTAAAAAATGGCGGCCTTTTTATTTTATTTTTAGTTTTGATTAGATATAGTTTATAATTCAACCAAAAAACAGGCCAATATAATAGTCTAAATTGTAAACCTAAAAAGGTTTAGGCCCCTTTACGAGGGGCCAGGCGAGGCCATCGGGATTTTTCTACCTACGACACTGTCTACAAGAGCAATATCGCTAAAAGCCCGATTCATATCTCTGTCCCTCATTGCCTGAACGCGCCAACGGCTGTCGTTCCGATGTCATTTTCTTCAGCTCAATGGGATGATGACAATTAGGGTAGCGTGTCAGATTTGAATTTTTGTTGGCGGAAAACCAGCGGCAGGGCTCCGCATTGTCTCCAATTTGTGTTCCGATTCACTGTTTCTTTTGTTCCTCTTTTAGATGATAATGGAAATGTCTTAGGAGATGAATATTAGTTAAGTATAGTAGATATTTAGATTACGTGTCACATACACACTCATAAAGTACAGTACCTAAGGTAGGTACTGCAGATAATCTCATATTCCACATTGAAGTTTTGTATTGCGAAGAAAGGCGATAAATAAACTTCGTAAGTTGTAAAAGAATGCCGGTTTCATGAATCGGAAGGATGAGAGGGTCGAATTACTGAGCGGCAGCCAGTAACAAAGGGAAGTTTATAAGTGGTGTTACCAAGACTGGCCGCTGTCACGACTAAGGGCTTATCTGGACCGAGACTCGCTTTATTATTTTTCACATTGCGCCTGGATTTGGGACGTCAGCTTTCGTAAAGGATACAATATTAAACACAATATAATTCGTGGTAGTTACGTAACCATGTCTTGGAAGTCTTATTTATTTCTCGGTTTAAACCTTCTTCCTAAAATGTGTAAATTAAACTTGTCATTTATAAAGGAAAACGAGTAAATAATAGACCCTATTATTTTATATTTACCTTTGGTTAAATTTTGCAGCGTAAAATGAACCGATTATTCTCCTATCTGTTGACTAAATACCAAAGCACGGAAATTTCCCCCGCCAACCATAAAGTTTACTTAAACCACCGAATATTACAGGCAAAGCGAATTTATTAACATTAAAGCGTTCAGAATGGCTGCCGGAATGAGCTCTGTACGTACCGAGCGCCCGTACTATGCGTACATTTTCATAGGAAGCACCTAGTAGGCAACATTGTTAGAATTTTCAAACGGGTTAATATCAAGAGCAGCTGAGGAATGTTTAATTACCGCTGTGACATCCTGCGAGTGAGAGGCAGTCGGTGCCAGCCTACTCGCTCGGCTTTTGCGCGCCTTTTCTGGCTACACGACGCGACGTGCGGGACCGTTGAGATGCAGTTTAATGGATCTATTAACATTATTCTAGACGAAATAATGTAAATCAGCATCAATTGAGATAAATCAGCCTTAAAGCCACACCTAAATAATATGCACGTGTAAGTGATTCCACTGTTGGTCTTAGATTTAGAGGTAAAGCCGCGACAATTATTTACGACGTTTCCACCGCGGAATTACAGCTCGGTGCGCGCCGCGGCCTTTTATGTTTATTCACGGGTTATAATTCCCGCGCAGAGAGGATTATTTGAAAACGTAAACGTAGGTGCTCTCATATTTCACACAACCGCGTTCGGGTGGCAGTTGTGAAAGTAATCGCTGTGAACACGCTGCAAATTATCCGCCGTAGGCTGCGGCGCATTCACGGGAACCGCCTGCTTGTTCGCGATGCACTAACGGAATTTATGATGGATTCCGATTTACCGTGAACCAACCTAACCGCATATAAGCCTAACTGAATCTGACAGCTTTTCAGTTCTTGTTTGCACTTAACGCTTAAACTTTTAGGTACCATTTCATCTGTATAAAAAAGAAATCTCTGAACATAATTCAGTGGTAATGAAATAAACGCTTGCAATTACACGTGTGAAACGCCTCGTTTGCAGGGAATGTTGAATGATCAAGTGTCAAATAGCGACCATTAAATTTGGATAACGCGGCTTACGCTCATATTTCGCACGTAATCCCCTCGCCGTGTAAAATACGGGCCGTCAGTAAATATTAAACTCTGCTATAATTTCGCTTGTGTCAGTGTCATAAATATTGTCCAGAGATTTTCATATTAATTGCAACTCCACTAGAGCGCCTTTGTGAGCATGAATTTTAATTTTATGACCCTTCTGGCGGCCGTAACGTCGAGTTAGGTAACTGTTCTAGATTATGCCGACCTATTGCAGATAAACAATTAGATAAATGGGAAAATTGTTTTCAGAGATCAAGTGCCAAGTCATCGCAAGTTCAAATTATACGATAATTTGCTGGCAGATTCCCCGTTGGACTAGTTAAGCAAATTGCCTGTAATTGACTGCTACAAATTATCTTTCTGAGAGATATTTGTTTCGCGGCAAAAAGCCGGGCTCGGCAGCCGCCGCCGGCCGCTCGGCGGCACGCTCCGTCAGACAAGAAACAAATTGATTTTTGATGTCGTCTGCCTCGCGATAATGATTTTCTGCCGCACGCTGCCTCCGGCCCTGATTGACTGACAATACCTTTTTCTGGACTGTATTAATTTAAACTACACGACATGTAAAACAATAATTTTTAACGGTCATTAAGAATGATTGATTGATAATTTCACCTTTGCAAAGGTTTACTTATTACGTGCAATTTACACTTACAATTTTTTACTAAGGACTTACCTATCTATAATAAATAATCAACTTTAATGGCCCGGTTGTGCTCTCGAGAACGAGGGCCCGGGGTCCGCCTTGACCATGATCCAGGATCCAGGAGGACAGGAGCGACTACTATCTGACCTCAGTGACCCTGCTACCAGGGAACCTGACCAGATTGGATCATGGTTACAAATTTAGTTGCCTGAATTTGCAGGTTTCATCACAATGTTTTCCCTCACCGTAAGAGCATCGGCTAGAATTCAACTAATACATTAGTTGTAATACAATAACATATACGTAACTCAAAAAAGAGTCATTGGTACATGGCCGCAGCGGGATTCGAACCTGGTACCTCTCGCTTACGAGTTGGATACTCAATCGCCCGGCTACCGACGCTCTTAAGTGCTTACCTACCTCTTCCTTCTTAAATATTGTGGACAGATATCAGTGTAAATTGAAATTCAGCAGTCAGTATAATGCCGAGTTTGAAAGTAAAAATTAATTGCTGAAATCACTGGCTTGTTGACTAATCGTTTTATCGTGGAGGAAGTAACCGCGTAATGCGGTGTCGCGCGACAAATCAAGATGGTGTCGCCGTGATAACCGTCTGGTCCAATCACCGAGTATCCTATTACGAGGAGGTTGCGGCGCGTGGTGTTATTTATACGAGACTACGACACCAATCAGTATGTAAATATGTAGGGTAGGTGAACGATCTGGAGTGGGTGGGTGAGCCTGCGCGGCGCACAGCCTCCGGCGCGCCCTGCGCTTGCGCACGTTCATGTTTCTATTGCCGATACCGGGCGGCGTTTGTCTCTGTCGCCGCAGTGGATCGCGCGTGTAGGCTGGCGGATTCGGTTTAGTGACGTGTTTTAAATTACGATCTCGACGCAGTGGATAAGGCTCTACCTAGAGGTTCACTTTCGAAATGTGGTGTTATCTTGTTGAAATGTGTTAGTTGCCCAGGAAGGATTTCGCCATGTGCCTTTTACTCAAAATCGCAACATTCATTTTTGTGTTGGAAAGTTTCATTTGCGGTATGAATGCTAAAGACAACGACAATACAGTTAAAACTAAACCTTTAACGTGCAATGCTAGTGTAACATACGACAGGGTGTTGTTGAAGCGCGTGACTCTGTTATCGAAGTACATCTTCACTGGTCGTGTCTACGGTATGACCATTATCAATAGGTCTAGAATGTACAAGGTGAACATTCGGCGTGTGTTAAAGGGTGACTTGGAAGACGTGGGTGCTACTGTGAAGTTTCGGTCGGTGGCTTCGTTGCGATTCAGCGACGCGACGGTACTGGTCGAGGGTACGCGGTCTGCGCGCTGCAGGCCGCTGCGTTTGCGCATGTATGCGATATTCCTCACGGAGAGGGCGCGCGGCTCGAGCGCAGGGCGGCTGAGCCTGGTTGTGGATCCGGTACCGCTTACGCTGCGGAATATCGAGATAATTGAAGCTGCTATTAAAGGTAAGTCATGTTTAAAATTGCCATGTTGTGGCGATTGTCTGTATTACCTACCTTTTTGTATTTACAATCCTGACGGTTTACAAAAAAGGAGAGAACGCACCTGATGTAAAATGTTATACCTGTCGCCTACTGCTCTCATTGATTAAAAATTTTGAGCGTTGGCTTCCTTGCGATTCAACGACTTGCATTTGACCACCATCTCAGCTGGTGGTCAGTGACAATGCAGTCGAATGGACATGCCTGTTTAGAAACGGCCTACTCTAGCCTTGAAGGTGTCTAGCTAAATTATAATGTCGAGGGAACTCACTTGCAAGGAACGGGTTCCATTCCTAGCCGTACGCATTATAAACATTGAACCAAAGCGGTTTATACGGATAGCAGGAAGATACACAACATCAGAATGGAAAGTCGTGGATGTGTAGTTGATACGACGTTCCTTATGCAGTGGGCGCGGCCTGTACCTAGTGATGGATCGTTGAAGCTGCAAGTACAGATTAGTCATCTGATTCGAATTGCCAAGTAGTAGACGTCCACTTAGGTTCTTGTGGTATCGGGCGAAGGTGAAAGCTGACGTAACAGAACTTTCATACGCGCCCAAATATAGGCTCGCCGCGGTAATAAATTTACACCGCACCTCCTTTCATATTGCAAAAACATGCTAGATACTTAAATTAAGCCCTAGACGTAACTAGAATTTAATTTTGAACGACGTTTATGAACCAAATCAGCGAAGCTGTAAAATTGTGGCGTATAACAAGAGCAAGAGATGCTTTGCAATAAACCACTAATCCTACTAATATTATAAAGTTTGTAAGGATGGATGTATGTTGCCTTTACGCATAAACTACTTTATGGATTTTGATGAAATTTGTCAGCTATCTAGATTATAGCCCAAGATGGCGCGTAGGTTATAATTTATTCTGAAATTCAATGTGGATCCCGTGGAAATGGGTCTGGAACGTTATAGCCGAATTTTCCGGGGATAAAGTCGTGAGAAAATGCTAGTATTATATCACGTCTATTACGCCTAAACGGATAAACGAATTGGGATGATTGGTAGATATCTAGATTAGGGTCTGTAATAGAACTTAAGCTACTTTTTATCCCCCCTTCCTCTTCCTACCACCACTTGCGCTATACAACATTTAGTCCACGGGCGTAGCCGCGTGCGGACAGCTATAGGAAACCAAAAACACCCAACCTTAAATTTTGCTACCGTCTTTTTACTTTTCACTTTAGCTAATCATTATAGCTTACCGCCTTAACGCCAAGCTTTCTACATTACAGTGGGTGATGGGTCTTTATAAGGATGCGTAAATAAACTAGTAGGCGGCAATTAGCTGTGGGGCGGAGCGCCCGTCATCGTGCGGAGCACAGGCTCGTCGCAGCTGCATTCGTAATACTGGACGATAGGAACTCATTAACTCATATTCTATTAATCGAATTACTTGCGCTGGATGTGATGTCGCTGTGGATGTGATGATGGGGCTGTGGGATGTGTTCATGTGTCAATATTCCAGTCGTGCGATTGGGTTGCATTAACTTATTTTAATGTTTGTTTTGTATGAAATAGTTATTTAACAGAGATGATTAAATACAATTATTGCAATTTAAAAAGAAGCTTTACCCTAACAAAAAAAAACATTAGTTCTAACTAAATTAGAGAACTAACTTGTTATAATTCATTGCTTTTAGGTAGGTGCGCCGCGCAAATTCGATTTGGGGATTTATTCGACAGTTTTGAGCCGGTTTATATGATCCACTATATCAAAATATCCACTGTATCAGAATGTACACTGTATAAGAACATCCACTGTATCAGAATGTTCACTGTACCAGAATGTCCATTGCATCAGAATGTCCTCTGTACCAGAACGTCCACTGCACCAGAATCAGAAGGGTAGGGTAGAGTAGGAATAGAGTGGAGTATGGGTAGAGTTCATTAAATTGAAACACACGAACGAAGTCGCGCAGGGATGCTTAGTGATAGTCAGAATATAATTTTTTAAAGTTTGTATTTTCTTGGGGGTAATCTCCGAATCTACTGAATAGATTTCGAAAATTCTTTCGGAGGTAGGTCGACGAGTAGGTATTATCTTTGCTGGTGGTTTAGGAAAATAATGTCCTGGAGTATTTGCTAGTCTGCCCTTCAATTGTATTACAAATTGTAACTCGATTGTGGATTAAAACAGCAGTCTCTTGGTGGCTGATGAACTAGAAAATTATAACTACATATTGACATCCGATTGATCTGAAAGTTTGCATACTTATGTAAGTTTGGCGACAATGCAATGTTATGGCATCATCAAGCGGATCTGACGATGAAGACGAAAGGTGGCTGTAGATAAATCCTCTTTCTTATTAGGTTAATTTAACTCTTTTTGCGCGCTCTAAATTTGAGCAATAGAAAAGTGGTTTAGGTAACTTTTAATTGCTTTCTTATAAAATACATCAGGGGCGTTGTTCACGTTGAACTCTTGCACGAATAGTCAAAACTTTCTAGAATTATTTTCTGATCATGATCATGTGGTTGTAACAGCTGGAGTTGGAGCGTTGAAACTCTTTCAATTAATTATGCGTCTCACAGACCTAGACATTTAGAAGTGGACATTTCTGTCAACTGTACGTATCGGTAGAGTGTACATTTTGGTAAAGTGGACATTTTAATATGGATTTTTACAGTCACCGTGGGCATTTTGACACAGTGGCCCATGTAAACCAAAAGGCTAAAGCCCATGTATCTATTACAAACTAGAATTGTTCGGGAATTTTGGCAAGAAGTAGTATTTTATATTCCATATAAAATATAACCATTCCTGAGTTACAAAATATGCAGATAAGTCATCATCTAGTCAAGTACCTACATATTATTACCAACATGAATATTATTACTGGCTCGGGTAATAGCTGTACATTACATATTCTATTAGGTAATACTTATTTATTACCTTACTTGGCGAAGGCTATTGCATAGTTCGCGAACACCATATTATTTAAACTCAGTAGGACAGGCACATCGATCTAGTAAATCTAATTCATTCTGACAGCTACACAGCTCGCGTGGCCGGCCTCGTATTCTTGGTAATAGCTGATGTAAAGAGGCCCATAACGCCTACGCTCCCATGTAACTGTACTGTAACTCTTCCTAGGCCTAGGTATACTAGGTAGGGACCTACATTTACATCGGTTTGCGAAATCCTATTAAGGATTGATGTATTACTTACCCGTATGTGGGTTAAAAGCTACATTAGAGCTGTAATAATGAATTAATCGAAATGTAAGTAACAATCGTTTAAGATGTGAGAGTAGGAAGAAGAAATTACTTGGTAGGTATAAGCTGTCCGATGGTAAGCTGCTGCTATGGACATTGGCAGTACCAGTTGTAGGTATACGGGGTAGATAAACTCCGTAGGTATCTACAACTTTAAAGATTCTGTATAGGTAATGTTCTTTTTTATATGCACCGAAATACATACCCAAGTTTAAGGTAAATTAAGTTACTTACAATAACTTATCGGCATCGGTGGCCCAACGGTTAAGGGCTCCAACTCATACCTCGAGATACCGGGGACGAACCCCAGTATCGACGTGCCCCCGAATGTACCAATGATTCTTTCCGAGCTATTACTTACTTTATTTTAACATTAACCTGTGTTCATACAAAGAGGGAAAACATCGTGATGGAATCTGCACATTTAGGCGACTGGTGTAACCATGATTCAATCTCGTCAGATTCCCCTGCTAACAGCGTCACGCAGGTCAGATGGCTGTCGCTCCCATTGTAATAACCGTATATGCCAAATTCTGAAACGTTTATAGCATCGCGCATCGAGTCATTTATGCCAGAGAATTTGATAGGTAAGTTCTTCAACAATTTAAGTCCAAATCGTATCTCAAAGACGAAAGTACACCTTCACGTTAACGTAGGTAGATACCTACGTACCTAAAACATCTCACAATTTTTCCTAAATATACTAATTTAGGTTTTTTTTTTGCATTTGTTATTAATAGTTACGCCGCCATATTTAGCAAGAAATGTCGGACATAATTTTCCATTATTTCGCAATGATATTGGATTGGTACGATGTATGTTAGTATCGTTTACGACTAAAGTTTAAGTACTCCGGCTTATTGAACTGGCCGAAGTCCTCGTTAAACTGTCGTTCAGTTTCCATTAGAGATGGGATTCAAATCACATTTGATTCGAATGATTCGAACTATGACAGTCAAAACTCGATTCGAATGAGATTTTATGTTGATTCGAATCTACGCTAAATTCGAGTTGTCGAGTTGATTCGAATCCACGATCTGATTCATATCCGCAAGCTGATTCGAATTTTTCTTTGTGCGGTAAACTTACCTTATAGATGAGACAATAGGGATTCAACAAAGTTGTTCTCGTAAAACGTTTTTAGAAGCATAGCAAATTCACAATTATATCTATCTAAGTATTCAAAGACGTATTTTTGTTTAGTATCTATTTTTATTGATTCTAATCATCATATCAATTCGAATCATCATGTCGATTCGAACCATGAATCGAACTTTTGTCAGATGATTCGAATATTAATTTTCGATTCGAGTCCCATCACTAGTTCCATTGCGTTTGTGGCCAAATGGAACCTTCAGGTGCTACACCGCCTACCGTCATATCATCGTAAGGATTTTTATCTATTGGGGGAAATTACGCGGGAAATTACGACTCGGGCAGATTCTAGAGGTATTTAGGTGTATCTGATAAATTAAATTCGTAAAATATTGCCATTGCGTAGTTATTAATTTTTAATGATTGCCGGTACTTTTATTATTATCTATGTTATTATCCTAATTTCGTAGGACGCCTAAGGTCGCGGTGAATCTTATATAACCAGGTAGAGCTCGTCTAAGCTACAACAAGCAAATTTAAAATATTGACGCAATACATATACAAATACCGTTGTAATTGGTTATTCAGTTGCCGGTGAGACTCAAACGTAGGAGCACGCGTCGTTCGATTGAGTGTCGTTATTAATATTTGCACTCACACATCGAAATCAACTAATTAAGTAGTGGGGCGCGTCATTTCAGCTTAGACAAGCTTTAACAAAATATTTACGATTTGGTTAGCTGAAAAATGTATTCCGTCAGCAATTTTTTCTCAAATTATAGTCAGCAAAAATATGTAGTAGGTACCTATTGATAATAAAAACTAGACAAATTTTCACTAATAACTTAACTGATATTGCATTTAATATAACAATTGATGTTTGATTGATGTATCAAGAAATGTCACCGAAAAGCATGGCCTTGTTAACCGCAGGGAGATAATATTGCATTGAACTCTGAAGGGACTAAAGTGATTTGAATTTGGAATATTAAAATTAGTATGAAAACTCTTAGAATAGGGGCTTTGTAAAGAGGCTTTATTCGAAAATCGCACCTTTTTTATTTTTTAAATACCAGTAAAAAGCAAAACGTTGCGATTGTAAAACTGTGATCAAAGACTAGGCAGTATTGTTGCGATTCCGGAGTTTATTAAATCAGACGCGGTAATTGATTTATTTATAATCTCACAGATGGTGTTTAAAGTAGAGCTTTCACCTCAGGGATAAAGCTGTCTTATTCTTGGGCGGCTTGAACACCTCGCTTCACTCAGGACTCTACATAACTCCTTACGTTCGCTCAAAAGTTGATTTAACTCCTTTCTTCACTACGTTCAGGATCCAATATGCCACCCATGACGGAAAACATTGCTTTATCCCCATGGAGTATAATCTACTATTGTCAATAGAAACCTTACACGCCAAGTTATCTACTAACAGCTCAATGTAGACAAATTCCACGAATATAGTAAATGTGATCTGTGTCATAATATTTTTTAAAAGAAAATTAAGATGAAGAATTTTTATATTTTCATAACATGGTACTCTCGCATCAAAATATTTATATAGCAGCTAACCAAGCGCCCCGGAGACTCACAAACTATGTAATCAGAGTGTCTCTTACGTTCACTACAAATTCTTTCTGTGTCAGTCTCCTGAAACCCGAGGTAACTACATACTACCGGAATATTAAATTTTCTAGTTTCTTGTCTCCCAAAAGTTCGCCCACGTTTTGAAGTTCCGTTTACTTGCTCCTGAGATATTAATTTTATGAAAACTCCCGCCGACAACGTAGCAAACTCCTGTTAGCAAATGGAACTATTTGTTTTCTTACCTTTTTCCATTGAGTTTATTTCCCTATGGACTGCTTAGGTTGTTTGTAGCTTAGCTTTGTAAATATGATTGTGTCAAAAATTCTAATGTTCCTAATTGTATTAAGGCATTAGTTCTTGTCAGGTTGTACAAGACCATGCTCTTAAAAAATATCCTAAGGGCTAGTACACGAATAAAAGCTAGATAAAATAATTTATGTGGCCCGCCCTTTCCTTCGGTAACAAGAGACGTATTTTATTTTCTTTTAACTACTACTAAGATCTAAGACCTGTATCAGGTAGGTATACGTACAATAATAAAACATTTCTATTTCAATAAAGGTTTCCACAAAGCCGGGCTTACGTTTACGACATGATCATGGAGAATAAACTCTGAAGTTCTGACAATGACTTATTTGCAGAGTTATAAAAAGCTCCTCGAGACAATTTTATGTTTATTCGGCCTTTTATTTCACACGCAGTCGTCGCTAAGATTATAAGAAAACATAAAGTGTGACGTGTCAATGTTTTATGTCGACAGAGCCCGCGCCTTCGCTTTGCCTCGTGCATGCTTCTCGTACCTACCACAAAAAGCGAAAAGTCAGCTACCTTCATGGTAAGAGTAATTTTTTTATCGATCTCCGTGCTTTGTACAGGCCGCTATCCGGGGCACTTGTGTCAACTACACTCTGAAAAAGTAAAATCGTTTATTGAGTTTATTACCTACTATGCGGGTACGAAGATTCTACGAGTAATATAGGATTCGTTGCAAATAGTTATAAATTTGCGTTGTTACGTTTTCAAATTTGAGAGGGTCAACATTATAATTTAAAAATAGTAATGACGTGTATACCTAAGTATAACTTAATAATTATTTTATCGATAACTTGAATGACACCATTGGAATGTTTAATAATAGTGGGATGTAAAATGAATAGGTCAGGCGTTAAATTTAATTACCATAATAATGGAACCGCCTGTCAGTGGCTGCTCTTAATGAACTTTGGACGAGGAACAGCAATTACCTACATAATGTAGAATATTGTTTTCGTTTAACTACTTTTTAGAGTCATAAAAGACACTCAACTTTCGTTATTACGATATTCATGGTGGTTAATCAAAATATTGTAACAGCGTAAAGCTTAACGTCTAAACTTCGCAGCTTGTTAAAGTTGATGATCGAATTCGTTTCGGGTCGAAGTGAGTTGCCGTCCTTTGGGAACAACACCGCCGTCAAAGTCGAAAGCGGCCGGGCTTGTCGATTTTATTGTTAAATTGGATCACCTTCAGGGCATTTTAAATGAAATCGTAAAGTATCCGAAGTTCGATTATAATGTCATCGATTCGGATTGCCGCGAGTATTGACGGCCGGGTGTTCGGCCCATCTAATTTATCGGATATAAATCGGTCTTCCATAATTGTTTATGGGGGATTAATTGTTCGCCGGGTTGCCGCTGGCGCTGCGGTGCGCCCGCTGCCGTATATCACGAGCTGACGTGCTATTCAATTAAAACAGCAACTGACAGCGACCGGTCAAATGCATAAAAATGCAACGGACGCACTGGCGTGTTCCGTACTGCATTGCAGGATTTAATGTTTCATGGTCCCTTTTCGTTGCTGCTTGAACACTTTAGTTGTTAGGGAGTGCAGTCGAGTACGCGTTTTCACTGTTTAGGTCAGCAGTAACCACATTAGAGAAGCATATTTACCTACAAGAGGTATCTATATAAATTAAAATCAAATACAAACACAAATTCTTTATTAGTAACGGAGTTACTTCTATTAAAGAACAACAATAAGTGAACAAAACCAAAAAGAATAGCAAGGAATATATAAGAAACGTAGAAAAAAACAAATCAAAATTAATAAAAAAACTGATAAAAAGGCATATGCCTCATAGAAGCGCAACGTAAGTCACACCCCCTGCTATTCTGCCATACCCTACCATACCTAGGTACTTATCTGTCATTAGTCAGCGATCAACGCACCCGATGACACTAATTCGGTTCCAAATTGTGTGAATCTGGCCTCATACTTATTGTGGGAATGGTCAATCTGCTGTGTCGGACGCCATAAACAAAAGGTCGCTTCTCGTATATGACGAAAGTTTGTTAAACTAAGCCGCATACTTGTGACACTGAGTCACCCAGCTGTGACCATTTCAATTACGGCTCGAAGCTTATCACAGCAAGTTAGAGAGCGTAACTAGTAACATCTCATCCTACCAAAGCCACAGTGCAGGTTTTGAGCAGTATCTATTGTGAGATGCAAGTGATGCATTTGGAGGATTTAAAGTTTTTTGAAAACTAAGCAAACAGATAAGTAGATTAAGCAGTTATAATGGTAATAACGATTGGGAGTTTTGTAAGTATGATAAATTTCAATGCGTACGGCTACGGGACGTTATCTTCCTGTAACCGAATTTTACGCGGACGAAGTCGAGCGCAAAAACTAGTGTAACATATGTACGTTAAAAAAGGGTTTGGTGATACTCAACATCACCATCCGCCTGTTTGGTTTAGTGATACTAATAGTAGGTAATAGTTTCACAATATGTTCTTACTTTGATATTTAACTATAATATAAGTATTATTGGCCAGAAGGCATATTCTTGCACTTTCAAAGTGGACATTAGAATAACATATCTATCGTAGACTTCAGGTTTACGCGAATTTGGAATGCATCTAGGCGACGCCCGCCAAAGTTGTCCGCTCCCAGTCACCCGCGCTGCGTCGCAGGGTAGCCGAGCTGTTAAATCTGGTACAGATAATAAAGTGGACCGTATTTACGACGCCCGTAGCCAAGTTATAGGTCGATTCGATTAGCCCGATACGGAGTTTACTGAACGTGTTTACGGCAGCTGAGCAACTTGTGTTGTGTATTTTGTCCCGCGCTTGTACACGCTTTATGTCACCGTTAATTGTCCTGGCATTGATTGCGGGAATTTCTTTTTTTTTCACACCAGATTGGTGCAGTCGCGTTTAGGTATTTTATGCTAAACGAGCTAACGATCCATCTGATGGTAAGCGGTAACTGTCGCCCATAATATGTAGATTCATGCACATAGGCTGATATTAAAAATGCAGAACCGTAGTTGCGTTGTCCGAAATGTAATATTGTTATTTAATTAATTTAGACATGACAATAAATATGACATATCATAGCTAACGTTCAGGCACTTAAATCTACTAAAGATTTGAAATGTGCCAAGCCTTAAAATACCTTATGCCCGTAATTTCGCTGACGAGACCCACGTTCAGTAATGCACTGTTATGGACAGTAGGTAGTATAAGGTAGATACGTCAGTATCCTGTCAAGATGAGTCCTCCCTCAGGGTGGGTTTGTACAAGCCGCCCTTCATAGAACCTTTGAATTAAGTTTCGACATTTGCAATGAATAGTTCCTTTGAGGTAGCATTTTCGTCGTAGCCCTAAAACAACAGCATTAATATTTATACTGACCACTGAGAACAGAGCAGTAATGTCAACAAATTGGTGCTCCTGCTGACCTATTTGGTGTTTGAGGTTTTTCTTGTTCGAGAGCATGTTGGCGAGATAATTGTAAAAACATTGCAAATGTATCGTAAATTTAGGTACAGTACAGCTATGTATTCTGGAGGCGGGTCTCGTTCCGCGTTCACTTACTGTTCTAATAGAACATTATTAGGATGATATAAAATTTTTACAAGCTTCTTGTGTGTGATGCTATTTCTAAAGAGTACAAATATGAGATACACCCTTCTCGACGCTTACTTTACTTAAAAAAAACATTCTACAAGTTTTAATTTAATCAAGAAAAGCAATCTGCGCTATGAAACCTCATTAGTCTCAGGCTTTGACGACATAGTTGAGAATGGAACTGGCAAAATTGAATGCAGCGTCTGTTATGGCGGCCATTAAGGCGTTTTACGAGTGCCAGGAGCTCACATTTCGCCTGTTCCAGCCACGCATGCTAAATTATTATAATTTTAATGTACATATGCATGAACTGTGTACTGTGTGTTGATTTAATCGAAAACTTGGCGCTCCGAACTCGGCCCCGCGGCCGCAACACCGCACTGTGACAAAACTTAGTGTCCGCTCCAGTTGGAAACTACCGCGATCGCAGCGGTCATCTTCCTGGGCTGGAATTTAGGGAATAACCTACTTTATTTAAATAATTGTACACTTTTTACTTTACTTTAGGCAAAGTTGAGGCCAAGAGGAGAAGGCGAAGGCCAAGGATTCAATGTTGGAACGTGAAGGATAGAGAGAGCGGCAATGATTTTAGTGACGAGTAGAGATTAGCAGACAAGAGAGAAGAGTAGCGATTGTTCTACTGACAATAGTTTGACTCTTAAATTACTGATGATGATGATTGCCAAAAGGTTTAATGGGATCTGCAACTGGGTCTACGCGAGACTATGTTTGCAATTTTGATGCACACGTATCGGCTACGGTAAGTAATGTCTATCGGGCTGGCTGAATCTAGGGGCACGGAAGTGCCCCCGCCAAACCGAGCAAAAAGAGGAGGCACAAACACCAACCTTTTGTCGAAGCATTTCGCCAAATTTTCAGACTCTCATTTGTACGGATTGGACGCGCATCGACCTGATGAAATTGGCCATGGGTGGTGGAGGGTAAAGGTGCAACCACGGGTTTGGGCTGCATCTGTGAAATACTATACCGTCCCTTTATTGCCACAAAACAATCACGAAAAATATCTTCTGATGGCCACCTCTCCTATGGGCGAGTCTTTCTCCCTCTTTCCTCGATATAAGTTTATAATATAAATTTGATATTTCCTATGTGCCCATAACTATTAATTACACGATTATTTATGACTGTAACCATTTGTTACTGCTTTCTTCTCCCAATTGAGTAGCTGAATAATCTTAAACGGCATAATTAAGATTAACCTTTTAAAGTGGCCGGCATTGCCAGCGGCACGACGCGCACCACGATTTATTTGTGGTGACAATTATTTATAGCTCCTTTTTATTGGGTTAAATGCTGTATCGTGGTGGCAGACTGATTACTCATAAAAGTTGTTATAAATTCTCAGTTAAATTTTCTAGGTATATACAAATACAAAGTCATTTATTTTACAAACAAAATATAGCTAGTAGATAAACATCACAAAAGAGCGGACATTTAAATAAGAGATACGATGGAAAAGACATGGGTACAGCACAGGTATCCACATACATACATTATATATATACATAACGTCAACCTTTTTTCTCTTTAAACACATTGTTTTTACTGTGACATTATTCTCTTTTGGCGAGGCAGGTCACACTTGCTACGGCCCTGACTTCTGACCTGACCTGAATCTCTCTCGCTTCTTCTTCTTCATATAACACCCAATAATGTTACAATAAATTTCTGAGTTATGTACAGTACTTGAACACTAACCGATGCTGTTACTTACGGTAAGAGAAAACATCGTGATGAAACCTGCACTGCGCACCCCGTCCCCACGGGGTGTCGCTTCCAATGAAACCTGAAAAGCCTTCCTGGCTATAGGTGCTCCCAGGGGGTGTTTAGCACGTAGGCCTAGGCTCTTTTTTTGGCGAGTCCTGCATAACCAGTTTGGCCGGCCGGCTGGTACTCATGAGAGTTCACTCCTCCCTCCCAACCGCTCTTATTTCCTTTGCGTTGGGCGCAAAAAAAAAAAGTTGGAACCCGCACATTCAGGTGATTGAATGTGCAACCATGATCGAATCTGGTCATGTGCCCCTGGATCCCCTGATAGGTTCCTGGATCCCCTGGTTCCAGAGTCATGGAGATGAGAAAGTCATTACCTGATAGACAAATCGTTGATCATTCTCAAGGCGGACCCCGGTGTTACGGCTAAAATCATTTTCCTCCAACATGACCGAGAGAACGTCAAAATTCCTCTTACTCGTATATGATAAAGTATGTAAACTCTCGATAAAACGGTACCTACTATGGGTTCGAGCTTATATTCTCTACCTGAAAACGAAATGCGATTTTACGCTTTGCCGCTGCGAAGTATTTAACAGTACTAAAGGATTATTGGAAAATTTGTCAGAGCAGAATGCGTCGCTTTGTTTTCGTTTAATTTATTGAACCTGTTTGCTCACACGGAGCTCTGCGACTATCTCCGTAACATACAAACTTCGATTTAAAAAGATTTAAATTGAGATAAGTAGAGTTGCTAAATGTTAGTCCGGTTTTGAAAAACAAAACTGCAAGTTAGTATATATAATAAGATAAATCTCAGAGTGGTTTTCGCCTGTGTATCTCTGAATTGATTTTTCCAAGCAAAGATTTTTCTAAGGATCAAATGTGAAATCTTTACAGCAATAAAATCAGTGTCTATGAGAAAAGTGTTTCAACCATGATATACATGACTTAACAATAGTCGAGTAACGTCGGTGGCCTAATAGCTAGCGGGAGGTACCGAGATCAATCCCCAATGTCGCCATGTACCAACGATCTTTTTCTGAGTTACGTAAGTCTTGTTCGTTAGTTGAACACTAACCGATGATTGAAAGTGTGATTATTCGTGATTTTTATATGTCATGATCTCTAAATCGCTGCATCCATCGAAATTCACAAAGAACAGATTTACAAAGACAATTTACAAATTCACAATTTTAAAAAGAATTACAACGAAATAAGCTTTATTTTCATATTAAACCCACTGGCTCGATATGCAGTCGGCCGCCATTTTTTCTCTGACCTTTCGCCGTTTCTTCCACCGACAAGAAGTTTGTATATTACTGCTGATTTCCAAATCCAGCTCGAGCTAAGTATTCCTTGTAGGTACTTGAGGAGAGGACAATTGATGATGACAGTGAATGAGAAAGAAACCCTCTAACTTAAAACAGTATTTAAGTTTTTTAGCTGCTCGCAAATCACTTTAATCGTTCAGGCATTGTGCCCCGATGGAGAAGGAGGGTTATTGTTGTTATATCTTAGGTTAATGGGTCCCGCAAACGAGCGGCTATTGTGTGCCATCGATTCAACAACCGATGCAATATCGTGGAAGAAAACATGCGCCTTTATTGGAAGAGCTGCGAGTACCCCGCCGGGATATGTAGATATTGTAGATGGACACTTGTGTCTTTTATGTGTTTGTATTACAATGGTTTGGGGTAGAACAGTTAAGCAGTGTTTAAGAAGACGATTTTCGGACAAGCAACATGTTTGTAATTCGCACACATCGGTCATCATCATCATCATCATCATGGCGTTATGTCCCAGTTGCGCCCCCGCGCACCACGCGAGGGCCCAGGGTCAGTACTGTTGAAGGCCATGTACTCTGTCTACGCCACATTAATAGCACACATAGGTACTAATTTGAAAAGCGATAGCTGCGAATATCTTGTCAATTCCTCTTATATTCAAATGTTATAGAGCTAAGGACATCCACCGTTATCTGGCTCAGTGTGCCTTGAATAAATTTGGGCGGCTGCGGAGGCCTATCGACATTGTCTGCACGGGCGCCGATGGCTCGTCTGAAACATGCAAATGAAGACATGATGCCGACACCGAGATGTTTATGCTCCAAGCTGGCAGCGGAGGCCAGATGTTGGCACTAGTGTCATGTTATCGCGAACCCCGCCGCCCCCGCCCCGCGGCGTCTTAAACACGTTTAACGTAACACCCAGCACACTTGATGGCTATCTACATAAATTTGCGGTTATTTGTAGTCTCATAACGGCGTAATTTGCGTGAATAACGCCCTAAGTGCTCCTATTCGTTTGATGTTGTATTTGAGTGTAATAACCAGCTAGGTAATGGATGTGAAAATTTCAGTGGCTTTGCGTGATTCGGTACAATCGTTATTAAATGTTGGATGTAAGCAGTATTGTTACATGGTAACTCAATCAGTTGCCGTCATTGGCATCTGTTAAAAATTATCTACTACGCTAGCCTAGTTCTAGTGGCTAGCCGAAAACAGCCACCATTTGGATATTTTGTTTCTGTTTTTTCGACAAATAATCGAATCCACCGCCGTAGTACTTGCACTATTCGGCTCAGCGATATACCTGACTTCATTAAAGCGATAGAAAACCGAGCCAATCCCCCTTTGTTTGTGAGCGTAAATAGTGTAATTAAGGCGAATGAAGCGAAATGCCCACGCGCACCATTAGCCGGCCGGATCCGACCCTGCCTTGCTCCCCTCCCGTTCGCCGTGAAATAAGTGACAGCGGTGGGCAATTTATCTCATTGATCCCTTTGCATACGTCTCAGTCAATGCGCGCGCGGGCGACACTCAAGACCCCGCCAGAACGGATTTAAGGGATTTCCTAGCGGGCAACAGAATAAGGGGATATAGAACCGTTTATACCGAATTACTTATACGTTTTTGTTGGGGTCGTTTTTATCTTGATTTACAATAGTACCCCGTACGAGGGGACGTTCCATTGTCTTGGTGTTATTGGAGGTTTCCATTGTGCTGGCATGAGAAGCCGTTAAAAGAGCACCAACTCGGAGACTCTGCAAGGCAAATATAGGTCGTAAAGCTAATTAACAGTTGTGAGACGGTCGCTAGCGTCGCGCTAGACCGACTAAATACACTACTTCGACAAGTTGACGGTGACTTATAGCATTCGAAATTCGAACTAGCTGGCTAATAGCTGTATCGGTTTAGAATTGCTTCTTACTTTACTTAGGTTTGTGTAGAGTCAGTGGTGTGAAGAGGCTACATAGTTTGTTTCATAGGAATTAATGAAAGAGCGAGCTCTACATTTTTAGCATTTTGGTTCTTACAAGCTAGATAGTACATATCAATGAATGACCGAGCGCAGCGAGCGCAAAATAAAAGTTTTTAAGCTGGGGTGATCGTAATAAAAGTAAGGAATTTTGGTTCTAAGAAGCTGAAATGCCTAATCGTAAACTAACATAGGTAGGAAAAGCTTCGAATTCTTGGCATTTTACTTTTTAAATGCTGGGGTGATCTTAATAAAAGTAACATTAATAAATAAATGAACGAGCCTAAAGAGCTCAATGTTTGTCTGTTAAAAGCTGGTGTGATATTTATTTGTCAGTTTGTCACCTCTTAGCACATGGCACCCGGGGCGGACCACTCCGACCGCCTCCTTAAACCGCTACTGTACTTTAAACTCCTAAATATCTTCTCCTCCGTTTCAAATTGTGCCAATAAGGGATCTTATTTGAAGTAATGAACATACGATTAGGATTTTAAATAACATATTTAAACAAATTGCGACATTTACAACGATGCTTTATGGCGCGAACTAAAGTCGTTTCCAACAATTTCACGAGAACTTGATAATTTTTAGATGAAATCTCTGTAAAAAGAGACCTGTGAAAGAAGTGTGAGAGGATGTGTAAAGCATAGATACGAGTTTAATTAAACTCTTTTGGCTTTGCCACGCAGGCAGAGCCCGGGCGGGTTGAATGCGGGCGCGCTTTGAATTTGTATTTTAAGAAACAATATGAACCATGGTACTTGTGTATTTTGCAAGTGTCGGAGCGATCTGTTGAGTTTGTCGAAAGCTATTACAAAGTGGCAAAGTGGAAAGGATTTTTAGAAATTTTCATAAGAAAAGGATGAAATGGAGGATGGAGGTGCTTAGTACCAGATTTGCTTTTAGTGTGGCGATGTCGGATTATATCGAGCGTCGGCGACGCAAATTGCGTCATTGCTATTAACTCAAAATTTACACCAACATGCGTCGCCGACGTTAGATATAACCCACACCATATTGAATAATACACAAACTCTAAATTTACTTAAACTTACATGACATCGACAACGAGATACGAGGTACTATTTGAATCAGACCACAAAGTTTTTTTATTTTTTATTCTTTTTTGTACACAAATATGACATAATTATACAGGACAGTAACAGAGATGTACAAAGGCGAGCTTAACTCATTCATTGAGTTTTCTACCAGCAAACCTTGGAGTCATAGGAACAGGTTTAACTTAAATGCAGGTACTAAAAGTGTACACTTAAACTTACTACGGTAGATATTTTTTAGTTTTGTATGATTTGAATTCACAACATTTTGTCGGGCCTCTTTTCATGCACCATAACATATCTTAGTAAATACTGATGTTTCAAATTCAACTCCAAATATCCGTTCTATTTCAAAAGATCAGCCATTGGTTGTCCGTGCTTGACGTCTGTGAATATTTTGTGCCTCCAAGAATAATACATGCAGATAGCTGGACGGTCTGCGGTGGGTTTCTAGTCAGATATCGGTAGGCACTCGTCCCGCAAGAGATACGCCATGGCAGACATAATGGACCCCTGGGCCTACAGCTGACACAGATTGTAGAACAAACGGCAAGATTAAAACAGATCTAAGACGAATTTCAGAACCAGGGAGGCTCATTACCTATCTTAATCTTATATTAATGATCTTATTGATATTGTGTCAAGATTTCAAAGTACATTAAGGCGTAACTAGACCAAAATATGCTTAAATAAAATAAAATATCATATCATAAAGTCTTAGAGGCAGACCAGCCGTGTTTTTATTAGCACTGTGATTTATTTATTTATTTATTTAACAGTTTATTGTACACAAGAAATACATAGCAAAAAACAGGAAAAGTAATAAATGGCACAACAGGCGCTACTTATTTCTAAAGAAATCTCTTCCAGCAGGCCTTTGGGAGTGTGATGTGATCATGAGACGCCGATAGAACGTGCACAATATTACCTATCTAAATAGGCATATATAAAAGTATATTTATTCTACCTACACACATAAGTATCTATAAATACATACATATATACACGCATACATACATGCATATCGACTTATAATATTATTACTATATTGTGATATTTTGAAAGGTGAATAAAAACTCTACAGAATACGCGTACCTACATACTTCTAGCTGAATAATTAAATACAATTGACGAGGCCTGGAGATTATTCTCATTTGAGATTCGAAGGCGGATATACCAAAGGCTGATATTACGATGAAGGAATGACGTTACGTTGGACCATGGAGTTATCCTGTTACGTGTACGACCAAACTACGAACATGTGGTTGTACTGTTCAGCCGAATACACTGCACCGCCCAAGTTTTCGATCAAACCATTGTGTACAGAAGCATGAAGCGAGTCTGTGTGTACACCCGGCCCAATATAGCCGTTCGATTAATTAGCAGCTAACTAAGATTCGCTCCACAAACAAGCGGCCAATCAAGTAGCCTAACGCATATTGATATACAGAGTACAGAGTAACATCTTGAGAGTACTGTTTGAGATAATTACCTGCTAGCTACCAAGTCCGAGATTGGGATTATCTTCGGAGATGGATTGGATTTGTGCTGCTAGCATTCCAGAACGAGAACAGTGATTTACTACCGCTCGGTGTAGTGCGAAGCGTGATTGCTGATCACTAATTACTCAACTTGCCTTTACCGTATAAAATACTGTGTAACAAATACAAATGAAAACAACATCAGTGTCTGAAAGCTAATGATTTCTAATTACACGTTTGCGAAGTAAAAACCCGAAAGCACACGCTACTACTTAAACAATAATTAATTCAAAGGCCACGGGGCAAAGTAAACAAAAAACTCATTCACGAGCTCGCAGTCATTCCAGAAATTCAAGTTTGAGGAGCGTAATATTAATAGCATTTATTCATTAGGTGGGTCAAACGGGCTGGTAAAAACAATATTTTCGCCCGGCTGTTTAGCAGTCGGGTCGAGTTTTCAATTATGATAATTGAGCGGAGGAGCGGGCTGCACTTCTTGTGGACGCGTGGACCGGCTGCCGATCAGTTCCGGAGTCAGGCGCTCCAATAATAACTGCGTTTTTAAAGCTAAATAATCATCTTGGCGTTAATGTCCAAGTTATGCTCTAGCACAGGAGCGCCCGGAGTCCGCCTTAACCATGATCCAGGGTTTGGCAGTGTTAATTACAGTGGAGCGACTGCCATCTGACCTTAGTGACTCGCAATCCGAACCTGACCAGATTGGATCATGGTTACACATTCAGTCGCCTAAATGTGCAGGTTTCATAACGATATTTTCATCGGTTAGTATTCAACTAATGTACATAACTCAGTGTTTTTTAATACTATTCAGTGATAAAAGGACACCAAATGGTAGATGGTCTATCGCCTCTTGTCTTCCAGTAACAAAAAAGGAGCACCGCACGCATGCGTTGTCATAGAAATTTGTACTTGGCTGGCTACATTGTTACTTGTAGAAGGATAAGTAGGTAGTCTTACCACCGGTTAAAACTAAGACTTGGATCCGCTTCAGTGGATAGAGTCGCAGTCACCGATAGTCAAAGGCCGACAGGTGATGAGGTGATGGTGGTGATCACCTACCACATCACCTATCACCTACCACCTATCTTAAGTTCTAACTTCGTCTCTGGTACAAGCTGTAAATAATGTTTAGTTAGAAAAGCAATCGACCAACCTGTCCATCAGCTGAGAAAAATGTTTTCTTAACGGCGTTTGCTTACATTTAAAACGAGTTGCTACGCAAAATTGCCCCTGTTACGCGTCTAAGACATTTAGACAAACCGGACACGTAGAGAGGAAAAGTAGCTAATGATTTTAGATCGTATAGAAGTCTCACCAAACAGAAGCAACTCGCTGCGAATCCCAAATTGTATTAGAGTCAAGACTCTATCTAAAACTATCGAAATTCACTTCGCAGCGCATACAATGCACACTAACTCAGAGCAGAGTATTGGGGATCCAATCACGATAAACATCCGTGTTGGTTGCATCTTCAGCGCATCGTTTTCGTAATTCGAATTCCGCGCTGCATCTCGGGGCGTACCCTAAATCAGTTTTGGGGCACTTTCCATCCATTACCGCCTACATTAGTCGGATAGTGGGATAGCCGGGTTAGGGAATGCTATCCCTCCGTGGGTGGGGTCCTACCGTCGGATATCAGGCATCGCCCGCGTGGATACATTTACCAAACGTACATTTCGCGATTGTTATTTGCGAATCTGTGTTTCAGTGCGATGGTATCGGTAGCTGGCAGTGCTGGGCCCATCAATACCGCGCGCCCGTATTATGGTTGGGAGATCGTATCTTTGCTCTGGGACGGCTTCGTTTTGTAATACGAGATGAGGTGTATCAGTCCTTTGCATTAGATCGGATAAGTTATGTGTGATTGTTTGAGATTGTGTAGGGTTTAATTTAGTAGCTTGTTTTCACTTTGTCTAGAAATTTGAATTGAGGTAAGGCGCTTGTGTGTAGGAATTTTGATGAAATTTGGTTTCCATTTATAACCGTCTCCGAATTAGCATTGCTACACACTAAACGGATGGAAATCCGTACCCTGGTATACGTAGTAGATTTTGAGGGGATCCCTTTCAGACATTCAGACAACTTACTATATAAAAATTCTACGTAGTAAGTTTATACCGTAGATAGTAAAATACCTAAATATAAAGAGCAGTAATAATTTCGAAGGCAATACAATAACAAATCGTTCACTCCATGTTATGATATTTATTCCCCGGAATATACTCAAGGGTCACAAAGCTAACGTAGGTATTACTTAATTTTCAGTGCTCTTTTAGCGCGGAATATGAGGAAGGCTGCTTATTCATAGAGTTAAAAATAACTTACGGTGTCAACGCGATTCTCTGCGAATATTTTCAGCCTCCCTATTCGTCTACCGCTAATTAACTCCTTACATTTGGACTCACTCAGTGTTGACATTTAGCTCTTTATAAGCCCTCGTGTCAGCACTTTGCAAGCTTTGCGAGGTGCCATTACCATACGAAATGCAAGTACGTAATTAGGTAACATTAATTTCATTTACGGAAGCTCTCCAACAAGCCGCATACTAAAACACCGTGCCTATTGCGTTGTCACATGTGTATTTTTATACTTATACCTTTATTTTTGTATTAAAACATATTTCAGACACATATTTATTTAAAAGACAACAATTTGCAGAAAAAAATAAAAACCTTAATTTTAAACTAAAAGTCAAGAGGTAGGCCACGTTGCCTTGTTGGATTGCTAGATTAAACCGTATTATGTATTATAATTACTGCATGTACGACATGTCATTATATTCGACATTACGTTTTATATAAAAATAATTTCAATTATCGGACACCGGTCTCTATTATACGGATTTTATGCAACGTCTCCGGGACGTTCTTTCAAATTCATTTTTATGTTCATTACGGTTTTAATTAAAAGGTACACTTCACCGCAGTGCTTCAGGTTGCTAATTAAATTAAAGTTGCAAAACGGAGAATGTTCTCTTTTTGGCGGGGTATACCTTTTCAAGTAGTGGGTATCAATGTACGTATATAAATCCCTACAATAATACTAATATACCGTCATGGGGTGCAATCGACTTCCATGACTATTCACCGGTCTCTCTGATCGTATATAATATGGAATTATGTACTTATTCGTCCAATCATCCGAAAAATTACTGAACGGATTTTAACCCGGAATAGGTAATAGACGACTTTTCCTCGAGTCGTACGCGGACGAAGTAATTTATCAATACCCGTTCGAATTAATGGTTTCTCGCTCGTTATTGACGCGATGAAAAAGTGTCCCTTTGATACCTACGGGAAGGGTTACATTTGGGCGGCCGATGAATGATTCCGTTTCCAAATTGCCGTATTGTATTTCTTTCAAACTGGTCGGTAATAGGCATAAATATCGGTATCAGGAATCTATTGGTGGCGGGCACATTGTCTGAACACCTGCCCACCGCCGCCCGCCGCGAGCAATATCCGCGGGCAACCCCGCATAAATATCCATGATGTTTCAATTTATATTCATGATATTAGTAAGTCAAACGGAATGTGCGTCACATTTGATTCCCTTTGTTGGTAAAATAAATATGGAACGATGGAAACGGCACGGGTCTGTTGACTTTGTTTCCTAGTTTATTCTGTAAACTGTACTTTGATTTCATATTTATCGAAAAAATCGGCCCGTAGATATATTTGGGAGGAGGAAATGCTCAGACGGACTGTTATGGTCAACAGGGACGTTTCTTGCAATATGGGGCCTTGAAGACGAAGGGATTAAGTCGACTGCCGTTTGCACAGTATTTTCAGAGTTTTATCTCGAGTAAACTTCTTAAGGGTTGCTAAAGGAAATCCAATCAATGGTTTTAAGAAAACGGACGTTTTCTTGGAAATACCTTAAAAAGAGTTTTTCAAGATACCAGCCTATTTTCGGATTTTACCGTATCCAAATTTTATATTTAAGCCCCTAATGAGTCTTGATATGTGCCACAATGTTAACTTTATTAAGTCCACTTTTCTTAATCATTACATTATATAGGTATATAAATATAATAATATGCATTTACACGTCAATGCTACAATTACGTATTTACGAGCAAGTACGTGACTATTTACTTTGCTAAAAACGAGTAGTTAATAAACGGGTGGGTGGTACTCCGGGTAGTACGTAACGAAATGTTATGGTTGGCTCTAACTCGGAAATGTGATCTATATGTATCACAGGTTACATAGAAATAGTTGCGATATAAGCCCGCCGTACTAAGAGATGTATTGAATTATTGATGACGCGTTCGTGTCGTCTGCCGTCGTCATGCGATCGCCGCGGCTACCTGCGGTTCCTCTGCTACTATGCGAAACATTATTACCTATTAAACTTGAAACTGGGTCCCTAGTGCTTAAAAGATGTTCCAAGAGGTATCTACCCGGTTTATAGAGGATAGCGGAGATCCTCGTGCTGGCGCGTACCTCGGACAACGTATTAGTTTGACCATTCAACGAGGTAACGCCGCAAGCATTCTGGGAACGCTCCCGCTTGGCAGCGATCTAGAATCCGTTTTTTTTTGTTATTTGTTTTTTTTTGGGTAACATTTTTATTTAGTTTCCTAAATGGTACTTCCTACATATCCAAATGAAGCGAACCAGCTCACGCATAGCATTGGGTCGAAAACATTTCGCTCTGTAGCTAAAACCCAATAGTGTCGGAGGGTCCTTTGGCGTTGTTGGTTTTATTTTTCTGAAAATGTGCTCAGTTACAGCGGGAGGTAACGCATCGCCGCGCCGGTTCAAACGGGCGCGGGCGCCGTCCGGAGGCTACCTTTGTGCACAGGACTCCGCCGACCCTGCCTCGAGAGGGCTAATGATGCCCCCATTTTTACCCCAACTTCTCTAGTCTGATTACCGCCCCATTGAGATTGTGAGGGCTTAACTGGGACTCGTGGAAATCGGATAATGGGGAACGGGTGTGATTCAAAATCGAAAAGAAAGTAAGGGTAGGGGTTTTTTTGGTTCAGTTTTTTGTGTCAGACTGGGATCTATGCGATTCTATTTAAATTGCTTTCGTCGTTGCAGTAGAAGAGACTGTGTCGTTGTGACTGTCGATTATTATATATGAAATAAAAATACGGGATTAGGTAGTGATAAATGTTTATGTGGATACTTCTACGTCCCAGTCTCTATAAGTTACAATTACCAGTTATTATTATAAGCCACCACTGTCCCATTGTATGGCAAAGGCTTTCCTACGCACTTTGCACTCCCGCTATTTCATGTAGGCAGTTATTTTGTCCAAAAGTTACAATCAGTTACAATACAAGTACTTACCACCTAAGATACAATACAGCAATATGACCTCTTTCAAAGGACCTTCTTTTCTAAGCTCTACCTCCCTCCGTATCCCCCGCTAAATAAATCACGTTCATTATCAACTTTTCACTCCCATTTTATTTTATACTTCCATCCACATTCAGCATCAAAGTCTTTGAGGCGAACTTTACATCATAGCTAAAGGCGTAGTTATACAAATACCCCGCGTCAGTGCTGAAGCCCTGGAACGTGAAAGCGCTTTACAAAGTATCGCGAGCGGTTCACGCGACGACTCAGCGGGAACGCTCCCCGGGCATAAATCGAAAGCGGCTTACAAAGGTGCACTTCAGCTTTTATTTCAACTGGCACGTTCGTTCCAATTGCAAAAGCAATAATTATAAACGCCTTTATTGCTCTATGATTTACGGCGCCAAAGTTTGTTTGCGTTCCATAAATTGTGTCGGGCGGATTTTAATTTATCTCGGCGACCGACACCCCGAATTGAGCTGAGTCGCTGCCGTGGAGTCGCGAAGTTGGTATTCCCTGCGTCTGCGTTCTAATCGCTACGAAATAGTAACTTGCAATTTTGTTTTGTAGTGTGCTGCGTCCTCGTAGGACAGTGTTTTAGAACGAGCTTCCTGCAGCAGTGTTTCCAAAGCGTTACGACATAAAATCCTTTAAGAAACAAGACTAAACCGTACAAGACTGCGTTGCATTCTCGTTTCCTGCGAGTGTTGCGGGTGGGCGGCGGTGATCACTTTCCATCAGGTGTCTTGCTCGTTTGTCTCCCTCTCGTATAGCTAAACAAAATATTAATTAGGGACGTACTCACGATTGTCATCGTCTTTATAATAACACGACTATACCAATTTCAGTAGATTATGCGTGAGTATGGTAATTATCGTGTTCGACCGCGCGATGTTCGCAGTAAATCCCGGACGGTCCACCGTAATTTCAATTATCTAGCCGCAAATTACGTTTTCAAGAAGGGGTATTGACAACATTATTTTACGATAATTCTTCTTGAAAACGCCCATTAATGATACGCCCCGGGTTACGCGTCCACTCGGTAAAGAATATTCCAAACGAGAAAAGTAATCTTAATAAGCCTACTGCTAATTTGCATTTCCAATTTATCGCCCGCACACGAAGATAGGTCTTATTGCTGATTGTGGAAAGGAAGATTATTGTGTGGCAACTTGCATCGTCTTAAGACCTTCTGGCGAGGCTAGTTTATTAATTGAGTTAGTGAGGTATAATTAGGGCTGTTATGAGACGCGCGGGCGGCGCGGGGAAACTGGAGCATGTATCGTTATTTGATACCAGGTAGCAGTATTGGAGATTACCCTGAATATTAATAAGATGAACTGTTCAATAACAGAATAAATATATAAATTTTGTATTTTGACGTTATACATTTTACTTTAACCTACAATGCGGCAGTGAACACTTTCCATCAGGTGTCTTATTTGGCTCTCTTTAAAAAAATAATTAGGCTTTTGTCTACTATGGATATGCTACCCCCTATGGGAAGAAGGCGTGGCATTCTATACGTAGGAAAAAAAATACATTTATTTCAGGCCTAGAACGTATAAAGTAGTAGTAGTACCTACATTATGATAAAACTCTTTAAGTACCTAAGCAATTATTGTTTAACCAATTAATAAGATAGATACTTGACCTCTCCACAAGAGAGAACCAATAAACTCAAACTCCCAGATACTACCAAAATGAAGCAGGGAAATCAGTAAATAAATCCCTTCACCATAACAGACCCGAGTAGAGCGCTGCTAATATCTTTTAATTAATATCAGTTCTGTCGGGCCGGGGGTAGCTACGGCAGATCGCGCCCCCTATAACTCACGTTTCGGCTCCCGAACTAATCCCGTTTTAGTGAAACGATCACGGTCCGATATTAAATCACTCTGTCAAACTACAACTGGCTGCTCATTAAGCCGAGCGACCCCGTAAACAGCGCGGCGGTCGGCCGCGAGCCCGGTTGCGGGTTTGATGTCGTGGGTGCGATGACTGGAGTTAATGGGACTGCTTTTTACCCGCGACGCGAAAAGACTGGTGTGTTATGTTTGACGTGTGTATCTGTGTTTCGGTGTACCTATTTTTGAGATCGTAGCTGAATGGATGGAACGATTTTGATGTGATTCTGTGATTCTTTATCGTAATCAAGATGGTTCTCAGCTTAGCTCGGCTCAGTGATTTGAGAAATATTTGCTTAGTTATGTGTAGACATTGTCGGTGTTTTCCGACATCTGTCAGCTAGGTTAATTTTGATAATAGGGTAATTTGATCCTGACGATGTTATACTGTGTTCAATACAAGCGACAGGGAACCGCTTCGCTTTGGCACAAACTATAGGATTACTCTTTCAATTGCCGAAAGCCGTAATAAAAGCCGTTACAATATCTTTCTCTCTCGCTAGAGTTAGTTAAGTAAGTTCATAAACTTACTTCACGATTGTCAATGCCGTTGATTCCAAAATCGGTTAGCATAATACAGACTACCGCGACCAATAGGTACCTACATGTGACCACAAATCCTATTCAACCAGAGGTGCGGTCACTCTAGTACTTGGGCACTACAATCCTACAAATACTATAAAGGTAAAAGTTTTTATAGTCCTGCATGGATTAGCATAAAATTGTCTGTACAGGTAAACCGCAAGTAGGTAGTACATACTATATCCCTACGTGTTCCTAACTGCTATTTCACAGGGACCATGCAAATTAAACCTATTCATTTAAAAACGAAGTAATAAACAATTAATAACAAAGAGAAATACCATTCACTAAAGACATTTTTAAACCCACATGTCAGTTCAGTAAAATAATGATATATTAAGCCAACTACAAACAAAGCATGGGGAGTAAACATTAACATATAATCTCATAATGAATTACGCATATTCATCTCCTCGTTGTTCAGATCATAACGCGAAGTGGTCCACATCAATTACTGCAGTACGAAACACAACAAAATAAAGCATAGGTACTCTACTGCAGGAGTCAGTCTTGTGCATACTTTATGCAGCGCGGGCACCGATCATGGCTTTACGTACCAATAACACTTTTATTACGCGTTTTATTGAATCAATATCAGAATGATAGTAGAAATTTTATAGATTCTGACTTTCTAAAGTTCTATCGCTTATGTAAAGAGTAGAGTTTGAGAAAATAGGAATTGGTTTTACAAGTATTGGGCTTAGCATCTTCCTGAACATCATCTGAGCGGTCATTCCCGGCTTCTGCTAAGGTCCGCTACACCTTAATCTAAACTTTTTCTTATTACTTTGACTGTTGGCTTACAACATGTTCAAAATAAAATTAATTACAGCGCCTAAAATTAACATGTGAAAGGTTGGGGACTCACTTTTGTTAATTATTTTTTGTATTAGTGTTATTGATCCGCCGAAAACGTTTCATATGCCGTTTAATCACTTCATCATCACAACATCGAATTTCGTTACACGTATCTCTTTGGGATAATTTAATTGTTATTCAAATATTTGGTATTCAGAATTATAAATTGGTAACTGGGTAAAAAAATTTACTCTCAGATTATTTTAGTCCAATACAGTAAAGGCGGCTGCGACGCTGCTATCCACGCAACCCGCACATTCCTGGAACAGAGCGGAGGCGAAGTGCTATTGAAAGTTGACGTGAAAAACGCATTAAACTCTGTGGACAGGGATCTAGCTGACGGTAAAAAGATAAAAAAGGAACGCCTTTTATTTATCATTGACAGAAGTATTCAATAAACATTGAAAAAAAAAACAACGTACAATGAATATAATCATAAACAAATTAAAAAATGAGATAAACATTAAAGATAAACCATACATATATATTACCATATATGGCGCTGAAAAACTTTACATACCTACAAACAATACCGTTATTAAACTCTATATAAGTAGTCATAAATAAATAAATAAATATTCGTGTGAAACTAAACAAAGCTTGTACGATGGGTGCTAAATAACTGATAATCTACTTAAATACTTTTGTAAATACATACTTATTATACATAGAACACCCAGACCCATAACAGAAATTAAATTTCATCATTTCAATTTCTGCCCGGCCGGGAATCGAACCCGGGTCCTCTTGCGTGGCATGTTGACCACTGAACCACTCAGGTCGTCCAACCATAAATGCGAATTAAATACACAAAACGTGAAACGAATATAATCATAAACAACGTGTAAAATAAACGCGAATTGGGATAATAAATTATGCTTTAATAAGAGGAAAATAATAATGTTTGTATTAACAACCCACAAACGAGTGCTTAGCTGAATTTTCTCGTAACCAAAATGTTACACAGGGGGATACCTAATTTGCTTGAAATGGAATATAACTTAGTACCAAACATTATCAAATATTTCAGTGAGTATCTATGTCAGGAAACTGGCAAACTCGAGCATTTGAGAGATTCAACAGATGAGATAACCAATGACGATGCGAAAGACCTAGCGATGTGAAGAAGAATGAGTAGGAAAGCGGACCCTGGCAGAAGCCGGGACGTGAAGAAGATAATGATGAACTTATTTTACTATGTGGTGCCTGAAATTTAATCAGAATCATGAATAGGTAACATCTAGGTATCGATATACCTAGATGTTACCTAATGAAACTTAATTTCTATCAACAGAATCAACATCATCATTCCCTTCCCTAATGCAGGTAGCAGGACAAAGACGACAAGACTGGAGGAAGGATTGTTCCTGGCGACTAATGATGCCGTTTCCGTGGCCGACTACCAGTTGTCAGTAGGAGTAGGACAAGCCAGGTCTAAAGCTTACGAAAATTGACTCGACGAAGAAGATCATTCCCCTCCCTAATCTCAGTAGGTGGGGTCCTATATGTCCTCTTACTCAATTGAGTCATATTGTGAAAAAGTTTTAACTAACAGAATAATTTCTTCAAACCGTCACTTCCCACCTAGTTTCCCACACCGAAAAACCATTCCTTAACCGCTTGCTATAGAATACCGCACATATTACCACAAACGGGTACAAGAGGATGCCCAGATGGTATTTATCTATGAAATTACAGGCATAAACGGCGTCGCTCATTCGGCTACAGCGTTTCGCCATTAGTGTTGTAGTTTGTAACCGAGTTGATAACATTCTCTCTGTGCCCCCGGACCGGGTATCTGTACCGGTGGGTATACCTACGTGGCATTGTATATACCCAGTACATTGCAATTACACCTTAAAGATTTGTTAGCAACGTTACGTGGGAGACAAGGCATGAGCTTGCGTCGTCGGATTGTCGTGCGTTGTTTTTTTAATAAAACGCACTAAATGTGTGGTTAGTGCGTGTAAGTGTAATATTTATGTAAAATAATATCACAAATAACGTAACGGTGCAAGACCAAGTGAGTTTGCTCTGTCTATATTTGCTTAAAGTAAAGACTACTGGTTAAAACCGTCATTCACTTTGGTCTATACGCAAAATTCATACACGTTACGTTTTTCTTCTTATAGTTCAGTAAGTCACTGTAAATTGCAAAAAAATAAATTTACATATTGTAATAAGTTTGTATTTCATACTCTACATACCTAATCATACCTATCATTATCAACTGAGACAGACAATCATCAGTTGAGAAATGGTCACATATCTCATAAATACTTTAGTATACCACGTTTCAATGAAAAAAAAAATGCATTTTCTCAGAGCGCTTTTATAAAATAATACTTAATTAGATATTTCTCAAACTGCACCAAGTTTTAAATTTTACCGGCCGAAAAGACCGAAATGAACCGGAATTTTAACCGGTTTTGCATTTACAATTAAATTTTCTGATTTTAAAATTAAAATGCTGATAAATTACTTTCAATCACATCACATCATCTCTTCATCATTATCACATTATCTCATCATAAAAATCAAAATCTAAGCAAAAATGATCCAGTTTTGTAATTTTTTTCGGGATAATGACTTGAGCACGTAATGATGAAAAGGAATGTATGTAAATATCGTCACTTTTTCAATAGTCATTGCAGTGCAAAGAGATAGTCATAAGATACTACTTATCTTTGTGTGTGATGTTTCTTCTAGAAGCTTTGAATATAAACAAACAATTTTTTTTCTGAGCCTAGAAGGATATTAAAAAAAAAGTTTGTTAGGCATAACAATAAAATCGAACCAAGATGGAGACGAAATGGAGACAAATTCGAATGCTAACTTGACAACGGTTTGAGTGCTGTCAAATGATTTCAGAAACGCAAATTTCTAGTTAAGTAAAGACAAGTTAGCGAACTGTCAAAATTTAGATTTCTCAAGCTCAAATACCTAGACTTTGTGTTAAAACTATTATCAACCTAAACTTTATGCAGAAATGAAAATTAACTTAAGTCATACCTAAGCCCGTCCTCAACTTGAAACTTTCAATTCAAAAACCATCTGATAGACCACTATTATTATACTGTACATTAAAACTGCGAAAGAAATCGCTCCAGCGCACCACTTGCGCCCCAATGTAGAGCAAGGCGCGTTCGCGGCGCCACAGCCAGTCCGCCCACGCGCCGCACGCATCGCGAGCTTTCACAAGCTCTATGCTCTACCACAAACTCCCGCGCCGACTCTATCGAGTACGCTTTATTGATGTTATCTCGCGGACGGATTTATTTTCTTCGCCCCTACTTTGTTGTTTGACAACAGATAAAATTTAGAAATACAGCTAATTTGTAAATAATGATAGAGTCGCGATAGAGTCGCCAGAGGAATATGAACTCAATGCGCTTGTAATAAGTCGTAGCTGTGCTATGTCGTAACGTTTTTATTACGAATAAATAAACGGGACAATACAGATCTGGTGACTGTTGGAAATTATATTTTCCAACTAATAATCTTGAGTAAGATTTTGATAAAGATGGTGTCATTCAGAACCTCGTGAATCTCATAACATACCAAATTTAATAAAACGTTTTTTATAAGAAAAAGACAATTATCGTAAAATTGGTACGAAGATCCTTCCTTGAAAAATAAAGGTGCATCTGCGTTAATTGAATTGAAAGCCATAACCGTCGCTGTAAACGCTAATAAAACAAACATCGATAGATTAAGCGTCATAACAACACATTAAACATCAAGCTGCGAGGATAATGGAGAAATGTTTGCAGTGTGCGTTGGCGGGCTAGATGGGACAGCCCTTAATTTAGCGCCGGGAGGCTGCGCGTGACAGCCTTCAGTCAGCGCCGGCGACCGGCGCGCGCGCACGCATACCGACCGCGCCCCGCCGCCCCCCGGCCCCCTCGCGTTTGTTTACCAACACGGCGCCGGCCGCGGCGTGAGAACCGCGCGCCGACTATGCATAAACGCCTCAAACGAGACATTACTGTCAACCAGACGCGTATTGGAAAATTAAATATTCAAAGACTTTCCGTTTAGTGAGATGTCGACGCCTTGCCGCTTCAAAATACGCCGCCGGCTTACGCGCGAACGTATTGACTATTGGCTAGCATCTTATTAACGTATTAACTACGAGGGCGACCTGTAATGCGTTGCAAGTATCAAGAATGAGAATCGCAGTTTTGTTGAGCGTTGTGGCGGTGGCTCTGGCCGTCGCTGCAGCAGTGAAGATCCGCGGCAAGGTGAGGAAGCGGTTCAGGCAGACGCGAAGACACAGGGACGTATTACGGCCATGCACCTTCAACGAGACCATCATAAACGACGAGTGGTCGCTGATGGCGGCGATCGGGGAATCCAAATACATTTTCACCGGGAAAGTGTTGAGCGTGAGGAAGACGAAGACGAGGGAGGGCGGGAGGGCGAATTTGTACAAGGTGTATATGAGGAGGGTGTTGAAAGGGGACGTGAGTGAGTTGGGGATTTCGTTGAATGCTGAGGTGGAGGGGCGGGGGGTAGTGTGGGCGGAGCGGGATGGTCCACCGGAGTGGTGTGCGCCTGCGCCGCGACCGAGGCTCTCCGCTGTGTTCCTGAGCGTCGGGGTTGGGTCGGCGGAGCCCCGGCTGCGACTCCTTACTGATCCAGTGCCCTTGACGCTGTATCACCTGGACAGGATCAACGCAGCTGTGAAAGGTGAGTTGTAACAGCGATATTGACTTCAGTAGGTAAATATCTGGTCTTGGTTTTGTTCTTGTTTTCCTATTCTTATCTCGTTAGGTGGGGTAGGTAACGCTCTGCAATAACTCTTCAATATCTCTAGGTAGGTACTTTAATGTATAACCGTAAATCAATCAATCGGTAAGTCGTCTATGTCTATATGTCTAATAAGACTGCATAAGAGCGACTTCTTGACCTCCGAGAACCGCTTTGCAGGTGAACCTGACTGATTGAATCATGGTTATCTACACATTCAGTCACCTGAATGCATCTATAGGTTTTCTTACGATGTTTTTCCTCGTCGTAAGATCATTAGTTAGTATCAGAAAAAGTCATTTGTAGATGGCGGCAGTCTGGATCGAACTCGGTACCTCTCGCTTATGAGCCGGACACGCTATAGGCTACCGCGCTCAAGAATGTTATTATTGAATAATTTGACAAAGTCCGAGAGTCGTTTGTTTTCCTTTGTGTAAGTTAATTTGAAAAAATAGTTTTATAAACAGGCAAAATAATAAATATAAAAAGGTACTAAGTTCCAATAATACCAAAAAAAAACAGGAATCTTTCAAAGTCAGTTGCAGTAGTAATCGTAGTAATGTGCGGTCAATTAAATAACAAAACACAAGCCACTTAATTAGCCCTAACTGTTTACATATAATACATTGTACTATCTTATAATAGGTATATAGGTATGATCCCTCTAATACAACGTACGCCACATTGTCATAGTACGAGCTTCATAATTACACAGGTACCTTCAATAAATAAGCTCCTACGACCGCAAACCACAAGCCCTCGCTCAAACTAACTAGGCCTGTTCATTGCTGTTTACAATCGAAACACGAAACTGCGTAGTGTTCTACAACATATAAACAACGTATGCATTGTCACGATAAATCACGATAATTACATTATCAGTCGAGCATCAAGAAAATAAGGCGACCGCTAAACCGGCGAACTTTAACGAATACAATCGGTTTACGGTCGGGAAATTACAATAATGCGTGGGTGTTGTTGTATCCATAATGCGCACCCTGGATAGGGATGTGGAGATGGTTGACTGTAGGTAGACTATAACCAAACTAGTCGTGTAGAAGTTACTATCGTTTATAATTATTTATTTATTTTTTTCACAGTTTAACAGCAATCTAATTCTACTCAGCAATATAATAATTATACTGAGGTAAATCCAAACTCAGCAACTTTTGTGCTACACAAAAGTTGCTGAGTTTGGAATGAAATGTATTAAAATGTCTGTTGTTATTGTTAGTGGATCCGGCGCAATTTCGTTTGCGTGGTGTCCTACCCCTACTGTATCCTACCTTGACCCGTACCCTATATCTACTCTATATACACCTACTTTACCCCATTTTTCTTGATAATAAACTTTCCTCTTGAATCACTCTATCTATTCTTGAAAACTGCATTACATTCCGTTGCGTAGTTTAAAGGATCTAAGTGTAGACAGATACAAGAGACAGACGGAGCGAAGTGACTTTGTTTTATACTACGTATGTATATAGATGAATACCACAATTATTATCTTATAAGATAATTACTTAAATACCGTCACGGGGCCCTAAACTGGTCAAAAAGTCTCCGGGTCCCCAGCAAAAAACCTTCGTCATCCTCGCTTCCCCATCGGTATTAGGAAGTACACCCAACGAGTGACGAACTCGTTGCGGTGCTGAAGTTCGAGTAGCCTCAAAGTACGAAACGGTTACCCATGCAATTCCCTGACATTGCGAGCACCGCAACTAACTCGCCACGAGGTTGACTCAGGTCTTCCGCTGGGGACCCTGAAACTGCAAGCTTGAACAATCTCGGTAGTCGATTGCCGCGACAGTATATAACTTGACCTGATTAGTGACCTGAGAGGTTCAGTTGGTTAACATGTCGGTCTGCCACACAGAGGTCCTGGGTTAGATTTCAGGCCGAGCAGAAATTGAAATGATGAATTTTAATTTCTGTTAGGGGTTTGGGTGTTTATATTTTAGTATAAGTATCTTATCAGTTATGTAGCACCCATTAGACAAGCTTTGGTTACTTTAGGGCCAGAGAGCGCTCTGTGATTTGTGCAATAAATATTATTTATTTTATTTTATTACCAATAGTGTAGTTTTTTTGATCACGATATTAGATGGAACTGTAGATTTTTTACAGTTGTGAATTCCACTAGTAAAAACAGTCATTAAAAAACCGTAACCCATATGTGGGTTTTCCCAACACTATTGCGTAGGACTTGAGTGCTGTTTGATCGACATCTTGACAACTGTTCGTTA
This sequence comes from Blastobasis adustella, assembly GCA_907269095.1. Lineage (NCBI taxonomy): Eukaryota > Metazoa > Arthropoda > Insecta > Lepidoptera > Blastobasidae > Blastobasis > Blastobasis adustella. Next base: position 8,713,577 of record OU026123.1, on the reverse strand, counting down.
AGGTAATGGAGTGCATTCTGTCGGTCCGTTTGTGCCAGAACCGTCGGTCGGTGCATAAACTCGTGTGCGGAACGATCAATCGGAACCGTACGATTCCGATCACAACATTAATCGCCGCAAAGTAAATTGCTATCGAGAACTGACGCCTTCACACGGACCTGATTGCATACGTTATTGCCTCTTATTAGCGAGACGTGGGCTCACAATGAATGCATGTCGGGTGAAAGTAGAGTTTAATTTATTTATCTTTATGAAATTATAATATTTTTTTTATGCTACGCAGTGTAGGCAGTCCGCCTAATAAAGCAGTAACTGTCGCCCATATTATCTAAGATTCATGCAATTAGTGAGAACTAAGAATAAATGCGTCATGCCTGTAATTGCGCTAGCTAACTTACGCTTCAAACCGGGAAACATTGTTGCTTAGCGGAAATAGATAAGACGGAGGTACTTACCCAGGCGGATTCCTCAGGCTTGACAGAGCCCTTCCACCTGAAAAAGAAGTAAGTAGACAGGCATTTTATCGCCATCTGTCCTGACTACGAGGCCGATACTGAAACTCGCAAGTCTAGATACAAAATTAACAAGATAAGCTGGAGTTAATAAACGGTATATTTTTGAAGTTGAAATTCAAAGCTGCGTCAATAAAACTCAGTTCAATGAAATTTCCAATAAAGATATTTCAGTTAGATGGCACACCCAAAATCTATTTAGCTGATCTGCCAAATTTTGGATCATGGTCAAGGATCCCGGGGCGCACGCGCCTGTGAGCACAACCGGGACATAAACGCCACTAAATTCTTTGATAAACCGCCAAAGCTCTTATACCTGTCTCATATCACTTTCTTTCTTTGAAAGTCCTTTATGTATAAATAACTTTCAACTGATGAAACCTGTACATTCAGGCGATTGGATGTGTAACCATGATCCAATCTGGTCAGGCTCCAGGGTAGCAGGGTCATGGAGGTGAGATGGCAGTCGCTCCACTGTAATTACCGGACCTGCCAAATCCTGGATCGTGGTCAAGGCGGACCCCGGGCCCTCGTTCTCGAGAGCACAACCGGGACATTAACGCCAAGATGGTTAATTTATTTTTTAACTTTCAAAGTCTTTCGCTTGCTATATTATTATATATTTTTAATGCTACGAAGCTGTAGGTACATTAAAGTAGCTAATTTATATCTTGTGATTCATCAGATAATTATTTACTCTCTTAAAAGCAAAGCTGGTCACTGTACAAGGAAAGAAATAAAAGTCAAATATATTTCAGCGAGATGGTGTTTAATTGAATTCGCGATTGGGTCACGAATAGACTTTATTCCAAGTCAAATACTTGGCAATAAATTTTATTGCGAGAGACAATTTAACCTAAAAATTCCAAGAAAATCCAATTTAAGCCTGGCATAATCCGAAGGCGAGATGAGTATCGCCGCATCTTCAGCGCCGGGCTGGTCACACCGAGAATGGAAATAAAGGGTTCTATTTGCAATTTGCTTAAAGCATTATTATATTATTTTCACCGAGAGACGGATCTGCCCCACAAATAAAATAACTTCTTTATTTTTTTCTGAACAGTCTCGGGAGTCGATTGGCATATAGGCGTGATGTAAATACTTGCAATATAATTGTAATTCAATTAAAATTTAAAGAAAAATTCAGATCACTTATTACAAATAATATAATAATTGAGAAACAGATATGGATAAGTAAACATTATCACACAGCTATTGAGAAAAAATATATCTATCAATTGTTTGTTTTTGACTTTGCCGTCGGCACACAATCAGTTATTCTTAAGAGGCTTTGCACTCTGTTTCAATTAGTGTTAACAGTCGTTGAATACTTCTTAATTTTTAATAAAGAATCACAACCCCTTTAAAAGCCTTTTCTCGGTTCTACAAATAAAACAAAGTCAACCTCTGTGACAAGAACAATGCACCAAAATTTTGAGCCACAATGTTCTTAGACGGTTCCAGCGAGCTCTGCATAATCCCTTGGCCCTTGTGATGTATCGCCTTACAGCTAAGTCGGTCCGGCGATCTGTATCTCAGCTTCGTGGCCCCCCTGCGTGAGAATCTGAGATCACTATTGCTTTTACCGATGAGAATAGTCACTAACCCCGGCGCCTGTTGGATGCGATTTAATCGCATCATTAGTGCATCGAGTCTAGGGAATCCACTCGGATAATCTCAGGCGACATCGAATACGCCAATTAGACTTGCTTTTGTTTATTCTTTATAACTCCGCCATGTTCATGGTAAGTCGTGTTTAATATTTCTCAGCTACGAATGAATGAGAATAAAAATACAACAAAAAAAAAGGAGCCGTAAAAGTTGTGAAAAAGTGGCAATACTCATTTTTGCCCGACTGCGGCGAAAGCCCAAAGGTAGGGTTATGTGTTTGACCTGTATGTATGTTTGCAGTTATGTCTATTTCTTTGTTCCCTCGTAACTACTAAATGGGTCTACCGATTTTGACAAGTTATACGTCGTTTTACTTACCTAGCTATTTGCAGTGCTCTCGTATTCAACAAGTTTTATGATGCTTCACATATCGCTAAAAATAGAAACCGATGGCGACACGTTTTGTGTAGCAAAGTGATCTGAGGGTAGTCAGCACTGAGAAATACGACGCAAGCAAGAGGGACTTACTACCGCTGGCCAAAGCCGCTGGATCAGCGACCCAATGAGGACCTTGGCTTAAAAGTTTTACGTAATTTCTAGAAAGTGTTCAAAGAGAAGAACTACTAAAATACCGACTGCCCTGCATCGCAAATCCTACGAAGAAAGACTTCGCATACTACGCCTCACTGCTCTGGAAGAAAGATGGCTACGAGGTAATCTCATTGAAACATACAAGATTTTATCACACCAATACAATCTCCCTCACATTCACGAAATGTTTGTGACGAAAAAGGGCTGCAAGTCACACAGACGTCACGAAATGCAATTAGAGCTCGCACCATCCAACACCAATAGGACACATCACTTCTTCTCTAGCAGAGTGGTATCAAACTGGAACAAATTACTACAAAATGTTGTAACAGCTGTGTCAGTGAAATTCTTTAAGAACAGACTGGACGAGTGGTTGAAGTCAAACCAACTGTCTCTACTAGATTTATAATGACTTTCATACGTCATCAATAATGCTGCTCGTCCAAAACCTAAATAAATAAATAATTTTAAAATCGTTTTAAACGTTTGCAATATTGTTTAAATATTTCACTCACGTATTCTTTGAAAATCAGTACCTAACCATCATCATCATCAACCCGTAAAGAAAGCGAAATATAAAAATTAGAATAAACAACACATAGCTGACTTGAAAAATATACTTGCATTAGATTTGATCCAAGTCCATACCATAAGAATAAAAAATACCAAGAAAGCAATTAAAATAATAAAAAACACATCATTAGGGAAAATGGTTGGCAAATTCTACATACATATATAACTTTTTTTAAATTACATATTTAAAAAAAATTAAATTTAAGGTCATCAAGGACAACATTTATCAACGCAGGTACTGTTTTCCATTTTTCACGAATAACTATTATTCCCGTGATTGACACATTCTTAACAGATTTTGAGACACACGCACGTAAATGTCAGGGTGGCGCGGGCGGACGAAGTCAATCCCTTTTTACATAATTTCGGTTAAAAAGCAAATAATTGTTCGTGACTGCAGGATTCCATAGATTAAATGTCTGCGCATAGCTTCGGTTCGTTTTAAAGGTTTCTTTAACTTCCGTAATAGATATCGTTTCATAATTGGTTTAAATATCAATTTCCTCAAACAATTTACCTGGATACGGATTTTAGTGAATGTTCCTCAATAATTTAATAATTTTTGATAGCTGTATGTTTTGAAAAACGGGAAATAACGTTGAAAATACACAGCTTCGTGCTTTCGTGCCGTTAAGATTTTATGGGCGATTCTAACCGTATATAAAGAATACAACTATTAATTGTCAATCCATTAATTGATACAACAAACGCTTTACCAAAGCTTGCGCAATGCCTTGCATCGAAAAGTCCCAAATGCCGATCGCATCGATAAAGATCCAACCAAAACTTTTCGAGCCACGCGCAGTGTAGGGTTCTGTAGTTGCCTGTCATACATGGCTAATAAAAGTAGTTATTGAGCTTTTGATAAGAGCGTCGGTGGCCGAGTGGTTGAGTATCCGACTCGTAAGCGAGATGTACCGAGTTCGAATCCCGCTGCGGCCATATACCAATGACTCTTTTCTGAGTTATGTACATTAGTTAGTTGAATTCTAACCGATGCTCTTACGGTGAGGAAAAACATCGTGATGAAACCTGCAAATTCAGGCAACTGAATTTAGAAAATGATAAATACACTTTGGTTGACGAGACGACTATAACTCGTTACCTTAAAGACTGTTCAGCTGTGTCACTTTTTCTTTTAATTTCGTAATTGCGAACGGTTTAGGCATGGCGGAGGGCCTTGTGTTTCTAAAAAAATTACAACTCGAAGTCCAAACTTGAAGGTATTTTGGAAACGGATAACTTGACCATAAAATAAACTTTATGAACCTACCTGATTTCCCTGAATTAAACCGGGGTTACACAGACAAATGGCCATGGCGAAACCATGACATGATAATGGCAAATGGACCCCTAAAAATAGGCGGTAATACCGACTCTTATTATCTTGGGCTATCATCGCAGAGCTGGGCGCTAGCGCACCAAATGACCGTTCACATTCATCAAACCGCAACAACGGTACCACCCACGAAGTTCGCTACAGATGGCGCACCCGTGCATTGCTAGTTGTGACAGTTGTTTAATTAATATGTGCCTGGAGTTCGGCGATGTTGATAAACGTAATTTGTTTGGGAAAAAACAGCTTCGTATTAGCTTTTTACTGATACTTATTTACTTTCCCAGGGACATAAATTTTGGATGTGCTTAATTTACTGAACTATTACGGTCGATCGTTAGTAATATCGTTGCACAGGTTAAAAAAAGGACAATTGGACTTTTTAAGTGGACACAGATGCGTTGCGACTTTGTTTTATACAATTTCGAGTTAAAAGACTTTTCAGATTCCTAATAGATTTGCTACTATAGGTGAGAGGCATTTGTTTGATAATATTTTAACGCATAAAATGTAAGTACCTACATTCTACCGAAATACCCGAGAATTTCGACGCAACTTTTCTACCAGCCAAAAGCAGAAGACGCTGCGGCCCGGTGACGAGTGTCACAGCATCCCAGTAGGGATTGCTATTCTCCCCACGTCCGTCCTCCACATAAATATTCCACGATTGTTGATCTTATTTTTCAATCAAGTCGGTGGGTCATAAATCTAAATAATAAACCGGTTGGGCCCTGTGAAAAACGTTACAAAATATAAAGTGCGACATTGAAGATTCGACAAGAAAGCGGCGTCTCGTCTCGTCCGCCCACGCATGTACTACTTTCCAAATTCCTATAGTAAACGCTTGCAATCCGCCGCGGACGTCTAGTGTAGGAAATATTAATATTATAATAATGGAATGGGCACTTTTGTACCAGGCTTGACTCGGGGAGTATTTGTGAATAAGAATTTGTAAGACGATCTGAGTTCAGTTGAGGTTGAGTTGGTTAACATGTCGGTCTGCCACGTCCCGAGGGTACGGCCGGGCAGAAATCGAAATTATAAATTTTAATTTCCGTTACGGTTCTGGATGTTGTATGTATAATAAGTATGTATTTGAAAATATATACGTAGTTTATCAGTTTTCTGGCACCCATAACACAAGCTTTGCTTACTTGGGCTAGCTGGACTGTGTGATTTGTCCAAGCATATTTAATTTAATTTAATTAAATAGTTTAATTTTATTTTTGGTTTTTGTTATTAGAGCTTATTTTTGGGTTTCGTATTGAATTGGAGTAAATTATTAAAATGTCAAATTATAAAAAAAAGGTAAACAGAAAAAGAAAAAAAGAAAAGCAAGGTAAATGTTTTTGTAAGCTCACTATAAGAAATATCTAAATATAAGATACGTTGATTGGTTTACAGCAGGACGAGAACGATTTTTGGAAGTAGTTTATGACAGCCACTTACTTTTATCGAAGTCTGCGCGGGCGAAATAGCGGGCAAAAGTTAGTAAGTATCTGTATTAAATTTGAACCTCTGATTTGCAATAGCTACCTCGTATCATACATAGTAACACTAAAATTCTAATCTGTCTACAATACAGTCTTAAACGCTCTATCTGCGCCTGGGAACAACGCAAAGGCATGAATATTCAGCAGGAGCCGGCGATAACTACTAACTTGTGGCCTGTTGCCGCCCTGTATCAGTTGTCCTGGGGCGACATGCACGCCGCCTGCAAAACCAACCATCAAAATGTTTGCGCCGGCCTCCCGGAATTGGCTGCGGCGAAAACACAGAAACAGTTGTTTTTACCGGGTCTCTAGTTTGCATATTCCTGTATTTTCATGTGCTCGCTCATGTTTCCTCTACGCCTGGTACCTATCCCGTAATTGTAAACTGGTTCGTTCAGAATTTATTAACGAGTTCTGAGGCCCTATTATTGTTTTCGGTTTTCAATTTTGATTTTCAGCATGAAAAGTTCAATATTTATATGCATGATGCTGATTTCTCTTATTTTTGACCCATACTCTTTCGGTGTTGCCAATGTAATTTAAAAATATTAAATTTTTCATGCCGAAAGTAAAAATTGAAATCCATTCGAATCGAGGCGAGCGATTCAAAAACAGAGCCCCTGATTCTGTGTTCTACTTATTTTCGGTATGAGGTACAACACGATCTAGATTGTAAAATCCATTGTCTACGCCCATATGAAGCTCGTGCACCCATTACCCACTCTCGATTCGGCAATAGCGGGCGATTGACGCGGATAGCGTAAGCCCATGTTTGTTTACGTTGATGAAGGTTGCATTGAATTGCGAGGCCTCCAGTCTACGCGCGAGGCTGCGCTGGCGCACGCGTCTCGGTGGCGCCACCGGCTCTTGCGCAACGCAACTTTGTATCGCCGCGAGTTTACGAGCCTCCTCTATCAAAACCCCACACATGAGCACACTAAAAATGGCTCTGACCAGAATTTGTGTATGACGTAAAACAAAATACTCACATAAAGATGAAGATTCAATTTTTACTATTGTTGCTTTACTATGCCGCTATAATTCACGCCCAACTCCGTATAAAGGGTGTAGCGAGGAGGCGGGCCGCGCACCATCGCAAGAAAAACATTAATGTCCCCAAATGTGTTCCGAACGAGACGATTACTAATGACTACGAGATTCTGTCGTCAGCTGTATCTGAATCTAAATACATTTTCACTGCTCGAGTCTTAAGCGTGAGGAAGATAAAGCGAGGCAGCAGGCCCGCCGTGAAAGTGTTTATGTTGTACAAACTATACGTGCGGATGGTTATGAAGGGAGACGTGGACGAGTTGAGGAGTCACGTCCTTTCAGGAGACGAGCGCACTTTGAACGGCGCGATAGTGTTTGTGGACTGGCTGCGGACGAATAAGTGTGCTTACAAGTTGTATAGACATTCTTCGGGTATATTTTTAAGTGATGGATTTTACGAACGCGGAGCGGCTGTCGCGGGTGACGGGAAAAAGCCTCGCATGCGACTGTTGAACGAGCCCCTTCCACTGTCGCTCTACGATTCGGACAGAGTGAACGCCGCGTTGAAAGGTAAATGTTTACGGTCATATAACGTCACTCCGTGAGTTCTGTACACAACATATAAAAGCTCAGCGCTTTTTATTGGCTCTGTAAAAATTATGTGTTGGCAAATATACGGGCACTTGTAGCTCCGCTTTATTCGGCGGTTCTATTCATTGTGTCCATTTTTTCCTCTAAGTCTCTTTTCTTAAGCCATTTTTGTTCTTACAGTAATTATTTTTTATTGAAACTACACGGTGGGAATAATAAAGCAGACATAATCCAGCCAGTCGCCTCGTGATTGTAATTGGCGGCTATTCATATGCTGATTTCTTAAGCTCTCTCGTATATTGACTTTAATAGCGAAAGAAAGACAGACATTAACATATGCATATAGGTGGTCTGAAAGTTTTACTTTGTGGCGTAATTAGACGAGGCAGACATGCGAATCACTACGTCGAATAGATACCAAATATCTTGCTCTAGACGGTTTTCTATTAAACATGTTCGTTTAGGCGAATTATGCCTTACAAATTTTGCTGAATAGGCTAAGCAGTTGGCAAATTACTAACTTAAGTCATATCAGCAGCTACAATTATACACTCCAAGTACCGAACTTTAAAAGCCTCTTAGAATAAAGGGACAATTAACTCTTTTTAAGGCCCGGAAACGCATTCAAGTCACGGGCAAAGTTTTAAATAATGTTCTATATAATATTTTGTCTCCGCCGCTTCGAAACTGCGGTTAAAGTTTTTAAAGAGGCCATTTGCGTTACAATTACCGCGGTGAAGCCTTACCACGTGGGCGGGTGGGCGCAATGCGGCTCTCACACGTAACTAGTAACTACTACACTATGTTAGTATTCACTATCACAGCCCGTAACAGTCCACTGCAGGACTTAGGGTCTCTCCCATGAAAGGGAAGGGTATCGCCATAATCTCCACGCTTGGCAGGCGGGTTGGAAATCGCAGTGTTGTAAATATAACAATGGAAAACGCTGCTTTTTTTTTGCCTCGAAAACATTGGTCGCCCTGTACGAAACCCAGGAGTGTAAGGGGTTGGTGCTATTCTACTTTGCCGGACACCACACGGCATGTTAGTATCCGCTCGTGCTCAAATTCTAAGTCACTACGTAAGTTAGCTCTTCGAGTAACACGCTAGTACGATATGTGTACTAATACGGCTACGCACTTATGTAAATACGATTAAAGCGATTATGGTAAATATTCTCGTTTAATACTCATTAGGCCAAAGTCCGTATCGCCTTACCTGTCTGGTTATTGGAATACTTGCGTCTAGTTTTAACGGCACTTTATTGCGGAGTGTTATTCAGGATAATTATAATTATAAACACTTTTCTTAGTCTAGGGCTTTACGTTTTTCGTTAAATCTATGTTTTTAATTATACGCAGCCCTCTGTAGGTAGTGCCAAAGAATATGCAAATAATACAGCTTTCTGTTTGCACATGTTAATTGTGTAAATAATGCTGTCGAAACTTTTACCGTCGGATAATGGAATAGGTACAAATGTACAGTCGCGTTCATAAGTGCTTGACCACTTTTAGAAAGAAAAATGTTTTGTGGCTTCATACTGAATATATATTAGGTGTATTGTTAACAAATGGAATCGGCTAAAAGAAGGGTTAAATATTAACTGTCCCTTAGGCACCAATAACTCATTCTTAAACGGCAGGTTTTATTCGTGGTGTTTAAATTTAATTAAATAAATAAAGTGCGAGTCTATGCCCGAAGCGTACATTAGTATTATACAGGATATGTATGCCAATACTGGAGCCGTCGTCAAAACCATCGTAGGCCATACTAATCCCTTCGCGATTAATGTAGGAGTTTACCAGGGTTCAGTGCTGAGCCCTTACTTGTTTTGCATTGTGCTTGATGCCCTCTCAGCTTAAATTCAGAACATGCCTTCTTGGCTTATGAAGTACGCTGAAGACATTGTACTGGTGAGCAAGCTTAGGCAGGATCTTAAGACCAGAGTAAACACAAGGAAGGATGTGCTAGAAAACGGTGGTTTGAAGTTGAATGTCGGCAAAACGGAGTATATGGCCAGCTGCAGCGCAGATCCCGAAACCATCCTTGTAGGTAACGAAGCTGTCAATAGAACAGATCAATCCAAATACCTCGGATTCGTGATGCACGAGTCCGGAGATATCGGCCCCGATGTCAATTCCCGAATCTCTGCAGCTTGGGACAAATGGTGGGAACTCACGGCAGTCACCTGTGACCCTAAAATCCCTATAACGCTCAAAGGGCGTATATACAAGAGTATCATAAGACCGGTGATGCTCTATGGCTGCGAGACATGGCCAGCGCTGACGAAACACGTTCGCGACATCCACGCCAACGACATGAAAAGGCTGCGGTAGATGTGCGGAGTTACGCGACTTGATCGAGTACGTAACAAGTACAGCCGTGGCAGCCTTGACGTGAGGGACATCGCAGATAAGATCGGGGAGGCTCGTCTGCGCTGGTTTGGTCACGTGTTGCGTAAGCCTCAAGGATACGTGGGAAGTAGGTGCCAGAATTTGCCAGTATCAGGAAAGAGGCCCCGTGGGCGACCAAAGAAGCGTTGGATTGACATCGCTGAGTCGAATGCGAGAGCCAACGGTTTACGACGAGAGGATGCCGAAGACCGTGCGAAATGGAGAAGAATGAGCGGACCCGAAATTTCTACTTTTTACCAATTATTGTAATTGCTCATAACGGGAATAAGTACTCAAATATAAACTTTTCATAAGTAGTAAAAATTTAATTGTTAACGAAAAAATGATCTGTAAGTGTTAAGTACTATGTACTTACTAATATTTTTATAAATCATAATTATATATAATAGTTCTATTAAAGCTTGCTCTTTGTATGTTTTGCCATTTCTTTCAATTTTTGTCTTAAAATCTTGCCGCTTGTGGTTTTTGGTATTTCATTCACGAATCTAACCCCACCTCTGATCCGCTTCCACGGAGATACCTAGAAAATACGGAAGAAGCTTTATTGGCCTGAATGTTATAAGAATACATATATACAAAATATACACGATACATAAATACAAACTTACTTTAGGCGCCACAAAATCGATAAGTTCTTGTTCTGTAACGTTCACTCCATCTTGTTTGACCACTAAAGCAGTGGGCAACTCCCCAGCTAACTCATCCTTGACGCCGATGACGCCTGCGTCTTTGACGCCTGGGTGTTGCAGTAATACTGCCTCAATCTCAGAGGGTGACACCTTAAAAATGAATTGTGATTTAAGGTCACGATAATATGATTACCACTAAAGTCAATTTTTTTAAACTATACGAAATATATTTTCGTATTTTTAACATCATAGGATACCCTGAAAACTGTTCAATCAGTCTCCGAGTCCCCAGAGGAAGACATTGGTCAACTTCTAGTGATAGTCTTAGTTATTCTCAGGTTTTTAACATAATCGTAGGAACCTCTGTGCCCACGCGAAGATTCGAAAGAACGTTTCTCGCTCGTAGGATTCGGATGTAGAATGAGTGTTCCCAACCACAGTGTTGACTTTGGACTATGACATGGGATCGTTCAAGACGTATTTTAGAGGTCTCCTTAGAGGTGCGTAACGCATCGGTAGCGCTCCTGATGTTGCTGATGTCCATAGGCGGCGGAGACTACTTTCCATCAGGTGGCCCGATTGCCTCTTTGTCTGCAGTATTACATAAAAAAGTATGTCTTACTTGCCAAGCTTTGTACTTGATCAGTTCCTTTATTCTATCAACGATGAAGAAGAATCCTTCTTCATCATAATAGGCCACGTCTCCAGTTTTGAAAAACCCTTCCTCGTCCAATTCTACTGGTTTCTTGATATAGCCGTCAAACAACACAGATCCTTTCACTCGGACTTCGCCGGGTTGATTGGGGCCTAACGTCTTATTGGTTTCAACGTCTACAATCTGAAAGAGGAAGCTTTTAGAAGGACAATAGTTTACATTATAAATATTAAAAAATTATCCGCCTTGACCATGATCCAGGATTTTGCAGATCATATAATTCCAATGCCATCAAATACTATCTATATTCGTTATGGAAACAAGAATTTTTGGTGAGTACTTAATCCTTTTTTGGTGAGCAATTTAACTATTTTTTATTATTTAACAAAGACTGTAAGTAACATCATTGGGGAACGTCGATGGCCTAATGGTTAAGGGGTCCGACGCTTACCGGGTTCGTTTTCCAGTGCGTCCATGTGTCAATGACTCTTTACTAAGTTATACCTTAGTTTTAAGACTTTCGTGGTTATTCACTACACTTTAACTACCCATATTATCGGGTTTGTTACCATGGTTAGTATTGTTTTTAACTCGATATTTCGACGCAAGGCAATGCAATGAATGAGGGAGACAATTGTTAGTTTTGCCGTTGAATATCTTTTCATTGATAATAAACCCGATATATGTAGTAAAACTATAAAGGTTTTTTAGTTTACTACGGAACCCTAAAAATGGCTGTGAAAATCATATTTAAACTATATTTAAGCTTAACAGCATATTGGTGAATCAAAAGAAGATTTCGAACGCTAGTCGTACAAGTAGAAAGGACTTACCTTAATTATATTACCCTTTACCACTTTCCCTACGCTACCACTTTTGGTTTCTTGTTCAGTTTCTTGTGTTAATACTCCTGTAGCTTCCGTCATGCCGTAGCCTTGCGTTATAAGATGCAAGCTCGGGACCCTGGAGATAAAGTATATAAATAGTTTATCAGTTGTCTAGCACCCCTAACAGAACCCAGCAATCTTTGGGGCTAGATGGCGCTGTGTGAGTTGTCAAAGCTTATTTTTTTATTTATTGAAACACCCATCGTGGGAGCATTAGAAACATTTATAAACAAAATGAAACTTTTTGTAATATTTGTAAACATTATACGAGCAATTACAAAAATCACAATGCTACATGAAGAAGCATCTACTTTGTAGAATTCGATTATTGGTCTGGGAGCATTGGAATCGGTTTGGAACAAATCAAAGCAACAGGATACTGGAACAGTTGCGAAGACTGCTGTAGGAGCACCTTAAAACGTTAATATAAGAAACTGTTACTTTTGTCGCTGTAGGCTTTGAAATAAAATAAAAGGATTGTAGAAGATTTCTATTTCTTTTTGGTTGCATTTAATAAATATTTTAAACGCACATATTGTAATTGGATAACCTAGTTGGATAAAACAGCGGACTTCCAATGGCTTTACAGGCTCTATTCTTGAATCGCTCGCATCGATTCGTACTATTTTCAATTTTGATTTTCGGCACGAAAAATTAAATATTTTTTTAAATCACGTTGGTAACACCGACAGAGTACGGTTCAAACATAGGAAAGGATTTATCGAATTTTTATGCCAAAAATCAAAATTATAAATCGCTCGAATCGAGGGGAGCGATCGCATCCATGCGAGCACTCGTGTGAGATACCTATCTCTTTCACACTCGTGGTAAGTTGCTAGAGATAGAAAAGACAAGCACTAGAAGGCGAGTTCTCATAAAGTCGGTTCCCTGTTAAAAACGGAACCATATAGGATACGACTTTTTCTTTTTCTTTGAATTACCTGCGTTTGAACAGCTCTATGGTTTTGTTTTCAAGTGGAGCTCCACCACTGATAAGCTGCTTTATAGAATCAACTTTGAAGTTATCCAAGATGGTTGATTTGCTAAGAATCACGACGACAGGCGGTGCAACTATTACCACGCCTACCTAGAACAATTACTAGATATTACATATTTTCTGAAAATTCAGGTAAACAATTTACAAAGCGTATTTTTTTATACATTTGTCTGATATTTGTATGTCTCCAAAAATGTTAGGTGATTTGAAAATATTGTAGACTTTTATTTAGAATTCGATCAAAATCTCGACTTAGACGAAAGATCAGAGAAGGGGTTTACTTCTGAACAACATAAAATAAAATGAATGAAATATGAAACGCACGGCGCCCTAAACTGTTTCACCAATTTCCGGGTCCCCAGCAGAAGACTCTTAATAAGGAGGCAAACCTAACGTGCACCGACCTCGTTGCAGTGCTGTAGTTCGACTAGCCTCAAAGTATGAAACGGTTACCCCTCCAGTTCCTGGATATTGCGATCATTGCTTAAGCTGGGTTATCGGTCTCGTAAGCACGCTGCCACTAGACTAGTGCCGACCTTATGAATCCTCACGAACACTCCAATATTAACAACTGAAAACTAAAGCATAATTATGATATATAACTAGTGCATTATACATACCTTATATTTCTGGATAGCTGATAACAACCGCTCCTCTTGAAACTTTGCGATAAATATGAGTGTCTCGCCATAAAACAGGACACCTAAGGACATCATTTGCCCCATACAACTGTTCCACGGGGCAGTAGACAAAACGGAAACACCACCGCTGTGTTGCCTGATGAGAGGTAGGTTGGGATTAATTTTGTCTAAATCGACAATAATTCCAGTCCTATATAATAACTGTAAATATACCACTATCTTTTGCTCGCGATTTTGTCCGCGATGATCCAATCTAATAAATTATTAGTTTAAACCAAAAGAGTCAAAACCATATGATAAGTACATTGGATTCACAAGGAAGACCTAGGTTGGCGGGTAACTGTATCGTTTATGTCTGTGAAGCCAGCGCGAGCCATTTGTGTAGACGTAAATAGTTCGTATAATTTATTTCTAGATTTCAATAGGTACTTACCGCGGTTGCTGTGCAATAACAATGCAATTAAGATGAGTTATTTTAGCTCCTTTCGGCGGTCCCGTTGTCCCCGAAGAGTACAGAATGATCGCTGTCGCCGGCCTCCCTGCGGGCCCAAACAAATAACCTCCAGTACCCACTGCGAATAGGCTCATTTGTATAATTTATTTCGTCGACCCACTTCTTTCGTGATTTGGACCTTTTTTCCTAAAATAATATGCTAACGGATTCATAGCATGACCACCCGTGAACTTGATTACGAAAACCCGTGGTCGATACGCTGCGCGCGAGATTTACTTTGCGTGAACCGCCTGGGGGAGCTGGTCTGCATGTGGTGCCTTTATCTATGGTCGTTTATAAAGGTGTGTTCGAAATAACTGCTGATCACTAGGTCAAATCTCTCAGAACTCTCAGAACCTGTGGAGGAATCGGAGTCGAGAGAAGAGACCGGGATTGACCGCTCGGATGATGATGATGATGATGACTAGTTCAGAACTCTGCTGATATTCCGCTGGTCTGGGTTACAGAGGGTGAAGACGAGGGCAACTGCGCATTCGCGAATATTCCTACGTAGATCTGCGTCTTTCGTCACATTTGGTTTGGCTGTTTAGAGTAATCTGATTGTCTTGTCCCACAGGTACGTCATCATAGAGGCCGCGTAAAAATATTTATTAAAATACTGTTGCATCCACAGACCAGGAACAATTCACATAATGCTATGGTGAATAAATGAATTGTATACCATTTAACTTACCACTGAAATCCCATGCGGGATGAGACTTGGTATCAGCAAATGTCTTAGATAGATCATTGAAAGTTGTTATCATTTTGTTTGGACTCTTGTTGCCGAAAATAAAAAACTTTCTTATTATTCGCAGTTGTTTGCAAATATTGTAGTGCGATTTGTATGTATCGGGTGATAAGAATAGATAACGCGGTCTGGATATGTTTACAGCATTCACCAGTTCACCTGTAATTCGATAAAAAACTTTCCGTCAATAAAATTAAATAATAAGTACCTACTTCGATTTTCCAAGTTATTACTGTCGGACCACGTGGTCGGGTGTGCAACGGACCGCGCAAATGTTTCCCATCCGCTCACGTAGACCGTTGTCATTCAAAAATTGATTTTTTCCCAAAGAACCACACTTCGTAACTGTTGGTCTAAAAACCGTACCTAGTACATAGTACTTGCTAATTCGGAACCCTCAAGGCGTAAGTCCTACTCACACTTGCACGACTTTTGTTTAGGGACGCACTATAGATTTTCATATACCTACCAATCAATTTGCAATGTACTCTACTCACTTTTACTATAAGCCGGATTAAAGAAGGTGGCCACTCCTCCGTTGTACAATACCGCAAGCTCAATGATCATATATTCGATCCGGTTCTCACTGCAGATGGCCACCACGGCTTCATGGCCAATCCCGAGGCGGGAGATGGCCGCAGCTGTATTCAGTATCCGCTGTGCCAACTCTGCGTACGTGATCTGCTCATCGGTGGCTGCATCAATCTGTGAAAGATGTGGTTTCAACATTTTGAAACACGAATTTCATTTGGAATGCTCTGAGTTTATGTGGTTCATTTTGGACGTGCGTATGCGTATGGAGGGTCTGCTTCTTGCTATTTTGTTTTTAAAGGAGTTACTGTAAAACATACTTACACTCACGCCTTTATCCCACAGGTGGGGTAGGCCGAGACTACTTTGTACTGTCCTGACACAACTCTCTAGCCATTCTATATTTACAATTCTTTTTATACATCTCCTTTTATTCTTGCCACTTTGGAACACTTTGGACCCCAGCTTTTTTGAGAATATTACTGATGCATTAATATGACAAGTTATTGGTTTATATAAATATTCTATCTGTATCAGCGATATGTAATCATTAGATTACATTAACGATGTTAATGTAATGTAATGATTTGTATGCTTTTTATAAACAACTCTCAGAGTTGAACTCTGTGACAAACGAGCGAACAACCTACATGATGCAAAATGGTAACTGTTGTCTATAAAACCTTTCTAAGATTCGTGCACCTAGATTGTATTTTCATGTCACAAAAAGTAAAGCCACAGGTGCGTTGTCAATGTCAAGACCCGCTGTGTATTAGATAAGGCGGCGGTACACATCTAAGGGGCTCCTCAAGATATTTAAATTCGTAACAATGATTTCACCGCAACTTTTGAAGACTTCATTCACCTAGGTAAGTCGGTATACCAAAACACTTAGGTATAGGAACATAACCGTTCACGATACATGAACGGGAGCATACATCCACATCTTGATGGCCATTCAAACATGATAGGTGTAGGTATAGCTACGAAAGTATTCAAATACAAAATATAGTGTACATACCAAAGCTATTTTGTCACCGAATTTTATTATGTTTTCTATGAAATATCTGCCATAATTCATGTGTGATGGAAACATGAAATTGTTCTGTTCCACTCCATGTATAAATCCTGAGCTATCACTTTTTGCCATCGTGTAAACTGTAGACAATACTAAACGAAACTGCTTTTGTAATAAAAAGATTTACTAGAATTATACTTGCACTACTTGAAATTACACACAAGTTGGTAAGTAGAGTCTCTGATTAAGAGTGTATAGAATCAAAGAGCAAAGTATTATATCATAACAGTCAACGTCTTATCAATTCGAAACAACAACACGAACGTAGCTGGTTTTTGGTTTTTGGTGGAGTTTGTTTAGTTGTTTATCAAGTGACGTCAGCGGTAGCGTTTACTATCGGTCTCTTGTAAAGATAAAAACGCGAATGAAAGCAGTACATGCCATTTTTCTTCACTTATCATTAAAAAGAAATATGCTTAGATTTCATTTGCTGATTGAAAGCTCCGCTTTATTACTCAAGGAGCTTAATAATAAATAAGTTGAACATTTTCCTAGCCCCAACGATGCCAAAAGAACTGCGAACACGGATCGCTTGGCTGTCTAACTGTTATAGACTACTTAGCCCTTAGGTACGATGAGCAACCAGAGCGACATAAGTGAAGTTATCAGTTGCAATCAGAACTCTATTACAAGGAGTAAAGAGTCGGTTGCTGGGTAACGGGTGTTGTAGTGCCGGTGTATAGGTGAACGTAATTTGTTAGTACGCCTGCGTACTAGCTCGGACTGGATCGCCCACACGTGCGCCTGCGCTCACTGGATGACTCTTCTCACGAGTCGTGACTCATATCACCTTCATTATTTTACGCTAGTATCTCGTTTTTTATGATTCCTCCTCCATTGTAGGTTAAACACTTAAATATTAAAATAATAGGTGGGAGTATATTGCGGTTTCTTTATTGTTATGTCATCTTATCTTATCTGGTGAATTGCGTGATTAAAACAGACTTAAGTCTTTTTTATCTTTATTGAGTGTCAAGGTCTTTGAAATTCATGACTATAATTTGAATTAGTTAATGAATAATGCGAATTAGTTATTTGGTACGAAGTACAATATGATCGTTGGCAAAGTATTTTAGAAATCAGAAGTTGTTTTTTCTAGTTCTACGTGATATCTGTTAAGTAATCCTTGAGCTGCCCAGGAATTTTTAAGATATTTAAGAAGGATGAATACTTACAGATAATTAATTAGATATATCTACAGAACCTTTGGCATCAAATAAAGTATTATTTTAAGAATAATGACTACTTAAGAATTTAATAACATTTGACGTGTAAATTTATGTTTATCAAATAAATGAATTGAATTGAATTGAATAAAAACAAAATCTATTACCTTCATACAAACACAAGTAACAACAAGGTCTATTGTTCTATTGGTCACATTTATATGCGTTCGTGTAACTGAAATATAAGTGGGTTCGCACACGTGTGACCTTATAGGGCTATTCTATAAATCGATATTTGACATTTACCCACTTCAATTGCAGATCCAATGGCTGGTGTTTACTGCCATTATTCCGTGGAAATGGTAAAGTGGGATCCTCTTTGGTCAGTCGCACGATATGGGATTCTCACCTGTGGCCCTTACTACACGAGCGATTTTCCACCGTACGATCGTTGCATCCCGGTGATCCCGATTTTGTATTAAATGGAAAGGAAAGGAATTCAAATTATTGGATTATACTGTAATTTATATTTAAATTAAAGCATGCGAAACAGTCGAAGTCTTCAAGTTCTTGAATGATTCCTAGTGTAGGAGGCAGGGCTGTAAAAGCTTGCTGTTATCATTGTAATGAATATCAATATTATAATAATAGATATTCTTGGACAAATTAACACAGCGCCATCTAGCCCCAAAGCAAGCAAAGCTTGTGTTATGGGTGTTAGATAACTGATAAACTATTTATATAGTATTTTTTTAATACATACTTATTACACATACTACACCCAGACCCGTAATAGAAATTAAAATTCATCATTTCAATTTCTGCTCAGCCGGGAATCGAACCTGGGTCCTCTGCGTAGCGACCGGCGTGTTAACCAACTGAACCACTCAGGTCGTCAATATACTCATTCATATGTTTGCTGTTGTCCATAAATTGATTATTCTCTCAAACTCACTCAAACTCAAAATTTCTTTATTGATTAGGACATTAAATATCTCATTCAATCGTCAAAAATGAACTATTATTATAACTGTCGGCTAAATAACGATCGCCACTCACCGCCGGACTCGAGACGGGCTCTATCTAGGCTCTACTCCATCGCGACAATTGCGACCGCCCGACAATCGTTCGTGTGACAGGACCTAAGTTGACCCCGCTCAATAAAAAGACCCCCTGTAGTGTGGAGGGTCCACGGAAACGACGACCGGTTGCCTTATTCGAGTTAATGTCCTGATTCATTAAGCTATCGGCTGATTACGCAGTGGTGGTCGCGTCAGTGAAGGTATGGGTGGGGCACAGATTTTACTATTGAAATAGTCATTCCTGTACTTATTTCTTATGGAATAAAGACACGGTAATATCGATCCGGGACATGGTTGCGCGCATCGAAGTAAAAATTCCAATAATAGGTACTGTAATACCCTAGGTCTAAAACTTATCATACCTCTGCACTATGAACTATCTGAAATTAGATTCTGACAAAATATAATGGAATATAAAAGCATTTATTTGGTATTCCATGTACGTCATTACACGCCACACACTGACGCTCTTTGACGCACACAACGTGGGATTTGATTGGCTCAGCAACTTGACGTAAGGCAAGTGTGTTGCTAAATTGCAAATTTTCATACATTTCCTATGAGAGCTGACCCTCACATGCATCACATATGTCTCATCACATCACTCTAACGTGGCGCTACCTTTACATTTTAAGTACTATCAAATTCCGGGACTGAATCGTCAACGTGACAAAATGACATCATTATCCATATAAGTATTTGAAACCATATTTCCGTTCACCGCATACCTAAACTACTAAATTTCAAGCACAGAGACAACTCAGAAAATTCTCAATTCCTTAACAATATACTCGTTTTATTTTCCTACAACAAGTATTTCAATTTATCGTCCATTCTTAAGCTCGGATAGACGAAATATTATCCGGGCCTGATCGCTTTATTTAACGTTGATGCCACAGAACAAGGGATTAGGCGTAGGGGTGCTTTGAAAGCAGTGTTACCAGCAGTAATTTCCAAAAAAGTATGTCCGGGCTCCTAAAATAGTACGAATATGGCTAATAAGGTACGGTTTACCTTCTCTTCTATTTTATCGGCCTTGGAGGAGGTTTGTAGCCAATAAAACAGCATTATTTTGACAAGATAAGACCTTATTTACTCGCCGGTGGTGCCAGTGAGCAAAAACGTGTCAAGATCAACCCTTCCTTCCATTATTTTACGGTATTTTGAGGACAGGAAAGGCAAAGTGGCCACCCCCCTCAGCTAATATTAGCATTTTGGAAATACTAAATAACACGATGTGGAGCAAAGTACGCCAAAGGTACGACAGTCGGCCAAATAGTACGTAAATCGTACCAAAAGGTACGATCTGGCAACGCTGTTTGAAAGCTCAATATCTACCGGTAATGGATGGAATATAGCGACAGCTAAGCCGAATCAGCTCCATTGTATACAAATGGTTACACTGCGGTGTGGTTGCGGAGCACTGAATGTTACTGAGGCTTGATGAACGAACATTACGCTACATTTGCGTATACTGCTTCCAAATTATAGGTACATTTAATTATATATCTAACGAAAGTTTCACATATGTATGTTTGTTTTTAAATGTATGTTTGTGCAATTGGCCGTTAGTACCTAAATGTACCCAATTGAGTGTGAAATTGATTTCTAACAAAACAAAGCAATGAAAAAAAAAACCAAGGCCCCTGACCCCCTCTTTCTGACAATAGCCGTGATTTTTATTTCCCGCTGGCTCTTGCACGAGCTGAGGCCAACATATTTAATATTCGTTTATTTTGTAATTTTTTTTCTTATTTTTATTATAAATATTATCCATATTACATCATATTTTTATATGGGTCGACTATTGTAGACAAACTCAATTAATACACACAAGAATCACCGCTCTACCATGTGTAAGTCGTAAATTACACTGAATAGAAATGCGCGGTAGCGCGCGTTTCGTTCATTCAATGCAGTGCCCCTCCCCTTTCGCCTCATCCGCCCCCGACGCAAATTTAGGGTCAAAACGGCAAGCAATATACGCAATGACACTATATTCATGTTTCTATAAAACTAATCCTTTTGCAGTTATTATGCCTGCCCAAACATGTGTCAAGATGTGTACAAAAATGCGCAAAAACTATGTGTGGGAGCCTATTTGTAAGAATCCTGTGTACAAATATTTCGTATTTGCCATTCATGTGTCGGTTTTTTTGGTGTACATCAAAGGGCGCAGACCATAAATATTTAGATGACTCCCACACTCTTTGCAGACTTTGTTCACTGTTACGCGATTATGAAGCAGACGACTTTGTTTTCAACTCAGGATTCTTTTTACTACGGTCACTGAGCTCTTTTCTATTATATTTCGTATGATCATTGTTTCTACATACATACAACATAAACAATAAAGTACTGCGCCTCCGACGAAACTGTCGTCCATTATGTCTGCCTTCTCTGCAAAAACTGATACAAATATATTTGCGTAACATGTATGGGAAGTCGTTTTTGCAAAAAGAGTAAAACTTTTTATAATCATTTGTAGCAGCACATATCTCGGCCCGTCTTTAAGGTAAGACAATATAGACCTTTTCGTTACGGTCCAGTTTTCTGATTTGGTAGGTATTCAGTGTGATTGTAAAGACCTTTCATGTTCCAAACAAAATAAAGAAAATAACCTTACGATACATAAAAGCTATTCAGCGTCTTCTTCTTCAGCTAAAGAGATACCATTCTGCTGAAATAGACAGACGGACTGTAGGTACGTCAAAGCTAGAATAATAGAATGCTATCTGAAAGGCCATCTAGACATTGGACATTCCCTTTGTGGGGGCTATTTCGTTCGTTGTGCTCAGCAATAGGAGTGTTGGATTTCAAAGCCTTCGAGTCGCCAAATCAGATAAATCCCATTTTTAAACTGAAAACTTGCCAGTGGACGTAGAATCTTTCATACATAGAGGAGTTAGCTTAAAATTACAAAAAGAAATTCACGTTTACTTAACAAATAGCAGAGCCAAGAAATTATTTTAATAACTTTAAAAAACAATGAATGCTTAAAATTTCTTGCGGCTTGTTCCATCACACCATACCGAAAAAAAAATACTACGTAAAGTGACTCAATTTTTTGAGAAGATTTAAAAGACAACCTTAGATTCCCCATATTTAAAAGCTTCTTAAGCCTTTGTTTTTGACAATGTCTAACCATCTTCTTAATTTGTTACACAACATTCTCAGTATGAAGCAATTACCCAATTCAAATGGAGGCGTGTTAGAAAAGACATCTCATTCGACATTCAATTCGTGATATTTAATGATTCACTTATCTTTCAAACGGGTAACAGAGCTTAAAGTGCAGTTAAGTGTCTCCTCTTAAGGTTATCACATATTGAGTCACCATGTATGGATGATGGGTCTTGTAAGTGTCTAAACATTGTAATTACCTTGGTTGCACTCGAACATGGAAGCTGACCTGATCGACTATGGGAGTCCATTATGGCATTTGGAATTGGATAATGTGACCCCTTTCTCTTTTACTTTTCCTGTCGGTACTTCTTTGTTCTCACGGTTTCGGAGTTCCTCAGGCTTCCGTACTCAAATTGTGTCGAACCTTATATTAAATCTTTGCCATTTGTATAACTTTACTTTTATTATCAGTGTTTTCGAAAATCAGAGCCAAAAAGGATTCGTACCTATGGTTTTAATGCAGTACCTACATTGTTTTTATTTAATAAGTAATTAGGGTCAATGTCCTACTAGCCGACCAGCGCTTTTTAACCTTTGAAATTTTATAATAGACATAATAATTATCCAACTGAGGATGTAGGAGTTATCAATGATTATCTGGTCTTTGCTCTGACTACTGATATATATGGGTTTGTATTACATAACATAATTATTAGTTTACACACAATAAAAAATAAAAGTTTGAAATGTACAAACCGTCTACCGCCATAGACCAATACCTGCCCAACAATGCTCCATTAGTTGACTTCTTTCATAAATATAAATAAAAAAACATAAAGGGTAACTAGATACCACAGCGAAGCAGCAGCGAATTTTATATTTGCATCAACGGTCTACGAAAACTTCTACATACAGAGATTAATGTCTTAATTATTAAATTTAACAGAAGATTTAAAATAAAAAAGCAAGCTTCTAATTAGGCCCATAGCCGACCACAGTGGTCGGTGTTAGGAAAATTATAAAAAATTCTGTTCCATAGTACCGACCACCTAAAACCATGCTGTGATCGAAAATGCAGAAATATTGCTTTTAGTTACTTAATTAGTACATTCCTAACACCGCCGTGGTGTTAAATTAGCAAATGTATGTAAAAATTCTGAGATAAATACAGATTCCACAAGATACCAATAAAAAAATCTTCTTAGTAAAACAGCAAACACACAAATATTATGAATAATAGGAAACCATCGCGTACTTCATGTGATGTACCTAGGTATATGGCGTTGCTCACAAAAATTGCTAGTATTTGTTAATAAGACCGTTTTTTTTTTATTTGGTCGGCCGTCGGGACATGGTCGACGAGTGGAACATAGACCCTGGTAACATTTGGCTACATTTGATCATGAACAGAGACAAGGCAATACGCACTGACGTATTAATTGAGAGTACAATAGTCTATCTATTCATTCTGAGTGATGTCATATTTTTTCAAATCTGTAATATAGGTACACGGCCGTGTGCGTTTACTAAGTTTATAGTATTCATAAATTACGATATCTTGTCGTGGGCGGAAAAACACAAGTTCAAATATTTGTAATAATACGCACTCAAACTTTTGTATTTATTATTGTAATTTATTTGTTATTCTTTCACCGAATTCCTCATTCGATACAATTTTAAATTCAATTGGTTCAGTTGTACTTATACCAAATTATTTGGTCATAATGGTTCTTTTCATTGTTCAGCTAATAGGTACTGATAAATGCAATGTTTAACAGGCTAATCTATGGTTATGGAACTGACTTTAATAATTACACTAATAACTACTGCCTACTACCAATAAAACAGTACCCGGAAATATTTAAATATATCTTTAATATCAATGAGTGTTCGATGAATAGGTATATTCCGTATATGCGGTCCAAATTCCGTAAACGAGTGGACTCACTTACGGCTATTGTGTCGTAAAGGGCTCACCTACAGAAACTGCGTCAAATATTTCAATAATTTATAAAAGGTACTTATTGTAGATTTACTACCGGGTCTTTTATGGCATTAACCAAAAAAAAATGTTTATTTTTTTCAAAATATTTTTTCTATTTGTCCCATAATAGACGTGTCCATTTAAACCTGTTACAAAAATATTTTATTCAGTAACAAGTAGGTTACTGAGAAGTCACTGTATACAGCATAAATTAGGTTAAGAACAGGCGGAATAAACGTCTATGGCTAAATTCCTTACCTCCCAAGAATAATTCCACAGCAATAAATAACTTAATTCCACCACACGCATTCAATATTAAACCGCATTTAGTATACCGCTACGAGTCTTCTTGATGTATAAACATCATGATTACACCTTTTCACGGGCGCAGTACATGGTTATAGTACCCGATTACAGCTTGTCAATATAATGGGCCTCAAATTACAGTCGAAGTTGGAAACTGTGAAATGGTGTAAAGTGGTGTTTGTCAGGCGCTAACTACAGCCTCGTTCGGCGAAGGCACTGATGTTGTGGTGCGGTTCTTTTACGGTGCCTTTTCCTGTCTTCAAATGAAATACGCGTCACTTTTATGAGCGGTGTCTCTGCTTGTCTATTGATTTTGAATGCCTAGGTTTCTTTACATTACTAAGCAGAAGAAACCTATGCGTTTTACGATTTTAATCATAGTTATCAGCCTATACTATTTAAAGAAACAAATCTTGGTGAGAGAAAATGATTAACATGCGGATCATGGCGGATTTTGCATACTTACGTAGACATTACCTGTAAGACCCGTTAATCCTGCAGGCTCGAGAGGGATGCGTACCCGTCAACCGCATATCTATATGGCGGCGGATGCAACCACTAAGCCGCTACGACTTGAGATACAACGGGAGTGTAGTTACGAATCACGGAAATCAGAAAGTAGCACCCTTTTCGTTGTACCGATGCTATATAGTCTGTGCCATTACAATATACTTACTTGAAGCTCGCTATACTTCGAGACATTGTTGGAAATCCTCGGCTTCCCGGTACCGGCGCCGGCGCACCGTTCGTGGGCGGGTGCGAGCGTGAGAAGCAAACAGCCCGCGTCACACTCACGGCCCCCCGTCATAAAGAATTGGAGACGCCTCTAATGGAGAGAGTGCAGTTATAATTGCTCTCGCCACAAGGAATCTGTCGCCTGTCATGCGACGGCTTTCAATGGGGGAGTTGCGTCAGTAATTATAAGCTGAGTACTCTAAGCCCATAACGCCAAATATCCAATTTAAATAGCGCATTCTCTGCCTTTGTTTACGACCACCAAGCGTTCCAAGACAGTTAGGTTTATTGTAAAACAATTATTCATTTTGCCGGTAACGTATTTGTTTTTGAAATTAATTTCTCTTCTGTTGACTTTGACGTAAAGTTGCGTTCCGAGTTGGCCAATCAGTAGGCGTAGCCGTTGCGGCACGCATTGACTGTTGACGGAACGTCGGTTGGAATGTTGACTTCATAATATTGCATATTCAATACAATATGTTTGTTATAGCTCCCGTTGCGTAATTTGCTAAGCATTGTTTCGTGATCGAAAATTCTCGACGATATTAGCTTACATTTTGTCAGAATGTGTTTCCAGATATATTTAAGCTTTATACAGCATGTGGCTATATACTGCTCATCCATAAGATAGTGGACAAGATTAATGAGCCCAACGTGCAAAACGTTTAAACCCATTTCCGCCAGAAATCCGGCGAGTCAGTTCCATATATTAGTTCTGGCGAAAACGCTCCTGGCACAAATTTCCATCATTAACATTATCCAAATTAGTTAGCTTTACCGTCCCGCGGCGGGGAGTTCCTAACATGTCAAGAGTTTCAATTACATCAATGATTTATGGCCTTGATTGATCTCTATTATTGGTAGTTCTGTATTTCAATTTATCCTTTTTACTAATATAATTTTAGTTTTGCATAGAAACACAGACATTGAGAATTTCCTATCGCCGATGTTTTCACTTCTAGGTTTCAAAATGTGATACAACAATATCTACTGAAATGTAGGGGCGTTTTGTGAAATTGACTCCGGTGAGTGTTGCCAAGAACTTAGTTAGACCATTTGAATTGTTTATACAAAATAATACTCTAGATATTGGCGATACTAAAAATACTCGTCCCATGTCGATAACATGCAACTAATATTATAAATACGCACGTCTGTAAACATGGTTTGGGGGATGTTGTAATAAGAGGTAAAAACTACTAAATCAATTTTAATGAATATTAACATAAAATTTAGATGTAAAATTAACACGCCACAATATACTTTATTTAAACAAAAATAGTATAAAGTGCCTTCATTTTTCCTTTAAAAAAGCAGACAACCCTAGGCGTCGGGAACTCAAACGACGATTATCTAAACGCGAGGAGCCCTCGTTTCTGGCTAGGTCCGGATGCCGCGCTGGCGAATTGAATAAATTACATACACATTAGAGGCGGTGAAACCCTAACATACGTTTACACCCTGTACGTGTGAAAGATGCATTAGCGAGTGTGATAAAATTTGTAGGTATATAAGATTAACTAGAAAGCTTTGCTCGAATTTTACTAAAAAAACTAAAGAGTTTATTTATGTCAGTTTGAGGAGCATTGGATGAAGCGGAAAAAGTTTCTATAGAAAAAAGACCGTTTACTTGATTATATTAGATTTTTTTTGGATGAACTTAAACTGAAAGTTTATTGTGTTTGTTTGCTTGTTTCAGGTATGATAATGCCAGCAGTGGCAATTTTGAGAAGTTGCCGTATGGCGGACAGACTAATGGATGCAAAGTGGAACTAAGTTAAGATAAGTAGGTAATTGTCAGTCAAAAATCAGTCATCGCGTCAGTCATAGCAATCAAAAAGCTAAGTTGTCGGTGAGTTTACACCAAGCGAGCAAACGCGTGTAGACAGATGTACAGCATTCTCTCGTTGTTTTGTCATTCTTCTTAGCTTAGTTACCCGTAAAAAGTTGATCAGCTAAAATTTAAAAATTAAATTGTTAGCCAAAAACTATGCTGGTTGTTGGTTAAATACTAACCGTCTGACCTGGCCGACAGAGTGGTTGGTCGGTTGGTAATAGAGGTTCTTAATGTGAAATGCTCGTTCGCCTGGTCTAAACATATAGAGCAAGATAATTCGCTCGCGTACTTTTGATATATCTAAGTTTGGTAATATATATTTGGTATCAATGCGAAAGAAATTATTATAAATTATTGCATGTCAGATTCTGAAAAAGTGTGTGAACCAAAAATGTTATACTTTAGTAAGAGTTATTGTAAACCACATTTTATGCACTGAAAATAATCAATTCTATTTTATATAACTGCGTAACTTAGTAAACTCGATTACAGATTAGCAGAGTTTACTTCAATGCCCTGAACTAAAATGTTCGTTGGGTTATCCTAATGTCTCGCGGGATCTTTAAGTACTTAATGGGTTTGTAATTTATAGAAATTTCCTGTGTATTTCTTGCTACCTCATAGTTACACATATTTACCGCGTAAAACTCTTAGCATAGATAGATGTCAATGTGTGCGAATTCTACAAAGCAATAAGCAATCATAGGTTAAGGATGTAATATGGAACCGAATAGAAGTCTGTCTATGTCAATGATTACCAAAAATTCATACTATCACAGAAGTAGGTAAAAAAAAATATAGAGACCAGCAAGTACCTACGTCACACGTCATGCGGGTAGATTGTCGAAAGCACTATAGAATTTCATGCAACGCATTGAGTACGAGTAACATAGCTCGTGCGATAATAAAAGCGCATCAAACTGTAGGTGGTCCGCTTGTGTGGCTGACATGAGTACCGACTCTTTGAGTGATTGTATAGAGTTTTATTGTTTCGTCTTAAAAATTGTTATGAAATAGTGCCTAACTACGCAACTTTAAATTTTAATGTTTGTGGTGAAATAGGTTTATCTTAACTACTTGATTTATAATCCTGATAAATAGGTTGTTACAATTAAGTATGAAGAAAATATTAACAAAAAAATAATCATCTTGGCCTTAATGTCTCGGTTGTGCTCTCTTTTTTTTTTTTTTTTTATATTTTACAAGGCAAGCATTTGACCGCCAACTCACCTGTTGGTAAGTGACGATGCGGTCGAAGATGGAGCATGCCCGTCTTGGAACAGCCTATTCACTCCAGCCTTGAAGGCATCCAGATTATATTGATCAGGAAACACACTTGCAGGCAACGCGTTCCACTCCTTAGCCGTACGCATTATAAAGGTCGAGCCAAAGCGGCTCGTGCGGATAGCTGGAACATCCACGATATAAGGATGAAGCGCTCGCCCGGATCGCGTCTCCCGATGGCGGAAAGGGGCCGGCGGAATGAGGTCGTGCAGCTGCTTCGCACACTCTCCGAAATGTAACCTGTAGAAGACCGACAGACGCGCAACCCTACGCCGATGTTCGAGGCTCTGCAGCCTAGCCTCAACCAACTGCGGGTCACAAATTATCTTCTTAGCACGTTTTTCAACCGAATCCAAAGCCGCTAGTTGATATTTGGCTGATCCATCCCAGAGGTGGCAGCAGTACTCCATGCAGGATCGGACTTGTGCTTGATATAACTGAAGCAACTGCTTTGATGTAAAGTACCGCCTAACCTTCGAGAGGACACCAAGCTTTTTTGCTGCAGTCTTAGCCTTGGATTCGATGTACGGACCGAAGTTGAGATTTGCAGATAGCTCAACGCCAAGAAGCTGTAGGTTGTCGGTAATTTCCACAGGAACATCCCGAAAAGTTGGAGTTAAATGGAATGGACTCCTTTTGGCGGAAAACAAACACGCCTGTGTTTTGGTTGCGTTGAACGCCACCAGATTGGCATCACCCCAATCAGAGACTGCCTCGAGAGCTTTGTCCAAACGATCAACCATAGCCTCTCGACAAGACTGAATATCGTCCCTGCTGGCTTTTGCCTCTGACAGATATCTATCCGTTACTGTGCTGTCGTCTGCGTACCCAAAGGTACCTGGTACAAGCAGATTGTTAATATGCAGCAAGAATAAAGTCGCGGACAGTACTGATCCCTGAGGAACTCCCGCGTCGATAGCCTGAAGATTAGACGAGTAGCCATCGATAACTACACGGATAGAACGTCCACTCAGAAAATCCGATATCCAGGTGCAAAAGCCAGTAGGAATACCAAATGAAGGAAGCCTGCTTAAAAGGCCCGCATGCCAAACTCTGTCAAAGGCCTTGGAGATATCAAATCGCGCACGAGGGCCCGGTGTCCGCCTTGACCATGATCGAGTATTGTCAGATCAGATAATTACAGGAGAGCGACTACCAACTGACCGACATGCTACAAGGAAAATTTGAGCAGGTAGGATCATGGTTACACATTCAGACACCTGAATGTGTACTGATATTTACAGACAAACAAAAATTGGCTTACCCACAAAAACATTCAGTGAATCCTATAAACTCTAAAGAGCGGGGAGATAAACTAAGCCCTATATTTACGTCGAAATAAAAAGTTGTGAGGAACTCCGAACTGAGTGAACCCTTGACCACAAAGGCCAGTCGTAAAGCTGGTAGCACACAAATCTGAGATGGTATTACGTTTTTGTTTAGTGCTCAAACTCTGGCTACCCTCATAATAAAATAAAGTGAATAAATGTAACCTTTAGTGTTGTTCCGGTATTTAATTTGAGCCCATGTGCTTATATTATAGAGACACCTTGCGAGGGGACTCTCTCATACTCACCACACGCATGGGACCAAATGGAAACAAGCTGATGTGCATTATTTACAGCTTTGTCACAAAGTACGAAAGACGACCTGCTCTGTTTTGTGGCCATGTACTCGTATGTACTATAGCTTCCTAGTGGTGAATAATATTAGAAATCGGTAAACTACTAAAGTTTAGGAGATTATTTATTGTTTCTATGCCGTAACATACAAAATTACAAACTTTTTATTGTGTGGTGTTTTCTTCTATATAACAAAATCATCATGGTTATTCGAATCCGAGAGCTCTGGCTTTCGATTCGGACCCTCTCACCACTAAGCCACTGACGCGCCTGTTTTCTTTTTAATATTATCATTAAAGATGGATTAGTATTTATATACTCGTAATGTTATTTATTACGAGTATCAGTCTCAACCACCGTCGCTGCACGCTGCACATCCCTACCTCCGGAGGCCGGTACAAAACTTGCAGCAACAGTTTAAGTGATACAGACAGCAGACCACTTAACCTTCGTCGTACGTTTAAAAGGGAGGCGAAACATTGAACCCGCAGTCATGTCCAAGCGGATAAGTGGCCGATGGAAATAAGATAGCGAACATACTTTTGCAAGTTGCCAGTTGGGCACCGAAATCGGAAGATATTCGCGGTTTAGATATCTCGTCCTTTTTGGTTAGATAAACACTTTATTGCTTATACAAAACATAATACAGTACAGTTAAAATCGGTAAGAGACTGATGAGCAAAAGCGGCCTTATCGCTACAAGCAATCTCTTGCAGGCAACCTTCACTGAAATGTAGGAGAGAGATAGAACAACACAGTTGAGCACTAACAAGTATTAAAACAATTCAGGAATACAAAAATAAGAAACGGTTGCGCAATAGATAGGTACGTAAAACAGAAGTATTAGATTTAAATACTTGATGAATAACTATTTCTAGACGAATATAATATCGATGTCGTAGGAATTAGATAAAAGGTGGGGAGGATACTAGACAATAGGTACCTCGCTAAAGCTCCTTTGGGCTTGTCTAAGGTTAGCTGGAAGAAATCCCGTAGGGGGATAAGCTCACCTTTGCTTTGTAAGTGTTTTCTTTTGTAATCTACTATGTTGTTTCAATAAAGACTTGACATTATACATACATACATATCTTACATCGATTTATATTGTAAAACTTGAACTACTAAAAGTCATCATCGTTCAAAAATAATACACTATTTTAATAGGGATATCAAGGACATGCAGTGGTTTCACGAATATGCAGAAGTAGTTAGTGGAGTAAGGAAGAAAACTATGAAGATGTTTGAGAAATTCACCGAGTGGTGCACCGATTGCAAACTTCATTTACGTGAGAAACGAAGAGAAGTTTTGCAATTGCACTTGCAATCAGGCCAAGATTTCTAGCATGGTCAGAACAACGAATAAGTCCAGAACTATTTGTACGTAGAACATTCTATGGTTATCGATAAACAAAGTTAAATTTAGATTATGCCTATTTTTATTGTAAGAGGGACCGAAAGTAGAACTACATTTCATAATTCCAAAGCAGATCAGAACCAAAATATATCTCAATATAAGTAAAAATCAAACAGTCAACCGAGTTGAATACAAGAGCAAGCAAAATCAAGAATTAATCATTTTTGAAACCCATTGTTGTTTTGAAAACCCAGTAAAAAAATACCCTTTGAGTACTGGTTACTAAAAAAACATAACCTCCTGTCGCAGTTTTGTAATATAAAGTGTCAGTGTCTTTCTTAACATCTTACCATTGAGGACAGATTAAAAATGATAAATTATGAATTAAATTTGAGCTGAAACAAGCTTAACGACCCATATGACACTACCGCATCAAAGAGGGACGATAAAAAATCTGAACTCGAGTGTCCCCGAGCCATCTGGTCGACTTTCATTGATTAACTGAATAGTAACCGCCAGCGTTTCTCTGGACGTCTGGCAGTCTAATATAACTTCCATTCATGGCCATGCTTGTGTCATTGTCGTCCAGTGTGACTAATGTACATTTTTTAATTGCGTATTTTTACTGAATCCTAGTATTATTGAATTTGGAGATACCTTTACTTATTGTTTTTAAATATTTTCAATACCTAAATGTGTCTTATAAGTTGCATTATGTTGTATTTGTTGACTTGTATAATGAAGTAACATTGTCTTCGGACAAAGCTCCTTTAATTAAATATTTCAACGATAAACGTTTATAATAAAATTGTTAGTTTTGCAGAATGATTACGTATAGGGTTGATCGCATTTAACACTTGAGTCATTATAATACTCACTACCAAAATATGGCGCACCAAGATAAAACGGAAAAAATTTCTTTTCACAAAAGTATTGAATCGAGTAGGCTTCCGATATTTGCCGAAGCTGCGCTGTAAACCTGTATTGGTACCGTCGGAGACCCCATTCAGCTGGATCTAAGAGAGTTCCAATTTTAAACTCCGCCCTTACCAACAAAAGGGCGAATCAACAAGGAAATTCGGATTTGTATTTGTTGACTCTGTATTCTGGGTTGTATTGGTGAGGCGCGGGCGTGGGCGCGGGTCGGCTGCGGCGGCCGAGGGCCCTCGTGGCCAGTCGAATGCATACTCGTCGGCAACCGTTCCCGGGCGCCGGGATTGCTTAGGTTGTTGCTTCTGATTGAATCCACCCGGCTGCCCGCGACGGTTCGTGCGGAAAATTGACCCGAACGAGATAAATGTCGATATGTGTCAAGTGGCGGTTACGCCCCGGGCAGCTGTAATCTCTGATTTATTCATTGCTAGATTACGAATGAGGTTCAAGGGATATCGGGGTAGGCTTAAAGCTAATTTATTAGCCCTGATGGGTTACTTCAAAGCAAATTAAATGCGAAAAGAAAAAACTAATTACCTATAAAGGCTACAGAAAATGCGCTGTGTCGTAGTTTTTCAAACCGCAACATTTAAAACGCGGGTATTCGTTACATCATTAAGGAGCAGCAATTTCCATAATCCATTCACAAACCGGCGGTAAGCAGAAACAGTAAAATTAAAGCGAACAGTGGGAAGACGGGCGTAAACCACTGGTTGGGCGTCATAAAAAGGAACGAAACACAATACAAAGTTACTTTTTACTGTGTACCATTAATCTCTTGACTACGGTCAGTGGTGCTCACGGCTAGTTCCCGGTGTGAAATCCCTCTCTTTATTGCCGTAATGAAACAATTAGCACCGTTTGGATTTACGTCGTCCTCCGGTGGAAAGGACGGTGTTGTTTCCGATCACTTTTTTAATGGCCGCCGTTAAATGTTTGGTGAAAAAAGTCCAGACAGATTAAAGGGCGATGCAACAAAGTGCATCTCTGTAATACAATATTAAGTTCAATTATAACTTAATTGTTGAATTTGAAACGGTACTTGGAATCCGGAATTTTGTATTTGAAATGAGGAGTTGAATCAGTCAGACATGATACTTCATGAGCAAATCAAGTCATCTTACTAGCATAATATGCTAATGACAGTCAGTAACGAGTAGTCCTCTACAGTTCCAAATGATGGCTTCACGCTGTCGCAGAGGACTAACTCAAAGTGGGATCTCGTCAGCGCGGTACCTATTTGTCACCGTGTGTGAAAATCACACTCTTTCATTTTCTATGCTTTCGCACCGGGTTGCGAAACACACCTATAATTTTAAAGCGGCTTATTTACTAGAGGTTCAGAGTCTTTGTTTTGGTTTCAGTGATTTAACCTACGTTTAATATTAATGGAACCAATACTTTGCTAATTTTTTAATGTTAGTTCGGACGTATTTGCCTTAAAAATAATTTTAGACGTATTTTCGTCGACAAGCAATAATTACCGCATTGTTCGCTCCAGATTAGTGTTAAAGTTTAGGATAAGTGTTTATTAATCTATTTCAGATTATGGGCGACAGTGTCTTGCACAATTTATTTAGTAACCTTTTTGAGGCAATTGCGTGAAATTCGTTATTTTACTGCAAAGTTGTTTTATCAAAATCCTTTCAGTAGCTTTTACCAAACATTACTCCATACAAGAAAAACAAGTTCAACATTTCGTTACTAAGTCAAATTGCTGAATCTACCTCCTTTCTTTATCATTCATTACCATGACAGTTACTGCAAATAAATGTCACCAGACATCGGTCCTGCGATTGGGTTACTAAAGACTTAATTTTAATCAAATTACACAGTCTCATCTCTAGTTAAACACGACACATCGCGACAAGAAAGATTGCAGGTTGCGCGATTCCACGACGCCGTGAGCGCTGCGGTGTCAGTGTGAAATAGCCTTAATTCTGAGCTTGTCATTCAGCAGGAATACCTGATTACTTTGCCGCGTAAGGTTTTGTCGTTTTATACTTGCCGTGTGGGGCTTATTCTATAACTACTTAGTATCTCTAGAGTTTATACTATATGTACAAATTACTTTAGTATCTCTGCAATAGGTACCACCGGCAGAATTTAGTTACTGTGGTTATTTCTGTTAAGGAAGGTGTGGACTGTGGAATATAAAAGGGGATGGACGCCCCTGTAGGGGTCGACCAAGGAAAATACGAGCTGACGAGTGATAGGATTAAAATGGAAATCAGAGACACGTTGTGTCGATCTTACCTATGGGGATGATGATAGGTTTTCGAATCTCGAATTTTGGTCAAGTCAGATGAAAGCCCTGATTGACCAGTTGGAGTCATCGCTGAGTAACTGGCAAACACAAACTTGTATGCAATAAATGGCTTTCAAAATGGATGGCGAACTTTTCGTCCTTTGAATGGGCT
Organism: Blastobasis adustella; assembly: GCA_907269095.1. NCBI lineage: Eukaryota > Metazoa > Arthropoda > Insecta > Lepidoptera > Blastobasidae > Blastobasis > Blastobasis adustella. The sequence continues at coordinate 8,678,955 of OU026123.1, read as the reverse complement.
CAAGAGCTAGTTTATAAAACTTCAACGATTCTTCAGGGGCTTTTCCTTTGATAGCCTTTAGGTTTATTACGTAGAATGAATTCGACTTCTTATTTATTTATTTATTTATTTAACAATTTATTGCACACAATAAACAAATACAGAGATACAACACAGATATAACTGACACAACAGGCACTACTTATTTCTAAAAGAAATTTCTGATGGAAAGGCATTGGGGCGATTATTTCGCAATGAAATCTGGATCGCTTTTTAGGGTTCCGAATCTCAAAAGGTTAAAATGCAAATTTGCTGTGAGTATTTGATCTGGAGCCCTATTTTTTACACAGCTCGGCTCCACGCGAGTACTCGCGTGCGCTTCCTATCTCTTTTACACTCATTAGAAGTTGCTAGAGATAGAAAAGACAAGCATTAGAGGACGAGCGCTGGCGAGGATGCGAGTCGTTTCAAAAATAGGTCCCTCAGAACAGGATGAAATCTATAAGAATATTATTAAGCTGAAGAGTTTGTTTTGTTTTGTTTCTTTGAACGCTGTAATCTTAAATTACTGAACCGATATCGAAAATTCTTATAATTAAAGGATAAGAAGCTACATTTCATGAAGTACTTACTTGTCTATGTCCAGGAAAAATAACAGGATCCCGCGGGACAGTATTTTATCAGAATTTAGACTGAATGCGGGTGAAAACCGCGGGGGACCGCTAGGTTCTATATGCTTTTTTCATGCTACTCAGTAACAAACGAGCAGGTGTTTCGTATTTGCTGTTCGGAACCCTCTACGCGCAATTCCTTCTCGCATGTGGCGGTTTTTTATTTATGTCTGTTTGCAGCCGGCTTATTATACAGTCGGCCGGTCCGGGCGGGTGATATGGCTAATGTATAAACGGTTTTACAAAGTTGATAGGGCATGCGGCTTGATAATGCGCTTAACTCGGCAGGGGGAGATGTTGCCGCATAAATCATTGCTAAGTGAGATCGGACCCGATGTGTGAACTCGTAAATCACCCGTGTAAACGAGGCCGCACCACCCGACGTTGATGTTGGTCTGTCTTTAGAACGCATTACAGAAATTAATCGACTTTGATACCTACCGATTAATATCGGACCCGCAAACGATTTGCGGCAAATGTGGATTTCTGCGCGGATTCGGGCGAAGACGTTCTATTCGAGTTTTTGAGATGGTTACCAATCAATCAAAAAATTTATTTTCATGCATAAATCCATAAGTGCCTTTATTAAAAATTCTAAAAATAAATACAATATCTAGTATTCATAAAAATAAATTAAATTGAAAGTCAATACTATTGAAGTAATACATTATTACAATAATAGCATAATTTATAATTGGTCAATGCAAAAATTATAATTATATAGGTAACTACTTGTCATATTCGATTCCCGCTGCTGTGTAGACTACCAGCTACGGTATATGGCGGTGTCCAGCTCCATCGATTATTTTAGGAGACAATAGGAGTTTTACGTATTACATTCATACATACATTAGCTCACGCCTGTGTCCCACAGGTGGAGGAGGCAGAGACTATAGACCTTCACTGTGCTCTGTCCTGAGACAACTCCCTAGCCTCGCATATATCCACAACTTTTACGTGTTATTTTCACAAAAACGAGTCTGTAACATTATGATTAAAATTATGACCGACAATCACCACTTTCCAAGAGGTGGACACTCACTTGACCTACGCCAGACTTCAATAATTCTTAAACCCGCGACTCTGTTCTCGACAAAACTTCCTCCGTAACTTACACTTCCAACGGTTGAGAAGGATAACTTTGAGTAAACATTTTGTGTAACAATCAAATTTGTTCACAAAGTAATAACATGGAATCATAAAATATGTATAAAATGTACCTACAATCTCTATTACCAGCCTCCCACAGGCAGGCTATTACTACACTTCTAACCCACCTCTTTCGAGTTAACAAAGCGATAGTTACAATAAAATCTCGAAATCATACTTGCCAGCATACTTGTGTAAACATTCGTTGTCTCAAAATCTGTTCCAAAGGAGGAAGAACAAAAAATATAACCATCGGTCGCGTCGGCCTGTCCGCAAAGAAACGAGTATTTCTATAAACTTTGCAGACGGGCAATTGTTGCTCTTGTCTTATTTTACTTGGTGGTTACTGCCATTTTTTCCTTGGTTTCTAGTGGACTCGATCTTATTCAAGAGCCTAACTGGCATAAACCGAGTTACAACCGAGTACTTATTTTTTATGTAGTTGCGTTGAATTTAAGTATAGATAGTTACTGTATTACTATGGATGTGGACCGACGATCTGGTAAAGATCGCAGATGTGGAAATCTCTGGAGAAGGCCTATGCTCAGCAGTGGGCGTCTTTCGGCTGATATGATGATGATGATGATGACAGATACCTACTTCAGTCATAATCTGGTACATTATGCCTACCTACAAATCCATAGCAATGAGGGAAATAGCATTGAACAAATTTTCGGTTAGCATGAGATTTGGCCAATTCTTAATACCGATCGACTAAGTTTCATGTACAAATCGTTTCATTGTATGGACAAGAAATACGGACAGCAGCACTTTTCGAATTTAATAGAAAGGCATTATATTTGTACAAAACTGGAACTGGATGGGTGACCGTTTCGTAGACTGGTTGGATCAGTCGGTAGCCGACTGGCGTCCCGTGACAATATTTTTTTTATATTTGTGCAAATCGGTAAGCTGCCCGGTAATATGTACTTAAATGGAGTAATTAGGTCCTCATGTGTAGTTAAAATAGCCTTTATGAAATCACACGATACCACTGGGAACCCAATAATTGTTTGTGTTTTATATTATTACATACAGGAGAGGGTGAACCCCTCTGTCCCATGGGTGGGGTAGGCAGAGACTATGGCCTGCCGCTTTGCTCTGTCCTTACACAACTCCCTAGCCATGCATATATTATATTCTTTATTGTATACATACATCAAACAAAAATAAGTACAATGGCGAACTTATCCCTATGAGAGATTTCTACCAGCTAACCACAAATGATGTGAAGCAAATTGTATAGCGGGACAAGCAAAGCATACAAAGCTAGAACATAGTTATACTGGTAGGTAGACAACTAAAAACTTATTATCTACTACAAAATACCCCCCCTTAAGCATAATACAAGAATAATACAATAATATATAGGCTACTAAATGATTTAATAATACATAAACAAATATAATATACCTATAATAATACTATTACAAAGTCATGGCGAGATTGTGCTCTGTTAAGCTTCTTTTAAATGTATGAAGTGATGGACAGTCTTGGACGTGCTTTGAAAGTTTGTTCCATAACTGAGCAGCTCTGACTGTGAAGGAGTTGAGGAAAAATCTGGTATTGGCCAAAGGATAGACCAGAGTACTTGGTAGGCAAGAGCGTCTGAAGCGAGGACAGGGAGGGGAAAAGTGGAAACTGGACCGGAGATATTCAGGCATAGCCGGGACATGGAGAATGTTGTACAGGAGGGACAGTATATGTATATTTCGTAGATGCCGGATAGGGAGCCATTTCAGTTGAGAGCAAAATTTAGACACATATATCCACAATTCAAAATTATTATGTTGTGGCGCCCATGTATAATGTAATAAAGATTATCTCTTTCTTCCTTTCCATTAAGATTGTAGAACAAATTCGGAAGTCCATCTATCCTACCGAACCCTTCACCGTTCGTGGTCAGACACGCTCAAAACCGCATTTTTATTCCAAAAAGCCCCACCTAACGGTTGTCACTTAATTTAGCCAACCTGTCTCATTACGCACGTGACCGTAAACCGTACCCGAATTTATTACCGCACTTTCTAATTGTCACGTTATCACGTATCCCTGCCGTTATGTATAAAACAAATTTATCGCCCGACAAAGACTTTAAATCATACTTTACGATCGGTTAAACGTGAAATAAGATCTTTACGAGCCTGTCCAGAGCTCTAGTGGCGCCATCTATATATTAGTCAGTGTTCTGTTGCTTTTGACGTGGTCTATAGGCTACGGTACCGTGCTTTATGACCTAGGTTGTCGTGACCGGAGGGCCTAGTTAGACTGAAAGCATGTAATGGCGTACTGTATTTAGTGGCGTAATAGCTCATAAATACAGTGGGTATGTAACAAAAACCCGTGTCATATCCGTGAAAGTATAGGTAGGGATCGGTGTTAGAATCTATTAGAGTGTCGGTCCGACTCGGTCATTATCTTGGCGTTAATGTCCCGGTTGTGGTCTCGCGCACGAGGGCTGATCCTGGATTTGGTAGCTCAGGTAGAGATTTGATAGTACCAGGTACCAGGGGAACCTGACCAGATTGGATCATGGTTACACATTCAGTCGCCTGAATGTGCAGGTTTCATCACGATGTTTTCCCTAATCGTAAGAGCATCGGTTAGCATTCTACTAATATACAGAACTCAGAAAAGAGTCATTGGTACAGTGGCCGCAGTGGAATTCGAACTCGGTACCTTTCGCTTACGAGTCGGTTGCCTTAACCACTCGGCCACCGATGCTCAAGCTCGTAAGCGGGAGGTACCGAGTACAATCTCCAGTGTTGCCATGTACCAATGACTGTTTCTGAGTTATGTACATTAGTTGGACACTAATCGATGTTCTTATGGTGAGTAAAAACAACGTGAAGAAACCTGCACATTCCGGTGACTGAATACTGTTAACAGAGTCTAAGAGGTGAGCACCACTGGGATATTTACTCCAAGATGACTAATATTATTATTATAGATACTCTATGTGTTCCTATCGGATCGCACAGAAGATTTTACACCCCGCTTATGTACAAGTAGTATCCCTAAATTCTAATGTAAATGATATTTCGGATTGATTTAGATGTAAATCATTTTGAGATACGTAAAGGTGTACTTTCAAACACCTCGTCATTATCTGGCTGCTGGTTTTATTTGCCAACATTATTGGGCAACTAGTCTGTTAATACTTGCAAGGTGGATTGTAAACTTGGTAGCGGTTTTCTAGTACAATAAATTCGCAAAATATATTAATAAACTCCTTCATTAACCGTAATCGCGTACAACTGGGTGCAAATGGTAAATATTTCATCAGGTTTTACGATGTAATATAAGTTTATGGGATAGGATGAAAGCGTGCCCGCCTAAATGTATAAGTTCTATAAGCAATGATAGAAAGGAAGGTGTAAATTTGCAAGTAAAGCAATTAATTAGACCCGTTTATGGCCATAATTAGGTGAATAGAGAGAAAATGCCTGATAGTCTTGGCCATGAACAGAAATAATTGATGTGGTATAAAAGCGTTGGGAATTTCATTAAAATTTTCAAAAGATAATTATTATAGATTCCGTGTTAGATTATAATATTACCGTTGTTTAATGACGGCCTGAGTGGTTCAGTGGTCAATATACCGGTCTGCCACGCAAGAGGTCCCGGGTCCGATTCGCGGCCGGGCAGACAAGACAAGATTTGCTTAGTTTGGGGCTGTATGGCGCTGTATGAATTTTTACACAATTATTATATGGCTTACATATTATTATATGGCTTACATATTATTATGTGGCTTATGCTGAGTGTGGCCCCGTTGCACGTCTCCTTATGGCACAGGTAACGAAATAACGATAGCATTGTCCCTTTCTCATTGTTTGTTGTATGCTGTATTATGCCATGTATTGTGACCAAATGTGTGAGAAAGATGTAATAAATGATTTTTATTAATATTTATATTATATAAAAACTATTATAAAATTAAGAGCGCTATATTTATTAATTTTATCGGGATTTCTTGTATTTAATTCGTTTTTCCAAATTCTTTTACAGAAGACGCCTTCACAAAATTTATCCAGTAGTTAAGTATGTCTACCTACACTCTCGCACTTATATTTATTCAAGTGTAAAGTTATTTCAAGCGCTCTAGTAGGACACACTACCCACTAATTATCATTTCACCATTAAATTACATGTCTAACACATTTTAACAGTTGATGCGTGAAATTATGGACATTTGACGTGAGTTCGTTACCTTTGTTGTGTACCGGTACCGGCTATTCCTGGCCACAAATTAAAACAATACCCATAGTTTAACCATTATCATTACGCCGGCATCTAATTTGGTGAGGAGGTAATCGTATAGAGGCGCTTGTATTTGGAAGTTAAAACTCAAATTAAAGCACGGTGAGTACATATTTAAAACCAAGCTACGGCTTTTTGTTTGACGTTTACCATTTGGTTTTATTCTCGTATCGCTGTGTCTACGGTATCTTAGGCGCGGTTTATACAGAAGAGGCGCGGCGGAGACGTTCGGCGGAGGCGGATGATCAAAGAAACCTAAAATAAGCCTTATGTCGCATAGCGTCGTTTTTGTCGTAATGATAATTTTGGTGGCGGGACGTCGCCTGGAGGCGCAGGCTCCTTACGACGAAAACGCTACGCGACATTACTATAAGGTTTATTTTAGGTTTCTTCGATTATCCGCCACGGTTATGCGCCCTCTCGTCGCGTCGCACTCTTACGACGCCGCCTCATGTCGCGAGACGACAAATGTCTCGCGCTCTTGTTTTGTGTTTTTATATTGAAACGTACTTTATATTTTAAATTGAGTTTTTCGTATGGGTAATTCAAATTAAATATTTCAATCCACAATATGTTTTAATAACTAATTAGGTATTTAGTATAATCGTGGTTACCACGGAACAATACTCAGACAGAGTCTGGTACTCTTGATAACTAACTATCTTACTAGCATCTATTGCAACGAACTATTTACACTTATCTTACAGAAAAAGTGTTCATACAAACAAGCGATACTCCGTCATATTAGGCTTTCACATTGCGGGAACACCGTGTATGAGAAATTATGAGGCAGGGACTGGAAATAAAATCTTTTCTGGAGGAACTGAGTGATTGTAAGTGATGCTTCCTGTTCTTCCAATAGACAAACATGACGAAAGCTTGTGTTTTCAGTTGCAAGTATTTGAAAGCAATCGAATTTTCCCGTGGTTCATTTTGCTACAGGCGCAAGCTATTTGCATAACAAAGCATTGGAAAAACATGGCGAAATATCGGAGAGTCGCTGTGTGAAAACTGTCAAACCTGTCAATTGTCGTTACTGCGCTCTCATGTTCAAGAATTTATCGTCGAATTTGGAATCTCATCCTGTGCTTTACCAATAAAGTGAGAAAATATTGTTGATGAAAATTTATACGTAGATCAGACGTAGCGATTAATATTCAACAAATTATAGGTACAGGTACTCGTAAATACTAAAACGCAAAACGAAAGCCTCAGCATTTAATATCCGGGCAGCAAATACCTGACGGCTATATTTGTCAAATACGCATAAAGCGATGTTCAAATACCTACAAATGTATACAATTTGGCTTTATCCGGAAACCAGAGCCGGATTCACCCGGATGGGCCCGGGTAGCCGCCGGCACACGTCAGCATTCACGCCCGTGACTTTGGTGGTTGTAAATGTGAAGTTTATTTTTGCAGAAATATAAAAGAAAATACTAAAATCCGCTTATTCTGCTTTACAAAATTAAGCATTTTTGAAGGATTTATTATGAATCATAATTTTGGAACACAATATTATGAAATTGCAATAATGAAATCTGTGATTCGAATATTTTAAAGTCTTTTAGTGATTGAATCAGAGGAGATTGTCACGAGAAGTAGGTATGTCGCTGCATATCGAAGAACTGTCATATTTTAGTAGCAACGGTCAGCTTGAATTCCTTGAACTAATAGAGGCGAAGTTGGAAGATCTATTACTATCTACGTCTAGGAATAGACTACAATTCCGGCTCAGTGTAGACGAAACCCTCATGATCTAGTGAGGCTGCCGGGAGAGAGTTGGATGCTGACATGGATCCATCGGTGATGAGTTCCTTGGCCTACTAAACTATATTATTGCAATAAACGTTATGATCAGGCAAAAGAGGTGTATCAGGATTGTAACTTGTGGCACTCGATAGGCTCTGCGTACCCATGTGGGATACGGGCCTGAGTATGTATATATAATGATTTCTATTTTAATATATTTTAACGACCATACAACTTCATCTTATAAAACAGTTTTCTCAGGGACTTTATTATTTTTGTGATTATCTAAGTATAGGAAAATTGCAGTGTCTTAGTATACATAACTGTGCCGCCCATTTTCTAGTCTACTTTGGCCGTATGCATAAAACTCTACCGTACCCGTCTCCACATGAATTTTCATGTTTCATACCGTCAGACTTTTAATATCGTAGCTAGGTAAAGTTTGATCGTACTATCCATTTTCACAAATGGGCGACACCGAAGGATAATGCAACTACAGATAAATAGCCGGTTTAACCCTCCCTAACCTTCTACTTTGCGGAACTACCCCCGCCCCGCTTTACGGCAGCTAATCGCATGAATATTCATCCAGGTGCAACTCTAGCTATGGACGTTAAACAATGTTAATTTAACCCCCGTTTTCAGAGCCTTGCTGTTTCGCACTTAAAGACAGCCAGTAATTGTGGCTGTCCCTGAGTCGAATTGGTGAATGTTAAATGAAGGTGGCGGGAAGGAAATGGAGGAAAATAAAAAATAGAGTACCTATTCTGGCGGTATATGGTTGACTTGCAAGTTATAAAGTTAAAAGACAATATAAAGTTTAGTACGGGCTTCCTAAAAACTTAATAGAAGCTAAAGTGGATATGCACTAGTTTTGTGCGTTCTATATACGCACAAAACTAGTGCATATATACGCCATATATACGCTGTAATGGCGTAAATACGCCATTACGGTTGAACGTCATATCCAGTTCTTATCCGTCTCTTTGGTCTGGAGGCGAAATAGATTAGCTCTACTTATGGTACATTACTGCACCTACTCCACCAGTTACTGGACTAGGAACTATTTTTTTTTAATTTAGAGAGAAATAATTCATATTTAAAACCAAACAAATCGTCTCCGTATCTAATGCGGATTTTGCGCTGAGGCTTCCAGCTAAATTTACATTTTGGAATAAAAACATTACTTTCTTTGATGCGCCAATCAATAATGATGAATGTCAATTGTAATTCATATCAATCTACTAAATTTCGAGGTCGGCCAAGATCTTCCGAGACTGGTTAAGTAATCTCGGTAGCCATTTGGCACCTCGTGACGGCTTATTATTATTATGTAAGCATATGAAATTCCAACTACCTACATCGAAGATAAAAACTTTTAGACAATAAAATTTCAATGCATTAGAGTTTAGAAGACGGTGACTGCTGTAACCATAACAAAGACCAATTGGCCTAGAGGAGCTAGTCTCTCACCTATCACTGGTGTATATGATCATCCTCGAAATATAATACAGTTTGGCAATGAATGTGGCTCGATGCAGCCCGGCAGTGAGGGATCCGAGCCACTTGCCAGCTTGCTAATCGCATGAATATTCATCCGGGAGCAAGTCAAGCAGTAACTTACGCAATATCAATTACGACATCAACCACTATAATACGTGCTATAATACGTCTCCTGTGCTTCATTTCAATAATAATATGAACATATTAATATGGCCTGGTTTGGTGTTCTTGTGAGGTATGAGGTTTATTTTCCGATTTACGTACGATAGTTTGATGCTTATTACTGAAGCCGCTTGAAGTAGAAACTTCAGATGTTTCCTGTAGATATACTGCAAATGGGGAATAATGTCGAACCTTTGGAAATTCGCAACTGAAGGAGGTGAAGCTCTCAGTCGCTCATTGAAGTTGCAGTCAGAAATTGCAGAATAAGAGACAGAAACACCTCTTCGCCTCTTACATGCCGTATACCGAGAAGATATTTTATTCAATAAAAATTTAAAAACATTCCGTCTAGATCGTCGTGGAACAGCAACATAAATTCACGGTTACTTTAAAGCTAATGTCACTTATACTAAAGAAGTATAAGAACTGCCGTCATATACAAACGATAAACGACTAGGTCGTCAGTAGCGATTGGCCATAGTGCAGCTGGTACAAGTGTCTCCAGAAATTCCGGCTCCAAAGTAAGTGGTGCCTACCAGAATGTTGACTATTAACATAAATTCCTTCTCTAGTTGTAAGAGTACTTACATCTCGTAGTACGGCGTCTACAGCAAAACATGAATGCAAACTACCATGTTTGGAATTAAATTGTCACTTGCTTTATGTACTTGTATTTACCAATGACCGCTGTTATGTAAATTATGGTGCGTAACAGCCGATGAATACATCTACCTATCTCGTAAATTTACTAAAATTGTACACCTTTTGAAATCCACGCTCAGTGTCGTAATTTACGGGCTATTTCGTGGAGAAAACTTCTACAAATAATTACAAACAAATTTTAAGAAGTCTGTTATGTGAATGTCAACATTCTGCGTTGGCAAATCGAACCACATAAGGAGTGTCACCAAATTGAAACTTCTTACAAAACGCTGCTTTTGTACAAGATGCGTTTGTAAAAGTTTACTTTTGTGACGCAAAAATAAACGAAATGTATCCATAAAAATGCTAACAAAAGATTTAGAGGCGGAGTTTGAGATACTTACACATAGGTAGTCCCTTCCAGATAAATCAAGTTTATGTGACGTTCTCTGACATACTTGAATTTATGCTTCTTATGACTTCGTTCCTCTAATGCCTCGTTCTTTTAGTAAAACGACCCGATTTTATTTCGGTCCTTTTCCGATAATGGTTCTACAAGTCTGTTCCTATATTTTTAGTTTGCAATGTTCCGATACCTAGCTATATACTCTGTCTAAAAAGAAAAGCGACTTGGATAATTATAAGATTGATCTAAATCAATACGTAAACAAAACTGATTTAATAATGAAGACGTCCGTCTGTTTACAACAAGATAGTAGCTAAAAGATGGACGCCTTCATTAGGTATTCAAAATCAGGTTGTTTACTTGTTGATTTCAATCAACATTCTAATTTTCCAAGTCGCTTGACTTTTGAAGGTAATGACTATTCCCAACAATAGGTACTACAGTATGTAAAATATTATAATGCTTTCAAAGACGATCAGTTGAGCCCATTTTGAATATTATGTGCTCCGCATATTTGAATATTACCAGATACTCGAGAGATAAACGAATTAAGGTAGCTAACCATAATCAACCCTGCGAGTTGAAACATTCACGTAAATTGCTTTTGTCGAAAACATATACGTAAAAAAACAACCATTTTGTTTTTATTCGAAACCGGCGGTGTTTTCAACCGTTGCACGTAGTCCGGTAAAAAAGTTACGAGACTTGAAATATTATGCCATGTAAATATTTGAGTGCACATAAAAATATATTGGGCGTATACGATATAATGAATAAGGCTTAACAACTCAATATTCCTTGGCTTATTGTTCTCACGCCCGCCGACGCGTACGTGACTCGATTTGAATAAAAATCTCTCCGAATTTAAACACAAAGAACAATAATTAGGTCCTATATTAAGGAGGCTGCATTTATCGTGGCGGTCGGCCCTCTATGTAAATCATTATGATAATGTTGAATTTAACATAAATGGAGTAGATTTTGTGGAGTCATGCACCTTGGTTTTGAAGGTGCTGCTCGCGTGGCTTACCGACTTGACACAGGGAAGCGTGATGTAGCAATACTTTGTCAGGGTGGCTAAACAGTATCAGAGGTTATGTTGGCCTACACACGACTGCACTCTACTGAGCGAAGTAATTTTTTATACTACTCCGTGACAAGTGTTCATTTATTTAGGTTTCATGTAACTAACATAACCTCTGTAGCGCTGAACTTTATTTTATTTATTTATTGTTGCCTGGCCAGAGGATAAGAAAAGTGGGTGGTACAGATCCTGGCGGACTTCTCAGGCTTGCTTGGCAGAGTTCTACCGTAGGTAAATTTACTCTCTGTAAATATCTAACATTTGGTTGGTTATAAAGATAACTTAAAATTGTATTTTAGTAGATAACGTTATTACATAAGCTGTTGCATTTTTATACTTACCACTATTGAGTATACCACCTAGTATAATGTAGATACTGCAAAAGTACAAAAATACTATAATCCCTACTGCGATAAAAAAGTAAAAAGAAAGAACCAAGCAGATTGTTTAGTCCTACTTTTGTCTGGAGCCAGTCTTAAAAAATCACAGTTATCAGCGTGGGTGAAGATTTTATTTTTTATCTCATTAATTCGTGATCGTATTTGAGAAAAGATTACAAAATCTAAGAATCCATTCTCTGTTTAACCTTGACATATTTTATATGGGTATAATTTTGTTATTGTTATTAAAGCGTAATTATATGCCGGATTTGGTAATGCTATTTATCATAATGTGTAAGGCGTTGTTTACATTGACAATATTTTGGTATCTTTACTTTTTATCTTTAGATCAAAGAAAAACAAACATCAGAATTTACAATAGCAAGTAGGTAATGATAATATTACAGAACCAATTAGGTTGTTACCATAGTGAGCCAATATTTAGTAGGTAGTTCTTAACTGAAAACCGTTTAACATACGCTGTAGAAACTCGAGGCGAATTTAAAGTGAATAAACATTGACAACCAAGTTGTAGGCGATCTACTGCCTATTTACTACAGCGACGGAAACAGCAACCATTTTATTGTAATAACAGCCTACACGTTTGATTTCCTTAGCATGAAAGCTACAAAACCTAATGAAATTCCCGCTTAACATTATGAACGGAACTTCAATTTGTATCTCACTGTCACTGTAAAGCAAGAGAAATGCCAAGAAATTCTGTACCTTATAATATCAGCCTTCAACATATTATAGCTGATATTAACAACGATATTCAGTGACAAAGAGCTTTAACAAAGCAAATAGGCCTTTTAGGAAGGAATTTATCAGAAACTACCAGATGGCGCTAGTAAGTGGTGAAGGTAGAAGTTAGGTACTGCTTTATGTTTAGGGATACGTCGATATACCTTCATTTCTGATGATAAGATGGTCGTTGCAATCGTCGTCGTCGTCATCCTACCGGTTAATCCCGCTTCCTACCGTGGTCTGCTCTTCTAATGGGAATGTAGTTTCAGTTTTATTACCAGAGCCACTTTTCATTACAAAATTTTGGTGTTTTATCGGCTACCATCTGTCACGCACAACTCGTTAGGGATAAGCCGATTCGCTAAAAACTCGTCCGTCTGTCAGCACCTCGAACCACCCCAATGCATTGATGCAATACCAGGGTGAATGATACTTGATACGCCGGCACCGAGGATACCAGAGTCGATGAAACAATTTTTCCTATCTGGCCCGGTGCGGGGCGGATAGGGGCGACCATTACTCAAAATATTGAATTTCCAATAAGTACCATCTCTTAATCTCGTCTAAAATATTGAAAACCAAATAATTATTAGCAGGAATGCAGCCATGTGGGAGTTTAGTAAATTCCTCGGCATCTTATAGATAGATAGATAGATAAATTCTTTATAAGAATAATTACATAAAAAAGTACTAAGAAAATCCTTATCTAGTTGTGGGCAAAGGCCTATCTTGGCATCCAGTTAGGAATAATTGATTTTATATAATAATAATCACTAGCTACTGTCCGCGAACTTTCGTACGCGTGGAAATAGTTTTTATGACAGTTTAGCTTTTGCCCGCATTACCAGTTTAAATGACCTCCGTATTGTATGAATACTAGTACTACGGGGAGATCAAGCTGTATCTCTGGTTCTACCCAACTGAATTAGATAAAACATGGCTTAGATTGTAACCTGAACTTCAAGCTACAAACTCAAAAAACCGAATCACAATCCATTCAGTAGTTTTTGCGTAATGCGCGAACAGATAAGCGCATGCGAACACGATAGATAGACGCAAAAAAGAAATATTTTACGTCCCAGAATCTATCCCGACTATTTTTTCCGAAATATCTTCAATGTCTTCGTGTCTGTACACGGCCTTTTTTCAGTTTTATACTTGTATCTATAGATAGATAGATTACTGCTCGATTGTCGTTACTAGTATGGACGCAACCTTACCGTCAGCCACAGACTCACAGTATAATTGACGGTCAATAAACTGATCATTAGTTTATTCGTCGGGTACATATTGATTTGAAATTATGAACATATCCATGCTTAATAGCAATTTAGAAATAATTCGAGACTAATTAATTAGTTGGTACGCCATACTGCATTAATTACAGTTGACGAGTTTTATTGAAACACGCGCGCGTTAATGAAAATTATCTGCAGATCCCTACCGATGCAGCATTGCAGGTTCAAATTTTAAATATTTTGTGGGTGAATCTAGAATATTCAACGGCTTTAACATAATATTTGTATGATTCCTTAAAATTCAAATTGCGCATATGCGTATTGCGCGTTTCAACTTTATTTTCTACTGTACATAATATAATACTTATGAAGAGCTCATACCTTTTGTTTTCATTATATCTATAAACTTTATAAATACTAGACCTATTAAAATAGATATATTATAGAGTTAAGTTTGCGCGGTTAAAGTTCCAATCTGTACCTTCTAATAAAAACACGTAGTCTAAAAGCTAATTACAGTAGAATCAATTTTAGCGCGACAACTTTATCTTGACGGACTATAGAGCTCGAACATAACTCGGATGTTATTTATTTATTATTCTACGCTGTGTCAAATGAGCAGCCAGCGCGCCTGATGGTAAGCGGTAACTATCACCCATAACATCTACGATTCATGCATTGGGTGCAGGCAACGAAAATGCAGAACCGGAGGTGCGCTGTCACTGTAGGGACTATTATGCCTCATGACTGTAATTGCGGTGGCTACCTTAAATCCTTCAAAACGGAACACAACAATGCAAGCGTCAATAAACAATGCAAGGATGTCTAGTAATCGTATAGATAGTATTGTTGAGGTAGCTTTCAGACACTCATTCAGCATTTTCTTTTCCAAATCTTACGTACATCACATCTTCTATTGTTTAGTAGGTACGGTGTAATGCAAAGAAATTGGACATAGAGGCATAAAAGGAGCCTACTCACAGCTGCAAACACAATCTGAATTTTGATTACTTATTAAATGGTACATATAACGTGTCCAAAAAGAACGGCTATAAATTGTCAAATACCCCTACATTACCACTGCTAATTGTCAAATGTGGTGGGTTTGGTCACATAATGTTCTATTCTAACTTTTTGTATGAAATTGAGTAATTTGTATAGAGTTGTGACAAGGTTTGTGACAGAGTGACAGTGTACTCATACATTCTCTATAGGTCTAGGCTCAGTCTATGCTCTATGTTCAATATCTTTCGTTGCAGCAACAGCGAGTGGCGCGCGAAACGTTGCTGCAACTGCACATTCGGGGTACGTTCGCGAGATTTAGCGGATGACGGCGGGGACCACATTATTTTAATGAATCATTGTTTACATTTTAGGCACCACGCGCACTTGGTGTAAAAGAAACCCTTGTTCGTTAAAACTACTAATACGTTCAACCAACAGCCTCCATAAAGTGTAAAATTTTTCATGTTTGCTCAATCGTCGCTACTACAGTTTCAAATTACTATTCGGTTGCCTCGCAAAGAAAACCAATAGTCCACTTTTGCGCTACAGCTTTTATTGAAAAGCACCGCGTATGCAGGTTTTTTTTCGGTTCACCGCTGCAATAACTCTAGCCGTTTGTTGTGGTGTATGGTTTTAAGTACGTTTGGAAAAAATACGAGTATTTCGATGACGTAACTATGGGATATACATTGTTAGTGTCGGTCCTGTAGAATAGGAAATAGCGCAATAGTTTGTTACCCAACTTTACATAAGGTTACGTGGCCCCTCCATAATTTTGTGGGTCACCGTATGTAATATTAAATAGGTCCTCTGAAGCCCTGCATGATAGTTATTTTAGGCTCAAAAACAATATGAATTTGTTGACGTATTGTCTTAAGGCTGTTGTTTTAGGGACCGTTAGCATCGCTTGGCTAAGCGTAAGGTGCCGCCCACAGCAGTTCTTTATGGTAGCACCTACACAGCGGGGCACTTGCGCTGCGCAGATGTGGAATGCTTTATGTTGTGACATTATAAAAGGGAATGTCTGTGTTGACGTCGTAGTAATGGCTCAATTAATGGACAGCTAAAGGACGCTCTTCATTTTGTGAGTATACAAAGAGAAAGTCAGCGTAGGTGACCGTTTCTTTGTTATTTGTAACCCGTGATGCAAAATAGGGGTGCTCGGTTTGACGTGTGTATTTGTGAGTCTGTCTAGCATTCTAGTTTTGGGGCTCTATTTTTTAACTGCTCGCTTGAACCTCAATTTTAATTTTCGATGAATATATTTTTATTTGCATGGGCAACACTGAAAGCGAACGGTTAAAAAATAGAAAAAATCAGCGTCATGCATCAAAATATTGAATTTTTCACCCTTGAAAACCGTTAAAACGAAACAAAAAAAAATATGGCGCCAAGACGCTGTAACGGATTTCGATTCTTTATTGGAAACCATTTTCAACGAGATGATTCTTGGCTTTGTTTGTTTAATTTAAATCTGATTTGGGAAATATTTGAGCATTGATAGACTTTAACGAAGGTTTTCCGGCATAACTGTTGGTTAGGCAAGGTTAGTTTATTTGACCGCTAGTGATCTTATTTGTTAGCTTATTTGACCAACTGTCATGCATATACTTCATGCATTGTGGGTAGCGTTTTTTACCTACCCAGACTGGTCCAAATGCATGTCCACACCATCCATTCAGGTCGCAAACCGTTAAAAATAACCTCTCTGTTCAGAATAACGTCCTGTGATCTCCGGACCGAGCTGCGAAAGGCCGTGCTAAAGCAGGTTATTAATACATTCGCGGGCAAACATAATTACGTGCCTACGTCGCTTTTGCTTGCAATATTTGCTAGAGAGATGTATGTAAATATTTTTCTGAGCGGCGTTTACTGATGTTGCGAGATGGCAATAACGCAGACAGACGTAATGAGAGAGGATGGTAGTAAAACGGCAGCGCACTCCGCTATGAGTGTAACGCGGTGCTGGGTGTAAGGTTCAAAATGCATGGGCGGCGGTTTCTCGAGATATATGTTCCAAATTTGCCAGGCGAGAGGCGCCGCGGGGCGCGCGTAATGAGCGCGCCGGCTATCGCGACAACCGCGAGCATGGCGCCTCTTTTAAATATTACCTCTTGAATTTTAACCCCAATGTCCGCCATCCCGGCGCTGTCTGTTGGCGCCTCCCGAAGGGATGTATTCTTATTAGGATGACAGCTCCGTGTCACTGTTGTTTTTATGAGGCTGCATTTTTAACATTACGTTTATTTTGTTCCTCTCAGGACCCCTTGCTCAGTTTTTGCGTGTGCACAAGTTGGAGTGTGTGGAGTTTGGAGGCAGCTTTTTTGTTAAACTTACTGACAATGAGTAAGCGCGGTGTGCGTTTACGTAGGTACCTATTACATTGTTGAGGTAACTTTTGTTTATATTTCTGTTCTTTTCAAAAGATTCCTTTGTCTCCACTAATGAAATATCCACTCGGAGTACAACAATGGTACAGGTTTTCTTGTATAGGCACTCTTTCAAACGCACTGTAGCTAACGACTCGTACAGAGTTTACATGAAAGCTTCCTTGTTCCTTAGAAATTTATGGAGTCTTGTTAGTTTTGCGAGAGCGGTTCCGTCTCGCCTGGTATTTTATGACGTTCTAGAAAACTTGATAACTAACTGCTTGCGGTGGGGTTGCACAAACTTATAATTAAGCTGGCGATGTCTTTGCCGACGACAATTAATTAGTCCACGGCCCGGCGTAGCAATAACTGCGTGTCGGCTCGTGAGGGATGAGCCGCGCCGGCTCCGCGACGTATTACCACCATTGGAAAGTATGCCCGAGATAGTAGTGCAAGCTAAAGTACTGCTAATATCTTGTAGACTGCGACTCACTCGACAATATTTTCACTAGATCAAATCAGAATGGTCAAGTTTCTAAACCAAGTGTGACTTGTAATCCGAATAAATCCTATAAATCCATGCGCGTAAAGCTCCGACATATTTTATGGACGTTCGTTGTGTACAATAATCATATGTCACAAGAAAAGTTATCGCGGGTGTGGCCGTCCATTTCTTCATTCTGATGCAAGTCACCCGAGCAACTTCTAGTTTCTTTTCCCACACTCACGCGAACTATCCGTATATGACAACTGTGCCCACAATGCGGCTATAATTCACTTTCTGAACATACGTGGAACATTGTATCAACAAACAACGGAATGCTTTTGCATAAAAAACATTTACGTTTAAAGGCATACCGTTGCGCGTTGTTTTATTTGAGCGTTGTAAAAACTTTTACGCGGATTATGGGAAGAGCAAAAAAAAAGGCGCGTAATGACGAGGACGTTTATGCCTATCTCGGAACGTTTCGCGTCTCAAACGTCGGATTAATCTGAGGCGGCTGCGGCGTTGATTGTGCGAATAATAATCGCGCGAGTCGCTCGCACGGTTGAGGAGCGTCAAAGCCGAGCGCAAAGGAACAAAGCCTCCAATTACCCGAGCGGGCACGCCGTGGGCTTTTAGTGAATAATGAGCCGCTTATCCAGCCGGATGACGGTTCACTAGAATTGTTCTTGAGTGGGCCGCGGACCACCCGGCCGCGGCCAGCTGGTGCATCCTGCGCCGGAACCGGGTCACGGGGATTGGGCACAGATTCGTGGCGCGCCGCTGTTGTTGTCTAATATTGAGCCTTTGTATTGGACATAAACGCACAAAAGTCTTTTATTTTATATTCTTTTTTGCGTGAAACATCCACAAACATTCCCTCTATACATACCTTATTCAGAAAACAATACATCGTTTCGTACCTCTCATTTGCAGTTATAGGACAATAAGTGAAGAGCGAATGTCCTGTCGGATTATGTTGACCCGGAGGCGGGGTCAGCCAAGCCCGCGGTTGGTTCTGACGTGTGCCGTGGCAGGCACCGAGGCACGCACCGGGGCTGCGTCAACACAATTTTGCATGTCGCAAGCGCGTCAGTGGGCCCTCGTTTTGACATTTGGCGCAAAATGAACGCGGTCACACTCGGCCGGGCGCGGCACAAGCCTTTTCAGTGTTCGCCCGTGAAAAGATTGTAGCTAGATAGGTAGTTTATGCGGCTACCTATAGCAATAGGTAGGTTCTTGTTTGGAAAGCAACGATTTTTTTTAATGGGACACGTATTAGTGATGGCGTTGTGTACCAATGAAAGCCTTTGTTGCGTTGCTTACACTGCCTAGTGGATACTTAAGGGCAGTGAGATGGTATGGACAAGTTTTGATTAGCAAGAATAAATTTTTGTATTTTAAATTGATGTTGACATTTATAATAATCAATCATAATAGGGACTATTTGTTATTTCAGTGGTAGCTCTAAAACCCGCGTAAATTCTAACTGATAAGCAATATTTTTTATTAAAAAATATCTAAACCATCCTTCGTAAAAATGTTACGTCTCATCAAACACATTCCACTACTGTACAACAACTTTTTACAGCAGTTATATAATAGCAAGCTTAAATAGCAATCCGACAGTGTTGAAACTGCGAGTACCTTCAGGCGTTTGCTGTGGATGCTGGAGACTTATTCCGTTGAAATGTCAACGATGAATGCCTGGGAAATTACACTGGCTTTTGAAATAAGTATATTTTTAAAAGCGCCCTTGATTTCTCTCGTAAAGCGAGATGGCCTCCCGCGAACATTCTCGTTATGGTGCATTTAGACAAGAGGGACAGCATTTGCCCGTGCTCTTATGTTGTAGACGATATAACAAATGTTATAGAGATTTTTAGATCCAGCGAAAAGTAAGCGGACCACAGTGATGGCCCAGACGGGGAGTTATACAGTAAATCAGTCTTCAGTTCAGGGCAGCGAGCAATATTACCGACAGTATTGCGGTGTGTACACCAGACGAATAGGTATAGAGCAAAAAATTGAGCCATAGAGCAACAGTTTTTGCCCACGGTCTTACACCAGACAAATAAGCATTCAGGGACTCCTCTTCATCGGTTTACACCGATCGAATTAGCATTTTTAGAGCATTCGTTTGGTTGTATACCTTATAACCCGCTGTAGAATGCTTCAGAACAACGAAAGAACGTTCTTTCTTTTCATACATCAGGCGAATACGTCAATACGGTTATTTATTTGCTCTCAGAATGTTCGTTCGCTTGGTCTAAATGCACCGTGTTACTTGTTTGGTTGGCGAGCTCGCGTTAAAGCCCGTACACACATTGTTAAATGCCAATAGCTCGTATTTTATTCGACTGGCTTCAATTTGCTTATTTATAAAACAGTATACACATTTAGCTCTTGATGGAAATGAATGAGATGGAATAAGTGAGTATACGGCGAGTTATTTATACCATCTCGTTATGGAGATAGTTTTTGATTTAATCATTCACATTATTTACTCTCGTATTATGTATTATTCGGAATTTCCAATTTCAATTTCAATCTTACTTGAAGATTTTTCATATACCTACTCAAGCACGTTTTTGTTGATTATTAAAAATTGAGATTTCATTATTATATTTCTTTAAATATAATAAAAAAAGTGTCTAGGGATAAAGTGGGTTATCTAATTACTGAAAATGAGATCTTTGTATTACCTATATTCTAGAAAATATTTATAAAACATCTTGATTTTCAGAAGATGGTAAAACACACAATCCCTAGACACTTTTTATGAGTGTATCTTTTGTCGTCACTTCTGCAATTTTTAGGTATTTGTTTCAAAGTACAAATATATTGTAACAAATACCTAATTATACTTCTTTCTTTTAGAAGATCTTGGGATTTACGATATATTTTTCTGCAAATAATCAGAACCGGACGTGGAAATATATAGACAGACATACATCCGAATTTGTAGTTTCACGCGAATTTGATCTTAAGCTTTCAATCAACATACCTACAATAATTGTGCTTGTTTGTTTACCCACGGCTAATAATCGAGTTGTCAATTACCAGTCAGCCCACCGTGATGCATAGAGGTACTAAGCAATAATATATGCTATAATGCTATCGTAATCCAATCAATTATCAATCCGATTATAAGTACACGTTACAATTAAACTGCGATTGGTGACATAGTGATATCAGTGCTTTGTTATTACAATTGTACCTCTTTCAAGTTTAGAGCAGTTTAAGTATAACATTGTTATGCGCAATAATGGTAGGTTAATTACGTTCTGTTGGTAAGATTTCTTGATTTCTATAATTAAAATGGTCACTTTTGCGATTACGCATCATCAAATACATGAATCGTGAATATTTTGGGAAATAGTTACCGCTTACCATCAGCCACCACCATCACTTGCTCCTTTGTCTCTGTGTATCATAAAAAAAAACACCTTACAATCCATCTTGCATAGTCATAAATCTTAAAGTACAGACCCAAAGTGCACTCAAGTGTTACATATTTTAATGACCGATAAAATAAATTTGTTTATGCCGTAGCTCGCTAGTGCTGCGGCGTTAATTTTCTATCTTTTAAATTGAATAAAAAACATAAAATACATATTTTATGTGCCCCGTAAACGGTTGGGGCGATCATGAAATTCGACTGTTTGGTGTTTTATTATAAGGAGTAACCCGGTGCTGTTCCTTGACACGGAATTGCGAGTTAAAAGCAGAAAATTCGCGTTTTACGACATCGTAATTCCTATGTTTTGGCAATTACGCCGTTTTAGTGCTGATGACTGCTGAAATGTTTGGGTTTTACACGATTACGTCGGCGTACTCATCACCAGCCTGAAATCGCTCATTCAGTTGAGAAAATATATTTTGGAAATTGGCAAGGTTTGATTTTGATTGTTCTAGCTGGTTGAACATAAATCGAAATGATGTATTCAAGACAAGATGTAGAACTAATAAGCGCACCATTATCATACAACAATAAGTATTTATAAAAACAATAGGTTTACAGATTATACCTACCAGATTATAATCTACTTAGAATAAAACCATAGCTGTAAATAATAAAATAACACTACGTTACAATTGTAGACCCTATTTAAATAAATAAAATCTACACTTAGAATGTACAGCTTGAGTCCAGCACATAAATCCTACGGAATGTAATGCAGATATTATAAATAGAATACTGCAGTAAATCTTCTATTTCCATAGTGCAGGTAGATCTAGATCGGGCGACAAATACCTGTTTATATTTGTCGGGAGGCAGTCACAATTTGCGACCGAGCACCGTACCTCGACAGCCCATTGCGAATGCAGCATCGGTGAGAATTGAACCTAAACGACCCTCCGGATATACCTTACAGCCGTATTCTCAAACAAACTGTTCAATAAGCATAAACATGACATCGCCAAGAAGGGGACCACGGGATACGCAAATGGAGAGAAAAATCTCCTTATTTTATTTGATAGCAACCATAAAAATATTCCTATCAGAAATGACAATTCTATTGCGGCAAAATAAGATGGGGCCAATATTATTCTCGACGGTCTTGTTTGTAGCTATCCCTACTTGATTATTTGATAAGAATTCACGCTGGGAAAGTAGTTTGTAGCCGCAATGTGTATTTAAGTATTGGAGCCATTTTACTTAAGTTTGCAAAATCGATTTATATTCAAACTACCTGCACCTATGAAGCGTTTCATAGGATCGTTCGCTATAATGTGAGCGGAAATTATGCGTTGCCAACTATTCAATCTGTTTTATGGTTCAAACTCGTAAAGACTTTGTTGGAAACTGTAGATTTCCTAGATATGGTGTTAGAGTACTATCGCTGTGCCAGAGCCCGATGCAGCGATCTCGAAGGGCTCGTGTAACGCGTCGATTTCTCGGGCTCCGGCAGGCGTTCAGGCAACAAAGTGGTGAGGGTTAGGTGAAGCTAGAAACGTAATTGGATGGAAATGGAAATGGTCGATTATTTTGTTGGATTTGGTTATTAAATGTTAGATATTTTATTAATTAATTAAACTAGAAATGAGACGCGATTTATGTAGAGTCAGTGAAATAAATGAATAATAAATATTCGTGGACAAATTCACACAGTGTCTGTCATCTAGCCCCAAACTAAGCAAAGCTTGTTCTATGGGTGCTAGATAACTGATATACTACTTAAATACTTTTTTTAAATACATATTTATAATACATAGAACACTCAGACCCGTAACATAAATTAAAATTCATCATTTCAATGTCTGCCCGACCGGGAATTGAACCCGGGACCTCTTGCGTGGCCATGTTGACCATGGAACCACTCAGGTCGTCATTAAAAATTACAAATAAAAGTATTTTAATTAATAACCTATGTTAATAACTCATACCTACCTTAGAGTTTTAATTGTAATTTTTTACTTGAATTATCATAGCCATTCCATCTCATAATAAGTGACTATAGAATTATAAATCAGAAAGTAGGTATTTGATAAATAATTTGAGTCAGTAAAATGACAAGCAGTACTTGTGGCATCGCTAGGTAGATACCTAAATGTTACTGGATATTCTGTATGCTACTGTAAATGTACTATTTCGAATTACAAATGAAAGTTCCCATAGCCAGGTGTTATCAGCCTAGAGCCATGACTAGAAACTCGAATACAATAGATAGAGACACTCCATGCAATAAAAAGAAGAAGTATAACAATTGTTGGTAAAGCTCACCCTAAAAGAGTTCCCGTGCTGCTTATTGTCGCGTATTCTGTTGACTCTTGCCGCTGTATACCAGGGTTTCTCAAACTTATTATCATCAATCTCAATCACTTTAAAAGAACATTGATTTTGAAACAACAAAAGAAATCAAATTTATTTTTTCTTGTGAATGCTTAATTCTGAGTCATCGAGTTGGTCCCATCTGCCCCGGTGTTTACCCCGGTAACGGGACGGATGGACAAATTAGTTTTATCTGCCACGGTAGGACGCTTAAATGACACTCATCAAGAACTTTCGTTCAACACAACACATGGAACACGTTGCCTGCGAGTGTGTATCCTAATCATTATAATCTGGATTTTCAAGGCTAGAGTGAATCCTTTAGATTAACATTGTGTTACTAGACAAGCATGCTCCATCTTCGGCCACATCGTCACCTTCTACCAGGTGAGATGGCGGTTAAATGCCTAGTCTAATATAAAAAAGAAACTGGCAAACCTTTGTACGGCTCGCATATCCCACATTGAGAAGCTGCTGTATAACGCTAGACGCCTTCCCGCCCCGCCGTAACTAGCGCACTAGTAGGAAATTCTCTCGTTAGCTTAACCCGCTAAAAGTCATACGGTCGATGTAATAGCACCTTGCCGACCGACTGGAATAAGTGCTTTGGATTTTTCATCGAACAAATCGTGAAGTGGGGTGAATATTCGGTACCTACTCTGGTAGATGAGATCTTAATATCGTTGGTATTGAATATAGGTATATATTAAATTCTACATAATTTTAGATTGATTTTAAAACATATTGTTTCCATATCTCAGGCATACCTATTTTAAACCGCTAAATATTTATTTATACTAAAGTTTAATAACATCATCGGCTTATTGGATTGAACTCGATGTCCATAAAATTGTTTCATTCGGCGTTTTTAATCTCATAGAAAATTAAAAACGCCGAACGATACATATTCGGGGTTAGATTCCTGGTCGGGCAGAAATTAAAATAATGAATTTTAATTTCTGTTACTGGTCGGATTTTGTATGTTTAATAAGTATGTATTTAAAAAATATATAAGTTTATGTAGATTATCAGTTTTCTGGCACACAAGCTTTGCCTACTTTGGGGCTAGACGTCAATGTGTGAGTTGTCCAAGCATATTCATTTATTTATTTGTACACACGCGCTAGTTCTAAACATGAGTGTTTACCTAGGTAAGGTTACTTTATCTAAAATACAGAAACATAAATAAATAACTTAATTGATTTAGATTTCTGTCATCTAAACTATGTATTTCATTGTATGCGGCTGAAAACCACAAATGTAAGTAGTATGTAGTGTAGTTGCCCTTCAGACGTCATGGTGTAAACTGTAACTTTGGAAACAATTGAATAATAATAAATAATAAGACCTGCAAAAAGCATATTACTCGTCCTTCACTTAATTCTGAAGTTAAGCTATTCGAAGGCCATATCGGGAGGTCGTACATTATATTATTGGCGTTTGAAATGTAGTCCAATATTTCAAAGCGCGCCGGTGGCCAGGTTCTGGCGTTTAATCTTACGCTGGCCGTGGGGCCTGGGGTGTGGCCATCTCATTTTTACATGGACAGATTACCGCCCTGTATTTCGCTACATGTTATTTAGCAGTTAAAAATACCGATAGCACTCGATAATCTATTCGTTGAGGCGTTCAATCGAGGCATTTTCTTTTCTAAGTCAATTTCGAGGGAGGTCATATTCTTAAAATAAGAAAGCTGTGGACGGAATGGTATTTTATTCTTTCCATCTGGAAAGGTTTTTCCCGGAGAGTATAATACGAAGTTCTAGGAAGGGATTTACGGTTATACGCTATCTACTCTTGCATCATGCGACCGTCTCTGTTAAGCCTGAGAAGTTTGCCTGGATGGGTACCGTCTTAAGTAAAAATATAATTGTAAAATTATGCTAAGCTATCTTTCTTTCTTTCTGTCTTTCTACGTTGTTGTGTGTGTTGCATAATTTGCGGTTTGAAGGAGAAGGCAAGCATCGTAACCACAAGCATGATGCGCATCAGCTTAGTC
This sequence comes from Blastobasis adustella, assembly GCA_907269095.1. Lineage (NCBI taxonomy): Eukaryota > Metazoa > Arthropoda > Insecta > Lepidoptera > Blastobasidae > Blastobasis > Blastobasis adustella. Next base: position 8,653,346 of record OU026123.1, on the reverse strand, counting down.
CTTAGAGTGACAAACACACTTGTGGTTACGAAATATGAAAGCTATTTGCACGAACCGTACATTTTTTTATCTATAGTTACCATTTACCATTTATCGTCAAAAAGACCAAATTAGCGTTTCATATTATGATTCATATTAGAGTGCCACAAACTTCTCTGATCCGGTGGCCAATACTGGAACTAAGTCACGCCATTTTGCATTGTCATGTTAATGTCAACAACAACGACGCAGTGGATAAGTTTGTGACAAATTAATATGAATAATATTATGAAACGCTTATGTGGACTTTCAGACCCCCAGGTGGACTATTTGCTCGTTTCGTTTGTCTCTGAATCAAAAAACAGAAATGACAGAAGAAAAAAACGGAAAAATATTTAAGCTAAATTTCGCACTAACATAATATTTGTACACGCTACACCCCCTTCTGCTGAACATTTCGCGGTTGATATTTGGAGCCGAGGAGCTATCTCGTCTAAATGTTAATTGCGTCACCACCGTGCCAACTTTCGTAGAATAGTGTTTCGTGGAAGCGTAGAATATTACAACCTCTTATGATTAAATGGCTAGTACTTTTGCCCTTTCAATAAAGGTCAATAAGGATTATTTTCGGATGGGGAAAACATTGAAAAAACTACATCGAATGTACTTTTACCTTCATGTAGGTTTCTATGCTCTATTTCACATTACGATACGTTTATGTACCTACCACTGCTGGACATAGGTTACCTACCTACATTTTGATTAAATACTATTTTTTACATTTTGATGAAATACTAGTAGTACCTACTTAATAATTTAGTTAAGTCTTGTACAAACTTCGATCGCGCAGGATTCGATAACAACAGTCTCGTATTTTCGCGTAGTTCAAGCCCCAACAAATTTAATTAAAATCGGTCCTGTTGTTTAGCAGTGAAAAGCACAGGTACAGAAACGTACGTACTTAGAAAAATACCCTAAATTTTTCAAGTGGCAACAATTACATTGTAATTACTACAGTTGTGTTGTGTCACTGCTTATTGCTTAACAAATGGTAGGATACATTACATTTACCATTGTCTTCCAAAATTATACATGCCTGTAATGATGATGACCTATAATGACTCTTTGTATACAAAATGTGATGGCATTATTTAGATGATACTGAATTGTAGTGCCTATAATTGAATTACTCAACCTTAAAATCATTAGTAACTCAAACTGTAGAATTGTAAATGAAATGATAAATAAAACACACTACAAATGCTTCTATTCGTTACACAGAACTGTAGCTATGTTGAGCATAAACATGATCTCGTGAGTTTATATGCATTATACCCTCGGAAAACGGGAAGTATTCACAATTTCCCACTTCTCCCACATTGAAAATGGAAATAAACCATGAACCGCCGACACATTGTTTACAATATTTCATACACTCGTGCAAAGCAAATGTTCGCACCAAGTGGGTTTCAGATCTCTTTACGTGTGAAAGCATTCGTTCCGATTCATTTTGAATTCCATTATTATGATAAAATTGTATTAAGGATTGAATTTGCGAGCCCACGTAAGACGATAAATGAGAAAAAAAGAAATATCAACTTACATTAATAATAAGATTCTTACGTATGTTGCAAGAATCCTACACATCGTCTATTTAAAATGCTTTTTGAAATATAACAGTATTTTCCGTATTTGTTTTTATACGTAGAAGTCTAAAATTAACGCTGTGGTCTCCAGAGGAAGAAGAAGACTCTCAGTTTCATCTCTGGCTGTTGCTCGCTGGATAGTATCATCATTATCATGTAGTATCATAATTTTCATCTACATTCCTATTACAGGGACGTTATAATTTAAGAAGAAGAGCCGACAAAAAGTATATAATCTATCTAACAAGCCGCTACACTTTTAATGTGCAACCTCTTGACAAGGAGCGTCAGGAATCCCGGCTTCCACTCCGCTTCGCTGGTACAGTGTAAATACCTTTGCTAAGAGCGCCCCTCCGATATGAAAGTGTTAGCTCTCAACGGAGTGGTCAAAGCTTGTTTATCCGATTGAAATTTCTTGAAGAAAACTGAAGTTTGTTTGCGTTTCGTTCCATCGCGCGTGTTTGCTTCAAACGGAGCGCGGCTACCACAAAATGCAATTATCGATCCGCTGTCTGCCGCAGCTATGCCCGGATCGCATTCCGATGCAGCGCCCAACTATGAACCAGCCGTTGGACGCCACTTTACGACGGCATTTTAAAACTAACAGCTTTAATAACTGGCCAGGATTGCTAGGAAGAGCTATCCGTGATAGATAGAACACAATTTCTAACATACCTAAGTCGCGCTGAATACAAGCTATTTTCGGAAGCTGACACACCAAACGAAGTTATCGACCCGTTGCTCGCGGCGAGGTCTACTAATCAGGTTCTGGAGCTTACATTATAATGTATTACATAAACCGAGCGAATATACCTAATCATAATCTGGACCTTCAAAAATTAACCTTTATTTGTTACGTTTTTATTACACAATTATTTACAGTGGGCTCAATTCAAAACGATTGGAAAGTTAGCTACTTTCATGGCTGAGCATTTTTTTATGTCTGTGGATCAAATGCTCCCGAAGTGCTCGAAAAGTCACGTATCTTTTAGGTGGTATCCATTAGAAAAAGAAGAATTAAATCAGGACATATCACGGGACAAATAACTGTACGTAGGTTGGATTTGTGAATTATTTTTGTTAATTTATTTGTAAATGTCGTAATATTCTCAATTCAAGTTTAAGATACTACTTGCGATACATGATTTGTAACTGATATCAGGATGCGATGAGGGTTAGTTGCATATTATGATTAAAAGTTATTAAACTCAGTATTCTTCATTGTAAAATTTCCGACCGCTCGTCCTATTCCAAAAGGCTTATCCATAAATTCTTAAAACCTAGATAGGTAAATTAACTTCAGAGCTCCAGTGTTCTCCTTCAGAACTTTCTTGTTTGCCTAACTTCATGTGTGTTGGACTTAATAGCTTTTCTTCGTTCCACTCAATCCAGATATGCACCGAAGTTAAATTCTGTTTAATTTCGAGTGTGTTAATCAGCCAACTTCAGAAGTTTGACTTCTGTAAGACTAAAATGAACTTTAACAAGGAGATCGTTATTTGTTTTCTTACCTCCCTCTGTGCAGTTGGAGTTGTATGTAGTAGTTCTTGTGCCTTTATATTATGTAACTTTGATAGTACATTACATATACTTACATATATAGCATTAGATAGATAAATATATCAGAGACAAAGTTCTTACTTTTTACGCTTCCGTTACAACTTAAGCAAGTTAAGTTAAGTTAACCTATAGAAAGAAAAACATAATATTATATTGCAACACATAAGAAAAACTAATGATCTATCACTGTCACGTTTAAAATTAATCACTCGTGCTTTGCACTCGATGCAAGTTATTTCACTGTCCCTCCAGTACCGTGCAGAGCGCAACTCTTGATCGTATACTTCTTTACTTTCAAAGGTGTAACTGGATGAGCTGTGTGGATGGTTGTACGAGTGAAATGTATCGCGGATTTTGTTATTTACCTATCTCGCTGTTCCTCCAGTACGGAGCAGAACGCAACTCTTGGTGTTGTAGGGCTTTAGATCAAACGATATTGGTGGATAAACTATGAGGAAGGTTGTACGAGTAAATGTATCGCGCTACTGGTCCGCCCACGCGCAGCCACGTGCAGTGATGCGCCCGCGCAATGAACCCTGCTTATGCATTTTATGTGGCTGTATCTATTCCAAAGTGAAAATGGTGAAATGTGTTTTGTTCTGAGTAGGGAAATGAGGTTTATTCTCTATTATTAAACTTATATTATCCAATAACTTTTGTTTCACTAGAATAAAATAAATACATATGGACAATTCACATAGCGCCATCTAGCCCCAAAGTAAGCAAAGCTTATGTTATGGGTGGGAAAACTACTTATATATTTTTAAATACATCTTAATATACACATAACACCCAGACCTGTAACAAAAATTAAAATTCATCATTTCAATTTCTGTTCGGCCGGGAATCTAGCCCGGGACCTGTGCGTGGCATGCGGCATGTTAACCAACGGAACCACTCAGGTCGTCATTCATTTTTTCAATACATATTTCATACGATTTTACACGAATTACCTACCTACAAAGAAATACGGTTGTGCCATGGGTAAGAAAGAACAATTTATATAAATGACAGATGGCATTGCAAGTTTCCTTACAACGCTTAGACTCTGTAAGTCATGGAACTCACAAAACTATCGCTCTTCTATACCTACACTTTATTAATTATAGGGTCTTACAAGCGTATTTTTACATAATATTTCACTCAGTATTTACCAACAAATAAAGTATTCACTACACGATTCATATCGGAACTTGCTATCTTTGTATAGAAGTAAATACTTAATTTTCTTTCCTTTCAAAAACAAGCTCAGCTTAGGTTTAAATTTATTTCAAACAAAAATAGCATTAAAACAACAAACTCCTACTTAAAAACGAAAAACAAAACCGCATACACACCACAACTCCCTAGGATCCTATCTCGTACGAGGTCCGTCATAGGACACGCTTATCTAATCAGGGAACTAATCGATGATTTCTAGTTATTCACGTGTTTACTTCCCATTCCCACACTCGTGGGCCCGGACATGTTTACGAGACTGGAGGTGTATATTTTCACTCTAATTTACTAAGCGCCAGTGTAACTCGAAGTAACCAGTTACAGTTTTCAGTGGCCACTAACGTCCAGGAGTTTATTGCTTTTTAGAAATATTAACCAACGTGGAGCGTTGTGCGTTGCCAACTTATTGGTCTTTAATGCTCCACTGTAAAGGGGTTCTGTCCGTTTTTCGTTTTTCGTCTGGTTACTAATTAAGTTTTAATTGGTAGTCAATCCTTTAGACCTTTTTAGCGAAAACTGCAACTAACTCATTATGAGAATAACAGAAATTACCTACCTCTTCATGTTCTACGCGGTACGAGTCTCGTTAGTCTTGTACTATATTAAGTCTTTAATATTAAAATCAAATCACGAAGTGTGTCTATCCCACTGTTTATTGACAAGCTTTAAAAATTAGCTTATAGCAGGCTGCAAGCTGCATTGGATCGGATAAAGCCTCCAGTCGAGGTCGGCCCGGCGGCCTGCGCGCGCGCTCCTTCCATACTCGTTGCGACACATCGCCTCCAACGCCTCGCGAAGCTGTGGATCTCACAATTATAAACCACTACCAGGGATAACAATGGATCTAAATCTACCTCAAAATAAACCCTAAAGTGCCATAAGTGACAGTGTAATCATATGATGTGAAATATGTGGACAGTCCAAAATAAAAACCCACCACAAAAATCAAAATGACAAAATTCGCAGCAGCCGTAATAGCGTTATTACTTTTCATCCTGGCCACGGACGCGGAATTCGTTATAAAAGGCAAAGTAAAAAAACGAAACACTGTGATAAAAATAAATGAAAGTTTCCCGCCGTTGTGCTTTTATAATAATTCCATATTTAAAAACAATGACACGTTGAAGCGTGTAGTTTTCGCGTCAAAGTACATTTTCACGGGGAAAATATCGGGGGTGCAGAAGCGGAAACGTGCGCGCGGGAAAAAGCGGAATGTGTTCAAAGTGTTCGTGCGGAGGGTTCTGAAGGGTGACGTCGGTGGATTCGGCGATATTTTGAATTTCGAAACGCGAACGATTAACTCGTCGAGCCGGGCGTACGTGGTGGCGGAGGGGCGCGCGGGCGGCTGCGCCCCGGCGCGCGGCTGGCCGGCGCTGCTCTTCGCCGCCCATGAGTTTTCGTCGCTGAAACTGCTAATTGATCCTCTGCCATCGAGTTTAGAACACGTTCGACGAGTAAAAGCTGTTATAAGAGGTAACTTTATCAATCATCCGTACAATCATAAAGTTTGTAATTTTATGGCGCCAATATTCTTGTTGAGGCAAATTGACAACTTAAATATCATTGAGATGGAGTTGAAATGTTTTAGTGAAGTTTCTTGTTTGCTACCGGTTTGCGTAGCTCGAGAGCTATTTATATTGATATATATACTTTAAACCACATATATATTAAGTTTATAAGATACTAGCGACCCGTCATCGGTATCATTCTTCATAGGATCACCCGCTTAGCTATACTAAAGATTGTCTAAACATTTCATAAAAATTGGGTCAGACTTCGGAACTAGGTAGACGCTAGAATTACTATTAATTACTACTAATTCTGTATTACTAGCGAACATTTGATAGGTATCTACAATTATGTTCGGCCACACAAAATATTTAGGTAATTATATTGAATCGGGTATATGCTACAACTGTAGAAACTGTAAAGAAAAAAAAAAAAAAAAAAAAAACTGTAGGAGCCGCGCACACATACACACCCAAATAATTTACATGCTTTAAGATCCTTCCTCTAAAACGGGCAACATAAAACGGGCCATAGTGTCTCTTTATGTAAATCAAATCACGGAAACTTGGTTCCGAAACTTAAATTTCTAACCTAAGTATACGGTGGTATACTTCCTACATAAACTTGGATACATGTATAAAAGAATAGTATAGAAAGGAATTTGTCGACAGTTGGAATATCCTCCAAGATACAAAGTACAATCTCGCGATTGGCAGGCGGAAGATCTCAAAGTTGATAACTGAACCTGCTGCCCATTTTCTAATAGTCGGTTAAAAGGGATTGCTGCTGTTTTATATGCTGGGCAGCATACGTCCAAATAATAATGACACCTGAATCACTTGAATTGCCAGAATCACTACTTAGTGTGTTAAAGTGAAGTGAACGTAGCCTGCTTTTTACAAGCTTTTATTTAGTTTCACATGTCCCCGTGTCTGTTCGAAATAAAATGTTGCAAGTTAAATTTCACCCATTTCCCGGTTATCGATTGAGCTGAAATTTTACACACTTGTACGTTCGGTGACAATGCATTGTTATGATACCATTAAGCTGATCTGATGATGGAAACGGAAGGTGGCCATAGGATCTCCTAAACTACGCATGGTAAGCCCATCAAGTTTGGGCTCGTTTAATTAGTCTTTACAAATACTCTGACTGATCATAGAGAATGCGGGATAAAAGTTTCTATGAAGAAATATTTTTGATTTGAACTTGTTTCAAAGTGCTTACGGCCGTATTGTCTATCCCTCCGGTGTAACACAAAGGCGTGAGCTTTACATATGCAGGTATTAGTTTGATTTATGTACTCATACACTATGTCTGTATGTGTGTATGTTTGTATGCATACCCGAGTGCATCTAACACGGTCGCGGCGGACAATCCCGTGTGATTCCAAAGTGATGTGGCGGCAGTCGCTTTATCTCGTAGATGATTATCGGGTGTGAATTGTTGTGCCCAAACGTGGACTGCCGCGGTTGTAAAGCCATGGAACCATTACCTAATTGGATGAGGAGAGCTTTTGTCAATAGACCAAGAATTTTCGTATTTCGTCGTTGAGATTTTTTACATTTTAACAATAAAGTACAATAACACTTTATTGGACACCAAAATACAGAAGGAAAATGTAAGAAGACTACAATGGGCGGTTTTATCTCTAACGTGATCTCTTCGAGACAACCTTTAACGTGTGTGATGTATAGAATAAATGATACAAATGAATGTAATAGATAGAAGACTGTTTATTTATTTCACAGTTCACTATACACACGATTTATCATAGAAATTAACTGAATCTTTAAAAGGGATAATTGTAGTAGTAGGCAGTAACAGAGATGCCATATCTTTCTTTGCCATATATTTTGTTGTAACTAGGTATAGCGAGCACAATGAATGTGGTTCACTAGGTAAAAGGTGTAGCTAATTAATCCTTTTAAATTAAAGTACAATATCGCGATATAATTCCTATGGTTGTTGAATTTTTCATATACGCTGATCATAAATTTACAGTAAAATAAATCAGAGAGAATGATACATTCATTTCAAATCTGTTTTTCGTAGCGTGCTACAGTTTTGGTCCCAATTTTATAAAGTTACTAAACAACTAAAATTAATTTACAACTCACATACAACAATAGTATTAAATAATAAACAAACAAATTAATAAGTAATTAATTAATTAATCAGTTATAAATTGTACATTAATATTTTCTATTTTATGAAAAACAGTTGGAAATACTTGCGTAAAGATAATATTTTATTTTATTACCTACATTCGTCTATATTTGTAGTTTTTCTCAGAATCATCATGAGCAATGCAATGACACATCCACTCGTCATTCACGTATCCGTGGTATAAGTCTAAATTATGAACACAAAGTTCCACTCCTTGGTCCGAAATGTATTCGTAGAACCTCTTCGTGGGCGGAGTCGCACCGTGAGAAAACAAATCCCAAACGCGGCTTAGCGCTTGACTTTTATTAGGGACACTAGGATAGTTTTACTACAAATGTGTTCCCAACTATATGCAACGGTTTTATCTGGACATTATCAGAGATCGCTATCAGCAGCCCGGCCAGTATTAAACGATATTTAATGCTCATTCCAAGCAAATAGTAAGAATTTAAGTTACGGGCAAAGTACAAGATTACTGCAAGATAAATCCAAAGATAAACATTTGGAGAGCGTATATTATAATCGGGACAAGTTTGTCGGCGGATAAAAACAAGCCGTGTCGAACCCTCGCGCCGTGTCGGGCGAGCCCTCGTCAGGACCACCGACGACGCAGGATCCCCGACAAATTTATTGACACACTTTCAATTAAATCTATTGTACTGTTTGAGCGTCCGCGGCGGTCAAAACAGAATAAAACACGATAACTCGCCGCGTGAATCCGTAATGCGGCCCGTATCGTCCGTCCCGGACGCCGTAAAAGGAGATTTATTAAAACTATTTGGGGAAACAGATTCGATCGGAACCGAACGATTTGACATTTAGATAAAGAGTGAAATTTATTTTAACCTCGGTTACGTGGCGGCGGAGTGACAATGGAATAAAAAGGTTGTAAAAGGCGCGTGTCGGTGTGGCCGCCCACGGGCGCTGGTCGGACGGCCGGCGGCCGCTGCCCCCGCTGATAAACCGCGACTGCGTTATTACGGCTACTCGCGAGCACGTGTAAATTTCTATGTGAGAACATGCCAGATAAGCCGCCGCGACGTGCGTCGGCGCAGAGAAACGCCGCGCCGCGAGCCCCCGGCACCGCCGGCGCCGCGCCCGCGCCGCAACAGACGGCGCCAACGAGATACACTTTTTTTACAACTCTACAAACCATTATAATAGCGAAAAAAGTCACGGGTTCCGCAAACTTGTTTAGTGCCTATACGTGCCATAGAGGATGGCAATTAGCAATCGTGTTCGTAGTTCGAAGTTGCGTAGTAGTTCATTCCTTTGTTTACTTCGCGACGTTGCTTCAGTAGCTTAACACAATTACGCAAACGCCTGAAGGCATTAAATATCAAATAACAAGTAGGCACTATTTCAACATATTCGAATGACAATGAGAGAGTAGGCGGCAGTCATAAACCTACGGAACCCAGGAAATATAGTAATTTACGATGATAATAAATTTATTGCGGTTATATTTTTGACATGCTGATCGTTTTCTGAAGTTCATAATAAGAAATAAACGTCAGTCAATGTTAATGCTATTAATTATAATACGCCCACACCAGGGCCAATGTAAATAAGATGGTATTCATTGTTACTCTCAGGTTTTACTACTTCAAGGTGATATATTTCTATTGTATTAGAGATTTAAAAAATAAATCCACCAAGTTAAGATTTTACTGATGTTTGGAGATATCGCAGATATGTCAATGTTTAAATTTTTGTATACGTGGGATTTTATGTTCCACATAATGGATTATTGAATGTAGAATGACATGTGTGAAGTGAAAGCTTGCGCTTGTGCATACATATAAACACGATAAACCAACTGGCATCTTTACACTTATCATTCCGAAGACACGCTTCAAATCTCATTGTTTTTAAAGTGAGGTAGATCAGTGCTATAAACATAATCGTCTTAGGACGTGACAGGAGAATAAGTTATTTTCGCTGACGCATTGTTTTGGGAGTCTCGCGGGAGCGAGGGAGTCAAAATGTCATGTCGGCCCGCCGGAACGTGACGCACCCAGCGTCATAACTTTGTTGATCCAGCGGGCACAACGCTTCGCAACAATAGTTACGTAATGAAACAATATCATCATTATGTAAGCTCGATATTAAAGATCTCGGTTCTAACTTATCATGAATTGTAATTAGAAAGATTTGTTCAAGTGAGGAGTGATATGGGTAAATGGGAAAGAGAACTAACGACTGTAACCTGAGATAATAAGAAATTCATTTCTCAATGATGATAAATGCCAAGTTGCGCTCCTCGTAAAGTCGCTACGAGATATGAAAACGAATATCATATTCAAATATAAATTCTAAATAAATTGTTGGGAGCGTAACTTACAATATGAATTTGAATGAAACTATGCTCTGTGAGCGGATGAACCCCGTTCAGCATCCTCAGGGTAGGTTAGGTGCGGCATGAAATCAAGCGATATCCATATTCCGTATCGAAAATCGATTTATACGATGCAGTAACCGGCGCGCGCGTCACGCTGGCCGGTAAAGCCGACGTTTCCTTAATTTACATATTCCCATTGTATCCTGCTGAGTTTCCATAAAATTTAACAACACTAGAGTCGAGCTCCACGTGTCCTGCGAGCGCCCAAGATGCTACTTTACGACGATCCTCAAGACCAAGTTAAGGTTATAGCGATAATTCAGTTTTATGAAACCCCTTTCAGGTAACAAAGTGTGTACCCCAAGTTCTCACATAACTTACATTAGCCGAGTCGATGGTATGGTTTTATTACAATTTGTGGGAGTTTTGAATTACATGTTTAATATCATGCATTTTATGGGACCGCCATTCACTCATAACCCATGATTCTTTTGTCCATTGTCTCGGCGGAAATCTCGGAATATAAGATTGGATAGATTCGAAATTTGTTACTATCGTGTTTCAAAAGCTGTTACAATGTTGTTGCTATGAACAATATTTCATTTTACATCATTTTATTATCATTTCATCATTTTCACATCTTATAAATACCTCTGTCTTTCTCTTTTTGCGTACCATTTTGCGTTTATTAAGCCACCGCGCTGATTATAGTCAAGTGTAATTTATTTTATTTGGCCATACAACACGAGACGGCACAATGCAATGAAGAATTCTCGACAAAGGTTTATGGCTTCAATAACGAAATTTACGACGATCATTGCGGCGGAATACGTGTCAAAAGTGTAGCAGCGACAGGCTGTAGATAACTTCGATAGTAATAATAATAACTATAATTAAAGTTCTTCGCGTGGTACGAAATATTACAAATTATTTAATAAGTCGGTGGGAATGTTTGAAGTTATTATTTCTTTATTATTTATTACACAAAATAATAAATACAAATTAACAGAAGGTAACTTAAGTACAAAGGCGAGCTTAACTCAACAGTTGCGTTTTCTACCAGCAAACCTTGGAGTCAAAGAAACCGTAAGTCAGCATTTAGGCATAGGAAGTCCACAGAATTAAACTAAATACTATAATTAATAATACACAAATACTATAATTAATAATGAATACAATACATATATACGTACTATAACTGTATATTAGAGAGAGAGAGATAATGCTCTTTTAATTCTTTTTAATTGTAGTCAGAGAAGGACTAGCACGGATGTTAGGAGGTATGGAGTTCCATAAAGAGTGTACAGTGAAGTAGGTACGGAAATGCTTGATTACATGTTTTCAAATATAGTTGCTTTTACTTGTACAGCAGTTTACGTCTTGTGGGTGATACCGTTAGGTACGATGATGGCGGTGTATGCCAATACTTTGTTTGGAGGACAGGCCTTTTGGCACAACTTACTTATGCAGAACGAATATATCACCCCAATAAATGTAGAGAATTATTATCTATTCCTTCTGACCGATAAAAAAGTAAAATGAATTAATAAATACATTTTATGAAGCATAGTCAAAAATTTAAATCGTATGTTTATTACTGCTGCTGCAACAAAAAAAATGCTCACTAAGCACAGCACAGTGTATCTGGGAGTATTAAAATACAATATTCTATTAATGGAGGGTATTAATAGAATATTGTATTTTCAATCCTACGTGCAATCTTGATAAACGAAGAAACTTCACACCATTTTGTAACATATTAAGATTACTTGAGTTCTGGCGTGACTGTGAGTGTGGCGTTTCAGAGGATTGGGAGTAGAATTTTTTATATATAATTTGAATGCAATTAAAATCAGTGTTTTTGACATGTTTTAATGCAAGTCAACTCTGGTTTCGTATAAGAATAATTTCATTGTATGAGAAAAAAATCTGGACAGCAGAAGTTATTAAAATGTTGGTCAAATTTACACATGATTTGAATCTAGAGCACTAAAATTCCAGGCTGTCTTAATAGTAGTTCAAAAAATATGCCAAAATGCAACTAAAACTAAACTATATGTTACATAATAACATGAGATCTTCTATGTTGTCTCTCCGTCTTTGATGTAGACGTAGACAAATGAATAAATCAGTACTATGCCGATCGTAGATACGTCGTCTAGCTCCGTGTCTTAAGAAACCGCGCAGTATTTTGTTTTCGGTGAAGCTCGTCCCAAATCTTCTTACGTTCAAACGTAGTACACGAAACATTTCATCTCTGTCCCTTGCTAAGACGGTCAAAACAAAAAATAAGCGGTTTACGAATACAAATATAGCTAGGTAGAGGTACAAAATTGATTTGATAGAATTACGCGCCCACGTGTATTGCCATCATTGAATTACTTCACGGTAGCTGTTAGCTAATTATATGAAAATCACTGACATTTACTGAAATATGGTCGTTTGCTATAAACCTGTAGCAGCTCCGTAGTAAATACATTTTAAAGTTTGTTTTTTATTAATCGACACGTGTCATTAGCCTTATACCTTCGTGACGGCGAAAAATTTAATAAATAAATATTAATATGCTTGGAAATCAAATAAACACTTATAAAACCTTATATATTCTGATTCCACCTATTCCCACAACCCGTTTTCACATACGTTTTCACATTTCAGCACGAGACAAGGAATTCTCCAGCTCTATTAATTTAACAACTACAATGCAACTGCCCACATTTCAGTAATATTAAAGTCAAGAAGGCTTGACAACTTAGTCCGTAAGGCCGGCGACACAACTGCTCCTCTACAATTTAATGCTGAATCGCAAATATTACTGCTCGTATGTCACTGTGAATGGATTAGAAAATAGAACCAACCATCACTTTATCTTCAACGGCTGGTAACACTCACTGTTGGTCTTGAGCCTTCTCCATGAAAGGGTTTCGTCATAATCTCCACGCTTGACGGGGTCTAGATCGCGGTATTGAATTCATAGAATTGCTTTCCATTTTCTGGCCTACGGAACGGCTTGTAGTTAGACGTTAATCGCTTATACTTAAGACACACTGAGTGGAAATGAGATCGATACAGTTAAGCATTCAACGAATTAACTACATTCTAAGTCCATTATCTATATACTAACATTGTAAAGAGGAAAGATTTGTTTGTTTCTCGGTTTGTTTGTTATGGATAAACTGAGAAACTACTTAAACGAAAAATTCTTTAACTTATAGAAAGCTACATTATCAGCGGGTATCATAATACGCCAGGTGATCACAACGTTCATTTTTAAGTAGGTACATTTTAGCCAAAAAGGTATTTGGTTTTTGTTCAGTAGCCCATGCGGACCAAGTCGCGGGCAACAGCTAGTTGTCATATATGTATCGTACGGTCACGTGATAAACTATTGTTGAAAAATTGTACTCTACTAGGTAACCTACTACTCTTACCAGATAAGTACCAACACGATCGCATCCAACATTGTCACCGCCAACCAAAACACGATTTAAAAATTCCTCCGGTCCCTCAGTTCCGTACCAGATCGCAGAAAGAAGGGGATGCAGGGGTCGTAAAGACTAAACCGGTGTTACGACGCAGGGTGGTGCCGCCATAAAGCGAACCGAGGAGCTCGCTTAACAAAATTCGAATAGAATTGAAATGTCGCTCGCAACGGCTAGCCGAATCTCCCCGGAACATTGATGTCTCGATGGTCTTGTGGGCCCAACGAGTTGTCTAGCTAGATAGGAGATGTGGTTTACATATATAGTACCAATTGATGTCAGATCTGGATTTAATCTGGATTAATGGTAATAGTTGATTGTTGGTAGTGATGTGGTCAAGGTACAGCTCTATAGAATTTGTTTCTGCTTTATTTTGCACGTTTTACTAGTGAAAGGAATAGAATAACTCCTCAAATAACTAACAGTCTCGTTATGATATCTACTTTTTATGTAGATGAATATTGTTTTAATTTAACAGACTTAATAAATCAACAGACTTGAGATATTAAAAAAAGCTTTAATGTAAAGAGGGCGATGGACAAAAAATCATATTTTCATAGAAAAAAATTAAATATTTCGTTATAATCACACAAAGTGCTTTTTGTAAAAAGTAAGCCTCAAAGGAATTTCGATCCTTTCTGTCCAAACAGGGTTTATCTCGGTCCTATTTGTTGATTGACGTTGTTTCTATCCATAATTAATATCAGTAGATAAGTATCTGATATTTCTAGATACATTTGAATATTTGCTAGTTTTATTTTACGCATTATTTTAAATGCAGCAGAGTCTATTTGGGAGTGAATCGACTCGTGCGCAGGTAGCCCGACATTCCGCCGCTTTGTTCGGTCTGGAGGGCCCCCCGCCCACACTCTTCCGGAACGCATCGCATACGCATCTAACTGTTCAACCCATTAACTCGAATATCATTGGGTGTTAATATTATGTGCCACAATCATTTGCATACGAAAAGGGATTATTGGTTTAACTTAACTAACTTGTTTTGTGGAAGTATTTCATGTAATACCATTTTTACAGCGCTATAATCATGTGTATGTTTATTTTATGCAGTCGTCGTGACATAATCTCCCCTTCGAAGCGTACCTCTGGTGCACTCAGCCACGTGGAAATTATGTCAACAATTTATGACTTAAAGATTTTAGATAAATGTTGCTTGTGGAATATACTTTCAATGCAACGGAATTATGCTTATACTTACTATCATTTAATTCGAGTTTCATAATATACCGTAACACAACTCTGGTAACATACCTACATACATAAAACTCACGCCTCTGTCCCACAGGTAACATATAAAAAGCATTAGTACGTAAAAGAATTATCGCAGTGACTGTCCAAAAAACGTAACAATTGTTGTTTCTTTTTGTGATTTTAATAAATAACAGGAGAATTTTTCTCCCCTGTAGCCCCATAAACATTACATAGTACCTAAAAGTGTACTATGCCCGTTGATGTACAATCTAAATCAATTTTGAACAGCATTAACAGTCGGTAACTACTCCCACTTCAAGATTTATTTGTAACAATGATGCGGGGGCACAAATTTATTGTTATGCGAAGACATAGATGAGGTAAGCTGTTTTACTAATTGTGTTTATTCCTCATTGTTACAGGTATGGTAGTGTCTCCTTCGCGGCGGTCGGAGGTAACGTTTTATGTATTTCCTAGCCAAATATGATATCACGTTACAACATACATTTTTATTGTACCAAAAACAACGTGTTATCCGCCGCACGTGTCACAATTTTGATACTGGCTGCAATAACGGGCTGCAATTTTCAGAGCGTATTTGGCTCGAGTGGAGCACACTATACAAGTAAATAAATGTGCTCGTCGCAGATGCTGGCTTGTTTAGTCTAACAGGCTTCTTGGCAAATAATAAGCTAAAAGCGAACCTGCAGGCTCTACCAAGTACCAAGTAGTATTAAGTGTTTACACCGCCACTACGGAGACCGGACCGTTCAATATATAGACAAAATACTGACATGTTCAACGGATGTTCGTAATATGGGGAAAATGAAAATTACTATAAGTCAAAGGTAGCCCAGCCCATAACAAAACTTAATGAACTTGGGCCTCTTCCACAACAGGGGAGGTTATTGCCATAATCTCCACGCTTGGAAAACGGGTTGGAGATCGTAATATTAATTGATAACGCTGCTGCCCATTTTCCAGCCCTACGGAGACTCTAGATATTTGTCTCGAGTCATTAGTCACCTTGTACGACACCCACGAGTGTAAGGGGTTGGTGCGATTCTACTCTGACGGACCCCACACGGCCTAAAACACAGATTAAAATTGGTAACTTCAAATTTTTCTGTAGCAAGATGATACTTATAGATAGCAATAAAATATGGCTGAGGAAGGTCTATGATCAGCAGTGGACCACCTGCGGCTGAAAAGAAGAGGAGAATAAAAATAACTGTGGAGTTTAATAAGATATACTATCTAACATTTGTACGAGGGGTGAACTCATCGAAACACTTTAGCAATAATTGTACTTCTACGATGCAACTACAATTGTGTTACGTTATGATGCGGTAAGGCGTGATGTGTGAATCTATGACTGTGACATCTGCGGTGTGAGCGGTCAACCCAGGCGAGTGCATAACGTCGCCCAGACGAAGCCGGCTATCGGCGTGTGCCCCCGCACTGCACTCCACAAACACGAGAGTGAAATCAAATTTTAAAGAGAAATCTCATTGCTATGGTATTAGCATAATGCACGAGCTTGTCATTCCAGCTTCGGGTAAGTACGCGCTATGAATTTCACTCAATCACGTTCGGCTTTCGGGAACGCATCGAACGTAATATCGCGCGGCGTAGATGTGAACACAGGTGCTTGCCGCCAGAGTATTTTGAGGCGATATTAAATTCACATTTGTGGAAATGTTAGATATCTAGGTAATACGCGGATCTGAGGGAGAATTTCGCCAAACTTGCTTTCTTGCTAGAGTTGTTTTGCGTTTCAGTGACAAGATTGTGGAGAGACTTTGAACATGCAAATATTCTCACTAGTGGAAGAGTTCTTTGTCGTCGTTTTAGATACAGAATCGTCAGGGTTTCTGTGAGACAGCTCCATAGAACCACTACTTAAAAATGTATTGTCAGCAAAGTCATTTGTGGAGCTTGGTTTTTCGGATTTCGTCCTAATTCGCCGAAGAGATCCTAGAAGTAGGCGCGGCTGTTCAAAAATTTATAACAATCGATGCAACTCGGCCCCGTATCCATCGAAGTGGTGGGCAAACATCAGACCTACGTCAAAACAAATTGATGTACAAAGACGTCGCACGTACGAGGGTCGGACGTGAAATGAGAGACCTACCTACCATTAGTAGGCGCTCCTTGTCAATCAAACGACTCACTAAATAAGTAAATACTTACAAATAGGTTGCGCAATTTTAGCGCCAGGTAGGCAGCTGTGCCAGCTTAGTATTTATATATGTACGGACCGACGGGCTTTATACCTACAACAGAATAATATGAAAGTTCATAGGTATCCATTTGCAAAAATGCACAAGTAAATGAAGTAAAACTTTGACAGTGAAAGTTTATTTGAAATAAATAAAGGAAGAGTTTACTTTAGCTTCTTATAAACTTAAAGCAAACAAAGTTTCCTCCACGTCCGCGTATTTATTCATTCGGGACTCCCATTGAATACACAGTGTTTACTGTGCTATTTCCTAAAATAAGTTAATTTTTTATTGACTATCGAAATATCGTTAAGTAACAGAATAATTTTATCAAGTAAACATTAAATTCTGGTGTGTTACCTCCAGTAAATTCTAATTAAACTCATCTCTTAAATCCTCGAGTTTAAATTGATGAAGTATAATACCGAACCAAAATAATTTATATGTATACCGTGCCCGAGCTGTATTCTCCGGGACAAACGATGTCTGTATTAAGTACGTATGGGGTCGTATTTGGGATGCTCATTTAGGTACACGGCTTGGGCGTGGTTCGCGGGTGCAATTTTTAGAATACATTGCCACATTGAACTAACGCGGACAACTTTATTGGATGGGATTTTGTTGCAGCTTTTTGCATAATGGTCTTAAGAATACGAGCTAAGCTAGTAGCAGGGTATTTAAACAGAACAATCTTTATTGTTATTTTAATCTTAATTTTTTACGACTAATTAGTAGTTCATTTGGTCAACGTCTGCCACGCAGAGTGCACGGGTTCGATTCCCGGCCGGGCAGAAATTGAAATGATAAATTTTAAATTGTGTTACGGGTCTGGGTGTTATATGTATAATAAGTATGTATTTAAAAAATATAAAACAAGTTTATTACTTTTCTGACACACATAACATAAGCTTTGCTTACTTTGGGGCTAGATGGCGCCATGTGAATTGTCCAAGCATGTTTGTTTATTATTTATATGTTTTTGTTTTCTTTTTTTTTGGTTTCTTTCAGAATTCATGCTCCCAACATATTCATCTCCATAAAATTCAGTAAAATGAATGTATCTAAAGGCATCCAAGGTTAGCATATTCTTCCCACACCCTCGACAACTTAAACTTAACCTCTCCAATTTAAAATTTGTCCAATAAAATTACTTTGTAGCGTTGCTTATCGTTATCTATAATTTTATGGGCGCTGAAACTACGCGGCGGAACTGTGCGCGTGGTATGTGTATGACAAGAGTATGGTATGAGGCTATGAGTCCTTTATGGGATGGTGGGTGTAAACACGTAATATGGGGGGACGTGTGCAGATTGCGGTCAGATAGCGGCCGGGATTATGAGAGGCTCGCGTGAGCCTGGACTGGATTTGACACGTGCGAAATGCTTCCTCGTAGCGGAGACGTGATAAACTAATATTCGATGTGACTAGTCAATTGGTAAAGAGTTGAAGAGTATCTTCGGTGCGGTATCTGGCTTCGCTGTGCTGGACTGTCTGCTTGCCTTTGTGTAGGTGATAGGAAATTTGCAAGGCTTCTTATGTGAAGTTATCAATGTTAAACTTGCTTTTAGTGAATATACCTTGTCTAACTACATAGTAGTTAGCTGGCTTTGGTGTTGTCATTGTAATACATATAGATTCTTACAAGTATTACTTGAAATTAAGCTTACTTACTTACGAATACAACTAACTAACGTACTTACAAGTATTACTTAAAAAAACCTAAATTGAAGTATGACTTAAAATTTTCGGCGTGAAACAAACAAAACGTGGGAGCAAAAAGATTGGAAAGTTTTAAAAAGTAAGTACATAATCGGCGTTCTAGAATTTTGCATCGAAAAACGTATTTCATTCACGCTACCTGACTTCATACCGCTATTAACAGTTTACATAAAGGCGAATGTTTACACAAGTCTTAGAAGAACCTACCTACTTAGGAACTTATCCAATTAGTTAATTAGTTGTTACAACACCAACTCGTTCCCACAAATATCATTACACTACGCTAACGTGATATTCTCGGCACATTTGCCATTTCGCAGCGCTTAACAAGCTTTCCCTAACCTTTGTCATAATCTCGTGTAGCTTTGCTAAAAACCGACGGTCTTTTAGTCCGCTATCGCACACAAAGGGGTAATTAGCTGGGAGTAGTTATTTAATTTTCTCTTCCGTTCAAATGGCATATTTTAATGACAGAATACGGCCCACTAGTTGGCCTATCGACGTTAAAAAGTTAAAGGCAATCGGCTGGCGCCTAGCGAGAGTTATTTCGACAGTGCTACACGACTTTGTATAAAGTACGGGGCGAAATTAAATTTCAACGATTTTATTGGCACCTGTTTCATGAATAAATTTGTAATATCCCGTTTTTTACTATTCCGTGCTCTGATCATGGTTCTTGTTTACAGTAAAGTGACCGGAGTCGTATTGAATGTAAATAATCATCGTGGCGTTGATGTACCGGTTGTGCTCTTGAGCCCGAGGGCCCGGGGTCCGGCTTGACCATGATCCAGGATTTTGGCAGATCAGATAATTACAGTGGAGCGACTGCCATTTGATTTCCGTGACTCTGTTAATACGGGAACCGGACCAGATTGGACCATGGTTATACATTCAGTCTCCTGAATGTGTTGGTTTTATGACGATGGTTTCACCGTAAGAGCATTAGTTAGCGTTTAACGAATGTCCATAACTTCGAAAAGACTTATTGATACATGGCCGCAGTGCGAATCGAGCCCGGTACCGCGTTAACGACTCGGATACCTTAACTATACAGCCACCGGCGCTAGCCTCGGTGTCGTGTTTATCAAAATCAGTTTAAAACGTAGTCCGCAAACAGATTCCACAAAGACTACATATTATCCACTCGCTATTTCAACCCAGATATATTTAGTCGCCCACGTAACTTCATAATTAAAAATGATCGAACTCGATCGGGCAATCAATTCGCAAGCTTTAGTAGCTGTATTCCGCTTTCCTATAAATAAATCACCTCCGATAGCCACCGACGGTCCGTCAGTTAAAATTGAAAGCGGTATGGACGCAATAGTTAATTGCGCCGACCATTCTGACCACAGCAGAGCGCAGGCTCGCCCACGCTAGCTGCCAGTGGCGCCAAATACCGGCCACCTAGCCTACCTAGCCGTATTTACACTGCACTGTACATTCCAAGCACTGAGATATTCAAATGCGATCCGGATCC
Source organism: Blastobasis adustella (assembly GCA_907269095.1). NCBI lineage: Eukaryota > Metazoa > Arthropoda > Insecta > Lepidoptera > Blastobasidae > Blastobasis > Blastobasis adustella. Next base: position 8,632,812 of record OU026123.1, on the reverse strand, counting down.
GATCACGATTCACTTATTCGCTTATCTAACACGCTCGTAGTTTTGTGATTATGATAGGTATAAGTCTATTCGATAGTGACGTAGAGGAAGTATAGTAGTGTTCAGGTAGGAGGACGAGCCATTGAGAGCGTCGGTTTAATGGTAATCGACTCGCAATGCGAGAGGTACCGGGTAAGAATCCTACTGCCGCCGTGTACTAATGACTCTGTTCTGAGTTATGTCATCATCACAGCCTATAACAGTCCTCTGCAGGACTTAAGGCCTCACCCACGGAAGGGGAGGTTATTGCCATAATCTCCACGCTTGGCAAGCGGGTTGGACATCGCAGTGTTATAAATATAACAATTAATAAGCTGCTGCTCATTTTCCGGCCTACGGAGACACTAGATCTTTTGCCCCGAAAACATTAGTCGCCTTGCACGACACCCACGAGTGTAAGGGGTTGGTGCTATTCACCAGTTACAGGTACAGTTTGAAATAATTGTTGTGCTGGCTATCTTATTGCACCGGAACACAAAATACACATTGTTATTTCGTGGGAGAAATAGATAAAGGGGTTGTGCCCACCCATCCAGGGGCCTGCTCTTGGTAGATTATACCACCGTTACTTCAGAACCCTCCACCAAGGAGGTTTAACTCTAACAGTGAAATTGATGTAGATATATCGCATCGAAAGGTCTAACTCTAATACCTGTAACCCAAGCAATCATCATCTGTCTGTCCCTCAGAAACAGGAAGGCTATATTTAACACCTGAAATGTTTGCACTTCCAATACGTGTTACTATTATGAGCTCACGGGTCGAGTTTTTAGCTCGATAACCAACATAAAAGATCGATAAAGAGGAAACCAGTCAGCAATAAAAGCTATTACCATATAGCAGCTAAAACTCACAGTATTGGATTGGCCCCGAATCAGTGTAACTAACTCAATACAGAAGGGTAGCGCAAGTTCAAATCTCATCTTTATTCAACAAAAAATAAAGACCTCAGTGAATAGAGATACAAAACTACCTTCACAATTCATGCGATCCGGATGAGAGTTGTTACAAATCGCAAAAAAGGCGAGCCCCGCTTTTCGAAAGCGATTTCTTGAAATGTTCCACAATACGCTCCATGGGTATTGTGCTGGGATCTGGGCGTTTCCTTTTCAGCCTACACAACCATTATTTATCTTTCTGTATTTCTTGTGGGGTTTTAAACCATTCTAAGGGAATCTTTTGCTCGTCCGCGTGTGGTGCTTTATTATAATTAAGTATGTTGGACTCAACATGGTTGGAGCGGACATAGAGCGAGTGCAGTTTGCGAAGAAATAACAAGACAATTTAGTGGCGCGGACGCTGTTCGTTTGCTATTCAGTCGCTGACTGTCGCTGTGCGTTCGCGGTTGTTGTGAAAATATTTTTAAAGTAAGGATCTATCATTAATCATCATCATATCAGCCAGAAGACGCCCACTGCTGGGCATAGGCCTCCCCCAGAGATCTCCACAAAGGCCGGTCCTGTGCTTTTCGCATCCAGCTGGTACCTGCGATCCTTACCAGGTCGTCAGTCCACCTTGTGGAAGGCCTACCCACGCTGCGTCTTCCGGCACGTGGCCGCCACTCGAGAACTTTACTGCCCCATCGGCCATCTGTTCTTCGAGCTATGTGCCCTGCCCACTGCCACTTCAGTCTAGCAATCCTTAGAGCTATGTCGGTGACCTTGGTTCGCTTGCGGATCTCCTCATTTCTGATTCGATCGCGCAAAGAGACTCCGAGCATAGCTCTTTCCATTGCCCTTTGGGTAACAGTGAGCTTTCTTATAAGGCCCACAGTGAGCGGCCACGTTTCAGTTCCGTATGTCATCACTGGCAACACACATTGGTCAAAGACCTTCGTTTTGAGACACTGCGGTAATTGGGACGAAAATATATGGCGTAGTATCATTAGTACTAAACTCAAAATTACATATGTATTTTTGATTGGGACAACTCTAAACGTGCAGCAATCGTGAGCCCGCACGTGAATTTAAGCACAATGTATTTGCAAATATCAATAGATCAGGGCCGAGAAAACCATATTTATTCATTTTTGTAAAACGACTATAACGACGTACTCCATATGTCATGGTCACAGAAAGGTTACTACATTGCATATGCCTAATTAGTTACAAAGTGTCATGCAAAGCTGAAGGTTTAAAATCTTCCATTAAAAATGGGCTTAGAAACTACCAAAAACAACAATTAAAATGGCATAACCCAAACTGAACAGTCCTTATCTGGGACGGCGCTCCGTCTCGGCTGCTGATTGCGTCGTGGGGGAGTAATGACTTAATACAATGCTTTCACGGAAATTGTATACCATTACAAAGCCACGACATGTCCCTACCCCGTCATTACTGCGTCATCAACTCAAATTTTAATCTAGAGGGTTCGTGCAGACCTTTACTCCGCAGTATTTATTTTCGTTTTATTGCTTTATTAAAGACGATCGAAGCGATCGTGCGATGGGCAGCACCTTCATTGTTTTATGATTTATTGCCGGTCAACACCTCAGGAAATTGCCAGGTTTTTTTCTCTATCCTAATGACTTCATGCCAAAAACACGGCGTTATTTATTAAGCCCGAGAAAGGAGAAACCTGCCTATAATTAAAATGGCATTTAATGGCAGTTACCGAAGTCACCCCAAGTGTGGCTCTAAGTACCCACCGCGACTCGTAAAAGGCCTTATAAAATAAACTTGAACCATTTCAACGGGCCGTACCCTTAAATCGGTCGACCGTGTAATTTTATGTCAAAATATCACCATAATCCGGCGGAAAACTGAATTGCCTGAAATATAAATAAGTTAGTAGAGTTTATTTTGATTATATTTTCTTGCGGGCTGGTTATTTACATAGTTTTGGGAAGTTGCGGATATTCGGGCGCATAATCGGCCGTCGAAGCACTCATGTTTATTTTCTGGGATAGAAACTGGGGCGACGCCGTAATACTCATGAGGACGCCGCAAGACACAGCTTCCGCCCAACTTCGGGGAAAGTGATTAACTTTATCTTTATTTAATCCACAATTAATATGAGTCTAAGCTGTGTTTGAACGCTCTAACTTAATTAAGGCAGTCAGTTTACCTTATCCAAGTATTGCAGCGTCAAAACGCTCGAAGTTGGAGAAGTTATCTCTAAAGTTCCGCAATCCACCTAGCTCGGAGGTCGAGCCATCTCTCTGCAAATGGCCCTCTAAGTAGCCCGAAGTCTCGGACCCACTACAAGTCCCCGAACGTTGTTATGAAAATCCCTTCTGCATAATGAGAAATAACGGCTGGTACGTCCTGCAGCGGTGCTCCAAGTTGACCGATTGCGGGCTCCGCTCGGATACGGCGGAATCGCCGGGTGCATGCGCGCCGCCGGCCCGCGGCCAAAATGAAACATTACAAACAAGTGCTGCCCAAACAGAAACGTTTTAAAATGCAATCTTTGCGGAAGCGAGAGATTAATGTTGGAAACGTTTAAACGCTCCACGGTGACAGTGCCAAAAATCCTTGTCTCCCGCGCCGTATGTTTGCGGTGGCAAAAAGGTTTTCCGTGGAGAATTTCCTTCATTAAAGCTGTGGAAATTAGCTTTAGTTTGTGGCACACTCGCAAGGGGGTGGGCTCACCGCATGCAAGTCATTATGCGGACGATCATTGAATTAATTACGTGGAGGGCGGTACGGGCGCGGAAGTGCCGAGCCGCGGGCTCGCGACCGTCCTCGCCGCGCCGCCCGCGCCGCCGGCGACGTCCAGATGCTCCTGACGAACAGAGGCTTCTCAATCTACTACATAAGCAGATTTTACAAAATCCAATTGCGGTTCCATTGCGGCTCTAGCGGCCATTACATTGTTATTAAAATCAAAACAGGTAAGTGAAACGAAACAACCCACAATTCACTTAACATTACTATCCTTTGCAAATAAATGTAACTCTACTAACTTATCCATAGATAGGAATGCAGTTTTATAGATCGCTTCGTATTCCGTGTTCACAAAATTTATGGCTACAGCGGATACAAAATTTTAAATATTATTCCCATTCCATGACATCGGCGATATTTTAACGTGCGGTACATTTGAATTTCAGGGAATAGCGTACGTAATAATTGTAAACCCGAAAGAAATACGTCAGAACGAATAACGAATGTAGGCAATCGAATTGTGTAAAATAAGCATCAACGGCGTCCGAACAAAATCGCGCTACTAAATGGGACTAGCCGGATGCGAGCTAGCACAGTGAAATTGCGAATTGATTGTCGTGATGCTAGCGGACTTTGCATGTTTAAGTGTAGATAAGAGGGCTGTAACATTCCCCCTTTGGGGCTGGGCGGGTAGGCGGGATCGGCGGACTTGGCGAATCGAATTAGGTCGGGTGCCCGATGGTATCTCGCTCGCTGCACCTAGGGCTACCAGCGTGCCCAGACCCGATCACCGTTGCCCGATATCAAACGACGTCAAATTAGATGGCAAACAGAGGAGTTCAGAATCGATTTGCGTGGAATACGAGTCGGCAAATCGTTTGTTGTACGCTCGAGCCGGAAGATTCCATTTTCCATTGGTGTCATAGGTTTTTTTTATAATTGAACTAATGCCTGGGAGACTAGACCAGAGCATGGTCAGCAGCGTTTTCTGATCAGTGTTTTTGACTCCAACAGTAACGGACTGTCCAACAGATGCATATTATTGACGATGACGGCCTCTGCACATCATCGTTAACAATCCGTATCTGTTTATGTAGAGCAATTGTCGTTTTTAGTTTATTATCAACTAAAAACGACGTATGTTCTAGAAAACTTTCTCACTAAACTTCTTCAGACAGCCCTAGCAGTTCGCCTGGCTCACCCTACGATAGAAGTAGTCTGAATATCAGATACGTCAGATTCATTTGCTTATAGGTTTCCACTTGAAAAAAGAAAGAAATATGTTTCTAGTAAATTAGTTTGCCTGTATTATTGGTAAGTGAACGAACAGGGTGCAAAGAAGAAATTATTAATTTCTTTTCTCATAAAGCTAAGGTGCTTGCGGCCTGCCTGTAGGTACCTATGCCTATGGATTTGCAATACCATTAACTAATGTTGGGGGTGATCTGGAATTCAGTCTAGCATCAGAAGTCATTTAACTGTACTAACCTAACCTAACGAACCATTTTACATAGGTGCCACGGCGCAACGAACGTTGACTATGGAAACAATAGGACACGGTGCTTTTTTTATAGTCAGTCACACTTAAGAGTGTGATAGGTAATGGGTGACGGCATCTCCCCTTTCTATGCATCCCGGATCCCGTGAACGTATTGCGTTTGTACCGTTACAGCAACGGTGCATAGCATTAAACGAAATTTTATTATATTCATAATCTTAATATGGCTACGAAATCTAAAATGAATTAGAAAATTAAAATGAATTAGATCTACAATGTTCCTGTACTTAACAAGTTTTCTAGCTTTCGATATTATCAAACTCTTCATATCACATAAACAAGATTTGAAACACGAAACCGATCCCATCGTTTATTATAATAATAATAAGTAAATGGATATAAATGTAAACTTAATTGAAGTCAGTGAATTAGATTAATTAATGTGGTGAGTACAATAATTGCTGGCGAGACCGATAACCAAGGTTAAGCGACTTTCGTAGAGTCCAGGAACTGGATGGGTGACCGTTTCGTACAGTGAGACTAGTCGAACTTCAGCACTGCAACGAGCTCATCACTCGTCAGGTGTGCGTAATAATACCGTTGGTGAAGCGAGGTTGACCAAGGTCAAATTAACCAGTGTCAGGGTCTTCCGGTGGGGACCCTGACACTGGTTAATTGAACAGTCTCGGGAGCCGATTGGCATACCGTGTTGTGTGACAGTTCATACAGCGCCATCTAGCCCCAAGGTAAGTATAGCTTGTGTTATGGGTGCCAGAGATCTGATAAACTTTTAAATACATACTTATTACACAAAGATTTACCCGGACCCGTAACAGAAACTAAAATTTATCACTTCAATTTCTGCCCGGCCGGGAATCAAATCCGAGATCTCTGCGTGGCTGACCGTGTTAAGCAACTGAACCATTCAGGTCGTCAACATGATACTAATATTATTAAGTTTGGAACAAGGCGTTAGCGAGCCGCGCGAGAGTTGCGCTGATATAATATTATGAAGATGTGCACATGACTGAGGGAGAGATACCGGGGAGACCTCATCATAATATACCTAAAATTGCGTGGAAGAAAGTTCCTCTGGAACCGCAAGCTAAGGGGCCACTTTAGTATTAATGTGTGAGGATAAACCCTTGGAAGGCCGAGCGAAGTCGACCAAGAGGGGAGGAAAGCGGACCCCGGACCCTTACGTGCCGGATTTAATGCCAAGATGATGATGATGAGGAGGATAAACCTTTCGATGGCAAGCGGAGCAATAATAGATGAGAAGGTGACGTAGATGGCTATTTGAGGCTATACATAGCTTACTGCCTTCTTATTTGCTTGGATCTACGGATCGTTTTTAAAAGTATTTTCCCGATTTCTTACAGCGTACCTTGATTTACAAGTAACCCGATATTTCGACGCAGTTGCATGCAGAATTGTCACGGGACGACTGGAGATCCGCGGGTGGTGCTAGCTAGCTACCTACAGATCGAACATAATAACCCTCTTTCTAACAAGTTGTCTGCTACTAATGGAAATCGAACTCACTTTACAGTCACGGCACTCTACACTCGATTAGTGTAATAACTCATTCCTTTAGTTTTAGTACTGGATTTAGAGAGACAATCACTGGTATCCGAGTATTCGATAAACTAAAATCTAGGGATCGTATCTACGTCTCGGAATGTTATTGTGGTATAGTTTCCTAATGGTATAGTTTAAAATAAATTCTCATCTAAGCACAAAAAAGTAGCTAAATATGTTTTATATGCCAAACCAACAAACAAACATATTCGGAAGCTAAACGCGAACACTAAAACAACTGAACCTTCGATTCACAGTCGTAGCCTAAGCTGCACGTAACTGCTCTCTTAAACTTCTATGCTAATGTGAATGTAAAATTACTGGGCGATTAAGCTACATGCGATTAAGACTGGATAATTTTACAGTCTCAGCCTCTGGTGCTCGGGACCATGTCATGCCCATTAACATTTTACTACATGTTAATTAACGCTAGGGTGATTGGTTTCAATAATGTGACAAGGTATTAGCGACGAGTTCTTATTGATAAAGGAAGTTTAATGGACAGATAGCGAGCTGAACATATTCTGATATTGGTCAACCTTGGAGAGCGTAAATTGATGTAGGGGTGTGGGTCAATGACCCCCCTATAAGATACCTACTCGTGTAGGAATTTCCTTTTCCGGTTTGCCTAAACTTTGCCTATAAATAAAACTATGATATTGAAAATTAACTGGTCATGTCACAATATGCCCGTACCTACTTTAACACGTTTTACTGTTCACAGTTAATGCAGTATCTGTGCTATAGACACAAGTGACATGTTTGCAAGCGCGAAAGCAGCGTGGCAGTAAGTCAAAACGAGAATTTAATTAACAACTAGTGCACGTAAATAACATATTAGTCAAACTAGCAACTAGAATACTAAAAACGGTACAACAGGCTTGCTAAATTCGAAATTAATAGCTTCCACTATAGAAGTAGTAGGTAATACATATCTTTGGAGCAACCATGTATCTTAAAATATCATTTCGATGCTTTATATTTTGGAAGTTTTTCTCGATACCTACTCTAAAAAATTAAAACCAAACTTCGTTAGGTTTGATTAAAAAATAGGCAAACAGCCGCCACGAACCTGCCTCCGGCATTGATTTCACGAACTACGCGGCGTTGCTCTATTTTGCTTATCACAAATAACGAGATTCAGTTGCGGCTTCGTCGTGGCCCTCCAAGTCTGTATAATTGACGTTACATTTCAAAACTCGGGCAGGATCCGCGAGGGCTTTCGACGGGCCAAATGAAGCCCCTGTCTGCTAGGCCGCCGCTAATGACCGAAAATACGGCCAGTTTTTCGGCCGCCCAATTTTCCCGCCGTTCGGAAATCCTCCTACGCTACCTATGTTTTTAATAGAAATACGTGCCCTGGAAATAACGCCATATGAACAGCACGCTATCCATCATCGTTTTAATAAACAGAATATCCATTGTGTCCCTAATTTAAAAACAGAATCTAAAAATGTCAGTGCCTTATGAGATGTTTTAGCGGGCTTTGCCTTTGCTTTAATAAGATTAGCCGGTGTTGTTAGATTTAATAAGTATTCAGAAGTCTTTTATCAACAAAACATAGTCTCTGTAGAAAGACTGAAATACGCCTCCATTTCTGCTTGCTGTAAGAGCAAGCAGAAATAACATAATACAGTATACAAGTTATCACGGGACGACACAGCCACCCTGCACGATAGTCACTTACAGTTTGACCGGTAAACTAAGGCACACCGTAAAACTTGCCCCATTCAACGATCCACGGCAGGAGTGCTCATAACAGAAGCGGTTCCATGACGATGAATTAGTACCGACCTCATTAACCCATATAAGCCACCGCCACCGCCGCGTTTAGATCACTATGGCATTAAGAATTAAATGAATTACCCTCCCGACGAAGCGCTGAGTTAGAGCGGCGAAGTACCCCCGTAATGTACCCGATAGAGTCTGCTTGGTTGGGGTTGCCGATTTACTAGGTGGCTTTTTGAAAACTGCTTTGTTGTAATGGAAATTAAAACCTTTTATGTTTCGAAAATAATCAGATTTAAAAAACAGAGCGATTTTGCTAAATTAGTTAACGCCTAGGCAGACCCCGCGCCCTCATGTGCCGCGCGAGAGCGCCACCGGGACATGACGCCGAGATGATGATGATGAGTTAACGCCTAGGCCGACTGCTCGCATCTCTTGATGTGAGAAAATTTTACTACAGGCCGCCACACTGACCTACGTAGTTCGTTCACGCAAAAGTACGATTTTTTTCTAGTATCCACCGGTATCCTCTGGCTATTTCCTTAGCCGTAGGCATATGGTGTAACTTAAAATCTATGCATCAACAAAAAGCCGCCGTTCAAATACGGACCGCTACCCAATTGGGCTTCACAGGTATACGGCTCAGCATCCCAATTATAGCACTTCCTGTATAATTCACAAACCCCAGACAGCTCAAAGCCGATGACGAGGACGCTTCGCTTATGCATTCTTTATTCGAGGCTGCAGTGGCGTTGATTAACATGCTGTTCTAATGGCATCTCTAGTCTCCGCTAATGTGCATGGAGCCAGCTTCGTTCGGAAGCTGTAAAGTGCACACGTTACGCGAGTTAAGAGTGGGTACAGCCGGCATAATCGGGGTAGGGTAAAAATAAATCAGTGGCTAGAGTTTTCTTTATAATAATCGAATAAGCGGGTCACTGGTAAGTGGTCACTGCCGCCCATGGACATTTGCAACAAGTAGGGTCACGAATGCGTTGCCGACTTTTGAGAAAGGTAGGCTTGTTTCTTGTCGTACCGGCTCGGCAATATAAGTTTACCATCACTCCGCACCCAGATACTACATGTGATCTTTACCGGGGGTCTAAAAAGGCCACATTATCGGTTAAATTATGATTCATGTTACAGTAACACAGATTTATGTGATCCAGTGGCCTATGCTGGAACTAAGTGACGCCAGTTTTAATTGTTATGTCAATGTCAACAACAGCAAAGCAGCTGGGCTGACTACTAAAACTTATTACAGCCTATTACTAAAACTTGTGCTTAATACTAAAACCCTGTAGGAAACCAAGATGTTTAGTAGTTGAAAATATTTATTTCCCTTGTAAAGAACACCTACAGTAAATATGCACTAAAATAGACATAAGTACAAACCTTTTACAACCATTAGTGTTATTTTCCTTTTCCGTCCATCCTTCCAATCCTTTACAAAAAAGAAGTTTCTTGCTGCATTTTATCTTTCTGCTAATCTTTTTGCACAACTACTCGCGACTGTGGGAGCTCGGAGACGCCTCGATATGTCGCTGCCGACTGTACTGATAAATACACTAATAAATTATTCAATTAAGCACTGAGACACCCTAGGTGATATTGGAATACCTTCGCATACAATGTCTCAGTGCTCGTGTTTTATAACTGGGGTGTATTGAGGTGGTTATGCTTTTTTGTAGCCTGAATTATGAATTATTCATAAAGAATTAGCAATGTTGCTGTATTCTATTATAGCCATATGATGTACAAAAATTAAACAGGGAAACTTTCAAAGTAAGTAATATAAGTTCTAATCCGACTAATTAGCTCTTGACTCCTTTGATAGTAATAGTAACTTTGCGTGGTTTTACTGAGTAACGTGGATCCGGCGCGACTTCGTTTGCATAGCGTCCTACCGTACCCTATACCTACCCAACACCTAACCTACACCTACCTACATCTACTTTACGTTAACCCTGCACCTACTTTACCCCTACCTACCCCTTTTTTCTTGTTTGTTTTTCTTGATAAAACTTCCTTTAGAATCACTATCTATTGTCGAAAACCGCGTTAAAAACTCTTACGCAGTTTAAAAGATCTAAGCGTACATCAAACATAGGCTGTAGGGACAGACAGCGGGAAGCGACGTTGCTTCATACTATTTATAGATTCCATACCCACCCATTTCCGAAGCACGAATATATGGGCAAAATACTCTCTTCCCACTTCATAGCTAAAATTAGTATAGTTAGGAATAAAATTGCCCACTCTGAAAGCATATAAATACGACGAAGATTGGAGTACTTATATAATTTACATGCAAACTACGTTCCAATTTAAAACGCCATAAATAGCCCTAATAGAAAACGCTGATTATGGCATTTGCTCTAAAAAAATATCGCCTCTAACATCACCCTTGGTTCTAATCTTCCCCACCGTACACAGGACACCATAAGGAGTTTAATATCACAAAAAATTATATGCAAACGAAGTGATAATTCCCTGAATCCATACCTGTTTCCATCTTCATCAAGCTGTTAGGAATTTCTCGAGTGCCCTGCAAATATGTGAGTAAACGATTTCGCTAAGTAGTTCGCACTATATCAAGCGAAAAGGACTTCTTCCAGACCGGTTGTTAATTGAGCTGTTTTAATATTTAACGGTTGCATGTGCAATAAATGCGCACGGCTTATAATTACTTAACGCGTGCAAGTTAAAGAATAAAAATATAATCGCACGTCTGAAAGGACCGATTAATATGGTGATTCCGTCGCAAAGGCCTTAGTATGACCGTAAATTATAGCCATAAAAATGTGCGTAGGTCGTACCTAATTATAACTTCATAATTTCCTCCCAAATCATTATCAATCATTCGAAGTATCGATTCGTTTCTTCAATTACTTAGCAAATTAATGGTAACTTTCAGAAGTAGCCTAATTAGAATTTTGTCGTTTCTTTGTATGGAAACCAAGAGATACAAAAATCAACAAACATTGTGTTCAAAGTGGGAACGTTACTACGACTAAAGGATATAATATTTTTAATTGCGTCTATTTTGTACAAATAAATTGAAAAGGATAACAGGATGTGTGGTGTTTATCAGCAAATGTTTTTGCTCGGTTTGATCTACCTTGATGCTAAATATCTTTAAAATAGGAACAGTGTAGGGATTATGAAATGGTAATAAAACACACTTTTAATTATAGGTATGTGTAAGTACAGTTTTGAATCTAACGACGAATATGTACCTACATAGTATTATAGGTTATTAATTTTACACAGATAATCACCCACTGTTTGTTTATTCTCAAATGTTTTAATATTCAATCCGATAGTTTAATGATTCTGAGGCGACAAGATTTTCGTAGCTTTTCGTGCACCACACAATACTGCCACTAATTACACTAGGGCTGCGAGGTTTGTGGTGAATAACCAGCGTCGGGAGAGCCGCACTAACCACCCCCAAGAGCGCCAATTGTGTAACGCAAGAAGCAGAACTTGAACTATATGGAGGTCAACTGTAAATGGTTATGTTATGCCTGTAAAATAGTGATGGTGCGTGCCGAGTGCGACTGTGGAGACCCATAAATATCAGCAGCTTATAATTAGAGGAACGAAGCCTTTTATATGCGTGCCTTTTATTGGAGCAATTCGCTAGTTATTACATAAAGGGCGAAAGTGATCGAAGCATTACTAAATCTATTAGCGATTCTGGATTATCGACTTTTTTGTAATTTTGATATTTTTCTGTGTCCACTGGGTCATTTGCCAATGACTCTTTCCTAAGTTATGTACAGTAGTTAGTTGAATTCTAACCGATGCTCCGATGTTAGTTGGATTAGAACCGATTTATTTTAAGTATATTTAGTTACTGACGTGACTCAATCAATAAATAATAACGAACTACAGTGAAAATAAAACACCTTAGCATAGCAACTTATGCGCTCATTAAGGTAATTTACCTCTTAGCTTAGTTTCTGGAACGCGACGCGGAGGCCGTAAAAAGCAACTCAGATGTTTCCGCTAAATAACACGTCCTCGAGAACACCGGCAGCGGGCAAAGTTGATAAATGGAATCAATTCCCCGAACCGATCCAGAAACGTATTGCAAGAAAAATCCTCGGGTACCTCGGATCGTCGATAAATAAAAACCGATTTTAATAAAAGCGGCTCGCGTCCGACTAGAAGCGGGATCCGGCGGCATATTGCATCCGTACCTAGTGTATAAATTCGCTAATACGCCTGAACGGGCGCGATAGAGCCTAAAATCGCACAAGTTATTTTAGTGCCGGAATAATTCTTCGGATTTTTGACAGCGCAATCGAAGTTTGCCGCCGAGCGGGCGCCGCGCGTGCTCTAATTAAGCGCCCCGCGGGTCGCTATTGGCTCCACTCATGCACCGCCGCCTATCGCTGCGATCCCATAATAATCAAATATACTATTAGCCGTGTTATATAGTGCGCTAGGTACAATGCATTGTAATTGGTTAAATTTTAGGCAAACTAATCTACAATCTAGTTTGTGATGCATTTAGTTCAAAAGTGTGTTAAATAATTTCGATGTTCTTGTTCGATGTTGCAACTTAGGTTACAAGGTAAGCGCAGACATAGACCTGGGCCTATGTCTATGCTCTAATTTAGCGCCCTCGGGTCGCTATTGGCTCCACTCATGCACCACTGCCTATCACTGCGATCCCATAATAGTCAAAAATACTATTAGCCGTGTTATATAGTGCGCTAGATACAATGCATTGTAATTGGTTAAATTTTAGGCAAACTAATCTACAATCTAGTTTGTGTTGCATTTAGTTCAAAAGTGTGTTAAATAATTTCGATGTTCTTGTTCGATGTTGCAACTTAGGTTACAAGGTAAGCGCAGACTTAGACCTGGGCCTATGTCTATGCTCTAATGTAGCGCCCTCGGGTCGCTATTGGCTCCACTCATGCACCACTGCCTATCGCTGCGATCCCATAATAGTCAAATATACTATTAGCCGTGTTGTATAGCTTACGATGCGCTAGATACAATGCATTGTTATAGGTTAAATTAAAGGCAAGCTAATCTACAAGCTTGTGTTGCAATTAGTTCCAAAGTGTTAAATAATTTTTCGATTTTGTAACCTAAGCCTACACAGACTTAGAGCCTATGTCAATGCTTACGTCCCTAGCGTTGAGCAGGTTGGTTGACAAGGGTTGACCTTGGTCACTAAGCTTAGGTGCAGATCTAAGTCTACGCTAAAGTTACAACCAACTCAGGGTCTCGAACGTTGACGAATGTATGGAATAGCGAATATCATGAAAGGCAGTTGCATTGAATTCTTATTGTGTAGAATCGCAAATAGGATGAAACGCGTTTGTGAACAATATAATACTGTGTGGAATAGATCATGTGGTCAATAGCAGTTATGCGGAATTCAAATTGTGTAAAATCGCAAATAGTAAGAAAAGCGATCGTCAAGATCATCGAGAAATTCGTGTTAAACAATACTTATTAAAGACTGTTGGTGCTGTCATTCTACGGAAGTGTCTAGTTAGACTACGTTCAACCACCACAGCAAATGTTGGTAAGATAATAACCCTAATCATGTCTGACGAAGTGGAAAGGTCTCTAACCTGTATGAAGAATCTGCAAGGAAATTCCGATATCAGGAAAGAGGTCCTACAGGAGGCTTTAGAAGGGATGGATTGATATCGCTAAGTCAATGGCTTACGACGTGAGTATAGATTTTGAAGACCGAACAAAGTGGAGAAGAAAAAGTAGAAAATGGAACCTGCAGAAGCAGGGATTGACCTTTAAGAAAATGATGACATCTGTATATTGAAGAACTGTCTACTAAAAATTACTAAAATAGTAAGCATATTAGTAGGTTCTATACAGAAACGTATCCTATGTTTGAAACACAACTAAAAGTCATATTTGAAAGCTGCAATTATAAAATTCAACTACCATAAAACACTCTGTACGCTATCATAGTTTGCAAGCTTGAAAATAAAATCTATTTTACAAGCTTTTATTTACTTTCACACGTCATATGTTTGGTCATAATTAAATCTTTCAAGTTAAATTTTATCCATTTCGCGGTTTACGACTGAGCTGAAATTTTGCATAGTTGATTTGCGTTTTATTAGTTTTGATCTTTTTGAGATTTGGTGACCACATCTTCATTTGTCTCTTTCTATTATGACTAGTTCCGGATTCAACAACTTCTTTTTTAGGCCACTTCTTCTTTTAACCACTTTTTTATTTGACTAGTTCAAGTACGGTGGGCATACTTATAAACATATTATGTGACTGGCTGCGAGCAAACATTTTGCCCTTGGTAGGTACTCTGACAGATAAAGCTTGCTACAAAAATATTTTTCATTTGAGAACTTCATTATAATTCGGGAAAATGAATCACTCATTCCGCTCGCACCGTTCCCATGTCGATTGATTGACTAACCCCAAATCCCTCGCAAATGAACAGACAAAATACCTCGGCGCCGAGATCGGAGTTTCAAAAACGAAACCGAATGAATCCCCTATCGGTGATCCGAGAGATTACTCAACAAATCGTTTACATAAAGAGGGCGATTTCGGTAATTCCGTAGAATTTGCGTTCGTGCACAATCAGCTGAAAAGGAATGAAGTTTTTATCGCCTGTCCGAGGGCCGTGTACGGGCTGATTGTAACGAGCTCATTGGAAATTCAAATGCGGCTGGACCTGGCCCGAGCCGCACCCTGCAATCAATAATATTGCTCGTACGCGGCTTCCTGAAGCACGGTGCCCGCCAAGGCGTAGCCGCGCCCGCGTCACGAAATTATGGCAATTTTAGCAATTTGCATGTGAGCCTGCCGCTGCGGGTGCCGCGGGAGGCTGTAAACACAGGGCAGCCTTGGCACGTAGACAGCGATCTGGCTAGCCATTTATTACAGGCTATAGGCGATATGTTCCCAAGCGTTGGTGTTCTCAAGCATCAACTACGTATAATATAATACAGGATCAAATTTCTCGTTTCAGAAATAGAAGAGAAAGGAAAGTAGGTACTCCTTTAAAACCCTAACACCATTTACCCGTTGCTTGTACCAGAAACAATAAATTTACTTTAAAACTATTATACTTTATAACTATAGCAGAATATTTCAAATTCAATTTCTTGAATTATTAATATTGCATATTTAAAAGTATGAAACCAATTTTATGCAGATAGCTTCCCCAGCGTAAAGAGTGATTTCCATAGTTCGACTACGTAATGAGAGCACATAGCGGATGTCCATACAAATTATCGCAGTCCAGTCCGCAGACTCGATTTTAAACTAGGACTCGAAAAAGAAAAAAAAATATTCCCTCCCTGGTGTCCCGACGATCGCATTCGTGTAGTGGATGCGAAGAAAATTGCACTAACTAATGATCGTATCGTTGGTTGAATACAAATTTAAGTCTTTTCAGCGGCAGTGGCGTATTAGGGCCGCGTTCGACTGGGCAAATTGAATCGGCTTTATGATTTATAGCAAGACTTGGCTGTATTACGGTCAGCTCCCGGATCGCACGTGAGTTGAAACCGAACACCTTGGCTTGCCATTGCGCTAACTTCGTCAATTATTTACTTGCCGCTGAGTGCCGTTACCGGGTTTGGCGGATTCAAACGTTGCTGCCTAATACCACGAAATTGCTATTCTAGTATTATAATTGACGATTCTGAGGTATTGAAGCAACAGCTATTAGGATGTTATGTTATCATTATAAGCTGCTAATGATCTAGGTACTTAGCAGGACTTCCATTGACATACATTTAACTTAATCGAGTTTAAATGAAGTCTATATTGCATTATGAGTAGACAGGAAACTACAAATAAGACTATTGTGGTTCCGTGAACTTCATAGAGTTTGAAGGTGTAGTAGGTGCGTGGTTATCGATAAAGTAGAACTTCCTAAGATATCCTCGCAGAGCTCTATGACAGTGACAAGTTGCACATCGCCTACGATGAGTATTTAAGAATCTTTAGAAGGCTTTTACATGATTTCTAGGAAGACTGGCGAAGTAGAACATATTCTGAGAGCTAACTATTCTAATCTAACATCACCAAGGTAAAATGCGCATAAAATTATGGATGTCAATATTCCATGCCCTAGAAATGTAGTCGCGTAACACTACATTTCAAAAGTAATCTCTCCCAGACCGTCTCCAAGCAAAGCTGAAACTTCTGAGCCCTATCTGAGAGTTTAAAAGTCATATTTAGCTAATTACAGAGCGGAGTGCGGTTGCGGCGAGACCAGAGTTGCGGGAATACTTTAGCCGGGATATTGTTCAAAATAGTTACTTAATTAGTAAAACCAATTGAAGTATCAAATTTCAATATTTTCTCTATTTTAATTTCTGTCTACGACTGGAGCTTTGGCATTGTAAGAGTTCTTTCGTGGAATTAATTTGAACAAAATGTTGAAGATCTGTAATAAAATTTCGTTTTTGTTATTGTTCACTGACATAATGCCACTTAAAAGTTATTTTATTAATTTATTAAGTCCCACTTTATTAGAATTGTTACTATTATCTATATTATTAAATAATATGAAATATTCATTAAACTGAATATTATGGTGATTCCTAGTTTTTTTGAGAAACAAGTGTCGTGAGGTTCAACATCTATCTATTATATTTCCTAAAAGTTAATGTCCTTATTTTTATTGTGGTTAGCATTAGTCCTAATTACCGATTGTCCTAATATTTCATGTCGTAATTTCGTTACTCCTAATGTTCATTGTACTAATTTTTTTACCCTAATATCAAGTTCGAATGTCATTCATCCAAATCGTTCAAAGGCCTAATATTTTATTATCCAAATACTAAATAAATCAAAGTGCCTTGAAAAAATTGGTTAGCAAATTATACAACTATATTTTAGATCATTATTGGCGCCAGTTTGTAAAATGTCACTCGGTTTTTTTTTATATTTGGTTCCTCTGTATCGTAACGACGTTTTTGATAGATTTGGTTTTGTAGCAATTTTCAAATAAAATAAATAGCACGGTTTGGTTGTAATACACATCCAGTATAGTCAAATTATTTAAACTACAGAGGATAATTTTAACTTTTGATTAATATTAAGATTAATTATTTTTCGGAGGATCGATATTAGGAGATTCATACTTTAGGACCAAGAAATATAGGACTTAGAAATATTAGGACAACAAAATTGAGGAAAATCATGTTAGCACAATAACTACAAACATTAGAACATAAGGCTCCAGTTCAATATACAGCATTGTTTGTAAATAAATCATCGTAAATGGGCTAAGGATTTTCTTTTTAAACATGAAAAGCCTAATTAGTGCTTGGAGCCTTTATTTGGGGATAATACAACCCGTATGAACTAGTGAACTCACTGACAGTACTACAAACTATGAAGGGAATAATAAAACACAGAACACAGAAAATTAGGGTGTAGTACTTCCACAAGGTGGACTGACGACCTGGTAAGGATCGCAGGTACCAGCTGGATGCGGAAAACACAGGACCGGCCTTTGTGGAGATCTCTGGGGGAGGCCTATGCCCAGCAGTGGGCGTCTTATGGCTGATATGATGATGATGATGATGACAGAAAATTATCATTATAATATAATATATAATAGCGAGCCGCCTCGGCTTCTTGACGTTTTTCTATTATAATATGCGTGTATTATACATAATATGAACCTTCTGGAAAGAAATCTAAATAATAGTTAAAACCGCTTCAAAACCTGTTGCGTGGTTTAGGAGAAGTTAGCGGATATACAGAAAGACAGACAGACGTGGAAAGCGGCACTATTTTATATACCCAAGGAAAATAATTACATGAAAGGAGACTGTTTTCTTTCATTAATAGATAAAAATAGAAAATTTCAACATAAACATCTAATGACTTTTGGTTAATGAAAAGATTAAATCGATATCGCTACGGAGCTAGTTAAAATACCGCAACTTGTTAATGGCTAAGAAAGTAGTGGCGAACTTTTTAATAAAATGGTTTCACGTGGCACTTTACTCAATGCGCCATTTAAAACTACGTCCAGGCTAGGCACTAAAAAGTTACTATACACTGCCAGCTATACACCTACGTAGTGGACTGAGCTCGAAACTTCAGTGCAAATTTATAACGAGGTCAGGATATTAGGTGAGATTAGGTTTCCTTTCCATGGCTAACCAGGAATATTTCAGGCACCTCCGCTTCAAATTTCATCAGAACTTACCTGTTTATTTTATTACTGTATTTAAATTACTGTTAAGGTGAGGCCTGTAACGAAAGCAATAAATTAAAATAATTATTCCTTAGGGTACCTGCAGTTACCATTTTAGTGGTCCTAGAGTTTCGGATCTTGGAGAATTAATAATTTAAAATTACAATAAAACTGTGGATGAATATTTTTTGTACGAGCTACTAAAATAAATTTAAGAGTTTTTGAGTGAAGTCTGTCTACTCGTGCTAAGGCTAGTTGGCTTAAGGCTTAGTAATATCTCACAAAAAATGTGATAATGTAGCCTATGTTGCAGATTTAGGACATTAATTGACAAATCCTATAAATTGGAAAAGTTTTCTGCTAAAACCCAGTGAAATGAGCAGACCTTGGCAAAAGCCGAAATGAATCGCTAGGACGACGATGACGAATAAGTTTTTTTAATTATTAAAATTTATGTAATTGAAGTTTTCGTTTGAGCGCACCCTTATGGACTTGATTTCGGTTTTGGAAACAGTCTTTGTTTCATGAAGCGAGTTTGCTCCACTAATAACCACGAAACCAATTTCGGTCATCATCCATCGCCGCCGTTCGTATTACCGGGATCCTTGTTCAAATAAGCGATTGTCGTTCCAAGTCCTCCGATACAGATACCGCTGCTATCTAAACATTGACAAAAGGGCTTAAACGAGATTGCTGTCGGCCCCCTCGTTACAGACAGACTTAATAAATTGATTTAAGATAAACATTGCCCCGCGAGGACCCTCGCGGCCGGTGGGAAAGTCGACACATGACATTCCGGCGATTGCCAGCCAAAGTGCTCACATTTGCAAGGTACAGGTATGGAGTCGATAAATGGAAGCCGACACTTTTGTTGAAAGCTGGTACTGTTTTTTTTTTTATATTTATGTCAGATTTTTTTGTAATTGAAATGTAATATATTGTGTTTCTTTATTCTTTTATCATTCCTTCAACGTACCATAATCATTTATTACTAGACTTCAGCCTCAAAGTTAAAGCCTCAAAGCCTGATAATTAATCAGAAGTGTTTTAGACAGTTTCTGGTTTACTGAAGATGGTTAGACCGAGATAGAAAGTGAATTAACGTTTCTCAAAGTGGTAACTTTGAGGTAACCTTCGGAAAATAATAAAATATACTAGCTTTTGACTTTTTCCGTCGTACAGACATCGACTGAAAGATAATGTAGGTAATCTAATATTTGTATTAGAATGCCGTGTGGTGTCCGGCAGAGAATAATAGCACAAACTCCTGACACTCGTGGGTACACAAGACGACTATTGTTTTCGAGGCAAAAGTTCTGAGGTCTTCGTAAGCAGGAAAATGGACAGCAGCAGCGTTTCCCATTTTTATGTTTACATTACAACACTGCTATCTCCATCCCGCCTGTCAGGCGTAGAGATCATGGAAATAACCTCTTCTCTTAAAGCCCTACTAGTAGAGAGGCCCTACATTCTGCTGTGGACTGTTATGGGCTGTGATGATGATGATTATTAGAATACCAAACTCCAAACAATCTCTTTTAAATGAATGATTTAAAGTAATTATTTAAATGTATTTAGTCATGTCCATACCACAATAATAGACCGCAAACTGTTGCCACCAATTAAACTAAAATGAGCCTTTTACTACCGCACACCACCATTCCACCTAAAGCATTCCAGTGTTGTTATAACCGCTGCAATCAGCCACGTAGTCAATTTGCGTAGCCTGCTACGGTTAATGTACGTAACGACATAAGGTACAACACGTGAGCAGCTGGTTGTAGTATCGATAGCAGTTTGACCCGGTTGCTTAGCGCCCGGAGCTTATTGCGGTGCTCTTACAAGTGTCTAGGGAAACTGTGAGCTGTTATTACACGAAAATTTATGAGCTGAATTGCCTTGCTAAGTTCCAAGTTTGCAGTAAACAACAATACAGAACTTGGCCAATGTTTGGGCGGCAGTGCCGACCTAATGTGAAGGGGAAAGCGGAAAGAAATCCCGTCTTGAAAAATTTGTGTTGCGCCATGTTATGAGACTTTATTCGCTGCTTCCTGCAACTTTTACGCTTCGTCTTAATGTTTTATATCGTAATATTATTTCGGGAGTTCCCAAGTTGACGGTTAAATGTGAATCTCTGAGAAATGATGGGAACTTATATGTTCTCCACCTAGCGTTTGTAGCTTGCCAGATAAGTAGTGCTAGCATTAAGGTACCAACAATATTTTATTTTGTTCTCTTCGCTATATTTCATTGTAATTTTCGTACTTTAAGAGTTTGAATCGTCGTTAGTTTCTTATAGCGAGTGTGTGAAATTAATATTGAATTTTAAATTCAGTTACGAATTGCCACATATTATTTTGCCATTTTGACGTTCCCGTTTCGACCTGTAACGTTTTAGCGAAATTAACAAGGTAATGGGCGTACGTTAATAGCTGTTCTTTAAAGTAAACTTCTACCCAACAACCAGCCAAAGTATAACAGAGCACGCTATAAAATAATTAGTATACTGTAGGTACTCTCGCGGGTCGTTCACGCGACAACTTACAATTTCCCTTGTCAGTTGTATGTAGTATTAGCTTGAGGTTTACGGTTGCCATACCGTCCACACATGCAGCTTCATTACGCCTATGATGGATAGCTGAGCTGGAGTGGAGCGGGGGCAGGCGCCTCGCTAGATCATTACTGATATGCCAATGGCGCCTGCGGTTCGAAAACGCCTTCTGCCCGTTATTAATTGCCGCCAGAACAAAAGCAAATGACTCGGTAGAGGTGATCGTGCGAGCGAGGGTCGACGTTATCCATTCAGCCTGCAGACGTCCGCGCGAAAGAGAAATGTTCATTCACGATAGGAGAATTTATGACTTTGATTTACGCGGGAGTTTTCACGTGGATCTGGAGTTCCACTATAAATAGAGAAGGGTCGCCGCTTGACGTTTCGGGACGGTTCGTTATTATTGTATGTTCGAGCAACTGTCGCTATTCAGCCTTCATCGGCCGTGCCGAATTGATATGGGAAACGGAAACACTCATATTTACATATTGACTCTATTGGGCCGCTCCCGTATCCTCAAATTGTATCCACTATTCGAAACCTTAAATTTCCATTTGAATACCGCCGAATAACCTGTGTATTTTAAGGAGGCGTTTGAGACTAAGTTCGTTAATTTTCTGCTTCATTTGGATTGGGATTAAGCTGTTACCTCCGATTAAGGGATCTTATTATTTGATTAGACTCTGCGCCTGAGCGAGTGGCTTGTTTTCTAATTAGGCAGAAATTTAGAAGAATCAACGTTTTTGGTAGTATTTACGGAGTTCGTAATTATCGTCATTACATTAAATCGCTTCTGTAGATATCTTCCGAGCACAATCATTTTGAGCCAATAAATCATTGGAAAATTTAAGGGTGCCTCCAAGTCTCGCATTTGCGCAGTTGCAGCAACGGCTCGCTCGCTGTTCGCGCGATGTGAGCTTGTGTTCGTACGATAAAATGCAACGCGCAGCTCGCGTGCAGTTGCAACTGCGCATTCAGTGCGCTTTCGCAAGATCTGGACGCACCCTAAAAGGTACGTTACAATATTTTCATTCCCGCTTTCCCGTAGGTAGTTGCCAAGGCGAATTGAGCAAAAAAAGCACAGTATGCATTAAACAGTAAAGTTTAAATATAACATTCGCGGCTACATTGTTTGGTTGGTGGCTGCGGCCGCAGTTAGGTAGTTTTATCTCGCACAATTTCAATTTTTCATCTGCAGCTGTCAGCGCTCGGCGGCGGCAGATAAGTAACGTTCGCGCTCGCGCCGCGTCCCGGCACAAAAGTTTGTTGGTCGACAGTTTGTTCGCTCCACTTCCTTTTGTAAACTTTTTGCATGAGCCACCAGCCGCGCGATATCAATAATTCTTACAATTTGTGCGCGCATTCAATCGCCAGAAGACGAATGGGACCTTTGCTCTTCCCGAATGTCGATACAAAGCGGGAGCGGGTTCGTTCGGAGGCTGTTCGCTCTATTGTTAGCTTTTGTTTTAGTAATTTATCTGCGCTTTAGCTTGCGGAGCGAAATGTTGTATTCTAAGTCGTACGATTATTGTTAATCTACTTCACAGTTTATTAACTTTATCTTTCATTACCTATAGTTATCTATTGCAAGACAAGCGGACCGGCCTGCGCGCGCCACGCGAGAGCACAATCGGGATTAACGCCAAGTTGATAATGATATATAACGAGATCGTGTGTAATCGAAGTCTGATTGGACAGTCTATGTAGGTCTGGACCCCGAATGGGCTAAACGGTGGATACCCCGTGCGGCCTGTGTGATTGGCTATTTCGGTGGACGTCGCGCAAACACAGCCATCAGTGCTGCATTACGCCGTTGAAAACGCCGACCACTGAACTGAAGTCGATCTACGTGAATATTCGATAAGTTAATGCCATCCCGTTTGCAACGAATATGCATTTGAATGGGATGACGAGAGATTTATCGAATAGATTATTCAATCCCGTTGGGCTCGAATTGGTCGGTCAGTTTGAACGACCGGGACGAGAGGATTTTGTATTCTGGGGTACTCGTCTATTTGAACGAATTGAAATATCTTGTAACTTCTCTTGTAAGTGTATTTCTATTGCTACGCTAGATAAAAATAAATTTCTCGCTCGATATCTCTTTGATGATAGAAACAAAAGGAAACTGCCAATATTTTCCGATATTATAGTTGTACAATGTTTCTTCCCTTAACGCCTCGTTACAACAGAAATCAAGTACATCGTCGTAATGAGCCGCCAGCGACTGATAGAAAGCACTTGATCGTCCGTAACTTTGTGTCCAATATAATTTTCCTTTTAAAAGTTCCCCAGATCTTTTCTCGTTTGTTTAGTGTTATTTTACGGACAGTTAATTAAAGCCGTACTTAGTTCCAAAGTTAAACTTGGGCCAACTTTTACATCGATAACAACATTAATGAAAATTCGTCTGGATTTGGAGTGTGGCGGTGACAGGGGCGGGCGGGGGTGCGGCGCGGGGTCGCGGCAGTCGCTCCGCCGCCGGCGAGCCGAGCAGACACCGTGCCGCCCCGGTGGCCGGCGCGCGATCGCGATTCTCGACCCTCGTACACCACCACATGTGCGAATTTCCCTGGAACAATCACCTCGCTACGACATGAGAGGCCTACCAATGTGTTCAGTGTACCGTGTGAAAGGATGTGTTGAAGACATTAGTCCCGATTGTATGGGTGCACCGGTTCGCCGCCCTGCGTGGTCTGTCACCCGCTTCCTATGGTTGTATGCCGTGTTCGGGGTTCTTGGATTAAGCGTTGTTATGATGCTGTTTTCACTGATTTCGTTTGATTTCACCCGGCAGCCCGATGTGGATGGTAGTGGATTTTTTTCCAAAAAAAACGTGGGAGAGAACGGATACAAAAACTGACGCCAATTGAGATTATTTTATATCTTAAGCTAAATACTGCACATTAATGCTTAATTGTCCTGTATTCAAATCATAGTAATGACGATGCCAGCTACAATTTTTTTATGATATTGTATACCAACGCCGTTTTTATAGCATTTACAGAACCGTAACCTATCTATATGATACTTATTTTTGACGTGCCATAAGTAACAAGATATTACAAGATAGTAGTCATTGCCATTTATTGTAAACTAGTTTTTACCCACGACTTTGTCTGCGAGAAATTCAGTTATTACGTTCCGGATCCATTCCCGCGAGAACCACAAAGAATTTTGGAATAAATTATAGCCTTATTTTGGGCAATAAGCTATATTACTGCCAAATTCCATCAAAATCCGTTCAGAAGTTATTGTGTGAAGGATTAACAAAAATCCATCCCTCCACCCACTCTTACAAACTTTCGTATCTAAATTATTAATAGGATTTAAACTTTGGAAATAAATTGAAATATCGTGTCGTGTCATGAAATATCTAAATATCAATTATTTAAAAAATCCTTTGGAGAATAGAGACAGCAATTAGATGAGGCTCAAATGATCAGAAGCTTTCACTTTTCAGTCCCTGTAATTCAATAATACAAATTTCCAGCCGACTTAATTTATTAATACATAGCACTATTTAGAAAATATTTGTTCCAAATATTTTAAAATAAATCAATTTCGAAAACAAATGGATCGATACATTAAAACTAGCTGCTTTTTATGTAAATACGTAGACAAACAGGCTCCTGATGGAAAGTGGTCACCGCTGCCTATGACTATTAGCAAAACCAGGGGCTTTATTATTATGAAAAACTCAATAATATTTAAATTATATTGGCAATACCGACAGCGAATGTTTAAAAATAGGGAAAATCAGTGACATCCATCTAAATATTTAATTATTCATGCTGAAAATAAATATTGAAAACTGTTCGACTCAATGCGAGTGGATCAAAAATAGCGCTCCAAAAGTATCACCAATGCGATTCCCATCTCTAATCCCCTGATAGGTAGTTGCTAGACCTCTCCACTGCCAATGCTATGGTTCCTCATGGAGCTGTGAAGCTTTGTAGCCCACAAAATATTATAAAATTTATTGAAACAATCATATGTCGTTGCTACGTGAACCAAGGACAAACATTTATTTCTGAATAGTTAATAAAAACACTCACACTCATTCGATTTATTATGAAATGCCTCTGTATTTACAATACCTATGTGATTAATACACTGTTGTTTGCTTAACTAAACAATTAGATAATTTCCATTCTCTAGCTAGAGCTTGTTTCCCGTAACCATTGTTATTTTTGACCAACGTTATTTCTTGTGTGTACAGGAAGTTAGTCGTAATGTTGTAGTTAAATAAATAAGTAGCTTAATGGATTGCTGCGTTGGTAACTTCTGGGCGTAAAATAATTAACGATATTCTTTGGTGGTGTTAACTCCCAAAGTTCCAATAGATCACTCGAGGTCCGGTGTAGACGAGCGAAAACTTTTTCCTATACAATATATCTTTAGTTAGAAGTAATATTTTGTTATTGTGTTGGGAGGATATTTATTTGTTTCGGGATACTAAAATGTACAGAATAATCATTTTTATATTACTGTCTCGGTGCGCCCAAATCTTGCGAATGGGCAGTTGCATTTCATTGTACGAAACAATTGAAGACATGCACGCGAGCTGTTGCTGCAACGGCGCTTTCGGCGTGTTCGGGACAATTAATTTTTTTGGGGTGGGCTTTCTAAGTCTTGTTATGTCCTGATATTACTGATCTATTATGATCGCCTCTTACTTACAGTTCAGTGCTAATCCCTACAGCTTCTATGAGCTGCTTTTAGGTTCTTAGCACGATATCGTGCACCTCATCGGGTAGTAGTTGGTGTTTACCCAAATGGATGCTACGTTTGCGTATCAGGACCTCGCAATTGCAAATCAAGTGGAGAGGCATTTCAGCCTACTCCTTGCAGAATCTGCTATCCCTTGTTCTGCTAAGCTTTAAGTTAAATATGTGCTTGTTCAGCCCACAGTGACCAGTCAGTGCCCTTACCAGGATATGCAACTTATTCCAACTAAGTAGTAACAGTTCTTTGGCTTGCCGCCTATTATTATAGGCTTTGATTAATGATAAAATTCCAGTATTCTAATGATTGCTTTTAGCAGTTTATCTGAAGGGTCAGTTTGACATGGCTTTTTGGTATGCCACAGAGTGATTCTGGACCGAATTTTGTGGTTGTTGCAAGGTTGTCCAGAATTTCATTGCCTTCGATCTCTTCATGCTCTGGGACGCACCGCATCAGGTGACCTGTAACCAACGAAAATGCTGTTCTCTGCATGCCACTTAGCTTTTTTATAGCAGTTTCCTGGTTGGCTTTCATATGCCACACTACGGAGGCGGCATTTGGACTCATAACTCATAAGTGTCTGTCTATAAAGTCAGTTTATGAGATCAGTTTAAAAATATTTTCATTATAGCTGTTTTATTTGTCAAGACTTAGGGTAGGTAATAGTTATATTGTAAAAGTTAACTGTAAAGCTAGCTGTGCCCATGGCTTCGTTCGAGCCTAGAGGCATCTAATGGTCCCATTTTTTAACCATGATGAGCCATCAGAAGCTCCAAATACCCTCTGTCAAAGTGGCTGTAGCTGCTAGGGCTTTTTTCTTAAAGTGGCAATTAATTAACTTTATGCTCCTGTTGTGTAATTTTAATTGAGAATTTGAAATAACTTTAATTTACAACACCATTGCCGTCTTTCTTGTAAAAATACAGCGAAAACACTCTAATAACAATTCAGTTTGGCCAAACTCATTATCCAATCACGGCTAACCGTGGTGATTCGCTACTGTTTGTGACGTCACTAATTCCAGATTGACCAATGAGCGCGCCACAGATTTCAATGCATATTAACTTGTTCATTTATCACGGTCGAATTGAGTAATTGGTTGGAATGACGGGAATTTTCTTTTCATTCGTGTTTTGCACGATTATTTATTTACAAATTCTTCATACACATTCACTTTTAGGCACAAGGTCGATGGGTATAGAAGTCGTGGGGGGAGGACTATGTTCAATAATGGACATTCTGCGACTGAGATGATGATGAGGAATCTTTGGATACGAGGGCGAAAAAGTATCTGTCACTATTTACACTTTAACCTTTTTTGATAGGATGTCCATTGCTGGACTTTTAACTCCACGCCGACCATGTCGAGCAAATCGATGGGAATAAACTTTCGAATTACTTATAATAAAGTCAATTAAAGGACGAGTCACGCAGAGGCGGGAGCGATAGCTACCTATACCTGCTACACAGAGCGATTGCGGGGCGTTGCGATGCGGTTGCGATCAAAGAGATTGCTATACTATGTAATGTTGTAACTTTAGGGGTAGCGATACTGTTTTTCAGGCCGCTATATACCTACCGCATACTGTCCCGCCCCGCGGCTCTTGTATGTGACAGGTCCGGAACGCTATCGCTATCCGCTGTACCGCACCGCGCCACTTTAACGCGTTATCGCCTCTGTGTGGCCTTACATTAAATGGCAGTAGAAGTTGCGGCATGTTGGAAAGAACGTAACGTAACGTAGAAACGTCGTAACAAAAATGGTACACGTCGGCTTATTCGCAAAGCTGCTAGCTGAATCTCATTTACATTGCGGTAATTAGCAGGCCTTCTGCATATTATTTCTTACTGAAAGCTTTATGTTGTAATACGGGGACTGTTTAAAGTAATGTATGTACAGTAAATGCTTGTTTCATAAAACAAAATATACTTCCCTATTTATTTGTGTGTAACTTTCCTAACATAGGATTTGGCACATTTGGGCTGCAGCATGATTTCACGTAGGTATCTAATGAACGAATCACCCGATATAGGATAGGACAGCACTTTAATCAATTTCAAAATGCTATTATTTAATCATCATGTCATCATCAGTCCTTCGCAGTCCACTGCTGGACATAGGCCTCCCCCAAGGACCTAAAATACCATAATAATGTTCACGCTGCGGTTTTACAGGTTTTTATTCTATATCCACACAGTAAAATATTAGGTTCGTGCAGAGAGTATAAACATCTTTATTTCTACTTTTTATATCCATGCGTTAGGTAGGAATGGGCATTCCCAGTTAATCCGCGGTGTGCATTACCGGCATTGCGGGTTCTCGCGAAAAGTTTGCTTTTATAACAGAGTTGGAAATTCAATTAGATCCGATAGTTTCAGACTGTAGGGTCTCTATCTCTGCAGCTGGAATGGTTTCATTTATTATTTTTCATTTTCCCTCCCTAATAAAATCATCTTGGCGTTAATGTCCCGGTTATGCTCTCGCGAACGAGGGCCCGGGGTCCGCCTTGACCATGATCCAGGATTTGGCAGGTCAGGCAATTACAGTGGAGCGATTGCCATCTGACCTCCGTGACCCTGCTACCAGGGGAACCTGAGCAGATTGGATCATGGTTACACATCCAGTCGCCTGAATGTGCAGGTTTCATCACGATGTTTTCCCTCACCGTAAGAGCATCGGTTAGTATTCAACTAATGTACATAACTCAGAAAACAGTCATTGGTACATTTTTCATTTTCCCTCCCTACTAACTAATAAGAGAGATGGATCTCAGCTTATTGGTGTTTGTTTGTTTTGTTATTTGTCCACATCTCTTTGATAGATTTTTCTACTGAATTCTGATAAAAACGAGCTAGCTAGCAGCTATTCCTGACTGCTGGAGGGCGGTATAAAACGCTAAATGCAGTACGACTGTACTCAGGTTTCATGTAATAAAATGTAGAACTGCAGGTTGTGTCAGGAGTAAGCTGACATGTGTGATGCTTATTTACACTGGCTTCCTAATCCTTCAAACTGGCACATATAAGGGCAAGCATGGATGAGGCTTGAAAGCCTATTGCGTTTATGATGGTATGCGGTAGGTAAATGTCGAATATAACATCTTCGATTTGTGCACTTAAGCTTTCATCCAACAAAAATGCTAAAAGGACTATGATGATATGCCTCATACATATACTTGTGCTGGCTACCTCATCTTTTAAACTGGAACACAGCACTGCAAACATTGCTGCTTGGCGGCAGAAATAGATAATAGATAAGATGGTGGTACTAACCAGTCAGACTCCTCACGTTTGACAGGGCTCCATCACCTGATATAAAATTTTATGAGAGTTTACACTCGACTTCAAATCCAATAACGATAAACATACTTAGACAATAAATGAAGTTTGCTATCCATCGCATATTTCATAACAGTATCTAGAAAGCGAACTTCAGAAAAGATTGCGGATCAGCGTAGCTAAAGTTGGAAAACAAACTGATTTTTAGGATTCCGTAGACAGATGGCCAAAAGAAACGCGGATTTTATTCATTCTGCCCGTCCGTCCGCATATCATAGCCATCTTATTCGAAGACTATAAATGGTTTAAAAGGGAGTGTAGGTGTCTTCTACGACACGCTTTAATGTGTGTATTTAAAAAGAAACAACTAAAAATTTATGTGAACATTACATTTTTAATTTGAAAATGTAATTCTTATAATTCCCTTCATAGCAATTATAGGATATTATAAGTGCTGTAATGTACTGGTATTAAATAAACGATTCAAAGGTAATTGAGCTTCCTCTATACGAGTATACAGGTAGTAACAGACTATAACTATGGATATTCACAACGATAAAAAAACATGTAGCAAGTTATTACTATTTCAACCACAACAAATGTTACTACTTGTCTTAACTACTGTCATCGGAAGTTTCATCTTCCGATGTGACATGAATAATGAAGCTAGGGGTCGGTTTATCAGTCGCTTGTCAATAACTCTACGATGCTACATCATTCATTTTTACCTTCTTCGTGGTTGTATCTTTAATTTGTCTTGTGGTATCTCTTCCATCATAAATAGCGATTTTATGGAAAAAGTTTTGTGCAACTGTGATTTTTTGCAAAAACATGTACACAATCCGAAATACGTAAATTTTGGATTCTTTCTTTTTTTGTAATTTTGTGCGCAATCAAGAGTGTATCTATCGAGATATCTACGTACTTAGACATAGAAGAGTATTTATGTTATTGTAGTTTATTCAATTAATAATACACGGACTTGGGGTTTTGGAATGTATACATATTATGACCTCTCCACACTTTTAGGAATCGTACAATTGTGGTAAACCATACAAAAACCAAAACCCAGTAGGTATGCGAGGAGGGGATGCAAAGTGAAGACTGACCTCCTCTCCGAATTCGCTAGTAGATAGGTAATGAAGTCTTTTTTGTCTAAAAATATGTACATTGACATCTTTACTTTCACTATATATATTATCGGGTTTGTTACCACGGTTAGTATTGTTATGTGTAGTGAAAGTGTAGTAAATAACCACGAAAGTCTGAAAACCTATATTTACACATTAAATTAAATGCGATATATAGTGAGATAGAAAACCCATATGTAGGTCTTTCTATTGTGCCTGCTGAAAGGGACGTCACTAACAATTTGCCAACTAAAGAATCATGATGTAAAAATTGATGAGCGCCTAGGCATCGACATTTTTATTATGCTATCGAGTTTTCTTTTGAAATAGCCAAGCCAATATTACGTTCACCAATAGCGGCTAACATTTAAATGACTATGTATGATGATATTGTAGTAAATAGTTAAGTGGTGAGTCAAAACTATGAACACGATTACGGAAACATGACTTTAGCTAAATGGTTTCTCAAATTCTCTATTATTTATAAAAAAAAGGAATTTTGAGTAAGGACAAAATATGGAATAAGAAATAAGTATTTCGTTTGAATCTTCATGAGTAAATCACAATAAATTACTTTAAATATTTTAAATATTCGTATCTGATTTCTGCAAGGTTTGTCCTAAATGTATTTTTACTTTTGGTTTTTATAGATACTAATGACAGAACGCTAATTTATTATCTGCTAGAAAAACCGCAGTACCGCAAAGTCACCGCACAACAACCGTGTCGCACCCGTTTAGCCACTGTGTTGACGTTTTGTGTCAGGTTGCTACGCGGTGAATATGCGGGCATAACGCGTTCGCGTTTTCTATCCGTTTTGGAAGCGGTGACGTAAAAATGGGCCCTACTCTAAAGGCACATTAATCTCATTTCTACTTACCTCTACATCAAAACTACTGTATTGTCCAAGAAATCCGTAACTTCTCTCAGAGACGATGTCATTTTTCTATATGATATATTCGCAAAATAAACCTATATCCAATGTAGTAGTTATTAACACTACCAAGAACAAAAACGATTACCGCACAGTATAACCAACTGTTCCTCCCTTTCGTAGGTAAATGTTGCAAAACTAGGCGGTGAGTTAAGCGTTTTACCAATTTGCATACATTCAAACTAACTGTCGTGCTTGGCTTACCGAGCAGTCTCAACAGATGCCACTACACCACCGTTCCAGGTAGCGTACCTGTACTTGTATTGAAATTGAACGTACGGGTAACATACCTACGCCGGTTTTGGCGTACAATTTAGTATTTCTCGGACATTATTATCCTGCTTTCATGCAGAAATTGGCTGCGACGATAGATGTTTAGGCTCTATTTTATTCATTTAACATCATATAATTTTAATGGGAGACTTTGTGTAGATTTACCTAGATTAATACAGCCTAGTTTTTAAAGCAAGCTTTCGACATTGATATTTACTGCGCAAACTTCGATAAGCTTTATGTAGCCTATAACACAATAAGGCTGTATGACTTAGGTTACACAAGTCAGACTGGTATAAAGTAATGCCGGCAGCTACCTCATTTAATTATTGTATATGTAGTAGGTTTAACTAAAACAACTATAATTAGCATAAAATATGTCAATGTTTGAAAATTTAATGGCACCTAATTGGACTGTGTTAGAATACTGCTGAATCGATTCAAAATACTGTTATATGGTTTCAGGCTTACCTTGTAGGTGGTTCACTCACCCCCAGGTAGAATACCGAACGTTCAGTACTTTAACAAATTTCCGAGAATTATATCGATTGTTTTAACGTAGAAAGTAATTCAGTGATAAATAGTTTGTATTCCTAGTGTTTTACACTAGGTATACGTAGAATTTGTATATTTCCGACGATTTTAGTACCTAGATCATATTTCACACCTTAGAGAAGATGTAAAATAAAACCTGAAAGAATAAGTATTTAGGTATTAAGTTATTTATTAAGTATTGATCAGTGCTGATTACGGCTGTAGGAGTTAAAACCTTTAAAATAGAAATGATAAATGTGACGGACGCAAACACTGCTCCCGCGCGGCGACGACAGGTATCAGGGATCCAAATTTTATTAAAGCGTCTCCCTGTAATAGCTGTAATTAATTTCGAATATCAAAAGGTCTGTCGGAAATAATCTTTCTCTATCGCCATCCTATTAATTAAGCCTACGGGTACAAAGGACGGCAAATTAGAACGGTCCGAGTCGTCACGATCCGCAACTTGCTGCCCCAACTTTTGTGTAATGACTTTTGTTTGTTTTTAATTTAATTAATTGGGACGGATTATCCTAGTTATCGCTGGGATTTGAGTCAACTTTGTTGGCGGTTCGGGGAAGGGCGCGGCCACTTGGCTGTGGGTTACGGGAGCCGGCTCTCTAGAACTGCGAACTAACATTTGCGTTCTACAGGTAAACTCGTAGCCGACTAAATAACGTAATTTAATTCAATTTCGATATACAGCGCTATGCTCGTGTAACTTCTTAGTGTGTATCGTCTCTCACTCATTGTTAGCTCTCCATTTATAAGTTTTATGTGTCATAATTAGGAATATACAACGGTTAATCCAACTTAGGCAGCTTATTTGCTCACGTCGCTTCTTTGTCTACCTTCCCGGCAAGGCGCTGCGCTCTAGTAACACAAAAGATAAATACCGCGCCGAACAAGAGGGGTAATTGAGATAAACAGATGTGTATTCTACTGTATAACTTTCTGCCTTCGCGTGTAACTAACAACAAAATCAACGAAGTTCTGTCTGCTAACTTACCTTCCCTTATTCACTCCGCGCCGCGTACGCGAAAGTATTCCGACGTCATTCACAATTTGTGAGATACACGGGCAATATTCACGAATATTTTATTTTTCTTGTAAACAGCATCATAACAAATTCGCAACCGCGTCGTTCAAGTTTATTAACGGTGATGTTCCTTTTCAAAAGTGCAGCGTGAGCTCAAATGAGGCGATCAAGCGTTGAAGATGAACAGGCCGGGCTACAATTACACCGTGCCTGCATCGAGCGCCTACTACGCAGGCAGTAACCACCCGCCGCAGTACGAGCGCGGGTACGGGCTCGCCCCGGGGCCCGTGTACAGCCCCTCCGCGCACCCCCTCTCCAACTATGCCGACGTCTACGAGGGCAACAATGATACCACGCTCCGAGCGGAGGAGCGCCACTGGTACATAGAGAACCACAAAAACTTGCAGCCGACCTACGAAATAGCCAACGACACTACTCCTCAAGATGCCAAAATTAAGAAAGAGGAGGAGAAGAAAAGCGACTCACTCGTTAGACGGTCGGAGGTTGCTCAAGCGCGGCAGCGGCGGAAAGAGGACCGGTGTTCTTGCGAGTGCTGGCCCAGTACTGAGAACAACGCCGTGCCCGAAGGCGTGGAGAATCAGACCACGCGGTCGCTGTCGGGGGTGGACATGGTGGCCTCGTATGGCGTGTACGGGAACCCTCAGGATGACGACAGTTCTGGGTTCGCCCGGCTGTCAGAGAAGAGTACGGTTTATGGACAGAGCAGCGAGGCGCCTGCGCAAGGAGTGATAGTGAACCAGCAGGGTAACAGCGCGGTGGTGCGCGCGCCCGCCCCGGACTCGGGCTGCGGCAAGTGTTGTGTGTGGTCCTCCAACGCTCCAGCTGCTAATTCCGAAGACTACTGCTGGATACACTACTGCAGGCCAGCGCTCATCGTGCTGCTGCTTCTGTTTTTTCTTGTCTTGCTGGGAGTGTCAACAGGGTTCCTACTTACAAATAATTGTAAGTACCTCTTTTTCATTAGTTCTACATTTCATACAGACTTTATGTTCCCATTACAAAGCATTGTCCAAAAACAAGGAGTAATCAATTTCTTCGCGTGACTTCGATAATAAATTGTTCAGAACGTGTCATTTTGATGACTTTCACAGAGCGAAGTTCTCTATTTGATATCGCTATTTGTCAAGAGTCACACGCACGCCAGGGGTTGAAAGTTGAAGGGAAACGCCATACGCCATGGCGAGAGTCGGGTAACATAAAGAATTGTATAAGTACCTACTTAACTATGATTTATTATACAGCTTTACAACGTAGATATTCCTACTGTCTTACTAATAAAAAAGTCGTTGATCACGCGTTATCATGTGTACTGCTACAAACTTATCAGGCATTATGACGTCGCTGTTATTAATTTTAGTATTGCCGTCAAATGATATTTCAATTGGCGACACTTAGCTCCAGTTTTGGTCACCTGGTCAGATAAGTTAGTGGTAACGTGTGTGTAACGGGTGTGAAACCTTGTGTAGTGTCACAAACTCATCTAACGCAGTGGCCAAAGATGAAACTAAGTGCGCCATTTTAAAATGTCATCCAGATCAAATAGTTTGTTGCAATATACAAGGCTTACCTTAGAGATATTTATACATGCGTACAACGCATGATCGACCAACGCATGTACAATTTTATTAGTAAGAAGGCTACTGTAAAAAATCAATAAAATAAAAGAAAATATGTTAACAAAGTATGAATTATCTACCGTTTAGCATTCCATACTAATTAATATTCAAGGTACAATTAGGAGACCTTCACCTATTCCATTGAAAATTACTATTTGTTTAACTTACAAGGTTTACACCGAAAACCTAAAGTAAAATAATATTAAAGAAAAACTGTCCAACGCCAAAATGAATAAAACGAAAGTGGAATTTGTACAGTCAAACACTTAGCAAAACGGGGAATAAAGCGACTAAGGTTTTTATTAATTCTCTCTCATTTTGTGAAACAACCTATTTAAATAGATTGTTTTATTCACAGCCTTTGCAGGTTGACTTCCGTGAAAATTTAGCGAGCATAGTGATCAAAAGGGCTTTTGGTATATTTAGAACTAATAGGTACTAAAATATTTTTATTCATTTAATTAGCATGAATTTAGGCGGGGCTGTCAGTCGACACAGATATCTACGATATTTAGAATTTACTGACCTTGAATGTATAGAGTCTTTAACTCGAAGTGTTACTAAGAACCTTTTATCAACTGGGAGGGCCACACAGCACGGCAAAGCCAAGTCGACGCTATTAGTATGGCAACAATTTGTAAAATGAAACAGTCTGTATGGAATGTTATGTGTTGATATATGTCCTTTTCTTTTTTGTTGATGTTGTGTTGTGGCGTTTTTAGTTATAATAAATGAGCTATGTATTATTTATATAGGCATAGATTTTCAAACAACGCCTGATAAACCATCCTGTAAACTGCTAATACACGTAGCTATTTAATACCGCACGAATACGCCTAACAAGGCGGCTTTCAAGCCCCATTCCTGGCAGGGGTTTCAAGTCATTGTCCCACGAAAACCATTAACCGTCAAAGCGAATCCAGCCGTTATTGTAGCATGTGCAGTTATACCGTGGGCGCCGGGTTCTGTTCCGCTCGTTTTTCTCTTCGACAGAACATTAATTTTCACAGCACTCTGGGGCGGCACGGTCGGATTTTGAAACTACTCGATGTGAGTACCTACAGTGCTTTGGTGACTCTCATAAGGTTTTAGGTTAAATTATGTGGAAGTGGTTGATATACAGATTGGCTGGCGAAAAATTTTGGTTCTTGATTGTTTGTGCGTTAATGGAAAATGTGATTTTGATAAAGATTACATTTTTACTTATTTTATACTTAAGTAAATGTAAAAGAATGTGTAGGTAGATGTTTATTAATCCAAAACCTTGCGGTTTTGTAACTTATAACGCCGCACAGTGGGCTGAAAATCGACCTTCATAGACATAGGCAACTCAACTTTTTATGTGTCGGTTTATTGGCGGAAATTGCTTCCATGAGCTATAACTATACATAAAAATGATATCCGAGTTAACTCTGCGCAAAAACGAATTAATAATAATCTTTTTACGAAAAAATTGTATGGAGCCAATATGAAAAATCCAATTATCTCTGAAACAGCAAGGAAAACCGTAATATCTTTACAAATGGTTGTAAAACTAATTATTTATGATTTTTTGACATACTCCATATAACGGTTACTGCTCAGAAGTTCAGCCCACTGTGCGCCGTAGGTATACCGCGTTACACCCAAAATGTAGCCTTTTAACGTAAAACGTAGGTAGTCAATAGTTTTTCGTATAACCTAATCATTTTAGACGATATACATTAGGAGATGTGAACTTTTAGGAAATAAATATTGTTGAGATCGACTTATTTTGAGTGCCATTAGAACAATGTAGGTTTAGGTTCGCTCCTTATCCAATGCAAAATAACTACAAAAAACGCTTAATATATTAAGGTGAGCCGAACAAAATTCAGTCTTGAAGACCTGTGGCACTTGACCTGGGCTAGGGCACGGCTCAGAGTGGGCACAGAGACGTTTTCTATAAGTAAAATAATTTTGTAGTTTATTTTAGTATTTGGAGGAGTTATCCCCCAGAAAGAAACGTAAAAATTACCCCTATCATATTAAAAAACTGAAGTAACTCAATTAAATACCAGGAGCCCAATTTTTGAATAGTGTGCCTCGAGCCAAACGGTTTTCAACTGTAATTTTCGACAAAAAAATATAATATTTTTGTAATTACAGTGGCAACAGCGAAAGTAAACGCGTCAATAATAATAAAAATCAGCGTCGTGTATCAAAATATTAAATTTTTCATGCCGAAAATCAAAATGGAAAGATGTTAGACTGGAGGCAGGCGATTCGAAAATAGAACCCCAGGCCTCGTTTTTTGTGAAGGTTAATAAGTACGCTTTTGATTTAGTCTGTCACAATTTCAACTTGAGTGAATTATTTCAAATACATAAGGTTTTCTGGGAAATGTTTATTAAAATTTCGTGATTGTATTTTCTGTTTGCTCCAAAAAGTTATTTTGTTAATTGCGGTTTTTATAAGTAAGTATCTAATTGTTAGTCAGGTATTTGTTTGTGTAGCAGAGTGTGGTTTATGTCTTGTGTGGAAGACAGAAAGTGAGAGACGATCTAAGACGACAAATAAAAATCTAAGGAAATAAGCCAATTTACTGAAAGTAGTAGGTATATTAACATAGAAAAGAATAACAGCAAAGTGACTAGGAAAAACATAAACATAAACGTTGCTATAGGTACACAAACAACTATAGAACTGCTATCTGACAACCTGAGTGATTCAGTTGGTCAACATGCCGGTCGGCCGCGCAGAGGTCCCGGGTTCGATTCCCGGCCGGGCAGAAATTGAAATGATGAATTTTAATTTCTGTTTCGGGTCTGTGTGTTATTTATATAATAAGTATGTATTAAAATATATATGTAGTTTATCAGTTTTCTAGATGGCGCTGTACTCCAAGCATATTTATTTATTTGTAGAACTGCTTCCTCTATTGGCTATTAAGAAGAAGCACTCTAACTGCTTGCCATCATACATTATAAATGTGTCAATGGCATGTGGTAATTGGAAGAGATGCTCCTCCACGAACGCTTTCCCCACACTATGTTCCGGATTTCCGGAACACAGCGCAAGCCGCTCGACGTTGCCGCTTATTAAACACTACTCTGTTAAATATTTATATCTACGTAAACAGTCGGTATATCCATCAAGTATTGTACTATAGCTCCTGCTTAATGATTCTTAACTCATAATTTGCTTTGAGTTTAAAAAGAGTTCTTCGTCGTCGTCAATTTTCGAAAAAAGTTAGATCTTGGGCTCTATTTTTTAATCACTCGCCTCGATTCGAACGGTATTCAATTTTGATTTTCGGCATGAAAAATTCAATATTTTTGAAAGAGTACGGTTCAAAAATAGGGTAAATCTTGGATCAAAATATCGAATTTGTCATGCCGAAAATCAAAACAAAACAATTTGAATCGAGGAGAGCGATTCAAAAATAGGGCCCCCAGTTTGCGGTAGTCGGCTACGGCAACTGTGACATCTGTCGCTTGGAGCAGTTCGGTGCATATTTGGTGAGCCACCACCTCCATATCTTAGAATTCGATATCGATTTACAATCATACATCAAACAGCTGGCGCTAATCTAGGATAGGTAACGCCACTAGGCATACCGGGAACGAACTAGTACTATAATTTACTGGAATTGTCAAGAAAGGAACCGGATGGCTCTACCAGGTATTCATTTAAAGTCTAGTTCAAATCAACTTCGTACATGGCAATGTTAAAGGACAAGGATATACGAGAAGGAATTTATGAAAACATTCAGAACGATTATACTTTTTACTCGGTGGAATCGAACGCAGACCCAATTGCGTAACACACCGGTGCGGTAAGAGGATTGATGAAATTGAAATAGAGAATAAGTCACACACTTTTTATTATACACCAGTTACACTTTTTTACTCCATTGCTAAAATAGAGTGCCCAAGGATTAGTATGGATTAGTTAGAGGGTGTAGCAGCTCATTTTAACTCTGTGACTACACTGGACACATAAATGATCAATGGAAATAATGCACCCAGCAATGTATTGTTACATAAACCTGATACAAATACAATATAACAACACAACAAAAACAATATTTTACCTATATATATATGAAACCGAATGTCTAAGTAAGATAACTATATGTAGTTTGGCGAAAGTGTTCGAATTCCCAATGCAAATAGGTTTCTTCAGGAGCGCTTGCATTATCAGCGTACACACACATACATATTCTCGCCTTATTTAGTTGACAAATTGGACAGGGTAACCTAGAGAGTAGCAGAATATTTTTATAATTAAACTTTTAGTCTGCAACGCGGTTTTCGCAACGCGTATCCCCCGTCTGCGGAGGCGGCGACCTTTGACCGCGTTACGCACATCGCGATTTTGCGTTATCGCTTTTTATCCGGTTACAATAAATGGATTGTCATTGTGTTATGTTTTTATCTTAGCCAGATGTATAGGCTTATGATGTTAACATTAGTGCAGGAGAATGAATCAAAGTTTTGTTTAGAAGCTGTTACCTAGTGAGAGTTACGACACATGTGTGGGTAAAAAGTGCGATGCGATAAACCTGACAAAGAAGAAGTACGAGAGATCAGTCTGTTTTGTTTTATTATTCTAAAACTACATGTAAATACAAGTAAAATAATCTTGTTTGTACATCCGAAAATCCAAAGACAAACACCACCACTGGCCACAACACTGTAGGGTCTCGCCCTGAAGGTACTTACTGTTACTCCTGTTCAAACAACTGTTCAGCACGTTGACACTTTTATTATCAAATTTTTAAACATATAATTGGTATATTCTTGGGTTTGGCCCTTCAGGCTCTGAATGCTCATCATCTTTGCCTGGAAAATTAGTTAATACTGTTAAATTCTGACTACGTTGTAATTACGTTCTACAAATATTTTGAATCGAATCGAACTTCGATTAGAGTATTTTCTTTTGGGGAAATGATCTCTCGTATCCTAAATATCCAATTGGTAAAAGTAATGAGGGTTATTGGATAAATACAAGGGTATTGGGGTGTGTGTCTGGACTCTTACCGTTGTATCTTCTTGTTTTCCTTTTTTATGAATCCAAGTTTGCCCCCATGCCACGGGGGTCATTTTTCCATCACATTAGAAGGTTTCTTTCGTAGCAAATATTATATTTTGTAATTAAAATATCACATTTTCCAAATTGACGTTAATCTTTTATTATTTTATTCTTTTTATGTCATATGTTGTCATGCGGACACAGTCTATAGATGGCGGAGATTTTAATCTTTTTTGTGCTCCCCTTATTCTAGATAATTGCTGGATCCAATTCGTCATCATATCTTCATGGATTATATCCTTGGCTGCTAAACACGAGGTCGTCCGAAAATAAATATCGACCACTTCAGAAACTGGCTGGTCGGCTACGAGTACTGGCCATCAAGACTATATCTTCTTTTGTGCCAAATGCGTTCTCGAACGTGTTTAAATGAAGACCCGAGCCTGCGATAGAGAGTGCAGCGGATGAGTGGGCAGAGTTCTCCCAGCCTTCGAACTAGAAGGTGGATTAGATCATAGCTAGAAGAAGCTATCTTCAGAAACCAAAAATTAAAATACCAATCGACCGGTCAAATTATGCTCGTGACGTCATAAAAGTTTATCCTCGAAGTTTTCTAAATCAAATAGTCTGTCAAAGTCAAATTATGCACGTGACGTCATAAAAGTTTATCCTCGAAGTTTTCTAAATCAAATAGTCTGTCAAAGTCAATCTGCAACCTGTACTTTTCGACCAAAAGTGAACGCAGTGATCCAGCCCGGGCATAAGTTGTGGACTTTCGTGAACTTTCGTACTTTTAACATTTTAAATTCTTTTTAAAAATTTCTTGTTTAGTAGATTATAGTTTCTGGACTGAATGTACATAAACCCATTACCCTGATATTAGTTGTTTTTATTATTAACTGAGCCTGGCACTGTCCGTCTGACAGTGTTACGTTACAACACTTCACTTTGCACGCGCGAGCTGCGTTTACGCTATTGCGGCCTGATAAAAACTATGGCTGTGTCTATCAGGCCGCAATTTGATGGTTAGCCATTCGGATTAGTTACAAGCGATGATATACATATCTATTTCTCACAATAACACGGTTTAAAATCCCAGACAAAAGACCACCGCCGTTGTCTACGGTTACGGCATTGTCGATAGACAAGGCAGGTAAGATAGTTATATTCGTCTTGATACCCCAAGTGGTGTCAAGAAATTATTTAAATATTGTTTCATTAAAACTGTTAAATAAATAAATAAAGACAATTTAAAATTTTATTTTATTTCGCCTTTTTATCACGCTTAAATATTTCATTCTATTCTTAAAAATAAACAAGACAAGATATTTAGAGACAAGTCTTGAGACATAGTGCACGTACGTACACGGGGCGCTACAGAATTCGAATCTAAATTCGCTGAAACTTTAGTCCCAGCGATGAACTTTTAATTAATAAAATGCAAACTTTGTTTTGTTAACATTCTTCGAGTGACTTATTCGCGGGGCTGTTAGGAAATCAATTAGATACATCTAATTGGGTCTATTATGTAACTAAGTTTTTTAAATGTTTATCCGTTCAAGTTCAAACTGTAATTTTGTTTCATAGGCAGGATCAGAAGAATTTAATACTGTGTACATAGTTCTATGTTGAGATTTGAAAGATAAATCTGTAATATTTTGCGTGTTTATTTTACTAAGGATCCATCAGTGTAGCTAAAAGAAGCAGTAGAAGCATAGCTATTAACTTACTTGAGTAGTTGTTAGTCGCAATTAGAATATGTAACCTTGGGAGGTACTTGTTCTAGGTATAATATGATGTTATTTTTTGCCTGTGTTCATTTCATTGTTGAAAAGTTCTACGAATTATACAAAGATTTTTCTAAAAGATTTTATTAAAAGAATGTTCCATCTCTATAACATTATTACTTAGTTGCCGTATACGGAAGGATATCCATGTCGGTACTCATCGGTGGGAGAATCAACATTTATATCCATATTTCTGTTTTTTTAAATTCATTCTTTTATAAATCCATTATCGAAAGTAGATGTTGTTCGAAATTGTGAACGAAATTTAAATGCATTAATCGCGGTTTTATATTTGATAATATTTTCAATATTTTTATTGAACAAAATATACCTACACAGTGGGATAGTTCGATACTATATTCTTCGTTGCATTTAAAGACAAATCTCTACCCGTGACCATGTAAACTGTAAAAAAAAAGTGATTGAAACGTCGG
The DNA here is from genome assembly GCA_907269095.1 of Blastobasis adustella. Classification (NCBI taxonomy): domain Eukaryota; kingdom Metazoa; phylum Arthropoda; class Insecta; order Lepidoptera; family Blastobasidae; genus Blastobasis; species Blastobasis adustella. Next base: position 8,590,851 of record OU026123.1, on the reverse strand, counting down.
GATAGAATGCTAAACATAAAACTACGATCAAACCGTTAATTTCATTTAAAATGTCTGAACACCACGTCAACAGAAGAAAATCTATTTCGTTAAATTCGGTAACTAATCCTACCCAGGCAAGCCTTGTTGCCAATCTAATCGAAATAACTAAGTAAATAACATTATAACCACAACACCAACACTGAAGTGCACGAAGTCCCGCCTATTTCATTGGATTCCAAACATCGAGTTATCTAGTTTGATTAGGATTCTATTGTATTAGTTGTGTATCGGTGCAGATTCCAAAATCCAATTAGTTTGCTCCTCCTCCTACAATCGCAAATGAAAGTTCGCGGAGAACTAATAACTGAGTGCGCGAGTGACCGGTGCCACTCGCCACACTTATATTGTTCAGTCAGTACTGCTAGGTCTGTATGAGTGCTGGGTGCTAGATCAGTTAAAAAAATGCGCAAGATTCCGGTAAGCAAGTCTGATTTTAAAAAAGCGCTGAATTTTTACAATCAGGAGTTAAAAGTTACGTTCCGTAACCACTTAGTGTTTGACTGACCAAGAAATTAATTACTTGGTTACTACTAAAGCTGCACAAATAGGAGCTCGTTGCGCTCGCTCTGTCATTGGTTGTGAAAATTTGACATATTTCGGTAGGTATGTTTTAGTAGTAGTAAGTATTTATTGATTATTTCGATAAAGCGCTAGATTTTCCGCTAGGAGATTTTCCGCAAATATGAAAAGTGGAAGTTGATTACCCTGAAATTCCGCTAGATCTAGCGATGAAAGCGCTAAGCTGGCATCACTGTATACAGTTTGGCCCTCTGGTGACCCCGTGTTCGCAACAGAGTAAAGGCGTCAACGCTCCATTTTGAACTCCATGCAATAGATTGTCGAAAAGTCGGCGCGTGTTGGCTTTTTTCATTTTTTTGTCGGCAGAATTAATTTCCACTGCCGACGGCAGGGGACCGGTTCAGTCACGTTCAACTTTAGCTTTTAAAGCGGAGCCCGAATGGCTAATCGATCGATTAATTTTCACGCCGTTTGGACGCAAAATTCGCGCGGAATGCTAGGTAAGATATTTGAGATTTCATCGGCGGAAATGAAATATTACGGTTATGCAAGTTATGTCGGGGTCTTTTTTGTTGTCTTCTTTAGCGGTTTTGGGAATGTAACTGCGGTATTGCTAGAGTTGTTCGTCGCAGAAACGAGGTACGCTCAGAAATGTGTCTTCAGTTCAAATACAAACAAGAACTGGCAAACTATTGAGGAATATTACGCAACTTGTCATCAACTCACGATATCAAATATCTAGTTGGCGCAAGTACCTTTTAGTTATGGCGAATTGCCAGTTGGTAATTGTTACGTTTATTGTATTTCTGTTTATGGCGAATAATTGTATTATTCGACATCAAACTACAGGCACCATTTGTATTGCTAATTTACACCAACCTTTCCTTAGATTTACGAGGTAGACCTAGATTACTTATTCTAACTACATAATAATTTATATACTGTAAAACTATTAAATAAATATTAAATAAACTACGGTATCTTTTATTATAATTTTTTTTTTCTTCGTTACTTTAATCGGCACAAATTTATTTCCAACCCCGGTCACATTATTTATGTAGGCTCCCAGTTTTACTAACATCGATACTGCAGTCTAGGCCAACAAAAAATAAATTTTAGCTCGACCGTGACGACCACAGTTTTCTGAACGATTACACTCTGCAATTTTGATACTGCCAGACAATTCTCCGTACGTAAAACAGTCGCTAGCCAATTCAAAAACCACTAACACTAGACCCCTGGCGGATTCTCCATCCCCAGCTATCTACGAGAGTGGAATCGATTCAAACGAATCGAGCAGTGGCCGTAACGGCGCCGCAACAAATTGAAATTGATATCATCGGTGGGCAGCGGAGGGCGGATATTACCAGTGTCAAACGCAATCACGCACTTGCCTCGCTACCGTAGCGATGCGCCTGCGTCTGCCTCTGATTGTGATCTATGGGCCTGCACCAGCTGATTGTCGGGCTAGAATTAGCAGGAGTATTAGTAGAAGCAGAATTCATGCTTTAGGGTAGACGTGGAATTATAGATAGTGTCGATAGGGGTTACCCCTACGGGGAAAAGGCAGGGTGTTATGTTTCACTATTTTACACGGTCATTATTTTAATCTAACGAAGTTCACAAATTGTCGAAATACTATGAACTATAGATTATTGGTAGATAAACTCACGTTTTTAACAATCTCGGTGACATACATAACGCAATAAAGATACACATAATAATAGCCCATTCAGGTGGAAAGTCACCACCATTGAAATAAATAATCTCTCCTTTTGTGATTCGTCGCAGTTGGGGTAAAAGGTCATTTTATACTTGCTGAAAATGAGTCCGCAACCTTGGTTCGAACTACAAATGATCGATTATCGCTACTTCGACAGACCGTTGCTTCGACGAATTATTTTTCAAAATCAAGTTTGTGACGAACGTTTGTGCGAAAGAACGAGCTGCACTAATAGTTTCCATTTGACCCACAGATTCTGTAAATCCACATAATTAGGTGGGTACATAAGCTCCCTGAGCTTCGTTGGTCGCCTCGCGCACGAACTTTTTTGTTAACTATTCATTTCAAAATTCAAAGTGAGCATTTAAATAAAAGGCCCTTTCAATAATCCATGTCCTTGTGATAGCGTCAACGTTTATGGTCACAATTATTCATAGCCGCCCAAAGTTCACGAAAGCCAGCACGGGGCATAATTCAATAGCCTTTGTGCACATTTTTTTGTGACTCGGTGCTACTTATTAAGGTAAAAACCTGCGTGTCGGGAAACCGTTAGTCATATTCATTATCGTTGTTTAAATTATAGCTTCATACTCAATTACTGTGGGTATACCGAGTGCAGGACAAAGCGCCACCGCGTGCGTGATTCATAAAATTTAACGCAAACCGGCATCGCTGACATCTGATAATCTGGTAAATGATAGCGCATCGATTTATCGTGCTAATTTACATTTTGCCGAGCAAACACCGTTTAATATTAAACCGTTGTAATTATATTCAATATTGGGCCAGTCAAAACGTTCGCCAGGTGGTTAGAAATTGCGTGTCCAATACGGCGGAGAGTTGTCATTGTCACCTACGTTCTTTTCGTACGGTTTTTATGTTTTTTTTTTACTATAAGTGAGAAAAAACATAGTGACAAGTCGAGTACAACTTACGAGGTCTGTTCAAAAAGTATCGCGAATTTTGAACATCCGCGGGCTACGTACATTAGATTTTTGATATTTTTTGTAGCGTTATGTTGGTACTCATGTCCCTTACTTATGCTCACCAGGTCGGCCATTAAATGTTTAGTTAATTTTTGACAGCTGTTTTGATTGGATATGTTTTGGCTCGTCTTCGATTTTGTCTATTCCAAAAAATGGAATAAGAAATCAAATTTTGTGTGAAAAACAAAATAAAGTGCGCGGAGGCATTCCGAATGTTGACTGTGGCTTATGGTGAAGCTTCCATGGAGCAAAGCAACGTTTATCGGTGGGACAAAATGTTCTCAGAGGGCCGAGAAGATGTGAAGGACGAACAGCGTGCTGGACGCCCGAGCACGTCAACCACAGACGATTGCAGGGGCGTGGTGCACCATGAGTTCTTGCCACAGGGTAGTACGGTCAATAAGAAATATTACCTGCAAGTTATGCGCAATTTGCGCGAAGCAATCCGCCAGAAACGCCCGGATTTGTGGAAGAACAAAAACTGACTTTTGCACCATGATAACGCCCCTGCTCACACATCGTCGCTACAACACAGTAATGGTGCCGCAGCCACCGTATTCCCCAGACCTGGCCCCCTGTGACTTTTTCCTGTTCCCAAAATTGAAGAGGCCCATGAAAGGACGACGCTACGCCACGATTGAGGAGATAAAGACGGCATCGAAGGAGGAGCTGAACAAAATCACAAAAAAATATTTTTTTAAGTGCTTCGAGGATTGGAGTAAACGTTGGCACAAGTGCATTATATCCGAGGGGGAATACTTTGAAGGGGACAAAATAGATATTGATAAATAAATAAATACTTTTTGAAAAAATACAAAATTCGCGATACTTTTTTAACAGACGACATATTAGACAAAATAGGCAGGCGCATTGTCTGTGACTTACCTACATAAAGATTAAATTCACTTCGGCGGCAAATAGGTAGGTACTAGTTCGGTCGTGTCGGTATAAACGAAGCCGAAACTAGCAAATGTAATATCTACATTATTATCGCCTTTAATTGGCAGTAAATAATAAACGGGCTAGTTTTAGCTTAGGGATCTTTCAGACAGAGAGCGGTCACGCGGTCAGGCGATTCGCGTTCGCGTTCTGCGGTCGTTATGACGGTTAGACCGCGTCGGTAAACCAGAACAAATTCAAATACAGAACGCGAACGCAGGACGCCTGACCACGACGCGCTCTGTCTGAATGGTCCCTTAGATAACGCTGTCTTGTTACTTTGTATCGCAGTACTGTCGCAAAAGTTAAATTAAACCATCAGACGTTGTCTTTTAGATTCTGTTTAGGGACCGCAGATAAAATTATTCGTTAATATTATAATAATGTACAAGATAAACAAAAACCTGTTTGTAAATTAAATTCATAGAACTAAATTAATTAATTTCGTATCTATGAACTTTGTAGCGAGAATTTGCAATTATTTCCCGTACATTACCAGCACTGGGCATTGACGTAAAATTGAGTTAACAAAACGTCGTCCATACCTAAAATAATATAACACTGTGCTACGAGAGGTAAAAAATACGTTGCGCGTTAACAATCTGGAAGCATCCACCTGCCAATTGCAGAGCCGATGCGATTTTCCAATCGCTGCTGCGATGCCGAACCTTTAGTTAAGTGTCACTGTCTCTCGGACTACATTGTGCGGGACGATCGGATTCGTTTAACACGTGACTGGGCAACGGGCGTAGTTTAATAGCCCCGGAGCCTGCATGTAAAGGACAGCCGCGGTACGTCCAACCAATTTGCAATAAAACAATATGGCGCAGAGCCGGCCGCGGAGCCTTCGATCTCACGATTCGTGCCCCGGACCAATGCAAGTAACAGATATATAAAATGTGCGCTCCATTTGGTACCAGCGCATTGCTTTCTCGGACTGCATTGGTTTCAACTGATCGAACACAGATTGTGTCCACTTTTATTGTGTAGCGTACGTGTTACATGGGACAACATAATTTGGATTACGATTGGTACAAAATTGGTAGTTTGTTGTGGGTAATTTGCCTATTGGCTGTATTGTGCCCTGTCAACTTAGATGATCTCTTTTCCCACCTACTTTGTCGTAAGTCGTAGGTCAACAATACAACACGACTAATTGTTTACCCAGACACCGTCTGAATCATCAGTGGATTTAACGTAGTGTGACGGTGTGTGGCAATTTTGGAAACATTGTTTTGCCGGTAACTGGATGGGTGACCGTTTCAGACTTTGAGGCTAATCAAACTTCAGCACCGCATCGAGCTCGCCTCTCGTTAGGTGTTCCTCTTAATAGCATTGGCGAAGCAAACGTGACCAAAGTCTTCCGCTGCCCTGAACACACATGGGAACAAGGAGGTTACATACCCAGCAATAAACTTCAACTAAGCAGTACTTGTGTAACTGTACTTGCATAATCGTTTATTTACTACCTACTTAGATTCCAATATTCCCACTATAAACCAAGACTCCATTAGGGCACGTAACAGTTTTAGCAACATAATTATTAATGGACGTAATCAAACCAATTTATACGGTACCAACAGATATTTAATCGTATGGCCACGAATACGTTGTTGCAAGGAAACTTTATCGCTGTGTGTTCGCAAAACACACGAACAATGAGAATTAATCAAGGCAACTGGCAACTTACTAGTTCACAACAGCAATAAAACTTTGCAACGCGCATTTAGTATGTGTCTGTGCCTATCAAGTTATTGCGCTCAATTGCTCGCCCTACCTTCGTGCTGCGAATGTAATTATCATCTTGGCGGTAATGTCCCGGTTGTGCTCTCAAGCACGAGGGTCCGGGGTCTGTATTGACCATGATCCAGGATTTGGTCAGGTAATTACAGTGGAACGAGTACAATTCGACCTCTGTGACCTTGCCAGGGGAACCAGACCATGGTAACAAATTCAGTAGCCTAAATTTGCAAGTTTCATCACGATGTTTTTCCTAACCGTAAGAGCATCGGTTAGAATTCATCTAATGTACATAACTCAGAAAAGAGCCATTGGTATATGGCCGCAGCGGGATTCGAACTCGGTACCTCTCGCTTACGAGACGGATACCTCAACGCTCCAATGTGGTGGGGAATATTAACCAGGTGTTTTATACGAGCGCTATCTGTGCTTGCATTACGAGCACTTAGTACAAGCATCTCCTTTAAGTAATTAAATACTTATCTCAACTTATTCCCTTTTAAGAAAAGTTGTCGGTTAAGATTATAAAGTATTTTAATGCTCCTTAGAAATTTCAGGTGCGCGGTTGTTTTAAATTATTCAAATGAGGTTTCTTAAATTAATATTAATTTTCGTCTAGAATTTTCTAAGCGCCATTTAGGTACAGGCAGGTTGTCAGGTTTCAGAGGCGTCTAGGGCATTCAGACAAGTTAGACAAGGCGTTTAGGGGTAAGAGTGCCGTCAAACTACTAAAATTTCACAAGAAAGACTTACTAAAGTTATGGCAATAAACGCCTTTTACATTATTGATCAGTTTATTTTGAACTTCTAGTTTTCCTTAGTATTTTAGAACTTATTAATATATACAAATTGTTACGGTGAATTTGTTGTTAGTATGGTAATAGTAAAATAAAACATAAATTCTCAAAACGTACAGTTAGGTTCATCCAAAGTAGCTGCCAACAAACGTTGTGAAGGAGAAAAATTATATAAATTAAATTTAAATTTATATACTACTCTGTCTTGGGGCGGGCCGTTTTTTACTTTGTGACTCTGTGGAGTGTCGGTGGCCTTGGGCTTTGGGCCTTGGGGAGGTTCATTTTTTATTTTGTGCTTTTGGTTAAGGTGTACCCGGTTTGAATCCCTGTGCCGCCATGTACCAATGACTCTTTGCTGAGTTATTTACATTAGTAGAACACAAACTGATGCTCTTACGGTGAAGGAAAATATCGTGATGAAACCTGGACATTCAGGCGACTGAATGTGTAACCACGATCCAATAGGGTCAGGTTCCCCTGTTACAGGGCCACAGAGGAGATGGCAGTAGCTCAACTGTGAATACCAGATCTGCCAAATCCTGAATCATGGTCAAACCGGACACCGGGCCCTCGTGCTCGAGAGCACAAACGGGACATTAACGCCAAGATGATTATTCTTATCTTTTACCTCGTAAATTCATAACTATGATAATGAAAATTAACTGGTCATGTCACAATATGCCGTGCGCGAGAATACAATCGGGACATAAACACCAGTATGATTTTTTTATACTACTCTGTCAGTGACAAGCGAGCAGACAACCCGCCTGATAAAAAGCGGCAACTGTCACCCATAATGTAACATTCGTTTCATGTAACAACAATACAAAAATGTCTCTGTAATTGCACTGGCATCCTTGTCCTTCAAACCGGAGCACAACAATGCAAGCTTTTCACTTGACACAAGAGACATACACTCACCGTCACAAAAAAGTTGTCCAATTGCTACATTTTTGAAAACTCCCACGGGAATAAAATTCTGATGGGAAGATAGAGATATTGTTTGTAAAATATGTATTCGCGTGGTGAAGTCACGTATGCTTTCCTTGTTCACGAATGGTAAACTATGTTTTTTTCGCTTTTACTAATAAACGACACAACATCGTTTTCGATTATTCGATTGTTTTCTTTTCAAACTTTACGCGAACGAAATGGCGCTCGAAATCCTCTTGTAAGAAAACGCGGGTAGTATCGTATCCCAATCTCTTTACATTCCGGTTACCTCCAACCCTCCAACTGTATTGTATTGAAATAACATTAGAAGTTATTCGTAGGCAGGAGAGTATAGTGGGTGGATATTTTGGTATTCTCCCTTCCCCTGGGTGTTGCAGACCGCTCGTTCCTTTTACGTGTTTTGCATCTAGAATTCCAGACCTGCATCGTACCGTGTGTTGCTGTACAAATATTTTCTGCAGAGTAAACGACACTGCCAAGGCAAGCAAAATACTATACGGAGCTTAATGCTGGTGCATTTGGAATTCATAGGACACTATGTTGTTGTTCCATGTGGGTAATGTAATGACCTTGTTTCTGGTAGTTTCTACTTGTATGCACATGGATTTCGAGTGGACTAATACCTATACTACTTAATGTTGTAACGGGTGGGTACTTCTCATATTCCGAAAAATGTAAAGGATTCAAATGTTATAGAGGAAGAGGAAAGTGGAAAAGGTATAGGTGATATAATAAATTAAATTTTTCTAGGCGTGTCTTCCGATGTAATTTAATATTTAATTCAAGTTGATAAAATATACGATTGCTTCTATAGATTAGTTGTCAATTAATATTGCGCGCGGATGACAAAGGAACTAAATTTAACAGACTGCTAACAATATAAATTCACAACAAAAATAATGATAGAAACGCCATAAACTAAAAGCAGGAAAAAGGATTGCGAAGTCTAAATATGGAGCAGATAGGGTAAATCAGGCATACAGAGCAGAAAAAAATTGCCGTGTAGGTAGATGACTTTCCAATTTCTTTGAGCAGCCTGTTTGCAAGTGATTATTTTATTTTTATTACAAAAAACAGAGCAGAAATAAAAACTATTTACCTGACCATTACTATAAATATAATAATTTGAAAGTACCGGCCAACAAAATTCGGATAGCAATTTCGGCAGTATGCTTTCTGATTTTTTTTTATTAGGACTACCCTTGTCTTGTTCTTGAAACCTGAAAATGTAGCTTTTCTATGATTACAATCGAATTCTAGATTTTCAAGCTTCAGTAATAACTCTACTAGCGCTCGTATAGCGTGGCTGAGGCAATAAAACATTTCGGAATAAAGCATTCTATCAAACTAATTACTTTTCAGTTTTTGGCCGGCACTTCCCACATTTTTCGTACTTCACATCATGTCGTGTTTAAAAAATTTAATATCCTGCACAGGTTTACTGTGAGCTTGCAAGTGGGGCGGCCATCGAATTGTGAAATAAAAATACTTAAAAATGTATTATCATTAAACCGTTGTTTCAAGCTTCACAGTACGGTTTTGCTTTGATACGCCACAACCCTGATAGCCACGCACGATACCTCACCTTACCCTGGGTACCTTTTCCTTGATTTGTCAATAAAATATTTAGTTCGGACCCTCAACAAATGAACTACAAAGTTGAACTGTTGCGGTCGAGGAACCTCTGGTTTTACAATTACATTATTGTGGTTTCCGTTGCAAATAGGTCCGGCCTAATATAAATAGATGGACAGCCGCCGAGAGTACCGCCGCCACCGCGTTTGGTATGGGCAGCTGGAATTGGATTCCAGTAATTTTCATTCCATTCAAATGTATTAGAATGTAGCATACCATGTGCCTACAGTATGTTTCTAAAGAAAAATACAGAAAAGAAAGTTTCAAAACAATTTAGCTTTCGTACGCGACTCATCCAAAACTCACAAGATTCATAAGTTTAAGTTTTATACCTTTCCTGTCATTTTAAATACCTACGACATTTGCACCATATTTTCATCCGCTTCGCGTAGAAATTTTCAGAAATCCTTTCTTATTGCTCACTTCTGGTAAAAAGGAAACCTCGGCACAAAATTTCAAGTTTCTTGGTAAGCGGCACGTCAGAAAGTCAAAGCCTTTACATACATTGTAGATATGTCTAACTAACAATATGGATGTGCCACTATACCATTGTCACCTAAGGCTGGTACCAGATGGATAAGTTCTCATTGTGAACGAGTAATGGCGGTTGACAACGAAGACGTTCTTGTGTGACGTGACGTGACAGCTAGTTGCCGACTGCCATTATTTGTTTGGAATCGGAGTAATATTCCATCCTGTCTCCAGCATAAAGGAAGAATAATATAGCGATGACAAGCAAATAATAATACCAAGAATGAACAGATCACAACATACAAAATCTGCTTGGAGTAAAAAGCATGATGGCATTTTTAATGGACGATGAACAAACTTCAGTGCAGTGAAAATGCAGTGAAAGCAGACTAATACTACTGATACGATAGTATTTTTTATTGCCTAGGGCGACACGGACGGACGGCCCACCTGTTTGTGAATGGGGTGTTAACATTAGGTATGACGGCAGTTAAATAATTCTGACTATCGATTAGGTACTCGTATATTAAAAAGAGCTTTGTACTAATCACATAATGAAGAAATTAGAACTTTTTACTTTTAGTTTTTCGTATTCTAGTAGCTACGCTCGGCTATAACAATTATCTATGACCGTCAAATTACATTAACAGCTAGTGTTGTCTTAAATTGTACCAATGTTTAATTGCTCCAACATGTGGCATGCTCACGTTGCAATGACATTATAAATGTAAGATTTTTTATGGATAATACATTAGATGAGACAATTTATTTTGTTCTCTATGGATAATACTTAACATTGTCGTTCTCTACTTCTATCTGATTCCACTGAAACTTTGTAATAGACGATCAAACAAAAATATTATATTAACTTCCATGATCATTTGCCTGCCCTAATCCCCATTCTCATTATATTAACTTTATTGCTTAGATAATAATGTTCGTTTTCTTGTTTCAGATTTACATTATCAACCAAGGCCGCCTGCCCCAGAAGGTAAGTCAATGTACAATTGCTACTGTTTATACAAATAGACAAACTTTACAATCAGACGAGAGAACGGAATAAATGTTGATACTTAGCAAAAGTGCTTTAAAAATCATAAGTCGAAATGCCATTCAGAAATCCTTAAGACATTTTCTTCATTGCTCCTATATTGGTGGGAATATATGACACGTCACCAGAATCCCCATCTTGCTCTGGGATGCTGTACGTTTCTTCCTCACTGTCTCGTTGTAAAATAATTCTATAATGCTATCACTCAATAGGAAACTCCTGGTAACAAACTGTTATTTATTTAAAACCTTTTACTACAAACGTAGCACAAACGGTCACTACCGGATATTTTCCACAAAGTTTACTATAAGTTCGTTGCTGATGCTGGTAGTCTCATTCAAGATTATTTTAATGCCATCCCCTTGCCAACCTACTTCTATGTTGAATATTGTTGTCACAAGGTTGCGGTAAATGATTGGCTATAATTCCCGGACCGACAAATTTCGACAAACGTGCGAAAGAATAGTTCCCACCTACTGCTCTTGCATTGCTTACTGCCTCTGCCTGTGGTATATTTTAGAGATACGGGCGATTTTGAGGTCTCCTATTAGTCGGGCGACGTCCATCGTACGACTATGGTCGCACGACCACTGCCAATTAGGACAGCGCTTAAGCGTACATAAATACATAGACGAATCGATGGTTACGATGGATAAAAATTAAGATTTATGTCTGGCAAAGTAAAATTATACCAACCTCGTTGACTAAGTAAAAGGTGAATAAATTCGGAAAATAGACAACAGCGTTTTCTGTTTCGTAACAACGGATCAGGCAGCCATAATCTCTAACATCATCTTTATCAGATGGTAAGCCTGAGGTGTCCGCCTGGGGAAATTCCACCTATCTATTTCTGCCGCTAAGCAACAATGCTTGCTTTGTTGTATTCCGGGATGAAGAATAAGGTAGCCAGCATAATTACGGGCATGAGGCATTTCATCTTTAGTCCTCATAGTAACAGTAGGGGTGATGTGTTTCTCTGTGATATAAGCTACAAACAGTGCAGTGTTAAAAACAGTGCGAGTAAAACTCGCTTACTAAGGGTTTCGTACCATTACGAACTTGATTTTGACAAGATTTTGTAGCCAGAACAACATGTAATTCGCAAAATTCTATTAAATTCGATACCTTGTAACCTTCGCGAATCCGCCTCTCGCTTGACCGATTTTTAGTATTTGTTGTGATACTTTAGTGTTTATTAATACAAAGTTCGGTGCTTGTATGTATTTCCGTTATAGGAAACTAATAAAAACCTCTGGAAAAGGCGAAAATGCTGTTTCTTGTTTGACCCTATTAATAAAACCTGCACCGCATACCTTTTCCGATTGTTATCTCTCCTGGTAGACTGGTAGATAATGCTATTTTAGCTTTAAGGCCGCCATTGTACTGTTGTGATTGTAAAATCATCAATCATTGTAAAATCTCGTAAAAATCAATTCAGTAGTTTTTGCCTGAAAAAGTAAACCAACTTTCACATTCAGATATTATACTTGTATTCTAATCAAACAAACAAACAAAATTATAAATCAAACAAATAATCTTTAATCGCTTCTATCATGTTAATGTCATGAAAAATCTAGTGTTATACAATATAGGTACTGTTATCTCCTTTGATATTAAATTAGCTTTCTCATGAGTATTTATTTTTATATTTACATTACCGATAAGTAATTACTTTCTTCAGCACGAAAAGGGCGCGTTTACTGCGTGAAAACTCGCAACAAAACCGCTTATTATTCTCTTAATAGGAAAAGTGATTTGAATTTCGAACACCACGAAATCTGTCTGAAAAAAATAAACTAGGCGAAGGTTCGTTCAGAATCTCATTTTGGCCTAGCAATTTAACTCCATGAACTAAATTTTGTATCATTTCGTTTATAATCAATTGTGATTTAGTTTATTATTTATAATAGGTATAGCATTTTTAAAGACGTTATATTTAAAATAAATACTAGTGAACCTTAATGTCGCTTACTTAAAATTATCATGTTTGGTTTCATAAAAATGTCTTCGAACGCAACATCTAATTTAAAAATAAACTTTTAAATAGAATGGCGCAACAAAGAGGTTTAGTTTCCAGGTCATTAAATATAACAAAAAAAAAACAAAGAGGTTCTACAACAATATACCTATTATAATCTGTAGTTATAGCGGAAATTAGGAGTGGTGCAAAATTGTGTGTTATCCACGAGAGCAAATATTTTATGACTCGTGCTTTTAAATCACTCTCTGTGCTCATTCGTCTATACTACTTTGCTAGCTCATGATTTAAACTCTGCACTCGCAACAAACTGTAACTTTGCTCTCTTCTCTTTTATAACAAATAACTACTGTTGGTAACAAAATACTGCAATCGTTACTAACATACACGTCGTGCTTTTAGCAAATACCTATGTAAGTGCTTACATAGTATTTAATAACAGCAATTTTGTTATAACTAGTTAAAAGCCATCTCAAGCGATCATTTTGCTCGAAAAGTTATTTCGCGAACGTTCCAGAAACTGTACTAGGAATTTAATCCACTCAATTATTCCTTAGCCGACATGTACTGCATTCGGGCGACAAATGCGACGTAAAGTTAAGGTGTTAACCTAAAACTACCACGGTGAGCTTATCTTGCTCTGCATACAATGTTGTTCAAATTTCTACGCGGGTGACATACTGGTTACTGAGACCCGGGGGAGCAAAATTGCTTCGTACGGCGATTTTAGGATGCTCCCAACATTACGTGGGCGAGCTTCGAGTCGCACAGTTATTATTTGAGGCTCATTCCTTTGAACATAGACCCGCCTAATGAGGTTCCATGTTCCACGGATGAATTGCGATTCCTTAATAGCTCTCTGTTCGTACCCTGCTCACGTTACGAAAGTATTGCATTACTTTTTCTCATAGTATACGGATACCCGTCGCGAAGCAGCGAACGCTTTGAGACGTTCGGGGCTTACAGGTGAATTTAATTAACTATATTGACAAAAATAACATACAAAGTTAACGAATATATGTACCAATTCTTTATATTATAAAAGTGGTATCTAAAACGTATACTTATATAATGAATAATTGTATAACGGTGCTCGAAGTTGTTTACAATCATATGTCTAAGAGATCCAACGTTGAGAAAGAGGTTTAATTGACAGATCCAACTCATGAAAATTGCGGAAGATCTTCTCGTTCAAAATGCCTCAAGTTGTAGATCTTTGACCAGTGTGTGTTAAATAATAATCATAATCATCTTGGCGTTAATGTCCCGGTTGTGCTCTCGAGAACGAGGGCCCGGGGTCCGCCTTGACCATGATCCAGGATTTGGCAGGTCAGGTAATTACAGTGGAGCGACTGCCATCTGACCTCCGTGACCCTGGTACCAGGGGAGGCTGACCAGATTGGATCATGGTTACACATCCGTCGCCTGAATGTGCAGGTTTCATCACGATGTCAGCCCACGCTGCGACTCGTACGTGGTCGCTACTTCAGAACCTTTTCGCCTTAATGGCAGTCGGTTCTGATATACATATAAATAAATAATTCTGCCGTGATGGCGTGCAAAGTGCAGCGCAACATCTTTTAACTTCACCTGGATGCTATGTTCGCCTTGTCAGCTACATACCATGTGGCTACTATGAAAGCGATAAAGGTCTGTAATAAAAATGCGGTAAAGAGCCAGTAGGCTTGCTTGCTACGTGGCTACTAAGATGAATCTTTTACGGTCTGACAGGCTTGATAGAAATATATATATATATATATATATATATATATATATATATATATATATTTATATTTATATTATTATCAATTTTCGAACATCATTGATTGGCATCTTCGTCAGGTGGATGGTAAGCTTGTGACGCTTGGATGCCTACCCCTGTGTGTGGACCGGGCGTTGCAGTGTATATTCTATGTTGTTTTCGGGATACAATAAAAGTTGATATTTTAGTGTTATAAACTGTCGTTGTTTAGAGTTATGTGTCGCTGACTCTGCTGAGTAGCTAAAACACAAAGTGGATTTTGGTATTCGACACCAGAGACGACACCTTCATATAAGCCCATCATAAAACCATCTCTTCTCTTACATACACTATAAAATGTAGCTTTAACATATAATAGGTATAAAGATTGTAAGGCGTTAGAATGCTAAAAATGTTCTTATAAGTAGTATAGATACGGCATGTCAAACTGAAAACGCGGCGGTGAATTCCCTAATTTTGTTCCATTCACGGAGCATCCGCCATCATTTTATCTCCCCTCCTGTCTCCATTTATCTCCGCTTCTCCTGCAGCGATTCGCGTTCTAACATTTTGTTTGTTTCTTACGAAATTGTTATTTCCGGCTGCCTTCTTTTCTTAAGCGGATCCGTCTACGGCCTTTTACACAAAAGTCAAGGAAATGAGTTCGCGGTTGAATCCTGATGCTTGACCTCCTTCCCAGAGAAATATAATAATAAAAACAATTTGTCGCCTCCGTTCGGGCGAATTCCGAATCGCGGAACGTGGCGGCATTGTTATGTAAACAATTTAAAATAAACAAGGTTAGCCTTGTGGTTCTAAACGAATGATTGCTATTGGCATTTTGTTGGCGACGAATTTAGATAATCACGATCCAATTCTAGATCCATATGATACAATTCTATAGATTATATTATTAGAAGTAAATTATGTATTTTTGCTCATTAGTTTAAAAGTCGGTAACCAATAGCAATAGCCGCCTTATCAAAGATTAAATCTTTTCTATTAGTTAAAACCCTTCCAATATTTCTCTTGACTGTTTAATCAATGAGGTTAGATCGTTGAAAGGTAAATTACAAACTTTGGATAGCTCCTATTATTTTTATCTACCAAGGTATAATTATTAAAAAGAATTCGCGTGATCCAGGCTAATTTTATGACACCAATGACATTGATTGAGCAAAATAAAAATGGAGACTGACTTGACAGCGGTGATTAGAATAAATAGATGAAAAAGCAATCTACTATGACAGTTTTATTAAATATATCTCCAAGGTTTTTAACGTCGTTGGCCTCGTGGATTGACTTTGTGAGTTTATCAATTATTTCGCGGAATCCTCATTTTTAACTGGGATCAAAAGTAGCCTGCGGCACTCGAGTAATGTTTTATCAGTGATATTTTTAGAATCTTTTAAGTGTTTTCAAAGGTCGGTTACCTTTGGAATATAATTTATCTTTAAAATAATAATAAATACTAAACAGAAAAGCTTGTATGTACCAGTTACTTTTTAAATACTTGGCTTGTGGAGGGTAATATCTTAGCCAATAAATAAGCTACAGGTAATAACGAATAGCTTTATTAAGTGTACAATAACAACACTTCTAACTTCGAAATCGAGAAGTAAATTGTAAATTAACTTTCACCAAACCGCCGTGTGACTTCGCGCCCGACAAAATCTGCCCAGAATTTTAACTAGACGATAGAAATCGGTAATCCCTGAAGCCTGTGCTAACACAATGCTGCGGCAAGGCGGATGTTCGCATCTTATTTGAGCGCCCTTAATAATTTAGTCACGGCCCCGACTCCCCAGGTAGAAAATTGGAAATTGTGTCATTCTTCGCGGAGTCGGCCCAAGAGTCACGTACACTTCAAAGAATTTTACATCTGAAGAGATCTCTATTAGCTTTTCGGTGTCTGCTCATGTTCCTTTGTGTGTTGCGTATTGTGTTGTTTTCGTGTACAGCTGTGCTAACAGGTTTCGTCTTTTGCAGAGGCATGCGAGAAGACGTTTTGTCGATGGGGTGCGGAGTGCGTATCGCTTGGGGATGGGCGGGCGCACTGCGCGTGCCCCGCGAGCTGCCCTACCGCGCTCGCCCCGGTGTGCTCGACTGCGGGCCGCACCTACCGCAACCATTGCCAGCTCCGTAAGGACGCCTGCGAGCGACGTCTCAACCTACGCGTCAAGCATGAGGGAGAATGCGGTAAGTGTCGGCTATCGCACTCTATCCTATTATAGGTTTTTGCTAAATTCCTACCTTTACGTGTAGGCGAAATGTCTACGCACATTTCATGCTATACGCTCAACGGATTGAAAACACGATGATTGCTTTTTATGCCCGGGTGCTGCGTGTGGTCCGCCAATAAAATAGTATCCGCGTCACGTTCGTCGTCGGTGCCCGTGCAATTTGTGCCACCAATAAAATGTCAACCTGTTGGGTAAAAAGTCATGGAAGAATTTTATTACTTACTCGTACAAAACTCTGAAGTAAACAACAGAATTCTTGTTATATCTTAAACTACCTACATGGGTTTTTGAATTTCGCATTGAATACTTTTAGGGAAACTTTATTGAACCGTACCGTAGTTAAATAAATTACCAACAATTTAACTCAAGTTATAAAAATGTGAACTCAGTATAACAGTGATCTACCTATAGATTTCTTACAAATAAATATTTTGAATCTTTGAATCTCAGTACCCGGACAACTTTAGTATAGGTAATATTAGGTAAAAAAAACGAAAAATATTACCCAAATTCTAACATAATTACTTATAATTACATACAAAACCTTGCCTTTGGCTACACTTTTCACGCAGCATTTGCGAACAAAGATAGAAACATACCAAGCTTACTTTAGGCGTTGACGACTCTCGACGGAGTAATGCCGGTTTGTTTATGAGCTCTTCAAGAAGAATAGAAATATCTACAAACGTTTATATCCCTGTTGGAAAGCCTGTTTAGTAAACCCTGTCGTTTAGAGACTATCGCCCTTTCTACTCCTTACAGCTGTATCCACGAAATCCCATAATTTGTTATAAAAGGGTCCGTATATTCTGTTTTTTGTTCAAAAGATTGAGGAAAGAACAAAAAACTGTTGCGCATTAAAGGGAAATTCTTCCTAGTGCTTGACTGTAACGTGTGAAGCCAGTAAAGGGGATCAGATTTCTCCGAAGTTTATTTATTTACCGCTTCATACTTTCCATTTTTAGGGAAAACATTTTGCCCGCATCCGACGCAAATTCAAGGTCAAAACAGGAAGCTGACTTTATACGCTAAACGATGACACTAGATTAATGTTTCTAAGACTAATCGTTTTGCAGTTATTAAGGTAAGACGATATAGGCCTTTTCGTTACGGTCTAGTTTTCTGACTTCTTCAGTTTTCTGTAGGCTAATTACAAAAGGCTGTTGCCAACAATTCTCTGATTTCAATTATTGATATCGTTACTTTTGCGAAATTGCTACTAACAATTTGAATAATTGAAATCAGATATTTTTTGGCAACGGCATTAGACACTGACCTCTGATTTAAAACAACGCCAATTTTTGCGGGAACTAATGAATCTAACTGCATCTATCGGTCTCCAATATAACGCGATAAAAAGTATGCACTCAAACACTTATCTGGAATCGATGCTTTTATAGCACAGCAAAATGTTTTCTCTAGAAATGGAAAGTATGAAGCGGTAAATAAATAAACTTAGCAGAGAAATCTGATCTCCTTTACTGGTTTTACACTTCACATGCACATAGATTCATGTTTCTAAGACTAATAGTTTTGCATTAAGGTACGACGATATAGACTTTCTGTTAACTAGAATATTTTACTGATGTTGAATTAAAAGGATGCTATCTACAATTATAGATTAGCGACACTCTAAAAAGTGGAGTAGTTAAACGAGTTCTTGAGTGATGACCGCATCTCGTAGTGTAGGACGCCCTCCAGCCAGGTGAAGTGACGATCTCCGAAACGCTACTGGTGGAGGCTGGACACGGCAAGCTGAGCATAGAGTACATTTGTGCTCCAGCGGTGGACCAACATACCTCTAGATGAATGATAATGATAATTAATGACTTTTTACACATATTACCAACTTGTTAAAAAATCTTTATGGAACAACAATGCACAAACACAACAAAAACTATACAATCGTGAAAGCTTAAGTAAAACTAAAAAAACCCAAAATCCTAATCTAAAAGTCTATAACTGCAAGTATCTCCCAAATCGCTGAGATGGTGCCTATTAAGCTGGATGCATTCCTCCGCTGGATGGCTATACGTTATACGGTACACGTTGGTCGAGGAAAGAGCCAGCCCTGCGGTCTCCAGTGGATTATATTAGCTTTACTTTTAATTTTGTAAATAACTTTTCAGCTTCAGGGCCCCACGGACCCAAAATTATAAAGTCATAAAACTAATTCACCCATATTGTCCATACAGATACAGGCGACCCATGCACCGGCTTCTCGTGTCCCGTCGGCGCCCGCTGCGTGATGACCTTCGGTCAGCCTGAGTGCCGATGCCCTCGGAGCTGTCAGAGGAGGAAGCCAGTCTGCGGCACAGACGGCAAGGAGTACCCCTCAGTGTGCCACCTCGACAAACACGCCTGCGACAACCAACTGAACGTCACCGTCATGTATCCAGGAAAGTGCGGTAAGTGCTTCATAGTTATTATTTTTGGGCGATAATTATATACGTAGCTGAATCCAGCTGATGTGTATTATTTACCGCCGATTAGTGTAAATGCCGACAGCCGTTGGAATACAAACTCAGAAGTACGGAACACCGTTTATTCTGATTTCATAAAAGTAAACGCCCTAAACAGCTTCGAAATATATTCCCATTTTGTAGTCGGCTACGAAGAATTACGGAAAATTTTCATGAAAACCCATTTAAAATCCCATTTGGTAGCTTTCAGAATGGGAAATTTGATCCTTATTACGTAGCTTTCTACGAATTTTGGCTACGAAATGGGACGAATGGATCGCCGTGGGGTCGCGCGTGGTAAAGACGTGGGCGTTACAATTTGTCATTTTAGTACAATAATGCCTTAGTTTCGATATTGTCTACTGAATAGTTAAGTTGGTAGCACTGTATCATTACCTTTGTAATTCAGAAATTGAATATTTACTGTTGAATTTGTTTGCCTGCTAAGTGCGTGGAGATTGTTACAAATCCGTAAGGTGACGTTCGGAAAACTACGTCGAATCTTCACGTCATCCATAAACAAAGGTTTTCAACAAGTAGGGTCCTATGGTACCGAGACGTGGACACTAACGATACAGCTTATTCACCAGTTCAAAGTCGCTCAGCGTTCTCAGAGTTTCCCTGAAGGGCAAAATTCGCAACGAAGTAATCCGACAGAGAACCAAAGTAACTGACATAGCGCACAGAATTAGTACGATACGGACGGGTAAACGAGTTCTTGAGTAGAGACCGCGACTGTAAGCGTAGTATGGGACGCCCTCAGGCCAGATGGAGTAACGATTTCCGAAACGCTGCGGGTAGATGCTGGATGCGGCAAGCCGAGGACAGGATGCATTGGCGCTCATTGGGGGAGCCCTATGTCCAGCAGTGGACTGGTATAGGCTAATGATGATGACAAGGTGACTCAAGTCCAACAGTGGACTGTTATAGACTGTTGATGTTGATTTACCTGCTCATGCTTAACTAGATTTTTGCCCATTTGTTAATAACATCACTATTCTATAAATATTGGGTATATATGCAAAAGTATGTGTATATAAAACTATGTTTGTTACCCCTTGATGCCTAAACGGATGAACAGATCTGCGTGAAATAGCTATATTAAGATCTGGAATAAGAATAAGACAGGCTACGTTTTGTCGTGTCCTAGTCGTCGTCGTCCCGTCCCCGACCTCGCACGATATAACGTGTAGTTGATGTCGTAAAAGAAAGATATTTGAGAACAAGTTTTTTTTTAAATTACGCTCTGGACCCAATAGAAACGGTTTCACCGTCTAATCTTGATTTACACCGATGTGGATGCTATTCCACGGGTACTGTCGTAATCTTGACTTAGCATTTAGTCTTTTTTCACATTTTATGTTACTTCAAGCTAACCACAACTCTTCAACAAGAATCACTTTAATCGCCCCACAACACGAAACCAAAAGTCTAAACTAAACACAACAGAAAGTTGGTACATGAAAATTAATTAAAACTAATGGCAGCACATTGTCGACGGCTATCTCTGAAAGCATGAAAGGAACTCGTTAAGAAGGGGTCACTACTTGATAATGGGGCGGGTGCACAAAAGGGGTCAACATTTCATCTTGCCCCAAAGATGACGGCGACGGAATAAAATCACCCTCTGAGGGGAAACGTGCATGCCAAGATGACACATCTCATGTCATGCTCCCTTTATTGAACAGAGCCTACTATTGTGCCGCCGATCGCTTTGTGTGGATAATACGTTATACGCGTGCTTGTAAGTCGTGCTACCCTAAGTGTAACTCTCTTGTATAATTGAAAATATCTGAAACGTCTCACACTCTACCTAACTATCTTACATAGTTACACTACAATACGTACAAACTTAAAACTAACGTTTGGAAACATATGCAAAAAAAAAAATTTGAAAATTATTTTCCAAGTATGCAAGCTGAAAAGTGTTACTAGTACATCTAGATTTCAATCTGTTACCAATAATAATAAAAGAGTTTGACCGACCCTGTTACCTAAAAGGAGCATAATAAATTACAAAGTATACCGTGTACAGACAATCCGTGTTTCCCTCACACAAGCACGAAACGGGGTTGCTTTCTTTTTCATAAAAGTAATTCAATCTCGTCCACTTTATCTGCGACGTACATTCTGCTAACCCTTTTCAGGGAACTTGTCCTCTCTTGAAACATTCGATCTGAACTAAATTTGTAGAAGCCCGCACATTCCGAGGTCCTTTGTGAGATTCTGTTTACTTTACTAGTTCGCCTTTCGGGATTTATTAAATTGTCTCATTGTGGTATTTTGTGCAATCTCGTGATGTTCGACGACACTATTTTATTTTAAATGTAAGCAAGAACTAGTTTAGATATGGTAACTAGATCCTGGTATTGTTGTTAGTTTAGTTAAGGCCTACCGTAGGGGTACCGCGTCTCGGTAAGCGTAGTGTGGGACGCCCTCCGGCCAGATGGAGTAAATATTTGCGAAATTTTTTGTTTATTTAGTAAGCCGCTGCTGTAGTTTTTCGTTATTTACCTTTTAAACCGGAATGTACGATTTAATATGTAACGACTAAAAACGTGTTCTAAAAACGCCGAGGTGCGCTTATATCGAAAGCATCGAGTAACACAGTAAAAAATAAACATTGTGTCTGGGGGGTAAAAATAGACCGGGTACCTGGTCTATTTTCTAGGTCTAGTTCTTTTCGGGGTATATCGCCCTGATACCCTCAAATTCAGTAAAAACTGTATTTCTACAAAGTTATATCAATAGATACAACGACAAACGTCACAGCGTCGCAACTAACCACATGATCCGCTAAGGCTGATGTTACACGCAAGTAATATTGTGAATCGGAAGACCCTCCCGTGAAGCCCAAACAGCCTTCCCAAATAAGACCGAATCCGACAAACCACTAAACACAATTTTTTCCACCAGACCCCTGCGCGGACCACGAGTGCTCAGACGGCAGCATTTGCCTGCTGAACGAAGCGCGTGCGCCGGTCTGCCGGTGTGGGCCGCAGTGCGCGCTGGTCGCGAGGCCTGGGGCTGCTGTATGCGGCTCCGACTTCAAGGACTATTCTAGCGAGTGCGCGCTCCGACGGGAGTCCTGCCGCACTAAGCAGCAACTCACTATAGCTTACAGGGGAGAATGCGCTTCAGGTATGTACCTGGGTTATCTTCTTCTTCTTAGTCGTAGCACTCAAGGCAGAGCAGTAGTGGTCGTTAGGGGTTGGTGGCGTGCTTCACCAGTCGCCACCATTCTTCCCTCATGGCTGCTTTTCTTGTGCACTTGTGAAGGGGCTCATCAAAAGCCTTTCTAACTTGGTCCTTGGACCTGGGTTATGCAGGGTGTAAAAAACCGGGTTACAGTGAAAAATATACCTACATACCAATTAGCGAATGAAGCATCGAGGCGATGAATTTCCGCCGACACATTCCCGCAAACTTCCACATCGCAGGAACTTGCGCTGACACAAGCGCCTATTAACATAAATAATAAAACTTGTAGCAATTTAGACAATGATCGTGATGCGCTTTTCTGCGACTAGAAAAATGGTCTGTAACTGTCCCCTTTATTAGTATTTCTTGTTAATTCCATTTGTCACTTGCTCCACTTTGGGAAGTTGAAACAAACTTGTTTGCTTTTCCTTCTTATATTAATCATTTAATTTGTTGCGGGCCCCAAGACAGTCTTAGTTTGTCCCCTTGTTACCTGAATTAAAGTACTTTTTGGGTGGTACCTAAGCGACTTTGTAAATCCTAACTGTGACAGGAAAGGCAGCGTTGGAATTTTAAGAGTTGATTTAGGTTCATTATCTCAATATAGAGTAAATTTTACAATAATTGTGTATTGTCGACGATGTAGAGCTCTTCAAGAAAGATGATCGCCAACACACAAGAATTACGTAACATTCTCTTGGTCTCCTCAAGACGTGATTACTATCAAGCGGATAGTGTTTACGCTTGTTTCCACTAAAATAGTTTAATACAGCATGACTTATCTTATAGTGTTTATTTATCATTATATTAGGATAAATGATATTTCTGCACAAGTTCTAATAATCATAGTTTTTATTAATTGTTTCACTTTTTATGGCTTTACCCACATCAATCAATACTGGTAGCGAGGCTTTGCTATATCGAAAATATGTTCGAAAAGGGTTCTATATTAATCGAATATCTAGGATGTCGCGCTTTACGAGAAAGCAGGTATCTCAATAATGCCTTGTCTTCTTATCTAAAATTAAATCTTTATTCGAAAATGCAAAGCGCCAGTTTTATTGAAACCCATTTTGAAGGGACATTTTGTTCTGAAGAAAGTAATTGGACACGAGCATCGGAGCGTCTTGCCGACCCAAAAGAAATTGTGACAGGAACGAAATAATTTTATTATGAAGTTTCAACGTTTCAAGGGTTGCCTTCCCTTGATTTATTCCCAGTGCACGCAGCTCCCTTTTAGGTGAATTTGGCTCAAGTATCGTTAATTGTATTTCACGACCGTTCATTTCATTTAGTATGGGGCTAGCAGGTAATACAGTTTCCATTTTACGTTTTGGGAGCGAAATTTAAAATATACCTATTAAATTTGAAGGGACTTTGGGTAGAACGGTTTCATTTCAGGCTATTAAATATCAATTATGAAATAGTTTTCCATCGCTATAATTAACAGAATTTTGCGGAGCGCTGTAAATGTTTTGCGGAACGTGCATAAAGTGTGTAAATAAATGTTTCTTTCTTTCTTTCTTTCTTTCATAATTTTAAAATTAGAATAAGTACACGGTTATTATGTGATGGAGCATTGGAAATTTCTTTCCTATTAGGTATATGGCTAACTAAAACGAAATGGTCTGAAAGGGAAAGGCTACCGGAGGTAGGTACTGTAATTCTTTGAGAAAATAAAGTAAAAAAATACCTCGCATATTAAAATCATTGTATGTTCGAAACTTAGAAGGCGGTGTCATCTTTTATTGATGGTGTCGTTATGGCGTACAATTGTAAATGGTGTAGTATTTTATGGAAATGTGAATTTTAAATCGCTTCAATTGGTTTATTTTCTCGAAAAAAAGTTTTTTTTCTTTGATCTAATGGATTAATAATTAGGTATGCTTTTTGGATTGAACAGGGCTTTTTACACTCTGTATTAATTAACAGGTTTTTTACTAATGCACAGCGAGACAGACGGTCCACCTGATGGATTGTTATCTATTTAATCTATTGGCGCTGCGATAAGAAACGTATATAACGTACACGACCACGCCAGCGGAAACGGACTTGTAATTCTGCAATTTGTTACATGAAGCCTAATTATAATGCATATCTACGATGCATTATAATTAGGCGTTATGGGTGACAGTTACGGCTTTCTATCAGGTGGGCTTAGCTTCTTCGCTTCGCTTGCCATTGAAATGGACTTAATTAATTTATAAAAATATTTCTTCAAATGCTCTACTTCTTCTCAAACATCACTACCGTAAACAAGCACAACATACAGTATTCATTCCTCTATAGCTCACTGCCCTGTTCCTTCATTGCAAATCTATGGCACAAGTAACCAGTTCTGACCAGCTTTGTGACTGCAATGTAAAAATTTCTTTGCATTGTACTTATCTTATATCATAATGGAGTATGTACTTACCATAGGGTACGTCATTGTTTGTTTTTGACTGATTAAATTTAGTATCCATTTACACATATTTAGTAAATAGTCAGAATTTAAATTGTATTGGTAATTACGTTAAGCGCACTCCACATGTGGACAGTTCCGCGGGAACACGAGAATGTAGAGGGAGTATTCGCCTACATTCGTATAGTCCCGTGCATGTTTGGCATGTCTCGCCTATTTCATAGACTAAGTAGAGATATGTTGTTGTTGTCTCGATTCGATCGATTTTATGTTTATATTTCTAGCGTTTTTTCCCGTAACAGGTTCAGGGTACACTTGACCATGATCCATGATATTAGTATATCAAGTAATTACAGTAGAGCAGCTGCCATCACCTCTGTGACCCTGTTTACAGCAGATTAGCGATATTACACCGATGAATCGATATAATGTCGACGAGATAATAATAGGCGAGAATATGGAGGGTCGTCCAAAGTCCCGGCAAAAGTTTTGCCGAAAGTTTCGGCGGACATGAGGAGTACGCTTTACAGGTGAGCGGCATTGTGCGCATGACATTACGTATCTGTCAATGTCACAGTGACAGGTGGCCGGCGTACGCCGCTTGCGTCGCGGACAAAGAACAAAAATTTTTGGCCGTAGAGTCTATTTAAATTTTACTTTTTTTATGGCCCTACATACTGGCTATGAAACCGTTGTCCGCTCGATGATGCTGTGGTGCCTAGTATTCATTGTTGTTACACGTATATTGAATGACGTTCATAAGTGTTTGTGAAATCCTAAATTGAATATACGTATTTGATTGATTGATCGATTGATTGACCCATCCCTAACAAGAACGCTTGTGTAGTTACAATCCCCTGATCACTCCACTCCTTACAGCCCAGCACCCGTGCCAGGCGATAAAGTGTGGGGTGCGCGAACGCTGCGCCCTGGACGCACGTGGGGTCGCCGTGTGCGGCTGCGGCGGGGAGTGCGATGCGGCCGTGCGTCCCGTTTGCGGCTCCGATGCACACACGTACCATAGTGCGTGCGCGCTCGACCGTGCCGCGTGTCGTGACAACCGCGACATACGCGTCGCCTACCTCGGGCCTTGTGGTAAGTATATCAGTGGGTTTTATAGATGTACGGAGACAGGCTACGCGTGTAGCCGCTACACGGATTCCAGAGCGGGTCAATGCGGGTCGTAGTGAAACAATGTTTTAATGCCTTACGTGCATCTCCACTTCAGGAGTTTCTTTGTTTTTTTTTATAGGTTGACTAGCCAGGTAATTAGTGATGGTAGTGGCGATGGGAGTGCCGTAAAGTAAGAGTCATACTGAATTTTTGTAATGTTTTTGACTATGTAGCGGCATTCATATCATAATATCGTACCCACTATAAATCCGCCACTTGAACCATAAGCCAGAGAGCTACTAACACGCCCCCACGCGTCAACAGGCGAGGAGAACCCGTGCGCACGAGCCTCGTGCCCGTGGGGCGGTGCATGCGTGTCGCGAGGGGGCGCGGCGCAGTGCGCGTGCCCTGTGTGCGACGCTGCGCTCGCGCCGGTCTGCGGAACGGATCACAACACCTACGGCAGCGAGTGCAAACTGCGCATGCACGCGTGCCAGCAGGGGTTGAAGGAAGGCTCGTTGGTGGTGCTCCATAATGGGACTTGTCGTGAGTATTTTTGTTACTGTTTTATTTGATACTAGTGTACCCGGCGCGACTTCGTTCCCGTACACTTACTTTAACCCTAACCTTCCTTTTGAATCACTCGATCTATTGTGGAAAACCGCATTTAAATCCGTTGCGTAGTTCAAAAGATCTGAACGGGACGGGAAGCGACTTTGTTTTATGATATGTATAGAAGGAAGCTTATTAAAGACATCAAGCGGATTAAAGACAGAGAGCTTCAGGGGCCAAGTGGTTTAGGTATCCGACTCGTAAGCGAGAGGTACCAGATTCGAATCAGGGCCACGAAAGTTAGATGGCAGTCGCGCCACTGTAATTATCTGATCTGCCAAATCCTGGATCATTTTTAACTCTTATTTGTCTAACCTAACTTTTGTTACGTGAAACCTAAGTGCATGAATTCTTAGATGCTTTCCATCAGGAGGGCTGTCGTCTTGTTTGTCTCTGAGTAGCATAAAATAACTTAGTTACATTTCTTAACCTTTTTTCCCTGAGTCAATATTGCCATACTGAGTTTGAAAAGCCATTCCATTCCAATGTGGTCTCGCTACTGCACACACAAAGGTAAGTAAAAAGAAAACAAATTATAAAATTCCTCTTCAGAAGAAAAATGCTATCAATTTCCCGTGATGAAAATCTTTTCCTCTTATGAAATTATCAATAAAAAAGACGCACAGGATTCCTTTTGCCTCAGAAGCTTTTACCAAGAAGACATTTACAATTTTCATTATGGAAATCATACAATTTCATTGTGCGGAATATTTCGGCTACAAAAATATAATAACATTTTATTAAACTGTACACAAAACAGCAGATAGGTACCGTTAATAAAATAATAGGGTAGTAATAAAACAGAAACCGGGCTTCCCAATTATACGTATTTCAAACATGTACTTACTTAGGTATCTCAACAAAGTTTACCTTCTATAAATAATACAGGAAAGTTTACCTTCTATAAATAATACAGGGTGTAAATTCAGAATGGGTGGGATTGCTGTTGATTCACTCATTATTCTGAACGACTTTTCGTGGCGCTTAGTTTAAAAATGGTTTCTCAATACAACGTTTTGGTACAACGAGAAGTTTAACTTGTTACAGAAACTGAGTCTTTATCGATATTGAATCTTGCAAAAGTTATAAAAGTTGCTAAGAATTATGGGTACATCAAAACAGCACCGTAGGTTATCCTTCTACATCGATTACAAGAAATTTGCCACTTTGTAGCGATAGTGGAGGTTTAGGAGACCCACAAAAGTTAGTCTGCTGCACAATCTGGCACGTTCGGTACGGTAATTTCTTTTTTCTTCCTCCTAAACTATGACTTTTCGTAGCGATAGTACTTTTAAAAGTAAAAAAAAACGGTCTGCCTTTCATCCTCTTGGCAGTTTCGCTCGTCAGCTACATTAAAGTCACTTTGGTGGAACAGACTATACAGTCCACAGTGTACCTAGGTGGGTGTACTACTAATTATCAATGTAAAGTTTAACTTTTTTCGATTGTATTATTATTCATCTGTTTTTATACCTATAAAAAATTAATATGATGTTTCTCTTTCTGGGAAGGAGGATAAAAAGTAACGTACATTTACCCTCCGTAGAAAATTTAATTGCGATAAAATTCAGGTCAGCTTTGAAATCCGTGAACGCAGTTATGAAACATGACAGATTGTGGTCAGGTTGCCAAGCAACGCGCAAATTTCTATTGAAAATATTGTTATCTTACGAAAAAACATCCTATATTTTATCGATGCGAACAAGGATTTTTCTTAAAGAATCGCATCCATTAATAGTATAATGTGAAATATTGACAATATCTACATGAAAGACGGAACAAACACCAATTCGAATTCCAAAATCATATCTAATATACCGTTACGGTGTGCCAATTGGCTCCCGAGACTGGTCCAGTCTCAGGGTCCCTAACAAAAGACCTTGATCTACCTCGCCTCGCCAACAGCTTCTCTTAGCAGCTTAGTAAATAAATTAAAGTTACTGGAAAATAGACTGTAAAAATTGATTGTAATTTAGTCCGCTCAGCTCAATCAACGCCACGGCTTGACGCATCGCCAATGGCCGAACCTATCGTTTACACGGCGCGCAGAAATGTCAATTAAATAAATTAAAACCACTGGCGGGAAACGAGAGTTGACGCGGATTGATGAAAACTGTCCACGGAATTAATTTCCCATTGTAAGCATTAGTTGGAGCGTGTACTTTTATTGCAACGAATCTGGGGGACTATCAGAAATATTAGGCGTTCGACCAAAGTGAAAGGTCGGAACATGAACATTGGGCATCGGGCGAAAGAATCACAGTGTGGCTCGCTGTTATGGAAAAAGGTTCACTACGCGACCCGCACTTGAGTCATATAATTTTCCGAATGTTGGCATTGCCGATCGCTGTGATCGCTCAAGGCATTCAGGGGTCCACTGATTCGGAGCACGCGATTGCTGATAGTAAAAATAAAATACCCAAAAAATGTGACAATAGTACCTACTCGTCAACTGTTTAGACTATGGTGACCAGACTTATAATACAGAGTACATATTTGAATTAAGCTCTCAACCTGATAGCTAGCTTTAATAAAACCGTGGTAAATTATACCAGCAGTTTTTAAACCTAGGTATATATCTCCATTTATTGGGGTTATTTAGGATTCCGTACCGTCTGAATGTTGTTAACTGTGCAACTATTGCACCAATTTCGAAATTATTTTACAAAAT
Source organism: Blastobasis adustella (assembly GCA_907269095.1). Lineage (NCBI taxonomy): Eukaryota > Metazoa > Arthropoda > Insecta > Lepidoptera > Blastobasidae > Blastobasis > Blastobasis adustella. The sequence goes on along the minus strand of OU026123.1, from coordinate 8,561,569 downwards.
GGGAAGCTATATTATTCTCGAGTGTCATAGGGCACATTGTTTCGAATTGAACGCGAGTGAAATCTACGGCGATTAAAACTTTACTGGTTTAATAGAAAGTTATAATGGTTTCAGGTACACAAAAATGGAAATCTACTCAATTAAAGCAAAAATCATCGAAGTAAATATTTAGTTGTTTGCCATTATATTCCGAGTTTGTAATGCATGCAAAGATACCACATTTTGGAGTGTAGGTAGTTTGGTGCATTGATTGCAAGCCTCGAAAATTATTACGGAATGTTTGTTCAAAAATTAACGTTATGATTTTTAACAATAATTTTATCCATTCTAAGAAAAGCAAAGCGGTTCAACCAGTCATTTTGGATTCCAGCAGTAAGGGCCGAATCACACCGGAATGGCAGCGGCCGGCAGCGACGCGGCGAGCACTTTCAGTGTGAAATAATTTTAAACTTTATTTACATACTTATAACTACTAGTATCGCTTGAAAACTTCAAAAAGGTCGCGCGGCGTCGCGCAGCCGCTCGCGGTGATAAGTATGTAAATAAAGTTTAAAATTATTTCACACTGAAAGTGCTCGCCGCGTGTGATTCGGCCCTAACGGATACTATTCTTGTTAAATTTATCTTCGTGTATTTAAATAATTGTGGGTATTTCAAATCAAAATCAAATCAAATACGTTTATTCAGTTTAGGTTTTTACAAACACTTATGAACGTCATCCAGTATAAAATTAATGCTAGGCACCATTTATGTTGATGTAGGACGCTATATGTTATTCTAGCAATAAGCAATGGATTTTTGTAGTCAGTGTTTGCATGTACTCACACGAAATAATCAAACATAACTTGCTACCTACTTACAAACATTTGGTAGTGGAATCACACATAGCTCTTTAATCCAAGGTTATATTATTAAGAGCAGTTTTACATATAGGCGTCTTCGTCGCGCTGCAGCAGCGCTGCACCAGCGTTGCCCTTCGCAATATACCGGCTGCAGCGTGGCTTAGTCGCGAGCGACTGTCAAACAGGATCTAAATATTTGAGGCGCGGCCGCTGTCATATGTATGGACAGCCAGCCGACTAAAACGCCTAGATGTAAAAGCACTCTAAATGCGCAAGTAACTGTCTGTTTCTCCATTAAAAACCCACTTGTGTCGCAATAAGGGGAAAATTAAGAAACTAAAATAAGTACTAACACTAAGTAAGATATTAGTAACAAAATATTGGCTTGGTAACATTGTTTTGAATTTTGTAATACTTGATGCCTTAAATAAACTTTTCATTATTATTATTACGTTTTCACACCTAAACCGCTGAACATAATTTGATAAAATATGGTAACTAGAGACCGATTTATACGCGAACGAAGTCGCGGGCAACAGATAGATATTTATCGAGAACCTACAATTTATCAATTTATCTTCATGTAAGTACCTTAAAAATTATAGGGTACTGTTTTATGCTTTATACTTAATGATTATAGAAACTATGGACGTTACCTCAATAGTCATCACAATTTGAATTTCATGTGATGGACAGCTCCCTACTCTCCTCCAAAACGGGCCTAAGCTTCTGGCTTTACGGCTTAGCGTAACCTCCAAGAACTAATGTACAACGTCGTCCGCAGAGACGTGCGCCGATATCGTCTGTCATGGCGGCGGAGAGTGCTCCGTGGACGACGAGACCGGCCACCCATCCTGCTCTTGCAACCACAACTGCACCGAGGCTCAGGTATTTACCAATAAATTATAAAATATAATCCATGTAATTTTATTTTTTCAGTAATTTTTCAGGTTATTATTAGAAATTGGTTTAAAAATTATAACAAACTAGAGCGGGTTTCTCTTCATATAGTTACCTTGATTTACAAGTAGCCAATTATTTAGACGCAGTTGCATAAATCATTGTCCGAAGACGCCTAATCACAGGATTGTCGTAGACCGGTACAGGTAGGCGGTAAAGATCCTGAAAAATGCTTTTAAAATGTCCATAACGCTTATATAAGGACACCTTAAGGATCGCTCGCCTCAAGTGTGGGGTCCCAGAGTTAATAGGCTGTCTTTCCTGCTCCATTTGGCTCTGCTGTCAGCTACAACCAAATGTAAGGTTAGTTAGTAAATAAAAAAAACGTATTTAGGTAAATAGAGTAAAGAAAACTTATCGTACTTCTGTCTCTCGCCATGGAGAGGTGGCAACGAAAACTGACCAGCTTATCTAGATGATTTCTTTTCATTACATCTATTATTGCTTTAAATTGGACTGGAGTCAATATGACAAGTTAATAATAGGCAAATAAATTATTCATTACCGGAAGACGTAGCGTGTGTAAGCTTCCCATAAGGTGGACCGACGACCTGGTAAAGGTCACAACCATCTGGATGCGGAAAGCACAGGACCGGCCTTTGTGGAGATCTCTCGGGGAGGCCTATGCCCAGCAGTGGGCGTCTTCTGGCTAATATGATGATGATGATGATGATGATGATGAAATAAATCTTTATTTTTATTTTCTCTGTTTATTGCCTACTCTGTAGTTAAGCTTGCTATTGAAATGCCTTTGAATAGATATGGGAAGGCACGAGTAGATAGGACTACCTGTTAAATGGAAATATCTCGTTCGTAAACAGACATAATAGATGGGTTTAACGGGTTTCCAAGAAATTACGTAGCTACATTCAGAAACATACATGAATATGTGTTGAACTTTGTGTGGTTTCTAATTAAGTCAACCGTATTTGAATTAACCAGAAGCCAGCCTATACCCAGAAGGTAGCAATAATTCAATATTGCGATCCTATATCTACCAACGTGGGTACTACGGCGAAACTGTTCACTAAGGCCGTTTGTCCACAACGTTCGTCTCGCCGGATCCGTCATCTGAGATAATACCGGAAGAAGCGGCCAAAATATTTATTGAACGTTTGTCCACGCGACGTCCGGTATCCGAGATCCGTCATCCGTTCTTTTGACGGCTGCTTCTTTGGCCCGGTTTTTTCTCGGATGCCAGATCCGGCAAGACGGACGCCGTGGACAAAGGGCCTAATTCGGAGAATCTCAGGTGCAAAAGTGGGCTACGATTTGTAAACTTGATTAAGTTTAGAGAAATATTAACCATTCACGACAATATCCATGAAATGCTGACTAATATCTGCAGTTGACTGAACGATTACGTACAAAAGATATGATTTAAAGTTAAACTGAAGGGGAAACCGTTCGATTTCGAAATCCTATTAAAATATTAATTTTGAAGCTGGATTCGTCTCTGGTGATAACTGGCTTAGACATAATAGCTTTGATTAGCCTTTCGACCGTTAATTGAGTTTTTCACTCGTCTGCACTTAATTATACGAAGTACTTGACTTCCTCTTTGTGTGTAATTTCTCAGCTGAGACTGCCCCAAGATCCTTGGATTTCAATGAATAATAATTTCAATTATTCGATTTAAAGGCATTTGCATAAGACGCGGCGTAACTATGGGATTAAATTAATTGCAATTTCCTGTAGCACTGGAGGTACTAAGTATGAATAAAGTAAAGCGTATTATACTAACAGTTTATGAATTGCTGGTAACTATTAACTGCATGGTAACCCTACCTCTGTTCGATGTTCAAATTTGATTTCAAAATGCAATAGATTAGATCGAATAGATTTCATGTATAGATTCCATGTTTTCGTCTTCGATATCGATTAATTTGAACGTTTTAACTTACTAGCTTTATTCGCGACTTTGTCCGCGTATATTTAAAGATGAATCCATTTTCCAGCTTTGCAATCCATCCCTTTATCAAGTTTTATCCAAATGTGTTTCGTCGTGAAAAAGTGCCAAACAAACATTCAGACAGAGACCTATCTTTTGCATTTGAAAATTAGTTTGCATAGATACTACACTGAGCCATGTACACGAAACTTTAACGAAAATAAAAATGTACATCAACGAAACCCACTAAGTATCAAAACCCATGTTCCCCCTATTTCTAACTAAACTTAACCCCCCATACTCTACGCAGGAGAGTGAAGCGGTCTGCGGTACCGACGGCCAATCGTACCCGTCGGAGTGCGAACTCAATACCGTGGCGTGCCGCGAACAGAGCGACCTGGCGGTGGCCTACAAGGGGGATTGCGGTGAGTTATAGCCCCTGTTTGTCGGCCACTATTGGCAGTAGACACCTTTTACAGGTTAGACGGTGATGTGTGCTGAGTTTGGTGAGGTGGAGTGGAGTGGAGTGTCAATTAATATTTGCGCAATTGGTATCTAATACTGGTTTTTTAGAATTGTTTTCTGACAGCTTGTATGTATTTAGAAAAATGTATTATTTTTAATATTGTACAGGTTCTTTCCCGGCTACAGAATACGAAGGAAAAGTACTCTATAAATATTGTAAATGCATGGAAGAAGTTTTTTCCATTTGTAGGTATGTATGACTATGAAGTTGTGCTCAAAGGAGGCATAAGTAAAATGTTCGTTGCTGCGTTCTCGAAAGGTAGCAACAACATTTTTAATATCTATAAGACTAATGAATCAGTACAATAGATCTCTAAAATTTTCCGGTCTCAAAACGGTAAAAAAATTCGACCGTAAGCTTATAACTAGCACAGTTTCAACCCCTTAAACTGGCGCTTCGTTTATTCGGGCTTTCATGAAAGCGTTGATTGTTACCCGATCGATTCCGTGTAGCGGTCTAACCGCGACGGGGTGTCTCCCTACATAAATTTCGGTGACTCAATATTGGATTTCCCGATTTCTTATTCACCGAAAGCGGGAAATAACTTCGCAGTGGGGAAGTAACCCCTAATTCACGAATAAACAATTTACCTTCTAATCCTGTACAGGTTATTCGCAATATTGGTGTTATTGATTGGGTATTTAGTGCCGTTTCTGCTGTTATTACAAGTAAAATAATAAGGAATTCGTATTCACTACTGTGTTTTACGGTTTTCTCAACAATGACAATTGTTTCGATTGATATGAGAGAAATAGGCGACAGTAACGTATGAGTGGATTTAAAAAAAAAAATGGGTAGTTCAGTTCTTCAAATCTACGGATGTGCCAATCATACCCTGTTATTGTTACGGCAGCAACTAATGGTTATAGAAATAGCATTATCTAAGAAATAGGCGACAGTAATGTATATACTAGAATTTTTAAAAATCGACGAGTAGATCAGTTTTTCAAATCTATGGAGGTGCCTATCATACCCTGTTATTTTTAGGGGCGCAACTGATGGTTATCTACAGAAATATTATAATCTTGCCCTCAAAAAAGCAAAAATGCATGAAACTATTTCAAAGAGGTGATTAAATCTATCCATAAAAACACATAAATTCTTCAAGGAAAAAGGAGTAATTTTTAACGTCAGCCTCAATAAACAACTTTAATTACTTTCCCAGATTACCTGCCTAAACGTTTCAGAAGCAACAATAGACTTCCAAACTTTGACTTGATTTATTCAACTTTTAGGTGGGGCATAATATCGCTTTGTAATCTCGATGTTTGACCACAAAGTCATTAATTAGGACGCGCCACCAGTCGTTCCTTGGAGCACCGACGGCGCTTCAGGATATTGCACTGTTAACCTTTAAAATGGTTTACAATGTGAAATTGTGTCGGCACCGTAAACAGTCTGAGCTTTAGAGATAAACGGGATGTTTAAAGTTGCGTTAAACATTCGTATCGGACACTTTATAGTTATGGGTTTTATTCGCTTACTTACCTAGGGTTTTACGTTTTACGCCGCTTAGGTTGGAGTGTTTCTGGGTTGTAACTGATTGTTAATTTAATGGCGTTTAGTTCTAACGAATCGTACAATAAAGTCCTTGCAATTACCTAAACTTTAATTTTTTTTTAATGTTTATTTAAGGAGCTTTGTCCGAAAACAATGTCACTCCATTTAACAATTTAAGAACATGTAGGCAATGTAATATACCAACGCAATCAAAATTTGATTTGTAGCAAATCATAGTCTGTTATCTAATCCAACTGCGCTAGTTGTGTCGGTGTTTTGTATCAACCTGCAAGTTTACTGTGCCCTAAAAAGTATAACCATAGTAAAGGTTACTATACCCTAAAAAGTAATAGCTATACACATCTAAACTATACATACATCCACCAGTCCACTGGCAGTTCCAAATGGTATGCAATGTCCCGTTTATTATGCCGCTTTCGGTCACGGGAGACGCTTCAAGAGTCTCATTGACAAGTGTTCGGCGATTCTAAATAATGAGCGGCCATTCCGAAAATTGCACCCCGGGGTGTTACAGGCAGCGCCCTGACAAATTTACCGACGCATTGATTCGTTTAGTTGCGCCGGGGTACACACAGCAGCACATTAAGGTATCCGTATAGTTAGATTTTATTCGACATAGGAACTGTCAAGTCCATACAGGGTGTCTAATAATTGACAGACCAAAATATTACTTGAGGCTTGAGACGAAATTGATCTACGTTAATACTTGTAGGTAGACCTTCGCGTAGGTACACAAGCGGTTAGCGCACTTCATGGAAAATAAATAGACTTGTCATCTACTTCGAAAGAAAATAGAATAAAACAACGTTTGTCGGTTTGTGTACTGACTTCTTTTAAGTTACGAGGGACTACATAAATTAACTATAATAAATTAAATTGCCACGGGACATTGATATCTGAAGAGGATGTAGCCGATACCATTAATATGTAGTTGTTATATTTGTACGGCACCTTCGCATAATCTGTTCTGAGCAATAGTACAGGTAGATTCAGAATATTGTGGTCTTACTTACACCGAACGAACTTACATTCCAACGAATGTATATATCTCATATTAGCATAAGTAAAATTTACTCTATTTGGTAAATAAATAAATATTAATAAATAAATTAATAAAAGGTACAGTAGGCACTCCATACGCAATAACTCATTGGTTCCGGTGCGTATCAAAACAATTACACACCGAAATTGCCGTCCGGCTCGCGCAAATTCCATAAATCTACTAATCCCAGAACGCATAAATTACATAAATCTCTGCCTCAGTTGTGGCCAAAAACGCCCTCCTAGTGCTAGTGGTATCTATACTTGTGTCAGGGAGGGATTAGAGATCGATAGAGGATTAAACTGCTCCATGGCCCAAACGAAGTCAGATTAAGTAGGCAAATCGCCTTTGCCCTGTGCATCATACGGTTGCCTTGCGGGTAATCCTGTACAGTAATTTTCGTACTACATTCCGTTGTGTTGGTGCCTCCGGGGCGAATTAGCTTAGGTTTAGGTTATCTAGCACCCATGGTACAACCTTTGCTTAGTTTAAGGCTAGGTGGCGACGTGTAAATTTGTCCAGGATTACATATATTTTTTTAACTTATTTCATATTTTTCGTATAGATTATTGGGTAGTATATTGTTGAATGACCTTCACACCTGTACAAAGACTGCCTAGCCACTTATTTTTGGTAGGTACTTAAATATAATTAAACAAACAAGGATAATTGGCTCGTCGACAAAATATACCACTTTGTACTTTAATTATAATGTGGATATGGACGTTTTCGTAGTTGAAATCTTCTATCTATAGCTACATAGTATAAATGATACGCACTTTTCGCGTCTGTCTGTCCATCCTTATTTCCACTAACCATTTCTAAACCACGCAACAGAATCTGATGCGGTTTTCACCAATTGTTAGATAATTTTTCCGGAAGGTTTGCATGTTTAAAACATGTATATTATACACACAATCCTCCACATGAAGCGTCACATCAAGAAGTATAGCATAGAACCCTCTAAGTGAGAGGAATTAGCCTCTGAGAGACCTGAGTGGAGGACTTTGGTTAAATCCAAACTTCGAGACTTTGTAGAACAGCGACGTGAAGATCTCGATACAGCACACAGAATTAAAAGCCCGACCACCTTCGGCAATAAATTACAATTATATGAATGGTGTGCTCACATGCCCGCAATGTGCGAGAATCTGTGTGAAGAAGATTGGCTACGTAGCCCACGTGCGAGCACATGAACGCCAATAACAGGGGAACCGAAGCAGTCTCTGTAGCCGAAGACGGCGACATCATCACGGTGCGAAGCCTGGGCGGGTTACTAGTATAGGATATAAAATTATTTAGGTACTAAAAAAAATAGGTATTCCCGTATTCCGAGCATTTTATTCAAAAATATACCAATGGGTTAAACATACAGGCTGATTAATCTAATCAGGTCAGTGAGGAGAATTCCGAATCTATAAGAGATAGCGTATAATTAAGCCGATTCTAGAACTCCATACTAATTTTATAATAAACTTACTTAAAAAGTTATGGCAATAATAATTGCCGTACGGAATATCGATCCCCTTATTCATTAGCCAGAAAGTCGTTATGACTGAACAATTCGGTGTAATTTTCTATTATTACGTGTTTGGAGTCGCTTATAAAATATTAATTCCGTTGCGTAAACTTTTCCCGGCCTTTTGTGTTGCGTGAGTGAAAACTTTTATATTGAATGTGGGTACTGTGTTCGTTAGCACTATCTGATACGTTGCCTAGTTCACTAACCAACCTAATTACCGGGTAGGTTTAATAAACTCCTAATGATTGGTACCCAACATAGGTATAGGTAGGTACGGTAGCGTTTATAAATGCTTGATTACCTTAAAATTCGTATTCCTGTGCAGCTGTTATAATAGTTTATGCAACTCACATATAATATCTAATTATATGCAGTTATAATTCTGTTTAGCGAGAAAATAATCACAAATATAAACAGGAAAGTTTGAATATTAAATTTGAATTTTGAATTTGATAATGACATATTTAGGTATTCAGCCTACATTTCACCGCGCGTGGGCGCCCAACAACGAATTAAAAAATAAAAGTGTTGCATCATGACAGCGTTGAAAATGGAAATAGTATGGGAAATGCTGTATCATAAAGTAATTTTTTTTAATTTTATAGACTGGCGTAAACAAAGTTTATCCTTAAACAACTGTTTTCAAATATGTAATTGGAACATTACGCTATGAGAATAGATAAAAAGGTTCTCTAGCATGTAGCGTACTGTTCGAAAGGGAATAAAGAAGAAAACATTTAAAAATTTTGAGGCTGTATAATCAAAAAGTATTTTAATTTATAACACAAAGTTTGGAAATTCATTACAGTAATTTTCATTTATGAAATAAAAAAAGCCTGCAGTTTAAGAATGAGTTATTGGTGCTTAAGGGACAGATAATAGGCCATTCTTTTAGCCAACTCCATTTGTTTAACAATGCACCCAATATCCTGTATTTGGCAGTAGTTACAAAATTTTTCTTTACTAAAAGTGGTCATGCACTTATGAACGCGTATTGTACCTATTCTCTCTACTCTACTACAGTCATATCTGTCAAAAAGTTTCAATATTTGCACTATTGTGATCCCGATCGGTGTGAAGGATAGGTATGTATTATTTCTGGGGATCTATTATTGAATCGCTCGCCTCTAGTCGAAAGGCTTTCAATATTGATTTTCGGCATGAAAAAATCAATATTTTGATACATGATGCCGATTTTCCCTATTTTTGAACCGTAGGTACTCTTTCGGTGTCACCAATGTAATTTAAAAAATATTAAGAGCCCCTGACATTAGACCTAATAGTGACAACACATTCTACAGTTACGTTAAACTAAGTAGGTAAGTGCGAATGCAGAAGCTACGGACAGGTAGGTACCGCTTCCCATCAGCTGGTGCCAACGGCGTTGTTGCAAAATTAATACAGGTAGATATTACTAACAAAGAGATCTCACACATTAGTTTAAACAGAGTAGTTAAACTGAGCAAAGTTATTATTTATCTCAGCGAAGCAGTTCTGTTCTGTTACAGCGAATTCCGAGAGCAAAGCCCTTGTTTTCCCGTCCAGCACTAATCGACCGCCGCGGCGCATTCACGGACTTTCATTTCGCCAGGAAAGTGGTAAACAATCGTTATTAAATTTACACGGATGTCTTCCCCCGTTCCTTAAAGTGGGAGAGAGACGCCGAACTCCACCCTACGAGTGAGCGGTGCGGCGGCACAAATGCTTGCAATGTCCGACAAAATGACATTATCTGTTCAGCCATTCGTTTCTCTGCAAACTTTGACTGAGTGTTTACAAAGTACTGGGGCAGACGAAATTAGAGTTGCATAACATTTATACGACATGCTACTGGTCTATTGTCGAGTTTACTTATGTTTATCGTTTCCTTTTGTTTATCTACAAATGCCTTAGCTGGGCCGGCTTAGCAAGGGTTGAGAGAAATGTTTTGTTGCACAGCGCTCTGTGAAGGCGTGCAGTGCTCGTTCGGCGCTCGGTGCGCTGCGGGCGAGTGCGTGTGCCCCACCGACTGCGCCGGCGCCGCCCGCGAGCCCGTCTGCGGGAGCACCATGCAGACCTACCCCAATGAGTGCGAGCTGCAGAAGACCGCCTGCAGCCTCACCGCGCCAGAGACCTTGCACGTCATCTTCTACGGCGACTGCAAGGATCGCCTAGCCGTCGTCCCTCCGATTGCGATGAGTGAGTAACCTTTAATGGATCAGATATCGCATGACCGTATCGATACCTCTACATAACCCCTCGCTAACTTTATTCATTAGTCCATATAAACTACCTACTAACGAAATCGAGGCCCACTATAATATCTGACCGTACATAAAAGTTAAGGATGGGCGCACTCAAAATATTTACCATCGGACCGTCATCAACCGAGTTGTTAGCAGTAATTCCAATAAAGCGACCCATCCTCGATCAATTAACTAACTTTCCGCTTTATCGCTCGACTAACACGCAAATATTTGGACGGGGGTCGGTTAGCTACGACCGCGATGACCACGACCGAGGTGGAGGAGGGCACGACGGCCGCGACGGGGGTGCTGGGCGCGCCGGGCGCGGGGGGCGCGGGCAGCGCGGCGGTGGACGCCTGCCGTGACATCCGCTGCGACTTCGGCGCCACCTGCGAGCTGGGCGCCGACCACTACCCGCGCTGCTCCTGCGTCTTCAACTGCCCGCCCGAGGACGCCATGTTCCGCGTGTGCGCCTCCGACATGCGCGAGTACTCCAGCCTCTGCGCCATGCGCCGCGAGGGGTGCCAGAAACAGCTCGAGCTTCGGTTGCGGCCCCTTGCTCTTTGCAAAGGTTCGTTCGCATGCGTAGACGGCCAGTGCACGATCAAGTAGTGTTTGCGATCTGGTTTGTAGTTGTGCTCTTCTTATTTGAAGACGATATTTTACAAAATTGTCCATATAATGTACCGTAGGTATGGAAGTTCGACCTTGCGGTAACAATAAGGCCATGGTCGATCCGACGACGGGCCTAGAGATCGACTGTGGTAGTGGACCCCACCGACAAGACTGCCCGATCGGTACCTACTGCCATATCGTGCCGAGGGCGGCGAGATGCTGCCCCAAAAGTAAGTACAAACTTCATTTACAATAACTGTCTCCTATATCACTAACCCGCTTACAGCGTTCGCCACATAACTACATGACACTCATAATTTGTAAGGGCGAAGATACCAGCGGAACACGGCACCACAAGTAAATTGGACACAATCACGCTAGCTGTTTACCGTGGAATCCTTTGTGCCCGTATAAATATCGTACATTATGGTTGACACTACACGTGCGCGCCACCTATTTCGAGCTTCATCGTAATTCATTTTTCATAGACGACACAAAGCAAATGGAGGAAAAGAAGCATGTGCACTGTTCGGAGGGTGCTTTCGGGTGTTGCCCGGACGGGGCGACCGCAGCGTCGGGCCATAACGACGAAGGGTGTCCAATTACGAGTTCGACTTGCGGATGCAATCGTTTGGGATCAGTGTCGGATCGGTGCGACGAAGGCGGCCAATGCGCGTGCCGGCCCGGCGTCGGGGGCCTCAAGTGCGACCGTTGTGAGCCTGGCTACTGGGGCCTGCCCAGGATCGGCGCGGGACATACCGGCTGCATACGTATGTATTAACTACCTACACTAGAGCTTAATTACGCATCCTTATTGACAATGTCTTCCTTCACTGAGTTCCCCAACCTTTGAGCCGCATTTTTAGTCTCTCTGAGCGAAAATTAAATAAGACTCATTCGTTTCCTCCTTAATTAAAAACAGTGTTTGCTATAGTACTTAATTTAGGAATTAATTATGACAAAGTCAAATGTTTGATTATGGTTTTATCGGAGGTGAAATTCGACTGCTCTTAGCAGTGAAAGAAATGTTTAATGGGGCTAGAACATTCACTTTATTATTTTAGCCTGCGGTTGTTCTGCATTTGGTTCGGTGAGAGAGGATTGTGAACAAATGACTGGACGATGCGTATGCCGTCCTGGAGTACAGGGACAGAAATGTACTGTGTGCACGGACCACAGAAGGCGGTTGGGCCCTAATGGATGCTCTGATCGTAAGTTGTTTATATTAGGGACAAAAAGCATAACACATTCACACCACCACAATTCGTAGCTTAGTGAATTTCCCTGTCTTCGAATTTCACAAGCGAATTTTGGCCTGATTACTCGACCCACGTCAAGGGATTCTTACATATTTCATAGGATACTCTTCCAAATAAATATTGGGATAATGTATGAAACCATTTGTGTGACTGAGACGAAGTAAGGGGTTGGGTTTAGCTGGGCCGGAATGATATGTAAAAGATCACGAATGTGGTTGCCTTATTTGCGTACGTTTGGCTCAATGCTCCAACAAGCCGGATGGATTTTTGTTGGACTAAAATGGCTTTACAATTTACTTTGAATCATTATTATTATCTCATATTCAAACATAAATTAAGTTACCTAGATTACTACAATGTACATTGTATAATGTTACCGAGTCGTGACGTAGGTCACATACACGTTTAGTTATTAATACATAATTATATAATTTAGTTAAAACATTAAAGTGACAGCGAAGACCCTCATTATTATACAGAACTCGGTCCTTAGCCAGCCACGTCAGTTGCCTTTTATCCATAATGCCTCTACATCAAATCACATCGAAATCGATCCATCTGTACGGGAGCTACGATGCCACAGACAGACACACACAGATACACAGAGCCACAGATACACACGCCAAACGTATAACATCCCATTTTTTTCGTCGCGGGTTTGTAATACAAACGGTAGGTTAATACAAGCGATGTTTTCAGCGGAAGCAGGCGCCTTGGCCGCGACTTGCGCGGAGGTATCTTGCTACTTTGGCGCAGTGTGCACGGAACGCACGGGCGGCGCGCTGTGCGAGTGCGCAGCCGCGGCTTGCCCTGACGATGACACCAATATGCTGGTGAGTACGCTGTTCTGCCTGATCATGACGGGCTTTGTTGGGCGAGGTACAAGTTCATAAAAAAAATTCCCATGGCGCAGTAATGACGTCATAATTGTTTTGTACGGGACTTGATTTTTTTTTTCAATATGATTGTTAACCTTTTCAATTTTTATTTATTTAATCGTCAACATGGGTTACAAAATTGTTTACATATATTTAACAGATCTCCGTATTCTACCTTACGGTATACGATACAATCCACATAGATACCTTTTACTTTATACAAATATAGAATAAAATGAAATTCAGCCCTCTAAAATATCTAAATATCTATAAACCTAAAGTCCCATGTACCAAACGGCTATTCTGTACATCGATTTGCGATTTTTTTAACGTGCACTACCACTATACGGGTGCAATTGATTACGAACTCGATCCCAATCGATTTTAATAGTAGCGTCGTATATGTATTATGTCGTATAGGTATGTCTAGCTAGACTCATGAAAATAATTTCATTTGCCTTGAAAATGTGTTTGCATTAGATAAAAAGGCACCATTGAACCCATTTCTAATACAATTCCGTTTTATTGCTCTTGATTGTAATTTTATTGGTATTCAATTTAGTCATTCTTGTTTGTACATTCAATTATTATATATATAGCACGCCGTTGCTACGAAACCTGATTTCAAATATTACATGAATTGAATTTTGTAAGGTGATAAGTTAAAACTAGACCCAAGTATTTATTCTGCACTCCAATAATCTGATACGCCTACAGGTATGCGGTAGCGACAGCAAAACTTACGAGTCAGAGTGTCACCTGAAACTGCAAGCGTGTCGCACGCAAGAGGATATCGTTGTGCAAGCCTTCGGGCCTTGCAAGTTGAGCGAACTCGTCGGCACTCCCGGCCCCCTCCGGCCTTCCTCCCCGATACAATTCACCCAGCAAGATGACGGAGCAGCATCCAAATCCACTAGGCACTTACTTAATCCCGATAAATATTATAACAAATACGAGTGGGCAAGGAAAGAGACCGCCAGCGATTTCGACAGCGTACTGGCCGGACAAAAGTTCAAAGGTAAGCTAATGGAATGGAAATTAATAATAGATTTTCGGATGGACACGCTGTTTTTTGTACAAATACGTAAGAGTCTACACCCCCGTGGAAGAGCATCGATAATGTGTTTTGATCATGAATTGGAATCGATTTTTTTTCTGATTTGTTACCGTTGCTTTGACCTATTTCGTGCAACGTATTTCCTTGTAATTTTTTACAGTGTCCCCTTTCTACTATCATAGGCGACATGAGATCCTAATAGAAATTAATTTAGAACTCACAAGTCACTTTTTGTAACAGGAAAAGGAGCCATAAATGTTCGAATAGCTTTGGGGACTTTATGGACTCGGAAAGGTTGCGCGAGTTCTGTATCCCTTTATATAGCGATGTAGCCGACCGTAACTAGGTTACCATAGTTAGTTTTATGGACGTGGCTCGTCCGCCTCGTCACGCCGTCGCCGCGTCGCGGTCCCTGCGAACTTTGCTAAACACGTTATCTTACTTATTAGTAGAAGAAACTTACAATTTAGGTCACGTAAACGGAAACCGTTCAGGAAAAGCGTTTCGGGCAGTGATTTACTCCCTTAGCCGTCGCCCTGTAGGTGCGCTACAGTTAGACCCCTTTTTGTTTAGATAAGTCTTATCAGAAAATCCGTGATTTTTCACGGCGGATACCGACCGACACTGTTCCTTTGTTGATTCTTTGTTTTTACCGTTTACGTTGGAACAGCATTTTGCTTCCGACATTTCAGAGGTTCGTTATAAAAGATAAGAGAACAGAATAAAAGGCATTCATTGTTGGTCAGATTTTCTGAGCTATTCCATGAAGATATGACAACATAGTCCAATCATTAACAGTTCATTAATAGCACATTAGCGGGAACCCTCATTATCATTTGTAGGTATATCTCCGTTAGTGAGGTAGTCACGATAAGGGAACAATAACTACTAGCTATCTCATTAGTGTGTTCGCCGTCTGATGTCTGGTAGATAGCAATAACCAATCCCTTACATATATGTTCGTACAAGGCCTAATGTCGCCAGAATTCAATACGATATGATAAGGTACGACAAGACAATATCATCTTACTGTCTCATAATAATTAGGTACAAGGCTTAACTGAGTAGGTTGCTGTAGCAGGTTGTGAGGGAGGGAGTGAAATATGATATAATGGCACATAATATTAATATTAATTTAATTTGATTCATTGATTTATTTCATAAATTAGAAATTCACATGTCAGTTTATAAGTAAGTACTTGCATTAAAATAAAGCAGGTAGTTCCAACTTTAGATATTGTATTCAATTCAATCATTTGATGGATTTTATGTCAGTTTACAACTTTTACGTGTACTAACACGTCAATATTATAAATTAAAAATTCATTATTAAAAATGACATTATTGATATCGCTCATAACTAAATGTCAATAGTTAAAATTAAATGTCAATATGATACAATACACAATGATTCACGTCAAAATTTATAAAAACTACAAATTTTAATAATATGATTGTAATAATATAAAAATGTATAATTATCAATACGCATTTAAATATCATAATGTAAATCACATAACAAATCAACACTATTATAACAGTAATTTCCCACACGCCCCACCTTCAATCGCCCACCCTTCAATGCGCCCCTTCCCTCTAAGAACCTATAGTACGTACCAAGTCTGCCGTCTATAACGTCAGGTTCGCAAACAGCCACCACGGCGACGGTGGGTGCGGGCGCCGGGGCCGTCGGGCCTCTGCTGGGGGACCTCTGCGCTGAGGATGTGGAGTGCGCAGCGCTGCCTGGGGCAAGGTGCGCACGCGGCGGTTGTGAGTGCCGACCGGGGCTGGTGCCGACTGCGCATCGGAAGGCTTGCGTTGGTAAGTTTAGGTTCTAGTTTTTTTCCTGTACATTAAGAACTAGCGATGCATTTGATGGTGATCTCGCCTGGTGGTGAGTGATGAGCATGCCTGTTTAGGACCATTCGAGCATTCACTCTATGCTCAAATGATCAAGGAACACACTCGCAGGCAACGTGTTCTATTTCTTTGCCGTACGCATTGTTAAGGGGAAACTAAAGCGGTTGTTACATTTTAAACCCCAACGCGAAAAACGGGTGCTATAAGTTTGATATAAGCACCTATGCATCTCTGCTACTGTCAGTGGCACGGTTGGACCGATTTTGCTTGATTTCTTTACAATATTCACTCGTATATACTCATATCATGGTAAGTTCAGCGTTTTGGTCACCTGTAACCTAACGTTACCGCTTACCATCAGGCGGCTGTCTTTCCCGTTTGTCACTAAGAAGCATTAAAAATCTATGTATGAACTGTACGGTACGGTATTTAAATAATTCCATAAAACAATGTGTGTTGACCCATTTTCCAAATCATTAAAAACAATCCTCCTTTCATGTGTGACAATAGAACTGAATAGTAATAAAGTACCTCACAGCCATTAGAAATTTAGGTCGTACCAATTATGTCCACCGGCGGGCGGCAACCGCTATTTTCCACGTTTTGTTTGTACAGAGCAAGCGACTCGGGAGACGACGGAGGAATACAGCGCGTGCTTGTCGGAGCCGTGTTACAACTTGGGCTCGTGTATCGACCTGCCCGGCTCCACATACACATGTGTCTGCACCGGACATTACACCGGGCTCAACTGCGAGTCTCTAGCCAAAGAAGCCCTGGGACCATACATCGAAACCCCATCCTTTGACGGCTCATCATACATCCGCCTGAAACCATTGAAAGCATATCACAAACTGAACATCGATATCGAATTTAAGGCGTTCACCGAGAACGGCGTCATATTGTACAATCAGCAAAAAGCCGACGGCACAGGCGACTTTGTTTCGCTCGCGCTGGTCAACGGATATTTGGAATTTAGGTGAGCAATATTTTCTATTTCTATTTCCACTCCCATTTCTGTGAGCGAACAAATTTCGTATTATGGTATACATGTCTCTTCTCATCCTTTGTTTAGATATAATCTCGGAAATGGAGCAATCGTTCTGACGTCTCTAGAGAAACTAACTCTAAACGAATATCACAAAGTATCCGCGAAGCGATACCATCGCGACGGGATCTTATCGGTTGATGACATGGAAGATGTAGTCGGGCAATCTAGCGGACACTTGAAAGCTCTAGATTTAGCCGATGATACTTATATCGGCAGAGTGCCTACAAACTTTTCCAGGTAATTTTTATAAGAATTGCTTTTGTGATTGCGAATTTGCGACCTGTCCATTTCTGTGAAGTATTAAGTATCTATATAAGTAGTAGATATTGGTCATTATATTTGCCTCATTATTGGGTCATTATTTCTCGCAGAAACCTATCAAAAACGTAATGAATGTCTTTGTTCAGGGTTTTCGATAATATCGGCACTCGGAGCGGCTTTATTGGATGCGTGAAATACTTGAGAATAATACGCCATCAAGTGACAAAGAAATTGGGCCGGCCGGACTCATTAGTGGTCGCCATTGAAAACGTTCAGGAGTGCCAATCTAATCCTTGCATGAGTATGCCGTGCAGAAACGGGGCCACGTGTAATTCTATTGAGGGGTCGGCGACGGAATATACTTGTAGCTGCCCTATCGGATTCCAAGGAGCCAATTGTGACGAAAGATTAGATCCGTGCGAGTCGAATCCCTGCGGATATGATGAGGGGCTATTGTGTGACATCGGACCGGAGGGTGGACACGTATGCCGTTGTTTATTCGGAGGCGAAATTGGTTCCAATGGAAATACGTGCAACAATGGTGCGTATATTTCTTACATTGTCGGGTATTCACAATATTATTAAAGCGTGTACGCGTTGGAACACAGCTTCCTTAAACAATGGTGTTTATTTGAGTAATGAATTTGAACGTTTTACAATCGTAACAATTTCTTCGCAGACGTAAATGTAGTTCAGGAAACATGGACTCCTCAATTCAACGGGACGAGCTACGTGGAATTGCATCCTCTCGAAGGGCTGGGCAAGGCGTTCCGCATCGAAATTTGGTTTTTAACGAACCGTTTCTCAGGGATGCTCCTTTACACAGGGCAGTCTAATAAAGCCAAGGGGGATTTCATAGCGATTAACTTGGTTAATGGATACCTCCAGTTTAGGTACAATTTGGGGAGCGGGGCCGCCAACATCACGTAAGTGACTTTAAAGCTTTTAATTTGATGTTTGTGTAGTTACTGTAAAGTAAAATGAAAGTTACTCTATAATTTTGTGACATGTCGTTCTAAAGTCGTTTATAACCTTTGTCCTTCTAATAGTTCTAATACTATTTGTTCATATATGAACATCTTGTTTCATAATAAATAATTGTTTTGGAAGTATTTACAGTTTGCAATCATATCATAATTGGCCTGCCCTTATCCCATTCATTTGGAGTCGGCACAGTATGTTTTCTTTCTCCATTCATCCCTATCCCCTGTTATCTTTACGCTCACATATTTTCTTTGGCCTTCGTTCAGTTTGAAATCATATAGTTAACATAATTTACTTCCAATTCTATTTCACATACATAGGGCCCTTCTTTCCTACCTACCTTTCCTAGTACCCGAGTGTTAATATAGCTTCTTATTTCAGGTCCCCGGTGCCAATAGTCAAAGGACGCTGGCACCGGGCTCGCGCAACCAGGCTCGGAAGGCACGGCACCCTGCAGCTGGATCAGCACCCGACTCAGAGGGGGCATTCACCCCTACCTTTGACCCATTTGGACCTCGCTCTGCCCTTGTTTATAGGGTCCTTGCCGTGAGTACCTACTTATAGAAATATTGTGAAGGAACCTGGATATTGATATATGGTTCTTACATATGTACATCATGATATACGATTCTTAGGTGCTGCTTTCAGATGGATCAGTTATTAAAAGTTTATCGTAACCTTATCACTTGATTTCCTTCAACATAGTTTCTTACATATTAATTTTAATCCAAGCAATCCGAGTACTTTATATTTAGAACTTTAATGAACATTCAGAACTTTGTTAAATTGTACTTATGGAGGTTTTGATGAGTATTGTAATTATGAGATAAAACTACAAGTTTTCGTCAGAATCCATTCAATACTATACCTACTTAAATGTACTTAAGCATTGTACATTTAAGTGGGTATAGTAGTGGTAGGATTAATGGGATCCATAAAAACATATAGTAAGTGGAACGATGTTGTAGAGACCACCCGACGGGGAAAAGGTGTGCAGTTATGAACCTATTGTATCATTACATATTATATTATAAAACAAAGTCCCACGCCGTGTCTGTCTGTTCGCGATAAATTAAAAAACTACTGAACGGAGTTTCATGAGGTTGTCACCAGACAGAGTAGACAGAGTGATTCATGAGGAAGATTTAAGTGTAGATTTTGTTAAGATTACTATCCGTGCGAAGCCGGGGTATCGCAAGTATATGTATAAAACACATAAAAAATTGCTGCCACTCAATACGTTGAATCAATCTCCCACAAAATGCTCAGTAGCCCAACCATCCATCGCCGACAGCGCGAATACGATAGTCACAATCATCAATCAGCTTACGAACGCGACTGGAACGTCCTGTCTTTTACAGTGGCTACGTCCGCCCCCACGTGATGTCAGGGGTGACCAGCAGTTTCATTGGGGCGGTGCAACAGGTCTTCGTGAATGGGGTCCCGTTGGCTCTCTTCGGTGGTGAGATGGCCAGATGTGCCGTCGTGCAAGATGAGGAGAAACTGCCATGCGCTACCACTGGCGTTACGAAGTACACGGGGCCTCCATGCGGTGATGGTGAGCTCTGACTTTTTTGTCTTATTTCTTATAGCTTCGACGACGTGAAACGAAATATGGGTAGATATATTAATTTTAAAATAGAGTGAAGTTACAATTTATCCTATCATAATCAAGGATTTTACAATATATATGTAAAGTCGTAATCAACAGTGGGCGTCCTCCGGTTGATATTATGATGTAACGTCATTAGTCATAATCCAGAACATTATATAGTCAGTTCTAATCGAAAACTGTGTAGATATAATATGAAACATGCTCAACTTTCTCGTCTATTTATTGGAAGCCAGTGTTGCCTACTTCGTTAGTATTTACTGGTTAATAAAGTAGCTTGCGTACCTATGGATGGATAGAGGATAGATACCTATAATGTTTCCTAAGTCTGAAGGTTATCTTGTCTGTAGAATTACTAATATTATTTGTTGTATCATAGTTATACGTAATATGAGTACTTATAAGGTACCTACATTTTTATGGTGAAATTATTACGTTGGTATTTACGATAACTCTTAAGTACGAGTACTTACGTCCTTATCTTTGACGGAAATCGCCCTTAGTTTCCCTCAAGGTATAAGCATCTACTGTGGTATTTTCCTTGTTTCTCAGCCTTCATTCCCTCATTTGGGGTCGGCATTTCCTCTTTACGTCGAGATGATCTGTCTTGATTAGCGTCGATATTTAATTGGATTCCACCACAGCCCAAAGTATGCCTCTATCTAATTGTAAATGTTCGTAGGTCTGACTCCTTGTAAGAACAACGGGTCCTGCATACCTCTGTTGAACGAATACAAATGTCTATGTCTCGATGGGTTCCAAGGCAGGAACTGTGAGGTTCCTCTCAATGTGCAAATGATGAGCGATGGTGCACCCATCAAGTTCGACGGTAACAATTACTTCTCGTACAGGAGTAAAGGAAGTCGCCGGTATGGTTTACTATTTCTTTATTTCCTTCTGAGTTGGTATCCTGACCTTACTAACATTAATAATGATTTGAATATTCATTTTGTGAGTATAAAATGTTGAATATTAATTGTAAAGATAAACAGAAATATTATTAATGACTTCTTAATTTCAATAACAATGTAATAAAACTAACATAAACTTATATATTTCTAGCTTACATACTAACAGAGACGGGGGTGAAGGACATTATGATGTAAGATAACATTCAAGGGACACGCCAACTTACTAGTAGCTTTTATTACCAGTGCTGTAAGTCTAGATTAGGTAAATGTTCAATATATTTTACGTACATACAATTTACATTCGCTTCTTATTTTGTTAACAAACACAACATTGAATAGGTATTGATTTTCATTCAATCTACCACCGCTACATTGTACGAAGGAATTGTTTCCAAGTAGCGATCTACCTACATACGAGTACATGACGATTATTAAGTAATCACCTCACTCTAAAATTCTATACTCACTGAGGTACCTGCTACTGTACACGGCTCGACGATTTCCATTTTGTAAACCAACATTCATTTTGATCAATAGACTAGATAGAGGTAATCATTAAGATAGCTACACACAGTGAATATGAATATTTTAGCTTCGATGACCTCGCACCACATTTTTATGAGACTAAAATATCGGGTGCCTCATTAATCGATTCAGGCGAGGTCGTTATAACTGCTTTTATAACTCTCCAAGTTTACTAAAATTCACGTTTTTTAAATTCCCTGCCACATTTTCAATAGAATAATCCACAGTGACGATTTCAGGAATCGCAACGTGAGAGGTATTAGGTACGAGATCAAATTCCGTACTTTCAACGACTCAGGACTCTTGCTCTGGCGTCGGAAGATCGGTATACGTCCTCGAGACTTCATTGGTCTCGGTCTCAGTGAGGGGAAGCTGCAGCTGATCTACACGGACACGGATCCGAAGGAGACCAAGGCCGGGCACGAGGATTGGTTCCAAAGCGTGGAGTCGAAGATGAGGGTCGATGACGGGTTCTGGCACACGGCTACGGTGCGCCGGCGCAAGAGACTGGCTATGCTCCAAGTGGACGACACGGCGCCGGTCAGAGGGTATTCCCAGTCACCGCTGGTGCCTTCGAAGTCGAATCCCAAATTGTGGATAGGTGAGTGTTAATGTTGTTGGGTATAAGGTTTTCTCCACAAATAGGGAAATAAGGGATGAAGGTTTGTATGGGGTACTTGTCCCGTTGCCCCATCATCGTGTATCATTCGGCAGTGCCATCTATCGTGTGAGCTACATTCCTTCATACAAGATATAGGAATTTGCTATTATAGTGATAATCTTACTATCGGTACCCGCGGTTTTCATCCGCGTTCAGTCCGAAACTCTGCTAACATTCGGCTAATCCGCGGGATCGTGTCACTTTTCCGAGAATATAAAGTAGCTTTCTATTACTTAAAGAATTTTCAAAATCGGTTTAGTTGTTTCGGAGATTAGTGGGTTCAAATTAAGAGAAAGCTCTTCAGATGATAATAAGAAATTATTAAAAAATTAAAAATAAACAAAATTAAATAAATAAAAAAAGGAGCGCAGTAGTCACCGAGTCACAGTGATTATCAAATCAATGACAAACGAGTAGTTAACCCACTGGAAAACACCTATACAGGTTTTATTTAACAAAAACTCGGAATCCCAGCCTTTAAATACAGAACGAGAATAGAAATAACTTCATACCGCAATCTCGACAAAGTTGACATCCCGCTGCTATAACTGGGTTATGCTCTCCGAGTAGCAATCAATGTAACAATAAGGGGTCATATATTTCATTTGGTGCACAGGAGGTTCGCCGTCTCTACCATTGGGGCTGCCGGCCGCGCTCTACACTGGCCTGCGTGGATGCGTAGCCAGCGTCAAAGCTACCGGACGCCACATCCAGCTCGCTACACCCATACGACCAACGACTACGATACGACATTGCGACTAACGTCATCCCACGAACTCTATTATACTCTACAGAGAGCTGTAGAGCACTAATGAGAATAATAAAGTGTCAATTGCCAAGTCCTCAGAGAACAAAGGGATTGATATAAAAGTATTATTTCGTAGCTGTTACGTTGACAAGTTTATATGAAGTACCTGTGTTGTATACTTATACATATCCATTTCCATTGTTTTATTCCCCCGCCCCATCTCAATTTCGCGCGCGGCGCTCACTCACTCTCTTGAGCGAAATCTCTGAAATATGTCTGGCTCGGGCGAGGAAATGAAAAGTATTCATATTTGTTAACCAAAAATGTGTTGCCATAAAGTACGTTATGTTGTAGCGTCTAGATCATAATGAAATAGGGGTTAATCAATTTTATCTTTGTAAAATGGGTGCTCGGATTACACATCAGAGGTATTATGGAGAAAGAATAGTTTGTGCGAAAGTACTGAATAATAAAATAATAAGAAAGACTCTTGGTATTTTGTTGTTATTGAATAGCTGAAATATTATATATATCTAGATAGTAGTTTAGTCCCTAATAATAGTTTCTGTAATAACTAAGCAAGTGCTGAACATTTAATGGCATATTGAATATGAAAGGGTACTTGTAAATGTATATCGATACTCAATTGTAGGCGAAATATTATTGACGGGCTTTAAAGAGAACATTCCATATTAACGTGTTATCCAAATGCTGTGAAGGTGCTTTTGTGACATGTTTAACTAGGCAGGGAATTGAAAAGACGATTTACCAAGTTGAAAGTGATACAATCGTTTGACCTCACGAGTTTTTTTTGTACCTAGTACCATTCCATTATGAAAGTTAATAAAGTAATATTAAACTGTGCCATAGTTTTATCGTAGTTCTAAAATCATACTCGGATCTAAGTTAAATGTCGTATACTATTTTATTTATTTTTTACTTTAATTCTTTAACTAACCATATCGTTAGATTAAATAAATTATTCATATATACTCAGTTCTGGGCTGTATTCGCTTTAGTGTACCTTTTAAAATATTCAAAACACATATCGGATTTCGTTGTATGTACTCTATGCATCTAAAATAAATATTACTTTCGTTTTTACTGTTGCAAAGATTTATATTCATATTTAACGTGTTTACAGAAAAGTATTGTTTTTATACCACGAATTTTTTGGCAGAAACAAATTGAATTTTTTAATATAGGTACTTTATTCCATTGCCTTGTAATCTAGCATTTAATAAAATAACTTCTGACGACTATTTCTGATGATTGAGCTGCAGTAATTAGTTGTACTACAATAATTTTATGTAGATACTCAAAGCGTTATGTAATATATGTAAATAGTGAACTAGTCTAGATTTTTTTACAAGCCGCTTTACTGTTTTCTAAATGTCCAAGGGTATAAAGTATGTTTTTTCGTATACAAATCCTGTGTTTACATTACTTTTAGAGACTGTATACCTACCACAATCGTTTGGTATTCTGAAATAGCCCAACTCGGGTCACAAAGTCTTATATTTATAGTGAATTTGTATGTCACAATATGTACACTTTATATGGCATGTGTAATAAAAGTATTAAAGTTTAAATTTAAGGATTCTCGAATTTAATTTCGGTTCCACGTTAAAAATCTATTGAATGCTAAATGCGAAGCGCTCTTCTTAGATAAAATAATTGCTAAGTTGTTTTACATTACCTAGATCTATTTGTAAAGTATTATCTATTAACTAATTAAAGAAAATGAAAGAAATGACAATATTAAAATATTTAACAACATGGCATTTAGACTTACTTTTACGTGTTAGACATGCTTCGTAAGAGACATATCGAGGTTCACATTTAGATGATAATATTTAGAGACGCCCTCTTTTCTGAACAATCGGACTATACAAATAGGGAGAGATCATCCACTCCCACACAGGGGTTTTCACTATGATTGCTTTAAGTAAATCGTAAAGAATCACCTAATCTCCCGGGTTCGATGGATCGGCATAGAGGGATCGCAATATTCTACCTTTAGGTACCTACAGTATATAAAACTGGCTCTCGACATATCTTCCAGTCCAATTTGTTACGCAATGAGTGTTTTGATGTAACTATGTTAGTTAAATACAAGAGATAAATTAAATGAGACTGCAATCCGAAATTTGTTTTATTTGCTCTGGACCGTTTTAAAGATCTGAACATTTTATAATGATAATCATCATCGCCATTACCTTCTAGAAGATTGTCACTGCAGGACAAACCCTAGATGTCACATTCACCGGATCTTCTAACGCAACAGTCGCCGGCTCTATGTGTAGTTACTTGTAAGAAATTAGCAGAAAAACTCCGCTAAAATTAAGATACTTATGTTTGCGGTTGCGAAACTCGGTTTCCAAGGCGGCCGGACATCAAGTCTTTAAATTTGGTAATATAATAAACATAATTTCATGATTCACTATTATAAAGATGCTTGCAGTAATCAAGTTGAATAACGTAAAGAAACAGTGAACTTAAAATAAAAGGCAAAAGACGATATGGTAGCCATAAGCAAGTTTCACCACGACAAGATTCAAGCCTCCTCGAGTTCCCGGCCGCATTCTACCCGCTCTCAATTCATAGCCTGATTAGGCACAGACTGAACTCGTAAAACAGTCTTCAGAACGTGTCTTATCAGAGTTCTTGATCAGAAATTTATGGATAATAAATTAGTCGGCTGTTTGGTCGACCGTGCCCTTCCACGAATGTTGTAGGTGCTGCAAATATTACTAACTGTGTACAAACACGAAAGCTTTTAATTTAATGACACGGACAATTGGCCGCGACCAGCGGTGGCGTCCGCACTTGTAAACTTTCCCTTTGTTATTTGTTTGCCGATCGTGTTCTAACAACGGATAGTAGAACATTTAATTGATAACTTTGCGGAGCTTTGGGTTATTCAATGTTATATTATACATACTAACCATTATTTGAACCGTACTTGTGTATATTGATGATACATTTATTTATTTATTATTCAAATGTACAGTTGAAAGAAAACCAAAACGTCGAGCCACTATACTATTTACAATTAAACAGTAAAACTTAATTAATGTTACTACAGCTTAACCAATATGTGAATATATTTATAAATTTTTGATAACCAGTGCCAGACACTTCAAACCGGTCAGTTATCAATTGATTTAGAAGTATGGTAGTGGTAACTGGAAGTGTCGGTAATG
This sequence comes from Blastobasis adustella, assembly GCA_907269095.1. Classification (NCBI taxonomy): domain Eukaryota; kingdom Metazoa; phylum Arthropoda; class Insecta; order Lepidoptera; family Blastobasidae; genus Blastobasis; species Blastobasis adustella. The sequence goes on along the minus strand of OU026123.1, from coordinate 8,535,415 downwards.
CCGATGCAAACAGCTGGTACCTGCGTCTCGCGTAGGTACATACACGTAATGTGTATATTTTTGCACATTTACTACTGATGTTCAAACCTTCTTATTATTGACATAGACAATGTTTTGATTAATTTTGTTAATTGGTTAATCCGGAAACCATTGAAGTATCTACGCACTAAAATATTATATTAGTAAATAGCTACAAATTAACTCCCATTTACAACTAAACATTGGTACCTCATGAAGGGCTCCCTAGTAATATTTAATTTGAATTTCTATCGTCAGTTGCCCTTATAATAACTATCGTTACGAATCTTAGTACCTTGAACGGCGGTAAAAAAACAATACACTTCGTCTAGTTTGGGCATGAGTACAATAGAGGCAACGCTCTATGAAGTAGAACTAGCTGTTGTGCATTCATCATCATCATCATCATCATATCAGCCGAAAAACGCCCGGAGATCTCCGTAAAGACCGGTCGCGTGCCTTCCGCATCCAGCTGGTACCTGCAATCTTTACCAGGTCGCTGGTCCACCTTGTGGAGGCATGAGTATGTATGAGCGTGAGTACGCTCATACGGTCGCCATTCGAGAACTTTACTCCCCCATCGGCCATCTATTCTGCGAGCTATGTGCCCTGCCTGCCTGTCGGTGATTTTGGTTTGCTAGAAGAGCATTACTTGCTGATAATATCCGCACCAATTTTTTTTATAATATTATTAGTCAGGCAGTTCGCTGCCATTTCATCTCATGGGAAGCGACGATGCGGCCTAAGGTGGAACATGCCTGTCTAAAAACAGTCTATTTGCTCTGGCCTTAAAGGAGTAAAGGTTATACTGCTCGAGGCTCACACTAACAGGGAGAGCGTTCTACTCCATAACTGTACGGATTAAAAAGGTTGAGCCATTTCACCAAAACTGGTTTTCATCAAAATTATCCACTAGACACAGGTATGTCTCCTATTATCGAATCTCGAGCGCACAAACTTCCTCGATCTATCCATCATCATCAACACCCAATTACAGGCTGGATTTGAATGTCCTCCACAGCGGCGCTGGTCTAGTGGCAGTGCGCTTGCGAGACCGATAACCAAGGTAAAGCAATGCTTTCTGACTGAAACTGGATAGATGACCGTTTCGTACTTTGAGGCTAGACGAACTTCAGTGCCGCAACATGCTCGCCACCGCAAATACCACTGGCGAAGCGAAGTTGATCAAGGTCTTCCGCTGGGGACCCGGGGACTGGCTGAACAGTTTAGGGCCCCGTGACGGTATTTTTTTTAAAAATTTTTAACTTGACTTGACACCCGTCCTTGACATCCATCAAAAACATAGTCAAGTCCAGAACAACTCATCAAGTGGTCCCTAACCGTCAAACCCGCTACTCTACCACCACATGGCCTATTATTGGTAGGTAATCAATCAGTGCCATTGCATAGAACGTTAAAACAGCTATAAGTAGGTACTAACGTGAAATATCTACAATTTATGGAAAGCCATCAACCATTTGACCTGGTGATATCGTTATTGATCGTGCTGGAGTCGTGATAATAAATTGCCGTGTATTTGGCATAATGGCAGGCATTTCATCAAAACATAGTAATGTGGGCCGTGGTATGGGCGTTTCATGCTTTTGTTTGATTGTGCCTACCATATGAGGTATTTATTGGAAAATATAATGTTACAAGGCACCAAGATTAACCAAATAAAGTAAGTAGTAATACCTAAGGCAATATCCCATATTAAAATGGATCACCTCTGGAAAGGTAGGTATAGGTAGGTAGGTAGGTAGGTATAAGGTATAGTAAAGACAAACTACGTAGGTACTTATTTCTATTAGAAAATTTTTTTTTTTTTAATAAAAGGCAAAGCAAATGGTTATTGTTATATGAAGTGAATATTACTGGATCGATATTAATTAGCGTTGAAACTTCTAAAAAACTTGTAAAATAGGTTTTTAATAAATATCAGAACTGATGGAGCAACTCTAGCAAGAGAGACATCATTTATATACATACTTCTGGATAAATGGCTGAAAGAAAATAAAGTTGCAAAAATTGTAACCAGTAAATGGCATTTCAAACGAAAACTGCTGTTTTTATCGTTCTATAATAAATACTCAAGTATAAACTTTATAAGTATGAACTTTTTATCGGTACAGCGAGTAAAATTCATAAGGGCGGCATATATTTTAGTATCGGACCTAAGACGTATATTCACATAGCTAGGCCGCTAAGACTTTACACGTATCTAAAGTTACCTAAAGTTCGGGCAGCGCATTTGGAACTGCGTTCCGAACCGTCGGTTCCAACCGCGGATTAAACTGTCGATGTCGTAATTAGCTACTACGAATCTGTCGGAGCTAATTACAATCAAAGGTGGCCACGGTTTGGATGGTGGTTACATCTGTGATTCAGAGTTGTGTGTGTAAACGATTTTTGGAGTTTGAATCGCGATTTTGGACCTGCGCGTGGAACATGATCAGTTCGGACTGCGGATCTGGGGCTGCTTTCGGAACCGAGGATCCAACTGTCTTACGCGTTTACACGTAGGCTTCGGAACAAGAGTAGGAATGGCGTGAGGCATTTATCGCGGTTCGGACCGCGTCAGAACTTTACGTGTTCGTGTGTAAAATTAACAAGTATTATTAATTATAAGTCAAGAGATCATTAGAGGTCTTCTTACAGGCGGGCAACGTTATCAGGTCCCGCTTGCCTGTTTGTCCGAAGTACTTATTACATAAAAACAAAAATATTTTTTTTCTTACCAAATAACCGAAATGTATCACACTCAAAGTGATCAATTATTATTATTATAAATTTCTCACCTATGATAGTTTTTAATTAACTTCAATAGTAAAATTACACTTATAATAAGTATTTACTTATTAATGTATTCCAACTAACTAAAATTATATTAGTAATAAATCACACTTTTACGTCTCAATTTCTAACTAGTTATTTACCTACTTAAGTACCTATGTACTTACTAATTTAAAAAAAAGTCTTCGTATAAATTAGGTAGGTACATCAAATCACATACCACAACATTTGCATAGCTCCTACCTACCATTTGTAACCCCGCATCCAAGCAAAAGATAAGGTCAGCGCGCAAAGCAAAAAAGAGCGGATTGATATATCATTTCTACTCAGACCCGGCTCTAATCTCAACTAGCCTGAATTATGGTGTAGAAAATATCCTCTCATTCTTTGCATAAGTCATAAATCACCAAGGGCTACCGGAATCCCAGAAGGCATTACGAAAGAGAAAAATAAGCAATGATATATTAACCAAAATACGGACGTATTGGTATTGGAAGGAAACTAAAGTTAACTACTATTTTTTAAACTCAATAACTTCTACTAATAACATAAACATTAGATTTAGAAGATAGAACCAAAGATAATGTTCGAAACCGGTCGTAATTAATTATTAGAACGTATTAGTGTACTTATTTTATGGGCTACCATGAGCCTGAAATAAATGATTTTTAATAAATATTAAATTAAATTAATTAAAAACTTTAAATTAAATTTATAAATACAATATATTTTGTAGAACTAGTGTATAATAGTAGTTTATGCAACTGTCATATAAAAGGGGGTATTAAAACATGAGTGTCTGTTTATCATACGAGGCGTAGCCGAGTATGATAATAGTTTGACACGAGTGTTTTAATACCTAATTATATGCAGTTGCATACACTACTTTATCTACACTCATATTTTCATGTTAAAATTTCGTACCTATAATTTTTTCAACTTTGCTGGAAGTAACTGCGAATCAGTTCTGTTGTATCTACGCCATTCTACGCGTCGAGGATATTAAGCGAAATTCACTTCACTTCTTTCACATTTGTCTATTTATTTGCTTCAAACAAGAAAAAACATTCACAAACACAAATTACAACAATTAGAAAAAATATTCTGTTTAGCGGGAAAATAATTCCAAATGTACACAATCGCAACCACAGACTATGAACTGATCACAAATATAAACAGGAATTTTGAATTTGTTGAAGACATTTAGGTATTCAGCCTACATTTAGCCGTGTCCCGGCGCCCGACAAAAATTTAAAAAAGAAAAGTGTTGCATAATGATTAAAAAGTTATTTTTCGATACAGCTGTAATGAAATTAGTATGGGAAATGCTGTATCGAAAAGTAATTTTTTAAATTTTTATAGACTGGCGTGAAAAAAGTGTATCCTTAAACAGCTGTTTTCGAATATGTAATTGGAACATTACGCTATGAGTGTAGATAAAAGTGTTTTAATCTATAATCAATAACTTCTAATAAAAATAAATAGTCAGGCTGTACAAAGTAATAATAAATGTCATAAACTGTGATAAACGATTACATTATACAATTACGTGTGGGGTCGGCAAACCTCTTCAATGCGTTTAATAAGCATTTTCTGTATACAACAACAATGTATGTGTTGGAACAATGTGGTCTCTACCTAACCGGGGAAAAGGCGTGGCCTTATGTATGTTTGCTGTTAGGTATAAATATAGTTTCAATCCAATCGACCTTTGTCCAGAGCGAATCGATAAAAAAGTATATCAACACAAAATGAACCATCGTACCGTTTAAACGTTTATAGAGTGATATTTGCCAAGTATTTATCTACAATCTACTATCCATTAGGTGCACAAATATTTAGTAGTTCAATATTTGAACACCCAACGTAAACTTGTGACAGAAATAATGCAAGCAGCTGAAACATTTTGTCAAGGGAACATTTAATTTATAATTCCAGTCTACATCTACTAGATGGTTGTCAGTGTTTCTCAACCAGTGGGCCGCGAGATATTTTTAGTTCTAGGAAGCACCCGAAATTATTCGCAATGTCGTAATTAATGAGGAAATGTTGAGAATTCTTCAAAATATAAATTCATGACTGTTTTGACAACAAAACCTTTTATAAATTATCTGCAATCCTTCCGTTGCCTATATTTCGAGAGGTGGCAGATGAAATCCAGGAAAATTTGTAAGATTTGTGGTTCCAGTCAACCACTTTTTCCATACATATCATTCATAACGCAACTCTACTATACGAGTATAACCACTGTGTGTATGTGTGTGTAAGTATATAGCTTGTGAGTTATTTAAAACATACGGACAGGTATTCAGATCATTCTTCGAATGTGTTGACACAGCGCATCTTCTGCTTTTAATGTAAATTTTAAGGCTTTAAACGCACACGATTGGGTTATAAACAACAAAACACTTACGTAGGTAATAACAATAACAAAACGCGGAATCGTAAAAACTATCGCGTGCTCGCCGAAAGCGTTTTATCACTTTATTAAATGTTCTAGTTGGCTTTATAAACTGCAGTGGCAGTTGGTAACACTCTCCAACCAATGGAGCTTGGTGGTGGTGGAAATTCATTGCATGGCGTAGGGTAATTCAGTTTTTACAGCTCTTGTCTATGGTAATTCCCTCGGACGGTGTAACAACTCCATCAGTATCAGCGGAAAATTGGAAATTCGTAAGCTCGTACTTTTCATCTACAACTCATAATCATTGTCAGTTTTACGCGTTTGTGCGATGAACTTTGAATTTGGTCGCCCGGCTGAAAAAGTAAAACCGGACAAGTACCGCTTAGACAAGTTGATGCAATTCTAAAATTAGTGACTATTTAATTTCTAAAATAATAAATAAGTAATTTTTAAAATCGTATATATATGTTTTTATGAATATAGACATATTTACGTATTATAGATTAAACTATAATCTGTTTGTCTTTGAAGGATTACATTTAAAAAACAAACATTCACCTCATCAATTTTCATGATTTTTATCTGTGTTACCATGTTCATAGGAAATATACACTCTGCAAACCTACGTTAAGTAAGTTTATTTAACATGAAATTAAATTTTAATAAACACGTAGTATGGCAAAGCACAGCACTGCATTGTATTCACTATGCACGTATTTTTCTTTCAATCTCGTGTAAATAACGGTGAGGTGAGCATATACGTGTGCACTGAGAACAGAATCTGGCGCAGATGGTGCGAACGGGAAGACTTTGGGCCAACAAGGTACTTTTTTTTATTAGACTAATCACTGGACTATTTAGACTTAAATAAATAATGCTTCGTCAACTACTTGCTTTTCCCTCGGCGCCGGAATCGTGTAGTTTGTACTGATTATGCTTATTATTTATTTATAGGCAACACTCTTGCTCGTAAAGTGGCCTTAATTTCACTGATTTTTACTCATAAATTCATAATTTGGTTCCGTAAACGAGTGATTAAAGTCTGCCTACTCATTTACCTAGTTTGCGTTTGCTATTGCACTGGCATCAATACCTTGTTGCTAAGCTAACAATTTTTTGTCAATGCTATGGAGAACTTCTAATTCGAGTTCAACTCGCACTTAGCCGGTTTTTTGTTTGTTGTGCAGATCTAAGTGTTGACGAAACAACAGAAAATTCAGTTCATTTCTGTCTTAGGGTCCTTGCCCTAAGCCTTTACATTTCGTACGATACCCTTCAACAAAAAGGGTTCGTGTTCTAATCTACCATCATAAATCTGTGGACGAATGATGGGCAATTGATCATACTCTAAAGAAGAATAATAAAAAGTAAGTAAGAATATATAACTAGTTTATCAGTTTTCTGGCACCCATAACACAAACTTTGCTTACTTTGTTTAAATTATTATTACAGTGTGGTGTCCGGCAGAGTAGAATAGCACCAACCCCTTACACTCGTGGGTGTCGTATAAGGCGACTAATGTTTTCGAGGCAAAAGATCTATAGTCTCTGTAGGCTGGCAATGACAATAACCTCCCCTTTTCGTGGGTGCCCTAAGTCCTGCAGTGGACTGTTATGGGCTGTGATGATGATGATTATTATTTATTTACTTTATTAACTCCTCAGTTAGTTACCTATAACGTAGGAGGTTTCTATGAGCTCAAGCCGACTGCGGGATTTGTATCTCGCGCGCCGCGGCGGCCGACGTGCCCGCAATACCGAGCCGCTGCGCTCGTGTCGCGTAAAACTCCGAATTGACGACTCACTGAAAGAAACTCGAACGCTTACGTGGCTGTGTAGCTGGTTATCGGAATAGTGGCGCGAAAAGCTTAGGATTTTTGTATGTATTACGTTAGGAAAACAGGCATGCGGGGCAAATGATGGAAAGTGGCCACCGCCTATGGACATCAGCAACACCAGGGAGCTCCTAATGCGTTGCCCGCCTCTGAAGATACCTCTAATGTACCTCTTGAACGATCCCATGTCAAAGTCCAAAGAAAACATCTGGCTGAGAGTTAATTTCACATCTGATTCGTACGAGTGAGAAACGTTTAGCGAATTGTACCGGTCAAACTAAACAGTTAGTACTAGAACCTACTAAAGATCTTTATTACCATTCTTGAAGTAAATGCCGGCCTCAACCTACCCTGTTTAGAGCTTGGAATGTCTCCGATTACTACCTTCCTACGATGATGGTAGACGGTAGCTCACTTGATAAGGTGATGGGTGTTGATGTGCTGCCTAAAGAAATAGGTACTTACAATTATAAATATCATTTCAAGCTTTGTGATACGATAATTATGATGTTCGTATCACTTACCACATCGTAAAACCACTTTGGGGTTGGCCTTGTTTTCCGACAGAGTAGCACCAAGTACCAACTCATTTTCTAAGTCATTTTGGGACTCTGTGTCTGAAAAGCGTACCTGCCAAGTTTGTGAGACCGACAGGTTTTCTTTACTTATAGAACCCACACAGGTCGTTGTAGGGGTAACAAAAAAAATGTTTGTGCCAGTTTGTGCACGGGCAGATCAACCTTTTGTAGGTCTCCTAAACGTCTACTATAGCTACAAAGTGGAATTTTTCTTGTACTCGATGACGCAGGATAACATACGACGCCCTAACAGTATATTTGTATTACCACTAATACACGTCTTTCAACGATGCAGTTATTCTCCCAAGAGAAATTCGAAAGATTCACTAACGTGTTAAATGGACTAGTTAGCTGATAGTACTCCACTGCACTTACCACATGTCGTCCTAAGTCATTTCAAGATCTTTTCCTCCATAAACTAAGATTTTCTTCCGGGTTTGAGCCATAATTCTTTAATCTGTTAAATATACTAGTTAGCTGATAGTAGGTACTCCATCGCACTTAACGCGTCCACTCTAAACTCAATTAAAGATCTTTTTCCATCATAAAATAAGCTTTGGTTCCGGGTCTAAGTTTTCCGGTAGTTCATTCAAATTCATAAAGTCATACAAGATTATCTAGATATTAGGTAAAAACGACGGATAATATTTGGACAGAATAACATTATAAGCGAGGAGACAGAGTAAAAAGAGGTTATGAAAGGTCTCGAGAAGGAAATAAATTGGGGTTGATATATTGTCCCAGTAGAGGCCCACGTGAAATGAGCCAAGTTGAAATATGAGTGCCGAAGCGATTGCGCCGGTGGATCGGTAACAAAATAATTTCTTAGATTAAATATTATGGTATCTGGATATGGTTGAAGGAGGATTATGACTTCTGAGATTTTAGTATTTAAATTGGTTGAATTGCTTTTAAAAATTTCTTTGATTTAAGCTTTGCCATCCTACCTCTACTTACGCCTCTAATTTGTTTGAATGTAAAGGAATAGACAAGTAGTCTTTTAAAAGCGAAAGTATCTTAATTTTGTAGGTATTTATATTTTAAAGTTTTGAATTTTACATTTTCAGGCTAAATGTAACAAGGGTTTCATAATTTTTTTAATAATAGAGATAGGCAAACGGGCAAGCCTAATGGAGGCAAAGGATAATGGCTCGATTGAATTATAATCGGATCGCTATAACAGCGCTATGGCAGTTTGACGCGTTTTTGGTATTTTGCAACAATTGAAACTGCTGTGGAGCCGCGATTGCAATTCAATTACCAGCGTAAATTAGCGGACTTGGAGACCCTGATGGTAAGTGATCACTGCTGCTCATAGACATCCGCAATGCCAGTAGGGTCATTAATGCAATTCCGGCCTTTTAAATAGAGGGAAGTAAACGCACACTCACAAATTTAATTTAAAAAATATGAGTATACAATGACAATGATATCCTATTCGCCAATTTACATCTATCTACCCTATTCGCTAATTACAACACAGTAACAGGTCCAATTCTGTACATCGACGATATTTTTAATTTTTTTATTGATTTTGATTGAATTGAATAAACTAGATACGACACTGGAGCAAAAACTGTAATTTTTTTTATTTACTCTGTTTGTTGGCCGCGCATCACTCCGAAACTACTGAAGGAGTTCAAATGAAATTTAGTATGGATTGAGTTCATACTGCGAGGTAGGACATTGGATATTTTTATCCCGAAATACATCACGGTTCCCTTGGGCGAGGGAATGGAAGTCAAAATATGTAATTCGTCTAGTCCGATTTCATATATTCTGTTTTTTAGAAAGAATGCACTTTAAAGATTGTCCTGTAAATATTTCAAGGTGATCGATGTTGTTGTTCAGAAATTACACCTCATTATTAGAACCAAATAACTTGAAACCCGAAATGTACAGGAACCTTTGAACGTACGGTTCATCTTAATTTGGCGTGTGCATTTTATTAAATAAAATAATAATCATCATCATCATCCCTCGCGCAGCACGCGAGGGCCAGGGTCCGCCTTCCTGCCATTCTTGGCCCACCTCGCTCGGTCTTCGTTCTTGACTACGTCAAGCGTCGACCCTTCCGTGAAACTTCACACATCGACTGCAGCATCTTCAGCATTAAATAAAATAATCAACTTGGCGTTAATGTGTCCCGGTTGTGCTCTCGTGCATGAGGGCTCGGATTCCGCCTTGACCATGATCCAGGATTGGGCAGATCATCAGATAATTACAGTGTAGCGACTGCCATTTGACCTCCGTGATCCTGCTACTAGGGGAACCTGACCTTATTGGATCATGGTCGCCTGAACGTGCAGGTTTCATTTCGATGTTTTTTCTCACCGCTACTCACTCTACGCCTCATCACTAAGAAAATCGATTAGCATTCAACTAATGTACTTATATAACTCAGAAAAAAGTAATTGGTACATGGCCGCAGTGGGATTCAACCCGGTACCTCTCGCTTACGAGCCGGATACCTAAACCACTCAGCCACCGACGCTCCTCCTGGCGCGTCAACCTCAACGCTTTATTATATAGGCTTAAAATGGATAGGCTATAATTATATTAAACGGGACTCACACGCGACGTACCTTTTCGATTTCTTTTCCCGACGTTTCGGTAGGGTGTAAGTCTCATTTACTGTAATAAATAATGTGTGTAAAGAACGCAAATTATAAGCCAATTGTCAAAGTCAGATCTCACCAAAGAAGTCATATTGCGAAATTATATTTTTCCATGAAAATCCGATTTCTTCTATTCTAAATTTACAAGCCAACGGGACAGGTGTATAAGGATGCGTGAGGAGATGCTTACTATAAAACTCTAAATCTTAAACCAAGAATATCACCGCAATCAGTCTTTCTTTGTATAAACTATCTGTTCTTACCCTACTGCAACAGAAGGAAAGCTATGTTTTTCGAGCGTATGGATGTATTTTATTACCGGATACATTTCGAAAACTGTAATGGAACTGCCCAATCTAATATTCTAAAATACGTTCCACCGCCAAAAGACGAGAGCCTCAGCGAAATGACACTGTTTTACAGTCGAAATTACAAAGACCTTCTTTCTTTTATTGTGCGAACCACGACGGTACTCTCTACCTGATAACTGTCTAATGATAAAAATACAAGCTGTGAGTTTTCAAATCTAAAGTAAAGCTCCTTATTTTATAAGAGTGCTTCACCAGACCACAGTGTCGCTTAATATTAGACATCCCAAACATCCTGTAATCCACGCGAGCACAATAAATCTCAGGGAATCCGTATAAAATATTCCCAATATACTTATTTTATGTAACACGGTACGATACTATCACACGCAAAAGCGATTTAAATAACACGTCCACTCCGCCACTCGACGAAAGGGCTACAAATGCGATATTTAGATGGAGGCGTGTACGAGTTACAACAATATTGGGGGCCCGGTGACGGGGATCCGTGGAAATCGGCGTCCGTGACTACGATAAATCGTTTAATTCCACCCCGGTGACTCGGCCGATTGCGAGAGGCCGAAACGCCGTCACGATTTACTACGAGCCAGTGCAGCCGCGCAAGCCTTCCGGACAGTGGTCCAAGTCCGACACTAGATGATGGATATCGCTACTATTGACAGCCCTTCCTCGATAGACCGTGATTATTGGAAGCGATGCGAGAATGTACTGTCTGAGGAGGCACACGTACGTAGATATGTACTATTTCTATACGTATACGTAGGTATGTACTATACTATAATAGCTTACGCGCTAGATATCCGTATTCTGTCCGTATCTTCTGTATTTAATCAAGTCGAATGACGATAACCCGTTACCGCTATTGAATAGAAACCTCCTTTGGGAGTACAGAAGTTTTCTATAACCCACATACTTGGCAGCAGGATGCAAGTCTTTTAAAAATCACATTAGAATACTAGAATATTCCTAGGCTTCCAAGATATGCTTTCTACGATATCCTAGATTGGAACACAGAAAACAGAATATTGATACGAACGACTAGAGGCAAAATGGTTTGCCTACTTTGCTAAAACTTACGTTTAATTAACTGCTTCAACGAGATAAAATATGCACTATCAAGGTTTTTTAATTACATCTCTATTACGATTAAAGAATTCGAGTGGAAGTATGTCAGAACACACGGCTGTTGGTTTTAACGTGAAACGTCTACCTTGCCAGCTTTGAGAGCTCTCGAAACCGCCTCGCTTGCTCAGCGCCGGACATTGGGATACTCATTTGTGGCCCATGGCTTCTTCTTTGCGACAATAGCAGTGATTTGTATTTCTTGCTACCTCTTGCACCGGGTAAAGCAGGCCGACATATTTAATTTAGTTTGAAACAAACATATTTAATTTTCGTATATTTTTAAACTTAAAACATAGCGTTTTCGTTACCGTCTAGTTTTCTGACATGGTACTCATAATATTACAGTGTGATTTTGAAGACGTGTTACGTCAAAAACTATATTACTCTCTATTTAACGGAGATACTAAAAACCAACTAAAAAATACATGTTACAAAAGTTTGGGTACTTGTCTTTTGTATCGAACATTGCAGTGCCTGCCAGGGTTCAATATCTGTGAAACATGCTTGTATCTACATTTACGAAGCAATAAGTATATGAGTACTTATTAAGTATTGAAGTTACTTGGGCAACTGAGAAGCAACGACGGCTTGCCTAGACTTTAAATTTTAACATAGGTACTAAATCTGGAGATTGTTCTGGATAAGAACGTCATGGCGAAATGTGCGCGACATATGGAAAACAACTTATCCCATGTGGGTATAAAACGAAGAAATTTACGTAGACACAGTTCAAACACTGTAGTCAATATCTACTGTGTCTGGACTCGAAATAGGTGTCTGCCTGCTGCTTCGACAATTTCAATGGTCACAATGATGTCGATCGTTGATAAAAATGTGATTTCAACGGTCGCACAAAATAAGGGTAAAAGGATTTCTGGAAAAACTAAAAGAAACTAAGTAAGAGAGGTTCAACAGTGGTCTTTTATGGAAGAATTTCCTTCAGATTTTCCTTGTTTTCTAAATTGAAATATAACAAAGACATATATATCTAATATCAGCGCAACTAGCTTTATTGGAAAGCTAATGAAATGCCATTTAAGCTTGAATATGGTTTTGGCCATATGGCCTCCGCAACTGGCGCGTAGATGTCCAATTTTCACACACTTTTTTTAACAAACAATGTTTTTGTTGAAGAATAAAATATTACAGTTTGAATTATGGTATAGGAAGAAAAGTAGACTAGCTAGTTTCAAGTTCGCTTACAAGGGCGAATGATGTTGGTAATTATTAGCTAGGGACGTAGGTATTGCGACGAATACCAAAGGCATGAAAAAGCAAAGAAAAATAAAGTAACACACTTTTCTTCTACACTTATTTTACTGCGAAAGAAGTATAACTTGTACAAAGCTCCAAATGGTTGGAATCCTAAAAATGTAAATAAGCTTTTCTATCCTGAGGCTCAGAAGTACAGATTACTGCGCTCGAGTTAACACCGAGGCGGCCATTTTAAGGTGCGTTCAAATCTTTGAAGAAATAAGTACCTACCTACTGTGCTTACGCAAAGACAACAAAAATACAAGAATGTTTTTCTTTTTCGTGTAATCCATTCTTTTCATAGCAAATTACAAATGCTACGTTTTCCGGTTTCGTATTAAGTAGGCATTGATAATTTCCCTAGCAACGGCTAATAACAGCTTATTACTAAATGATGTCGTTATTAGACGCTCGAGAGCACTCACATTGAATTAATGAGGCTCTAAAGACGTACCTACCTAATATTACAGTAGTTCGAATCTAATGTCGGTAATAAAACAGTCGAGCTATATTATAGCTGTTTATTCCTGTACAGGGACGGGTTTTATGTAACACATGGTACTGAATAGATTACTAAGTTTAGGCCTGTAGTATATCGCTTACTTAGCTATGTTTTCTTCCCAGAACGTAACTGTTTTCATTATACAGGCTTGCATGTTCGTCATAACGGTATGATGTTTGGTGAATTAATAAGTTCTGAAATGAAAAATATTGTTTATATAGGGCGATCAAGACCATTCCAAAGTCCTTGAATATCACCTAGGGGTATAGTACTGATTAAGACCACAGTGCCCAAACATTATGGTGTTATTTTGTTGCGTTCATTACTTCCTATGACCATTTTCAGACTTTATCATCAGACCAGCTCCATGGTACCATATTAATGTATTGTCATCCAAGTTACATAGGTATACCAAATTTCAGCTTAAATAAACACCGGGAAGTAGGTCAAATTGGGCTTACAAGATTTTCCCCGTACGTACGTACCTACACAGTTATAAACATTGCAAGTTAAAAAAAAGCATGTAAAATAACACATGTCCTCTCCTCTCCGGAGTGTATAGGCGTGGGCAGCATTTTAAACGTCGCTACACTATTTTTTTTTTTTTTAATTACAGCAAAGAAATCAAGAAGTTTACCTTATAAGTTTAATGTGTAGGTTCAATTTAATTTGTCTGTATGTAGAATTTTTGAGGGCTTTCCGATACCTGTCGGATGCTGTTATGATTTGCGTCAATTGGGTAAGCACTTTTCGTCAAGTGGAAAACCATCCGAACACAGAAGCACATCATGCCAATATACCACCTATCAGTGTTACGTCACATGACTGTGACGAAGATCTAGATTAATTTAATGGAATTGTGTATCTGGAACTAAGTACTAACTACATTTCCTTGCCAATCGATCTAAAGTACCTAACTCTATACCTAGTCAAGTCTCCGGGCCTGAATTTACAACGTATTGGTTAAAGGTCTTAGGTTAGGGTCTGTACATACATACCAACAATTAAAAAGTAACATGGGTTGTAGACTACTTAATAGCGCCGAAGTATGTATCCTCTTCTAGTTTACTATAGTGTGCCACAAACAAACTTATTAATACTTGTCCGACCCGATGACGGCGTCCATTGATATGTCATATCAAATGCATTTCAAAATGAAGCTAATTTTCCATAGAGAAACGCAAGAGAAACGTTATTTTTATTCATTATATTTTTCTTCAAAATTATTTAAATTATCAGACTTTTACATGTCTAAGTAATATTGTTAAAATGTAATATAATTTTTTAGTCATCGTTATTTTATCGAAGTTTCTAGACGGTAAAATTGTTTGAAATAAGATTATTTATCGAACGTTCGTGAAAAAATGAGTGTAGCGAACATGGATTCTGCAACTATTGGTAAAGTAAATTTGAATACGTCTACGATAAAAATTTTGTTAAGTTGGGAAATAAAAATAGCGCAATTATTAAAAAAATGTTTTTCTCAACTTGGTTTTTATCATCACTGCCCCTGAGAATTTCATTTTTAATATATTTCTTGTAACTCTAAACAAAAAAATATATACGGTTTACGTAGTCTTTTATTAGGCTAGTCATATGTTACATTTGAAATTGCAATAATTGCGGTAAACTTGCATTTTTGATATGTTGTTTGGGTCCCTTTAGAAAGTATTTGTTCAGATTTGCAGCACTCTAAAATGTGAGCGCGTTGAGTTATTGCTTAAAAACCGCCAATTTTTTCATTATTATTGAAATTATAGCAATTTCAGCCATTTTTTGTGTCAGTTATGACTGGCCTATATGTATTTAACATAGAAATGCAGGCATTCTTTCCTTTTTTCACCGCCAGCAAACCAGTATCCAAACATTCATCACTAACACATCCTCATCATATCAGCCGCATACATTTACCACAACCTTTTACACATTTAAAATTTGAATCACATACTATTTATTTTACGTAACACCATTATTTTTTCCACCCGAAAATTATTTGCCCCGTATAAATCCGCCCTTACGTACGGGCGGACGCTCCGGGCGTTAATTGCGGCCCTTGGCGGAAGAACCCGGGGCAATTTGCGCGGGCCACATTTACTAAAATACTGCCGCGAGGCCACATAAAGACATTATTGACTCGTCTGTTTATGGTCGCCTTTGTATGGGCTTAAGGATAGATGGGCAGGGACTCGAACAACTGTTTCAGAGATATGTTTATGTAAATGGTTTCTGGTGTGAGTTTGGCAATTGATAAAACAATTTTTAGTGCTTACTATCTTAGACCGGACCGTACCGAAAGACGCAGCGTGGGTAGGCCTCCCACAAGGTGGAACGACGACCTGCTAAAGATCGCAGAAACCAGCTGGATGCGGAAGGCACAGGACCGGCTTTTGTGGAGATCTCTGGGGGAGGCCTATGCCCAGAAGCGGGACTCTTTCGGCTGATATGATGATGAAGATGATGATGATGACGACTATCTTAAAATAACTCGGGGCAATTCTCGCGGGCCACATTTACTAAAATACTGCCACGAGGCCACATAAAGATATTATTGACTCGTCTGTTTATGGTCGCCTTTGTATGGGCTTAAGGATAGATGGGCAGGGAGGCGCGTACAACTGTTTTAGAGATACTGTTTATGTAAATGGTGTGTGGCGTGAGTTTGGCAATTGATAAATCTATTTTTAGTGTTTACTATCTTAGACCGGACCGTACCGGAAGACGCAGCGTGGGTCCCACAAGGTGGACCGACGACCTGGTAAAGATCGCAGGTACCAGCTGGATGCGGAAAGCACAGGACCGGCCTTTGTGTATATCACTGAGGGAGGCCTATGCCCAGCAGCAGGCGTCTTTCAGCTGATATGATGATGATGATGATGACTATCTAAGAAGAGCCCGGGGCAATTTGCGCGGGGCCACATTTACTAAAATACTGCCACGAGGCCACATAAAGACATTATTGACTCGTCTGTTTATGGTCGCCTTTGTATGGGCTTAAGGATCGATGGGCAGGGAGTCGTACAACTGTTCCAAAGATATGTTTGTAAAGGTTTGTGGTGTGAGTTTGGCAATTGATAAAACAAATTTTAGTACATACTATCTTAGTTAAAAGACACAGTAGACCACCTGATGGAATACGGTAACGTCTGCTATGATAAAGGCCTTTACTCTGATTCTGATCTAAATACAGTTTTTACAATTACCAAATTCAAACCGTATCTTTTTTATTTTGTTGTTACTAGTGAGGACCTGTAATAGGTTTGTTGTTTCTAAAATAATTATGTCTTATATGCTGTTAGTACTCCAGAACTAATATTTAGGTAGGTATATACATAAACTAGTGAACCCGGCGCGACTTCGTTCGCATACGCCTAATTCAATCCTACATACCCTTTTTTCTTGCTTATAAACCTTCCTCACTCACTCTATCTATTGTTGAAAATCGCATTAAAATCCGTCGCGTAATTTAAAATATCAAAGCGTACATAGATACATAGGGACAGACGGCGGAAAGCGACTCATATATTATATACTTATTTATATAGTATTATGTATTTTTAACGATCTAGACCCCACCACTCATTTTCACTGCTGTAACTCCTGTTTAGCCAGGATTTCCTAAGATTGTAACTCTTACATTTATTGTATAAAACAAAGTGCTCCGCCGCCTTTGTCTGAACGCCAGAAGTACATGACATATTTCGTAATTTTTTTCACTAATTGGAAGATACATTCTTCCCGAATGATGAGGGTACTTCATGTCCCTAAAAGTACCTAACAGAATCCCATCATGGGATATTCGAATGTTAGCAAAGTTTTGGATTGAATACGGGTGACAGTCGTGGAGAACCGCTAGTTTAGTATTAATTATTAAACAAAATCACGTCTGATATTTTAATTTAAGACTCTACAATGTAAAGTCCATCAAAGACTAGCTTATGTTGACCTGTAATCCACGAAAACACTTTTCCTCGTCCATTTCTTACGATTCTAATACAGTTAAACCGAAATGGGATCTGAAGAGTTTAAAGCACTCATAATTCGATTTTATTAAACGAGCACTTATCTGGAATTTTAGCTATCGTGTTGAAGTGGGGTCGGGCTCTAAAAGCATCGCAATGTTGTGAAAATCGCTCGCGGCTCGCGAACCTTTTCCTATCGTTGTAGGGAAGTGCAATTGGACAAAGGCATATTTAAATAATTATACGGATCCTTTAACAAGCAACCACCATTTCGATGTTTATTATTTTAAATACCTATAGAAAAGCGAAATAGACCTTCTAATTACTGTTTGTAATTTCAGGCGGTGGTTTCATTTTCATTGACACTGTTAACATAAAAACTTTTGTATATATTACATTATAATCAGTCGTATCGTAATTTTAGAATTTTAGATCCCAGTAATTTATAAAATGAGACCATTGGGAAACGACAATTCCATTGTCCCATCACTAAAGCTTTGCAAAAGAACCCCGGATAAACTTTTCCCCGGAATAAAGCAACATTTTTCTTTCGTCAATACTTGAATCGAGTGATATTAAGTGGGGTACGATTAAGAAGGGCGTAGATCAACATAGGTACCTACATTCAAACACTCGACATGTCGACTGTTTTTTCTTTTTACTTAAGCCTCTTTGAATTATTGAATAATATCAATATTTTCTCGTAAAACGTATAAAGTTCTGTGAAACTGTGGTGTAAAAATACGATATCGTGGAATTAAAGCTCTCATTAAGATGTAATAAATCTGTGTAAAGTTTCTGCGATTCACAAATACTTTTCTAATCTATATCTATACATAGTATAAAACAAAGTCGCTTCCCGCCGTCTGTCCCTATGTATCTATGTACGCTTAGATCTTTTAAACTTCGAAACGGATTTGCGGTTTTCAACAATAGATAGAACAAAACACGGACGAAGTCGGGCCAACCAGTTGTGCCTATAGACAATTTAGGAAAACCCAATACCTGTAGGTAAAGCTATTTCGTCTCAATAAAAAGTCTCATTCCAGTGGCTATACAATAGTTCGTTCAATTTGTAACTGCCGTTCGTCTAAGCGAGTACCAACGCAGTCCGGCGGGATCGAGACATTACCCGTATCACGGTGCCCGCTTCTTTCCGGACCCGGACGCGTCTAAATTAAAGGCCATTTGTTTAGTCGCCACCTCGGACGGCCATGGACGAAACGACCTCTCGATAAACCGTTTATTCTCACAACATCTGTTTTCTCTATCAGTTACGAGGGGTTAAGCCGAAAAATTAATTAGGGTGATCGTTATTTTTTATTTTTCACTCGAGCGGGACGCGGGATTAGAAATAAAAGTTTCATTTCTCGTTATTGTTAATTAAATTGTAAAGTTCCAGTCGACTGGACGAGATTATTTTGTTTTTGCTGTATGACGAGTCTTAGAATGGAGTCTTTCTATGAAATATGTAGTATGATTTTTTTACGACTAGTGTAGTAGATTTAAACAAAATATTTTCTGTACTTTGATAAGTTCTAACACTGTATTAATTTGGTTGATATTTCATCAACCAAATAGCATAATGCAATTACACTGTAATGCACATTATACGGTACCTACGATTGAAAAATCCAAATGTTTCGTCTTCAATACCTAAAATAGTATCTATCAATAAAATAAAGTCAGTTGTCATATTTGTCTAAAAGTTTTGTCTTATAATCCATTTCTTAGATTTTTATTACGTTTTACTATAGTAAACGAGGTTATAATTTCCATCAAAACTAAAATATATATGTCCACATTATAATGAGCAATACAGACTCAACTTCCCGCGATCCTCTAAGCAAGACGACATTTCCCGTGTCTTATATTGATCGTCTTATCAGTGGCATTTGTGCAGCGGTACGGGCCGCAGTGCGTGCGTGGTTGCGAGGCCAGTGAGTGCATTTTGTCGTCTCAGCCGCTGGAGCGAGGTCACAGCGCCTCGGCGGGAACCGAGCAGCTAAGCCCCGACTCCCGACTCCCCAGATTTCTCCGGCTCTGAATATTGATGCTTTATAAATGCGAGAACCGCGAAGCGCACTTTACTCCACTTTTTGTTTGAGTTGTTCGTAGACTTTGAGAGCAATTTGTTTCAGCAACTTTTTTCGCAGCAAACAAACACGACTCGGGGAGAAATTGTGTCTAGCTCCGGCGTGTTTGCTCGATCAGTTGCACAACGTGCTTTTTGTATTTGGAACACATTGGGTACTTACAGCTTCTGTTTACGGAATACGAAAGTAACTGAATGTAAACTACCAATATTATTAGCAAATCGCTGGAGGCATTTTGTTCGTATTTAACAGTCGCAAATATAATAAAAGGAGTAACGAAAAACTCAACACAATGTATGTGGAATCTTTACAAGTCATAGTAGGACCAGTAGGACTATGTAGGTAATATACATAAGTTTTTAAAAATATATAAAGCGAGAGAGGGAGCTGTAACTTCCGTCATTATTTGTTTTAGGGCGTCAAAGCTTGCGCAGTTCAAAGGTATTTCCCAGCGAGAGCTGCCGACTCGGGCCGCCGATTTGAGCTCCGCTACGTGAGCACTTATCCCAAATTAGTAGGGTGCCTCTCGGATCCGCCATCGGCGTAACACGCGATGGGGCGTGAGATCGGCTTGCGCCGAGTTAAACCGATCCTGTCTAAACGGGCACGATCAGACATTCGTCGTGGTCCCGTTCCGGAACATATTTCAAGACAGACGGCCTCCCCGGCATCCAAATTATCCCATTTCTTCCGATAAACTGCCGAAATTAGGATGTAAGCTTCCAAGTGACAGGTATTCCCGGTTCATGACAATAAATTCCCGTCTGTCCCAGATATAATTTATTACCGACATTTTTCAACGATCCCCTTGTTTTGTTTAGGTACGTAAAAGTTTTTCGATACGTCCAGACACCTTTCATATTTTACGTGACATCCGTGAAAAAAATGACACAGTTGAAGCACTATGCAAATGAATTCTTCCCTGCGTCGTAACCAGTTACGTACCAAACAATTTTTTCTTTACGAAACTGATTTAATAATAACGATGAAATTTTAATAAGTGCTTTCTACTATGGTAACAGCTGCGTTCTATTTAAAGTATATTGTCAAATAGAGAATATATTTTTTATCCATATACCTATTTAGTATGCACGAATACTCCATAAAAACGGAGCGAACAAGAGATCCACATAAAGTTGATCGGCGAGACTGCTTTAAGATAACACAGTTCTTCTAATCAATTGTAAAACGAAACGCTTTTCCATCAATGCCCCGTTTGTTGCGTCGAACAAAAGTCTTTCGCCCGTGCAGTCTCTACTAAACCCTATTGTGAGCTCCCCGGCGTTTAAAATAAAACAGAGATCCGACAGGCAACGCTCCATAATAGCTCATTCTACTCTCTAATGCTGCAATTAGAACGGAAAATACCTACTAGTCAAAGGATTTGTCTCTCGTTAATGAAGACTACAAAACATCAGCCGTTTTGTCTCTCGGAAAACATTCGAGTAATTGATATTTACTGGGCGCTCCGTAAAGCCCTTTTTAGTGAAATTAAAAGAAATAAGAACTTTTTATTCTGTCTTCTCCGTCTTCCAGACACTGCTCAGCTTTTTAAATTGCTGTTTTAGCATTCATACAATTGTTTACTGTCGCAAGGGTAAACTTGGTTTATTTTTAATGGGTTTAGATGTTTCCCCGGGGAAACAGTCAGCTGCAGAGTCTACTACCTATTATTAGTTTTAGAAAAATACTTGCATTGTCTATTGCTTGAGTGTACATCGCACCATTGAACCACAAAACACTAATACCTTCACCGTGACAAACCTATCTGTTAAACACTATCGATATTTAGTAGTGTTTTATAGAAACACCTCTATGAAAACACAGTTTCTACAAAATACACAGCCACGAAAACATACATTCAATACTTAAACGCTCGTTTGAAAAACTCGTAAGAGAAATTCACCGTGTCGTTAGCAAACAGAAATGCGACGTTCGTTTAATTAAAATTCTTGGGAATTTATTTACTTATTCAATAAATGGGAGCGACGGAACGGATGTAAAGAAAAAATACAACCGCATTATTAACCTATTTTAGACACTGCAGAAAGAGACAGAGTGGATGATTAATTAACAGCGAGCTGGCCGCAAACGCAGCTCCTTTACAGAGGCGGTCCGCGGGAACTTTAATATGGGGCCTTACAAAGAGGGCCCCTACGCGGCGCTGTGTGTGTCGCAGAGCAGAACCACTAGCTGAAATGCTTTGCATAGTTTCATCATCTCTTCGTATTTACGTGCAGGACAAACAGACATAATTTCTGTTGCATTGGGACCTAACGGATTTTCGTAACATATTCCGTTTATAAGGAATTTGAATTCGTACCATGATGTGATTGCTACTTTCGAATCTATGGAACTAATTACCGAATTACAATTTTCGTAAAGTGACAGTTGCTGTTGCACATCTCACTTTTAAGTCTCGGTCCCGTTGCGAGCTACGCCCCTGTCGGCTTGCGAAGGAAAACTTAATTACTTTTCTCGGCAGAATCATAAAACTGAATAATTCATACACTAGCTGCAAGGACAGTCTTGAATGTGTGACGTAGTCACTTCATTCGGGCACTCGGCTTAAATTGAATTGCCTCTTGCACGGCGCTGTAATTTTAGGTCGCTAATTTCGGGGAAACAGTGTTTCAGCCGATTATTGCTTTGTCCGTTACGCAAATGGACAATGGGTTTCGCTCTTTTCGTTACAGAGTCGTTATGTAGTTATTGTCGGGAATGGTCCGGCTTTGCCTGCCATTGTCGGACACGGTACGGCTTTACCTGGCATTGCAGGGCGCGGTTGGGCTCTGTCTGGCAATGTAGGGCGCGGTTGGGTTTTGCGTGGCTTTGTCGGGCGCAGTCCGGCTCTGCCTGGAATTGTTGGTAGTCGGGCGCAGTTCGGTTTTGGCTTGCGTTGTCGGGTGCGGTACAGCTCTGCCTGGTATTGTAGGGCACGGAAGGGCGCTGCCTAGCATTGTCGGGCTCGCTCCGCCTCTGCGTGGCATTGTTGGTAGTCGGGCGCAGTTCGGCTCTGGCTTGCGTTGTCGGGTGCGGTCCTGCTCTGCCTGGCATTGCCGGGCATGGTCAACCTGTGCCATCCGTCGGCGTTGCCGGTATGGGGTGAGCATGCTCCGGCTCTATGGCGGCCAATATCTCACTGTGTGTTTCCATCCTATTTTCCTATTACTGTCTCATTTGATGATTGAAAGATATAAGTATTTTTAATCAATAATTAATTTTGAATTTTACTTTCATAAACACAGCTGCTAAGCATTCAGTGTGCATTGGCGTACTAGAATCTCATCAGCAGTGGTATAGACTATCCACTACACTATTTTGGTATAAGTTACTCGAAATAAAAGTATATATACAAAAATAACACCATCGATCACCTCAGCGTAGTTCAAGAT
The DNA here is from genome assembly GCA_907269095.1 of Blastobasis adustella. Lineage (NCBI taxonomy): Eukaryota > Metazoa > Arthropoda > Insecta > Lepidoptera > Blastobasidae > Blastobasis > Blastobasis adustella. The sequence continues at coordinate 8,512,510 of OU026123.1, read as the reverse complement.
ACTGACATTCGATCTGCAGGATAGCTCTCATGGGACACGAGTCATGTCTATGTAGATGTTGCTGAGACTTGTCGGATGTGGTCGGAATACAATACAAATTCGGTGTTTTTTTTTATCATTGTAGGTCTTTTAAATAGGTAGGTGAACATAGGACAACTATTATCTAATTTGTTTCCTTAGTGTAATCGTAAATAATAATGAATGCTGTTTTATAATGGCATTTTTTTTTAATACCACCAAGGTGGCAAACAAGCTTACAGCCTGTCTGATGATAAACAGTCACCGCTGCCTATGGACGTTTGCAATGCCGGGGTATCACCCACGCGTTGCCGACCCCGTAAAAACCTTTTACCCCTTTCTTGAAGAACTCCATGTTGTACTCTCATAGGAAAACCTCTCCATGCAGTTAATTCCACAACCTTAGTGTGCGTGGGAGAAACTTTCTTTGGAATCGCACAGTGAAATTTGTGAAATAATAAATTTTTTATTTTATGCATTGGTTTATATATCACTCGTACGTATGTCTTCATAGCACTTTTTCTCGAAATACATTTTTCCCTAAATTTAATTTGTTACTATACCTATCTTTACTATACCTACCCTAAATACTCGTAAACTTATAAATACTAATGTCATGTATAATAAATTAGAATGAACCTTAATCATGTGATTTGAACTCGCACATTACTACCTTTTCATTAAACCATTACTAAAAAGTTGATTACCAAAAACACAAAAATAAAACAATACCGTCCACGAACTGCCAGTCGTCTCCCGTAACAACATATCAACATTGCATTAAAACCCGCATTGCAATACCACAAATTACAACAAGAGTACGGCAAAAGATTACCACATTTTATGAACAGTATGTGGGATTCTACGAAAAGAGGACAGAAAGTACCCGGTTAACCGCTTCTATCGGAATCCCTGAGGATCCAGGGACACGTTCCATTCGCTCAGCACTCCAGCTTATACAACTCTCAAAGACAATTTCACTGTTCTTTCTCCGGCTCTGTAGAGCTTTGGATATAGCTGACATATAATTTCGATTCGATGCGTCGAGCGCCCTGGCATAGGGGATTTTGCAAGATCGAAACGTGTACGTGCGATGTATGAAAAGTTGTCGGTTTCGATGAATTGTGTTTTTGTATGTATTTAATTAGGTAGTGCTTACTTATTTGTTTTTTGAAGATAGACGAAAAGAAAGTTCGGTATTGATTGTTCATTTTTACCACCCTCGAGGTAAAAAGAAAGAGAAGTTAATGTTCGCTTTATAAGTTTGGAAACATTTACGTGGTGGTACAGAAATTCTCGAAAAGTTGGACAAAATTCCGATTAATTTTTATATGGAATCTAATTTCATCGAGGTGAGTTCTGTGTCGTTTAATCGACTACCTTTCAGTAATTTGAAGAGGTGTACGAGTTACAGGTTTGTTAAGAAAGGATTCAGTTCGCGACCTTGTAGTAATTGAATAAAAGTTTTAGTTCTCTATCTAGGTTGTGTACGAGCAGACTAACGTTTTGTGGGTCTTCTACAAAGTCTTTTACTCTATTGTCGCTACAAAGTAGAATTTTTTCAGTACTCGATTACGTAGGATAACCTACGGTGCCGTCACCATATTGTATCGTACTCAATTATTTTCACTTTTTAATACCTACATTGAAGTGAAGCTTTGTACAATTAATCGCAATTGCAACAAACGCTCAAATTCCATGTCCAACTATACCGAAACGCGTTGTGTACCCGGGTGGCTACGAACACAGGAACTGCCAGGAGCCACAAACAGCGAAATAAATGCTATCCTCGACATGTTTTTGGCGTGGCAGTAAATTTCATTTTCATCCAAATGTATTTATTCTGTAACCGGACAACATGACAGATTTATTTCCAACTTCTGCGGCTCAAACTCTTTCAAGATTGCGAAGTTAGACCCACCCGGCGGTTTTTACAGCAAAAGTGGATTAAGATTTCCTCTATGGGAAGGTAATATTTCACATTATGGTAGGTTCTCATGATTTATAGGCTAACTTCTGGAAGTTTTGCATGTCATCCACTGGGCTCTTTTGCGAAATTTTCCAAGGGAACTTTAAACTTCTTGCTTTAGATGGATGAGGGTGACTTACGTATGCTTTTTGTCTATGCCATTAGATTCTAGGTATACGGAAGACGTAAGCTAGATAAGAACAAAAAAGTTAAAATTAAATGGTACAAAACACATTGTGCACGTCGTATCTGCATTTCTTAGCTAAATATTTCCCTTCCGTAGGCCTGCTGGAAGAAATTTCTTTAAGAAATAAATAGTGCCTGTTGTGTCAGTTATATCTATGTATTTCTTTATTGTGTGCAATAAATAGTTAAATACAATAAATTAGATATTATTTATCGTATGACATTTGAGTTCCTACTGCAAATAAATATAAATACATTAAAGCAGTTTTATGTTACCTAGGCAACTATAAAAACTTTAATTATTAAGTGATTACCTAGTCATTTGTACGATAATCTAAAGATCACCAAATTCATAGATAGTTTTGGTCGCCAAATAATAAAACTGAATATATGTTACTGTCTAAGAAATTTTGTTCTCAACGCATAATTACACAGTCGAATCACATATTTCTTTAAACGAGCTGTGCCACCGCAATAAAGGACCACAGCCATTCAGTGATTAAAGCCAAGTCTCCATCGCACCTAATGGCAGCTAACCTATTTCAATCACCACGGAAAAGCTCTGTTAAATCAATAATGGTCTCCGTTACAGTCGGAAGTCGATCTATCAGATTCGCGGACCCCTTTTACATCAATAGCTTGTAATCTACGACTAAGAATGTTTGCCTCTAGTGTTGATTAATGGGGGCCGACTCACGGATTGTTCGAGCGAGATGAGTTCTGAAGAAGCATTCACAGCCCGTGAAATTAACTTTCGTCGCTTTCCTAAGGGCTGTCAGTTTGTTGCCAAGAGTGGGAGCATTTCGCCTTTGTGACCCAATATTTCAAACGTTATTGGAAACGTTTGATGCTCGCCATTTCTCTCGGACTGATATTTTGGCCCAGCTCGGCACTCTTTCGCTCGGGACGGGAAAGTGCTATTGCTCATTTAAGTTTTATGCCCTGTATCTACCTTGTTTAATATTTATTGCTTCTTCTTAGTGATACCAGTGAATAATTACTTTTATTTTATTTTATTTAGATGGCTAACAGCCATCCAACAATATAATAATAATATGTTTGTGCATGAAATATAAATAAATAAATAAATAATAGTAACATTCTTACGCAACAGAAAACCAATTACAGGTCTTCGTTAATTCTGATAGAATTATATCGCGATCATAATTTGTCTAACTTACTGCATTACTTTACTATGACAAGTATTGACAAGTCATTCATTACAGTCGTGCTTGTTATAAACTATCAAATAATACATATATAAAGCAAGCATAAATTACCGCGGCAGAGAGAGATACAAAAATGTCAATACTCTTGCCAATATATCGAAAACAAAGGCGTTTTAAATGAGTAATTAAATCCAGTAAACTGATTAATTAAATTCATAACTCAATTATGTTTCGCAAAGTTGCCAGCACCCAAAATGGATATCCATCTACTTTTGAAAGGACACACGATAAATAATAACAATACCAGGTTATTACGTTCCATCGTGTAATTCAACCAAATGTGAAATTTCGTGGTGACAATTTGTCGGCGCGTCGGCCATGTTAATGTAGCCTAATAGCGATGCGAATTTCACTATGATTTAGTAACGATGTTAACACGACAGCTGGAATTAGGCATCGATCCGACGTAAGCTAAACTTTGACGCGTCTATGAACAATATTGTTGAGGTGGTATTTTTAGTCCTTACGGGCGGTTAATGACATGTTCTCGAAATGACGATTTATCGAAACTTTGTAGTTCTTGATCAAGGTCAACCTTCACTGCTTCCAGTAAACAGAGGTTGGTTGACAAGGGTTGACTTTTATTAATCTTTACTAGACCCACTAAAACATAGGCCCAGGTCTAAATCTACGCTTAGGTTACAGCCATTCGTCATTTTAAGAAGTCGACGTTTTAAAAAGTCGTCATTAACCGCTGTGGTAGGCGTCGGTGGCCTAACGGGTTCGTCTCTTAAGCGAGAGATGCCCAGTTGAGAGTTATATTAGAGAAAATATCGTGTTACCATGATCCAATCTGGGCAGGTTACCCTGCTATCAGGGTCACAAAGGTCAAACAGTCGCGTATCTATAATTGCCTTATCTGCTACACGTTGATCAAGGACAAGGCGGACACCAAGCTTCCACGTGCGAGAGCACATATTCTTTGCGTTTTGCGAAGTATTTCTGCGTATATCACTAAAAGAATATTTTTAGTTAGCCGTATTCTCAACCCGGTACTATATACCTAACATATTACTAAGTAACAAGGAAAATATTGCTTAATTAGTTATATACCGTCAATTAAAAAAAGAATAAAAACAAAATTGTGTTCCGTCTGTTTGCGCCGTGAGACGTCGAAGCCCGCCTTGCTCGTGAACCTAGTAGAAAAAGTAGAGTTTTCTAGTACTTAGCAGATTTTTAAAACATTGCCGCCTTTTCTCAGTGTCTAGTGTTTACTTTCGATAGCTAGACTCTAACACGTAAACTTCATCGTAATATTTAAAATAAGCACGCCAAAAGTCAGAGGCGGGAGTTAGTCCACAATATTACAACAAAACAATAAACTGAGATCCCATTTACTGTTGAAACCATCCTTAATAATCACAGTGTAGTTTAAAACCAGCGTGTGGCGTACAAAGGGGATAGGTGGGGGCCACTAATGGCCGCCGCGCGTCACACTCTTGTCAATAAACGCTGGGCTTTTAATGCTGCCTTTGTTGAAGTAGGCCAATTACTACCGGACGCATAGGCGGTTGGATTATTTTGAAGAATTATTTCAATTTTGTTCGGTGGTTTTGAAGAGTGAGTATATGAATTGTTAGCGTCTAAATAGTTGTTTCTTGAGCATTATGTTTATTGAGCATTATGTTTATTGGATACTAGTGGACCCGGGGCGACTTCGTTCTCGTACACCTACATTAACCATACCTACCCTTTTTCTTGCTTATAAACCATCCTCTTAAATCACTCTATCTATTGTTGAAAACCGCATTAAAATCCGTCGCGTAGCAGTAGATCTATGTGAAAAAGATACAAAGGGGTGTCCCTTAATATCTTCATACGGGGGGAAGCGCTTTTTTTATGCTATGCATAGATTAAAGCGGCTACGATAATTGGAAAAGTTATTCACATGGTAGCCTTATAATAAAATCAAATTAATTACTTATTTTTCATTAGAAATTAGATTAGTATCTGTCGCTATTATATTAACCAACGATGTTACTACTTTTTTGTTTTAACTGCCTTTGCCCCACAACTCATTCCCACCGTTGCAACTCCTGTGTAGCCAGTATGTACAGCGGCGACCACACACAGGTCCTTTCCTACTTCCTACAGGCGTTTTCCTACTTTTGTTTAATTATTCGACAATAAAAAGTCCCTAGATATACCTACTGTTTCTATGAATTAGTTCACCGTCATCGCTGCACTGAGGTCGCTGACAGCAGCGGCACACTCATGGGACTTGGTTTCTTCAGGCAGCCTGTTTAGGTTTGGCGTCGGCACAGCTCCCGCAGCTGTTATTTTCAGCCAAATTACAGCTTTGAGTAATATTCTAAAAATGCAATTCGCTCGTACGTACTATGATACCGGCTTTGTCAAACAGCCAGCGTGACGAGGCGAGACGCTACTTACTATGAATATATATGACTAAACACGCCGCGCTAGCGCCGACGTCGCGCCGATCTTGGTGGAGCGCTTCACCTCACGCCAGCTCTTGTGTTACAACATTCCATCCAGCCAACCAAATAGACTGCATTTTATGAGCCCTACAATTATTATTATGTGTGGTATTTCCGGGTACTTACTGCTGAACTTCCCGTCACTACTGATACTTGTTTAAATTAATATTTACATAAAGGAGAGAATGTAATTTCTTTAGTCGTGATAAATAATTCTGTTATGTTAATTCCGGTAAGACAAAAAGTGTAGAGTGACAGATGGAGTTTTATTTATTTTATTTTATTTATTTAACAATTTATTGCACACAATAAACAAATGCAGAGATACAACACAGATATAACTGACACAACAGGCACTACTTATTTCTAAATGAAATTTCTTCCAGCAGGCCTACAGAAGGGAAATGTTCGACTAAGAAATGCAGATACGACGTGCACAATGAATGAATAATTATAAAATACATATGAATATGATTAATATTTATATATCATAAATCATATAAATAAATATATTGTTTATTGTTTATATATATTATGTTGTTTATTGTAAACAAAAACCAAATAAATATTTAGATTGTGAAATACAGAACATGCCTCTCTGATCACTCTGGTTGTTTATTTGAGTTTTCCGTCCCGTATTATACTTGTCGCGAGCACGGCGTGTCGTGATCTAGCTGAGGCGCCTGCGCTGTACAGTGCCACAAACTTATCTGACTTGGTAACGGGCGGCGCTGAATTTGCCGATGACAGTCCAAATACATTTCAAAAGTAAGTGCCGCTATTTTTTCCCAGTTCCAGTTTTGGCCAACGGGTCAGATAAGTTCGTGGCACTCACAGACATCTGCAGATGGGCTGCCTTGTTCCGTCCCTGCATTTGCATTAGTGTGTGTGTTATAGAGATGTGTGACATTTTGTCTCGTACTTATTTCAACTCGGATTGTTCTCTCTGCTTCTGTATATAAAATTTTTTCTCTATGGTGGCACTATTAATTTGCGTTTCTATGACAATCGGCAAACAGGGAGCTTGACGTGAGCTGGGCATAGTGTAGAGCAGTATGTTTTAAAATTTCACAAATTTTTGGAATATTTCTATAACCGACGTTGAAAAATTTATCAATTGCGTATGTCAGAAATTAATTCTCTACGATTTACGTCATTAAGATGACGGAAATGTTACTTTAATAGCGCCAATCTGGAAAACTATTGCCAACCAAGTAAATCAAAATTGTAAATAGGGGAGACCGGGTCAATACCGTATAGCTAAGAACAAACCCATACAAAATCGCAATAAATGAAAGTTACATATTCATAATCAATTCGTTTATTAAAGACTCTCATTGGCTATAGAAATTAACAAAAAAAATACTATTATCATCATAATAACAAAAAATAATCAACACAAACTAAACCTCGACGAATTACGATTTTGCCCCGGGGGACGGACAAAACCGTACAGTATATACGATATTGCCCCATACGTTATCAACGTGAAGCCAAGCAACCAAAACATTCGAAAGAATCCATGTCATCTTCATCCCAGCCAGTACAGCCTTCGTGTGCCCATCCTTTACAGGTAATGCACTGCACCCACCTTCAACAAAAATTTCGCTCTGTATCCAGCCACCTACATACAAATAGTTATAGCTAATTAAAGTAGGACACGAATTTCTCTTGGATTTGGAAAGCTTTATTAGAGAATCTTTGATTCGTTGGTCTGACAGAAGGTAATGCGGGTGAGGGCACTGCGGAAGTAATTATGATCTCTTCTTCGCCAGTAAATCTTTCATCTTTAGATCTCACGTAGTTATGAAGGAAGCAAGTTGATTTTACTATGTCGTCAGCTTTGCCTATGAATAATCCGCCATTTTTCTTCCAAAATTCCGAAGGTATTTTCTACTAGGTACTAGTCGCGCTCTGTACAGTCTCTTGTTAAAATTTTTATTTATTTCGTCTTGCAAGACTGCTGCAGTCCTTGGAATAGGTCACTTTAAGTTTTGAAAGCGAAACCTTCGTCACTAATTTATAAGTGCGGTGTAGGCTCAGTCATGTAAACTCTCTATAAATAGTAGAGTTCACAAAGATTCCACTGTCACTAAAGCGACCACAGCTTCCTATATCTGCCTGCTACAAATAAAGTATTATTTATTTATTTGTAACAGGCGCGTAGCTTGCCTGATACAAATAAATAAAATAAATATCAACAACAATAAATTTATAAAATGGATCGACTATTGCCAATCGAAGAAGATGTATTATTTGTTAGATTTAGAAAGTAACTGGTAAAATTAAATTCATGAGCCTTTTTGATTAAGTATATTATTTATATTTTAATTTTATACTCTTATAACATTTTCAGTTGATGCAGTGAAACAAAAATGGAAAACCATAAGAGTTGGTTATTACAAAAACAAAAAACAAGTTAAAGGAAGTACAGGTTCGAGCAGAATTGTTTACGATTACGTGTGAAGCAAACAATTAAGATTTTTAGACGATTATAATATGAATCGTAAATAGCAACAAATGTAACATGTGAAAACCAGCAATCTGACGAGGCACACAATAGCCGACAAGCCTCGACTTCAAGGGATGGTGACGCAGCATCATTGCCATCTCATCCCCTTTCTAGACCTCCTTCGCCACCATTGGATGTTTCCCCAATACAAGTGCAAGATTTGCCTGCACGAACGCGTCTTCCACAATATCTCCCGCAGCACCACCTTCTCAAAAGCCACATTTACCTCGACGCAAGACAAATGAAGATGCCAAACCAAAAGACCTAGATAGAATACTCAATTGTCTTAATAATAGAAAAAAATGATGCCACAGCAAAACAAAATGATACAGATTATTTATTTAAAAGTTATGCAGAATCGTTTAAGAAACTGAAAAACCTTGACCATGATCCAGGATTTGGCAGGTCAGGTAATTACAGTGGAGCGACTGCCATCTGACCTCCATGACCCTACTACCAGGGGAACCTGACCAGATTGGATCATGGTTACACATCAAGTCGCCTGAATATGCAGGTTATCTCACAATGTTTTCCCTCACCGTAAGAGCATCGGTTAGTATTCAACTAATATACATGTAGGGAACCTTCCTACACTTAGGTGTTACACTATAATTGTACAGTGAAAGCACTAATAATTGTTTCACTTAAAACCTTAACCTATATATAATAAAATATCTATTTACATATTTACACTTACACCTAGACACTTAATATAGCTAAATATAATATTTATTATCAATATCTAATATAATACATTATTTATATTTACATTTTATTTATTACAATATTTATGTCAACACACCTGTGATGAGTATCAGTTTATCGATGTTATCGATATCGGTAATATCGACCATCGCTACTTCACTACTCCGCGCAACACGTTACGTGTATTCACCGCCGCCCGCGCGCGGCGCCAGCGCACCAGTCGAGACTCATTCACGGCTCTGTGTCTACGCGTGGCTGCTTAAGATTTTGTGTTACCTACCCTTGTTGGTGCTTACTATCGTGTTTATATGTTTAAGACTTTCCTTTCTTCGAACTTTATTCTTCCTTCCAAAAACTATTGCTGTGCCGTGCTTGTGCTTATCTACCATTGCTGTGCCTTCTGTTTAGTGTGTCTGGAATATTATACATATACCTACCTAACCGTGAGTCGTGTTATTTGCTACTTACAACACCACACAACACACTTTAATATAATAGGTGTCGGGCTGGTACCTACATTAGGAGTCCACGCTATCGTACCCCGCCTATACCTATATTGGTGACCCCGAAAAGGACACATAAACCAAGATGGTTGATCCACGTGGCGACAAACAAGGCAACAGTGATACGCAGCAGTCGGCGAAAAATATACCGTCACCGAGGGAAGAGTCGACAGATCGAGATGTGCACCACATTGGCATTCGTATTCCATCATTCTGGCCTGATGAGCCCGAAATTTGGTTCGCGCAGGTAGAAGGACAGTTCGCGAACTATCACATCACGCGAGATTCAGCCAAATTTAATTACGTAATTGGCCAGCTGCAGAACCAATACTCACGGGAAGTAAAGGATGTCATTATCAATCCACCAGCGGAGAACAAATACGAAAAACTCAAAGCAGAGCTTATTAAGCGACTTACGGCGTCCAATGAGAAGAAGCTGAAGCAGTTGCTCATGCATGAGGAGCTCGGAGACCGCAAGCCCTCTGGCTTCCTCCGTCATCTGCAGAGCCTCGCCGGTCAAGACGTTCCCGAGGACTTCATGAGGACAATCTGGATCAGTCGTCTACCACACGGCATCCAGACGGTACTCGCAGGCCAACCAACATCTGCCTCACTCGAAGATTTGGCTGATTTAGCGGACCGAGTGAATGATCTGGCCGCATCGTCCCCCAGAGTTGCTGCGGTTGGCGAAGCTGGTCCCAGTTCCGCCCTGAGTGAACTGACACGCGAAGTCGCTGAGCTACGAAAGATGTTCCACAACCTCGCATCCCAGCAACAACAACAACGCAACAGATCCCGTTCCAGGCCTAGCCGACGTCGCAGTCAGTCGTCCTCCAGGCAGCGGTCGCAGTCCAGCTACCGGAATAATCCTCTGTGCTGGTACCACGGCAAGTTCGGGGAGAAGGCCACCAAATGCATCCGCCCTTGCGACTTCAAGGCGGAAAACTCCAAGGGCAGTCGGTAATGGCGGCTGACGATTGCCCATCCTCTGCTGGTCGCCTATTCGTCACCGACCGTTCCTCGAAGACGCAATTCCTGGTCGACACTGGCAGCGACCTCTGTGTCTTCCCACGGGCGGTGCTGCGTGATCGTCGTGCTCCAACGGGTTTTCAACTCTGCGCTGCGAACGGATCCAGCATTTCTACCTATGGTTACGTACATCTAGATTTAGATTTTAGCTTACGTAGAACCTTTCCATGGCGTTTCGTAGTGGCAGATGTAACAAAACCTATCATAGGTGTTGATTTTTTAAACTTTTACAACCTAATTGTAGATTGTAGACTCAAACGCCTCATAGATGGTACCACATTTGTATCTGCTGTAGCTAGACCTGTAGTTTGTACTAGTAGCCTGTATTCGGTGAAGGTCTCAACTGGTGACACTCAATTTCATAAAATCCTCAACGAGTTTCCCGAAATTACTCGACCTGCTGGTACTCATCGCACAATACCACATAACACCCAACATCATATACGCACGACATCAGGGCCTCCAGTAGCTTCATCTCCTCGCCGTCTCGCCCCTGACAAGCTCAAAATTGCCAAGCAGGAGTTTCAGTCCATGCTTGCCAATGGAACAGCTAGACCTTCGGAAAGCCCTTGGTCATCTCCACTACATCTAGCTCCGAAAAAGGACAATGGCTGGCGTCCGTGCGGCGATTACCGCATGTTGAATGCCCGCACTGTGCCTGACAGGTATCCGATCAGGCATATCCACGACTTTGCCCAGTCGATTGCCGGCTGCAAGATCTTTAGTACCCTAGATCTCGTAAAAGCCTACAATCAGATACCTGTCAGCGCAGCGGACATTCCTAAGACCGCCATCACCACGCCATTCGGACTATTTGAGTTCCCATTTATGACTTTTGGGCTCAGGAACGCTGGTCAGACCTTCCAGCGGTTTGTGGACGAGATGACGAGGGGGCTAGATTTTGTTTATTGCTATCTCGACGATTTTCTTGTGTTTTCCAAAAATTATACAGAACATGAGGAGCATCTCCGTGTCATCTTCGGCAGACTGCGGGACTACGGCATGCTGGTCAACACGTCTAAGTGTGTTTTCGGGGCAGAGGAGGTAACTTTTTTAGGATACAGTATCTCCGAACGAGGCTCCCGACCACTGGACAGCAAGGTGCAGGCGATCAAGGACTTCCCAGTTCCCACCACCGTGCGACAGCTTAGAGCGTTCTTGGGTATGCTGAACTTTTATAGGAGATTCCTTCCTCGTGCTGCCCAAATTCAAGCTCCATTGCATGCCCTACTCACAGGCTCGGTGAAGGGATCACATCCGGTCACCATAACCGGTGAATCATTGGCTGCGTTTGATGCTTGTAAGGGCAGTCTATCTGACGCCGCACTCCTAGCACATCCGGACTGCATGGCGAAACTTGCTCTGGTGACGGATGCATCGGACAAGGCAATTGGTGCAGTTCTCCAGCAGCTGAAGGACAACGCCTGGCAGCCTCTAGCCTTCTTTTCTCGAAAGCTGAGCCCGTCCCAGGTCAAGTATTCGCCGTACGACAGGGAGTTGCTTGCCATTTACGAGGCTGTCAAACACTTCCGGCATATGCTCGAGGCCCGACATTTCATTATCTATACTGACCATAAGCCGATTAGTTTTGCATTCCATGAAAGGAAGAAAAACTGTTCGCCCAGGCAGTATAGACACCTCGATTTTATAGCCCAGTTCACAACTGATATACGACATATATCAGGCAAAGATAATGTCGTTGCCGATACCTTGTCTCGTATTGAAGAACTGGAAGCGCCTGTAAACCTCGAGACTTTAGCCGAAAGTCAAGCCACCGACCCTGAACTCCTTAAATTATTAGACGATGGTTCATCACTGCGTCTCGAAAGGCTTCGGCTACCTGGAAGTCGTATACCGCTGTACTGCGACGTCAGTACCCCAACATCCAGGCCATTTGTTCCGAAGTTCTTTCGGAAGCAAATTTTTAGCAGCCTGCATTCTTGCAGTCACCCAGGCGCCAACGCATCGGCCAAGTTAGTCGCCGAGCGGTTTGTCTGGCACGGCATACGCAAGGATTGCAGGGACTGGGCGCGCGCTTGCTTGCCGTGCCAACGAGCAAATGTGACTCGTCATGTCACTGCTCCTCTGGGCACGTATAATTTACCAAGGGCGCGCTTCAAACAGATCCATATTGACCTGGTAGGACCCCTTCCTCTGTCTTGTGGTTATCGGTATTGTTTGACGGCGGTAGATCGATTTACTCGATGGCCGGAAGCAATACCGATAGAAGATATCACGGCAGAAACAGTTGCCAAGGCCTTGTTGTCAAGCTGGATAGCTCGATTCGGTTGCCCGATACACATAATAACTGACCGTGGTCGTCAGTTCGAATCGGCACTGTTTAAATGTCTGTCTCAAATAGCAGGATTCGAGCATAAGCGAACAACAGCCTACCATCCGGCATGCAACGGCTTAGTGGAGCGATTTCATCGCCAGCTCAAAGCCGCGATCGTATGCCATGGCAATGACAGGTGGACTGAATCTTTACCGTGGGTATTATTGGGTATCAGGTCTTCCTTCAAGGAGGATTTGCAGACCTCATCGGCTGAACTTATGTATGGTGAGCCGTTGAGGTTACCCGGCGAATTTTTTGACCCATCTACGACCGGTACAACAGATATGTCTGAATTTACCGCCCGTATTCGGAATTTCGCCAAAATCCTACAACCTACACCTACATCCCAGCATGGTAAACCTAAAACCTTCATTTATAAGGATCTCGCTACTTGTGATCACGTTTTCCTTCGCGAAGACGCATTACGTGGCTCACTACAACCGGCTTACTCTGGTCCACATAAAGTCGTTTCTAGGGGGGATAAAGTTTTTAAAATTCTTCTGAAAGGTAAAGAGGTCACAGTATCGATAGACCGAATTAAACCGGCCTTCATACTGTCTGTCCATGACGCCAGTAATGAAGAACCCTCGCCAGGACCTATAAAAGACTACGTCACACGTTCTGGACGTCGGGTGAAATTTCCCGATTTTTATCGCCCTTGACGGTCTCTGGAGGGGGGTGGTGTAGGGAACCTTCCTACACTTAGGTGTTACACTATAATTGTACAGTGAAAGCACTAATAATTGTTTCACTTAAAACCTTAACCTATATATAATAAAATATCTATTTACATATTTACACTTACACCTAGACACTTAATATAGCTAAATATAATATTTATTATCAATATCTAATATAATACATTATTTATATTTACATTTTATTTATTACAATATTTATGTCAACACACCTGTGATGAGTATCAGTTTATCGATGTTATCGATATCGGTAATATCGACCATCGCTACTTCACTACTCCGCGCAACACGTTACGTGTATTCACCGCCGCCCGCGCGCGGCGCCAGCGCACCAGTCGAGACTCATTCACGGCTCTGTGTCTACGCGTGGCTGCTTAAGATTTTGTGTTACCTACCCTTGTTGGTGCTTACTATCGTGTTTATATGTTTAAGACTTTCCTTTCTTCGAACTTTATTCTTCCTTCCAAAAACTATTGCTGTGCCGTGCTTGTGCTTATCTACCATTGCTGTGCCTTCTGTTTAGTGTGTCTGGAATATTATACATATACCTACCTAACCGTGAGTCGTGTTATTTGCTACTTACAACACCACACAACACACTTTAATATAATAGGTGTCGGGCTGGTACCTACATTAGGAGTCCACGCTATCGTACCCCGCCTATACCTATATACACAACTCAAAAAACAGTCATTGGTACATGGCCGGAGCGGGATTTGAACTCGGGACCTCTAGCTTACGAGTCGGATACTGTAACCGCTCGGCCACCGACGCTCTCCAGTGTAAGCAATGATAGTAGTTCCCAAAACATTATTTTTACTAGTTTTTCGTCGTCTAATCTTGAATAGACCAAATTGCGACAAATCGCCTACGTTGACAACACTTTGTTGGCGTGACTGGCGCGATGCTGGCGCTACGCTAGCGGGGCGCGAGCGTATTGCCGAGGCAACACGCCACGTCGCGCAGTGTGACTATCGCACCGATCACCAGCCTCGATCGTACGACCCGTCGACCTCGCGTCGCGTCTGGACTACGCTACCGCCGAGCTCTCTGTTTGGCAAAACCTTTTTGTAACGTTTCTGAATGCGGGTGTAAGTGCTTAGCAATTCAAAGCGCATTATACGGGCAGTCAGCTAGCGGCCAGCAATTTATTTACTATCATCTAAAACCCTGTCCTATAATACCCTTCTATTAATATTTTGTTTAGATGTATGTTTGTTCAAAAACACAGAATGAATGAAATTTGAGAGTAGTTCGTTCTTCTATGAAAACACAGGGTCAGAAATTCAACCATCCAGCGCACGAACGTTAAAGCTAAATAAACAAGTAATAATATCATAGAGGTGATACATGGATCTAACAGTGCTGAATCTGACTAATAATTATCGAGAAGATGATTAAAATGTCCAAGAGGTAGATCTAGTAGATCCAGCTAGTATCTCCATAAACCAGCAAATAGGCAGCAATATTTCTAGTCTCTTCTCAGTCGTGCACCCTTGGCAGAGTGATCGTGGTCATGTCACGGACGAGTCTTGCGCTACCGCTGCTCTCATAATGCGCCACCATGTAGCTCGATGTTTGGCGAAGGGAGTTACAGTTGTTATTTATAGTAGAGTGTGTCAGTGCTCAAGAGCGCCCACGAGAGTTCTGTAAAGCGATTTTCAATTGGCCTGCCAAGTCTGGGATTACCTGTTGGCAATCTCCTCCTCCACTAATGTTGAGGTATTCAAGTTCAGCAGTGGCTATTGATGTACATTTTCATGGATCTACCAATTGTTGATTAACCGTTTTCAGATTCTTTACCTTAATTTTTATCTTTAACAACTAACATTTTCTGCACGATTTTCGCAGATGTGGAATTTAAGCATTTAATTAGGTATCCCGCGGGATTCTTACATTTTCAAAGGAGTCTCTGTCACTTGGTAAATGCTTAACTTTATCTGCGAAAGAATTTTCGAAATTAGTTCAGTGGTTTTAATGTTTGCTTTTCACTAACCTATATTTCTTTTAACAAGTAAAAATCTGTAAAACTATTTATAACATTGGTACAGATTTAGTATTTTACAGATATGGTAACAAAATATAGTACATATGTAATATCGTAAGCTTAATAGCAAACACTTCTTTATGACTTCGTCAATTTAGTTTGTGCATAAGGTACGTTATGTTTGTTTTTAACGATATTTTACAGCTTTGTACCACCCGATGTTCTCGAGTTGCCAACTGACAATGATGCACGTAACTATATCTAAATATCAGCCAACTCGTTAACCAAGGTACGCGGTAAGAAACCCCTAAAATATACTTATCTAATCCCGCAATAGAAATGAACACAATCCCTCATATTACCTACAGGCCTAGTCGTCGTAAAATAAACCAGACGTACTCGTAGTTATGTCTGGAACGAAAGACGCTAGCCAGTCCATATATCAAGCGAGTGTTTTCCGCAGCCCAGCCACACTTCAATGTGAGACAACAAAAACTGGAGTGCTATTGGCGACCGTTAACGTAGCTAACTCCGTTCGGGACGAGGCATTACTTTTTATTTGCTATTCAGAGAGAGGCGCTACGATTTTGAGATCAATATGTAAATGCATTCGAGAGTGCACACGGCTCGCCTGAGGCGCGAGTGCATTTTGTCGTAGAGGGAAACCCAGCCAGCCGTGAAGCGGGACCTACTGTTTCTGCACGGGCTGTGCGCTGAGGACATTTTTATACAGTTTTATGGCGTGTGCTACGCCGCGATGGTATGGCCGCTGCAATGCCGGTGTAGCTCTAATTGCGGCTTTAGGGGCGCCATGATCCGTGTAGTTATAAATAAATAAAAATAATCCATTTATTTCTCCACAACAACGTATACATAATTTGGTATGAAACTAGGTACATTATTAAGTCATCAGAACATAATATGTTGGATACGTTTACATATTTGTGGGAACTGGTGCCTGAACTAGGGAAACCTGTGCTACAGGTCACCAGGTCTCCACCCCAGAGCAAACTGTCTTCTTAAGTTGGCGACAGGTTGAGCCGCGATTTTGGCGCGATTCCTACACGGTGACTAGGCGGACGGGACGCGTAGGCGATTCGTACGCGATGTGTAAGCGGAGACGTATAAACGGGCCCTTACCTAACCCATGCTGGGTTAGTGTTCAACTAATGTACATCATTCAGAAAAGAGGCATTAATGGTAGGTATAATGCGCCACTGGGATTTGAACCCGATAACTCTCGCTTTCGAGTCGGACCCCTTAACTTTAAGGTCACCGACGCTCTTCTTGCATTCTTCCTGAGTGTCATGGGGAAAATAACAAAAACTCTATAGATTATAAATATAGTTGTAAGTTAGTAGAGTTTAATGGCGTGTGCTGCGCAGCGATGGTATGGCCGGTGCGATGCCGGTGTAGCTCTAATTGCGGCTTTAGGGATGCCATGATCCGTGTAGTTGGCGACAGGTTCAGGTGGGCTGGATTTGTTTTATAGAGTCATGTAATACGGATGTTGTAAAAATAAAATGTTTATGTGGGTTAATATTATCAAGGCCTAAAAGTAGAGACTTGTAAAATAAGATAAACATATTTGATAATTTTGTAAAAAATATCCTACATATTGACTGTAGACTGACTTGACTGTATTGCGATTTTACAGATCAAGTAATTATAGTGAATCGACTGCCATCTGACCTTAGTCACCCTCTTAACAGTGGGACCTTACCAGATTGAATGTGTAAATTCAGTGGCCTGAATGTGTAGGTTTCATCACGATGTTTTTCCTTACCGTAAGATCCTATACAGATTTTTGTGCCATTTGTCCCAGATATTTATGTAATTTTGGTTTCTATACCAATGACGGAATGTTATTTTTGTAAACAATCTCGCAACGGACGCATAGTCACCGCGTCATCGTCCGTGCCAATAAGGTAGGCTGTGCGATTTGCGCTCGATTCCAACGCGTAAACTAGGCGGATGCGACACGTGGGCGACGCGTACACGATTTGTAAGCGGTGACGTATAAACATGCCCTTAGAGCATGGGAAAGTGTTCAACGAATATACATAACTCAGAAAAGAGACATTGATAGGTACAAAGCGGCACTTTGGTTAAAACCCGGTACCTCTCGCTTCCGAGTTAGCCTTCCCCTTAACTATTAGGCCACCGACGCTCTTCTTGCCGAGTGTCATGGGAAAATACAAAAATCTCGCGGAATAGTTGACGTTAGTAGAGTTTCGGACATCGGATGAGTGAAAACCGCGGGGGACAACTAGTAAAAATATAGAGAAAACAATTAACAGTAAATGTTTACAATTTTAAGCAACAAAATATTTTGAAACGTAAACAATATCGA
Organism: Blastobasis adustella; assembly: GCA_907269095.1. NCBI lineage: Eukaryota > Metazoa > Arthropoda > Insecta > Lepidoptera > Blastobasidae > Blastobasis > Blastobasis adustella. The sequence continues at coordinate 8,494,548 of OU026123.1, read as the reverse complement.
TCTTAAATTTAATTTTTACTTTACAGTTTACGTAGTAATAAGTAGGTCACTATCATCATCAAAGATCACAGTTCCCTGCAGGACTTAGGGCCTCTCCTACGAGAGGCCCTCCTCTCGCTTGCAAGCGGGTTAGAGATTGTAGTTTTGGAAATATGTATAATAAAAATGGATAATGTTGCTGCCCAGTTTTCAGCCTACGGAGACTTTAAATATTTTGCCTCGATTGTAAGGTTGGTGCTATTCTACTTTGCCGGACACCACACGGCAAAATATGTATAACATAAATAAGTAGGTACATAACATTGATTTATAAAAGTATATAGCTAGTATATTCAAGTCTTTGGTACATAATAAGTTCTCAAATGAAAAACATTCTTTCACAACAAGCTGTTATCGCGGGGTATCAGTACTTCAATTTTCCAAAGATCTCAAACATTATGGAGATAATATGTTTTTGCGTTCAGTGCCTAGTTCTTATGGCAACCTTATCAAGACTAAAAATATTGGAAAGTTAGCTACCTTATTTTTGCTCTGTGATCAAGACCATTCTAGGCCACATTCATTAACAGTCCGCCTGCAGTCTCAGGTCGTATCAGGCGGCCTGCCGTTCTAGGCCAACAACGTCTACACACTACAGCGGTTATTGCATGCCGGCAATGGCCTGCGGCGACGTCTGCGACTACACACTAGCAGTTGTGAGTTGGTAGTTTCTGTAAAACTTAAGGCGCTCGACTGGCTGTAGACAGGCCGCCGGCCGACTAACTGCTAATGTGTGTTTAGTTGGCCTCAAGGCCAAGGACTGTCCGGCCGATATCTGTCAAGCGGTCACACTCTCTCAGTTTTTTTCGTTTTTTAGTCATCAGTCCGAAACCTTAAACGGAACTGTTAGTGTGTGACCTATTGCGATAAACATCGTCCGGCGACCTGGTAATCTGTGGGGTCCTTCAAGAGTTCAGTAGTACCGTTTCCATCATCACACGAGCTCCATATTACCATATTAATAATGCATTGTCATCCAAGTTACATGGATATACAAAATTTCAGCTCCATTAAACGCCGAGAAGTGGGTCAAATAAGAAAGAAAGAAAGAAAGAAAGAAAGAAAGAATGAAATAAATAAATAAATAAAACATTTATTGCAGTAGACTGGTGTCTACTGCAGTAGACTGGTGTCTACTGCAATAAATGACCCACGACTCGATAATTAGGTACAGCAACAAAAAACAATAAACTAAGCATACCTACATAAAATACAAATAAATATATTAGAAAATAAAAATGAAAAAAAAAGAATAATAATAATAAATGTACCTACCTACCTACTGTTTATCTATTCCCAGTGGCATTGTATAAACTCCGTGTCGCGGCTCCCAGTGCAACTAGACCCCCTCAGCATAATGTTGTGGCCGCTTGACGCGTACCACAACGCTGCTTTTCAGTGGGCCCATTTCCTACCCGGAAACACCGCACAGTCAGCAATATACTAATAATTACATGATCAAACGAACTTACCTGAAGTGAAGTTCGATCTGAATTATCCCGGCTTCGTAGAAGAGATTTAGTACAGATTACCATGTAGTAGCGTCGCCACGCGTTCGCACTCACTCGCACATAGTTATTTAGAAAGAGACAGAAACTAAACAACCCCACTACGGCCGGCACCTCGTCTGTGCACTGCCTGTGGGTCTTCATTATTTTTAGAGATATAATAACATTGATAGTATTTTAGGGAGTAAAGTTTTGTTATCAAACACTAAGAGGGTTGGGACCTTAAATCTCTTCTACGAAGCCGGGATAATTCAGATCGAACTTCACTTCAGGTAAGTTCGTTTGATCATGTAATTATCCCGTCTTCGTAGAAGAGATTTAGTACAGATTACCATGTAGATGTTTGGAGATGTATCAATGTTACTTTGCACGTATTTACTAATATGTGTAGGTATAGGAGAAATAAAATAGTAGATATGAAATCAACTGTAACATAATCTATTATAATTTATTGAGCAAAATAATTATCATTCTCAGATACAATCGGCCTATTGTAGAAATTGGCAAAGACGGCTGATTGTCCGGACCAGCCCGCGGCTTTACGGATGGCGTCTACGCCAAGGCCGGCGCGGGCGGCGGCGGACACAGCCGCGTGCCGCGTGCTGTGGCTGCTGAACGCGGCTGTGTCCACGCCGCTCTCTTCCATCACTTGCTTTATCCAGCGCCCGATGCTCTGTGATGAAGCCGCATGGAAGGGCTTTTTGTATGTTAGAATAAGTCGTGTTTCTGCATTAGGCCGATTATTTACAGTTATATTAATATAGGAAACTAACGTTTCCGCAGGACAAATACTTGGCTTATTTTTAAAGAAAGGTAAGTTTAACACCGGCTGAGACCTTCCTATACCTGATGTTTTTATTAAATCAGTTATTTTAATTATAATTCGGTCTTCATATCTTACTATATTATTTAATCGAATTAGAGACAAGGTTTGACACCTCTGGCCTGTAGCTAGTGCCAGTAAAACAACTAATTTCTTTGTAATTTGTTCCAAAGGTAAACCTTCATTAGGGTAAACAAATGATAAATAATTTAACACAATCATAGGGTCCCACGTAACTGTATATCTTGGATAAACGGGTTTTAACTTAAAAATTCCTTTTAAATATCTTTTTATACAGTCATTTTCTGTTAATTTATTAATCGATATCAAGGCAATTGCTGATCCATGATTATTTAAAGTGCCGTATGCAGCACCTTTCTTAAAACAAATATTAAGAAAATCAATCAAATTGTAAATATGTACGTCATGTATGTCATGTACATAATTTGACTGGCAATATTGCCACCATAATTTTATGCTAGATGCATATTGTACCTTAGTACTGTTTGATAGTGAAGCCATCATCACATCGAGAGCCGAATGTGGAATTTGTCTTCTCAGGAATGCTTGCCTGATAATATTGTCGCAGCCAGGGAAAGTCGGTGATGCAGGGGGTGAGCCTCCCTGAAAGCAGATGTAAGTAACTGTTTATGAGGTGAAAATGTTAAAATTTCACTTGCGACAAGAGATTTAAAAACGGGAAACCATGGCTGCGACGGCCAATAGGGAACTATTAGGATCCCTGTCGCTTTATCGGAAATAATCTTCTGCAAAGTTTTCAAAATAAGCGAAAACGGCGGGAATGCGTAAAAGAAAAAAGTGCCCCAATCGATCGTAAATGCATCTATATTAAAAGCGAAGGGATCCCGTTTCCATGAAATATATCTATCACACTTCTTGTTAATCCTGGATGCGAATAAATCAATTTCTGGGTTCCCCAATTTTTCAACTATTTCCTCATAGGCGTAAGGAGACAACTCCCATTCAGTGTCAATGTTCAATTTCCTGGATTCTGAATCGGCATCAGTATTAAGGGAAGATTTTATGTAAGAAGCGAAAATGTAGATTCTTCGCTCCTCACACCACTGCCAAATCTTACGGGTGATTTCATTTAAGTGGGGAAATTGGACACCGCCCATTCTATTTACGTAAGATATGGCGGTCGTATTGTCAATACGCATCAATATTTCACACTCACTGTAATTTTTTGCAAAAGACCTGAGACCAAAAAATGCTGCTAAAAGCTCCAAGTAGTTTATGTGATTGTTTCGTTCCTCATTTGTCCAAAAACCACCAATTTTTTCATGATTACATGATGCTCCCCAGCCTGTGGTGGAAGCATCAGTGAAAATTTCCATAATATATGTTGAACTACGTAAGGGATTATTAGTAGAAAGAATATTATTTTCCCACCATTCTAAATCTTCACGTAAATAACTTGGAACTTTTATCACACTTTCATAATGATAATTGTTTTGTAGGGATAAGTATTTTGCTCTTTCGATACTTTTTGTATGTACCCAACCATAGGAAACAGCTGGACAAGCAGCTGTCAAAGTACCCGCAAAACGAGCAAGTTCACGAATTTTTAATTTCCTACAATTTTTTATTTTGAGGGTGTGTTCCAAAATACTACGTCTCTTATTTTCTGGCAATTCTAAACACATATTGTTTGAATTTAATTGGAAGCCAAGAAATTGGCATACATTACTTGGTACTAGAACACTTTTCTCAAAATTTATCGTAAATCCTAAGTTAGTTATACAGCGTATTGTATGATTTACATTTGTTAGGCAATCGTGGTACGAGTCCCCAATGCATAAGATATCGTCAAGATAAATGACTGACTTAAAACCTCTTGAGCGCATATGATTCATTACTGGTTTTAAAATTTTGGTAAAAATGTGTGGTGCCGAACAAAGACCGAAAGGTAAAACACAAAATTCGTAAATCACGTTTTCAAAGGAAAAACGTAAATATAACCTATGTTCTTTATGAATTGGAACTAGAAAATATGCTTCTTTGAGGTCTAGGTTAGCCATAAAGCAGTTAGGAGACATAAGTCGTGTAGCTGTTCTCGTATCCTCCATTTTAAAATGTTCGGCACGAACATATTTATTTAATTTTTTAATGTTAAGAATAAATCTCATATCTCCACTGCTCTTGGGTATAAGAAATACACTAGATAAATATTGTCCAACCCTCGGTTTACAAGGTCTAACTGCTCCAATTTGCAATAAGTGATATAGCTCCTTTTTAATTGCCAGCGACTCATTCTTAGTAAAAGTTTGTATAGGATATTGTGTAGGGTCTTGAACAGGGTGTTCAACAAATGGGATGCGATAGCCAGATACAGCATTAAGAATCGTGACATCACTAGTAATATTGCGCCATGCGTCAATGTAAAATTTTAATATACCCGCCTGTATAATTAATTCCGATGTCTCGCCGGCTGCGCTGGGCGTTTGCTCGCGTTCGCCGAGCGCGGCGGGCGGTGGGGCTCGCCGCGGCGCAGGCGGCGGCGGGCGGCGCGGCGGCGGCCCCGGCGGGTCTCGCGGCCCGCCGACGCCGCCGCGGCAGCCGCGCGCCGTCATCCTGCTGCTGCTGCGCTGGTTCGGCGGGCCCTTCCAGTTTAAACTATTGGATGTAGAAGGGGCAGCTGGTGTTATGATCTGGCCTGTCTTCTTTATACCTCTAGACAACTTAATAAATTCCCCCAAGTTTTCTCCAAAAAGAAACCCGTCACGTTTTCTATCTTCAATAGACTTCACGTAGGCTTTGTCTAGTATCGGGTATATCGATGCGCGTCTAGAGCGCGTTTCCATGAAATGTGAGTCAGCTAGCATTCTACCGACATCATTTAAAATTTTCAGAATATCTGCATTTTCGCGTGATTTGGTTAAGATTCCTGTCATAACCTTGCCAATGGCTGCTATTGCCCGTCCGATTTGTCCTTGTTTACGACTTACGTAATTGTCGCAGATCTTAATTTTTTCTGGCAATGTAGTTGATAACTCTGGATTTAATTCCGGTTGTTTAGAGTATCTTAAATTATTGGGAAATGAGTATTTTTTAATTATTTCTTCTTTTAAGTCCTTTTTAAGGCCTGTTGTAAGAATTGGTTCCCATCTCTGAGCAATTTGTGGCAATATATCTTCGCCCCAATCGGCTACTTCTGCGACCATATCACCAAGTGCCTGCAGTAGCTCCAGATCCACAACAGGTGTAGGAACAGCAGGCGCAGGACTCGACGAGTAGTCAAGCGACCCAGAGGCGGTTGTGACCGGCTCAGCGGCGTCTTTGGAGGCTTGTGTGCTGGTGGCGGTGGTGGATGTGCCAGCGTCGTGTGCTGCAGTGGTTTGCGCGGCAACAATGTGCGCTGCAGTGGTTTGCGCGGCAACAATGTGCGCTGCAGTATTCTGCGCGGCAACGGTGTGCGCTGCAATGATTTGCGCGGCATCAGAATGCGTTGCAGTGGTCTGCGCAGCAACGATGTGCGCTGCAGTAGTTTGCGCGGCATCGGTATGCGCTGCAGTGGTCTGCGCAGCAACAATGTGCGCGGCAGGGGTGTGCTCCGCGGCCGCGGTGGGCCAGGCGCTGGCTGCGTCCAGTTCGTCGTCGAGATCGTAAACTTCACTCCACTGGGGTAGCGAATTATTTTCAAACTGAGAGTATTCATCGGCGGCGATGTGTTGGAATGTTACTGCACTTACCGATTGAGGTTGTGAATCATCATTATCAAACTGAGAAAATTCTGCAACGCAACGGGGTTGTTGAGATTGTTCGCAGTTGTCGTCATTCAAGTGAGAAACACATTCACGGCGCCTTTTCTTCGTCAATCTTGCGAGCTTTCGCTCATACCTTTCGATCTTCCTTTTGCGTCGTTTTAATCCTCCATCGGATACTTCTCGCGAATTTTCCATTTTTTCTTCACTAGTTTTTTACTAACTTAATTAAACAAAGTTTTTTTTTTTTTTTTTCTACGTGCGTTGTGCGCGCGCGCACGGACAATAATGAAGACCCACAGGCAGTGCACAGACGAGGTGCCGGCCGTAGTGGGGTTGTTTAGTTTCTGTCTCTTTCTAAATAACTATGTGCGAGTGAGTGCGAACGCGTGGCGACGCTACTACATGGTAATCTGTACTAAATCTCTTCTACGAAGACGGGATAATTTATAAATACATACAATTAATATATAAATAATTTATAAACACATAATATATCGTGCAATATATAAATATAAGCGGCAACTCATGAGTAGGGACTGTGCACAAACACGTAGTGTAACGATCACTATATACCATGAGGTCGTCATCGTACTATTTATTTGTATATCGTATGTTTATAGTTGATAGATTTAGAAATGAATACGTATAACATACACAGAGCAGAGTGTGGTTAAAATATAGTTTGCTTATCATGATTTCTTTTAACAAATGCTCTCACATACTTAACCAAAACTTTGTTTTGGTTAGGTGAAAGAAACTTAGACAATTTATTTGACGTTAAGCGTTATCTTTTATTTCGAAAGCACCTAATAAATTTACGTTATTGATTAGTTTGAACGACAGGCAAAATATCGTGAATATCTAAATGTTTGGCGTCAAGTTATGGGACCCATGAAAAAACCCACAAGTGATAGTGATGTGAATATACAAATACGTTTCAACGAAATATCGAAATAAATAAAGGAATTAAAGTACACCTAAATATTCAACGAGTCTAGAACTTAATTTTAATCTACTTGTTTGATGACTCAAATTTATTAGCTTCATAGAAATTAAACCTCTCTATACTCGGTCTAATTTAACATTACGTCAAGTTTATGGTACCTAAAATGTCATTATATTGGTTACTCATACTTTCCTACACTATAACTTTTGGTCTAAAGGAATTCTACATCGAATCCATTTGCTTGCGTATTTTTCTTTGCGTTGTTTAATTTTAATCGACTCGTTGAATAAGTAAAACGTGGTATGTAATACAGCCCTAGCTGTTATAACATTTAACTAATTTCGGTTTATCAGGAACAGTTTGTAAAATTTATGGATGTGCGAACGTTATAAGAGCAGTCGCTTAGACCTCATAAAATTTGAAATATTTCATTTTTTGTTTCTTTGAAATATTGGACTGTGGGAATTTTGAAGATAAGAAATCCAAGCAAGGTGACCAGGGTAGTAGAAACGGGACAGTCAGCCCCGGGGGCGCGTCGAGTGAACATCATTGTATCCATTTCCGTAACTAAGAAACCCCAGGTTTTGCAAATTTCCACGGAAAAATTCATTACAACTCGCGTGTGATTTAATAAATTTATCTGTGCTTTACTTCGTTCGTAACGTTTATTTCGTTCTCTATCTATGTCTTTATCTCCGTAGTGTCAGTGATTTGGTTTGTTTTGGATTTATCTTTGTTTCTAAGTTTCGAAAGTGTAAGTTACATTCTCATTACTTTTGTGGTAGTTAAAAGTATTTAGTAGGGCTCTTAGAGATTTCAATGTATTGTGAAAGTTGATTAAGTCACAAATTTAAAAGAATAGTCATCAGTATTCACCCTCACTGAACATAAAACTTAGAAACTAACCTGGGACACAGTTTCGGATGTGACATTGAATACACTCTAAGAGAATGAGTTGGCGCACGAACCCGACTTTGTCTTCGATGGCCTAGGCGCTCTAATTAAGTCTACGTTCTAGGTTTGCCGCCGAATTCTGGTACGATTTAGACCCATGTTCCGTTTAAGAACCTTTGTGCTTTTAAAGCTTTAATGACATTTTCCTACGGACATGAATCTCGAGTTTGGATCGAAACCTGGTCTGAGTCGTTAGCGTCCCTCACATTAGGCACACAACATACACGCGCTAATAAATAAAATTTAAAAAATAGTCTCTCCATGACTCGTGAGTCGATAGGTAGGACCATAGTAAGGCTTGACGAGACGATCGGAATATGTGTGATGGTTTGAAAGGATTAAAAATTAGTTATTGGGCCGATTGATGTCAAAGGTTTCGCTGGAACGGCACGTAGGCTGAAAATGTAGTCCGGCCACGAAGCTGTAGGCCTGAGATGTTAGGTTGGATGGGAGTCTCAGTTTTATCCTATCGATTAGGTATGTTTCCGAGACCTAAAGGTCCTAATTCCATATTATTTAGGTAACTTTAGGGATTCGCAAAAATAGGGTTAGAGTGGCCACAGAAGAAAGAAGAATCCTGTTTGCCGTTTCGAGAGCTGTCAAAGCTAAGTCGCATGTTTACTTTATACCTTGTTTGATTTCTTGTGCGTATACTCTTAATTTATAAATTGTATGACTATTTCGATTTGCGTGCGTGCATTTTAATCAACTTATTTACGCGGATTTATGTTTCATTTGTGCGGATTTCGATATTTGATTTTACTTTTATTTATGTGAACTAAATCATAAGATTTAATTATTTATATAAGATTTATTAGATTGTGAATATTTCCGAATATTCATGCGGTTGATTTACAGAGTATTGCTATAAACTTACATATTCCTGTTTTTCAAAATTTATGATTTTTAAATAGTTACATACAAACATTGCAAATTAAATAAAAACTTGTACAAATTACTATTATTATGGCACAGATCATTAAAGTACGTATAGGCGCTGACATCATTTATTCGTATGGAATAGATTCGATTTGAGATAACCTCATCACTTTTCCATTCCGGCCAATTCCTCGGTAATTTCTTGCCGGCGTTTATATTAATTTATTCGGTTTACTCCTGAACAAAACGTATTACTGGCCAAATTATTATCTTATTCCTTTGAGGGCTGAAGCCGTAATCTCAATGTATATGGCTCGCTTAGTGTTATTTACTTTAGCTAAAGTAATTTTATCTACTACTAAAAATAGTACAAATAATGCTGTGTATAGTGTATAGTTTATGAAGTTAATATCTCGAACATATATCTAATTAATTATGTATCTAGAGATAAACAACTTTTCAAACAAAGAAATAAATACTTGTTTTAGCTTTCGTCTTTGCGTGGCTTACCTATGTCATTTGCCATCCCCTGATAGTCTCCTTATTAAGAAAAAGTTTTCGTTCAAGAGGTATTTAATTATTTATTTATTTAACCATTTATTGTGCACAAGATTGTTACAAAAGTATATGACAGAATATAACAGACACAACAGGCCAACTTATTTCTATAAAGAAATTTGTTCCAGCAGGCCTACAGCAGAGAGATCGTGATAATTAAATGCATTTAAAGGTATCTTCAGAGGCGGGTAAAATATTGGTAACTCCCCTGGTGTTGCTGATGTCGTCGAGCCGGAGTTCGCAGCAAATAAGGCGATTTTAAGCGTAATAGAGGTTCTTCCACAAAGTAGTTTGTTTCGCCATAATCCGCGTTCAGTGTGATTGAATAGTTGCATGTTTTGCGGTATTAAAAGGCATGCCGTGGCTGCCGGTCGTAAGTCCAACATAATTTTCACCAGGTAATGACTCAGAGCCACCAGAGCCAGCATTCGCTAAGCATGTAACGTTGATCGCTTACACCCAATACAACAAGACAGCATTAACAATTCATCTACTTCCTTCAATTCTTCCTTTTATTTTATTTTTTGTGGGTAAGCAATAATTTCATCTTGTATTCTTTCGTCATGTTATTGCAGTGCAGTTTTACTTTTTTTGTTGTTGTTACTAGCGTTTTTTTTTTTGTTACTAGCGAGGACCAGTAATTGGCTTGTTGGTTCTAAAATAATATTTATTATGTTTCATATAGCTGTTGGTACTTCAATAAAGTGCGAAAATGCCTAAACATGTTAATAAATAATAAATGAACAAATATGCTTTAACAAATTTACACAGCCATAAAGTAAGCAAAACTTGTGTTATGGGTGTTAGATAACTGATAATATCGTCATATAATTTTTTAAATACATACTTATTATACATACTACACCCAGGGGCGTACCACAATCTTTTCAAAACAAAGTTAAAATAACCTTGTTTAGAATAAGTTTATTTTAATGTTATTGTAATCTTACTTTGATCCGTACCATGACCTCTTAATTCAAGCTTGAATTGTTGCCACTACAAACTTATCTGACCTAATGACGGCATCGCTGTTGTTAAGTTTTTAGTTAAGTTCACACTTAGTTCCAGTTTCGGTCACCGGTTTGTGGCACTAACATAGAGAGGTGGAGAGGTTGTTCACTTAAACAAGCTTACTTTCTAAACCGTACCATGAACTTTTGGTTTTGTTTGACAGTAGGAAGTTTTGTTTGACAGTATTATTGTTTTTATGTCAAATCCATTAATCTAATAAAAGTCCCTTTTTCATGGTGGATCTAATATTGCTTTACGATTTTTAAAGATTTACGACATAAAAGACGATATTAAATACCGTCTTTTTTCTCTCAAAAAGCAAGTGCAATGTGTTTATTCTCACAAAAGTTTGAAATAACTGAATGGATTGTCATTTACGTCTCCAATACTACAACAACGGTAATGAATTTTAGACGGCCAATACAAGATATTCGGGTTTGTAGAAGCTGTTATCGCTGATATAGCGTATGAAACACGACCCCTTCGACGTTGAGAGTCGGTGAGACGTGGGCGACTATACTAAAGAGCTCACACACAACCTACGCGACGAGGTAACTAAAGCCCACACTGGGAGAGTCCTACCAAATCGATTGATTTGTCTGTAGGGCCGAGGACGTGTGAAACTATCTACTAAACCAAGCCAATACCTTATCAGGGGCTAGCTCTTTGCATAATACCATGAACGTATGTTCAATTTGTTCGTGGCATTGGTTCCCGTAGCAAATTTAGAGATCTTCGTGAGAGAAGATTATTGGTCGAAGGGTGTGGTTTATCAGATTCCGTGGCCGGTCTAGTATTCCCGGTGCCAGCGAAATGGAAATTGTGATTTGTGATTTTTGATAAAGTGATGTGTTTCATAAGTGTTTAGAATTTTAAATTATAATTTTTATGTAAGTACTAGTTCGTAATGTTGTATACTTGTATATTTAAAAACATGTACGCCAGTTTCCTGAATTAAATAATTATGTAAATTAGAAATACAGTGATTTTTATTTGCTGAAGAAGTCATCTAATACTATCACAATAATTATTTCATATTTAAGAATTCCGTAACCGAAAGGTAAAAAGGATTCCTATTACTAAGAGCATACATATGCGTTCTGCGTATTTTTCATTTTGGTACTCGATGACGTAGATAACCTACGGCACCATCACAGTCTATCACTCACTACAGTCACTTCATATTATAAAACAAAGTCCCACACTGTGTCTGTCTGTCGGTCTGTCTGTCTGTTCGCTATACATTGAATAAGTACTGAACGGATTTTCATACGGTTTAGGTATATAATTTGTTAAGAGCCGCCCGTCTTCGCACGGGCTTCGCACTTACTACCCGTACCCGTACCCAAACCTTAAGAAATTATACACCTAAACCTGCCACATGAACATGAATCACTCTGTCTATTGGTGAAAATCGTTTTTTAGTATTGCGAACAGACAGACAGACGCGGCGTGGAACTTTGTTTTATAATATACTAGTGGGCCCGGCGCGACTTCATTCGCGTGGCATCCTACCCCTACCCTAACCTACCCTACACCTAGCGTACACTTATCCTACACCTACTCTACACCTACCCTACACCTATCCAACACCTACACTACCTTCCCTACACCTACCCTACACCTACCCTACACCTACCCTACACCTACCCTACACCTACCCTACACCTACCCTACACCTACCCTACACCTACCCTACACCTACCCTACACCTACCCTACACCTACCCGACACCTACCCGACACCTACCCTACACCTACCCTAACCCAAAAAGAAAGAATTACTTAAATAGCTGCAGTCGTTTTGAAATTATGCGCGAACATGGGACATTCTGATACCTTTTTTTTTTTTTTTTTTTTTTTTTTTGAAAGATAGGCTCTTCATGGCTTTCCAGACCCAGTATCACTGCGACCATTACTGATCTATTGTGATCGCCTCTTTCTACAATTCAGTACTAATTCCTATAGCTTCTATGAACTGTAATAGTTTCTTAGTACTGATTTCGTGCACCTCATCGGGTAGTAGTTGGTGTTTACCCAGATGGATGCTGCGTTTGCGCACCAGGGCCTCACATTTGCAGATCAGGTGGAGAGGCGTTTCGTCCTCCTCCTTGCAGAATCTACAGTCCTTTGTTCTGCTGATCTTCAAATTATACATGTGTTTGTTCAGCCCACAGTGGCCAGTCAGTGCCCTTGTTAGGATACGCAAGTTATTCCTACTAAGTAGTAACAGTTCTTTGGCATGCCGCCTATTATAGGGTTTGACTAATGCCTTAGAATGTGTTAGGCCTGGCTGATTTTTCCAGTGCTCTAATGATTGTTCTTTGAAATTTATATGAAGGGTCAATTTTGCAAGGCTATTTGGTATGCCACAGAATGGTTCTGGACCATATGTCGCAATTGTGCTACCAGCCTTCGCGAGTTCGTCCGCAATTTCATTGCCTTCGATCCCTTCATGCCCTGGGACCCAGCGCAAGATCACTTGGTTTTTCTCACCCAAGGAATTGAGGACCTTCACGCAGTTTAGCACCAATCTTGAACTCACAAAATCTGATGAGAGGGCCAATAGAGCTGCTTGACTGTCTGAGTGTATATAAATACAATGGTTCATGTATCTTTTTTTGAGGTTTATGTCCGCACATTCTAAAATAGCGTACACCTCGGCCTGAAATATGGAGGTGTATTTGCCCAAGTTTAGGAATTTCTTGACCTTGGGCCGCTCTCCGTATATTCCACACCCTACATGAGCACCTGATTTGGACCCATCGGTGTACCATATCAGGCTTCCATTTTTCCAGTATACTTGGCTTTTAAGCCAGTCATCTCTGGATAAGAGTTCCACAGAGTATCGTTTCGGGAAGCTGCTCTGTTTTGTCATAGAGTCAGTGTACATACTCAGTATGTTGCTGCCCATAACAGTGTCCTGGAACGATCTCAGTGACTTTGAGAGCCAGTTTCCTTCTCCCTGGGTGGTTAGCCTGTATATGCTGTTTACCGCCACCATCTCTACATGCAGGTGTAGGGGCGGGATATCCAGCATTGCATTCAGGGCCTCACCAGGTGAGGTTGACATAGCTCCTGTGACCAAGAGACACGCAATTCTTTGCATGCCGCTTAGTTTAATTGTAGCAGTTTCCTGGCTGGCTTTCCTGTGCCACACTGCGGCGGCATATGTTATTATGGGCCTTACGACCGTCTTATAAAGCCATAGGGTGTTTTTAGGAGATAACCCCCACCGTTGTCCTGCCAGTCTGCTACATATTCCCAAGGCCGTTTTAGCCTTGTTCAGTATTCCGATTATATGGCTGTTCCAAGTAAGTTTTTGGTCCAATATTACACCTAGGTGCTTGACCTCCTTGGAGAATTCAATAGTTTGGCCATTCAATCGTGGTTTGACTAAATTGTCAAGTTGCCTTTTGTTGGTAAATGGTACAACCACTGTTTTCCCCGCGTTGATGGACAGCTCGTTGTCCTTGCACCACTTATCAACAATATTTAATGCTCGTTGCATAACGTATGACAGCATACTTTGACAGAAACCTCGGACGATTATCACCAGGTCATCAGCAAATCCCTGCGTGTCTATCCTAAGCTCCGCCATTTTATACAAGAGCTGATCCACTGCCAGGGTCCAAAGTAGTGGAGATAAGACCCCCCCCTGGGGGCAACCCCTGGTAGTGAATAATTCAAGTGAGGTTTCATATAGGGTTACCTTCACTTTCCGGTTTGAGAGCATCGCTTCGACCCACTTCACCGTCGCACGGTCAACATTTTTCTCAGTGAGACCTCGAACTAGTGTCCTTATAGGGGTGTTGTCAAATGCGCCCTCAATGTCTAAGAATGCACACAGTGCAATTTGTTTATCCTCTAACGCCTTTTCTACCTTGTCTACCAGATTCATAAGGGCAGTTTCAGTAGATCTCCCTTTGCTGTAGGCGTGTTGAGAATAATGAATAGGATAGTCAATTTTGATCGCCTCCCTAATGTAAATATCCAGAACCTTTTCCATAGTCTTTAGCATAAAGGAGCTTAGACTAATAGGCCTGAGTGATCTCGGTTGAGAGTAGTCTCTTTTTCCGGCCTTTGGAATGAATAGAACCTTGACTTCGGTCCATTGTTCTGGAATATGTCCCCAGGCGTAGCTTGCTCTGAAGATTTTTATCATGTAAGGGATTATTACTTCTATTCCTTGCTGCAGTAGTGCTGGAAAAATGCCATCCGCTCCACATGATTTGTATGGTTTAAAGGATTTAACGGCCCATTTTATTTGAGATGGCCTTATTATAAGTGAGGCCCTCCGCCATTCTTCATTACCTGGGCGAAATGATTGCGTTGAGGATGGACTTTCTGCGCAAGCACCAGGAAAATGGGTCGATACCAATAAATTTAGAGTTTCTTTTTCGTTGGCCGTGTAAGTCCCATTAGGGTATTTAAGCAAGCCAATTTGGTTAGGTTTGTCTTTTGCGAGGAATTTGTGAACTCTTGCGCACTGAGACGTGCTGTTTACTTCTTCGCAGAATTTTCTCCAAGTTCCCCGCTTAGCCTTCCTAATTTCTTTATTGTAAGTGGTTAAGGCTTCCCGATAGGATTCCCACTCTTGGGTCCTTTTAGCCTTATTGAATAGTTTCCGAGTTTTACTTCTAAGCTTTTCTAGCTTGGAGCTCCACCACGGTACTGCCCTTTTAGTTGACATTGTTTTTACAGGACAGCTATCCTCATAGGCCTTAATTATGCCGTTAGAGACTATGGTCACTGCAATATCCAGACTTTCTACTGTCTTTATTGTTTTAGGTACATCTTCTAGGTTCTGTTTAAGGTTGTCCCTATAGGCCGCCCAATCAGTTACTCTAGGGTTCCTAAAGCTAACATCCTGACTTGATAATGATCCTACTAAGTCAAAACAAATATGGTTATGGTCAGACATTGACGGTTCATCACTAACGTGCCAGTCGCTAATGCGCCTAGCCAGATCATTTGTTGCAATGGTAATGTCTAACACCTCTTGTCTTACACGGGTTACAAAGGTCGGTTTACATCCCTTATTCACCACGTGCAACCCCTTTGTTAGTAAATAGTCATATAACGTGTTACCTCTCCTATTTACGTCTGTACTTCCCCATGTGGTGTGGTGGGCGTTTGCATCACACCCCACCAGCAGTTGCATCCTGTGACGCCGGGCGTACTCGACCGCAGGCTCCATGTCCTCAGCAGGGTTTTCCTTTTCCCCCGGGAGATAGGCTGAGCAAATTAGTACTCTAGCCCCGCCTCCCTTGGGGATCAAAATGGCTGCTACAACTTCGTCGGAGCACAACTCTGTAACAGTCAATAGATTAATGCTGTTCTTATAAACAATACAAGTTCTGGGTCTTGTCCCGCCTTTGTTGTAAATAATCTTACCGGCAGCGTTGAGCCCCAGAATAGTCGAGCTGGATACCCAGGGCTCTTGAATTAGGGCGAGGTCAGCCCTACCGTCGCAAAGCCATTTTTCCACCACGGCACTTGCTGCCGCAGCGTGATGGAGGTTGGCCTGCAAACACCTCACCGGCCCCTGGGTCGCCATTACTTCCCTCTTTGTGAAAGGGAGTACGAGGGCTTGGTTTTTCCCCTTCCCTTCTGCGGATTGAAAAATCCACGTCCGGAATGGGTTCCACCCTGACCTCTCCCCCTTGTGCTTCCTCTACCTCTATTCCTTTCCCCTCCCCTGGCAGAAAAGTTCAAGCTAGGTCGTGCTCCCGAGGGGATCGATCCTCCTTGCTGCCCGGTGTTTGGGGCCATGCCGCCCGTCGCAGGGACCTGCGTCGCCTTAGCCTGTCCCCTGTCAGCCAACTTAAGAGGGGGTCGTTTTCCCTGAGGGATCGAACCTCCTTGCTTTTTGGGTTTTTCGGCGGTGACAGTCGCAGGAGCCTGCGTGACGTCTGAGGTAGAGGTGCCTGGTTGAACAGGGGTCTCTTTGGCTGGGTCGCCCTTGATTTTGAAGACAATGCTTCTAAAACCAATTGCGGCTTTGCCTTGCCTCCCTTTCAGGGTCTCCGCGAAGGTTGCAATAATGCCCCCTTCCTCCCCCCTGCTATGGAGAACCTTCCAGAGCTGCGTGCCCAGCAATGTTATCGCTTCGTCTATTGACGTAGCGTCTATGCTGGGTATGAAGGCGGTAACCACCGCTGGCTTTGGCAGTTCGCTCTCTGATAACACAGACAGCTTTGCCTCTGGCCAGGGTTTAACGCTAGGTACCGCCCTCATAAGCCAGTGCTTGCTGGCTTCATCCTCGCAAACAACCAGGATCCATCCTGGTCTTTGCGAAAATGAGGTGAACCTGGGCCCCTCTCCCCTGTTTTCCTTAGAGATAAGGTCAACAAGGGCGCGGCGCACAAGGCCCGTCTGCTCCTCGGTTAGTGGATTTTCCCCACGAATCCCGACCCTGACTGAACCGGCCACTTCGCTGAAGGTAGGCTTTGCTCTTACCTCCTGCGCGGTCTTAGGGTTCTTTTTCAGTCGGTCTTTCGGTGATTCCTCCTCTGATCGAGTGCGTTTTAACGACTTCGCCTCAGGGAGATCGGGGAGTAACCGAGGAATCTCTTTCCAATGCTGTCGGCAGAGGACTAGGGCTTCTTTGAGACCCACATCCATCTCCCTCAGCCTTCGGAAACGCTTTCGCGCTGCCCCAGAAAGCCTGTGTTGGCTCCCTGGGATGATGCTGTCGGAGGCCGACGTCCCTACCGTATCTGTGACATTACTGCCCCCATCTACGTCAGGTAGCGCCCTCTCGGCTACAACATCTAATCTGGGCGTTGGGGAGGCCAAAAGCTCTCCTTCCGCACCAGAATCAATCTCCACCACTTCCATGGTAGAGAAAACTGGACTTTTTTGGTTTTTTTGGTTATTAATACTCATGTAAGTCCCACGAATAGCTAGGGAACTAAAGGTCACCTCCGGCAGAGCCCCGCTTGTCGGAGTAAGGGCACAACTTTCCTCCGAGGAGCCCAGGTATCGGAGGTGCACCGTTAAAGGCCGGACATCCCTCCGGCCACGCAGCCCTCGGCACGGTTCGCGTTACACCTTGGCTTGGGATCAGTCTCCTCGCGCTCGACTAGCAAGAACCCCGCAGCGCAGCACACCAATACTGTTGCATTGGTGCACCGCGCCGCCGGATAGTTACTAATCGACCCCCAGGGCGCACCGGCGTGCCGCTTGCGTTCCAGCAGGAATTTCCGGGGAATCTCCCAACTGGACTACAAACGGCTACGCACACGTGGAGGTGGACTGATGGCGCGCTCTGATACCTTGGGGTATATTATTGCAATTGGGGCAAATCAATTGTTTTTGTGTTTATCCTTTACAAGCAAACAAACAAACTTACAATCAAATCTTTCCTCTTTATGATAATAGTATAGATAGTGATAGTGATAAATCATTAAATATAGGGCCATTTTGCTCAACTCCTTCACGTTGCCTCCTTGTAGTAAACCCATGAGTGATCCATGTTTACTAAAGGAAAGCGGACCTGCCCGTGTCTAAGGTTTCTATGACGATGACAGGACATGAGCGTGCCGATTGACAGCCGATACGCAATATTAATGGTATAAAGAGATACGGCAGACAAACAGGCAAGCGGGATACGGTTGAACGTTCAGCATTGAACCCCAACTCTTAATTTAAATTTGAATTCTAGTTCTTTTTATAGTCTGTCAACGAGCTGTCATTGCTGTTTGCGGCGGCCACTTTTATTACTTCGAGTTACTGGGCGACAGCAGGATCTTTTTTGGGAATTTTTATATTCTCATTGAGATTTCGTTGTCGACTATAATAGATATCTTCATGCCAAGGAGCGTTGCATGCGGAAGTGGACAGAGATCTCTTTAATTTTAAACTCACAAGGCGTGGGAGCCCATAAAGATTGGTAGGGCTGGTCCAAAGTAAATATTTAAATTTTTTGTATTGATTATATGGATGATTTGTATTACATAATAAACATATCATTATGGTTTTCAGTACTGGGTACACATGAAGACTAAGCTTGAAAAGAGGGCGGCAGCACTAAGGTTCGCACAGTCGAGGACTGGAGGAGGGCCATCTATTGAGCAACCCTTGACTGATATTGAAAAAAAATTCCTCCAAATCCTTGGAGAGGAGTATGGTCAAGGGTTGCCAGGTGTTCGGGTTGAACCGTTTTCACAGGTACCTAAGGGTACGTTTTCTTAGAATAAATATCTATGGCCCGGGATCTGCCGTGATCTTGATCCAGGATTTGGCAGATCAGGTAATTACCTGCAGAGGTATAACTGCTGTCTGGGGAACCTGACCAAATTGAGTCACGGTTACACGTTCAGCCGCCTGAATGTGCAGTTATCCTGAAGATGTTTTCCTTCACCATGAGTGCATAGGTTTGTGTTCAACTAATGTAAGTGTAACCTACGTAAAAAAATGACTACTCTCGTTACATCACATAGAGACACTGGAGATCGAAATCGATGCCTATGGCTTACCATGGCTACTTAATGATGGCTTACTTGCCATTAGGCCATCGACCCTCATATATAAGTGATATACCTAGACTAATATTACGCCCGTAGACCACCGACGCGTTCGCGTGCGGAAGCGATTATAAGCGATGAGGGGATGTAACGATAAAATCTCGCTATAAATTGAGCGAGACACTGGTACTTCACAGTTTCGCAGTGCACGAATACACCGATGGACTACAGGCCTTAAAGTGCAAATTAGACTTTAATATCGGTTTTTTATTTTAATGGTCAACAGCCTTCAGGAAGTGCTGAGAAGCGAAGGGCTGAGACTGCAACTGCTGAAGCAGCCAAGCATTGGAAAGGATGGCGCATGGGATAAGCAATATTCAGCTCACTTTAGAAAGTATTGAAAGGTAAATTCAGTTTAACATAATCTTCCATACAGTCAGACCATACAGAGCGTACGACGGCATTGCCACATAGGTAGAGGGGAAGCACTTTAAATATTGTCTTTACCAACAAATGATTTTTAAAATCAAAATGAGGTCTTCTTTCGGTAAAATGTCCTATTTACAATATTTAAAGTACTTCCCCTCCGTGTGGCATAGCCGTGGGACACCTTGTTAGTGTAAAATACATAATAATTATAACTTTTAAAAAAGTGAAAATCAAAGTACAAGTTCAAGTATAAAATTATTCTTGTTTATAAAATTTAGTTAATAAAATATAACAACAATAGAATAAAACACATTTACACTAAAAAGAAATATTTACAACATACATACATAATACGATAATAGATATTATTCAGTAAAATTAATTTTCTTTTTTAGAGCTATACGCCGCCTCTCCCAGAGCAGCCGAACAACATACTACTTTACGAATACAATCACACATGTACTAAACCTGTCACACCAACAACGTCAGTTTAAATATTAGAAGTAGTACAAAAACAAAACATGTAACTAACTCAATTTGTGAACATATCTTTAGCTAGGGCCGCCTTTACTCCAACTATATTACTCACAAATAAGTCGAAACGGTCTTCGCGTGGCAAACTATTGAATGCTGTAGGAGCGCGAATCATAAATGAGTTATTCTAATAATTGGTGCGAACGAACGGGGGACAAAGTACAGTACTTACGTTTGTAGGAACTCTATGAATAAAATTGATGTAGTTCTTAGTTATTGGATACGAGACTTTGCTTCCGATCTTAGACACAACATCAAAAAGGATTTCTTTATCCTGTGTAGGAACAACCTTTAATTCGACGTTATTTGTGCGCAGCCACTGGTCTCTATCGTCCGCGTCGCTCTCCAACTTAGCGATCAATGTCTTCAAGTTCGCCACGTCGTTCTGTACACGCTCGACTTTCTCCACTCTTGCCTCCAAACAGTTAATTTTAGCAGAAATGGCTGTATTGATACATTTTGGATCACTTAGTTCTTTTTTGACCTCTACAATGTCTGCCGCAAGTTTCGAAAGAGGAGCCAACTTGAAATTGATACTGGCCAATTCCTTCATGACATTGTTCAGAGTAATAGTCGGCGATATCACGGGAGAAGCCGGTGCCGATGCAGCCTGTACCGTAAGAGAATTGGGACCATCAGAAGTTTAGCACGTAGGGCATCTCCATGTTGCTTCTCGGTCACCCAGCTTTCTGTAGCCCACTTCAGTGATGCCTGAGCATGGGTAGTCATATTGTTTCTTGCACACACTAAATAGCAGCCCCAACCGCAACGACCACAAACAACCATGTTGCAAGTAGGAGAATAGGTATTTAATCTTTAAATATGTGGAAAAAGGAAATGGCAGCAGATATCAAATTCCTCCACGAGGCAGGTAGCGAGTAGGTACTTGCCGTGAACAGCCTGTGCTAACTAATCTTTGCCGAGCAGCGTTCCGTCAACGACGACAACAATAGGCAGATCCGTGCACATCGTATTCACCGGTATGCTCGGTTGCGTAGTGCGCGTTACCGCGAGATTCGCTTGCGCCGCTTCGCTAGACCTTTATGGCTTACCCGCCTCCCATCAATTGTTGACACTGATAATGATTGCAAGCACACTGATTATTGTATACTACTCTTCAATTTACACTTTTATGCAGGATAATTTTGTAGCAAACTATGTTAAATTGACACTTAGGATTGAAGCACTAGTTCAATATCAAAAATAGTTAGTTAAAACAAGAAAATATAATATATCTCTGGGGATCGATCGCAAAGCGGTAACACTCATTAGCATGTCAAAGACTAACTGATAACCTGCGAATTATTTCATAATTGCGATAGCTGGCACCAGAATACGACAATGCAAGCATAATTGTTTGGCGGCAGAAATGGATAAGGTACTCACCCAGGCGGACTCCACAGATTTAATAGACTCCTAACATCTGATAAAACCTGTTGTTTACATTGGTATTAGCACTATATTCATAAAAAGCTGGATGCTTTGCTTCGAGCATCGGTGGCCTAGTGGTTAAGTACCCAACTCGTAAGCGAGAGGTACCGGGTTCGAATCCCATTGCCACCATGTACCGATGCCTCTTTTCTGAGTTATGTACATAGTTGAATACTAACCTATGCTCTTGCGGTGAGGGAAAACATCGTGATGAAATCTGCACCTCTAGGCGGCTGAATGTGTATGATCCATGATCCATCTCGTAATTAAGTAAAACGAAACCATTTCACACTTACGGAACCCTAAAAATATTCAAGAATTGTTGTCATATCAGGCAATAAAAACCATTAAAAGCTCGAGAAATGTTTATAATATGTTATAAATTTACATCTTTATTTAAATACTTCAGGCAACTGAGGTATACGTGTATGTTTACCTAAATACACAAATATACAACATTTTAAATACATTCATTTACAATAGGTTTACATTCGGACACACATTATCACTTTCTGACACTCCTTTAATTTCATATCGGCTTCACCGATAATTCTAGGTCGCCCAGAAACTCAGGTAAAGCATACCCTTGGCCTTCCTTGGGACAATAATGCTCCTTTATGAATAACTCTAAATCTTCAACGATAGGTATCAACGCACAAATTGAACGTACGTTCAAAGCGTGATTCCATGAGCTGTACTCCTTGGCTAACTGGACGGTCCTCCACGTTCTTCGTTGAACAGACAAATCTGCCGAATTTTACTGAGCTCCTGTGTTTGTATCTGTTGACGAATTCCGCATCATCTACGTTCGCCGATGAGGTCACATTTCTCATACAATGGCTTTTGACGCTATTTCCTGGTTGAGTTTAAAGCTAAAGCTTATCAGCTCTACAACCACGAATCATATCTAGAATTCTTTGGCCATCTATGACAGAACATCACAATTGTTGTAGTATTGGAGACGAAGCCATTAAATTGATTACTTAAGTATAAAGTTTTCACAAAATAACGTTTTAATATTATCTTCTCTATAAAAATAAATTATCTAAAATTGCAATTCATGAAAAATCTGACACAATATAAACAAAAGTTTTCTTAGTTCCAGGCCAAGAGCTTTCCTCTTCGTGAAAATATGTTTCTGCCATGTAAGCCGCCTATCCAGGTACAGGCCCAGGTATCTAAAGTCCACAGCTTGGGGTACCATAGCTTCGTTCATTGTTACAGGTGGGCATGTTTTTCTGAGCAGAGTGAATGTCACGTGAACTGATTTTGTTTCGTTAGCCTTGATTTTCCAATCTGTGAGCCAATCCGATACTTTGTCCAGACTCTTTTGAAGTTTGCTTGAAGCAACATCTGGATCATCATCGACTGCCAGAGTAGCGGTGTCGTCCGCGAACGTGCCAATCACCACACCCTCCGTAATGGGCAAGTCACTGGTGTACAGAAGGTAGAGTACTGGGCCCATAACACTGCCTTGGGGGACTCCTGCGTGTATGTCATACAAGTTCGATGTAGTTTCACCCTGTTTGACAAAGTAGCAACGTTCCTTGAGGTAAGATCTTATGAAAAGGTAATAATTTGTTGGCAGATTCTTCTTGATTTTGCATAGGAGTCCCTCGTGCCAAACACGATCAAAGGCCTGTGATATGTCTAAGAATGCTGCTGAACAGTATTGTTTATTTTCGAAGGCCAGGTGAATGTTCTCGACAAGCCTGTGCACCTGCTCAATGGTTCCGTATTTTTTCCTAAACCCAAACTGATGGTCGGGAATTAACTGCTTTTCGTCAATAATTGGCATCATTCTTCGTAGGAAAAGTGTTTCTAAGAGCTTGGAAACAATGGGTAGTAGACTGATTGGTCGGTAAGATTTTCTGTCTGTTAGTGGTTTCCCAGGTTTAGGTATCATGATGATTTGTGCTACTTTCCATTGTGGAGGCACAAATCCTCTCCACAAGATGGCATTAAACAGTTGTGTTAGATATAGTATACCCTCATATGGAACTTTCTTCAGTATTTCTGGTGTAATCAGATCATAGCCAGGCGCCTTGTTCTGGCGAATGCGTTTAATGGCAGATTTCACCTCTGCGACAGAGAATTTGTCTATTGGCGGATCAAGTTGGTCTACTGTGCCAAGTATAGTCTCAACCTCTGCTTCAGTTGATCTTACTTCTACTGATGCGTTTGGAGTGAAGATATTGCTGAGGTGCAAAGCAAATGTACTAGCTTTATCTGCTTCACTATTAGCCCATTTTCCGTCTTCTCTCATTATAGGAGTAACCTGAGTGACTGGTCTCTTGCATTTTTTTGTGGCTTTCCAGAGATTATAATCCGAAGATTTTGTAGTATCAAGGTTCTGCAAGTACTGGTGCAGAGCCTGGTTTTGGTCATCCAAAAGGTATTTCTTGAGATCAGCCGTGAGCTGGTTGAGAATTTTTTTGTCGGCAGGGTGTCTTGTTTCCTGCCACCGTTTTCTTGCTCTCCGTTTTTCAGCTAGTAGCTCGCGAAAGGAAGGCGAATGATTAAGGTCACGCCAATCTGGAGTCGGGGGAGTTGATAGCCATGCTGATTGTTGGACGCACTCATTGAACTTTTCAACTGCTATGATGATGTCGCTATCTGATTTGAGCGGAACTGTCGTGTCTAAGATATTCGCTACCAGAGACTTGAAGAGATTCCAATCGGTTCGGTGGTTGTGCAGTCTGCACGGTGGTACAATTGGTATAACATTTCTATTGTAGACAATTTCAACAGGAGAATGATCAGAAGAAAGGTCTGCTATAGGTCGACAGGTAAAGTGCACAATGGATATGCCCTTCACTACACCAAAATCTATTAAGTCGGGGCTCTTTTTTCGATCCGTTGGCCAATATGTTGAGATCCACAAGAAATTGCGTTCAAATTCAAGTTTTGAGTCGCAAGTAAGAGCTGTCGTCCTTTCGTTGTGGTAATGCGCTAACCCCAATAAGTATTCTTGGCATTGTAGTCTCCTCCAGCTATAAATCTGGGCCCAAGAGTTTTAAAAAAGTTTGTGTAGCCTGTAACTTTCATATTATGTTTAGGGGGGCTGTAGATAGCAGATATTGTAATATCACCGAGCTTATCCTCTATAACTATGTTGGTAGTTTGAATTTCCTCTTTTTGGTAAGAATTTATAGGATGGTGTTTTATGTTACTTCTTACTGCTATGGCTGATCCCGCGTGAGCCTTCCCGTCTGGATGCATGGTGTGGTATACTTTATAGTTTGGTATTATAAAGTGACTTCTCGACGTGAAGTGGGTCTCGGCTATTAACATGATATCCACTTTGTGTGTTTCCAAAAATGTTTGTACCTCTAGGGTATGTTGGGATAGCCCATTAGCGTTCCATATTATAATTTTTAAGGAGTTGAATTTTGCAGTTTTGACATGAGGGTTATAATTAAATTGATGAGAGTAGATTGTTGCTGCATCATTTCCTTCATGAGCTTCATCATGTCCTTTATGTCTTCACTACCAGGATTCGATGGTTTAGGTGGAATTGTAGGATCTGACTCTTCACGGGCCTTTCTACCGTTTCTCGTTATTTGAGCGTAGCTTACCTCGTAACTAATTTTGTTAGTAGAGACCGTAGGAGCATTATCTGTTGTTGTTTCGGTTAATGGGGCCGGGGTTGCCATTATACCCTTAGAAAGAATTCGCTTTTGCAAGGTCTTGTATACGCTGCAGCCTTTGTAATTGGATGGATGGTTACCCTCGCACAGTGCACATTTCACATTGTTAGATCTGTCCTTTCTGGCGCATTCAGATGACTTGTGACTTCCAGCACATTTTATGCAATGTGGGGTACGGCGACAGTATGATTTGGTGTGTCCGTAGTGCTGGCAGTTGGCGCATTGGGGTATTTCGCGCTTAGGGCATGGAGGCTCGAAGGAAACACGACAGTGTAATAAGTTTTTGATTTCATAAATGCTCTTGTTGTTTTGTTGTGGGAGGATTTCTATGAAAAATAGAGGCAAGGGCTTTTTGGTTTCTCTTTGTTTAACGTTCCATACATTAGTGACTCTGTGACCGAGCTGTGCAAGGGATTCTTTTATATCGTCTATGTTAGTGGAGTGGTGTAGGTTTTTTAATACAACTTTAAAGTTTCTCTCTTGCTTAGGTTTATAGGTGTAGAATTGAGTTTCTTTTAAATCAAGTTGTTTGACAATTGTAGTATATGCATCAGAAGTTTTTGGTTGTATCTTGACCTGGTCGTCTCGTAGAACTTTGATGACATAGTTGTCTTTAGCATATTCGTCAAGCAATTTAATAAGTGGCTGGATAGTACCCACTTTGTCCACAAAAATAGGAGGAGGTTTATGAAGCTTCTCGTCTTCAGGTGCAGTATTTTTTGTTATTTCGTCTTGTTCAAGGCCTTCAAAACTATTTGAAGTTGGTAGTGATTAAGTAGCTAACTGGCTCAACCAGTAGGTGTTTATTTTGGATTGTTTGTTAATTCTATTTGGTTCAGGACTGCTACGTTGTCTCTTTTTACTGGACACGATATTCCAGGTATTTTCAGGGCAGGTCGGCTCATTTTCCACCGTAGTATATTCCTCCATAGGCAACTCGGTTTCCACTGTAGCGCATTCTTCTATAAGTGACTGCACGATGTTAGGAGTTTCGGTTAGGAGTTTCGGTTCTGGCTTATTGATAAAAAATCGCCAATGATGCTGCATAATAAAGCCGATATGGACCTATGGCATTATGCTCTGGGGAACAGCATCCAATTCTAATGTGGAAATTTTACAAAGATTCCAGTCGAAGGTTCTGCGGATTCTGGTGAACGCACCCTGGTTTGTTACCAACGCCAGACTGCATCATGATCTTATGGTACCAACAGTTAGAGAGGAGATCAAATCAAGAACCCAAATATATTCAAAGCGCATTGAACATCACCCAAACAAACTGGCTTCAGGACTTATGTCGATCACATCGGACTTTAAAAGATCAAAACGAAAATCTCCAAGAGACCTACTTATCTAGTTATGTGTTGAATGACAGAATGACAAATTGGAGATGCTATTGGGCATCTACCTAGCAAGTCCACCCTTTCACTCTTAACTAACTGATAAATGTCGAAAGGAAACAAAAGACAGATGGCAGTTCATAAAATTACAAAAAATATATATAAATATATATATAAATATATATATATATATATATATATATATATAAACAATGCTTTCCGTCAAATGGTAGCTAGGTGTCACTGTACTAGTCAAAGTACTAGAAAAGCGTCGCTGCTTTTGGTAATAAAATTACATTTCAAAATGGTCACGTTTCGTTCCAGTTTTGGCCACCGGGTCAGATAAGTTTGTGGTGGCTTTTAGTCACTGGTTTGAATGAATGATTCGGCTGTGACGTGACAAAACTTCTCGCTCAAACAACATTAAAATAATGTTATTTTTTTAGGTCATGTTACCAATTTGAAAAACAAGGTTAAAGTAATGTTGTTTGTAAGACTTGTGGTACGCCCCCCAGACACGTAACAGAAATTAAAATTCATCAATTCAATCTCTGCTCTCCTCGGAATTGAACCGGGGACCTCTACGTGGCAGACCGGCGTGTTAACCAACTGAACCACTGAAGTCGTCACTTCGGTCGTCGTACTTTTTAACCCAACTTGAACTTCCATATTCTCCGTAGACACAACAACTTTATCAACTTACCTCCATCAAGTTGCAGAAGTAATAAGTGAAAAACGGAAAACGAGTTAAAAATGATTTCGTTTCCCTCCAATAACGTACCGAAATAGCTCTTTCCTTTATTGTTTCGTGTTCAAAAAGCAACCTGAACTTTCACAAAAGGTTTAAGCTGATCACGAAGTGTGATAAGCCCTAATAAAACTTTGAATGACTGTTGATAAGAATGTTTAAAAGTTAATTTAACGTTTGCCGCGGCTACGGCGTTCGCAAATTGTTGTTAAGTATACGGTGTCAAAATTTGTTGGTATGCGGTTACAACGCAAGCTGTGTTCACACAAGTTAAATACGACTTAGTCCAACTTGGGGAGACATACCGAACTAAACTAAGATGCCAGTTTTGGCTTGCAAACTGCTTGACTTGTTTAGCTAGCAACGTAGCTACGGGGCAGATGTAATTCAAAACAGTGTCAGACTTTCTGTTGCTTAAGCGCGTAAGCTGCAGTTGTGAGGTTGGGACACTATCAAAGCAAGCTTAGATTACAGTAGTTAATGTTGGTATAGTCAAATACATTTTAGGTTACCTCACGAGCTGTATGCAAAATGATGCACTTTGTTGCCTTATGTTTATTCGACTGTACTCTATGTAAACTTTGCATTTTCTGACGTTTATTAAACCTCTAAGGCAACTGGCGCTTATTTACTACTAGTGGACCGGGCGCGACTTCGTTTACATAGCGTTCTACTTCCACACTACCTTACCCCAACCCCTACAGTACATTGGGATAGTCCTACTCTACATCTACCCTACGCTTACCCTACACCTACCCTACGACTATGTTACACCTACTGTACACCTACCCTACACTTAACCTACACCTGTTTTACCCCTACCTACCTTTTTTCATGCTTATAAAACTTCTTCCTACATCACTCTATTTATTGCTGAAAACCTCGTTAAAATCCGTAGCGAACTTTAAAAGAATTAAGCATGCATAGATACCCAGGAAAGCAACTTTGTTTTATGCTGTGTACCTATTAGAAACTAACTTTTGCCGCCGACTTATCCAATTAAAATTTTATTATGCAATCCCGCGGGAACATGTCGGGATAACTTACAACCTATGTCATAATCATCTCATACAGTCTAAAAAAATGCAAAATTTGATTAAAATCACACACAACATCAATCCAAACATTTTTGTTTACTTAACATAGTAGGATTAGTAGGACTGGATAGGATGTATTTCGTTACTTTATCATACAACTCGTGCTCTACCTTCGCCTTCACCATTCAAATTAATTATGAAGTATGAATTTTCAACCCCTCCTTATCAGCGCAGTTCATCGCATTCGTTCGTGTTATTAAAAGCCATATTTTAGCGTTAACTCCCCGTGTTGAATTTTAAATTTCAATTTGCGTGACGGCTGGCCATGAAACTTATGTATCGCCGACACCTACCGTCACTTTTTAAAATGTTTTTTGCTTTCCAATTAGTTATAATATAGCAAAGATTTTTACATGTACATTAGTCTGTGTTGTATAGGTAATGTAATACGATAAGCTGTTAGCCAGTTATGACTATAATCAGAAGCAAGAAGCGTTAGAGCAAATCAAAGTGGAATCTATTGCTCATAGAATAAAGTCCATTTTTGTATCACTTATATTATGTTACGTGTCGCTTCGCTTTTTAAAAGCTGTGATACAAAAATAGATTTTTTTTTATGAACAATACATTACAATTTGATTTGCTCTCGCGCTTTTTGCTTCTGATTTGAGTCCAATGTAATAAAACTTGGGGATAGACGATGTCAGAGGTTGATATCAGATGTTTCGGTAGTTTCCTACTTCTGATTGCTGTTTTTTCCGTGTTAATCTAAATTTTGCCTAATTTTATTATTGTATAACGTCATAAATTGATAGGTAAACGTAGTTGACGTTTTGATCGATTTCATGGAGTTGACAGGAAATCGCGAAATACTAAATTAAAACCACAAAGTACACGACTGTGCTTACTCGCACTAATTGAAGCTCTTGCTTGAGGGTGTGCCATAAATAAATATACATAAATTAGACATGGTAAATATTTACATTTAAAATTAAACAATTTGCTGCGGTAATTTAATTTGCTTAGCAAATATTGTACAGCTCTCGTCTCGATAATTTAACTTGACTATTTGTTTACTTAAGTCTGTGACTCTCAACTTTACCCAGAGCAGGCTATTGAGTGAATTAAAATGAAAAAGCTGTTTTAAAGTTAAGTGGGGATACTTTGCCTCAAAGTAGATGATGATAGATAATAAAACACGTTTCATATGTGGATTTCCTTGTAAGCGCTTAGATGTATGCTCTAATTATATTTGAAAATTGAGAAAATCAAAGTAGAATATATTGTTGATAGAATAAGGTCCATTATTGTATCATTTATATTATGTTACGCGTCGCTTCGTTTTTCCAAAGCCATAATACAAAAATTGACCTTATTTTATGAGCAATACATTCCATTTTGATTTGCTCTAATGCTTTTTGCTTCTTAATTTAAGGTAATTTAGGGTTTAATAAGCGCATTAGACATTAGGACTCTTTTATTTATTTTTCGGTATTCGTTTTTGGAGACAGCGCCAAACATCCACTCGAACATTACTGCGCTGGCACCGAGTCCAAAAATATTATATACCTTACTTTATGTGTGTATTAAACTTTTTGTGTTTTGTATGTTTTCGAAGTTGGGTTTTTACCCAAAAACTAAAAAGACATAAATTGGTCAAATATTTGCTCCTTACAAGTGTTGAAAAAGTACTTCTATTATTTACTATGTCCTTTATACAGTGACGCGCTAATACTGAAGAAAATTCGTCCAATATTTTGTTGTAGTGTTTGTCTTCTACTAAATCTATAGGGACACAGCTATTGTTCAGCGTTCGGGAACATTCCATCATTCCATATCGTAGGCGGTTGTTTGATTGGCTAATTGATTACACGTGGCTCGTTGTTAGTATACTGAGCTACAGAGGCGAGGTTCAGGCATGTCTGTTGATTGTGTTAACCTCGCTAAATGCAATACACGACTCCTATAGGATAATCACGTTCCTTTACATACAATTGATAAAACGCAATACATGACTGCCATAGCATAATCAGAAGCATTCCTTTGCCATGGATGTAAAGGTGCGCTCAATGAGCGGATAGACAGTCTGACAAAACACAAAGCACAAGGTGTATGACGTGCATGTACATGTATGTAGGACTAAAATATTTTAGTTTCGGTGGTAATTTATATTTGGGTTTTTATTAGATTTTTTGTTAAAAGGTAATTATTCTGTGTTCTCAAAACTTATCTTCTGGCAAATAGGTAGAACTATAATTTTAAGGAATATAAAGCCCGTAGCCTAAATCTGTAATGTTCAAGGATCCATACTCGAACTTAAAAAAGGAATCCTACGACTAACCTCCTATGTGTCTGTATGTCCGTCCTCCTATTAAAGATCTCCAAAGAAGAAACGTGCTTTTTTGGAGTTTTTCTGAGCTATTTTGTTCTAAGTTAGTTGAACTAGGTGTTCTACTAACTATATACCTATCTATTCGCAGTTGAGTTAAATTGTCCAAGTGGGCCTGCACGGACGACAAAGCATGCGTGTACGGTGCTACACCACAAACCAAGCGTCACCTTTTATGTTGCCCTACGCGCTCTGATATCAGCACAATGAAAGACATCTACGAATCACTGAAAACGCAGTGTGCGTAGCCGCTGGCCGTCTAAAATATAAAGATTTTTGCCATCGACTAGCTAAGAAGAAGATTTCATCTGCAGGGATTTAATCTCATACCATAATATCAACAATACCCGACTAATAGTATCAAAGTGAAAGCCTTGTTCGGCTACCCTCCACGCAACAGCCTATTGACAGTTTAAGACAGAGAAGGACATAGTCTAGTACATAGTTATTTTCATCCTATATCACTCTAGCTAAGCCCCGGACAAAAGCTAGTATGTAGGTTTAACAAAATTCGTTTCTATTTTGTGTGTACAATGCTCGACGAAGTACAAATATATTATGTAGGTAACCTAGATTATATTTATTTTCAGACGAGGCACAAAGAAAATATCGTTGGTATTTTATCTGCTTTGTGAGATTACTACCAACGATAGTAATGCTGTATTACTATCGTTGTAATACGATAGTAATACAGCTGGTTAATACGGGTATAACTGCTGATTACACCCGTTTTGATTGCACCAGACGGTCCTTGCAATAAAATAAATACGATCATCATCCTGTATGCAAACGTGTTTTATTAATATTTATTCAAGTGTTTATTTATTCGAGGATGGTAAGATTATTGTTCAGATAAAATAATATGTTAAGATGAAAACGATTGTTTCTATGGTTCATAATAAAATAGTTACCAATAGGAATTTCTAAACCAGGTCCAGCCTGGAAGGTTACCAAAACGACGTCTATTGAATCACAATACGCTTTAATGTTTCTTCACTGGAGATTTGGATTTACTGGAAAAATTACGTTCAACGTTCAAATCTTTCTGTCGCCTGAAAAATAAGTACAACAATTAATTCTTAATTCGAGTTTTCATATGAGTATGGTATTTTAAATCCCTAAGACAATATGTCTTCAAATATGTTATTGAAATACTTAATACCTCTTTTAGATATTGTTATACCTACACAATAAAGGTGTTTTGATAAAGCCTGGGATTGACCTGGGGATCTCGGGAGTGGTGTCCTCTAATCCTGAAATCCCGGTATTACAAAATGATCCCGGTATCACATTGCTCGGGTTTGCGTCAAATTGTGGTGAAAAATAAACATAAATGAAATTGTTTCCTTTCGTACTATGCATCAACAAAAACAGAGAAAGGAGAATAAAGAAAGTCTATTCATTTGAAATTATTTTTTGTTCAAAATACCTTTTTTAAATACGTACTTACACAGAATTTTTGCCCGGCCGGGAATCGAACCCGGGATCTCTTGTGGGTCAGATATGTTGACCAATGAACCACTCAAGTCGATGTAGAAAACAAGCAAATTTTATTAAAATTAATATATCTTAAAATAAAAATCTAAAATATCATGCCATGTTAGCAACCATGCCTCGACAAGTTGTAGAAATATTAATCTATAACAAGGCACTTAAAAACTCAGAAGTTAAATAAATTCGACTAAATTTTCCGTAAGTAAATCCAGACTCCCTAACTACCCACTTGAAAATAACTAAGTAGCCTTCCAGTCTGAAATTAAAAAGGAATCTCCGTGATTACACGAAGGCTTACAAGGGAGAATTGATAAGGTTTACTGTTAATAATTATTTTGCAGGAGGGTAAGTACAAAATGGGGTGAACGATGCCCACTGCGCCCTCGGCTGGCTAGGGGCGGTTAATTAATAGTAGAACTACCCGGATCGGGTGGTCTGCAGGGTATCCCTTGCCATGAGAACTTTAATATAAATACTAGGGCCCAACTCATATTTTCTAGGGTTCATTCCTAGAAAATATAACACAATTTACAAGTGGAACGAGAAGTCTTAGGAATTCATTTGATATTTTACTGAAAACTTCTTGATTCTTGTAGCTTACTGTTTTCTGGAATCTGATCTACGTTACGTAATATCTCAGCACCGGCCACTATCGAATGTAAACTTGTGGAGCTGCGTAATATCTACGCGGTATATTTTACAGTCATTATACAAAATACATTATTCTGGTTTTTTACATTTTTGCACCAAAAACTGAAAGTGCCGTCCAGAATTAAATATTATAAATTTCAGATAAAGCATTTATTCCCAACATTATAAACTAAAGAGCCAGTGGTTAGGTTGTTATTAATTAAAATTACGCCCGGCTAGCTTATCTACTGGGCGTACAGGTCTCGCGCCATAGTAAGTAATAATGGGCATTGTAAATTATATCCGAAAATTATAATATTTATTTTGGGCCTTAATGAATGTTTATATTATGTTTTATTGTACCTAATTCAGAAATGCTCCAATTGATTCTGTTTTTGGAGAAATGTAACTTGAGGCGCTTTCAAGACTCCTTCACTTAATCGTATCGCAAGATTCGGTTCAAATGCAATTCAACAGGATAACTAGCGAGAGGTGTTTAAAACCCATCGTGTTTCATTTTAGACTGTGAGGGTGCCGTAGGTTATCCTACGTAATGGAGCACAAGAAAAATTCCACTTTGTAACGGTAATAGATGTTTAGGAGACCCACAAAACGTTGGCCTACGAGGGAAAAATTGACCTTAAAATGTTTGTATATAGTTGCCTAAACTTCGACGTTTCGTAGCAATTATTCTTAGGTACATAACCTCTTGTGAGGGTTCTATAAGTAAAAAAAATCGGTCTGCCTCACATCCTCTTGGCTGTTTCACTTTTCAGCCACATTATAGTCACCAAGTGACTTTGACGTGACGGCGGCCGCGCAGTTTATTTCAAAGTGGAAATCGACCTATCCATTTGGTTAGGAAGGTAAGCTGCGACAGAAAAACATTCAAACAACTAATGACGCCATTATTATACCACCCCTCTTCTCATCGATGGTTAACATAAAATAGACATAACTACGCACAAAATAACGCACATCTTACAGACTATTCCAAAACTCTCTTTTCAACATTTGAGGAAACTAGCTACTGTACAAACTGAAATGTAATAACAAAGTTACCCTAGAGGTTATATCAATATCTGAACCTTCAATAATGTCCATTCCAGATCCTGGCATAGTTATTCTGTGCTTCATGCAATCAATAGACCTGCTTGTGATGTAGGTGGTGGCCGATGCAATTCAATTTTGCGGGCCAGCGGCGAAAAACGCCACTCTCCTACATTTCAATTTATAACGAGCTGTGATTTTAAATTACACTTATCATCTTAGCTCCAGGACGTCCATTGCTGGAGAGAATTTTCTCAGATTTCCAATACAGGGTGCATGCAAGAGCGCGTTTTAAATTTATTTTTAATGTATATATGTGCAGACGAGTAAGACAGTCCACCTGATGAAAAGCGGCCACCGTGGCCATAGTGAATTATTTTTATAGTCACGAAAAATATGATGCCAATGAGTTTCTCCGGAGCCTAGGATAATAAATAAAAACAATTTGGCACCTAACGCATTGTTTGTCTACATTCTATGAGGCCTGCCATTTTCCATTTAGTAGCCATTCAGAGTCCCAACAGCCGTTACAACGACCAATGCACCCTGTACATTTTCATTTAAGTTCCATTTGCCCGTGGTAGGAATGTGTGGTATTAGTACGCCTGAGTACTCCGTCTAGATTGGCCCATTGTGCCATCATAGCATTGAAGGTAAATAAGGTTCGCTACCGTACTGGTTACGGTACTGGTTTATCCAAACTATTATTATAATCCAAAAGTAACGGTTGAAGCGTGAAAGCATAACTGACAAATAAACATCTAGACAGATCTGCTTTTCCCCCCTAAACCGTTAAATAGAATTGGATGAAATTTCCCAAGGAGATAGATCGCAACCTGGTGAAGAGCACAGGTCACCTTATCTTTTCACAAATAACCAAATTTTACGCGGGTGAGGTCGCGGGCAAAAGCTATACTGTCGTTATGTAACAAAATAATTCTTCGGTACGCAAAATAAAAATAGCTTATGAATAGTATAGTACACTAATAGAGACAGTCTCAGGGTCCCCAGCGGAAGATCTAGATCAACATTCTCGGAAGCCGACGGCGGTATATTTCATTATAAATAGAGGTACGACGTTACGACGTACGACGTGTTTGGAAGGCTGTCTGCTCGTCTTATATATTTAATATGCTATATTTATAATGATTCGAGCCTTTTTCAGGATTTGATGCTGTCCTTACTCTTTATTTTAGATCTGAACCAGGTGATGTCCTTCCCAACTGTGACTTTGCCACAAGGAGCCCCTCAACCTGACACTGATGTAAAATCCGGTACGACTAATTACTAACCGAATTCCATTTATTATTTTCAGAACACTCGTTTGTTTTTTTTACCGAGGCATCAATAATGAAAACTGCCACGTCAGACAATTCCAGACTTTCACTGAAACAGTACCTGTCCCCGTCTAACTACTGAAGAGCAAGCAAGACCGTGAGTTGGAAAGTAAATAAGTGCGCCACCGTGGACATCACTAAGCCAGTCACGATTCTGGCGATCTAATTTGGCGTTCCCAAAAAGTGCTAGTAGCATTTGAAAAGTCGGAATTAGTTCGAACCAATTGGAGTTCTCGGCGCTGAATGCGACGGCGCTGTCCTAATTTTCGACATTATGATTCTGCGGCTTTGATGGAGCCTCCGATTCAATTATGGCCTTCTTTTAAGGGAACCTAATGTATTTGAGCAGAGATATTATAATTATGGTGACTTTAAATTGATTCTTCATACTACGGGGTACCAAGTTGTTTGTTGGTTTATGGGACCAACTCTGATATCAAGCAATAAAACAGCTGTCTTATACATTTTAGCAGAATTCGTTTTCATATAACATTGAAAACGAATTCTGCTAAAATGTATAAGACAGCTGTTTTATTGCTTGTTTCAATGTTATATGAAAACGAATTCTGCTAAAATGTTATATTTCAGAGTTTATGTCATAATAAAAGTTATTTGTTATCATGAGCACATACATATTACCTTATTTTTTTTTGCTATTAAGACTGCCTCTCAAGAACTTCACTCGAATAAAGTGGTAGAGATGGGTGATTATGTCAGTAGTATCGGCGGCTAACGGGATGCCGTATCTTTTCTAAGCCACATTCATTAGTATTCTAACATGCCGCCGATTGGGTAACTGCTGTTGAAAAGACACTGATGGTATTTTTTATCGTGTCCTTTATTATGATGTAATTTTGTAGTGCCTTCGTGAAAAGTCACAATGATACTACCATGACGTTATTTACCGCCCATCTCTAACACTTATTCGGAATGTAGTTTCTGAGAGGCTGTCCTATTAGCAAAAAATTTAGCTTGTACCCCTTGACATCAAGAATTAATTTAAAGTCACTCTGTATTTAGGTACTTTTTCTACCGGCAAATAAAGTTATTTCAAAATAAGATTATTTTTTTATTTAACAGTTTATTGTACACAATAATGATATACAGAGAAATATAACAGTATCTTTTACAACAGGCGCTGCTTATTTCTAAAAAGAAATTTCTTGTTGAAGAAGAAGTTGTTTATTTTCTATATTTTTAGTACATTAGTATTCTTCTTTTTCCGAGAACGAGACTTCGACGTATTAACGATTGTGTAAATCGTCGTACCTATTCCTTATTGAAATAATTTATTTATATTTACCGCAAACCACGGGTATTTACCACAACTTCATTCAGTAAGCACTGGAAATCACAGCGAGAAACTCTTAGTTTATTTCCTGGAATAAAAGATTTTCGCGCACTCTCGCAGTTTCGCTGAAATATTGATGCTATAAAGTTTGCAATTTTAAAAGAGTAATGGCGGATTCCAGGTGTTTGCAATCACTATTGAAAATTTAAATAAAATGAACTTAGTTATAAAAGTATCATCAGGGATTGTCGTCGTTTTAGTCAAGTTAGTAAAGGTAGCTGTAAACTTTAGATATGAACACCTAATCTATTTATTATAAATCGTAATTTTGAGAAGTCTTTGTTTTAAGAAGACGTTATTAACCGGCGAAAGGTTTCTAGCGAACATATTGATACTTATGCAAAGATTATATATCATAAGCCCTAAAATCAATACCTACCTACACCTACTTTGACTAGGCTTAAGCTCAATACACCAGTGACCTAATGCTCATTTTTAAAAGGTCTAATGAACTAAAGTCCCGATTATGGCTCCATTCACCTATAACTAAATGATAGCTTTATATCCGTAAAACCTATTTACAGAAGACTTTATGCCCATTTTACATGTTCATTTGAAAATAACTTCACCAAGAAGTTACCTAACTCTTCTCTTCACTTCAAAGCTTAGGGCCACAAAAATATCATCCTCCTGATTTTACAAAAATGTAACTTTCCAAAAAACTCTTTCATAAGAGCCCTATCCTGTCAATTGTTAGGAAAACGTTAATTAACCCCCTCATTTTGTCCAACAAAAAAGCCAGCCAAATCCGTCGAGCCGTTCTCAACTGTTTATATTTTATGCCTCAATTGATTTTTATTTTTAACTTTAATACAGAACTCATGGTCTCTTGGGACTCTATTTTTAAATCACTCGCCTCGACGGTTTTCAATTTTGTTTTTCGGAATGAAAATTTCAATATCCTTCATATTGGCAATACCGAAAGAGTACGGTTCAAACATAGGGGAAATCAGCATAATGCATGTCGAATTTTTCATACCGAAAATCAAAATTGCACCCGTTCGAATCGAGGCGAGCTTTTCAAAAATAAGGCCCCTGGGGCCTTAAATTGAAGCTAATCTCAGACCCTCGCAAGCATAACATCAACAATATCAATTATAATAACAGCAACACATTGTTGCAACACATGCATTGCTGGGCATCCATGTCCGTAGACAAGGACATTTGTATTCGATAAGTTTGCACACGTCGCATATGCAGAGGCGCACAACCGATCGTTTGTGTGGCGTGTGCCCGGCATAACTCATTGGGCCGAGACGTGTTACAAGATAAATGCTCCCCTCTTACATGATTTCTTGCCTGAAAATTCAATTTGTCCAGCTTAACTACTAGTTACTAACTATAGAGTGTAAAGTATAGCTTGATGGGGTGATGTCTATTGTCGTCGCGAGTATGGATAGCCAAAACGTCGTCCTTGGTAAGCGATAACCAAAACATTTTATTTTACATGTATTTGGTGTAACCTAACCGACAGAAGAAGCCAAGTTTACTTAAACTCAAATATTTTCTAAAGTACAGATCGGATTTTAATGAAACAAAGCTAAGAACTATCTCGTTTAAACTGGCTTTCAAATATAGAAAACTGCATCTAAATCGCTCCATCCGTTCGGGAGCTACGATCCCACAGACAGATACACATGTCAAACTATAAGTTACACACCCCTCGTGGGGGGGTCAACAATAAAAAAATTATAAAAATAAAAGAAAATCAATTTATTTCAGCCAATGTCCGTATTAGTGTTAGTAAAACATTGTTGTCTTACAAAGTACATTTGTAAATCCAATTTATTTTAAAATACGATCAATGATGTATTTTAGAAAATTATTGAGTACTTGCCTACATTATGACTATTTGTTATGATTTCAGTCGAGTGAATACTCGTAGGTACGCTTTCTAAGTCTTTCTAGAACTATACTTGACGGCGGCTGGTGAAAATTGTATTGATGAAAAATAATATTAGTACATGAATATGTGCACATCTGGCAGGCGGGTTGGAGATCGCTATGTTGAAAATAAAGTACTACAAAACAGCTTCTGTTGTCTATTTTCTAGTTTGCCTGCTCCAAGACTTGTGCGTAAAAGCACTCTAAATTAAACAAACCTACAAATAACAACTACCCTACCGACGAACACAACTTTAAACAGAATAACTGAAACCAATCCCTACGAGTCTCATGGCAATTACCTTCATAGAACATTGGGAAAGGCGACTGCGAACTTTCATTGCAATTAAATAACGTATTCCACGCGAACAATTAAAACAAACAACAAAATGGTTTTAGAATTAACAAAGCTAATTCCGGGCGACCGGTCTGCATTCGACTTTTATGATTTATCCCCTTAAAAGCGCTCGGTGGAACCGTGCGGAGGTAAGCCGGAATATCTGGAACGGAATAGATACCGGTTCAAACCGTTGAAATTAAATACTTTATTAATTTCTTGCGAAATATTGATCATATTTCGTTATCATTTTAGTGTAGGCAGTTACTGTGTGCGCGCGAGTTGATGTACATCGGGCACGAGTAGCAATTATTGAAGGCACGATACATCGCCATCTCACTCGGTTGAGGATTGAGCGAGTGAGATGACGATGTATAATCCATTCAAATTAGAAGGTCATTCCCAATGGACATGAACTCGCGCGCGCTCTTTATATATGTTTTCTTTCACTTATCCCCTTAAATTATAATTAATTATGTCCTGTAAGCAGGTATTAGGTATTTCATTTTAAATTAGGTCAGTAAAGTTGACAAATTTTTTGATACACGATAATTTTTTACTATTTACAAAACCATCAACAAAATAAAAGCCCGTATCATTTAATTAGTTTTCCGAAATGTACCGGTTTTACCGGTCACTGCCGGCACTGGCCGCAGGTATTCGTACATCGTAAGCGAAGGGGATATTGGCACGCGGGGCGTAAAATAAGTCTCAGGTGTAGTTGATGGCTTTTATACGCCAAAACTGATAAAATATGCTCAATACAGAAACCCCACCGTTACCGGTAGTTTCCCTTGGCGAAATTACGTAATTCACCGGTACCACAATTAGGCGCCTATTGTCGGACGGGTTAATATTAGAAATGAATAATAAATATTATTAGTAACTATTGAAATAGAAACTAATATTATCAGTTTCCAATTTAAATAGAAATGTCAATACCAAATGTTCATCAGTAGGAGAGAGATGCACGAACAGACCAACGTTTTGCGGGTCTCCAAAATGCCTACTATCGCTACAAACTGGATTTTTTCTTTTACTCGATAACGTAAGATAACCTATGACGCCGTCACAGTCTATAGGGGCAGATAATTTTTACATCCGTAAACACGAAAACGGGAAGAAGCATTTTCTGTTGCGAATTTTCAACACTGCGATCTCCAAACCGCCTGTCAAGCGCGTAGACTAAAGTGGAAGAGATTCAAGTTCAGCAGTGGACTGTTATGGGCTGCCGGGGCCCTATTTTTGAACCACTTGCCAGAGTCGAATTTTTTATTTTTGGCATGAAAAATTCAATATTTTTAAATCACGTTGGCAACACCGAAGGGCAGTGGTTTAAAAATAATGAAAATCAGCGTCATCAATCAAAGTATTTAATTAATCAGGACCCCTGGTGTAGGTAGGTGTAGGTGTAGGTTGGTAGGCGCAAATTGAAATTATCATAACTCAATTTGTTAAAACGCGTTGAACGACAAAACGTAATGAACGCTATAAGTTGGAGTTTTTCAGTACACCTTTAAACATAACATACCAAATCCACTTGAAGTTCCGCAATACACAAACAAAGTTTAGACCATATACTTAACTACATTGATACAGTCATCCAAATTCGGTTCGGGCGTGACCTGAACTCCAATAGGGGTCCAGTGGTTCCCT
This sequence comes from Blastobasis adustella, assembly GCA_907269095.1. NCBI lineage: Eukaryota > Metazoa > Arthropoda > Insecta > Lepidoptera > Blastobasidae > Blastobasis > Blastobasis adustella. The sequence goes on along the minus strand of OU026123.1, from coordinate 8,454,338 downwards.
ACTTAATTTGTACCGCAAATAAGCCCCCAAGAAGATCTATCTAATTATCGTTGTACCGAACTTGAAATTGCCGACTATCAGTGGAATTCCGATTATTGCAATGTGCATTGAAACGAAGAAACATTTCAAAGTGAACGGGAATTAATTATTATATTCACGATCCAATATTTTTCATTCACGAATGTTTATTTTTTTGCAGCCTTAGCGAAAGCCAGCGGAATTTTATATAGCTCGGTACTAAGGGGATCGTTTTAATACAGCTCCCGGTTCAGTCTGATCCGGTTTAAGCCGGTTGAATCCCGTTTCCTAGCTAAATAATAAGACTAGACAACGCGGAACATGAGAACTGGCGTACCTACGTACCTCTCCCTTAATCTAGCATTTAGCTATTTTCCACTAAATTTGAAATGAAAGTACTCTTTAAGCTGGTATATTTTAGTGTAGGTGAAGCTAGTAGGCACCCTTTTGTGCATGTAACATGAAAAAGCTAAAAGTGGTTTAGAATTACGTATTCAACGAATAGAAAAATTAACAAACTGTGGGATCGTTCAAGAGGAAATATACCTCTTCAGAGGCAGGCCCCTGTTGCTGATGTCCATAGGCAACGGTGACCACTTTCCACCAGGTAGCCCGCTTGCCTGTCTGCCGTATAACATAAAAAAAACTGTAACCGACTTCACCACATCCGCTACACAAAAGTCGTAATCAGACTTGAAAATCGTATTCCAAAGGTCAAAGAGCGTTCTGTGAATTTATTTGTGACCCTTCGATTACAAATTTGATGACGCCACGAGCTCTATTGACATTTGGGGTGCTCATAGGAATTCTGCAGACTCGTGATCTAAATGTTGATAGCCGGATTACGGCGCCCCTGTCCGATCAAACTTAGCTTCGGAGCCCTCTCTGATGGCTTCTAATTAAGGCATGCCTAATGGAAAGACACGCAGTTACGTAATTCAGTGGCACCCGCAAGATTCCATTAGCGCGAACTATTAGGTATGCATAAATATAACCGCTCACATCTCTCTCTCAGCGCGGTCATACAGAATAAGTAACACGTTTATCGAATTTTCGTCGAAATGAACAACGATATTGCGAAACAAACTAAATAGCTAGTATCCTTGAATACCCAAGGGAGTTATCCTTATTATTTCACCCCAGCTGCTAATTGTTGTCGGTAATACCAATTTAATAACAAAGCATCGTTGAGACTGCACGGTGAGATTAATCAGCGCAGATTGTTCTTAAGGCGGTCCTGTCTAACATTATTGCATCTCAGGGCAAGAACTCTGTGTTTTCTCGTCTTAATTAAAGGAAAGATTCTGCGACCCTCCACCAAGCGTTTGCTTGAAATTACTTAATGTCGATTCAAGTTAATTAACTTCAGTTATTTTAATCGAGAACTACAGTAATTGAAACCCGACGAGCGTACCGTATCTTCGCTTTAATTTGTTTTTCGTATAGACATCGACTGTAGGCTCTATACGTATGTGTGTGCGACTATTTATGGCAGAGAGGGCGATGTTAAAAGCGATATTTCCTCATCGTGATGTATGGGGATCTTGCCTGCGAGCTGTAATGAGAAATTCCGATGTCACTGCTTTTTGTATGACGGGCCGAGCGGCACTTTTGAACGCGCATTTATATAAATTTATGTACACGTCACGGTTAGCTATGAGAAACAGGCTTCATGCGTCAATAATGTATCCGAACACAGAACAAGGCACATCATTACGATGCTCATGAACAAAATAACCCTAACCCAACGGAGATTCTCAAGATTTCTCCGAATTTAATACCTCTGATATGGTGTACGCTGTGTTTCAAAACTTCATTTCAATTTTGTCCTTATTACCTACGGGCAAGAAAGCTTTTCGCATCACAATACGTCGTAGTGGTAAAGTTATTTCCCTTGAAAGGGCTCAATTTTGTGTGAGACGATAACATTTTCATGATTATACGCCGGATATTTTTCTTTTACATATTATAAACTTTCCATCTACTTTTATAGAACATTGTATACATATTATTTTTAAAAGAGTGATGTTGTTATGTAGGTACATTTTATGCGTGTTTACAATGTGTTTCTGAAGGAGCATTTCAATAAAGTTACACTCATAAAAATTACTTACGATCATCATTTAAGTTTTTTATGACATTAACAACAATTATCAACTTAATCACGACCCTAATATGCTATCTTTGATAATTAAAAATAAGCATTGTTTTATGAAAAACTAATTTCGACTTCCTCGAACATTTCGTGTCACTTCTGGGCGCGATAATCCTTCCTTAAGACTTAAGACTAACGTCGAGCCTAAGTAATGAAAACGAAGCTTTTTAAAAGCCTTTTTGTAACCGTAGCAAATTGCCATGACTGCCGGGCCGTTATTACTTCTTTATTTAATTAAATCGGTGGCGATTTTTGCCCGGGCCTAATGTTACGCAAAACCTTTGTAATTTCACCCCGAACCGACATGCAAGGGGGCGTATACAGCTACAGCGGTGAAAAGGTTGCGTGACAACTAAGGCCGGCGTAGAACACCGGCGATCGCCTAATTCTTACTTTTTCAGAATAATTAGCATTACGCCACGTGGCGCCACGAAGTGACCTCGTTGAATACATTTGTTGAGTTACAGTTTCTTTATAAAAATGTAAAAGTACTAGGACATAGACATAGACGGGCGCGACACAACAAAGAACTGTGTCAAAATATAATCGTCAGATTTAGGTCTCTTCAGATTAGAGATAGCCTACTCAGTGCGGCGCGCAGGAGACGCGGTTTGTCTACAAATGATATCGACGTCTCCGGTGAGCCAGCACCAATTTATATAAATGAACATCTTACATCCTATAATAAGTCTCTATTAAAGGCAACTAGGGATAAGTGTAAAGACTTGGGGTTTCAAAATACATGGACACGAAATGCAAAAATATACGTACGACTACACAGCAAGGCCCCCGCTGTTCGCATTTTCAATTTAGAACAGCTGAACAAATTAGAGTAGGCCAATGGCCTGATGTTTTGTTTTTATTCTTGCAGTTTTTATTGTTTTTTCATTCAACTTTTATCTTATTTTTTAATACATGGTATGCACACTCACGACGCACAGAACACACACATTCACTTCACATCATTAATTCCGCTTTAGTAGGATTTTCATATAATTTAGAAATGGCAGTCTGCCGCGAATGTTGCTTGAGATACTACAGTAATATTATTTTCAATTATGATGTATTTTAATTTTTATCTTCAGAACTCGCGCAGCATTCGTGGCAAACTAGCCGAATTTTCTAAAGGGCTTTTACTTCACGATTACCATATCGTAGCTATATGCGAAACTTGGCTATTGGATGGGATATGTAATTCTGAATTGACCGACGGGCGATACGATGTCCATCGTTGCGACAGGGTGACGGAGCGGGGGCTGGTGCGGCGCGGCGGCGGCGCGCGCGCGGTCGGCGGCGGCGTCATGCTGCTGACGCGCCGCGAGCTAAGGGCTCGCGCTCTAGCGCTGTCGCCGGGCACCCCTTATGAGTTGGTCCACGTAGTGCTGCCAGCAAGCGCTATTTGTGCGTTGCGGGACTTGCATGTCGTCTGCGTCTACTTGCCCGGCTCGGGGCCATCTCATGATACACAAGTTGAGCACCTTGCCTTTTACTTGACAGAATTTATTAATTGCAGCCCAGGGGCAGATTATCTCATTGTCGGGGACTTTAATTTTCCTGATATTGACTGGAAATGTGATAGTGATGGGTTGTCAATGCTACCTTTTAGCGTAACTAATGGATCTCAGCGCAATTTTCTGGACGTAATTTCAAGTTTTGGCCTAGAACAGTATAACAGCGTTTCTAACGACAATAATCGTTACCTAGACCTAGTTTTTTGCACTTTGGAGGTGACATCAACGAGATGTTCCTTACCAATTACTCGAGAGGATATGCCTCACCACCCGGCTATTGATTTGGAAATACCTAATTTAATTATGAAAAACATGCTAAATAATCCTAAACGCAAGATTTACAACTTCAAAAAAGGTGATTATGAGGTGATTAGATCTCGTTTAAACTCCATTGATTGGCCAGCTAAGTTTAAAAAAGCAGACGTTGACGACATGTTGTCGTGTTTTTATTCCGAGTTGCAAAATATTGTTGATGATGAAGTTCCCTCGTTTCTGAGTGATGGTAGTAGTTATCCTATATGGTATTCAAGACCTCTCATTAGAATTATAAAAGAAAAATCAAAATTCCATAGGTTATGGAAACGGTTTGGTAATCCATTGGATTATGACTCTTTTGCCTTGCTAAGACAACGGCAAAAAAAGATACAAGATGAGTGCTGGAGGAACTATATGGACAGTTGTGAAAACGCCATAGCAACAAATCCAAAACATTTCTGGTCATACACTAACTCGTTGCGTAAGGATCGTGGAGTCCCGGCCCAAGTATCGTATGGCAGCCATCTGGCCACCAGTGGTCCCGAAATTTGCAATGCATTTATGGATTATTTCCAATCGGTGTACTCGCAGTCCCAGCCGTGTCAACAGGGCGACTTTGAATCTAACTCTTCCAACCATATTCATGTATTGAGTACGATTAATATTACTGAGGCATTGGTGGCCAAACATTTGAAAAACTTAGATTGTAATAAAGGGGCTGGAAGTGACGGGATTCCTTCTATTTTTGCGAAATTATGTGCCGAGGAGCTAGCAATTCCTTTATCAATAATTTTTACACATTCTATGCGGAATAAAATGTTTCCCAAAGAATGGAAGGTAGCTTATATCACACCTGTTCACAAGAATGGATGTAAACAGAATGTTGAAAACTACAGGCCGGTCTCCATTTTATCTGTTTTTGGTAAGGTTTTCGAGTCAATTGTTTATGACCAATTGTATCCTGTTGCTGCGGCTTATATTCCAGACTCGCAGCATGGATTTATGCGCAGAAGATCGACTGTTACTAACTTGGCCGTGTTCACCGATTGCGTTGTTCGCCATATGGATGCGGGGTGCCAGGTTGACGTTGTGTACACCGACTACTCAAAATGTTTTGATCGGATTGATCACGGCATTTTAATATCAAAATTGATTAGTATCGGTGTGCACGGCGACCTCCTACGGTGGCTCACTTCTTACATCGAGAGTCGGTCACAGGCTGTAAGAGTAGGGGTATATAAGTCTAACTTTAAACTAATACCGTCGGGAGTACCACAGGGTTCCCATTTGGGACCCTTGCTATTTAACATTTACCTGCATGACATAGTTGCATGTTTCCTACACTCGAACTGTTTATTGTATGCGGATGATAAGAAAATTTTCTTGCCCGTTCGTAATGTGGCTGACTGTGACAAACTCCAGGGAGACCTTGATAGGCTCTCTGTATATTGTGTTAAAAATCGGCTAGAGTTAAATATAAAGAAATGCGAAACTATCACATTTACTAGGCAACGTAACTTTATATCTAATGAATATGTACTTAATGAGATTGTTATCCCCAGAGTTAACCTAGTCCGTGATTTGGGAGTAATGTTGGACTGCAAATTATTGTACACTTCTCATTTTGACTATATTACTAATAGAGCTTTCAAAATGCTGGGGTTCCTGCATAGAAGTGGAAGTGCATTCCGGAAGGCGCATTCTTTAAAAACTCTGTATTTTGCTTATGTTCGAAGCTTAATGGAGTATGCCTCCCCGATCTGGTCTCCCACTTACGTGACCCATGTCGCTCAACTGGAATCGGTGCAGCGTTGTTTTACACGCCGCTTGAATAACCGTTTTGGAAAACAAGGAAGCTATGCAGAAAGACTTTCTAACTTTAATATGCTTTCCCTCGAGAATAGACGTTTAATTGGCGACATGAAGCTACTATTTGATATAATAAACGCCATGGTGGACTGTCCTGGGCTAATAGAGCGTGTCGGTTTATGTGCTTTTTCTACTCGCACTAGGCACATGCGCTGCCTTTACGCTGGTTCCGCTCGCTCCAACTATGCGAGACATTCCGTGTTGCATCGAATTATTCAAACATATGAGGATCGGTTCGAGAAAGCTGATATATTCTTCATGTCACGTAACAGATTCATCAGTTTTGTTATTGACAACTTGCCCTTGTTTGATACTGAAGCTTAATAGAGCGGATTAACATACACCACACACGTCACTATTACGCACATACACACACACACATATATATACACATATATACACACACAATACCCTAATTTCCTCATATATACATTTATAGTGCATGCATACCAATAGATTCATGAAATAATATTTTTAATCATTTCTACTTGTTATAATCACGGTATAATTTGAAATGTAATATGTCAAACTTGGTAATTGGCTGTATAAGTTTGTATTTGTAATAATATACATCTTGATGTAATAGCTGTTAAGTTTGCAATAAATAAATAAATAAAATAAAAAATATCTGGTATCTGGTATCGAGTGGTAGATAATGGTAATTTAGCTTTACGTTAGCCATTGTACTATTTGCCCTGCTTGGACCAATATCTTAAATACGTTTAGGAATAAGGTTAAACTTTTTTGTATTAAGTGTTTTGTTTAGGTATCAGCTTCAATGCGTTTAATAATTTGGTGCAAGCCTACCCTTAGTGCAAGAATTATAAAACAAAATAAATTTACGACCAGTAGTGTTTGCGAACTGCAAGTCAGTAATTAATCGTCTCAAATGTTTCTTAATATAGGTACTTATAAGGAGGCTCAGTGTAGCACACCGCACTGTGCATTTAGCTAAATGCACACTGCAAACATAGCTATGTTTGCCAAAATTAAACACGAAAAGTCGCGCTTTCATTTTAAATGGTTACGTATGAAAGGGGAAAGAAACCACGGGAAAATTGACAATTCTGATAATGTCAGTGTCGTACGCCATCCCCGTTGGACAGATAGCGTAGCTTTTTCCAGGCTGACAATAAAGAGCAAATTCAAGATTTAGCGGGAAAATCCGGTACGTGCCATTTAGCGAGATCAATCATGCGCACAAATTTACTCTCGCGAAACTCGGCGGTAAATGTAGCGAGGCAAATCACTTTGTACACTGTATGGTGTTCTAAAATATACTACCTCCGGGAGGAGGTTAAAATGGGATGGAATTTATTTTCATAAATTCTAAATCTTAAGTTTTGCTTTTTAAAATGTAGGAATTTTGTGATAAAATATTTTTTCCACAGCCGGAGCGTCGGTGGTCTAGTGGTAAAGGTATCGGACTCGCAAGCGAGAGGTTCCGGGTTCGAATCCTACTGCCGCCATGTATCAATGACTCTTTTCTGAGTTATGTAGTTGAACACTCACGGATGCTCTTACAGTGAGGGAAAATATCGTAATATAACCTGCACATTCAGGCGACTGAATGTGTAACCATGATCCAATCTGGTCCGGTTCCCCTGTTAACAGATCCATAGAGCAGATGGCAGTCGCTCCACTGTAATTAGCTGATCTGTCATATCCTGGACCATGCTCAAAGCGCACCCCGGGTCCTCTAGCGCGACAGCACAGGGATATTAACACAAAGATTTTTTATTTATTGCACCGCCGACACAAAATTCTTAAAGGTAAGGTCATCATCATCATAATTTTGGCGTTATGTCCCGGTTGTGCTCCCACGCGACATGCGAGGGCCCAGGGTCCGCCTAATATCCTATAGGTAAGATTGCTCAATGATAATCTTACTTGAATTCTACTGTGTAGGCACACTGTGAATAAAAAGAAAATTTGAATTGTAAAAGTATTTCCCGTTAACGATGTAGCTAATGTAAAGTTAGATAAAAGTCCCCACGAGATGATTGTTTAACTTGAAACGCTGATTTTTCACTAAAATAAACGAGCAAAGACCGCGTTTATACGTTTCTTTCGCTAGCGCAAAGGTACGGGAATTACCCTGTCTTTGTAATGCTAATTTTAAAACCAAGGAATTCATTTTTTATTCATAAGTTTTTCTGCTCCGAAGCCCACAGCCAGAGCAGCCAAGTATTTTGCGATGAGTTTTAAAAGGCTGAAGTTGTTCGTACTACTGCTATGTGCTTATTTTTTGACTCCTCTGTTTTTAGTTTGCTTAGATACGTCACTCGAACTTAAATTAACAGATATATTTTAAGTGATTATTATTTTCTCACACAAACCTTCGGTCTACGTTATGTTATTAAAAAAGTTAAATTATGCCCGTATATGTTGCTAGGGTGACTTGTATCTACCAAAGTACATGTAAAAAATTTAATTTGAATGTTTAACTTAAACAATATAAGAATTTTAATATATATATACAACATATTACAACCCGTATTATGAGTACTTGGAGCGTCGGTGGCCGAGCGGCTACAGTATACGACTCGTAAGCCAGAGGTCCCGGGTTCGAATCCCGCTCCGGCCATGTACCAATGACTGTTTTCTGAATTATGTACATTAGTTTAATACTAACTGATGCTGTTACGGTGAGGGAAAACATCGTGATGAAACCTGCACGTTCAAGCGATTGAATGTGTAACCATGATCCAATCTGGTCAGCCTCCCCTGGTAGCATGGTCACGGAGGTCAGATGGCAGTCGCTAAACTTAATTGATCTGCCAAATCCTGGATCATGGTCAAGTCGGACCCCGGGCCCTCGTGAAAGCACAAAATCGGGACATTAAAAAACTACCTACTACCTACTTGAAAAAATTCACAAATTTGCAACTAGTAGTTAATGTATTAGGGGAAGGTCGTAATGTCGGACAATATCGATAACATTTCTATTTCACTGCATAAGCGTCATCTATGAACGTCCAAAACATGTCATTGTAGACATCTTACTTTGTTACCGAAAGCACATAACAAATGAAGTTCTAACTGCAAAATTATCAAAATGACACATTCATGTCTCCAATTTCGAGATATATTTGTTAAAACTAAAATGTGTCCGATACTATACAACCTTCCCGTACTAGGTTAAATGTACAATGTTACAACCGCAAACACAGTTATCTAGGTTGAAGCTTACGGTTGGGGCTTAGTACCTACATACCTTGCAAAGCAGCGCTACAACTCCTCGCAGGATATATTATAGCGTCCCGAACTGAGAAAAGACCCTTCCATGAGAGAGAATTACAAATAGATACTGATCTCATTCAGGAGCGGGTTTTCATTGCGAAGAGCCAATATTCGATACTTCTCCGAATGGCACACTTTTACATTTGGACTGCTCCTCATTGATGATTCAACCCTTGCGCGGTCGAACAAACTGGATTAGTCCGGGACATGTTCGCTCGCAGGGGAAATAAATTGATTTTTTTTTTGTATTTTGTTGTGTTCCCAACTCGCGTCCGCAATAACGGGCCACAATGAAAAATAATAACACACGCAAGATTGGACGGGCGGAACGTTTGATGTGGACGCGTTGTTGCGCAAGTGTCGATCATTGTAGAGGTGCCTTACATTATGTACCTACTACGAACGCTGCAACGGATCATTTTACAGATCAAACCACTTTTACCTACCCTACCATACCCTATCGCTACTCCTACCCGTACCCTATCCTAAATCTACTTACCCTACAAACCTTGTCCTGATAATTACAAACCCAACAAAACAGACTAGTTATATATCTGCATCTGTTCTGAAATTATGCGCGAACATGTATAGGATATCAATTTATTTTATTTAAAATATAGCCAATGTAGCTCTCTATATGTGAAGAATTCCAATCTGTTAAGTAGTTTTTGAGTTTATCCTTACAAACAAACATACTAACTGACAAACAATAAAATCTTTTCTCAATATAATATTAGTATAGACTGTTTATCTTTCTCCCGCCACCAACAAAAGTCATTGTAACGAATACTGTCTTCGTCAATTGATTTTACTTAACTACACATAAAAGTACACATACAGCTATAGCGCTCAATTCAATGGACGTTTTTTGAAAGTTCGATTGAAATGTAGCCTAGAGGGAGCTGTACCAGTTCAAGAATATAAATTTCCCAAGTGAACCACGTATTTTCATTGTAATTGAATGATAATGTAATATTTTACACATATACTATGCGCTAGAGACCCATTCTATATGAGTTTAAGAATCTCCGAACCCTCATGCGCAAAACACTGTCCGACCTTCTCATATGAGGATGACCACAACCCGTTCTGTTTTTACACTGACTATGAAAAATCCATCACAACTTTTTCATGTCGTTAGCGAATTTGGGCTCGGTAAAAAAATTGTCTGCCGACGGTACAACACATGCGGCATATTGATTGAAGTTTCTTTTGAGAGTTTGTTTTGTGGTCTGTACAGATAAAAAGTTTTCCGCAAAATCGAATAAAGAACATAAACAAAGAGCTTAGAAGATATTCTGATTATAGAAGATACCAAACCAATCCTCTATTATAGGGAGAGAACAAACAGGATATAAATAAGCGCCCAAATACAAAACTAAACAAAGAGACCTTCATTTTCTATGTTCAAATACAATTCAATTTTCTAGGAGGGCTTTCTTGTTAGTTCGCGGACTCATAAGTGCATATTTGCTCAAGGGATAGAAAATCCTTGTCTGAGGAAATTGTGTTGATCGGATTGGATGACGGCGCTGAGTCGTGTTTGGTGGCTCGCAAGACTTTACTGGCGCAAATGCGCAACGCGCAAACGGATTTTAATTTGCGCAACTGATTTTGGAATCAAAATAAAAGGGGTAGTTATAGCAACTGCACATCTAGCGTGCAAAGTTTTTAATTTGTGTTCTATGACTTTTACGTTTATTTTAGAATTTGGTGTAGGTAGAAGAATTGAGCAATTAACGAACTAGAGTTTATTGACAAACTGGGAAATGGACGAACGAAGACGGACTAGATGAACGGGGAATTGGACGAATGGGTCCGAATTTCTATTTACGTTGTAAGAAATTTCTCTATGTTGGTGTATTGCATTAAAAACATTATACTGTGCCGCAGGTCAGGTGTCACTACACTACTGACTAAATAAACTAGTCAGTGGAAGCGCAGCAATTTCTGAGTATCCACACACAAAGACTGCCACACATAAACCTGCAAACGGAGCTGATTAGAAATGAAAGCTTGTGCCAACAAAGGACTAGTGATCACCGCTATTTACGCGCGATAGCCGCCAGGCATCAGTTACGTTCAGACAGCTAGTCATTTCGCATGAAATTATGACGACCATTACCCATTCAACCATTCATATTACGGCTCACTTCTATTCCAGCTTAGTTCGAGCTTCATAGCCAATTTCGAAGCTGTGAATTATCGGCTGATTAATGCGTTGTCGAATACACCTGAGATCGGTAAATTTCACGATTCGAATTGACGAATCCATCGCAAATGTACTCAATATGTACGCTGTAAATGTACTCTTTTGTGAGAGAGTATGTCAGATCGTATGCAGTGCGTAAACAGAAAATGTTGTCCATTTACGCACTAGACATCCGGGTTCTGGATGAGATTTCCATAATGTGTAAAGCTAAAATTGTATTTCGGTTAAAAAAAAATTAATTTATTTTGATAGTGTTATGCCACATACATATACGGCACCTTTAACGAGTAAATTGCGTTTTAAAATAAAATAAACATTATTATTTTGATAGTTTGTAGATAGGTTTTATTTCGTACTAGTGGTCTCGGCGCGACTTCATTCGCGTACACCTATTTTACCCCTACCTACCCGGTTTTCTTGATTATAAATCTTCCCCTTGAATAACTTTATCTATTGTTGAAACTCGCATTAAAATTCGTTGCGTAGTTTAAAAGATCTAAGCGTACATAGATACATAGGAACAGAGGGCGGGAGGCGACTTTGTTTTAAACTATGTATAGATTTAGACGAAGTGTTTCGCATGGACCAATGAACTAAATTGTGTTTCGTAAGTAGGAGGCGCGCCGCGTTGGGAACTCGAGCTTAAACTTTACGGACTCTGAATTCTGAAACGTTACTCTGAGGTCTCACAGTGCGCGCGTGCGCACAGTTCCAACTGTCAATACTTGAGAGACGCTCGGCACTATGCGTCCGTTAAAATAAACAAAACAGACCAATCACAGAGCCGTATTGAATGCTACTTACCTAATATTAGATAGGATTACAGATTTGTTATCTCGGATTTGGAAGGATGCCGTGCTCTTAGTAATATTATAAAAGGGATATAGTCAGTGTGTTTGCTCTCCCTTCACGGCGAAATGGAGCATCCCGTTGGCCTGATTTTTGACACAGATATAGTTCAAAGGGCGGAAAAGGATTTATGAGGGCTGGGGTTATCCTCTATATAAATATCATAACTTTTGCTGTGATTTCGTCCAAGCAGACTACTAAAAATGTAAATCTGTTGATTCGTGGTGGCGTGGACTAATATACTTTTTATATTATATTGCATTTAAACCAATTAAACTCATTGTCTGAGTGTTATGATACATCGTTATCCATATCAATCAATCGCTCATTGTAACTTAGAAGAACATAATATGTGAAATTTATCTGGAGAGTTGTAAGGATAATGTAAGGATAGGAGTTGTAAGGAATAACGCCCATTAGAAATAAAAATAGAAATAGAAATAGAAATTGAAATATTTATTTGCCTATAAATTAACAGAATTGTATAAATGTTTTTAAAATAAAAGCTTCTAATAGACAAAAAGGTCCATGACTCAGCGTTTGGGTGAAGGTGGAACCCACACCCGCTGGTATTCTGTCATGGCCAGACTTAAGACTAAAAAACTAAAAAATTAAAACTAAAAAACTAAAATTAACATTATTAAGTATAAATATACATACATACACATCATCATCATCATCATCATCCATGTATGTATGTATATGTGTACTATACACAATTATACTCGTACAATTAACATATTAAAATACACTTTAAGTATAAAACTATTATTATAAGATACAGATAGACAGATAGACATGTTGTTGTGTTGATATTGTTATTCTGGATACATTATTCACAATTGTCATCTGTTCAACTTTAATGTCTATTTGGCTTTTGAATATAAGTCATCTCTTTAATGCCCGTCCTCGATTTTATCATAATAGTACAGTATGTACGCAGACATATTGATCAATTTTAAATTAAGCCTAGAATAGTTCGACTAAATTTCGTTACACAAAAATGATAGCAACTCGGAATCCGGTCGAAAGTGGTCGTATTTGAGTTCCACCCTGGGCCCTTACGAATAGGTAAATAGGGCCAACTTTCCAGAAATAACTGACGGGTTGTTACACAGAGTTGGTGGATTGTTAGTAGACAATCCGTCAACAGCAGTCGCACATGGCTGGAAGACGTATCGTGTTACTTATTTGAGCCGCGGTCACTCGCTGCCCGCGCCTAAATTGATTTAGGTCAAGCGGGCAACGGGTTAAATTTGCTGTACACTTCTGTTTCAAAACACGCGTTGACCCTGCAGGTACCTGGAGTTGGACAATGGACATGTTGACTCTGTCCCTGCCTGCCCCTGCTGGTAGACTAAAGCGGGAGTTTTATGTTGCTAGCTTTTGCTTGTGTAAATGTTCGTGCTGGAACCATATTGGTTTTTCGGACAAATAATATTATTGTTTATATTATGCTGTGACACTTTGCGTTAAAGTGACGAACACCCATCCAAGTATATATCCTTGCAATCTTTCGCATTTAGAGTTTTAGTGAGTACTTAAAATTAAAAAAGAAATTTATGGTAGTTTACTTTATTTGACTTACTGACTTTATATAGCGCACTTATTATAGAAGTTAATGCGTACGGCCAAGGAATGGAACGCGTTATCTGCGAGTGTTTCTCCTGATCATTATAATCTAGACGCTTTCAAGGCTAAAGTGAATTGGCTGTCCCTAGACAGGCATACTCCATCATCGGCGGTATCGTCACTTACCACCAGGTGAGATGGCGGTCAAATGCCTGGCTAGTCTAATAATACAAAATTAAAAAAAATTACGAGCATAAACTAGTCAGCAATACCTGGTTATACGATCTTTACAACTCGTATTTACTATTGTAAGCTCCTTGCAACTCATACCAACCCCACCGACAACTCCACAAAAACTGCAGACAAACTAAAAGAGGGCCTCAGTTAATCCGGTACACATTAAACAAACCGTGCACTGCCCTAGGTGTCAGTTATGAATGTTACGTTATTATGCATGCAGTAATAAGGTGCAACAATGCTCGCAGCGAATGGTGGCCGGGGCTGGAGTATAATGTGAGACTCAGGAGCAGAAAGCCCATTTACCTTCTGTAGTGGCTTTGTGTACGAAGACTGGGGTTAAGCATCGCGACGCTCCAGACACAATGGCTCGGACCTTTTTTAAAATGCCCCTTTCATTCCTCGCTGGCAATTCCCGAAACAAAATGGGTTCGAGTTGATCAAATGTTTCCCGTATTGTTGGGAATGTTTTGGGACGAAATGAGTCGTCTTGGCGTGCGGCCGCGTCTTGATTTCCCTTCGCGGTTGGCCGGAGTGTCGGTTCTAGCGGACATCTTCGCTATTTGTTGTGTCTTACGTCGTTATCTATACTAATGTTATAAAGAGAACATATTTTATTGTTAAGTTGTTTGTAATGGATAACCTCATAAGCTAGAATTAGAAAAAGATAAAAAAAAATACCTATAGAAAGCTGTATTATTAGTGAATAATGAAGGCTATATAGTTTTTCACGAAATTCAATGTGATTCCGACGGAAACGTAGAAAGCAAACTTTGCGCAGACGAAGTCGCAGGTAAAAATAATATTATAAATGCGAAAGTTTGGAAGGATGGATGGATATATGTGTAGATATTTGTTACTCCTTTAACCAAAAAAATACTGAACATGAACAAAAAACTTTGTAAAAAACTCAAAACCCCGACTGCTATTAAAATACTGAAAATTTAAAAACAAGACCAAGCATATTTATTATTATTATTATTGATTAGTTAATTGATGATCAAATTACATAACATACATAAACTAGTTATGTAAGTAATACGAGTAAACTTCAACGTAATTTTAATGAAATTCCATGTTATAAGCTGCAACGTGGCTTCCGTAGCCAGGTAAGTAGAGGGAAAGGTAGCGAGCATACGATGCAGTTACAAAGTGTAAACGTGTAAGCCTGTACAGAACACCTCCGAAACTTCCCACCTCAGACTTATGTGAATAATTGGTGCAACACTTCTAACACACCGTAACAACGTAGATTAATAGCTTTAGAAATGTAGCCAATAATAAGAGGCATTTCGCGCAAAATTTATTTAGAGATAGCTTTTAAAAATTTCGTATATAAATACTTTTTTATGCTACGTAGTAACAACCGAGTAGACAGCCCACCTGATGGTAAGCAGTAAAAACATTTATTAAAAAAACAATTTTGTTAAGAAAGTCTAACATTAAAAACTAGCGATCTTACCATCGTCTGATGAACGTGATGATTGTCGTGAAAATTCAACTGTACATTATACCTAATTTATATGGGGCCCATAACTGTTTTTTCTTCAATTTTGCTAGGTATATATTTTTTATTCTTGCTAGAACAAAGCTCGCTGTAGATTAGAGTAAGCAAAACTTTATATAAATAAGCAATGGGGAGGATCAACATTTAACAAAAATTATTACTACGTATGCTTTATCATGTCTGAGTTTATTTATTTAAAAGACAATGGTAAATAGGAAAGCAATCAGTGGAATAAAAATACTTGATATTAACAATATTAACTTCTAAATATTAACAAGAAATAAATAATACCTATCACCAAATCACTGAAACAGCCCTCCCAAATAGCACCACGTGCAAAGGTACCCATATAGTACATCAACGTTATCTCCAGAAACCTTAAAAGCATTCTCTCCTAAAAGTCTATACAGAGCAAAGTAAGTAGAACATACAATAAAATCACTCTTTTCTAGAAAAATCGTTACTCTCCATGACTCGTTTAAACCCGTTTCTTCACCAAGAACAATATTTTCCAATTTAAGTGACAAAGTGCACTTAGGTCGGCTTGTCTGAAACCAAAACTTTACCATTAAACTACAAAGCAACTTGCAACCAAGAAAAGAAATCTGCTTTTTACCATTCTATTGGTCGTTCTACTTTCTTTGCTTTCGAGTGAAAGAGTTTTATGTGGGTAGAGCTATTATCTAACATGTTTTACTAATGATCGAGTTTTCATATCATCCCAAACAAAATTTTGTTTTTGTAGAATAAATATGAATGATATTTACTCATAAATATACTCATATCTAAAGAACATATTAACGATATTATGTTTAACATTTTAGTGACATCAACTGAAAATATATATACCAAAACAGTAGCTCACCTAGGCTAGGTTCTTTATATAGAACAAACGTCGCACGAACGAAGCGACACAATATTTAAGTCCGTAGGTATTCATATCTATTGTAGAACAGTGACAAAATTAAAAACTAGAGAATACGCTTGAATTTAGGTCATGCTGTCTAATTGCCTCTTGCAAAATTTTGAAATTCACTACACTCCCTACACTTCATCTTTGTCCTTATAGTGACAACACACCTGCGGTTCTGCATTTTTGTCGCCTGCAACCTAAATGCATAAATCGTAGATGTTGTGGGCGCCAGTTACCGCTCACCATCAGGTGGACTATTTGTCATTGCGTAGCATAAAATAAATAAGCATAAAGTACTACAATTGGACGCTACAATACAATTTATGACAGAATTGTAAGAATCCATTCATATTCAATTTATGACTTCGAAGAAAAACACTATAGTAACACACAAATAATGCATGTATCAAATGTTTATCGAAAACGAGACTTACTTAAACAATTTTAAATATTTTAGAATTTACTGGGGTCACCCACTTAGTAAGATAAAGTTAATTATACCTATCAGGTTGGTACTAATAATATGCTTGGACAATTGACACAGCGCCATCTAGCCTCAAAGTAAGCAATGCTTGTGTTATGGGTGACAGATCACCTTCTTCTTTCTGAAAGAGAGAGAAATTAAAATTCATCATTTCAATTTCTGCCCGGCTGGGAATCGAACCCGGACCTCTGCGTGGCAGACTGTTACCAACTAAACCACTTAGGTCGTCGAACTAATTCTACACTATTGAACACTGCACGGCCACAATCCGAATTGAAATCTCTATTGTGCTTGAACATATTCATATAATTTATCACAAAATCGATTGAGAACATTGAAATCAAAGCACAATCCCATTGCAATAAATCCACACAAGTTAAGTTTACTTCTGCTGCGAGCATATTTGGTTAGGTATTTATCAAACATTGGCGTGTGGAATGCTAATTTGGATCTTGCACGGCGGCATACGCCAAATGAAATTATTAATTCCGTTTGCCAAGGAGATAATTTCGCAGAATGGTTGCGTTGTTTGACTTTAATTAATTCGAGGCTTGTCACTGGTGAATGTAATTTCTAGCAACGCTGAAGCGTGTATATCGTCACTGTAATCGCCTAATGTTCATTTATCGTTGATGACGCGTGCGCGTGCGGCTGTGGTATGTAAGGAATACATATAGCCCTATTGTAAACTACAAGATGGATTCTACCGCGGGGTTTTTGTAATTGTATCAGCTGTTGTGGGTACCGGAAGATTTCATGAGAAAAGGGTAACGAAATATTTATTACTTAATAGTATAGTCGATATAATACCAAAAATGTGTGCCGCACCTCCCTAAAAATAATCCTGGTCGTACCCATGTCCTCCGTGATGACCAAACGGGCAAAGATAGGCAACAAACGTTTATGCTGGTTCTTTTATACAAAAACTTCATATGTAGACCAAGCACGAAAAGCATATAATGGCCCAAATACTATTTGTTACTACTTATAAGTTCTAAAAACACCGATGCAATCCCTGATCATAATCCAGGAAAATTATTCAGCATAGTTCTCGTACCTACCTCATAAATAGCAAATAAACATCCCTTGCGTATACTTTCGAATGTCGTCAAAAAGAACAGAAAACAAATGCACAGAATAAGTTCGATGCTTTTCAAGTCGTGAAAACCGATAGCTAGAATCCCAACGCACACGCCGACCCGAACGGAATCCGTACCATATTTCATGTTCTCCACGTTATGTGCTTTGTGAAAGAGAATACATTTTTCACTATCTTTAGAGCTTTCACACTAAATTCCCTTTGTTTGTTGCATTCCGATATTGCTCAGTTCCTTACTTTGATGCCTATGCAATTTTAGAAACGAAATTGTATTACCTATACTAATATTATATACCACTTGCATACACAATCTTCTTATTACCTGAAAATATATACCCATAATATTTCTCAGTTCCTTACTTTGATGCTTATGAAATTTCTGCAAACCAAATTGTATTACCTATACTAATGTTAAATACCACTCACATATTTTCGTTACCTGAAAATATACACATTCAGGTCAAGGATCATTCTGAGCCGCCGAAAGCCTATAATAAAAGTCAGTGCGCGAAATTGGAAAGCGCTTGGATGTGCCGAGAACGATTCCTCGTTCCAACACTTTGGCAACGATTCATTTGAGAAACTCATTTGCGAGCAGCCTCTGGAGTGCGATCCTCGTTTGCGTCGCTAGTCGAAGTTAGCATACGACGTAACTCCACGCCCGTAGTTGTGCAACCCGTACGCTTCATTACTTAATGCTCTGATCAGTTAGCTGTGTACGGAACACTGTCAGATTGTCAATGAACTACGCTATAGCCAGCTATATTTACGCGATGTGAGAAAATCGTGGCACCTGAGTGAAATACGAGCAACGTAAAGCTTCCCAGAGACGTGTAATATACTTCGGGAAAGTGTTTTACATTTCATATAAACATACTTTAGTTTACCGAGTGAAACAACCTCGGTAACTTTATGCACTTGCTTAACAACAAAAGGTTGTTAAGATCTACGCTCCGGCTGCATCGTGGAGAATGCTTGAGGTTTGGAGAGCGCTAGCAGCGGCGCAGTGACATCTCCCTCTTAGCGGCCCCAACTGACGAAGACGACTTCTCGTCATTTTAACAAAGGGTGAAATTGCCCGAGGAGCGGTGCGTTCCGCCCCCCCACCCTTCCCTGTACATTGACCGCAGTCGAGAGCTGCGCGCCTACACGCCACATCTGTCAAAGGGACCGCCGGCCGCCGTTTTAAACACTTTTTACATCAGAAATCCGTGCCGAAAGTCTGCGCGAAAATTTTCCCCTCTATGAATTTATGGAACAAATGTGAAAGTCGAAAGCTCCTCGCAATTACCGATTCAATTTAACGTATCGACACGTTTTAATGAAATTCAAAGTACCAATTGTTCGCTGGGAAGCAGTTAATTAACTGAACGATGTGATCGGAAAGTACCGAAATGTATTAATTAATTCATCGTCGAGGAGCGTCGAGGACGCGTCGCGGCGTCACCGCGGCTAATAAATATTCAGACGTTTATCCCGACGTTGACGTTTCATTTAAAGAGCGCCCGATGACGTAGTAATTTTTTTTGTAAACGTTAAGCAATATTAACGTCAACAAAAAGGCCTGAAGTGACCCAGCATTAAAGTCAGCTTATGACTGAGAGCGTGATAGATTGCCGCCGCCCGCCGACGCGCCCGTTTATTTTTTATTAAATGCCGCGGCATCTGGCTTCAATTGCGGTAACAGCTTTTTACGGTACCAACCGGCTTGATGTTTATGCGGGAATCTTCTTGTTTCGTAACATTTCATCTTTTATTGCCGCTCCTTTAATCTTACTTACGTTTTATATTCCGAGTTTGCATATAAATACTATAAAAAATCTTAATAAGTTCTTTCGTGGAATTTTTATGTCTAATGTTCGTGTATACTGGCGTTACTTATTTTTGGTTTGTATTATTGGAGACGTTTATTTTCTTGTGATTATCCGTTAGATGGTTGGCACAATTGTGTTTTAAATATCAGTAATTCTGCACATACTGACACATCAGGGACATTGAGATTGGATTATGTGCTACTATTGTAAACATGTATTATTTAGGTTTTATTAAATTATATTAACAACAAAAACCAACTTTCTGCATTTTTTTGTGAAAAGCATTATTTACATAAATCGATAGAAAATTTCAAGCTGCGTCGACTGGTAAATCCGTTTTCTGATACGCCGTGTAGTTTAGAAGAATAATTGAACATACGTCATGTAGGTAATTGTACTACATTTTTAATCAAACACGTGAAGTTGTCGCCGATTTCTTCACACAAAATTCTACTACCACACTCAAACATTTAAATCTTTTACCGCACTTTCAGAACTATTCGCCCAGCTAATTTAACCTCAACACCACCGAGACAAAGTTTCATTTCGCCAACCTAACTGCATTGAACGAAGGAAAAACTTAAAAACAGTGGCTGCAAGTTTGCCCGTGTCCATTGTTCAGCGGTGGGCGCAAATTCTTCCACTTAAGTTGGGCGCTTGACGAATGCGCTACCTCCAGGCAGCGTTCCGTTTTAGCCCCGGACCGTTGGCCGACATTGATAAGTGCCCATTGCGACAAGTCTCCATTTGGCCCCAAACGTGAGATAAAACCTACGGTCTTAATCTACATTCGAAGAAGTATTTATAGCGTGGCATTACGCTATTTCGGAGGGAAATGTGGTGTGTTAAGGGCAATTTATGTCATTCTTATATAGAATGACATAAATTGCCCTTAATTGTAAGCCTCCGTTACAACCTTAATCCATAGCTAAACTAGCGTATGAACATAAAATTCTGTATTCTATTTAATTATTTGAATTCTCGGAAAATATACTCCATAACCTATACTTTCTATCGAGTTCTGCAATATCAATATGAAGCTTTAAAAACGCCAAACCCGTGATAAGAATTGGGCAGACATAAACGTAAAAATATGTATAACGCAATTTTATGCGGACGAAAACGTGGGCATATCATATACCTACGACAATCTGATAACTCCCAGTTACAAGAAGGGATTTAAAAGAGATATTGCCAGCAATTTTACTTCAAATTTTTATTTACGTAAACATCCACGAACCTATTTAAAACCTAGTGAAGTAATGTTTAGCGTCGCGTTACCGACCGTACACCGAGTACCCATAACTTATCCAGCTCCCCGTTTGCCTACTTCCAGCAGGCACCTGGAACTAGCACATTTACTCGAGTCCACAAATCAGCCGCTGGCCAGAACTCCGTCACCGCTAAAGCGTATGCCTCCTAATCGAGTAAACGTTTCCAAACCAACGGTTCGGACACGTCGCGTAGCGCTACGGGCGTAGCACTTCATGTAGCACCGTAGACGCCTCTACGACATTCCTGCCGGCGCAATGTAAACATTTGTGGAGCAGGACTTTGATGTTGCGTTGAATAGTGTACTAGGGTTTAACTAGGATCGGGGGTGTTTTCGGGAATAAAATTGTGAAATACTTGAAGCTTGACTTGAAGCTTGAAGAATTACTATAAATATGATGTTATTTTGAATACCTTTGAGTAACTGGGAGTATAGTATTCCTGCGGGAACATAGATAATAAAATTGCATCAAAATCCGTTGAGTAGTTATCGGTAGTTGTCAACATTCATACTTATTGTAGTGACATTAGGATATTGACGAGAGCACAAACACGGGTAATGGAAGTAGAAGAATGGTGAAGTTATTTTACTGCTAATGCGTGATACAGAAAATTGCATGAAATTTTACATATTAATTTTAAGGACATTACTGTTGTCATGACTTCTATAAAGTTGGTATCTTACGCTGTGGAAAGTGATGATGTGAACGATGGTATGGTATGCTTACCTAGATATGTCTTAGGGAATAGATAAGCAGGTAGGCATACACTCCTTTGCCGTCAAAACGAAGCCTATCCTGCAAATAAGAGGAATATCAATGACAGTAGAAGTGGAAATCCAATAATATAATGTCTAGTCGAGTGCCTGGCTGGAGTTTCGAAAGGATCAAAGTATGCGACGAGAAAATGATAACGTCAATTTATTTTTGTACCATTTGTCTAAAGTGACTAAAGTGATAATTAATGTTATAGAATGCACTACGGACACCCATCGAACACGGCGCGCCTCTATATTGCCTTGTCAATAAATTGACCTGTCCCGAGAAAAGGTAATATCTCAGATTTTTCAATTTCTTTTATGTAATACGGCAGACACATGGTCAAAGTGGTCACCACCGCCTATGGACATCAGCAATACCAGAGGCGCTACCAATGCGTTGCCCACCTCCAATTAGACCTCTAATATACCTATTGAACGATCCCATATCATAGTCCGAAGGAAACTGTGGCTGGGAGCTCATTCCATATACGAATCGTCCGAGCGAGAAACGTTCTTTCGAATCTTCGCGGGGACACAACGTATTGGGGATGAGGACCCAGCCCACGGCGGGTGGCGCGATGGCGGAATTGTGCCGTGTGTACCAAATTAAACACTCAATACTCTATATCTCTACTCACTACGGACTCCCTTCGAACACGACATTCCCCTATATTGCCTTATCAATCAATTGACCTGCCCCGCCAAAAGGGAAAATGTATAATTTTTAAATTATTTAAAGCACGAAATGCAGTGTCGTAATACAAATTGTAGTACGAAATGTAGTTTCGTAATCCTCAAATTGGGGAAAACCCGTGCTATTTTAAAATCAATTAGGCGATCATGTTACGCCAATTACGATGGATACAAAGCCAAATTAATGTCGTCATTAAGTGATTAAACGCGTCCATAAAAACCGTTTTAACGTCCGTGTTTCGGGGCCATTTGTCCGGCTCATCGAATTCGCAGTAGTGCCGCGAATTACGTTTGTTTATTTAAAAATTGTATATATACAATGATAATGTATACAATGATAATAAATACAAGTTTTATAAATAACAAGTCTGTACCAAGTCTGTAAAGGTCCAGGGGCCCTATTATTGAATTTAAGGTTATTTTTAACCAAAATAAACGTTGGTGTTGACTAACATTGACAGCTGACTCTTCAATAGACAATAGTTTTGTTACCATAAAACTTATATAAAGAATGATAAAATACAACAAGCATTATAAATAACAAGTTTATAAAGGTGCATCCAGGGGCCCTAGTTTTGAAACGCTCGCACCTGCGCGAGTACTCCCCTTCTAATGCCTGTCTTTTCTATTAACTTACAAATATTTCAACTCAGTTGTGCGCGGGGCCCTATGTGTGGGTAAACCTTGTACATATACAGACACGTCACAATGACGCCACGCCATTGGCACGCCAAGTGGTTGCGTCACTGCCACATAAATGAAAGCTGTATATTTACAAGCGCACGCACACATAGCGCCGCGCGCACATCTGAGTTGAACTATCTATACCACGCGTGTTAAAGAGATTGCGCATGCGAGCGCTCGCCGCTAGTCGCACGGTTTTTAATTATGATTTTCGATATTTCAAATTCAATGTTATTATTCATGACACTGATTTTCAATATTTTCGAACCCGAATTTTCGGTGCTTCTAACGTAATTTTAAAAACAATGAAGATTTTATGTCGAAAATTAAAAAATGGGAACAGTTCGAATCAAGGCGAGCGGTTCGGTCATCGTTTGTCGCGATAATAGAGCCCCAGTACGGCTAGCACAATTAGCCCCCTGGAGTCTTTTTTCCTTCGCTTAATACTAAAATCAGTGTCTATGTCGCGCCCTTTCTTGCTTGTTTCGCGCGAAAACACAATTATGCTATCCGTGTAGATCTGTCGAATACGCCGCTTGCGATTTGAACGACTACCCTGTCAAATTCTGTACAACAGGGTAACATTTCGTAATTGGTAGTGAAATTATTAAGATGAGCTCACTCATACACTAAAGATTAAACACAATCGTGTGAGCTGATTCATAATTATTAAATGCAATTTAAGTACGTAAGAGAAATTAATTTAAAATTATGTTTAAACAGGTGCCGTCACGCATATTTTCATCTGATAATAGGTTTCTGAAACTATCAATGGGGCCACATTACAATTCGTGAGCGAACGAGTATTATTGGTTTTAATTTCAGTTTAAAATGGAACTGTTATTTGGTTATACTTAATATTCCTATATGAGCAGTAATATCTGAGTCCCCAATTGGTTTGAAATTATTAAAATTTCCACTTTGGTCGCCGCCGTCGCTCTGTCAGTGCGAACCGTTTGCGATAAACTTTTTTAATATTGCCGCCTGTTCACACGAGACAGTACTCGGCCAGAAGATTTTTATAAAACGCGTGGCAAGAAATGAAGCAAATTAGTATTAGCTTTCTTAAATTAGGGAAGTCATTTATAATGGTCGCTCGGGAAAAAGATAAAGTCGCAAGCAAAAGCTAGTTTAAAATAAAATATGTATATTTAAAAAATATATCGGCATTGTATAATATCGGGTTTATATACTGGGCTGGGACTAACCTAACCTAACCTGACACTAAGAACTGTGGTAAAAGTATGTTGGATTCTATTGTGAACGTGAGTTTGTCTGTTATTGGATTTACATTGAAGTGTTAAAAATCTTTCATGTAATATTTCAATGTAACAAAAAGTGTAAAATTTACACTTTTTGGTAATAACAGTTGGCAAATAAAATAAATAAATAAATAAAATAAACCTCAAGAGGTGCGAATACCTATGTACCATACCACCACCGTATCTACTTCCGCCGCCAAGCATGAATGCTTGCGTTATATTTCGGTTTAATTACAGGTGCGAAGCGTGTCAGATTGTGCTCAGTGACAACGCTCCTGCAGTTCTGCATTATTAGGTACATGTAACCTAAATAAACAGAGCCACAGACTTATCTAACACATTACCGCGTCGCTGTTGTTGAATTTTTTTTATGTATTTCGCCAGACAAACATGCAAGCGGGCCACCTGGTAGAAAGTGGTCACCGCCGCCTATGGACATCAGCAACACCAGGGGCGCTACCAATGCGTTGCCCGCTTCTAAGGACACCTCTAATATACCTCTTGAATAATCCCATGTCATAGTCCAAAGGAAATACTCTTCCACATCCGAATCGTACGAGCGCGAATGACTAATTCAAAATGGCCACATTTAGTTCCAGTTTGGAAACCAGGTCAGATAAGTGAGTTAGATACGGATCGGACAGGGTTTCTGGTACATATTTAGACTAGTACTGATGTAATACCAGTACCCACTAGATAGTTGACCGTTAATGCCCCCATGTAAACAGACCTCGCCTCGACTCAGCACCGGTTGCACGTAAATCTACCCTTACAGTGGTCCCGCAACTTTTTCAATTTAACAGGTAAGGATAAATCGTTCATTCTTTTTATTTGAACATAGAACTGATATAAACTCCCGAAAAGTTTAGAAGGCGGGGCGGGCGATATTGTTTGCTCCGTGTTAACTCCGAAAATCTTTTACCTACCTACCTCCAGAAGATTTAGACACTCGCGTAAGAAGGAAAAACTCTTACGCGCCCGTGATTTATGTATTGTGTTTTCTTTATTTGGCGCGTCAAAAGACTACGTTGTATTAAAACACACATGACAGAGAAAATGTGTCTTCGTAAGTGGATAATGTATGTTTTTTTGTTACTCCAGCTAAACTCGACATGCTTTTTTTTATATATTAACGTGACAAACAAGCATTTTTTTGAGGGATTAAGATTTATATAGAGATAAAAGATATAACAAAAGATAAAAGTTTCACATGGAATATGTCGGTACCTTGTTATACTGAAGTAACATAAGTCGTTGGTTAAGTGTAATTGCACGTAAAAATTCAATAATTACGTTTTTCCATCCGTCATTATTATAGTTTAGGAAAAAACCGTAGTAGCGAATGATATACCATCATCATCATCTTGGTTTGCTCTCGCGCACGAGGGCATAAGGTCTGCCTTGACCATGATCCAAGATTTTGACAGATCAGATAATTAAAGTGAAGCGAATGCCATCTAAACAGCGAATAGCTAGCGCTAGCTATAGAGCATTTTCTAAATTCTTTGTAATATCAGACTTTAACAAAAAGATGCTTAAGAGCCATCTGTAACCTGAAACGTAAGGATAGTTGTAGACAATTTATAAACAGTTAAAATTATTAACGATGATATCCCTCTATGTCTACGAAATTGTAAGATTTGTGCGAACCAATCTGGATCTTTTCCCGCAAGTTGAAAGCGCACGACGTCGAGACCAGCTCCATATTCATCCGTGCAAGACCGCTTTATTTTATAAGAGTGTTTTTGCGATGGCCCCTAAATTGTACAACGCGATCCCAAAAACTATACGCCAAGCTAAAAATTTCAATAAGTTTAAGAAACAACTGTACAGTTTTCTTGTTGAAGGGGTGTTTTACACAATTGTCGAGTTTCTTTTGGCGTGCAAGGAATACAAATAGAAAGTAAGAATGCGATTTAAGATATGTTTTATAAAATAGGCACTTGTGACATTCTATATTGTTATTGGATTTATATAGATATTTTTATATGCATATTAGCAATAATTTTTATTATTTTGACATTGTTGTAATTGTGGAAGTTGTTAATAATTTGAGGTTTATAATTTTTTTAAATAACTTTGACATTATATTTCCATTGACATTCAAATTATTATTGACATTATCTACTTTGACATTTTAAATTTATTATTGAAGAGGTCTTGCAATTTATTAATGATTATTTAAGACTAATTTTAATGTATTTGAAATTATTTAAATTCAAATTTTATTAACCACTCCACATTTGTATGCCGATAGCAGGTCACAGAGGACCCATTTACTAAAACTGTAACAACTGCTTAACCTGTGTACCACAAATAAAATAAATTGAATTGAATTGAATTGAATTAACTTATTTCTTTTTTTCACCTGTGACTTTTGCGAGTGATCTTATTAGGTAGGCACTTAATTGTAATTGGTATTCAAGTACGTTCTGCTATCTTGTTGTTGTTGGTTTTTAGTATTTCATTAAAAAAATTGAGTTTCGTTATGTAAATACTAGTGGGTAGAATTGTGTTTGTAATTGAGTATGTAAGTGTAATGTTGTTGTAAATTTTTATGCACTGCCTGCAATTTTTATTACCAGTTTTCGGGGTAGACTGGTAGATAAAGCTACAAAGCTCTTTGTACTATTTTGTGCATAAATAAATAAATAGAGGTAGCAGCGAAGGATTCAATCTTCATAAAGTCAAAGTCACATTTAAAACTTCTTTAGGTGGACATTCTACATCTCTTTCAATCTTCAAAAAATACACAAATATAGCACAACTTAGCTATAGTTACCACCACACTCCCATATTCCCCACTATCAGTTTAAAATGAGGCACCCCGATTTACGGCAGCGACTCAAATCGTGTCTGTCGCCGGCTATTAAGTTTACTTGCCAATTTGGTAGACATTGAAGTTTTTTAATGGTGAAGTTTCCATATCGATTAGAGTCTGCCTTGACCATGATCCAAGATTTTGGCGGAACAGATAATTACAGTGAAGGAAGTGCCATCTAAGCAGCGAATAGCTAGCGTTAGCTATAGAGCAGCAAGTGATTCAATCTTCATAAAGTCAAAGTCAAAATTTCTTTATTAAATAGGTAGGACATTAAATATCTCTTTCAATAGTCAAAAAATACACAAATAAAGCACAACTTCGCTATCTTTACCACCACACTCCCACTCCCACTTTCAGTTTAAAATGAGGCACCCCGATTTACGGGACTCAAATCGAGTCTGTCGCCGGCTATTCAGTTTACTTGCCAATTTGGTAGACATTGAAGTTTTTCAATGGCGAAGTTTCCATATCGATTAGAGCAGGCCCAGACGGTGCCGATGCCCTGGCACCTCAGTGGCAAAGCTTCGCTTCGCTTCGTCTTTTGTACCTGGGTCATTAAAACTTTTATCTGACTCCGTAGGTGCACTCGCGACAGGCATTGTGCTTAACGTGCGCTTCTAGAGTGCTAAATATAGCCCCAGGGGATCATGTTTAGATAGTGACACTCGAGCGACTCCAAGGTACGGGTGAATAAATCGTAATTTAAAGTTTAAGATTGCTTGTGTATTGATAAAAGAGTTTTACACGCTTTGATATTTAAGGACTAGTTATAACAAACGCTCGATTAGCGCGCAGGGCGCTGCTTATAAATAAATAAAATAAATTAAGACCGTTTATTACATCTATGTCGCACATGGCACAGTACATATGGGTACTTATCGAGAGCTCTTTAAAATTGTATGAAATTATAAGTAACGAATTTCATCATTTTTAATCAGGCTACAACGGCCCATAGTGATACATTATAATACATACCTATTTAACCCAAAGCACACGTCGCGGTTTATACAGAAGAGACATTTGTCGTCTTGCAATATCAAATTATACAGAAGAGGCGTACGTGTGCGACGCGGCGAGTGGTCAAAATTCTCCTTTCAACAAAAACGACAGTGCATTATAATTATAAGTTTTATTTTAGGTTTGAGGATTATCCGCCTCCGCCGCATCGCTTTTGCATAAAACCCGCCTTAGCTCGCTTTCCAATATGGCTGATCCAAGGAGGTTGTAATAAAATTTATTTCACAAATCAAATACAGAACCTTATGGTTCAAAACTTCAACAAAAAAGTTTATATCTTGTTGGTATGATTTTTCAAGCATTTTCCTGATAAGTCGAAATTCAGGGAAATAATCACTAAGCGGGAGCATAGTTTCTTTTGAACTGTTAATAATTAAACACTTCTATCTGCGTCTATGTGGCAAGCTTAAAGCGCGCGCACTGTAAACTATGACTCTTTTAGACCGTAAAACACTTCAGTTGGCGACGTCCGCATTGTCTCCTTAATGTGGATGATATAGAATACGTCTAGCTAAAGTTTTATTAGTGGCTGGTGGCAGTTCAGGGCAAAATTGCCTCCGCTCGGAGATCGGAGGTTCTCCTCAAGTTACAATATTACGGCGGCAATGCAGCCCAACAAAGACTCATTACGTATGCTAAGCCATTTATTGAAGCTGATACGAGCAGACGCTTTGCTAAATAATTATTTTGTAAAGCAATTTGATACTACGATTTGGAGGAGAAACAATAAAGTTTGCCTCCAGTTGAGAATTATTACAGCTATAACTACAAATTAATGTAGTAAACATACTAAAATTGCATATCAGTTTGGTAATAAAACATCATAATATACGCATATTAAAAGCTACGAAGTACTCATTTAACATACACGAGTTCTCGAAAAAGCAAACACACAAGTAATAGAACGCTTAATAGCTCTCAGGCAAATATGGGCAGTGGTTTCCTATCTGAAATTATATGGAGGACGTTACTCGTTAAATTTATAATGGCGTTCATTGGAGAAGCCATTTTCCAGAAGGGCTGCCATTGAGTGGCCTGACAAGCTCTCGGAAGCCATTATTGACAATTCAAAGGGCTATTAAATATATCCGAAAATATATTAAATATTCCATTTTTGAGGTTGCCGCCGCGTACATCGATCAGCGGAGTAATTTACGGAACGATGGTAAATTTCCCTTCCCTCAAACAGCTAAAGCATCGCTGTATTAAATATTAAGGTAAGCCTTATATATTATTGAGAGGCCCGTAGCAGGATGCGGGAGCGCGTCGCGTGATCGACTGCATACAGTCGCCGATCCGTGAAGTTTGTTGCTCCCGTGGACTTAACACGAGTTCCTGTTTTAATTTTAGATGATACATAAACTTGTTAAAGTGATACTAGTAGTTTTGTATTGATCGTGTGTAGGTTTGCGTCGATGGAAAATGGAACTGAGGAGTCACTCTTGTACAGTGTCAATATACGTTTGTATACGTTTGTTGATAGAGTAACTTTTACTTTTTTAAAGATGTTTATGTTATCTACGTTTGAAACTATACTTCTACGTAGCTATACTTCTTTTTTATGAAACTGAAGTCTAACAAAAATTTAATTAATTGTATCCCCGTGTTGTATTGTTGTTTTACCTTTCTACTCCGACGTGACTGTAAGGGGCCTGCAGTATAGAAATGACTATTTTTACCTATAACAATAGTTAATATGGTATTTTCCATAATTTATAGTAACTTGCATCCAACATTAAGTGTTGCATTAATGCATCTATAATGGTAGCATACCTGCTTATTGCAGTTGGAGAAAGCTCTGAAAGAATCTGATTTATAATTTCGTATTCAGCATAACTGCCCAGACCCATACTCGATGAACGGCTTCTCTAGACTACGCTCCGGATCAAGCCACAAGCAGTTTGACGGCTGCTTTTGTAGATAATGCTTGTCCCCCCCAAAAATAAAGACGATAGACGACCTAAGTGGCTCAATGGCCAACATGCCGGTCTGCCACGCAAGAGGTCTCGGGATCGATTCTCGGCCGGGCAGAAACTGAAATAATGAATTTTAATTTCTGTTATGGGTCTGGGTGTATTTAAGTAGTATATCAGTAATCTAGCACCCATAGCACAAGCTTTGCTTAGTTTGGGGCTAGATGGCGCTGTGTGAATTTGTCCACGATTACTTATTTATTTTATTTTATTTAATATCATCACCACATCTTGTTAGCGTCTAACTCAGCCTCTGCCAGGGTCCGCTTTCACACTCAAACGTCGTATGTCGTTGGCTCTCGCACCCGATTCAGCTTTATCTATCCATAGCTTCTTAGGCCGTCCTTGAGACCTCTTGATGCCAATCAGTTTTGGCACCTACCATAACTTAAATTAAGATAATATATACTCCTCTAACGTTCGATAAAGATTCTACACTATTCTAACTTTTAAGAAGACTTGTCTTCGATATTGTATGTCCTTTACGAGTTATAACCGTAAAACTGCAAAAATAACCCTTGTGGGGGTACATTTTTACTCCCCACCACTTATGCACAACTCCGCCAAGGGGCAAAACCTGAGATAGTCAATGGGCAACAAATACAGTCATTAAAACAATACAACATTTTGTAGGAATTATTTCCGATTCTATTTATTTTTGGTTTTACACTACTGATCTATAAGGAGAAAGCATGTGTGCTCCTTCCCAAGTTAGCTTAATCTATTCCGTAGCTATCGACTAAGCCTACGCTCCCGGGCACCCGAAGTGTCAATCAGGCATTGAAGCGTGCTCAGCGCGGAGTGTGACACCCCTGACAATGGCTATTGGCAGTAAACATTTACTTGGAGGCCTCCACAAGACTGAGGGCACAATCTACGTCTATCAACTGCTAGTTTCGCCTTGCCCAGTCAGCAGTCTGTTCTTAGATACGACAGCTATGAGTTCAGACTCTCACATCATAAATTAAGCCATAACACTACTGTAGTTGAGATTCCTCTATATTATATCAGTGGAGTTCCGAAAACTACTTAATTACCCGACTGCCAAGAAAGGGTTATGCTTTTCGCACGTATTTTGTATGTATGTATGTTTGTAAACTTTATTACCTCGTATTTTTCAAAATTTTATTTTTAAGTTTTAATTAAACCAACATTCAATCGTGGACAAATTTACACAGCGCCATCTAGCCCCAAACTAAGCAAAGCCTATACTATGGGTGCTAGCTAACTGATATACTACTTAAATACTTTTAAATACATACTTATTATACATAGAACACTCAGACACGTAACAGTAATAAAAATTCATCATTTTAATTTCTGCCCGGCCGGGAATCGAAACCGGGACCTCTTGCGTGGCTGACTGGAATGTTGACCACTGAACCACTCAGGTCGTCAAATTAATACACCCCATCAATTATATACACCCATTTACTTTCAACATTCGTCTTGTTTATAACTTTTCAGTTTTTTTAATAGGAGACGAGTTTTTTTTAGTCACAATAAGGCAGTCAAGTCAGTTCAAAATACTAAAAACAATATTTGTTATTTTTGGAACAAAGTGGCACATGTAGGGGTTTGTAAGGCACTGGTGCATAACAGTCTCAACGTTAGGGAATCGTATTGGATTTACAATAACATCACTTAGAACCATGATATCCAAACCAAACGTTTATGCAAAATATCGGCTCAATCGGTTGTGGACAATTGGTTTAAAATTAAGTTAATCTGTGCCACAGATTAAAAAAAAATTACTACTCCCCTTTTGTCACGTTCGTTTTCAATTTATAACTGTACTTATTTATATTTCTCGATTTCTTTCGTTTGTAGTTCTTAGTACGTGTTAATTTTGTGAAAGTTTATTGTTTAACTTTTGTAACAAGGAAATGTTACATAATAAACAAACGTTAAATAGCTTGTAAAACTAAACTCACACACCTAAGTAAACAGATTTTTTTAAATACTTAAATCAGAAATTGCTCGTGATTCGTCTGTGTGAATTAGTCTTATACTTTCCTATCCATTGAAATCAAAGAACTCCTCTGATCTTCTGTGAACTTTGATTTCAATTGATTGAGAAGATTCTTAAGCTTCGACAGGCAACTTCGTATTTCGCATACCGTAACGTATATAAAATAACGCCTACTTTGTGTAGGCGTATTGTATTGATAGAAGCTCATTAACGTGTTGTACATAAATTAAACCCGCTTTTGTAGACTAGTTTACTGTAAAATTAATATGTAAATTGCGTCCAGTTTGAACTTCGATCAACAGTACGGTTTAAAATTAGGCGATTATACAGTAAAACATAGGGATAATGACTGAAAAAATGCTTCTGGTCCGTCAGGTACATTATCAAAAATATTGTACACGAATTATTTCTTTTGTTACTTAATAAAAAGATAACACCGATACAGTGCGTTGAAATGTTACGTGACGCCACGCCTAAGGTGTTTTACCCAGAAGTGACGTCACAAACCCCCATTCCCAAACAATTTTTTATTATTTTGATGTTAAAATGAAAAGGTTTAGTCTAATGGTTACTTTGGTCAGTATCCCCGGTCAACATGGTCACGGTGTAATTATCTAATTTGCCAAATCCTGGATCATGGTGACGGCGGACTTCGTGCCCTCGTGCACCCGTGCACAACCGGGCTATTAACGACAAGGTTAATATGGTAAAAGATGATAAATACAAAATATGGTTTAATTTATTGATACAAAATAGATAAATTGGCCCTTACATTCTAACACAAAGTTGTCTCATTAGCCCACGCTGCCCGATACCGCAGCGTTAGGGCACTTGCCTATTGCGTCCGATCAGAATACGAGAAAATTCAGACCCAATAAATATGAACAGAAATCGGAAGTCGCTTTCGCACTGAATCCGATCTCGGATCCGAATTGAATTCGAATCTGTGCAATTCAGGCGCAAACTTTGAGATACCTACATCATAATATATCACAATTTTCAAAACTGACTTATGTTCCCATGTTAGGTTAGATTGGACCCCCAGCAGGTGGTAGGACTTTGTCAAGCCCAAGGAGTCCACTTGGGTGAGTATCACAGCTTTATTAATTTCTCCCGCCGAGCAACAATGTTGGCATCACAGAGCAAAAAAAAATTTACTAGTCTAGAAGGTCGCAAACTTTCCAATATTTTTATTGGCATTACCTATTGTGTTCCGCTTTGAAGGATAAGCGTAATTACAAGCATAAGGTGATAGTTACAACTTACCATCAGGTTGGTTGTCTACACGTTTGTCACTAAGAAGTATACAAAAATAGATCGTGTCGAAAGGACATGGCAGTTTTGAATAGTGATGCAATCTTGAAGGAAAAATTTCGCCCTCATTTCGACAGCATTGTTTTATGATGTACGGTAGACAAAAAGGCAAGCGTGCCACCTGATAGAAAAAGATCACCGCCGCCTCTGAACATCAGCTATACCAGGGGCACTACCAATGCGTTACACGCTTCTATATATACCTCTAATATACCTCTTGAACAATCCCCTGTCATAGTCCAAATGAAACACTGAACACATTTTCTCGGTTTCGTATCGGAGCGCCCAGTTGTTTGGGTTGCGACCGGTCTCTCAATTACTCGCAGTTTACCTGCCTTTTAGCAGTGTGAAAGTGTTAACTAGCGGCTAGCTTGTGCCGATGAGGCGTCGGGTTAAACGCTTGTGTGCTTGACAGCTCTTCTGTAATCAAGCGACACGGAAATGGCTCGGATAAAACGGGCATTTAAACGGAGCTCTGTTCAAAGGTAGTTTAGTTGGTTTGTGTACATGATACAGTGTAGGTGAAGGCAGTAAATAATTTACGTCGGTTAATTCGGCTTCCTAAGACCGTCGTCTCGGTAGTACACGTGCGTGTGTGTAAATACGAAAACGCAGATATAACCGATGTACTGATAGACTGTAAGGATAAAAAAGAGTAAGAAAAAATCCACTTTGCTGCGATAGTAGAAGTTTAGGCGATCCACAAAATCTGCCCGTGCTCAACCTGGCACAAAAAAACTTATTTTCTTACCCTTTTTTTATCCTCACAGTCTATCAGTACATCGGTTATATCTGCGTCTTCGTATTTACTCACACGCACGTGTACTATCGAGACGAGGGTCTTATGAACTTATGAAGGTACTTTTGAACATTATTTTAATTTAATAAAGCATTAAAAATGTATTTTAAAAATTAAATTTTGGCTAAAAGGAAGATTCGTGAAAAACCGCCGCTATCAAAACCTTTGACCGAATTTATTGAAAATATTTGGCTGAGCATTTCTGCCATGTAGCTAGCGTGCCGTCAACCTGGGAATTAAATTCCTTTATGGAGCGACCGGCTTTCGAAGGATTTTACGTCAACAAATAATGTCGGGGAAATATAATAAATCGGAAGAGCGACACACCGTTACAAATTGAAACTACGTCGTTCTTTTAAGATAATAAAGATTTAATGACGACCAGGAGATCTATTTTTGAAATGCTTGGTTCGATTCAAACGGTTTCCAATTTTGATTTTCGCCATGAAAATTTCGATGTTTTTTAAATCTCATTGGCAGTACCGAAAGAGATCGGTTCAAAAATAGAGGGAATCGGCAACATGCATTAAAATATCTAATTTTTCATGTAAATAAAATTGAAAACCATTCCAATCAAGGCGAGCGATTCAAAAATAGGGCAAGTGAGTGGTTAGTTGGTTAACATCTCCATGCAGAGCACCCGGGTTCGATTCCTGGCCGGGCAGAAATTGAAATGATGAATTTTAATTTCTGTTACGGGTCCGGGTGTTATAAGTACGTATATTAAGTATGTATTTAATAATATATAAGTAGTTTATGAATTTTCTGGCACCCATAACACGAGCTTTGCTTATATTGGGGCTAGATGGCGCCGTGTGAATTGTCCAAGCATATCTATTTATTTATTGAATCAAGAACAAGGAAAAAGCTAAAAGTTTAGGTCATATATACTCAGACCGTGTGGCAGCTAATATGGCACTTTTACCTCTTCGTAATATGAATATACGCCGGTGTGGCCCATCACAAGTAACTTTCACTTACGTTTGGATTTCAACACACGTAGTCACGTCCTACATATTTCTTCTTAATACCATATTTTGGTGCCGTACTGGCCGTCGGCAGGCAGTTTTGTACGAACCTAATCCTAATGGTTATTTACGCAAAATTGTAATGTAATTGTATTGCCGTGGCTTTCTTATGCGAATGTACGAGTACAGTATAAAGTAGATCCTGAACCTTTTATCCGGCTTGTTTTAAGTATCTCGTATCTCGGGAACCGACTCGGCAACAGCCAAAGGGACTTTTAATCAAGGCACTTAACTCTATAACATATCAAAATTTCACAAAAATTAACTGAAACCACATTTTCCTAAGAACTTGTACAGGGTCCTTTGTGGACTAAAGTTGAACTTCTTGAAAACCACTAGAAGGAGGGACTTGCGGGAGACAAGAAGTGATGAGTACTTTTTTTTAATTTAGTGGCAATGAGGCAACGGGCAATAACTTGCTTAAGTTAACCCATTTACAAACACACTTGAAACGACTCTATTTTCTAGACATCAAGGCCCCACTTTCGCATCAAACTCAAAGATCCACATCAATAATCACAATAAATTATCAATTGGACACTAAAGGCCCTAAAACGATAGAATGCTTTTAAAATAATCCATGAAATAACATATACAGCTGAATATGAGAAGATATTGTAAAGAAGAAAGCAGTTTTACACGGTTCTGTTATTTACTGAAGGATACATCAGTGAGTACTGGGAATCCAAAAGATAGAGCAATAAGCCATACTCCAAACATGACAAAGCAGTCAAAGAAATATTTCTGAGTAAAATTTCGCATAAATAAATTGTGTCCCATGACCTCTAAGGCGCCCAAGTCTTACTAATGCGATTGTTTCTCATGGGTATATTCCAAACTCAAGCAAATTTAATACGACCTACGATGTTTCATAAGACCTAGTTTATCTTAATAATATATGTAATATCCAGCTTACACATGGCAAACTGTTAGATTTTGCTGATGATACAGTTCTGTAATTTTGTGCAAAATCTTGGGAACACGTGTATAACCATGCTCAGAATGGACTAATTAAGGTAACAGAGTGGCTTCGTTTAAAATAACTGACTTTAAATATTGACGAATCTAATCACATTAATACACTGAAAATCATAACCATATATCAGATTCCCAGTTTGCTCTAAGGGTTCACTCCACTGATACTGTCTGCTCTTGTCCTACTTACTTCAACCATCTGAAGCAAGTTATAAATATCTAGGCGTTCTTATTGATTCTAAACTTAGTTTTAAACCACATATAGATCTCCCATCCGGTTCAATACGCAAAGGGATATATATTTTAAAACTCTACGTAATGTAATTAAAGGTTAAAAAAATCATGCATCACCTCATGGAGTGGAGCCAATAAAACAGATTTGATCAAATTGGAACGTGCTCAAAGAGCAGTACTGAAAGTTGCATACTACCTACCGTATAGATCCCAACATTTGAATTATACCAAACCTACAATATTTTAGCAGTAAAAAAACCTTTTTTTTTACAAATTATTCTCAAACTACATCACAATATGACTTGACAATATTCATGTCTTTCAGAAATATAAATGGTAACCCAGTGAGAGCAGTTCGAGAGAGCAGCAACAAAGTTTGCTCAAACATTTTATATTTTTAGGTCATTTTTTTACAACAAGATTAACAAAAATAACAATATCTACGCCAACACTAAATTTTAAAGTAAAAGGGAACTCACAAAATAGTACCGATAATATAATTATGAAAATACAGAGGAAGTAATTAAAGTTATTGCGTATGTAAAGTAAATAAACTATTTAGTGTAGATGTAGACATAATCTTTTAAGGTAGGTGCTATTATTATAATTACACACTATTCTGAGAAATAAATAGTTTATACTTATACTCCTGATAATATACCAATTTAACCAAAACATCCACGAGAAGATAACCGCACATGTCCAGCATATTTTCCAATTTTTACGTACCTACTCGATTACAACATCTCTAATCAAATTGTAATAGTGCAAAAGTTTACGGCCCAGCCTGTATATCTTTTGATTTATTATATAATTAATAAATATATATGCCAGAATGTGCAACGAGCTATCCAGATCATACAAGATGGTTGGTTTCACTTGTGGTTAGGTACCTGAGTATGCGGCTGATTAAATTAAACATACACTGCGCAGGCATGATACTTTATTATTCTGCACTCATAAACAACAGGAACATTTAATTAAGAAGGTTTAATGGCGAAGCAACACAATTATCACAGCGGAAGATTTTCACGGCTTTTTGAATGACATAGAGTTTTTTCTTTTTTTTGCATCTGACACTTGACACGCCACACACTCATTTTGGTTCAACCAACATCAAGACTAAACACTGAAACGACTTCAAGGTAAAAATTCCATTGGTTAAAGGAATGTAATTTACTATCAGCCCGGAATTAAGTATTTTAAGCCCGGTAAGTGTGGGTACTCCAAGGAATCTTTAATTTAATTTACTGCTCCTGTTACAGACCCCACCGTGTCTATTCAATTTGCACAAAATTCCGACAATATTG
Source organism: Blastobasis adustella (assembly GCA_907269095.1). NCBI lineage: Eukaryota > Metazoa > Arthropoda > Insecta > Lepidoptera > Blastobasidae > Blastobasis > Blastobasis adustella. Next base: position 8,416,483 of record OU026123.1, on the reverse strand, counting down.
TAAGCATAAAAGACAGAGGGAAATATTTCCAAACGAAAATGCCCTCCTATCCATTGCTTTAACCGAGACGAAACCCGCCCATTCTAAGAAAGGCACTTCGTACCTGCAGGTATAAAATGCAACGTCTAGTGGAGCCTTTGACATTCGAGAAAGCACTCAACTTTGTAGTCTTACTTCGAGAGCGAAAGAACAAGGATGTATGGAACTATAACTTATCCGTGACAGTCTTTTTATGAATTCGTTGATAAAAAGACGGCCAACATAAATCCTGAGTGGAGAATGTAAGGGGATCCTGTGTCACGGGTACAAATAGCCGTGGAGAGAGACTTGAATCTAGGAGAGTCGCCGGATACGTTTCTTTATTTGTGGGCGGGAAAACGTCCCCGGGAAATATATATTCCAATTTAAAGGGAACACTAAATAGCTGTGTTAGGCGGGATTCAGTTGGCTTCCATGCAGTACCTAAGCTTGAATGAAATATAGCTGCACAATACCAGAGGATCTTATGCTTCATAGTAATACAAACTAGCTTACTTAAGCGGGGAACCTGAAATAAGCCAACAATATCTTCGCAATTAACTGAAAGTTTTTGTGATAGAAAAGACTCGTCATTCAGAAGATACACTAATTTCTGTTCCAAACTCTCACGCAAATATATCTTAACTGGCATGAATATAATCGATATTGGTTTAAATTCTGCATTTGATATTAATCATTCCTCATATCTTGTGGAGGCACTCAGGGCATTTCTCTTGGGGGTCTTTCTCTGTATCACTCATCAATCATACTTTCAAATCATTCAAGAGGGGTGATAAGGAGTAGGTACTCGTACTTTCTGAATAATAAAAAGCCTTCGTATTTTGGCATAATTTGGTGGTGGAGCGAAATCGTTTAAGTGGCTTTTCTCGCGGCTTCGTTGGCACAGAACAAGACAATTTAACACTTAAGTGACAATAGGCAGGTCATAAACGAGCAGGCAACTCTGGTTTTCATAATATGAATAGGTAAATAGGTAATTATTTAGGTTTGGTGTTTATGTCAATTGTGAATGTATATTGTCATGTGTGAGATTGGTGTAATGAATTGAATATTTGTATATTTATTTAATAGTTAGTGGTGAAATGTCTGGCAGAGTAGAATATAGCTCCAACAAAATGACCATTGTCAGGTATCCTAGCTAATATCATATAATATGCAAAATTTGTACCTCCGTAAACAAAAAAATGGACAGCATCGTTTTCTGTTGTATATCTTCAACACAGCGATCTTTAACCCGCAAGATTAAGGCAAGACACTCTACTAAGGTAGATGAGGTTCAAGCTCAAGAATGCACTGTGATGTAAAATAGTTAGCAATATTTTTCTAAGAATGAAGTTTACATGGAAACCTTTATAATGCGTACGGCTAAGGAATGAAACGCCCCATCTGCGAGTGTGTTCCCTGATCATGATCATTCCAGTGAATAAGCTGTTCCTAGACAGGCATGCTCCATCATCGGCTTAATCGTCACTTACCAAGTGTTATCGCAGTCAAATAGATAAAAATTCCATGAATTCTTTGTCGTTTTTACTAAATAATATAATTCCAAAATGTGAAAGATAGCACATCCACTGGGTACGACTGGGAATAAAATTCCCAGACTCCATTTAGTAACAGTGAGGTAGACAATAATCTTTGTTTTATTTTATTTTATTATAACATTCCAAAACGTCTTATCGAATATCAAATTAAGTACACGAATATTTTTCTCCCTCATTACATTTCCCCCGAGGAAAACATTTGGCTATAAAAATAATAAAATGTAAATAACAATTTGTTTACGATAAACGGGGGTTTTGGGGTCGTCGACAATATTACTTATGATAATTGTCATTTTTGTTTGTTTGGTTAGTGGATCACTCTATGAGCTATGTGGTAACTTTGACATTAAAATTCAAGGGGTAATAATTACAATACACTCTCGTCTTAACTAATTACGTAAGTAGGCCAAACACGATGTCTCCACGACTACTGACGTCAATGGACAGAATTTGAATTTCGTCGCCATTACAAGTGCGTTTCAAAATGGTTTCAAACAAGTTGAACCTACATGATAGCACAGAATATTATTTACTAACCGTTAGTAGTTAGTTAGTAGAAACGTAAGCGGTAGTCGATTTTTGGTAGGACACCTTCAAAACCTGTGCAGAGTGTAATGCGTGAATTTTGAAACATTATTGAAATGCTACTGTTTTTACGTCTTTAAAATTACGGTGAGTACCACGTCAGAAAACTGGACCGTAACGAAAAGATCTATATCGTCTTACCTTAATACATGCAAAATTGTATTAGTTTTAGAAACATAAAACGTGTCATCTATTTAATATCTGTTTTAACCTCGAATTTGTGTTGGGGGCAGGTAGAGCGGCGGGCGAGGGCTCCCGCGCATTTTAATTTGGTGTAGCTCATGACTCATACGTGATAGGGTGATTCTTGCGTGTATTTATTGAGATTTTCTACAACAATCGATCCATATAAAAATAAGTGTAATTTAGACAATATTTATAGTTATAATGTGCAAAAATAAATTGAAAAAATATATACGAAAATTAAATATATCGGCCTCAGTCCGTGCAAAAGCAAGCAAGAAATACAAATCACGGTTATCGTCGGTAAGAGAGGGCCATGGGCTACACGTAGATTCTCATGATACTCAGGATACCCCATGTCCGGTGCTGAGCGAGCGAGGCGGTTTCAAAAGCATCTCAAAGCTGCCAAGGTACGCTTAGTAAACGACGCCTACTCCGCGATCACAACGACCTCTGCCACCGCCCGCTGGAGCATATACGTTTTACGTTACAACCAACGGCCATGTGTTCCGACTTTTTAAATTAAATACAATTCAATATAATAACTCTTCATTTGCACACTACATTTGTATACATAGATGGGATATTATATATTATAATAAGCAGTGCAAACGGCGGTCTTATCACTAGAGTGATCTCTTCCAGTCAACTTTGGTTAAAATGCATTAAATAAATATGCTTGTACAAATTCACACAGCGCCGTCTAGCCCCAAAGTAGGCAAAGCTTGTGTTATAGGTTTATAAGTGTAACACGTAACCATGTGTCATGATATTCGAGACATTTTCGCGCAAAAAATGGCGCTATATATAATGCGACAAACAGATATCTCGAATGTCTATATTTAAATAAACCTCTCAAAACAAATAGAAGCTGTCGCACAAAATTGAGGTATGTGGCAAATCAACAAAAAGCCCTTCCAGGTAACCGTAGCTGTTCTTGGCACCCGGTCGCATGCGGCCTCTCTCACGTACACAACGCATTATTTTCCTGTGGGACGTAATCTTGTAGGTGGCGATTACAAACCACGATATCACGTTGAAATATTACACAGATTAATAGAATAATTTCCCATATAGAAGAAAATAATGGGGGCTCGAGTCATTTTGGCCGATAGAAGTATTTATTGCGCAGAAACACACCACGGTGCTGAGGAAATAATGTTTGTTTTTGATGTTAAAAAACACAGATTACACCGTTGTGGAAGACCATGTGGAAAATGTTTTCGTAAACTGACACATCACCAGTGCATGATTAAAAGCAATTATATCAGTAGATACTAGTGGACTTGGCGCAACGACCTAGCAATACCCCTACCACAACTTACCCTACCCTACCCTAATCTACACCTACATCTAACCTACACCTACCCTACACCTACCCAACACCTCCCCTACACCTACAATGTAAAGACAACACATAAGCAATCTAGTACTTTATACTTAGCATTTGCTTCTCATTACTTAAATAAAAGGATAATCTATGTAATGCCCTAACCAAAAGAATAGAACCAAGTACCCAGTCAGTCGAAGGCAGTTAGTCCGCGGTCAATTCAAACAAGGCAGTAAACCGTTCAGTTCGCGGTCTGGGTTCATTTCGAGTACATTGATGTTATATCGTCAGATTAAATTTTGGACAAACAGCGGGTAGCGGCGCAGCTGCACGGGTTGAACTAATTTCATCTCGACATGACAAGGGTATTAGTTGGGTCGGGACCCTTTTTATAACTCAGGTTGCCAGCACACGCTGCAAAACCTACCCTTACGGCAGACCGTAATAATTGTCGCTCAAATTAAATGTTAAACCGCAACTGTGTGTGTCATTCTCGGGGCTCCGACCCTTTTAAATTCTCTATTCCGTTTTTTCATTATAAAAATGTGTCTTTCTGGCTTCGTTATAATCCGGCTGTTTGACGATGCCGAATGTACGAGTAGATGAAACAGCCCGTAGAGTATTAAATAAAACAATATAAGCCGTGACAAGCAAGTACAATAGCCCGCATCCGTCGCATAATCCCGACTTAGCGCTGCTAAATTATGCATTAATTTGTCTCGAATTAAAGGCTTGTAAGTCTCGAGTGAGTGTCTAGTATTCGGGAGTTGGCAAGATTTAGGAGCGTCGTCGCTCGGAGAACTGAAAGAGATAAGACTGGATCGCACTAAGCCGGTGAATTACCGCCGTTTCTTTGTCGGTGCCGCGGCGGGTCCCCCGCACTAACTACACGTATAGGACTCCTACAGAGCGGCTTTATTTCACCCGATGCAGATTTTAATCGTGTTGACTCAACTTAATGCATAGCTCTTAAGAATGGCTATTGCCTTTGTGAAGTTGTGACCAACAAATTAGTAACCTATTTATACCCTGTACTAAAGTCTTATCAATAACTTTGTCTAACGTGATGTAATACAGAGTATACAAACATGTGTAGCTTCAAGTAAAACATGAGAATATAACAGAACCTAAATATAATTTCCCGTACGGTGCTGCGTTAGCTCTTTGTATAATTCTGCTCGGAATGAAAGTTAAAATTAGACCGAGTTCCAAGACAGAGCGCTGTATGTGTACTAATTTGTGAGCTCGCAATGAGAATATATTCTTGATTAACAGAACTTGTTTCTGTTCCTAAGTAAACTTCATTTTATAGTTAATTGCGAGGCATGTTCCACCACAGCAACTCCTCGAAAAACACACTTGAATTACAGCACAAGATGTAAAAATATCTCGTGCTAAACCTATTAAAACGGAATATTATACTTCTACATCAGTTTCCGTTAAATTAATCTTATTAATATGGACATTATCAGTCAAGAACAAGGCTACAATATTCAGTTGTTAAAATCTCCTCACTCACATTTAAATTTAAAAAGCAGATGATAAGACACCTAGCTGTAAGATAGTCCAGAGTTACATAACTTTGTTAACGTATGTGGGTGAGGCTAGATGTGGGTAGTATGTGCCACCCCTCACAGAGATAAGTTACCCGCATTTGAGCTCAAACATATTTAAATTCACGGCGTACCTCCTGTGGTAGCGGATAAATGAAGTTACTACGACATCATTAACTTCGCAATCATCGTAATGAAATGTTCTCTCCTCGTGACCTATAGCCGCTTTGTGGAGCGCAACGTCAGAGCTTTAATCACACTAAAACAGCTAAGCAGCCCTCAGCCGCTATGCAATTATGTACCTAAAACCTGTAACTTGCCTAGGATTTGCACACAACCATTTATGAATACTACTACTAAATTGGCTCGCGTGTCCGGCTGAGTATAAACCCTTTTCACACGTGCGTGTCGTACAAGTAAACTAATTTCTGAGAGGCGAAGCCCTTAAAGTCCACTAGTGTAATGTAAGTATCAAATGGCAACATTTGTGCTCTTGTGTATCATATGAACTATGTACAGTACCACGTACATAAGCCCCATAATTTATTTAGTGCAAAAAGTCCCTTTCATATTTGCCTTGAATTAAGACTAGTCTCGGTTAGAGGACACTAAAGGGTGCAATTACAAAAAACTTAGAAAAATCGAGAAAAGCTCGCGATAATCATCGTCTTGGCGCCGTCCTTGAGTAGTCTAAGTAGTGAAAATAGAAGAAGTATTTATCTTCAAATACTTTATCCACTATCTAGAGTTAAATACCTATAACTCACTGTTATATCAAGATCAACACTATCCACAACTTTTGCTTAAGTTTCTATAACAAAGTTTAATATTAAAATTTTCAGAAGTCTGTTGTTACACTTTGAGAACTTAGCTTTTGTAAAGTCAATATTATCTTTCCTAAACATAATAGCATGCATTATATATTTTTGTAATCAATTTATTTATTTATATAGAATCTTGTTTAAACTTAAAAGCCAATGTTGATATTCAAAACCCCGTTTCTATTTCACTAAATCTTGTGCTTATGGAATTTGTTTTTTGTACTTGCCGCAAGGTGTTTAGTATTTTTGAACCACTCAGCCTCCAGTAATCAACCTTCGACATGTAATCGATACATAGTATAAACAAAGTCGCTTCTCGCCGTCCGTTTAGACCTATGTACCTACCTGTAAGTATCTATGTACCTACGCTAAGATCTTTTAAACTACGCAACGGATTTCAGCATTAGATTAGATTGAGTTATTCAAGATTAAGGTTTATAAGCAAGAAAAAGAAGGTAGAGGTAAAGTACGAGTAGTATGTGTGGGAGGTGTATGGTAAGCGTAGAGTAAATATAGTGAAGATAGAGGGGAGGTATAGGGTAGGTGTAGGTAGGTGTGGATAGGTGTGGAGTAGGTGTGGGATAGGTGTAGGGTAGGGTTAAGATTAGAGGTAGGTAGGGGTTAGGGGTAGCGGTAGGGTAGAGTTAGGACGCTACGCGAACGAAGTCGCGCCGGGTCCGCTAATTAATCAAGTAGTCACGGTTGTGTTCTAGCGCACGAAGTTCCGAAGTCTGCCTTGACCATAATCCAGGATTTGCCAGATCAGGTAATTACAGTGGAGCGACTGCCATCTGACCTTCGTTACCCTTTTGACAAGGGAACCTGACCAAATTAGATCATGGTTACATAATTAGGTGCTCGAATATGCAGGTTTTATCACGATGTTTTCCCTCACCGTAAGATCATCGGTTAGTATTCAACTAATGTTCCTGCTCAACTCAGACAAGTGTCATTGGTACGTGGCCGCACTGGGATTCGAACCCGGAACCTCTCGGTTATGAGTAGGTTACCTTAACCACTCGGCCATCGACGCTCCTCCTGGCGTGACCCAATTTAATTTTTTTAATTATAAAATGATTTCCGGGCACATTACACGACCATTGCGAGTAAAATATAAGCTTGTAAAAAATGAGTTGGAGTACTGTGCACAACATCATCATCTTTAGGAAGTTGCGGTACAGTTGGACATAGGCAAACATGGGTCTCTCCCAAGGCGCGGCACTGACACCGGTCCGCAGGTTTGTCACTGCTAGCCATTTTGCGCAGATCGTCACTCCACCTAGCCACAGGACGTCCAGTAGGTACCATGTGTCCTCAATCGTGATCTCCCAAGAACACATATACCTCTAATGGCCATAGGTTGTACGGAAGGCCTGTACATTAAAAGGTACATAGGCTGATCCTCATATTCTTACAAAATTGCCTGCGATTTTTATTCCCGTGCACTTCGAGCTATCCTGCGGCATCCTAATATTTTTTCCGGCTCGGGAATCGGAATTTTCTGATAGTGATAGAATCTTCAAAATCTGTTTAATAATTCCTGCTACATCTAAACTTACAAACACACAAACTTCAAGTCCTCGGAATCTATTACGTTATGTTCCCAAACTGTAAACTTTGCTACGACCCTCTGCCACCCCGTATAGATCCCGTGTTAAATGTTGTCAGAAACCTTTCTCATAAGGAATTCAACCTGCCGCCGTCGCTAACTCCTGAATTATAACATCAGAGTGCTCCAAGTTTTTGTGCTGAGATTAACTGCGTATTACAAGACGAAAGTATGCCAATGAGCCGGTGTTGGCAAACTTCTTAATTACTTACCGAGGGCTTTTTTGGAACGCACGCGCCTTTTTTGTGAATTGTTTTTACAATTCCAAGCGAGGACCGGCGGGCATCCTGCATTAGTTGATTTTTTCCTTTGTGAAATTACTGGGCAAATTAAAAGAGTAGAAGTAAAAGAAACATTGTTCGTGTTTCCAAATTATTTAAAATGTTGAAATTAATGATAATTGACATCTACTGAATTTTATAATAACCATTTCTCAGAGGACTGCTATGTTATGTCACAATTTCTATCGTCATATACGTAAATGTATAACTCTTGTCGATGGAGCAAACGCCAACCCTCTCTTCTATCTGCCAACCTCTCCATGTGCTTATAATCCCCGGCGCCCACTTTTTCCTTCACGTCCTCCCAATATTCAAATCTTGGCCTTCCTCTCTTTCCTCAACTTTGCCTACTATGATCACTCTTAAACAGTAGCATTTTCCCCTGTCACAATTTTATAAGTAAAATAATAGAATTGCCTCTTTATACTGACGATAAGTTATTGTAGTACTACTGTATAACCACTACTATAGGTACACCGTGTACGGCCTTCTAAAACGGAGTGGCTAGAAATGTACGCAGGAGCTTTAGTGTGATAATTATAATTATTGTCTTTACTCTGAGACTGTCGGTAACCAGAGAGATCTGAAAGCGACGCTACGTGCATCTTTAATTAGTCTAGTTATTCTAATAGCAGACATCGATAAAGCCCGAAGATTCGAGCCACAATTGCATCAATAAAGAACCAACACAAACGGCCCGATTTACGAGTTCACCAGCGCGTTCCTTGCCGCGGTGATAATACCTTTAACCGAAACGGTTCATCAGTATTCAGCGGCAAAGCAATTGAAACTGCGGTAGTGCTCGGTCCTCCCACTCAATTTTCCTTGTTCCGACGGCTGGAGTTATTTGCATCACAAAAACACAATGTCGGCGGAGCGGGCGACCATTAATCACGCGTAGCGGAACTTCAACGCAGCGCTGAATAGCGTCAACCGCACGCAAATGATTCAGACGTTTTGCTGATCGAAGGGCCGACGACGGAACCGTCAAAATGTCATCGGCCAAGGTAGTGAAAGCAGCGAAGGAGTAGACAGACCAGCATAGTTATTTTTAAAGACAACATCTGTGGGCGCAACGATGAATCGTGACAGATCGTGGCGAAGTTGCCAAGCAACGCGCAAATTTCTATTGAAATTCCAATTGGAATTTCTGTCATTCGACAGAACATCCTACATTTTATCACTGCGATGAAGGATGTTTCTTAGAGAATTGCACCCTTGATGGTAAGTGTAACTGTCGCCCATAACACCCACAATTCATGCTCAAAGGTCTTATCTAACAAAAGTCGAGTCGTGGGTAAGTCACCCTGAGTACTAAACAGCATACCGTATGCCTGTGATTAAACTGGCTAACAAGGATACAACAACGCGAGGATTATAACTTGACGGCAGAAATAGATAAGGGAGAAATGGGTACACACATTCAGGCGGACTTATCAGGCTTGACAAAGTCCAACCACTGGTAAATCTAGTGAGTTTTAAACAAAATATATTTAAAAGAAACACGGGTCCATTTGACTACTAACAATAAATAAATAGTGAGGATCAACTGGACCCACGGGACGAAATTGAATCGAGTCCAATTGATTCTCCATTCGGTCGCTCAGTCCGATAACATAAGATTCATAACTTGTACATTACATACGAGGTAATTACCTCACAATTTCTATCAAAGTATCCTGGAAGGCTTCCCGTTTCCTGGAAGTGATCGCTTGTAGCATAGAACCCGAGACCTCCACGAAGAGTTCTCAGTATTCTATTCCTGCTGAGCAGAAATGGAAATGATGTATTTTAATTTCTGTTACGGGTTACGTATAATATATTTTTTAATTATTATTTAAATAGTTTATCAGTTATCCAGCACCAATAACACAAGCGTGGCCGACTACTGGGCAAGTCCGATCTATATAATAAACAAATAAATAGGGTTTTCGAAAATTTACTCGACAAAGAAGAAGAAGAACACAAGCTTTCATAAAATTTTAAACGTTATTAAATTTATCCAGTTACAACAAGCTGTACTAGTGCCATAAATTCTCTGAAACTCAATATAACCTAGACGTCACTTTCATAGTAGTTATAATGGAACTCGCAAAATTTTTCACAACAATACACGTTTACTGTGTAAATTGTCTGTGCCTATACTGTAAAAGTTTTTTAAGTGCCGGAACAAGCCTTCGTTTTAATTGCGCCAACCGGAAGGGGAGAGATGAATGGTAGGAAACGGCAGGCTTGCCAACCGCCCTACATTATTAAAACTTGCCTCTTACACTGCGCCGTCTCTTGCAACTTGGCATAATGAATCGCACATCTCGAATAGATTTGGAATAATTCTGTATGGAAAAATGCTGAACGAACGCTGGATAGGTGACCGGGCGTGCGCTTCCATAAATTGTGTTAATTTGGGCCTGAAAAGAATATATAAAATAAGAGGCTATTGACAACACGTTGAATTAATCTTATTTTTATGTAATACGGCAGACAAACAGGCATGCGGGCCACCTGATGGAATGTGGTCACCGCCGCCTATGGACATCAACAACACCAATGCGCTACCAATGCGTTGCCCGCCACTAAGGAGATCTCTAATATACCTAGATATCAAGATACCTTGTTTTCATTTTGGTTCTTTCTAAATAGCAATTAAAATTAAGCGGGAAGACAGAATGTGCCACGTTGATACTAAAAGTTTTGTCTTACAAGTACTTTCACCCCGCGAACACACCTGGCGTCTACGCTTTCATTTATCCCACGAATTATATATAGTGCCTTTTAACTGTATGCACTTAGTGGTAATTAGTGGTGGAATGAAGCCGGGGAGGTGCATGCCTCCCCAACATTTATTTTTTATACGTTACAGATGTTATTCAGAAAATTAATGAAGGACTCTGGTACACTAGAAAAGATGAAATAACTTTGAAGGTTTCAAAGATGCTCGATGGATGGACAATGTCGTTAAAGTTGTAGGGATACGATGGATGTATGAGATACAGAGTTGATAGGTGTAAAAGACGTGGGGGGAAGCCATGTTCAGCAGTGGATGAAGATTTCATAAAATCTTTGCTAATTATTTTTTAAGTAGCTTTTGACCGCGACTTCGTCCGCATTTTATTACAGTTTACCATTTTAAAGACCTCCGAAATGTATGAATGCTAGTACTGCGGGAACTGTATCTCTGGTTCTGCCTACCCAGATTAGATGATGCATAGCTTAAATTGTACCCTGGACTTCAAGCTACCAAACTATCAAAACCGGATCAAAATCCGTTCAGTAGTTTTTACGTGATGCGCGAACAGACAGACAAATAAACAAACATACAGACAAACAGATAGAGAAATAAAAGGCTTTCATTTCCCATTGAAATAATATAGGTACCTAGATAATAAACCGGCTCTCGTCTGTACTTTTCATGCCAAATGGCGTACCTTGACCTCTCGGTCCAGAAAAATATTTTTATTTATTTAAAACTTCATGCACATTACAGTACAATGGCGGACTTAAAGCTACATAGCTTTAGTTGTTATAACGTTTGTATTTCATTAAATTGTAAAAACTACGACCTTAAGTCGTTATAGCTATAGGGTGGTACTTACACATTAGTACTGACTGAGAGATCAATATCCACAATTGCCAATCCATTTGGTACCAACTATAATGTCATAGAGGCCGACAATTCATTACTTCCGTAAATAAAATGAGCAGTAGCATTTTCCGTTGACCCTTGTCGAACTTATGTTCTGCTACGAATTTAACATGTGTTACATGCGTAGTAGAACCAAGGTCACGGCGTAGGCTCCAGAGTCGCAATACTGAAGTGTCAAGTTTGACGACCTGAGTGGTTCAGTTGGTTAACATGTCGGTCTGCTAGGCAGACGTTTCCTGTGGCCCAGGGTTTGATTCCCGCCCGGGCAAAAATTGAAATTATGAATTTTAATTTCTGTTACGGGTCTGGGATGTATAATAAGTATAGGTATATTTAAATAAATATAAGTAGTTTATCAGTTCTCTGACACCCATAACACAAGCTTTGCTTACTTTGGGACTAGATGGCGCTGTGTGAATTGTCCAAGCATATTTATGATATTATTATTATCTTAATGGGCCCTTCTACGCAGAATAGGCGCGAGTTCGCCGGACTGCGTAAACGGTCCGGATACATCTATCTATCTATGGGCAGGTCACGTCGCCAACCAACCCACGCAGAACCAATTGGTTATATTTCCTGGCGATCTACCCGACTGGCACACCTTGATGGTTGCTCATAGGTACTATACGAGTACGAACAACATTTTCCCATACACTTGACCCTAACGATAAGCTGTCGATTATACTTTATGTTAATTAAGTTTTATCACATTTTTATGGAGAATGAAATCGAACCAGTCGAGTTCAGATCAAAGCCAATTTTTTTTTTAACATAGACTTACATCATTGCGAACCATAGACTAAGTAAGCTTGAATGCAGAAACAACGCAGCGCACGACTGCTCCTACCTCCACATCACACTTCTATTCGCGCATAGCACTGCGCGTGCGCTAGACAACGCCATGCGAGCAAACTAATTGCGTCCTTGAGCCGCACCGCTCTCGTAAACAATGTTTATAAAAGGTCCAGATAGACGGGTCCCGCTCTATCCTGGCCTTATTACGTTGCACGTCGAGTACATACCTTTACAAAGCCCGCAGCGTGCCTTATCTGCGGCGAGGCAAGAGGCTCATAAGCCCACGTTGTTACCTCGGAACACATTGTAACACATTATGCGCCAACGTGCTGTCGACCTAACACATCCTCACGTAATAAGAGTGTGTAGTCTTATGAATATTTTGCCGCTCCTCCTTGACAATATGCGATTAGAGGGTCGATTCGGTGGAGCGTTGAGTGCGCCAGATTCGTTTGTGGAGGGCTTGCATTGGGATTATGAAGGTTTCATTTTATGTAGGTTACGACCCTATCTAGGTATTTAGAAAGGTGCATACTTATACGGGTTTATTTATTAAGGTAAGTCGGTGGCCGAGCGGTTACAGTATCCAACTCGTAAGCCAGAGGTCCCGGGTTCGAATCCCGCTCCGGCCATGTACCAATGACTGTTTTCGGAGTTATGTACATTAGTTGATTACTAACCGATGCTTTTACGGTGAGGGAAAACATCGTGATGAAACCTGCACATTCAGGCGACTGAATGTGTAACCATGATCCGATCTGGTCAGGTTCCCCTGGTAGCAGAGTCACGGAGGTCAGATGGCAGTGGCTCCACTGTAATTACTAACCTGACCTGCCAAATCCTGAATCATGGCCAAGGCGGACCCCGGGCCCTCGTTCTCGAAACACAACCGGGACATTAACGCCAAGATGATTTATTAAGGTACGAATTGATACGAATGTGATTATACGCATGTTAGAAATGCCAGCCAGGCGTACATACCTGCATAATGAATACGCGCTTCAACTTGTACACGGAATATAATTCTAATTCAGTGCATTCTCAGTCCAGTCTACGCAAACGACTTTGAAGTTAAATACGATTGCAATAATATTAAGTTTCCAGTGGCAACGTTGCACGCTCAAAGCGCTATTCCGATGCAAAATTAAGTTCTAAACCTCTTCTTGAGCGTCAATGGGCACGCAGACCACGTACGTTCTGTATACTTTGAGTCCCGCTTCACAACTAGAATAGTACTTAAGTATTTAGAGAGATCCACGTTTACTTAGGCGCTTACTTAGATAAAGAGCACCTACATACAGTGCTCTAGAAAATGGCTTTCATGTTTAATACAATATACAGCAATATTTCTTTTGCCAAATAAGTTATATTAAACTTGTACAATATTGCAATTTGCAATTGAGTGAATCATGAAGGCGTTATTCAGAATAATTAATAATGTATCTCCAACAATATTTTACCTACTACATTGAACATTCCGATTTCCGCCTCTATCAAGGACAAAGAAACATGTCATCCTCATTCTGCACGAGCAAAAAAAATACGAAAATAATTTCACATAAAACTTATAAAATATTTCTTTTGCAATTAACAAAACAGCAAAAGTGTAGGTACATTCAAACTACACTCACTGGCACAATTTATTACCCGCCCACCTAAAGACTTGTATATATAAATCAATGCGCCCACCACATATTTTTCCATTTAGTTTTTTTCCGTAGATTAATTTGAAAATGGGGTACAATAATAAGGCGTATTCCAAACTACAACAGCTGCAATCAATCTACGGAAAATTATTTTATATAGTCTGTTGTACATATTTTTGAATTCGCCTTTAGTCGTCCTATATTTTGATACCGGACTCTGTTGGTTTTAGAGAAAAAATATTTTCGGAAGTCCCAATATGGCACCTAAAATCCGCCATTATAATATATTTTTAAATTTAAGTGTCATTCGCGCGACCAAGTCGTATCTAATGACACCTCAAATGCACCGTTAGGGCTGAAGCGCATACATACATACCTACATACAAACATTCTCCTTAATTGTGCCAGTAACTGTACGAAAAACAGTCGCCCACCAAAATTTCGCTCAACAACACGAATCCGCAACGACATCTACGTAAAACCAGTTTAAACTAGAACCGTCGCTTTCATCCCAACAATGCCGTAATGAGTTGGGTCTAAAAATCTCCGCCCATAATCTGGGGCCAATGAAGACGCGGTCAGGCGCCCGGAAAGCCTGCGTCGCCGCCGCCAGACGTCAATCACACGAGGGTAGAACCAGGATGAAACTGAAGGGTAGGATTATAAGGGTCTAATTCTCTCAGGCGAGGATTATTAATATTCAGAGCCACGGTAGATGGCTTTAATTTACTTTTATTTAGTATTCAATTATAGGCTGTTTTTGTAAGCCCGATGATATGGGATCAGCCGTCGTTTGTTCAGCGGGCCGGACGCTGTTGATTTTTCGAATTAGTCGCTCGGTTTCAGGGTCAAAACCATGGTCACAGTAGGACGATATGTGTGTTATTAATGTACGATTTTTTTATTTAATTGCAGTTGTTTTGTGGATTGACACATAATAGCGTAAATGCTTACACAATCATCACTATCTTGTACATCCTACTATCTGCGAATATTTACAAGAGTGGACGCTAGCAATACCTATTATAACTATACAGTTTATTCCGAAATTCAACATGGCCCCTGCGGGAAGAAGGCGTACAACAATTGCTCGTGGGTATAGTCGCGAGCGAAAGCTAGTTTTAAATAAAAAACAGGTGGTTAATTTAGAATCAGAGGGGAGGCAGAGAAGGCACTACGCAAACCCGTTTTATAATTAGGCAGGCGCCCATACAAATTCAGCAGTTACTGGGTCAGTGGTCACTGAATTATACGGCGGTATTATTAATTTCATTTTGTGTTCTGTACTTCGAGCTACCCGGGAAGTACGCCTTAGTACAAAGCTAGAATACCCACACGGTTTGTCTGATAGACTTTAGGATCTAGGTTTTCAGACTCTCGTCACAAAGGCGCACCCAAACAATTTCATGTAAAAAATATATTTTATTAATATATGATATAAATATATTTTAATTTAATTTAGATAGGTAGGTACTATATCTTTTACCGGATTTCTGCCAAATTCTGGATCATGGTCCAGGCGGACCCCTGGCCCTCGTGTACGAGAGCACAACCGGGACATTAACGCTAAGATGAATTACTATATATTTTTCAGACATTTAGAAAGCCACAAAAAAGCTACTACAAAAAATAATCCAATTATGAAACTAAGTAATTTTAAAAACAGTTTTGAAGTTTTCCTTACACAACCATTGACGGCAAAGAATTCCGAATCTATGTTGGCAACACTAAATATGAATAATTTAGACTGGCGGCCGTTAAAGTTATGTGAATTGCAAATTGACCAAGAAATTGTATTTTACGAGAAATTATTCAGGCAAAGCTTTCTAACGAATTGTTTACTTTTTCAGGAAACTTTTGCAATCCAAATATTATTAAATTACCAAATATTTTCCTATTCAACGTACAATTGGAGAAGATTTTGTATTACTTAGGGTATATCTTAGGTAATCATTGTTGAGTTAATTCCTAGACATGTTGCCCAATTGTGTCATTTGTCGAATAATAATAGGCTACTTTTGTACACGAAAAATTTAGGATCTCCTATAACCATTGAAAGTCCACAAAGGCTCAATTTCATGTCAGGTTGGTAAACATACTTTATAAGATACCTACGACGTTGTACGGGATTTACTCCAAGAATAAGTTTGTACGACAAAGCACACTTGGCGGTGTTTACCTAAACAATCAGCTGAATACGACGTTTTCCGTAGCAAAAGGCAGCTGCGGGTTAAGTTCACTAGAGATGGGCAGGATTCGTACGATTATTTTAATTCAGACTGCATATAATATGATATGGCCATGTGTCCGGCAGAATAGAATAGTACCAACCCCGTAAGGCGAGTGTAAACTCGTAAGTGCCGTACAAGGCGACTATTTCGAGGCAAAAGATTCTAGTCCCCGTAGGCTGGAAAATGGGCAGCAGCGTTTTCCATTGTTATATTTTGCGTTGTTATTTATAAGACTGCGATGGAGATCGCCGGCTAAGCATGGAGATTATGGAAATAACCTCCCCTTTCGTGGGAGAGGCCCTTAGTCCTGCAGTGGACTGTTATGGGCTGTGATGATGATAATATGATAAGATACTACTATTATGCAAAAAACAAGCCGATTAGCACCTCGCGACGGTATATTATTTAAAAAAAAATATACGTTTTGACGTCAATAGTGTTCTCTGCGTACGCCCGGTCCGCCTTCAAGATGATCCAGGATTTCGCAGATCAATATTATATAATGCTATAAATAAACAATGCGTAACTCGAAGATTTCCATAGAACCTTCTATGAATAATTTTAGGTGTCAATTTTGGTAACAGGTCGTATTTATTAATAGAGATACGTTATGTTACGCTTTGCTATAATTAGGAATGTGTAAAGGAATATTATGATAACCTTTGATCTCAACCTAACTTTGATCTAACCTTTCCCATCAACTCGTACCCAGCGTAGGTAGATCCGATGATCTAGTGACTTCCTTTGGCTGAAACTAATCTACTTATCGACTTTAATCACTAAGACAGTCACGAAGATAAGTTCTAATTAGCGAATTAACTTAATTTAGATTATAAGTTTGCTGAAAAGGAATAAGTCAGTCGGCGCTTGCATTGCCTCCCACTCACAAAAATTATTTTATATATATCCAGAATTACTAATAGGACCATTGGATAAAATAGTCTGGAAAGGAAGTATTTGAAAAATTTACAAATATCATTACCCTAAGAATCAAAAAAATATTAGAACTTAAAACTTTCCAATTAGTGTGTGGGTATCTATATGCTATTTGCTTGTCAAACAACTCTTTGCATACAACGATATGCTTAGACCAATTCCTTAGTCCAACCTGGTCAATTGTGGTATTAAATACCAAACTCCCGGCCTCTATCGCACCTCTACGACCCTAAAATTCAGAATGCATAAGCAACGGGGGAGATAGCAGTACTGTTATAGACAAAGAAGTACGACACAAAGCTATTAAGAGCGAGTCACACTGGTCTCAAGGGGGCTTTGCGGTACGCCTTCGTAGGTGCACTGCATTTTATACGGTCAGCTTCTCGTAAACAAAGATAAGCGGTAGGAAACCCGGAACATACCTTTAAAATTAGCTAATATGGTATTTGAAAAAATTATCAAAAGCATTAATTTTCTAAGAACAAAATATTTTAACTTAAAAACTTTCCAATTAGTGTGTGGGTACACGCTATTTGCTTACCAAACTTCTCTTTGCATACAAAAATATGCTTAGACCAATTCATAGTTAATTTTAGTATTAAATACCATATTCCCGGCCTTAAAGATCATATTCCCGGCCTCTAGCCCATCCCTACGACCCTTAAATTCAGAACGCATAAGCAACGAGGGAGATAGCAGTACTGTTATAGACAAAGGAGTACGACACAAAGCTATTCCGAGCGAGTCACACTTGTCTCACGGGGCTTTGCGGTATGCCTTCGTAGGTGCACTGCATATAAAGTCAGCTACTCGTAAACAAAGATAAGCGGTAGGAAACCCGGAACATACCTTTAAAATGATGTAATATGGTATTTGAAAAAATTACAAACTGCATTAATTTTCTCAGAATAAAATAATGCATTTTAACTTAATGACTTTCCAATTAGTGTGTGGGTACCTATACGCTATTTGCTTACCAAACATCTCTCTTTGCATAAAAAATATGCTTCGACCAATTCTTAGTGGTCAATTTTGGTATTAAAAACCATACTCCCTTCCTCTAGCGCATCCCTACGACCCTTAAATTCAGAACGCATAAGCAACGGGGGAGATAGCAGTACTGTTATAGACAAAGGAGTACGACACAAAGCTATTCCGAGCGAGTCACACTGGTCTCACGGGGCTTTGCGGTACGCCTTCGTAGGTGCACTGCATTTTATACGGTCAGCTTGCCTGTTGCTGAATATGGCTTTTACAGCCGGCATAAATATTTTATTTGCACAGACAACGCGGAGACACTGCATGCGGTCTTATTGAATATTGACATTGGACTGAATTAAAGATTCGATAAATTTCTATATAAGAAGTTATTGTTGAAGTGGAATAAATGGGATTGGCGGGAATGTATGTTTCTATATTGTTTGTGTAGTTGTATTTATTTACAAATTGTTAGTGTATATGTCGTGACTAGATCTTGGAATTGATCACTTCATGTAGCCGACTATTTCGTGAATGACTTTACTACTTTGAGGCTAATGGCACTTCAGCACCGGATCGATCTCACCACTCGCCTCAAATACCATTGGCGAAGCGAGGTTGACCAAATTCTTCCCTAAGGAAGTGAGAATAAATGACTAAATCAAAATTTACGCGGAGCCTTTAACCCTAGGGCACTTCCATAATATTTAAAGGTTAGCGCCAAAAGCCGGCAACATACATAAATAAATAGGTTAAATAAAAACCGGTTTTAAAGTTCCATCATTCATGGAGTTTTCGCACTCTTTGTTGAAAACATTAACCGTATCCCTGGCCGCCGCCTGAATTCAAAACTTTTTAGGTTGCAGTTTTGATATTGCTTTGCTTTGTTTTCATGAATTAATGATAGCGAATGCATTTGCAAATGCGAAACGCCCTGATTGAAACGCAATTAAATAATTGCACCTACTGTTTCATATAGCAAATTACTGGAGTAAATTAGTTAATTGAATTCGCACTCTAATTCAATTAACTAATTTATGATATCAGTCGAATAAAGTTGATGTTTCAAAATGATTGCATTGTGCCCGTACACCACCTTGCATTGGACGTCAACACGATGTTTTCTACATTTTGAAATTCTGATCGCGCCCTAAATGAAACAAAAGATTTATGTGCCCTTACGGGATCGCCCGTAGGCACGAGTAAATTTTAATAAACTCGCAATTCAATTTGTTATCTGTCCTTTTACACATTGTTTCACGAAAAGCTAATCAAGCTCGTGAAAAACACAATAGGCTCTATTCCAATATCTGTTAATTAAAATCAATCCTTTCTTTATGAATATCTACGATGTAGCAGAGTTAAGATAATGGACATTATTCAGCCATTTCTGAGAGTTCTGTTAACAATTTGCGCAATGGGTCCGATTTAGGTGTATTCAGGGCCCGAAAGGGATTGCGTTTAGGCAATTTGGAGGGGAGCGATTTTGTTGAATTTATTATAAAATAGCGGCTAAATATCCGAACAGGAAATTAAATAGGAATCAGAACAAATCCCATTACAAACTCTCATCAATCACTAAAATTGTCTCGTGAGGTTCAGCGCGAAAAAGGTTCAAGCGGAACACGCCGGCCGAGGCCCGACCCCCAGTGTCTCAGCTCTGTATTCATATTTAAATGGCACAGAAAAGTGATAACAGTATTATTGTCTTTATAAAATTCTATATTTTTTGGCAACGCTAATATAACAAGAAACATAAAAATATGACAAGAAGACTGATGTAAAATAAGCAAAAGCATTAAAGGTTAAAGAATAACAAGACAATGTCTACATCTACAGAAAATATGGGGATATAGGGATATTGTGTTGCTTTATTGTAATGTTTCGAATCAATATCGACTATCGATAGATACCCTTCGGCCGTTTATAGAACCGAAATTTCGGAACTGGTTCCGTACGAGGCTATATATTTACTTGTATAGCACTGGATCTCTAACAAGGGGATAATCACAGAACAGAAAAATATTTTTTGAAGGTAGCTAACATTCCAACCTCTTCGGGGATAGTGAAGATGTTGACTAAACTAAAGTAAAATAGAAAATAACTTTCTCGGCAATCGACAAATAGGTGTGATTCAACGGGAACTAAGGTAAATAAAATATCTTACACATAAGTCGATATGGCTACGCCTCACAAGTCACACAAACCTTCTAATACACATGCGCTCATCACGTACACAGATTACGTGCGATTTTTTATAGTTCATGATGATATTATTATTAAATTATGAGGCTCAATAACCAACGCTACTACCGCTACATTTTTATTGACAAATTAGTAGTTATTATTAGTGTCAGTGGTCGTTGGTTAATTTTGGTTGGTTAAGTTTCACTAAAATGATAAGAGGCTGTTCAGGCATATAGTATATAAAATTACCAACCGCTTGCATTATTTTCCGTTAAATTTAAATGATACATAAAAAGGCCAACAAAACAGAAACTAAAGGTTGTTTTTATACTACTTTTACTTAGTTGAGAACATTCTATTCTCGTATTTGTTAGCATTTATTTACGGTACTTACCTGTTAAAATATTTAAAGAAAAATAAACCAAAAACAAACTATAATTAGGTTTTTTAGATAAATAATTCTTTCGACTCATTTGCGACTCATCATCATCTGCCGGAGTCCGCCCTACCACTGTTCCTCCTCCAATTCGCCCGCTGAATGCATTCCCACAGGACACTTTTTTATTCTTATTGTGGTGTTTTATCTTTCTACATGCGACGACCATTAACAACTCAACCTGTTAAGGAAAAGCGGATTCGCCACAGCCTAGTCCTTCTATAGCAGGGACCACAAGCAGGTGAGGTTGACTTGGGTCCATGAGATGTTTGCAGAACCCCACAACCCCCCCAATTTCTATCCATTGCCATTATAGTCTCCTTTTTCCTGAAACCCACAGCGCCTATTACATCCAATTTGTTTCTAATGCAAACCTCGCCATAAAACGAAACGCAAGGGACAGAAATGGCGGGAAGCTTTCGCGATGTCAGTGCTCAAACTGAGAGACCTCTAATTGCTCATTTTGTTTGGTTTATGTAACAATTAGAAAGGGAAACTGTGGAGGGAGGCGCTCGTGTGCGGTAATGGTCGCCGTTGGCGCACCAAAATTAAGCCTTCCGACGACTTCCGCGCCCCAAGTATTTTTGTTTAATTTTCCAGCGGTATAGGTAGCCGTGGCTTTTCATTCCGTTATCTAAATATTAGTGCGAAGCGCGGTTTACGGTTTATGGACTTTTTTCGTTCGGGCTGTGGAAACATCGGAATGTTATTTTTTATTTTATGGCACGTCAATGGGCGCGATATAGCCTTTGGATTCTATTCCGACTAGTGAATGCGATCTAAAGACCTCGGCGAGTTTGACTATGAACCGCTAGCTCCATTTCGCGATAAGGGTCCCAACCAACAAAGAGAAAGTCCCGGAAAATGCCTCCAACGATCATTATGAAAACGCTATTAACAGTTTTCATTGTTGCGGGACAAAATTGAAAGTCCATTGAGAAGTCGTTCTGTGAAGTAGAGTGATTTATGCCCTACGCTTCAACCGATCGATGGCGCTAATATTGACTCTATGCAAATGCAGTGGGAATTTAAAATTCTAAAGTTACTTATTAAAGGTTGGGCAAATTGGCACGTTACAAAGCAAGGGTGTCACCTGACCTCAATTAGCGTTTAAAATAAAAGGCTTTATTCAAGTTTCATACATATTTGGTCCAAAAATTTAAAAATGCCGATCAGACGAGAAAAATATTAATTTCTATTAGCGCAAACAATTTCTAACATTTCTCACCATGACAAAAATATATACGCCCAATGGTTCGGTTGTTTTAAGCTTTTAGAATAACGATAGGTATTTAGTATTGTACGCCCAGTGGTACATAGTGGTGATGATGGGCGCACAGGTTTGGCAACATAGTAAAAAAATTAAGAATAGTATATACTCTGTCTGATAATAAAATATTTTATCTGGCTGACTTTTAGCGTTTTCGTCCAAAATGAATGATATTCATTTGGGCATCATCGAGTACAAGAATAATTCCACTTTGTACCGATAATGATATTCATTTTGGACGTCATGGAGTACAAAAATAATTCCACTTACCAGCGATAATAGACGTTAGGAGACCCACAAAACGTTGATGGTCTTACCGTGCACAAACTAGCACAATTTTTTTTTGTATTCCACTTCCACGTCTTTTCATAGCGATACTACTTACATATCCTCTTGTGTGTGGTCTATAAGTTAAAATGGCGGTCGGCATCATATCCTCTTGGCAGTTTCACTTTTCAGCCACATTAAAGTCACTGTTCCTTTTGGTGACCAAAAATTAGATATTAACCACTAAACCACTCGGGTCGTCAAATATTGTTAATCACAGCTTGACAACGCGACGCAATAGACTAAACTAGATAACTCTAAACATTTTTATTGACACCATATCCCTACTTAAAAGATAATAAAAAAGAGTAGTACTACTGTAACTATGCCTAGAAGAGTGAACAAAGTAGTACTACGGGTGTCGTAAGCACAACACAAACCTGAATGTGGCAAACCTAGAAACGTGAGTTTCATACAGTGAAAATATTGTTAAGCTGAATAACAGCCACATCATGATAAAGTTGGCTCGTTGGTTGGCCGTTGTGTTAACTTTCAAATAGCGCCTCTGCGCCCATCCAGGCTCGAGTTTGTGAGTTATTTTATGGGCTGAATGACCATTCCATGTAGCAGCCACATTACGACGTAGTGATGAAATCATAAACTCTGTACAATACATGTATCCACAGGATGATAATAAAGACAGGCAAAAAATAAAGTAAAATAGAATAAATAAAATAAAAGGGAGTTGTTGTTTTTGGGATCGAATCTCTGTACTCTGATGAGATCACTTTACGTCTACCGGATACTTTTCTCAGAGCCGGGTAACGGTTGTTGAAATTAATATAGGTAAAGCAACAAAGAAAATTTAATACCAAGGTCGCAGACCTAAAAATAATCAGGCTTCAAGTTTTAAATCAATCACTAAAACAAAATACACTAGATGTGTTGGCAGATATACCTAGAATCTTGAAATTAGATAAGATGTGAGGTCATATAGCACATAATAAAGTTAATATCTGAAAATCAGGAATTTGTAATGAAATCACACAAAAAAGGATTTAACTTGCAGGAACTACATTACTAAGCTTCCGCTGTTTAGTAACCCCGACTGCTATTAAAGAAAAATCAAAAACAAACAAGTTGGAAGTAATTTAAATGGGTGTAAGTAGGTATACTGTAAATGTTTCTTTAATTTAAACTTGAAAGCAGTCGCAGCGCCATTTTCATATAGGTGGACACATATACCTATACTTAATATTTATAGAAATTTAGAATCTAGCATTTAGTAGCATAAATATATAAAAAAAAACTGTATGGTACCATATGGGTACTATAGGATCAAGGGTGTGGCGAAAGTTGTCGCTCTATCATTGATAGTCTATTGTACTAGTTTGTGATGGTAGTACAAAAAAAAGAAAACAACATTTAAAAATCAATCCATCTCCATGAAAAAGGCAACATAAATAAAAGCGTACCTTTTTTCGTTTTCTCGCGACCGACCCAGTAACTAATGTACCGAGTAGCAGACTCTGACTGGAGAGGGGACTGTTTTTATGATGCAAATCAGGGACGACTGCCGTCAGTGGTTCGGTGAACCAGCCAACTAGACTAGTAGCTGCATTGTTACGAGTGCCAACTGTGATTTGTGTGTTCAACAAATTCCAACAAAATACTACGCTACCTATCTAAGACCAGAGACAGGCGCTCGGCAATATTTTTATTGTTAAGGGTTGTTTGGGGTTTAGTAGTTTTGTAACCGTGTTTTTGTAATTTTATTGTGTGTGGTGGTCCCATCTCAAAGTCAATACCGGTATTGAGAACTTTTTGCGTGCATTTGAAACTTTTATAGGTAAACAAAATGAAACAAAGCGTGGTAACAAAGAGAGGTAAAATCATGAAATTATATAGCATTTTTTTTTAAATATATGGTTAAGGTTTGGACATAAACGTAAACATTATATTTATTAAGACAAATACCAAAGTCGCCATAAATCAAGAAAAAATAAATCGTTTTTACTTTGGTCTAAAACAAAATGAAACTGTTTGCAACAGTTGCAAACACCGGGGTATGAGAGTACAGTGACACTAAACTAGGAAAGCATTTGACCGCCGCGTCTCACAATCTTAGTTCAGTTCAAATCTCGCGCACACGCCGCGCCGCGCATGCGCCATTGCTGCAGCAGGCACAAGGACGATATGAACGCTCGTCACTCACGCGCAACTTGCGAGTGGTTCGGTGTGCCTCACTAGATGGCGCTGCTTAGACAGGATTTTCAAGTATTGAATTTGGTAATCGAAGTTACTCGGTTAAGATACTTAGTATTAGTACTTACCTTTTTTGAGAAGAAACATTAACACTTTAACATTTAAACAAATCAGATATGGGGTAACCTCTAACAGAATGTGGTGCACAGATATGTTTAATCAAAATCCTGCAAAAAGTACGACAAATAGTCTTTAAAAACATTTTTATTAATAGTTATATTGCCATGTTTAGTCCTGCTATATAGTAATAAAATAAAATCAAAGTAGAAAAGTAAGAATACGAAATAATTAAGTAATGCAGTGACCATGTCGACTAAGTAGACTTCTTCTGTACTAAATTATCATAGTATGATACTCGGCACCTCACAGCATCTCGACCTAAGTATAATTGCTTTCCCTAATAAGTAATTTGGGAAAGTCCCGTCGTCGGCGCTTGCTGCTCGATGGTATAATTAGATACGTCGTTAATTAGACGTAGCCCCGCTAGAGCACTCAGGGTCTGGCGTCGTCGTTTGCTTTTCTACAAGAATGCAGCTGGTTTTTACCCTCTGAAATTAAAAAATTAAAATCGAACAATTTTCTTCTTGAAAACTTTCAACTCCGGCGAATGACTGTGTCACTATGATCCAATTAGGTTCCCCTGGTAGCAGGGTCATGGAGGTCAGATGGCAGTCGCTCCACTGTAATCCAAATCCTGGATCATGGTCAAGACGGACCCGGGCTCGAAACACAACCGGGACATTAACGTCAAGATGATGATTCTCCTAAAACTTCATCTAGCAAGAACTTGATAGGCAGTTCTGCAACCAAGAAAAGTGGTTGCGTAAAGAACAAAATCAGTAATAAAAGGCGTCAATCCAGTAGCGTGTTACAGCATTCGTATGCGAGCATTCCGAAAAACGTGTCGAAAATCACCGTTCGGGCGGTCCATCGTGAAAGGGAAGAGAAATGGCTGATATAATTTTGCGAGAACACATGGCGTCCGCCGGGAGAGCGTAGGGGAGAAAGCTATTTTGTTAATGGAAGCACAATGGAAAAGAAAACTCAATCAAGCGCACGAGTCGCCGTGATTTCTGCGCCTAACTACGAGAGATATATTGTGGGCCCGAGTCGTCATTAGCCGCGGAACGCCGCATTGCCCACAGAGGGGCGCGGGAATTCTTCTAAATAACCTTCACGTGACTTTTCATATGGGATCCCGATTTGGTCTACATTTAGAGATTAAGGCGGGTATTATTTTTATTTATTGGAAACGGGATAGGTTCTACCTCAATCTCATCTATGTCTCGGTCTGTAATAGGATTCGGCATGAAACTTATTAGCTCTTGTTGATGAACAACGTTCAAAGCGGAACAAAGTTCTGGCTAGGTAAGATGAATCGTTTGTGTTTGGTCCCTCAAGACTAAGATATTCTATTTTTAGTCAAACTCGTAATAAGATTTCTAACAACGTTAGCATTTGCTACCTATGATAGTTACCTAACAAATGTTTCGAAGTCAGAACTTACACTTAAAGCAAGTAATTTTTTTTTAATTAAAGACTATGGATGTAAAACATTTTTTAGTCCGTCAGGTAGATTATCAAAAAATATTGGATGTATTTTTTCTTTTGCTACTCAAACAAAAAATAACGCCGATACAGTGTGTTGAAATATAGCGCGACATCACGCCTGAGGTGAATTTTTACCCAGAAGTGCCGTCACGAGCCTCCACTTCGAAACTTTGATACACTTTAAGTTTGTAATTTTTTATTGATTTGATAAATAAAAAAATACGTGTCTAATATTTTGTATAACTAACTGACGGAATAATTTGACCTTAAAAATTTTAACCCAGTCATCATCCCTATTCAAGTGTAAAGAATACAGCTGAGCTTGAACAAGGAAAGGCGCAATAACTTACACGATAATTCGAATTTCATTGCGTCGTTTTCGATATCGAAACGAAATTATGACGAGTTTATTAAAGTCGAAGGGGTACGCAGTATCGGCCATATTATAATACCGTCGTAACGGGCTGCGCAAGGAATATACATATTTATACAGGGGTAATGCCGCAGCGGTTGCAAGGCAGGGCACGTATGAGGCGCGTGCCCGGATGAATTGAACGGGACGCGACGCCTACCGCTGAAATGTCACGACATGATCCACCAAATTAAAAAAATTTACAAAATTGTGCCCACGTGTCTACGTCACAACGTAAGAAACGGCCCTTCGTTGTTTATTTTCTGTACACGTTGAGCGATAGTTGAGTGAGCAATGTCATTTATTGTTTACCACGTATAATTGCTATGTATTTTCAAATAAAATTGTACGTGAAATGACTTTTATTTACAATGTGTTTCAAAAGGGAGCGAAAGTCGTCGCTCGCCGCTCCTAGAGAAGTAAGTACATACTCTCCGGTGGTCGTACCATTCGTTTACATTTGCGAAAAAGTAAAAAGCACCTCTAAGTAGTTACAGAACTCGTAATCCTAAAAACGTCTGTTCCTAATTTCTTTTCCGATTTTAAAAGAGCCATCTTTCATTTACGACGACATTTAGAACAAGAAAATTTCAGGCCTCAACACGAAGTTTTGGCAATTTCCGTACTTTGCGTCGCTTTTTTGCGACCCATACTTTGTCGTTAATCTTGCGAACAAAAAGTCGCTATGCTCGACGACTCGTTACTGTAACAATGTAAGGCGACAGATTTAAATTACCCACTGGGATTGGCCGTCGATTTAACTTTATAGGCAAAAATTACACTGACGCAAATGGATAATTGTGGCGTTTAAACATAATTTTCCGAGAAGTTGGAGCGTTACAGTCCATTAGGCTGAATAGGCATTTAATTTACAAAGTTTGTACTGCCTTTCACATGGGTAGACTTTTGAAATAAGTATCTACCTGAGTAAACTAATACGTGAAAAGCTTTTTCACGTATGAGATTTTAGTTTGTCGCAGAATACTGCCTTATGTATGTAGAAGTAAAGAAGCAGTAGCTAATGGCATGTTAATGGCTTAGTGCTTAACGACACGACAGGAGCATAAGTAATAAAAACAAGCAACATGATTGTGAAACAAAACAAATTCAATAATAACTCTCGGCTCTACCCCGGGTCCTTATTGCAGAAATGCGTCCGTCTATTTTGTCTATCTCCATTCAATATTGTAAAAGAGGTTTTCACTGGATTTTATATTACGGTTGTAAGGGTTCGTTCCGTCTCTCCATTCGAGGTTATATTCGACCCAAATTTGTCCAAATGCGGACACATTTTCGACGTCTCTCAGAACACTTTTCTTTTATTGGAATGTATATTTCAGAAATATCATCCGTGCATTTCGGTGAACGCAGATATGTAGCCACAAATGCTGTCGATATGTTACTTACTAGCTTTTGCACGCGACTTCGTTCGCGTAAAATTCGGTTGTAACGTTCCAGACGTGTTCCGCGGGAATCACAATGAATTTCGGGATAAATTATAGCATATGTGCTATTCTATGCCCTAAGCTATATTGCTACCAAATTTTATCTAAATCCGTACACGAACGTAGCGTGAAGTAGTAACAAACATCCTTACAAACTTTCGCATTTATAATATGGAGTAGGCAATAAATTGACATATACCTGTCTACAAAACATTTCAAAACTTTGCACTTCATCATCTCATGAAGTATAAGCGATCATGTTGGAAATTGCTAATGTATTAGTGAAAATTTTATGTTTCCGTGCTTTTTATAGACCCATATATTGGGCTTATTCTATACTGAAGCCATTTTACGGCTTCAACGAGCACTAGGAGGTGTTTTATAGTGGGCTGGTGTAAAATTACATCCAAGTCGGGCGCATATTTCAATTTTTTTTTACTGTATGGCACAATTTTTTACAATTTTATAAGTGTTTCTCAGCTGGAGTGTTTCTTTGCCATTATGTTTAATAGTGCATTATGATTGGAGCGTGAGTAATTTATTTAACATTGCACACTAGTGTTTTTAAGACGTTATAGAACACGCTTGCTTTTTCTGCCTAATATTCGCCTCAAAGATGGGGGTATGGGCATAATATAAATGGTTTCATATTAATGACTAGATTCATTGCATTAACGTTGTCAGTTAGAATTTTGTTAAAATATTGATAACCTGCATGCATATATTTTTTTAATTAAACGTAGTTAAATGTTAAAGTATGGCGGATATCTCTTGACATTGCAAGTCGCATGCGAGAGCCAAAGACCAGATAATGGCGTGAGTAGTTAAAGTAGTCAATCTCTATCGGTCGGTTTAATTCGATCGCAGTCGCCTGACCTGCAGTAGACATTTCGAGGCAGAAATTACTTAAAAATATAATGAATACTGATCATAAAATGAGCTTTGATAACATTAATTATAAGACATGAAACATTAGTAGAGAATCGATTCTTGAGATATTTTTGCCAGTATAAAAACAATAAGAAACTCGATAAACATTCGACCACATTTCGTTGTTTCACGGGACAGCTAAAACTAGCAAAACTCAGCTCAAAAACCCACTCTGCACACCAACGTCAGCTTTGCTGTGGCATCCTGCGTTCCATTTATACGAACGGGTGTTGTACCTCGTAAACTTTCACGGCACGCCGGCTCCGGCTGTCATGATCGCTGAGCGGTGCGGGAGACTGGAGACGGAGCGGGACAGAGCTAGACGACAGCCCGAAACAGAGATAAGGGATAGCATCACGAACCATTTACCACGATCAATCACTGAACCTCGCCGTCGTCAATGCTAACATCACTTTACGAAATTGCCGGTGTTTTTGCTGATCAGACACATTAGTTGGAACACCCTGTAATGGCACTCGACGCGGATAATGTAGGTGAACGTGTCAATGCTTATGTTCACATTAGACTGCAAGATTTTGGAGAAGGTCCTGGAATTAGATATCACTACAAGCAAACTGGCGCCAGAAAAGGCATGGGTATCTTAATCACATACACCCGCGTAGCATCACAGGTAAATTCCAAAAAAACAGAGAAAAAGATACCAAAAAGTTATGTTGGTATTTTTATGCCTTGACTCCGTAACATCAATTGAATATTTACTTGACAATCAATACCTAATTAGATCTAAAGCTGGCAAAAATTAAAATTACCACAGACATATTAGGACAATTCCGCCAAATCTAGACATAAACTAAGCAGAGTTGCTATGGCCGCTAGGATTATTCGTCCTTTTAAAATATGAAAAATCAGAGCCAGACTCAATACAAACATTAAAAACATGAATATGAATACCGTTACTTTCACAAGCCGGTGTTATTTAAAACCTTATCCGTGTGTGTCCCTGACGTGGCACCAGCGAAATGTTTCCATCTGTTATAAATTCGCCGCTATCAGTCCATAGTTGTTGCTCCAGGCTCACAACGAACTCAACAAAGGCTGTTTTTATTCAATTTACCGGGCTTATTCAAGTTTAAGGGGACTCCGGTTGCAAATCTTGATTGATGGACCCTACGACGCCGATCAATTTGGGAGAAAAAGCTGCATTCGGTCGTCTACATTATGATTGAAATAAGCATATTAGGGAAAGTTCTACGGAATCGTTGGGACGTGCGACTTGGTATCGTGTTTATACTTTAGTTATATATATGGGTATAGATTTCGGTTGTAAATAATGCACGTCAGCTAAATTAGACTTCAAAATCCGTTCAGTGATTCGCGTGGTGCGCGAACAGACAGACAGACAAAATTCCAAATACATTTTTTTCGGTAGTTAAACCCCAGAATCCGGCCAACTTTTTCTGAAGTTTCTTCGGATTATAAACATGGCTTTTTTCCAGTTTTATAATTATTATTCACTTTATTGTAAGTAGTTTTTATTTTTACAAAATCCGCGACAAAACTTTAATTAAATTGTACGACTTCCTGGTTTACTTGACCTGAAACTGAAAAAAGAGAAATTGCTTTTTATTAAGGTTACCGTTTAAACGCAAAATAAATATATACCAAATATCTGTTTGAACTGGCTTACGAACAAATCACCTACTCCACCTACTGTTGGAATTTTTCCTCGATAATTCTTCCTTGTTGAGTCATGGTCTGTGAACACGACCAGCGCAGAAAGCAGCCTTTAAATCTAACTGTGCCCTAACTCACGTAGAACTTAAACACACGTAATGTAAACCTCACTAAAGATTACAATTCAAGCTTTAAATTATGTAGGTACTTTTACACACCACTCCTCACTTCCAATGTATACACGCACACACACTACATACAACTTACAAATACTCTGATCTTGTTGTTGTATTTGTTCGCTGCCTACGTTACTTGTGTACGGTAGCAAAGAAAACATGAAGCGTCATAGATGTAAGGTGCTGTCCTAATTGACAATGGTCGTGCGACCATGATCGTGGGTTTTGAGGTCTCCTATTGATCGCACGACCGTTGTCAATTAGGACAGTGCCTAATGCTGGCTAGGAAAATTGTAAAGCAACTCTATAATTGTACCGTACTTTACCAAAAAAATAATTAAATATAATTACATTATTCTAAGAATAAGCATGGTCAAATTGTCTCAAATATAAAAGTAACCAATCCAATTTTGCAACTTTGCTTAATGTAGCTATTTAGGTAATTGTACCTACTTGTATAATTATAATTCAGTTTGTATGTAAAGTCATTCTTTCATTTCAATTTCCATTAAACATCGACGCCTTTCTGAATCCAATCTCCGATTATTGATTCTCCCCAAAATGAGCTTTGATTGACAGCTACATTTTCTATTTAGCATAACGAAACAACGAAATGAAAGGAAGGTACTTATTCTCAATATTTCATTCAGTCAACGGCTTTGAATTGAATAAAATATTTGTACAGACTGATAAAATCGACTTCACTTTTATGAAAAAGTAAAATGAGCCAGTCAGTCGGATATCGTTTCGAGATCGACTTTTCACCAGGATTACAGCTGAACTATATCTAGTTTATATACGCATAATTATCTACACGAATAATAATTTTATTTAATATTATTAAGCTACCGATGTAGTACATAATTAAAATCGTCTTGAAATCTTCACCTTAAACTAACTTAGATGGGCTAATCTATACATAGTATAAAACAAAGTCGCTTCTCTCCGTCTGTCCCAATGTATCTACGTATGTAGCTATGTACGCTTAGATCTTTTAAATTACTTAACGGATTTGAATGCGGTTTTTAACAAGAGATAAAGTGATTTTAGAGGAAGGTATTAAGCAAAAAAAGGGTAGGTAGGGTTAAAATAGGTGTACCCGAACGAAGTCGGCGCCGACTCCAATAGTTTTTTATAAATAAACACGTAACATTAATATTGGAAGCATTTTCCCATTTCCCTAACGTATATCACGTTACAATGACGAACAAATGCTAAAACAGAAACGGGGTACGCGTACGGGGATTAAGCCATAAAATCACTTCCATCGATCCCTCGTAAGGCTATAAGTACATATATATTGGCACTGAGGAAAACGCGGGGAACCATAAAAGGGCCGTTTCATTATTTACATAAACGCCATAAAACTGAACAAAAGAAAATTTATACCGAGAAGTTTCGGGTAATATCCGTTCGGTGTGACACGTTTTTTCGAGGGCCGTTGTTCATCGTTAATCTTGGAAACAAAAACAGCAAGTTCCCGGCGCGTCTGCGCTGGCTATAATTTAAGCCGAACAAGTGCTCGCGACATGCGGCCTGGCACAAGGTTCCGCCGATCGCTGTTACCTTGAGGGGCTAGGCGGCCGTGATCGCTTCGGCCAACGAATTCGGCCGACGGGATCGGATAGCCTCGAGGAATTATGCGCAAGGAAATCCGATAGACAATGGTTACCATAATTAAATATATCTCAATTTCATCCATTCATCTTCTTATCGAGTCGATGGACTTATCTCCCCTTTGCACTTTGTTCGCCCAGTGTTCGGCTTTTCAAGTCAAACAAACTATTTACCTACTATTACTTTTACTTGTACTAAATTCAGTACAAGTAAACAATACTCATAAAATAGTGCCTTCATCTACGTATGACTGGAGTAACGGCTTCTGACTTCCACCGCATGGAACAAAAATTGTTTTCCACGCCCGTTTCACCCTTTCAGGAATATCAGGGATAATAAAATGCCCTATGTCAAAAGAACTTTCGAAATCTCAAACAACCAAGTAAGTCATGAATTAATAATGCTTTTAATAATTTAGCATTGGACCTGGATCTAAACCGATGCTTACATAATGATTATAGCCTTAATAAACAATAAACATAAAAGTACTTTTTTATTAGAACAAAATAGGTAGGTATTGATCTCCAACCATAAAAAATAAAAATGTTAACAAAATCTAGATCCACTTTTTACAACAATGTGCTAACTACGAAAAAAGGTGCTAGAACAAAATATGCCCAGAATTTTATATCAAACAAATTGCGCTAGACACGCAATTTTTGGCACCCAACACGCCAGGATGTGGAGTGTCCGCATAGCATTTACATCCTTAAACAATTTATGTAAACGATGCCCCTGTAATTCCTTCTAAGCCACCCACCTACCAAATACAGATCGGAAAGAGGTTTACCCAGTTTCCAAATGTGACCGAGAACCACAACATTCTCAAATAACAAAGTAATATTATTTACTTAAAAATATTTCAATAAAGAAGATGGAAGAAAAAGATAGCCAATGAAGATAGGCAT
Organism: Blastobasis adustella; assembly: GCA_907269095.1. Taxonomy (NCBI): domain Eukaryota; kingdom Metazoa; phylum Arthropoda; class Insecta; order Lepidoptera; family Blastobasidae; genus Blastobasis; species Blastobasis adustella. Next base: position 8,383,210 of record OU026123.1, on the reverse strand, counting down.
TAATATTTATTTAACTAGGTTTTGGCCGCGACTTTATAACATTTTGGTCTACAGTTTTCTCGCTTGAATCACGTTGAATTTCGGGATAACTTATTGAATTTTTATTTGCCTATTTGAATTTTATTTTATAAGCTAGACAGGCATTTCACCTGGTGGTAAGCCTATGTTATTCCGGGATATCAGCTAATTTACTAAAATGATGAAGCAACCTTGTGATAATAACAAATATTTATACTTATTTCGATTTAGATACTTGGGTAATTACGTAACCATGTAGTTCCTAGGGCCCAAGGTACTTATATCCTTATCCAAATGTTATGAAAATCTGTGCAAACGGGGACATGAAAAAATAACTTCTCAGACTTTCACATCGATTTCTCAAGTTAAACGGATTGTAATGTCAATTTTAAAGCTAGTTTACTGGAAAGCAATATTGATGGTACAGTAAAAAACACCACGAACTTGAATTTATATTAGGTTGGAACCCGTACGCGGATTCAATTTATTAACCTACACATCACTAAGTTCATTGGGGTGCGATTTGTGGAATATTTGACATAAAATCAATCCAAAGTTTCAAGCCTTTATGATATTAATAATTAATAACAAATATGAATTTCATCTTCTGATATACATGCCTATGTCGAAGATCATAAATAATTGGTAGGTATATCTATAGTCTATATATAGTATAACAAGAAATCGCTTCCCTCCGTCTGTTTCTATGTATCTACGAGTATGTACGCTTAGATATTTTCAACTACGCAATGGATTTTAATGCGTTTTATATATAGTGATCTAAGAGAAAGGTTTATCATGAAACCGTTGTCCGCTCGATTATGCTGTGGTGCCTAGTGTTGTATATTGAATGACGTTCATAAGTGTTTGTGAAAACCTAAATTGAATAAACGTATTTGATTTGATTTGATTTGATTTGATTTGACATCATCATCATAATCTTGGCGTTAATGTCCCAGTTGTGCTCTCGCGCACGAGGGCCTGGGGTCCGCCTTGACCATGATCAGGTAATTACAGCCATCTGACCTCCATGACCCTACTACCAGGGGAACCAAGATTGAATCATGGTTACACATCCAGTCGCCTGAATGTGCAGGTTTCATCACGATGTTTTCCCTCACCGTAATAGCATCGGTTAGTATTGAACTAGTGTACATAACTCAGAAAACAGTCATTGGTACATGGTCAGAGCGGGATTCGAACCCGGGACCTCTGGCTTACTAGTCGGATACTGTAACCGCTCGGCAACCGAGGAAGGTTTATAAGCAAGGAAAAAGGGTAGGTAAGGGTAGAATAGGTGTAGAGTAGGTGCAGGGTAGGTCTAGGATAGGTGTGGGGTAGATATAGGATAGGTGTAGGGTACTGTAGAAGTAGGCATAGGGTAATGTAGGGTAGGGATAGGCCAGGGGTAGGACGAACGAAGTCGGGCCGGGTCCACTAGTTGTGAATATCACATTAATGTTAAGTGCCCTTAAACAATATCCGGTTACAGAGTACTACAAGTCTACACTACAGCCAATTCGATTTAATTCTCCAACTCCAAGACGCTGATTCCGCGGAGACGTAGTTACTTTCATAAGGATCTATTACGCTGGCCGTTCGCGTTTAACAAATTAACGCCATAGTATCTAAATTTAATATTCGCCTCGGTCTCCTTCCATCATGGCGGGAGGAATCTGAATTCGCGGGAAATATTATTGCGTTTTTGTTTTCCATTTGTACGTTTAACGGTTACGAGTCAGGTCTGCCGGCTGGCCCCGGGGTCGGCGCGAGCGCACGCCCTCACACCGTCATGGCGCTCTCTTAAAGAAAAAATAAGATATCCTATAGTTTTATATTGGTTTTGAAGGAACTTAAACATACATATACTCATAACTACATATACACTCACGCCCAAACGCCCACGACCTATGCCATAGAGGTAGGGCGGGAAGGGTTTGGTAGAAGACTAGAAACGAGAAATTATCTAACTAGAGACTTTGATCTTTCCATATTTTGCTGTTAAAAGACGTAAGTGGTTACCAATGTGTTATTATAATTGAAGTTTATCTTAAAATTGTCACTGTAAATAAACACTTTCGCAAAAATATTTTTTTTTTATTTTAACAATTTATTCTACACAAGATAACTTAACAGAAAGTACAGATTAGTTTCGACACAACTGGCACTACTTATCTCTCAAAGATATCTCTTCCAGTAGACCTACATCGTACCGAACTACTTATTTGGATTTAAAATCAGCTTGGGTGGTCTTCTTTGCTTCAATTGTGTCTCCTCCACATGAGTGGAGCTTATAATCACGGCTGATGCGCACGCTTACTCGCGGGTGGCTCTTTGGGCGTACGCACTTTTTGATACCCACAAATCCGGTTGTCCATAAGCACTCTCCCTTAACGGGCTGACGTTACAACACACTCTCTGCTACTCCGTCGGCAAGCTCCCATCCTCCTTCCCTCCCTCCTCTATCTCTTCTTCTGCTCCTCTTTCATTCCTCCCACACGGTACCATACGTACGCAAACACCCTTAGCATCGCGTTCGCCTCCAAGAACACTAGGTCCGTAAGGGTGCAAAGTCCGTGAAGGCTTGTGAAGGTTGTATGAAAAGGGTGATGGCGTCGGTGTGAGCGTCGGTTTCCTAAAGCAATAACAACGCGGCCGCGACGTCCGGCCGCGCCATTAACCGCGGCATTATCTCGTCGCTCCTCTTTCCAAATATTTGGTCGTTTTGTCCGCCGTCACCTCGCCCTGGAGCGCCGCCACACTTAAAATTTAATTGCGTAAGCGCCGTAACACGTAAATATCGTTCGGGCGTATTACGAGTGCGTACACCTAGTGTACAAAATCAGTGCTTTGGGCGGTCCCTTGCATGAGTGTACCAGGAAGACAGCAAACAGATGAAGATTGCGGGAAATCGTGAGGCGAGTGACAGCTGCCCACAACACATAACGATCACGACCGCTCTGTTAAGAGCGTATCGCTCAAGAACACAAAAAGTGTCGGTAGCAACGGCGGTACAAAGGCGTGATGCTTTGCATGTATACCTAAAGATATTATGAAGTGGCGAAGGAACCTTAGCAAGTTAGATTGTGGTCTCTACTTACCCTTTTGGTTAAACTCAGCATTTGCAAATTAAGACTTTTGTCGGGAAGGAGGCTATCACAGAGATCTAAAAATCAATTTTATTTTGTTTTGATTAGATTCTTTTAGGTGACGTTATGTATGTGTAGGTGTGGCGAGTTGTACTACATAGTGCAGCAGAATCTTTTATTCTTTATTTTTATTGCCTTTGGAGGCACACGATCCGACGGTCCACCTGATGGAACGCGGTAACCGTCTCACGGTACAACTGTCACGTAAGGGTACCTGGAGCCGGCCTTTGAGGTACCTGTAGACATGTCTTCTGAAGATCTCTGTAATTTGTAGAGAAAAAGAAAGATTTGCAGAGGGAGCTAGATCACTCCACGTAAAAAAGCTCGTGATGTCCGTAGTTGGGTGCCAGGTATCTAGATGATGCGGATGCAATTTCCCATCTTCGGAGAGTGTGATTACAGAAAAGTGACGGTTCTCAATGAGATTTGCAATTAGCATACGTAATCATCATCATAATTTAGAAATAAGCAGCGCCTGTTGTGTGTTTTATACTGTTACATTTCTCTGTATATCATTATTGTGTACAATAAATAGTTAAATAAATAAATATCAGCCGGAAGACGCTGGCATAGGCGTCCTCCAGAGATCTCCACAAAGCCAGGTCTTGTGTCTTCCGTATTCGGCTGGTACCTGCGATCTTTATTAGGTCGTCGGTCCTCCTTGTGGGAGGCCTACACACGCTGCGTCTTCTGGTACGTGGTCGCCACATAAGAACTTTACGTCCAGGGCCTCGAATCCGATAAGTTATTTGGTTCTATCGAATTGTAATCGAAATGGAATTAAATCACAATAGCAGCACAACGGCTATTTTCATTGTAGTAGACTACAAATTACAATTCGTAAATTAGTAAAAATCGGCCATTAGTAAATGAGCGGGCTCGATGCCCTGCTCACCCTGCCCTGCAAAAAAAAATATTGCGCGTTAAAAATTTTTAGAACTAAACAATAAGATGAAAACATTCTAGTATTGCCGCAGGCCCCGCAAAATGAACCAACAAAACCGCGTTGTTTATAAATACTTTAACCTTTTCTTCACAACGTGACACAGATCCATTATAATGCACACCTGCCTCCGGCAGTAATCGAATTTCGTAACAATGTGAAGAGGTAAAGGGTTTCATGTCGAAAATCAGTTAACATGGTAAGGAAATTCAATTTGAGGAAGCAACGAGCACCGTCCTGCGCACGGCATTCCGTGCGGAATTTTAAACTTTGCAAATAAAATAACGCTTGTTACAATCCCTTGACTCGTGCGCATCGTATTAACAAGGGTCTCTTGGTGTTTATGCGACGATGCCACGGAACGTATCGCTGGTTAGAAAGCGCTAATAAATATTTTTAATGGGGTTGTTTAAGTCCAAACCGTTTATTTTTAAACCCAGATGTAAAAAGGGGTGTTATAAGTTTGTTGTGTATCTGTCAGTAGTATCGTAGCTGCCGAAAGGGAGGACCGATTTGGATGCAATTTTCTTAACTTGAAAGCCAGTTTAATCGAGATGGTGCTTAGCTTTATTTAATTAAATCGGTTCTGTAGTTTAGAAAATATTTCAGTTTAAGTAAATCTAGTCGGGGGTTTACCGACTTTTCCGGTCGGTAAGGTTTTGCAAGAAGAATATCTTTAAGAGAGGATGAAACATAGAGCTCATAATGTAAAAGTTAGGTGTATGAACATCAGCATCATCAGCGTGTCCACCACTGAACATAGGCCGCTCCCAATGGCAGAAAATATACCCCATCCTTGGCCTGCGACATCCAGCATCCACCACCCTCATTCAGAGATAAATGACATTGAAATAACACTGTAACGCAACTTACAGCACAAACAAGCAACCACAAAGACTTCACGCTCAACATCGACATTGAACGATCGCGCCAAAATTTGACAACACTCCCGACATATTTAGCGAAATTTAATTTACTAGGCTGTATAAATCATGACGCTAACTCATTAAACAATGGCGCTGGGATTCTCAAGGCTCGTGCAGACGGGTAAGCGGGTAGTAAGGCATTCACACTGTGCAAACAGTGCTCATTGTTCTTCGTAACAGATAGTTTCCATGTGTAATTAAAGTCTGCGGTGCGGATAATATCGGCTGTGATTGCTACTACTTAATTACTGGACGGGGCGATCCCCGGGGATCTCGACTGGCCACAGACTAATTGACAAACAGTACGTCACGTCCGACATTTGTAGTTTCCATTCTGTGCTCGCAAATACAGGAGTTCGACCGAATTAACTGCAATTACCGTAATCAATTTTAGTTAAAGTCAGACAGTTAACTAAAATAGTGGCTTTAATTGTCGGCAGTCTTTTAATGTTGCTATTTTCACGAACAGTCGTTAAAAGCTCGTCTTGTTTGTTAAATTCTGTAATTACAGCTGATCGAAAAGGTTATTTCGCTAGTTATATTTAATTCAGTGCAGTAAATTGAAAAATATTTATAAATTAGCAAGTACGTTTCATCAAGTATTTTTAAGTAGCTATAATAATTTATGAAAACCGATATTAAGATACTCGTAGTAGCAGAACCAAATTCAAAAAATATTTATAGAAATACAATTAAACACTAATGCAAACATACATACCCTAGGGGTAGTTCGTTCAACTTTCAACTTGTTGCTAGCTTGCTTGTTAAAGACAGGTAAGGTCTTAAGTACTCTAAACCGAGAACCATGTATAAAAATTGAAGAAGTTGGAAGAAGCGAGTGAGCTGAAGAAAATGGGATTAATCTCTTTGAAACGTCATAAAAACCACAGGAAAATGAATTCAGACAGCCTAGCTTGCCAAAATCTAATGTATTTATTGCGACTTAGGTGTCTAAGTCATTAGTTATTAATACAATTAAAGTTGAGATGTGGTGTTACTGCCGGAGATTACCGCACTGTTGCTAAGGAAAGCATTTAGGAGAAGAACCGCGAGTGATTCAGAAGATTTACTACACTTGACCCCGTGAGCCGCTTCTGTACTGTACGAGAGAATTTCGGGAAACTGACTGCGGTAAAGGTAGCGTTACTTATCATCATACCTACATAATTATTTACATTCTAACACTTAGCTATAGGTACCAATATTGTAAAGCTGAAAAGCTTTTTTATGTTTGAACGCGCTTATGTCCGTAGCTATTTAACTGATTTTAAAAATTATTTCACTACTGGGAAGCTAAATTCTTTACGCTCGTAATAGGTATAATATTTTATGTCCCATCAATAGACATAGAATAATAGGATCTCCTGGGATGATCGAGGAATTTCCAAATGCGACCGGTAGGTAGTAAAATTGATATTTTTTTGCCTAGGGAATCACACTGAAGGACGGACCGCCTGGTGGAAAGCCGCCACCGTCGGCGTCGTCCAGGTCATCTGCAACTTAAGGGGAGCGGATGCAGTGCCGGCCCTTGAGGTACCTGAAGACATGCCTTTCCAACATCCCAAAGGAAAACAAATCGTACATAACTTAGTATCCGAGACCAAGACTCATTTTAGCTCGTTGCGTCAACATAGTAAGTAAGTAGGAAAATAAATAATTAAAACAAATAATAATAAATAACCTTCTTGGCGTCATTTTCCAGGGTGTGCTGCGTGAATTTCCAAACATTGAAACCAAAAATTTAAGCACGGGAAAGTTCAAATTGGGTACCTCATTATTTCGGAAACTATCATTGGTATATATCGCTGTTATAGTGAATTGCATTCTGATAGCATGGCAGTTTGTAACAGGTATTTTGCGCGGAAATTTAGTTTTTACGGCTTTTAGAGATTTTTATTAAAAATCCTAAAAATTGTACCGATTTTCAGAGTGATTTCGAGTACAGTGATTCAACTTTGCCTTTACATATCTGTAATGATGAATATGTCAAAGATAAGGCATAGTATTAAGAACAGTCAAAAATATATTATTTTTTGACATTTTGTTTGAAAATTGTATGTTCGCGGTAAAACCGGGTAGCAAATATGGGGCAATACCGGGTATCATTGTGGGCAACGATATTATGTCACTGTTGGGGTTATATGTGTTTTCTTTATTTTTTTTTTGAAGTGCAAATTGAATCCAATTGAGTTAGCCCTTTCATGGACAACATTTTATATAATATAAAAATGGTGTGTATATAAAAATTGATTTGGTGCACGAATTTGTTCGATAATTTTTTATTTAATTTTGTCTAACTGGAGCAATTCTAGAGACAATGAAAGCTTAAGGTCCCGGTTCTGCCCCACCTTCGCCTACAACGTTTCTTTATTACTTATACATTTAGGTAGTGGTTATATATAGGTGGTGCCTTACCCAGGCATTTGCATATTTATTTATCAGTTTATGCACAAAATGGTACAAAGGTGGACTTAAAGCTTAGTAGCTTCATCTACCAGTAATATGCATATCAGTAGGCACATTAGTAGACAGAAAGTAATTTTGACTGCGTCCTCAATATGACGACGTCAAAGCCGAACTAATTACTTGTACATGCGAGTTCTCGTTTCGCATTCACGGATCGCGCTATCGGCGTGGAAAATTGGAACATCATACTTTCGTTTTTCTGACAGGATATTAAAATGTTCGTGATACACGGGGTTGCTGCGTTGTCGTATAGCGACACGGTCTATGTATTACAAATTATGACTTCTAATAATGCTACTCGAATGTTTTGATTTTAATTACTTACCTACTCTGGTAAGAACATCCCATGACAGTCCGCTGCTAGACTTAAGCCTCTATCACGTTAGTGACTTCACTAATGTGAAGGTTGGAGATTACAGTATTGAACATATTCAACAGAAAACGTTGATTTTCTAGTTTGCAGAGGTAAGTACAGTCAGTTGCAGAGTGAATGGACCCCCTAGCATACCTACATTAAATTTACAGGAAAGGTCATTGGAAGGGTTTGGCCAACGGTAACTGTACCATCATCGTAGTCATCTCAGCCGCAAGACGCCTTCCACACTGAACGACTACATCCCTCTTGTATCCATTGGCTCGTGACCTTGAGCTTTCTAATGAGACACTTATGTCTGTGTTCTCTAAGTCATCACTAACAACACAAACTGGTAAAAGGCTTTCGCCTTGAGACGCTGAGGTGCTTCGGACAAGATGTAGTTTCCCAAACGCTCCCCAAACGTTTCCCAAACCAAGTCGAATCCGTGGATTGACCACTTTCTTCTGAAGTTGGACGAACCTTAATGGATAGTTTATCGCAGGTACAAGAACTTCGGGAATAGAGCTCCCATGCATTGCTGGGGCGGGTGTTACATGCTCTATCGGCATCAGCTTGTTTCGTTTATATTAGTTGTAAGGCCTATTGGCTGGGTGACTCTACTGAGATCTTCGAGTATTTGTGCTTAGTTCTTCAGGAATATAATGACGTCAACAAATCGAAGGTAAGAATGATACCAGTGAAACATAATCGTATTCTTTTTGGTCACCAAATCACATACAATAACCTTGTGAAAGTAATAAAGTAATTTTTGTTCAGCTGTAAAATAACTATCCATCGACATAATATTACACATAACTATTGGAGGTGACTACTAAGATTTGCGTCATCGTTTATAATAACTCTATTCTGTTATATAATCTTTCTAAGCCTTTGTGTGATTTATGCAAGATGTATCCCGCAGTAGGTACCTATTACGAAAATGATATTTAAAAATATTTTGTAAGGAATTATGGCCCAAATAGGCCTTCAGACATTTACAATCTATGACATTTAATTTTTCATGTTAATGAGATAAGCCGATTACTTTTGATACATACTTAGAAGCTTGCTGAATGTTGTACCTTGCTATATTAAATTTAAATATTTGCTGAGAATAGGTTTAACATAATTCCTTCATCTTTTATCAATATCACTATAAGAATAAATCTAAACTAATATCGTTAAAAAGTAAAAGTGTAATATATAGTAATCTCTGGAATTGCTGAACCAATTCTAAAACTAATTACACTAAACTAACACTTATATATGCATTTTCGGTTATTTAAATCAAATAGGTCATAGCTTTTGTGCCACAAACTTCAAAATGGTTTCAGCAGATTTAAAGATAACAACATGCAAACATGCCATCTTTACATTTTTATATATAGCCCTGTAAATCATCATCATCATGTTGGTGTTAATGTCCCGATTGTGCTCTCGAGCACGAGGGCCCGGGGTCCGCCTTGACCATGATCCAGGATTTGGCAGGTCAGGTAATTACAGTGGAGCGACTGCCATCTGATCTCCATGACCCTGCTACCAGGGGAACCTGACCAGATTGGATCATGGTTACATATCCAGTCGCCTGAATGTGCAGGTTTCATCACGATGTTTTCCCTCACCGTAACAGCATCGGTTAGTATTCAACTAACTTACATAACTCAGAAAACAGTCATTGGTACATGGCCGGAGCGGGATTCGAACCCGGGACCTCTGGCTTACGAGTCGGATACTGTAACCACTCGGCCACCGACGATTTTTTATAGAGCTCTGTAAATGATTTGTGAAAATGGGATTTTAGTGTGCATAAACACAGCGAACCCTTCAGGAAGTTGTTCGACGAGGTTAGAGAATTAATATACTAAAAGTTCAAAGAATTACCCATTTTTTGCTTTCATCTTGAAAACTGAACGTCGTCAAATCTCCACAAATTTTTCGTTTAACACTTCAAATCCAAAATCCCAATCGTCTTAACGTCTAGAGGGGAAGCCTCTTTCCCAGACTCCCATTTTTCACTTATATCTCGAATACGGTGCGTTTTACAAATTCCAATAAAATTTCGAGTAAGACGCTATCGGTCACGGCAGATTTTTTTACTTCGTGATAAGACCGCCCTTTGTACTACCTACCATATTTTTTGTATCTGTACTTGTGTTCTCTGGTGTGCAATAAAGAGTTTTGTATTGTATTTTATTATTAGTAAAAACATATTAGAATACTAACAATTTATTTATGAAATTATAAATAAGAAGAGAATCGCACAACTGCTAACATTTCTTTGGGCACTTGGGCGCGGCCCCTGGGCACGACGGCGGGGCCGGTGGGCACGTCGGCGGGGGCGGTGGGCACTTGGGCGGGATCGGTGGGAGGCACTTGGGTGCTTTCGGTGGAGGGCACGGTGGTGGGCTACTCTCAAGACCGGGCTGCATTTTGAAGCCAGGCCCTGGGGGTTCCGAACACAGGCTTGTCAAGCCACCCGACGGTTCACAGCTAAACCTTCCAGACCTACACTTGACAAGAATTTTATACTAATTAATATAATAGTCTGACAGCGCTATCCGCATTTACTCATAACTAGTTAAATAAAGGGTTTATTACGTTTTGTTTTCATTGTTACACTTTTCTTTATTGAAGGAAAAGTACAGTCTGGCAAGAAAGTTATGAACTACTGCTCTTGCAACAATGTACAACAACGTTTCTGTCTAATTGAGTACTGCTGCTGTCAAGTGGCGTCTACCATTTTCACGACTTTCCTGCCAGACTCAAAACTGATATAAAATTTTAATAAAAAAAAGTTATCATCTTGGCATTAATGTCCCGGTTGTGCTCTCGAGCACGAGAGCCCGGGGTCCGCCTTGGCCATGATCCAGGATTTTAACGATCAGGTAATCTATCTGATCTTAGGTACCATCTCACCTCCGTGACCCTGCTACCAGGGGAACCTGACCAGATTGGATCATGATTACAAATTCTATTGCCTGAATTTGCAGGGTTCATCACGATGTTTTCCCTCTCTGTAAGAGCATCGGCTAGAATTCAAGTAATGTACATAACTAAGATGAGTTATTGGTACATGGCCGCAGCGGGATTCGAACCCGGTACCTCTCGCTTACGAGTCGGGTACTCGACCGCTCAGCCACCGCCGCTTCGCAAATAAAAATCTTTAAATAGCATAAAGTAAAGTCTCTGTTTTCGGCTGTCTGTTCCTACGCTTACTTCTTCCAAACGACGCAACGGATGCTGACGCGATTTTCACTATCATTTGGATAATTTCTTCCAAAGGTTCTACTTAGAAAAGCCGAGACCATCCACGTAAAGTATCTATTTGCAGAAAAAAATTAAGGCACTTACTGAGGCCCGGGGGGAGGTATTAAGCCGGCTTTTATTGTGTTTATTATGTTTTCAACATCAGACACATTCACATCTTCCTGTGTAAAAAAATAAGCAAAATTAAACGTCTTTTTACTGATACACGTGTCACAAATCCGAACCAAACTTCCTTCGCTCAGGGCGAGGCCTATGTTCAGAAGTTGTCCTGCTATTACTTCTGGACATAAGCTTACTATCTAAGCTAAGCTAAGCTAATCACATAATTATTATTATGATTAGAAGGTTATCGATCCGATATAACAGACTAAATAAAACTCTGCTTCGTCGTCGTGCAAATGTAGACCTGACCTAAGTTCGTTTACGTCCATGGATGCAGAAATCATAAAGCGAAACGATCATCTAGGTGTCTCGCATCCAACTAACGAACGGGTGTCGCGAACTGTTTGCCGTGCAAGATGTGAAAGATCTCCTTCTCGAAGTCTTTCCTTTGGCACTATACCTAGGGATTCTTCAAAAGGCAGACAGCTATAATTAGCTTTCCATCAGGTGAACCGCCTGACCGTGCCGTATGCTTCGCTACGCAATAAAAAATCAATATCGAAAGATCGGAGGAAAACGTTTGTATTCCAAGAGCTGAGGTGACCTGTCAATTGTGGCGCTAGTTCTCCGAAAGTGCGACATGGACGGAAACGAACGCGCCTGAAAAAGAAATGGGGTCTCGCTCCTTCATGGAATTATGATCCTTGTCATATGTTGGCGCCAAAACTCGGCAGTTTAAACCGACAAATTTAAGATGGTGTACAATAACGAAGACGGCTTGTTAAGGTTATAGACTACTCAATAGCGTCGAGTTATATTACCTCTTTATAGTATCTATCAAAGTAACGTGAGTTCTTGGTGGCTCTTTAATTCGAATTATAACTCGATTCAGTATGAGGTTTGTTAGCGGCGCCTTGTGCCATATGTAGTGACAAAAATCTGTAGATTCCTTCGTAAGTTATGGCGTTACTCAACACTTTTTGCTAACGTAATTTTACGAAGAAACTACAGCACGTAGACTAAAGTCTGTCATGCATGTCATGCGGTCCCTCCAGAATATGATGAGGTGTTCAATAAGAAACATCCAGCAAAACATAAAGACATTCTTACGAAATAATCGTCGTCGATGACGAGGACGGGCGCATTGACGCACGCGCCGGCGCACTGGACCTCGTCTACTCCGAACATGCCGTCGGCGGACAACCCGCCGACCGGGCAAGCGCAGGCCTGCTCCACAGCACGCAGTATCACGTCGGATCCACGTATCATACACGGTGTCGTCACGCAAACCTTCACGTTGTACTTGCCACGGAACCTCCTGTTGGTGATGTGGGAAAGTGGTAAGTGGTGTGCGTTCTCATCGTGACGAATAAGATTATATACGTACTTTCTCTCACGCACACTAAGGTCGTGGAATGAACAACCTGGACAGGTTTTCCCTGGAGAGTACAACATGAAGTTATTCAAGAAAAGTGTGAAAAGGTCTTTACGGGGTCGGCAACGAGTGGGTGATGCTACTGGTATTGCAAACGTCCATACGCTGCGGTGACTGCTTACCATCAGGCAGGCCGTAAGGCCACCTTAGTGGTATAAATAAAATCATTCCATCCATCCATATCAGTCTTTCTTTCTTCGCCTTCGAACATAGGTCTCCACTTCTATTTTCCACTGGCATAGGTATGTTTCTGGACACTTGCATCCAGTTAGTGCCGGCTTGTTGCCGGATATGATCTGTCCCGCTCTTAGATGGTATTCCTCTCCCCCGCGGATTAGGGCAGGTTCTCTACTCTATGGTCCTCCTGACCCAATGTCTGTGATCCATCAGTAACTCCTGTCTTTTATTTAATCCAGTGATCCGCTTTCGATCTAAAGTTGAACGACATGTATGTAATTACCAGAATTAAAATAGGAAAGTAAGAAAATAAATATTGCTCGCGGCATAAATAAATAAGACGGTGTTATTTGTTACCCAAACAGGCGGATTTCTCAGTATTTACAGAGACCTATTACCGGTAATGTAAATGTTGACATTAAAGACTCAGTTTTTCTGAGAATATGATTATTCTACAAATGTAATTATATATCAGTAGATACCACTCTTGTTTACAGTACCTGCTTGTGAAATATCATATATTAGGTCAAAATACTTATTAATATCGTAAGAAGCCACCTTTTATTCATTGTATAGAAAGTTGCGACTTCATACACCCTGATCCTTGGTATATTCAGGATTAGGGCCACTTTATTCATGGCGGCTATGGGCACCCAGCCCATCTGCCGCTGCGCGATGTCCAGTGCCGCCAACACGATGGAACGCTGGCAGCCAATGGGATAGTTGCAACATAATGCACTGATCCTCTGCAACAGAAGATTGTATGTTTCAATAAGAGGTATACACTTAATTATGGAGCTGCAAGATGAAGGATCTAGTTATATTGATAATTAAAAAAAAAGTCTATTCAGTAAGAGCTTACGAGTTGGCTTACGAGTAGGTACATTTTGTGACATAAGCTGCCAAACTGCGGAGTAATTTGTTGGTAGCACATGCATAAATCCAATTAAGCTTCTAATATTACATAACATAATATGCCCATGGGCGCGCTGTAAGACACAACACAACTCTGTTATCAAGTTATAACTATAAATATAGGTATGACTCGATTAATCAACTGATTTAGATGAGATTTGGCATGGAGGTATTTTAGGGTTAAGACAAAGGCTAACTTTTCGTGGGAATCTGCAACGAGGTCTTAATGAGCTTTAGTAAAAATAAACTAGATAAAAAGCTTTTGGCTTCAATAAATCAATGTCAGCACAAACAAATAACAAATACTCATTAAATTTTCGTTGCGAATTTGTGTTTTCGCAGGCAATCGAATTGAGCAGGTTAATTAATCACGTTGTTTTAATTATGCCACTGATAAAACTGTGTAAAGAATAATAAAACAGATTAACTTTTAATTAACTTTTAAATTGGCAATCCATATTTCTATACGGTTCTTACTTTATGAGAAAGTCACAATACAGTTCAATTCACTTAAATCGAAAGGCAAAAAAAGGAGCGTCGGCGCGAGCACTTCCATCATGTGACTAATGATGATGGTGACTCTTTCTGAGTTATGTACGAGTACATTAGTTGAACACCTACCGATGATCGTACGATGAGAGAAAACGTCACGAGAAAACGTGGACATTCAGGTGATCAGTCAACTGATCTTTTTAGTTCCCCTATTAAAATGGTCATGGAAGTCTGATAGCAGAATCTGCTATCAGATATCTCAAACCTGACCTTACTTGACCTTTTTGAACGAGCTTTACCCCACTGCTCATTCCGACCGCTGCAACTCCTGTGGACTTCAGGATCTACAGCAGCGACAGCATACAGGTCCTGAGTTATGAGTTATGACATTCAGATAATAGTGTTTCCGACTTCCCCCTTCAAAAAGCTATGAATTACCTGAACTGTCAAATCCTGGATCATGGTCGACAGATCCCGAGCTTCTCGCGCGAGAGAGTACAGTTATTATTTGTTGTAGTTTTCAAGGTAAAACTTTTCTCACGATGACGATATAATATTTATATAAGGTATAATATTTATTAAGAATATCGGTCATATTCTTAATTTCCGACAAAGAGTTCACAAATTTTTACGACCTGGTTGATTCAATTGGTGAACGTCTGCCACGAAGAGGTCCCGGGTTAGTTTCCCTTCCCGGCAGAAATTTAAATGTTTATTTAGTTTACAATTATGTTTTAAAGGACACTTTACACCTGCGAGAGTGTTTTAAAGTTAAATTAAAACCTTACCGCCATGTTTGCCTCTGTAAACTCAAAAGGAGTTTGCGCATTGTTATCACCGGAGTCTCGATGCACCATCAGCTCGTGGCTGGCGAGTTTGCTTGTAGTTGAAATACTTCGCACCATGTGGCCTAGCTGCGAGAATGAAATAATTAACTTATAATTATATTATGTATGGTTACATAGGTTAACAACTTGGTGTTAACATAGGTAGGTATCCATCGCTAGTCGTCGTCGTTATATAGAAATATCAAAGCCTGAATTGCTTTTTATTACTTCCTCATAAACATTCCTCAGCATTATCTCCAGTCTTTATTACACTAGGTGAGGGCGGTACAATGTAGAGACATTGATTGTGATTTCGTTAAATGGAAGAAAACTGTTTCTTCCATTTAACGAAATCACTTGTCATCTCAGTGCTCGCTGTACATTCACTCCAATGTCCCCTTCAGACAATTCATCCAGATTTTCTTACCGACATCTACTGGTATTTTCATCCAGCCTTTCGTCACAAACCTCGTAACATGGCTTTCATCGTTTTATGCCCCTGCCACATAATTCATTTAGCTACAAGTATTATGAGTGAATATAGCAGCATTCATCCTGATTTTATATGCCTATTACGGTAGGTATTAGGCATATCGAATTAAGCATAAGAGTTATACATAGGCATTGAGAATTTCGAGTGAAGTATTGATAATATTTCTTTAATATTTTAGTGTAGCTACATAAATTATAAGTTGATAGTAACCGAACTATGTGTCTATATGGGCGGTGGTGAAAACTTTTCATCAGGTGCAGGCTTGCCTCCCTTGCTTAGCGTCGGCGGCCTAATAACTAGCGGGACGGACTCGTAAACGAGACGTACTGGGTACGATTAGTACTGTTTATGTACGTTAAACACTAACCGATGTTCTTACGGTAAGGGAAAACATCGTGAGTAAACATGCACATTCAGGCTACTGAATGTGTAACTGAGATCTAATGTGATCAAGTACCCCTGTTAACACGGTCCCGCATGTCAGATGGCAGTCGCTCTACTGTAATTATCTGATCTGCCAAATCCTGGATCTTGGTCAAGGATTTCTTGTGTTTAGGTATGTAAAATCATTGGTCAAGGTCCCTCGCGCGCGAGAGCACAACCGCAATATTGACGCCAAATTATATGCTCTTACAGTGAGAATCAAAGTATATTTATCACCTTAGCATGTAGTCTAGACAATTTAATCATAATATAATTGATCTTTTGAATAAGCTAAAACATAAACAGGTATTTAAAATATATTACAATAACTATGCGCAAAAAATATCACTGTCACCAATCTGTCAGGTGTGGTAAACACAGACCAAAGAGAATTTAATTTTAACATAGACCCATCATAGATCACAGGAATAACCACTTTCTTCCGTGGGAATTATAGGTCCAAATTATTTGGCAGGAATAGAATAGGACCAAGGAAATTATACCTATCGTCTCCGCCGCAGAACGTCCACAGCTCAACATAGACTTCCCCTACGCTTCTACACCGATGGACTCTGTGCGTCTTGCATGCATCGGCTTCCTACGACCTTAACGAGATGGTCCGCTCATCCTCATATCCTCACACCACTATTAGTATAAATATGATCGTCACTGGACAACCTTTCCGCCCCATCGGCCTCCGGCGTGCCCATACCTTTTACCATTTCAGCTTTGTTTCCATAGCCCATGTCGGTGACTATACTTTCGCAAAGATCCATGAACAATTTAACCACTCAGTAATCAATTACTAATCTACCCACCACAACCAGTTAATGTACCTGCCAGTAGTTATCTGGAAATGAACAGTAACTCACAGCGACGTTTCGAAATTTCTAATTTCAAGCGCTCAAATACATATTAAACAAAGAATAACGCATTAAGTAAGCTCCTACAGTTTCCCTACATGTAAGTGCTCTCTTGGAGGTCAGTGGGTTAGCGATAAACATCATTTACGATGTTGAAATTGCCTCAGATATCTGCTACCTCCGCAGAATGTTATAAGGTCAATATCGTGCCGGCGATATTCGCCGCGAGCGCGTTTATGGCAATGAGGAGCAGGGCCGAAGCCAGAAGGATCCCAAAAGAGCGTTCAGCTGTCACCAGGGTAACAGAATAACCTTTCAAATGCGCAAGGGTTAGTAACGTTAAAGGTTTGTAGACTGAGATACGAGTAAATTAGGTACTTTTGTCATAGAATGCGAATGAAGTACCCGCTAAAGATTAATTTAGAATAATATTCACGTTTGGCGTAAACACAAAATATTAAATTCACACGTTGAGTTCGATTGTCATTAAATAATTTGATTACGGCAACGCAAAAGCGACACAAACACGTTACAAAACATAAATTACTTTCACACATTACATAGAGTCGATGTTAATTAGCTATGCATTCATTATGTTAATTCCATGCATAAATAGCAATATTTATCGATTCTGAGTCTAATATGCGAATTTGCCAATATTGCACAATGTTCAACGACTGCTATTATTTGCATCTCGCGCTATCGGTTGCTTCAAAACCGCCCCTGATGCGATACGATATTGCATCCAGGGAATATTAGTACCTACTAGAGTTGATCCGGCAACTGCCATCTTTTACCATCTTTTTCCAATATCCGCTAATATCGGCCTCTGGAAGCCCGCAAGTGCTGGAAACACTTTCCATAATGTTTTCGCGGGCGCATCTCCTTAGACCGCCGTTATGGCGGTGAAATCAATACAGTGGTAAAAAGGGTTGCTTTCAACTGAAACTAGAATAGTGCATAGAACTAAGTACTAAAATTATTGAGAGTACGAAATGCTTAGGTAGTAGGTGTTCTGAGCAGACTTTAGATACTTACTTAAT
The DNA here is from genome assembly GCA_907269095.1 of Blastobasis adustella. NCBI lineage: Eukaryota > Metazoa > Arthropoda > Insecta > Lepidoptera > Blastobasidae > Blastobasis > Blastobasis adustella. The sequence goes on along the minus strand of OU026123.1, from coordinate 8,365,316 downwards.
CATCTCGGCGTTATGTCCCGGTTGCGCTCCGGCGTGGTACGTGAGGGCCCGGGGTCCGCCTTCCTAAACTTCCTGGCCCAGTTCTCTGGTCTTCAGCATCCTTGTTGGTGAGATTGTTGGCACGCTTGTCATTCTTGACGACATCAAGCCACCGCTTTTTGGGCCGGCCTCTTCTTCCTGGGCATGGCAGGGGTGACATGGCCAGACATCTGTTTCCCACATAATATGCCGGTCTGCGCTCTTGCTCTTGCTTGCATGGACGTGGCCGTACCAACTAAAGCGACACTCTCGTAGCTTATCTGCAATGTCACGGACATGAAGGCTACCGCGGATATGGGCGTTCCGTACGCGATATTTGCGGAAAACCTCACACATCCACCGCAGCATCTTTATTTCCGTGACTTGTAACTCCTGCCTGTGCATCGGCTTTAAAAGCTAGTTATCGTTTAATAATGGTGAGAATAATGGTCCTCGGCCTATACCGGGAATTTACGAAAGAGATGGGAATGAATTACCTATGCAAAGTGGACTGTATTCCTAAAACATATTGTGATAAGCAGGCACAACGACGGCAAAAGCTCACTCACTCAGAAGATCACTTCAAATAAAAACGAATAGGGGTGAATCACCTAAAACTAAAAAAACGGAGCTCGCCTACCATTTTATCTGTGAGTATGAAGGACACTGAATAGCACGTCATGGTTCGCGAGCCAACCGCTCAAATCCCCTCCCGAAAAGCCTTCACCGCCTTATTTAATAAGGATGCAATAAATGCCGAACTTCCGACCTGTAAGAGGAAAAATCAACGTTAAAATTTCATGGACAAATTAAATTTCGTGTTGACTGCGGCCCCCCGCGCCGCTCGTTAGACGCGCCGGTTCCCGCAAAACCTCGGATTCTATCTACCTACTCTTTTTTTTTGTTATTCGACTTTCTAAAAAGATAAACCTAACTGCAAATCGATGAAACAAACTACGAGTAAAATCAGAATTGGAGATGGAACCAAGGTAGCATGATGGAAGCTTGTCGAAGTAAACTGTCATTTCAATTTACTTCAGCAAGGTTCCATCCCATTCTGACCGCGCGGAATGTTGATGAATTGGCATTCATTTGTGTATCGGGTTCGAATTCCACTGCGGCTTTGTAGCAATGCCTCTTTTCTGTGTTAAGTACATTAGTTGAATGCTGACCGATGTTCTTACGTTGAGAGAAAGCATCGTGATGAAACCTGCACATTCAGGCGACTGAATGTGTAACCATTATCCAATCTGGTCAGGTTCCCCTGGTAGCAGGGTCACGGAGGTCAGATGGCAGTAGCTTCACTGCAAGTAATATTCTGATCTGACAAACCCTGGGTCATGGTTAAGGCGGACCCCGGGCCCTCTTGCGCTAGACTACAACCGGAACATTAACGCCAAGACGATTATTTTAAAAAGCTGGGCGTACAAAACACTCAATCATCTCGTCCATTTAATACTTATGTACTTATTATTATGTATTTTTTACAAATGCCCATTTTTATTTTTAGGTAGTACGCGCCTAAATTTATATTTGACTTAACACAGCTGTATGGCCAAGTGTCTCAAGCAAGGGTTGAAAGCTAACACACTGGTGCGAAATCCCAGCAGCAAGATACTTCATCTATAAATATTTGCTCACACAACACTTCTACCACTATTTACGCTGTAAATATTACGTACGAGCACCATATATCATGTGAAAGTAGACATTTGTCGTGCTCGGATGTAGGTAGCTACATACAACACGCAGTAACCTTATTTATGATTAATGAATAACGAAGTCAAACATCCCGCATCTCATTTATATTTGCTTACTGTGTCGCGTCTCGCTCATTTATAAATCATAGTCGACCGGGAATACCTGTAGCTTCCAATTTACAAATACCATATTTTGTCTGTTTCAAAGCAGAAATTGTAGGGTACAAATCCGGAGTGAAATAATTTATGTCAGGGATTAAGCAGACTCAATGAAAGAGGATCCCTGAAAGAGCTACGGCATTAGAATAGGACCGAGCTTGATGACTTTCCCGTTTCGTTCCTAAGTGCGTTTGTAATGATTATACAATTAACCAATGGTAGGTACGAGTACTAAACGAAATATTGGGATATGAGTAAATTAATCTGGGAATCAAATTAATTACATGATAGAGATTTTTTATTCCGTACGTTTCGAAATATAAATAATAACAATAATCATCTTGGCGTTAATGTCCTGGTTGTTCTCTCGCGCTCGAGGTCCGCCTTGACCATGATCCAGGATTTGCCAGATCAGATAATTACAGTGGAGCGACTGCCATTTAACCTCCGTGACCCTGCTACCAGGGGAACCTGATTGGATCATGATTACACATTCAGTCGCCTAAATGTGCAGGTTTCATCACGATGTTTTTCCTCTCTTAAAAGCATCGGTTAGTATTCAAATAATGTACATAACTCAGAAAAGAGTCATTGATGTACATGACCGTAATGGGATTCGGACCCGGTACCTCTCGCTTACCAGTCGGATAACTTAACCACTCGGTCACCGAAGCTCCCATGGTAGCAGGGTCCCGGAGGTCAAATGGCTGTCGGTCCACAGTAAGTAATTACCTAGATTACCTTAACAACAGTGAATGCCTAGTAGTAGCCGCAATAGTTTACAACATTACGTTTTTCACGGCACGACAAAAACATTCGCCCACCATTTTTATTTCGATTCGCGTGTAAAGTGAGAACATGTGGAGGAAATATTGTTGCGAATATTTCGCAAGTAACGCCGTCACGTCCGTCCCTCGTAGGAATGCGCACCGTGACTACGATATCGTCAAATAAAATTTGACCAATAGCCAAAATAAATGGGGCTTCATGCCCGTCGCATCCCATATTCACGGCTGCTTGTGAAACTCAGTCGCGGAATGGGAGTGTAGGGGACTCCAAACGGTTCATTCCCTTTGTTTTATGAGACAATTAAGAGGCGAAGGGACGCCGAGGCGGGCGCGAAGAGTAAATTTTTGTTCACTGTAATAAAAGAAGGGAGAGCATTTAAATAGCAGATTGAAAACTCCTAACGATCTTTATTAAGAATGTAAATCTAGCTAGCTCGATAAGTAAATACTATTTTACATTTCTCACCGTGCTGGGTGATTACAATTGAATTATAATTACACGTTTTTCATTGTTTCGCAACAGAACACAGTTGAGGAAACAGTTGCGGAAAATAAAATAAAGAATGCTTTAGCAATTTAACAGTGCACTCCGGCATTCTTGTTTGAAACTAAAACTTTTCTATTTAAACTTCTGGACAGCTTCCTTTTCGTTGTTTGTAAATGTTTTAGTCGTCATTTTGTTTCACCCAAATTTCGCCTACTGTGAATGTGCTAAAACACAAATAGGTACAAAAAGCACGGTTGCATTATGAAATGCAAAGTTGATGAGATTTTCCAGCGCGAAATAATTGTTAGTTAATGCCATTAATTTGCATTAATATAATATTAATAACAATATAATTATGGGATGGTCTGAAAGTTATTGGCTTTCCCGTCATGGAGGCCAACACCAATATATTTCGCAAAGTCCTTAAGAGGCGCAAAGTTCCGTCCCTTAGTGTAAAAGGGCCATTCCAGCGAGAGCTTTCGCGCATACCTTATGAATTTTAATTTTAATTTAGGTATGCATGCACCGAGTTTTAAAAACATTATAACACGTCAAAAATAATAGCACCCAAGCTTAACATAAACGCTTGTGTTAAAAGGTTTTCGTAAGAGCATAACGCCTTTGTGTCTTTTTCTGACCCTCGTCAAAAGTAATTGTATTATGGAGCAATTATTTCGCATTTTCATAAATATAATTACTTTTCCGCCACCGAGATTCTTTTTATTAACGCGAGTGGCCAGCGCGCAGTCCACTGCGTTTGCTTTGTGCGCGGAAATTCATTTGTGGAAGCTAATTCGGGAAATGAGTCGCAGCGCAGACACTCCCACACAAAAACTCCACTCGTCAACAAAGGAATTAGGTAGATACAAATTTAGGGTTTAGAAAATAAGCTTATCTGTAGACCCTTATAATCCTCGGCCGCAACTCTGATCCCTCAGAATGGAGTAGTCCTACTGAGATTGACGTTTACAACGTTATCTGTCCTGGCAGGCGGCGGGCTTTGGAACTAGCGCAATATGATCACCATACCCGCGCCGCACACATCCACTGCGTAATATCGCCCTCAGCTGACACTGGGACCCGTGTAATGCCGCAAATTTTCTTTGAAGTTGGATCTCCCCCAAAGTCCATTGTTTCCAGTTGCTTATATTCAACCTCTTACGGGTAAATGTGCTCGCAAACGGTTGAGAAGCCAATCCGTATTCTTGTTCTGGGCCACACTGAAACTAAATTATTTGGAATTAGATTCGGCTGATTGCATTTATTAGCACAAAAATATATTTTATATAGGTACGAGATTTAATTGATAATTTATTTTAATAAGAAGGAACGCAGAGTGCGAGTCAGAATCGCATACGAAGGATTCCGTATCATAATACAAATCATACTTAGGTTACCAATAAGATTTTGATACCAGAGCAACATGTAATTCGCAAAGTTCTATAAGTTTCAAAACCTTGATGCATGACCCCGACTCACCCTTGTCCGATTTTATTTTTAGTTAACACTATCCGGTACCGTTTAGTACCGTTATTATGATAAAGAAATGAGTAATTAACTCTGAAAATGGCGAAACATGTACGATACTCGAATGAGGACAAATACGAAACCCTAAAAACTACTAAATACATAGTATTAAAACAATGTTGCTTCGTCCCAATGTATCTATGTATGTATTTTAAACCACGCAACGGTGTTTAATACGGTTTTCAACAATAGATAGAGTTATTCAAAGAGAAAGTTTATAAGAAATTAGGTGTACGCGAACGAAATCGCGCCAAGCCCACTAGCCAACTCATAATTAAAGCAGCAGCTACTAAAACGTAAATACATCACATCGGTGAACATGGCCACTGCACCTATCGCGCGACATGAAAATGAAATAAAGGATGGAGCACATTCATCCCTCTTGCTCCACTACACCGGGCTCTTCCACCATTCATTGCCGGCACAAAAGGTGCGCTATCGTATATTTGCTAAACTCTCCACTTGATGACCGAGGGCGCTCGCAGATTTTAACATTCAAACAAACATTCATATGCATGTCAGGCTAGAGTAGGATTTATTATTTTCACAACTTTATCGCAGAAGCGTTTTGTTTGATGCGAGTTTGTTGCGCTCCTGGTTTTATGGTTTTTTAATAGGTTTACACAGTTTGTGTAAACCGGTTCTAACGCTGTTAATCTACTTAAAAATAGTACATTTGGGCACAATATATGGCATAATACAGCATACAAGAAACAATGAGAAAGGGACAACACCCTACATTTACCATATATCTACCCTACACCTTCTTTGCATTTATACATATGTTTAATTCGTCTGTATAATAGCGAACAAAACCGAAAACTATTATTCAAATCGATCCAGACGTTTTCGAGTTTCAGCGAGGGTAACGCACATCAATTGATTTTTAAAAATATAGTTTGTAGTAGGTACTAAAGAGTTTGCTACCAGCAAATGAAATAATTCTAGAGGCAACATCATTCCCCCCCTCTAAATCATTTTAGAACCAATATACCGCGTTGATTAATGTGCTACGCGTCGAACTCTTCGACTGCGGTGCAGACGCTAAGTCCGTCAGCGGGATTACCCGTTGTAGCGGGTCGTAGCATTTGCTACGATAGTGGCTACGAGATAGCATGTATGAAAGTTTTATTGTATTACGTTAGTATCCTAGAAGGCAGTAAATAATGCGCATCGGCTAGTTTCGGATTCGAACTACAAACTCTACGAAGTCGAACTTGCCGACGTGCATAATTTATCGCCGACATCTGTACGCCCAACCACTTCCTCGGTCCCTTTTCGGACACGTGCTGCGTATTTTATACGACAAATTCGGTAATTTAAAGATACATACATACAGTTACACAACACGGCTACATTTCCACGAGGTAGACGAGGTGAACACTAATCCTATCCGTTTGCTTTGACCCCACGCTATTGGGACTCAGGCCCAATGTCCCTTGTGGTTTTAAAGCGCTTAGGCCTTTAAGTTTCGGTGCCGTGCGGGTGCGTCTATATCCGATTCAGGCGAACAGGCTTATGTTCGGGGCGCCCGCTTTGTACCGGGAAATCTATTATTGAGCAAATGCAAAAAGGCTAAGCCTGAAATTAAAACTGTAGTAGCGGTTTTTACTCTGTAACAGAATTGTTGAAACACATTTTATTATTAGCCCCGAGGGAAATACGTTATTTTGTGTCATTTCGAATTCCAGTATATCCGCATAGTTGGCGTTGAGTTGTAATTTAACTCAATCTAGGTAACGATTGCACCGCAGGCAGGGTTATGACTGACACAAGCCAACGTAACCAGCCTTACAAGTTAAACTCCTCGGAAGACTCCTCCAGCAGCTGGTTGTAGTCGTCGCCAACTGCAACGTTACTTGACGTCGTCGTATCGTATCATCAAGATGAAAGGTTTTAGTCGATACAGGGTCTGATTTGTGGGTACTCTGCACCCTATGGTGATGCAGAGGCTTAGCAAAACCGATTACTCCTTGTTAGCAGCTAACGGCACTATAATTGGTACCGATTGGGTGCATCCGAAGCTCAATTCTCTCAAAGCTCTGACGTCACTTCGCCTGAAGGTTCATAGTGGCTGAATAAATGTATCAAACCCATCATAGAGACACAGTTTCACCAGCTCTTGGGTTTATTTACTAGGAAAGCATACGGCCCGCCTTCTTCTACAATGAAAGTAATCGTGGTCGTAAAATAACGTGACATTTTCGGAAGTCTGCGACTTCCGAAGTGTCATGATGTCGAATACTTTACTTCACCACTATTTCTCTAAATTACGCTTTCTGCAATTTATCTTGCACAACCCCCTACTTGATACTTATATTTACCGATGCAAGGTACCATATTTCAACATATAAATAACCAAACCATTTTTATAGGAACCCGTGAAATTCAATTTCCGTCAATATCATATTACCTTCGGTTTTTTATAATGCATTATGTGCTATCGTAAGAGATAAAATAAAATTGGGGTAACATTTCATCCGATTTTGGTCTTATTATAGGTGGGATAAAAAATTGCGTTCTTTTTACGTTGGAAGTGCGGCATTTTATTTTAATTTTTCCAATATTTATATGATTGTGCACCAACAACATCAATGATCATCGCAGAGGTGTCAAATTTTACTCACGAACTAATGAAACTTATTATAGACAGTGAGGGTGCCGTAGGTATTCTACGTCATCGAGTACAAGAAAAATTCCAATTTGTAGTGACAGTAGACGTTTAGAAGACCCACAGAACGTTGGTCTGCCATTGCACAATCGGACACAAAAAAAATGTTAGTGACCCAAACTTCTACTTTTCGTTAGCGACAGCAGGTACCTACATATCCTCTTGTGTGGGTTCTATAAGTAAAAAAAATGGTCGGCCTCACATCCTTTTGGCAGTTTCTGTTATAAGCCACATTCTAGTCACGAAAAGAAAAGTGACTTTACACAGTCTATTAGGATTTTTGCACCACCCTCGAGTGAAAGATAAGATAGATATACCATGAATATAGGACTAAGTAACTAAAACTGTACATACACATAACGAACTCAAACCCAAGGCCCATAAAAAACCACCACCTACCTACCGCATTCATCGAATACATCCCACCGAATCCACCGAAACTCTGCCTCTGGGCTGATATTATTTAGCGCAGGCCCTTACGCAGTCACCGTAGCCGATCATAAAAGCGGCTGTCTCCGCGGTATTGGGCGGCTAGATGGAACCCATCCAAGGGTGGTCGTAGCAATCGTAAATTACGCCCGCTCCCGGGCCTACCCGACGTGCGGTAACGCGCTCCTTATGGCCCTTGAAAACGCAATTTTAGCATACGCAACATTAAAACTGTATAAACGTGCGAATCTTGCTGTCCTGGCTAGAATTATAGGAGTGATACAGTAAATTCGGTTTCTTTTGTTGAGGCTCAGTGTTCGGAAGATTTTTAGCGCTACATCTTTGGTACAGTAAATACTTAGGTTTCTGTAGTAAATAATTTTGGCAAATTATAATTATTAAGTTGACATGAGTACCTATGTCATTATTACATAGTTGGTTTACATATTCCTAAGAGCATTACTAATTCCGCGTACTTATAAACCATGACCTAAAAAAAGGACCTAGGGTGCTACGAACGAAAAGCAAGATTTTTAATAATGAAATGAAATGTTAGACAAAACCAGTGCGTTCAAACTAAAACATCATAAGACTTAAACTTAAAACAATGTGCACGATTCTATGAAATATGCTCTAACCACGAGCAGTGAGCACACTCCTCTACAGAAACATCCCTAAAATTATATACCACTATGAAACTTATTACGGCGAGGATAGAGTTTATGACATTTTCAAGAATGGCCAAATTTCCCATGGGAATGATAACGACCTGCGGGCAACACTACACTATGTGAGGAACGGCCATAGCATAAAAGGACCACCCTTTGAAATGTAGTCGTGATGTTTCAAAGGAATAAAAAACCACACATTTCCTTGGCCTGAACGGCGTCGTTTTCTCATTTCTTTACATAACGACGAAAAACGTACTAAAAAGCTTTAATGGATTGTTTTGGTTGTCGACGTAAATCTACGCTGATACACGACTGCGTAAATCCCCTTTTTGGTTGATCCCCCTTTTTATATTTTTTCCTTATTTATACCTAAGGCTGCGGGGCCTACTCGGCAAATAGTTTTTTCAATATACTTGCTCGTAAAGGGGCCGTTGTTTAACAGATTTTAGGCTTACAATGGAGCCTATTAAATGGTTGCTTTTTGTTTTCATTGAATTTTGATATGCTATATTTTGATGTCTGACACAAAAAAATGGAAATAATTATGCTAAAAAAGAATAATCATTATCTTGGCGTTAATGTCCCGGTTCCCCTTACATTCATGGGTGTCGTACAAGGCGACTAATGTTTTTGAGGCAAAAGATCAAGAGTCTCCGTAGTCTGGAAAATGGGCAGCAGCATTTTCCATTATTATATTTAAACACTGCGATCTCCAACCCGCCTGCCAAGCGTGGAGATTATGGCAATAGCCTCCCCTTTCGTGGGAGAGGCCCTAAGTCCTGCAGTGGACTGTTACGGGCTGTGATGATGAATGTCCCGGTTGCGCTCTCGAGAACGAGGGCCCGGGGTCTGCCTAGACCATGATCTAGGATTTGGCGATCAGGCAATTACAGTGGAGCGACTGCCATCTGACCTCCGTGACCCTGCTACCAGGAGAACCTGACCAGATTGGATCATGGTTACAAATTCAGTTGCCTGAATTTGCAGGTTTCATCACGATGTTTTCCCTCACCGTAAGAGCATCGGTTAGAGCTCTCGCTTACGAGTTGGATACTCAACGCTCTATGCTAAAAAATATTATCCAAGTACAATTCACACAGCGCCATCTGTCCCTAAGTAACTGAAGCGTGTATGGGTGCTAGATAACTGATTACCTACTTATATAGGTACTTTTAAATTGAGGAGCCGTGTCGCGGACACACTTGTGATAGCCATACTGGAATCGAACCCGGGACCTCTGCGTGTCATATCGGCGCATGTTAACCAACTGAACCACTCAAGTCGTCGGAAAAAGAAGAAAAAGTATTTTAGCAGCTCAAGCACCTACAGGTTTTCAACATATAGGTCTGTTTAATGGCACACACATTAACTTTCTACTCTTTTAATCGTTAAATCCTGTAACACATGATGTTACATCGATATTTCCGCGTCATATGGTCGTTTGCACGCGGCCCGCGTTGCCGAGAGGTGCTTAGCGCTCTATGCGCCGACTGCGACACTCCATTAACCGACACATTATCTCCCGCCACTGCAAGCACTCTTCATTTTAAAATATCCCCCACACCCTCGCCGCCAGTACCGACAGCATCGCCAGCACCGCCTTATACTAGGGCGGTCGCGGCGCAAAACAGAATTTTATATACGCCATTTGCAAGCGCCTTTGTTGATATTGCTGTTTTGGTGTCCTTTGTTTTGTCACCTTATTATCAAACTACGCCACGCGAGTAACTTCGGTCGCGCAAACTATTTTACAAGCTGTTATTTAATTTTACATGTGAGGATGTCTGTTCGTAATAAAATCTTGCAAGTTAAATTTGACCCAATTCCCGGTTTGCGATTGAGCTGAAACTTTGCGCACTTGTGTAAGTTCGGTGACAATGCAATATTATGATACTATCGAGCTTGGTTAATGGGCTCCTTTTTCCGCACTTGAAGGCAAATTTGCCATTTGTACGTAGACCGATCTAATGATGGAGACGGATGGTGGCCATAGCAAATGGTACTCATCCACTTTCGGCTCGTTTGATTAGTCTTGTCAAATACTCTGAATTATCATAGAAAACGCGCTATAAAACGCACTTGTTTTTACCTACAAATTATTCTAAATTGGCATTGTGTATGAAATCGAATGCAGCGCAAATTACGTGACGGAAATTACATAATATTAGTAAAATTACATTAATGTGGGCTTATAAAGACAGCTGTTTTATCGTTGTATTTATAAAACAACATTTAATAAGAATTATCAATTTAAGTAGGTCGATGACGAAAAGTCAAAAACTATTTATAAAAGCATATTGACCCTACACTATTAAATCAAATATTTACAAGCGAACTTGGTCTTGCGGCAACTACTTTCAGCGACTCTCACTAAGTCGTTGGGCTAGTTAAGTAGCACTTATATAAGTTGTTAAGCAAACGAGAGAACGAAAGTAATTAAGTATAAAGTACTCTCTTAATTTCAGTTAATTATCAGAAAAGTGTTCAACCTTTCTCATAAAATTAACAAAAATATCTAAAATAAAAAATAAGCTCCAAAACTAAGTGGCTTGGCTTGATAAAAAGCGGTATAAAAAGTTTTCGTATACCCTCAGAGGAGATCAGACACTAATTAACCGACCGTAAGCACCCCTATCAGGGTTCTTTTTATAAATTAAGACGCACCTGATTCATTATTTAATTTTTGGGCGGCACGTTTTCGGAATTTTAAATACAATTTCTATTTTCTACACAAAGGTGTATTTGAGTGTGTTCTTCACAGATTACGTAGAACGTTTAATTCACTCTCCAAATACAGCTGGATTATCCCGACGCTGGGTTATCCGACGAATTGAGTGATTCACGCAGAGGTCCCGGGTTCGATTCCCGGCCGAGCAGAAATTGATGACGATGAATTTTAATTTTTGTTACGGGTCTGGGTGTGTATGCAGTTATGTAGTACTCATAACTAGATGGGCTAGATGGCGCTGTGTAAATTTGTCCAAGCATATTATATTAGCCAATGTACTGTTTGTGCATGAAGAATAAATAAATAAATAAAATAAATTATATTTAGCATATTATCCCCGTTTAATTCACTCCCCAAATATAGCAGGATTATCCCGTACCTATATACTAATTACTATTAAACAATGAAACGTATTTGGCTTCTACCTTTTAGCACACATACACCCAGTGTATTAATTGGAGGGACCAAATTCTGAACGTAACATTTCCGTAAATCCAGGAAGTGAATAAATGGAATTGCAAAAAAAAGAGGGATCGGCTAAAATCGGGCGAACACATCGGTTCCCGCACCGCTTCCACGTTACATGCGCTTGCATTTGACCGGTCTTTATTGGTCGGTAACGTGCAATCAACTTGACAAACAATGGCGCGTTTTTTGAATGCAATAACACGAGGAAATAATTGATTGGAAACGGGTCAGGTATGTGGATGGGGTTTGAATTAAAACTAAAGTGGATATTTGGTTGGTTAATATGTTAGTTGGAGAATAATGTAGCGGACAGATGGCAAAAATTCCCCTGCTGATATTATGAAACAAAGCTAAGAACCATCTCAATTGAACTGACTTTAAATTGAACAAAAAAAACACAGCATCGAAATCGGTCCATTTATCGAGATGCCACAGACAGAAGCGCACACACTTACAGCAATACCCTTCTTTTCGCGTTGGGGGATAATATTTTACACCGGGGGACAGAAAAAAGTTGGATAACCCCCGACCAAGTTAACACAAATTCAAATATTTTCTTAAATACTGAACCTATTTTAATTAAACAAAGCCAAAAACCATCTCGATTAAACTGACTTTTAAATGTAGAACCGCATCCAAATAGACAGATAGACAGAGCCACAGATACGCCCTTCAAACGTATAACACCTCTTTTTCCGCCGGGGGTTAAAAATAGTAACTCGTGAGTGCCAAAATCATCATAATATCCATAATATTTGATCGCATTCTTAGAAATCTATTGCAAGACTTTATAACATATCCACTTAAACCTTCAATTACCTTAACTTTTTTACTCACGAAATCCCTATCTGTTACAGAAAATCTTATCGAAACGCTCTGACGCGAAATACGATACGAGTCTGACAAAATGATGACGGGGAGAATTTTGATTGACGATGAAGTTGAGTGATGAAAATACTGTAAAAAAATACAATATTGTAAACGATAAATTGCGGTAAACGTAGGTATACAACTACATAATAACATCACGCGCACACGCACACACAGACACATACATTTTACTATTTTAGTTCACCAGTATAAATTTTCCGTGTATTATTCTTAGCTTTAATTAGAAATTTTAGTCAAATCGCAAAATAAACCAAATTGTGTATGTTTTATTCATTATTATCTAGCAACATATTTTATTTGTAATCCACTGTAGAAACGGTGTCTTCTGACACAGACTTTGCATAAAAGGAGACTCCAGCAACGATAGATTTAAGTACTCTTTGTTAATGAAATAAATATTTATTTATTTATTTATTTATTTATTTATTTACATAATATGCGCTAGAAATAAAGTGAGAAACTTTCTATAATCATAACATTAAGACGTGATTACTCCGGCTGTCGAGCGGAACGCTTAGCCGCACAAACCTTTCCTGGACACATTTCCAAGACAAAAGGCAGAGTTTTTCCTACGCCAGGCTGCATAACATATTACGCTTATCTTATTCACATTTACTGTCCTGCCAGCCTGTGGCAGGGGAAAAACTTAGCCGCGTTTAGAGGTCCTTTGGTGGGGAAGTACCTACCTGGTTTCGGCCAGATTGGGGCCGCATTCTTGTAGATTTTTATGCTACTGTAATGTTGAAGTCGTTAATATTTTTGAGTGAAGTATTTTAATTTTTAAATTACTAGCGATCTGATTTGGCTTCACACGGGTGTTCGTCTTTATGTGATAGTGAAAACCACATCAAAATCCGTTGATTAGGTTAGGCCGTGTTGGCCGGTAACTCCTATGTATGTCTGTATCCGTATCCGCTAACTAACTAACACAGACATACGCGGAAAGTGACTTTATTTTATACATTTCAGGAGGATCAACAACAGTTATGAGGATCAACAATGATTTTTTTGTCCTCGTAGCTGGTTATTGAATCTCAACCTATCTATTCAACGATAAAATATGAAAACTAAAAATATTATGGCTATGAACGAGACCGATGACAAAAAACTGTGAAATTCATTAAGAATGTGCTTAGAGTTAACATCCGCATAACAACTACGAATGTCGGGCTTACAGTGTAACCCTTGGATTCAACCAGGGAGGCCTCTATGACTCCGGCTAACGGAGAGTGTTCGCTCGCACACGGGGACATAATAGGCGCCTTAAAACTGTGCACATAAATTCTAAAAGTTTCCCAATTTGAATTTAACTAACAAGTTGAGATTTTCTTGGGAGCACACTAAAAAGTTCTTAGTGTTTTAACTAAGGCGCCGCTTGCGGTAGTAAGAGAAAAAAATCCTTAGCTAACGAGCTCTGCGGGGATTTACAGTTTCAAAACGCTAAAAATAAGTGTTGACTAAGGAATTACTTGCTAGATGTAAGTAGAAAGGAATTAGGTCTAATAACAAAATGGGAAAAGTGGCGGGATATTATTACAAAATAATTGCCAAAAGAGCTTATAATTATAAAAATAAAAAAAATAAAAAATATGCTTTGACAAATTCACACAGCGCCATCTAGCTCCAAAGTAAGCATAGCTTGTGTTATGGGTGTTAGATAACTGATCAACTTATAATTTTTTTAAATAATAAAACTTGATTAATTTTTAAGATTAAATTTCTTTTTGTTAGGGATTTATAAGATATGATTAATTAAACATTAAGTACTTAATACTGTTACGAAAAATTTCCAACTGAATAAAAGTCTTCGTCACGGCAGCAAAAAAAGCAGCTCAACTTTTTTTTCCTATCAGCTTATTGGAATACTTGGTGAAACATTTTGGAAAAATTGTTGAGTGGAAGTTTAATTTTATCCAGTCTCTGCAAGTCGTACAATATTACTCAAGTTTTAGAAGTTATTTCATTTCTCTTCCTTAGGGATAAAAGTTTGCGCTGATTCCGAACTAATGTTGGAGAAACTACAACGTAATTGTATTTCTAAACAATCAAATTTCATATTTATGTGAGTAGGCTATTATTAGTTGCTTAACTTTTGTTTCCAGATAGATGAATGCGATGTTATCAATTATTGTTATAAGGTAATTGGGAGTCTAATACCTACCACTACATTAGAATATTACAACTTACGAACAATAGTGATTATTATCAATACTATTGGTTCAAAATATCCTCGAATAGTGCTTATTATGATTCGAGTATGCTACGTTGGTAATTACGTACCAACGCTTCGTTATGGCGCCCATATGCTCACGAGTTTCATACGTTTTTCGATCCACTTGCGAAGGAAAAATATTTTAAGATAGGTCACTAATGAAATCGCAGTATTTATAAAAAAAAATACCTATGTTATTTGTGAGAATTTGTAGACAAGGGAAAATTGTTTTCTGGCAAAAGGGGTCCTTATACTGCTAATTTTTAGATTCAGCGATGTGCAAACCCCGATAAAATCTCTTAGCACCTTGTTATATCATTTGCTTCTCACTATCACTATCCACATCCACATCCTAGTCTATTATAGGGATTGGAGTACAAAATTCCTTCAAAACAATAAGATAGAGACTAACAGATCGACTATATCCAATTACAAGCGGACCCGTAGGCCACTAGCTTGTCAAGATATCTCTTTGAGACACGTAATTTTCCACCCGGGCGGCTTCTAAACCAATAGAATAGGATAAACCCACTTACCCGGGATAAACCTTCTAAACTTAAGAAACCGTTTTAGATTGCTCCACTAGGTTTACTTAAGTAAATATTGTATTTATTATATCTGTGCCGCCTGTACAATGACTATTTTCTGAGTTATGTACATTAGTTGAATACTAACCGATGCTCTTACGGTGAGGGAAAACATCGCGATGAAACCTGCAAATTCAGGCAACTGAATTTGTAACCATGATCCAATCTGGTCAGGTTCTCCTGGTAGCAGGGTCACGGAGGTCAGATGGCAGTCACTCCACTGTAATTACCTGATCGCCAAATCCTGGAACACCTACCTATGCTCTTACGGTGAGGGAAAACATCGTTGGGTCCCATTAACTTGTCACATTATTTGCATAATACTATGAAGATCTGCCTATTACTAAAAGTTGCTTAGAAAATAATAGGATTTTACCGGTACGATTGCTTTGTTTATATGTCATTAAAATACAAAGGGTTATTTTTTATTTCTTAAAACAATATTTACTTGCTTTACTGTTTATAATAAGTACTTTCCACCCGTACGGTTCGAATATTACAACCTGTATATAAAACACAAAGTGCAATGTTGGTGGGAATGTGAAACGTGCTTCGTATGGGAATGATCATCGAAATACGAATAAATGAGCCGCATTGAGTAAGCTAATGTTGCAGGTAATTGCAATTTACTATTGATTGTGATTGGTTAAATATATTCAGTTGTGAAACGATTTACCGAACCTTGCTTGCTATCTACGTTAACCTACTTCCGACAAAAAATATCAGGATAATATAGCTTCATTTCCCATCTTAATTTCCACAATTACCTATGCAGATACTTTGTACAAGTTAGGGACTAATATAGTTTCAATATTCAAACAACTAAACCTATTTTTCATAAATGTCGATTAAGTAGATAGCTAGGTAATGTGCAACCATAATCCAATCTGGTAAGGTTCCCTGAAGGTAATTACGAAGGAGCGACTGCCGTCTAACCTACATTACCTACCTAATCGATATAAAGATTATATATAAGTCGCCTGAATGTGTAGGTTTCTTCCGTAAAAGCATCGGTTAGTAGTCAACTAATGTACATAACTCAGAAAGGAGCCATTGGTCGCCACATGGCCGCAGTCGGATACCTTAACCACTCGACCACCGACGCTCCGAGAAGGAAAGCATTATCAATTTGTGCAAAAGGAAAGACTCGCCTTTACCCACAAACACAACACCCCGCCTAGAGATCCAACAGTTAATACATAGTAAGTTTGTAAGGATCTACGTCTTATAAGCTGTTACGGCCGCAAGATCCCAGTACAGCCCGCCAAGTACTACTAGAAGCTATTGCCCAGTCAATATAGTTCCTCCGGGTGCCATAATGTTGTCTAGTTGCCGGTAAACTCTCGTTTTAATAACTAAACCACCAACGGCAAATAGAAAAGTCGGCCAGTCTAAGCTGAACCTGAACGGTGCCTATGTTTGTGTAAATTGCTAGTTCGGTTTGAAATTGTTTGGTTTCAGAACTGGGTGTAGGTACGGTATCTGGTACATACCATACATTGGTACGGTACCTGGTAAAAGGTGTTTTACAGTAAAACAAACAAATTGCAATAAAATAAAGAAAAAAAGTAAAAAAAGGAGTCTGGAGATCTGTAGTACAGGTATTCAGCATTTTTCATACTCCAGATTCTCACAAAGGCAGTTTATGTTGGAACCGTTGTATTGATTAATAACGAAATGATGTAAGTAGTGTGTTATGGCATTTATATTCGAATATGATTTCGGTGATGTGGCCGTCGTGTGTTTATTAACTTAATCTATCGACCTAAAGTGAGCTTCATCACCGAATAACATTTTGCATTGGGAAAGAAATGAACATCATCGAATAATTTCACGTTGGCTACCGAGATTGTGTGATCTAACTCCATTACATTATTTTCTTTGGAGATATGGCAAGTCACATTTCTACACCGTTATTAGCGAAATACGGCTGCAATTATTGCGAAAAGTGTATGAAAATAGGATATCCAGATTGAACCAGTCACGCAGCCACGTTGACGTAATCATATTCAAACACAAATGCCATAAAATTATCTTTCGAATAAAGATAGTTTCACTGCTACTAAATATTGATTATTTCTTTCATTTCAATTTAAAATTCTGCGCCTCTAAAAACACCTATACATACCAAAACCCATAGTTCTTTATTGTTACTTTCGATATCTCGTATGTAAGTTGTTATAATCGATAAATATCTGCCGTTGTCCATCAGACCTCAAGTCTAGATTCAAGATACAAATGCCGGGAGGAGAAAGCACGTGAATAAGTGAAAAGAATGCTTATTTGTATGTCGAATAGGTTTATGCTAGACTGTAGGTGAGTAATATTTTTATGTGTACTGTAATATTTGTGAAAAGTGCTACTGTACAAAACTTGAAACAATGTCCCGCCACATTCTTTATTCAAATTTCCTGAGAATCGTCATCAACTCACTATTTACAAACCAGCCAGTAAGAAACTAAAGCCAACACGACGGGAATACAATCAACCACACGCAGAGAAAGCGAACACGTTTCCTCCAAACGGGCGCATTAAACACAAAAGCCTGAGGTCACGCTAACGTGTGAAATTAATTAGCCAATAAAATACGTTCGGGCACCGACAGTAAAATAGAGCTATCAAGTGGCGAGCAGGAGTCCCCGTGCGATCGTAATTTGGAACCTTGTTCCTTATATAATAACCAGCTGACGGCTATTCTGTTAGGGAATAAAGGGAATCAATGGAATGTCCCGATTGAATATACAAATGTCGGAAGGCGATAGCGCCGTTATGCTCTGATGAAAAAGCTTTGAAAGAATGCCTAGCTGTGTTGGATTTTTTTGCTTTAGTCTACCTGATGGAAATCTGATACCGTCGTCCAGGCTAGTGTTCAGGCGTTTCGGTCTGGGGGGGCTAAATTATTATTTTTCCTCAGGCGTTTGGGCCAGCAGTTAAAAATTCTATTACAAAAATGATTTTTCCCCGACTGTCCTAAAACCATTTTTAATGACATTTTTAAATGCAGAGCCTGAGGAGAAACGTGTCGTTTCGGCCCGCGGGCCAAAATTAGACCAGGCCGCATCGTCTGAACACTCGTCCAGGCAAACGGGAGCGGATGTATCACCGACAGACGAAGCTACATCAGACAAGAGATTAGAGGCAGACTGGAACAGTATAAAATCAAGTTAACAATAGCAGTTCTAAATTGGTTTCACCATTTAACGGGTGTAGTAAGCTCCATAAGTACGTACAGTTGTTTGTAAATAGTACATAACACACAACGTCATGCCTTTTCCCTTAGCGGTAGGGCACAGTGTAGGGCGAGATTCCATTGTTCCACTACGGTATACCCCTCTCTCGCTTCTTCTGCGAATACGGGGCGAGTACGACTACGTACCTACTAGAAAATCAACTACCTATTCTAAATATTTTTTTTGTTCTGAGAAAAATGTTAACTTGTTCAACAAAATGCCTGCGGTTATGAAGTATTCAGATAAACGGAGTCACGTAGATATATAAGTAAAGCGGTAAGTGTCGGTTCAAGCCCAAGACATTTCGTGTAACACCCCGCAAGAACTCATATAGAGGATCACAGAAAGCTTCGCTGCCAACTGGAGTGATATATTTCCTAGTGTGGCTTGCTGTGACAGTTCTAAGAATCGGAATCTAAGAGAGCAGTAAACAATAGCGGGAATATGTTACAATCTTCACAAAACTCTTTTATAAAAATAGTATGAGTTTATGAAACTCGCAACGGCTTTTAACAATCTTACAAAAGTAAGTAAATAAATAAATAATATGCTTGGACAATTCACATAGCGCATCTAGCCCCAAAGTAAGCAAAGCTTGTGTTATGGATATTAGATAACTGATAAAATACTTAGATATTTTAGTTTTTTTTTTAATTACATTATTATTATAGATACAACACCCAGACCAGTAACAGAAATTAAAATTCATCATTTCAATTTCTGCTCGGTCGATAATTGACTCTGCGTGGCGACCGGCATGTTAACCAACTGCACCACAGGTCGTCGTATTACGTACATACTACAGGTTTCCAGTAAAATTTAAAAAATTATTTAATAGGTACATATAGGTGTGCTCGTGTAACTTTCGCAAAAGTTGCTCGGTTTCGGAGTCGGGAAATTTCGGACAAACGCCCCTTGATTTTACATTTTTTTGCGGTCCAGCCCGACCGGCCCAGTACGTGCCTCGTGTGGGCCACGGAATTTTCCAAGGTTATATGAAAGTGCACGCACGGAAGGTTTTGCTGAGGTGCTTATCCGTACCGATCCCTTTCTTTCCTCCTTAACATTCAGGACATTACTGCAAATGCGAAGTGACACCAGCAAGCCGACAGCCCTTTTTGTGAACGCCGAGCGGGTAACTTGTCTTGAATAAAAACATAGCGGTCTCCAGAAGAACAAAAATGTCTTTGTTTAAGGTACTCGTTGGATGTCTAATAGGAATTTTATAATCATGGAAGGAATTATACATAATATTAAGTAATAAAACGTGAATAGAGCACGACAAGTCGTAAAAACACAGGAAATAAAACGGTTACATTAAGCCTATAAAAAATATAAAGACGCCCATGCCATCTAATGTCGAAAATGATAATAATGATATGCCAATCTTATTTATCATCTTACATCAAACAGTCCACTGCTTGACTTGAGCTTCCTTCACATAAATTGAGGGAATTGCTATAATCTGCATGCTTCATGTTGAAAATCGTAGTTTTGAAAATACGCAACAAAAATTTACTTCCCATTTTCTGGATTACAAATTTATAAAAATACCGTCACGCCCTAAACTGTTCAACCAGTCTCCAGGTCCCCAGCGGAAGACCCTTGGTCAACCTCGCTTCGCAAACGGTATTAGAAGGCATACCTAACGAGTGGCGAACTCGTTGCGTTGCTGAAGTTCGACTAGCCTTATACACACACGCCCGAGTACAAACTCGTGAGCAGATTTGCCATCCACACCCGAAGAAAATGATTTTTCTTCTCTACCTTTAATATCAAGGCAAGGTTTTTGATATTGCGTATGCTCAGGCAATATCAAAAACCTTTTATGTGATATCGAAAATGTTGCTTAATGAGTAAACTATGTAAAACCATAAATAAACATTCTACGTACAACAGGGGGCTAACGCCCATACTACAGACGTTGCCATCACAATCCGGGCAATTGAGGCGCCAATTTCACGAGTTGGTACTAATTGATGTTTAGTGAATTTGTTTAATATAAGTTTTGAAAGTTTTATTGCTCGATTCGTAATATTGCCGTAGTGTAGTTACGCTTGATAAATTAATTTACTAGAAACCTTTTAGTTCTACGAAATTTAAATTTGGCTGATAGTTAGAGCCTTTGTGGCTCCTCAGAGTAATTATTAATATGATACATTATGTATTATGTAATATTGTATTACATATTATGTAATATCTACTACAAGTAGAGCAGAATAAACTAGTATACTATAATAAATACTATATATAATACTGTATACTATAATAAATAATAAGGAGTCCATTGATAAATATTTAATATGTTTAATAGGTTCAAATTATGAAATTTATATAAAATTCAGGAATAACATCATAGATTTTAAAATAAATTGACGTTACGGTGCTGAAGTTCGACTAGCCTGGGGTAATTAATACTCGTATCCTGATAAAGATTTATATTTTTGTCCTTGTCATTTTGTGCATGACGTCATTAACGTGTCATTTGTTTCGAACACCAAAGCTTAAAAATTAAATAATAGCTTTTTAGGGTTGGTTCGGCTTTAGACATGTTCTGATTTAGTCATTACATGTAACTTCTCATCTTACTTCTCGCCGTCTGTTTTTATCTATATACACTTAGATCTTTTAAACTACGCAAAGGATGCAGTTTTTAACAAAAGGCATGTCTACAGGTACCTAAAAGGCCACCGCATCCGCTCCCCTTAGGTTGCAGATGTCCTGGACGGCGGTGGCCACTTTCCATCAGGTGGACCGGCCCCCTGCCTAGGCAATAAAAAAAATACTTAAGTAGGTATTGTTCATTTAATGTAAATAAACCGTTTCAAACTAAGTTTATTCTATAATCTATATACGAAATCAGGTTAGAAACCAGAATTATTGTTCTTTATTCGAAACCAGGTTTCCCAAAAAGATGATAATTTTGTTTTCTAAATTTGTCACATTGTCACATGCCTCATGTCATGCCAAACGAACGGACAGTCGGCCGGAAGAATAGGATGGTGTGGGTGGAGTCTTAGAAGGGGGAAGACGCTTTCCTCCTCTACAAAAATTATTTAATTTCGGTACCGGGTATGAACAACCCATCCACACTGACGTTGAGGGGTGCTCAGCCGTTCCAAAGGTACTTTCGTCGTGTGGAGCGAGCCATTAGCGCGTTGTAACTGACACACAGCGCCATCTCTGGAACACGAAACACAGTAATGTCCCTTTTCACTAAACATCGGAAGTGCCTAAATGCGATGCCCAAATACTTAGGAATTGCTTAAGACGAAAATATGTATAATCTATACATAGTATAAAACAAAGTCGCTATGAATACATATATTTATGTAGCTATGTACGCTATCTTCTAAAGTACGCAGAGGATTTTAATGCAGTTTCCAACTATCGATAAAGAGACTCGAGAGAAAGATTTACAAGCAAGAAAAAAGGGTAGGTAGGGGTAAAGTAGGTGTACGCGAACGAAGTCGCGCCGGGTCCGCTAGTATGATATAAACCGTTTCTAATCCTATTTAATGTTACATTTCCATACCTAATGGATTTCGCGGTCTCAAGCTTGTATAATAAATTCGAAACTCTGTCATTCTGTTACTGATTTACGCCTAAGCTGAACAGAGTTGGATAAAATTTAGCAAGCAGATAAATGGCAACCAGGAGAAGGACATAGGATATAAATCCAATAATTAAAGGTTAATTTAATTTTAAGATTTTGCAAATCTCAGAAGATATCCGAATTTTACGTGGATCATATCGCTTTCAGAAGCTAGTCATGCAATAAATATAAATTCGGGGACTCGATCCAATTCAGCCAGTCACGGGTATTCTCTATTATTAGAGAATAATAAACTTATTATTATCTTAAAACATATGTTTCTGTTCTTCTCATTTCGGGCACGTCACTGACGGACTGTCAACTAACAAATCCATGGCAACCATTGTCAGTAATACTACAAAACTTATCTGACCCGGTGCCGAGCGGTACTGCTTTTGGCAGTGACCATGTGATCTGCCACAATTTTTACACAGTTCCAGTTTTATTAGCCTCCATCAGTCTACGGAACACCGCGAACGCGATGTAGTCCTGTCCCTTCAGTTTTTAGCATCCATCACCAAGTATAGTCATACAATCTAAATTTTGAAGCAAAGTAGGTATTTTTCACACTAAGTAGTCACTTTCCTCTATTTGTTTACGAATTTATACTTTTTTTATTATACAAAATGAACAAAAACGTCGTTATTTTTTGGTTTCAAACAAAACCACCTTTTTTTCCTAAATGGTCTTGATTTCATGTGGAACCACCGCCTACAGCGAAACCCGAATAAATGAACAGTGAATATCACACTAATTCTCCTTATGCATCAAAAAACCTATACCGATACCAAACATTCATATTCAACAAAAAAAAAGTTCTACCCTATACACCTGTATATAAATTTTTTTTCTCTATGAAGAACACAGAGCAGAAAAAAATGTACGGTCTATGAAGGTAGCTAACTTTCCAATCTTTTTGGTTAAGTATATGGGCGAAAGAAACGGCAACTTCACACCTACTAAAACCCCTATTATCGAAAGTAAAACCACCGAGTTACTTAGTTGGACCACTCACGGTGCCTTATAGAGATCTTTATAAATTCTGAATACATATTTATTCAGTATAATATTACTCGCTATGGCACTCACATAGAACATCCTATCACGACGTGGACTATAAATTGGATTTCATTCCTACGCGATCTGCCTCGTGAAAAAGAAAAATTGCAATGCTCAGTGACTCTTTTGTTCTTAATGTTTTTGACTTGATCTAGCGATGTAGAAGCTCTACTGTAGAGCTATTACGAATAGTACGAGTAATTTTATAATATTTTCAATATTCTCAATATTAACCAATAAAAGCAAAGAAATGTTGTAGACGCTATTTAGAAACCAATATCTATATCTGTGGTTTTAGTCTGACAAGATTTTAGTTACAATATATCTTTTCAAAGATGCACCGGGATTAAAGATTATTAAAAACCCTTGTTTAAAAAAGTTTAACGATATATTTTAACGAAAATCTGACAAACCACAGACTAAGAGATTTTTTACTGAATTACGTCTACAAAATTTATAGCGTAATATTGAAAATATGATCAAATTTCGTTTATACGGAGCGCTCGGGAATAGTGAACACAGACAGTGATGCGAACCGGTTTATGAAAAACCTTAAAAACCGCACTTTTGGCAGTTTTTCACCCCGACGGTCCCTCCCTCACATGCGTGAAAATTAAACCGAGGTACCTAAATAGAAAAGTCGTCAAACATTTATTTGTGAACTCAGCAGATTATGAAAAAAGGGGTTCGCATACTCAACATGCGCAACCACACATGAGTTCACTATAGAATTGTTTTTCATCCATCAAAACTAATATAGATGAGTATAACTTCTTACTGAATAACACTCCTTTAATTTAATATTTATATTAAAAACGAACAAAATATTAAAACCATCTAAAAACCTATAAAAACCGGTTTTTATCCAGAAAGTAATCGATTAAAACCGGTGCTGAAAATTGTACGGTTAAATTGTCGGTTCACATCCCTACTCGGGAAACACTCCTCTTAAACGTAAACTTCACCTCTTAATACGTGATTTGTGCTTTTTACCACCTACTGCAGTGCAGATGGTCACAGTAGCAGAAGCATGTAGTATAATGACTGCATCAATTTTTGTATTACTTACATAGTTAACTTACGATCTGAGTGGTTCAGCAGAGGTCCCATGTTTGATTCCCGGCCGAGCAGAAATTGAAATGATACATTTTCATTTCTGTTACGGGTCTGGGTTTTGGGGCGCGACCATCAGTCCACCTCTGCGTGTGCGTAGCCGTTAGCGGTCCAGTTGGGAAATTTCTCGGAACTTCCTGCTAGAAAGCAACCAGTGCGCCGATGCGTACTGGGGATCGACTAGTAACTATCCTGGGGTGCAATGCACTAATTCTATAGTATTTGTATATTGCGCTTACGGGGTTCTTGCTAGTCGAGTGCAAGGAGACTGATCCCGTGTAGGTATAAAAGCGAACCATGCCGAGGGCTGCGTGGCCGGGGGGGAGTCCGGCCTTTAACGGTGCACCTCCGATACCTGGACACCTCGGGGGGTACTTATGCCCTTACTCCGGCATGCACGGCTCTGGCGGAGTGGACCTGTATTTCCCTAGCTACTCGTGGGACTTACATGAAAATAATATCATTTTAAATTCGTCAAAATATCGTTTTAAATACTCAATCCGATGTCTCTGCCATGGAGTAAGAGCACTCCCTCCTCCACAGAATAGTGAAACTTGATTCTGTGGAGGAGGGAGTGCTCTTGGCCTTCCCACCGCCCAGACAAAATAATGAGTCCGTGAGGGAGAACCCTGGGGAAGGTGATAATGTGCCAAACCTAACAGGGAACACGACCTCTAAACCCATCAAACCGTTGGGCCGTAAAAAGCTCTGTGGTGCAGCGCGTAAGCGCTTCAAAAGGTTGAGGGCGGTGGACGTAAGTGTCGATGAGGCACTCGTCCTCTGTCGTCAACCTTGGAAGGATATTCCTCAGGTTCCCCCCGAGTCGAAGGCGATGAAACGCACTCGCTCAGAGGAGGAATCGCCAAAGGGCCAGCTGAAGAAGGCTCCTAAGACCACTCTGGAGAGTAAGGTAAAACCGACCTTCAGTGAAGTGGCCGGGTCATCCAAAGTTGGAATCCGTGGCCAAATCCCACTGAGGAACAGGTGGGGCTTGTGCGCCGCTCCCTTATACTTCTTATTCATAAGGAGAGTAGGGGGGAGGGGCCCAAGTTCGTTTCCTTCTCGCATGAACCAGGACGAATGGTATGTGAGAATGAAAACAGCAAAGACTGGCTTACGAAGGTGGTACCGGAAGTAAAACCATTCCCCGAAGCAAAACTGTCGGTTTCGCAGGAGAACGAATTGCCCAAGCCAGCGGTAGTCACCACGTTCATTCCCAGCAGTGAGGCCCAGTCCTTGGACGAGGCGGTAAGCCTGCTGCGTACCCAGAACGGGGGCCTCATGACTGAACTCTGAAAGGTTCTCTACAGCAGGAAAGAAAAGGGAGGGTTTAATCGCCACCTTTACGATGGACGACGCCTTTGTGAAGACTCTGAAGGGGAATCAGGGCATGGCCGCCCTTGGTTTTAGGAGCATAGTCTTCAGAATCAAGGGTGACCAAAACAAAGAGGAATCTGTACAACCAGATACCTCTACCTCCAATAATACGCAGGCTTCAGTGCTCGCGACAGCGACGTCGTCTGAGCAGCAATGAGTGTCTGGACCCCAGAACCTGGGAACTAGACCTCCTCTAAACTATGCTGCCAGAGGGTGGAGTGCTCTTGGAGGTAGGGGACCTGCACGGGGAGCGGCTCGGGGTATGATCCAGACTGGACGCGGACGATCTCGTCCACCGAAGGGAGGGGGTAGGCCCGGGGTCGGGGCACAACCCAAAAAATAATGACAACCCAGGTGAGGTTCTTGCAGGCCAATCTCCACCACGCTGCGGCAGCAAGTGCTGTGGTTGAGGAATGGCTCTGCGAGGAAAGGGCAGACCTCGCCCTCATACAAGAGCCCTGGGTTTCACACTCCAAAATTCTGGGACTCAACGATGCCTGTAAGATCATTTTTAACAAAGGCAGCAACAGACCCAGAGCCTGTATTTTTTTTAAATAAAAACATTGACTTATTGACTGTTGCAGAGTTGTGTAACGATGACATTGTAGCAGCCATTTTAGCTATCAAAGGGAGCACGGCCAGAGTTCTTGTGTGCTCGGCCTATCTTCCAGGCGAGAAGGAGAATCCAGCTAAAGACCTGGCGCTTGTGACGGAATACGCCCGCCGACACAAGCTACAGCTGCTCGTAGGATGGACGTAGGATGCCCATCACACCGTATGGGGTAGCTCAGATGCCAACAGCAAAGGTAGTATTATATGACTTTCTACTAACAAATAAATTGCATGCGGTGAATAGGGGATGTAAACCAACTTTTGTAACCCGCACGTCAAGAGGTGTTGGACATAACCATTGCGACTAATGATCTGGCTAGACGTATTACAGACTGGCACGTTAGCAATGACTCGAAAACTCTTCAATAAGGCTAAGAGAACCCTCGATTGGGAGGCCTATCGAAACGCCTTAACGGAATACAATATTGAAATTAGGAAGTCTAAGCGAGCGACATGGAAAAAGTTATGCGAGGGGGTAAAGAACACACCGCAATGTGCAAGAATCCACAAGTTCCTCAAGAAAGACAAACCTAACCAAATCGGACTGCTAAAGTACCCAAACGGGGACTATACAGCAGACGAAAAAGAAACTTTAAGTTTATTGGTATCGACCCATTTTCCAAGCGCTTCTCTAGGGAGAGTGCACTCCGCTCAACCATGTCGACCGAGTGTCGATGACTGGAGGAGGGCGTCTCTCATTATTAGACCTTCTCAGGTAAGGTGGGCCGTCAAACCTTTAAACCCTATAAGCCATGTAAAGAGAGGACGGCATCTTTCCTGCTCTACTGCAGCAGGGAATAGAAATTATACTCCCTCACATGGTAAAAATCTTCAGAGCAAGTTACGCCTGGGGACATATTCCAGAAGAATGGGCCAAGGTCAAACTCCTCTTTATTCCAAAGGCTGGTAAGAGAGACTATTCTTAACCGAGATCCCTCCTGCCCATCAGTCTAAGTTTATTCATGTTAAAGACTGTAAAAAAATCTTAGATATTGACATTAGGGAAACAAAAACAATTGAAAACCCTATTTATTACACTCAACATGCCTACATCAAAGGAAGGTCGACTGAAACTGCCCTATTGAACTTGGTAGATAAGGTCGAAAAGGCATTAGAGGATAAACAAATTGCACTATGTGCGTTTTTTGGATATTGAGGGTGCTTTTGACAATACCCCAACAAAGACCTGAATTCAAGGACTCACTGAAAAGAAGATTGACAGCACAACAGTCAGATGGGTGGATGCAATGCTCTCAAACCAAAAAGCGAAGGTTGCCCTACATGGAAGCTCGCTTGAAGTATTTACTACCAGAGGCTGTCTACAAGGAGGGGTCCTATCTCCACTGTTGTGGATCCTAGCGGTAGATCAGCTCTTTCATAAATTAGCAGAGCTCAGGATACATGTATCCACAGCACATGCATGCACAGGGCTATGCTGATGACACACATGTTTAACTTAAAGATCAGCAGTACAAAGGACTGCAGATTCTGTAAGGAGGACGAGGAATCGCCTCTACACCTGATTTGCAAGTGCGAAACCCTGATGCGCAAACGTAGCATCTATCTTGATAAATACCAGCTACTACCGGATGAGGTGCACGATATCAGTGCTAAGAGACTTTTACAGTTCATAGAATTGTAAGTTAGAGGCGATCACAATAGATCAGTAATTGTCGCCGTGATACTAGGACGTTTAGCCTTGAAAAGCCCACTTAACAAATAATATATGATCAAATGAACTTCCAAGTGAAGTTCGATCGTTATTATATGAGTCGCTTCATTCGAAGATATAATTAACCACGTAGTTTCCTTAACCTACAGGCAACTTCGCACGATTTTAAAAGAATGTTTTTTGACTAAAAACTAAACGCAACTTAATGTTGTAACGAAACGCTGACGTCCCTTCCTTCCGTCTTGCTACTACCGCCCACCTAGTGACGTCTCATTCTTTAGAGATCTGCAAAACTTTCTATTACCAGTAACAAGGGATAAGGGATGGGCGGGAGATTATATCTTCGAATGAAGCGACTCATATAATAACGATCGAACTTCACTTGGAAGTTCATTTGATCATATATTATATTTCGTCGCTTCATTGCTCAGATATAATTAACCACGTAGAGGTTTAGAGTATAAAGTTTTGCTAGTAAGTACTTAATAGATAATGAAACAACAACAAAAAAAAAAATTTTTGCTTATAACATAAATATCTTTATTATACTCTTAAATGTATGTATAGGACTTACATTTATTAATTATGTGCCTCCATGCACTCAATAGTTATTTAACTTATATGTAAACAAATTAAATCGAGACGAAATCAACATAGTCTTAATCAAAATTATTTATCAGTTGACGACAAGCAAACTGATCGCGCAAATGCATTTGCATCAATCACGGGTCTATTATAGAAACGAGCGAAGGTCTCCGAGGTGGGAAGCCAGCCGGCGGCTTTCCTGATGAGCTCAACGCTAATGCCGGCGGCGCGCGCCGCGGACGTGGCGGCGTGCCGCGTGCTGTGCGCGCTGAACACCGCCACGTCCACGCCGCTCGCCAACAACACCGACTTTATCCATCTGCTGATGGTCTGATTGGTGGCAGCTCTGTATGGTCGTTTATGTGTTAGTAGCAATGGGCCCGTGCTTTCGGTTCTCAGATTTCTGGTTACAGAAATATACTCTTTAAGAGCCGTAGCAGGGCAAATACTGATATCGTCCTTAAAAAAGGGTAATATCAGAAGGGGTTGCTCTCGGCCAGGACCAGATGTTTTTATGAGATCTGTGATGTTTATCTTTGCACCTTGCTCAGTCATATGAATATTTTCGAGTTTGATGAGTGATAAAGTTTGAACTCTATGAGCTGTACAAATTGCCAAAAGGGTTACTAGTTTTACCGTAATTTTTTCTAAGCTGAGGTTGATATTTGGATACCATCCCGAAACATGATTTAGCACTAGTCGTGGGTCCCAAATATGTGAATACTTGGGACCATTTGGTTTTAGTTTGTACGCTCCCTTGAGTAATCTCCTTATACATTCATCACCTCCGATGTTGTTACCTATGAGCAATGACAGAGCAGAACGATGACTATTCAGACTGCCATAGGAGCAACCGTCGTTGAATAACTTAGACAGAAAAGTTAACACTGACCTCTTAGACGGCGCAAACCTGTCTATATTGTTCGAATCACAGAACTGCCACCATAGCTTGTATGAGATGTTGTATTGTTTAGCGGTGTTGTCTGAGATAGACGCCAACAGTAAGCTTAGTGACTCCGGCGGGTAACCTCTCCGGAGGAAGGCTCGCCGCAAAGTCTCGCGACACCCAGCGTAAGATTGTTCTGAAGCGGATGGCGAGTTCTGAAAGGTGCAGTTAAAAGCTGTTTACTAGGAGGTAAATAAAGTACCTCAGAAGATAATATGGTCTGAAGGAGTGGATACCACGCCTGCGAAGGCCAGTGCGGGAAAACTAGAACTCCGTTTGCTCTGTCATCTATGATCTTTCGTAGACATTTTAATATTAATGAGAATGGGGGGAAAGCATAGAAGTTTAAGCCCTGCCAATTCAACGTAAATGCATCCACTCCCATTGCGTCTGGGTCCTGTTTCCAGGACACGAATTGAGAACATTTGGCATTGGTGCGAGAGGCGAACAGATCTATCTCAGGTTGACCGAAATGCTGAATTATCCTCTGGAAGGCATTTTGTGACAAAGACCACTCAGTGTCTGGGTTGATAAACCTAGACTCAGGATCTGCACAGTTTTCGTTCGTGTTTACGTAGGAAGCGAATACCCAAATGTTTCGTTCCTCGCACCAATGCCATATCTCTCGAGAAATATTATTTAGGTGGGGAAATTGAATACCACCCATGCGGTTAATATAACTTATGGCAGTGGTGTTGTCAATGCGTAACAAAATTGAGCAGTTACGTTCGTCGCGAGCCAAACACTTTAACCCTAAGAAGGCCGCTATCAACTCCAATTGGTTGATATGGAGGCTTTGTTCGGAAGGCTTCCAATATCCATTAACTCTACTTTCTTCGTGAACTGCTCCCCAGCCAGTTAAGGATGCATCGGTGTAAATTTCTAATTTAAAAGTGTTGTATCTCATAGGGCTAAATGATTTGTGTACGTTTTGCCTCCACCAAACAATGTCTTCCAATATGATACTTGGAAGTGTAATCTTAGTTCCATAAACCTGATTATTTGAAAGTAAAGACAAATATTTTTGTCTTTCTAAAATTTTAGTATGTGCCCAACCGTATTTTACGGCAGGACAAGCGGCGACTAAAACCCCAATAAGTTGAGCGAAGTCTCGAATTGTGCAGGGCGGTAATTTTGAAAATTTATTTAGTAACTGCGCAATATTATTTCGCTTATCTACTGGTAAAGATATTGACAAATTCTTTGTATCGAAAATGAAGCCTAAAAATTTGCTTGTTTGCCGTGGCTCAAGGCAGCTCTTCTTGTGATTAACTATGAAACCTAAGCGTTGTAATAGTTCCAAAGTGACATTTACTTTGGCAAGGCATGTATCGTAATCGTGGCCTATGCATAAAATATCGTCGAGGTAAACCACTGACAGATAACCACGACTCCTCAGGAAAGCTACCACTTCTCTCATTACCTTCGTAAATACCCACGGAGCTACAGAGAGGCCGTAAGGCATCGCTGTGAATTGGTAAGTTATTAATTTACCTGAACGATCTTCGTATTGAAAACGTAGGTATCTATGATGTGAAGGAGCAATTGGTATAAGAAGGTATGCTTCTTTTAAATCGATTGTGGCTAGGTAGCCATTCTGAGGGATTAGTTTAGAGGCAGTACGAAAATCCTCCATCTTAAAATGGGGCTTTAAAATAAACTTATTCAAAGGTTTTAGATTTAAAATAAATCTTTTACCACCATTAGACTTTGAAGCAAGAAAAATTTTCGAAATGAATTGATCGATTTCGGGTTCACATTGTTCTATAGCACCTAAATTTAGTAGGTCCTGAATAGCTACCGCCATGTCTTGATTTTCCAGATGGGAAAAAGTATTTTTAGGGACAGTATGCTGTATTACCTCCTCATAAAAGGGGATGTTGAACCCGCGATCGATCCATTCTAAGACAGTTTTATTATTGGTAACATTTAACCAATAATCGTAAAAATGACTAATTCTGCCGGCATGTACCTGTGTCGGTAGTAATGCTAAGTTGTGGCTGCACGAGGCTTGCTCTGACTCTGGCTCGATGACTTCGTCGATGATGCGGAGTACGGCCGGCGACCCGGGGGCTGTTGTGGTCGCTTGTTCCCTCCCCGCCCCCCCCTGTTCGACGGGTACGGGTAGCGAGGAGGGGCATGCCAGTTTCCCTGCTGGGAAGAGCGAGTACCCGTCGGCTGCGTGGCCATGGTTGGCTTCGAACTTGGTGCAGGAGCCTTTTTAATTTGAAGTCCTTGTTTTTCGATGGTCTTCGCTGCCTTTATTTTGTCAGGCAATTTATTGCCAAACAACGTTTCATCACGTTCTGCGTCCTGAATAACATGTAGGAAAGTCTTATCCAAGCTGGGTGTGATGAGTTTTATCCGATTCTGCGTTAACAATGAATGCAAATCAGATAAGATCCTGCAGGCATTGCTCAGGTGTTTTAAGCCTAGGGCTTTGTCTTCACCCTTTAAAAGTATGTCCATTGCTCGGTTTATGGCAGTCATGCCCGAGCCGAGCTGTTGCTGAACGTTCACTAAATTTCTATCTCGGTTTTTCACCATGTCCGGAATGGCTGCCGAAATTTCGGCATTTAATTTTGGAGCTTGCAGCAGTTTGCAGTTCTCGGGAATGAGGTATTCTCTTTCCTTAACAATTTTTTCTTTATTTTCTTTTGACATACCTTTTACTAATAGTGGTGCCCATAGTTGGGCCAAATTGTCAATGATTTTTTCACCGAAGATGGGAGCGTCCAATGTAGACTCCCCCAATGCCAACAGCAACTCCGGGTCCAGCTGTAACTCCGGCTGGTCCGGCTGGGTTATGGTGTCTTTGTCCTCTGCCGCTGGTACGGGCTCAGGGCAATGTGATATTTCTTGCTCAGGCTCCGGTATGTCGACTATGTCGCCCGGTGGTGATTGGTCTTCGTGAACTAAAAATACAATGAGTATTTTAGTTTGTGAAGAAAATTGAGGGTGAAGTGAAAAAATGACTTAATAAATTTGTCTCTCGGACAAAAGGCGCAGATTATCGTGGTATATCTATTTTAGATTGCCCGAACGTTCTGCTTAGATTCCATCGTTGAAGACTCGCAGTCAACCCCGATGTATTTTTTCACTGTTACTGACTCGCAGTCAGACCCCGTGAAAACAAAATGAGCGCGAGATGCGCGAGAAAAATACAAATAAAATAAATTGAAGGTACTCGTAGACGGAATAGTGTGCACACTTACCTTCTGATTTTTCACTGTCTGACGAAGAATCACTAAAAACAACGATCCTACGGCGATTTCGTTCTTTTTCTTTAAGTTTTTTAATTTCGAAATATCTTCGTCAGCACTGCGTTTCGACATTTTGTACGTGCATTCGTTGCCGCGCACGAAAAAGGAATGAGACGTCACTAGGTGGGCGGTAGTAGCAAGACGGAAGGAAGGGACGTCAGCGTTTCGTTACAACATTAAGTTGCGTTTAGTTTTTAGTCAAAAAACATTCTTTTAAAATCGTGCGAAGTTGCCTGTAGGTTAAGGAAACTACGTGGTTAATTATATCTGAGCAATGAAGCGACGAAATATAATAATAATAATAATACGGGTCTGAGTGTTATACATATATAATAAGTATGTATTTAATAAAAGTATATAAATAGTTTACCAGTTATTTAGCACCCATAACAAAAGCTTTGCTTACTTTGGGGCTAGATTGTATGTGAATTGTCCAAGCACATTTATTTTGTTTTTTGTCACTACTCCTACTATGCCAACTTCAATAAAAGGTTTATCCTAATTGCCGCAATACTTTAGTTGCGAAAATGTACCAACCACTTTTATTATTCTGTCTCGCTATCTTACTTAAAGAACCTACTTACTTTACGGTAGTAAGTAGTTCCTTTACGCTATCTTAAAAATCGACGAAGCACAGAGCGATGTCAACAGGGACATTACGGGGAGCGGGTACCTGCCGTCTCTTGGAACTCGCCCTCAGAGCTCAGACGGCATTACGCGGTAGAGATAAACGGGAACACTCTGTAAATGGAAAAGTAACGGGTCAGTAAACCCGTGATTTTTTTTTTCGCGTTTCCCGACGTGATAAATGGATAGGAACGCAGCGCCGGACGCCGCCTAGACTCGACCGAGTGCCAATGACGCGAGAAATTGCTGTTATTTCTCTCATTTGGTTGGCAGCCTTGGTAGTTGGAGCTGTTTTTTGTTTATCTGTATGGGAGAGAAGATTAATTATTTTGATGGCCTCAGTGTTTCAGTTAACGTGCCTGTCCGCTACGCAGAGGTGACGGGGTCGATTCTCAGCTGAGCAGATATTGAAATGGTGAATTTTAATTTCTGTTACGGGTCTGGATGTTGTATGTATAATAAGTATGTATTTACCACCCATATTATAGCACCCATAACACAAGTTTTGGTTACTTTGGGGCATGATGGCGCTGTGTGAATTGTCATAGCGTATTATTTATATTAATAATATATATATTCCTAAATATTTAGCATTATAATATCAGCTGTTGACTCGAGTAACGTGTGTCGGAAAAATATTTCAGACTCGTTGAACGACCACTGCTGAACATCCCCAAACGCCTTTTACACCGATCGGCTCTGTGCCTCTTGCAGCTATCAGCTCCCTAAGAACGAGGTCATCAGAGTGCTTAGTGTGAGTTTCGCTGCGATTATTTTACTATCGCGTTTGCGTTTACGTGAAAATTAGTATGAAGAAACGTATAGCGCCGTCTAGTGGTAAGTAAATGAAGTTTTTTCTTTATACTAATTTCAACGAAAACGCAAACGCGATAGTAATGTAAAATCGAAGCGAAACTCACACTAAGCCCTCAGGTCATCTCGCCGTCCAATGATGCGTCTCTATTTTTGAATCGCTCGCCTAGATTTCAACGGTTTTTTAATTTTAATTTTAGGCTTGAAAAATTCAACCTCTTTTAAAACACATATATTGGCAATATCGAAAGAGTACGGTTCTTTTCAACTTTTGAAATATACAGAAAGAGTACGGTTCTTTTGAAATTTTCTCTACTGTTTTCATAGGGAAAATCAGCATCATGCATTAAAATATCGAATGTTTCATGCCGAAAATCAAAATTTAAAACCGTTCGAAGCTAGGCGAGCGATTCACGAATAGAGCCCCCGGTACATGCTCACCACTCGAGTAGGTATTGGTGGAATGGGGATTACTTTGATGTCCTGGGGTTGCATGATCACTTGCTTTTCTCTATAACCTACTTAATCAAGTGTTATTTTCATGCAAAGGAGTCAAGTCGTACATGTGACAAGTGACAACCCTGCTATGTGGCAATACTGTAAATCAGTCATCTTAAAGTAATCAATACCCCCCAAAGTCACCCCAATTCATCATCATCATCATCTTGGCTTTTATGTCCCAGTTGCGCCCCAGGGTCCGCCTTCCTGCTTCTCCTGGCCCACCTCGCTCGGTCTTCAGCGTGGTGAGCTTATTGGCACGTAAATCATTCTTGACGACCTCAAGCCATCGCTTCTTGCGCCGACCTCTCCCAAAGTCACATCAATGACGGTAGATATCTTTCCGCCCCATCAGTCATCGATTCTACTGCGCTACGTGTAGCCTACCCATTGCAACTAGTTTTGCGACTGTCGAACCTATTTGTTACTATAAGTAGGTGCATGTAATGTACCTACATAAGTCTGTAAACTGTAGCCTACTCATAGTCGTTACTTTGTGGCACGTAAAGACATAATTATTAGGTGACATAACGGTGCCACTAATATGCGCAACCATATTATTATGAACACAGAGCGGCTGGCTGCGCTACCACGCAGGGCGCATGAAAGATAAGAAGAATCACGTATGTGCTGGATTATGTCCCCTTAAAATCGTGAAACCTTAAATTTATAAATTATTATAATATTTTTACTGCTAACTTAAATGAATAAAAATGAACTATTTACCTTGCGGAAGGCCAGTGGCGCCATCTACTGCTTCCGTAAGGAACCATTGAAGACAATGACGAGCAGATGACGTATGATGTGCGCTGTATTCATTGTAGATGGCGTACATCCAACGCACGCACAACCAACCCATGAGTCTACTACAATTTTGTTGGATACTAAGATAATAGTCCAGATGGCGTTGTCTTCGTTCATTTTCGAGACGTGATAGATGAAACGTAAAATAATAAGTTGTAAAAAATACCACGTACAATACGTACAAAAATACGTAGCATTATTGTGAAATTTTAAACTGAATTTTTCTTAGTTATGGTAGGTACATTAAGGACTTGTTTTGTGTTGGTTTGTGTTTTTCGACTTTTGCGGCAAACATTGTTTCGCGGCTCTTCAAGTCAGGGGTTCGCGGCTTTATCGGTCGGTTCCTTTGGCCGGGTAATTTCTCTGAGGCCCGGCCGGTTCGCTGCGCAGTTGCCAAACCGTGCGCATTGCTTGGAGAGAAAGAGAAAATTCATGACGCGCTGGATGCGGGGGGGGCCCCGCGTGTCGTGACCTCCGTACCAAACTGTGCGGGCGCGGCGTCCATGTCAGTCAGACGGCAATCAACAAACGAAGCGCGGTCAATCTCCATTTACGTATAACATAGCTTGCCGCGCGTGGTTTTTATTTTATTTTATATTATTAAGTGATACTGTACATTTTGTAGACACAGTGAGTTACCTACTTACCAGTTAGTGGTCTGCAGACTACAAAAGTAAATATACCTTTCCACAACTCAAACTCCTTTCTAATAATAAAGGAGTTGCCTACCTACTGTCACACTGTAGGTACCTACCTAACCTGTTCAATAATAATGTGTAGTAGTGAGTCTAAGAGTCCAACGGACTTCACGTTCATTTACGAAGATAATGATGGCTTCGAAGATGCAATCGAGTTGAAAGTAGAAAAAATTGAATGTGATGAAGATCCCGAGGAAAAAGTGACAACAATAGACTGTTATGACGATCCCAAAGAAGAAGTGGAAAAAACTATCATTTACGAAGATAATGATGGCCTAGAAGATGAAATCGATTTGAAAGTGGAAAAAATTGAATACGGTGAAGATCCCGAGGAAGAAGCCGAAACAATAGACTGTGATGACGATCCCAAGGAAGAAGAGGAAATAATTGAATGTGGTGACGATCCCAAGGAAGAAGTGGAAACAACGTTAATTTACGAAGATAATGATGGCCACGAAAATGAAATCGATTTGAAAGTGGAAAAAATTGAGTGTGATGAAGATTCCGACGAAGGAGAGGAAACAATTGAATGTAGTGACGATCCCAAGGAAGAAGTGGAAATAATTGAATGTGATGAAGACCCTGAAGGACAAGAAAATTGCCGAAGTGAAGATTGCGTTTTGCCGTCAATTTCTACCACAAACACGCACATCACTTGTTCCTCGGTATGTGGAATGAAAACTATTCCATTTACGAAATATAACCTATTATCAACTTATTATGGAAACAACGCTGCTGAATGTATAAATTACTTCTTCGATAACATTTTTTTTGAAATGTTTTGTAAGGAAACCAACGCCCAAGCTATACAAGGAAAGTCGTCAAATACACCAGTCTCATCCAACATTAGAACTTGGACAACGCTCACAGTAGCAGAAGCAAGAGTTTTCTTAGGTCTGATATTCCACATGGGTACTATTTCTTTAGATTATTTCAAAGATTACTGGAGAACAGACAGGCTGTTTTCAATACCTATTTTCAAACAACAAATGAGTAGAAACAGATTTTTGGCCATTCTAAAATGCCTTTCGTTTACAAATTCTGTTAATTACAACTCTGATAGTTTATTTAAAGTGAGGGACCTTATCGAATATTTTAATAACAAAATGAAGGAGTGTTATTATCCAGGTAAAGATCTTATAGTGGACGATTGTTTAGTGTTACGAGGAGGAAAATTTATCACTAAAAAACATTATCAACATACTATTTTGGCGAACGATATAAATCTGTATATGATGACAGAACCTGATGGTTTAGTATTAAAGTTCCTTGCTTGTCGCAGTACATATGATATGGAGGACCCTGAGAGTGTCAGAACCCAGTGTGTAGTTCAAGACCTGTTGACAGAAAAATTGAACCGTGGTCACTCTGTTTACTTAGGTAAATCATATACTAGTTTCTATCTAGCGAAGACTTTACTGCACAAAAATACATTATGCACAGGTATTTTATGCGATGATCTAAAAGAGATACCGGCGGAAGTTAAAACAACAGAACTGGATATAAAAGAAAATATATCCGTATATAAGGAAAGTGTACATATTGGTAAGTGGAAGGATAAGAGAGGCTCATTTTTATATTTGAGTACCGAATTTTGTAATAAACTCGCGCGGCGGCAGAAAGATGGTAGTATAATAAAAAAGCCTGTACTTATACACCACTACGATGCGTACATGTCCGTGAATAGTAGACATAACGATATACTGTCATCGTGCCCTTTGAAAGATAAATCTGTGCGTTGGGATGTTAAAATTGCAGTACTCATATTTCATCTGCTGCTGTTAAATTCGTACAAGTTATATAAAAAGTACTATTGTCAACCGAAATTGCAATTCAATGAATATCGGCTATTAGTGATCAACGATCTGTTGCCTAAAGACCGTGATATGCCGAAACCCGCCAATACAGCTGGTAGTGAAGATTCAAAAGGAACGAGAACAGATCCAGTAACATACGTAGTTGGTAAGTTTACTCACAAATTAGTAAAACATGAGAAAAACGAGAAGGGTAGGAGGAAGCGCGTCAATTGTAAACATTGTCACTATAAATTCAATAAACGTAAGGACACTGTTTTCCGTTGTGACACATGTGTCCTAAAACCGGCACTATGCCTTGACTGTTTCAGTGATTATCATGACGATAGTGAGCAAGGACATAATTTATATGAAGCAGCAAAAAATAAAAGCAAAAAGAAAAAAATTCGCAACTAACACAGTAAACGAGCGAACTACTAAATAAGTTCACGGCTGCAAACACAGAGCTCTGAAGGACAGTTGCCCGACGGACAGAGGCAATAACTTCTAATGTTTGACTAATTCATCGATTTTAGTTTTGTTTAATAATTTTACCTACTTACTTGTATTTAGATGGATAGCTAGCTAATTTGACTCGCGGCTAAAAGTGGAACTAAATTTGACAGACAGCTAACAAGAGCAACTCGTCGACAACCATAAAGTTGTTAAAATATATGAAGAGAACACTTCTTATATCTTACTAGATATTAGAAGTGCAAAATTCTGTACTCAGAAGGTTGCACATCAACCTACCGAAATCCAGTATAAGTACCTACTCGAAGCAATCAATTTTTAGGTATTGCTCTCTCGCTCTCGGTGGACTTGGAGGTCTTGGAGGATTCCAAATTATTGTCTCAACCAAAACAATGACAGGGACATATTTTAGCAAAGTTATCTTGCGCGTGCTCATCCTTCATACCTATTGTAAGGACGAAACAATAGCATTGGTTATCCTAACAAAATTATATGTGATTTAGGTAAGTAAGGAGGTAGGTAGTGCTGCAGAAGACTGCCTCAATCAATACCCATTTAGACCGTCTCTTGTTTCCACGCGCTCACAATGAACATCCATAGTAATACCAGTTAATTTTGTACTGGTAGTGGGTAGGATTATGTGCTACCTTCTGTAAATACGTTAGGTGTAAAATACTTAGATAAGTTCGATTTATACTTATAAGTTAGATTTAATAAACATGTTTGTTAATAAACATTTTGTACCACATGTACTTAGTTTACATTCTATCGCACTTTTTATATTTTCTATCATAGGTACTCACAATTCCTACTTTTTATATCCTTCCTTTCTAGGGTTCCGTACCGTACGGATAACGGTACCTTCCGCCAGACGGGACTATACCTCCCAGTCAGTCTGACAGACTGTACCTATTGTGCTGCTGTGCTGTTGGATTGTGCAGTGTGATGTGACTGTTACACAGCCCAACAGACCACTGCTGGACTAAGTCTCGTACACATTGGAGGGTATTGCCATATTTAATCTATACGCTTGGCAGGCGGGTTGGAGATCTTAGTATTGGCAATAGGTTCTTTCTCATCATAAAATATGGTATTTACGGAGGTAAAGATGATCTGCGGATAAATATGACATTAGTCCGTTTTTACGACACCCGTCAATGGAAGCGTCG
The DNA here is from genome assembly GCA_907269095.1 of Blastobasis adustella. Classification (NCBI taxonomy): domain Eukaryota; kingdom Metazoa; phylum Arthropoda; class Insecta; order Lepidoptera; family Blastobasidae; genus Blastobasis; species Blastobasis adustella. Next base: position 8,325,652 of record OU026123.1, on the reverse strand, counting down.
GTGCCTTGGAGCTACTATTCTACTTTGCGGGACACCACCTCACATACCTCGTGTCTGTCACATAGCGATATCCTTAGAACCTTTATCTAAACAAAACCTACTAATTTCTACAACGTACTGATTGATATACTTACTGGAGCATCGGTGGTCGAGTGGTTAAGGTGTTCGACTCGTAAGCAAGCGGTTCCGGGTTCGAATCCCACTGCGGTCGTGTACAGAGATACATTAGTTGAATGCTAACCGATGCCCTTAAAAGGAAAACATCGTGATGAAACCGGCACATTCAGCCATGATCAAATGTGGTCAGGTTCTTCTGGTGAGCAGGGTCATGAAGGTCAGATGGTAGTCGCTCCACTGTGAGTAATTATCTGATGCGAAAGAGCGCAACCGGGACATTAACGCCAAGATGATTATTTTTTACTGACTGATATACTTCCTGATATATTTTTGATGTTATTAAATCTATAGGTATCTAGAGGTAAAATATGGTCTTCTTCTGCGACATTAGTTGGGCTAGGTTATTACGATACCCATCAATGGATAGGATTCAAGCTACATTCCACACGGCCTCACAGGCGTCTCTTTAGTACCGGTAATGTTATCTATGTCGCAGACCGATTTATGTATAGAACATTATTTCAAGTAGGTACCTCAGGAGACGCCCACTGCCTGAGCATAGGCCTCCCTCGGAGATCTCCACAAAGGCCGTGGCCGGCGCCCGGGCGGTTAAGGTATCCGACTCGTAAACGAGAGATACCGGGTTCGAATCCCGCTGCGACCATGTACCAATGACTCTTTTCTGAGTTATGTATATTAGTTGAACACTAACCGATGCTCTTACGGTGAGGGAAAACATCGTGATGAAACCTGCACATTCAGGCGACTGAATGTGTAACCATGATCCAATCTGGTCAGACTCCCCTGGTAGCAGGGTCACGGAGATCAGATGGCAGTCGCTCCACTGTAATTACCTGATCTGCCAAATCCTGGATTTGGTCAAGGCGGTCCCCGGGCCCTCGTGCGCGACAGCACAACCGGGACATTAACGCCAAGTTTATTATTATTATTATTTATAATCTGTAACATTGACGCAAAGGCGACATGGTATCTATTTTTTACGAAACCGGCAATGTTACTCGGCCTGATCCAACTTGTAGGTACCTATTATACTCGTAAATAGGTAGTACGCTGATCTACTGCTTTTTTCCAATGTAAAGAATTTATAATGCTTGCTTCGTTTTTTAACTGACGGTACTAGGTACCTAGGTACTCCTACATGACGCTGTCTCAAACCTAAGTAAAGTAGGTAGGTGCCTAAGGCCAACATGGCCATTTTTTTCTTCTGCGTCATGGCTGCGCCTGTATTAGCTCATTTTGATGAAAATTTTTTAGGTACCTATTGTTTCACCCAAGGGAAATCGCATAGACTTGATATAACAAGCAAAAAAGTCATTTATATTGTCGCACAACTGAATGATCGCTCTTTGAAGCTCTCGCCGAATTGATTTCTCGCACAAATGAACCATCGCGCATTCAAGCTTTCCCGCAATAGTCTTTGCGCTATCGTTATTCGTGGTGTCGGCATTCGTACGCGTGTTCTACACCCGTGTATAGACTTCCCCATTGACAGACTCAGCCAGAGCCGTTCTACACAGCGAGGTGTGGCTCCGCTCCGGCACCGCACCGCAAAGATTTCGCCGCACAGGCGTTCACACGGGCATGCGCTCTATATCGTACACCCCATTATTTAACTGTTTTTGCGAAAACTGTTGCAGATTTGCGTAAACACTACTACTACATATAATGTGTTAATACTTACCTGTAATATAGGTAGCGGAAGTTTAAATGTGGTGCACACATTACCTAATATTTTTTTAAGAAACACCTCTTTTTCTTCTCTCTTTCGCACCAGCTTTCCTAACGGGAGGGACAGGTCTACCGTGGTGCAGTATTATACATTGAATTTGCACCTTCCGTTTTCATTCTTTTTTACCGGAACAGATGAAAACGGCTAGTATGGCGCTGCCCTAATCGGTTAGGAGATAATGGAAAACTTCATTATTTTTGTTTTCCGGAAACCTTTCAAAATCCTAGAGCAAAAAAATTAAGTAGAAGTTGCTAGGTAATTTCTTTTCTTACATAAGAGTAGCTTATGTCGCTGCACTTTATTCAGTGGCATAAAGGAAAACAGCAATGAGAAATTAGGATAAATATATAATAGCATTCTTATTACATGTTTCAAAGCTGATAAAATTTGATTAGTAATGGAAATAACAAGCAGGTAATGAGCAGTTTTTCAATAGGTATTTAAAGCATTCGTAACCACTCGCTAGATGGTGCACGTCGGTACAAAATTGCGAATTTTGGTAATTGAAGATCGCTTGAAATAGGTACTTAGTGAAGAAGATATAAACACTGGGTACGTTGTATCGGATAATATTGTATTTATCAATAATTTTCAACAATTTTAGAGGTATAAATAAATTCAAATTCAAAATTTCTTTATTGATTAGGGCATTAAATAACTCTTTCAAAAAGGAGGGGCACACAGTGACACACTGGCCGCCCCATGGCCGCAGCAAACTCACCCCACACAAACCACGACCGTACCCGACAATGCCGGGCAGAGCCGGACCGCGCTCAATATATTATACAGGTATGTCTTGTATAATTAAGAAAAACCACTTAAAACTACAGCAAAAGTAAGCCACTCCACCAAGGCAGCACCCGTTCACGAGTATAACGCAGGGCCCAGCCATCGTCCAATTCAACCATATTTAAGGGAAAAAAGCGACCCGAAATTATTGCAAACATAATAAATATCGATTTGACTGAGTCAGTACCTTTCATTGACGCTAGGATCAAGAATGGACGTAATTTAAATATTAAAGGTTTGTATTAAAATGGAACATAGTGTATAACATATAACTACTTATATAATTTTAAGCTATTGCATAGCTTTTATCGCGGGCTTTGAGCGCGGCGACCGAATCAAGAAATTCCGTAACGAAAAAAACCTAACACCCCCCACTCCGACCGGCACAGCGGTGCGGCGTTGAAAGCCGTGCATCGTCTAACGTCGTTTCAGTTCGGAAGACTTCAGCACGGTGTTTGTGTGCGTGCGACTAGACGTATGCGTGTAGACTAACTGCTAACTGCTCATAACTGATTCTATCTCTTTTCAGAGATAGAATCAGTTAGCAGCTTATCATACAGCGTGCTTTTTGGCCGCGTCCACGACTGAGTTCGAGCCTGCGACTAGTTGAACCTTAACGTGTATGTATATGGTTAATATCAAAGAAAAAAAAAATACTGCATAAATAAAATAAATAAATAATTATAATTGCATAAGTTTGCAATAGCTTTACCGCGGCAGTCCCCGAGTGCCACACGTATTTTTTTTTTATTTCTTTCAACATTAATAAGTTTTGTTTCTATTAAGATACTTTTTATTTTTAAGTTTAATATTTGTTGGCTGCATGACATCACTTTTTTTTATTTTATCATCATCGTCATCATATCAGCCAGAAGACGCCCACTGCTGGGCATAGGCCTCCCCCAGAGATCTCCACAAAGGTCGGGCCTATGCTTTCCGCATCCAGCTGATAGTTGCGATCTTTACCAGGCCGTCGATCCACCCTGTGAGAGGCCTATCCACGCTGCGTCTGCATTAATTTTTAGTCCGGACTAAATAAATTTAGATTGACTAAATGATTATTGTGACTTAGGGACCGATTACACCTTTGCTTAATCCAGTAACCAAAGTCATCAAAGCGCAGTTCAAAATGGAATGTATTGCTCACATAATAAAGTCCATATTTGTATCACGCTTATTTAGACGACCTGAGTGGTTCAGTGGTCAACATGCCACGCAAGAGGTCCCGGGTTCGATTCCCGGCCGGGCAGAAATTTAAAATGAGGAATTTTAATTTCTGTTACGGGTCTGGGTGTTCTATGTATAATAAGTATGTATTTAAAAGTATTTAAGTAGTATATCAGTTATCTAGCACCCATAGTACAAGCTTTGCTTAGTTTGGTGCTAGACGGCGCTGTGTGAATTTGTCCACAATTATTTATTTATTTATTTATTTTATGTCAGTGATACAAAAATTTACCCTATTAGACGTCCTGAATGGTTCAGTTGGTTTACATGCCACGCGAGGTCCTAGGTTAGATTCCCGGCTGAGCAGAAATTAAAATGATGAATTTTAATTTACGTTATGGGTCTGGGTGTAGTAGGTATGCATAATAAAAATGTATTTCTTTAAAGTATACTCATACGTAGTTTATCAGTTATCTAACCGGCTTTCTTACCGGTCTTTCTTAAAGGGAGGGACCGGTCTAGCGAGGCATAATACGTTTACATAGAATTTGCCCCCCTTTTTTAAATCAATATTTATTGGGAACTTTTTTTACGAAATAGTACATGACAGCTCAGTATTAAAACAATAATTTTATAAAATGACTAACTTAGAAGAGTGATTCCACCGACTCGTCTAAATCCCCTTTACAGGGCAAAAGTCGACATGAATATTACAGTTATTCGAAATGTTTTAATTGGAAAACTTTACATTTACATAAAGCTCGAAAAGCCTTATTTCATATTAAGTTACTAGATATAAACAAGAAAAAGAAAATGACCAAAAACATGCTGAAATTTCATTCCATTCGTCATCCTGATGGCCCTTCAGAATGTTCCCAGATCATAATTTCCCTTTCCTAATGTAAAAGTACTGGTTTTTTTGTTCGTAGCTACAAACTAAGTTATATAATAACAAAATTATGCTGTGTAATATGGTATTTTGATGAGCGCGGAACATAGAATGAGTCGGCATTTAATTTTTGTCAAACGAAAAACGTCATTCCCTTCAATACAAATTGTAATCGAAATTATTTTTATGTGCGCAATTCTATTGGTATAATTCCAATGCCTACGCTTCTCGGGTTTCTAAGTCTGTCGAAATATTTCTTCACTTACGGACGCGTGCGGTCGTAGCGAAAAATATTATCGAGTTTCGTTGTGGAAGTGACGTTTGTCACCCGAAGGTACTCATTACATTCCATTGATTTTCTAAGTAAGAGTATAATAAAAAAAAATTGTTTAGCGATTAAATTATAGTGTTTGGTTGGGTTATAGCATATTATAGTTTTTAGAACAAATATCCTATTTTATTAGAAATAAATCAAGAAAATCTGCTCAAACTTAATTCCATTCTATTTCATTCCATTCCTTTCCTCTCCAATTTGTAGACGGAAGGTAATGAATCGTTTTGGAATTTAACGAAAATTTTAGTGAAAAGTGAAGTAGGGTCACCTACGCCACATCGAACGTGAGCGTAGAGAGGCACCGTAGGCAAACAGACAAGCAGGCCACCTGATGAATGAGAGTTTACTTTTGAACTTATGACAAACGTTCGCGTTAATTAACATCTTATATTTTTAAATGGCAAGGCTAACTAAATCCTGGCTACGCTTTCAAGAGGGTCTTTCAGGGTCAATCGATAGATTGTTTACTCAACGGATTATTTTAGGGATGCTCCGTTTCATAGAAAAATAAATTATTTTCTTAGAAATTAAGTTACTTCATGACACCGAATAATCATGACCATTACAGCAATTACTCCTTCTCTTCTCTCCTCCTCTTCTCTCCTCCACATCGCCTAGTCTTGGGCATTGAGCAGGAGTACGCCCCGAGGTCCCATGATTTTCCAAATTTGAATAGGTATGCCGTTATTGTCGATAGGTTTTCCGTTCTTCATCCCTATGAAGAACTAAAAAGTCCGAATATTCGCGGCTTGGCCCAAATGACGGGAGGTGATGGGGATCATAATTGTGGGTCTTATGACCCGCAAAATTAGAACAACAATTAGACCTGCAGGAGCTTACGGAAATGAAGATACTGCTGTGGATATGTGAAGTTTCTCGCAAAGATCGCATCCAAGACGTCCACTTTCGTGGCAGCCATGGCGTCCGTGACATCGCAGATAAGCTGCAAGAGTGCCACCTTTGATGGTATAACCACGTCTTACGCAGACCGGCAAACTAGGTAATTAACAAATGTCTGGCCATGATCTCCAGGTACGGGAAGGAGAGGTCGGCCTAAGAAGCGATGGGTAGACGTCGTTAAGGACGTCATGTGATATGTGTGCTAATAATCTCACCACCTGCCGAAGACCGAGCGAGCTTCCGCTCCCTGTCATGCTCGAGGCCATGCCTCATAGGCACGAAGAGATTTTTCTGCACTCAAAAAGAGGAACGAGACCGAGCGAAGTGCACCAAAATGAGCAGGAAGGCGGATCCCGGGCCTACCGGTATACCTTTTTATCCCTCACCGCTGCCTGCACCTCATTGCTTCTTCCGCCATCCAGTGTCCTTGTCAATTCTCCGACCGCTTTTCAACCTGCCGAGGACGTTCGTCCAAGTTTGAGTATGGAACGGTTATAGTTACATTAGAGCTTGTTGGTGGCTGCCTCCATGATCTTTTGGCTCTGCACAATTATCTCCAAGTCCCCCAATTAATAGAGGATTCGCAGCGTTGTGCCTGCTACTCACCAGGATCTCATGACAAGGACTCGGTGCGATTTAGTGAGGCATTCACTCTGGTTTAACTTTCACTGATCGTAGCCAAAGCCTCCGTGTTCCCGGCTGAACTCCTCGCTCATCTGGCTCACGTGAACGTTGAGGTCAGTATTAACCACGATTTTACGATACGGACTATGATATATTCGGAGGAAGGTACACGTTGCATGGTTTCAAGTTTAGAGGAGCAGTAGAATCTAGAGAACAATTTAGTTTAAGAAATTATCAAATCTTAATTTTAAATAGGTCGCCTGCCTGGAAGCCTGATTGGAAATGAATAATTATTTAAGTTTTCATAAATAAAACCTGATATTTACTTTCATTCACGTTTAGTTATTTGTGATCTATAATAATTTGGAACGGCCCTGTGATTATAAAATGAAATTTGTACTTAAAATTTACGAGATTTACTTCATTTTACTACATTGCAAAATCATTACCCTCCAAAGTTAATCATTACACTCTCACCATACTTCATTACCTTCAACGGCCTCATTACATATCATCGATTTCCATGAAACGATAAGCAGTTTCATGAACGCTTTTCACGATAATCTATAGCTAGAAAGTATAGGAATAATTTAAGTGATAAATTACGCGTAACCAATAACTTTAAGAAATTCCCCGAAATCGCTCTGATTTGGACGAGTCGGTGGAATCACTCAGAAACTAAACATCCACTCAATTATTCGCTGGTGAAGACGAGCGAATAAAATTCCGGTTTTATTCTATTCTTACCGGAACGAATGAAAATGGCTAGTATGGCGCAGGCCTTAGTCTTACTGCAACTGGTCAAGACGGGGTGTGTGACGGGGGCCTTATTCTTCGGGTCGAAACGGGGTGTATGATGGAGGCCTTAATGTCATTTTGTTTGTATTTACAAACAAAATATATTCTGTTGACCGGCATCAACGATTGTGTTGTGTATATGTTTGGTTTATGTAAGTACTGTTTCCTATTTATACCATCAATAATTTACAGTGAAAAAAGTGTAAAAACGTTATACTATGGGAATGATTAAGATGAAGCGTGATAGGTCGGCAGAATTGCGGAAGAAAATACAAAAATTTGCGGAAAAAATGGAAAGAAAAGCCGTTTATTGTCACAGATTTCTGAAGCTCAAGCATAGATCTTAACGTTGAAATCAAAGGTTAGTGCCTATTTACAATAATACGATAAAAATATATTATATTCCTGACAACGTAACCTACAAGTTCACTACATAATTTACTATGGAGATCAGACGAAGTCCCAGTAAATTTACTTTCAAAAAAGCAGTTCACAATAATTTCCTAAAGTCTCTGTAACACCTTATATATTTTCCTACTTACTCTTTCTCTTTTTGAAGTGTTTGGGCAGTAGCATAGCCTCCTATGGCAGTAGTGTTGTTGAGTGCGACAGTAGCTTATTTTGTTTTGCTCAGTTTCTTGTTCTCTCTCTCTCTTGTTAAACTATCTGTAAATTTCGGTCTGTGAATGTAATTAATTTAGAATATAATTCTAAATTAATTAATGTTACGTTTAGTCTATTTTATGTTCTTTTCTCTTCTTTTTTTTGCACCACATTGTAACAGTTGTTTAACTGGTAGATAAAGTTTAAAATAAATCAATAAATAATTGGGTAACTTGCAATTAAATCAGTTAAATATTGTGTCTCGAGTGAAAACATGTGATGTTATCTGTGAGGATTACAGAATTACAGATGTGGCGACGCAACTTGCTTTGCTCGCTCGCTTCTTAAAACTACAAATCTCCGCATTCTGAAACTTTGCGGAAAGACAACTTAGACTAATACCAGCTCACCATAAAATTGCGGTCACCCAACTTGACGGTCCATATACTAAAGTTTAGCCTGAGATTTAAATTATTTTCCTATGGTTTCAGAATTTCATATTGCAGAATTACAGATTACAAATACAAAATTGGAGATAAAAATTACTCTGAGAGGACCCTGTTAACAGAGGAACCTGACCAGATTGGATCATAGCATCGTTACATATTCAGTTGCTTAAATATGCAGTTTTGATCATGTTTTCCTTGCAACTGAAGAGCATCAGTTAGCGATTCACTAGTGTATTTATAACTGAAAGCCATTGGTACAGTGCAGGACAGGGGTTTGAACCCGGTACCCCTTGCTTACGAGTTGACACTTAACCACTAGGCCGCCGACGAGATTGTTTCTTAACTGGTGTTTGTTCCACTTTATCTGCTTAGAACGAGAACCAAATGAATGCCGTGATGCTCCATGATGCCGATGATTGCCCATCAACTGTCCTGCAAATAGTCGTGCACTGCCCCATAATGGACGCACAGGTTCCATCAGCGTCAGCAATATTTTCTCCTGAAGAAACGTGGCTACCTACAGGCGCTCCTGAATCCCCGAGTGTGCCTCCTGAAAAACTGGCTATGCAAAAGTAAAAGCCAAAGGAATGCTTTGGTAAGAGAATTCCTCAAAAGTTATTTGAACTGAAGAAGATTTTGTACGACCTACCAATTTCTAATAAGTGCAGACAGTGTAACCATATGGGAAAAATGCGCATTCAAATTTACAGAATACCCACTGTTTATAGTTTTGTACACATTCAAGTGACTGAATGTGTGCCCAATCCAATCTAACCAGGTTCCGCTGTTAATAGGGTCATGGAGGTCAGATGGCAGTTGCTTCACTGTAATTACCGTATCTAATAAATCCTGGATCATGGTCAAGGCGGACTCCGGACCTTCGCGTGCGAGAACACAACCGGGCTTTTAACACTAAGATGATTATTATTATATGAATTTTTTATATTGCTTATAATTTTATGGATCGATTCGGTCCATACGGACCGCATGTGGAATCGTCCATAGATAATACATACGGTGACTTCTTACTATCAGGCAGGCTGTTAGCCTGTTTGCCACCATAGTGGTATAAAAAATAGGGGTTAAATATAATGACCACCATAAAATGCTTTGATACCTTTAGTTATTTTACCAAAAATATATAAACATAACACCAGAAAAATAAAGTCTAAAATAACAATAATACTAGCTTTTTTAGTCACGACGCACTTCAAATTGTATTCAAACACCAAGTGTAGTAAATGATCACCAAATCTTAGCGAGCAAATTAATGCGCTATTTCTGCCTAAATAAACCACTATAATTGCCATAAAATGCAGGCTTATTACCAAATAAAGTATTATGATGCCATATTAAGTTATTAAGTTATGAATAAACGAAACGAAAAGGTTGGGAGTTTATTTACTATGTTTGGCAAAATTATGTTTTCCCGATGGTAATTTACTTTAATCGGATAACGAGATATTATTTTTTTTGCATGTCATTTTAAATTAAAATGTGGTTAATAATTTGATGTTCATGAACTATTTTTGGGTTAACAATGATTTTTTTGAAGTCAGTTTGTTTAGATAGGATAGCAAGATGTAAAAACTTTGGTTATAATTTTACATTAAAATGCTGTTTTAATTTTGGTGATCATTTACTACTTTTGGGTAAACAATGATTTATTTGGAGTAATTTGCTTAAATAGGATAGCGAAATGTTAAAACTTTGGTTATAATTTTACATTAAAAGGCGAGTTTAATTTTGGTGATCATTTACTATTTTTGTCTGTTATATGTTACTATATCTGGTGGTAAGTTAAACATAAGCCTAAAAAATACAGGTGACACATCACTTGGCCCTACTTAGAATAAAACCTATAAAGTACTCCAAAATCCTACAATTCGTTAAAGTTTTTACTCCACATCGATGGGTTCTTACCTTGTTGGTTCATTTCATCGATATGTTGTTACCTCGTAATCTAGTTGAACACTGAAATGTGTAAAAATAAGTACGAATAATAATTTATACTCATAAAAAAAACCATCATCATCTTGGCGGTCTTTGCAAGAAACTCCATACTCCCACCGCAGCACCATAATTTCCTTCACGCGCAACTCCTGCTTATGCCGCTCTAGTAGAGCCCAGGCCTCCCTGCCGTGTATCTGTGCAGGTCTAATGATGGTCTTGTAAACTACTTTATTTGTAGTTTTACTCTATTTAAATTAAATAAAGATTCGGGTCCCAAAACTTTTTGAGGCTGAATAGCAAACGGTCCCACCTCTCACCCCTACTCGTTTGTCAAACCATGCGCTTAAGACACTGTATAAGTACCAACATTGGTTTATATTATTCTTTATCTCTCCAGTACAATAAAAGACGTTTACTTTGCTGCGTGAAAACATGCAGCAAAATCGACAGTAAAAGTGATTCGAATTTCGAACACGTAACTCGGCGCTGGAAAAAATAAACTAGGCGATTCATTGAGAAACTCATTTTGGCCTAATAATTTGACTCTATGAGTTAAATGTTATATATTTACCATTACCTTACACTACTACTTTACCCTTCGCGTACGGAATCCTGAAAACCAGGTAACTGTGCATTCGTGCCTGCCATACATTTTCTCATAAATTGTTTGCCCCAATCACGCAACGACGACTAACCTTGACCGTAGATATCTCAGCAAGGTAAAAGGCAGTCAAAGCTTGCAATTTGCAACTAGGTAGCTACGATTTTTTTTATTTACCTACTTACACGGTCCGTTACTCGAAGTGTTACCACCCCGAAATCTCAACCAACCGACCCAATTCCCAGTCTTATTACTGAAAAAATTAAGATCTTACGTTTTTCATAATTATCTACCGACTTACGTTTTTCATCATCATCTTGGCGTTAATGTCCCGGTTGTGATCTCGCGCACGCGGACCCGGGTTCCGCCTTGACCATTATCCAGGATTTGGCAGATCAGATAATTACGCAATTGCTATCAGATCTCCGTGATCCCGCTACCAGGGTAACCTGACCAGATTTGATGATGGTTACAACTTACACATTAAGTCGCCGAATGTGCAGTTTTCATCACGATGTTTTTTCGGTTAGCATTCAACTAATGTACATGACTCAAAAAAGAGGCATTGGTACATGGCCGCAGTGAAATTCGAACCCGGTACCTCTCGCTTATGAGTCGGATACCTTAACCACTCGGCCACCGACGCTCCTAACCTACCTACTAACATTTTTTAAATACCAACATTTTAGAGCTCCTTATGCTCGCTCATTAACTTGTAGCGGTTCGCTACTACATTTCCTGTATTTATGTTATTATTAGATATTCGAAATGAAAACGTTTGAAACTCTTTCAGCTTGCCATAATTTTTTTTGTGTTTTACAATCGTTACCTATGTCCTAGGAGACCCGCCGGTTCCCTAAGGAGCCACCACACAAACAATAGATTGTCTATTGTTATAAATTTCTTGGGACTCGACGGCTTTAGGCCCTTTGTTATAAATTTTTTGGGACACGACGGTAATACCCTTTATTACACCAACTTTGAACGATTTTTAGCTATTCAAAACACCAAGAACTTTTAGCTTGCTGCGCTCGCTCATTAATTTATTTATGTTTGCTTTACGTTTATGTTTAAAATGTACCTAAGAATCCACCTACATATCTACAAAAATATTGTTTTGTCTTTATAGATAATATTAGTTCAGTTACATATTAGTTATCAACACCTAAGTACTTACCTAGTTACGGATGTAGTAGGTTCCTAAGTAGATAGCAGATAACATTTTGACAGATACCCTATCTCCTAGATAAAAGTGTCTGCTATATAAATACCACATCGAACTGCCAGATAAGATAGAGGTATGTAACAGATAGTGGCCGTTACAAAATGCGGGCCAGCAGTCGGAACGGCAACGTCGCATTGGCGCTCGCTCGAATTTTGTCGGTTTATTTATTCGGTTTCGGAACACGAGTTGGCTTGTTTGACTGGTACCGGCATTCATTCGTTTGTCTTACGTTTGAGCAGTTGTGACTTGAGACTTTTGTGATTTTTTATTTTGAGATTAACTGTAATGCGCTAGCTCTTTCGCCTGATATTTGCAAAAATGGAGAAAGAAAAGAAACGAGACAGAAGCGCTAACTATACTCGTGAAGAAACAGAAAAACTGATCAATCTAGTGCACACGCGTAAAAGCATAATAGAAACTAAAAAGAGTGACGCCGCTACCTGGCAGAACAAAGAAATTGCCTGGATGGAAATAGAGCTTGAGTTCAATAACGATTCACATGGCATTTTTAGGAACGCAAAAAATTTAAAATTAAAGTATGAATCAATAAAGAAAGAAGTTCGGAAAAAAATCAGTTTTGCCGGTAGCGATAAAAACTCAGCGCCTCCTTTATCACCCATAGAGCGGAAGGTGAAGGAGAGGATCCTGACAGATAACGGTGCCGACAGTGAATTTGACTCTGATGAAATTAACAATTCCGGTAAGTAAGTAGGATCTTAGCCGTAGGACGTCCACTGCCGGACATGAGTATTCCCTACTCAGGCGGCCACCAGCTATGTGATAGCCGCTCTAGAAATTTTCGGACTAAAGAATATAAAATAATTTTTGTACAGTTTTATAACCCTATACAGATTCCTAACCTGTATGTGGTTAGGTTAGGTTCGGTTAGTGGTTAGTGTACAGTAGGTAGTGGTTAGTGTTCACAATTCAGTGTGAACAGTCGTGTTAACAGTTTACAATCACAAATGTACAGATATTTGTGATTGTGATTTTTTAATAGCTATGGAAGCTCTTGTAAGATTTGAACCAAAAAACGTGGGGCGAATATAATTGATGCATGACAAGTGTAACTCCCACGTTTTTTGAGGGTAATTATATAAAATAAAGCAGTTAAATAGAAAAAAACAAAATTTGCCGCTAGATGGCGTTGTTTTGTGATTTTATTACTTTTTATTTTCATTATTTGTTTTTATATTATTAACATGTGGAAATCCAATTCACGCTGATTTTCATAGGTACATCACATTAAAAACGTCAAACCCTTGAAATAATGGAAAAATCGGGTTATATAAAATAACGATGAAAAACATACCCCTTCAGAATGATTTTTGTAATAATTCGTGTATAAATAAAATAAATAAATAATCGTGGACAAATTAACACAGCGCCATCTAGCCCCGTACTATGAGTGCTAGTACATACTTATGTATAAAATATTTGCAAAAATGCAACCCATTTTAGCATAAGCGGCTTACATTTCGTAGGTACAGGTGTTTATTGACGTTTAGTGACAGTGTATTTATGACGATCACAAGAGTTTTGTAAACCTAAATTAAATAAAAATTATTTGACTTGACTTGACTATTAAAATTTGTATGTAGCCTTTGTCTGTGGCAACATCGCTGCTATACTCTCGGATTTATAATACCTACCTACATACCTCTATTAAATTATGCGGATCGGTCGATAGTGAAATTCCTTGGTAAATTAAGCTAACCTAACATTTAAACATTGTTTCAGGTCCAGAAATATTGAAAGTCTATTCTAAAACGGAACCTATTCCAAAAAGGTTAAAAATAATTGATGCTGCTGATTTAGGTGCCCCGAACACTTCATCGGCTTATGTGGAACCTAAAGGTACGGCTTATGTAATACCTGTAATAATTTTATTTGTAAATTATTAAAATTATCCTAGTTCTTACAAGATTTTATAAAAACCTGACAATATTTATTTTTCTAGGCGAATCGTCGAAGGGAAAGACGGATGAGTTGGCTAAAGAAAACGTAAATGTTACAACAACACAATTGCAAAGAAGAATACTAGAAGAAGAACTGACGCACAAAATACTGCAGAATAAATTATTAGAACAGGAGTTAAACCATAAAAAACTAATGAATAGATTAGATTTGAAATGTATGTTACTAAAAATGAAATTAATAAAAAATGAAATATCAGAACAGCGAACGTAAAAATACTGTTAAATTATTTCTTACAGTATTTCGAAATGGTGATATATTTTTAATTTGGTTTTAAGATTGAAGTAAAACCAAAATCAAATATTATAATATCAGTGAAACTAGTATTACACAATTGCCTAGATTGGGGTATCTACGCGCTAGTTAGGCGGTGCATTTATGCAAACATACAGGCATGCAACTAATTAAGAAACTTCGTTATCTGTTGGATAAAAATATCAGTCACATGAACTCGTTGTTAAGTTACCTGATACTAAATCTATCAGATTGGATACAAATATCAGAGCTACTACATTCTACAAAAGCGTTTCATTGCTAACTTTGGCAGGACTTTAGTAGGTATTGATGAGTTTTTTAAACGTATCATCATCATATTAGCCAAAAAACTGAAATGCTGGGCATAGGCCTCCCTTAGAGTTCTCCATAAAGGCCGGTCCTGTGCCTTCCGCATCCAGCTGGTACCTGCGATCTTGACCAGGTCGTCGGTCCGCCTTGTCTTGTGGGGAGGCCTACCCACGCTGCGTCTTAAAACGTATGATTATGTTAAAATGAAAAAAGTCGTACTCTAGTCTAGATCCTAGCACGTCGTGTTAAGACCATATTATCGTTAATCAAAAGTTCATGGCAAGTGCTGGTTATAGGATTTCTCCAATCCACGCCACAATCTGTAGGTATCCATCGTCACCTCTTCTCACCACAGGGCACTGTACGGCCAAGGAGAGGAGGTAGCGGAAAGGAAAGATCTTATACAAAAGTTAGCGACTGTACTTACTGTCAGGTACAGAGTGAGCGGACCCCCAGCGTTTATAATAATAATGTAGGATTCTGCCACTAAATTTTAAGCGACGCTGAAGATGATTTAAAATATTACACAACATGATCTGAACAACAAAAGCATTGCACCAACACCTTAAGTGAAATCTAAACTCGCTAAGTCACTCTTAATTTTGTGAGACCCAATTTGCTAATATCTTAAGACGCCAACTTAAACAGTCGCCTAAGTTTAGTGCAATCGGAGTTTTGTCCATTACCATCATACTCATAATGCTCACTGACTGTAAAGCTAGTCTGTCAAAAAATTCAAAAAGTAGAAGATGGAGCCTGTTAGGTACTTGCTGTTGCCAGTGTAAGAAATGAGTTGTAGATTCTACAATAAGGCGGCACCTCATTATTCCTGGTCAGGCTTTACCTACTTACTTCAAAAACTTGTAATCCACAGTCAACGGAGTGCTCTGAAATTGGAGATTTTAACTATATAGTTTGAAGACTGTCTATCATTGCTCTGTTGGTATAGATAATTGTTTGATGTAGGTACAAACCATATTAACATGTGAGTGATGAGTTGTACGGAAAATGAGAGTGGCCCTTTTGTCGTGTTCTTCTTGCCCGCGGTTATTGGCTGCCTGACTATACTCCTGGCTAGACGCTGGGCCAACTCTCAGGTGGCGAACACTTCCTCGACCGCGATCTCCAGGCGTCGGAAGATTATCAAGGATCCGCTTATCAAGCGGCCCCTGCGTCAAAAAAACTTACAATGCGCCCGAGAGAGAGGGCGCTCGCGTCACATAAACAAATACTTCCGTGCTACTTTATTAATTAAAAATAGAAGTAGTTATTATTTCTAAACAAAAAGTGATAAAACTTCATTAGTATGTGTAATATATTACGCAAGAGTGTTATTAATATTCAAACTTTCCAATTTAAATAGAAATAAGAACAATTCAAATAGTGGTACATACTCAAGACTCAAAAAGTAAAAAGTGTTATTTAAACAGAATATTATTAAACAAATTCAGTTAAATAGTCAAAGAAATTGTGTATTCGTGAGACTGTAGTGAATCCTTTAATCTGTTTTATACCTATTAGCTGTAAAAGCTGTATTTCAAACTTTCTTCGTACTAGTTCAACAAGATATTTCAGGCGACAAAAACTATTTTATTAGTAAAAATACATTTTAAAACAAAGTGATACATACTACATAGTCATTAAACTTGCTTAAAACGCAGTTCTATTGCACTCAAGTACATTCAGTGATATATTTAAAAACGACGCCAACAAATTGATATTTGAAAATTGGTGAAAATTAACGACATTTTCCTCAGCTGTTCCCGCCTACGTAATCCTAACGAACGGCGCCATCTATCGACGAGTAGCGTTACCAACCAGTGCTTCGACTGACTACTACTAGATGTCGTTGTGATTAATTATTGCGTTTATTAATCGACAGAAACAGTCACTAGATGTCGCTTTGTGTATTCGGCCAGTCAGTTTATTAATCGAAAGAAATAGTTACTAGATGTAGCTTTGTGTATTCTGCTAACGTAAATTATCACGACAGAAAAATGGAAATAAATATTAAAAATTGCGGGGGCTGTCCAGAAAAAATAACAAACAGAGAGTATTTGCAGTGTTGCCTTTGCAACCTAACGTTTGACCTAAACTGTGCCAACGTTAATAGTAAACGATATTACTCGTTTTACTTTCTCAACGAAGAGAAGAAAAGCACTTGGGTGTGTCAAATATGTCGATGCAAGCGGAGAAAGGGAGATAATTCTAACACGCCTGTAGGCAAACATCATTCTGCAGAACATCTAAGTATAGACGATGCAAATAACGTAACCTTTCGTAAAATAAATCACAGAAAACAAATAAATGTTGACTCTCTAGACGACACGCTAATCGATTGCGAGCAAGATTTGTCGTTAAGCAACGATACCAGTCTCATGAGTAATTTGGGTTCTTTTCAACAATATTCACAGGAGGAAGTGAATGAATTAATAAACCAACTAGCTAAAGCACGTGTGGAAATCGTCGACCTATATAAAGAAAACTTCAAACTCAAGGAAAAAGTTCTCAGTTATGAAAACCAAATACAGTCATACAAGAATAAACAAATCCACCAAAATCCTACTACATCAGTAGGATGTTCACTGTCAAACCAAACGATGCCTGCTGAGAAGCTATATGACCTCATAACCGCCGTAGAAGCGCCTTCGCCATATAATTCGCTGAAGCCATTGGTCGCGAATACTACACCCTGCAAAGTCCTGATAGCACCATCACAATCGAAGTCGGAAAGTTCAAGAACCACAAACATAAAACCTGCTATAAACAGAATGTCTAAAAAATGTCCGCAAATGTGCATCAGAGGTGATCAACAATGTAACAACGTGGCTGTGCTTCTTAGATAACTACGATCAAAGGAAAAAAATGCCAGAGACTACAACATAACTGGAAATGTTTTCACGGATGCGCCGATAGAATACATGTCAAAGAATATCAAACTCCAAGAAATAAACTTAAATGAAGACGATTGGCTGATTATATCTGCGGGCTGTAACGAGACAAACCCTACTAAATTTTGTATGGAGCTGTCATCAATTCTAGAAAAAGTACCTAAACCTAAAATAGTAGTGACAGCCGTTAGTTGTAATCGTTACTTAAATGAAGCAAAACTGAACCAAGAAATAGAAGCCACTGTAAAATGTTTCAAAAATTGCACATTCCTTTATATCCCTACTTTTAAGACTACCGTTTCCAGTAACTATATAACTAAATTGGTAAATCTACACATAAACACACAAGATTACAAAACATGTTTCTTAGACGGTATGTGCAATAGTAAAAATGTAAAGGCTCCTAAGCCTGGTACCATACCGTTCTATTTTGATAAAATAAAACAAAACACGATTAATTTGACCATATCGACAGACACAACTGACTACAAAATAGTAGATAATGGCGGACCACAGTATAAACGAGGAACCATAGAATACTACTTCAACAAAATTAAAGATAAGCAAATGACAACACTGCCGTCTAGTAATACGCAGTCTAATGAAAACGTACTAACAAAGCCCTCGAAACAGTTTTTTCTTATCCAATAAAAATGTATTTCAAGTTTTACATCTAAATGTACAAAGTCTTAGGTCAAAATTAGGACAACTCGAATTATTATGTAGCGAAAAAAATGTTGATATTTGTTGTTTTAGTGAAACTTTTGCAAAAGGAGATGACGTAAAAATTCTTCAAATAGATTCTCCAAATAGATGGATATTCCCTTAGCTCATACTTTTCCCGAAGAAAAAAATCCCGTGGTGGAGTTGGAATTTATGTCAAAAATGGCATTACATCTCATAAAATCAACTGGATTTCAGATATGTCAATAGAACATCATTTTGAATGCTGTGGTTCAAGAATACCTGACTTAGATCTTAACGTAATATGTTTGTATAGAACACCAAATGGTAATATTGATATATTCTTTAGGAATTTGGAAACATTGTTGTATAAATTGTTAATAAGACCTAGAAATGCTCGTAAGAAACTAATATTATGCGGTGACTTCAACATAAATTTGTTAGAAACCGACAAAAAATGTCAGGAATTTACTAACATACTTAATTCTCTCAAAGTCACAGCAACTATTCATCAACCTACTAGGATAACCTTCCACTCACAAACATGCATTGATAATATTCTCACTAACTTAAAGAATTATGAATCTGAGGTACTTGATTTAGGCATATCTGATCACACGGCGCAATTACTAAAAGTTCAAACTACACAGAGCTATAATGAAAAGTACTGGTATGTTTATAGAAGAAAAATCAATGAAAACATAGAAATATTCATCAAATATTTGCAACAAATAAACTTTAGTGCAGTATATCAACAAACAGACGTTAATGAGGCCTACAAGGTATTTATGGATTTGTACACGCTAATATATAATCTATGCATTCCCGTAAAAAGATATAAGATAACATACAAAAAAAAAGCAAGTTGGAAAACAAAAGGCATTGCTATAGCAAATAAAAACAAAAGACGAATGCATCTACAAATACAAAAAAGCAAATGTGAAAATAGTATAAAGAAATATAAAAACTATTGTAAAATATATAAAAAAGTAATTAACATATCTAAAAGAAACGAAAACATAAATTGCATAAATAAAAGCTCTAATAAAACCAAAGCAACATGGGGCGTAATAAAGAAACATTCACAAAATACGAACTATATAAAAACAAGTATAGAGCAAATAAATAAGGACAACCAGATTATATCTGACCCCTTCCAAATAGCGTCAACATTAAATGATAATTACATAAATTTTAATAAAACTGATAATAATAATAATATGCCTAACACCTACAAACCGTTAACAGATAAAAATTGTAAAAGTATATTTATGAAACCTGTTGATGCAAACGAAATTAAAAAGATTGTTAAGGAACTAAAAGAGAAAAACAGTACAGGACATGACGGAATAAACATACGACTCATAAAGTCTTCTATTGAATATATAGTTCAACCCTTAGTATATATCATCAATCTTACCATAGAAAGTGGATGCTTCCCTAAGGAATTAAAAAAAGCAGTTATCAAACCAATACACAAAAAAGGATCGAAAAAAGATATTAACAATTATCGACCTATCGCATTACTACCATGCATGTCTAAAATATTTGAAAGGGCAATCTATAATAGACTTTTATCATTTTTTGACATCTTTAACATATTTAACAATAATCAATTTGGATTTCGAAAAGCTAAAAATACCACAATGGCAACATACAAAACATTAAAATCAATATGGGATGACATAAACAACAAACGACATTGCGTAGGACTATATCTAGATCTAAGCAAAGCCTTTGATTGCGTTAGTCATAGCATACTATTAACTCAGCTAGAAAATGTAGGTATTAGAGGAAATACATTAAGTCTAATAAAAACCTACCTAGAAGGCAGAACTCAGTCAACAGTGATAGATACATACAATAAAAGCACCAAAACTATCGAACAGATATATTCCAACACAATGACCGTCCAATTAGGAGTTCCACAAGGAAGTTAGCTGGGACCGCTGCTATTCTTAGTATATGTCAATGAGCTGCCACTGTTAACAAGACATTTATGTGTCATGTTTGCCGATGATGCTAATATTTTCATTTCAAAAGACAAATTAACTGACGTAGAATATGAACACGAAATAAATAATACATTACACAATATAATCACATGGTTATCAACACTAAATTTGAAAGTTAATATAACCAAAACCAAAATAATGCAATTTAATAATTACAAAAGAACACCTATTAAATTAAACATCCATAACTCAGATACAAAAATAGAAGAAGTAAACTGGATTAAATTCTTAGGCATTAGCATTGACTCAAATTTAAACTGGAAAAATCAAATTAATAGTATAAATAGTAAAATATCCAGCTATTGTTATTTATTATCGATGCTGATTAACACTACATCCATAAATGTTGCATTAAATGCTTACTACGGATATGTGTATCCCGTTCTTACTTATGGGGTAATTTTCTGGGGCAATTCGGTGGAAATTGAGAGAACCTTTATCATGCAAAAGCGATGTTTACGAATAATTTATAATAAATATGGTAAGCAATCCCTAAGAGATACTTTCAAAAATAATAATATCCTAACACTTACTTGTATATACATACTGGAAATATGTATGCTTATTAAGAAAAACAGACACTATTTCATAAATAAAATTGATGCACGAATAAATAGTCGAGATGTATACAAATATGATTTATGTATTGAACAGATAAATAATAGAATTTTCGAAAAAAGTACATATATAAGTGCCATAAAAATTTTTAATAATCTACCTCTAGAATTAAAAATGTTAGAGGGTAATACATTTAAAAACAAACTAAAAACGTGGCTTAATCTAAAACTTTCTACAGCTTAAAAGAATACTTTGACAAATAAACATCAAGTATTAACAAAATAAGTAGGTACTTACCTACTTAATTACATTTTTAATTATAACAGTTTATTCATAATATTTTAGATTATAGTGTTCAATTTAGTGGTGTTTTGTTTCTTATTTCTTGGATAATACTTGTACGTAGTATTTTTATTTTTCTTTGTCGTTGCGTAGGTATGGAATATTTTAGTTTAGGTGCATACCTATAGTTATAGTAACGTCATTGGTGTAAACGTAAACTCTTGGACATTGTAATAGTTTATTTAACTAATTAATTAACTGTATATATGTTGTTCTAGTTACCATTATCCAACTATTGTATATCCGAAAAGGATAAACTGGCCTATAGGCTATGTTATTGCAATAAAGAACTTACTTACTTACTTACTTACTAGGTACAGTCAACTGCAGAGTGAACAACTTACTCTCTACTACCATTCATTCAATGTATGCTAGAAAAAAAAAATTACGAAACAAAGATTCTTCGCCATCGAACTAACGACATCGGCGTGCGTTGATATCTTTTTTCTGTCCCGCACGATTGAGACTGCGGCAGCTCTTGATAAACATTATTGTATTTAAATTAAAAATTATACATATCCCTGCTGACCGTATCCACGAGCTGCGCAACCGCAGGCCACGCGTCGCCATGTGGCCGTGTCGCGTTAGCTGATCCCCGGACAAGAGGCCGGATGCAGTCACGTCCTCATTACTGGCGTCTCAAGTTACGCCGGCACTCCTGCGTAAAGAGTTTGTGCAGCGTGCTTAGCCCTTAGGCGGGCTGTGCAGTCGAGTAAGTACTAGGGGAGAGTTGTATAAAACCGAGTACCTACCTCTTTATTTCGAAAACTTATGTAGCTCCTAAAGCGAGGACAGTTTGTAGCAGATGCTAGATCGATCGATTTTAAATCTAAAAATATTACAAATTTATACACACCTCTGCTGGAAAAGCTCGAGCGGGGAAGGAGCGAATCCCAAGCCGATTCGAAAAATGTTCTCAGATAATATATCTAAAAATCGGCATTATTCCACGGTTAAACCGCTTAAAGAAAATCACAGATACACACGCCAAACTTAGGTATACCTTTATAATGCGTACGGCTAAGGAATGGAACATTGCCTGCGAGTGTGTTCCCTGATCCGTATAATCTGGACGCCTTTAAGGCTAGAGTGAAAAGGTTGTTCCTAAGACGCCATGAACCATCTTAGGCCGCATCGTCTCTTACCACCAGGTGAGATAGCGGTAAAATGCTTTGCTAGTCTAATTTATAAAAAATATATCACGCTTCTCTTTTCATGTCGGTGGTTAAAAATAGGGGAGAATGACAAGACAAAACGCCGATCCTTAGAAATATTTAATAGCAACGTTTTACTTTTGTATTGCTAATCTAATTTGGTAGGCGTTCAACTCACAAAGGCTTTCCGATGCCGGGTAAATTTTTTTGATAAAAATCTTTTATCATTTAAAAAAATGTTACCTGAACTGGCCAAGTCTGTCATTTTTTTTGTAAAATAAAGATATAGTGTTTAAGCCATAGAGAATTTTTTTTATATACAGAAGCAGAGAGTACAATCCGAGTTGAAATACGAGACAAAATGTCACACATCTCTATAACACACACACTAATGCAAATGCAGGGACGGAACAAGGCAGCCCATCTGCAGATGTTATATTTTGCTACGACTTTCTACTACTAACGTACACACAAAATCTGACTTGTTGGCGTATTTCGCTCCTGAGGACTTCGTCATTTTTTTAAACTTGTACTTATAATTTTATTTGGCATTATAATAAAAGGTAAGGTGTCTAATGAATCAAACCTACGCCCTGATACCTACCACCGTCTTTTCGATCTCTCGATTCTACATACCGTGAACCGGCAGTGCTTGCTTTTGCAAAAAGGAGGGTTATGATTTTGACCAATATGAATGTTTATTTGTTGACTCATAACTTCTAAACTAAGCAGGTAGGCCTATGTGACTTCACAATAAATTGAATATGATGTCCTCTAGAGGACATAGTCATGAAAAAAAGAATAATAATGAAAAGGATAGGTACATTAGTATATTAAACAGGCAGCATATTCTTTATTTTCAGTAAAAAATCATATAATGATGGTGCACCAGGACAGAAGGGACTTGCAAATAATTATTATCTTGTTCTTTAAAATGTTTACAACGCAGCACTTCCAATTTGCAACCCAGACATCACCATGTCTGGTCTTTAGGAAACCTAGAAAAACAAATAAATGTAAAAAACGTAAATACACGATTAATCCGTTGTTTCATAAAATGTCCAAACATTTAAAATGTCATTTAGGTATATTTTGTGTATGAAACCCTAATACATATAAAATTGTGGACCGCTATTTACAAGATTTGAGTATTAAAATTCTATACATAAATACTAAGTCCGACCCTGTTAGCATCAAAATATTGTCATACCTATTTAGACACCGAAATATTGCCCAATTTGGCAATAATTTTAAATCTATCTTTAATGGCATTTCAATGATTGCAAATTCACACTATTACGATGCTTATTTTTATCACAATTTCTAAAATTGATTCCCGGTCGCCGCGACCACGAATGAATATAATTGAATATAATGAAATAAGGAAATATTTCCATACTTTGTGGTTTCTCATAAATGTGCACTAAATTACACCGTCTTTTAAATGGTTTGATTTAAATTTTAATAGGAAATTATAAAATTTACACCGATGTTTCAAAAGAAACGTCAGGTCGTTAGGCCCTCGAGCAATATGTCGAACGTTCAAAACATTGTCTGTGCTTAAACCACAGATATAACATTTTTTTTCTATGTGTTTAAGCCACTGCGACAAAAAAGTTTTAACCTAAGAATAATTCTATAGCCAAACATTTTTTCAAAAGTAGGTAAATCTTTTTCATATGAAACAAAAGTCATTTCTTATAAAATTTTTATACGTAAAATTATAATTTATAGGTAGGAAAATATTCTTAGTCATATTCCGACTTTACAATTCGTTATTAGGCTTATTGTTTGTTTTAATAATATTTTTTATGGTAATATAGAGGTTTTTGAGGTAAGATTTGGGATTTTAAAGTACTACCTATCTAATGCTGTAAAATATAAGTCAGTAGTTTGTAGTTTCATTTTTCATCGCATGTCCAGCCGGACATGCGATGAAAAATGAAAACCGCAAAATAAAAACCTACAATATAACAAAGTACAACGACCCCCAGACGAACGTAAGTATTGTAGGTATTAGTATTAAGTACCAGATAAAACGAAAGACTACCAAGCTAGACACTAAAAATAAAAAGAGCATCTGAAACCATGGTTAAAATACTTAAAACCCGACGAGCTTAGCAAAAAATGTAATGTCGTTTAACCAACCAATGAGCCTGACCGTGTGAAGAATAAAGTCTCGAATTCTTGCCCTTTTCTCTCGGCTACGGGCGACCTCGTTGTGGAATTTTGATGACGGTCGGCGAGACAATTTCGTCTTTCTCTTACTCATCTTTTGTCCTGTTGCACTATAAAGAATGGAATGGAACATAAATTATAAATAAAATAATCATCTTGGCTTTAATGTCCCGGTTGTGCTTTTGCGCACGAGGGCTCGGGGTCCGCATTGACTATGATCCAGGATTGGGCAGGTCAGGTAACTACAGTGGAGTGACTGTTATCTGACCTCCGTGACCCCGCTACCAGGGGAACCTGACTAGGTTAGGTTAGTTTAGGTTAGAGGTTTCATTACGATGTTTTCCCTCACCGTAAGAGCATTGGTTAGTATTCAATTAATGTACATCACTCAGAAAAGAGTCATTATACAGCGCTGGTAATTTATGTTTCATGTACCTACGTACGTAAAACATAAATTACCAGCGGTTAATGTGAGCTGACATGTTCGAGAGTGTTCAAAAGTTTTAATGGTAGGTACCTTCTCTAGGCTGTAGATACTTATCTGGATTATCTGAACATTTTCGACGACAAACTTGAAGGCCGATTTTCAACCTTAATTCAACAATAAATCATAATTTTACTAAACTGTAGGTTTGACCGAATGAAAAAGTATTTAAAATGTAAGTAATTGACAATACTTCGAAAAGTAATTATATCAAGGACTTTAAATTGCTTTACACAAAAATTTCAGTGTATCCCACGTGCCTCAACCCTTTTGCCGTTAATCCATAAAACATTTAATATAGTGTGCATAAGTCTTTGTAGCCAGTCATTTGTCATTGTAAACTTTGTAAACATAGCTACCTTCACGGCATTTTTTATCTTTTGCTAAAGTAGTTGAAACCTTGGAATGCTTGTCGTTGAATAAGCTTCAGTCTTTTGTTGTCTGAAATGGAGTACTCACCTTACCTATAATAGCAAGACTTAGTATTCTGTTCTACCTACCTGTATAATAACTAATCCAGTACTCACTCTCAAAAGCAATATAAAATCTTGAAACACGCGCACCTTAGATACAACATTTTCGTCTCTTTCCAAAAGAATAATGTTTACACCTTTTACGCTTGTGACCATTTTGTTTATCTCTACTTTCCGGGTGAAAACACAATTTGCATCGGCGTGCGTGCGTTTTACTCAAAGGAACTGATGTAACAATGGCCAATAGAGTGCGGTAATCGGCATTGTTTCCCGTACAATGTGCGAAGCTTAGTATATTTTCACCAAAAATAAGTTAGAAATACTTATCAGTAGACGGTAGTTAAGGGTATTCCCTGTGTCTGAAAGGGTGCGTTCAGATCTCGCCTGTAGTTGCTGTAACAGTAAGCGACCGGCGCGGTGTATTTCAACGTAGGTACGAAACAATCGAAGACGTGCACGCACGCAGAACGCAGTCCTATTTTTGAATCGCTCGCCTCAAGTCGAACGGTTTTCAATTTAGATTTTCACCGTAGTCTTTCGTTTTTAATGTGATTTCATAAATATTGAATTTTTCATGCCGACAATCAAAATTGTAAACCGTACGAATCGAAGCGAACGATTCAAAAATAGAGTCCCTGGATCTATAAGAATAGACCTTCTAGGGATCAAGAATCCCCTCGACGCCCTGGACGCATTCTTAGATTTATAATCATAATTATCAGAAGACTGTAACTAATGGTTATTTTTGACCGACTATTAACAAAGAGTTGTCATATCAGACTCAGAACGTCTGCCTCAACTTGCCATATACGCCATCCATTAAAGGAAGGGCGTTACCAACTACCGGACGCGACACGGCCACAAGTAATACTAACCTATTAATCCAGGCGTACCCCGGGAAGTGTGCCCCACACTGCCCGCAAGGTAATCACTCTGACGTGTGTAACGGCTCCTAATAGGTACATTCAGCGATGCGTGTAGTTAGACCGGACCGCACCCCGCGGCACGCACGTTCGAACCACCCACCTGTGCAGTTCGCCCATATCAAAAGCCCCTTGACAATAGTTCGTGATGATGGGGTGACCGAGCTTTTTGGTCGGATTGTAGGTCTTTTTAAATTGGCTAAAATTTAGCCGTCATCAAGGTGTCGTAAAAAGCGACTATTGTCGTTGGTGCAGGGGGATAGCGTTGACTATAATTCAGGATTTGGTCGATCATGTAATTACAGTGGACCGACTGCCATCTGACCTTCGTAACTCTGTTAACAGGGTACCTGTCTGGGATTGGATCATGGTTAAACAGTAAGTCGCCTGAATGTGCAGGTTTCAAGATGTTTTCCCTCTTCGTAAGAGCATCTGTTAGTGTTCAATGAATGTACGTAATTCAGAAAAAGTTATTGGTATACATATAGCCACACTAGGGTGCGAACCCGGTAGCTCTCGCTTACGAGTCCAACCCGCTGCAGCCACTGACAGCACCGACGCTCTCAGCTTAAAAATAGTTTAATATTTTTGGGAAGCTTCTTTTATACTGTGATATTTGTTGATTACTGTGTGTTGGTAGGTACCTAATTAAGTATTAGTACAATTAATAGATTTTTTGAGTTATGTACATTAGTGGAACACTAACCGACGCTCTTACGGTAAAGAAAAACATCGCGATGAAATCTGCACATTCAGGCGACTTACTGTTTAACCATGATCCAATCTGGTCAGGCTCCCCTGGTTCCAGGGTCGCGGAGGTCAAATGGCAGTCGCTCCACTGTAATTACCTGATCTGCCAAATCGTGGATCATGGTCAAGGCGGACCCCGGGCCCTAGTGCGCGAGAGCACAACCTGCACATTAATGCCAAGATGATGAATTCATACACCTAATAGCCCCAAAGCAAGCAAAGCTTGTGTTATGGGTGCCAGAAAACTGATACACTATTTTTTTTTAAAATACATACCTATTATACATATAATACCCAGACCCGTAACAGAAAGTAAAATTCATCATTTCAATTTCTGTCCGGCCGAGAATCGTACCCGGGACCTCTGCGTGGCAATCCGGCATATAAACCAACTGAATAGTCGTCAAATTTGGACACGTACTTGTTTGCTGTTATTTATAACACAACAGTACCAGTAGTAACACCAAGTCCGCTAGTCACCCATAACCACCTTAGGTACGGATTACGTAAACGTCGCCGCTAGACCGCGTAATGCCCAAGCGGTGCTCGTAATACCGTTTTACTATAGAAACGGAACTCTACTAGCACTTTCTGGTCAATAGTCGCCGTCGACGGTTAGATACTTACTAGATGATGTATTTTATTCAACCTAGGAAAGCTGATAATAAGCTTTGAGGTTGTTTCTTTGATTATTTTGCATAAAATTGGTAATACTTTAATGCTTGAGCTAAACTGGCATTATAATGTTATTGTTTGTTAATAGAGAAAATGTGGAGCTGTAGGTGTATGAGCTGGTACGTTTCATTCAGTATTTGTTTCGATATCATCATCTAAATCATAGGACGGTCACTAAACTACTTCAACTTCTCGATCCGAGGTCGATCCAGGATTCAGCCGCCTTCGGGATCCTTGGTCGTTAGACGTCCATTATTGGATGCACTAGACCTTCCCCAGAACCTTTCACATAAGAAGTTTCGTTATAGGTCGCTTAATATAAGCCGCAATGGCCCTAAAATGTTATTTGACACAAATTATAAACGAAAGCAAAACCCATGCTATATTCAGTACTCATAGGTAGGAAGGTACTCCATATCTCAAAAAAAAAATCTATTATCCCCAAAACTATTTTAATCAACGAGATGAAAATCCAAAAATCAATCAAGCGCGACCGAGAAACATGCTCGTTCATAATGAACTGCCGAATTCCTCGTGTTATAGGTCACAAGATGCCAGATTAAAGATGCCCTCGATGAGCGAACAAGCGATCGTATCTGTTGACCTCTGGAAATTGATCGGATTGCATCCACCGGGGAAATGTCCGGGCCACGCCTTCGAAAATTACACGCTATGAGACCGCAAATCGTCTGCGGGGTCGTATCTTAATATTGCCTTGTTGCGTTAAAACGTAAGAACCACCAAGCCTGTATGAAAATTGAGAAATCGTTTTTGGACAATGCTTTTACACTACCGACATACCGCACAATGAGGCTGCGTTGAAATTCGTGGTAATTTGCCGTTACTTCCAACGTTCCTTTCTCAAAACGTGTCTGCCTTTGAATTTCTATACAATACAGCATATATAAATATTCATAATAATAGTTATATCTCAAACTATCTTTGGCTATGTTTGTGGTAGTCACGACCAAAGACCATCGCATATAAGCTTGCTATAAAAGACAGTCAGACAATAGAATACACAATAAATTGAGTGATAATTACCATCATTAACAGTCGACATGCACGTAAAACAAAAGCTTCGTTAATATAGGTACCTAATCCCAGCAAGATAATACTTACGCAACTTACGTCGATCTGCAACCCATGACCCTAACTTGATCGTCATTCTACATTTTGCCAAGGATCTCGAGAGGATCTGGAGCTCTGAGCTAGCTGGATCGCATTCTATCCTGTGGGGATGGATGCTATTAAATCTCCCAAAACTACTAGTATTTTAATGAAGTTTTACACAGTGTAATTTAAATTACCAGAAGAACATAGGCATCCCGAAATTCAAAATAGTTCGAACAGGTTCACGCTATAAATAACAGAATTTTATGCAGAGAAATCTTTTTTTTTGTAAATAACTATGTAGGTACTTTTTCTACTTCAGGAAAGTTCGCCATAAAAAATCCCTCCATACTCCACATAAAAGGAAGCTTGTCGTTTTGAATTACATCCTGAAGCCGTATCGAGGCGACACTTGAACTGAGGGGACCGTATTGACACAAGTGGGCTTCTGTCTGCCCCTAGTATTTGTTTGGCCGCGGCTTTGCTTTAGGCCTTTGACGTGAATACCAACTCTGCATTGACATAGCTGTGAGCTATGATGCGGAACCAATAGTGGACGTCCACCTAGCTAGAGTATGGTGCAGTTCTGTTGAAGTGGAAAGTGACGCTCTGTTGGGGAGAAATAAGATATCCATTTGTCCAGGAAAAAGGGGGGGTGACTAGTGACTATCTTATGATTATATTGAAGGTACAATATTAATATTAATAGTAATATATGTATATTGGTCTTCCGCTGGGGACCCCGAGGCTGGCTGAACATTCACACAACAGTCTCAGGAACCAATTGGCAAGCCATGCGAGAGCCGGGGTGACACAAATATTTTACAGTAATTTTTTATGATTTCATCTCGACAAAGACATTAAAACCAACTAACAATACCGCACCAGTATCTGTGACGCGATAAGCTTCGATGCTGGTATTGATGGTGGCGGCCACAAAAATTGCTAATTCTGATTCAATTAACGCGTTATGTAGTTCTCTTTGTTCCAATAACTACTTGCGTCACCGGTTATTGAGGCTTAGGCCACACGTTGTTACGTAATTGGACTTCTGGCTGCAGCGTGCGATCCATCACTTTCTCTTCATAGATATCAGTCGGCCTCTTATTTGGGTCGGTCTGACTCACTTCTTGCGTATCCACTCAGCAGACGGCCAGTGATACAAAGGTCATACTCATAAATAAATCATTTCTTAATGGGGGTTAGCCCCGTGCGTGGATTGTTGGCTACTGAACGTCGCAGTACTAGTCGTGGTGGATTGGATGGTCACTGCGATTTTCGCCATGTAGTGTTTTTCTTTTTTTTTTTTTAATCTTTTATTGTACCCAAAAATTGAAACAAATACAAAGCAAATGTAAACATGACACAAAAAGCACTACTTATTTCGACTCGGATCTTATCATTTCCTTCGGGGAACATTTATCGGTATATTCCTATAAGTTCTAGTGGCAAACTTTCGGAAAGCCCACCTGATGGAAAGCGGTAGGTAACTGTCGCCCATATCATCTCACGCTTAGATTGTCAAAAATATTTCTGGTAAAGATGAAATTACTAGGGATAGATAGTATGTTCAATTAATAAATATACCTACCGCAAAAATTTCACATGGGACAGCGCAGAATTTAACAATACCCATCTAAGCAGAAACATATAAGTATCATAATTGATTGCTTGAAGCGGGAAGTCTTAACAAATCAAATAAACTTAACAGAAATAAGCATTCCATTGAAACTTAGCGAGTGTGCCATTTCGTTTTATGTTTGCCCTATTTCGGGCACCGTTCGATTCGCGGCACAATGCCGGATTAATGGTCTTTTTACGTGAGCCGTTAGCGGAACCCTTCAAATGAATTTCGCTTGCACACCCGCCAACAGAAACAGTGTACACTAAAGGGATTTGCAGTTTAACGTTTGCTGTTGATTATCTACGCTATCCAAAGCCAATTAAATGTTGTATAGAAACCAATATCTATGTTGATGGTTTGTCAGATTTTCGTTAAAATATATTGTTTCGTAGTTACACAGGATTTATAATTTGTATGGAAATCTTAAATCCCGGGTAAAAAAAATTCCGTATCAAATCTGAAAAGCTACAAGCATATTTGTTGGCTTCTGGACCACGTCTACAAAATTTCATTGGCTTTGATAGCATAACATTGAAAATATGATCCAACTACTTTTGTACAGAGTGCGCTCGAGGAGTCTTCCTCTAAACTATATCTACAATAAAACAAAAACAATTTTATTGCAAGAAAGCAAAGTGTTCCTTTGAATTACACCGTCTGTCATCCTACTTAACTTTTTCTTCTATTAAATTACTCTCGATTGGCAAACAATTGTTACACTTCCTACACTCAATTAAGGAAAGATATGTATCAGAGTCTTCCCCGTGAATCAACTTAATGAGAAAAATGTGTGGATGAAAGATTTCTCACGCTTGGGAAACCCGGCCAACAACATAGTTTGGATGGCTCGTTCATACAAAAGACATGAATGAATCTCTCGCGCGGATGAGTGCTCGAGTTAATTCGATACCGACATTGTGTATTTGATGCATCAGTGATCAACTCTATTTCAGAGTCGATCGAATCTCGACGTGGGACATGGTTTGGATAAACTACAATTTGCCACCAAGACTCCAATTTGATTAAATGAATAGAATTATAAATAAATAAATAAAAACAGTTTATTACACCTATCTCACATATGGCACAATACATTTGGGCATAAGACATAGCATCAATAACCAAATAGATAGACAACAACGACTGAGAAAGGGGCAATGCTATCGTTACTTCGTTACCTATGCCATAAGGATACGTGCCACGGGGTCACACTCAGCATAAGCCACGGCTGACGCCATGGCGCTGGTTTTCTGTGAATGTGACTTCACTTGCCAGAATTAACAGAATAGACAAATATAAACAAATTGTTTGATGGTAGGATTCTTGTGGAATCTGTGATGGCTCCATTATACGGGTGCTACGAATATCAACGCTGACAGATACTTACACACGGACCGCCTTTCGTACTTTGTATAATACTTGTAAGTTGTTCACATTAAATTTAAAAAATCACGGGCATTTTCTGTTTGCGTTAGAAAGGATTTGGAATCAGCTGAGTACTCCACTGTAATGGGATAAACTTCAAACTCAAACAGTTAAGATATGCCAGCTCGTAATGGGTGAGCCCACTGGATAAACATTGCTGAAGACCAGTCATCACCGTCATCGTGGAATATTGTTCCCTCCTTAGGACTGTAATTGTTCCTAATAGCCAACGATATGACTGTTTACAAACGGCGTGATTGTCACATAAGTAAAATATGACAATAATCATTATTTATTATTTTATCTCCCATATTATTTACGTATCACCGTGATACCCTTTCAAACCTCCATCTCTAATTGAAAAATAAACAAAAGGGGAGCTGGTAAGCGATTGTTTGGTGATTCTATAGATTTCTGATAATGCTCAGTAGTTGAGTGAAACATGTGTTGAGTGGTCCATTCTTAACTCTTCCATGTCCTGTCTTAATTAGTTACGTGTGTGTTGTATGGGTTGTGCATTTTGGGTGGACGAACGGGAGGTGCAAAGACGTTTTAAGGTGTGTTAATTAATTTTTTCTTAATGTAAGAAAAAGTAAGGTAATACCTAATTGATGAAAGGAGGACCGGCAGAAATGTATGGACCCCAGCCTATATGACCAATAACGTTGAACTATATGTCATTAGAATTAGATTTTACTATGGCGGTAATTCACGAATCTCCGTGGGAAACATGTTTTGGAGGATAACATTTAACAGGAAAGGCGCATCTAGGAAATATGACCAAAACCAAACAAGGAAGGAACAAGGAAGGAAAAATGACCAAACGAGGACGTTAAAATAATTGACAATAAGATTTTCAGGTATAGGTATTGGTTATGTACCTAGGTGTCAAATAAGCATCATCCATCATCATATCAGCCGAATGACGCCCAGCTGGCCATAGGCCTCCCCCAGAGATCTCAACAAAGGCCGGTCCTGTGCCTTCCGAATCCAGCTGGTATCTGCGATCTTTACCAGGTCGTCGGCCCACCTTGTGGGAAGCTTCCCATTCCCAAATAAATCAAATTATTTACATTTCTGTGGATAATGCTTCTCGTTATCGTTACTTTTGTATTTTTCTAATGAAACGTACTGTAATGTAGTGTGGGATCATATTAATGTTCTTCATTACAATTCATTATATCAGCCGAAAGATGCCCAATGCTGGACATAGGCCTCCCCCAGAGATCTCCACAAAGGCCGGTTCTGTACCTTCCGCATTCAGCTGGTACTTGCGATTTTTACCAGGTCGTCGGTCCGCCTTGTGGGAAGGCTACAAATCCTACAAGGAGGTAATGACAATTAACAATTAAAACTGCTAACATTTTACCAAAAAAGAATAAGGAGAATAAATTTGGAAATGGAAAAATAGTGTGTCAGGGTCGAAGCGCTTGATAGTCTCTATCTACCCCTGGGATATGGCTATACGAGTACGTAGGTATATATGTAGAGTTCTGACTGACTGTCCATGTGTCATTGATCAGAATTCAGTCCAAAGGCCATTTGAACATATACTTATCAACCATATACTTACTTTTTATCTTGTCCAGCCCAAGCGATTGCGAAGCAAATATGTCTCAATCGCCCATTATACTAATGTAAGTGGATATTTAGCCGTATACGTGAGTATCGGTTGGAGCAGTGACACATGTCGCATATGGAGTGCATGTGGCCTTAAGGCTGCTTGCTCGGCTTACTTATCTAAGTTAATAAATGCATTTTCAATAAAAATCAATACATAGTAGTAGTAGTTGTAATACCTATTTGGTACATCCAGCTACCTGCTACGTAAAAAGGGTTTGAATTAATTTACTGCAGATTTTCCGATGTACCCACCGATACATTTCTGGATTATAAGGATAATTGCAGTAGAATACAAACTGGTGTTTTATTTCTAAAATGGCCAACCAAATAACGGCTATCATAGTTATATAGCTCGATGTTGCTATTTTTCTGGTCTTCTGGAAGCTGTCAGGTGATTATCTAAGTAATCATTGGTCGCCTTGGACGACCCCCCATTACTGGTAAGGGTTGATGCTAATAAATGCTGCCGTAAGGCAATATCTTATTGCTCACATACATGATTGTCAGTTCTTATTCAATTTTCGATCTGCTGATATTTCTGAAAATTACTTTTCCTACTTATTTTATTTTCGTACTTAATTAATAAAAACACATACAATAGTGGTCATCTTGGCGTTAATGTCCCGGTTACCTATACTCGCGCACGAGGGCTCGGGGTCCGCAATGACCATGATCCAGGATTTGGCAGATCAGGTAATTACAGTGGAGCGACTGCCATCTGACCTCCGTGACCCTGTAACGTCTAACCTAACCTAACCTGACTAGATTGAATCATGGTTTGTATCACGATGTTTTCCCTCACCGTAAGAGCATCGGTTAGTATTCAACTAATGTACATTAGTCAGAAAAGAGTTATTTTTTCGTACTTTCGGACGATTCGAACCCGGTACCTCTCGCATTGCGAGTCAGATATCGTTACTACTAGGCCACCGACGCTAAAAACATACAATATACATAAAAACTTAAATACTCACTGTATTTAATAGGTACTTCATCTTGCACCTAACGACTACTTACAGATCAGAATCACACATTATTTTACTTTCCGTGGCATTCAAGCAAAGAGCTATCATTCGAGCGATCGCTGATCCAATAAAAAGCTAATAAAACAATCGGAAACAACGTGAGAAGCGCCGAGTCTCTGGAGGAATCGCTGTACAGCATAAGAAACAGTAATGAGCGTACCGAGTGAGCAAGTCGGGATAATGGTTGATCATTTATGATTCCGGACAGATCGCTGCGGCTGCATCCGCGTTTTTGTTCGCTCCCATTCATGGTGGCTATTGCCTATTGTCCTTCGACAGACCAGCTTCAGAATAAGACCGCATTTACTAGGACTGCACGACATTCTTCCTAAGTTAGAGCTGGGTAGGGAGCGTTCTTTTACTGCTTGTGGCGTGCTGAGTTAATCGAGGAATTCAGGTGTATAGCGATTTGATGGTTCTGTTGTCGGGTATTTTATTTGTAAAGTAAACCTGAAGGAAGAATTCACATAATACTTTAGATAAGTAGGTACGTGAATCCTATAAGGTTTTTACGCGGTCGGCAACGCGTGGGTGATGCCTTTGGTATTAAAACGTCCAAAGGCTACGGTGAGTGCTTACAATCATGCAGACTGCAAGCTTTTTTGCCATCTTAGTGGACATAAGGTTAGAAGTTTTAAATTTAATAAGGCCGTTCTGTTGAGTATATTTTTTATGCTACTCAGTGACAAACGAGCAGATTTCACTTACAAGATAAGTTATAATATAATATTTTATTAAGCCTACAAAATTAAAAAGTAATTTTATATGAGCATGGTTATTATAATACAACAATATAATAAATTTTATTTCAGACAGTGCACAAAATCATCATCATCACAGCCCGTAACAGTCCACTGCAGGACTTAGGGCCTCTCCCACGAAAGGGGAGGTTATTGCCATAATCTTCACGCTTGGCAGGCGGGTTGGAGATGTGTTTAAATATAATAATGGAAAATGCTGCTGCCCATTTTCCAGGCTACGGAGACTCTTGATCTGTTGCCTCGAAAACATAAGTCGCCTTGTACGACACCCATGAGTGTAAGGGGTTGGTGCTATTCTACTCTGCCGGACACCACACGGGCAAAAAATAAACTACGTAAATAATTATTATCCGTCTTTGTTAAACGAGAAACAAGCACACGTGATTTTTAGCGATACAAGAGAGCAACCTCCTGGGTACTACAGTACCAACCTACGAGGACCAAGTCACGGACAAAAGTTGTATTAAATTGACATAACAGCATGGACAAAAACGTTTAGGAAAAAGGCCAGCCAGTATACACAACATTGCACGTTCGGCTAACAATGGTTCACGAAAAATAAACCGTTTACAACTTTGCCATTATTCCCAAGTTATTTATTTGTCAACCCGAAAGGTCGTTCCGAGATCGCTGCCTACGTGACTAGGTATAGCAAATACGGCTACAAGGCACCTGTCGCCGATTTTAGTACCTACACTTCACTTCAATCATGGTTGCATTATCTGTTGAATATTTACTACAGACATAAATATCTAGCATAATTGCAGTCGAATTGGGATATTATTTATAATTGTATCCATCCGTCTAGGCATATCGTATTCCACGAAGCAAAAAACTAAATTTACACAAAGTGATGTAAACCAACCGAATTAACTCACTCACAAAAGGGCCACATGAAGGCTGAGACTGAGATGAACGATACTTTCTTACCAAATTACATTTACTGAAAATATGTTCACTCATTGGAATTGTTATCTATTAATTAGTTTGCTGTGTGGCAGGATAAAAAAAAAGTTTGCTCCGCCACTTTGCTCTGTCCTGACACATCTCCTTTTATTCTTACCACTTCGGACCCCAGCTTTTTTGAGAACATAGCATCTATCTGAATTATTCTGGATGCAGCGATCTCGCGACCATTTTATCATCTAGGTACAAAATCATTGCAAGTAGTGTCTTGAAAATAAGTACCAAATATTGTTCGATAGAAAGTTGTGTTTCCGCGCTTACATTAGATAATACCCATTGCACAGTAGAGTATTACAACCGGAATCTGATTCAGATTCGGTATTAATGTACGAATAAGCCATCATCGCTCATTCGACCGAATGGCGGAGCGTCCATTAGCAGATTCCTCGGATTTCAGCGGCCTCGTGGGCCCCGTTGCGCTTTATTGAGCAAATTTTCAGTTACCTCCCTTTTTATTTCACCTTTTCCAATTTCAACGCAGTCGGCAGTTTTTATTAGTATTTTTTGCAAAGGTTAGTTTTATAGAGCATCATATTGCAGACTTTTATTGCTGGAAATGGAACTCTGTTTAGTAATATTTGTAATATGCGTCGTATTAACATTTTCTATACCTATTAACATTATAGATCATAAAAATAACAACCTTTCATAAATCACTCATCCGCTAACACTAATACCTATCATCCAAGTTTCGGGGCTATAGACTAGGCATTACTTATAACCTGACATTATTATTTTATTCATACCTACAGTATACTTTGTACGATATCTACCTATAGATACCGATAGATACGTAAATTCTTTTTGCATTTTTAAATGCACATCTGCAAGCGCAACCACACGCTGTGACATGCAAATAATCGTCAACTGTGCAGGAGATGTCTTCAAGGAAAAAAAGACGAGCGAAATGAACAACATAAAAGTGCTTTTTTTTTTTTTGCAAAAAAAATCATACGGTATTCGGGCTTTGCGTAGAGCTTCAGGGGTTTGAAGCCCAACACACTCAGTGGGCCTAGCGACAAAAACGTGTAAGTACTAAAATTATAATTTTACGGATTTATTATTTGCAGTTTTTTGTATTTTAATTATAATCAAGATTTATTTTCTTTATTAAGAGCTTGGTAGTTCTGGTTCTTCAATTTATTAATAGTTAATTTGCATATAATTAACTATTAATGAATTGTTCTGTTAACCTTAAATGCTTTTCTACTAGAGAATAAAATAAGCTTAGGGAATTGCTTAACGACAGCTATTTTAAATTCCATACCAATTAAACAGTTTCTAAATAATTCTCACTGTCAATAAAAAATATTTTAAATTAAATAATTAAAAGTAAATGTACCTATCTCAAATCTATAATAATATTATAAAGAGAAAAGATTTGGAATTTTTGTTTGTAATGAATAAACTTATAAACTACAGGACCAATTTTAATAATACTTTCACTAATAGAATGCTACATTTTATGGCTAAAAGTTAAAACTTCGCTGTTGTTAAATACTAAATATTCAACTTGTTTATTCAGATTTTTTTATATTTAATGCCAATAGATACCTGGTTTACAATAATATCTCGTTTATTTCAATAATTATCGAATACTAAAGACACTTTTTATAACCAACAATATAACTAAATTCTTTACACTTTGACAGAACATACCACAGAAACCAATATCTACAACACTACAACAATAAACAAAACCCAAAACTCAAAAATTTCATTTTGTCGGTTGTGCCATTTCTCCGGAACGCCTGCATGCAAACCGCCGCGCCGTCACGTCAGTCGAAACCGAACGACCGTTCGAGCGATACGCGCACGCCACCCGCAGTTCCCTTCGTCACATGCTGACGACTCGTGGAGTGAAAAAAAAAACTTGCAACCACAGTACTACACAAAGAATTTCTAAGTGACACCTACAAACGCGTTAGATTTTAAATTGGATTTCTTTCGCCGACGTCGATTGTTTTCCGTTGGCCAGTTTGCGCCGGTACGCTAATTGCTGTTTGCGGAGGTAAGTAAACTTAATTTCTGTTTATCTTTCGCCCGCCGTTACCATCGGCCACTTGCGCGCTTTATTTCATTCAATTTGTCGGTTGCGTCGTTTTGCGTCGCGGCTTTCTTTTAAGTTTATACTTCCCGTGTCGGTTAAC
The DNA here is from genome assembly GCA_907269095.1 of Blastobasis adustella. Classification (NCBI taxonomy): domain Eukaryota; kingdom Metazoa; phylum Arthropoda; class Insecta; order Lepidoptera; family Blastobasidae; genus Blastobasis; species Blastobasis adustella. Next base: position 8,287,098 of record OU026123.1, on the reverse strand, counting down.
TGCAAGTAACCTGCCCTTATAACTTCTAGTTTAGTACGCCCGAGTCGAAATGTTCCTTGTATCGAAGCGCATCATTCATTCCTGATCCCTGCCAGAGCAATAAAAAGCTACCTTTCGCGTGTTCTATCTATCGAGCAGCGGTCCCGGCCAAACCTGTTCTCGGTCAGATGATAGTTTGTTATTATTTTTTGCCTCGAGGTATCTCGGCCCGTCTCTTGGTACTTAAATTCCATGGAACTACTGCCTTACGCTATCTGAGGCGCATTCTAATCCATAAACTAGCGTCTATGTATAGTTAATTACCAAGTATAACCATTTACATCGTTACAATAATTGACAATTATTTCTTACTTCATTGTGGTTGTGCAGGATTTGGTGACATGCGTATATAAAGAATTTTATTTTGTACGATTGACCAACATTTAAGTGATTTGTGGACCATAAATTGTGAAACGTTCTTCCTAGCTAGGTATTAAGAAAGTATTAAGAATTAAGAAAGAATTCGAATACCATGTTGATCTATATGTGTTACGTTTAGACAAGATTAATTAATGAAAGTATTTTACCTAACATTAATGTGTTCGTCTAGTACACCACGTATTAGTCGCCCTGCCGGTAGATTACCTAATTACTAAGTAGGTTCAGTATTCTGTGGTACTTCGTTCAAAACCATTAATCTGTTGTCGATTAAAATAAGTAATGAAATGTAAATCGTTTTCTCAATTATAAAAATAAGTTTAAAGCTAGATGTAAGAAATGCATAATATAAATCTGGCAGGTAACAAATCTTTACAATATATTACAAGTCATTTACAGATATTTAGGTAAGTAAGTATCTAATTGTAATATAATTACACAGTCGTTGAAAGTACTACAAAGCCTCTGTGAATGTGATCAAAATTGATTTGATATTGCATAGGTAGGTATGTAGGAGATAATATATTTGTGTATCTATCTAGTTAGGTCCTTGACTCACATTTCCGCTCAAAACTGGCTTTAAGTAGTAAAATCTCGGCTGCACTGTATTTTTCCTCGCCTCGAAGGATATGACTATATCACGTTCCTAGAATCAGAATGAACTGTACCTTTTAGGTGTCACAGTCCATTTGCCAACACCTTTTGACATCAGCATGACCAACATTTACTCATCAGTCCCCATGCAACCTGTTCAGCGACACACACTTTGCATTCTAAATGAGTGTGGTACAATGCATACCTACAACAAAGTGACATACGATGATACATTACGATCGATGGAGGCGATGGATCTTATTCATGTATTTAAGGTTTTTACGATAAGCATAACCATTAGCCGTGTGGTGTCCGGCAAAGTAGAATAGCACCAACCCCTTATACTCGTGGGTCATGCAAGGCGACTAATGTTTTCGAGGCAAAGGATCTAGTCTCCGTAGGCTGGAAAATGGCCAGCAGCGTTTTCCATTGTTATATTTATAACACTGCGATCTCTAATCCGCCTGCCTAGCATGGAGATTATGGCAATAACCTCCCCTTTCGTGGGAGAGGCTCTTAGTCCTGCAGTGGACTGTTATGGGCTGTGATGATACCTAGGGACTCTGTCAAGCATCTAAATTGAACTAGATGGATGGTACTATCTTACCTATTTCTGTTTTCTGGGAGGATGCGCTCTTCTAATAGGAAAGCGCTTCCAGACTTACTAAAAGCGCTTTCTCATTCGATATGAATAATTAAATACATGGACCACGCAATCAACCTCACAATTAAACCTGACTGCACGGTCCTACATTTTTAACGAGCAATGGTTTAGTCTGACCCAGTAGCAAGCACAACCTTCTCAATCACTGAGAAGGTTGTCCAAAAATATCTCCATAATCGGTAGATAAACATGGATAAACCCAGAAAGTAGCGATTTCTATATTAATCCTCGAGCACCCTTGCTAATGCACAACATGGAGTACTACGTGTCAATCTGCCAATCCCATCTCCCCGGATAACACGATTAATAGCTCGCGAGAGTGATCGAGTCTTATATTAATTAAAAGCTTGCCTCGCTCGGCTAGGTTATTGGCTCAAGATATTCCAAATTGGCTCAAGATATTCAAATAAATCCAATCCATCACTTCAGGCTGCACTTAATATTCAACGTCTACAAACTTGCTTCGACAAGTTTAAACTTTTATATTATCTGGCAGCTTCGTTCGGAAAGTCTTGGTGATGTTTTTGTAAGATAAGACGATAGATTGATTTTTATAAAAAAAATTGTGGATGTACCATTATTATGATACCGTGGACCGTTATGAGATGTTGATCTATATACATAGTATGAAACAAAGTCGCTTCCCGCCGTCTGTCCCTATGTATCTATGTACGTTTAGATCTTTACTACGCAACGGATTTTAATGCGGTTTTTAATAATATATAGAGTGACTCAAGAGGAAGGTTTATAAGCAAGAAAAAAGCGGATAAAGTAGGTAAACGCGAACGAAGCCGCCCCGGATCCACTAGTGATATTTAAATATTCTTTATAAATATTTCTTTCTTAAACATTTGTAGCCAAAAGTTCCATATATAGCTAAAAATATAAAACGGCCACTTATAACTAAAACCGTGCAAACGTTATAATCTCCCGTATCACCGTCCCTAATTCAGTCGGCTCCGAAAGCCCATTATACATGATGTATTACTTTTGATAACACCGCACACCGCTAGCCCGGGCCGTTGGCAGGAGCGCAGGAAATAATAAACATGACAAATTACGCGGACCTATCTCAAGAGCACACAGTGGGTACAGGGCACAGGGTACCTACTAAGGAGTAAGTACATGGAGTAAGTACACAGACAAGATAACGGGGGGTAACGCCCTGGCGACATCCGCTGGCGGGGCCGACGACGCCTAGTGTCTTTAAGACCTAGTGGGGATGATTCCCAGTATTCACGCTCATCATCATTAGAGTTAATCAAGTGAGGTGTAAGATGCCCTGTGGTGCGATGGACTAATGACATGAAAGAGGGAACTTCCACTCTTTGGGAAAACCGTGGAAGGCAAAAAAGCAAAAGCGAGGGTTGATGAGAGATATCCAGTCCTTAGCAGCACGCTTAAGAAAAGTGGATGCAAATCGCTGAATACAAATTGCGTGACGGTGGGACGTCCATGGATATGGATATGGATGGATAAAAACTTAGTGTGTAGGATAGAAATAATAAAAGTCTTACTATTAATTCTACGTTACGTTTATAATTTGGCCCCACATTTGTATTGAAATTAATGTAAATACTGACTCGTAAAATTTGTCCTGGCGTTTACGAGATATCATTTGATTATCAATTGGTGTAGGTAGGTACTGCTACTGATTACCTAGTACAAACATTTATAAATATTAAATTACGATTGCATTTGTGATATTGGATATTTTATTTTCTATTTACCTACTACTCACTAAAACTTTAAGTCATGAGACGTACCAGCATACCGATATACGGTTACGAAGACTATTTAAATTTAATTTTCTACGTAAACAGTTTGCAGGCGGTAAGCAAAACGCATCCAAAACAAACAGTTCGTCACGCACCTCACAACCGTCGACCGTTAAAACATCTGCATAGACAAAACTGGGGGAGCTCGCTGCGAGGTATTAAACAAAAGTATCAGAACAGCAATTTCTTCGCCCCCTCGCCGCTTGTACAGTCGTTGGCGGAATACAAACTGCCTTGTCAGGATCGACAATAAAACAAAGGAACGGGCTGATTTATAACGGCCACTTTCATTGGGTACTCTCTAGCAACGTCTGTTACCGATAAGACAATACGCCGGGCACTGGTTTTACTCGTTTACGTCAAAACTTCAGCGTTTGTTATCAATCAAGTCGGAGCTGTGATAAGTGACTCAATAGAACTCGTTCCGCGGCGACACTGATCGAACAGTTTCGCATTCCACGCCTGTTTACTGTAAATCGATTCGCTTTAATTGAAAACGTTGAATCTGGCCGCATTAGGCACAATACATAAATATTGTATTACTTAATACAATAGGAAATACATCACTCTCGCTAATCTAGAATAAGTTTTTGGCATATCGCATTAATTCCACCGTTTGGATAACCAAACAAAACATTGGAGATCATGAAAAAACGGGCTTAAATTACTCACGTCGACCGTGGGACTTCTAGCGCTCACCTCCAAGCAACGTTTGTCCAAATAGGTCTATTTTATATAATTCCGTACGCCGCTCGGTCCGGAAGTCAAAGAGCTGTGGGAACATCGATACGGAACGCACCTGACTGCGGGGGGGGTGGGATATAAATAATGCGCTAATTCCACGGCGGAACCAGATTTCACTGACCGCAGTGACCTGGTTGCGTTTGCTCGGCTGCTCCAGAAATAATTAGGCATTATTGAATGCTAGCCAATTGTACCACACCTATAGAAGCTGTGTCGGGTCACAGAGAACTATAAACATCGTAGTCGGGTCGGTGTAGTAAGTAGGTCTTCCTAATTTGTTGTTAGCAAGTGATCTGAATAACACTGTATATTATTAAGAAAGATGACAAACCTGACCAATATTGAAAATAATGTAAATCGCGACAGCCGCGTAGCTAACGCGCTCGAAAAGAAAACATACCACCTGTTTTGTTCTGGTAGGTATATTTATTTATAAGTACTTACCTATGTATAGCGAACGTACTTACATTAAACTCAACTTAACACAAAAAAAAAATGAAAGTCGCAACTTCGATTGTTAAATTCAGGTAATACTAGATAGGTGGCATGCGACAGAATCACAAATAGCACTTTTGTGATTATGAAACAAAACAGGCGTATCATAACTAGTGCTCGTTAGTATTTTAAACGGTAGGTAATGGTAATATATATATTAAGCGTAGTAAAGTAAAGCACTCTTAAATTGGTAACATATTTCACGGTGATTTGATACTATCCATTCTTATATATTTTATATACTACTTAATCAGAAACTCAAATTTAAATGCGATGTGCATTAAATAAATACAGTAACAATTTAAAATTTCGATACGACATTGTCGAAAGCCAAATTAACATTTAAAATACGTCGACCGCCTTGACGTTCCTTCTTTTTAACTTAAACAGTGTCGTTTCATCGAGATTACCAAATGTTAGTAGGCACTCCTACAATACAACGCTGGTGACTGTGTGGTGTCTGAACGCATGTTATTTACGCCCAAGGATACAGCCCTCGGATTCGCGTCACGTGAAATGCAATAACACGAGACGAGTTTAACAGGTGGGGCGTGCAATACTGTTGGTAGTTACCGGGCGTGACATTCGACCGGACCGGAATTCTGTCTTGTCAAATTTATTCCGGTTGCGACACTGTGGAAACCAGCGCGAAAATGAGTACGAAAGCGTGCTGAAACGCCCTCTTTCCTACTAACACTTCATTTATCATCCTCTTGATGTCTCCAGGGAACAGTGTCTTTTCATTCAACCGAAAAATTAATTTCATCCCAACCTCAAACCGCACCGTTCCCGGAATCGTAATTGCGTCCGCCCTTTATAGCTTCTCAATCTTCGATGGTGGCCTTAATTCCAGTGGTCTATAAGCAGTAATATTTAGTCGGGATATGACGGTAAAGAGCTCTTTAAGGAACAAAGAAACTAAGTGCTCAGAGGATAGAGTGGATTTCTCGTTGAAAGCCCGCTATTATGAGAGACTGAAGGAGCAGTGAACTTTGTTGCCTTCCGAGGCCGTCCTCCCGCACCTGAGGTTCACTCACACAGCCATTAGTTCGAGCGTTTATAGTTCCGAGATAGCCATCACGTGCTTATCACCACCGTATTATTATTCTCGAAAACTTACTATGAGATTTTTAACCCGTCCAAAGCCATGAGAACTACGTTAATTGTCACTTATTCCACGCAATTAAAGTGGGCTCAAGTTACGTATATACGTAACTTACCAACTTATATTAGTTTACATTAAGGTAATGGCAGAGTTCCATAGAATTTGTTAAGCAATATTTAACGCTTAGTCTTAGAAAATGTTATAACAATGCGTTTTCCATTACAAAGTGGTTTATAGCAAGTCATCGGAGTAATAACGAGAAGAATTGTTCCATAATTCCTCGATCGTGAGGTGGCGAAAATCTTGAATATTCAAATTGCCGGCGCGGCCGTGATTGAAGTTTAGGTTTCAAAATAAATTTTCTGCCACATTATCTCTGGATCATTCTCGGAAGATGAAAACATTAGCCGCAGCGGTGGTTCTTCTAATACGGACGTTATTTCTGGTTGGACTTTTACGGGAGTGTGAACGTCTATTTTAAGAGCTCGTCACGCCACTCCGGCGCATCGCGACGGCATAGCTGACAGAGAGACCGCTTTATAATTAACAAATTAGTTCCACTAACATAATTAATAGTCTGAGATTTCGTTCGGTCTGTGTTGGACGGGCTTAATTGGCTGTGTAAGTAAATATTGTGAGACGTTTGATTGTGAACAAGTCTCGATAGTCATCGTAGAAATTGAAATTACTGTGCTTGCGCCACGGTAATTCTGATCCGAACAATTTGCTCGCATGCAGTTTGTGGTTGTTAATAATAGAGCCAGGGTGGAAGCAGGTGCATCGCTTATGGGAACCAGCTAGCGCGAACAGTAAACAAGAGCTATAAAAATCAAGATTGTTCCATAATCCACTTTCAAGTACAGTGTGCTGTGGTGCAGTCGAGTAAATTACCTATGCAAATGTTAGAGAAACATTCATATTTACTTCTTTGTTTATTATAAGTTTTACAAATAAAACTCATATTATCATGTTAAACTCGGATTATCAGATTGCAGATAAAATTATTTAATTAAATATTGCCATCATCAGGTTGCCAATAGTGGAGGCTGCGATATCTAATACAAAGTGGGTATTTTCTGTTCGTCTGTCGGACCTGTATACATGCGATAATCCACCATGAAGCTTATAAACAACTAGGTAAGAATACTGCAGCATATGCGAACGATCATAACTCTGTACACTCACATACCTACTTGTCGCGATGAGAGGGCCCTCATTAGTCTACATGTAGCTAGTCCGTGTGGGAAACCGAGAGTGTAGGCCGTGTTTAATGTAATTGCTGAGCTTTCCACAATAAATAGGCGTCGTTAGAGGACGCAAGGGCCATTACAGAGGCTGCTATAGCGCTGCCCTCGAGTCGGCACTCTAGGTTTGAAGCTGAGGTCTCTCGCACTAATTACTGCCACGGTTTAAAAACATATCGACAACACACGTTCTTGCAATGTGAGTTTTTTCTCACACTGAGAGAACGCGCGTTGTCGATAGGTTGAGCATTCACATATTTAGACAATTATTAAGGCGAGTGCGTGCCTTACAAACGTAGTTTGATCATAAATTCAATATAACGCTACCAAACATAGCCAATGAAATTTGGTAGACGTGATCCAGAGACCAATATAAATTTTTATGTCAACCAATATTAATATTAAAAATATGATCAAACTACATTTGCATGGGGCGCGCTCGGGAAATACTCCTACATATAGAGATTACATACATACATACTCCTCTTATTAATGTGTTATTCAGTCACATAGTTACGCTAAGGCTACGCATGGGTAGTAACGGGATAATTTGTATTTAATTCTAAAGGGTAGGTATTTTATAAGTTCGAATTGTGGTGTAGAACTTCCACTACACAGAGCACACTCATCCTGCTCAATACTACGAATTTAAATATATATTTTAAATCAAGAAAAGGAGGCCATTCTGGGGCCTGGGGATTTTCCTTATTTTTGAATAGTTACCTTTCGGTGTTGCCAATCTAGGTAATTACAAAAATATTGAATTTTTGATGCTGAAAATCAAAATTGAAAACCGTACTATTCGAGGCCAGGGGTTCAAAAGTAAAGCCCCTGTTTATTTGACAGTAGAAGTAACGTATTTTTATCAAAACAGTTATGGACGCATTGTAAAGTATTTCTGCAATCCTTTCTGCAATAAAGTATTGCCTTTCTGCAATACTTTATTGCAGAAAGGCAAACCAGACTCTACCTTTTTCTAACGTTTCTTCGCGTGTAATGAAAAACTCGCATGATGTATCTGTTACTTTTATGAGAGCTGTGTATGCCCTGTAATTGAACTGGATATCTTAGCTGAACCTACAGAAATTCATAAGGTGATGCATCGGACATTCTATTCCGGCTGCCACTGTTATAACACTACTATATCTAAGTGTCTACACTCTACAATATGGTGACACTTTATACTTCATTGTCAACCTGTCTGTCTGTGTTAATTAACGCCCTCATACAATGACATTCTTTGCGCCAAATATGAAATTGTATTCAGAATATAATAACGCTGTGTACCCACTATTTACCCACACGAAGTCAAGTCAAGAGAGGTCAAAAAACGCTCACATAAATTCCAGTACCTTAGCGTTTTTTTTTTCATTAATACACGTTAAATGTTAATGTTATCAGATCTGATAGATTAGTAACATATCTTATAAAGTGCCTCATTAATTTACCCTTCCAAAACGTGCTGCAAATATTTAAACGCCTCCGCGTCTCTGTATATCTGTGCTTTGCACGATCAAAGAAGTGGAACTAGATGCATAAATAATCATTATCTTTACCTAATCAAAGATTATATATACTAATAGAAGATGCTATATTTACATGACTAATTGACCTAACATCTGTTTGCTTTTAATAATTCGGATTTTATTATGGAATAAGTGCTTGAAGATGTATTATAACTAGGCATCTATTACTTAAGTAAGTATTTTTTTCGTAACTTATTTAAGTCCAGCTAGCAATAAAATTGTTATTAATAATAATTAAACCTGCTTCACTATTGCATCCCAACAACTAATCGTACAACCGCTTGCGTTATGACTACCACCAATTGCTCATAAAAAGCAAGAACTTATGATACTTTTCAGTCGAATAAGTCATTTGATATTTTATGACAGACGTATGAGTATGACTTGCCTAATATGATTGAATGACCACCGTACGACTATTTAGCCATAAAAATTACGTGAAATTCGCGTTTTGCGAACGTTTTTGTGCCTAGACTAGTGGACCTGGCGCGAATTTGTTCGCGCACATCTATATACCCCTACCTATCCTTTTTTCTTGCATAAACCTTCCTCTTGAATCCGTTGCGTAGTTTAAAAGATCTAATCGTACATATGGGGACAGAAGGCGGGAAACGACTTTGTTTTATACTAGGTATAGCTTGCATACCATTCATTTTTAACAAATCTTTGGTACTTACAATACTTATACGACAAATTTTTGATAGTGGGATGTCCCTCGTAAAATTAGTCGATGTAACTCGTAAAATAAACCTTTTTTATACCACTAAGGTGGTGGCTTACGGTCTGCCTGATGGAAAGCAGTCACCGCAGCCTATGGACGTTTACAATACCAGGGGCATCACCTAAAATTTCGTTCTCCCTAATAAAGGCAATAAATATAAAAGATGAATTCAAGGTTTGCCATGGTACAAAATTCATGCAATATTTTATGATACCAAAACGCTTTTGATGATACGCTAAATCGCGTTTTATGTTGTTGCGCCACGCAATCGTTATATTCGTTCGACAAATAATTTTGAATAGGTATCAACACGGCTAGCATAAGTATGCCCGCGACATAGCTCGCGCCGCGACTGAGCCTGTGTTTTCTTCTCTTAATACAAAGATGAAAGAGATAGCAGTATCTATGTAGCTTGTCAAGCACACTTGTGGGGTGCAAATTTTTTTTATATGCTTCTTTTTCATGATCTCAATATGTAATAGTGGCATTTGATAGTCTCTATCTGACCCCTATGGGATACGCCCGTGAGTGTATACCTACCTATAACAAACAACAGTAGTGAATCCAAATAAAAAAATAAATTCCTCGTAATTATGTGCCTATCTAAATTATTATCATGACCCATGTTTCACGTGTTAAACGACATAAATCTAGGCTATTAATAAGTATAAGCGATTCTGGCCTTATTTAGATTAGATAGATGTAAATTATCACATGCATTAGACCAGAAAAGCAGGTGTCGAAATCGCCCTAAGCGGCAAATGTGTTTTCCAATTTGGTAACAATATTTACGACAGTCCATGTATCTATTTAATCTTTGTTATGACTAAAAAGGATACCGAAATAAGTTACGAATGATTTATTTTTAATTTAGAACTGTAGGTGTACAACATACACCATGTGTAACATGATCCAATCTGGTCAGGTTCCCCTGGTAACAGGGTCACGGAGGTCAAATGAATGTCGCTCCACTGTAATTCAAATTACCTGATCTGCCAAAGCCTGAATAATGGTCACGGCAAATCCTGGGCCCTCGTACACGAGAGCACAACTAGTCATTAAGGCTAATATGATTTTTTATTGTTTTTATAGTTCAATAGATATTTATTAACGCATCGCATAACCGGAGTAAAGTGATGACTAGGAAACAACAGTTTATCATTTCACATTTATTTATTTATTTAACAATTTATTGCACACAATATATAGTAAACAGAAATTACAAAAATGAAAGACGACACAACAGGCACTACTTATTTCTAAGAAGAAATCTCTTCCAGCAGGCCTATAGAAGAGAGACACGGTAGAGTATAGGGGATGAGACGTTGAATATTAAGTACTACTTGATAACTGACACTAAGTAATAGAAATGCTTCCATCAGACAATTATTAAAATAAACATAAGTATTAAGTTTAATATTAATAAAAGCACGCCGTCGTCAGTCGAGTCATCGCATCACAGCTCGGATTACATTGCTCGGCTCGCGGGTTTTTACTATGCAAATATCACCTTGAAGCTTTTTTTCCTTTTAAGCATTACGTGTCTACCTACCTGCCTGTTGTATTTTGTTGAATCGATTTCCTTAAACTGTGACGTGCATTCCGTTAATTAAATTTATTGTTAGGGTGGTGAAATCCTCTGAAAACCCAATAAACCGATTTTTCGTCTTTATCACAATATATATTAAATGTTTATTTTTATTTTCGTCATCGTAAGTACATATTTGTTATTGAATAATTCATATTTTTAATTATAATTATAAATAGTCCCAAGTCGGTAAGTAAGCAGAGCTATAATTGATATGGAATGACATTCATTTACGGATGACAACAACAGTAAAATACAACAACAAACAGATTTTCGTATTTTTAACAAAATATACCTAATATTTATTTTTATTTTCGTCATCGTAAGTACGTATTTGTAATGTTAACATCATCATATTGGCGTTAATGTCCCGGTTGTGCTCTCGCATACAAGGGCCCGGGGTCTGCCTTGACCATGATCCAGGATTTGGCAGGTCAGGTAATTACCGTGGAGCGACTGCCCTCTGACTTCCATGACCATGCTATCAGGGGAACCTGACCAGATTGGATCATGGTTACACATCCAATTGAATGTGCAGGTTTCATCACGATGTTTTCCCTCACCGTAAGAGCATCGGTTAGTATTCAACTAATGTTCATAACTCAGAAAATAGTCATTGGTACATGGCCGGAGCGGGATTCTAACCCGGGACCTCTGGCCTACGAGTCGAACACTGTAACCGCTCGGTCACCGACGCTCCCTACATATTTCTAATGTTATAATTATAATAATTAATAATAATTATAAATAATCCTTAGTTCGTAACTAAGCAGTGCAATTAGTATGGAACGACATGCATTGATGCATGGATGACATTCACAACAAAATACGTCACTTAAGTAACAAGAATTCAATGTAGGTTCTGAGCTTCAGTAAAGCTTTCATTGTTTCTGAATCCCACTTTATCGTTGTATTGAAACAAAATGAATATCTGTAAAGACTATTTACACGGTCCGACTACTTCGGATGGTTATACTACCTATACTCTGCGTATCAACTCGAAATATTTTACGATGTTTTTTTTTAACTAAATAAATAATTGTGGACAAATTCACAAAGCACCCTCTTGCTCCAAACTAAGCAAAGCTTGTACTATGGGTCCTAGATGACTGATGTACTATAAAATACATAGGTACTTTTTATACATCGATGTTTTTATTACTTATCTGTAAATTTTTTTTGTTATATGAAAATCAACCAGAATTTTTAATGAAGTACCTACGTTTATAAGAGTTGAGAAAATATTTACTTGTGCAACATATATTCAAAATTTATAAGGCAACAATATTACTTGACGAAAAGGCAGTCGACAAAAACTCCAAGTTCAGTTTCGTGTTATAAAGAAGTGCGTGTTGCATATTTTTAGAACTCAGTTCGTGCACTATCGTGCGCCTAGATTGATTGGTGGTACAAACTGTATACAATACAATTTACCTTCTTTTTACCAGTCTCTTTATAAAATCGGAAGTGAGCGAAAGCGGAACACTAAGAATAGGTATCGTAGTTCCTCGGATATTTGATCGCAGAGTGGAAACATTGGATCGATACTAAATGTAATCCGATTGCAGGCCGTTCCCCTGACACTCCAGGAAGTGACCCTCTTAATGGAAGAGTGAACTGAATAAGCCTTTATTTTCCACTGTGTTCACTGCATTTTTCCCTCTAGCGAGCTATTCAGATTGTACCTTTAGTACTTTGTACTGTATTGTACTTTGTAGGTACAATGGTGATTACTAATCAATTGAAAGTGCTAATAATAATTGTAGGTAAATTAGGTATAGCCGGTAGTAACTATTGAAATCTTGACTTAACAGGGATTGACAAGGATGCGTAAGAATATTATTTTATAAATTCAGGATAACCTCTCGAGTTCAAACAGTTTCATTGCGCTTTTTGGAGTGCGACAGTAGGAGTTATTGCACTCGAGAAAGCGCAGTGAAAAAACTTCGGAATTTCGAATTTTAACAGAATCTTGGGCCGAAGTTCGTATGCGGTCTCAATCACATTCGGTCCATCACTAATAAACGACGTTGATTTCGAAATCTCGTAATAATTAAAAGAACCTACCCATACAATAAGATCTGTTATCGGAATCAGTGCGGACAATGTCGCAGGCGAAAGCTAATTTACCTTAAATAAACACAAAAGATATGCTTGACACCTACAAAAGCAAAAAAGGAACATTACAACACGGACCATTGTTAGCGCGTAAAGTACATTTAGCATATTGGTCGTATTCCTTTTAAAATAACACGTTAAACTGTTTAATAAAACAACATTCCCTTTAAAGCAACTGCTCAATTTGCGAGTATGCGTGTCGGGTCGTTCCCATGGAATAGGATATGTAGGTTCACTGTACATGTATCATAAATTATGCGTACGACTGTACTAATGCCACAAACTGCATACTATGCACTGCCCCAAATTTATTGTTGCTAACTTATTCTGTAGCTATATCTATACATAGGATAAAACAAAGTCGCTTCCCGCCGTATGTCCCTATGTATCTATGTACCATAATGTTAATCGATTTTATCGCTGGGTTAGTTTGATTTGCTTGATGTTACCTAATAGAAGTAAAAACTTTTAACGACATTTTTCAATTTTACAAAATATACACGAATTTGATGCACAAACACTCCTAGACAAATATTTCATTAGAAAATCGATATAACCGCATGATGCAGTATTATCGGATATAATGCAGTAAAGTACTAGCTATATAAATTGATATAATAGATACATATATTTATATATTAATATTGCACCATCCGCCCGCCTCCGCTGACTATTGTAGGTAGGTACATGAAAACAAAGACACCAGCCAGCGATGCATTTTGAGGCGATGACGTAACAAGCTGAATTACTTAGTAGGTATCTATGTTAAAGCTCATTTTAACAATAATTAAATTGTAATGATCCGCAAGTCAACCGTCAATAATTTAGTTACAGAGTAATTGACTACTAAAATCGGCGAAGCGTCAATAAATTAAGTGTTTAATCAAAATAAATTAGGACAGTAGTTCAAAGTATTTGAAACAACAACTTAATCACTACATAATAATATTGTACATACATAAACAAAGCTTCGCGATAAACTCTGAACGGATTTTCACACGGTTTTCACCAATAGACAGAGTGATTAATGAGGAAGGTGTAGTTGTATATAGGTGTGTTTATAATTTGTTAAGGTTACTTACTGCCTGTGCGAAGCCGGGGCGGGTCGCAGGTAAAACATAATTACACTTGTAACTTTTTTGTCACCAAATGCATATTTTTCAATCAAATCAAATCAAGTTATGAGGCTTCAAAGTAATAATAATACGTGAATATCTGTCTCTAGACGAGCATGTTTCATCTTCGGTTGCATCGTCTTAGTTCTCATAAAAAAATATAGGTAAGCGTAGGAGTAGTAAGTTTACTAGAATAGGTAGATTACCAGCCGATATTTCGGACACGTCTCTAAATCTCTCGACAAGTAATTTGTAAATTGGAAACAGACACATCATTTTCGTTTCCCACAGGCCGTGGCTACATCACGGGAAGCGTTCGCGCCTCCACAATTTCACCTGGGATACATTATAATCTCATTCTTGAATCGAATTTGTTCACGCGCGAGAAATCCCGCCTGACGGCGTATCGAGACGTCTCTTTACCAAAGTTTTATCTATGCGGCCTCACCTGAAAGATACATTTTTACGATAAAATACACCGCTCGGAATGGTCTCGTGGTATTTCGTGATACTTAAAGCGAGGCGGCAATGTATGCTATGTCGATCGATGTTATCTCTGAGAAACAAGCCGGGTAAGGCCGTCTAACCGGTGTCGACAAAATAACTTAGTCCAGTCCAGTGTAAAGAGCGCAGCGAACGAACGCGCGTGACGCGTTTTCGTTCTAAGGAATACATTGTTTGTGAATCGATTTCTGTATTACATCAGCTTATACATAAATCGCAGTAAATAGGTAGTACTATTGTGGTAAATGTTAAAAAGAGTTTTCAGTTAATTTGTGGACACCAAAACATAAATAAGGATAAGAAGGTGTTTTTTGTTTTGAGTGCAGCAACAAAGAACCTGGAACTTTTTGAAGTTTAGTGAAAATAGGTGAGTCAAAAAATAATTAGTAATCTTATTTTATTTTGAATTAGTATTTACACCCACCATTATAAAAAAAATTTACTTAAGTTATAAAAATATTTATTGCTCACTTAAATTTTTTTTATGGACCAACTAAGTACTAAATCGTAAAAACTAATCCCGTAGATATACTCGCTTGGTTAAAAGGGCTATAATTCGTCAATACCTCTGGTCTTGAGCCACGCAATCAAACTTAGTAATAAAAAAATAAAATTCAAATTTTTAAGGACCCACAAACGCATGGCTAGGTCTATAATATAAAATAAATTGCCTTATACGAATAAATATCTACGTGTTTCGTATAAGTATATAATTTACATACAAAAGCGAACATCAACACGGTGATTCGTTTTATGTGAGTGCCTACTTACAATACTTACGATGAATTTTAACCAAAAAATGACCACAATGAAAACTAGACTTGGTTTATTTAATTGTAGGCAAGTACTTAAGTATTTCGGAGACTAACGTTCAGTTTCTGAAACGCTTGACAATATTAATCATCGACTAAAATTCTTTCCGTCTCAGTCTACTACTCACCGTAGATAAGGATGGCGAATTTTAATTGATGATTAACAACAGATTAACGTACGAGAAACTGGATCATCGTGAATCATTGCCAAAATAGCAAGCATGATAGGAAAATGGTACAGGAATAAGTTAAATCTATAATTATTATATTTCTAAATATTATGTTATTTTCTCTGTTTCTTTTTATTAAAGTTTAAACAATAATATTCCTATAGTCTAACGGCCTGGAACTTAATGTACTCCATAATTAGGCAGAGTGTAATACGATTTTAATATGTATTAACAAAATAAATATGTTCTGCAATTCTCTTTTTGCTAATAGGTCTCATATGAATTTTTTGACATAGGAATTAACAGTTAATTAATACAGTTATCAGTAAGTAACGTCTTATTTCTGACAATTGTACATAGACTACTCAGATTTCAAACCTTTATATCTATCTGTAAGACTGTGACTGAGTGCTCAATATTGCCTCCACCTCTTTTTAGATCTCCTTTCAGAGGGTCTAAGGTTGGCCATAAGAAATCCCATTGTGGGATAAGCCCGCCTTTGCTTTGTAAAATTATACTTTTATCATTTCTGTACTTATTTATTATGCAATAGAGAGTTTACAAACTGTTTAAAAAAAAAAGATTGTTTTGATTTGACATTTGATCCAGAAGATAACAAAAATGTGCGCGCGCGCACGGCACGATGCGTCCACATACCGTGGGCGATGATTCAAGATTCCTAATACAATAACAACGATCGTAATAAATCAACGCAGAGATCTGGCTCTATGCAACTAATCAAAATAATTAATGTTTATTAAGCTCGTTGACGAAATCATATTAACCAGCATTTATCTAACCTACATAAAGGTGGTTGTGTTACATACATGTTATTGGCGTCGCCAACTTGTAACAGTCCACTGTAGGACTAGCCTCTTACACATTAAGGGCGGCTTGTACCAAATTCTTAAATAAAAAACTTAATACAAAAAAAGTTAAACGGCATTCTTAAACGTGTTTAAGAATTTGGTGCAAGTTGGTCTAAGTTGGTCTTCCACAAAAATATGGACGGTTGTGCTATCTTCATGCTTCGCATTGGAAAAAGCGACTCTCTGGACGAAAAACAGAAATAAAACACTTTTCCTTAATAGGTATGTTCTCCTATTTTTTAAGATTGCATAAATACCTAAATCGACTTTGTTTTAGGTCTGAAGTAGGTTCATTCCTCCACTCGAAATATATAAAAAGTATTGTAAATAATTTTTAAACAACTCAGCAGACGTAAAGTGGTATATCTTCATATGATGACGCTACGTTGGCTACGCTGACCATAAACCGGAAGACAAGCAAGCATTGTTGCTTGTCGGCAGAAATAGATTAGGCAGTGGTACGCTGTCAGGCGGACTCGTCAGGCTGCTCATCACATAGGCACCGTTATTCAATTTTATTCAATTTTTATTTTTAATTCGGAATGTGACGTGACCTCTAAAAATGCGAAATTCCTGCGAATGACGATCAAATTAGGCTATGTTATCAAAGAATTCCATTCAAGTTTATCACCCGGATGTTAGGTACTTACCTATACCGTGAATTCGTGTTCGATTAAAATAGGTAGCAGGTACATTTAATATCACACATTAAAAATGCATTAATCATAACCAGACGTACTTACCTTAAACATGTTCGTTTTGTAACTTAATATAACATTTAATGCCCTTTGTGATCACCGGAAACTGGTTCTTAATTGCGTATAGCCGTAACATCGGTCTTAAAATAAATCGGTTTTTAACTGAAAACATACATACTTAGAATGTGATAGATATTTTAAGAAAAAACTAGCAACAAAAACTCTTTTTTAAACCTTAGTAGAATTTAAACATAAAATGTTGAAATGTAGTAGGTTTATATACGACTAGGTCCCCGGCTAGGTTACCATATCTTTTTGCCACTCTGTACAGCAGAAAACGTACAGGCCGACAGGAAAAAAAACAAATACCTCTATCTCCAAAAATGACACGCCATCTTCGCCTGCTCTCAGCACAGTGCGTCTTGTAGAGACGTGGCTTTTGTTACCCGTGATCCTACTGCGTAGTCTTACGTAATCCTACTGCGTAGTCCTACTGGTGGAACTAATGGCGCAATGTTGTGTGGTTCTGATAAGACTAACGCATCTCGATCTCGCGATCTCGAGATATTTTCCTTTTTTCCAATTTGACCATACCATGCATAACAATGTTTTCTTTGTCCTTCCTGGTGATGACTGAAAGTTCTTTTCTAAAGCAGATAGTGAAAAGCCTATCCGAGATGTTGAGCTGCTGTGTTGGTCCAGTAGGTCAATTACGATTTCTGCCAGGTTTTGCTTTCATGTCTTTGGCATCCTCACGTTGTAAATCGTTGGCTCTCGCATCCGACTTTGTCAATCCATCGCTTCTTGAGTCTCCCGCGGGACCTCCTTCCCTAAATCGTTAGGACACAATTTTCCCACGTACATATCTCTGGGGCTTACGCAACACGTGACCAAACCAGCGCAGGCGTGTCTATCAAACAAAGTTTTAATGACCCAATGCTATTTTATAACGAAGGCACATCGGGGCCAAGTCACACTTAGGTTCACCGAGACAACATCGTAAATGCTACCCTACCTTATTAAAGCTCATTAGAATATTACGTTGGTTATCAAAAGGCTGTTGCCTAACTATTAGTTAGAATTTCATCGACGACTGGTTAACTCGACATCTCTAAGCAGGGAATGCAGTAAGACGTGATATGTCGACCGTTACTCCGATGGTTCCGTGAATATTTTATTTGTCAACGTTTACTGAGAATGTCTACTAATCAGTCGGATGTTTAAGTGGATTATGATGCAGACAATAATGTGTGATGTATACTGTGTGTAGGAATGTTGTAATGAAGGATGTTACAGACTGAATACTTATCTATCTAAGCCAAAGATAATAATTAATTTACGAAAAATCAGGATACTCGTCAACAAAGGTACGCGGTAGAAAACCCGGAACATACCCTTAAAATGTGTGAATTAAAATACTTAATACGTAGTAGTACTAAGAACATAGTAAAAGAATCCTCTCAGATCAGTGACTTGAATCTAACTAGGTAACCAGAAAACAAGAAACAAGAAATCATACATTGATTTTAACTAACCCAGATTTAACTAGGTATGTTTCAGACATGCTATGTTCCCAATTGCTTTCTGTTCCCAATTGTATTCCATATACCTACGTTGTTTTCCAGATTCTTCGTATTGTTTGCTTGCTATAAAGCCTATAAACGAGTATGAAACAACGATCTTTATCCGCTCCTTTTATTTGTCTTTGGCGTGTGACGCAAGATAATACGTGCAAAAATAAATAATGTGAATAAATAAATAACATCTCATATTCATAGCGCTATGAACAATAGGAGTGGGAGAGAATTTATATACGAGAACAAAAAATATGAATAGACCCTGGCATAAGCCTCACTGACCGCGATGATGATGATGATACGAGAAGGCGCTGGAAGCAAAAGCCATCCCTTACACCTGGGGGTCATAAATGCATTGTAGGCTAGTTTCTTGAGGGCTCTGATGCTCTGACCTACCGGGAAATTCATATCACAGACTTCATGCATGACCATGCCTGTTACATTCCCTATTTGCCTATATTGTCGATATTCCACCTATACGCACTCAACGTTTTTCTAACTATTATCTGTTGAGAACGGCAAGGGACTGAAACTTGCTGCCTGCACAGATTTTCCCTGAGCGCTACAACTTTGGTCTCTTTAAGGTCTCTTTAGCGTCATCGTAGACAAATCGAAAAACAAATCTGGTGACCAGTCAACTAATACCTTATCAATATCATGATTTAAATTAATAAGGAAGATTAACAAACCCACATCAAAAAGGTTGTTAAATGTTTACAATAAGGTGTACCTGCCTGTTGAGGTTAGTCCTTACATAGGCATATACTAATTTTAAATGTCGCACAATTTCTTAACTTCCGCAATTTAGTAAATACCTTGACCACTATTATTCAGGTTAGGCAGGTAAACATTGTTATTTACCTTGGTACTGTGGCGACTTGCAGTAAGGCTGTCAATGAAACTAACCTTGTCACAGACGTGATCATAACATAAAAATATTTACCTTACTTATTGGCGAGTATATTTCGATATGGCTTATTATATCTATGTGTAACTAAATGTAGAGCAAAACGCATTTTAATCAAGAAAATACCTATAAAACTACAGAATGTAAATATTACTATTTAACACATACCTACGTTAAGTAGGTAACTGAAATTAACTGAATGGAATAACGATATAGGCAAATCACATAAATTTTAATTAACCAGACGTGTGTGACTGTGCGTCCATAATATTCACTTGTACAAATACCTATTACTTACATAAACAAATGTAGAGAGCTATCTCTACATAAAATAAAAGTAGATAATAGGAACAAAACAAACACCGTACATGTATTAAATACCTATATTTATTGCGCAGAAATTATTTTAGAAAGCACTTTAAGCTCACATCGATCTCACAAGCTCACATATCGTAATATGAGATTGTAGGCACCTAGTCATATATGAAGCACGCTTAGATTACTTTAGATATAAGCTGGTAGAGGAAAGTGAGTGAAATGCAATATGTCGCGAACAACGTTATAGGTAATATCTCAACGTTTTTATATAGGTATTATATATATAATCCGCCATTTCTCGTCGCTTTCACTGATCGCTCTATCACGCACCGACATGCCAATTTGTGAGTTATTTATCTGGACTGTAATAAGTAATACAAGTTGTTACGCCTTACGTAACTATTTCTTGATACGTGCTGATTACAATTTGTGAACTATGCTGTTTGATATGTCTCCTTAAATGGTTAATGAAAATGTAGATATCACCTTTAGGAACGTAATATTTATGTATCTTCTTTTAAACTGGACTAATATCTATCTTTTATTAAGGTACACATAAAATTTTAACATTTATAGTAAAAATATACACTAATACCTACAATACTAACTAAACAAATACAATACTTAAAATAAACTTATGTGATAGATTATCTTCTGCAACGTTCAAAATTATCAGCATGTTTTCGTATGTAGTTCTAGCGATATTGCAAGCGAACAGTATCACATTGTTGCATGTGTTTGTACCTACCAAAAAAAATGTGCGTTATCACTGGACGGAGAGATAGCATGGAAATTCTCACGTCATGTCATAACAAAATTATATACATACAGTGCCATAAACTTATCTGACCCAGTAATGGCGTCGCTGTTGTTGGCATTGATATTGACATTTCAAAATGGCGATACTTAGCTCCAGTTTTGGCCACCGGGTGATCCTTTCTGTGCGTTTTGGCATGTTTCTCGACTACTCACTATTATAACAGCCTAGTAAATGAGTACGGTTGCTATTCAGCTTTAAATATGCTTTTTCATAAAATTTGTATCTGTATAAACGTTAAACCATGATTAACTTCTGCTGTCCAGAATTTTTTTATTTTCATACTTAAAAATAATTACACACACATTCGATCCTCAACAAAAAAGACACAAAGTATATTGATACTATGTAACGTACAAGTATGTACTTAGAAATACCGACTTGGGTATGCAAAATTTATGAAAAAAATCAATTCTTGAAACAGCCACACTCAGCTGTCAGAGAGTATCATAATAGTCAGAATAACGCGGAAAACGGTAAAACCACCTTTTTCTATACTATTCTTACTCTTAGCTTAGTGACTATTATATTAGTCACTACACCTAAGCAGAAAAATCAGCCTATAATTACATCGGCACCTTACCCTCTAAACCGGAACACAACTACACAAGCAACTAATAAAGAAATAACTAGGTTAATGCATACTATTATAATATCAAACATCACAAAAACATCCTCGTTTTTACATTACGTAGCCAAACGTAACTGACAAGTTTGTAAAAGAATACCAAAATATGATGATCAAACAAGCTTAAAAATTGCATGTCCGTCCATGCCCAATCGCTTCAAGATTAATCGTAAGACCTCACAATCAACCGGTGGATTTTGAGGAAGTATCGTCGATAACGTGATAATAATGTTTGCCAAATTATTCTATTGAATTGATATAACACGTACTAATAACTATATCTTTAATATATCTATAAAGGTAAGGTCCTGCACGATTTCCTATTTAATTACTGCCACGATTACCTATTCAATTACTGACTTAGTTGACGTCAGCTTGTCAACGCATAACTTATATTTTGCTAACAAGACTAACAATGTTTATGACATCGATAAAATTAGTCATTCATATTTTAATGGGAGTCCATATTCTAACATCCTAATAACACAAAACGTCTTGTTCCTTTGTCAGACCGAAGCTATCTCGACGATCTGACCTTGCCTTGCCTTAATAAAAGCTAATGACTACCTACCAAAAGTGACATAATGACCAAAAAGGCGTTACATAAAACTGATAATCGTTGTAATACCAATGTATCTGAAACAACTTAAGCGTAGCGACATAGAAATTCGACTAGTTTTTGTGTAATCAAGTGTCGAAAACAGATGTCTGTCGCAATGTTTGTTTAGGAAACGAATTTCACGGTAGTCGCTGGTTACTTTATACCCAACAGATTGAAATGGAAATATGTCTTTTAAAAAGTTTTGTTCTCTATTTAAGTTGGTAAGTAGGTGCTTATGAATAATCAATGATTGTGTATTGATATGACCGCGATTGTAAATCGAGGTTAATAGTGATTCGGTTCCAAATTGATACTTGTACTTGATTTTTTTCAATATTTAGTCAAATTAATAAGCTAAACAGCTCCATTATTCTATTCACGAATGGCACAATCTTCCATTATTGTATTCATTAATAGCCATTAATGATTATTTTTCTGCTCATCTTTTGACACCGCTAGAAAATTGTTATAGGTAGGTACATCGTTTTAAGCAACTTGATTCAAGATTATGAAGCGATAGTAACATTTTGTCTTGATTGTTTCTTAAGATCTTTTATCACTGTTTATATAAAGGTCACCAAAAATTTAAAGTAGCTACTAATGATAATCATGAAATACCTGTAACTTTGTCGAACATGCTTATGTATCCTATAGATAGTTAGACGATAAAGTACTTTAGCACCGCTTTTGTTGCCATAACATAAGATCTACGCAGAAGCACGGCAGAACTCCAAACACAGTGGTCAGGATCGTTTCGCTAGATATTAATATCCTGAACCGACTCAATACGTGGTTACTATACTGGTTAGGTTGGCTGGTCTATTGTTTTCTCGCTAGCAGAGGAAATGTGGCACAATACATCAACAGTGACATTTATTGCCATCGGACACCTAGGAATGGCGAGCGCTGAACTCGTGTGCATCCATCCTACATTTCATTAGTTCCGTGATGCTGAGTTACAGGTTTTGTAACTGTGTTACGATGGTATGCATAGCCACGTTCGTTGTGTTTATTCGTTTTGCCTGACACTTGAATGGGCTCGGTTTCGTTGTTTTATTTAGGGGACTTGTCGGAAGGCTCAAAGGAACAGCTGTTCGTGTGCATTTTGGGGCAACATTATGAATTAAATGCGTTTTTGTTTTGTATGTAAGTAATATATTCAAAAGTTTTGTGCACTCAAGTGCGAGTAAATGTGCGATATGCATTGTTCTTGTTCTTGCTGAGGATTAATTTGGAAGGTGTTCGAATTTGACCTCCGCGAACGCCATTTAACGGTGTCTTTAATGGTGCTGTGGCCGTTATCGTCACTTATTACAACACAAGGTAACCAACTATATTTCAGAATTAAAATTCAGCTCAGTTCAGTAGCATTCAAATTCTTCTCAGTTAGGTACGCCGCTGCCACAAACAAAATTTTCATTACTAAGCTGCTTTATGTTGGAAATTTACACGTCCGTTCGCCGCGAAGATGAAAACTTTGTAATACAAAGAGCCTTGTGAATATTTCATGGTTTTGTTTCATACCATATTTCCACGGAGTCCAAGTATTATTAGTAAACAAAAGCCACTTTTCTATGAATATTCATGAGTGCGTAATGAGACGAAGCCAGAACGGCAGCCGTCGGTGGAGTTTACATTACACTTCGTTTGTATTCCTAAGTACCTACCTACTTGCATACGGATAAATATTCTATCACAACGGTGCATTACCCTTAGCAACATACATCTATAGGTATAGTGATATCTATAGGTACTAATGTACCTAAATCTGAAGAGTTTGTTTCGTTGCTTGACGGCACCTACGAGTGTCGCTATTCTACTCTGCCGGACACCACACGGCCATACCTACGACTCGAGTAGGAAGCTCCATTCTTCTAAATCGTCATACCAAGGGTACTTTATGTCCTGGAAAAGTAACAGGATCCTGCGGGATTGTCGAATATTACCAGAATTTCGGAATGAATTTAGGTGAAAACCGCGGGAGACCGTTTTTAGTACACACAGGTAAACTTAAAACTTGTCTTAAGAATTACCTACAGCAATGACAGCATTTAATACTTATACTAACTTACTATTAGACATTATTTTACAACTTTATGAAATAGTCACTATTTAGGTACCTATAAGAAGATAGAGTATGCACTGGCAGCATGAAAGCTGCTAATTTATCCATAGCCGTAAAACTTTTCCTTCCCTTTAGCGGGAGCTAGTTACATAATTCTGCACAAAGAGACCCATGATTGAGTAACACCGGGGAGGACGTGAGGCTCCGACATAAAAACGAAGTTTCGCTTCCCATCTGTCCTCTTATTACGTGACTCGGACATCAAACTGGGAAAAAGAGGACCAACTCACTTAGAAAACGAATAAAACTCCGCTTTAATAGGGTTTTGCACGTCATAAAAAAGCAAACAAGTTGTAAAACAGAATTAAGTTCTGGGAGCCAATTTGGCTGTAGGCGTAAAACCTGGCGACTTTTCCACGTTCACAGCCACAAAGTCACTTCGCAAGAAGATTAAATTTATATCGTTTTGTGCCTACATACTTACTGACTGTAAAATATTTTACTTCCCGAATAAGTTTCGTTTTCCTATCACGCGGTTTCATTCCCATTCATTTTAAAATAAGCAATAGGTGTGTACATTTAATTTGTGTTTAGGTCTTTAAGATTTTATAAGAGTCTTTCTTTCCTTAGCAGCGGGTGATTGTAAGCAGGGCTAGCTCAATAGAATTTCTTCCCCATGAAAGGCGGGTAAAAAGCCCTGTTCCGGCGGCGTGAAAGCCTAAGCCGGTTGGACGCTTTGAGGGGCTCGCTGCGCGGTGAAAAAGCTCGCCCGCTAGATCCTATTGAAATATATCCGCTTTTTATAAACTGCCAAGGGAAAGACACCTTTAAAGTTACCCGAAAAATATTTTAAGAATGATCTTAGGAAATCTTACCCAACACAATGTTGGATCTTCCAATGACGTCAACGAAAATAGCAACTGTGAATTACTTAAGCATACATATTCGTGTTTGTTCTTCAGATTCTGTTGAGAATATTCCATTCCTAATAAATAGTCAGTGCGCCGGAAAAACCTGATTCTTACTTACAGATACATCGAGTCGACTATTCATATAGAATCTCCTTTCAAATCTTCGCGAAAGAATCCTCTTTTGTAAGAAGTACCTACTATATTTTCTATTCTGTCTCATGATCTGTTACCCGTTATAATAAAAACGGGAAAGAGGAACCATATCAGCAATCATCTAACGTTTAAGAATACCGCAAAGCATTCACCATCGGTTCTTAGTATAGGGTAGTGACCGACCGGCTCTGTGGTCACGTCATGGCTAATCTTAGACTGACATGACGCACCTTGACCTCTCTTACCTGACTCATATCTTGTTGTATCGTATACGCTAATCATTGTCGGCTATACATTGTCGTGAGGTAATTGTTTTGATAACATTACGAGATCTTATGTCAACTTCGTAGTGCGTCTCTAGATTGTAGATCTACTGTTTGTAGTTAGGTCTTAAGTGTCATTATGTTGCCTTAAACTATATAAAATAGGTAAATTGCTATGAGACAATGGTTCACAATGCCTCTGTGTTAACTTTAATAATTTGTTTCATAGCTAAGACAATATCCACGTACAAACATTTCGTGACGAATTTACGTGACAATATACTATTAGTTTGTCATCAGCATAACAAAGTAATTAGAAGTCCCCGTAGACAGGTATGCGATTATTTTTGGTGTTTTGTGTTAAAATTACTCTACTGTAGTATCATCAGCATATCTGATAGGTTTTTATTTTTTCTTTTTAGACACCCACCTACTTTCTTCAAATTACCCGTTACGAAGAGAATAGTCAAGCTTAGAATACGCGAATGATTTAGGTATATACTGCTATTTAAATATTACTTTCCGTCCGCAAAAACAGACGGAGCAAAACTACCGTCTATTTATCTTGCTAAAACTTTCGACCCGCATCAACATTAATACTGAATCGAAATAACGTCAGCTTCAAAGCATATTGTTATCATTGCTGAAAATTCGTCCTTGCCCAAAGAAAGTGGGTCAACAAGCCAGCAAACATGGAGCTTATCAATAAAACAACGTTATCACCCAGCTATCTCCCCTTATTCATTCTTGTGTGCAATTTATGGCATATTGTTTACTTTATCCTTTATTATTTGGCAAGGCTTCTTATAGCTATTACTAGCTTTGACCGCGACGCGACTTCGCCCGCGTAAATTTCTGTTTATGCTATGTTCCCGTGGGAACCAGACTTCAGAATAAGTTACTTTCTTATTGAGTACTGTGTTGTTGACTCTTGAATAATGTAGTGAAGATTATTAGTGCGTAGAAAATAATAATAATCTTCCATTAAGTTTGCACGAGAATGTATTCGAATATTAACCGATGTAATTTAAAAAAAAACTGTTTCGATCAGATAAAATCCACTTTTAACGATCTTACGGTAACTTTACGATGCGCCTGAGTTTCTGCGGCTCACATTTCGATCTAGATAATCATCTGCATTTACTGATTCAGTGAATGTTCAACACCTGTATCAGTACCGACATCCGTTTTGTACACGATGCTTTGTATTCAATTAATGCAATCGCTGGACTGTCGCTGCGACCCCCATACTGATGATGAGACGTGATCTAACAGGCCTTACGTGGTGTTTTCACTTGTAAGTTAGGCTTAAAACAGTACTGTCAATGACTGGTAATGGCCCCAAGAATATAAAGAAGAAAGCTGAGAAATCGTTTTCAATTACACACGCAGTAGGGGGGCTAACGGAAAAAGCCAGACTGTGTTTAGGTAGAATGAGTGAAGTATAGACACACATATTTCATTAAGGTCCCATCTTCACTTGTTCGGAAAGTGATAGTTGCCTATATTAGAAGTGCTCCTGAATGAGGTCGTAAGTTAAGAAATTATTCATTGAATTTATATTCGTTGTATTCCGTTCCCTCTGTTATTCTCTTTTCTGCTATTTATTTATTTCACAGTTTTACAGCATATAAATTATATTTAAAAATGTACAATATGAAATAAAGGCCAAATTCCATAAAGGATTTATAGGCTCTGTAGGAGGCAATTTTTCCTATCAGTATTTTTACAGTTTATTTGTTGTACCTATTGGTTGTATTTGTGGTATGGATCGACATTACCTTGGTACAAAGCTTCTACAATAAAGTTATAAAACATACCTATACTTAATCTGATTCAAACCAAGACTGAAATATACCAAGTTCAGTTTTACACAGAGCTTATACCAAGCACATTCTATTGAATTTTGAATACCTACAGCGTAAAAGAAAATTCTTACAAAATATGCAATCAAATGTTATGTAAAAATATTACTGCGTGGAATAAGTTCGTGAAATACGAGCTCATAAAATACGACATTTGAATACGTAAACAACAGCGAAAGCTCATTTGTTGTGAGAAACATATTTCTTAGACAGCCAATCTTTCGTAGACAGATATCCTTTTGGAATACATTTGGTACGAAGCCAAATTAGGCAAACGATTGAGCATCTATAAGTATAAGTAGAAAATATGCTTATGCTATGTCGATTCTTTGTGTACTTCCAATGGCTTATATTTCGATATTCTTCGTATTCGTTACAAACTTTTGACAAACAGGAAGAAATAAAGTTGAATGTCAAGTCATGTAAGTAAATGATATCGAACATAATGTAATATGGGCCGTAGATAAACCAAAGATAAGGGCACTGATATTTGTACCTGCAATCACGATTAAACACTTATAAAGTATTTTAAGCTTGGAAATATTCAGCAAATAAACGGAACTAGAACACTACTAAATATCGATCGTACAGAAATACCGCAAAAGTAGGTAACTGTAAACGAAGATCGACATTAGTAGGTAGACTCCAGTCCATTACAACTTCGTTGCATGCTAGAAACCAAGATATTTAAAGCGTTTTATCTAAAAATTCGTTTTATGTTTTAGTTTAGAGAGTTTATGCCGTAGGTATAATAGAGGTATTACAATTTTGACTACCTACTAATTCAGTAACTTTTATCTCCCGTTTCTGGGTTAAATCATAATTCGTATGAGTAGTTCAACCAAAACTAATTATTTATAAACAACTTTTATTGAACACATGAGTGGGTACTCGTATCTAGTACTTACCTTTTTATAATCAAACAACTTAACTCAAAAGATAATATATATAATAAATATATTGAGCGCGGTCCGGCTCTGCCTGGCATTGTCGGGCACGGTCCGGTCGTGGTTGGCGTGGGGTGGGTTTTCTGCGGCCATGGGGCGGCCAGTGTGTCACTGTGTGCTTCCTTCCTACTTTCCTACCCCCCCCCCCCCCTTTTTGACGATTGAAAGAGATATTTAATGTCCTAATCAATAAAGAAATTTTGAATTGAATTGAATTGAGATCTTTAGGATCTGTTTGAATCATGGCTATTTTAAAATCGTAATACTTCATAACTGTCTTTGACGACCCTTGATGTGGCTTATGATTTGGAATTAATTAAAGTAGTCCTCTCGTAAAATAGGTTACTATAGGCTAATTGAGTAGGTTGGAAGATCTGCGTAGACACCCTGACTCCATCCCACCTTAGAGCTACCAGGGCCTGTGCCGGCCCGGTAGCCTCAGCGGGAGACTACACTGCGCAAAACCCTTGGCTAGGGTTAATTATTTGCGCAACCAAGAGGACGGGGTCCTGGGAGCCAATTACCTGAAAGATTTTCCAGGACCTATCTAGCAGTCTGTTTGAGACGACTGGCGACTCAGGGGCTGGCGCGTACCTCGGACAGCGCTTGACTTCGGTCATTTAAAGAGGTAACGCCGCTACCATCCTAGAACATTCCCAATTGGCAGCGTTGTGGAATCATCACCTTTTTGTTTTTATTTTAATTTTTTGTAATATATTTTAATTGAGTAGATAACTAGTTTTAATTTTGGAAATGAGAGCTATTTAATCTGAGTGGAGGGCTTGATCGCAGTAACCTTATGCCACGTCGGAGGCTCACGATTCATTCATCGTGAGATGATACCTCACGCGATGAATGAATACGTAAATTATGTTTATTACTACAAAAGTCGTAACTTTATCTGCGTGAAATTGTTATTGGAAAAGCTTTCCAAGAATCCAATCTAATACATCCATGGAACAGCTAAGTGATGAGTCATACAAACAAATAAAATATCACAAGAGTTGACGAATTGACAGCATTAACATTTTATGATTCCATCGTCATAATCATATACGAGTAAACACAAATAATCATTATGATGATGGCCCTAGACTCTAGAGTCTCCAGAATGAGGATGACGTCACGCACGCAGTATACGCAATACTCTTTTTAACATGACCCGATAAACGACCTCCAAAGTGGAAATGCCCACGCATGTCTCAAACGATGACAGTGTATCATCTCAAAAACTTTTACAGTTGCTGTTGCGCAGTGTCGAGGCAACAAATTGATCGTAAAGCGACTACTTGTAATGTTCTTGTAAGTCTAATTGGTAGGTGTACCTACCTAGGCATCACTACAGGTACTAGGACATTTAGGATTATCTGTGCAGTGCTTGCTGTTACAGACATTTATTTAAAATCGTTTAAAACTAATGTCTAAACGAGAAATGTAATGTTTCAAGCAAAAGACAGTGTGATCTATTTTTTTGAGATAATTTCAAATTGGCTGTCGGGCTCATAGGCCACCCCTTATTTCTACTCAATCGAGAAGACACCACAATAAAAAAAATGTTATGTAGCAACAAAGGCGATGTTAAAATACACGAGTACTATCTACTAACAAAACGTTATTACGCAGACAAATTATTTTATCAAAGATTTGTAGGCTAGTTAAATACTTATAACCGTAAAATTACAATTAAAATGAACCACCCGCCGGGAGATACAGACACGAGTCAAAGAAACAGCAATTAAATAAGAGATCTTAATCAACGCAGCGTTGATGAAACAAAGAATTTACTTATTGTTTGTTGTCATCAGATAATTCGTCCAAGTCAAAGGGAACTGTGGGATATTTTTTTTGCAATGAGGATCAGTCACGATTTTTGTTAATGACTTTTCCATTAGCATATGATACCACATGAATGACTGTGAAGAAATGTTATATACCAGGGAAGATAAATGCGTTAGAATACTGTGATTTTGGCATGTCTGATAACGCCACTCGATACCCGGGTAAATCTTACGTAACATGTAATAACGTAACTTTCGAACGGATGGACCAATTTCGGTGGGGATTTTTATTTCTAATTCTACAAAGAACTTTCCAAAAAAATTCATTGACGCCACTGGTGGCTAGGTTCTCGGGCAATGGATTAGCATCGCTATCCAACTAGGCAACGCAGCCAGCTTTTAGGGCACCATTACGGGGGGCAGCTGTGTGAATGACTTTTTAAATTTTTTGTATGTAGTGTATATTTTTACTATAACTGTAAATTTATGTGTACCTTAATAAACCTCTCCAAAGTCAGTTTAAATGGCTTTGTTACATTAAAATGGTTTCAGCAGTTTAGGAAATATCTATTGACATCTAAGGATTAGGACCTAACTAGATTGTTTATTTATACCACTCATACTAGCGCCCGTATCCCGTAGGGACAGGCGGAGACTATCGAGTGCCACAAGCTATGATCCTGCCACACCTCTTTTCATTCTTCCACATATAAGTACTTATACATCTTAATACCAACGTAACATAAACTAAATTAAAATTTAGTTTACTAGGTCTACTAATCTGAAATTGAGTCACACACATTATACATCTTAAACACTAGACGAGTTTGAATCACGAATGCACCAAGGACGCCGTCATGGCACGTTAAGCCAGGCACTTGGCCCGAAAACCGAATCATCATTGGATCAAGCTTACGTCATTATGCTATTAGATGAATCATACTACAACTACTACTATTTCGTATATAGTGGAGTAACTTGTAAAAGTGTGATGGCTGTTTGGATGCACTTTATCCGTTGGCGATAATGGTTGATTTGATAATTTGTTTACTTGAAAAATTTTATGTTTATTTCTATCGATACATCTATATACATAGTATAAAACAAAGTAGCTTCCCGCCGTTTGTATCTATGTACGTTTAGTAATTTTAAACTACGCAACGGATTTTAATGCGATTTGCAGCAATAGATAGAGTGATTCAAGAGGCAGGTTCATAAGCAATAAAAGGGTAGGTAGGGGTAAAGTAAGTGTACGCGAACAAAGTCGCGCCGGGTCCAATAGTTGTATGTAAGAAATACTTATGTATTTCATTATGTATCTACAAATGTATGTATAATTGTATCTACAAATGTATCTAATGTATGTTTTAAAAATTTAAATGATCGTATAAATGCAATTTTTCATTCGATCCAAATTCAATATTTCAGTTTCTTATATTATGAAACGCTAATTTAGCACCCAACTTTGCCGCTCGAAACATAAATCAATGTTCCCAAATCTCTCCGTCGGTTCATTAAAGTTTGTTCGAAAATAATTTTCAAAGTGGCCAGTTACGTTCGAGTTCGACACGAGTACCTGGCAAGTTTTACATAACTTCGGCGTAAACTTTGATGAGAAAGTTTGCAAGTGCTGTACGCGCCTCCGCAATACAAATGAATGGAATCCATGCTATTGTTCTCCCCGCATTACACCTGTTACTTGAGCATTTCAACGGTAACCTCTAATTGTAACGAATCTCACTTTTTGATTAGGCGCCGAAACATCGACGCCCATGATTCGACTACTGGGTCGAAATAAATAAATACAATAATAATAGTGTTATATTGGTAGGAAGACATAAAATCCTGGCTCGTAAACGACAAGAAACTTAAGGACATCGCACCCAAAACACATACTTCCTTGTGGTATATCCGTTAGAGCGTGCTGTATACTTTGGATATTTTTAATCGGTATTCAAACAGGCAAGCGGACCACCTGATGGAAAGTCTTCATCGCTGCTTGTGGATATTAGCAACACCAGTTCAATATCTTCGAAACCACGGGACACTTTTCTCTGGCAGCAAAGAGACAAATACTAATCTCCTCCATTACCAAAGCCATGGTTCCCCATGGAACACTGGAGACCTTACTCACCGGCTCACTATTTTAATAAATAAATAAGCCTTTATTTTCAGAAACAAAGTACATCGTTACAAAAGAAAATAGTTTCGTTTGGCTGAGGTATTCTGTAAGGTGGAAATACTTTCGCCATAGTCGGGCTGCTCCAATTCGAACGGGAAATCCCGCTTTACCCTACCTCCCTCATTGGTGGTTAATGTAAACGACGTTAAAATCCATTGATAGGGATGCTTCTACACGGTGTATGTAGCTGGAGCAAGTAGCTGGCGCTGATTACTTGCGCGAGTAGTGCACATGCACGAGTAATCGCTTATGTCACTCAACTTATTACAATTATTATGTTCATCTGACCAGGAGGGTCAGCGTCGACACTATCGGGGGATGACACAACCCAGGCCAAGAGCCATCACCGTGATGAGGGGCTGACAAGACGTAGATTGATATATGGCGGCATGTTTATTGGCACGGTCTTATTTTAACTTCAGCGGAAACCTTTGTACGTCTCTGACATGATTATCTAAAATATTATTATGTTATCGGGTCAATAATAACAATAGGTATGCTGCAAATATAATCTCGGTTCAACAGGTCTTTAATATTGTTGGCGCCGTTTGCATAATTCAATTCATGATATGCCGTAATTTAAACTTATCAGTAGGTTATTACTTACCTACTTATCTTTTTTTTTTTTTTTTTTTACTTATTAGTGGAGGCCAGAGATCAATAGTAAGATTTTAAAAGAGATTTCATCAAATAGTTCATATTTCATTTGCTTGCTTGATTGTTTGTTTATTACGGCTTAAGAAATTACACGAAATACCTAAGTGGTGGAAGATGGATAGGGAGGCCTTTGCCCTGCAGTGGGACAGAAGTGGCTTAAATAAATAAAACATGAGTGGTATCTTATGTGAAGTGGTCCCTAACTCTCGAATTATTAACAAAGATCTTTTGAAGTATTAACATAAATGTATAACTATTTTTCATTTCTTACAATCAATTAGGATAACCAAAACAAGTGACCGCAAATTAGAGCAAACGGCTATCGAGTCAAATAAGTTGTCGATCTACTAAATTACGCGGCTTTCAATGTCAGTTCGGCCTTAAGCATTCAATTATCTGCGTGAAAAACTGAATTAGTTTCGAAACTCAAAAGTTGCACCGACAAGGCTGTGCAGCAGCTCCAAGCGAAATCTCGATTGACTCGATTCCGACGACGAAATGAATCGATAATGGATGTCTCGTCGACTTGACTAATCTACGCTGTGACTCGTATATTGATAGACAGACCCGATAGTGTCGATCGTGATTAATTAAAATGTAATGTGCAATCGATTGTTTGTGTCACGTGCCATATAAATAATTTACACACCCTGGGCAGTAGATAGCGCATTGCCTAATCTCTGCTTCAATTGCACATTACGCAATTATAGCAAATTGTTACAATCTTAAGATCTTCTGAGTGCCGTTTTATGCATTTTAAACTCATCACGTGATGAATTCGCAGTATATTATTATAATTAAAATCCTTTGTAAAAAGTAACACAATAAAAGTGACTATAACAAATCTTTCTTTGGTGAACTTGAACTAAAATATTTTTGTTAGGCGTGTAAAAGGTAATATTTTGCTTAAAGTTGCTGCCTCTAATTAGGACTCGAGGGATGCCATTTACCAATACATTATCCTTGTAACAGAGCCGGTATTATAAAACCTGTCGGCAACAGTGTCAAAGAGTTACTTGTATTTAAAACTCATTGCAACACTGTGTCGACGGATTCGCAAGGCGGCCTTCCTTTTAAAGAGTTGTTATTTAAACGTCGTATGTAACACCATTCCTTGGGCGATCTTACCCAAGTACCTAACCAAAAAGGCCGACCATTAAGTGCTAGATAATAATAGTGATAATTAGCCTTAAAATTATTATGACACTTTACGAAACAAAGTGCACAGTTTAAATCGGTAATTTAGAGTCAATGACATATTATTATTTTCAGTTGAATTTTGTTCTTGCTCTGAGAGCGCTGTTAAATTGAGCTCATTTTAACTCCTTCACAGAAATTGGTTTTCTATTCGATATATTATGAACTTTCCCGTAGGGATTGATAGAGATCGCATTGTACCATAAGGTTGCTATAAGGTTCTGACAAGCCCTTTCGATTCTGCCACATTAGTTATCCTTTTTATACATGCACGTATCTACGTAAGGGTGGTTTAAGGACTTTAAGTACTCTTGAACGTATTCCAGCAATTTTTCAATTAACATCATAATTGTGCGAGCGGTCAATCCCGCCTGCTTTCCTGCTCTATCTTCTTCACTTCGCCCGGTCTTCGGCATTTTGGCTCTCGCGTCCGATTCGGCGATGTCCATCATAACTTGTTGGGTAGAAAGTAGTATTTTTTCAATTAGGTTCCTATATCTCATAATCATCTTGGCGTTAATGTCCCGGTTAAACTCTCGCGCATCCGCGCATCGAGGGTCCGGGATCTGCCTTGACCATGATCCAGGACTTAGCAGGTGACCTCCGTGACTCTGTTAACAGGGGAACCTGACCAGATTGGATCATGGTTACACACTTAGTCGCCTGAATGTACAGGTTTCATCACGATGTTTTCTCTCACCGTCGTAACAGCATCGGTTAGTATTCAACGACTGTACATTACTCAGAAAAGAGTCATTGGTACATGGCGGCAGTGGGACTCGAACCCGGTACGCATTGCCCACCCATGCATATATTTAGCAATAAAACGGTATTGTTCATCTTTCCAGATCGGTGGCCGCAATGCGGTGAGTAGGAGCCATGCGGTGGTTCAAGCGCGGAGAGCCGCCGCGGCTGATCGCTGTCTCGCCTGAGGAGGAGCCGCGACCGCCACGCACCGCGAGGATAGGTGAGATGAGACCTTTAAATTTTTTTAATATAATAGATAGAGGAATACGAGTAAGCACCTGATGGTAAATGATCACCGCTGCTTATGGACACGAACTAAAACACCAGGAAGCTCGCGAATTCCGTTTTGGCCTTTGAGAAAGGCGTAGGCACGTTTTTAAACGTAAAGCTCAGCGGTAGCTACTCAGTGTATGGGCATGCTTGAGGCTTGTCACCTTAGTTACGCGCACCTGCAGATCTGAATTTTTATTATTTCAAATACTTACTGAACTGTGGCTTTTAATGAATGACTTAAAATGAATTCTGTTACCAATGTGTATGCGTTTGCTTGTGATAACAAACAACTTGTACTATGGTACCAACTCTGAAATCGCGAAAAGAAATTTGCTCCTTCATACCAAATTGAAAACGAACTCTGCCAAATTTGGTATAACAACTAATTATTTTTCGCGATTTCAGAGTTGAATTGATAGTAAAAGTTGTTTGTTATCACGAGTATAAGATTAAAGTCACCCTGTGTATACGATCTCGAAATTCAATTAGGTTTCCACGGGATACGCCATAGCCAATCTTTACGCAGACGAAGTCGCAGTAACATTTAGTATCTACCCAGGTATTATTATAAAAACAATATTAAGTCATCTGTCTTAATTTATCCCTAGTATCGCATGAAAAATCTATGGACACAAATATGTACCTATTTTATTTCTGTTTGTCACGGCCTATATTAACCCAAACTCTCGACACACACATACGCTCCAATCCTAGGCGTTCAGAATTAGTCGCGCCCACTGAACGTTACACTTTACTGCGTATACCACAATCGTGTTGGCGTCAATAAATTGAACTCACAAATGCTGCACTTCCCACGTCTTTTACATTGTGTTTCTCGTAATACAATCGTAAGGTGTTATTTAAGTCACACTTCTAAAAGGGACCGGGTTTTAAAGCTTCCTCATTGCGTGGTATTATACGAAACGATGCAAAGCCATAGCTGGTTAATCGAGTTCTGTCAGATCGGAAGCATTTGAGTTGGTAAATGGATTGGTAGGGCTTTGTCAAACGCTTTCTGTATTTCTGTCGGCGAGCTATGAGCCGGGAGACAACTCAGTTCGCTCGATTTTTTCCAGTTAAGATTTTGAACGCCGAAACGCTTCAGCGCAGCTGAGTCCACAAAAGAGTTCCATAGTTACAAAGTTTAAACATCGATGAAAAGTAGATTTATATCCTTTATTATCTTTAGTGGTACATCCGTATCCGTATATGTACGTGTCTAGTAGACGTGAATGGGTTGGAATTCTGAACAACTTTCGCTTTTATACAATATCCGTCATTAACATTATTTTCCAAGAAGTCAGCAACCTTCACACATCGTATTAAGAGGTGTTCATTGGTTTTCCAATCACATATAGGGATATTTATGAGATGTTATTTAAATAAAGTTTAGGAATAAATACAACGCTACTTGTTTAGGTTTCTACTTTGTGTAAGTATCTATTATAGTGATAATCTTTGCAAATTGTTTTATTCGTTTAATAGAATGCTTTTATAAATCTATGTAGCTATAAAAACAAAATCTGGCTATGGTAGTTTTAAACATATTATAGTATAGCCTGTTTCGTGCACGCATACCTACTTAGAAGATATCTACTGTATTTTCTCACAGATGAAGCTATCTATATCTAACGTAGTCGTATTTAGTTTATTTATGAAAACCTATCATAAATCCACATCATAGTTTTCATTTTCCGGCCGGCATGTCCAGTTTAATAGTTAATACCGATAACGCCTCACAATTTAATAGAAGCAATTTCACATTAGTTTGAAAAGGGTTAACTTATTGATAGGCGTGTACACAAAACAAAATAATTTATGCTGACGGCACCGCAAAGTTATGAGTTACAGACATCAATTTTACTACACACTGATTTTTAGAAATACCTTACACATACACTGTTTTTTTTTGTTACTTAAGAACGTTTATCACTATCGGCAGCACTCTTCAGGTATTGAAGGCGTTCTACCCAGAAATAGGCCACTGTGCGGGTTCCAGTTGTTTGAAACGCACTGTCATTTATGATTAACAGTACCTATCACTAGTAACAAATGAGTAGGTAACTGCATAAACCTTAAAACTTTACAAACAAAAAATTTTTATTTCTTATTGTTGTTGGATTGTACTTGGTGCTTAAACTTCTATTTATCTAATAAATCTGCCATGGAGGAGCGATCTGTCCTAACACAGACAAAAATATTTGTCTACATCAACCCATGTGATCAACCCATATACACGTTATGAATGTTAATTTATGAAAATAAGAACAATTCTTCGTCGGTGCGCACTGAAGCTGGTTTGCACACCTTTCCTCTTTGATAAAGAATATATGAACATTATCCTTATAACTTGCAGTATAACATAAATTTATTCAATGGGTTCTTATTCGTTTCTTTCCTCGTGTGACTTACTTGTGGTTATAAAAATAAGACAGTAAACTTTGTTTATTATAAATTGAGCTTGAACGAAGCACATCAATAAATGACTAGTACAGGGTGTCCAGTGGCAGATTTCAAAGTTTGAACAAACGTAGTTTCTGAACGCAACATGTGAGAGGGGCGCGGGGGGCGTCGTTGAAAGCGCAAGCGCTGCGGATTTTTTAGTAGCCATGGAACAGTGGAGTGGAGAGCACCGCGCTTTTGCTGTCGAGGCGTACATTTCGAGTGGTTTTTCGCTGTCTGAAGCACGCCGTCGATTTAATTATCATTACGGTATTCGTCGATTGCGTGATGGACCATCGATCAACCTCATTCAGTCATGGGTAGCAAAGTTCAGAGCTACAGGATCAACATTAAATAGACCCAGACCAGGACCTATACCAACCGTAGCCACGGACGAAAATGTTGAACGTGTTATGGTTTCTGTCACTGAAAATCCCCGTTTATCACTTCGTGCACGTTCATCGATATTGGGAATTACGAAATCAAGTTTACAGGTTATAATGCGAAAAAAACTCAAGTTCCATCCGTATAAAATTCAAATCGTTCAAGATTTACACGATTCTGACTTTGCATTAAGAAAAACTTACGCGGAGGAGATGTTGTTGAGATTTCGTACTGCTACTCGGATGGGTAACATATTCTTTAGTGACGAAGCCCACTTTCACATCGGAGGATATGTGAATAAGCAAAATTTCCGTTACTGGGATGTCCGCAACCCAAGACAAATGCATCAAGAACCTTTACATAAACCTAAAGTTACAGTCTGGTGGGCAATGTCTGCATCTGCCATCATAGGGCCTTATTTCTTTGAAAACCAACGTGGCCAAACTGTAACTGTGAATTCGGAGAGATATACCGAGATGATAAATGACTTTTTTAGACTGGAACTACAGAATAGTCCATACTTCAACCGAAACACGTGGTTCCAGCAGGACGGGGCCACAGCTCATACTGCTAATGTGTCTATGAATGCAGTGCGGCAGTTATTTCAAGAAAAAAACATATCCCGAAACGGCACCATACCGTGGCCACCTAGGTCACCAGATTTAAGCCCATGTGACTTTTTCTTATGGGGATACTTAAAATCCGTTGTTTACAAAACAAATCCGAGCACTGCGACACAACTTAAAGACAATATTCGAGCCGAAATCAGCAGGATCCCCCAGCCTCTCTGTAAACGCGTTTTTGAAAACATGCGTGCTAGACTCGAAGAGTGTGTCAGGCTCGATGGCCGCCATTTGGAGAACGTGGTTTTCAAAAAATGAAATCCGCATTTGTTGTTTTTAAATTACAATAAACATACTTTGTATTAGAGGTGTAGTTTTTTTTTTACAACTTTTCGAACTTTGAAATCTGCCACTGGACACCCTGTACCTTCACACTATGTTACCTACCTTAGTCGATTCTGCGTGTCATAAATTTGTCATTTCCCCATAGTTGTTCAACGATATAAATTCAAGGATATTTAAATTAATGTAAATTACTTCCGCAAATTCAGTTGACTGCGCATATTGACTAATACGGAATTAATTAGTGCATCCGTAAAAGGTTTTTGTCATTCGAACACGTTTGCACATTGAGTAGGAAAGCTAGATGTCGCCTCCAAAGGGAAAGGTGGAATTTCCACTTTCTACTGCACCGCACGCACACCGAATAGACCTCAGTATTGATTTCATTGCACCCATTAAAGGGAAATAACGACTAGTGCTGACATACCTACAGTACCTAACTGTAATTTAACGTTATTTCAGATATGTCGCCAGTGCAGTTCCCTCATCGGAAGAGCAGCAGCAGCTCAGTGGAGACGAATTTCTATAACCTGAACGATCAAATCATAATAGTGGAGAAATCTCCTCGCCCGAGTCTCCGCGAAGGGGATACTCCCAAAGGCCGCCGGATCACGGTGCATAATGCACCATTGCAGCCAGAGAGCTACAGCGCCAGGAAACTCCGTGGGGGCTCTTTAGAAAAAGAATACACTGTCTACCGAGAAAAACGTAATCCGTTGCTCGATAAAGTCAAGAACACAAAGCTGACGTGTTTCAAATCAATCGGTCCATTGAGACACGGCGAAGACGCCGCATCAACTTCGGGAAGCGACTGCAGCGGTTTCGGCCACGTGGAAGAAGTCACGCACTGCCGATTCGCCGCTAACTATCCCGAAACACATAATGAATTCGAAAACCACAACCCATGGGTGAAAATGTCCAATTACGAAGACGACGTATTCTTTACCAAAAATGTCACTAGTCCCGTTGATTATAACTGGAGAGAAGGTAAAGGTTTCACAAGTAGAGGTACTAGATGCTACAGTTCTGGCTCTGAATGTGATCGGTATCATGCGTTCAACAAAACCCCTTCGAAGCTTTCAAAATCTAGCGACCAGATATTTAACGATGATTATGAACCATACGATGATACGCCTATTGCAATTAAATCTTTAAAAAAGACTGATAAATATAAGAGTCCAAAAGATACAATCGGTCCTAGTTCCTGTTTGTCAGCCAAGTTAAAGGCTATGTCAGACCGGTATTTAAAATCTTCGAACCGATTTATATCAAGGCTTTATAAACCTAATGGAGAAAACGATATAGACCCTAATGTCCACAGCAACGACAACAGTTCTAAACCACCCAGTGCTGTTAGTAAAAGTCGCAAGAAAAAAGGTGGTGTCAAAGCAAAATTACGAAGCTTTTCGTATGGTGCTTTGCCAGGATTAGAGGAGTTCCATAAAACTCCTACTTCTGTATTTCATGACGATGTTTATCACGTATCGTGTGACGACGAGAACGTGTTAATACAAGACTGTGAAGATGCAGATTCAGGAATCCTAGTCAACGAGTCTGCAGCTTCTTCCATATTCGATAGTGATAGAATATCATCTCGTTGCGAAAGCTCTGCCTCGCATGTAAATCCATTGGTCCCTAGTCATAGCAGAAGTGTTTCTGGAGACCAGAGTTACGCAAAATCTAGAGCATCTGGTAGAAAAAGTAGAGAGAGGATTAACTGCCCCAAAGCCAGTGCTCGAAATTCAAGAGCCTTATCTCTAGATCGTAAAGAAATACTTAGGCGTATGCCAAAGGATAACATCGAATATGAAGAACCTCAGTACTTACAATTAACTGAGAAACAAAAGATGCGACAAAGAGACGCTAGACTGGGTGATTCAGGCATTCCACCAATCCCGCCAAGTAGAAGACCATCGAGACCAGACAGGGTACCAACAGAATTTAAAGTTGTGAAAATTTTAAAAAGACGCACTTGTGAAGAACTAGGAATATTTATAGCGAAGACTAAACTATCCGACGAAGGTCACATTGGGTATTTAGTAGCCCATGTGGTCCCGGGAGGACTAGCAGAAAAGTAAGTAATACCTTTGCATTAGCGTATTTAAATCCTATTGTGTTGGGTACACAATAACTACAAATAATTATCTTTCATTTACAGGGAAGGCACCTTGCGTATAGGCGATGAGCTATTAAATGTGAATGGCCGAAGACTCCGTGACCTCACAATGTCCGAAGCAAAAGAAGCTCTGCGATCAGGTACATCGGAAATCGACATTGTGATTTGCAGGCAACGCGAAAATAATACACCAGATGTAAAACCAAGAGAGCCACCTCGGAGGGGCGCGTTAATGATGCGCGAGAGCTCAGTGGACTACGAAAATGCATTAATATTAGGAAAGGAAAAGCGTGCTGATAAATATGACGTCAGAGCCGACCGGCGGCGTTCACACGACGAGTCGGCGACTAATCACCGCGCGCTATCAGCGGCGGACGAGCCGGCCGACAGCGCGGCGGGCTCGCACACACACTTCCTCAAGGGACAGAACGCGAGCTACAGCAGTATGAACAACAAGCTGTTGCGGCGGCAGGTCGTGAGTTACGGCGGCGCGCATAAGGAAGCTCTAGCACTCAGTTGTGCCGCGGAGATAGTGGATTTGGACCAGCCAGACGGTGCGCCGCCACGGACAGTGACGGTGACAAATTGTGACAGTGAGACGCAGACACCGAATGCGGCCAACTTCTGTACGCTGCCAAGACGGCCGCGCGCGCCAACGCACACCTTCCACACGATCACCTTCGAGAAGGGCCACGGCAAGAAACCCCTCGGCTTCACCATCGTGGGCGGCCGCGACTCGCCTCGCGGTCCACTTGGCATCTTCATCAAGAGCATCCTCCCACAAGGGCAGGCGGTAGAAGACGGCAGACTTAAAGCCGGTGAGTAATAAATATTTTACATAATAACAATAACAAAGTTTAGTTTGCGCGCTCTCCTACTTTGATTGTAGGTATAGTGTATCCAGTGTATCGTGCAATTTGATAAGAATGGAAGTCACAATGGGCTCGTTCGCAGAAGCGTAATGTCTCGCTCAACGGGCTAGGTATTGTTATTAGAGTAGTCATCATCACACATTCACGTGTCAAGATAGGTATGTTTGCGATCCAGTCAAAATATTTGTACGTCCTTATTTACTCAAACGGCAGTAGCAGGTCGTTATAATATTATTAAACTCCCTGAAATTACATTTACTTAGCCCCAATATTATTGGTAAATATTACCTATACAGAACTGGAGTAAATCTGGTCATGCGTGATTCAATAACCAGCGATATACTATCTTACAGAAGGTGATATGGAGGGATTGTTATTAATCTCGTGCGTTATCTATACCGTTTAACATTCCTACATAACTTTCAAATTATGTTGCCACTTACGATATGATAAAATCGGCTGTGCGTGTGTCAGTTTTTGTTGTTGGTCTTTAAAATTCCGTTTATAAATATGAAGTAATGTACACGTAATTCTCGCATAACTTGTCAAAGTAAATCGAAATATAGGTTGATTTACGTGGAACGGTTCCAACGTTAAAACTCAAATTTTAAAAATAAGATGTCCGTAGCAGACTTATTAAACACACAAAGTTTTATTTGTTTAGCTTTTATACTTTGGATTTTAATAGCACCTAAAATACGTCGATCTCGTAACTGACTGAATAGCTAGAACACTTAAGTCCAAGCAAGCTGAAATTTCATATGCAGGATAGGATTTGCACACAAATGAGAACAAAATTAAGAAATCTGCAACTTTTACCCTCTAACCCCATAAAGCACTGAATCCATCCCAATGTGTTATGGTATAGTTCTAAAGCCAAAAAGAAAATAAGCATAATATTTAAAACGTCCTACTGTTCAGAAATGTTTTGATAAGCATCACAAATTAAAACTTTTTTTTTAACTAAAAAGCGAGGACCTTGCTACTGGTATATTTTTATTACGGAAATTAATGATAAGCATGATGTCACGTTATATTTTACTACGGTAATTAAAGTAGATAGACACGTATGTAATTATATTATTTAATGACCATAATTACTCGTGAACAAGCGTGCTTAGATATTCAAAAACACAAAAAGTCGTCCTTGTTACGACCTGTTAATGATGATTATGATGTGATGGTGATGATTTAATCGAAAATAGAGTAATGTACGCGGCATTATAAACTCGAATGTGTAGTTTGTACATTTGCAAAAACTACCAAATCAAGCACAGTGCCTGCAAATCTAGCTTATTTTTGCTAATTATTCTCGCGCTGTGACATCTTAAATTCGACATTTTCTCTATCCACAATTCTGTACTATAACGTCACTGAAATCGAATTTCAAAATTTTTTTTATACTACGGATTTGGCCAACAAGTGGCCTGCCTGATGGTAAGCAGTGACCGTAGCCTATGAACGTTTGCAATATCAAGCGTTACCGCCACGTCCTGCAGCTGAAATGACGCTGATGGTTGTGAAGGTTCCTCACGTATCCACCTGCCGCATTCCAGGTGACGAGGTGCTCGCAGTGAACGGGCAGGCCTGCCATGAGCTGGCGCACGTGGAGGCGCTCCAACTATTCAAGGCCGTGCGCAGCGGACCCATAGAACTTCGACTCTGCAGGCGGGTTAAGACCACGCAGTGAGTATAAATTATTCTTGCAGTGCACACCACTAATTCCCAGTCAGAAACTCCTATTCATCTAGTATTTTGACTCAGGTTACCTGTCAGTGATGCCATCTGAGAGATTTTTGTATCAGTGGTTGGACCAACCACGTCTTACCTAAGTATGAGAAACAAATAGTTTGTCACTTTGCAACATCATCGTAAAATACCCACAAAATACCCACATAGTGGCTACCTAATGAAAGGGCTTTTTGTAGGTACACAAGGAAGATCTACGTAAACTTTCAATGTAAACTATCATCTTCCTGGCAATAATCTCCCATCGCTCAGTATTTCTCTTCAACAGAGAACGAAACTTTTTCAATATTCTCGTACCTAGCCTACCTGACTAAAAAAGTGCAAATCTGAGAACTAGTCTAAGTGGCGTGTCCTGGGGGAAGCCTATCCAGCAATGGACTGAAATGGGCTATGATGTGATAATTATATTAAACAAAATTCAATGATACTATAACAAACTGACTTCCTCACCGTGTTCATATTAACGATTAATATCTAAGCAATATAAATTTTCCTTTTTTTTTTCAGATCAACCAAAGCAAAATCCTGTACAGATCTTCTGAATGACGACGAGTGAACTACGCTTAAATAATTTTATTCATAAAGTCTTATATTGCATGACAAGTGTTAGTAGTATGCCGTTATAGTTAAATGCATGCTGTTGTATTGTAATGAACTGTTACTGAATATTCATGAATTAATTTGTAGAATACAATTTTGTGTGTCCAATTGACATAAGTAGTTTATTTAAGATGCACAAATTTTATCTGAAATATTTACCGTAAATTGAGTGTATGGACATCAGTATGCAACTATAGGACTACAGAACGTGCGTGTTGCGCAGAATGTAGGTAGAAGTTAATGTAAATTCGTTTAAAAGTATCTATGTAATGTAAGGTAGTTGGAAATTAAG
Source organism: Blastobasis adustella (assembly GCA_907269095.1). Lineage (NCBI taxonomy): Eukaryota > Metazoa > Arthropoda > Insecta > Lepidoptera > Blastobasidae > Blastobasis > Blastobasis adustella. Next base: position 8,242,690 of record OU026123.1, on the reverse strand, counting down.
TTAATAATAATTGTTATGAAATTGCTGTATTACCTATTACATAGTTTTTAGGCATCTGTATAAAACTACCACCAACGAACGAAATTAACTTCGAAAGGGGTAAAATGTAAATGCACTTACTTTTCTCTAGGAAGATCTTAAGGAAAGATCTGAATATCAGTGTTGCCCACTTATAAGTTTTGTTACTCGTATTAACTGGCGTCATAAAAATTACTCTTGACTAATGAAAAAAAATCAGTGACCAACATTACCCCTCAATTTAAAGTAACTCCGGTATATGGTACCACTGCTGTAGTACGCAATACCTTCATCCAGGTATTTCATTGCATGCTGGCTATTCTTTAAGCTTGACATAATCCAACTAAAACGAAAAAAGTAATAAAATATGCGGACGTTTTGAATCACTGACTTAGAGAGTAGCCATCATAGAAGTAGAAAACAATTTTAACATCCTTCATCTATCGTAGTCTCATTAATTTGACATTACGCGATCGCCAGAGAGTGCGCAAGATAAGTCTGCACTTATGTTATGGTGTCGCTGTCATTGTTTTTGTTGGTAGTTGACACGAGTTGTTCTTGTTCGCTGTCTATCAAATTTAGTTCCAGCGCGAAGAGGTGCGGTGTCGATCAAGTTAAACTGCTCCCACGTATGGGGCTGTATCCGCAGCAAACCAGTGGCATAATCGGCTATGAAGACAATGCATCGCCATCGGCTTCAATTTGACAGATTGACGGACATGACGAATGAGTCCGTAGTATTGTCTATGGCTCTCATACGAAAGAGAGAGAAAGAGATAGTGAACCGAAAGAGACGTACCTACACGATCGACAAAAATACCGCCAACTAACTCGCATTGACAGGACTCTAAGGCCTCAGTTCTTTGGGTGATATTCGTGACATCCGCTGGGCTCGGTTGCTTAAAATACGAGTTTCTACAGACGACGGAACCACCGATGAGGGCGATACCGAACTAAGGGCTACCTATATTTTTAAATCGTTCGCCTCGATTCTAACGATTTTCAATTTGATTATCGGCATGAAATATTCAATAATTTTAACTCAAATTGGCAACACCGAAAGAGTACGGTTCAAAAATAGGGAAAATCAGCATCATGCATTAAAATATCTAACTTTTTATGCCAAAAATTGGAATAGAGCACCGTTCAAATAGAGGCGAGCGATTCAAAACTATTGGCCTCAGGTACTTGCTGATAATTACACCATTTTTCTAGGCTTATTTTTGAACCGCTCGCATCCACATGAGCGCTCGCCTTCTAAGGCCTGTATTTCCTATCTCTAGCAACTTACAACGAATGTGAAAGAGACACGTAGCGCACGCGAGCGGTTTAAAAATGGGGCCCCTGGAGCCCTATTCTCACGCGGTGATATTAGACATTTTTTCTAGTCAGAGATCAACATTAAAATCTCCATTAAAACTAAACAAAAATTTAACTATCTACTACAATCATTATAAGTAACGCCGAAGATTTGAGTGACGTTTTGTTATAGATTTGTGTCTAAAGAAAATGTTGAATTTGAGATGTCACAGCGTGACAATAGCCCCCCAGAACGGAAGGGAAGAGCTGTGTTGTCTTGCGCGAACCTGGGATTAAATATCTTTTTTTAAAAAGCTCGCAATATAAATGTTTTCAATTTACTTATCCTATGCTCACCAAGTTTAACTTATTATTTAAAAAAACATTATCAAAGTAATCGAATAATAAGTACAACATTAATTAATGAATTTAAGAAAATGTGCCATGTACATTACTAATACCAGCATTTCGTTCCGAACAACAGACATTGAAAATCAATTCGAGTAATAAATTAAATCTGTACCTGATTGATTAAACTTACGTTTCTGTCATAAAAAAAGCTCAAAATGTAGTAAATACCTAACACAGAGCATCCCAAAGATAACAATTAGGTATTTTTCTTAACAATTTATTTTTATATTTCCTGGTTAAAGTTTCGTAGGCATTTATAATAAGTAGACATATGAGTGATTGTTAACTTTTGAACGGAGTAATTATAAATCTTTGTAAATCATCGCTATCGCGGACTTTAAATAGGAACTTACGCTAAGTTATAAAATAAATTCGTTTAAATTGGAAATTAGTACTTTTCGATGTGCAATAATAAGTAAAACATTAATAACGATTAGAAACTCTTAGTAGAGGAATTCTTTAATCATTTTCATGATACAGAACATGTTATAAAGCAATGATATGTTATTAAACTGTGATAGTTGATTTTCAAAATTAGAAAGCACAAAGTAGCAACAAGGTAGCTATAAATAATTTGCATTGTTAAAGATCGTTGACTAAATAATTCGTAATTCGCTAATCATGTTTCTTTGGAATATTTCTGATTGAATCTAAGTAGACTTAAATTTAAAAGAAACGCACATCAGCATAATTCTCATGTTTTTCTTACACTTTATCTTTTATAGCCGAAATTAATGACATTTAAAGTTATAAATGAGATCTGATCACATTTTAGATTTTAGATCTCGAGTAGATTGCAGATTTTTATAAAATGTAGACAATATTTTAATTATGTAGATAAACAAAATATTTTTAATTTTTATTACCTTGAAGAAAATTGTGGTTATATTTTATTGTATGTATTCTTACATTATACCTACATATCACTGATTTATAAATGATAGTACTGATTAATTTTATCTAAAATAAAATTTATGAAATTAAACTTAGCCATATTTTATTTCCATCATCATCGTCCTAGCGCTTATCCCGGCCTCTTTCCTGATACCGGCAGGTTCAGGCACCTATTTCCCACGTACCCCTGAGGCTTACGCAACACGTGACCAAACCAGCGCAGGCGAGCCACCTCGATCTTGTCTGCGATATCCCTCACGCCATATTTTATTTACCTGCCTATTTTTAATTCAACACAGGAGGAAAGAGCAGTAATAGTAGATAATAAAAGAATAGGTGACAATGGCTGAAGCCGCTTGTATGATGATCATGCAGTACACATACCTGTATCCATTTTCTCTTTCTCCGGATTCTTAAGTGCTGAGAACGAAAGGTGCCGAGTTGGATGAAATATGTTCGTACTTATGACAACACCTTCCACGACTAATGTGGAGGAGGTTTGTAAGTGCAGCAGTAAGTTATTAAAGGCTGATCATGATGATACGAATTTGAGACGACACGATATCCTGTGATCGTTTAAAAAATTTATATGTAAACTAAATGTTGGTCTACACCACATATAAATGGGCTAGCCTAGCTACTAGTACAAAGTAGGAACTTTTCGACGCATAATTCATAAACGCAAAACACAACTCGGAGAGAATAAGCGACATCTGTCAGAATAACGTAACTGCATGTCGTTTTGTACGTTATGTTCATTCTACTATGAATGCAGTACCCAACCACGGTGTGTTGCTAGTAAGTAATCGCGGTACGCAAAATCTCAATAGGTGGCGCTGTTTATACTCTTTGTGCCTGTAGTCTTTAGGGTACAAAAAAACAAATATTGGAGTTTCTAACTAAGGCTCTTATCAATATTCATTCAATTTCTTTTAGAAAAGTGCTTTCAGGTCGTGTAGACACCTACACTAACGAGATTTCAGGTACTTACCTAGGTTATCGTTAACAACGATAGTAGGTATCCTATAACAATGAAATTGGGGTAGATAGATAAGGGCGGGGGGGTACTTAAAGGTAAAATTTGCTTTGGGTGGTAAGTAGTAAAGATGTAAGTAGGTGCTTATAACTCTCTGTGAACAAATACAAAAAGGTGCTCTATTTTTCATATTGGTACCGCTCCAGTATTAAAAGATGCGATCACATAGCTTATATTCGGAGTATTTCAATTCATAATACGGCGATTAGTAAAGTGTAATCGATAATTAATTATCAAGAAGACAGTCTCTTGATGCCAGCTAAATTAAAACCACTTCATAACATCTGATTGAGTTTATGCATAGGACTTATGTAAATTTGATGACAATACAATGTTATGGCACCATCGAGCCGATCTGAGTATTTAGACGGAATGTGGCTATAGGCACTCTTAAACTGTATAGGTACAACATAAATCCTTCTTTTTTATTATTTGTTATTGCCACGGTGGCTCTGAAAACCCGTATTCTACGAAAATTTCAAGTGTCTACTAATTACGGTTTCAAACATGTTGCTCCCTGGCAGACAAACTAACAAACAGCGAAGGCTTAGTAACATGGTTTCTTTTCCTCTTCGGGTACGAATCCCTACAAAGGATGTTTAACCCTTTAACCTTTAACCACACTTAAAATTAGAGCAATAGAAAATTGGTTTACTTAAATAGAAATTTTAATTACATTTATATAAAGGACAACAACAGGGGCGTCGCTCGCTTTGAATTCTTTTGTATGAAAGTCAATATTTTCTATAATTAAATTTAATTATGATAATTATTATGTGGTTTTAAGATTTGCATCATCCGAAACTATGAATGGCAGAATGTCGAAGCTGTCTTAATTATTTATGCGTCTCACAGATCTAGAATATTTTTAAATAAAGACGCGTATTTTGATCCCAATACATTATTTATCTTATTCATGGCTAGGCCAATGATAAAAAGTTACTACATCGGGAAATCGTCGTTGGCGAAGACCCTTACCATGGCCCTTTCTGTGGCGTGTATAGCTCGCGGCTCATGCGTCGCGTACTGTCCACGCCAGATGAGCCGCGTGACAGCGTATACGCCGCGTCAGCGTATTTTAAACTCCTGTGTGGACAGCACGAGTCAAAAATACGACACATGAGCCGCGTCAGCGTATTTTGAGCTCCGGTATGGTCAGTCGCAGTAAGTAGATCACTGCGCCCTCCGTGCTTCGAAGGGCTCGTTACTCCCTCGGCCCCGGTTGTTTTAAATTTATAGCAACACAAACCTCCTCCAAAGTGATGTCTCTATACTAAGTATACCTACGGTTGACAAAGAGTGACATCAGAACAGCTGAACAGATTTAGATGTTACAATCTTCATTTTACTTTTTGTAAGCTATATTATCGCAATAATCATTCTTACGCATTATTACCACTTTTTCTTCGAATCGCTCGGGTGTTAGTTTATTACAACCAATTGAATGTAAGTGCGATGTGAAACTTTCACTCTCCACTGGAACAATGGCCATGGCGAGGCGTCATCAGTAGTCAATTTCATGGTGCAATGTGCGAGGAAACTACGCGATCTCCGCGCTAACGCCCTGCCTTTCTTTTACACTCACTTCTGATAATGACCATAAAATTTATCTACGGCAGACAGGATGAGTGATTCATCATCACGGCCCATAACAGTTCACTACAGGACTAGGGCCTCTCCCATGAAAGGGAAGGTTAGAGTTAGGTTAGAAGGTTAGTGGAGATCGCAGTGTTGTAAATATAACAATGAAAAACGCTGCTGCCCATTTTCCAGACAACAGCGGAGTCTTACATATTTTACCTCGAAATATGTAAGTAAGTTAGTGTAAGGGGTTGGTGCTATTCTACTCTGCCGGACACCACATGGATAGACGAATGAATGATTAATGAAAAATATCTGTAATTGGAAAAGATGGAAGGAAAACCTTGGCGCGTTCAACGATAAAATCGAAATGTTTTTGAAAAGTCAGGTTAAGCGTGGTGTAGTAATGAAAAGGCTAAAAACTGTGGACGAAGCAAAGAAGGTTTACAAACTCAGAAACGTTATTTGCTTCATCCACAGTTTTTAGCATTGCGGGTATCTATGCTACGAGTTTGATAAGTTCCAATTTCTAGGTTATTAATTCTTTACTACTATTTCTCTGAAATGATTTCCCCGCAAACCACACGTGTCGCAATTTCGAGCAAAAAATATGGAAAGTCCTGCCAAAAACGGGACGTATGCCTAGTCACACATATTTTAAAAATGGAGGATTGTGCATTGTGAAGTTATTAACAACATCAGTCTCAAGTGATGTTGATTATGATTATGAATTCTTACATTAGGTACCTACCTACTATAAAACTGTCAATTACTACCTATCGATAAAGCTATAAATTGACATAAACAAGACGCTAATGAGTACTTAAAGTCTATTTAATTACTCTCTTTACTTAAGAGTTATCTCCAAGTGGTTTATGAAACGCTTAGACTAAATTGAGTTAATCCGATACCAACGACTAAATACCGTTATCGAATAAATATATTGCTCAGTCTTTGAATATATTTTATCTTGTAAGCTAATTTACTGCGTCGATACGCTAATTTAATTGTGATCTAAAGTCTAAATATTTCAGGACAGATATATAGTAGGTGCAGGCGACAGTGAATAAGTACTATTCAAGTAGCACGGTATATGAAAACTATACATGACATCGGCCATGTTCTCGAACTTTTTCAGTGAACGGCAAAGGGCCATCCAAAACTTATTTTTCGCAAGTGAAAGGTAGTGGGACAAGGGACAGCCCACCCGCCTAATGTCAAAAGAAATTTAAACTACTATTCGTATTTGTGTAGTGTTTTGTGTATTTACTTTCGGTAGCCATCATATGGTAGATAGATAGATAGTCCACGTCAAGATCAATAGAGCTACATTGTTTTAATCAATAGTTCCTGGTGCCACCTTCGATCAGACCAGTGCATTGATACCATAATATTGCATTGTCATTTGACTTACATGTGTATTATTCTTGCTGCCGATTGTACAATATAAGAGAATAAGTGTACTACCTACCATGTTCATAATAATTTCCTTTGCAGATCGCATTATCCTTGGGTATGTCATGGATCTTCAGGTATCCGCACGAGCCGCTTTGGTTCAATATTTATAATGCTTACGATTAAAGAATGGACACACGTTGCTGCGAGTGTGTTCCCTGATCATTATAATCTGGACGCCTTCAAGAATAGAGTGAATAGGCTATTCCTAGACCAGCATACTCCATCTTCTTCATCGCTATTTACCACGAGGAGAGATGGCGGTCAAATGTCTGGCTAGTCTAATAAATAAAAGGTCGAAAATACGATATTCAACCTACCTCCTAAGCTCAGAGATTAAGGTAACCCTCCACAATTGTAGGCGAGACTATAGTCCAACAGTGGACTGTTATGGGCTACAGATGTGTACAATGAGCTCTTTTGTTAAAATTTTCAAAAAATCAATACTAGCGTGCCCTTGTCACAATGATTCAGCAGAATGTTACGTTACGAGGGAAACTTTAAACATAGTGAATCCCCGAGGATTACGCCGAACTGAAATTGAACTACGCAGCTTAACCCCTGAACAATTAGGTTTTGGACAGGTGCGTATCTCACTTGAGCTTTATGTACTGGCATTAAGGTAGAAATTACAATGACGTAGAGAAAAACATTTAGTCTGCGAAACAAAATATACATGGAAATGCTTTTGTTTCTGTTAGAAGTTCCAAGGACTTCATGGTTTGAAAATGTAGTTATAGAGCATAAGTAAGGAGAGAGGGAAACTAAGACACGCAGAAATAGCATATTTTTGTTAATTTCAGTAATAAGATTACTTATTCATAATTAATAGAGTTAAGTCACTTTAGAAAATATAGTTATTATGGATTTCGATACAAATTAGTAATTTTTTAAACAATAACTAATAATAAAGTGAAAGGTTTGTTTTTCTCTCAACGCGTGTGTGATGGCAAGTAAAGCATAATATAGCAAACTATAATGCGCCTAATGATTTAGTTAGAGGACAGACCACATACGCACATACGCACATACGCCTACCGTAGACCAGACAATAGCTAGCAACGTTTTCTGAGCTTTCAACACTGCTATGCGATCATCACTCGAAGGCCTCCTCCACACTAGCCTCCAGTAATATGGAGGATGCTCAACTTCAACCGTGCACTGTTACGAATTGATGAAAAATTGACTTAGCGACAATATATACCCTACCTACTTAATTTGAAAACTTCTCTTTCGTACCATAAAACTCATAACACAACATTCAGACGCCATCGCTATATAGGTCGCATTCGATAAAACCTGAAAAGCCTTCCCGGCTAAAGGTACTCCCAAGGCAGAGTTTAGCTGGTAGGCGCCTAGGTCACTTGCTAGTCCAGCATAACCAGCCAGCTGGCCTCGCTGGTACACATGAGAGTTCTCTGCCTCCCTCCTTCGTTAGTCCGAAGGGTGCCATTATACCCTTTGCAGTAGACACAAAAACAAAAAGAAATCATACATTCTATGATCGTAGAATTGATAGAGGCCCCAATATCGAAACCTACATCAACTATCCATGTCCCACATAATATGAATAAGAAATATGGAATACAGAGTGCAGCCTTAAGATTCTAGGCCATTTGTAAACAAAATGACATGACCGAAGCCAGATAAATGACAGAGCGTCAACCCGTCCGCAATATTCGGAAGGGTTAGCCTATGAGGCTATGTATCGTTGTGGCAAATGTGGCAAATAGACAGTGGAGGGCTTTAGCCATAAAGCTTGCGGGCCACGGGTCTTATCCGCGGCCTTCTTTCGAGCCAATTTCCTAAAGTGGTCATTTAGAGGGTTAACAATTCGGCTGAGATATATTTAGGTTGATATTCTTAGTGAATTGAACGAATCGGTCGTGTATATTTATATTGTCATTATCATAAACAACAAATTAGAATATGGGGAATTATTTTTTCTATCTACTAGCTGATAAGCAGATTACGTAGATGAGGTTGACGTTTAATTAGGAATATGATGCTTAGTTTTTATTTGTTTTAATGAAAAATTACATGATAGATAATCTTAAATATGAAATTGGAAACTACATAAGCAACCTCAGCTATGACAGTCAGGCTTTGAGCGTTGGAGTCATAAAAGCTAGGTATAGGTAGGTATACTTTTAGTGACTACAACATTTATTTTGAATTCAATTTTAGTTTTGATTGCGAATGTAAGGACATTTTGTCGACAACACGTAAGTTTCATATCATAGGTAGGACATTTAGGTACTTATTGGTATTAAACTCTTGAACCGTCGAGTCCATTAAGCAGCTAATTACTTTCACTGAATTGAAGTATAAAACGAAATTAATGACACGAGAAAGTTGAACTTATTATTAAATATCTCATGTCGATATCGAAGACATCGAGAGCCGCTGAACGTTTTTTGAAAGTACTTACTGTATAACGAATTTAAAGTACCTACCTACTTACATGAACAAGATGTGATTGTGAATCACGTGGTAAGCTTAAGATGTTATACACAATAATTGTATCTCGTAATGTGAACCCGAAAGGGCACAGCAAGCTGTTTAACAGAGTCAAGTCACTACGTAATTTCATTTATCCTGCCCAATCAATAAAATATTCATCATCACAGCCCATAACCCACTGCAGGACTTAGCCCGGCTTGCGCCAAATTCTTAAACACGTTTATGAATGACGTTTTACGTTTTTTGTATGAAGTTTTTTGTTAAAGTATCAGCTTAAATGCGTTAAATAATTTGGCGCAAGCCGCCCATATGGCCTCTCCTACGAAAGGACAGATTATTGCCGTAATGTCCACGCTTGGCCGCAGGTTGGTGATCACATCGCAGTGTTATAAAGAAGACAATGGAAAAAGCTGCAACCCATTTTTCAGCTTACGGATAAAGAAAACTTTAGTCGTCTCGTACGACACCCACGAGTGCAAGGGGTTGGTGCTATTCTACTCTCTCGGACACCACACAGCCATAAAACATTATCTACATTCATAGAAACGTCTTACAATATTAAAAATCGCTATTATTAAGTAGGTATCAGTAGCAACTATGATAATATTTGCCCGAACAATGACCATTGTATCCATTATCTTAAACTCTAATATAAAAATATAGGACGTTTATTCTTCTCCATAAACCTCGCCAAGTTTCACCGCCAAACTGCAAAGAGATTTAAGAAAAAGTTCCCTCCGAGATACAAGCCTATGATTTATGTTACTTTTGTCACAAGAATATCCGAACAATTTTAACACTGTTAGGGCGAGTTGGAACATTGAAATATTGCGCTTGATAATGGAACAGCCGGCGTATTTCTTCCTTCCCACCTGGCTAATTTAAAGTGCACTAAGCACTTGTTAATGGTTTGAAATTAGCAATATAGTATTTTGTAATATACATGTAGAGATCAGATATAAAAATAAGTACTTGGTGGACGTGTTGTCTAGATGCATATTTATATTAATAAAATCGGATAAAAAATGCAGTCAACCTCTTGGTCACTCTGCCCAGTGGTAGTCATCTTGGCGATATATTTGGGTTGATAGAGTACGCCTTACTTACTTTTAATGACACTTCCCCTTTACGTTTTCTTTTTGTTGTTCTCACAACTTTAAAATTCTTATAAAAATGATATATGTAAATATGATTCATTTTCGAATTATGATTGCAAGCTATCAAACAGCCCAGTAACAACCATTCGTCTTAAAAAAAGCAAATCTTCGTCGTGAAAACCTTACGTTAACCTAAACTTCCTGCCGCGTATGACCATTATATGGAATGAATTACCTGCAGCAGCTATGTTCCTGAGCCGATACGATATTGGATCCTTCAAGAAGCGGAACTTAACCTTACTATCAGGGAACTGCTGGCTCGTTTGCCTGCCTTATAAAAAAAGTTTCCTTTAGGTATATCTTACGCTGATTTCTAGGAATATTAATTCGCTGGGAGTAAACAAATTCTACCTTTTTCTTTATCTTTGTCCTGAAAAGAGACAGAACAAGAGCAAAGCTCTTGCTTTTTGTTCGTCTAGTGTAAACCCACCGTTAATGTTGCGCCAAGTCTACAAAATACATCTGCGGTTAATTCTCTGAGCGCAACAAAGTTGGTCCTTGACGAGTCGTTCATGACGCAATTCCACACAATAACAATATCTAAAAGATGTATTATTATCGTAACAAATGGCGACGCAAACAATGCGACCGAAATTTTATTGTACTCGTAAGCAAGTTAAAGGATGCGCTGTTTCGGTTGCGAACAATGAATGAAATCACATTATTAAGGTATGTGCATTCAATTCGTTTTGACAAATTATATCGTAACGTAACGTCGAGATATAATTTGTAATTTTGCTAAAATTAGTCACAATATACAGGTTATGACCGAAATAAAGATGATCTACATTATGCCGAGCTTAGATTTCAGGACACTAGGCTTCAAGGCATCACAGCGCTTAATATAGATAGATAAGATAGAAAGAATATGGTGACTGTCGCCCATAAGGTCTATTATTCATTGATTCATAAGTATTTACTATTAAGCATCATTCAGCACTATCACTATAACGACATATTATAAAACAAATTCCCACGCCGCGTGTGCCTGTCTGTCTGTCTGTTCGCGATAAACTCAAAAATTATTGAACGAATTTTCATGCAGTTTTCACATCATGAGGAAGGTTTAGGTGTATTATTTTGTTAAGGTTAGTTCACCGTTAAGGGTCGCTAGTTTCCAATAAGCTCTTGAACTCTGAATGGTATGATGCACAGATATTTCATAATTATTATGATTTACGCGGCCTAGTTATATGAAGGTTATGTATTTGCAAGCTTCCACAATATTTTAAAGTACTGCCATCTGCCAAATTGTAAATTTAATCAAAGAGAACCTGACGCAGCTATAACTAGACCAATAGTAAGTACCTTTGACAAATAGATTTTGACTCAATATGACTGTGTCATGTTTATGTCACGTTTTACCAATTCGCAGTTTCGTGTTTCCATAGTCGCCCACCATATCGCGTGTGTCGCAAACCCCGGGGCGACAAACAAAGGGTCGATTTGTCGCTGCATTGTCGAGATACAATGGATGCGGGTTGAGTGCTTGCGAGCATTCGATGCTGACTGAGGTAATGTCTGCCATGCGTTGGATGTCAAGCTTTGCTTATCTTTACAGTTGCCCAATACCGGGCGAAATGGAGGAAAATGAGTCGGAAAGCGGACCCTGGCAGAAGCCGGGACTGACCGCTCGGATGATGATGACAGTTCAAAATGTAATATGGCAAAATATCTTAATACATGTCTACATTATAAGCATACTACATAACGTCACGCCCTTTTCCTGTTGGAGCAGGCAGAGACCACAATATTTCACTTGCTGTGGTCCTAACAAGCCTCTAATCGCTTCTTCCACATTAAAAATATCAAATAAATGTTAACCATGTATTTAGAATTATGATGGAACTAAAATATGAGATTGACGATGGAGCGAGCTTATTCAAAATATCTCGTTTGATTTATTAGTTTTATTATAGATATTATAAAGAATCTCAAACGAATTTTGTTAGAGTGCTGCCACACCTGTCGCTATAGCAACGATATGAAGCACAAATCATATTTAATGTCCGTAACATTAATAAAAGGTTTATTAATGGGTTGAATAAATGTCTCACATCCTGGACGGCATCGTATCTTTCCATCACGAGAGACTGCGGTCAAACGTGACTCCATTACGTATAAAAACAACATGGACGGCATCCCGGCAGTATTCCTGTAATTATAGCTAATGAGAAAATCAAATAAAGTCGTTATATCAACAATAATCATACAATATGAATCAACATAACAACAATATTCTGGAACATGATTGATTACCTAGTTAATAGCTAAGTCGAATTGGAATGGCGTCGTAAGTTCAGATAACATGCACTAATCTAAAAGCTTAGTTCTGTGCGTACTTATAAGTAGGTATGCTAATCACTAAAAGCTTCAATTCAATTTCATTAAGCACAAAATAGCAATGTTAATGGAAGCAAAGAATACTAATCCACAGTCGAAATGACTCAATAAATCAGCTAATCTACCTTAAAATAAAGTGATGGTGACATTCAATTTTGTCAATTTAATAGGTAATGTGTGGTGGACGCTGTTCAATACAAACTTTAATTTTTTTATCTACACTCTTATCTTAATGGTCGAGTGTACTCGAAAACAGTCGTTTAAGGTGAACTTTTTTTACGACAATCTATAGAATTTCAAAAAAGTATTTTATGATAGAGCATTTCCTATACTATTTTCGTTACAGCGGTATCATAAAATAACTTTTTAATCGTTACACAAGGGACAACACTTTTATTTGGTAGGGCGCGGTATTGCCTGAATACCGAACTATGCCATTATCTGGATGAAGGGTGAGTTAACTAGTATATATAGTTCATAGCCTGTAGAGTGAACTGGGCTGTATGGTGTACTTTCCCGCTAAATAGAAATATAATATTTTTTCTCATTGATGCTGTTTATGTCTATGAATGTTTATTTTCTTATTTGTAGCTAATGAATAATAATAATAATAATAAAAGTATGAATAGATAAACATGAAAGTACTGAAGTGAATTTCACGCCGCTTAATATCCTCGACGCGGCAACAGACTTCCAGCAAAGTTGATAAAATATTAGGGACGAAATTTTAACATGAAAATATGAGCGTACATAAAATAGTGCAATGCAACTCGGCTACGCCTCGTGTGATAAACAGACACTCATGTTTTAATACCCCCTTTATTATGAGAGTTGCATAAACTACTATTATAACTAAAGACATATTTGTTTATAGTTGCCTATAGAGACACCCTTTTACGCCGACCAAACATAAAAGCAAAGACTATTTTTGCACCGCTAATGTATGTTATCAAAGGAAGTCCGCGGGACAGTGTGGCGGAAATTGTCCCACATTAAGGGGACATTAGCCATCTAATAGGGGGATACCTCGCGTCCGTTCTGATAGGAACGAATACGAGTAGTACATATTACAGAAGTTTCGTAATATCGCTATGCAGTAGTAGGGGACGGGAGGTCATATGAGGCCCAGTTCAAAGTTCCCTTTATGATCATCGTGTACATATAAAGTGCCTGCTTAGACACCGCACTTATTTAGTTTATTATTAGGTTAAGGGTTTAGGTAGGTTTGTGTCACTGCGGCTTCTTTTTTATTTTCGTGTGTACTTATACCTACCTATGCATATATTTAAATACATATGATTAGCGGATTATTACTTCAATAATATATACTTCTTTATAATTAAGTTGCTCAAAATTGCTAAATTTGGAAATATACAACTTAATCATTAAGTTGCATATTTTCAAAATGAGCTATGAGTATATTTTCAAGATAGTTAGGTTAACTCTTAATGTGATATACCTAACCATGTTACCAAACTAGGTGTAACCATGATCCAGTCTGGTCAGGTGTTAACATGGTCACGGAGGTCAGATGGCAGTCGTGCCACTGTTAATACCTGATCTATCATATCCTGTCATGAGTCAAGGCGGATCCCGGGCCCTCGCGCAAAACACAACCGGGTTGTTGATGCAAAGATGATTAATCTTTATGTGGATAAGAAAGTGTATGCATGTGGAATAAGCTAAAAAGGTGTATAAGTGCCACAGCACTCGATAGTCTCTGCCTACCCCTAGGGGATACCTGAGTGTGTATGCATGACCTATGTCGTCTGTCCCAGTTAGTTAAACAAAAAAAATTGGTATATCATAGTCATTATCCATCCATGTCATGTGATACAGCAGTCCAAACAGCTATCACCTTTGCCCTTCACGCCGACCTTGTAGCCCAAAGGCGCGGCAAAAAGTGGGTGACTGGACTACGAAGATGACTGCGCTTTTTACTTAATTACGTAATGCTGGCGAATTTCTGCTGCGAAGCTCGTAATTCTACCATGCGTAGGTTAAACGCTGGGTCAAGTTTTTTGCAGCGTTCCGAATTTAAACAGTAATCGTTGGGGTTTTTCTTCAAAAAACTTTGTAGGCTGATTTATTGCGAAGTTAATTTAAAAACATATGTTGACGTCAATTTACGGATTGTGCTATCGCGTGCGAGAGCCCGGGATCCGGGGAACAGGGGAATGTGCAGGCTTCCTCATGATGTTTCCCTCACCATACAAAGGCATTTGTTAATGTTCCCACTAATGTACATAACTCAGAAAAAGTCATTTTTACGTGACGGAGGCGCTTATGAGGCGGACCCGATATCCGATCACGGACGCTCCACAGAGGCAGACACTAGTAAATAAGCAAAATGTAGATGTTTGTTTCTGAATACGTCTCCGACTACCCCGTTTTCGTATAGGTAATGTCATGAAAGTATACCATACCATCACATCACGCAATTGAGAATCCGGTGCAATACTTACAAAATCTCTTAGAGACTTAAATGTTGTTCGTTTACCAAATCTGAATTCCCCTCTTACTCAAGTGCTAACATAAACATGCTTAGGTAAATAAAGCGTAAAATGAAGAGACGACCTGCTCCCGTTGAGTACCTACTTCCATATCAGCTGTGCTAAAGTGGATTGGATGGGATGGGACCTTTCGAATTCGCGCATCCACGATTATGTTTATTGAACCATTGACCTGATTACAACAGATAATCCGAGTGCGGATCTCCATTTTTATTGGATTCTTGTTTACTCGACCTGTGTGAATATTGATACAATATGAAATACGCATGTAAATAGATCGTGTTTGGTTTGTAAATCGAACGGAACGTTTCCTTGGTCGGTATCTCTATGTGTTAACGTATTTTGGGAGCTGTAAGTACAGTCGTCTGAGTACATCATCATCATCATTATCATATCTGCCGAAAGCGCTCACAGAGAGCAGCCACATCCCTGTTCCGTAAGTCATCACTGGCAACACACGTTGGTTGAAGGCCTTCGTCTTGAGACACTGCGATAATTGGAATGAAAATATATGGCGTAGCTTCCCGAACGCTGCCTCTTCTTTCTCGTAATTGGACATAACTGGCTGAACAATTTGTCCTAGGTAGGTATAGTCGTTAACATTTTGAAGTGGAGCGCCTCCAACTGTCACCGGAGTAGGCACACCATGAACATACATACGCGAGTACATAAAAAGCCGAAACAAGCCGATGTGAATTAGTTACCGCCATTTATTTTACAGTATAACGCTTAAGTACACAATTATAAAAGCCACTCCTATGATTATGAAAAAATTCCACAACAAAACCAACCGAAATACTGGACACAACTGCATTTACAAACGGCGGTCGACTGCCACAGTTTCAAAACACTTGTACAAAGATATTAAGCACTCTGTGAAATAAGAAGGATATTTCAAAACATTACAGTATCATGGCGAGAATTCAAATGAAGCGAGACAAACGAAGTGCAAAAAGTAGGTGACATGTGGTGATAGAGTAAGTAACGCGTACGTATCTATTACACCACATAGCTGGTCAGGCAAGCGACGATTTGTCGAGTGATTCGTGACTTTAACAGCAATCTGAGTTGGCATATCATTAACTGTCGAAGTGGACCTCGAAACACTGTCGTACCTAGCGCTATATAGTTATTATCATAGCTACTTTATACCCACCTGTACTAAAGTAAAAGTAAGATACATACAGACGGCATAATTACTGTTGTATTTAAATTTTATTATCTAAATGCAAAACACTCAAAACCACAGTTAAACATTCAATTGTGAAAGTAATTAAGATGCTTAGAATTGTGTCGCTTGACGAATTATTAGTGCTAATTAAAATAGTGGAGACTAATTGCCTTGATAAGAATATTTTGCTTCATTTATGCCATTACCAAGAATAGGAAACAAATTAAATTTTGGATGTCCACATACGTAAAGCAGGATGTTTACCTACTAACTGACAAGTTCACAGCTACAACTACATCACTGCCAAATTTCATCAAAATCCGTTCAGTAGTTTTTGTGTGAAAAAGTAAGAAACATCCTTACAAACTTTCGCATTTATAATTTTATAATATTAATAAAGTAGGATATTCGTAACTAACAACCGTAGATATCAGAAACGGATTTGGTAAGTTTTTATTAATTATTGTTAAGTAAATATTTATTGCATCTCATAAAATAGCCGGGGCAGTAGAATTAAAAAAAGACAGCTGGAATCTAGTGCAACTAAATGGGAAGTAAGCGACTAAGGCTGCATTTTATCTGATCCTACGCGAAAAAACATACAAAGCCACACGTAACGCAGACTAGCGTTACGCTGACGGGGGCTTTAGCTTGTATTTTTTTCTAATTTCAGATTAAAGAGGTCATAATTTTGTACCTAGGTCACGTCTACCTTTCAAATCCCTTCGCCCAGCTAAGAATGCAAAGCGTGGACAATACACTATTAAAGTACCTATTTGTGCTTTAGGTATCAACTAGTGCTGCCTTCTAAGAACATCATCAATAATGTTTGGCAAACGGGTTGAAAAATAGCAATGTTGAAAATACGCAATAGATAACGCTGTTGGCCCTTATTAATTTCGTTTCTGTTTCGATATATTAGTCGATTACACTTAAGTGGAAGGGGTTGGTGTTCTAAAGCAGTCAAAATTATATTAACAGACCGGCACTAATGCTCATGGTGACGCTACTTTTCTGAGAGCCGATTTTTCAAACCTCCGATAAAATTTATCTGCCCGATAAAGTAATATAATATACTAGGAAATAATAAAACTATAATTCTTCGCTTATATGTAATATAACAAAGATAATGATACGATTTTATTTTAGTCACGTAATAACATAGCACACCGATATGTTTTATCTGAGGATTGAAAATTCAGAGACAACTATTGTTTGGGAATACGGGTTAACACCAGGATTACCACAATACCAGATAATACATAATCTCCTCTACTGGACACTACACGGACAAAATGTAACATACGTAAAATATACGGGCAAAAGTGCTTTATTTTATTACCAAATCCTTTGCATCTTCAGCCACAATAAATAGCCTGCAGGCTATTTCGTGCATCGTTATACAAATTGGATTGGCCCCAAGAACTCACACTTGACCCCGAGGATATTTTTTATTTATTATTTGACAGTTTCTTTAATAAAATACATTCTGCTAAATGAATTCAAATTTAAAAGAATGTGTAGCATCAACATTTTTTATTTAATTCTGTAAGTAGTTTATTGGCTAGTTACATTAAATTAAAGATCACTTGCTCACAAAATCGTTGAAATAAAAATAACTATAAACGATTGTGATCTTCTCTTTATTTTAAACGTTAATCTCATTTATTCAGCATAAAAGAATAATTGGTACATGGTGACACTGGGGTTCAAATCCGGTACCTCTTGCTTACGAGTCGGAACAAATAACCACTAGGCCACCGTTCTCCCTTTCTAACGAAATATGCATGTAAATCCTTTAAAAAAATACTAAGGAATTTGGCACATGCGTGGATTATTGATGTATCACAAAACGATAGTTCCAATACTCCAGTTCTATATCCTGTCTCTTCTAAGTACAGTTCTGTGCTATAATTTATTCCGAGTTGCATCGCAAAGTAACAGCGCGTATCGCACCGGTGTCATCACGGTGTCTCGTAATTCCCCGCCACGCATGCCTGCGGACTGCGCGTACGCATCGCATTGCACCGTGTTTGTTTGAAACGTGGATACAAAGTATCATATCGGTCGCGACGCATTTGGACGCGGATACAACGTTACATATCGGTAGCAAGTAGTCGCAACGCATTCATGCCGGTTTGTTAGTATGAAATTGTTGCATACTCCTGCCTTTTAAGTACACTAATGACAGTTGCATGAAAATTACGTTTTATCACAGAATAAAAATATTTATTATGCTGTGGTTTTATAGTAATAGTCTCATACTTTTTGCTCTTGCTGTGCGTTTGCTATTTTTTTTTGTTTTTATGGTGGCTTTATTTTTATTGCTGGACGTTGCTTTTAATATTGCGGTTTTAGAAGCTGCTTCTTTGTCTTCTTTGATGTTATTTAAATAATTGTATAATTTAATTAATCAAAATATTGAATTTCTCTAGTCACATAATATTATATACTGTAATTTTAAATTTTATATTAAGTAAGTCACATACTGTTGTTTATACTCGGGACTTTCAATAAGTGTATCCTGAGAATTTTATATTAAATAAAAATAATTTAAACTTTGAACTTTGTCGTTATACCTAATTTAAAAGATTCACCGAATGATGGATGGTGCTATGTGATGTGATGTGGTGCTATGTGAGGTAGGCTGTCAGCTTCCATTGTGACCATGCTATCTACCGAGTTGAATGCCCTTTTTAGGGAACCTTTCTAACAGTTTCGAAGTAACACAAACTTAACGGTGACACAAACGTAACATTATTTTTGCTGAGGGTACTAGTCACATTAAAACCTAACACTCGTATAGCTTTTTAGTCAACTTCTGAATAATGATTCTAAGGCGCTGTCCTAATGGGCAACGCTCGAGCGACCATGGTCGTACAACGGACGTCGTCCGACCAATAGGCGCCCTCAAAACCGCCCGTCGCACAACCATTGCAATTCGGCTAGTCCAAACTAGTATGGCCTAAAATCGGCTTTGGCCGACAACATACACTCGTATTTTTTATACATATGTATGTATAATTTGAAGATAAATATATATTTTTTATTTTTTATTTCACAGCTTAACATCAATCACAATCAATTTAAAATACATGCATTATCAAGATGTAGTGCCAATAACAAAACTGCAATTTATAATTTAGGACTTAACGTAGCTCATACACCAAATTACGACAAACAAAATTGATATCAGGTAATGTTCCAACAAAATGACGTACGTTAAACTCAGGAACCTTAGCATTTACCTCTCCTATGTAAGAAGGTTACTCTGATAGGTTAGAGAGGGCCAGCGTTATGCAACGAGAGCGGCCGGGAGCGCAATCGGTCGAAAGGATTTAGCTAGTGTAGTGTACACACTGCAGCTCTTCAAGTGAGCGCAGATGCTGGTGGTGTCATTGCGTTGTACTAGATTGTGCAATAAAACTGAATTACTGGTGTAGGGATGTAGTGTTTAGTAATCTATCTATACAATCACATTTACAATAATTGATACATTAACTTTTTAAAAATAGATTTATTCTCACTCTTTGACAAAGCTTCTATAAAATAAGCTTTTGTAGCGATTAGCGCTAACATAATCTAAAGTCCACAGTGTAGTTTGACATGCATATGTATTTAACCTCCCACTGATAGTGAAATGTCATCACTCCATGGTACTCCACGGTAAGAAAGTTCCACCATAGAAACGTGCATCTTAGTTATTACATTGGGCCTTCCTTACCTACCACAATACACTGATGTTAGAAGTTTACACGGAAAGGTTGATCATTAGATACGAGTACATAGGGCTCTACCCAGCGTTATGCAACGAGAGCGGCCGGCGGCGCAATCGGCGCACGCGCATAGTGCATCGGTCCAAAGGGTAGCTGAGTACATACGGCAGCACATCGACATAGCGAAGTAAATAGCGACAAGCAGCGTTGTTGTGTTCCGGTTTGACAAATAAGATTTGAGGCCTACCAGCTTAGTCCACATTGACAACATGTGCGGTTTTGCATATTTGTTTCATGAAAGCTAAAAGCATAACAGAGAAGGCCCATTTACCTAATCCCCATACATAATACTCTTCATAAAATTAAAATTTATATTCACATAAGGCTTTCTTTGACAATCAGTATAGAACGGAGATCATGGAACACGTAATTTTATCTAATGTGTAGCTTATCATCTTATTTTGAGATGTTACGGGTAACAGTTACCACTTTAAATCATTCTAATGATTTGTCACATACCAAGTAAAATATCAAGGTCAATTAGCGGTTCAATTATTTGCATTAAGGCCGTGTTCAAACCAAACTGACTGTAAGCCGCCGAAAGTGAGCGAACGTTACGCAGTTTATTGTATTTCTATACATATTCACTTTTTCGTTCACATATAACCGACAATACGTTATTACGCTATGCGTAGACGCTGACATTCGGCGGCTGATTAATATAGCACGTCACTACGCTCCGCGGACGCTGCTTGGCTACGTAGCTAAACGTCAGCGTATTGGATCCAGCTCGGCCGGCGGACTCCAGTAAAAAAGTAGTACGTATTAATGACAATAAGGCCGTGTTCAAACCAAACTGACTGTAAGCCGCCGAAAGTGAGCGAACGTTACGCAGTTTATTGTATTTCCATACATATTCACTTTTTCGTTCACATATAACCGACAATACGTTATTACGCTATGCGTAGACGCTGACATTCGGCGGCTGATTAATATAGCACGTCACTACGCTCCGCGGACGCTGATTGGCTACGTAGCTAAACGTCAGCGTATTGGATCCAGCTCGGCCGGCGGACTCCAGTAAAAAAGTAGTACGTATTAATGACAATAATTTGTCAATAGATTTTACAGACATGCGGTAATGTTTTTTGAATTTATCAGGGTAACATCTGTATTCCAAATATAAACGATGAAACTGACCAAGATAACATCTCTTTAAATTTAAAGGATGTACCCAAATTCTCTTATTCCTTTCTTCATCTTCCTCAAGAGCTTCGTGAATGGCCAATATCTTAACGAACATTATTTAGTTAGCACCCCAGTCACCAGTCTAGAAACACGAACTGAGATATACTGCTTAAATTTCGAATCACTTAGCTCTTTTATGTGAAAAATAATCGGACGCTCAGCGTATGCATGCGGTGTGAACGTATACAAGCCGCCTGGTTTGTTCACACCATTGACGTATTGTAAGCTATAAGCGTATTGTCAGCATACTGTGAACGAAAAATGTCGTTTATTTTCACGTTTACACTGGGGCTCATAGTAAGCCTGCTCACATTCGGCGGCTTACAGTCAGTTTGGTTTGAACACGGCCTAATTTGTCAAAAGATTTTACAGACATGCGATAATGTTTTTTGAATATATCAGGGTAACATCTGTATTCCAAATATAAACGATGAAACTGACCAAGATAACATCTCTTTAAATTATAGGATGTACCCAAATTCTCTTATTCCTTTCTTCATCTTCCTCAAGAGCTTCGTGAATGGCCAATATCTTAACGAACATTATTTAGTTAGCACCCCAGTCACCAGTCTAGAAACACGAACTGAGATATACTGCTTAAATTTCGAATCACTTAGCTCTTTTATGTGAAAAATAATCGGACGCTCAGCGTATGCATGCGGTGTGAACGTATACAAGCCGCCTGGTTTGTTCACACCATTGACGTATTGTAAGCTATAAGCGTATTGTCAGCATACTGTGAACGAAAAATGTCGTTTATTTTCACGTTTACACTGGGGCTCATAGTAAGCCTGCTCACATTCGACGGCTTACAGTCAGTTTGGTTTGAACACGGCCTAAGTGGTATAACGATTTCACCCAAAGGTAGCTTGGCTACGGTAGCTTCATGTGCTGACTTGTGTACCTCTCACCGACGGTCAAATGTCACCGCGGCCGTGGTATGGAGTTCCAGCCATGGAAATGGCTACTACAAATAGTTTAGGTAGTGCGAAGTTGGCATTTTAACTAACAGCCTATAACAGACCAAACGAGTCTCGAGAGCCTCCTCCACATTAGTAGAGGGTTTTGCCATAATCTTCACGCAACGTAAAATGAGACGGGGGTTGGAGATCGCAGTGTTGAAAATATTGAAAAGAAGAAAGAGCTGCTGTAAATTTTCTTCTTGTCTACGAAGATCTTAGCCGGTTAGCCTCTCCGAAGTAACTATACAGTAAGTGGAAGTGGATTACTACCTATCTACCTACAGCATCCTACCTATCTACCTATTTATCTACAGCATTTGGGAAGAACTGAGGCCTGTAGCACAGTTTTAACTACCACAGGCTTCAGTATCGACTTGTTGTACGTGTAATCGGTTTTTATTTAATAAAGAGTATTATTATTATTACTATTCTACTCTACCGGATACCTATCACAAGGCAAAGGTAGGCATTTATCGATATATAAACAGAAATGAAGTTCATAACTCCAAGGGACCTCCTTACTAAATTCAAGGTACTTAAATAGGCAACATTTCAAAGCACTCCCGTCGAAGTTACTCAAGTGCGATCGATCTTGGCTTGTATTGTTTATTGTAATTTAGACCGAGAAACCCAATCGCCAAGCCAATGGCGCGTGTCGCCTACACTTCCTCGCATTGTCCCCGAAACACCAAAGTTGCAGCCTTTGTATTTCTCTCCCACAATAAAGTAAAATTGTGTCATGTCATTGATAATTTTCACGACGTGGATGCGGTTCCTACTTTTTTTCACCTCCGACGAAAATAGAGAGGTGTTATAAATTTGACGTGCATATTTGGCTCTGTGTGTTTGTCTGTGGTATCGTATCTCTCGAAAGGATAGACCGATTTGGATTCTTCTTAAACTATTAGAAAATCAGTTTAATCGAGATGGAAGTTTGCTTTGTTCAGTAGTTTAGAAAATATTTGAGTAGGTATATGTAAACTTGTTCGGAGGTATCCGACTTTTTCTGTCAGTTGGGTTATTTCACATGATTGTGACGACCAATCTATTGTCATCGAATAACTTTCCGAATCTTGACATCCATATATAAAATGGTATAGTTTCTTATTTCCCATAATTATTGATATCGATAGACACATAAAGATGTTCAGATACCAACCTAATAACAATAAAACCAACCGTTTAAGAGACATCTCCGAGACTACATCGTTATGCAATGTTATTGGCTTAGATACTGTTCAGTTCTCACTCCAATAACGCTGTTAGATAGCATTACATGACAGCGGTGTCCAGGAATGCGACTCCGGCGCAGGTCTGACCATAAACAGATGCAGTTTATTTTCGGATGTCCCTCCACGATCCGTGCGCTCCACCGCAGCTAACCACAGGAAGATATAATTAATAGCTAAACATTTACAGATCGTTTATAATATTCACTTTCAGCGGAAGCACCGAATTAGAATGAACATAACACACTTTATCTACGCTTTTGTAACATTAGCTGAAATAGACACGAAAACAGGAGATGGGAAACTGTACGGTTAGGTTTCACATGCAGAATATAGTTCGAATGGTTTACAGGTACAATGTAAGGTACGGACCCTGGCAAAGGCCGGGATAAGCGCTAAGACGATGATGACGATGATGATGATAATGATGACAGGTACAATGTAAGAGCATAAGTGCATGACCACCTTAAAAATCACATTCCTTTGCACTACTATGTCGTTGTTAAACGGTTTTTAATAGCATTCATGAACTAAATTTTTATTCATTATATAAAAATACCCAGGAGGTAAAGGACGAGTCCTTTAGGCATAAGGCAAAAAAATAAATAAATAAGGGACAGCTAATGATCCCTTCTTTTAGCAAACTGATTTTGGCAAAAGATTCACCAAATACCGTGAATAGTGCTGTAGCAGCAAAGGAAAATTTTCTTGAAGTGGTAATGCATTTATGCTCGTGTACTGGTAGGTAACCATGTATGAGAAAGAAAATGCGCTGCCTTGTCGGGTCAGACGGCGACCATAAATCGAGCGGACGAGGAAATGACTAGCTCTGAGGAAATTAAAGCATTACACAAACGCGTTTCCATGGCAATTCCATTGGTTTTAGTTTACCGATTTTATGGGGTTGAGCACACTTCGCCCCGGAAGAATAGCGCTCGCCGCATAAAGCCAACCACACGCATAAGGAATAAACATCAACCGAAGCAAAACACCGAACGAACACTAGTCATACAACTGTACAGGGAGTAATAAAAGCTGTTTCTAATTAAAGGAAATAGACAAACTGACAGTATTGTTATAAAATATGAAAATGTTTGTAGCGCTACAAAATATCCAACACACTTGTTCGATGGTAATTTGTACTCAACTGCAGGTGTTGTCTCTCAGTGTATGGTGGTACTTACGAGTTGAAATATCTTTTGTTTTAGTATTAAAATTAAAGTTCTCTGCAGATGTTGTCGAGTGTATGGTGATGAAATTGAAGGTATATGTTTAGGTTCATCTACGCAAGTCGAATATGTGAGATCGACCAAAAATCATATAATATATTGATTATTTACAGTAATTAACTAATTAAAAGTCTCGGTTGTGCTCTCGCACACAAGGGCCCGGGGTCCGAATTGACCATGATCCAGGATGTGGCAGATCAGATAATTACAGTGGAGCGACTGCCATCTGACCAGAGGAACCCAACCAGATTGGATCATGGTTACACATTTAGTTGCCTGAATGTGCAGATTTCATTACGATGTTTTCTCTCACTGTAAGAGCATTGATTAGCATTCGACTAATGTACATAACTCAGAAAAGAGTGATTGGTATATGGCTATTGTAATGGTATATTGGTACATAGCTACAGTGGGATTCGAATCCGGCATCTCTTGCTTACGAGTTGGGTACCATTAACCATTTGGCCACCGACGCTCAGTAATTAATTTACATCCAGTACTTACAGTAAATGGTAGTTTCATCGTTTACATATAACATGTACTTATTGGTTAATATAAAAAGTATGTACTGATGTACAAATACAACCACAACACACAAAGTACACACAAAACTTGATTTGGCCCTGCAATGTTTACCATTTCATTTTGCGTCTTGTTAACTTTCACAACACGTTTGTTCCCTCAAGTATATAAAAATGCAAAGTACACGGAGAGCTAACGTCGAAATGTAAATTTTATATCTTCTTTCTGAATTCGTCCTATTCTGCAGCTATCCGGAAAATATTGAAGGAAAATGAAAAAATAAATGCACCCCTTCCCGTCTGTTATGTAAGGAAAATTTAAGTGAGCGAATGAAGGAGGAAGGATAAAACAAATTAATGTAGAAACCCTTTACTCCACTCCACTTACTTAAGAAAGATAAACAAACCCTTAGTAGACTTAAGATTAGGACAAAATACTACACTAATCTCGAAATCTCTCAATTTTGCTTGGAGTACTGCTGCCACCTCTGGGATGAATCAGTCAAATACCAACTGGCCGCTTTGGATTCGGTGGAAAACCGTGCAAAGAAGTTACTTGGTGACCCGCAGTTGATTGAGGCTAAGCTGCAGAGCCTCGAGCATCGGCGTAGGGTTGCGCGTTTGTCGGTTTTCTACAGGTTGCATTTCGGAGAGTGTGCGAAGCAGTTGCACGATCTCATTCCGCCGGCCCCTTTCCGCCATCAGGAGACGCGGTCCGGGCGAGCGCTTCATCCTTATGTAGTGGATCTTCCAGCTATCCGCACGAGCCGCTTTATAATTTTTTTACCTTTTTTAAACCTTTATAATGCGTACGGCCAAGGAATGGAACGCATTACCCGCGAGTGTGTTCCCTGATCGTTATAATCTAGACGCCCTCAATACCAGAGTGAATAGGCTGTTCCTAGACAGGCATGCTTCATCATCGGCCGCATCGTCACTTACCACCAGGTGAGATGGCGGTCAAATGTCTGAATAGTCCAAATATAAAAAAAAACAGTAGGACTCTTTAATTTTTTTTAATATGCTTGGACATATCACACAGCGTTATCTAGCCCCAAAGTAAGCATAGCTTGTGGTATGGGTGCCAGACAACTGATAATAACTACTCACCAAGACCCGTAATAAAAATTAAAATGCATCATTACTATTTCTGCTCGGCCGGGAATTGAACCCAGGACCTCCTGCGTGGCAGATCGGCATGTTAACCACTGCACCACAGTCACTCAGGTCGTCACTTTGCAACCAACTCTACATCTATGTACAAGTCTATGCAACGGTCCTGAAAATATAATTAGATACCCTGGCGTTCATCATTCATCTAGGCCATGACAGAGTCAAGTGTCCAAACGCGAGCAGGAAGGGATGGTTTATTTCATGGCTGTGCGAAACTATTTTCATTTTAGCAACTCTATTTATATTTCGGCCACGACCCGTCGCATGTCAACGAGGGATGCGCGTGCGCTTTCTTCCGTCCTCGGTTAATTTGGTTGGCGGTTTACGTTACAACATCTGCAGCGTATTCACGAACGCATGGTAACGTAAACAATGCTTGGTTAGCGTTTGGGTGACTCATGTGTGCTTTTTAGTGGGAAAAAGTAACTCCGAAGGTTGGATTCAACCAACGCTTCCGCGAACAGAGTCGTACAATATTTATTGAACGACTCACTTCCAATTAATGTTGTATCTAGGATTCCGTTTTTAGCAACATTGATCCACACTGTAGTTACATACATAGGTACGTGGCATCTGTTGAACCACCGCGTTTATTAACAATAATCCTAGGCGCGAGCAAAGCAGGAAAGCGGACCCTAGCAGTAGCCGGGATTAATGATAATGAGGCGCTATCAGCCGGGCGGATGATAATGAGGCGCTATCCTAATTGGCAACGGTCGTACGACCATGGTCGTGCGGCGGACGGTTTGGAGATCTCCCATTGGTCAGGCGAGCCCATCGCACGACCACGCTCTTGGACCCATGACCGTTGCCAATTAGGATAGCGCCTTACAGTCTTTTGTGTGCGTGTTGAAATGAAAGTTTATAAAGTCCAATATTTATTTATGAAATATTTTTCAAGATTTAATCAAGCCTCATTCGTCATTGTGTACCTACTGAATGATCTACTTATAAGTTAAATACGGTTCAAACCTTTTTACTTCGCCTCGAATCGTGTCGTGAGCTAGGAATGTAGCGAGATCGTGAAATGCCAGCGGACCGACTACGGCTTATTTGTAACCTGGCACTTTTTACACGACTACCCACAAATACACCAATTACCTATATTTTCAATCTGTTTTATTTTATATGGCCTACTCGTCCAGCCCTACTTATACCTGCTTAGTAGGTACCTAATGATTTAAGGTAAACGCAGGATAGGTACTCGTACATTGAGTTTCTCTTTTTCTTTTAAAAACAGCTTGTTTTAGTCATACTAAAGAAGAATTATCATCATCATCTCTGCGTTTATTCCGGCTTACGCCGTTTAAGAATGCCTATCCGGGCTCGTCGGTATCCAGTGTACAAATAAGTATATTCGTTATCGACATTCCCTATGATAAGGTAATTAAACCGTAGATTTGCAACTCACCTGAATTGTGATAAATATTCTAAGAAGGAGTCCAATATGCAATCTCAATGCATGCTATCTCGACAACTTTTATACAGTGTACCTAATGTAGATTTCATATAGGCATTATTAAGTACTCGTAGTGCCTAGGTACTTAATTAAATAGACGTAACATCAGCTATTCACCGTATTTGCACTGCCATTCTCAGTTTTACATTTTCAAATTTTGTAGATTGATTGAGGTGTTAACCGCAATATTTTTTGTTAAATATGTAAATGTAAACCTTTAAGCCCCAATGCTGCTATATATCAATTGATGACTCTTTCTTGAGTTGTCTGACTGACCTGTCAAGAGTCTACTCGTGGCCATGACACATGCAACTGCATCGAAATATCGAGGTAAGAACAATACTAACCGTAATAGTAAACCTGATAACATGTGCGATGAAAGTGTAGTGAATAGGCACAAGTCTTATAACCTATATTAGCTATTAATGAATGCAATACCTACGCATGCAAAGGTGGTTATTTGTCTGACCACCTGCTCTGTGCCATGCCTTGTTGTCTACAGTCTACACCATACCTGGCCCTGAGGCATATTTAGAATATCGGCTCGGATGATGAACCTAGCGTCGTTTTGCATTCTGCGTCTATTTCAGTATCGTCAGTCTACACTGCGCGCTTGGACAGTGGATGCATCGCCTGTTTACTGGTGAGCGAAGCGTACATGGAATACTGCAGGTGGATATGTAAGTTGCAAGTAGGTACTTACGATGTGTAATCGATAGTAGATAGACATAATAGTCCCAAAAGTCAAAGTAAAGATTTTTAAAGAACGTCGTATAAAGTATGTAGGTATTATAGGTCTACCAGCCCTCCAAGGGATTAAGATATACATATATACTTATATTAGATTCTTTTTAAATTTTTATCCTCGACCCCATTCGCACTGAGTCTGATAAAAGTTTCCCAATTTTCTCAAAAACGCTCTCCGCAAACTGCTAAAGAAACTGAAAGACGGACGCACTTTAGCATTTCCAATCATAAGTAGCCACAGACGCAATGCGACGTTTACAAACACGCCTTCATAATGATAAAGGCAGTTTTTGTGATCGCAAATGGTTCAGGCAAACAGCATTCAGTATCATTATTTCGTGACTGGTCGCTCGCAACGTATTATCTTGGTGGAGTAACCAGCGCTAATGAAATCGATGTCATTAGTCTGCCTGCCTAGCGAATAGCTTAGATCCATCAGCGTTCTTATGTAATAACATACACCTGCATACGAGTATGTAAGTAGGTATAGGTAAGTAGTCGTACGAGAATGGACAACTGAACACGTCCATTTGAGCTTATTTGAGCAATAAATAATGATATATCAAAACGATTATTTGTGTAGGATTAAGCATGCATTATGCCTGTAAGTTTATACTTACGAATCGCGTACGCGTCGCGTCCGCATAGTCACCACGTAGCGCCCAAACAGGAATCGCAAATCGCGAAGCCTTCCATATTGACGCGGACGATTATGCGGTGACTAGGCGGGCACGACGCGACGACTACGCGGTGTCTAGACGAGCGCTGCGCGATTGTTTACAAATAAAACAAAAACCTTTACAATTGCATAAACATTTGGGACAAATCGCCCAGAAATCGAGTACGTCTGTATAGGATCTTAGGCGCCGAAATATACGCCCGAATTTACATCACGAAATTATTATTTCGTTTCGTTCCGTTCGCGTGTTTCTTCTACCCCTAACCCTTGGCTTGAAATAATGTGCATTATCCCATTGACTTCTTCCCATTTAATTATTTACGTGGAAATTGCTAGGAACTCTTGAGGAGGGCATAGGGACACAATTTTTTAAATTAATCTTTTATAGAATTCTGACATTTAATGTTTGTGGACAAAGCTAAAAATGGAAGCTTTACTATTAGAAAAAGAAAAATAGTAGCGTGCAATTAGATGATAATGAATATGTTGTAGAAAGGATGCCGCCTATAAGTACCTACTGAAGAAAGTACATCGACGCTCCCCCACGTTCATTATTATTAGGTACCCATTATACTTGCCATACTCTATTTTAATATTTTATATTTTTCTCTACCTATATGCATTTTTTTTTCTACTGATATACCAAACCATGTTGTAGATATTTACCAAACTATTTACTAAAAAATGAAATCTATAAATGAACAAGAATCGCTAAAAACAAATCCTCTCATCTCTCCTAAAATATAAGTGAGCTTTGTTTTGTTAACATTTTAGTCTGAAGGAAACTTATTTCCTCTGCTGAAGTCATTAGTCAATGTATTGCCGTCAGTTCATAAGAAGATTTAGTGAGTACAAAATTAACATACGTAATTGAAACGTTTCTCATTTAACTTCTTTTCGTAAAATATGCTTCTAACTTTGTCATACAAATTCCAATGAAATATTGAAGCTCTGGCTTTCCGAGGGTGCAAAATATTGTACCGTAAAAGAAATTCAAGGAAAATCTTGTACTTTCGTAACGGGGTACCGAGGAAAAGTACGACACAAACGACAAATACCAAATAATACTAAGAATTTTATGTCAAAGCCAAGTCGCGTCGCTCCAGTTTTTCTTCTCAGCCGTCCAAATCCGTCCGCATTTATTTTATTGGACATTTCTGAGTCCGCCCTCATTTCATTATGCAAAATTATGTTAACTAACGCCCTTCGGCAAAATTTATGGTAAATCAGACAACTTTCACATTACAATAACATAGGCAGAACATGGATTCGTTCTGCCTACTTTTTCGGGAATTTCTAAGCTCTCAAAGGCGAAAAACAGAACAAACTTTAAGTTAAATGTAAACCTACCTTCCTCTATCCTGCCTTGTCTTCCTTCCTTTCTTTCGTCTTATGTTTTATTCTTTCATCGTGTGTCTTTATCTCCCTGGCAGTTTCTTCAGAGTAATAGAAATTTAATAACTGAACACTGCTCGTTTACTGCCAGACGGTATGAAATTTATATTAATGTACAAGAAAACCAACCCTCTCTGACCGCAACAGCTGCTTGAACTCTCCGTCTAGCTCGCCGTAGTAGACGTTAATAACGGAGGATCTAAAACTTTATCCTCCAGGGTCCGGCAAGTTTATGGCGTCCAAATGGTGGTGCCTCCTACATACGAAACACTTCCTTCGAATACGAACTACATACCTACAAACATTTGTTAGTATTCTTGCCACGCGACAACGTATACTTAACAAACTATATCTTTAGAAAACTCAGACAGAACTCAGACATCTAGTGCGCTGTCAGATAAATAGTACGTAATTACTAAGCTTACAGTTATTATACTTTATTGATTTGTACAAACAAAATATTTACAAAACCATAACAAATAAACTAAAACTAACACTAAAACTAAACCTTAAAAAATAAAAAAGTCATCCACATCACTGCCCCCCGGAATGGTGCCCAGAAAGCTGGCTACGTTGCCTCGTTGGATAGCAAAACTTATCCTCTGTCCAAGGAACGAGCCAGCTCTCCGGTCACCCGTGGTGTGTATTAGCTTTTTTGCTAAATCTTACAGTCTAAGTTCTTTGATAATTACCTCGAACAGCATTTTCTCTGACTCGAATCGAATGTATAGTACGTAATCGTTCCAGACAATCGTCTGTCCCGATCGTATCTGTGACGGATATTAATATTCGCACGTAGGTACGGACGGCGCGATGGCACTCGTTAATCTGATTAACATTAACAGAACCTGTTGCAAGTACCAGTTACACCTGGTAATTACATCCAGGGCAAACAAATAGAACTCCCTAAAGTGTTGCCAACTTAGCGCTTTCGGTGCTAGATCTAGCATCTTTTATTTATGTTGAAACGGTTTTCACACATTTAGCGCCTCTTCTATGTACATTTAGCTTCCGGTTTTAATAGAAAATTCAGAAATGTAGCACTTTTTCTAAGTTTTGGTAGCGCATTTTCGCTTAGAAGAGTTGGCAGCACTACGCACACGGCTCGCATGCCACTGGATAAACAAGAGCAGTTTTTGAGCAACATTCTTCTGTATCGGCACTTAAGTTATGTGATACTTGTTAGCGATGGAGACTTTTTGCATGATTTACTTTTTAATCTAAAAAGAGTTTTATGGATGCCGTAGACGCTTCGACACGCCTCAAGTAGATCAGCAACAGTTTTTGCTAAAAAATTGTCCATTGCTATTTTAGACATTGAGCAGGCTATTGTTAATTATTATGGTTGAAACCTTTTTTTTCTAAAGTGGCAGCAATTTCGCGCTTCTTATAGTCTCCACTGCATTGGATTCAGCTCATGTAGAGCGAACGCAGTGCCAATATCTGTGAAAATCAATGCAAATTACGATACTGATTATACAATTCAAGAAATCCATTGAAGTGGGCGCGCAGGTTTTCAGAATAGGCCCCAAGAAACGTGATAAAACGGCAAATACACGGCATCATAGGCAACAGAAAAGAGGTTTTGTATTTCCAGCTTCCTGGATCTGCTTTCCTGCTCGTCATTCTCCAGCTGTTCCGAGCGAACGTCTTCAGTCGCCTTCAGTCGCGGCGAGAAGCTGATCTTTCCATTTTCACATACGTTAACGACGTCTTACCGTGTTGACGGCAGACGCTCATATTTATTTTACGGATGCATTAAAATTATTCTCGCAATAAACGTAATATGGTACTTTTATTACTTGCCACTTCAACCACCCTATATCTAACGTGTATGAGATAGAGGCCTAATGTCACCGGACTGGTCCCGCGAATGATTGCAATCTCGAGTAATTCAAGCCAGCTCATATGACGCGATAACCGTGTATAATGTGTCAGCTACATATTTTAACGCAGCGTGTATCCACTAGCATGTCGTAAAGTTATCCTTACGCAAGGATTTGATGACATGACTGTAAAAGTCCTCAGTGACAACGCACTTGAGATTCTGCATTTTTGTTACCTGCAACCTAAATGTATGAATTGTAGATGTTATGGGCGATAGTTGGGGTTGTCTACTCGTTTATTACTGCGTAGCATAAAAAAAAGTAATACCCATCAAAGGTAGAATAATTTACAATAGCGCAAGATTTTTGCAGTATTCAATAATATGAAAGGAAGTCTTCCCCAGACTTTACACTTTATTAGACACTATAGTGGCTTGCCTACTACTCGCGCCAATTTCATTAATCTCACTTCGTGCCCATTCACTCCATTGATGTGGTGACCGTCTGGAATAGCGATGCACTTTACGAACTCTCATAAACATGTGAGGACGGCTGACGCGAGCCAGTCTGGCTGTGGAGCGCCGGAGCAGTCGTTAGGGATGTGCCGAAAGGGTCACCCGTAATGGATGGATCGCTTCAAGTCCGATATATGGTTCGGATCGCTGGCTTTTAAATCGATTTTGGAAATATGGATTAAAAATTTAAAATATTATGTAATAAAAAATCAATTAAATATTTTTATCCTCGGTAGTGACAATCGAGCGGACAGCCCACCTTACGAAAAGCGGTAACTTTCGCTCTTAAGATTCGTCTGTTTCTTGTAACAAAAATGTAGAACCGCAGATGCGTTATCACTGTGAGGACTTAGATGTCCTCTTAGATGTTAGAGGGCCTCGTGCCTGTAATTACGCTGGCTATCTTAGCTTCAAACCGGAACATAACAACGCAAACATTTTATCAATATATCTCAAAAAAACGCCATTTACATCTTTGTCATAAATACATTTTTTTGAAATTAATTATTTTGTTGTAGTGTTTACTATTATATCTAAACAACATTCAAATTAAATGTTTAATCGACTTAAAAATCGATACTTTTTACGCATCACTGGCACTCGCCGTCGTCGAGACAGATCGATGCCGCGCCTTCTGCTCAACGACCGTCTGCGGGATCCTCCTACCTCCCAATTTATTGAGAGGACACCGCCCGAATACTTATGAAAACATGCAACTTCACCCTCTACTTTATGGCGCCAAATTAGCTGCGGTGCTGGAATAAACGGCGGATAGAATAGAAATCAGGTCGTCGTTGTTGTTGGTGCGTGCTTACGATTTTGGGGGCAAGTGCTGTTTAGAATTGGTATTAAGCAATACCTCTGTGGTTAGACCTTAGACTTTTTTTTTGCTCAGGAAAGCGATTCTCGCGCTGTGACATCACAGATTCGACATTTTCTCTAGCCCAAAAACTATATTCAAACGGCACTGAAATTGATCTTCGACAATTTAAGAATGTCAAAGATAGTTGAGAAATTTCAATGTAATTATTAATGGAGAGTTGTGTCTAGAAAAAATGTCGAATTCGAGATGTGACAGCGCGAGAATTAGGCCCCTGGTGTTTGCCAGAAAACGTCTGACGTTCAGGTCTAACGATCTGAACGTTGTCAAAATAAAACACATAAGGCTGTGGCACAGTTTTGTTCTATTGACCGCTTTGTTCTCTACACATCTTGAAACCATCCATAACTATATGTAGAGAACAAAGCTGTCAATAGAACAATACATCTTCTCATACATTTACGCCGATTGAAGGTGGGTGTTACGGGCCTGCCCTTTTTGGAGAAGGTCATTTATTTGATCAGTACCTAATGTCCTCTTTGTGTACCAAATTCTTACTTTTTGCTTCTTTTCTTGTTCTTAGTGATGAAGAAGTCCTAACTCATATTTGATTAGGCTTCAAAATTCAGTGCACGACCAACAACTAAGCCTCCGTCTTCACATAAAATGTAAGATACAAGTTGTTTCCCGCCATTATTGCGACAAACACTGTCGTCGCGGCTCCTTAACGGCCTTATCACAGCGATACAGAGAATATTACCACCGAAATCTTGACACTTATGAGGGCGAGAAAATCCCCCATTCATAACCTCCGTAAGCAAGCATAAGTGAGTGTCTGTAAGTACACATTCAAGTCACCTGCGGGGTAAAAGCGATCGCCAAATGCTGGGATCAGGTGTCGCAGAGTGCTGAACTCCATAAGCCCGGTCATTGATCTTTATTATGTTTACCCTCGGTCGCACCTAACTGCTGCGACAGACGTTAAGCTTAACATATACGCCTTATCGCCCCCCGAGATAACTTAACGTTCCTTGTTTACAAGGCTCCCGGACGAGGTGTATTTTTCTAAACGAGATCGAAAAACTTGCGGATGGCGTGATACATCTTTATGTTGGAGTGAGTTGGGAACTCGCATTTATATTCTCAACCGACGAGCCTGAAATTGAATTTTTTACGGGGGCTTGTTTACAAAGTCAGTGCTAAATTTGTTGGTGATGGTCTATTTGCGTAAACAAGGTAAAATCAATAATAATATTATTCTGTCTGGCTTATATTGAGTCTAATTTGTAAGTGAAAATGCAGAATCAGATATTCAAATACATAGATAGGTGGCCACTAGTATAGGGTCGTCTTATGTCCAACAGTGGACTATTAGGAGCTGTGTAAATAATCATTATTATACAAAAAATAAAACAGTAAAAAAGTGTGTCTGTACATTGAATATATTTACAAAAAAATTAACTAGGGCGATGAAGAAATAGTAATAGAATAAGAATTTTAAAACTATTGTCTGACGGTTTGTACACGTTAATCTCCGAAACTACTGGGCGGATTTTAATGAAACTTTTTTGTGGTGTAGCTATTAAGCCTAGGCAACACACAGGGTATAATTGATTTTGGAAACTGTAACACCTGATGTAGAACCATAATAAACCATAGTGGCTAATTACGTAACCCTGTTGCCAACAATTATCTGATTTCAATAATTGAAATTGCTACTTTTGCGATTACGAATGATCGTTTTAATAGTTTGAGTTTTTGCAATAAAACTTCGTTAGCAACTGAAATCCTGACATGGATGATACAGAATTGCAAGAGTAACAATTTCAATCATTGAAATCGGAGAATTGTTGGCAACAGAGCTACGTAATTAGCCTACAGCTAAACTATAAGAAATATGGAAATTTCTATTAATGGATTTTGATGTGGTTTTCATAGTTTGGTAGTTTGGGGTCCAACTTAAAATCTAGGCTATGTTTCATCTTATACGGTTCGGTAGAACTCCATAGTACTAGCTTTCATACATTAGGGAGGTTATTTAAAATGGTCCTTCGAGAAAAAGATAAACTGCCCTAAAAATATTTCCACACGGACGAAATCGCTGGCAAAAGCTAGTAATAAATAAACATCAGTCGAGACATACATCATGTCAGTAAATGTGTATAAAATCAACCTGTATGGCTCTGTTTCCGAAGATATTGTCGGAACAGAATAAGAAGCACGTTTCGTAGACCATTCATTTTAGATAAAATATCTTACTACTATAATACTTACTTAAATCTTACAATTTAAAAAAATTCTAATTTATTTAGATACGGACGTCACAGCATAATTTTAAATTGAAATTATTTGATGTTATGATTATGTATATGTATACGTATGTATGATGAATGATACAAAATTGTACCTTTTTATTTCTGTTGGTGATAATATATTTGTAATTTTTATATTAAAGTCCAACCATATCTACGTTTTATACATTTAGTCATATGGTCATGTGACAAGGAAGGTGATGAATATGAATGTGGATGGATAAGTAGGTACTATTCAGTAGAGGCCGACCTAAGTAAAGATGGATTTACGGTGTGAATTGTAACCTTTTCGTTCGGCTTGGAAATGAAAGAGTGAGTATTGAGATGACGAGTGATATGGAAGAAAGAGACATGTTGTGTCGACCCCACCTAGTGGGATAAGGGCAGGTAGATGATGATGAACTATCTCTACTTTTTACTTTACATCCCTACTTACGCGCTGTCCTAATTGGCAAACGGTTGTGCAACCATGGTCGTACGACGCATGTCGCCCGACCAATAGGAGACCTGAAAACCGCCCATCGCACGATCATAATCGTACGACCGTTGCCAATTAGGACAGCGCCTAATACTTTTAATAAATTATCTACAGCAATAGTCTTTGTTATCAGAATACGTTTATCTGGATTTTACAGCTCGCTCCTCCAAATCATAGTCTACACACTGTACTGTCGGCGGTCCAACATTATTTATATCGTATAAATAACCTGCCGTTGGCAAAAAGGAAAGGTGACTCAGGAAGCGTGGCACGTGACTTCCTCGTCCTACACGTGCGCTGAGCTTCGGCGCAAATCAATCGGATGACGGCCTACTATGGATTCGCACGACCCCACCCCTGGCACGAACATATTGTTAACAGGTACGTGTTGAATATTTGGGACGAAATTGCGGAGTTTGATAGTGCATCTGACTATTTAGATAGGTAATATTGTGCAAGTCCTATCGGCGTCTCATGATCACATCACACTCCCAAAGGCCTGGTGGAAGAGATTTCTTTAGAAATAAGTAGCGCCTGTTGTGCCATTTATTACTTTGCCTGTTATTTGCTATGTATTTCTTGTGTACAATAAACTGTTAAATAATAATAATAATAATAAATAATCTGTTCCGAGTTCGTAAAAATATAGGTCTGTAGTCAATCACGATTAAGTAGTTAATAGCTTGTATAGTGCATTCTTGATGGAACTCCATTGTATGATAGAATTAAAACATTTTTTTACACAAGTTCCACTAAAATTATAGTAAAAAAGTGTTTTAATTATATCAATCAAGTTTCAATTGGCGTGCCAATAGCAGCACCTTCTACATACAAAATACTTCGTATGAATACGAAATAGTGAGTACTATCAAAGTTCATTCTCTTGTCACGCGACTATTTATATTTGACGGACAAACCCGGACAGAAATTTGCATATATAGTGCGTAGTTTACGCTTACATCATAGAAATAGTACGCTAAAGTGCTTTATTGAAAACATCATCCGCCTCGCAAGCTCTTCGGTTTCGCTGAGAAAAAGTTATCAGATCTCATGAAGGGGCAAGCTCCTAACTATACAAAACCTAACTTTACTAATCCTACATTTTGGTCAGAAAGTATGGCTTGGCCATTTCATAAAACTATTGCATGACATGGCTGAGCGCTCAACGGACGCGACGGTTATACGTTGAGATTGGGCCATCTACGCGTCAATTGCGGCGGCCACATGACCTATCACCTAAGTCATATTCAAACTAAATAGAATTTCATTATCTTCCCAATAAAGCTAATTTCACCGATATTAAAACGATTTTTTTAAATTTCATATTAATTTAAAAACCAAACGTTTTTAAAAATCACCTTTTACTTTGTACAGTCGAGTTCATTAATATTTGAGCATTACCAAGGTTTCAAACATAAATGTACATGGAAGGGTACTTATATATCTGAGCAGACTCATAAATAAAACATATGTACACATGTCACC
Source organism: Blastobasis adustella (assembly GCA_907269095.1). Lineage (NCBI taxonomy): Eukaryota > Metazoa > Arthropoda > Insecta > Lepidoptera > Blastobasidae > Blastobasis > Blastobasis adustella. Next base: position 8,204,555 of record OU026123.1, on the reverse strand, counting down.
TGTCATAGTAATCTGAGCAAGCCTTTCAGTAATATCTAAATAACTGAAAACTACTAAATATCTGTACTAACGTATTCCAATTTTATGTGAACAAACAAGAAGTTCATAAATATCTAAAAAAACATAATACTTTGAATTTTGAAAAATTACGATCACCGAAATGAGTACCGTGCTGTCAAATGATACATTTGTCTCTTTCATTTTGAGTGTGACGTCATAGAAGTGTCAGTAGTGTTTGCTTGTGGCTTGTTACCCATTTTTGCTACTTTCGATTTAAAGAGGTTGTTATCAACATTAATTACAGGCCACTTGCCAATTTTTAAATGATAAGCTATTCTTGAAGTTCAGTCATGTTCTATTGTCAATCACCTACAATTCGTGATTCGTATGCGGTGCTCTGAATTGATTTTGGGAGACATACTGAGCGACCGAAGTCAGTCACAATATAATACGTTCGATGAAAGACCGATTGCAGGCGGTTATAAACGCTAATGGTGGTAATACAAAGTATTAAGTTCAATAAAAATACAAATAACGAATACAATAACACTATATTATACCACGCCATACGTTATTGCACTTCATCCGTTTTATTTTGATAAATAGGCTCGGGTAGCAGATGATTTATTTAATTCTTCAGTTTTGTTCAGATATTTATTTACTTCTACTTGTTCACATAAAATGGGAATACGTTAGTACAGATATTTTTGTGCCACTACATGTTTATAAATACACTATACCTGTAAAAAATGTTGCGTAGATATTTAGAGACTAGGTTAAATAATTTTGAAAAACATTAGTACAGATATTTATTAGTTTTAAGTTGTTTAGATATTACTGAAAGGCTTGTTCAGATTAGTATGACAGGTGACATGTGTACATATGTTTGATTGATGAATCTGCTCAGATATATAAGTACCCTTCCATGTACATTTATATTTGAGGCCTTGGTAATGCTCACATATTAATGAACTCGACTGTACCATCGATTAATATCCTGTGCCTACGTTCATCTTGGCGATAATGTCTAAGTTGTGCTCTCACGTACATGGGCCCGAGGACATCGTGTAACTAAATATTGAAGCATGAAATTAACATCTCATGTAAATATGGCTACATAAAATTCTACCTAACCGTAGTATGGAACCGTGCCAAGAGCTGCAGCGACTCGGTTTGATGAATGGATTCCGCAAGCCGAAAGCTCGCGGGCGCCGCAGCGTCTGGTCACAATTTTCAAGAAAAACATACCTATTTTATGTTTTGTATGTTTTTAATAAGATCTTGATAACTTGCTGATAATTATTTAACAATGTAAAATGTCGCAACGGGTTCGGATTTTAGAAGCGAAAATGGTTCAATTACAAACGCAGTATTTGAGTCCTAAAATTTTCTAGTCTGCTAAAGATCGTTAATGCACTGCTTCCAACCGATCCGACCTCGAAAAATTATGTCCGAGGTAGACAATCTATGTGTCAGCTTATCTACTAGATATCAGAGTTTTTTTAACCCGTTAAGGCGCGGTCCTAATTGGCAACTTAAATTTTTTCAGAAAATATAACGTCACGGGATGCCAATCGGCACCTGAAACTATTTACCTAAACCAGTTTCAACTTCAACCTAACGACGGACTATAATTTATAATATTTGTATTTTAGGAACTCTTATCGGATGCATAAACTCTCTAACTATACTACAAACTATAAATGCTGGGGGATCCGATTTATCTGCAGGCGACCGTACCTAACAGTATGTCTTCACGGAAATGATCACCAACCTAATCTTGGTCGCACTTACCCACGAAAAACTATTAAACGCAAAACAAGACATGTCGTCGGCCCTTTTTAATTAACCTACTTACATTTGTGTATCTTCTTCTAAGTGCGTGCTACTTGCTACATAGGTTTATATAAATAGATTGAGGTACCTAAATGAGTCGAATTGGTCAGTGTACGGAAAGGTTCCGAGAATGTTGGAGCTTCGCGTCCATTCGGAATAACAATTACATAACGTACCACGTCCTTCGTACTTTGTCTTACCAGTAAAACACATAATAAATAACAATTACTTATCCTAAAAGAAATAGTAGTTTTGTTCAAAATTTCTCAGATAGAAATACCTACAGCAATGGTGGCATTATTATTCAGCTGAACGAGTTTTATTGTGAAACCTTACTATGTCCGATGGAGAGAGAATTACTCTGCTCCACTCTATATTCTAGAATCGATAATACTGTTTAAATTCTTCCTATAAGTAACGCTAACAGACGCGAATATCGACTTAGATTTTTGCTTCTCAGATATAAATCAGTACCAACATTTTTCAGGTTCATAGTTACTTAAGTAAAGCCCTCTTGCCTGTGTAAGTGATGTATTCGGATAATAGACATTCGAATTTGAATTTTGAACTTTAAAATATTTAGAATGAAACATCACTCACCACGAGAGAGGATCTTTACTTCAGTGTCTTACCTATACATACATAACGTCACGCCCTTTTCCCGTAGGTATAGGCAAATACCACATCATTCCATCGTTTCAGGTACGATGACTATTTTTTGTCAAATAATTTAATAGTTTTGGTTAGCGAATAGCATTGTAGGTAAATTAGTTTTAAATAACTTTGAAATTCCTAATTAACTACGCGCGAAAGACACAATCAGTAATTTTTAAGCCTATGTCTTTTTCGATTTCAATTTAAGTTTTACGATTATTTTCATATTTTGTTCATAAACATGACATGTATAGTAGCAGTCATCATTCCTTAAATCAAGGGGAATGGATAAGCAGTCCATGAAATTTGCAATGTTCGCTGTAGTAGGTAGGTATGGTCCACTAGTCACAACGTTACCGCTGTTTGTGTTGGTGCCTATTACTTATACCTAGCAAATTATATATTTTTTTAGTTACCTCATCCATGCTTTCAACCCACACAATTCTACTATTACATACATACTTTCTACGGTCCTGAAGACCCCTCTCATTTCTTCCATATTCATCATCCTTTTCATACATACTCGTTGGTTTAAGTATAGCGTTCTCTGTCTTATTTAACTGCCTGTATCAATTGCCGACTGCTATACGGCGGAACCTTCAGGCATTAGAGGAATCCAATGCCTGAGGGTTTTGTCGTCAGGTTCATACATATTTGTAGGTTAATAGGTGATTGGCGATGACATTTAAAAAAAATTACAGTACCAAACACTGCTGTCCTAAATCATCTGCCTCAAAAATGTGGTAAGTAGTCTTGTACGACGCCAGAGGTAAGAAAGGGATATCTCTTTCTAATTTATGTTAATTGAGCCTATCGTTACTGTACTAAAACCTATCAAGTTAAATCATACATTACGTAACATCGTCCCGTCGTACAACTTTTTCTTCCGTTCCTAATAGATACAATTACATCAAATGAATGGACATCCTCTTCTAGGCAAAGTGCTTTGTGAACACTCTAACTTACATAATTAAGTCTGCATTGAAGCTTACCTTTATGTGCTATTGGTATCTACTTATTATGAATAACGTTTTCTCTTTAATGTATTAACCTAAAATAATAATATAATCCTAAATAATTGCAATATAAGTAAGTACCTCAAATCTTAGCTTTTACATATTAATGAGATTTTTCCTCAGTCGAGAGAACTTTTGATGAGAATCTTCAATTCCAAGGATCCAAGGATTCCAAACTAAATATGGACCAAATTTCTTAAAATAACCTCTCATAAACAGTCTTGGCAAATTTATCATTTAAGCTAAATAAGCCACTGGCAACAATGTTCTTTGATATCTTAAACCTTTTCACGTTTAAAAGATTACTCAGACTTCAAAGGACAAACTGTACCTTTCTTTTCTTTCGAACAAGTTTTACATAAAAACATGATTAAGTACCTACTTACCCACTTAATATGACTTTCACGTGAAAATCGAGCATAGGGCCCTTGGCCGAATCCTACTACTTAGGCAGTGTAAGTTTAGATACTTTTGTTAGAAACTATCGTTTTGAGTTACTTACCTTTAGGTTAATGAAAAGTTTATGGACCTAAGTAAATTGTAATGTACTATTATGGTACCTATCATTGTTTTTGAAGATCTTGGTACATACTTCTGCATTTTTAAGTTTAAGTTAAACTTGGATATAAAAATTGTATCTACCTACTTCGGTTGCATTGCCAGTTACAAATTCTCAGGTTAAATAACCGCCAAACCATCTGGCTAGCTCTTATCTCATCTCCTAAAAAAGTTTTCATTTATGGAGTTGACTATAATGTCTGAAAAATTTAGTAAGTAGTCACTTCGATGATAATCCCCTACAAAAAACGCCTAATTCAATACGGTAGGCATCACCATTATCGAATGTACCACTTATTGTACGAAGCATACGACGCACCTACAATATGTACCTACTTATAATTTAATAATGTTGATCACATACGACAGAGTAAAACAGTCGCTATGCACGCTGTATAAGTAATTAGTACAGCGCATACATTACTGATGCCAGCTTTGTACTCTGTACATAATTAATTGGCCTCTCCTGCATCTCATTGCGTTAGACGTGGCGTAGTAACCTAATGTCATGTTAATCGTCAAAGAACGGTTCTTGTGCATTTGTCGAACTGATGGATTGTGTAACCTGTCAATAGACATTAGTTGAGAAACGCTAGAGCTCGAGAACGCGGGAGAATAGTAATTGGTCTTGACCGCTGGCTTAATTTGTTCCGAAGCGGATGTCTTTATCGTTAAAGTTGTGCTGTGGATCGCTTAGCGACGTCATTATCTATTCAATGCACTTGCGGCTGCTTTGTGGACTGTAACGATAGTGAACTGTAATTTTACCAATATTTGCTATAAGGGCGGCTTGCAATAAATTCTTAATCGCATTTAAGCTTAAGATAAACACAAAATTTCATACAAAATTACGTTGCGCGTCGCTCTTAAACGTGTTTTAGAATTTGGGGCAAACCGGGCTAAATCTGTAGCTACTTACTCATAATTAAATAGATTTTCTATTGCGGGGGGTTGTCGAATGAGTAACTACACAATCTATGGGTGGGACCAAATCACGCGAACACGGCGCAAATGCGCAGTTGCAGCAACGGCTCGCGAGCCTTTGTCGTTGCTAGAAGATTATTAAGGGATGTTGTATGTTATCCGATATATCTAAGGTTTAACTTATATGTAGAACGCACTGCAATGCAATGCAGCCATTAAATATTTAAATATATCAATTATAACAATGGTTTTGATTAAAATACTAAGTTGGCACTTATTACAAAGCCACAGACCCAAGGCCTACCGTCTAACAAACCGCAAACTAACGTTCGACCTTGGAGGACGAAATAAAAAGCGAAAACAATAGCATTGTGTTCAAGTACGAAGTTTTTATTCGACCAAAGAAAAAATAAGTAAAAAAATAGACACATACAAAAAGTTGTCATTCAACGACAGTCACTAATCCAATATTTCGACTTTCCAATCATTTTGCGGGAAGAAAAGCTAGAAAGCGTGGATAGAAATTGAATTTGATCAAACAAAAATGGGATCCTCGGGGTTGTATTGTAGGCGGGAACTTTCCCACGGAACGGATTCCGGCCCCTGGTGGCCCAATTCGGCGGAACCCTCCTTTCGGTCAAATAAATGGTGCACGAAAAATTTATGTCGTCAGCGTTCCCTTTATTCGGCTCTGATTTCCGACTTCCTAACACGATTCCTCGCTCGACGATAACTCACTGCCTCCGACTCCCACTCCCACCGTGGATTCGCACAATTATCGCAGACTCCTTCCATTTACGCTATCGCTGAAGGCATTTCCGAACCATCATTTATTACAGTTTGAATACCCTTTAAATATTATTTCAGAAGGAAATATTCATGCCAAACCCTAGTCCCGAAGGTCTTTATCTTTACACAGAAATGAAACTCATGTTATTGTTAGCAAGTGTACTTAATTTAATATCTATGTGGGAGTTATTTTCGTTTTACAGGTAAAAGAGGCAGTTAAATGGATAGGGAATTACAAAGTTGTTTTGATGTTTTGCTACGCCCCATTGCTTTAGCGAAGGCCATTCGTTTGCTATAAGGTAGGTACATTTTATTGAAAAAGTTATTTATAGGTATAAATACTAGCTATAACTGCGTCAAGTTTCTGAATGTCTTCAGCCAGAATCTTCCAAATTCTGACCCACTCGTATTTGTAATTAAAAAGTAGTTCAAACATGAAATGTATGCAGTCGTCGTTTTGTCAATATTTGTAACACAGTACGGCTCTCGTGTTGTGCAAACAGACAAGTGTCCCAAACTAATTATATGTATGCTTAGGTACGTATGGGTTGGATGTAGGTCGAAAGAACTGTGCAAGTATTCCCTTTCAAGTTACACGTGGACCTACCGAACACTGTTCCCATTTCCAGTTATATTCCTTTTCTCTGATTCTGCTGAGGTTGGTCGGATCCCTTACAAGTAAAATGTGAAGCATACAAATATGTTTTATTTATAAAGATTTACTCTTATAATAAATGTTTCCGAGTTTCTTTTAAAATTCCGCACCTACACTAATTACTTTAGTAGATTAATGTACCTACTCTTACAATGAGGCGTATGAAGGTTTGTTAAACTCTAATTTTCCTTTTGTTTTATTCTACGCAGTGACAAACGAGCAGATAGCCCACTGATGGTAAACGGTATCGGTCGCAACATTTGGGTTGCAGGAGTGAAGTCAGATAGAATATGTATTCTACATACATACATACCTACATACAAAAAGCTCACGAATGTGTCCCACAGGTGGGGTAGGCAGACTATGGACCGCCACTTTGCTCTGTCCTGACACAACTCCCTAGCCTCGCCTATATCCACAACTCTTTTCATACGTAATATGTATTCCAATTACATTTAATACATCCTAATTAAATCCGTGCGGGTTGTCTGGGTTTTTTGTTGTTTGTCCAAGAGAGTTCGTATTAGCTTGTCTTCGGCAAGCTAAGTGTCAAAACTTAGTGGCTCTTTGGGTCGCTGTAAATCCTGACTAAACAGGAGATGCAGCGGTGGAGTTGAGAGGTGGGGCTTTGCCCATAAAAAAACATCCGTCGCGTCGCTTTCGGGCTTGCGCCTGCGCATGTTTACCCGCTGCATTGCCTTAATTGCCCCTAGCTCGTAAATCTCTAGGTGCATCACCACACGTGGCGAGTGTCCCAATTCTAAGCCATGTGCTAACATTGTACAACGCACAGCGCACAGATTAGATATAGTCAAGAGTTACTTGACCCCAAAGACACGCCGTAAATCATAGCGTCTGTAATGGAATGGAGATTGGATAATTAAATATACTGATTAACAAATTCTTATTAAAATGATGTCATGCTAGCTTTAGGCTCGTCGTTACCTACTCATAAAGTTGAACTAAACAATTCTGTCATATTTATGTACAAATGCGTCGACCAGAGTGAAGGGACATATGGCGCCAGTCTCGAGTGTAACGCGGGCATTAAAAAACTCGACACTTGAACTGTATCTAATTACAAAAATAACATCCTTATCTCCACCCTTTTGTAGGTTTGGAAGGCTGGAGTTATAAATTACTATAGATAAAATTAGTATGTTGGTACAGTCAAATTACTAGAAGGCTACACTGGGCCTGCCTGCTGTAACACAGCGGGTCGTTTTTCTTTGATTCGAAGGGGTTAAAGAGTTTGAACTACACCTTTTACTAAAATGAGGGACACTGGGGGTATAACGTGTGGAGCTTAGTGAGCTGTAAAAGCGTATACTTTATGCTTCGGTGACCCGGAGATGTTGGTGATGAGCCCGTGGCATGTTGGTGCCAATTAGGCAGGGTGGCTGGCGGCCGTTGCCCCGCGTCCGCTTGGCAACGCGCCAACTCCAGACTCTTCTATTATTTGAACAATTCGCACTCACTCCCTCCCCGAAGTGGGGCGTATATCCGCAAGCGCCAGTGCTTGTGCCAAGAGCGCCAACAATGCTATCTTTTTTACTTTTAATTTAATTAGCACGCTACAAAGTTACGGTCGCGCGCGACTTTATTGGAAAGAGTAATGTGCTTTGTCTCGGTTAAACTCGGTTTTTGTATTTATTAAAAACCTAAAAAAACCGAGGTATAATAAAAGTTTGTCGTATCAGAACGTCTACTACTAATGTTACTAAATAGTAAGTACGAACGATACTTTAAGTAAAAACCTTAGTCGCAGTAATTTAAATCATGAATCAGACAAACGGACCCAATTCCTGACTAAATAAATAATTTGTCCAAATTATGAGTAAGTGGACACGGCGCGATTTCGTTCGCGTACACCTACTTTATCCCTTCCTACTTTACTACTACTACGACTTTGTTTAACAGTATGTAAAGAAAATATTTCTTTTAAGTGACCAAGTCAACATTTTAGGTACGACCCCTCCCGAACCTCTGTCGTCGAACGAGTAACACATTGTCTTATTGCGCCATATGCGTACCTACTCGTATATGCATTGCAGCATGTCAATATACGTAAAGAGCTAGGAATGCCAACCACGCCTGACCCGGTCTACGCCGCACCATCTGCAAAGTACCCTGCAAGAGCGGCCGCGAACATAATACTCTGTTCACGGGACCACGGGACTCGATGAAAGCATCGTTGTAACCCGAACCCCGGGTCTGATTAGCCCTAGCCAATGAACACGGCTTATCGTCTTACTGCCGGCCTTATCTCGTAGGCGCAGGCTAGTGAGGAATTAATTAAATAAATTGAAGCCCGATAACAAATTATGTTACGAGTTTAATTGGGGATTACCTGTTTTGGAGTGGTGTTTTGGGAAATTGCGTTGTGAAAAATAATATAAATTATATTGATTTGTTTACTTAGACCAAGTAACGAAGGCAAACAAATACAGATACACGCACACAGCATTACATAGACATCAATTTCGTGTTATTATTTGTCACATTTATGTACACCGCTACGCCCCAAACGCATGCCCTGTTTCATCGCCCCCGACATATTACGTTGATGATGAATTGTTATTTTTACAACCGGTACGTTATTCAATACTTGCGACGGGGCCGTGTTTTATTTATTGTTCCTAAAACCCTGTGAATAGGGAAACCCGGAATGAAAAATGTAGGAGTTGATTGTTTCATTTGTATCAAACAATAAGTCAGAAAATTGAACAGCGACTTGATTGTTGTTGGGCTAATTGCTTTAGGCCTATTTTTACTTTGAACAGGTTCACCTTAAGTTGTTCCGAGGCTACGGTTGTTTATACCTAAGTACATATAACCTTTTGTACAGTTATAAATTCTATTAAATACAAGTAAACTGCCGTAATGTACCAATGACTCTTTTCTGAGTTACGTACGTTTATTGAACATTAACCGATGCTCTGACGATGGGGGAAAACATGAATAATCAAGGGAAACCAGCACATTCAGGCGACTAAATGTGTAACCATGATCCAATCTGGTCAGGTTCCCCTGTTAACAGGGTCACGGAGGGCAGATAGCAGTCGCTACATTGTATTTACCTGATCTGCCAAATCCTGGATCATGGTTAAGGTGGACCCCGGGCCCTCGTGCGCGAGAGCACAACCGGGGCATTAACGCTAAGATGATCATTTTTTATTTTACATAACCGGGGTCCTGGGGCCACCGTGATCATAATCCAGGATTTGGCAAATCAGGTAATTACAGTGAAGCGACTGCCATCTGACCTCCGTGACCCTACTTGTTGCATCATGGTTCATGATTGCATCAATGTACATAACTCAGAAAAGAGTTATTTGCAAATGGCCGCAGCGGGATTCGAACCCGGTACTTCTCGTTTATAAGTCAGATACCCTAACCGTTTGGCCACGGACGCTCCCCTCTAAACTATCACTACTACCTCTAACTATAGTTAATCGCATGCAATACGAGTCGTTTACTTACTACTGAAATCGATACCCTCACACAATTGATTGCTAAAACGTCCCCGTAATCAATACCAAGGAAGCAATCTTTCGACTGTAGAATTCCTGTTGTTACAAAGTCACCGTCATTATGTAGATTCCTCGTGATTTTCCTGGGAATTCTGCGGTGTACGGTGTTTAATGAAACTGTGAAACAGGACCCTTTGTACGCGCACGCGTACAGATGACTTGCTTTACTGGCTCTTCGTGTTACGTTACTTGCAACGTGACCCCAGTCTATGGAAAGTGCACGTTAATCCAGCTTAATGCAGTGACATCGGCGAGTCATCGCGGCTGGCACCGGTGTCCCGTTAAAAGGCAAACGATAGGGACAAATTGGTCTGTTAAATTGTTGCGTCAAAACTGCTTCGAGACATTTGGTCGTCGTTATGTCAGTCACGTCATTTGCCACCCACGAGCTGCTTTCGCGAAAATTATATGTCTTGTTCGTAAAAATAATCGTTATCTGCGTGTTGATAAAACAGTTAAAATAATCATCTTGGCGTTAAGTTGTGCTCTCGCGCACGCGGGACCGGAGACCGCCATGACCATGATACAAGATTTGGCAGATCAGGTAATTACAGTGGAGCGACTGCCGTCTAACCTCCATGACCCTGCCACCAGGGCAACTTGGCCAGATTACACATTTCGGAATGTGCAGTTTTCATCACAATGGTTTCTCTTATCGTAAGAACATAGATTAGTATTCAACTAATGTACATAACTCAGAAAAGGGTCAATGGTACATGGCCGCAGCGGGATCCGAACCCGGTACCTCTCGCTTACGAGTCGAATACCCTAACAGCTCGGCCACGCTCGATCGATATTTGCGATTTTGATATTAGCTTTCAAAATACGAAGTCATTCCTCTCGTAGAAACATTTTATTTTGAATTATCTAGCTATATTACAGAAGCTCTTCAAATATTTCTAAGATCCTTGCTTCAGAAAAGCCGTCTGTCTGCGTCGAGTCCAACAACAAAGCGTATTCCTCCCTCACAATTAATTTCAGAGATCTTACGGCTCATTCATAACAACAATATAAACAACTTAATCCAATGGGTATAACGACATGGTAATGTCGGGTCTTTAGGCGCGTCTTTAGTTACGGAGAACAAAAGACTCGCTACGCTCCTGTTAAGTCTCGAACGCTTTCCCGATGGCGTTAAAAAGGAAGTCACGGCCCAGGTTCATTGCTCCAACCTTAATAGTGGACGATTTAAATACTCTGATCTACATAAAAATGAAAGCCTTACGACGCACTTTTTACCATTTTACTCAAACGGTCAATCGGGTGAAGCGATTCATCGAGCTATTTTTTATTAATCTTAACCTGAATGGATAGAAAGACTCGAGCCTAGTTTATAGGGTTCTTAGAATACTTATGTAGTCCACAAGTGAACATTTTGTGGATTAGTTCCAGCGCAAAAAATATTACCTAACTAAAAATCTAATTCGTATTTCATTCAATTGGTAGAATAGTTACTACAGTTACTCTATTTTTGATTAGATATATTTTACAACGTGTTTGCGTCTTAATAGCAACACAACAAAAAAAAATTTTCGTTTGAATGTTCAGTACCGGAACTGTTTCTCTGTTATATACGATTAGCGTATATAACAGAGAAACAGAACAAATTAAGAAAAAATCTTATTCTATTACTATTTCTTCATCTCCCTAAATAATTTTTTGTAAATATATTCAATGTACAGACACATTTGTTTTACTGTTTTCTTATGTGTATAGTATAGTATATAGGCGAATTGTAACAATTCATTACTTAACCCTCAAAAGAGCCAAAAGGGAGAAAATAAAACCCAAATACTTTGAAATTATTTTAAGTTTGTTTTTCTTCGATATTTGGCCATGTGAGACTTGTAGTCATGCTACTTGTAAAGTTGTAACGAAGTCTAAAAGTTTCTACAGCATTCGAAATACTACGTTGTAGAAACTTAACGGATGCAAGTTTCTGTAACGAACATTCAATAAGTTTCCACAACATTCTATTTACGTGGTAACACACGTTTACTACCTCTAATTACCCCACAAACGTAATGTTGTGCAAACTAATCTACAACTTAAATGCAACGTAAATGAGAAGATTCTTTAAAGTTGCAAATATAACGTTGTGACAATGTAAGGTGGAGTGGTAGTCAATGAACCACGTAGAGTTTGAACGACTGTAGCATTGGTTCTGTATGGGTTTAGAAATAACTTGTTAGGTCTGTACTCAGGTTATTTAATATACGAGTACGTACTATTTATAAATTTCGGTTATATTCTGCCAGATTCTTGACAACAAGGCTTTTTTTTAAAGTGAGATTTGGTTCGTTGGTTCCTTGTATATACAAATGTGGTTCAATAAACCGTTGGGGAGGGGCTCAATAAGTCGTGTGGTACACAGTAAATGAAACTTTAAGTTAGTTGTGAAATTTTAAGTTATAATCTACAAATGTGAATTATAATACGTGCAGTTTTTATACAGGTAAATAAGTCGATGAGGTAACTATAATAAATAGTCTTTTAACCCTTTAAAATTAAATAAAAATCGCAAGTATTTTCAGTATCTTGCATCTTCCAGTAACTGCGTGTCATGCTGGGGCCGGTGCCGCCGCAGCTGAAAACGCTAAGCGGCGCAAATACGCGAGTCTTGGTGAGGACGCGCCATTTGGCGTGGAAATCCTTGGGCCGTGGGGACCAGGTGCACACTCTCTATTTCGGAAGCTAACTAAGCGCCTGGTCGATGTTACTAAAGACCAAAAGGCTGGCCTCTACTTCGGACAGCGAATTAGCCTCGCCATCCAGCGGGGCAATGCGGCCAGCCTTCTAGACAGCATTCCTAATACCGTGGACCTGGGACAATTTTTTTAACTGTAAGTTTGTTTTAATTAGCTTATTTAATTCGTTGTAAATTTGTAATTAGTGTAGTTATTTATAAAATTGTTTTAATCTGTTTTAATGTTTAATCAATTTCACAGTTCTTCAAAATAACATGACAATATACTGAGATCACATAGATTAACTTTTTAGAATCTTCTAAGGTCGAAACTCCAAACATAAAAACACGTATCGGATATAAAAATCCTAGTGGACCCGTTGCGTAGTTTAAAAGATACCGTACATAGCGACTTTATGTATGTATCTACATAGCGACTTTATTTTGTACTATGTACAAAATACCGGGGTACCGAAATGAAATAATTTTTGCAAAGGGGAAATGCGCCTTCCCCCTTCTAAGACTCCACCCACACCATCCTATCATTCCGGCCGACTGTCCGTTCGTTTGGCATGACATGAGGCATGCGACAATGTGACAAATTTAGAAAACAAAATTATTTATCTTTTTGGGAAACCTTGGTTTCTCACCTGGTTCCGTATACAGTTTACCGTTTGAAACAGTTTATTTGCATTAAATGAACAACACCTACTTAAGTATTTTTTTTATTGCCTAAGGAGGGGGACACATAGACGGGCGGTCCACCTGATGGGAAGTGGCCACCGCCGCCCAGGACATCTGCAACCTAAGGGGAGCGGATGCGGTGGCCTTTGAGGTACCTGTAGACGTACCTTTTGAAGAACCCCATGATGTAGTGTAGAGGAAAGACAGCGCAGAAAAAGGCTTGCGGTGTCCATACAATACAATACAAAATATCTTTATTTGCAAACTACAGGACACATACAAGACATATAATATACTACAATAAGTACAAAGGGCAGTCTTGCCACTAGAGTAATCTCCTACAGACAACAGTTGTATGGAAAGAAACAAAGTATTTAAGCTTCTGACAGGTAGTGAACACATAAGCTTTACAAAAGTCCATACAGCGAAAGAAAGCACAAAAACAAAAAGAAATATAGTACCCCAGGCAGCACCCACAATCACCCCACTAGTGACATTAAGTAATGTTGTTTTACTTACACCTAATAACCCGTGAGTTGTATGCCAGGCATCTAGACGGTGCGGCTAAAATCTATCTTGACGATCTGAGTAGTTTGGTTGGTTGCCAGTTGCCACGCAGAGGTCCCGGGTTCGATTCCAGGCCGGGCAGAAATTGAAATGGTGAATTTCAATTTCTGTTACGGGTCTGGGTGGAGTACCTAAGTACAAAGCGTAAAAAAAGAGTAACGACAAAGAAATGGAAGTCCGATAACCTACAAAAAAAATCGAGTTATTACCTTTTAGATTTGGATTGTGTTATTTTATTCCTTGTGTTGTGGCTGTTGCTCCAAAACATTTCTTTTTTATTTAATTGAATCTAAGCACAACACTAATTGACACAAAACCCGATATATTTATTTAAATATATTGATGTAGATGATATATTTTTCATATTTCCGTGATGCAATCTAAATTATCCATTCTCATCGTTTAAATGATAACAAATGGCCGCGTGTCGCTATCGTGGAAAGGGTGTAACGACCCTTTATTACAATTTTATGGTAATTTCGGCGGCTCTTTGGCACGCTGTAGGTATAATTAACTTGAAAATTAAACATTGTAATATTTTTTATAATCCGACGCTTCCATTTTTTTCGCATTAATACCTACGTTAGAAAGTATAGATATTCTGTGTTCCGATGCACGTGATAGATTTAAACCACAGAATAAATACAAATACTTATAAAACGTATGGTGTGTGGACTTTCTCATTTTAGCACAATGATTTTTAAATTATCGATAACAGCTGTCTATCAAATAATGTCAGCTTAACGTAATCTGAATGACGATGAAATACAACTGAACAGTCATACTACGTTGTCGTAACTATCTGGCAGTTACAAGTTGAAATAGAAAGCGAATTTTTTATCACGTTAGGTATTCAACAGGTGCAGGCTTAAAAATAATGGTACAAAACGGTAGCCTACAAGTAACAGTAAAACCAGTCGAGTGGCCGACTAAATGTAGCTCTTGTGCATTTTTTAGCCAACAAATGGATGTCCATCCAGTCGCGGTAAGGCACCGCCGGCCGCGGGGAGCCACTTAAGACGGCGGCTTGGCAAGTAGCACGCTTTTTAGTGCATCAGGAGTGTACAGCATCGTTTAGGCCTTCCTACTCAGTGCAATTAATGCCATTTTGAAATCTCACAGTATTTACGCGCCAGTCTAAATAGACAGGAAAGCATGCTTCGTCTTCGACCTCATCTATCCATAGAACCTTTTCTATACATAGAATAAAACAAAGTCGCTTCCCGTCGTCTGTCCCTATGTATCTATGTACGCTTAGATCTTTTAAACTAAGCAACGGATTTTTAAGCGGTTTTCAACAATAGATACAGTGATTCAAGCAAGAAAAAAAGGGTAGGTAGGGGTAAAGTAGGTGTACGCGAACGAAGTCGCGCCGGGTCCGCTAGTATAATACAAAAAAAAACAGTTATCGCACGTAATACGATAGTAGCAGAAGAAAACACGGCGTGCGTAGGCGCTCGTCATCGCGCACTGCGTTTGCGCAGGCTCGTCACAGGACGTCTCGGGAGCTCGGAAAGCCAAACCAGTACCCATTAGCGAGTGCCTCACCGCAAAAACAACAGGGAACGAATCGGGAATGCGCCCTGGATCTAGCCCCGCACCTGGGTTGCTAGATAAATTGCCTCCACGCTATCCTTGGGCAATTTTTAAAGGAAGTTTCGACAAATAATTGCAGCAAATTGCTTTAGGCGTGTGAGAAACTCTTAATGTAATAACTCCGTAACCAATTTGCTCAATTAGCTTTTTCGCTTCGAGCTGGTGGGATTGCTGGGACAAAAAGTATTCGACTGGGTGTGATCCGCAAATACTATTACTAAAAAGTATAATTATTATGTCGTTCCGATAGACAAAGTTGAACACACTTTCAAATTACTCGCTCGCCTATTACGGAACATGATCAATCGAAATTAACTGGTAATCTCGAGGAGCGTTTTGTAATTGTAGGTAAACAAAAAATGACGCGATGCCCACATAACTGGACTCACTGATGCACATGCAACAAGTTGTTATTAAATTATAATAGCTCACCGAACAAGTGGTATTATGTACGAGGCTGCCTCCGCAGTAATATTTAGACTCTGTTTATGCAGTATGTAATCATGAAACATGATCGCGTGGGGCGACTTACGCTGTTCCACGAAAGAAGCGGCCATCGCACACTGTCGCGCTCGATTCCAAACATAATTACCAACCCGCGAAATTAGCTAAATGTTTTGTTCAACAATTATGAGCGGTCATTTCTTCCGCTATCGTGCCCGGGCCTACAGAAATATCACTTCCATTCCCCTAACTGCCTTAAAATAGGCCCTTCTTCCATTTACCCTGCGCTTACCCAAATTTTGCCCCATTAAGATAAGTGTGGTTGACCCACCGTAATCTCTTAAACCAACCCTCTTTATTTCACGCCGGTGCCTTCTACTGCAGTTGCGAGTTTTATTGTTTTAATTCGAGAAATGAAACGAAACCTAGTACAATTTAGTAGATTACTGCAAATCTATGTGACTCCCCTACTCCGAATCGGCGCATTAATATGGGAATCAAATCGCATTTCAACGTCCACACGGCCGCCATTCCGGCGCAATTACCGGCATTTATTTGTATTCAAATCCGTCTTAGCGTCCGAATAAACGGACAGTAATGCAGTAATGCCGTCAGTGTTGCGCTGAGATCGCATTTATCAGGCTGGTATCACCTGCAGCCTCTCGATTATGTAGTAAAATAGCGCACGTCCTCTCAAGGACCTCATTTACGATGAATAGCTGTCTGATCGGCGGCAAACCCGTTCCGTGGTTTAATTACACTCCCCGCTACCAACTAACGCATTGTCGCATACCGCATTCGACTTACAGGAATTGTCTAATGCCGCTAAGGAAATCGCTCGGTAATGTTTAATGGTACTAGTGATTTTAAAATGCTCCAGTACTTGCTGAGGTACTAGTAATTGCGATTCGTGGATTTACGTGGTTTTAGCGTAACGTGATTCTAGGTACCTACCGTGCTCGTCATCTGCTTTGTAGTTTTAAGACTTTATGTTATTATTAATTTCACGCTAGCGTCATGGTTTTATTGATACAATATTGAGTTTTAGTGATGGTGGCCGTATTTTAACAAAAAAAAAATTGTGATTTTTTTGATATTTTGTTTCGTATTTCTGTTTGCGCATCACGCAAAAACTACTAAACGGATTTTGATTCGCCACGTTTCATGTAATTCGGGTAGATAAAACTTGAGATAAAGCTTGACCTCTCCGTAGTACTAGCATTCATACAATACGGAGGTAATTGAAAATGGTAATACGGACAAAATTTAAACTGTCATAAAAACTACATGCTTACAGGCGATTGAAGTCACGAGCAAACCTTAGTTTATATCTAAAGTTGATAATAAAGTGGCATGAAGTCGATTCCAAGTCTGCAAGACGTAGCAATTAATAAGAGAAAGGAAATGTATTTAAAGTCAGGGTCAACATTACATACCTACTACCACATACACTTTTAGCGTAACATTGTCTTAATAAGAAATCAAAATGCTTTAATTTTAAAATTCAGGTCACAATAATAATAAGTACTAAAATTTTAATTAAGTAGCAGTATTTTAACTTATTATATGAAATTATTGCTTGACGTTAGTATAATTTAGTATCGATCGACTTTTGAATTGCCAATCCTTGTGACGAAACTGATATCAATATCTAAAGAATGTGAGAATGTTTAACAGTTCAGGGAACTGACTTCGAGTGCAGACATCGTCATAAGATAAGCGATAAACGTACTCTCTTAAACCTAACTCTTCGTCATCGACCATAGATAATTTATTTTACAGTTTATTGTACGCATGAAAGTTTAAGGAAAAGTACAAAATTATAGACGCTACTTATTTCTAAGAAGAAATCTTTTCCAGCAGGCCTATCAAAGATATATGCGATGAGTAGTCGCAGATCAGACATACACAATAATAAAATATACCCATTATATCTAACCGAATATACATACACATATAAGATACCAATATAATAAACTACATACAAATTATCTATAGGCATTGTACCCTGCATTTTCAGGAACTAAGAGAGATAGTGCTCTTACACACGTTTCTTAAAAATACCGATAGATTTACTATCTCGTATTTCATACAGCAGAGAGTTCCACAATCTTGCAGCAACAGTGAACAGTGTTTATTATTAGGAGGTAGGCTAATACTTACTGTAGGTAATTGACTAAATATTATGACTACTTATTGTAACTTTCTACTAAGATCGTAGAAGAAAGGTGTCGTCTATAATTTAGAGATTTAAGACATAATGTCAATATGTTTTTTCATTTAATACACGGATCTACTTAACTATCAAGCATTTCTTCTGCGTTCTGAATAGACTGCATAAAATCCTGTTTTCACGAAGTAATAAGTATCTATGTTTCTTAGTAGTATATATGTTTCATAGTTCTAAAAACTATCTTTTAATACTGACAGAAAAGCTTTATCAAGCTAAATATGTAAGCAGATAACCCTGTATAGCCACCAAGGTCCGCTGCCGCGTCATTACCTGCGCTAAGATACGTCAAACTGTCATCTCCGTCTTTCATCAACAGTTTTTGTTCGCACGGGCCAAATAAAAAACGCAATTTCCCCATTAGCCACTGATTTAAGTGTTATTTATGTAATCTAGCGCTCGTTACGAAGATAGGCCTGCCTCACAGGCGACAGGGACATAATTTAACCAAGGCAATCTCCAAGCTTATTCACTAGAGGCGAGCCAACAGTTACATTACGGTGTAAACTCGACTAAATCAAAAACAAAGCGTAATACATCATAGCGGGATCGTTTGCTAACTACCACGCCGTTCTTATAGTAAATTGATGGCAATAGATTCCTGTGCTGTAATATTTTGTAATTACTACTCGTTGAGTTACGGGACAATGTCACTATTCTACATACAACCAATATTATACACTTAGTATTTGTTTGAATGCTAGTCCCTCAATAGAAAATGTATTTACTACATTTTTAGACATGAGCAGACATGACAATGTGTAATAGGACAGTGTGCTGCAGGTATCCCGTATTTACGATTACATCTGCCTACCATCTAGGTACCTAATATTTAAAAAAAACACCTCAAATAAATAAATAAAATCAAAATTATTTAGTGCAATAAACATGGTTTAGGTAAACAAAGTTTTAAACTTAATATTATACTCTTTATTGCACAAAAACACATAAAGAAGAAAACACCCTAAAAGATATATCTTCCAGCCAACCTCACATTTACAATGGTTCATGCTTCTTTTGCAGGCAAAACCAAATTAAATTCAACATTTGATCCAACAGGTAGATATTTAACACCACAGAAGGGCATTCATATCGATTTAGCTATTAATATCGATCGATGGTATATTTCCACGGCCGCTGTTGTGGTGGCACCGTAACGACCTCGAAGGACGGCTGCGCGCGCGCACAATGCCCCGCGTTGCGCGATATCCGCATAGCTGCGCCCGCGCAGACTGGACCCCGCGCCGCTAATTAGAGACTAATCTGTTACGCAGAAACTCCAACGACGGCGACGTCTCGACTTCTTTTTTAACCCCTGATAAAAAAATTGGGGTGTAAGTTTGACGAGGGGCTGTGGATCTGTGTATTTGTGTGGGTGTGTGGTACAGCAACGTAGCTGCCGAACGGATGGACTGAATTCGATGCGGTCTTCTTGGTTTGAAAGCCAGTTTACCCGAGTTTTAGGAATATTTGTTTAAGTTTAGGGACGGTTTTCAGTCGGTTAGGTTATGTTAACCTAGCTACAGAAACAAACACTTGCTTCGCTGGCTCAGCGACCAGAAATGGATCTTGCTTAACCTCCGACCCAGAGATTCACTATTTGTCCCTATCCTGCGCCTTTTCAATGAGGTGTGGATGTGAGTTACGAGGGAAGGCAGGTATCGATGGAGGGACAAAGTCCAGAAAGACCTTCGCGATCTCCAGTATCAGTTATAATATTTGCTACTTAGGCCATGGATGGATTTTAAGTTTAGGTAGGTATGTTAAATAAAAACAAGATACGTAAAGGTATAATTTTTAATAGTTTGTCCTTAGAAGAAATGAAATATTTATGGTTTTATGGTACCACAAAGTGCCGATACGAACAATTATGAAAAATTAATCATTCGATTCAATTGTGTTGATAAGCGGGAACCACAATAACCTACCGCCTAACGTTACACAACGCTCAGTGCCGAGCAAAATGTCATCAAAGAGAAGTAAAAAGTAAGAGCTCCATTGTTTCATTGTTTGAGATCTGACGCTTCTGGGACTGATATAGTCTTTGTCCACTTTGATAGGCAGTAGAGCAATGGTTGCCAAATAAAAGGCTATCGTATCGACGCAGGCGCAGGAAACCGTGGCATTCCGATACCGCCTGACTCACTTTGATGGTACTGACAGGCACCGAGGCCTTCTTATTAAATCCCAGGGACCGACAGTCTGACAACAAGAGATATTTATTATTATAGAGCCCAGAGAAATGGTCATGCGAGTGGTCCAGTTCTTGGAATAATTTGGCAAGGTATGCAGCTTAAGGAAGTATAATAAGTCTATGTCAATTTTAAGCTGATTATAGATGATCGTAGATTAACTTTCTTTTGTGAATGTATGTGTGATTGGTACATAACTAGGTTTTTAAGCTGAACACTAAAGTACCTACTGTTATTTATAATGATTATATATGATCATAATTATCATCAACCTATACTAATCTGATGTTGGACGTATGCTTCCCATTTCCCTCCATATGGCCGACCGGAGGGCGCCTTACACCACGCTTCCTGAGGGGCGGTCTCCACTCAAGAACTCGTTTACCCCAGCGGTTGGGCCCAAGCCC
The DNA here is from genome assembly GCA_907269095.1 of Blastobasis adustella. Lineage (NCBI taxonomy): Eukaryota > Metazoa > Arthropoda > Insecta > Lepidoptera > Blastobasidae > Blastobasis > Blastobasis adustella. The sequence continues at coordinate 8,183,784 of OU026123.1, read as the reverse complement.
ACTGCCACTTCAGCTTGTTAACTTAAACTTGTAACTCTTGCATTAGGTACTTAACTCGCTCTTATTTTATAAAGTTTACCGCCTTTTCCAAGGTTCAAGTTACATACATAACTTGATTAAAATGTATCCTGTACAATACAAATATTAATGTAACAAACCGCCACACATTTATAACACTACGCATAAGGAAGTGACTCTTAACTAAATCAAACCGCATTGAACGCCATAAAACGACCATAACTTTGGTAACTTTTGCATTTCTTACTGCTAAAAAGCGTAAAAACAAAAACCAATACAAACAAACGTCCAAGAGGAGGAAAAAGGTTGGCTCATAAGCATCATAATAGACGAGACCGGGGCGGAATCCGAGATGCATGCCCATACCGGGCCCATGCTCGGTTATGTAACGCAATAACATAAAACATCCCCGCCGGACGGCCGCCAAATAGCCCCCGCTTTGGCACTATTGTAGTGGGTAAGCCACGTTGTTTGTTTTTGTCTTATTGTATTGGTATAGGTATGTTGTAGATTGTAATCTTCTTTAGATTAATACAATTTTTGTGTACGTAGTTGCTACCTATAGCAGAATCTGGCTACGATATAGATGGCGGTTTGAGCTATATATAACTTAACTTATTTGCTATGTATTTCCTGTGCCACATAAACTGTTAATTAAATACAAAAATTAAATTAAAATGCAAAATAAGCACATTACGTGTGTTTCCCGCGCTTCTTTTAAGGCATATTGGGTTTTATTATAATCGCTACATATTATAAAACAAAGTTCCATGTGGCGTGTCTTTTTTTTTTTTTTTTTTTATATTAAACAAGACAAGCATTTGACCGCCATCTCACCTGTTGGTAAGTGACGATGCGGCCGAAGATGGAGCATGCTCGTCTTGGAACAGCCTATTCACTCTAGCCTTGAAGGCATCCAGATTATATTGATCAGGGAACACACTCGCAGGCAACGCGTTCCACTCCTTAGCCGTACGCATTATAAAAGTCAAGCCAAAGCGGCTCGTGCGGATAGTTGGAAGGTCCACGACATAAGGATGAAGCGCTCGCCCGGATCGTGTCTCCCGATGGCGGAAAGGGGACGGCGGAATGAGGTCGTGCAACTGCTTCGCACACTCACCGAAATGTAACCTGTAGAAGACCGACAGACGCGCAACCCTACGCCGATGCTCGAGGCTCTGCAGCCTAGCTTCAATCAACTGTGGGTCACCAATCATCTTCTTTGCACGTTTTTCCACCGAATCCAAAGCCGCTAGTTGATATTTGGCTGATCAATCCCAGAGGTGGCAGCAGTACTCCATGCAGGATCGGACTGTCCGTTTGTTTGCGATAAACTCAAAAACTACAGAACGGATTTTCATGAGGTTTTAACTAATAGACAGAGTGATTCATGAGGAAGGTTTAGGTGTACCTATATTTGTTAAGGTTTGAAGCCGTGCGAAGCCAGGATGGGTTGCTGGTATATTATATATCACGGCATTCCGGGGTATCCATATTAGGACATAGGGCAGGGCCGGCAGACAAATTATGGTGATAATATGAGAGTTCAATATCAAACTTCAAACCATAAAATAACTCCGTTAAATAATAAATACATCAAAATAACATGTTACTTATAAGTAGGTATTAGAATAGAGTTTGTTTTTATATTAAAAATGGCCATAATAAAACCTATCAATAAGGTAGTTAAAATTAACTATCTAGATAGGCGGATAATGCCATTAATCGTTTTAATCACGCTACCGGATTGCACCGTGAATGAATGATAGCTATGTGCATAACATATGAGCATAATAGACCCAGGGTACTATTTGGTATTTATTTCTGTGCGTAGCTCGCATACAAATAAGTGAAAGCGCGGGTGCTTCAATATAACCAAATGCCACAATGATACGCAGCTTGAATACAATTTCTAAAATTATATGATAATCGATATGAGAATCCCACGTCATAGTGGAATGGACACATTCATTGCATATTATTGGATTTCTTCCTTCGTAGCACAATACTTATTATATTATATTATTTGTTACTATTATTGTATTCGTTTATTACCAAAGTACAAAATCGGAATCCAATAATGAGAGCTCACATATTCCGTAATCAATCCACTCGGCATAAGCGCTACTTGTCTATAATGCTAATGATTTATTTAACACGCCGTCAATTCTCCAAGCCAATTACCGTTTTAACGGCGGCGATCCGTCTCAAGATAGAGACGGTTATTAAGAGCGGAACTTAACTGATTTCCTGCAACCGACAGAGCCGTAAGAAAAATCGCATGAATCGTAACAAGAGTAAGTGTGTCGCGTGCGCAGGCCCTGGTAGACAAAGATGCTACCGCCAGCCAATCATTCCGCTAATTGGAGAGAATCATCGCTGTAGAAAGTCACCGGCGGGTCCGAGCACGTCAATATTTATTATATGTGCGGTACGGCAGTGCTATACTAGGGTAGGGAAGGAGTGCAGCGCGCGCATGTCAACGCACAAGACGCCGCGAGCCTCGGGTGCAACAAACTGCGCCGCCCGGTCATTCACGTGGACATTAATTTGTCCACAATTCTGCGACACGTCTATGATGAAAACGCCAGAATTTTACTGGTGGCTTCGATGCGGAGGAAAGTCGTGTGGGCCGTAGGCCGTGGCCTGGCCGATTCGAGAGTCGCTCGCGATCTGCCGTCGAATGCTTTGAACGGCATGCGCCGTGCGGACTAAGTTTGGCATGCCTCATTTGTCATCCCAAACATTGGGCGGCTAAAGAAAATAGCAAAGATTCGCCTAATACGTAACACATAATAGATTCAAATAGCTGCGGCAATCTAGTGCCAAATAAAGCGTTGCTGCGCTTGCGAATCAATGAGCGTTGCGTCACTGCTGATGTTGCTATTCATTATCGAGAAAGGCGTAGGATCCAAGACGGAGGTCGCTGAGTCAGGCCCTTCCTGCTCGATTGCCTTTTGGAGAGGAGGTTACGTGAGCGGACGCCACCGGCAAGCGAAGCAGGTGCCATTGTCTCATTGTAGCGCCCAACGTAACTACTGACATATTAAATGTCTATAGGTACATAATAGATGTACTTAAATAGGTAGTATTAAATAATATTAAATAAGAATAGATATTTCCTTGGATAGCATAACACCTAAAGTGTTCAATGTTGATAAATCGATGCTACTTTCGCTGGTACTGATTGATTAGGCTGCAAAAGAAATGAACATAATCGCGTTACGCAAACATTATCCTATGTTACGTTGTGTTACATCCGAATAATATTATCAAAACGCATAATAGTAATTTGGTAACACCAGCTAACTGCCGTAGAATACCTGTCATTTTTCCGAAACAATCGCTTAATATTTTACAAGAACGGAATTAAATATCAAATAAACGAGAAGATTTGCATAGGAATGACGCTGATTTGCACATTTAATACTTCTTCGTCGCTCCTACCTACTCGATCGTTAATTATGATAATTTGTAATATTTATGGACTCCATATTAGGTGATTGATTGAATATATCTGCGTTTAAGTGATACTTTACAGCAACAGTAAACAGTGAGTTGCTAGCCGAGCAATTCGAGGAGTTTCTATGTACACTAAACCTCAGTCGATAAGTTGATATCAGATCAAATACTTTATAGTATCGTAGATAAAGTTTCGATAGTTATGAAAGGAACTCTCTGTTCTCATATCGATTTGCCAATACGCTAATGTTTATTTAGAGTATTTACTATCGGTATAGTTTCCTTTTCGGTGACAGTCTCTTCTGATAACATTCATGTACCTGTTCTATCTACTACGAATAGGTACATATACATTGTAGTACTAGTAGGTATATTCACTGTGATTCATGCCGTTCTTATTTCATGTCAATACTTAATGCACCTGTCTCTTTCCGCGAATAATGAGATGTAAGCAACAACAATTTGTATCCTTTTCAACCTTTGAACGTTCTACGCCTTACCTCTTTATAGGTCTATACATCATCTTACAATTTGCCAGGAAACATGTTTTTCCTTTTCTTATTGTCGGAACGACGACGTTACTATTCATTTTATGAATAGTACGCCGGTAATGAAGGCAAAGACACGTAAAAGGACTATGTCGCGAGATGTTGCCCTCCCGATTTGTCAATGTCATACGACATCATTGCGGACGCCGAGAAAATAGATAACGCAGGGAAAAGTGAAGTCGGTACGCGGTCGCGACGCGCTAGTTGGCTTTATAAAACTTACCCACATTGCCACTAGGCGGAACGCGATGGGGCCAGTGATAAGCAGTGAGTACGTCAAGGAATCGGGTTTTTAAATAGTCGTTGTTAATGTAAGTGTCATTAAAAGTGGGACAGGTGGCTCTGCCGTTTTGTTTGCTGTCCAGGATGTCGGGCGACATTTTTCTGCCGGTTAATTGGTCGCGCACTCGGGCAAGCAACCCCAGTTTTTTGATGGACTACAAGAATTCTGCTGACATTCGCGCACCTGCCTCTGGCTCCCATGGGGTGCGGCGGCTCGTCCGCGGGATTAATGCAGAATAGGATTAACAACGGCACCAATCCCATTATCCGTGTTTCGTGGAGCAGGACGACCTTCAATTAGAACCTTTATTACATTTTCCGTAGGCAAATTACTTTTACAAAGGAAGTAGAATAATAACTGCAAAAATGCGCGGTCGTAATGGAAATATCAAGTTAACAAATACTCACCTAGAAATTACTGGCATTATGTATTTCATGTTGATGTAATATCATATTTATCTTAATAACACATCTTGTGAACGTATTCCGCATGTTAGTTGTTTGTTATATGCGTACGTATTGCTCCGTTACGGTGATGAATGGTTTACACACATACACAATAGGATTATTTGTTCCACGAATTATTTTAGAAGGTAAACTTTTTAGTTTAATGCATACTGATGGCAAGATAAAAGTACATTACTTTCAATATCTATGTTTAAGATTGTAAATGGAAGTTATTATCATAGATACTACTATTACCATATTTTCTACAACTAATGTAGGTTAAGGGCAGGTAGGTAATTGACGTAACATGCTTACAGTACTGACCTAGAACTCTCCTAAGCCTTCAAGTCCATTAGCTTGCCTGAGGCTCAATGTAAAGTGAAGAAAATACCGCTTGAAATATTGTACTGATCTGCCAATTCCTGGATCACGATCCACGCTATGAGCCCTTTCATCTATAATAAAATACCTGAAGTGATAAAGGCCGCTCCGAGTCAGAATATTTTCAAATTAAAACTCAAAAATTGGTTGATAGAGCAAGCGTTCTACACTTTTGACGGATTTTGAAATAGTAAGCTAGACATGTAATCGAAGGAACTTAGATGACCCTACAAATTTTATTGTATTCATTGTATAATTGTATGTGACATGAAATGTATATTATTTATTGTTTTGTAACGCAATTATGATTTATGCTGTATCTTCTTGATTATGTTAATTTATATGACGTATAATTTTACATTACGAATAAATTAAATATGATTATAATTATCATGTTCCAGGCGGACCCCCGACTCTCACATGCGAGAGTACAATCCCAGGATATTGACACCAAAATGGTTATTTATTGTCCTTGTATAAATTAAACTGATGCGAGATGACGTAGTCTGCCCAAATTCCACCTTTTGTTACTAGTAGGTTTTCGTGTACTATATTATTATATCTAGAATAAGAAGAATGAATAAGAATAAGAATAAGAATGTTTATTTTTCCACACAAGAATAACATAATACATTTTATATATTAGGACCTTATACCTAGGGCACATACAAAATAAAATAATAATAATAATCAAAAGCTTTGCGTGGAAGGGCACAGTCTCAGTTTACGCTGAGGGCTAACGCCCTGCAGCACTGATTTTCAGACTGCCCCTGACCTTATCAGTGATATCTATTTCGAAAAGCACAATACTATTTGCAAGCAAACATAAAATACGTGAACAAACATAAAATAAGTTATACCTTGAATTTAAAATTAATTCTAACTAAACAAAGAAACAAAAATATTATAACAGATATCCTAAATTAAACAGTTTTTGTAATAATTTTAATAGTATAATGTTAGAACTACAGTAACTGGTATTTACGTGTTTATATAATCAGTAAACTTTCCTTCTGTTGTTGAAATAGAGCTCTCTTAATGTGAGATTTAAATGTTGGTTGGGATACGCTTTTTCTGAGAGGAGGGGGAATATTGTTCCAAATTTTGTAAGCAGAATACTTGAAACATCCTTTGTAGCCTGTTGTATTGTGGACTGGGATAGTTATAAGGTCTTGAGCACGGCTACGTAGACCTTTGATATTTCTATTAAAATTTATTTTATTGTACAGGTAACTAGGGCGTTTTGTGATTATAACTTTTTTAATGAAGCAAGCTAAATGGACCAGTCTTCGTGTTTCCATGTTTAAAATTCCTTTCTCTATCAGGATTGGAGAGATATGTGTACGCCTTTGTATATTGTAGCAAAATCGAACGCATGCATTTTGCACTCTCTGAATAGCGATTTTCGTTTTATTATAAATTCTAATATCTAAAATATCTAATATCTAATATCTAAAATATCTAATAATCTAATAGTGTCATCAAGATATGTGTGTTAATTGGACACTAGTGGTGGGCGAAATTAAGGTCACAGTTTAGGTAGGTCTATAACATAGAGCACTTAGGTACTCTCACATGGCGCACTTGATTGCTAATGCATTATTTGGCCGTAGCCGAATATGAACACACCTTTATAATAACAGGTTGCGATGCCTTAAGTAACTAAATCGAGTTACATGCAACACGCGTGCCCATCTGACGTAAATCAGGCTTTCACGCTTCATTACGCTTTGCAATGACAACCTTTCCTTGCTTATGTTATTTATAGTTATACTTACAGAGCCCTTTTATGCATAATTTGATTGTAAACGTTTTTATTGGGGCATAGAGGGCTGCATAGTCACTTAAGCTTAGTTTCCTATATCGTGCTCGAAGTAAAAGCGAGATTTAAACAGCAGCACCGGAATGGACGTCAATGACAAATGATTTTTTTTAAAGTGGCAAACAAGGTTACGGCCCGCCTGATGGTAAGCAGTCATCGCAGCTAATGCATCGCATCGCAGGTATTGCCACTGCAATACCAGGGGCACCACCCACGCGTTGCCGACCCCATAAAACCTTTATTGCCACTCGTCGTCCAAATATTTCCCGTGAGGAAGTCTATACTGCCCCAAATTGGCGGAGCTCGAGAAGGGGGCCTATTCTAGCCACAAATCTTCATTAATAATGATAACTGAAATGTTCATTGCAGCAAAAACAATGTCTTGACAAACGGATATCTAATGTCGAAGACCGATTTTAATGACGTTTTAATGCAGATTAGTGTATAGAGAAAATGTCAAATTTGAAAAGTCACAGCGCGAGAATAGTCCCCCAGGGCTCTGCGTTTTGTCGCAACACAATACTAACTTAACCGAATTTAAAACTATAGATACAAAATATCAAGGTAGCCATCGCTGGCAGCCGAATCAGCGACCGCTGCTGGCAACAAAGGCACTTTCATAAATTTATGTCTTTACACAATATTTTTAAGCCCGGCTTACACCAAATTCTTAAACAAGTTTCAGAATGACGTTTATGATGTTTTTGTTTAAATGTCAACTTAAATGCTTTTAAGAATTTGGTGAAAGCCGCCCTAAGAGCAGACAGACAGCAATACAAAACCCTCTTACCTCTCGCATAAGAGTTGGACACCTCAACCACTAGGCCACCGGCACCTATTCCTATTACTCCTCGCCGTTATCTAGTAGGTTAATCGAGTACTGCAGCCTTGACGCAACACGTATCATCCCATAGTGGGGTCAGGCGGCCAACGGGGCGGCGCGTGCGCAGGATACGATGTTGCAAGTCCACCTCCTCCGCGTTTCTACATCCATAGGAAACAGTTTTGTGCGTTTGGCAACTGATAAAAACGATTGGCCCACTGATACAAGCTCTAATTAGTACAATTTTAAATTACACGCGCCAACCGCGTACCGCGCATTCCTCGCAGTTTTCGTAATTCGAGTCTTCCGAAAGTAACAATTTGTTTGTACTTCAATTACTGTAGGTAGGTACTTACGATGTTACTAATTGTACCCAATGAAAAACTAACGGACGAAAAGTGGCTTTCAGTTTATATTTATGTCTGTCTCTCCTATCATATTTAATTTATGATCAATGTTTCTTGATACTACCTTAGAGATCTATTTCAAATATTTTGTCATATCTCTCCTGTTACGGAGGCAAACAATTCATAAACGTTTTGACAAGGAAGCAATATGGTCAGTGTGAATGGTTTATTCATTCACGCTCTGTATTGGTAAACATTTAGTCGATAAAAGATACTGGAAAGTTAAAATTAAGAAACACGAAATGAAAAGAGCGCAAAAAGTAAACAGTGGGTAGTGGGCGAAACGACTGAACCTGGCTCGTTTTTGGGGGCAGCAGTGAAATAACGTTCGCGCGTAGGCACATTGTATCTCCCAACAGACACCATTCAGTACCAACTGAACTAACAGGAACAATAACACCATGGCAAAACCATGGTGTTAAAACTCTGAATGGAATTTATGTCTAAATCTACAAAAATCATACTCGATTTTATGTCTCGCTAAATGTCTTGATAGCTTACAAAATGAAGATTATTTGAAATAAAAATAACATTCAATATTTCATACCAAAATAGGTCTATAACTCGAAGAATGACTTTCAAGCAGTAAACTTGCAAAACCAATTTACGCCCAATTTAATTTACTTTCCTTTTTATTCGAATTACTGGGCAACTGCGACGTTATAATTAAATCTTATTACATTTCTGGCAGCATTTCAATATAAACCACAAAACGTGCTAGACCGGACACAAAGCAGTTCGCCTTTTGTGTCTTTTTTGTGTTTCCAACTTGTCAATGTTAACGTTTAGCATGTCGTTCTTCCAGTCCAAACTGGTCAGTCTCCAAACAATCATCGGCGTCGGAATAGACGAAAACAGGTTGTCGATAGCACGCATGCGTGTAATTGTTAGTACTTGTACTTACACATGTGCATTGCGCCCGCGCATACCGGGCCGAGGTAACGTCGGCGAAACACCGAACTAATTAGTTAACGCAGGCAATTATAGAAACACGCCGTTTTGTAGCAAGCGGCTGCAAGGAACATATTAATCTTCGTTTTGCGAAACTGTTCAATATTTTTGGTCAATTCGTGGCTTTCTGCTGGCCGTACAAAGATAATAATAATAAATTACATTAAAAGAGACTATTAACTGATCAAAGACTATGTTGTTTCAACTAAGTGAGTCCGAAGAAGGCGAGCCATTCTGAAAAAAAACATCGCGGCGTCGCTGGGACAAGCGGTCCCAGTGAAGTGTTTACGAGACCGTTATTAAATTAAAAGTTAAGCAATGCACACCGGTGCCGGTGATGGGTGACCGTTTCGTACATTAAGGTAAAACGAACTTCACCACCGCAACGAGCTCGCCACTCGAGGTGTGTTTTAGGAGTACCGTTGACAAAACCTTCGCTTCCTCCTCGCTTGGTTCTCACCAAGATCTTCCGGTGGGGACCCTGATACTGATAGAACAGTCTCAGGAGCCGATTGGCACCTCATCATGGTTTAGGTATAAATAAAACATCTACAAACCTCTAGCGGGGGGGTCTCTGTCAAGCCTAGCAAGTCAGCCTGGTCTGATACTACAGCGTTATTATTTTTTTCTTGTATACCGGTTATATGGACAAGGTACCCAGTCAGTGTAATAACTGACGCGATGTATGTCATCTTAGTCCGCACAGTGTCAACGCATCCTGTGGTCCTGATTTTATGGCTGCCTGTCAGCTCATCTATCATTATGAATGCAGTAAGTATAAAAAATGCATGCAGACTAGAAAATTGCTACAGGATTGTACCTACCAACTTACAAGTCGGTTAGACCGGTAGCTAATTTTGAATATAATACCGTTGTTTATTTTTTTTTTAGACGTATGTGCCACAAAAGTTAGCTAATTTGTTCACGTTCCGTTATACCCAGCTCAAAATGCACACTCCAATTACTTCGCCAAAATTCATTTAAATTTCGCAACGGCGAAAATTTTCTAAGCAATACGTATATACATAATGCATGAGCTAGTTAGATAACGCTTTGGATTTTAATCTTTGCTGGAATGTGGAAATAATTGCTGGCGAGTGTTGGAAACTCCAATAATGTGGGTATGGGCGAGATTTGTCGATAAGATGCTTCGTGTATTGGCACGTGAGCTGCGACGCGCCGCGGCCGTGACCGCGCCCGAAACTCAATTAACTACCAAATTACTATACATTGAACCAAGGGTATCCATATTAGTAGAGACAATCGAATAAATATCTGCTTGAGCTACGGTTATATACGTTATTGTGTATAGAACGTAATAAACGCGAGTTTAGTTTAAACAAATACTATATACGTTGTGATATTTCGTTTTAATATTGTAGTTGTAGATAACAAAAAATCGAAGCCAGATATATTAATATGAAGCCGTCAATAATGGTTTAAATTTAATATAAAATGTTGATTATTAAAGTAAAAATTTTAATTTAAATAAAAAAGAATATATTATAATATAAAATAATAATGAAAAAAAATCTAATCAAAATTGTTGATTAGAAATTGTTGTCGGTAAGTCGTCTTATTAAAGTAAATCTCTCTAAGGTTTACTTACATCGCCAGAGACACATTAATACTTAATAAAATAATAAAAATGTATTTAAGTACCTATACCATATTCTTTTGACATTTTAGTACCTATTGCATAATAGAGTTTAAAGACTTCACACCCAGTCATAACACATTATAATAAAACCTTGCATACTGCGGTAAGCAGAGACCACATTGTTCAACTTGTTACGGTCTTGACAAGTCTCGCTTCTTCCACATTCAATACAATTTATGTCGATGAGTATACTTACATATATACACTTAAAAACAATAGCGTCACGAAATGACTACAAAACAATTAAGTATACGGTTATAAAATTTATCATTATTGTATTTCGTGACATTAATTATTTATCAGTATTTCGTTACGTACGCGTTGAATTATGAGCATACAAATGTAGAGCAGCCTTTACCCGGACTGACTCGGACATTTTATAGCGTAGACATAAAAATAAATCACCGATTTAATAAGTTCAATGGCAGGGGAAGAAAGCGCACTTTCACGATATGGCTGCTACTTAACATGCATAATTATATGGTTATTATTAAGTAATTCTTTCTAGTAATATATTCTTATTAGTTTATATTTACATTCTTGGAAGAATAAATTGCAACGTCATGCAACTTACGTACGGTGTACAGTATCATAGGTGAAAATAGATTCTATATAATCCAATATATAAGCAAAACGTATACAGGCTGTAATGCAAGTTTAAATTTTTTAAGTCCATCGGTAGAGACGGGAAAAGCGAACATTAGCAATACCACTTCTAAAACCATAGGCAGACGCCAGGCCCCTTCACTACTGCCTCTATGTCCAATTTCCTTGTCAATACTAAAACCACGGTTCTCTGAGCAATGGAGATATTACTCACCGGCAGGAACATAATACTATTTAAAATCGCCATCGCTGTGAAGACCTTGGGCAGTTGGGGCTCTAAGGCAAAGGCGATGGTGAGCGAGTTAGGGCGAAGACTGAGAGAGAAATCGGGTGATTCCCGCTCTGGCTCGTACCTGGTGCAAAAGTTAGCCATAGCCATTCAACGTGGCCACGAGCGTGATGGGCACCTTTGCCCCAGGTACTGTCAGAGGCGGGCTATTAATCGACAGATATTTGTAATTTTTTTTTTTAATTTAGCTTAATGTTAGATGAGTCTGTATATTTTGTAATTAATTTAATAAATTTTAAATAGGTACATCGTTATTTAATAGGGTATTCTGTAAGGTCGTAAGGTCCAGTGGGCCAGAGAAAAATTACAATCATTGTACAAAACAAACTACTACACTATCGTTTACAGGTGGTAGGACTCTGTCAAGCCTATGGATTGTCTGGATAGATAGTCTGGCCAATCTATTTTTGCCGACAAGCAACAATGTTGCGCTATTGGGTTCCGGTGCTGTAATTATACGCATTATGGTACGTCAGCGTAATCCTCACATACAGAGACAACACCTGCTGTTCTACATTTTTATTACGATCATATTTTTAATTTTTTAATATTTAAATACGAAATTCTGTAAGGATGGATGTTTGTTTACCTATTCACGAAAAAATTGCTGAACGGAATATGATGCTCGGAAGTGGGCCTTTAGATAACCTGGGTCCTCGATAAGCGAAATAATCGCGGTTGCCTAAAAATATACGTAAAAACGCAGAGTCTGATATAAATAACGATTGCTGTATTAACATTGCTGACTCCCCAAACCATTAGAGTCTTTGCTAACACAAAATATTCGCAGAGACTACAACGAATAACCAATTCGATTATTTGTCATCTTTATTAAGCCTGATCCAGTGACTTAGGTTTACATTTCATATGCCAAAGTAACTATTTCGTTAAGATCATATTCAATATCTTTGTCAAGAATGTGTTTTTCACTTTGAAATCGTTGGACCAGTAACCACATTTACAAAATAATTTATTCGAAACCATAATATAATTTTGGCATTTCTTACATTTCACCTTGCATTATTTTTATTGCTGTGTTTTACTTTGTGCTGTTTTTCTTTACGTTATTTATCCTCAATTTTCGTCCTTCGAATTTTCATTGGGACCCCTGCCACGCTCATTATAAGGGTTCTCTTTCCTGTTTATGTTGTAAACAAATTGGAACGTGGGCGTAGCAGCATTGACTTTGCGAAATAATTTCGAGGTTTAGCTGGTAGTAGGTATGTAATAAACACGAAGGTTATAGGTATCTTAAAATTCCTTACATTTTTAAAACGTGAAATTTTCTATGAAAAGTACGTTGGCTCTCTATTTAGGCCTCTATGTTTTCAGACCACACTTGTGCTTGCCGTTATTTTTAATATCTTCAATAGATCCAAGTATCCAACACTGAATATGTTAAAAAAGTAGATTATACACCAAGGGAATAAAGCAGTGTCTTCCGTCATGGGCAATATATTGGATCTAGATACCATTAATACTATAGGCACAGTATAAAGAACACCCCTCGCCAAGATTATTGTCCGTTTCAACTGTAGAAAACCAGTACCCATAATATTGATTTCTTATTACTTAATCAGATGAGAATCGAAAGAGTTAACTAACTTAGAAATCAGATCCATGCCATAATGCCATAAGGCTGTTCTTTATTAAATACTTCCGTCCATTAGTTTTATAGTGATTTGTGCTTCCGATGTAAAATGTAATAACGTGTTATAGCTCTATAAATCCTAATGGGTAATAAGTAGAAATTTTGCGTTACTAAAACGGAAGAATGTATATAAGTATTTACTTAGAAATTATAAAAAATTTTGGGCTTAGGAAATAATCACACATAACACTACAATGTAAATGTTACTGTGTAGTAATGTAAAATAGGCAAATTATTGAACCGTTTCGTTTCATACGCCCGTGCTTTTTGTTTACTGCACGAGTGCTGTAATATTTGTTGACTTGGAAGTAAAGAGATTTGACGTCTAAAATATTTGCTAAAAAATAGCTAGTAAGCATATTTTGTTATTTTTAAACTCATAAAATAATGAATCAACAAACTAAATTATTCATATGTTTTGTGAGAACGGAGTTCAATCATCTTATTGTGCAATAAAATCTGCGGTTTTAATTGTAGCAGCAAATCCTTAAGGATAAAATAATATGTTGTGACTAATGATAAAAAAGGCTTAACAAATAAGGATAGTGAAAAAGACGTGACGTTATCTAAGTATGCATGTATAAAATCATGTGAACTTCTAGCATGTAATAATTCATCTAGGGTTCGATCGCAATAACTATTACATATTTAGACTTTCCCTGTAAAATTGTTTTCTTTCGTTTACATATGTAGGTATATGTATTCGCTCTCTTATGACTGTATACTTACAACATAAGAGATCAAAGCTAAGTTTTATTGTAATCGGAATTACCATTTCCAACAAATTTAAGAATTAAGTCCTGGACTCCTTTAAGGCAAGAGTGCAGAAGCCGTTTCTACACAATCAAATGCTGTAAAAAAAAAATACTGGTATTGTATGAAAAATACATTTTCCGTCAAGAGACTGTACATCTACTCAGCGTCAATTGTATAGGTTATAACAAACCCAAACCCAGACCAAAGAGTTAGGCAGGTAAATTTTTTTTATAATATTTTTTAAACGTATTTGGATTTAGTAAAAGCATTATAATGGAAAATGGGCATTGCGGTCTCCAACCGCCTGTCAAGCGTGAAGATTATGGCAAAAACCTCCCATCTCGTAAGAGAGCGAGGCCATAAGTCCTGCAGTGGACTGTTATTGGCTATGATGATGATTCAGTAAAACCAACATAACGTTTTACTCTGTGATAAGACTACAAAACGGGAACAACACCTCTTACCTACGTGTGTAGTGTGGACGACTTGGGCGATACTAAGCTTAAAGCCACGTGTGCTGCTTGTTTGTGTTACGTAGTATCTTGTTTACCTTTACCAATTTGTAAATAAACAATCTGCATAAAGTGGTAAGGTCAACAATTTAAATTAATATGACACAAAAATATAAATTATGCAGATTCAGTGTCAGCCTAATGAGGTCACCGCATCGTTGATTCTTGGCGATTACAAATAACACATGGGCTGGACACCAAAACGTACCGCGCAAATCTTACATTTTACTTAGTAATAATTGCAAATAAAACGCCTTGATCTAAATCAGCACCAGATGAATAATTTATTCCCCTTGAGATGTAATACAATTAATTAACTAAAAACGAATAAAAATTGCCAAAATAAGCATTTCAAATGAACACGAAAGCGTCGTTGATCCACTTAAATTTCAGAGTAAAAGCCTCGACGAATGCACCGAAACGTATCGCTAATAGAGTCAACAAACAAGCCTGTCACGGCACGAAACATGAATGCGTTCGATGCCGCCACCGAAATCGGTTGAATGAATGCACTTGCTGCGTGCGTGCATCTCATCTTGGTACCATCGTATCGTAGTGAGTACCGGGGCGTCAGCGGGCGGCGCGCGGGCGCGGCGGCGGGCGGCGGCCGGCGGCAGTCTCGCGACGCGCCCCGAGCCCTGCGCTCAACTCCGCACCACGCTCCCACGCGGCACCCGAGCCTTCCGACGCGCCAGCCGCCTGCCGTCTGCCGCCCTTATCAAAACATACCCGCACCATCGATCGTCGCACGTCTCACATCTCCGCTGATAAGGCTCCGTGACTCTGTGACTGCAGTGCCCCAGTGCTGTGAAGCTGTGATCTATGCCATGTGATTTTTCAGCCACGCTCTGATCCACACCGGAGGTTCGCGTCAGCTGAATACTGTCACCGTGAATCGAAAGTGAGTGCCTCATTATTTAAATTTATATAGTAAGGTATGTATTGTAATCATTTTAGTGCAATAAAGTTTTTAAATAAATAAATAAATAAATAAATAAATGTCAGAAGGATTTTCTCAAAAAAAATATAATGCTGAAAATGAGAGGAGATCTTGAACTTGATTATTGAGTTACGTACAATAATGAAATACAAACATCAATAAACGTAATCTGAAACAGTTACAAAGCATACTTTAATGTTTCACGGTCAATCAGAAATAAACATAAAAGTGTGATTAATTCTATGCCGCACTTATATGTTTGGAAATGTCCACATTATTATTGAAGCCTTAAAAACTTACGTAGAGTCGATTTTATTGCCGTATTATGCTAGTTTTAGGCTCAAAGATATTACATTTTAACTTAAAAGTACAATTATTTACAATCTCCTAAAAATACCCGGCTGTACAATTTAACTTTACAACATCCACTAACTCATATTAATAATGTATGCCATTCGCTTCTATCCTCATAGTTTAAAATACACAACGAGTTCAGGTCTGTTTACTGAAATTAAATAGGAAGTAAACGTGGAGCTTGCATTCGTTTCGGACGCATGTATAAATATGCAGAAACTATTTGTGAAGAAAACTCCACATTCTATCAAACTTCGATAGGCTCAAAATTATTCCTGTCTTTCGTATCTCAACGTAAATCGAGTCTAAAGCGAGAACGACTTTTAGCTTTGATGCCGCTCCTGAGAAATATCTCCAGTTGGCGTTCGGCTAGAACTCCAAAACACATGTGTATTTTTACACCCAGTTACGGACATAAAGGAGTTACTGAAAGAAACAGTATGAACAGCTGCTCTAATGAAATAAACTGCCGTTTTATCACATGCTGCGAAGGCGGTTTGATGTTCGTTATCTTTTAAAATATGGAATACGTCATCTCAAAAACTGTAACGAATGTTTTCGCTAGTGTTACCACGTTTAATTAATTGGGTGTGCATAAGTTTACTTGACGACCTGAGTGGTTCAGTTGGTTAACAAGCCGGTCTGCTACGCAGAGATCCCGGGTTCGATTCCCGGCCGAGCAGAAATTGAAATAATACATTTTAATTTCTGTCAGGGTTCACCCAGTAGAATGTGTAATAAGTATGTATTTAAAAAAGTAAATAAGTAGATTATCAGTTATCGAACACCCATAATACAAGCTTTGCTTAGTTTAAGAAAAGATAGCGCTGTGTGAATTTGTCCAAGCATATGTATTTATAGTTTGTTTGGAAATAGTGGGTACAGGCAGGTATATCAGGGTCGGCAGTGACTGACAATTCGCGGTAGAGGTGCTAACGATGCGCATACGCAACGCAGTACACACTCGGGATGGCAGTCATTAAGGCGCTCACATCACGCGAATGCTCCCGGACCGTTACATTTCAATTAGATCCGAAATTACGGGTTGGAGTAACGGGCGGAGTGGACGTGCTAGGTTTTTTTATGAAGATGGGTAGGTGCTTCTCGTCAAGTTATTTTGCCTGTGCAGTGTTAAATTTATATTATAAACAGAGCGAAAACAATATAAATAGTGTCCTATAGTATTAAACTATGAAAAATCGGCTATGGGAACTTCATTTGCTCAAATATGATAATTTCCTGACTTCTATGTAACATTTTCCTAAATTATCAGCGCCATGCCGTATTTTTAACTATTTATAAATAAAATAAATAAATATCAATGAAAAAAAACTGTTTGTTTCCTATCGCCGTAAGTAGCGTCGGTTGGCCGATGGCTAGCGGGTCTGCCCCGTAAGCGAGAGGTACCAATTTCAATCCCGTGTGCCGTTTACCGATTTTTATTGAGTTATTTACGTTACTTTAACAGTAACCGATGATCTAGTGTTGAGGGAAAATATCATGAGGAAACCTGCACAATTCGGCGACTGAATGTGTAACCGTGATCCAATCTGGTCAGGTTTTCCTGTCAACATGGTTCTGGAGGTCAGATGGTCAGTCGCTCTACTGTAATTACCTATCTGCCCAATCCTGGATCATGGTCAAAGCCCTCGCCCGGAAGATCACAACTACCGGGATCAATATTGATGTCAAGATAATTTATATATTTTCCTCTTAGAAATTTTGTTTTTGAAACTACAAACTAAACTATTAAAGCAGCAACCAAACACTACTTTTAAACTAAAGCGATGGCTATTTTGTACGGTAGACTCGGATCACAGACATATTAATAGCTTAAAACAACGCTTAGGACAGCTAGGAGATCCCGCATAAAATATCATTACCGATATCCGTTACACCGATCGGTCTAAGTAAATAGCGCGCTGTTATGACTAACTCATCTAGAACCGAGATAGTATCTCACTTCTCATCGGAGTTAATCTGCGGGCGTAAATGTTTTTATATGTGAGACTGTGCGGCCTCATTGAGACGAGAGCTGCGCGCGCGCACGGCCTGGATGCCGGCAGACCGTCGCATGTATTAATCTGGACAATTCATCAACGCGAACCACTATAATTAAACATCTCGGCCGAGTACCCGCCACATTCCGGCCACTCGGGCCCTACACAATGCGGACTCAATATAAACGTTGTAAGCGCTAAGGAGCTAAGTAATTGACAGGTAAAAATGAAACAGTTAAAGACCCGTTACGCTAAATGTAAAATACGCCATCGTTCAAGGCTCGAGCCCGGGCCGATAAAGCGGTGGATTTTATTAAAATTTGCCCGAGATTAAATTATGTGCTCGAAATTCGTACACTCGTAAGCGTAACAACAATTCGGCGAAAACTCATTAATATCAAACAAATTCGAGGCTATTTATTTTGCGTTTTATCGTTTCGATTTTATTTATTGGAAACTGTTGTCAGTTATTTGTTTATATAATTAGTTGGTACTTGTATCGATCAAACACACGGCTCTATTTCATAGAGTTTAATATGTCACCATACGATTGTAACAATATCGTAAGTTCACAAAATATCAAATCAAATTCATCCATCCATATAACTCTATGTAGAGTTAACAAAAAAAGCAAGAAATGTGTTTTATCACAATTAACCAACAATAGTACTACAAAAACTGTGCAGTCACGTCATTTGAGGTCGCCTTATCTAATCTAAGGTTAACTAATTAATAGTACGTGTCAAAACTATTGCAACGGCCTCGTAATACTGAGCTAGTTGCACGTGGTAATTTTCATATCATTTGATCGGTATTCACAGTATTATCGACCTGAGTTCTGCTTCTGATACCCAGAGATCCCGTGTTCGATTCTCAGTCGGAAGAAATCATGTATTCTGTTCCGGGCGACTATGTATTGTACGTAGTATATATTTTACTCTGAGCTATGTATGATGTCAGTTATATGGCACTCATGGTACAAGCTTGCCCTAGTTTAGGGCTATTATAGTGGATAGAACTGTGTGAATTTATCCAAGATTATGAATAAATATTAGATTTACGTATCTAAGGGTGCTAAGTCAGAGTACGCGAAAGGGGGCAATAAATAAAAAAATAAAATATAAAGACAAGGAGCCCGGGCCTGTGATTCGTGTAAACAGATTGTAACAGTCACCTTGAGCAAAATTAATTTGTAAATTGAATTAATATGAATTTGGCATAGTCCATTCGTTTCGGATGAATTACAGACGTCTTTAAAGAGAACCCCCCCCCCCCTTTTCTAAATTAGATTTAGCTTATCTCAGTCAGTGAGATAAACAAGGCGCAAAACAATTTGTTTCCGCCCCTCTATTTACACGGAAGCCGGGAAAGAAAATACGCCCTTGGGTAATCGAGCAAAAGTAGTCAACAACTGCTTCCTACTATAAATATTACTTAGCTGTAACGTACGCAGGTACTTAATACGACATAATAGCTACGCAACAAAGGTTATGCTTTAATTAACGCGTTGTTACATATAGGAAAACGTTATGGACTCATTTTCTGTTAAGATTTATTAAACTAAAGCTGTAAATACAAAAGTATGGGGACAACTATCCCGGAGGCTTTCCACGAATTATATGAGTTTATGACTTTTTAGGCCTTGTGATGTCCGGTAGAGTAGAATAGCACCAACCCCTTACACTCGTGGGTAGTGGCTAATGTTTTCGAGATAAAAGATCGAGAGTCGCCGTGGGCTAGAAAATGGGCAGCAGCGTTTCCATTGTTCCATTATAACACTGCGATCTCCAACCCGCCAAGCGTGGAGATTAACAGTGGCAATAACAGCCCCTTTCGTGGGAGAAGTTCTAAGTACCGCAGTGCTTTGTAGTGTCTGGCAAAGTTGAATCTGGTGTTTTATAAGCGATACCATGTCGATGCAGGCCATGCTAGGACCTCCGGGACCAGCAGTGCAATCTTAAAGGCTGAAGAAGCGAGTTATCATCACCCACTCAGCATATCCATTTCTTATTTACACCACCAAAAATCGTTTAAAAAAGCGACAATTTGAACTGCGAACGATAACCACTATTTATTTTCAACGGAGTACAATGTATACGGTATAACTTATGTTACTGAACTTGAAATTAAACCGTGTAAGAGGTTATTCAATTACCATTAAGTCTCTTGATGCATAATTGACTCGCAATCAACTGATATAACTTGTTTATAATTTTCTCTACGCAGTTGTTTACATGTGGTTCCACAGAAATTAGCATCGATATCTTAACTGATATTGAATCGCAATATAGGAGGTGCATTAGCTACTGTCGCGACTTTGCTCTTCTATTTAAGAGCTGCTTCTTTATAAATTAAGTATGCTACTTATTTACCAGATTCTATCTCCTGTGTCTGTTTTGTAGTCTAATGTCTTGAAAATAAGGTTCGATCCGTAAATCTATTTTGATGTTCATATAAATAAACTGTACTAAAAGCTAAGGTAAACAAAGTCTATCAAGGTTAGACGGTAAAAAGTCTTCAAATTAGTCTACAATGACTTTGTTTACATCGAGTGACAGTCGTCTTGCATGTAATTGACGAAACTAATTAGTTTCAAATTAACAATAAGCAAAAAACAGAAAATAGTACCTGCATAGAAGTTGTCTTTTTTTATAGGTATCTTATTTACAATGTTCTCTGCCACCGCAACACAGGTACGAAGTACAAGACGAACCGTCGAAACAGTTAACAACTTTTAAATAATAATAAAAAAGAAACACATAGTAGGCGCCCGACTGGTTTGGCGTAACTCCGGAAGCGAACAGGTTCCCCGGAGCGAGATAAGTATTAATTGGAATTTTAATTTTTACTAATGAAAGACAGGAACCGCTCTTCGACGGGACGGGCCCGATTCTCCCGAACCTATTACAAGTATTACCACTTACAACCATTAAATAATGGCGTTAGCTTTCACTAAATACAACTAGTTATTACAATCGGAGCATCACGCAATGCCATTTAGGTAACTAAACACAGCTTGTCGATAATACCCCACCATGTAACGTAAATGCTTCATTTAACAATGTCGATCGCGTAACTTTTTCCAACCACCGTGGACTAAATGTAACCTCTTCAAAGACGGCATAAAAACGATCGTCCCAGATAAACGCCACTGATTTACGATGCATAAAATAAGGTAAAACTCCAATTTTGAGACGTTGGAGATAAGTAGTTAATCTCTCTAGACTGCTTTGCATTTGCATTTGAGATAATCCATAGACGTACCCCACATAACAAAAATGGTGTTCCAATTCCGTGAGCGCGAAGCATAACTGACAGTTCAGAGATAATTGCTCCAATTGGTGAATACCTAGTTCTGATCGCACGTGGAACAAATCACAAGCGCGAGTTCCGGACGGTAAATCTAGTTATCGTGATCCGATCTACTTATTTTGTAAAAGTAAATCGCGTGCGCATGGCTGCAACAAAAATGCCAGGAAACAGTTACCCGGCTAATTTATAATCGCATAATCTACAACTTCATTTGTAAGCTTGAGATATTTTACCACTTATTCTATAGCCCTTATAGGTAGTTTTTTTATTAGAAACCGACCGAAGACGTAGCCGAAGCGATGGAATTTTTAATAAGTAAAGACTTTTTCACCCAGCTATAGGTACTAAAATAAGCAATAAAATTAATAACGAGCCCATACGTTACATAGCCGTAACTTTTCCAGAGAATTTTAATTTGTAGAGACGGCCGTCGTAAATATGTCTTAGCATGGGAATGTGAGAAATTGGTATTCAATTAAACGACAGGAAACAGTGTACATGTAAATGATTCAGTTTTTGTTTTATTGCCGCCCATTAATGTCTGTAGTTGGCACGTCCGACGGTCACTCGGCTTGCGTGCGGCATCACCTACCGAGACCATCGGTCGTAACATAATATTACCTCATCTAACAGTTCATTGATCCCCACTCTGTATTGTCAAGCAGGTCTACTGATAACGCTGAAAAAGAATAGTACTCGGTAAACACACCAATTCTTTATTCTTTTGTCGGAACGATCGAATACATTGTTACAAACAAGATACTTTACAAAATGTAGGTACACGTTTTGTTGCATTGTTTACTTTCTGAGAGACGGTACTGTAGTGGTGTTAAAGTTTTATTGAGGCTCGTTTTGTTGTGTGTCATAAAAGCCACATCTAGGTGCGGTGTAGGCGGGCACTCGGGCAAGGCTTTCTTCCGAATGGCATTCGCCCACGACCGGCGCGTGCGCCGCCCGCCCACGCGCCTCTAAAGCGTCCCCTTAACTGTACTAGCGACAAATTACCCATATAACATGCTAAGTCCTTTAATTTTAACAATATCCACACATAAAAGTATTGATTTATCGCGACGTGAGAGTATTAGAGTGTCAGTTTTAAGTTACTGCTATGGTAAGGATTTGTAGTCCACGTAGTTTCTTATCTACGAAACGACTCTGAATGGAACGTGATTTTTAAATAAAAATGTATTTGGCTTTAATCAAAAGTCGATAAAACCGTTCAATCAAAATTATTGTCAGTGACATTAACGACATGCGCCGCAATTCGATAGAAACTGTCATCGGTAGAGTTGATCAATAGCTTTAACAAGACCTCAACAATTTTTAACATTCATTTGTTCATTGATGAATGGGATCACCTGATTTTTATCAGATGACCATTATTAAGAGATTGGATCGTTAAAACAAAGTGTTGTGCATAATCGCGAAATTTAATAAGATTTCAAAATTTGAAGGTCATTAGCATCAACATTTAACGAAATTTCATAGAATTAAGCAGGGTAATGATCCGTAAAAGATTAATTTAGTCGTTTAATTTATAATGAAACTTTTTTATTACAAGTATACCTATTAACGGCCTAACTAATAATTATAATTGGTCATGAGTTCAGCCCGTTTTTTAGAGTCCACTGTACGCAAAATTAGGCATGGTCGTCGAGTAGCGGAGAACGCCTGACTAGTGTAGGTATACTGGCTTAACTGTCAAAATCTTTGCTTAACAAAAGATTCAACCACCCGAAAACCCGTACTAATTGGAGCTAGTTACCCCAAACATTGCAGAACACTCGAATTTCACTTTTCGCGATTTCAGTAACATTGACACTGTTCGATTGTGGAGCGTAACGTCGGGCCCCCGCTAAATACCGACGCATTAAGCAGCTACCGGCTAGCTAATATCTTGCGAAAGGCCGGCGGCGGCGCGTGCCGGGACCGCCCCTTCGCCGTTTTTGCCCCAAAACTGTATGTTTAGCGAACGCCAGTAGCGGAATCGCGTCGCTTGGCGAATACTAAATAACATATTAAGCTCACAATACGTACATTTTATTTTATTATCAGCAAGCTTGCATTTGACCTCAACTCACCTGATGGAAACGACGATGAGGTCGAAGATGTAGCATGCGTGCCTAGATGATACCTATTCACTCTTTTGAAGATCCTAAGTTCAAACTTATCGGGGAACAGTGACTCAGGCAGAGAGATCCAGTCCTTTGCAGCGCGTATAAGGAAAGTGGATTCAAAACCCTGAGTACGAGATGTTGGGACGTCTACCATACATGGATGACGATCTTTTGTCCCCCTCTTTGTGCTTTAGAAAGGAAAATATGTCTAATATCTTAATGAAATAGGTATATGCAGAAATACAAAAAAAAAAAACTAATAAGGTAACTGGCACAGTAAACAAGGCGTGACGTTAAGTACATATGTATGTATCAACCTATTCCATTGACGGGTGTCCTACAAAGCGGGTAATATGATAGTGGCAGATTAGCCAACACCTTCATAAACCAGAAATAGGGCAAAAGCATTTTGTACTGTTGTTTATTTTGTACTGTTGTATGCGAAGCGTGGAGCTCATGGTAAAACCCTCCACTAATGTGGAGGAGACTCAAGTATAGCAGTTGACCTTTATTAATTATACAAGCGACCCGCCCCAGCTTCGCACCTTAACAAATGCACCTAAACCTTCCTCATGAATCACTTTGTCTCTTGGTCTTGCCATGAAAATACGTTCACGCTTGTGGGACTTTGTTTTATAATATGTAGTATTGTCTAGTGATTATGTGTAGTGTGGGTATAGAACACAAGCACTTCAATAAAGTACCGGATCAGTCTATTGTGTCCGAGTCATTATAACCATTTGAAAGTTAATTTAGTTGTAAATTCTCCTGCTCGAGATGACTTCTTATTTAAATAATGGCATTTCCCCATTCAACTTCAAAAACAGTTGATTGAAAGCGTCCTGTACATTGAGTTTATTCGCGGTTCATTGCCAAAGCTGTCATAAGCAGCTGAGAAATCACCCTTTTGGGATTGGCTGATATAATTACTCCACCCCAGCCCTGCAGAACGATTTCGGTTCATAGGATTTTTCATTGGATCAGAGGTATTTTTATACGGCCCGAGAGCGAATTTAATCATCTTCTAAAAATATTTTGGCGATTTTAAATCACGAAACCTTTGGACCCAGATCAAAAATAATATTTTCAATATTTACGTTTGACATCAAAGCTGAAGCAAGAAATATAGCCCTAATCGTTTTATGCCACTTTACCTCAATTTCATAGCATCAACAAGGGACTAAAAAGCGTGGCGTAATGTTTATTTTTTTTGCGGCAAGACATCAGTTAGAGGGGACAGCTTTATTTGCATGTCATGCCAGCGACCAAGGTTCAAATCGAATACGCAAGCGAAGTGTTTTTCAAAGTGTATATTTTTACTTATCCGCTACGAAGATATCTAATTCTACGCTTGTACTTTTGTTTATTGTTTTGTTTACGTATCTTAGATAAACACCTATTGTCTAGTTTTTATTAAAGTTTTAGTTATTAGGTGTAGTACGTAATTAATTAGTAATTGCTAGCGTGTTATTAACAAAATTTTAAGACAAAGAGGGCTACGATGGTGGTTTGTTATTGTTTTAGTAATGTTTCCTATTCTGCATACCTATACAAAAACTGTTTACCACTGTAATTAATAGTTTTAGTACGTTTTTATTAATATTTTGATAAATATTCGAACGATCGGCATGGTAACTAAATGCACTCACAGGCAGAATTATCTTTATTATCTTCAGCATAGTTAGCTTATACAATAGTGTATAAGATTAATTACGATAAGAATTTTCTGGCCAATAGGCAAATTAATTGCGGTACACCCAATTTAACTTCAATTTTTTTTTAAGTTGCTGTTTTCAATGCAATTTGTCTCTTGACATTCAGTATTAGGTATAAAAGATTCCGACTTGCAAGAGAAGGCACCAGTGTGCATTCTCTTACAAAAATGTCTTATCAGTGACTTAACTAGAGAAATTCAATCTTTTTGATTTTTTTAAATTTTCGTTGCCGTATGGTCGTCATAAACTCCACGATTTTACATTTGAAACACTTTCTAAATGAAATACTTAAGTGTTATGGTACCATAAACGCGGACTTCTGCTAATCCTAAATAAATAAATTCAGTTTGAGAACCGTCGAGCTAACTGCCATTAGCCACTCTTACAACGCCGCCCTATTGTCCTGCGATAGATGGCGATAAAACTTCTATACGTGTAGTAATTTTTATGTTTCCTTTTACGCCGACAGAATTCCTACTACATAAAATAATATGAGGATCGGCAACAATTTAATTACCGAACGACGATCCCATAATAAAACTTTTGTATAATACTAGTTTTTGTCGTTTAATTTTCGTTTATTACGTTCCGAACCACATTAAATTTTGGGATTAAGCCTACTATTCTGGGCTATAAGCTACATTACATGCCAATTTCATCGAATTCTGTTATATTCTGTTAATGGTAGCTTTTGCGTAAACCAGTAAAAAACATCTTCATTGTATTATTAGTACTTGGTATGAAACGGAAATTAGCTTCACATATTTATCCTACCAAAGATCGGTCTTTTTAAGTTGTCATTTGCCAAAATATTATCGACACAGGAATGAGCTGCAATGCCTGCCCGTGTTTACCATAAAATTGTAGGTACCTATTTTATTTATACCAGAAGTTGTGTTTCTAATTTCCAAGCACGAAACACTCAAAAACCAAACCTAAGAGCAGACAACAGATTATAATGACGTGATGAAAACATAGCAATACCGCATCGTGATAGGTTGCACAATTTGCCTGATGCATTGGCCGGGTAATGGCATTCTGCGCATACTTCTCGCGGCCGATGGCAGGAAGGCAATGAAGTTTTTCAACGAATGTGCGTTGTTTTCAGGCGGGCGGGTGTGCGCGTGCGCCGGCCGCTCATGTTCACTGGCATGAGGTGAGTCATCTCGACATGCGTATTTATAATCTACTGTAGTTCTTAGGGAATAGCGAGTGCGGGGTGGGTAACCCGGCGTGGGTTATGTATGATTAGATAGGCATATTGTAGAATGCAGAAAGAGATAACTTAGAGGATACCAATTCTATCGAGTTAGAACTTGTGTAGGTATAGATTATTATGATCCGATTTAAAACTTTAGCCACATTGACCAGTAATTGCTTTCGCGAAAACGGGAGTACCTAGAAGTACACATAAGACTATAAATAGACTTCATAAAAAACCTACTTACATAGAATATTCAATCATTATAACATAGTAGGATAATATTTACCCGACACGTATGCCTCTCGTCCCTAACTACCCATTAACCAATTAATTATATCATTGCCAAAAATATCCAAACAATACTCTGTCTAATAATGTCCGTAACATTCCACTAATTTTGAGACCCTGGTTTAAATACCTAAATAACAATACATTTTTAACACCACGGATCAAAGAACAAACATGTTAATGAGAATAAAAAAAACAAATAAGTATGAGAATCACAAACAATAGGCAAATGAAAAAACATTAAACTAAATCCTGTTTCTGTATAGTTTTTTTGAGTAGTTTTATTTCCTTTTTTTTCCTTTCCCACGAAAAGTGCTCAATATAAAAACTATACAAAAGAAACATTTAAATAGTTTATGGAAGGATGAGAGGATAAAGCCGAAAGCTCGAAGATACAAGTATAGTATACGTTGTTTAGACCCGTCTGTTTGTCTAACATCTGGTACCTGGATCTGGATAGTTTGCAGGGACAACGCGCTTTTACTGGCCATTGTAAATTTTTTTACACGTCCCTTTATTTTCAATACCCCAGCTATTTTCTCACGGTTTAAGAACGGTAAAATTAGTAAAAAAATATTTTTTTTCAATGTTTTTATCAAGTACTCATAACTACTTTAGCTGATGTAGTTACAGACAGCTCAATTCAGAATTAAACATAGAGCTAATGAAAAAACAAACTCGAAAATGTAAGTGACAATGTGACTCAGGAGGATGAAACTAGGTATACAGACATGCTACGTACGGTACGACGACTGCAGAGCAGACTGTAGTATTCTTTTAAACTCAGCTTTTCTCAAGCCGCCTACCAACCTAGCATACTCGTAAACACTCGTTAAACAGAGTACATCAGGTCTCGATCACGTAGTTTTATCTGCTCAGAATTTAAAAGTAAACTATGACAATTATTGTTTATTATTGCGTATACAAAAAGTGCTACTTAACTGGATACTTGGCATAGCCTATTTTACTAATGTTTTTCATAATAATACAAACAAGACAAAGTCACACGAAGTAACACAAAATCAAAATGTGGCATAGTCTGATTAAATATAGCAGAAATCGATATACCTATATCTTCAAATATTTTGATCAACATGTGCTATAAATACTCGTATCAAATAAGACCCCATATTGAAATCAGGCGTTATTCACTCGCTTTTGTCGCTCTGACAGGTTATCTAGTCGCGTTCTGTTGATCAGAAAGACTCGGCTACTAATAATCGATGTACTCAGAACTAATATTTGCTAAGAAGTGCCCTAGTACTTCGGCCCTTGCCTTGGGCCTGTCTAATTACCTGCAGCGGTCGAAATAGAGCTCACAGTGAGCGGTTTGGAGCGTGCAACATTCTCTATTATCGGGCGAGCACTCGTGAGCCCGCCATTAGTTGGCGCGCACCTGTCGCGCGGCACGGTGTCAACGCCCGTCAAACGCACAGATACGTACGTAATATGTAGTACAGATATTCAGATAGACACTTATAAAGTTTAGGTGAGGAGACCAATTGGCTAATTACGGAACTCTGTTGCTAACAATTTCTGTTTTCAATTATTCACATTGTTACTTTTGCGATTACGTATGATCGAATAGTTTAATAAAACCTATGATTCTTGATTACTAAAGTAACCGTTTCAATCATTGAAATCAGATAATTGTTAGCAACAGAGTTACACAATTACCCTACTGAAGAAGAATAGATTTTCATTATGACGGGTCTACCTATGGAAACTTGCCTTGCTGCATGCACATATAAATAGCGTAAACAATTCTTACAACTAGAATCCACCTAATCAGCTACAATCTTACTAAGCTTAATCAATCTCCCGAGTTGAATATGTAGGTATGTAACTAGGGGTCCGTCGTATGCGGTAGTTGCAATGAAATACTTTAAGCAAGAATTATCACGACACGGCCGCGTTGGCGCCTTAAGAAAAACATAATTACTGACTAAGTACGTAAACAAATCAAGTCCGAGAATGGTGGGCTGCCCTGCACGGTATTTGTACCCGCTAGGAATCCTAAGTGGGGGCAATCTAGGGATATTCCGGGCTATTATCCTTGCGGCGGAGATTCGTCGCGTTAGCCACGGTGCCTCCACGACGCATCGAATTGTGCAATTACCACCACATTAATTGTGCGAGTAATGATGCGGCTCCAATCTTACGGCCGCGGTTGAGGGTAACTCTTCTAAAAATTTATTGCGAAACGCAGACTCAGTGCGCTTTCGTTACAATAAGGCGTTGAGCAGAGAATAAGTACGATGGACTGGGGTTACTTTGATTTGCGGGGAGACATTGATCACTTACTTTTCTCTATTAATCAAGTGTTATTTCTTGCAAATAAAAGATCTTAAACATGGGACAACACTGATTAGTGGATATACCGAAAATGAGCAATATTTCCCTTATAACTTAACAGAGAAAAGTAAGCGATCAATGTCTCCACGCAAATGAAAATAACCCCAGTCCATGGTACATACTAATTTGTTGAACACAATCTGCTAATTAGTTCGCGAGATAGTCTTACGTGCCTCGGTAATCGGAGTAAGTATTACATTAAGTAAGTAAGTAGTACATTAAAGTAAGTACGCACTTTTTCTACCAGTACTACTTCACGCGATTAGTACCAGTTTTCGCCGTCGATAAACAGTAGCTTTACTCTCTATAAAATGAACCGTAAATACTTCGTAAACGCATACAAACGGCGAGACTCACGGCGTCCGTTACGCTGTCATTGGTTGTTCCAACATTGTTTGTTACATCGCTTAAAGCAATATCCATCGAACGGAAAATGTTCATTCGTTTCGTACACCTACATGTGCTAATAGAGCTGGAATGCAGCTCCGCTGCATGTTAACTTAAACGCCGAGTAACCGCGACTACTATTGTTGAATAATATTATAATGTTATTACTAGGTATATCCATTGCGCATAGTTCTAAGTAATTTTGCATTTATTTGTAGACGTGACTATAGCCATAACATTCAACTTTTATTTTTATTAAGTGCAGTAAGTGTCAATACACCTACAGAGGTTACGTAAAATTGTGTGTGATGAATACGGTTAAATACTTTGTTTATTGGTTTCGTGCCATGTGGACTGATAACCGTGAAGTGACGTGCGTCCGGTCGGAAGCAGCCGCTTCCTCCTTCGTTTATTTTGGGCTTCGATTTCGCGCTGCTTAAAGTATTTTACTAATATCTTCAATAGGTAAAATACATAGTTCTTAGAAGAATATAGGAACTGAAACAACATTTTGTAAGTTATCTACCGATGCCCTCACGCAGACGAAGACGCTGGCCAATGTCAATAGTGTACTATAAATTCTAAAAAAGCATTCTTCCAGGATAAACTAAATTTTTTATTGTAAAAATATGGTACATTTTTGTGATTGAAATGTAGCGCGATGTCACGCCTGAGGTGAAATTTCGTTCAGAAGTGTCGTCACGAACCCCACTCCGAAACTGACACGCTTTATCTTTATCATATTTTATTGAATTGATAAATAAAAAATACGTGTGTAATATTTTTTTCAAATCTAAATGAC
This sequence comes from Blastobasis adustella, assembly GCA_907269095.1. NCBI lineage: Eukaryota > Metazoa > Arthropoda > Insecta > Lepidoptera > Blastobasidae > Blastobasis > Blastobasis adustella. The sequence goes on along the minus strand of OU026123.1, from coordinate 8,153,695 downwards.
GGACTAATCAGAATTTGTAAATGTAGCCTCAGTCAGCATCCCTATTAGGTAGTTAATAATAGAAAAAGAAACTTTAAAAGCCATGCGATAAATAAATGGATATCTAGTAGGTACTTAATTATTACAAAAACCAAGTAAACTATCTCAACGGTTTATTTACAGTAAATCTGTTACTGATCACATCAGATACAAGTCCCCTAGGTAATCCATTAAGGTTTCCTGTAATCGCCATTAAAATTAGATAGACCATACGCCAGAAGGTACAGCTATGACGTATCTACGAGAGCTTAAGTGAAAAATAGATATCTAGTCGACTGCGATCGTCCCATAAGAACCGGTATAAACCGGCCAGCTTGTGCGGATTTCCGGTGATGCCCTCTTAGCGCCAGCGTCAGTGAGTCATCACTGGCGACTGGGCCGCTTAAACACTCATTTCAAGACCAGATTATGTTAATAACTACATATATGTAGATACGTGTGTCAATCAGGATCCAGTAATAATAGCGTGGACGGCTCACATCCTCCCGACTACTGGATTACGGTCTCTAAAGTGCACCTCAATTACAGCGACGTCTCGTCAGATGTGGATATTACAAAATAGACCGAGATTACTTGTTATTTTGTGTATAAATGTATGTTTGTGTACGGCTCAGCAATTGCACATAAACCCTGGACTCAGTCCTTGCTCTTGATAATTACACATAAATAACGTGTTATCTAAATGGAACTAGGTGTCATTCGTATAATAGATATTAGATACCATCACGGTCACATTAATGATCAAGTTCTTTTCACCTGATGTCACAGTTCGATGAACCGTATAAGTTTTTTTCCAAGGATTCAAGCTATACAAATGCCACCGGTAATTGCGAATAGTCTTGACGAGACAAAGTGAATGTGCACTCCTTTGACATCAATAGAATCCCAAAAAAGATCGGTAGTCTCGGTATTCCTATTCCTACCCCTCTACCAGGGCTATGAATATCAAGACTGTTGAACTCGTCTAGACAGGAAAAGTTGCAAGACAAAGCATGGCTAGATTGGCAACGCCCGAGACACCCCGAGATATGAGGAACTCACTTTGTGATAAACTTTATCGCTTTAATATAATCGTAATAGCAAAGAAGTACCTATATTAGTACATATGAAATCGTAAGACTGCCTAACATAGAGTACACCTGAAACTCAAATCATCGACTACCCAAAATCGAATATCTACACTATTCTACACCAACTCAAATAATCATCACCGTGTTCCAGAGTGGGCGAGCTCGTCGCAGCGCAATGGTTGCGTGATCGGTCATCATGCGCCTCTTCCGCGGGCCGAAGCGCAGGGAAGTGACCGGGCCGTGCGCCGCGACGCCAGGGGACGTGGCGCGCCGCCCCGCGCCGGACTTCGCCCTCGTCACCGCACTACCAGCCATGGTCATGGAGGACGACGTCAGGGAGATGAAAAAAGGTATGCCTCATAGTTGATTCAAAATTTTATCGATTTGTTTTATTGCGTTCAGGTAGTTTAAGAACAGATAATGTCGATAAAAAAAAAAACTATTCTTGAAATGCATATTTGTACAATGGATACTGCAAATCCATTTTTGTTATAATGTTCTAACAATACTTATGTAATACCTAATTGATTCGGAGTATCAAACTTTTATATTTGTTTTCAAGCGTGCTAAATACCAATTTTATTCTTTTCAGTGTTCGCCACTTGGGGTCGCCGAATGGGGAAGAAGCTTGATATGTTAAAAAAGGTCGATTCAAAAGAAATGTCAGAAGAATTACCACCCAGTGATAATAATAGTGACTCCCCGTCTACAAACGTAGTAGGGCAATATAAAAAGAGACCTAATTGGAAAATGGGACGGAGCAGTTCTGAGTCCACTTCTCTTAAAAAAGATAACGACACTGATTCCATTAGAAGTGGATCAAGAGATAGGTCGCCGAGCCCGTTCAAATCCTTTTTTCATCGAATGGGATCAACGGGGATGTTGAATTCCGCGAAAACCCAATCTCTTAATAATCAAAGACACCCTGAGACTTACTCTGCAACGAATGGTCCTTCACTTTATAGAAGTTGCTCTACTTCGCATCTCTCTACTTACATCAAAGCAGACGACCCCTCAGATGATATAGATCTTCAAAATGCTGATAACGAAAACAAAATATCACCATCAAAACATAGTAACATTTTACATGAAGATTTACTTGTTACATCATCAACAAAAGCAATAAGCTGTGACAATATACCTAATTTGGATGGACAAACGAACAATGCCTCGTGTAAAAAGCCTAATTTTCCTTATGCGTTTCTAAGGTCAAAACTATCAGTATTGCCAGAAGAAAACAGTATAGCTTCACAGCAAAGATCCAATTGTTCTAGACAAAGTTTTTCAGAAAGGATAGACCGTAAGTCACCCAAATTTAGAAAAGAGCGCTTATTTCTCTCAAGTTCACAATCTGAGGAGCGTTACCAAAGCAACGATAGTATATCGCTCCACGAAGAAAATATGCTATTAAACGAAGGGCTAAGGGTAGATTATGACTTCGCCCGAAGTTCCTTGCGAAGTATTAATGAAATCGATGGTAATTTATATCCGAAGCGACGCATCGACGATGTTCCACGGAGATCATCAATGATCTCTCATCGACCACCCTTAGATTACGACCCAATGCTAATACCTCGAAATAGAAACAGTTTGCCTGTCTATGAGTACAGTGCAGCTCTCGGATCTATACGAGATCTGAAAACTGAACTCGCTGCTTCTAATCAAAGCATTCCTCATCTACCCGAAACTGCTGAAATTCTCCAGGCTCACCGACTTAGCAATTATGTCAGTTCTAATGAATCAGGTTATGACAGTGATGGTCGACCTACTGATGAACATAGCAATCACTCGCCACCCGGATACTCCTGTCATTTGTCTGCTGGATCTGTTAGAGCAGAACCAATAGAAATTAATTCCTTGCAACAGGGCAATTTTGCTAGACAATTAAGTTTTAACCATAAAATAAATGTAAGTAGAGTTCATGTTCCTGCTCGAAGAAGTTCTACTCCGTGCGCCTTATTTCCCATAGACAAAGGAGTCAACGAATATGAGACCGAAAATAGAGAAAATATTCATAAATATACTGCTAATATGCATAATCTCTCTAAAACGTTAGATTACAATGACAGCAAGCCACCGCCTCTACCAAAGAAGACTTTAAACAAGAAATTGCCTTATTTTTACAAAACTGTGACTCATGATGACCGAATTCAAACGAGAAAGACCAAATTTTTGAACTCACAATTGCTTCCTGTGGAGCATTCATCAACTCCAAATCTTGATAAATCTATAATAACAGAGCATCCAACACAAACTCACCCTATGTCAGAAACTGACATCTTTGGTAGAGGACCATGCACAAAGCGCTTCAGAAAAATCAGACTATTAAAGTCTAGGTTAGACGAGAGCTTGGGAGTCTACTTAGCTCAACATAGAGTAGACTTTGATAATAGCGGATCAAACTATGAAATAAGATACATTGTAGTAAAACTAGATTTTGATGGAATCGCCCATAGAGATGGTCGCCTCCGTATAGGAGATGAAATAGTAAATGTAAATGGAAGAATACTTCGAGGATTATCATCTCTAAAAGACGTGCAGCATATAGTGAACTCGTGTTCAAATGAAGCCAGAGAGGAAACAAGTACGCTGATTCCAAAATATCAAGTTGACCTCGTAATGGCGCATGACGAAATTACTCCTATCACTTTAAGTCGAATAATTAATAATCAACATCCAGAAAAGGTGCTTCCGAAATCCGTCCCAAGCATCCCACCAGATATTATCTCTCAAACAGTACACAAACCGTCTTCTTCAAACCAAATTACAATTGAAACTCACTTTCCTAGTGAAAATCAATATTACACTTCCAGTAACAGTGCTTATAACTGTAATGGATTACCGAATGAAAATAATGCATATGAATCAAAGCTGAATCGATTGGATGGTCAAAAATGTGAAGTAGGAATTCAAGTGAACAATGATTCTCTGCAGTCGAGCCAAAAAAGTGATGATGAGAAGTTAATGGAGCGACATAGTTTCTCGCAATCAACCGCTTCTTTGCAAAATATTACAAATATCGAAATTTCAATGTCCCCAAATATGGCACCAAGAACTGTTCAGGCAGCCAACTACAGGCCTATATCTCTTCATGCCTCAAGACCACCGCCAATGGCTCCGTTTAATACATGCAGTGAAAATTCCACAAATGAAATCAAAGAAAATACGCCGCATTATATCAAACATATCCCACGATTATATCAGAACAGGTCGTACGAAAGCATACCAGAACAACTGAGAAACAGCAGTCGGAGTAGATTTTTCAATAGGGTGGGGTCACAACGTTGCTCTCCAAGTAACATATCACGACAACAAGAATACACGGCATCGTTGCATCCAGAACATCCTCAAGGGCATTACTCATACAGCTTTATTCTCAAGGTGGAGTTTTGGAAAGGACATGGCCAAAAGAGTCTCGGATTTAGTATTGTAGGCGGAACTGATTCTCCAAAAGGACAAATGGGTATCTTCGTGAAAACAGTATTCCCTAACGGGCAAGCAGCGGATAGGGGTACTGTCTTTGAAGGTGAGCATTTATCTTTTAATTTACTTAGGTAGTATAATATTTTTCTAGATTCACACTTGTCCTAATAGTAGTAATCGAAAATACTTAATAGTAGTATAATTTCTAAAAAAAGGAAACCTGTTCAAATCACCAGCAACACCACCCCAGCCGAACGTACGTATTTCACGATTAAAATGGATTATCCTCAATTGGTATATTTTCAGGTGACGAGATCTTGTCAGTAAATAATGTGCCGACACGTGGGTTGAGCCATGCTGGGGCCATATCGCTTTTCAAGCAAGTTAAAGAAGGAAAAATAGAACTGACGCTTTCGAGAAGAAGGTAAATAATATTTCTCATAGTAAGAATTAGAGTAATTAGACAACACAATAAAGTGAAAGATAATATTGACATTGCATGTAATAAAAATCTGATTACCAACATTATACTAACCGACCTACTGAGTTATACTAACCGATGCTCTCACGGTAACGGCACACATCGTGAGGAAACCTGCACATTCAGGAACCTGAATATGTAACTATGATTCAATCTGGTCAGGTTCCCCTGGTGGCAGGGTGCCAGAGGTCAGTTGGCAGTCGCTTCACTGTAATTACCTGATCTGCCAAATCTCCACGGATCTGCCCACGGACTATCGTGCGCGAGAGCACAACCAAGATACTGACCCCAAGATGATTATTATTCAACAATGTTTTTCTTTTTATTTTCAGAGCACCTAGGTCAAGATCTGTTGAACCTTTGGGAAACTTCCGCGGCGACTGTAAAAGAGAGTAGTCCAGACCCCAAAGAGAATTAAAACACTAATAAGTGCAATAATCTTCCTTCTTCTTTATCATACTGCCAAAGGCGAACTAACTGAGCGTTAAGGTCACCGACTTGTTGTTTAGTATTTTTATACTATTAATGCAACAATTCGAACAAGATGTTAGTTGTGCGCATATACTTACATAAATACTTATGAGTACCTTGGGTGGCATTGTTAGAACATCTTAATCTAAATCCTTAGAAAGCTAGTATCGAACTAGTAAGAACATTGCTTTGATAATGTATATAAGACTGTACCTACTTATTGTAATTTAACTTTTTCGTAGCTTATATTTAATTTAAATCATATAATCTGTTAAAAGTAACTAGTATTGTTAAAACATTTCCTTAGGATCTCGTTATTTACTGTAGTTTGTTCCACTTATTGTTAACTAAATAATCAGTAAATGTTATACTTATGTATAGTATTATGTAGCATGTTGATGTAAGCAAAAAACATTGTGTTTTTTCAATATCACTCATTTGAAATACGACTGATCATTAATAGTAATAGTTGGATTAACTAGGTATTCCTACCAAAGCAGTAAATAAAATGTAAATCAGCCAACGAAATATTGTAAAACAGGCCGTCTCCAATGCTTCCATTCAATGTGATGTATTAAAAGAAAATTTTAACAGAAAACGTTACAAGCACTTGTTCCGTCCATTTACAACAGTAGTCAATTAATTTCTGTTTCACATTTAAATGTTTCTCTTCATAACGAGATACTTACTCGGTAATTTAAAATAGATACCTGGGGCCTTACCTATGAAATTGCAGTTTTTATTTACATACATTTTAAACTTTTAAGTAACACACTGAAATAAATACTTATTATAATGTGGAAAATTGATTAAGTAGGTAAGTTCAGTCAGGAGGACTTCGTCCACTTTCGGAGGACACGTCTACTGTCATACTTAGTCAATTTGTCTAATTTATGCTTAGATTTTATCTTAAAGACTAGTCTTCTAGTTTTTATTTTAAAGAGTAATTTCTAAAGTATGCCTCAACTATGCTTTCAACTCTATGACGAAGGCAGTGACTATAAAAATCAAAATTCAGATTTTCAAGAAAATAAGTGAACATTTGATTCAGTTCTATCCCCATATAAAACGCCAATTTGTTAGGTAAGGACCTAGTACTAATTAAACTTACAATTAGACACTTACCTATCAACAGTATTGGTGTAAGGAAATTGTATAACGTAGCGCAAGATTTGCTAAGTTTTAAAAAAAGAAAAACTCAAGGATTCATAATTATGTCTCGCTGTTGATATCAAATATAAATATCAACACATGTGTTAAAAAATATGTAACACTATAATATTACACTTGATGTTATGTACCTACATTTTTTTATTTTGACACTGTCAAGGCTTCCATAAGTTTTAATGAAGAAAAATAAATATTTAGTAAATCAATCAATTTTTATTTTATAAAACGATCTACAAATAGGTAAACTAAATATAAAACATTAGTATCACAATATAATGACTAGCATAGATATAAAACAACACGTGAAATACTTACTCTGTCACGCTGTGTCTACTTGCCTGCATTGTGTACATTGGGTATAAATGCTACGAACATACGTGGAGATAGGTGTGCATGCCATAATTCATTCTCCTTTTTATATCTGTACTTGGTAGGATTACTTGATGTCACATAGAATAGCGACTCCTCTCAATATCCAATGGTCGGGATTCTTTACGGTAGGCAGCCACAATGGAGTGATGAAAGTCAAGCCCGTGCGAACCGGCTTCTTATATACTGGACACTATAAAACAAATATACGCAATAAGTCAGTATTTTGCTGACCAATAGATTAAGAGAAACCCTTATCCTAGATTCGCGGCTGAAACTGATGGCGGCATAGTAAAAATAGACACGTCACGGGGTTAAAATCGGCTCTCTAGTCTGTTCATCAACCAGTCTCAGGGTTGGCAAGCAACAATGTTGTGTTCCATTTTGAAGGTATACAGTATTATAAGCATGATGACTGCTTTTTTTTCTAAATCGGGGAACGTAAATAATAATTGGCACTCAAAGAAATTTTTTAACTTCATTTGTTAATTATAATTTTAGTAACATATTTAGAAGTAATTTATAAGTTTAAATGTATTCTTTGATATGTTTTTATTTATGTAAAAACACATTTATAATGAAAAAGAAACGGTTTTATTAAAATAAAACAGAAAACTTCTAAAAACATCAAAAAGTACAGTCATTGGCACTCATAGTATAATCATTGGCATTCGAATTACTAGTGATTGGCACTTCTTTTTCCTATCTAATTATGACACATTTTTTAATGGTAGATGTAGGGTAGAGAGACGGTCAGGGGACGTTTGAGGCTAGTCTAACTGCTACGAGCTCGCCACTGGTTAGGGGTGCCTCCTAATACCCCCTAAGGTCAACCCTGGTCAAATATCCTGGTCAATGCTGGGGACCACGTTCGCACTCACCAGTTTTAGACGTTCGACGAATTAATTCGATGGTTTTTGAATGTTAGTTCTCCTTGGGGCTCAATTTAGATTAGAATGCACTTTAGCAAATAATAAATTGCGTTTTAATGCTGTTTCATGATGGCAGGTTTGCCATAAATCAGTAACAATAGGTTTGCCATACAGCCAAAAGATTAAAAAAGGTTTGAGTCGTTAGAGCGCGCCATCTATAGGAATTTTTGAGATTACCTTAAAAACTACTCATTTGTCAAGACAATATTTGTATGCAATAAAAAAGAGTAGGTAACAAATCGCTAAAATATATTGATGTGGTATATTTTTAGAATCGTCCCAGAAAGTACTTCCATTTAATACCCCACACGATAGGCTATAGTAAAAAAACTTTTAGCGGAAATCCGCCATTTTGAATTCTAAGATTCCGGTCCAAAATCGGGAGTTCCAACATCGAAATTCATGTTTAGCAGGTTAATAAAACAACACGTTTGGCCAATTGTTACCCAAAATGCCGCTAGAATTGTAACGCGTCGAATAATAGACATGTTTTGAACAAAATTCAATTGTTGGATTTTAATAGTACGTATTGTTTTTTCTCAAGGACTAAAATTTTAAATAAATCATTGATTTCAAATTAGATTAAAGATAAAGCAGTCTGAATTAAGGTATTTAAAACAAAAACGAATAAAATCAGACGCTCGGTTCAGTCGCTATGCTTATAAGTCGAAAAATCCAATATAGCGCGGTTTGTTTTAAATTACGGATTTTCCGCAGATTAGATTTTTTGCTAGATTATTGTTGTAAATAAATAAATATGTTCGGTCACTCGATGTACGCCCAGGATTATGACATGAAGGTACACTAATGGATACCTTGCCAATAACTGTAATTACAACAGTATATAGTTATTGGCACCCCCTTTAGTATAATGATTGGCAGTGCCAAGAATTCGTTGCCAAGTGACTTTATGTATTTCAAAACTATTATTTTATTCTATTCTAATTCTCACTTCTGAAATTGTTAAAACATAAAGCAAAAATATAAAAAATCCAAATTCAGTCATTGGCATAGGTGCCAATGAAATACACTTTAGTACAAGAAAAGTCAGTCATTGGCACCCAATTAATTGGAGTTATGTAAATGCTTCTAAAACCCAATTTAAAATCATCATCATTATCATATCAGCCAGAAGACAATTTAAAATATTGTTTATTTATTAAGCTAACCGTTGAAAATAATTTTTTACATGAAATTCGACACAAAACTTAAATAAGTTAGTTTTTAACATACCCGGTCCTTGTTGAATTAATAAGAAACTCCATTAAACTAGCGCAATCTCCGGACGCCTCGAGTTTTCTTTGTTTGCTGTGTAGTTAGTTATGAATATTCGAAAATTACCAAGAACAAATTATACTGTTGCCAACAAAGATTTGAAAACAAATATTAATTTGATTTAATCGGTACAATTAATTCTTAATATTTGTGTTGTAAATTGTGGTGCCAACAATTGTATACGTTCCCCTACTACAGTTTTGTCTATCAAATAGCAAGTAATGAACGTTTGAAATTCCTAATTAGACAAAGACTGCGATACAAAACCAAACAGATTTAAAGGGCGTGTAAGGGCGTGTAATTATCCTACGTCATCGAGTACAAGATAAATTCCACTTAGAAGCCATCGTAGAGGATTTGGAAACCCACAAAACGTTGGTGCACAACCTGGCACAAAAAAAAGTTTTATTGTGACCCAAACTTCTACTTTTGTTAGCGATAGTATACCTACTTACCTACATATCCTCTTGTCTTACTACATATCTTCTACAGTTACTACTTACCTACATATCCTCTACAGTTTCGCTTTTCGACCATATTATAATAGTCTTGCCTTTTTGTCACCAATGGCAATGACAGCGCATCATAGTGCCCATTTCACTGATAGGGCAGTTGTCAAAGCGTTACCTGATACAGCTTGGGATCTTTCGGCGCCGCGGAGTTGATGGCATACACGTGTATGACCGGCACCATAGCGTACAGCACTTTCAGTGTGCACTCGCAGAGTCGCGAGTTGCGGCGGTCCCAGCCCGCGCCGTCCAGGTATGTGCCGTGGACGAATACACCCTCCTGAGGGACGAGGGGTTAAAATAATAAATCCCTCAGAGGAAGTTTGGCGGGTAATAAATGACGAGGCTATGTTCCTAGCGGAACAGGTACCGGGTCGTTTCAAGGACCATTTTATAACATAACATCAGCACTTCCGATTGACAGTAATGGATAAATATAGTTCCTCCTGAGGAACGAGGGGTTGCTTGTCTTATGTCCGATATCGCATTTACCCAACACTTTTGAATTCCTCCCAGTTCCTTGCTCGTCTCTTGATAAAAGCTAATGAAATGAAATGACATTTATTGTTGCCATAGGACACCACATTACAACATAAACTACACATGTACAGAAGACAATAAACGATACATAATTTTAAAAAAATATTTAAAAAGAAGGGGAGCGTCGGTGGCCGGGTGGTAAGGGAATTCGACTCGCAAGCGAGAGGTCTCGGGTTCAAATCCAACCACGGCCATGTACCAATGACTCTTTTCTGAGTTATGTACATTAGCTCTTACGGTGAGGGAAAACATCGTGATGAAACCCGCACATTTATGTGACTGAATGTGTAACCATGATCTGATCAGGTTCCCCTGGTAGCAGGGTCACGGAGGTCAGATGGCAGTCGCTCCACTGTAATTACCTGATCTGCCAAATCCTGGATCATGGTCAAGGCGGACCCCGGGCCCTCGTGTGCGAGAGCACAACCGGGACATTAACACCAAGATGATGATGAGATGAATATTAAAAAAATTAGCAAATTACCTAAATAACAACGTAAATGTCTATCACTTAAGATGGGAACTAATGTGGTGTGGTTTCCTACTGGCACTCATAACTTTTGCTACATGTTTGTCTCTTCTATTAAAATGTTGTACTACTTCAAATTACTTTCGCCGTGAAAGAAAGAAAATTTAAGCACTCTTTTTATAATGTGAGATTGAGAAAAGGCTCTTACCGGTGGAGGTGCCTTTATTTCGTCTAGAAGGGTTTTGGTGACGTCATTGTGTAACGTGACCATGTCCAAAGCCCATCCTTTGTGCGCTCTGGTCACCTCTTGTCGCATTGCCGTCAAGAAACCTAGCAATGAAATAGCACTTTATTACTATTTCCGACAGAGTAAAATATGGAAAAAACCCCTTCAGTCACCAACCAACCAGGTGTCCATCTTACCATATAGGACCTCTAGACCAGAAAATGGGCAACAGTGTGTAAAAAATTTCAACCTGCCTGCCAAGCGTGAAGATTAAGACGAAAATCTCTTTTAATTTAAGAAATTTAAGATACATAGGGTGTAGACTTCACAGAGATTACGAGATGATATTGAAAATAGTAAAATTCCATGTTTTTCCACCGTCACTGATAGACCTATTCTGGTGACTTATCTCAGTTGACCAGTTCAGTCCGTTCAGAGCGAGAGCTGTACTGCGAGGTATACCTCGGGACACAGTTCTTGAAGATAGCATGTGAATTCGCACGCAGTAGCGACTTTGCATTCTTCTTCGTCGAGTCAATTTTCGAAAAATTTATATATACCGCTTGCTAGAAGTGCTGAAGGATCTGTCCGATACAGAAGAAATGTATCCTCTTTGGTCGCTAAGCCAGCGCTAGCACCAGCTAAGCAAGTAAACCTCTTCGTGAGTAACGATGCTCACCACGATTGCCGGCACTGGTTCCGCTGTCATGAACTGAACTGAATATCAACACATACCTTGCGGATTAAAGAAGCCCGTCATCCAGAAAGAGTAGGGCCTCATGGTGAAGCACCAACTGTTGAACTGCGTGTGTCGCTCGAGGAACTCCGTGAACCAGAAACCGAGGGTCGACGAAGACCACGAGCTCTTGAGCCATAGGGTGGGCACTTTGGCGTCGTATATGTTGTCCAGCGAGTTGCGGAGTGCCTGGCGTACAACGTTAGCGGGAAGTGGGAATCAGCTTGGTGCGATGAGCGAGTGCCATAATGCCACGAAAACGTTCCCATGTGGTCGTGGGTAAAGTATGACATAGGTAACTTATGTCAAAAATCTGCTCTACGTATTTCTAATAAGTTAAGTATGGCTACTATAAAAGTAGGTAACTATTGATAAGTATGTACGCGAATGTTATCAATGGATTCAAGGGGTCGCCGTTTACGGATTTTCATTAAGCCGGATTACGGATGGTTTTGGAATAAGCATTTTAGTTGATATCCTGCTCAGAATATGGCTGGGTAGTTTGGAAGTTTTCGAAGCTTTCCGATTACTACTCATCACGGTCTTTCGAAGTTGTAATGTATAAACACAAATTTTTACTGTGCTTACATACATACATATGCACTGGACCCGTACCCAACAGGAGGTATAGGCAGAGACTATCGAGTGTCACAAGCAACGATCCTATACTAACAATACCATAAAAATCATTTAACGCGATATAATTGGGGAGGGAATTTTTTTTCTACAAATTCGAGCAATACGAGTAAGAAATCAAATAGACGAGATGTTGTCAAAATATATCCTCACCTCGTTCATAATGATAGTACCATCGATGGCGAGCAGCAAGTCCTTCAATGTCATTCGAATGAGTGAAATAACTTTCTGCATTCGGTCAATCTCTTGTCTCAAGAAAATCACCATCGGATTGAGGTTTCCATACAGTCTCAACCTTTTCATAGAAATAATGACCATATGTCAATGAGACCATAGATTAGGTATAGATACCTACCTACTGTGCTCACGCACATCGCGCGATTGTCCATCGGGCCCGACCATCTAACTCGAATGGATTATACATTGCCATCTCACTCGCTCAAACCGCAACCGAGTGGGATGACGATGTATCAAGCCTTCAATAATTGCCTCTCAAATTATTTAGGCGGTCGTGCTCGATGTACATGAACTCGCACGCGCACAGTCCTTTATCATAAGGGACCTTTCCGAAATTGGTCCTTATACCTAAGGTAATCGTATCTACGCCTAACTATTTGCAAATGAACTGTAATGAGTGTACTATAAGGTCGAAGAAAGTGCAGGGCAAGTTAAACAGTTTTTACAAAAACCAGGTACAGTTCCCGGCGATAAATGATTCACATCGAGCTAATGAGGGAGATAATTGACTAGTAGGCTTCATAGAGCTTCGCTCCTACAGTTTGGCTTAGATTTTTCATAAAACGTAAATGATTCGGTTTAGGTACCTGTCCTTAACATCATGCGGATCAAAGTTGGGTGGTATCTTATCCAGCATTTCCTTAGATTGCCGGTACACAGACGCCTCGCGGGTCTCACCGCCGCCGCCGCTAGATTCTTTGGGTTGAATCGACAGGATCGTATCCAACATATCTTGTGTCACACTCCGCTGGTAACTGTATTAAGCAAAACATTGTCATGTAAAAATGGTTATAAATAATTATATCGTCAAGCTAACTTAATCAAAAATATCTGTGTTCTATCCTTTTAAAATGTCTTCTGATAACGAATAATGATAACGTGAAGGTGAGATTGACAACGAAAAGTATTAGGTGACAGCTAGAGATATTGTCGATTTTTAGCTACACGATGAAAGTTCTGGAAGGAATATATTACGTGATATCCGCGTTGGTGTGCAGCCCGTATGCCTGTGGCGGGTCCGTGGTCTTCATCTTCTCTATTTCCTCTAAGTACTCGGGTATATTCTTGAACTTCATGATGCCGTAACTCTTGTAGAACTGGAAGTCTTCGTTGAACAACTGATCAGAGAACCAGACGCGTGTGAAGCAGACCAGCAGACGGGTATCGTAGTCGTCTGTCACTCTGCCGCCGTATTGCACCGCTGATATCATGTACCTGGGAAATAAAATGTTTGTCTATAACGGGAATATTGCCTAATTATAGAAAAGTAAAACTGTAAAAAAGCAAACTTGCTCCTTGCTGTTCATTAATAGGCGCTATCAATGCGTTGCCAACCACTAAAGAGACTTCAAATATACCTCTCGAACGATCAAGTCCAAAGGAAACACTCCCCTTCCTCGCACAACCTATTATAGAAAAGCTGGTTCACGTCCGTCCGTTAGCAGGGGGACAACGGGTAGGTGAGGTTGGGCCCCATGAACATGGAGTAGACTTCACAATTCCCCCAAACATGGCCCTTGCTATTTGGCTTGTTTGCAATGTTATACTTGCTTCAAAAAAGTCTAATGGTTTTGGACAGGAATTCGAAAACACTATACGCCTTTATTATTAAAAAAATCCTAGAGCGAGGAAAACAAGCAAGCGGGCTACCTGCAGTGCAGGTAAATGTTCACCGCCGTATATAGACATCCGAAACACCTAAGGAACACCGAATATCATTGCCGTATGTACAGTAAGTGTAGACTTGTTTGGTATGCGAAAAACGAAAATCTGGGTCCAAGTCTGCGAATTTTATTTAACTCGATATATTTGAGACTCAATTGCAAATGTGACAAATTGTGTATTCTGCAAAAACTTTTATCCGTCGAGTTAAAATAAATGGAATCGTAATTGACTCTCAGCTGAATGGTTGAAGTAGTTCAATGGCAGGTCAATGGAAAACTACTTTAATTAGTAGCAGAATACCAAAAACGTTTCAAACATCTGACTGAGATCCAATTGAGATTCAAGTGAGCCATTTCTAAATTAACAGATTTGGAGCCCCGTACTCGCTTGGTAATGTTCTCTCACCTAACTGTGGTCCAGCTGATAGATCCACCCGGTTCCATATCTTCGAGATGGTTCTGACAAAACATGCAAGACGCGAGCCAGTCAGCCGAGTTGAACTCGTACGGTATATTCCATCCGAGCGGGCCAAACTTTCGTCTCTCTTGCACGACGGTATGCATAAAAGATACGGTGTATATCAATGGCAAATAGAATGGACTGTCACTGTAATCCAGAAAGTCTTGATTCATCGAATCATACGTCCTCATTAGTCCAGCCTTGATACCTAAACGGATGAAATAATGTATCAGAGATTTTAACAAAATCTTCAAAAAAACAAGCAGTGGATTTCTATAAATTACCTGATGGTGGTTCACAAGTATATTTAATTGACATTTGGAGTAAGGTGATAGGGAATTTCTCATGTACTTCCGTGGTAATCCATAGTCTGAAAAGTTATAAAAAGGGTAAGACGTAGGGTATTTCACAATGGAATTAAATAAATAATTATGTGTTATTTGGTCACCACTTACCTGAATGTTTCGTGGACCTGTTCTGGCTCTTTTTCCAACTCTCCGAATTGTTCCATAATCTCCACCATATAGCCTAATCCCAAATGGCAATTTTGCAACAAAACCCACAAACCCTAAAAAAATAAAGAGATCATTAATGTAATCTAATGCCTAACTATAGAAGGGTCAAAATCGTGGTTAAATGTATCGACGTCAGCAAGGTGACGCTACTGACCTAAGTGAATATCTTCAAAATAGGAGAACGCTCATGTCTAGCAGTATGTTAGATCAGTAAGCTAATTACGTAACTCTTTTGCTAACAATACTGATTTCAATTATTGAAATTGTTACTTTTGCGAATACGTATGATAGATTTAATAGTTTCAGTTTATTGCAATGGAACTTTGTTACAACTAAACCCATGAGATGGAAATTTCAATAATTGAAATCAGAGAATTATTAGCAACAGAGTTACGTAATTAGCCTACAGTAAACATTGACGTTTATTTAGGGGCATTATTAAACTTTTTCTTCAATTGATAAACGTTGTTTACGTGCATAGAAATAGGATTCCTCAGTGCTGCTTCGATATAGAGCTCCAAATTCTTTACACCTAATAAGAAGGGGTTCAAATACCTCAACCAACGCCTTGGCAACCAGCTTCCGCGCGTGCACCTCCTGCCCTTGCCCCATGGATATGGAGTTGCAGATGCACTCCATTCGCTTGGATGTGGTCTCTATAGAGGGCG
Source organism: Blastobasis adustella (assembly GCA_907269095.1). Classification (NCBI taxonomy): domain Eukaryota; kingdom Metazoa; phylum Arthropoda; class Insecta; order Lepidoptera; family Blastobasidae; genus Blastobasis; species Blastobasis adustella. The sequence continues at coordinate 8,137,805 of OU026123.1, read as the reverse complement.
TGGGGTCGGAGCCCATAGCCAAGAAACCGATCAGTGGTACCAGCGGCCGCGACTCCAACACCAGTTGCTGATGGGAAGATAGAGATACTTTTACTGGTAAAAATCAGCCCCTCTGGCTTACCTAGCATACCTACATTGGTAGTAGCAATGAGGGGCTCGATTCCCCTGCAAGCCACTGCAAGTAATGTATGTAATAATGTAAGCCACTATCAGGCTAGCCTCGTAGGTGGCAATCATAGACTGTGAGGGCGCCGTAAGTTATCCTTTGACTCACCAAGTCACGAAGTCACCAAAAAATTAAATGACTCTCATGCGGCTGAAAAACAAACTTGCCAAAAGGATGTGAGGCAGACCGTTTTCTTTACTTCTAGAACCCACACAAGAGAATAAGTAAGTACTATCGCTAAAAACAAGTCGAAGTTGAGGACACTAAAAAAACTTCTTTTGTGCCAAATTATGCACATACAGACGGTTTGTGGGTCTCCCTCACAGTCTATTAGTAGAACAAAAAACCAACCACAAACTAAACCAAATCACCTCATAATTGACGATCACGGCCTCAGTGAACCGTGAGCCCATCGAGCTGGTGATGTACTTGAGGCTCTGCGCCACCGTGCGGTCAGGGCACCACGAGCGCACCATCAGTAGCTTCCGGAAGACATCCAGCGTGTGGTAGCCGTCCGGCAGCGGCTCGTCCTCTGGGGCTTCTTTGTCGAACCTGGAATGGGGCTGCTTGTCTCTACACTGTTATACGCAAAATGCGGGCATGCTTCATCTTGGGCCGCATCGTCACTTACCAACAGGTGAGATAGCGGTCAAATGCCTGTCTTGTATTGTATAGTATTAAAAAAATACATACAATGCTTGCATTGTTGTGTTCCGGTTTAAGGATAAGGTAGTCAGCGGAATTACAGACATGAGGCATTTCATCTTAGTCGTTACAGTGACAACGCTTCTGCGGTTCTGTATTTTTGTTGCCTGCAACCTGGATCGTAGATGTTTTGGGCGACAGTTACCGCTTACCATCAGGTGGGATGTCTGCTTGTTTGTCAATACGTTGTATAAAAAAAACACATCGTCTCAACGTCGTTTCCACATCGTCTCTACATCGTCTTTACATGTCTTTTATTCCACTTCCAATAGCTATCCTAAAGCTGTACCTGACGCCTATGTAGCTTCGTTGCTGAACCACATCCAAAATACCTTATGATCGCTGTTAAATGTTCTGATCTGATCTGTTATGTTTGGGAACTCGGAAGTTATTATTATTATTATTATTTATTTAATCCTTACAATGTTTCGTACATTCAGTCTTACTGCTATTTACCCTGCCAAACTGCATAACAGTTTGTTGGCAATGGTGTTTCTCTCGTAATACAATCCGGATTACGGTTAACAAATTTATTACATAGGTTTACTCACACATCCAACCCATAAGGGCTACTTTTGTGCATATACACTGTCTGTTCAAAGATAAGGTGAAATTTAAATTTTCACGGGCTGTGTACATTCGTATAATAAATGGAGCCATACAGGTAGATCATAACATATCCATACCCTACACCACTGCATACCCCGGGACGGATCCCAAGTCATACAACGGTGCAACACATGAGCATGAGCATGAATATGGATACCGTGCGACGGTCGCTCATGGGTTATTAACGAGTATGTCTCTCTGGGACAAACTGCCGAATCACATTAGGGAAGTTCAACTTCGAGAAAGAGTTTATTAACAGGGATCGGGAAATTAGGTCTCACAATTTTAACTTTTTCGGTAGCATATTATAATACCAAATGATTCTGTGAAAAAAATGTTACGATATCCTTAAACCAAGGAAGATCTAAGCGACAAAAGACTAAAATATTTTGGCATAAACGATGACGTCATTCGGCACTCGGTAAACCTTATAACCGTACTAATAAAGCACATATTTCATTGTGCTTGATATTTCCTTCAAACCATTATAACTTCAATATTTCAAAATGGATTACAAAAATTCTTTCACTATGTTTCAATGCTATGAAAGCATTCACATTTACTTGCAGTAGATGACGGCAATAACCCAAGGTGACGGTGACCACCAACGTCTATACAGTTCTGGATCTCTGCTATTCGTTTCAATAAGTATACGAGTATGATATAACAAGTTAAATCACTGCTCACCATTGTTTCCAGGCTTTCTCATTGTTGCAAACCTGGTCGCAGATGGCAGTGAATTGCCTTAAATAGGAGAGTTGCACCAGATTCAGCCAGGACATGTCTGTAACCCACTTGTACGGCTTCGGGGGACACGCGTTCAGATCCAGAGCCGCACCACCTTACACAAAGAATATCTTTATCAGTCGCCAAGATAAACTTTTCAAAAGTTCAAATATAAAGTGCAGATACCACCTAGACACTCATTCCGATGTAGGTATACTACTGCAGGCTTAACTAAACCTTTACGTGGTAAAATTTGAGTTTAACACATTAATATACAAGCGCAGAGACTTTAAAAACAAGTATTGTAAACAACATTCTTACTCTATTTCCCATGGGCGCTTATTTACTTATATTTCAATATTTACCTTTGATAAATGTCTGGAACTCCTCAAATGTAACGTATTCTCGCTGCAGGTCTATTTTGAGTGTCAGGAGAACAACGAATAAATATTTATGTTTTTCATAAAAACCTCTGCTTATAAACTTGAACACATCGAAGGTCTGTAAACAAAACGGACAATGTAACAAATAACATTGGCTCTCCCCAATTTCACTCAACTATAATCGCTACGCGCGCATGTGGGCACAGTTACGACACCATACATTTTGGTCAACATAAGGGCTCCGACGGCTGACGTCAGCGCTGACCGTCGGTCGACCAAGACCATTCAAAAAACTAGACCAGAGAAAGAACTAACCAAATATTCAATGATGTTATGCAACCGCCTGCTGGTGATGGCGCTAGGGGCGGACTTCTCCATAGAAATGTCGAAACGCTCGAGAAACTGCGCCAAAGAAGTCTGATACATGTTGCACACCAGCGACATGTTGCAAACCAAGAAATAGAGCACGGAACCGCGCGTCGCCACCGGCCGAAACTCTTCTCGGGCCAAGTTGATTTTTATTTCGGTCTCCCTAGCCACGTCCAGTTTCTCTTTCACCTGTTGTGGAAGATGTTTTGGTGAGGTTTGTTCGATCAGGGTCTAAAGTAGCAAGTAGCAAGTAAACACACGTAAACTAATTTTATGCATAAAACACAACTGCATGAGATACATCACAAAAAAAATGGCGGCGAGCCAGCCGAAGCCGCGAGCCGCGAGCTGCGACCAAAAATCAAACATGTTGGATCGCCGGCGAACTTACTCGGCGGTTTTAAAGTACGCGTACTTAGGCTGACACACGAGCGAGCAATGTCGTCGAGCTACAAATACGCGTACGTAAGTACGTTAGCCACTTAAGCTATCCTCTTATTATTTTGTTTAATAAATGTCGATGCAGCTAAAGCTTTAAGCAAAGTTACGAGGATATTTTTTACATTGTCAACATGTATGTAAAATTGTGAGATTGGCTCAGGCGAGATCATGGAGGGTAGATGAAACCAGTCTTACCTCTGTAGCCGTGGCCTTGGTAATGTTCAGCACTTGAATGAGCGTGACGTCTTCTACCAGCGAACCCTGAATGGTAGTCAGCTTCTCAAGCAGGTTGGACTCGAGCTCTTTCATCTTGCGACGATTGTGAGTCACGTCCATTATCAGTTGGGTGCGCTCGGCCTCCATTTCTGCCTTCTCCGTCAGGATTACGCGCCCTAGCAGCTGGTCCTCCAAGCCTGAACCACCGTGGTAATTGTAGCCATACAATCTAAACCAATGGGTCACAAACTAACCCTATAATAAGGGCGTAGCGGCAGACACAGGCAATTGCACGCGTTTAGTGTTAAACTACCCTTTCTGCGGTTGCAGCAATTAACATAAAATGTCCAAATCAAACTAGACAAAATAAAATAACTTGTGTCCCTACTTCAGAATTTATTTTGTTAAAAGCTAGGCAGGTATGTACAGAGATTTTCTTTTAGAAGTGTTTTCCAAAAATTATAGCCTGCTAGTAGTAACTGCAGTATAAAAAGGGTTGGAATATCCCTTTGTCTATTAATTAGTAACTATGAGATTACGATAATAATTACAATGTACAATACTCACGATTGAAATTAAAAGAAGAAATATACCTTGCATCGTGACAGTGAAATCGATTATGGAAGTTCGGGCAGAAATCTCAGGAGTGTAATGAGGGTTGGGTAGCTTTGTGGTGATATAAATTCTGTGGCCAGCCATAATGTCTATTTCTTTATCACCAAGTTTCACCTAAGAGAAATAGAATTCCATATTACTTAAGTGTGATTTTTATTAAAGTATATTAGGCTTATTAGACTCTTAATCTTACTTTATATGAAGTTCCCATTTTGATGTAGTTTCTCTCCAACACATTGTCCAAAACTGGATCCATTTCTTCCGCGATATCCTCAATCAGCATTGGACGCCCGAGAGAGACACAATCTTCGATAAAGTTTCTGTGAATATTTTTCATATTATTATTGCAACTATCAGCATCCTAGCTAATTACGGCCACAGTGACTGTTTAGAAGATACTTTAAATAAAACAAAGATTAAAAATTAATAATATGTGAAATTGATTTATAAATTAAAATATTTAATATTAGATACTATTCTAAATAAATGTCAACCTGTTTTATTTAATTTGACAGTAGACTAGGTTGAATTGCCTGATCATATGCTCTAAGATGACAGCAATAGCCTATTTTATTCGGCAACGTGGCACCACGTCAAGACTCCGCCCACATAGCTATATGAAATGGCTGCTGCTGGCCATTATTGCTATAATGTTTCATTAAAATAAACGTACGAACGACAGACGACACATACCTGAAATATTTATGGTTAAGCGTGGTAACAATAAGATCGTTGTATTTCTCCATGTTCTTTATCCAGATCTTGCCCTGCGTCTGTGGGTCTATGAGCAACGGGAAGCGCGACGCCTTCGTCACGATTATGCCGTTCTGTATGGATAAGTCGTCCGTCGGCAGCCCGCAGAGATTCCAATCGCCGATCTAGTACAAATCAATTCATTAATAGCTTGTGATGATAATGTAATTGCCCTAGCCGACTAGTGATCTAACTTGTATTCGAAAACAGACTCCATGAAGGAGAGGAAGAAGAATGGGGGCTTAGGTATTCTTGCTAACCAGTTGGTGCCACCGGCGAGTGAGGCCTTATCACTGACAAAATACTGCCGTTATATTGGCTAAAATCCAACTGTCAACTTTCAGCGTTGTTCTGGCCAAGCACGACGTATTTTGAGAGCAGAAGCTGTCCTGTACCGAATAAAAGCTCACACTCCTGTAGCAGTACCTAATGGAGTTTTGATTCATGTCAACTAATTAGATGTTATCATTAAGAGTAGCCGGCGTCACTCACTAAAACTTTCTTTTTTGAAATAACAACCTTAGGTAGGCTTACTAGGACAAGAAGCAATTTTTAGTCCGCCCGATAGTTTTAAGAAAAAGTCGACCATGTATTATATTTGGCCAAGGACCACTGCAAAATAAAGAAATAAAACGATCTGATAGACCGTGCTAGTCTAGATTTTAAGAAAATAAGCTTGGTTTATTGACAGTGCACTTACCGTGGCAGTATCGGTGAGTGAATCTGTTACATTCAAATTCATGGATACAGGAATCTTTCTCTTGAGCAGCTCATTCGACCATGTATTAATTAACAGGGTTCGGAAGTCTTGATTGAAAGGCCCAGAGTAGCTCAAAAACCTGCAAATTGAGTGGAGGCATTTACCAGCAGGCGAATTCGGCGGTAGACCAGGATATATAAAAATAACTTATTGACAAACATGTTTCTCTTTTCTAAAATCTAAACCATCAATGGGTATTGATGTTTAAGATAAATATAACAGTTCACTGTTGGACTTGAGCCTCGTCCACGTCTGTGAAGTTTCGCCCTAATCTTTCGAGGCTGGCAAGCGGGTTGAAGATCGCTGTGCTTAAAGTAGACGACAGAAAACGCTGCTCCCTTTTATCTGATCTACAAAAGTCGTGGGGTTGGTTGATGCAATTGGCAATTATTAATTCAATCATAATTTGTCCTGGTTGTGCTGTCGCGCACGAGCGCCCGGGGTCCGCCTAGACAATAATCAAGGATTTGGCGGATCAGGTGTTTACAGTGGAGCGACGGCCATCTGACCTGTTAGAACCTGCTACCAGGGGATAATGGTAACACATTCAGTTTCCTGAATGTGAGGTTTCACCACGATGTTTCCACTCACCGTAAGAGCATCGGATAGTATTCAACAATGTACCTACGTAGCTCAGAAAAGAGTTATGGGTACATGGCCGCAGTGGCATTGGAATCCGTTACCTCTTACCAGTCAGCCACCGACGCTTCAATTATTGGTTCTGGAGTATAATTTGATAAATGTGGTAATAAGAAGTATTAAAAAAATTACGGGTTTCTGGTGCGAATTGGCAAAGAACTGTGAAACTTAGGAAGATATTTCGAAGGTCTGTGGTGCAGGGCTGTCGAGTGTTTGTAATTGTAATCTCTTTAATGCAAAAAGCGAAGGCGAGCTTATCCCACAACGGGATCAGCCGAGAGGACCTGTGACGCGATAGCTCGTCATGAGTGTCATGTATGTTTGTGGTGATTGATTGTTGTGTGTCGTTGTATTTGTCGGCAAGCTCGATGCGTTGTGGTCAGTTACCCGACAAGCAGCATAACATCGCCGACAAGCCGCTCGATCTCGGACATGAATAGTGCGGACTGCTCGGTCCAGCGCACGCGCTCGCCGCTCAGCCCGTTGATGAGGGCGGTGGCCGCGTCCATCTTGGCCTGGCAGAGTGCCGCGTCGTCTAGCACGGCTTGTTTCAGCGCCATCGCCTCGTCGAATTGCGCTTGGACGTGGGCTAGCTCGCGCTGTTGACCGGTGGTGGTGAAAGGTTAGGTATCGTATTAGACAGCTGATACAAGTGTGAATTACAGTATGCGTAGTACATTATAGACTGTGAGGGCGACGTAGGTAATCCTACTTCATCGAGTCCAAGAAAAGTTAGACTTTGTAGTGATAGTAGACGCTTAGAAGATCCACGAAAAAGAAAAGTGACTTTAATGTAGCTGAAAAGCAAAACTGCCAAGAGGATGTGAGGTACCTGGGTTATTTTTACTTGTAGAACCCACACAAGAGGATATGTAGGATATCATGTTAGGTGCAACTATGTGTCGACCTTCCATAGTCATACATATGAGTACTACTACACAGTAATTGAAACTAAAGATCTTTTGTAGATAAGGATCTACTTTTAAGTATTATATTATATTATTATACATAACCAACATCATCATCTTACCCGTGTGGTGTCCGGCAGAGTAGAATAGCACCAAGCCTTTACACTCATGGGTGTCGTACAAGGCGACTAATGTTTTCGAGGCCAAAAATCAAGAGTCTCCGTAGTCTGGAAATTGGGCAGCAGCATTTTCCATTGTTATATTTCAACACTGCGATTTCCAACCCGCCTGCCAAGCGTGGGGATTATGGCAATAACCTCCCCTTTCGTTGGAGAGGCCCAAAGTCCTGCAGTGGACTGTTACGGGCTGTGATGATGATGATGATGATGATTATACATAACTAACGCCAGAATACTCGAATGACTTAATTTGAAGGGCCTTTTAGATGTCAAAGATTTAAAGAGAAATCACCATCTTTAAGGAGCCCTTAAAGTTAAGGAGAATTCCAGTATTCGGGCGTAAACAAATTAAGCATTATTTTAATACCCCACTTCCAAAACTGCTTTAATTTTTATTTTGTCATTTTTATAGAGGGACGCAAACGAGGAAGCGGCATCACCTGATGGTAAGTGATCAACGCCGATAATGGACTTTCGCATCACCAATCGTGCGAAGGTCCGAAATCCATAAGTTTAGGCTACTCTACCGAACATCATACACTCAAGTCACTACAGGGTGTGTGTTACCAGTTAATTATAAAATTTCGAGAGGAGGAACCAGCACGTCTATCACAAATATCAGTATCCGCGATGCAGCTCGCGCAGCGAGAGAGCGTTTGTTTCCTTCTCTCAATATTCAGATGAAAGAGATAGCAGTATGTCGCGCATTTTCTCACTTATCGCGCTCGAGAGCAACTTGTGCTAGCCATACTGTAATAAGTAATTGTTGTAATACTCTGAAATCGTGTAACCTCTTTCTCCTCCAACTGAGCTTCGGCCGCGCCGAGTTCGGCTTTCGCGGCATCGTACTTCGCCTGCATCTTCGCCAAGTTGGCTTTTAGAGGCAATACGTCCTTGTTGACCTCGTAGAACTGTGCCATCGCGATGGTCCACGAGATTAGGCCGGCCACGTTGCCGCAGGCCACTTTGGCCGCCTCGAACGTGTATGTGCTGAAATAGACTTACGGACTTCAAACATCGTTATTTAACTGAAATCTGTAGATTTATCTCTGTCTGGTAATTTTACACAGTAAATTTATTTAGAACAACATTTTTAAACAGACAATAACTTATAATCTGAGGAACTGTACCTACTAGAGGTGTTTATACAACTGTCAACACAAATAAGTTCACAATCAAGACTCGTCCAAAATGAGGGTAATTAATGTAATGTAAAGTCAAAGAAATGGAAAAAAAAACCAGCAATATAATTATAATCTGCTGCGATAAGACATAATTAAATATAGACGTTAACTATTCGAATAGTCCTCCACAAGCAGCGCCACGCACAAGTGTTGTATGTAAAATAATTAAATACTAACGGGTATTTAAAGTACGGCTGTAATAGATCCACCACCTCAGCATTGATTTCATCTTTCGGGTAAAACTTGAGATTGTTCAAGAATCTTGCGTCCGCCATTACCTTTGGAATTACTTGTTGTTATATTTTATTCTATACTATGGGAAGAACTACATTTAGATACTTAATCTTTGATTTGTAATTATAGTCACTAAAACGACTTCGGCACCTTCTTTACTATTCCTATATCGTGATATTTTTTCCAGTGTTCCCGCTGTCCCCATGATCCATACCTTTACCCATAAATGGGGATACCGATAAACGTACTGCACTGCTTAATTATTTTATTTTACTGACTCGAATTACAAATCAAAGCTTAATCTAGGTATTTGGATAATGTCCTTCTGAATCAGTAATACCAAAGAATTATAAAAAGTCACGGCCGAAAACTGAACAGTAATAGCGTTTAATAACTTGTTTTTGTAATCTACCGGCATTTTTTGGTTCCTTATGGTTTGTTGGAATGTATTTGTTCGTTAGTGTGGAGATGTTTTTATTGCTATTATTGGTTAGGTAATAGTAGTACGTAGGTACAAGTCAATGGCTCGACCGTTCGGGCACGTCAATTTATTTGTGGTGATTGCTGCCCCATATAGGCAGGCTTTTTGAGTCGGCATTTTGTAACCAAATTGTAATCAAAATGTGTTTATATGTATGTTTTATTGTGATTTACGTAATATTGTAGATAAGTGGTTATAAGTTATTGTTTTTTTTTTTTTCTTTTTCTGAGGAATGTGCAACACTCAGAAAAACCCCCTGGTTTAAGAGTGTGAAGTGGTATCTGTTAAATGTAAATTTCATTGAATATATATAAAATAAAATAAATAAATAAATAATAAACCGCACAGCCACGCTATTCGGCTATTACTAGAATTATTAATTAAGCTTGAAAATCTATACATCATTTTTAAGAACAACTCTAGAGATTGTCTTTAGTTGTCTTGTCTTGGTCTAGTTGACTTTCGTACTTTTTATATGAGCCAGTGAATGGTGCCCTTTGTAACTTTATGTAAAATCAAGGCTTTTCAATTTTACCTTGAGCGACTCCCCCCATGACGCCGAAAGGAAGTTCTTCTCCATGTCAGGCCTGACGGGGTCTATCCTCTTCCTGAACAGCAGCACGACGGCGTCCATGATCAGCGTAATGAGGAACGGCGGCTTGCCCAGCTTTCGCACCGTGGCAATGTCCGCCGCGTTTATAGTCTGGGTTATCAAACCGTCATATGCTTTACAAGCCGCTAAGAGTGCCGTTGAGGGCTGACGTGAGTCCTAAATCCCACTAGATGAAGGCATTGGCGAGTAAGATCCGTCGTCAAAATACCTCGCGCTACTGGCTAGAATCAAACTCGTTGACAGTTGAATTTCAGCTAATAGAACGGCATTATTTTGACAGTGACGAGACCTTACTCGATAGTGCCGCCCACCAGAGCACAAAAAACGGTTGCCCTATATAACCTGATCTGCATAGTAAAGAGTTTTGCCACAATCCCCACACTTTGCAGGCCGACTATACCTGTACCTCATTTAGGTACAAGTATAGTAAAGCATATTAAAATCATAATTAAGTGTAGTACAAGTATAATAAAGCTAAAATGATAGTGAGATCTAGGTATAATAATGATGGGCATTTTGTAGTACGATAGAATATATTCAAGCTGAATAAAAGTATTTATCGCGATAGATTTGCGTAAACCTAAAGCCATGTCATGCATATGTCCACCTATTACACTTTAAGCCTAGGATCATAAACAGGGTGTTTCCATAAAACCAGCTCATAGCCGACTAGCGTTTTCTAAACCCTGCGTTTTCTAAAAACGACATACCATCAGCGCCGCCTCGGCTGCATCAAGCGCCGGTTTGGCATCGGCTAGCTTCTCCTCAGCCACTGCGGTCTCTGCGGCGATCACGTTCACCAGCTTCACTGCGCGGTCCTTCACGTCCAGCACGCCTGCCTTCACCACCTCGGCCGCCGCCTGAGAGTCTGCCACTGCCGCTAGCACCTGCGAGGGAGCAATGCGTCACTGCACGTCGACGGGCGTCGCTGTGCTTTACGGGGCGATGATGTGCGTCAGGGAGTGTCGCTGTACGTTACGCGGCGACGGTGTGTATTCAATATTCTGCCACAGGAGTTGATTGGCAAGGGATTATTGGTCCTCACTGATCCTTGGCAAGGGTAACTTACGACGAAAGATCATACGCTGCACGTCAATAAGCGTCACTGTACGTCAAAAGCCGCCGCTGTACGTTAGTGGGCGTCGCTGTAGGTCAAAGTTAAATGTTTTCTTCCTGCTATAAACCCTACGCATCGAATACATACATAAAGCACACGTAACTGTCCCGCCCTATGTATCTGTTAATAATAACACAATATCGAATACTAACAATTTCAGCGTTTTGGTTAGCCTCCTTGATTTCTTCTTCTTTAACTTCCAATTCTTTTTTCAAGATGTCAACACTGTCAGCAGCTTCCACGAGCTTATCTAAGCCGGTTGTCATTCTGAAGAGAAAAAATACCAAAATACTGGTTACTCCCGGTAACTGTCCATTTTTCATCCCCTGAATTACTATTTAATAACTAGTTTTTATTTGTTCAAATGAGCTCTAGTAGCCATGCAGATGTCCGTCAGAAGTTTTTTTTTTATTATCAATAGGCTTGCATATGACCTCAACTTACCTGATGGAAAGCGACGACGAGGTCGAAGATGTAGCATGCGTGTGTTAGATATAAGGTATTTTAGTATATTTTAATTGTTATTTAAAGTTACATATATATTGAAAACTATCGTGATTATTAATAATTAACATTTCAAAATACTTTCATAAAACATTTTACCAACTTCAGAACGAAATGTCTGGATTTCTGAACGATTGTGACTTTTGATCAGATTAAATACTGTTTATGAGAAACTTTCTTAATTAATTATGTAATAAATTTATTATAATGTTAAAAAATGTTAAAAGTATTGTAATACTTAATGTTAACATGTAAGCTATCTATCATTAAATTTAGGAGACCGGAAATGAGAATAAGAATGGCATTTCCAGCTAGATAGCTAGCTAGTATAAAGGTTCAGTCGTGACAGTGAGAGGGACTTTTGCTCCAGAGCCGGCACAGAGTTAAGTACACTTGCATTGTATTATTGTTGCTTTATATTTTGTATTAGTTTTATTTATTTATATAATCGGTTATTTATTGAATCGTACGTAATACCACTGTCCTATTTTTAAAGGATAAATATATTTGGTTATGTGATCGATAATTGTGTCATTACATTTGGTTAGAATTTTGCATAAATGTTGTTAACCTATGGCACCTTGTTTGTTTTATAAAATCTCATTTAATTCAGCTAATGTTGTTTAAATAAATACCTCATTTTATAATGGATTACATTTCTTATTAAAATATACCTAATATATTTAAAATATGCTTTTGTTTGATTAAATAATGTCCACTAGAATAATACTTTATACTAGATAACATATTCAAGTTATCAAGTCTTACTCCTTCACTTCGCCCGTCTCTCTTAAATACTTTATAACCTATGTCCTAAACAAATAGCACTACCTCCATGAACTATATTTTACATGACATAGATATATATTTATTAATATGCTCCTGTTTACCTAATTTAGCGTTTTCCATATATTTCACTGGGGTTTTTGGATAAATACTCACTCTCTTATATTCTGTAGCTTAATTACTAAAATAAAGGTTTATACTAATAAAAGTCGCTATAATTATAAGTAGGACATATATTAAATTTAACACGTGCCTAGAAGATATCTATTCACTCTTGATTTGCAGACCTCAAGGTTATACTTAACTGGGAACATTGACTCAGGCAGAGATTTCCAATCCTTTGCAGTGCGCATAAGAAAAGAGGGAGCAAAACGCATAGTACGAGATGGTGGGACCATATATGGATGACGATATTTTGTCCCCCTCGTTGTTCGATAATAAAAAGGGCACGATATAGAACAAGGTTGTGGAGCTCCTGGAAGCACTCACCGAAGTGAATTCGATAGAAGACCGACAAACCGGATACTCTACAACGGTGTCCCAACCCAGAAGGCGGGACTCAACAAGGAATCATCACTAATCAGTCTTTTGGCACGTCTGTCGATAGAGTCAAGAGCTTCCAGCTGATACTTGGCGATGTACCTTTTTTCTTTTACCCATAATATCCGACACCTCAGAATTATTGCGCAGTAGTAGGTACAGTTATGCGCAATAGTAGTCGAGGTGGCGTGTACATTTGTGTGTACTAGATAGTTGACGACCCAAATGGCATTTCTATTTACTTATTTTAAATTTGGTGACTTTAACGCATATGGACGGAATGGGTCGAACGCTCTCTCCACCTGCGACGCACCTATATGGACATCTCGAAGTTAAAACTAACTTTTTAAAAGACTTTCATTAGCTTTAAATAATTATATTTTTATAGGGCTTTACATTTCTGCGATAGAAAATCTTTCGCAACCCGAACTGACCTCCTCGCCATCTCAGCGATGGCCTCGTGTTTCTCCTTGTACAGTAGTTTGTAGCCATCCAAGAAAGAGAGGTAGGACTTGGGCGTGACATGCGCCTGCCGCCGGAACCGCTCGTAGTAGGCGGCGCACGCATCCGCCACGCTATCTTGCACCATACCCATCATGGAGATCACTTGCTGCTTTGTCTCAGTTGAGCACACCATCTGATCAAAATCGATTAGTAAAACCATTTAGTAGATTATGGTAGGCTAATATTGTCCGTTATAACGCTCATAACGATGACAGATTGTAAGTGTAATTTGAGGATATACAGTCTGAACATTTCAACGTTGATTTGGCGGTGTTACACATAGTATGATTTGTCCAGACTAACGTGTCTTATTCGGTGAACAAACAATACCAAAATCACGACTTGCCTCAATAAAGCGTAGGTAATTTCACTGTATATAGATATCATCAAGTATATAAGACACACAGAATGTGAATTTCAACTAATACTGCTGCATATTATCTATTTAAACACATAATTTCATAACCAAATAAGACAAGTAAGTCTGGCCAGAATTTATACTATTTTACTGGTGGATCTATGTTCTACAGATTCAAATCCATGACTGAACTGATTCCTATATATAACAAAGTTTAATTTCAATCTCCTAGTTATGTGAGTACAGAGGATTAAGCATATCGAAGTATGTATTACTTAATGTCCCAGTATTTGACATGACTGAAAAGTCCCAGGGGCCTAATTCTCGCTCGTAACATCTAAAATTCGATTTTTTTTTGTAGCTAAATATTTCTTTTAAAAATTTAATTTAGAGTTCTTCATCAATAAAGAATTAGTGAAAATCGTTGAGTATATGTTTTTTGCTTGCAATGGAGATTCAGTAACTTTTAATAGATACTTGTGGCTAGGGAAAATGTCGAATCACCTCTGGACCTAAGAAAACGCCCATCCCTTTTATTGCATACATAGACGATTTAAATTTTCTGTTCTAAGTTGAAGTCAGAAGTGATGGAATAATAGCAGAGTGACACAGATGGCTGAGATCGGTAATGATGCAGATAAAAAAGATTATACTGTCGGGCACATCATAGAACAGACAATTTGTCTCTAGCTTTACTTTAGCTTTACATGAAATGCAAATTTATTTTGTAGTTAGTTAAAGTCAAGCGGGCTTAGAATTACTTTCTCGGAGGCTCCTTAAAAGACTTTTGTACCTGAAAAATCTACAGGAATCTATAACACTCATGAGAAATGTAGGTTCATATTCATTGAAGTTTTTAGTAATAGATATTACCTACATAAACAACCCACTATCCTACATAATATATTGAGTAGTACTTATGTAATATCTTTACATTGAATTCCCAAAGGAAGTGATGGGCGACTTCAATCAGCGCCGTCCTGGGCCACTTTTGGAACCAATCCATCACTGAACCAGATATCAGACCTGGAAATTTGAGCGCCCTGCTTCTGAACTTTTCGCCTACCTGTAGAATCGAGATACAAACACAATACGATTTATAAAGCAAATACTATGCAAGTGCCGATGGACGGAATTTGTTTCTGCATACGACGCGCGACGTTGCGAAATAATTTGAGAGCCTCCGAATATATGATTTTCAGTCGCCAATTTCGTGGGCGATGACACTTAGGCTTTACGTTTTATTACGGGATTATTTCGGCCAATTAAATTAATTATTTTCTGTCAGGTGACGGGCGTGCAGGGACAACCGGTCATAGTAAATGTATACATCACTACCTCGGCGCCGTCATCTGGTTCTCGGTGACATCCTGGTGGCGGCGGCGGTAGAAAATTGGCCTATGGTCTTAGGCCACATACACATACATTTACTAAGACCGCCTGTTCACTGCACGCCTGTACAGGGCGTTCGGGGCCGGGCTCTATTTCTCGTTGACGTCCAGGTGGACAAACGGCCTTAGGTATACCTAAGTACTTACAATTTATCGGAGTAATTCAGCTCATACCAAGAATTTATGAAAAATATTGAGACAATGAAAGTTCTTGATCACAAAGGCTAGGTTAGTACGTACCGGCGAGAAACATAACACTACATGCAAGTTTGCACGCGAGCGCATGATAAAGTACTCGTACAGCACGTCAGGCACAGGTATCCGCTTTGGAGCGTACTTCTTCATTATGGGTGTCAAATCGCCCAAGATTTCATCTGAAACGCAGAGTATCTTCAAACTTAATTACTACCTTTAACTAAGCACATTATGTGATAAGACAATTCATAATGAAATTGGAGATTAATTATTAAACTGAGCGGACGCGATAGTTGGAGGTGTATCATTTTTTGCAGTTTGCAAATTTGCGAGAACGTCTTATCCGACGAGATTAGTAAGATATATTAAAATTAGGAATTTCATCCCTGTGGCCCAAGTACGATGGGCATCTTGCGATTAATTAGGTCAGTCCAAAGATAACAGTGTGATAGTTTTCATGCGATTTCCTTCATACGATATCCATCCTATGATCGTTTGATAATCTGGAAACTTACTCACTTCTCCTTCTCGTAGGAGTAAATTTTACTTAGTTTGCATATATTTTTAAATAAAATGTTATACCCATTTCATCCTTGGGGAACAAATTGGCGATCTCGCCCGAGCTTAGAATGTTGTTAAGGAACTCCAAAAACTGTTCGTCCTTGATATCATTGTCGGTGAATATGAATGATATGCCTTGGCCCTCGAGTCCTGCTACGCGGTAGAGAATTTTTATGTCGTCCATAAAGTTATTCACATTGTACGACCTGGTAAGGAAATATTATTATTATTAGACTCGTTTATTAGAATATTTACAGCCTCCCGTACGTTCAGATTGTATTTTGTTATAGAATTCCATCAAACAAATTTGTTAACGAGACAATGGCTTCGAATTTTTCCATATCTTATAATTACAGCTTCAAATTAGATTGTGAAACCGCACACAGTTTCTAAGTGGGCTGTTTTTCTAACGATAGAATTTCAGCAGTCCTATTCAAGAGACATATTTTCGAATACACTTTTCTGTTAAGATTAGATTAATTGAATGATAATTGCCTTGATAGTGTTATTTGATAAAATGAGTAGCCCGCCATGTACGAAGACAATTTCGTCAAGCTCTGTTTGCCGGAACCGCCGACTCCCACGAGCAGTGCGTTGCCTCTGTCAAAATATATATTCACCATTACATTTCGATCTAAACAGTATACAAAGAGCTAACTAATTATAAAATAAGGCAATAACAAAATTACAGTATTAAATTAAATAACGAGGTACCTACAATAATATTTACTCTGCTAAATGCTCACGACTTGGAATTAGCCGTTTAGTTAAACTGCTTAAACGGCTATACTCTATTTTTTTTAAAATATAAAGTACTGAGGCTAAATGCGACATGCTCATTGGTTCATTCAAATTAAGTGCGCTAATTTCACGGCGTGGATTGATTGGTGGTTGGGATTGGTGGTTGATGTGAACGCCGGCTTGTAACCAATAAGAAAGGCGAACATTATCCCAGTACTTCATAGTTAAAAAATTGAGTATAATACCTATAGATAGTAAAATGCCAGAAATAGATTGACCAATACGTAAGTACATATATCACTTACCTCGGCGTGGTGATAATGCGCGATATAATGAACAAATGCACCATTGCGTCGTGGAAGAACACCATATTTAGACGTTGTCCTCGTACGTTGTCGTTGAACTGTTGTTGAGACTGCTTAAGCTTTTCCAACACGATTTCCCATCTGCGGTAACGAAATAACGGTTATGGTTATAAGTCAAGTTTTAGCATAGCAGATTAGAGGTGGTCGACGCACTGAGGACGCACCTGATGCTGCTGGTGCCCATAGGCGACGGTGGCCACTTTTCATAAAGTGGTCCGCTTGCCTATTTATTATCTACCGTGTAATAAAAAAAAATCGACGGTAGGTAAGAGAGCGGCGAAGAAGGAAGCGATAGAGTAGTGATGTGGACCCTGGTAGAATCCGAGTGTATGTATGAAGTGTAATGTGAAATATAATTATTATAATGAGCATTATCGCGCGCGCCCAACTAGTCTTGAAGATTCGCTACAACGGGAACTTATTGAATAGGGTATTGGTGAGAATATAGAGCCGCCTGCCGAGAAATCCGATCTCTCACCATTAAAGTTGCTACAATAAATTACAGTTAGCCATGAACTGGCCATT
Source organism: Blastobasis adustella (assembly GCA_907269095.1). Taxonomy (NCBI): domain Eukaryota; kingdom Metazoa; phylum Arthropoda; class Insecta; order Lepidoptera; family Blastobasidae; genus Blastobasis; species Blastobasis adustella. The sequence continues at coordinate 8,120,237 of OU026123.1, read as the reverse complement.
ATAATATAATGGACCAATATAATGCTATATATGACATTGACTCGTTGGTTCAATAATACATGGCCCCTTTACGAGTAAGTGAGTTGAAAATTCAATGATAAACCACTAACGAGGGAAGCTCCTCATATATTTTTGGTGCAGCTAAGTCGTAGTCTATCTCTTCTTCATCGCCGGCTTCCGCTTCCACCTCATGAAGAAAATTGATGAAGAAGGGCTCCTCCGTAGGGAATTCGCTGACGTAATCTGACAGCTCTGCCGTCGCAGTCTTCCAAAAGTTCGCCACAAACCATTCCTTGTCTTCAAATGTAGTAAACCTAAGTAAATTATAAGGATTTAAAGAAGTAGTATATAGTAGTAAGATTTAAAGTTCATAATATTAACCTTGCAATACCAAACTCAAATATATCCTCAAAAAATTGTTCTGTGACATCCCAAATTCTACATTTTCTCTAGCAAAAAGAACTGTATTAAAACGTCAGTAAAATTTATATTCGACACTATACTATCTACTATCAAAGTCTACATCAAATCGACATCTACATTTCATTAACATTATTAATAGAGATTTGTCGCTAGAAAAAATGTCGAATTCAAGATGTTACAGCGCGAGAATTAGGCCCCTGGATATTCTTATCAAGGATAAAAAGTGTAAGAAGGTATACCTATGAAGTTTGGCAACAGGCGGGAAGCGAAGAAAGCCAGTTTGGCAAGAAAGCGTTCCCGGATTTTGTCAGGTGACGCTTTCATATGCCAGGCTCTATACAGTTTCATACACAAACTATTGAGAATTTCTAACGGGGTCACAATATAATCTACCAAATAATTTACGTATGACAAAATAATATAATACCTGTCTGAAATAACTCTCGAGCACTCGTGGAACCACAACTTTATAGCCGTAGCTATAGAACCCAGCTGGTCTCTCGTGATAAACAGGATTCCTTCCCAAATTCGAGACAAATCTCTGAGATTGAACACGTAGTGAAACTTAGCTGGCGTTGGTAACATTTTGATCTAAACAATGAAAACAATATACTTATGTAACATACTCGTACACGATAAATCATCACTAACAATAAGTAATCTACATAAGTAGGTAAAGAACAAGAGCATAAATGCATTACACTTCAAGAAATTTTCCTTTGCCGCTACCTAAAGATGCACCAAATACCGTGCATGTTGCTATTCACGGTATTTGGTGCATCTTTAGCTAAAATCAGGTTATTAAAAGAAGAGAGCATTAGCTGTCCCTTGTGCCCAAGGAACACACCCATTACCCCCAGGGTATTTTTTATATGCATAATAAGTAAAAATTTAATTCATTAATGCTGTAAAAACAGTTCAACAACTTCACTGTAGTGCAAAGGAATACATTGCATTGTACAGATGTAATGAACGAACTGTGCCTGGAAGTAAAATACTCATCTTAAACTTGTCTATTCAGCAATGTTATTTTTCAAATTAATGTTTCTCACTGAATTGTTTAAAAACTATATGATCGTTACCTTTGTTGATGTACCTACCTATTCATTATTGTTGTATTTAACTTAACGTAAAGTTAACGGAAGCATCATACCTTGGTTTGTTGCCATATCATACGTGTTATGGGCACTAGCTTCGGCATGAATTCCACCATGATTTTATCAAATCTTTGTTTACAAAAGTACCCCCTGCTTATAGTTTCTTGAAAGGAAAAAAGTTCTAGTTTAGTCACGTGAGATTTATTAGGGTTGTCTTGCGAATAAAATTGCAAAATGAGATATACAAAGTCAGCCGTCTTGACTCTTGATCATATATTAAATCGGCCTCGGTAAAAGGCATAATAATTGAACTAACATTACTGAAAGAAAGCAGAATTACCGAAAATTTTATCCATAGAAACTGTGCTCGGTAAAGTACAGTTGAAAATATTGAAATGCCTCTTCAAACGTGGAGGGATGTCATTTCGACCACCACCTAGAATACACATTTATGTAATTATCAGATATTTTACATCTGCTGTCCTAATTGGCAACGGGTGTGCGGCCATGGTCGTACGAAGAGCGTCGCACGACCGTGGTCGCTGGGCCATGTTTTGGGGCTAAAATTGTTTAGAACTATATATTGGATAAAATAATGGATAGTTAAGTAAAAAATTACCCGGATGAATCATGGCTCCAAACATTTGTATGCCAGCGATGATGATAAATTCGCCTGGTTTCTCAAGTGAATAAAATCCACCACATTCCATCATCTGTCGCACAATCTCGTTGGTGACCTGTGTAATAAAATAAATAAGTTGTGTTTATGATTTGTTTATAAGCCAGAAAACGCCCACTACTGCGCATAGACATCCCTCAGAGATCTCCACAAAGTCCGGTCCAGTGCTTTCCGCATCCAGCTGGTACCTGCGATCCTTACCAGGTCGTCGGTCCACCTTGTGGGAGGCCTACCCCCGCTGCGTCTTCCGGCACGTGGTCGCCACTCGAGAACTTTACTGCCCCATCGGCCATCTGTTCTTCGAGCTATGTGCCCTGCCCACTGCTACTTCAGTCTGGTAATCCTTAGAGCTATGTCGGTGATCTTAGTTCGCTTGTAGATCTCCTCATTTCTGATTCGATCGCGCAACGAGACTCCGAGCATAGCCCTTTCCATTGCCCTTTGGGTAACAGTGAGCTTTTTTATAAGGCCCACAGTGAGCGGCTACGTTTCAGTTCCATAGGTCATCACTGGCAACACACATTGGTCAAAGACCTTCGTCTTGGGACACTGCGGTAATTGGGACGAAACTATATGGACTCGCTTCCCGAACGCTGCCCAACCGAGTTGGATTCGTCGATTGACCCCTTCTCGAAATTGGACCTACGTAGCGGGACTATTTGTCCTAGGTATGTATAGTCGTCAACAATTTCAAGTATACTTACACAATTTATAAAACGGGAAAAAAAGTAGAGTGCACTAGGTCTCAAAACTATTATTTTTCCTCAGACGGCGTACTTTGATTTCCTCCTTACGCCCAGGATTCTCCTTTAAAATCATTCGCTTTCCTCTGAGTCCAAAACAACTCAACATTTTGCTACGTAAAGTACACAAAAATTACCTGGTCACCCCATTCGTTGACTACGGGCATGTTGATATCGTCCACAAATACCGTCATACATCGCCCACCCGGCGGCCCGTAGGTCATTCCTACACGTTTCTCTACGTACGACTCGATGATCCTCTAAAAAGAAATAAAATTACAGAGTTAGGGTTTTAGCACTTTCTTTCTTTCTTATAGTAGGAGATCCGGCCATTGTAATCTTTCCTCATCTGTTATTTGGCACGGCCAATCCTGCACAATCTACTCAGTTATCTGCTAGGTTTTGTATTGCCCATTTTAATTAGGAATTTTCCACATTCTTGTATTGTTTATTATTAAAGATAAGTTCAAAAACTAATATCATTTTACTATTCGCTAAGCAAAACCATCAAATTAAATAACAAACAGTTCGATCTTCATGCCTATTATCATATCGATATCGAAAACAAAGGATAACAGAGCGCAGAGCGCGCAAAACATTGAACAAACCTGGAACATATTTGGGGTGGTAGCAGAGGAGAAGTTAATCATTTTGAAGAGTTTGAGCTCGCTATCATATTTCATCATGTAGCTTTTCAACATCACGGTCTTAGCGGTACCCTGTTCACCAATCAGCAGCACCCCCTTGTTCTGTTTAGCGATAGTGTCGATAAGGAACGAAACGCAAACGTTGTCCACATTCGGCACCAGAATGGAAGCGTACTCAGGTATGCTGTCATGGGGATACGAAAACGACTCTACGCTTTCTGACCTGTAGGCAGGTAATATGAAAATATAGGTATGCTTACGTCGCTGAAAAAACGTGTCCATGAAACGACCAATAACAATTGCTCACCAATGCTGCCATTGTCCATACTCATTGACCATGTACTCGAAGGGCATGATTGTGTCCTTTTGTTTGCCGCCGGGCCAGTCGAGCTTGGAGGGCAGCTTCACCATGTACTCCGCCATCTTGCAGCGCGCGTCCAGCTCCAGCACAGTGCCGAGGGACCACATCAAGGCAAAAATAAAAATCCGCTCCATATGACGGTCAGTGTGTACCTCTGTAAAACAAGATTTTGATCATAGCTGTAGCGTATACTTACGTACAGACAGGAGAATTATTACAGTCCTCGGTCTTATAATTCTAATTTCAGGGCATTCGATATTTAAGGTGCTTCCCACACCGGTGTTTAGAAGACATCGTCAGACACGTCTTTTCTTATTATATTACATAGCCGCTCGCATATTGGTATCGGTCGGTATGAGAATTAGTACAATTCTCTATTGAATCTCGAATACTAGATGCGTGCTCAATCCATACTTTCATACCAAAGACGAACGGCCCTAGAATAGCACTCTTCGCCTGATTGAATAGATTTTTTATTTATTTATTTATTTATTTCACAGTTTTACAGCATATAAAATATTATTCAAAAATTTACATTATTAAGTTGTAATTCCAATTACAAAACTGTAATTTATAATTTTGGTAAAATAATATAGCCTGTAAATACTAATAGAAAAAAAAACTAATATCAAAATTAAAAGATAAACCTCTCTCTAAAATATAATATATAAGATTCTCTCTCTGTATGTGTGTGTGTGTGTGTGTGTGTGTGTGTGTGTGTGTGTGTGTTTTTGTGTGTATGCGTGTGTTTGTGTGTGTGTTCGTGTGTTTGTTTATTGTATGAGCGTGTTATCCTTCACGCGACTACGCGATAGATACTATATCCATTTGAAACCGTAAAACATTGTAGATACTCAAGGGTTTTGACATTTTAATTGTTCTATGAATAATTAATTAGAATTTTATATTAAAACTCACTTCCACCAGGGACTTCGATCATCATCAAACCCATGATAACATCAATAGTTTGCCTGCAACCAAACAATTTTGGGTATGATTAGGTGATAGGTACGAAATAAAACAGTAAACTAAAGAAAGTTGGAAATTCTGGCAGCCGATGGACTAATTTCTTTAAATAATAGTGATGTGACTTATATTTATATTGCTACAGCGAATAAGTCAAATTATCTACTCAATGAAAATGAATTGAACCTATTCATTGATTCTAACCAATCACTCCTCCTTACAACACACGACTCATTTAGTAACAACACAATTCGATTTTCTTTACAGACCAGCAAAACAGCAAACGTCCACGAGAAAATTAATTAATTTAGGAAAGTAACAACTATTTATGAGGTTTCATATCACCTTATGTAATGAGCCTCTAACAACTTCATTTTAGCCGGTAATCTTTGTTGTACAAAATCGAGCACATCGCCATAGACTTTATTAAAACATGCCTTAAAGGCGTCGCGTTCTTTCTGAGATCTCGTCTTTAACCAACACTGAAACAACATCACAATTTTTTGTAAGAAGTAATTGTAACAAAATAACACCTACAGAGCGATCCAAAACCGAATTAACTAAATATCCCTTGGATCCTCCAATGCGATAGGCCACCTCGAGATTGGCCATAGTATTCGTAAACGAGATCAATTTTTTTTACTATAGTTCATTCGCGATAAGAAAATAGTGAGTGATTATTGTCTCTTTGTCTTGACGAATCGGGTCGCAACTAATTAGAAAGCTCAGTTTACAGTGGCTAGTTGACGACAGAAAATAATAAAAAATGTATACCTCGCCTGTTGGACTAAACCGCAAATACTAGACTAGCTGCAAAGCAAAGGGATATCTTTTGACTTTATATTTAATTTGATGGAATTAAATTGATTTTTATTCATTAATAAATAATCTTTAAATATAAATTGTTTGAATTTTTACTCCACTGTGCAAACAGCTTTACTTACTATTTTCTTAACGCGAATGGACTGTAGGGAGGCCCACGGTCAGACGGGACATCTGATGAAAAGCGGCCGATCATTCAGGACATCAGCAATGCGTGGCCGATCTTTGAGCTTGAGCTGAGCAAAAAGAGCGAAATCCGCGCGCAGCCACGTGGCTGTCGTTTGTCTATGGTAATACCTACGCGGCGTGCGGAACTAAATCTTACCAAAGTTAAAAGGAACAACGTACCTCCAACACCGGGGGCCAGGTAAGCACAGACGACGACAAGAACACCATGCCCATCCGGCTGACGGTGGCCGGCGAGGCGTTGTCCACGTTGTCCGGCTCGAACACCAGCTTGCTGTTCTGCGCCATGGGGATGCGGTCACCGTTGGCCAGGGTCAGGGTCTTGTTGTCATCCAACACAGAGTTGAGGTTCTCGATCCATACGGCGTCCACTGGGCCGTCTGTGAGAAAGTTTGTAATATGCTCTTTAGGTTTTAGAGTACTCTTACAGCACTTTAGGTGAAACATTTACAATTTAGGGCGTGATTGTGAAATTGGGCATAAGGCGCTGTCCTATTTAGCAACGGTCGTGCAACCATGGTCGTACGACGGGCTCGCTCGACCAATAGGAGACCTCAAAACCGCCGTCGCACGACCATGGCCGTACGACCGTTGCCAATTAGGACAGCGTCTAAGACTTAATTAGGCACAAAGACTGAGACTTAGAGAGTCCGTCCTTTGGCTGGGGTCTATACAGTCCACATAAATAAATTTTCCATCGATAAAATGAATTAAAAAAATTAAATACAGAGCGTTTTATGTGCTTATTTATTTGCTTTGTTCTTTGTTTTGACAGATTGGTGACTACCTACATTTTTCTACACGATTATCGGTTTGTTTACATCGATGGAAAATTACTTTTAGACAAAGTTTACATACGTGTATGCGCAACCACCGCTTTCATGCGATACTAAGCATTTTCTATTTTAGTACAATATTAGTACTTAGGATATCACAAAATTACCTAAGACAATCCACGTGGTATCACTTTTCTTGACTTTCAACGCACGTCTCCAGAGAGTTGAGAAAATTCCATCCGTCCAGTCGTTGGTCGCGACATCCAGGCGCCCGAACATTTGTGGAGCCGTGATGGCCTGCATACGTTAAACTTATTTTTTCTTTAGGAGTTTAACTTTTTTAATGTTCATAATAGCATAATTGTACTAGATGGCGTTAATTAAACACGATTCTCACAAATCAAAACGAGACCATTACTTGTATAAAAATGTAGGCGTTTTGCGCTATCTTCTCGGAAAAGGTACTAAAACTTATCTTAACTTAAATATAAGTATCTTTTCACGAAACACCTTTCCGAGTAACTTCGGTTACCAAATTCAATACTTGAGAATCATGTCTAAGCAACGCCATCTAGTGTGGCACGTCGAAGTACACTTTTAATTTTTTTAAAGTAGCTGTCATAAAATCCCCCATTAAATCAAAATACTAGACGCGCTTCAATGTTATGTGTAACATACAGATGATAACTACGTGCAATCAATTACGTGCGACCACAATCCATAATTTTCATCGAAACATCGAAATCATTTTCCAAACTAAATTTTCATAACCTCACCTTGGGATTCATCCTCATTTCCCTGTGCGGTTTTCCAAGCTCTGTAAGCGCCGCCATGAGAGTATGAATGCACGTGGTCTTCCCCGAGCCAGTGGGACCCATCGTCATCAGGCCGTGACGCACCAGCGACGTCTCGAACAGCTGGATTACCTTCAGATTCCAGGTCGGGTGGTTCACAAGGCCCGTGCGTTCGGTCACTACGGAAATGCCACGTTGCATATCCCTGCAGGTATAATTGTGTAGGTATAAGACCTCGTCGAGCTAATAGATATTGGTATTAGACATTGAATTCTTCAACGAGGTCGATATAAAACCATAGACTTAGACAAAGTCAGGAAACGCTTTGAGGACCAATGAGATGTCATAAATCTAGTTTACTAGCAATTCACCGCGGTTTACACCCGTGCGAGGTTCGGATTTCAACATACAGCTATACCGCGGGACCTTAATTATTTTTCCTAGATAAAAAGCCTATCTCACTCGAGAAAAGTGTCATTTCGGAGTTACACCCAACAAACAAACTCACAATCTCACAAACATAAAAAACATTTCCTAGTAAAGAAGACGGAGAAGGGAGTTTCAAGCGACCAACTATTGAAGGAAAATAACACAAATAACTACGAAAATCGTACCTAACTAAAGTAAGTACGTTTCAATATAAAAAGGCAAAAGTAGAACACGATAAAGGTAAGTTCTATCCACAGAAATCAAAATAAATTGACTTATTTAATGTGCATTATCTACAAAAATCGAGGAATCTATATTTATTCAAATTCATTTCGATTTTTGGGAACAAAATCTACTTATCGTTGTCGTGCTACACTTTTGTCATTTTCTATTTAAACGTCCTACATTACGAGACCTTACCTTTGCATTGTTTGCGTTATCTTCATACCGGGGAACAAATCTTCAATCAGAGATATAAACAGAGGTTCATCTTCGTCCACCAATTTGGAGACGTTCATTTCCCTGAAAAATGTGATAATATTAAATTTGACACCTTACCCATTTGTATATTGAGAGTTTATTTTTAAATTTATTTATTTATTTTTATAATTGAACTAACCAGGCAATTGACCGCCACCTCACCTGGTGGTAAGTGACGATGCGGCCGATGATGGAGCATGCCTGTCTAGGAACAGCCTATTCACTCTGGCCTTGACGGCGTCTAGAAGGTGCTAATAATAAGCAAGACTAACTTCAATACTCTCATCATGATGTTCTCCTCTGTATTGTCGGGGTTGGACCTTTTCTGGAAGCCCATGGTCCTCAACACCGACAAGATGTTCCGTAGACCGAAATCGTAATGCACCTGCTTCGACAACTGTTCCTCGCACAACTTGTACAGCGTAAAGAATTTGCGAGCTGTAAAGGTATAGATAATACGTAATACTGTCATTTGAAAGAGCATAATTTGTAAAAACATTTATGCCCGATCGCACTAAACTTTAGGTGACACTTCATCATCACAGCCCATAACAGTCCACTGCAGGGTTTAAGGTCTCTCCCGCGAAAGGGGAGGTTATGGCCATAATCTCCATGCTTGGCAGGCGGGTTGGAGATCGCAGTGTTATAAATATAAAAGAAAAACTGATGTCCATTTTCCAACCCATGGAGACTCTAGATCTTTTGCCTCGAAAACATTGGTCGCCTTATACGATACCTACGAGTGTATAAGGGTTATGCTATTCTACTCTGCCGGACACCACACGGCTACGCTTACTTAAGTTGGTTTAAAATAGTCCTAACAAGAAACGCACTCCACCAACCATAATCTTGTGTGAAATCTAAACACGCTAAGTCACTCTTCATTTTAATGACACCGATTTTGTGACTCCTAAATGCTTAGGAATACCTTATGGCGTCACCTTAAGTCGCCTAAGTTTATTGCAATCGCGGTTTATACAGATAGGTAATTTCTTTTATTGCGCACACAGGAACAATTATATAAAAATGTAGAGAAAAACCTTACACATTAAACTCGCCTTATTAAAATTTATTATCACACAATAGTTAGCACATTTATATTACAACGTACCCAGCACAATGTTTTCCTTGAAACCGCAGCTGGCGAGTTTTACTCTGATAATAATTTGCCTATCAGGCACCATCATAGCAACTGATCTGAATTGTATCTTCAGATTTTCAGGCAATTCTTGCCGACCGGCGTAGCCAGGGTTCATCGTAATTATGAAGGCAAATTCGGGGTTTAAGCTCACTGTGTCGCCATCGCTAAAAGATTATAAGTAAATATAAAGCGAGTACACTAAATAATCTTGTATTTCTATATGCATATTAGATACAGTTTGTTTTCATTATTATATTTATCGATCACTGAACGTTCGGTCCTGTGTACCAATAGGTCGCCGCTAACTAGGACCTTTTTCTACGTTACAGTTACCTGAATATGAAGAACTCTCTTTTCTCTCGCCTTGCGGTGAGACAAATGTAAATTTGTTGCGCCGCCACAGACAGTACAGGCAATTCAATTCGGTTAAACTCATCGAAGCATCCCCATGTTCCAGACTGAGCCAAGCCTTTATAAATTCGGCCCAAACCTGAAAATCAATATACATGGAAATAAAATGTCACAAATAAAGGCAGCGACTTCTACAATACTTCGGACACGTAGCCAGATGGGTACCAGATAACTTGGAAAAACTAATTACGGCAGGGCACATGATAATTATTTTTTGTTGTTTTAGTGAACCTTTAAAAAAAGAGCACAATAATGCTTACTTACCTACTTTATGCATTTATGCCCTAAAATTTGATTAAAACGTATAAAACATGTACGAGTATAATAAATACTATGTATTCATTAAAATATCACACGAAACCGCCACACTCATGCATACTGTCCCAAAATTAAGACGAGAATTAAAACAGTTACCTCTGAAGTCCATCTGGTCCGAGCAGTTGAAGACGATGACCAGCTTCCCGAGCGTGCGGCCCATGTCCTTGGTGGTCTCGGTCTTGCCGGTGCCGGCGGGCCCGGCGGGCGCGCCGCCCATGTTCATGCCGATGGCCTGCGCCAGCGTAATGTAGCACCGATCCGTCAACGGCGTGATTACCAAACGCTCTGTTATGCCCAGGTATTCGTTCTGAAACAGTTCTTACTCAGCCTACGCTCCGAGGCTTTACTGTGTGATGCCTCGACATCAAATATGAGATTTAACAGCAAGTTTTAAGTAACAGGAATAAATGGAAGACTTATAATGGAACCCGTAAGACCGTAAAGCACGTACGCTAAATGTTCATGAGTAGGTCCGTAATAGCTCAAGACATGTAAAAAGAACTCTGATCGTTTTCGAAATATGTGTTAAAAAAAAGTACAAATGGGTGATTAACAGGGGACATCGGAAAGTATCTTATGTAATATTTGCTGGCTATCTAAAAAGGTAAAGTTAAGTCCAGCATTGGCAAGGACAGATCCAGCCTACGGTCTACATAATCTCTTTTATCATAGCCCGCGTGAAAACCCCAGAAAAGCTTCAAAAAATCGTAGTCGGAATTTGTGAGATGTCGAATCATCACGCACACATTTTAGTTTAATTAAGTGCATGATTTTATTTAAATTTAAGATTAATTATGACAGATGGAATCGGATGATTTTGTACCCCCCGGTCCGGTAGGTGCGCCTAACCAATGATTTTTACCTGATATGCAAAATCTACGTCTGTTATGGAAACGACACAATCATCCGTGTCATCAAAGTAATAGAATCGTGCTTGCTTCTGCCACTCGAAGTCTCCAAGTGATTTAATTCTCATTCTCACAAGATCATCAAATATGTCCCTGTATAAAACAATGCAATAAGTACTCAACTTATTCAAAGAAAAATTAACAAATCATACAGATACAAATATTTAATGGTCACCTTTGGTGGACGTGGATGGTAATCATTGTCTCAATTCTCGTCCGGTCTAAAGGATTTAAGTCGTGGACTGTCTGGTCGATGAGACCGTTCAGCAAATCTAAGAACTTCTGATTGGTAAGTCTCATAATATATTTATCGACCCTCGCCTTTTTCAACGCATACTCAGCATCTGCTGTCCATAATATCTGCATGCCTAGCAAACCAGCCTAAAATAATACAATGTTATTTTCAAAGGTTACTTTCTGACGTTTCACAAAACACCACAACATTTACCGTATTTACCGTGCTAAGAAGCTTAAAAGTGATGCAGTTCTTATAGGCTATAAGCCAGAAAGCTTCATGATTGGCGTAGGTTTGCAAGTTTGTCATTATTTTACAGGTTTAGGTGTTACAGGGCATATGCGAAGAAATTGTACGATCAAATTCCGAACCCCATTCCGCCTTCGGAGCACAATAGACTGGCAAACGTTTCACCCTTTTGTCGAACAATAAACCAGTTATCCTCACTAAGGAATGGAAAACCTGCTAATGCGTTCCCCGAACAATTTGTTTCTGTTGGCTGTTTCTATACAGGCACCAGGCTCCACCTTTGTTCGCTGAGATGAGATGAGGATCAAATGTCTGCCTAGTAAAAAATAATAATCATCTTGGCGTCAATATCCGGTACATTCATGTAAATAGTAAAAAAAATCCCAGTGTAGTACTTAATTCCCTATTTGGTGATACTAATCATTTACGTACCTGTCCGGGGAAGTTCCAAAATCCGCTCAAAAACTCGAAATCAGGTTCACCAGCCAAAGTCTGCGCAATATTAGCGATCATGTTCCTCACAGTATCCTTCATTGTATCTAACAATACATTGAGCCAGATCTGAAAAAAATCATCCTTACAGGTTAGAAACTTACTTATATTATACATCAAAATTGCGGCCAAAGCCATAACTTAGTAAGTATAGCTCTTCGAGGGCACACTGATATAGCTGTTTTAAGTATCCTCTTTATTAAAGTATACAAAGTTCTTCACCTGGTGGTAACGGTAAGTACCCAACACTAACATGGCCATGGTAACTGCGTACTCTTATTTAGACATAGACATAGACGTATCTTTATTTGGTTCAATAACACATTAAATAAAACTAACATAATAAGTACATAATAAGGAAGCAGGGCGATTTCCTGTCTAACGCCCATTTCAAGTACGGTTAGTTAATCTATGCTGAAAATGTCTACCCCGGGACCCCCTAATCAAAAACTATCTCTACCCCGGGAAAAGGCTTATGCACACAATGTACATACTCCGCATGATATTCTACATGCATGAGATTAGGTACGTACCTGTAAAAAGTCGAAAACCTTCTAATATTAAAATTACCTCCACTCCGCCCATACACGCGACAGGTTTATCCAGCGGAATATCCTCGCCATTGTCTGAATTCATTTCGACTATCCTCTCTTTGTCATCGAACTTCACAGTATAAACCGCATCGAATATGCTTGGTAGATGAGGCTGTAAACGACAAAAACAAACGAAATAGAATAAATCATCACACGTATCGGTGGTCGGTAGTATGGTGATTTATATGTACTTAATGAATAACCACGAAAGTCATAATAAAACCGACATTGAAAATGGATCATCATTTAAAATAGCTATATGCTATTATTATATGTCCTTATCTCATTAGATGGGGTCGCCACAAATGTGTTGTTCTTTCATAGAAACTTAAATCAATATTTTTCTTCCTTTCATTCAAACAGCCTAACACGCCGATACTAGGGTATCTTCTTACGCTTCTTAACATCTCTAACACCGTAAGATAATATTGCATGTTGTATGTGTCTTGTCAGACGAGACCATCGTAGAACAGAATATGATTAGCAACATCAGAATATGGTTAGCGGCATTGCCTGTTAAACAAATTTCTACTGCCAAAGATACAGATTATAGCAACTGGCTGTTAATGGTGATGAGGAAGAGTTCGGTCAAGACGATTTAACCTACTTGGATCGAATGTGGATCTGAAGCCTGTCCGAGAATTTCCAGCAAGACCGGGTCCGACACGAAGAAGAACCTCGGGAAGATGAGCCGCTTCGTCTCCAGGTATCCTGTAAGGGACTTCTGGCAGGCCTCTAGCTGGTCGAAAAGATGCGGAAGCAGATTCTTCAAAGATTCATCGTTGGTGCACACCTCCACGCAGTTGACAATGTCTCGCGCGCGGTACATAATCTTCACATATGTTTTGTCTATTGTCTGGAAGCACATTAGATATGGATAAGAATAAATGACAAGGAAGTTATAACAAGTGTCTTGTTATTAAACAATAATCAAATCAAATATTATCGAGCACTAACCGCGAATCGCTTGGCTTCTTGCGGGAGCTGCTTGGCGATGTCGCCGCCTACGAATACGGCTTCCAGGTACATCCACAGGTTCTGTACCAGCAGCCACTTCTCGAGGATCTCGCTGGTGCTCACCAATTTGTTTATCCAGATGAGGATATCTTTCTTGAATGGCGCGTTGTATCTATCCACATATAATTATATTATGAAGATACAGAAATCAAAATAAGTTAAGTAAATAGAAATGCCATATGGGGCAAAACTATCGAGAATGCTTGTCGCCACCTCGGCCTATGCCCAGCAGTGGGCCTCTGACGGCTGATATGATAATGATGAGGCAGTGTTCGTGCCCTTGTAAGACCTCTAGTACTCCGTGAGAAGACTGGACTTAGGCACTGCCCTGCCCTTAGTTTTTGAGGTGGACAACGCATTGGTGATACCCCTATGTTGATAATATCCATAGGCAACGGTGACCGGCTTCCATCATGTGGCCTGCTTAGCTGTTTGTCTATCGATTGACATAAAAATATTCACCTGTTAGAAGCCAGCGAGTTCAGTACCATGAGGGAGTCCTCGAGGAGCGTAATAATATCGAGAACGTCTGCTGCCTTGATGAGCAGTTCGCCGCGGTTCTTGAAATTGGCGAACGTGAGATCGACCAGCGCCCAGTCCGTCATGATCTGCTTCAGCTTTGCTTCTATATCCTTCTCCTTCACCGCACTAATGCAGATATCCTGTAACCAGTTTACTTCGTTTTGTTACAGGTCCAACTGTTATTGTAGTATCAGTAGGTTCTTGCTGTGTACGGAAGGCACTAACTTAGCGCTCGGCCCGTTTATTTGATTAGTAATTTTTTGGCATTTCTGTTGTATATACTATTCTACAATTCCTATAAATTAGATTGTTAACAAGACTTATTTATTTGTTTTTTTTTTATTGCTGAACACGGTCAGATGGTCCACCTGATGGAAAGTGGCCAGAATCGACAAGGACATCTGCAACCATTGGCGTATTTAGGGCTATTTTCCAGGGGGGGACTGGCCCCTGGAGGTAACCGATGTAGCCAGGTCGACCCCCAATGTACAGTCAATTAGCACAATTAGCATCATAATTCATGAAAATTTTTATCTTGTCGCAGTAACGTAATGTCATAGTTCATATATTTGAATAGTAAACTGCAGTACTTAAACTCTCACATGAATGTAACAAAAGCTTTACAGCTACAAGGTATAATTAGCTTTGTATCGCCGTAAACAACGCGATAGATACGTATCGCGATGTCATCATCTTCATATCAGCCAGAAGACGCCCACTGCTGGGCATAGGCCTCCCTCAGAGATCTCCACAAAAAGCGGTCCTGTGCCTTCCGCATTCAGCTATGTTGGTGACATTAATTCGCGTGCGGATTTCTTAATTTCGGATTTGATCGCGCAATGAGACTCCGAGCATAGTCCTTTCCATTGCGCTTTGGGTGACAGTAAGATGTCTTGAAATGTCCACAGTGAGCGGCTACGTCTCCGTTTCATAGATTCCCTTCTCTGACAACACACAGTGGTCAAATAGCTTCGTTTTGAGCTGCCAAAACGAGACTTTCTGGAAATTTGACCTACATAGCTGGACTATTTGTCCTAGGTATGTATTGTCCAGTACCTATAATAATATGATATATGAATATGATAATATGTTTAGACCAGTGCCTACTCAAACTGGGAGATAAATAAATATATCCTAACTTTCCTCTTTGTGCTGTATATAGTACCTAGCTGTCTCTATACTCCGTACTATCCTAATCTTACACTCTGGGTCAAATGTAAACATTATCTCTACACTTTAGACAATAAGTTACATTCATCTTTATACCATACAAATATGATATCAGACATCACACAACAATATAAACAAACAAAACTGCATTTAAACCCAAAATATTCTAATCTCACTCTCAAACAAATATTTACACAAAACGTATATTTCATGACTAGTGGTACGACAAAAATACACTGTGAATTCCACCGCACATATATGTATCTACTGTTCTTCAGAAACCCATATTAAAAAAAAAGGCCTATATATTAAATGGCTAATCCAATGAGTGTTATTTCAGATATAGATAATTATAATGTGTCACATTCTCTGACTAGTACCCGAGAAGATTGCGCAACAAAAATGTATACGAATAAAAATGCTTTAAAAATAATTCACATGAATATCCGCTCCATTCACAACATCTTCGATCAATTTTGTATACTTTTGTCAAGAACCAAAATAACATTTGATATTATTATCTTAACAGAATGTTGGCTAAAAGTAGGGGGCCCGCCTCCGAATTTGGAGAGTTACTCTACATATTCCTCTACAAAAAACCCCATACAGAATGACGGAGTTGTCATTTTTATAAATAATCAACTTAAATGTACGGTAATTGAACCTTCTGTATTAAAGGCAAACTGTCTGCAGTGCACACCCCACAAATTTTCTTAATGGTCTAGAAACTACAATAAACGACCTAAAAACCTATCAAAATATTATTCTTATTGGGGACCTCAATGTGGATATTAAACCCTGTAATGTAGACTCGCGATTAAATGACTATCTCACCTCTACAGCCTCGCTTGGTCTATTTCCCGCCCACCTGCTACCAACTCGTCACGGAAATTGGATCACGTTATGCTGAATAGTAAACTCCCATCGACAGTTATCGTTCTGCAGTCAGCAATAACTGATCATTATCCAGTGATGGCAGAACTCAAAAAAAAATGCCACATTATAAGACAAGAAGTTGCTACAAAAAGAATTAGATCTAATACAAATTCAAAAAGATATCGAAAAAAACAATTTTGATTACGTAATTGGCTCTTCAGATCATAATATAGCTACACAGCTGTTCGTGTCGTCTATTCAAACAGTCATACAGAATAATACGCGTTCTCTACCTTTTTCATGTAGAAAAAACATCTTAAAGCCATGGAGTGTTGCGCTGTATTCGTAATCGAGACAAAATGCATCTTCAGTTAAAAGCGTCACCAAACAATATAATATTAAATATTACCTACAAGCGCTATCGAAACTTTTGCAATGTCATGCTTAAAAATTTAAAAACAAACTATGAAAAAAACGAATTTCTAAAAGCCAAAACAAACCCTAAGGCAACTTGGGATGTCATAAGAAAGATTATCCATGGGTATAGTTCTGGCAAGTCTCATAACCAACTTCTTGACCTATATACGAGTATATCCTGATCTAATGGCAACCGCCTCCAAGGTAAATAAAACGTTTGCGAATACGGGCAGATTATTAGCGGAAAAAATAATAAATGACAACCAAAGTCCAAGACAAAGCCTACCTTCCGTGGGAACTAGATATCCTACAAATTCTCTGGGTTATACTACCTCCCGACCATGCCGACGTAGAAACAATCATTATGAACCTACGTAGTGATTGCGCAGCGGGATGGGATGAAATCCCTGTGGTTGTATTGAAAGCAGCACGGAAGGTGCTTGTACCACCTATCACGCACATTATCTCAATAAACTCAGGGACATTTCCTGAATTCTTTAAAAGGGCAATTGTTCACCCCATATACAAGTCTGGTGATAACAGTCAAATTACTAACTACAGACCTATATCGGTCCTGTCTGTAATATCTAACATTCTAGAACGCATTTTAAACAATGCATTAATGGAGTTTTTAGAAAGGAATTCCCTATTATCTATAAATCAATTTGGATTCAGACGGAGTATATCAACTGAGCATGCTGTTCTCGGTTTCACCAGCTCAGTGGTTGGTAAACTTGATAAAAAACTTAAATGCTATGGTATATTTCTCGATCTTTGTAAAGCATTCGACACTATTTCCATTCCCATCGTCGTGGCAAAACTGGAAGACATTGACATAGACGACATAGACGTATCTTTATTTGGTCCAATAACACATTTAAAAAAAAACTTAGAACTAACATAATAAGTACATAATAAGGAAGCAGGACGATGCATAATCGGACCAAATTGGACCAGCCTCAGCTTAATGCTATGAATGGCAGCAGCCAAACACAGCGCTGGTTTTCAGACTGACCCATAATAGAGCTCGATGCGCGCACGACGCGAACGACGTGCTAATGCAGAAATGATATAAATATATATAATACAAAATAAAAGAAAAGAAATATATATTTATAGATGTAGAACCTGTAACTTAATATGGGATAAATAATTATATATACCTTATTTTTTATGAAAACCAATAAATAATATATGAGTATAATTTATTACAAAACGCTGTTTCTAACTGGACAAAAAATGGCTAAAAAGACAAATAAATGAAAATAATAAACAAGCGATAAACGCAATCACATCCAAGTAAGTGGGACGTATGCGCGTACCAGGGACCAAATCTTTTTGATAATTTATAAGAAAACTTTTTGTATATTTAAAAAAAATTGGGGTGCGCGGTGTTACCTTAGATATTTTCTCCAACTATCTACGGGGTCGTACGCAACGCACTAAGGTTGGCACAGTGTTTAGTGATGAGGAAAGTGTGACTTTTGGGGTGCCCCAAGGCAGTATTCATGAACCTACACTCTTCCTTATCTATATCAATGACATGCGTGAACTAGCTCCCCAAAATTGTGAGATCTATGCCTATGCTGATGACACAGTAATGCTGGTTTATGGTCCAGACTGGAATGCTGTAAATAGGTCGGTTGAATCATCTCTACGCACCGTTATGCAATTTCTCGGAGACAATCTACTTACTCTTAAATAAAACGAAATATATACGATTTTCGTTAAATAAAGGTAAAAATAAATAACCCCAAAACTTAGCTCCCATTATAGCCCACAGTTGCAGGAACTTAACCAGTCACTGTAACTGTCAGCCACTTGCCATGGTTAACCATATTTAACCATATTCATAACCAGGTTAAGTATCTGGGAGTTATCATAGACCAGCGGCTGGATTGGAGCCAACAAGTTGAAAGTCTTACCGGGCGGGTGCGGAAACTAATATTTACTTTTAAAAACCTAAGATGTTCTGCAAACAGGGAGACTCTCCTTATGGTATATTCTAGCCTGTGTCAATCAATCTTATCTTACAGCATCCCCGCCTGGCGTGGAGCTGCTTAGACTCGATTCCTCCATCTTGGACGTGCTCAACGTGCTGTTCTTAAGGTCTTAACATTCAAACCTCGATTATATCCTACGACCTCACTATACTTGGAATGTCAGGTTCTCGCAGTCAGAAAACTTTTTATCTTGCGTGCAATATTGAAGAAACATTTGAATCTGCCTCTTAATGATAAAGTCGCAAGTAAAAGGCGGGCATGCCACATTAGCACATGTCGTACTGCCTTTGCTCGGAAACAATTTAAAATCTTAAGTTCAATACTATATGTATAATAAATTAAACAAAAAATAAATCTCTACACTCTGACTAGCTATCAAGTTAAGTCTAAGCTAAATTCCTAGCTATAAACCATAAGTTATAATGATACGGAGACCCTAATAGAGTAGGCAATATCAATGTGGTCAATAAATAACTTATGTGTATGAAAACATAACCTACATACGCACACACACACACGCACACACTCACTCACACGAACACGCACACACACACTCACTCACACACATCCACACACACACACACACACACACACACACACACACACATATTCATATACATCTATCCAATAGATGTAACCTAATAAGTAAGAAGTTCTGTGGATATCCGCTTATGGCTAGAAACAAAAGCTAAATTCTAAATTGAGGAATTACTGTCTCCTGCAATACAGGTCATCCTAGTGCAGGAGTCAGGAAATCCGCCCTAATGTGAACACAACTGCATTGTATTTTAATATATAACTTAAACAATCTGAACTTAAAGACTGTTATAATGGTACCATAATACTCTGTAAGGTTGTAATTTTGGTAAATAAATTATTATTATTATTATTAAATTATTATAGTCCACAACAATTTTAAGTGGAGTGCCTCCAACTATCACTGGAGTAGGCACAACATGGACATTTGACATAATTCTCGTCTTGTCCATGTTCATTTTAAGACCTACTTGTTGAGAGGCACCACAGATATCATCGAGCATTTTGCCCAAGTCTTACAAGGTTTCCATGACTACGATATCGTCAGCAAATCTAAAGTGAGTGAGGTACTCGCCTTTAATATTGATACCAAGTCCGTCCCAGCCCAGAAGCCTGAAGACATCGAGAGCACTAGGCCATTCTGGGGTGGGCACGGGGGGACCCCCCTCCCTTGCCCCCCCTCCCTTCCTACGCCTATGTCTGCAACCTAAGGGGAGCGTATGCGGTGGCGGCCTTTGAGGTACTTGTCGTCATGTCTTTTGATAATCCCCATGTTGTAGTGCAAAGGCAAGACTTCGGGCTCATTCCACATCTTGGCGAGGCATAAAATAACACCTACCTAATTTAAATTACTTACCTCAACCTCTTCTTTGTATTTCAGGAGCGGCGCTTCCATCACATTTGACAAAGTAAATGCTTCGGATTCGATGTCAAATACGCAGTCTAAAAGAGGAAGTAAGTAATTAGGTAAAAGCTGTTTAGAGCGAGTTGATATATATTATAAGTTTGTTAATGGGTTAAACTAAAACTAATGAAAGAATATAAAATAAATTTACTATGGAAATCGAAACCCTATTAATAAAGCCAACACTTAACTTACTCATTAGGTCTTCTAGCCGCTTCCAGTGGCGTTCTTTCATAGCTTTATCAGCCATGAGTTCAAGTATCGGACAAGTTTCGTTAAAGTCGTCGATTTTCTTTTTCAAATCAATAAATGCCGGCCAGTCTTTCATAACTTTGGGCAACTTACGGCACCTGAATATTAATACATTGATTTATATGCCCGTCATCACAAACGACTGTATCTTTACAGACTATCTATAGCGTATATTCACATTACCTAACATCGAATTCAGCCAGCTGATTTATGATCACCTCAATATCTATTTCACTCCATGGAGTTTCAAAGTAGCCATCTATTGAGTTCATTACGGATAAATATAGGCCGTACCTGAAAAATTTTACCACATTCAAATTATGTATCTTACCTATGTATTGAAATTTTAAATTTATACTCTACAGCTGTAATAACTAAGATAACGATATGATCTATGTAGATGCATTAGATGCTATCTCAGTAGATGCATTTCTTAACGAAAAAACAGACAAAACAATCAATTTGTGACTGTACGCTGACTATCAAAAGGTAGCATCCCTTTCTTGTGTTGCAGTACCTTGACAAGGCTAATAGAGAACTATATTACTAGATTACTGTTACCTAAATGTTATTTACCAGTTATTATTATAATATGTTTCTCTAACTTAACATGCAATAAATATATTGTGTATTGAGTTTCTTTCAGATATCGTCACCTTAGTGGCTTATCATTTCAGTGGTTCTACTTACAGTCTGTTCAGTAAATTGAACTCTTTCCTCTTCTGAGGCAAGATGGGATACTCCTTGACTTCCATGCCAAATAGTTTCTCTCCGTTGGCATACATTAAGTATCGTCGATCCAGCTCTTCAAATCTCGATTGGAACATAATCACCCTGTAGATATTTAATAGCTATAATTTATCTTATTATTCTGCGGTGCATGTGTCGAGTTTCACGGAAAGATCGCGTTTGAAACGCCCACATTCGAGGTAGCCTTAACGTCCGTGACATCGAAGATAAGCTGCAAGAGTGCTGCCTTCGGTGGTATGGTCACGCTTTGCACAGACCGCAGGGACGCAACCAGGACATAACGCCAAGATGATGATAATGATGATGATTTATCTTATTATTTGCTTACCCATCTAATAGATACATAAGTCTTCTCTGTCAATGAAATAGCAATAGGAAAATCTTATCGTATTTCATAATTTTTCTACTGTAGGTGGATAGTTGATTTAAGGTTGTAGGCATCTAAATCTAGCACGCGTACCAAATTTCCGCTTTCTAGGATTTCGCGAAGTGCAAGAAGAGGTTTTTATGGGTCACTCAGTAACTATTCGTATTTTAAGAATTAGAAGAAACCATAAAAGGTTGACTAATGAAACCATGTGTGTTTTAGGAGAATCTACCAAGTACGTATTACCAGAATTTGAGCTGGATAGCATTATCCAGGCGTCAGCTTGTGATGGCTTGAAAATACGATGAAACGATTTGAGAAAAGGCAGGTGACTGGTAACGCCAGAAATGTATTAGCGTTTACGAAATTATTGGATTGGCGAATAAATGTGCCGGGAAGTGAATATGGCGCTGTCCTTATTAGCAACGGTCGTCGTACGTCGCCGACCAATAGGAGACCTCAAAATCACCCGGCTCACGACCATGGTCGCACGACCGTTGCCAATTAGGACAGCGCCTAATATGCATCACTATATACAGACCTGTCACTAGCCTCGCGTGCCGTGAGCCCTGGTGTCATGGGGCCGAAAGCGTTGTAGTCCTTCTCGAACTTGTTCAGGTCTTTCACGTACGCGTTGACACCCTCAGTCAGTTCCGTCTGAAGCGGCCCTTGCATATCCACAATCTTCTGCTGCACTTGCGCCGACTACCAGAGACGATATACGTTAACCTTGTACGGACGCTTAACTCGAGCATACAAGGACCTCTTTCGAATGAGAGCGTCGGTGGCCTAATGCTTAACGGGCCCGTCTCGTACCCCTGGTTACCGGGTTCGAACCCCAGTGCCGCCATATACCAGTGACTCTTTTATGAGGTACATTAGTTCAAACCTGCACACATTTAGGCCACTGTGTGTGATCCAATCTGGTCAGGCCCCCCTATTAACAGGGTCACAGAGGTCAGATGGCAGTCGCTCCACTGTACCTAACTATCATAAATTTATTTCGTAAAAAGACAATTATGTCTCAACTTTGTTGGAAGTAAGTTACGAGAGGGTAGGCCTCCCACAAGGTGGAAGGACGATGTGGTAAGGATCGCAGGTACCAGCTGGATGCGGAAATCACAGGCCTTTATGGAGATCTCTGGGGAAGACCTACGCCCGGCAGTGATATGATGAAATTACGAGTCAGTTCTGTTCTACTTACGCATCGAGGATATCAAGCGGCGGGAATTTCACTTCACTACTTTCATTTGTATCTATTTATTTGATTCAAACAAGCAGAAACATTCACAAACACAAATTACAACATTTAGAAAAAATATTCTGTTTAGCGGGAAAATAATTCCATACATAGCCAATCACAAACATAAACAGGAAAGATTGAATTAAAATTTTGAATTTGATAATGACATATTTAGGTATTCAGCCTACATTTCGCCGCGCCCGCGTGCCCGACAAAAAATAAAAAAATAAAAGAGTTAAAAAGCTGTATTCTAATGAAAATAGTATGGAAAATGCTTCAAGTATCATAGAGTAATTTTTTTTTATAGACGCGTGAATAAAGTTTATCTTTTAACGACTGGTTTTGAATACCTAAGTAATTGGAACATTGCGCTTTGAGTGTAGATAAAATAGCTTTATCACCTCTTCAGCATGAAAAGGTCGAACATTGGGTCCGTATCACCAATTCCGCCTATTGTTACGCGTACCGTTCCATTAGCTATATAACTATCAAGTTAAGTAATAAATGATAAGTAAACACGTACTGTCAACAGCATGTTCTGGAAAGTGTATCTCAGCCCGTACACCATATCAGCATCTTCTTTAGGTATGTCAACACTGAACTGTGAAAATGTGCCGTAACTTTCCTCGATTAGATCGATTTCCATGTCCATTCTAGAAATTGAAAGATGTTACGGAGAATATAAGGTTTATCGAATGAATGACCTAGTGAAAGAACAAGGTAAAGTAGGTATAGTTGATGCCATATGGATTGGGATAGCGTTCATTGACACTGACCCAGTCATTTACAATGACACAAAGTTATCTGACCTCTAACAGCGTCGCTGTTGTTCACAACAAAATGACATTTCAAAATGGGGACAGGTTTCAGTTTTGGCCACCGGGTTAAGGTATAATCTGCTTCAACATTTAGTGCCTTTGCAGAGTGACGCTATTGTCTCTTGCCTAGCTCTATATATTGTAAGTAGTTCCACCTGATAACCACGGGACTTTAAAGATGAAACGCTGCCTAAATTGAGGCACTGTAGACAGCGGTTGCTGTCACATGGCCTGTCTGTCAGTGGCCTCGTTTTTTGAACGAAGTAGCATAACTCGCATTTTGTTCATTTTAAGGAATGAATTAGTTCTTTAATTATATTAATTTAATTAAGAACCATTAACAATATTTTTCGTTACTTGATTAATTTAAGAAATAAAACATAAAATTAAGGAATTAGATACATCCATAAATTTTTTCATTATTGTCTATTTTGAATGATTGAGATGTGCTTGAAATGGCATTATTTTTGAGTTGCACTTATGAACTTTATGACAGCAGCTGGGGTCAATGACCGCCAATCCATATGGCATTAACTATAGTTACGTATCGCTGAATGTGGCGTAACAAGGAATTAACATGCTTGGCGGCATGTTAACTCATGTGTTCTCGCGCTCAACTGTTTTGTCTTTTTCACTTCAGTTAATCATACTAGTCCATCCACGATCTACGGGTAATATTAGACCTTACCCAATGAACTCCTGCCTGACGAGCTCAAGACACTGCATGGCGACTCTGACATCGTCCAAGTCTTTGATTTTCTTTGCCATGGTCTTGTTGCGGTCGCTGATGAACTGTTTTAGTTTCACCACGCGTTCCCTATACGCCAGGCCCAGCAGTTTGCCCAGAATACGCTTCCACTCGATAGACTCCAAGTACAAGGACAATTTAGTTTTATCTGAAAAACGTATCGGTAAGTAGGTCTAAAAGATTAACTTTAGGTCTAGTCTTCCGATTTATATTATTTTCCGAAACCAGATAACCTATTTCCAAAATTCTTCCAGAATGTCATCACCATAAGGTACATTTAAACCGAAAATAAAATTGTTCATAAATCAATATATAAAATACATAAACAAATAGGTTTAGCAGGACCCTGAATCTTTAAAGAGATACGAACTGCATGCAGGTGAAAACCGCGGGATGCGGCCAATACACCTACAATAAATGGCGGGCGAATTTATCTACATCCGTGTATTGTAAATAGGTTTTAGCACTAGTAGCCTAGTAGCCTACCTATTTCAAGGGTGGCCTATGACGCGGATTGACATCGCTGAGTCGGATGCCCAACCAACGAAACCAACAAAAGAGAACCAACTGCTTACGACGCGAGGATGCTGTAGACCGGGCGAAATGGAGAAAAAATAATAGGAAAAGCAGAATCGGCCGCTATGATGATGATTATGACGACCTATTGCAAAGTTTTAGTAACAAGTCATTTAACACCAACTTACCTGTATTGATTTGAATAGATCCTATAATATGCCTGTCCGGCAAGTTATTGACTTCGTCGGTTTGATCCTCGTACTTCTTGAACATGTCTCGAATGATAACATTCAACGGATTGGAGTCCACAAAATCTTGAACTTGCTGGACCCTGTCTTCGGCCCATAAATTAGAAAATCTGCCATAGCCCTGAAATTAAGCGTCTCATCTTGAAGAGAAACTAAATGAATTAAAGTGAGTCATTTATTAAAATGATGTTATAATTTAGAGAAACTGAATTGTAATCCACCTTTAAGAGTTTCTCAATGTCAGGTTTGTACATGAACATCATTCCTTGTAGAGCCATGACTGCACGAACGATTTCTTTATGCTCCGAGACCATTCGGAAATAGTTTCTTATTCCGCCTATGCTGGATCCCGATCTGGCTCCTGTATCGCAATAAATATTTATATGACAATTCTTTTTTTGCAATTACAGTAATCAAATCAAAATCTTACAACCCAATTTAGAAAAACCAATGAGAGTAGCAAAACAGATAAGTTAAACGCGAGAGTAAAAATACAGCTTGTAAAGAGGAATCGGAGTATAGACAAGATTGAAGAAACCCTGAGTTATACAATCCAATCTCACCAACGCTGCGGTTCTGTACCAAGCCTCCTTCCGCTCTTTGGGCCTTTATTAACTCTTGTTGGCCCCACTGGAATACATTCCGATGAATATCCATTATGCAATTCAGTACCACCTAAAACACATATCGTTGGTACTTACATCAAAAGGAAGAAATTTTTGAAAGAGCAAACTTTCTCTCCAAAAGACTCCCAGCGGAAGGAAAATACTTAGTTTTCTTTATGATTCTTCAGTTATTCAGAAATTGTTTTATTTATTTATTTAGAACTAAGATAGTATTCTATGCTAGGATGTATGCTGCACATAAGAGTTATATTAAACAAAAAAATAAATATGCTAATCATTATTTTATAGAACTTGAATGTCTACATAACCAAGAAAAAATCGCAAAAATATCTGATCCGCAGTTTTTGCGGTTTTCTAATCAAAAAATTTGATTAATAGGTACTTATATTAATTCGACAGAAATGTATGTGCCGGGATAATGCTTTTTTGCGACTTCAACGGGCAATAGGTACCTGTGAAAAGGCGGATTGTATATCCTCCAAAGTGGGCTTTATCAATATCCTTGGTATCTGAACATACATATTTGTAAGCATCAGAGGCTTCAATTTTTTTTGTTCTTCGGGATCCAGTGTCATTGTAAGGAAGCTAAAATAATAAATCATGAAAAAATATAGTCAAACTACTCGCATTTAGCTGCGGCATAGAATATTTATGGCTTATCATCACAGGGGCTTAAATTCAAGGCTAAAAACTGTAAGTCGGTCGCTAAATTGCTTTTTCTCTAGCGGCCACGATGTACCCTCGCTAGATTCCATTTCAGGATTATGATCCCATGCGATCTAATTAATTAACTCAGCAAAATTAATCCAGCTTATCAGGAATTTGCTGCACAGGAATTCGCTATGGGTCTGTAGTTCTTCACTAAGGTGTTATAGTCTTTCATGAAGAATAACAACACCATGCTTCTGTGCTACCCCTCAACAGCAATCTTGATCAAATGCAGGCTGACGTACGATATTGTTGGGTTTAATATCTCTCGGATCCATATAACCATATCATTAATGAAAAGATTTTAAAATACCCTTTGCCTACCTGGAGACAGAAGCTCGCTTCCTCAGCAAATCTAAACTCTGCCGCGTGCATTTGATTAACGATTCCAGGCACTTGGTCGAGAAATACGCGAACAGCTCGTTGCATTCGTTGGTCACGATATTAACCTCAAAACGTTCAGGGCTCTCGATCTCCATGAACGCTATATATGGAAAGTTAATTATTAGAATGGGACATAGATAAACATATATAATAGTTACTAGAAAAATGTTACTCACCAGCATCTTCAGGAACCGCTTTGGAAGCTGAAGTGACCTGTTTTAAAGCTTTTTCAGAATCCAACCTATAAATAAGTAAAATACGTTTTATCACTAGACATATCTATTAAGAATAAAGACTCAAGGCACTCTAACGATATGTACTTTTGCTGAATAAAATAGAATTGAACAATTTTACCAGTTTCCCTTAAGATCATTGATCTGTTTCGACGGAATACTATCAAGGAATTTATGAACCAGTTCAGTGACAGCAATCTCTGCGTTCCATGATTTCTGCTGTAAATCATTTGCTAAAAAATTTGATAGCGTTAGTCTTAGTTACTTTCAAATAAAAATTAAATTAACTACAATCCTGGTAACAATTTTTCTTACATATTTCATCGCGTCTAACTAAATTGTCTTCATAGAAAGTCGTTGGTTCTACCGCTTGCTCAGGCAAGTGAACTAAAAGCGTCTTCGTCATCGAATGTAATATCACATCAATCCGTGCCTCCTTCATATCTATTACCTGCACAAAATATCATTTATTACTGCAAATGTTGCAGTTAATCGAGATTCACGCCCCTGTTTACAAAAACGTTACGACTTCCCTGTACGCAATACTATCTACATCTTAAATGTTATAGAAGGATGGTGAGGAGGTTCTTCTAAAACGTGTTTCATTAAAATCGATTCAACAGCTTCGAAAAACATATTAATGTGCAAAAAATGTTTTTCTGAGACCTGTCGGTTAGATTCTTCCTTACCTCTTTGACAAATAAGTCAACCTCGTCTAGAGCCTGGCCGATGGAGTCACAGAAGGCCGGTATCTCCAGCGAGGTCCAGGTAATGGTGGACAGACCGGGCTGGAACACCTTCTCGAGTTTGATGAGCTGGGCGCGAAGCAGCGACAGGTACAGCTTCGGCATACCCCTGCCAGCCACAAAATTATATTCAATACGAGCCTGAATGGTTTACCGTTACGCGGCTACAGATCTAACATTCGGTAACTAAGTAAAACAGTTCCTACCATAATATTGTGTATTCTTATGAATTAATTAACTTAAAAATAACAATTTTCTCACGATTCTAGTGTGCCGAAACGCGCAACCAAAAAAAAAATAAATCATCTTGGCGTTAATGTCCCGGTTGTGCTCTCGAGAACGAGAGCCCGGGGTCCGCCTTGACCATGATCCAGGATTTGGCAGGTCAAGTAATTACAGTGGAGCGACTGCCATCTGACCTCGATGACCCTGCTACCAGGGGAACCTGACCAGATTGGATCATGGTTACACATTCAGTCGCCTGAATGTGCAGGTTTCATCACGATGTTTTCCCTCACCGTAAGAGCATCGGTTAGTACTCAACTAATGTACATGACTCAGAAAACAGTCATTGGTACATGGCCGGAGCGGGATTCGAACCCGGGACCTCTGGCTTACGAGTCAGATACTGTAACCGCTTGGCCACCGACGCGCAACCAAAACGACATCTAAAACCGAATGTGAAAACCGCAGATCATGATATTTTGAACCATTCAATCAAACGTTTTTATTACTTCTACACAGGTGCAACGACAAACATAACTTATGAATGTGGTACCCACTCTATTATGTTATAAACTCTGCCATCTCCAAAGCGTGGAGATTATGGCAAATCCCTACTAATGTGAACTTGTTCATCAGTGGGCTGTTATGAGCTGTTGATATGATGTGAACAATGCCTTACCTTCTGATGCAATTGTTTCTATCAACTAGCGATTTTATTCGTTCATAGCTTCCAAATATTCTGTCCTTTGAGAAAGCGACGATTTGTGCTGAATCGGGTACGCCTGCAACATAGTATTATGATTTAGAAACAGCATAAACACTCGAAGGTGTCCCAGGATATTCAGAACCGAAACGGTATGCGCGGATGGCTAGAAGACCTACGTCCTACGATATAAGTGGAACGTCCGCCTAAATCGCAGTTTCCTTAAAAGGGGTTCCCATCCCAGTAGAAACGATCCCAGCGTTACCTTGGCGCTTTTCGATTTATCAGAAATACATGAATTCTACCTCGGGAACTACGCATATTTGTGAGTTTAAGTATATTTGGATAGTCGTAGGTAGTTCGCCTCGCGTAATCAAGAGCCACTAACGGCCAGTTTCTTGTACGTTAATTTATGGTTAATCATCAATTAAAATTCGCCATCCTAATCTATGGTGAGATCATCTCCGTCTACAGACGGAGTCGAAAAGAGTTTTAATCGATGATTAATATTGACAAGCGTTTCAGAAACTGGGCGTAAGTTTCCGTTTCTTTGTATGACAAAGGTAAAACCACTTACTGAGTCCCAACTGCCACATGTACTCCACCTCCCGAATACACTCCGGTATATAAATGTTAAAGTTCACGATGTACATGTTTGTGACCGGGTGACGGATGAGAAGTGGCGCGATCAGGCCCAAACGCACCTGAGAAAAGTAAAACATGGATACCAAAGTTAAAACAATAAAGGTTTATTAGCTTGTGCTAGTAAAAGTTGTCTATGAAACATGCTATAACTCATCATTATCATCTTGGCGTAGAATCCCGGTTGCGCTCCCGCGCGGCCCGGGGTCCGGTTAAGCAGCATCATGATGCTTATAATAAGACCACGCTAAGTCCGAATAAATTACTAAAAAATAAAACTCTGTATAGCAACTTATGACAAGTTTTTTAAAGGTTATAGGACGTCATTCATAAAAGTCATAACAAACAATTTGATTTCTGTAGGATTGTTTATTTTCGTGAGTTATGAAAAATATGATGAAATAATGGGCAAAACAATTAAAAAGGAAGTGAGAGTGATAATTTTTAGCATGATTAATAATTTAGTCAAACTAAAAGTACAAGTTCAAGCAAAATATCCGAATGTTTACAAGAAGGACTGACAAGGACAGATTATCCCCAGATTATTGCCATATCCACATTTTATCATTTTTACTACTGTCAGTCAATTCGGACTTATCGTGGTCATATTATACCTACCTAGGTACAGTCTAGGAAACTGAATGTTTAGCATGAAAGATGACATAAGACTGAAATTTGCCCTGTTACTATTTTCTGACCTGTAGTTTGTCGTTTAAGATGTTTCTCGTAATAATACGAACTAATTAAGAAATCGAGTAAACTGCTAAGCAGTCAGTTTCCTCGTCTGTACTGTTTTGCCTCTATTACCTTAGAAAAAGCAGACATCAGCAGCATGCTTTTGTGCTAAAAATTATTTAAAATTACCTGGTCAACATTTTCCGCCCAAGCATCATGATAAATTAATTCATATTCAGTAAATACAATCTGCATGACGTTGAATAATTTTATGCATCTTTGCGTATTCTGTAAAAAAATTGACGCATCTAAGTAAGTGACATTCTATGTACTATTGTATTGATATCTATTATATTGAGTTGGTAACTTATTATACCATACCATGTGCGTGATGACCTCGTAATGTTTCATAAATACTTTCATAGGTTTCTTGATGTTGTCGTCGTAGAACCTAATCCACATTATCCTGCCAGCAACAGGTGGCATGTTCCGCGGTAATTCTGGGCATTCCCTTTCTTCATTGTACCTATGATTAAAAAAACCTCATATGAACCTTAACTATTTATCAATGATCCAATCTAGTCAGGTTCCCCTGTTGACAGGGTCACGGAGGTCAGACGGCTGTCGCTCCAGTGTTATTACCTGTACCTGTGACCTGTACTACCGCGCGAATATCGCTAGAGCAGTGATCAAACCTTTGGCTAAGAGCCTATTATGTGGGTTAAGTCAAGAAGGCTCAAAAATATGAAATGTAACGTTGCGTTGTAACAATTTACGAAGATAACGTTTTAATTCATGATGTCGCATAAACAACCGGTACCCGCCTATCACTATAATTTGTACTTAATATTTATATGCATAATTTCTACAAAGTGCCCATCAACTCCTGGCTCTACAACTTAAGGATGACTCACGTTACACCGAGCCGGGCGTAGCTTGGTCAGCTAATATCCCATATATTTTGTTTGGACACGCTCATGCAATACCGAGGAGCAATCGAGTTGTCATTACTTGGCCGCCACTCGATTACCCCTAGGTACAACATCTGTTGTAGATCATTTCACAGCGTCACTGTTAAGGGTACGACACTTTCTTTGATGGCTGTAGAGGCCAACACGGAACAGACAAATTCTGTAGGTCAGGGACCATACATTATTTAAAGTCCTGCCTAACTATATCAGAAAATTAAAAAAGTACTTATAATTTTATACTCGTATTTACCTGTCTCGAATAGTCTCAATCTCAGCCGTATATTTGCTTATTGAATCATAGTATTGGTCTTCCAAATACAAGCATTCTAACTTTAGCTTCTCAAATCTCGTCAGCAGTTGCAATGCAATCTCAGTTGTGGGACACTTATTTACACTCTGGCAATAAACACAATAATATTAATAACATTACACGTAACTTCTTATTCATATCATGAAATCTCTGAGACTAGTATGAAACCATATAATCACTTACAGTGATCATGAAATTTTCCAATAACAGTTCTTGCGCAGCAACACTGTCCTTATATATTTTGTAATCCTTGTCAAAATCTTGCCGCCTTAGAATAAAACATTGTTTATTACACACAAATTTCGATATAGGTACTTACTAAGTCACTCCGACAAAAAAACAGGGGTGTTATAAGTGAGTCTGTGTGTCTGTCTGTGGATGGACCGATTACGATGCGGTTTTCTTTATTTAAAAGCCAATTTAATCGATATAGTTCTTAACTTGGTTTTATTGAAATTGGTTCAGTAGTTTAGGAAATATTAGAGTATATAGAAGTTATACCAAATATACCATGCACTTCCCAAAATGCTTTCTTACCCCTACTTTAACAACATTTTACAAAGACAACTTAATTTTTTGGCGCCTCTATTACAGTGTTTAATTACCTACATTAATATGAAGAACATGAACTGGAGCGTGTCTCTTTTGTATGCAAAATCTATCTTATAATTTTATTGGCATCAATTGTTGAAATATTTAATTAAGATCACCTCTATATTAGTAATAGAGGTGTTCGTTATATTAGATAACATGTATATTATAACGGTATAAAAATATACTTATAACACATATCTAATATTAATTCATAATATTTTCTGCTACTAATATATTGTCATTTCACACAACACAAGATAACCATAATATTGTTGTGTTATTTTTTCTGTTATATTCTGTTATGTATGCGATTAACGTCGTCGAAAGTCGCAAAACTAATGTTTATACGTGGTATATTGATTAATAATGCATTTTTATATACGATTTTGTTCCCCAAGGTACTAAGTCAACTGTAAATAATAATACAAACTCAAAAACGGCGACCGTTATGCGGTACATAAAATTATATTAGGTTATATTATAACGTTAAAAATAACATAATAATTTTGATAGCATAACGCTACGTTATGTTATATGAATATAACGGATCCGCGCACCTCTAATTAGTAATCCTTATAATATTTAAGTGTTTCTGACGTATAATTATTAGGGTAAAAGCCGGATACTTGCCCCAGTGGGATACTTGCCCCAGTTTCGAAAACTCTATGTTAGGTACATTTGCGGCGTTTGCGCCTCACATTAACTGGAAGCGCCCCCCCCCCCGCAGGCCTCAGTGCCATGCGAAACGTCGAAGAAGGCGCACGCGTTTTGACCGTAAGCGCAAAAATCTTCCGCTGTGAAACTTTGACGGGCGTCGAACTTATATTGGTGAGTTTTATACATTGGATATTTTTATTACCGATTGTAGTTTCAGGCAACTTCTTATTTCTTTGCATGCATTAGTGTTTAAATTACACTGTTTAATAAGTTTTATTGTTAAATAGTTCTTATTTATTTCGTAAATAAAAAGGGCAACTATCCGTATCAAAAAGGATAGTTGCCCCACTTACTTTGGCGGATAGTTGCCCCTAGGGGCAACTATCCGCAACGTAAATTCTTTCAAGGGCAAAGTAAAAATTTGATAATTTGGTGTTTTTTTTTTAAAGTAATTGTTACCATAACTCACTATACTAAGAGGAAACGTTTGTACGTTTATAAGTTTTGATGTTGGGAGTAATCTACATTATTCCCGAGTATCATAGGGTACTATAACCCCCGAAGAAATATCGGGTGCCCGTGGGATATTGGTGTTGGGTAGGTTACCCTAGGGTTAGGGTAGAGTGGGGTACGGGTAGAGTTCATTAAATTAAAATCATACGAAAGAAGCCGCGCCGAGCATCTAGTACTTATATAGGATCTTTCTATAGTAACGTAATAAATAGGAGGTAATCAATATGGTATAATCATGGTATATCCATTAGGAATAAATACCTACGTTATTTAGTTTTCGTTTTATGAAATATCAAAAGTTAACGTCCATTATAACACCGATCTATTCGAAGTGAATGTAAATAGTCACGTGACGTCTAACTCTAACCCACACAAAGAGTATGTGATTCAGTCAGGTCACTGCACTGAATAAAATTGAAGTTACGTAAGGTAATGGTGATAGTAATGCTCCGATTATTCGAGAACACGGCTTAGAGCGGGTTGAGATGCGCGGCGGAGAGGAGCAGCCACCCGCGCCAATTGCCACGCTCCGGCCAATTATTATTATTATTTATTTATTTCAGGCAACAGGGGCCCATAGACGAACAACATAAATACAAAATAAACTTATGCAAAACATGACAAAGATAAAAGCTTTACATACAAATTATTATAAATATTATTAATTATAAAAATATAATTAATTTACCTATATTTGCACAAATTGTCGTTTCGTTAAAAACTGAATTGTTTCCTGGTAGAAACTGTGATTGAGCGCTCTGATGATGAAATACTAAACGATTTCATGCGTTTATTCTAGATGACAAGATGCCACGCAAATATAAACGCAAAGTAGGGGTGACGCCGCGCCATATCAGCTGGACAGAGGAAACTTTAGCAATGGCGTACGAAGAACTGGATAAAAAACAAAAAGGAACCAACGAAATATCTAAACTTTACGGAATACCCTCTCGAACCTTAAGAAGACACTATAAAAAGAGAACCCAGCAACAGCCAAGACAAGGTATGCCTTTGATTTATAGTTATACTATGTGTACTTAGTAGTAGGAAAAAATATAGCTACATAATAGTTATCTAACCAAATTGTGTTTTTGTCACTTCTAGGAAAATATCCAGTCCTTGGCATTGAAAATGAAAAAAGACTGGTAGCTCATATATTAAAGCTCGCAGACGCAGGATTTCCTGCGGAAAGAAGTACAATTCGCCATTTATCTTACCAGTTTGCTGTAAAGTTGGGGTTGAAGCACAACTTCAACAATGAAACCAAAATGGCTGGCCCGCAATGGTTAAAAAGCTTTCTTGATAGAAACCCCGAAATAGTTTTGAGACAAGCTGAGGGTTTATCTATTCAAAGGGCGAAGGGTCTCAACAGAACAGAAGTTTCAAAGTTTTATGATCTGCTTACAACTGAAAATGATTTGCTGGATAAACCGGATAGAATATTTAACATGGATGAAACCGGTGTCCAACTAAATAATAAACCTGGCAAAGTGTTAGCCAAAAAAGGTGCTAGAGCAGTTAAGTCGCTTACTTCCGGTGAAAAAGGAGAAACAATAACAGTTGTTGCTTGTTGCAACGCCATCGGCAATTTTCTCCCACCAGTTCTGGTTATCAAGGGAGTAAATAAGAAGCCAGAATTCGAAGAGGGACTTCCGCCTTGTTCCAAAGTTTACATGCAAAAGAAATCGGCGTATATTTCCTCAGACCTTTTTTATAAATGGCTGACTGAACATTTTATTCCACGCAAGCCACCTGGAAAGGTATTATTGATATTAGACGGTCATTCATCGCACTCAAGCGCTGTAAATATGCTTGAAACTGCTCGGGACCATGATGTGGTATTACTTTGTCTACCTAGTCACACTACTTCTGCATTGCAACCTTTAGATGTATCAGTATTTGGACCGTTTAAAAGATATTATTATTCTGAGACAAACAATTTCATGCGCACCAATCCACAAAAAAAACTGTACCGGTATAATTCAGGTCAGCTAATAGCCAAGGCATGGATTCGAGCAGCAATTCCTGCCAATGCAATAAGTGGTTTTCGCGGCAGTGGAATCTACCCAGTCAATCCAAATGCTCTGTCTGACGCTGATTTTGCTATATCAGATATTGCATTGGGGGATATTGTGCAAGAGCAAGAGTCAGCTCCTGTACATGATCAAGTATCAGGCGTTTCTGGAGAGCCTGCGATAAGAGACCTACAGGAACCAGAGCACTCAGGAAGGCTTCCATTTAATCAACACGAAACGCTTCCTTTAAGCGATCAAAGTGATGCTGATAAAAATAAATACGAAAGTGTTTTAAATGAGGCTGAGCTGAATAGAGTGAACGAAAACCAGACGCCGCCTAGGCCATCTTCAAGCCTCTTAAATATCACCCCAGAATATATAGACCTAGGAGAAAGCGATATTGAAAAATATATCCTTGATGGCACTGAGCTATCTTTGCCATCGCTAATATCTTTAAATGAATCTCAGAACCAAAAGCTTGAAAAAGAAACACCATCCAAATTTCTGCAGCAGTCATCACCTATACCAAAAATACCGCTGAGTGTGTCCAAAAGGGCTAAACAGTCTGCAGAAATTTTAAACTCCAGTTGTAAAATTATCGAGAAAAAGAATAGAGAACAGAAAATAAAGAAGACAAATAAAACAACGGAAATTAAAGTTAAGACCAGAAAAAATAAACCAGCTGGTAACAAAAAAAGCATTGTGAAGAAAAAAGGGCAGCAAAAGAAGAGAAGTACAAAAAAATACGTAGCTATCACAAGTAGTGAAACGGACGATAATACTGATTTTATTGAGGTGAACAAAGGAGGAGCTTTAAGGAAGAGAAGAAAACAAAACAGTTCTGGCAGTGAAAATGAAGAAAGCTCAAAAAAAGTTAAAGGAAAAGCTACCGAAGGAATACCAATTAAAAAGACAAATATTGACTATGAACAGATCCTAAAAGTGAAAAATACCAATTCAAAGCTAGAAAATGTCGATAAAAAAGTTACAGTTGATGATTTTTGCGCAGAATGTTTTGAGAATTATAATTTCACAAAATCAAAATCAGATTGGGTTCGATGTGAGATGTGCCGGATGTGGTTGCATGAAACTTGTACAACTTTCAAAAAGCACTGCATGAGATGTGGAAAGTTGAGAACCCTCGCTTCTTGATAATTGATGCTAATGTTATAGTTGACTGGTCATCATTATTATACTTTAAGATAAATAATAATATTTTACTACAGTTAGGTTAGGTTAACTTTTACTATTATTGTTGTATTTTTTATGTTGATTACAAATAATAATACTCGTGATACAAAGCTAATGCCAAAGTTGATTCATTCATCCATGATTGTTCTACTTTAAGTTAAGTAAATAATATTAGTTTACTAGGCAATAAGTTACCTAAAGTATGTAGGCTATTGTTGTTGTATTTTTAATAAAAATAATAATATTTATAATAATTAATGCTAATACCAAAGTTGATTGCCATAATATTTCTACTTTAAGATAAATATTAATATTTTATTATGGTTTACCTTCAATGTAGAGGCTAGTTTTGTTGAGTTTTGTAATGTTGATTAGTACTTAGTAAATTACCTCACTACCTAATAAAGACTGATTACTTATATAAATGTGTTTATATCTAAAAAAATATATTGGGGCAACTATCCCCACCTGGGGCAACTATCCCCCGAAGCATTTTTACGGTGGGACAACTATCCGCCATAGTGGGCAACTATCCCCCGTTTGAGAGGTCTAGGAAAACAGGATTTACTCAAAACCAATACTAGTTACGTATACCAAAATTGGCTAAGATTGAAGATTAAGGACCTACCTTTTGATATATATGTCGCATTATTCTTTATAAGTACACATTTTGTAATAATAGGGCTTTATTGAAAAGTGGGGCAAGTATCCGGCTTTTACCCTATAAGTAGGTACCCTTTAACCGCGCTCAAAATTAAAGTAACATAAAATGCCCCTACTCACTTTCCACCTATCAGGGAGATTGACAAAGAAAAGTGCCTGTACTATTGTAGTCTTGGGTATCTACACATACCCAAGGGTGGGTCTGGGTGAATATCTATACATAGTTCATTTTTATTTAGATTTATAAGTTTAGAAGTAATATACTACCTGTGGTCCAGAGCATCATACGCTTTCGTCGAAATGGTTTTGAACAACTTATTAAAGTTTACAGCATATTCTTCGATGCCTTCGAGTGTAGTTTTATTTAGAACGTAGTATGTAATGTACGTTTCAAATAAATCAATAATCTGCAATTACAATATATTTTATATCTACCACTCGTGTTTTATAGACAGCTCATTGAGCAGTCTACCTGATGGAATGCGATAACTGTCGCCCACAAACATCTACGATGCATTCATTTAGGTGTCATGTAGGTAAAATAAATGCAGAACGCAGGTGTGTTGCCACTGTGAGAACTAAGATGCCTCATGCTTGTAATTATAGGATTACACTATTTTAGCATAGAAATCCTGCTTCCTACTAAGTTTGTATGGATGGATGGATGATTGTCACTCCTTCACGGAAAATTACTAAACGGATTTTGATCAAATTTGGCAGTTATGTAGCTTATAACCCAGAATAGCACATAAGTAGCTTTTATCCCGAAATAAAATGTGTCTTTATCCCGATATTTAATCACATTCATACCAAAGTGCGGGATGCGGAATGCAGGAAACGGGTACGGAAAGTAAAACCGAATTCTAGACGAAGTCTATAGCAAAAACTAGTTTTGTTACATAAATCATCACTAATGATGAAAATGACACGTGAATACCTTCATAAGCCTTTTTTTAAAGGTCTCGAATTTTCCAAATATGTACATTTCCGAGCAATCGAAAGGCCTTTCGTCAGCCGCTTCTCTCATCTCCTTCTGCGTTTCGTCATAACACTCGCGGTAGAAGAAATATAAGCTCAAACATAGCTGTAAAGAAAAAACATTTCTAGAGAAGCACGTACGTATGTATGTATGTAAACTCTTTATTGCTTAATAAATACAGGAGTTACAAAAATAATTTTACAAAGCAAAGGCGGGCTTATCCCACAATAGGATTTCTTCCAGCCAACCTTAAACAGTCGTACATACATTGTCATCACATACACCTACTATATACCTACGATGGAGTAAATGATAGAAGTCCTAGGGGCCGATGAGAGCATTTGCCTTACAAGCAGGCGACCCAGGTTCGAAAATCAAGCGAGACCCTATGCCACCGGGTCTTTTCTAATACCAATTTATGTAAAGACCATAAATTACGGTCACCATACATTTCTTCAAATATTAGAAAGAAGTTTGGTTTCGCGCTTTTAAAACCACGTTAAATGGTTGGTCGTGATTGCTAATGACAGATAGCTACGATAGCAGGAATAAGCCATCAAAATACGGCGATAAGATACGTTTGGCTGATGAATAAGAAAAGTGTAGATGTATGCTTCTGTGTAGGTACATCTCAGGCCATCTAGTTTAGGAAAGTGCCGCGCATCTTTTAAAACAAACGACGACACTCACTTTGGCTTTCTTTATGAAATTTAGTTTGTCCTGATTCCAGATGGTCTTCTTGCCGTTATTCGTGAGGTAATCCATGCACATATTCAGTATCTGGTTGGTGACCTTCACCAGGAGCGTGGATATCTGCTTGGTGGTGTTGTAATAGCGCGAGGTGGCGAATATCATGCGCACGGTATACAGCAGCCCTGGTATGTACTGCTGCATCGTGAGCGGGTCGCAGCGATACAGCGGCTCGCAGTACTTCTCCAGTGCGTAAAGATATTTCACATTGTCATAGGCTTCATTGTAATAGTCGGTTACCATGTTGTCCAATTGTTTCCATTTCTGAAATAGACGATCAGTCACGAGACTTGCGATATTTTTGCCGGGTGTTTATCTGACCCGATGGCCAAAATTGAAACTGTGGAAAAACGGCGGCACTACATTTTGAAATGTATTTGGACTGACATGCCAAAAACAGCGCCTCCCGTCACCGGGTCAGATAAGTTTGTGGCATTGTAAATAGCTTGAATATCAATGACTAATCTACTGTATTATGGGCAACCGGGGACTTTGATAGCAACGTCAAAGCCCAAATATCCTCCGAAGTCTCAAGTTTGCTGTACATACTTATTATATATAACGTCCATAACATTTTTGAATGCGTTCTTTCGATTTATCAGTTTGGTTACGTGACATACTTTTAGTACACTTTTAGATAACCCGAAAAAGTATCGTAGGTACATACCTTAATCAGCCTCGACTTAGCCCTGACCAGTGTGTGTATATACATCTGGCAGGGTTCGCTCTTGATGTGCTCGATGATGGACGTAAAGGCCGTGAGCTGCCGCCGCCAGTGGTCCAGCTCAGCCAGCGGCCCGATGTTGGACGGTTCCCGTCGCAGTTGCTGGCTCTGCACTAGCACCTGAGAACCACTCACCTCGATCAGCTCAGAAGGCGGAGCTTTTGACTAATAATGCTTAGAAGTAATCTATACTGTCCAAGTCTTATTCTTTTCTTATATCTTATAATCTTTATTTCTTTTCTTAGACCGTGTTTGGCCTAGAACCGGGGCTAATATCAAAACGGAGGCTCTATAGGTTACCAATAATAGAATCATTGTGGTCCCAACTAATTAAAATTAAAAGGTAACTTTTAGTTTTTTTTCTAACAAATTTAATCGTAAATTCAATGTAATGCTAACAGTAATCCCGCTCAACTCGATCGAGTTAATTCTGCATCGTACTTATTCGAAGCCACACGGAACATCTCGTTGACATTTGTTTTGCGGTAAGTTTTTTTATTATGCCCTGTACCACGACATTGACAA
Source organism: Blastobasis adustella (assembly GCA_907269095.1). Lineage (NCBI taxonomy): Eukaryota > Metazoa > Arthropoda > Insecta > Lepidoptera > Blastobasidae > Blastobasis > Blastobasis adustella. Next base: position 8,080,265 of record OU026123.1, on the reverse strand, counting down.
TGTTAGCGATTATATCGTTTGCAATTATTACGAAGCGTAACTTTAAATTCTTGTTGTGTGTAATGTATGGGTATCACTAGAATCTTTTCAGAAAAATACCAATACTCTAGCCCCGGTTCTAGGCCACACACTGTAACAATCTACAATAATAATCTATAGGTACCTAATCTATAAGTACTAAATATTATAAAGAGGAAATCTTGATATATTGGGGTAATCTCCGAAATTACCCACCGATTTTAAAAGTTCTTTTACTAATTGGAAACCACATTATTCCTGACTCAGTAGCCTATGCTACTTTTCATCCCAGAAAAATAATAGGGTCCCGCGGGATAGTTGAACCGCGGGGGACTGCTAGTAGGATATATTTTGATGTTAAGCTGAATCATTACTAATAATTATAACAAAAAAATAAATTATATAACTTACTAATATTACGCATACCATATAAGACATGGTTAATTAAAAATATTTACGCAATGGTTGCACATAGAAAAAGTATGCGTTTTTTTTTTTGCTATTCAGTGACAAACGATCAGACAGTACATCTGATGGAAAGCGGTAACTGTCATGTAGGTACATCTACGATTCATTAACTATTGCCTTATTGGAACCTTATAATTACCATTGTAATTTGTTTGATCCACTGTTTCACGTAACTGCATATTTCTTCAAGCACATGAGTCTTCGTAATTGCAACTTTCATCTTCTCTGGATCAGACAACTCCTCCTCATATAACTGCAAGTCTATGTTGAACCTTGTGCAACAATCCAAGTCTATTTTTGTTTCTGAAGTAGATATTGAATTATAAATATTTAAACTTACTTGAACGATCATTCTACTCACTTTAACATTTATTTTCAACAAGGCTACTTAGTTTCGTCACGGTTAATCGGGCTTATTATACCAATGTTTAGGGGAAGCTATGGTAGTGGTTCATACTTATTGGCCTTGTTACAGTTCTTTGAAATGGCCGCACTGGCAACTTTTGAGCAAAACGCCGTCATGGCCCCTTATTTATGGCAACACACTTCATCACATCCAAACCGGCTCGACTTCGCGACTTTGCCAGCTTGCAGATAAGCTTCTACCCCACAGTATCTAGCGCGTCGTTGTGCGAAGCCAGCTGAGCCGACCGTGCCTTTGCCACCATATTCTTAGCTCGGTGTTTTGCTCCCAAGTACACCTCTTTATCCGTCGCGCAACTACTTCGCTGTCATTTATTGAAGCGTGCCTTTTTGTCCCTCACTGCATCCTGTATCACTCTATTGTACCATCAAGTCTCCGGCAGCTTTTCGACGTGATGCCAGAGTTCAAAGGTGGTTTCACCTTTTTCATTCGACCATAACATCGACCATGACCAGGAGTCGGCGCTGTGTGCGAGGCACTCGCCTTGTAGAACCTTACAATTGGACTATTGACCGATGTCACGTCTCTGGTTTAGCAGATAGGCGATTTGTGAGTGGTGCGGCTACTTTTGTAGATGATGAGGTACTCTTCTAGAAAAACGTGTCGGCCGCCAGTGAGGTACGGAGAATTTCTTCTCGCTCACTGTTTGGCTGGCCGTAACCAAAGCCCCTATGCACCCAACTGAACTATTGGCTCATCTGGCTCACGTGGCCGTTGAGGTCAACACCAATCACAATCTGTTTTGAGGATTGTATACGTAGCAGGGCGTCTTCGAGACTATCCCAGAAGGCAGTTTATTCGGTGTCGGTGATGCCCAAACTAAGGCGCGTAGGCGCTGATGAGGTTCATTGCTGTCCCCTCAATCAGCACTTTGATCGCCATGAGTCGATCGCTCACTCTGCTTGCCTCCAAAATGCCGTTTTAGAATTCGTCGCACACTACTAGCAACTCCATTCCTACCTTCCGCTGATTCGGTGTACACTAATTTGTACCTCTCCCCGATATCTCTTGACTTGGTGGGTGCCATTTAGCTCAAAACCACTCAGTTTCGCTACATGATAGGATTCTGTTCTGATCCTGATGAAAATGTCCGTAGCGCTAGTAGGCGAAACTCAAATTAACAGAACGAGTGGCCGATAGGGCGAACGGTCTCCCACGAAATAGACGGAGGACCGTAACGGTTTTCAATGTCGTAGGCAGCAGATGGATACAAGATGCACAAAGTCGTAAGTGTGTAAGGCGTGGGGAAGTGTCAGTTCTGAGACACTTGGGTCAGACCTTAAGAAAAACATTCAAATTAGATATTTTTATTTATGCCAACTTACTTGCAAGATAATCCATAAAGAGTAATATTTTTGAGACATAGTATCTTATAATATCGTCACTTCGAGGATTAGGTGGATTTATGTCACCCCAGGATTTCGACGCTTTCAGTGCTGGTATATATACTTTAGTCATTGTCTGGTATATACCAGATACAACATTATCAGTTTCAGGGTTTATATCGAAAATTACATAGAAGTAATCCTAAAACAATAGATATAAGAAAATAATAGGTAAGTATATTCACTAACATATATTTACACTATAGCTAAAAATATTAAGGTACATACGTCGGCCACATTTTTACTTTCAATAGCCTTATTCTTGAGTCTATAAAATGCAACACATTTTCCTTCTGTTCTAATAGTGGATCCATCAGATATATAAGTCCTAGCCATTAATCCTTTTTGATTAGGTATAAACCTTCCGGATTCTGAAAATTTGTAAAATAAATAAAATTTGTGACAGACAGGGTCACGATATAATGGAACAAAGATCACAGCAATTCGATGGGGACCGATGCCGAGGCCGAGCTAGAAAGAAAGGGATCAGGGATGGAAGCTCAAGATCTGCTCCATTCCTACCCCTCTCCTTTAACTCACTGCACGCATGGGTGAGTAAATACACGAATGACCAGCAAAACATACATTGGCAACGCATATCAGGATGTAGACAGTCCAAGACAGCCCCTTGTGCACGGGATACCTAGTAAACGAAGAAGCGTCGGTGGCCTAGTGGTGAGAGGGTCCGACTCGTAAGCGAGAGGTTCCGGTTTCGAACTCTTTTCTTGAGTTACGTACATTAGTTCAACACTAACCGATGCACTTACGGTGAGGAAAAACATCGTGATAAACCTGCACATTTCAGACAACTGAATGTGCAACCATTTTCCAATCTGGTCAAGTTCCCCTGTCAGCAGGGTCACGGAGGTCAGATGGCAGTCGCTCCAATGTAATTACCTAATCAGCTAAATCTTGGATCATGGTCAAGGAGGACCTAGGGCGCGCGAGAGCACAACCGGGATGTTGACGCCATGATGATGATGATAACTAGTAAACGAAGAAACAGCGACCCATGCGGTTCTAGAGTGTGAGGGATTGAAGGACCATAGGGCAAAAGTCGCATTAGGAACAGGCTCCCTGACGTCCGAAGAGACTGCTAGACTTTTGGAGGGAGCTGGGCTGGCTAAGGCTGGGCACGCCTTAACTACGTACAAAGGATCAAATTTGAGTTCAAGCGATGGAACACATTTGAATTAAATTATTTAAAAGAACTACCTATATCGCTTGCTAAAGCTACAAAGGCGGACTTTAAAAAATGACTCTGGAACGTGCTTCGTCAACGCCAGCTAGGTTTCATTTCGCGGATTTAACCACAGAATTACAGGCGTGATTCGCCGTTGGTGGTCCAGATTGGGCTAACTAAAAAGCTTAACTAAGCATACTAAGTGCATTTTACGTATAAACACTTCCCTTTAAAGCTTTACTTAACTACTTGACAACTTAATAATCAGCCTCCTGCAAACTTAGTGCTTACCCATTTTTAGTGGTGGCAGCATAGCATCACATATAACAATGCAATTTCTTCCGCCTTCGACTACTGCACTGTCCAGTAGTTCTATATGAACGTCAGCATCGTATACACCTTCCTGAAATACAAATTACTAAAGTTGTATGTTGAGGATTTCCTCAACATGTCACATCCTCTGTACAGCTAAATATCTAATTAAAACCTTAACTGACAACTTAAAAGTGGACAAAAATATTGTAAAATAATCTTAATACTTCAGATTATTGTTAATCTTTACATACCAGCATGTAATCCGTCGGTTTATTAAAAATACATGCTGCCATCTCTATTAAATATCGATTTTGGGTCTTCAAACCTCCCATACGGTTATTACGAGCTTCTTTGGCTTTGGCCTAAAATAAATACATAGAATAGGGTAGAATTATGCAAATAAAAGTAAATTATCGAATTTCAGTAAGTATCATTTATTTACTTGTTTGTCTTTATAAGACTCATGCCCTAATGCCAAAGTACTGGCAGAAAGTCTACTCTTCCTCTGGATATCTTGTAAACGCTGGCTGACATCGAGGATGGCTTCAAGAGCTGTACGGTCTACATCCACGATTGGGCCGTCGTAGTTACTGTCATAGCTCTCTCTTTTATCAAATCTTGAAGATATAGACTTCATTTTTCTTACAGACCCAGATTGACCAGGTCCATGACCTTCGCCGTGGTCCGCCATTTTGGGGATTCACGTCTCAAGCTTGTCGTTTTCCAGCAAACCTATCTTCCACTTTCTTGCTGTCTCAAGAGAAATATATTTATTTTATTTAAATTGATATTGTCAACACGTATTGAATTGTTTTCATAACAATCAACGTGAACAAAACAATCAAATATTGATAGGTGGTCGACTGAAATATTCCAATTTCAAACTTGGTTCGAATTGAATTTCAGTTTTGAAAAAGTTTGTATAGGTAGGTAGGTACCTATTGATCGAATAAATTACCTTCTTCTACTAAGCTCTCAACCGGTATAATCACGGAACAGAAAAAACATAATTTACAATTTATATGAATATACGGCTCATGACTTCAACAGGTCATAATTCACTGCTGGACTAGAGCCTCCTCCACAACAGTGATGTTTTACCTGTGATCTACACGCTTGGCAGGCGGGTAGCTTTTAAACACAGACATACCAGACTAAACACAAATCACAAATATTCCCTGTTCGCTCGCTCTACAATGATTATGAATCTTGCTATCCCGTTTATTCATCCCTTGGAATAAGTTCACGGAAAATGACGTGCGCAATGTTTTGAACGTTCGACATATTGCTCGAGGGCTTATCGACCTGACGTTTTTTTTGAAACATCGGTGTAAATTTTACAATTTCCTAATAAAATTTAAATTAAACCATTTAAAAGATTGTAATTTTGTGTGTAATTTAGTGCACATTTATGTGAAAGCGCAAAGTATGGAAATACACCTGGATTATCCTTTCACCGGTAAGTAAACATTCGTGGTCGAGGCGATCCGAAATAAATTTTAGAAATTGTGACAAAAATATGCATCGAAATAGTGTGAATTTGCATTAATTGAAATGCTTTACCTTAAAACAACATGCCATTAGATATAGATTTAAAATTATTGGCAAATTGAGCAATATTTCGGTGTCTAAATAGGTACGAAAATATTTTGATGCTAACAGGGTCGGACTTAGTATTTATTGTATAGTATCTTATTACTCAAATCTTGTGAATAGCGGTCCACAACTTTATATGTATCAGGGTTCCATACCAAAAATGTACCTAGATGACATTTTAAATGTTCAGACATTATATGAAACAACGGATTAATCGCGTATTTACGTTTATTTACATAAATATTTGTTTTTATAGGTTTCCTAAAGACCAGACATGGTTATGTCTGGGTTACAAATTGGAAGTGCTGCGTTGTAAACATTTTGAAGAACAAGATAATAATTAGATGCAAGTCCCTTCTGTCCTGCTGCACCAGCATAATATGAATTTTTACTGAAAATAAAGAATATGCTGCTTGACTATGTCCTCTAGAGGGCATCATATTAAATTTGTGAAGTCACATAGGCCAACCTGTGAACAATGAAGACGCTTTTAACTATAAGTAAGTAGGTAGGTACCTACTTAGTTTAGAAGTTATGAGGCAACAAATAAACATTAATACCGGTCAAAATCATAACCCTCCTTTTTGCTAAAGCAAGCACTGCCGATTCACGGTATGTAGATCGAGAGATCGAAAAGACGGTGGTAGGTATCAGGGCATGGCTTTGATTCACTAGACACCTTCCTTTTATTATAATGTCAATATGAAAATATATAAGGACAAGCTTAAAAATATTGCATAGTCATCTGGAGCGAACAACAAGTCAGATTTGTTTGTGTTCGTTACGAGTAGAAAGTCGTAGCAAAATATAACTCATGATGGGCTGCCTTGTTCCGTCCCTGCATTTGCATTAGTGTGTGTGTTATAGAGATGTGTGACATTTTGTCTCATATTTAAACTCTAAATGTACTCTCTGCTTCTGTATAGAAAATTTTTTCTCTATGCTTTTAAATTAGTACCCAAGACAGAAAAGGCCCATTTCTCCACGGAGGTCCTAGCCCGTAAAAGGCTTAAAAAAATTTGATGTAGAGGTACGCCGGGTCTACTAGTTACTTATACTTATACTTGCTGCTACAGCTTGGTGCATGGACAGGTGAAACCGTCAGGGGGCAAGGCAGCAACAGCATTTTCGAGCTTGTTGTATATTCGTTGGTGACTGAAGAAACTGCCTGAATCTGGTCGATAATACGTTCGAATAGCTTCATTGTGCGGCTCATAAGTTTGATACCTCGGTAGTTGCAGCACCGCTTCCTTTATAGATTGACGTAATAATATTTACCTACGCGCCACGCGTCAGGTATAAGCCCCGTGGTTTAGGCGCGGATCCAGCTCTTAAAAAAGGTTGTGGGCAAGACCACCTGAAAATCGGTAAAGGGCGAGTCAGATTTCATAAAAGCTGGAACAATAGTACCTAATAAAAGCAACAAAAATCAAGGAATGAACGAGCTGAGCGGGCTAGAAAATTTTGACATTTTAGCACTTAAAAGCTGGGGGTGATGTAATGATAAGAAGACCACTTTTCTATTTATCGTTAGCCTATGGACCTCATTTGGGTTTTGGGCATGCCCATCGTGGCCACAACGCTGGATCCGCGCTTGCCGTGGTTACGATATTGTTGGATAGCTCAATGAGCAAGAATACGTTCCGGGTACCCATTGTTGTCCAGATTTCTATGGGTATTCCGCCATGGCCGGTATTTTGAGGACCTTTTCCGTCCTTCCAGCTCCTCAGGGGTAATCGGACTTGTGTGTATGTAAACTTTTTGTTACGTATAAATTCATAAATAACATTAACGAAAGAAAATAAATATACGAGTTCATTGCAAAGGCGGGTTTGGCAAAGGGGGGACTTTTGCAGGATGCTGCGGTGGTAGTACCTGCGTAGTTAGACAGTTTCTTGAAATGACCGTACCAACAAGTATCCACAGAAATCTAAAAAAGAATTTAGTGTTTAGATTTCTATAGATTTATGTGAATAATACTTATCTACAGTTGTCGTATTCTACTTGTTATTTTCTATTGAAATGTAAGACGTAATTTTTGTGTGCCATGTCCCATAAATATTAAATTACATATTGTGCCCGGAACGATTGACCCACATCGCAATCATACTGCCAGCAGTCCATGAAGAGGCAACTTAAACCGAAAGGGATACTTTCTCTGTGCGTTAGATAAGTATGTTTTCTTTACAGTTCGGTTTATGGGTACCAAAAAAGTATCAAAACATTTTACAATAAATATATCATCATCATCTTAGCGTCTATCCCGGCTTCTGCCAGGGTCCGCTTTCCTACTCTTCTTATCCACTTCGCGTGGTCTTCGGGATCCTCGCGTCGTAAGCCGTTAGCAACATAGATCCATTGCGTGGTCTAGGAATAGTTAGCTAAAATACAGACAGACCGACGCGGAAATCCACTTTAATAATTTATATAGCTTTCCTCCCGAATGGACTATTGAGGATATTACCTATATCTTACGAGCTTGCCAGTGGAGGGGAATAAAAATCCTCAGTGCTAAACTATCTCCATACCGAATCTCATCAAAATCGGTGCAGTGGTTTGGTCGCGAAAGCGTACCAGATTAGTAGAGAAGTAGATAACGAGAACCTCCTTGCTACGTCGGCAGAGTCATGATCCTCAGCATTGAGGGACCGATTGAGGAGGAGGAGAGATAAGTAGTAGACTATGTAAAGGTAAACATAAATGCAGAACCGTTGTCGGAGGGGCGTTGTCTGTGTAGTAACTGTAAAAGATAAAATGCCTCATGCCTCTAATTGCACTGGCAATATGTAATTTAAAATTTCTTTCGTCTGCTCAGAAATATTTGTTTACAAATATTTCGATTATTGAAATGGCCTTTTCGATTATTAATATAGGGGTGATGGGGAAAAGGGAGTCACTAAAAATCTCATTGTTTAAGTCACAAATAATCAGTCTTTTATTATACTTATTTTAATTAGCTTAATTGTATAAATATTATATAGTAATTATATAAACCTATAAGTAATGAAGTACGGGGTACCTAGTAACTTGCGTAATTTGACTCTACAAAAATAATAATAAATAAATAAAATATTTTCTCTTTACATAGGTAGGAAGAGAAATGAAAAATCAGAAAACAAATTTTTACTCCAATTACCAAAAACCAGTAACCAGAGTCAAAACTTGTAAAAAACATATTAACAAATTATAATCTTTTAAATAACTTCTAACAATCATTAATGTTTATTTTATTACTACTATTGCGCTTTGTGCTCTGCCAGCTAAGCTAGCTTCGAGGCTAAGTGCCAGCGGTGGGATGCTTGAGAAGCGTTAATCTTTTAAAAAAAGTTCCCATAAACGTGTCTGGCAATACTTGAGAACCATGCTAGGAGCCGCTTAAGAAATGTTAATAATTTAGTCTGTTATGTTACATGTAAACACTACGTTATTTTAAATGTATGTAACAACTGTTGAGTTGCCTATATCCTATATATGAACCTGCAATATCTCAACAAGCGGCTGCAGGCATCCCAGTATGGCCTTGTTCGTAGCTGCCAGCCCAGCGATCTCGTCCACCATTCGCTGTTCCACTGCGATGTGCCGCTCTTCCAAATCATAGGCCCAACCCGGCAAGTTCACATCGCGATCTAAAATATATAACAATTATAGTTTGAAAAACGAATGGCGAAAGGTATTGCCTAGAATCTAGGTAGAGCCTCGGTGACCGAGCGGTAAGCGAGAGGTACCGGGTTCGAATCCCGCTGCGGCCATGTACCAATGACTCTTTTCTGAGTCATGGAGGTCAGATGGCAGTCGCTCCACTGTAATTACCTGACCTGCCAAATCCTGGATCATAATCAAGGTGGACCTCGGGCCTCGTGCGCGAGAGCACAACCGGGACATTAACGCCAAGACGATGGTTCTTATCACACATTTTAACGGTTTAAAATATTATGTAATATTCAAGTTTACAGTAAAAAGGTAATCAACTAGTAACACACCGCCATTATTTTCTTTCTCCATCCTCCAGAATGGATGATGTGCGTTAGAGTCTGTTCCCACGATAGCCTCCAGCACTTCCTCTTCGCATATTCTTACGAGTCGCTGTAACTCATGTGGTGGAGGATCATCGCCATCTGGCATGTAGACAGTGCAATGGCCAGCTATATCAGACTTGTACCTTGCTTGTTTGTTATTCTGATCGCTGGTAGATCCCTGGAACAATAGTTGGAAAATGTTTATACTGCTATAATATTTTACTGCTAGTATAAATGCAAGTTCTTGTTATTTCATATAATTATATTCGAAAAGTTTAGTAGGTACTTTACCTTCTGTATTCCGGAGACCGCATATGCGGCCCGTCCTAACCCCTGCAGCGGAGGTTTATCTAGATGACGTCATTCGGCGGTGAAGAGAGCGTCATCGTCTTCTAAGAGCACATCCTGCTTTCCTCTGTCAAGGCCCAGTTTATCGAAACACCGGGTAGTCTCTGATGCTGCAGCTTCCGAGTCCTCGTCTTCCACCTGCGCAGGGCTCTCGGAGAACCGGCCCCTCCCAACCTGGAACTTGAGGTACACGTTCCCCAAGTTGAAGAACAGCTTGCACCCTCTCTCCAGGACGGCCGGGACGATCGCTTCCGGGACGCTCACCATCACGAAGGTGTTCTTGTCCTGCACTGTGAGCCGGTGTATCAGCCAGTCGTCGAGTTGCGCCCAGCTGTTCTGCCATCTCAGTAGCTTCCCTGCGACCGAGGCTTTATGCCATTCTCCGGGGAGAAGCAGGCCGCAGCGTACTCGCCGCATGAGCTCGTTCCCCTCCTTTACGAATATCTCCTGACCGTCGGAAAGCCTGCACCCCGTGAGCGTTCGCTTAAGCCAGTTCTTCGTCTCAACGTTCAGGCACCACAGCTTCAGGCTGCCGTCGGCGTAGACCGGCCTGCCCTGGAACATGGCGCACGCATCCTTTTCCGTGTCGGACCCCTCGATCATCTTCATGGTCAGGAGTCGTTCGACTTCTGCGGCTTTCTTGCGACCCAAGTGGTTCCTCGCGGTGGTGATGCCCACCACCAGGTCGGATTCCGCCGCGTGCGCGAAACTATGAGGCGGCTGGGGCCTGCGCGGGGGACCTTCGGACAGGGCTGAAAATTAAATGTTATTTTAACCCAAGATATAATCATAATATCTAAGTACATATCATGAACCAATCTGGTCAGGTTCCAAAGCGAGAAGAGTGTCGGTGGCCGAGCGGTTACAGTATCCGACTCGTAAGCCAGAGGTCCCGGGTTCGAATCCCGCTCCGGCCATGTACCAATGACTGTTTTCTGAGTTATGTACATTAGTTGAATACTAACCGATGCTCTTACGATGAGGGAAAACATCGTGATGAAACCTGCACATTCAGGCGACTGGATGTGTAACCATGATCCAATCTGGTCAGGTTCCCCTGGTAGCAGGGTCATGGAGGTCAGATGGCAGTCGCTCTACTGTAATTACCTGAACTGTCAAATCCTGGATCATGGTCAAGGCGCACCCCGGGCCCTCGTGCGCGCGAGCACAACTGGGACATTAACGCCAAGATGATGATGATAATTATTTTATTATTTACATATGAACCATGACCGAATTGGTAGCTTACTCTCGCTATTGTACATTCTATCTTTTCTGACTAGTGATAAGTAAGGGATTTGGCGTGATATCTATTGTATTTTAACCCCTATCAAAAAATTAAAGGTTACTATAGATAGAGAATCCTTAAAAATACAGCTCCCCAGCTTCACCTCCTGATATTCCACCTTCTCGGACGGAACTGAAAATTTAATCTCAACTTTAACCTGAGATATACTCATATCATGGACATACACACTATCGAACCAACTGAATTGGAACCTTTTCACAGAAAATGTGATAGTGATATTGCATTGGCAAGAAAAATTTACATGGGTCAGGATTTAGTTGGTTGGCCTGCACATGCTTGTGTTAAGAGTATCTCTAATCGGCGTGCATATACGAAATTAACAAAACTCACGTCTGGGCCTGGAGCTCGTCTCGGCTTGTGAGCCACCGGCGGCAGCGAGGGTTACGCGCGAACAACCAGCGACAGCGAGGTCGCGTGGCTCTGGAAAGTAAACTTATTTTTTTTATTGCATTTGGGCGATCAGAAGGCATTTTCATTGTAAGAGGGCAGTCAGCTATACCTACATATAATATACTAGTGGACCCGCCGCGAATTGGTTCGCGTACAACTACTTTAACCCTACCTACGCTTTTTTTCTTGCTAAATAACCTTCCTCTTGAATCACTCTATCTATTGTTGAAAACCGCATTATAGTCCGTTGCGTAGTTTAAACGATCTAAACATACATAGGTACATAGGGACAGACGGCGGGAAACGACTTTGTTTTATACTGTGTGGGTACCTGGTGCATCGGGGGATATCGGTTCGGCAGTGGGAGACGCGTGCGCAGAACTCGACTCGGGCAGCTGCTCGGACAGGGCTGAAAATTAAATGTAATTTTTTTAACCCAAGATATATATGAAAGTGCATATCATGAACCATGACAAAATTTGTCGTTTACTCAAAGAGGCTTGTGTATACTCTCTATATTTCCTGCCTACCCCCAATATTGTATTTTAACCCCTGATAAAAAAGTGAAAGTTAGTTTTGATAGTGAATGAACAGTCCACTAAAAAACAGTTCAGACAGTGAATGCTTCAAAATACTTACAACTCTCCTCCTCAAGCTTCACCTCCATACATTCCAACGGCTCCATGTCCATATTTGTGTATTCCAGCCCCGTCTCGTCTGCTACTCAAAAGAGATAAAAACTAATTAGAAAAATCTAATGTATGCAAAGTAATTTCATTTTTATGATACAAAGGGGTACCATTTGCTTGTGCTCATGAGTAGTCATGAGTATTGATAAGAAATAACTTTTACTAAGGCACCAACTCCGAAATCACGAAAAAAAATCAGCTGTTTCATACAAAATTGTAAACGAATTCTGCCAAAATAAAATGTGGTACAGGTGTAGTGTGGCTACACAGCACTGATCCCATCAGATCCAACCGCGGATTGATCTACGCGTTATTTCACACAAGACCGAGTTTGGTGTCATTTTCGTATAAATTAAGTCCTCTTGTTTTCGTAATATCTTTTCATACAAAAAAAAATATCTTTCTATGGGAACTAATGTACTTTAACCACTGATAAAAAAGTAAAGTTATTTAGTTAATAACGAAAAAAACAGTTTAAATAGTAAAATAATACTTACAACTCTCCACCTCAAGTTTCACCTCCTTATATTCAAAAGACTTCATTTCTATATTCATGTATTCCAGCCCCATCTCGACTGCTACTCAAAAGAGACAAAAACTAATTAGAAATACCTAATGTATATTGGGTAAACAGTGAAAACCACCAGTAATTATTTTTCTGTTTGGATAAGCATAACTTTGAAATTGATATGTCTTAATAAAGATAAATAATATAAACATTAAAAGTGCATGAATACAATGAAAAAAAGTTTGAAGCTTACATGAAACTGGAGCTGTAGATTGGCTTGGGGTAATGGAGCTGTAGCTGAGCTGGGTTTCTGCAGTTCGCTGTAATGCATTTTGTAGTTTTTAAGTCTCAGTTCTAAGTTTTATTTTATTAGAATGTTCATAACTTATTTACTTAAAACTTTGTTCATTATTTTCTTAGCATTTTCACTTCAGTTAAGTAACTATTGTCTAAGAGAATAAAAAATTGTGAGGGTATAGAGTCTACACAGTGGATTAGGTAAGATATAAGATAGGTACTCTTGCCCAGTAGACTGTTTTTATTTATAATAGTTTAGTATATTTCGGAAAGGAATTAGCTAACTTACAAGAACATTCAAAAGCATAGGTACTAACATCAAATGGGATCCGGACTTGAGGAATTCCCTCCACCTTCCCAATAACTGCCACAAGCCTTTCTTCCAAATCGGAGAGAGGAAATGTTCTGCTCAATCCACCATCTGTGGCTCCATGGCTCCTCTTGCACCTCCTTATGTCTGCCGCCTTGGCCTTGGTGCGGCATTTCAGCAAGTGCCAGTACTGTAAACATACAACAACAATATCCATGTTGTCAATGTTTACAAAAATATATACTGTATGTACTGAACTGATTTCTAGAAATATAATACTGAAAGTATAACTTATCTATTGAAACACATAGGACATAATATTTAAGACACAACGAAATAAACAAAAACAAAACAATGTCAAATAAAACAAAATTTAAGTAGTTGTGAAATATGTGTTAAAAGTAAGATAACCTTTTAAGATACTGTGTAATGGGAAAGAAAATAATATTTTGATGTGTGAAAACTACTTACTCGTTTCCAATTTACGGGAGTTTTGAATACTCCCCCGCCAATAGAGTTGAGTCTGCGGGCCAGCTCCTCCCAAGCCCTGATAGCCTCTCGCTGGGCAAGAGCTCCCTTACTGCTGTTAACGACAATGTTTCTGTTTCTCTCCGCAAATTCCAATAATAACTCGAATTGACGGTCAGTAACTTGGCGAATTGGCGGCATATCTACAATACAAGTTATTAATTTAAATAAATAAATAAGTTATCAATCTTCGTGAAGTGAACGGTTGATTGATAAGCCGCACAAATGTACAAAATCACAAAATACACTAACCTTCACGGTACGATTAGAGAGAAGATAATCACTTGTACTAGATTTAATAGAATTTATAGAAAAGAAAGTAAATAAGTAAAAGTGAGAGCCACCTGAGCCACGAGACTTTGCGACCGGCTGAAAGTGGAACTAAATTTGACTGACAAGACAAATTGATCATGTCAAGTTCAGTCACAGTACAGTAGGTACACAAAACTATCTGTAGGTCATTTTCAGAGAAACGGGCGAATCGTGTCTTTCACTTTCGCGCTATTTATTTATTCTAGTCTTTTATTTTTATGGCATTTAGGCATTAGCAGCGGTGTCGCCAATTTTAACAATTGGCTAATGAACACTACAACCACAAGAGAGTATACATTCGCGCCATAAATTGTCAGCATATCGCGATTGCGGCGGTATGTTCAATAAGAAACACATTATTGCAATCCTCCTGCGCGTTGTAATGGGCAGCTGTTTCGGGTTTTGTTTTAGAACTGGTCTGTCATATTTTATTCGGTGTTTGGCTTTTTTGTGCGACGACTACCATCGGACCCGCGTAATCCGATAGGACAACGCAGATTTGTCAAAGCTTCGCTCGTCCTTATGTCAGTACCACGGGAAATCACAATCACACTGTAAGATTGCAAAAAGAGGTCTATTGTATTATAGCTTTGAAGTTAGACCCCGTAGCACATGTCGCTAAGGGTGAGCTAAGACAATTATGGCAAATCAAGAATATCATTGTTTTATGAGTAGTTACTACACAATTCCAACTTCGGGTTTTTACCACTAGTAGGTACCTATATAGTCATGAACATGTTGGCGATATATGCAGTGCGGTTATGTTAGCATGTTTCATTATTGCACTTGGTCAACCTAAATTAGAAAAAGAATTGCTAATATGGATACTATTCTATGTTGTTTAGAAAAAGAATTGCTAATATGGACACTATTCACTATTTGAGTAAGTCAATATTTCGAGTAGTTGGCGAAGATGACTTACTGATTGTTTCTGTACTTATACTGAGGTTGACAACGGACAAGGACCAATAATAGAGACACTTTTTGGTATGACTGGCTCAAAATAATCCAGAATCTAGAGCCGTAACATCTATGGTAAAAAAACAAAACTCAACCAGCGGAACCAAATAAAAAAATAAAAGTCACAACACAACAAGAGGAAACGTCATTTGTTTGGCGGGCGGGAAGCAAAGTTTATTTGATAAATAATCGCTGAACTCGCTAAATTCCAATCGGTTATTTGCGTAGGTTAGGTGTTAATGTTTAACATAGCGCCCTTTTAGGTTTAATTAGAAAAATGCGTCGCAATTGGAGAGGCCGTTTCAGGAACCAATGGGGTCGTGGTGGTAATAGATCAAACACGAGCGCGACTACCGGGGATAATAGAAGTCTAAATAACTCATCAAGCTCTGCACGGATATCAAGTTCAGTGGGTTCATCAAGGGCACCAGCAAACCAAGCACCTATTGTTGTTTCTGTAAATAGTGAGAACAATACTTGGAAACTGTACTTTCCAACTGAAGGTTATTATATTTAAAGTAAAGTAGAGTATAGTTACACTTTTATTCCCCTCAGATACACTGCATAAAATTTTTATAAAATCACAGAGAAAAAAAGTAAAACAAACATAAATGAAATTTTGAAAAATAATAAATAACGATCGTCAAATCCGGTTGTGCTCTCGCGTGCGAGGCCCCCGAGGTCTGCCTAGCTAGACCGTCATCCAGGATTTTCACATCAGATACTTACGTATAGTATTCGCTATCTGACCTCTGTGATTCTGTTAACAGGGGAACCTGACCAGATTAGATCATGATTACGCATACAGTCACAATGAATCGCCTTACAGTCCAATTTCATTGTTATTTACTAAAAATATTGTTTAGTGATTTAACAATGCAATGGAGAGAAACTTAATAGTTTACAAACATAATATTTTGTTATAGAATATCCGGCAGATCCTGAGAGAAAAGATCACATTCAATGTTTCAAGGCATTTATTGAAAAGAATAGATCTTTATTTGATTTAGAAAAGATAGATCAAACAAAAGGTGTTCCATTAGATGTCCAGTCTCTGTCAAGTGACTCTGAGTTCAGTATTGGCTGGCCTACTTTCAGTACAGATTTATGTGAAACTCCTGCTTCTACATTACCGTTAATGGAATACTGTTTGCATGAGGTATAAGTTTGTCTTATTATATTGCAATATTGTTTCATCATTATAGTGATTGTTACAATCAGTGACTCTGATTAGTAGTTGGTATATCAAAAAATTCATATAATAACTACATACTACAAAGTTCTTTTTCAGGCTTTAAAATGTGAGTCGAAGATAAAAGTTCGAGTATTAAATCATCAGCCAGTTATTCCACTTGCCAATCTAAAAGTAAACTACTTCGGTAAGTTACATTCTTGTTTGCTCTTATCCATTTTTGCTAAACCATGACATTGTATGTTTGGTATACTGTTGTGTGCCGTTTGTTTCGAAAGTTTTAACAAAGACGAGGATGCCTGAGTCATTATGATCAGATGATTATCGTTCAATCTGGCTGCAGTTACTAACTCTATTTATGGTCATTTTAATACACAATACACTTGCACTCCTCTGCCATTTTCAATCCCATCTATTGAGATCACATTATTAAATGGGATAGAACAAACAAAAAAAATCATCCAAATTGATATGCTTGATCTTACATGTTGTGGTCATACATGTGGCAATTCATTTAGATAAGTTTGTTTCTTTGAAGGTAAACTAGTAACCATAAAAGGCACAGTAATTAGAGTTGGAAGTGTTGGCCTCATCTGTACGTCCATGGCATTCGAATGCTCAAGCTGCCATCACATACAAGCAATAATTCAACCACAAGGAGTGTTCACAGGTATCACAATAAATATAAGGACAATTATAAACTTTTTGGCGTTAATGTCCTGATTGTGCTCTTGCATGAAAGCACGGGGCCTGCTTTGATCATCATCCAGGATTTGGTAGAGCAGGTAATTACAGTGGAGCAACTGCCATTTGACCTCCGTGACCCTGTTAACAGGGGAACCTAACCAAATTAAATCATGTTACACATTCAGTTACCTGAATGTGCAGGTTTCATGACAATGTTTTCGCTCACCATAGTGTCGGTTAGGCTTTAGCTAATGTACATAGAAGTTAAAGTCAAAGTCAAATATTTTTTATTCAAGTTGGGTTTACACAAACACCTATGAATGTCAATACAAAAAAACTGCTTTGCGCCATGGCATCGTCAAGCTAGCAACGTTTTGTTTGGCCCGTTACTGTTGCAATAGAAAAGTGTCATTGATATATGGCGGCTCTCATGTTCGAACCTGGTACCTCTCGCTTACGATTCGGACCCTTTAAGGTGGTACATTTTTCATACAAATTTAATGTAACCTTTTATCTACATTCTTGTAAGAAAATGTATCAAATTAACCGTGAAATGGATTTTTACAAGTTAACATTAAAAAAAGAACCAGCTGACTCACATGTGTTAAAAGTGTTAAAGACTATTACCTACAATACCTATAAGTGTTAAAATGGCAGGTATTTGTCTGTTTTAGTATTAGCTTATTTATAATAGATACTATCATCTAGAATATTGTACGTCCGAAATGGACAACACTTAATACGAAATTATTGTCAGTGTCCGTGTGTCAGTGTTTATTGTAATAAACGATTTCTATTCTATTTTATACCCTATAAACCTTCCTCCTAAATCACTATTTATTGTTGAAAGCCGCATTAAAATCCGTTGAACATCTAAGCGTATATTAAATGTATGGTGGGAGGTCAGTTCTCTCTGCAGCCGATTATGCATACATACATACAAAGGGATAGATGGCAAGAAGCGACTTTTTTTATACGATGTAAAAAAGAAATTAAAAAGAAAAATAATAAAATCACAAAACAACGCCATCTAGCGGCTAATTGCGGGTTTTTCGATGTAAATGCTTTATTTTATATCATCATAGGCTATAGAAAGCCAATTCGCGATAAATTTGATACATTTACTAAGAGTATAAACCATAATACATTTATTAAACACTCAAACTAATGAAAGAATGATAAGAGAAATTTAGTATGATTGACGATGTGATATACAGAGTTGGCATTGTTTTGGTTATGCTGTAGATAGGTACCGTCATTTAAAAAAAAAAAAAATCATCTTGGCGTTAATGTCCCGGTTGTGCTCTCGAGAACGAGTGCCCGGGGTCCGCCTTGACCATGATCCAGGATTTGGCAGCTCAGGTAATTACAGTGGAGCGACTGCCATCTGACCTCCATGACCCTGCTACCAGGGGAACCTGACCAGATTGGATCACGGTTACGCATCCAGTCGCCTGAATGTGCAGGTTTCATCACGATGTTTTCCCTCACCGTAAGAGCATCGGTTAGTATTCAACTAATGTACATAACTCAGAAAACAGTCATTGGTACATGGCCGGAGCGGGATTCGAACCCGGGACCTCTGGCTTACGAGTCGGATACTGTAACCGCTCGGCCACCGACGCTCGCAAGGTACCGTCATTTTACGCTATTATAATAATAATGTACTGAAATGCGGGTAGTGACAGGTTGAAACTTGTCATTACATTGAAATGTAAGACACACTTCTAATCTCGCTCCCTAGCGAAATTACGACTTTCAATGATAACAGTTGTTATAATACATATTGAAACAATAGTGGCGACGCATAGTGAAAAGTGCTAAAAATGTATAGAAAAGCAATTAAATTCTATGAATTCAATCCGCAATCCGATAATTGGGACAATTACATAGACCGTTTAACGTTTTGTTTCGAAGCAAATGGCGTGACAGTGGACACTGTGAAAAGGGCAAATTTTTTGACTGTATGTGGTTCTCGAGTGTATGAGACTTTACTTGCGTTAATCACACCAAGGAAACCAAGTGATGTGACTTTCAGTGAAATTGAAAATGAAACCAAACGAAATTTCAGTTTCGTTCAAATTTTATAAACGCGACCAACATCGCGATTAGACGGCAGCGGATTATATTGCGCATTTAAGGAAACTTAGCACCGGCTGCAATTTTAATGAGTTGGAGATAATGTTGCGGGACCGACTCGTCTGTGGAATGTCCGACGACAGGCTGCAGTATGACCTATTGAAACGCGACAACTTGAGCTACAAAGACGTGGTGGACGCTATGCTGTCGTCGGAGAGCGCAGGACGTGACGTGCGCATGATCCAGGGCGCCGCCGCCGCCGCCGGTGCGCCGCCGAACTCCGCGGGCCCGAGCGCCGCGGCCGCGCAGCCGCCCGCCGAGCCGATGGACGTTAACGCAGTGCAAGCAAATATGACTCGGATGTGCTACAGGTGTGGCGATCGTCACCCAGGACAGTGTCGCTTTATAAATACAGTGCGTCGCTTTTGTAAGAAGAAAGGGCACCTAGCAAAAGTCTGCATTACAAAAAAGAAGACCGGTAAACAAAATGTGAATTTTGCTGAGGACTCTCACAACAATTTAAATGGCATATACTGCGTGGAAGGTACCGGCCATACGAAATAGATTTATTAGTAGCTGATATGCCCGTACGCATGCAAGTCGACACCGGCGCCAGCTTCTCTATCGTGAACGAGCGCACGTGGCTGGCGCTTTGCCGCCGCCGGCCCGCCACCGCCGCCGCGCTGCGCCCCGCCGCCCGAGCGCCACGCACCTGGACCAACACGCCTGTCCAGCTGCTAAGCCAAGCGACGCTTACAGTGCGTTATCAAGACATTTCACGAGATTTACGTGTGATGGTGGCTAAAGGAAATGGACCTAACTTATTAGGTCGCGACTGGTTGGCTCCGTTAAATATAAGTCTCAAACTGAATTTCGTGACAAGCGATAACAGTCAAGAGTTGCAGAACCTGATCTCCAGGCACAGCGATGTCTTCAAAGACGGGCTCGGTACCTACCGGGGACGCCCTGTAGCTATACATGTTAAGGCCGGAGTTACACCTAAATTCCTGAAAGCTCGACCAGTACCGTACGCAATTAAAGACAGACTCGAGAAAGAAATCGACAGGCTTCAGAGAGAAGGAGTATTACGGCCGACCTCTTTTTCGGAATGGGCTACTCCGGTGGTTCCAATTATGAAGAAATCAGGAGAAATTCAGCTGTTTGGGGATTACCGAAGTACGGTTAACGAGGCAACTGAATCGGATACATACCCGATGCCGACAGCTAATGAAGTCTTCGCCGCCGTGGCTGGAAGAAGATTTTTTACAACACTGGACTTAGATCGAGCCTACACGCAGGTGGTTGTAGACGAGGACACAACCAAGATGTTAACTTTAAACACCTGTAAAGGACTGCACACCGTCCACAGATTAGCATTCGGAGTAAAGGCATGTCCCGGGATATTCCAGCGATTAATGACGTCGTTATTAGCAGATATTCCGGGGGTGGCAGTGCTGATCGACGACATTATAGTTTCTGGTCGTGCAGTCATGGAAATGCAGCAGAGGCTCGACACCGTTCTAAAGAGAATCGGACAAGCAGGACTCCGATTAAATAGAAACAAATGTAGATTTGCTAAACAAAGAGTCGAGTTTTTGGGATTTGTCATAGACTCGGAAGGCATTCACCCCGCGCCAAGTAAAGTTCAATCCATAGTTAACACTCCCAAACCAAGCAATAAACCAGAACTCCAGGCGTCCCTTGGCTTTTATAATTTTTACGAACGGTTCATACCGCATAAGGCGACGTTATTAGAGCCCCTTCATAGGCTACTGGACACATCACAGACATGGAAATGGACAGAACGTGAGCAGACTGCATTCGAGACGGCTAAACGCATGCTTACGTTTGATCTAACATTAGTACATTATGATGTAGGAAAAACACTAGTCCTCACTTGCGACAGTTCAGACTATGGTGTGGGTGCGGTGCTAGCACATGAATTAGAAGACGGCCAGAAACGTCCAATAGCAATGGGCTCACGAACGCTGCACACGCATGAACGCCGCTACTCCCAACTAGATAAGAAGGCCGCAGCAATAATGTTTGGAATTACAAAATTCCACAATTATATTATGGGAAGGCATTTCCGCATAGTGACGGATCATAAACCGCTATTGGGCATTTTTGACCCTAAAAAGCCTATGCCTAACATGCTATCTCCGCGACTGACGAAAATCGTTATAGCATTAACGGCACATGATTATGAAATAGTTTATAAGCCAGGACCGCAGATAGGTAATGCTGACAGTTTAAGTCGATGGCCGCAACCGGTGCCTGACCAACCAGAGCAAGAGCTATGCGAGATTTTATTGATGGCTGAAACTCCCGATGATTTTCCTTACGACGTGGAAGAAATAGCAAATGAATCAAAGCGCGATAAAGTTCTATCTCGAGTTATACATTATATTCAAGGCGGTTGGCCAGCAAAAGTAGTTGATGCAGAATTACGGCCATTTTAGCTTCATCGAGTGGAGTTATCCGTGCAAGATGACTGCGTGTTACTGGGCTCACGTGTGGTCTTACCAACGACACTACCACTCTTCATGTATTACACAAAATTCACACAGGAATAGTCCAAACTAAAGCGCTGGCTAGGAGCTATGTCTGGTGGCCACGGCTTAATGAAGACATTGAGGCATTGGTTGGCGGGTGTACGAAGTGTCTGGAGAACCGACATTTACCACCTAAATCGGTACACGAGTGGATTTCGCCGACGAGACCTTGGTCCAGGGTGCACATGGACTTCGCTGGACCATATTACAATAAATATTTTTTGATTATGGTAGACGCATACTCACGACAATACTACCACAGCAACAGTTATTCGGCTGCTTCGTATGACTTTCGCTACGCATGGTCTCTGCGAAGTACTAGTCTCCGACAACGGCACCTCATTCGTATCGAATGAAATGAAGGCATTTCTCGAAGCAAATAATATTCGACAAGTTACTACTGCTCCGTACCACCCAGCGAGTAATGGATTGGCAGAACGCATGGTCCAAACTATAAAAGATAAGCTTCGGAAAATGGAAGATTTAGCGTGGGATGTCAAGATACCGAATCTATTGCTGGGTCTTCGCGTCACTCCATGCACGACAACAAACAAAAGTCCGGCTGAACTGCTAATGAAAAGACGAATTCGTACTCTGTTGGAGACCGTACATCCAGACAACCTGCAACATAAAAAAACTGACAAGCAGATTAGTAAAAGTAATGACAAGAGATGTAGAGAAGCGAAAGTGGGACAAGATGTCATGTATCGCAATTATTGTGCAGGGCCAAGATGGAGACCTGGGCCCTCGAGCTATAAGATTAAAGCGAATGATGGAACCGTAATTATGCGTCATATCGACCAACTGATTGTAGAGAAAACAGGGTCACAATTAGAGGGAAGGCAGACACCTGAGAGAGTAGTCCGAGCAGAGAACACAAGTATGGATGAAGAGTACACGGGAAGCAGCAATGTAGAGCAAGAACAAGACCGGGGTGATGTAGAATCAGAAACCATCATTGAAGTCCCAGACTCTGATACATGGGAAGACATACTAGGCATACCTAAGACGGCTGAAGTTACTCTTCATGGTGCTGGTAAAATAAGAAGTAAAACTAGTGCTCATTCTAAAACTTCATATCAAAGGCCTAGTACTAGTAGTATAGTTAGTGATAGTAATTATTTGGTTTAATTTTTAAATATTAATTTAACGTACAATCATAATCTTTAAATATGTTTTCTATCTAATTTATAATATTGATTTGTTAGAATGTTAGTGTTGTGTAGTCTTACTTGGGGGAAAGATATGTGATATACAGAGTTGGCATTGTTTTGGTTATGCTGTAGATAGGTACCGTCATTTTACGCTATTATAATAATAATGTACTGAAATGCGGGTAGTGACAGGTTTCAATGTAAGACACACTTCTAATCTCGCTCCCTAGCGAAATTACGACTTTCAATGATAACAGTTGTTTTAATACATATTGAAACATAATAGACGAATTACCTTAACTATTAGGCACAGTTAAGGTAGTTTTATTTTATTGCATATGTTTTCATTTCAGCCCCAAATCATTGCCAAAGTTGCCAAGGTAGCATGAAGTTTGAACCTTTACAATCATCTCCATTTACAACTACAACCGATTGGCAAGTGACTAAAATCCAAGAAATCCAGTCCCAGGTATGGCTTGATTGTATTGAGAGTAATACTCTATATCTCTTCACATTACCTCACATCCACAGCCCATGACAGTTCACTGCTGGTCTTGAGCCGCCTACATATAAGTATCTAGAGTAAATTGTCATAATCTCCATACTAGTAGGTAATCAGTAATGAGGAAGTTTCCAAATTTTTTTTAATCGTATATATGAATTTAAGTCAAATGAAACAAAACGGTGAAAAATATTTTTAAATATCTCAAGAAACAACAATGTTATGAGACTTTAAAGTTGCGATTGAAAGAATAATTTCATTAGGTGCGTGACGTCACCGGGCATCCCGGCCGACCCTATGGCGCTACCCATACACTGGTACTCTTTGTGACTGTATCTTCGGAACAGTTCAAGTGTCTAGCTATTACGGTTCCGAGGATACAGTACGAGTAACACTAAGAGTTTCAGTGTATGGGTAGCCAGAGTGGCGGGCGGGATGCCGGCCTGGTGACGTCATAGCTAGATCGCGGCAGCAATAATTTCGCGAAAAAATTTGTAAACTTAAATATTGTATAACTCAGTTATTTATGGATGGATTTCAAAATTTTTTTACTGGCTTGTTAGTTTTGATCTATATTTTAACACTATGTCATTAAATATGACAATGTCGATATTAGGAAACTTCCTCAGTTACTCTAGTAGTTAGTTAAAAATACTCAGAGCATTCTGAGTTCTGATTCAACTGCTTATCATCACTATAATCTTGGCGTCAGTCCCGGTTGTGCTCTCGCGCGCAGGGGCCCGTGGTCCGCCTTCCTACTTCTCTTTGTCCCACCCCGCTCGATCTTCGGCATCCTTGGCGGTGAGTCGCATGTCATTCTTAACGACGTCAAGTCATTGCTTCCTGGTCTCCTCCCCGTGCTTGGCGGAGGTGGCATTGTTACCAGACACTTGTTCCCTACGTAATTTGCCGATCTGCGCGAGACGTGGATATACCATCGAAGGCGGCACTCTTGCAGCTTATCTGCGATGTCACGAACGCTAAGACAACCGCGAATGTGGGCGATTCGGACGCGGTCTTTGCGTGAAACTCCACACATCCATCGCAGCATCTTCATTTCCGTGACGCGCAGCTCCTGCTTGTGTCGCTCTATTAGGGGCCAAGTCTCGTGCCGTATACATAGGAGAGCAGGTCTAATGATGGTCTTATAGACCTGTCCCTCCAGCTTTATCGGCATTTTAGGGTCACAAATGACACCCGTCACCTCCAGCTTTGACATCGCTATCGATGTCTCCGGTTGCATACCTATAAGTACAAATCCCAAGTATCTGACCTGATCCGTGAGTTCGACCACATTTTCACCTATGCGGACGGGTCTCTACCCGTCTCGATCTGTCGCAGGTCATGTACTCGTATTCTGTCTTCGCCACATTTAGCTACGTGAGCATGCAGAAAGGCTGTTTATTACTATATTTACAGTTTAAAAAAAATATAGGTACCTACTTGAAATGCTTTTTTTTACTTACAGAGTGTATCAGGCACTATACCAAGAAGTGTGGAGATAGAGTTGCTTGGTGATTTAGTGGGTACAGCATGTCCAGGAGACGTATTGTCAGTGACTGGTATAGTACAGGTAAATATTTATTGTTAAATATATTTTTCTGTCTCATTTTAGGTTGATACTTGATATACAGGGTGAGTAATCTAAATAGGTCAGAGAGCCTAAGAGAAACTATACTTAGCTGTAAATAAAAAATACCGTAGGTAATTTGTTTTTAGGAATCAAGACGCCGATCGTTTTAAACACGATTTTCTGCAAATACACATGTTTCAAAATTTTACTAAATAATTTACATTTTACAATTATGTCAAATAAGATTTTTTTTCTAAATGAATTTATGGTTCCGAACATGAATACCGATAGTTGAATCACAGTATATAGAAACCCTCAACTTGAATCTTATTTTGATGGATTGATTCCAGGTTCGAGGAGAAAGTAAAGGTGGTGAAGATGGAAAAAGAGCCGCGAGACTCCTACAACTTTATCTTGAGGCTGTATCGGTTCACAGCCAAAGGAATTTAAGTAACCCAACCTTATCTTTTACATTGAAAGATTATTATGCTATACAGGTAATAACACAAAGTAATAATAATTTCTTAATATCTACATGTTCATTGGTTCTTCAACATCTTATATCACTAATCTCTTTCAGGAGATCCACGGTTCTGAAGATGTATTCAGACTTTTAGTCCATTCTCTTTGTCCGCCAATATTCGGCCACGAAGCTGTAAAAGCAGGTCTGATATTGGGACTTCTTGGTGGGACAGAACATGACAATGGCCCGCGGTCCAACCCTCATGTTCTGGTGGTTGGAGATCCTGGATTAGGGAAGTCGCAGCTACTGCAAGCGGCTGCACACGCAGCTCCCAGGGGTAAGCGTAATTGGGGTTACTACAGATTTAAGTTGGTAGGTTATTATCAATTACATTTGTAGCAGGCTCTGTAAGGCACGGCAAGCCTTGTCTATTTCTGCAGCCAAGCTGTTGTATAATCACAAGCAGGAGGCAGACCAACTTAGTCCGCACAGTGCGTTAAAACCACGGACTGTGACTACGCATATGCGGTTCTGAATTTTTGTTACATGAAACCACCATGTAGCCTGGGTAAGTGTTCCGGGCGAAGTTACCACCAGTGGTCTGCACCGGACTAAAATGTAGCAGCAACCTTTAGTACATTCTCGTATATCGGAGGCATGTACTGCAGACAGACCAGCTAGGACGTCCGCAGACCAGTAGCTAGTAGCAGCGTTTCTGTAGTGTGTTTTCTCAAAGGTGCCAAAGACCTAGCAAAGAGGATAAGAAGAAGTAGAAAGACGGTCTGAAGGTCAGAAACATCAGGATGAAGATGATGATATTTTCAACATTGCACTCTTCAATCTAACTCACCCGTCAAGCGTGGAGATAACAATTCTCTACTAATGTCCAGCAGTGGACTCGAAACTGCTCTACGTGCACTTCTTCGCTCTCCACAGAAAAGTTCTTAGCACTCTCCCTTCTCCCCAATGATGTTGAACCAAAGTGGCCAATTGAGCCAGCGCACAGTGCTCCACTCCCATACAAGCGAAATTCAATAAGTCAGAAAATCACCAAATACCGTTGTAAATCTGTGCGCTTATGGTTTTAATGGTATGTGGAACACGACACACAGGACATGTGTTCAGTGGTTTCCAATTGCGAAAATAAAAAAATAAAATAAACATTATTTTCATAATTATTTTTTCGAATTTTCTGCCATTAGCCATTCCAAATTGTACCTACTTGTAGAAAATATCCATGTTTTTACCAGGCTTTGTCCATTTTTTGGAGGACACCATAAACGGTAACGGTAAAATCTACCTGTAATATGTTCCAGGGCACAAATTGCCTAAAATATAATATATTTAGCATTATATGTATAAGTCTAACACATTAATAAAAAAAATATGGTCGAGTTTCCAACTACCACTTTTTTTCCTGGTCTTCGAAAGTTGATATAGAAAATTAAAAAGCAACGAAAACAATGACAACTTTACGATCATCTTAATTTAAAACAGTCGGTATTATCACAATTAAAATAATATATTTAAAAAGTCCAAACCTTCTTTAGCAAGTTGCATAACTTTCACTACTATATACTTCGGTACATCAATTTTCCGATTCCATATCATCGATTTCATGGGTTCAGTAGCTAACAAAGTTTCGTTGCAATAAATTCAAACTATTAACTATTCATTAATTATTTGATTGGCCATGTGGTGTCCGGCAGAGTAGAATAGCACCAACTCCTTACACTCGAGAGTGTCGTACAAGGCGACTAATGTTTTCCAGGCAAAAGATCTAGTCCCCGTAGACTGGAAAATGGGCAGCAGCGTTTTTCATTATTATATTTCTAACAATGCGACTCCAACCCGCAGGCCAAGCATGGAGATTATGGCAATAACCTCACCTTTCGTGGGAGAGGCCCTTAGTCTATTGGACTGTTATGGGCTGTGATGATGATTAAATTGATCATACGTAATCGCAAAAGTAACAACTTCGATCATTGAAATCAGATAATTGTTGGCAACAGAGTTACGTAATTAGCCTACAGATGACCGCTAGAGATGATTGATGATGATCGTAGGAGTATACGTGTGCGGCGCGTCGGCGTCGGCGGGCGGGCTGACGGTGGCGCTGGGCCGCGAGCCGGGCGGGGACTTCGCGCTGGAGGCGGGCGCGCTCGTGCTCGCCGACACCGGCGTCTGCTGCGTCGACGAGCTGGATAAGGTAGGATACGACGCAAGGGTAGACAGGTGCAGTTAGTAAGGGGCTAAGCATAAGGGTCTAGCCAAGATGCCAATCGCTTCGTAGCAATGGGGGATTTTCAGACAGTACTTTAAAAGGTAAAAAGTGTAGTTCGGCGTGCCTCACTGGATGGTTCTGCTTAGACTGGATTCTCAAGTATTGAATTTGGTAACTTAGTTAAACTTAGTTTTAGTACTTTTACTGAGAAGAAAGTGTCTACATTTTTATGCATTTTTTATCTCGTTTTGATTTATTTTTGAGTATCGTATCTAAACAACGCTATCTATTTTCTGAACTTTTTTATCTTTTTAATCGGCACACGAACAATCTCCCATTCTATTTTGATTATCGGATTTGTCGGCTACGTTCGGACTTCGCTATTGCTCGGGAGATCCTAAATGTCATTTAGCGGTCACTTATGTCAGTTGTCTATTGCGTATGTCAAATCCAGCATACAGTGCCACCAACTCATCTATGAAATGGTGAAATTAGGAACTATGTCCAGGTTGAGACGTCATTTGACTGACGTCAAATGACGTTCACAGATCGTACGGTTGATCTGTACGTTTTCCTTTCCATTCTACCGTCTACGCGAAAATAGTATGCATGTTGGCTAGACTCGCAGGGCTTCCTTTATCACATTAGTAGATTAATTTGCCCTCGAAAATAGTATGTATGTTGGCTAGACCCGCAGGGCCTCTTTTATCACATTAGTGGATTAATTTGCCTTAACTAAACCATGTCGCTGTGTTGAAAACTATACTTACATCAGAAAACGCAGATGTCAATTTTGTTTTCGGAGGTCTCGTTCCTCTCAACCTTACGGCCAATTTTTATTTTGCGTCGCTTCGTTGTCATAGTAAGTTGTAAGTAAATATGACTTAGGTCTGTTTTTTCAACTTGCTAGGGTGCTACTTTGGTATTGTTCTAATCCGGAATAGACATCATCTATTTCCATAGGCAACCACTAACCCTCCGTGCTTCGTTATTTCAGATGACAGCGCATCATAGCAGTTTATTAGAGGCCATGGAGCAGAGACGCGTCAGTATTGCGAAAGGCGGCGTGGTGTGCAGTTTGTCCGCGCGCGCTACCGTCTTAGCCGCAGCCAACCCTGCCAGTGGCAGTTACAACCGGTTAGTTACTTCTATCCAGACAGCAGAATTTGAGCAGACCGGCTAGCTACGTGGGGAACAAGTGTCTGGCCATGCGGCCCCCGCTGGGCATGGGAAGGAGAGGCCGGCCCAAGAAGCGATGGCTTGACGTCGTCATGAATGATATGCGTGCCAATAAGCCACCACCAAGGATGCCGGAGACCGAGCGAGGTGGGCCAGGAGTAGTAGGAAGGCGGACCCTGGGGCCTCGCGTG
Source organism: Blastobasis adustella (assembly GCA_907269095.1). Classification (NCBI taxonomy): domain Eukaryota; kingdom Metazoa; phylum Arthropoda; class Insecta; order Lepidoptera; family Blastobasidae; genus Blastobasis; species Blastobasis adustella. Next base: position 8,051,410 of record OU026123.1, on the reverse strand, counting down.
CCAGGGGCGCAACCGGGACATAACGCCAAGGTGATGATGATGGTGATGAGTTACTTTTGTCTGCGACTTTGATGTTTATGTTAGATATACAGACTTCTATAGAGTCACTCCGTCACTAACAATTTGATAGTTTTCATACACAAGTAAAATTTTCAAATATCTTTAAAAATAAGCAAGGTGAACGTTTGTAATTCCTAATTAGACAGAGCGGACGATACAAATCCGTGACGTCACGGATTTGTGTTACCTAGTGATGTGTCAATTTGCTAGTTTCGTTTACAGGCGCCAATATGCATCGCGCTGTATCGCATTTAGTTCTCTGTCTATCCATCTTGATTCCATCCATCTGATGCTGACTAAAAGTTTTTTAAATAATAATAATCAATAACCGAGACACTTACAAGAGGACGTAATTAATAGTTATTCAAATCTGTTCTCAGGGCAAAAACCGTTGCAGAGAATTTGAAACTCAATTCCGCATTACTGTCCAGATTTGATCTAGTCTTCATTTTGCTTGATGAACCAGATGAGGTAAGTGAAGTAAGGCTTAATTCACACCAGCGTAGCAGCGGTAGGGACACGCCATTTTATTTTAAGCTTTACGCCTAGTTACAGTTAGAAATGCTTAATTTATCGTTTGAAAGACTGGTGGCGCACAAATGAATAATGAATATATACTGTATTAGCCTCTCCATGCTCAGTATCGGCTCTCAGAGCCGCTAGCGGCCACACTTGTCTAGCCAGTCGCTGCTGGCCTCTGACGACCGTTAGGCGTTGTCCTGATTGGCAACGGTTTTGAGGTCTCCTATTTGTCGGGCGACGACCACGGGCGCACGACCGTTGCCAATTAGGACCGCGTCTTATACGGCGTGAATTATGACCTACCTAATCATTAGAATATTATTACGAAAACTGTTTTCCTTTTCGCTCTGTAAACAAACTTTTGTATTGTTTTAGAAAATTGATGCTCTGCTTTCTGAGCATGTTCTCGCTTTACACTCTGGACAAAACAGGAAGAGCTCTCAGAGAACCCATAGCAATCTCAATATCGATATTAGCACAAGTCAAAATGATACTGAATCGTCTCTCAGGTAGGTGGTACTGCTCTTGATTGTTCTGTTTCAGAGGCTCTATTTTCGAATCGCTCGCTTCGATTCGAATTATTGTCAAATTTGATTTTCGGCATGAAAAATGTAATATTTATTAAATTACATTGGCAATACCGAAACAGTACGGTTCAAAAATAGGGAAAATCAGCATCATACATCAAAATATCGAATTTTCATTGTCGAAAATAAAAATTGAAAACCGTTCAAATCGAAGCGATTTAAAAATAGAGCCCTAGTTCATTTTCTAAAGAGCCGAATTATACTTAACAACTTTTTTTTTTACAGCAAAAGGCTACGATTGAGACCTGGAGAAGTTATAGATTCGTTACCTTTGGTGTTACTACGAAAATATATAGCGTATGCCAGGAGATACGTTCATCCAAAACTCAGTGCTGACGCCGCCAATGCTCTTCAAAACTTCTACTTGGAACTGCGACACAACCATCAAAACGGCTCCTACGACGGCACTCCGATTACTACACGACAATTAGAAGCCTGCGTACGATTGACACAGGTGAGATACATTTTACGTTTTACAGACTACAAGTAAAAAAAATACTAAAAGTCTTTCATGTCGGACTCGTGTGTCAACACCATGATGACCCCACTGGGGGGTTCACAAATAATTTGCATTTACTTGTGGACTTTAGGTCCCTATCACACATTTTCTACTGTGATATCGCCGCGAGGGTCGCCACGTGCCTGCGTGTTTTGTTAACAGTCTCAGTCAGCAGCACACGAAGTTATGTAGATAGTTACCCTCCTAATCTAAAAGTTGTGCCTCAGCGCGCAGCTTGAACGCCTGACTCACGGCGACATCACCAGCGGGACTATTGTCTAACTCAGTTTGCAACTGAATTTGGAATTAGATAATTCTTCACCACGTCGTTATCGTTAGCCGCCACGTCCACGAGCGAGGGAATCGCGAAGAGTCCGTTGTTCTATCGTCGGTGACATTCCACGAGACGACGACTATTTCACTTCACATTCATTCCGATTCACAGCGAGTGTGCGGCGAGTCGTTGACGTTTTTAGTGGGTATTACTCGTATAATGTTACCGTATATGTGGAGACACGCTCATAGCAGAATTAAGTGGCACGACGATAATCGTCGTGGTTCCCTCGTTCGTGAAGTTGGCGCCTACAGGAGGTGCTGGAGGTACAACCTTATCGAGGTACGATTCAGGAATGACTTAGGACTGGTTCCAAAGTCCTAAGAGACTAAATGGTTGACGAAGTTGGATATGATAATTCTACTTTTTGCAAGCTCAATATTTTGGGAATTCAACAGTATGGTCCGAAAAGGTTTTAACAAAAACAAAAAACCTAAGATGATAATTTGAATCACGCTAACTGTGACGGCATATTTTCTTTCCGTGAGCAGAAATCTAAACAATATTAACATTTCTGTAGTCTTACAAGTAAAGCACGCTAATATTGTTTTTCCTTGTAAGTGGTGAAGAAAGTTGGGGACTATAATGAATCAGTCTTATCATTGTTTGTAGGCGCGAGCTAGAGCCGATTTGAGAGAAGATGCTTCTGTGCAAGATGCCAATGATGTCATAAGTTTGGTGAAGCACAGCTTGATTGATACTTTTAGTGACGAATACGGCAATATTCAACTATCAAGGTCTATCAATGGCTCAGGAGTTAGTTCAAGAAACAAAGTAAGTATGCTTTAGTATTCATTTATTTATGCATTTTTTTTACAAAAATGGAAATAACAATTTTCCAGTAAAATGAATATGTAATCATTATTTACAACCATTTTGTGTAAAAAATCTCTTTGTTTTTATTGCAGTTGAAGAAATTTTTAGAAGCATTAACTCGACGTTCTCATCAACTTGGAAAAGATATATTTACAAGACAGGAATTAATACAGGTGCATAAATCAGCTGGGGTGCCAGGTGACCCAAATGACCTTATAGAGGTCATGCACATACATTCCTATTTACTACTTAAGGGATCCAACACATACCAATTGGTTGCCATATGAATTGAACTGCCTTAAGTTGTTTGTTGATAAGATGTTAATGTTGTTACATTTTATAAATATATATATTTTTTTAAAGATTATTAGTGCACTTACATTAATAATTCTACCCCTATGAGATATGGGCAGGAGTACGTAGACAGAGTTTCAACTTCCTTCCTGTGGTTATCAGCGGAACTAAAAACATTATTATAAGTATAATTATAGTGAAGTTCATTTTCATAGGTGCTAAAAATTTGCTTCCATACAAAAAAATATACTCAATTTGCAGTTCTATACATGTCAGTCAACTTAAAATATAGTGTTGAGTATTACATATTATTTATTATCACAGATTTCGTCTATGATATGATCTGGCTAACTAGTATATCCTACCTATTATCACAATTATGATTTATACACTTGTAAGATCACTTGAAAAATTATGTAGTATTGCTTATCTTAAATTAAAACAATGTTCTACTTAACATCAGTTCTACTACCAACATTTTCTAAAGCAATAGAAACATGACAACAACAATAAAGTCCTGTGCAGACATACAAAGAAGTCCAAAGTGTTGGATGAGAAAGGCTTTCGAAAAATAAATCTCCAACCTCAGTTCCAGCAAACAAGTAAAAATTTGATATAGCAGATAGGGCTAACAGCGGTACACACAAAAGTGCAATAAAACGAGTTTCCATTGCATCAGTCTTCAGGAAACATTTCTTAAAGTGTTTGTATAGAGGTGTTTGAGAAAATGCTTTGCTAAAATATTCCAATGTTATACCAAAATAATTTAAAATTGACCATATAAATATGCGCTTTATAGTACCATGCCATATAAATATAAACATAAAGGTAGTTAAAGATGCTACAAGTTTATTCATTGTTGTAGCCGGTTTTATATATTTTGAGACTACTTGAGAGCTTGGTTTATGAATATATCTGAAACAAAAATTTTTACATTAGTGTAAAGAAAACGCAAATATGTATGTTAAAAGTTAGAGGCCCTCTACATGAAGTATATATTGGTAAGTAGGAAATAAATGCTAAAAGTATAACTTACTTCACTAAAAATCTGTACAATCCAACATCAAAATATCTCCACATCAGTGAATAAACATGTATTCTGGCTATGCACCGTGGTGTAGGTGGTGGATCCATATTATCTAATCTTGTGAAAGCAGATGTTGTACCATAGGCTATGACATATTTCATATGAAAGTTTAAACCCATGTATAGCCCACCTCCACAAAGAGCCAATGTTGGAAATTTTCTTATTAGCTGAAATAATAGCAAATATTATTTATACATTGTTTTTGTTACAGTTCAGTTTGTCATTAGTGATATAAATAAATCTTGTAGGTACCTTCATGTCAGACTGCATAGCGTAAAAGTATATGTAATGGAGACTCAAGTCTAAAATAAAAGTATATATCCAAAATAGTAAAAGATCCAAAAAAAATCGTTTTAATTTTCTTTTTAAATTTACTTCAGTCACAAGAAAACTGTTTTCATAATCACTATACAACAAAACAGGTCCCGAATACAGCAGTGGTAGGTAAAACACATAGCTAGTCAAATTAATCATTGTTTCTGAAATAGTCTCATTGTATGATTTTTTGTTTCTCTCTATAAAGTCTAAAGAATAGCTTATGCATCGTAATTCAGTCCAGGCAATACAGAACAACAGTAAATAAACTTCTTCGTCATACAAATTATCATGTTCTAGGTAATTCCAAAAGAAATATTTATACTTCAATGAATTATAGCTGATTAGTAATGTAATGCTTACAATCCAAATGCTAGCCTTTTTGCCACCACAAAAGAGGATACAAGTATATAAAATGGGTTGAATAGAAATAATTAGAAACTGTTTAGTGCCCATGTATAGTATAATAAATATTGTGCTGGACAAAATATACCAGTACTTTAAAAGGGAAGCTGAATAACTGCGTATAAATTCAGATATAAAAAATTGGAAAAATAAGTAAATCCAGGAAGTTTGTATAAAATATTTCCAACTGCTCCATTCTATATCAGAAACATCCTTGTGTCTATCTAAAAAATTCCAACCAGGTTGGAGATCAATAAGTGTTGATGGTGTGTACGGATCTTCCTTTAGAATTGCTGTAAAATACGAATTCTTTATTTAATAAACCACAAATAGATTCCTATGGCTAGGACTACCTTTATGTAAACTTACCATTCTGTGATTGAAACAATTTTACTAAACAATAAACATTTGCCGTCGACCAAATGAAAAAGTAAATATATAATTCTACTGAACTCAACGTATTTTTCATGTTGTTTTTTTCCTTTTTTTTATTTTTTACGAAATTAACCACAAAAATTTCAAAAACCTATCGGCATTTTTACACCACATGTCAACAAACAACAAAACAAACAAACGTCAACGTCAAAACGTCAAAAATGAAAGACAATGTTTTTTTTCTCTATGTCCTGGCCTGGCGTCACAATAACTTTCCCCCTTCACCATAGTCCTATCGTTTCGCGTCTCGGTTGTTCCATTAATGAGACGATGATTTACTACCGCACGTTGTGGAAGTAATAATAATTATATTTTCAATGAAAATGCCGGGTTGTGCGGATGATCACGTTCAACGCGAAATACTTGTTGACGTAATGTTCTTCGTTGAGCTGCGAACTAGCGAAAGAGTTGCGACGCCCGACGGTAGTTTGTGCGAAAAAGGCAGTATGCTATGTATATAGCATACAGAACGCCAACGAAACCCCAACGAATGGGTTTCGTTGACCTTTGTTTGTCCTATTTGGCGGAATAGCAAACGCCAATGATAGTTCGTTGGCGTGTGCCGGCGATCCGAAGCGTGGCGGTAATATAAAGGGATAGAAGCAATGGACAAAACGCAGTTCGGACGGATGCTGTACCCGTTTATTGGGCCAGTGTGTACACAGCTGCGTTACAGGTACTGTCCATTTGCCGCTCCGACCTCTACCGCCTCACTCGATAGTCGAACCAATATAGATGGAAGCAGCGAACGTCTGAGCATGGTTGTTGTATAAGTAGGTTACGTACCTACTTGATTTTAAAAATAATATTAATACGCCCAAAAAAATATTCACGTAAATTGTAGCAGCGCATCGGATAGCAGTTCCGCAAAAGTGTCACAACCTTTAAGGCATATTTAGTACGGAATGCGCAATATCCATTAAAAAAGTCGGGCGGCCGCACAGAGATACCTTTACAGAGGTAGGAGTCGTAAGGCTTGCCCACACCGGTTTAAATACATCAGCAGCGGGACCGCCGATCTCCAATAGCATGATCCCACCCCTCTGGAATGGCGTCACAACATGCATTTCGGATATTCTGTGACGTCATTTCAGAGGGTGGTATCATGCTATTGGTGATCGGCGGTGCCGCTGTTTGTGTTGAGAATTTGAAACTTTTGTAACCAAAATGAAACTTTTAGCAATCATTATACGAGCAAATGCAAATATGAAGAAGTATCCACTTTTCGGCTTCAGACTTTGTACAGCACCAGTTGAAACCGTTTCCAACAGTTGTGAACAATTTACAACAAAAAAGAAAACTGTTTGCAACAATTACAAACACCGGTGTGATGATCCCAAAGGCCCCCCGCCTTTGGGATCATACAGGCTGTTGAAAAAAATGCGAGCCGTATTTTGGGCGATCGCGAATTATCAGAGTCAACGCGGATGTAGTCGCTGGTAAAATCTGTTTGGTAGTAAATAGTAGTAATAAAAAAGCATTTTTTATAGTTTTATTTGTAATCAATATATTAAAAATTAATTAACTTACTTACAATATTATTGAAGTCGTTTTAATATAAAGTACCTAAACTATTAGGTATACTGTTAGTACCTACCTACTTACCTGAGAAGGTATTTAATAGGTACTTAATTAAGCATTTAAATCCTAAAAGTGCTAGATGTCTATTTAAAAAAGAAGTTTATAACACATAACAATAACCATACTAAGTATTTATTTTTCTTTTTGAGTTCGAACGCTAATTTCTTCTAACGCCATTGACACTTGGCACAAACTATACGCAGCTGTAAAAAGTTTAATAAAGCACGATAATTCTAAATTTAAGAATGTCTCTATGTATACATTGGAAATATTAACACCAGCGGCTAAGTAAGTAAAAGAAAATAGTGATAATATAAAGTGTGGCGCACATAGTAGCGCTATAAACCGACATTCCATTGCGTCGGACTTCAAAACCATATTCTTGAATCGCATATATGTACTGGTTTTTATAAGTAGTTTGCCTGCAAATTCTATTACAATCAATAAATAATTCCATGTACACCACATAAATATACGTTTACTATTACCGTGCCATAAAACTACAATGACAAAAGTCCAGAAAGATGATATTAGCTTATACAAATTATATGAGGTATTAATGTGTTTCTCTAACATTCGGCAGCTTGGTTTGTAAATGTACCTAAAACAAATTTTATTCAAGTTAATCAATCAGCATCATACTAGCGGCCAATCTATTATAGGTAGGTACCTAGGTTCAATTAAACCTAACATAAAGGTGACCGGTTAAGCGACCGAATTTTACTCCGATGGTACCTATAAGTACTCTATTCCACGACGCAAGGAACAAAATGTACGAGTAAACAACGTATTGGTAGCCCCCCCTGGTGTTGCTGATGTCCATAGGCGGTGGTGACCACTTTCCATCAGGTGGCCCGCATGCCTGTTTGTCTGCCGCATTACATAAAAAAAACAAAGTGATGTAAATCAACCGAAATAAAATACACGTATAAAAACGAGATTTGGTCGCTTTTACTGTTCATCCTAAGGCCGAAATTACATTTTTAAGTTTTTACGTAAGTTATACTCTCGTAACTAACTTACGTGAGAACTTATGTGCATGCAAATTTATCGTAAGTTACTCATGTGAGTAAAACTTAAGTGGTAAGCTTTCCGTAAGTTTTACTCTCGTAAGTAACTTACGTGAGAAATTACGCAAGTGTAAACACTTTTATATGCAAATTTATCTATTCATTTTTAATTCAGTTTTTTATTTTTGAAGTCCACTGTTTCTGAGTTAAACCTTTTTAATCAATTCATAATTTTAACTAATATTACGATTAAAAGAGAATCACAAATCTCGGTTCAGCTTGGCTGGAAGATCTCTTTTAGAGACAAGTCCCGTATTTAGTAAGTCGTAAGTAGCGTCGTTCTCTGTGTAACGTATAAGTAATAAATAACTTACTTGACTGCGAAATCATAGAATCCAACATCAAAATATTTCCACATGTTTGAGTAAACGTGTATTCTGAATACGCAACGTGGGGTTGGGGGTGCATCAATATAATCTAATTTAGCAAATGTAGTTGACGTGCCATAGAATACGAGGTATTTCATATAAAATTTCAAGCCCATATACACCGCCCCCCCGCATATAGCCTCTTGTGGCAATCGTTTTATTAGCTGCAAGTAAAACAAAAATTACAAAATTGAAGTAAGGTTGGTGCCTGTTACTTATGCTTTAGGGTGTAGATTTACGTTGGTATTGAAGTGCTGATTATCAATCGAATCTAGAATATGGGAATGACATAAAAAGTAGATACATTTTAACCTATCCAATCCACATTCTGGGGAATTGGGAATTGTTTTTATCTCTTGGTGAGTAATAATAATAATAGATAAGTAGTACTTATAGTTGCGATAAGGGGTGAGCAATCTAAATGCGTCAGTGAGGAGGAAATCCGAAACGACATATGAACAAGCTTTGTTAGCGAAACATGTTCCTAACAATCTACACTAACAACTAGATACCTACTGTTATAAAACAACTTAACGAAATATTTAATCATTTATACCGGTGTTTTAAAATATTCTTTACCGATTATTCTGAACTGATTACCCTTGCAATTTTAGTTGCTGATCAAAATCCTGTACCTATATTTGAATAAAAACCTATACGCACAGGGGCAGGCTGAAATTGTTGAAGGGTTAGTCAAGAGTATGTAATACGATAAATACAACGTAAATATTGTGAAACCTATGAATGGGAAAAGAGTACCTAGCAGACAGAATCGTGCTTTGCGACATTCAATAGCCTTTGCATTGAATGACGCAGAGTCCTACTTATCATTGAAATTAACAAATAAAATAAAATTTACCTCTAAATTATCCTGCATTGCATGGAAGTACATATAATGATCAATTAAATCTATAATGAAAGTATAACAAAAGCAAAACAAAAAAATATTAACAAGAAGATTTTTAACTTTAATGCTAAATTTTTCATTCCGCATATGAAAACTTCTTTCAAACTTTTCGTATAATACAAAAGGTCCAGTATATAATAATGGCAAATACAATATATAACTCAACAAGTTTAGGCACACACTAAAACTTGAGTTACTTCTAGATTTTTCGTCTCTCTCAATAAAATCTATAAAAAAGCTAAGAGAGCGCAGCTGAGTCCAAAAGATGCAAAAAATCAATGACGACACTTCTTCCAGGCTATTACGATAAAAAACTGTCCAAAAGAATCTTTGGTTTATCAGTGAATTAATTATCACTAATAATGAAATGCCAACAATCCAAATCATTAAATGTTTTCCACCAGCAAAAACCACGCCAGCATATGAAATAGGGATGCTAAGTATAATTAACAATTGTTTATATCCCATGTTAAATATTACAAATGCTGAACTTGATACGATGTACCAGACTTTTAAGTAATCTGGTTTAAATTTTCGGATGACATTTGTTATTAAAGATTGTAATATTATGTAGGGCCAAGACAATTTAATGAAATATTTCCAAGTATTCCATTCTCTATCTGAATTATCTTTCAGTCTATCCAAATATTCCCAACCTCGTTTTAATTTTCTTAAGCGTGATACTAGGTAAGGTCTCTCTTCTAGAATATCTGAAAGAATAGTAGAGAACTTAATAGGTGTAGGTGCAATGCAATAGCTCCATTATCCCACAATTTGAATACCAAACAGATAAATGCCAGTTCTGCCAAATCTTGGATCATGATCAAGGCCTTCGTGCGCGAGAGCATAGCCGGTACATTAACGTCAAGATGATGATTATTATTTTTTTATTATTCATAAACGATCAAAAAAGGTATCCGAGGCTAATGAAAGTTCTGTTATATTCCTTTTGAGGTACGGGTGGAAGAAACTCAGGTACCTGGGTACGTTTTTAATTTCCCTTACAACATTTTAAAACCTTTGGATGGAACGTTAAAAATACGGAGGTAGGTACAAAAAGTCTGATAGAAACTTTCCCATTCGAAAATAAACTTCACTTACTTGTTTGTGCTTCATATAATTTGTAAAAGCCATAAATATTAGCTGCAGTCCAAAGAAATACGTATGTGTATAGTTCCACTTTGCTAACAAAATACTTCATTTTTTTATGAAAATAGGTCACGAATAGGTAAATTCTGAATTTACAAGAACTTCGTAAGAGAGGTAAGGTATATTTCAGATCACAGAAGAAAATCAATAGAAACACAAGAAAACTTCGTAGCAAATTAACAATGCTGTGCTCAATACGTTGACTGATTAGGGGTATGCACGTTACTCTGTAAACCTGCATTTTGGTACCTATATATTTCCGGGTGAAGCTTACTAGCTCGTTAGATTAGCTAGATACTTTTATCTAAGAAGTACTTAACTCCAACTTATAAAGAGGTAAAGTTAACCGCCGTTAAATGTTAAATTAGTGCCTACGTAACTTATTCTGCAGCTGATTGCCAAATCAGTTTATTTATTTGTTAACATTTATTTTATTTGACAGTTTATTGTACACAATAAATAGTATGATTATGTTTTACCTTTCTTTAATTTTATTTTTATATTGTATTACCTCTATATATATATACACAAGGTGTCCAAAACAAGTTCGAGTCATACTCTTGCGATATCCAGAATACGGGAGAGTTCCTATTTCTACCTACGTATTTCGTACGTATTTCTAGAGAACATTTCCCTACTACGTATTAAAAATATCCTATGAGGGCCAGTCAAGACAAGGATATATAGATTGAGCTGACGCGACAGTTGTAGGTGTCCTATTTTTTTATAGTATGCAAAGAAGACTAGGTACATAAGTAGGGGAAGTGAACTAAGTGCAAATAACACAATCGATAAAGTATTTACGTTTAGCAACCTCAAATACATCCTTGAAGAGAATCCCTGACCGGCAGTTCTGAAAAATGAAAACAGATTTTTACTTGTCACATTTTGTATGGTAAGTGCCTTATACTATGAATCAATGGCGCTGCTGGTTCAAAGAATGCGGGCGCTTGTCTTATAAATGTGACAAATGAATGCTTTTTTCTCGAAACTGCCGGGACCTATTTTGATGGCGTGCGGCATAAGAACATAGTTGAACGTGCTCAACCTATACTCCGTAACCATATCGCTGATGGTTCAAAAAATACGGCACTTGTCATAAAAATGTGACAAATGAATGCTTTTTTCTCGAAATTGGCGGGAGCGATTTTGATATTATACGGCATAAGATGATTTATGATGATGATGATTCTGCGTTACTTTAGTCTAACATCACTCTTCTGTAGGCCTGCTGGAAGAAATTTCTTTTCAGAAATAGGCAGCGCCTGTTGTGTCTTCTATACTGTTATATTTCTCTGTATATAATTATTGTGTACAATAAATAGTTAAATAAATAAATAAATGATTCGCGGATGGAACGTGCTCAACCTATACTCCGTAACTATGTCGCTGCTGGTTTATAGAATACGATTTCGCACATTTGTCATACAAATGTGTGAAAGACATGCATTTTTCTCGAAACTGCTGGGACCGATTTTGATGTCGTGCGGCATTAAAACATATCTGAAGGTGCTCAACTTATACTCCGTAACCATGTCGCTGATGGTTCAAAGAATACAGCACTTGTCACACAAATGTGACAAATGAATGTTTTTTTCGAAATTGCCGGGAGCGATTTTGATATTGTGCGGCATAAGAACGTAGTAGAACGTGCTCAACCTATACTCCGTAACCATATCGCTGCTGGTTCAAAGAATTCAACACTTGTCATACAAATGTGCGAAAGACATGCTTTTTATCGAAACTGCCGGGACCGATTTTGATGTCGTGCGGTATAAGAACATAGTTGAAGGTGCTCAACCTATACTCTGTAACCATGTCGCTGCCGGTTCAAAGAATACGGCACTTGTCATACAAATGTAATAAATAAATGCCTTTTTCTCGTAAATTTGAATACTGTAAAAAATGTGACACCTCCAACTGTCGCGTCCGCTCAGTCTAACAAGAAAGAGGGTAACGTACCAATAATGCCCCTGTATTTACAAATGATGAACACTCAAATTAAAATAGAAGAATTGCTACTGGACCTACATTATAATGCTAAACTTACTTTTTTCGCAGAGCATTAATGTCGTTAGATTGAAGTTACATTGTAATTTTCATGAGAACTTAAATTGATTGGACTCAGCATTTAATAGGTCTTGCGAATGGTGCCTACTAATATGTACTTTATGTTGATATAGGTACTTTATCGGTACTAGGTAGGTCATTGTCAGGGCATGGTTCTCATAGGTACCTACTTATTTAGTTTGGGCGTATGTTTTCATAAGATCTGTGTAAGGGTGCGTAGCTCGTGTAAACTCGTAATGTGTTTAATTGACGATCTTTATTCTGTACTAGTTTTTCCCGCGACTTCGTCCGCGTGTAAATCGTTTTTAGTGCAATTTATTTTTTTCCCGTGCAACCATTTTAAGTAACCTCCCTAATGCATGAAAGCTAGTACTACGAAGAGGTCAAGCCGTATATCTGGTTCTGGGTCTAGATTTATAGTTGGACCCCAAACTACCAAACTGTGAAAACCCCATCAAAATCTATTCGATGCCATTTCCATAAATGTGAATTAAATATTAATAGAATGTAAATTTAAAATTATTATTCTATTATTATTTCTGTATGTCCTAAATGTTTTTTGTAAATATATTCAATGTACAGACACACTACTTTTACTATTTTATTAAGTATCTGTAAGTATAGATACATAAAAATCAGAAAAAAATTGCAATTCTACTTTCTTTTAACACCTAAGTAAGTTCACAAGTGACGTATGCAAGCAAACACTGATAAATTTTCTTTTGACATAAGTTCGTCTCGTAATCTCCCGCCTTCGGGCGTGCGGTAACTGCGTTGAACATTGCGAGAGATGACGATGAGTCAACTCGACCAATATGCCTTGAGAAAACGGTGAGTGAGACGTGGCACAGAATAAAATAATAGAACGTGATAAAGAACGAACGTGCGTCTGTAGACCAGACTCCATTCAGTTCATTACTAAACTTGTCGCCCTACTGGTAACAAGTACGTTAACCTTGTGAATTTGTTTACATTATGCGAACTTCAGCGTAAATGATTTATAACTTTATTTACTGTGTGTGTTATTTTATTGCGAACATGTTTAAAACAATTGTTGTGATTCAACTATTATTTTTTTCTGGTTTAACCAATGGTAAGTAATCTGTTTTCAGTGTTTATCTTTAAAGGTCAGGTTGAGATGAGAAGTCAAGGCGTTTATGATCCACTAACTTTGTGCTTTACTTCTATGCTGTCTCTTATTATTAATTTATTCTATAGAATATAATTTAACTGTACCAAATCTATACAACTTTACATAAATACAGATTACACAGTTCATAAGCGAGTTTTATCTCTAAATACCTACCTATATTACTTTCTGTTACTATAAAAAACCGAAAATAACATTTTTGTGATCTACATACTGACATGACAAGTAATTAAGTATTTTGTTTTACAGGCAAGTCGAATAGTCACAATACTAACACCGATTTTCTACTTCATGAAGCGGGTGGGCCTGCTATTGACACATCAAAAAACTTTAATTTAGCTGAACAAAATTATGATTCCCAATTTCCGAGTTTAGGAAAGCCTGCAGGAAGCCAAACCACGAAAAATAGTGCGAATAATTCGCCAACCACGTCAACCACAGCCAGTTTATCATCAGGAAAAAGAGACTATGTCGCTCCACAACGTCCGACTCAAACCCCAAATTCTGCTACTAAACCTTTAAATACTCCTCAATCAGGAAAACAAGAATATGACTCGCAGTTTCCTTCTTTGGGAGGTTCAACAACAAACTCTCATCCGACTACTAAACCACAATCATCAGGTAAAAGAGACTACGTGGCCCCACAACATTCGACACCAAAACCCACATCAGCTGGAGGAAATGTAAAAGATCTTGTAAATTTCTATGATGGTATGAATAAAAATGGTCCCCAAGGCATTCCTAGTTATAGTTCAATTGCTCAAGGATCAAACAACAATAACAAGCCAGGGGCCACTTCACCCACGAGTACTGTACGTCCTAATGCGTGGTCGAACCAAACACCCAAGCCACTTAGCTCTAGTACAGTTGTGGCTGGGTCGAATAAACCAAGTGTTCCACCTACAGCGACAACTCAAAAACCTACGTCACGTCGACCAGGAAGTCCTGTGTTACCTAGTGAAATCGTAAATAATAATAGAAATACAAACAGGCCATCTAATAGCAGAAACAGTGCCACCGACAGTGAAATAAAAACTGTAAGCGAGGAATTATTAAGAAAGGATGTCAATAACGCAGCTAACTATGTAACAGTCAATTATCAAGGAAAAACTTCGTCCGGCTCTATTGAAGATAAGGCACCACAACCGTAAGTGAAGGAAAAAAAAGAGCATTTTCATAGTTTTTCTCTGTAGTTTTCCCTTAATAAATCTTGAACTTTCTACGATGTCAGAAGATCGATCACTTTGTTTATTTGTTATTTCAGATTATTCACTGTTGCACCTGCTGCTTGGAATATTCCCACCATTGAGAAATTTATTCCTCTATTGGATAACTATGAGCGGGATACGTTAGTGAACGAACACGTTACACCGCAAGTGTGAATCTGCATAAATATTAAAAAATTCTCAAATAACTAATCCTAAATATGAGTTACTCTAATGAAAATCATTATTTTTTAGGAAAGGAATGAAGAGAATGCCTTTATGGATGCAATTATGTCCACAACAGTGATACGTCACTTGATGAACTTTTTGAAAGAAAAAGGTAAGATTGAAGCGTAACTATAGTTATTATTATTTTATGAATTTAAACAATAACTTTATTATGTAATTTAATAATTAGTTACCACCTATTCAACTATAGGTACAAATACGCATATGTAAATATTTAACAATTTCGTTATGTTGATGTTATTTCTATAATTAAATATTATGAATTACAGGATACGTAACTCCAGATCCTAAACAACAAAGAGATTTTATGAAGCAATTATGGTTTAGTTTGTATTCAAGAGGGAAAGGTAAAATTAGTAGCTCCGGTTTTGAACACATTTTCGTGTCTGAACTTAAAAACAGAGAAGTCTCCGGTAAGTGTACTCCTTTCTCTGACTCCTGCTATACTACCTAGGTAGTTTGACATCAAAATTTAAAATGTTCTACACTAAAAATAAATCGCATTATGTAATTGATAGTTATATCCTCTTACCATTCAGGGCAAATTATCTTGTCTGTTCACTGTGTGACCGAATCTGTCTTTTCCGTGTTGGTCGAAAAATGCCGTACCATTACCAGTGACTCTGTTAAAAATCATCTATAATAGATGTATAAGGCTAATGATGATGATAATATGTATAACTTACCTACGTCAATGGATTCAAATGGTGCTTATGGCCATCTGTGGACGTCTTGCCCTGAAAATGATGACCATGACAATATTATTCTGATTAATCAAGGTTTGTGTAAATGTGTTACAGGTTTGCATAATTGGATATATTTTGCGAGAGAAGAGGCTGCTAATAGAGTGAATTATTTAGGCTATTTGAAGTATTTGCAATTGAATGACGTAAGTTCATGTTACTTAGTACATATTTTTATTTTTCACGTATAAGGTAAATTATTTTGGCTTTGTTACTGTAAGGACTAAGATGATTTGCTTCTCCTTATCATCGGACCGGAACACAACAATGCAAGCATTAGGTATGGCTTGGCGGAAGAAATAATAAATAAATGTAGCATCTAGCTCCAAAGTAAGCAAAGTTTAAGTTATGGGTGCCGGAAAACTAATAAACTACATACTTATTCTACATAAGTACCCTAACAAATATTAAATTTCATCATTCCAATTTCTGCCCGACCGGGAATCGAACCCGGGTCCTCTACGTGGCGGAGTGGCGTGTTAACCAACTGAACCACTCAGGTGGTCAAAAATGGGAGTGTTGCCCATCCAGGCGGACCCTCAGACTTGACAGAGTTTAACCACCATTTAATTAGGACCTACCTAATTAAATTAAATTAATTATCAATTAATTAAATTAATGACTTAGTTTAAATTGATGTACCTACCCCTACCATTTTGTTGCAGAAAGGTGTGGTGATGAAGTTACACTTTAATCAACTCGGCGTCGACAAACCGGTGGATTCGATGTTTATCGGGACTTCCCCCGAATTAGAGATGGCGCTGTACACCCTGTGTTTCGTAACACGGGCGGATAATGATTGTAATCTCAAACTGGCAACCAAAGACGTAAAGATTATCTCACACACATTCCGCTACAGAAGTAAAAATTTGATTGGTAGTGCTTACCCTCAAATATAAAATCCATTATAGTGCTAACTAACTAGCGAAACACCCTGAAATTTGGTAAAAAGCTGCATAATGGTGATAAAGGCATGAAAGTTTGTACGTTTGATCTTTAAGACATACTTATGAATCAATTTGAGCTGTAGCAATATTTTTTTAATAAAACAAGGGTGTTTATTACCTTCAAAATTAGCGTTTGTATGGCGAAAATGACAGAAACTGGAATTTCCATACAAGAAAAATTTCCAAATTTTTTATTTTTTATGTCATACGGCAGGCAAACAGGCAAGCGGGCCACCTGAATTTCCTGAAAATGGCCAATCCGATTACTACGAAACTTTGTAGATATAATCGGCCAACATCAAGCTAACTTTTGCAAGCATTTTGATAACTAGGTACTAAAATTAGGTATATCTGGGAGAAAAAACTGACGACAAAGTACATTTAATAATAAACCGTCTTCAAAAATGTAGGAGGTTCTCAAATCGTCGGAATCATTTATTTGTTTTATATAAATGTAATAAAACTGTTCATGAAGTACTTTTTTTATTGCCTAAGGAGGCACAAGTACTGTCAGTCCACCTGATGGAAAACGATCACCGTCGTCCAGGACATCTGCAATCTAAGGGGATCGGATGCGGTGCCAGCCTTTTAGGTTCCTGTAGACATGCCTTTTGAAAAACCTTTGATAGAAAGGCTCGCAATGCTCATACTTTAGTTGGATGCCAGGCATTTTGATAGCGTGGATGAAATCTATCCCGTCGTCGGCGGGTGCGGTGGCGGAAGATTCCCTGTTGTACAGACGGTAGAGAACATACAGAGAGCAAACTTCTCTCCGGAGCCTTAAGGGATCTAAGCCATCTGTGAGAAGGGGATAATCGACAATACGAATAGATGGAATCAAGTGGATGCAGTTGGTATTGGGGTGCACTAGCCCATAGGCCATATTTTGTTTGCGTTTTGACGACGGCTTCAGTGTTGGCGTACATGTCCTGGATAAACCTAATATACGCCTCGGGCACAGACTCAGAGCCCACCAGAGGTACACTGTTGACAGCCCTCTGTAGGTCAAGAAATGTCAAATGCAGAGGTTGATTCCTACTGCAGTGGGACTTAAGGAGGACCCTGAGGGCAAACATGGGATCCATCGTGCTACAGCCGTATTGGCAATCTGATACTAAGTATAATTCGTTTGAATAGCTTCATTGTGTGGCTCATAAGTTTGATACCTCGATAGTTGCCGCCCTCATGCACACTGCCCTTCCCTTTATAGATTAGCATAATA
Source organism: Blastobasis adustella (assembly GCA_907269095.1). Lineage (NCBI taxonomy): Eukaryota > Metazoa > Arthropoda > Insecta > Lepidoptera > Blastobasidae > Blastobasis > Blastobasis adustella. The sequence goes on along the minus strand of OU026123.1, from coordinate 8,033,395 downwards.
ATATTTATGAGCCACGCGTCGGGTATAAGCCCCGTAATACAATCCTGTTTGACAGTTCAGAGAGCGTGAGTACAGCCCGGGTCCCCAAAGTTTTCAAGCTTTCTATCGGTATTCAGTCATGTCTAATAGCTTTGCCGTTCTGTATACGGGCTCTGGCCCGTATATATCACCACCTCATCCGGGGTGGTCGGGCTTATAAAACCAAGGCTTGTAGAAATCTGTGGTGGTGACACGAATTTGTTGGCATTATTAGACAGGTCCTTAAAGAAAATGACAGCACCAACGGTCTTTATTAGAGTTGTCACTTGTGAGCAAATATTCAGTCGGGCCTTTTATCGCAATAAATGTCGTCAATAAAGTGCTGTCTATGTCTATGTCTATATCTAGACCGGCTTGGCTCCACGACTTTGCTAGCTTGTGGATGAGCCCCTGCTCCTCCACAATTTCCAACGCATCGTTATATATATATATATATATGACGGATCCGGTCAATAGCATGGAATCATGTGGTCAATAGTACGGACTCATGACGCAGAAAACGGAAGTGGGAGTGCGCCACCTGGTGGGGCGTGCTGACAGAGTCTCGACGGCACGACTCGGGCGGAGTGGCGGGCAGTCTTGGCCCAACCGCCGAGGAGTGAACACGTCTTGAAACTGTCTCCACATTTCGTTTATAGAAAGTGTTGTTTACGTTTGAAACTAAAGTGATTTTAAAATAACCTTTGAAATAATAGTGTAAATTTCCTCAACTGCCTACATTGTAATACCTCTCTGATTTCAAGCAAAATTATAAGTGATGTGCAAAAATGAAGTGGAATAAATACAGTGGAGTAAATGTGAACCCTTTCTTTAATTTATCTGTACGAATACGATCTAATGCTGATATCACCACCCTGATGACAATGATCCTGATACACCACTTTCCTTGACGCAACGACATATATATATATATATATATATATATATATATATATTTTATTCATTTATTTCAGGCAACTGAGGCCCATATTTATAAATACACAAACAACATAAATACAAAATACAGACAAAGATAAAACCTATACCTACATACGTACAAATTATTATAAATTGTAAACTAATATATACAAATATAATTTATTAATATCTTAAAAAATAACTGACACTTAATGTCGTTTGGCGGCACTGGAAATTCGCCTACGGAATCGCCGATACACCACACCCTTCGGCCAATAATCTTCCCTCACGAAGAAATACAAATCTGCGGTGGGAACCAACGCCACGAACGAGTTGAACGTACGTTCATGCTTGATTCCAAGAGCTGGACCCTCACGAGGTACTTCTTGGTTATGCGGATGTGCTCTTCTACGTCCTTTGCCGTCACCGTGTGATGAAGACGAGACAGGTAGAGCGCCGTCGTCGGTGTCGCAGGGCGCAGCAGGAACTTAGGACCAGTTACTGAAGTGCCGCGAAAATTCTGAGCAGCACGACGTCTACTCTTTGTATGTAGGTACCTATACAAATCGAAATAAATAACAACCTGTACTTAATAATAATTAAAAACCTGGGTTATGGCGTACTGCTATTGTGGCGACGCGTTTTTTGAATGTTATACGGCAGACAAACAGGCCAGCAGCCTGGTTTGCTTTAATTGCATTTGCAACGCGCTTTTGCATCGATGCTGTCGCGTGACTGTACCTACGTATTGATGAAAACGCGCGCCTGTGATGATGCAGATGAACTACTACGCGTGACTGTTACGGGTGACGTCACCTGATCCTCACCGGTCCATGTCCAGAATTAAGACCAAAACCAGGCCCAGGTCCAAGGTATAGTCATTGCTCAGGGGCCCATGTCCAAATTCTTGTCCAGTTGCCGGTCAAAGTCCAGGGCCAGGTCCAAGATTTTATCCAGATCCAGGTATAAGTTCTGGTTGAAATCCAGGCCCAAGTCTACGTGCGGTTCCTGGTTGTGGTCCAGCTCCAGGAACAGGTTCATGTCTTGGTCCATGTCCAGGACCTGTTAGTTTCGACTGAGTCCATCTTATACTGACAAGTTCTGCAGCGCGTCTGAATTTCGTTTTTGGTAAATACGGTCCACCTAATGGAATACGGCTTCCGTCATTCAGGACGTCTGCAACCTTCAGGGGAGCGGATGCTGTGTCAGCAAACAAATGAACGTACTACTGAAATGAGTCAACTTTTATGTGTAATGTCCCCTCGCGAAAATTTATAAATGAGTTGGCCATGTGGTGTCCAGTAGAGTAGAACAGCACCAACGTACAAAGTGACTCATGTTTCCAAGGCAAATGTTCAGTTCAGTAAACCATTTCCATATTTACAACTATGCGCTGCGATCTCCAACCAGCCTGCCAAGCGTGGAGATTACGACAATAACGCTCCCCTCAAATGGGGGAGGCCCTAATTCCTGCAATGGACTATTATGGGCTGTGATAATGATAAATAAATTGAAATAAGCGTCGCATACGACGAAAACGAATTAAATCGAATTGTTGAAATATTGTTTACACAACACTGATTTTCAAGAAACGTTAAGTAGGGTCTTTTTGGCCGAGAACGAGCCGAGACCGAACTCTTGGTCGGACCTTCCTTCTAATATTTCTCTACTCTGTGGTTGGACCTTTGTGGTGGTTACTTTGTTTATAAGTCCGGGTACGCTGTCAAGCAAATGTCAATTTTGACAGACTTAGAGTTTCATTGATTTATAGTTAGTGGTTTATTTCGTAAACCGCGCTCGATCGCGCGCATGTGTGTAGTGCGTGATTGTTTTGTTTTAATTATGCAATGATTTTCATCTGTTTTAGTATAACTTAAAATTGTAGTTATTCTAATGTTCATTACATTTTTTAGTAATTTTTAAAATTTATTATTGAACATACTTTATTACCGATAATTAATTTTCTTATTGGTTTAATCGACCGTATGTGTGTAGTGCGTTTTGAAAACTCGTGATGTTGACAAAATTACAAAAGTAATTGAAAGTATTACTTAGAAATATAGTCATGAGTTTATATACCAATTTTATAGGAAGCCTTAGAAATTTAAATCGTAGTTTATCCTCTCATAAACACAAGAAACATTTATCATTCAAAAGACTTCTATCAACGCGGGAGTTATTGAATGAAGCCTATTGTCGGACGAGGTTAAAATGTCGTTGTAAGTATACATATTATTCTTAGTGTAATACAATATTACAGCTATAAAAAAATCAAAGTAAGTACCTAACATATTAGCTGTGACATGGCAGTAGTAAATTAGATTATGTAATTTATATTTATTTCATTTTTAAGCAGTACATTTACCCATTTTCCACTTTGATTTTCAGCGAAAAAGTTACCTCAAGATGTAAACCCAAAAGGTGTGTTTGCTTGCAATGAGCTAGACATGACCGAAGTTAAAGTCTATGGGTTTGATTATGACTACACACTGGCACACTACAAACCTACTATGGAACATCTATTGTACAATCTTGGTAGAGATGTTCTCTTAGAGAAATATAAGGTAAATATGTAGGGTAATTAAACAACTTTTCAACTGAAATATTGTTTAAAAAAATATTATTATGGTCACTCATATAATGTAATTCTAAGATTCTATAATCAATCTTTTGCTTACAGTACCCCCCAGAAATTTTAAAATTGGAATATAAGCCTGATTTCGCAGTCAGAGGCTTGCATTATGACATAGAAAAGGGTTTGCTGCTTAAATTGGACTCATTTCTACAAATTCAATTTGGAGCCGTTTACCGAGGGCTGACACCCGTCTCAACAGACGAAGTTCTTAAATTGTATAGAAATAGGATTATACCCATAGCTTATGTTGAAGGAGATATGAGGGCACATAAGGTAATATAAAACATTTTTAGTCAGGAAGCATACAAATTGCTGTAACTAGTATTTAAGTTTAAAACTAACATCCATTCATTTTAACAAATTAACTATCGTATTAAAAAAATATAAAGAGGTAATGATTCTATGTTTTTTAAAGAGACAATCACTTGCAAGCTAGCGTAAGCGGTATAAACCACTTTTGTCCACTGTGTTGTTATAACGCCCGAGTAGTGTTGTCAATGACACTTGTAAGCAATCATTCATTTATGTGGACATGATGTAGACACTCCCCCTGTCTACTAGTACATTAACAAGTGTGACATGATACAATGTATGTTTATGAATAATATTCCTGTGAACTGTAAGCAATATGCTTTATTTCTGTGCCACGAGAATGATTGAATGATATGATATTCAAACTAGGTATTGTATTAATGTCTGTGGAATATAAACTATTATTTTTACTTTTATTTTAGGCAAATCGGGCAAAAATGGTCCATTTGGCGGATTTGTTTTCAGTACCTGAAATGGGTTTATTATGCAATATAGCTGAGTACTTCATAAAGAACCACATAGACTACAATCCTGAAATTTTATTTTTGGATGTTAAGGTATACTGTTTAAAACTTTGTCAAACAATATTTTAGTTTACTTTATATTGAAACAAATTTAAAAAAATAAGTAATTTTCAGAATTCTGTTCAAAGTAGTCATCCAATAATGCACAAAATAGTGGCCCAGGATGTTGATGATTATATTAGGCCAAACCCCGGTCTTAGAAAATACTTCCACAAGCTACAGGATGCAGATAAGAAGCTGTTTCTTGTCACGAATAGTCCATACCATTTTGTGTAAGTATATTATTATTTTTATAATTGATACTTTGAAGTATATTAATTAAATTCATTTAAAGTTACACATTTTAACACTAACATGGACTTGTTGACTAACTATCGATCGAACCTTGAGAATAAATTGGTTTAGCATACATGTGACCTTGTGACATTCGAAAATGGCAACCTTGCCCAAAACAATATTTCGCCTCATTTACAATGTAGGTATTATAGATGAGACAGATGCAAGCAGCGACTGTACGTTCTTGGGTAGGATCATGGTCTCGACCATGGGTGTAGGTCTCCTATCAGGCGCTGACGCGAACCGAAATTCGGATATATTTTGTGTTGGCACGGCTTATGAATCAAACCGTCCTTTTATATGAAGCAGCTCAAACAGCTTCAATTGCGCGACTTGCAACTCATAAAATTTCGCTCGTGTATCGTTGGTATAAGCTAAGCAAATAAAGTAAGCAAAGAAATAGAGGCATATTATGTAGAAAACAAAATAGTATACCCATGCCCAATATAGAAAACATATTTTTTATATCTTGATACGTGAGATAGTGATGTTTAAAGATCAAGGTCCTTCCTTCATTGCATTGTAAGAGATTTATTATTTCAAATGACAAAACAATTGAGTGTGACAACGAAATTAATCATTGTAAGGGGGCGTCTCTTGACTTTTCTCCTGTATAGCTTCTCTGGGCACAATGTTAGTTCCTTTTTCCGCCAAAATCACTATAGTTCTGTCGTTCCAGTAACGCTGGCATGGAGATGCTGGTCGGACACGATTGGCGCGAATACTTCGACGTGGTCATCGTGAACGCGAATAAACCCAAGTTCTTCACGGAGGTCAACCGACCGATTCGCGTGTTCGACAAGAACGCGAACACACACATCTGGGAGAAAGTCACCTCGTTGGAGAAAGGAATAATTTATTATGAGGTAGGTATTGTCAGCTAACCTAAACTGAATGGTTGAATGTGGAAAAGCGAAAGAGTGGTGAACAACCACAACCGGGAAATTCTCGATATTTGTCAGAACTTTAGGAAGTGTGACAATGTGGCCTCTGCCAGCCCTCACGGGAAAAAGGGTATTGTATATGTATTCAACTGAATGTACAGTATTTGCTTGTTAGGATAACAAACAGACATGGTTTTATTGCATGTCTTATTGGATTGTCATGGGTATATCATGTTACTTTGGACTTAAGGGGACGCTAGCCGCTGAAAACAGTCCCGCACTAAGCACGCGGATCCGGAAGGGTGCGCTAATCACAGAAATGTCACTTTAAACTAATGCGGTTATTATCACACATTTTAAAGGTATATTCCGGGTTTCCTACCGCCGTTCGGTCGTCCCGTGACCATTATGCATGCAACTGTGTCGAAATATCGGGCTACTCGTAAAATTCGGGGATCGGCACTCTTCATATCTCCATCGTTTGGGCTCTCCATTCGTTATTACTGATGACTAAAACATAAATTCATCAGTATAACTGTTATAATAAATATGAATCCAGCACAGTGCTTAATTTGCTTAAAAAAGTAAACGTCGCGCGACACAAAAATAAAGCGTTACAAAACGTTGAACTAATAACCAAGCTCGTGATCCGTAGCACGTATCCCACGTGGAGGAGAGCCATTCGGCCGGCGGAATGCTAAACTGTGCCAGTTTCTATTAATGTGTAGTTCTATCTATTCTTGTGTGTTTACAACGTGATCAACTACATACTTAATATGACAAAATATACTGCAAATGTGACAACGTTATTCTCAGTCAATGAATCCACTTATGCTTTTCAATTATTATAAGGCCCATATGTGTAAAACAATCCCAATTCGGATATTCTGTACTCGTAGAAATGACTATTCGACAGATTTTGATCGCTTTTGAGTGATATTCTACGTTTTTGAGTCATTCTTAGGCACTGTGTAGCCACACTAAGGGCGTACGCTGCGTTTGGTGTGACGTGCTTGCATACGTTCCGGGCGTTGCATTGCTAGCCCCTATATAGGCATTCTGTCGTGTTTTTTATATCGAACCGAAGCAGTAACAAAACATGTACTTAAACGAAATACCAGCCTTTATATCTGTAATACTTTCCGTTAAATACCTATTCTAATCGTTTCCAGGGCACAGTGAAGCAGCTGCAGGACCTGACAGGGTGGCGGGGGCACCAGGTGCTGTATTTCGGGGACCACCCCTACTCCGATCTTGCTGACGTCACCCTGGAACACGGCTGGCGAACGGGGGCGATCATCAACGAGCTCACGGTGAGAGTATTACTGAACACCTGTTTTGTGGGCTCTTAAATATATGTCCAACACTAAAGTTCCGAGCTAAACGATGTTTTAAAGTGTTTTAGAGCTTTTAAATATATTTCCGACGGCTTACTGTGTTTTAATAGGTTTAGTTCGTTTCTTGTAAACAAGCCGTAGTAGCGACCGCCAAATATAAGGTCTTACAATAATATTTTATGTGGTAGGTCTGTACGTCATGACAATGCTATATCTCTTAGAAAAAAAACGGTAATTAACTTAGTTTTGTAATAAAAAAATCAAAAGTTTATGTAAAAAATAACATCTTGCTTTCACCCATGATGACCCATCCATTCTAAATTAAAAACATTACTTTTAACTTATCAGCAGTACAAAGTGCAATACTGCAAAGTTCATCAGCTGATCACTCCCAACCCAAGTGACCATGACCTCTTAGCCTGCCGGAAGGTCATTGACACTGCCGCATTATTAGACTATTATGAATATGTAAGTCAGTTTCGTGCTCCTCTTGAAATATTTTATTTATTTACTTTATTCGGGTCAAAAAACTATTGTACAAGTAATCTCAAGAAATTTTAGTGAAGTCTGTACAATCCACAACATTGACCACATATTTAAATACAACTAGTAATCGCGCAACAGTCGATAATATGAATATAATCTATTTCTAAACATTTTGAAAAGCATCAGTGTTCACTATGCTAACTCAATATGATAACATTTTAAATTGTTGACAGTTGAAAGACAATTTGACAAGCTTTAATTACCTGATTTACATCATTATCAAGAACACCTGAGCCATGCTTTTTAATAACTTGAATTTTGTAACTGTTTTGAGAATATCTAAATGTGTCTATTTCTGTAAAGTATAAATTATAAGAATGAACCATTTGATATAAAGGCGCACGCCGGAATTTTACAATATTATTGTAAGAGCGTCGGTGGCCGAGCGGTGACAGTATCCGACTCGTAAGCCAGAGGTCCCGGGTTCGAATCCCGCTCCGGCCATGTACCAATGACTGTTTTCTGAGTTATGTACATTAGTTGAATACTAACCGATGCTCTTACGGTGAGGGAAAACATCGTGATGAAACCTACACATTCAGGCGACTGGATGTGTAACCATGATCCAATCTGGTCAGGATCCCCTGGTAGCAGGGTCATGGAGGTCAGATGGCAGTCGCTCCACTGTAATTACCTGACCTGCCAAATCCTGGATCATGGTCAAGGCGGACCCCGGGCCCTCGTTCTCGAGAGCACAACCGGGACATTAACGCCAAGATGATTATTTTTTATTGTAAGACTGGGGAGCGTCGGTGGCCGAGTGGTTAAGGTATCCGACTCGTAAGCGAGAGTTACCGGGTTCGATACCCATTGCGGCCATATACCAATGACTTTTTTCCAAGTTATGTACATTAGTTGAATGCTAACCAATGCTCTTACGGTAAGGGAAACCATCGTGATGAAACCTGCACATTCAGGCGATTGAATGTGTAACCATTATCTAATCTGGTCAGGTTCCCCTGATAGCAGGATCGCAGAGGTAAGATGGCAGTCGCTACACTATAATGATCGGATCTGCCAAATCCTGGATCATGGTCAAGGCGGGCCCCGGACCCTCACGCGCGAAATCACAACCGGGTCATTGAGGCAAAGATTAGTATTTATTAATAAAAGATTATTTAATCAAATGGTTTTTTAAGTGAAATAAAAGGGGTTTTATGTGAAATATATGTAATGTGATTACAGACCTACCACATTGTGACCACTTATTTTTTTAAACCACTAAGGTGGTAAACAAGCTTGCGGCCTGCTCGATGGGCTACCACAGCCTCGTTAGTTACTTAAATCAGAGAAAGGGCATGAAGTTAATAGGCAAAAGGATATTAGTAGAATTAACAACCATAACGATTTTAATTGCACATGTTCCACATAACGCTAATCTATAGCACTTTAGTTACACATTTGCAATGCATTATTTTTTAAAATAATTAAAATGTTTGATAATTTACAAGCAGATTTGATAACATGAAGGAGTTATTTGTATTTACTTTTTTACGAATCTTTTCATTATCTCCATCTCTCTATCGAGAGCCTAAATAAATTAAACTAGATTATTGCTGTTACTTCACATAATATTAGATTTTCATGTATTGTATAAACTGTTGGTGAACCTAATAAATAAATACCAGGAACTAACACTTCTGATTGCGATGTAATTTGAGGTACATCAGTCATACACCGTAAACACCACGTAAAGGCTGAACAACAAGATAGCGGAACGCACTAATCAGGTTAGGGATTTAGGAATCATTCTCGGCTCGAAACTAACCTTTAACGCCCACTACGAGTCTATTTTTTGCAAAAGCAATCAGAATGTTGGGTTTCATTTTCAGAACAGTTAAGCCCCTTAACTCAGCGGCAGCTTTTAAAACCTGATACGCCTATTTCAGGAGCGTCCTTGAGTACGCTTCACCTGTCTGGTCCCCCGTCTACGACGTCAGCCGTAATAGATTGGAGTCTATACAAAAGTCTTTTATCAACAGACTAAATTTCTTGTCTTGCATATCTCCCGGAGATTATTCTGTATAAATAGTCAGGAGTTAGGTCATGCCTGGACTCCTGGAGCCTCCAGGAGTTAGCCCCATATACGAATATACCTATATAACATTGTGTCCAAAGACCTAACACAGCGCCCCTTCACATCCACAGCACGAGATCAACACGCTGAATACGACATCCTTCAAGGAGAACGCCAACTGGCTGCAGATGCTGACGCAGCTGATCGAAGACCACCAGGACTACAAAGAACCAGAGGCCCTGGCTGTACTGGGACAGTGGATGTCCGAAAGGGACTACCTCAGGTATGTAGAGTACAGAGCAGTATCCAAGGCTACATGAGCCTTTCCAATTTTTATATTCCTATCCCTTGTCGTTCGGAGCCTAAACTACATTTTAAAACATACGTAAAATTTTCTTATTTTACGTAGCTCCTCCATATTGAGAAGGCGCAAGTCCGACAGTATTACAGTTTATTGTAGTAGCATGAACACTCAAATTTCATCCATCGACAGGGAGTAACGACATTGTACTGTCTGTCTGTAAGCCTTCATCTTTACTGAACGGTTTCTGATATAGAGGAAATATAAATAGTTATACGCATTGGTATTTGATACGGGTCTTCCAAGTTTTTGGAATCCAATTCACTCCTACCAAATTTCGTCAAAATCGGTTACTGAAAGTTGTCGAAGTGTTTGTTTTAACTGCTGTAAATGAAGCTCAATGTTTTCAAAAAGCAAAGGGCCCATGAACTTAACAGACATCCATGGATGTCTCTTGACATTCATTAACGCCATTGTTAATAACACATCTTTCGGAATAAAACAACGGGCCCTTTTTGTACTATTGTACAAATATATGCAAAAATGCGACTTGTGTTGTAGAGTTGCAAATCTTTGTGTTGTTGTGTGTACTTCTGTGTGCTGTTACAGAGAGCGTTAATCCAAAATTGTTTCTTTTCATTAACCCAATTGGCTGCTGTAAGTAACGCTTGTGTTTGCTTTTCACGCTGACGCATTGTAGGAGATCTTTATTCATTTCCAGAAACGATACGAAGGCTGTGTTCAACCCCCAGTTTGGTAGCGTGTTTCGTACATATCACAACCCCACTTACTTCTCGCGGAGATTGTTCCGTTTTGCCGACATCTACACCTCGAATATAGCGAATCTACTCAAATACTCCCTCTCCCATACATTTTACCCACGGCGAGGTGTGATGCCACACGAATATGGATCCTATTTCGTCTGAATAAAGCAACTTAATTGAAAGACCGGGGTCGAGGTTTTGGAGCAATTTTCTACAGTATTGCTAGTGTTTTCACAGTGTTTAAAATCAATTTCTCGTATTAGTAATGAAATGAAATCTTGCCACAATCTATTAATTATAAATATATATAAGATATTTCTAATGAGTGATACAATTTAGTGCAATTTTTTAAAGGTTTTGATATGTGGCTTGAGGCAAGCTAAAATAATTAGGTAATGCTTTTGGAGCTTGCAGATTGTGGTTTCAAAACCTAAAGAACAGTCATGTTAGTGAATCTAAGTTATTTTTCTGAAATAACTGAATGTATTTTACCAGCAAGTATCTAGTCAGAAGTATTTAGCACTATATAATATTATACTTTAAAGATATATGTTGTTTTTAGTAATGTTGAAACTCTTAAAACTAAAGTAGTATTACCTCAACAATGGAAACTCAGAAAATAAGCTGTATCTAACTAATACATATATATCTATACCTACGTGTAAGTTGAAATTGAAGAATTAATACCAAGATGGGCTGCAGATTTTTGTTAGAAATATTTAGCACTATTTATTATTATACTTTAAATATCTACTTATGTTGTTTTTAGTAATGTCTAAAGTCTTAAAACTAATGTCGTATTACCTCTATAATGGAAACTCAGAAAACAAGCTGTATTTAATACATAGATATCTATACCTACGTGTAAATTGGAATTAAAGAGGATTAGGGTTTTTGGCTGCAGATTTGTGTATTCAAAATCAAATATAAAACTTTTATCGATGGACTAACACTTCTTACAGTTTGTTCGCCACGTATTCGGGATAGTCCACGATGGACCTAAACTTGAATATAAATCTAATTACTCAACACATAATTTTAGTATAAATGTTAATAGATAGAGGAATGACCAGAATTTCATTTTTTGAAAATGTTTGGTTTGTGTTTTCTATCCTTTTGAGCGTTCATTTCAGAAGATGGAATAAAGGAATGATGCGGATTTAATTTTTTAGTGTTTCATTATTCAAAAAAAGAAATAGCATCATTACTCTATCTATGAACATATAAATTAGAAATTATAAGTGAGTAGGTATAGGTTGTTATTTAATTTTGAAAACCTAAATCTACAGCAATGACCTGTTGGTATCATTATATTTAAGTATTATTTTTGTAAGTCCTTATTGTAATACGTATCTATAAGTTCCTTTAAGTTTCTATTTACCCTCAAAAGCTTTTATCAAATATATGTAAGTTGTTCCTTTTACATTGTTTGTACATACTCATTAATTAGATTTTTGTTGTGTAATAATATACATGATCTAAGAAGGATTAAATCAAGTCATAATCCATATTACTATTTGCTTTAATCGAGGCATATATTTCTGCATAAGTAAACTTTAGCTATCGCAATATCATTGGCCCAAAGAGAAGACTTAGACAGTCATATTAACTTTTGATATTCAAAAGTTTTACTACGTTTAAGCGAAATGTATAGACTTTGTAAGTTATTTTTACCTAAACTTATTGTAATATACAGTAGATACAGTTTATAGTGTCTATCGATTAGCACCACTGACCTGTAGATAACCTTGTTCGTGCCATCGCGTCCGACAATAAATCGATTTAAATAGGTATTATTCATTTTTGTTCTTTGTTTTGTGTCACTATTTCTAGTGAATTTATTAAACGGATATTATGCATATAAATCTTTTATTAATACTATACCTAATTTTGAGTCTGAATTACTTTTTATGGCCGATTTACGATCGTTTTGAGAACATGAGGACATAAAGCTGCTGTTTCACCGAAGAGGCGAGGAGCGACGGGAAATTCCATCGGTGTGCGAGGAGAGAATTAAATTGTGTCATAAAAAATGGGGTTAGAACACGTTTGGGGTACCTACTCTTCTTTTTTTTTAATATTGTTTCTTTTGTCCAATACTGACACTTCGCATATGGACAAAGGAGAGGACAAACTTCCAAACAAACACATTTGGTATCCCAGACTTAATGCAAAAATTTTCTAACCCCTTTCCTTTCTCGTTTCCAATGGAAAAGCAGCTAAACGCAAATGTGTAGTTTCCGTTGTTATATTCGATTGTTACGTATTCTCTTACATACTTACAAAAGGAGAGTTACTTATAACGCTTAGAGAAACAGCTCCAGTCGAGACATTTCAAAAATAGGTAACGATCAACACGCACTTCGTGCTTTGGAGGCATTACGGAGGACTCTGTCTTCGGCCCCATTGCTATCCATTGATAGCTACCGAGTAGTAGTCGAATGATGTGAATAAGTATACCACATAATTAGCTAGAACATAAAGTTACTGTACATAGCGATATTAGGAACATAGATAATAAAACATAAAACTTAAATAATGTAGGAAAAATAATTTACTCTTCATTTCTATTTTAAATTAACATTTGTACGAAAGAGAGCGACGTTACTGGCTTTATATAAAAACAAAAAAATCACATAAATAGCTTACAGTCATGCTAAAGTATAGTAATCTCATCTATTAACATGAAGGGTGCACGGTTTGTGTACCCACAAATTAACTAGAATTCCTGCTTAGAAGACAGGGTAAGCGGTGTCGATCACTGGTAAGTTCTCGGCTCGGATGGTCTTTGTGTTGATGCTGAAGTTGATGTTGTTATAACGGAGCTTGCAAGGCCGGTCGGGGCGGGCCATCCAGCAGAGGGTGTACAAGGCGGTCTCCAACTCGGGGGAGGTACCAACAAACATATTGACTTCGGGAGCGTCTTTCGTGTCGCTCAGCACCGAATGCTGCTTCAGGATCAGGCCTTTCTGTTGACGAATTTTTCGTGGTGAATAAATGGAATCTACTATGAAGGACAGGATTGAAAATTGCGGGTCCTACTTGCCTCTCTTAGATACAGTGTTATATTAGCGAGAATGAAACAGCCTTGCCGCCTTTTTACGTAACTTCCTCTGAATACCTGACTTGTAAAATAGTATGTGCGGAAAGAAGAGCGGCGGTGGCAGCGTGGCGTTTATAGGAACTAACGTTTTAATTTTATTTGACAGTGTTATCACTACAACACTAAATATACATATTTCTTTATATAGTATAAAACAAAGTCTGTCCGCCGTCTGTCCCTACTATGTATATATGTATGTACGTATGTATGTATGTACGCTTAGATATTTTAAACTATTTTAATGCGGTTTTCAACGATGGATAAGAGTTATTCAAGCGGAATGTTTATAGGGTAGAACAACACGCGAACAAAGTCGCGGCGGGCCAGCTAGTTAGGTATAAAACAAAGTTCCATGTCGTGTTTGTCGCGCATCCGAATTAATCAAAAAATCCGGTAAGAATTCAACTAATGTACATAACTCAGAAAAGTGTAATTTGTACATGGCCGCAGCGGGATTCGAACCCGGTACCGACCCGGCTACCGACGCTCCGATATACTATACTAGTATGTACGTGGTTTAACTTACCCCAGACAAGTCGAGTTTGTCGATGTAACCGAGGTAATTGGCCTTGCGGTCTTGCTCGCGTTTGGCGAAGAATAGCCAACTGTGGAGACCTGGGAAGCGCAGACAAATATAAATTAATTTGATGTAGCGAGTTTATTTTAATAAGGACGTCGTAGGGGCTTATGCATTGACTATTTTTACCCGACTGCGACAGAAGGAAGGTTATAGTTCACTTTAATTGAACGCTTAAAAACACAAAAGTAGAGCACGACACCGTCAAGTAAGTATTATCCACAGAAATAAAAAATTATTAACTTGTAATGTAGGTATTATCCACAAAATCTAAAGAATATCTATATTTATTGAAATAGGTCTATTTATATAGGTGATTTAGATTTCTGTGATTAATACCCACATAAAAAAGTTCTACTTGTCTTTTTCTACTGAAACGTACTTTATGTAGAGACCTTTTTCGTTTAACTACTTTTCAGTAACACATTTCAATTTATGTTTTCTTTAGGCGTAGGTTCCTGATTTCTAAAAGCCTGTGCAAGCCAAGAATCTTTGTTGCGATGGGCTTTCAATATCTACAAAGGGATATTTGGCCTACGTTGCAGGAATAAATGGGTATTATATTTCAATTATCACTTACATTTCTGCTCTTATTTCATTACGGAAACATACACTTTGTGTGTCCGAATCAAAGTTAACAGGTGAAGTAAACAGACTTGAAATGAAGTCATGCGCCGAACAATAGGTGGGTGATGTCATGATAATTGTGTATTTACGTTCATACAACGTACCATTTTTAATCTTGTTGATACCTAATACTAGGTTACATTATTATTAGAGGACTTTTTATTGGAATGTTAATAGTTAAGGACATAGATATGAATATAAAAAACTACATTACAACCTATAATTAAAACTTTCTTTAGTAGGTACTTAATGTAACATTACAACACGACAGGAGGACGTTTGTTGGGATGAAGGGCCAACAAGCGATATATTGACCTGAGTCGAGCCCGAGACTTGCGACCCCAGGATTTTAACGGGCGAATTCCCAATCATTCGCACCGCTGTAACTCCTGTCAAGCCAGGATCTTCAGGAGCTCCTAGAGCCGCTGAGGTTTGACAATCAGACTGCCCAAGGACAAGCTATTAACGTCTTGGGACCCGAAACAAATACTCGACCCGACGCTCAAGACCGATTTAAATGGAGGAAAGAGAGTAGGAAAGCGTCCTAGCATATACCGGGATTGACAGGACTAGGACGATGTTGCTCACTATATTTTAGAGATTCTTATCAAACCCTTTAGATTACCTAATAGAATATCAATCTAGGCGTAACCACTAAAAATATCGAACTCACCAAGCACTGTATCGGACTTGAGCTCTGCCATGAAGACGTTCTCGAAGGCACAGCTGCACTTGCAGAGGCCGGTCCAGTGGCGCGCGTACTTCGTGAACCAAATCTTCTTCAGCAACTCTACTTGCTCTGGGTACTCGTTTAGTTGATTCAGACCTGGAAACAAGTAGGGAAGATCTCTTCATAAGCCTGGGTAATATGACCGTGCCATGCCTTCTCATGTACCAGGTAGGCACTTAGGCTTAGCTCACGCTAACTTGTAAGAGTTTTTGCGGAATGGCGAGCATCACGGACATAACGTTCGACACTCGCATAGCCTATGCCCCATAAGCCTCTAAGACTATCCGTGTAATGGGCCCTGATGTATATAACATACAAGTCCTGTGTTATTAAAAATCGGTAGCATTGATGGTTTACCCAGCACACATTTTATGTTACCTATATTTTGATTATACTACGTAAAGATTTACTAATAAAGTATTGTACCTAATGTTTTGGAAAAAAAACAGTCGACAGTTTTTATTGTAAATAGCCAGGCATTTGACCGTCATCTCACTTGGTTTAAGCACTCTAGCTTTTAAGTTACCTACATCAAAATCTGTTCACTAAAAAGGAGAGGAAACTTCTCTGTTATAGTCACCATCATTATTATAAGGCAAGCGTTATGTAGTATCTACTTTGTTTCATACTGATGCAGTTACAAACTTACAACGTCATACTCTGCCTTGTTAGATCTCGGCTTACGTGTTTGTCGGTCATAACCGGCAAGTGCTAATAAAGACGTTTAGAATAACAAGCGATTTCACTGTTTCCAGCAAACTGTACAAAATCGTCATATACGAGATATACGTCGTAGTTGCCGCGTGCGTGAGAAAATCCGGAATACGCCTACATAGTATTCGTAGATATTTACGATTTGTTGGTTACAATCGCAAAAGAAATAAATACCTGAACAACTCTGCGTGATAGTTATTGTGTTGTAAGTAGATATATTTTAAACGAAACAGGTAACTTGTTCAGCTAAGATAGACTCGATTGAACCTATTTATGTAGATACTTTGATGCTACTTCTTGGTAGGTAGCAAGTTATTTTGAGGAAAACTTGGTGAGTATTAATTAAAACTATAGAAACGTACCTTTACTGACAAGGAAATTCATAAGACTCCTCATTGGACCGGTAGCTAGAATTGTGTTGATATAAGTAGTCTGTTCCGTATCTTCCTGTAACATAAGTTTACCAATGAAATATGTTATTTAAACCGCGAATATTAAGAGAATAGATCAGATGATCTTGATACTCACAGCTGGTGTAGAAAACTCTGGCCTGATAACATTTTTGTGGTAGTTGTCGAAGAGCGCCACAAACGGTCTGATGGTTGGACCGCTCCATACGTTTTCGGGCACGTTTAGAAGACTACAAAAAAGAAAAGAACATTTTTTGTCGTTCCTAACTAATACTGACACAATTTATGACATTGACTGCATTATGGCTTTTTTAATCTTGGCTGAGATGAACGGCCTCATCAACCGTAAACATCGGTGTATCCGTGACAAAAAAGAATAGGTGCGCTAATGCATCATTGAGACAGTAAATAAATGCGAGGTGTTAGAAATTACAGGTTAATGAATAGCCGCGTTAGTTACTCAAAGTGTCTTACTTAGATTGCGCCTCGTCGTTCTTGCTCGTGGGACTGGTTTTGCCTTGCACATTGACCTGAATGTAGTTGAACGCATTGTTGATATCCTGGTTGAACATCTCCTCGCCGACTCGCAGGAGATCTTCATCGGTGGTGGAGTCTTGCACCTGTTTCAGGAGGTCTTCGTAGCTCTTCTTCTTGGCGTAGTCCACTACCCCGCCAACCACTGTTCCAATTGTGTTCAGAGTGTTCTGTGCAGAGTTACCGTTTTGTCCTGTCGCTTGATTGGCCACTTGATTACCGATGAGGTTGGGCAGAATCTGGTTGAAGATCTGTCCGGCTGCACTCCTCAGGTCGTCGCCGTGGCACATAGCCACGGCAAACAACAAAATTAAAGCCACTCTCATTGTAAATATCAGACGTTGAGTGTACTATGAATCCGGCGCACTAGTGATCTCGGCGTCGACCAGCCGATACTGCGCGACCTCAGGGTGACGTCAGCGCGCAACATGTTATACGGCATGATATTGAGATTCAACCCGCGGACTTCCAGTTTTTGCCTCGGTGATTGCCCTGACTGGGTAATGTGAGATGGCCGCCATACTTATCTCAATAAACAAAATTGACCTCCACAAGATCGTCGCTTCCTATATCCTGACTATTACTACTTGTGTCGGTGTTAGTAACTTATGACAAATCTATCTAGTTATTTGCGCGTTTTGTTGTTTCGATAGAAGTGTAGTCTTTTTTCTTTTCAATAAAATCTTGTTTAGTCTCTCACTGCACTCATGTAGGAACTAGAATTAAGTCAATCGTCCTTCGTTACGCTCGGGATTGCATAAAGTGACACAGGACGTACAGGGCGACCTATAGGTAGGCGGTAGATTGGTTAATACATTTTTCATTGTTATTGTTGTTATTTTTTGTTACAGTTTTGTAACAGCCTGTATTTTTAGATTATTTAGGTAGCTTATATAAATATGTAGCTAAGTAAGTATCTATGTCCCATAATAGCTTGGTAAGTACCTACAAATAATTGATACACTGATCTGACCCTTGTTATAGTCATTTTGATTACGGAATCACTGTACGCATGAACAAATAGGTAATACGTATTGTTTATTAACACATTTACATATATATGATACATTTATTTATTTATTTAACTGTTTATTGTACACAATAATGATTTTCAGAGAAATATAACAATACAGTATAAGTATAAAGTATTTATTTCTCAAAATATACAATTGTAAATTGTTTGTATGAACATACAAACAGGATAGAGTACAAATAAATAAATATAAAAGACACATCAGGCGCTGCTTATTTCTAAAAAGAAATTTCTTCCAGCAGGCCTACAGAATTGTGATGCTAGACTAGAGTAACGCAGATACGACGTGCACAATAATGATAATATAAATACATAAATATATTATTCATAGGTTATTAGATTCAATAGGTAGGTATACCTCCTAAATCCTTATCGATTGGCCCGCAACGATCTATTGTTGAACTTCAGTTCGAACTTTAATTCGTTTATTAAGCAAATTAGGAAAATCTGTGTTTAAATTATGAGGGTGGGATTAAATGTTACTGGCCTAATCTGGACATAAGATAGACTTTTGTAAAGTATCCCTGGCAGAAGCCGGGACTGACCGCTCGGATGAAGATGATGACTTTTGTAGAGTGACTCCTCGGTAGTGCAAAAGCTTTCTCTAGCGATGATCCCATCCTTTTATCAAAATTTTATACAAATGTTTATTTGTATAAAATTTTAGGTTACTGTGTTAGGGTTTGTCTCGCCAAAATTAGGCGTGAGCGGCTTGTTTAACTAAAAAAAAATGCTTATTTTTGGTCTCTACAACTCATATCCTCTTCGTTTGACGAAAATCTCTACACTCCGAGCATAATTTTTAACAGAGTAACAAAAATAAATCACTTAGTACTAGATCTGGTGAGATAGGAGAGTGATCCAGTAATTTCACCTTAGATTAATTGTGCCCTTCCGTGGAGCGAGATTGCTAGCGTAGGAAGCACTTGGCGGCCCATAGTGAAAACACAAATTACTTACAAAAAACAACACAATACTCGACTTTCGTCATATTCAAAATATATTTCCACTTTGACTCACTAAAAAGCGTGTTCCATTAAAGCATGTCAAAAACGTCCTACAATTTTTTTTGATGAGGGCTGCCATTTTTTATGCTGAGGCCAGGTACTTATCATCCCGCCTACGTATACAACAGAAAACTGCTGCTAATTTGGTCTACCACCTGGGACCTTCAGCTATAATACAGAACATCTACGAAACTATGTATGAGGTGTGTGAGGATGGGTGATGGGGTTGGTCACCTAAACACCACACAGCTTTAATATAAACGTAAAGACTCCCAACACTTAACTTGAAAAGGTCGACATAAGACAAACACTACGTTAATAAATTTCATTGTTAGTTCTGCACAAGTAGGTAATACAGTCAAAGCTTACTATTGAATTAGCAGCAGCCAACAAAATAATATAGTGAGTGAGATTTTAAAAATACGACCTGGAGCCTAATTCTCGCGCTGTGACATCTCGAATTCGACATTTTTCCTAGCAAAATATCTCTATTAAAAATGTAATTTAAAACGATCTTTAACAATAAAGGACTAGAGAAAATCGTTGAGAACAAGTATTTTGCTTGCAATAGAGATTCAGTGACTTTTTAACAGATATTTGTGGCTAGAGAAAATGTCGAATTATAATGTCGAAAGAGCGACAATCGCCCCTAGAGTATTGAATGCCACAAGGTATTGATTAATCAGGCTACGCAGAAGTTACTGCCATTCTGTGTACACACAACAAACAGGCCAAGCAATGTCCAACAGTTTTACCTACACCACCGCAAATAGAACTGGAAACAAATAAAAGAAAGTCCTGAAAAGAGACATTGTTGTCGCAGGCGAGCGGAGAGCTGCAATGCGGTTGCGTGTGCGCATCGGCCGCGCGGGAAAATCTTATTTTACCTAATGTATAATGCATGGCCGCAGCCACCGCGCACCGCACCACCGACAACCGTACGCGTGCGTGATGCTAATTCACCATTTACAACTATGGTGTTATGATAATGAATTAGCACATTACAGATATTACAGGCTGTTTTGTTACACCATGGGTACTTACTATTA
This sequence comes from Blastobasis adustella, assembly GCA_907269095.1. Lineage (NCBI taxonomy): Eukaryota > Metazoa > Arthropoda > Insecta > Lepidoptera > Blastobasidae > Blastobasis > Blastobasis adustella. The sequence continues at coordinate 8,013,019 of OU026123.1, read as the reverse complement.
TCTTTGGATAATTTTATTGTTTCCTACTTATAGGTAGCTAGGTATACCTATCTGTAATGTGCATAGAAAAACAAACTATTGGTAATCTACTTTACAAAAACGACACTAAACGACTGATAAATTTGTGCACTGTTTCATAAAATAATGAAGTAAGTACCTATTTGTTTATAGTCGTTTCTGAGATAAAAGTTTTGGCATATCCCGCGATAGCGTAGCCGCCTACGTCGTTAAACCCGATTACTAAGAACACAGTTGGTTTTAAGTTTAATAATATTTTTGGGTTAACCAAAGGTTTTATTTACAATAAAAGTAGCTCAAATAGCAATGTAAGATATTGCTTTGAGAGATTATCCGAAATGAAAAAATTACCAGGAGATCCAAACAATATTTTAAGTAGAAGCGGTTGCTAATGGGTTGAAGGTCCTCTCGTGGCGACCACGGACTCGATGAAGCTGCTTCGGTGGAAGAACTGGATGAGAAAAGATGGATGTAGAATTTAATTTTTGAGGATAAAGTTATTTATTATACCTAGGTAAGCAGAAGGGATGCAAACAAGCAAGTATCCTGCAACACTTGGTGAGTCGCTACTGCGGGTAATTTTTTGAAGATTTCAATATCGTACGTGCCTATACGTAAATGTACCTATACTTAATGGTATGGAAACAGCTGCAGCTTTTGTGTCACACATGAATTTTCCTGGTTATGATGGTAGGTATTTACTATTTACAACCACCACTGCAGGTACCCTACGGCATTTGGCCGGCTCCGCATCCTGGTAACTGGAAGGGTGATGGTTTCGCACCTTTGTATTATGAGTATTGTGATGTCAAAATAAATAATGTCTATGTCTATGTCTATCACGGCAACGAGCTTGACACTCGTTAAGGTGTCAATCCTACTAGAACCGCTGGCGAAGCGCCGTTGACCAGGATCTTTCGCTAAGGACCCTGAGACTGGTTGAACAGTTTCGAGAGCCGAAACAGTTTGTTGGCGTAGGTTTCGAGTTACAAAATTCAAATATCCTCCACATCGCACAAACTATATTCAATCAGCACAGTAGAAAGTAGCAATAATAAGTACCTACTTACATATTTCTTTATTATTCTTTCAGTCACGGTTGCCAAATGAGAGTTGCGCGTAATACTGCACCTACCTATGCAAAACTGTTTCGCGCACAAAATGGAGTGGAACTAACGAATGTCGGAGCTAATACGCTCTTACGTTCCACTTGTGGTTTATTTGCATGTCCGGTTGTTGGTTGAGACCCATGCGTTTCTTGTATGTTTATAATCGTACCCACTGACTAAAGAAATAATATACTTATATAAAGCTCACGCCTGTGTCCCACAGGTGGGGTAGGCAGAGTCTATGGATCGCCACTATGCTCTGTCCTGACACAACTACCTAGCATCCATATCCACAGCATATATCCACAACTCTTTTCATATATCTTCTTTTCTTTATACCACTTCAGACCCCAGCTTTTAAAGAAAGAAATAAATAATTAAATATGCTTGGGCAAATTCACACAGCGCCATCAAGCGCCAAAGTAAGCAAAGCTTGTGTTATGGGTGTAAGATAACTGATAAACTATACTTTTTTTAGATACATGCTTATTATATCTACATATACCCAGACCCGTAACAGTAATTAAAATTTATCATTTCAATTTCTGCTCGGCCGGGAATCGAACCCGGGCCCTCTGCGTGGCAGACCGATTTTAACCAACTGAACCACTCGGGTCGTCACAAATAGTTACACAAATAGCGCACATAGTGTCAGCTTTGTATTTACTCACACGCGTCAGTGACCTAATGGTTAAGGAGTCCGACTCGTAAGCTAGTGGTGCCAGGCTTGAACCTCAGTGTCGACATGTACCAATGACTGTTCTGAGTTATGTATATTAGTCGAACACTGACCGATGCTCATACAGGGATGGAAAATCGTGATGAAACGTGACAGGGTAATAGAGGCCAGAAAGCAGTCGCTTCACCGTAATTACCTAATCTGTCAAATCCTGAATCATGGTCAATGCGAAACCCTAGCCCTCGTACGCGAGAGTAAAACAATTAAGGTCCCGCATTGACGCTAAGATTATTATTTTATTTGCCTCCCAGACACAACGCACTACGACAACGTACTAATCTTGGCTCTGGTTTTTCTTTTCAACGTTTTTAGCCTCAAAAATGTTTTTTATTTGAAGTACTTATATCTAAATTTTGCTTCGTTTTCAAAATATAGGTACTTAAGTACTTATTGAAAAACTGAAAGGACTCCAATTACACCTCTACCTCCACTTTCCACCTTCTAATTTAACTACCCCCATCATCAACATCATCAGCCCATAACAGTCCACAACAGGACTGTGGGCCTCTCCCACGAAAGGGGAGGATATTGCCATAATCTCCATGATTGCCTGGCAGGTTGGAGATCGCAGTGTTATAAATATAACAATGGAAAACGCTGCTGCCTATTTTGCACCTTATGGGGACTTTTGCCTCGAAAACATTAGTCGCCTTGTACAACACCCACGAGTGTAAAGGGTTGGTGCGATTCTGCTCTGTCGGACGCCACACGGCCAACTACCCCAACTTCCTCTAAATCAAGTCCCTGGTTTTCTCTTCATAAATATCCCATTATTTGATTCCTGCAATAAAAACCTTTGAGTCTTAGTCCCCGTGAGTATTTTTAGGATATAATAGTCTAAAATGCATCAAAAGTAGACATATAGGTACCTATGCCTACATCACACAAATTCCATAAAGTTTCCCAGCAAGATTGTTTAAGGAAAAAATATTCTTAAGATAAATTGTGTTTAATACTTATTCTTGGAAATCAGTGAGGTATGTTGTTCATGATTTATTGCCTTAAGAGTTTAATAATTATTACAAGAATACGTACTTACGTCAAGATGGTTTATCACAATAAAACAACAATTATAATATTGTTTTTGAAGCGAAAGCGATCTTTTCCATACTTAACTACTTTTACTGGAAAATTATCCTGAATAGGTAGGTTTAACTCGGCCCCTTCTCAGTCAATTAAGGATCCATGAACTCCGTATTGGACATAAAATCGTATTAAATACAGTTTTTTACAACAACACACCTGACTGATCAACCGTACCATTAAGGACCGTAGTAAGTGGAACAATGCATATAGCCTCTGCCTGCTTCCCCCACAGGAAAAGGGCGTGAAGTAATGTAAGCATGTAACACATTAATATAATACCTGAGTTAGCATTTAATTGTTTATTCCTGTTATTCCTTCACCATTATAATAATTAGTTTATTTCAGGCTAAAATATACACAATTATGATGCCCATATTTTGTTAGTAATTCTTAAAAAAACTATGTGTTAATACTTATTAAATAGTTAGATTTTAATTTCCCCGTTTTAATATCCCAGTAAAAGCAGTATTCTGGGAAATCTCGAGAGAGTCCTGACTCTTCGGACACACAGGAAACGATCCTCGTTTTTTCCATTGCCTAAAATATTCCAATCCCCGCCTGCAAGGTAAGGACGTTTTCCATCAGGTAGACCTTTTGATTCTGACGCAAGACATAATATTCTAAAAATTACCTATCGAACTCTTTTAACGACACAGCTAATGATAATGTTTGCGAAAATCCCGTTCATTGCTCGCTCACGGCGGCAGACCAGTTATCGCTGTGAGGTCAGGAAACAAAGGTCGCGGGCGGTCTTAGCAGTCGCACGACTGATTGGCTAACCCTGGCACAGCTTGTTGTTCACTACACGCCGAAACTGGCAGTTCTCGCGTAGCTTGTATGAGAATCAGCCGTATTCAAATTTTATAACAACATGAAGGTCGCCCTTGTTTTGCTGTTCGTCTTCTGTTGTGCTCAATGTAAGTATGAATGTTTAATTGTTTAGATTTAGTGAGAATTGCAATTTATGCAAGTGCATCGAGATTTATTCCGATTTCCACCAGGATTCATTTCGATTACCTGACGGCTGATCAAACTTTTATTAAACAACACCTTATGGTCTGAATGGAAAATTTTAAAAATTGTTGCGGTCAACAATCGAAACTGATTCAGGTCTACATTTTCAGTTCTACTTTATTTAGGTACATTTATGATTATTTTACGACACCTAAATCATAAAACATCAGACATCTACCTTTAAACAATTACCACCATAAAATTAATCCATCAAATAAAATTTCAGGTTATCCGAAGAAGAGTTACGTGCCGGTAGACAAAAATGCGAATATCGCATTTATTAACATGGAGGGCGGGGGTGGGTCGAGGCCTGGCGGCGGCAAGCAGACCCCTCCTCAGCCTATGAAGCCGGAGACTCCCAAGATTGGACCACCGACTACAGTGGCTCCTGTGATTACGTCGACTAAAGCGCCAGTGGCAAAGCCTGGACCCACGCAAGCGCCGACACCTAAACCCGCTCACATAACGCCGAAACCCGTCAACCCACCGCCCAATGCCCGCCCTGCCTCCACCCCTGGACCTGGTAGCGTGAAGCAGCTCGTCAACTTCTACGATAGCCAGGGAAAAGGCAGCCCCATCAGGCCTTACAGCTACAGCCAGGCTGTGAAACAAGGTTGAGGAATTCCGGCCAAATAATAATGTAATGTAGACTTCCAACTGTCTGACGATGATTTTAGTAGGTACATGCTGAGTACTTATCTAACTATTAACAAGTACTTTATCTATCTTTATACACCTTTATACACACTTTATTTATATACCTGTATGTCAAATAATCTTCAATAAGACGTTATGATATCTTAAATTTGTTTTGAGTGTTGATAATAATCTTAAAGTACGAGTACAATTGATCAAGGAAAAATATATAACTATTAGAGAAATCATCTGAAATTACCTAAGTATTAAAAACTAAGAAATCAAAGTAACATTGTATAATTCTGAAACATTGTATGTTCTTTAATGTGTTTCTAATGTGGGTTATATTTTTAATACGTCGAATAAATAAGTGCCAAATAAATATTTTCAGCTTCGCCTACTATAAAAATTAAAAATATGATTTCATTTCACTACTTACATAAAATTTAACATTCTCTAAAGAGATTATGTTAAATTTTTCTTCCTATGTAGAAATTACGTACGTTATTATACTAGTTTTTATGATGACATAACCTAGCTATTTATTATAATTATAATTATTAATGAGCTTACTCTTAATTGAGTTAAACTAAAGCTGATGATGTAAGATAAAGAGTTGTTTTTAGCTAGAAAAGCGATGATTGCATGCAAAATGCCGGATACATTAGTAAGCCAAGCCACCAGCCAAAATAAAAGCCATTGACACGATCTTAGGAAGCGAAATTCATAAGATAATCTAAAACATTACTTTGTGCCATTCAACTATTTTTGAAATGTCAAAAAAGCTAACTGTCGTATCGCACTGTGCGATGCAAACTACAATGCCTGATCGAATATTTTAAAATTCCCACGGGGAGATGAAACAAGAGCGGAAATATCGTATTTGTATTGTAATAATAACAAAATTATCTTGGCGTTAATGTCCCGGTTGTGCTCTCGCGCTCGAGGGGTCCGCCTTGACCATGATCCAGGATTTGGCAGTTTGGGGGTCCTATTTTTAAAATAGGTAGCGCACGCTCGCGAGGACGGTTTCAGAAATAGGGCCCCTGGTAATTACAGTGTAGCCTGCCATCTGACCTCCGTGAATGCAGATTCACGGAGGTCAGATGGCAGTTCGGAGGTCAGGTTCCCCTGGTAGCAGTACCAGGGGAACCTCAGTACATAACTCAGAAAAGAGTCATTGGTACATGGCCGCAGTGGGATTCGAACCCAGTACCTCTAGCTTACGAGTCGGACACCTTAACCATTCAGCCACCGACGCTCCTATTGTATATGTATTGAAATGAATAAGTATAATTAATAATTAGCTTTTGCCCGCGACTTGCCGCGACGAAATATCTTTTATGACAGTTTAGTTTTTTCCCGCGACTTGTTGTATTTAATTAATCAGTACATAGTTTTTAGTATATCTAACACCCATAACACATGCTTGGCTTACTTTGGGGCTAGATGGCGCTGTGTGAACTTGTCCAAGCACATTTATTTATTTATTATTTATTTATTTATTGTTAAAATCGTCAGTTTATAATCTAACGTGTTCAGAGAACACAAAATGTGAACTGTTACATTCAAACTTTCTAAGGCAATTCGGCACTGGACCGAGTTGTCGGAGCCCCGTTTGCCGGGGCTCTTTTTAGAGTTGTCACAACCTAACATAACACAATTTATACCTACTTAATGTTTATGTGTTTCTTCGAAAAGTGATTTTGTTGGTTATTTATATTATTATTCGTAATATTTCGATAGTTTATAATCTAACGTATTTGACTACGTTAGATTGATAACTAACGGGTTTTACAATCTTACTGTGACATATACAAACCTACCGAAAGAAAATATCTAAATGATAGTGAAAACCGCATCTAAATCCGTTGTAAGGTTTAGGAATAGGCAGCTCCGGCTGCCTTTTTTTAAATAAAATATGCATATGCTATTGCATGTACATGTATGTACATATGAACCTTCCCGAAGAAATTCCTGCATCCGCATCAAAATCCGTTGCATGGTTTAGGAGGCGGTAGCGGAAACACTTTTTTTTACTTAATTTTGTACTATGTAGGGATGTACAGACGACACGATTCTACAGTTTTACACACGTATAATTAGTAAAACTGATATGTAGTAGAGAGGTCATAAGACAATAGTGCTAGCTACACGGATGAATAATGGTCTAGAATTCTAAACAGCTTATGCAGACTGCTAATCGCCATTGTAATAAACGTTTTCGAATTCTCAGTTCAAAGAGCGATAATTAAAGGTGATTCGGGGCTTGTTAACAGCGGCAGGTACTTAACGAAATGGATTGGAATGTGTATGTGTAGGTAATTATATTAATTCAATGCTCCGAGCCTCGCTAGGCACTTTCACTCTCGGTCTCTGAACACGTCACACAATACGCATTCAATTATAAGCAGTTAGGACTTTAACTTGCGCTTGCCGCGACTGTTATGCTCTCCTTTCATGATGTAAAATGTTACAGCTGTTACACAATGCAGACGAAAATAGAATGTAGTTGACGCAATATTTTACATTATGTATCAGATCCTAGAGGATGCCCAGATGAATCGAGGATGGTGTCCTCACCTAGCAAGAGGCGATGATCTCTTGTGTCGGAGGCAAATATCCACTTTGGGTCGCTGAGCCAGCGCAGTAAGTAAGTATTTACCAAGGATAGGTTTATTTCAATAGCCAGAAGAACTCCACTACCGGACAAAGGACAAAGGTCTGCAAAGGCATCGAATCGTTAGCTGTAACCATCATCAGATCATATTGTAAGGCGATTTGTGCACGCTGGTTAAGGGTTATTGGGTTGTCACTCACAAATAATAACTCAAACGATTTTACCTTACCATCATAATATAGATATCTACAGCAGTGGGTAACGACAGAACCCCTATGCCTACAATGTGAACCGACGCGTGTTGTGCAATCCGACCGCATTTCCGTTTTCAAATTCATACAATGAGTCACTTGCCAACTTTACAAATAAAGAATAGGTAATATAATTTAGACATATTCGTACAGTTCTCAATGAAAAAGAAAGTGGTTTAAGTAGTTGCGCAATAAATTCTAACGTTACCAAATTTCGAGCAGTAAACTAAACGATTAAGATAGTTAAATGATTAGGAAATCCGCAAAATGTTTCGACGATAGAAAATGTCACTTAAAAGCTAATAAATACTATTGGACATGTGAAGTCGTTCATACGGGTGTTACTTTTCCAAGCTTTCGCGTACAAAATGCCTTATAAAAACTTTCTTCGTCGCCTCATCTAACATTAAAAAATTATGTAAGTCCGGTGTTTATTTGCGAGTCCACAGCAGCTGGTGTCGGGTAATTTACACCGTGTGCCAATGCTCATGGTGGGTTGACAATGGGTTGGAACAATTCCACGAGAAGCCTAAACCGCGTTTGCCTCGTAGACAATGGGGGCCTGCGGCGCCAGCCTGCATTGTGCCAGAGATCTGCACACAATGACAACACCATTTTCTTTAGTAGGTATCCATGTACCTCCAAGCGATCTTGGGCGAAAGTCATTCCACGTTTCGTATGAGAAAATGCAACTTCATGGATTAGAATGAGCAATACATTCGTGTGGATTTCTAAATGTAACAAGTTTTAAAATTTAAACAATGCGTTATTATACAAATTAATGTGTTATGAAGTTAACAAATAGCTCGACGCGTGTGATTCAAAAGAGATCGTTCTCTCTAAGCTTTGTTTTGCAAATTTCTTAGGGAAATAAAGAAAAGTTTTCCGTATTGGCTAAAAAGAAGAGAACTACTTTCTCCTTGTAAACTTTTAAAACCTAAACAAATTAGGAAGTGTGACTATTATAAATTTTGTTTTATGAATGGATTCGGTTTCTATATTAGCTATAAAGGAGTTAGCATGATGTGAAGTTATGTTCTGTTTAGTAATAGGGTAGGTGTTATGAAAACATAGTTCGATAGAGATTGCTTCGATGGATTGCCATGCCAAAGAAAATTCTTTTCTGTTGAGGACAAAGATTATTTTATGTTAATCTTTTGCCCACGGAAATTAAATACCATTTTTGTTTTGATTTTGACATATCTTAATTTGCAATAATTATTCACATAAGCTCATGTAGCGCCCATTCCGTTTAACTAGAAAATTCGTGATCAAACATATCACTCTCTGATGGCGTCATGGTGGTCCGGCCTAATTAGGACACGCAGAATGGTGATTAGATATTAATTATTAATATTACGTTCGATCACAATAGGATTTGTACCATGGTCGTATTACGATTGAACTTAACATTTATTTATGTAAAGTATCCCTTCCCTCACCTTATCTTATCTCACGCACCGCCTACCTTTTTAGATCACATTTTTCCACGATTGACTGATAGATGTACCTTTAGTGCATTAAGTTTTAATGAATAAATAAATAATGTTGCCGATTAAAATCCCCCGTCTAATGGCACGCGCACAATTAATTAACTTGTCGCGACGTTGGCTCGATGGAAACCTCAAATTGTGGACTCAATCGCGTTTTGACCATGTGGTGTTCTGTAGCTTAGAATGTGGTACCCAGGTGGCGGTAACGTGTTTTATTTTACAAAGTTTTGACAGCGTTTTATGTTGTTCAGTTCCAATTCTGCGATCTTTAATCTGTTATCAACGGGTTGCAAAGCCAAACCCTCCGCTATTCTAAAGGCGGCTGGAGAATTGTCGATTTGAATAATTATATACGATAGGTGACGTTGTATAACAGTCATTTAGACCACTGGAGTGACACTGGCATTGCAAACGTCCATATTGCTTACCAACAGGGAGGCGGTAAGCTTAGCCATCTTAGTGGTAAACCGATTGCGCAACGATCCGCCCGCTGTGCCGACACATCCGACATCATAATGCGCTTTCAGGGGTTCCCCAACATCCGGCGACGCATGACGTGCGCGCGCGCAGTCAGGACACATTGCGCCACCGCGCGCCCCCATTCCGACCGCGTCCGCCTCGAAGCTTCAAGTTATACAATACCCGATGCGTCGGCCTCTTCGGCGCACGTCGCATCGTTGCGTAACCAAAATAATAAGCGGCGGCTAGGGTCAATGGCGCACAATGTTACGTTTGTTTCGCTAATCACGCGTGACCGCGAGCCAGTTCCATAGACTGCGGCGTGGTACGCACCTAGTATTGGTGTCATTGGATTAGCTGGGTTTGGGAAAGATATCTCCTGTTTTGTTGGGCGTGTGGGTCATCAGCGGAGTCGAATAGCGTCAACCCTTTTCGGTCACGGGTATTGGTAAAAAAAGACTAAAGGCAGGCTCGCGAGAACTTTTCTGCATGTTTTTTCAACACAAAGCACAGTTAGCCAAGTCTGTTTATTCCTGTTTGTGTAGCGTATGAAAGGTTTAAAGTAATTTCATGGTTCTTCAACCGACAAATAGTGGTTTGCAATGTTCGTGAAGCATCTGTGGGTCAAGTCTGAGGGTCGTGACATCTCCTCCACAATCTTGTCATGGCACGCCATCTTTACCTGCCCTCAGCACAGTGCAGAGCTTCGTGGAACTTAGTATGTAAAGTGGTGCAGAAGAAGTGGTTCGTGAAGCATTGGTACCTATGCTTCAAGTAATTTTTTAACAGTTTTGTTATATTTATTTAATAACATCGATATACTCCATCTACTTGCGAACGCATTGGTGACTCCCTTGGTGTTGCTGATGTCCATAGGCAGCGGTAACCACTTTCCATCAGGTGGCCCGCTTGCCGGTTTGTCTGTCGTATAACATAAAAAAAAACTTCCATCTCATGTTAAACACACATTATGGTTATAATCATCTTGCTGTCAATATCCCGGTTGTAATCTCCCGCGCGGGAGATGATCATTGTTAAACATAAATCTAAATATGCAGGTTTCACCACGATGTTTCCTTCACTGTCTTATTGGGATATGGCGGCACTGCGGGTCGAACACGTCACCTCTCGCTTACGATTCGACCCCTCTAGCCACACACATGATTATGATAGAACAATGTTCTACACAACCACAAAGGTACTTGCCACCAATCCGCAGTCCAACGTCACGCTCCGCTGGCTCGCAATCAAATAGAGACAAACGATACATCATACCTGCTTATGATCTCACAAAGGAACTTTCGCTTATTTCGAATGCAAGGTAGTGCGCTGCTCCGTGCAGCGTGGTATAACAATAATGCCCTCCTAATGGCAATGCGGCGTAAGGCTCTTATGTAAATCGGAACACCTCGGTGACTAATGCCATCCAAATCGGTGTCGGCTCTGACGCTGTGTTATTGTGCAAAACGGATACAGTCGCGGCTCTCGTGTCTAAGGAATGTCTTGTTTCACTTTTGTATTTGGTATTTTTTAGAAATTAATCTCGATCGCGATGCTACACGGATTATCAGCCTACTGTGATTGCTGTTTGCAGCTGGCAAAATGTGGCTTAGCAGTTGATACGTTTTTCTTTCCAGATATACATTGACTGCAAGTGAGGAACAAATTATTGTACATGTCTAATAGTTGGCATTATAGGTAATTGGGCTTTATTTACAATAAAGATTATGTACAAGCCTAAAAGAAAAAAGCTCACTACACTCGTGTGTACTTTATTATCAGAATCACGCAAGCTTTTTTAAATAGCAAGTTCAGGCATTAAAATGCCAAAAATTTCGAGCCGCTGCTCCCGCTCATTAGTTACTTGTTCAAATAGATTTTTGCAAATAAGCTTGTTTGCCCTGTTGTTTGATCAGTAGTGAAGATTACTATTTGTTACTTAAAATTCGGAATCCTCACTTATTATCACACGCACACCAGAAATATGAAACTGACGAAAAGAGTGAAATCGAATAAATTGCCCATTATAAGGTGCACATATCCAGCTGCCTTTTTACTTTCTGTTTTTTCTCAACGAGCGATGATCTAACTTACGTATGACGCTATCTCTTACTTAATTTCACCTCTTTTTGTAAGACAGAACGCGACTAATGACTATAAACGCATCCGTATACCCACTGAGTATTCACTGTTGTAGAACTGTGATAATATATGTTCAATATTTTCTGAATATTTCAAAATATACCTACTTAATGTGCACACTAAGATGAATCCTGTTCTGATTAACAAACAAAGACAGGCACAGCTAAACACCCAGAAACAGAGTTAATAATAATTTGCAGGACCGGCACAGAAACATCGCCAATAACTCCCAAAGGCCTGCTGGAAGAGATTTCTTTAGAAATAAGTAGCGCCTGTTGTGCCATTTATTACTTTGCCTGTTATTTGCTATGTATTTCTTGTGTACAATAAACAGTTAAATAAAATAATAAAATAAATAACATTTGCCTTGCTTTTATGAAAATAGTACGGAATGTACCTATGAACAAATTTGTTGTGTTTCTCTAAGGTGGCAGACAAGCTTACGGCCTGCCTAATGGTAAGCAGTTACTGCAGCTTAAGGACGGTTGCAATACCCAGCGTATCATTTACGTGCTACCGACACCATACGCATGTTGACCGATATCGGTTTTTATTTATACTAAATATAAAAAAGAGCTCGTTGATGTATTTTGTATGGCACTTTCAACAGCATCATTTTGCCATAAAGTAAGCATAGAAAATGACATCCTTCAAACAAAAAGTAACTTTATTACAAAGGGGTTTCGATCTTTATAAGTAAAAACCAAAAAAAAGTTACTTTTTAAATATCAACAAATATTAGACAATTGTTGAGACTAGTTAATTCTAATCCTAAATATGTTTTTTATGCGTTTTTGTAATAATATCTTTAAAAAATGAATGAAGAATTATTCACCTATTTTGAAGTTTCTCGTCTACTTTTAGTCGTTTTATTTCCAAGAGTGAACGCACGCGAGTCACAATAAGATGAGATTCAATTTGTTACACCAATTTAACATCATAATGTGATTTTATTGTTGTCATTTTTCAATACAAAACAATAGGTTATATTATTCGGAGCTCAATGAAATCAATTGAATAGTCAATAATGGTGATGCGAGGTTATTGCTGTTCTTGGTTATTTCAGATCATATCCTTGGTTAATAAGTCGTTAAACTGATTTCGAATATTGTTACTGTGAGGGTTCTCGAGTTCCCTGAAAAAATCTCGCAGAGTATTGAACGTTCTAAAAGGAGTCCAACTTAACAGTTCTGGGACTATGACTACAATCTAGACCTAGCTTACGAATACCTAAAGACCTACAATCATACTGATATTATAAGTTTGTTATACTCGTATAATATAATGTTTTCATGTTTTTTAGGCTTTCATGCAAAAACGAATAGGCAAAATTATGCCCAAATTCAAAGTATTTCCCACAGGAACGGGAACATGGCATAACCAAATTTTACGCGGATAAAATCGCGGGCAGAAACTACAATGAACATATTACACTTACTTTCAAACATTATATTTTAACAGTACCTTCGCAAGTTATTGTAGTAATGCGTTAGTCGTAGGACTACGTATTAGAGTTTGTCCTGACCGGGACGAGCATTTGTTGCGCAAACTTCTGCTTAAGTCGCGAATTTGAGAACAAGATTCTTTAATCTAAGACAAATAAAATAAGATTCTACCTATGAAGAATCTTTATGAAAGTAGAAACTCGCAGCAAATATTTTGAGGAATCCATTGTTGAGACGAACATCGAAAGCATGTTTTTTACTTTATGTTCGCTTCTCGAATACAAGTTTCGGATTTGAACGTTAGACAGGTCAGCTTCGAGTCTTGGTCCGGTCCGGTAATCAGGTCTAAGAACCAGGACCACGGCTTGGACTTAATCCTGGAGCTGCTTGGTCCTGGTCCTGATCCTGAAACTGGATATTGACCTGTAAGTTACTAATAAAGTGCCTGTAATTGTGCTGGCTAACTTATCCTTCATACCGCTGCTGACGAGAAAAATAGATAAGGGTCATCATCCAGGCGGAAGCCTCGGACTTAATAGTTCTACCGTCCGTCCTACCACCTGGACCTGTAACCTGTGGGTTTGGAACCTGAACCTCGACTTAGACCTGCACCAAGACCTAGACCCAGATATAAAAGTCAAGTTGTTTTGTAGTTGCATCACATCTTCGCTAATTCGAAACATGCATTATAGTAGCTATACTTGAGCAATGAATATTTGTTGCATGAACAAAATTTCTAGCGCAACAGACGCTCGCAACAAGAATTTGCAAAGCTAGTATTCGCCGGTGAGGATAAATCCTTCAGTACCTACATCATATTAGGAAGGACCTAACCCTTTACGGACAATTTCTCGGAAGCGACAGCTGTTCGGAGGGTGAGGGTTCGAACGGTCGGCGGTCCCAGGCTATATTTATATTGGTCAAGTGTTTGGGCGAAGTTGAAAAGTAAACCGATCGGACAGTAGCGAGTCTGTACAGCGTCCGGTCACAGGACATGTGCTGCATGCTTTAGGGTGAGTCCTAAGCTTGCCCCATCATTGACCTTATACTACCTAAGATACATACAATATGAAAAAATATCCAATAAGCGGATATGAGGAGTCACCAAAAAGTAGTCACTGCCCAAACGAAGACGTCAGACGCTGCTACAGCTCCGCGCCTAAAGTTCCGGAACGGATCCTCGACACATCCTCGCCACCCCCGCATTACTCAGCGCGTTCGCCGTCAGGATTTCAAAACCGTCAAACGGTGATCCGGGATAGAGTGTGCCCGCGGTGATGCTGCCACTCGCAACTTTCACGCGTATATAACCGCGAGGCGGTGCCGGCGCGTCCAGTACTACCCGTCCGCGATAGCTCGCCGCACGCGTCAGCCGCGATAGTGACACACGTGACACGAGACTGTGATTCCTGATAGTCCTGAATCCTGATACCAGTGTTGTGCGAACTCCTGCAGTGATTGCTGGCTGTGTTGATACATACTCCTGGATCACACCTTCAAAGGTACAAGGATTTGCATAGGGATGGACCCTGGTGTGTTGTGGACCGGCGACTGTGGCGGGGTAGCTAGGGTTTGTGCCGCCTGGTTTGTTTTGTAACTTGTTAGGAGGAAACAGTGACGTTTATTTTGGTCGTGTATCTAATGTTTTGTTTATTCATCAAAGGACATTTTAGTGCCTACTTTTATAGGATGAATTTTTTTTGCATCATTTGGATGTGAAGGGATTTTTTCTACTTCTTGAGTAGTTTTCAAAATAAATTGAAATTAGTAATTCATAATAGGTTTAATTGAAAAAATATGCAAAGAATTATTGGTACCTAGCTTTATGTGTTAAACTCCCATCAATATTTAAAGTCCATGTTACTATAATTAGAAACAGCACACAGAATAATTAAGCATGCGCCTGCATGACTGCGAGAAACAGACAATTGTCGGGAGTAGTGTAGAAAGTTGCATAATTTTACTTTCACTTGCTCATACAAATTTATCTTTCAATATCGCGAATGTTTCACGAACGCATTTGCATGTGCTCAACGGTTTTTACTACACGCCAGCTGACAGCTTTTTTGAAGTGCGTGGGGTGTACAGCAAACTGAGCCTTATTCCGTTGCGGTAAGGAGCACGCGCCGGGCGGCGGCGAGCCGGAGGCGCCCGAGGAAAGTAGGCCAGGCGTCACACGGCGCGCGTTTTATAGGTATACCTGTGGGGTTTCTCATTTCCTCCAATGTGCGAAATTGTAACGAATATCGAGAAAAAATGCCGCATTTTATTTGCCACTTGAGCACTTCCACTTAATGCCCAAAATCCATGTAATTTTGTCAGAAGTACGCGACAAAAACTTTTTGGCGTTAAAAAGATACTCGTATTATTCTATCTTTATCTGATTAAACGTTTCACAAGTAATTAGCCAAAAAAATTCAAGAAGAAAAGGTAAAGGAGAGTTCCATTTCGGGTGTCCTTAATTGATTATTTTAAAGCTGAGTTTTTACAATTTGTATGACACCCTGTCGAAGATACCTTTGCTATTCTACCAGGCTCACCCTAATAATGTAGTTAAATTTTTTTAATTACGTTTGTAGGTACTTTTTATTTAAGGAAAAAGTGTATTTGTTTACCAAATAGCTCTTATTATACCCGAAGAAAGTGTATTGCTAAAACAATAGATTTGGCTACTATATATATATTTTCCAACAGTACATAGTATATTGACCCAATATAGTAGGATACTATATTATATACTAGATTTGGTAACCCTATTTACACTAGCAATATTAGCGGACCCGACCCCCGGCAGATATTATGTATCCTGCCCGATTGCAGTGCCATCTACTGTGTTTAAATCTATATTAAGTATAAAACAAAGTCGCTTCCCGCCGTCTGTCCCTACCTACGCTTAGGTATTTTAAACTACGGAACGGATTTTAATGCGGGTTTCAACAATGGATAGAGTGATTTAAAAGAAAGGTTTATAAAAAAAAGGGTAGGAACGGGTAAAGTATGTGTATTAGGGGTAGGCCCCTCGCGATGGAAGTCGCGCCGGGTCCACTAGTGTGAATATAAACTATTATTAAATATCCAAAGGCTGTTTATTTATTTTTTTATTAATATCGAAAATATGTAACCTTTGTGTGAACTAATAAATCAAATATTTATTTATTTATTATTTATTTATCCTATTAACCCACTCGAACTCTTATTATTTTCAAGTGTATTTCGATATTTATTCAAAAATTTACAGGATTCTACATAAAACAACAAAATATCGGAATACTCGACGAAACGAAATACAAAAGAAGATAGCGACATTTTAAAATACTACTCATGAACAGTTAAACGTAGGATATTACACGCACCAATTATTCACCCATACACAACGTAAAGAAGCTTATCCATTTCTGAATTGCAGAATCAGCTGTGTGCGTAAAACCATGCCGCCAACCAAAACGGCGGCATTCCAATACCAAACTACATGCAATTTGCTTTATCTTTGCGACGGATGTGCTGTATGGGGACTACATTGTGCATAAACGCATGTTGCACAATCCTAGTCCACAACAGTGGCTATGGCTCCCTATCCCATTGTTCATGTTCTTGTTTCGCAAAATTTCGTCACGCTACTTTGAGAGCTCCTTCAGATTTCTGCTCAGACCTTCGGCAAGCTTATGCAACTGTGCAGCAAGAACAATAATGAAATTACACGGTTATGACTTGATTTTGGGAATAAACGAGTGCATGTCACCAACAATTGAATTACAAGCGAATTACTTAAGCTTACACGGAAGGGTAAAACGGTGACAGTTATCAAAAGTTGCATGTCTATACTAATATTATTTTAAAGAGAAAATATTTTTATTTATGGATTTTTGTATTTTTGATTGTAATGAATAAACTAAAAAAAGACTGGACAGATTTTAAAAATTCTTTCACTAATAGGAACAGTGACTACTTTAGGAGAAGGCTACTTTTTCCCGAAAAATAATAGGTTCCTGCGGGAAAGTTGATTGTTATGTAAGAACAAATATATTTTTTAAGGGCGGGCCAGGAATACCCACCCGCAACCGGTATAAATGTATGAGAAGGTGGATGAATGTGGAAAAGACAGAAGAGGTGGGTCAGGGTCATAGCTTATGGCATTCGAAGTCTCTGCCTACCCCTGTGGAATACGGGGTGAGTGTAAACATATGTACTTCTAAACGGCCTAATTGCCTCCCACGCACAGATAATACTACTCCTGCATATTCTCTGAATTATCAATAATATTGGGCCAGTAACTTTCTGATGATGGTTGAACTTCAACTTAATTAGTATAGTTTTTTCCAACCAAACCAAAACTATCGAAAAGTTCTAAATCCCACTATCCATAAAAGTATTTCAGCTTAAACGAAGATTTCAATAAAAAAAGACAATGCAATTTTATATATTATTGTTCGTTAGGAGAAATTGTGAAGCGAAGCGAAAAATTTCCCCATACCATAAGTTATTATTTGCTGTGACTGATTCAAAACGGTTCAGGACCGCCCGCGGTTACTGTCGTAGGAAAGTCGCAAGTCGCAATTACTCATGGCTATGTGTTATGGGCAAGAAAGTATAAAGGTCGGCGTATTGCTATCAATGATATCATTACATTTTTAAATAAAAAGTAACAGACTAGCAGTTCTAAGCGGTTTCTATCCGCAGTACGGATTTATGTAAATATTCAACAACCCCGCTTATAATTAATTAGGAATAAGGAAAACGGTATATTTTTTAGAAATTTAACAACATACGAAATTAAATTACCCGATTACTAAAACGGCAAATAAATTTTTGTTTGATAATTAATTACGAAACAGAGAAAAATTCCTCTTTTGTAACCAATCATGGAAACGAAATTACGAAAACGGGCTAACGGCCTATATCACTCGGGAATAATATAGCTTCCTATTAATGAAAGACTTTTCAAAATCGTTTCGGGTATTACCCCCTACACATAAGCTTACAAGCTTTTGCGCTTTATAATATTAGTATTGACTATAGAGTACCTATAGATAAGAAAATACACTCGTAAATAATTCAGAAAACAATCTAGATTCAGAAAACAAACAAGGGGAAAGTTGAAGATAGTCTCTTAACCTCACTTTGTGTTATCGATCTCGATCTAGTTTAATAATAAATAAATAAAAGTCTTTATTGCGGATGACACAAATCCATACATCAAATGCGAAATATAAAAGGTTTTTATAGGTTAGTAAAACTAGTTTATTTTATATGTAAGTAAACATAGTTTAGTTTAACCACATCTATTTAAGTAAGTGTTTACATTTCTGTGAGCTTAACCTTGATACTGTTATCAGGCATGGCAAACTATAAACTAATGATACTTTCACAATTGAATTAGGAGGGATTACCTTTTTCCATTAAAAATAAAAAGTTAGAGTACGCATTCTAAAGTAAATACAATGTGGCCAGTAATATTTTTTCACTTTCTCCCTCGGCCCAAGTATGTGGATATTGTGCGTATAGGTTTGTTCGGAATTCAAACTTGTATGTAACGGAAACAGTGAGGAGAAAGCGTTAATGAGCATGTCCAGTTTTAATTTCCGTCAAGACAACTTAAATCTTAGATCCCAAATTAGATGCCACGCTTTCTGGTAACACAACATGTAGTTATATCAATTTAAAATTAATTAAGATGTTACATAACGTAAGACACACACACTACAGAAGAATTATTATAACCTTGGTTTTTGTAAATATCTGGGCCTGCTACACAAGTGGTTCTTAGTGCAGAGCCCACAGTAACCCTGTATTTCTAATTTATTTGGAAATAAATACTCACTTACAAAAGATTTTTGTTAGATCAACAATTGAGATTTACATATCCAGCTTCGCAAACCTGTTTCCGGGGAGTGACGTATATTTTTTTTGGTCTCCTGAATTATGATAGCGAAAAACTTAGTGTACATCATCTTCATTCAAGGGGTCAATGCCATCTAAGCATGAGTCTGTTTTCCTACTCTTCCTCCTCTACTTCGCCCAGTGTTCAGTATCCTCGCGTTGTAAGTCGTTGGCTGTCGCATTCGAATAAGCGATGTCAACCCATTCATTCCCCCCACCCCATTGAGTATCTCCCGGGGGCTTCTTTCCTCATACGGGTAGATTTAGGCACTACCCCACGCAAAATAGTTCCTCTCACTATAATATACATAATGCACATGCATGGAAAACTCTTTCTTTTTGTGATAAAGTAATTGTACAAGTGACGACAACACAGAGTGATCGACGCTACTATGGTTGCAATTCTTTTTTCGATCTCTTTGACTAACCTCATCAAGATTGAGGGTCGTACATACTTTATTTATTCCCACCCAAAGCAACGGTTAGCGTGTCCTAGAGGTCTTTTTATTATGGACGAAACAGTGTTTTGCTTTCTTGCTCATAATTTTTCATTGCGACAGTCGACACCTATATTGCTTTAGAGCGACACTATTTATTAAAATACTTGTTCCATTAGATTTGCAACCAAACACGACAACTCAATTTAAACTTCAGTGTTTACAGAGACACGCAATTGGAAAGGTTCGCTGCGCCTTCCTAAGCAAGTACTTAAAATTATTGACAACATTGGCATTTGGCATTTAATTCGATTGATTAACGGCTAGAATAAGCTATCTAAGTTGGAATTAACGAGCAAAGTCTCGTCTGATGCACGTGTCGTATAGTCGTACTTGCGCACGAGCGTACGTACCAGGCGCGTCGCTCGCCATGGAAAGCGAGTCAGTGTGTCAGACCCCGTCTCACCGGGAGCCCACCTCCCATATTCCTAACAACATCTGATTAAAATACGTATGCTTAGTGCGTACTGCTCACCCACTTCGATGGTGTTGTTTGCACGTGACATCTGATCTGCACTTTGTTTTTTTCGAATTGCAGTTATACGAACGTAATTTGTTCGTGTATTTTGAATATTCTAATCTCAGGCATAATTTGAGTATAGGTTACAATGAATGACAGACAAGCACTTATTAAAACGAGGGCGAAGAAAAGCAAAACTCAATTTTCACACAACAGTATTTGATGTTTGAATTGACTGCGTTAATCGCATTCTTGTAATACTTAATCCATTGTAAAATACCAACAATACCGACTAATAGAGTGAATCCGTCACACTTTGCTTGCCAAGTCAATCTTTGTCCGATTGTGTTCGGTTTTATTCGGGTGTCAGAGAGATGAAGGTAGCGCGGCCACTATAAATGGAGGTCTAATCATCCATGCCATTTCAAATCGTTTTATAAATACCTCGTTAACAACGAAAGGAGTTAATTTATTTATGGTTACACTGCTGATACCTGTCAGGTTTTAAGTACCTATTTACTAAAAGCTTAAAAGTATTAAGAAAATATGTAATGTTAATCATTAATACGGTAATTACAAATGAAAGGTTTGGGTACCGCGATCCAGGTCAGCGGAGCAGGTTGACAAGCACATGGGTGCGCAGGCAAAGGAAGCAGGTTATACAGCCACCGGTTGGTTCCGGAGCGGCGCAGGCGCACGCATAATTGCCCTTACGCATGTCTTGGCGGGAAACTCGCCACATCAATGGGCCGGCTCCTGCATGCGTTATCGTGTCCAAACATATTATAAATCATTTTTCGCAAAAGCGCAACATTCTCTCTCGGTCAAGGCTTCTTAAATAACTACAGAATTGTATTTATCCATATAGATAAATAATAATACCTATTTATACGTGTAAACAAACATTTCGAATCTTTTTCTAAATGCTCGTGCACTACATTTAGTTATAATAATATTTTACGTCTTCCCAAAGATTGTCTGGCGAGATAGCTAAAAGCGATAAGGCCGCCTTTGCGCGCATGTAAATCTGTTGGTTTTTGTTATTTTTTTTACTTTTGGTTGAAACTTAATTACGAGAGTAGTTTCCTGTATCCGTACAGCTTACCTCTAAAACTTGTCTTTTTATCGATGTGAATGTTTAAAGTAAATGTTGATTGATTTTAAATAACTTTTATCCAACCAAGTGACATTATTATAATTGAGTGATAATTATTAAATTAGTTATTGATAGCTTAAACGTATTGATAGCTAGAGTTAAGTATTCTTGTAGGTACTGTGTTTTCCTAATATAACTACGTAAAAATACCTATGTAAAAAGTTTTTCTGACGCGAGCAAGCCAAATTGAAATGGCTGGATTTGTGGAACTATTACTATTAATCTATTTCGCTTTACGATCACTATCCACTTAAGAAATATCTACACGAAATTGCTTATACTGAGCCAGTCGCAATAGTACCCATATTTAAGATTGCACCTTTAACAAGAAAGCTGTGAAATTGGTCACCTTGGAGAGCGCTGACTGCCGGCATACCTACCGCGTGTCATATCAAATACCTATGAGTCGGCATTTCAATGGCGGCGCCTCCTTCTTCGCCACATCTAGTGGAAAGGATAGAATAAAATTAGTTCAGTTTCTTGCCACCCGACGAGTTATATTTGACGCGCTGTATTGTTCGCGCCCGCGATCGCATCGCACCGTATTGTTCTAAGCGCCCCAGAAATAAGAACTAATCGTTTCTTTTTCTTGGGAATCGAGTCGCGTCAGCTGACAAACAAGGTTAAAACCCGACTAGCTGAGAAGACAATGTGGTGACCAGAATCAGGCCTCCAAAACATTTAAAAGATGAAAGTCAACAATCATCTCATTCATCGTGATAATCATCAGAATTTATCACCAATCTTCAAGACAAAAATCTTTAAATTTAACGAGCAATGTAATTGATTGTGGTTCGTATTTGACACTGCTGAATTTGGCACGTCTGCATATTTTATTTGTTTATTTAGGGAAGTGTTTTTATACAGATAAGGATTACACCTTTTTGCGAGGCACGTCTTTGTCGTTTTAGGTTTCTCGTATTTTATTCAAATAACAAGAGAAGAAGAATAGATATTTACGATGAAAGAAGAAGAGAAGGAAAAAAAAAAAGATGCACTAAAATTTAAAAAGAACGTCTACACCGCTGCCTCCCGGATCTGTGCCCAGAAAGCTGGCTGCGCTGCCTCGTTGAATAGCAATGCTTATTCTCTGTCCTAGGAATGAGCTAGCTCTCTCTGTTTAGGGTTGGTCATCTTCGTTTTGAGACAATTTCGAGGGGTTTACTCTACATCCGAGAAAGAGCTTTTGGCAATGGACGTTTGTCGTGTGTGTGTGACACAGTATTCAGTACATGAAGTCCCCGGGGGTCTCCGCATGGTGATCACAATCATATTTCTAAAAAGAAATCTCTTCCAGAAGGCTAAGAAGAGTGGCTCAAGAAGAGAGACACTATGTTGGTAGCAAATTATAAATGTGCGGCACAATCATAGAGCTGTTCATTATTTCTATGGGTTAAATGTAGCTAGCTTGGTGGTTTCCGATATTGCACCCAATATAATTTTATGGGCACGGTGTATGAAATTGAACCTCCATAAATAGAATAGAGGTACAGAATGTGGGTAAGTACTTGCCTCTATTGATATTTCTTAGAATGCAAATTTAAATGTAGGATTAGGTGATAGTAAACTCACGCCAAGAATGCGGCTACGGGCTCCGTCCGAAATACCGAACAAACAGCTTTCCATCGAATTGTCTTGATTGATTCGGTCGCCTGCGGCTTCCGCATTTAATAGCTAGGTATAAATAATTCGTTCATGAATTATAATAATAGTTGATACATGGGAGACTAATTGAAATGTTTTTAGAAAATATTTTTGATACAGTTACTAATAAGTCTAATAACCCCCTGGGTTAGAAAATAGGATGCCTCTATGAAAGAATTAGCATAATTTTACTTATTAATATTTTATAAAAATATGGAGATACAATATTGTTTCACTTGCTACATGATCCCTAGCAAATTCTTATCGCTTCTTCTATATGTTCTTCTTCTTCAACCTTTTCTTACAAGCTCCTCTGTTTAGAGTACTCTTGTCCTAACATTTCTTTAAAAAGACGATTTAGAATCATCGTAATTTTTCAGAATTTATAGAAATTACTTATCTTTAAATTATCAATAACAACCTGTAATAAATTCAGCAGCAGTAAGCATTCAATAAGCACCCGTATAGTTTTTGTAACAATAGATAGAACCACCATGCGTACCCAATCTGCAAACCTGTCGTTTTCACTTTGCAAACTTATCTATATGATACTCATTGAAAGCAAGTGGTTTCCAAAATCGTTGTAACAAAATGTAATACCTACACCCACTTAACTGGGCCTAATTAACATTGTATCAATGGTTATGGACGCCGTTTCGAGGCATTATACAATTTCGGTTAATTTACATAAATATCAGGTGTATTTGAAAACTACGCTGCACGGATCGCGCATTCTTTCTCCAACTAATAATACGTTACGCTCTTTTAATTTCAACAAAATTTATTATAAATTGAATCCAACTAAGTGGTTCCGGTAGCGACGCGGGCCATTGTCTTGGAATTTCACGAAAAAGAAACGGAAAGTACTAATTAGACGCGCGTCATTGTGGACATCCGTACGTTCGTGTGTGAATTTTTATGAATAATTTAAACGTCGGATCGGTGAAAGTATCTCAAATTATTGTGCTCCAATTATGATGTGATGTTTGGTGTTACGCCGAATGGGTTTGGATGCGGCGGCGCGGGCGCCGGCTGATGTGACCGCAGATAGGCCCGCGATGCGATACCGATACAGTCGCTGAACTCGATTCAGACGCCACAATCATACATGACATTGAATGGAGATACGAGTTGTAGACGGCTGTAGTTGGATGAAATATTCAGTTACTAGTCTATAATGCGCAAGATATATTTTCTCTTTAACTCAGTAAGTATTGGCTACGGATGGGTAATATGGCTACTAAAGGATAACTTGCGGCTACGGCCGAACTGAGAGGTGACTTGCTTATAGCCAAGAGCGGCTAGCACCACCAAGTTATGTTGCTCACATCCTCAAGTACCAATATCCATTGATGACTCAAATCATAACTATTACTTTAATAAACGACGCAATTTAATCTGTTTCTAATTATCTAGCGGAGTTTAGTTTTTATTTGATGTTTATCGGCTTTACCGCTCTCGTTAAACTGGCTTGTCAAAATAAACCAGTCATGTACTGGGCAGTAGTGGGACCAGTTAGAATGCTTGCCAACCGAAGGGTCTGTCCGAACTAGTGCATTATTTATTGCGGGACGGATTTCTCGGAGGGCCTCGTGTAAGATTTCTCCACTTTCTTCTCGTATTTACGAGTACCGAGCACAGTACGTCCTCCGGCTGGCGGACAGATTTAACACCGAACGCTAATTAACGTCATTCTCCAGTGGAGTAGCTGTGGCAGTTTTTGGTGGTGTTCGGTTAAGTTACCAGGAGCACATAGGGGTTGGACAGGTGTAACATTGTGAGCTCTAATATAGATCGTTGTGCAGAATTTCCAAAAGGAGCGTAAATAGTTCGTATGCTTGCGTATCTTTTCAAATGGGTCGTTTCTACCTACATCTTGGGAATAAAACGTGGCGTTAGATATATTTATCAAGGTATCTTAAAGCTACAATTTGGCAGCACTGACTAGGTAACTGATAGAAATACTTCGTAATTTAGACTTAGGCATAATTATACCGTAAATGAGTAGAAAATATGTTTGTGATCTATGGTGTTCCAACCCTTAAACTGTAGAACCGCCGCGTAACATCCTAAAGATAGACTTCGATATCAGGTGATTTTGTGATCAGACGCACTATCCATAAAGTTGATATCTATACAAATATTTTAAGAAAATTTCAACAAACACCAACCTGTTTACAATAACATTATCGCTACGCCATTACTTACACGCCAAGCCTAATTACTTAACATAGGCTACAATGCTTTCACTTTCATTTCCGTACAGTTCGACATGGGGTGGCTTATCATGAAAATGGCTCATTGTCTGTCGCCTCATTGTCGTAAGGATTTCACTGTTAACAATAGCTACTGCAACTAAACTGTAGCGGCGCGTCAGTTGGGTAACGCGACAACTGCCATTATCTTGACATGTTTCTTTGTGGCTTCGCGGATTTGCGTAATATGCATGCTTGCACTTTAAATTACGAAACTTACTTATCCTTACTTCATGTGAAAGTTATGTCACGGTTGTAATGATCTTTCTGTGCCTTGAAAACTGTAAAATGCAACATAATGATTAATGAAAATAAGGCCTTATTTATATGGAATAGGTATTAGCTCTTGCCCGTGACTTTGTCGTTTTTGTAAAATTCATTTATAATATTCCAGACCCATTCCCGCGAGAACCACATGGAGTTTCAGATTAAATTATAGCCTGTTTTCTATTCTGCTGGTAGATAGGCACATAAATTACTTCTAAATTTCAGCAATACCGTTGAGTCGTTTTTGAGGGAAGGACTAATAAACATCCAAACATCCATCCCTCCTTACAAACTTTCGCATTTCTATTAGGTAGTAGGTTAAGTAATATTATTAATATTTTTATTAAATGTATAGGGAGGCAAACGAGCAAGCGATTACGACTTATAGGTCGTCTCAAAAGAAAATACTACATCGATTTCATCCGTTATACACTTACGTGGACTAGATTAATGTTTTTTAATCTTTGTATTAATTACCTACTTAAATGAATGAGGAGACCAAGTTGCAGAATGTGGTCCACCGTTGAGTAAATATGTGATCAGTCAGCGGGTCTCTATACATGCCAATTTCCCTTGTCACCCAAAACAGCAGCTAATTTAAATGCAACTGGGCGCCAGTAGGCGTCTTTGTATGAGCTGCCAAGTACCTAATGGTATTGTTTTCCAACGTTCGACAGTTCCTTAGTGTGTCAAGTCGGAAAGAGGACGACAAACTTTTGCTTTTATTGGCATGCATGCGTACTAGTTTTCAAATACAACGACAATTTACACCTCACTGCTAATTTCGTTAGCGCAACTGCCAAGTAATTCATGAATAGTAAAAATATTTTCGAATTTGTTAACATTAGTTGCATATTTTAGAATTCGGTTGAATGTAGTCAGAATTTTTATTTTCTATTTAATTTCTAATTATGTTAATTTTCGTTATTTCAGGTTTTGAAGACTACGGATCACACATAATTTATGTCACCGAGATAACACTCACGCTTAATAAGGTAAATTGTTCAATATTTCTTAAATAACTTCCCCAATCGATCCTTATCTCTTATTTGGACCATCATTTGTTTCCTGCACTTGCCCACTTGGAAAGTAGTTTTGATTTATTACCCGAAAATGTTATTATGTAATTTTAATCGCCCTCGCTCTGATTTGTAACAGAAGTTGTGCAACTTTCGGTCGTTAAGATGCGGATGCTCATGTTAGACGCCTATAGTTTGGAGTCACTCGATTATTTCTATCGAAATGTATCGACTTTCTCTGAGAGCAATTACCCGCATTATACGCGATTGATCTGCGAGTGTTACGCAATACTGCTGTAAGTCCATTTCGTGCGCATGCGCTGAGTGAAAGTAGCAAGGATCACGGCCGCCCGCCATCCGCGCCTCCAGTCGTTCAACTCGCCATTGTCCAAAGCTGCAACGGTGTCGCAACAGCCCTCCCATTATTATGTTACCATTATAAAACACAGCGTCTGTTTGCGTAGCTAATTATGGCATTCCCGACCATTAAATATTACCAAAGAAGGCGTTTCCCAAGAAATGCCAGTGAAAGCGGCGGCCTTCTCTGGACGGTGGGGTCAGAAGGCGGATCGGAGTCATCGTCCTTAAATCGGTATCCGCATCGTGGTTTCGTCACGAGCGGCGCGGGCGGCTGCGCGGGCGGCGGCGCGGACGCGGGCGCATCAATTATCTCACGGTGTTGCGCAATCGGGAGCGACGCCCTCGTCCTTGAGCCCATAAAGCGACTTTCTCTTCCGGCGCGCGCGCATCCTACCGGCGCGTAAATCATGCCGCGATGATGTTTACGGTGCGCTGGCGTGAAGATTTATAAAAACGATAAACTTAAAGAACGGGCACTTTGTCTTGACTCTTTAATGTTCCCTAATCGATTTTATTAGGCGCTATCGGGTTAGTGGTATTTCGATTAACCGTCGGACATAAATGGGTATGTTTCCATGAAGCCATTAGCGGTGCTAGCCGAGAATTTCCATATTCAATGGAGTTTATAGTGTGTTGTGCAGATATGCGCTACCGGTATTAGACGCCCGGTGTGTGGGCTAGATGCATAATGTTTATACACTGACACACTTCAAATATGATATAATATAAAGTAGCAATTTTTTGCAAGGATATGTTAACCATGAACGTCTGATACGGTCGTAATTCAATTAACTCTAAAACTAAACCGAAACGAGATAACTTAATCCCTTTAAACACTACGAGTGAAAGAGCCGGCGTGTATCTGTAGCTGTTATGCGATAGCCCTATCTCGGAGCTGCATTTTATGTTCGCAATATCTATAGGCAAGTGTCTAGTATCTGGTGTAGCGTTTTCACCGGTCCCAAGTTCCGGTTACACTCGAATGGAAATTGGGAGGGGAGTGCCTGCCCGGTCTGCCTCTCACCCACTTTTCCAGCTCTCCGCGTGAAAACTAACAATTCGTGATTAGAGCGCGCTTGATGCCTACCATCACCGCTAAATAGGCAATAGCGGCCGAGCCCATGGCTCCGATTATAGAGCGCTCCAGATAGGTATTATAAGAATGTGAAATTTATATCTCAGGTAACCACCACTTTTCTTGATTGTCTTGGGCTCTATGTAAAGTGTTTCAGTTGTAAAGTGTAGTGAGAGTTTTGTGATTGGGTTGCTAGATAAACACGTCGGTTTAACGAGCTTCAAGACTCGAGATGGTATTTTTGTTACGTCCTGTATGATTTCCTTCCATATTAGATCCATGTTATCAGGTCATCGTTGTTTGGCCAAAAATTCCAAAGTGTTCCAAAAATTTGTCCATGTACGGCTTAGCCGACTGTAACTGATGTGGCTTTTGCTGCTTAGCTACGTGTATCTTGCGCCGACGATTAAACAATATCTTAATGAAATTAGTTAAAAAATGTGTATGAGTAATGCAGTTTCTCCTATCAAGGTCACAGAGGCGCCGATACACTTCTTACGGGCTCCTCCAGTGATGCAAATAAGGCAATTTTCTTGGAAAACCGGGTCAGTTTCTACAAGATACGGAAGCCCCTTTGCATAGAGTGACTCTGGGACCTGATTGCCCGCGTTAATCTCGCGCCAAGTACGGCTTACGTCCACCCTGCTATGTAAATTAGGGGAAATGCTCGAGATATGCTGTCATTATAGGGTGAATGCGTAAACTGCACTTTCGAGTATATCGAGATGTCGTTCGGGGTCGATTCTGAATAACTTATAGTATAGGTACTCATTATTGCCTCCACCGCTCATTAAAACTCCTTATCTAAGGTTAGCTGTAAGAAATCCCATTGTGGGATAAGCCCGCCTTTGCAATCTATTTTATATTACTTTTGATAAATAGTTCTATGGTATTTTTAATGCAATAAAGAGTTTACATACATACTTAGGGTATGTTACTGTAGCTTCCGCCCGCCAGTTTGTTAGCATAGTCTATGACACATATCTCCGCTGTAGGACGTCCTCTGCTGATCATCCTGCCTTCCACCTACTACACCGTGTGCCTCCTGGGTCCATCGGCTGTCAACGACTTTAACGAGGTCGTGCGTCGATCTCGTGGAGGCCTTCCCACGCTGCGATTCGGCAATAGAAAACGGCTACGGAAAACTTTATTTCTGATCCGTAGAGACACTTCATAGCTCAAATCCTCATGTGGTATTCCAAATCCCGGTCAATATCTGCACGAACACAGAAATGCATGGAACTTTTTACGCAATTAACTCGCAAATAACCAAGCACTAAAACAAATAAATACTTTCACAGCTAGATTACAACGATTTTATCGTTAATAGGCTGCGTAGGTCTTAATGTTTGTACTGCGAAACGCATGCCTTGATAGCAGTGAGTTTTATATCACGTGAATAAACAGCCTCAACAGTTGTTTCGACTTTCCTCAGATTAATGACTAAAATCTCTCTCTCTCTCCAAAGAGGAAAGTTTCCTTCTATTGTAAATTCCTTAGTGTTTTCTTTCTAGTTTTGGTACGCGTTTAACTTAAAAGTTTCAAAGGAGATTCGTTCCCCTCCCTTTCCTCCGGCAGGACAGGTGATCCGGGAGGACGTTCCATCCTATGTCGTAGATTTTCCAGCTATCAGCGCAAACTGCTTTGGTTTAATATTTATAAAGCGGTTAAGGAACAACTTACTAGGTAAAGTCTCTGATCACTTACCACCAGGTTAGCTTGCATGCATATATGGGGATTTACCATGGACTGGAATAGGATATAAGGTTAATTTTTAACGTTAAAGCCTTTGTGGAACACTTTCGCGGACAACAGCTAGGTACACGAATTACTTCTTAGATACTCCATCAAATTCCTAAGAGAAAAATAGTAGATTTATACTTCACCGTCATTTTACGGCCGAGTGATCCTTAATGTATTCATATCAGTGTATCAGATCGCGTAATTTGCCTGTCGCATCACATTAGAAGGCCCCACTTATGTGCAATAAAAAATCTATCGGGTCGGCTTGATTGACCCGGCCTGTGTAGTATGATATGGTCAGTTTTTGTGTGGTGCGGCTCACACTTTTCTCTAGACGACGGTACGACCGCAGTGTATTTATGATTTTCTTAGCGAGGCTTTAATAGAAATTGCTCGCGGCTATGCTTGTTATTCGCCGTCTCTACGTGGGATGGCCGTTAATAACTTTTAACAATACAGTTTCAAAATTATGAAGTTTTGTGTATTTTACGAAGCATGAATAGGTCAAAATTTGTTTGGTATTTATTGTAAGTGTTAATGTAGCTTCAGCATGCATGCAGCAAAGCATGGGATCAGTGTCAAGAGATATAAATACAATCCAAGACTTGTGTCTCTATCCGCAAAATAAGGCGTGATATGATATTAGCAAAACACACAGAACTTTAACATTGTTTAAGTACTAACTTCTATAAAATCGGTTTATAGAGTGATTGGTATGTGACCAGGGGCCTATTTTTGAATCGCTCGCCTCGGATTCGAACGTACTTCAATTTGGATTTTCGACTTGAAAATTTCGATATTTTGATGCATGATGCTGATTTTCCCTAATTTTGAACCGAACTCATTCGGTGTTGTCAATGTAATTTAAAAAATATTGAAATTTACATGCCGAAAACCAAAATTGAAAACAACTCGCATCCACGCGAGCGCTCGCGTGCGCTTCCCATCTCTTTCATACTGGAAAGTTGCAAGAGATAGCAAAGACAAGCATTAGAAGGCGAGCGCTCGCGTGGAGGCGAGCGGTTTCAAAAATAAAGCCCCTGGCTGGTGACCTCGTGCCGTATGGCATGAGGTTAGGAATTCGATATTAGAAACGAACAAAAAGAGTCGAATGTGAGAGATGAAATTGATCGCGACATAACGAGAGCGGCGCTGCGTACGCGCAGTCTTTCTCATGACCGGTTCCCACCACACCGATTCATTGATAGCGACAAGTGGCTTTACAGAAGCTAACATTTTAATCCAAACCATTACAAGCTGACATGACAGCCCGCTGTGAGATCGTAAACACGCCACAAGTGTGAAAGTAGTTTTTATGATTATGTTGGCTGGATTAATACATTTTATTGAGTACTTACTTAATCATGTAACTAACAATTTACATTATTAAAGAATGAATATGTAATGGCACTTGTAAAGTTACTTTAGGATCTGTAAGCGTTAATTGCCTTAAAGTTTTATATTTACGAGTATACTTGAAAATTAAATTTACCAGCATCCTATCTCATGGGCGCATTTAGTTGCCTACGGGTGACATTACGTATTTTACATAATTTACGTACATATGTGTTTCTAATCGCAGATAAAGAATGACATTTTCAGTACATATATAAGTAATTAAGTACACTATTTATTTATTACGGCTAAGAGCTTGCATAATAAAATAAATGGGAGATAAACGTTATCAGTGCGCGGCATCATTCGGTTGGCATTCGCGAATGGCGCGCGACGGCGGCGCCGCGCCGACCGCCAACGAAAGTTACCGGATTTTGTGCACCAATGCCAAGTGCGGCAAAGAAAGCGAGTCCAGCATCCCAAACGCAACATCTCTCATATTGTCTTCTCTCTCATATTACTTCAGATCCGAAAGAGACAAACGAGCGCTTAAAAGAGAAAGTGGGCCACGTTATGTTTCTCGGTACCATTAAAGCGGGCATTGAACGTAAACGTCAACGGATAGCATCTTGGAGGCTCTGCAGGTTGGCTCGATCGAATATCGGCGATATTGCTTAGTCGATTAGGTTCAATTCTGCGGTGCCGCACGGTGAGCCTGGAAGGTGGACCATTGATACAGTAGTGCAGAATTCGGAGAGCAACGAACTGCTGCGGTGAAAGTGTTTCGTGGCGTAACCTTGAGCCGCCCCGCGCCCCCCCACCCGCTGCGCTCTTGCCGAATCACCTAATAGATACGTCACAATATGTGATGAGTTCAGACATGTGACATCTATTATTTTGCAGTACATTTTCTGGGTCTCGCTCGTTGCACAATGTAGCACAGGCAAGCTAAATTTTTCAAACGAGTAATGAAAAGCTTTTTCCAGTAGGAACACCAACTTCTTTTTAAAAACAAGTAGCACTTCCGTCGCTTCTAAAGTTGGTGAATAGAAAACGGACGTGATGTGAAAAAGATTGCGTTATCTAGGTATTCGGGCAAAGAATTTGAAGATCATTGGGCCAAACGTTTTACGATTACCGATTAGGTGGTAGCCTGGTTTTTTTGGCTAGTAAATCTCATTTCAATACGCACTCAACGAGTAACAGCGAAAAAATACTTTACTTATTACGCCGAAATTATTACTGTGATTAGCTTAATATTACAACGTTTATACGTAATATTAGAATAGTTCTAAATGTAACACAATATTAATAAAACAATTTTAAAGGTGTGTCAGGATGGTAGCTTGCGGCACTCGATAGTTTCTGCCTACACCTCTGGGATCATGACGTGGGCAGATATGTACGTATGTATGTTTGTATTAATGAATTTGACTTCTCGTTCACTGCTCCAGTAAGTGAAAACCGACCATCAACAGCAAGACCGCGTCAACAATATAAATAACGATGGGCGTTGTCATTAGCCGCGAAAGCCTGTAGAACAAACACAATGGCACGGCGCGGCGCCCGCGCCGCCTCGGATTTATTCACGTGTTATTGGAGACGCTCACGTTAGCCTATACTTGGAAACGCTTCAATAGCGTCCAATTATTTTCCGTTTTTACGTATTCATAACAATGATCGGAGAGAAATCCTATTACAATGCCTAGCACGAGCTAAGCTGGCGTGGGGGTACTGTAGTCAGCGAGTCAAGGGGTCGACGGATTTTCGTTACAAAATTATGTAGGTACAACCTTCACACTCGCTTTCTAGCCTCGGTCTACGGAATAATGGAGGAGAGAGACGTATCCGAGGCATTCCCACCCATTAATTAAGCTTAACTTTCAGCTCGTTACCAGCCAATTAAAAGTCGCGGCGCGCGCGCACGGCTAATCAGAGCCGAAAGTGACTCGAATAGACGAATTGCCGGCAACAATGACAACTGACTGTCCATAGCAAGTGTGAGAGTATTGTAAACAAACAAGCGGAGTTTGATTTCTAGAACACTGACAGGTTTGAAGGTATGGCATGGCCATTGCGTTTCTTTAAAAATACTTGTTTTATGGGTGCGAGAAACAAGTAGGCTTAGCTTTTCAACATAAATTTATGAGTAGCCAGTACGTAGTAAAGTAGAACAATGCTGATTGAGACTTCATCTTTTTTTACTTTACATTTTTCTCGTCGTATTTTGTTTACTTATATCCGAATGCACTAAATTTAGGTAACGCTTAAGTTATATACGAGTATGGCTCTTAACTATAGACTCTTAATTTTATGATACGGATTTGTGAAACCAAAATGCTTAGGAATATGTTAAAACGTCAACTTAAGCGTAATCTAAGTTTAGTACAATCTAATTTATTACTACAAGCACTAGCAAGAGAAATAAACAACCTGTACTTATTTAGACGTTACTTAAGAAGCGTGTCTAAATGAATTTGTTGCAGATGCTTTATATATTTTTTGTCTGCACATCACGAAATGAAGATCTTAAACAGTTCAAAACTTTCTTTTTCAACTGATTTATGAGTAGGTAGGAACTAGGCCTTCGCTGCTGTTATTTCAAAATTGTTCTTGCCAGTAGTTGTATTTTGTGTGCCCATAAAAAGAATAAAAAGGGAAGAATTGATAAATAAAATATTCTTATTCCCGGACATATGTTATGTCTAGGTTTTTATACGATTATAACACTTAAGATAAGGCGGTGGGTAAGGAAAACAAATCAGTCTTAAAATAACCTTATCTCTGTAAAATCCCAATATACTTTCTTGTAGTGAAAGATCTCCGAATAAATTAAATTAACCATCGCAATTCAAGAATAAGAAAGGATTTTGTGAATTTCCACGGGAAACGTGGTTAGGATTCGAAAATTATCTGGAAAATAGGGTATGTGTGGGGTAGGTTTAGAGTAGGTGTAGGGTAGTGTAGGGTAGCTGTAGGGTAGGGGTAAGGGTAGGGGTAGGACGCCACACGAACGAAGTCGTGCCGGGCTCGCTAGTTATTTAAATAAGAACTCAGAACAACAATGGCATTTTTGTACCATTCTAAACTAGTCCACGCGGATGAAATCGCCCCAAAAATCTCGTATCGAAATAAAAACTAGACTAAATTATTCTCTCGATTTCCTGTTCAGTTTAACCACACGCAATAAAACAGAGACACTTCGCGCCTCGCTGTGACCCAGTGTTTGAGTTGTTATAGCTTAATAGGGTCACCTTGAGTTGTTATAGCTTAATAGGGTCGCTCTATGAGTGTTACAGTTTTAATAGGGTCGGTTTCCCCAATCTCAGGTGTTCCAGATGTTGTAGACAATAGACCAATGAGGAGCGAGTCAACTGATGTGAGATAAGACTGGTCGCCTCAATGTAATTGCTTCTCGTGACTCGACGCGTTTCGGGCACGTGCGTAGCGAGATGCGGTGTAATTTCAACTGATACTTCAATTCCGGCTGACAAGTGGTTGCGAACTTTGAAGTTACCTGAGCTTGAATTATTGTACTTTACAAAAGTGCTTTTCTTCTGTGACTACAAGACTAAAATTGGATAAGTGACGTTCTACACTCGTAGTGTAGTTCTATCTCTTTAGTGGTCTGTGCTTTGTGAGCTCTATAACTACTGTAGACTCCCTGTGTTATGATCCAAACTCATAATATTTTACTATGCTCAAAACGTAATTAATATGATTCACTTCAATATGTGCTTTCATCAGATAAGCCTGACGATCACCGCCAATACTATCTACTTGACATAGGTAATTTTTGTTAGAGGTCTTTAATTGAATTGCCTTTAAAAGTGTTTCTATTCTAACAATAGAAGTAATGCTCAGAAGATCAAGTAACTTAATAAATTATTAACAAAAAGAACGCAATACCCCACTTACATGAAAATCGTAATACGTATTATTACGCATCTATCAACTTGATCGTCAAGTGCTATAATTTTTACACAGAACATCGTAATTGAGGTAAAAAAAGTGTAGAAAAGCCTCGGTGGTCGTTTCAGATACATTGACTTGCAGATTAAGCGTACAGAGAGCGAAAGTTCCAAGTGACGAGTCACGTTGGTTTTTGTCGATCATCTGGTGTGAAATCTGCTCTGTGTACACGAGTTTTTATGTATTTTTAATACGACGAACAAGAGACAGTCTCACGATCGCGGACGCTGCGGTTTCGTCTTTGTTCGTGGACTTGCGCAAAATAACGTTGTTTAACCTACCTATCTTAATCTATTTTGTCATTGTTTTTGGTTCCCCATGTGTAGGATTTCTTATTTCGCGTACATGGTAAGAAACGTCTCTTATACAGACATAAGTTATATATATGGAGTTAAGACTGAAAAAAAAAGAAAAAAATTTCGGTAAAGAAATTGCGCAAGCTTATAAACGCAAGCAAATGATGACGATGACGAATGATCGAATATGGGATGAGACATGGGATCGTTTAAGAAGTATATTAAAGGTCTCATTAGAGAAGAGTAATGTATTGATGGCGTCTCTGGTGTTGCTGGTGTCATAGGCGGCGGTGACTAGTTTTCATCAGGTGGCCCGCTAGCCTATTTGTCCTGCTATATAACATAAAAAAGAAATACATACTATACCATAATCGACTTCTTCGTGTCTAACCTCCGTACCGACAAATCCATGGATTAGCCATTAAATCAACAGAAACAGACGCATTTATAATTAGTTCTTGCATTATTATAATTAGTGCTTCTATAATTCGATTAGATATTTAAATAAATGTCTCTATTGCTATTTTACTTTTAGATTGTAATGGGCGGAGTTTCTCCTCTTACGTGTAAAAGACCGGATGATGCAAGAAAGCTAATTCAAAAACGCGTACTTTATCCCAACGAATCTCCGCATAGTAATTAAAATCACATTACCATAGGTGTAAGTAATGCGTTTCGGCCGCCAAAAAAGAGATAGCGCATTTCTATTCAGACCAAACAACGTGGGAGCGCCTTTGAATACATTAGCTCAAAATATGCTACTATAATGAGGTACATACGAGTATCTATATTTGTCTGAAACATCACTCATGCGCAGACATTCGCTGACATCGTATTTCGCACAGGTTTGTGTGAAATGAAACTCGGGTATATCACTCGTTATATTTCGCAATTTTGAAATTACTGCTGGAATAATTCCGAGAATCATATATTTTTAAAAGCGTGGAGTTTCCACGATTAAGATAATGTTCGTGAACACCTTCCATCTAACTATAGGAGTAAGTACTTTCACTGAATACTGGACAATGATCAATGGGTGCCGAAATTAGATAATTGCGTCTTTACTCCCATTCCACTCGAGCGCTCGACTAATGATCGTTTTGACAGAGCAATCGAAGAATAGCGAGAACTGAGAACGCTGGTATTAAAGCGACGCCCGCCCTCTGCCTTTGCTTAGTAATTAAGCGCTCACTGCCTTCCTACTAGATTGTAGTTTGTGTATGTAATTACATGAACATGAGTAGCTTTGAAAGCGGTTCATTGCGTTAAAAATAGCGCCTATTCGTTTCGTGTCTACCGTGGTTGCTATATTGGAGGAACAAAAGACATTAACGGGGGCGTTTTTCAAATAGTAACCTATTTAAGTGTGTGTATTTTATAATCAGTGTTACAATATAGACAATTAATTAGTTATTTGCATACTTAACTAGTCTAATGTGGATCGTGACCGACGTGCTGTATTTTACGTTTATTCACCACGTCGAGGAGCTCGTGCGTGCGAGCGTCCAAACTGTCCAAAGCAACATCGTAAGAACAAAAGATATCGACGAGGGCGTTTACCGAAAACCTAAAATATACCTACTTATCCCGATATTTACACAGGGAAAGCGCAATGTCTGCCTAGTCATCGCGGTGTCCGCGCGTAGTATCCCCGTAGCCAGCACATAGCGTCCGAATAGTGAACACCCGTAGTCCGTCAAGTCACCGCGTTGTCACCACGGTAGTTTTTATGTAAGACAGAGGCAAACGAGCAGGTCATCTGCTGGTAAGTGATCACCGCCATCCATGGACATTCGCAACACCAGAGGTGGTGGAGGTGGAGGAGGTACCCGGTCTATGAGAAAGATATAGATTCGTATCTTGTTTTTTAAAACAAACTTGTTTTTAAAACAGTCAAGCTGTTCAGTCGCTTACTGGTTTAAAAAAAGTGTCAAATGCCTAGCTCAGTGTTTATATACTTATAAAAAAAATTAAAAACAGCACCTACCCGTCTCGTCCGCTTACTCTATAAATTAGGAATCTGCATCGTTACTACATTGCACGAACAAAAGAAGTCAACGTGGGCGTTCCACACATATTGCTGTAAACATATTTGGGTTACAATTATGTAAGGAATGGTACTCGGCGGCGAGTGTTCTTCTTGTAAATAACGCAATACTGTTTCATCGCCAATTAATTAGAGAAAAAAGCTAAAGCTAAAGAAAGTGATCACGTACAAAAACTTGTATATAAACCATGTTCGTAATATTCACCCGAGTATTGTCGGGGTGAGGACGACTTCGTAATTTTTTTAGACTTGTCGTTTCTGAAACTTTACACATTTCTAACTGGTATTCTACTACGATCTCGGCCAATCTGTTGCCTTTCGTGTCTATATTGTACGTCAATGAGCAAAACATAACAGAACAATAAACAGCAACGGGATCGTTTACCAAATAACACTGTACACTGTATCCGGATATTTCTGCCACAGCGTAATCTCGTGGCTTAACAAAATAGCATAGTAGACGGTGTCGGTTACTTGAACACCCAACCAGGCTCGCCGACCGCGGCTGGGCGTGCTGCGGTCGCCCGCGCCGCGACCGCAGCGCTTCCCAGGCTCGCGGGCCCGCCTCGGCCCAGATCGTCTCGCCACCCACTACCGCGACTACCGCGAGCTGCTTAATTGAACCGGCACCCGCCCGCCACACGCTCCATTATTATAATATCGCCGCAGATTACATGAAAATAGAAAATGCCTGAGG
Source organism: Blastobasis adustella (assembly GCA_907269095.1). Lineage (NCBI taxonomy): Eukaryota > Metazoa > Arthropoda > Insecta > Lepidoptera > Blastobasidae > Blastobasis > Blastobasis adustella. Next base: position 7,975,307 of record OU026123.1, on the reverse strand, counting down.
GCCGCTTTCTTCCGCGCGACTGGCGCAACCCAGTTGCGGGCAGGTGGGTGCAGCCGGCAAAAAACACCGGTGATGGAGACCCGTATTAGCGTGCAACAGATGTACGCCTAACGACCGATAATTTTTCGCAAACGCCCATTAAAGTTGGACCGTCATCGCCTCGATTCAGTTTCGAATCGTTTGTCAACTTTTTGTTTGGACGTTCGGGGCCGATTCGAACGCCAGATAAATTGCCGACTCGAAAGTGTTTCGACAAGCGTTGCGACTATACAAATTGCTTATTAAGTGAGATTTATGATTAAATGTCACTCGCTAATTCGTTTCGGGATAGGCTGGTTAATCTTTCCGTTTAGCGATGAAAGTTTTACAGCATGTTTAACTAACTAGCTATTACATTTAAGTGATCCAAATTTAACGTGCGGACTGGTTTTCGATCAGTGATAACTTCGAACAGCCGCTTGCGCAATTTCAATTTCTCTTTGGAAAATTATCTGCGACATTGCGCCGCAATGGGGGCGATATAATACAATACGTTAATGGCGAATACCGGTTGCGATTGTGAAAACAGTGAAAATATTGGTCTGATGTCTGCAACATAGTGCCGCGCCGCCGGTAATGTGGAATTGTCGTATATCTGGCGGCGAGTTGTCGTATGTACGTCTAGCGGCCGTGTATTCTCGAATCGACAGATGGAACTTTCTAACTAGCGATCGAGTGTGCAGTGAAATCGGCGGCTGCGCAGGCGCGAGGAGCCGCGCGCATCTCACACGCTCATTACGCTCGTGTACCCAGAATCACTGGGAATTGATATGACCAAAAACGGAACGGCTTCCCCGAACAGATTTCGTCTAAGAGACAGTCGTTCTCCTGTTTTTTTTTAAAGAAAATGACATTTTTGAAGACGTGGTTTACTGCTACTACTATTTAGAATAATAAATAAGAACTTATAACTAAAGCAATACTTCATGGAGGCAATAAATATTTAAGATAGAGACACTAAATTACCTACGTATAGTAGGAAATTACAATAAGTAAAATTTGTCGTCATTTAGCAACTTTCAGTAACTTATAAGTAATGCATAATTATGCCGGTGTATTAGCATTAGTGTACTAGTATTAGCTCGGTGCCATTTAATGTATGAATGGTACGAATATGTCATTTACTTTACGTTTTAAGACCTGTGGATGCAAATAACGCTGATTAATTGATTGATTTCAATGGATTCAACTAGCGGCCCGACTTCTTGCCGATACAAAGTGTAGTTATTACCACTTACGTACTTTGTAAGAATTACAAAAAATAACTTGTTGTGAAATATTAAATGTAAACTAAAAGTTTAAAGATAGCAAACCATTTCTTACGAACGCCCAAAAATAACTTAATTAATATTAATATTTCTTATGGTAATAAAATGACAATATTATAATATCTAATGTCACACGATTACGCAAGCCTATTATGGAAACATTATGCGAGTCTATTAGCTATGAAGTGACACAAAATTATTTAACTCAAGTGAAATGTTGCTTTTCGCTGTCTCTCATAAATATGAATACGTGTTGATGTTTGTTTGACTTTAAATTACTAAATTACCTTCTTGTGCATAATAAGTATACCTTTTGCTAGTGTACGGGGTCTTAACTATGGTATAATGAGGTACAATTTGACTTACTGAAATCAAAATCAAACCAAAGTAGGTAACAATTTCATCTGGATCCGTACTTTTTTACATGCAGGGTACCAACATAAACCCGAATGGTGTGAAAAACTCAATCCGTCTTAGCTTGGAGAAATAAGCTTAGAACTTTCGGATATTATACAAGTATAGTAGTATCTAGTATTAGATACAAACGTTTTTTACTATTAGGTACAATTGCCTGAATGTCCATTCTATCTCTTTCGTTCAATTCGCAGAATGTTCATTATCCGAATATCATAAAATTGGACAGCTTGATCACGAACATGTAAATGAGATTTAATTAATTGTGGTAAGATACTGTGTTGAAGTAGGGAAAAGTTATCTCGATTTGCTAAGTTCCTTTTACGCGAGTAAAGCCGTAGGCAAAAGCTACTAATTTGCAATTTTAATATAATAGAATAGAGTCAGTTTGGTCTGATTGGTACCATTTCACATCTCATTAAGTTGGCGAAAATATAGAAAAAATTTAGGTTAATACGTATTTGAACCGTTCATCCCGATTCATCCCTTTTTCGAACGCTGGCACTTATCCACTTATAAATTATTGAAAACAATTCAATTTATCTTATAAATGTATCTACGAACACTCAGAGCGCTACTCAGCTACAACCACGTGCAGATAGGCGCCTAAGCATCTTACCGTCAAAGTTCACCACTGCTGCAATACTGGAAAGAAAGTGAAAAAGTGTCATTATAAGGGCGGGTGCGCAAACAAGCGCGACCTTGCCGCGGCAAGGTGAAGGCCGCTCGGCTTCCTCTTTGCAACGGGAGCGCCCGCGCCGGTGCAGTTCCGGCACTCCGGCGCTGCACTCGGCACTCGGTCACTGGGTCGGCACACCGAGCGGGGGGGAGGGGGGACCAGAAGAGAGGGGTCTGGTCCCCCCTCCCCGCCGCGGTGGGAGGAGAGGTGCCGGCGCGCGCGCAGTTCCCGTCGCGATGGCCGCGCTGCCCCAGCGCACCTAGCTTCGCGCCGCGCGCGCTGTGCTCCTCTCAACGTGTCTGTTGGTTGCAGGGCGCCGTGCTGGACCGCGACCATGACGAGGACCAGATTGCTGCTGGCGGTCGCCACACTCCTTTTACATGTGAGTAGCGTTTTTTTTTGTGGTGGTGTGGGATAGACATGCCGGAATTTGGGCACTAAGATGATAGGATCTTAGGAATATACATAGTGGATTATTTGTCGTGCTATACACCCAAACTAGGTAAATTAACACCAGTGATTTTTTTAAACCATGAAGTTACAATGTTTTTTAAAACAAGCAAAAATTTTTCTTAAAATTAAATTTTTACTTAATAAACTTTTTACTTAACTTAACTTCGTCGTTACTGCTATAATCTATAAAACTATTATGATTACTATGCATTTCTACTAGAGCAATTCATAAGAACTATAGAAAAACTAGATCACATACAATACTGGGCAACGGGTAATCCAATCATCAGAGCTCCTCGGATGATCAATACCGTTGGCCAACGAAGTAACCGTGCATCCCGCTGCAGAATTTAAAGCAATGTGCTACCACCTAGTTCTGATTGACTAGCTCCAACAAACGGTAGTTAAACTGAATCATGTATACTATTTACAATATCCAAACTTTGGGACAAAATGATTATGATAACTATGATTTGTTTAACAACCAGCAGCCCTACGACCATTAGAAGTTTTTCAGTCCCAGAAAATTTAGAAAATTAAATAAAAGGAGATAAAAATAAGCGAAAGGACAACATTTCAGATACACCGTATCCCTAGCCATACCCCTGGTGTTACAATTCCTACAATTTGACAGAAATGCTAATTTATCCTAGCGTAAGAAGTGCATGTAATCTTCAACCGAGCTGCAAAACAAAATACTGTACTGAAATATCGGTCAACTGTATGATATCTGAAAGAACATCACAAACTAAATGACTGCATATTATTATAGTAATTGTTGCTAACTGACGTAAAAGTCAGCGAAACAAGAGCTCCGAGCGCTTCGAAAGTCATTCTTTAATAACTGATAGTTCCACAATTTATGATCCATGGTTGAACACTGTGCGGGTTTGCGGTGCTGTTGCATTATTCAGCTTTTTCATCTGCGCGTACGCAAGTGGGCTAATGATTCCGTTAGCGCATCCACGAAATAGATCACCGGCCGGGCCACTGCGATGCACGTACATTATCGTACATACCTACGCGGAATATTCGTGCCAACTAATGTTTTAATAAGTAGGTACTTCATTTTACACTTAGCGTTCAGTGAAAGGTTTAGTGCATTTTAATGTGATTAATTTAATAATTAAAGTAAAGTTATCATATTTTCTCACAGAGAATGATGAGGAAAAAAGTAAAACGTAGACACGTAGATATTGGGTGTAGCGAATGAACTTAGGATTGTGGAATGCACGTGCAGTGTAGGATTTGTGGTAGGGTTCCGTAGTCGCCTGTCATAATATGGGCTTCATGATACAATAAATATATTACTATTATGCACCTAGCTCCAACATATTTCATTAAAATTTGAATCGAACGGTTGCATAACCTCCATTTTTAGTTGGTCGACCTGTGGGAGGAGTCCACAGTCAAAACCTTCCCGTTGTCTCCATGATCTGTTTACATTGATGTCGATTGCCATGATAATAATGCACAATTACTAGGCAATGTTGTTACTCTGGAATGTGTTTGTTAGTATTATAGCTACAATTATGGTAAATAAAAAACATGTATCGTGTAACATGTGATATTCGGCTTCGCACGGACGTTCTCTATTGTAGGTATAATAGAAAACCCGTGTGAAGCCGGGTATATAAACCTTCCGCAAAAAATTATGTAAATGATAATGAAAACCACCTCAAAATCCGTTGCATTATCAAAAAGGAGTTACCGGATATGGAGACAGACGCGGGAAGCAACTTTATTTTGTACTACTTATGTAAGGATAAGGACCACACCCAGGCTTTAGGTACTTCGTAATAGGGACAACGAGAACACACATCTCAAAAAAATAATGACTTAACAAATGAACCGAACGACGATACATCCGAAATGTCGAAAATGAAATCGTCCACGACGCGGGATTACGTAACTGCGCCGGCGTCGCAAAGCTGCGAATTTTATCCAACCAGCGAACAGTGAAAGTGGCCGCGACATTCGGCGGTCATCGACTCGCGGTGACGCGCGTTTTTAGCTAAGTTCACTAAGCTAAGCTAAGTTCAGCTAGGGGGGTGTGTGCTTGCTGCTTTACGTAATTGGTCGTAAATTAAATTATGGAACTTTGAAATATTTTTGCAAAAAAGGGCGTCGTTAAGAGTGAAAAATGTAACGTCATAAGCATATACTGTGTACACAAATTATTTGACAATAGGTACTTTTGTTTACTTTACTTTCAAAGTTAGAAGTATATTTATTTACATTAGGTAGGTATATAATTCGTGGTCTTTGGTATTCCATATATGGCAGGGTCGTCACTTATCACGTGAGATGGTGCTCACATGCCTGGTTAGTCTGATAAAAAAAAAGTGGACGTCTCCTGTTGTAGGATCCTATAGGTTTGTCAATAAAATGGGAATGCATTTTCATAGCATTAAAACCCAGTGTAAGAATTTTTGTAATCCATTTTACAAGGCTGAAGTTAAATGTCAAGTGTAATGAAATATGTGCGTTATTTGTACAAAAATAAGGTTTACCGAGTGCGATGATGTCATTGTTCATTCCAAAGTAACAAAGTTCTAGCGCATATATCATCTTTGGTTTTAGATATATCGTGATTTTTTACAGTTATTCATTTGGTATTTTTTATAACCTAGGTACTGAAAAAGTTATTTAGTAAAAATTGAAAAGACTCATTAGTCATTCACGCCCAAATATATTAATCAGCAAATTATTTGTATAACTATCATAAATCATCATCGTAGTATTATAAAAATATGGATTCGGTTATTTTTGTGGTATCTAAAGTTAGTTTTTAATGGGAGAAAGCCATACATAATCTTCTTTGAAACATAAATTAAAGTGTTATTACAACAGTAAAAGTGTTATAAAAACCATAAGCCTGTAACACTTTTAATTTTTCCCAAGAAAATATATCAAATTCCCAGATTTCCAGGAACAGAGCTCGTTGATGTCTTGAATAAGTTTATCAGAGAGGTACAGGTGATAAAAAATCCCATTTTAGTAACTACTTTCGTAGTTCGGAAACCTTTTCTTCATATTATAATTCTCACGCTCCTAATTATAGGCCACAGTCGCGTAAGAAGAGACCCAGGCCAAACGCATACAATATTTATTTGACTGTCTAACAATAACAAGCAGCCATCAATTAGCAGTTCAAAGATGTCTTATGTCCCCTGACAACACTTTCTTTATTACAAGTGTTACAGCGATTACGCGGCGGTCGTGACGGCAGCCTGCTCGGTCGATCACGGCCGCTACAGACTTGATCGATTACCGATCAAGTCATCGATCACGAAAAGTCGATTCATAATGCAGATAATGTAACCGAACCTTTGGCTATTCTAATGGTACAAAGAAAGAGGCTTTTGTAAGATTTTTTGTACGGAGGTAATATTCGAATCTTTAAGAGGAAGCTACATTGTTTCGTGTGTCATAGGGTACTTTTGGTATCGGATAAATAATTATGTCGCGGGATAGTAGAAGGGTGACAGAGCTTGCAACTGCAAGCGAATGTAAAGCGTAGTGATAATCTCTACTCTCTCTTTTACGATAAATATTTATATGCGTTTATGAATGTATTGGAAACACAATTGGTTAAAACTTATTGGGTATTGTCGAAGTAGGTTTCAATTCTTTGAATTCCCGAAAGTAGATTTAAGTCTTTGTACCGAAGAAGTTCTAGAATTCAAGTTACCTCCAATGCTCGAATCGAGAGCACGTGCAAGATGTGAAATGATCTCCTTTATGTGTTTCCTTTGCACTATAACTTGGGGTTCTTCATAAGGCCCCTTAGGTTGCATATGTCCTAGACGACATACTTTCATCAGGTGGACCTGAAAAAAGGTCAGGTGGCCTCCAAAAGCAATGAAAAAGTCTATTCGTAAATCTATATATCTATTTAACACTGCCCCCAACGAATTTTGTATTAGTACAACCACCTTGAATACAAACTTTGCGCGCGCATCAAAAAAAATAACACTATTATTTACCCGATGTGCCCGGTTATGTGTACTCAGTGTAATCCATGGCTCATAACATTATCGTACAACTTCAATATTCGAACTTCAAATACGGACGTAAGTGCGAACAGTCTTCGCAATCTCGCTAATTCGTGTAGAAAGCAATTCGTCATAGAAAGTGTGAACGATCGCTTTCGTTTGCGGAATGGATTTTAGAGTCCATGACCATATATGAAGCCTAGAGCATCGAAATCTCGTATACGAAACCTCGGAGATTGTAGTAGTTGTAATCATCGTCTTGTCAATAAACAGCGCGTACATAAAATTAAAACTACGGTAAAAACAAAGTTCTTCATTTGCATTTATTTGTTCGTCTGTGTAGATTCTATCTAGGCTAGACCTAGACCTAGACCTCAAATCTCTTCTAGTAGTAGACCGGTTTACCGAACTAATGCAACTGTTCAGTGGCAGTAGTCCGATTGAAATATAATACCGTATACCGTACTGTCGATACTCTTCAATCAGTGTTGAGAAGGTCTACGAGAAATAAGCCTCCCTCGTGATCCCACCGGTGGGACAAACTAGTGGGTCGATGAGAAAACGGGGCTCTTTAGTAGGATTACTTCGATTGTTGGTACCTCAAACCTCTATCCTTCGTGTTATCTACGATACTAATCTCAGTCATTACTGTAAATTTGAAATTTTTAATTTTGATATTTGACGGGGTGGTCCCGGGTTCGGGTTCCGGCAGGGTCCTCCTCTATAATTTCTAGGTACCTCTCGGTTATGAGTCGGATACCGTAATCATTCGGCTACCAACGTTCCGACGGTCCAAGCATAATATTTATTCATTTATTATGTTTAGACAACGTAATTTGGTAAAATAGTTTATAGTCAAATCGTTTCGTAGGAAACTTCTATTGAGAGTTTGACATTGTACTGTTTGATTATGGCATGTACAATACACGAACCATCGGGAAGACAGTATCGAAAAGTTCCGTATATTTGCAGCGTAAGCCAAATGGCGAGAGAACACGGCAGTAAACTGTGACTCTAAAAACCTTATCAAACTTTAAGGACGTACATACAAGAGAATGAAATTAGGCCTGTGATGCTCTATTAGATGGCTGTGAGACATGGACAGCGCTGACCAAGCACGTCCGCGAACTCTACGCCAACAAAATGAAAATGCCTCGAGGGAGGCATGGCATTACACGACTTGACCGTGTACACTTGGTGGTGGCCTTGGCGTGAGAGACATCGCGGATAAGATTGAAGAGGCTCGTCTGCGCTGGTTTGTTTACGTGCTGTGCTCTTAGAAAAGCTCTTTGAAGTTTGAAAATTTTAAACTATTGAAAACGACTACGAGTTGAGAAGCGGCACTGGTCTGCAATTGTGGTTAAGCAATGTTAAATTGACCGTTTCGTACTTTGAGGCTAGTCGATCTTCAGCACCGCAACGAGCATGCCACTCGTTAGGTTAGCCTCCTAATACAACTGACGAAGCGAGGTTAACCAAGGTCTTCCGCTGGGGACCCTGAGACTGGTTGAACTGAACAATTTAGGCGTGAAATAAAGAAATGCTATGACTTCAGGATAAACACCATACACCCATGCTGGTAGCGGTAGCCCAAGTACTATGTATGATTGCTTAACATTTTATTGAAATCAATTTATTTACCACACTCAACGCCTGTTGTTTTCTCTGTTGCTACCGATATGTAATGAATGTATCCTGTAGTTACGGAATATAGTGTACATTCATTCATTCAATCAATAAAATACATTACTTCACTACAAAAAACGATGCTACAAACGAGTACGCGTAGAGTGCAATCTCAGAGACATTGACCCAAGGAGCATACTCGACCGAATACTCTAAGCAGCCGAACTCGCAACGACTTGGCGAATAGCAGGCGTCCGTGCTTTCTCGCAGGGAAAGTCGTCGCATGCGCAGCTCGCGCCCTTCACGCGGCGGGTTCACGATCATGCACCGCCTCAGGGCCCGCGTCGCGACGCGTAAAAACGAAAGTCACCATAATTCAATTTTACGACTATTAACCTCCAGCTATTTTATATTGAGACATCTGTATTAGGACAATTTCTCTCGCGTTAAGTAGAGGTGTTGTTCATTTTCTATTGAAGAGCTTAAAGTTAACTGCGGCGGTTATTAGGCGATCGTGGAGTTATGTCGTAAATTATGGTAGGATAAACACGACAAATTATCTGTCTTCTATGTCCAAAAAGGGGCGGCTTGCACCAAATTCTTAAACGCATTTAAGAAAATACTTAAACAAAAAACTCCATGCGAAAACACGTGAAACAAGCAAAGAACGCTCATAGTTGGCATTAATGGACTGTTGACGAAGACTTTGGCGTAGTAAATTGCTAGACAATCTAATAAAAAACACATAAATGCTTGATTAGCACTTTAAATGTTTGTACGAAAGTAGCAAAAACGATTAGTCCTCAGTTCCTATTTATTTACTTAAAACTTCATGCACTGTTACGTACAAAGGCGGACTTAAAGCCTATCCATTTTTAAAGGGCAATTTGTTTATTTTACGCAAAACAGGATCCTTAGGCTTTAGGATTACAATCAACCAACCGTTTCCTCTATAGATATTTGCTTTGTACATTGTTTCAATCATTCAACATAAAATGAAATAAGTCAAAGACATCTGTGAAGTAAGTGTAGCAGAAAAACCTGACTGTAATAAAAAAATATAAGTATTTTTAAGATTACGTACATTGTACCTAAATAGAAAAGCTAAAATCCTAAAACCAAACAAGCACACTAGGTACCCATGTTGATCTTGATGAGCAATGCATAATAAATTAACTTACTCCTCGTAGGTTCGACTTAGGGCTGCTTAATCTCACTTTCATCTTCAGCAAAGTTTCGTGGTTACATTCCGATAACTATATCCTACCTAAACCTACCCAAGTGCTGGCTGGCCTAATCCCAATCAAAACCTACACCTAATATCTTATCATATGTAGGTACTTTTAAATTTAATCAAAGTACGATAAAATTCTAGACTTAAGATTCGTGAATAAATTATTTATTTATTTATTTAAAGACTCAACCTGCTTAGCCTACTGAAGCCCCACTATCGGAACGCCAACCCATCTTGAAAGCTAGAGCCCGACCTAACCTAAGGTCTGCCAGACACACATGCTACAGTACCTATATAAAATCTGTCTAGACTGACTTGTCTTATTTGGTTAAGGAAATTATGCATTTAAATGGATAATTTGCAGCAGTATTCGTTGAAATTCACATTCTATATGTTTCTATATGTTTGATAATTCAAGATATCTGTAAACAATGTACATAGCGTGATTAATACGGCAAGTCGTGATTTTGGGTATTGTATGTTCACGAAATATGACAAGTCAGTCTGGACGGATCATAGTCTAGTGAATCAACTATAGTATCCTAGATGAGTGAGTTGAGTGAAATAGCAATGAATCGCGAAGCAGGTTGCCGGCTCATTGGCTCACGCCCTCCTCACGCCCCATCTGATACAGTGACACGCGCGCACGCACCTAAAACACACTTCCCACGTCCCGCGCGCCTGCGCGAGACAATATCAAGTGCATCGCCATACGTGGGAGTCGGGCCTAATCGTTATGAGATTAAATAAATTTGTTGTAAACTTTTATAGAAGAAATCTAGATGTGAATGGCAGTGGAGGGGTCTAGTATTTACTACACTTATGTCGTCGAGTTGTTTTGTTACGCACAAAACAATACTCAAGTAATTCTAGCACTTTTAGTATTACGAAACCTATAAACATAAACAGAGTATATATGTACCTACATAGGCGGGATGCAAAGTATCATGGGTAAATCAGTTTGATTCCCTCGGCGAAATTTATTTTAATCCAGCCTCAACATGAAGCCTCAAAATAAAAATTGGAAAACAAATTTTGGCATGCTGTGATAGCTAGTATACAAAATAATAGCTATTTTAAGTAATAATTTTTATTTAACAAGCTTTTGGTGAGTCAAATAGCAGTTTATCCGTCTAAATTACCATATTGTTAAACGAAACAGTTACTTGTCAGCATATCATATTCATCATCGCACTAGCGGCCAATCCCGGCTTCTGGCTGGTTCCGCTTTCCTGCCCTTCTTCCTTTTTCGGCATAATGCGGCATCGCCCTAAATGTGTTCCTCACTGAGCTTTTCGTTCTTATAATGTGGTGTAAACCGTTATTGAAAAGCTTAAATTGATTCGCACTATCCTCGTTCGTCTGTCAGCAGGGAGACAAGACCACTAACAGTTAAGGTTGCCCGTTAAAAGTGGCCCGTTAGATGGTGGTGGAGTCCCACAACGCGTAAGTTACCATAAAATCAATGCAATAAATTAGAATTTCTTAATCTTTTTGGAGCGAATTTTCCCCCAAATAAGATAGCAGTCGTGTAGTGAAATGCAAATCAAGCGACTAACATAAACAATCTCGACCTTGTTAGGATCTGCTGAACACAAACAAAAATCCGGTTTTGCTCATTTCTCGTTCATTTAAACAACTTTCTTCTGCTGTGTACCAATTCTACGGGTATGTAGGCAGGTAATGCTGAGGCCAAAATTAAAACTGCTTATGTAAGATACCAATAACAAGATTTAACATCAACGATAATTTTAAGTAATTGTTTTTCATGATAGTTAATGTGTTGGGGGAAATTTATTAGCGTACGTTAGCATAATAAATAATAATTATGCATAATTTACCCGTCATGCTATCATTCACTTATTTTAAAATTTTAATTAACTACTAGATCATGCACGGACTTCGAAGCAGTTAAATATTATTCTCTTTTGTCAGCGGGTAGAAGACTTGAAAAAAGAAAATTTGCATCACTTCTATTGAACTGTTTTAACGATAAAAAAAATTGGGCGTAAAAAATTCCGAATACTTTTTACTATGACGTCAAATGTGTACGGCCAGTGATTAGGTTGTTTGTTGTGACAGCTTTTTAGTGCTAGATTTTTAGCTCAAATTAATTATACCTGTCAAAGTTTATTGATTAAGTATGTATACGGTACATAATATTCTTCAAAACTACTGAACAGATTTCAAAAAATTCTTTCATAGAGTGTCATAGTTACTCATTATTTTTGTGCTGAATATTTAACGGGATTTCGCGGGCTAGCAGAGTTCATAGTCTGTATTTTTTAACCGTTCCTCTCGGGTTCGGTTTTCAATTTTGGTTTTTCGCATGAAAAATAAATATTTCACCTATATATTGAATTTTTAAATTTAACATCGAAATCTTGAACAATCACCGAAAGCGAACGGTTAAAGATGGAAAACCGGCGTTGTGCAGCAAAATATTTATATTTTCAAGCCGAAAATTAAAACTGAAACCGTTCGACTGGGGGCGGGTGGTTAAAAAATATAGCTCCCGATCTGCACGCACGCAGGCTGCACGCGTGTTCATGTAAAAAGGTTGTTCGATCATCACAACAGGTTTCCCAAAGAAAAGCTAGCTCATACTGAAATTTCATAATGTACACTAAATAAGTCTGGCTCACTGTTTCAATTTTGTTTTCTTTATTCTTTATTGTACACAAATATGACATAATTATACAGTACAGTAACAGACATGTACAAAGGCGAGCTTAACTCATTCATTTCTTAAAAAGCAAAGTTATCGCTTCATGCTCCATTCTATCATCACAACACAACCTCAGCCACAATAACAACGGCCTACAAACAATTTAAAATTTAATTAACAGTCGTACTATGCCACCCAAGTACCTCTACTAAATAAACACCAAACAAGCCTCAGATCACCCGCGTACGTATCGTATAGCCTGCGAAATAGCCTGGAAGCGGATGCGGCTGACACTTTCACCCGCGCACCTGCCGCTTGACTCACGCTGCGCCGGCGCAGACGACGCTAATCTCCCGTAGATCAATTCTGTGCAATTATTATGTTAAATTCGCATGTTATCTTCATCTGCGTAGTAATGAGTTCCGAGTTGGATTAGCGTACTTGTTATTTTTGATGCTGGTCGTTTTTGAGAGATACGTAGTTATTTAGTCTTTGGGAACTTTTTGCCGGTATCTACAGTGTCCTATATTGTATTGTACCTGTTTAACAAATTTTATCCTAAGCCGTTCAATCGCATGTGACATCACACCCCAGTAAACGCGCCATTTCTGATCGTCCGAGCCCGCTTTGGAGATGCCTATGTAAAAATCCGATTGCAGAGGACGCCAGGTCGGCACTAAGAAGGTTGACCGCACATTTAAAACGCACGCAGATGCATTTATATTGCATCAATTTGTATAAGATCGAGAGTCCATGTTGTCTGGTTGCCTTTTCGGTCAGTTTCAACCGTTAATATGGATCAAATAGATTTTTTATTGTTTAGAATTAATAGGAAGCTACATTCTTCCCGAGTGCTATATTAGGGTACTTTATGCCTCGGAAAAGTAACAGGATCCTGTGGGATAGTGAAATGTTAGCAGTTTCGGGCTGAACGTGGGTGAAAACCGCGGGAAACGAATATTGGCTAATGATTAGATTATCATGAAGACCGCATTTCTAGGTACTCTCCACTCGTAAATCGACGATCACTTCCGTCGAATTTCGATACTTGTTTCACATGCCCATCTATTGCAGCAATATAGAACGAGTATCGAAAGAAAGCTCTAGTTGCGAAGGGAGTCTCTCATGTTTATAGGTCCGGTGTTTTCTTCCGCAAGTGACGATCTCGATCAGTGGGTAATTTCTAACCGGTTTAGAAACGCGCGCCGCCACGCCGCCGGCCACCTTGCAACTGTTCTTGCACATTCTGGCTGCACCTACCTGTCACGGCTCTCGCTCCATATACCGCAGCCATCGGCTCTCATCAGCCGTGGAAACGTGAATGTGATGGATAGCCTCAGCCACAGTGGTTGCGCCGTGACCGCTTTCCTAGGTTCAACTTTCGTTCACTTGTAAAAGTGACAATTGTTTTGAGACTTGATACGATCATATGCTATTTACAAAATGAAATAAATAAATAAATAAATAAACAAAGAGGAATAGCTAACGGAGTAAATTAAAAGTTAGAAATAGTGGTAATATTTTTGTTTTCCATATAATTTATGTAAACGCTAGCGTTCACTGTGTCAATGGTTACAAACTGCCGCCCCTCGGCTGTTCCGTTGTTCTGCAAACGCAGTCGGCTATCGTGAAAGCAGCTTTGGAACTCATCTAGGCAGTATGATTGCGCTGATTAATATTATAATTGCTCGCGCGAGCTATCCATCAGTGTAGAAAGTCGGCAAGAACGCGCCGCGCCGCTGCGGGATGCTCGCGTGGCGCCAACTAGACTGCGACGCCTGCGCACAAGAATGCGCTCCACGTCTCATCCGCGCTACGCTTAATTGTCCAACACTACAAATAGAATAGACATAATATAACCTACGTACGCTGATGTACTCACGTTTACCTTCTTTCGTTCCAGGACGCAACATGCGAGCCTCCAGTGGACTCCGCATCGTTACCCCTCGAGCACCGGGCGGGCGGCGGCTACGGCCCGCCGCTGCCCCCGACACACTCCGACGACCCGTGGCCCCTAGCGACCCCAGACAGTCCAAAAATAAAACATTTACAAGTGCAGTGCGAAAAGACACACATGCGAGTCAATATCGAGTTCGACCGGCCGTTTTACGGCATGATATTCTCCAAAGGATTCTACAGTGATTCTCATTGTATGCACTTGAAACCGGGCACCGGTCATCTCAGCGCAACGTTCGAGATATTCCTCAATAGCTGCGGTATGTCCAGCTCCGCCAACCACAACGTGGCTACTTACGGCAGTCCTACCCCGAGTGGCTCCTACGTCGAGAATACTATTATCGTACAATACGATCCCTACGTGCAGGAGGTGTGGGATCAGGCGAGGAAGCTGCGATGCACATGGTACGACTTCTACGAAAAGGCTGTTACATTTAGACCATTCCAAGTTGATATGCTACATGCGGTTACAGCGAACTTTCTTGGGGACAACTTGCAATGCTGGATGCAAATTCAAGTCGGAAAAGGACCCTGGGCCTCTGAAGTGTCCGGCATAGTCAAAATCGGTCAAACGATGACAATGGTGCTAGCAATCAAGGACGACGAAAATAAATTCGACATGCTCGTTCGAAACTGTGTAGCCCATGACGGAAAACGGGCGCCTATTCAGCTCGTCGACCAGTACGGATGCGTGGTTAGGCCTAAAATTATGAGCAAGTTCCAAAAGATAAAGAACTTCGGCCCCTCGGCTTCTGTGGTATCATTCGCCTATTTCCAAGCATTCAAATTCCCAGACTCTATGAACGTACACTTCCAATGCGTAATTCAAGTATGCAGGTATAACTGTCCGGAGCCGAAATGCGGCGGAGGCGGTTTAGGCGGCGAGTACGGCGTGCCACTATTGGGTGGTAATAGCTTATCCGCAGGAGAATACGGAGTGCCCAATTCACCTCACGCCGAGTACGGCCCGCCACCACAGCCACATTCCGAATATGGCGTCCCGCCAGCGTATCCGGACCCTCGGCACCCGGCCGACGCTACGGGCTCCTTCTCGGATAAGCGGGACGACGCAGTCCCGCCGCCGCAAGCACAAGTATCTTCAACCCCTAACGCGCCCAGCCCCTCATCGCCAGCGCCGACGCGCGAGGAAGACGAAGTCAATCTGCCGCCTCCTCCTCCGCCCGGCCGCCGCGGAGTGTACAACACGGTCAAGAGGAAAGACGAAGCCCACGGCAACCTAGCCACGTTAGGCGGAAGACCTCGGTCCGTCGAGGACCTTCCGGAGCGGCTGGTGGGCGTGAGGAAGCGGCGGGAGACGACCTCGGTGACGGTGAAGAGCCGCATATACAAGCGCGACGCGCAGGAGATGACGGACGTGAACACGAGCCGCATCATCCAGGTGGTGGCGCCGGGCGACGTCAACTTTGCGCTCAACAACGCGGCGGTCAACGAGACGGTGGTGATCCAGTCGCCGGCGTCGGACCCCGAGACCATCTGCATGTCGGTGCCGTCGTTCGTGGCGGGGCTGGCCATGCTGCTGCTGGTGCTGGTGGTGGCCTCGCTGGTGGCCGCCTTCCTCTTCGTGCGCGTGCGCGCGCTCGACCGCAAGGGCGCGGGCGCGGGCGCGCACGCCGCCGCCTACTACGAGACGGATTACGTCAAGCACGCCAACTAGCGGCCGGTGAGTGCGCGAGTGCGAGTGTGACGCGAGGACGTTCGAACTCTTCTCGGATCCAAAGAGCGAGGCGCTTCGGCCCCGGCCGGACGGCGCCGGCAGCCGGCAGTCGGCCAGCCCGGCGGCGCTGCCGCGGTCGCGATCGAAGCCGGTGATGTGGCTATTATTTATTAAGTTATTTAATGAGCGTGATTTATATGTTCGACTGTTTTGTAAATTATTTTATTCGTGTGAAAAGCATTCCCTGTACTGCCCTTATAGTCGATACGTCTGTTGTAATTTTGTAAAGAGTCGTAAGTAAGGATAGTCCTAAGTTATATACCAATTAAAAAGTGTTGTGTGAGACTCGTTTAACTTAATTTTTTTCCTGTAAAACCCAAATTCAAAACAACAGTAATAAGCATCAGTTTTTCGTAAATTTGTCCGACGTTTTATGCCTAGATATCTATATTAAACTATATTGTATGAATCTCTATCAAAACTACAATCCCTAATACCTGCACGTGTTCTTATCGAAGAAGTATTCAAACATTTTTACGGGAAAAGCGTGAGAAAGTCAGACATTGTCTGTCATGTGTAACAAACATAGAAAGTTTTTAAGTATAATGAATCTCCCACGTTTCAGTTGAAACTAAGTAGTTCAAGTCGTGCTATTAGAGGTAGAGCCATTGGCTTAAGTAAATGAAACGAATCATTATAAAAAAGCATTTATTCGTACAACAAGAGTATCCTAAAACTTAAAATGACATAAATGGTAAATAATAATATTATAAAACAAAGTAACCATCATTTCGATCGTCAGAAATAAATGTAGTAAATTCAACTACAGCCAATGTCCCCATTCCGTATGCACCGAAAACACGCGTATTTCAGCTATATTGTTACAACAATTATATACATAAATAATAAAAAATAAAACCACAGTCAACTTACTGGTCCAGAACAACTTAAAAATGTAGAACCTCCATTACAGTAAAGTGTTGCAAACATTGACACCTCTCTCACCATCTCCACTTTGGCAAATCCTGGAGAATTCTTTTCTTGCGTGTAAAAGGCATAGCAAGGTTTAGAATGGACGGATTCTCTTCCATTCTAGGACTCCTAAACAAAAGTGTTACATTATTATCGTATTTTTCGTGGATCAAGTCGATCAGATCCTGAAAAAAAATACCACAACTTATTACCTACGTAATACCTACTAATCCCTTTCGACGCTAATACTTTTATTTAGCTCACATCACATCATCATCTTTGTGGTCATTTAAGCCTAAGTAATACTTACTAATTACAAGATACCTACCTACATCTAAGCTCAGGTGTGATGGCAGTATAATTGTAATTACGTTAAAAATAAACTACTTTCTACAAAATCAAGAAAATAATACTTGCATCACGAAAAAGAGAGTCTTCGATCATAGTTGCTTCTTGAGGATAGCGTGTCTTTTCGCCGCTTTTTTTAGCATTTGAAGGTATATGTTTCAGTTTCTTGTGGACGGACTTCATGTTCAATCGTGGTATAGCGACCTTTTGCTTCTGTTCCACATTCTGCTTTCTTGACGATAACTCCGTTTGAGTAGATTGGTGCTTTACCACATATCGTGGCGTCAGCTCAATTGTACGTGTTTTCGTCTGAAAAAGGTGAATTAATTATGATCCTGGCGTTATCATTCAGCGCGAGAGGGTTCCTACTTCTTCCCGCGGTGACCTACATAAATGAAACATCGATAAAATAGATATGTAGTATCATGGCTTACAATAAATATTGTGGCATTAAATGAGCCAGGAATATCGAGAAAAACTTTGTGTATAAAAGTGTAAAAAGGTAGACTAATTGCTTAAGAGCAATTTAAATTAGATCTCTTATTCTTATTCTCAAAACTATACGTATACTTGCATATCCGCGAAATTACTCAAGGCCAGTCACAATCAGACAGATCCAGCCAGTGTCTTTTATGGATGAGTTAGTGTCGATATTGTTCTAAGAATAGGGAATTGTTTTTGTTTCACTGATGTGGCCGTTCGGGTGCTAATGTGAAATGTGGTCATTAAGAGATATGGTCCTCATTGGGAATGGTCGTTCGTTCATTTGAGGGACTTGGACGTTCACGGAAAACTGATGTTAAATATAATGTGACTTTAGAATGTAAAGCTTACCAGGAATATAAGAGGTGCCGCCATATTTTAGAACTCATTTCTTACACTGGCAACCGCAAGTAACAGTAACAGTAAGCTTTACCATCCCAATATGAAAGAATAATTTTTTTTTTCTGGCGATACCACGCTAGTACATAACGTAGAGCAAGTAGAGCCACGCTATTTAATTGGCCTGTAGCATGAATGGGCCGGCTCGACCAGGGAAGTACTACTCTCCCGGCTGCTTTTTTAACCATTGCTTCGTTAGATGAGTGGGAATACCGGAGCAATTCCGCCCCCTCTTACAGTTATGGCAGCAGCAAAGACGGACTACCCCAGGAGGATACCAACACCAATGGTAAAGAATGATTTACCACCAGTGCTTTGAGTGCAACATATACAATATCAGGGGAATCAACCCCAACCTTGACTCGGTACACTAATAAAACGTTACAAACCAACATTAATAATACGCCCCCACGGAGTCGGCGCCCCTGTGTGTGTACGTTCGCGATTACGTCTGTGTCCGTCGCCTTGGCAGACTTGAGGGTAAAGACCTGTCTCTCATCAGGCTGCGTGAAGACTGCGACGACCATGATGATCCTCTGGTTTGCTTCGACAGTAGTCGCATTATATGACACCCGTGAATTTAAGGGGTCAATGAAAGATTCTTCTCTGCCGGACCCCACATGATTTCTATTGGTTTATAGACTGTTTAAATATATACCAACTTATATTAAAAATTAAAACTGTACCTGCTCTTTAGTGGGGACACGACGGGCGCACGATACTATAGGTATGTACATATTGGCCGGCGACTGAGCCGCGGGGTGCCGCTGACTGTGCGGCGGCCGCGGCGACAATCGGTGCTTCCGCGCGTTAGTCTTTTGCGTCGACAACGGACTGCTGGACTTGGGGCATTGATTCTGCATCGAATTAATCTGGAATTTGTCACGAAATCGTTGGAATTTCGAGAAACCAAGATTTGCAGATAATAGTAATACAAACTCAATAATGCACGCCTTTTACCCATACGGGTAGGCAGAGACCACATCAAATATAAACAGTAATCTAGGTATTTATTTCTCTTGGTGGAGTCTTTTGGTTTCGGAGGCCTAGATCCTCTTGGCCTCTCTATGGCTTAAGATGGTTTTGACGACGGCTTCAGTATTGGCATATCCTGGATAATCCTAATGTACGCTTCGGGCACCGACTTTGATCTCAGAGCCCACCAGATTATCTCCTGAGGGACACTGTTGAAAGCCCTCTGCAGGTCAAGAAATGCGTAATGCAGAGGTTGATTCGTACTGCAGTGGCACTCCTGGAGGGCTCTGAGGGCAAAGATTGGATCCATGGAGCTGCATCCCGGCTTGAAGCCGTATATGGCATTCCGACAAGGTACAGTCTCCAGTTCCTGGAGAAGTCTCTGTCTATAACACGCATTCTCAAGTATTTATGGTAGAAAAATCACACTTGAAAATATGTAAAGTAGGTAGATGCCGGAATAGCAACAGTAACTCGTAACAAAAAAATATATTACCAAAAACAAAACTAAGATAGTTTTAAAATTCTAATATTATCGTGTAAGAAATACAAATATTGAAATAAAAAACCGACTGGAAAAGTTATTGCATAGGAACAATTAGGAACAAATAACGTGTGAAAATACAAATGTTGTGCTAAATGTCAGTTGGGCATATTTGAGAATGGAAAGCAAGCGAATTAAAAAAAAGGGTGAATGTGTAGATATTCGGGTGGGCAAAAATACGAATGGAAAGTTTGCTATGCGGAATTGACGAGTTTGGGGAAACGTTCTATACACTCAGTTAACAAGAAAATCAGAATATACTAAGTCCATTGCAGGACATAGGCTTCCCCCAATAAGCGGCAATACACCCTGTCCTCGGCTTGCCACATCCAGCCTCCGCCTGCAGCCTTCCGCAAATCGTCACTCCTTGCTTCGCGAATTTTATTCATCAACAACTCCGGCTCTGCGATGCTTGAATTGGTGAACCAGCCGCACTATAAGTGTCCACGTCTCGGCATCGTAGGTCATGCATGACAGAATTGACAAACAGAACGCACTGGTTGACTGGTTGAAAACTTATCTTCCCCGACGAAGTTTCCCGAAACCTGGCAAATCCTCCCCTTGCCTCCTCTCAAAATGTCTTCTACCATACTGCAAGATTTGACAAAGGAAAAAACATTGTTACGCCGGTTACCTGTAGCATTCTGGACTGGCTGCCTGAACGGGGCGACAGCTGCGGGCGCGGGGAAGCCTCCGGCGACCTGCGACACGGCCCGCTCGATGCTGTGGGCCGCGTTGAACAGCAGCCGGCAGAGCTCACAATCGGCCGCCGACACCGCTGCATACGCGCATCAAGTTAGGCGAACCGTTGCATCAATTGGGTAAGGTACAAATTAGATGTCGTATTATGTACCTACTTGTTTTGGATATCATGCGCACTATAAAAAAATTGGTGGGTTTCCGTGGGTTAGATTTATATATTTCAAGTTAGGCAACTATCTGAAGCCTGCTTGTACTGGCAGGAGATTGTAACAAATTACGCATTGGAATTGTCAAAGCTAAGAAAGTAATTGAAAAAAATCAGGGCGTAAATTAACAGTTTTCATCTGTTTATTAATTGTTTTTCCAGTGGTTAGTAAAGCGTGAGCGGTGAAGTTTTCGTGGTGTTCGTGGTGTTGAGCTGGACGGGGCTCGTACATCGCGCGCAGCACCTGGGTCGGTGTGAGCGCAGACGGGCGGAGCGCGCGCCTGGGACGAGCCCGCCGTCCCCGCCGCGTCGCCCCCGTCGCCACCGCATTCCACGTGCAGCTTTATCTTATTCTGCACCAGGTGCGGCTTTATATCCTCGAACCACACGTTGCACAGCTGAAAGAAACAATAATTATGTACATGTGCCTATAAGTTCGACGTGGCAATTAACCGTCACAACAACATTGCCGTCGTATTTTCATCAGGCGCTATCACTTACGTTAACCAATGCGTTTTCTAAATCGCAACGTATAGTTTTCGGTATTCTGGTCTTGCTTTTGTTTTTTGAGATGTGTGAATCTATAGGCTGAGCGGTGTCCTGGAGGCGGGCAGCGAGCGGCCGCGGCACGGCGCTCGCGGCGCCGCCGGCAGGCCTGCGACTCCGCGTTTGTGACATCACTTCACAGTAACAACGTTAGCGACATCGAAGTAGTAACTCACAAAAATGGGGCTATAAGCTATACTTTTCTTACAAAAAATAAAATATTGCTATAAAAGGAAATGTCAAAACAACCACCGTCAACTGTTATGTCGGGTATTATGCGTATGTCATTGAAACAGTTTAAAAAGAAAATACCTATTCATAGAGCAGAAAATTCACACAGGTCGTATATAGGTACGTATTAAAAAAATTGAGATAATAAAAAATATTTTTTTTATTATTATTCAAAATTATTATTCGTTGAGTCCAATGGTCCAACCAAAGATTTTGGACATAGAGCAAGTCTAATGCGATACTGCGGCAGGGAGGCCTAGAGAGCAGGACAGATCTAGGAGGCTGTGACACAAATCTTTAGGTAGTATAATATAAAGTCGCTTTCGGATGCGGGGGACGTGGTTGGACGTCCGACCAAGGTCGGTTCGCCCGTACGTAAGAATTTATATCAACTGTCTATAGCTGCCTCCTAAATCACATACCGCAGTGTCGGTAAGTAAGCGAGCGGCCACACAGAAAAGACGTAAGACGCAGACACGTCGCAGACGCGGCGCCCGTTCAATTTACTTTCATACAAAATGTATAGAAACGTCGCGACGCATAACATACAGGGCGCGGACAGAAAGGACGGGGAACGGGAGCGCCGCGGGCGAGACCGGGGGTGCGGGCGGGGCGCAGGCCGCCGGGCCTCGCACGCAGCGCTTGCTGTCCTTGTCTTGCCTGCTATCTTGACTGGTCCGCGACGGTGCCGCGTCCGGGACCCGTCTTTTTTGTATTTTTTTAAAAAGTCGCGTCCGCGTCCCGTCTGCGACGTGTCTGCGTCTTACGTCTTTTCTGTGTGGCCGCTCGCTAAGACTATTGGTATTATAATAGGACCACGATAAGTCCGAATCGACTGACAGTAATAAAAAGTATAAAATGTGGATATGGCAATAATCTAGGGATAATCTGTCCTTGTCAGTCCTTCTTGTAAACATTCAGATACTGGCTTGAATTTGTACTTTTGGTTTGACTAAATTATTAATCATGCTGAAAATTGTCACTCTCACTTGCTTTTTAATTGTTTTGCCCCTTATTTAATAATATTTTTCATAACTCACGAAAATAAACAATCCTAAAGAAATCAAATTGTTTGTTATGACTTTTATGAATGACGTTCTATTACTTTTAAAAAACTTGTTATAAGTTGCCATAATTTTTTTTTGTTTTTTTTTAATTGATTCTGACTTATAACGGTCTTATTATAACATAAAGGGTTTATTAGCTCAAGTTTTTCTCACAACTTTGCGTATGGCAAAAAAGCGAACTGACATTTGTAGTGAGATAAGATACGGTTTCTAATTAAAAGCGCGTCAGGAGATGCCATTATAGTCTGTTTAAAAAACCTAATCTTGGGTTGTGTTGTTCGTTTAGTCTATTTTGTGTTTAGGAATTTCGCAGTCGGAGGGTATTAGGGTATGTACACCATAATTACAAAGTTTGTTGAAAAAAACTACCCTCAATTCATTAAGTAAATAAAGAGCGTACGAACACATTAACCTGTCTGACTCCTTATCGAGACAACAAAAAAATGGAAATTAGTAAATCCAAGAAAGAAATTAATATATGTAGAAAACTAATAACGTGCGAGGTCGTGTCTCAATCGATGAAGAGTAACATAAGCGTATTCCAATCCATGGTCACGCCGAGTAACAGCACGGTGATCAACCAGGTTCTGTTGTACGGGGCAGGAAATAAGGATAACAAGAAGAAGACTGGGTTCCACAATGTTTTGTGTATTTACTACTTGATAATGCATGCGAACGAGTCGATAGAGATGTGCGTGCCGAGTTTGGTGAGCGAGGCGATGGCGCGGTGTCTTATGGCAGCGTCGCAGAAGGGTGTGAGGGTTCGCGTGGCGATCCACCGCAGCGACGACTATAGACACCTGCAAGCGCTGGCCGAGCAAAGTGTCGAGGTAAAGGTGATAAGAGCCGAGAGGTTGGAGCACGAGTTCATATTATTGGACGGGACTTCGGGGGTAGCCGTGTCTGGTGCGCTAGGCGATACTGCCGATCGGGCCGCCGCGGTCGTGTCTTCGGAACGCCCGCTGCTGGACGCCCTCCGTGCAGAGTTTCGCCGCCTCTGGTGCGCTGTGCCCGTCCAACACTATAGATTTGACATCTCTTGCAATCCTTTGCCGTAATGACAAAAATATGTGTGTTTCTTAGGTTAATTTATATATTCAATTTCGGTTTCTTGCTAAGTTAGTTACTAATCGTCATTCATATTAATTTATCATCGTATACCTCGTTTTAATATGTGAATAATTAGGAATAAAACACGTGAATTAACAAAAAATACTTTGATTTTATTTTCATCCACCTGAAGAGACTTACAAAATTACATCTAGATACTAAATTTTAGCTAAGATTTCATTTGTACTCATGTGCGTGTGCGGAGGGAGCCGACACACTTATTTTACCCAAAAAAGCACAGATGCATGATGCTTCACTTTGTAAAAGTGATTTTGTTATATCACAGTTGCTTTGTTATGTTAATGAAAATACAGAAAAGGGCACTGCTAGGTGTTACTCACTAATATCGGTATTCTATATCTTGTTATAATCATAACATTATTGGCTTGATAAAGTTAGCACTCGGCCTTCGATTGGACGAATAGGTGATAAAGATCTATACTGCAATGTGTCGTAAGTAATTGTACTAACTTTATCTATCGATTTTAGAGTTATGTTCTCGAGCGGCTAATTGATTACAGTTAATATTCAATATTTATCAGATAACAATGGAAGTATATGCACTGCTATTGCAATAATACATCATAACTTGCATTCCCACAATTAGGAATACCTAGATGTTATTATCATACATCAAAAGATAGGTAGTTTATGAATTATAGAATTCAAGACAATGAAATGGGTAACTGTGCTGAATGTGCACCATATTAATGTACAATTTCAGATTATAACTAGCAATTTAAATAAACAAAACAGTGACAAGATAAATTGACATTAACATTAATTATTAACTATAAACAAATAAAATTAATTACACATAATTAGGAATATCAAATAGCAGAAGTCTGACAGAATGAAATATATAAAATTACGATAGTCGACATTTATTATTCTATTAAAGGGCCGTCCTTTTTCGTTTTCCCCTATTAGGGTGAATACTTTAAATTATAGGTTATCTATCATAAATTTGAGGCACGAAATTGCATAAGATAATAATTTAACTGTTTTGTTATTCTTTTAGTTTTCTCGGGATTACAAATGTA
This sequence comes from Blastobasis adustella, assembly GCA_907269095.1. Classification (NCBI taxonomy): domain Eukaryota; kingdom Metazoa; phylum Arthropoda; class Insecta; order Lepidoptera; family Blastobasidae; genus Blastobasis; species Blastobasis adustella. The sequence goes on along the minus strand of OU026123.1, from coordinate 7,950,672 downwards.
GGGGTTATAGAAAGGTCTTTAAAATAAATTGATAAATTTTTGCAAGCGAATTTTTTTATTATTATAACGAGACACCCATTTGTTTTGAAAACAGCTATGTTACAATTTTTTACCACTTTGTCACATTATTTAAAAAATATATAAAAATGGGGAATACATTCTAAACATGTAAGAACAGTCATATTGTTATTGTAATGCATTTTAAGAAAAAAAAACGTATTAAGTATGGCAGAGAAATTACAATTCTTTTTCGTCATGGAGATAGTTTGTCGCATTTTAAAAGGATGGCCCATAAATGAAAAAGAGTCAGTGAATGGTAAAAGTACAGTGCTACAAAAAAGAGTAGACAAATAATGATGGCGCCACTATCTATGCAAACTTGTCAAAATAATCACATATACTATAACTTGGCAAAAAAACTAAACAATATTTTGTATTGATATATGTATTTTTGATACATTTTATTTTATTTCTACTCTTTTTTGTAGTACTGTATTAAGACTGTACTCCTATTTGAGATTACATGAAAGAGAACTATTTGAGATATTTTAACTTCTGTGGCAGATATAAGTCAGTCCACTTAATAGCATTGTACATTCCGGTCACCACCCACTTTCCGCCATTTTGAAAAAATATCGATTTTGCGGCCACTCATAAAACTTATTCCAATCGATAGGAAACTTTAATATCTATCGATCACTTTATGTACAAAAATGTCGAAAACGGAATATCTTGCGAGATATCGCAAGTCAAAAATGTACATTAACTACCGACACATGGGGAACAAAATCCCCTACTAAGTCTACTCATAGTCAAATATCTTCTAAACTACTGAACCAATTTCGATTTAATAAAGCTAGGAATAATTTCGATTAAAAGACCTTTTGAAATAAAGAAAACGGCACTAAAATTGGTTCATCCGTAGTGCGAAATGGAAAGCACTCTCCGGTGGTAGGCTTCGGCCGTGGCTGGTCACCACCATTCAGGCGAAGGCGACGCAAAGCGGCCCAGTCGTGTTCCGTTACGATGTCTGGAGTAGCCATCTAGATGGATGGGTCTGGACAATTGTAGTCGCTCTGCGTAACCGTTTCTTTTTCTTGATGCTCACCACTCCCGTAACGGGTGCCTGGCTTCGGAGGGCAGCGGGATCCGAAGCACGGTGCCGCCGCTGGCCGACCGTAGATAGTAGCCGTAGAAGCTGAGCGTAGATAGTAGCCCAAGTAGCCACCAGTGAAAGGTTGCCCCGCCATCTTACAAAAAATCCCAGATTGCTCTAACTTGCCGGTTGGCAACCGATGGGAGGGCCAGATATGCAATCTGGGGGGATTCGGGCGTCCCCGCGGTCTCCGCGTCAGGCACCTTCCCGTGCAGTATTGGTGAGCATGTTAGCTGGTAGGCCGAGCGCTACCTCGTCCAACTGCCATCCTCCTTCAACAACCTTTTCACTCAAAATTATGATGCAAAGAAACAAGAGAAACGTTAAACAGCGGCTGCACTCCCTCCCATTCAAAGTGCACCTCACTAACATCCGAGGCCTGCACTCAAATCTCGATGCAGTCCACTACCACCTTGAGACTGAAAAACCGCATCTGCTGTTCCTCACTGAGACGCAAATCAGATGTCCGGCTGACGCGGCGTACCTCAGCTACCCAGGGTATACTCTCGAGCATAGGTTTTTTACCTCGTGCCGGAATCTGTGTGTAAGCTCGCGAAGACATCTGCATTCGGCGTCTAAGGAGCTTTGAGCGTCTAGTTTCTCTTTTTTATGGTTGCTGGTGGATACAGGTCAAGTGCAAATCCTGTATGCCTGCATTTAGCAATCGCACAGCGGGGACCAGGAGACGACTCGTTTATGTGATCATCTCATAAAAGGAGGGAACGTTACCCCACGGCGCAGTTAGTCATTCTGGGGGATTTCAATGCCCACCACCAAGAGTGGCTTTTCCCATATCAGGTGACGGATCATGCTGGACGAGAGGCGCGTAAACTAGGTCTGTCGCTAGATCTCACCCAGCTGGTAAACTGTGCCACGAGAGTACCTGATATTGACTCACATACCGCCAATTGCTTAGACCTTCTGCTGACAACTGATCCAGACAGGCACTCGGTATCGGTTTCTGCACCGCTGGGTACATCCGATCACTGTCTGGTGAAATCTGTATCCGTTTATTCCCCAACCGAACAAACCCCATGCAACCCTCGACGGATGTGGCGATACAAGTCAGCAGATTGGGATGAGATGCGCCACTTCTTTTCATCCTATCCTTGGCGGGAGGCATGCTTCTCTTCGGGCGATCCGTCGAATTATGCTGAAGCCGTTACCGCGGTTATACGGCAGAGTATGGAATATTTTATTCCGTATTCTGACGTAGCGATGAACGGCAGGTCTCGTCCATGGTTTAGTGCTGAGTGCAGTCGTGCTGAAGTGCTGAAGCAGGCGGCATACTCTGCCTGGGCTGAGGCTCCAGCGCATATGTCTCCGGATACTCGCAAACTGAAGAGAGCCTTTAACCTCGCCGCCAACTCTTGCAAAAGGATGCTACGCAGGGCTGGATTCGACCACATAAGCTGGATTGGCGCCAAATTGGCCTCTTACCCTCCTGGGAATGAGGCGTTTTGGTCTTTGGCAAAAGCGGTCGAATCTAATTTTAGTCAATCTTCGTTGCCACCGTTGCTGAGGCCAGACGGAACATTGGCCCATGCTGCTGAAGAGAAAGCGAATTTGCTTGCTTCTCTTTTCGCGGCGAATTCACTGCAGGAAAAACACCACCTATCTCACCCCGTGCTGACTGTGCTATGGCAGAATTGCGAATACATCAGAGAGGGATTTTTAAAATCCTGCGTAATCTGGACATGAACAAGGATAGTGGACCTGATGGTATACCGGCAATAGTCCTGCGTAGTTGTGCCCCTGAGTTGTCTCCTGTTCTCACACGCCTGTATCGCCTCCCACTTGAGACTGGTATTGTACCTAAGTCGTGGAAGCTTGCCAGCAGCAGCGAGCAGCCCGTGCCCAAAAAAGGTAGCCGCGCTGACCATGCCAATTACCGCCCTATTTCGGCCACTTCTATACTCTGTAAAATTATGGAACGTGCACTGAACAACAAACTCCTTGCGTATCTTGAAGGTAACGATCTCCTCAGTTATCATCAGTACGGGTTCCGCCGTGGTCGATCTACTGGGGACCTTCTGGTGTATGCCACACAATTATGGAGTGAGGCCTTTGAGAGACATGGCGAGGCCCTTGCTGTGTCTCTTGATTTCTCCAAGGCCTTTGACAAGGTGCCAAACCTTGCGAACCTTCTAAGCAAGCTTCCTTCATTTGGTATTCCAGTTGGCTTTTGCATCTGGTTATCGGATTTTCTGAGTGGACGGTCAATCCGTGTAGTTGTCCATGGCTACTCATCTAATCTTCAGGCTATCGACGCGGTTCCTCAGGGATTAGTACTGTCCGCGACTTTATTCCTGCTGCATATTAACAACCTGCTTGTACCAGGTACCTTTGGGTACGCAGACGACAGCACAGTAACGGATAGATATCTGTCAGAGGCAAAAGCCAACAGGGACGACATTCAGTCTTGTCGAGAGACTATGGTGGATCGTTTGGACAAAGCTCTCAAGGCAGTCTTTGATTGGGGTGAAGCCAATCTGGTGGCGTTCAACGCAACCAAAACTCAGGCGTGTTTGTTCCATTAAATCTAACTCCAACTTTTCGGAGTTTTCCTGTGGAAATTTCCGACGACCTACAGCTTCTAGGTGTTGAGCTATCTACCAATCTCAACTTCGGTCAGTAGATCGAATCCAAGGCAAAGACTGCAGCAAAAAAACTTGGCGTCCTCTCGAAGGTTAGGCGGTACTTTACTTCAAAGCAGTTGCTTCAGTTATACCAAGCACAAGTCCGATCCTGCATGGAGTACTGCTGCCACCTCTGGGATGGATCAGCCAAATATCAACTGGCGGCTTTGGATTCGGTGGAAAAATGTGCAAAGAAGATAATTGGTGACCCGCAGTTGATTGAAGCTTGGCTGTTGAGCCTCGAGCATCAGCGTAGAGTTGCGCGTTCGTCGGTCTTCTACAGGTTACATTTCGGAGAGTGTGCGAAGCAGCTGCACGACCACATTACGCCGGCCCCTTTCCGCCATCGGGAGACGCGATCCGGGCGAGCGCTTCATCCTTATGTCGTGGATATTCCAGCTATCCGTACGAGCCGCTTTGGCTTGACTTTTATAATGCGTACGGCTAAGGAGTGGAACGCGTTGCCTGCGAGTGTGTTCCCTGATCAATATAATCTGGATGCCTTCAAGGCTAGAGTGAATAGGCTGTTCCAAGACAGGCATGCTTCATCTACGGCCGCATCGTCACTTACCAACAGCGTCACTTAGCAACAGTGAGATGACGGTCAAATGCCTGTCTTGTATAAAATAAAATAAAATAAAAAATGTTCATCTTTGACTTGCGATATCTCGCAAGATATACCGTTTTCGACATTTTTGTATTTAAAGTGATCGATAAATATTAAAGTTTCCTATCGATTGGCATTAGTTTTATGTGCGGCTGCAAAATCGGTATTTTTTCAAAATGGCGGAAAGTGGGTGGTCATTTTCTCCATAGTAAATGTTCAATGCTCTTTATAATCTATTTGTCACTTACACAAATGGTATCTGATACTATACCAATCATGCTTAGTTTTACGAGAATATAAAACCTACTTAAAACCTATATAGGACCTAATCAATGGTAAATGTTTATAATGAATCATAATATTTATAAAATTGTAAGTTAACCCATAATGTAGCCCTACGTACCTACTTATATGGTACAAATTATTTAATAAATCACCATAGGACATGCTATTACAACATGTTTATCCTATTCCTCAATATTGTGTTGACATTCTGGATGTGCCCTTAATAAAAAATACTATATTTTCTGTAAAGTATGTCCAATATAATAAAAATAATACTTAATTGGAATCATGAATAATTGATACACACATACTCTTACTTATATATTATACATGGAAGTAAAGATTAGATACATTAAGAAACCCTTGCAAGTGAGTGAGCACACACACACACACATAATATTTTTATTTGTAGATATTAGCAAGATTTTACATTTGATGAAAATTAAAAAATTTCGTATTCTTGTTAAGAGTGACTAGGCATTAAGTGGAACATATTTTTTTTTATTAATGTGAGTACAACTAGGTATAAGCATGGAGCTAGATGGCCCATGAATATTGTACACTCGTATAACTTGTTTGGTTATAGTTTAGTCTGGTGGCTTCAGATTTTTTGTATTTTATCCACTTATTTTTTCCATGTCATCTTTAACTACATAGTTGACCTACTAGTGACACCTGTCACACATGTTTTAAATATCCAGCAAGATTATCTTTTTAACATTGCCTATTTTCACTCTAAAGTATCTAAGAATTTGTCTTATAATTGACAGGATCTGCTGACGATACATTCACTAATTTTAACACGTTGCCAGGTGCGCCTGTAGGAAACATAAAATAAAACTTTTCTATTATTATTTGTTTCTTGACTCACAACCAAGCATTACAAGTTCAGAAAACAGTGAATAAAAGATATGGAATGATTTACAATTCATGTGTGTTGCCTGTGCCAGATGTAAGTGTTGCAACAGGACCAAATAAAGTCCTAGTCACTTACAAGGGTTAGTGAATGTCATACATCTACCTCAATGTCACTGCCATCCTGGGTCCCTGACAATGGTGACGCTGCATCGGGATCAACTTCCTCAGACTCCAAAGCATACTCATGAGGGGAGCTCAACTCATCATCTGGTGAAGGAGGTAGGTCTTCATCCATCATTATTGATTCAGGTAAAGAAGCAGATATTTCTTGTAGCTGACTGGTATACACTGTAAATAAACAACAAAATTATAAAAGAGTGACATCAATTTTCAGTACTGGCTTAATGCCTTCATTGAGAGCTGTTTATTGTATTTCATACTAAGTTTAATTTTAATGTAATAGTAACCAGTGGCGATTTCTCCAAGTTGGCGAGGTTGGCGCCGCAAACCAAAAATTAACAAAGTAAAAAAATCTAAATGACGTTTACACGCTAAACAAACAAACATACCATTTAATCATTTTTTTATGTAATACGGCAGCCAAACAGGCATGCGGGCCACCTGATGGAAAGTGGTCACCGCCGCCTACCGGACATCAGCAACACCAGGGGTGCTACCAATGCATTGCCCGCCTCTAAGGAAACCTCTAAAGGTGCGTACGAATTAGAGCGGCTCAACCCGAGGCATGCTCGCCGCGCGCGGCGAGGCTGCTCAGTTGCGCATTTGTTTGTCCGTTGAGGCAACGTGCTCGCGGCGAGCCAAAAATGTGCCGCAAAAACAAAATGGCGTCGCACGTGATTACAGCTGATGCGGCTTTTATCATAATTCATCGAATCGTTTAAATAATTTTCGTTTTTTGGATCCCATTACTTTTCCTGCTCATATAATTACATAAATACATTTGTCCTTGATCCGCACCATATAGTTTAGTACATCATCATCATCATCATCACAGCCCGTAACAGTCCACTGCAGGACTTAGGGCCTCTCCCACGAAAGGGGAGGTTATCGCCATAATCTCCACGCTTGGCAGGCGGGTTGGAGATCGCAGTGTTAAAATATAACAATGGAAAATGCTGCTGCCCAATTTCCAGACTACGGAGACTCTTAATCTTTTGCCTCGAAAACATTAGTCGCCTTGTACGACACCCATGAGTGTAAGGGGTTGGTGCTATTCTACTCTGCCGGACACCACACGGCTAACGGGAGATGATCTTTGTGATTACAATCCACTCGGGCGCATCTCAACTAGTACATAAGTTTTCCAAATAATTTAATTAAACTTTCGTCAGTTTTCAGAACACTTTATAACCTCTCTGTGATTATAAAGTTTTAAACCCCACAAGAAAAAATTGTCTAGTGTCAATAAACAATACGCGCGCATTCGTAGTTCTTTTCGAAGCTCGGATACACAAGGATACACAAGGTTCTCCTTGGAATAAATGTAACCTTATCCTCGCGTCAATCCAAGACTACTCACCAGGAATTGCCACTGATAGTAACTAGTATTGTATCAAAGTAGCCTATCTGTCATCATCATCATAAAGGAGATGGCAAATGAAAAACCCATAGTCGTCAAAAATTTTATATATGCCATTTTTATATTCATAATTGCTCATCAAACATATTTAATAATTTACTGCAAATACTAGATATTTTTTTATAAATGATACAATCTTCATTTATAAAAATCAATTGCTCTTTGTTGGTCTCGCTTTAACTCGAAAATGGTAAGACCGATTTAAATATTTTTTTTTTTAAATCATAATGAGTTTCCTATTATGAACCCATTTTTATTCATTTCGTTGCTGGCAATTCTGGGTTTTTGTCTTTGACATTTTAGCCATGTCCTTTATGTGCCTCACTCTTGTTGGTGGAGCAAAACTAAATCAAAACCAGTACTTTACTTTGTAAACTCGACCAGGAAATTGCTCATCCCCATAATAATCAACATTGCAAATTATCACCATAGGGTTGAACTTCAGTTTCATATGAAGTAACAATGCCGATTGTCCTTTGCAATGATATTCTCACATTTAAGTCTCAACCTTTGTAAAACTGAAAAACCACCTTAATATTAGAAGGCTTACCTTTAATATTAGAAGATTTGAGATCAGCAGAAAAATTAAGTGACTCCTCCATAGCCTCCATAGTGAGAGTATCCGTGTCCATACTATCCATTGATCCTGAACATGACGGGGAGCTGTCTGGGTTTGAGTTCAATGTAAGCTGGAGTGTTTCCAGCTGTGGAATGTGTGGTCTCACCTGAAGCGTAAAAAAATATGATATAATAAATTATAAGTAATTTGATATAAAACTAACATTCTATTTTTTTTTGTATTTGTAACAAAGTTTTTGAACATACCTTCATACCATCAGGCCTATGTGGGTTTCTGCACCCCTTACATTTGCACTCTGTGCATGGTTTGCTTTCTACATAGCAAGGGCAGCGCTGACCGCAGCAAGTAAGCTTACCAGGAGTGGCAGTGGCATTGCCACAACGACAACCTTTTCTTTTGCTGCTGGACGAGTTCCTTGACCGGTTAGAAGGCTTCTTAAAACTCTGACTTGACTGTAAAATAATAAGAAAACATTAAAAGAGAAGCTTAAAGCCATATTAATTACATTGATTAAATGTTTATACATATGTATATCCATGTTTTATGTTTACCTTGCCTTCACGGGAGCTAGACTCACTCTGACTTGACTCAGCGTCATCAACATTCTTTCTCTTTATGGTGATCTTATTACCTGTACCAGCATACATTACAGAGTACAACGGCGATCCATTTGATACAGATCTTGAGTTAGGAGAATCTTTGCTCGAGGATCTTGTCTCGGTACCGCTAGATGTGGATGCTACTTGTGTTTGAGTTGAAGCAGAGTTGGTGTAGACACATGGTAGTATACTGTAAGCTGACTTCGACAAGCCCGCTGGGCTTTTATAGTCATCAGTGAAGCCGGCACCTTCTTGGATTAAATCAACCAATCCCGAACTTGCCACTGTTCCTCCATTTACTCCGGCAGATATTTCATCTTCATCAAGCAAAGTCTTGTACACGTCTGTGTCCATAAAGTACTCGCACAATTTCTTGTAACATTGTAGAAGTATGCGTAGTTGCAAATTCTCTGCATAGCTATCATAATCTTTGCACCAACCACATGAAGGCTTAAGTTTTTTTCTACCACCTTTGCATTTCTTACAGACGTGGTGTTGGCATCTAGAATTCGTCGGAGTGTATGGTTCCTTCAGTAAATTGCCACAAACTGTACAAGATAAAGATTGGCGTAAATATGGGACCAAGCGGAATAGATCAGTCCAAGAAGATTTGTCTGCCGCGTCGGCGAGGATTATCAGACGACACGTAGAAACATATAAACTCGTCGCGTTCATTTTCATTTATAAACCACACGTTTTAAAACAAGCATTTATGAATGAAAATTATCAAAATAATATTCGAACAAAAAGCCGCAACTCGCTCGATGCACGACAGCGACGACACAGAATGACAGTGACATTGACAATTTGACATTTTTAACAACTGTCAGTGTCAACTGTCTCGGTCGCGTTCACAACATCGGCGTTCAATAAAGCATTAAAAGGATTTTCTAATATCGTTGCACGACGTTTTCAAACTACGATTTCAACATGCTGCGCTCCATGGCTTGCCGGCAAAGCTCGACTTATATACCAAACTCTTTGGGTCCACATGATGGGAAATGTTCAGATATTTGTGGCGTTAATATTCTGAACGCAGCGATTTCAGTACAAGATGGACAAAGGATTTGTAATTGTTACGGCCTGTTTTTAAAGTAATCATTTTAATTATGCTTTTGGAGTCACTCGCTTCTGTAGGTTTAGTCTTAGTAATCCACAAGTAACTCCTGGGTAGGCGGCGCCCATGTGGTGCCAAACACGTGGTACCTATAACTAGTTCTGTACCGGTACACACCAAGCCGCTACGCCAAAAACGGCTTACACCATGTTCCAGAGTGAAGTCTGGGGAAGCCATTCAAGGGTCTGGGTATTTGCGCTGAATACGACACGTATATGGGCATCTTCTAACTGCCATACCACTTTTCTAATCGGTAAGTAGGTACTGCTCCATGCAGGTAGATTGCTTGTACACTTCCAAATTATTATAAATAAACTAAAGACTATCGATCATTATAAGATATGAGTACATACGTAAGTAAGTACCTGTCTACCTATATTATCTCCCTCCTCTGGTGTATGTAGAGGCAGTTGAAGCTCATGTCCAGGAGTAGACTAGGACTAAGGCACTGTCCTAATTGGCAACGGTCGTGCGACCATGGTTATACGACGGGCGTCGCCTGACCAATAGGAGACCTCAAAACCGCCCGTCGCACGACCATGGTCGCACAATCGTTGCCAATTAGGACAGCGCCTAAGGGTTGTGTAAGTCCTCTGCTTCTTCGCTAAGATGATTCGCGAGGGAACGGGTAACTAGGTACCTAGGTACCTACTTGCAGCGACGAGTAGCTCCGCTAATTCAATTATCCAATTGAGCAATTTATCGTAGTCGTCGTTGTTAAACTGGCAATGAAACTTATCAGTAGACAAGTAGTATTAAAACCTACGTATAAAAATACCTACTCACTTATACCAATAAATTAAATAATATGCAACAAAGTACATGTTTAAGTACTACAGTATCTGCACAGATATATTTTTATTTATCCAATGGAGGCTTTATCATTGCTGTTGACACAAAATCAAAACAAAGACACCCATTTACTTATCATATTGAAGAACTAGTTACCAAATAAACATTAATTGCTTGGCCAATCAGACAATTTAGATAGGAGGGTCTCAGTGTTTGACTTGTACGAGCATCACGTATTCGCTGTTAGTATTGTCTCAGAGAGGATTGATACGGGCTGCTCCGGCGCTCAGCTACAGGACAAAGTGATAAAAGATTAGTTGGGTACAGTATATGTTGGGGCTCAGCGTGCGCGGGAGCACTGCGAGACGACGTCCAACAAGACGGCGCATTAATTGAATCAAATCAACGGATGCCATCGCAGCTCCAGTGCAAAACACACGCTTACAGCTGCAACACCAGCGCAGCTTCACCACGGCTTAGGCCCAAGGATTGTTTGGAAAATTGTGATGAGGACGTAGTGAAAAAGTGACTACAAATGGCGGCAGTTTTCGAATTGAACAGGTAGGCTTTTGGTAAACTAATTTATGATACAACTATATTTTTTGAAAAATAAATTAAATTCTGTTCCGTAATTTAACCGTGAAGACGTAGCGAACAAACGGGGAGAAGTATTTATTTATTTATTTATTTAACAATTTATCGCACACAATATATAGTAAACAGTTAACAGTACCACTTAGTAGTTATAAAATTAATAATGTTAAAAATTTACAGTGATTAACTTATAATTACTTTAATTGATTGTACAGTAATTTAAATGTGATTAATCATCACATGGTTTACACAGAAACACATACAAATTACACAGAAGTAAACATTTCCCTTCTGTAGGCCTGCTGGAAGAAATTTCTTTTAGTAATAAATAGTGCCTGTTGTGTCAGTTACATCCATATAAAAAAATATATTATTAAATCTTAGTAGAATACATTTCAATGTAAAATCTAAAACGAGTAAAAGGTAAATAATAATAAATAATTTCCCTGAACTAGGATACCCTGTGTTTCAGGTTTCGGGTCAGGTGAGAACACAGAGAACTATGTTATATCTTTATATTTCTTTATGTGTGCAATAAATAGTTATATAAAGAAAACAATATTTACAAAAAAAAAATTAACTAAAGCACAAAGGAAAAAAAAAACATTACATTAGAAAAAGATAATACCTAGGTACTAAACCTCTATTCAAAGAGGCCACCCCAGGCCATCCTCGGTCCAAAACTGCCCATTACACTGGCAGTATTGCCACGCTTGTATGGCGAGCGAAACCCTTTGGACCAGGAATGATCCTGCGCGAGACTCATGTCCTCCTCTCTCGCTCCAAACTCCTCAGATCTCCACGGCAAAGACAACAAAAAGGTGGCTTCTCTATAAGTCGGCATATTTATTGTGTTTATTTTAATGACGTTGATGAGAAATTTCCTTAACAACATAATATGACTTACAATCCGGTTGATTCACACAAAGAACACGAATACGAATCAATCTTATCACAGATTAACTAGATATGCAAGTAATGCGTAGGTACAATGAGCAAATTTTGTGTTTATTGGATTATCTTTCCCGCTAGTAGTTTTCTTTAGAAGGTACTGAAATAATCTAATTATATAATTTTTATTGAGTAAATCTGTATATACCTATGACCTGTGGATGTCGCTATTTCTGTTATACATATAGGTACCTTCATGGCTTACTATCACATTTTGATTTTAGTATTCTGCCTGTCTCGAATATATTCTTTAGGCTTGCGATCTGCCCCGACTTTGCAAGGGTACGTACCAAGATTCATAGTATCATCCTGACTGACTTAATCTGAAGATTGCCCGAAAATGTTATCAAAATCGGTCCCACCGTTTCGGGAGTCCATAGGGAACATACATAAATACCCACGATTTGCCAGATTTCGGGCAAAAAAGGCCATAGCTGTTTCGAATCGAAGCGCGCTGTCGCGAAGATTCGAATCAAGCATCACGCGCGCTGTCGGCAAATTATTAGTGACTATAAACCGGCCCATATCGGCTAGGTATATATTATCGCGGTGGGTAAATTTCGGCTCCAAAAGAAGTCAACACTTTTCGAAAAGTAGCCGTAAATTTAATTTCAATTTGAAGAGTTCATTACAGGCAGCCGTGGGGATTTATGCTCAAAACCATCACTAATCACAAAATTGATTTTGACGAAGAATCAATACTAATCAAACGGAAGGTACAATTACAATTACCTATACACGTTTATGTTCCGGAGGTAACCCATGTCATCGACGTTATTTGAAGGTGCTTTAAACACTCTTTAAATAGTTACCAAGTGCTGATATTATCGCTAATATAAAATAACGGGGTTAAGAACCACATGATAGGTACTCTGGCAGTCACTCTTAATTATCTCAGAATTATTTGTGTTTGTCACGGCCAGGCCGCGCACTACTGCCATTGTGGCCACTTTGATCACCTTGACTACCATAGCCTGTAGTCTAACAGGTGGCGGTTTCCTCGGCACGCGGATCTGAACGATGTAATACGCCCCGGCGTATTCAACTTGGTAAAATGCCCGACGTGATGACACTCACGCCTTGGAAGTTGGAACGGCCTTTGATTTGAGATGCCACGTGCGTTGAAACCCTGGCCCATCTTTCATCGTCCCATATTCCAGTCACCGCGTGTCAAGCTGGGACCGGGCTAAAAACGCTAAGCGGCGCAAATACGCGAGACTTGGTGAAAGCCACATCTTTGCGCCGTTTGGCGTGGAAACCTTCGGGCCGTGGGGACCAGGCGCACACTATTTCGGGAACTTTCTATTCGCCTGGTGGATATTACTAAATTACTAAAGACCAGAAGGCTGGCTTCTAATTTGAACACCGCCTCGCCATCCACCGGGGCAATTCGGCCAGCCTACTGGGCGCCTTTTCTAATACCTACCGTGGACCTAGGACTATTTTTTTATATTTATAGGTTTGTAATTTTTTGTTATTTTTATAGAATTACGAAGCAAACTACAAGATGTCTTAATATTTATCATAACAAACAAACATGCAGTCTTAATTATAGGTCACCACTATTTATACAGGCGCAAACAAGTACAAACAACAAGATAGGCACATATCTTACACAATACTAAACTTTCTTTAGTTATAAAAATTGTAGGTATCCTTCAGGGTACTCATGTACTAGTTAGAGTAACTAGCTTTCCGCCCGCATGGACTACATACATGTTATATCACGCGAGTGAAGAAGTATTATAATTATAAGTACCCTATATCCATCCTCAGGTGCTAAACTATCTCCATACCGAATTTCATCAAAATCAGTGCAGTGGTTTAGTCGTGAAAGTGTAACAAAGTTACTTTCATAATATTAGTAGTAAAGTAGGGATTTAAAAACGATTTAGATTTGTGTGGTTTTGTGGTGTAAAGAAATTGATGCGCGCTCGAGCATCTGCATTATTTGCGTTACTTTGGTGTCGTTGAAAATGCAAGCAACTGCATTGCAGAGGGAAGTCGACCTTACTCGATCACTGTGTTCTGAGGTTCTGACATGCGTTATCTTTACCTACTTTGACTAGCATATTTGTATTTTGTAAAATTGCGATAAGACAATGTCTACTTGATGAATGTGTGTTAGATAGTTATCTACTTACGGCTCGTTTCGAGAAAATGAGATGACTCGGTTTGTTGTTCAGGGAAACTGTACATGTAGGTATAGATTATTTTGTTTTGAGCCTATATTTTGTTCAGACTTACAGTCACTGTCACATCTCAAATTCGACATTTTCTCAAACAAAAAAATGGATTAAATCGTCATTGAAATTGATCTTCGACAATATACGACTGTTGAAGATAGTTGAAAAAATATGTTTTGGCTGCAATAGATATTTCATTGTCATTATTAATATCCCCAGGAGGGATATACCACACGTACGAAGTCGCGCCGGGCCAGCTAGTTATTTCGTAAATAAGCGGTACCCGCCGTACGTATAAGCGGTACGGCGGTCCTTCATCACATACTTATCACGTGCTGAAGGACCGCCTAAAACTGAATGCTTAAAAACCAGAATTACACTTATTACAATTATATTACGTAGGTAATCTAAGTATTAACCTTCTGTAAACAGGCACCTTGAAACCAAGGAATTCAGACGATTGATATTGAATTTTATCGGTGATCGTTCGATTAGCATCGCCGGGAGGGCGCGGCGGGCGGCTCATAAAGACCAATCAGACAATTGGGGCCGCCACGCACTATGCGCGGGAGTGGCTCTCCAGCCACAGCTTCCGTTTCACAATGCAACGATTTGCTCTCATATCATCATGTACTTAGTATCCAATCGTAAAACATTAAACAAGCAAATAAATAAAAGCAGGCAACGTTTTCAGTAGGCTAATTACGTAACTCTGTTGCTAACAATTCTCTTGATTTCAATGATTGCTATAGTTACTTTTGCGATTACGTATGATCGATAATAGTCTGTTTTTTTTTTTTTTTTTGTCATAGAATCAACTGCTCTTAAAACTTTTACATCAGATATTCGTAAATAACAGAAAGCCAATAACAGATTCTCACTCTGTAGAAGAGTTTATTGTAATGAAACTTTGTTAGCAACTGAAGACATGAAATCGATGATAGGTAGGTAATCGCAAAAGTGCATGCTACATATTCGACCTCATCGTCGCTTTCCATCAGGTGAGTTGAGGTCAAATGCAAGCTTATTTATATCTAATAATAATAATAAAAAAATTCTAACACTGACATCAGATAATTGTTAGCAACCAAGTTACGTAAGTAGCCTACTGAGTTCAATGCGGTTATAAATGCGAAACTAGCTCTGTCTATTTGGTACCTTTTTTAGTTTTCACTCCCAAGTAAACCGTTATTGGATGTACCATTTGGCAAGGAGATAGGTATGGCATCCTCCAGTTTGTGTGACTCGTATAAAGAATGGGAAGACTATCACCCATGAGCCATAAAACATGGAAAACAAATGGAACCTGGGGTGTACCCTTGCTTACTACTGACCTATGTGGCAGGATGAGAGATGACCTATGATGGGCTGACACCTGACGCGTGGCACGTAAGCATTAATACGCTCATCTATAAAGGAAAGGGCAATGTGCAGGCAACTACAGAATAGGACATGTTTTAGTCCAGAGATTTCGCAAAAATGTTCCCTATCTGAATATCAATACGGCTTTAGGCCGGGCTGTAGCATGAATCCAATATTTTCCCTAAGTTGGAACTCTCTAGGAGGCCTACCCTATGTCTAGGTAGGTGTAGGAATCAATTCGCGGATGCCATCTCAGCATTTCGCATTCCTCAACCCGCGTAAGGTTTTCGACAGTCTTCCTGAGGAGGTAGGTAATCTGGAGGACTCTAAGATCCACATCTGTCCCCGAGGCATTATCCGGGTATTGGACATATCCGGGTATGATAACACTGGCGCCATTGTCAAAACCAGCGTTAGCCGGGGATACTGCCCAGCAACTTAAACTTATGTGACATGTCATTGCTCATTACTTAGTATTACTAATTGCGTTAAGATAAGAGCAGGAAAACAAAAAATTTACGGGATTTAATTAATCAATCACGTAGGTGTGTCTTTATTATCACTAACTAAATGAATCACGATTATGTGTTCGTGAATCGTCCATCTTTTTGCCGTAGGTAGGTACTATGTACCATTAAGGATACTCTGCTTTAAAGAACTGTTTCTTTGAATCTTCAACAAGGAGTTAACATTAAATTGACCTGTAGCAATTAAGCCTATTACGAGGACACGACGCATCTTTAAACTTCGCGAGTTTTAAATTAGGCCGAGGTCGGTATTTGAATCAGCCAATCAGCTACTGTACTTAATTTAGAATATAGAACATTTTTACATTAGGCTGGGGCCATTGTTTATTTTCTGATTAAGCAGTATAGTTGAGTCATTCTATGTTTTCAGACAGACGAATTAATGAAGTATTGAGACTTAATTAATATGATACAAGCCCGGCTCAATTTCCATTTCTTCAATTTTAATTCGGCCGGTGCTCGAACCAGGACCCTCTGCGTAGCAGAACGGCTTTGTAACCACTGAGCTACTCAGATCGCCTAGTTTTTAAAGGATTTTACACAATTACAAAATTGTTTACTAAGACAAACATAGATATAAATCGTTATTTGGGCCAATGCCGTCCATCATGCGTCATTTCGAAATGCAGGACCAATATCACCTGTCTGGCGGGATTTGCTGCAAGAAAGTTAACACGATAAGTAAATTTCCACCTCACGTGTGTGTTCCTATGATTAATATGCTTATGAGTCAAGGCTACGACATTTTCTCCTTTTTTCTGATATAGTTTGCCCTTACTGCACATCATCATCGCAGCCCATATCAGTCCACTGCAGAACTTAGTCCTTCTGCAAATAATGATTTTTTATTTGTCTAGTTGCATTTAGCATATGTACTGGTACTCATTTTATCAGGATTGGGTAAATGAGCATAGTAAGTAGGTACTTATCTCATTGACACTTACCTTGAACGAACAATGAAATAACTTCTTATCAATAACCATACTTAGCACAGCAAATAATATCTTTTGCTTATCGATGGCCGCACCAAATATTACAAATGGTAATATGTAAGATATCTGAAAACTAAGTATATTCACAAATAGGCCACGGCCAGTCTCCCTCGCAAACAAACCTTTCTAATACAGTGGCGAAATTTGTTGAAGTGAAGATTGAGATGTGACAAAAGTTGATATAAATTTCAGTAGCTGCGAACGGTACAGATCAGTCATTTCGTTAACAAAAGGGACAAAAGGTAACCTACGAAGCGACATGCGCATCCACTGTGGTTACAGACAGACGCGCCGAGGACGCATCACCATGAGGATGCTTCTCATTAACCGCTGCACCACTATTATTGCATTACTTTACCCCTCTAATCTGGTATTAATTTTAGCGCCATTATTTTCATTATATCTGCTGACATATGAGCTAAGAATGAACGTGTTTTACAATGTCACTGTGTGACGCGACAAATTACAGGTGCGGTGTGAAACACAGCAGTGCACACGGTATTTTTCAGGGAGCCATTTCCGGATATTAGTCATAGCCATAAACTTGCTGCCATAGAATTTGTGCCAACGTGTGCGTAACAAAGGTGCGTAACGTGTAATTTTGTGACCAAAAAGAACCTACTACTTATATTTAATTTGTTACTAAGTGGATACCTATCCAAATAGAAGCCAACTTACATATCCAACGATATTTTAATATTAGCATGGCTGCCATTACGTCTTAGAGTATTTTCTCCAACTACAAATATTTTGAAATAAGTAGGAGAGTATCTAGGTAATAGAACTTAGAGAAATACTTTCCGCCCGGCTTAATCTACTAGGGTCTGGCCAGTAATATATTAGGATTAGCCATATTGCGAATTTTTTTTTAACAAATTTCTTACACTGGCAACAGCAAATAACAGCAACAGAGCTCCCCCTTGAACTCATATATTCCTGACCAAGCTTTTCCTAGTAGAAACTCTAATAAGGTGATACCGATCCGCAGTGCCGCTATGTAGGTAGGTGCCTACCTACTGAACACTAACCGATGGTCTTACGGTGAGGGAAAATATCGCTCTATCTACTGTAATTACCTGATCTGCAAAATGCCAAATCCTAGATCATGGGGATACATGGGCAAACTATGGGCCCTCGTGCGCGAGAGCACAACCGGTACGGGATATTGACGTCAATATAGTTATTATCAATATTGGTTAACTATTACGTAATTCGTGAAGATAACTTCATCAATTTGTGGAAAATTAGTAGGAAATGATGGACAAAACCGTCAGAGAGGTACCTACATTAATTAGGTAAGTACCTAACGATAGTAGAGATAGTACCTACCCACCTACGTACGTACTACGTAACTAATGAAAGAGAGAATTCTTCCTCAACACAAAACGGCTACCATGGCCCTAGACGGAGCTAGGTATGAAGTACTTATACCTAGTCGACGTACATAGCTACTAGGAGTGTTAACCATTTATACCATAGGTTAGTAAAACGAGACGTCTTTATATTGCAATGTGTCTGGATAGTTAATTTATCATTTTATTTATCATATCTGTAATTTCCGAACGAAGGTCAATTTCTGGCCGGAGCCGATGCCGAAGCTGATTGGTATAAAAGTACTAAGAAATTTAGCCTACTACTAAGAAAGTCTACAAGCCACAGTTAATAATATAAATAATTTCAAAACTTTAATATTAAAGATTTATATTGAACGGATAGGTAGTTTAAATCATCTCTATTAGTTGATCTAGAGATTATAACAAAAATTACCTTGATTTTTCAAAAAAAAGAACATTTCGAAATAATGTGAATTACCTATAACATTACGTATTTGTTAAATTATAATCTTAGCTAGGATTCTTCGGCGATACCTTGGGCTTAAGGCCGAAGCCGAAGCTTCGGTCGGACACTAATATCTAGTAGCTAACTAAATAAGGTCACAAACGAGTGTTGTTAACGAACAAAATTTTTTGTTTGAATGAGGAATTTTCTGAGAAGTGTCTGTTTAGTTTGGTGCCACCTTCACTTTTCCGCTACCCAACCCTCCGCCGATGGTAAACATTTCATCCACATTATCTATTACTACTAGATGCTTGGCATCAAACTAAGAACGGTACCCACGGTGGGGCAATGTGGGATCCTTTCCTCTGACTTAAAGTTAGGTTTATTATCTCTCCTCTGTGAAACGGCGCCATCTTGAAATGTACTCTCAATACATTGGGATTTTCTGCAGACCATAGATTTGCTTCACTGCGCAACGTAAAAAGAATAACCGACACCTTGAGAAATTACCGTGGTAATGTCGATATTCAAATGTAATGCAATTTAAATTCATTTATCTATATCATCTGTATAATTATCAAGTCGATACATGGGTAATTAACTAAAAAAAACTCTGGTTAGGTTTCATATGTAGTCGCATACCTACCGCAGGTTAAGCTGTGCAATAATTTTATGCTCCTCTTTGATTGATTGATGTAAGAGAGCCCACACCCATAATCAAGTTTGCATCTTGTAAAGGATATTACTTTATAGGCCTCTAGTTCATTGATTTTATTTGGAGACCTGAAGTATGTTTTAATTGAAGCATGTTTCAAGACGTTGCTAATCCTGACAGAATCCCTTCTACTTATGGTAGTACAGCAGGAAGTGGCTCAAAGTTGTATAATTTAAAATGTCTGAATATCGCGTTAACAGAAGAAACAATAGGCCATCTAAATGCGAGTAGTAGATGCTTATAGTCTCTACCTATATCACTAAGGAGCTAACTCCAATATGCACGGGTAGACACAAACAAACCTCACTGGTCGTAGTCACCGAACCAGAGATATCTTAAGCGCAGGTCATAGGTTAGCAGAAGATCGTCGCATCAATACCCACGTTATGTAGATGGGTTATCATTTGACCCGAATAGTGAGTAAGCATGGTATCGAGATGGAGAAACTAAGTAACTAACCTTTTGGAAGAAATTGTCTATAATAATAAGTGAAAATTCATCTTGGCGTTAATGTCACGGTCGTGCTCTCGCGCACGAGGGCCCGGGGTCCGCCTTGACCATGACCCAGGATTTGGCAGATCAGATAATTACAGTGGAGCACCTGCCATTTGAACTTCTTGACTCTGCTACCAGGGGAACCTGACCAGATTGGATCATGGTTACACATTTAGTCCTCTGAATATACAGGTTTTATCACGACGTTTTTCCTCGACGTTTTACATGGCCACAGTGGGATTCGAATCCGGTACCTCTCTCGAAAATCGAAAAACATCACCGTTGCGTGGTTTGGGAGGATTTAGCCGTTATACAAACGCGGAAAGAGACTTTTTTTACACTATTAAGTACCTATGTAAGGATAACGGTAGAGGAGAATTCATATACTTAACTAAAAAGCATCGGTTTTTTGGTAGGGTAGTAACTATTTCCAAAGCACGTGATTCGGATGCATAGGGTAGGTAAGCTAATTTTAATTTAATCCCACAATTCTTGGAGAGAAGACCGTGAACTGAATTTGTAAAAAATGCGATGTACCCATAATCATAATAAATTTAACAACAGTTTTATAATGATGGTGGCGTCGGTGGCCTAATGGTTAGAGGTACCGGTTTCAAACCCCAGAGTCGCCATGTACAAATGACTCATTCTTGAGTTATGTATATTAGTTGAACATTGAAGGTGAGGGAAACATCTTGATGAAACCTGTACTTGACTGAATGTGTAACCATCATCCAATCTTAGGTTAGGTTCTATTGTTTACAGGGTCACGGAGGTCAGATGGCAGTCGCTCCACTGTAATTAGGTGATCTGCCAAATCCGGATCATGGTCAAGGCGGATCCCGGGCCCTCGCGCGCGATAGTACAACCGGGACGATTATTTACGCGAATTAGCTACATAATATAGCTTATGCTACATTTTCATGGCAGAAATTGTCAGTGAGAATTTTTGGAAAAATAAAGTAATAACATCACCCCTGATGGGGTTTTGTTACTACCATTTTGTCAGTTTGGATTCCTAGAATAATCCAAGATATTATATTTATTTTTTCATAGTAACATCATTCACATGTCGAGTTCTTCGATGTCATGTGCAATTTACGTTTGTGTAATGGAAGCTATTAGTTAGTAACGAATTAACGAGATGATTATATAATTGTTCTAAATTGTGGCTGTCATGTCATATCGTAAGATTTCTAGTCATAACTTCCTAGGTCCTACGTAGACTAACTTTAGTTAATATACCTAAAGTAAAATTGCTTTAATGAGTACGGTTTGAACGGGAACAAAAGATTACAAGTAATTAAGTAATAAACAAAAATATTAAATTGTTGTTTGCTAGATTAGAGTGTATAAATAGCTTTATCAGATGATGGCACCTGATAACCAGTACGAGGGTGGTATAGTTTATTTATCCTACAATGACCGTGTGTCAGAATATTAAGTTGATTTTTTATTTACTATGCAAATGTGTCGCAGTGCCATCATTTCCAGGTCTGTAAATGAATCTAAAACTATATGTGTACCTTTAAAAATGTTAACTTTTTTGTATGTATTTGTAACGTTAACGTACAGTATTAGTAACGGCAATACCAGTCAGGCAGATTCATCAGGTGGATGTTTTCTTCATTTATTCGACATTTAAATATGATCAACCATCATGGAATAAGAAGCAGCATCGGTTCCGGCTGAGCCTAATGGCACAACCGATCTAACCGATAAATCGACCAAAGAGAGTATAATTACGTTTTACAACCGACCCTGTGACACAAATTTTCAAAATCAATCATTAAAGTTAATGACTATCTATAGTTACATTTGATTCTAATATACCCTACTCTAGCCACAAAACATAAAATGGCCCTGTCCCAATCTCTATTTGGTGCTATAGCTATTAGGTCATTTACCTAGGTACGTATTCGTATGTATACCTTTTTTGTTTAGATACGTATGTATCTAAACAAAAAAATTAACGTGAACATTTCAATTCCAGGAGTATATGGGCAACAGTGGTGGTGGTGGCGGCCTGCGGCTGCGCAATGGCAATGACTGACCTCGAGGTGTTGACGTCCAAGCCCACCAAGTGCGAGTACCACACCGCGTTCGAAATGTACGGGGCCCAATGCGGAGGCCTGCACCTTAGCCAGATCCCGTCGTTGAAAGGAAGTATCGAGGTGAGAGCCAATTTATCCTTTCTTAGCTGCCAATGCTATGTAGACAATGTTTTTGTTCCTGTCATGGTCCAGTATGGATATTTCCAACGACTAGGTACTTAAACATCGATGTTCCATGAGGTTAGATATGGGTTTACCTAGAGAAGGTAGAATTCGGATATAATTTAGAATATGGGTTAGATTAACGTAAAGAATTACCGAAAATCAAACTTAAATAACAAGCATTACGTGTTCATATGATCGGTATTTTCGACGAGTCTGTAATTTAAATTATTTTTTACAGATCCTTGACTTCAGCGACAACAAGTTACACGAGCTTAGCTACAACACCTTGGCGCGATATACGAACCTCAAGTTCCTCTACTTGGCTGAGAACCAAATATATGAAATATCAGAGGACGCGTTGTCAAGTCTCACCGGGCTACAGTGCTTAGATTTGTCCAAAAATGTTATCCTGAACTTGCCTAGTTCAATTCTGCAGTTGCCGAATCTTGAGAAGCTCTATCTTAGCGGCAATCCGCTGCATTATATGAAGCTAGACGATTTCGTGAATACCAATACGGTAATCAGAGCCCCTTTGCAACTTATTGACATATCAGACTGTAAGTTAAGAGTGTTGCCAGAGTGGGGACTTCTACCACAACTTGTACTCTACAACATTTCGCACAATCCTCTGGTCACAGTGGAGCCGAAGCATTTTGCAATGATGTGCAATTTGAAGAAAGTAGATATGGCGAAGTCCATAGACATCATACATCCTTGCTTATTAAAGCCAGCTATCTCCTGGTTCCAAGACACTGAAGTTTACTTCTTCTTGGACGATTACGCGAAACTGAACTCTAGAGGTAAGATGTATAAAATGTATGTCTTAATTATTAGCCTAAGCGCTTTAATAAAAAATAACTTTGTACATTTTAGCTGGGACAAACTAGTGTGGCCTAAAAGTCGATAACGTATTACAGTTATAAGGCTTTTTTGATATAACCTTCGTCCCTATTACCAAGCCGTCTTTTGCGGATCCATTTAATTTGTCTGTTTCTTCTTTCAATATTACATATGAAATTATTATATTGCAACAAAAATCATCCTCATTTTGTACATGAAGGCTTACGTACGACACAAGGTTGCTGAAGATCGGGCCACGCGGATGAGAACAGTAAAAAAGCGGACCCGGACAAAAGCTGGGATTGACCCATTTTTTTTTCTTTTGTAGAATTTGAAAATTGCGAGAGAGGAGACATCGCAGACGCAGTGAATGCCACCAATTACAAATGCAAGACACAGTTACTGCAGGTATGTCACCAGTACTACAAGTAAATTAAAACACCGTAATTTAACAAAGTAGTCATTCATGTTCAACGATTAATCATTATACCTACGCACCTATCGCAATGTGGTGGACCGAATTTTACTGTGCAGCAAAATAAATTCATTGTCAAATTGTCTAGAACAGCTAACGACGAAGTTAAGCTTGTAGTTGTACATAGTATAAAACAAAGCCGCTTCCCGCCATCTTTCCCTCTGTATCTATGACTATGTATATTATTATGCTCAGATCTTCTAAACTATGCAACGGTTTTTTCAACCATATATAGTGTTTCAATTCGAGAAAGGTTTATAGGGTAGGACAACACGCGAACGAAGTCGCGGCGGGCCAGCTAGTTTAAAAAATTCAACTTATTGCGCCCCGCCAGAACAGATCAGTCGCGGTACACTGCCTGTGCACCGTTCAATGTAACTTCGAACTTGACTATACATATATATTAGAAACGTATTCAATTATACTTACTTGTTGTACATTTTCACGCATGCGGCGCTGTTCATAATGATTTTGACTGTACCTTAATAACTAGAGGAATACGAAAGTCATCACTTACATCTAAAATGTCTTCATCTTCCGCAGGAAGCCAATGTGCGTGTGACCAGACGCACCTGGTTGACAATCAGCGGAGGTCTTCTGGGCTTCTTAGTTGGTTTCATGCTGGTTCTATACGCCATGCATCGACACAACGTAGCGCAGATCAAGAGCAAGGAACAAGCCCTCAAAGTGAAGCCCGATGGCGATAGAAACGTCACCGCAGTCTTACTGAACAACGTTTCCTAATTTGAAATGTGACTTGCGCTAGGTTATGCTCTAGTTCAAGTACTGTTCTGTGACTTCTTCGCTTTTCGCGGCCTACTAATTGCTTATTTTAAAAGCACAATTGAGTGACTTTTATATAGCGTATTGTTTATATAGTAAACAGTACGAAAATAGGGTTCCTTTCGATTTAGAGATGGTGTTTCGGCGTTTATAAATCGAAGTTAGTTTCGCTTTTGAACGCTTGTGCTTCACTTTTTTTATAAAAGTCTAGGACGTAAACGTCGGCATTCTTCTAGATATTGGTGGAGGGCATTAATTGGCCTTTTATCAATATGTGGTGGTAGAAGCAGCGATAAGTCACTGCCATGTTAAATGAAATAGCGTCTCGAGTCAGATCCACGTACGCTGTACGCATTATTTTACATAAGCAGGATTATTATTTTGTTGTATTATTTTAGCCTTATACATATAGAATTAGGTATTCCTCTGAATAATCTCAGCATGATTTCAAAAGATGTATATTTGAATTTTTACTAACTAAAACAGTAGGGTAAACGCAATTAAATTGCGAATGTACTTTTCAGCAAGAATATAATTCCACAAATATTTTTTTAAATGTATTTAGAATCAAATTTCACTTATTTACATATTTTATTTACGATTTTAGTACGATAAAGAAAATATATCATAGAAGGGTTAATTTTTTGTTTAAATTGTTTTTTCCTACGCCGTAATAAGTATTTAAATGTCTGTATCCATGAGATGAAGTATGACCAAAAATTTTAACTCTTTACTAGATTTTAGATATTTAGAGGCTTATTAAAAGCCTGACTGACTAGAGACTAATATATACCAATAATATGTTTAGTTTGGTTGTTGAGAAAAATACTAAACAAATTGTAATAGTATTTAAATTCAAGAAATTCAAAAAACATTGTCCAAAATCTTGCCATATATGAGGTCATACATCACATTTATTTTTCTATGTAATTTTGTAAAGATTTAAACTAATTGTAATTTAAGTACACCTATTTTATAGCACATTTTTTAGATTTAAGACATTTGGCATATAATTATATTATCGATTTAGATATTTTACTATAAAATAATTAAAACATACTGTGATAATAAAAGTCGGCGACAAATTTTATATACAACTATATTATGTGTATTTTATTTGAAATAAAACCCAGGTATCCCATTAAAAACGAAATACATATATTTAAATGAAATAAAACAAACTGAACTACTTAATAACGGTCACAAGCTAAAAAATATCCGATGCTATTGTTGATTCAATTACCTACTACAATCATGTTCAATAATCCATGATGCTTATGTCACCGAAATCGATTAAATTACGAGTGTTTTGTGGATGCGAACAGTATTACCGTCAGTTGGCAAACCCATCGTCCGCGTCAACTTGTCGGCAAGGACACCCGGTGGTCGCCAGCTTCAGGGTAGTTCCGTCGAATGTTGTCCAAATTTTAGTGTTCAGTGTGTGCTTCTCAGGTGTCTTTCTTTTCACTATCGTTCACTGCAGTTTGTTGACCCTCTTTCTCCTTAGCTAGGCGTTGTTTGCTGAACTTACCCATTCCTGGCTGATATATCGCGAGGCTGGGACGATCCTGGAACAGAAAATTTAAATGTTTAGTATCATTATCACAGCCCATAACAGTCCACTGCAGGACTTAGGGCCACTGAAAGGTTTGCCATAATCTCCACTCTTTGCAGGCGGGTTCCAGATTGCAATGTTGTAAATATAACAATGAAAAACGATGCTGCCCATTTTCCAGCCTACGGAGACTCAAATATTTTGCCTCGAAAAAAACATTAGTCGCCTTGTACGACACCCCCTGACTGTAAGGGGTTCGTGCAATTCTACTCTGCCGGACATCACACGGCCAAATGTAACAGGTATTATTTAACTGTCCAGCAAATAATACTTATTTGCACTTTACCCTTGTTAAACCTAACATAATCATGATGTTGAACATCCTCTGTTGATGAGCATTTGGCATTTTTATTTCCCTATTATACTGTTATCCATGTAATATTTTTGACAGAATTGTTTGAAACTTCTACTCTTTAAAATAGAAAAAAATATATTCCATACCTTATTCCTAATCCTTCTTTCTGTGCGACGATCAGAACCGTCATTCCTATCCTTTTCTTCAGAACCTTCTCTATCCGAGGATTTACTTCTGTCATCCAATGATTTCTGCCTCTTCAATACAGTATCATCCGTATTGGGTGATTCATTTGAATCTAAACTACTTCTCCTATTTTTTACAACACCAATAGTAACTTCATTTTTCTTATCTAAACTTTCATCATTAGCAGTTTTATATGATTTCAATTCTTTTAGGGCTTTTGAATCACTGTCATCTAATTTTGCCTTCTTATCCATGGATTCAATCATTTTGGACAAATCATCAGTTTTAACATGAGGCAGTTGGGTGAAGGGTTTTATATTTTCATGATTTAATGATTTAGTTTTACCTTCAGCAGACATAATTTTACTTAAAACTGATTGTTTATCTGATTTTGTATATTCATTCTGCTTAATCCTGTCTTTCCTTGTATCACTATATTTCTTGCTCTTTTGTTCACGTGGAGATTCTTTAATCTTATCTCTCTTATCCTTTTTATATCCTTTTTCCCCTTCATCAGCTTGTACATCATCCTTGAGGTCAATTTTGTCACAATCTACTTTCTTTTTCTTGTCTGCCAGAGCAGATGCAGCTTTCCTTTGCTCTCTATAGGTTTTAGATTCAAAAACAGTTTCATCCTTGTTTTCTGACTTTTGTTTATCCTCTTTTGAGTCAATGGATTTATCTTTCTCCCAGTCTCTGGGTTTTATTTTTTTTATTTCATTTTCACCTGATTCCTCCTCCTAAAATTAGAAAAAGTAAACGAACATGTTACTTTATACCAATGTCTAAAGAAGATAATAAAGTATGAAGTATTTGCAGTTAACAGTGATTTTGAGAACTAAGTATACCATCTAAGCAGAACTAGTTCTTTATTTTCCCCAAAATTCTAGCTACAATATGTCTATGATACCTCAGTTTCCATACAGATACATACATTACAACTAAGTACAAACTCTGAATAATGAATTCATTACAGTAATTTACAGTCCCCACTTCACAAATTACTGATGGACATACAAGAAAATACAGTTTTCAGATAATAGACCTTGAAATATGTATCTCCACCACTTTTTTGACTACCTTCTTGAGTATCCTTTTTGTTACAAACTTTACCAGATGTTATCGTAAAAGTGTTATGTGTTTTTGTAGTCAAAGCAGGAAAATGACTATCCCAATCAGAATCTGTACTAATGAACTCATCTGAATGGGTGGTTTTCAACTCTGCACGTACACTAGTGCATTTGGTTTTACTTTTATGGTAAACCCTAGGCTCCCCCAACCAAAAGCTTTGATCATTACTTTTCTTTTCATAATAATAATTATCATTGAGAGCTTCGTCTTCGGATATATCACCAGGTCTCTATAGACACAGAAAACTCATTATTATAAAGAAATAATTTTCCGATACAATGCAGTTGCAGTAATCTCAAGATATTTTACCTTGATCGGAAAGTCTTTAGATTTCCTCTCAATCCTCATCTTCCTCTTATCATTTTCACGACGACGGCGCTCATCACGACCCCGTTTATCTTGCTTGCGAGAAGCGAGATATTCAAGTAGAGGTGTGGACTGCACTTTCTTGTCATTACCTATAAATTTATTAAAAAAAATGTAATCAATTTGTAGAGTACACTAGAGTTAGGAACTCCTGCAATTTCATTGGCATGCATTTTAAAAGTCTGCTAATGTTTGACTATCTCGGAATTCCCGGGGGATCCTGTTATTTTTATGTAGCATATCCTATGACACTGTAGCTTCTCATTTGAGAAAGATAAAAAGCAGTTCTATGTTACTCACTGGTAATGTAATTTTAAGTAGCTACAGGTGAAAGAAAACTTAAGGATTTCATTTTATATAATACCTATTTTATTTAAACAACAACTGTAACACAACCCAACAAAAACTGAACTAACTAAAACTAATTGAAATCCTAAAAAAATCTAATCTAATAAAACCCTGCCTTTAGCCAACATGCCCAAAATGCTGGCGGTATTGCCACATGGAATGGCAATGCTCAGACAGTGTGCGAATTAAGGCCAGCATTTTAGTCACAAGTTGCCTTGATAACACGCACTGAGATTTCTTTAAATATTCTATGAGCTCCCAGTCCCCATGGAACCCAGTATTCCTACGCCAAAAGGCACTAACCCATTTTTGTTTTACTGTTTATTGTGCACAATAAATAGTATACAAAATTGAGATACACATAAGATCACAACAGGTACAGCTTATTTCTAAAGAAATATCTTCCAGCCGACCAACGGAAGAGAGAGGGCAAAATCGAGAGGCAGATGGTTTGCACCTTAAATTTACTTATCTACTATATACCTACTTAAATTATTAAACAACGAAATATAAATACATACACAATACAAATTTTAATTAATAATGACATTGAACGGGTAATATATAAATTTTATAATTATTATTTAAGACTAATTTTATATTCTTGTATTAAAGTATTTTAATCGTGGAGGTGGACTGACGATGGCGCGCCATCAGTCCACCTCCACGTGTGCGTAGCCGTTTGTAGTCCAGTTGGGAAATTCCCCGGAAATTCCTGCTGGAACGCAAGCGGCACGCCGGTGCGCCCTGGGGGTCGATTAGTAACTATCCGGCAGCGCGGTGCACCAATGCAACAGTATTGGTGTGCTGCGCTGCGGGGTTCTTGCTAGTCGAGCGCGAGGAGACTGGTCCCAAGCCAAGGTGTAACGCGAACCGTGCCGAGGGCTGCGTGGCCGGAGGGATGTCCGGCCTTTAACGGTGCACCTCCGATACCTGGGCTCCTCGGAGGAAAGTTGTGCCCTTACTCCGACAAGCGGGGCTCTGCCGGAGGTGACCTTTAGTTCCCTAGCTATTCGTGGGACTTACATGAGTAATGTTAACCAAAAAAACCAAAAAAGTCCAGTTTTCTCTACCATGGAAGTGGTGGAGATTGATTCTGGTGCGGAAGGAGAGCTTTTGGCCTCCCCAACGCCCAGATTAGATGATGTAGCCGAGAGGGCGCTACCTGACGTAGATGGGGGCAGTAATGTCACAGATACGGTAGGGACGTCGGCCTCCGACAGCATCATCCCAGGGAGCCAACACAGGCTTTCTGGGGCAGCGCGAAAGCGTTTCCGAAGGCTGAGGGAGATGGATGTGGGTCTCAAAGAAGCCCTAGTCCTCTGCCGACAGCATTGGAAAGAGATTCCTCGGTTACTCCCCGATCTCCCTGAGGCGAAGTCGTTAAAACGCACTCGATCAGAGGAGGAATCACCGAAAGACCGACTGAAAAAGAACCCTAAGACCGCGCAGGAGGTAAGAGCAAAGCCTACCTTCAGCGAAGTGGCCGGTTCAGTCAGGGTCGGGATTCGTGGGGAAAATCCACTAACCGAGGAGCAGACGGGCCTTGTGCGCCGCGCCCTTGTTGACCTTATCTCTAAGGAAAACAGGGGAGAGGGGCCCAGGTTCACCTCATTTTCGCAAAGACCAGGATGGATCCTGGTTGTTTGCGAGGATGAAGCCAGCAAGCACTGGCTTATGAGGGCGGTACCTAGCGTTAAACCCTGGCCAGAGGCAAAGCTATCTGTGTTATCAGAGAGCGAACTGCCAAAGCCAGCGGTGGTTACCGCCTTCATACCCAGCATAGACGCTACGTCAATAGACGAAGCGATAACATTGCTGGGCACGCAGAACAGGGGCCTAAACACGCAGCTCTGGAAGGTTCTCCATAGCAGGGGGGAGGAAGGGGGCATTATTGCAACCTTCGCGGTGGATGATCCCTCTGTGGAGACCCTGAAAGGGAGGCAAGGCAAAGCCGCAATTGGTTTTAGAAGCATTGTCTTCAAAATCAAGGGCGACCCAGCCAAAGAGACCCCTGTTCAACCAGGCACCTCTACCTCAGACGTCACGCAGGCTCCTGCGACTGTCACCGCCGAAAAACCCAAAAAGCAAGGAGGTTCGATCCCTCAGGGAAAACGACCCCCTCTTAAGTTGGCTGACAGGGGACAGGCTAAGGCGACGCAGGTCCCTGCGACGGGCGGCATGGCCCCAAACACCGGGCAGCAAGGAGGATCGATCCCCTCGGGAGCACGACCTCGCTTGAACTTTTCTGCCAGGGGAGGGGAAAGGAATAGAGGTAGAGGAAGCACAAGGGGGAGAGGTCAGGGTGGAACCCATTCCGGACGTGGATTTTTCAATCCGCAGAAGGGAAGGGGAAAAACCAAGCCCTCGTACTCCCTTTCACAAAGAGGGAAGTAATGGCGACCCAGGGGCCGGTGAGGTGTCTGCAGGCCAACCTCCATCACGCTGCGGCAGCAAGTGCCGTGGTGGAAAAATGGCTTTGCGACGGTAGGGCTGACCTCGCCCTAATTCAAGAGCCCTGGGTATCCAGCTCGACTATTCTGGGGCTCAACGCTGCCGGTAAGATTATTTACAACAAAGGCGGGACAAGACCCAGAACTTGTATTGTTTATAAGAACAGCATTAATCTATTGACTGTTACAGAGTTGTGCTCCGACGAAGTTGTAGCAGCCATTTTGATCCCCAAGGGAGGCGGGGCTAGAGTACTAATTTGCTCAGCCTATCTCCCGGGGGAAAAGGAAAACCCTGCTGAGGACCTGGAGCCTGCGGTCGAGTACGCCCGGCGTCACAGGATGCAACTGCTGGTGGGGTGTGATGCAAACGCCCACCACACCACATGGGGAAGTACAGACGTAAATAGGAGAGGTAACACGTTATATGACTATTTACTAACAAAGGGGTTGCACGTGGTGAATAAGGGATGTAAACCGACCTTTGTAACCCGTGTAAGACAAGAGGTGTTAGACATTACCATTGCAACAAATGATCTGGCTAGGCGCATTAGCGACTGGCACGTTAGTGATGAACCGTCAATGTCTGACCATAACCATATTTGTTTTGACTTAGTAGGATCATTATCAAGTCAGGATGTTAGCTTTAGGAACCCTAGAGTAACTGATTGGGCGGCCTATAGGGACAACCTTAAACAGAACCTAGAAGATGTACCTAAAACAATAAAGACAGTAGAAAGTCTGGATATTGCAGTGACCATAGTCTCTAACGGCATAATTAAGGCCTATGAGGATAGCTGTCCTGTAAAAACAATGTCAACTAAAAGGGCAGTACCGTGGTGGAGCTCCAAGCTAGAAAAGCTTAGAAGTAAAACTCGGAAACTATTCAATAAGGCTAAAAGGACCCAAGAGTGGGAATCCTATCGGGAAGCCTTAACCACTTACAATAAAGAAATTAGGAAGGCTAAGCGGGGAACTTGGAGAAAATTCTGCGAAGAAGTAAACAGCACGTCTCA
Source organism: Blastobasis adustella (assembly GCA_907269095.1). Lineage (NCBI taxonomy): Eukaryota > Metazoa > Arthropoda > Insecta > Lepidoptera > Blastobasidae > Blastobasis > Blastobasis adustella. The sequence continues at coordinate 7,919,114 of OU026123.1, read as the reverse complement.
GTGCGCAAGAGTTCACAAATTCCTCGCAAAAGACAAACCTAACCAAATTGGCTTGCTTAAATACCCTAATGGGACTTACACGGCCAACGAAAAAGAAACTCTAAATTTATTGGTATCGACCCATTTTCCTGGTGCTTGCGCAGAAAGTCCATCCTCAACGCAATCATTTCGCCCAGGTAATGAAGAATGGAGGAGGGCCTCACTTATAATAAGGCCATCTCAAATAAAATGGGCCGTTAAATCCTTTAAACCATACAAATCATGTGGAGCGGATGGCATTTTTCCAGCACTACTGCAGCAAGGAATAGAAGTAATAATCCCTTACATGATAAAAATCTTCAGAGCAAGCTACGCCTGGGGACATATTCCAGAACAATGGACCGAAGTCAAGGTTCTATTCATTCCAAAGGCCGGAAAAAGAGACTACTCTCAACCGAGATCACTCAGGCCTATTAGTCTAAGCTCCTTTATGCTAAAGACTATGGAAAAGGTTCTGGATATTTACATTAGGGAGGCGATCAAAATTGACTATCCTATTCATTATTCTCAACACGCCTACAGCAAAGGGAGATCTACTGAAACTGCCCTTATGAATCTGGTAGACAAGGTAGAAAAGGCGTTAGAGGATAAACAAATTGCACTTTGTGCATTCTTAGACATTGAGGGCGCATTTGACAACACCCCTATAAGGACACTAGTTCGAGGTCTCACTGAGAAAAATGTTGACCGTGCAACGGTGAAGTGGGTCGAAGCGATGCTCTCAAACCGGAAAGTGAAGGTAACCCTATATGAAACCTCACTTGAATTATTCACTACCAGGGGTTGCCCCCAGGGGGGGGTCTTATCTCCACTACTTTGGACCCTGGCAGTGGATCAGCTCTTGTATAAAATGGCGGAGCTTAGGATAGACACGCAGGGATTTGCTGATGACCTGGTGATAATCGTCCGAGGTTTCTGTCAAAGTATGCTGTCATACGTTATGCAACGAGCATTAAATATTGTTGATAAGTGGTGCAAGGACAACGAGCTGTCCATCAACGCGGGGAAAACAGTGGTTGTACCATTTACCAACAAAAGGCAACTTGACAATTTAGTCAAACCACGATTGAATGGCCAAACTATTGAATTCTCCAAGGAGGTCAAGCACCTAGGTGTAATATTGGACCAAAAACTTACTTGGAACAGCCATATAATCGGAATACGGAACAAGGCTAAAACAGCCTTGGGAATATGTAGCAGACTGGCAGGACAACGGTGGGGGTTATCTCCTAAAAACACCCTATGGCTTTATAAGACGGTCGTAAGGCCCATAATAACATATGCCGCCGCAGTGTGGCACAGGAAAGCCAGCCAGGAAACTGCTACAATTAAACTAAGCGGCATGCAAAGAATTGCGTGTCTCTTGGTCACAGGAGCTATGTCAACCTCACCTGGTGAGGCCCTGAATGCAATGCTGGATATCCCGCCCCTACACCTGCATGTAGAGATGGTGGCGGTAAACAGCATATACAGGCTAACCACCCAGGGAGAAGGAAACTGGCTCTCAAAGTCACTGAGATCGTTCCAGGACACTGTTATGGGCAGCAACATACTGAGTATGTACACTGACTCTATGACAAAACAGAGCAGCTTCCCGAAACGATACTCTGTGGAACTTTTATCCAGAGATGACTGGCTTAAAAGCCAAGTATACTGGAAAAATGGAAGCCTGATATGGTACACCGATGGGTCCAAATCAGGTGCTCATGTAGGGTGTGGAATATACGGAGAGCGGCCCAAGGTCAAGAAATTCCTAAACTTGGGCAAATACACCTCCATATTTCAGGCCGAGGTGTACGCTATTTTAGAATGTGCGGACATAAACCTCAAAAAGAGATACATGAACCATTGTATTTATATACACTCAGACAGTCAAGCAGCTCTATTGGCCCTCTCATCAGACTCTGTGAGTTCAAGATTGGTGCTAAACTGCGTGAAGGTCCTCAATTCCTTGGGTGAGAAAAACCAAGTGATCTTGCGCTGGGTCCCAGGGCATGAAGGGATCGAAGGCAATGAAATTGCGGACGAACTCGCGAAGGCTGGTAGCACAATTGCGACATATGGTCCAGAACCATTCTGTGGCATACCAAATAGCCTTGCAAAATTGACCCTTTATATAAATTTCAAAGAACAATCATTAGAGCACTGGAAAAATCAGCCAGGCCTAACACATTCTAAGGCATTAGTCAAACCCTATAATAGGCGGCATGCCAAAGAACTGTTACTACTTAGTAGGAATAACTTGCGTATCCTAACAAGGGCACTGACTGGCCACTGTGGGCTGAACAAACACATGTATAATTTGAAGATCAGCAGAACCAAGGACTGTAGATTCTGCAAGGAGGAGGACGAAACGCCTCTCCACCTGATCTGCAAATGTGAGGCCCTGGTGCGCAAACGCAGCATCCATCTGGGTAAACACCAACTACTACCCGATGAGGTGCACGAAATCAGTACTAAGAAACTATTACAGTTCATAGAAGCTATAGGAATTAGTACTGAATTGTAGAAAGAGGCGATCACAATAGATCAGGAATGGTCGCAGTGATACTGGGTCTGGAAAGCCTTGAAGAGCCTATTTTTAAAAAAAAAAAAAAAAAAAAAAAGTATTTGACATTATTTAAATACAACATTTTAATTACCCACTACAAATTTGTATGTCGATGGCTGGTCACAGAGGACCCATATACTAAAACTGCAACAACTGCATAACTTGTGTATCACAAATATTGAAAGAAATTGATTGATACATAATAGTACATAATACATACATACAAATATAAAGAATATAAATATATATATATATATATATATATATATATATATATATATATACATTACAAGAACTAAATATTGTGATATACACGCATCAGCTTACAGCTGCTAGTGTATAATAATTAATAATAATATATCATGGATAACAAATGGAAAGATAGTGCTCTTTTGATCGTTTTTTAATCATATCAGGTGATGGACTAGTACGTACAGTATGTGGCAGCGAATTCCACAATCTAGCCACATGAACAGAATAGGAGTTGGAATAACATTCGGAGAGATGAGGAGGAATAGAGAGCAGTGCCTGATGATAGAGCGACAGGGCATATCTTGGGAACAATCACGAAGGTAGGAAGGAGCTCGAGGATTATAGAGGACATTATAAAGGATACAAAGGATGTGAATATTCCTGCAAAGGCAGATTGGAAGCCACTTGAGTTGGGCCCGGAATTGGGAGATGTGGTTGTACTTACGTAAGCCAAATATAAACCGGATACCAAGATTAAAATTTGTACATTGAGATTTTAAATTGGTTAAGTAGTTATTGAGTTCAAAGCTTTTCTCTTTATAATATTAGCTTTGACAACAAACATTTATAATAATAATAGAACAAAACAAACAAAAACGATATTAGTATTTGTTGTAGAAAACAAGCGTGGTAATTTTTAAAATTGTCTATAGGCTTGCATTTGACCTCAACTCACCTGGAAAGCGACAATAAGATGTAGCATGCGTGCTTAGAAGATACCTACTCATTCTTGACTGGAAGACCCCAAGGTTACACTTATCGGAAAACAGTGACTCAGGCAGAAAATTCCACTCCCCTTTGCAGTGCACATAAGAAAAGTGGATGCAAATCTCTGAGTATGAGATGGTGGGACGTGTACCATATATGGATGATAATCTTTTGTCTCCCTCGATGTTCGATAATAAAAAGGGCACGATAAAACACAGCTGTGGAGCTCCTGAGAGCACAAACCGAAGTAAATTCTATAGAAAATTAACAAGCCGGCTACTCTATGACGGTGCCTCAGACCCAGAAGGCGAGACTCAACAAGCAAATTCTAAGTTATTTCAAAGCTATGATTCGGTTAAAGAATTATACTTCTAATTTATATAGATGTCTTTGGTATACTCACCATCTGAAATAGGATATGAGTACTCTAGTTTTGGTTGGCTTTCAGACTCTGGATCTTTATTTAAATTCTCCAAAAACTCTTGATAAACAGGATCACTTTCTATAGTGCCACATTTGGGATCCTTCTTTTTCTTCTTTTTAGGTATTCTCTGAAATGGAGCATACTCTACTATGCCAACATACTCCATCCCTGCAAAAATTTAACAATGTTTGGGTTACTTAGTAAACTTGGTAATGTAAGTTAAAAATAGAAAGGTGTGGATTTTCACAACAATAATGTTTTACCTTTTTCATCAAGAAATACGTAGCCATCAAATTTATCTCTGAAGAGATATATATCTTCTACGTTTATAAAGTTTATATAAGCTCTAGAATACACGTTGTGACCAAGTGAAGGGTCAGGTCTGGCGAAGTAAAAATGATCATGTTCTGGTATTGGGGAGACCTGTTCCAGGAACGCTTCTTCACTCATTGTAGGCGGCAGCCTACGGAAAATAATCTGAAAGTGGTTGTAAATCGTTAGAACACCTTGGATATCAAGAAACACCACATTTCATAGCAAATACTTACTTTAGTCAGAGGCCGATTGGTCTTTGTTTTCTTTATGTCCTTGTTCTTATTTGTAAAAGTTTTACTGCCTGAATCTGACTGTGAGTCCTTGGCATCTTGATCCTCAGTCATTTTTCAATTTAAATTGTGTAACGTCTAGTCTAAATAATCAACATTATCAAAAAATGCGTGTTTTCGACTGTCGTGTGCAATAATTTTTGACGTGACAATTAGAAATAGATTATGAAGACAGATATAAACAATTTCATCTTTAAATTGTGATAACTTAATTTTTACGATCATATTGTAATTTGTAGCTAAAATTCTTGTTTTATCATCGTATAATAAACGAGTTATTTTAACGATATACAACAATATTACTTAAGCTGTAACCACGAATTTTTTCTCTATGGCTGTAACTAAGATTGCAAACAGTATTTACAAACGAACCTCTTCATTATTTTTAAATTTCATGGCTCTGCTTCTTTGCGTTAAAGACGGTCTATTTACGTGGCGGTTTTGTATAAACCTTCGCGTCAGCGTACATTTTTTGTCTGATTTAACAATACTCACGCACGCGTTTGCGACAGAGATCACACTCTATGCAAAGACGAGGATATAAACTATAATAACTACCTACTTTTACCATGAAGAGTTAAAACTGCTTTCTAAAATAATGGCTGTATGAGTTTAATATCCTAGGTTAAAGGAAATTGGTAAAAGAAAAAAAAGTTTTAGGTTAGATTTGTGTTTACATCAAGAAAGTTACGATTTTGTAATTACTACCCAGAAGTTATAGATATTCCAATAATGTACCGTACTTTAACAATGTTTAAGTGTTTACGATCGGCCCGTTTAAAATATAATTGTTTTAGATTTAGTACAATTTCTGAAACACCAAATACAGAACAAAACGATTTATCCCATGGTCCAAATAAAGTTGGAGGTTTTGCTCAAGCTTTCGAGAAGCAAACCCATATATTAGATAATCCAGATGAAGAAAAGAGTCAAAACTTTGCGACATTGCTTCGGAATTCAAAACTTATGGATGTAAATTTCATATTTTTTACTTCCTATTTACGTTTCTATTCTTCAAATAAAATGGATTATAAATACTTTTATGTATAACTAACCTAATCCTGATGCTTATAGCCAAAGTTATATGCCAATACCGACTGCAACACTTAATAAATTAATTGTCTTGTTACAGTTAGGAGATCCTAGTGGCAAAATAGTCATTGGCAAGATATTTCATGTGGTAGAAGATGATTTATATATTGATTTTGGTTGGAAGTTTCATTGTGTATGCAATAGGCCAACAAACAGAGGTGATGACTATGTCAGAGGAACACGAGTCAGGTTGCAAATCAAGGACCTGGAGCTTTCGTCAAGATTTCTTGGGTCCACCACAGACCTCACTCTGCTTGAAGCTGACTGCAAATTACTAGGAATTATCTCTACTTCTGCTAAGCAGGCTTCAAGTGAAAAACAGTGATATTTTGTAAGTATAGATTAATAAATTATAATGTAGTTTCAGTTGTGGTATTATTTCTATTTCAATACTATGGATTTACCTAGTTAGACATTATTAGTGTTATCCTTAATAATATCTATAATAAATACATACTTAGCACATCATATCATTACCACTTATTATAAAAACACTACCTAAGACATTAATTTTAAGAGTCATAATATTATACAATATTGAGTAAGGAGTTGATGATGATGATAAGACTGCTCTTACTCACAAACCCTGAAGTCGTATGCTGTTTATGGAAGACCGGCCAGCCGGTCAGCTGGTTATGCCACACTACGAAAAAACCTATGTGCCTACTTGCTAAACTCTGCCTGGGGACGCCTGTAGCCTGGAAGGCTTTAAAGTCTTCATTGGATTCGGGTCAGTGAAGACGTGCCTCAGTCAAAGAAACTCTTAGGGTAGAAGATTAATTCTACTTTATAATGGATTAGTCTCCTGTCCTTCCCACATGGCCAGACACGTAACTTACCGGTCTGCGCGCGTCGTGGCCATACTTGCAGGTTATCCGCGATGTCACAGACAGGAATATCCACCGCAGCATCTTCATTTCCGAAGGCGCAGCTCCTGCTTGTGCCGCTCTAGTAGAGGTCAAGTCTCGCTCGTCTCATGAGGGACACATTCACAAGTCCGACCTGGACGTGCAGAAACAGGAAATGTAGAGCCGTATTCTTTCATCTGTAACTCTCCACGAGGATTCCCAGAGCATATACAGGGTCCATGGTTTCGCATCCTGGCCGAAACCTATATTGACACCCTAAAACACTCCAGTCCGATCCGAGAGCCCACAATGCATTCGAAGAGGTCCATGGTGTGGGATATCACCTTTATACCGCAATAGTGCCGGTAGTTGTTGGGTCCTCAGGGTCCTCCAGGAGTCCCTGCAGGAGACCTGCAGAGGGCTTTCGACAGAGTCCCTCGGGAGATAACTTGGTGGGCTCTGAGAGCAAAGTCTGTGCCCGAGGCGTACATTTGTATTATACAGGACATGTATGCCAACTATGGAGCTATCGTCAAAACCATCGTAGGCCATACTATTCCCTTCCCGATTATTGTAGGTGATCACCAGGGTTCTGTGCTGAGCCCTTACTTGTATTGTATTGTGCTCGAAGCCCTCTCAGCTGGTGAGCAAGTTTAGGCAGGACCTTGAGACCAAGGTAAACATGTCGAAGGATGTGCTAGAAAACGGTGGTTTGAAGCTGAATGTCGCCAAAACGAAACCATCCGTATAGGTAACGAAGCTGCCAATAGAACAGATAAACTCAATTACCTCCGATCCGTGATGAACGAGTCCGGCGATATCGGCCCCGATGTCAAGTCCCGAATTTCTGCAGCTTGGGCCAAATGGCGGGAACTCACTTCAGTCATCTGTGACCCTAAAATCCCTGTCAAACTCAAAGGGCTTATATACAAGAGTATAATTAGACCTATAATACTCTATGGCTGCGAGACATGGCCAGCGCTGACTAAACACGTTCGCGAACTTCAAGCCAACGAAATGAAAATGCTGCGGTGGATTTGCGGAGTTACGCGGCTCGATCGAATACGTAACGAGTACATCCGTGGCAGCCTTGGCGTGAGGGATATCGCAGATAAAATCGAGGAGGCTCGTCTGCGCTGGTTTGGTCACGTGATACGAAAGCCTCAGGGATACGTGGTAAATAGGTGCCTGAACCTGCCGGTATCAGGAATGAGGCCCCGTGGGCGACCCAAGAGGCTATGGATTAACATTGCTGAGTAGGAAGCGAGAGCCAACGGCCTACGACACGAGGATGCCGAAGACCGAGCGAAGTGGAGGAGAATGAGTAGGAAAGCGGACCCTGGCAGAGGCCGGGATAAACGCTAGGACGATGATGAGTGCCGGTAGTTGTTGCACCCCGGATAATTTCTTCCCCTTCAGTGTCACGGGCTATGGCTACCATAACAAAAACCACAGTGAACACGCCTAAACTCCTCACACTTCTCATCCACATGACCGCCACTTACAACAATACCCTGCGACAACTGAATGTTCTATAGGTAGCCCCGATTGTTTCCCACAACAACGGCTTTGGCTTCATCGCAGCAATCTACTTTTGGAGCGTAGGCGCTTATGAAGTTGGTACGATATGCAGCTAGAGTTGCCAAAAATGTTAAAGAAGAATATAATTGATTTATTTTTAGAGTGTCAAAAAAAACAGTATCCATGTAAAAAATACAGTACTCTTAGTTATCGACAGGTTTTGTAAGTACAATCATCAACCTAAGTCTGTCAACAACAATTAAGTTATGCGGGCTGCAGCTTCACCTAAATGCAATTCGGAGACACTTTGATAGCAGATAATTGCAGTGGAGCGACTGCCATCTGACCTTCGTGACCCTGGTACCAGGGGAACCTAACCAGCACAATCAGTCGCCTGAATGTGCATGTTTCATCTCGATGTTTTTCCTCACCGTAAGAGGATCGGTTGGTATTCAACTTATGTACATAACCCAGAAAAGAGTCATTGGTAACATGGCCGTAGTGGGATTCGAACCCGGTACCTCTCGCCACTCGGCCATCGACGGTCCAACTGGCCACCTGACCATACCTAATAATAATTGATAAATAAGGTAAGTGGTCAGGTATTTCGTAAAGTAAATATCTACAGTCATACACTGTAGAATGAAAACTGTGCATTTTATTTACCTTAGAGATGAATAAGATAGTGTAAATTCAACAGTTTATTAATTTTCATACAATTGACATACATAATATATTGGACAACATCAATAAATAACTGATGAAAGCTCTAACATTTTATTCTTCAATTTATTACAGTAATATCTATTTATTGTCTTAATTCGAGATTTATTTAAACTTGTCGAAATGTTTATAACAATCACAAAGAACTTGTAGACATTTAGATAAAATATTGATCATAATAGATAAGTAGAATTTAGCATTTACCTTCCTATTTCTAATAATTTAATTACAGTTCTGTTCAAAATAAATGGAATGTTAATACTGTACTTGTATTTTTTACTTCGAAAATGAAACCTAAATCAGTTTAATTGATAAATATAATAAGAAATATAAATTGTACTTTAATGAATTAGAATGATAAACATTCAAAAATATGCACAAAATCTACTTCTCTACCTAGCTAAAATATTGTAAGTTCCTACCTATAAATTTTGTATAAGTACCTATTGAATTAAATTAGCAATGAGATCGCCAATAGCTGCCCTCGCAAGATTGGGTGGCTAAAATGTGAGATTCTAATTTTAGTTAGTTTTGTCTCCGTTTCTGGTGACGATTTCTTGTATGCTGGGGTCTTTGACTGCGTCGTTGGCGTCCGGTTTCGCTTCTAGGATGTCGTCGACAGGGCAGACGGTGGCGTCGTCGGCTGGCTTGTCGGCGGGGTGTGTTTGCTCCCAGTCCTTGAGGTACTGGACTACGGCTGTGTGGCCGAAGGTCTCAGCCTCGTTGAGTGGGCGGCTTCCCCAGCGGTCGCGTGGGTCATGCGGCACCGCGCACGTCGCCAGCAGGAAGTCCACGCAAGCTACGTGACCCTCGGCGGCGGCCAAGTGCAACGCGGTTCTGCCGTCGTAGTCCGCCAGCGTCATGTCCATGCCGGAGAGGTGGTGCCTGGTGGTTAGTAATATGACTTAGTTCTATGTGGATCTAGAGACAAAGCGCCTAAAAGAGCCCCTGCTTCAAGTAATGATTTCATACACGTAATCTGCTTTTGTCGAATGTAAACACTGTAATATTGAAGCGCTGCAGGTTATGGATTACGTGTAAGAACTTGAAAACAATTGGCTTTTTTAATCTATAAGCATTAGTTAAGTAACTAAAACTACCTTTTGATCTAAAATTTATTGGTGATTGATGATGATCGCTGCGTAGCGTGTGACGTACGATATTGACAGGATGTAACTACCCTATTCACATTTTACTCATGAATCAATGATACGACGCCTGAAGCTATTTACCAATACAAACCGAATGAATTGGCTCGGTAATCGTATTTTATTCCGGAGACTTCACTGGCACAGGAAGAAGAGACGAAGGTTTGCTGAACATTATGAAAGAAAAATATGTTGAACCCATATAATGCATGCATAAAATACTAGGTATAGTATCTATACAATATTTCTAAATGTTCAATTACCTTCGTAAGGCACTCAGGTCGCCGCTGGCAGAGGAAAATAGTAAGTTGACGATGCTTAGGCCGGTCGACTCAAACTTGTAGCGGCGAGGGTCTTTCTTGTGGCTTGCGTAACGGATATTATCGTATTTATGGAAATTAAAACGTTGTATTAAGTCCTGAAACAATTTAACAACCATACGTGAGTGTTTGTTAAGAGGCTCTGATTGATATGATCGCATAGGTACCTAGGTACGTAGGTATTGTAATCATAGCCTAGTGATGAAAAAAAAATTAATAGTACGTATATAAATTGGTCCTTACATCGCAAAACTGCAGCCCTCTGCAGCTGTTGCCTAGAGGATCCAACGGCGGAGACCAGGTACAAATGCCCATCACGTTGGGCACAACTATGAGCATGGCTCCGGAAACCCCTGACTTGGCAGGCAAGCCCACTTTGAAAGCGAACTGGCCTGAGTAGTCGTACATCCCGCAGCTATGCATCAATGAGAGTACATTCCGCACTGAGTCCGGACGCAACACTTTCTCATCGGTGATTGGGCAGATGCCCCCGTTCGCTAATGTTGCCGCCATGATTGACATGATGTCGCAGTTTGCTTCCATCGAGCAGCACTGAAATGTGATTCATGTTTTAAATTTGAGTATGTGTGTGCACAGACGTAGTTGGTCCGAGATGAAGTGATTTGTTCTAAAGAAATATAAAATGAACTACCTGGAAATAAAAATCCATGCATTCCCGAAAGTTCGTCTTCTCCGGGAAGCACTTGTGCTCGCGCATGTAAAAACCGAGGGCGTAGTTTCGGTCGGCGGCCTCGCGCTCAGATAAAAATACAGCATTGTTGAAACCTAACCCCTCGTTTCCGGCCATTCGGCTGAAAAACGACATGACGTAGTCGAACTTTTCGGCCAGCGGCATCTCAGGTTTATCCAAGGACTTGAGCAGAGAGCACACGAGGATTGCGCCGGCGTTGATCATTGGATTATGTGGCTTCACTGCGACAACAAACGTTACTCATTCATCAGTTACTCGCAGCGCGAATGAAAATATTTTGAATGCCAAGTTGAATAAGCAACCGTCTAGATATAAGCGGATAAATCTGATTGCTACGAACTGTTGTAGTCCAAGACGAGTTCATTGAAATTGCGGCCACTAGGCTCGGTGCCAACGTATTTGTGCACGACGTCGGGTCCCAGCGTGTCGAGCGCCATCGCGTATGTCAGCGGCTTGCTGCAGGACTGCAGCGTGAATGGGACGTTCACGTCACCTACGCAGATTACACACATACGATCAAATTAAAATACGCTACACATTGCTATCTTCAATATGATAATACTCACCGATTGAAAAGCGTTGTCCGTCTATTGTGCATACACTGACTCCCCAATTCTCAGAACTTGCTCTGGCTAACTGTGGAATATAGCTGGCCACTTTGCCATCCGTATTACTTTTGGCTGCCCAGTACATCTCCTCAACATCTTTTATGAAATCTTGGAAGTCAGGAACCACAAATTGGCTTCGGAATGCTCTTGTTATTAATACGATATTTGGCGCAATCACATCCTTGAATTTCTTCCGGTCCAATTTAAGTGTCTCAGGGGAACCTCCTTCAGTGTTTGATTCTTTGTGCACTTTATACAAGTTGTGCATAACTTCCTTTACTCGTGGGTCATTTTTTCTTATTCCAGTTGTCCTTAAGGCCTGTAAACAATATGTAATGGTGCGTAAGTAAAAAAGAAATGAATTATTTTAAGAATAGCATCACTTGAGATCGGTTCTAATTTGGCTAATATCCGTAATCAGGTTGTTACGGGAAATAAATTTGGAAAACTTGCCCTGAAAATTTAGGTAAATAGGCACTGAAGTACCGACGAAAAAAGGGGGTTTGCTATAAGTTTGATGTGTGTATCGGTGTATGTGTGTGTGTGTATGTGTGTATCTTGGATGTGCGTCTGTGTCATCGTAGCTCCCGAACGGATGGACCGATTTCGATGCCGTTGTCGTTATTTGAAAGGCAATTTAATCGAGATGGTTCTTAACTTTGTTTCTTTCAAGTCGGTTTATTAGTTTAAAGATATTGAAATCGCGGAAGAGGCCCTAAGTCCTGCAGTGGACTGTTGTGGCCTGTGATGATGTGATGATGACCATAATCTATCCCGAAATTTAATGCAGTTCCACTGCAGTGGCACTCTGGGAACAAACACAGTAAAACCAGATTTTACACGGACATAATCACGAGCAAAAGCTAATAAATGTTCAAGAGAACTCACGGCCAAAAATTTGCCCACAGGTAATAATCCAGTCTCGTCGTTTTTGAACATGTCGAAGAGAACATCGTCCGCATTCTTATGAGACCCCTCACGGACCCTGGAAATAAAGCAGGCAGACACTCAACATACACATTACCCATTTAAATGTCCGACCAAAACAAATTAGCTAGATACAGCAAATATCTACTAAATAAAGTCATGCAAGGTGAAAAGTAATGGAGCATGGCGTTAGCACTGTGTCGCTAATGAAAATAATCTATATATCGTCTATATCTTGTAGAGAATACGCAAACACCATTGTGTGCTTTACTATTCTGAGGTATGGCCGCAATCTAATATTGTCACTAGCGTGTGTGGTTTGACGTCAAGGAGCGGGTGTGTCCGCGACGTAGTAACCGGCAGCGCCTACAGCTGTTTACCATCAGCTGACGCGTATTTTTTGGCATGTTTTCAAGTAGAAAATTACTGGTCACGTTTTCACATAGGTACTTCAATCCACTTGCCACCTAATTTTTACAGAGAATATGATGCGTAGCGAAGACACATTGTTTGTACTTTATCTATTTAGGAAGTAAAGTGTAAAGCTAAGGTAAGGAAATTTCCATTAGCAAACCTACCTGCCAGTAATTTTACAAATCTTGGAAGTACCTAAGTACATATCTCGTGATAGACGTATCTTTTTCAGTGTAGACGTTAGCATTTCAGGATCCGTCTAGCGATAAGAAATAATTAATCTGACGAATTTCCTTATCTACCATAATTTTTTACTTCTGTTAAGTAGGTACATGCAGTTTGTTCAAAGTGCAAGCCATACCGCTTATTTGTCTCGCTTTCTGTATAAATTCTGCATTACTATAGGTACCTAAGTAATTTAAATGCATATCAGTTGAATAGTTTATTGTGATAGGTATATTTTTGAATATTTTTAAGTTCTATCTACAACTCTACAATAGTTGACTGATGAAAAATATAGGTACAAGCAACAGCACAATAAGAACTATACGATCCCGCAGATTAATAACGCACAGGTAGATAATGCAGCGTAACTCAAAATAACCGAGTAAACAACAAAAATGCTTGGGAACTATTACTGGCAGTTTATTATTTCTTATTTGAAGAACTGACTGCCAGTTAACTTATAATGCCATACCCTAACTTAACTAATAGGCAGGTGCGCTCCGTCGTGGCCTGCATCTACCTACACATAACATTAGCTGTGATAGCAGCCAAATATCTCTTCATAAAAAAGAACTAACAACATATAGGTAGGTACATACAAATCATAGTCACAACTATAACTAACTAGAGTACATAAGCCAATTATAGGTTTCCACGTATTATGACAATTTTATGCTACGAGTATAATAGAAAACGCAAATATAAAGTCATTCATGCAAATTTGAACACTAGTCACACTTATTTTACTCACGCTGGGTCTAAGTTGTGCACGAAAGAATAATTCCTGCACCTTGTGAAAAGAACAAAAAGCAAATGTCAGGTCGGTAATTGATGAAGCCTCAAAAATTTGTCTATCTAGACAAATGCCTAAAATTGATACCTACTCTGATGGATCAATTACTATTTGTTTGGTTTCCATAACTACAGTTCTGTGAACATAATAAATACCTAATACGAAACCGTAAATACCTACGAATTGGTAGGTATTTACGGTAAACTTTTTTTTATCTTATCGAGTAGTTTTAAAAGGTCAGAGGTGAAATGTCATGTTGCCGGCACATTATGCCGCCACCCAGTCCCTGAGTTAATATAGATCAATAGGACTTGATGTGTGTTAATATTGCCAATTTATTCCCAATAGAACTGTCTACCAATAGTAACACCATGTTGTTTGATCAATCAACTGCAGTTTAACAACTTTATATAGGCATAATATGTATGATAGGTGTATGATGTGATCTAGCGTTGATATTACCTCAAGTCGACAGCTTGGCACGCGTAGAAGTGTGGAGCCGAGTGCCGCCACTTCTGCAACAAATAATAAAAGTTCATTTAGTCTTTCGTAATAGATAATATTTTATGTAAGACCATTGTTTTATGAAGATATTTTGTGTGGGTGTATGTAGTTGAGCTGTCAAGAGACTTACATCGCGATTTATGACATAGACGGGGAGGGCCTGGCTGTAGTTTCGGTAACAAGGGCACCCTGGCTGGTTGGCGAGGGGCCGTGCGGCGAGCGCGAGGCGACGCAGCTGGCGGGCGTTCATGGCGACTCACTCCGGACACAAGGCGCGAGGCTGACCCCCCGGCGCTATCAGAGCACGGCACACGCGCGGAATCCGCGAAGCGAGTGCGCAGCCGCGGCCGGCCCCAACTCGTCGCTTCTTGTTATCTCACCATTGTTTGCAATACGAATACGACACGACACCAACCTGTATTTACACGCTGCCAGTGACGCGACCACGGGAAAACTCGAAACTTGTGACCATGTCTATTTGCAAACCGTGTTTCAACTATAATCACGGTCACGTTGTAATACATCAATAAGTATTAAGATAAGATTCTTGGATGACATTTCAGATAATTCTTAGTCAGTATTTCGGACACTTTCGCCAGTTTTTACAAGTTTGTTGAAATTATTTAATTAAATACTTACTAAATCGGTTTTCAGGCGACATCCTGTACCTAACGATTTTCTTCTCACTGGTGCTAGCGTACCTTCCCTAGTTTCTAAATAAACACTCTACCCAGCGGTTAAACGCGCTCATGATGATAAAGTCCTGAATCTCCAAATTATAAAAAAAAAATGCTCCTATCGATACCTGTTATTGACATAAAAACTCAAATTTATTTTCAAAATGCAATACAAGGTAGAATTCAGTTGAATAGCTCTCAAAAACTTTTAATAGTTAGTTGCAGAATCTCCTTCAGCTTACGTAAATACATTGCTTGATAAACTAAATTATCTAAAATAAATAAAAAAAGTCACAGAACCACACACAAAACTTTCTCTGTCTAATTTATTATTTTTATATTTTCTATTTGGTAGGAGTTTTCGCAGTTCTTAAATTCTCAACCGATTATTTCATCTACTACAAACCATTATTCACCTCGAATTCGTTTCCGCATTCCATAACAAAATCTTCGTATCCTTTCGACTTGAGCCGCGCGGCCCGCTCGAGCTTTACGGAGTTAGGAGGGTGGTGCTGGAGACCCGGTTTCAGCGACGCGCGCGCAGCCCGGTTCAGCGGACTCTGCGCGAAGCAGGAACCCGTTCCCACTTCGTACTGAGCCATGCCAGCCAGACTTCCCGCTATAAATATCACAATATGGAGCCAACCGCTAATTTTCACGAACGCACTATATTTAACTCCCGACCACGTCGCCTTTACGTAGTAATTGTAATCAATGCAATCTTGCACAATATTTGTTCTATTCAAGAAACCTTCCCACACAACTGCCTGTCCATGTTTCCCGTTTTATATCAGATGAAAAGTACCTACTTATTAATGAACTGATTATAGCTTTACGGTGAGAAGGTGCGCTGATAGTATAGTTCTTGTAATTTACTTTCACGTGGACGTATTTATAAACTGTGGGTAATTGTGTAAAACTAGCTTATCCCGCAGCTTCGTCGACCTAGATTCTCTATAAAAAAGTTAGATTGTACGTTGCTTATTATTCGTAAGTAAAATATCGCTTGGTTTCTGTGGCACCGAGCTCCCGAAGTCTAAAACGACTGGACTGCTTTTACGAAATTTATCATAATTTTGTTTCAGTTGTTTGGAAAATGTTTCAGTACCTTGCAGACTGTCGGGGTTTTCCCGACATCTGTCGATTGCTGTTTTTCTAGGTGTATGGTTATTTTAATTTAACTTACGCAAAGATAGGATGACATACTTTATTTTGTTATCACTAAACACTAGTAAAGTAACACAATATCTTAGTTTTACAAACTACAGGTGATACCTTTATAATTTCAAATGAACTAGGTACAGTTTTTATGTGAAATGGTTAAACCGTGTGATGATCTGGCTTGCGAACATGACGTGACATGCCTTAGGTACTTCAATTAACTGAGCTGGTAATCTACGTTGTTCCAGAGTCACTCGAGCGGTCATTCCCGGGTTCTGCCAGAGTCCGCTTCTTACTATTTTTCCTCCACTTTGCCCGGTCTTCAGCATCCTACGTCGTAAGCCATTGACTCTCGCATCCGTATCAGTATAATCTGGAAAGTAATAAATATTTAATAATAAATTAAACCTTAGGAACCTCAGAAACATGAACGTACCTACAGACATGCTTTTAACGTTTTATCTTATTAAGTCTGAAATATCCTATTACGTTTCAGTTAAGTACCTATAGATTCTAGTATTATTCTATGGTCCAATGGAAGTATTGAATAGGGCAAAAATCGAATCTGCATTGGTTATTAAAATTTAATTAATACTCACTTATTTTTAGATACTCCGTCTACATTTCTTCAGTCTTGTGGAGTGTGAATACTATTAGTAGCAGGTAATGTTTAATATTCCAGTGTATATTTATTGGAAAATAATAGTCAATCTGCATATATTATATCTTACTTACTTACTTATCGACTTAATCGACAGATCTCCAAGTCTCTGACTCGCGATATACGCCGATTCAATACTATCAACATTGAGGCGGCGATCGAGCGGAATAAAGGCCCTAAAGTCTTTGCGAGAGATCTGTCGATTGGACAGAGCCAGTTGACAAGACTGAAAACGGATGACGGCAGAGTTGTTTCGACCAAGTCCGAGGTTTTGAGGGAAGTCGATAGGTTCTATGGACAGTTATACACGACAACACGGGCACCTGTTACCAGTATGGCAAAAGACCCCAGAGCCAAGTTGACCCGACACTACACCGAAGATATCCCGGACATCAGCCTGTACGAGATTAGTATGGCTCTCAAACAGCTCAAGAACAACAAGGCGCCGGGTGATGATGGAATTACGGCTGAGCTTCTGAAAGCTGGTGGCAAACCTGTGCTTAAGACCCTTCAGAAGCTGTTCAATTCCGTCATCCTCGAGGGAAAAACGCCGGAAACATGGCACAGAAGTATAGTGATATTGTTCTTCAAGAAAGGTGATAAGGCTCTCTTGAAGAACTTCAGACCAATATCGCTGCTGACCCATGTGTATAAGCTGTTTTCGAGAGTCATTACGAATCGTCTCGCACGCAGGTTTGATGACTTCCAGCCTCCCGAACAAGCCGGATTCCGAAAAGGTTTTAGTACCATAGACCACATTCATACGCTGCGGCAGGTTATACAAAAGACCGAAGAGTATAACCGGCCATTATGCTTGGCGTTTGTGGACTATGAGAAAGCCTTCGATTCGATCGAAACTTGGGCGGTGCTCCAGTCTCTACAGCGGTGCCAAATTGACTATCGATATATCGAAGCACTGAAGGGTTTGTACGAAAACGCCACTATATCAGTTCGTCTCCAGGATTAGACCACAGAACCTATCCAGCTGCAGCGGGGTGTTAGACAAGGTGATGTCATATCACCGAAGTTGTTCACTGCTGCACTGGAGGATATCTTTAGGCTTATGGAGTACCTTACTCACCTCAGATTTGCTGACGATATCGTAGTCATGGCTGAAACCCTGGAAGACTTGGGCAAAATGCTCGATGACCTCTGTAGTGCCTCTCAACAAGTAGGTCTTAAAATGAACATGGACAAGACGAAAATTATGTCGAATGTCCATGCTGTGCCTACTCCAGTGACCGTTGGAGGCATTCCACTTGAAGTTGTTGACGACTATTCATACCTAGGACAAATAGTTCAGTTAGGTAGGTCCAACTTCGAGAAAGAGGTCAATCGACGAATCCGACTCGGTCGGGCAGCATTCGGGAAGCTACGCCATATATTTTCGTCCCAATTACCGCAGTGTCTCAAAACGAAGGTCTTTGACCAATGTGTGTTGCCAGTGATGACATACGGAACCGAAACGTGGCCGCTCACTGTGGGCCTTATAAGAAAGCTCACTGTTACCCAAAGGGCAATGGAAAGAGCTATGCTCGGAGTCTCTTTGCGCGATCGAATCAGAAATGAGGAGATCCGCAAGCGAACCAAGTTCACCGACATAGCTCTAAGGATTGCCAGACTGAAGTGGCAGTGGGCAGGGCACATAGCTCGAAGAACAGATGGCCGATGGGGCAGTAAAGTTCTCGAGTGGCGGCCACGTGCCGGAAGACGCAGCGTGGGTAGGCCTTCCACAAGGTGGACTGACGACCTGGTAAGGATCGCAGGTACCAGCTGGATGCGAAAAGCACAGGACCGGCCTTTGTGGAGATCTCTGGGGGAGGCCTATGCCCAGCAGTGGGCGTCTTCTGGCTGATATGATGATGATGATGATGATATATTATATAAATCTAAAGATAAGTATATCTACAATAATAACAATGAGACAATTTTGTTATCGCGTGTCGAGCCTTGAAACTGTCGAGACATATCAATTCCTAGTCTGCCATAAGCGGGAGTTTAAAACATTATGTTATTACAAAATATCGTATTAGGTCGAACGAATAATACCTATTATTAAAATAAAAGCAAAAAAAAAAATTAGTACAAAAACTAAAAACTCCGTATTAAAAACAAATGTTTGTTTTTGTACAACTCATTTTTTTTTTATTTATATTAGACAAGACAGGCATTTTATCGCCATCTCACCTGTTGCCCTTCTTGTCCGTCTTGGAACAGCCTAATCCAACGCGTTCCATTCCTTAGCCGTACACATTTTAAAGGTTGAGCCAAAGCGGCTTGTGCGTATAGCTTGAAGATCCACGACATAAGGATGAAGCGCTCGCCCGGATCGCGTCTCCCGATGGCGGAAAGGGGCCGGTGGAATGAGATCGTGCAGCTGCTTCGCACACGCTCTGAAATGTAACCTGTAGAAGTCCGACAGACGCACAACCCTACGCCGATACTCGAGGCTCTGCAACCTTGCTTCAATCAACTGCGGGTAACAAATTACCGTCTTTGTACGTTTTTCCACCGAATCCAAAGCCGCCAGCTGATATGAGGTGATCCATCCCAAAGGTGTAAGCAGTACTCCATGCAGAATCGAACTTGTGCTTGATATAATTGAAGCAACTGCTTTGAAGTGAAGTACTGCCTAAACTTCGAGAGGACACCAAATTTTTTGCTGCAGTCTTTGCCTTGGATTCGATGTACTGACCGAAGTTGAGATTTATAGATAGCTCAACACCAAGAAGCTGTAGGTTGTCGGTAATTTCCACAGGAACATCCCGAAAAGTTGGTGTTAGATGGAACGGACTCCTTTTGGCGGAAAATAAACACGTCAAGTTTTGGTTGCGTTCAACGCCACCAGGTTTGGCTTCGCCCTAATTAGAAACTGCCTTGAGAGCTTTGTCCAATAGATCAATCATGGCCTGTCGACAATACTGACTTTTTCTTCCTCCACTTCGCCCGGTCATCAGCATCCTTTCGTCGTAGGCCATTCACTCTCGCATCCGACTCGGCGATGTCAATCCATCGCTTCCTGCGCCTTCCGCGGGTTCTCTTTCCTGATACCGGTATGTTTAGACATCTGTTTCCCACGTATCTATCCCTGGGGCATACTCAGTACGTGACCAGGTGCAGGAGCAATTAATAATTTCCAAAAAAGAATGCTTCCAAAAATGTTTGGAAAAAGAGATTTCTTGGAAATTATTAATCAAATATCTCAACAGAGCATGACGTACTACAATCACTGGGCAGATGCGCAGTGCAAAGGAATATATATATAGGTATAATAGGTACCTATAGCTGTTGGTGCTATCTTAGCTATTGTTATGTCGACAATAATAAATGAATGAAGATATTTCATAGATATAATGAATAACAAACGATGATGTTTTATTACCTCACGCTAGGCACCAAATCGCACGTAGGTGAACTGAACCCCTTTTCATTACCGATTTATCTTCCTATATACATGTATTTATTTTATGATTTACTACTTCTTTGACCCATAAGCTAAGAGTTGTCTTTAATGGTAATATATTTAAAGGAATTAAAAAAAATGTATTCGGTTGCACTGAACTTTAGGCCTCGTTGATTTTAGATATTCCTAATAAGAAAAATATTGCATGTACGAGTACACCAACTTTAAATGAAAACTAAACTCGTTAAGTCACTCTTAACTTTATGACACCGATTTCGTGACGCCTAAATGCCTACGAACACCTTAAGGCGTCAACCTTAGAGACGCCTAAGTTTAGTGCTATCGGCCTTTAGTAATACTAGATGTCTAGATCATTAATAATAATATGATCGGAATGGAATTGGTATCTACCATAAGAGATCGGGGGCAGGGTCAATAAGCCTGTCTGTTTCCGGCTACCTGCAGCTTTTATTCCGGCTTGTTTGCGGATATCATTGGTCTACTTTAAGGGTGGTCTGCCCTTGCCGCTGGTATTAGCATGGGGTCTTCACTCTAAGGTCCTTCTCGCCCTACGGCTGTAATCCGTTCTATGTGTCCTGCCCATCTCCACTTCAAGCGCTCTATTTCTTCCCCAACTGCCCCCACCTGTCTCTTTTCACTGATCCATTCGTTTCTCTTACGATGCATTAGACCCAATGTACTTATGTTATATTTCTAAAATAATAAACTGATCATTTAATTGATAACATTTATTAATATTTTAACTAAAATCATCATTAATTAGAAACGTATTTTTAAAATTAGAGGCTCTAAAATAAAGTAGAGGGAATTGAGAGCGTCAGTGGCCTATTAACCATTATAGCGTGTCAGCCTCGTAAACGAGAGATACTCAGTTCGGTCCTTAGTGCCGCCATCGTACCAATGACATTTTCTTAGTTATCTGCAGCACAAGGGCAAAAGTTTATTACTAAGAAAGTTTTCTTTTGCAGCGACTGCAACATACTGGATGTTTGGTGTAACGGTGCAACTAAACCGGATTGTTTGGCAGAAAGGTCAATTAGCTGTCCCTTCGGCTCTAAGAACATAGTTGATCTCAGAGTATTTTTATTTTATAATTGAAATATTATTTTGTGAACTGC
Source organism: Blastobasis adustella (assembly GCA_907269095.1). NCBI lineage: Eukaryota > Metazoa > Arthropoda > Insecta > Lepidoptera > Blastobasidae > Blastobasis > Blastobasis adustella. The sequence continues at coordinate 7,897,659 of OU026123.1, read as the reverse complement.
ACAATAATATTATTCTTAATGTGGTAATGCACATATGCTCTTATATTGTACATTAATTGAACACTAAGCGATGCTCTAACGGTGAAAGAAAACATCGTGAGGAAACCTGCACATTCAGGCGACTGACTGAGTGTGTAAACAAAATGCAAATTTGGTCAGGTTGACCCTGATAACGAGGCAGTCGCTCAACTGAAATTACCTGATCTGCCAAAATCTGGATCATGATCATGACGGACCCCGAGTCCTTGCGCGCGAAAGTATAACCGGGATATTGCAAGCATGTTTTTTTATTATTTTGAAAATAATGAAGCGATCTTTGAATTTATACAATTTAACAGTTATTCAGCTAAGATTTTATTAACAATATAAGGCGTATTTTTAACATAGTCTTTAGTAACAGTAGAGTCGAGAGAATTGTGAGGGTTGGTGGCGTAAATAGAACTTCGTGTGCGAGTTCAACTTTTACTTTTATTATTATTTACAAGTTACAAAAGATTCTGATAGGGCGTCGGTAGCAGGGCGGTTGAGTATCTAACTCGTAAGCGAGAGGTACCGGGATCTCGAATTCCGCTGCGGCCATGTACCAATGACTCTTTTCTGAGTTATGTACATTACTTGAACACTAACCGTTGCTCTTACGGTGAGGGAAAACATCGTGATGAAACCTGCAAATTCTGGCAACTGAATTTGTAACCATGATCCAATCTGGTCAGGTTCCTCTGGTAGCACAGGGTCACGGATTGTAGTCGCTCCACTGTAATTACCTGATCGCCAAATCCTGGGTCGTGGTCAAGGCGGACTCCGGGCCCTCGTTCTCGAGAGCACAACCGGTACATTAACGCCAAGATGATTATTTTTTTAACAAAAGATTCTGATACTCAGTCCGGCTAATATAAACTGAAATGTTTAATCGTTTTAATTACTTGAACACAATTTTTGTGTCTTAAAATAAGCAACAACAAACACGAGTGAGTGAAGCTTTATTGACCCCAATTGATCTTAGCATCACCTACCACATCGCACAAATATTGGTGACATAAGCATGAAATAATAATAACTAATTAGTAACTTAACTATAAATAGTAATCATGGAAATTTAATTAATGTAATCTTGAAAAGGTTATCAATGTTTAGGCAACAATGAACTTATATTTTCGTAACCGCGATAAATGTTTCTGTTTGTTATTTTAGGTTCTTATACCTCAGTAATTTTATGTTGCATATAAAGTCCAAATTAAAGGTGAATCGGTTTCGGCGTCCTCTTTTCGAACTTTACGTAGATGGGATCCCTGGTCCTTAGTAAAAAGTCAGTGATGAAGACCAGATCCTGTGGCCTGGTGATTGGTCGCAGGCGGTACCGCCTCAACACCGACGAGAGCAAAGATTTCATTTCCATCATTGCGAACTTTTGGCCTGGAACATTTCAAATATACATTATGTGATATTTTGTTACAAAATAATAATTTATATGTTTAGTCTGTGAGTTGACGCAGGTTAAAATCATAATCATAATTTATTAATAACATTCGTTACAAGTCATTATTTTACATATTAAATACATTTGCAATGTCATATTACATAATAATAATACTATGATTATATTATTAAAATAATTATATAGTGAAATGTCAACAATATGAAATAATATTTCAATCATTATAATATTTACTGGAATGTAGACTAAAGTTTATACTCTAGCAACTATTATAATGATTGAAATATTATTTTATTAATCCTACCCGGGCTTGTCCTACCAAAGTCTTTTCTGATGTAAGTACCTAAGCCAAAGAATTTAAAGTAAAACAATTTTTTATTGGAGAGTGCTGTATGAATGATACTAGCGCGGCCAGTTGAAAAAATTATTGCAGTTTTGGCTACAGTATCGCTTATAGAGTCATCATCTCATCATCTTAGCGTTAATATCCCGGTTGTGCTATCATGCACGAAGGCCCGGGTTTGTCTTAATCATAATCCAGGATTTAGCAAATCAGACAATTACAGTGGAGCGACTGCCATCTGACCTCCGGGACCCTGCTACCAGGGGAACCTGACCAGATTGGATCATGGGCACACATTCAGGCGCCTGAATGTGCAGATTTCGTCATGATCTTTTCCTCACTATAAGCATTCAACTAACGTACATAACTTAGAAAAGAATCATTCATCATTTTATTGTATATTAGGCCTAAAATGGATACGCGTATTGTCAAAGTCAGGACTACACCATGTAAGTGGTATTGCCAAATGATATTTTTCCAAGATAATTCTATTCCTTCTATTCTATGTTTACTCGCCAACAGGATTGGAGTGAAGAATACGGGTAGGGGTGCGGAGGAGTAAGACGCTTATTTGCGTTTAGATTAAACTTTCCAGCTTACGGAGATTCTAGATCTTTTATCGCGAAAACAAAACGCCGCCTTGTACAACACCACGAGTGTAAGGGGTTGGTGCTATTCTACTCAGCCGGACACCACACGGCCTTAGTCTATTATTACTTAATAAACATAAATTACCAATACAATTCCGGGGCCCAGCACTAAATGGGAGGTAGCTGTAAGGGTGCCAGGTGGGTTCAGCGAGGAACCGCTCGGGGCGGAACGCCAGAGGCTCCACGAACTGATCGTCACGCCGATGTAGGCTGAACAGTATTATAGTGCAATTAACGCCTTCTGGTACCACGTACTGCCCTGTGGAGGAACTTAGGTTAGAAGGGGTGTAGTATCTGCCGAAGAACCAACAATCGCTGGTGGGAATTCTTCAGTAGAGACCTCGACTTCGCGCACGTGCGGCCATTTATTACTACGGGGAGCATTCTAGACGGTGGTTGGTGCCGCGATTGGTGAACTCGTTGCCAGAAGAGATCACCGCCGCGAAATCCATTGCCGCCATGAAGCGCAAATTGAAAACGTACTGCTTTCGGGGGACGATGGTGACTTGGGCAGTGTGTAATGATCGCGCTCCGCCCTGATCACTCACTGTTGCCATCACATTGAGTTGTCCCCTACTGAATTTTTATACCTATGTGATGCAAACATTATACAAATAAGTGTAATGGTTTACTTAGAGAGTCATCATCATCACAGCCCGTAACAGTCCACTGCAGGACTTAGGGTCTCTCCCACGAAAGGGGAGGTTATTGCCATAATCTCTACGCTTGGCAGGCGGGTTGGAGATCGCAGTATTTAAATATAATAATGAAAAATGCTGCTGCCCATTTTCCAGATTACGGAGACTTGATCTTTTGCCTCAAAAACATTTGTCGCCATGTACGACACCCATGAATGTAAAGGGTTGGTGCTTTTCTACTCTGCCGGACACCACACTTAGAGAGTACTCTGTCCTAAAACTGCGCAGCTTGACAGACCGACTTTAATGTAACTACTGTTGTATCTATTTACTTCATAAAAAAGCGTAGTGTAGTGTAGAACGCTCGCCGGCTAGGTGGAAAGACGATTTGGGAAAAGAGTGGATGCTGGGGAGCAGAACATGTCTAGCAGATAATGATGATTATCGCGATATAAAGAAATTTAAATTGATGATGATGATGATACGGATAGAGTTCACGTCATTGAAAGGTATTATTTGATCGTCTAATTTTCTAGCCTTTAACATCTTCGAGTTACTTAGTAGGTACTAAATGAAGTCCTTACCGAATTTAATGGTATGTTCAATTTTTCTCGATATAAAAAAAACTGGAGGGTAAAGTCGTAGAGACTCTTTGATGCAGCAATCCAAGTATTTCATTTGAGCAAGGTCTTCCATGGTCGTGGCACGATCAGAAGAACCGAAAATCTGCTCGCACTCTTCCACTATTTTGTCCTGAAAATATTTATCCACGTAGAATAAAGTAAACTGCCTATCTTTCAATCAAATTGTCAAATTCAATAATCACACTTTGTAACGATTTTTACGTTCGCTCGCTAGCGCATTCATTTTTCTCTTTATTAAAATTCATTATTCATATTCGTATTCTTAGGTACTTACCTGCCATTCTTCGTGGTTGGCTAACAGCATAAATGTGAACTGCAGAGACGTCGCTGAAGTATCGTGCCCCTAAAACCATGAATCGTTAAACTTAATAGTTAATCTAATGAATATTTTTTAATTCTGTTATCTCTGGTGGGACTTCCTACTTACGCTTTTTACATACCTCAAAAATAAATGTGTCCACTTCTTCACCAATACCAGCGGCATCAATTTGTTTATCCTTTTCAGCCTGCAGCAACAAGTCCAACATAGCCAATCTTTTCTTCTTGTTTAACCCAATTTCGTTATTATTTTCGTTGACCATTTCGCTAGAGATTTCTGAAGATTGATTTAGAAACTCACCTCTTCTTTTGTTTACAACGGTCTCTCGGAATGTGGTAAATAGATTCAATATTTTCTTGTACTTTCTCCCACCAGGTGTCAAATAAAAACTAAAATTTGGATGCAACCATACTTTGCGTACTCTGTTTACCAATATCTGGCCAATTTCCAAGATACCAGATTTGTACATTTTTCCAATTTTAGAACCACTCGAGTCCAATTTAATTCCCATAGCTGTTTCTACAATTATAAATAAAAAGATGAAATACTTAAGTAAGTATCCTTTCAAAGCATAGGACCAGACGCGCAACCGACTAGTATATCATTTTCTAGTCTTAAGTATATGTTTCAATACCTAAGTAAACAGCTTCACTTGTATTCAAATATCTACCATAAGATAATTAAGTTTTAGAAGAAACAACAACAATTCTGATAAAAATGTTGAAAAACTGATGTGGATAGGTATAAAATACATAAATACCTAGGTGGATTGTGAATGTACTATACACATGCATCCAAAGGCGACACAAAAATATTTACTCATGATTACAAGTAGATAGATAATTGCGTCGGATGAGGATCGAACTCACGATCTTCATGTCAGCGAATCTGTATGAACCTTCGGATAGGGGTCTCCCATTCTATGAAATTATAACACAGATGGTGGAAGAAAAGAGACCTTGGGACCGTAGCCCGAGATGTTGGTCGAATATTTGCAATAATCATGTCAATAAAAAGGTATCTATTAAATATGAATGTGGATGGATACGCAGGAAGGGGAAGACCAAAGAAAAGATGGACGGATTGTGTGACGAGGGATATCAGTGCGCGAGAGGTAAGCGTGGATATGACAGCGGATAGGGATGAGTGGGGAAAGAAAACATACTGTGCCGACCCCAAATAAATGGGATAAGTGCAGACAAATTATGAATATAAAACCGCCTAATTGTGTTGGGAATAAATGATTATGATTGTGAATTAGGTTCGCACTTCACTGCAAACCAACACGATTTGTGGCTCTGTGTGTCGCTGATGATAGACACCAATGGCGAGACTTGGTGCACAGACAAAGTGATCCATGGTGGTGGTCATGATTCTCAGCAGTGAGGAATACGACGCAAGGAGGAGGATAACATAGATAGTTTAACCGCACATATTCAGCTTACCGCAAATAGAATTTAATGTAAATTCGTGCACATGAGGTATTACATTAGTGCGATGATCCTTTGACGCCTTTAGTACCCGATCTACGAAAACGCTGGAGTTCTCTTCAAGAATTGGATGAAATTGTTTTAAAACGTTGAAATGGAACGCGTAGGTTAAGATTTTTCTTCGCTCTTGCCACTTTTTTCCTGAAAAATTTTTTGTTGTAAAATTATCATTGTGATGACTAATGTTATTGTTGGAAGAAAGTCAGGATTACCTACCTTTGCTTAAAAGTAAACCATCTCTAAGCCATGGCTCGATAAATTCATAAAGATATCCTTTGCTATTGTTTTTTGAAACAATTAAAGTCTGAAACAATACGAAAAGTTAACTTATCTAAATATTTAATTTTCTTTACTTAAGTGTAGGTAGGTAGAGTTCGTACGAATGAATGTTTGGATACAGCTAGAACTAATTTTAAGTTGTATTTTATGAAGAAAAAGAAAATTTGCTGTGTCCGAATTTCTTTGCCAATCCCAATAACCGTCAGGTTTTTTTTTTTAATTTAGATAATAGGAATAAATGAACCATAGGTAGAATAAACCATGTCTTCTTTATAAAGAGGAAGGGAAATGAGCAAGAAACAAGTAAGTTGGCTTTCGTCGGATTAAAGATTTAGAAGTAACCCCGCTAATAAATGTTAACTGCCTTACCTCTACGTCCTCCGGATGATGTATCACGATAAACTTTTTTGGTCCTAGCGTTACTTTGTAGAGTCGCCTGTAGATACTAGATAGCCTTAAAAAATAGCCGAATATTCTTACTGAAAACGTTAAATATATTAATAAAATTCTCACTCTAATGTAGAAATGTGATAGTACTTAATTGAAAAACTAACCGGTGTCCATAAAAAAATCCAAACTGTTTCCAAGAAGAAAAACTCCTTTTGGTCCAGGAATTTTATCAAAGTCTTCATTTTTCTGCCACTTATCTAGAATAACACATACAATTAAAATAACAACAGAAAATATTACCCAAAACATTATTAGTACTTATTTACTATTCAATGTACGAGTACATATACAGCCTAACTGCGTTGAAATGATTGTAAAATTGGCGCGTGTAGTCATAATAAATGAAACCTAACTTGGTAACAACAAGGTGACGTCATAGAATGGTAGTTTACATTCTATGACGATAAACTTTACCCATTTTAAGGTTCCCTAGTAGAATGAATACATATTTTTGCTACACATAAGGCTAATGATATCTAAAGAACCACGGAGCTAGTGTGGACTTTAGAAAAATACCTTTAAGTAGATACATTACTTTTTTAAATAAACAGTATGTTAAACAGTTAAACATTTTACTGCTCATACAAAACATTGTACAGTACAATTACAACCAGTAAAAGACAGTTAATTCTAAGCGGTTATATCTCTACAAGCGATCTTGTCTAGGCAACCTTCACATAATCTTAAAAGAGAGACAGAACATGTTATTGTGTACAGAGAATCGGGTGGTTATTGTTCGAGTTTATGCCACAGATTCTTATTTCTCCTAAGACAATATTATTGCTAATAATTTAAATAAACAGTCAGATCAGACAGACGAGGGAAGGAAGCACATTTTAAACTATCTAGGGCCGGCGCGACTTCGTTCGCCTACACTACCCTATTTTTCCCTACACTCTACCCGTACCCTACACCTACCCTACTCCTTCTCTACACATACTCTCTCGTTTCTTCTTAATACTTTTCATGTAAGCTCACCGGGCTTGCTGTGTTACGCCTGTATTTTTCAAATTTATTACTATCTAAATTTTTACAGTTGCTTAATTTCGGTCACATAATCTTGCGGTCGCGGAGCTTCAGTGGCGTAGTGGTAAAGGCATCCGACTCGCAAGAAAGGGTTCGAATCCCATTGCAGCCATTTATCAATGATTCTTTTCTGAGTTAGGTACATTGTCCAATGGCCATGATGCAATCTGGTCTGTTTCCCCTGGTAGCAGGGTCACGGGGGTCAATGGGCAGTCGCTCCACTGTAATTACCTGATCTGCTAAATTCTGGATCATGGTCAAGGGGGACCCCGGGCCCCCGTGCGCGAGAGCACAACCGGGACATTATCGCAAAGATGATTACAATAATCTTGCGTTTGATTTCATGCAAAGGGATACTTAGTTTTATTCACACGACGAGGCAAATTGTGTTAATAAAACAACTCACAAAATACGCTCGTGTGGCTGCAGACTTAGTGCTTACTTTATAGAGTCAATAGGCTGACTCTGGGCAGACTTGCTTCATCTTCAGGAGCATTGTATACCGCCAGATAAGCTTGGTAAACTTACCCTTATTATAAAAATACCCTGAAAAAAATCTCTGAGCAAAATCGAGGTTTTGCGTTTGAGCTTTGTATTATTCAGGCAGTAAAGCCCGATTGCATAAAATTTTGTTTTCGCCTTATGGCCCGACACCCGACGCCCGCAACACCCGGGCAGTCGCAAATGCATTGACGGCCTTTCAGAGGCTCTTTTCTTGAAGGTTTCAATATCCATTGCCCTTTGGATAACAGTGAGCTTTCTTATAAGGCCCACAGTGAGCGGCCACGTTTCAGTTTCGTAAGTCATCACTGACAACACACATTGGTCAAAGACCCTTGTGCCTATAAATAGACATTATCAACACCAAGGGTCGCCCATGCGTTACTCACGTCCAAAATCCCGGGACACGTTGCTCTGGCAGCCAATAGCCATATTTTAGGTACTATTTAAAATTGTCTTAATATTTTGCTGCGCTGTTCTATAAGGTGGAGCATGGTTAAGGTATCCGACTCGTAGTGGTAGGAGCGTCCGTCGGTTGCCGAATGTTTAAGAATGGAATCGCAAGTGAGAAGTACCGAGTTCGAATCCGACTGCGGCGAAGTACCAATGACTCTTTTCTGAGTTATGAACATTAGTTGAATGCTAACCGATCTTACGGCAAAGGAAAACATGAACAGGAACAACCTGAAAACAGGCAACAGAATGTGTAACCATAATCCTATCAGTTTGGGTTCCCCTAGTGACAGGGTCATGGAGGTCGGATGGCAGTTGCTCCACAGTAATTATCTGATCTGCCATATCCTGGATCATGGTCAAGGCGGACCCTCGTTCGCAAAGCACAACCGTGACATTAACCCCAAGATGATGATTATTTTTTTAAGGTACCTCTCCAGTCGGAAGGCTCAAATTCTAACGGGATATCCCGCTATGCCCTACTCTCTGTCATTTTATATTCCGGGGGGTAAAATACGGCCTGACCTTGCTCAGGTCAACCAGCTTCTTAAATCAGTAGAATTAAAACCAGCTGTTCAGTACAAACAACAGCTCGCCCGACATCGTACTATATTCTGCCAACATCATGGTCTATGAAAACGTCGCACAACACGAGTAAATCTATAATCTAAATATGAAACACAGCCTTGTTTTTATTTTATATTTTATTAAAGATATTTATATTTCATTCCTTTTAGTCTCTGTTCTCGAACTTAACGTATATGGGATGGTTCGTCCGTAGTATGAAGTCAGTGATGTATGTGAGATCCGTCGGGCGCGTCACGGGCAGCAGCTTAAAGTGGCGCAGCACCGCCGACACCGCCAGCTTTATCTCGATCATCGCGAACTTCTGGCCTGAGGGAATTCCAAAGGTATTGTCAAGGGATTATTGATCCTTGACAAGTTGCTTCAAGCAAAGATTATGTTACTAAATAGTTGAATTATGTATTCGCTTTAGCGACAAATTTGTAAAATGGTGCGAAATACCTCTACGAAGCCACTAAAAATGCAGCGCGCGTGACCAAGTTTTAGGCGTCTTAAATGTACCTAATATCTTTTGCCATCGACTAGCTAAGAAGAAGCTGACAAGAACCCATTTTTATATAAGTGTAACTGTGTGGTGCGGCATGATCGCTTTAATGTGATCAAGCTCTCTAAATAAAGATTAAAAAAAGCTTATTAATTATGAAAACTACAGTTTCTGTGACATTTCTCGAAAGTCGACAAACATTTTTACAGTGCCACAAACGTATCTTACCCGGTGGCAGTGATTTATGATCGACGACGTTTTCCTTTGTCACATCCACAGAGCAGAAAAAAAAATTGCCACGCTGTGTTTCACTTATTACGATTTTTATTTTATTTAAATTCAACATAACCCAGGCCGTAGCTCATATTCAGCCAGAGCTATGCCTATGCAGCAATAATTGAAAATTGGATCCTTGCCACTGTGTGAAGTCGCAGTGGACAAATCTTTATTTTATTCCGTTTCAACATCGACTCGACCAACGAAAAACCCTTTAGAGCCCTAGATTGATTGGATTTCAGATAGAATAATAGATTAAGTAGACCCTTTGCAAGTACACGCGACGGTTCGCAACGTTTCTCGCTGGTAGATGCTCGAATGTGAAATGATGTCCTTGCCACAGTGTTTCCTTTGAACTACGGCATAGAATCCCTCAAAAAGTACCTATCTTAGCGTAATTATAAGTAGTTACCGATGCAGTTCCTAGGCCCCGCGCTGAAGGGCACGTAGCTGTAGGGATGCCAGGTGGGCTCGCCAAGGAATCTCTCGGGACGGAACACTAGTGGTTCCAAGAACTGGTCGCCACGACGATGCAAGTCGTAAATCACGATGCCGCACTCAGTTCCGACGGGTATTGTACAAGTCTCTGCGGAAAATGGGTACACTTTAACCTAGAAGTTATCTCACATTACAAGTATCCGCGAATCATTGTTCGCGCGACCCGAGAGTCTTTGATACTACCAACCGAGCACCGACCGAACATGGATTTCCTCTATACTCATGGAAGATCAATTCAGAGTCCACTCTCAACAAATTTTTGGAAAATTGTTTAGACAAGAGACAACAGATTATTGATTGACGACATGTACACCTACAAAGTTTATAGTAAATATAACTGTTATACTTTACCATAAAGGAATAAATAGAATTTTTTCTGTGACTTTACAAAAACCCTGCAGTTTTATTATTTTTTATTGCCCATGTAAGTATATTGGCACTCGGGCATACTGTCCAGCTAGTAAAAGTGAGTTTTAAATGTGGGTTAAGTGATCTGTTTAAATTATAAAATTTGAATAGGGTCCATGAAAGATACAAGTAACTTACTGAGTTTAACAGGTTCTGTAATGTGCCTGATGATAAAATACACCGGGGGATAGAGTCGCATAGACTCCTTGATACAACTTTCCAGGTATTTCATTTGTGTCAAATCATTCATCGATGTCGCGCGGTTTGAACCTTTAAATATAGCGTCGATCTCTTTACGGGCTGTTTCCTTAAATTAAATGGACAGTTAACACTTTCTTTTAGGTTTTGTGAGGCGTTCCTAATATTATGTTGTTCAAAGTTATTTTTAAATTCTATTCCAACATGCACCATACACAACATAATACCTGAACTTCAGGGTGGTTTGCCAGAGACATAAATATGAATTGTAGTGCTGTTGCTGTTGTATCGTGGCCCTGAAAATAATATAAAACAATTCAATACATACAGAGTGGTAAAGACAAGTGATCTTATTCTATTATTCCTAAAGGTAATAATTAAACATGATACATACCCTGCCTGTGCTTTGTAAAATTTCATTTTTCGCATTTTGTATTTAATTATTATGCAATAAAGAGTTTACATATATACATACAATCGAACATATAACCTCCTCTTTCTTTTGTTTTTTAAGTCGGTTAACAAGGAGTTTAGTAATACGAAATGACGACCCACCTCTCACCTACCTGACATTACATTATTATTTTACAATTACATTACAATTTATCCAATTATTAATTTTGTACATAAAAATTGTGCATGAATTTTACTGCTCTTTTTTAAGTAATTTTGATTTTTAAATAAACTTTTCTACTCCAATTCAAATCATCGTAAAATCTGCACATACTTAGTATAGATAGATAGATATTATTTACCTACCTCAAACATAAAGGTATCAACCTCCTCGCCAATCCCTTTAGCGTCTATAGTGCCCTGCTTCTCAGCTTGCAGCAACAAATCTAGCATGGCCAGCTTCTTCCTGCCATATACTCTAGGCTCGTCAGTTTCGTCTGCATCACTCATAGTTTCTGCTTCGCGAATTAGATCTTCGAAGTCGCAAGTTTCCCGTCTATTGTTGATTACGTTATCTCTAAATGAGCTCAGCTGATGCAACACTTGTTTCTGTTTGACCCCGGTCTTAGTAAAACGGAAAATCCAGTTGAAGAACAACCAAATCCGCGTAGCTCTGTATACCAACAACTGACCGAACTGATGAATAGCATCTTTGTACAGTTTGGCACTTTTATTTGATTTGTCGTCCAATGTAATACCCATTGCAGTTTCTGTAATGATTTAACATCTGCCAATTATAGCCAAAATATTCACAAACTCGAGAATTGAATTGATTCCACTCACCGCAGATAGAAATAATTGTGAAATCTGATGCCAACGTGGTGACATCGGTTTTTGCTTTACCTACTTCACCGCGAAGTTTTTCGACAAATTTCCAGCTATTTTCCTCTAAAATGGTATGGAACCGACGAAGAATGTTGAAGTGAAAAGCTGGAGTGAGGATTCTCCTTCTCTGATACCACTTGTGTCCTGAAATCAGATCCATGGTCTGTCTTTACATACCACCCTTTGGATTGTAGGTACCTATATATAGGTACAAGAGCATAATTCGGTCTGTGGTGTAGAGGGGTTATTTAGTTTTATTTGGTTTTAATAAGTCCGCGCCACGCCGGCGTGCCGCCGCCGGGTCATTGACAAATTCGCGCCGACTTCAAAATTGTATTAAAGTTCGCGCGAGAATTTCGCTTTTTTTGGAGGCATTCGTCAGAATACCTAGCAACTATCTACACATTGTTGCCTAGCAACCCATCAAGTCCAGAAAGTCCCAAGCAAGCGAGTAAGCAAATCCCAAGTATATAGACGGCGCGCGGCGTCACCAACGCGCTGACACAGCGTGCTTATTATGCTCCAAAACTTGTTACACTGTTGTAACCATGCACCTACTCGTATGAACGAGATGCTCAGTAAGATTGGTCAGAGTGACACTAAAACTTATGCCGAATAGTGGACCATTATTTGGAAGACATAGTAAAGTTTCTTAAACCTTTCTAGAAACCGTAGGAATGTTGTCGTCGCAAAAGGAGTCAGAGTGACACTAAAACTTATGCCGAATAGTGGACCATTATTTGGAAGACTTAGTAAAGTTTCTTAAACCTTTCTAGAAACCGTAGGAATGTTGTCGTCGCAAAAGGAGTCGTTTCTTTTGGGGCTCATTTTCGCCCAGTGAAAGAGTTTTATTTTGTTGCTGGGTTAGTCTTGACTGCGAAAAGATCGCGTTTAAATCCCGGAAAACTAGATAAAATCATTTTCATTCACGACAATTATAAACATTGCTCATAATTAGTTTTATTTAAGTACTAATTTGATTGCAAGAATTTATTTTCTAACTACATAATCGACGAAGTAAAAAAACAATCCCAAGCCCCGCCGACCATTTTGACCGCGGCGCGGATCTCTACTGTGGTGTTATATGGCTGCTAGATTTGACTGGTGCTGACGAAGCACGTCCGCAACTACTTAAAATGCTAAATGGAATAATATTCTGCAATGGAATTGAAGCGTTACACGACTTTATCGAGTACATAGCAAGTACCTACACCCGAGGATTTACCCTGTATAATTAAGCTTACCATCACTGAGGAGCAAACCATTAAGTTGAGTTAAGCTAGCCCGCCGTACATTTTGTTGAATTAGGGTTCCGTTCCTCAAGAGCATCGGGGGCCCAGCGGTTACAGTATCCGACTCGTAAGCCAGAGGTTCCAGGTTCGAATCCCGCTTCGGCCATGTACCAATGACTGTTTTCTGAGTTATGTACATTAGTTGAATACTAACCGATGCTCTTACGGTGAGGGAAAACATCGTGATGAAACCTGCACATTCAGGCGACTGGATGTGTAACCATGATCCAATCTGGTCAGGTTCCCCTTATAGCAGGGTCATGGAGGTCAGATGGCAGTCGTTCCACTGTAATTACCTGACCTGCCAAATCCTGGATCATGGTCAAGGCGGACCCCGGGCTCTCGTTCTCGAGAGCGCAACCGGGACATTAACGCCAAGATGATTTTTTATTTTATTAATTAAGCTTACCATCACTGAGGAGCAAACCATCTTGAAGCCAAGGTTTAAGTAGTCGATATAACATACCCTTCTGCGTATTTTTCGTACTGGATAAAACTACCTGCCAATAAATATTATTATGGAGTGGAGCTCCGACCAACATCAAATTTATTTCAGTACCTATATACCTACACAGGTTTTCAAAAGTTGGTTTGGACAGGCACGTAAGGCAGTTCGCTTACCTCTACATCTTCTGGGTTGTATATTATGACACCTCTCAACGGTCCAAATTGTAACTTATATATGTTTTTATATGTATTTGCAAGTGTTCTAAATCGGTAGAAGAGTTTAACTGAAAACGAAAACTTTCATTAGGTACCTACTCTAATTAATACTTTGTCTGAGTCTGTACTCTTGGCCGAAATGGATAGATGCTTAGTTGGGAATAATAACAATCTCCTAGTATCTACAAATAAGAACACAAAAATCATTTGACAAAATTTGTTGGTCATACTTAACTTACCTGAGTCCATTAGAAAATCAAGTACATTTTTAACCAGCATAATTCCTTTTGGACCGGGTATTTTTTCAAATTCTTCATGTTTCATCCACTGTTCGATGGCTATAAAAACCAATAGTATTGCAACAGTCAGAAAGAGAAACCAAAACATTGTAGAACAATTCCATAAAACAAGTAGCGACGGATCAATAGCTCGATAATAACTGCGTCTATATTTTAGCTAGGCATAAGTTGGAGTCGCGCGCAAGTAGCACATAGTTAATACAATATTTCTCATACTCGTATTAAATATATCTAACGACTAGCGGTTCCCGCGATACTTACCAGCCTACAGATGTTATTATTTTCCCAGACCAAAATTACTGTTTTCCCTCAAATATATTGGAAAGTTAGCTACGTTTATGGTATTTTTTTTTCCCCTTGACTTTAGTAGTTGTAGACTTTAGTAGGTGGCTATGCGATACGAACTAAACATATATTATGTGGATTTGGTGATTGTAGCTAACATGCGCCATCTTATCGATATTGATGGCCAACGATAAAAATTATGAGATATTGTTTTATGTATTATTCAACATTTAAATATTTATTATACCTACTTAATAACATAACATTTCCGTTTTCATTTCCATTACTTTAATCCAAATACGAGACCCTAAAATTCAAGTTCAGTCGTAACCAGCGTATCTAGTTTATCGGTTTAGACGTAAACACAAGTTTATTATCTGTGTAATTATGCCTCTATTATCATAATTTTGTAATATAATTAATGCCTGATGCAACAAAGTACTCGTATATTTACAAAAACAAAGTCCTCTCTCTACTCGGTCTAGGCCGAAAGTCCACTCGCGCGGTGCAGTCATAGAGAAAAAATGTTATATACTTACAGAATGTTATATGTTGTTATGTCTGTGGGTGCAGTGCACTGCGCGGCGCGCCGCGCGGCGCCACGTCACGGTGACAACCAAAGAAATGGTGGTGTTATTTTTTTTTTTCAAATTAGGCAACGTTCGCACGAGAGATTTGCGAGAGATTTTAAGTTAGGCAACGTTTGCACGAGAGCTTTTTCGATGCTTTTACGCTCGGTATTTTAAACGACTCGCATAATTATTGACCATGTCTTCTCGACTGTGTGTTCATCGCAGGCGTAAAAAGAGACTGGAGATTTTTTATTTTTCTATGGTGCCACCACCACTATCTACCACAGAGCGTACAGTAGGTACTATGTATCGCTATTCTAAAAGCCTATAACAATCGAACCGTCGGACGTGCAGATTTGAAGTCATAGTAAACAATGTTAAGAACTGTTTTCTCTATTGTTAACTAATAATTTTGTTCTGGCCGACACTTAGATTTTTGATCCAACAATTTTTGCAACGCGAATGTTGCTTTTTTTTAACTAAAACTAAAAAGTATAACATCATAAATATGTAAAGAAATTGGACCACTTCGATTAATCTTCCTCGAATACTATGATAACTGATACTTTTTACCCAACTACTAGGGAACCAAGGATAGGTAATGAAGTTAACAGTCTGCGTATGTATGAAGAAGCCGACAGAGATTTGTCAGGACCGTAGCAAGTGGAACAATGTGGTATCTGCCTATCCCTACGGGAGAAAGGCGTAACGGAATGAATGTATGTCATTCAGAGAATTTTTTTAAAAGAATGTTGATCTCGATAAGCACTATCATTTCTCTCTAAGAACAAATGTTTTAGGATCAATAGTTTCAGAGTTATTACAGTTTTAAGTTTGACAGCTGTCATCCGAAATGTAGATCTCGTCGAGCACTATCATTTCTCTTTAGAAACTTGTTTTCTAGAACAAAACATGCCTTATTTATAATTCGGGAGGAACTGAGAAGAAAATGACGAAAGGATCACGAAAGCGAAACAACTACGATAATGTTGCAGAATCACAAAAAGGGGAGGGGCTGACGCTTCAGCGGTCAAAATTTATTTGACAAGGTCGAATTCCTATTTCATTCATACGCGTTGAATCGGTACTAAAAAAAAAGACAGATATATGTGTGTCAACTGTGTTACATAAGGAGGAAACATTCGAACTGTTGGTAAAAAGAAACAATAAAGTGTGACGTTTTATGTTGACATCTGCTGACATCGCGCCGCACACTGCACGATGGGACCAAATTGAAAAAATGTGGACAAAATTCATACAGAACTGACATTTCGGGCTTGGATTGCGGGTTTTGCCCCATCATGCAGTGCGCCGCGCGGCGCGCTGCACAGTGGGACATTTCGCCACCTATCAATGTACTTGCATACAAACTGCTCGGCGTGCAACAAGTTTTGCCACATCGTGCAGTACGCCGCGCGGCGCACCTCTTCAATGTGTCTCAGCGCTTAGATTACTTCAATACAAAAGTCAAATGAATAACTAATACTAATTGAAATAACATACACACTCAAAATTTTTAGAATTTTAAATTCTACACACCATTGATTAAGAGCAAAACAAAACGATAACTGGAAAAAGTAAATGTTTATCATTCGTTGATATTATGAACTCAGGCGGGTTATCTGTTATTTGGGTAAAGAAAGCAAACAAATAGGTAAATGAAACGCGCGTAGCGAGCTCGAAATTATTGGAGTTTCAGATCTAAAATCTTGGAAGTAGACAAAAATCAATTAGGTACTGAATGATTGAGCGGCGAGTTCGACAAAAGCAAAGTTGGAGCTTGAAAGAACAGGCTAGTGGTTATTTAACTAAATAACAAAGAAAAAAATTAATGCATATTGATAATATCTTAAGAACATTCAGCCTGCGTAGCACGATAATATTTAGTTATTGTTCTGGGGATCTCGCTTACTTCAATGCTTCGCGCAGCCGAAGCGACTAGAGTTACAACTCTCACGTGCGTGGCAAAGCTGGTTGTGATACGACCGTCAGAGAGAGCCTTAACAACATATAAAAAATAGTAGAGACATGTACATTTCCGATGTTTGATGAAGATAATATATATTGTACAACAGATGGTGAAGACCGCATCAACATCGATTACGTAGTTTAGGAGGAGTTAGCGGGCATACAGACAGAAGTGAAAAGCGACTTTAGTTTATACGAAGTATGTATAGATAAAGGATGAACCGACCGAGGCGAAGCGACACTGACGCCTGTCCAATGCCCGGGTCTTTCTGCGATAACCTTACCTACCTAAAACTGCGATAACTTGGCCAAGGTCCACTGTGGTTCTAATCTTTGTTTACCTAATAGAAAATGAAAGGTTTGTATCATCAACAGTTTTATTACTTAACTTTAACTAGTTTTACTACTTTTATGGGCACTTACAGCGAAACCTTCAAATATACGCCAAGCAATCATTTAAGACTTAATTTGTAAAAAAATAAACGGTAGCAGCCTGTTATGGTAGGAGTACCAACTGCTGTCTCCTCTAGGATAATAATACTTTGGATTTGGTGAAAAGACATCGAAAGAAGACGGATTTGTGCGGACCCTGTGGTCTGCTTTTACAATGATCCAGGATTTAGCAGATCAGGTAATAATAGTAGATCGACTGCCGTCTGGTCTCCGTGACCCTGTTAAAAGGGGAAGCTGACCGGATTGGGTCATGATTAGGCAGTAAGAGTATTTAAAAGACTCCAAGATCTTCAAGTTCAACCAGCAAGCCACCAATCAGCAGGGGTGCCAAGTGTGGAGATATCCCTTAGGTAGGTCTGTGAGATATCCCTCAGAAAATTACTCCAAATCCAACTTCTAATATTGTTAATGCAAAATTTGTTGGATTTTGAGAAATTTTTAAGGAGTTGTATTGAACAACACAATTAACACATAAGTTATACTTGTCCCGAAAATAAATGTGGTTCCCGCTGGAACACGGCATAACACGGCGAGCTTGCGGACGAATTTGCGGGAAAAAGGTAGTTAAATTATATATTTTTTAAATTATATATTTTGAGTAAGAGGTCGTAGGTTGAGTGAGTTTGGCGTAGTCATTATCACATTTTGTATCTAGTAAAAGTATATATAATTGGTATATGTTTATTATATCTTTTTTTTTAAATAGTATTAGTATTTATAGTATTCATTTAATTTAATTTATCAATATTTTTCTGTTAAGTAGCACCTACTTAATCACTCTCTGCATGGTCTGCTGGTTGACTGTTAGACAAAGCCTCAATGGCTTTAAGTCCGCCAATTGCTGTAATTTGTGCAATAAAGTTTTTAAATAAAATAAATAAATAAATAATTTTTTTTTAATTCAAATTATTTAATTTATATAGAATGTCAAAACAGTGTAGGTACAACAAAACTTCCTCATTGTAAAATTATTACCATGTGAAAATTAAAACTAAAAATCATGTATGTATGTTTGTAAATTCTTTATTGCATAAGAAATAAATATCTACAGAAATCAGAAAAATAAAATAATAAAATAATAATTATTAATTAAAATCATCTGTATCTTACTTAGTCTTAACTAAAATTATAAATCGTATATTACTGTAGGTATATTACTTATTCCTATAATTGCATTGGTTGTTTACATGGGGTAACTAATCTCTGGAAACGATTCTAAAAATTTAACTAATTACTAACACCAGTATAATATTTGTTTTAGTATAGTAGCTTTACTATGCATTCTCACAGTGCTTGTCCCACTGCATTCAATTGGTGCCGATCGCTACTCAAGTATTTTCAGTTCGATAGAACCCTGTGCGATCCCGCACATTGTGAGACCTCATAGTAACAGAGGAATGCAGAGGCCTTATCATTGATTATACTGTTTGTCTCCTTGATTGAACGATCCAAGTCCTATAAATGCGAGTTAGTGTTATTTTTGTCTTTCGTATGGGAGCCATAGACAACGCAAGCCGATGTTGAAGCATCGCCTTCATTTCATAGCCGATTAGGCATAGGATTGTAATTTACAATCATATCACCTAAGATTATGCCTGACTATTATTGCCTTACAATTTAATTTTGATACAAATGAGTATTCGTTTTATAATATAGTAGTCATTGCATTCCAAAATTCAAATTCACAGTCCAAATCTGGCGTATGCTGCGCGCGATTATTGAAGACCCAAAACCAGTATAAATGAGCTAGCATCTCTAAAGACGGACATAGCAATGTTAGCTTATTTTATACTGATTTTGTGTAGGTCGATATGCTGGCATCTGAACAACTTCTTTTCGTACGATGAATGCACCGCTCGAGCAATGCACGAGGCGTTACTGCAACGGCGCATCCGCGGCGTGTTCGCAAGATTTGGGGGCTCTATTTTTGAATCGCTCGCCTCGATTCGTACGGTTTTAAATTTTGATTTTCGGCATGAAATATTCGATATTTTTCAATCACATTGGCAACACAATGTATCAAAATATCACTTTATTCATAATACAAAGCTTTATTCAAATATCAAAATTAAAAACCGTTCGGATCGAAGCGGGCTATTCAAACATAGGGCCCTTGGACGCAACCTTGTGAAACGGCATTCATCACGCACAGGCTGAGAGCTGGTCACGGGTGGTCAATTTCTCGTCTCTATTTCTAAACTGAACATACACCGGATGGTTGGGTCGCAAAATGAAGTCGGTGATGAGCACGACGTCTTGGGACAGGGTTACCGGTAACATCTTGAAATGTCGGAGGACCGACGACACTGCCAACTTCATCTCCATCATTGCGAACTTTTGACCTGGAAGTTAGAGGATATGGTTAGATGCCTTGATTTGTGTCTGAGATTTAGGTTCGTATTTTCGAACATGTAGGAGGTTGAGGTTTTCAGGCATGGGACAGCATACTTGCTTTGTTATTTGCATTTTCACAGCTAATAACTTACCTTTACTGAGAGAAGAGCCGAATAGATTGCATAGAATTTGTGTAATTATTATCTTTTTAGGGTTAAAGGACGGGCCACGATAAAGCAGTCGGGGTACGGTACATGGCGCAGTGATAGCGTTCCGGACCCGCCACATATAGGTAAATAGGTACGCGGCAGGACAGTATGCGATAGCGCCCTGTCTGACGTCAAATGCAATACGCCGCAGCCTCTCTGTGTTGATAGGTTGCTTGCTATTATAACTTGGACCGCTACTGTCCACCCACCGTGATCGGAAAGGTCTTTTGAAAACATTAGTCGCCGCATTAGAGTGTATGGTTGGTGCTATTCTACTCTACCCGACGCCATACGGCTACGTCTACTATATTCCGTCATACGCCTCATTAAATAAATTATCGAACTAAGTGGTGCGCCTTGTTCTCTTCTGTTCTTTTTTTACTATGACTTTAAGGAAGCCTATTTTTTTATGTCTATTTAGAAGATTCCATATTTCTCACCGATGCAGTTCCGGGGTCCGGCGCTGAAGGGCACGTAGCTGTAGGGATGCCAGGTGGGCTCGCCAAGGAACCTCTCGGGGTTGAACTTTAAAGGCTCTACGAACTGGTCATCACGCCGCTGCAGATCGTACACTAGGATTGTGCACTCAGTCCCGGCAGGGACTGTACAGTTCTCTGTAAAAAAAATGTACACATTTATTTAGACGTTTAACAACTGTAATATAAGGAAAATCGAAAATTTAATTAAAAGACTAGATAGAATTCATAGTAATTATTTTATTGTAAAATATTTTGGTTCGTTTTAAGCTTAACTGTAAGGATCATTTTACTGCGCAGAAAGAATAGTAGGTACTTGGTCTGAATAGCAGAAATTGTCTTACACTCTGTCACAATTTGTATATAAAAGACACAATTGCAAGGTAGGAGTCACTTTTCCTGACTTGATTTTTGTTTGCTGAATCTATTAAAACCTCAGTTGCAAGTAAATTTCCCGATCCAAAATGAGAAGATCTGGATTTTGTTAAAATATTTATGAATAACCAAAGATCTTTGCATATACGCAGAGGTTAATAATATGCCTAATGAGAATAAAAATCTCAATACTTATCCTGAAAGCATGTTATTTAACTTACTAAGTTTCGTAGTTTCTGTGATTGTCCTCATGAAGAAATGTACAGGGGGATATAGTCGCATGGACTCCTTAATGCAGCACTCCAGGTATTTCATTTGGGTAAGGTCGTTCGTTGTAGTAGCGCGGTTTGATCCTTTGAATATTTTATCCACCTCCTTACGAGCTTTGTCCTTTAACACAAAAAAATTAGAGCGTCGATAAAAGGAAATATTCGATAAATTCCTGTAATTATCAAAAAACCTATGCAGCTTACCTGAACATCTAAATGATTAGCCAGAGACATCAATATGAATTGTAATGCTGTTGATGTTGTATCATGACCCTGAAAAAAAGACCATCATCAAGTCTGAGAGATGCATTTGGATGGGTACCAAACATCGCCACGTCTATTTCGCCGCCAAGCAGCAATACTTGCGTTGTGATGTTCTGGTATGAAGGAAAGTCATATCAGTTTACATCTGATATTCTGCAATTTTGTTATACGAGCTGTGAATTCTACGTCGTTATGGACGACAGTTATATCGCTCATATGCGCTATCTTCTCTTTTGCAACTTGTGTTTTTTATGTATAACAAGTTCTCAAATGAAAAATATGTTTTCATGTTTCGCTATTATCGCGCGTTCTCTGTGATCAGTCAGAGTACTTCTCAAAACTAATCAAACTCGATGGCTTTATCATGCGTAGTTTAGGAGTTCCAATGGCCACCTTTCGTCTCCATCGCTAGATCAACTCGATGGCGATGGTGATCAACTTGACATGATAATGGTATCATAACATGTTTGTCACCGAACTTACATAAGCATGCAAAATTTCAGCTCAATCGGAGTGGGTCAAATTTAACTTAAAAATCACAGTTAAATTATATTAAATTTAAAAATAACAGATAAGTAATGTGATAAATTAAACTGCCATTATACCTCAAACATAAAGGTGTCAACCTCCTCACCAATCCCTTTAGCGTCTATAATGCCCTGCTTCTCAGCTTGCAGCAATAAGTCCAGCATGGCCAGCTTCTTCTTACTATACACTCTTGTGCTCTCATCATCGGTCTCACTCATACTTTCCGCTTCGCGAATTAGGTCTTCGAAGTCGCAAGTTTCCCGCCTGTTGTTGATCACACTGTCTCTGAATGAGCTCAGCTGATGCAACACTTGTCTCTGTCTGATCCCATTGTTGGTGTAACGGTAAATCCAGTTTATGAATAACCAAATCCTCTGAGCTCTGTACACAAGCAACTGCCCAAGCTGGTGGATAGCATTTTTATATATTTTTGCATCTTTGTTTGATTGCTCATCCAATGTAATGCCCATTGCAGTTTCTGAAATGAGTTGACAATATACATGATCATCAGAAATGATTTTTTAAACGAGAATCGATTTAAGTAATTGTACCAGTGCACGGCCGATGGATGGTATATTTCTGGCCGAAGCCCAAACCGAAGATTAATCGGTTATCGCCGAAGGTAGGTTAGGTGCAGGGTAGGTATAGGGTAGGGGTAAAGTAGGGGTAGGGTAGGGTAGGAGTAGGATACCAAGCGAACGAAGTCGCGCCGGGCCAACTAGTATAATATAGAAGAAAGGTATTTTAAATAATCTCGAGAAGTTGTAATGAGATAATAAAAAAAAATACCTTGTAATTTATTTGTGAATTTTGACGTTGCTTGGAACCTTTGGCTAACCTACGGCTTCGGCCGGGTTTCGGGCGGAAGGCGAAGGTTTCGCCAATTTTTTTGGCCGAAGGTGGCCGAAGCCGAAGCTTCGGTCGGACATTAAATTCTACTCACCGCAAATAGAGTTAATTGTGAAATCTGATATGAATGATGTCACATCCGTTTTTGGTTTATCAACTTCATCACGAAGTTTTTTGACTAATGTCCAGCTATTTTCCTCTAATATGGTATGGAATCGACGCAGGATGTTGAAGTGAAAAGCTGGAGTGAGAATTCTCCTTCTTTGAAGCCATTTGGGTCCTGAAACCAGTACATATAGGTCTGTGATATAATTATCTCATCTTGTCTTTGTTTATGGTACTTAAATCCAAACGCGAGTTGCTATTACCTATTCTACTTTTAATAGGTATTTATTTAAAGTTGCAGTTCTATTTTTCAGGTAGTTCTATATTGCACTTTTACAAATGATCGGCAGTAAAAACTGAGCACTTAACTAAGGAACAAACCTTTTGGCGAGCTAGGTCATTTTCTACCCTTAAACACTTAAACCTTTGGTTGCCTAATTAAATCAATTACTTAGCGGTAAAATTACTGTAACAATTAAAAGTAAGCAATTCATTGTAAGCAATTCATTGTAAGCAATTCATTGTAAGCAATTCTAATGTGGGCGGGGTAGGTGGGAGGGCGGGCTACAACGTTCTGATATTTTTATAATACATAAACATAAGGTCTCGATAATTATGTCTTTTTAAATACCTACCTAAAATTTAACTTTGTCGTTAGAATATTTCGAATACAACATTTATTAAGTAACGTTACGTACGTTTACGTACTTACGATAGTGAGTAGGGAGTAACTTGAATACATATAAAGATTAGCAAAACATAACAAAGGAAAATTCGCAGTAACCTGCGACCTGCGCAGTGCGTCGTCTGCTGCTGTCGTATGCAATCGACTATGAACATGCACCATCAATAAAAATATTCATTTACCGTCACTAAGTAGCAATCCATCTTGAAGCCAAGGTTCAAGCAGTTGATATAAGAAGCCTTTTTTCGTATTTCTTGTACTCGATAAAATAACCTGTCATAATAAACACACATATATGGTCCGTTAAAATCAAACGTAATTCCGTCAGAAAATTTAAAGGATAAATTCGTTTGATAATCCAGATTTAGAAATCGAATTAAACCTGATTAATTTGTAGGTACATGTAGGTACCTATAATTTGATTAAGATGAGCGTTCAGGCTCTAAGATGTCAATAGAAACATCGTTCATATAATTACGTAAGTAGGTATTGTACCTTTTTGTGTAAAAATTAAGCCAACACTATTCAGTTTTCGGCAATGCTTTATATGCTTCATAGTGGGTGACTTACCTCAACGTCTTCCGGATTATAAAGAAGGACTATCCTTTTCGGTCCAAAATATACTTTAAATAAGTACTTATACGTATTGGCAAGTGTTCTAAAATAATAGAACAGTTTAACTGAAAAATTCAAAGAATCGATTAAATATTTAATAACATTTAGGTACTTACTTATGAGGGAGGAAACTTATGGCTAAAAATTTACTTCACAAAGGCTAACAAATTAGAATTCTGTTTACCTGGGTCCATGATAAAATCAAGCGCATTTTGCACCAGTATTATTCCTTTAGGCCCGGGAATTTTCTCAAATTCTTCATGTTTCTGCCATCTTTCCAACGCAATTAGAAACAATAATATAAAAATAGTTCCAAATAAAAACCAAAGCATCGTGGAAAAATTCAATGTTCACAATAAACCAAATCAAGCGTACTATCAACAACAGTGTCTGTTGGATAGTTATTCATTGCGTTTATATTTTAAGACAAATATAGGCAAATAAGACTCATATATAATTATCATAAGGGTTCCGTTGGTTTTAATATCTACCATTATTTTATTTTCTCTATTTCTATCGCAAAGCTATTACTGTCGCGACTTTTCTCATACCCACAGATTTTACACAATAAAAACCGACTCACAAAAAAATATATTTATTCATAAGGTTTGTTTTAAAATATGTAACATAAAATCATCAAACATCATAATTCACAATATTTTTTTATTGCCTAGTTAGGCACACGGACAGACGGTCCACCTGATGGAAAGCACCACTCTCCTCCACATTATATTACTATATGTAAGCTTACAAGTACAACAAATTTATATTTAAGGTTTACTAGATCTACTAGGACATTTTCTACTATTCCGCATCAGAGGTCTAGGTACTAATTAAATAGCCCATTTCTCATTTTGACTATTCCTCTAGATGACTACTACGCTATCGGCCCACTTAGCAACAGCCTATTTCTCAATGTGTCTACTTCGCAAACCGCCTTTTTTCTTTAACGTAATTTTCGGTAAGTTTGCATCAAATTCTCTTTTGGTCTATTAGGTCCAGTTCCTGATACGTCTAGTGTGTGTTTTTCTGCGAATATGATTGTGAAAGAGCTGATAGAATACGTAGCAGGGTTGGCAACACCGGAGTGATACCTCTGGTATTGCAAACTTCCATAGGTTTCGGTAACTACTTACCATCAGTCAGACCGCAAGCTTGTTTGAAACCTTGGTGGTATAAAAAAAAAGATTATAAATAATAAATTTATTTATTCAAATAAAATTAAACAAGTTAATTAAAAATTACAATGAAAAAACTGATTGTTTTATAATTGGGCATTGCCATACAAGCCCTGCTAGTATAATGGACCCAACTTATATTTTCGTATTACAGGTACGGGACCCTAAAGTGAAGTTATGAAACTGTGTTATCAAGTTTGTTGGTCCGGAGGTCAGACAACACAAGTTGATTGTCAACTAATTATAAGTACCGAACTTCATATGCGTATCATTGTCATGGTTTGTACAACACTAATTGTAGTTAAACACCATTATCAAAAGGGAAACTAGATATCTATTGTTAATGTGGTATTTAGGAGGATAAAGGGAAAATAAATAAGTAGACGAAGTAGGAATAGGTACATAGGTCGTTATGTACCGGAGGGTATACTCCCTACAAAATCTATTTAATGAAGTTATTTATCTCTGTTCTCGAACTTAACGTATATAGGATGGTTGGTACGTAGAATAAAGTCTGCTATGAATGTGAGTTCCTTTGGGTTCGTCACGGGCAGCAACTTGAAGTGGCGCAGCACCGCCGACACCGCCAGCTTCATCTCGATCATCGCGAACTTCTGGCCTGAGATCATATTAAATACAAATTGTTTATAACTCACATACAATAACGATATTTCGTAGACACGTAACTCGAGATTGATTTGACTACCAGTAAGTATTTGGAAAAGGAGTACACATACAAACTTTATATTGGAATATTAACTAAATAGATCAACGGGTTATCTGGGATTGCTATTGTAAAAAGTGGAATTTTCTTTTTTATAACACAGTATAATATATAGTATAACCCAAATGTCTCGGTTGTGCTCTCGCGCACAAGGGTCCGGGGTCCGCTTTGACCATGATCCAGGATTCGGCAGATCAGGTAACTACAGCGGAGAGACTGCCATCTGACCTCCTTGATCTTGCTACTAGGGGAACCTCACCATATTGGATCATGGTTTCACCTGATCAGTCGCCTGTATGTGCAGATATCATCACGATATTTTCCCTCATCGTAAGAACATAGGTTAGTATTCAATTAAGGAACTTTTACTTTTTTACAACAATATAGGTATGATGTCCATAAATCGGCCAGTTTTACAACTATAGTTGCGAACTCACCAATGCAGTTCCGGGGTCCAGCACTGAAGGGCACGTAACTGTAAGGGTGCCAGGTGGGCTCAGTAAGGAACCTCTCTGGACGGAACTCAAGTGGCTCTACGAACTGGTCATCACGCCGCTGCACATCCTGAATCATTATAGAGCACTCTGTCCCTGCCGGTATTACGCAGTTCTCTGCAGAAAACAGGTAAAGTCGAATCATAATTAAGCTAAATGAACTAAATAAATCGAAATAGAATAGGGATGACTAAAAATTTTAGCTCATTACGTAGATTATCAAAAAATATTGGACACGTCTTTTTTATTTTGTTACATAAAATGTTGCGTGACGTCACGGTTAAGGTCAACGTTAAGAAATGATGTAACGAGCCCCCACTCCCAAACTTTGATACACTTTATCTTTGTCGTTTTTATTGATTTGATAAATAAAAAAGACGTTTCTAATATTTTTAATAACCTATCAGAATTTAAAAATGTTGAACCAGTCATCATCCCTAATACATAATGAACATACATACAAACATATGTACATAAAGTCACACCGTTTTCCCCTAGTGGTAGGCAGAGACGTTCCCTTTGTCTTGTTCTGACAAATCTCTCTCGTTTCTTCCACATTCATTAACCTTTTCTTACATGAACGCCAGGTTAGGGTGAGCTCACTTATCTTTAAAGTATCGTCCCTATTGGCGAGGCAGGTTCATGATAAGTATTGTATGTCTTGGTTTTCCGACCATTCCATTCACCTGCCATATATTTTTTCGTTAATCTCCTTTCGTTCATCATCTTTATATTACAAGCCTGTAATTTTTTATTTATTATCTATATTACAGCATTCCTTTCTCTATCCTAGTAACAGTGCCAGAAACTTGAACCGATGGCAAAAACTGGAACTTTGAAAAATAGCGGCACTTCATTTTGAAATGTATATGAACTGACATGTCAATGCCAAAAACCTTTAGACCAAAAATTGTGCAGCAGCGTTTTGTTTTTACGCCGTAATACTGCGATCTCTGACTCGCCTTTACATCTTTAACATCATTGAGATTATAGGTAATAATACTATTAACTTATTTATAGGAAGCTCAAGTCCAGCTGCGGACTAATATAGAAAACATATTATTTTTGTAATTTAGGGAGAACTTATGAAAAACATACTTAATTGTAAGTCATGGGTGATTTCCCTCAAGATAAAGAACACCGGTGGGTACAGTCTCATCCCTTCCTTGATGCATGCCTCGACGTACTTCATGTCGCCAAGGTCCTTGGTTGTTGTCTTTCTATCAGAGTGGCCAAATATGTCGTCAATTTCTTTTCGCGCTTTTTCCTTAAAATTAATATTGTTATTTACAGACATCCATTTAATGTTTTAATAATTATCGTTTACTATTTCACTTACTTGCGCTTCAGGATTACTTGCCAAAGACATAAACAGGAACTGAAGAGCTGTTGCGGTAGTGTCATGGCCCTAAAAGAGATTCATAATTAAAATAATATTTTAATAATTTAATGAAATATTCACCAACCGAAACTAATTTTACCTCAAACATAAACGTGTCCACTTCTTCTCCAATACCTTTAGCATCGATTGTACCTTGTTTTTCAGCCTGAAGGAGTAAATCTAAGAAAGCGAGCTTTTTCTTCTTATAAATATTAGAAGTAATGTCATCGCTGTTTTCGTCGGCACTTTCAACTTCACGAATCAAACTTTCGAAGTTACCTTCACGCCTGTTCTTAATGACATTGTCTCGGAATGAGCTCAGCAAATGCAGTACTTTTCTCTGTTTCCGTCCATTTGCTGTCAAGCCGAATATCCAGCTGGGGTACAACCAAAGCCTAATCGCTCTATGTACGATTAGCGATCCTAGCTCGTATATTGCATTTTTGTAGTTTTGTCCTGCATTATTTGCTTGTTCATCAAGCTTTACACCCATTGCAGTTTCTAAAATAATTCCGTAAAGACGTGAGTAATCAAAAATGATTATTGTCCCTATTATTTTTATTTTTAAGTGAAGTGTTTTTTGAGCGCGTTCCATATCATATTTTCAATATTAGGTATGTTATCAAAGCCATTGCAATTTTGTTGATGAGATCCAGAATCTATGCCTGTGTCAGATTTTTGTTAAAATATATTGCTAAAGATTTTCAATTAAAAATAACCCTTGTTAAAGAAGTTCCACTTTTAAACGAAAAATCTGACAAACTACAGGAATATTTATTGGTTTCTGGATCACAACAACAAAATTTCATTGGCATTGATAGCGTAATATTGAAAACATAGAATAGCACCATCCCCTTATGTGTGGTGTTATACTCGTGGGTGTTGTACAAGGCGACTAATGTTTTCGAGGCAAAAGATCTAGAGTGGAGACTCTGGAGTATGCTGGAAAATGGGCAGCAGCGTTTTCCATTGTTACATTTATAACACTGCGATCTTCAATCCGCCTTCCAAGCATGTAGATTATGGTAATAACCCCATTCGTGGGAGAGGCACTAAGTCCTGCAGTGGACTGGTATGAGCTGTGATGATGATGATGATGATCAAACTATATTTATTTGGAGCGCGCTCAGGAAACACTCACCTTGAATGCGAAAGATACTCTATCTGTCTTCCTGTCTGTTACGCATTCACGGCTAAACTGGTGCACTGATTTTGATGAAATTCAGTATGGAGATAGTTTAGCAATTGAGGATGGACCTACGAGTAGGCTAGTTTTGATTTCCCTTCACTCGCAAGCTCGCAAGATGTAGGCACAAAAATACCCGCGGGCGGAGCCGTGGGCTGAAAGCTATTCTAGCTATAAAGTTTTTATATTTACCGCAAATTGAGTCCAATGTGAAACCCGAAATAAAAACCGATACATCTGTTTTAGGTTTCCCCACTTCTTCCCGAAGTTTTTCAACGAATTTCCAAGTGTTCTCTTCTAAAATTGTGTGGAAGTTCCGTAAAATATTGAAGTGAAATGTAGGAGTAAGGACTTTTCTTCTTTGTTGCCACAACCTGCCTGTAAAGTAATAATAGCTTGAAACAAATATACTCACAAACATTTGCAATTATTATGTCAGAATTATCCAGGGCATGTACCACAAGCCGGAAGAGATTAGAATGGCCATACTGAATCCCTTAGGTTCTGATTACCGTCGGTATTCACCAAGGTTGTAATCTGTCACTCCTGAGCCTTTTGTTTTATGTAATAACAGCTGAAATTCCGAGAACGCTTTCATGGCTTATGGAACAAATTACTATGTACTGGTGAGTATGCTTAAATACTATTCCGTATTCTGCGTGGGTCTGCATTCCTGCTCTTTCTCCTCCACTTCACTAAACGAACAAAGCTGTCAATATTAAAAACCCCCAGATAAATTAAAGTACCTCACATCTATGCTTCACGAGCTTGAGCCAAATGGCGGAAGATTAAACTTGTGATAAACTTGTATATCAGCCAAAATTGGCCGGCGCTGACAAAGCACGTCTGCGAACTCCACGACAACTCCCATTTTCGTGCAGAGTGCGTGAATAGGAATCTAATGAATCGAATCCTTCAGAAACTTGTTCGGGGTAGTTGGAGAATGTACATAACTAGTCCTATAAGTACCTATAATACATATTATTATAGTTTAAAGCTAAACTTACCATCACTCAAAAGCAGACCATTCTGTAACCATGGTTCAAGAAATTTGTACAGAAATCCCTTGCGAATATTTTTGTTGCTGGACAGCACCACCTGCAATTTAATTTTTTTTTATATTAACTACTAATGCTTACTGATGTTCTGGACAAAGGTGGCCTTTCTATCAAGTGGACCATCTAACTTTGTGCCTCCCTAGTCAATTTAAAGAACACGCGCCTGATTAATAAGTAATATCTACAACAGAAAGAAAGATAAGGGGTAACTGCTGGTTATCTCTCTGGAGAGAGAGGGGCCTTTCATAACAAATTCTACTTTAAGAAAAAGTTAAACAGAAAGATGACGTGGTCGACTAAACATAAAGTTCACCGCCTTTGTCTCACAGAGAGGGCAGACAGTCTATGGACCGCCACTTTGCTCTCCCAGCGCTCCCCTAAATGCCAATAATTTCGATCTAACTAGTGTCGGCGGCCACCTTCGGCAAAAGAAAACGACCTTTGGCAAAACCTTCAGCTTCCGCCCTAAACCCAGCCGATGGCGAGGTTTCGCCGAAGGTTCCTAGCAAGTTGACCGAACCAATAAATTGCACGGATTTTTTTTATCATGATTTAAATTACCTTTTTATATTATACAGTCAATTTAAACCTTCAATTATTAATTGTAGCTTGTAGCAAATCTTCAACAAAAGCCTTCAGCTTCGGCTTCGGCCGAAGGTTGTGGCGATAGCCTATTAATCAGCCTTCGGCCAGAAATTGACCTTCGGTCGGACACTAGAGCTCGCTCAATTATTTTGTGTCTGACTTTACAATCCCCAAGACTTTACAAACCCCAACTTATAAAAAACAAAATAATTAAAAATTCAAGCTCACTCTATTGTCCAAGATGCTCACTCTGTCCGCTCATTCATTAAGTTACCTCTATTACAATCACCCCAGCTTTTAAGTTAGAATGTCAAAACTTTCGAGCTCGCCCCGCTCGCTCATTCATTAATTTATGTTACTTTTCTTAAGATCAGTCAAGCATGCCAATTTGCCCTCGCTCCGCTCGCGCATTTATTAATCTATGTTACTTTTATTACTATTGTCTCAACTTTGACTAAAATAACTAACAACAATTCGCACTGTAATTATTGAATTTTTAAACACTTTACCTAAATTACTTTTGTTACGATAATCCTAGCTTAGAGCAATACCAATACTTACCTCGATATCTTCTGGGTCATAAATGACCACGATATTCTTGACACCAAATTTAACTTTGTACATTCGTTTGTATTTGTTAGCTAGGCCTTTGAGATAGTAAAACAGTTTCACTAGAAAAAAAAATAGGAACATCTTAAAATTTGCATATTTGCTCAATGTATTTAGTTACTGCACAGAGTTTCTGTTCCCAGAACTATTTATTACAATTTTCTTTAGTAAATTGATCTCTGATAGTCCTTCACGTTCTGGATTGTCTGCTGTGATTGTCGAGGAGGATGAGGTATATAAGCTGTTGACAAAATTGGACCCATCTAAATCTGCTGGGCCCGATGAGCTACCTGCTCGATTCCTCATTAATTGTGCGGAATCTTTGAAGGCTCCGGTGGCTATATTGTTCAGGCGATCCCTGATCGAAGGTGTCGTCCCTAGGGTCTGGAAACGTGCTTTCATTACTCCTGTACATAAGAAAGGTACTAAAACTGATATTACTAACTACAGGCCAATATCGAAACTCTGTCTTTTATCAAAAGTTCTAGAGAGCCTGGTATATAATCAGGTCTATCCATCAATAAGACAGTGCCTTAGCCCATCTCAGCATGGTTTTCTTAAGGGACGCTCAACGGTTTCGAACCTGGTCCTTTTCAACGATTTCCTTACGGCGGCCATGGAGGGGGGGAAGCAGGTCGATGTCGTTTACACTGATTATAGCAAGGCTTTCGATAAAATTAATCACCACATGCTCTTAACGAAGCTTTCTGCGATTGGAATATGTGGCGATTTACACCGTTGGTTCTCATCCTATATTGAGAACCGATCCCAAGCAGTGGCCTTGCATAATTACACCTCTAGCTGGATTGACATTCCCAGTGGCGTGCCGCAAGGCTCTTTGCTGGGTCCTCTACTGTTTATTATATTTGTGAACGACATCGACCAGTGCCTACGGTCATCCCGCCTTTTATGTTTTGCCGACGACATGAAAATTTTTACCACAATTGCATCGCTCGCTGACGCTGAGGCCCTCCAAAGAGACTTGAAACAGCTTGAACAATATTGTAGCGAAAATTTCTTAGATTTAAATGTTTCTAAGTGTTCAATTG
Organism: Blastobasis adustella; assembly: GCA_907269095.1. Lineage (NCBI taxonomy): Eukaryota > Metazoa > Arthropoda > Insecta > Lepidoptera > Blastobasidae > Blastobasis > Blastobasis adustella. Next base: position 7,865,199 of record OU026123.1, on the reverse strand, counting down.
TAACGTATAGCCGTAAACACAGCCAAATTGAATATAAATACACGCTTAAGGGCCATGCGTTGCGAAGAGAGTCATTGGTGCGTGACTTAGGTGTCTTTCATGACTCTAAATTAATTTTTGATATCCATATCGATAAAATTATATCGAAGGCTTCCAAGGCTTTAGGGTTTGTATTACGTTGCTCTAGGGACTTCCATAAAGTTAAAACATTGAAGATCCTTTATTGCACATTTGTGAGAAGTAACCTTGAGTATGCATCACAGATCTGGAATCCTAGATATATGACATATATTGCCAGGTTGGAACGCATCCAAAAGCGTTTTGTAAAGCATTTGTGCTTCCGCACTAAAGATACATATTCTTCCGACGACTATCTTGACCTATGTAGAAAGCATCACCTGATTCCCCTTGAGCAGCGGAGAAAGACAGCTGATTTAGTCTTTCTGTTAAAAATAGCGCAGGGAATGCTTGATTGTCCTGACTTGCTCTCACTTTTATCCCTATCTGTTCCCCGCAGGGTGTTAAGATTCAACGTACCCATCAGTCTGGAGAGTGCATCCACCAATTACAGACTTAATTCCTACATTTGTCGTGCAAGCAATGTTTTCAATAGGGCAAGTATTGAACTCGATTTTGATTTGTTCAACACTAGCGCTGTGTCAGCGAGGCGTTTGCTTAGTAACAAGTTTTTTATTAAGTGATGAACGTTTTCTAAAATTATATTGAGTTTATAATTGACAAAAATGTAAAATTTATCTCATAGCTATGTACTCATAGAAGGATAGACCTATATCTGTCATTTTTATGATAATTAGGTGCTCACTTTTATTTTTGTTTTTTTGTTGTGTTGTATTATCTGTGTTAGTTTGATACCTATCTGTGGAGACCTATAATTGGCATTCTATTTCTTATATGAATAACTATTGTATTATAAAGCTGTTGGTCTTCCTAATAAATAAAAATAAAATAAAAATAAAAAAAAAAGTAAAGTGCTCAAAATTTTCCGTGTTGTTCATATAATTTTCTATTTACTAACCTGGGTCCATCAAGAAATCCAACCCATTCTGCACGATAGGCAAGCCCTTCGGTCCAGGAATCCTCTCAAAGTGTTCATTCTTCTGCAAGTGCTGCACAACCGCTATCACTAGCAAAATTGCCGCAGTAGCAAAAACAAGCCACAACATTATTAACTGTATTCGATGTCCACCGCTGCAAATCCTATTGAGAACAAGACTGCCTAACGATACCAATTTTGTTATCAACAATTTAGATTAAGTACATAGGTATTTGATAAATTTGATAACAATTTGTAATTAAAAATTACAGATTTACTATAACGAGTACGACATTTTCAGTGGCTATTTTTATGTATGGATGGTGTCCGGCACAATAGATTAAAATTATATTAATCATCTTGGCGTCAATATCCTGGTTGTGCTCTTGCGCGCAAGGGCTTGGGGTCCGCGTCGACCGTGATCCAGGATTTGGCAGGTCGTGTCATTACAGTTACACGTCCGCCATCTGACCTCCGTGACCCTGTTAACAGAGGAACCTGACCAGAAATGATCATGGGTTTGCAACCGTGTAGCAGCCCCCTACGCGCCGACTAGTCTCCGAAACTAGAGTAGTGTGTGTCTATCGAAAGCCTAAAAAGACATCATCATCATCATCATTTTTAACATTAGATTACGAATTCTGGAGAAATGTGGGTTTTGGCCCTTAGAATAGAATAGAATAGAATACGTTTTTATTCACATACAACATCACATCACAAACATATAACATATTTAAAATGGCTCAAAAACGCTTGAATCACTGACCTGTAACAATACAAGTATTATTAGAATAATAATAAGATAAGTTTATGTTTATTTGTATACCTTGGCCTAGAGCCTGACATAGACCGAACGATTCAAATTTTTGACGCCATTCCAATGTCGCCGATTCTAATCTCGAATAGCCCAAATGGCGACAAATCGCCTACGTTAGCAACACCACTTCAACAGTCGCAGTCGAACTGACTCCAAGAGTAAGTAAATCATCCCCGCTTTACGTGTAGGGGAGGCACACGAATAAGGGTATTTTTATAAGATTTTAGTTACAACTTTATGGGCGTGAATAATATGTATACCAAATTTCAGCCCTTAGTACCGATAGTTTTTGAGGTAATGCGCGAACAGACATGGCGAAACTATAAGGGTTCCTTGGTTACTGGGAACCCTAACAAATAATTAGCAACTATTGCTATTATGAAATTTAGGAGAATAAAGAAAAAGATGTACTTTTCTGTTATTAAAGTCTTTTTTAATTTATTTAATTATCTCTATTCTCGAACTTAACGTATATGGGATGCTGGGTTCGTAGTATGAAGTTAGCGATGTATGTGAGTTCTTTTGGGTTCGTCACGGGCAGCAGCTTAAAGTGGCGCAGCACCGCCGACATCGCCAGCTTCATCTCGATCATCGCGAACTTCTGGCCTGTATCATAAGAAATACATTTTACATTCAAACTTACAATAGCTATCTAGAGAGCTTAACTGACACACAATCAGTAAAACTTGTAGGTTAGTATATATACCGCATATTGCTTTGATTACAAGTAAAAGTTTAAGGCGCTGTCTTAAAAGGCAACGGTCGTACGACCCTTGTCGTACTCTATGTCGCTCGACCAATAGAAGACTTCAAACCCGCCAGTCGCACGACCACGGTCACACGATGGTTGTCAATTAGGACAGCGCATTACTCATTTGAAAAAGTGTCACACTCCAATCCAAACTTAATATACGGACACTTTGTCATAACGAAAATTTGATTAAATAATTCCGGTATCCTACTTACTACTATAATGTAAGAAATATTAGTTACTATAACTAATATTTCTAACAGTATCTATATCGAAGTCCTCAAATCGGCAGATTCTAATGGTGTCTTAGGCTATATCCTGAATCTTGTGAACTCACCGATGCAGTTTCGGGGTCCGGCGCTGAAGGGCACGTAGCTGTAAGGGTGCCAGGTGGGCTCAGTAAGGAACCTCTCTGGACGAAACTCAAGTGGTTCCACGAACTGGTCATCTCGCCGCTGCATATCTTGAATCAATATAGCGCACTCTGTCCCTGCTGGGACTGTGCAGTTCTCTGCAGAGACAAATCAAAATCAATGAAGTTAAATCGGTATTACATTACATAAAATAGAGTTAATTACATACATACACATACATACATAAAGCTCACGCCTGTGTCTCACAGGTGGGGTTAATTATGGAACTAAAAAACGATTAATGACCTCGTTTATAGTGAGAGCTTAGAGAGTAGACTATTACAGACGGTTATTGTAGACTTGTAGACAGACAGAGGTTATGGAAAACATACTTAATTGTAAATCATGGGTGATTTCCCTCAAGATAAAGAACACTGGTGGGTACAGTCTCATCGCTTCCTTGATGCATGACTCGACGTATTTCATATCGCCAAGGTCCTTGGTTGTTGTCGTTCTATCAGAGTTTCCAAATATTTCGTCCAATTCTTTTCGCGCTTTTTCCTTTAAGATAATATTGTTATTTACAAAAATGTACAAATAGGCATCTGTTCAATTTCTTAAAATCGTTTATAATTTTTTTTTACTTGCGCTTCGGGATGACTTGCCAGAGACATAAATAAGAACCGGAGAGCAGTTGCCGTAGTGTCGTGACCCTAAAAGAGATTCACAAATAAAAGAGTTTTTTTCTTAAAGACGAAAATTCTTAATTCATCATCTAAAACTCATTTTACCTCAAACATAAACGTATCCACTTCTTCTCCAATTCCTTTAGCATCGATTGTACCTTGTTTTTCAGCCTGAAGGAGTAAATCTAAGAAAGCGAGCTTTTTCTTCTTATAAATATTAGAAGTAATGTCATCGCTGTTTTCGTCGGCACTTTCAACTTCACGAATCAAACTTTCGAAGTTACCTTCACGCCTGTTCTTAATGACTTTGTCTCGGAATGAGCTCAGCAAATGCAGTACTTTTCTCTGTTTCCGTCCATTTGCTGTCAAGCCGAATATCCAGCTGGGGTACAACCAAAGCCTCATAGATCTGTGTGCGATCAGCGTTCCTAGCTCGTATATTGCATTTTTGTAGCTTTGTCCTGCATTATTTGCTTGTTCATCAAGCTTTACGCCCATTGCAGTTTCTAAAAGAATTCGCTTTTAGTTTTATTAAAGTGGAATATATGATTAACTAATATAAATGGATTTAAAATTTCATTTTACCGCATATTGAGTCCAATGTATAACTGGATATAAAAAGCGATACATCTGTTTTAGGTTTCCCGACTTCTTCTCGAAGCTTTTCAACGAATTTCCAAGTGTTCTCTTCTAAAATTGTGTGAAAGTTCCGCAAAATATTGAAATGAAATGTAGGAGTGAGAACCTTTCTTCTTTGTTGCCACAACTTGCCTGTAATACAAATAACACTTTGAACGATTATCCGAGATCTCGCATTCTCGATCTGCAGAGGTCCCTCGTGAGCTAAGCTGGTAGGCCCCAAGATCTAAATCTGTGCCTTAGGCAAACATTGGAATCATCCAGGGCATGGCTCAAAATATCGGGCTATTCTCAAAATCAGCGTATCTAGACCATTCTTCCCTATTACCGTAGGTGTTCACCGAGATTCTAACCTGAGCCTTATGCTTGATGTCATCACAATTGAAATTCCGGAAAAGTTTTCATGGGGTAATGGAATACGCTGATTACATCGTACTGGTGAGCAGACTCAGATAAGATCTCGAGACTAAGGTAAACATGTCGAAAGAAATGATAGAAAACTGTGGTTTGAAGCTGATTGTCGCTAAAATAGAGTATCTACATGGCCGGCACCTGCAGATCTTTAAAAAGAATTCTAAAGCAAAATTTCTCAATTAAGGTGCAGTATATTTTCGTTACACGTTCATTCGTAAACATCGTGATGAAACCTGCATCTATGTATCCATAATCTAATCTGATCAGATTCCCCTGGTAGCAGGGTCACAGAGGTCAGATGTTAGTCGCTCCACTATAATTACCTGATCGCCAAATCCTGGATCATGGTCAAGGCGGACCCAGGAACATCGTGCTCGAGACCACAACCGGGATATTAACGTAAAAGATGTTTTCTTTTTAATATTTTCGTTAAACGATAGCAGCTTTAATAATGGTTAAGAATTTTTTATAAAGTTGGTCTAAAAATATTAACGCTAACATGCAAAATGTCATCTTCACAATATAAAGCGGGTTAATAACATACTTAAGTAGATAACTCCAAAAATAACTTTGTGACGCTGTTTCTCAAGACCAATGTACTGAAACTCTATCTTTAGACTTTGCATCTTTACGAAATCGACTCTAGAGCTACACGAATGACTTTTGTCGCCGTGGCTGTTTGTTGAGCTTTTGGATATTATAGAGTTTAATAAATTATGTATCATTATATGATATCGGGTTGTACAATAACTGATGCTCATACGGTGAGGGAAAACATCGAGAGATAATCTCCACATTCAGGCAATTGAATATTGCCCCGTTAACAGGGTCAAAGAGATCAGATGGCAGTCGCTCTACAGTTATTACATTACATTGCATCGTAGTCAAGGCGAACCACGGGCCCTTCGCGCAAGAGCACAACCAAGGAAGGAACAAGGGAGTACTTTATTTGATAGGTATATACTCATCATCATCATCTCATCTTCTCAATTATCATCTCTGGCGCACAGGGGCACGGGGTCCGCCTTGACTATGATCCAAGATTTGGCGCATTCAGGTAATTACATTGGAGCGACAGCCACCGGACCTCCGTGACCCTGCTACCAGGGGAACCTGACCAGATTGAATCATGGTTACACATTCAGTCGCTTGAATGTGCAGGTTTCATCACGATGTTTCCCTTCACCGTAAGAGCACGGTTAGTATTTAACTAATGTAAATTACTCAGAAAAGAGTCATTTGTACACCGTCGGTCTAGGTACATACTATGTCAGGATAAATAGTCAGTGATGGTGCAAAATTTTGTAGGTTTATAAGTAGATCAACTTACCATCACTCAAAAGCAGGCCTTTCTGCAACCATGGCTCAAGGAATTGGTATAGAAATCCCTTGCGAATATTTTTATTGCTGGAGAGCACCACCTGCGATTTGATTTTTGATACCACTAAGCCTAGTGATCCCAGTACATCCCCAAACCCTAGGAATTGTATACATTTCATAGGTATCATATCTTTCTGGTAACATTATATACCGGTTAAATTGCTAGGAGACATGATCACTTACTTTTCTCGACAAATGTTATTTTCATGCAAACAAAACATGTCATAAAGTTATCACATTGATAAGTATATATACTGAAAATTTGCAATCTTTCCCTTAGAATTAGGCGAGAAAAGTAGGAGATCAATGTCTCTTTGCAAATCCAAGTAACTCCAATCTACGGTAGGTACATGCAAGAGGATCAGTTCAACATTCTACTTGCGGGAAACATCAGGACCAAAAACTTGAATCTCCCGGCCCATATGATATTGTAATTTTCATATAGAGAACCTACCTATACAATTCTTTACATTTTATACAATTTTAAGTGGAATAATTGCCAATTTTAAACGAAGCAAACTTAATACCAGAAGATCAGTTTGAATTTCGAAGTCATCACTCTACTATTGAACAGATACAGGATGGCTTACAAAATTAGACAATCCTTAGAAAGAAGACAGTATTGCTCTGCGGTGTTTTTAGATATTCAGCAAGCTTTTGACAAGGTTTATCATGAAGGGTTGTTGTACAAGATAAAGACAACATTACCTAACTCTATTTACATACTGATAAAATCATATCTACACTGTAGATTATTCCAAGTAGAGACAGAAAATAATTTCTCTAAATTTCATGAAATACATGCCGGAGTTCCGCAGGGTTCTGTTCTCGGTCCAGTACTGTATAATATCTACACAGCAGACCTACCACAGACAGACGGCATATTCACTGCTACATATGCAGACGACACTGCAGTGATTGCGTGCAGCGATGATCCAACTACGGCTTCCCAAATGCTTCAAGCCCATCTAAACAAAATCAATGCCTGGTTGAAGAAATAGAGGATACGAGTTAGTGAGACAAAATCCAATCATATAACCTTTGCTTTGCGTAGAAGTAATTGCCCACCTGTACAACTGAATAAGACCACTTTACCACATACATATACAATAAAGTACTTGGGAATGCACCTAGATAGGAGACTCACGTGGCGACATCACATAAAATCAAAAAAAGATCAGGCCAACAGGAAGTGCATGGAATTGAAGTGGTTGATTGGCAGGGAATGAAATTTGTCCCTAGAAAATAAACTACTTATCTATAAATCAATAATAAAACCAATTTGGTGCTATGGAATCCAGCTTTGGGGTTCGGCAAGCCACTCAAACGTAGAGATTCTGCAGAGATTCCAGAACAATGCGTTGAAATTTATAACTAAGTCCCCTTGGTTTATCAAAACAAGTGAAGTGCACGAATATCTGGAAATGGCTACAATCAAGCAAGAAATAGCAAAGTGCTGTAGTGCATACAAGTATCGACTGGAAACACATGTCAATAAACTGGCAAATGAATTAAGAAACAACACTGAGGACATAAATTGTCTCAAAAGACCCAGACTGGCCTCAATATAAGGAAATCATATGGGATGATATGTCAGTGCATGTAGATCCCCCAAAGTCAATAACATGCATATAATCTGATTATAGCCAATGGCTAAAGGCAGATAGTTAAAATAAGGAAAAAACAAAAAAAAAATTTATACGATGGTGTCCAACCCATACGCCCACCACCTCCACTATGTACGTACAGTAGGTACTACATCGTCATTTTAATAAGTATAACCGGAACCATTGGGAGTACCTACATAGATAGATAGATAGATAGATATACCCGGGCGTTTACCGTAACTCGACGACCTTGCGCCTTTAATACGTGAGGGTGGAAAAATTTTTTTTGTTTGGGTATCACTAATGTTCCTGCCAACCCAACTCCTCAAGAAAACTCAGGAGACCCTTCGGTCTCCGGAAGATCCCCGAGAGTGCGGCTGGTTGTCCTAAATACTTTGACCTATAGGAAGCCACGCCGCTGCATTTTAGCAGTACATGGGCAGCTGTCTCCTCCTCCTCCAAGCATGCTCTGCATACTGGGCTGCCCGTCAGACCTACGGTGAAAATGTGTTTATTATACGGGCCATGTCCTGTTAGTGCCCCGGTTACCATTCGGAGTTGTTTTTTTGTTAGGTTTATTAGTTTATTAGATAGAGAGGGGAGTATCATGGGAAGGGCCTCCCTTGCTTGTCTGCAGTCCTTCTGTGAAGACCATGTTTGATTGTGTATTACCTTGGTTTTCTCCCGTAGGTGTTGACGGGTCCACGCTAATGGTATAGGCACAATCGGTTCCGGACCTATCGGTATTGTGTCGGATCCTCGTCTAGCCAGTTCGTCAGCCGCGTCATTTCCCCGAGAGCCGCTGTGTCCCTTTATCCATTGCAGTGTAATAGGATTGTTTTTACATACCTCGTTTAGGCACTGACGGCAGTCAAGAATGAGTCCCGAAGTGATGTTGTTGTTTTCCAGCGCCATCAGTACTGCTTTACTATCCGTTAGTATGCGGATTGGTTGGTCTGTTACTTTCCTATCACGTATAGCGTGACAGGCCAAAATTATGCCCATACATTCAGTCTGAAAGACCGTGTTATACTTACTAAGTGGAGTGCTCAAATGAATGTTTAGATCTTCCGAAAACACTCCGCAACCTGTACCTGAGTCGGTTTTTGACCCGTCCGTGAAGATCCTTAACTCACGCAAGTTCTGACCTTCCTGTGGGTCCTCATGAAGTTGTATCTTGTATTTTTTATCAAAGACTGTTAGTTTGAGTATCTTGTCACTTACTGCCTCTAGCATGGGTGCTTCTTTTACCACTTCCTGCAGAAGTTCAGCGTGCGGGATAAGGTTTTGCCCCCATAAGTTAGAGTGTTTTAGACGTACCATAGTTGTAGCCGCCTCTTGCCTTATGTGCAGATGTAGTGGTGTAAGATTTAGCATGGCCTCCATGGCTGTAGTTGGTGTCGTCCTCATGCAGCCCGTTGTAGCCATGCACGCTAATCTTTTCAGTTTTTGAAGCTTACTTACTGTTGTTGTTTGTTTAGTTTTAGTCCACCATACTACGGCCCCATAGCAGAACATAGGTCTTATTACCGCTTTATAGAGCCACATTGTTATTTTTGGGTTTAGTCCCCAAGATTTGCCTACCATTCTACGACATTGACAGAATGTAATCGTTGCTTTTTTGAGCCTCGTTTCAATGTGGCTGTTCCAATTCAGTTTGTTGTCTAAAGTTATACCAAGATATTTTACCTCAGATGACAAAGTAAGCTGTTTGTTAAATAGGTTAGGTAGTCTATAGTTCCCTAGTATCCTTTTGTTCGTGAACATTACCATTTCAGTTTTGGCTGGATTTACTGAAAGGCCATAGTCTTTACACCATTTCTCCACCTCTCTCAGCGCCATCTGCGTTACTCCCATTACGGTGTCGGCGTTGTTTCCCGTTGTGAGTATAGCTAAATCATCAGCGTACCCTACTGTATAAAAGTACTTTTCGTTAAAGTTGTGTTATCAGAGTGTTAGCTACCAGATTCCACAGGAGAGGCGAGAGTACCCCTCCCGGGCAGCCCCTTGTTACTGATACTTGTTTATTAGGATTGCTTTCGAGCTGTATGACTCTTTTACTAAGCATGTTTTCTATCCATCCCGAGATAGTTTCGGGTACCTTGTGCTTGTTTAGTACGTTTCTAATGCTTGTGAAGCTAGTTTTATCAAAGGCACCCTCGATGTCTATGAAGGTTCCTAGACAAATTGATTTGGTTTGAAGGGCACCCTCAATTTTACTTACCACTGCGTGTAGTGCCGATTCAGTTGACTTACCCTTGCAGTATGCATGTTGGTTTTTATGAATAGGGTGTGCGGTGAGAGCCTTATCTCTGATCTCTTTATCATATAGGCGCTCCAGTGTTTTGAGTAGGAAGGAGGTAAGGCTGATTGGTCTAAATGCCTTCGCATCCGTGTAGTCGGTTTTACCTGGTTTGGGGATAAAGGTGACTCGCACCTTTCGCCATTTGTTTGGTATGTATCTATGCGCTAAGCATGATTTCAGTATATCGGCTAGTAAGTGGGTCGTGTGCTTACCTGCCCATTGCAGCAGGCCAGGAAAAACATCATCAGGCCCGGCTGCTTTGTAGGTTTGGAAGCTGTGTATGGCCCTGTCTACCGAATCATAGTTTACTATGTCACCTGCGATTCTCCAGTCCTTTGCAGTTGGTGTATATTCCGTATCGTTCTCGTTTCCTAGAGTATTTGATTGAAAAAACTTACATCCAGGGAAGTGTGTTTTTAGCAGAGTTTCTTCTGATTCCTCCGCAGTGCTGGTTATGGTGTTGTCTGGTTTCCGCATATTACCTCTATGCGGCTCCATAGGTTTAGATAGGACCTTCCTTACCCTGTTTGCCTGTTCATTTGATTCTATGTTCGTGCAGAAATTCTTCCACGTCAGGGATTTCCTGAATCGTATTTCCTTTTTGTATATCGATTTCTCTTGTTTGTATCGTTCCCAGTCCTCTTCGTCTGCGGTGTTCATTGCTCGATTAAATAGCTGTCTTACCCTTTTCCTAAGTTTGTCTAGTGAGGATCCCCACCAGGGTTGGCGTTTGGCATTAGTTTTGGAAGCCGCTGGTTCGTATGTCACCTGCGATTCTCCAGTCCTCTGCAGTTGGTGTGTATTCCGTATCGTTCTCGTTTCCTAGAGAATTTGATTGAAAAAACTTACATCCAGGGAAGTATGTTTTTAGCAGAGTTCCTTCTGATTCCTCCGCTGTGCTGGTTATGGTGTTGTCCGGTTTCCGCATATTACCTCTATGCGGCTCCATAGGTTTAGATAGGACCTTCCTTACCCTGTTTGCCTGTTCATTTGATTCTATGTTCGTGCAGAAATTCTTCCACGTCAGGGATTTCCTAAATCGTATTTCCTTTTTGTATATCGATTTCTCTTGTTTGTATTGTTCCCAGTCCTCTTACCCTTTTCCTGAGTTTGTCTAGTGAGGGTCCCCACCAGGGTTGGCGTTTGGCATTAGTTTTGGGAGCCGCTGGTTCGCTTATGATAACTGTTAATCATTATGTTTGTTAGTAACTCTACTTGTTTTTCTATTAGTACCTTTCCCGTTAGTGTTTGGTTTGTACTAATGTGTTTTACCTCCTCTTCTACTAGTTCCCTGTATTTATTTTTGTTTGTCAGTCGAGGATTTCTGCGCGGTGGCGCAGTTTCGGTTGTAGTTGTATTTAGTTCAAAGAGAATCCATCGGTGATCCGAACAGGATGCCTCTGAAGAGACTTTCCAGTTGGATATGTGTTCAGCTGCTTTTTCTGTAGCCAGAGTAAGGTCAATAATTGTTCTGCTTCTTTTGTTTACAAAAGTCGGTTCGGATTCACCGTTCACTATTTCCAGGTTAGTGGTAAAAAGATAATCAACAAGCGTCTTACCCCTGCTGTTTTCCTGTTGCATACCCCACAGTGGGTGATGTGCATTTGCGTCGGTACCCACGATAAGCGCCAGACCTGACTTGCTGCACATTTGCACGAGTCGTTGCAACTCATGTGGTGGAGGGTCGTCGCCGTCCGGCATGTAGACAGATGCGACGACCAGATTTGGTAGACTTGTATCTTGTTTGTTGGTTATTCGGATCGCTGTGAGATCTCTGGAAATGTAATCATATAGTGGGTGTGCACATATATTGTTACTCGTGTAAATACAAGTTCTTGGTGATTCATGTGAAGTTGAATAGTATAATTTACCTCCTGTATGCAGGAAACCGCATGTGCGGCCCGCCCTAACCCACGGTTCTTGTATTAGGGCGATGGTGGTGTGGTGAAGCTCCAGCCACTTGCGAAGTTGAGCCGTTGCAGTTTGGCTGTGGTGGAGGTTTATTTGGATGCAGCTTGTGGGTAGGTTATTCGACGGTGAAGAGGGCGCCATCATCCTTTAGTAACCCATCGTCCTCCTCCTCGCCGCCGAGGTCCATGTTGTCGAAGCCCTGGGTGCAATCATCTTCGCTGCTGGTAGACAATGCTGGTGTGGTGTCCATTGGCAGCGCCGATGTCATCGCCTCCCGGGGTGCCTGGTCTGGTTGAGTCACCGTCAAGGGGCCTGGGGTGGCCGCCGCTGTTGCTGCATCCCGAGTTGTCTCGCTGCTCGAGGTTCCTGCTGGCGGATCGCTTGGTCGATCCTCCTGTTCACTTGCGGGGTGTTCTGAGAATTTGCTCTTCCCAACCTGGAACTTCAGATAAACATTCCCCAGGTTGTAGAAGAGCTGCCGTCCCCTTTCCATCGCCGTTGGGACCAGGTCTTCCGGAATGCTCACCACCGCAAACGTGTTTTTATCTTGTACGGTCATTTTGTGTATGAGCCAGTCATCAAGTCGAGCCCAGGTGTTCTGCCATCGCAGCAGCTTTCCCACGACAACGGACCTTGTCCATTCGCCAGGGAGGAGCAGGCCGCAACGTACTCGTCGCATGAGCTCCTTTCCCTCCCTAACGAAAACCTCCTCGCCGTCCGAAAGCTTGCTGCCTTCCAGGACCTTCTTCAGCCAGTCCTTGGTTGCTACATCGTGGCACCAAAGCTTCAGGCTTCCATCGGCGTAGATGGGTCTACCTTTGAAGTTGACGCTCACGTGCTTCTCGTTGTCTGATCCCTCAATCATCTTCATGGTGATCAGTTGTTCCACTTCCGCTGCTTTTTCCCGACCAAGGTGGTTCTTCTTATTTGTGATGCCCACCGCCAAGTCGGGTTTCGCTGCGTACGCGTAGCTGCTAGGGGGCTGGGGCCTACGTGACTGCGCGATCCTCTGCCTTTTGGGTCCTTCTCTCGGGGAGATACTCTCGTCAAGACGGCCCCTCTTTGCTGAGACCTGCGAGTCCTCGTGGCTGCCAGCTTCTTGTCCTGTCGTTCCTGGATTCCTCGGTGGCCGGTACGACTTCGGAGGCGGCCTTCCTTCCACGTTGCAAGCAAGCTCACCCGTGGCCGGTGGCACGCCGTCCACAGACGCTCCAGCTTGAGATCCATCGTTGCTCTGTGAGGCAAGGCGCTTGAGTTGCCGTTGCCTGGTCTTCTTGTTTGGCCTTCTCCTGGGCTCCCTTGCCGATTTGGCCGGGGCCCTAGAGGCCACCAAGGTCCAACCCTCCTCAAGTGGGTCAGCCCTCGGTTGCTCAATTTTACTCGGGGATGAGGCTACCAGCCTTGAGGTTCCTTCAGCTGGCTCGGCAACTGCTTTCGCTGCCACCGTATGCCTGACCTCAGTTACCCCATTGGCGACCCCAGCCCCGGCGGCGGAGTCACCCGCCCCGGCTGGTGCTGGCTCCAGGGGATTCCTCTTAGAGCCATCACCCTCCGGCCCGGGTGCCCCCGGCCGTCTACCTCGAATCGGGGGTCTATTACTCCTCCCGCGTTGCGTTGGCCTAAGCGACGTGTCTTGTTGTGTAGTGCGCTTTTGTATTGAAGATGGTGGTTTTGGTTTGTTATGAAAGCTGTCAGTATCCATGTTTTAGTGTTAAACCTGTTTCGTCCTTCTGGCTTCCCACCCGCCACGGAGCCCGAATATGGGGTGCCCTTTCTAAGGGGCACCAGGATTACCAGAAAGATATAGGTGGGAGGAGTTGGGAGACGTGCGCGACATCAGCGGCTCGTAGTGTACAGCTTGCTAGACTGAACACCCTGGCCACCTCAGCATGGCCGTTCCCATCCCAATTGGGCCTCCTCCATACCTCGCCGGCAGACCATTAGGTGGAATCCACAGCCGATTGATCCCGAGTGGCTAGCCCGAAGACCGCCCGTTTGAGAGGAAATCCGGACCGAAGAGGAGTGTTGCGATCGGCGGGCACAACCGCCGGCCCACCTCACGCTCAGCCACCAGGATACCTTCATCCCTCCGTACGGGTCTCCACGCACGGCACAAACACGTGGGTGGCACGGTTCTACCCTCCGTCTAACTGCATAATAAATTATACGGTGGCGAAACAGGCCCGTGACTATTGTGCCACTAACTAGTCATAGTTTGAAGAGATGCTGTTAAACCGGTTTTAAGGCGCCGGTGGTTCGCCCTTGCCAGTGTCTGTTTGGCTACTGCGGCTCCGAGGGAGGTAGAAAACGTGTGGATCTCGTATGAACCGCAGCATTACCAGGATGTGCGACCGCATTAATGGCAGTCCGCCGCTGACCCGCCGATATACGATTGATCAGCAGCGGCGAGGACACACAGAACCGACTTGACGGCAGGTGTACTCTTCCGGGACCACACCCCCCGGGTGCACACGTTCGGCATTTCCTGGTACTTAGTGGTGGCTGGCCTGCAGCGAGACAGCCACCCCAGGGCCCATGGTGCTACCGCCCACATCCCTACATATTTACCTACATATTTGACGCTAGTAATAGTAAAACATGTTAAGAATTGTTTGCTATATCGGAAGACATATATTTTTCTGGCCGGCAGTTTTAGATTTTTGCTCCAAAAATGTATGAAACGTCAATTATGTCTCTTTTTTATTATTATTTCCCTGTTTTCACCCGCACGTAGTTCGGATCTCTGGGATCCTCGAATATTTCCGGGATCAAAATTACCCTAAATAAGTATTTTCGATATCGGCTCAGTGGTTTCGAGGATTACCTCCATCTTCCAAACTTACAGTAGATACCTTTACAGTATCCCAGTGTAGATATAATAGGACCACGCTTAGTCCGAATCGACTGACAGTAGTAGAAATTATAAAATGTGGATATGGCAATAATCTGGGGATAATCTGGCCTTGTCAGTCCTTGTCAGTACTTCTTGTAAACATTCAAATATTTGGCTTCAACTTGTACTTTTAGTTTCACTAAATTATTAATCATGCTGAAAATTATAACTCTCACTTCCTTTTTAACTGTTTTGAAAATAAACAATCCTACAGAAATCAAATTGTTTGTTATGACTTTTATAAATGACGTTCTATTACTTTTAAAAAACCTGTCATAAGTTGCCATACAGAGATTTATTTTTTAATAAGTGTTTCGGACTTAGCGTGGTCTTATTATAAAGCTACACATAAAACAGACTTAGGGCATCTAGACCCAAATTCTCAATCGCATTTAAGCTGATACACAAACAAAAAACTTTATTCACAAAAACGTTAAACGTCATTCATAAACGTGTTTAAGAATTTGGTGCAAGCCGGGCTTATTTCTTAGAACTTAGCGTTCTAAAATGGACACAGTCAGTATACATACCTCTACGTCTTCTGGGTCATAAATAACAACAACGTTCTTTACACCAAATTTCACTTTAAACATGCGCCTGTAGCTGTTAGATAGGTGTTTAATGTAGTAAAATAGTTTCACTAGAAAAAAGTATGGTAAAATCAGTACATGTGTAGTTTCTTATTATGTAGTCACAGGGCATTTTATTTTAGATATGTTTAACAATTAAAGAATTCAATGATGCCCTGAATTCCCTGTAAACTTCCTTTATAGCTATATTTTTTTGTTGATATGTGCATTTTACGTTAAATATTTGCTTTCTTTAGACATTTGTTTACTAACCAGGGTCCATCAAGAAATCCAGTCCATTCTGCACGATAGGCAAGCCCTTCGGTCCAGGAATCCTCTCAAAGTGCTCATTCTTCTGCAAGTGCTGCACAACCGCTATCACTAGCAAAATTGCCGCAGTAGCAAAAACAAGCCAAAACATTATTAACTGCATTCGATGCCCACCGCTGCAAATCCTTTTTTGATATGATATACAAACAAGACTGAATATAATAATAATTTCGTTATCAATCATTTAGATTACTTGTTCTTTATGATAAAATTTTGTAATTAATTACGGATCTACTGTTACATAACTGTAGATATAGCTTTTATTATAGTAGGTAGCAAAATATTCTCATAAAATCCCACAAGGTGGACCGACGACCTGGTAAAGATCGTAGGCACAGGACCCATCTTTGTGGAGATCTCTGGGAGGACTATGCCCAGCAGTGGGCGTCTTCCGGCTGATGGATCAACTAGGACCTCCAGACTTAGCCTAGAAAATAAGCAGCCGCGATTTCTATTTTGTACTTTCAACCTGCCTGCCAAGCCAAGTATATATATTTTTTTATTGGTCTAGCCAGGCATTTGACCGCCATCTCACCTGGTGGTAAGTGACGATGCGGCCGATGATAGAGCATGCCTGTCTAGGAACAGCGTATTCACTCTGGCCTTGAAGTCGTCTAGATTATGATGATCTCGGAACACACTCGCCGGTAATGCGTTCGATTCCTTGGCCGTACGCATTATATAGGTTGAACTAAATCGTTTCGTGCGGATAACTGGAAGATCCACTACATAAGGATGAAGCGCTCACCCGGATCGCGTCTCGATGAAGGAAAGGGGCCGGCGGAATGAGGTCGTGCAACTGCTTCGCACACTATTCGAAATGCAACCTGTAGAAAACCGACATACGCGCAACCCTACGCCGATGCTCGAGACTCTGCAGCTTAGCCTCAATCAACTGCGGGTCACCAATTTACTTCTGGGCACGTTTTTCCACCGAATCCAAAGCGGCCAGTTGGTATTTGGCTGATACATCCCAGAGGTGGCAGCAGTACTCCATGCAAGATCGGACTTTGCTTGATATAACTGAAGCAACTGCCTTGAAATGAAGTACCGCTTAACCTTCAAGAGTATTCCAAGTTTTTTGGCTGCAGTCTTGGCTTTTGATTCGATGTACTGTCTAAAGTTGAGATTGGTTGATAGCTCAACACCCAGGAGCTGTAGGCTGTCCGTAATTTCCAGAGATACATTCCGGAAAGTCGGAGATAGATAGAATGGACTCCATTTAGAGGAAAACAAACACGCCTGTGTTTTGGTAGCGTTGAACGCCACTAGATTGTTTTCGCCCCAATCGGACACTGCTTTGAGAGCTTCGTTCAAGCAACCAACCATGACCTCTCGACAAGACTGAATATCGTCCCTGTTGGATTTGCCTCTGACAGATATCTATCCGTTACTGTGCTGCCGTCTGCGTACCCAAACGTACCGGGTACAAGCAGATTTCAACGACATATAAGTTTGGAGATTATTGCCATACCCTTGCACTATTTGGAGAATACTCGATGTTGACTCAGTGGAGAATAGTATGTAAAGAGCTTATCATGATTATGGTAGCCTTAGCCTTTTTAGCATTAGCAATATTAAAATCTTAATCTGATAAGAGAAAACAAACACTTCGCCAGTTTCGGAACATATCACCTTTGACCTGAGTGGTTCAGTTAGTTGGCACCCTGCCACGCAGAAGTCCCGGGTTCGATTCCCGGCCGAGCAGAAATCGAAATGATTAATTTTAATGTCTGTTACGAGTCTGGGTGGAGTACGTATTTGATTTTAAAGTATACAAGTAGTTTACCAGTTATCTTACACCCATAACACAATATTTGATTACTTTGGGGCTAAATGGCGCTGTGTGAATTTGTCCAAGCATATTTATTTTTATTTATTTATTTACTTTACTTGTTCGAAAGAACTTATTAGATAAAGGGGTGATGGTGTGACCCCCCCATGCAGGTAGAACTTGTCGGGCTTGACAGAAACCTACACTGTCAAAAGCCTAATTATGCAACATTATGCTGAGGATGGTCCATGATCCAATCTGGTTCCCCTGGTAGCAGGGTCATGGAGGTCAGATGGCAGTCGCTCCACTGTAATTACCTGACCTGCCAAATACTGGATCATGGTCAAGGCGAACCCCGGGCCCTCGTGCGGTAGGGCACAACCGGGACATTAACGCCAAGATGATGATGATGATGCTGAGGATGGTCCATTTACGCCGAATGTACACGAAAAATGCCACTGGGTCGCTATAATTGTCCCCGTGTTTTATGTACCTTGTTTATTTATTTATTGCAAATTATTACGTCGTGGCGTCCTTTGTAAAAAATGATTTCTTTCGTTATTTCTAAAATTTAAAAAAAAATAAAAAAAAAATCGTTTATTTAAATCACAGTTTCTGTGTTTTCTTGTATATTTGAAAACAAGTTATATTTTAATCACAAACACATAAATGCCAAGATGATAATGATTTTTACTATTTTAACGCACACTTTTTATATAATAATTACAAAAATAGGTATAGTACATTATTTAATCATATGCGGAGTGTGTACATATATTGCTCTACCACGTAATATTTGTATGATGTACGACAAGAAGACCATGGTGGTAAAAAATGTGAAAATGAAGCCAAATACAGTAGCACGTGCGTGGTTATCGACTTCGGCTATAAGAAAAAAGAGATCCAAATAGGTGATAAGTTTTGTGGGTAGATAATTTGAATAGCTAATCGATTATTTACATAAAACAGATAACTTTAGATAAATTGAAGCTCAAAATTTGACTTGGCCCATTTATCTTACCTTTCTAAAAATTTAATTTGCTGGTAAAATTCTTCTATTTCAACTAGTTAGTTGCGATGAAAAACTAAAAAATCATCGTAAACAACTAGTTGTGAAACACAGTTGCGATGGCGGCGCACGGCGGATTACACACACGATGAAAGAGGCAACACTCTACGCTCTACAAATACGACCCTAATGATGTGTATATTATTTACTTATCGCCGACATATTTTGTAATTAGTTATTTGTGTGGAAATTTTATTTTTGTTATGGCTATGGTTACGGTATGTCGTACCTTTAAAAATTAAGATTAGTTTAAATCCAAATAAACTTCAAATTACTACTCTTTAGCCTAGTATCACTTGATTATCTACAATAAATATTAAATTAATTATTTGTAGATACTTTATTGGCGAAAGTGTAAAATTATTCTATCTCAGACTTCCTCATTTTTATTGCCGAAATAATGAAATCGCGGACTCATATGCAATATGAGATATTAAAGACAAACCTGTTCACTATATCCAACGCTGGGTGTCCAGTTTTTTTACAATATTTTGTAATTCTAATTGTCCCGTCAGATTATAAAAAAATATTAGACACTGACCAAATACGCAAAACACCAACTCAATCTATAGAGAATAGTATTAATTACACTTCTTTAATTCTTCGTACATAAACACGACGTATGAATACGCTTCACAGCAGTTGAAATCCTCAGATTTTAATGTGAATTTATACCAATACGCGACCAAAACATACTTTTCGCATTTCGCAGATGTAACAATAAAGTACATTTTAAATTAAATATATGTACATGGTCATTTAACAGTCATACAAGAATTAATTTATCTCTTTTCTAACTTAACATATACAGGATGTTTAGGCCTCAGTATGAAATCGGTGACGAAAATGACGTCGCTCGGCCGCGTCACCGGGAGCAGCCTGTAGTCGCGCAGCACCGCTGATAGCGCCAACTTCATCTCCATCATGGCAAACTTTTGACCTGAAGAGATATTTATTAATCATCATCATCATCATCATATTAGAAAGAAGACCGCAGACTGGTAAAGATCGCAGGTACCAGCTGGATGCGACGATGAAAGCACAGGACCAGCCTTTGTGGAGATTTCTGGTGGAGGCCTATGCCCAGCAGTAGGCGTCTTCTGGCATTTATTAATAATTTATTCATAAAACAGACAAAATGAAAGGTATTTACAATGAAAGAAGAAGTGGAAAAGATCCGTAAAAAAGGACTGTACATACGCATTAAAAATTAAAAAGTCGTCCACACCGCTGTCCATTTACTAAATACATCGATTTTGTGGTTGTTATGGACGATTATGAAATGCCTAGGGCTGATGACTGAGTCAATATTTTTTAATTCTACTTTTTCCGTTAGGTAGCTTATTAAAAAATATCGACACGTGCTTTTTTTATTTATCAAATCCATTTAAAATGACAAAGATAAAGCGTATGAAAGCTCAAAACTTTAGATTTCGTTCGCGTGTTGGCCTATGACCTATCTTATAAACCTTATACAAAAACATATAATAACGATACATGCGTTGAAATGTTGCGTTTTTGGTCAAATTTTGCCGAGAACTGACGTGAAACAACCTTTTAAGCGCATCAACCATTTCTGCAGAGCGTGTTCGCCTCCTGGCTGCTGGCGAGTAGGAGTTGGGTCTCTGGCTACAGGAATTACCCTCTAAAAACATCGACACTTTACTCGACCGTGCCACGTTTAGGCTTGCCACGGCCCTTCGTCTTGGCGTCTCCTGTAGCGCTCCTCATCAATGACGCTGTGGTCGTCCTGTAGACCAGATCGGCTACCACGGCTTGTCTTGCGGCAGGAGCGCTAGTCGCATTCCTCGTCACGCAGAACTCAACGATGTCATCCGCCGGGCCTTTGTCACCGCTGCTGGTGCACCCGCGGTGCTGGAACCGAGTGGGTTAACCCGCGACGATGGTAAGAGGCCCGGCGGAATGACACTCACCCCCTGGAAACTGGGACGGCCTCTGGTATGGGATGCTACTTGCATCGATACCCTTGCGCCGTCCCATCTTCCAATGACCGCGTGTCAGGCTGCAATGGGTGCTGCCTCAGCTGAGGACGCTAAGCGGCGCAAATATGCTAGTCTCAGTGGCGATTACATATTTGCGCCATTTGGCGTTGAAACTCTTGGGCCGTGCGTGGGGACCAGGCGCACATTCCTTATACCGGGAGTTATGTAAGCGCCTGGTCGAAGTTACGAATCACCAGAAGGCTAGGCTCTTTTTTGGTCAACGCTTAAGCTTCGCTATCCAGCGGGGCAAGGCGGCCAGCCTTCTGGGGACTTTTCCGAATTCGGTGGACCTGGGCCAAATTTTTTATCTTTAGTTAAGATTAAGGTTTTTGTTAGAGTAAGGTTCTTTTTATAATTTAGATATATCCTTTAGATTTAGTGATATTCTTTGAGTATTATTGTATGTTTTTTATTTACTATTGTACACGTTGCACGTTAAATAAATATTCGTAAGATTATATAGCAATTGCAACAAACGAATCTATTTTGATTAGCGGACCCAGCCCGACGTCGTTCGAGTGACGTTCTAGCCCTACCCTACCCTACCTCTACCCCACACCTGACTTGCACCTACCCTACACCTACTTTAGCCCTAGCAATCCTATTTTTCTTGCCTATTAACCTTCCTCTTGAATCACTCTATCTATTGCTGACTTTGTTTTATACTACGTATAAGAAGATAAGTCGGAGGAAATGAACAAACATATATTTTTTTAAGTTGTATCCGAAAACAACTACTACCAAAAAATGTGAAGGTATAAAAAGGATGTCACAGATCCTAATCAATGTTGATGTCCAACGTCGAGACTTTATCCTGATTGCACAATCATTTTTACAAGATACGCGGCAGTAATTACGATAATCCAAATAATATTCATCGCAAACAACATTAATTTCATAATTACAATGAATTCAGCATGTTTCCAAGTCCAGTAAACAAGGCTTCACATATTGGCCGTGTGAGCCCGTGTGCTGTCCGGCAGAGTAGAATAGCACCAACCCCTTACACTCGTGCGTGACGCACAAAGCGACTAATGTTTTCCAGGCAAAAAAATCCGTAGACTGGAAAATGGACAGCAGCGTTCTCCATTGATATATTTATAACACTGCGATCCCCAACCCGTCTGCCAAGCGTGGAGATTATCGCAATAACCTCCTCTTTTTAGGCAGGGCCCTGATTCATGCAATAGATTGTTATGGGCTGTGATCATGATGATGATGATGACGCTTCACATAACATGAAATACACAGATGAAGCTCAACTTACCGATGCAGTTCCTAGGTCCCGCGCTGAAGGGCACGTAACTGTAGGGATGCCAGGTGGGCTCGCCAAGGAACCTTTCGGGAAGGAACTTCAGAGGCTCCACGAACTGGTCGTCACGCCGCTGCAGATCGTAAATGAGTATCGCGCAGTCTACACCAGCTGGGACTTCGTAGTTTTCTGCGTGTAACGAATGCATAATATATTAAGTTAATCTGAAATACAATACGCAACAACATTTGCAATGATCTTCCGAAGTGTTTCCTTTGCACTATATATTGTGGTTTTCAAAAGTGATTTGTAGGCCATAAAAAGGCCTACAAATCACTTCGAAAAGTACTTAAATCATCGCACATCGTCAAGCGTAAAAAAAAATTGACTTAAAATAAGGTACACCAGTGGTATACCTAGGACTTTGTCCAATTTATAGAGTCCGCCTTATGTGTAACACAGCCTTATCTATTTCTGTCGTCAAGCGGACAATGCTGACGGTTATGCGTTCCGGATCCTCTCGGCAAATCTCTTCACAGTGACGAAGTATCAGCACAAACGCTGCATACGCCAACATGATGCCTAACCCTGAGGAATCACTCGTTTAGGGTTAAAAGTCTTACTTAGTTTAGTGGGTTTGTCCGTCACCCGCATGATGAAAGCTACGGGCGGATACAATCGCAGCGACTCCTTGATGCAGCAGTCAAGGTATTTCATTTTGGCTAGATCGGCTTGCGTGGCTACTCGATCGGAATCCCCGAATATTTGGTTACATTCTTCTATGACTTTGTCCTGGAAAGTAAAAATTTGACTGTATTTAATTTCAAATATAATATGGAATCCGTCATCAAAATTTGGTCATCATCACCATCAACAACCAGTATCATATAATATTAGGTCTTTATGACTACAGCCATAATCGTAATATTTAGCCAGGGGGCTGGACATCGGAATTTTCTGCTCTATGGAGATCTAAGGGGTCTCCGTACAACATGTAATTGAGAATTTATTTGCGGGCACTTAATAACAGCCTAGCGGAAAACAGTAATTTATAGAATAACACCAACTAACCAACCGAAACAAGGCGACTAATGCCATAAAGCATAGTTCGTTTTACCGATGTATACGTATGTATAAATTGGAAATCTATTGTTTTACCCCTGGTTTGTTTCGCCTCAAGGTTTGTGGTGGTGACGGATGGCTACTAATTAAATAGACTGAAATGAAATTACCTCAAAGCGTTTATCAACGATCGTGGCAAAATAGCGAACTAACTTTTGCCACAAGATACTGTAACAAAATGTGGAGGCGACAGGAGACACCCTTATTAGTATCATATTATTAGCCCTTATTAGTGTTAATGTTAGTTTATCGTAATTAGACGAACTATACGTCAAAGTTACTTTGACGAAGTGAGGAAAAGTTTGGGCAGACTGATTTGTTTAAGAGGGTTGCCTCTACCTTCACCTTTATTGGTAGTCTTAAGTATTTTTCGCTTAGCCTAGGTATAAATAAAATACATCCAATTTTATTTACCTGTGCGTCTTGATTATTAGCTAACAACATAAATGCAAATTGTAAAGCTGTCGACGTTGTATCATGGCCCTGAAAAATAAAATCACTTTACTATAAAGGGAAGAGTTATCAGATAGATTATGGTTACACAGTCAGTCCCCTGTATGTGCAGGTTTCATCATGATGTTTCCCTCACCGTAAGAGTATCAGTTAGTATTTAACTAATGAACATAATTCAGAAAAGAGTCCTTGGTACATGGCAGCAGTGGGATTCGAACCCGGTACCTGTCACTTATGAGTCTGATACCTTAACCACTTGGCCACCGACGCATCGAGATTGATTAAATATCAGTTATCATAATGTAACAGACAAATACTTACCTCAAACATAAAAGTATCCACTTCTTCGCCGATACCTTTGGCGTCGATAATGCCATCTTTCTCAGCTTGTAGGAGCAAATCGAGCATCGCCAGGCGTTTCTTTCCCGTCGTCAAATCGTCGTGGTATTTGTCGGCTATGATGAAGTTTTCGTTCTTGTTGTCCTCCCTCCTTCTGTTTATCACGCTGTCTCTGAATGAACTGAGTAAGTTCAACAACTTCCTCTGCTGACGCCCTGCACTGGTTAAGGGAAACAGCCAACTCGGGTACATCCACACCCTCTGGGATCGGTATACTATTAGCTGGCCTAGTGTGTATATGCCTTCCATGTAACTTTTGCCTAGGTCATTTGTTTTCGGATCCAGCTTTGTTCCCATTGCGGTTTCTGTAAAAAATGTAACAATAAATACTTTCTATGGCACTCAAGTCAAAAGATATAATTATCAAGAAAGAATCATTATAATCTAGACACTTTCAAGGCTAGATGGAGCATGCCTGTCTAGGACACGGCTGTTCCTAGACAAACATGCTCCATCTTCGGCCACATCGTCACTTTCCACGAGTAGAGATGGCAGTCAAATGCCTGCTGGTTAGTATATAAAAACACACCACCACTACCACAACAAAACAATCATAAATTGCCCTCACCGCAAATGGAAGTGAGTGTGAACTCAGTGACGTGTTTGGTGATGTTGGTGCGCGGGCGACCCAGCTCCTCACGCATGCGCTCCACGAGCCGCTGGCTGTTGTCTTGCAGCACCGAGCAGAAGTGCCGCAGTATGTTGAAGTGGAAAGCCGGCGTTAGGATCTTGCGGCGGTAGTGCCATTTCACACCTAGAATAACAGGTTGATTAAAATGCATTTGATTTTATGCAACCGGTTTACTAACTTTTTCAGTAAGTTTGTAACTAAACCGGTTTTTAGTTGTATGGCAAAACTAAAAACGAGCCAAGGCCTACTAATCATAACTTTGGTCATATTTATTTTAATCCTCGCAAACTCATTCATCAAAATCTTTAGTTAGGGTCTTTGATCAACATGGACTAGGTATTTGCAGAAGACCTAGAATCCCCTATTTTACAGCACATAACATTTTTCCGAGACTAAGTAGCTGAACAGATTTGGATTTAATGCGTACTATATTTGGTGCATGTCGCGAATAGTACTTGCACTTGTTCGGTTTTTTTTATTAATAATACATAATAATTATAGCTTTTACCCCACGGTAACGTGTGTATTCGTAATGTATTCTTGTCAGCGTTTAAGTTGCCAAGCTAGCAACAGCTGGTAACATATTATACAGTACCTATTATAAAGTGCAGTGCTCCTTAATTGAAGACGTATTGTACTTAATATTACGTTACCGGTAAATTGATGGCCATGGTAAATGAATCATAACTTTTAACCTTTTCAAAGTGTCGAGGGCAGTGATTCCCCAGACTGTACTCTCACATCCTTGTTTTTCAAGGGAAGTGTGGTTTATTGAACTGATGTAGTTATGCTCCTGTTATAAGTATAGTCCCCACTGACCCTGACTGACTAGATGCGGTCAGCTTACTCTTATAATCAACTGAACATCAATATTTGAAATGCGAATGTAACCTGCCTATCAGTTTATTAAATTAGCACGCCTAAACTGCTGTAGGTGGCGACTTGGGGAAGAACATACTACTTTTTTGTCTAGTAAAATCTAGTAAAATCATAAAACTATCGCAACGATGTAAGGCTAGGCTTAAAAATATAGCCTGAATTTATGAGGTAGGTACCGCCATCAGTAACAGTAGCTCTTAAACTAAAAATATTTTTTCATTACATGTTTTAAAATAGTAGTTGTATTGTATTGTACCTACTTATCAAGACCTTTCCAAAGAGCCCAAACATGATGAGGTTATCTTATTGTGGTGGTTCCTATGACCACCTTCTTTCTCCATCACCAGACCAGCTCCTTGGTACTATATTAATACATTGTCATCCATGTTACATAGGTATACCAAATTTCAGCTCAATCGTAAACCAACAAATGATCGAAAACTGGTTTGCGTTTTTGACGGACAACTTACAAACATACATACGAACAGTGCAAGTTCAATAAAAGCTTGTAAAAATCACCCAAATTAATCAACAAAATAAAAAATACATGCTCAACAGATGTTTCATACCACCTATATTTAGAACCGAAATGTGATTTTGTATCGGTCTATATTAAGTAACACCCAATTTGGAACCTTTTTTTTCCTTTTAACCGGTCTTATTTGAACTTACCATCGCTCAAGAGCAGTCCTTCCTGTAGCCAAGGTTCAATAAATCTGTACAAAAAGCCTTTGCGAAGGTTGCTTGTTCCTGATATTAAAATCTGTAAAACCACGAAAGTTTTATTTATCCTGTATATGCGTGCTTAGCTAAATACACCGAGAAAGAAAGAAAAAGAAGAAAAGACATTAAATACACATAGCACACCACGACACAATAACAGAACGGGGTACGTGCTCGATGGCCTACTAGTAGGATAAGCGGTAACCCCCTGCATTGACGGGGACGTAAATCGTAGATGTTATGGGCAATGGGCGACAGTTACCACTTACCATCAGGCTGTCGGCTCGTTTGTCACTGCATAGAATTATAAAAGGCGACAGCTGTCGTAGAGGTGAACCAGCTGGTACAGTCAGATGCAGAGCAAAACAACAGGTTATAGTTACTTAGTACTGCCGGACAGGTACTTCTGTGCTGACTGTATCTTCATATACCAGAAAATAGGGAACAGCTTTTTCTGTTTAGTATCTCAACACTGCCTGACAAGCGTGGGCATTATGGCAATAACTTTCACTTCTGAGGAGAAAACCCACGTGCAGCAGTGGACTTATCTTCATATTTTTATTAATTATAATTACTATTCATAATTTAATTCCCGTAGGAAAAGTTTAGCTATCTATTAAGAAAAAATCATAATCGGATCAGTGATTCCACAGATTACCTCCTACAAAATTGATATCGTCTATTACATTAAGTACATATAGATTACATTTACGTCGACGAATGCTGGCAGCGATAAACTGATAAGATAGGATTAATAATATATTTTTTATTAAAAATATCTAGTGCAAAGGTAACAAAGATAGTTGAGGTGCCAAAATCACGTAAGCTAAGCAAATATTATGTAGGTATTAAAATGTTGTATAACATTATTGCTGAGCAATGATGTTTGTTACAGTACTATTATATATATATATATACAAGGTCTATTCTTCAACGAAAGTTCGTCAACTTGAACAAGTAACAGTAACTCCTAATGCCGGCTCCATACATCCTTACTGCAAAGTATAATTTTAATGAAACAGATCTAGACTTTCTAAACAATTAAAAAAAACTCTTGTAATAGGCTAGCGAAACAGATGCGATAACAACTAAATAAGTACAAAAAATAACATATCGATGTCGTGCCAGTTTCATGCAAAAGACATCAACGAGATCATATTTTCTCCTTACCTCTACATCTTCGGGATTGTGTATTATTAATACTTTCTTTGGTCCCATCCTCAGCTTAAATATTTGTTTATATTTATTGGCCAGCTGCCTGAAGTAATAAAAAAGTTTCACTGAAAATATATGGAACGATTTTAGAATTACACGTATCTAATTATTACAGGCATATTAATTATACATTTATCAGGTGGTAAGACTCTGTCAAGCCTGAGGAGTCCGCCTGGGTGAGTACCACCGCCTTATCTATTTCTGCCGCCAAGCAACAACGCTTGCATTGTTGTGTTCCGGTTTGAAGGTTAAGGTAGCCAGCGCAATTATAGTCATGAAGCATTTCAACTTAGCCCTCACAGTGACAACACAGTTGGGGTTCTACATTTTTGTTGAATTGTAGATGTTGTGGGCGACAGTTACCACTTACCATCAGGTTGACTGTCTGCTCGTTCGTCACTGAGTAGAATAAAAAATACTATTCAAGGGCCGCTTCCAAATTTTTATATTTTTTGAGCATAAGTATAATATTCTGAGCTAGGTACCTATATGCTTCAGACATATCCAATTTGGGCAGAAATCATGTTGTATTATATGCATTGGTAATGTACCCACGGCGTACACCTGTAACGTACACGATAAAATGTTGTATTTGTTCAAGCGACTTTCGTACCAACAACCAATTCATGTCGATTCAATATTTTTGTGGATTGTCAAAATCTAAAATTTTTATGTTCCTGTAGTATTTTACTTTTATTTACGCGATGTTCAGACATTTTAAACAAAACCAGGCAAATTCCGTTTAAGCATATAATTAAAATCATCAAGGATCACACTCATCACCATACTGCTCGATTGCAAAATACCACCTATGTCATCAGCGAGGAACAGAACCCTAATTCAACAAAATGTACGGCGGGGTAGCTTTACTCAACATTCTTTGAGGCTTTTAAAGATAAATATACCCTGAGTCTATCTGCGACAATGATAACTGAAAAGTCATCGTATTATATGATAAAAATAAATACACGAATGTACAGTAAAATTCACTTAATTCATGTTCTGTTGGGTTAAACCACAGCCTCCTTCATTATGATTCAATCAAAATCTAGACAAGGAACGTAGAAACACATACTGAAATTCCACTATAGCTGGCTCAGAAACTATCAAAACTCATTGTTCAAAATCTAGGTATATAATAATTTGGGAGCGGCCCATCGTTATACCCGGGACGTTACTCTAAAACCAGTCAAAATTAGTCAAATGTAATAAATAAATAAATAAAAGTTTTATTAAATCTTGTGAAATACATTTAAATTTTAGATAGGAAAACAAGTAAAAGTTAAAAATAAAACATACTTTTTGCCTGAGCTAGGATAATATGATACCCTGTGTTTCAGGCACATTAATAAGCGCATTATGGTGCGTCCAAATCTCGCGAATAAGCAGTTGCAGCTGTTACTGCAACAGCTTGCGAGCGGCGCGTTACATTTCACCGTACCAAACAAACAATTGAAGACATGCACGCGCGCCGCTATAGGCAAAATGTGGCTTTAGTGTACATTTTTTCTCTTACATACGAAAAAACGAGTTTACAATAAAGTATAATACGTCCATTTGAGTACGTAAACACGTGATTCTACGTTGTTTGGAAAAAATTTATCAACAACAATTTTAGCACCGCTCCATGTAAGTTTTTAGAAATTTTATGTAAGTATGTATTTCCTCCAAAATTATAATTAAGAATACTTTTTAACAAAAAATCAATTCTAAAGTATTGATTTGTCAATCATGTCGTAATAGTACAGATTAAAATATAAATTTGCGTGAAAACTCCGTAACATTAAAACTACATACCTGGATCCATTACGAATTGCAAAGCGTTTTCCAATAGGAATACCCCTTTGGGTCCTGGGATCTTGTCGAATTCCTTGTGGCACTGGCACCAGTCCAGGATCAGGAGCAATACCACTACCAACGAAGCTACCAGCCACAACATGGTTAATCCGTTATATCTTCACGTACTTTAAACAGTTGGTCGAGACATATAATCGAACGCCTTATTGCAGAAATTAGACAACTGTCGGCTAGCTATGTATCATCGCGTGTAATCTGAATAGCTCAACTTCTAGCTATCTAAAAAATATAGCGGAAATCTATGATCAAGTGTTGTTCTGTTGTACCGATTGTGGTCATCAGAAACATTGGTCAAAAATTCGCCTTTCCATACAACTTTTTGTTACTACTATGTGTTTGTATGGAAGCTCGAGTTCCCGCGAGTTGTCCGCCTACAGAACCACTAAGGGCTACGTATGGCTGAACAGTACGCATGCGCGGCGAACCGCCACAGCCTTATATATGCGCGAGAGTTCATGCTTCGGCAACTTGAAATATCAAACCTGAAAACCCAGTACATAAGTATACCAGCAGAAACTAGTAACTATTGTAAGAAAAACTAGTAGCTACTAACCTTGAAAATAGTGTTAGATAAAAACTACGCTATCGTTTAGAATAATTCTCTATACATATAGGGGTACCACGACTTCAGGTTACTGCAATCTGTCAGATTGCGGAAAAATGAGCATACTAAATTTATTTTACTGGCAATAATAAACTATATAGAGGAAATATAACTTGATGCTATTGAGTAGTCTATAACCTTAATAAGCTGCCTTCGTTATTGTACACCATTTAAAATTAGTCTGTTTATACTGTCAAATGTTGACTTATTTGACAAGTATCATAATTCCATGAAGGAGGGAGGGCGCTAGGTCTTTTTCCGAAACGTCATTATTCTAATTTCACAATCAGGATATGTTAGTTTCTTTTTCCGTCACGTTCCTTCTTATCCATGTCCCATTGTTGGCGACATTCGAATTCTGTCACAGAATACTACATCCTTCCAGTGTTGCTAAATAAAACGAAGAACTAGCGCCACCAATGACAGGTCGCCTCTGTGTCCGGTTTAGTATAAATTAAACTATTAAATTCGCTTGCCGCATCGGTCTTTCTATCCGTTTGTGTTTCCGCTAACTCCTCCTATACCACGTAATGGCGCAACGGATTTTGATGCAGTTTTCACCATCTGTTAGAGAATTTCTTCCGGAAGGTTTATACGAGTATGTATATGTAACAAAAATGCATGCATATTGTATTAAAGAAATGAGAAATCTCGTGCGAAGCAGGGGCGGCTTTTATTAATTTTATAAAATGGAACAGACATACTGTAACCGTTTCTCTAAGCTTCTATGGGTAATTTATTGACTGCAATATCTATTTTGTTTGTATCAAACATACATAGTATAAAACGAAGTCGGTTCCCGCCTTCTGTCCCTCTGTATATAGGTAGGTATGTATGTATGAACGCTTAGATATTTTGAATTTTAATGGGTTTTTCAACAATAGATACAGTGATTAAATAAGTATAAGGAGGACAACACGCGAACGCAAATATGGTACATACCCGCAGAAAAATATAATATTTAAGTACTATAAAAGTGGAAACTGTGTTTTAGAATATATTACTTGTTATTTATAATATAGGACATACGTTATTAAAATAAGACCACGCTAAGTCCGAATAACTTATAAAAAAAACTCTGTATGGCAACTTATGACAAGCTTTTTAAAAGTAATAGAACGTCATTCATAAAAGTCAAAACAAACAATTTGTTTTCTGTAGGATTTATGAAATTTATTTTATTTTCGTGAGTTATGAAAAATAATATTAAATAATGGGCAAAACAATTAAACAGGAAGTGAGAGTAATAATTTTCAGCATGATTAATAATTTTGTCAAACTAAAAGTACAATTTCAAGCCAAACATCTCAATGTTTACAAGGACTGACAATGACTGGCAAGGACAGATTATCCCCAGATTATTGCCATATCCACATTTTATAATTTTACTACTGTCAGTCAATTCAGACTTAGCGTAGTCCTATTATATTAATGAAAATACTACTGTAATATGTATATCATACTATCATAAGAAGACTCAGAATCACTCAGCGTGCGATGGAGAGAGCTATGTTTGGAATTTCTCTACGCGACAGGATCAGAAATGAAGATATCGGTAGCAGACTAAGGTCACCGACATAGGCTCCAGAGTCGCAAAACAGGAGTGGCAATGGGCAGGCCACCTAGCTCACAGTATCGATGGCCGATGAGGCGGGAGGGGCAACCACGTACTGGCAATCGCACCGTGGGACGGCCCCTACGAGATGTACGGACGACCTTGTAAAGGCCGTAGGTCGCCTAAGAATATAAGACGATCGATGTGGAAGGCATGGGGGAGTCCTATGTTTAGTAGTAGACGTACAATGACTGAGATTATCGCTAATATTCATTATCATCGTTATGTCCCGTTTGCACCCCCGCGCAGCACGCGAGGGCCCAGGGTCCGCTTTCCTGCTATTTTTGGCGCACCTCGCTCGGTCTTCGGCATTCTTAGTGGTGAGCTTATTGGCACGCATATCGTTCTTGACTACGTCAAGCCATCGCTTCTTGGGCCGGCGTCTCCTTCCCGTGCCCGGCGGGGGCGGCATGGCCAGACACTTGTTCCCTACATAACTTGCCGGTCTGCGCAATACGTGGCGATGTCACGGACGCCAAGGCTACCCCGGATGTGGGCGTTCCAAAAGCGATCCTTGCGGGAATCTCCGCACATCCATCGCAGCATCTTCATTTCCTTGACGCGCAGCTTCTGCTTGTGTCGCTCTGATAGGGGCCAAGTCTCGCTACCGTAAAGGAGAGCAGGTCTAATGATGGTCTTATAGACCTGTCCCTTCAGCTTTATCGACATTTTGGGGTCACAAATGACACCTGTTACCTCCCGCCATTTGGCCCAAGCAGCGGATATTCGGGCCTTGACGTCGCCATCGATGTCCCCGGTGGAGCTAAGTACAGATCCCATGTACATTATCCCTAATATTGCTACATATTATACCACTGGGCAGGGCCTAAAAAGCTGGCTGCGTTCCCCCCACTGGCTGGACGGCAATCCCTTTAGTTGGGCGAGAAATGAGCCGTCCCTGTGCTTACCGATAGAACCACAGAGCAAAAATAGGCTAACTTTCCAATATTTTTGGATGGAACGAATCTATTTTATGCTCATCCTCTTTTTTATCTAAAACTTTTTGTTTTATTGTCTTTGAAAGGCTTTGACTTGAGTTTGACTTTGAGTGTCTTTTGATATGACGCGTGTAGTTGTCAAAAAGTTACCGAATACGGAGGTTAAATACAAGTATTTTAATTATGTTTATCTAAATCCCGGTAATAATTCTATCAATAGTGTTGTACCATAATAAATTATTTATTCATTCCTACACCTTATACTTTATGTATAGAGCTATACTATATTTTTTATTTTATGTTTTAGGAGTGTTTTTTTGTATAAATAAAGGGCGTGGCGTAGAATGCTTTAGCATGAGGGCCAGGAAGAAAGGGGTGGTAGCAATCCATCGCGTTCGGAAGACTTAGCATGAAACCATACCGCCGGGGCAACAAACAGTTGATGGTTGAAGTAAGCAACGTTAAGTTATTTACTTCTATACGTTAATATTTAATGTCTCAAGACAATAACTTGTCGGTAAAATATGAACTAAACCACATCAGGAAGTCGAAAAATTTGGGCTTATTTGGAGGAAACAAGTAGACGATAAAATGTACTTAATAAGTTAATAATAATTTCCAATTTCTCCTTTCAAAATCGAGTAAAGTTATGAGGTAAGTCGCTTTGATAGAAGGTATTGGAGGTAAAGGCGTCTCTGTTATACTGTTTTACTTTTCTCAATATATGATATTACGAAAAGTAAGCTCCCATTTCAACCCGCACTTAAGTTCAAAGGCCTGTACCGACAGGTCTTTTTCTATTCTAAACTTATACTTACAGATTTTAAATGTGTCATCGTTCTCATCATCGTCGGCGACATCGAGCGTCGGTGGCCGAGCGGTTACAGTATCCGACCCGTAAGCCAGCCAGGGTTCGAATCCCGCTCCGGCCATGTACCAATGACTGTTTTCTGAGTTTTGTACATTAGTTGAATACTAACCGATGCTCTTACGGTGAGGGAAAACATCGTGATGAAACCTGCACATTCAGGCGACTGGATGTGTAACCATGATCCAATCTGGTCTGGTTCCCCTAGTACCAGGGTCATGGAGGTCAGATGGCAGTCGCTCCACTGTAATTACCTGACCTGCCAAATTCTGGATCATGGTCAAGGCGGACCCCGGGCCCTCGTGCGCGAGAGCATAACCGGGACATTAACGCCAAGAAAATGATGATGATGATCGTTCTCATCATCAGCCTATATTATCGATTGATCCTCCCCTAATAAGCGCCAACGCAGGCTTTATCTTCTTTCGCGAATCGCCAATCCATCATTAAGCTTGCGGAGTCTCGGTAACAACCAACAACGAAATACCCTTTGAGAAGTTTCTTTCGTCATTGGTTCCTCCACTCAAGACGTTTTTCCAACCAGTTTTCGGTTTTCCGGTTGTCGGACACCGTTACTGTCAACGTTTTCCGCTCGTTTGTTACAGAGTAGTTTAAAAATTTGTTCATTGTGATTAATATTCCATGTCTCATCTTATAACAAGTATTGTTGGCCGTAGAAGAAAGCTGACTGTCACCGAAAGGGCGTTGGAAAGGGTTATGTTCGGAGTTTCATTGCGCGATCGAATCAGGAATGAGCCAGATTGCTAAGCTTAAGTGGCAGTAGGCATAGCACATAGCTCGCAGAACAAATGGCCGATGAGGCAGAAAAGTTCTCGAGCGGAGACCACGTACCGGAAGAGGCATCGCAGTTAGGCCTCCCACTAAGTGAATCGACGAGCTGGTAAAGATCGCAGGTAGGAGCTGGGTGCAGAAGGCATAAGACCGGCCTTTGTGGAGATCTCTTGGGAAGGCTTATGTCCAGCAATGGGCGTCTCCCGGCTGATATGACGATCTACCCGCGAAGCTTTAAGCATCTCTACCTGAATTTACTGACACATCCACATAATTTATATGTGTAGGTTGAGTACATTTTCATCTATCCCTCTGTCTATAAACAAACAATATGAAGTTTAATAATAATCTCTTTACAAGAAGAGGAGGGAAAGGGCCTTAAAAATTGTAAACATGGATACACTACAGCATTGACTTTAAATTCTAAAAGTGACAAATGCTTTCCGACAATAATTTCTTACTCTCGCCTTTTCAATCAGCTTGGGAGAGATAAATTTTGCGAAGGACAATATTATATTGTCACCTTTTACGGACGGATACAATTATGTAGGTACTCATAAATTTTATAGATAAGCTATTATGATAAATCATTCCTAATTAACGTCAATTTTGTAAGATTTCTTAAATTTTGGATAATATGGTTTAATGGTTTAAAAATATCATTTAAATTATTTTCCAACTGTTAGCGTTTATTTTAAAATTAAATAAATAAGTATTGATTAAAATTAAATAAATAACAAGTATGTTTCTAAACAGATATGATCTATCTTCGGCCGTATAATGGTTGGTACGGTAACCGGCGGGTGTCGTCCCCAACTGCGGTAAAATGGCGGTCAAATGCCCGCCTATTTCTTATAAATAAACAGGAAAAGTTTTATGTTTGTAGGTTTGGATGTCTGTTGGATATAGTCTCGGAATCTATGGAATCCATTTCGAAAATTCTATGGCTAACATGAAGCTACCACTATTCCTGAGCGTCATATATACTTTTGTTTGATTCCGGAAAAATAATAGAATCCCGCCGCATAGTCGAATATTTAGGACCGTAAATCCGTAAACTATGCGTTGGTAAAAACCGCTTGGGAGGGTCGGCCAGTAATAATAAAACAGTGGCTACGTTAACCCCTCGGATGTGTCCAGCAGCTGCGGTCCGCTACGCGCCTTGGCCGCGTGCGTCTGCTGGCACGCGAGTTCGCCAGCGACGTGCGCTCGCTGTGGCGCTACGGCGCTCCATTCCCCACCTTCCTGAAGCTGATCGGCACGCTATGCCTTTGCCTGATCATATTCATGCCACTCCTCTACCCGGTGTTCGTGGTGGCCGTTACATACTTCACTTATGAGGGGCTGTATCTCAGGTGAGTTGGTGTGGTATCGTCACTGCATATTATAAAACAAAGTCCTAAGCCGCGTCTGTCGGTCTGTTCGCGATAAACTGAAAAACTACTGAATGGATTGCCATGCGCTTTTCACGAATATACAGAGTGATTCATGGGGAACCCGTGGAAAGCCGGGGCGGGTCGCTACTTACACATTATTTATTGGCAGTGTGATATAGAATACAGTATGTCAACCCCTTCTAGGGATGGGTGTCGAGGAAGGCGACTAATTTATAGAGGCAGACCAGATCAGAGCTTCGTAAACCAGAAAATGGGCAGCTGCATTTTCTGTTTAGTATTTTTAACATTGTGATCGCCTGCCAAACGTATAGATATGTTATACAGTTCGGTTGGTCGTTGTAATTAGCTGATTCCTCATTTTTATTGCGATATATTAATTAAACAAAAAATCAAGGTCGATATATTTTATTGCTCGTACACACACTACAAAATTAACGAAAACTTAATTAAATGTAGCAAAGATTTAGACTACCTCCGATAACTGATAATGTGGCAGTACAAGTAAGAAATTACCCGTTTTTATAAATTCGTTGCTTGTCCCGGTGGTGGGGTAGGCCACTGCCTACATCACTATGTAGAGCCTCGTTATTACTATTACATGGTACAGTGTTAGTCGAAATCATGACTTTTATGGACATGGCCGTTTGGTCATCGTCGCGTAAAAGACTCGCATGAACTTTAAAACATCTTCAACTGTTCTTAGCAGCGATTGTAATCTGAAATCATTGGGTTTAAAAAAATAAGGGATTCGTATGTGAGGCAAGTTACGTTAGGTGTCTTTGTAACTATGTACCGACAAGCCCGTCGATATCGCATTTTGTAAGGGTAACTAACTTACCCTCGACAGCTTAAGCACAACCTCGACGGACCTAGATACATAATCACAATGAAACCTAACACAATTCACCTAATCCTATATCTATATCCATTAAAGTCAACTATAAATAATTTCAATTTCATTTATTAAACGAAGTAATAAAGACTTATTTTAGTAGTAAGACTTATACCTAGGTTAGTAAATCATTTAAAACAATACAAAAATAAATATTAAATTCATAATCAGCGCTGCCCGATCCCATGTGTAATCGAGCAGCACCGATTCAGGTAATGGCAATCCAGCCGGGCCGTGATGATGGTTAGGATGCTGTTGGTGCTGGCCCGTTCTCTGCGTGGTGTAATGATTTTATTTAACTCTAGTTTAACCTGTAATCGGGTTTGACCGGTAATATAATCTTTCTTCGCCCCATTCAGTTGGTGCCTGGACCAGCCATGGCGGTTCCAGCCCATGAGCATCGCGCGGCGCATGCTCTACGCCGCCATCGGCCCCTACGGCTCCGACGACCTGTGGAAGGTCCGAGAGGTCCTCACCAGGGGGATCCTGCTCGCACACTCTCTCGCCACTTCCGTGGACTACCTCTGTGTCATGCAAGGACTACTCGAAGAAACGTGACTGACAGATAAGCAGATAACACGACGTTCATTACAGAAAAGCAGATATAATGTTCTACCTTTACACCGTGTTGTTCATTTCAACATGGTCAATAACAGACATATCCAGGCAAGTAATATCTGACCTGTGCGAAGCTCTGTTCGAACAATAAATGGCGATTTTGCGATAATCTCATTCGATGGTTTTAACTCTTTGAACAATGCGTTGCTAAATAACTATTCAATACACTCAAGTATAAATCAGGCTATCAAACTAAAAGGAAGGGCAAACACATTCGCGGCGTAGTCAAGCTCAATGTATGTTTAAAGTGAAACGTGATGATGGTGACTCGATCACGCGAGATTGTCATACAAAAACTATGCTGCCAAGAAATATGTAACTCGCCTTTAAAATAACCTCTAGCGCCTGGGGAAATGTTTGGAAACGATAAATGGTTGTGATACTTGTATTAACTAAATAAAAAATTACTAATAAAGAAGGATGCTTAGTGCTTTATTATTTTGTTATTATCTATTTACCCAATACGCTCTGTATTTTCTAACCTGTCGCTTTTATTTAAATAAAAATAAATGTAAGTATCTTCTTATGTCTGTTGATTTGGAGCGAATACCCAAGTTCTTTCGGTAAATACTAACATTAATAACTAATGGCTGACCAGTGTTATAGGCTAATTCAATATAACAAAGAAAATCTGACGCATGGGTGGTTTTATGATTCTTTTGTGTTTACTGGATGGTGTGATCTCGTTATGCATCTCTACATAGAGATGCTAGATACTGTAGTAGGACGAGTGTAAATCAAATAACTTAATTGCCGTGATTACTTTACAGTAAACTAATAGGAAGTCCTAGGAGTATATAACTTGAAAGGGGAATTTTTAGTTAAATATCAAATTCATCTCTACCAATTAAAAAATTACGGCTGCAGAGTGTTTCCAGAGCATGCTTCATACTTTTTCTATGTAATACCTCAGACAAACAGGCAATCGGGCCACCTGCTGGAAAGTGGTCACCGCTGCCCATGGACATCAGCAACACCAGGGACACTACTAATGAAAACATATTAATAAAAACATATTAGTTTCTGGATCATGTCTACAGAATTTCTTTGGCTTTGATAGCGTAATATTGATAATATGATCAAACTACATTTTTATGGAGCTCGCTCGGGAAACATTCCTCAAGGCCATCGTTGTACATGAACAGTGCATTAAGTTTTTAATAATAAATTAATCCCTTCTTTGTTGCATGTTTTCCTCTTAAATTATGTAGGTATACTGCTCAGGTCTGAGAAACAAGCGCAGCATTCATGGTATTGAACATGGAGTATTCCGACTTATTGAAGTTATTGAGGAAATATGTCTCGAGGTCCATTTCACTGAACTTCGGCGGATTTAACTTCCTTAAAAATAATAAGAAGGTACTGCGTGCACAACACAACGACCTACCTAATTAGTGGCATGGTTACCCTTTTTCAATAATAGCCATTTTCACTCTGAGTGACATTTCCTCAGATACAAGTAAATAAGTGCAAGAGTGTTTTCAAGTTATGTATTTATAAAGAATGTTCACATTTTATTTGTTTCATATATTACTCCATTTTTATCGATCTCAGTCCCGATCTTCATCGAAATCAGTTGAGTTGTTGCCACTTTAGCAGTTAAAAAACTCTGATTTGGTCAGGATAATTAAATACAAGAACAGGCACACTTTAACACTTAAAAGATAATTTTGATGTAAAAAAAGTTTGTTATAATTTGAAATTAAAGATCACAATATAATGTTTTAAACTATCGCGGTTATTATCACACATTTTAAGGGTATGTTCCCCAAGCATTTTTGTAAAAAAAATGTTGCTCAGCAACTTCAACAGGTTTGCATCACAATCTTTATTTATAGGCTATATTCATATTATTTACAACCTTTACTTTCCTCTAGTGTACGTATATTAATAATATTTTTGGCTTTGCAGCACTGAGCATTTAAATTGCTTAATGCTTTGCAGCCTTTATGTTCTTAAACTCATCGAATGAGTTGCAATTGCTCTGTAGACTGTCGTTCTGTGACCGCCCCGCGGCCAAAATAATAAGACCGACATTATCACGCTATAATGAGTAATTACCGAAATGTCAGCAAATTATTGTCAATGTTTAAGCAGAGAAATTTTATTTCGTCTTGTAACGATAACACCTTGACTCTGAAGCACCACTCGTAATGATTGTTAATAAAAATTTCATGTGGCGCGTAATTTTTATTGTTATTACCGTAATTGGAAACAATATTATAAATTCGAATGAAGTGGGAATATATTATGTACTAGTAACATAACAAAACAAGTTTAAAAACTGGTCCTAATATCTATATCACGTCATGGTACTACACATAATCTTGTACTATGGTTTACCTGTTGTTAACACTTGAGAACACTTGTCACCGACACCCATGGATGGCTGTGTATTAATTTGAAGTGACATTATCTGACAATAGTTTAACCTCTCGAGATTACCGTTACGACGCACGCGATGAAGAAGCGGTCACAGCGCGGGCGCAGCCAGTCCGCTGACGCGAACCGATATCGAAGCACGAAATGAAAGCGGTTATCGGATTGTTAGCCCTGTGCCAACTGTAAGTATTGCTTTTTCTAACAACAAACTTCGACGTTGCACTAAACAATGGCCGTCATCATGCACCTACTTTTAGCATTCGCAGTTTTGTATTAATTAGTAGCAAGTGGCTTTAGTCAAGGTTAGAGAGACAATTATGAATAGCAATGGCCGTGCCAAAAATGGGGTAAGCGAAGTCACGCGCGAGGATCTAGTGCCTAATGACGACTGCGCTAAGATATCCTACTGTGATAGAAAGATAGACTACTGTGGATAGAAACGATACAGTAAGTTATTTATCAACCATATTTACATTTACAACCAAAGACACAAGTTAATTGTTTGCTGACATATTCGATTTGGGTGTATTTTTTTATTTTCTCGATTGATTTGCCAACGATATACCTAGTAGTTATAGCTGAGACTTTGGAAAACCTCAGTGTAAACATCAATATTTCCCACTTCTTACCCACCACCGTACACCGTGTCTCGCTATGAGGCCCTTAATTAACACGAGATACACTATGTAGGTATCTATTTTTTAAAGTTTATCCTACGACAAACCTAAACAATGTAATTGAATAAAAAGCAGTGGAACAACAGTCTTCCGGCTGTATGAAACTATATGAAATGACTCGGCATGAAACACCTTGTCCTAATTAATTAATTGGCGAGCTTTTGATCAGTTTTCTTGTTGGCTCTGTCAATGTTTATGTGAATAACAAAACTTGTGGTCACGCAAACTTCAAACTTTGTGGACTTCAGTAGAAATTTTAAGGTTTCAAAAAGTCAATTGGTAGATTCTCGGTAATTTTTCGGTAATATTTTTGAGTTTTGTAACGTCTTTAGGCGAGCCAATGTTACCAAGATAACTCTTAACTTAGTAAGAAACTTTAGGCGGTGCATTGTTCATAGAAGCAGTTTAGATGGTTCTCAAGGGGCCATGATGGACTGGACGATGAAAACGTTGGCCGACGATTGGAGGAGGTTGCAGAAAGCGACCACTCGATTGCAATAACTTCGGTTACAATTAAATAAACAAAATAACATGGCTGACATCGCATCTTGAAAACCGACATTGAGTTCTGAGAAAAGCCAGTTATACGCCATAGTATAGTTATAGCCAGTTAGTTAGTACGTCTACCACCATGAAATGATGGATTGAGATCCACCTTTTCATATATGCAAATCGGTTTAGGATACTCTTGACCTGACATTTCTTTAGGATATCACTGATTTGATTGTGTTATGTTCTTCTTCCGCTTCGATTCGCTCCTGCCCAATACATCTTTTTCGTTATTCTCCTCTCATTCATCCCTCTACACTCAGCATTCCTTTCTCTGTCATTGTCACTGCATGTTATTTCACTCCATCCATAGCCTTCTCTATTGTTTTACCAATAGAGAAGACTATGTTCCAGCACCGTCCCTTATTTATTACACTATTCCGTATTTGATAAGATATTTCATTGACACTTCTTAACGCGCTCATTTCCATTTATCCTACTGTCATGCTTATTCTGCCATACTCAACTTTCGCTTCTATACATTAATATTAGTTTAACTCGTACATTATTACAGGGCATGGGCGACTGTTTATACAAAGTTCCCAGAAGGATTCACCTTCGGGGTGGCCACAGCCTCCCACCAGATAGAAGGTGCTTGGAATTTGAACGGTGAGATAGTGTTTAGCATTTTTATATATATTAGAAGGAATGAATCACATAGTTATTATCTTATTTGTTGAGAAAATTTAAGTTTCCATGTAACTATGTGACACGCCCTAAGGCCTAACGTGATAAAAAAAATATCTGGCCGATAAATCTTGCGTAAGATGGTATCTCTCCGATATTTTATATTATATTATGTATATGTATATATAATATTTAATATCTCTCCCCACATCCATCTCCATCTCATCCCCTATACCATGTCTCTCTCCTATAGGCCTGCTGGAAGAGATTTCTTCTTAGAAATAAGAGTGCCTGTTGTGTCGTCTTTAATTTTGAAATTTCTGTTTACTATATATTGTGTGCAATAAATTGATAAAATAAAATAAAAAATAATTTATCTAAAACTGAAATAAATAATCCTATAAACTTAACCCTCACCAGGAAAGTCCGAAAATGTGTGGGATCGTTTGACCCATACCCGCCCCGAAATGGTGGCTGATGGCACCAATGGGGACGTCGCCTGCGATTCGTACCACCGCTATCACGAGGATGTGGAGGCTTTGGCCTACCTTGGCGTGGACTTCTACCGGTTCTCACTGTCCTGGTCGAGGATCCTGCCAACCGGCCGCATAGACCAGATAAACCCCGACGGAATACGGTACTACAATGAGGTCTTGGATGCACTGGCGGAAAAAAACATCGAACCTCTTGTAAGTAAATTTGTTACAGCTTTTTGGAATAGTATACAACATTTTCCATGATTTTTAATCACTTTTCTCGTGATCCAGGTAACCTTGTTCCACTGGGATCTACCCCAAACACTGCAAGACCTCGGAGGCTGGGCTAATCCGCACATGGTCGAATACTTCCAAGAATACGCCGATGTATGCTTCAGAGAGTTTGGTAGCAAAATCAAGTCCTGGATCACTTTCAACGAGCCCTACGAGATTTGCGAAGATGCTTACGGAGACGATAAGAAGGCACCGGCAGTCGACAGCCACGGCGTCGGCAATTATCTGTGCAGCGACACGCTCCTGAAGGCCCATGCGGAAGCTTACCACTTATACAACCAAACTTACCGAGCGAAACAGAACGGAAGAATAATGATCTCCATAAATTCCATTTGGTATGAACCCAGCGACCCTGAGAATGCCGAACAAGTCGGCTTGGCGGAAGCAGCGAACCAATTTAAAGTACGTTATTTAATTACCTAATTATTATCTACAATTTTAATGCGCCTATGAAATTGCTGTGTACACAATTATTAATTTCTAACTTCTTCAGTTTGGATGGTTCGCGCACCCTATTTTCACTGAAGAAGGGGGTTATCCAGCTATCATGATTCAAAACGTGGCCCAGCAAAGTGAAGCCGAAGGTCTCCAGAGGCCCCGTTTGCAGCAGTTTGATGAGTATTGGACCCAGAGGATCAAAGGCACATCAGACTTCCTAGGTATCAACCACTACACGACACATTTGATAACTGGTGCGGGTGTGGACTCCCTCGCCAAATCACCATCGTGGCTCAAGGATATAGGTGCCATCACCACCACGCAAGTTGGCGAGGATTCGGCATCTGAATGGCTCAGGGTTTGTTTTTCTCAAATTATTTTGAATAAGATACAAATAAAATAAACATGTTGGCATCAATATCTCGGTTATGCTATCGCGCGCGAGGGCTCGGCGTCCGCCTTGACAATTATACAGAATTTGGCAGATCAGGTAATAACAGTAGAGCAACTGCCATCTAACAACTTTGACCCTGCCCCAACAGGGGAACCTGACCAGATTCGATTATGGTTACTTCTTTTATACAACATCATCATCGTCGTCGGTCCCGGCTTCTGCCAGGGTCCGCTTTCCAACCCATTCTCTTCCATTTCGCCCGGTCTTGGGCATCCTCGCGTAGTAAACTATTGGCTGTCGCATCCGATTCGACGAAGTTAATCCATGGTTTCTTGGGCCTTCCGCGGAACCTTTAGGCACCTATTTCCTACGTATCTCTAGGGCTTACGCAACACGTGACCAGCGAAGTCGAGCGTCTTCGATCTTATCCGCGTTATCTCTCACGCCAAGGCTGCCATGGATGTACTCGTTACGCACTCGATCAAGTCGCGCAACGTGTGGCCTGTTGTGTTGGCGTGGAGTTCGGACGTGCTACGACAGCGCCGGCCAGCAGGCCTAATTATGCTCTTGTATATTAGCCCCTTGAGCTTGGTCGGGATTTTACTTCCTTTATACAACATAGTAACCATTA
The DNA here is from genome assembly GCA_907269095.1 of Blastobasis adustella. Classification (NCBI taxonomy): domain Eukaryota; kingdom Metazoa; phylum Arthropoda; class Insecta; order Lepidoptera; family Blastobasidae; genus Blastobasis; species Blastobasis adustella. The sequence continues at coordinate 7,821,921 of OU026123.1, read as the reverse complement.
TCGTTATCATCACGGAGCACAACGCTACAAGTGACAATCTAATCGAAAATTTCGTGTCTGGATGGTAACAATGTAGCTAGAAACAAATACATAATCGCAGATTGTATTATGTATGTCTTATGTGTGTAATATGTATACAGGCTATGTATACTGTCACGGCACTATCCCTTAACGGGGTGGCCAGAGATGAACACTACATACATATGCACACCATATATTTCAAACAGGAATTCTGCAACTCTAGTAATTCCTCGGACTTGACAAAGGCCCTGACCAATGTATCATCATCTCAGCCCGTAACAGTCCACTGCAGGACTTTGGGCCACTCCCACAAAAGGGGAGGTTATTGCCATAATCTCCACGCTTGGCAAGCGGGTTGGAGATCGCAGTGTTTAAATATAATAATGGAAAATGCTGCTGCCCATTTTCCAGACTACGGAGACTCTTGATCTTTTGCCTCGAAAACATTAGTCGCCTTGTACGACACCCATGAATGTAAGGGGTTGGTGCTATTCTACTCTGCCGGACACCACACGGCCAACCAATGTATGCTAAGTATGAAATTCTGCAATCATGTACAATATAGGAGCATAAGTGCATGACCACTTTAACAATAATTTTGTTTTGCTATACTGTGCAGTTGTTAATAGTAGTTTATGCAACTGTCATATAAAAGGGGGTATTAAAACATGAGTGTCTGTTTATCATACGAGGCGTAGCCGAGTATGATAATAGTTTGTCACGAGTGTTTTAATACCTAATTATATGCAGTTGCATACACTACTTTATCTACACTCATATTTTCATGTTAAAATTTCGTACCTATAATTTTTTCAACTTTGCTGGAAGTAACTGCGAGTCAGTTCTGTTGTATCTACGAGTTGAGGATATCAAGCGAAATTCACTTCACTACTTTCACATTTATCTATTTATTTGCTTCAAACAAGAAAAAACATTCACAAACACAAACTACAACAATTAGAAAAAAATATTCTGTTTAGCGGGAAAATAATTCCAAATGTACACAATCACAACCACAGACTATGAACTGATTACAAATATAAACAGGAATTTTGAATTTGTTGAAGACATTTAGGTATTCAGCCTACATTTAGACGTGTCCCGGCGCCCGACACAAATTTAAAAAAGAAAAGTGTTGCATAATGGTTAAAAAGTTATTTTTCGATACATCTGTAATGAAAATAGTATGGGAAATGCTGTATCGAAAAGTAATTTTTTAAATTTGTATAGACCGGCGTGAAAAAAGTGTATCCTTAAACAACTGTTTTCGAATATGTAATTGGAACATTACGCTATGAGTGTAGATAAACGATTTTTATAGCATTCATGAATTAAATTTTTACTTAATATATAAAATATGACATGGGGGTAAAGAACGAGTTCGTTGGGCATAAGGGACAGCAAATTCTGCCTTCTTTTAGCAAACTGATTTTGGCTAAAAATGCACCAAATGCCGTCAATGTTGCTGTAGCGGCAATGGAAAATTTTCTTAAAGTGGTAATGCAGTTATGCTCTTGTATTGTTCTTGTCGCATACTTGTTGCTGTCCGTGAGTGGCGGGCATGACGACCGGCAGACTACCTACCCATCCAGAAGCCAGTACAGTACTGTGCTGATGGGCTATTCATGTGAATCAAGCACAGACCAAGTATATATGTAATATAGTGCGATAACTTTCTTCGAACGCCTCAGTGATGTTACCTGTACATAAATAACATCTGTAAAACGCAAAATGATTACGTCCATGCGAGAAAGGCTTCTTCTTCTTCTCAGTCGTAGCATTCTTGGCGGAGTGGTCGTGGTTGTTATGGGTTGGTCGCGCACTTCATCAGTCGCCATTCTGCCCTCATGGCTGCTTTTCATGTGCTCGTGAAGGGGCCCATCAAAAGCCATGTATGTCTTTTTAGGCCGTAACGACGATTTAGTTTGCCGAATACGAAACAAGTTTGCCCTATCCAAACCTCTACTGTGATAAAGTAATGTCTGCTAATGTTTTATAATTTACTTGATAGTGAAGTCCACGTCCCACAGGTAGTGCCGACCGGTTTCGCCAACTTCCTCCGCTGGTGCAAGAGCTCCTACAACGACCCTCCGATGTACATCACCGAGAATGGCTTCTCCGACCACGGCACGTTGGAAGACTATGACCGCATCAAGTACTACAATGTAAGTGCAGAGTGTTAGATTATTTACAGTGCATAGCTAGTTTATAGATATCTGAAATGGGAAAGGAAGAATTGCGGTGACATACCGCAACCCGTTCCCGTGACACACCGATACTGTAGGAATTACTGATCTAATGCAGACATGTTGCAAGTCGGTTTTTAAATGTATTACTTGCCAACCTAGAAACCAACAGATTCCCATATTACTTAGTAATAAACATGACCGAAAAAACTTGCTCTTGCTTGTGAATTGTTAATTTAGCAAAATGTGCTGAAAAACAATATCCTTTCTCGAATTATAAAGTGTCTGTACTTATGTCAGTTTATTCATTCTACGTACTTCACCTCTTCTGCATGTGAAATCATCTTTGCGTTACTGTTGCGCTAGCGCGCTCGAAGACCCAGGGTACGCCTTGACTATGATCCAGGATTTGGCAGATCAGGGAGTTACAACAGAGCTACTGCCATCTGAGTTCCGTGACCCTGTTAACAGGGGAACGTGACCAGATTGGATTATAAATTCAGTCGCCTGATTGTGCGTGCAGGTTTCCTCACGATGTTTTCCCTCACCGTAAGAGCATCGGTTAGCGTTCAACCAACCAAACTCAGAAAAAGTCATTGGTGCTGTTCGAACCCAGTACCTCTGGCTTATGAGTACACCCCCTAGCCACTGACACTCTCTTCAACTTCTACATACATTTTTTTAGAGTAATATAACAGGTACTGCATCAAATAGACCATATCAAAGTCTGCCCAGACAATAAAATAGCAAATAGTTCATTAAATTATCTCCTATTCCAGGATTACTTGACTGAAATTCTGAATGTGATATACGAAGACAACGTCAAAGTGTTGGGATACACCGCGTGGACTCTAATGGACAATTTCGAGTGGCGCGCTGGTTTCTCGTGAGTTTGTTTGTTCAACAGTTTGACAGTTTTTTTTTCTTTCTTATGGAGGCACTCGGACGGACAGTCCACCTGATGGAAAGCGGCTACCCTCGTCTAGGACATCTGCAATCTAAGAAGTTCATGAAATAAACTCGAAAACTACATAAATTCATAATCATCATCATCAGATGGTAACAGTCTACTATTGGACTTGCGTCACCTCCATATTGATGGATGGTTGGAATTCGCAGTGTAGAGATGCACAACAGAAGAGGCTGCTGCCTATTTTCTGGTCTACCTACGTAGGTTTTAATCTAAGTAGCAAGCAACTAAGTATTACTATGTGGCGACTACGTACCGGGAGAAGCAGCGTGGGTACGCCTCTCACTAGGTGGACCGACACCTGGTAAAGATCGCAGGTACCAGCTAGATGCGAAAGGCACAGGACCGGCCTTTGTGGAGATCTCTGGGGGTGGCCTATGCCCAGCAGTGGGTGTCTTTGATGATGGCAACCTAAGCAACTGTAGTCCCTCTGCGACACCGGTTAAGACACTAACAATCTCTTCCAGAGAACGTTTCGGCTTCTACTACGTCGATATCTCCGACCCCGAAAGGCCGCGCACCCCGAAACTGTCAGCTGAGTATTACAAACAGCTGATAGCCGACAGGGCATTGCCGCAGGACGACCATTTCAAGGACCCTTCGGTTAGTAACTGATCTTTGATCTTTCTTTCCTCTATTCTTTCTTTATACCTATGATTATCGTTATTGCTTAGTTATATTATTTATTATTATCATGTTCTTCTACACGGCTAGCATAAATGTGCCCGTGACACAGCTCGCGCCGCGAGAGTTTGTTTCCTTCTCTCAACACTGAGATGAAGGAGATAGCAGTATCTATGTCGCGTTTTATCGCTTATTGCGCGCGAGAGCATACTTGTCCTAGCCGTGCCTTTATATTTAAACTCGTCGCACTTAGTAGGTACATACATATACTGACATGTAATTACTTTGCGACTACGTACACATAATATTCAATAATATTGAAAGGGTTTATTTAGTATATTTTGTTCTTTAATCTATGTTAAAGTAAGTATATTGCAACTCGCAACATTAGGACTTTAGATAATAGACCTTTGGATCATTATAATTATGATTGATTATCACTCACAATCAGCCATGTTTGGGATTGTTCTAAGTGCAAATACGACTACCTGATTAGTGTGGTAAATTTTTGCATGTTTAATTTTGCAATGAGCCTGTGATTGGATCCTAGTCTGGTTAACACTTGGAGTATTTACATAATTTACTTCATGAATAAAATTATTTAGAGATACCTATAGGAAAATGTTTTTTAGCCTAAAAACTTAGTTTTCGCATTTAATCCGCTTCAATTTAGATAACATTTGGCATGGAGAAAGCTTGGTGAAGTTAGATGCAAGTAGTGGTTTAGTAACACTAATATTTATTAGCACTTTTTGTAATAAATAAAAATTATTTTATATTGAGGAGTACGCAGGACTATTTGTATTCTAGCTTTATTCGGGTGATTGTTGTTGCATCGCTAGCTTACCAATAATTAAACAATGTTTTACTCAATATTAATGAAAAAATTTAAGGCCATAAATCCTGTCTCGTTTATTATTATAGTCTTATTATGGTTTTGACCATAGCTTTTATTTTAATCGAATAGAGCTCATATTGTTATTAGTGTAAATATTAACACCTTTCAATAAAAAAATAACATCTGCTGTGGTATTTATTGTACTGGCATGACTTCAGTTTTCAACCTTTGCTGCATGTAAAGATACGAGATTATCGAAATTTGTTAAGTATATGGTAACAATCGGTTATTTGAGTTATTGTAATTTTTTTCTGGCTGCAGGTTATTGAAAATATTAATTCCGGTAATAAGTATAATAATAGATGGTCAGAGTTTATAGTCGGTGATGGTCAGACCTTTCTTCTTTTATATTATATACTTGCTTTATATTAACACTTACTAACTTGTCCTCAGGCATTGAAGTAGAAACTGTCGAGGATTGGGAGCAAATGTAAATATTTTTGAATTATCACACTACAGGGCCATATATCAAATTATGAAATAAACTAGACAATTACAAAGACATAATCGGTTTGTTTTCTTCAGAAACCGCCCCGCAACGAGTTGTAAACCTGTCGTACACTGAGTAAGAAGTTTTTGGAGTAAATATTTAGTTAGAGTGCGCGCAAGATATGTTTGCTCTAAAACAAGAACAACTCCGGTATAGTGCCACCAACTTGTCTGTGAAATGGCTAAATTAGAAACTACGGCCACCAAGATGAGTATGTCTGGTGTTTACCACGTTCAAGTGCGACGGTGGCGACATATGCCAGTTCACAGAAAAGTTGGTTGATCTGTTCCTACCACAATTATATCTCCCAATATACAATGACAGGGATTGGGAATGTGCGAACTGCAGACTTATTTTGCGCGCACATGTTTTATTTTCTGTTGTACATACTATTGTATAAGCGAAAACAAACAGTCAATTAGGTATTAAAACAATTTTATTTAATTCATATAAGAATATCGAATTATTTACAATGAAATTGTCGTAAACTAAATTACTTTGACACATTAAAATTTCATTGTTAAATCAAAGTAATGTTACAATACACTACATAGAAAACTTGCATCGGATGCCGGAGTGAAGATATGTTTTGTAAAATAAACACTATACTTATGAAATAACGTTTTATATTTTACACTTGATATATTGTTCTGAATATTATTCGTTTGAGTAACGCCAGGCTGTGCTGGCTTCGGGCGATCTGTTAGCGGATATGGAATGTTTGTGAGTCGATGCGGAGGTGGCACGGGGCGGCCGGCGGGTGCGGGGTGCGGGGTGCCTGCGAGCCTCGCCGACATTGCTAGTAAGTATGCTATTTACATCAGGCATCGCTTAGAATTAAGCTAGCAGCTAGTTAACAACGGCTTAGGATCTCGAATAGCTGGCTGTAACTATGACGCTGTATGATATATTCATAGACTATGGCCTGTGGTGGCCCCGCCGGCCGCAGCGCGGTCGGGCGCGGCGCGGGCGACGCCGGCCCCAGCACAGAATAATCATCCGAACAATATGAAAAGTATCGCGACTTACGTACAATTAATACAAGATGAATACAAAATAAAATACAATGAACGGATCTACAGAATACAAAATTAAATGTATCATAAACCCAGCACCATTACGTCTAGTTACATAGTTACACAGATGCTAATAAATCGCATTTTAACATAATAAATTGAAGAACATAATTAAGTCTTACAAGAATAACAATAGTACTTTCACTAATATGGCAAAGTTTTCAATGTAGCATTTTAATAATAGTAAAGGAACGTCATCATTCAAAATAACGTAGTTTCAATCAAGCTAGCTGAATTTATTACACTCACACAAAAATCTAAAGACTAGGTGGGCTAAAACACAATTTTGAGATATGGTAGTCTATACCGAAGATGGAAGATCGAGAAAGAAACATGAAATAATACTTGAAATAGAGGATATATGAAATAACGCTTCAGGTTGGCACCGAACATAGTGTAATACTTGGGGTGGCGAGGTCTACTGCACTGCGGCAATGCGCGCGCGCCGCTCGCCACCTGGACAGTGTTATTAGCTAGCTGCACCCATCAACATGCAGTTACTTTATTCATATCAAAACGAAAATATAACTAACGATAATAGTTGCCAACATTATTGTCTAACTCACGATTAACTATAAAATATAAACTTAACATCTAATTCCATAATCTCGAAAATACACAGGACGGTGTAAGTAGACAAACACATTTAAAAAGTAGTAGATAATTATGTATAATCTGTCCAATTCGCTAATTATATCAATATCTTGTAATAAGAAAAGATGTAGAAATATTAAAAATTATCTAAAATTACAAAACGCAATAAATAATTCTTTTTAAAGGCACGATAAGGCACTGTTACGTCAAGATGTTATCACAATCTTACATTTATTAAAATCCACCGTCACGACCAACCTAAACTTAATGACCAATAAGACGGATTCCGACAGTCTTGCGCTGGAAGAACGGGAAACCTAACTCCGAGGGTCAGAGTGCAACCGGCTCCTTTCGCGAGGAAAGAAGGCTTGCAGGGACCGCGGCCGGGCGAGACGGCGCCGGCGCGCGGCTCCACCTAAATCCTATCTATGACTAGCCATATAATGATAGTCATGGCCTAAACTTAATGTTACTTAGCCCTTTTACTTTTGAACTGAATCAAACAGGTAGCATGCAAACCGCAGAGCGATTAAATAGCTTACTTTCACTTAAAACTCAGTCAAAGTGAACGCATTTGCGCGGCAATGTCGGCCAGAGCGGATCGCTGAATTCGCATGCTATCTTGAATGCCCTTATATACTGTTATAAACATCGTTTACAATAAAAGATAAGAGTACACCTTAATAAACAATCATTAATACAGTCACTTCAGACTCGGCCGTACAAACTATTCATTAACGATGTCACTCGACGGCACTCGATACGTAGAATCCTTGTTTTTCAATCTCATTATGATAAATGCAGAGAGGGCAAAACGGGTTCTGCAGGCCGCTCCGCCGCAAGCACGAGCCGCAAGGGATCCCGGTCAGTCATACGCACGTTGCACTATTGTCATTTTGATAGCGAAATGTACACCGTTACCGTTTGGCCACCGACACTGTTTCCACGCTCGTTCGAAGCGGTAATTACTGCAGTAACAATTAACAGCTGTGACAGTTTGTGAGCCGCGCTTAGAGCCATGTAAGCACGTTGTCGGGCTTGCTCGGCGCCGAGTTTATCAGCGACTGCACGTCGTCCAGCAGGATGTCGTTCGTGAACTCGCTCAACTGGAAACAAACAGAATTGTTATAGAATCATCATCATCTAGAGCTCATCCCGGCTTCTCGGCTAGGGATCGCTTTCCTACTCATTCTTCTCTGCTTCGCCCGGTCTTCGGCATTCTTGCGTCATAAGCATTGGCTCTCGCATGCGACTCAACGATATCAATCCATCGTGACCAAACCAGCGGAGGTGAGCCTCCTCGACCTTATCTGCGATATTGCCACGGATGTATTCGTTACATACTCGGTCGAGCTCCCCCTTAGCTTAACAGTGATTATAGGGTCAGGGCAGACCGCTGTGAGCTCCCGCCATTTGGCCCAAGCTGCAGAGATTCGGGACATGGCATCGGGACCGATATCGCCGGACTTATTAATGTTCCATTGACAGCTTCGTCCCCTATACGGAATTGCTTTAGAATAAGCCGCGTAATTACGCAAGAATCGGTTTTATAGCAGTTACAGCCAGGTTAAGTGATAACTTGCCAAAGGCTGTAAGCGGAGGCTGGTATAGCAATGGACACATAAATTGATGATGATGACAGCTATGAAACAGTCAATTATGGTCGTATTTCAATTGATGTAGATATTTTACTATAGATAATATTGTTCGATTTGTGCTACGAGCAGGTTGTTATGTTGGCGACCTACATGATTTGGACTACTTCAATATCATTTAAATTCTAATCAATAAGCAAACGAAGTATCGGGTATTGAACTCAGCCCAACGTCAAAACGGCAACTCACCAGGTCATCCGTGGAGCCTATATTGTCTCCAAGCGTGATGTCCGTCGAGTCCATATTGGCGCCAGCTTCGCTCGTGCAATCCATGCGGTCGTCCATCCCCGCCAGGAAGTCTTCTGGCGTGTGCGGCATAGAATAGGACTGGACGGCCATGCCCAGGCCGCTGTCTGCTGACTCCTGGCGCTGGTGCTCGGTCAGGCCGGAGAGGAACGGGTCCAGAGGCAGGTCGGTGCTGCCGACGGCGCCCGTCGCGGTGGTGGTCAGCGAACTTGACCGCGCCATCAGCTCTTGCTGTGGATGCATATATTGGACTTTCAGTTATTGTGGTCATGGTAACTTGTGGTTTGAACGGTTTGTGATGAAGGAAATATAACGGTAGTCTGAAATGTATCACTTCGCTCATGTACTACCTACACATATCACACAACATTCATTTTATATGTTTCTACTGCGTTCTCTGGCTATATTATCTCCCAACAGTCCCAACATTCTGTTGGTATTCTGAGATTACGATAAAACTTTCGAAAACGAAGTTGGCTCTAGTCCTAAATATTGGATGATGCTTACTGGCTGATGATGACTTCTCGGTATACAATCAGGTAGTTACTGGTTATCCTTTCTATCTATGGAACAAGGGAAACCATCAACCTGAGACGACTCGAGGCGACTGCCGCCATAGGCATAAAGCGTACATCAAAGTAAGGGAGACTAACTTTTATATCCTTGTTTATACTATTCAGTGATCGACGAGTAGACATCCCACCTGATGGCTAACGATAACTCTAGCCCAAAACACTACGATTCATGCACTTACATTCAAAATGCGGAACCTCAGGTCCGTTTTAACTGCGAGAACTAAGATGACCTGCCTCATGGCTGTATCTCTGCTGGCTACCTTAACTTCTTATATATTTTTAAATACATTTATATTATACATACAACACCCAGACCCGTAACAGAAATTAAAATTCATCGTTTCAATTTCTGCCCGGTCGGGAATCGAACCCGGGACCTCTGCGTGGCAGACCAGCATGTTAACCAACTGAACCACTGAGGTCATCAAACCGAACGCGAACACAATGCAAGTGTTATCGCTTGGCTGGAGAATTAGGGAAATGGTGGTCCATGCTGGCGGACTTGTCAGGTTCGACAGAGTTGTACCTCTCGTAAATCTCACGCGACAACGCCCGCCAAGCTACTCAAGCTACAGTAGTGTCACGCACCTGCTGCCTAATTTCCTGCTGGCGCTGCTTGAGCCGCTCCCGCTCCTGCTGCAGTGACTGCAGCCGCAGCTTCTGCTGCAGCGCAGCGCTGCCCCAGCCGCCGCCCGCCGCGCCGCTGCCCGCAGGCGGCCGTTGCAGGTGTTGTGCTGGAAAAAGATAAGGGACCGTGAAAACATCAATGTTATATGTACAACTAGCTTTTGCCCGCGACTTCGTCCGCGTAAATTTTCGGACGCGTTCCTGCGGGAACCACATTGAATTTCGGGATAAATTGGGGACCACCACGGACATTAAGTAATCTGTTGGTGAGCTGATAGGACACCCGCAGCATCCGGGGAGTCGCGAATACGTTGCCGATCTTTGAGATAGGTGTAGGCTCGTTTCTAGAAGATCAATGTTACTATAGGCATTACTTTGTTTATCATTTGACAACTCCACACACTTTCTTTTGGTTTATGGTAACAGCCAACTTACAAAACTTTTTGGTATAAAGTATAAAGAGTGGAAGCCCTAAGCGACTTAGATGATAGTGATAATTATAACGCTTTCATTCCCGATCCTCCCAATTCTTTTACCACAGACATAACCACACCACGCCACATAAAGACCCATTCCAACAACTGTATACCGTTGAACCCCCCTCCGAATTGTCTGAGGGATTTATTTTAGGGCGTCCGCTGCGTTGAGCGTGAGCACGACACGTGGATTCGCGGATTTTAATAAATTGCTGGCCTTTCAGGCATTCCGTCCCTCGCACCACATACTGAACCCGCAATGAATTAGAGCAAGTGCCGTGTGCCCGGGCAACGCAGCCGACGCCCTTAATCTCCACTCCTGGCAAACGCGTTTGAGATCATAATATTCAAAACGTGCTACTAACAGTAGCTGCCCATTTTCTGGTCGCAATTGCACACACAATGATTATGAATCCAGCTTATTCTATGGACGCGTGTATGGATAGCCTGCGGCTGAGGTAGTGATGGTGGTCCATCATGGTAAGGTGATGACGTCATTCCCATCCCGAAACGAGCTGATAGATCGATAGATCTATCTTTATCTCACACTTATGTATATGTACGGCATACGGCCATCTTCATAAATAGCGACTGATACAAATAAGCGATGAAGTGATACCTACCACCTGCTGATTACTAGCAAGTAATTACTTTATACTTAAGTAAGTATATACTTTATCATTCTCATAGGTACATAATTTCAATCACTATTTCAAACAATGAACCTAACGCGAAGGCAAAGTGTTAATCAATAAAACGGCCCTATTTAATAACAGTAACTGATAATCGATTTATAACAAACACCGACGATTTTCCAAGAAGTAGGTAGATAACGGAACAAACGGAAAACTTGAAGGAAATTCACCTTTTAACGGGACTTTACATGTCAAAGTTACAGAAATGGCAGTTGAAGTATTTTGGTAAAAAAAAAAGGCTTGGACCAGCTATTTGGTTCAATGTTGATATTAATTGATAAGTAATACAAACTTGTTGCGCACTTCACCTATTTAATTTTATCAATGAGATATTATGAATCGATGTTTACAGGTACTATTCTACTGGCTTATTTTTGGCACGTGTCATCCTATCGGTGACATTGAGAAAAACCTATGATTCACAGTTCATGAAAATGTATATTTTAAGTGCTAATAGAAAAAACAATAGATATTCAGATGTATCATTAATATCGTATGGTGAAATAATATAAACGTCGTGGGAAAAAACGCGTACCTGTCTGCATCGCGCTGATCCCATGAACTCAAATGTCATTATGGTGTAACATAAACAACGTGCTATCTATTGTTACCAGATGCAGATGTAATGAGCGTAGTATGCTGATTGGTCGTAACCGGTCGTAAGCGAGCGTGAACGGTGGTGTAACTTAAGAATCCTAGGTGAATAGAAGATGGTGCAACTTACGTATTCCGGGATAGTTCCAAGAAGTGATGGTTGAAATTAATAAGCAAGGATGGAAGGAGGTGTTTGTGCAAGACGAATCCGAGGATGGAACAAGAGACTTACGTATTCTAGGGTCGAACCAGGAGGTGGTGCGCGCCGCGTGGTTGATAAAGTAGATCTCCCCCTCGGGCGTGGCCGCCTGCTCCCAGCCGTCCGGCAGCGGCCCCAGAGGCCCCAGCGGCTCCGCTGGCGCACTATTACTTGTACTCTTCGCTGCTGAAATCAATCAGAACGCCTCGCTCAATTTACATTGCCACTTCGGTACAGAACGCGAGTAAAACCCACTTTACTAGAGGCTCATTGAACACAGTTCTTTCGATCCAGTCAACAGCGAGGGGCGCAAGCCAGCGGTGTGAGAGTAAGACGTACGCGCATGTGATCGGGCATCAGGTGGACGCGGGGAAGGTCACCCGAACTCGTTCCAAGAAAACAACGGCGCCAGACGCGCGCCCGCGCACACGCGGGAGGTGCTAGGGCTATCAACAATTATATCTAATACATTAGTGTTAGACGGTGCGTAAGAAGAGGTTAGTGCAGTTATTTTTAGATACAGATAAGCTGACATAAGAGCTGATCGTTGCAAAGAGTAACGGTGCAGAGGTCGGCGCACGGCCGCAAAATGTGGTGTTTATTTGTTTGGTCTAGGTACGTATATCGTGTGAGTAATTCGCATATCGCATTGGGGGTATGGTCAATGTGATGATGTGGTGCCCCATGATATTTTCCTGTTGTGTTGGCAACCTTAGCGGCGCCGGCGCCGTGGCCGGATGAATCAGCGCGGCGGATGTGTGGCCGCCTTGCGCGCGCGCACCGCCGCGGTGCAACAAACAAACGATCATTCATAAACAACAACACCATGCGACAATCAGCTTAGTACACTCAGAACGTGGGCGGACTACTACTTAACTCAATTTATTATTAGGAAAGGACTAGTCTTGACTATCTGCATTATAAATAGATTATATAGTAATTATTGGGACAATGTCATGATCTATTCGATTTCATTCGTTCGATTTTATTTAATAGTATCTAAGTTATCGAAGTAGGTACGGTACAGTCTTCGTTTGTTACCTACAGTAAAACGCCAAACCGTGAATAAAATGCGACGAAATTCAAATTTAGATACAATACAGCTGATAGAGTAGGTTATAATAATATCTAGGTATATTCAGCTGATAGTTTCCTCTCTTGACACACAGTCAACAAATTCGTGGGTCAATTTGCTCGCGCAAGTAACAGTAAGTGGCCAGTTGTTTATTATGTTGTGAAAATATATTTTCCAAAGCATGAGTGGGCCGCGTGTAAGTAATTAAACATTATTTGCCGCAGTTACTCAACAGCCACTCAGCGACTAAGCGCGGTTACCTAACGCCGTGGCTAACCGCCTAGCATACCTGCGATGTACCTACCTTAGCTCACAAACAACATGGTAGATAGGTAGCACGTGATAAACACGCTACGGTAAAATTTGTGTGCCAAAGATTATTGAGCTGACTACTCAAGTGCTAACGAGGCGAAGTAAATCTTACTTTGGAACATGAAATGACGTTATTTTTGTTTTAATTTTAAACCCCGATGGAAAAGTAGGGTGTTTATGTTTGTGTGTAAGTACATAAAGGACTGATCTAGTTAATGTACCTAGTTTTTAAGACCAATATAAATAAGTATCGTCATAATACGACGGTCATATTTAATCTTAGCATAGAACGACAGTCGCACGCATTCCGAAAACACTATGTAGTTCAAGCCAAATGCGTTTTCAGACGGTCTCTTCGAAAATATGTCGACATCGGCGCGATACCTTTTAAAATAAACTTTCACGCCAACAGTGTGCTTTACGATCTATAAACGAAACATCTTCGAATGAAGACATTCCAAAGATGGGGGATAGATAACTAAAGTATATACTGTTATCAGCAATTTGCATTCTTTGATGATGGAGTAAGGGGTTAGATATTTCACGTGAGAGACAGCGTTATCTCAAATATCAGATTAATGTGGAATGTTCAAAGGAAACAATACCTACAACAATATTTGTTTTTGTCAAATGAACTAGACATAGGCAATTGGACATGTCGTGCCACCAACGCGAAAACAAAGCTTGTAAGACACTTTGCTAAGCGCAGGCGCATCGGGCGCGATTGCACCGGAACGTGATTTGAGCACGTACAACGCACTACATGCTGAACACTTCACGAAGATGTGTAAGTAGGCACGTGATGTGTCGACACGAATTGACTACTGTAGACTGGACGAATCATGTCGAAATATAGGTAAACAAAACGTTGAAAATACGGCGCGCAAGATAAATGTAATGTTGGTGTTGATGCGACAAAGGAGGCAGCGAGAAGCGCGCTATCTGGCGCCGGCCCCGGCCTGCGCCCGCGCCGCCCGTGTCGCAAGCGGCGGCGCCGCCGGCGCGTCCGATGTATTTTCCGAACACCTTTCAACGCTCGTCGCGCATCAACCGACGGAAACAACGCGTTAATTCCCGTCATAAAATCTGTTTTAGAATTTGGGTTATTTACTTGTTTTTATTTTAGGTCCATGATAATTTTAAAACGCGGTTCTGTGGCCAATTAGATCACGTGAAACCGGCGCCGAGGCTCGCGATGCGTCGCTATGGGATGGAAATCCTTGTGCGTATCTATAAATAAGATATCAAGAGGAATACTTGATTGGCCATGTGTTTATTGGAATATATTTAGTTATCTACATGTGTATTTTTTCGTGTTCACTGGGTTATTGTAGGTTTTCAATAACAGTGGATAACACAAGGATGATAATGATTAATCACTCGCAATCAGATAAGTGATTCTGTTTAACTCATTATGACATCATAAGGGATAATGAGTACTGATAAGCAAAGGTACAAAACCCTACATTTTACGGAGAACAATAACAAATACTATTATACTTATTTATAGCTATTCTATGATTAACCTATCAGATAACTATTATGGACAAGGGCAATAAAATAGATAGCCAAAAATAAATTCTCGTTGAATTGAACATGTTAAATTAAGATAGGTAAGGTTTCATCACGATCCATCACCGTAAGAGCATCGGTTAGTATTCATCTAATGTTCAAATAAGAAAAGAGTCATTACGGTACCTCTCACTTACGAGTCGGTCATCTTAACCACTCAGACATCGACGCATAATTTTTTGTAAAAATATGCTCTCACGTGAAATGTGCTGTTGCATATAGATATCACAAGTTTGAATACCTACCTAGCAAATAAAATTGTAACTTGAAAGTTATCCTAGCTAGTTAGTTCTAGATTGAAATACCCGACTTTTAATCCAGAATTAAGCAAAAATCAAACCATTACGGTATGACCTCAATACATAAAAGTTTCATTTAAATAGGCATAGATAATGTCTTTTATTCTTTTAAATTTCCTAAGAAGGCACACGGTCAAAAGTTCCACCTGATAGAAAGTAGTCTCTGAAAATGTCTATCTCTACCACAGAATACTAAACAACCTACCTATGTATCTACATCTTCCTTCGTCTACTTCATCATCATCATCATATATTTAACAGTATGACTCTTGTCGGTGGAGCAATCGCCACTCTTCTCTCCTGTCTGCCAACCTCTTCATCTCTTCGTCTACATAACTAATTATATTTGGTAGTAAGTATATTTCTGGTCCTCACCTAATGTGGCAATGTTGAGGGTCTGCGCCGTGGTCTGCAGCAACGTCTCCGCGCTCTGATGCTGTACCGAGTTCGCCACCGCCTGCGCCGCCATCGACTTGCGAGGGTCTTCCCATGTCGTGGTCTTCGTAATGTGGCTGTTGGCAAACGAGAAAGTTGGGTTAGTTTTCGATGTACTTATAGGTATTATCTCTCCAAGTAGTATTTTATATTCATCATTATCATATTTATGTATAATATTTTATTTATAACTTTTATTTATAAAATTAAAGACTCTTGAAGTTATTGGTATTTATTAAGCAGTAATATAATTAAGTCATTTGTGTTGTTTTAAGCACCTACCTACTCACTTTCTGCATGGTCTACTGGTTGACTGGAAGATAAAGCCTTAATGGCTTTAAGTCCGCCAATTGTATTTTACGTGCAGTAAAGTTTTATAAATAAATAAATAAATAAATATTATCGTAGTTCAACTTGCCTTGCAGAATACATATTTCTAAAACTAGGTGTTATTGTAACTACGAGTAAACTTATAAAGATAGTAAAGATTATATTGGGCACGTAATGAAATCTATAAGTACCTACTAATACACACAGGCGTACTTATATATCACTGTAGTTTTCGATAACATGCGGTATATCTAATTTCAAAAAAATGCGTTTTATCATTAAAGTACAATCTGCTGTAGATCCACAGTGAAAGTCGACTTTGAATAGCCCTGGTATATTTTATCCCCATGATTTATTTAAATATTTGGAATAGACATAAATGTGTTTAAAAGATAGTACAAAATAAAATCTTGACATATCGTAAAGCAGAATACGGGCAGCGCCGCTGCAGCACAAATAATGTAAGTATTTCTGCTAAACATGCACAATTACGTATATCTAATCTATAAATGACAATAACGATTTTGGTTAGGTACCTAGGTATAGTATAATATGTACACCGCTAACAAATGAGTCATATCAGCGTAGTCCTCACAGTAACAACGCACCTGCCGTTCTGCATTTTCGTTACACTTGATGAAACGTGTAACGTATGAATCGTAGATTTCATGGACGATTGTTACCACTTTCCATAAAGGCAGTCTGTCTTTGCTTGTGTATTTGTTATGGTTGTATTTGTTTTATTTGAATTGAAAACATTCATACATGCTGAAAGCAGGCATGGCAATACAGAGGTCTTCACTGATAGATTTTAAACAGATACAGATCGGAAAATCTATATATTTTATTTTAATTACCCATACCGATACTAAAATTGCCGAAGTACCGAAAATTCTACAAGGTCCACATCAATATTCAAAACTTTTATACATCATAGTGATAACGAATAGGCGTCAACAGAACACACATGACGTTTATTCTTTAAAAACTAAAAGGTCACTGTTGAATAGCAATAATTTCAAACAATGTATCGTTAAGTAAGTGTTTAATGAATAATTATAAGCAATATGGAATAATTTGTTTCGTTGCATAGAGTATAGTCGTTGGGAACTGAAAATGTTCAAGTCATGCGAGACGAATTTGGCCAGTTAGCGGTCATTGTGACCGATTAGTTGGCGACCTGCGCGCGCAGTGTGTGCTGTGATTGCGCACTGTGGCCTAACCATAAGTTGACTTTGTAGTTAGATACATTCGCAGCTATCACTCCTCTCCTCTATAGACAGTGAACGTTGAAATATAACGTTAGTTGCTAAGAAATGTAGTAAACTAGCGGAGTGATCGTGAGTGTTAGCATCTATAACACTTTATTTAGCAACTTATATATAGATTCAGACACAATTACTCGCTGGAAATAACACGCTAAAAACCTAGATATTCTCGTATTTAAATGTATGCCGTGTTAAGTTGTACTAATTACTTAATTTACGTATCGTAATCGATTGAATCGTGGGTTGAAAACCACCTTTCACATTTTATTATGGCATTGTTTAAAGATTTTGCTTATATTTTACTTTAACTTCGAATTAATTTTTGCAACATCATACCTGGAACATTCAATTTTGAAGACCCAAAAGTAACACAATATACGTACGTTATAAAAAAAACAGTAATTCTAAATTCAAGTTTACGAACCATTTTCACCAATGTTTAAAGCAGTGGTATATACCTGCCACTAGTATATACTCATGGCGAGTTTGCACCAAGCGAGCGAATGCTATAATATGCTCATTTACTTGATGTATACAGAGATTGAGCATATAATAGATTCCGATAGGGTAAATTACTGTTACCTACGCGATTTAAGATCTCAGGGGCACGATAGTTTCTTGAAGACGCGAGAAAAATTAATTAGGAACATGTTTATTGTACCGAAAAAGTACAAATGTACTTAAAACGGAACTAGTTGAAGTAGGTACAAAACGAATCGATAAAAATATTCAAATCGAATGTAGAAGTTAATAGGTCTACACAACTAATTAGACGGTCCAATCAAATATCGCGTTTACCCAAACAGACTGAACTTTGCCGCCGCGTGGCGCGATCTAGAGAAAAATGAAATAATTACGTGCAGCCGTCCGAGATAAGGCAGAAGTGTATCATTGGAAAGCGAGCAGGGCGTTACCATGGCCAATCGATTTGCACGGAATGGTAATGAACTTGGCCGCGGTATCAGCTGTTGGCGATGCTCGATAGCCGAGCACCTGAGTGCGAATCGTTGCACCTGCGGCCGGGCTGCGCCTGCGCTCCCTTAACAAGACCAAATGGGCGACCTTTATCATACACCTTTAGACCGCCCACCGCTAAAACATAGGTATAATATAGTACTATATACGTTTGTTAAAAAACGCGGTAATATTAATCGTTATATGTAGGTACGTCCTTTATGCAAAGTAAATTTTAAATATAAATATGATTGGACGATCCATTGGACGATCAAGTCTTTCAACATTTAGTACATTTAAAAGTACTAAATATTGAAACAGATTATAAAGTTGGATACGACCTTGGTCGCGACGTTTAGGTTAAAGATAAGCATTTTCTTTGCTTATCAAATAATTTAATTAAGTATTAATAATTACTTACGGGTCAGTAAATAACAAGTTTGACATTAATTAAAGCGCGATTCGCCAAAATAACTATCCATTAAAGAGGAAAATGTACACAGCGTGCGAAAGATATAACGTTAGTACCTAGTTCATTATCGAAATAAATGACAGCAATCAAGTGCTGGCCAGACCCAGAACTAGGTCTGACAAAGGATTGCGTAAGTCAATCAATATATTTATCTAACTCCTGTGCTCCGATATCATAAACATGGGATTGTTTTTAATAAAACTCATATACTCTACATCACATGAATAGGCAAATTATGGGCTCTGAATTGTGATAATTAAGTTAGAAGAAAGATTCAAGATGCAGACCCATTGTCTCCAACGCGTTTAACCGTGGAAGTTACCAACATGCAATTTGAATTACCTACTTTAATATTATAGTTTAAGTTTAGTAAATATTAATTATGCTAAATCGTGAAAGGAAACGATTTCTAAAGTACGTTTCAATAGAAAAAGACAAAAGTAGAGCATGACAACGGTAAGTATTACCAACAGAAATTGAAAATTTACTTATTTCAATAAATATCGCTGTTGTGACGTACTTTAGTTAAAGTGCCTTTAAAACAAATAATAGTCTGTACATCGCATCGTTTACAGTCCCAAGGAGTGACAGAGAGGGCTGTGTCTGTAATTACGTGCACCAATTACATTTCAGCTCCGGTTACAACTATTACGCTAACGAAACTACTGAATGCGCCGGCGCATCGACAAGATGCATCTAGAATAATAACATTCATTGTGTCAACATGTAACCGGCCAAATTCAAAATTTATTAAAAATTCGAGTTTAGGTGTTGATTAAAGGTGGGCCCGCACGAGCGACGCGACGCTACGCGGCTGAACTTTGTATGAAGCTGTATGATGTTTCATACATTTGCACCTATTTTTGAACCGCTCGCATCCACGCGAGCGCTCGCGTTCTAATGCCTGTCTTTTCTATTTCTAGCAACTTATCACGAATGTGAAAGAGACAGGTAGCGCACGCGAGCGCTCGTGTGGATATGAGCGGTACAAAAATAATACGCACTACGCGGCAGCTACTGCGGCCCTACCTTAAGTAACAAATGAATTGATCTGAATAATAGTTAGTTAGTCAGTGATTCTGTAATAAAAGTCAGTTAAGTTTTTAATAAACAGTACTTATAATAACCAAATAAGGACAAAGTACTCAGTTTTATCGGTACTAACTAGAAGCTTCGTGTAACAGATAGACGACTGATTCATACTAGCAACAAACAGCATCAGTGTACCTAAGCCAACTCATTTCAGAAATATTAATGCAACTAACCTACAGAAAATGTAGTCAAATACCTACATCTAACGTAAGGAAATAATAATGATTTGCTGCTGAATAATGAAATTATTTGGTAAAATAAATTATACGTATAAGAATAATTATGATCCGTAGTGTATAGTAGATTAGAACGGTAATGAGTCTGGCGGTGGTTCTATCCCTCGAGTACTTACCCCTGCAGTACATACCCTATCCCTGGAGTAGCTTATTAGAGATACAGATTCGTAACTCCGGCAACGACCATATCTGTACGTTATAGATAAAACTAAACTAACTAGATAAAATCTACTGAAACTTCTCCATTTTGCAATATCGAACAAAGTTCCTAAGGATTCATAGTATAGCATTGTTCCAAGAAAATTAACATCAATATCGGCACCGCTCATACGAAATAATGCGCCGAACACCTGGACAGCATTAGTCACGAAATCACGTTTCAGACTCAGACCAGACTCACAATTTGCTTTAGGTACACTAACTTCAATGAAATTTGCAATACAAGGAAAACATTTTAATATGTATCATGCTGCGATTGAGAAAAATGAAAGTGGTCATGTGGATGTGGTTGGAGTGAAATTACCTATTAATATGAGGTCAGCTTAGAGGTAAAAGCGGAAAATTTTGCGTTATGGAAAAAACAACACCATTATCCTGAAAGTAAATTGCAATAAAGTTATTGAACGTACATATGTAGGTTAATTACGTAACGCTGTTGCCAACAATTCTCTCATTTCAATAATTGAAATTGTTAGTTTTGGGATTCCGTATCATCGATTTCATGGGTTCAGTTGCTAACAAACTTTCTTTGCAATGAACTGAAACTATTACATCGAACATACGTAATCGCAAAAGTAACAATTTCATTCATTGAAATCAGATAATTGTTGACAACAGAGTTACGTAATTAACCTACTGTTAATAGCCAAAACTCGAACCAAAAACTGAGCCTACGAAACTGATCGAACGGCACATTAGCATCTGAGTTCGATCAAGCCGCGCTTGCCCTTGACACATCGTATAACCACGAGGTGCGTGCGGCGTGACGTATTATAAATATTGTAATTCAAATATTCGTGTGCGAACAATCGCTAGATGACAAGGAGCGTGGTTAGGAAACGGCGCCATTTCTCTCCAGCGAAGGCCTCCCACTATTACTCAACAATTGGCCGCAAGCACAGCTGTAGGTAAATCTACCTACCTACAAACCTATGCAGGCACAGATGACTCTCGACTGGATTTCGATACAGGGGCTCTGTTTTTGAATCGCTCGCCTCGATTCGAACGGTTTCCAAATATGATTTTCGACATGAAAAATTGAATATTATTTCAATCACATTGGCAACACCGAAAGATTACTGTTCAAAAATAGGGAAAATGCACAATAATATCTTATTTTCCTTTTTAATTGTAAACTGTTAGAATCGGGGCGAGCGATTCACAAATACCAGGTCTGAAACTCTTCGCTTGTTTTAACTAGAGAGTAAAATTGAGTCTGGCTGGAGTGTATCTTAGAGGTAAGTTAAGCATATTTTACCTCCATTTTATTATCATTAGATGACAGACATTATTATAATTCTCTTTGTCTCACTTTTCTCATCACTTTTATTTTTCTTATATCTTTTATTTACATTTGTTTCTGTGTGCATTATCTTATAAGGAAAATAATTAATTTATTAATTTCTTATAAGCATCAGACACGTACTACGCAATTAAAACTTAACAATAAACGTAAGTTTAAAACAAGGACTTCCTAATATACTTTGGCAAACTCTATTAGGTAAGCACTTTTAGTATGTACTTGTTCAGTAAAGTATAAAACGGTAACTAGAATTCATTTGCTAACCCTTTCGCTGGTGAGGTGAGACACTCAAAGCATAAATTCTGGTTACAACAACGTCGTGTGATCGTAAACGGAATCGCGGGCGCAATATGGCAATTACACTGAAACGCCCTGTGTTTCAATTAAACGGAAAATAAAGTTGGCACAGTGTACTGCGGCGACCGGCGACGCAACATAAACATGAAAATAACCATGATGCGTGAGTAGTTCTTAAATCTCATTCAGCTGACGATACATTTAGCTTTAACTTTTACTATTCGAAGAAACGACAGTTTATTTTGAGGTTCAACGGCGTCGGCTCAATTCACGAATTAGAAGTAATTGATTAATTTTAATATAAATGCACGTATAAGACCTTATCATTGGAGACTATTGACGTACATGTAAATACTTGTTCTATTAATCGTATTTTAGACTCAAATACATAAAACGGCCTATCCTTTCAACTTAATTAAATTTTCGGTTACAATACATTTCCAACGAGTGGAAGCCATGACGTGTGCTTCCGAAGGAGTATTGAGGAAACTGCTACATCAGTGCATGTGGTTTCGATGGCGAGAAGTAGGTTCAAGCGTTGTCAATTAGCTGGTTAAATCGAGTCCAATCCGGCGTTGGGTGCGCGCGCTCCTTAGACGGCGCCCGCGCAGCGCCGGATACGCGTCATGTCAGACGCACATCCCGTTCATCTGCTGTGTTATTTCCCCGCTTTTACACTTGACTTACGAGAACAGACCACTACACACAACGCACCTAGTCTCGGATAACCTCGAAATAAAAGTGGCTCTATTTACACTGTAGATTGATTACGTAAGCCGCCAGATAGTGCGGTTACATTATTGCACGGCAAATTACGGAGAGCAACAATTATTTGCATGCCGCGAAAGACTAGCTGAAGAATCTTATTTGTTTTACTCCTACGTATAGGATTTAAAAATATTAATTTTTAAATCTTGAAATAGGAATTAAATAAGTACTTAGGTACATTGCAAAATACGTCCTTCAATTGCTATTTAAATTGCTAAAAACGTTACATCTGCCAGTGTCTATAATTACTCTAATAAGGAAATGAAGGTGTACCTAATGAAAAGACTTGCTAAACACCTACTTACATACACCATAAGAGCTAGCATAGACATGCAAATACTTCATTGTGGTGGAATACGGCTGTGGACAAGATATTATGCAGCAGCAATTGGACGGTACCGTTAGGCGAAGTGTGCCATCGTCAACAATGCGCACCTGTGTTGCGTCTGGTGTACTAAGCAGTGGCTGTTTTAGCCCAGTAGGTCTAGTAAATTCTAACCTGCGACACGAATTGAGATAACACTCACAGTCTTCATTTATCTAGGTCCTAATCTATAATTCTAGTAAGGCACACATAGGTAATACGCTTTTTAGATGTATGAATTAGGTACGTGTTTATTTAACAGAAGAAACTACCAAAACAAGAAGTTACACATCGGATGTTTTCGTACGGATACTTCTATGCGTACTTCGCAACAATCGGGTTAGTATATAGGTAGGTAACTAAACCAATTCTGGCCGTGACTCATTCATTCACATGAATACACTTACTGGCCGTTTACTAGCCGGCAACATTTATTTACGTTAGCAAAATCCAGCTCCACAGATTGAACAAAATTAGATATTGACTTCTAATGAGTACCTACCTGTCTAACTACAGGTAGAAGAGTATCTACCTAGACTTATAGGCGAGTAGCAACTCTAGTAGTGCTACTCTGAGATATCATGATGGTTTCTAATTAATGCGTGTTTCAGCGAAAAACGCATTTCAACGAAATGAGTCGCAGGAAGTGAAATGGAGAAAATTCGTTGAACGGTTCCATTGCTTCCGCGCAGTCGTGATGGCTTATAGGTTTTTCACCGAGAACAACATGGCGGAGACGGCGGCGTTCTATATTTGAATCTCGGACGAGTCGGCGCTCGCGTACGTAAATAAACGCACACACGAGTAATCAGTAACACTATACAAGTATTTAAACTACTTGTGCGTTTCGAGAACGAAAGCGGGCACTTTATCAGACTGCGGCATTGATACGCGGTATCTCGCGCTCTGTGAGGTGTGCAGGTGAGCGAGAATTATAATTGCTATTGACAATTTTCACACAATAACTAGAATATGATGCAGCCTCTATTCGGAGCACCCACGCGACCCGCCGCCGCGTACCCACACAAACAGAAGTGGACGAAAACGCACGCGTGACGCATCAACTTCCGGCCGATAAGTTTATTACGGGATCCACTGTCAAGAAAGTTATCTGTAACAGTTTTTTCGAGTTGAAATAATCAACAATACAACCAGATAAAATCTGATTAGAGCGTCGGTGGGCTAGTGGCCAGTGATACCGGGTATGTACCAATGACTCTTTCTGAGTTACAGATACAATACATTAGTTGAACACTGATGCTCCGGGTAAAAACACCGTGAGGAAACCTGCACATTCAGGCGACTGAATCCAATCTGGTCAGGTTCCCCTATTTTCAGGGACTCTGAGGTCAGATGGCAGTTGCTATACTGTAAATATCTGATCTGCCAAATCCTGGATCATGGTCAAGGCGGACCCCGGGCTCTCCGCGCCAGAGCACAGCCGGGCTATTGACGACAAGAAATTTATCACAAGCTGAAAAAAACAACTACCAACCAAATTCATAATAATTTTACCTACCTATTTTGTATTTCTTTTTTACTTTGCTATTATGTTCTGTGTAAAGTCCTTGTCTACGCGGCAACACGTGTTTTTCCTTCGTAATTAATTAATTATCGTATTGGCGTAGTATACTAATGAGGAAGGTTAGTATTGCATTTATTACGCAGTATCGTTGCCCAATATCACCAAAAGCAACGTGCCTAAGATCGGAAAGGTTGACAAACTCTACTAAGCACCTAAACATCATTTCAAATGCGTTAATATGGATAGTTGTCGTTATAATGGCACGTAACAATAAATAATCGTCTTAATTATAACACACATATCGAATACGAAGTTGTGGATGAATCATTGGGCTATGTGTAAATATGATGTCGTCGTATAGTGCACGGTGTATCTACTAGCTATTACAGACTAAGCCAGACTGACGCCTTTGTATTGTATTCAAATAATCAGAATCGAAAACAAAGAATCCAGCAGTTGATCCACCACATGGTCTACGAAGTCTCTCCGTCATCTCCGAATCCATCTACCTATCCACTTAATTCAATTAAGTAAAAAAAAATATTTCCTTACATAAAATGTAGGTACTCTTGACCTATTTAAAGTGCGTTTTTAACGGGTATTCTTAAAAATAAAGGTACCAACCTAAACGATTCTACACTACCTATCTACTATTAACATTTATAAGCGAGACTAGCCCAGAATTATACCTATCTTGAATATTATTTAGTGACACCGACTTTGGCATTGCGTATACACGATAACGGGACGAAATCTATCTCCTACAATATAGGTACTTAGTACTGAATTGTGCCGTCTGCGCGGTGCGTCGGGCGCACCGGCGCACGCGCCGCGCGGCACCGGGCCACACCGCAACCGGTCGGCCTTGCCATGCCTTGGACCGCCTCTCGCTGCCAGAGGTTAACAACGTGTTTTTTCTATCTAACTTTAGAAAGTAACGAGATAACACACGTCCACGTCGGCGGCGACGTTATCTCCCAAGAAGTTGATTAGCCCATGATCCGCACTTTTATTGGGCGGGTAACCTTTTAGCCGGGGCGATTGGCGACCTAAAAGTTATTTTTTCAGTTGAAAAGATATTGGGCGCTTGAGAATTTGTCGGTGGCATTTTAATCTAGGTCATAATTGTATTTTTACGTTGTTCGAAACCTGCGTAAAGGCAGTGATCGATGCTAGATAGAGAAATATGATAGATACCTACGTTTTTAAACGGACGCCTTCTGTAACCAAATTCTTGTAGGGTACAGGATGACGGTCGTGACCCGGCTTTTGAATAAAGTTGACTCAGGGGCCGCTATACTGAGTCGCAGCATCCGGGTCGTCGCCACATCTCGCCTTATCTCACACTTCTTTGTATCTGCCAAACGATTCCTAGAACGAAGATTTAAGATTCACATCGCCGCGCCCGCGCCGCCCTGTGGGCCGGTTTCGACTCGATTTGACCACTTAAAGACGACGTTCAACTATTAGAATAAATTCACTGTTATTACTTAATACAAATAACGAATTTTAATGAACTACTACTAACGGTTGGCTTTATCCTTATAGGTTCCTAGTTATTTATTTTGCGATACATTGCTAATTCATTATTAACTTACGTCATATTTCCTAACAATTTGACGTCATAGTCCATTAATGTGACGTAAATTAAAAATAATAACGGGGAAAAATATTAATATAATGTGAGCCCGCGCCAGTTAGCGTTCCCGCGGCCCGTGTGGATAGAACTATAAAAGGAAAACGAGAAAATCGGTCGAAATAAATAAAGCGCCCGGCGTCATAAAGCAACACCCACTATGCAGCTAAATGCAACACTCCTAAAGCTTGCGCTACTAATAAGTCCCGAACGCTATTGTGGGGTTATTAAGTTGGCCTGAGTCACTGTAGTCATGTGATGGAGAGTTGTGTCCTATAATTAGACATTAATCAGCGAAAAAGGCAGCGCACGAAGTACGTCTGGCGACGGAAGCCGGACTGGCACGAATAATTCATTATGGCGCACCTCATTCATATGGCACTAGGAGCGATCGCCATGGACAGCGCTGCCCATTCACCGGCGGCCGCGCACAGGAAGCTCTAAATGGCGCGGTGCTGCCGGAACTGGAAGTTGCCAGAAAGTGAACAGTTAACGCAGTGGGTGCCCTTTGTCGCTGTCATTATTGTTAGGTTAATGTGCTGGTTCCTAATTTGCAGCACGTGTTGCGGGTAGTCGATCGCGCTGCGCTGCGGCTGGCTCGCTGGAGAGCGCGCGGCGAGGCTACTGTCCTGCTACGGCCGCGGACTTTGGACCCGCGTGTTTGTGATCGCGTCCCGTTTCCTCCCGCGCGGGCGCGATGCATCTCGCTCGCTCGATTCCGATTCCTCTCCCCGGCCTGCGCCTGCGCCGCCGCATCACATCGCCGACATCATTACCTACCTCACCGTTCGATTCGCGCCGGTGCACTTTTTGCTATCGGCCTCCGATGTTATTGGCTTGCTTTATTACTTTTACATACCTACCTACCATATATACCTTTAAAAGTATCCAGATAGCGATAATTTTACTACATTTCACTTCTTGAATCAATAAGTAGGCGCTTGCCCTTTAAATCACAGTAAAGTACATACAAGTCTCTATTTCCATTTCCCAAAGAGGCAAAAAACTTGATTGGTAGCCGGATAATTTATTACTACACAACAAGGTAAACAGGAAATAAATGCATAATATATGCATACACGAAGTAAATAAGTTACTGATATCCTAGTTGATATCACATTCATCGTTTTAGTAACTAACAATTTCGTGGAAGTCGATGGTAATGCAATATGCTTGCAGAACAAAAATGCAGCGGCGTGTCAAAACCGTATTCGTAAATTGAAACTATTAATATTTTAAGATACGGATTGAAATTAAATTGATGACATTTACCCGTGAATTTAGGCCAATAGTTAACATTCCTAATACAATTCGTAATAATTTGTCATACCGAACAATGACAGCCTTTGTGAGCAACGATTGCAAAATTTTCGACTAAAAGGGAACGCAGGCTCTGCCTCTCCGCCCTCGAGATTCAAAATGTCAGCTTAACAGTGATTTACATAATATGCCTTGCGATTGTTTACCACTCAAGGTCGAATATAGAGTGAATCGAGTATGCAACTATCTGATAAAAAATTACAAGACAACCCTTTTGACTTTGAAGAGCCATGATCTTTAAATCAACAAAGATCAGTGTGATTTGGCGAGGAAGTTCTTGAAGTGCTATCAATAAAAATATACCAAGGAGATATTTTATTTGCTATTTTCTTGATGCTTTTAAAAAGTTTTATTGGCGATTTGGTACCATGGAAACTTACGTTGAAAATATAAACTCGGAATTTGCAATAATGTCTAGCACTAGGTGGCACTAACCTAGAAATGAAGAGGGAGAACCTAGTGTTTCTCAGTCATCATGGTTGCACTTTGTATAACATGTCATCTATCATCATCATCTCAACCGTAGGACGTCCACTGCTGAACATGGTCAGTAACAATATGACACACTGAATTATTTTAATTGCCTAGAGAGGCACATAGACGTAGACGGTCATACTCATTCGTCAATTAATAATATTGTAGTCTATTAACTTAGCCGAAAAGAGCAAAATAATTACTGCCAACCAAAAAATCAACCAACCAACACAAACCTTTTCCTCCTCATCATCATGATCATGCCCATATATCCTAAAACCTTTTTGTCAATACAACGCAAAGTTAAAACGAAAACTAATAATACAGGCATACGCTTTCCTATTCGAAACTCGGCACTATCGGTAGGCTATCGCAGATTACTAAATGATCGTCCCTGGTTCCGAGAAAGGCGGCGTGAGCAAAGAGCGAGGCGGACCCCAGAGAAAAAATCAATCCCTTTGTTACTAACGACTCAGGTGTACCAAAATAAAATAACTTGAACAGAAACTGGCACTGCCCAGAGCGGCGCCCGCGCGCCGCTCCCATGCGCCTTATCGATGGAACCACACAATTACTTACACCTCCAGTCAATGGTTATTTAAAACTGGTACAGCAATGTGGAGCATCGCAGAATTGTATTCGGAGGTTGGATTTGCTTTTGTCCCATCAATCATTGTCGTTTGCCTACGTGAGTTCAAATAAACGTAACAACGAAAATTTGCTTTTTCCTGTTAATAACTGCAGTTCTGAACAGAAATGTTTATAATATAATACATTTACAAGATAATGCAGAAGCACATACGCATTTAGATATAAAAGTACATCGAACTGTGTAAGCAAATTTTACCAAAATCAAACCAAAATCGATATTGGCTTGATGGCGAACTGCATTGGGACTCAAATGGTCACAGCCTCACAGGATAGCCGCCTGGAGCCGCGCCGCGATATGACCCGCTGTCGGGGCGGGGGAGGGGGAGGGAGGGGAGTCTCCGGCGTTTCTTGGAAGCGCAGGCGCACCGCAGCGCAACCTCCGAGACTGGCCGCGGTAACATCACAGGACCCGAGCTCGTTAACTGCGCCGGGAGGTGAAAAACGAACAGTGAAGATACCACAAGCAATCTCAATTTAAATCAAAACATAAAAAGTTATATTCATTTTTTTATCGACGGTTCAAAGTCGGTTTCGATACAGTTCGCAGGTAACGTGTAGGCTAGACCAAAAGGCTTCATTTTTATGCATGCTAACCTAATAGGTGTAGGTATTCGTCATCAACTTGAAAGATGTACGAGTGTATGAAGTGCGAGGAACCTAGTACACCTATAGGTACAACAAGATTCAAACAGTCCATAGAAATGCGAGTCTAGCCTAGGAGAAAGTGCTGCCAAATTTAATTTTCGTGTCCGTTACGTCAGCAGGCTTCAAGAAGTAGCAAGGCGATTGTGGCCGGCGCCGCCGCGCCGCCTTCGCCATGCCGAAATAACCAGCGTACCGTGTTCAATGGGCTGGTGGCGGGGCGGGGCGGGGCGCGGGGCGCGGGGCCGTCGCGGCGCTCGCGCCAAAATTAGACGTAAACAAGACGAGACACACCGCACGAGGCGCCGCCGTCGAGGTTCAGCTCCCTTATCCTGACTACTGAGTTTTAATGACTGCTAATTACTCTCTACGACGGTTTTTGCGCCCATAAGAAGGTACTGTACATGCATTTTATTCTACCTACTATGAAATCTGGCTGTGACTATATAGTGAACAATAACGTTAAATCAACAACGGTAAATCAACGTTGATCAGCGCAAACGAATGAACATAAATCTCTATACTGAAGTCAAGGAGTTACTTTTGAAGGGAATGCCTGCATTGACCTAGTAGAACATAAACCTGATGATTTATACCCGCTGTAGATGCGACCAAAGATAACGTGACAACAAAGATTGCCGACAATACAATCACACAAGTTGTTCATGCGCCAATATTACGAGTCAGGGCCAATGACCCATAAAGAAGTGATTGTGAAGTATTATCAAATAAGTGAATATTAAATATTATTATAAATACGGATAGCTTACATCATTATCATCCTTACAAGCTTTTGCATTTATAATATTATATTAGTAGCAAGTATAGGATTACTAGGATACTGAGACAACATTCAACATTGACAAGAGTTGTGATCATAATGCTCATCAGGCAATGGAAAAAGGTAAAGTCTAACTTTGTTAAACCAGTTTTAGCTAAAATATCTTTTGTCACTTTCATTCGAATTCAGTGACAGACCAAGTGAAATCATATTTTTGCTTAAATGGATTTAATAAACACGAATAAGACTGTAAACAATTTTCGATAACTTTAGCAATGGTCAACTTGAGCAACGATCCAAACATAGTAATGGTAACACTTGTTGCAGTCCAAGTGTACACTTGACACAGTATAAGAAATAATCAAACGACCTTTACTTCCAAGAATCCAAGCTATTACCAGTACACCTAAGAATCACGACATAAAAATACACACAAGCGAACTTATCAGTATTCAATAAAGCGTACGGTAGCATTTGCGCGGCTGACCACCAAACAACGCGGTGCCATGCTACGACATCGCGTGAGTAATACGGGAGCATAATACGATACCAGTCACAGCCCATTCGGAGACATTACCACCAATCAAAACTAATCACTGCTCTATAAACTCCTTTACATTAAACGTTAGACTCGAGTTGCATGGTGTTTTTTGGAGGAAATTTAGAGAACTCTTGCGTCTTCGATCCTGTCGAGTGGACATGTTTTTGTATTTGCCCATTCAATTTCTACAAAATATTTAGATAGTTAAGTATGAGAGAAAAGATTTTTCGCTTTCTGGTGGATTCCCACCTTAAGGAATACTTTAACAGTATTCACCGGGTTTCTTACCATCCGGATGTCTAGTAATGATCACGATAGTTTAAAACATTGCGTTAATAAAGTTGGTCAATTTATGCCTTAGCCGAGGCTCTGGATCCCAGCGCCACGCATATTTTCAAACTTAGATATAATTTTCTCGGATCTTTAACCAAATTTTCATTTGAATATAATGTAGGCGTTACTTACATGGGTAAGTAATAACAATGATTTCTAATTGCAATTTTTGATCTTCATTTAACTCAGCCGGACAAGGATAAACAGATAATATAACAGTAATGTTTTACATGTGATGCAGAGGTATAGCCAGCTTGCTCAGCATATACCGCTCGCTGCCCCTAAGGCGCCGTCAATGTACACACTTGACCCCTTTTGATCTTGCAATTAGACATGGTGATATACTCTGCACTCAGCATTGTGGTGCTGGCCAATGTGTAGCCTCTTATAAATACAATCAATATAATCGTGTATTTATTTATTGTCATAAATATCGGTGTTACCAGTCTTGGATCCACTTATGGTTCAGAAATAAGATCAGTAAGATAGATTATTAAACCTCAAGTCCTCTACTACTGTATGTCACTGGTAGAAACCGAATTTGAATATGACTAAGAGACCATGAGACTATATACCTAGTTTCAAAGGAACAGTAACATATTTTAATAGAATGGATCAAGTTCATGTAACCAACATTGCAAGTCAAGTAACTGTCGCATCGCATAATGTGATAGCTTGTACAGTACATGTAGGTACCGACGGAGTGCGTCGTTGTGTCGCTCAACCGGTGTGTGGTCTGTTTGAATGCTCCATCTCTTTCTTTATCGTAACAGCCAGTTTTGTTGACCGCGGCAAGCATATTGGAGCACATTAATACTGATGACACAAGCCGATGAGAGCCATCTGTGTCCACAAAGTTCGATAATGCATCGCGCTGTAAACAAAGAAAGCTCTGCCCTTGAAGAAGCCGTGCTGGTGATATGTAAGTTGACGGAGCATAAAGTAAACAAATTCAATTAGATGCGTTTGTTTCAAACATCTCAAGAATTTGTAGGCTGGAGTGTTTGAAATTAGAAGTGGCTGTGTAGTGTTTTCGCCTAAGTAGGTATCGGAAACATATATATTTTCGCTGAAGTGGCAGTTCACTTCATCAAGAAAATGCTTTTTCTAAAAATATCGTTTAAAAGTTTTTCAATTATCAAAACCCTTTTGCAAAGAGTAATGTACAAAACAACAGCATAAATGCATTACCACTTGGTAAAGAATAAAATAAATGCATTCATGAAAGAAATATTGATTTATCTATTAAATAAAAAAGGCCTAGGGGTCACGGATGAGTTCTTGAGGCCTAAAGAAAGCTAATAATGCCCAATTCAATCCGGCGAATGATGCAACAAACCCGCCTTTCCTGTACTTATGTCCTGTAGTTAGAAAGGGTAAACTTTCATAAGTTATTGGACTTTATGCTCTTGTATTGTACCTACGCACAAAAGA
The DNA here is from genome assembly GCA_907269095.1 of Blastobasis adustella. Lineage (NCBI taxonomy): Eukaryota > Metazoa > Arthropoda > Insecta > Lepidoptera > Blastobasidae > Blastobasis > Blastobasis adustella. The sequence goes on along the minus strand of OU026123.1, from coordinate 7,789,662 downwards.
AAAGCTATATTCACGGTATCGCTGGCGGACATCAAGTCCTACGGTTTCTGATCAACTGCGATAAAGATGCTGTCTAAAGGCAACACCCAGTAATCAGAGCGTGGAAACTGAGTTAGTACCTACTTTGTGGCTACTCCAGTGAGGCGCACACAATAATATTCTTTGCGCGAATGCGATTACAGACTACATTGAAAGCGAGCAGGCTCATGAGAATACACCGAGCTATCACACACGCACGAGGATGTAAATGTCATTATAGCATTGTTACAGGTGTGCCAGCAAATGCAAACTGCATTTACCATAACCATCTCTGATATCTTCGTAGTTCTCTCCAGTATATCCCATAAAATTTAACAGCTAAATAACCATTTCTCCGGTACTTAGATAAGTCTCAACAGGTGAAAGATTTAATCGCCTATCGCAAATTGTTTGTGCCTACTTATTTCAATTGTAGTATTGCCATCGGAGTTCAATGGTGAGTGAAAGTGTATATTACACTTTCTATTAATGGTACATCAGTACATTATTTAAAATCTAAAATAGTATTCTCTAGTAAAGTGCCGTTAGTCAGTGCGAGCTACCTGTTGCCTCTGCCAGTTCGACGGACGGACAAACGAACGAGTTCTCGGAAGGCCGCGGCGCTGTATTTTAATGTTATCGTAGCGAACACTTCTGCGATAAGTCCACTTGCTGTGCATGTGACTGCGTACTTCACCATTCCTTTCTCGGAAATAAGCGTGAGGGTTTAGTTAATTACCTCGTTAGTAAATAAATTACCGCAGCGCATTAAATCATGTAATACTTAGTGAATCATTTCTGTTCGCAAGTAGTTTGAGAAAGTTCTTTTTCCCCTTGGTTTTAATTATGAAAATGATCAAGAGCCAGCGAAACTGGTTTGTGTAGTGCGTAATGCAGACAGCGTCCGCGCCGTAATGAGAACAGCGAACACCCACTGGCCGCTAGACCGGCCCGCAGCCGCCGCGGCCGCGTCCGACGGCCTTGCCAAAGACGTCTGAAAGCCGATTCCTTTCGCCGAGTGTACCTACGTAGGCACCACACACTTGCTGCCGACAACGTTGTTATATTTCGAATGGACAACATTTACGAGTGTATTATAAATGATGTAGTTACCCATGTTGTCCAAAGCAACCTTAATAAGCTACATTTATCTGTCTTAAATAAGCAAAGACCGCATAAGAAGCCCCTCTGTACGACACCATAAAATACGTTAATGCATGTCTAAATAAAACAGAGTTGAATGAACCTTAGCTCTATATTTTTTCGTTTATAATCCTGCGCCTTTGTATTCACAGCGAGAAGTTTCTCTGATTAAGGATTCAAAGGATGGCTCGTAAAAGGAAATATTGTCCGAAGCCGTCACTCCGCTTATTGTATTCACGACCCGGCACCATATGAACGTCACGGTTAATTTGTAGGAATGGTTCAGTGTAAGACGTTACTTATATGTTTCTTCATACATTGATTTAAACAAAACAATCACCTAATAAGGCATTGGTTGGGTCAACAATGCGTAAGGTGTAACGCAACGTGGCTGACTGTTGGCGTGGCGTTGGGCCTCCGCCAACTCAATTTGCATCTCCACCCGTTTCGGAACATCGCCAAGTCTAGCCGAACAAAACCACCGAGATTACCCTCCATTCCGACAATAATTAAAGCAAACATTTCGCAGCGTAGACGCCGACGGACGTTATGGGGCTTATAAAACATCGGCGCACGCGCAGCTCGCAATTAAGAAACGGCGCGTCTATTTGCCGACGCGGAAGAGGCGCTCGCGACGGCCCATCGCGCGCGCTCCTGCCGCCGCCCTCCGCCCGCCGCCCGCGACCGCCGCCCGCCGAAGGAGCTCGCCAAGCGACGCCGGACTAAATTAATACTACCTACCTTTGATATTCGAAATCTCAATATTTTCAGGGAGCTTATGAAGTGCTGCTCGCGCGCAGGCCTTCCGCGTTGGCAGCGCGACGATTATTAACGAACCCATTACATTGATGCAGCGCAGCGTGTTTTGCAACTTATTATAGCACTTATTTAACAGGCCTATTTAAAAATCTGTGAATACCAAACTTAGAACTTGTGTAAGTCATGAATTTTTAATTGTTTTCACTGCCACGTTTGAAAAATTTAAATCTGTGGTCGAGTAACTACATACCTAACGACGACTTATACTTCGATAATGTGTTCAGTTTTTATGTAGTACACGTACACAACACAATACTGGTACAGGCATTTTTAAATATACCTACTCGTGTAGGTATATTTCAAAATGCGTGTACCAGTATTGTGTTTTTTATTTTAACTACCTAAACTAAATGGATGTGTTTATTTACGAGGTGACAAAATGTTTGATGTTACGTTGGCCACTGTCCACGGCGGCGCAGTGCGCGACTAACTGCACCTATTTATTGACCATCGCCATAATATTGCCTACTTCATCAATATAGCTTTTCAAAATAATTGCTCTCATCCCTATACGAATAAGAACAGCCAAGAAACCATTATAGCCTCAAAATGTACTATAATCACATGATTTTTTGGAAAAGCAATTGTGCTTATGTACTTGTAATTGAACCTTTAGAGTTCATCCAAATTATAGAAGAGTTATAAATAACTGTACTGAACGTAAACACACCTGATAAGTAATGCTTATTGTATGATTGTAACCATTGTCCAACATAGCTATTACGTTTACTAGTTAAAATTTACGACTATTTCTTATCCACGCCTTTACACCAGGATCCAACTCAGAAGCATGTTCATGAACGGTCTCATCCCTTTAGTTAAGGTCGGCACAACTTCTCTTGGAGTCTTGCTATAAAAAGTTTCAGCTTCACGTTTTATGACTGGCCGCCAACCTGACATCAACTAAGATAGGTATCCTTCAAAACACACTACAGAAAACTCTGCTACCCATTTCCCAGTCTCGAAAGGTCCTAGCTGGAAGACTTCAGTTACCTCTCACGACACACATTGTCGAAGGGGTAGTTTCTGTATTGGTTGGTGCAATTCTACTATATCAGGCTACACACGGCAGAAGCAACGAACCAAAAAAGATAAATAGAAGAAATACGGTTTGGCAACTAGGTTATCTTTCACCTCTTCGGGTTCCTCTAATAGTAATTGGTGTTTACCAAGGTAGGTTTACGTATGGGCACCAGCGCTTTGCACCTGCAGAGCAAGTGAACTAAAGCCTTCTTCAGGATTGCTAAGCTTAACTGCAGGGCACATAACTCGCAAAACAACCGAAGAGACAGTAACCCAGTAGTTGGTGGACCGACGACCTTTACCGATCGCTGGTAACAGTTGGCTGCAAAATACACAGATCTCTGGGGGAGGCCTATATGCCCAGCAGTGGGCGCCCTCCGGCTTATATGGATCACAGTGACCAGTAAGGACCATGACTAGGATACGCTGTTTATTCCTACTGAGCAGTAGGTAACTATTTTCTAGTGTGTCGTCCATTATAGATGACACACTATAGCATATGCTTTGACTAATGGTTTACATTAATTTAGGTCTGCCTGATTATTCATTTAGTCATTGTGGCTAGGCTTTTTGGTACACAGCAAAGAATGGTTCTAGACCATATGTTGTTGTTATACTAATCTGTTTCAACGCCTTCGATCCTTCCATGCCCTAGAAATCAGCGGAGTTGACTTAGTATTTCTTACACAAGTTGCTGTCCATGAATATTTTCTGAAATAGCCTCAGGAACTTTAAAAGACAGTTTTTCTCTCCCTGTGTGGTTGGCCTGTGCATACAGCCGCTTCAAGCTCATCGGCTAAACGTGATCCAGGCGACCGCTTCATCCTTATGTCGTGGTCGTGGATCATCCAGCTATCCGCACGACTCGCTTTGGTTCAACCTTATTCATGGTTACGGCTACGGAATGGAACACGTTGCCTGTGATTGTGTTTCCTGATCATTATAATCTGGACGTCTCTAGGTTAGAGTGAATACGCTGTTCCAACTGCCGAAGATGGAGCATGCCAACAGCGGCCGCATCGTCACTTACCACCAAGTAAAGGCGGAAGATCATAACTGCATCTAGGGTCCTGTAACTAAGGTAAGTCTAGCTCCTGTAACTAAAAGGCTCGTCGTCCTCTGAAATCCGTTTAGTTTCCCAATCACAGCATTCTGGTTGGGATTTGTATACTACATTATGTTGTCTTATGTCATTGAGGGTTTTACGACTGCTGTTTATAGCCAGAGAGACTTTTTTGGAGTCAAATCCCAGGTTTTCTCTTCCCGTCGACAGGATATGCCCAAGGCTATTTTCGCCTTTTGTAATATTACGGATAGATGGCTGTTCCAAGCAAGTTTTTGGTCTACCTAGGTATTTTACCACTTTGGAGAAGACTAAATATATATACTGTCTTTTAATCGTGATATAAATAAATCTCTTTTCGGTTTGAGAGCATCGGTTCCACCCATCTGTCTGATTTTCAGTATTTTTTTCAGTGCGTCTTTTTCACACGGTTAATGGTTAGGCGGGCCCATGATGGGAAGTGGCCACGATCGTCCAGAGAAGCGGATGCCGTATTGGCCTTTATGGTAGCCTTTTGAATAGCTCCAAATAGTAGTGCAAAGGACAGACGGAAGTGAGATCGTTGCAAATCTTGCGCGTGCGCGATGCTCGTACGTTAGTTGGATATTAAGCAACTAGATGTTGGCATTTGTCCTCTAATGGCTTACTTCGACCCTCGCTACCAAGTTCAATAGAACAGTTTCAGTAAACATACTGTAGGCAATGTACTGAAACTGTACCATTGAACTTGGTGAAGGTCTTGTAAGCATGTTGGGTTGGGAGTAATTGTATCTAATGATTTTGAGTTCTGATCGTTTTCCACACATTATCCAATTTTTTTCCAAACTCATAAGGATAAAAGGAGTTGGGAGTCCTTACATGCAGAGGTGAATTGGTGCTGGGTCTGTTATCCCTCAGCTGCTTTATAGTTAATCCCAGCTTTATAGTAAGTCCCAATCCCAGTTAGTAAAGTCAAGTATTACCCCGAGATTTCTAGCGAAATCTCGGGGTAATACTTGACCCTTGTCTATCTTGGGTCTATGTTGCTATTTGGATGCCATTGAAAAGCTATTAACAAGTTAGAGCGTCTCCAAAACGTGTAAGATTCGTCTTTGGTCTACGACCATGTCTCAGACTTTCAGTCTCAGCTGAAATGACTCCCAATTGGCTGTCGCAGTAACGCTCATATGTCCTTTCTCTGCTCTCTCATCTCCGTAACCACTTCCACTTCTCCCGGGCCCAATATAAGACCCGCCAAAATATAAGTTCGTTTTTGGCTATCCCCGTCCATCATTCCGATTTCTTTTCTGTGGAACTCTCCCATACGAGATGCGAGACAGGCGTCAAACACGACAGCGAGTAAAAAAACACTATCTTTCCCTGTCTAGTCCATTTATGGACTATGTATTTATACCTATAGTAATATTTAAGTACCTATGTATTGGATGTATTTATTGATATGTATCTTATATATTGTAATTAATTTTAAATCTACATTGGTCTTCTATAGGCCCGCTAGGAATTTTTTTTCCGAACTAATTAGTGCCCGTGGTGTTATTTGTATCTGTTATTTCTCCGTATTTATTTATTGCGTGTAATATATACCTAATTAAATCAATAAATAAAAGAACTTGTTCATAGGCCTGAGTAACCATTTCTGTTATCCATTTTGAAACCGTGAACCTATATAAGTACAATATCAGAATGAAAGAAATAACAAGTAAGATAAGGTAAAAGCCTGATGGCAAGAAAAAAAAAAGGTTTGTTAAGCGCTACAAATTGTATGGTACCGTGAATCATTTGCCTGGTTTTATCAAACTTTATCAGTGTACTGACGGAAGGTATATGATCTAGATAAGATATCGAATGACGACAATACGAGTTTCCAGTTCCAGCACAGAAAAAGCGATAACAAAGTTTTAGTTGGTCTCTTTATTTTCAAATGAACTATTACTTGAAACAGACCTGCAAGCCTTTTTTCATTTAAGAAGTCATCCTTGAACCCCAACGACGTCTACCTATATTTAGGTTGCCAAACATAAAACATAATTACCAGGTAATATATAGGTATATAAGAACAACAAAAGTTTAAATGCAGTTTAAACATAGGTATATGACAGTCGTATGTCACTTACAATTACCAACCTAATTGTTTTTCAAATCGTCTTCTCTCATAATATTAACTCCGAGTATGTAGACCATTGTACCGTTGTTATATGAACCTGTCTTTGACTTCAGAAACCATACAGGTGCGGTAATTAGATACGAGCATGGAGTCATAAGTACTTAACTACCTACGTCAAAAACATATCTTTATAGATAAGCAACAATAACAATATAGGTAACAGCAAGTATAAGTACAACGTGCAAATGAATAAATAGTTCAGGCGACGACGCGTAGATTGTTGTACCACCTAATTCGTAGGGTCGAATTACCGTTAACATTACCCACACACATCCAAAAGGTGGAAGGCGCCATCTCACTCGATACTGTAACAAATGGTGCATTAGGGCATACTCACTTGAGATAATATATCTGTCCTTCGGGCGTGCGCGCCTGCTCCCAGCCCGTGGGCAGCGGGCCCAGGTCGTCGGGCAGGTGCGAGGCGACGTCGTAGGAGCGCTGCTTAGCGTGCTGGTGGTGCAGCGGCGGCTGCTGCGCCTGCTGGCCCGCCGCGTACGTCTGCTGCAGGCTGGCGGGCGAGGAGTGCGCCCGCGAGTGCGCCACCGGCACCGCTCCCGTCGCCGACGACGAGCCGAACGCCGAGTCAGCCGAGTTCTCTCGCGAGTGAGACACAGATGGCGACTTGGAACCGGTCGACGGCGGGTTAAAGAACGACTTTGGAAGCTGTCGCATACGTAGAGGCACCTGTAGCGGTCGTTTCGAGTCCGGCTTGAGCACTGTGTCGAACAATGACTGGAGAACCGAGTCCGAGTCCTGGTCCACGCGGAGGACCAGGTTCGATTTCTGCTCACTGTCCGAGTTGAGAGCCATGGTTGAGTCGGGACGGGGGATCTCGAAACCGACCTGGCCCACCGCAGTGACACAACACTAGCACGCAACGGGCCGGCGCGGCGCCACCCGACGTTCTCGTACTACAGCGCTCGCTGCGCGACTGACGCACGGCCCCCGCGCCGCGCGCCGCGCTGCCCACGCGCACCCGCGCCCGCACCCGCGCCCGCGCCGCGCCGCGGACCGGTCTCGCGAACGGTGCCCCTCGCCCCGCCTGCTTGCTTACCTTACCCACTGTCTCCTTGTCTTGCCTTGCCAGCCTGCCTTCCATTCCATGTAACGTAATGCAATGACAGCAACACTGCCACATGCCGACCTACCTTTTGTAACACGACCGCTTTGTAATAGAAATATTAATTTACGCGGTGACTTTTTAATAGATAGCTACCATACTTCGTGATTGATTAGAGCTTAGTTTTGCCACCTACAGAATGGGGATTTAAATACACATACGTTACTGCAGCGTCAACTTACCTGGTTTAATTTGATTGAATTTTCCTCCAAAAACAAATTTAGATAGGTACTGATATCTCTGATTTTATTTTGTAACTGAAATATTGCTATGGCAAGTAATGGCTCCGAATACTACGGCAGCCGTAATGTTCCGTTTCTAGGAAATTCCTTACCGCCATACAAAAGACATCAACGAGACACAGTCAATGCCTCACAATAAATGTTTCATCGGAATAATTTTACTTTTACTTCCTAATAAAGGCATCCATGGCAGGCATGGCAGTGTCTTTGTCCTTAATCTAATTATAAGGTACCATATATAATTAATAATTATTTACATTTTTAATTGCATAGTTCAACCTAATTTTAAAACCCTCTGCGATCCGTTATGAGGTATCTGTATCTATCCAAAATATGTTTATCATCAACAGACCATAAAAGTGCACTGCTTGACTGGAACCTCCTTCACATTTTTAGCGGGTTTTCCCATATTATCCGCGCTTAGCAGAGACTGGTTGCAGACCGTAGTAATACGAATAAATATAGTCATTTTATTCCTAAAATGTTTCAGAAGAAAATAATTTGTACCCTTAGATTTTGGTGTGTCTTTCGACGTAAGCCTCCTCCAGCTTCTTCCATTGGTTCTATCTCTTGCCCCTCGTATCCAGAATAATCCTGTGGTGTGCCTGAGGTCGTCATCAGGACTCACTTTATTTATATCTATGTTAGTGAGGATATCTCCCAGTTAAGACCTTTCCCTAATTTCGTACGTTTGTCTTGTACTTTAATTTCTAGCATGCTCCTTTCCATGGCTGTTTGGCATCTCGCAAGTTTATCATGTTTCACAAGCATAGGTTATGCGTGAAAGATAGGTACAGTCTTACAATGAATTAGCTGATAATTTCTATATTGTCATATAGATTATCATACGGTATCTTAGTCTCTTTGAGTTTTTCTTTGTTTGTCTGGTCTTTTGGTGATATAGTTGGTCCCTATACATATTCACTGACATATTTAATGGTCTGACCATCTACTGTTATTTCTACTTCCTATAACCTATTTCCTTTACTTTTGTCTGTCAGGTCCCTTAACATGCATTCCAGATTCCCCAGTCCCTGAAGACCATCGTCAGCAAATCTGATATGATTTAGAAAATATCCATATGTGTTTAACCCAAATCGTTCCCAATTGGTAGTTCGAAATTTGTTTCAGCACTACCAAGAACAAATTAGGAGACAGAGAGTCTCCTTGTCTCCTCTTTTTATTGGGACTTTCTGCCCTTGTTTCCAATATCAAGCTTTTCCGCATTTCATGTATATGCCTTTATTGATATTAATTAATATGCACCTCATTCACGCCTTATTTCCTCAGACTAGACGATATATGATATGAATGATGGATAGTGTCAAATGCTTTTGAATAATCTTAAGTCAATAATACTTCTGGACTTTGTAATTCTTCTGGACCAGTTGTTTCATGTGTATATGGTTAATTATGCTGTTGTTTTTCGTCACTCTGATTCTCATTTAGATGAAATTTTTGTACCAAAATTTCTAAATGCCTAGAGGAACCGTTAAAGCATGAATTGCCTATTAAAAATTAAAAAGCGAAGTAATAGCCGCAATAACCAACCTTTATCAAAATTAATGAGGCACCAGTATACGATTTCATTACCTACGGCCAAGGTCTTACGGAAACTACCGAAAGTTGTTTGCATTTTAGACACAACACTGTTCAACAGTATAGTAACAAAAAACATCTTCCCGCAACAGTGGACAGTGGCCCAGAGAAAAGCATGACACTATCGAACAGGTTCACCGACTTGTAGAAGAAATCCATAGGACCTTCGATAAAAATAATACTGTTGCGCCATCTTTCTGGATATATCCCAGGCATTCGATCGCGTGTTGCACGAAGGCCTTTTGTATAAAATAAAAATACAGCTTCCAATTAGTTATTTCGTTTTCCTTAAATCTTACCATTCGGCTATACTCTTCTGTTGAGACAAAACTACTTTGAGTATTTCAGGGTAGCGTGTTGGGCTCCACTTTTATATATCCTTTGCAAGACTTTTTTATCAGTTGCACGACCTCATTCCGCCGGCCCCTTCGGGAAACGCGATCCGGGCGGAAGTTTCATCTGAATTGGTATTTTACATGGAAAAAGCACATTTTAACAAAGCAGAAAATCGCAGGAATGCTGCTCAGAAAAGTGTAATATTGAGTCTACCTCCTCAATAGCAATTTTCGCTTGAAAACAAACTGATTCTGTATGATCACAGACAGTGGTATCCAATTATGGGAAACCATGTCAAACTCGTATCTGTAGATTCTACAGAGGTTTCAGCCATAATTCTGTGACTTATCGCTATCTGGTATGTTACAAACCAAAAGCTGCATCATGACATCAAACTCGGATCTATGAAAGAGAATACACATAGTGCACATGATCTATATAGAAATAGTAGTAAACCGGGTGCTTGATTTGCTGGATTTTGGGTAAACATAGTCGCTGCGCGGTTGATGCACAGTGCCTTCAAATTCTCACGTTTGAAAAGGAAAGCCCCATAAATATAAACATGTCACTTGACCATCTGGATCACTTGGCCATTTGCTGAATGTTTTAAGACAATTGTAAATAACATTAATAAAAGTAAGTGTAATGAGCGAGCGTAGAGAGTTCGATATTTTTTTTCATTTAGGGTATCTATCTACATCGTTGTAATATAAGCTAATAATGTATGTAACTAAGGCTTAGAATAAAATTGCTGTTGGATATCCTTTAAATAAATAAATAAGTAAAGTACACAAAGGATCGCCGGGAGAGCAAATTTTGAACGATGAATAAAAATCTTTCCAAACCAGAAAAAAGTAAAGTACATTTCAATAGAAAATAGCAAGCACGTTATCCTTGAGTATTATTCACAGATATCTAAATAAATTTACTAGTTCAATGTATTAATAATAAATAAAAATAACCATCTTGGCGTTAATGTCCCGGTTGTGCGCTCGCGCACGATGACCCTGGGTCTACCTTGACCATGCATCCAGGACTTGGCAGATCAGATAAATACAGTGGAGCGATTACCATCTGACCTCCGTGACTGCTGGATCATAAATACATACATACATACTTGTTATACATAGAACACCCAGACCCTTAGCAGAAATTTAAATTCATCATTTAAATTTCTGCCCGGCCGGGAATTTAACCTGGGACCTCTTGCGTGGCTGACTGGCATGTTGACCACTGAACCACTCAGTCTAGCGATCATGGTTACACATTCAGTGGGATTTGAACGCCACCGACGCTCCTAGATTTCTGTAGACAAAGCTTACACTCTACCTATGCTTGTGCTCTACTTTTGTTATTTTCTATTGAAACGGACTATAACATAAACAAATTTATGAGTGACCACGGCGGCCATTCAAGTAACCACTTAGACCAGCTGCCTGTTAGTCGAAACGATATAACTAAAATTGCATGATTAAAAAAGTTATTTATTACCATAGAACAATTTTATGATAGAAATAAATGAAATAATACATTAGTTACAATTAACAATAAGTGGAATTAACTAATTATGTAAAAAACATATCTAAATAGGAAAAGAACTAGTGCGCCCTGCGTAACTTCGATCACGTGGTGTCCTACCTCTGCACCTAATTATAAACCTTCCTCTTGAATTACTTTTTTTATTGTTGAAACCGCATTAAAAACCATTGCTTAATTTAAAATATCTAAGCGTAGGTACATGCATTCATAGATACAGAGGAACAGACGTCGGGAAGCGACTTCGTTTTATTTTACCTCTTTAAAAATAAAAACTGATCCCAAGTCCCTCGTAGAGGGAATTGTTCTCAAATGACTGGCTGTATTGCCTTACAGTAACGCGAGACAGATCCTTGGCAATCAAAAAAAGAAACTGCTATGAGCACATTCTGGTAATATGCATTCCCTCAAAGACCAACGGTTAGTGTTCAACTAATGTACATAACTCAGAAAAAGGTTAGGAGGATCAAGGATGGAACACGCTACCTCTCGCTTACGAGTCGGACCCGCTAGCCATCGAGCCTCTACCTCTCTAACCACATGATAATAATAGGTCTTTACCTATGAAATTGCCGTTTTGTATGAAAAAATTTAAACGATTTTTTTTCATGTATTTTTTATTTGTATTAATCGAAGTAATCACCCATGCAGTCAATGCATCTTTGCCAACGCAGTGGCAGTTTATTGATGCCCTTCTTAAAGAAATCAGCTGGACGGGAGGCAACAAATTCTTCAAAGGCATTTTGTACTGCCTCTCGGGTATTGAATTTTTTTCCCGCCAAGAAGTTATCCAAATTCTGGAAAAAGTAGTAGTCTGTAGGCGCAAGGTCTGGTGAGTAGGGCGGATGACGGAGAGCTTCCAACCCCATTTCTTGCAACTTGGAGACCGGGAACAGTGGTTGGAGATGTGCCAGCTTCTGCATAATTGTGTTCAGTTCTTCACAGTACACATCTGCAGTAATGCTTACCCCGTTGGGTAAGAAGCTGTGATGAATCACACCGGCGCTAGACCACCAAACAGTGACCATCACTTTTCTAGGGGTAAGTTTTCGTTTAGGGCATTGTTTAGGTGCTGAACCAGGATCCAACCAACTTGCTGAGCGCTTGCGGTTTTCAAACAGAATCCATTTTTCATCGCAGGTAACAATGCGGTTCAAAATTCCTTCATTTGTGTGTTTGTTGAGCAGTGCAAGGCACGTCTCGACGCGTACTTCGCGCTGGCGCTCATTGAGTTCGTGAGGCACCCATTTGTCAAGCTTTTTTACCTTGCCAATTTGACGCAAATGGACCAATATTGTTTTGACGCTAACGTCGAAAGCTGCTGCTAATTCAGCCGTAGATTGTATATCAGTCATCAGCTTCTACAATCGCCTTTAATTCGTCATTGTCGACGAATTAAAAGTCTTCGGACGACCGCGAGGTTCATTTTTCAGGTCGAAAGTTCCAGAACGGAAGCGAGCAAACCAATAACAGGTGGTGCGTTGGTTTGTAGTGTTAGCTCCGTAAACGTCGTTGATGTTGCGTGCCGCTTGTGCCGCGTTGCTGCCACGACGGTACTCATATTCCATAATTACTCGAATTTTTAACGTATCCATGATGACGAAAAATATTGAAATGCGATGAAAATGTTACACTAATTAATAAACAAATGACTACTTTTGGAAAAAGAATTCCATGTTTTTTAAAATAAAATTAATTTGAAATTAGAATTCTTAGCCATTAAAAAAATTTTTTGATTTGAAATGGCCAGTATCGCAGAACGGCAATTTCATAGGTAAAGATCTATTTTGAAATAATTCAATCAAGTATTGACTATTCATACAAAAGAGTTCAACGCGAGCGACACCACCGTTGATGTCTTTTTATATAAATGTAATTAAAAGTATTTAATAAAAAAATTTTAACAGTTAATAATTGCTCTAATTTAGAGCGCGGTTACAGTGTAAAAGGTACCCTGTTATGGGGGTACGTCTGTCTGTCATGGGGCAATATCACACTTAAAATTTTCGTAGAATACATGCTTCGCACAACGTTTGTAGCATGTGGTAACATTACAACAGTCATAGAAAATATGGCCATAGAATAATAAAAAAAATTAAGCCATGACTGTGACGCAACACCGCAAAATTGCAAATGAACCTGTGGGAGCGCCGTGGCTTACCGCTCAAGGAAAACGTAGACCGCAAGTACAAAAACGATATTTGACGTAGTACCTACGCCAACCAGCTTATATCGCGCGTTCTATATTGAATTGCCAGCAGACACGTCAACAGAGGAACTAGCCGTAGCACTTGTAGAGCTCTAGCATCGGAGCACTCGCAAATTCAGCAAAAACACCCAACGCAGCGCCTACGGAGCGATGCCGCCATAGAAACCCGACGCAGAGGCTGCGGTGAAGACAGTGGCTCGCCCCACAGCGGCCCGCAACCCGTGACGATAGGTAATAAATAAATAAATAAAAAATATAACTGCTTGGACAATTCACACAGCGCCATCTAGCCCCAACGAAGCAAAGCTTGTGTTATGGGTGCCAGAAAACTGATAAATTACAAGGTGTCTCAAAAGAAAGTTTATATTTAGTGGATCGATTAAAAAAAAAGTAAGCCGTGTATCGAAAAAATGTTTACTGATTATTAAAACACACAATTTGGGAATTTATTTCTTAAAAATAATAACGTCCAAATGTAGACCCTCGCGTTCGCGGTACTCATTTAATCGAACAGTAAAATTACTTATGACGGCTCGGCAGATGGACTCAGTGATGGCTGCCATTTCGTGACGGATATTTTCTTTCAAATGCGCCACCAACCGACTTCGGTTTATTGGCGTAAACTTTACATTTAAGATAACCCCATAGGAAAAAGTCCATAGGGGTTAAATCAGGACTGCGTGGAGGCCAATTTATGTCACCTCTCCTGGAGATCAATTTGCCCGAGAAAATTTCACGAACTCGTGGCAGAGATGTATTGGACGTGTGTGACGTTGCTTCGTCCTGCTGGAACCATGTTCTTTGGTTATAGCCAGGAAAGTTTTGCAGTTCAGGCACCAAGAAGTCGTCTAACATCTCCACATAGCGCTCTGAATTCACTGTAATTGCACGCCCCCTTTCGTCTTCAAAAAAGTAAGGGCCGATAATTCCTCGCGCCGACATCGCTGCCCATACGGTCACTTTAGGCGAATGAAGGGGTTTCTGATGCTTGCGTTTCGGATTCGTTGCACCCCAGTAGCGGCAATTCTGCTTATTTACGTGTCCATTAAGATGAAAATGAGCTTCATCCGAAAACAAAATGTTGATAAACGTTAAAAAGTGCTCAATTGCCTGATTTACGAAGTCAAGCCTCGGACTGGCATCTTGGGGCTTTAATTCTTGCACCAATTGAATTTTGTAGAGGTGTAGCTTTAGATCTTTGTGCAAAATGCGGTGTAATGATGATCTATGCACATTGAAAGGTTCGGGTCATCACGAACAGACTGATTAACACTCTCTACGTTTGCTAGCGTTCTTGATGACCTTGGTCGCCCGGATTTTGGTTTTTCCAGCGTTGTACCGGTCTCTTCAAACTTTTTGACCCATTTTCGAATAAGAGGAATGCTTGGCGCATCATTTGAGTTGCGAAAACCTCGAATACTGCAGAATCTCCTACGCGCTACAGTCGCCGAATCACCGTTTTTGTAAAACTCTCGCACACACAACGCGCGGTCTGCTCCTGAGAAAAGCTCCATAGCGACTGTATTCCCAAGAGCCAGGCTACCGATTGACATAACCCCCGCGCCCCTCGGATTCGTTGCGTTCACGCTTAAAACTAAATAAATATAAACTTTCTTTTGAGACGCCTTGTACTTCTGTTTTTTTAAATAGGTAGGTATTATACATACAACACCCTGACCCGTAACAGAAATTAAATATTCGTCATTTCAATTTCTGCCCGGTCGGGAATTGAACCCGGGACCTCTGCGTGGCAGACCGACATGTTAACCAACTGAACCATTCAGGTCGCCGCCACCACGTAGGTGAGCCAACACCATTGGTATTGCCAAAGCCTACTGCCATATGCGCTATATGCAATACACAAGCGCCGTTTACATTGAGCAGCCTTGACCTTGCGCCGCAACGGCCAGAAGTGGACGAAGAAGATGTGAGGGAACTTCTACGGCCACTACAACCACAACAGCCGTATCAGCCTCAACTGGAGGACATACAGCACATGCAGGCTATATACCTATTAGAAAGGCCAGATTTTAATTCATCGATTGAGAACTCTATGAATTATTACTAATTCCACACATTTCCATTACAGATTCCCAATTCAATAGGTCCTAATTCTACAGATTCTTAGTATACTGTTAGTTACCAGACAATTTAAATAAATAAATAATTACCAAAACCGCTGGTTGGTCGTGTACCAAGATGCCGGCGGGGTTGGTACCTACGCCAATAAAACCCGTACCATTCATCATAGTAGATACTCGAGCGAGACTAATATGTATGGTGAGTGTGGAGATGTTGTAACACCAACCATCAGTACCAGTATCAGTCTCGTTTAGCCACACCGGCTTGGCCCAAAAGCGCTGAAAAACAAAAATATTATTGGCACAGATTTGCCCCTACCCTAGAGGCAAAAAAGTCAAATAACGACCTCAGTAGATGTGCATTTAGCAGCCGACTGTCTAAGGGAAGCTAACTGCGCTGCAATGAAGGTAACAAGGGAGAGACCAAATACCTACGGGTTACCAACGCCAAACGCTACAACTGCGCTCACAAGCGGCCCTACAGAGGAAGTAGGTACAACAAACTGTAGGTCCGCACCCGCTGTCCGCGAGTAAAAGCCGACCTAAATGGTCTCTCCGAGCAGCGGTCGGCTGTAGACGACCGGGTGGGAGAGTGCGGAACCAGTCTCCAGAAAGATCCGACAGCTGACTCAGACGAAGGAGCCCGTCTACTCATCAAAAGTTCGGGAAGACACTGCTGGTAAACCGCGGACCGCGCCGAAATATTGGCTGAGCATTTGGAGACGCAATTCATACACAATACAGCGGTAACACGACACTTCCACTTCAAATGGAAAACAGAAAAAGTCATTTTACTACCAATGCCCGACAAAGGATACGCGCAGAACGTCGAGCCAACGTTGTTCCTGCGTCTTGAACAATTCGGTTTTCGCAGTGAGCCTAAGATTCAACTGACGCGTGTACTACAGTACTACACTACCACGCAATAGTACGGACCAGCGGACGCTACACCGTCAGGTTCCCTCATAAAGCTGCACAACATCAACACCATACCTCAAGTGATCATGGTGCAATGATGGTTGCGTCCTTCACAAAGATAGATAGTTCTTTGTGGCATCAAGAACAGGATTGCCGCTACGTTACCACCGGTATCCTGAAAAACAGCTACTCGATTCTGAAAAACAATTTGAGCTTACTCTTTTTCGGACGACGACACGTACTTCGCGACGCATTACCATCGCTGCTGCCAAACTGCAGAGAACTCTTTGGAACTGGCTGGACAGATGGCGCACGTCGCCGCATCGGTCCAAACATCGTGCGGAAACCGGCCGCAATCTGTACGTACCACCACCCCTGCAACTCCAAGGCCATGACGTGTGATAAGAACTCTCAGTTCGTTACTTAGTCTGCACTATTTCATGGTCGCTGCTCACTGTGGACAACGCAGTCGACCAAACGAGTGCCGCCCGCGTACTACTACGACCAGTCTTACAACCCAACCTCATATATGAGCGAAACGAGGATCTACAAAACGTACGTACGAATGTACGTTCGCTCGCGTACATGCTGTACACCGCACCAGCTTTGTACCGCTCAACTCTAACGCGTGGGGAAGAGACCGCAAATGCAACAGATTGTTGCGCAGTGAGAAAGAAGGCTGTGTGAAAGGCGATAGTAGGAGCACAAGGTGCTGCCAATTTTAAGCGGGCGCCTGAAAAGCAGTCCGTTCCATAGGCACGGTTCCTCCTGATTGTGAACAGTCCAAAAAGACCCAACAACGATGGCACTCTACACCATAATTTCACTCAACCACAGATATTAGAAAGGAAAGAGAGATTTCTTCAAACTTTATTGATAACGCCATCTATGATCTGCTCCTTGAACTAATAACTACAGTGCGACTACATCCTTTACACCCATCATGGCTGTGTATAGTGCTGGGCACCGCGTAACTCCAATCGCAAGATACGATTCCTCAGGAATGACGTCACAACATGCATATTGGATAGTCCCTATCTATCCGTAAAAATGTACGATTATCACCACAAAGTAGAGAAGAGAGAATGGTAAATTTTAGCTGGCCCTGCAGGCCTAGCACGAATGTGCCCGCGACACAGCTCGCGCCGCGATAGAAATTTGTCTATCGAGCCATTTTCTCAATCGCACTGTCAGTTGCATAGCACATGTGGTCACTTCGAGAAGTCATGCCCCCGCAAAAGCCACAGACATATAAGACTAAACACAAATCACAAATATTCCCTGTTCGCTCGCTCTACAATGATTATGAATCTTGCTATCCCGTTTTTTCATCCATTGGAATAAGTTCACGGTAAATGACGCGCGCAATGTTTTGAACGTTCGACATATTGCTCGAGGGCCTAACGACCTGACGTTTCTTTTGAAACATTGGTGTAAATTTTGTAATTTCCTAATAAAATTTAAATCAAACCATTTAAAGGACGGTGTAATTTAGTGCACATTTATGAGAAAGCGCAAAGTATGGAAAAACAAATGGATTATCTTTTCATTGGTAAGTAATTTCATTCGTGGTCGCGGCGATCGGGAATCAATTTTAGAAATTGTGATAAAAATAAGCATCGGAATAGTGTGAATTTGCAATAATTAAAAACCTTAAAACAATATGCCATTAAAGATAGATTTAAAATTATTGCCAAATTGAGCAATATTTCGGTGTCTAAATAGGTACGAAAATATTTTGATGTTAACAGGGTCGGACTTAGTATTTATTGTATAGTCCACAATTTTATATGTTTCATACACAAAATATACCTATGACATTTTAAATGTTCAGACATTTTATGAAACAATGGATTGATCGCGTATTTATGTATTGTTGTTTTTCTAAGTTTCCTAAATACATGATGTCTGGGTTGCAAATTGGAAGTGCTGCGTTGTAAACATTTTGAAGAACAAGATAATAATTAGATGCAAATCCCTTCTGTCCTGGTGCACCATAATTACATGAATTTTTACTGAAAATAAAGAATATGCTGCCTGTTTAATATATTAATGTACCTATACTTTTCATTATTATTCTTTTTTTTATGACTATGTCCTATTTAATTTATTGTGAAGTCACATAGGCCTACCTGTGGACAATGAAGACGCTTCTAACGATAAGTAAGTAGGTACCTACTTAGTTTAGAAGTTATGAGGCAACAAATAAACATTCATACTTGTCAAAATCATAACCCTCCTTTTTGCAAAAGCAAGCACTGCCGATTCACGGTATGTAGAATCGAGAGATCGAAAAGACGGTGGTAGATATCAGGGCGTGGGTTTGATACACTAGACACCTTACCTTTTATTATAATGACAAAATTAAATTATAAGTTTAAGTTTAAAAGAATGACAAAGTCGTCAGGAGCGAAATACGCCAACAAGTCAGATTTTGTGTGTACGTTACTAGTAGAAAGTCGTAGCAAAATATAACATCTGCAGATGGGCTGCCTTGTTCCGTCCCTGCATTTGCATTAGTGTGTGTGTTATAAAGATGTGTGACATTTTCTCTCGTATTTCAACTCGGATTGTACTCTCTGCTTCTGTATATAAAATGTTTTCTCTATGGCAAAAGCCTCTGTCGCGGGCAATCAAAGACCAATAACGGGCGACATAGCTGCGTTGAGCTATGTTGCCATTTATCAAAAATTTCTTCATTCTGGGTACCGAATCTTTAGTAGGAAGCTTTATTTATATTTACGTTGACGTTGCAACTAGCGGGTATTTTTGAAATTATGTGTCAAATTTTCAGTGTTTTGGATTGGATAAGATTATGCAATAATTTAGAGAAATTTATGAAATAATTTAGTGAAATCTTGCATAAATTTACTTTTTTACCTAGGTATGTAACATATCTCCCCAATTTTGCTTTTATCTGTGCTTTTCACATTTCATAACGTTGGCTAACGGATAGCCATTAATTGTTCTTCAAGTTAAATAAGATACATTCGTAGTGTTAGTAAAAATATCTCTTATATACTAGTGTTAGTAGTTTTTGTACGTTTCTCTTCGAAATTGATGTTAGAAAAACACAAGGAGGTTGTCAGTTTTTTGTTTTTTGTTACACTATTTCTCCACCGAATGTGGACGGATTTTGAAATTTCTTTATTTATTGAAAAGTATTCTCCTGGGGTGGTTCCATTTTGACCAGTTTAGGATCTGACGATGGAAACTCTGTGAAATCGAGGGCAACCTTTGAAAATTGTCTTCATGGTCTCATTATCTGATGCTGCTGTGCCTATGATGCACCCACAGAACTTGTTAATGATTAGGAGTTAGGAGATATTACTGCAATTTGTCGACAAGAATTACAAAACTACTACAAAAAGGAAAAAAAAACACTCTTTTTAACATACAATACAAGTAAGTTAAGTATCATTTATTATTTGTATTTTGAAGACAGTTTTTTTTATTTCTGTTGTATTTTACAATAATTCTGTCTAATAAGTAACTAGCTTTTCACCCGCGGCTCTGCCTGTGTGAACTACTCGTTATATTGCACGGATTCGCGCAATGTTTGGAGAATATAAGGTAGCTGTTTAGGCCTAGCCTGTCTCAGAATTTCATTAAAATCGATGCTTTGGTTTAGTCGTGAAAGCGTAACAGATGCGATACTTTAGCATTTATAATATTAGTAGGGTCTAGCAGGGGACTACGGCTTTCACCCGCGCACCATCGAATCTCTATAAACATTCAACAATCCCGCGGGCGAGACCTTATTATTTTTTAAAGATTGAAAGTAGGCTATATCACTCGGGAATAATGTAGCCTTCTGTAGTGAAATAAGTTTCAAAATAGCCCCAATAGTTAAAACTGTCAAACACACAAACTTTTCCTCTTTATAATATTAGAATAATATACATTATATATTCTTTATTGTACATGAAACAAAGTTACAAAGTTAAGACCTTAAGATAGTTCACAAAGGCGATCTTATCTCTGCAAGAGATCTCTTCCAGCCAACCTGAAAGATGTGGAAGCGATATCACGGGTACTTGAGCATGTACTTTCAGATATAGTTTAAAAAAAAGCTAATTACCTAAGCAAAATCCTAAAATACTAATTGACATGTACATAAATAAATACATACATATATATATATACAGGGTGTTTCATAATATATGTATAAAGCCGTGAACTGGGTGGAGTGCTACACGTATTAAAACGATAGGTACAATCATTTTTTTCTTGCGTGGAATAGTTAGCGAGAAAATGACTATCGAACTTTTTCTTTTTCAATGTCGATAATGACATTTTAAAAACGAAAGACCGCATCTCTAGAAATCAGTTGTAATAGGTTACTCAAGTTCATAATCAGGTCAATCAACCGCCGACAAAGGCCCCGCCGCCACGGGCCGAGGCGAGCCGGCCTGTGGCGGTGCCTTTGATCTACGGCGCGGCTTCCATTGACGAAATTTACCTACTTTCGTGTCGTGTTCGTTCATTCGGTTTTAGCTTTTCGCGTGATCGAAGTGATTACTTGTTGCGTTGTATGTGTAGGATACCTAAGTACCTACTGTGAAGATAACTGTGATAAGAGTGTTAACGATATGAATGAATAAATGATTGATTGCTTCAGGTACCAGCATTAACGTAGTCTTGTCTGTATTCAGCGTTCAACAGTTTAAGTATTGTGATAATCATTATTCTATGCATGAGTGTGTTAGATATAAGGTATTTTAGTATATTTTAATTGTTATTTAAAGTTACATATATATTGAAAACTATCGTGGTTATTAATAATTAACATTTCAAAATACTTTCATAAAACATTTTATCAACTTCAGAACGAAATGTCTGGATTTCTGAACGATTGTGACTTTTGATCAGATTAAATACTGTTTTTGAGAAACTTCCTTAATTAATTATGTAATAAATTTATTATAATGTTAAAAAATGTTAAAAGTATTGTAATACATTAAATTAACATGTAAGCTATCTATCATTAAATTTAGGAGACCGGAAATGAGAATTAGAATGACATTTCCAGCTAGATAGCTAGTATAAAGGTTCAGTCGTGACAGTGAGAGGGACTTTTGCTCCAGAGCCGGCACAGAGTTAAGTACACTTGCGTTGTATTATTGTTGCTTTATATTTTGTATTAGTTTTATTTATTTATATAATCGTTTGTTTATTGAATCGTACGTAATACCACTGTCCCATTTTTAAAGGATAAATATTTGGTTATGTGATCGATAATTGTGTCATTACATTTGGTTAGAATGTTGCATAAATGTTGTTTAAATAAATACCTCATTTTATAATGGATTACATTGCTTATTAAAATATACCTAATATACTTAAAATATGCTTTTGTTTGATTAAATAATGTGCACTAGAATAATACTTTATCCTAGATAACATATTCAAGTTATCAAGTCTTACTCCTCCACTTCGCCCAGTTATAACCTATGTCCTAAACAAATAGCACTACCTCCATGAACTATATTTTACATGACATAGATATCCATTTATTAATATGCTCTTGTTTACCTAATTTAGCGTTTTCCATATATTTCACTGGAGTTTTGGATAAATACTCACACTCTATTATTATTCTGTAGCTTAATTACTAAAATAAAGGTTTATACTAATAAAAGTCACTATAAGTATAAGTAGGACATATATTAAATCTAACATCAGAAGTGGGATTCGTTAACTCTTGATATCGATATAAAAATCACTATTTTTCAGAAGCTGCGTCTTGGGCGGACGATTCCACGAGGCATCTTGCAAATCGATGACGACGGTGTTTGGAACGACACATCGACGTCGGAGGGATCGAGGGACCGAAAAACCAAAGGAAATGTGCTGTGCTGTCTTCGCGGACCATCGCTGTCAAGAGCTTCGCAGATCCTGGTTGAAATCGTCACCCGGAACAGCATCATCAAAGGTGCCATGGCAGGTAACACCCCGAACGGTTCTGTATCTGAACATCTCAACGCCAGGACGTCCACTGCTAGACACAGGCCCCTCCCCGTGGCCTCCCACAATGATCGGCTTGGTGCCCTTACATCCACCAGCTCCGTCTATCTCCTGGGACTGTCCTACACTATAATTTCTTGTACGTGATCGCCATTCGAAAACCTTTGTGCCTCATCGGCCATCGGTCCTATGAAATTTTGTGGCCTGCCCACTGCCACTTTAGTTCTGAAACTCGTGGAAACTATGCCGGTGACTTCTGCATCCACTATGGCACAAATCCTGGATACTATGGAATCACGAATTGTTTCTTTCACGTCGAGCGTCACTACATCGAGATATATAACGTCGCTTTTATTATAATATTTTTAGAATTACAAAACATTTATGTGAGAATGGCATCCTTAATTAGCAAAGAAAGACCACATCGTAATTGTTTAGCCCTCTTTTCCATGCTAAAAACTACGTAAACGAAAGTAAAATGTTTAAAGCAATTTTTCTTGTTGGTAGTTAGACGACAAAAAAAAAATATTTTGTGCGGTTGACCGATAAAAACTTGCAAAGTTTTCCAAATATAAGTTAAAGATAATCGGAAACTTTATAGTCCCGTAAATTTTGATAGGTATCTTTATATGATAGCCAGCTTAAGTACCTACTTGTAATAGTCGGACCTAGTGTTTTTGAAAATGGAAACACACATATTATATTTATTTTCCATTATTGTAGGTAGTCTTCGCATTTCTACACAGTCAATGCAAAAATTAGTCTTGTATAAGAAGAAATAACCGATTATAATTATGAATGACCGATGAAATAGCCTTTAACATAAGATGTAAACGTAACATACCGGTTACTCATAATGGAAAATATTAAAATCATTGAGTGGGTGGAAATGCTGTAGATACCCCCTTCCAACATTGAACTATGATTGGGTTGATATTTATGAGACCATTTTTCGAAGCTCTTGCTCCACAGTTCCCAATGAAAGTGTTGTTTTAACAATTGTCCCTAATTTACGAGAACTTTTATTTTTCCTGTCAAAAATACTATGATACGTATTTTGTTGCACAATGTTTCCAACATGTTGCATATCTTTAGAAATCACTTAAATTTAAGAATAGGTTTGCATTATTATTAATATTGGATTATCAATTCCCTAAATGCTTATTTGTCAAAATCTTATTTCAGTACGTACCTTTGGACCTACAAAGGATACATAAGTTGAATATTACGAATCTTTTCATTTATTGCCCTTTAGACACAATTTGTTGTACATTTTCTTTTTACGTTATATCCCGTAAATACTTAAATTTCCGTTTAAAATTCCCGATCCCTATTTTACAAGGTGGCTCAAACCAGCCAAAAAATTTGTAATGCAAAAAATAAAAATGATAGGGTCGGGACAGTAGATATAATCAAGGTTGTACCGTTATAACACTTCACGTTTAGCAATTTTCAGTCCCAGATCAACTAGCTACTTAAATCATGACATTCATGATAGGGAATTGAAAAGAAGGATAAATAAATAATCCATTAAATTCCTTGAATAAGAATTTAGACTTTGCATAAAGGCGCTTCTCCGCCGAAAGGTGGCAACATTTTGTCATCAACACGTGTTGACAACACAAAGTTTTGTTCGGTGGATACGCAGCTTAACGCAAAATATTTATTTTGTTTACTTCATTTTAATTTCCAACAAACTTTTAAGAGACAATAAATATTCAATTCAAGCTATTTATTAAAGTACCTACATAGACACGATTCTTTAAAAAAAAATGTTTGCCTACCTTTGTTTGCATAAACTATATTTCGCTTATCTACCGCTAGTGGTCTCGAAATAAAACGTCAGAATAGGCCGAGCGAATTGAAAAAGTAGGTACTACCTGCAATGACGTCTTTCATATTTTCTATTTTCTTGTCGATTAATCGTATCGTTAATAATATGCGATTTCAGTAGCAGCGGATTCGATTCCCGCCCGAGTAGAAATTGAAGTAGTTACTAATTAGGTACCATAAAAATCTGCTCCGTTATAATAATCTGCTCCGTATCTGTGTGATGTTTCGCATTCACTTAACCACAGGATATTGTTATTTAAATTGATATTTTGGTGATAGATAAATATTATAGGTATAAATTGCGATGTGGGTCTATAAGAACAACACTATTGAAGATGCTATTCAGTTTGAATTATTTCATCATTCGTAAATTCAAAGAAAGTTTGTGTACAATATTTTATAGAAAATCATGCTAATGATGTACAACTTTTGAAATGCCACCAGTTATTCAGTCAGTTGTAATAAGTAAATAATTCGATAAAAAGAAGTAAAAGTGTAATAACTTGAAAAATGCCAATTATGACATGATTATATAGATTGTTTGAATCCAGCTGTGGGAAACCGTGTTACAATATGGCTGCTAGGTAGTAAGCTTGGTGTGGCTTTGGCTTCACGGGCAGCGGTGATTGCAGCCAGCACCTGGATGCTTATACTGAACGTTGTTGCTAGGTAGTGAGCTTGGTTAAGTCCACTTCTCGGGCAGAAGTGATGGGACCATACCTGGAAGGCTACTACTGAATTTTGCTGCTAGGTATTTGGCTTGGTGTGGCTTTGGCTTCACGGGCAGCGGTGATTGCAGCCAGCACCTGGGAAGGCCTATACTGAACTTTGCTGTCTAGGTAGTTAGCTTGATGTTGGCAAGATGACCTTCACCGGGCAGCAGTGACGCTGCCAACATCTTTATGCGTCTACCGAAACTTAGCTGTGCTAGGTAGTAATCCTGATGTTTGGTCATTGTATCACGGGCGGCGGTGATGGGGCCAACATTACAGGTTACTACTCAAACCAAATAATAATATTGTAATGCGATTCTTCATGACTATATTTGAACTTAGCTATAATTCTGTAACCTCGAGAATAGTTTATAATTATTTACTTTATTTAAACTTGGCTATAATTCTGAAACCTCGAGAATAATTTTTAATAATTCAGCATAAAAGATTATCCTGATAAATAAAGTTTTGCTAGTCCCATAGACGACGCTAATCTGGTTTTCCTCGGCACTGGTGAGGAAATTGGCATGACGGGACAAATTACTTTGAAAGTACAGACCAGTATTTGGTTACTTAAAAATGTGCACAATAAAAATAACTGCAATATATTTTAATTGTTATAAAAGCTAAATACCGATATGATTTTTGTACTTTACAAGTTGTGATTGAATTATTTGTGGCATTGCAAGAAGTTATTATTTTCTGAAATTCTAATACCTGTGATTTTACGTTGCTGGAATTTGGTGGTTAATTTACCTATTTGCGGTATAATATTTTGTTGAGTCGTTTTAAAGTAAATGACACAAAATAAATCATTAATATATTTTGAAGTAGATATTTGTAAAATACATCTAAAATTTGATTCACAAATGGAAATTTGTCCTAAGTTTGATATAAATAGGTACTTCAGGGACGAAGTACTTGTCAGTATGGCCGTGTTAGATATAAGGTATTTTAGTATATTTTAATTGTTATTTAAAGTTACATATATATTGAAAACTATCGTGATTATTAATAATTAACATTTCAAAATACTTTCATAAAACATTTTATCAACTTCAGAACGAAATGTCTGGATTTCTGAACGATTGTGACTTTTGATCAGATTAAAAACTGTTTTTGAGAAACTTCCTTAATTAATTATGTAATAAATTTATTATAATGTTAAAAAATGTTAAAAGTATTGTAATACATTAAATTAACATGTAAGCTATCTATCATTAAATTTAGGAGACCGGAAATGAGAATTAGAATGACATTTCCAGCTAGATAGCTAGTATAAAGGTTCAGTCGTGACAGTGAGAGGGACTTTTGCTCCAGAGCCGGCACAGAGTTAAGTACACTTGCGTTGTATTATTGTTGCTTTATATTTTGTATTAGTTTTATTTATTTATATAATCGTTTGTTTATTGAATCGTACGTAATACCACTGTCCCATTTTTAAAGGATAAATATTTGGTTATGTGATCGATAATTGTGTCATTACATTTGGTTAGAATGTTGCATAAATGTTGTTTAAATAAATACCTCATTTTATAATGGATTACATTGCTTATTAAAATATACCTAATATACTTAAAATATGCTTTTGTTTGATTAAATAATGTGCACTAGAATAATACTTTATCCTAGATAACATATTCAAGTTATCAAGTCTTACTCCTCCACTTCGCCCAGTTATAACCTATGTCCTAAACAAATAGCACTACCTCCATGAACTATATTTTACATGACATAGATATCCATTTATTAATATGCTCTTGTTTACCTAATTTAGCGTTTTCCATATATTTCACTGGAGTTTTGGATAAATACTCACACTCTATTATTATTCTGTAGCTTAATTACTAAAATAAAGGTTTATACTAATAAAAGTCACTATAAGTATAAGTAGGACATATATTAAATCTAACAAGTGCAAACTAGCAGTAGGCCAAACACCATGCTACCTACCTACTTACGTATTGCATAGCAACCAGTTAATGACCTGGTTTTGCTCTCGCGCACGAGAGCCTAGGGTCGACTGCCATCTGACACTCCTGAGTTCTGCCTGACCCTGCTACCAGAGGAACTTGATTGCCTGACCAGATTGGATCATGGTTAGACATTCAGTCGCCTAAATGTGCAGGTTTCATCACGATATTTTCCGTCATTGTTAAAGCATCGGTTAGTATTTAACTAATGTAAGTACATAAGTCAGAAAATAGTCACTGGTACATGGCGGCAGTGGGATTCGAACCCGGTACCTCTCGCGTACGAGTCATACCTATTGAAAATAATTTGTGTAGGTAAGTTCCTACTTAATTTAGTAGATCTTATGCGCTTATTACATTTGGCTAAATTTAGTCGTCTTAATTCAGAAGCAAAAAGCGTGAGAGCATATCAAAGTAAAATGTATTGCTTATAGAATAAGGCCCATTTTAGTATCACGCCTTTTGAAAAACAGAGCGACGCGTAACATAATACGAGTGATACAAAAATGAACCTTAATCTATGAGCAATACATTCCACTTCGATTTACTCTCACGCCTTTTGCTTCTGAATTTAGTCGACTGAATTTAGTCAGGTGTAATAAGCGCACTATTCATGTAGATAAGTAGGTAACATTTATTAAGTAGGTAAGATGTAGGAGGTTCGTTTGTTTTGATATGGATGGCATTAGCTTATTAAACTCCACCTTATGGTGCATACACACTCAACGTAACTGCGTTTGGTCGATTGCTTCTATCCGTTTGATGTTACCGCCACGCTGCGCTGCGGATCGCCGGCCGGCACGCGCCAACAAACAATCATTGACCGAAACCGGTGCGTGTGTACCTAGCAATAGGCTCCTAGTAGTAGGCTTAAGAAGGTTGCTCTATTTTCATAGGGGTCGCACGAGGTTATTGAACTGCTCCTTGTAGAAGCATCAACTTGAAATAGAGCTGCGCTTCAACGTAGTAGTATATATGTATACAGGGTGTAAAAAGACCGCTAGCATTAATTGAAACCCCATATTCTACCCATGAAACTGAACAACTTTCCCCAAGAAACATACCCGCGGAAATGACTTCATAATTTCGCTACCTAAAAAAAATAATTAATTGCGACGCGCAATGTACATCGTCCGGCGCACGGCTCTCGCTCGCCCACGTGACCGTGGGCACTGACCCCGCGCGGCGGCCGCTCTGGCGTATTTAACCTAACTAGTAGGTATACCTTGGCTAGGCGCCACACTGAACTTTCTGCAGATATCGACAGTAGGTAGGTGGTAGGTACTGGGCTCGATTCTCGTATGATGTGAATGTCCGTAAGCAAACGTGTACGTAAGTTAGGTAGGTAGACAGCTGATCCTGTGCCTGATCATGCAAGTGCGCGCCGCGGTAAATACCTACTACGTTAAATTCTCATGTAATGTGAATGGTCGTCATACAATCATGTACCTAGGTAGGTAGGACTTTCGATCGTGAACTTTACTGCTGATATCGCCGGTAGGTAGGTGCTGGGTACGATTTTAGTATAATGTGAATGACCGTAAGCAAACGTCTAGGTAATGTATTAAGGTATGCGTACCCCTGTCTTGTTGAACTTTACTGAGTGGTAGCATGGCAGTGTTGCTGCCTATGCGCATGGGCCCACGGACGGCCGGTGGCGGGTTGGCGCGCGCGCGGCTGCTGTAGGTAGTACCTACCTCCGGCCGTGCGCGCGTCACGAGTAGGTAGGTAGTAACACGTGTGCGGCCGGGCGCACGCTTTACATTGCGTTCTTTTACTTACAGTGCATTTATTTCAACTTAAATTTGAACTTTAGGTGTCTAAATTAATTGTGAACGATTTAGTTATCGATACTTGATATTTTTTAGTACAAAAATACAACTTTATTTTATAAAAAAGAATCTCGATTTCTGCCTAAACTAAGAGTTTCCGCGGGTATGTTTCTTGAGGAAAGTTGTTTAGTTTTATGGGTAGAATATGAGGTTTCAATTAATGCTAGCGGTCTTTTTACACCCTGTATACAGGGTGTTACGTAATACATATATAAAGCCGAAAGGGTGTTAAAGTATAGCTTGCAAAGAGTACACTAGCGACTTCATATTATCCAGACATTGAATTTTAATTTTTATTAAAAAATCTTCGTTTTTAAAGATAAATAACCATATCGACTACGTTGAAACGTAGCTCTATTTCAAGTTGATGCTCCTACAAGGAGCAGTTCAATAACCTCGTGCGACCCCTATGAAAATAAAGCAACCTTCTTAAGCCTACTACCAGGAGCCTAATGCTACGTACACACGCACCGGTTTCGGTCAACGATTGTCTGTTGGCGCGTGCCGGCCGGCGATCCGCAGCGCAGCGTGGCGGTAACATCAAACGGATAGAAGCAATCGACCAAACGCAGTTTGGGCGGATACCGAAGGCCAACGAACAAACGTGCGAATACGAGCCCGAATCGGTAAAAACTCCCAAATCTTGCAAAGCTACTTGCTTGACCACGAAATGCAAGTATTGGACCTTAGAAGTCCAAAGAATGTGCTGTAGCCAACGGCGAATTCGCCCGACAGCACTTCGTTGGCGTACGTTGAGTGTGTACGCACCATAAGGAGGAGTTTAATAACCTCATGCCATCCATATAAAAACAAACGAACCTCCTCCATCTCACTACCAGGCGTCGAACTAAATGTTACCTACTTATCTACATGAATAATGCGCTTATTACACCTGACTAAATTCAGAAGCAAAAGGCGTGAGAGTAAATCGAAGTGGAATGTATTGCTCATAGAATAAGGTTCATGTTTGTATCACTCGTATTATGTTATGCGTCGCTCTGTTTTTCAAAAGGCATGATACTAAAATGGGCCTTATTCTATGAGCAATACATTTTACTTTGATATGCTCTCACGCTTTTTGCTTATGAATAAGGACGACTGAATTTAGCCAAATGGAATAAGCGCATAAGATCTTCTAAATTAACTAGGAACTTACCTACACAAATTATTTTCAATAGGTATGACTCGTACGCAATTGACAAAATTGCTCTACACAGATAGGTAAGTACTAGGTCCCTACTAACACGGGTCCCTCATCTAAGTACCTATGTAGCGTGGGGAACCACTTATGAGTCGAGTCTAGTTTTGGTGAAACACATTACAGACAGGTTCCACTAAATACCTACATGTTTTTATGAAAAGATAAAAGCGATGTCTTTTCTACTTATTTCCCGTCGGAAAAGAACCGACGGCGGCGGTTGCGCTTCTAACGTTTAGGTGGTAGGTAGCGTCTCCTAGTCTAGCTAGAACCTAGACTATTTTATGAAAACAAACAGCGTCAGGTGCCAGCGCGGTTAAACCATACTTTCTTGCTTTCTTGTGGCTCGGATGACTGATATGTTTTAACTATCAAGTAAGCTTGTACTCGTATCGTAGCGTAGGTAGGTAGGTACACTCCATACACACAGATACACAACACTACGCACGCTCTGGTTGCTATGCAATACGTAAGTAGGTAGGTAGCATGGTGTTTGGCCTACTGCTAGTTTGCACTCATGCATAGAATAATGATTATCACAATACTTAAACTGTTGAACGCTAAACACAGACGAGACTACGTTAATGCTGGTACCTGAAGCAATAAATCATTCATTCATTCATATCGTTAACACTCTTATCACAGTTATCTTCAAAGTAGGTACTTAGGTATCCTACACATACAACGCAACAAGTAATCACTTCGATCACGCGAAAAGCTAAAAACCGAATGAACGAACACGACACGAAAGTAGGTAAATTTCGTCAATGGAAGCCGCGCCGTAGGTCAAAGGCACCGCTACAGGCCGGCTCGCCTCGGCCCGTGGCGGGCGCGGCGTTTGTCGGCGCGACGGCGGCGCACAAAAGGATTCCTATTTACGGATCCGTGTTTTAGGAATCTTACTTATTTCGCCTTTTATGTTCTCCTGGTAGATGCACCGTAATGTTGATTTTATTTATTTGATAAAATGAGGCTCAAGCGAATCCAACAGTGGGATAATAATAATACTTATAATGACGCTGATAGATTACATTTGCTTACCACTATTTTATCAGGTAATTTGGTACAATGACAGTAACCTAGACAGTAATTTCTAAAATTGTGTTTGTGTCCGTGCTCCACCTAGGTAATCTAAGTTCTCCAACTGGGTAAAGCATGGGATATTTACAGGTTTAGCTCCATCAACTAAGAATCATTTAGTTAATTTTAGTTAATGAGAAATGTTCGTGAAATCTTACGCATTTTAATCATCATTAATAGCCGATAACAATCTACTGAGAGTTTGAGCCTTCCCCACATCAGTAGAGGGATCTGTCTTAAGCTCCACTACCTACAGTCTTTGTTTTATTTATGTTACATTCATTACGGCCGGCGGCGCTAGGGTTTTTTATTTATTTTACTTGATACTAAAATGTGTGTGTAGGTATCGAAAAATCTCATGGCAGATAGGTACGATTACCTACGCGACACTGAAACATTACTGATAGACATGACATGAGAAAGCAAACTCGTAAAGACAAAGATGTTACATTAATTAGAGTTTGCTACATTAATATGCTACAGTAATTTGGATTAGTCTACTTTGCTATTAGTTAGGTGGTGGTGCACTTACGATAAAACTATGAATGAACCTTTTGAATTAAAATCATAATTGATTAACGATATATCATTCATATCATTCATCATATCATTAATGATAAAAAAATACTACACCTATATCCTATGTGTAATAGGTAAATTTGTAGTCTTCGGTTGATTGACCTGATTATGAACTTGAGTAACCTATTACAACTGATTTCTAGAGATGCGGTCTTCCGTTTTCAAAATGTCATTATCGACATTGAAAAAGAAAAAGTTCGATAGTCATTTTCTCGCTAACTATTCCACGCAAGATAAAAATAATTGTACCTATCGTTTTAATACGTTTAGCTTTCCATACAGTTCACGGTTTTATACATATATTATGAAACACCCTGTATATATATATATATGACATAAATATATATATATATATATATATATACTATATACCTATCAAAACTGCAACCATTCAAGTTTGTTAAGTAACTCCTCAGTAACATCCAAGTAGCATTCGTCAGCGTAATCGAGTATTAGGAGGAGTAACGCTTGAGCAAGCAAAATTTTAGTTTTGTGGGGCAACATTTTTGGAGAAGCTTTAAGGAGTGAAAAGAGTAGTGCATGCGCCTGCTCATCTCACCAACCTGCGCCGACCATGACAAGTCACAGTTCATTATCGGACCCAAGTTTTGGACTTTGTCTGTGTACGGAATACACACCCCATAATAGAAAAGCTTGGGTACATCATCTAACCGGAGATTACCCCTGAGCCTTCCGCTACCAATAATCAAGACCTGTGACTTAGCAGGATTCACCAGCAGACCAAAACGCCTGGCCCAGTCGTGTATGGCGGCTAGGTCATCATTGATAGCATCAACTGCGAGTACATAATATGTATAAGAGACTGTTTTCTGTTGTATTGATACTTATAGACTGTAGTAGTTAAATAAATGGATGTCTGTAAAAATAAATAATCTGCAACTTCAACCTTCCTTTAGCGGCTTTCTTCAGTCCGAATCATGAAATGAACCATTCCGAAAAAATCATCAATTTTGTATAAAATTAATAAAATATAAGTTATTTGTATAATATGTAATTATTAAATAAATAAGAAAACAACAAACACTTACAAACTACAAAATACTACTTACAAATATTTCTGGTAAAAAATTGAAAATTCTTCGATCTTAAATTCTCTCGACCGTTACCGCGCGGGCTCAAAGTTTCGAAGAGAAATTCTCTCCACGACGTTTAATTTCGCGATAAATTATCACCCGAAGTGCACTAGTGCTATTATTTGGCGAGATTATACCGCGGAAAACCGTCAGCGACAAATTGTCGATCGCTTTGACATTTGTCCGCGAGCCAGCTAGCTGTCGCGGGCAACTAGTGTTATACACTTGCGAGAGAGCTCGATAGAGAGTCTTTTCTCGTTTATCGAGGCGCGAGCTGTGTCGCAGGCACACTCGTGCTAGGCCTGCTGTATATATAACATATGCACGTAGATTTTATTAGACAGTATATACATATATTATAGATATTATCCATGGATATTTCATGAAATAAAAATAATTGGTACCCTATTATAGTAGGGGAGCTCAGAGGGCTAAATGCGTTTTTACCCGAGCGCTTTGAAGACCTATCAGATCGCGAAGATTAACGGCTAAACAGAAAAAAAGTTTACATGATGTATATCTTTTTAGTGGTGGGGAGAGCGTGTATGAATTTTCAAAAATGTAAAAAAAAGTCGTTCCAAAAAAATACTCAAGCGCGTCAATGTTTGATACCATGATACAGTCTTCGATCTCATGTTTACAGAGAGATATTAGTCTGACGGATTGATAGTGGGAGTTAGCTGTATTAAGAGGTAGAAATTAGGGAAAAAATGATTTTTCTCGGGCTTGTCAGAAATTCATAAGAGGAGTTAAATAAACGACAAAAAGTATCCTATTATAAAGACTGACGGTTTGGGCGTGACCAAAAGTTTATAGTCGATACTCAAAAATGCAAAAAAAAATCGTGACATTGAAATACTCGTGCGCGTCAGAATTTTATACAGATGGTTCAGCTTGATATTCTAGTGGTGATAACTCTTAATCTGATAATTTTGTAAAGGGATTTTTTTAATCTGACAGTTAAAAGAGCGGCAAAGAGTAGTGTGAAGCAGTGCGAGAGAGTAAGACTCTGAGAAAGAGAGAGAAAGGAAGAGAGGCGCAGAGCGGGAAATACACAATTATCAGTAGTTGTACATACAACATTCTATTATTAATTTTATGTGCTTAGGCTTATGAAAATCGGCAGAATATATTATTTCTATAATTTTTTAAGTATTTTCTTTAAAATCAAAAAACCAAACTCGCGCTCGAGTATTTCAAGGTAACGATTTTTTTTTGCAATCTAGTGACTCGCTCAATTTTTTATGTCACGCTCAAATCGTCAGATTATTGAAGATATTTTTTTTTCTGCATGTAATTAACTTATTTGGTTTAAATCTGATGCGCTCAAGTATTTTTAGGGATTGATTTTTTTTACTAATCTGATCGACTACCCTAGGCGTACCCCACTATATTAAGGGACCATCATTGGTAAAAGTACTTAACAGGGTATAAAGATTCTCCCCTAATATTAGGCTGCTACGCTCAGGTCACATCCTAAATCCCCGCTTGGGCTCCCCTACTATTAGAAACAGCCATTCTACACCACTTGCTCGGCTAGTATTTACCCGAAGAGTGCTTAGTCCTGTTAAATATGATAAGTCCATGTCCATTAATTATCATGACAATAGTTTTTTGTTGCCAGTAAAAAAATGAAAGTTTTCGGATTCAGAAAACAGATGGCGATAGTTTCTTCGTAAAAAGGTCTGCTAAAGGCACAGACATAACAGACTAAACACAAATCACAAATATTCCCTGTTCGCTCGCTCTACAATGATTATGAATCTTGCTATCCCGTTTTTTCATCCCTTGGAATAAGTTCACGGAAAATGACGTGCGCAATGTTTTGAACGTTCGACATATTGCTCGAGGGCCTATCGACCTGACGTTTTTTTTGAAACATCGGTGTAAATTTTATAATTTCCTGATAAAATTTAAATTAAACAATTTAAAAGATTGTAATTTTGTGTGTAATTTAGTGCACATTTATGTGAAAGCGCAAAGTATGGAAATACACCTGGATTATCCTTTCACCGGTAAGTAAACATTCGTGGTCGAGGCGATCCGAAATAAATTTTAGAAATTGTGACAAAAATATGCATCGAAATAGTGTGAATTTGCATTAATTGAAATGCTTTACCTTAAAACAACATGCCATTAGAGATAGATTTAAAATTATTGGCAAATTGAGCAATATTTCGGTGTCTAAATAGGTACGAAAATATTTTGATGCTAACAGGGTCGGACTTAGTATTTATTGTATAGTATTTTATTACTCAAATCTTGTGAATAGCGGTCCACAACTTTATATGTATCAGGGTTCCATACCAAAAATGTACCTAGATGACATTTTAAATGTTCAGACATTATATGAAACAACGGATTAATCGCGTATTTACGTTTATTTACATAAATATTTGTTTTTCTAGGTTTCCTAAAGACCAGACATGGTTATGTCTGGGTTGCAAATTGGAAGTGCTGCGTTGTAAACATTTTGAAGAACAAGATAATAATTAGATGCAAGTCCCTTCTGTCCTGCTGCACCAGCATAATATAAATTTTTAATGAAAATAAAGAATATGCTGCTTGTTTAATATATTAATGTATCTATCCTTTTCATTATTATTATTTTTTTCATGACTATGTCCTCTAGAGGGCATCATATTAAATTTGTGAAGTCACATAGGCTAACCTGTGAACAATGAAGACGCTTTTAAATATAAGTAAGTAGGTAGGTACCTACTTAGTTTAGAAGTTATGAGGCAACAAATAAACATTAATACCGGTCAAAATCATAACCCTCCTTTTTGCTAAAGCAAGCACTGCCGATTCACGGTATGTAGGATCGAGAGATCGAAAAGACGGTGGTAGGTATCAGGGCATGGCTTTGATTCACTAGACACCTTCCTTTTATTATAATGTCAATATTAAAATATATAAGGACAAGCTTAAAAATATTGCATAGTCATCTGGAGCGAACAACAAGTCAGATTTGTTTGTGTTCGTTACGAGTAGAAAGTCGTAGCAAAATATAACTCATGATTGGCTGCCTTGTTCCGTCCCTGCATTTGCATTAGTGTGTGTGTTATAGAGATGTGTGACATTTTGTCTCATATTTAAACTCTAAATGTACTCTCTGCTTCTGTATAGAAAATTTTTTCTTACCCCCCTGGGTCCTATCTCTATTTTTAGCGATTGACAGATTGACAACGGTTGTCAAAAAATGGCGTTTCGACGTCAGCCCCAAGCCAGGCCTATTATTAAAAAAAAGTTTTGTTTGTAAATAGCAAGATATGAATGAAGGTTATAATAGGATTCACAGAATGGAAATGGATATCTTACGTTTTGTAAAAGATTTTTTAATGATTTAATAAAAGCAATAAATCACTTTTTACGCATTGTATCGTCAACGAAATTAAGTTCTGCTCTTTGTAAAAGTCGATACATTTTAATGTTGTTTGTTTTCAAGTTGACGAACCCGTCGTTATCCTCACCATATATGTAGATTCTAAGATCACGAGAAGATCATACTTTGTTTGCGCATTGCAGGTTGTAGAAACACGCTATTGACCGCGCGACTACTTGCTTGCTACATACAAACAAGCAGTCAATCAACTATTGTGTCACCGTACGTGACGAGTTTGCGCAGTAGCCTTCTTCATGTTATACCTCGAAAATATCAATAATTATGAAGTATACAAACCACGACATCGCTATCCCGTACCGCGCATGCGTCGTTACCGCCTGGATGCAACGAATGTGGAAAAATCATTACACTATAATGTGAAACATCCATCGCGTAGAAACGATTTTTTGGTAGTGGTTTTATAAAAATGGCTCCAAACCTGGAATCCAGTTTTGAAAGATGTTGCCGGCTTTGCGCAGAAGAGCAGGATGTTACGGTGATGATATTTAGTGACGAAGCTGAGGCAATGCTTCTGCAAAATAAACTCAACCAATATTTATTGATTGAGGTAAGTTTCAATGCTTACTTGTTTAATTAAGTTAGATGCGGAGTTTTCAAATGTTTCAAGACTTCAAGAATTTACAAACTTTGTATGTAAGTTTTATTAATAATCTGTTTCTAGGTGGATGAAGATGATAGATTGCCAAAGCATGTTTGCATCCAATGTTGTACAAACTTGCAAAAAGTCTGTGATTTTATTGACACAGCTCGCAAAGCACAAGATGTCCTTCTCAGTCGCAGTCTAGTGTTAAATGATATTTCACAAGTGAAAATTAAATCTGAGCCATATTCTGAAAATGACGCTGAAATAAAAGTTACAGAGATGGAGGTCAGCGTAGATCCTATGATGGTACTTCAGAATTCTGAAGAAGCTAGTTCACCTACACCAGAGAACAATTTTGAACTGGCCTCCGATGATGTCACTTACTTGCATGGTGTTGATGGTGAAAATGTGACAATAAAGTTGATAAAGAAAGGAGACCCGTCTTTAGCCGAAGGTAGTGAGGACAAAAAAGATCCCGTTAATAAACCATTTCCATGTGAAACATGTAAACGAAGCTTCTTTTCTGAATTGGCTTTAAAGAATCACTCCTGGATACATATTGGTGAAACAAAAAACACAAAATTGTATAGATGTAATACCTGTGAGGAAGGCTATGATTATAAATGTGACCTGATAACTCATATGAAAGTTCATAGGACTAGCGGAATGTGTCAGCTATGTGGAAGAGTGTAAGTTCCTGCTGTTGCATCGCATTGCAATCACATCATTAATGTAATTTTCAAATAATCATTCTTTTCAAAAATTCATCGAAAAAAGTATTACAAAAACTAAAATCCGGATTGCTTAATAACTTAAAACTAATAAACAAGCAGATGGTTGTAATTGAACAGGTGGAGACACATTCTATATCAAGCTCCCCTGTCGCCTGGCCTGTCTGTACATACAGAGTACAGAGAGACTAAACACATAAACACATACCGATACATACATACGTATGTATGTAGTGATATACACGCATCAGCTTACAGCTGCTAGTGTTTAATAAATAATAATAATAATATTAAACCCTTCTTTGGGGCTTTGCCTCAGCTGGGGTACAAATTTGAATTTTAGTCAATAAAGTGTACAATATAATGTTGACTAACTTTATTACAATTTAGTTTCAGGACAGAGAAAAATCTAGCGGCTCACATGGCAATGCATCTTTCAACTAATAACAGTTTTACTTGCAATATATGTGGACGTTCATATAATACTATGAGTAATTTAAAAACTCATAGCATCACACACAGCGATGAAAGGCCTTATAAGTGTCAACTTTGTAAAAAGAGTTTCAAAAGAAATCAGGACTTGAAGGTAAGACTGCTGTTGTGCCTTCTATTTTGTTTTCTTTATTGAGAAACAAACAGTCGTTTACACAAATAGTACATTGCACTAGATAATTAAATAGTCCTAAAGTTTCCTATTTCATTTACAAACTTTAATAGTTAATAAGCTAACTGTTCTAATGTGTTTTCATTATTTCAACAACATAAATACTTATATTAATACCATAATGTTTCAGTTCCACATTAATCAACACACTGGACACAAGCCGTACAAGTGTCCATTCTGCGAGAAATCATTCGCGAGTTCTGGTAACTGCTACTCGCATCGAAGCCGCATGCATCCGGGCCGTCGAATTGAAATCCGCCGCCGTGTTCCACATAATGCAGAAAACCAAGGGTTCCAACAATTGGCCATTTTACCCAAACCAACACTTGCCACTGTTAGAGGTGGCATGTACAAATACCAGTGCCACTTATGTGACCACAGCTTTGTGAAAAGAGATAATTATACAGTAAGATAATTTTGTACTCATTATTTTATAGCTTCTTTGTAAGTTATCAACCATTATCTACAAAGACTGAGCCTTAGATAAACTTCTTGTAAATTGTACAATATTTCTGTGTATCTTTGGATTTATTATACATTAGCGTTGTTTGAACTTTATAAATAGCTTAATGTAACTTTAATTTCCGCAATAGAATAAGTGAACCATAATTATTTAGGAATGTTTATTTTGTGATTAGTTCAGTCAGCATTAGAAGTAGCTAAGCAACCAGACTGTTCCGAAGGACCATAATTAGTATCTGACATTTGTCATGAACTGTGTGTGTCTATACCAAAACATACTTTATGTCATACAAATATGTTTAAATTAGTTGTTCAGTCTGGTCATTATGAACTTCACTTACCTACTTTTGACATAGACTGAACCTATAATTTTTTGTTTTCAGTATCACATGTACCAGCACACTGGTGAAAAGCCGTTCCAGTGTTCATTATGCACAGACAAGTTCGTGACAAGAAGGGGTCTGCTCATTCATCATGACAAGGAACACCCCGGGAAAGATCGACCTTTAGCTCTGCTGTCTAGGAATGCTTTACTAAAATAAATATTACATTTTTATGAATGTACTGTATGTTTAAATAACTTTTATACCTATGTCCTATAAGATTAGAATATTTAAGTTTCACTGACATAAAATATTTTACAGTATTGTCAATTTTACAAATCATAGCTTAGGTTTCAGCATACTATAAGCTAAACTCAAGTGTAATAAGTACCTAATTGTTTGTGCCTGGTTAAAACTGATATTGTTCTTATTTAAAGATTTTAAAGTATCATTATAACCTATTATAATCGGGAACAAATCTGTTATTCAGTGAGTTTAAAAAATGTACCTAATCTACCCATACATAATCATCATCATCATCGTCTCAGCGCTTATCCCGGCCTCTGCCAGGGTCCGCTTCCCTACTAATTCTCCTCCACCTCGCCCGGTCTTCAGTGTCCCCTCGTCGTAAGCCGTTGCCGTCTCGCATTCGACTCAGCGATGTCAATCCACCGCTTTTTAGGTCGCCCACGAGGCCACTTTCCTAATACCGGCAGGTTCAGGCACCTATTTCCCACGTATCCCCGAGGCTTACGCAACACGTGACAAAACCAGCGCAGACGAGCTTCCTCGATCTTATCTGCGATATCCCTCACGCCAAGACTGCCACGGATGTACTCGTTACGTACTTGATCGAGTCGCGTAACTCCGCACATCCACCGCAGCATTTTCATTTCGTTGGCGTGGAGTTCGCGAACGTGTTTCGTCAGCGCTGGCCATGTCTCGCATCCATAAAGCACCACCGGTGTAATTATACTCTTGTATATAAGACCTTTGAGATTTACAGCGATGGTAGGGTCACAGATGACTGCCGTGTGTTCCCGCCAATTGACCCAAGCTGTAGAGATTCGGGACTTGACATCGGGGCCGATATCGCCGGACGTGCATCACGAATCCGAGGTATTTAGATTTATCTGTTCTATTGACAGCTTTGTTACCTACAAGGATCATCTTTAAA
The DNA here is from genome assembly GCA_907269095.1 of Blastobasis adustella. Taxonomy (NCBI): domain Eukaryota; kingdom Metazoa; phylum Arthropoda; class Insecta; order Lepidoptera; family Blastobasidae; genus Blastobasis; species Blastobasis adustella. The sequence continues at coordinate 7,749,776 of OU026123.1, read as the reverse complement.
AAATCTGCATTACAATTTTTTCTTTAACTCTTTTTCTATAACATCTAAAATGAGAGTCAGATATATCACGCAATGACTGGACTAAAAAACATTTCATTATATTGAAAAACTTATGAGTTCTGATTGTGTAACTTTTTTGTGGGTCACTGTTCGACACATTACCCTACGCCTCGGGGGGTTCCCATTGTTTTCCAAGTTTCTATGGGTTTTCTGTCATTTCATGGCCAATGGGTTTCCTAGTCTTCATACGGGCCAGAGACCATATCCACCTCGTCAGGGATAATCGAGCTTATCAAGCCAAGGTTTGCAGACAGTTGTGGTGGTGGCACGTGGTTGTTGGCCTCGTTAGACAGTTCCTTAAAATGACAGAACCAACGGTCTTTAATAAAGTTTGCACTTGTGAGCAATACCCCGTCTACACCTTTTATGACAATACACTTTGTCACATCTAAATTGGCTCAACTCTGCGACTTTGCCAGCTTGTAGACAAGCTTCTGCCCTTCTACAGAATCCAGCACATCGTAGAACGGAACCAGTTTAGCAGACCGCACTTTTGCCACCATCGTTTTAGCTCGCCGCTTTGCCTCCAAGTACACCTACATATTCGAAGGTAAATTAGTATGCTGTCATTTGTGCTCACTATTACACCATCCCGTGTCCTAAGTACTTTTCGTCCGTGTTTGAGGATGGACTTGAGATGGAATCTACCTATACAAATGTCATAGAATAATCGCGAAACCAAAATCAATCCTAGGATTGGACTACATTATTCCGGCGTTAGCCGTGTGGTGTCCGGTGTCCGGCAGAGTAGAATAGCACCAACCCTTTACACTCATGAGTATCGTACAAGGCGACTAATGTTTTCAAGGCAAAAGATCAAGAGTCTCCGTAGTCCTACAATGGGCAGCAGCATTTTCTATTGTTATATTTAAACACTGCGATCTCCAACCCGCCTGCCAAGCGTGGAGATTATGACAATAACCTCCCCTTTCGTGGTAGAGAAGCCCTGCAGTGGACTGGTATGGGCTGTGATGATGATGCCGCCAATCACCAAGCCAATGAGCGGCAGCGCCATTTATCGTATTATGATGTGTATCTGCATACAATTGACTGAAAGTGGCGCGCTCTGGCGCACAATGGCAAAATATTGTAAAGTTCATTTAAAAAACAGGGATTTTACTCTATTTTTGTCTTGGGGTGGGCCGGTTTTTACTTTGTGGTATTGCGAATCGGAACATATTTCTGGGGAAATTCCCGCGGTGTTCATAAAGCGTACTCCACATGTCCGCCGAAACTTTGGGCGACCCTCTACATTCCTGCCTATTAGGGATGTGGTGGGTGTCAAAACGCGTTGACATTATATCGATTCATCGGTGTAATATCGTTCATCTGCTGTAAACAGGGTCACAGAGGTGATGACAGCTGCTCTACTGTAATTACTTGATCTACTAATATCCCGAATCATGATCAAGTGTACCCCGAACCTGTTACGGGAAAAAGCACTAGAAATATAAATATAAAATCGATCGAATCGAGACGACAACGAACTATCTCTACTTAGTCTATGAAATAGGCGAGACATGCCAAACATGCACAGGACTACAAGAATATAGGCGAATACTCCCTCTACACTCTCGTGTGCCCGCGGAACTGTCCACATGTCGAGTGCGCTTAATGATTGCCCCAAAAATAACGTTTTAAGAATTCCGTAGTGAATCGCTGGCGCCAGCGAAATCGGAGCCGAAGCAGACGTTCCAAACTACTTTCATGTGATCTATGATTCCAACCATTCCGTTAGATACTGGCAATGTATATCGCAATCGGTGATCAGACACAGACGTTCCGACGGTCGGCAATCCAACCAAGCCACGCGCCGCCGCCGCGCTGAAAGAGAATAAAATCACTACCTACGTTAATGCGCTTATTACATTTGACTAAATTCATTAACTACTGATATTATGTTACGTGTCGCTCCGCTTTTCAAAAGCCGTGATACAAAAATTTACCTTATTTTATGATCAATACATTCCACTTTGATTTGCTCTCATGCTTTTTGCTTCTGAATTTAGTCAAATGTAATAAGCGCATAAGCTGCGCCAGTTGCTATGCTACTGAAATAGGTGCCTAAGTACGGATCGCTACTACAACATTAACTTTTATTTTATTTAACGCTCAGCGGATTTTTGCGCAATCTACAACAAATAAAATAGATTTAAATTAAAATGCAGTGAACTCTGAGCCGCAAATGAGTAATTTGGTTCACAGTACTTCGATAGTCGTGACGATACGGATCCATCCGCTGCCTCGACTCTGATCATTATTACGAATGGGATGTTACCGGCCAAAATGTTAGGATAGTTTTTTAATGTAGGAAGGCCAAATTGATTTCTCAGGTAAAGCGCCCAATCATAGCCTCCTTCATCTTTGAAGGAGGCTATGGCCCAATACATATTCAAATTTATAGAGTGACAGATAGCAAACTAATATATTGCGTAGCCAAGCTAGTGCGCTAGCTAGCGTATAGATTGTATGTTGTAAAGCCAGCAGCGGTACCGCCGATCTCCGATAGCATGCCGCCATTTTGTTCCCACCCTCTGGAATGACGTCACAACATGTATTTCGGATAGGCTCTATGATAATAGGACCTTACCTATGAAAATATATACCGCGATCACCATACGATTCACTTCGACAAGAGCGCACAGAATATTTTTCACTATTTTAAATGGTTTCGAAAATTTTTATTCGAATTAAGCTGTCAAACCTGTAGGGTCTTGCCCTGATAAATAGTTGTATCATTACTTACGGTTATTAGGACTCCTGTTCAAACAACTGTTCAGCACGATAACACTTTTCTTTTTAAATTTGTATACGTATAATAATCGTTTTATGGGTATCTGGTTGGTATATTTTTGGGTTTGGCCCTTCAGGCTCTGATTCCTCATCATACTTTCCTGGAAAATTAGTTAATCCTGTAAATTTAGACTACCTTGTAACTAAGTTCTACAAATGTTTTGATTTGAATCGAATTTCAATTAGAGTATTTTCTTTTTGGGGAAATGATCTCTAGTTTCCTAAATATCCAATTGGTAAATGTAATTATTGTTTTTGGATAAATACAAGGGTATTGGGGTGTGTATCTGGATTCTTACCTCTGTAACTTCTTGTTTTCTTATTGTTGTAAATCCAGATCACCCCCAATGCCACGGGGGGCATTTTTCCTTCACATTAGGCGGCTTAATTCTTAAAAATTAAATATATTTTTGCATAAAATTCACATTTTACCAAACAAATGTTTACGTTTTGTTATTTTATTCTTTGCACGTCATATGTTGTCATGCGGACACGTTTCATAGTCGGCGAAGATTTTAATCTTTTTTGTGCTCCTTATTCTAGATAACTGCTGGATCCTATTCTTCATCATGTCTTCATTGATTATATCCTTGGCTGCCAAACACGAGATCGTCCGAAAATAAATATCGTCCACTTCGGGAACTGTCTGGTTGACTTATGAGTACTGGCCATCAAGACTTTATCTTCTTTTGTGCCAAATCGTACACGAACGTGTTTAAGTGAAGACCCGAGCCTTTGTTAGATAATGCAGCTGAGGAGTAGGCAGAGTTCTCCCAGCCTTCGAACTAGAAGGTGGATCAGTATTATAGCCCAGAAGAAGCTCTTTTCAAAAACTAAATAAAATAATAAGTGACCGGTCAAAAAAATGCACATGGCTGCATCAAATAATTCTCTCTAAAATTCTCAAACTAACATGGTTGCCTTGTCATTCTGCAGTCTGTACTTTTTCGACCTGCTTTAACGAAATCCAAGTGAACTAAGTAATCCTGCCTGGACTAAGGTTATGTGGAAGAGACTCTTTTAGGAACTTTTGCGCTTTACTTATTCTTTAACTTTTATAAAAAAATTATATTTAGTTTTCTGGACTTAAGGAATAGAACCCATTACCCTGAATCTTTGTGTTTTTCTTTATTAACTGAACCTGGCACTGTACGTGGGACAGTATTACGTTACACACCGCCGCGCCATGACAATTTAAAATGGTTACCAATAAAATTAAAAATAATGGTTTCATGGTTTTCATAAAAGATTTGTATGTAAACTCTTTATGGCATTAAAAATAAGTACAGGAATGACAAATGTCTAATTTTACAAAGCAAAGGTGCAGGAAGGACTAGAGTCATGGAGTTATAGAGCAGAAACTTTCAATGAACGACATTATTTTTAGTCTGGCATGATAAAAGAGCGGGACACGCGGCTCGGGTTAGCCTCTTTATCATAACTTGCAACACAACGCAAAAAAGAAATAATATGCAGTGTATGAACATAAGGTTGTTTTTCGCAACTGTAATTTTGGAGAGTTATCTGTAACGGTACAGCCGATCTCCATACGCATGATACCATACCACTCTGGAATGACGCCACTACGTTCGACATCACGACGTCACGACGTTTCCTTTGAAATTGTAATCTATGCGTGACAACTTGATTCGAATTTATATTTTCGCAATTATTTAAAATGGTGAAAAAGTGTATTGCGTGCTCTTGTTGAAGTAAATCGCATGGTGGTTGCGGTATATATTTTCATACGTAAGTTATAAATAACATTAGTTATTAAAGTTATTATAATTGACGACTAGGTTTACCATGAACTCATGATGGAATGAAACACGAAAAAACTTGATCCATTTAGAATGATCTTCTTCTAAAGGTGGGACTAAACCACAGTTCAAAATACGCTGTCGTACACGTAGATTTTATTAGACAGATAATATATTATAAATAGATAGTTATCCATGGATATTCCATGAAATAAAAATATGTGGTCACCCTATTAGAAAGAAATATACGGCTTCTGTTCTACACCACTTGCTCGGCTCGTTTTTACCCGAAGAGTGCTCAGTTCTGTTAAATATGATAAGTCTATGGCTCCCAACTTCCGATTCATTTCTTTCATTCTGACCGATATCGAGTTCGGCGGTACGAATTCAGTGACGTAAATCCAAACGGTGGAATCAAAATGGCGGCATGCTATCGGAGAGCGGCGGTACCGCTGCAGTTAGTGTACTTAGTACTGCACACCCACTCACAATATTTCATTTCGTAAAACACTTATTTCATGGTTTATCTATTAAAAATGTATTTCAAAAATAAACGCCGTTGAACAAAATGAAGTTACGATGATTATGTATTTACAAGAAGTGGCCAAAGACAATAATTGACACCTCATCTGTACTCCTCAAACCAACGCATCCCACCTACACTGTTCTACCCCACCGCTGAGGCACAATATATATAATAGTAATGCCAGAGTGCCGCACTAGCGTCACAAATTGAATAATGTGAAGAATTTTCATTCTTATCTTTACCCAACACTACGATGGACTAATGTATAGAGGATTAGAGGCAATGGTGGGCGAAGAGCTGGCAAAAGGTCGTGGTGATGGCTGGGATGGCCGCGTTGTTTTTCAATGTACATAATGTAAACAATTCGAATGTAAACAATAATGTGCTAGAGCTGGCGACTCGTATCTGCACGTAGCGCACTATAATCGTGTTTGTTCAAAAGTGATTGATTGTTTACGTTTGTACTTACAACGAAACTAGGACTGAACGCCACCATCGTCTAGCTAGATGTATTACAACTTCGCATAGTCATCTCCAGGACATTTGATTGGCTAGCAATGGACCATCGTGTATTTGCTCATATAAAACGAAGTAAAAGAACTTCAAAATTGTTTTACAAATACTAACGGTCGGTGCTTGGAACTTTCTCTGAGCCATTGTGTAATTAATGTGTTTGTGGTGTTATTGTGTGTAAATAAATATTTCTTTCTTTCTTTTCTTTTCTTTTCTAACGGCCCGCCCCGGCTTGGCACGGTGTATATAATATAAACGTTCAGGAAAAAACTCTTATTGTTGAAACTGATAGTGAAAATTGCATCGAAATCCGTTGCGCAGTTTAAAAGATCTAACGTACATACAACAGAAAAACAAACGATGAAAAGCAACTTTGTTATTTCCTATATATAGATTAGCTGAAGTTATATTAGGGGTATATCGCTTTCACCGAAAGTTCCTGCGAATGTGGAGGGAAGCCCAAACTATGGCGCATTTGCTAGTCTGCCCGGCCTGCCCAGACTCCTGTTCACTCAAAGATCTATTTGAAGCCGCAGACAGTGCTTGTCTCTCAATTTTGGACTATAAAAATATAAAACAAACATTAACTAACCTATTCTATCATTGATACGATAAGAAGAAAAAGCTGAAGTTACAGTTGTTTGGAATTGACCTGGGGTTTTTAGTTACAAAAAATTTATTGCGTTAGACCCCCCGTTAGTTAGGTGAGACGATAATAAAATATACGAATGGTGAAAACCCGGGGTGTGACCGTCCAACTCGCCTAACTAATCGACCTCGATGGTACATTTCATCGATGAGCCGTTCCCGCAAAAGGTCAATACCTTGATGGTTAATTTCATCGATGGGTCCTGGAAAAGTAAAACTAATGAATAATAAAGATTCTCGGCGATATGGATATCATCACAGACCGTGGTGTTTAATGTTGAGCGAATTTAATCCGACCAGCACACAGGACTTCGGTCTCTTGACCGTGATCTCTCCCTCTGATTTCAGGCTTGACACAGCTTTTCCAGGTTGTCGCCGCTCTTTCTGGCGATGTTACCAAAGAAATCAAAGACTCTCCGAAGACAGATGGTGGAGAGCCGCGCTTTTACTCGGAGTTCGGAAAGTATGGAGGTTTTAAACGTACTCCACATGTTCGCCGAAACTTTCAGCAAAACTTTTCCGGGACTTTATTAGACCCTCTACATTCTCGCATATTGGGAAATGAAATGAAATGGTCATTTATTCGAGTAGGATTTAATAAATCGCTTTAGAACGTCGAATATACAATTCATTTAACAATATTATAAATATGTGTATTATTACAATTTAAAAGACTTATTAAAATATTGTGAATATTTAACTTGTATACTTAATAAATTATAGATTGCAGTTGACATCACATCATGAACTTTTATCATTAATGTAATCATCTATCAAAAATCATCATAGGGTAGTGGTAGGTGTTAAAATGCGTAGATATTTTATCGATTCTCCGGTGTAATATCGCTTATCTGGGACGTTTTGCTGTAAACCTCTGCACTGCAGCGGTACCTCCTATCTCCAACTGAATGTGGCCATTTTGATCCCAACCTCTGGAATGAATTCGTACCGCCGAACTCAGTATCGGTCACAATTAACGAAATTAATGCCATTGGGAAGTACCTATACAGTAACGGTCCGTTTCACATTTTTGATTTTAAAACATCGTGATTTTAAATTGAATAAAATGCTAAAATAATGTACTTTATAATAGAGTATTAGTAACAGATTCTTTTCGTATTTTGTTATTTTGAGTACATCCTAAGTAATATAAATGTAATGTTTTTTTAATTATTATTATTAGAAACAAACAGTCTTAGAATAACATTCTAAAAGCATATAATAAATAAAGACTTATAGTTTTCTAAATCGATACATATATACAAATCAAACGCTCTACATTATGCATAATATCATAAAATTACGTACAACAATTATTCCCCCATCCCATAATCCTTTAACGGTTTTTATAAACTTTGGTAAAGTACCCAAATATATATCCACGTCAAGAAGATGTTCATTGTGATATATACACGCACGACGAACAAAACCGTTCCCGTTCCACGTAACGCTTTCTGGTAGGGTTAACGTGAAAAAGTGGCTTTTTGCGGTAGTCCCTTTAGCGTCTGAGTGGCACTCTTAGGAAAATATGATTAAGTAAATTAGGCGAGTCTACTAAGTTTTTATAATTTTATAAAGAAACACTGCATCCATGTAATGACAACGCTGTGCCAAATTTTTGATTCCATGCACTTCAGATGACGACTATAACTAAAACGATTGTTATGGAGATGGTAATTATGCTTTGTCGAATATAGGATGATAATCTTGACAACTCAATAATTGTTGGTCCTTGGTGCACGCCTATGATGTGTCGTGTTTTTCTCCGGTAAAATGTACTACGGATAATGTAATACTTCATGGACAGGTACCGCCCCTTTAGTGAAGTGCCACGAATAACAAATAACAACAGAATATCGAAAATCGGTTTAAAAAAAATAAAAAATTAAAATGAACATTTAGGTAATGTGTAATGGTAAGGTAATTAGCCGTGTGGTGTCCGGCAGAGTAGAATAGCACCAACCCCTTACACTCGTGGGTGTCGTACAAGGCGACTAACGTTTTTGAGGCTAAAGATCAAGAGTCTCCGTAGGCCGGAAAATGGGCAGCAGCATTTTCCATTATTATATTAATAGCACTGCGATCTCCAACCCGCCTGCCAAGCGTGGAGATTATGGCAATCAACCTCCCCTTTCGTGGGAGAGGCCCTAAGTCCTGCAGTGGACTGTTATGGGCTGTGATGATGATGATGATGATGATTTAGGTAATTATATCATTTTTTGTAACTAAATTCTTATTCATTGTTTGTATTTCGCCCTAAGAGACCTTTAACAACAACGATATCGACACGCAAGTACTCTACGGCATAGATAGACCGACCAATTAAAATACTCACGCGTCGAAATCGTCGTTGTGGAAGGGTTTTTAATGTAGTATTAATAAATTGTTAATTCAAAAGAAAAAAAATTGTTTGTTTTGTATAATACATGCAGCATAACCATGCAACTATCGATTCGAACTTCTATGAGAATTATACAATAATCGATAATCGAATAGATTCATTAACGATTTTACATCACTTCATCCCTACTGTGAACTGTCAAAATTATCATCCTATATACGACAAAGTATACCAGTTCGATAGTCCAGAGCCCTTACGAAATTCTTCTGTACTCTTTCGATGCGATCGACATGCGCACTGTAGAAAGGTAGCCACACACTGCTAGCAAATTCCAAAACACTTCTAACATAGCTGTTATATAAGCGAGATCAAATAAAAACTAAAATTCTTAAAAAATATGTTAGTAGAACGGAACATATAAATCACTCCCATAAAGTTAAGCGTACTCCACATGTCCGCCGAAACTTTGGCCAGGACTTTGGTCGACCCTCTACATTCTCGCCTATTAGGGATGTGGTGGGTGTCAAAACTCGTCGACATTATATCGATTCATCGGTGTAATATCGCTAATCTGCTGTAAACAGGGTCACAGAGGTGATGGCAGCTGCTTTACTGTAATTACTTGATCTACTAATATCCTGGATCATGGTCAAGTGTATCCCGAACCTGTTACGAGAAAAAGCGCTAGGTATATAAACAAAATCGATCGAATCGAGACGACAACGAACTATCTCTACTTAGTCTATGAAATAGGCGGGACATGCCAAACATGCACGGGACGACACGAATTAGGCGAATACTCCCTCGACACTCTCGTGTTCCCGCGGAACTGTCCACATGTGGAGTGTGCTTTAGATTATAACGAACTTCATGTTGTTCAAAATTGTACATTTCAGTCAATTCCCCTGTTGGAGTAGAGCATATTCGAACTGCATGTTGTAACGTCATACCACATGATGGGATCAAGAAGGCGGCGTACTATCAGATATCGGCGGTACCACCCCGGTACATCGAGCGGATAAAGGTGTCATCAAACTATGCATCCCACAATCCACCTTCTGCGCTAGCTAGCTTACTAAATGTGCAAGCGCACGGCAGACTACCTGATCTTTTATTGCTCTGCAAATTGGGAACTGTAATGGTCGCTTTAGCAAGTAAATGTGGATGCTACTTTATCTCTAAACCTGAAAAACAATTAATAAATAAATTTAAAATAATTTTGCAAAACATAAAAAATGTCAACCATTAATGCCTTTTTTATTAAAAAGAATCCATTCGTTCCATCAATCAATCCATCCATCCATCCATCCATGCATGACATTTGACATTTGAGTGCATGGATATTGCAGCAGAAATGCAACACATTCCAACAAATGAAGATAAAAAAAAGTGCAGCATACAGAATAAGAATTTACAAAGACGTTTACGTAGGAATTCATATTTCAAGGCTATCATGAACGAAAACTAAATTTACCCTTCAAAAATGACCTTTCTGTGTAGTCAATAGGATTCCAAGAGCGCATGCGTAAATTCCCTGTCCCTGTTCCTCCGTCAAAGTGTTTGGCGCGCTGATAAGCACAAGTTGTTATTATCACAATGAAATTGTTTCTTTTAGTTGTTCGGCAGATACACTCCAGTGCAGACGTTTATAAACTTTCCAGTGTATTTACTTTTAACGAAGATGTCTAAAGTTGAGTTGATTACCAATAATAAAATGGCTAGGCAAAACGGTGTTGTGCAACCTTTGCTCACAGGTAAGTCTTAATTTATTAAACAGTCATTTGTTTTATTGTCGTAATTATTAGTAATACGAAACTTTGAAACGTAGTACCGAATAAAATTATGTTTGTCCTTTTAACTTTTAGGAAACTAATTAAACTATTATGAACTGTGTATGAATAGGTTAGTTTTAAATTGGTATTATTAGGAAATTTGATAAAGAAACAGTTTGAACCAAATATTTAACTAAGTATGAAATAAAGTCTTATTATTTTATCATTAGTTAAATATTGCAGTTGCTATGTTACAGTAGTAGGTTTCCTATACCTAGTGAGTAAAATTTTAGGCATATATTATGATTGATTGATATCTTATCTATTTTACACCACCTTTATACTAGTATATTTAAATAAATTTAAATTCGTTTACAGACCTGTATCAAATAACTATGGCTTATGCATATTGGAAAGGAGGAAAAGTGAATGATGTTGCAGTATTTGATTTATTTTTCCGTACTAATCCATTCCATGGAGAATTCACTATATTTGCTGGTCTTGAGGAATGTCTTAAGTTTTTGGATAATTTTCATTACTCTGACAGTGGTAACTATAACTTACATTACCATAATCTACATTGAATATTATATACCTACACATTATTATTGAAACAATTTTTTTTAAACAAGCTAGCTAAAATTAAAAATAAATTTCAGATATTGAATATTTGAGGAATACTTTGCCTGAGAATATTGAACCTGAGTTTTATGATTACCTAAAAGACTTGACTTGCAAGGATATTGAACTGAGTGCGATTGAAGAAGGATCAGTTGCATTCCCAAGGTTTGTAGAGTGTACTTTAGACATAGTATAAAAGACAAGTAATTTAAAAGACAAAAGGTAATTTTTTTTTAACAAATTAAGTACACAAGGGCTTATAATTTCTCTGTAAACTGGGCAACTCATTCTAAGAAAGCTGTCTAGGCAACTTTTTTGCTTAAAATAAATCTTATTCAGGGAATATTTATCCACCTATTTAATAATAAACGGCAGATGAACAACAAATATTTCCATTACTTTAGAAATTATTGAGCTATTTTGTCTTTTAAAATTAGCTACGAAATATGTAATAATCTATACTTTTTTGTATAAAATTGGCCTGAGAGAATGCGTTGCCTAGTTTACAGAGAAACACCAACAATCAGACTAAGATTTTTTTGTGTAAATTCTGACTGTAATAGGTGCTGGCACCTTCTTACAGGATACATTATTGTAATTATTTTAATTACTACATTTACCTATATTAATATGTAGGTTTTCGGTAGATACACTATATTAACTTATATAATTTATAAAATACTTTCATAATAAAAGTTGATCCTTTTCAGAGTACCACTTCTGAGAGTGGCAGGGCCACTTATAATTGCACAATTATTAGAGACGACCTTATTAACCCTGGTTAACTTTGCAAGGTAAGCTGCTCCTATTCATTATATTTTATTTTTGTGTTTTCAGACCAGGAAATAAATTGTATGTCTTAAACCTACTTATATAAACAATGGTCATTACTCATTATAATAATGTTTATTTAGTACTTAATTAAGATAAGCAATTGATTAAAAGTATATTAAGAATGCAAACTTGCAAACGTGGGAGAGGCCCTAAGTTCTGCAGTGGACTGTTACGGGCTGCGATGATGATAATGATGATGATATTAAGAATTCCAAAAAGCTATAATGAATATTTCACATCAAATTATGTAGCAGGTACCTACTTAATAAGTACCTACCTAAATATTTTAAAAACTAAAACTCTGAAATTGTTTGAACTCTAAATGTAATAGGTACCTAAAATTACAAGGATAGGATGAGATTAGATATGTGCAAAATGTGGGTTCATAGATGCACAAAATGCGTATTCGGTATAAAATGTACCGAACCGAACGTTCGGCCGAATTATTCGTTTCATTTTAGCGCAGATAGTTTAGGTTGACAAGTTTGCATTCACTTTGTTGAACAAAGTAATGACTTATTTTTTAAAACCTGTCTTCTGGGGATAAGTATTGAATACAACTATCAAGATATTTACGCGTATCCCTAAACAGTAATTAAAACGTAGATATTAAATAATCAATCACACAATTCCTAATTAAATGAATCCCTTTCAAGTAAAATACTTATATTCAGAACCAACCAACCATCTAAAGTAGGTCTTCAATCTCATTGATTTAGGTACTTACTTACATTGTATAGTATGCGCGACAGACAGACATGATATCTATGCTTATCGGCAGCTACGCTTTACTGGCTTGTGTAATTGCTTACTGTAGGCGAGTGTATCTTTGTTGACTTGTGATGGTGTGCTGTGCCATGCAAGGCCAACATGACATCAAAACCACGCTTAGTTATTTCTACAGCTAATAGTCACAATTCCATAAATATTTGGTATCTTATTAGAAACATCATAAACTCTTGTACGCCTGTATCCCACAGGAGTAGGCGGACTACTATGTCCTAAGCTAGGATCCAGACACCTCTAATCGACCACGTTCATATTATATTATCTTCTCTCGTATTTATATGTATTGTATATTTAAAAATATTTAAGTAGTGTATCAGTTGTCTAGCACCCATAGTACAAGCTTTGTTTAATTTGGGGCTAGACGGCGCTGTGTGCATTTGTCCACGAATATTTATTTATTTAGTATTTATATATTGCGGATTTTTAATTTATTTGTTGATTACTGTACGTAGGTTGATAGGTACGTAGGCTAGATTTTTCGTCGTCGGCGTCGTCGTCGATAGGCGTCGCGCCACGTAGGTAGTGAAGATTCTTGCTTTTTAGTTATTTAAGTCATTTATTTATTGCTTCACATGGTGATATAATAACATTGGATCTTAAAAGTAAGTAAGCGATAAAACAAGTCGAGGGACTTCCCTCGCTGTTATTTTTATCCACTTTGCGCTGAGACTTCGTGCGGGTATTCCCCTATTTGGTGCAACCACAATGCAACTAAAGAGAGGGTTCATTACTCACATCCCGCGTGGTACAGTTAACATCAGAAGTAGCGAAAGCGAAACCCTTAAGAATCATCTAAACAACTATGATAATTGTAACTTTATATCCATGACATAATAGTAGTTTATCTACACTCATAGCGTAATGTTCCAATTACATATTCGAAAACAGTTGTTTCTTAATACACTTTTTTCACGCCTGTCCATAAAATTTTAAAAAATTACTTTTAGAGACAGCATTTCCCATACTATTTTCATTACAGCTGTATCGGAATAGTAGTTTATCTACACTCATAGCGTAATGTTCCAATTACATATTCGAAAACAGTTGTTTAAGGATACACTTTTTTCACGCCAGTCTATAAAATTTTAAAAAATTACTTTTCGATACAGCATTTCCTATACTATTTTCATTACAGCTGTATCGTAAAATAACTTTTTAATCATTATGCAACACTTTTACTTTTTAATTTTTTGTCGAGCGCCCGGGTGCGACGAAGTAGGCTGAATACCTAAATATGTTATTGTCAAAGACAAAATACAAATTCAAAATTCAAACTTTCCTGATTTGTTCTTAGTCTGTGTTCCTGATTATGTTGTGATTTATTGTGAATTATTTTCCCGCTAAATGGAATATATTTTTCTAAATATTGTTATTTGTGTTTGTAAATGTTTTTTCTTGTTTAAAGCAAATAAATACATAAATGTGAAAGTAGTGAAGTGAATTTCCCGCCGCTTGATATCCTCGCGTATGTACAACAGAATTGATTCGCAGCTTTCTTCCAGCAAAGTTGAGAAAATTATAGGTACGAAATTTTAACATGAAAATATGAGTTTAGATAAAGTAGTGGCTCGGCTACGCCTCGTATGATAAACGGACACTCATGTTTTAATACCTAATTATATGCAGTTGCATACACTACTTTATCTACACTCATATTTTCATGTTAAAATTTCGTACCTATAATTTTCTCAACTTTGCTGGAAGTAAACTGCGAGTCAGTTCTGTTGTACCTACGCGTCGAAGATATCAAGCGGCGGGAAATTCACTTCACAACTTTCATATTAATATATTTATTTGCTTTAAACAAGAAAAAAACATTCACAAACACAAATTACAACAATTAGAAAAATATTGGAACAAACACACAAACAGGAAAGTTTGAATTTGAATTTGATAATGACATATTTAGGTATTCAGCCTACATTTCGCCGCGCACGGCTTGCGACATGAAAACAAAAATTAAAGTGTTGCATAATGATTAAAAAGTAATTTTACGTCACAGCTGTAATGAAAATAGTATGGCAAATGCCATCAAATTATTTTATAAAATTTTGTAGACTGACTTGAAAAAAGTTTATCCTTGAACGACTGTTTTCGAATATGTAATTGGAATATTACACTATGAGTGTAGATAAAGTCCGTTTTAGTAGGGGTTATCAAAACGGTATCACGTTTAGCTGAATCTTTATTTTCTTCGTCTGGTTAGATGTTTCTGGACCGTCTGGTTTACTTATTTACCTATTTGGTTGCTTAGCTACTTACTTCTTCTACGATTACGTAGTCAAAATATCAAATATTTCGAGCTCGCATCGCTCGCTCATACTTTCATCACTCATTCTTAATAATTCTTTCGGATTTGTCTGTTTTCAAGTTAATAATAAAAGCTTTATAAACCTAAAATGCCAGAAATTTCAAACTCGCTCATTGTTTTAAAACTAAGTTTATTTTATTACAATCACGTTACACGAGAGAATTCAGAGAAAATGTCCCAAGTAGGTATGTTTAAAGCAGTTATTATGTGCTTATTGGGTTCAGAGATAATGTACGTCAAAGATTAATATATCGGAAATAAACTAATCTATACCAAATGATGCCATAACTCGGCTAGGCATCAATCAAATCGGGCATGCTTGAAACACAATCTTGAAATATCTTTAAATCATGTCCTTTACCGATTTATACTTAAAAAGGTTTCAAGGTGCGACACTTTTTTGAGATACTTAATACGATAATGGCTGCGGGTCTCTATCTAGGTCATAGTAACGCGAAACTGGTTCTTAGCTATTCAAATCCCTACAGTGCCACAATCTTATCTAACCCGGTGGCCAAAACTGGAATTGGGAAAATGGCGGCACTTCATTTTGAAATATATTTAAATCGAATGCCAACAAAAGCGATGCTGTCACCGTATCAGATATGTTTGTGGCACTCTACCGCTTTGCATCGTCATTTTACTTATCAGTGCATGCAATAAACTCTCGACTCACAAGAGTTATTCTTTGTAAGGAAGTGTTCAAAAGATTGTTTAAGAAAAACTTCAAGAATACTTTGGTTTTTATCAACCGAAGCAATTAGGTAGCAAGGGCCTTTAATAATTATTACTTCATACTGTATTACGTATTTGCGGCATGATTCACTGACCCGACAATCAAGTGGCATTTATCCTTTATGGCAGGAAATATAAATATTACTCTTTTTCTTGTACTAGGTGCGTAGTAGCAACATAGTTAATGTTAAACAAATTTCCATAATCGCTAAGCTATGTTTGTTATTTTATTAGTAACTAGTGTACCCGACCCGACTTCGTTCGCTTGGCGTCCTACCCCTACCCTACCGTCCGTACCCCTACCCCTACACCTACCCTAATTTACTCTACATCTACTTTACCCCTACCTACCCTTTTTTTCATGCTTGAATCACTCGTATCTATTGTTGAAAACCGCATTTAAATCTGTTGCGTAGTTCAAAGGTTCTAAGCGTACATAGATACATAGAGATACATAGGGACATACGGCGGGCAGCGACTTAGTTTTATACAAGTGTAGATGGGATACACGTAGCTGGTAGGCATTATCTGTATTTATATAATCTCAGTAACTCCCGGGATTCTCCCTCGTGCCCGTGCATTTCAAAACTGTGAGCTTTCTAGTGCAGTTCCGGGTTTAAAAATAACCTAGGTAAGTACGTTTCGGGACCGGAATGGTGTCATCAGAATTAGCACGAACGATTCAGAGATTATCTACAAATTTTTACTTTCGCTCGATCTGAATACCTATTCGGGCTTCTTCTGCGGATAGCTATCTATTCGGCCAATCAATACAAACTAGCTAGTCATTACCTTAATTTTAACCTTACCCTACTTTATTTTACAACGTCGTAAAACTACGCGTCAGAGTGTGACTCAGGGTGCTCATTTAGGATCACCGTAAGAATAAGATGGTAAATGCGATAATTTTGTTTTGCAGTCTGATGGCGACGAACGCCGCGCGCTACCGCATGGTGGCCGGCAAGCAAGTCTCGCTGCTGGAATTCGGGCTGCGGCGGGCGCAGGGACCCGACGGCGGCCTCTCCGCCTCCAAATACGCCTACATCGGTGAGTTCCCGACCCATCGCAGCTTTCGAGGCTTTGTCCTCGAAACAATGGCGCAAGTTAACTCGTCTTTGTACGTATTGATTATATTAGCGTGTTTCCGCGGCGGGGAGCTGGCGAAACCGAGCCGCCCGGTGCCTGGCACCGCGAGCTCACCCTATTCAAACTTGTGCAATATAACACACCCCGCAGCGCTATTGGCTCATAAGAAGCCTCCGATGGCGGATTTCAAATAATGATTAATCATGCAAGTTTCACGAACCTTGCCCTTGAACACGTGCCCCGAGTCGCTCCATTACTCAAGCCGGGCGGAGTTATCGCGCTCGCTCGTCGCGCGATGCTTCGCGGCTTGCTCGCACGCGATGCGACGCGCTCCCGCCTCTCAGCCAGGGGGACGAGCTGCCCCGTACAGGGTGTTTTATGTTTCTAGGTGTGTTTGATGTTTCTAGGTGGGTTCGACGGCACGAGCAACGTGCTGGCGGGGAAGCTGTTCAACATCCCGGTGAAGGGCACGCACGCGCACTCGTTCGTGACGTCGTTCAGCGCGCTGTCGGACGTGCAGGCCGTGTGGCTGCGCGGCGCGGGGGGCGAGCAGTGCAACCTGCTGGAGCTGGCCACGGGCTGGCGCCAGCGCGTCGCCGCCATCACCGACATCTCCCCGGAGGAGGCCAGCGACGGCGAACTAGCCGCACTAGTCTCATATGCCCTAGCCTTCCCCTCTGGCTTCATGGCCCTAGTGGACACGTACGATGTCAAGAGGTATAATTTTCAAGGCTTACAGTCACAACACAAGCAGCGTATGAATGGGCATTCTGGCTACAATAGCAACTGTGGACCCAATGGTCCCAAAGTACAAACCTCACCGAGTATACGTAGTACATGCGGAGTATGCACGGTCGATCGCACACTGAGGTAAAGATGCCCCTACAGTACACAATGGTGTCTAATTTAACTTTGTCTAATTGTTTTGCGTTGTTGGTTTTGTCTCAGTTATGTGGTTCATTGAGTACTTATATTTATTTCCACACTGGCGCTCCGCCAGTCATCGCCACTCATTACATGTCATCGGTAGGGCGGGCATGGCCGGACGGGTCCGGGGCACACTAACCCATCGCGACATACTGACTGGGGATACACTAACTCTGTACACGCTCCATGAGCCTAGTGCGATACATTTTATTTGGCTTTTTCAGTGAAGCGTATGTGGACGGCGCTTCATCCTCAAACCAAATGTAAATAAAGAATACGAGTATATCTGACTGATAATACCTACATTTTGCTTCAGTGTGACGTATTGTCCTGACTTAAGCAATCCTAGGGACAAACAGTCATTGGGCACAGTTGCATTGTATTGGAATTTGCACGCATACACAGTAACCGATTCAATTTATTGCATGTGTACTTTTCATTTGATTCGGTTCGTTATAGTAGTTTAGTATCGCCACTACATTTGGTTTTTGTTAAGTTGTCATCTGAAATTATTTTGAAGAGTTATATTATACGTAATTTAGGGAGATTAAGGTCTTCATGGTCATATTTGTCTCACGCAACTTGTAATTGTATGTAGGTACCGATTGACTGACTCGTGCAAACATAAGTAATAAGTAGCGGTAACATTATCATTGCTCCCGCACTGTAATTCACCTAAATCAGTCTCGTGACGCACGCATACTATTGTGTGCAGTAGATAGATACTGTAAACGAGTACAGATACGAATTGCCTTGTATTACATCCGATGACATTTAGTTTGCTTTCAAAAGTTTGTATAATCAATAAATGCGTTTAGTAAATTAATTGGGATACTATTACGCATAAGCGGTGTGTTACAAGTGTAACTTGATCAACAGAAGCGGCCTACTGAACTTCTGCGCCGTGGCTTTGGCATTGAACGATTGTGGATACAAAGCAATTGGCATACGCATTGATAGTGGAGATTTGGCGTACTTATCAGTATTGGCCAGGGAGACGTTTGAAAAACTGGCGCTAGAGTTCAACCTGCCATGGTTCGCCAAACTGACCATTGTCGCCTCAAATGACATAAACGAAGATACCATACTGAGCTTGAACGAACAAGGGCACAAGATTGACTGCTTTGGCATCGGAACCCATTTAGGTAAGTTTATTGTACAAGTAACTTGATTCCTTCTTTCTTTTATTTTAATGGTCTTTTATTACATACAACACAGAAGAGCTGTACTATCAAAAATAAAATTTGGAGATTGAGAATTTCTCGTAGGCACAAACTTACAAAAATATAAACCACTTAGATAATCAATTCTTCGTCTGGTTTCTTACGACTCAATCGATAATGCCCATGATAAATAGGAATTTATTATCTAAATTAGCGATGAAACATTACACGATTAACACCAAAAAGATTGGAAGTCAACTAGCTACTTTTATGGCTGACTGGCAAATTTTTTTTGCTCTTTGATTAACACTAAGGACGGCGTGTACCAAAATCTTAACCGTATTTAAGTTGATACAAAAGTTGTTAAACAAAAAACTTTATACAAAACAATAATTATCATTCTTAAACGCGTTTAAGAATTTGGTTGCACCAAGACGATACCGGAATATGATAGTCATACTGTGCTCAATTGTGACAAACGAACAAACAGCCCACCTGATGCAAAGCAGTAACTGTCGCTCAGACACATCTACGTTTCAAGGTTTTATCATACACTAATTTAGTCCATCAGAGTTAATTAGTACAGTAATCAAAGATAGATTAGTATAGCAATGTAACGGTCCTTATGTGCCATAAGTACGTTCCAGTAGATTAGTTATTACCTACATCACTATTGGTATGTGATTTTGAAAAGTATTCGTATGTCGTGTTTAAATGCGCATGTTCGGGTGACAAAATAATAGCACACCACTTTAATGTCAAGTTTTATATTGGGGTGCATTGTGATCGCTTTAGCAATATGGAAATACCATAGAACAAATAAAGCAAAGTATCGTTTTCGAAATGCCTTTTTCGGGACTTTAACCGAGACGCCGCTGCGCACATGTAGGCTATTGGCAGAAATAAGATTGATTAAGATGTTTTGGGGACGGCAATTACCTAAGAAACGACGAGGATTTCCTTCCTTCAAAGCAGGCATATTGTTCCCTAGTCTCTATTGTAATATTTTAGTAAAAATAAAGGCTATAGATAGTCCCGGAAAAAACAAACGTTTGCCGACAAGCGGACCTTGTCATTCATGGAGAAATTGCGGGTAATGATTAATGATGGGTTAAGGGGTTAAGGGAAGAAAGACGGGAACGACAGTGGGTCTAAGGTCCCGGGACTGGGTGGTTGTTCTTTGGGAGGGAGATTTCCTTGACACGAGGAGTGCGCGCGCGCAGGCACTGCGTGGTATTGTCGAGAATGTTGTCGAGTGCTAGTGTCGATGGTCTACGTTTTGTACGAGCATTAGGTATCTCTTGTGTGGTGGTTCGTTAGTGTTGTATATCGTCCACTATTTTAGTTTATACTCGGGTATGTTGGTGACTTGCGGTATGTACGAGCATTTGCAGTAAGTCTGATATTGAATTATATATTTTAGGGTGGCTATAATTATATTTTGGTAGGGCCATCACGTAGTTATACTAAAGAGTGATAGACGAAGATAGGCATAGTTTTGTGTTGTAGATACTGAAAGTTGTTTAGTCAAATTAAACCGATTACTAGTTATTCTCTTTAGAGTCACTGTTTCGAATAATTAAATCCGATACGTCCGTAAAATAAATTCTCTACTTCTAAATATATAAAAATTAACTATCGCTTAGAGTACACATATGGGCACAGTTCTGGTAATGTGTTCTGCACCTCTTGCCGAGCCGAACGGCACCTGTTGTAGCCGGGTCAATAAACGTGTCGGGGTTCTTATTCTTGCGTAATTTACTCATTTTAGCTTAATATGACATTATTGAGAATAAAATGAATAGTTATACACGTTTATGACTCGTCCCGCCCATACAAAACATCACTGCGCAGGGAACCAGGACCGGATCGGACGTGGACCACGCTCTGTTGAGTAGGATGGGGAAACTGATTTGTGCTCCATGTACTTTTAGACGGTTTATCACCGTGGGTTTGCCACCGGATCTTGGTATGGCTCTGCCCCTTGTTCGCGTAACAAACTTTGTGCTTTTAATCCTTTAACGACATTTAGTTCGCGGAAACGGAAAATCGAGTTAGTTCGATAGGTGGGCTCAACCATTAGCTTCCGACACTAATAGTGATGCATACCGCGTGCGCGTAAATCATATTAAAATAGTAGTCTCTCGATCGCTTGCAAGCCAATTAGGCCGGAACGGAAGTACGACGAGATGATCGGAATACGTGTGACGGTTTGATCGGAGTAGACAATAGGTCACAGGTTCGTTTGATATCGAGGTTTCGCTGGACACATAAGCAGGCCATGTGGTCTATATGTTCATGTGTTGGCCTGGTGTGTAGGTTGGAAGGGAGCCCAGGTTTTCCTATCGATTAGGCTATTTCCGAGACCTACAGGTCCATATTTTACAACTCATTAGGGTCAGGTCTATGTTAGGCAAATCTCGCAGCCATTGGGATAGGAGTGGCCACGAAGAAAGAAGAGGTTAACGCTCGGAAGTCGATCGCACGCCATTCATCGCCTGCCGACCAGATATGATGATGATCAATTGATGTTACATTTGACTCGCGCATTTTACACAGTGCATTCATTTGACAAACCTAACTTTTATATTTATATAGTTGTGGTTATTTTCTTATGTTTTATTTGTTTCACTGATAATTTAGAGTTCACATGTTTATCTTGGTTGCAGATTTGATCTCCCGCTAGTTGTACGATTTACTTTTCCGTTCGGTGATTCTATATAACGCATTTCCATTAAATGAGTTTTCCTTTAATTTAGCGATATTTACAACCTTAAAGGTGTTATTTCGACATACGATTTTCTCAAACACACAACGTAAAGGGTCTTTGTAATGAATCTAAAGCTAGACGATCACGATGTACGGCCAATGTATTTATGTGTAATTTACACGTCTTATAGCTAGAGACATCTCAGTCTTGTAAGTAGGTTCAAATATTAGGGGCAGGGGAATGGGTGTTACAGCAACCACACCAATTTTATACATCATTCCACCATACATATTATTAGTACAGTAATCAAAGAGAGAAAGTATAGCAACTGGAAAGTTCTGTTGCGCAGCCTTATCTTATTCTTTAAATAAAGTTGTACCTTTGCGCCTTACAAATACTACAATCCTGCTAATATTACAAATGTGAAAGGATATATGTTGCTGAATGGGTTTTAAGGCTAGTTTATAACCGGGATTAACACTTTTTTGTCGGATCCTAGTAGTTTAGATATTTTTGTCCCAGTAGTTCTGTAGAACTGTTACATTTGTTTTGTAACATTAATCCCGAAATTCAGGATACGTAAGCACAGCATAACCAAATTTTACTTGGAAGAAATTGCGGGGAAAAGATAGAAAAAATTATAAAACTTTAATCTCAATATTTAAACAAAGGTCAGAATTTGATGAGACGGCAGCACTGGCCATTCTTTGTAACGTTCGTCCTTCCGTTGTGGTCTACAGAGTGCGCTTATAAATAAACTTGACACAATTCGCCCATTAGATACAATTGTATGTGCCTATGTCGAATACGCAGGCCCGCTTCTAATTCATCAATTAATTAATTCAACCGTCTCTGCTTTCGTACAAATGAGGAAAGAAACTCTGAGGAGAGGGCAGAAAGTCCAGTAATGCGTGTATATATAAAACTAGAATTCCATAGCATCATATAATATGGAATCGTCACGCTCATGGCCTGTCAACGCTATAGATATTGAACCATAGACCCTGTCCTTATGGAGTAATGAAACCGTCAGGTATCCGAATGTGGTTTACTCATTACTTGCCTGAACTAATGTACTCTCTCTCGCACGATAAACTTAATCTACATAAATTGTACTCGACTATCTTTATGAACTTTTTATCATAATCTTTCATCTTGATTATTTTACAGTGACGTGCCAAAGGCAGCCTGCGCTAGGGTGTGTCTATAAATTGGTGGAGATTAACGAGCAGCCAAGAATAAAACTTAGCCAGGATGTGGGGAAAGTCACCATACCAGGACATAAAGAGGTACGTATTTTATGTGATTCATGTAATATGGTCCAACGTTTAAGTTCCGGAGATTAGCGTGTACAAACAGACAAACAAATAAACAGACAGACAAAAATGAAAAAATCTTATTCTATATTTCTACATAGCCCAAAATTCTTTTTTGGTAATATGTTCAGAGTACGGACACATTTTTACTGTTTTATTATATGTACAGATTACACTTCGTTCGTCTAATATGCATTTACTTATGTGTTTAAAATATAATTGAGATAACATATCTGAAGATTATGACTTTCGAAACATATTGATAAAAGTACGGTAAGACTAGAGACCTTGATCTTTGCGATTAGTTTCTTATTATATTATTGACAGAGATTATTATGCTTGTAATACTCAAATTCTTTGTACCGTGTAGTTACTTAGTAATGTTGATAAGAGGATTTTTGCCACTTGACCTTATGGCCGATAGTGGGAGACACTGGGATTTACTGAGTAACATTATCTATTGTGATTATGTTATTTATAAATAATTAATGCAGAGTGGGATTTCCGTTACGATCTTGTATTTTGTTTATATCTTCCTCCAACCAACAATGACCTCTTGTTGTTGGTTTAGGTATAAGAGATATCATTGGATACGTAAAGGGTTTTTGTGAACTCTTAACCTAACTTACTTAACAATTATTTTCAGTAGCGTTGCAATGACGTGTGCATGTAGTACCTACGTGGCATAAACGTTTACCGAAGGCCATAATAGCTGGCCTTCAGATAATCGGTTTTATTATTTAAATATAACATGCACCTTGTAACGTGGGAATACCCTGCATGTAAAGGCTGAATATTAAATTATTCATTTTCTATTTAAAATAATAGAGGCTAGCGAACGAGCAAGTAGGGGATTCCCCTTACCATTTTTTGAAGAAGTAGGTACTAAATGAGCAATACGAAGTCAAAGCACGACCTAAATATAATCTTAAAGCACGAGCTAAATATAATCTTACTATCATAACCATATCTTTGTATGATAACACAGCAAGGCATAATCATATTAATTCCAGTTTAACACGCTTAATCTTCACATATTGAGAACGTGTAAATCGAAATAACGCAAAATCTCGGACCCAACACACCCAACTAATTTGCTTTTCATATAAATTAAAAATAGATTTGACAATGTTCAAAATAAAAAAAAATACATATAGGTATGTCGCCACTGCGTAGTCAACCCGGTAGTCAAATATGTGCGTACTCCAAATAACATTGTTGCATTGACCTCACTATGAAATTGATAACCCAGATTGGTTATTCGCGGTAGTTACACCTGTTTGCAATCTACCCATATAAACTGCGTCCTTTATCCGTCAAAGTGACTGTAAAATGGATTTTGCAACGTCCTCGGTACTGTATCGAAATTCGGTCTAGCAAGCTAGTCTAATTTAATCCCATCGTTGTAACTCCTAGGCCAAAACAAATAAGTGTTGATACCACAAAAAACAAAATATATGTCTTAATAATTATTAAGACATATATTATTATTGTTTAAACAAATGTTCTATGCGGTTCTGCTGCAGATGTTCCCATAGTATCTGACCCTGCGTACACCCGACTGTTACTGCGCAGTAGTGGTCGAGGTTGCAACGCCCCACATGGCATTTTTTTTCAAGGTCTGACAATATAGAATTCTGACTTTTTGCCAATTTCAAAGTAAAAGGTAGAGAAACTGTTATCGAGGAAAAAGGTGAACGGAAATTTGGAAGAAAAAGAATGAAAGAATTAATGGAGTAAGGAAATTAAACAATATTAAGTATGAGCATATTACACGTGAATATCATTATACAGGATAAACATAGAAAATACTGGGTAATTTTTTTTGGGATACATAAAGAGGCTTGTTAAACAAATAGGAAACGGGACATTTAAGTTATTTATGACGCTTAGTACAACACACTGGGACAAGTTTACGGGTGGTAGGACTCAGTCAAGCTTGATATGTCACCAAGCAACAATGCTTGCATTGTTATGTTCCGATTTGAAAGATAAGGTAGACAGTAAAGCAAGATGCATATTCTATCATCTTACTTCTTAATCGACAGTTACAGTTTACCACCAGGTCGTTTGCGGTCTGTTCGTTTACCACTGAGGACCAGTATAAAAAATCATATTTTGCTTCGATATTTTCATACTCATCCATCTGCTCCGTATGAGCCGACGTGCAGCCCTCGTAACTGCGCCACTGTGATAATAGCTTAGGGGTCCCAATCTTTTACAGACCGCCCTTTTAAAAAAGGATCCATGTGTGTAGCTCTAACAGACGTTAAATCCAAGAGACAGATGATCATTCTCAAATGAAGTTTTGTAATCGCAACTCTCATATCTTTTTCTAAATGGATTTGGGACATGATCATCTTCGCGTCGTACAGTTTGGGAACCCCTGAATTATTGTTATTATTGTTGTATAATATACTAGTAGCACAAAGTGCTGTTGCGTGTATATCACTGCACTTGTATCCAATGTGTATCGAGCCTGTTTTTAAACGAGTTCACTGAAGGAGCACTTATAAGAATTTGTGGTAGGTTGTTCTATGCGTTTACTACCCGATTCGGCAAGAAGTGACACCCCACATTGCTTGTACTCGAAGAACGCGAGTTTCTTATAATTATAGCTAAAAGAGAGTCTAGCCTCCATAACTGCACCACCGCCATATAGCTGACACAGCGTCTTCGTCTTCCCAGGCATACAGGCTGTTCGGCGCAGACGGCCACGCGTTGATTGACCTTCTCCAGCGGTCGACGGAGGCACCGCCAGCTGTCGGCCAGAAGGTGCTGTGCCGGCATCCCTTCCAGGAGTCGAAGCGCGCATACGTCATTCCCAGCAAGGTGGAGAGGCTGTTTGAGGTGGGTAGTGTTTTTTATGACAAACAGGCGAGCAGGCCACCTGATGGAAAGTCATCACTGCTGCCAATAGACATTAGCAACACCAGAGGTATCGCCAATGCGTAGCCTATAACTAGTAACAGACGTTTCGTTTTGGCTGGAGCCGACGCTTTTGGGTGCGGGGGACGTGGTCGGACGTCCGACCAAGGTCGCCTCGCCTGCACAACCGAAATAATCCAAAAGCGACTTTATTTTGTATAAGGATTATCATCTGCAACTGACGGTTGATCGGGTCGAGCCAAATCATTACCTTTAAAACCCCAAAGCACGTTGCTCTGGCAGCAAAAAGGCTCTCCACTGCCAAAGCCACGGTTCCCCAAATCCGTACCCCATGGGGTACTAATCTTTGACCTTGGTAATACATAAGTTCATGACGATGCAGTCTATAAATGACCCATCAACTAGGCTGCATCGTCAGAATCCACCATGCAATTCCGACAGACGAAATCTCTATGAACTCCAGACCGACAGAAAACATATACAGCAGTTAGTAACCGTCCTCTTCCGAGATGCCTATGGTTTCACAATACATCTTTCACTAGCTGTTTGGGCTACTTAAGTTGACGACTACCTAAGAAAAGATTATGACGTGCTGATTTTTTTGTCAATCGATGCTCTACTCTAGAGCAAGCGGGCCTGAATGGATGGAAAATGATCACCTCCACCCATAGTCACTTGCACACCCCTGCCAACGCATTCAAGACTCCATGGTGTTAAGGTACCTTTGTTGTAGGCTTGTTTCTGATTAACAATCAATAACGTTATTCCAGGTGTATTGGAAGGACGGTCATGTGACAACGATGCCGAAACCGCTGAGTCAAGTACGCGAGCGCGTGCAAGCTTCACTACGAACTCTGCGGCAAGACATCAAACGGAACCTCAACCCTACGCCTTACAAGGTATAGTAAAATAATACTTGACCAGAGCTAGTTGGCCTCTCTCCGAAACGTCTCTATCAGCATACTACAAGTTTGTCCAACCCTCTGCAGCTTGACTTTGGTAAACGGCAAACGCAGAAAGAAGTGCTGTCAAGGTAGCGGTGACCACTTTCCATCAGGTGGCCCGCTTACCTTTTATTATAGTTATCATATTACAAAAGGCGAACAGTATGCCATATTGTCGATAGTCAAGGGCCATGGTTCTCATACGAAAAAGAGAGATAGAAATAATGAGATGATAGAACCAAAATGCCACGGACTAACTCATTTTGACAGCATTTCTCCCGGAATGAAAACGGATTGAAATGCATTTATCAATTTCAAACTGGTGGTGGGGCCGTATTACGCTGTAGGTGGTCCCATCGGCTCTGCGAAGTATGGAGCCAGCCCATTGCCATTTCAGTTTTGCTAATTTAAAAGCTATGTCTGTGACTGTCTCATGCGACCCCGTAGTATATAAGATAAAGAAATAATCCACACCAAAATGTTGCTTCAACAAAATGAAGATTCATAATGGGGCGTGACTGAGTCTGAAAATCTAATGAGCGCAGTCCATTTTTCACTAACTTACAATAGGAAAAGACATTTCCTTAGAAATATAAGACGATATATTGTAAAGTGAAAGTGTCTGTAATACTTAATGGGAGTGTAAGAGAAAATGATTTTTCCATAATGTCCAATAAATTATATTTACAGTTACCTCCTACAATTACAGGTGGCTGTCAGCGACGATCTCTACACTTTCATTCACGACCTCTGGCTTCAGAATGCTCCCATCGGGGAACTCTCGTAAAATGGAACTTCGAACAAACAACGACGCCCGTGTATCTAGATAACGTACCCAAATTAGTAAAAATAGCTGTTTTATGGATAAAGAAAGAATAAAAATTTTGTTTGCTTTATTAGACGTCAATCTATGCACCGCGCTTCAATCGTTTTCGATGTTATTGGCTTACACGGGCTGCAATTTAGTACAAGGGTTGGTTGCCATTCAGATTTAGTAAAAAAGAAAGAAAGCCATATATTGAGACTAGAGTGAAAAAGAAATACTAGATTTGTTATGAACGTAAGTGTAGTTGTGTTATAGTATCGGTTTATATATGCTTTTAATGTTAAAATATTTTTTTACTAGTCAAAAAGAAATATTTTCTTTTTGGTTTTACTGTCTTTTTTATTGTTTGAAAAGTATCCTAATTATTTGTAATTCGTTAGACTATATTCGCATTCCTATTACTTTGAATGTAGTATAGTATTGCGTTGTAAGACCAAAGGACTAATAGGACTTGATAAATTTAGAATATACGATGGTATTTTAAGTATACCTAGATTAAATTATTTTTGGTTAAGTATAATTTATTATATATTATATGATAAAGATATGTAGTAAGTCTAAAATGGTACAAAAGACATATTTACCCACACAAACCCCTTTTTTTTTATAAAATACTACTTAGTGCATTTAGTTAACCTAGACTTTTTCTAATTGGTGACATATATATGGTTGTTTTTTCCTGTACAGAACCTTGCTATAAAATCTGCGTTGCATATACAGCGGAGATGTGATATAATTTATGTGATAGTGTTGATAGGATTGGTGTTAGAATATGTAGTGGTGTAGGTCTACAATTGGTATTTGTCTTATTTTACGAACTCCATATTGAACTAAGTCTGTCGCTCCACCATCACATAGTTATGTATTTATTTATGCAAAAAAAGTATAGTTATATTTAAGCTAAAGTATTGATTCTAATATGTTAAATATCGAGTCAAGTATAAATAATAAATAGTGGGTTAACACTGAATTGGGTCGTTGGCCGAATTGGGTCATTGATCGAATTCGGTTTAGCCGAACGGGTTGTTTACATTAGGTCGTATAACCGAATTCGGTTGCAACCCTTATGTCTTTGTCGTGTAGCAACAAGGCGACCTTTTACTTTACGATCTTACGGCCGCTGGACGCGTTATATTTCATTTATTCATTTGTGTGTGGTAAGAAAACGAACTAAATTTGGTAGTACTCTATTTTCGTATTTGGATCAAGTGTTTCGTATGTAGCGTGGCGCCGCTATTGGAAGCAAACTTATACTTGACAAACTTAACATCCATATCTAAAACGTCCATTTAAATATGAAAATACTCTCAAACGTCAGTCAAGTGCGTTACAGTCTTAGGAATTATGCCTCACAGTTAATTACAGTTAGTAATATGTTTTATATTTAAGTATTTGTAGTTGTAATAACTTAATCCATATTATATTCAGTCACTATGAAGAGCAATATTGTAAACCTACTTACCAAAAATATGATTTAATAGAGTAATAAGATCAAATCACTGAAAATAATCATTGTATAGAAATGGGCACAAAGTGTTTTATATCACATATTTTTTTAATTATATGAATGTCATGTTCCAAACTTCTGAAATACTTGAATATCGCGACGAAAAATGTGCTAAAACGTAGCTGATAATTTCACATTTCAAAAGTTATTTTGCATTGACTATGAAATCATGTTACATATTTTAAATATTATAAAATGAAGTTATAACGAGCTTATGTGTCTTACAACTTATGTCACGTATTTGTAGTTATTAATTAATTTTTAGATCTATCCATGTGCACTGGCCTAGATATCTGTGCCTTCAACATAAGCATAATAAATGCACATCTCCCTATTTTGTTACACGAATAATAAGTACTTTGGAACATGCTAAGTAACGTTTAAGTAACAAGTAATGAATTTATAAATCGTTAATATATTACTTATTTTATAAATCGAATTTTATTTATGCAGGTCCTGTATCTGTATCTTACAAAATATATGCGTGATCAATAATGGCAGGCTCCACAACATAAAAGGTCCTCTCTCTAAAAATATACCCCGGATCCCAATGGCGCGAGACGCCGGCAGTAACCAGTCAACCATGATGGCCTCCTTTACCTGTAAACCCAAAATCCTTGTCAAGCTCAAATGGCTTAAATACAAGAGTATATTTTATATCTGCTCCCGCACACGAGGGCCCGGGGTCCACCTTGACCATTATCTAGTTTTGCCGGTTCAGGTAACTACAGTGGAGCGACTGCCATCTGACCTCTTTGACCCTGCTACCAGGGAAACCTAACTGGATAGGATCATGGTTCCACATTTACCCTACTAAATATGTAGGTTATTTACTAAACATCCGACGCTCTCCGATGCTTCATGATGCGCTTGTGCTGTATGCATTGAACCGATGCTCAATTACGTCGACGATGTAGGTACAACGCGCTGTACGAATTGTCGATGATCCCATACAAACAAGCAAGTTGGAACCACTGGCAAAGCGAAGGGACTTTGGCTCCCTGTGTGTGTTCTATCGGCTGTACAATGGAGTGTTCCGATGATCTTTTCGATCTGGTGCCCACAACACAATTGCGCCATCGCATCGTTCAGAAAAAAATATGAAACAAAATATATCATAAGTAGTACCTAAGTTATGATTTTTTAAAAGAAAAGTCTATTTTTTTACCTTATTTTACTTTTATGAACACTACGATCAGAAATGAATGGATTCCATCGGTTATTTGTTGTTTTATTATCATACACTAACTATGCTAATAGATAAAAAGTAAATAGTATGTCTAGCTATTGCACTTTTTTATTAAAAAATTAGCAAATTAATTAATTTTAGAAAAAAATTGCAAAATTTATGTTTTAAACATCTTGGGTATAAAAAAAAAGTATGAATACATGAGTGGCCAATAATTTAAAAATAATGTCGGTTTCAAGTAGATAATATAATGTAACAATTCATAAATGTATATACAATAAATAGTGAATTATTGCTATTAATGTAGAAAAGGAGAAAATTTTACTAAATAACAAAATTTGTAATATGGGAACATTTTTTAAATTTAATTATACCTGAACTTTGGGGATTAATAAAAAACAATATTTAACATAAACAACACTTTATTTTTCATTTATAATAAATGTTTAAACTGTTGGCCTTCCACTCTTATGCAGGCCCTACATCTACGGATAATTGATCTGCGGAGCAGTCTTGTGTATCGTCGTTCACTTATTTTTGAAGCGGCTGTTTTGACACGGCTTCTTAATTCTTCTAAAGACCTTAGGCTTACGGTATACTTCCTCTTTAAGGCAGCCCCAATAAAAAAAATCCCATGTATTTAGGTCCGGTGAACGTGGAGGCGACAAAATTGGGTCTAGCCGCCCGATCCATCTATCCGGGTACGTGTTATTTAAAAATGCACGTACAGATAGATACAGAATAATGCGCAGGACAGCCGTCATTTTGCAACCAATATGACTCCCTCGGCTCCTCGGGCACTTCTTCTAATAAATTGGAAAAATCATTTTGAAGAAACTCTAAATAACTTTGCCCTGTTAAATTCCCGGGTAATTCAAATGGCCCAATTATTATTCCACTTAATATTCCAGTCCAATAATTGATTTTAAATTGATATTGTGATCTATCTTCACGCATAAGATGGGGATTTTCTAGTTCCCAACTGTAAATTATGTAGATCCAAGTATCCATCTCTTTTGAGTGTTGACTCGTCGCTCCACAGAATTTTATAAAAAAATTGCGGGTCTTTTTCGTTATCGTTATTTTGTTTCAAAATTTTTGTTACAAAATATTGTGCACGGTCGATTTTCCGATACCTGTGCGTCGAGCTATTGCTCGCGTAGAGGTCGAAAGGTCATTTTCAATTTCCTCAAGCACCACTTCTTCTACATCAAGACGAGCGATTCTTCCACTGCTTGTACCACCGACACCACTACCCAGCATTCTTCCTTCGGAGTAACAACCGTGGACACGGATAAATACGCGGTAATCTGGGTGGCGCGCGTTAGGGTATCTCTCTATAGAGCGCTGCAGCTGCATTTGCGTTGCCTCTGCATTCTCCACAAATGAAATGCATGTTTGCATATTCTTGTACCGTATACTGACGTGGCATTTTGATACACAAAAACACAAAAGTCCAGTTCAGTCCAAAATCAAGCCAAATCGTCGCAAATATCACCAAACAAAACAAGTCAAAAGTAATATCACCAAACAAAACAGGCAAAGTCGACCAAGTCGAGTAACGCACTAAGCACCACAACTTCTTTTTATGTTTTTTTGCGCCCATAGCACATGAAATGGGCACCCTTCGATATAGCCGTTGGGAGGGAGGAGGTGAACTCTCGTGAGTACCAGCCGGCCGGCCGGACTGGTTATGCTCTCGCCATAAAAAAATACCTATGCGCATACGTATCTACTAAACACCTCCTGGGAGCACCTTTATGTGGTGGGTTAGGAAAGCTTTTCAGGTTTCATCGGATGTGGCACCCCGTAGGGACGGGGTGCGCTCAGCGTCACTACTTACGGATCGTACACTGGAGAAATTATAGCGAGATCCCCGAAGGGGGTCCCGCTGCTGTGGATTGGGATTTGGTCGACCTGAGCCTCCAAAAGGTGGTTCAGAGCGCTCGACAGTTCGTCGGGGTGGTCCGTGAGGACATGTCTCGGTCTCCGTACCATGTGGCCGGAGACCAGGCGGGGAGAGTAGGCTGCTGCTTTTCGCACGAGCGGATTGGAATGCTCTTCCGCGGCCTTGAAAAAGGTCTCGGAAAGCGTTTTAAGAAACTGCTGCAAGGTAGGCAGGTCCATGTCACTATGTAGTTCCGCATTACGGACGTACTATGGAGCCGCCATTGCCCTACGGCAGAAAATGTTCTGCACAATTTGCAGTTTCTTTATGACTAGGGAGCTCGTATGAGCAAAGACGGGGGATGCGTATGTCAACACCGGTCTGATGCATACCTTGTAAAGGGTTCGCTTGTTCCTGAGGAACATTTTACTGAATCTCCCCAACATACAGTTGAGGCGACACAAGTAAAAACGGGCGGTGCGGCACACTTTGGCGACATAAGGCTCAAAGGTGAGCCTCTTGTCAAGTGTGACGCCGAGGTATTTGAGAGCGCGCTGCCAGGGGAACTAGTTTCCCTTGCATGCGGAGGGGAGAGGGGTCGCTGTCACCCCGTCTGCGCTTAACATCGAAGCAAACCGCGGAGCTCTTCTCCGGATTCACTTCGATGCGCCACAGTTTGAAACAAGCTTCGAGCTTGTTTACCGCCTTTTGGAGCTTGGCCATCGGTGGCCGTCGCCATTTGGCGTTGATTGCCGTATCGTCGGCGAAGAGAGACAGGTGTACGTTGTACGTACAGGAGACGTTGTCGGGGACGGGGATATCGTTTGTGTACGATGAGGGGAGAGAGCACAGAGCCTTGCGGGACGCCGGCCTTCAGTGGGCTTGGGGAAGACAATGTACATTCGTGTCTGAACCGAAAGGTACGGTGTTTTAAATAGGACGCTACTAAACGGACGAGTCGGTCGGAGAGACCAAGCTTGTATAGCTTGTATACAAGGACTTCGTGCCAGACTTTATCGAAGGCCTTGGCGACGTCGTAGAAGACTGCGACCGTCTTTTGAATTTCCGCCAATCTGTTTTACTTTTGATTAAGATGTTGCGTTCGAAAACTGCACTGCTTGACATTTATATGAAAACTAAACATGATTATTGCGGCCCGCCGCGCCCGCACCCGCCGCCTGCCCGCCAGCGCCCGCAACGCCAGCGCCGGCCCGCCAGCGCCCGCAACGCCCGCGCCGGCCGTCCGCGCACCGAAGCTGAACCAACATCACCGCACGAGAGGTTCAACTCAGGAACCGCCTTGTGACACCGCCGAGAACCAAGAAGGTTACATAAAGGTCCACAGGAAGAAGAGCCGCGCTCGTCGCGGTACTCCGAACCAATGCGGCACTGCAATTCCCGGACCTCCGGCTGCGCGCCGAAACTCCAGCGACGGCACTCTACCTCTCTCGCCTGCACTACACCGTGACGGCGAAAGATGTGGTAGAGTACATCACAGTAGCCGTATTCACAATGATTCGAAAACTTTGTCGAATATTCGGCCACGGAAACTCTATCGAATGGGAAATGTCTATGGTTCTCCCTCGGAAAGGAAGAGCGTTTACGAAGACACTTTTGTTGATTGAAAAATGAATTATTGGCAATTAATAACATAAATTTGTAAAAAATGCTATTATTAAGTTATATTTCGCTCTATATATTAATTTTTATATAATATATGATGGTTTATAAGTAGAATATTTTTTTCTTTGAAGTTAATTTGCAAAAATATAAAGTAATCATTTGAAAGTTAAATTCTTTCTGTCGTTATGAACACATAAATATTGTCAAACTAAAGTTTTCAAAAAAGTTTCCCCGTTTTTCTTCGAGCGATTTAGTTTAGTGATTAAATTAATTTTTACCCTTTCGTATCTAATCTAATCGAAGAAACCATGTTAACAGTAAGTACCTGACTAAATATTTATAGTACCTATTCACTTGAATCAAGTACAAACTCGGTGAATGAATATTGGATAAATAGCTATTTAAACTGCCTGTTTTCTTGCGATTCCAGCCATCACGTACATCATACGGCCAACGAGTGGCGATGTTAGAATACATGCGGGCCCATCCCGCACTCGCAACGGGTTGACTGAATTGCCCAGACGCAGCAAGGGAAAAGAAAAAATTGTTAGCGGACCTCGCCGTAAAATTGAATGCTATCCGGTGATGGTGCAACTAAAACTGCAGACAAATGGATGAAGGTCAAAGAAGAAGTAAATATTGATTAATTTTGAATAAAACATAAGTTGTTGTAGGTTGAATATAATATATTTATTAAATTGGTATTTATTTTCAGACTTGGCAGGACTGGAAGTCAGATATAAAAAATAAAGCCCGTACAATTCGGGATTTAAATCTGGCACTGGTGGTGGACCTTCTCTGGTGGGGGTGACCCAATGATTAATGCCCTTCAACGCCAAGCTGAAGCAGCCGAAGTGCAAGCCGCAGCGGTGAATAAAGTGTTAGAGGGCATAATTAGACAGGCCGTTGCGATAGAAAATTTTGTAGAGGTTTTCACCCGAATCGCAACTGCCATAGAAAATCTAACTAAGTGATTACCTAAATTTGATTACCCACCACTCACTAAATTTCAACTTTATTATTTTATTAGTTTTATGTGATCATTTCATTTTTACTGAGTCTGATTTAAATTAGTAACTGTACTGTTAATTAAAGTTATAATTAACAATGTAGGTTGATTTTTAAAGAAATTTCATAATTGAGATATGCTTTTGTATGTATCACTTACCACTTTGTGTTAATTACACTTTGAAAATACAAAAAGCACTAAGACAGCATTTTTTCTGTGATTTAAATTAGCAACTGAATTGTGATTTTTAATGTACTTATAATTAGGTTATTAGTAAATAAGGTAGTGATCATTTAATTTTTGCTGTGATTTTACTGAGTCTGATTTAAATTAGTAAATGAATTGTGATTTTAAAAGTATAATTAGTAAAGTATTTTTTACAACTGTATATATTTTTATTAATATACCTATATCAGGAAGGGTGTAAGAAGTCCGCAAAAGGAATGTCCTACTCATTGAACTAAACTCTCTATAAAAATGTGATCAGCTGATCGGTACTGTTGTAAGTAAAAACGAACAGTTTTAATTTCTTAGAGGGTTTGTAAGGGTTATTATAATTAGAAAAAGAGAATAAACGTTTTTATGAATAATAATTTAATTAGTTACCTAATTTAAACTTATTAGAAATAAAAGGAAAGATATAAAAAATTTACATATAGTGCATATAGGACAAATAAAAAAAACACATTTCAATGTTCAGAAAACAAAGAAGACAGGCTTGTGGTTTGCCCGATGGTAAACAGTTACCGCAATCTATGGACGTTTGCAATTCCAGTGGTAAAATTTTTAAGTTGCCGACCCTGTAAAAACCTTTTACCCACTTTCTTGAAGACCTCGCATGTGTCTTTGGGACCACGATGTGAGGATGAACTATGCCGAAGGCGAGCGGTGCGTTGATAGAAAGTAGCTGTAGGCATCAAGACAAATATTTCTTCAGAACAAACACTACAATTTTCACAGCGTGTTTCTTAATATAGTCCCAACGGCCAAGGTGATACGCTGGTGCTTTTGCAACCAAGTTATTATAGAGAGTCACTTAACCATAATCAATGGCAGAGCCTCTGTTTTAACTGCCTTCTCACCCTCAGTGCCTCTGCCTATATATATCCCTCTCTTCAAATTTAGTGGCAGATGCAAATGAATCACTATCCTCAGTTTCCATTTCGTCTGGTGGGTTTACGCGCACATAGACACTGAAATTAATACAGATATTTTCAATGGTTTTGTATTGTTGTTATTGTAAAAAATTTTAGGTTATTTTTCAGCGTTTAGCACAATTTTTGTCATACTTACTTTCAATTCCACCAGAATCGCACAAGCATATGAGGTCCTAGGATAATAGGGCTTTATATCTTCTATAATGCGGATCGCAGTCTCCGCAGACAAGCGATAAACCCTACTAAAGTTGTGCATGTTAAATGGGTTCGACAAATCCCTTATTTGCCGATTTAGGTGCATTGTATCGGCTCTCTGCTTCGCCTTTATCCTATTACGGTGTTATAGCGCCAGTACAATTTGCATTTTCCATTTTACAAGCGTTCTAATCCACAATTCACAAAAACTTCCCGCGAGCTAAATAGCATTCGTGAAAATTTCCGAATAATAGACAACTTTCGAATTGAACTGTCATTTTCAAGGTCATTCGTAAAATTTTTCGAATCCGAATCCGAATCGAACCATTGTGAATACGGCTAGATGCGCCAAGCAGTACACGGTGAGGGTCCAGCCTTTAGAATCGAGCCACGAAAGGACATTTAACTCGTTTGTGGTGTTGGTTCCGACGAAGGACTTGGATACCTTTACCAAGGAACAGTTTTGGCCGAAAGGCGTATTAGTTTATCGGCGATTCCGTAGCCGTATTCACAATGGTTCGATTCGGATTCGGATTCGAAAAATTTTTCGAATGACCTTGAAAATGACAGTTCAATTCGAAAGTTGTCTATTATTCGGAAATTTTCACGAATGCTATTTAGCTCGCGGGAAGTTTTTGTGAATTGTAGATTAGAACGCTTTTCTTGGAAAATGCAGTTTGTACTGGCGCTATAACACCGTAATAGGATAAAGGCGAAGCAGAGAGCCGGTACAATGCACCTAAATCGGCAAATAAGGCATTTGTCGAACCCATTTAACATGCACAACTTTAGTAGGGTTTATCGCTTCTCTGCGGAGACTGCGATCCGCATTATAGAAGATATAAAGCCCTATTATCCTAGGACCTCATATGCTTGTGCGATTCTGGTGGAATTGAAAGTAAGTATGACAAAAATTGTGCTAAACGCTGAAAAATAACCTAAAATTTTTTACAATAACAACAATATAAAACCATTTAAATATCTGTATTAATTTCAGTGTCTATGTGCGCATAAACCCACCAGACGAAATGGAAACTGAGGATAGTGATTCATTTGCATCTGCCACTAAATTTGAAGAGAGGGATATATATAGGCAGAGGCACTGAGGGTGAGAAGGCAGTTAGTACAGAGGCTCTGCCATTGATTATGGTTAAGTGACTCTCTATAATAACTTGGTTGCAAAAGCACCAGTGTATCACCTTGGCCGTTGGGACTATATTAAAAAACACGCTGTGAAAATTGTAGTGTTTGTTCTGAAGAAATATTTGTCTTGATGCCTACAGCTACTTTCTATCAACGCACCGCTCGCCTTCGGCATAGTTCATCCTCACATAGTGGTCCCAAAGACACATGCGAGGTCTTCAAGAAAGTGGGTAAAAGGTTTTTACAGGGTCGGCAACATGGAAATTTCACCACTGGAATTGCAAACGTCCATAGATTGCGGTAACTGTTTACCATCGGGCAAACCACAAGCCTGTCTTCTTTGTTTTCTGAACATTGAAATGTGTTTTTTTTATTTGTCTTATATGCACTATATGTAAATTTTGATATCTTTCCTTTTATTTCTGTTAAGTTTAAATTAGGTAACTAATTAAATTATTATTCATAAAAACGTTTATTCTCTTTTTCTAATTATAATAACCCTTACAAACCCTCTAAGAAATTAAAACTGTTCGTTTTTACTTACAACAGTACCGATCAGCTGATCACATTTTTATAGAGAGTTTAGTTCAATGAGTAGGACATTCCTTTTGCGGACTTCTTACACCCTTCCTGATATAGGTATATTAATAAAAATATATACAGTTGTAAAAATTACTTTACTAATTATACTTTTAAAATCACAATTCATTTACTAATTTAAATCAGACTCAGTAAAATCACAGCAAAAATTAAATGATCACTACCTTATTTACTAATAACCTAATTATAGGTACATTTAAAATCACAATTCAGTTGCTAATTTAAATCACAGAAAAAATGCTGTCTTAGTGCTTTTTGTATTTTCAAAGTGTAATTTGGTAAGTGATACATACAAAAGCATATCTCAATTATGAAATTTCTTTAAAAATCAACCTACATTGTTAATTATAACTTTAATTAACAGTACAGTTACTAATTTAAATCAGACTCAGTAAAAATGAAATGATCACATAAAACTAATAAAATAATAAAGTTGAAATTGAATGAGTGGTGGGTAATCAAATTTAGGTAATCACTTAGTTAGATTTTCTATGGCAGTTGCGATTCGGGTGAAAACCTCTACAAGATTTTCTATCGCAACGGCCTGTCTAATTATGCCCTCTGACACTTTATTCACCGCTGTTGCTTGCACTTCGGCTGCTTCAGCTTGGCGTTGAAGGGCATTAAGCATTGGGTCACCCTCACCAGAGAAGGTCCACCACCAGTGCCAGATTTAAATACCCGAATTGTACGGGCTTTATTTTTTATATCTGACTTCCAGTCCTGCCAAGTCTGAAAATAAATACCAATTTAATAAATATATTATATTCAACCTACAACAACTTATGTTATATTCAAAATTAATCAATATTTACTTCTTCTTCGACCTTCATCCATTTGTCTGCAGTTTTAGTTGCACCATCACCGATAGCATTCAATTTTAGGGCGAGGTCCGCTAACAATTTTTTCTTTTCCCTTGCTGCGTCTGGGCAATTCAGTCAACCCGTTGCGAGTGCGGGATGGGCCCGCATGAATTCTAACATCGCCACTCGTTGGCCGTATGATGTACGTGATGGCTGGAATCGCAAGAAAACAGGCAGTTTAAATAGCTATTTATCCAAAATTCAATCACCGAGTTTATACTTGATTCAAGTGAATAGGTACTATAAATATTTAGTCAGGTACTTACTGTTAACATGGTTTCTTCGATTAGATTAGATACGAAAGGGTAAAAATTAATTTAATCACTAAACTAAATCGCTCGAAGAAAAACGGGGAAACTTTTTTGAAAACTTTAGTTTGACAATATTTATGTGTTCATAACGACAGAAAGAATTTAACTTTCAAATAATTACTTTATATTTTTGCAAATTAACTTCAAAGAAAAAAATATTTTACTTATAAACAATCAAATATTATATAAAATTAATATATAGAGCGAAATATAACTTATTAATAGCATTTTTTACAAATTGATGTTATTAATTGCCAATAATCCATTTTTCAATCAACAAAAGTGTCTTCGTAAACGCTCTTCTTTTCCGAGGGAGAACCATAGACATTTCCCATTCGATAGAGTTTCCGTGGCCGAATATTCGACAAAGTTTTCGAATCATTGTGAATACGGCTACCGGAGATGACCTCGGGTCGCCGGGGCTACGGACGCGATACCCAGCCTGCGGGTGTCCTAGTTTAATAAACTGTGTAAAAGTGCTAGTTTTAAGTTTTGAAAATTATTAGGTTTATCTATTAGTCTATTATTAATTTTATAAGTGATATTGTTATATAGGTTATATGATTTTGTTTGGATATAGTGTATCGTTTATTGTTATTATAATTTTGTATGTTATATGAATTATATCTATGGGCCTCTGTAGCCTGATATAAATAAAAAAATAAGTAAGCGATCATCATGGCGCTAATGGCACTCTCGAATAATGTTTAGTAATATTTATTTTTAATATGATATCTCTAAAAAGGCAATAGTATGATTTTATACTTAATTTCATTAATAAACATAAATAATCGTGAGCCTAATGTTACAAGATTAAACTCACACAGGTTATCACACAAATTATTAGGCAAAAATGAGTTTCTGAACGTCCATCTGAATTGAGTAGGTTACTAAATGCTATTACGCCTTCCTAAATGCGTTTCTAATTAGGCTTCTAAATTATAAAATCCATTATAAAATCTACTTGAAACCGACATTCTTTTAAAATTATTGGCAACTCATGTATTCATCCTAACTAATTAATTTGGTAATTTTTTAATAAAAAAGTGCAATATCTAGACATACTATTTACTGTTTATCTATTAGCATAGTTAGTGTTTAATAATAAATCAACAGAAAACCGATGGAATCCATTCATTTCTGATCGTAGTGTTCATAAAAGTAAAATAAGGTAAAAAAAATAGACTTTTCTTTTTAAAAAATCATAACTTAGGTACTACTTATGATATATTTTGTTTCATATTTTTTTCTGAGCGGCTATAAAGCGCACTCCACATGTGGATAGTTCCGCGGGAACACGAGAGTGTAGAGGGAGTATTCGCCTAGTAGTCCCGTGCATGTTTGTCATGTCTCGCCTATTTCATAGACTAAGTAGAGATAGTTTGTTGTCGTCTTGTTTCCATCGATTTTATATTTATATTCCTAGCGCTTTTTTGCGTAACAGGTTCGGGGTACACTTGACCACGATTCAGGATATTAGTAGATCAAGTAATTACAGTAAAGCAGCTGCCATCATCTCTGTGACCCTGTTTACAGCAGATTGGCGATATTACACCGATGAATCGATATAATGTCGACGCGTTTTGACACCCACCACATCCCTAATAGTCAAGAATGTAGAGGGTCGACCAAAGTCCCGGCCAAAGTTTCGCCGAAAGTTTCAGCGGACATGTGGAGTACGCTTAAGACATTTCAAGGTTATCCATTCATTACCGGACACCCGGTATATAGTATATAGAAGTCTTTGGGTGAAATCTGCGTTATTCTCCGATTACACGATCTATAAGTAGGTACCGTGATTAATAGCAGAACTACAAACATTATTAATATTAGCTAAGTATTTACACCTATGCATAGGCTAGAGACAAAAGTGCCTATCTTCATAGGATAAAGTTGCGTCGCATGCACAGAGTTACCTACTTTATTAGAGGTACTTACGTCGCATGTATGCAGATATATTGGACACAGAACATGAATGACTGCCTGCACCCTCCGCCAGATGAATCGAGACAGTAGCATGTTCTATTGAATCGATATTCTTTCGAGTATGGGAGCGGGGCTCAAAAGCACTTGCATCCAAGCCAAAAATTGACATCAACAAAAGAAGTTTGTGTGTGACAAGTAACCTAGAAAGACTGATTTTTTAGTGTTTTCTACGTAAATATTTATAATCAGAACAATAGAATTAACGAAATAAATTAGTGTGCTGACGCCAAAAATCGTTGCTGTATTGTAAGTACACATATTATGTTAATTATCTGCGTAATTATTAACAATTTCCAGATAGTTGTACTCGAGAGCCTAACGGCGAAATCTCTTGCTCCGCTGTTATTTGTGACGTTGATGTGGTTGAATCTTTACTGGGTACCTACCTACTTGAGTAAGTAGGTGCTTTATTTAAAGTAAAACTGTCGGAAAGGTGTTTTAGTTTTGGATTTTCATTATAAACTCTTTCCACTCGCCTAATTATCCTATCCAAATTATGTTGGTTTACCTCAAATTAGTTAACATAAAGTAGGCTGTATTTTGTTAGTACTTAAAACTTGGTAAAAAAACTGGTTGCAATACCAGTGTAATTGATAATAAATTAGTAAGTAGTGGTTTGACTTCTTCTGACTTATTTCCAATATTGTAAATTGAACTTTGAGCAAATAGATATTATCAAACTGACAATGCATCTGTTATTGAGGTGTTCCAGATTTTCAATTTAATATTCAGAAATCTATACTAGATACTTACACCGAACAGTAACAGTTTGGAGAGTTGACAAACATACAGTGGCAAATTTTGCAATTAGCTTGCAAAAACTTGGGGCACTTAATAAAGCCAGAAAATGCTTTGCACCGGGGTATTGACTTTTGCTGTACAAAGCACAGGTAGCTTACAAATAGTTTGGATCCCTTAGGCCTATGGAGAGACATTGGCTCTCAAAATGGGGTTCTTCAAAAGGCATGCTTAAAGGTACCTCAAAGGCTGTTACCGCATCCGCTCCCCTTAGGTTGCAGATGTCCTGGCCGCATTCGATCAGGTGGACCTTTTGTCCATGTGCCTCCCTAGGTAAAAAAAAGCTTGCCACAACACCATAGTTGTGCAAAAACAAGAAACTAATAGATGACTTCACATTGCATCATCATATTTTGGTCTACAGAAGTTATAGCTTCTCAGACATTAGTCACAGTGTATGACATCTTTG
Source organism: Blastobasis adustella (assembly GCA_907269095.1). Taxonomy (NCBI): domain Eukaryota; kingdom Metazoa; phylum Arthropoda; class Insecta; order Lepidoptera; family Blastobasidae; genus Blastobasis; species Blastobasis adustella. Next base: position 7,707,534 of record OU026123.1, on the reverse strand, counting down.
ATTGGATATTTGTGCTATAGTATTGAATATTTTACTTTACCGGACACTACACAACCATTAAGTATAGTGGCTGGTAAACCAAACTACCAAACTTACTAAAATACCATATTAAAGAAGTGACACCTGACCAAAGGCAGCAAAATTTATAGATTTAGTTTTCTTAATAGTTCTATTTTTTTTCTACAAAGTTTGATGATTGGCTGCCTCAGTTTAAAACATTAGTCATCTTGTATGACACCCATGACTTGTGACACACACCCGACAGTGATTTGTTAACAGTAATAAATAAATAAAAAATTATCTTGGAGTTAATGTTCCAGTTGTGCATACAAGGGCTGGAGGTCTGCCTTGATCATGATCCCGGATTTGGCAGATCAGATAATTACAGTGGAGCGACTGCCATCCGACCTTCGTGACCCTGCTACCAGGGGAACCTGAAGAGATTGGATCATGGTTACACATTTAGTCACATGAATGTGCAGGATTCATCATGGTATTTTCCCTCACCGTAAGAGCATTGGTTAGTGTTCAACTAATGTATCTACATAACTCGGAATAGAGTCATTGGTACATGTCTGCAGTGGGATTTGAACCTGTTATCTCTCTGATTTGATTGATTTGATTTGATTTGATTTGAAAAAACAAGAAATGGCAACGATGTAATTATGCTTCGGATTAGGTGTACTTGAGAGCAAAACTGATGGTGCCCTGCACGGCTAGCACAAGTGTGGTCTCGTGCGTGAAAACTCAAATATCTACGTCAGTTAAGCTATTAGGCCAAGTTTTGTATCATTTTCGTATCAATTGGGGATACCAATGTCATTGTATCACATTAACACCGTTCTGAAGTCAAAACAAACATCACAAATTAAAATAAAACATTTTAAAATTTTCTATTTTAAAAGATAATATATAACAATTACCAGTTTTTAAGAAAAACATAGCTCTATTATTTGTTCATTAAATAAGGCCTTTGACTGTGTTGACCAAGGCGGTACCTGAGGCCTACGCTGACATTATGCGGGACATTTACCGTGATCCGATTCTATAGTGACGATGTCTATATGGCAGCGAGACTTGGTCTCTACTAAACCGGCACAAGCAGTAGCTACTTAAGTCTCTGACATCACATATAAGCTGCAAAAGGGCGTGTTCGATGGTATGGTCACGTTTTGCACGTAGTCGCGCGCAGACCAACGGAGCTGCAATAACAACTTTTTCGTGCGTTTTTTACGGTGACACGTCACGTGCCGCCTCTCGTCTTTCCATCTAGAGATGAACATTAAATATTAATATTAAATCCTAATGGCTTTATACACTCTGTTAATTCAATAATCCGCTTAAATATACTGTAGTTTGGTGAACCGAAACTTTACGAAAATGACATAGACTCGGAGCTTCTTCCACAAGGTTTTGCCGTAATCTTCACCCTTGTCGGGCGGGTTAAAGGTTACAGTCTTGACATTATTCCACTTATACGGCATCCATAAGGCGAAAATGTTGATCCTATCTGCGGGTTACCACAAGGCATAATGGAACATAATCTGAATGACGAATTGAACCTCTTTTTACCAAGAATTTGTCAAATACAACGTTTGCAAAAAACCGGATAATTAGAATTTTAGAATTAATTTCGTAATCATCCGAGCTATTTTCACTATCTTTGCCAAAATCCGAGATTGTTTAGGAGGATTGGAAATTTGAACCTTGATTAGCTTATCGACTTTAAACATATTATTACTGGTTAGTCAGAACATGGCTCCTCATGAAAGAATGTAAAGATAGTAAAGTGTAAATAAGTGGCGGTCCAGGATCCTGCGTGCCGCGCGGAGGTACAACAAGGGCATAACGCCAAGATGATGATGATGAAAGTTTAAATAAGTTTGAGAGCAATATTTCTTTAGATAAAGACTTTTATATAAAGAAATATTGTGCTCGTATAAATGCTCTATTAAATAACAGTGTCCTGCAAGTGTACTACGTCCAGCACTCGTTTGAAACTTCAGTCACTTCATTCATATTTGCACTGCACTGGGCACTGCTAATAATATCTGATAAACAGTCCATGATTATCTTTTTTAATAAAATAACGCTGAAACTCTTTCAAAACGGTGCTAAAACACTTAACAAGGCAACAACAGCAACAAACAAGAATGTAGCCATAAGCCAATCAGCGCAATGATCATATCAGCCAATTAGCGCTCATGGCTTACGAAATGTAAGCCCGTTATCTCCCTGAAAATAACTCGAATGATCGCGAAATTAATTTTTGGATTAAAAAATCCGGTACCTATTTTGCAAATGTCCTTAGATTTTCACGAAGTTCCGATTTTTCCAATTGTCATACGACATATTCATTAGTTGAAAACTAACCGATTCTATTACGGTGAGGTAATACATCGCGATGAAACCTGCCCAATCAGTAACCATGATCCAATCTGATCAGTATCCCCTGTTAACAGGGTTACGCACGAAGGGCAGATAGCAGTCGCCCCACTGTAATAATCTGATTGCCAAATCCTGGATCATGGTCAAGGCGGACCGCGCCCTCGCGCGCAAGAGCACAACCAGGACATTAACGCCAAAATGATTATTTTATTCGTGCAGCAAATATTTTAGTGAACGAACATAGGAATCTTTGAAGCACATCATATTGGTTGCGTGAGCACTGACCGTTCTCTTAACGACTGTTTGTTGCGCTACAAAAGCTCGCGCAAAAACCGCTCCCAACCGCAATCCGAATTCGCAAAGCAAACATTCGCTGGTGAGGATAAACCTGTGAAGGAGCAGAAATGTATGGGTTTCTGGAAAATAGCTCTAACCGTTTTGATGAAAATTGATAGCCGGGTTATTGGGGCTATAAGGAATAGATTTATCGTAAGCCTAACTTCAAAAAATGCAGGGGTGCTGGGATTGGTATAACCCCGGGCAAAGCTTTGCCGACAAAGTTACTCATCTTGAAAGTAATCTCCAAAACCGGAGCACAAATTCTGAAATTCCGACAATAATTGGCACAAATTAATTAGCTTTTAATATGTACTTCATTTGGAAGGCAATAACGCCGAGTTACTGAAGCCGCACGGTTTCGGATGGGTAGATAATAATTTAGTGAAGTTCGTCCATTGTTTTAATTACTAAGTTTTCCGTTAAAATAAGTTTTTATACGTATTGTAGTCTTCTTTGACCGAGATATTTATGGTTTCTTTGTCATTTTATGCCTATAATAATTTGCCTCTGATCCAACCCTCAAGTCAAATTAATCGTCATATGTACCTAGTCTACTGTGTACTGAACCTCTATCATTTGAGGTTAAATTAATTATAACCATGACACCGATATGATGTAGATCAGAATTCAGAAGCAGCTACCTAGTTTATGTCAAACTGTGTAGGTACACGATGTACGTCAGTGTTACATTGAACCTGGTTATGCAACAAACGACGTACGAATGTGGGATTTCTTTTACCTGCGACATTATCCGCACATAGAAAAAATATGAAATTTTAGAATTTGGAAAATTTTAAATATGCTTATGCAAGTAAGTAGCTACATATTAATTAATGAAAGTTATGTTCCATTCTTTAAATAATTTTTATTTGTTATTAAATTAGAATATACTATTTTATTTTATGAAATAATAGTTTATGGTTTTGAATAATTTAATAATGCAATTCCGTAAACTTGGTCTCATAGTACTGAACATCTGCAGCAATCTCAGCCGAAACGTAACAGTGTCACCAGCACACGGTCGTCTCTATATTAAACGGGGCAACGCTAAGTGTCTGCGGCTGTGGCGTGTTATAGTCGTATAGCGGTGGGGCTAGGGGATAAAGGTTTGGGGTCCCTGGTTCCCGCGGGCTGCGGGTGGCAGGATGCGCCGGGCTGGGCGGGGAGCCGGGGAGCGCATCCGCCCTGCGCCAGTCCGCCAGTCGCCCGCCGCCGCGCGCCCGGCCGGCCGCGACACGGTGCCCTCGTCAAACGCGCTGCATTGTTGTGTTGACACTATAAAATACTTGTTGGAATAATTGTGGAGAAATTTACACTTTGACCTTTTACATTTTATCTGTTGAGAAAATTAATGAGATACAAATTCTACTTCGGTATTTATTATTGATACTTACCTATATAGTTTATCTTCTAAAGTTAAATGCTAAATAGAATAGGTGTTTAAATTAAATTATATATGCGTTAATTATGTTCAAAAGCTGTTGTGCACGGCCGAGCAAAAAAGTTAGCAAAAGTACATCGAAAACTGAAAAGATGAATTCTCCGTCTGAGTCTGATATTAAACGAACAAAAGAAAGGTTGGATGACGAGGCTGGGGGTGCACAGGAAAAATGTGAATCTAAATCACCTAATAACGACGACGACTTAAATCAGGCTGTGAAATCTGACAGTGATAGCAAAGAAGAGACATTTGCTGCGGATAATTTAACCGCTGCCAACGGCTCCGACGATGTCGCTAGTCAACAGGAAGAAAATGAAGTGCCATTCGACGAAACTTCTGAAACTGGAGAATGCGATACTTTGGAGATGTTGCTGACTAAGCACGATTTAGGAAAAAAGAGGTTTTCTGTTGACTATAATAATAAAAGGAGTCGCTTAGATTTCAAACGATTCTCTGTGGATTGTCGACGCGATTCTGCTACTCTGGAAGAGCTGTCACGTCTTGAACAGGAGCTGGCTCGCACGAATTTTGACGTTCGTCCCAAAGAGAGACGTAAATCTACTGGGATATTGAAATCTACGACGAGCAGCAACGATGTGAGTGAACATCGTTTTGTGAACAAACAGGAGGTGCTATCGGATGATGACGAGGTGTTTGAGGTGAATACTCCGTCGTCGGCTAACGATACTGGGCCCAGGGAGCCTCCTGCCACGCCGGTGGGTCGTGACGAGCTGGCGCTGAGGAGACATCGGTTCTTCTCTGACCTCGTGTGCGCCGCGCGCGCAGCTGTCGAACACCGAGTGCGGTTCGATCCCCTCGGGCCACTGGTCGCAGACTCAGGTTAGATCCTGCGATATTTGCAACTGTTGCTACAGTAATTGTACAATATAAATTAGTTTATATTTAACATATGAATCTATAATAATATACATAGTATAAAATAAAGTCACTTCCCGCCGTCTGTCCCTTCGTATGTATGTTTTCAACCATAGATAGAGTGATTCAAGAGGAAGATTTGTAGTAGGGCAAGAAAACACGTGAACGAAGTCGCGGCGTGCCACCTAGTAATATCATAAAGAGAAAAGATTTGATTGTTTGTTTATTTCTTTGTAATGGATAAACTCAAAAACCACTTAACCGATTTTAAAAATTCTTTCACCTTTCGAAAGCTACATTATAAGCGAGGAACACAGGCTATAGTTTTTACCGAAATTATTATATAATATAATAATTAGTAGTTACAGAATTTTACGCCGACAAAGTCGCGGGCAAAAAAGCTAGTCGTAGATAGAATGCTCCCGATTTTCATCAGGCGGGATGTTAAGATTGTATGATGTGGCCGCAACTTATTTTATAATTGTAAGTGGGTGTATCTGAGAAGTTCAGGACTGCGACAATCAGTCTAAACAAAACTGAGCAACCTTTTCAAACTTATTTTAAAATAAAGGTAAAGCAAACAACAGAAGAGCTTTTTGAGTCTTAATAGCTGTACGTAATTTTTAGGAGGATAAAAATCAATGATAGTTGGCAGGTACCCAAGTGTTTCATTGACCCTAGCAGCATTTGTGGGGCCTGGGGAAAAGTGGATCTAGTCTAGACAGGTTTGAATTATTACGGCTTACTCCGAAAACTCGCGTACAAATATGTATTAGGTATCAAAACGTTGATGTCATCTATTCCATCTGCTTAGTTAGGTAATTACACGGGTCAATTAATTCATCCATGACCGTTTGCGAGTGTAGTAGTAAAGTAACACTTGGGTGTAGTAACTCTTAATTGAACATTTATGTATACAATAAAATATTTTAGTACGGTCTTCAAGTAATTTCAGTGCTTGGTACTTTATCTTAGAATAATCTTCTCAGACGAATTAATCCGAAAAATGACATTTCCTAATCCGCGTTGACCTTTACTCCAATTCCCTTTCATCCCTTAACGAGCTCTTTAAGAGCTAAGGTTTGTGATTTTCGCAATGTGGTTTTGCAAAATCCCTTTGTGATCACGTTTTCCATTGATTAAATATGGTTTTCTTCAGATACGCGCGGTATTTGCTAAATGAAATTTCTCAAGACAACGGACATGCATTTATAAAAACTATATTTCCCCAAGAGATTTTCAGATTATTATTATTATTTTTTAGTATGATTTTTATTATTATCATACTAAAAATCACAAAATGATGATGTTATCAGTTATTTGAATTGCAGTTTACATCATGTATATGTCCCTAGTCTAGAATATATCGATTCCGTTTTCCATGAAGGCTTTGTAGTCACATATATTAATTATTCGTAGCCCAGCGTTGTGCTGTGCAGTGTCATTAGACAAAAGAATATGATGATCCATATAGAGCCATTCTACTGTGCTAATTTTATACGGCAGAAAATCGATACCAATTGTAACGTTGACCTTATTCTCAATAAAATAGATATTTGTATTGTGTGCGTTTCATTTGCTTTAGAGCATGCATGAAAAAAGCGTTGAATCTAGAATTCGCACGCGTCGTGGCGCCGTTGATTGGCCGGAACGAATGCTTGCTCTGTAGCCGCGTCGAAAACTAACCGTATTTGTGCATTACCAATTAGATTCTTGTTATTCATTTAACTCAGAAGTTTATCGGTTTCTTTCTATGCAACGTTGCTGCTTTATTTTTGTGGTAATCTCATTTTATCTTCTGTAGTAACAGAATTTATCGAGATAATCATATCGGCTCTGATACTACAATGAAAACATGTCTAATTATATCTACCAAAGTTTCATTTGTTGTTCGACATTTAGCCTAGTTACAAAGCTATAGATAAACTGTCGGAAGTTCTATAAAACATAGTCGGACGTTGTCTATTATAAACGAACAAGATATGGGAAGTTAAAAATAGTTTTTACCGATAACACGTCTGATTATTTTAGCAGTTCTAGACAACGGTTTGGCTCCATAAAGTATTTGTAAGTTGTGGATGACATTAACGATCCGGTGATACATTGTGTGTGTTTGTGTACGGTTAACGCTGGAGCGTATACCAATACATACATTGCACGATCGGGCGTATGTCATCGGCTCCGCCTCGCGTACGTCATGTCATGATGAGTCATTAGCCGCGGATAGCAGCGGCCGGCAGCGCGGCACGGCAGCGGTGCCTGAATCACGCCAGTCTGCAACCGGCGCGCCGCGACGCAAGCGCATGTACCTACCTAGCAATCAGTGAACGCGACTACCGACCAGTGCCTCAGCTGTTTAATAGTGATCTGTGATAACCCTTGCATTTCCGGATCCCAACACTTTGCTCTAGGTAAGCGTTCGCAACCTTTCCGGCATAATAATATAAATAGAATCACGGAAAACTGGACAATACCAGCAGTTGTTTTTTCGGTACTTGATCGTTTTAATAATATATGAATCATAAATAGTTTGATGATACTGTTTCTGTATACTGAGGCTGATACTCTGTTGAATGTAGAGAATGGTCACCGGATGCAACTCGTGTCGTTCAACCGTTTACGTGACGATTAGCAGCCGGCATCTAGTTGTTATGTGGATATTGGGGCGTTATCTTTATCTTCAATTACATCAGTGATCGATTTATTATTATTTTTAGAGCGATATATATCCGTGACCGTTGTTTGAAAATAACGAAAGCTAACTTTAATAAGTCACATAATGTTTCCTTAGGTTTAATTTTCCTGTTATATCGGTCCATATATCCTGTTTGTATAATACGTGCGACTTCTTTATATGCGATCAATATTTGGAAGGGCATCGAAATTACTTCTTTGAAGCGAGTTACAAGTAAAAGGTTTCCCTCGTACGACATATTTCTTATTGATATGACACTTTTATTATACAAACCTACACGCCGAAGCTTTCGCGTTCAATTGTGTCTACGTGTTTAATGCATTTCATTATCGTTTGATCTAATGGATAGATACTTTTATCTAAGTGGTTCACATGGTTCACATTGCTTTCAAATTGCATTGAGCGCACCATTCAATTAGTCTGATTCGAGCCAATACGCATACATTGAATCACCGTACGACACACCTACCTATTCGTGAATGAGATGCTTCTTGCTCTTTTAGAAACGATGAATTTGTAACTATCGAAAAGTATTTTCTAGTCAATGGCTGGTTGCTTAATCACGGTTTTAAATAGGTACGTTGACAGTGGAATCGATTCTATTCGCCATTGTAATTGTAACTGGTTTCCGACGTTGAAAATAATTTATGCATTGTTAGAATGCTAGACTCTAGACAATGATTTTTCAGTTGTTTGCTAGTTGGATTCCAATGGTATAGATTCGGATATAATTTGTGTCAATCATAACTAATGCTAAATACGTTTTTACTAGATGAGAAAATAGTTAGTTCGTTTATGTATTACTTTCTTCTATTTTCAGTAGTATAAGGATCGGAAATTTGATCAGGGTCGGTCGTGTTAGAGCTCGTAAATAATAGAGTACCTACCTTGCTAATAAAATAGCGGTGAAAGCCCATTTTCCTTTCCCGAGTATCTTGACCCAACATCGAGTAAAACAAATATTCATTCGAAAGTAATCGATGGTGGCACATTAATTATTCTATACGCCAGATTGGCTTCTGTTTGAACGCCTACTTGTGGGTATATTCCACACTTGCAAGCCACATTTTCATGTTTTACGCTGACGCTGACCTGGCTGGCACGCCTCCCAAGCGCTATGTAAATATAGAACTGAAAATATTACTCGAAATAAAAGCATTTTGATGACAACACTTCTCGTAACATCTCATACCGTATCTATGCTGTTTACGGTGTGCAATATTTGAAGACTAGGCCCTACAACGTCGCCCTTGACATTTCTACTGTAATCTACGTACTGGCTCACCTGGCATATCGTTAAATATTGAAGACTGCGTGTGACGTCATTTCTCTTACGGAGGTGGTCATTAAAATGTATACCAAGCCTGTCATTTAGTTGGAGAGCGTTCTGGGAATGTGGAGCGAGCTGAGTGGCACTCGGTCATTTCTTTCCACAAGGCTAGGCTACCTTCGCCGCAACCATATCGTGTCGTCCTCGTGTGACTCACGTTTGATAGATATTAAAACTATATTACTTAGCAGATGTGCATATCTAGTTTGACTATATTAACTTTGAAGTCCATGTAAGTAGGTGGTATGATACTACGATGGCTATGTTGAAGGCTGCAGTGATAGCTTTTTAATGTACAGATAGGAGCGGTAAAGCAGGTCAAGCGTGTCTACATTGACCGCGCGAGTGCGCCACATATAAGGCAGGGAGGCTGACCGCCGCACATATGGTGAACTTATTGGCAACATATGGGTTTCACTCATCAAGTACAAAATTCAATTTATTTTTAAATTATCCAGCAATCTACAAATAACCATGGGCAATTGTCGAATTGTTTTTTTTGTAACAACTTAAACTTTCTTTTTAATACAATTTTTAACATAGCCCCAACTTTTTGCCAAAAGCCTGACAATTATGTTAATTGCTTTTGCCTTCCCCGGCCACCTTGAAAAACTTTCATCTTATGAGGAAGATTATTAAAACTTTATATTATGTTTATGAACTTGCTTTACGAAGCCATTGAGCTTATCAAAGACCGATTAGAAAATCTTGCTTTTAGAACAAATTTCTTGAATTTATAAATATTCTTGCTTTAATTATTGACATAGTCCAACCGGCTGAAAGGCGCTACCGACACGCATTGTGGGTTTTGAGCAGTCTACGTCTCGAATGTGTATAAGCCGTACCATTTTCTCTGCGTGGAAACGTCTCAGACATTCTTTTTCTGAATTAAAACCGGTGTTCTATATTTCTTAGAGTTTACAAAAGTTAATTCACATATACGTTTAAAATTATAGTTGCACTGAATGCGGACTTCAAAGGTTGCCCTCGTTTCATTCATGACTTGGTCCTATCAACATTTTATATTGTCGTCACTATGTTCGTATGAAGTCCCCAGGCTCTTACATTGTATGCTATATCGGAGACCATGATTTAGTGAGTGTGTTTACGCCCGAAATGCCGTTAATAATTTTAGAACGACCTTGGCCTTGGCAGCTTAACACACGAGCTCACACTTTTATCTATCCCTGGATATCTGTTGGGATTAAAACAAAAATCTTAACAATCTAATATCGACGAAATTGTTTGTTCTTTAAGAATACCGTCACACAATTCTTGTTATAAACGGAAATAAGTCATCACCATCGTTGAAGAGGCTGTCGTAAAGCTCAATTTTATTTTATTTACTGTTGGCGAGGGGTGATTGGCGTTTATTTAATTACTTCGTGGCAAATGTAGCGTATTTACACCTACATTCTGTTTTGAAGATTGAGGAACAGGTGTTAGGGCATTTACTGTAGGTATTTAGAGGTAATATTTTATATATAATGTGGATTAGATAATAGTATTGTCCGTGTGGGGTCCGGCAGACAAGAATATAGCACCAACCATCTATTATAGTGTTGTACAATCCAAGATATATTTAGATGTACTTAGACCATTTAGAACCTTCGTATATTAGAAAATGGGCAGCAGCGTGTTTTAAATTAAATCTCCAACCCGCCTACCAATGTAAAATAAAAAATAATCATTTTTTCGTTAATGTCCCGTTTGTGCTCTCGCGCGCGTGGGCCCAGGGTTCGCCTTTTGATCGCGTTCGGGATCGTCGGTGGCCTAATGGTTAAGGGATCCGACTAGTAAGCGAGAAGTCCCGGATTCGAATCCCAGTGCCGCCATGTACCAATGACTCTTTTCTGAGTTATGTACATTAGTTGATCACTAACCGGTGAGGGAAAACATCGTGAAACCCTGCACATTCAGGCGACAATGTGTAACCATGATCCAATCTGGTGGAGTTCCCCGGGTAGCAGGGTCACGGAGGTCTGATGGCAGTCGCTTCAGTGCAATTACCTGATCTGCCAAATCCTGGACATTACTGCCAAGATGATTATTATAGTTTGTTCAATCAATCATCATCATCAGAGTCATCATCATCCCTGCCCTTATCCCAATAGGGTTCTCTCGGGATTATTCGGAGTAAACTGTGAAAGTTTGTTTTATCAAAACATACAATCTGTCTTAACTTAACCATTGTTTTGTGTAACTTCTCATTACCATTATCAATAGACAATGGTTTGATTTAATTCATCGAGGTAGACAATTATATGTATCTTGTGATTACGTATCTTGTGATTACGTAATGATGGTTCATAGAGTTGCGTAAATTTTATGAATCTGTTTAGGCTGTGAGCTTCAGATTTTATTGGCCGTGATACCGTGATAGGGTACGCATGGAGGCTTTCAACGGTGCTTCTGAACAGTGACCGCGCGCCCTCAATAGCTTCCTTGGACACACGGCCTGGTGCCCACAGCCCACTAACCGCAGGCTGGAGCCTGTCCACTTCATTTAACGCATTCAGTTGTCGGACAGGGGGAGGGGTAATGACCAGTGCGTCGGTTGGGACTTATTATGTACGCGGACACCCGGCTTACCCTTACCCGAGCGGGAAACTTGTTTAGTGACGTTGCTAAAATATGATTATGTTTGACTGGTTTTTATCCGCGTATTTGTCTGCGAAAAATTCGGTTATGCTGTGTTCCCGCAATAACCATATTGAATTTTAAAAATAAACGTTGGAATGTGTTATTCAGAAATCTTTAATAATAAGCAACGAATCTGAAAAAATAAGTTCAGTTTTTTTTGCGTGAAAGAGTAACAAACACCCATCCTTATAATGTTACCCATGTAAATAGGATAAGATCCATTATTCGTTTTGGTAGTCTACCATGTCTATATTAGAGATGAAACGGATAGTGGTTTGACCGGATACCGGATATCCGGCCAGCCTCTTAGCCGGATAGCCGGATATCCGGCGGCCGGACATTCGGCTGAACTTAGCCTCTGAACAAGTTTGTGCAAGCTGTAATCATGGGGTGGTACTTTAGACGACTGCATGTATTTACGTGATTTACGCGTAACAATTCTTTCGACCTCGAAAGGATTCGTAGTTTCGAAATACGGGCTTACACATGCCCCCAGCATATCGGAGGACAAACGTCATCTTATATTACCTCTAAATGTAAAGAATTTTGTCTTTTTATAAAGTACCTTAACAAACCTTGATTGACTTTGGAAAACATGTTATACTAAACAACACTTGTGAAAACAACACAAGACAGATAGGCGCATTTTTTACGCTGGTCAGCGGGTGTCACCCTGTTGGGAAACGTACGTATCAAATGTCCACACTCGTGGAAGTTACAAAGTCTCATAATATATCCCAGAGAAAATTAGAGAACGCCGAATGCGATGGTATGGGCACGTGCTCTGTCACCCCTAAGACCACTATGGTGCTACTTGCACCCTAAATTTGTCGACGACGACGCGCTGCCGCGGAGGACCCCACACGCCACTTGTCTGACGGCGGTCCAACTAGACCTGGAGGATAATATCACTGTCGCGGCTACTGCTCAGAGAAATGAAGGAAGCCAATTAGCAAAATAATTTTTATGGAATTTTCATACATTTTTTACTATCCGGTATCCGGCCGAATAGTAAATTAAGACCGGATAGGCCGGACACCGGATAGCAACCGGATATCCGTTTCATCTCTAGTTTATACCCATTTCAGATGCAATGTTTAGTTACCCCTTCACATGTTGTATGATTGTGTCTAGGGATTGCCACATAACACATTACTTTTGACAAAGGCTTCTCAGTGCACACAGCGAGCAAAAGTACCTACAGATATAAATATTTAAGTAGGTCGACTCGGCGTCTCTAAGTCACGAATTCATTGCGTACTACGTACGACAGTAAACGCAATCTAAGTCGCTCCCTAGCCTGGCCGGAGCCGGCCTGACCCTAACGACGCGATTATCTTATCCTACGATTAGCACGCCGCATACTAATGGCTTTTAATTGCAGCCATATGTCCCACAATTCCACGCAAGGCCACAAACTCTCTGGAAACAACACTTGGTTATGTTTCCGAATGTAGATTGCATTATTTGCTGAAGTACGAGCAACGCAGTGAATGATATCCGACTTGCAAGCGGTGCCGGGTTCCGATCCCACTGCCGCCAAGTACCAATGACTCAGCTGAGTTATGTACATTAGTTGAATACTAACCGACGCTCTTACGGTGAGGGAAAACATCGTGATGTAACCTGCACATTCAGGCGACTGAATGTGTAACCATGATCCAATCTGGTCAGTTTCCCCTGGTAGCAGGGTCACGGAGGCCAGATGGCAGTCGCTCCACTGTAATTACCTGATCTGCTAAATCCTGGGCCTTCGCGCGGGAGAGCACAACCGGGACATTAACGGCAAGAAGATTATTATTATATTTTATACTAACGCTTTTCATTGCTGCCATACATCCCACAATTCCACGCAAGGCAAAGAAATTCCCTGGAAACAACTTTAGATTTTGTTTCCGGATGTAGATTGCGTTATTCGCTGAAGTATGAGCAACGAAGTGAGTGAGCCGCCAAATTGGATTCTAGCGCCATTTAATGAATCCTCATTTATATAGGAAAATTTGCAGCGAATTCTATTTCCTACCAATTACGTCGCGAATCGTAAAACGGTGCCGCAATAAATGATCTCACAATTTATATTGCCGTTAAACAGTTTCAGGTTTTATAATACCATAATAGCGACGACCAGCCCTGGTTTCGCACAGGTACAAATCAAACCATCCATTAGGGATGAAACTATATCTAAATTCAGACAGAAGACAATAACGTGTGAGCGACTTGGGTGTAATCATATTTATTTTTACCAGTTAGTTTTAATCTACTTAATATTTTCATTGAGAAATAGATTTATTATACCTAGTAGGATATAAATTGACAATTATTTCTTAGGTTATTTTGTTCGGTTTTATGAGTAACATGACCTAAATCCAAATGGCCGCCTCTGTAAATCCTGGCGCTGTTGATTCATTCGAGGTAATTTTCTACGCCGTTTTCGTAAGCTCATCCATAACTTTCTTGTAACATTGAGGGTTATCTTGCCTCTAATACGGCGAATATTTGTTTTCTTGTCCAATGTTGAAGGTTAATAGACGCAGCTCTTAAAACTCTCCTAAAAGATTGTTGTCCAACAATTTGTTGTCTTTACCGAGTTTCGAGCTTTATAATTCTTCGCACGTTTGTATTTCATGGTTCGGTTACGGACTCTAGGAAACTGCTTCAGAATTACCAGAAGTGCCGCCATTAGGTGAAATCATTATCATTAGCCGTGTGGTGTCTGGCAGAGTAGAATAGCACCAAACCCTTACTTCACTTGTGGGTGTCGTACAAGGCGACTAATGTTTTCGAGACAAAATATCTAAAGTCTCCGTATGCTGGAAAATGGGAAGCAGCATTTTCCATTCTTATATTGATAAAAAACTGCGATCTCCAACCCGCCTGCTAAGCGTGGAAATTATGGCAATAATCTCCCCTTTCGTGGGAGAGGCCCTAAGTCCTGCAGTGGACTGTTATGGGCTGTGAAGATGTAGAAGATTTTCATCATCATCATCATAATAAATAGAACAAGGGAAGTCTGCACGCTGTTGACGTCGAGCCTTTTCCACGTTATACAACAGTTTGTACAGTCAGCTCCAAAATCAATACCTACATTAAATGGATGGTAGAGGTGTCAGTTCTTTCTGCAGCTGACTGTACCTATATTTCTTTACTTAACGTTAGGAAGCTCGAATTCGATCACCCTTTGTTTATATTGTGTAACGCTTGATCATGTAACATAATCTGACAGGTTTATAAACTCACTCACAACATGCATTGAAATAGTTCAATTGTTAGGGACTTCGTGTGTCTTTGTACAGGGGCATATACCTACGGTATAAACATCTAACACGTATGTAAAGGTGATAAAAAACAATAAAATGAAAATCCGAAACACCTACTAGTTATATTTCGGCTGAATCCGGGCAATCCCGGAGGCAATCAAATTTGCCTTTGGTAACAGCTAACAAATATGTATAGTCGAAAAAAAAAACAAAATAAAATGAGAATTCGAAACACCTACTAGTTAGATTTCGGCTAAATCCGGGCCTTCCCGGGGGCAGTCAACTTTTGTGAAACCGAACGTTTCCCCGTAGACAGTAAATCCATTAGATACCACAAAGGCTAAAATTGCCGTAACTCTAGCTTTGTATAGGACAGGATATCATTAAACACGCCTATTGTTGTGTACTAAATAAACATTACATTATTTCATTGGAATTTAGGTAAGCCGTACTACACCTGTGTGTATCTAGTTGACTAGATTAATGCATAGAACTCGATTTGTGTTGACGGCAAAAAATAAATTAGGTAATGATACCTATCTAGAACGACTCTTCAAATTTAACAGAATCTTACTGTTCTTTTCGTGTCAATGATAAAACAGGTTATAGGTACATTGTTTATTTGTTAATCTTATTGTTAAAAACAATAATTGTACCACTCTTATAATATTGTATGATATATACGGTTGCATCAGTGTTATAGTTCAGGTTTTAAACTGACCTATTTACAAGTTTCTAGCTCGCTCCCACTTCACCTAGATTAAGTTTTGGCTACGCTAATGCAAATGTATTTCAGAACTAACTGACGTGACTCATTAGCTAATATGATCTCATGCATTCTCTCATTTCCAATCCTGGTTATTGAATCGAATAGGTATATTTTGTACAGTACCAGTTAATTGTTAATAGATGGGTATATACATCGATTTATCCATTCATGTTGATATTTTATTAATTCTAATACAAATTTTAGTTTCGTCCACATTGGATAATTTTTAACATTTTTCTAGTGAGGGCTACCTGTATTGGCAACCACTCGCATGGCCCTGCATTCAATATAATCGTTTAGGTCCGGTTCGTCAAATTCCCGATTCTGCAAAAGATTACCATGTGTTTAGTAAAATATGACGACGCTCTTACCCAAGTGTCAAATACGCTCATACCCAAGTGTCAAATGTAATATATTGCTGGATACCGAAAACGATAATTCGTTATCCTTATCCTAATCGTCATAAACTTTATAATAGATCTTAAAACTGTAGGGATATAGGAGATAACGCATAGTGTGAAACATCACTCACTGTGGCAAAACATACCAATATCTTGGGCAAGAATTTATTACTATGTAGACTGCGACTGCAGCTGTGAGGCAGCTGTGCTTGGCTATAAATCATGCACAAAGAAAATTTGTGTAAAATTTTGCACACAGATATTCATGTCCTGGAATAGGAGTACGATATAGACAGGTTAATTAATATCTTAAGAACGAAGTCACGGGTATAAGCTAGTTGGTAAATAAAAAATTAAGTACCTGTAGGCTGCAACCAGTCTTGGTGCATGCCCTTAAATAGTTGTAAACAATGTTTGGGCAAGGCATCTATTATCTAACGTTATCGTCCATATCTCTTATGACTCACTGACATAGCAAGATATAAATTGAACGAATGATGATCGAGTTTAATTTAGTCAACAGCGCATAGTCGTACACGCCTTGTGTTGTGGAGTCTTGTAATATTGTCAGTGGTGTGTTTTGTGTGTGGTTTTGACGATGAATCCCTCTGAGACCGACAGCCGTATAAGAAACATGAGGACACTCATAGAGATGTTCGAGGCGCGAACTAATCTCGACGATGACGGGGACTCGGATATCGGCGATGGCAATCACGAGGGCGGCGCCGCATTCGGTACGAATGACTTCCAATTTCGGTCACGAGCACTATCGGCGTTACTGCGATTCGCTGGAATTGGAGAAATGAGCAATATTTCCAGAGAAATTCCCAGCGGAAATTAATTTGCATTGGAACGACTTAGTCGTTTCTTGTGAATACTGATAAACTACGCGGCTTTCCAAAGTGATCATCGTAGATAAGAATCGTAATATTTTGTGTTGGGTATGTTTCTGTTTCCAACCTGCTTGTTAAGAAAAGAAACCACAGCAGCAAGGCAGTGGACTGCTTTTTGTAAATTTTATGTATTTAAAATCACCCTTGCATTTTCAACTCTGATATACCAAAAATGGCATGCTGGCCGGCGAGGCGTAACATCATGGATGAGTGTGACGTTACACATGTAATAGCACCGGCCGTGACCATTATGACCGGTCTGACTATATCGTAGTCCGTAAAAATGTTAGAGCGTAAATTTTGAGCGTAACTTAAATAAAACCATAATTAATATAATCTTCAAAATTTAAAGCATAAACAGCTAGTCTGCTTGTCTCGTGGAGTAACTCATAAACACCCTTCATTGAATCATAGGCTTGCTCGTTTGCCACCATCGAATATAAATAAAAAATAACGCAATTTTCCCGCTCCTAAGTCTTCACAGGTCACCGAACCTTGTCTATGAGTATTATATTTTTATATCTAAAAACGAGCAAGTATGGGAATAGGAGAAGGAGGAACTGTGCGGCTCTTGGAATTACGTTGGTAGGTTTCTCATAAAGAATAAGCAATTATAATGTAAGTAGGCAGTAGTAGGCAGGTAAAGAAAATAAGCATTCAGTCGAGTTTACTTCAGATGCTTTCCTTAATTAAAAATGTAGAACATAAAACGTATATTTGCTTAAACAATTTTTCGGGCCGCATTGCACACAGTACAGCCCAGGCACAAATATAGTAATTGTATTTTAGCGTAATATGTTATAGGTACATAAAATTTAATCTGATTGTTCAAAATATTCTATTAGACACAACAAAATTTGGCAACATTCGTGTAAGTAATGTCTTACGAAGCTCATTTCTTTATAACCTATTGAGATAATAAAATACGGGACTCTATCGGACAGTAACTAGGTAGAACACGCACGACGTAGCTTTATTGCATAATTTCTAGACCTTTCTTACTCATTTCTATGAATGCTTTCTCTATTATATCTGCACTCTGCACGTATCGTACGTCAGTCAGCCTGTATTCATTATTTTCATTTGAAACTATCCTATTATTTTTCCAGGACATAAAATACCGTTTTACACCCTGGAAGAATATAGCTTCTTAATAGGGAATTTTCGAAATCGGGTCAGGTAATTCAGAGATTTTATCCCGAACAGCGAAATTACAAAATTTCCCTGTAGGTAGTATAATAATGTGTAGGTAGAGTACACAGTCAGCGCTGTGTATTGTGTAATTGTGCGTACCTGGGTATTTGCCAACGTGAGGGATTATGTGGGTACAAAATTCATTGGTGAGAATGACAAAACAGCTAGGGGTGTTTGTTTATTAACGCTACGTCGCCCCTTTTATTCCAGAGGGATGTTGTTGCTCCGTTTGTTCGGAATTCATAAAACGGTAATTAGCTTAATTAATTGCCACTGTATCGGGTGTTGGGATGAGTTGACGCGATTCTGATGTTTATTTTTCACTTGTCTTTTTGCTGTCGATGCCATATTTTTCAGTAAATGGTTGCTGTTGTTGGAATTGCTGTAAGTTAATTTAAAAGATGGATTTTTTGGCAACAGTTCATGCAAAATACATCGAAAGATATTAGGTATATTGGGTAAATAAAAAGATACTTACCTGTCGATGTTCTTGACTGAACTGACGTCCTGAATAAATATTTTCTTAGAAACGTAAATCCTCGATGGAAATTGCCAGTTATTGATGCTAATATTATTTGTTCTGTGAAATATGGCTTGGCTTTACTTTGAATATTTTACCTTTGGGTTGCGTGTTTAATCCCTGGGTTATTTGATATTTTCGGGAATAATTACGGATTTTCTTGCCAGCCTCTGATTTAATCACTTGGGGCACCAAATTAACGAAGCATAATATTATTTGCGCTGACTTGACGATTTAGATAGCAAATTGGATCCACTGGTTTGGTCATTACAAATCCAAATATAAATAGTGTACTGGTACAGTGATATCAAATATTAACGTAGGATAGTACTCTGTTAATTACAAATTAGATACGAACCCCTTTACATCAAATCTTAAATTGTAATGGGTGATGTAGCTACCTTGATTTAGAAAGCTGATCGTTAAAATTCTCGTTCCGGAAATCAAAGTTCGTAATAACAGGACCAAAAATGTCCTAATGGCAACTTTCGGAGCCAAAATGTCTTATTTCTTTCGAAGCAAACCAAATTACATGCCACTCGAGCGAAAATTCTCGAAAAGAAGAGTGTAACAACTCGAAAAATTGAGTCATCACTGTCTTTTTATCTAATCATAACTCGCTCCATGATTACAGATTTTCCTTTCGTTTCAGAAAAGTTACTTTTTCCATATCTACAGTTATAGAGAGTTAGATTCTGCCTGTTGAATTAACTCGAGAGTGGATTCCAATACCTGAAGTGGCACTATATTATTCTCCTCCCGTACTTTTACGTCTATGAAAAAGTCACATTTATAATGTAAGCCAAAGTGATGGGAAGTGAAAGTATCGATCGATAATCAAATAAGGCGAGTGGTCTCTTTAAAGATACTTAAGGGACCCTTGATATCTTATTATATTAGTAACTTATAGCCTTATAGGCTGTTGCTATTACTGGCTTTTAATATCGATCGATCGCATTAGTTTTAGTTGTTGCCATCAGGAAAGGGTTTAGAGTTCTATAAAAAGGCAAGATTTACTTCTTGTTATTAATCAATTAAAAATTTCTTAAAAATTCTTTACAAAGTTTTCTTAGTCTTAAAACAATAATTCGGTACCGCTGGTTGAACACTTTAACAAACTGCATGAGTGTGAAAATTAAAAACCGCGCGAGACTTACCTATCGGGTAAATAAAGACCACCCATCACTCATTTTCACCGCTGTGACTTGTGATCCACATCGGCAACCCAAATTGAGACTTGAGTTTAGATCAAGCTCTTTACTATCTTTAGAACCCACAACAAAATTGGGCAATAAAAGTAGGAGCGGCAATGACCTTAATTATTTTACAATCATCATCCCTGAATCCATGCACAACGTTTAGTTGCAAACTGTAGCATGTAGCTATATACTGAAAAACGTACACAGCGTCTTAAAAATGTAAAATAAGTATATCTTGTGGTATTATAGATTCACTTGATTTAACAATATCCCCTTGTACCCAGGTAACGAAGGCGAGCCTACAGCCGCGGCCCACAGTCCGGCGGCGGAGCTCGAAGCGTTGATCGAACGGTTGGAGCGTGTCACCTCGCGGCTCGAGCGGATCGGCCTGCGCGCGCGCACACACACACCGCCGCGCTCCCCCGCGCCCTCCCCCGCCTCCGTGCACACCCCGCCTCCAGAACCAGAAGACGAGCCCGAAACAATCGTCACAGACAATATGAGCGTCAACGGGTACCAGGACTTGGTCCAGGTGAGCTGCTTTCATTTACATTGGTTATTGGTCACGCATTTGTTCGAGTATTGCGAGAAGATGGAGTAAATGTCGATCTTGAACGAAGCAATCCTTTTCTAATATGAAGACTTACTAGACTTACTAATATGGATATAGCAGATCAGGTATTGTTTATTTTACTGGTTGCTAGACAGGCCATATAGTTAATTACGGCCTTAGAGATCTAGCAATTGAACGATATTTCTCCAACTAAAGTACCTACTGTTTCGGCGGAAATTGAATGATCACCGACTTTGTCAAAATAACGTAAATACTTCGCCCACCATACTTATTATTAGTCACGTGATTTTCAAATACGCTGATCAGGATATTATAGGCGTGGAAGTGGTTTCAGGATTCTTTCTCTTTTCAGTCGCCATGCGTGGAGATTACGACAAAAATATAGTCTTGCAGGAGGTTTAGCTCGAGTTGTAAGCGTATTTTTACATCACCAAGGTGGCAAACAAGCGTACGGCCTGCCTGATGGTCAGCAGTAGCCTATGAACTTTTGTAATACCGGAGGTATCACTCATCGTATTAGCCAGAAGACGCCCACTGCTGGGCATAGGCCTCCCCCATAGATCTCCCGAAAGGTCGGTCCTGTGCTTTCCACATCCAGCTGATACCTGCGATCCTTACCAGGTCGTCGGTCCACCTTGTGGTCTGCATCTTTCGGTACGTGGTCGCCACTCGAGAACTTTACTGCCCCATCGGCCATCTGTTCTTCGAGCTATGTGCCCTGCACACTGCCACTTCAGTCTGGCAATCATTAGAGCTATGTCGGTGACCTTGGTTCACTTGCGTACCACTTGTTTAGGTTGGGAGGTATCACTGCATTCCCATATTGCCGATCCTGTAAAAACCGTTTCACCCATTTCTTTATTTTCTCTGCGTTTAATGTTGGCCGCTTAAAAATTAATTATTGTCCGGAACCCAAACAAGCAGTATTTTTCTTGTCACTCAATGACGGCTTATCATACACTTAAATAAGCTATTTAGAAATATCGCTGTTGATGGTCGCGTAAAACAGCAAGACGTCTTATGAACTCAATATTAAACTCGATATAGGATATTGCTGTAAGTAATAGGATAAGCTTATGAAAAGCTGGTATCAACGACAAAACACCACCACGCGTAACATTGATCCAATTTTTATAAACTACCTTGATATTATAGTGAGCAGTATCTATCTACACTTTACGATACCCATCTAATTTACCGAATACCGATGGAAAATTGTTTGTTTTTCACTATTGGTAATATTGATACCCAAAACAATGTGAGTACTGTTATTCACTTAACAAAATGCTGGCTCCACGCCCCAAAGTGGATCTTTGAAAGATCATGCCACTTGTACCTACCTTGCTCGGAGATGAGTAAATAAATAAATTAACCAGTCCCCACCACATCTTTCCAACGATATTGGGACGACCGACCGAGCGTGTCCGCGGGGAATACTGCGAGAAAGTTTATGTTACCTTTTTCATGATGATTCATAGTGTGTAGTGTAAGTCTTCAACCTTTGGTGTCGGCGTTTCGAGCCGCCCAAGAGGCCTCCGACGTTTCTTATGACTAATAGCAAACGAGACCCGTGTAATTCGACAATCGTCATACTATGATCTGTATCAGATCAGGGAATCGACACTGGATCTCCGCTAAATATAACCTGAGTACCTATAACAAATATAAAATAACGATAAATTACTGTTATCCACACTCATAACTTTCGACTATGTTCTAATTACATACTCGAAAACAGTCGTTTGAAGGATGAATTATTTACGCCAATCTATAAAATATTAAAAAATGTATTTTATAGTACACATTTTTCGTTACAGCTATATCATAAAATACCTTTGCAATAATTAAATTTTTTAATTTCTGGTCGGGTGCGGTTAATTGGCTGAATACTAAACCATGCCATCATTATCTGTGGATGGAGAGGGTCAGTGAACTGCGCTGTATGGAATTATTTTTTTGAGAATATTTTTTCTGATTGTTGCTGTTTGTGTTGAATATGTTTTTCTTTTTTGAATCAAATGAAATAAGATTGATTGTGAAAGTAGTGAAGTGAACTTCACGCAAATTGATTATCCTCGACGCGGCAACAGAAATGACTCGCAGCTTACTTCCAGCTATGCTTCCAGCAAGGTTGATAAAGTTGTAGGTTCCTACAAATTTATAACAAAAAAAATTTGAGTGTAGATAAAATAGTGCATGCTACTGTATATAATTCAGTATCAAAACTCTCGTGTCAAACTATTACGCTACGCCTCGTGTGATAAACAGGCACTCATGTTTTAATACCCCCTTTTATACGCGAGTTGCATAAACTACTATAAAATATGATTCGTAGGAAATGAAGAGGAAATGTTTGGGAAACGGCCAAATTTTCGTAATTAAAGTGTAATTAAAGGTAGCCATAAAAAGTTACAAGGGTAAACCAAGTATTCAATTCCGCAAAACAAACTTTCGAAAAGTTCTGAAGAGCATTACAAATTCTCGTTTGCCCTTTACCGAGATTGAAGGGATTCTTGTAGCGAAATTATTTGAACAGGGACTGTGTTGTAACTCCTGTTAGTGCCGGCGGGGAAGCTTGTGGCAATTAGTGCTTGTTAGCTCGTGGTCGTGGGCTCAGAAGGAGTATTCTTTGCGATTACATTCCATGGCTCCTTTTACGCAAATTAAGTATTTTCCCATTAGACGTGATGATGCCCTTTCACTGACCTTTAAGGCGAGTGTGGTTCTTGAATTTTAACATTAATTTAATTAGTATTGAACCTACTTCACACATACATACAAAGTAGGCGTATCCCACAGAGGTAGACAGAGCTACCTTACACGTAAGCTCAATATCAATTACAGCGTTGTTAAATTCGCTTAATATGTCCCTAAAGGTGTACGAAAAGGTAACATCATGTTTTTGGGTTCTAACACGGTGGAATGTAATCCTCTTTTCTCTATTTTTCCAGATATAGATAGGTACATACAATAAAATTTCACGACCCGACCTTATCACGAGGCTTCGTGAGTAATTCCATGCAAATAAGGGGCATTCTCCGTCTAATATAAAAGATAGGTCCATACAAATACCGAACATAACTAAACAAAGGAACGACACGTTCGAGTTGTGAAACTGAATTTAATATAAACATGAAGTTCCGAAAGTTTGTTTGGTCCACGCCCAAATTAATTAAATGAGGTAAAAGCGGCTTAACTTACTAAATAAATTAGTTTCAAGACGGTTTACTTCGCCCTTAAAGTTGAATAATTTCAAAGGACTTTCTGTTGACCTTTCCACTCTTTCTTCGAAATATAAAATTATCATAACGTTCAGTCTCATAAAAAACCAAGTGTGAAAAACAAACAACAATCCAATAATAAATCTTTACTAGCGCTTGTTTTGTTACGTAGTTCGATATCTCCATTTATTCACGGCTATGATACCGCCATTAATCATGTCTCGCAGCATCTTCAGCTTATCGGGAGCTGTTTCATCAGCAGATTTATTATTGTTTACACCCGTTGTCGGGTAAGGGTCTTAGCATAACGTTTTTTTACGGAATATCGCGTACTGTTACCAAACGCGTCGGGCTGAATCAAATGCTTTGTTATTCTAATTTATCTTAGTCGCATCAGCAAATCGATAAGTTCCAGCTTGATCGTTTGCGACGTTTAACCGCACTCCCTTTTTATATTTCGACGAGGGAAACCTTCATACCGCCTTTTGGTTAAACGAATTCTTTCAGAAATTCGTATTCTTGCGTAGACTCTTGGCTCGCCCACATACCGTTGCGAGGACGGTAAGTAGTTGGTAATTGGTTTTTGATAGCGAGGCCCTACAAACACTTTTTGTTACAGGGACCGCTGCGGACCTACGTTTCGCTGTCACAGCAGATCGGCGGTGATGTAGCCACGCATGCCAATCTTGTCAACAATGCGTTCCAGTAAGTTTTTAGTGTTTAATTTAGTCTGCCTGCCCCATTTCCCTTTAAGATCAAAGTACTTAATTTGTTATTCCCAACAGGACGCAGCTCCGCTACATCCAGCTGGCGACAACCCGCAGCAAGCCTTCACAGGGCGAAGAGTCGCAACTGCTGGCCACGACCAGGGATCAAATCCAGGCCATCCAGGAGTTCCGCGAAAAGAACCGCGCTTCACCGCTGTTCAACCACCTCTCCGCCATAGCGGAGAGCATCCCGGCTCTGGGCTGGGTGGTTGTCGCGCCCACGCCCGCGCCCTACGTGAAGGAGATGAATGATGCGGGCCAGTTCTACACGAACCGCGTGCTCAAGGAGTGGAAGGAGAAGGACAAGCGGCACTCGGAGTGGGCGCGCACCTGGGTGCAGCTTCTCTCCGAGCTGCAGGCCTACATCAAGCAGCACCACACCACGGGACTCGTGTGGTCCGGTGAGTTCGTTTCATCCATTATCGTCCTTGTTTTATTTCTATCCAACGACACTGTCTTCGATGTTTTATGGCAACAACCTATAAAAGTTAAAGAACGGTAGCCAAGGTTTTCGCATTTTATGGCCGTCTTATTTTAGAGGAACTTAACTTTTATGGTGTTTTCATAGTACTCCTGTCACATATTTTATGGCGTGGACGTAATACTGATTACGGCGGCCACTTTTCATTAACTAAATTAAATCGGGGCTTAATCTATTTATTTAAAATTATTCTGCCTCGAAAAGCAAACTAATAATTAATCAAAAGAAGCATATTCATGGTAGATACGAGAATAAATATTGCCCGTTAATTAATTTTTCCATCAAAATGAGCACGTATACTCAGCGAGCTAGCGCCGCACAGTGGGCTGAAAATCGAGCTTCATAGACATAGGCAACTCAACTTTTAATGTGTCGTTTTTTTGGCGGGAATTGCTTCCATGAGCTATAACTATACATAAAAATGTTATCCGAGTTAACTCTGCGCAAAAACAAATGAATTATATTTTTTTTACGAAAAAAATGTATGGAGCCAATATGAAAAATCCAATTATCTCTGAAACCGCTAGGAAAACCGTAATATCCTTACAGATGGTTATAAAACTAATTATTCATGATTTTTTGACATACTCCATATAACGGTTACTGCTGCAGAATTTTTTTTAAAAATCGTCGAAATATTTTATTTATTTATTTATACACGGTTCCTTTCGGTGAGAATTTAGCAACACGTTAAATCATATAGTATTAGACTTGGTTCCTAGAAATAGTAGGTAGATGTAGGTAGGGTAAATTCTCACCGAAAGGAACCGTTTATAAATAAATAAATAAAATATTTCGAAGATTTTAAAAAAAAAATCTGCAGCAGTAACCGTTATATGGAGTATGTCAAAAAATCATGAATAATTAGTTTTATAACCATCTGTAAGAATATTACGAAAAAAATGTATGGAACCAATATGAAAAATCAAATTATCTCTGAAACAGCAAGGAAAACCGTATACCCGTAACCTAAGCGAGACATAACTGCACCAAACAATACTTTATAGTCAAATGAAGTACTTTCACTTTTTAGAAGAACAAACAAGTCTAAATTAGTTATTAAACTTTCCATTCTAACACTTTTCAGTCGCAGGACAAATGTAATGTTAACGGTTACAAAGTTTTGTAAATACTAAATTATAACACAAAATTTTAGTCCTTTTATTGTAGTGGTCGCTCATTAAGGGTAGTTAACTAATGATCATCATTAAGGGTAGTTAACTAATGATCATTAGGTAACTACCCTTAATGAGGGTAGTAATTAACTAATGAGCGACCACTACAATAAAAGGACTAAAATTTTGTGTTATAATTTAGTATTTACAAAACTTTGTAACCGTTAACATTACATTTGTCCTGAGACTGAAAAGTGTTAGAATGGAAAGTTTAATAACTAATTTAGACTTGTTTGTTCTTCTAAAAAGTGAAAGTACTTCATTTGACTATAAAGTATTGTTTGGTGCAGTTATGTCTCGCTTAGGCGATTGCATTGGTGCCGAAGATTGTGTGACTTTAAAAGAATTTTGTCGGAAATTCACACGAGCTGCATCACAGAGATGGCAGAGATCTCACCGAATTAAAGATACATTCAGAAAACAGTACGATAATTGGCTACAAGCAAATATCGATTGGCCAAGTTGCGTACAAACAATGTTAAACACTCAAGAAGCAACTGTTGATGAACGACCAGTCTCACCAGAGCCATCGACATCATCCTCTGTTGGAACAATGACCAAGATACTTCGAAAACCTTTTGAAGATCTAGGAAGCAAACAGAAAAAGAGAAGATCTGATGATCATAAAGACGAAGACCCAAGTGAATTGGCATATACAGCTGCACTACGTTTAAAAGAGAAAGGCCACGAGGATATCGCATCTGTCATCGAATATATATTAAAAAATCCTGAAGCAGCTGGTCAAATTAAGGAATCAATAAAAAAAACTGTGAAAACTGATATATTTACCCCAGAAAAAGCGCTTGGATTATTGCTCTCTTTAAAACTATCGAAGTGGCAATATATCACATTGCGAGAGACGGCCATTAGAGAAGGTGCTAAGGACATTTATCCATCGTACTATAAAGTGCAACAAGCGAAGCTTGAATGCTATCCGCCAAAGCAAGCAGTGTCGGTGACGGATTCATCAGCCAGGATTACACTTCAAAGTTTACTTGACATCACAGTGAAGAGAATCCTCCACACTCTTTCTAACAATGTGCAAAATAAACATTTGAAACTGATATCAAAGTGGGGATTTGATGGTGCTTCAAACCAAAGCCGATACAAGCAGAAAATGGAGGGTGAGCAAGATGATTCCAGCATTTTTATGACGTCCTTAGTGCCACTTAAACTGACTGATGGAGACAACACTTTATGGACGAACCCGAAACCGTGCTCAGCGGTGTATTGTCGCCCAGTTCAGTTTACTTTTGTGAAGGAGAGCGAAGCAGTCGTCATTGATAATAAAAGACACATGGATGATGAAATCAAGGCTCTTATTCCCACAGAGTGCAATAATGGAAATAAGGTGAACCATCAACTGATGATGACAATGATCGATGCTAAAGTCTGCACGTACCTATCTGATGCCAGATCAAATTCATCATGCTATCTGTGTTTAGCAAAACCAACTGAAATGAACCGTTTGGATGCTGTGACGTCAAAGACCGTGTCCGCTGCCGTTTACGAATTTGGGTTGTCATCTCTACACGCCCGTATTAATTGTATGGAATGTTTGTTACATATTTCGTACAGACTTGATTTCAAAGAGTGGGCAGCGAGAGGAAATGAGCACAAAGAAATGTTAAAAAGAAGAAAAAAGATTATCCAGGATAAGTTCAAAAATGAACTCAATCTTTTGATT
Organism: Blastobasis adustella; assembly: GCA_907269095.1. Taxonomy (NCBI): domain Eukaryota; kingdom Metazoa; phylum Arthropoda; class Insecta; order Lepidoptera; family Blastobasidae; genus Blastobasis; species Blastobasis adustella. The sequence continues at coordinate 7,679,684 of OU026123.1, read as the reverse complement.
GACATCGTAAAACAAGGCTCGGGAACTACCAATGACGGAAATACAGCAAGAAGGTTCTTTGAATTCCCAAATAAAACTGCAGCCATTACCGGGTTGGATGAAGAACTTGTAAGAAGATTTGCTGTAATTTTGCAAACAATCACTTCGGGTGAGAACATCGATGTCAGTAAGTTCAAAGATTATGCTCGCCAAACCGCAGAAAAGTACGTGGAGTTATATGACTGGTATTATATGTCTTCAACCGTCCATAAAATACTTATACACGGGGCAGATATAATCCAAAATAATGATATTGTACCGATTGGAAGTCTCTCAGAAGAAGCATCAGAAGCTCGAAATAAAGATTTTAGAAGGTTTCGAGAACATCATTCGCGGAAAAAGAACAGGCAAGATAGTAATCAAGATATCCTTAATATGCTTATTATTTCTTCAGATCCTATAATAAGTGCACAAAGGCCCAAGTTAGATACCAAGAAAAGGCAGCAGTATTTTTCTGAAACTCTCGAGATAATTCAGTTTCGAGAAACTGACTTTGAGTTTCTAGATGTTTCCAATGTGCATTATGACTCAGAAATGGATACCCAAGACGACGAGAGTGATAAGGAAAATGAATAAACTGAATAATGTGTTTTAGATTAAGTCATATTTAATTATTTTTTGTTATTTTTTTTATTTCAATAATATTATTGCATGCTATTGTTATTCCTTATTTCTTATTACTTGTACATAATAATAAAAAGTGAAGAAGTTAAGTTTCTTCTTATCAATAGTTTGTAAGATATTATAAATTACTATCTTTTTATTATCAATACATATTATATTAATAAAAACCACATTTTTGTAACCCACCATTTTATATAAATGTAAATTATCAATATAAACAATTATCAATTTGATTAAACGGTTTTTATATACATATACCTATTATATATATACCTACTAAACATTTGAGCAAATATATTTGCCTACCATTTAAAATTTGAAAATACTTTTTTTCAATAATTTAAAAAAAAAATCTGCAGCTGTAACCGTTATATGGAGTATGTCAAAAAATCATGAATAATTAGTTTTATAACCAAGCAAAATATTTCAGAGATAATTTGATTTTTCATATTGGCTCCATACATTTTTTTCGTAATATTCTTATAGATGGTTATAAAACTAATTATTCATGATTTTTTGACATACTCCATATAACGGTTACTGCTGCAGATTTTTTTTTAAAAATCTTCTAAATATTTTATTTATTTATTTATAAACGGTTCCTTTCGGTGAGAATTTACCCTACCTACATCTACCTACTATTTCTAGGAACCAAGCCTAATACTATATGATTTAACGTGTTGCTAAATTCTCACCGAAAGGAACCGTGTATAAATAAATAAATAAAATATTTCGACGATTTTTAAAAAAAATTCTGCAGCAGTAACCGTTATATGGAGTATGTCAAAAAATCATGAATAATTAGTTTTATAACCATCTGTAAGGATATTACGGTTTTCCTAGCGGTTTCAGAGATAATTGGATTTTTCATATTGGCTCCATACATTTTTTTCGTAAAAAAAATATAATTCATTTGTTTTTGCGCAGAGTTAACTCGGATAACATTTTTATGTATAGTTATAGCTCATGGAAGCAATTCCCGCCAAAAAAACGACACATTAAAAGTTGAGTTGCCTATGTCTATGAAGCTCGATTTTCAGCCCACTGTGCGCCGTCGTGTGTTTGTCTAGCAATTCGAGACACATGAAATATATTAGAAAAGAAAACATAGTAATCGTGCCTACAGGAATATTATATTTATAATTTCTAACATAAATCTAACATGCTACCGATGTATGCTGTTGCCTATGTATGCTGTTGCCTTCGTTGGATGTTTGTTGAACTCGGAAACTGGGTGCCGCAGCCCGCCGCCGCCGATCGAACCGGCGCGTACTTTGCGAAACTCCCGGGAGAGTTGCGTTCGTGACCTTTTTATGGGTTGTTTTTCACGTGATGCGCTTTAGGGGGAATTGAGCCGCTTGTGATCCACAAGCGGCTCAACACGCCTGATAGGGTTGCCTTTGTTATTTATACAAATGGATTTGACTATAAAGAAAACTTTGTTCGCATTTTCCCTGGAGCTTGATCGATTGGCTGCTAGCTATCGTCCGAGATTTCTTGTGCGAAATTTAGTATTGGGATCAAATATAAAAAGTAACACATTCCCCTATGTGGCGTTTACACACCTGAATCGCTGACCATATTTATATATAAAATTTGGCTGCTAATGACAACCTAATTATACACAGACGTGGGCAATAACTACTATTACATAGATCTTCTTTGTTGTAGGTATCAAGTTAACAACTATTAAACTGTAGTATTTACTACAATAATAATAATAAGGCTTTTGTGATTCATCATGTAATGTATAACAAATAAAATATGGCAGTTTAATACAAAACTCCTCGTACCGTATACCTACTGCGAACAGGGATCTGTGGAGTGAACTGGGTTAGAACTAATACATGCTGGCTGCACTGAAATATGAATTTGTCGTACAAATCTCCGGTTGCGGGCGCCCTCGCATAACGAAATAGGTAGGTATTTGATATTTTGGATTTACGAAACGTAGTCGGCAATGCGGAAATAACGATATCGAAGACGCAAAGAGTCGCGCCGCTACATAGAGTTGCTGTTCAAAGCTCCGATAAGTAGTTATTATAGACCACTGATTTCAAAGTAAGTCACCACTAAGTACTCTATTTATTCAATGTAAATTCGTCGTCATAGGCCTCTTAGGCGGCGCCGCGAGCTTGCATATTAAATTCAAGAATTATGGAATTAAAAATGTAAATTCGTCGTCTCAGGCCTCTTAGGCGGCGCCGAGAGCTCGTATAGTAATTTCACGAATTTATAGAATTGAATCATAAACCAATGAATGACACTTCGGACCATGATAGCGGTCGCTTATAGGCAAGGGTACTGTCGAGCAAGAAAGTACTTTAAGTTTTAATAAGATATGAAATCTAAAACATCGTGTGATATAGCCATTCGCATGTGTTAAGAGATTCGCCATAACATTATTGTACGTTGTTAATATATTATTCTTATAAAATAGAATCAATTAAAAAATGTAAACCATTGCCATGTTCTGGGAATGTACGACATGAAAACACTGGACTCTAATGGGCGATGCCATCGAATATTACTGAACATAACAACTGCATCTGCCCTAACATACAAATATTGAAAACAAGTGGACTCGGCGCGACCTCGTTCGCGTACACCTACTTTACCCTCTAAACATTCCTTTTGAATCGCTCTATCTAGTAACATAGCATAAAACAAAGTCGCTTCCCGCCGTCTGTCCCTATGTATGTATCTATTTACATTTTAATGCGGTTTTCAGCAATAGATAGAGTGATTCAAGAGGAAGGTTTATTAGCAAGAAAGAAAAGGTAGGTAATGGTAAAGTAGTTGTACGCGAACGAAGTCGCGCCGGGTCCACTTGTAAGCTATAAAATCAATAGGAATCTATAATGAATACAATCGAGCCATCCATAATTTCCGCGTAAATACCGGTTAGATATTGAATACTACACATTCAGGTCAAATGAGAATACTAAAATAAAAGCAGCGGCCAGCCACTTTAAAAATCAGAACAGGGATTTAGCGAAGCATATAACTTAATAATGATAACGAGCACATTGAATTTAAACTTAGCCGTAGCCAGTTAAATCAGTTTGTAGGTGCTAAATAGGCACTGAAATTTGACTTTATTTGTCCACTGTGGGAATTGAGAAAAATTAACGAGCTTTATAGTTGGATTTTAGTTTTTATTTAAGTGTACGTAAATACTTTTCCAATAAAGTATACTCTCTATATTACTAGTCGGCGATAAATAATGCATATCGACTAGTTTCACCTTTATATTTACATAGGTACAATTCATGTTTAATTATTTCGTTATTTTCCAATCATCAACACTATAAACACGGGTTTAACGTTTTGTTTATTTAGAGTGTTTGCGAGAAAATCCGGGTCTGTCTGTCGTATTGAACTTCTCAGTGAAAGGAAATAAACTAATATTCATTTTTATTTAGCAGTGGGATGATTCAAGCTAATATAAATAAATATGAATAATTTATGAGTACCTAGTCGTTCATTTTCCGGGTTGACTGTACCAAACGTCGGTCGTAAACATTAAAACAGCGCGACCGTAATTGCGCCACCATGGCGACCCAAACAGAACTTTCTAATCTAACAAGTCTTCGACCTAAAAGGAGCCTTTCCACCCTTATGCCACGATTCACGAATAAGCTACCCTTACGAACTACTTAGAGACGACCTTTTTAAGGAATGGAATGCGCGAATGGAATATATACGGGGTAGGTAGGGTTGCCTCACATAATTTGAAAAATACTTGTTTTAAAAAATTTTGAAGTGTCGCAAAAAGTTTATACTGAAGTAAAAAGTAAACTTTGAATTAAAAAACTGAATATTAATTAACTGTACACTACGGAATACACAGAATGCCCCGTAGTTTTATCCGCACTCTACGTCGTACCGTCTGTTGCAAGCCTAAATGACCGGTCAATGTGAAAACTCTCGTTTGCTTATAATATTTTAAAGTACAAGTACCCGGAAAATCTGGACAATTAAAAAGCTGGATAGTAGGTAACCTCGTTGCAGGGGCACTTTCAAGGCAACAGCGAAAAGGCTGCTTCTAGGCACGCTGTAATCCTTCGCCATCTCATCTCGCCCCTTACCCTTGTGGCCTATATAATAAACAAGTTGAACTTTGTAAGTAGCGTTCTTGCTAGGGATTCACAAGTAAACCTAAATCACTATGCAAATAATAAATAACTCGGCCGTGTGGTATCCGGCAGAGTAGAATAGCACCAACCCCTTACACTCGTGGGTGTCGTACGAGGCGACTAATGTTTTCGAGGTTGAAGATCTAGTCTCCGTAGACTAGAAAATGTGCAGCAGCGTTTTCCATTGTTATATTTTTATCACTGCGATCTCAAACCCGCCTGCCAAGCGTGGAGATTATGGCACTAACCTCCCCTTGCGTGAGAGAGGCCCTTAGTCCTGCAGTGGACTGTTATGGGCTGTGATGATGAAATAACCTAAACAAATATTAGCTTCTCTATTATGCAATAAGTTCTAGGTAAGATGGCGTTCAAGTGCCTGAAACCCGTTCACTTCACAGTCATGTATGTAGTACGACGAAACTAACTTCGCAAATAATGGAAACACATAGCACTTAGGCTATACCTATTATGCATTCTGTAATTTAGCGGACCCTGGCAAAAGCCGAGACTGACCGCTCGGATGATGATGATAAGCACTGACTAGTAATAAGGTAACAAATGTCTTACTCTAACGCTTTTCCCCTCAGGCAAGGGCCCCGGCGCCGGTGCCCCCCCGCCACCCCCGCCCGGGGGCATGCCGCCGCCGCCGCCCGTGCTGCCCGAAGTGGACTTCTCCAACCTCTCCGTGGACGACCGCAGCGCGCTCTTCGCCGAGATCAACCAGGGCGAGAACATCACCAGCAGTGAGTTGGATTCGTAATTTCATACTTACATGTAGTTCTTGCTTGTATCCTTACATAGCGTAAAATAACGGACAACTTTTGTCCGCATATCACTTAGGGGGCCCACTGAAAACCAGCGTCACAGCTGAGTGTGGCCCCATTGCACTCTCCACATGGCACAGCCTTCCCTTTTTTGGTTTATGACTGTTTACTCTTTTTTTTCTCTATTAATATTTAATATTTTTGTATCGTGTGTCTGAGTGCAATAAAAGTGTTTTATTTTATTTTACTACTTTAAAAAAATAAGTTCTCAAATTAAAATTTTTTTTCATAACAAGCTTTTATTGCGCGGTATAGTACTTACTCATCAAGATCATTCCAAAGAGCCCAAACACGATTGGGTTATCTTATTGCGTTCATTAGTTCCTATGACCATCTGGACTCATCTACTCTCTCATCAGACCAGTTCCATGGTACCATATTAATACAATGTCATTCAAGTTACATTGGTAAACCAAAGCTCAATCGGATACCCACAAATGGTCGAAAATTGCAAATTTTCACGGTCAACTTACATACGAACAGTGCAAGTTAAATAAAAGCATGTAATAAAATCGCTTACCGCCTATCTGTATGTCAAGCAACGGATTTTAATGCGGTTTTTACCATTAGTTAGAGAACCCGAGACGGGTCGTTAGCTTAGTACTAAGACCAGCACAGCGTTCCGTCGCTGGTGCTGCACGAAGCAGACTTCTGGAACTTTTAAAACTGGTCTCCTGTAAAATTTAAACAAAGCAAACAAGCTTACAGCCTGCTTGATGGTAAGCAGTCACCGCAGCCTATGGACGTTTGCAATACCAAGGGCATCACCCACGCGTTGCCGACCCCGTAAAAACCATTTCACCCCTTTCTTGAAGAACTCCATGTTGTACTCTCCAGGAAAAACCTCTCGAGGTAGTTCATTCCACAACCTTAATGTGCGTTGTCCGTTTCTACTTAGGGACCGTCGATGCGTCTTATTTGAATCTGTCCTTTTTAGAAAAAGACAAAGACACCATCCGCCCAGATAGAATCCTAACGCCTTTCAGATTTTATCTATAACCATGTAACGACTTATTGACGATTATACCTTTCTCATACTGAGATTATTTTGTCCAGACAATAGGTACTCGAAAAACCTTGAAGAACTGATAAATGAAGTACATATGAAAGCTTTTATAACGTGCTGCTAATGTCGTTCAGCGAAATATAGAAATTTCGCAAAGTTCTCGGGATTCCCAAGGCTCTTACATATTAGTTTGCTAAGGACTTCGTAATGGCTTATAACGTACTTTTACAGCATTTCTGAGTAAGGTCGACAAGGCGTAGTCAGCAGGTGACATGTTTATTATATATTTCTAGCAAATGCGCGCGCCCCAGTTATTTCCGGGGGTGACATTTCCTTTAGTATAATTTTTCTCCTCCTTATATTTGAATGAGTGCGTTACGCTCGGGCGAGCGCAAATGTTTGTTGTTTAATATAATTATATGCTACTGTTTATGTATTATATACTGTACATGTGGTAATATATGTGAATACTTACAGGCGGAGACGTGTAATTGGCTTTTTGTTAACTACGTAAGATGTCTATTGTAATGTAATTAAATTTACCGAAAAGAAAGAAAGAAAAATGATTTTTTTGTAATTACTTAACTCAAGAACTATTGGACCGATTTAAAAATTATTTAACTAATAGAATGCTACATTACCACTGAGTAACATAGGCTACTTTATATCCCGGCAAAATAATAGGTTCCCGCTGGAAAGTTGATTGTTTACAGAGATCCGGTCTGCGCGCGGTTGTAAGCCGCTGAGAACGGCTAGTATTAAATAAACCAAAAGCTAATGTCACTAACGATAGGTTCACTTAAGCCAGCTAATCGTGGAGATTATTGCGTAATCCTCCATTAAGACACAAGGGGCTCAATTCCGTACGATATTAATTATAGGTACGTCGCGTTCATCTTACAATTCGTATTCCTATGCAGCTGTTAAAGGGGTTTATAGCATATAGCATTCTGTTCGAAAGGGAATAAAGTAGTAATCATTTTAAAATTAAAATAATAGCACAATTTCTTGTAGTAATTTTTTATTACAATACAGAATAACTTTGTCAGTTTTCCTTTACAGTCACAAATTTTCGGCTTAAAAAAAGTTAACTTCTTGTAACCTTACATTAATACTTACCTAATTAAAAATACAATTTTGAGGCTGTATTATCAAAAAGTATTTTAATATTTAAGACAGAGTATTAAAATTCATTACAGCAATTTTTCATTATTAAATAAGTAAAAACCTACAGTTTAAGAATTAGTTATTGGTGCTTAAGGGACAGCTAATAGGTCCTTCTTTTAGCCATTTTCATTTGTTTAACAATGCACCTAATATCCTTTATGTGGCAGTAGTAGAAATAATGTTTTTCTAAAAGTGGTCATGCACTAATGAACGCGTACTGTACCTATACTAACTAACATGAAGTCACGCGATCCATTTCAGAGTCAAATGTCAAAATATACCAATTAGACACAATATAACAGTAGTGGTATCCTCGTAAAACGGCGCAAATGTCTTGCGAGCGGATCCTTTGAAGTGGCATCCGACAATGGGTACCATTGTTATATGAACCTGTATTATCCGCAGTCTTAGTTTTGTTTTATCTTGGTACAAAGCAATGTTGAGGCTCCGGGCGAATACCCCATTCACAGTGTCAGCGAACGAGGTAGTCGGCTATTGTTGAAATGTTAATTGCACACACTAAAAAAAAAATCATTTCTTCGGATAAAATAACGAAGTCGAATAACAAATTAATGAAAGCTAGCCATAGCTTCGTGAATAGCTTGTCTTGGTCCCTAAATTAAGAAAAACTAAATCCTAAAGAGGTTTTTTTGGTTGCGTGACTAAAAGGCCATCTCTTTACCTTGAGCTGTATCTGTGCCAAAAAAACAGGTCAATGGGATGAGCCGTTTCGTAATTAAGGATGGGTAGGAAACCCGGAAAATCGCGAACAGGACTCAAGGGCTAACCTTATTATTAAATCCTGACGCAAAAAGCGGGTGTTTTAAGTGACTTTCTGTGTCATCGTAGCTTTCGATACTGTTTATTTTAGTTGAAAATCAGTTTACTCAAGATGGTAGGTACCACATGTATCCTCATTTTTTTTTTTGCAACTATCCTAAGAATATTTTTAAAAGCTTTTTTATCACATATTTGTTGTGTAAATTTTACCATTTCCCGGTTTCTGATTGAGCTGATATTTTACATGTTAGTTCGGTCACAATGCAATGTTATGATACCATAGAGCTGATCTGATGATGGAGACGGAAGGTGCCAATATGAACTCCTAAACTACGCATGGTAAACCCATCAAGTTTGGGCTCGTTTATTCTTGACAAGTACTGTGACTGATCATAGAGAATGCGCGATAAAAGCTTGCTATGAAAAAGTGTTTTTAATTTGACAACTAGTCAATTAATGTAAGTAGGTACTAGGTAATTCGCACACATGACTATTCAAAAGGGAGTTGAAATTTCTGGAAATTGTATGGCGGCGACTCACCAACCAAGCGTAGAATATCCGTTTCCGTAAGTCCTCTGCAAATAGTCGTTGTCTAACAATAAAGGCAAGTCAGAATCACCCGACGCGTCTGTCGTCTAAATGTGACAAGATTATCTCAAAGGGCTCTTGACAGACAGGCGGACAGTAAAGCAATAAGGATTCTGTGGATTTTTGCTTTGAGGAATGCTAACAACATTTATTCCTTTTTATAATAATGCCTACCCCTTCGTATCCGTTGAGTCACACGCTACACACTACTACGGGAAAAAATCTTTATAGGCCACACTGTGTCACATTGTTTCATCGAATGGGACATTAATTCCCGATTCAAGATTCACATAAACACAAATATAGCCTCTTTCAGCCATGGCTCCGTCACTCACTTCTAGTACCCAACCTACTAACCAATAAAATATTTATTATCCTTTCTCCATGACAGAGGGTGCAACCTTGCACGCACTCTCCTATAGTACTATAATTTCTCGCTCTATCTCGCATTTAAGAAGTGACGTCAATGCGGTCGTTTTCCAGCCACTGTTCCTTTCTGTCCCGTGGCCGGTCCCCAGCCCTGTGTATTGCGCAAGGTGACCTCTGACATGTAGTGACCACATTCTATCAGGTGGCCCGCTTGCCTGTTTGCCTACCGTATGATATAAAAAAAAAATGTAGACGCATAAGACCCGCACGTTCGGGGCATGGCCCGGCGTCGTTTAAGGCGGCAAGTAACCGCGGGCCTGCCAACTACATTTATATCTTTTGATAATAATTCGTCCAGAGGATTTACTTAAATATAGCTAATCTCAGCCAAAGTGACGTCACTGCCCGACTACAGTTTCCTCACCACCTTACTATCTCCTGGGCGCTCCGCAGGCCTGTGCAAGGTGACCTTCGACATGCAGACGCACAAGAGCCCGCAGCTGCGCCAGGGCCCGGCGCCGTTCATGGCGGCCAGTACCTACAGGCCCACCAACTCTAACAACCTTAACAACATTTATTTCTTTTGATAATAATACGTCCAGGCGATTCACTCAAATATAGCCAATCTCAGCCTAACTAGCATTTATAGTTTTTTCGCCACCGTTCCTTACTATCTCATGGGCGCCCCGCAGGCCTGCGCAAGGTGACCTCCGACATGCAGACCCACAAGAACCCGCAGCTGCGAGATGGCCCGGCGCCGTTCAAGGCGGCCGCGGGCAGCCGCGGGCCGGCCAAGGCGCTGCCGCAGCCCGGCGCCGGCACGCTGCCCGACAAGCCGCCGGTGTTCACGCGTGACGGGAAGAAGTGGCTCATCGTAAGTTATAATACAACCTTTTTTTGAAGGACTAGCCTGGGAGGCGATTCTCCCGCTATGATATCTCAAATTCGATACATTCTCTAACAAAAACTGTACTAAAATATGACTGAAATTGATCTTCGACAATATACGACTGTCGAAGATAGTTGAGGATATATTTTTTGGCTGTAATAGACATTTCAATGCCATTGTTAATGCAGATATGTCGCTAGAAAAAATGTCGAGTTCGAGATGTCACAGCGCGAGAATTAGACCCCAGGCATTTAACCACCATTTTACCGGTAGTGGTGACGATAGCATTAAAGGTGTTCGGATTATAATAATCAGGGAACACACCCGAAAGCAACATGTTCCATTCTTTAGCCAGCTTAAACCTTCTCATTTATTGGAGGGGTCCTAATCATGGACCTAATCATAAAGAAGTGGCAGTGCCATGTCAAGCGTATTTTTCGCAAGAGCCCGTAAAGTACGCTACCGATATATGATTCACCTTGAAGACTTGACTGGAAAAAAGTGGCTCATCGTAAATTTATAGAAATAACACTTGAGTACCAAAAATCCGTAAGGTAAGATGACAAGACAAGATTAATCGTGAAGTTAATCGTAAGTTCTTGGATATCATACTTTCTAGGCTGGATGGATGAGCTGGAGATATTGTTAAAAAGTAAAATGCTGTCGCCTATTTTCTGGCCTACGCAGGTTCTAGATTGGCAGCAGATGGGACGCAGGCTTGTCTCGTTATCTTGTCCTACCTACTATGGTACATCCCCTTGTATTATTACGATAAAATATATCTGTGTATACACGAGAAAGTTCATACCGGACTAGAAGTTTAGTACGATTTGTATCAGAACCGTAGACCTAACCTCATTATAGAACTAAACACAGCCCCACCTTCTTTCAGGAATACCAGAAGGGCAACCCGGCCTTAGTAGTCGAGAACGCCGACATGAACAACGTGGTGTACATGTTCCGATGCCGCGACTCCGCGCTCACAGTGAAGGGCAAGATCAATGGTGTGGTGCTGGACTCGTGCACCAAGTGCGCCGTGGTGTTCGACAATCTGGTCTCCAGCGTCGAGTTCGTCAACTGCCAGTCGGTGCAGATGCAGGTGAGTGGAGGGGGAGGGTAGATGTAAGACGGTGATATTTGTCCACAGAAATGCGAACTTTGCCACAAAAAATACGGATGCGGTTAAAAAATGTGCGACAGGAGATTATTTATTTCTTATTTTATTGTCTTTTTAATACATTGAATTAAAGATGAAACTTTACAATGTGCTACGCCGATATCCTATGGGCTCTCCAGCCCTTAGATCATATGGTCCACTATATCAAAATGGCCACTGTATCCACGTCCACTCCATCAGAATGTGCACTGTATCAAAACCTCCACTCCATCAGAAAGTCCACTTTTAATATAAGTGGGGATCGCGTACCGAGTTACTACCGCTTTGTGTCATCATATTAGAAACTAGACGCCGACGAACGTGGAGCTCCCCGAGAATTCCACGCCGTTTGTCTTCACGTTGAGATCAAACGACGTGGAATGCGTTGCTTCAATAATATTAACTAAGAAGGTACTTCACCGAAATCTCAAGATACCTAGGCTAGCGGAGCGGCATCATTAATGTTTCTAAAACATTATGAGGAAGCTTTTGGTTACTTAGTATGATAATAACACTCTGCTTTATGACTAGTGGACCCGGCGTGACTTCGATCGCGTGGCGTCGTACACTATCCCTACCCCTACCCTACACCTACTTTACCCCTACCTAACCCGACTTTACCCCTACCTACCCCTACTTTACCCCTAACTTCCCCTTTTTTTACCTATAAACCGTCCTCTTGAATCACATCTATTGTTGAAAACCATAATAATATCCGATCCGAAGATCTAAGCGTATATACTATGTAAAGAAATTGATGATCAGATACGATTGTCTATGCTACGACCACGCTCCATACAGAACAAACCAACAGCACCGTAAATACAAGTATAATTGGTACATTGCAAGACAGATCATGCGGCCATGACGTCCCGGCAGTCGGTCTCTAGGTCCTTCTTGAGCTCTTCTATGGCCAGCTGGCTGCTGGTCTCCTCGGGCAGTATGAACAGGATGTTGCGGCCTTTCACTGCGCACTCGCAGTAGCTCTGCGCGGGCGCCGGTTGCTCGAACTCGGCGGGCTCGAATGGCGGCTGCTCCATGTTTTCCTGGAAAAACGTCGAACATAGACGGGCTCGGGCAATTTCTTTTTATGGACATAAGCTATGGGAAATATTCTATTCGCCGACAGCTAATCGCTGATATCCAGCGGCATGATCAAATAGGCTAAATCAAGCCAAACTTACTCCAAACATCGTCAAGTGGATGCTGGATGTGGCAAGCAGAGGGCAGGGTGCATTGGCGCTCCTCGAGCGACTGGCCAGACAGAAAAGACGTAAGACGAAGACGGGGCACAGGCCGGACGCGTTTCTGTGTGGCCAATCGCTGAGAGAGCCTATGTCCAGCAATAGACTAGTATAGGCTGATGATGATATACAAAGAGCCTTCCCCAACGAGCGCCATTGCATTATCAATAGCCCTAAACTTCAAACAACATTTTGGTTAAAGCGATCCACGTTACAGCCGGCACTCACCTCGTAATTGTACGGATAGTTCTTGTAAGGGTTCTGCGACCAGCTGCTACTGTACTCGTCGAAGTAGACGTCGCTCGTGGAGTGCCGGAGGTCGCTGTCGGAGTCCGACGAGTCTCGAAGGTTCGGCTTGGAGTAGTCTCCCATCGCGTCCTGTGACGTCATGTCGAGTGAGTTGCTAAGGATCGAGTTCTTGGTGTTGATCACCATCGCCAGCGACCGCTGCCACTCCTCGAGGAGCTTCTTTATCGCCTCGATCTGGAATAAGAATTGTTGGGGCTGGATTTATTTAGTCTGTCTAGTGCCCGATTTCATCATCGCCCCAAGTGCTCCTAACATTTTAAGAGACAGATTTTTCATGAGAAAATGTCACTAGAGGGAGTGATAGATGGTAAAATCGGGCGTATTTGTATTTGCGTAATAGCGGTACATTTCCAAAAACTTTTCACCGCGACTTCGTCCGTGATCGCGTAGGCGTTGATGAAAAGCCGTTGCGCTTCTCCATGGCCCTAGTTGCATGTGAATGTGGAGACGTGTCCATTTCGGAAAAGGACGTTGTAGGGTTGGACGAATTCGGAAGTGGACGACTTTAGAAATTGACAAATTAGATAATGGTCAAAGTCGACCGGAGTGGTGTGATTAAGTAATAAACACACAATCTGTAGATTTCGAAATCTCAAACACATAGACGTCGCAATTGTTACCTTTTTCTTCAACACCGCCTGCCTGGTAGCGCGCCGCATCCGTTTCTGCTTAATGTAGTGTCTAAGGTACGACACCCGGTACACGTTAGTGACTTTCACGACCTTCACACGGTAGTCCTTCGCATCCGTGTCGTTCAGGGAGGAGTAGATACTCTGCTCGGAGGAGGTGGGGCCCAAGTGGTAGTTATCGCTGCCGTCCATCTTGTCGGAATCCGCCTCGGGTTTCGCGTCAGGATCCGCCTTCAACTCCTTTATGAACGACATCACGAAGTCTCGTTCTGAAAAAGGTTTTTTTGTGATTTACGTAATAGATCTCTATATAAAAGACTCGATTTGCTACTCATAGGTCTGATGAATAAGCATCACGGATTATTTTCTAATTCGATTGCGAACGCTGCCCTTGTAGCCACTCGGCGCCCTAGCTGAACTCATCTTAGTCTCACTACACGTGTCCACTAAGACCCCAACCCACCTTTATCCGTAGAGGACACCTGCAACTTCTGTTCGATAGAGGGAAGGTACCCCAATGCCAGCTACAGCGCGTCACTCTCGTCTATCCCACCGCTGTCATGCGAACCAGCCCTCGAAGTCGCGTGCCATATCGAACTAACTCGGCACCTTCGCCGAACTCATCATGGGCTCACTAACCCTCTACACGTCTGCACTTAGCCCCAACCCTCACCTTCATCCGTTGAAGAGTCCTGCATCTTGAGCTCGGTATCAGGGTCAGAGGGCAGGTGCCCCAATGCCAGTCGCAGCGCGTCACTCGCATCAATGACGCCGCTGACGCGCTCGCGTAGCCCTCGCAGCCGCGCCGCACTCTGCCGAACTAGCTCGGCACGCTCGGCGAACTCCGCCTCGCGTACGCACAGCTTCGTGCTCACTACCTGGATCTAGAACGTTTATTTTACACTGTATTAGCCACAGCTTTGACCGCCATCTCATTCGATGGCGAGTGGCGATGCGGTTCAAGAAAGAGCATTACTGCCTAGAAACTTCAAAGAAATACCACTTTCAAGGCAATCGGTGGCCTTGATTCCATATTATACAAATATAGGCAAAGGTATCTTGCGGAGAAAGAATGTGGTCGACATTGCCCAACGAATTTCAAAACTAAAATGGCAGTCGGCTGGCAGTTGGGGTAGACATGTTTTTGAATGGTGGCCATGATTGGACTTACGTTGCGTCGGTCGTCATCTGCGACAAGCGACAAACTGCGTTCAACGGTTGGCAGTGACTGGATGCCGAATACTGGGGACCGGTTTCAGTGGGGTACTTTGGGGAGCTATGTCCAGCAGTGGACTGCAATTGGGTGATGATGATGGTCTTGCAGAACTTCACAACAATCGGTTTTGCTTGACCGCTCCTAGTCCGACTCTAGTCCGTTTGTTCGACCATCTTAACAATACGGAGACAGGCCGTAGTTTATCATAGGTCACTTGAGCAAAGCCTCAGACTGTATTTAGATAATAGGCAACCTTTTCTTTGCATTATTGCCGGAGGCCCCTTGGGCGGCTCGAAACTATGACACCAGAAGTTGATACTTCACACTATGAATAACTGAATTACATTACTAGAAAGTAAATTATCAATAGGAGACACCTGCAGTTGAATTTCATCTATTTCCATCTTTTTCCGTTTTAATCTCTCTTGCGAAGTGACGTATACGCTCTTCACGAGCCGAAATATGTAGAACCCCGTTGGAATATAGCATAGTAGTAAAATAGACTGAGGATGAAAGGGTTAGTTTTAATTGTGTTAATATTAGAGCACCGTATATTATTGACAAGGTGATATGGGTATCGTACCGAAATGGACATTAATTAAGTACCCTTTGACCCAGTCTGTCAAGATTGAATGGGTAAGGGAACAATGAAGAACATTGATGTGGTTAAGCTGAGTAAAGCATAAATTAATATTATATAAGAAAGCTTTATATTATAAAAGAGTTTGTGGGATATGTTTGTATGTTTATTACTCAATTCACATATTAACGGATGAACGGATTTCTATGAAACTTGATACGGACGTATCCAAGGCTACTCTCGATCGCAGTCTGCGTGGACGAAATTGCAGGGAAAAGCTTTAAGTGTAGGTAGTTAGCTTAAAGCGGTTTTGAAATTGAGTTTCAAAAAGATGATCGATTGCAAATAAAAAGTGTACAAACCGCATTCATAACTGTTAGACTTCTATAAATGGAATACAATAAACTGATAAGCAACTGTACCAACGGCAGGCCGTAGTCGTTCACAATAAACCCCCAGGACGAATCGAATGCCCAAAAGCCATTTGACTGCTCCTTGCCATCCATTTATGCTCTCACTGGGAGTCACAGTGCAATGTAAAACAACCTACAAAAGCAATTTCATTACGTGGATTCTGTAAAATTACTATAAATATAATATAGGTTATTTTCCACAAAACATTCAAAGGAATTGACAAGTTGTCACTGTTCTGACTTCTATCATCAGTTGATGGAATGATGTTCCTCGTTTGAAATATTAGATCAAAGATTAGACCAAAGAAATCGGACCATAGTCCTGAGGTTTAAGATAGCAAAAACTCCTATAAGAAACTCTTGAATGTAAATACAAAAATTCCACTGCAGGGAGAACTATTACCAAGTATTACCATACATATACTGTGCTCTTAAATATTTATTATTTATTTACATTTACCTACATGACGTCATGTCTTTTTCCCGTAGGGGAAGGCCGATACCACATTGTCCTGACAAACTTACTCACTTCTTCCATGTTCATTAACCTTCAGTATACACAGCTAATATAAGGAGTAGTGAAATGAAACTTCGTCGCAGATTTGTAATAAGTCCGTACCGTAGCCTACAGACAATCTATCAGTAAATAGGTGTCATCAATCATCCATCATAATCTCAGCTGTTTAACGTCCCCACACCGATCTGCTTCCTACGACCTTCAAATAGTACAGTGGACCCTCGTCTCTCGTTATGACGCGGATATCGGGCGAGTAACAACACCCGTATTAGAGCTAACTGTATTATAGCGACTGGCCCCATGGCGACACAATATACACCATCTATTGTAATAAAATAAAGGTATTAAGGTTTACCCACAGATAGGGCCGCGCTCACAACTGAGTTGAAATATCATTAATTGTATGTACGTAATGTACGTATTAGGTTCTTTACTTCAATGTTTATTTTACGTACATCTATGCATGTAAGTAATAATAAAAAACAAAAGCTCGTCTAAACCTATGTCGTAGCGACCCGCCTAATAACGAGGTCCACTTTATTTAAAACCCTTTAGGCTGACAAGGTCTAGTGTCACAGTCAAGTATACTAAAAGGTCAAGTACTAAGTCAGATTACATCCAGTTTCACATCGTCAAGTATTGTATTACAAAAAAGGACTAGTCTTAAAAGCAATACCCAGTAGGTTATTTTTAATGTCAAATCTTTGTGGCTATACTAAGTGCGTGTTTCCCCGTTCCAGGTGCTGGGCAAGGTGCCGACCATATCGATCGACAAGACCGACGGCTGCCAGATGTACCTCTCGAAGGAGTCGCTCGAGGTCGAGATCATCAGCTCCAAGTCCTCGGAGATGAACGTGCTGGTGCCCAAGGGGAACGGGGACTATGTGAGTGGAGGCGTGGTCTTGCCACGATCTTACTGAAATTTCGAATGTATCATCATCACAGCCATAACAGCCCACTGCAAGACTTTGGGCCGCTCCCACGAAAAAGGAGGTTATTGCTATAGTCTTCACACTAGGTAGGCGGGTTGGAGATCGCAATGATATAAATTAGGCAATGGGAGACGCTGCTGCCCATTTTCCAGCCTACGGAGACTCTAAGATGCTCTGCCGGACACCACACTGCTAATTCGAATGCATACGAAGCAGCATTTAGCATTGGTGTTGGTTGCAAGAATTTCGAAACTTCCTATTGAAATATAGACTCCAACTCTTGATTCCGTCAGTTACTCCTTGCTTCTCTCGCGTGGTTAGTTTTTTAATTTTCCCATGGTTTCACTATCGTATACGAAAATGAATTCCAGATAATTTTCTTATTGTCTTGCCTGCGAGATCCTTATATTTTACTTGAATCTGAATGTACTCTTAAATTTTGTGTTATGATAGTTCTCGAAATAGCTTAGTTTTCGAAATCAAGTCCCCAGCTGGTTAAGCTTGAACTTATTATAGATCGTCCAATTAAATCCATTGATACAGTTTGATGACTCAGCAACTAAACGTTTCCACAGACGGAGTTCCCAGTTCCGGAGCAGTTTAAGACGAAGCTGACGAAAGCGGGCTCCGGGCTGACCACCACTCCCGTGGAGAATGCTGGCTAGGCCTCCAACGCGCCGTGAGTGTCCTGCTTCTAGGCTTCTAGGCCCTATGCTGTCTTACGCAGAAACCTCGCAAGGTCAGCGGTTTGACACTAACGTTTCTAATCCATTGCTAACATTATAAGCTAACCGTCGTGCGCGCCGCGTACTACACACCCAATGGATTAAAAAATCTTACTTATGCTGCTGTCCGCGCTCGATTTTCCGCGTAACGCAGTAAGGCCTTGCACCCTGTACTGTATCTCTGGCCCAGAACTAGCGACACTCACTAGAACCTCGTATTAGTCCTACATAAGCGCGTAAAGTATTTAATTATAGACCATTTTAATCGATCCCTTGTTTCATCATATTGACGAAGCCGTGTATACCATAGCTAGCTCTAATTATTTCCTCGTACACCTTTAAGTATTGCTAGTGACGTCCCACTACTCTTAGAGAGGCGAGGTGATTATTATTATTAATTATAGAGTCTTTAATATATTTTGCACGATATAGTTCAACTTAGTTCACGAATCGTGACTCGCCTCGTTCTAACTTTTGAAGCACAAATTAAATTATAATGCTATAAATTTCGTCGGGCTATTTGTACGTTAATATATCCATCGAAATTATACTTTTGTTTTTTGGTCGTGTTTGTCGACGTTACCTACTACATAATATTTAAAATAATAAATCGAAATGGTATAGGATTAAGATAAGTATTTACTGGCCTTTGTGTTTATTGTAAAGATTGTTCCTTACACTGATTTTATATTATTTTTCATTTGACACTGGACAGGATGCTAGCTCGGAGTACCGCACGGTACGGGAATAAATAAGTATAGTTTAAGCGTGTGATTGTCTCGAGATTGAATTAAATCGTTTGATTAGTCGACTTGTCCCGCGGGTCAGCGGTGAAACCCCGATTCTGTCGACCGTTTCGTGGTATTTTTTATAAGTAGTACCTATTCTCTATAATTTATCTATCGCTATTATAATTTTATCTATTGCTAACCTATTTTATGTAAACGAAATTTTTAATTTAGGACATTCTATTTAATTATATTTTTGTTAATTGTGATTCAATATATTCTAATTTTTATTCCGATGTGTAATAATTTGTGACGTTTTAATTATGACCGTAACTATTTATTATGCCCTTAATTTAACAAAATCATTGTATTACAAATTTGCATTTTGTTAATTTGTTTGTCGAGAGATTAAACGTATTTTTAAGAAACATGTGTGCGTTTTTATTCCATACATAAGACAAATAACACAAATACATAATTATTATATTTTATTTCTTCATGGCTTACATCGTCCATTTGAACAAATTCAAACGGAAAAGGTAATCCATGGATTTTCAATAAATAAGAGTTAATTAGCGATAAACATGTAGTGGTAAACAACATAACAGAGAGGGCAAATAATAATTGCTATATGTACAACGAAAGCCCAATTCATGTAAAATATGGCATAGAAAATACGTGAGAGAGATACGAGAGAAATTTTAACGCCGACCTCGTTGGAATGTTGTCGAGTGTGACTTACAGCTACTTACAAAGTATCAGTCGAATTCACAAATTTAAACTACGATTAAGTACTGGCTTAGGAGTAACTAAGTTCGATTCTACGATATGTTGGGGTCGGGGTCAATCGGGGTCGGCGGCGCGGGAGGCGCAGCGCCGCTCGTCGCTGCCGTCGGAGCACTCTAGGAACCCGTTGCAGACGCTGGACGCGGGCAGGCACTCCCCTAGAGGGCACCGGAACCCTTTGCAGGTGTCGAATCTATTCGGTCTCTTATTTTCCGATGTTTCTAAGTCTGAATAGAAATCCTCGTCGGATGTGGCGTCTTCGTTGTAGACGGTTTCGTTCCGCGGTGGCGTGTTGGCGGCGATAACGCCGTCGATCCAGTCGATGTAGTTGGAGACCTTGGTGTAGACGCCGGGCCGATTGGCGCGGGCGCACCCGTAGCCGTTGCTCGTCACGCCGTATATGTACCATCTGTCCGCTTCCTGGAATACGATATAAACAGATTATGGTGGGTAGCCGTGTCTGACGAAGAACCGACAGCCATTGAGGTAAACCAAAGGGGTAAACTATTAAGTGGAGACCACAGAGCAGCAAAAAGAAATTGCCATGAACTTTCCAATCTCTTTTTTGGAGGCCATGATTCGACAAGCGTTATGCAAAAAGGCCTCGGGTGGAGGCTGGACGCGGCAAGCTGAGAACAGGGCGTTTATTGGGAGTGGCTTGTGTCCAGCTGTAGACTAATATGACTGGTAGTATAATGATGGTGGTGGTTGATACTTTATTGGTTCGTTGCGTTGGGAAAGTTCCATAATTTCCTGAAAAAATCACCTGGGGTATTTTTCACAATTTTCTAACACCTTAATTTATTTATTTATTTAACCATTTATTGTACACAAGATTTTTACAAAACTATATGACAGAATATATCAGACACAACAGGCCAACTTATTTCTATAAAGAAATTTCTGCCAGCAGGCCTACAGCAGAGAGATCGTGACAATTAAATGCAGTTAAGACGTGCACAGTAGTAAATATATATATATATATATATATATATATAATGCTCAATTAATAAAAGCCTATACTATTTAATTTGTTGACATTGTGTAGAATTTTATCAAATTGATCGACAAAAGCCAGGATAAGATAGATGGACGATAATACATGAATGGTTCAGAGGGCCACATGTCATGCAGAACTCCCCGCTGGCCAGAAATTGAAGCGATTAATTTCTGTTTTGGGTGTTACACGGGCAGCTAAACGGACTTAGCCCCCTCATTCTCACGCCTGCAACTACTGTGTAGCCAAAATCTACAGCGGCGACCACAGACAGGTCCTGAATTGTGACACTCAGGCGCGTCCGAGGACAAGCTCATACTAACCTTGGTACATAAACCTGTACTAAAGCCACAACTCCTACCTGACACATCAAAGGCCCCCCGGAGTCCCCGAGGCACGCGTCCCGCCCGCCCCGCTCGTATCCCGCGCAGAACATGTCGTCTGTCACCCGGTACAGTGGCAGCAGCCGCGTGCGACGGCGACATTCAGCCGTCGAGATCACGGGTAGTTCCACCTCTTGTAAGGTGTCCGCTGGGTGGGGAAGGTAGAGGTTAATTACATGTGTAATGGTCGAAAAGTAAGGCTGGAGGATGGAGGTTTTCACGAAGGGAGTGAGATTATAATTGTAAATTAAAGGAAGGCAATGGCTTGGCCTTTCTAAGGCCAGAGCTACATCTGGGACCCTATTTTTAAAACGCTCGCCTCTCGATTCGAAAGGTTTTAAATATTTATTTTCGATAAATATTTAAAACTTTTTGAAAAAATTCGATATTTTGATGCATTATCCTGATATTTCCTATTTTTGAACCGAGCTCTTTCAGTGTTGCCAATGTGATTTAAAAAATATTGAAGGTTCATATCAAAAATCAAAATTGAAAACCTTTCGAATAGAGGCGACCGATTCAAAAATAGAGCCCCTGGATCGATTTCGAACCATAAATAAAATAAAGAAATTAAGTCACGGCGATCAAAATCGCCCAGATAATGAAACACTTACGAAACACCCGCTCATGCTCATATAGCTGTCCCCAGCCAACCACCGTGCAGTGGTGTCCGGCCGGCGGCGCTGCCCGCGGCGGCGGCAAGCAGGCCGGCCTCAGCCGCGCATGCAGTTTCAACGGATCTATCCTCAGCAACGCGATGTCATTCCGGAAGCCTCTTGCTGCGTATTTTGGGTGCAACACGGCCTGCCGTACGCGGGACACGCGCTCCCAGGGACCCCGAGGCCACGCCCCGCGACGGACGGCGCCGAGACGCGCCACCCAGTGCGCCTCTGTTGCTCTGGAGATGTGGTTTTTAGGGGTTTGGTTATGATATGCTAGCAATAGACAGTCATACATATGGCTAGGTAATGCATCTTCATAACAAACGAGTGCTGATGACCACTTTATGACCATGTAAGTACATGTACCTATATGTAAGACAAAACAATATGTTTCGACGATGATGATTTATCTACATATTACTTGCCCGACAGCTGCATGGCATAGGTACCATTTAGTACATATTATTTAGAAATTACAATAGTAAGCAATATTTATTTGCAAAATTACATTCTTACTGAACCTAGGTTTGCAAATAATGGGAGATAAGAAAATAGGAACTAGTACCTATTTTCTTCTTTCCGGGTTGGTGTATATTTTATCCAGATAAAAAATTGTACATAAATGGACTACAAAAATGTAGAATTTAGGGAACTCTATGAGAGCTGTAAAATAAGTCTCAGCTCTCGGAGTCCCATACATTTTACCCGCTGTAGTGCATTAATCTATAACCACAACAAATAAAGTACAGGAAGTTCCTTAATACTTATACCTAGACTTACAAAAAAGTTAGGTATCACATCCAAAGAAGACTGTGGATGTGATCACCCATTTTCTAAGTCTATAACAGTCAAGTAAAAACCTTAATTACTAAAAAAGGTAGGTATACAAAGCACTCACTGATAGAAGCAATGGCTAGCCGACAGCAGCCACTGGCTGTGCACGAGCGTGGCGCCGCACTGGAAGTCCCCGTCGCGGTACAGCGCGGCCTGCCACGGCCACGCGCCCGCCGCCGCGCCGCCGCCGCCCACCACCCTGCCCCAGCGCACATGCCCGTTACTGGCGCCGCCGCCGCTAGCCGTGCCCGATCGACATACACTCTTTTCATATTCACTATGTATGGCTACGTACGCATTTACTAAGTATTCGAAGCTCTGTGCTGCGTTAAACGAGACCCGCGCGCGGTCGGTCGTTACTGTCTGTTTCTTGTTGGTGTCAGCTATTCATAACACTAGGGGCTAGGGGCTATTGGATATCTCAGTGGACAACTAAATTTGACATATAATAAGCTTACACTACTCTAATTTCGTAGACGGTATGGCCAGTGGCCAACGTAGATGTCGTAGTGAAGAATTATCTAATGTCAAATTTAGTTGCCAACTGAGTGAGACAATAACCCCGCAGGTCCCATTTCGCGAGACTCCACAATTCATTGGATGTTGAATATGAATTTTAGCTTTCTTCCACCTGTCTATAGCTCACAGCATTCACAACACGATACTACAACGGGTAAAAGTCACGTGACTAACGGTCTAGGTTTCCCGGTGAAGGATCGTAACGGACGTGTCTAGATCTACCGGTTGTAATGTTGTGTTGTGAGCGTGTTGAGCCATAAACAGGTGAAAGCTAAAATTCATATTAAACATCTAATGAGGACTGTTTCTATTCTGAGTAGCCCTAAAATACGCCATGCGCGGTTTTCGTCTGACGCAGCGCAATCTCTGTCAAACAGCGGTTGAGACCGTGGCGTCAGGCAGTCGCGACTCGATCGCTCTGCCGTGTGTGCCAACTACTAACTACTCCTACATTATAGGAGTAGCAGGTGTAACTTGCGGTAGGTAGGTAGAGCATACATTCGTAGTTCTTATTCTGTTCCAAGCATAGATAAAAACAAAGACAGAACTATGAGCGAAGGCCCACCTACCTAATCGTAGGGACACCAAGCGAATAAGCACATTAGCTTGAACATTATGCTTCCATAATAGCTAGTACACACGCACACACACGACACGAGCAAAGCAGCTCTACACCCGTTGTTTGACAAAGCTTTTAGTGCACTTAGTGGATACCATGCATTGAAGTGCAAGTGCTGTAAGTCTATTCGGGAACGGAAAAGGTGCGTTGTTGATCGGGCTCGGATATGGCAAGACGACATTGACGCGAGTTTCAAAGTTATTAAGTAAATTTAAAGTGTTGGTGAAGATTACCGTTTAGTTAAGAACTACAGTGATGGCCAAAAAACAATAAAAACGACGCAACGCAAAAGAGGCGAAACTGCTACGCGAGTTATCTACTTAGGTTAAATACGTTACCTACGTGCTAAGTAAAAAATAACTCTTCATAGCACACATACATATAACAATATTCAAGAATCAGCATAATATACATGCGCGCAAAGGCGGTATTATCGCTTTAAACGATCTCTTCCAAACTACCTTTGGGAAGAGGTAATGTTTGACGTGAGCTAGTAGTAGTGCAAGAGCAAATATAAGTGATCATCAATAAATATATTAGCACCTTACTCGAGTTGCGTTGCAGTTTCATTACCAATTTGTGAGTTGCCTCGTCTGTTCTAAGCCAAAAACAAAGACACGTGGAGATTTGACAAGCAGCGGTAATCTGTTAAAATTACTTTATTCTTTCTCCATTCACTTAAAAACAATTTCAATAGGCATCAGAACACCAAACTCACCTAGGCTGTTGCGCATCAGCATGCGGCCGTATCCCGCAATCCAAATCCTGGCAGCGCACGCGCAGCGCCCGTCGTTTCGCGCACGACGCGCGTCGGAACGTGAGTCTCGTGTCTGCGGCGCGAGCCGCCGCGTTGTGCCAGACTTCCCAGTAGCCGGTCTGGCTGGCGGCGCGGCCTTCGCGGGCTTCGCGGGCCCAGGGGGAGTCGCTGGGAGGTAAGGGGGTGATTTAATGTTACTAACATCCCGCTACTATGGATGGTGTTATGGACCTCCACTAAAGTGGAGCTGGATGGTTGGCTGATATAGTAAAGGGCAGGGTATTTTAATGTTAGGAATTTCTACTAATGTTGGGCTGGATGGTGGGCTGGTCTGGCTCTTGATGGTAATGAAGAGGTACGTAGGTACTTCATAGCATCTTGTTTAGGAAGCTTTGTAAATCGCAATAAGATTGGATACATACTGCGGGATGAGAAAAATTTAATACAAGATGGCTTCAAGTGAGTCAGCAGTAAAAACCGACTGAAGAGGGAGCAAAGCTTGGTAAAGCCCAATAAGCAGTAGATACATACATCAGGAAAAAGAGCTTTGCCGCTGGAGGAAAAATTTAATACAAAATGGCTTTAAGTGAGTCAGCAGTAAAAAACCGACTGAAGAGAGATCGAAAAATGATTTGAAGTAACCGAAAATATTATGATGATTAGTAGTTGCAAACTTACTGGAATGTCATTGCTCGACACACCGCCCTGCCGAGGTCTGGTAGCTTCAGTGAACTGTGAGCTTGCGTTACCACGTCGTCGAAACTGTCCACACACAACCTTCCCCAGACGCCTCGTTTGCGCACCATTACAAAACCTGTAAATTGAAGATACCATTTTGTAAATACGAACAGTCAATACCTAATACTATTATGTCTTCGTAAGTCTTTTAATACAAATTCACTTTACCTTCTTCATTGTATGGAATAACTTCGTTATTTTCCAGCTCATCACCCAAGGCGACGCAGCTCTTTTCGTCGTCACCCATCGGACAGTCAGGGTTGCCGTCGCAAACTTGCGTCATTTCTACACACTGCTTAGCATTTGCGCAGACGTATTGTCCTTCTTTGCACCAGTCTGTGGATACGAAAACATTAAGCAAAAAGTCAGTACGGCCACATTACGTAAAAAGTAAGTAATCTATAGGAAAAGTATAAATCTTTTAATTTACAAAAAGCGGGTTGGCTTTGGTTTGGTTACCGGTAAGCTTGTGTCTGACGTTATTAGACGTTGTCAGACGAGCCTTATCAAGCCGCACACATTCATAACCTGGCCCATGAGACTTATATTTAAAAGATAGCAGTCTGTTAAGCCCCATGGTTTGGCTTTCCTCCGTAAGTCGAAATCCATTTATACTTAGACGACTTATAATGAACCCTCTATCCGTCTATCGAATGTTACAAAGCCGAAATGTTACAAGTTCGAACAAAGCCGCTATTCTTAGCGCTTAGTAAATAAACACACACACATTTCTATGTTATTGTTCAATTACATTTTTGCCAGTAACTTACCGCAACTGTTCTCATCCGAGTAGTCCCAGCAGTCCACAACGCCGTCGCATATCTTGGCCTGCGAGAACTCGGCGCGCAGGTAGTCGGCGCAGGAGCATGCGCGCTCGTCCTCGCCGCCCGGACAGTCCAGCAGACGGTTGCAGCGAGACGTGAGCGGCAGACAAGCACTGTTGTTGGCGCACCGGAATGAGGTACTAGTGTCACATTCATCTGGAATAAATAAGGCCGATCGTTTATTGCCTTTATCGTAAAAAGGTGTTTGGTGTGAAATATTAATCTTTATGATATGTGGCACTCACCTTCTTTAATTACTTCTTTAACGACGTCGACATCTTTTAGTTTCTCTATAAAATCGTTGTTGTTAAACGGTTTACCGTACGTCTTCTCTGGCTTATCAAAACTGTTATCATCTTGTTTGTTCGGCACTTTGTTGTATGTTTTCGTTAATATTTTGAAGCCTGCCTGATTCAAAGTGTAACTGGAAGGAATAGCTTTAGTTGAAATCACACCGCCCGGCGCACGAAACAGAGATTTATTATCCGAATCTGAAATCGTGGCAAGGCTAGCGAGTTGCTTCAATTTGTCAATTGTTAACGTATTTGTTTGGTTTATGGGTATTTCTAAAACAACATCCGGTTCTAGGGCTAGTTCATATGCTGGAATAGTTAGCGTTTTGTTCGCTTGTTTACTACTCACACTTCCAGTTACATGATATGAAACTCTGTAGGTTCCGTTCGGAACATTGCTCACGTTTAACTTGTTTTTATTCTCTGTTACCATGCCGTCATCAATACGTTTCTTTAAGTCCTCGCTTGATTTGGGCAGTCTATTTTTATTGGCATTTCCGGATGCATTTTCAATACGATAATTGTCCGAAACAGTGGCTAAGAACATGTCTTCATCGGAGACGCCTGATACTGTTGGCGATGTCACAATCTCAGAACTACTTGTCATACTTTCTGTTACATCTCGGCCTGTCGATAAAGTTTCAGAACTCAAGTTCTCAATTATTTTTTGTGTCTCTGGGTCGTTTTGAAAAAATCCGCGGACACTTTCTTCTGCAGGCTCCACCTTTGGCCGTGGTCTTAAAGGTCGGTTACCAGCTAGGTTAGATTTAGCGGGCAACAAAGTTATTACGGTCGCTGTTGTAGTATCTATAACATCTTCTGATACCACCTCAACTAAACCCATTTTGTTATTACTGTGTCGCTCTTCCACTTCAACTTTATGTACTTCTGTCGTAGGTTTTTCTGAGGTATTGTGTGAATATCTCTTTATAATTTCTGTTAGATTTCTTAAAATTGAGACTTTACTAGGAAATTTTGGAGTTGTGTTGGGAACAGCGTCATTTCTGGTAATTATAGCTTGCAATGTATCATTGTAGTACTTCTCTGGAGAGTGTTTATTAAATGTGTCGTTTTTGTTTGTCGACGTATTAACTAACTCCCAAGTGTGATGTGGTGGACCTGTGCTGGGTATTATCGATACTTTATCATTAGGTCTTCTTGTAGAATTTTCTTTAATTGCTTCATCTTCATTATGTGTCTTATTATTTTTCATAGTACTACTGATTTCTTGCGTTGTTGTAGAAATTGTAGTACTCGAAGTTTGACTTGTATTGTCGATGTTAGTCGTTGTACTGTGTGTGGTAGTAGACGTCGTCGTAGATAAAGTGGTGGACGTTGTACTAGATGTATTTTCTTTATGCTTTTTTACAATAGATGCTCCTTCAAGTGCTATCTTTTCTGTACTGTTATCGGTATCATCCGGCTGAACATTTAAGGTAACTGATGTGGACTTTTCTTTAGGAGGTCTTTCGACAGGCTTTCCGTCATCTTCATTCGTGGTTGGAATTACAGACTCTTCGACTACTGAACTAATTTTATCAACAGGAATAGGATGTGGTTTCGGATAATGTGATCCCAATGTTTCTGTTTCTTTAATTCGTAGAGGCGGTGCGAAAGTAGGTACTGTAAAGCTTGTATAAATCGGACCTGGGACATAGATATCTGCAGCTAAATTAGGATATTTATTATGTATACCTTCGAATTTTGGATTATCTCTCTGAGGTACCGGAGGAACCGGAGTTAACATACTTTCCAAAAGCGAAATGTCATCTACAACCTCCGCTACTCCCATTCTGTCTTCAGCATTTTGATCCTTTATTACTTCATCTATTACAGGCGGCGTGGAACTTGTGGTTTCGTAGAAAGGTTTCGTAATAGGACGCCAAGGCTCATTATCGACAACATGTGGAACAGTAAATAAAGAATCTATTTTAGGTAAATCTTTATAATGATTTTCATTTGTTAAAAGATCCAGTAGTATTTGGGATACGTTGTTGGTTGTCGTAATTACTGTGGTCGTTGAGGCTGTTGTCGATGATGAAGTGGTGGATGTAGTTTCCCTTTTCGGTGTTGGTTCCGTTCTCGGTTTAACATTTAGGGTAGATTTTATGGTAAAAGGTCGAGTCTTTGGTGTAGATGTAGGAACTTTCTTCGTTGTAGTCGGTCGTTGTGTTGTCGATTTCGTGTAAGTTGATTTCGTTGTTGTGCTGACTTTGGCTGCTGTGGGTGGTTTAAAATTATGTTTTTCCTCATGTCGCGCGGGACTAGAGTTTTGTTTATTTTCCGTAATATCTGCCTCCGTTTTTGTAATTTGAAATGAACCGAATGACCCCTGTACGACGGGTATATTCTCTGTATCAATTTCAGGTTCATCTGGGTCTTTTTTCTTTGACGAATTGGGTTTAACGGTTGTTTTGCGTACGACCCCTACTCTGGTTTGGAGAGTTTTATCTTTTCCATTCGGCGATATGGGTGGCTTTGGATAATTATTCGCCATACTTTCATTCATTGCTTCTTTCACATAAGATTCAGAATGATACGTGTGTTCTAAATCTCTTTTTATTACTATACTCGTTGTGTCTATTTTAATTTGTCCAAATGATGGATGCTTTGATAGTATATCTTGAACTAATATATTTTTAAGTGTCTCTTCTATATTTGACACTGAACTGGAAGGTATAAAACAAATTTATTATTAAACCTGGAATCGTTTCATCATTTTGTTTATACCTAGTAAGGCTAAAACTAAAACATACCTAGGTATTTTTCTTCTGTCGAGATAGAGCCTGAAGTGTACGTCTAGTCTCCTGTCCCCGAACCCTGTGACCAATGCGCCGGCGAAGGCCTGCCTTAGCGGCGAGCCCGCGGCGTAGACCTGCCGCAGCCCTGCGCCGTACCTGCGCGCGCGCTCCCGCCACGCGGGACTGTTCGGTGCGCCGCCGTACACATCGCCGCGAGTCACGCGCATTGTGCCCTCGAATGACATGAACGCTGGAAATGGAGTTTGACATGATAAGTTGGGCTGATAAATTGAAATAAAAACAATTTGTTGGTAAAAGTATCACTTGACAATGGCGGATGGATGCGGTAATTTATTTTTCAAAACGATTGGAAGGATTCGATTATACTTTTTAAGGAAAGAAAAGTTGAAAACGTTTGCTCGCGTCGAATATGCAGGAACACTAAAATATACTTTATTCTATGTAATTTTGAAACCTAACTCCCGATTTCAAATTTGTAGAAGTCCTGCCCGAGTATAAAATTGTACTTTTAGAATATTTCTGAGACGGTTCTACCTATACTGCAAGTAGTAAAACATACTGAAATTCTCAGAACACAATGGTGCATTGCCTCGCGTTCTTGAAAATTAAAAGTAATGAGTCTGAATTGCCTCGCTAACCAAGATATTCTTAATGAGGTAGTTCATCTGAAGTTTTATGCCTCGTTTAGTTTGTGTAGCTAACTATGTTTTTACTATAATTATAATTATGTTGAATTCTATGTAGAGAATACTCAATTGTTGGGTTAAGTTCGTCTTACTTTGTTTCAAAATACCTAGATTGTTATTTTTGTGCGCAACGTACGCAACGTTCTTTTGTAATTTCTTTGTAATCATTTAAGTATAATTAAAATGCTATTGAAACTGTGAAATAAATAAGTAATAAGACGATACAGGGCCCTTGCTAGCGAACCTTTAACATGACGATTATATCTCGGTTTTCCTGTGGCTGACAAGATGGGGCCCACTGCTTCAATTCCACACATATCATGGCGACCGCAGCCAGCAGTTGCCCCTTTGACCAGCGCAAACTCCGCCCCTGCCTCCGCCCCTGCCTCCGCCCCCCACACCTGCCACACAGGTAATCCCCTTCCACGACATAGATAAGGCTGGTATTACTCACGCTCCCCATTGTCCGGTCTCAGCGCCCCCATGTAGAATGCGAGCGCCGCCACTGCCAGCACGGCGACCGCCGCCAAAAGCGCCCCCCCGACCAGCGCAGCGGAGCACAGCCCGCTGCTGCGACTGCCGCCGCCAACGCTGCGCGGGTAGCCCCCGCCTGCGAAGCGGTATTCGCTCTGTGGAAGACGGATGCATCTTAGTAAAGAGTAGTTACATAAGTAAGGAGGGTGATGTCACATAGGTTGATGGAATACACCTACTAAAATTTAAGGAGATATGGTATTTTAGTTTCCCGTAGGTAGTTCTTATTTCGTTGAAATCTCGTCGCGAACCTTCGGTGGAAATAATAATAATAATATACTTAAATAAAATAAAAAAATAATAACAAATATATACTTGGACAAATGTACACAGCACCATCAAGTCCCAAAGTAAGCAAAACTTGTGTAATGGGTAATTGAGGTACAAACAGTTCTCGTTCTGCCTCGCGCCTCATTGCCCTTCCAGTGAAACAGCGGCTTAACATGACTTCATTACTCGCACTGTAAATCCTACTGTACACAAAGCTGCACTTCATACGCACGATATGGTAATTTGTCGATTGTTTGCATCTTGTGTAGAAACCCAAAGCGCCTGCGAAGTATGGCGATTATGGCAATACTCTTCACTGGTGTGGAGGAGGCTTAAATTCAGTCCAACTGTGGACAGTTATGGGCTGTTGATGTGTGCTCTACCGGGCAGGTGGAGTACAAGCTATTTATGCTGCTAGACCTTGACTAGATTTAAACTTGACTTACTGTAATAGTAATATATTGATTGATTTTGTGTACGATGTCTATGAGTTTAAATTAAGTTAATATCGGTAGCAGTGGTAAAGTGTTCTTGTGACAAATTGCCTATATAAAACGCGGAGTAGCTCAACTTAAATATGCGATCAAACACGGCTCGTGATCCATATTTCATCGTTGACAGCTCGTTTTTGTCATAGTCCTCAAGGTCCTAAAATTGTTTTATCTTTAAGAGTGTTAATAAATAGACCTCATAATTTATATCTCAGCGGGTTACTTCCTTGTCTGTTTACGATGAATTGCTCATGGATCGACTTATAGAGGACGTATAAAGGTCCTCTACATAATACTTGTACGAAGGAGAATATTATTAAAGTGTAAAAAAATGATATCTCGTCATGTGAGTATTGTAGCCAGGCACCTAAACTAACACGACTAGGTGCTATTTGTGTAAGTAAACAGCTACCTCAATCTAAATTGTAAATATACAACTTCGGCCCACAAATCAAACAAAAACAAACGGCTGACGCTCACAGAATACCTTCTACGCCGCATTCTATTAGCGCTAACGCTAAAAATGCATCGCGGCATAACCGGTGCATTGTTGCTTTCGGCCTTTCGGAGGCATCGACCACGTGGCGTCGATGCGCTGCGCCTGCGCGCCATTACGGCGGTATGGGAACCTGGGTGGCGCCGGCTGGGAACCGCCGGAGGTGGCATTCGGCCCACCGCGGAACAGGGCTGCCAACGCGCTTGGGAGATCTGGATATCCGTTTAGTTGACATGGTCAACTGAGTCAAAGCATGCATGAAAATGTCTACCGTATTCTATTTTTAAATTTTTTTTTATTTTACCAATGTGTTTACTTTATTGAAATGTCTTACTACTCTATCGAAATATCCACTCCGCTTAAATTAACGGACAAGCACAACAAAGATTATAAAAAATAAAAACGATATCAATCTAGGACCTCTCCATTTTTATTACTATTTTTATATTGCTGGACTTATCTGAATGGTACTTCGTATCCTATCTAGATCTAAAAATTATGCCATATTTTTAATTTTGTACGTAAATTTACAAAAAAGTAAGATTTTTATAAGGTTTAAGGTAGTAGGTATTTTAATTTAAAGTAAGGTATAGGTAATTTAGGTAGCTAAATGTTTATTAAGTAATGAATTACTTTCCGTCATTAGTAGGTAACCAATTGTGGTTATGATTTAATTTTTGCGTGGGTGTAAAAGCCCAATCTATGTTGTTAGGGTCAACCCTAAACTCCCTGCAGGGATTGAACCCGTCGCTCGCTGGCCGTTTCGCACCGTAAATCAGACGGCGACAGAAACCTTCAGACGTCCGTGCCTTCAGAGCTAAGACGGACTAAGTAGTCCATAAATAACACGTGTCATCACAATTTACCTGTTACGATAGATCATATTGCATCCATTTGCAATTTATTCTAAATGCACGATTTTGAATCGTCATTGCAAATAATTCAGATGGAGAAAGCACGTAAGAACGGAGGAATAAATATGTAACCCTAAAAAGATAAAAATATTAATTAGGGGGTTGTAAAATAAATAGTCTAATAAAATATTGTAGGATACCCAATTGAAAAAATCATATCTTCGCGAAAATCCTAGGACGATTGTAGATATAAAAATGTAGGTAAGAATGAATTTCGTAATCATCCGTGCCATGTACAGAATCTTTGCGAAAATACGACTCATTTTAGGATAATCGCAAATAATGGCTTACATTTCGTAGGTAATTGGCTGATATGAACAACTGATAGATGCGCTGATTATATTCCTTCGTCTTTTATTGTTGTTGGATGTTATTTCAGTGTTATATTAGTATTTTGGGTTATTTTATTATTATTAGAAAGGAGTACCATACCCCGGAGTGTTAACGTTAGTTAAACGTTTAGTTAAATTAGTTATCAGACATTACATTTTACCAGCGCAATGAAGGAAGTGGTTGAAATTTCAGTGGTACAAAAGCCTATCTAAAAGTATTATATAACCTGTAGTTATTAGTATATTCCTCTAAGAAGAGCCATTTTTATGTTCTGATCTATCAGAGTAAAGATGTAGGAAATCGGTGTTCACATTCCCAATCATTATAAACGAGCTCGGATTTTTGCAATTATCCCGAAAATATCTCGGACGATTACTAAATTCATTGTTATATTCTAAATTTCCGAATTTTTGCAATCGTTCTAGGATTTTCTTTCAAATACCACCAAATGTTGTCTCCTAAATCTACTTTTCTCTGTCACACTTGTGGTAAGTTGCAACGAGTGTGAAACATAAATGTAGATTTGGGGAACAACGTAATTGATCCGATTTTACCAATTATTCTACCTACTACGACATATACCTACCTATAAATTATTGCATATCGCGGAGGGCATTGTATTTGTGTTGTTATTGTATTACTGACAAGATTAGGATAAAATACACAGACACAAATTCAATTTAACTTAAAGGCCTAGCTAGATCATGAATCTAAAATTGATTTCAGCTCAGTTGGGAATCACCCTAAAAGCCTGGTAGAACTACCTGGTATGATTAGCACTTTACCACGTGACTCGAAATAATACAAAACAGATCTAAGTAGGTAGGTATACTAATATTCTCTGACGTGAGATTGAAGCTTCCCTTTCATTAATTTTACCGCCAGCTTTCCCATGAGCATCTCAACTGGTACGTTAGTAGTCGCAGTACTAAAGACTGGAATTTCTGTCGCTTTTTGTTGTGTTAATTTTCTAGATGAGGTCCGGAATGTCGATGAGCGAAACATTTTGGCGGGCTCGGTTTTTTGCTGAGAGTAATTAAACTGTAGCGGTGGCCATTACAAGGCGGCTCGCATATTTATAAACGTAAGAATGAAGAAAGTCTGGCCGGAGAAATGATCCCAGGGCTCGCGCATACCCACAACTAATTTAATGACGAAATTGCTTCTCCCATACTGACAAATCGTAAGAATTTGTTTTTTGTTACTGTAACATCGTTGCTTCCTATTCCTCAAAGAGCCGTGAAGAGTAAATTTTATGGGTTCAGCAGTAAGAGCTAATTATTCGTCGATCCACTAATGGGTTGGTCATCGTGGTGGGTTCACGAGTCCGGAGTATAAAATTGGAGGAATATTTCAAAATAATTTAGGTTAGGTATTTCCATGTCCGGCGGGGTTTACGAATAATATTTAAACTGTCCGATTTCCGATTCGCCCGCCAGTGAACTAAGTCATGTTAGAGAATGTTCACACTGGACGATTATTACGAGCCGCTAATGGATGAACATAATCATTAATATACCTAAATTAGCGGTAAACTTATACATCACTTCCATTCATCCAATTTTAACTTATCAAACAAAAAACACATTAATGACGATTTACTTACTTATTTATACTTTTTAAATTTATTACTTACTTAATTTTTTAAACATCTCAATTAGGAACAATCGGGTAGGTATTCTCAATAAATTATTATGTACAAATCGGGGACAATACAAGGAACTGGCTGTATTACGTGCCATACCTGTAGGTAAGCATGGAGGTAATTTGCTACAGGGGCGGCGGTAGGCGGAGGGGGTCCTATAATTGCAATTATTACTTATTTATTAAGCGAGCTCTGCATCCGGCGTGTAATTGCGGCTCGGAGTTGCGTAATGAGGTCCCTGCCCCGCGACGGCATTGCTGGAACCGTATGGGACCTTAGTTGTTTTTGGGGCTTGCATATTTCTGTAAAAGTAGTATTTTACTACCTACCTATATCTTTTAGTATTTGCTCTTATACATGTACTATACTAGTATTTTATTTTATTGTTGTAAAATGTAAATAGTAAGTTTTTCTTTATTTATCTTTCATTCAAGATATCTAGAATTTACCTATTTTTTATTATCAATCAATATTTACTAATGCATCGGCAATCCTCTACAAATAAGATATAATCAG
Organism: Blastobasis adustella; assembly: GCA_907269095.1. NCBI lineage: Eukaryota > Metazoa > Arthropoda > Insecta > Lepidoptera > Blastobasidae > Blastobasis > Blastobasis adustella. The sequence continues at coordinate 7,644,751 of OU026123.1, read as the reverse complement.
GTTTGTAAGATGACGCAGAGCAAGTTCGTCTACTTACTCAAAACTAGTTTTAAGATGACCGTTAGGACATTGAATTAAAATAAGTGAGAAGATAAGAATAAAAAAAAGTTGGACCAAAATAACAGGTCCCACCGAGATTTGAACTCGGATCGCTGGATTCAGAGTCCAGAGTGCTAACCATTACACCATGGGACCGTTGGATTCGGAGTGCGAAATTACCAGTTAGTTCCGTTATAAGCCTTCATCTTACGTTTAACATAGTATGCCACAATAGTGTCCACAACTCACATGTTTCGAAGCATTTTTATGTTTATCTCTTTTTTTCATAGCTGTTATAATGTCAAAGGTCAACATACTGATACGCCGTCAAGTTTTTTACGCTTCATTTAATTTACCGCTGACTCTACAATTTTATGTTTATTTCTTGATTATTATTGACTGTTATAAAATAGGTAAGTATTTTACGTCAATCAACCTCGGAAGGTATAGCATTTTCAAGGAATAATATTCCTACTAATACTTAAGTACTTATAATTTTGAATAGGTACCCACTTTAACACATGAACAAACCGCCAAGTACCTACAAATCGTGCGGAAAGTGAAGGAGTAATAAATATCTAGGTACAGATATCGGCCATAAATAATGCAGATCGACTAGTTTGGGCTTTGTATTTACTCACACGCGTGAGACAGAGACAACGCTCTACGAAGCCCAACTAGCCGATGTGCATTATTTATGGCTGACACCTGTACCGTATTTGCTATTTGGAACAAGGAAAAGTAATAAATAGCTAACAGTATCAATTTTTATGAGTGTTCAGATTAATAACTACTACATTTTAGAGTAAATAATATACTACGTATCCATCGACTCCGTATCGGATATACCTAAGAAGCGTATCAGATACGTTAATCCTATACTAAGCACAAGAAGTCGTAGGTAATTTGAGGAATTTAGAGATACAACGCACACATTATAGACACGGCAGTGTAATTTATACTATAATGTTATTGTAGTGTTGATGCCAGTAGGTTAGCTATCGACAATTATCGTCCTTAGTCACATTGAGACGACCCGATGACCGTGGTCCCGATGCAACAGTGCCAACGACACGTATTCAGATTAGCTGGCCAGGGAGGCACCCAGGAGGGGGGAAGGGGGGGTCATAAAAAAATTTCCCACAAAAGTCAAGTTAACAATATCCACTAAATGTTTATTTCAAGCATTAATGTAACTAAGCGTTACACAATGTACTTAGGTGCACAAAGCCAAGGTATGGGCATGATCTCATAATTTTTAAGTCACTTGTTGCTTTACACATAATATATATATACCTACGTACCTACTAAATGCGTCTCTGTCCTTACATTGTCCGTCAATGACTGCCTAGGCACAGAGTTCCTTTACTAGTGTCTCATGGTACACGCTAATTTTACGCCACTTGGACCTTAATTCCGTCCGCCCATAATAGCGAAATAATTGACAAGATTAGCATAACATAATTACATAACGATTTTTATTATCATGTCGTTGTTGGTGATGACTTAATCTAATAAAGTTGAAATACCTATGGCAAAAACTACATTATTAACTCCACAAATCTTAATCAGATGCTTTTAAAGTAGGTATAGGTTTTAACTACAAGATGTTAATAGAACTTATTTTAATAAATGTGTAGATAATATAACATATTACAGACCACTTACATCGAAGACATTTTCGTCAAGAAAGTCGTGAGGATACCATATTCTGCCTCAATATTCTGAGTTATCCTTACGAAGATGAGTCCAACAACAAAGGCACCGAGTTATGAGGTTGGTCATTGGCCCGCTATTATTAGATATTGTTTCGAGATGTTCCTGCGCTGAGATGCGCATAATGATCGCTTTGGCTGCGCGGGACCGGACGGCCTTGCGCTTGCTCATCCCAGACCCCAACATTGATACTAGCTAGCTAGTTATTATACTATGAAGTACGTAAAGCTACTATACTTAGCTATATATAGAGGCTGGAATACAGCGCATCATTTTTCTTTGTTCCTGTTTGTATATTGAAATTTCTCAATAGTGAGCAGATGGGCATTGAGTGGCTCAATGTGTAAAGTGTTTTTAAGTTTAATTTCGTAAAACGTTGCAAAGAAATGAAGTCATCTAATACGTTCTTGCAAAGCTGCATACTGTAAAAAATGGGACACCTCCAACTGTCGCGTCCGCTCAGTCGATATGTGAGACGATTAAATAATTGAAATCTCCATTTACATAACTATATTATCATAAAATAAAGTAATTCAAGAAAATTTTCACTTTTCAAACAAAGGATTTTTCAACGCGAGCGACGACGCCCCGTTCATGTATTTTATATAATGTAAATAAAACTTGTAATATACCAGATTTCTATTGCTCTAAGTAAAAGCGCGGTTAAAGGGTTTGTGCGTTTAAACATTAGTGTTATTGTTATAATATGTCGACACACATTAAATAAATACCATTAAAATTATAACTACTCGGCGCGACTTCGTTCGCATGTGAACACTCCCCCTACTCCATCCTTTACTCTACCCTACCCCATCTTTCTGTTGCAGATGCAGTGGACATTCTGGTAAAGTGGACGTTCTATCTGATACAGTGGACTTTCTAGTGGACTGTCTGATACAGTGGAAATTTTGATATAGTGCACCATAAAGAACGGGGTCCACAATGTGTTAATTTGTCAACCAGCTAATTTATAAAACGTTTCGGTTTTCATTTATTAAAACGTTCAAGTAAAGTAAGTAATTAAACAGTAACACGTAGAACTAATACAGTTCAAATTCAATGTCAGAACATGGATTTGTACGTAACCACCATCCCATTTGTGAACGATACAAAAACCTTTATTAACCAATAGTTCGGACGTTACAACAAAAGCTCTTGTACTGTTTACGAACTAAATGTTCAGTTTTCGTCAATTAGACAATGTTTGTCGAAGTAATTGGTGTGCAAGGCCCTTGCGGCGTGTGTGGGTCATGGGTGTGCACGCGTAATGAGACTGCACGGGAACTAACATCTTAGTCATGAGCTAGCATTGAACGTAGGTAAATATTTGATCCAAGTGCCACGGAGGATGATATAATCTTCAAATTGCAATTAATTGCATCGTATTTATGCGTTATTAAAGACGACACGCCACTCCGTGCTGGGAATACGAATCTGAATTATGTAAAAATGTGTAATTACAGTCACAGAACGACACAGCGGCACGTCATATTGTCCTCGGTGACTGACTTAATACTCCTCATTTGCCTTGTGTTAATGATGCCAGTTGCCTAGACCCGGCGCGCAATTTACGCGGAGTAGGTGCTAGCGGCGCTCCCGGCACGCCGTGACGAGACGAGCTGACAGCCGGACCGCAGATTACACATAATAAAGCTTATTATCTGCGACTATTGTAAACGATAAGGAAGAGTTTTTGTTAGAAAAGCCTTCGGGCTTTTACGCAGCGCTATTTTGTGTAGAGAAACCATGGAAGACGAAATCTGTAGCTTAGGGTTGAATATGTGAATCAGATTGCTTATACTAAGCTAATAGACTTGTAGGTAATTATATGTCTAGTTTGCTGAATGTACCTATTAGTCATTGTTTATAAATATTAGTATAATTTATAAAATTGCGAATGCGATCGCAAATATATCATACAAAACACAAGCAAAAAATTTAACATTTATTAGATAAAAAATGGAGTGCTATTGAATAATGCTCGAGGAAAAAATATTAGAATCATATTAAGGATTTTTTACGTGCATTACGAGATCTCCGAGCCAGCTGGTCTCTGTGTGAACTCGATGAATCATACGCCGAGTCTTCGACGTGTAGTCCTTTGTGATTTAACATAGTCCAAATCATAACACGATAATACCTACATACCAACGTGATAAAGTGACAAAAAACCTTGACATGCGAATACCGAAACTTCTTTACATGGTCGTAAAAAATCATTTACACCTAAAAGAACTAGCTCTCAAGGCTTTGAACTGAATCAAGGTTGACTCCCGCACTTCTTGTTAAAACATGGTGTTAATTAATCATTTGCTAAGTATGAAGGTAAGTACATATGCATTAATTGACTACCTGTGAACAATAAGACGTTATCATATTTAATTATGATCGATTATGGGGACTATTCTCGCGCTGCGAGAAATTCGGCATTTTTCTCTAGCCATAAATCTGTATATGCACTGTCACTAAAATTATTTTCAACATTAAATGATTTTAGAAGATCCTGGATTAATAAGTTTCTTTTTCAGACATTCAGTGATTTCAATTACAATTCTAATACAGATTTCGATCAGATCAAAAATATCGAATTGCCTACAAATTCTTTATTATTAGTTATTTCTAGGTGTGTCAAAACAAATCATAAGAAAAACGTTAGAATTAAATCTCAAAAAGACAAAGTTAGAAAGTGAATTTATATGGAAATATGGTAAGGTGGAAAAACCATTGGTAAATTTTGGTGAGTAAGTTGGCTTCGTATAAGTCTTAAAGTGCAAACTTATAAAGCACACAAAAGTTGTTTCATTTTAGAAATTGGGATGTCTGAGCATCGTCTAAGCAGAATGGTTAATGGTGATTTTAAAAATGATCAGTTCCAAGAACGTACGTAGAATATAGTAAAAGCTTTCCTGGTCAACGGCGTACCATTCGTCAACTAAAAAGAAAGTATCTATTGTTTCTTATCTAAGAAGCTTTGTCTGATAAATGAGGACAATTCATTCAACAAAGATTTCATTTACGATATTACCTAAGCACCTAAGTAGGTATATTTATAGTTAGCAGCAGTTAACTTTTCATCTAAAATATTTTAAAGAGAAAAAATAAAAGCAATGGTAATATTTTAAAGAACAAAATCTTAAGTTTAAGGTGGTTGTCGATATTCGATTTTGTTATCATGAGTGTAACTTTTAAAATTTGTGTTATTGAATTCTGAAGGTTATGGAGTTCAAAGAGAAATCACCCGATTGACGGCGAGGCGGCCGGCGGTCGACACGTTTGAAGACTGAAGAATGCGCTCGTGTGAGCCAAAGAATGCACTCCTAAGCGACCCGCCAAAGCAGCGTTCTGCCGCAGAACGATCAATTTGATCGCAATAACCAAGCCATAACGAGATATAACCGCGGCAAGGATCGACCGCCATTTTTCTCATTTCCCCCACCGCGTATATATTTGAGCTTATGGAGCAGCAGGCTGCCGAGGCGAATCGATGATGATCCTTGTAAAAACGAATCCATTATAAGAGAATGTAGAAGTAAGAATTACGAAAAACGTGGTTCCCTAATACCAGTGTTATACAGATCCTACTTCAATTATCTAACTTTTTATCTTTGTGTAACTGACATTTGAAATTTTACTATTGCCTAAGCTGGGGCATTAATAATGTGAGCAAATTGAATAATATTCTGAGATTAATCCGCACCAATCCGTATAAACATCCATATACACTTGCATAAATACTGAATTACCTACTGCTACACTTTCTTATAAAGTGATTGGTGCCAATAGCTGCGCGTACGCAGCCGCGCCGCAGTTACGCTGCGGTATTCGCGGTCTTTTATGGTTCCCGGACAACAAATCGCTTGCGCGGTACCTACGCCTAGGTCTCATCACCGCACGCTTCGTATGGCGTCGCTATTTATGGGCAATAATGTGCAAGGATATGTGAAGAATGTTAGTACACGCCGTTTTTATTGTTTAACCGATTTAACGATGGCGGCTCCGTGGTACTCTCAGATCTGCGTCGGTCAAGTAATTGTCGGACACTGCGCGCTGGCGTAAATGGACAGAGCTTTATTTTAAACCGTGATTCCATTTCCAAAATTTCGAATCATTTTTTCGCCTGGGTTACCTACTTGGATTTACGAGGTAACCTTTTCTATATAAATCAAGTTATTTTTATGCACACAAGACACGCTATACTAGTGGCAACACTAATAATGAAATATTAGAACCTATGGAGAAAAGTGAGGTCCGTACAAATCGTAGACTTATTACTTACTCAATTAGGCGTGATCTTTATATCGCGTTCTCTGATGCTGTATACCTATTTCAATCCGATGCTGTTTAAATGTATCGAGGACTATGAAAACGTTATCCCTAGATGGCCATTACATTGCTCCGATGCAATCATCATCATCAAATTAGCCGGAAGACTCTTACTGCTCGCCTCCCCCGAGATCACCAGATTTACTAGATCGTCGGTCCACCTAGTGGGAGACCTACCCAAGCTGCGTCTTCTGGTACGTGATCGCCACTCGAGGATTTTCCTGGCCCATCGGCCATATGTTCTGCAAGCTATATTCCCTGCCCACTGCCACTTAAGTTTGGCAATTGTTAGCTCTTAAATTAAAGTAACCCCGGTCTACATAATCGTTTGAGATTTCTCCAATATTTAGCGTTATCATATACAGGTGTTACATTCTTATTCATAAACATTCTTTATAAAATTTTAAAAGCAATAGGTTTATTTTTATGGTGAGCATTGATATTTCCAAGTGGCCAGAATGCCGCGATTGCCGCGCGAGTGTGTCGCGTAGCGGTACTCCGGTCACGGTGCGCTGTTGCGCGCGCGCACCCACCACTTGTATTGGACAAGTCCCGCTTAGTCGCGATTAACTTTGACAGCATTACTTGTTTTCTTTTTTTTTTCTTGGTAAAAAATGCATCACAGCACCGGCGTGACAGTCGGGAAGTTAATCTTGATCTATGCCGCGTATGAAATGCGTTACAGTTATAATTAGATGATGACGTCGATGATGACTCTGTATAATATTCTAGTTTTGAATAATTTAAGCGAAATCTTGTGGTTTCGTAGAATAATTACTCATTTTGGGACGTTGTTTCATTATAATATTCTATTTCCTTCATTTTTTCATTGTTAGTGACTATACACATACACAATAGCGACCCGGCCCGGCTTCCCACGGATTATTTCGGCTTTTAGTTACTATAATATTCGTATTTTATGCATATAAACCTTCAGGAAGAAATTATCTAACACATGGGGAAAACCTCCTCAAAATCAGTTGTGTGGTTTATGAGGAGTTAGCGGAAATACAGACAGTCAAACAGACGCGGAAAGCGACTTTATTTTTTATACAATGTAAGGATAAAGACCCGACAAAGTCGCGGTCAAGATCTAGATCTTCACCATCACTATACTTAAGGAAAACCTGGACAAGATCTCAAAATGAGTAGCGTGCAATTGCAACCGTCAACTGCGACAGATCAATCAATGGCGGCACCGTTGATAACGGAACAAATAATGTCACAATAACAACGAGATTACCTACGTTGTGAATCGAAGCAGTTTCCACCGGCTCCACACAACGATGACTATAATCACGCATCCAACGCTACCACAACGTAATAGCGATAACTGCAGGTTACCCAGAACTAGAAAGTAGCACGTGGAGTATACCATCTAGACGACAATAGCGTACGTTACACACTGTATTTGTTGTCGTCTTGTTAAGGCGGCTTGCAGCAAATTCTTAAACGCATTTAAGCAGATACTTGAACACTATACTTCATACAAAAACATTTAACGTCATTCCTAAACGTGTTTAGGAATTTGGTGCAGGCCAGGCTCATTAAGTGACAATAAACGTTCAACTAAATTCTGAGCAATCGCTATAAATTACTCTGGAATTACAAGAAGAGACGACCTGTAAATATGTCATGTCGTGTTTCCTTCCTGTTGCTTGTCATTCATTGTCGTCTACACGTGTTGTCTTATTCGAAAGCATTTTATTTATTTGTCTTTGTTACCGATGCACGACGGAATTTCTGTACTGGAATATTTGGATTTCATTTTCGTATGGAGATAGGTAGCCGCGGTACCTTGGTGAAGAGATATGAATATGTCAACCAACTATATCTTTAGCATTTATTACCGCGACCACGACAGGAGTTTGTAATATACATTTTCCTTGCCTTTCCATACAATATTTACATCCTCGTTTCTTTGCAGGGAATAAGAAAAATGTTTGCAATTTAAAATAATGTCTTTTTCCCCCCGGTGTACATAAGTATTTTATTTTATTTACTTAAGGAAAGCCAACAGCAGTTGTTACAATAAAAACAATTATATTTTAGTGACCACTTGCGGTATCTACCTATTTATAAAAACTTCTAGATCGAGTGGTTCCGACTGTGCGTAGCAGATATGTCCAGATATCATGTCAAGATTATTGAACCTTCAGAACAAAATTTAATAAAATAGATTGGTCCGTCCATCAAACTCACCATACCCAGGTCATCGTTCCAATTTAAGGCTGGCCTTGATGAGGTATAAATGGTGATCAATAATGAATACGCTCCTCGGACCACTTTCTCCCAGACGCACCCACTCGCCTATAAAATTTCTATAAGGTAAATGCACCTATTAAGGCCTAAGGTCCCCAAAAGGAAAGGGGCCGGTGTAGGTCAAGGTCCGCGGTCACTCACCTAGTACCCTCTGCCTCAGACAGCCACTAATGGATGTATTTGCTTATACCTACGTCATTGGGACGAAAAGTTTTAGTTTTATTTTATAAAGATAAGCATAATTTGCTAAAAGCACAGAATACAACTAGAGTAGCGTTTCTAGAACACTAGAATGAGAATTATCGAATATCAGTAAATGCATATGAGAAGAGTTATTTCTTAGAGTAAAATAGTTACATTTTCTTTTCAATAAGAAAGGTTTACAAGGATTTAAGGTGTTTTCCACATAGATACCTACTTCAAAGGCCTTAGCCAGTATAGTTATTCAATATTTTATGAATTAATAAACAAGGAAAAATAACATTCCAAATAACAATGAATTAAATCAAATACTGTAATCTAATACTCTTGACAAAAAACTACAGGTAAAGCTTTAAAGTTTGACAGGTGTCAGTAGGTACCTAATGGGTTCTTCTTAACGGACTATAAAAAATACTACGTGTAGGTATGTCACTGGGTCTCACTGTGATGAATGGTAATCTCGGCGTCACCTGCGCAGTGGTTTATCGTTTTCTGTCCACATTTCCCGCTGTAGGTCGCGGTGACGATTTTCGGCACACTGACCTGACGTTGCGGTTGAGTCTTGTACTTTATTATTGGAAAACCACATTCCTTATGTGTTGCGTACTTCCATATTTTTGTTAAGCTACGATTAATTTAAGTGTAATTTGATGAAAATAGTTGCCTGTTTCAGGAATTATTATAACTTGTTTCATGGTAGCGTGTTCGTAGTTATTCAATGAATTTTTAACGACCAAAGCTTATACAATTACGTAATTTAATTTATTGGTTTGTAACAAAAAATAAACCTCTGAATTACGTTTCCTACGAGGTAACATGCGTCGTGACCGACGATAGTAATACTTCCTCAAAAAAATCCTTGAATAACATAAATATTATAATTTTGACAATGTAATAAAAATATATTATATTGAATAAAGAGAATTACTGAAGAACTGCGATATGAATAAGGATTTATTGCGAATTGTGCGCGCAGGATTCGATTTACTTGCAATCAAAAGCTGTCAAGTACAAAGAAGAAAGATAAAATTTACCATCCATCATTACATTAGCGGTTCATTAGCAGGGTGATGTATGGCCACATTAAGGTTCGTTCTCATGTAATCCATGATTAGGTAATTATAATTATGTAGTAAAGATTGGGCGTGTATAGGTCTTAATAAATCAAAATGCATCATCCTATTGTGAATTACTTGCACCAAGATAATTCAGGTAAATGCAGTGATACTAGATATCCTTCTCATTGGTTTTATGGAATTATTTTCTCTGAGATAGATAACGCGAAGATAATGTGGCTGGAAAGCAGGTGCTTAATGATATAGGTATGAATTTCATCGGAGGGATTATGGGACCCTATCACCATTTACCAATAGTAGTAATGATGAAGAGAGATTTGAAAAACCGTAAGAAATTCCCATTTGGTAGCTGGCAGAATTTTGGCTATGGGATGAATGCTGAATTTCAAAGTAAATTTTGATCCTTATTTAAATTGTTTTGGTGGCATATGGCGGTTTGTAATATGGAACATCAGGTCCATATCGTCAAGTCCTACCTACTCTTGGTCCGTTTTCCTTCCAATGAATGAGGTAGCCATTTGCATTCGAATCGATGCAGTCAGAGTCGCATTCCACTAAAACCTGTTGCTGATCAATTAGCATTGATTTATTCTAATGCGACATATTGTGTGAAAACTGTTGTCTCCGGATCGACCACCTCCCGGTTGACAAGAGCGCCCACCGAGATAAAGATACGTGAAATATGGAGTGGATATCGTAAATCATGATATTATGTAGCAGGTTTAACTGTAAGTTAATGAGATGTCGCGGTAAATAAATTTTCGAAACAAAAGTTTTATGAAACAAAGGGTTAGATAGATAGTAACTACTAACTACCAACATTAACATAACAAATACCTACCTTGAACCTAATGATCATGGCATATTTATTCTATTGTCACTCATGGTCCTACCACGATGACCCACTGGTGGGACCACGAGTCATTTGCTACTCTTGACCAGAATACGTATTAGCATGTTGTAGGCTAAATACACACTTAGTGCTATATTGACAACATCTATCTACCTAAGTATATAATTATATAAAAATCAATTGCTGTCCGTTAGTCTCGCTAAAACTCGAAAACGGCTTTACCAATTTGAACAATTATTTTTGGTTCAGTTTTTTAACTTATAATAAAGGGATGATGGTTTAAACACAAAGAAAAAAAAATTAGGTGGGGGTAATATGGTTAAATAGGTTGGTAACGTAACCTTACACCATGAAACAATTATTACTCAAGTACCAATCAAAGTGCCCTATTATTCTCAGTTGTATTCCCTTGGTTTCTCATTAAAGTATTGAGTATCGAGTCCGCGGTCGATTGGATCTTAATGAGCGGGTTTTGGTATCGTTTCGGGCTAGGCGAGGAGCGGTCAGTGATCCCGGCGCGGCCGTGGGCGGCAGGCACGGGCTCAGTCTTGGTCACTGGTGATAAAACACCGCTTCAATTGACCACCTGTAACTGGCCAGATTTGGTCTATTGGCCGTAAAGGAACAATTCGTCTGAGATAGAAAGGGATTACCCTTTAGAAAGTTCTACTTTAAAAGAAATGCTTCGGGGACGAAGCGGGGATAACTTATATCGATAAAAAAAACAGGTGCTTAAACACTTAGTTTAAACTTTTTGACTTTGCATATTTTTTAAACTAAACGGTAAAACTGCCGCGCCTCTTACAAGCACAGGTGGGGAAAGTGAATTGGGGATCTCCCAAACTGCAGTCGCGATAATATCCGTGTGATAACATCGTTTTGGCCAAAGAAAAGCCTCCCACAGCGGTGCGGTTAGAACATTCTACTTTACAATGGCTTCGTCACGTCAGATTTAGGACACAGAATTATTTTGCGTTAGGCAAAGAAAATTCTTTTAAGTCAACATCATCATCAAAATCATAATCAACTTATATCTTAGAAGCTAACTAGACAAGGTAGGATAGCGCAGGAAATGGGCAACATTAACTTTACTAACTTAATATTAAAATCTGAACTGCGATGTCAAGCGTGAAGATTACGACGTTATCCACTACTGATGTGAAAGAGGCTCAAGTCCAGCAGTGTACTATTATGAGCTGTTGATATAAAGATGATCATCCTAGCAGACAATCTCAACTTCTGCCAGCCACCGGGTCTTCTGCATCCTTGTAAGCTGTTGACTTTTGCATCCGACTCAGGCACTCAGCGATATCAATCCATCGTTTCTTAGGCTCCCACAACAAGGAAAACTGATTTGAGTAAAAGTGGAAAATACGTAAAAAAAAATGTTTTATATAGGTTCTGGCTATAACAATGTTTTATCCTACCTAGATCCGGAACTGTTTGGCGAGGGTTTACAGCGTTGCTGTATTTTATCTGCGCAAATAACTTATGCTGACCGTAAAATTCTCTCGGTCGAGTGCAGATAGCGAACAATTAACTGGAGAAGTATTTTTAATTGAGTAGTTACTAATGCTATGTGGAAAGTTTATGTTTATCGTACCTACCTTCCTAACATTGCACACTAAAGTCTTCAAAACGGCTTATGTCATAGATAAGATAATCCTAGTCAGAAAAATCGCATCAAATAAACGCGTCATGTCATCACAGAATCCAAGACCGATTATAATAACATATTGGAAACAAGAAGAAGATTCAGATTTGGCAGTTGCACCCGATTAGTTGATAAACCAGAACTTAGAGCCCGCATTGACAATATCGCTTCCGTTCCGCATCGCATTCTCAGAGCTGACGAGCGAGAGATGAGGCAGTAGTTTTCGATTTGATTAACTCCGACGCAAAAAGAAAGGTCTGTGTATGAGTGTATCTGTCTGCATTGGAGCTCCCGAACAGAACCGATTATATCGGTGCGGTTTTCTTTATTTGAAAAAAAGTTTAATCGACAGGTCCTTAGCTTTCGGTTCAGTAGGTTGAATAATATTGGAGTTATATTTGATGTGAGGTGTTTTCCGACATCTGTCTGTTATATGGTTATTACTACTCGGTTCGTGGTTCCACATCTATGCCGCGGCTGCTTGCGATGCGCGAGGCGTGCGCGCGCGCATGCCTAGGCGTATTCTAGCATCCGTAGCCAAGAGCTAGTAGATGGGCTCAATACTGATAAGCCTGAATGCTGGTAATAAGCAATTGCATAGCTAATAGACCATAGACTCCTAGCTGCACTGTTACACGACGTGCCTACCGCAAAACCTTCAGTGTATTATTCAATCAGTATCTGATGAACTTATTTGACGATCAACAATTACCCTATTATGCGAACAGATTGTATTGTTGTTATTATCTTTGTGTAGCTACATATTTTTGTAATGAAAATATATGTTGAACTTGTTTATTATCCTCAATGGATATCGGCCTTCGACTCACCTCAGCCCTTTTCCAATACGTAGATATTTATATTTCTTAGATCGTTTACCTACTCTAGGGATCGAATGACTCATAGATACAATTTTTGTCGGAGTAATGTCTGCAAGTTTATAAACCAGGATAAAGCATTTCGCTTTGGAGTCTTGTGAGTTGCAGCCCGAGATGAAATTTCATTTAGAAAGCGACAGTGACAGTGGCCATATTGTCCACCGCAAATGATTCATTTGCCTTCTGAGAAATAAAACCCACAAAAGGAAACACTTTCTATTCATCGAGATAGAGGTGGGTAGGCGACACGAAATCAGCTGGAAATAAATATTTTTAGCCGCTGTGTCGCTCTCTGCGAGGAGAAAGGCCTGGCCGAATGACCTACTGAAGCCTTTCCTTGCGAGTTTATTGTTCTTCGTGAAATGTTTTGCGCGACCGCGACGAACGAAGGCGAACGGCTCGTGGAGTGTGTGGGCCCGAATTGGAGCGAGTGCGAATGGGGCGGAGGCCAATGCGATTCGCGTTCGCGGCGCCCGAGTAGGACGAAAGACGCGGAATCGGTAAGCGGGCCATGAAATTTTGTACATTGCTATTGCTCATGCGATATTACAAGAGAAACTTAAAAAAAGCTTAGGTCAGATTAGATACACCACGGGTATCCGGAACTTGAAGCCTATTTTATGCGGGCTGGAGTCTGACAGAGTCTAGATAACAAAACCTAGTACTTTCTTCTGTTTACACTTTGCTCAGACATTTTTAACGGAACAATCAGCCTGGTTGACCTGAACCAAATTCGCTTAAGTATTATTTTAGTAACTTATCAAAACACAACCTTGTGACCTTAAAAAAATAGAATGTTTAGTTAATTTTAAGTTTATAATTTTACTTCGGTAACCGGTAAAGCGGATACTTAAGTATTTATCTACCTATTTTTATTGTGTTCAATTAAAACTTGGAGTTGAACCACCGAGGGGTGGATCTTATTTATAAATAAACCGGGAGGTGGTAGGACAGGTTGCCAGGTAGCTACGTCCTAAGTAGGTAAGCAAATAACTATAAGAGAATTCTATAAAATGTGTCAAATACAATGAAAATCGCTAAACTTTACTAATATTTTATATTCATTTATAAGACTCAACTACAGACTACAAACTGGGGTACTCTTATACATGTAGAGTAAGCAGTTATTAATCATTCAATTTAAAGTAATAATTAATTTTTAACGGATTACAAAAAAAAATCGCATCAGTTTAAGTATATCATTCCACCATACAGACTCAACCACTACTCGCCCAAGTCACCGACAACTCGGAACACCCGCCAACACATAACCGAGTCATCTATTTCTATTTTCTAATTCACTTCACCCGAATAGTCGAGCGCTGAACTTGAGTTCTGTAGACCGCGCGAGCGCGATGACCGTCTCTGTTACGTGGCGCGAGCGCAAGCCGGTCCCAGGGGCGGCTGTTGCACTGAAGACGCCAAGTGCAAGGCAAACCTCTCTGTTATATAGGTGGTTATACGCAGTACGGGTACTACGTGCTTATATTACACTGCATTACCGCAATACATGCTCGATCGCTACGTGCTCGGCTGTTATTATTATTAATTTGAGGGTATTTAATGTATTCGTTGTGAGTAAATTGACTCAATATTTTTGTACAGATTCGTTTACTGTTTGTGTTGTACAAACTTTGTTCTTTGTTTTAGCTAATGTAAAGTAAACAAATAAAACGTGAAGTTATAGGGATAACATTAAAACCTCTTTACCTCGTAGCAGAGACACTAAATAATAAACAACTCGTCTCACGAGGAACTAGCATAAACAAGTCTTGATAGTTAACCGAGATAGTGGTGCACAATGCGCGTATAGTTAGTCGAATTCCCACATAGATAGAATTGGCAGACGAATTAATGTCCCTCGACGGTCTACAATAAAACTTAAAACAAACCTAGCGGGCTGGACTGGACTGTTTTAATCAGATGACGCAAAAACTGCTTTGTCCGCGACTGAGGTGCTGCATACCTACTTATTACGGTCATTATATCCATTATTAGGCTCTAAACACTCTTGACTGTAGAGGATAATTCGACTTTTTATTTGCAGTCTTTATATCCTACCTATATTAATTTATAGATATTTACGCCAGAGTCTTTGTTACAAGTAGATTATTTTGAATCCCAGCGTAGCATTGAATCTAAACTGTTTTAACGGTGGCTTGACTAAAAGCACCGCAATATTAATAGGCCCTACAAATCGCATGAACTATTAAACGGACTATTTCCATTTCGTAACTGCGCTTCCGTTGTTTACCGCTATAATAGTTTTATTACGCAATATATTCAAATTTTACGTTATAACAGAGAACTCACGATTTGAGATATGTAAATTGTAGGGAAAATAAAATTCCCCTCTGGTTTTCGTAGAAATTCCATGGAAGCTTAAGCCGAGCTAATCTTACCTAGTAAAACTTCGTCACACCAAGAACCGGCAAAAAGTTGATAGCTTGCTAATGGCCTGGGAAATGGCTTATTGTTAGTTTCGTTGACAGTGGTGTCTTTTGTCGAGGAAACCGTTGGAAGTTCAACGGGCAAGTTCAACGATCACCCGACATTCGGACAATGCGCCGGCTTCTCACACTGCCCATACAAATAGATGCTATCACCTCGATACCGCAGCCATTGTCTCACTTTGGGTACCTTCAGGTGACGATTAACGTGGGAACGTGGTTTGTAACGTAGTAGCTTTGGTACATCCTTCCTTGTTACATTAATGTCTTCCTGGCCTTATTTTACCATGCGAAATCACCTGGTCGTATCACCTAGATATCTTAATTTTGAACACACTATTTATTGTAATTTAACAAAGAAATGTAAGAATAAATTAATAAGCCCATTACCGTGAATGTCAGCCTCTCCCAAAGAGCGCCATTCAGTTGGACCCCTTTCTATGGTCATTAAGTCCCACACTACGATCGCTTAGAAGCGGTCTTTATTCCACACGAATCGGCTCCATCAGCCATTCATTCCGCAGAATTCCGCCTAAAGACATGACCAGCCCATTTCCACTTTAGTACACTAATCGTTTACTTAGTTCTCTGGTAGATGCCCTCATTGAAAATTCTGTAATGGAATGGATTAGCTATTATGAACTATCTTATTTATATTATAAAACATTTTCTGTGACTAGATTAGGTATTTCTATGAATTATTTTTCAGTTTCACTCAGTTTTCCCACGTAATCGGCTAAAAGTTAACAGACTATATATCAGGTTCATTATAGGCTGATTAAGTCAAAATAACACTTATACAGAAGACGTTAGTTCGCGATATTCCATTGCTTCTGTTCTTCTTCTCCATATTTGAATTAAAAAACGCAGCCTTTCTGGCTCGATGGTCACTCAGCATATCTCATGGATTGATGAGGCCTTTCATAATAATGCATAACGTGGTAGCGCGTGCGCGTGCGCGACCGCAGCGCGCCGCGGCGCGGGCGCATAAAACGTTAGTGCCCATTGTTGGCGCCCACGCGGCCGCCGCCGTGTAGGAGCTAGGCGGTAGGTAATTAAGCGATCATGCGGAAGTCCATTCTTCATTTATTCATTAGCAGCATCACTTAAGAGCTCGGGGCACGCTTCCTGGATTTTTTCTGGTCAGGAGCAGGTGCTCGCGTGCCGCCCGGCTGCGCCCGCGCTCGTGCGGCCCGGCCACGGTCCGCGGCATCGCAGCTTACATCATGCCGCTCTATGTAAACACTTCGCGGTATGCTCTTCACGCTGTATAACCATGACTAATTAAATATTAACGGTATCACACATCCTCCTCGCCGCAGTGCGCTTCATCTCGCCTCTGACGGGCCCGCACGTATTCCGATGAAACGTCAATTAAATGTAATGATTATTAATCCTGCCAATTAACGTCGACGCTACCGCGTGGCGCTCTATCAATAAGGAAATTGTTAGGAGTAACGATTTAGAAGCCTCTTCGTGGCAACTGGATATGGATGCCCTATCCAATAAAAAAGCTCTCAGTCGTGGGTAATATCGCAGTTTTAATCGTCTGGGTTTAGTTGGCTTCTGCGCTGTACGGTTTGAAATATTCTCCCACGGATTGAATGTTATTGAGTAGCGCGACGATGTTTCGCTTATTGGCACGCTTCATTTAGCTTTAGCCTTCGGCCGTTAGCCACCATGGTTCGCTGTTCACCGTTACTGCTCCACGGTGCGTAGACGCAGCCGCAGCCTCGCATTCGTCAAATCTGATGGCTGAGCGACGTGCCCGTAACGTAGCTTCATTGTAATGCGACGTAGTAGCTCACTAGAGCATGAGATGAAAAGGAAGTGTAGTCAACTATTACTTTTTCTTTATTTACCGCACCTACACCACGTAACAATTTGAGGCATGAAGATTTCTGGCCATGGTTGACTTTCTTCTGTTTTCTTTATATTTCGATATATTTATCCATTCATACCTACATTATCATTTCTAGTCCACTACTGGACATACTGACTTAACATTGACCGTTATGCTACATCAGAAAATTCCAGAATTTCAAACTCCATCATTGGTACTCGCACGTACCTACAACAATCCAAAAAAGTCGAACAAGTTCGAATAGCAAACCAAATGTTTCTCGATGCTTGATCTTGGTTATTGAAGAAATTATTAGTTGCCTGTAGGTACCTACGCGTACCAAAATACTCAACTACCGCAATCTTGAATACAAAACTATTCTATCCTTGGAGTCTATTTAAAGAATACTCAAGTCTCGAGTAAAAGCACAGTCCCGTTGCAACGATGCATCTCTGGCACTATAATTCCCAACATTTCATATACAAAACGTGCTCCAGATTGTGAAGATTAGGCTCTAGTAACAAGAAATGCCCTACAAGCGAAGTGACATCATGATGATGTATATATATTATATGCCGCATTGCTGCATACCTGACTGTAATTTATAACTTTATCCAATTACGATCTATTAATAATCTTAATTAAAATACTATAGCAACTTAGATGCGATTTCCGATATTTCTTAGTTGATAGTAATCCATTCTTTGTGACAAATTCGTGAGCTGTATGTATGTATGTTTCTTAGGAGATGGCTGTTTAATAAACTCAAAATAAAATAAACAGAAAATAACCAAAACATTGACCGCTATCGACCGACCAACAGCGGCAGCTTCAAGCCACCCATACCCACCATCCCACGAATAGACTACGCACTAAACGAGTTACATTAATAACTAGTTATATTTCGATCCCGGTGATTTGATACCGATGAGATCGTAACGGTACCGCGGCGACGGGACGGCGCGACGGTGAACGACACCGTGCGAGCGGCGCCGGCGCATCCCGCCAAAACCACGGTACAACTCACTCACTCATTACGCGACCAATAACTTATGTCACTCGAGCCATTAGACACTCACTGCCCATTTGAATTACATAATACCACAACCGTTAACGTTTAATAGCGCCAATCGGAAGTCTACTTGCGGTAATGATGATTATTTCGTTACACCAAAATGTAAATAAGTTCTCGGGGGAGTTGAGACAATTTGTTTTCTTTTAACATTAAAACTATACTTCCTGCTGATGTTACTGTAGAGAATGCGTGTGTTTTACTAATTAGTACCTATAACCGGGCCAAATAAGTCTGAAGGTAACGCGTTGTTAGCTTGACAAATTGGCTTTGGCGTCAGGAACAAACTTCCGGCAACTTTGTGCGTATTTCACGACTCATCCGTCATGCAACCGCGTCCTCGCTAGCGCTGGCTGTTGTTCGTTATTTAAAGTTAATAACTAAGTAGTTACAGTATTTATGAGCAATTTTAACTAAATTGGTGAGAAAATGCTGCAGCCAAATCGGGGTCGCACAAAATTGCAGTCGTCAGTATTTGGTGGTAGGACTCTAACAAGCCTGAGGAGTCTCTTTTGATGGATACCACCCAATTAACTGTTTTCCTGCCTATCAGGTAGGCTGTCTACCCGTTTGTCAATATAATCAAAATATATATTCATGTTTATATCTACCACACTACAATATACGAAAAGAAAAACGAACACAACAACTACGACACCTCACGCACGGTACCTAAAACCAATCAAGTTCTGGAATGAACGAAAACGTATTGTATGAATGGAACTACACTTTTTGCTCTCTAAGCGGCCGAATTATAGCGCAACGGGCTTTCAAGTTCAACGAAGATCTCCGAGTACCGTTGGCCGGTGGTCACACGGGTAACGGGACCGGCCCTGGCCCTAGCGTCAAGCCGCGGCCCGCAGCTACATTGGAGCCAAAATGCTCTATTACTCAAAGAGCTGTTACTTCAGATCAAAGTTGCGGGCCCGGAGCCCCCAAGATCTCGGGCAGCTCGAGTTCAGTCTGAATAGATACTGGTTAAACTGTGGGGATTGTGGTGGGCAGGATTCGAGAATATTATCATCGGATATAGGTATATCATGAATATTTGATTCGAAAATACATATTTACTGTTTTTTTTATAATAAAGAGAAATTTACTTTTGAACGTATCAAATTTTGGTTACCATCTCTCCCCCATCAACATACCAACTTCAATGCTACTTACAGGGTTTTGTATGCCAGAACCTTTATCGCCACCAATAAATACGTATCAAGTTCTATATTTTAAAGCCGCTTTTAAACAGTAATATTGTAAGAAGATGTTCAAAGATTCAAACATTGGATAGGGGTAGCCCTAATAATAACGTTTACACCATTACCAATTCTTCTTCTTGGCGAGTCGACTCGGGTTAAATTTGCAATGACCGGTTCTCCGCCACAGATACAGCCAATTGATATAGCCAGATTGTTTAATATAGACACTCTATTTTCTAATTCATGTTCAAAATATGAAAAGGTAGATATTAGGAGATACATATTCTTACATCAATATTTTTATATCGCCAAAAAATATTTTAAAATATAAAATATAATATAAAATATAAAAATATATTTTTAAATTTAGTCGTTTCGCTTCCGCCTTTAATAAACTTTGAAGCATGTCCAACAACTAAAGGTTGATGGAGTATGTGTGTATAAGAGCTTAACAAACATCGCACTTCGAAGGGCATATTAACCTGTCGGTCCGAGTTGCCATTAATGGTTTACTGATGGCCCCTTGGGCTGATTACATCCAACTGCAGGATCAAGACGACGATTATGCCAGACATATAGATAACACAAGGTAGCATGCGTAATTACAGTCATGAGCCACATCAGCTTAATCCTCACAGTGACAACGCTTTTGCCACTATGCATTATTCTATATTACCTAAGATTACTTGCCTTTAGGTAAGGTTTTGTTTGATCTATTTTTTCCGTCGAAGATTCTTACACTCTTCTATTTCCGCGTGGCGTAGGAATTTAATCAGGGAATGTTCCATGGAAAAACAATGTAACGGGTTGGAAATTGTAATGGTAAATGTATGGTGAATACAAAAACTTCCTGCATCGCCGAAGATTCTCTCACTCTCATTCCGCACTATTCAGGGAATTTTTCTCGAAAATGTAGCATGTAACGGGTTGGAAATTATGTGGAGAATGTATAGTAAATACACAAACTTCCACGCGGTCAAAAGTCCAATCATACGTAGTAGCGGGGAAATATAAAAATCGTGCTTTTATGGACGATTGAGCTACCACTTTCCATCACCATACTCAGATAACTTAAAGAAATAGTATTGCATCTAACCTGTGGCCTTAGCGTCGTATGTCTGGAGTACATGTCATGTTGGTAGAAGTTGGCCGGCGACAGTGGCGGCCGATACTTCTTGTGGCCGTAGCCCATGGTGTCCATTGTATGCATTGTCGCTCGCCTCGCTCCCTCACTCTGTTACGTCACGCGAGCCGGATCGGGGGCTGATGCATCTTAAATCTGTAATGACATAAGTTCGTATGTAGTTTCTTGATATGGAGCGTGGTAAAAGTTTCCCATAATTGGTAATTTTAAAATTTTTACCAGTGATGCACGAGCTATCAAAACAAATGTAATCAGTACCTTGAGTATAAGTGTTCATTCGTAATAAATGTAACTACTGCGTTTGCGTTAAGGTCGAATTTTTTTATTAAAATTAGAACAACGCTTCTACCTGAAAGTGATAGAAACAAAATATACAAGAAGTTTCTGCATGCGAGTGTATCGGAAGAAAAAAAATTATATACAGAAGGGCGAACATGACGTTTCTTTGGTTTTTGCGTAAGCTCACTTGGTCGAAAGTATAGTAAAAATTATACGACTTCATCAAAACGTTCATTTCGATTATGCTTACCCCCGGTTTGATGAAGCTTTATTAAATCAATAAATAGGTTTTGTTTCATTTTATTCTACAAGATTAGAGAAGACAACAAAATAATCGTTTGGCGGGAAATCTCGTTTTACCGATGATAAAAGTAGTTCCAGCCAAAGAGTTTGTATAGGTACCATTATTTCTATGGTCTCAACAAAAAGTTTTATTACCTACGGCATTGTTAAAACAGGCTTTTTTTATTTATTTGTGCTAAAGATTACGAGTGTGTAGAGTGACTAATATTATTAGACTATTTACAATAATATTTTATAAACTGTTTGCTAATTTTGCTATTAAATTAATTACAACAAACAATTATTATCAACGTAAACCACGTAAACGCAGAATTTCGCTAACCAAGCATCAAGAGTTTTTATTAAATTTTTATTTAAAATAGGTACTTTTTGCTAGAGGCGATGTTCAAGTTTTTTCTTGTATCTCCTGTATATAAAAAATATCTCTCTGTGCTTGTATCCGACTTCATTTTCTATATTGTCTGTTGCGCATTTTAGAAAACTAGTGGACCCGGTGCGACTTTGTTCGCTTATAAACCCTCCTCTTGAATTACTCTATCTGTTGTTGAAAATCGCATTAAAATCCGTTGCTTAGTTTAAAAGTTCTAAGTTTACATAGATACATACATAGGGATAGACGGCTTGAAGCGACTATGTTTTATATCATGTATATATGAACATTACACCAAGGCAATGATGACACCTGCCAAATTAGGCTTCTTAAATCTCGACAGCTATAGAGGCATAGGTGCCAACATGTGACCCTAACAATGGTGGATAAATTTATCGTTGAGCGAGCTTTCGCCGGCTCAGCCGTTGAATGGCGCGCGGTGCCTGACCGGCATCGCCAACTAGACGGCCACAGTGCGCGCATAATCAACACCATTACTGGACACTGGGTGGATATGGTGGAAATAATTTTATTAAATAGTTAGATACACGTTAGACATTTATTTTTAAAACGTAGAACGTGTGAAGACGGGTCTACAGCTACACGGGTGTAGTGTCAGGCGTAGTGGAAAACAAAAGGATCTTGATAACTTCAATGTATTTATTTATTCTTTGATATAATTTACATGGTCAAAATTAATACTTAAAACTAAATATCCGTATAACTGCGTCATAAAATTTAAACTAGATGCACTCTATGCCTTTCCCACTGCAAAGGTACCCCATAACACTGGCTTTATTAGTCTAATTAGTTTGGTAAAGCGAACGGCCCAAAAATATAAAAAATCAGCATCATGCATCAAAATATTGAGTTTTTCATGCCGAAAATAAAAATTGAAAACCTTTTGTTTACAACTTTTTGATATCGAGCCTTCTTTTCACATAAAAATCCAATCAATTCGAAAAAAGTCTTAAACAACTCTAAATACTCTTTACGATATACACACACCTAACCCCAATACCCCAGTATATTAAAACAAAACTATTTCAATCGACTCCAAATCGACCGCCACAGTTTCGTTCAAAAAGCGATCTCCGGCAGACACTCCCATAACGGCACCTGGACGTACAAGCACGCGGCTCTACTCACTATTTGCATACGGGGTGCGCTGCGGAACCGGCCCCGAAGCCGGGTCAGTGAATTGAAAAACAAATTTGATCGGTCAAACACCCTGTATATTTGCTTAGCTATGTAGGTGGCATGCCCCGATCCTTAGAGAGCTTGTTAAAATACTTGCTTTGAAATGTGTAGACTTATGCAGTATTTTGTTTCCAACTGTACTGTACGTCCTGAAGTGGTAATTAAGAGTAATCAGATAGTGGTATCAATTAATTGTAAACAAATTTAATGTGTAGAGCAGCGATTGACGGATTACCAGGCGAGTAATAATGCATTAACTTAGGTTCTATATGAAAGACATCAACGCGCGTCGGTATTTCTTTTGAGAATTCTTTTTAGTGGGAAATGTAATAACTCTTCGGATACTTGGTTAAGATCTTGTTAAAATAATCCGAAATTAAAATATTCTCCAAAATTCATTCCCGTTGTACCCCAAATCTACCTATCTATTTCACAATTGTGTTAAGTTGCGACGACCGTGAAAGATATAGGTTGAGTTTTTTGTCCTGTCATTAAGGCTTATAAGATATTAAATTAATCATTTGTAAAAGAAATGTTTAATAGAGCAGTGATTTATTAGTAGGTGCATTAATAATAAACACATCAACGCGCGTCGCTTATTTTCTTTCGAGACATTTTTTTAGGCTGTCAGTGTAAAATCGAAAAAGCACTTCTGTGTAAAATTGTTCCAAATCTGTTTGTGAAGTCACAGCTAAGCTTGGTACAGTACACTGTAATGTAACAACATTCAATTGAGAATAACAATATAATAAAATTGATCACCAACCAGCCATACGCAGTGCTCACGACATTCATTGGTCTAATCTAATTCCATCCGACTTGTTTATTAATTACGCTGTAGGTGCGCGTACCCCATACCTTGACGCGTTGTTTCTCACGAGTTTTTGCGCGACAAACCTCTGTGCTGGTCATAAATCGCGTCATATTGTTTTAATATGTTTGTTCTAGCGCGAGTAGGTTCCACAGTCAGCGACGCTCGTGATCTCGACCTCCGCGCAAGGCCAGCAGCGATGCACCGGCGACGCAGCCACGACTCACGCAATAGTATCGATAACGCGGATGAATGATCGTTTTTTCTCAATGTTTTTCCTCGATGATGTATCTCTGAGCCATTATTATGAAATTAAACAAAAAATCGCGCCGGTGTCGAAATTAATTGTTGATTGCTATCAGGAAGCCGTTTGTTTCATCGATTTTTTTTGCAATCACATCGCGGTTTGATTAATCTTGTTTTAATTTAATAGTAAGGAGATATTTAGTGATGTACAGTTTCCTAAGTATTTTCCTGACTATACGTTTTTCAGTATTGATTGGTTGATGGTGTTAAAGAAAAAT
Organism: Blastobasis adustella; assembly: GCA_907269095.1. Classification (NCBI taxonomy): domain Eukaryota; kingdom Metazoa; phylum Arthropoda; class Insecta; order Lepidoptera; family Blastobasidae; genus Blastobasis; species Blastobasis adustella. The sequence goes on along the minus strand of OU026123.1, from coordinate 7,620,557 downwards.
CTTTTTTACTGCCATACCGACGCAACGAACTGCTGAAATCCTTGACAACGTTTTTGCACATCAACACTCGTGTTGGCTCCTACAAATCACACGTTCATAAGTATCGCAAAATAAAAAAAACGAGACGTGCTCTACGGTTTAATAACGATAATTTCCACCACAACTTTTTTACTTGCTTACAAATTACGTGTAAAAGCCCACAACAAACATTTTACGGCATACTGTCGACGTTAAAATGTCTCTTCGAAACTTTTCCTCGCCGAATTTCTTCGCCAATTTCTCAGGGTTCCAGTGGCTGTAAACAGTGATGCCCTTAGTCCTACACGGGGCGGTAGTTAGCCGTCGTTAGCACGTAGGCCGTTGCCCAACCGCGCATGCGCAGGCCTTGCCGGCGCTGACTCACGCGCCGTGGGAACAGAGCCTTATCTGAGGACCTCGCAACTAGTGCAGGGACACGCATCACATCTAACGCGACCGTGGTCGAAGAGGATAATATTAGACTGGAATGTTTACGTGGTATTATTATGGTGAGAACGAGTAGGATACTTATTTTTAGCAAAGTAAATCTACTTCTTGTCATGGAAAGACTATGGGTTTGACAACTCACTGAATGCGTTTCAGAAGCAGCGCGGTTTGTACGCGGTCCCGCGGGATTTTGGTTTTTAGCAATGTAATCGATCGCTCTGGCAAAGCCATAACCCGGTGTATAAACTAAGTAAAGGCTACAGGCACACCGTCAAGCAGTTTAAGAGGAGCGTAGATCGAGAGGTATTTCTACTACGAGCAAAATTATCAAAACTGCAGTCTACACGTAGAACTTCAGGTAATGGTTTGATAATATATGTTTCCTGCTTCTTATTAATATTCAGTTGTCGAGAATCTATACATACGTATTAACTAACTGCAGATACAGTTAGGTCATTTTAAAGTATAAGTAAGTGAATATGTTCAACTTTGCACGGCTTGGATAGTACATTAGAATTTGAAACGACGCATTTTACATCTAGTATTATGCATGAGCTCTCTTCTTCTCTCTATGTTTCCTACGTTTGAAGGTACTGTTATAGACCCTTGAAAACTTTGTTAAACATATTGCACAATGAAAACGTTCTTCCTCTACAATGCGACCTCTTGTAATCATCATCCGAGCGGTCAGTCCCGGCTTCTGAAAGGATCCGCTTTCCGACTCATTTTCCTCCATTTCGTCCGGTGGGGGTGCCCATGGGCATGCTCGCGCCGTAAGCCATTACGACCATGCGACCTCTTGTATTAATAGATATTTAGAGATGTTTACAAAGAAATATGATACTGGCGTAATCAAAATACCTGCGGAGTTCAACGCATTGGGCGGCGCGCAACCTCGCGGCCGCGCAATGTCAATGTCACCTTTCTACTGCGCAACCGTAGCGCGCATGCCGGGGCCGCGGCGGCCTGAATGGCACTACCAGATCAGAAAGTTACGCCTCTACGTGGGAAGGGAACCTCTATGCGAAGTATACAAGGAGGATGTTGGGGATGCTGGTCTTTCTGAATTACTTTTAATGAGTAGAATTAAAATTTGTTTATAATGTAGTAGAGTAAGGCGCTGTCCTAATTGGCAACGGTCGTACGACGAACGTCGGCCGACCAATAGGAGACCTAAAAACCGCCTGCCGAACTACCGTTGCCAATTAGGACGGCGCCTAAAGACCTGTCAAAAATTAATCGGTGATCGACCAGTGTTATGTAGCGGTGTGTCATCGAGTGGTAATAACTTAACGCATACCACTCATAACGGCTTAAATACAATAACATTTGTCAGATGGACCTTATCAGGTTATGTGACAAGCCTTAATCCTGGCAGTACTCATTTATTTATGAAGAATAACCGACTATACGCTGTAAAGGCAGCATGCATCGGAACGTCGCCTTCGCAAATAACTGAGCTACATTTTACTGAAGTGCACACCTTATCAATTTAAGCTGCCACGTCACTTCACGTTTATCGCTTATTTGGACCACTTTGAAACACTTTATAATTAAAAAAGGATTAAGGCTCTTTTACAGTTTCGAAGGGAGATACGAGAACTTTAGGGATGAAATGCGTTTAACCTTTCGACATTCGCTTGACTTTCCCGTTGACGAGATAGGGTATTGGCATTTACTTCTAACCTGCATTTAAATGTTGCATTTTGTTTGCAATAAACTTATATTTAGTCGGCATTTGTTTGCATACTTATTAAGACGGAATACTTAAGCGCACACTTAGACCGACCTCCCAACCACATCACCACCATGTACATTATTTCAGTTTTTTTAAGTACCGTTTAATGTAATTGCTCATCTTGACTACAAACAAGCAATTGTTATTCAATCCATAGGTAGTAACCGTTAACATATTCCAACATCTTTCCCGCGATTTACATCAAGCGCTTGCCAATTCAGCGCAGATCTTCCGTGTGACATAGGAAAGTCAAATTCGCGAGCCAATCCTGGCAAAGAGTGACAAATGTGGGTGAGGTAACGCGAAATCTAATGGAATTCGGCCGAAAACGGTAAAGCGCATGCGTGCGGCAACACGACGCCGTCTGCGCACACCCCAGCAACAATGACATCAATGGCAGCAATTACACGGGATTGTAGCCCACCTAAGTAAATACAGAAGTGAAGCGATTTAGGGCGATCGGCGGTCGGCGGCTGTGGCGTTCGTAATGGTATGGACTTACAAGTTGAACGTGTTACGGTTGTAATAAACTAGGTTATACAGCCTACTGTACCGCAACCATACCATATAGTTTTACAAACAATACTTGTCTAAGTAAAATTGCAGTACTTGGCGTTCTCACAGTGCTCGACAGAGCCTCTTTGCTAAGTGAACGCATTGCGTTCAACACGACTCTCTGATTGGTCAATTTCGTTCATTTTGACGAACGCATAATGCCGTTCGTCACTCAAGTATTATCAGTTGGAACACTGAAGGTTCGCGCGTTGTGTCAGGCCTCATAGTAACTTTTCTTCCAACTACCATTTATTGTTACCGTTCTTTGTACAAGTGATTACTGTGCTAGCAGCCCACCTGGTAGAAAGTGATAAACATCTATGATTGAATGGCTAGTTTCATGTAACAAATATCAGAACCGCAGGTGCATTGTCACTGTGAAGACTGAGCTGGTGCTTAGAACTGTACCATAATAGCGTTAATAAGCGTTATTGCTTGTCGGCCGACGATAAGGCGGTGGTACCCACCCAGACGAACTCCGTAGACCTGCCAGAGTCCGTAGAGACTATTATTTTTTAAATATGCATGTATTATACTTACAAATCTTTCAATTATAAATCAATTATTCAATTATAATTCAATTATTTTAAGAAATTCTGTAAATTATATTCGCATCAAAATCCGTTGCATGGTTTAGAAGGAGTTAGCCGAGTTTACAGACGGAGAATTTATTTTATACGATGTATGTAAAGAATGGAAGTAACTTCCAGTTTCTAGACAGGCATGCTCCACCTTCGGCCGCATCATCGCTTCCCATCAGATGATGTGATGGCCAAATGACTGACTAGTATATTATAAAAATACTTATCGACAGTACTATACAAATGCGGTATTTAGAAGGCCATAATTCGCAATCGCCTTCCGTTATCACAAAGAGATTCTGCGGATGATTGGTTAACACAATCGTGGTGTCTACATTAAAAGAAAACGGAAGCAACTACATTTAAAAAGAACATTAAACTTATCACAGTCTATTGTAGGCTTCCTTTAACCTTGAAACAATTAACCTATCTTATTAACTGCAACTCATAACAATTTCAGCTAATCATACCTACTAACAATAAATGAAGCTGAATATAAGTAATGATAATTAATTATCATCAAATAAGGTGAGATAAATAGTTTTCATTAACTCGTTGCGGGTTACAAAGAAGCACGAACGCAACCGTGAAGTCGGCATTTTAATCATCTACTAATCTGTGCGTAGTGAAGATGAGCATGGCTTTAGGGTTCCGCTCATAGTAAATAATGTAATTATTAAAATTAATTTCTATTGAGCCTTATCAAACCTTATCATTATTCTGATTATATTTTTGTAGGAACCTGGGGCCCTATTTTTTAAAGCGCTCGCATCCACACGATATCTAGAAACTTACCATGAGTGTAAAAGAGATAGGTAGAGTTCGCGTGAATGGGAGCGGTTTCAAAAATAGGACACCTATTTATTGCAATGCACTCAAAAATCCGTATTAACCTCTGCTATTATAAAACTGTAAAAAAGTGTCTGTACTGTGGGTAGGGTCTGAGACGAAAGCAGGCCTAAAAAAATGGTTTTTTGGAAATTTTGTCTGTCTGACTGCTTGTGCGCGCATCACGCAAAAACCGCTAAATAGATTTTGGTGGGATTATAATAGTTGTTGTGTAGTAGTGGCCTAAGCCATGACCATCTAATTCGAGTGGGTAAAACCAGAGATACAGGTCATTTAAAATGTTCCCGCGGGCAAAACTAAACTGTCATACTATACGATTTTCACGCAGGTTAAGTCGCAAAACTTAACATAATCTTCTTTTTGACAGCAATATAGAAATCTTAAAAATTAAATGCTGGTATCAGGCTGAGATATCTTCAAAACATAACTTACGATACAAGTGCGAGTTTAGTTTTGTTTTATTAGCAGTAAAACTAGCAATAAAACTGAAGTCTCATAAAAATATCATAACCTCATCATACACTTCCAAGGTATGAAAAAGCAATGCCATCTAACGATTGTATAAACGCTATTCTCTGCGATATCTTTAGAACATCCTGGTATATCACAGCGGTTACTGTTAGGTATCGATAGGACTATAGAGGGACGGGTTTTATTCCCCATTTCCCAGATATAAGTATAAATTTATGGCTTTTCTTGTGCCAAGTCTTTTTTATTATGACAAAACAAAATGAACGCTTGTCTGATAGCGATCACGATATTGGAACAGAGTTGTAAATTTATAGTAAAGGTATAAACAATAGGTAGAAACCTAGTTGGATAATAGGCGCCCATGTCAGTCGCTCTACTGTAATTACCTGATTTGCCAAGTCCTGGATCACAATCAAGGGCCAAGACGGACCCTGGGCTCTCGCGCGCAAGAATACACCCTGGACATTGAAGATGATTATTTTTATTTATCCAAAAACAAATTGACGACACATGACACACAATTGCAAAGACCCTTTCAGATTTGCTCAATAAAGATATAAAGACAATATACATTATATTTATGATACTTACTACCTATTTCACATTACCACGGAACCCTCCAACCGATCCAGCTCGCGCAATACCGGTTCGATTACACAGCGTTTCCTGCTGATGATGGAGCTGCGATTACGGAGGCTGCGTCACGACGGCGGCGGCCTCAAGCGGCCAGGGTGAGCCTGACCGCCAATTACATAATATTGCACGACCAGAGGACAGCTTCTAATTTAACTAGTTTTAGCACTAAAGTGTACCAAATTGTGCAGGTTCAGCCAGCGCTTATACTTTTAATCCGGGCTATAAAAAAGTGGGGTGTTATAAGATGTGTATGCCTGTGAACGGATGAACTGATTTCGATGCGGTTTTCTTTATTTGAAAGCCAGTGTAATTGAGATGGAGATGGAAAGAATTTATACTTGGCCGGGGCTAGCTATAGTTAGCTTGATCCTTGCGTCAGGTGTCATTGTTTACCTACTACTTACATACCTAGTATGAAACAAATTCGCCGTCAGTATCGATGTATGTATGTGTATTTATGTACGCTTAGATCTTTAAATGCAAGGGATTTTAATGCGGTTTTCAACAATATACCTATAGTGTGATTCAAGAGATTCAAAACAACACGCGAACGAATTCGTAGCGGGCCAGCTAGTAAAGCAAACATTGCATTTTTACACTAAATTGCAGATAGGAAAATGACATTTATCCATAAAAACCTTTATGCAAAGCCAGATGGATAGGTACTCAGAAATAAGTTACGCTGTAACGGTTAATTTCGTTGAGCGAGCCTATAACGTAATATTTCGATGATGCATCGTTTAAATATCATGCTGGAACTCATCACGATTTGATAATTTATCTTCGAACATCGAAATAGGTGTAAAACAATCATGTCTGGTAATTATTACATCATGTATAGGTACGTCATTTAAAAAAACATCTTAAAAATATACATAGGCAGCTGATACTTAACCTTTTTATTGCAAAAAATAGGTTAGACAATGTCTACGTGTTGTGTGGTGATGGATTTTCTGAATCTAAAAAAAAGGTAAACAAAAGTGTAATCTACTTGTAGCTACAAAAAAACATAGAATACCTACTTTGTATTTTTTTCTTTAATCAATAACACAATAATGTTTTATTTTTTTGTTATGGTTCTTATACGATTCATACATTTTTATAAGGATTAAGATATCATGCCTCATGCCTTAAATGCCACGCGACTAACGATTAATCACTCTGTTTATTAAAATATTTTTGTTACTTTTACAACGATAGTGGTTTAAAAATAGAATTAACTTAAAACTATCTTATTGTCCGCTACTTCGCGGTCTTCTAAATTTATATACAGCGGCGTTAGTTCACCAACTTTACCCTTGTTTACCTTCTTTTTTTTCACGTTTTAACATTATTCATTTTTCCTTTCGTTAACGACACACGCTTGAAATCTATATTCATTTCACTGTAGCCCATAATTCCCACGTTCAATCGCGATATTTGCCATAAACGCCGTCGTTACATGGTGATACCATTCACACAACGGAGACCATATTAACCTACTTTACATAACTCCTGTTACACAATTATAGCGCAAACTACCAGCGTAGACGATTATTTCAACTAGCATAGGCTGTTACTTTTGAAATTACTTCATTTGAAGTTCAATGTCGTCATAAATATTGGAGTGCGTAAAGTAGAACGGTAAGTTTAATTTTAATATTTACGAGTATATCACATTTGATATTTATTTGAAAAAAATATTTACTTTGACGGAGAGAGAGAGGCAAACGAGGTATTTAATTATGTAAAAAGATAATAGTGGAGGTTGACATGTAAATGGCCGTGGTGTCCGGCAGAGTAGAATAGCACCAACCCCTTACACTCGTGGGTGTCGTACGAGACGATCAATGTTTTTAAGGCAAAAGATCTACCGCCTGCTAAGCGTGGAGATTATGGAAGTTATTGCCATTCGTGGAAGAGGCCCTAGGTCCTGCAGTGGACTGTTACGGACTGTGATGATAACACGTAAATATTTTGTAGTAACCTATGTACTCGTAAAATATACATAAATATTACTGTTATTTCGATATGTGTTGTTTAAAATCACACTGTGTTAAAGCAACTATAATGGAGCGAGTGAAAAGCAAATATTAACATTGAATAGGTAACAGTGCCCGAGGTACTCTTGCAGAACTTTTATCGTGAGCAATATTGTACCCAGTAATTGTTATTGTTTTTACAATATTTATTAAAGCTTCACTGTTATTGACTGTTGTAGTTGATTGTCAGTATTTCATTTTGTCAAAACTGTTTAAAATATCGAATGTATGGATTTTTAAGAATTCTTATTTCTTTAATATAAACAAGCTATTGCCAGTATCTTTGGAGACGACGTTATGCATTGACAATTCCTAGTTATGATAAGTTAATTTTTTTCTGTTTTATGGTCACATTACTGCTTCTATTTATGCACATGGAGTTCGGACAACCTATAGATACTTACATAATACCAGACCACAGTTTCCTGTTTTATTTGCACTTCAATATCGCATGTAATAGCAAGCCATAAAAAGCACTTTGTCTGTAATTAATTGCCACACATAAAGAACATCCAAGAACAAGATAATATCTTATTATAGGAAACTATGCGACTACGTTGTCCATTGAATGGAAGGTGCCTCGAGCTATATCAGGTGGAACGCATCTGCATTGCCATCTAAAACCGCGACTTAAATAGTTTTATTCTCCGTTTATGGTATAATTTTGCTGACTACCATGTATGTTAATATCAATTGTATGTATAAACGCACGTAATACGTATCAATGAATTGTATTGACTAGAAGTTGTTATAGAAATCCTTAATCATTAATCATCTCATCATCTTGGCGTTAATGTCCCAGTTGTGCTCTCAAGAACGAGGGCCTGGGGTCCGCCTTGACCATTGACTGTGACCGCTTGACTAAATCATTCATCATTATTGAATACAATAACCTGCAGGGCTAAGATGCACACTTCATTCCTCCATTTTGACAGTTTTATGTGGTAATGCAATAAGATGGCGTAAAAACTTTAGTTTCTTCAGCATTTCAATTGTCAAAGAATCCGAATCGTATACTTAGGAATTAAAATCCACACTACGTGTCACTCCTCATTTATGTGTGCGTCCGAGGTCCACTGGCCGACTGGTGCCGGTAACCCAACGATAACTACCCAAATATTTTCCAAACAAAACACAGACACAGATACCTCTTTTTTGCGTCGGAATATTACCAGAATATTAGAATACATAGCTCTCATAGCATTAGAGGTCCTAGCTAGACGAAGGTTTAGAGGTTTATGTCAGTATGCGAAGGTTTAGCCAAAATCTCCTATCTTAGTAGATTTGAAATATACAAATGTTGTTCCTTTTCTAGTCTATGGGGATCAGCCTATAGAACATAGTCGCCTTGTGCGATACCCATACTCAGCAACAAACGATCAAGCAGCCCACCTGATAGAAGGAGGTAACTGTCGCCCATAGGCGAAAACCTTTACGATTCAATCAAAGGTTACATGTAACAAAAATGCAGAAGCGCATCGCGCACCTGCGTTCTTACTTATCGCCTGTAATTGCGCTGGCGACCCTATACTTCAAACCGGAAAACAAGAATGCAAGAGTCTAGTTGGACTCCTGAGGCCTGAAAGTGTCCTATAGCAGAGGAGGGATAGCGGTCAATGTCTGTCTAGTTATAAGTAAGAAGAAAACATACGGAGAACACGCGGTAAGCATTAGAACTCGCACGCTATTACGCTTTACACGAAGTTCACATGAGATAACGAGTGTAACGCGGCATTTCGCATACATTACGGCGGCTGCGCGCGCGCACGGGCGGTAACTGTGTCACAGAACACCGCTACTTTGTAGTGATCAATATGTGCGAATGCGGGAATGGAGTAAAATGTGATCTACTAAACATAATGTTTTAAACTATCGCTGTAACATTTTGCATCGAAATATCGGGCTACTCGTAAACAAGGGTAAGCGGTAGTAAACCCGAAACATACCTTGTAATGAGTGATCTATTTTTTGTATTAAAGATTTCGACGAATTGAAAACCTCCTCCTTTTTTGAAGTCGGTTAAAAACTGATTCAGGGGCGTTACCTTTTAAGTTGCAGAGATCAATAACATTAAACAAAAAAAATATTGAGAACTACAGATTTAGAGATGGTTATCTAGAAATATACTGGATCATGGTCAAGGCGGGCCGGGCCTTCGAGGGTGCAAACTGGAATATTGACGCCAAGATGATGATGATGATGATACAAAGTTGATCCATACAAACAAGCTTACTACTGTTGTTACAAACAAACTGCTGGCCAGAGTCTGCATAATTTATTCTGAATACTTAAAATTGTTTTGTAAACTAAATGAAAACTCCCAAATTTCTTTCACATACTAATGTTTCCAGCAATACGTCTATAGGCTGCGGTGCCTGCTTACCACCAGGCAGGCCGTAAGCTTGTTTACCACCTCAATGACCGATATAAAAGAAATACTTCTCTCACACGGTACTGTTGAACTCACTAAACAGGTACCTCCAAAAGAATTAACAATAACCGCATTAAATGAATCAGTTAACCAACTTAATATTTAAAAGATAGTTTGAAAGAAACTAATGGTTTCCGTTACAAACGCCACCTTCCGTTACTTTTAACATGCGAAATACAATATGAATAAGTAACTGTAACATAATTACACTGGTTTTCACGTAACCGTAGAGTCATGCCGTCATATACTATGATACATTATAAATGGATATGTAAATGACGTGAAATTTTTGTTATCAATACAATAACGCTCCGGCTCATTTAAGTACCGCTGTGTGGTTCAGAACTGGTTCCTTCATTAATTTTGTTTATTTATGGAATAACTGTACTAGCAGTTTAACCTCTACCTCGGAATATTTTGTTATTATTCATACGTTCACCTTTAATACTTTTTAGAAATGGTCGGTCATGTCATAGAATGTTAAAATTAGGCTGCGGTGGACAGATAATACTTGCATGTAAATACTAAGGGGAAAGAAAGATCATAACAAGGTAGAAGTAATATTCTGGTAAATGTAAAAAACTTTCCCACTTAAATTCAATGTGGGAACATATTTTCAAAAGACAATACTTTCATACTGTATGTGTTTTTTGAAGCTATGTGTCTACTTTAAATTGAAATTGGGCAGTTTTGTGCGAGGGACGGATATTTACTCCAATTGACTATATCTTCAAATGTTATGTGATTGAAATTCATCTTTCAAGATACATTGTAAATGGTAAAAAAATTATAACAATTGTTGGATATTGTCTTAGATAAATAAAAAATAACAATTTCGGAGGCGTTTCTTCGAATGCACTGCGATTTTCTCAATATAATATTATTACAAAGGCTTACAATCAGATATTCAAAGAATACACAATGTGATAAATAAAATATCGAATCAAGACTGTATTAACCTAAATAAACCGGCTGTCCATCACTACGTCCATTCAATACCATTTTAACTGCATACTCTACATCGGCAGTAGAAAGCGCGCGTTGATGTCTTTTATATGAACGTAACGGAAAAAGCTGCAGAAAACATTGCAAAGGCGCAGTTAACTGAACATAAATCAAGTAGTACTTATTTTTACGTCACGTACTTTTTAATTTTCAGTTTAACCTCAATTTCAATCAATGACTCACGAGGAAAGTATTTAAACGCTAAGAAAAACGCAGTTTTATTATCTTGTACAGTCATCGCTGCAGTCATGTTATCGTTTTCCGTTCAGGATAATAAGGACAAGGTATCCTGTCTTAACAAGTAGATAATATTTATAAGTTACACAAAATAGTACTTACATCAACAGTTGACCCCAAAACTCTGCTACACAACGGAATCAGTACAGTCCACCGATCACTTCATTCACGTATTTCGTAGCAGTCCACTTATTTCGAGTCCCGATATCCGTACACTGTCGCGGTTCGTGCGTACGCGCAGCCGCGTCTCGGTGCGGAGTCGCGAGGTGTGCGCCGGCGCTGCACTTGATCGTTGAACTGGCCCGGTTGCGCTACCAAACACGCTCGACCACTCCGCTTAGACACTTCTATACGAAGCGCGGTATTCTCAAATCGGCCGGGTAACACCAGTGTTACTTACTTACTACTTATAGGGTAATTGCTCCGAGGCACACCAGTGAGGCAAAAACAGTTGGAAACCGTGTTGTGGTCAACCGCGGCGCGCGAGATAGCTTAATTGATCGCCAGCGATCGCTATCGGGCCGCATCTAAATAATATCCCGCGGAACAGTTAGATACAGATATGAGCTAATTATTTTTTTAGAGTATTTTCCATCGGATGTGACGCGATTTCTGCCACGTAATGGGCCAGTTTGATCGTGTGGGTTTTTTTTTGTTTATAATACTTTCTTTAATGCAAAAAATACCGCAAAGGATACCAATCGACTCCTGAGACTACTCAACCAGTCCCAGGTTCCTCAACGTTCCTCCTATGCAGAATACGTTATTTGTGGATTGGTTACAATGATACGAGGATAACGTAGTTTAAAGGCGGCTTGCACCATATTCTTAAGCGCATTTAAGCTTACAGTACAGCTGAGACAAAAAAGCGTAAAGCGTGTTTAACCGTGTTTATAAATTTAGTGAAACAGTGCGATATCATCTTAAACCTAACGGGCAGTCTTGGCTTCTCAGGATACGCTTTTAAAAAACAGCGCAATATCAGCTCTCCAATTTGCAACCTGTTTGTTATTCAAATGTGTTCACCAAATCCAAAACAATACTAGTAAGCTGTGAAAAATTAAATAGGTTACGACTTGCAGGCTTTTATGTCGCACAACAAAGGGTTTCCTTATCAGCTCGCTAACAGGAATACGTACGTTAAGATTTCTATTACGTACTCTGAAAATTATTTGCTGCCGGTAGAATTAGCCAACCGCCATATGTGTGGTAAATTTCTAGTTTAAATTGAAGAAGTTAACCAAGCTTATAATCTAAATATACCTTTTATTTTAGTTTTGTCAAACATGCAATTGCGATAATTCGAGACCGAATAAGCTAAATAATTTAATCCACTAAGTAAACCTTAAAATCGTCATAAGCATCAAATAACAAACAATAGCATCATAATAAAAGTACACACCGTCTTTCCATTTAATAAGCAATTTCCTCTCAGATGCTAATTTATGCAATAATTACTGCACATGCAAAATAATGCCGAGTTTGCTAATGGCAAATGTTAACGACATGGCCTGCGCAGGCGCGGGCCGACGAACCTGCCGGTAACGACGTGTCGAGTAAATTACAGGCACATCTACCTTAGGCCAGGACGACGTGGAAAGGATGAGGCAAATAAATAGATACGTCTAATTTTCATATCGATTTATCTAAACGGTTATCTGGAAATCTGGAAAGATTTATGTAAGAAGTGCAGTTATTGGTATGTAATTAATATTTTGTAGGAATTCCTACATTAGGGAAAAACAAAATATTGCACAATACAACCCACGATATTGGAACATGATTTTAAATGCTAGATAAGTAGTTCTACTGGAAGTAAAAACTTAATTTTTCAATAGAGGTTACGGTGTAACTACTGGTCACTCTCCACAAATTTCATTACCCCACTTCCTAATATTCTGAATAAAACCATTTCTAGGGAGATTGTAGAATGGTGAGGCTTCCTACTATTGACAAGATTTGTACTATCAGAAATCGCCTCCTACAAACACAACTTTACCTCGTTAAAATTTTAATATACCTATATATTCGTCAAATACTGCTCTGTTCTTGCCTTAGAAATTAAGGCACAGGTATGAAAGGTCGTTTTCCAAGTGGGTACTGTGAGAGCGCCATAAAGGCTTGGCCACAGACGATGCGGTCCTGGAATAGGCCTGTGCCGGCGTAACATGGCATGGCATCACATAAAACATGCCAACGTCTCTGGCCCTTTTACCCTTTTATGGGGCAAACGTGACATTTACTGCCGCACTCGGGAGCCCGCTTGAGATCTAACTCCCGCACGAGATTTGCTATTTTTTAAAAAGATTAAGTAGGATTCGTTGTGAATGTTGGAGTAACGTGGTGTCTGTCACACGGCAGGCGTGACGTCATATCTATATTTTTATAAATCCAATTTTAATGGAACCGTGGCTGAAGCCGGGATTGGCCGCTAGGATGCAGCAGCGGTAATGAATGAAGAAAACTCACAGATAATAATTAATTCTATTTGGTTTTATTAATAAATTGGAATTTAAACTAGTTGAGCATTACATAAAATTATTGAGCGATTTCATGCACCATGCAGCATGTTTTTTATTCGACTATAGCAAATTTTGGGAGCCCAAAACTAATTTTGAATATTTTGACTACCTGAAACCATGGTAATACTTCTAAAGGAAAGTCTAGTTTGTTTAATATTTCTATTTTTGTCACAATTTTCAATTTGACACTAAAGGTTTCACAAAACATAATGAAATATAGTTCAATATTAATTCATGTTTTGTTGGTCTTTCGCCGAATGTCATCATCACGAAGGGATTACCTTAATTCCCACCGGAGAGGACAATACCCGCGAACGACGGTATATTTAATACAGGGTAACAAAGGTCGTAAATAAGTAATGAATACCATTCACTTCGAGCAACTACTCTGAAATTAACTTATAGTCGTTACTCTGTAAAAAATATACATATCCCTATTTATTACAAATTAGTATTTCAATCGTTAATAGCGATGAGATAACACATATCAAACTTGAAACTAGCGACTCCTAATAGTCGCCGGTTTATAGTTCACCAGCAATCTTGCTCTTTATAACTTTATCGAAGCTATTCGGCAGCTACTCTCAGAATATAACATTTCAAGTACCTGTGTCCAAATCTTGGGAATGAGTCGCGCATTCACAATTAAGCGGCAAAACTGCGTGCAAACGGCGGGCGTGTCTTCAATTGTTTGGTACAGCGGCGCTTTCGCGAGATTTGGACGCACCCTTACTATCTTTATAGTACCTATTTATACCAAAACAATATTAAAGTAGCTTCACCAGAAAACACAGAGAAGCTGTTAGGATCGATAATCTCATCGCGTCAACTCCGAAAGTATATATCACGTCTATTCCTCTTCATAGTGTTTGGCTATAGCGTTCATGATAAATTGGAAGGTTTCTGAGTTCATCCAACTCAATCCGGAAGGTAGAAGGTAGGTCCAAGGGTCAACACTCCTCGCATTCCTTCCGACAGTCCTCTGCAGGAAGTAGTCGTCATACTCCATGCTGTAGTCGGGAATGATGGGGTTGAACTTGGCGTAGTAGATGGCTGATAGACACGCGTACAGGAGAAGTGCCGCCGTGAAGAGCTGTTGGAGAAAAGTTATTTAAGATTATTAACTATTTCCTATAGGTAGAGAAGCAGAGAATTCGTACCCCATACTACTATCACACTAAAGAAACCCAGGGGCCTATTTTATAAAACGATCGGATCCACGCGAGTGCTCGTCTTCTAATGCTTGTCTTTTCTATCTCTTTCAACTTACCACGAGCGTGAAAGAGAGAGGTAGCGCATGCGAGCGCTCGCGTGAATGCGAGCGGTTTCAAAAATAGGTCCCCTGACAGGCATGCTCCACCTTCGGCCGCATCGTCGCTTCCCATCAGGTAAGATGGCGGTCAATTGCTTGCTTAGTACATGGGGGAAAAGCCCTTTTGCTACTACTAAAGTTCGTTATTGGTCAATAGCAGCGCCTCCTGTCACGTATTTGGCTGCCATATCTAGTGGCAAAAAGTAGTTCGCTTTTTCGCCACGCGCCAATCTTAAACAACAAATTAAAATGCGGCCTATAGAACAACATTTGAAAACAACAACTTGTTAAACTGTCAGCTACTAATCTAAACAAAATTTGAAAATTATATAAAGCAGATAAGCACTCACGAATACGGGTATAGTAATATATGAAACTAGCTTTTGCCAGAAAACTTCGTCAACGTGGAAATAGTTTTTATTACAGTTAGGTTTTGCCCAAATTACCATTTTAAATAACCCCCGTATTGTATAAATGCTAGTACTACGGGGAGGTCAAGCTGTATATCTGGTTCTATCTACCCGAATAAGATGAAACATGGATTTGATGGTGCCCTGTACTTCAAGCTACCAAACTATCAAAAGCGTATCAAAATCCATTCAGCAGTTTTTTCATGTTGCGCGAACAGACAAACAGACGGACAAAAATTCCAAAATAATTTTTTTTGGCCATAGTTTACGTCCAAGAATCCTACCCGTTAAATTTTTTCTGAAATATCTTCAATGTACAGACACGGCTTTTTTTACAGTTTTATAACAGTATAGATAGAACAGCATTCTCCTTTATTTTAATAGTAGAATTTTTACAATATATTTTACAATAAAATAAAATTAAGAATCACAGCAGAGCAGATATTATTGCCATACCACCACTATACGTTAAACAATACAATAAATGAACCAATTACGAACTTATTTTATTTCTTGACACCGTATTGCTCAGCCAAATCCAAAATTATATACATTTATGTAGGAACTTATTGCAAATTGTAGGTTTCCGATGGTACACTAAACTCAAACAACAAAGAAGGCTTTGACCTGAGTGACTTGAACTTCACGGAGTGAATCACGATTATTAATAAAGTGTTTTCGTTGAGGTTGGCAGATTTCATATTTTAGTAAACATCTACTGACTACTAATTAGAGTTGTTCGTTATATTAGATAACGAGTATATTATAACGGTATAAAAATATACTTATAACACCTAATATTAATACATAGTATTTTCTGCTACTAATATATTGCCATTTCACACAACACAAGATAACCATAATATTATTCTAATTACCTTTTGAGATTAATATTCGATTGTTGTATTATTTTTTGTTATATTTTGTTATGTATGCGATTAACGTCGTCGAAAGTAGCAAAACTAATGTGTTTATGTAGTAATACAAATATATTGATTTTTATTGCATTTTTAAATACAAAATTGTTCCCCAAGGTCTATCAACTGTAAATAATAATATAAACTGAAAAACGGCGCTCGTTATACGGTAGGTATAATGATATTAGGGTGTTTTATTATAACGTTAAAAATAACATAATATTTTATAATAGCATAACGTTCTGTTATGTTCTATGAATATAATAGATCCGCGCACCTCTACTACTAACACAAGATGCTATGCTATACCTACAACATAGTCAAAAAGATATATCTTACATTCACCTAAGTAATCCAACTGATATTATCCTAATCGATATATCTATCTATAAATTAATTGTTAAAACTCAGAAACGATTTGGATAACGATTTCTTTTTTAGTTTTATTCGCCTTAATACAGGGGTGGTTTGTATTCAAGTAAAATAGTGTAGGTATGGGCAGCGTAGGTGTAGGGTAGGTGTGAGGTAGATGTGGTGTAGGTATGGGGTAGGTATGGGGTAGGTGTGGGGTCAGTGTGAGGTAGGTGTGGGTAAGTGGGGTGATTGTGGGGTAAGTGTGAGGTAGGTGTGGGTAAGTGGGGTGATTGTGGGGTAAGTGTGAGGTAGGTGTAGGGTAAGGTAGAATAGTGGTAGGGTAGAAGTAGGTGTAGAGTGGGATTGTGTAGGGTAGAGTAGAGTAGGGTAGGAGTTAGACAACATGCGAACGAAGTCGGCCAGGACCAGTTATTAATATTATTATTATAAATATGAATGTTGATAGATAAGAAAAGAAAATATATTTGGATGGATGTTTGTTACTCTTTCACGTAAAAGTACTGTGTTCAGTAAACGATTTTGATGAAGTTTTGCAGTTGATCTAGTATTATAATTCAAGTTAATATCACAGTATATTTGTATATAGCAGTAGATATATTGTACCTTACATCTCAGAAGTACACATAGGATCATTTTCATTGTAGTCCCCGCGGTATCACGGTGGAACCGATTTTACCGGAAGTCGCAGACAAAAGCACAAGCTCGCAAACTGTGATAGCACCTCGTCGAAGTAACAATACGAGGGTGCTAATTGGCTCGAAAACTGTAATTTACATTTACTTCGATAAGGTTCTATAAATTGATCGCGCGCGGATTATATTTATTCAACACTTGTAACACCGTTAGACCAGTAAAAAATATTATGTTATATTCTTTTGTATTGTATTGTATATATCAGATGGACACAAACACTTAAATGTACGAAATTCACACCATAACCCCGTATCATCCTCTCATTTCCTGTTGAATTATGAGCAAACCGTGATAGCTCAAATTCGTTTGATTGGCAATAATTTCATTACTTACTTCATTACATTATTCAAAAGTTGTTAGTGTAAGTTCAATAACACGACCCACACGTTTACGCAGTGAGTGCACAGTACATTACTACTGTACAAGTCATAATACTTGTTGTATCACGATGTAACACTTGTGTTCCTCGGCTTAACAACTACCTCGTTAGAAGTATCTACGTGCAATAGTCAACATATCGTCATCATGCTAACTATAATAAAGAGATTTACATTACTAAGTTTGTATGATCAATGAATTCCCGGGAATGGACAAAAAATCCGGAAACACTTTAAAGAAGAACCGCTTAAGAGTTGGCCATGGTCGTAATATCATGTTACAAAGGCTAGATTGAACTGTTTTCGATAATTATACGGTTCTGCATTTGAAATTGACGTGGGAATGCGTTGAAGTCCTAATGTTAAACCATGAGTAAAGCATTCAGAAGGTGCGCGTGTAGGAAATACACGACGTCAAATTACACATGCAAGGCAAGGTCCTTCGCAGTCCTCCAAGCGATCGTCTCAACCGCATTACATTGAAACTATGTCAATGTTATGATTTGTCGACGTTGCCGCGACTTTTTGCCGGTGGTCCGACTGGTTAATGGCAATTTTTTTCTCACACAGCAACTCTATATTAACAATATTTTATCGCTACGATGCGCTACAGCGCGCCTGAGGTCAGAACTATTTGTTTGCGTTTAACGTTCATTGTTATTCGACGCGAAAACAATACCGACAATTTGAGGAATTGATGTAAGGTTAGCGAAATTTTGACAGTTTTGTTATGGATTCAGAACGCCGCCAGTAATCGCTGTTACTGCTCAGCGAAAGCCAATGGTAACAAAATAGCAAAGAGAACTCTACGAGAAACGGGCTTTACAGAGCCAAACAATGTCATTAGTAAACTACAGCATGTTTGATTACGATTACGTTCGAACTTATAAATACGGCTTATAAATATTTTTTTCGTAAATAATTTAGCACACATTCATGTGACCAATTGTTTTAAACCTGTCTTACGAGCACTTCATCACTGGGTTAAAAATATGTAAAATTTTCCCATGAACAGCCCACTTCTCTACTAGATCGATAGGTGTGTGATTAAAATATGCCTGAGGGCTGAGTGTAAGTTTTGCTTCGGTTTAACTTTACTATCGCGTTTGCGTTAACGTAAAAATTACTATGGAAAAAATGTATAGCGCCATCTAGTGGGACGAAAATGAAGTTTTTTCTTTATCTAATTTCGACTTAAACGCAAACGCGATAGGAAAGTAAAATCTAAGCAAACCTTACACTCGGCCCTCTCTATGAAATTTACTTATATGGTATATACGCTTACCATTTCTATGCTGATTAGAGAGATTTTCCAATTTTAAAAAATCTAAATAACACTTCTATCTAGTAAACGCAAGATGTACAAAAATTTAATGAGATAGTACAGAATTTTCATGCAATTTGTATGCATGAAGCTGTAAAGATTGTATTTGATATTTTGTTGTTTATTTATTTATTGTCATTGTCTCATTGTTTATTTTGGAAACGGCCTTATTTGTCAGAAATAATGCACAACTTTTTACTAATAAATCCGACATTCCCGCGTTATCGAAACTTAGACCTAGACACCAATTACTCCAACCTGTCTCGACTATGCAATTATTTCGAAAAGGTCCCTATGCGTCAGCTATTAGAATATACAATAAAATACCGGAAAAGTTAAGAAATGAATCGAAATACAACAAATTTAAAAAATGTTTAAAAGAATACCTCTTGGACAAGGCATATTACACAATTGACGAATTTTTAAATAATGTAATTTAATCAACCAGAATTAACTTGGAATTTAATCTTTGACCTATGTACTTATTTTGATCAATGAATTTTATTATGATTATTATTGATTGACATTTTATATTTATATTTGAATGTATTTAAACTTGACATAATGTAATGTAATGTGTGTGTGTTTTGACAATTTGGTTTGATTAATTTATACTAGTGGTTTGTAATCCTAAGACATATCTCATTCATAATTATTAATTGTATTCTACTACCTGACATTCGTAGTGCCTTTTATAAGGTGTTAAATGTGGAACGAATGCTTATTTGTAACAACAATATTGTACCATTTAACAGCGAATAAATGAAATGAAATGAAATGATAGTCACTACCGAGAGCGTAAAAATCGGAGTCAAAATTTATAGCGCCCCTGACGGTTACGTGATGGACTATCGCCATCCAAGTCTTTTATGCTCATGTTAGCAACTATGGAATAGAATCGTTATTGTAAACTCGCGTTAAGCCCTCTGTTTACTATTTAATAAATTCGTAATATAGCCCAATTAATTAGGTTTAAGAAAGGGTACCTGCCTTGCAAAAGGCTATATTTTTTTTACAATTCCCTAAGAAACGTGTCGCCACAATCAGAAGTGTTTTGCTCGTAAATGGTTGTGAATTTGAAAAAGTGAGTAAGGCAAAAGTTGAATAGAATTTATAAGCTTTCTTTCGGTTACAGAACACTTTTCACTACAACGCACCGTTTTGTAGATATTAGTCAGTGAGCCAAAACACGTCATAATTTTTAAACGTTTTGTGTATATTGCTAAGCCCGCGGCAACACCCTGGGGCCGAAGACTTGGATTATTTATGAAGGCCTCTACCTGTATAACATATCCAAAAATCGTCTTAACCTGACCTTTTGCAAGGTAGAATGTACGATTTTCCTAGACTTGTGCTAAAAAGTGCTCATGGAATAGAATAATTCACGAAATAGTACCATTGACATTGTAACCGAGAGTATTTAAAAAATATTTTAATATTAAGAGGCACATGTCATACAGACCTGGAAAACACTCCAGAACTTGAAGGAACCCTCGTTGATGATCCAATCGTAGTACCCAGCCCAGGGGTCGGTGTAGCGGCTCATCTTCATCGGCTTGGGCGTCGTGGTGGTGGTGGTGGTGTCATGATGCTCGTCGTAGTAGTCTTCGAACCCTCGACCGCTGACTACGTCGGTGCTGTTAGGCCGCAGAGAGCCTTTTCGTCTTACCTGGAATGTTTAGGAGAAAATTTGTGAAAGGCAAATTGAAGCTCTATAATCTACTAACCGACAGAAAAATGTCGGATACTTCCCGACCAAGTATACATATACTTCAATATTGTCTACTGAACCGATTTTAATGCAACTTAACTAAGAACCATCTCTATTAAACTAGCTTTCAAACTTCGAAAGCTTCATCGAAATTGATCCATCCAAAATAAGGCTATGATGCTACAGACAATACACCTATACACGCAAACCCCCCTAGGACTAAGAATTAGAATGGTCCTAGGTACCCCCATATTCAGAGCTACAGATACACAGTTGAAAAGTTTTTTTCGTTGGGGGTTAAAAGACCCGCAAAAACCCGCCACTTATTATCGTCCGTCCTCTGTTATAATTCTGGAACGTCGAGGGCAAGAGTACTATCTTAAAACCCGCACCAGTAAAGGTCACACCGCTGAGGAGGTATACAATCGCCCCAAACTACTAAATCTAAATCAATAAAAGACTAAATCGATAGTTGTCGCTTACGCATTATCTGCTAAAAGAATAATTAATTGAATCGTAACGATCGTGATGATGAATTGCAAGAAATGTAAGAAGATATAACCAAGGCCTTGCACCACAAAGGCCTTCAAACGTTGTAATGAGCAATGTTGTAATGGGGGACTTAAACGGCAAAGTGGGAAGCCTGGAGTGGCAACGAATCCCACATGGTTATGGACATCTTTTTCGAGAAGGATGAGCTCTTCTTAATTTGTTCATTATTTAAGAAGAAACCACACAGGAAGTGGACATGGCGAAGCCCCGACGGTGTGACTAGAAATGACATCGATTATGACGGATAGAAATCAGATATTCAGAGATGTTGACTTGACGGGATTGAGGACTTCTACGGCCGGTTATACGATGCACATGCTCCTTGTCCCCAGCGAGACATCCACGATTATAGAGCCAACTGAGCCAGAAAGGCTCTGAGACAGCTTAAATATGGATAAGCCTACGGTGAATATGGAATTACTTAGAGCTAAAGGTAGGAGGATTTCCTGTAACATAGATGTAGTGTGGGACGCCTTCGGGCCAGATCGAGTGACAATTTGTGAAAGGACAGGGTGCAATGGCGCTCATTGGGGGAGGCCTATGTCCAGCAGTGGATGATTATAATGTAATTTTACAAAAGCCTCGATTATATAATAGTAATTTGTCAACTCTTCTGTCTGCTCCCCTGTCTTAGAACGAGAACATGTGTTTTGTCACTATTTCACGTTTGAAATACTATTATATTATTTTCGATAATGTGCCAGATCAGCTGCTGCTGCTCTGCTGACTTTTCGTAAGACTGGATTCCCGGGAAAGATAAATATTCTAACTCTTACTGAAGCTGTCTAGATTTTTTAAATATATTTCGAAACTCAACTATCTCTACCTAAAGTTATTGCTTGTCCAAACAAGGGTGTCTAACCAAGCCGTATTAGCGCCCACACACGGTCACCTACTTCAGGCGATACCGTTTGTGACACAGTTCTACGCGACTCTGCGTGTCACTCGTGACTGCTTTGTTTCATGGAACAACTAATAGACCTACCAACCAACACTGATTACTTTAGCATCACCTATAACAACACATCAAGATAATTATACAACTAACTAGCTGGTTGTACTGTGTAAATTATAAGTTATAGGACAACTATTCGTTTCTTCAGTTTTTGTTTTCCGGGATCAATCAATCCCAATAAATACCGGGATCGGTAAATAATAACTAAGTCATCCATGATTATATTAATTGTTACAAATACTCACTGCAATGGCGGTACTGTTGGCCTTGTGAGGGGTAGCGGCGGCGACCTGCGATCGTTTCTTGTTAATGTTCCTGACCACGTCGAGGATTGTCCTCAGTCCCGTGAGGATCATCTCGGAGGGCGCCAACCCCCCGCGCGGAGGCTCGGATTCCTCCATCAGCCCGTTGTCTGCCTCATAGCGGTCGTTGGGACTGAAATTGTAGATAGATATTTAATGAGACTTTTTCTCTGTTTTATACAGAGGTGATTGTGTCACGTAACTACACATTTGCATAACCCGAATTCCAGTTACGTAATGCACAGTACGCTTGTAACTTGTACGCTGTAAAGAGAATACATCAGGAATATTGTAGAACCACTGTAAGGTAGTAGGTCACTGTGGCCTTCAAAATATATTCAGACAGAATACAACTTTTCAAAATCAACACAGTAGGTAGACTTATTATTTGGCCTGAGACTCCCCAAAACTTGAAGCTTCCCATAAACCACTTGAACACCATGCTGCCGTTTTTTGAAGGATCAGTAACAGTTAGCTACCTAAACAGTTAGTTACCTTCATACTCTTAAGATCACCATCATCTTCACAGCAGGAGATTCACAGGCACCCACGCCTTTTACACTTATCGACTTCGAGTCTCTTGCGTCACGCGGCCTTAACAAGGTCGTCCGTCCATCTCCTGAGGGGGCGGCGATCACACCGTACGAAAGACATTACGCATCAATTTACGATATACCAGAGAATAGAGTTGGTGGACATCACTAATCTGTCGGACACTAATCTGTTGGTTTGATACTAATTTGTCGGACAACACGTCGTCTGTCGTCGCACATAAATAGTCGTAAAGTTATGTTTACAGTATACCCAGCCAAATGATAACTTATTTACGGAGTTTAACATAAGCACCAATAATAAAAGTTTATGTCGTAAAATATTCATACCCATAAAATCCTGAAGTAAAATAGTAGTTTAAGCAACTCGAATATCACTATCACGTTATGTCCCGGATGCGGGAGCGCAGCTCTCGGGGGCCCGGGCTCCGCCGACGTTTATGCAACTCGCATATAAAAAGGGTAAACTAGTGTGATAATATAGTTTGACTCGAGTGTTTTAATACCTATTGCAGTTGCATACACTCTTTTATCTACACTCATATTTCCATGTTACCGTACCTATAATTTTCTCAACTTTGCTGGAAGTACGCTGCGATTCTTTCCTTTTGCCGCGTCGTGGATATCAAGCGGCGTGAAATTTACTTCACTACTTTCACATTTATCTATTTATTTACTTCAAACAAGAAAAAACATTCACAAACACAAATAGCAATAATTATAAAAATTTACTTCACTCACCCTCCATCCACAGATAATGGCATAGTTGGCATGGCATCATCCAACTAACCGCGAAATCAGAAATTAAAAAATAGAATACGTCTATGTTGTAATGATAGAAAAGTTACTTGGTGATACTAGGTTTTATTCCATGGATACAGCTGTGATGAAAATGCTGTATCATAGAATATTTATTTTTATCTACACTCATAGCGTAATGTTCTAATTACATATTCGAAAACAGTTGTTTAATGACAAACTTTTTTCACGACTCCATGAAATTAAAAAAAATACTTTTCAATACAGCATTTCCCATACAAATTTCATTACAGCTGTAACGTAAAATAACTTTATCTACACTCATAGCGTAATGTTCCAATTATATATTCGAAAACAGTTGTTTAAGGATACGCCAGTTTACTTTTTTTACGCCAGTCTATAAAATTTTAAAAATTTACTTTTCGATACAGCATTTCCCATACTATTTTCATTACAGCTGTATCTAAAAATAACTTTTTAATCATTATGCAACACTTTTCTTTTATAAATTTTTGTCGGGCGCCGGGACACGGCTAAATGTAGGCTGAATACCTAAATGTCTTCAACAAATTCAAAATTCCTATTTATATTTGTGATCAGTTCATAGTCTGTGATTGTGATTGTGTACATTTGGAATTATTTTCCCGCTAAACAGAATATTTTTTCTAATTGTTGTAATATGTGTTTGTGAATGCTTTTTCTTGTTTGAAGCAAATAAATAGAAAAATGTGAAAGTAGTGACTTCACTACTACTTACGTATTTCCCGCCGGTTGATATCCTCGTCGTGTAGATACAACAGAACTGACTCGCAGCTACTTCCAGCAAAGTTGAAAAAATTATAGGTACGAAATTTTAACATGAAAAT
Organism: Blastobasis adustella; assembly: GCA_907269095.1. Lineage (NCBI taxonomy): Eukaryota > Metazoa > Arthropoda > Insecta > Lepidoptera > Blastobasidae > Blastobasis > Blastobasis adustella. The sequence goes on along the minus strand of OU026123.1, from coordinate 7,595,942 downwards.
ATGAGTGTAGATAAAGTAGTGTTTGTAACTGCATATAATTAGGTATTATATGACAGTTGCATAAACTACTATTTCAATCATTATGCAACACTTTTATTTTTTAAATTTTTGTCGGGCGCCGGGACACGCCGAAATGTAGGCTGAATAACTAAATGTCTTTAACAAATTCAAAATTCAAATTTTCTTGTTTATGTTTGTGTGTCATTATTTTCCCGCTAAACAGATTTTTTTTTCTAATTGTTGTAATTTGTGTTTGTGATTAATTGTATATATTTTAATTTGAAACATAATGTGATTGTTTTTTCTTGTTTGAAGCAAATAAATAGACAAATGTGAAAGTAGTGAAGTGAATTTCCCGCCGCTTGATATCCTCGACGCGTAGGTACAATAGAACTGAATCGCAGCTTACTTGCAGCAAAGTTGAAAAAATTATATGTACGAAATTTTAACATGAAAAGATGAGTGTAGAAAAAGTTGTGTATGCAACTGCATATAATTAGGTATTAAAACACTCGTGTCAAACTATTACCATACCAGACGTAGCCGAAACGACTGTTTTCGACTATGTAATTGGAACATTAAGCTGTGAGTGTCGATTACTTCCCTAAGATAGTATAATTATGCCGTATTAGAGTTAATTAACTGAAATTAGCACACCTTATTAAAATGGAAACGGATCTTAGCAAAAACGCAATTTTATGACGTCTTCATAAAAATATCTCTATTTTATTACAAGATTGTATTATTTATACCTATTTTGTGTTATTAAACTCATCACAAAATTGTTCATTCTGGTTGCAAGTACAAAAAATTATCACAATTTATCAGCTTGAGTCACTTAAAAAGCATTTAATAACTAAATTAATTTACTTTCATTTATAATTAATTACATTAACCAAATTTTCATTTATACTGTGTAAGGATACACAAGACCGGGCGAAGTGGAAAAGAAAGTATAGAAAAGCGGACCCCGGGCAGAAGCCGGGATTTTCCACTCGGATGATGATGCCTGCGAATCGTGAGATTCGGTATGAACAACATGAAAAAATACTTACTGCAAAGGAATATATTTGTATCTCGAATAGGGTGGGGTGTGTGGGGTGGCCGTGTCATAGCGGCCGCGCGCCGCGCCCGCCGCTCCCGCCGCGTGCAGCGCGAGCGCCGCCCCCGCGAACACCAGCGCGTGACAACACAGCATCAGAACGCCTTTGGACACCATCGTTGGACCAGATCACAAACTAGTTAAATAAGTTTTCAACGCATGCATTCAACAATTTTTCAAGACGTTAAATTTTTTCCCAGTCTATCGTTTTGTGTCACGATTATTTTCTATTTCGTCGTAGTTATAGTTATATTTCGTTATTGTCACTTAAACTTTCGATTTTATTAAATTGCAATGTTCTAAATCGTTGTGTACTGCCTTGTGATGTCTAGACAACTGACGGATGCCATCTGTCTTGGCACACATAACCGAGGAAAGGGAGCGCCTGAAATATAAGTTCAGTACACAAATCGTGCGCAAGGTGCTCTCGAGTGACATGTCAATTCAATTTGCACGAGCCAGTGAAATGTTGAACGTAATTTCTTTTGTATTCGTTCATTGCAGTTTGTTTTACTCAATATGGTTATAATTGACCCTACGACACCGATCTAAAATAACTACCTACGTAGTTTAAGTACCTACTTTTCATCTTTCACAATTCTCTTTACGATTTATGTATTTTGCTTTTCTGATATTTTGCGATAGAGATATTTTATTATTTTATTAATTAATGTGGTAGACATTGACAATTAACATAATTGGATGATTCGGTGGAAAAACGTGCAAAGAGGCGACCCTTAAGATTGATGCTATGCTGCAGAGCCCATCGGCGTAGGTATAGTTGCGCGTTTGTCGGTCTTCTACAGGTTGCATTTCGGGGAGTGTGCGAAAGAGTTGCACAACCTAATCTGGCCAGCCTCATTCCGCCATCGGGAAACACGACGCGGGCGGAGGTTCCGTCCATAAGTCGTGGCTTCTTCGTCAGTGGCATCATCCAGCTATTCGCACAAACTGCTATATGACACGCACTACTGACAAAAAACTTGGACCATAAGCCATGCTAAGGAATGGAACACGTTGCCTGACATTATAATCTTCAAAAATCGATCTGTCTATTAAGAGGAATGTTTCCGGAGCGCACTCCATACAAACGTAGTTTAATAATTTTTTCAATATTACGCTACCAAAGCCAACGAAATTTTGTAGACGTGATCTAAAACCAATATCTATGCTTGTGGTTTGTCAGATTTTCGTGACCATATAACGTTTCAAAGTTGCACGGGATTTAAAATTTGTAAGGAAATCTTAATGGTTCGCGTTCGGCCTGTAAAAACAAAAACTATTGACGTCCACTTTCACTTCAGAAAATCTCATTGTCTCAGAAACCGTTGTGTGCGAATCGTACTCGTATGCGTAGGGTTCCGATCCATTAAGCAAAACTACTCGTAGAACGATGATTCTTATATAAACGATAGCTACCCGCCATTTCCATTGCCAAGCGTGAAGATTATAGCAATGCTCTCCACTAATGTGGAGGAGGCTCAAGTCCAGTAGTGGACTGTTACAGGCTGTTGATATGATGTGATATGAATCGGAAACCTATCGGCTAAATATCATGACTAAAAAAGAAATGAGCAACAAGAGCCAGACAACATGTGATACATAAAAGATGAAAAGGTTTAATATAATTGAATTATTATGAGTCTGGGGGCCTATTTTTGAATCGCTCTCTTCTCTGATGATTGACATAAATGACGTCATCTTTAATTTAATTTAGTATTTCTATTACTCACGGCAAAGAAAAATGAAATTTGGTGAAATGGATAAAATAGGTATTTATTTGGATCTAGATTACAATGAAATATTACGTAAGGCACATACACATACACACACACACATACATACAGAGTCAGTGGGAGAAGGACAAATATATGGGCGCATGTATCTATCTATGTATATGTCAGCTTTTTTTTTTCATTAGTTTAATATACTGCTAGATGGTTTGATACTCAACATTTTAAACCGCATTGCAACTTTGAATTGTACAAGTTATAACTAAATTTCATTGCTGTAAAACTGTATGGAAATAAATAAATAAGCGCAATATAGGTTTCACAGCGATGTTTGTCATCTCGTAGTTAGGGCGAGCGCAGTTGTTAGCCATTGAGGTCGCTAGTTTGTTAGAGAGACTGCTTCAACTTTTATCCTGCTTCATTAAACACTATCATTTTAGCTATCAATCCCGGATTTTGGACAAATTAAACCACGATTAAGTACTATCGCGAAGTTAAATTTTCGACAATTTTATCCAATATGGTCTATATATCGGCAATAGCATAGTTCAGTGAATACTTATTTACTTCCGTTTGTGGTTATTGCGCACATTGTCTTTATGTACTTTACGTAATTTATAAAAATATACTAGCGACCCGTCGCTAGAGACTAGAAAGGGTAGAAACTTTAACAAAATATATACCTAAACCTTCCTTACCACTAAACCTTCCTTATGAATCACTCTGTCTACTGGTGAAGACCGCACGACAATCCGTTCAGTAGTTTGTCTGTCGCGAACAGACAGACAGTAGCAGTGTAGGACTTTGTTTTATGATATGTAGTGACCGAAACTAGAACTGGGGAAAAGTGCCTCATCCACACGAATGCTTGTCTTTTCTATCTTTAGCAACTTACTACGAGTGTGAAAGAGCTCGAGCGATCGCGTCGATGCGAGCGGTTTCAAAAATAGGGCCACGGGTCAGATAAGTTTGTGCCACTGTAGATTTGGGTTGCCTTCCCCAAGTAGATACGATTACGGTAAGATCTATTAATAAAAATGTTTATCCTTTACATAACGAACAATATGTAAAAAATATGATTAGGTGCTGACTTTTTCATATTTTGTGGAGCCGGTGAGATCAAATTCTGAATTTTATAAAATTTTTAATCAAAAAATCAAAGACCATTGACTGCACTGCAACTATAAATTCTAATATTTTGTGGAGACGATGAGAATAAATTTAAAATTTCGTAAAGTATTAAATTCATATTTGAAGCCCTGAGAAAAGCCTCCCACGTGTACGGATCCCTAAAAAGGGACACGACATTTTTTACAACTATATTCGTTATCACTCATACGTGAATAGTAATAATTAATTTATTGCCGCCTACTCTCCCCAAAGTGTACTTAAACTGTTATTAAGGGTTAGCTACGTATCATGGAATATTTGTAAATCTATTTCGGATGTTTAGTACTGCTACAATAAACTTCAAGCTACCAAATTAAGGTAACTTATCGACCAAAATTAGGCGATTTCACATATATTTAGCAAGTTTTCTGTTGACGGTTGACACAATTTCGGTCCACTGTCGGTTGTATGAATGGAAGTAGATAATAGTACCGTATCAGCTCCTAGCTAGTACAATATCGACTTTGGATGATGTTTATAGGAAGAATACAATTAATCGATTTTGAAAATTATTTCAATGAATGGAATTTTTATGTTTCCGGAAAAAAGCAGTCCCGTTGAAAAGAAAGAAAGCTATATAATGTTGATTTTATTAATTAGTATTTCTAATACGCTTTTTTGTGACAAAGCCCACATCACTTTGGGTCACGATTATTTTATCGTTAAAGTTAACCATTAATTTTAATTAAAGTTAAATCAGACGTGCTTCACACTCTCGCGCATAAACACATACTTACCTATCTAGGATCTAGGTGTCCTGTGTTTATTTTATATGGAGAGAAACGTGCTAATTTACTCAGAGAAAGTGTATATGTAGCATTTCAAATAATTATAGACAATAGACTGAACACTTTCTAGACTTGTTCAAACAACATTTTTGAGAATATTAGTCATATTTGCATATTTGTTTCTAGTTTGTATGAATTCTGAAAATACGAAGAGTAGTTACTCCCATCAGTTACCTAACTACCTACAGCGTTCACCCAATTTACACCAATGAGCTTTAAGTAGATACCACATACCACATAAGTAGTGATTAGTAGTCATAATTATTTAATTATATAAAAATTGATTGAAAAATACGTGTTGTACATTCGTGACAAGTGTGACATGATCTATACTAATAATTTAAAGAGAAAAGATTTGAATTTATGTTTGTAATGAATAAACTCAAAAACTACTGGACCAATTTAAAATAATTCTTCACTCATTTGAATGCTGTATTATCGCTGAGTAATATACGCTACTTTTTATCCCGGGTAAATAATTGGGGTCCCGCGGGAACGCTGAATGTTTACAGAGGTCCGACCTGCGCTCGGGTGAAAGCCGCTGAGAACGGCTAGTAGATTATAATAATCATCTTGGCGTTAATGTCCCGGTTGTGCTCTCGAGAACGAGGGCCCGGGGTCCGCCTTGACCATGATCCAGGATTTAGCAGGTCAGGTAATTACTGTGGATCGACTACCATCTGACCTCCATGACCCGCTACCAGGGGAACCTGACCAGATTGGATTGTGGTTACACATCCAGTCGCCTGAATGTGCAGGTTTCATCACGATGTTTTCCCTTACCGTAAGAGCATCGGTAAGTATTTAACTAATGTACATAACTCAGAAAACAGTCATTGGTACATGGCCGGAGCGGGATTCGAACCCGGGACCTCTGGCTTACGAGTCGGATCTGTAACCGCTCGGCCACAGATGCTCCTAGATTAGATATATAGAGAACGGCTAGTAGATTATATAGTGGCAAACATTTAAGTAAGGATGTTGAGATGGTTCTGCATTAGCATGTAGACCAGATAGTCCTTTGATTAAGAGGATGGCCAAGAAAAAGGTTTATTGATTAGATCTAAGCTGGCCTCGAAAGTGACAAGAAATGGAAAATATTTAGCAAATTGCCGGCCCATACTATCTGTCTGTCCCTGTAAATTATGATATCATGAACGTGTTGTATTATTTAACACGTTTAGATCGATCGATTATGTCAAATAGGATAACCTATCCGTATAATTTCATAATTATTTATCTAAAAGGGAAGATGTTTGTTGTTCTTCTGCACTGATGCAGATTTTTCGTTTTAAAATAAACAGTGCTCGAAATTATTTTGTAGACATCCAATAAAACGTTTATTTAGAATTTTTTAGGACAATTGAGCAATCATTTACAAAATGTTGTAACAATGAACGATGTTTAAAACAAACATTAAAAAATAAATTATAGACTTATTCTAGGGTTTTAAACATGTCCAGTTTACAACAACTTATCACTAACTTTAGTAAATACTATGTACAGGGATTTACTTAACATAAAGCTTTATATTGCTTTGAACGCTATTCTTCCTTTGATTGTTTATCGTTAATGTACTTATTCGCTGCTGTAGCAATGGCGTGAGTAACTTTTCCTGTCATTTCATGCAAGTTTTCGTTGCTGAGGTTCCAGGAGTCAACGGATCGTTTCGAGAAAAATGAAGCGGTGTCATCATTGGGCCTCCAGCTGTTAGGATACACGATCTTGTGTCGCAGGACCGCCTTGATAATGAGAGCACCCACGTAAATAATGAAATACACGCTGAAATACAGGGGCAAATAATATAACTTTTTCCCCAAATAATAGTAGCTGTAACGGTTGACACGAGGCATTTCCGTCGTGGTGGTGGTGGTCGTTGTCGTGTGATGATGATGGTAATGATGGTAATCATGGTCGTCAAAGTCTCCAGGAAAATCATGCGGGAAACCGTGATCATCCGGCGCGTCCATCCCTGGCTTCGTCATATCAGGAGGAGGTGGAACCATGCCCATGTCGTCATCGCCGCCCTTCATTCCACCGCCACCTTTCATGTCGCTGCCACCCATATCTGGCGGATCGGCCATTCCGTGAGGTTTATTGTATATCAATTCGGGATAATCAGAGTCATGGCCGTATGATGGAGGACCGTGAGGTCCGTACCCGTGATCTGACGGTGGGTGATCCATAGAAGGTGGAAGATTATCTGCGGGCGGCGAAGGAAGCTCCGGTTTTTCATAGTGGTATCCATAGTAATCAGGTTTAGAAGGTTTTGGAGGTGGTGGCGGGGGTGGTGGTTTATTGTAATGATATCCACTAAAATCTGGCTTATCCATTGGTGGTGGAGAGTCGTCATCCCCAGAGTCATCATCCATAGGAGGTTTATTGTAAGAGTAACCACCAAGCGGTTTGGTAAGTGGTGGAAGTGTTGGTAAAAACTTTTGAGGTGGCGGTGGAGGTGGTCCCAAGTATTGATAACCCATATCCATGGGTCCACTGTTGTCGTCTGGACCAGACGCATCGGAATTATCGTCCATGTCCATAGGCGGTTGATAATTCGTCACTGGACTTGAAACTGGCGGGGCAGGTAACGGAGGCGATGGTGGACCAGCATCAGGAATAGAGTAAGGAGGAAATGAATCATAACTGATAGGAGCGGGAAAATCATCACCTGTTACTCTAGGCGGTGGTGGAGGTGGAGGGGGTACAAGGTTAGCTATCGCCTTCGTCGGTTTCGAAATGGGGCTTGATTGTTTGGATTTGCTCCCGTAAGCCGGTTGTGGCAAGTATGGTTGAGCCGGGTTGTATCGATCAACAGGCAGTCTTACTGATGGAACCACATCTTGGGCTTCTCCTCGAACTGGATTTTTTATGTCAAAAAAGTTGTCTAAACTAGTGTACATATTGTTGCCTTTTTTGCTGTTGACTAATGCGTTGTGAGGTGTCTGCAAATTTTTCATTTGGAAGGGTTTCAGATTAACATATGGGAAACGGTTGTTAGGTTCCATACGTATCGCTCTTGATTCATTTTCTGCTCCACTACCAGGATTGGTAGCAAACCTGTAAAATAAAATAATAGATTACTTGCAACAGATACAACAAAACGTTCTATAAGATGAACAATAATTTGAAAATATGTTAATATAAACACGTATCTAACATAATAACGTAATGAACTTGTCCAGCATGATCTTAAAATTATAATTGAAGACGTTGCAAACCTACCCAGGCAAAGCAAAATTTTCGCCAATTTGAAAGCCGTCATCATGATCAACCATTTTCGTATCAGAGGCTTTTGGATTTTCTTCAGCATTATTTTCACTGCCGGCTTGTGCGGAATACACTTCGTCCCACTGTGCCGGATATGAGTCATGTTTTTCACTATCGATTATGTGCCATACGTTTTTAACATTATTGACTGGAGATGCTGTAGTAGTTGAAGTCGTTGGTTTCACTGTAGGCACTGTGTGTGGCAGAGTCGAAGGTAGGTACACTGTGGCTGGCAAGCTATTTTGATTTTCATACATATTGTTATACAATGCAAAGTAATCAGTCATGTCCTTCTTTTCTTCTTGCTCTTTGTTTTCACTACTTTGTGAATGTAAGCCGTAATCTGGTTTCTGCATTTCCTCATCAGGTACATAAATTGGCGCGGCTACAGTTGAAGTCTTCGTTTCGATTCGTTCCTTTTCTAAAAGCTTTCGTATGTTTTTCATGTGGTCCGTTTCGAATTCGGCGAATATTAAATCGGGGGTTTTCGCTTTTGGCGTAGTAGTGGTCGTAACTGTTTCATTTGGCGCGTCCATGCGCCGTATCCAGTTGTGGTAGTAGAACGGGGCGGCGCGCGCCCCGTCGGTCCGGGGCGGCCGCGGCGAAGGCGTCACCACATACACGCGTGGCCCGGGAAAACTCAATGTCCTCACATCTTCTCCAAATAATAATACAACTAACACTAAACTACACAATACTTTTTCTTTCATATTGAAATTTAATAACACATTTAAAATTTCGTTTTCGACTTGCGAGCCGTCCGAGGGCCGAGTAGGAAATGTGATAGGAAGTACGCCAGTTCAGTTGATACAGTCAGCGTTGATGTTGGGAGTAAAATTGCGATAATTTTTAGCGGTATCCCCGAATGTAGAGCGCAGGCGACACGACTCCGGCTGACCAAAGATTGGTTACAATTTACACAGTTAGCGAGGTACCTATACCAATGTGACCTGACGTGAGGCTTTAGGTATTGTAGAAAGTTTTACATATTTGTCTAAAGTATTCGGCACGCCGGCCGTTGAAATAGAGCAGATCGTTTCAAACCAATTATCCTTCCACAGCTAATTTAATAATAATAATAATGAGATAACTTACCCTATAGATTATATGATTTCTTCTTCAGTGTCAATAATAAGAAATAATCATCCAGGCGTTAATGTCCCGATTTTGCTCTCGCACACGAGAGCCCGGGGTCCGCCTTGACCAGGATTTGGCAGATCAGATAATTACAGTGGAGCGATTCCCGTCTGACCTCCGTGACTCTGCTACCAGACTAAATTAAAATAAATAAAAATAAAAATTTGATTTATTAGTTTACACAAAGGTTACATAATTTCGTTATAATCATACAAAGTTACTAACATAAACAGCCTTTGTTCCTGGTTCTTTGGACCTGGAGTCTGAAAAAGGCTGAATACCTGTACTACAGAGCTCCAGGCTCCCCCCACAGATGAGATAAATATAACAGAAAAGATAAAAAATAAAAAACAAAGTGTGAATGCTTACATATGAGACGTGTACGTGTGTATGCGTATGTACGCGCACGCGCGCGTGTGTGTGTGTGTGTGTGTGTTTGGGTGTGCGTCTGTATGTGTGAGTGTGTGCGTGTTTGCACTATTTACTTATTAATCTAGGATATTACTGTCAGAAGGCGTTCGGTGTCATTATAATTTAGTGATTGCAACCATTGTGATACCCGTTGCTTTGGAATTGAGTATATTGCGTGGAAGGAAGTATATTTTTAAAATTCGGTTGATGTTGTTATACAAATAGGCTTCCAAAAAACAATAGAACCTATGCGATAGTTCCAACCTAAATATTATACTAGGACAGACTTCGTGGTTACGTCTTCAATTATTTAATGTAAAAGGATCATATTCTAATTGGGCATGTTTCTTCATTACTGCACACAATATGAATAATTGTCGAATCGTTAGAACTTTGCATTCCTTATGTAAGTTAATCGTGGGGAATCTATAAGGTAGACTCCAGCCCACCTTTAAAATCGATATAAATATACAATTATTAAAATCTATATACAATTTTAAAATTTTTAAAGGTTTTAAAATTGTTATAATTTATTAAAATACTATTTAAAATGAGGAACGTGTCTACTCGCTGTCGAGGTCCGGGGGGAAGAGGATAAATTGGATCATGGTTCGTCTTCAGTGTTAATAATATAAACTTAAGAACTCATGCCTGATCTGCTACGGATCCCAGAGACTAGAGTGGCACAAAATACGATCTTGATTTCCTGATACGATAATGATTTTTCATTAAAAAAATGCTAAATAATGCGAAAAGAGTTACTTGGCGACCGTACTGCGATGGTGAACTACCATAACTTTTTTGCCAAGTAAATGTGTAGTTATCGTGTCGACTGACATGATTAGGAAGGGCTGGCATTAAAAATAAATAGGAACCAAGTGAGTTTAGGTCACCCACTCTTCCTTCTCCACTTCAAACGGTCTTTAGTAACTTTGAGTGCAATGTGGCTGTTGTGCTCATGGAAATATACTTTATCAAAACAGGACGTTGTTTCTAGGCATATTTTCAAGGTTTTTGGCGCTTTATATCGGCACAATATTGGTATTTAATTCGATTTTTATCAAATAACACTATACCAGGTTCGAATTCCAGTGCGGCCATGTACCAATGACCCTTTTCTAAATTGTGTACTAATGTTGAACGCTAACCGATGCTCTTACGGAGGGTAAACATCGTGATGAAACCTGCACATTCAGGCGACTGATTGTGTAACCATGATCCAATCTGGTCAGGTTCCCCTGGTAGCAGGGTCATGGAGGTCAGATGGCATTCGCTGCACTATAATGATCTGATCTGCCAAATTCCGCCTTGATCATTCACGGCGGACTCCGGGCCATCAAGCGCAAGAGCACAACCGGGACATTAACGCCAAGATGATTATTTATTAGCACAAATTAGTATACTTATACTCAAACTTCATCAGCATCATCTGGGCGGTAAATCTTCGCTTCTGCGAGCGTCCTCTTTTTTGCTCTTTTCTCTTCACTACGCCCATAGAGAAAAATTTTTATAATAGGTTGGGGAGAAAGTTTCTTCGCATTTTATTTGAAAATTCAAAACATTTTTTAATATAGTTTATTTACATTAAACTAAAGTATGTAGGTACCATTTTGTTCGATAACTTTTTGCTATCTTATAGGTAGGGACATGATCCCATTGCTATAGAAATTTTGGGGCTTCTGATCGAAATACTTCGTCAAGTAGTTTTGGCAGTCCTCTCGTGATGTTAACCTGACACTGCCTAAAGAATTCTGAAGAGACCGAAATAAGCAAGGTCAGGACTATACGGCGGATGCATTAACACCTCCCAGCCAAACTCTCTTATTTTTGCTGAGTGGTTAAAGATGTGTGAGGTCTAGCGTTATCATTATGAAAAACCACATCTGTTGATTAATTCCGGCCGCTTAATCTCAACTTCTTGCTTTAATCTTATCAGTTGTTGGCAGTAGAGTTCTGAATCGATGGTCCTGCCTGATGGTAACAGCTCATAATGAATAATGCCCTTCCAATCCCACCACACACACAGCATCACCTTGTTGCGAGTTAACCCGGGTTTCGCCACAGTCTATGAAGCCTGACCGGCCTTTGACCATGACCTTTTTCGCACGTTCTTGTCGTACGTGATCCACTTTTCATCACCAGTTATCAATTTCTTCAAAAATGGTTCGGTTTCATTACGTCGTAATAAAGAATCACAAATGAGTACACGGTTCATTAGGTTTCTTTCAGAGAGCTCGTGAGGTACCCAAATATCGAGCTTTTTTGTGTACCCATTTTTTTCCAAATGCGCCAAAACTGTTTTATGGTCAGTTCCCAGTTCTTCAGCTACGTCGTAACTACTGATATCGATACCGATCTTATCTACCGATCTTGCTCCACTTTTTCAAAAAAAGCGTCCATTTTATCCTTAACAGGGCGACCAGAGCGACGTGCATCTTTGACATCAAAATTTCCGGATTGAAAACGCTTGAACCAAATTTGTGCTACTCTCACAGACACTGCATTAGGTCCATAAACATCGCAAATTTTTTACGCGGCTTGCGTTGCATTTTTACCTTTTTTGTAGTAACATTTTAAAATGTATCTAATTTCTTCATTAGATTCACTCATCTTGACGGTAAGAAAAACAAATGAAAATCACGCATTTTCATAATTTGAATTTGGAATGATCTTCTTTAAAATTTAAACTTATAAATGATACCAAAACCAGCCAGGTACAAATAGTATAGCCAAAGAGGTGTTATTACAAATTCATACATACTATATGCGAAAAGGCTTTTTCCCCAACCTAATATACAGAAGCAGAGAGTACAATCCGAGTTGAAATAAGAGACAAAATGTCACACATCTCTAAAACACACACACTAATGCAAATGCAGGGACGGAACAAGGCAGCCCATCTGCAGATGTTATATTTTGCTACGACTTTCTACTAGTAACGTACACACAAAATCTGACTTGTTGGCGTATTTCGCTCCTGATGACTTCGTAACTTTTTTAAACTTGTACTTATAATTTAATTTTGTCTATATAACAAAAGGTAAGGTGTCTAGTGAATCAAACCCACGCTCTGATACCTACCACAGTCTTTTCGATCTCTCGATTCTACATACCGTGAATCAGCAGTGCTTGCTTTTGCAAAAAGGAGGGTTATGATTTTGACCAGTACGAATGTTTATTTGTTGCCTCATAACTTTTAAACTAAGTAGGTACCTACTTACTTATCGTTAGAAGCGTCTTCATTATCCACAGGTAGGCCTATGTGACTTCACAATAAATTGAATATGATGTCCTCTAGAGGGCATAGTCATGAAAAAAAGAATAATAATGAAAACTATAGGTACATTAAAATATTAATCAGGCAGCATATTCTTTATTTTCAGTAAAAATTCATATAATGATGGTGCACCAGGACAGAAGGGACTTGCATCTAATTATTATCATGTTCTTCAAAATGTTTACAACGCAGCTCATCCAATTTGCAACCCAGACATCACCATGTCTGGTCTTTAGGAAACCTAGAAATACAAATAAATGTAAATAAACGTAAATACGCGATTAATCCGTTGTTTCATAAAATGTCATTTAGGTATATTTTGTGTATGAAACCCTAATACATATAAAATTGTGGACCGCTATTTACAAGATTTGAGTATTAAAATTCTATACAATAAATACTAAGTCCGACCCTGTTAGCATCAAAATATTTTCGTACCTATTTAGACACCGAAATATTGCTCAATTTGGCAATAATTTTAAATCTATCTTTAATGGCATATTGTTTTAAGGTAAAGCATTTCAATTATTGCAAATTCACACTATTACGATGCTTATTTTTATCACAATTTCTAAAATTGATCCCCGATCGCCGCGACCACGAATGAAATTACTTACCGATGAAAAGATAATCCATTTGTATTTCCATACTTTGCGCTTTCTCATAAATGTGCACTAAATTACACCGTCTTTTAAATGGTTTGATTTAAATTTTATTAGGAAATTATAAAATTTACACCAATGTTTCAAAAGAAACGTCAGGTCGTTAGGCCCTCGAGCAATATGTCGAACGTTCAAAACTTTGCGCTCGTCATTTTCCGTGAACTTATTCCAATGGATGAAAAAACGGGATAGCAAGATTCATAATCATTGTAGAGCGAGCGAACAGGGAATATTTGGATTTGTGTTTAGTCTGTTATGTCTGTGACTACGCCCTATCTTCAACCTGCGCATTCTCTCACTCAGTCGTAAGCATAGAGAAATAATTTACTAAGTTAATAAATTATTTATCTATGGTCGTAAGCCGTTTGCTCTCGCATCCGACTCGGCAATGTCAATCCATCGCTTATTGGGTCTCCCACGGAATCTTTTTCGTGCGTAGTGCTCAGAGCTGCCACGAATCTACTTACGTACCTAAGTACTCGCACTCGTGCCTCACATCCTCCGTAGTATTTTCATTTCGTTGGCGTGGAAATCGCGGACGTGTCTCGTCAGCGTAAACTATCTCGCACGCAACCATAGAGCATAAACAGATGCTCTTTTATAAGCAGTTTGCAAAGACATTAAATTACAAGTGGCATTTTGAGATTGACAGGGATTTTAGATAGATTTAAGAGGTTGGTAGAATAATATGTAATATTTCAGGGTTGCAAGTAATAGCCGTCATTTCCTTTTGCGAGCGAGCCTGACAAAATCATAAACGTTGTGAACGCTTTCGAGGTAGACGGTAGCTCCCCAAGTATTAAGTACCTATATAAGGTAGATTGATACAATACAAAACAACCAATCCGCCAAATTATACCTACTAAGAATTGATCTGATAAGAACTGATAAATTAGTTTTTAATAATTAAATCACAAATCCATAAGCGCTGGTGGAGGGTGTAACAAAACAATATCTAATTTATTCAAGTGACGGAATATCAGTCCAGGATATTAATACAACACATTCAAACCCTTATTATCAATATTTTTATTTAATAAATAATAACTTATTATATACATCACTTGCGTTTTTGTCGCATTTGTTTGTTAAACTATATTACAAATTAATTATCTAAATTAACAATACAATATTATACCTAATTTGTATAACACCCACTATGGTGGGCATAATAATTACCCGTTAACTTTTTCTTTCTTTCCTTCGGTCGAGGTTTCCGTTTCAATGTAGGCGGGGTTTTCCACTCCCGAGTCGCTACCGCCATCTGTGTTGTCGCTTACTAACTTCAACGGGGTCGACTCGATTTTCGCCTTGTCCTCTGCGGCTGCGTCTTTGACAAGTTCGATTTTAGAAGCGCCATCTAACGGCAAGCTGTGTTTATCGTTCTCTTTGTCGTCCCGGCTTTCAACATCTAGTGCGGGGGTCGGTTTCTTTTTACAGAGGTCGTTCTCGTCGCCGGCGGCTCTCTTGCGCAAGTAGAATGTGTTGAATAGATAGTAGAGACAGCCGGTGAAGAAAGTGGCCGCGGAGAAGATTTGATAAGTCGGTCTCGTGCCGAAGAATTTCATCAGATAACCGCCAATCAAACTTCCAGCGCCTTTGCCTGTAAAATACAAGATGCATTACCATACTTTCGATCTTATTTTTAACGATGATCAAATAGTCCCCAATATTAACTACATAGGTAGGTACCTAACTCTACAGCAAATATGAAAATAGATAGGTACTTTAAAAATACTTTCTCTGTAGTTCTTGTGTAAAAAGTATTTCGAAAGCTGGATGGTTGGAGCTGATGGAATATATTTCGAGCTTCAATCAACTAGTTGATCGAAGGCCTTGAGTCAGTTAATCATCATCATCATCATTAACGTCCCTAAATGTTAACAAAAGTGAATAAGAAATTAGAGTAGGTACAGTGAAAAATAATGAGCTTTCTGACAGAGTCCTTGCTCATCAGGCTTACCCTAGAGTGCGGCAGACAGACAACCAGAAACGACTCCAAACAAAAACAATGACAGGGACGCCATACCAATTTTTATCTGTCATTCAGTGATAAACGAACCGACAGCCTCCTGATGGTAAGTGGTAACTGTCGCCCATAACAGCTTCTAGGTTAGAAAAATGCAGAGCCGCAAGTGCTTTGTCACTGTGAGGACCTAAGTGTAGTCTTATGCTGTGCGCACTCTAACCTGTCGACCATCTCCTATTCACAGCTTAACAATCTACTTACCAACTCCATAGTACAGTCCCCCCAACAGCCCCTGGACGGAGGTGTCGGTAGTGGTGGAGGAGAGTCGCGCCGCATACGTCACGGCGGCCGTGAACGACAGCGATGACGTCACTGACTCCAGAGCCTCGAAGATCAAGCAGAGCCACGGGTCGTAGATCAGCGAGTAGCCTGCGGGTGTAAGAGAAGAATATAGGGGCTGGTTTTGTGATTCATTAAACTTCTGTGTCTTCTGTGGCTATGTTTTAATAATTTTCGAAGTCTATTTTCGTCTTAAATGCTCATAAAAAGCACAAATCCTGCGAATTTACATCTCCCCGTGAACGATTCCACATACAGAGTAAGATTGTCATTTGTGAAGATTTGGTAAGTCTGCAGTACAGTGTCTCGCCTTGGAGTCTCTCGAATGTGTCATAAAAAGATCCTTAAAGCCGCTGGTGAGTGTTTCTTTTGCAGTATTTCTGTATAAATTAGCTTTATGCAGCCAACCGCCTTATGATGGGCCCCGACAGCATGAATAAGGGCAGTCCACCACGCCGCCCACCGTTATAGTAACCCTCATCAGTGACCGACAGTCACCCAGCAGTCTAAAAGCGTAGAACACGAATCCGATGAAGAGCACGTTGGCATGCCCCAGCCGCTGTATGATGGGCCCCGACAGCACGACTAGCGGCAGCCCCGCGATGCCGCCCACCGTGATGATGACCCCCATCAATGACTGACACTCACCCAGCAGCCGTATAGCGTAGAACACGAATCCGATGAAGAGCACGTTGGCATGCCCCAGCCGCCATATGATGGGCCCCGACAGCACGAGTAAGGGCAGCCTCACCACGCTGCCCACCATTATAGTGACCCCATTAGTGACCGACACTCACCCGGCTTCCATATAGCGTAGAACACGAATTCGATGAAAAGCACACTGACGTCGCAATCGCCGGAGGATAGACCCTGACAGAACAAGGGCAGCCCGCCACACTGGCGCCGCCGCCGCCACGCCGCCTACCGTTATGACTGGCACTCACCCAGCAGCCTAATAGCGTAGAACACGAATCCGATGAAGAGCACGTTGGCATGCCCCAGCCACCGTATGATGGGCCCCGACAGCACGAGCAGCGGCAACCCCGCGACGCCGCCTACCGTAATGGTGACCCCCGTCAGTGACTGACACTTACCCAGCAGCCGTATAGCGTAGAACACGAATCCGATGAAGAGCACGTTGGCATGCCCCAGCCGCCGTATGATGGGCCCCGACAGTACGAGCAGCGGCAGCCCCGCGACGCCGCCCACCGTGATGGTGACCCCCATCAACGACCGCGACGCGCCCAGGTCTTGCAGCAGCCAGAAGAGGAAGCTCTCTATGTAGCCCCATGCGGTGCCTGAGGATTTGGGCGGTTGTTGTTATTATTGTTTACATGGATATAGATCGCAGTTGAAGTAGGTAAAGTACGGTTCAATAGGAAAAGGCAAAAAAATTGAGCGCGATAGCTATAATACTGACATGCCGATACTATGGAAACCATACTGAAGAAAATACAACTGATACGGTCAATTATTCTTCCCATTTTGTATTGAAAGCGGCGAAAGACCACGTCCCTCCTCAAGTCTGACTCACCCATAATAAAGCAGGCAATGAACAGCGCCACAATCTCCACATTCTTGAAGACTGTGATGACGTCATCGAGGAGGTTCTTCGCGGGCTGCTTGAACTCCAGATCGATGCTCAGCATCAGCGCGCCCGAAGCCACCTTCAAGACCGCGTACAGGTAGAACGCTGGTCTGAAATAATAGAAAACAAATTAAGATAAGTCCATGCAGTTGATCCGAGAGTCAACTTTTGCCCATGGTATCTGATACTATGTCTACTACTTGTTGCGCAGTACTACAATTATGCGCAGTAGTGGCCGAGGTGGCGACATGCGTTCTCCATAGATTGACGCCCCACATGGCATTTCTATTTACATGTATTATTTTCATTTCTGTGCCTGAAACGTTTATTGATGCTTTGATAGAAATGTCATCATTTTTTTCGAGGCGCCAGTGCGGGTTCCGTACATGGAGACACATCCCTCGCTCTACTTTGATGGTAGAGCGTTTTGCGAGACTATGTATCCACCCTACTTTAATTTGGAAAGATATGCATTGACAATTAAATAAAAAATTAAATTACATTGGAAAGATATGCATTGACAAAAAATGGCAATTTATTTTACGTCATTACATTATTACACAATTTATTTATACAATTTTCAACATTCGACCAGATAAGTAGGTCTCAAAATAAAATAGGTAGTCTCTCACGCGTAACTTTTGCATCATTATTTACATTTCCCAGATTGCTTTCCTGGAATAGAAAGTGTAAAAAATCGTACCATTCGTGTGCCTTTCACGTTTTACCGTAATTTTGCACGTTCACAAGTCGAAGGTCGGGTACCTACTCAAATAGATTTTAGTAAAAAAATTTACTCGTAGGTAAGTTTTTTGCTAGCAGTGTTACGCTCTCTCTCTCTAATGAGTACCAGTTGAGCAACAAGCGCCAATCAGGAGCTCCAAAGACAATTAATTTCTCACTCTCTGAAAGGCTGCTTTCCTATTTTTCAACGTTGAGAATGATAATACAAAAATTACTATAGGCATACCACATAGAGCGCCATATAAGTTACTGTACATAAGTTTATGTAATAACAACCAATACTTTCCATTATTTTAATGGTTGCGATGTAAACATTTGTTCGTGCCTATTACCGCGCGACGACCGATTCGACTACACATTTGCAAATAATGGCTATAAAATTACCTCAGTTAACCATGCAATACTGCAGCTTATTT
The DNA here is from genome assembly GCA_907269095.1 of Blastobasis adustella. Taxonomy (NCBI): domain Eukaryota; kingdom Metazoa; phylum Arthropoda; class Insecta; order Lepidoptera; family Blastobasidae; genus Blastobasis; species Blastobasis adustella. Next base: position 7,577,339 of record OU026123.1, on the reverse strand, counting down.
GGCTTTACTACGCTTATCGAATAAGCATTACATAATAGAAGATTATTATAGCATATCATTTATTTTGACGGACGCAATATTTTATGTCATTTAAATAATCGTGATGTTACCAAAAACCGTACCTTGTGCCAGACAATACAAATACGTTTTTTACACCTTTAGATGGTAAACAAGCAGACGGTCCGCTTGATGGTTATCATCAGTTAGAGTATCCTATGAAATTTGGACTTTTGCAATTGTACAGTCAGCTATGAATCTCTATGAACTTTGCTGGGGCGAGGCGTTCACTCTGCAGCTGACTGTACCATGTAATATTATTTTCTTTGAAATATCTCATCTCTCGTTGCTTTGATTTGAGTTAACATAGCCATTCTCTTGCAATATAAAAATATATAAAGATCTCAAAAGTTGGTATTATTTTTTTAATGAAACGAAGGGTATTTTAATTAATTAAATGAAATATAATTTTATTTAATTTAATGTGAAATTTACATTTTTGTTTCTTGAAATCTACTGGGGAAGGATTGAGATTTTTTCATGACACAAAACTCTGTTTAAATAGCCACCGTTGCTTTTTTTGCATATCATACCGGGATCCAAGTAATGTACAGGTATTGCGAGCCTTTTTAGCGGACATGTGCAAGATGCGGAATGAGCCCCTCCCGAAGTCTTTCCTTTGCACTATAACATGGGGTTCTTTAAAAGGCATGTCTGTAGGTACTTGAAAGGCCGACACCGCATTCGCTCCCTGTTGGTTGCAGATGTTCTTATCGACGGTGTCCGCTTTCCATCGGGCGGACCGTCTGACCATGTGCCTCCCTAGGCAAAAAATAATCTATACCTACACGTTGCGTCCAGTGTTTTGTGCCTACACGAGTTTATCAAACTCAAAACCTGAAGTCGGTGTAACCCTATACCCGATTGGCGTAGTCGATCAGTAGTCCAAACAGCAGCGAACAGATAATCCGGCTGAAGCTACTTCATCTGATCTTCTATCTATCTGAAATTGTTAAAGTCGAAATAGCTTTTACGCACCTGAAGTCGGTATAGCCCTTCCCCCGACTAGCGTAGTCGATCAGTAGTCCGGAGAGCGGCGAGGAGATCATCCCGCCGATGCTGCCGTAGACCCGCTGCAGGCCGTAGTCGGCGCTCTGCTCGCGGACGATCGCGATCACCGCGCCCTCGAACATCGCGAACGAGGTTCCGCCGATGATTCCAATGAATACTCGCACCTGGAAAGATTGGTAGGTTCGTATTACTGTTGGGACACCAGTCCGGTACAGTAGAATAGCACAAATCCCTATCACTCGTTAGGGATAGAAGCACTCGGACAACAGCTTTTTCCGTTGTTATATTTATAATACTGCGATCTTCAATCCGCCTACCAAGCGTGGAGATTATGGCAATAACCTTAGCTTTCGTGGGGAGGGCCCTAAGTCCTGCAGCGGACTGTTATGGACTCGGACGATGATTACTGTTGTAGGCAACCAAACAACTAGCAAGGTGGTGTAAATGATAAAAGTCATCGAACATTCTTACTATAGACTGATATTCATTCATAAAGAGTATACCTTCTCAATGTTTTCATCGATTTAGTTTTTGTTTTCACTATTTTACAGATATATTTTCCGATGATTTATTAAAAAAGAGAAATTGTTTACACCCATTGCACTATCTACCTAGAATAATGGCGGCAGTGTAGATGAATTATTATTTCCTATTTCCCTACTTACCATTGAAGTTAAAGCTACTTTCGAGCTTCTGTTCCGCAGAATTTATAAATATCAATTGTGTTTAAGCCATGTTGAAATTCCTCTTTGAATGGGGATTCAAACAGTGTATAAATACATAGGTACACAGTCACGATAAATTACTATTATAAAATCAATATCTATTTTAAAATCATCCGAGTGGATGTAAACATAATAATTATTTTTATGTTTACATCCACGGGGATGATTGTCTTCCTGTGGGCCTAGCTCACTTCAGTCAATAAAAACAAACAATAAATCAGTATTTCCTCCATATCTACATTTTTTGTCATTATATTGCTTTATAAACCTTTGTCTAAACGAAACAGTCGACGTATGCTTCCATACTTTGGCAGTATAAAAAGATTTGTAAATAAGGATAATGTAGGTATGTATGTGTAGATTTAACTCATAAGCTCATTATCTAGGACAAGGCTAGATGACTTTGTATACTGCATTGGTACCTACATTACGAAATAATTTACGAAATGCAAGCCTCCGACAAGCTTAGCTCTACAGGCGTTGACTCACAGAAAGAAATGAAAAGTAACCGTCTAAATGTCTAGACTCAGAGCTTCGTTACACAATAAACCGGTATACGCGAATCTTTCTGAGTTAACCGCTTTGGTTCAACCTTTATAATGCGTACGGCTAAGGAATGGAACACGTTGCATGCGAGTGTATTCCCTAATCATTATAATCTAGACGCCTTCAAGGAGTGAATAGGCTGTTCCTAGAAAGGCATGCTCCATTTTCGGCGGCATCCTCACTTGCCACTTGGTAATAATAATAATAATGGTTTATTTCGTTATAAAATTATTTTGTACTAGGTGAGATGGCGGTTCTTCTTCAAAAACTTCGGGTTGGAGCTCATTCCACATCTTGCATCAAGTAATTAAATAATAAAAAATAATAATCTTGGCGTTAATCCCGGTTGTGCTCTCCAGAACGAGGGCCCGAGGTCCACCTTGACCATGATCCAGGATTTGGCAGGTCAGGTAATTACAGTGGAGCGACTGCCATCTGACTTCCATGACCCTGCTACCAGGGGAACTTGACCAGATTGGTTCACGGTGACACATCCAGTCGCCTGAATGTGCAGGTTTCATCACGATGTTTTCCCTCACCGTAAGAGCATCGGTTAGTATTTAACTACTGTACATAACTCAGAAAACAGTCATTGGTACATGGCCGGAGTGGGATTTAAACCCGGGACCTCTGGCTTACGAGTCGGATACTGTAATCGCTAGGCCACCGATGCTCGATCTTGCATCAAGTCATTACTTCCTTTTATTTCGTCATAAAAAAATCAAACAGCATTGAAATCTATACATAAGACGATACCCGTAACTGTACACTCCTGGACATTGGTTAGTGGAAGGTTTTGACCTCGCAGCATTGAAGACACTGCAGAAAATGCTAGTGCCTATTTTCTGGTCCTCGGATGTCCTAGCTGGCCCTCTACGGAATTAGTCTCCTTTTACGACAGGGCTGATGTACTGCTCAATTATATTTTTGTAGAGACTCTAACGGACACCACAAGGCTTCTACGAAAATATATACGAAATCTTTTTTGAATTCTTACAAAAAATCAGAATACTAATAATATAGTGGAGCTCCTTAACCGCAGGCAAATTTTCGTTCGTTGTTTTTGTTATATGTACCTGCACAAGAAGTTCTTGTAAAATATATTTTTTTTAAAGAATTAGTAATTCAAAGATACTATAATTCAAAAATACTAATAAAGAAAATTATAAACCTTCAGTGCACTTCATTCACAGAGGAACTACATTAATTAAAAATTAAATAGTAAATATTATTGTCTGGACTCATTATTATCAGGCAATTAACTAACACAATCCAAATGAATTTGCAAATGCAATGCTGTAATTTCAATATACAGGTAAGATTTTTAGACAATACACTATTACGTAAGAACTTTCGAAATGATAGTCATGAAGTCGATAATATCATCAAAAACATTGTACAAATCAGGATCAGGACTAACCAATATCTAGTTTTACAGGAGAAACTAGTCAGATCAAGCACAGAAATTGATTGTCGTGGTCGACCGCGTGTCCGCGTAACAGGACTATCACAAGGAGGTAATGGGAGCGAGGCAAGGGGCCGCCCTCGGGCCGCGTATCAAGTTCGCGATTACCCAGTTAGCGCGATGAGACGGCAATCTTCCCATCTACGAGCGCCCCACCGACTGTTGCGACTGCCGTGACACGTGCACGGAGCCCCCTTGACTCTTTGCTTGGACGTATTTAGATAGTCAACGGTCTATCTCGAATAGGTTCGAATAGAATTTGGCTTATTGCATTATTTAAAACACTGAAGTAATAGTGAAGGGGGTAAGATAACTGACGGTTGTAATAATGAGCGATCATGTCATCGAGTGACCTTGTCTTTAAACATAACGATGTCGTCAAATTATCTAGTTACGACTGGTTTTCAGCTGTCAAATGAAAGGGGAAAAACATTCTTTGGGAAAAAGCCTAAAACGAGAAGAACAGCAAAGTGCATGCAAAAACAAAATCAAGGGGAATAAACATTACTTACAAAGTACTTACAGCAAGGTATGACCAGAAGGTGAACGCTGGGTCGATCTCGATTTGCTGTTGGCGGTTCTCGCAGAGGCCGGCGCGCGGCGCGGTGGCGGCGCAGGCGGCGTGGCACCGCAGGAACTTCAACGAGTCTGTTTGCACTTGCACACCTTCTTCTTGACTCTGCCACCAGTATGAGACAAGTATTACATAAGTCTACCATCAGTACATCAGTAGACAGATATTAGATAACATAGTGGTCATAGTTTGGATAAAGTTCCACTCGTCATTCTGGACAGTTTTTTTTCCATAGTTACCCTAGGTAGTGTAATGTATGTACCCTCATAGATTTATAATATTATGGTGGAGTTGCTTTTATACTGACCGTCAGTCTGACAATACACGTTGAATAGTAAATACGGCGTTTCATTATAACACCTCAGGTAGGTTATACTTTCGTCACATGGGCTTTGGGCTCTGACCTTCCAACGCCCGAAGTATCGTGGTTCATGGGTGTCGGATATGGCTATGGTTCGTTAACCGTACGCCATAGTCGACCTTAAGACTCCCACCAATTAAGCCATTTAGAAATAACAATTACTATGATTAAACGACCTGCACAGGTAAACGACAAGTACAGGTACCATCAATGACACTTACCGCACTTATTTTATCTTCGCATGAGACACTATCGATACCCTCGTAGTCGTCGTCGGTCATATTGCCAAAAGTGATAGCTTTGACCCAGTAGTTCCTCACATTGACGGGCGGTTTCTGGGCATCGTGCGACAGCCGGACCCGGAACTTGGCTTCCTCGCTGCCCGCTAGGTGCGTTAGGAAATCGCCTTTGCCAAACGTGCACGTGCCATTTCCCGCCTCGTGCGAGCATTTCAGCCGGTACAAATGCGGCGCTGGGAAGAACACTTCCCGCTCGGAGACTTTAGACACTGTAGTGTTGAAATAGGGGTTGTTTGTCATGATCCGCGAGGTGCTCTGGTCTTTTCGCGGAGCCATAGAGTGGCTTAGCAGCGCGGAGACGGTGTGTCGGTACACCATGCGTTCGGACGTCGCCGACTGCAAATGGACGTCGTAGGAGTGAGTGTGCACAATAGTGTCCGTCTCGTTAGACGACACGTCTTCAGGCAGCTGGCACACGAAGCCGCACGACAATATCCTGAAACAAGCAATATGTTAGTTCTTAGCTGATTACAATAAGGTATATAAATAATAGATATTAACAATACAAACCTATTATGCACTGAAGCGATTTTAGCAGAAATTTTCGACTTCATCTGTGCTGGTAACGTGAAACGGAAGTCGGTAACTTTTTATAGAATACCGTATGGATGAAATCGTGAGGTTCTGTTTCACCTCGGGATAAAAAGTGCCACTAAATCGGTCACTTTGGGTCGATCGATTTAGCCATCAAAGTATAATTACTTCAAACACTTACTAGTCACCAAAAAGAAAAGTGACTTTTATGTTTTTGAAGTTCTTTTTTGTATATATATATTTCAATTATACATACAAATATATCTACTATGTATAAAGAATCAACGTTTATCCCATCTGTAATGGGTCGTCGCATCTCTTTGTAAGGTGAATTTATCAAAGCATCACCAATTATGGGTCAGTAGCTCTATTATGGGTCAGTCTGAAAACCAGCGCTGTGTTTGGCTGCTGCCATTCATAGCATTAAGCTGAGGCTGGTCCAATTTGGTCCGATGATGCATCGCCCTGCTTCCTTATTATGTACTTATTATGTTAGTTCTAAGTTTTTTTTTTAATTTGTTATTGGACCAAATAAAGATACGTCTATGTCTATGTCTATGTCAATACTGCCTTACTGCGAAGACACGGGCCCAACTAAACCACAATCACAATAGTTGGAAACACTCACGTAAGATTCACATCATAAGAGTAAGGGTGCAGCGGCAGGCAGGGGTGGTCGTGGAGTTGTCGCAGCCGCATGCCGGCGCGCGCGCAGCTCGCCACCAGCTCCACCTCGGGGGGGAAGGTGACCGTGATGCGGCCGACCGGCACCGCCAGCAGCAGCAGCGCCGACGCGCCGCCCAGCACCGATGAGAGCGCCATCAGGCACTGGCGATATGGTACTTATTAACCGTCATATTTTTAACATACGATGTATATTGGAGTGTTGCTGCATCTTTGTTTGTTGTATCTACAGTGTGTGAAAATAGAGACTCTCTAGAGTATCGGTATTTTTTCGGAAAATAATAATAAGTTAATCAAAACCCATACAATACATACAATAAGAATTTAAAGTTGCAATTCAAAATCAGTGATTATTGCAAAACGATATTATCGCTAACATTTTCAATGTCGTGGTACGGGGCATAATAAAAAACTTAATGCAAAACAAATGTCAACGAGACGTTCCGAGTAGCTCGGAATAAGTACGATGCAGAATGAACTCGATAGAGTTGAGCGGAAGTATTGTTTGCATTACATTGAATTTACAATTAAGTATGTTAGAAAAACAAAAAGTTAAGTTTTGATTTTACTTAGTTGGGACCATAATGATTAAATTACTGGTTACCTATAAAGCCTCCGTTTTTAATATTAGCCCAGGTTCTAGGCCACACACGGTATATTTGGCATTGTAACTCCCGAACTGATGTAGGTAGGTTTGTTTTTTAACGAAGGTGATTCTTAGCTTTGATAAAATCGGATATGTAATAAACTTTCATTTACTTTCACATGTCCCCTTGTTGGTTTGTAATAATATCTTGCAAGGTAGATTTATTGTAAGCTCGGTAACAATGCAATGTTATGATACCATCGAGTTGATCTGATGATAGAAATGGAAGGTGGCCAAAGGAACTCCTAAACTAGAATTTGCCTTGAAATGTACTCTGACTAATCATAAAGAACGCGCGAGACTGACTAATCGAAAATTTGAAATCATATGTTTATGATGTTAGGTAATTTAGATCCGATAGATTAGATAGAGTTCGATGTTAGAGCGTTCTCTACAACTGACTGTACTAGTACTACCTAGTCAAAAAATGTGGGAAGAGTACCTACCAAAGCCAATAGCATAGAGAAAAAAAATACTACGTGTCCAGAAGCCACCATTGTTTTAATTATTATTAATCGCTCTTACTTAGCGACTCTCTGATTAACATAATAGGTTGTACTGAATACTCAAGGAATAATAATTAATTACCTATGGTAACCACATATCGGATAGTTGACGATGTTTTTATTTGAATACACTTACTGGTCCTGACGTACTTCTACCTTAAAACTGCACGCAATCACAAAGGTGGATGTAAACAAAGCGAGCACAATGGACTGCGAACAACCTGTAGTTACTGGTCAATACAGACTCTGAATAATGAAGAATGGATTACTGTGGTGATAGAGTTGGTACCTGCGCCAATATAAAAGATTGAGTTCGAATACCGTATGTAAGATATAGCAGAACGCATTTTTCGACTGTTCACTTCAAGAAAGGGGATCGAAAGACCTTTTCTATTCCCCTATGAGAGAGACTCGTGACAATTTCTACTTAAACCAGCCGACTCAATCAAATTCAAGCAGATTCGATCAAAAAGTGACCATCGGTTATAAACTTTATAACTCTACATGATTAATTTTATAATGTTATCAAACAATTTTTTTTTAAAACTGTATCATCTCGTGTAACAACTCCTAAGTATGGGTAAGTTATACAAAGGTATGTTGCCCGAAATATCTAATACTCCTACCTATAGCTACAAGCTATGAACAGAACAATTAAATCGTCCACTTTCTTCTGTCCCGAGAATAGGTAATGTGTTTTTCAAATTAGGTATTCTAATATTTTGAATGAAAAGTGGGTATGTTAGTACCTGTAATAACAGAGGTGAGTTGGAACAAGCAGTCTCTACTCTTCTATAAGCAAAAATTTCTGACTTCGAAGGAAAACCTTGACCGTAAGTCCCAATTATGTACGTGGCGAATTGAAACAAGTGTGGGGTGGACCGATTATAGTGTTAAGTTGTGAGTGTGATGACCTATTTACCGGCGAGACAACGCTAAAATTCATAAAAAACATAAAATGAATTACGGATTCCCGCGAAATAACTACCAATACCTACATACCATCAAGTACCTTCATTTCTGACACAAATCACTGGGTATCCGAATAACCGCACAAATAGACTAATTAGAATTGCATTTAACGAATCTATTTACAGTCCGCCAAATTACGCAACAGCCTCAGAGATCAGTGAACTTGAAATTGTAAATTGAAAAATAGGTTTTTATTTAAAACAAACTTTACAGCAGGCGACCAATACACAGTAAAATTAAAATATCGCACTTATCTACTTAAAATTACAATAGTAGAAAATTGTCTTATTCATTATTCATCTCGCAGAAGTTTAGCATACCTTACAAACATCCACCCATCACCAGACAAACATTTCACACTCGTGCCGAAGCCAGGAGCACGTTTAGTATACCTAAGGCCCGGACAATAGGTGAGTTGGCGTGGGAGACGGCTCCGACTGAGGGAGTGGCGAGGAGGTTGGACCGACGTAGCCTGAGTTAGAATCTCTACTCGGTTTACCAGTTCCAAACAGTCCGACTCACACACGCAATATGCGACACACCATTATCAAAATATTTTAATGTAAATATGTATGTAAGTACCTATAATAACAGAGGTGAGTTGGAACAAGCAGTCTCTTCTCTAAGCAAAAACTGAGGATGTTCGTTGCGTTTTTGAAACACGTGTCAAGGTGTACTGATTGTATTTATCGGCGAGAAAAAGCTAAAATTCATAAAAAACATAAAATGAATTACGGAGTCCCGCGAAATAACTCCTAATCCTAAAGCATCAAGTGCCGTGTGCCACGCGGGGGCACATCCGGGACATAACGCCAAGATGATGATGATGATTTACATATCATCACGTAACTTCATCTCTGTCAAAAATCACTGGGTATCCGAAAAACCACACAATGGCTTTAATTAGACAAATTAGAATTGAATTTGACGAATCTATTTCCAGTCCGCCAAATTACGCAACAGCCTCGGAGTACGTCGGCGAACTTGAAATTGTACAAACGCAGTCGTCTGGAAAACACAACATCATCCTTCCATTTGTGACTGATGGAAAAACAGGATGCAGCGTTTATGATACATGATCAACAGAAATGGCCATCGATGGCAAATTGTGGGTTATTCGTCGTACCTACAATCCTCAGACAGCTGTTACTAGGTAGGACTTACGAGTAGTAACTTAGAATATGAAATGAATGTACAAGCTTATCTGCTCTTAAGTGTTGATGCGGAAAAATTACGTTGTGATGTCGTGTCTCATCGCAACAATGATACTTATTCCCACGAATGAATTATCTGATTAAGCAAGAAACGCTACAATAGTTGCAATATATTCGTGATTGAGTTCTGATAATTAACAACGTTTATATTTTCGCTGCATATGACATAAAAAAATCAGATGGTAACAAACCGGAATTGAGTAGTAAGTAGGTAGAGTCCATTAATTCTTGTGATAAATTAATAGCTCTTAAAGGTAACGGCAAAATCAGACACTTAAATAGTAGCTAATACCTTAGTATGTAGGTATTTACGTTAAAACGTCACACTGGCAAAAGCCAATTAGAAACCCCACTTCTTCACAATCTATATTGTAAAAAGTATAGAAGTATCTCACATAGGTATCTACTATTTTTTCTCAGCTTACGCAGATAGCGTATTAGTTAACCATATAAGTAACACTATGCAGCAGTCGCTAAGCGGCGGACGCGCTTAACGACAGCCCACTTTCACTTACTCTTATTTGTGATGCAAAGAAGACACAGTCTGATACGACAACTGGTTAAAGAATATGGCTCACCAAAATGTTCTCTATGCGCGCATAACTAATGAAATAAATAAATAAATAAAGACTTAGTTGCTAGTTACAGTGGTTGAGACCTGCTATTAGGTATGCATACCTGTATCAGGAGGTCACACTGTTCCGAATCTTGTGCAGTTAGATTAGTTAGAGAACTTATTAATAAAATTAACACCTACGTTCTGTTTTCTTTAATGCCATGAATATCCAAGACCTAGAATCCAGGCAGTACGCCTGATTAAATTTAACATCTCTACTCCATAAAACTCTACTCTATCAAATCGCCAAAGTGTTCACATACAGAGGTCGCTGGAGACAATTTATACTTTCCCGAATGAAATCCCACCATGTCTACGATCTCCAGACTCCAAGGACGGTCCCGAAAGAGAGAGAGAGCTGTCTCTCTCTCTCTCTCTCTCTCTCTTTCGGGACTCCACAAAATACCTAATTGACGAAACACCTCATTCAGTAGGTATTAATTTTAATTCAATAAACTAAAATTTTCGGTCGCACAGCCATCGGTACAACTTAATACAATGCACCCCCTAATTGATGATTAGGTACGATTTGCTTCGCTCATTCGCGAAAATCAAATTGGCAATAACATGGCCTAACCAGGTATTGTGGTCGGCCGACAAGGAGTGTCCGGTCGTTCCGGCAATGCATTAAATCGTCACGCGGTAGCCGAGTGCTCGCGGGATGCCATGTTTGAAAGCAATGGCCGCCGAGGCGCTTCCGGCTCGTCGGCTGTGACGCACGCGCACTGCCCTACGCGTACATGGTATTGGCATTTAGGGTTACCATCCAAGATATCTATGGTACCATCTTCAACGCTTCCGTCCGCGGTGGATACTCATCGGTGGATAGTGAACTGATCGTAACAACAAAAATGATTGGAAAGTTACTTTACTTGCGCAATTCCTTGATTCTTTAAATGGTAATCATCATCATCATCATGTTAGCGTTATGTCCCGGTTGAGCCCCCGCGCGGCACGCAAGGGCCCATTCTTAGAATGTTGATAACCTATCAAAGTACATTCGATACCGATGGTACCATTGACTTTGACGTTCAATATTCACATCCACTCTATCAAATGTTAATTTCACTTCCTTTCTATCTCGTTGTTATCTGATTTGGAATAAACTCGTTTCGATTAGGTATCAAAATGGTATTAATATCAATGTCAACAGCCCTGGACAAGCAGGCAGGAGGTCGGCGCCGGCGCGTCCTGCATTCAGCTGGCACAATGCAAGGTAAAGTTCATTGTGTCCGAAAACGATAATTCGCAGCACCTATGCATGAATTAACTCCAATATACAGGAAATGCTAGTACCTAGTAGCCTAAACATACCAGTAGAACTTTGGATCCATGGATGCATGGATACGTACTTTACGAGTACTTCGTGTAAGACGTTAGTATAGTGTAGATATTGTGGTTTAAGTAGGTATCAAAGGCCGGGGCTGTTTGTCTGTTGTTTATTTTGATTTCATTTATTTTCATAAATTATTTTTCATGTGAATGATGATGATGATGATGATGATGATGATGATTAAACTACATTAATTTATAACAGTAATAATGAATAATAATACATGTCGCTTTAAATTTTTTATTACAATTGAAATTATGCAGTCAAATGTGAATATAATAAATAAATAAATAAATATAATGTCAGAATATTAAATTAAATTTCAGTACTAGCGTAATATGATAATGTTTACATGTAATCGAATTCAAAATGAGTCAAAAATTCGTCAACTAAGTAAAAGGCTTTTGAAATGAATAGCTCCTTTAACTTTGCTACGAAACCTGTATCGCTAGCCGCTCTGGTTATTGCGAGGGCAGTTTATTATAGATTTTAGATGCAACCACGCGCAGAGGCTTGTAAGACTTGGCGAACCGCCGGGGAGGTACGAACAACTGATGTTTTTGCCAGATGATTTTAGGGTCACTTTCTAACATATTTAGGTTTTTACGCATTTATGCATATTTGGCTACCTATAAGTATATATAGTATGTATAAACTAGGAAACGTTAGGATGCGTAGTGATTTAAAGAGTTCCTTCGCAGGGTGGTCAGCTTCAACTCCTGCTATTATGCGGACCACCCTCTTCTGCAGCCTAAACGGTCTCAGTGGGTCTGCAGCATCACCCCACAGACAGATGGGTGGCGGCCTAAGATATACATATAGACATGCCTATGGAATAACCCCATAGTGCAAAGGAAAGACTTCGGGAGGGAGCTCATTTCATCTTGCACGTGCGCGTACACAAATTATTGAATTACCTAGCTTTTATTTGATTCTTTATTTATTCTTAGGAAAATCAACAGCTATTGTAACATGTATTAGAAGTGTTTACTTCTTAAGTATCAGAAACACACAACACAATACATTATTTAGCTTTTAATAGTTTACAAACTGACGATGACATAATTTATTTAAATACTGCATTTAGCATACTTTTTATATAGAGCTTCATTTACGATGAGTAAACAAATGAAAGAAAATGTAATGTAACTACAAAACAAAATAAAATATAGTGCGCATGCGACTGTTTTTGGGGCAAGTACAGGCGGTCTTGTAAGGCGGGGAAGTACAGGACCGGTTAAGGAGGCATGTAAAATGCGGTTAGGGCTCAAGAGTGTTATATATCATTGTGATATGACATCTAGTGGCTTAAATCCTTGGTTTACTTAAATTGAAATACAACATGGATCGATTGTCCAGTCGCCTCTCACATGCGACCTTACGCCGTCTCGAGTAGCGATACTTGAGCAACACTGTAATCCAATAACCGTCACCATATGATATGTCACCAATAAGAACCTATAGTAACTATAGTTTGATAATTTAACACTATAATATATTTAAAGAAAAAGCGAGAAAATAAAGTATGAAATCAAATTGCATATCAATGCAATTCAAGGATCACCTTTAATAACACAGCTGCGATTCTACATTCTTGTTACGTAGCATGACGAATGGGATCCTAGATATCGATGCGCGACAGCTACTGCTACCATTCAGATGGCTGTTGTTATACGTATTTGTCATTGTAGGTACTTAACATTTATTGAATCGGGTAGTAATAAAATCTGTCAGAAAGCTGTGACGAAACAGCAAATGTAGAGCCGGAGTTAATTTTACGATACTCCTACCGATGGCCATTATTTTTAAGTGGTCGCAACGGTTGAGCATCATACGTAAGATGTATGTCACACAAACTTTTACTTAAAAGGTTATATAGCAGCTTTACGGTTAACAGGTTACGGCTTTTTTGGTTCAAAGTACGAGGCCGTCCACCCTTATTACTGTACCCATGTACTAAAAACATATAGAATTATAAACTATCGACTCTGTTGATTATTTAATTTAATGATTATTTATATATATTACACTTACCCTGAAGTTTCCGATTTTGTCCGCAAACATCCCTGCGAGGGGCGGCATGACGATGGACACCACCGGCGTGACGGCGGACATGATGGCTGTCTCCTCCACATTGATGCCCAGCTCTCGCATGTGGATCGTCAGGTACGGGTATAACACGAACAGAGCTGGAAAACGTTGCGCTTTCAGAGGATCGCCCGAATAACGTATGTGCCTTGTTTAAGTACTAACCCTAAAATACTAAAGCCTGTATAAGATATCGGGGTGGCCAGTATGACACTGCCTTTTTCCTTCCTACTATCCCATATTTTCCTAGTTGACGTTTGAAAGAGCCTATAGTGTAGTGTATCCCAATAAAAAAAGAAATTTTGAATTTAGACGCTGCAGTTAATATAAAAACTGTCCCCCAGTAGCCTCGCCAAAGAGGAAGTCTCGGATCCAGACAAATATATTTTCGAAAGTTAATTTCACCATATAAAGACTCTGGCTTCACCAGAGGGGTAGGGATTTTAGCTGGTATGAGCCCGAAACTACTAGGTTTTTCTTCCCATGTGTTCACATTTCCCCTGCCTACCTACTAAAAATCAATTAGTAGAACTAGGAGAATGAACTAGGAAGATGATGTGCTAAGACTGTCTAGGGAAACCAAAAGTAACTTCACGTTAATATACGGATCGTATGTGAATGACAAAGTCATAACGACAACAAACCAATAGTGACGACCCTGATGCCGTATTTATGAAGTATAAACATGCAGTTTTTGCATGCTAAGTATAGTTACTATAGTTGAGAGGTCAAGGTTTTAAGAACCACATATGTGGAATTAAGTATTTAAAAATCGTGCTGATTGTATTGCGATGTCTTGTTTATCTCAATCAATGTAATGACTAGCAAATGTGCCGAGCGTTAGAAGTCGCATTCAATTTATAAGAACAGTTTTCGGAACTAGACAATGCTTCTAATAGTAACAAAATACTTACTAGACACATAGACAAAGAACAATATCTTCAACGGTATAAGTTTCTTCAGCTTGAGATCATCTGTGATCCGTTTGAAAAACGATCGTAGGAACTGCATGATGGCTGCGTTTCTTTCCCAGGGTAGCTTAGTTAATTTCCCGATCTGTCGCTTTTTTCTTTTTTGCTTGTTTATGTTCGCCTACTCGGCTCCTCCTCCAAAACTCGCACCAAAACAGATCACCCTACTTCCCTCATTTATGATATAAAATTGATATTTTATGTCCCATAAAAAATTAACATACAATCTGAAAAGGAAATTAAGAATAAAGAAGTTAATTGAGTATGTGAATACATTCTAAAAATGCTGAAACATGGGCAGAGTATAAAAAATTCTTGTGGTTTATCAGACTTTAGATCATTAAAAGGCATGTAGTAGGTAGCTATTAATCAAGCACGTTATGAGCACACGTATTTACCATGATATTGTAAACGCTTACAAGCCGAGCGATCTTGTAAACTCGAAAAATATACTTGAATTTAGACCTAATACAAAATCTATATTCTAATTAAAGTACGCTGCGGCTGGCCTACGTCGAGTTTGCTCGTACCAATTATTCGTAATCATAATATGTCTGAGACCACAACGGACTCCTATAGGTACTGCTTTATCATTATTACTTATAATCATAATGTTATCCTTCGAAAAGATGTGCCTAACTACTAAACTAATAGCACAGAATACTAATAGAGTACAGCACAGAAGTCTAATAATCCTAAGTGCTTAAACACACAGGTAGGTAGGTACGTCTATATTAGTGGGTACCAGCACACGTGTTTGATAAAACACTTTCAATATTTATCATATTAAACTTTAAAATCAAGCAAGTTATCCATGACACCAATTAGTAGATTATTTAAAATAAATTATTTCTTAAGTTAATTAGCGGAGGTAGGATACCGTTGAGCGCATATAGAGTAGCCGTTTAAATTGCAAAAAATCACTCTTACTGACGGCCCTACATACCTGTTAAGTACCTAGTTCAAAGTTATATTCCCGTTTTCGTACTGGTTAGGCATGTGTTCGCCTACAAAAACAATCTAAATAAGCCAAAGGGCTGGCTGGCTAAACTGTACGGGTCGAGCTGAAATTTGGCATAGCTAGCTCTTATGGATGTAGAGATCCGTTAAGTAAGGTACTTACCTTAACTTAAAACCTACTTATCTAAAACCGTAGAACGTTCAGATTCAAATAAGTACCAATGTCGGCCTAATTTTCCTGTTGTGCCGAAGATACAAAATCTAGGGCAATTAATTCTAATATATTGTGAGTGGAGCAAGTGTTGACATCGCGGTGCCGCTGATGGTGCATTCCAGGATGGGTGCGGCGGTGAACGCAGCCACAGTGCGCTGCCCTGCGCCTGCACTTCATTTTCCAAACAATGGCATCCCGCAAATAACAATCAAGGTTGTTTTATAAATACGTTATATTATTTTGCATTGCTGGCAGCAAGAAGAATACTTATTTTGTTTATATTAAACCAATACAGATAGATATTTATCCTTTGAATTTTAGTTTTCGATTATTGTCTAAGAGTAATGAGACATTTTTAGAGTTGATGTAATTCATGTTTAACGAAAATATATAAAATTGTCCAAACTACCACATAATTAAGTGAATTAAAGTATAGACTTAAGTGTGTGTAAAGTTATATACTCTCAAACAGTTCCTATAAAGCATTACTTACTTACTTATTTCTTATTTTTAATTTAAATTAATATTTTACATCTGTGTGTACATCTACTTCATGCATCGAACAATTAAAAAGTTACTCACCGCGTTTGTAAATTGAAAACCTTATCATAGAACGTCAAAACTTCACTAAAAATAAAAGCAAAATTTTTATTGTTCCGTTCTAGTGTGGGTACACTTTATCGTATCTCCTTGCGATTGTTAAGGAAGTGGAAGTCGAGCACAGTTTTACAGTAACATTGTAGTTATATTTTGGTTTGTTTTGTTGAGGTGTCGGAGTGCGTCGGCGGCGCGTATGCGGTTTGCGGAGAGTCGCGCGGGGCGGCGGAGGCGGCGGCGGCGCGGGCGTGCGGAGCGCGTGCGCGGCTTGCGGCGGACTGCGCGCGCCCGCGCCGCGCCGGCGCAGGGAGCGCCGCGAGCGCCGCCGCAGCCGCCCCTCTCGTATGCCAAACACCATTCATACGGGCATCGCTACCCAACGTCAACAACGCGACGGTGAAAGGCAAAGCCTAAGGTTTTCTATTAACAAGAAACCGAGCTACTGCCCCTGCCACCGTATCCATACAAACACGTACCTAATAGTTCATCAGACATATCAGAATAGATCTCCTTTCTAGTTTGTATGACAGAAACACTACACGACAAAGAGTACCTACCTAATTAGAATTGGGTCCAACTTACAACTTTAAATATTGAGAAAAAAATGATGTACCTACCTATTACGTAAAAGTTTAAGTTTGATAGGTACATGCCACCCAAGATTAATTCGATCCATCCATATACAGTTTAAACTTAGACATTAATTACCGATTGCTAATTGTGATAGCACGTAGGTTCGCCATAAACACTGAACAAGAGAAAGGTACTAGTACTACAGCTGTGAGTAATATTGCTACATGGGCCGCCGATCGTCTTAATCTGGCATATTGCTAAATTGTTCACAACAATAGGAGCTCCAGACAGTCAGGAAGCGATGGGTATTCATTTCATACATACATACCTAGCTCTTATGTCACGCGCCTCGCTGAGAATCGACTAGTAACGAAACAATGTATTGTTTTCCCAGTAGGTAGGTACTATAAAAAGGAAAAAATAACACAATTATAAAAGGGGGTTAAAAACGAATTATTTATTTCGTATATCATTTTCTATTTTTAACTCATTGATCATAATTAATTTGGCTTAGTTAGGTGACAAGTTTTGATACTTTTAAGAAGTCATGCTCGAAACTAAATACTAAGTACCTAGAAACCTATAAAGCAATACATGCAGCATTCAGTATTAAGTGTCAACAGACGATCGGGACAATGGATTGCAACTCGAAGTCATTACAAGGAAACCCCCGAGGAAATCCATCCCACCATCAAAGCGTCGAGATTGGTAACACCACAGAAATCAAAATCACTCTCAATACACATCTATACATCGCTTCCCGCCGTCTGTCCCTATGTATTTATTTGTGTGTCTATGTACGGTTGGATCTTTTAAACTACGCAACGGATTTTAATGTGATTTCAACAATCGGTAGAGTGCTTCAAGAAGAAGGTTTATAAGCAACAAAAAAAGGGTAAAGTAGGTGTACGCGAACGAAGTCGCGCCGAGTGCACTAGTATTATTATAAAACAAAGTCCACGCCGCGTCTATCTGCCTGTCTGATCGCGATAATCTCAAAAACCACTGTACGGAAATCATGCGGTTTTCACCAATACACAGATTCATGAGGTTTAGGTGTATAGTTTGTTAAGGTTAATACCCGTGTGAAGCCGGGGCGGGTCGCTAGTAAGATAATATTTTGATTTCTGTGGGCAACACCCTCCAGGTAAAGAGGACTCCTAGTGAAGACAATCCAGCAGTTGTAATGAATTTTTTTTTTTTTTTTTAAGATTAGCTACTACATTCAAAATGTATGTTGTTTACACACAATTGTAAACCTAGGTACTCATCCCACCATTTAAAAATACTTTTTATAAGTAAGTATGAAGCTTCAGCTTCATGTGACTGGACCAGTGGTCCAGTGTGTCAAAATGTCCACTCTATCGAAATAATGACAATCCCTTCATTGATTCCACCCCGCAGTAGCGTAGCGAACTGTCCACCAAGCAAAATCTAGGCTAAACGACCACCTATAAAACCCACATAAAAATGACTGTCAAATAAATAAAGTAAAAAGATTTTGAAGGCCCTCGCGGGAGACCAGAATTCCAGTGGCAGTTTACAGCGAACCCGCCGCTCGAACCAGCAGCACTAGGGTCGGGGGCTTGAGGATCAGCTGGGTCGATAAGGGTAGTAATAATCAGCGCCAACGCTGATGTCCTAATTTAGTAAGTACTTTTTAGCATTAGCCTAGAGGGTCATCAATTATTAAGATAGAGAAATTAAAATGGTATCAAAAGATGCGTCATTTAAAACAATTCTAGGTCTGTGGGACGCATAAATAATTGGAAGAACTTCATTCATAGTTTCGGATGACAGCTGCTAATCTTTCAACCACATGATAATTTATGATCATAGAGAAAAAATGTTATATACAGAAGCAGAGAGTACATTTAGAGTTTAAATACGAGACAAAATGTCACACATCTCTATAACAAACACACTAATGCAAATGCAGGGACGGAACAAGGCAGCCCATCTGCAGCAAAATAGAACTCATCATGAGTTATATTTTGCTACGACTTTCTACTCGTAACGAACACAAACAAATCTGACTTGTTGTTCGGTCCAGATGACTATGCAATTTTTTGAAGCTTGTCCTTATATATTTTAATATTGACATTATAATAAAAGGTAAGGTGTCTAGTAAATCAAAGCCATGCCCTGATACCTACCACCGTCTTTTCGATCTCTTGATCCTTCATACCGTGAATCGGCAGTGCTTGCTTTTGCAAAAAGGAGGGTTATGATTTTGACCGGTATTAATGTTTATTTGTTGCCTCATAACTTCTAAACTAAGTAGGTATCTACCTACTTACTTATAGTTAGAAGCGTCTTCATTGTTCACAGGTTGGCCTATGTGACTTCACAATATGATGCCCTCTAGAGGACATAGTCATGAAAAAAAAAAAATGAAAAGGATAGATACATAAATATATTAAACAAGCAGCATATTCTTTATTTTCAGTAAAAATTCATATAATGCTGGTGCAGCAGGATAGAAGGGACATGCATCTAATTATTATCTTGTTCTTCAAAATGTTTACAACGCAGCACTTCCAATTTGCAACCCAGGCATAACCATGTCTAGTCTTTAGGCAACCTAGAAAAACAAATATTTATGTAAATAAACGTAAATACGCGATTAATCCGTTGTTTCATATAATGTCTGAACATTTAAAATGTCATCTAGGTACATTTTTGGTATGGAACCCTGATACATATAAAATTGTGGACCGCTATTCACAAGATTTGAGTAATAAAATACTATACAATAAATACTAAGTCCGACCCTGTTAGCATCAAAATATTTTCGTACCTATTTAGACACCGAAATATTGCTCAATTTGCCAATAATTTTAAATCTATCTCTAATGGCATGTTGTTTTAAGGTAAAGCATTTCAATTATTGCAAATTCACACTATTTCGATGCATATTTTTGTCACAATTTCTAAAATGTATTTCGGATCGCCGCGACCACGAATGTTTACTTACCGGTGAAAGGATAATCCAGGTGTATTTCCATACTTTGCGCTTTCACATACATGTGCACTAAATTACACACAAAATTACAATCTTTTAAATGGTTTGATTTAAATTTTATCAGGAAATTATAAAATTTACACCGATGTTTCAAAAAAAAACGTCAGGTCGTTAGGCCCTCGAGCAATATGTCGAACGTTCAAAACATTGCGCACGTCATTTTCTGTGAACTTGTTCCAATGGATGAAAAAACGGGATAGCAAGATTCATAATCATTGTAGAGCGAGCGATCAGGGAATATTTGTGATTTGTGTTTAGTCTGTTATGTCTGTGTTTATGATACATATAAGTATTTTAAGAAAATATTGACTTGTCATACAAAAGAGTTCAACGAGAGTAACGCCCCCGTTGATGTCTTTTGTATGAATGGTATGTAATTTTTGTAATTATTTAATTTAGAGCGCGGTTAAAGGGGTATACATTAAAATTCAAAGCAACAGAGCCCCCGTTGATGTATTTCACATGGATACCAGTTATATATTGCTCTAAGCCTTCTAGGGTTCCGTACGCGATGGCTGGAAAAGGGAACCATGTTACTAAACATCCGCTGTCTATCCGTCTGTCTGTCAATTTACTATTATTAAAAAATTGTCTGCTTGTAAAATTGTTCTTTTTTTCTGCGATTACACTGTATAGTTTTATTTTTACTACTATTCTCTACATTTTCTTGAATGTTTGAAATATTAGATTAGACCCATTCTCTTGAACGTAGGTCTCCTATTTCTTTTACACCTGCTTGCTTACACACCACAATTATTCCGACAATCTGCATTTCTACTAGCTTCATATTATTATGCCGACGAATTCTTCCTTACGTATACCTTATGCCTACATTTGTGTCAACAGTTTTCAAATATGTATACTGTCATCATAAGAAGAATTCCAAGACACATTACACCGTTGTCATGGGGGATTTCAACGCGAAACTGGGCAAACGAGGCGGACACGAGTTGAGAGTGGGGCAATTTGGAGTTGGAAGTCGGAACGCCCGTGGCCAGATGCTGGCCGGCTTTCTGGAGAAAGAGGGACTCTTTATGATGAACTCATTTTTCGGGAAGCCGGATCATCGCAGATGGACGTGGGTTAGTCCCGATGGTGTCACAAAAAATTGAGATTGACTTCATCCTATCTACGAAACGGCATATATTCAATGATGTCTCGGTGATCAATAGCGTAAAAATTGGCAGTGATCACCGATTGGTTAGAGGCACATAGAATATTAATCCACAGCTGGAAAGATCGAGATTGATGAGGTCCACGCTCCGGCCTGTACCCATCCAAATCCAAAACCCCGAGAGCTTTTCACTCGAATTACAAAATCGCTTCGAGTGCCTAGGAGAGTGCGTCGACGTGGACGACTACAATAACAAGTTCGTGGAAACTGTCTATACGGTTGGGTCAAAGTTTTACAAAGCCTGCCGTACAAAAATAACAAGCAAAATCTCTGATGATACCCTCAAACTCATAGAAGAAAGACGCGCGATGACTCTGCAATCCCCTGATGATGTCTCTCAATTTAAGCGACTTAATCGACAGATCTCCAAGTTTCTGACTCGCGATATACGCCGCTTCAATACTATCAATATTGAGGCGGCGATCGAGCGGAATAAAGGCTCTGAAGTCTTTGCGAGAGATCTGTCGATTGGACATAGCCAGTTGACGAGACTGAAAACGGATGACGGCAGAGTTGTTTCGACCAAGTCCGATGTTTTGAGGGAAGTCGAGAGGTTCTATGGACAGTTATACACGACAACACGGGCACCTGTTACCAGTATGGCAAAAGACCCCAGAGCCAAGTTGACCCGACACTACACCGAAGATATCTCGGACATCAGCCTGTATGGCTCTCAAACAGCTCAAGAACAACAAGGCGCCGGGAGATGATGGAATTACGGCTGAGCTTCTGAAAGCTGGTGGCAAACCTGTGCTTAAGACCCTTCAGAAGCTGTTCAATTCCGTCATCCTCGAGGGAAAAACGCCGGAAACATGGCACAGAAGTATAGTGATATTGTTCTTCAAGAAAGGTGATAAGGTTCTCTTGAAGAACTTCAGACCAATATCGCTGCTGACCCATGTGTATAAGCTGTTTTCGAGAGTCGTTAGGAATCGCCTCGCACGCAGGTTTGATGACTTCCAGCCTCCCGAACAAGCCGGATTCCGAAAAGGTTTTAGTACCATAGACCACATGCATACGCTGCGGCAGGTTATACAGAAGACCGAAGAGTATAACCGGCCATTATGCTTGGCGTTTGTGGACTATGAGAAAGCCTTCGATTCGATCGAAGCTTGGGCGGTGCTCCAGTCTCTACAGCGGTGCCAAATTGACTATCGATATATCGAAGCACTGAAGGGTTTGTACGAAAACGCCACTTTGTCAGTTCGTCTCCAGGATAAGACCAAAGAACCTATTCAGCTGCAGCGGGGTGTTAGATAAGGTGATGTCATATCACCGAAGTTATTCACCTCTGCACTGGAGGATATCTTTAGGCTTCTGGACTGGTACGGACTTGGCATCAATATTAGCGGCGAGTACCTCACTCACCTCAGATTTGCTGACGATATCGTAGTCATAGCTGAAACCCTGGAAGACTTGGGCAAAATGCTCAATGACCTCTGTAGTGCCTCTCAACAAGTAGGTCTTAAAATGAACATGGACAAGACGAAAATTATGTCGAATGTCCATGTTGTGCCTACTCCAGTGACAGTTGGAGGCATTCCACTTGAAGTTGTTGACGACTATTCATACCTAGGGCAAATAGTCCAGTTAGGTAGGTCCAACTTCGAGAAAGAGGTCAATCGACGAATCCAACTCGGTTGTGCAGCATTCGGGAAGTTACGCCATATATTTTCATCCTAATTACCGCAATGTCTCAAGACGAAGGTCTATGACCAATGTGTGTTGCCAGTGATGACTCACGGAACTGAAACGTGGCCGCTCACTGTGGGCCTTATAAGAAAACTCACTATTACCCAAAGGGCAATGGAAAGAGCTATGCTCGGAGTCTCTTTGCGCGATCGAATCAGAAATGAGGAGATCCGCAAGCGAACCAAGGTCACCGACATAGCTCTAAGGATTGCCAGACTGAAGTGGCAGTGGACAGGGCACATTGAAGAACAGATGGCCGATGAGGCAGTAAAGTTGTCGAGTGGCGACCATTTGCCGGAAGACGCAGCGTGGGTAGGCCTTCCACAAGGTGGACTGACGACCTGGTAAGGATCGCAGGTACCAGCTGGATGCGAAAAGCACAGGACCGGCCGGCGGAGATCTCTGGGGGAGGCCTATGCCCAGCAGTGGGCGTCTTCTGGCTGATATGATAAGGTGTTTACGGGTCCATGCGAATGGCATAGGTAGAATTAGTTCAGTGCCTATTGGCTCTGTACTGGAGCCTCTTCTGGCAAACTCGTCAGCTGCATCCTTTCCCCTCGATCCGCTGTGTCCTTCTATCCATTGTAGGGTTTTGGGATTTGTTTTACATACCTCATTTAAGCATTTGCGACAGTCAAGTATGAGCCCCGAGGTGGTGGTGTTGTTTTCAAGGGTCATGAGTACTGTTTTGCTGTCGGATAAGATCCTAATAGGCTGTTGTTCTACCTTCCTGTCTCGTACCGCGTGTGTAGCTAGGATGATTCCCATGCATTCCGCTTTAAATATCGTGTTGTACTTACCCAGTGGGGTAGCTATTTTGATGTTTAGGTCTTCAGAGAAGACTTCGCAACCTGTATCTGAGTCTATTTTAGACCCGTATCGTAACTGTCGGCAATACCGTAGGTATGTTATTTATTCATTTAAATCAAATATTTGCCTACTTGACGTAGATGCAAAGGCGTAAATGACACATGTGGTAATTTAATGATAATAGCTATTTAGTTCGATAAATATGTGTAAACTAGGTATTAAAGATATGACATTATTTTAATGTTACTGAAAGAGAAATAAAAGAAAATGTACCACAAGCAAAGTAATGACTGTCATACGTATACATATTTTTTATATTAAGAAGAAAAGCACTATAAGACCACTTGCGGGTTTCTCTTGAAATAAATATAATTTTATTAAGTTGAAACGACGTAAATGACCAAATACGTCCTTTCTGTGTATTTTTTGTGCTAAAAAGAAAAAGAAAAACCGAAATACCGAATTACATATATTATTTTATAAAAAATTCAAATTCAAACGTTGCGCTAATTGTTGTTTATTTTCACTTTCACATTCGAAATTAGTTTATTATTTCGGGGACAGCACGGTTTTAAAAATATTTTGAACCCTTTATTTTTTTACCCCATATTTCAAATTTGTCAAGTTTGCACCATGGCGGCAGTAAGCATGAAGTCTCTTCTTCTTCTGTCCCTTGTCCCACTTCAAGTAGGGCCAGGCAACTCTGTCCACTGCTAGCACAAGTGTACCCGCGACACATCGCGCACCTTGAGCGTTTGTTTTCTCCTCCCAATACTAAGATGAAAGAGATATAAAAAACCTTTCATCACGGAATTTATTCTCCTGCGAAGAAGAATCTAGGTCACCTGGAAGTAGGGATGTGCGATCCAGATCATCGATCCGATTTTAAAGGATCGGATCGGATCTTAATGCGTCGATCCGCTCGTAGATTGGATCGCATGCCGTCGATCCGATATCAAGGAAATCGATCCGGATCGGATGCAAAAAAGCAAGACACAATTATTATTAGATATTTATTATTTAAAAAAACATTGCATGCACTTATAAATACGAACAAGTCTTATGGTCGCCTTTTTAACGTAATGTGAGTGTCACATGACACAATATGTACAAATCGCAAAAAAAAAAATGGTTAATAGAGGGAAAATAATAATGTCGATAATGATGAACTAAAAATCCCTTTTTTAATTAACTAGCTTTCTGCCTGCAGCCTCGCTCGCGTGGACTATATTTTATATCGCGGGAGGGATGATCCATGCCCAGCAGCCTATGTCCGTCTCCATGGAGCATACTATCTCTGTACCAAATTTCATTAAAATTGGTTCAGTAGTATAGGCGTGCACTTATAATATTAAATAAGGGATATTAAACTAGTTTTATAGGTGCTAATCTTGAACATTTAAACTTTTCAAAAACAATAATTTAGAAAGACGACATGGGTCAAGTCTGTTTCCCGCAAAAGATGCCGCCGCCGGCGCCGCACAAGTTTAGAACGTAACGTAAACAAATAATCAAGTTCGGTCCTAACAAAATCGTAAGTAGATGTAGATAAACACCGCCGTCCAGTTCATACGATCCATGCGATCCGATCTTTAAAGTTTTGTAACGATCCGCCAAAAAATCATATTGTCTCGATCCGATCCAAAAATCGACGTATCGTATGGCTTTCGATCCGATTTTCCTAAAGATCGGATCGGATCGGCGCATCCCTACCTGGAAGTGGGCTTAGTTAGTTGTGATCTCACCATGATATGTCAGTTAATCAGCCAGATTTTTAGACGATAATATCTATATAACCGTTTAAGCTGTGTTCATAAAATTTGGGGTACTCAGTTATCTGGGTGGTCTCAATATATAAACCATATTTGGTGTGCTTATGTTAAATAGTATTTGAGTTATGAAGGCGCCAAAAGTTGCTCCAAATCGTTCGTGTAATATTACACAAGGGTGCTGTTCGAATGTTCTCTTTTCTTAGCTTGAACTTGGCTTGACACGCTACCACGTGTATAGATAAATACATCTTTTCATTTCATTTCAAACCCACATAACGCTACATTTATAAGGTAAGACAGCGATCAATTGCCTTGCTAATTTAATCAATAAAAAGTTAAAATTTTTTCAAAACAATGGCTCGATGGTTCAGGAATTCCTATGTCCACCTTCGGCTTCATCATCAGATCCTGGACACCACACAAGGTTACAGATTTTGTCACCACAGAGCTTAAACACGAAAGACTTATCTTTTAGGTGTAGTTTAGGAGTGCCTATAGCCACCTTCTGTTTCCATCATCAGATCGATATTGCTATAACAATGCATTGTCACCGAACTTACATAACCATGCAAAAATTCCACTCAATCGGATGTGGTTCCAATTAGGTAGCAGTAACCAAAATAGGCTGCCGTTTTAGTCCACACGCAAGTTACTTTTTCGGACTAGCAAATATTCCAAGAAACTTGCTCCAATAGCACCAGTTCCTAAAGATAACTGTTAGAATACATATTCTACAATTATACTCCTCGCCGACATTTCGGGTGACAGCTGTCAAACTTAAAACCAAAAAAATTTTCAGAACCGGTTCAGTAGATTCGGAGATTACATAGAAACTTACAAACTTTTCCCGGCGCGACTTTGTTCGTGTATTTCAAATGTTTCAATTTAATGAACTCTACCTCTTTACTTTACCCTACCCTACCCCATAGAGAAAAAAAATTATATACAGAAGCCCTACCCCGACTTTCTGGTGCAGTGGACGTACTGATACAGTGGACATTCTGATACAGACATATTTTGATGTAGTGGACCATATGAATACCTATACCTATAACCACCATTACGGCTCCCTTCTCATACTAACACAATACATCGCGCATTACAGACGGTATTCTCGCAAATCTCATTTCAGTCTCGTTGATGTATTTTATGTGCAAATTTTGGATGAGACAGTTACCTACTATGCCGAAACATACCTTTTAAATCTTGTCGTTTGTAAGAAAATGGATTGATAAAATAAAATCACAGTGTTCTTTAGTTGCCTGTCCTGTCTGAGGCCTTCTTGTAAAATTCTACGAGTCGTGTAAATCTCTTCAAAAGTTTTAAAGTTAATTTCTCTTTATTTTCCTTTGATTTTCCAAAAAGCCAAATAATGTGGTAAATAACGTGCAACATTCGTGCAAGATACTATAATGATACATACATACACCTTAGCTTAGGGTGGCTCAGGCGAGCACACTTACCGTGAATATAACAAAAGGAGCTTTAACATTCAGCAGTTGAACTCACAGCAACATAGTAACAGTTTCCTATTATTTTTAACATATTCTGGGCCGGGTAGTAATCTTAACCAAGCTTATAAAGAAATATACACATCTGCAGAAAACCAGTATATATGGTAATTTGACGTCTAGCACTTGTATGATATACGTAGGACTTGTTTGCACTCTGATATATTATGAGAACATTATGTTTGTTTACCATAAAATAATAGAACTTTGCTGTGAGATGTCTGCATCATTATCTTCTGTTGCTATGTTCCAAGTACCCAGTACCAAATTTTTTGTAAGTTGTGATTTGTATTATGACGTGATAGGATATGACGATGAATAGGGTACATCCTTAAATTTTACAAATTTCCGCCTAGCCTTCAGGGCGGAGGGTATGACTGGTTCTAGAATAAAACAAGTAAACAATGAAAAGAATATCAAAATATATTACGTATATTACGTTATCTAATTAAAAACTACTAAAAAGAACGTGAGGTAATAATTCAAATAAATTAAATTCATTCAAATTACAAACACACAGTGCATTTAAAATTAATTGAGTATTTTAAATGAGTATAAGTAAAGTAGCCAGCCTTGTTTTATATTACTAATATCTTGAAGAAATATTCAACTTCTAGTAGTCCATCTTCGGGTAAATCGCTGCAGTGGATTGCGTTTTTTATTTTGTGTGTACCTAGTTTTGCTCGCATCGTGTGGGGCCGTAATAATCTCGCTATATCCTGTAAAAAGAAAATACGCAGTTCAACCAATTATTGTTAAAATGTTAACTCAAATAGCGCATAGCTATTTGGGGGGCGAGCTGTATTATTCCATAATATATACTTCACTTCAAATGAAGTTTTCCGAATAGTGACCGCACTTGCCTTACGTGTTCTAACGATGGACCCTCTCGTCTTGCCGCATTCAACTAAGAAATATATTTTAATGAATTATTAATATTAATTTTTTCATATTACATACCGGGTCAGATGGTCCAACAAGCTTCCTGAACTCAACTGCTGTGTTAAGACTTCTATCTTTGCTAACTATTTCCATTGCTACACAGGGACCACTACATAGCTCTTCAACCATTCCCTGTAAAGAGAGACATGAATTTATTTAATTTTAGATTAATTTACTTTCCTCTTACGCTGCGTTTACATCAAGCAAGTGAATTAGTTATTCAGTCGCTTGATGTGATGTAAACAGAGGTAGAGCATACGCTCGATGTACACAGATAGAACGAACGAATGCTTTTTATAAGCATACGCGTGGTTTAAATTCACCAATAAATAAATAAATAAATCATTTATTATCACCTGGACGCCACAACACAACATTTAAACAAAGAATTTCATACATATTTCAATACACACAATCATACAACATAAAATCGAACAATAAAAAATAAAAAATTAAATTGATAATTTCTACAACTAAACAACTTGGCATCGACAGAATGTTGGTTCACTCCGCAGATGACTGTACAAGCCGAGAGTAAATATTTATTTGCCATCTCACCCAATGACATAGACTATTAATAAATACTACACACCACTGACGATTCAAAGTCAAACGCAAACCCTCAATAAAAAGTACCAAATAAAAAACGATACGAAGAGGCAGTAAAGTTCTTGACCACGTACCGGAAGACGCAGCGTGGGTAGGCCTCCCAAAAGGTGGACTGACGACCTGGTAAAGATCGCGGGTATCAGCTGGATGCGGAAGGCACAGGACCGGCCTTTGTGGAGGTCTCTGGGAGAGGTCTACGCCCAGTAGTGGGCGTCTTTCGGTTGATATGATGAGAATGGTGATTAAATAAGAAACAAACCCACCTTGTACTCTTGCACGATGCCCTTATAGACCTCGCAGAATTCCGCCGCGTTCACGTTCTCCACTGTCAGCAAGTTCAATGCTGTGATGTCGAAGCCGCCCTCGTCTATGCACTCCAGGGCGGCGCCGAGCTTGCCCTCCCGAAGGGCGTGCGGCTTGACGAGGCAGAGCGTACAGTTGGAGAGAGTCGCCGTGAGACGCAGTCGGATGGACGGAGGTGTCGGGAAGAAGTAGTCCAGAGCCTGAAAGACGTGGGTGAGGGTGGTGATAAGTACTGTACAGTAGACCCTCGTCATAACGCGTTATAATGCGGATTCGATTATAACTCTGACGACTACGAATACGTCTTGGCACGTAGCCTAAATATATTAAATACATACATTTGGGCAAGTTATAGTGTTTTGTATTCATTTTTTCAAGGCCTTAAATGAAATAACATAGAATATATATAGTCCGTCGTTTTTTTAATAAAATAGGTAGTGTATTGTGTAGCCACCACGATCTTATAACGAGGGTCCACTGTATTTCGGGCGTCAAGCTACAACGCTTGCATGTTGTGTTCCGGCCTTAGGTTCCGGCACACAAGAGAGGAGCTTCCGATTTGAAGGATACGCCCAATCCAGTTACAAGCATGAGGCATGCATATCACCTTAGTCCTCAAAGTGACAAAGCATCTGCAGTTCTGCATTTTGCTACAAGAACACTAAGTGCGTCAACCTTAGATATTTTTAGCGTCAGTTACCGCTTTCAAAAATACTTTATACGTTCGTTTGTCACTCAGTAGAGAAAAAGTAGCAGATATCTAATTCAACAAAGGTGAACATCTCATTTGAAACGTTGATTGAAGAAAACAAGACAAAGTGCAAGGGATAATATTTTAAGTTCACCGTGTGGAATCTAAGTAGTGTCGGTACCGCACTTGGATTTGCAATCTTAGAGACTGGTCAGCATTGGTGACAAGTGAAGGAGACTGGTTGGTCGAATAATTGAATTTCAATAATAGTGCAGGATAAAAGCACAATACCGTGTTTACATAAAACATACATAATACATAAAGCTCATGCCTGTATCCCACAGGTGGGGTAGGCAGAGACCTCGCATATATCCACAAATCTTTTCATTTATCTCCTTTTATTCGGACCCCAGCTTTTTTGAGAACATTGACTTATCTGATCAGTTAGTTTCCTGGGTCGTCCTCTTAAGGGCCGGTTTTCCAGATTCGCGCTATATACCTCTTTCGTCAATCGTCTTTCATCCATTCGTTTTACATGCCCAAACCATCTTAACATCCCTCTTTCTATTTTTGATACTACATCATCTTCCATGTCACACCTTTCACGGATCACTATATTTTTCACTCTATTACTCAATTTCACACCACATACTTTCCTTAGGGACCTCATTTCCACCGAATTTATTCTACTTTCATTCCTCTTCTGCCATACCCAACATTCACTACCGTATGTTAGTGTGGGAAGCAAAACTGCGTTATGCAAAGCAAGGCGTGCTTTTTGTGGCAAACTTTTACTTCCCATCACACGATTAACTGCTCCATTCCCTGCGTTACCCTTGTATACTCTTCTTTCAGTAGCCTTCTCATCCTTTCCATCACTTGTGAACATACTTCCCCGATACACGAACTCTTTCACTTGCTCAACACTTTTCCCTTTTATTTCAATCGAAGTGACTGTCATGCCCTCATTTCTTTCAAACACCATTACTTTCGTCTTCTCCACATTTACTTTCATCTCTTTTCTTTCCAACGATTCACTAACAATATCCAACATCTTCTGCAGTTCGCTTTCCGTCGATGCAAGTACAAAAGGCATTTAATGTTGGACATTCCCATTCGCAGTCAACAATCACTCTCTCGCAGTTCATCAAGACAACTATCCATAAACAAATTGAAGAGCCATGGTGACGCCACACATCCCTGTCTGACACCTTTAGAGATGCCAAACCAGTCTGAGCAAATACCATTGATCCTAACACATGCACTAGAACCCTCATATAGTGATTGTAGTGCACGTATAAGGCGGCCCTCCAAACCGAATTTGGACTGCACATCCCATAACATACCCCTCCTCACTCGATCGTAAGCTTTCTCCAGATCTACGAAGGCGCAATACACTCTCTGGTGGTTAGCCAGGAACTTCTCAGTTATGCACCTTAAAGAGAAGACTTGGTCTATACAACCCCTTTCCTTTCTAAATCCCGCTTGCACATCCCATATTCTCTCATTCGCCTTCGCTATCACTCTCTTTATAAGAACCTTTGCATACAATTTGCCTACGATGCTAAGTAGGCTAATACCGCGATAATTTTTTGCTTCCTGGTGTGATCCTTTACCTTTATACAGTGGTACAATAACGGCTTTGCACCAGTATGTAGGTACTAAGCCTTTTGCCCAACACTTATTAAAGAACATACACAATCAGGAAGCTACCAGCCCTTTTCCAGCCCTTAGCATCTCAACACTTACTCTATCATACCCTGCAGCTTTTCCTTTTTTCAAACACTTAATAGCATTAATCATTTTTTCCATACTAATTTCTCTCTCACAACTTTCCGTCTCAGATTCCTGGTTGCGGTCCTGAACCTGTTTCCAGAACAGTTTCTGATTGTCCAGGAAACTATGTGAAAGTTTCTTCATATACTCTTCTTCCATAAATCTCTTCTTTTGTGCAACTCATTCTTTCATAATCTTCTTATCACTTTTATATATACTTTCAACTTTTCTGACCTCATCATCTGTCACCCTTGCATCCGTTTTCATTCTAGCTTTCACAGCTAATACATCCAGCCATGCCTTTCTCTTTTTACTTACTAACTCTCTCATTTCTTTATCCCACCAATTATTCTGGGTCCCATTCTTCCTCACGCTTAGCCCACAGACTTCTGCAGCGGTACTCGTAACCACATTCTTAAACCTCGTCCATCCATCTTCAAGCTGATCCTAATCTTTTACCCAACTTTCTCAAATACGTCACACGTACTTCCATTTCATCGAATCTCTCTACTTTTATTCTTTCAAATTTTGTTGTCGACACGTTAGTGCGATAATGCCATCTCTTAAACAGACCCGCAAAACATGATACCACGAGAAAATGGTCCACACACCTCTGGACATGCATCCATCGGCACGGCAGACCTTGGATTGGTTGGGGATAGATTGGGAAAGGAAAGTAGTAGGTAAAGGAGAAGAGAGTGAATGGATCTCATTCAATATGTATGAGCGATTATTTCTGTTACCGTACTGCATGTTACTCACGAAATACTTAAGCATGTGCAGAAATTCTTACCTCAAGTGAAGCTTTCACGCTTGGTGAAGCATGTAAACAGTTTCTAACTCTATCCTTTCCATACAAGGCCCTAATAGTTCCTGGTTCCGCCTTGATAGGGTCTCTGGCTCCAATAACAGTAAAAACCCTATCGAAAGTATTACTCCCCACCAGTTCAACAGCATACACCATTTGATTTGTCATGTGCTCCACAAGAAACCTGCAAAATTGTAATGCCTTTTTCACTCACAATCATACTATACAAGAGAATCCCTTAGAACCACCTGTCAGTGCGGCCGCAGCCTTATAGTAGTAGTAACTTGGCCAAGCCATCGTCGCTTTCCATTAGGTGAATTGAGGTCAAATGCAAGCCTGTTAGCAATAAAAAAGTGTATGAATTATTCCCAACGGACCCCATGCAAGCGAACCCATGTGAGGCCTATTAGGAACTTTGCTCCCAAGGGAATGTAGTAGATACCTAGAGTAGAAGCTATTTTAAATATACATGGGATGCGTTACAATTTAACACTCTAAATCGTTCAATAGGCTTTTTCCAACAGCGACGGGTACAAGTAAAAGTAAATGATCAGTAATAAGCAGATAGTAATCTTAATTAGTCTGGTCCTAACGAGTAGGTACGTATCGCTATAGTAACGTGCAACTGCAAGAATGTATATGTTCAAGGGGCAATCGAAAAATAAATAAGCACACTGATTTTTTATTACGTACTTACTTTATTTGATAGAGCTTTTAGCAACATAAAATTCGTTTTTGAAGCAAGATATGAAAGTTTGAACTTCTTAATTAGACAGAAAGGCAATAGAAAACCGAGACGTTAAGTCTTTGTATCGACTTACACACACGTAAACTCAATTTTACAAGAAAAAGACAGACAAATCACCTTTAAGAGCTTTTATGTCCTATTTTCGAACTTTTAAGGCTATTTTCATGTTCTGTCAATAAATATGACAAATTCAGTAGCAGTCAACCTATTGTGCTTTAGTTTTGGTATTATATTATACTGCTAAGATTTTTCTTGAATTGGTAGGGAGGAAAAATTAATTGGAAACCACAACTCCACATGCATTGCAAGATAAGATTATTTTACAACAAAAATGATACATACGGATATGAAGGGTCATTAGATGTATCTTTATAAATATATGAGACATCATCAACGGCAAGTCGGCATTTCTTCATTCTAGTCACACGGAATCCATTGTCATGCAGATGAGTTAGTATCTTTCCACAAATAGTGTTTGATTGGGGCTTCAGGATTATGAATATGCTGAAATTGTAGTGAAATATAAATCATAGTATAGGCATAGGACGCTTGCCACCCTCTAATATGAAAAAGTACAGTAGGTACTTAGATTCTCAATAGATATGCGAGCATTATAGGCGGGGAAGAATTCTGGCGAATCAGTGCGTTTGTGTGGGCCCGACTGAATTTCGAGAGCCCTTCGTATTGGGCGCTCGAAGTTCACACGGTCTAAAGTAGGTCGAAAGTTCTTCAGCGGTTCTAAAGTAGGTTCAGTGACAAATTTGTTCTGAACCTCGTTTACTTATGCACGTAATGTACCAAAAATGTTATTATGCCATTTTTTAACCGTTTTTCAATAATAAAAAGCTACCTTTTTCCCAGGTGTCTTATTGTGGCGGGATAGCCGAATATTAGCAGTTTCGGGCTGACAGCGGATGAAAACTGCGTGTGAAGTATGTAAGCTCTTAGTACCTACATAGCGCTACTTAATCTACAATTTTATTTATTTATTTAAAACTTTATTGCATAAATTACAGCAATTGGCGGACTTAAAGCCTACTAAATTAAATTTTCTCCTACTAGTAGGTACTAGTAGCAGCGTGCTTCCGATAGCTTGATACCGAGCGTAGGTACATCCTGGAACTGGATGGGTGACCATATCGGACTTTGAGGCTAGTGGAACTTCAGCACCGCTACGAGTTAGGCGCTCACTGCTGTACCTCCTAATACCGACGGCGAAGCAAGGTTGACCAATTTCTTCCGCTAGGGACCCTGACACTGGTTGAACAGTCTTGAGAACTGATGATCACCCCGTGGCGGTTTTAACAGTTTACGTCATAATTTTCCTAGAGTGGACCTTCTGTTATTTCTCTATTTTGTGTCTATAAGACAGTTTTCGCCAAATTTCTTACTTTTGCTATTATATAACAATTATAATAATACCATACGTGGACAAAATATCTAGCCGTGTAATGCACGCTAATGCACTTATTACATTTGGCTAAATTCAGAAGCAAAAAGCGTGAGAGCTAATCTAAATCAAATGTACTAAATTTAGACGACTGACTTTAGCCAAATGTAAAAGAGCATTAGGGCAATCGTTATCTTTAAGGGTTCTTTGAAACTTGAGATTGTTAGATTTACCTACTGGTCAACCGATGCGTAGCACTGACGACAGTCGGACTTGGCTACGTCAATGAAAATGTACGCGTGACGGACGTGTTAAATGTTGTATACTACGTTAAATAGCGCATATCAGTGCCATCTGTTCTACACTGTAGCTGCCATTTATATAGCTACGTTCGACAGCGACTTCACTGCTACGCATCGGTCGAGTACCAAATGTAAAACGTTCATCCATTTTTTCTAGAAACCGAATAGGGTACCACGAGTATGAGTGCACTCTGCAGCATTACGTATGCCCTCGTCTTGTAATATACTTTGATTACCGCACGAGTGCCCGCTTATGTGTAGTCTACCTACATTATGAGCAAAAAACCAGTGTCTATTTGGATTCCAAATTTTGGAATGAAAAAACATAACGTACTTACATAGTATTATAGGTATGTATCTATTATATAAGCATTCAGAAGGCCTATGGAACATGTTACTATACTAGCTCAGTTTGAGGACGCTTTTCAGTATTTATGGTCAAAGTACACAAGTGACTGTAGATGTGTTTCAATGTAATATCACATGAAAACATCAGCATGGTAAACTCATGTTGAATCCCATTCAGGACCCTGTACCAATGGGTTTTTTCTACCACACATATCAAACAACCATATCACATCTATTGTTAGCAATTGTTATTTATAAGCCACATCAGAGGCCCTTCAGTGGATCCCATACATAAATAAATATGCTTGGACAATTCACACAGCGCCATCTAGCCCCAAAGTATAAAAGTTATAAAACTGATTAAACTACTTATTTATATTTTTAAATACATATACTTATCATACATACAACACCTAGATCCGTATCAGAAATTAAAATTCATCAATTCAATTTCAACTCGGCCGGGAATCGAACCCGGGACCTCTGCATGCCAGATCGATATGTCAACCAACTGAACCACTCAGGTCATAAATGACTAAAATGAAGCAATACGTTTGCCCCTTATCATGCCTCTAAATGGCTGATAAATAGGCTGTATACTTTGTGGATGTGGATGTACACTTCTACATACATCTCTGGACACCTTTTACTTTATTAATTGGGTTTACACCTTTACACCTTTTACTCAATAAAAAACAACAAATATAATTATAATAATAATGGAAGATTGTATAATGTCTAACACTTACAGTTCCATACTTCTCTCCAACTTCCTTTTTGTGTCTTCACAAGCAAAGTCCACTATCTTAAAGAGTCGCCCATGAATATAGAGACTGCAGCCGATATAAAAATTATCCAAACTTATTCCAGGTATCTGGCCTCTCCTCACAAAGACTTTTCTATTCTTTATGTCATATATGTCTATAGTGTTATCAGTGGGATGGAAGGACACATAAAAACGGCGAAGCATACTTGCTTGGTTATCGTACCACTCCCCAAAAAAGGTGAACTTATCTGCATATGACCCTTCCTGAAAAATTTGAGCAATAATAAAACATAAGTATAAATAACAAATTATTAAAGCAAAACATATCCTCGACACTCCTAGAAATCATCATCAATGCTAGGCTACACCATTGTCCGAGTTAGCACTACCCAAGATATTGTGTAGCTCTCGATGGTGATGTGTACACCATAGATGCCTCACCTTACAATATCTTTGCCAATTTATACAGTAATAAACTATGTACTAGACTGTTGATTATGCTGACAATTGTCACTATTGGATTATGTGATTATAGCTCACTTTTAGGACTATCGTCATACTTTTGTTCTCTTTCTCCATGGTATCTCGAGGTAAACTATTTTAAAAAGGGATATACAAGTACTGTGGCAACGTGTGCGAGACCGTGGCTTTATAATGACTTTAGCGTTGTCACGAGCTCGCCATTCGCTTGGTGTGCCTCTTAATACCGTTTGCGATGCGAGGTTGACTAAGATCTCCTGCTGGGGACTCTGAGACTGGTTGAACAGTCAGCTGATCGACACCCTATACAGTATAGGTATCTATTTATACAAGTACAATAAATTATTACCATTGCAACGCGATAAGATACACCGTGCAGTCAAAAGGATACTGTGATACAGAATAGTATCGTCTAGTTAATCTGTCTCTGATACAGAATTACTATGTATTCGTATTACTACAAAATCGCATAAAAATTGCTGCATACACTTTTAAAAAGAGTTTAGAATATTGAGTTTGTTCGATTCAATTGAATAAATTCTAAAATCGTAACCACAACAAACAATCACACTGTAACCACACGTACAAATATAAACAAACAAAATTATTTTGAATTTCTTGCAGCATTGTCAACGTCAAATACAGTGCCACAAACTTATCTGACCCAGTGGCTAAAGCTGGAACTAAGTGTCACGTTTTTTAAATATCATGACAATTCCACCCAACCTAGAACAACAGCGACGCTATCACTAGGTCATTGTAGTTACATCAAATATGTCAATGTAATTTTTTTTCGTCCTTTCAGATAGGCTAAGGTCTTTAGATCATTCTGCCGCGTCGTGTAAAAGCCATGTTCAGATGTTCACAGTCCATTTTGCAACTTTACAGTCAGGAGGCGCGATGCGACGCCCGATGTGGGAGAACGGCGCTAGTCCTAAGTATTCGGGTTTTCCAATTCCGACAGAAACTAAGATAAAATGGTTGAAGGATGTGCTCTAAAGTGGCGACGTTCATGGCCTGTCATTGAAGTACTCTACCAATAAGTTTCATCATTTTTCTCTAAATGTGAAGTTAGGATTATGAGTGATGTATGACGCAGATCAAAGTTTATCATTTGTACGGGAATATAATATTGGATTGGATTGTTACTTACTTATTTTAACTTTATAAAAATGGCAAGTCTACCTTTAATTCAGTGCCCAATACAATTTCTTTTTAAATATATGTAGGTACCTACCATCACCTGCCTACCATCATTGAATTTGTTACAGGTTTACGATTACTTCGATAAATACATATTTATATGTGAAATGTATGACGCCGATGCAGACGAAATTAGAGAATTAATTTTGAATTTTTACCCTTTTGATAACGCTGTGGCAGTACTTGATCCCAAAAGAGGGAAGTCACTGCTAAAAAGAACACAATTGCCTACATTGACTATAGATATGTTGCAAATCGGAAATGTTGTTAATATTTTCGCAAAACTTTTAGTCATTGTTGATTGTGCACCACTTACACGGCAGACTTTATTACATAAAGTTGAAAGGTACCTGGATTTAAGTTAACAATCTTGTTATTTATCTTTATCCAAGTTTTGAGCCCAATTTGTCTCAATCTACGGGTGTTAACCGGTGTCACTTAATAAGTAGATACCTTTAGGTACAAATCTCATCATCTTGGCGTTAATATCCTGGTTGTGTCCTCGCGCACGAGGGCCCAGGGGCCACCATGGTCAAGAATCCAAGATTTAGCAGATAAGGTAATTACAGTGGAGCGACTACCATCTAACCTGTTAACAGGGGACCTGCCCAGGGTGACAGCGGTTTTCTCAAAATGACATTTTAAAATAGCGACACTTTCCAGTTTTGGCCATTGAGTAAGGTTTTCTGGCATTATACACACATAATATGTCATCCTCTCCTCATAAAAGGAGTTTCTTTTCTCATTGGTCACAACACATAAGTATCAACAGCCCGTAACCGCAGAGTAGAATACCTAGGTAGGTATGTAACCGAACCCCTACTGGACAATCCTTCTTTTTCCTTCTCCACATTACACAGTCGAGGGCCAAGCGTTCCCAACTATTGGAATCAACAAAAAAGCCTGCTAGGTAGGTAGGTACCTATTTTCAATACGAGTAGGTCCGTGCTAATCTGCCTAGCCCAAGACAGTCGCCTTGTACGTACCTATGTACCGATAACGCCCGTGTCTGGAAGGGTTGGTGCTATTTTCTACTACTAACCGTGAGGTGCCCCACGGTTAGTTCTGACCTACGGCAATAATCTATACTAATATAAAGTGAAAAAATGTGATTGTTTGTCGGTTTGTTTGTAAGGGATAAACTTTCAAACTGATGAACCGACTTTAAAAATTCTTTCACCATTATCAGCGAGTAACATAGGCTACATTTTGTATATATTTTTTTAATTGAGGTCCTTAGGAAAATTGCAATATGTTGGCTATTTCGCGCAAATTTCAAATTTTGTTGGAATATTACAAATCAGGAGAAGGTTTGTATGTAAAAAAATGTGTGAGCAGGGGTAGGGTAGAGTAGAGCCTTAGTAGGGGTAGGGTAGGGGTAGAGCAGAGTAGAGTAGGGGTATAGTAGGAGTATAGTAGGAGTAGGGCACCACGCGAAAAAGTCGCGCCGGCCCAGCTAGTGTCTGAATACAGGTAATCTCAGTTAAAAACGCAGATCATGAACGTAATTCGAAGTTTCGAAAACCGCAGGGCTTAGTAGGTTGTGTATACAATACTTAATGTAGGTTCTATGCTCTATAAAAAACACCGTCACGGGTCCCTAAACTGTTCAACCAGTCTCCGGGTCCTTGCGGAAGACCTTGGTCAACCTATGTTGCTATAGATGCTCTATTGATCTTTGTAATCAGCTTGACAAGTCTAGAATAGTCTTAGAAATAACAATATAAAGATCTGGTATATACCTAGGTCTCAGGTCTCAGCGTCTAACAGCCTTGTGAAACACGATACCCGTGAACAAAGGGGGTTGTTGGTGCTAATTAATTATTCTGCAGGTACTCTACCGAAGACTACATTTTTACCCAATAATTTTTAATTATTTTCAGCACATTTGCACTCATAAAACCGATTTCACCCGATAAGCACGGAAAAGTCATAACGTTTATAACGAATAATGGCTTCCGAATAACGCGAATGAAAAATGGGAAAATCAGCAAAGATTTCGCTCTGGAACTTTACAAACATTTGTCTGGACTAAATGCTATGCCGTTAGTACACTACAAGTTCTAATTCTAAAGTAGGTGTTTTAACTTGCCAAGTAAGTAGTGTCATACTTATAAGAAGGTTTAGGTTATCTACTCAGACCATACCTACTGAACGTGTCTGTACCTACTGTGCACTGTACTCTGGACTAGAATTGACCTCTATTTATCATATTGTAACAAAAAATAACCCTTATACTACTGAACATGTCTGTACCTACTGTGCACTGTACTCTGGACTAGAATTGACCTCTATTTATCATATTGTAACAAAAAATAACCCTTATTAACCCTAACCCGTATCCGTATCTAAACAATAGGTATAAAATATCTACCTATCGATACCTACTTATAGTTCTCTTAGCAAAGTAGGTACCTACATACCTACTTACCCTACCTAGTTAGATAATATGTTTTCCTACTGTATATTCTAGTATCGTGGTTGATTACGTGACGTCTGGAGAGGTGATAGGCTTGGAGCTTGTAGGTAAAGATGCTATTAAAAGATGGAAAGAAGTTCTGGGAGCAACAGAGCCATCCCAGGCCGCGCCAGGCACTCTGCGCCGGCTCTACGGAGAGAATATTTTGAGAAACATTGCCCATGGTTCTAATAACAGAGAAGAGTCAGATCAGGTAAAGACTTAGCTTACCTACTTTTTATTTTTATATTAGGTCTAGTACGTACCAAGTAAAAGGTGTACCAACAAGAATTTAATTTATAAAAATGATAGGATATGTATTATATTTACTGTTTTATTTAGGTAAGTACATACGTAGGTAAGGTCAATTCAGCCTTCCTCAGACCTCACTAGGATACATATAAAAATCCTACTGAGGTCTGAGAAAGGATTGGCATTTAATTTTAATCAAAACACTAAATATAATCCGTCAAATTAGTTTTTTGAGTTCCTGTGGTGTCGGATGGGAATTCCTGAGACAATTGACGAACTCGAGGATGAAATTGCATACCTACCTGCATATCCCGTAAATTGGATAATGCGAAATTTTATAAAACACCTACATCCTGCCAAAAAAAGCAACGGGTGCTATTTAACATATAGGTAGCAAAAATTTTGTGAAATGATTAAATATCAATCCTTCCTTCGTAGGAAGGTACCTCTCAGGGGCGTAGCTACCGCTATATCAGCCGTATCAATGATGCGGGGCCCTGGGCCAGCGGCGGAACCAGGATTTTAGTTTGGTGGCATATTACACCTAGCTAAATCCAGTCGACTAAATTCAGAAGCAAAACGCGTGAGAGCAAATCAAAGTGAAACCTTTTGATTAACCAAAAGATTGTAATAAAACTTATTTACACATACCTACACTTATCAGAACACCGTTTTCATTAACACAAACAAGCTGGCAAGATTTACCTTGTAGATATGTACTTAGTGTAGGAGTGCCTATAACCACCTTCCTTTCCTTTTTTTGGCGACAACAGGCAATTTTAAAGCCTTCAAGATTAATTATCTTGATTATTGATTTGGAAACATAATGCTAGACATAACTTAATTACCTAGTGTTTATCCAGGTATTCCTATTTTGTTTGACACGGTCTCCGTTTTTTTGACGAAGTCAGAATCAATATCTTTCCTACTCCTGTTACTTCTGCGGGTTCCAAAGAATATTAGTCCTCGGGTGTGCCAGAGTGATAAAAACTCAAAACGCAGTACCTCTGTGTGCTCGCCGCTGTAGATACTGAATACAGGAGTTGCAGCGGAAGAATTTAATGGTTAGCCAAATCCCGTAGCCACTTTCCGTCTTACATAAGTACCTGCCTATGCAAAATTTCAGGATCTTTCAAAATCGGATGTCTAGAAGTGGATCTAATTCAACAGCCATCAAGAAACTGCCGTTTTAGTATAATTCACAACCGAGTTACATTAACACCATTGAAGAGCTCACTAGTAAATAGGTAATCTATTGCAATTATAGCACCAGTTCCTGAACATAAATGAATGACCAGACTAGTAGTGTAATTACTAAAGCTGTAAATGAAACTCATTTCAATAAATGTTTTGTTGCTAACGATGACGTTTAAAAGCTACTACTTATATTATTTCATTGCAACCGATATTAATCGATGAAACACTGACATAAAACATATACCTACAAACTTTTTATAATTACTTAGCCCGGCACGATTTCAACACTCAAACGTTTATTGCCTCTCTCGCCAGTACCTTACCCCTACTTGCTGATGCAGCGGACCATAAAAAAATACTCCTGACGCAGTGGACATTCTGGTACAGTGGATCCGAAGTTCTGATATAGCGGTCATTCCGATAAAGTGGCCGTTTTGATACAGAGGACTACTAGTAGTAGAACTATATAACTTATAAACTATTAATGATAGGGATATAATGTTGTAGATAACTTAACAAATAATGATATCTGATTACATCCTAATATAGATTTAATTAAAAATTCTTGAAAAAATTTAGTAAGGTGCGTATTATTTTGGATTTATTGGCAATTTAAAAAAAAAATACATATTGGTATCAATATATCTCCGGATTTATTAACGCTATAATTATGAAATTAGTATCGATTTGTAAGTATTTATCAAAGATTATACGCCTCATTGAAACATTTATTGTAGCTATTACAGTTTTCGAGTAAAATGACAAAAACCGAAATTTTTTACCTATTTAGAGCCCCCGTGAGGCCCTGCAATAGTTCCCCGGTGGGTCCCGATCTGAAATCGAAGCTATGGGTATGTACATTACTCGTACCAAGTGGCATTGCTGCATCACAAAATGCAAGGTTGTGGTGGACTTTGTCGCTTAACGCTCGGACTAATATTAACCTAAATGTTATTTAAATATTTTTAGATTCATGTTCTTGTTGGGGCACCCAGCTCCCTATCTATATACCTTACGCAAATTTTTGCTTTACCTACTCCGTACCTACCTACTGAATTAACGTGGATAGGTCGTAACAATCTGCTGCTGGACTACCGTGGTCTCCTCCAATTTTAATCTCTCTTGCTTATTTTATTGTAGATGTTAGATCTATTCTTTGGCTACGACAACGGAGTTCCGAAAGTTGCATTTAGCGCCACTATGCAAAACTGTACTTGCT
The DNA here is from genome assembly GCA_907269095.1 of Blastobasis adustella. Lineage (NCBI taxonomy): Eukaryota > Metazoa > Arthropoda > Insecta > Lepidoptera > Blastobasidae > Blastobasis > Blastobasis adustella. The sequence continues at coordinate 7,534,917 of OU026123.1, read as the reverse complement.
GCATCATCAAACCACATGCTGTTCTAGACGGAAACGTTGGCGCTATTTTGGAGCTTATTTCCACTACTGGCAAATTCCACATATCCGCAATGGCTATGTTCAATGTACGCATCGCTGATGCTAACGAGTTTTGCGAAATTTATAATGGAGTTGTACCCGAATATAAGGTCGGTACCCATATTTTTAGTTCATTCATCATCATCTCAGCCGCAGGATACCTACTCCAGCATAGACCGCCTCCACGCCTTCCACACCGATCATTGGGTCGATACTTGATACTTACCGGTGCCTCTTGTATCCTTTAGCTCCGTATACTTTTACAACGTCGTCCGTTCATTTCATGGAGGGCCGTTCTGCCTTTTTACTATGTCTACGCTGCGATTGCCGGTAGGTTGGAGCTGTCTTGAAGTTAGACCCTAACTACGCGTCAAAATCCGTTGCGTGGTTTACAAGTTAGCGGATATCTTACAGACAGACAAACAGACATATTCCTGTACTTAATAATAATACGAATAGTCGAAGAACTTTTTCGAAATCAACTTGTTGAAGAGCCTGGAAGTTGTCAAACAGTTGTCAAAAAATGGATACGCGATGGTGTTTTATGGTTCAGTTTAGTTAATCAGAAATAATCATCTTGACATCAATATTCCGATTGTGCAGCGTGCGAGGGCTTAGCGTCCGCCTTGACAATGATCCAGGATTTCGCAGATCAAGTAATTACAGTATAGCGACTGCCGTCGGATCTCCAGATTGGATCATAACTTAGAAAAAAGGTATTGGTGGCGGCACTGGGAATCGAACTCGGTACCCCTAGCATTAGGCAACCGATTCTTTATTCGGTTTAAGTTAATCGATGCGACAGGTATATGTAGTTTAGATTGAGATAGATACATAGATAGATTTACGGTGCGGTTATTTATTTGCAACGTGAATAACCATGGTACCTACGTCTACCTGAGTAGGTCCAAAGCAACCATGTAGGAAGTTGGAGCCCAAATATAGCCTCCTGTTTTGCCTCATGAGAAATTCCAGAATGCTAACCTACCTACCTTGCCGGTTGGCGATTGGATTGGAGGATTAGTAGCCATTCTAGGTGGATTCCACGTCTCTTCTTGAGAATTTGTAACTTCACTAATAAGTACTTAGGAATACTATTGTTTACTAATATGTAATTTACATTGTTCACTTTCACCGTAGGACATGGCCATCCATTTAGCAGAAGGGAAATGTATTGTATTGGAAATAAAACACCATGACGAGAATGCTAAAGTCGTGAAAGAATTCAGAAAACTATGCGGGCCAAGAGATCCGGTATGACTTATACCTACCTATATGTCGGCGGTATACATCAAACATCGGCTATAGTTAGGCTTTTATTTGTCTTACGTTCGGCTTCGGCTTAGAGCGTTCTCTCTGTGGGTGCGCGAGTTCATGTCCATCGGGTCCGACCGTTTATCGCCATCTCACTCGATCAATCTGCAACCAAGTGAGATAGCTATGTATCAGGCCTTCAATAATAGAATTCTCAAGCTACTCGAATTATATAAGCGGTCGTGACTATTTATCCTGGCCGCCGCGGCACCGATAGTGGCATGGCAAAAGTCAAAAGTATATGCATTCTCTACTTAATGAGCGAGCGACATGAGTAAAACAAAATTTGCGCTTTTTAGTGGAGTGAACAATAAATGTCTGAGCGAGCGGAGCGAGCTCGAAAATTGTAGGTTTTAAAACCTTGTATCAACAACGAACGTGTGCGCGAGCGGAGCGAGTTCAAAATTTTTTTATATTTTGGGTCTTAAAAGCTGGGGTGAGCAATAAATTAATGAGGGAGCTCGTAATATTTGACATTTTTGCGTAGGTGCTGTGATGATGTGTGATGTAATATAAGACAATAAAATAAATTAAAATTATTGAATGAGTCCTAATCGGAACGCGCATTTTAACATATGTATGGTTCTTAAAAGCTGGGGTGATTGTTAAAATGAATATTTGAGCGAACTCGGAATTTTAGGTTTTGAAAGATTAGTGAGTAGTATGACAAAACTGAAAGCAATGAATGAGCAAGCGACGCGAGTTCGAAATTTTTGACATTTATGTTCTAAAAAGTTGGAGTGATTGATAAAATCAATAAAAGAATTGAGCCAGCGTAGCGAGCTTCGAAATTTTGGGCTTTTTTGCTCATAAAACCGTAGGCGATCGTTTGTCAAAGTCGGGGCTGAGGGGGGGCAATTGCACTCCTGGATCCGCGCCCGAGATCATAGGCCCAGGCTTCACTGCCGCCGACCCATTTTGGCGGTTAAGGGGTTGTTGCAGTTTCGCTCCCGGTATTCTAATGATCGTCTTTTAGTTGTTGTTACCTTTTTAACAACATCATCAGCCGTTCGTCAGGTTCAGTTGAGATGGCGAAATGGTCCTACGCATGGCGCGAAGTATTACCCACCGTTCGCTCTCAAAAACAATTGTTTTTAAATACCAGCACAGATTCGGCAAACCGTACGTACCTACTTGTTTGCTCGCAATTTTCGAGCCAGAATAATGGTTACTAGTTGAACGCTGTATCATACCAAATATCGGTAGCTACCTACTTTGTTGGACAACAGAGGGCTTGGTGTGAGTTTCGCTTCGATTTTACTTTACCTTCGCGTTTACGTTTTCGTCGAAATTAGTATGAAGAAAAAAACTTCATTTACGTACCACCCGTACCGTAGACGGCGCTATACATTTCTTCATACTAATTTTCTCGTAAACGCAAACGCGATAGTAAAGTAAAATCGAAGCGAAACTCACACTAAGCCCTCTGTTCTTTGACCTTGGCTGTCAATTTGCGCTTATTCTTCGGCCCTATCCAGCCCCATTGCTGCATGTGACGAATCGGTCAACGACCTGGGGTACCATGGTTTGACTTGTCAAACCGCTGGTCGCAACTTTCGGTTACCTTAACGAGGCGATCCAACAGGCTCTTGCACGGTTAATATTCTAGGATCTTTAGTGTTGGGGCTCACGAGTTTGTCTCCTATCTCCCCCTTGTTTGACTGAGCTTCTCTCTCCTTTACTTGTACAGTATTTATATTGTTTTGTATTCTTGCTATCTTACACACTCACCACGTTTATTTCTAGCTTTTATTACATTCCACGTTTATTATATTTATATTAATTTATTTTCAGTTATCTATCTATTTATCTGTACATTATCTATGGTTTGATTATAGTTGCATAGACGGTTCCCCTCCTCATTTTTGTCTAGTAGCTTTCCTTGCACCGCCTACCTTTTTCTTTATCCATCATCTCCTGGTTGACTGGTAGATAAGGCTATTTTAGCTTTAAGTCCGCCACTGTACTATTTTGTGCATGAAGATTTAATAGATAAATAAAATATTCCGGCCACCTTGGAACCATGCGTACCCGACAGATCGACTCTAATACCTTTGAGACCGGGCAGACGCCTGGTGTGGAACACGAACTGTGTTGACATATTGGCCCCATCTCGTTTGCATACAACTGCCAGTCGTGTTGGTTCTGCTGCCGCTAACGCCGAAACTTGAAAATGCAGCCATTACCAGGACCTCGGGGGTAACAACATTTTCACACACATTAGAGATAATGGGGCCTTGGGGTCCTGTGGCTAAATCCTTTTTAAAGGATCTTTCAAGGCGGCTCTGCGAGGCCACTGTCGACCGAAGGACTGGCAACCTTTTCATTCAAAGCTTAAGCCTCTTCATTCAAAGGGAAAATGCTGCCAGCCTTCTGGGCACCATGCTTCGTGGGGATGTACTAGAAGATGTACAAGTATATTATCTGTAAATATTGTATTTACGTTTAGATTTTTTTTTATATTATTCTGCAGGCAAGCGGGTCACCTGTTGGAAAGTGGTCACCGCCGCCTATGACATCAGTAACACCAGGGGCGCTCCCAATGCGTTTCCCGGCTCTAAGAGACCTAGACTAATATACCTCTTGAACGACCCCATGTCACAGTCCAAAGGTAACTGTGGCTGGGAGCTCATTCTACATTTGAATCGTACGAGCGAGAAACACGAGGGCTAATAGAATTTCTAAATGGTAGATAATTTTGGAATAATTGGAAGTTATTTATTTACATACAAACTTTATTATTATATGTTGGATTACAGGAGCTATGTCGTCAATTGTATCCCGAAACAATCCGAGCATTGTATGGCAAGGACATGGTACACAATGCTGTCCATTGCACAGACCTGCCAGAAGACGGAGAAAAGGAGGTGGAATATTTTTTTAAACTTATCTCTTCACATCTTAAATGATTAAATTATCAGTTATTTTGCCTTGGTATTGTTTCTTATGACTTTATCATTCCCTTCAACTTCAATTTTATCATACGCCCATTTCCGATTTACTCTGTAATAAAAAATTAAAGTTAGAAGCTAGCTAGGGAAATAGTACTAAAAGGGACAACCAAAATAAAATTAATCACATTTGGGAGAATAAACAAAATTGCATAAAAAAATTACCATTCCCTCCCCGGTATCTTCAATGTCTAAATGCTATATACAGGAAAAATATAATGATGTTCATAACAATTCGCATTTTAAACAGGATAATTTATTGAAATTTTTATTTATTGACACTGATTTGACACTGACTCGGTTGGGCAGCATTTGGGAAGCTACGCCATATATTTTCGTCCCAATTACCGCAATGTCTCAAGACGAAGGTCTTTGACCAATGTGTGTTGCCAGTGATGATTTACGGAACTGAAACGTGGCCGCTCACTGTGGGCCTTATCAGAAAGTTCACTATTACCCAAAGGCCAATGGAAAGAGCTATGCTCGGAGTCTCTTTGCGCGATCGAATCAGAAATTAGAAGATCCGCAAGCGAACCAAGGTCACCGACATAGCTCTAAGGATTACCAGACTGAAGTGGCAGTGGGCAGGGCAGATAGCTCGAAGAACAGATGGCCGATGGGGCAGTAAAGTTCTCGAGTGGCGACCACGTGTCGGAAGACGCAGCCTGGGTAGACCTTCCACAAGGTGGACTGACGACCTGGTAAGGATCGCAGGTACCAGCTGGATGCGGAAAGCACAGGACCGGCCTTTGTGGAGATCTCTGGGGGAGGCCTATGCCCAGCAGTGGGCGTCTTCTGGCTGATATAATGACACTGATTAGCTTAGGAGTTTAACTTTACCTAAAGGGATCTGAACTATCTAGGCGAGATTGGTGCAACTTAAATAGGCTACGCACGGGCCATGGCCTTTGTGCCTACAAACACCGCTGTAGATGGAGTGTATCCCCCCAGTGTCCGTCGGTTCCCCTATTCAGTCAATGTGGCACATACTATCGGATTGCCCAAACACAAGTTACCCTGGCCCACCGGAGGACCAGATCACCCTTAGTGACGAAGCAATTAAATGGCTGACTTCGCTTGATTTAAATTTGTAGTTGAATGTGTTTCTCGTATATTGTATTTTTGCCATAGGAATAAATAAATTTACCTGCATTCATGTCCACATTTTTCTGAGCTACACTTTTCACATGGAAAATGACATCCAGGACAAGAAACATGTAAACAGTCACATATATCTTTTTGTGTTGCTGCAATTCTACCTTGTTCATCATAAACATTTTTGTTTTTGCGGCTATAACATAGAAAGACATATTATTATGATTTATGTAACTGAGTTTAACCTGTACCTGGTAACCACCCGGTGGGCTTCTACCACACCCTAATTCGATCAAACCATAGGATAAATTTTTACTAAAATAATTTTTTACATATTTTCCACTTTTTAATTGAAATGGTATGAAAGATGGTTGATGGTGGCAAACTTTGTATAATTTCATTTTAAAATCTGCATAAGGTGGCCAGGTTTTTAACAATGGCCATATCAGTGAGTGAAAGTTGCAAGATTCACAAAAACTATAAGTAACATGGATGAACATGTCCCATAACACACAACATAACAAAAAAATTGATGAAAACAAAAAACTCCAATTGCAACTTATTTTGTCATTAAGAATTTTAAAATTATAAAAGTAATGAATTTATCTAAAACCTCCCTGGTTGTTGAGGGTTTATTGATATTGGGGCATGTACACCGGGGTAGTAGCCATGACAGGTACAGGATGATTAATTAATTATAGCAAGGCCTGTTTAATATCTATGTAAGTACATGCCCAATTTAAACTTACTTTATGTAATAACTTTTGCGATTTAGTTTACGCTGCTCTCGTGCAGACTTTTCTGGATCAAAATTATCCAAGAAGCTCATGTTTTATCTAAAAACAAAAAAAATTCAATATATTATGCTAATTTTGGTTAAATTAGCAAAATCATTTTGACAAGAACCTATTACATTAAAAGCTTTCTGCTGTTTATAAAAATATGTGTGAATACTGTCATATACAGTTTTGTTTATTTTTCTCTGTGTAATAAAAAGCATCCACTGCAATTACCAAATCCTGGATGACGGTCAAGGCTGGCATTAATGCCAAAATGACACGAAGCCTACAGCCGGGTCAGTCCAGTAAACCTAGCTCCTAGTCCTAGCTCCGTGTGTTAGGCCCGAGGCGATGGCACCGCACGGCGTGCCCGCTGTGATGAGAGTTTATAACAGTAAGTATTAGTGAGTTGAGTTTAAATGAGACGAATTATTCTGGCAGCGACGGCGTCGCGGTTGGAGAGTAGCTCTAACCGATGCCGCTCTCTCCAATAATCCTACATATTATAAATACTATCCATTTACACAAACAAGAACTTACAGATAAACTCTGTGTGATTATCTGCAATCTGCAAGGAAAAGCGTTTAAAACACGCTTACGACAAAGTATTCGCTCAAGATCGATCCAAAACTAAATTATACTGCGCGCTTCGCTCGAACTCTCAAAGTTAAATTAAAAGACTAAGCCTTGTCTAAGCTTTTTCTAAACTTTATCAAATAAACATAGGTGATAATTTTGACAGTTCATAGTAGGGATGGGGTGGTGTAAAATCGTTAATGAATCTATTCGATGAGCGATTTTCGTTCTCATAGAAGTTGGAATCGAAATGCTTTGTCTAAAATAGGATGATAATTTTGACAACTTACTAATTGTTGGTCTTTGGAGCACGTCTATGAAGTGTCGTATTTTTTTTCCGGAAAATGTTCTACGGATAATGTCGTACTTCATGGACAGGTATCGCCCCTTTAGTGAAGTGCCACGAATAACAAATAACAACAGACCATGGAAAATCGGTTTTCAAATAAAATAATCGAATATTATGTTTCTTCGAAACACACAGCGTTGAGTGAAGAAGCTATCTAAGATTATACCTTAATAAATGATGCAAACATACCAATTAATACGCATATTACCTCCTTATGTCACCCATTCCAGCAGCAGTGCGGCTTTACTACTTCCATGTAAGCGCGCTGAAACTTGTCATAACATGTTTACCTCATAGAAGTATTCATGATCACCAGCAAGAACCTTGCTGCAACGCTGTGTGTTTCTCATACACATAATATATTTTTTGTTGTAATGCAAATTTTAATTATTATATATTAACAATATTTTAAATTAACATTTAGGTTATTGTGTCATTTTTTGTAACCAAATTCTTATTCATTGTTTGTATTTCGCCCTAAGAGACCTTTAACAACAACGATATCTACTCGCGCGTATTCTACGGCATTGGCAGATTGACCGAACCAAAATACTCACGCGTCGGAATCGTCGTTGTGGAGTCGTCGTTGTTTGCTTTTGAATTAATAATTTATTAATACTACATTAAAAACCCTTCCACAACGTCGATTTCGACTCGTAGGTATTTTTATTCGGTCAGTCAGCCTATTCCGTAAAATATGCGAGTCGAAATCGTTGTTGTTATAGGTCTTTTAAGGCGAAATACAAACAAGGAATAAGAGTTTAGTATGCTTTGTCTAATATAGGATGATCATTTTGACAGGTCACAAATTCTTGGTCCTTGGCGCACGCCTATGAAGCATCGTGTTTTTTCCTGTAAAATGCGTAGAGGGAGACATAGAGACGACAAGGTAATAATAATACCATGCATGAACGAGATCACAACATACCACATCTGCTAGAAATGGAAAGGACAAAGATATTGCTTTTTCTCCTTGTCAGAATATCGGTTTTGTTGCGAATGAATATTGCGACCAACAATCGCTATTCGACCAAATTGGGAATAAGTTAAGTCAAGCTTCAGTCCGGCATTTTATGATACTTTTTTTTTGTCCACGATACAAGTTTTTTAGGGATACCACCTGTAGTACTGATAAAAACCCTTAGTTGTGGGGTATCAATTTTTTATATAGACCCTAAATTTATCTAGTGCTGTACGCCCAGTGATACATAGTGGTGTTGGTTTACGTACCTACAGGTTTGACGACATCGTATAAAATGTTATTAATTGTATACTCCATTACAATAGTTTTGTCTAGCCGGCACTTTCGAGTTTTTGGTCCAAAATAAATGCATCTTTTGTTTTCTGTTTTGAACACTGTCATCGTACATGACTTTGAACTCATGTCTTTGTGTTAATTAAAAACCGAAGTATAAATTGCGCGAAGATAACTGCGCGCGTCTGAAAATGGAACTAAATTTGATAGTCTAGTAAAATTGCATAGACCTTATAGAGTAAAGAGTTTATTTTGTCATTGATTTTCGTATTCGTAATGACGCGCACTCTAGTAAATTTATTCGCAAGATGTACGTCTGATACGTACTGTCTCATATCTAGCATATTACATGATAGGGGATTTTCAAACATTTTGGGGCTAAATTTTGGTAGAGGTTGCAACACTGGTACTTTGAGTCTGTCCCTTTCGTGGTATACGCACTTGGCTTATCCATTTGATTCTTGATCCTAGATAACATAGGATGATAATTTTGACAGCTCACAAATTCTTGGTCCTTGCCGCACGCCTATGAAGCTTTTTTTCTGTAAATGTACTTTAGTTTGGCAAAGGTCTGGGCTAAAAAAACCCAGAATCGCCAGAAATTTTATATATGCCGTTATATTCATAAAGCGCACTCCACATGTGGACAGTTCCGCAGGAACACGAGAATGTAGTCGTGTAGTCCCATGCATGCATAGAGAAAAAAATTTATATACAGAAGCAGAGAGTACATTTAGAGTTTAAATACGAGACAAAATGTCACACATCTCTATAACACATACACTAATGCAAATGCAGGGACGGAACAAGGCAGCCCATCTGCAGCAAAATATAACTCAACATGAGTTATATTTTGCTACGACTTTCTACTCGTAACGATCACAAACAAATCTAACTTGTTGTTCGCTCCAGATGACTATGCAATTTTTATAAGATTGTCCTTATATTTTAATATTGACATTATAATTTTGAGCTTACTAGTTGAGCGTCGGTGGCCGAGCGGTTACAGTATCCGACTCGTAAGCCAGAGGTCCCGGGTTCGAAGCCCGCTCCGGCCATGTACCAATGACTGTTTTCTGAGTTATGTACATTAGTTGAATACTAACCGATGCTCTTACGGTGAGGGAAAACATCGTGATGAAACCTGCACATTCAGGCGACTGGATGTGTAACCATGGTCCAATCTGGTCAAGTTCCCCTGGTAGCAGGGTCATGGAGGTCAGATGGCAGTCGCTCCACTGTAATTACCTGACCTGCCAAATCCTGGATCATGGTCAAGGCGGACCCCGGGCCCTCGTTCTCGAGAGCACAACCGGGACATTAACGCCAAGATGATTATTTTATTTTTAAGGTGTCTAGTGAATCAAAGCCATGCCGTGATACCTACCACCGTCTTTTCGATCTCTCGATCCTACATACCGTGAATCGGCAGTGCTTGCTTTTGCAAAAAGGAGAATTATGATTTTGACCGGTATTCATGTTTATTTATTGCCTCATAACTTCTAAACTAAGTAGGTACCTACCTACTTACTTATAGTTAGAAGCGTCTTCATTGTTCACAGGTTGGCCTATGTGACTTCACAATATGATGCCCTCTAGAGGATATAGTCATGAATAAAAAAATGAAAAGGATAGATACATAAATATATTAAACAAGCAGCATATTCTTTATTTTCAGTAAAAATTCATATAATGCTGGTGCAGCAGGATAGAAGGGACTTGCATCTAATTATTATCTTGTTCTTCAAAATGTTTACAACGCAGCACTTCCAATTTGCAACCCAGACATAACTATGTCTGGTCTTTAGGAAACCTAGAAAAACAAATATTTATGTAAATAAACCTAAATACGCGATTAATACGTTGTTTCATATCATGTCTGAACATTTAAAATGTCATCTAGGTACATTTTTGGTATGGAACCCTGATACATATAAAATTGTGGACCGCTATTCACAAGATTTGAGTAATAAAATACTATACAATAAATACTAAGTCCGACCCTGTTAGCATCAAAATATGTTCGTACCTATTTGGACACCGAAATATTGCTCAATTTGCAAATAATTTTAAATCTCTCTCTAATGGCATGTTGTTTTAAGGTAAAGCATTTCAATTATTGCAAATTCACACTATTTCGATGCATATTTTTGTCACAATTTCTAAAATTTATTTCGGATCGCCGCGACCACGAATGTTTACTTACCGGTGAAAGGATAATCCAGGTGTATTTCCATACTTTGCGCTTTCACATAAATGTGTACTAAATTACACACAAAATTACAATCTTTTAAATGGTTTGATTTAAATTTTATTAGGAAATTATAAAATTTACATCGATATTTCAAAAGAAATGTCAGGTCGTTAGGCCCTCGAGCAATATGTCGAACGTTCAAAATATTGCGCGCGTCATTTTCCGTGAACTTATTCCAATGGATGAAAAAACGGGATAGCAAGATTCATAATCATTGTAGAGCGAGCGACCAGGGAATATTTGTGATTTGTGTTTAGTCTGTTATGTCTGTGCATGCATGTTCGGCATGTCTCGCCTATTTTATAGACTAAGTAGAGACAGTTTGTTGTCGTCTCGATTCGATCGATTTTATATTTATATTCCTTGCACTTTTTCCCGTAACAGATCCGGTTACATTTGACCATGATCAACCAATATTAAAATATGTATTAAAGGATATCTTTTTTTTTACATTTTTTATTATTCGTATTATCATTTAATAAAATGATAGTGATAAAATTTAAGTCAAGAAAAATCAATGTAGTGAATGTGTGTGATTATCATACAGTATAATAACTTCTATATTACATGGTTTAAGAGGCTGATTTTTTAAAAAACATAATGAGTTTACTATAGGTTGCTGGCGATTCTAGGTTTTTTGTCTATGACTTTATAGCCATGCCCTTCTATAAAGTCATTAGGATGATAATTTTGATAGTTTACAGTAGGGGTGGCTAGTTTTATTCGATTATCAATTATCATTCTCATAGAATTTGAAATCGATAGCCGAATGGTTATGCTGGATGTTATATACAAAACAAACATTTATTTTTCTTTTAACTTATTAATTTATTTATACGACATTAAAAAGACATCCACAATGTTTCCAATAGCATGATCCCACCCTCTGGAAAGACGTCACAAGATGCATTTCCAATATTCTGTGACGTCATTCCAGAGGAATAGAATAGAATAGAAATCTTTTATTGTAGGACACTGACAATAATTTCTTATTAAGTACAGTGTTGTCCATTTCGCACGTACAATATTCTAGATGATAGTATCTATTATAAATAAGCTAATACTAAAACAGACAAATACCTGCCATTTTAACACTTTTAGGTATTGTAAGTAAGTCTTAAGACACTTTTAACACATTTTAACACTTATAGGTAATAGTCTTGTACAATAGTAATAGTCTTTAAAATTACCAAAATAATGATCTTAATTTAAAACAAAGAATAAAATATTTAGTCATTAACAATATAGGTAGGTATCATTTCTATAATTATAACTCCGATAGACTGTAGAATGACTTTTGTAACAGCCAATTTTTAACCGTTGATTTAAACTTGTTACCATCTAACTTTTTTATTTCATAAGGTAAATTATTAAATAATTTTAATACCACTCACATATGTGCTTTTAAGGGATAAATTATTATTACTTTGGAGTATAATTATATTATGTTCATAGTTTCGGTCTAAGTATTCTGTGTCTGGTCTGGTCTTTTCAGACTTTTCAGTCTTGTTGCCACAAATCTTTACTTTTCCCATTTTTTTTTGCTGTGTAACCCTGAATAATGCTTCCCTAAACTGTAATCAAAATTTTGAAACCAGCTGCTTAATCTTGCATAAAAATAGGACATATCTCTTAGAAAAAATTTCAAAATAAAAAATCGCTTAGGTTTAACTAACTGTATTAAAAAAAAAAGTACTACGCGAGTTTGGCAAGTTATGTCAAAAGTTGGCGCATTTAGTAAGGATTCTAGGATGGTATGATACTTGGTAAATTGTAGCTGCTATCGTTGACCGAAAATTGTTTTTCCTTTAAAACCCAGTTTTTAACAAATTTTTGTTACTTGATCAACATGGCAAAACTTATTGCTTTTTACATGGGAGCTGATTCCAATGCACACACTGATTAAATTTAACTCAATTGTACGTGTGCTTGTCTATCTTAAACAGATTGTTCACTAAATTTAGTTTAGTTCTCTTAGTGTATGCATTGGAACAGGTAAAACTTTTTTTGTAAAAGTTTTAATATTTATTGAGACAATTTTTTTTATACTAAGGTTTATTTATTGAATTTACAATAATTTTAAAAATTAATTAATGTACCAATACAACTATTTTTACTAGAATGTTAATTAGAAATTTAAAAGTATTTTTTTTACCTTATTTTACTTTTATGAACACTACGATCAGAAATGAATATATTTCTTCGGTTTTTTGTTATTTTATTATTTTACACTAACTATGCTAATAAATAAACAGTAAATAGTATGTCTAGCAATTGCACTTTTTTATTAAAAAAATAGCAAATTGATTCATTTTAGAAAAAACTGGCAAAATTTATTTTTTAAACAATGTTTAAATATCTTGGGTATAAAAAAAATGTATGAATACATGAGTGGTCAATAATTTTAAAATAATGTAAGTTTCAAGTAGATTTTATAATGGTACAATTCATAAATGTATCTACAATAAATAGTGATGATATATTTTGTTTCATATTTTTTTTTGAACGGCCATTAGTTATTTTATAAGACCCGGTATATACATTTTTACTAAAAATACTGAACATGCTATTTGATATATGTACCTATAAATTTCATTGAATTATTTTGTTCATGTCTATGTCCTCTAGAGGGCACCATATTCAATTTATTCTGCGGTCACATAGGCCAACCTGTGTACGCTTGAAAACGCTTCTAACGATAAGTACTTACTTACTTAAGTACTACCTACTTAGGTACCAACTTAGTTTAGAAATTATGAGGCAATAGATAATTTAAAACATTCATTCCGAGCAAAATCATAACTTTCCTTTTTGCAAAAGCAAGGAATGCTGATTCACGGTATGTAAGATCGATAGATCAAAAAGACCGTGGTAGGTATCAGGGTGTAGGTTTGATCCCTAGAAACCTTACCTTTGAAAATTGTTTTTAATCATATACTTATTCATATTTGGATTCCAATAATTTATTTGCCTTAATTTATCAGCAGATGGGCTGCCTTGTTTCGTCCCTGCATTTGCATTAGTGTGTGTTATAGAGATGTGAGACATTTTGCCTCAAATTGAAACTCGGATTCTATTCTCTGCTGCTGTACCGTCAAACGGGTCTACTTAAGACGGGCGGTTAAAAGTCCTGAAACAATTATCAAAAACGACGAAGTATGGTTGGCATTTGACACAAATCTCTTAAAGTAAGACCAAAGAAATTGGACATAGGGGTGTATAAGAAGCCTACTGACAGCATCCTGGATGGGCTCTATTGGAGTAGAGTCTATTCGAATTGGATGTTGTGACGTCATTCTACTCTATTGGATCAAGATGGCGACCAGGGCTGTCCAAGTTGCAATACCTTAATGTGTCTAATAAGAATCACTCTAGGATGTCTCCATCTCTACTTACTCATATTAAAAGAATTTTGTCCCTTTCCCTCCATCCCGTGCACGACTATTTGCGAAAAGCGACTTTATTGTTTATATTGTAAGGATTAGAATCAACTGTAGTAGTTGCGTGTGAGGAAACAACCGACGACCCATGATTAAACGAAAAGCGACTTTATTGTTTATTTCGTAAGTATTAGAATCAACTGTCTCTTTCCCTCAGAAAGAGACAGATTGCAACCCATGACAACACGCACCACACTCAAACACGCATGTGTGTGCGTGCTCAGCTATTGTGCATAGTATTTTGTATGAAGACGGTTGTCTGTATATATAGTTCATAGTTTGTGATGGCGACGTTCTATTGGAAATCGGCGGTACGACCCCGGCTGTGAGTAGGCTCCTTCTGGTTGTTGGTTTATGGTTATCGCACGTATTATCTGTCAATCTGTCATTGTCACGCTTGTTTTGCTTCGTGTTTCTATCCTCTTCGTTTTGTTCTTTGCCGCAACGCAAACGCAAGTGTTTGTGTTTGTTTTCTTTGGTGGTGTACAAGCCAGAAGGTTTTCATCATTTTTATATTGAACTGGTGGCCTAAGTAAACAGAGATCGCAGTGGAAAATAAAAATAGCTATATTTGATATCAAATACGAAGGTACAAGCTCGATAATATGGCTGATTCAAATAAAGATCAATCAGTAACTAAAGTGCCTATGATTTATGTTTGTGGAGGTAAATATGTTATTTTACTTGCAATGATGCCTTATGTGGAATTGATATAATTCATATTAAAACTAGTGATCTAGTATTAGCAACCGATAGATTGTTTTCATCGTGAGTCCACTGTCTAACCTCCACATGCAACCGCAAATGCGTGAAAAGGCAGGGCCCCAGGGCTGGAAAGAGAATTTTGAGGTTATGTTGCCTACCCAGAGCAATATTGATATTTTCACACAGTGTTAGAAAAGGTTAGTGACAAAGCATATAAGAGCATTGTAGAAATAATGCTCTTCCTTGCACCTGCTCCACTATGCATTGTCAAAAATGACTTAACGGAACCAAATTTTAATGTTTCTTTTTCTTTTTGTTTCATTCAACCTTTTAATTACAACCAAAAATTTTAACTACAATACTTTCCTATACATTTTGTCACAAGACAAAATTCTTTAATGGGCTACTCGCCAAGTGTATTCTTATCTAATATGCTTGGCGAGTAGCCCTTTGAAATTAACGTAGCTCTCTGCAAATGTTCTTACGTTGTTCATGTTAAGAAAATCTATAAAATTGTATCCTTACATCATAATTACTGCAGAATTTGTTGATATTTAATTGTTATATAATTACCTACAGTATTTATCTTATTTTTAGAGTGCCACAGGGAGAATGAAATAAAACCCAGAGATCCCATACGATGCAGAGAGTGTGGTTACAGGATTATGTACAAGAAAAGAACAAAAAGATGTATCCTTTTAAATGATTTACCTACTTTTTTAGAACAAAAAAGCACACACTTGCAATAACACAAGTTAAGTAATGGATGCCAATGCATGCAGGTAACTGGGTGGGTGACCGTTTCGTATTTTGAGGGTAATCGAACTTTAGCACTGCAACGAACATACTACTTGTTTGATGTGCCTCCTAATACGTTAGCAAACTGAGGTTGATGAAGGTCTTCTACTCGGGGCTTGAGACTGGTTGTACAGTCTGAAGAGTTAATTGAGCACCCGAGTATATCTAGCACCATATACTAGTTAATTTACTCGTTTTTATTAACGCCCCTTTATCAAATCTTTACTATGCTAAATTATTTTAGGACAAATGTATAAGTGGTTCCCTCTATCTTCTATCATGTTGTTATATACCAGTTAAAAAAACGCTGTATATTTAGCTCTGTGTTGGCCATTATTATTTTGAGTTTGCTGTTTATTTTAATGCTTCATTGAATTTGCATGCTGTATTAACAACATTGTGTGAATGACGTGTTGTGTTTGTCCCTACAGCATAAAGCAATGATTTGGGTTGTTTGGTAAGAGTGGACCATTGAGGAACCTCTATTTTCTTTTTTTCAAAACTGACACTACCAAACCCATCCAAGTATGAGGTGTGCCGTCACAACTTATTTCCTTAAGTTTTGATTGTTCATGCAATTGATTGATATACATACCTAATTCATCAGCAAACCCAAAATAATAAATGAAGCAATAGTGAAAACGTGACAAATGCGAGTCTAACACGTGCGTTTATGATTCCAATCCGTATGCCTAATTTGTTGTCTTAACTTTTTTTTACCGCTTTCAACGTTTGACGGCCCGAATTGTCGAAGACGAGTGTTTCACCTGCTTGTGTAGGTGGCTAAAACTGGCTTTACGCAGAGAAGTTGCCTTATTTTGCATCTTTTACCATTGGGGAATTTTGGGCAATTGTTTGGACTTAGAACCTAACCTGACCAGTATAGTGCCACCTGGATGAGTGACGGTCCACCACCGTACGATTTTCCTGCGAAAAGTCCTGCCTCCTACGATCACGCTATGGACTGGGCTTCCTACAGTGGTTTTTTCAGACCATTACCACACGTAAGCCTATTCCTACGTCAATGGCCAGCAACGCGGCTCCCTGGGTGTTGAGTGTTTGACCGAGAGCAAGAATGCTCATGTAATTTGTATGCAGTTTCTGTCGAGTCCTACAAGACCTTGCAAAAAGTCTATGTGCCAGGCTGTGCAACGGTTTGTGGTTCTCCTAAACGTCTACTATCGCTACAAGGTGCAATTTTCCTTGTACTCGATGTCCTAGGATAAATCTACGGCGCCCTCACAGTCTATATAGACGCCTTTGGAATTCTCCCGCAGTGTATAACAGAGTTAAATATGTTTCGCAGCTCGTGTATTTTTGACCCGTCATTAGAAACTCTGGTAATTTCATATGTGACTGACTCTACATTTGACCCAACTTTCGTTGTGTTTTGCATTGTTTTACAAATACCACTAGTTTTATAGTATCAATTTTAGTATGTGTCTATAGTTTATCCTTTAATTATAACTCTGTGGTAATAAATATCCGCATAAAACATTGTTAAATAAACCAGGACTCTACATATAAAAGGAAGCCATGTTGGAGTGTTTTTAAACTTCAGAGATCTTCCTTGATGCAAGCTTTATAATTGTAATTTCTATTTGTAGTTGAAGTATATGAAGCAAATGATAGGGATGTGTTAGAATGGACAGCGTTATACATATAGAAACTGTTTTATTAGAAAAATAATTCGTGACCGACATTACAGACCAAAACGTGACCGACTCTACCGTCACTTTGGAGCGCAAAATAACAAATATTTTAAATAAAATAATAGAAACTAATAATACAGTACATAAGATAGGAAGTTAGAAACAGCTTTCAAGATATAAAAATCAACTAACAAATTCTAAAATGCTATTTTAGAGTTGAATTACAACATGCAGAAAATCTTTAATAAAATGTTATAAACCAAAACTTAAAATTTAATCAACTAGAAACAAAAACAATAAAATTATTTCGAAAACACTTAAATTTTTATAATGAAGGCTTAAGATTTTTCTTGCTGCGAAAATGTAATCAAAAGTCCACTATAAAATGCACTATCACGTGATACCCACGACGCCATACAAAAAAAAATCAGTATAGCGTAAAAGTGTTACCATCAACCTATACTATTTTTACAACGAAAATCAATATTTATTTTTTCATTTACGGTAGACTTTTACGTGGAATTACCCTGAAGTACCTGAGGTTGGCGCGTCACGTTGGCTGAGAAGAATCTCGACGACAATGTGCGACTTTACGGTTCCGCCGTCGTTTGGAGTAAGCTTCGTGTGGCTACTTCCACGCTTCATAATGAATACTTTGGACCCTCGGTTGCGTTCTATTCTCGCCCCTCTATTCGGCCCCCTCAATCAGAATTAGAGCTCTAAATGTCACGTCGCCCACGACCCACCATGGTATCCACACAATTTTTACAATTCACTTCTTTAAGGCCTTTGTTTCGCCCAGAAAACCAAGTTTCATAACCAGTTATTTAGGGAGAACATATCTTCGGCGGAGAAAACTAGATACAGTAGTGGCCCTACCATGTTTTTAACTTACTTCTGACGAAGTTGTCTGCGCCGCTACCGTTATTTTTGCTATTCGTCGCAAAATGCCTTAATCCCTTTTGCATAATTTAAGGCCCACGTCTCTCAATGGTGAAGATGATGATGAAATACAAAATCCTAATTTTCTTCATTGGCAAAAAAACACTTAAACCCTAGACACTTTGTAGATAGAGACTCTGCCGCAAGTTTACGGTGTATTAATGGCATAAAGTACCGCTTGCAGCACTCCCTACACGCATCATAAGACGCTGTCATTGCTATTAAAACTGTCAGATAATCTGCAGCGTGAAGTGATGACAGTTGTCTGACAAATATGTACATACTTTTGATAATTCCGTCATGAATCTACTGATGTAAGATGTAATGAGGGTTTTCGCCTCCCTCAACGGGTTTCGCGACCAGACCAATCCACAATGTACCGCTACTAACATGAGGTCTGCTGTCATAATAAATCCCTGTCGTTGGTTAGAATGCCTCCGTCAACTTACAGCAGTTGTGTCTGTCATGGTCTGTGTAATAGGGCGGCGTATTATGATAAGCAGACCTTCGCCGCAGTGGCGCCATCTGATCATTGAGTTGTGGGACTAACTCATCATTGTTTTTTTAGTGGCTAACTTAGTTTTTATTTATTTATTTACACTAGCCATGCATTTGAGCGCAATCTCACCTGGTGGTAATTGACGATGCGGCCAAAGATGGAGCATACATATCTAGCCTAACAGCCTATTTACTTACATATCTAACCTTGAAGGCGTCCAGATTACTCCAGATTATAATGATCAGGGAACACAATCGCACGCAACGTGTTCCATTCCTTAGCCGTACGCATTCTACACTACGTCATCTACGTTGGCCACTGGCCATCCAATACCAAATTAGAGTGTATAGAATTATCAAATGTCAAATTCAGTTGTCCGCTGAGCTAGCCAATAGCCCCGCAGGTCCAAAAACCCTCTACATTAACGTGCAAGATACCCATATTTACCAAGCTTCTACTTGATGACAATTTATTACAGACGCACAATGTCATTATGTTTAGGTTCGATGGATTCTGGCAAGGCTGTTGCATGTTTGTTTGGTGTTTTTATAATATATGTATGTTCTATTAACCTGCAAGGTATGTATAGCTTTGGTTTAACGTGTTTAAGAATTTTGCGCAAGCCGGGCTAAATTAACCATTTTATCCAAAGACGTAGATGCAGATGCCTGATTTCTTTTTGTGGCGAATTAGAAAGGACTTTGGGTTTAATTAAACTGGTACCAATTTTCTGACTGAAACATGTGTCACAATTTTTCCTTAACTATTTTGTCACAGTGGTTGTCTTCGATGCTCGATGAACAGGATAGAAGAAAAGAAAAAGTTTTTTACTATTACTTTATTTTCATTAATCTTATTATTATAAAATATCCATCCATAAATGTATATAGTAAACAGTAAATGGGTAAATATTTGACATATCTGTGTTTTTTATTCAAGTACCCATCACAACTATTTAATAACTACTCACGCGTTTAATCAAAATACTTTTTTTATATAAATATGATACAAGCCCTGGATTTTAATAAAACAAAGTTACAGCTTTCTGTAAGTATACCTACCACAGAGGCGCCAGAACACGCCTGAAACATGGATGTTAGGATTCCGCGACTTATAAAAGTAAAGAAATCGATGCCTAGAACGAAAGGTGTCTATTTGGAATGTCTTCTACTACGAGATCGGTCTAAACTTCTAGCGGTAGAGAAAATTAAGCATGTGTGATATTGCCAGGGTTATTGTTTACCCGCTATTACCCACCCAGATGACTTTCTTGGGTCAAATTCGTTATTCATCCTTATCATCATACATAGAAAACCCATTTATTACATATAAAACTTATTTAAAACGCTTGTATTGATTGCATATTTGTTATCTAATTTTATAATAAACAAATGGTAGGTAAGGTATACCTACGAATCTAGACAAGACTATCAATGGAGAATCGGTTTGAAACTTCAAAAGGACCAAACGTAACCAAAGTAATGTTAGATCCGGCCATACGTAATGCTCGGCGCTAAGATGATCAAATCGATAGCGACTATGACAATGATAAGAGCTAAACCTTTGGCCCCTATACTTAATACGATAACATATTTTTACAACTCGACAATTCCAACAAAAACATTATAATAATCAGCAGCAGAAATATCAACTTTGGACTTTTATTCAAACTTTGATGTTAAATAAACTGGGAATCATCTATCTGATCGCATTGGGTATTTACACTAACCTAAAAATAACAACTTCCCAGTGCAAGTATTTTTGTGTAACAAAATATAAATGGTCTGGTCAGACTGAGACGCGACATCACGCTACGACTCGCTGAGAACCCCTTCCATCAAGTAATGGGGCAGACAAGACAAAATTGTTTTAGCAGATGACGCAAAACATATTGTATTTGCAGCGGTATTTCTGCCCTGCTAAAGGAAACTGCGGGCCTTACCGGGGTAAATGAATCCATCTGCCCGCTAAGCGGGCTGTCGGGCAGATAAAACAATTTTTCTCAATCTTTCCCGTTACTGACGTAAACACCAGGGCAGAACTTAGTACTTTTTTGATAAACAGTGCGCGCTGTCGTCGCAGCCGTTCACGTCTCGGTATGAAGCGTGAATCGATATACAAGTACCACGCGTTGACATTAAAATTTATTCATAACAAATATTTAAACAAAGTAATGGCTAATCAGTGTTTTATCACTTTCATTCGTACAGTATATCTAGATACCTGACCCTTCTTTTATGAGTAAGGGATCGACTATCTTCCATAACGTGTGAACGATATCCTAGGAAATGGAAGAGACAAATAATGTTCAACCTTTTAACTTTGTTTATGTAAATACCCTTCAACATAACGTTCAAACTGTCTTACACTACATCCTCTGATTTCTCGCAATTTTAAAATGACAATCCTAGGATTATTTATTTATAAAATCACAATCGATCTTGGGATTGGCGAACTGAAATTCCAAGATCCCTTTCAGCGAAAAAGGATCAAAACCAATCCCACCCAAGTGATTAAGGGCGTAGCCGCATCAGCGTCTGTCGCGCGCCGCAGTGCTGCCATGAGCACAGGCGTCCAGTGATCGCTAACATGATTATGTTCTCCCCATTAATTCACCTTTCGCCTGTATTTAGGTACGAACGAATTTCCTAAAGTTTGTAAGTTACATATTACAATTATCAAGTTTCTGCTCTGTGCAAATGAGGGAAATACTTATCACTAAAATAATTAGATAGGTATTCTTAAAAAAATAAAGTGTACTTATTTGCAAAACCATTATAGACAACTATCCAACAACGAATTTAAAGGAAAATAGGCCAATTTACAATATAGCGGCCGTTGTGGTATTACAATCACAAAACACGTTTTCAGTAATATTTTAGTCAATGCTGTCAACAGCATCGCGGGCAACCGTCGTATTACGTATTACGCTTGAAATCACAGTCATCAAATATTCACCCAAATGAAGAGTAACTAAATTTAAAACAAGTAACTAGCACAAGTACTATTTTCTTTCTGATATGGAAGACTCTTCAAGGATTTTTACATTATGTAAGTACTTATATTATAATATATAAATTTCGTTTATGGAAGTTGATATGCCAATTGTTCTAAGATAACAGTTTCTGGAAGTAGTTGTTACTCAATGTAAATACATTATGGTATATGGTATATATTTTATAAAAATACATACAAAACGTAATAACGGTACCTATTAAGGTATTCTTGACTACACATTAAGGATTTGTAATATGTATCATTGATATTTAAACATATTTTATCTAGAATATGGACCACAAAATGTCATTTTGCAAAATCTGAGTAATGGCAAATATACCATAAGTTCTTTTGAAAAGGTGCACTTTATCATCTTTCTTGTTTTTATATATCTTATCCTAATGTAACAAAAATACGTAAGCCTTACAAAGAAAGCAAATTTAACAACATTAAAATTATTTTCAATTGAGATATTTACAAGATTTTCATATGAAATAAAATATACAAGTATATTAATATAATTAAAGCGCATCATTTTGTTTTCACACGTGGCTGAGTCAAACCCCAGTATGAATAATTACATCTTAAATTAACAACAAAAACAAAATTGCACATTAAAATATCCTACTTATATAATTTTGGCACTAATTATCTGTGGCACTATAATTAACTTGTGTTTCTTTATCGTGACTGTCGTTAGTTTCAAACATCTCACTATCTTTGTCACTGTCACTGGGGCGGTCGGGCTGCCCGTCTTCGTCGTCGGAGGGCGGCGCGCCCCCCGCGCCCTCCTCGCGGTACTCCAGCTTGGAGGGGTCCTTCTCGTGCAGCTTCCGCGCCAGCGACTGCAGCGACGACAGCGAACTAGCGCAGTCCGTCGTGTCGATGTCCGTCAAACTAACACCTGCTCGCTCGATTTCCGTAAACGTTCCGAAAGGCAACTTAAATAAGCACTCGAGTCGCATCACGTGCATTTTGCTCCTTAGGTGTTTAGCTAAATGCCCGTGTATTCTGAAGGCTATGTTGCAATCGGAACACCTGAACGGCCGTGGATTGAACGAGGTCGCAGCTCCGAATGTAGAAGTCATAGACACTTTATTATGATGGGATCCTGATCGTTCATGCTTCTGAAGATGCCCTCGAGTTCGGAAACTAACTGCACATACACTGCACCTAAAAGGTCTCTCCATGTAGTGTATATTAAGATGTAACCTTAAATGCGAAGGTTTCGTAAACGTTTTATTGCAGAAATCACAAACTCGACGGCCATCCTCCATAAGTCTGCCAGGTGAGTATGATGAATTTTCAAATTCCTTTCCTTTAGTCACTTTAAATGCGACACCTCCAGCTCCTATCACCACTTTACGCGCAACGGGATCATGATCTAAACCTGTCCTTACTGACTCATTATCTGTGACACTATGTTCATCACTAACGTTTTCTTCTGAATTTATTTTCAAGACTAAATTTTCATCTTTTAAGGTGTCTGTGGTACCTTGTGAATCATCCTGTGATTTAATAAGATTTATTCTAGCTTGTTTCAAATATTCCGAAACTACATGTTTTGCATTTTCTGCATTATTGTTTGGTGTACGTGACTTTTTTATTTCTCCGCTTACACCGACAGGTTGTAATTGCTCTTTGATTATAACATTATCATCTTTAATCATCGGCGATAGAATCACATTATCTTTTTCAATATGGTTAGCAACTTTAAGTGGATTTACTATTATTTGCTTCGAAGAAGTTGTTATTGAGGTAGTGGTAGTAGTCGTAACTGTTACGGTATAAGTTTCTGCTTTGTTGCTCTCTTCACTGAATATTTGATTATCAATCTCGACTTTCCTGGATTTACTTAGGTTACTTGTAAGTTGACTTTGTTTGATTTTAGAATCTAAAAGCGCTCGCTCTGTTAAATATGTGTGTAACATGGGCTCTCCATTTGACCAATGAGACTGTTGTTGAGGTAGTTTAGCTGTATTTGATGCTAAGGATGCCAAAACGCTAGACTCTCGAGCAGTTGGTATTTCTGTTATATTTGGCGAAGCTTTGAGCTCAGTTTTACTAAGATCCATGGGTTCGTTTTCATCAGAACTCGAATCAACAGACGAGCTTCTTGTTAGTGACAACCTCTCTGGGCTAAAGTCTATTATTGTATTTTCTAACCCTGTTGGAGTGTAAGGGTATGTCGACGGACGGGCACTAGTAATTAAGCCCGGTGTAGCTGAAGTATCAGGTCTTGAACCACCTAATGACAACAGACAATGAGCGGCTTCATGTTCTGGCAGTCGCGATTTACACATTTCAGTATCTGTAAAGAATAAATAATAACATAAATGTGATAATATTTAATTTGAAAGGATATGTCAATAAACATTTAAAAAAGTTAATCTTACCACTCGATTCTGTTTCTCCTTCATTTCCTTCGTCCCCGTCGGATTCTGTCTCATCATCAGTTTCGCCTGACTGTAGTGTTTCTCCGCCATCACCTTCACTGCCTTCGTTTGGATTAATTCCCAATTCGCAACACTTCTTGTAATGCGCTTTACTCTTCATGTGTTTTGTTAAATTACCTTTTGTTTTAAAACTGGAAAAATAAATAAGTCATGTTCAGTAAGTTATAAATAAGTTGAGTGAAATATCTTGTTATCTGATATATTTACTTATCTAATCTAATAAGATATTTTAAAATACTAATTAAGAATTACCTGAAGGCACAATGTATGCATGTATATGGTCGTACATCCGTATGTGTGCGAATGTGTTTCTTCAACATAGATGGTTTTTTGCAGCGTATACCACATTCAGAACAAACATATCTTCCTCGACCACGGCCACGTACATATGTGTATTCCTCATTGCTCTCGAATCCACCTGCCAACTCCTTCTTAGGTGTCATCGAGTTTTCTGGATACTGACTTGTGCTTTCATCGGATTTAGCATCATTTGCGGCAGTAAACTGAAATAATGTTTAAAAATTAAGTTAACTTTTCACGACTATGAAAATGACTGATGAAAATACAAGTAGGTAAGTATATACCTGTTTATCCTTTTTATTTTGATTCCACTGTGAAGAATGAGTCAGTATAAGATCCTGTTTAATCACAGCGCTAGTATAAGTTTGCGGGCGATGGCGTGAGTCATATAGAGACATGGCCGATGATGCCGACAATCCCAGCGGGTCTGGCGTCAGTTCAGACAGTAACTGTAAACACATTTAACATAAACAATAGATAACTTGAACAGGAACTATATTACCAAATTGTGTTGCATCACAGGACAATACATACCTGCCAATTGCTGTACATTGACAAAAAATGTTGATTCGGAACGTAAGTTGGCTGCGGCCGATTTATGGTACAATAAAATACTTTAGTCGAACATTTCAATCCTAAGTACGTATATGCATTTCCATTCAAGTAAAGTTGGCCATACGCCTTGGCCGGCCGAGGAGTTTCAGGTGATATTAATGGCATTGTATTCGCATTCGGTGTTATGCCATGATGTCGCTTGGGCGTAAATGTACCGGGCTTCAATGGTAATGTTGATGGTCTTAAAAATTTTGGTTTTCTTTCTTCAGGTACAGCTTTTGATGTAGAACTTTTTTGAAAATATGAAGTTTCTGATCTTTCGTTATGCATTGAGACAATAGGCGTTTCTTGAGCATTCGTGTTCTTCTGTACTTCTGATGAACTTGGAATTTGATTGTTAAAAATTTCTACTTTCGTAATTAAGGTTTCAAAGTTAAAGTGTCTGATATCACTGTCGCCTTTAATTTCTGTACGTGAAGTATTTACAACCATTCTGTCTTTTGCTTTCGATTTTGAGATATTCATGATATCTTTTAAATTTTGTGTTCTATGCAAGCCATCAGAGTTTCGTTTTAGTGGTCCTTCTTGTCGCCCACTTATCGATTTTACAACATTAGGAGAAAATACTTTAGGACCATTAGTTTCATCAACATTCTTGATTTTTATTAGAGGTATCGATAATCGATCAAAATACGTTTTATCAGCATTCATATCTTGAGATTGAGTATGTTTCTCAAAATTAACACTTAATCGTAGAGGGCTCTTTGCACTTCGCACTTGCTCATATTTAGAAACTGATAGCAGACCGCTGTGAACTCCGTCAGTAGAAGATTGAGTTTTTATACTATCAACTTTTGATTGTATGTTTGGAGAATTTCCATAAATTCCAGGCGTATTAGGCCCAGGTATACCCGGTACATGTGGTATAAGCTTGCCTCCATGCAATATTGTAGATGCCCTACTTGGTGACGATGTTGGACTAAGAGGTGGTAAAGTCAATGGATTAAATGCTGTGATAGCACTAAGCGGAGGAAATTGAAAATGCGACATGTCATGAATTTTTGGCACATTAGACATACCAGCTGAATTCGTTATAGAAATTCTAGGAGTTTGTGGTTGTGGTGTTCCCAAGACTTCTTTGGGCGTCGGTGGGTTATGGACCATTGTACCACCCGAATGTAGGCCTGATCTTACTACAACACTACTTGCTTCGGAGTCATTGGCTAATTTAGAAGGAGACAAATTCTGTTGAACTAATATGGGTGACAACTGGTTTTTGCTAGGTTCTATCCGTAATGTTGTTGTACTGCCAAGGTGATCCACAATTTTTACTTCTCCTCCGAACATTTGTAGAGATGTAGTGTTATGCCTCATATGTTCATCAAGCGATCGCAGTGCTACAGAGGTAGCATCAATACATCTTATTTTTGGTTGTGTGTATAAATCAGCATTTCTTGGAGAATTATTATCTACATGTCTTGGACTATAAGTATCTGATCTATTGTCTAGTCTTCGTTTCGGACTGGCTAAAGCTTTTTGTTTTAAACTTTCAGCTTTTCTATTATATTCTGGTATTCTTGAATCAACAAGTCTCGTATTACCCAGCAACGGTCCCGGCGATGGCAACGGTGCAACTACGTCGCTGTTTTCCGGTTTAATAATTACTAAATTATCAGGTTTACTGCGCAATGATGTCTTTTCCAACTTTGTAAATGAGCTTGTCTCTGGTAGTCGCACATTAATCGAATTACTTCTAACAAAAACGTTTTCCGACCTTGCTAATTTTAGGTCTTTCTGACTGGAACTTGTATTATTAACTGTATTTCCCTTGCAGTAATACAATTTATGTATTTCTAAGTTTTCGGCGCTTCTGTAAATTTTTTGACAGAAAGGGCAGACGAATATTGGGCCTACTCCGTCTACCAATTCAACTGCCACAGCAGCCGCTAATCCATTAGCCTTAGTTTTAAGTAATAGGTCTTTAATTATAGAGCCTTCCGGGTTCAGTGGATGTTTCTGGTGATCTATATTTGAAAAACTTTCAGAATGAGATCGTTTTCTAAACGAATGTTCAACATCCACACAATTTTTTGTCAAGTTTAGTGGTGATTGCTCCGATTTTAGCTCAATTTCATTTATAAATTGTTTGCTTTCAGCTATTTGTTTTATTTTACCATACTTTTTTTGTAAAGGTGTATCTATGACGTCCACAATGGCTTCGTTGTCTGATATAATTTTAGAGATATGTTCTGTAAGGAAATCAGCATTTTGTGATATCGTCTTCTTCAATCTATCTTTTTCCTCACTGTCTTGATAAAAGGCGGCCCTAAACTTAGGTTTGTAAATAGACTTCGATTTAATATCATTCAATAATGAATTTGCAAATGTTGATGTTGTCCCGTCGTTTGTTAATTCGGGAGATGAAAATTCATTGGGCCTAGAGTTTTCAAGCCGAACAACAGAGGCGTCCGATCCCGCGTCCGATACTGACGTTGGTGGTAAAGAAGTATCACTTTCGGAACCACCGGACAAATCATCATCATTTATTGTTGCCGATACATCTGCTCCTTGTAATCTCAATGCATGTGTCCTTGATCTCCGATGCTTGTATAAATTCGATTTGGTCTTAAACGCGAAACCACATGTAACGCATGGATAAGGTCTCTCATTCGTATGGGCTCTGATATGTTTTTGGAGAACTGAGGGCTTGGCACAAGATAATTTACAAAAAGGACATATATAACGTCCACCTGTCCCTCCATTATAGGCGTCCTTGATATAGTCATTTTCAAGGTTTTCAGTCTTATTAGAAAATTCATCAGATGTACTGGTCTGACCAGTAGCTTGAACAATATTATTTACATCTCCTAACCTATTAATGTCACTAAAATTATTTTGTACATTTTTTCCCAAATCAAAAGGCTGTCTCTCTTTTATCTTCTCTATTTCTGGATGAGCTGCTGCTATGCTGCCGTTTGATATAGAAGTATCGTTAGCAGCTTGTGATACATCTGCTCCTCTATACCTAGTATCCCCCGGTTTAGACTGATTTGGCTGGAACACAGGTATAGCAGTTGCCATTTTTTTAAACTTCTTATGTAGATAGTTGTGGTCATTGTTGTTGGCAAAATTACTGGCTAAACGCTTTTCCTGCGTGAGCGGCATCGTAACCGGCAGTATAGTACCTGTAAAGAAAAAATAAATCGTTAGGTATAGGAAACTTTTAAAAATTAAAGATGGGTCAAGAGTCTTTAAGGGTTCAATTTTTAAGCAACGATGAATAATTAATCATTAATAAAATTAAATACATTACAAAAAATACCTACAATACAAGATCATAAGTGCATTAACACCGATGCCTGATTTACACGTATTAAGTTGTCGTAGTAGTTATCTAAATATTAAGCCACTTAATGCATGTAAAATTGTAAACAACGAATTTAGTTTAATTTAATTAATAAATTCGTTATTTAAAGCATTAGGTGGCTTAATATTTAGTTAACAACTTAACGCCCAATTGCGCCAATCTTTAGGCGACGTGCAATCTGGCATTAGAATAATTTATTTTGTATTTGTAGTACAGATAACTTGGTGCATCGTTAGTCAAATTGAATTGGCTGGAAGAAAGGGCCATTGGCCTCATCCTAGAAACCCAAGTTTGTATAGGTAGGTATTTTAAAAATCAAATTTTCTATAAAGAAGTTCCATAACTCTATCGGCAGCGCGTGGGTGCAAACGTCCATAGACTGACTGCTTACCATCAGGCAGGCCATACGCTTGTTTGCCACCTTAGCGGCCTATAAAAATATTTGATAATATAACTCCCAAATGTTTCCATTAAATTAATAATTATTTGCAATTATGACTTCCACCTTAAACTCACAAAATCATTGTTAATTTTAAAAGGAAAAGTGATTAGACTACGTATTACAATACAAAAATAAAAAAGTGATTGTGATCTTCGTTTTACTTTTAAAAGTTATCTACTTTATACCCTTTCTAACGTTATTCTATAAAAACATCTTAGACCCGGGGTAAGCCATGACCATGATCCAGGACTTGGTCAGGTAATTACAGTGGAGCGATTACCATCTGACCTCCATGACCCTGCTACCACGGGAACTTGGCCAGATAGGATCATGGTTATACATTCAGTCGCCTGAATGTGCAGGTTTCATCACGATTTTCCCCTCACCGTAAGAGTAACGGTTAGTATTCAACTAATGTACCTACATAACTGAGAAAATAGTCATTGGTACATGACGGCAGCGGGATTCTAACCCGATACCTCAAGCTTACGAGTCGGATAAATTAGCCACTAGGCCACCGACGCTCTAACACTATGCTATAATATATTACCATAAAACTTTTAACGACTGTAGTACAGGAATATGATTTTTAAGGTTGTAATGGTCTTATGCACTTGTATTGTTACCTAGTTTTAATAAAATTTAATATAAAAATTGCCGAAAAATTACCCAATTCCTGCGCTAAGGCTTCCCCGGAACACCTTCATCTCTATTTAAAATATACTCGTACCAGACATGCGAGACATTTCTAATTAGGCTTGAGAAGACTTAGATGACATATCGTTTTCAAAACAATAATTTAATCCACTAAACAATTAGTAGATCATAATTCATCGTGCCAAGCCGACCCGCGTTGTGAAGGCGAGTTACTGACGCAATGCGCATGTGTCGAGCTATTACTATTAGTGTGCAATATGACATCATCGTGACGTAAACACAAATTGTTTGAAAACGAGGATGAGGATACCCCAAAACAAACAATGACTTGATATTGATAATAATTACTTATTACCTATACGAGAGGTAGTTTAAAATCGTTAGAATAAAAAGCGGTAATCTATGCGTATTATTATAATACAGATATAGGTACATAAAATGCCATACGTAATATTACGTATACGGTTACTACGTACCATAATCCAGTGTAGTTATTTAGTCGACAAGAATAATGTGTGGACTTTGTACCTGTGTTTTAGAATTTTATGAAGTTCTTGTTTCTGTCGTCATTAATAAATAAAATTATTTTTAATCGACTTTAAATATTGAAACTTCGTTGGTTCAGTATACCGGCTGGGCATAAAGCCAGTGTGATGTGAGAATTTTTATTGAAGTGTGGGTGTTTATCTAAACGAACTATGCGCTAGTAGAGGTGTCGCAGCGACCTCGCTTGCTTGCGTTCACTCGAGTCGTTCATCGCGGACGACTGTGTTTGTGCGTTCCAAGAAGGCGTTACAATTTCTCGGAACCGGAGACAAGCATGCCTCTCCGCCAGTTCGCGAACGAGCGAGCAAATAAGCGCATTACGCAGCACACACACACAATCCCGTAGTCGTCGCCCCAACGGACGGCCAACGTACGACTCCATGTTGTATGTGTGTGTTTTAATAACGATTGCCCGCACTGTATTATTCTTGCGAATCTCAGTTCTTGGAAATTAGATACATAATATAACTTGCTCGTCATTTTTCTTGTATCAATCGTGTAGTAAGGTAGGCTTTTAGTTAACCTAAAGTTTTTTTTATATGTGGTGCGCCTGCAAAAGTTTATCCGTATATCGTTTAAAGATACAACAAGATAAGACCGACGGCATCCGTTTATTCCTCGTGGTCAATCCAACCGCATCGTTCAACTAAGTAACTACCTACTCGACCACAGGAATTTTATTTTACGTAATACACTACAAATTAATTAAAGTTTAGTCGGTACCAAATATATACATCGTGATATAAAGGTTAGGTTTAGTGCGGCAACGGAGCGGCGCTCGGCTCGCTTGTGTTGTAATGAGACAAAGGAATCCCGGCCCGCCCGCCGCCCGCCGGCCTGGCGCCGCGCCAGGCGGCCATGGCGACTGGCGGCCGCTCCCGCCAGCCTGCATCTCTGCCTACCACATCACACGCCGCATAATGGCACTGTGGCACGCTCGCCCCTGTCGACGACCGACCCTGCCATACGGAGCGAAGACTCGTGCATTGGACCTATTTACTTTGGCTAGGAAACCGCACACGTACACGTACATCGCCTACATACACCTGATGCGCAGGTTCATGTCATCTAGCTGTAACGGCTACACCGTTACCGTTTAATTATCTACATTGGATATGTAATTATCGTATTGACGATTAACTATACCTACGCCGTTTTTATCTAAAAATTCCTGAAAGATATTGAGATAGTGTAATTTACAATCTAGGTTACTAATTTTATCACATTAACATTGCAACAACTTGATTGTTGTATTTATTGGAAAAGCTGCTTTTGTTAAATTAAGTATTAATTGTTTTCACGATTAATTGGAAATGCACCATTATCTGGGCATGCCTATTAATTAAATCAATCAAGAATTTAAATGCTGTAGTACCTGCTCTATACCAACTCCTTTGACTGATTGTGTTTATTTTGATAGACTCTATCAAGCTCTACCAAGTAGTAGTTAAATAAACTTAGACACAACTGACTGACAAGCCACCTTTCCATGTTATCCATATTTAAATAAGTACAGTTTGTGTGATGTAAGACAATATTTTATCATTGGATTTGTTTGTGATTAGAAAGTTACACAATGGGGTCCTGTTTATGTATGTGATGTGTTTTTAGGTACCGAAAGAAATGTTTGTAAACCACTTAGGAGCCTTACCGCGGAATCCTATATTCGGTCCACCATTATAATGATCTGGTTTCGGTGTATTTCATTTGTTTACGCCTCCGGAGCCAATGTCAACAAGTTGGGTAGGCTGCATTTCACCCGCGCACAAGTGAATCATCGTTAATAATTGCGCGGCGATCCACGCCATAAGCACACATACACACACGCACACTCGCACCTGTGATATCGTCACTCGCGTCTCACTCGCACCGTGATTCAACTACGCCACTTTCTTTTCTTCGAATAACAAACGACGACGGTATTTAATAAAGGCAATTAATAGGTTATTTTGTCTAGTGGCTGTGACGTGACGTGAGTGGATCTCCGTTGCGTACACCCGAGCGGCGAACGACGCACGTTAGCGCCCCGCGGATGTCTGATCCGACTGTTTGTACTTTGTCATTGGTGGGTTCGCTCGCTCCGTTCCGTTCGGCCACACGCTCGCCGCCCCGCCGCCCGCGCCCGCCCCGGCCCCTCTGCTCGCACTCTGCGCCTGTGAGTAGTGTAGTGATTCACGTCGCGTTTTGTCTATCTCCTTCCTTCACCGCAACCGGATCGGTCGTTCTTCGGAACGTAATCTATATACATATAAGTATGGATTTTAACAGGCCTGCCGATTACAGTCATCCCACACTCGCGGCTTGAAAAAATCTAAAATGAATCTCGCGTCTGGCTTAAACGTTACGTGCGTCATCGTATTTTATTTATGAATTACGTTGTTTTTATGATTCGTATAGGTTTAAAAGGCTTAAAGACGACTAGAATCCATTACTTCTAATAATTTCATAGTAGGCAATTTTGTTTCTATATCCGCAGCCGCAGCATAACGACGCAATGTAATTTTCATGCAGCACTGATTTCGTAACGGTTGCGCTCGACTAGAACGGGTATTGGCTTTGTATGGCCTCCGAATACATTTATTACATTCTCTTAAAATACACACGGAGATAAAGACAGCCTCTACATTTATTTCTAGACCATATTAATGAACGGCCAGCATCTTTGGGGATTCCAGAAATCCTCATTCATAAATTCGAAAAGGAAAATAATAGTTTAAATCGAGTTGTAAAATATCTACCTACCAAATGAATAAAAATGGAACAGTCGAGATCTTCGGCTACATACTTACCTACAGTGAACATATTATTATCTCATAAAGTCGTGAACTTGCTATCAGTCGGCAAGCACACTTTATCAAACTTCAGTAAAACACGTACACTGTCCAAGTAATAAAACTGGCGTCATTCGCGACATTAATCTATTTAAATGCTAAAGTGAGCGATTATTTCCAGTGAAGAAACTCCGCGTTACTGGCTAGCAAGATACAGGCGAATGTATAAACACAATTATTTTGCAATGATAATTGGTAGCGTTATCAGTGGTGCGGAGTCGGTGACGCACACGGCTTGATAGCACGCAGTCGCGCTCGCTTGATTGTGTATGTGCCAGCGCGATGAGTAACTTGGCCAGGAAGCCAATGATACTCGCGCTGCGATACGCGACTGCCATACTTTAAATACTATTGTCACTTTATTTCTGTTAAGGCATTCAGCTATTCCTAACTTAGTTTAGAATTAGACGTAAACTTCAGTATAACGCTGCCACCGCTTTGTTTTTTATTCCTCAAAATGTCGGCACAAATAAAGTGATATCACTTGGCCCACCAGAACTTATCATGACGACCCACGTGGCACTTGTTACACAACGACCGTGTAAGCTGCTATTGCTATGTAAACATTCAACCAGATTTAGGTAAGAGCGCCGATTTGAACAGGATACAGATGCCAAGTACACCTAGATAGATGTAAAGGATTTTCCAATAAGGGCGGGTCAGTGTACAGGTAACAAACAAACAGTGTATTAGGTATAAATGATATTCTTTTTCATTTAATATGCCCATGTACGGAAATTGACAACGTTCAAAAGTGCGCCGCGACTTTGCACGGTGGAACGAATCTGAGAGATCCAGTTTTCAATAATTGCCGTATAGATCCGCCTTAATTTGAGCGATGGCCTGGCTTATGTTGCCTTTGAGGGCATCGGTCGATTGCGGTTTATTGGCAAATACAAATCTAGTGGGGTCAAATCGCATGATCTTCGCAAATTAAACGAAGTGCCACCGCGACTGTTCAAAAATAGGAACAACGCGCAACGTTTTCACAACAAACACTCATTTTGATAATAAAGGTTTACTATTTGGACGTGCTGCTCAGTCGTGTAACTTGCTATGATGATTTGGCAGATTTTGGCATCAGTGACTGAATAATCATTGAATAATAAACAACTAATTTGAGGGATCCCGCTAAAACAAAATGGCCGCCACAGACTGATAACATCGACCCGTCCTAATTGGAAAACCATATCTTACATACGAATTTAACAGAAGGACGATTAAGATGGTATAGACATGACACGAAAGGTTCTGGATATGATTATGTGCCCCCTCCCAAAGAGACGAGGAAAAGCCCGTCTAACATGGATGGCTACTGTAGGGTGATATTTTAATAGACCAGATTTCATCAGAGACGAACCAGTACAGAACATCTTAGGGGGAAATAACACAGGGAATCGACCCCAAATATCACAGGACAAGGAGAATAAGAAGATAAATTACATACGAATGCAAATTTAACAAAAAGCATTACCATCGCCTCTGTCTCTTAGCACCTTAACGTCTACTTATGTATCTGCAAAACATAACATTACCTTTTTTCACTGAACCATGTATATTACTGCGTTCATATTCGATAATTATAAATTTAGAATATTGTTGGAATCTGATTGCATAGTGTGCATTGCATGCGTAAGTTTTATTTAACATTCACTGCTAAAGTTATACTCAATGTGCCTAAACGTAAGCGATGGATGCTTCCACAGCTGTTTCGCGAATGGCATGCGAGGTGGGGGCGCGGGGCGCGGGCGGCAGCACTTGTTGCGTTGTTTGGTTGGCGTTTGCCTGTTGCCAACGACGTCACGCCACGACCGGCGACCTTGAGCCAAGCGGCTTTGGGAGTGCCTGTCTTCGCGGAGTTATTACCGCCACCATACTTTCGGATTGCTGCATCATACTGCATAGTCGACAAGATAAACATTACTTTTACCGCGGTTCAATCTGTTTTTGTTGATGAGCGTTTATTAACCTACTCTACTTTATTACCTAAATTAATTGTTAGCGGTTAACTGATTCTTAAAACTTTGGTCAATACTAGTTCCTTGTACAATAAATAATAGTTGAAACGAGAATTGACTAATATATCTGTACTCTACTCACTCACACTATAGTGGATATACAGCTATCGAACGTAAGTAGCTTCGAGCTCCGCTCCGGCATCGGTCAGGCGCCATGAAGTCGCGTGGACGAGAAACCCGTCTCGGCGCAGTAGGCGTTAACTATCGAAATTAATGCAAAATATTTGCTCCGCTGTTCTGTAGTGCTTATGCGCCTCAAGTTGTTACTAGTGCACATTTAACAGTAGAAATTACTCAATTCACTGTACGAACTAAAGGTACCTAATACCTATTCACCGTTTTGCTCGTCGTCGAGTAAACGAGAGTCGTGTTACCTAAACGCTGAGTTATGCGGCTCGAATGTCGCTGTGGCATCGCAACAATACGTCGCGGTATCCCCACCGCATCGGGCTTCCCGACAACCAGGTCACCAGGCTCGCCAGCCGCTATGTCAACCGAGCGCCGAGACTGGCCGCGCCCGCGACCGATCTCCGTGTTAGCAGTCCCGCACACTACACCCACAACCTACTAGCCACATGACGCCTGCCGACTTGTAACCAGTTGATCGATAGCGCGCGAACCCAGAATTGAATGAAAGTTTCTAACGCTGCTGACCGCTGCGCATACTGCGAAAGTGGTGACCAAAATTTAAATAAACTTGTTGAAATACTTAGACGTTTAGTGCGCCTCCATTTTTGAGAACTGTACCTAATTAAAATGACAATTTCTTTTTTAATAGTAAGAAAAATGGAAAATGTGAGCGAAATGACATTGGCAACAGGAATTAAAATTCTAGATAGAACACAGGTATCTAGATACATTTCTGTGATCTAGAAGATACAAAACTGATTTTCTATTAAGAAAAAATTGAAATAAACTGTCGACTTTAAATAAAAATCAAGGTTATAAATAATACCTACTCACAATCACAATAACCATTAGGTTATTAATTATTAAATTATAATAAGATATTTTTTGTATTACATTCATTGCTTTTCTTTTGAATCATTTTCTAAAGGTCTCCGTCTAATTCCTAAAAATGTTTAGACGATTATTTTATAAAAAAATTCAGTGTTCACGAAAATAAAAGTTGTTTATTTACTACGGAATCCTAAAAATGTAAATTTACAACCCACAGATAATCCCAACCTTCGAATTATTCACGTTGTGTATTCCCTGCCAAAAATAACGTGCGCAGAACCGAAATACAGTGGCCAAATTATACTACTTCGGTATAACCACATAGTAGAACATATACACAAAGTAAACCTACGTAGAAAATTAAAATAGGTACTAAGTATCTTTGCCAAAATATTTAACGGTTAACGTTGATTATTATTATCTTTCTGAAGCCTTTGGACGCAATCGTACAGTAGATATACCTAAATTGTATGTAGTACCTACAACACCGAATGTAATGGATAGACCTACGAAATTAAACAAATCTGTTAAGGCATTCCATATAGCTCTGCACCTTAGTATAAAATCAAGTATGGCGTCATACTTTGCAAACTCTGGCAGCCACATATCAACGACCGAAATACGGCATGAATGTGACAATAATATTCGTGAGTCAGACCGAGCTGGGTACCACCTATACAAATATCTGCTATATGAATAGGTACGTAGTTTTTATTCAACAACTACCTAGTTATTTGTCATTCTCATCTTTGGATGATGGGCAAATGTTATAAGTACTATACTGGGTGATGAGCATGCACATACTAGAAACTGAAAATGTTTATTGTTTTGACTGGAGAATAACGTAATAATTCATTGTTTATTGTGATTTAATGTAAGTAGGTATTATTCTCATAAACAGAGGTAAATACCGTTCCGAAATAGATTTGGCGTGCGTCCCCTTACATCACGCAAGCCCACCGAGGGCTGACGAGCGCCGGGATCGGCGGCCGTTGGGCGCGTGCCAGCGGCCTGCTGTTCCCTCTTCCGAGGTGCATTCCCGAACTCCCGAGCACGTAGCACGCCATTCGCCACCGAATTATTATTAGCCAATGCAACTTAGCGTACCAAGAACGTGCGCTACCATCCCAATATCGCCGACTGTATAGATAGGTACTTATTGCTCTCCTTTGTTAGTAATATATACGCTTGGGGTTTCCTCTTAGCTGTTCTAGGTATGTTATCATTCATTATGACGATAACAAAAATGTGTACAGCACGAGGAAAGTTGGGCATTATCGAAGTACTTCCATCCTATAGGCGATAAAATTCTATGATAATGAGAGATAAGAGATAACATTATGTGGCAAAACTGACAACAGATATGATTTACCTACAATAGTGCCTGCCGTTGCGATATCTCTGTGACTAATATTGGTACTTCAGTACCTACCTAAGTACCTATGCTTTTGTTAACCAACTTTCACATAAATACGTAATGTAGTAATACATTATCTTTGGTTATTCAGAATTATCTCGAAATTAGAGGGAAACTAAAGGACTAAATTAACCCTGCAGCCATACCATACGTATTTATTTAGCCTGGGTCTAATGGCGCCCTTGGGGCGGCTCAGGTGTCTGTGGATT
The DNA here is from genome assembly GCA_907269095.1 of Blastobasis adustella. Lineage (NCBI taxonomy): Eukaryota > Metazoa > Arthropoda > Insecta > Lepidoptera > Blastobasidae > Blastobasis > Blastobasis adustella. The sequence goes on along the minus strand of OU026123.1, from coordinate 7,497,496 downwards.
GACATAGTCCGGAAAGCTCTGAACGAACCCCAGATACCTCACTGTGAATAAATCGTGCACGATAGGGACCAATGGCGAATCTGTGTGTCGGAGGCCAAGATTCACTTCGGGTAGCTGAGCCAGCGAAGTAAGTAAGTAACTTTAATCCCGACACTTAACGCATTCCTATTTTTAAACATGGCAGATTGACAAAGGGATACACATTGCTATTTTCACAACTAACGTAACCTAAGTACATCGCCATTTATATATCAACTCTTAACTGCTCGTAATGCCCTCTAACATGTATCGTTTTTAAACTTATAATTACATACATAAACGCCTTCGTCACGCAGGTTGGGAAGGCAGAGACTATGGACCGACCGCTACTTTGCACTGTCCTGACACAACTCACTACTCTCACAATTATATCCATAATTCTGACCATCACGATTGGTCCAGACCAATCGTGTTCTCAAAAATCTGAGGTCTGAAGTGGTAAGAATAAAAGGAGTTGCATGAAGAGAATTGTGGATATAATTGTGAGAGTAGTGAGTTGTGTCAGGACAGTGCAAAGTGGCGGTCAGGCCATAGTCTCTACCTACCCAACCTGCGTGATGAAGGCGTTTATGTACACTGTAATTCACTGATCACAGTGATTTTTTTCCGGTTTTCAATTTCGCGCTATATATCTCGTTCGTCGATCTTCCTTCATCCTTCCGCTCTGCATGTCCGAACTATCACAACATCCCTCTTTCTATTTTTGTCACTACATCTTTCATACCACTCTGGTGTCGCTCAATTTTACTCCACATTTTCCACTGTGTCATCATTGCATATTATAAAACATCTGTCTGTCTGTTCGCGTTAAACTCAAAAACTACTGAACGGATTTTCATACGGTTTTCACCATCAGTTAAATAATCTATTCCAGAAAGTTTATATGTATAATACATGTATATTATAGTAACGAAAAGCCGGGGAACCCGTGCGAAGCCGGGACAGGTCGCTTGTTTATTCTAATTTCTTTCGTCTTCTGCCATACCCAACATTCCGTACCTACCGAATGTTAGCGTGGGAAGTAGATAATGATGTATTATTAAACATTGTAAATAACATAATAATTTTAACATTTCGATTTTAAACATTAGATTTAGAATGTGGCGTCTTTTAACTGTTTTAGATTTTTTAATATATTTTGTTACGAAGTCAGTGAATATGATACATAGCCATAGTTACGTACATAATTAAAATAGCCTAAAGAAGATATACGATAATGCGAAGTTAACTTACCTCGTTTTCCCTCAATTATGGATACATTTCAGTACAAATTTACTTCTATCTTCGCTTCTTGGTTTATCAGAACCATCATGGTTTCCGTAATCTGTAACAAAGAATACAATTGTTACAAATAGGTAGGGGTAAGTAACAGCAAATTAATTTTCAGTTCGATGAAAATTATAACAATACAATTGTTCCCTACGTGGGCTTCGGTTTCCTGGCAGGTAGGCAAAAAGCAGACAGATAGGTGTTGTTGATGTGGTTCTCGGAATACCCCGCTCGGCGCACGCGCCGTCCGCGTCACGTCGGCGCGGGCGCACACTTTTTCACATTTACGATGCCGATATTTCCAGGAACATTACCCGCTCCCCACCGCATGCCGCCGCTATTTATAAATGTGAGCCGTTTAGAACTAAGTCAATTTTTGTTTATAATCCCCAACTTCCGTTGCTGCAGTGACCAACAATGCTAACGTTTTAACTTTTTCGAACAAGGTTAGGTTAGGTAGGGTAGGTTATTTAAGTAAGTGGTTTGTAAGTACTATACCTTTATCTACTTGTAATTATAGTTAAAACATAATAGTATCTAATCATTTTGTTATGCAATGAACGTTAAATATTGCTTCAGATTTAAATCATTCGCTTATGATTAAACTTTAATACAAGCGGATAAAAGCCCACAAGCTACAGACGCATTACAACCACAAACGAGGTGTTGACGTAGGTAAATCGAATGAAATTCAATAAGGGTCAACCTGCATTGTGTTCCTGGGACCTCTGCGACACTTACATAATTAATTACACGTCGAATACTTTTGCACCGATCACGTATAAACAATGTGATCACCAGAGTTAAATATATGGACATACAAACGTTCTCACTTTAATTAATCGTGGTAGACCAGAACTTGTTTAGTACTGAGGCATTTGCGGGCTCTACTGTAAGTAGGAAATAACGATTGTAAGCATGTTATATTATACAGAGTTGAATGCATTGCCTTATGGTATGGAGCGGCGGAGAGAGCACATTGACTTATGTAGTACGCAGAAGCGACTAAACCAGTAAGCTGTCGGGTCGCGAATGCACCTGCCTGCGTCGGCTCCGGTCGGCTGCGCAGCCGGCCGGTGAGCACGCACCACATAGCTCTCAATATAACTACATAGGCACATGCCTAGCTACTATAACACACATATAATTTGGAGGCACAATAGCTGTAATATTCGTCATTATGTTTAAATTACAATTAAGAGCGGCAATTAGCGGAAATACACAACCAAACTTTCATCAAAGTTCCTATTTTCGTTAACGTAGAAACGTACGTACGAGTTCAGTTGTGTATGAGTTACATACTTGCATTACGACAATGAATGGAACGTTTTACATGACAGCAAGTGCCACATGCGGGCGCTGGGTGGCTGGCGGAAACCTGTGGGACCGGTCGCGTGCCGGGGTTTTTGTTCCCGGCCGCCTGGAGTCACCGCTCCGCCGACTAATGAGACCTCACCGCTCAATGAGAAATTGACATTCAGATATTTTTCTCTCGAAGTGTCCCTCCCTACATACAAGAGAAATAAAATAAACGGAGGTCGCTACATGAAAAATTGAATATCTATTTACCCATTCAGATTTTGAGACTCAGGTTCATTAATAATTTGTAAAACAGCAGCAACAGCTAAGCGTAAGCGTTTCTTAAATAAGGTTGCCAAATAATTGTATCTACTTAGAAAAAATCATAAATAAGGTTTTTCAAGTAAGATCTCATCATGAACCTAATTCTTCCGAGTGCATTCTATTAATTAACTTAACTTCAAATGAAACCGTGTGCAAACGTTATTCTTATTTGCCTTTTTAATTTTAAGGCTTCGCAAGCTGCGGTGGTCTCCAAGCAAAAACAGTGCTCGACATAAAACTCGTTACAAGAACATGTTCATTGTTTCCAGGAATTGCGTTTTTCTGTTAACTACCTGTTCTCCACTTTCGTCTGGTTGAAGAGAATTCTAAGTAAAACCCAACAAAAAAAATTATTTTAGCTCTCTAAACAAACAAATAAGTGAAGCATAACTTTGGTAAGGTGCTACGAAACTAACTAAAAATAGCTGACCTAGCCTATCGGACCCAGACCGGACTTCATGATATTGTCAAATCAATATTAAATAGATCCATATCTCCCCGAAATAAGGAAGGTAAAGAAATGAAGATAAGACACTATCTACAAAGTCTTTGTTTAAAATAAGGAATCAACTACAATGTTAGCCTGGACGACCCCTGAAAGATCTATGTTGGCCTACCTACAATAATAAAATTCTGTTGTTAGATCCAAGTGAAAGAAAAGTGGCGAAAGTGCCCGAAAAGTTTGTCTGGATAATTGTGATAATGATGGTTTATCAATATCAAGAGTTGCTAATATAGATCGGATAAAGTCCAGCAGTTATTCCCATCATTGCAACGCCTCTGTAGACAGATTAATAATACGTTGGGTATCAGAAGCTGGCACAGTCATACTCGTAGTTAACTGGCAGGTAACTGTTTGCCATTACGCCCGAACCCTACCTAGCTGTGCCAATAAACAAGTGCAATGTGCAGCAGACCGCTACAGAGAGGGGCTACAGAACAGAACATAATTGTAAAGGTACATACAAAATTAGATTAGTTAAGCACTTTATAACGGCAAATTTATAGCGAAAGTTCTGATAAAGGATTAAGAGCTGACATTATCGTAACATAATAAGTAAAGAACGAAATCTAGATCAAAAAGGTCCTACCTTATTACCTAGTTACATACAAATTTAATAAACCTTATCACCTTGAAACATCTACGTCGGATAGTTGAAAGATGACGTCAGTACAGTACCTACCATTAGCAATATTAAATGAAATGCTTTGTCATGCTTGTGCACACCGCGATTGCCTCTCGCCATGTTACATGGATAAGAGGAAGTATACCTACCTACAACAAAGACTTATATTTACTAGTACAATAAAAAGTATATTCGGTGGAGTGTTGTGACGTGGAACGCGTCGTTGATGGTCCAGCGGTCGGCACTCGGCATCTTAGCGGAGGCGGGCGGGCGGACATGCCAAGGCAGGCAGGCAAGCAACATATTTACTTATACGCTTGAGGTGTAAATCACCGTGCATCTATTTCGAGTGGGCCAGTGGCGGACGGGTGCGGGACGGGCGGCTCGGGCGGCCGGCGGCGGGGCGCGGGCAGACGCCGGTGCCGGTCTGGCGCCAGAAGGATTCCCCAGCGCCCCGCGCCCCGCTGCGGAGCGCCCCCCGCGCCGCCTCGAGGTCACACGCACCCGCGCGCCGCGCCCGCTGCTGCCGCCAATACCTCGCCCGCCTGCCCGCCTGCCCGCTCGGCTCGACCACAAGGCGAACTCTGCTTACATTTTACATAGGTACACCTAGCTAGGTAGCTCAAAAGTCGTTCACACTACAATACGCGTTGTTAGATTGCACCAGACGTTTGTAACCCATTAAGTGCTAATTGGTGGTGATGTCACTTTCCGGATCTAGACGTATTATTTGTAATTTTATAGTAACGTAGTGGATAACTGACAAGAGCTGACAAAATAGCTATACATATTTGGTTTTGTCGCCCTAATTGGGACCATTGCTATGGTCCCAAACCATTATTATTCGACTTATAGAGACAGCTTTAAAAAATACATTTATACCAATAAAATAACGAAGTCACAACAACAAATTCAACTTTGTCAAAGTAACGAGGCAAGTTTCCATTTTCCAATCATGATCTGAGAAAACACTTCATCTAAGCATGACTTTGGAAGGAAAGTCTTCAAAAATAACCTACCTACTCGATCGTAGAACTGTGACTTGTTGAATGAGCGATAAGGCTCATCTGTACGACGACCATGTAATATCAACTGATTATTAACTCAAGCTTGGTAATCTACCCAGTAATAGTATGACTCAGTTAATTGAGATCGCCGTTCACAAACCAGTTAGATTAGCAAAAGCCACCTACTACCTACCTATTATAAACAAGCAGATGCATGACGTAAGGTTAAGAATTTGCTGGCACAATAAAGACTTGGCATAGGTTCATTATGTTAGAGTTAGATTATCAGCCATTTGACATTATCGAGATCGAGAAACGCCTTCTAATGTAAATATATGAATAGGAACTTGCATAAACTCGCAAGATGGCGGTTAAGATTTTTAAGCTAACATTGTCAACATCTGCTGAAAAGTTTTCCTTATATTATCTGTACGAATATGGCGATATTATCTATTGTAATGAGTTCCTGAAGCCATAGGTATGGGGCTGTATGCAAATAAACACGACTCGTTTTCTGTAGCCATATTTGTTCGAATGTAGGTACATAAGTTGGAACCTGCCATCAAATTAAAATTATTCGTTTTCGTGTGATCACTTGGAGCAGAATCCTATATCTGCTGGTGATTGTCTTTCTAAACTAGGTAGTCTTATGTTAGGTCCCGAAAACCCAAGAAATTTTTTTGTTCTGCCATGTTAATAACTTGAACTAAGGTATTCCCGCTGCCGCGCCGCCCCCACCGATCATCGAGCTTTGACTGATTGTGAATAAAAAGTCTACTAATTATGTGCATGTGTTAGGAGCCTACCTACGTAGCTGGTTAGCTCAAATGAAATCCGCCTAGTGACTATGCGTTTCACAAAATATAATTTTAGCTAATCAGCATGAAAAACTCTATAAAAACGAAAAACATTTTTAAATGGCGTGAAAGATTCAAATGGTTAACCGCGTGAATGAATGTTAAAGCAAGTATGTAGTAGGTAAAACAAGAAGTAGGGTAACCAACAGCAGTGTCGCAGTCGAGGAACATTATTGTGTTAACTTTGTATTTTTATTTCCATCCAATTAACGGGCGATGATTCATTCATTCCACTCGGAGTCGGCTCTACATTGACTGCGACGTCCATTTTAGCGAAACTTGTTACGTCAAAGATAACAGATTTCTAATCTAATGATACGACTAAAGTTCGTCGCGCGCAATAAATATTTTGTATTAATATAGGCAGGCAGGCATCCAGTATATTATTATGTAAGCTATTTCTAAATATCATATCATTTTTTATGGGTCTACTTCGTTTCAAACAATCCATCTACCTACTTAACTGCGAGATTGAGCATGCACACTCAATAGTATTTTTTAAAATAATAAAGTTAGCATTTATAATACTCACTTCACAATTCTGAACAGTGTTCTCCAAGGTACGGCAGGTCAGAGCTTCCTTTCCCCCCGCGCCTCTGCCTTTCCCGCTCTTCGTTGTCAGTGCAGGGATGCCCTGCGGTCATTGGTTACTCATACATCTTGCAAAACCTTTGCCCGTTCCACTACACCAGTTTCAACTTTTGTTTACATACTTAATTAATGCCACAAACGTCTGTTCGATTCTCAGTATCACTTATTTCTTCGTACAATGTGCCCTATGTTTAAAGATATAATTAAAAATGATAAAAATAGATAATATTAAACGTAAATAATGGGACGCGAACGGCGCGTGCAGCGCGGTGTATCGCTGGTCGCAGACAGAGAGGGAATACCTTTCTATAGTGCCGTACAACCTACCACGCCAGTTAGCGATACATAAACAGATGTACTGCGTGAGTATGGCACACCGTTGTATAGCGCTCACGCACACTCGTACAGATAATCAAACGGCTCTCTTGCCTGGCTGGCACTCGGCGCGGCTCTCCAAACAACTTAAATAATTTTATCATTCATTTTGCATATTCATTGTTACGCTCCATTATTGTTATTACCTATAACCATAGTATCTACAAACTGAACTTTATAGTATGGTGCGTATTTTAGATTAAGTACCTATTAGATTTATTCCTTTAAATTAGTAAGCAGTCAATCCATTAATTTACGCCACTTTCATTGCCGGAAGACGTTCACTAATGGACAAAGACCTGCCTTAAATATCTCTATTATACTTATATGGATCCGATGGGTCTTGTGCTCCTTGGCTGCCGGTTTCCTGCGACCTGTAAGTATAGGTAGGTACCAAACTGTTTAGTTAACTGTTGGGAAAAGTTTAGTTAGGACATTTCCGCCATCGAACCCAAGGACAATGGGACAGATTTCATTCAAACTATCTAGATGCCTGGTATCCAACAAACTTACGGGGATCGCGCGCCAGCGATTTCGATGCAAGATTTCGAATTATCTCTTTCCCGAATTATTTTCTGCCTTATTACTTGGGGTTCTTGAAGGCTCCCATTGGGTTGTAGATGTCACCTGATCCGCTGCCATAAGATTGCACATGTCCTGGACGACGGTATCCGCTTTCCATCAGTGGAGTTTGTCTAACCGTGTGTCCAGAGGTACTACTAAAAAACATCCGCAAGTCTCACCAAATCATCAGTCCCACAAATCGATTCTTCCTGTTGGTACCTAACAACTCAAGGATTTTTTTACTGCAACGACGGTCTGCAATCTTGGATCATCTGTAGGCCTCCTTGGGTATTTCACGAACTTCCATCTCGTGAGCTTCCTCCATTTGTTTTTCAGCATATTTAAAAGGCCTTAAGAGCGGCCAAATTCATTAATTTACTATTTAAGTAGTTCCGTAACTAATCTCATACCAAGGTGAGAGGTGGCACCGTTTTCTACTTGCTCATACTTAATAATACCTAAATATTTGGCTCATTGTTTTCAAAATAGTTTTGGCTATATAAAAAATTATAAAAATATCGTGTCATTTCTTTTTGTAGCAGTTCCGAACAGGCTTACTTCCTAACCACCAATATCTCGGTGTCGCTAGAAAACGTCCGGCCTTTCAGCGGGTATTTCACAACTAGGAATAAAATGAAATCAGATCAGGGTGCAAGATCAGTAGCCGTATTCACAATGGTTCGGAAATCGGAATCGACAAATTTGTCGAATGACTCGGAAATTTGACAGTTCAATTCGGAAGATTGTCGAATATTTGGAAATATACATAAATGCTATTTAGCTCGCGGAAAGTTTTTGTAAATTGTGGATTATTACGCTTTTCTTGGAAAATACAATTGATCGCTTCTCTGCGGAGGCTGCGATCCGCATTATAGAATAGCTTGTGCGATTCAGGTGGAATTGAAAGTAATTATGACAAAAATGGTGCTAAATACTGAAAAATAACCTAAAAATTGTTACAATAACAACAATACAAAACCATTAATATCTGTATTCATTTCAGTGTCTATGTGCGCATAAACCCACCAGACGAAATGGAAATTGAGGATAGTGATTCATTTGCATCGCCACTGAATTTCAAGAGAGGGATATATATAGGCAGAGGCACTGAGGGGAGAAGGCAGTTAGTACAGAAGCTCTGCCATTGATTATGGTTTAGTGACTCTCTATAATTACCTGGTTGCGAAAGCACCAGCATATCGCCTTAGCCATTATGACTATATTAATAAACACGCTGTGAAAATTGTGGTGTTTGTTCTGAAGAAATATTTGACTTGATGCCTACAGCTACTTTCTATCAACGCACCTAAAATTAATTTAATCGCGAAACTAAATCGCTCGAAGAAAAACGGAGAAGTTTTCTGAAAAACTTTAGTTTGACAATATTTATGAGTGTTCATAACGACAGAAATAATTTAACTTTTAAATAATTACTTTATACTTTTGCAAATTAACTTTAAAGAAAAAAAATATTCTACTTATAAACAATCAAATATTATAAAAAAATTAATATATAGCGCGAAATATAACTTATTAATAGCATTTTTTACAAATTCATGTTATCAATTGCCAATAATCCATTTATCAATCAACAAAACTGTCTTCGTAAACGCTCTTCTTTTCCGAGGGAAAACCATAGACATTTTCGAAACGGTAGAGTTTCCGTGGCCGAATCTATCGGAAAGTTTTCGAATATTTGTGAATACGGCTACAGGACCTAGGCTAGATACCCACACGAGTACCTAGTCTTTTAAAAAATCAACGGGTCTATGGGATCGATGTGCAGGGGCGTTATCTTGCCTAAAATTTCAGCATTCTCGGATCTTGACATTGGACAAGTCTCTTTAAATTTGTGAACAAATTTAGGAAACTTCATTGACATACCAAATGCCCGCTAATCTGCGCTAACTATCCAAAACAACCCGTTTAGTAAAAAATACATCTATGAAATTGTCCCTAAAAGATTGTTATTTTGATCCTTAAGTACCTACATCAAAATATGGATAAAGCCAAGTTTCGTGACCCGTAAAGATGATAATAAATCGTGCGACGTCCCAGTTTCATTCCCTTAATCATTTTTACGCTAATTCCTCTTTCTTCTCTTTGTTTTGGTTTGAAGGAGCTATTTCTTACCCCAAGAATATCGTGACGAATTTTATGAGTGTTTAGCGCATTATCTGTAAGATCTCGTCGATCTCTAGGTTATACGATGATCCTACGTTCTCCGGAGACATTCTTTCGATAGGAGGACCTAACACAGAGGTCAGATGGTAGTCGCGTAATTACCAAATCCGGAAGACTCACGCCAAGATGATATACAAAGGTCACAAGTACTGCAATATAGACGTATTTATACGCCTTTAAACATATTTTTATCATAGCTACTATAGGTACAGAAGGCAGCACTTCAACGTACCCACCACTAGTATAAAATACGCTAGCATCACTATAGATGGGGGTACAAATCGAAGACCTACAGTCTAAACAGGGTAGGTAGAGGTACTGCTTTCTGTAGACTTACGGCCAGTTTCTCGTACGTTAATCTATTGTTAATCATAAATTAAATCTCGCCATCCTTATCTATGGTAAGTTGTAGATAAAAACAGATATTTATCTATGGTGAGTTCTAGATAACGACAGAAAGAGTTTTAATCGATGATTAATGTTGACAAGCGTTTCAAAATTTCATTTTCTAGCAGTTCCGAACATGCTTCGATACTTCCCATAGAGTTAAGATTTAAGTAAATTTTATCTCTAAGATACTTGCACACAAAATGTCCGGACTTTCAGTCTAGCTAGTCTTGTGATCATCTTCCGAGCGTATAGGCCCGGCTTCTACCAGGGTCTGCTTTCCGACTCATTCTTCTCCACTTCGCCCAGTCTTCGACATCCTCGCGTCGTAAGCCATTGACGCACGGATCCATCGCTTCTTGGGCCTCTACGGGCAGGTTTAGGCACCAATTGCCCACGTATCCCTGGGGCTTACGTTACACGTGACCAAACCAGCGCAGATGAGCCTCTTCAATCTTATCCGCGATATCCCTCAAGCCAAGGCTGTCACGGATGTACACGTTACGTACCTACTCGGTCAAGTCGCGTAACTCCAAACATCCACCGCAGCATTTTCATTTCGTTCGCGTGAAGTTCGCGGATATGTTTCGTTAGCGCTGGCCATGTCTCGCAGCGACAGAGCATCACAGGTCTAATTTAATTATGTTTTTGCATACAAGGCCCTTAAGTTTGATAGAGACCAGATATTACCGGCGTCCAATCGTAGCAAAAAGTGCGAGAGAGGCGAGGCGGCGATGATAAACGCTACTGCCCACAGCAGGCGCCCGTCCGCCACTCAACTGCACTCATTCACACCGCCCACGCCGCGTGATCAATGAGCCAAAATATCTAAAATTCTTCTTTGCTTTTCCCTTTCTGTCCTTCATTAGTTTATATTGCTTTTATTATGTTCACTCCAGCTCATTTAAGCCAAAATTCGAAATTTTTTTGTGTTATATGTGCTATTCTGGTCTTAACTATAGATGTTGCTGCCAAATTTGTACAAAAACCGTTCAGGAGTTTTTGCGTGAAGGAGTAACAAACATCCAAATATGTATTCATCCTTACAAACGTTCGCATTTATAATATTATTAAGTAGTAGGTAGAATACATTATCATGTTCACCCCAGATTTTGAGAAAAACTCATTCATTTTAAAAGTTTGTTTTATTACGAACATATTAGGTTTTAAGAGATATGAAAACGACCCTAGTTGTCAAGTTATGCTACGCCGGCCAAGCTATGCATTGCCGTGAATTCCAGCCGTTTGGCCAAAGCTGCAGATTCGGAACCGATCGGGGCCGATATCACCGGTCTCGTGCAGCACGGATCCAACGTATTTGAATTTATCTGCTCTATTAACAGCTTCGTTACCTAAATGGCTGGTAACCAGATTTACGCTGCAGCAAGCCATATATTGTTTTAGCGACATTCAGCTGCAAATCGCCGTTTTCTAGCCCTTTCTTGAACGTGTTTACCTTTGTCTCAAGATCCTATTTAATCCTGCTCACAAGTGCAACGTCATTCCATGAGCCATGGTGGCATGCCCGGTATATCAGCTGAGGACATAGAGCATAACGCAGAACAAGTAAGGTCTGAGAATTGAACCTCGGACAGTCATCGGAAAGAAATTAATATGGCCTACGATAGTTTTAACATCAGCCTCAGTATTGGCGTAAATGTCCTGTTATTAAAAACCCACGCGCAATTTGGATCTCTGTAAACATTCAACTTTCCTGCAGGACCACAATTATTTTACCAGGGTAAATAGTAGCCTGTGTCACTCGGGAATAACGTAGCTTCCTATCAGTGAGAGAATTTTTAAAATCGTCCCAGTAGTTTTATTTTTGCAAACAAAAATATAAATCTTTTCTCTTTAATATTAGTATAGCTATATAGATATCGTACCCTTATTTTTCTAGCTGTTTCGAACATGCTTAGATACTTCCACACCACCAATAACTCGGAATCACAGGACAAAATGACATCACAGGGAGCAAGATCTGAACCTATGTTATCCAATCCAGTCACACATTGTACTGTGAGTTAGATAGGCTTGATACTTTTTAGTTAGAGCCAAAGCGTCAAAATTGTGAGTTGCTTTAACCTTTTCAGCGCCAAAGTCTGATATATCAGACGTTAAGTTTCGTGCCCTCGCCGCCAATGTCGATATTATCAGACAAATAAATCTTACCAATTTAACTCTATTTTTTCTTATCGTTATAGTACCTGACGACACATGCATACAGTTTTCAGACAGTTTATACCTACTTTAGTTAATCAAAAATAACAATTTCACAATTTATTATTTTATTTTAATAATAAATTATTAAAAACAAAACCGTGTTTATTAGTTAATCAACGTGAACGTTTTTGACGAAAACTCTTGGCGGGGAAAGGGTTAAGTAAAAGTCCGAAGTAATTCTAATTGAATTAAGTAGGTATATTTCAAATTGAAAATGAGTTAAACATAGATACAGTAAACTTTTGTCTGTACCAAAAATAATACATTTTTAAGTGGTACAATCAAAGTCGAAATTAACACTAAAAAGCCAACACATCCAAAAATCTTGGTAACTAGTTCAGCTTGACTGAACGAAAAATTTAATTATCATTTACATAATAAATTAATCAAGCGACATCCCAGCGTCGCCATCTTTCTTGTCGCCTTTGTCTTCTTTTGGTTTATCGTCTTTTTTCTTATCCTCTTCCTTCGCCTTGGTGTCTGTAGAGGAATTTTCGAGGGCTTTAAAGAAAGCCTGCATGTCACCCGTATTGGCAGCCGAAGACACATCCCCAGGCAGGCCAAACTGCGTCATTACTGGACCCATTTGCCCAGACGTCAATGCCGAAGAAAACTGGTTCGCCGCCTGAAATTACACTGTTTTGAAAAGTATGTCATATGAACTATCTACACGTGATATCTTTGCGAGCTGCCTTTTCATAATTAACTCAATATAATCAAACAGCCACAAATTAAAGTAATTCCCACAAACAATTGAAGCAGTGAAATGTGAACTTACGATGATTAATTTAACACAATCAATGTAGACAAGCACAAATAAAAAAAAAATTCCCATAAACAACTAAAGCAGTGAAAAGAGAACTTAACGATTATTACATAGCTATCACTTGACCCATCAACAAAAAGTACCTTTTTAATATTCGTGTTATAGTAACTACTCATCTACTCGTACTATTAAATACATAATGGGCTTCCTCTCCATGCAAATATATGAATAGTGATCAAGCATGACACTAATACTACGTAAAATGAAACTATTTTTATATGCATTGCACGTGTATTTTGGGTCAAATGATTCAGTAATTATTATTTGCCATGCCACACAATAAGTGAGAAAAAAAGTGATTAAGAAAGTGAAAACTCAGCACGTCTAGTAAACCGTGAATCCCAAAATCCATGCAACCCAAGCATATAACCATCAATGTATGAACGATCGCGCGGCGCCAAAGGAGGCGGTTCGAAGCATCTGCGCAATACTTAATGGTTCACCTGAGCGAATTGCGGTGAGAGCAGTGTGGTCCTTACATCGTCCTGGACGCCACCGGGCGGTGCTGGGGGCACGTGGGGCGCCAGGCGCTGTACGTTTGGCGGGGTCGTCGCGATGGTCACTACCTCAGGGGAAGCGAGGACCGCAGCCAGGTCGACGCGGGGGCCTGTGCCGGCCGCGCCCGCGCCGGCGGCGGCCGTGGGGGTCCCCGCCGCCCCCGCCCCCGCCGCCCCCGCGCCCGCCGCCCCCGCGCCCGCCGCCCCCGCCGCGCCGCCCGCCCCGGCCACGCCGTCGCCCTCTGGAGGCGCGTTACCCAGCCCCGAGAAGTATCGTTGCAAATCAGACAAGACAATTTGCCCACCTATAAACCGTAGCAAACAATCATATTGTTAATGCTAGTTTGCCCTCCAATTTTGCCCGCATGGAAATCCTCAGATATATTCCAGACCTATTTAGCTTAATTGCGTAGTAGAGAAATGTCAAATTAAACTGGTAAAAGAGAACGTGTTGTTATGTTATGTATGGGCAGTCTCTTCATCCAGTTCATTACGAATAGCGTTGTAAAGCATGTTATGATAATCTATGAAGATTTGATCATAAGTTATTTTAATTTCGTTGGGTCAGGGGTCTGGGTCTGCTCTTGCTCCTAAAATTTATTGTCCTATTTTTTTATGTCCTAAGCATTGTAGTCGTAAATATTGGACATTAGGACTAACGACAGGACAATGAATATTAGGAGTAGCATTCTAACTTTAGGACTATAAAATATTAGGACTAAAGAACATTAAGAGGATGAATGTATTAGACAATCGACTTTAGGAATATAAACATTAGGACAAACAAAAGGCTTCGTTGCTTTTTTTTTAAATTGGCTTATTAACTAACCCGAATAATGCATTTATCAACTACACATTTAAACATGAACGGTCTTATTCATAAAAGTGGTTGGAGGTTTCCAGAAGGTTTAAAGCTTGCTAATATATAGTTTTTGAAAACCATTATTCATAAATGCATATAAGCTCTGACAGTACCAGAGCTGCCTTACTGCGATTGCTCTCTACTCAATGAAAGTGCTATTGAACAGAAATAACTGCTGCAAAATGGCGAATCAATTCCAGCTAATGACAGAACTTTATTTTGGCAGCAGACCTTACGTCGTAGTAACGCCATCTTGTGGCTTTTCGAATCCCAAAAACCCTCATTGGATCATGATGGCAGCGCGCAGCGTACTATCGGAGATCGACGGTACGGCCCCTGATTTTATTCGCTCAGTAATTTGATTGCGATTGGCTCGTTTGAATTTTATCCTGAAGAAAGGGGATTCATCCATACAGCCATGACTTCTATGATTTTAGTTGGAACTCCGTTTTTAAGAGCAAATGGAACGTTTATGAATAAGGAATTTAAAAATACATTATAGGCCTAATGAGTGTTTTAGCTAATGAACGTTTTAAACCTACTATAAAGTATTTTTATGAATAAGACCGTAAGAATAAATAACAAATATATCCATGAGGGGGTTATGGGGCCTCACCACAATCCCTGGCAGACGGACGAGGCTCTGGCAAATCGGCTTAGGTAGGTTAAAAGATAAAACACTGAAAATTTTTGAAAGTCACATAATGATACCGGGCGTCGCCGCGAAACAACGCGTAGGAGAATCGCCCTAATCCTGTTTCAGGTTGGTTAGGGATACCGACGACGACTATTAAGACGTTAGCTAGCCCACAAGGCGGAAGGTGCCAAAGGCGTTACTGCAGGAGACTCGGTGGAGAGGCAACAGGTACGGCTACAAGCCATACGTGGTAATATACACGAACTCTCCGAGTGGGGACAACGGAGTGGGGGTGGTGCTCTCTGAGGAGTTTAAGGGCAGAGTCTTATTGTTGTGGTGTTGGCGGTCGAAGGGGTCGTGACCAATTTTATAATTGCCTACACTCCACAGGTCGGTTGCGGTGACGCAGACAAGGCGTTATTCTGGGAGCAAATCGGGGAAGTACTACGTAACATTCCGTTTTCGCGGGGTATTCTTGTGGGTGGCAATCTGGGGAAAAGTGTGTGAACAACTAGTGGAACAAATTCTCCGGACGTCTCCAGCCATACAGGCTGCCGATCTGGACGTTGATCACCTCAAAGAGGCAATCTGGCACGAAATTCGCCATGATCCGTCACTGGCATCGTTGTGGTCTTAGACAATCGACTGGCAGCACTGTACAGACTGATGATGAGTCATACCCATCTGACATAAGTGCTCAATATTGCCTCCACCACTCTTTAGATCTCCTTTCAGAGGGTTTAAGATTGGTTGGAAAAATCCCATTGTGGGATAAGCCCGCCTTTGTATAATTATACTTCAGTCATTTCTGTACTTATTCAATAAAGAGTTTATAAACATCATCAGCACAGCCCATAACAGTCCACTGCAAGACTTAGGGCCTCTCCAGCGGGTTGAAGATTGCAGTGTTATAAATATAACAATGGAAAACGCTGCTACCAATTTCCCAGCCTATGGAGACTCTAGATCTTTTGCCTCGAAAACTTGAGTCGCCTTTTGCGACATCCACGAGTGTAAGGGAGTGGTGCTATTCTACTCTGTCGGACACCACACGGCCGGTTTACATACATACATCTGAGCATCGTTATTAGTTATACTCACTTCGTGGCTGTTGCGCGCTGGCCGTGTTGGGCGGCGTGACGGTGGGCGCGGGGGTGTCGCGCGCGCGGGCCGGCGCGGCCGGTGCGGGGGTCGTGGCTGGCGCGGCGGCGGCGGCGGCGGCGGCGGCGGTTGCAGCGGCGGGTGCGGGGGTGCGTGCTGCGGACTCGGTGTTTCGTGGGGCGCTGCCGCTGCGAGAGCCGCCGCTGCTCGTGCTACCAGCGCGGGCGTTGGCACTGCTGCTGCTGTTGTTGCTGCAAACATTGCATGCATCAAATACACACTTATTCTAAAGTGACTGCTTACCATCAGGGCCGTAAGCTTGTTTGTACCTTAGTGATACAAAAAAAAAATAAACGTCATGCCTTTTCCTGTAGGGGCAGGGACCCCATTGTTCCACTTGCTGAGGTTCTGCCTGACAAACAACAACACACGTTTGGTTGAACATTGGTTTGTGCAAACATTTGTTGGATCATATTTTTTTTTTATTTTGTTTAACAAACAGTGGTACATTTTGTCTTAAAACTAAACAGTGGGTTTACTTAGTTATTTATAAATGTGTCACCAGCACCATCTACCACAGATAATTTCAAAAATCTTTAAGGGAAAGAATGGTCGTCGTAATACCTACATACGTTAACTTAAATTCTTGTTAGGTAATGGAAATTTCAATACAAATGTATTTAGTACCTGATAATTTCTATTAAATAGTTTAACAGACTACTAAACATAATTTATAAAGCAAAAGGAAGACAGACGTAAATTCTTGTACAGTCAGCGCCAGAATCAGCCAAGCTCAGTGACATTTATTTTGAGTAGGCCCTTATCAATTTGTTAGGATATTTTACATCTTAGTTGTTCAAATCATTCTGGCCTATCTACCTCACCTAGCTGCCTCTGACTCCACAATACACTTACATTATTATGGCACATCAAAGGCAAAAACAATTCTTATTTCACTTCAGAAGTAAATAAACTACATTAGATAGATTATATGATTTTAGACAATATTTTTGAAAACTATATTATATATATTGGCTCCTAAATTCTGTACAATTTAAATTAAAAGAGGATTAGACAACTAAGATCTTTAAAGTTCCAAAAATTGTCATAAAATCACTTGAAATATTCTAGAACTAACCAAAAACATAATGATTAAGTAGATGTGTTGTGTATAGACCCAACACTCTCAGTTCATATAGGTAAAAAACTTACATACCCCATAGTCCCTAGAAGGGAAGATAAGCCACCAATCTGTCCAACGCCTCCGAAGAGTTGCATGAGTTGCTGCTGAGACATATTGTTGAGCAGATTTTGCAACTCTCCATCTTGAGCCCCACCACTTCCACCTCCACGGCCCCCAGAAGTAGGAGGGTTATTTAAAACCTCATTAATTCTACGACAATATTCCTCATCCTTTTCGGTCTTGGGTTCCTGAAATTGTATGTTTGATTTGATAAAGTATGTATAACCATTTATCATTTTATACATTTCATTTGGGAAGAGGGAAAAGATTTTATAATTATTCTGTTGATGTGGATTGCCAACTCACAAAAATTAGGAAAAAGTATAAAAAATTATAGACAATTGCATGATCTACAATTTTGTCTAATATACTGTATGTTAGATAAAATTAGTAAACTCTTTAAATTTTCTATAACATAGAAATTTTATCAATTTGGTTGGTTTTACCTAAAAACCACCATACATCAATACACTCTTTATATTGCATTACCCATTCTCTATTACAAACAAATAAAGCATTACAGTTAATGTTACCAGTTTATAAAAGGCTCCTCATAAATCTTTAAACCCAAACTTTTTAAAAAGATGTCTGATGTCTTAACTTACTAAGCCACATTTCTTTTGTTATTGTTAATTGAACAGAACATGTGCAAAATAGCCTCACTTTACATGATGAAATCTATAACAAAAAAATGCTTAGCCCCATGTTTTGTTATAAAGACTTTATACTGTATTTGTATAATAACTATGTTTGACTTCATATATTTAACCACAAATCTTTTTTAACAGAAGTGGGATTCATGGAGGCTTTGGATATTTTATCTGTAATGAATAAATTATGCCACAGGCAGTAAATAAATGACAAAATGTAGTACCTGCATCCAAAAGAAATATTTCTTTGAGAATGATTTGAATTTAAGAACGTACACTCTTCCTGTTGTACATTCATTAACTCTGACAAATTCACAATCATCTGGGAATATCAATAAATCATCTTCAACTTCCCCAGTAGAACGGTCTTTCCAACAGAAATGCATCAGCGAGTCTTCTCCCTGGTATACATAGAGTAAACCCTTCCTTTTATCAGGGTGTACCATACGGCCTTTCAGAGTCATTCTGCCTGCCCGAAATTCCACCAAATGCTTGTTACCTCCCGAGCTGCCGCCAAGGGCTGATGTATTTCCAAATAACGCCGTTGACGACATTATGCTGAAAGGAAATAAACTGTATAATCTCTAGCTAGACCGATTTATACAAAATATCCTATTTAATGTAATTGAAAGCACGGGGCTGCACAATACAAGCTTGTCCTAGTGTGAAGACCGCAATAGCCATTCCTGTAATACAGTACCTTTATTGTAAACAATGTAACAACATAATCCATACTGAATATTTTCAGAATAGTGGTCATCTTGGCCCGTTGGTCCCGGTTGTGCCGGCTGAGGAGGCCCAAGTATCAAACAGGAGGCCAAACGGCCAATGGTCAGGAAGAGAGCGAGAGAGAGAGGAATCAGTAGAATAATTATTAATCATGGGATTGGTTCCTTGTGCTTACTCACCTGAAATTACTTATCGGATTTATAAAATAAACTTAGTTCTTATTCGAATATTTCCAATACGGCTATGAAAATGATGAGCGAAACAATGACAGCTCGTCCAGTCCACCAGCTAGCGTGACAAGCAATAATTTTGACATTTGTTTTTTTTATTCAGAGTGCAAGCAAAGTGATCATACTTGATGCAGCCTGTCTCTCTGTCTTTTAAATAGATTATAAAAACATGGCTCTATAGGCTTACTACGCTTAGATTAATTGGTCTTTGTGAACATTTGACACTGGGGTGGTACCGCCTATCTCCATCTTGATCCCATCCCGCGTATCGGTCAGAATGAACGAAATGAATACCAATGTAGATAGTAACGATCAGTTTCGCACTTTGATTTTGAAACATCGTACTTTCAAATTGAATAAAACGCTGTAAAATGTACATTATAATAGAATATTTTTAGATTCTTTACATATTTTGAGTGCATCCTAAGTATTTTGCAATGTTAAATCGCAGTGAAAATGAGATCAAATAAAACTAAAAAGCTTGAAAATTATGTTAGTAGAGCGAAACATAAATTTCACTCCCATGAAGTATAACCAAATTCATACCGTTCAAAATCATACATGTCGATCCATTTTACAGGGTAGGCCATATTGGAGTAGAGCCTATTCGAACTTGTGACGTCATTCCACATGATGCAATCAAGATTTCGGCTTACTGTCAGAGATCGGAGGTACCTCCCCTGTTGGGTCACAGAAATTGACATTTAGACATAGAGGCACCAATATCTTTGGTTGGGGTCAATGGGGTGAATAAGAAAATTATTGCCAAACTGTAATATTCAACACTTACCTCCAGTATTTGTGAGATCAAAGAAAAGAATACAAGTACCTATATGGCTGGCGGCTTTAGAGATTCCTTCTGTTTTATTTCTTAAAAATAATTTTAAATCCAAATTCAAACACTCTAAATATTACCATGATTGTTCTTTATTATTTTTATGACATTTATACACATTATCATATAATAATCAGATGTCAGATAACGCCATAACCTAAAAGCAGACCCTAAACGTGATTTCGGACGTAATTACACCACAGCTGGCTGAAAATAAGCCAATTTCAATTTTTGTCTACTTACTTCATCAAGCAAAGTCTATATTGATATCATACATACTCTGAATATTTTCTTCGATAGTAGATACAGTGATGAAACCTGCACATTCAGGCGACTGGATGTGTAACCATGATCCAATCTGGTCAGGTTCCCCTGGTAGCAGGGTCATGGAGGTCAGATGGCAGTCGCTCCACTGTAATTACCTGTTCTGCCAAATCCTGTATCATGGTCAAGGCGGACCTCGGGTCCTCGTACGCGAGAGCACAACCAGGACATTAACGCCAAGATGAGTAGATACAGTGCTCCAAAAAAGAGTGGATATTAAATGAGGACGCCACTATCTATCCAAACTTCTCAAAATCACGTAATTACTTGGAAATACCGAACAATATTTTGTGTTAAAATATTTTAGTTCCATTTTATCTATTTAATTTCTACACTTTTTGTAGCACTGTGTTGTTGGAGTTCGGCATACTCTCACGAATAAAAACTCCTTTAAACATTTAATAGATTTCGTATGATGTTACATATGTTTCATTTGTCATAAATAGACGTAAATAAATATATTTCGACAAAGGTAACCAGCTACAAACAGTTTCGATATGCGAAGAGTGGTTTACTGTGCACCAAGAACTCCGCTATCATATATTTGTGTATTCATAACACAATACAGGATGTTACGTAATACATGTATAAAGCCGAAAGGGTGTTAAAGTATAGCTTGCAAAGAGTACACTAGCGACTTCAAATTATCCGGACATTGAATTTTAATTTTCATTAAAAAATCTTCGTTTTTAAAGAAAAATAATCATATCGACTACGTTGAAGCGCAGCTCTATTTCAAGTTGATGCTTCTACAAGGAGCAGTTCAATAACCTCGTGCGACCCCTATGAAAATAGAGCAACCTTCTTAAGGTTTCGGTCAACGATTGTTTGTTGGCGCGTGCCGGCCGGCGATCCGCAGCGCAGCGTGGCGGTAACATCAAACGGATAGAAGCAATCGACCAAACGCAGTTACGTTGAGTGTGTACGCACCATAAGGTGGAGTTTAATGAGCTCATGCCATCCATATCAAAACAAACGAACCTCCTTCATTTTACTACCAGGCGTCGAACTAAATGTTACCTACTTATCTACATGAATAATGCGCTTATTACACCTGACTAAATTCAGTCGACTAAATTCAGAAGCAAAAGGCGTGAGAGTAAATCGAAGTGGAATGTATTGCTCATAGAATAAGGTTCATTTTGGTATCACTCGTATTATGTTACGCGTCGCTCTGATTTTCAAAAGGCGTGATACTAAAATGGGCCTTATTCTATGAGCAATACATTTTACTTTGATATGCTCTCACGCTTTTTGCTTCTGAATTAAGACGACTAAATTGAGCCAAATGTAATAAGCGCATAAGATCTACTAAATTAAGTAGGAACTTACCTACACAAATTATTTTCAATAGGTATGACTCGTACGCGAGAGGTACCGGGTTCGAATCCCACTGCCGCCATGTACCAGTGACTCTTTTCTGACTTATGTACTTACATTAGTTAAATACTAACCGATGATTTAACAATGACGGAAAATATCGTGATGAAACCTGCACATTTAGGCGACTGAATGTCTAACCATGATCCAATCTGGTCAGGCAATCAAGTTCCTCTGGTAGCAGGGTCAGGCAGAACTCAGGAGTGTCAGATGGCAGTCGACCCTAGGCTCTCGTGCGCGAGAGCAAAACTAGGTCATTAACTGGTTGCTATGCAATACGTAAGTAGGTAGGTAGCATGGTGTTTGGCCTACTGCTAGTTTGCACTCATGCATAGAATAATGTTTATCACAATACTTAAACTGTTGAACGCTGAACACAGACAAGACTACGTTAATGCTGGTACCTGAAGCAATAAATCATTTATTCATTCATATCGTTAACACTCTTATCACAGTTATCTTCACAGTAGGTACTTAGGTATCCTACACATACAACGCAACAAGTAATCACTTCGATCACGCGAAAAGCTAAATCCGAATGAACGAACACGACACGAAAGTAGGTAAATTTCGTCAATGGAAGCCGCGCCGTAGATCAAAGGCACCGCCACAGGCCGGCTCGCCTCGGCCCGTGGCGGCGGGGCGTTTGTCGGCGGTTGATTGACCTGATTATGAACTTGAGTAACCTATTACAACTGATTTCTAGAGATGCGGTCTTTCGTTTTTAAAATGTCATTATCGACATTGAAAAAGAAAAAGTTCGATAGTCATTTTCTCGCTAACTATTCCACGCAAGAAAAAAATGATTGTACCTATAGTTTTAATACATATATTATGAAACACCCTGTATAGTTATTCGATTGGAAAATGTAAATACATAGTCTCTGCCTACCCCTACGAGATACGGGTATGATTATTTGCATACCTATTTATTTAACAACGTCAAATTAAAATTCCAAATGACGTTAGAAGTTTAATGGACCCATTACGAGTGGGTTGATATTTGGCTGATTTAAACTACCCATGTTTGTGGTGACGTTCGATTGATAACGAAGTCAGCAACACTAGCATCATTTTTAGTCAGCGACACTAGATGGACCACGGATATAATCTGTAGAACTCAGCTCTCAAGCCATACCGCCGATCTTCTTCTTCTTACCGAGAACATCGCCATCGTGATCCAATGGAATGGAATGACGTCGCAATATCAAATTCGAATAGGTTCTACTCCATGAAGTTGTCTATACTCTTATTTCGTGAGAGTGGATTTGCTTCTGCCAACATAATTTTCATGCTTTTTAGTTTTTATTTAAAATTGTTTTGCAAATAAAAAATTAACATTGCAAAGTATTTAAGATGCTTTCAAAATATCGAAAATTATTTGAAAATATTCTATTACAAAGTACATTATTCTAGCATTTTATTCAATTTCAAAAAGCACGCTGTTTCAAAATTTAAATGCGAAACAGATCATGTCTATACTCCCCAATGGCATTCATTTCGTTCATTCTGAGAAATACTGAGTTGGGCAATACCTATTCTGTGACGTCATTCCTCAGGATTGGATCAAGATGGCGGCGTTCAATTAGTTATTGGAGATCGGCGGTACCACCTGTGTGTTTCTATACTCTTTGTTCTGTCTGTGGTCCGTGCCGTGCCTTGATCGCGATCATCCATCAGACCATCAACTTGAATGTCTTGAATCGAATCAAGCAAAGCAAGAAGCAGCGAAAGAATTTGCGTTTGTGTATTGGGTGGGAGTTCTTCCTTTTCTTTCAGTTTCACCAGGAGACTATTAGGTTTTATACCTAGCTTTTATTGTGCCTATAAAGTGTTCTTTGTATCTAGTAATAAAGACTGAAGCTATACACGTCATATCAAAATGAGCGGCGTACAGACAGGTAAAACGAAGTTTTTTCTATTGTGTTGTTTTTATTTGCTATCATAAAACAATTTATTCCATATACATCAAGATACACCATCCTTCCTTTACCATGGCCTAGTTTATATCCACCAAATATTTAGCGTGCCTATTACTTTTATTCATTGTGTATTGCTTGCTATGCTACTAATATAGGTTTACAGTATTCATGAGGTAAGTTGCAAGTTTGTCTAACTGAAATCATATTTTAATGCAGTCTACTCTCACATGTTATATCTTAATCAAATTATGTACCTACTTATGTTTTAAAAAGTATGATTCATTCTTTCTCCAATGACATCACAACACAATATACCTATTATATGAGGAACTGGCGAACAAAACGGTATAATTACATGATACTCTTAACAGCTGGAAGGAATACTTTATACAAACACAAATAAATAAATAGTAAATTTTACATGAGTAGTAAAGAACTAAAGGATAGTAGTTTCAATGAATTACAGGATAATTTCATAGTAGGTTAATACACCATTATGATTGAAACCACAAATTATGCAGTTTTAACACAATTTTAGGCCGTTTTGATTGAAAATGAGTTGAGGTTGGCTATTATTGTGTGGTGTGTTCTCTAAGTTAACAACAAATTTGCAATAACTACATTTTTGTAGGGGTTACAATAACTAAAGATACATACACAACAGACATTACCTACTAAGGAAGTATAGTACTACACTTCAATATGATTTTAATCCAATGGCCATTCCATTATTGAAAAAGATACATTCTATTTCACTCTTACTTTAAAATATATTATACAACATTATACATGTACTAGGGACAATAAAATATGAGAATTTACAGTAGAATTAGTATTTCTTCAATTAGTTTGTTATAGGTTCTTGCTCATGCTTGTGGTTTTTTGCATTTGTTTATACCATGTTAATCAGGAAACCACATTGAATTTCGAAATAACAAAATGGTCTGTGTTTTTCTGGGTTATTTTATAAGCTACAACACTGAGAAATTTGATCAAAATGCATACTGTAGTTAGTTTAAGTGTGATAGAGTGACAAATTTCCATCCTTACAAACTTTTTTGTTCTAATATTAGTAAGCTTGAGTGAGGGATTCTATTACAATAATAAAATCTTAATAATATAACAGTTAAGGGCTATCAAACTTACTTTATTGAAGTTTTCACATTTAGTAGAAGGTTGAGGTGAAGGTTATACTGAATGCGATCTGTGTAAATATTTGAGTATCCCGTTTTATTTTACATGGACACTGGCATTACGTTATCCGGCGTGATTGCAAAATGATGATGGCATGTTTCAATAGATCCTTTATTTTTTGTTAATTAAAATACATCATTTAATTTTCCACAATATTATTCAAGTGTATCACTAAGTAGTTTGTGTCTAATGTAATTTTAATAATCATTGACAGTTTTTAACCATTCAGTTATGAATTCAGTATTCTAATGCTTATTTTATTACAAATATCTATATAACATCAGCTACTAAGTTAATTGTATGTACAAAATAAAAAAATTAAATTAATGTTTTTTGTAAAAAGTATAAAATGTATGAAAACAAAAAGTAAAACCACTTGACATTCTAATTTATGAGCACTAATATGAACCTATTTATTTATTCTTCCGAAACATTACTACATTTCTTAGCCTTGGCTAAAATGTTGCATTTATTTTCGATTTGCTGAATGCAAAAATAGTAGAGATTGTTCAACTCAATTTGAGTCGAATATGAGTCATGATTGCTTGTCTTGCAACCTCGAGTTTTTGTGCATTTCGACAAGATTGAATGACGCAACCTATTCTTTATGATGAACTAACATTTGCGCCGTTCGCCCGCCGCGGGCACTGTCAATAAACTCTGGCGCGGCGCAAGGTGAGCCGAGCGCGGCGCGCACTCGTTTTGTTCGTATAAGGTATATTTATTACACACAGAATCCACGCGTATCCACCTATCCGCGTGGCGTTGAGACTATGGTTTTACCGAACGCCATATGGTAACGATAAAGCGGAAACTTAATTAGCATTTTATAGTGGTTTGAAGGTCATGATCAAATTTTAATACCATGAGTATGGCAGTTCGCGTGTATCTCGGTGAAAGTGGCGAAGCTGAGCCATCGAGCAGCGGCGCGCGACGGGCGCGGGGCGCTCGCGGGGCCCGACGTGGCGGAGGATCGAGCGATCATTGCGCGTGCGCATTGCTATGACCACCAGACGCACCGGTGTCGTGCTCGAACCGCGGAATAATAGTGTGCTCGATATTAGTCGATCGACTTGTTACCTCTTACGTAGCAGATGTGTTAAACTCTTCGTCCCGAACCGATGTGCATCCAATGAAACCTCGTTTTAGAAAGAAAGTGCGAATCGAATATAAACTCGGAGTGAGTGTTGTTGGATCGTAATGTGTTGGTGCGCTAAGCTAGGCGAGAGATAGTAGGCAATGGGCTCGGTGGAGGCGGGCGGCGGCGTGGAGCCCGCCAGCCTGGAGTACATGGAGGACCCGTACTTCCTGGCGCCCGACGACGACTCCACGCCCAGCTTCGACGTGGCCGTGGACGAGCTGGACGAGCTGGAGGGGCTGCCGGCCTGGCCGCGCGAGGACCCCGACGCCGACTGGCGCTCGTTGCCGGACATCGCCGAGTCCGCGCTCTGCATAGAGACCGAGTTCTATATGGACAATCGCCGTCGGCGGCTACGTATATTTAGGAAAAAAATTCGTGACGTTAGAGTGACCTTCCAAGATCTATCCAAGCCCTATCTTGCCAAAGTTTCGAGCCACACTAACTATAAAAAGTTTTTGGGCATCACACCTGGAGGTAAGTAAATCGACTTATTCATGATTGACTATTGTTATTGTATATATATGAATAATATCACCGAACTATAAATTTGATTTATGATCCGGAAATTAGCTCGCTAAAAATTTTAATTGCTCGCGTATTGAAATTAGTTTTCTAATAAGTGAGTACTGCGGTTGTATGTTTCGGACATTAATAGGTACATATTATACTGCGTGGTTCGCCATAGTAACGAAATGAACAAATATCTATTGGTACTTACTACTCGTGCTTCTACTACAAGAACTACCTCCGTCCAAACACTTGACGTCGACAACCTGGTTTTTCATAAAGTTACCATGTTTAGGTGAGCATGATTATGCCTGTGATGCTTAATGCCATGGCTGTGAGACATGTCCAACGCTGAAGAAGCATGTTCTCGTTAATTATCATGGTACGGTGGATGTGCAGCGTTACGCGACTTGACCGAATGCTTACCGAGTACCTATGTCCGTGACAGCCTTAGCGTGAGAGACATCTGCGCTGCGCCTGCTCTGGTCATGCGTTGCGTAAGCCCCAAGGATACGTGGGAAATATTTGTCTAAACTTGCCGGTCTCGGGAAAGAGGTCCAGCGGGAGGACCCCGAAGCAATGGATTGACATCGCCGAATGGGATGCGAGAGCCAACGGCTTACAACGTGTGGGTGCAAAAGCAAAAAAACTGATTCGACCCTGGGCGAAGCCGGGATTAACCGCTTGGATGATGATGATGACCATATAGCTTTAAGTCCGCCTTTGTACGTAACAGTGCATGAAGTTTTAAATAAATAAATAAATATAGAACAGCAGCACTCAATTTTTTTCGGGACACAAAGACGATTTAGTTATGATGCCGCAACATACCACGCATAAGAGCTGCACGAAGTAGAGCAGAGCAGAGCAGAGGCAGTTTTATTAAATAAGTTTTTTGACGTTACTTTCTAAAAAAACAAATATATCAAATAGCATGGGGGATTTATATTATAGATATTGTAATAAAAATAAACATAAATCAATAAGTGAACGTAAGCATGTGCTCAAAAAAATTTTTTTTTAGGCTTTGCTATGGAATTACACGTAATGTGACTAATAAAAGTAACTAAACAATGAGTGAGCGCGGCGAGCTCGAAATTTTTGGTTACCTGCTTAAAAATTTGTATATTTTATAATCATAAAATAAACAAATTAAAGAGCTAGTGCAGCCAACGCTGATTTGGTAGATACAGATAAAAGCTTGTCTATGCTGAAACTATTTTATCTTTAGGGAGAAAAAGCCAGTAGACAGTTTAAGCACATGAATATTATAAATACTTAGTATTAAGTCTAATCTAGTGAGGCTAGTGATACTATAGGGTTACCTTCTACAGTAATACATACTTGCTCGCTCATCATCATTCCGATTTCGGCCGCAAGACGCCCACTATTTGGACCTCTTCTCTAACCTGACATCGCCTTCTTACGACCTTTACAAGGTCATCCGTCCAACACGTGGGGCTGTCCTACGCTGAGATTGCCCATACGCGATTGTCACTGTAACTACCTTTCTGCTCCATCGGTTCTGCCAGCTATGTGGCCTGCCCATTGTCACTTCAGTTTTGCGACTCTGAAATGGCTACATCTGAATATATTTTTTTTTCCTACTTGGCAATAATATCCCGGTTGAGCTCTAGAGTACGAGGACCCTGGGTTCCCCTTAACCATGATCCAGGATTTGGCGGATCATATAATTACAGTGGAGCGACTGCCACCTGACCTCCGTAATCCAGCTACTAGGGGAACAGTACCAGATTGTAAAGTAAGTAAAGTAAAGTAAAACACATTTGTTACACTCAGACACACGGCACAAAATTCTTAAATATTCATAAGGTAAAAAAAAGAAAAACAGACACATAAACGAAAAAAGAAAAAAAATAAGAACAGATACTCTAATCTCGTTACCTGTGCCATGTGGAGAGTGCAATGAGTGGGATTGGATCATGGTTACACATTCAGTCGCTGGAATTTGTAGGTTTCATCACGATGTTTTCCCTCATTGGTTAGATCCCACTGCGGCCAACTGTTTTTTGAGTTATGTACATTAGTTGAACCGATGCCTCTCGCTTTCGACTTGAATACCCCACTCGGCCACCGACTTTCCTATATCTACATCTGAATAATTGTAAGTTATCCCCTGTAGCAGCCGAGGAGGCGATGCCGACTGGCGGCGCGGGCGCGGGCGACGCGCTGCACACGCCCGACGAGCTGGCGGGGCTCACGCCCGAGCAGGCGGA
Source organism: Blastobasis adustella (assembly GCA_907269095.1). Taxonomy (NCBI): domain Eukaryota; kingdom Metazoa; phylum Arthropoda; class Insecta; order Lepidoptera; family Blastobasidae; genus Blastobasis; species Blastobasis adustella. Next base: position 7,468,935 of record OU026123.1, on the reverse strand, counting down.
TCAGCTCCGCGCAGAATGGAGCCGCGAGCTCGCGAGGGTCGAGGACGAGATCGCCACCCTGCGGACTGTACTGCAGAGCAAGGTCACTATCCCTTCCATTAATCCAATCAAGTCTATGGACCTAATGTACAGGATCTAATGCCCGAGGTTAAACTCGAGAGAGAACTATTCATGGACAGCGCGTATCGAAATCGATACGTTACTATTTTACTATTTGATTAGGCTAATCCTTCACACCTGACTTCAGTTTCGTGTTGGTATCACCTGATTGGTTGACGTCTGTTTTGTTAGATTTGGAATCCACTAATTAAGAAATGTTTAAAAGTTACAATGTTGATTATTTTCGAATCGTTATTTTTAATTATGGCCCTGGGGCACGTTCAAAATTTCATCACAGATTTGTGAAATTTCTAACCGCATGATTACTGATGATGGTATAGATGGGGACAAGGTTAGTGCCTTCCTAGTCTTACCCAGTACGAGCGTCTAATAGATTGGTCAACTTATGTCCCGAGTTCTGTCCCCCCCTATTTACGTGGAACGCGGGTTAATACAAGTTGATCGCTTCATGTCTAAGCTAATATGTCATTGTTTACAATTTACGATCTGTATACGATCTGAGATAAGCAAAGCGGTTGCAATACATACAAGTTAAAAGGAATTGAAAACATAGAGAGGAAATAAATTGAACAAACAAATGAGGTGACGTGCCGGTATGGCCGACAATCTCGCGTAAACTGCATAAACGTGATACTTATTTAGTAAATGATCGTGTAGTAGATAACATCTTTCGGTACTATTCCAACATAGATTATTTTCAACGGCAATTCAAAACTGTCAACTTGATCTTTTCCCATAGAGTGCTATATATTTTCTGGGTAAAATCTTCTGAAGGTCGGGAAATTTTTTGGCTTCGTAATATTTGAAACAGGTTCGGTAGATTGCGACAAACAATCAAGCACTTGAATTTAGTATTAGGTACCTACTACTGATGATGGGGGCGCGAGGGTCCGACACCCAGGGCCCTCGCGCACGAGAGCACAACCGGGATATTGGTGCCATGATGATTCTTACTGATCTGATGACTATATAACAGCTGTCATCATTATCATCATCATAGCTATCAAGTTCATTCGTCAGCTTTCCTACTCTTCCACCTTCACTTCGTCGGCGGCGACGACCTCTTCATTAAAAGCCAAAATACCGTGCTACTGTACGCTAATTAGCGTAACTATGTAATCGCAAAAGTAACAATTTCAATCATTGAAATCGGATAATTGTTGGCAACAGCGTTACGTAATTAGCATACTGATGTCTATGACGTGTAATATAAATACGTCTATGTTTGTTGTTTCCACAGATCCGCCAAAGCTCCGAATTGAAACGTAAACTTGGCATCACAGTGTGGAAGGAGATAACCGAAGATGTCAATCAGGGTTTGAAAAATGTGAAAGAAAGCCAAGTGTAAGTGATTTCCTTTTTCACTGATTCTATGTAATGGGCAGGCACATATCCCACACCTCGATGTAGTCTTCTTATAGTTCTTATTTTTCTCGAGGGTTAGAACTTTCTAAGACAAACTGGTGGCTGTTCAATGTTGCTTAATTTTTTTTTGCTTAGCTTGGATCTTATTTTAGTTCGGTGGCCAGTGTACTTAGTATTTTTATTTGGTTTGTTGCATAACAGCTATCAGTCGATAGAATCTCGCGTGGCAGCGATTACACAGGCTGTAACTGGAGCACCTATGTAAGTATGTATAGTCCGATGCTTCTTAAAGTAGATAAATGCTTACTTTATTATTTTCCTTCAACGCTGTAGTATGAAAAAGCACAAGATATGATTAACGTTAGTATGCGTAATTCAGTAAATTGAACATTGTAACGTTCTTCGATGAACATTGTTCTAACCCAAAAGAAATATTACGATATCTCTCAGTTAACGCTCTCTGTCATGTCATAATTCATTATGAATGTTAATTTCGAATTCAGCAATAAATGGCATTGTTCGTTATATGAAACTGATAAGAGTGTGTATTCAATTGTTTACGTTGAGCACTCGCTTAATTAAGAGATGCGTTAATGAAACCATTACACCTACACCTAATAACTAATTCCATTAAAAAACTAAAGCTGTACCTACTGTTCCGAAATGAACATTGAACACTGTTCTGTTAACTTCTGTTATATGTAATATAAATCTGCATTTTGAATGTAACAAAGCATAAAATTACTAAGCAATCCGTTTGATTCATCTGCTTTATCATTCATGTTCAAGTTGGTGAGTCACATAAATGTGTCAATTGAATTATATCGCAATATAAAATTGATAGATAAGGAAGTGATAAAAGATAAAAATTATAACTGCGAATTGAACTTAACCAGTTACTTGGTATTCGTACGTTTATTGAACATCGAACAACTATCCTCGACACATATATTTACTTTGATTTTTACAATTTTGTAAATACGAGGTGTGTTCGAAAAGTAAGGTGACTTTGTATATTTAGGAAAAAATATTTATTTATTCATCAATATTTATGTTGTCCCCTTCAAAGTAATCCCCCTAAGATGCAATACACTCTTGTGCCAACGCTTTTTCCAATCCTCGAAGCACTTCTCATAAGCACTTTTCGGTATAGCCTAGAGCTCTTCCAGCGATGCAGTCTTTATATCCTCAATCGTTGCAAATCTCCGTCCTTTCATAATTCTCTTCAGTTTTAGGAACAGGAAAAAGTCACATGGGGCCAAATCCGGTGAATATGGTGGGTGAGGCATGACTGTTGTGTTGTTTTTGGCCAAAAAAGCAGCTCATGCGACGGATCTTTTGGTCAAAATTAAGCAGTTTTGGAACAAACTTCGCTGACACGCGTCTCATGCGTTCGAAAAAATTTGGCACGAGCCAACTGATATGCCAACATCCTCAGGAACTTCTCTGATAGTGATTCGACGGTTTTCCAAAACATCTGTTGTTGATGTGCTTGGGCGTCCAGAGCGAAGCTCGTCCATGGCATCTTCCCGGCCATCTTTGAAGAGTTTGTACTACTTGTAAACATTTTTTTACTCGGAACAGTTTCACCGTATGCCGCTGTCAACATTTCAAGTGTTTTAGAGCACAATTTCATTGTTTACACAAAATTTGATGCTAATTCTTTGATCCATTTTTTACCGCCGAGCACACAACGCACTTATAACCGTTATGCCTCTCACAAACAAACTATATAACTGAAACTGTAAATATATGTTCGTGGTGAGTGTACCGATATAACAAAACCAAAAAATCGATCATCGAATGTACGTTGCCCGTGAAATTTGAAAAGTCACCTTACCTTTTGAATACACCTCGTAAAGTTGATATTGTCAATAGCAATTTTGCAAATCGTGGAGGACAATATTCGGGGGGACAACGGGAAAAGACGTATTATTGCAAACCCCTGCACTAATTGATATTTTTGTTGATATGTTGTAAAAGACAAGTAGATTTACCTACTGTAAATATATTGCTAATACCAACTCTGAATTAACTTATCAGGCCCAAGCGGAAGCTAAATGACGATAGATAAAACATAAAAAGACCAAACGTCCTACTAATATTATAAATATAAAAGTGTATAAGGATAGATGTTCGTCACTCGTTCACGCAAAAGCTACTAAACGGCTTTTGATCAAATTTTGCAGTATTAAACATATAGCTAAGAATAACAAATACTGTATATTTTATCCCGAAATTTTATTTTATGTGAAATTCAATGTGATTCCCGCGGGCACGAGTCCAGAGAGTAAACCGAATTTTACGTAAACGAAGTCGCAGAGAGAAGATATCATCATTCTGATATACAAAATTAAATATGAGGCACACAGACTTATCAACGCATGATGGTTATTATATTTCCAACTGCTGAATCGATTAATCGCATGAAAGCGATTTCGTGTGGTGGTTTTGTCATAAGCTTTTAATGGAAAGAAATCTAAAATAAATGCATGACTTGTAGATGTTATGGTTATGTTAGTCACGTGGTGTCCGGCAAAGTAGAATAACTTCTACTCTATTCACTCACGGGTGTCGTACAAGGCGACTAATATCTTGCTATTTATCTTGCACACCAGCTATTTCTTAAAACACTAAGTTGGCATACAAGCGTACGGCCCGCCTTATGGAAGCAGTGATATTAGCCCTTCTACGTAGTTCCTCCGTAAACCAGATAATGGGCAACGCCGTTTTTTGTTCACCGGTCTCCAAGCCGCCTGCTAAACGTATGGGAGATGGGAAAACCCTCCATTCATGTGACTGTTATGGACTGTTGCTGTCTCATGCGTGATGTGAATGTTATGGGCAACAGTTGCTGCTTTTCATCAGATGGCCTGTACGCAGAGTACAAAAGTTGTCACTGTGTTCCGGGCTGAGAAGAATCAATTTTTTCAAACCCCGTTGAAAAAAGAGGGGTGTTATAAGTTTGACGTGTGTATCTGTATGTCTGTACCTGTCTGTGCCGAACGGATGGAATGTTATTCAATGTTATTTATACTTAAGACCTGTAATGTATGTACCATATTTAACGCAAATAAATAATTGAATTGAGTTCGAGATGGTACATTAATATTTGAGTAATATGTAGACTGCGCGACTCTGCAAACGTGGTGTGGGACGCACTTCGGTCAGATGGAATGACGATTTGCGAAAGGTGTATGCTGGATGCGGCAGGCCGAGGACATTGTATTTACAATAAATGATTTATTTATTTATTGGGCATTGAGGGAGGCCTATGTCCAGCTATGGACTAGTATAGGCTGATGATGTTGTTAAAGTAGCCTGCGGTAACTACTTACCATCGGGCATGCCGTAGGTAAGCTTGTTTGCCAGTTTAGTGATAAAAAAAAAACTCTCCGGTCACGTCATCTCTTAAAAAACAACAACACCAATAACCTTCCATCTCTCCCATCGTACAGATACCAAAAAACTGAATCTGTGATAAAGTCCACGGCCGAGAAGACCACGTCGATCTTCGGCGGGATCACGGCCGGCGTCTCCACCAAGCTCGGCCAGATGCGGAACTCGGACTCGTTCCGCTCGATCGAGGAGCGGGTCGGATCCGCCTACGAGAACGTTAAGGTGAGATACGGGCGTCTATTTTTTTATAATCATCATCATCATCACAGCCAATAACAGTCCACTGCAGGACTAAGGGCCTCTCCCACGAAAGGAGGTTCTTGCCATAATCTCCACGCTTGGCAGGCGGGTTGGAGATCGCAGTGTTATACATATAACTATGGAAAACGCTGCTGCCCATTTTCCAGCTTACGGAGATTCTAGATCTTTTGCCTCTATAACATTGGTCGCCTTGTACGACACCCACGAGTGTAAGGGGTTGGTGCTATTCTACTCTGCCGGACACCACACGGCTTATATTATACTACTAATTTTTTTATAATACTAAGTGACAAACGAGCAGACCGCCCACCTGATGGTAAGTGGTAACTTCCTCCCATAACATTTACAATTATACATTTAGGTTGCAGGTAACACAAATGCAGAACCGCAGGTGCATTGTCACTGTGAGGACTAAGATGAAATGCCTACTACTACTAATTTCGCTGGCTACCTTATCCTTCAAACCGGAACCCGATAACCCCCGAACTCCTCAGGCTTGACAGAGTCCTACTACCTGATAAATATTTGTTTGGATAAGGATACAGACAGCGTGTCTGGAGAAATCTTAGCGTACCGTGCTAACGCAACAGTCTCAAACGCCGCCACCTGAAGCTAGAAGGCGCTACAAAAGTAGCTGCAGCGCAGGACAGCTGGAAACTGGAGCTCGTAGCTCGTTTGCGGCGTCTTGTGGCCGTCACGTGTGGCCCGTGTGCTAGGGCACTAAGTTGTCGAGGTTGGCGTGGCCAAACCAATCACAAACAAAATACTTGTTTCTGTTGCCGTGTGATGATCGGCGGAATATAATGTAGCACCAATCAACCCCGTCCATTGACGGGTGTCAAAATAGAGGCAGACCATCGATAATCTCCGTAACCCAGAAAATGGGCAGCAGCATTTTCTCATCACTGCGATCTCCAACCCGCCTGCCTGCCAAGTGTAGATTATGAAAATGCCTTCCGCTAATGTGACGGAGGCTCAAGTCTAGCAGTGGATTGATAAAAATAAAAAATTATCTTGGCGTTGGGTTGGGTTGTGCACTCGTACGCTTTCGGTTTTGGCAGATCAGGTAATTCCAGTATTGCGACTGTCATCTGATCTCCGTGACCCTGTTAACAGGGGAACCTGACCAGATTGTAGCAGTGGATTGATGTAATGCTGTAATGTGTGTGATGTGCACATTTCTATTATTTTGGAGGCTTTGACCGGGGATATTGACTACAGAGCAATTTAATCAGTGCAAAAGCTAGCTGGGGGAACGCACTCACCGTACATATGCTATTTTTTTACCACTTGCGAAGGATTAGTTCGTCAATCAGTCATATATGTGTATATTATGGGCCCCACGCCGCAAGCCGGTGATAAGTATTTAGAAACTCTCTCTCTCCACCGGTTAAATTGCTCCATGTTGTTGACAAACGTCTGCGCAGTGTGTTAAAACTAAGATTTTTGTATCGCAGGGCAAAGTGGCGTCGCGATCGAACTCGACGCAGAGTTTCGACGAGGCGCTGCGCGACGCGAGCCGCGCGGCCAGCGGCGCCACCTCGCCCACCATCCCCGAGAACCAGCCGCTGCCCTAATAAGGCCTACGACCCCCCAGCCCCTACCACCCCTTACTCCTTCCCCCCTCCCCCCGCGCCGCATCCGCTTTTATACGTCGCCCGCCTGCGTAGCGTGAGAGCCGGAGGATAACGTAACGGTGTTGCGAATAATTGTCTGATTTCAATGATTGGAATTATTACTTTTACGATTACGTATAATCGATTTCATGGGTTCAGTTGCTAACAAAGTTCCATTGCAATAAACTGAAGCTATTGAATCGGTCATGCGTAATCGCTAAAGTAAATATTTTAATCATTGAAATCTCAGAATTCTTAGTAACAGAGTTACGCAATTAACTTACTGATAATCTCTTTCGATTCGTGTCGAAGTTGAAGAGACACAAAGTTGTATCTGACGCGATGAAGCCGGTCATGCTACGCAGGCTGTGATACACACTGGACCCTTGAGAAACGCGCTGGGTGCGTTCGCATACACGTACCTACAGTCGGACAAAAATGTTACCTTTAGTTCGCTGTTCGATTCAACGATTATCGCAATTTCAAAGTGACGTGAAGACCGATGTCAAAATGATACCTTGTCATTGGTTGGAATGGATCCGTAATGTTGGCAGTTGTTTCTGTCCAATAGTGCGGCAGTATTTTAACAACGGAGTTTACTTCTCAGTAGCGCCATCTAATGGGTTTCGATGCTGCGAAACTCCTCTGTCAATGCAGCAAAATGACAGCCCAAAGCGTTTAATAGCAGCGCCTTCTGTCGTGCATTTTGTTGCCGTATCTAGTGGCGCTTTTTGCCGCTTGTCAATCGTCGTGGCTATAGACTAATGTCATTTTGATGCATCGAATTGAATGGCGATGTTTAGGTGCACATCATAAAATAGTAAGGTGCATTTTCCCTTGCTGTTATATCCTAGACTCACATTTTGGTGACTCAGGAAGCTTTTTCAATACTAGTAGACCACTCTTGTCCGACCGTATCACTACGATGTAAGCTATGGACCTTACGTGACGTGCATTGGTTCCTTTTAGCCGTGTCTCATGCAGTTCCATGCGTTATAACGCAGTAGGACGTGCACGTCAAATGGACTTGTGCGCGTACGCATTTGGTGCGTTTTTGCTCTTATTCTAAATGCTTCAATATTGGATCTGACCACGATTTGAGAGAGTTGTTGAGGCCGAATAATATTAATTTCGAATTAAGAATATTCCGTTTTGGAAGGACCGGCCGAATAGTATAGTTCGGTATCGAGCCATTTAGAATGGGCCCCGTACACACGGCATAGTATCAAGTTACCCACACTCTAACGCGTGTCGCGATTGGTGTAACCACGCCCCAAAGTGTTATATTTCTCTAACATGTGTCTATATCTCTCGCTTTCGTATGAGAGCTATCAAACTACAGAGAATCTCAACTTGTAAATTTATTACTGAAAGCGATGTGAATTGGGGGATGGTAGTTAGCCACACAAGGGACAACTTGATACGCTGCCATCTGTACAACACAATAGATTAGAGCTTACTTGAACAATGTAAAGTTGCGACAATATAAAAGCGGCCTTGCTCACCTCTTCACTTACATTTTCGTTTGCCTACAATCATATACGAAGATACGGAAAGCAACTCTTGTGAGTTCGCGAATGTACTCTCTAGCACCATGCAATAATGGATTGTTATGTCACGTCGCTGTAGCAATTCGGTGTCATCAATGTTGCAAACTGTCTATTTTGTAATCATGTCATCTAAATTATAATACACTTAGATATTCGACTATAAATGTGACCCTGAAGCTTAAATCGTGAATATTCCTAGATGTACTTATCTTGGGGTTCGTTATAAGATTGTCGCCTTTGTTTCGTAGACGGTTAAGGTATATTTTGTATTCGTTTATTACAATACATGTATTTGTTAATTTGAGCTTATGTTGTCTTAAAAATGCGGCGTGGCTTAGCTCAGTAAGGTCATTGACATTGCATGAGCTCATGTAATGTTTTGTTACATTAAAAATCGAATATTTAGTTTCGATTATTTTAAATGTTGCATTCCAGAAGCTTTTCAATCGATCAGTTCACTGTCCCTTTGAGCGTCACCTCTAAATGTTGTGAATTGTCTGTCTGGTTGCTCTTATAATGAACATTAATAAGTTATCAATTTGATATCAATTTAATGCAAGTTGTAAATTAATGTCGTTAAATGTACGTAAAAAATAAAAGTAAGACACATTAATTCGCCGTTTCCTGTTTGGTCCAGATTTAATATATAGAACGATATTTTTATAAAAGATGCTTAGCTTTCCTTTACTATTATTACTACAAAAGATTACCACTATTTACATACCTATGAATATGGTAAATAAAATTTATGTATTAAATTATTTTGTTTCCCTTTGCGAATATAATGTAACTTCGTTTAAATTGAACCTCTTTTAGTTTTAATCCCTCATTCTTTAACGATGCTTTGAACGCACTCATGAATCAACGATCCGCTTTCTGTGATCATCATCATCAGAGACCCCAAAGACCGGTCCTGTGCCTTCCGCGTCCAGCTGGTACCTGCGATGTTTACCAGGTCGTCGGTCCACCTTGTGGGAGGCCTACCCACGCTACGTCTTCCGGTACGTGGTCGCTTTCTGTAATGGTTATAGTTAGTCCCAAGGTCGCGCTAAATCGAATTTTCATCGATATCTCACTTTCTGACGCTCAGATGTAATACCTACGCTAATACATCGCAATGGTAAGTAGCTAAGACATGATCCTGAGACGGAGACCAGGCTAAACACGTGGCAGGAAGTGTTGGTAAAGATGGTTTGAAGCTGAACGTCGCCAAACAGTTCATGGCTGACTGCAGCACGGATCTTGAATATATAATACGGATTCTTATACAGAATTAGCGATCCGCCCCGGCTTCGCAGGAGTTTTCTGGGCTTTTCTTTAATATGAGATGCATCTTTTATACATCTACATCCGCAACATTATACCTACATGAGGAGTCCGCCTGGGTGAGTAACACCGCCTTATCTATTCCTGCCGCCAAGTAAAAATGCTTACATTGTTGTGTTTTGAAGGATATTTTGCGGTATGATGGTAGTCAGCGCATTTACAGGCATGAGGCGTTTCATTTTAGTCCTTACAGACAACGCACCTGCGGCTCTGCAGTTTTGTTGCCTACAATGGCTGTAATCGTAGATGTTATGGGCGATAGTTACCGCATACCATCGGGAGGGTTGTCTGCTCGTTAGTCAGTAAGTAGAATAAAAAACAGACTTTTTTGGTAATTATGTTACAAAATCGCGTCCTAACATTAGGACACGATAATAAGGACCGTGAGGAGGCGTCAGTGTCTTTTCATCAGTAGTTTCTCAATCGGCGGTATTTTAGGACAAAATGAATGTGGCTTAAAAAGGTACTAACATGCCGCCGATACTAGCGAAAATACATTTTATTTATTCTTAGGAAGACATTCTACGCTTTCCGCGTCTGCATACGCGGAAACCAACTCGAACAACAACAATTTATTCTATTTAGAAGGGATACGGCGGTGCTCACATGAATAAGGGAGCTGTCAATAGAACTGATGAATTCAAGAACTTTGGATCCGCGCTGCACGGGTTCGGAGATATCGGTTCCGGTGTTACGTATCTGCAGCTTTTCAGCCCGAGTTCACGTTGAAGAGTCACGAAGTCGGACTTGTTGTTTACGAGAATGGCTGCAGTACTTTTGAATTCCCGCCAATCTGTTTTACTTTTTATTTAGATGTTGCGTTCGAAAACTGCACTGCTTGACATTTATATGAAAACTAAACATGATTATTATAAGTAAGCGATTAGAGAGCGTCGGTGGCCGAGCGGTTACAGTATCCGACTCGTAAGCCAGAGGTCCCGGGTTCGAATCCCGCTCCGGCCATGTACCAATGACTGTTTTCTGAGTTATGTACATTAGTTGAATACTAACCGATGCTCTTACGGTGAGGGAAAACATCGTGATGAAACCTGCACATTCAGGCGACTGGATGTGTAACCATGATCTAATCTGGTTAGGTTCCCCTGATAGCAGGGTCATGGAGGTCAGATGGCAGTCGCTCCACTGTAATTACCTGACCTGCCAAATCCTGGATCATGGTCAAGGCGGACCCCGGGCTCTCGTTCTCGAGAGCACAACCGGGACATTAACGCCAAGATGATTATTTTTTTATTTTTTTTATAAGTAAGCGATCATCTTGGCATTAATGACGCTCTCGAATAATGGTTAGTAATATTTATTTTAAATATGATATCTCTAAAAAGACAGTAGTATGATTTTTATACTTAATTTCATTAATAAACATACAAAATCGTGCGTCCATCTGAATTAAGTAAGTTACTAAAACTATTACACCTTCCTAAATGCGTTTCTAATTAGGCTTTAAATTCAGAAACCGTACGTTCTTCTTAATTTAGCATACTAACTTGCTAAATGCGATTACATTTGGCTGAATTCAGTAACTGAATCATTTATTCTACTGAATTTAGGCATGTGTAATAAGCGCATAAGGCAACCTTTGATCAACTGTCTCACTGATTTTAACTGTATCTACTGTATTATGTTTTGTATGAGCAATAAAGTGTTATCTATCTATCTATCCATAAAAGAGATAGTAGTATCTATGTCGCGCCTTTTCTCGCTTGTGCTAGCTATGCTGAGCCATAGAAAAGCAAGATAGAACATGAAAAAAATTGTATGTTCGACAGTACGTAGGGACCGCATGCGGCAGCACATAGGGCATAAACGCCGATTTCATACTGACAGATGAAGGTCACTCCTATGAAGTACTGGATCGACATCAAGCCCAATTCTGAAAAGGTAAGAGGAGAAAGGGTAGGAAATTGGACCCTGTCTGAAGTCGCGAATAATTAATCATACAATTGTTGTCTGTTACAAAAAGAGTGAGTAAGAATGAAGAGCGTTGACTAATAAAACAACAAAATTAGTGAAATACACTGAAACTTTATAATGATTTATATATTTAAGGCGGACAATGACATTTTATATAAAATTATAGAGCGACTCGATTACACATTTGTAAGATAAAGAGCTCATGTCATATTCAATTGAAACGCCCGGAAATAAAAGTTGATTGGCATCCCAATACCGAAATCGCAGATGTTGTATTGCAAATACAACATCACGATCCATTTGCAAAGTGCTGCCTGCCATGTGGCTGGCATACAGACCTTAGGAAAATGAAAAGGTATCGGTATTAGATTAGTTTAAGTAAAACATTAACGGTCGAATTGAGCTCTAGTTAAGAATATTATTAAGAGAATTTGCGTTCTTTTAATCGTTAAGTTAATGATTTACCCTGCACGAAGAATTTGGATTCTATTTAAATCTATATCAAAACATTAATTAACTTGTGAATTCTAGGCAGGTAAAGCTACATAAGTGCAACAAATAATTTATATTACACATATATTAACCATATAATATATTTAAGCTTATTTGACGGTAGACCAATGTTAAAAATTTAGTTTCACAAGCAAACAAAAAAAATTGGATTACTAAATATATTGTATTAAAACTATTTTTATATTTCATAGTTGCTTAAAATTCAGATTAATTATAGAAGCCCGCGAACATTGCATTCCGTTAATTTCAATATTGATGTGTGGATGATACAAAAGTTGCTTTCCCTTTTTATACGTGGTCACGTATTGTCAATAACGAGCATAGTCCGGGCTTCTATAATTAGTAACGAACACTCCCATATCACCGTGACGTGGGCACATATGACTCTGGCGACAGTGTGACCGAGGGCGAGGCGCCAGTTCGCAGGAGTGGGCATAGGCAAGCACTTCAATGAACAACCAACACAGCGTGCACGATCTTCATAAGATCTTTTCGAGTGATGTAAGAGCGTTCGAAATCGATATTTCATATCAAAAAAATATAATTGTAATAATATAATAATATTAAAGAAAAGTACTTAAAGCTAAAAGGCGGCAAAACAACCTATTTGGCCTATATGGGGAAAATGTGGACATTTTTGGGTAAAAAATATTCTGTAACAATAATTATTGCGAGTCTGATCCGAAAATTACCTTATTATAATACTAGAACTACCTATACTTAATCCATCGGTGTTCATTGCGGTCTCCTTATAAAATAAGAGGTCATCTACTCCGCTTAAGTTCGCTGAGAACTGGTCAAACTTTAACATAGACCTTGTTCTGAAATTGTTTAATTATATCATCGACCATGAATATATTGACTATTTAACAATCTCGTGTCGCCAAAATATTTTAAAGTAGTCAAAAATATTCATTGCCAATGCTAAATTAAAATAAGGCGCATAAAGAATGTGAGTTTATTTTTGTAGCTTAAAATTATTACCATGGCCGAAAATCTGAAATGAGATGGTTCTAAATGTTGTCTGGGATAGTTGTATGAGGCTCGCGTATTTCAGATTTTCGAACATGCTACCATCGGCTGTTTGTGAGATCGCCGACCACCTAGATAATATAAAATATGACTTCCGCTATGTAAGTAATTGATTCTTGTCGAGTTTTATTTAAATAACATTGCGATACTCTAAATACAAAAATGAACATGATGTTTAAAATGACACAGTTTAGTACAAAAATTCATGTTTTTTTATCAAATGATTTCTCTAATGCGCTTATATCTAAGAACTTCCGTTTCCCTTGTTTAGATTCGTAATTATATTATATTAAAATAATAACTTACTACAGTTTATGTCTACAACTAATTTATGAAGAATAAAATAGTATTCAAGTGCAATAACACAAGATATTTGGCAGGCGTTAAGTAACAAGAGAATAGCACAGTTCTACAAACTTAAACAGCAACCAAAACATAAAGCCTACATAAATACGTCGCACTGATGATGTTGTCACACTTGAGGTGTTTTGGCATGTATAACTATTTATTATCTAAAATTTGATCAGGCACTAAGAATTTTAATCATGTAGAGGGTGCATGTTGCTAATTTGCTATTATACAAAAATTATTAAGTAGGTAAGTATATGGGTAGTTACGAAAGATACATCCTCGACTAGTAATGATTCCTCCATAAGTATGAAAACTATATCATTTATTTTTATATCCATATACGTAGCAAACTCGGATATTTGTCTACGCCTATCAAGCCCAATACAAAGTGGACTGTTGAATGCCATTGATGACGATATTGCACTGATTTGAGTTTGCTAGAATTTAGGAAACTTCATTTCTGAAATCCAGGTTAATGAGGTCAATTTAATGTTAATTCTCACCGAAGTGGCCGCGGTCGGCATCGCAGCAGCTAGTGTTTCACTGTTACACCATTTTAAGCTTTATCACCATGTACCGCTTGCGAGATTCGCTTAAAATTGTGTGACAGTGAAACTACTGGTCGCTGCGCTGCTGACTGAATTGTTTGTGGGAATTAAGCCAACAAAAACATTATTATAATAATATTATTGAATGATAAAAGTGAAATATTAAACATACCTAATAATCTAAGGCTTGCGCAGACGAGGGCTAGTCATCAGGGTCCTTCAAACAAGTTGCTTACAACTGCGTAGAATTACGCACACGAAGAAAACAAGTATCGAGTACAAAATGTACCTCCGAACAACAAAGGATAGTTATGCGCCAAGACAAATCAACGCATGCAACGGGGTGTACGATACTCCGACGAACAAATGGATTAAATCGTGTTCATTGGGTCCGTGGATAGTTTTCGGCAGACATTTAAATGAATGAACGAACACTTAATTGCATAAACACAGGATACAGTCAGTATATATTGGTAGTAACAAAAAAAATAACAGGCGGCAACTTCCAAGCTACCGTTGGGTAGCAAACTATCAATAGGGACATGTTCATGCAGAAACTGAGAGCAAGCGCATTCAGCGAAACGACGTGTTGGTCGTTTGTTGGTTGTTGTTGGTCTTCTAATACACTGGCGATTTGGGTTCTCCACTGACAATCAGCCCACGTTTGCGCAAGCGTTTATAACTAAGAAGAGAAAAGAAATTAAGAAGCACTACATCGGTCACTCACTAAGTCACCACTAGATATATTGTTAAAGTTGGAGCAGAGGAAGTATAAAGAAATCGGTGAAGAAAAGTTTTGATATGCTGAAGAACTGATCTCTTTATAGAATTAAGAATATTATAGCCAAATAATGTTTACTGCTTACTGCTACATACACAATACTTACATACATACAACTAATATGTATATTACTACTATTACTAAAGCGTTCAATCGAGCGAATAAGTAGGTGTATCTGAAATTATTTTGTATTGAGTGAAAACTTAGAACATTTAGAACATGCCAGTACTAAAACGGTAGCGTACCTTTTTGGTGAAGCTGTCTTTTATCAATAGCTACCATTGTTATGGAAGATTGTTTCGTTATAGAATTTCCCATTGGTTGTAGTTAGAGAGATGTAGGAAGAAAAGAAAAATCTTCAAATAGCTGAGTATAGAACTTTTGAACTTATTTCGTACCTTGCATATTTACTACCTTGATATCATTTACCACTTAACGTTTCGCACCCATATAATAAATTCAAAGCCAAGTATTGTGCCCGGACGCGCACATAATAACATCTTCATGAAAATCCGTTCAGCAGTTCCAGAGAATATCATATAGGGCGCGCCATAACTGTCGCCGACATTTATAAACTGGGACTATATGCATAAATCTACTAAATACTGAACGAACACTACACAAGATGATTACAAGCTCTATTAGACAATATAGGATAATAAATCCTGTACAATTGATAAATAACGGTCTATTCGTTTAAACTGAACACATTTTCAAGAAGCCATTGATAATGAATAAATAAATAAATATGCTTGGACAATGAGGGTTTTCGCGATTCCAAAATTCACGAGATGGTGTTACTGTAACGTAAGGTCCGCTGTCAAAATAAAAGCCTGTCATTTTTTGGAATAGATTTGTCATTTCATAGAAGTTGATTCTCCAATATCACGACAGTAATTTGACAACGGATCTTACGCCTAATTAGCGCCATCTGAAATCGTGAAAACCCTCATTCACACAGGCCCATCCAGCCCCACAGTAAGCAAAGCTTGTAATGGGTGCCAGAAAACTGATAAACTGCTTACATATTTTTAAATACAATACTCATTATACATACAACACCCAGACCCGTATCAGAAAATAAAATTCATCATTTGAATTTCTGCCCGACCGGGAATCGAACCCGGGACCTCTGCGTGGCAGACGAGCATGTTAACCAACTGAACCACTCAGGTCGTCATTTGATATATGAATAATCCTCTTTCAAATAAATGCTCATATTGCAGTGGCGTAGCGCGTAGCTAAAAAAAACAGAATAGGTACTATAAGTACATAATAATACATAGATTTCATGTAGCGTTGGACCGTTAGAAATATCACAAATTAAAATTACAATTAGTAATTATTTTTCATAACCTTATTGGCCGAATAGAATTTCATCACAAAACGAATCTCCAAAGTACATACATTATGTAGATGAATATCACAGAGATGGTGGAAGCTTCAGGTTGTTGTGTACAGATAGATAGTTTAGAAGCTGCTCATTCTGCTGCACAAAATCATTAATAGATGAACGCGTCGATGTTAATCTTAAAAGGCTAATACGGTTACGAATTCATTCTAATTTAGCTACACATCTAGATAGCACACAACTACTATCAATAGAATTTTCGAAATCATACAGAACAGATACTCATTGATTTACATCATATTACAGCCTGTCATTAAAATAGTTCATAACTACGATATCCGATATATAGATTTCTTTGGGATTATTTGAGATAATAAAATTCTTCAATTAGCACGATATAGATGGCGATCCATAGATTATGTTGGCAGTATAACATACGAGTAGACTACGATTAAAATAATATGTGAAGACTCTCCTGATCAACCTCAAGGCGCGGAGTATGCTTGTGACATCAATACATAACTCTCAACACTCAATGTATCCAAATGATTTCATCAAGCACTTCTTGGGTGAGCCTCTACGAGTCCACACCTCTGGCGGAACGACGCGTAGCGCCGCCTCGCCAAATCCCGTGCATTCAAAAGGTATTTCCAGTATCTACACTATAATTGAGGAAATAATATACATCGCAACGGGGTGTAACATAACGGATGTTACAAGCCGAAACAATATCGTATTACCCAATTGCAACTTCTACCACAGAATCATACAAAGCTCGAAGTCCATAAAACGCTTAACATAAACATTCCATCCATAAAAAAAATTGTCGAGAGAGAAACAAATTTTATCTAGTAAAAAGGTCGTTATAGAACGAGTCCGTACAACCGCTTTCTGACCGATCGCACTGCAAGTGCGGACCGGTACACACAAGACAGTGAAAACGGCCGAAGACTGTGACAGAAACTGTGGGATAAAACCCCACAGCTGATCGTCGGTGGTGTAATGGAGCCGGGGTTGGGTTTAGGCGAAGTACATGACCTTCTTGGTGACAGCGTGGACGGTGATGGCTCTCGCCATGGCGCCGGGCGTGCGGTCCTCGCTGCAGGCCGACTGGTGGCTTCCCTCGCCCGAGTCGTGTTCCTTCTCCACTAAATGGTACCGCGCACGGAAAGCCACGAGGTGAGCGTAGTATGCAGGCGCCGGGATAGAGACGGAACGCGTGCAACGCACGTATGTGTGGCAGAGCTGGTAGGTCAGGCATTGCAGTTCGTCTGACCCGAAATGATTATCGTCCCATAGCACGTGGTAGTGGGACGGCCGCGACGTGCCCTGCGGGGGAAGGCGTGTGGTGAATAGAATTGTAAATTTATGTTCCATTACATCACAAAACGGAATCTTCTGTGGAATATGGGCGTGATATGTATGTGTGTTCCTAATAAAATAAATATCTAAGAAACCTTCATATAATTTATAAAGGCGGATGGGATATCAATAAATAAATACAATGGAAACATCTGAGTAGGTTGAGTCTGTAAAAGAAAACTAAGGGAAGTCAGGCAAAGGCCCGAAATCAGCAAGTGTAACCAAAAGTTGCTTTATATCCAGAAATAAAAGGACTGAGTAGTCCCGCTTACCACCTACCAGAACAATATCTTGCACCTAACTCTAATAATACAAAAAAATCAAACAGTCGAACCGGAGCCCACATACCTGTATCCCCTGATGGCTGCAGAGGTAGAAATCAAACTCCGTGGGGTGCGTGATGCCGAGGTCCACTGTGGTTCCAGCGGGGATGTTCCCGGACTTCCCAGACTGTTCCTTCTTATCGGCACAGAACAGACGCGTGTGATGCCGCTTCTGGACCACTATGAACGTGATGCCTGGCTTGTATTCAGCCTCCAGCTGTGGACAGACACGATCGATAAAGTCCAGTAGATGGAGCCATTAGGAGGCGAAGTCATTAACGAAGCAAACCCACGTGTAGATTTCTAGGTTACATTTTTCATTGAGTAGCACATATCTAACAACTTTGGTATTGCCCAATAGCACGAAGTACCTATTTAAATCTGATAGTAGTGGGCTTCACATCTTAGTTGAGCCATCTAGTAGATGATTGGCAATTCGTGACAATCCAGTTGTTTGTGGACATAATCCGCTGTCAAATTTAGTCACAGTTTTAATCTGCTTTAGTGAGTTTATCACGCTAATCAGTCATCACGCTACAATTTTGAATTAGGGTATTTCCGAGCTTGACTTACGATTCGTTAGATATAATAGATAACATGTCAGATAACACGCAATAAATATTCTCTATCAGATGCTAACTTCACTTCGACTTAAGCTATTCAAACCCCTTAAGGTGCTCCCATAAGGTTTACAACTGTTGTACAATCAAACAATTTTCTTTTGCATCAAACACTGCTCCTACACCGAACTTTTCTAAATTTTTACAAACATTCAACACCGGTGTGGCAGCCAGCGAAATTACAGGCATAAGGCATTTCATCGTAGTCCTCACAGTGACAACGCACCTGCAGTTCTGCATTTTTGTTACCTGAAACTTCAATGTATGAATTGTACATGTTATGGGCGACAGTTACCAGTTACCATCCGGTGGGCTGTCTGCTCGGCCATCACTGAGAAACATAAAAAAACCGGTGTACCACAATGCAGCCCATCGCACTGACCTTGATGCAAGCCTCGCCCATCAGGTGGGCTGTCTGCTCGATTGTCACTAAGTACCACAGAAAAAAAAACCCCTCCAGTGTGGGAACACCAGTCACAACGCAGCCATCGTACTGACCTTGATGCAAGCCTCGCGGACGGCCGTGAGCTCGTGCTGCAACACGTGTATGAACTGCCCCTCGGAGATGCCGTCGCGGTACATGATGATGCGGTGCGGCTTGAACCCGCCCGTGCTCTTGTAGAACATAATCAGCAACTCCTGCACCATACTGCTCATCTCGTGCACTATCTCCTGTCTGCAGGGACGGTCCGTGTTCGATAATCCACCAAATAAAACACTGAACAAGAGAAATTTACCAACAATAGAGAGGGCAAAGTTACCGCTAACGTATCAACCTCTATAGTAATGATAGAGAAAGGTTTTAGCGAAAATTTTGTCATTAATATTAAATTATGTCACTGTATTATGTAAAATTAAAGCAATATACAATTCTTATTCTTATAAATTAATATTATACAAAACAAAACGATTTTAATTTTTCTACTCAAGACTTAAAAATTTCAATTCAAAGATTAAAATAATTGCTCATCACAACTCAAATATAGAGAAGCGCGAGCCAAATTTATTGATCCATATAAACTGGATTTCCTATCTCTAACCTACAGTACCGAGCAGGAAATATTACACATCGACGTTCAGAAGCACAGCGTTGTCGCTGTCACTCGTACACGCCCGACATTTCTGTTTCAAACCCGAGGTTATGCCAATAAACTATGGTTTTCGCGATTTCAAAATCCACCAGCTAATATTAGCTTCAACAATAAATAAATAAATAATAGCTTGGACAATTCACACACCGCCCTCTAGCCCCGAAGTAAGAAAATCCTTGCATTAAACTGATAAACTACTTATATATTTTTAAATACATACTTTTTATACATATAACACCCGTAACACTTCGCCGCCTTCGATGGTATGTATGGCCACGTCTTGCGCAGACCGGCAAAAAACGTGGGGAACAAATGTCTGGCCACGCCACCCCCGCCAGGCACGGGAAGGGGAGGTCGGCCCAAGGAGCGATGGCTTGACGTCGTCAAGAATGACATGCGTGCCAACAAGCTTACCACCGAGGATGCCGAAGACCAAACGAAGTGGGCCAAATAGGAAGGCGGACCTCGGGCCCTCGCGTGCCGCGCGGGAGCGCAACCGGGATATAGCGCCGAGATGATGAACATCCAGACCCGTAACATAAATTCAAAATCATTTCAATTTTTGCCCTGCCGGGAATCAAACCCTCTACGTGGCAGCCTGGTATGTTGACCAACTGAACCACTCAGGTCGTCAATTGATATATATATAAATAATTCTCTTCCAAATAAATGTTCATATTGCAGTGGCGCTACTGAGAATGAAGGTCCGTTGTCGAAATACTGTCGTGCTATTGTACATAAATAACTGTTGTATATTTCGCATTCAATCCAGTCAAGGACAGGGCTTTATTTTGACAGCAGACCTTACGTCTAAGATTTGCGGAATCCCTCATTGTATCAACACTAACTTTGACATTGGCGAAATCAACGTCAAGTGAAGGTGGAAATCATAATTTTAAAAGAAGTGTATATTTCCTGCCGAGTCCTGTATCCTACACAAGCTGATTGTGAGGCTCCTGTGTGCCTCGCCGGGTACCTGTGCTGTTGCACTCGCACGGTGGCGGCGTAGCGCGACGGGTGCGCGTCCATGGACCCCACCACCGCGGCTATGGACGGCTTCTTGTTGTCCCCAGCCGGCGGGTGGGTCACGTCCACACCGAGGAATATTACTGGCTCGTTGAAAACCTGGGGGCGTTTTGTTTTATTATTATCTGAGGAAATGGCGTTT
Source organism: Blastobasis adustella (assembly GCA_907269095.1). Classification (NCBI taxonomy): domain Eukaryota; kingdom Metazoa; phylum Arthropoda; class Insecta; order Lepidoptera; family Blastobasidae; genus Blastobasis; species Blastobasis adustella. Next base: position 7,448,226 of record OU026123.1, on the reverse strand, counting down.
TTTGTCTTTTCATATATAATGAGGTTAGATTTTTATAAAAAATTATGGTTTATACTCAGTGCGTTTCCCACCTCTAATGATGATGAAACTGATTGAATAACGTACCTTGGGTCTTAGCGACGGCACCAATATAGAGTTGATGCCGCCCAGCTTTACGTTGATTTTCAGACAGAGGTTGCTCAGTGTTTGTGGAGAAGTCTTGTTCACATTCTTTGCCTGAACGCATTGCGTCGCCATTCCCAAGACTGTGTCTCCGACGCGTTTCACCTCCGCTGCAATGGGACAGTTTGTTGAGAATTTTTATTTAACATTTTTTGTGCTAAAGAACTATTGTGAGGAATTTTGAGCAATGACAATAGTGAGGACAGAAGTAAGGAGTTTCTTTAGTCATTGATTTGACAAAATAAAAATATGTTCTACATATTTATTAGTCTTACTTATCATTTTATCAAAATTAGGTACTATTTATTTCGTTGTATACTGTAAGGTCAATAAGGTCAATTTGTATCACAATTTTAGAACTGTAAGTCTGTTGAAACGTTTTGTTTATGTGTAATACTAATGTAAGACTGTTTATTTTCCTAAATAAATAATCTTCTCATATTTTGATTTATGTTATTAAATCTTTTGTCATTCTGCTGGTTGAAAATGTATTAGTAGTTGCACAAAAAAAAACATACCGTATACGGGCGTCTTCCCGGGCAGCACAACCACCACCAGCTGTAGTTGCACGAATGTGGATTTCAGGTATTTGAACATCGGTTCCACCTGGTCGGGTCCTGTCGCGTACTTGCAGAAGCAAGGCTGCCCAATAATCGGCATGCCGGCATCGTTCGATATCTTTTGCAGCTGCTGCGTGAAGTTCCTGAGGGAAATCGGTTGGTTCGTCACGGATCAGAAACTAGTGTTGATGTTCTGGTGACTTGTTCATTGAGATACAATGATTTTGAAAGTCGAGGTCAAAGGATTTTATTGTAAGAATAGATGACCATAGTGCAGTATGGATCCAGTATGGATCTGGATAATAGAATATCAATGCAATACCTTTGATATTACAATGCAACAGTAACTCCTTACCATCAGGTTTATTGGATAATGGTCAATGCATCCATTTAGGTTGCAGATAACAAAAATACATACAGGTGTCACTGTGAGGACTAAGCTGAAATGCCTCATGCCTTTTGCGTCGGGACTTAAAAAAATAAAATATACATAACAAAGGTTCTCACTTTAACGCGTCCTCTCTGACGGTGCGCTGGGGTGCAAAGCAGGCGATTGCCCACACGCGGATCTCCACGCCCATGAAGAACTGTTTGCCGCGCATGTCCCACACGCCCTGGTTCGGCAGCGCTTGCTGTGGACACGGGCATTGCGGGTTAGTGGATGTGTGTGGATACAATGGATACATAAAGTTGTATGTATTAATATGGGTGTCAATGAGTATCAGGTTTAGCTAGGTAAAGCTTTAGATAACTCTTCCAAAAAAAATTTAATATGGGGTTCTTACTTATGAAGTTGGCGTATTTTTCGCAGGTATTTTTAATTGTACAAAACATATCAAAATTAATACTTGATTTCAAAAATAGAGTATGTTTAGATGCCGATATGTCCCTAAAATTTTATTAAAATTATTTTCTTCAGTTTTTATAATGGTTTGAAAATACCCCTTTCCCGTTGTCGTCAATTTTGACTTTTTTACCAAGTGGAAAAGGGTCACTATAAAATAGTACACACCAGTTAGCTTAATGTTGTTTGATTATACCTACAAAGTTTCATTATAATCATATTTGCCATTTCCAAGAAATTTAAAACTTGAATGAAAATTACAGTCTCCCTTCTTTTCCCTATACAAAACGCCAATTTCATCACACAAGGATCTAATAGTAATGCGACATAATAGGTAAGTAACATATTTCGACAATGTCACATCTGTATGGAAATGTTTTAGTAATCTATAATTTTCATAATTATGTATAGTTTCATGGAGAAAAATAGGATAACTTATCATAATTTTTTTCTGAAATATAAAGCATAACACGCGCTCTTCGCCGCGCACAGCACTCCAGCCGGCGTGAATTAACATCTACAGAAGTGTGGTTAACTGCCTGCTTACCTGTCCGCCAAGCGATGACACCCGGCCGCCGTATTGCAGCTTGGGAGGCGGCAGCACTCGGCCGCGCACCTCCATCATATTGTTGGATATCGTCAGCCCAAACTCCTTCACGTAGAGATCGGTGTTGAAGTTGGCACGCCTCACCAGGTTGTTGATCTCTCGCTCCCTGGTGAAGGATATTTTGTAATTACGTATATGTAAAGCTAATCAATAAATTTACAATGCGAAGAACAGTTGAAAATATGTGGAATATTGTTTTACTTGTTTTCCTCTGGCTGCATTTGAGTATATTTTATATGATTAAATTATAAATGAATACCACTCTTACCTATCTGGTGCAGATCGAGCTGTTGCCTTGATCATGGTAGAAGTCTGCATGTCAGTTAGTTTCTTTATGCATCTTTGCCCTGGGACAATATTACATACTTCTAAGGGCAAATATGTATGTTTGTGCTCCTGTCCCACTTGCAAACAAGGCAAATGTGGATACCTCAGCTTCATTTTGTATTTGTCAAGGAAATATTTTGCTACTGTACACTCTACTGTTTGACCATTTTCCAGTTGCAGTGGAAATCTGTAAAATGCAACAGCAGTTATCATAATTATATAAGTATAAGTCATCTGACATGGAAAATGATAAATATGGAAGTAGATGGATACTTCAGTAGAGGCAGACCTAAAAGAAGATTGACAGTGTGTGAAAAAGTGAGTATGGAGATGACAAATGTTAGGGTTCTGCTGTTAATGACCTGATCCCATCTAGTGAATGGATGATAACAATATGAAGTATAATAATAATTATTACTTACGACTGCATTTGTGCAGGCCGACGGGTAACATTGCAAACTCTATACTTTCGTTTCATAGTACCACAATGAGTGATTTCTATCTTGAGCCCTTTTATTTCTTTAGTAAATTTAACTCTTTGAGAATCTGTCAATGGTTTTCTTTGGTCATTAATGTCCCGGATGTCAAGTACTTCGCACATAAACTCTATAACTGGCTGAGCTTTATAAAAAGCCGTTGCAGAAACTGTAAAACAACAGCAAAAGAATTAGTAATATTTAGCTATTTATTTTTATTTGTGTATTAAAAATTCTGTCATATTTACGTTTGAAGATTTTTATTGCATTAAATAATTCCCTTAAACTTTACCATCAATATTCAGCATCATTTTCCATTGACTGGGTCGTACAGACTGATGGAAGCCAAACCACACCTCCCTGCCACCACCCAGTGGGTGGTAGTAACCTTCAGGCGAGGAAAAGAATGAACGGCCAACTGGGGTATACATCATTGAGGGTAAATGTCTCATCACAACATCCAAAGCTAATATGGCATCATAAGGTATCTGTCTGGTGCGACCTTCCAATGCCTCTTCCAGGGCAAATAACGAAACCTTAGGCACAATAACAACTCATTAACAATGTTAATTACTTAATAACTAAATTTAATGGATGAGTAATTTGCTATAAATTATCATAATCATTAGATAATAAGTTTTCACTGGAATTTCTTAAATCCATGACTAAATATTTCATTAAAACAAATAATCTCATACATCCATTTAAGTCTTAACATCACAGTCATCAGTCATAACATTTTTGACATTTTTGAATGAATTTTGAAATAAAAGCTACAATCATACCTGAGCTACCCATTTGATAGTAACACGAAATACTCTATCTTTGCCTTCACCGGGTAATATGACTTCTAATTCAACTCTATCATTGCCGATTGGTAAAGGATCCCTTGTGTACAGGTTGTTTCTTCCGTCAAAAACTGGTTTCAGGGCACCAAATATTTTATTGTAGCAATGAACCATGGTTTCAACAATTTCTCTATTCACCTAAAATGTAAAGATGGACATATTAATAACAAAACACAACAATTGAAAAATTTTAATTAACCGTAATTAAAATTACTTTTACCTTTCTTGGGCATTTATCAGGTTGTATATTAACATCGTAATGATGAACAAAACCTCTTGGCATTGAAATTTGGAAATGATTCGCTCTTAGCATAATGGGTCTGCCCTCGTGTCCAAGGTTGGGTCGGCGTGGACATGTTAACACTGGCAGATCAGGCGGAGGGGCTGCGGCGGGCGACACGAGGGAGACGGCGCCCGCGCCCGGGGCCGCGCCCGCCGGCGGCGCCCCGGTCGTGGGCGCCGTGCTCGCCACCCCCGGGGCAGTGCCCGTGGTCCCCGACGCAGCGCTCACGGCCCCGGAGACACTCACTGCGCCACCACTAGTCTCCCCCGCTGGAGCTGATTAACAATATAAAACACATACTTAGCAACTGAATATGCTGATGCACAAAATTATCGAGTACACCATACAGAAACTAGACCAAAGATTTCTGTGACATTATTTAGGCCATTCAAACAATGGATGATGCTGTGCTGTTAGACTCGTGTTTTAGCACATCAGTTTGTACACTTACGTTGGCCAACGGGGAACATTTTGTTATGCACTTAAAGGAATAAAGTGTTAAAAACTACAATAAAACAATTATTTCAATAAAATAGCCACAATGTGATTAATTTTTGTGAAAAATGTGAATGAACTAAAATTGACGTTTTTTGGTTTGACATTTGATCAGTGCTACCAGCTCGAACTATAAATTTTGGCTGAAATGATGATTTCCATTTGACAATAAAGCGCGCGAGCTTATTTCAAGCACAAAAACATGCTGAATATATTATTGCTAGAAATAACGCCCGTTCACAAGCTTTTGTTTATTTACACTGACAGACTAAACTGGAACGCGTTGCTCATAGAATAAGGGTCATTATATGTTAGTGTGCAAAAGTTCTAATTTTGATAGATTTATGCTTTTCATTAAAAAGCTATCCCCTTAATAAAAACCTATTCGGCAATATTCTTAGTTTAGTTATAGATCTGCATATTTGAATAAAATAAATTGTAGTCTGTAAATCTTGAGATCTAAGCAATTAGCTGTTTTCAAGGATTGTTTCCTACAAATTAACGTAGATGGTGCTCTCTAACGACTGACGACACTATCATAATCTGTTGGCTATATGGTATTGATATTTATTTTGAATTCGGTGTAATGAGGGATTTTCAGTTACTTTAAATAGTAAAAAGTGTAGTTTTTTAGCACTAGATAGCGCTGCTTAGACAGGATTCTCTATTGTATATTAGGTATTGAACAGGTAACCAAAGTTACTTAGAAAGGTGCTTCGTGAAAAAACACTTAGTTTTAGTACCTTTTCTGGGAAAAAAGCACAAAATGTCTTCATTTTTATACATCAACGTGCTCGTGTTGATTTATTTTTGAAAATGGTGTCATATCAACGCCCTTTATCACAATTATTTAAGATATTTTTCATATTGAATCGGCTCTCGGAAAATCTCCCATTTATTTTATCTGTAGGTATATAGGTACCTATATCGATCTAATATTTGGTTTTTGAACGTTAATGCTCCTTGGGGCTCAATTATGTAATTTATTCTGCAATTGGGTTCCCAGCTTTCTGGCTGGACGGTTCTAGTGGTTGTTAATGGATGCTGCCCCGATACCAAGACTATCACTGCTGGAGTACCCCAAGGCTTAGACCGAGTGAATATCCCCCGTTCCGAGGGGTCGGAGACTGAACCTCGTCGAATTCAACCAAACGAAGATACAGGTCTGCGCATTTTCCGCCAAAAAGGATCCATTTGTCATGGTACCGCAATTCCAAGGAACACCACGACTCCACCACCTCACTTTCTTCCACCTTAGAAAGTATCAGGATTCTTGCAGTCGACATATCGATCAGCGTGCGGCTCCGGAGTCACCTGGAAGGTAAGGCTAAACTAGCCTCGAAAAAGCTAGGTGGGCTTAACCGGTCCATACGATATTTCACCCTAGAGCAACGCCTGTTGCTGTATGAGGCACAGGTGCGGCGACGTATGGAGTATTGTTCCCATCTTTGGGCCGGCGAAACTGCGGACCTGCTTAATCCTTTGGACTTAATGTTTATATAGCTCATCTCTCTATTGCTGTGCCCTTACGGGTTATCTTGTACTGCTACCATCAATGTACTTGTTTACGCAATAAAACTAAATTACTGAATTACTGACTTCGTACAAAGGCGCGCCGTACGAATTGTCGGCGAAATATATCTACAGCAAAAAGCATAGTAGCATAGCCTATAATTTCAGCATGAACCTTTCAAGAACAAATGCAACAACAGTTTCACCACGATTAACGGTCTTCAATATTTACAGGAAGACATGTCAAAATTGCTGAAAATAGGCGCAAAATTGTTTAGTTGGCAACATTTATCCATAGACAATTACTTCTTTTTACCATGACAACAATGTAACGGTACAGCCATGATACAGCCAAACCAAGTTGGCAAAGTCGAAGAACATCAATGAATCCATTTTTTTTGCAAAGATATAAAAAATGTAAAATGCTGTCTATGGATAGTAAAATGATGAGAGTGTCTTGACAAAAATAATTTTTCCTTGTTGCACTCGTGGGTTTTCGTATATTTCATTTCTAGCTCATTGTTATCAGAATATCCGAATCGATATTTTTGTTTCATTCGCTCTCGGGAAAATTTATATTGTTGTTTCGTTTACGGGAACACGAGGGAAGGACCGAGGAGGACTGAACTTTATTATTGATTTTTCCAACCAAATTATCCATTTCCTCAGAAAATTAATATGGCTCTTCCATACAGTGGGACAATAAAAAGATCTGGAGGAGTTGTGTCTGCTATTGGGAAACAGCTTAAAGGAGTAAATTTAAAGGCTGCCAAGAGAATTACAGTCAAATTCGACCCTTTCGGTGATAACGTTGCTCACACAAGGTACCACCTTTGTTGAGATTATTGAATTTATTTATATCGCTAACGTTCCATTCAACTCGGTCCGGCTGGATTGGAGTCCTCATTGCGCAGTACAGATACGCAAGCACATAAATATTATGGTGGTCTTAAGCGTTTCTCATTTGATTTCAGGAATTTTCTGCATTATATCAGTGCGCCAAAAATAAACCTAACTAATCCCAATTGCGTCCTGAAAACTGAAATTGTATGTGACCGCAGTGAACCAACTGTAGATATCGCCATTGTGCCTTCAATTGCAGGTAAAATTAACTACCTAGATATAATTCACTTCTTACTTTATTTTACTTTGTTCTCTCTATTCTAACTCCACTCCAACCATATTATTTTCAGAAACTGCACAAGTCAAGAAAGTTACATTTAAAAGTGGAAATCTTACGTGCCTAGAACTTCTTCAATTATTAAATAAACATATTTCATCGTTAGCACCTGCAGAACAACCAGTTTCAACTATACAGACTAAATTAGAAAAGAAAAAGGGAAAGAAAAAGTGAGCAGCAGATATGTCTAGGAAGAAAGGGAACCTACAAGTGGTTGAAGAAATATATAGCCAGATACCAGCTTTTACGGATGTATTTTCTGAAGATACTTTTTACATATTTGTTGTATGTTTTGTCATATCAACAATATTGGTTGCCTTTATTCTGTCGAGATATATCACAATCAAGCCTGTAGAATAGTTAGCCTAATTGTTATTGAGATGTAAATTATAACTAAATAAAAATCATTCTCTATTATAATTCCTCGGAATGTGCTCAATTATTTTAGACACTTCATTCCGATAAACATTTGGAACTCAATGGGCTTTTGTGGTGTGAGCTGGTAAGAATACCTGCCTTTAAGATACAGTTCTCCTCAATAGGAAGATACCCAACCAATGGAGGCACAGTGTCTTCAAAGGGCTTGGCACACCAGTTCAGCAGCTATTATAATAATCTTGATGTTAATTTCCCGGTTGTGGTCTTGCGCGCGAGGGTCCCGGGTCCACCATGCATGATCCTGGATTGGCAGATAATTTGCAGACCAGTACGTCTAGCAGCACAAGTGTGCGCTCGCGAGCGCGACTTATGAGATTCGGGCAGGGCGCGGGACTATAAACTCCGTATTTGCCCTGAGAACTCTTATTGAGGAAAACAAATTAAAACGCACACTTCTGCATATCCTGTTTCTGGGCATGCAGCTTTTCAGCGGCCGCTATAGCTCACATTGGCGGTCCGAAACGAGCAGATGAAGTCATAAACGATTGTTAAGAATGCAATCGAGTTAAGGCTCCTGGTGGGCGTTGCGGTTTAAGCATAGACCTCAGGCCTCTGTTGACAATCCGGGACATATACCGCGATTCCGAACCTATAGTTACGAAAGCTGTGGATGACATAAATCCCTACCATTGGGGTACAATAGGTACTTTATCAAGGGCTCCGTACTCAGAGCCCATTAAAATAATAGTGTTATATATTTTCGGAACTGGCTCTCGAAGCCGTTGCATTTGATAAACAACAAAAGGTTTCTGAAATAAATAAAAATCCTTTCAGTAAACTAATGACTTTTTTTTATACCAAGGCAAACAAGCTTAATGCCTGCCTGATGGAAAGCAGTCACCGCAACCTATGGACGTTTGCAATACCAGGGGCATCACCCACGCGTTGGCGAACCACGTAAAAACCTTTTCACCCCTTTGTTGAAGAACTCCATGTAGTTTGTTCTACAACCTTAGTGTGCGTGGAAGAAAGTCATAACTTTTCTCTGCAATGACGAAAATTTGGCTCATACGACTCCCTTCATCTTGCCGTTAATGTCCCGGTTGTGCTCTCGAGCACGAGGACCCGGGGTTCGTTTTGACCATGATCCAGGATTTGGCGATCAGGTAATTACAGTGGAGCGAATGCCATCTGACCTTCGTTACCTTGCGACCAGGGGAACCTGATCAGATTGCATCATAGTTACAAATTCAGTTGCCTTTGCCTTTGTGTTCAGCCTGAATTTGCATGTTTCATAACGATGTTTTCCCACACCGTAAGTTTTCTTTAAACTTCAGACTAATATCGCTGCTGATCCGTGTGTATAAGCTGTTCGAGAGTCATTACGAATCGTATCGCACGCATGTTTGATGACTTCCAGCCACCCGAACAAGCCGGGTTCCGATAAGGTTTTAGCATCATAGACCACATACATACGCTGCTGCAGGTTATACAGAAGATCGAAGAGTATAACCGGCCATTATGCTTGGACTATGAGAAAGCCTTCGATTCGATCGAAACTTGGGCGTTGCTTCAGTCTCTACAGCGGTGCCAAATTGGCTATCGATATATCGAAGCATGAAGTGTTTGTACGAAAATGCCACTATGTCAGTTCGTCTCCAGGACAAGACCACAGAGCCTATTCAACTGCAGCAAGGTGTTCGACAAGGTGATGTCATATCACCGAAGTTGTTCCGCTGCACTGAAGGATATATTTAGGCTTCTGGACTGGGACGGACTTGGCATTAATATTAAAGGCAAGTAAGTCACTCACCTCAGATTTGCTGAATATATCGTAGACATTGTTGAAATCCTGGAAGACTTAAGCAAAATGCTCGATGACCTCTGTAGTGCCTCTCAACAAGTAGGTCTTAAAATAAACATGGACAAGACGAAAGTGTTCAAGACGAAGGTGTTTGAACAATGTGTTGCCAGTGATGACCTACGTAACAGAAATGTGGTCGCTCGCTATGGGCCTTATAAGAAAGCTCATTGTTACCCAAAGGGCAATGGAAAGGGCTATGCTTGGAATCTCATTGCGCGATCGAATCATATGGCCGATGGGGCAGTAAAGTTCTCGAGTGGCGACCACGATGATGATGATGAAGCAGCCTCCCTGGCTGGTCAGTAATAGTGCAAATTAGGAAAGTTCTTCCAGGGAGGATGAATAGGTATGTCGTTACCAGTCATTTCTCATATTCGGGTCAGTTCAAGCACAGGTCTTTTTTTATCTCGAAAGAAATATGAGCTTTGCATTGTTGACAAAAAGCGAATTTAATATGTTAACTGTCAGGTAGACGCTTCGATTCGGCGCTATTCGATGCCGTACTTAGCACCGGCTACCCCAAGCAAACCGTGTTTTTATCTATTTCATAATAAAACCTTCCATGTAGTAAAAATGCGTGCTTATAGTTCAAGAATAAGTTTTTATTGGACATTCGTGACTTCATATACAAATGATGAGTTACAAAACGACTTCCGAGACTTCAACTTAGAATTCTTGTGCTCCCCAACGAATCTGAAAGAAAAAAGAGCCAAATTAATATTTTCTATCGGCCGATATTTTGGTCAGGCACAGAATACTAGACGTTGGACGTTTAGCATAAGAAGTACCTTAGCAATTGTAGAATTCGTTAGTTCCGAGCTTTGGCGTAAGAAACTGAGAATATAATTTATAATAGTAAAATGATAAAATTCCATTGACAACTGTCGCAAGCCTAGAATGGAATTTCAACTTAATTGTCATACTTTATGGCGACTATACATTGCATTGGTCAAGGACAGTGGCGTGTGACAGTACGCTGTGCGGACTTGCTACTGTCCGATCGGTTTACACCGGTGTAGTTGCTCACTTTACTTGTCAACTATACTAAACACTGGACCAACGTAAACTAGCCCTTAAAGTTACATTCTTACTCGTTCCAAAGAATTCCTTGCCATGCCGTGCGGCCAATTAGCGACGAGCTTAGAGAGCAGTTAGCCGATTATCCAGAGTGCGCCCCCTCTTCGAACCCAACTGTTTACTTTGCAACTCAACCCAACCAAGCTATTGGCAAAGCTAAGCTATAGAAAGTCTGTAGTGTGCAGGGGATCACCCAAAACGTCTTTTTTCACTTATATCTTAGGTTAGTACGGCGACACTCTAGTTTTTTTTTCACCATTATCTGAGCCGCACTATAACGTACGATGTAGCTAGCTCACCCAGAAGACATACGCCTTGCCACACCGTGTACTCACATCTTAGTTCCTAGCCTCCTGATACCCCTCGACGACACTGGAGAGCGCACCAACAGAGCCAATCCGCTCTACCAGCTGCTGGTATGGCGACACTCAAGTATTTTTCACCCTTAGCTGAGCTGCACTATAAGATACGATGGAGCTAGCTCACCCAGAAAACACGCCCTGCCATACTGTACTCACATCCTGGTTCCTAGCCTTCTGTTTCCTCTCGACGACGCTGGAGAGAGCTTCAGAGCGCACAGCGAGAGAGTCGATCCTCTCCACCAGCTGCTGGTACGGCGACAGCGGCTGCGCGCCCATGACCACGTGACCCAGCTTGGAGTCGATCTTGGCGTCGAGTCGAGCGTTCCGGATCAGGTTCACGATCCAGCATTCCGCCTCGTCTGGCTGCATGTTCAGGTTCTCCGCCAGCATCCTGGGTGGACAGGTGGAACGGTTATTATTACTAATCTTACCTCATCTCATTATCATCATCACCTCATCTATAAAACATACTATAAAACAAAGTCGATTCCCGCCATCTGTCTCTATGTATTTACTTGCGTATTTATGTACGCTTAGATCTTTTAAACTACGCAACGGTTTTTAAAGCGGTTTTCAACAATAGATAAAGTTATTAAAAAAGGAAAGTTTATAAGTAATAAAAAGGGGTTGGTAGGGTGTACGCGAACGTAGTCGCGCCGGGTCTACAAATAATATGTAAATGCAAAGTTTGAATCGATGTTTGTTACTCCAACACGCAAAAACTAATGAAAGGATTTTGATGAAATTTGGCTTATACCACCAACTAACACATAGAAAAAAATTAATCGCGAAATTCTTGCGAAAACACGGTACTTATAACCTAATAAGCAAGTATTTATAACCAACACACCCTATGCTGATAACTTGGTGGATCCGGCAGAAGGTCTCGAAGATCATCAGGCGGGCGTTCTCGACGAACTCCTCCAGACACGCGATGAGGAAGAAGTCTGTGAGCAGCACCGAGTGGCACTGGTTCAGTTTCCTGCGCGCGGCCTCGAAGTCGAAGTTCACGTACAGATGCTCGATGAATTCGGTGATGGGATCCCTAGAATTAATTGTGAAGGTATAAAATCTAAATCATAGAAAATTTATATAAACACGTTCATTGCCGAGCACTCGATATCGTGTGGTCCGGCCGATGGCCGAAATTTTATACATTATGCATATACAAAACCTGCCCCTCTCTTGAAACCCAAGTTTTCGGTCAGGCAATGAATGTGTTATAGTCTTTAACAATTGAAGGATAAATGTTCAATTGATTGAAATATTGTCAGAATAACAAAGCTCATTTAATCACCTGTAAGTGTACGCTTCCTGCTGAATAACCTTCACTAGATCCTTCAATGCGTTCCGGCGCGATCTGTTTATGATGACGGCAGTCGCCAGGTAGCGGAGGATGTGTGGGCACATCGTTTGGATGGCATTTAAATACCTACAAATACAAAAGAAAGATCAAAGTTATAAATACATTTTCACACCTGTGACGGCAAATTATTATTTTAAATAAATAACTTTTTAAAGTAATAATTAAGTAATAAAATTGTAATTAGTTCATGCATTATTCCACTCTACCTACACCAATATTAAAAATGCAAAAGTAACTTCCTCTGTCTATCTGTTATATTGATTAAAAGCAATACATATACCACATTTTAAGTAAATCTTAAGTCTGCAGGCTAATTCGTAAATGGCTCTTACAGTGGTTTGTATAGGAACATTTCAATAATGAGGTCCCGCCCCTTGACGTGGTTGAAGAAGACGAACAGCGACCAGTGCACGAGCCAGGTGCGCTGCTGCAGCGCCTGCATGTTGCTGGCCGTGGCGCCGCCGCCGCCGTTGTCGATGAACTCGCGCAACTTCGTCAGGTCGTCCAGCGCACCGTCCCAGTTTTGTACCAAAATCTCACTGGCCAATTTGCCCCAAAGGACTGGAAGATAGTTCTGTAAAAACATGTTGGTTATAAAACTCTTTGCTCAAAGTTGAGCGATTAAAACCTCAAACATAAAACCTTATTCATCGAATAAAACCTATTTTGCAGACAGAATAACTGGCAAGTTATGAAAATTACAACGACGTTGGATAAAAAAATAATTGTCACGCGTCACTTTCGTCAAAGATGTCAGCGAAATTAGTAGTTCACAAATTTGAATCAAATATTTATTTGCAATCTTTACAGATAATAATAACTGATGGAGAGAAAGGTTCGTGCAGAACATTGTATAGTGAATGGACTGAAGGTAAAGCTCTAAAAACTAAGAAGGAACCACCAAAATCACGACTAGTTGTGAAGATAGTTTCGGACAATGAATTGAACTACATTAATCTGGATTCCTGTGCTAAAGAGCTGAGCCAACCAGAATTATATGTCAACAATCTATGTAATACGAGTGACAATGTTGAAAACTTCTCTAATACATCTCAATATAAAGATGAGAGCAGGTATTCTTTTGGAAACTACTCTGACTTCAATGATGACAAAGGCACTAAACAACTGTCTGGTTCAGTATCAACATACCAAAATCTTGTGAGGAATTTTATGCAAAGTAGTTATAATAACGCGGTAAGCCCATTAGAGCATAGTCTTGAAAAAGTGAAGGAGAACAATGCCCGAATTATGGAAAATATCCATTTACTGAATAGAACACTTAATTATACAAAGAAGAAGGAGATTCTTGAAACAGAATGGTCCAAAGACATGCGATTTCCCTGTAACAGTTGTGGTAAGTGCTTTGTTTACAAAACGGGTTTGAAAAGACACTACTCCACAAGACACGCAATGGCTGAAATACATCCCCGTTGGCAAGTTGTCTGGACATGTATTGAGTGCTTTCAAGTATGGCCTCAGCAAAACCTAGCAATAGAGCATTCTAGTAAATGTTGCACAACTGAAACATCAGATTGTGTTAGAGAGATTAAGACCTCATCACTTTTACAATGCGAGTTTTGTGAAAAAGTATACACCAGTATTCCAAGGCTGTTAAGGCATTCAAAACTTCACACTACAGCTAACAACTATGAGTGCAATGCATGTGAATCATCTTTCCCATCATATAAGGCAGCAGAACAGCATTGGCTCATGTGTCCATGGTTGAAAATGTACTACAGCTTTTCTCTTCCTAAAATGCTATTATGCAATGCATGCGATCGCAAGTTCCGCAATTACGAACAATTATACAATCATAGGTACATCGTCCAGTAATATGATTTTGTTTTTTGATTGTATGAATATGTAATTTTAATTTTTTTTTCGTCTTTACTAGGTACAAAATGAACCACTTTATGACAAAGACTCACATTGACCAAGGCGTGAAACATTTGTTATTGGTTCACCAATGTGAGATATGTGCCCAGTGGTTCATTTCTGCTTTGTTACTTCAAAAACACAGAAACCAAAATCATTCAGGTTATGAATGCTATGATCCAGAAAATCATTATAAGATCGTAAGTGTGTAATCTTATTTATTGAATAATGTTATTGATGACAGGACAGATTCCAGTCCAATGGACCTCATAGGCTCAGTTGCCCCTTTCAAACAATGTATAATGATCAAAGCAGATTGATTATATCATAATAATAAATTTCTTCAATAACTCAGGCACTTGAAAGACATTATGCTTGTATCTTGTTGTATTATTAAAACATAATAAAGTTTTGTTTCAGGATAACAACAATATTCAGTATGAAAATCATTACATCAAACCTATTGAGAGTGATAACCAAATGGGCAATTACAACAATCAACAATATAATATTTGAAAATTAATAATAGTGTCATATCATATATTATGTTCTTTCTTAATAAAATTTGGTACTGATTACAAATTAATCATTATTTTTAGACAATCTAGTCCACCTACATTCTTTACCTTAGAAAAGTTAATTTTTTTTTGTATTCTATATTAAGTAGTACAAATATAAAAAGTGATTGATAGGGAAGGGCTGCAGAGCTTGATGAAATTTTCAGATTAGCCCAGCAGGTGACCCAATGAAGTTCAATACACAAATTCTTTCACTAACTCTTTTTCTTTCTTTAAATCAAATATTTTCTAACCAATCAAATCTTTAGGCCGGCAACGCATTTGTGACCCTACCAGTGTTGTGGATGTCCATGGGCATTGGTAATCATTTACCATTAGTTCATAACTTGCTTGTCCGCCTCCTTCTATTATAAAAAGAAAAAACTAAAAGGAAGCTTCATTCATTACTGCATGATAGCTATAATTTACAAACACAGTTGAAATAGCAATAGATTTGAAAGATAAAAAATTAGCTTTATTTATTTTACGGATTGAGGATTACCTTTTCAGTAGGTGACATCACTAGCTGGCAGAAGTACAGGTATGAAGCAGACTCCACATAATTACCACACTCGTAACGGTACTTAGCAAGTTGATACATGCTGTCTATCATGTCAATTTTGAACTGAAATAATAATTGTAATTAATTAAAGTGAAAACACAAAATATTATGTCACCATATCGGAATATTCTCTTTTGGTGGCCTACTGGTTAAGGGGTCCAACTCATAGGAGATTGTACATTACTCAATTGATCACAAACCAATGGAAAACATTGTGATGAAACCTGCACATTCAGTAACAAAGGTCAGTTGGCAGTTGCTCCACTGTAATTACCTGATCTGCCAAATCCTGGATCATGGTCATGGCGGACCCCAAGCTCTCAGGACATTAACACCAATATGTTTTTTTATCTAATTATTCTCTTCAGTCAGGCAGGCAATTAAACTGATTTGCCTGTATCCTGTTGAGGTGGATCTTCACCACATCTTGGCGTTAATGTCCCAGTTGTGCTCTCACGCATGAGGACCCGGGGATCTTCACCACATAATATATTATAATGATTTTATATTGTATGATAATGATTTATGATGTAAGTGATGGAAAATTGTGAACAATTAAATATACATTTTTTGAAATACTACAAAATTAGCTTCAGATATGTTAGGTTAATGTTGTGGCAAACAGTAGAGAAGCTCCATGTCAACTCGGGCCAGTAAATACAGTATAACAATTTTATGACAGTAACTATTTCACTACCTTGCAGTGACATAAACAAACTGATATAGATATTTCAACTCAGTTGTGCGCGCGTAAACGTGTTGTGTAAACCTTAATACAAGGTATTAAGGTTTACCCTCAGAAGGGCCATGCGCACAACTGAGTTGAAATAACCATAGAACGTCAAGATTACACAAATTCATATTAGACTTACTTCAAACTCTTTATTTGTGGTTAAATAGTTGATCAGAGTTTTTGGATCTCTCATTGTTTCTACAGTCTTCATCACATCATCTCTTTGCATAAGCCTCAGCACTGGCTCTACTGCATCTTGAAGTTCTTGAAGCTGAGAGAGTACTACACCTCTCCTATCCTTTATCTCCTGTTGTAATAACAAATAAGATTAGTAGCATATTTTTACTGAAACGGTAGCCCTGAAACTACAATGCTACTACTATTGCTAACATACATAACACATAATTGATATTGAAATAGAAATTATGTAAGTACACCTGGGTTCAATTCATCTATGAATACAGTTTTTCTTGTAATTAAAATCAATGTCATGGTTTGTAAGAACAGATCTTTGTATGTCGTATAGTTTCTTGCCCTTTGACTTGCCCATGCTGACCAGTCTAAATGGGGCACCTATATTGGCTTTGTTTTCCTTTTAAAATAAAATACTGATAACATCCCCACAGCAAATTTAACCATACAGTCCCACAGCTCCATAGATTAATATGTGAGATGTGAGCTGTGTGCTAAACAAGCATAATATCAACATTTTGATATTATTGGACATATCAGAGTTCAGATTGCGAAACTAGTAAATTATAATAGTTATTAGGTATTAGGTGTTGTATATTACCTCAGGAGTGTCTTCATCAGGATATAACATTCTTCTAATATCGATAACATAATCGATCATATTAGTTTTGCTCAATATCTCCAACTTTGCTTGTAGTAACTCAGATTGGTCATATGTCTGAAAATATAAAAAGTTCACAATTGTATTTCTGTATACACCTAAATAAGATTTACAGGAGTTTAAAAATATGAAATATGTTTCGTGATGATAAACCATGAATTGTGATAATATTGAAAATTACGATAATATGACTAACCTCTTTTGCAGCCAAGAATTCCAGTAAAGGAAATACAAGGTGACGGTCTAAATACTGACCAATTTTAAACGTTAAATCAAACTTTGAATAACTCATGATTGCAGTTGTAGTTTCTTCCTTTTAGATGCAAAATTCATTTATACTTTGAGCACGTCAGAATCACGGCTACAAAACGTCCATTGCGTCCACAAAAGGAAAATGACGGATTGATAACCTCAAAAATTCGTTGTCATAATTTTTTTCATTTGAAAAAATAGGCAAAAAAACGCAGGCTCTATACTGCCATCAGTTTACAGCCTCACCTCGTGGCTCCGCATATCCGTACAAAAACGAGGAGTAAGCCCTGCCCTAGACACACCGTTTTGACCTGTTCACATTCTTTGTCAAACACAGTTTTCGGGTGGATTGGCCTTTTAATGTCATATTTTTTAAAACTTGATAACATGTTACAGGATACGTTATTAAAGGCACGATTATACAATTACAAAATTAGAAGTTATTGAAATCCAATATTTTTTTCATCACATGGTAATGACGTACCGTGATAATGGCTTTTTTTAAATGATAATGATGAAAAGTAAATGGTAATGACGAATTATAGATTTTTAGTACCACATTTTTGCTGTTTTACATTAAACATCAATGTCGTTTTACATTAAAAATAAATAAATATAAATTGAAGCTTTCATATCTTTATTTTTTAAATAAGTATATATTTTTTATAATGTCTAATTAAAACTGAGTAGATTATTTCAGTTACAATTTAAAGGACAATGTATCTTAACGAAACTACATAAAAAAAACGTAATTACCTAATGAAAATATTTTTTATAATATATGTATAAAGTTTCATAATATATGTATAAAGCCGTGAACTGGATGGAGTGCTAAACGTATTAAAACGATAAGTACAATTATTTTTTTCGTATGTGGAATAGTTATCGAGAAAATGACTATCGAACTTTTTCTTTTTTAATTTCGTTAATGACATTTTGAAAACGCAAGACCGCATCTCTAGAAATCAGTTGAATAGGTCACTCTAGTTCATAATCAGGTCAATCAACCGAAGAATACAATTTTACCAATTACAGATAAGATACAGGTTTTTTTCCTTTTAAGTCTTTTCTGCCAAAATATTACTACGATCTTTAGATTGAAGCCTCAAGTGGCTGGTTAATAAAATTATTATCACAAGCAGAGCAGCTTGTGAGCAGTCCGGCACAAAAATTAAACACAAAAATAAGCAAGTAAACAGTAAAATGATTTTTTTATTATTATCTATAGGCTTGCATTAATTGTAAGGAAAGAGGAAGTATTATGTTTTATCCCAAACCTGTTTTTGTGAGTTTTACGAATTCACCCTTTCGCTCTTTTCTTAACATTGATTCAGTCCGTCCGCGGTCGCGGCTGTGCTCGCATCTCTCGCGGTTTGCAGTGTTGCCGTTTGTTTGTCGGCGAACATTACCGGAAAGGGTGAAAACGGTGTCTTGGGCGGGCGGGACGCATTTAGCGTGAACGCAGCTATAATATTACTTCCCTGTGGTTCATGATATTATGGCTCTATGGGCGGGTTTATATAGTTTGTGGTTTTGTCTATGCTACTACATGCATCTTAATTGTTTGTCTGTGGTGTACGCTTGTGATTTTCAGTGAAATTTTGAGATATTCCGTGAAATCCTTGATAAATAATATGCTCTAGTGTAATGGTTTCTGCAAAATGACGTAATTAAAATGAAATTGTGTTGTTAGTGCATTTCCTAGTGCTATTTTGCCCGTAGGTCCGCGCGGCGCGTTCCTGCAGGAGATTTCAAAATGGCGTCAAGCGTGTTTGAATCGGAATGCGTCATAAATAGACGCTATGCATGTGTTTAAAATGGCTAAAAATAGCGGTATTGCATCCAAGTAGCTGCATAAGTGTTAAATAAAATGTCTAATACAGTAATTACTAATTACACGGATTTGAATGGACCATCCACAAAGGCTGACAGTTCTGTTGTTGTTATTGTAAACAAGGACGGTTCCCTCTCTGTAGACCAAAATTTACTCGGGACACTTATGGGTAAGTATCTACGTAAATATATCTCACTTTATAGATTAAATTAAGATTAGGTACTGCTATTTGTAGCTTAACTTCATTATCACAAACCATTGTTAATCTTTGAAGGCGTACTTCATTTTTCGATGAAAATGAATCTAAAATTTAATAATTGCATATATTTCGCTACTTTACAGTTAATTAGTGAACTTAATTACGTTTTTTCTCTTATCTAATTTATTGTGCACATAAAAATTATATGTAAATGGTCTAATTGGATTGCGATAGATTTGGCGCCAAAATATTTATTTAATTTTTATGAGGCTTTATTCGACCTAATGTTGTGTAGGCTATCATACGACTGCCCTTGCACAGTTCAAATGGATGTTTTCAGTAATTTCGGACAAGAAAATACCCTTTCCTATACCTCTATATGACTATGCTATATATTTGCTTTAACCAAGGAAGCACTTAACCTATGCAACTTTTCTTCAATCGTCATCGTCATTGTTCAATACATAACAATCATCATCTTGGCGTTAATGTCCCGGTTGTGCTCTTGAGAACGAGGGCCCGGGGTCCGCCTTGACCATGATCCAGATTTTGGCAGGTCAGGTAATTACAGTGGAGCGATTGCCATCTGACCTCCATGACCCAGTCGTCTGAATGTGCAGGTTTCATCACGATGTTTTCCCTCACCGTAAGAGCATCGGTTAGTATTGAACTAATGTACATAACTCAGAAAACAGTCATTGGTACATGGCCGGAGCGGGATTCAAACCCGGGACCTCTGGCTTTGAGTCGCATACTGTAACCGCTCGGCCAGCCAACCCTTCAATACATAGCAATATATACATTTATTTTACACCTAGTAATTATAATAAGTATTGTCTTTACTGTCGGGTAAGAATGTTGGGTGAAATTTCATTACAAAAATAACTAAAGCCTGTTTTTTATGTTTCTCTAAGTACCATAAATTGTTAGATAATGAAATAAGGTATTAATCACAATACTTGGTGATGGGCTTGTTAGTAATGTGAAGTTAATGCATTAGAATTTAATAAGACGGTTTATATTGGTAGTAAAATTGTATTATTTATGGCATTTTAGGCACAGATGGTTCACAAGCTGCTGGTATAAGTGTTGTGAGAGTCGGACATGAAGGCAAACCTGATGATGCTACTGATTCTGAAAATGAAGATGATAAGGTGCCACATGTAACACTGTCTGTGGACAGTTATTACAATGAGCCTAACAGCATAATTAAGTATGGTACGGTCTCAAAAATTTGTTTATTTTGTAATACACTCAAGAGTTTGAATTTTTTAATTTATGTTTATAATTTTTTTTGTTTCCAGATAGTGGAGCAGAAATGTTGCAATCACTGAGAATTGAAACAAGGGAGAATAGCCTGGTTGGATTTCAAAATGATCATTGTTACACACCTCTTACTTCACCAAGCCAGGGGGTGCCCCAACGAAGTGAAAGTTATGCAGGATATGATGATCCTGTTATTGAAATTACTCACACTCCACCACCAAAACCAGTGCCACAGTCGAAAAAGATAACAATTCTAGAGCAACAGATCATTCCAAAAGGCAAAAAAATTATTATTAATCCCACTGAATCATCAGTAATACTAAAGGGTAATGATGTTCTTAATAAGCCATTGCCTGTTTTGTCTAAATCAAAACAGCAGAGTGATAAGAGTTCAGACAATACTGAATCATCTTCAATCAGTTCCGGTGACAGTATACCTGACAGAGATTCCGATTCTGATTATAGAGATACAAAAGACAGATCTGGTTCCCTAAGGCTGCGTAGAACTAAAATAAAGCCTAGAATATTGAAGAGTTCACAGCCATCAAAAGCCTCTAAATTAGATGGTAAAGTTGCATCAAGGCTTAAAGCTAATAGAGCTATTGTCAAGAGAGATATAAAAGAGAAGCTTCACCACAAACCTGGAATTTTGGAAAGGAAAAAATCTGATTCAGATTTCCTTACATCTAAAGACTTACTACTTACCACTACAAATAAACCAGTTGTTGATGAAAAAATTTCTAAAATTGTTTCAAAACAGTCACTTAAGTCTTCTAAAAAAGAAAAGAAAACACCTGCTCATATGACAGCTTTATTATCTGATATGACTTCTTTGTTTTCTACACCTGATGTAATTAGAAGAGTTTCAACTGATGGTAAAACTGTAACTCCTAAACATGAATCTACACCAACTATTAAAAGATCTAATTCTACCAAGTCACATGATGTGCTTGAAGGGAACATTAAAGCTGAGACAGATAAGACTAAAAGTTTGTCAGCACAGAAACTTTATACTAAACATAAACAAGATAAACCAAATCCCTCAGATAAAGTAGCCAAAGGATATGACTTAATCCCACAACTTGATGATGCCAGTTTAGCTCAAATCTTGCAGGACACCTCAGGTATGTCCTCAAACTCGGCAAAATTACAAACAACTATGACCACAGCCAATATGATGAGCAGCCCTGGGTTGGCTGGGCCTCTGTCTCCAACTCTAGATTTACTGGGCGGATTACAGCCCGAGGAAGAGGGTTTGTCAGAGGACTTATTAATGCATGTGGCACAACTTGTTGAGAGTTCAGAAAATTTGCAGGAAGTTATAGATAAACAAGTTTTAGGAAAAGTTGATAATGTACCAGTGAAAACTCCTATCCAATCTCCATTCCAAGAACAAACTCATACACCAGCGAGTATGTATGTACAAACTCCAACAAAATCAGCAAAAAGTGTTGCCATTAAAAAAGATACACTAATTGAAATTGTGCGTCGTGATGGTCGCGTTATTACCTTGCCTCCAATAGAAGCACCAGCAACTCGATCGTCCAAAAGGAAGATACAAATGGAATCATCTAGTACTGCAGATGTATTAGCAACACCTCCCATAGTTATAGCTACTCCTATGGAAGTCACACCCGAACCTCAAGTACAGCAAGTTGCAAAACAATACACAAATAAAAAATTAGGGACAAAGAAACCAGAGCTAGCTTTACCTGCAAATGTTGATAAAATGTCTGCAGAATCCCAAGAGAGTTGGAATTCAGAAGATGATCCAAACAGGTAACATGATTCAAGGCATATAGTTTAAATTACCTGCTGCTTACTGCTAAAATATGCAAACAGGATCAATTAATAAGTATGCATTTTTGGCATTTTCAGATTATGGTGTATTTGTAGACAGCCACATAACAATCGCTTTATGATATGTTGTGATAGCTGTGAGGATTGGTTCCACGGTAAATGTGTGAATATCACAAAAGCAATGGGTCAACAAATGGAGGAGCAAGGAATTGAATGGAGATGTCCTAATTGTATAAAAAAAACAAAAGGTTCACAAAAAACAGCAACTAAACCTGGAATTACCAAAGTAAGACAAAATATCTTATTATTATTATACCATTCTAAATTTTGTTATGACTCAACTCAACTCAACTCTACTCTACTCCTAGCCTACCCCACCCTACGCCTACCACTAACTTACCCTTTTATTCTTTTATACCAACCTTATCCTGACAATTACAAACCGAAATTCTCTGTAAACCATCAACTTTCCCGCGGGAACCTATTATTTTCCTGGGATAAAAAGTAGCCCATGCTACTCAGTGATAATGTAGTATTTTATTAGTAAACAATTTTTTATAATCGATCCAGTAGTTTTTGGATTTATAAACAAAATTAAAAAATTTTGTTCTTATCATATTAGTATCATTCAGTAGTATCATTAATATTTCTATTTTAGCGTCTACTGTCTCCATCAACCAAATCTGATGAACATGATCTAGAGCTAAGCATTCCTCAGACTGTTCTGACAAAAGAGGGAATGTCCCCAGCACTATCACCCTCAAAGACAAGCTGTATTGTATGCAAGAAACCTGCTCGTGCTAGTAGTATTTACTGCAGTGATGCTTGCATTTTAAAGCATGCCCAAGATTCTCTAGGAAACCAGTCAACTGGTAAACCAGAAACTGATGCTGGCAAGCAGGATAAACAAAAGTCAGACTCAAGGGTAAGTCATCATTATTTATATTTTTGTGCTGATTGTGTATGAAGAAATTATATTTTATTCAGGGATGCAACAAATAGTAGTTTATGGAATATTATTGGGGATTAAAAAATATAAGTCAATAATCTTGGACATTCTAGGAAGGCCAAACTAACCAAAATATTACTTAAATTAATTCTTTTACCTTAAAGGCCCTTTTACATGAGGTCAATAGTAATAGTTTTATAATGCTCAATAAAAATCTATGATGGGTGGGTCCTTTACAAAGCTTTTATGTGTTGTCCCTAATAGTTAAAATTAACACATGAAAAGCAAACTTTTTCAGCATCTGTTAACACTTTGCTTCTGTCTGTTTGTGCAGTTGGAAATAGGTGTTCGGAGTAAAAGGAAATTGTATTGAGAAATACATTAAAACCAATTTCTTAAGGCTTTCTTTACAGTTTCTAAACTTTTCAAGATAATGCAACATTTACATATTCCTTTTCCTTTTATGGAACTCAACATGAAATAAAAATTGGATATGTACAGCCAGTATCAAAAGTCATCATCATCATCATCTTGGTGTTAATATCCTGGTTGTGCTCTCGAGAATGAGGGCCCGGGGTCCGCCTTGACCAGCATCAAAAGTAGCAAAGCAAAATAAACAAGAAATTAACAGTTCAGAGTCACATAAATAATTAAGATAATTTAAATCTGATTTACACAATTTGTTCAGTTCATTCTGATAGTCTGGCTGCTTAGCTACTTCTGTTCTGATGTTACTCTCTTTCTTTTAACAATTTTTTGATAATAATCTGTAATATATTTTCAAGGTTATTGTATATGAACGAAAATCTGGAAGATTACTGGCTGGACCTAATGCACCAACTGCTGAAAACCTTAAAACTTGGCTTCAGAAGAATCCAACATTTGAAGTAGTTAGACCTGGAGCTTTAAGTACAATAAAGCCAAATGTGACAAAAAGAAAAACTGCAACAGAAACAAACAAAGTTCAAACAACCCTTAACTTCGTTAGAATTCCTCGCAAGTCTTCTGAACAGTCTTTATTAAAAACTACCATTGAATCCCAGAAATCGACACAGTCAACACCTAAAATGTCAAAATTGATACAATCGCCCAAGGAACCACCTCATCAGCCTAAGGAATTGAAAACACCTCAACCTAAGGAATTGAAAACACTTCAACCTAGAACACCACAGCCTAGAACACCAGTCACAACAAGGGGTCAACAATCCCACTATCAAGACACTCCAAGACCCAGTACATCCACAGCAAAAGTACATAATGAACCTAAAAAGCCTCTCAGAGCCACAGCAACTCGATCACAATCAACTTATGAAAAGGTATTGTATTCAAACATGTATTTGTAATAGCTATTAAATGAGACAAATTAATATTGTACTGTTTTGTTTCAATGTGTCTATGTAAGCGCACATTTATAAATTATGATGTAATCAGGTTGATGCTAACTTTGATATTATGGTCGAATGACGTAAAATCGAGGTCGCCGCTCTATGGAACATTTTAAACATTAAATCCTTTAGAGCTATAGCAATGACCTTGACGTGTTTGTACTATGATTATAAGCACAGGTTGGCATACTAGCTATAATTTTTATGTTTCAGGCTTCCACAGTTTCGCCTTCGACTTCACGTAGAAAAGAAGCTCCTGAACCTAAAAAGAAAATGGATTCAACTGAACCTATTCGTGATAACGTTAGAAAAGCACTACAAGAGCAGATAACTAATAGAATGGCGGAAAACACAGGAAAAGAAAAGAAATTTAGTAAAGAAGAAATACGCAAATTCGCGTACGACACGGAAGAAGAACTTTATGAACTCTTTAACCAAGATGTTGGTATGAAATACAAAGCGAAGTATAGATCGCTAATGTTTAATATTAAGGATCGCAAAAACCTGTCCTTGTGGCACAAAGTTTGTGATGGCACTATTACACCAAAACAATTAGTAAGTATTTTTAGGAATTTTATAAAAAGGAGATAATAAAATAAAAGTATTACTAATACAATTGAATTATGTTTTAGGTTAGACTTTCGCCTGAAGAATTGGCGAGTCAAGAATTGGCTGAATGGAGGGACCAAGAATCTAAACATCAACTGGAACTCATCAAAAAGGCAGAGCTTGATCTGTTGGCTGCAACCAAGACCATGGTATTGAAAACTCACAAAGGAGAACAGGTGGGTGTCAATAATTTCATACACTTTTATATTTATATTTGTTTGAAATCTTTATTCATTCTTAACACTTCACATAATTTTTTAAACAAATAAACTTAAAATATTTTATAGGTGATGGAGACGAAAGAATCTGTATCTACTGAACTTGATCCCAATGTACCTGTAGAAGATGTTGTGGTGGCACTGAATGAAGCTGAAGTGGGAGAGGCCGTGGTGAACGAAATACTACAAGAAGGGTAATTATAAATATACATATATTTAGGATGTTCATTTAATAAAGAGTTTTTTGTAATCTATTTATAGCATGTAATTTTAACATAATATTTCCTTTCTTATTTAAGGAACACTAGTAAAACAGATTCGGACACCCAAAAGAAACAGAGTAGCAAAAAGAAAAGGGGTAGAGACAGTAGTTCTTCAAGACATTCAAAGAAGACCAGTCGGGAATCGAAACGGGAATCTGAAAGAAGAAAATCTAGATCATCCAGAAGACGGTCTTATGAAAAGGAGAAGGAAGAAAGATCTTCACGGCGGTCTGACAGAAGGAGATCGAGTAGAGCTAGATCGTTATCGAAAGCTAGATCTAAAAAGGATTCTTCTAAAGAAAAGTCAGATTCCAGCGAACGTTCTCGTCACCGGTCCCGGTCGCGAGCTAAGTCCAAGCGTCGCTCTAAATCTCGAGAACATTCCAGATCTACTTCAAAAGGCAGAGACCGGTCACACTCCCGCGAGCGGGCTCGGAGGCGATCCCAATCCCGAGAGGTTTCCAAGAGAAGACGAAGCTCGCGCTATAAATCAACTGCTGATCCAGTGGATAATGTTAAGCCCAGATCGAGATCTCAAGATACGAAAGGCAAAACTGAGTATGTTGATTAACATGTTTTTGTTGTCACAAATATAATCCTTTTCAAACAATGTAATATTAATACTGAGCAAATTTCTTTCAGTTCTACAGATTCTGATTCAATAGAAAGGCCAAAGTCTGCAATGCAGAAAGAAGTACATCCTGAATATGACCCTCATGAACCAATGATTACATCTGCATTTTCTGAGGAAGATCTAAGAAAATCCGGAGGGGACACTTATGAAGATAATTATAAAACTGATATTGTGGATTATGATACTGAATATGATCCCACTAAATCATTTTCAATTGATAGCAGTGTTATATTGCCTTCGCCGAAATATCCCTCCAAATCAGAAAAAGTGTCAGGTAAATAAAAATGCTGTAGTAGGTAGATTTTTAGATTAAGTATGTACTCGTATGTAATAGAAATTACTTTTATTTTTATTTACATCTTGTATTATGTACCTATATATAAATTTGCGCATGCATTAAAATAAAGATTTATTAGTCTTTATAATACCATTATGAATTTAATAATTGTAACCCGTGTGGTGTCCAGCAAAGTAAAATATTGCACCAACCCTTTGAGTTACTGGTGTCGCACACTGCGACTAATGTCGAGGTTAACCAGTTTAGACCTTCGTGGAGCAGAAAATGGGTACCAGCATTTTCTATTGTGTATTTTAAATACTGCGATCTCCAACTCATGGGCAATATGGTAAATCCCTCCATTGTTATGGTGGTTGAATCCAGAGACTGATACAATGGTTACAATTCGAATTTCAATGTTTTACAGAACCTGAAAGTGACCAAGAACCCAGCAGCACTGTTGAAAATTCAGCGGTTGCAGTTTGGAATGGGTGCATAAATATGGTTGATGTCGCTAGATTTTATGTCGCTGCTCTTGAGGTATATAGTGTTTTGTGACTTATTGTCTGACATTAATATTTACCTTACCTATTAATAACATTTAAACCATCTCTTTATACAGGTTTCAGGAAATGCGACTGATTTGGAAGAAGATCTCAGTGCAGAACTAGATATAGTCGGTAGAATAAATCCAGACACAGTATGGGATTATATTAGCAAAATGAAAAGAGCTAGCAATAAAGATATAGTAATATTGAAGCTTCAGGCAGCGAATGACGAAGAAAAAATGCAGTATATCGCTTTATATAGTTACCTTAGTAGTCGAAATAGGTCTGTAATACTAGATCGTTACTGTGATTATATTGATGTTATTATATTAAAATTTACGTTGTTGACTTTTATTTGACCTGTTGAAGTGTGCATTAATGTTTGAAATTGCTGGCGTTTTAGGTTAGGGGTGGTGAAAGTGTCAAACACGAACACCGTAAAAGACTTTTACATCGTGCCGTTGCCTGCGCACGCCGCGCTGCCGGCCGCGCTGCAGCCGCTGGACGGGCCCGGGCTGGGCGAGGCGCGCACGCACCTGCTCATAGCCATCGTCATACGGCAACGCAAGAAACGACCCGCCCCCGCCAACATTCCTAAAGATATCGTACCGGCAAAGGTCAGTTAGCAAGCTGCGAGCGAGCGGACCGCGGGCCGCGGACCCACCGACCTGTATTGACTAAATTGTGATTGTATAAGACTATAGTTGTAAGAACTGTACCTAATAATTAAATATATATTTTTAAAATAAATAAATTATCACCATAGGGACCCTTTATTACGAAAACTAGGTTTTCCTAATAAATGAATTTTAACATGATGAGATTTTAACCTTTCCTTTATCATAGTAGTATGAATGATCCGAAAGGGTGCATGCATGAATGGCCGCTATTGTTTCGAGTGACGTCATCGTGAGACGCAAGATGAGTGCTGGAACCTACCCAGACAGTAATATGTAATGAGATGAGGGTAGATAGATAGTAATTATAACGGAGATTGATCAAAGTGTAAATAAATATTACTCAAAACTCGCTAAAATGTTTCATTTGCTATGTCAACACGATAAATGACATTTGATGAGATAATCTTTTCTAGCTACAGTAGAGGTTTGCGAACTTGACTCGCTAAAGATGATATTTGGAAGTAATATTTTGTTGTACTTACGAATTATAAATAAATTTCATAGGGTACACGTATCACTTAAATCTCTAGAAACATCACCATAGTAAACATCGATATTACAAGAAATTATTAATGAAGAATGCATGTTGAGAGATTGATTTGTCATGTGAGTACTTAATAATATTTTAACGTAACATTGTTGTTCTCAAAGGTGGTCCGAGAGTCCCGCAAACGATCGTATACGCCGCCTATCATAAGCAAGAGCTCCCTACCGCTGCCAACATACACGTCACCAGCTCTTACTTCTTCGGTTAAAGATAAAATTGCAGCTACTTTGGGTAAGTTTTGGAGTTCCTACGAGAAATCATAATCATAATAAATTTATTTGCATAAACACAGTTCAATCTGAACACACAGGTGTTCAAAACAAATATTAACGCACGTCTATTTGGCACAGCTTCCGCTGACGACGATGAAGCTTACAGTCCAGGGTCATCGACTAGTAGCGGCAGCGCCGCGCCTGCCAGCTCTCTAAGAAACAAGATGGAGGAACTGAATCGCCAGATTGAAGAGCAGAAGCAGCAGATCATGAAAATGGCACAGGCGGATTCCTCAATTCCTGAGGTATGTCCGTTTCATTTATGATGCTCTGGTTCCATGGTTTATTAGTGGATAACCAACTCATACGCTATTGTTTGATTTGGTTGCTGAAGAGGAGATACCATCGAGGACAATGCCAGAATGATCTGACAATGCCCTAAGTGTGACCGATTGTGAGACAATAATTGTCAAACTACGTCACTGGGCCTGGGCCGAGTTGACACTTATTACAACCAACACAAACCCAAAGAAATTGGAAGCTACACAAACCTAAAAATGTAATCATCTTGGCGTTAATGTCCCGGTGGTGCTCTCGCACGCGAGGGCCCCGGGTCCGCCTTGACCATGATCCAGGATTTGGCAGATCATTACCTGATCCTGATACAGTGGAACGTTAACAGGGGAACCTGACCATATTGGATCATGGTTACACATTCAGTCGCCTGAATATGCGTGCAGGTTTCTTCACGATGTTTTCCCTCACTGTAAAAGCATCTGTTAGTGATCAACTAATGCACAAAACTATAAAGAAAAAAGTCATTGGTCATGGCGGCAGTAGGATCCGAACCCGGCACCTCTTGCTTACGAGACGGAGCCCTTAACACTAGGCCACAGATAGAAACGTGCCGCGGCGACAAGTCGTCTACTACGCACGCAGTCTACCACAAACCTTAATTTCATTGTAAAGGATTTTGTGAATTAATAGCCTAATAACTTTAATGTTAATGTTATACTTATAATGAATCCATAGTGAGCTGGTTTTATTTTGTTGATAGGACGAGGCGTATTCCCCGTCGCGGCCGATGACGCCGCCGCCGGTGGTGCCGCTGGCGGACATCGCGCTGCCCTCGAACTTACAAGAGATTCTTGCCACGATCAAGCAGCGATCAGAAAACGCACCCGCTGACGTCGACATGCGAAATTTGCCTTTACCATAAAATTTCTTAGATAACGTTATTATAAATAATGAACTGAACTTAAAAATGGTATATTAATTACTTTGTATAAATTGGTAGATACAGTTCGATTATATTTTATAATCACTATAAAAAGAGAAATTTTGTGTAGATTAATAAATCATTTTACGATTTTTTTCACTCGAAAATTTTATTTTTACTTAGTGAATAAATTTCTATGCATTTTACTTATATGTAAGTCAGGTACACTTTTATTAGAATATAGATAATTTTCTGTACATTCAAATTTCATTAGGATATTATAGGGTAGATGTTTTATGTCTTAAGAATTTAAGTACATTACTGACTATAATATATTCAGAAATGTGCAGAGCATATTATAACTAAATAATTAGTTTATTATGTGCAATAGATCAGTGGAATATATTGGAGAACAAAACTGTTGTCCGTTTATACTGTACTATAATATTAAAACCAGTGTTTTTTTTTATTTTATCTTGAAAATTTATAGAATAAATTAATAGTAAGGTATTCAAAAGATTGTACAAAACAAATAAAATGTTTTGCTTAGTACTAAATATTTGTTTTATTGTACCTATTTATGAAGTTTAATACAATACACTACAATCAATCACACATTATCATCATCATAAAGAGAACGTTTAGATTTTAAGCTTTTATCTTTGATTGATACTAATGACTGTTTTTTGAAGTTTTTTATAACTGTATCTCTTAACATTGGGTTTTTAATACTTTTTTGCATAGCAAGTATTTTTGTTTCCATTAGCTTCCTTCTTGGAATATGCCTCAGAGAAAGCTCCCAATCTCCTGTTACTTTTAAATCTAATAGTATTGGAACCATGTGATTTATATTTAAGTTTTTCTTTGAACCAGGGCCCCATTCTAAATATCGGTCCAACGGTAATTTTGCCATTTTAATTCCATCTCTCTTAGCTTTGGCCAACGACAGAGGTTCATTGTTCATCTGTAAAAGAAGTTTTATTAATATTAAGTATATATTTTTTCTTTGTTTTTTTTTCCAATATGCAACTTCATACTAAAAGATATTGCCAAACCTTGTCCACCATGCATCCAATAATATATACTGCATCATGTTCAAAAGTAGTTAACTCTTCGCGGCAATGTGGTGTTAGATATACTAATTGTTCTTTAGGAAATATATCCAAATAACTTTTAGTATGTATATTCATTGGAAACCATGGCTCTAAGACAGATGGTATATTTCTCTCTAATTGCTGCATGAATTCTCCTTTCATATTAACATTGCACATGTGTATATTAAATGGGTCTTTATGAATTCTGTTATCCCCAAAAACAAAGGTCAACTGCTTGGCTGCGTTTAAAATCTCCCTATGCACCATATGTTCTTCATATGAACAATCAATTACAACTGACTGTGCAAACGCCATTGCTTGCAGACATCTGTAAGGTAAAAGTTATGGTATGAACTGCTCATTTACTCACAAATATGCAGACAATACAGTTTAATATATTGTTTAGAATGTGAGTTCCGAATCATCAAATCAGATCCGAATTTAACTCTCTATGCAAAATATAAATTCATTGCTAAATTAATTACCTATAATTGTCATAGTTGTTTATTGATTGATCTCTGATGCGTAAAAAAAGGGACTGATGTTGTATGCTGTACATATTGTCATCAGGATATTCTTTTGATTCTTCAGGTGCTAATAAATGCCTATCTTTTTTCCTTGCCTCCTTTTTAGCCTGAAATTTAATAAGTTATCACATACTTTTATTGCCTGTTGTTACAGGCCTCGAGATCAATTTATTTGTTATTAGAAAGGTAAGTGCTATTCAGGATTCAGTTTCTTTTTGCAGTCTTCACTTTGTACAGTCGTTGAAGCTGATTTATGTGTGTGGCATAATTACAAACAACCTCAATAGGTGCGTAAAGGCCTGATTGCTCTTTAAAAATGCATATATCTAAATCATCTTGGTGCAAATGTGCCAGTTGTGCTCGAGAACTAGGGCCCGGGGTCTGCCTTGACCATGATCCAGGATTTGGCGATCAGGTAGACAGACGAACTCGCGCCTATTTTGCGTTGGCGATCAGGTAATTCCAGTACAAAATGAAAAATGGATATATCTAATGACTATAAACATCTTCAGAAATATTCTTACTTTTTGATTTTCTTTCGATTTTTCAGTTTTGAATAGATATAATAGATAATTACTCCTTTGGTTTCGGCTTTCAAGATCTAATAAGTGCTGCCAATGTCTGCATTTAAGTATGCTGGGTGCATACCGTCCGTCTTGCCTCATCACTTCCACTTCCAGCATTAATATTCTCAATTTTTTTTCTAGCTCCGCATTGCCTTTACATATTTCGGTGATAATATTTTCTATAAAACAAGTTTCGTAATAGATTAGGATGTGCTCGATATGTATAAAAATATGTTTTAATATTAACAAATCTAACCTGCTTCATTGTCTGCTTCAATGAAGCTAAATTTCCGACAATTTACATTTGGTTTCACTTGAAATAGATTGGTTGTCTTGATGGTTTTCTTTTGGGCATTCCACATATGAGTAAATAATGACCTGACACAGTACATTGTTAGTACACAGAAGTTTTAACGTAGATCAAAGTTTGCTTCAGCCGAAAGCTCTAACAAAAGGATGAGGGCCTCTCGGAGTTTCGATAGGCAGCAGAATATGGACTATTAGAGAATTCTACGTTTTATGTGTGGATTCTATGGTGGAGTGTAGTATATGATGTAGAAGAGCGAAGCGACCGCACAAATTATAACTTTCTATATTAGTATTATGGACTTTTAAGGGACAAATCGGCTAGCAGGCGATTTATAGATATGTATTTAAGCACATATATTTAATAGTATGCGATGCGTAATCTAGCACGAAAGGTCAGAGGTTTTATTTATTTTAAAATAAAAAACAACTTTTATTTTACAACATAACCTCAATCCTTTTTGTGAACCATGATGATTCTCTCTCTCTCTCTCTCTCTCTCTTCCAACCTCGTTCAATCAACTGTAATCAACATGACATATAGCAATCAATTACGCGTCAATGTCAACTGTGTTTATATCCTCAGCGGCTGTTCGCGAGCGCCGGCGAGCGTACTATACGACAAAAGCATACTCTACCCGTTTCTCTCCGTTTTAATTTAGTAGTCTTTTAGTTAGCTTAGGGGATCTATCGCGCACCACTAACTTAGACTGCCTACATCCGGGTGTGCTTTCCCAGCGCTTGTGCTGGTCGTTTGTGTGTTTGCTCACCCACGAGCGTGTACGGGGTACACTTGACCATGGTTTAGGATTTTGGCAGATCAGATAATTACAGTAGAGCGGCTGCTATCACCTCTGTGAACATGTTTTTTTTAGTTGCCTAGGACGGTACACCTGGGGGCTTACCATGAGCTCTTATAGCAAGCCCTAAACAGAACTGCTTGGAGCCCTGCTTATAACGAGACAAGCTTAAGTGACATGTATAGCGCTTTCTTAATGGAAAACGGTCTTTGAGGTACTTGTAGACGTGCCTTATGAAGATCCTTATGTTATTATGCAAAGAAAAATCTTGGGATGGGAGCTCATTCCACATCACGCACGTGCGCGGTTAAAAGACTCGCGAAGCCCTTACGTTAGTTGGATGCCAGGCCAGGGTTAATCTATCCCACTGTGGCACTAACTTAAACAATTCTTCGGAACATTCCCCGTTGTGCAGATGGTAGAGTACACAGAGAGCCAACATCTCTCCGGAGGCGTAAGGGGTCTAAACCTTCTGTGAGTAGAGGAGTCTGTAAGTTGGGGTGCAATCCTCTTATATTGCAAAAGTATACAGATAATGTGGAAGGCGAGGTCGCTGATGTAACCTTTTTTCTTTTATTTGTGGTAGCCATTAAAGTTTTCTACAGGGGAGAGGATTAAAGGAATGTCATATGATAAGGGCGGTCCACTGGGCAAAGTCGATATGAATAGCACCAATCAGCGGCAAGGTGATGTGATAAGCTGGCTTGGGGAACGGACGATAACCGACAGTATAGGGCCCCCACAGAGCAAAAAAGAATTTGCCAGTCTATAGAGAGGGCTGTGTCAGTTTTTTCATACAAAAAATTCGTGCCAGGTCAGAGACAAAAAATTATCGATATTAATGTAATAAGAATTATCCTTAAGTCATCATCCTTGTGGCCAATCCCGGCTTAAGTAGGCACTTGGCATAATTTTTTACTTTCCCTTAAAGTGTACAATGTTTCCTGGCACCTTTCCTTTGTGTATTTTGTTTGTAAACTAGCAATTATAAAATCTTTAAAAAATATTCTTGATTAAAAATACATAAAATAAATAAATATGACAGATTCAAAATTCCAGGTAGGCCGCCGGCCGATACTTAACAGATCCATTACCAAGATACTAGTCACAATAATAATATAACAGCGCATTTCGTCATTATATGTATAGCATTCGACAAAACTAAAAAAATTCAAGTCAGATCAACTTACAAATTTTAAAGCTCAACTATTATTATGCTGAACAATTTCCTCCAATTTTTCCCCAACTCGTGATCAATAGGTATTTTTTTAGGGGAAAAGCAACGAGCACATCACTATCACACGCCATACCTAAATTAATCTAAACATATAATAAAATCGTAAAGACAAAAGTCTGTACAAGAAGATAATCGAAAGAAAACCAACCAGAGCGACTTAAAACAAACAACTGAACACGTTACGACAATTTTTAAATTTTTAGTTTGTCTGTCTGTCTGTTTGTCTGTCTGATTATACGCGAATCACGTAGAAACTGCTGAACAGAGTTCCATGAAATTTTGTATAGCAATAGTGTATATCCTCGGCCAACATTTAGGCTACAAAACAAATAAAAAATTGCTTGAGAAATAATAAACCAGCAATAAAAACCTCTGGTGCGGTACAAAGATAGTATTTTCTAGAGGTCCACTGATTGGCGCATGAATGATCTAATTCCTAGTATATTTACAATAGCTAGAGAGGTCAGCGTATTTTTGACAGAGATGGTAAACATTTATACAGTCTTACCACAAAAAAGCTAAACAAGGGTTGGACATCTGTTGAACACCAGTGCCAGATGTTGGTTTAGCGCGTGTCTATCTAGCATCTAACTTCATTTTTTGTGGCTTTAGTATTTTTGAAAGAGATTGTAATAGGGCCGTATTTAGCATATTATTTCGTGGAGTAGCAGTTTTAAAACTGCCATAATTCGTGTATGCAATACACGACGTTGGACGAATTGTGGGCTAAAGTTGCCACAGAGCGGTCCCACGAATTGTGAAAAGGAGACGCGGTAGGTCCCGACGGAGATGGCGGGATGAGCTGGGCTTTTTTTGCAAGGATTGGCCCAGGATAGCGATAATTGTGAGCAGTGGAAGAAGGTAGGGAGGCCTTTGCTTGTCGGTATCAGTAAAGAGGGCTCGCTAGAGACCAAGGAAGGGATGGTTTGACATCACTTTGTCGGATACGAGAGCCAACGGCTTAAGATGCATGCCGGAGACCGGGCGAATTATAGTAAAAAGAGCAAGAAATTGAATGCTATTAGAAAACTATGCTTGCTAATCGTATTTGAAGTTAATCTTAGGTACGTGTTTGCCAGAAACTACCTATGTTGCGCTCCTGTATATTTTATTAACTGCGACGTACTTTTTATAAGAATTCCGACGGAACACCTATTCAAGGCGTAGGCATCTTATGTTATTATGGTATAGGTAAGCAGACTCCGACTCTGCAAAACAAAACCCTTCTGGCTTTCGAATGTTACAATTTAAAAGAAATCGAAGAAATTAAGTGAACTAACAAATAAAATGAAAAGAGATTATTCGGTGCTAAGACTTTTTATCCCCTATACTTTTTCTTTATGCGTAGTCGATATCTTTGGTAGATATTGTGACTTATGGTGACTTAGAATCATCAGAGAATTTTTAGTATTATTAGAAAAGATTATCTGCAAAATTTATCCGATATCAAATATCTGAATGGAGGCCATTAATCCAATATTTTTTCTTTTTATATTCCTGCTAAGCATCTTTTCCAGATAGGTATATAGTAACCTATATTTAAAAGATAACTTCAACAGGGCTTCTAAATTATGTTTTGCCCACAAGAACAAACAATATCATTATAGATCTCTTAGAGAAATGATTAAAACGTCCCCTTTTTCCTGATATTAGGTAACATAGCGACATGTCGGCAATGACCATAACTGGTATCTGAAACCAAGTTCCGACACTGCTCCGACAAACCCTAGCCCCGACATGTCGGAACTCTGACAGACCACAGCTACGACAGGCTGCAGCTCCGACAAGATACAAACCTATAGCTCCTACAACGCATGCCCAAAAAGCCACCGGCAAGTAAGCGTGCGCCTCACCCGTGATTAGTTCTGACGCGGTCCGTATGACCGAGAGGTCGATAGGACCCTGGGTGGAGGTGAGCTCCTACAACACATGATACAAGATACGATGCCAGCAAGAAAATGACGAATGTATCACAAAGTTTAAGAAACAGTAATCTGGAAATTTCACTGAATCCTTATACAGTATAGTGCGTTAAAACTAATGGTTTTGTAAGATTCATTTTCATATGGTTTTTGAAAGAATGGAATACGTAGGTACAATGTTAATCTTCAGATGTCCACGCGGACGAAGTTGCGGGCAACGGCTAGTTTTACATATATTGTGGGATTAAATAAGTAATTATGAATTATCGATGTTTTCACACTATATATTACAGAGCTTGTCGTATTATTTAAGTCAAGAAATTACTGTAACCTCGAGATATTTAAAAAAATAGGCTCATGAAACAAGAATCTTTAACGCATATTCTATACACATCTACACACATACAACGAGCGATAACCAGCTACTTACAATATACTTAAGGTAGTGATATAATGCTCTTCACTAATATTATAGGTACAATAACAAAACGTTCAACACAAAATATGAAATTACTTTATCAATAAATAAACTTATCTCGTATCTGAATAGTTTGTTTACAAATTTGTCTGACAATCAAATTACTTGTCAAACAATGTGGCACGCTTTTTGTCTATAAAGCGTACTCCACATGTCCGCCGAAACTTTCGGCGAAACTTTGGCCGGGACTTTGGTCGATCCTCTACATTCTCGCGTATTAGGGATGTGGTGACATTATATCGATTCATCGGTGTAATATCGCAATCTGCTGTAAACAGGGTCACAGAGATGATGGCAGCTGCTCTACTGTAATTACTTGATCTACTAATATCCTGGATCTTGGTCAAGTGTACCCCGAACCTGTTACGGGTAAAAGCGCTAGGAATGTAAACATAAAATCGATCGAATCGAGACGACAACGAACTATCTCTACTTAGTCTATGAAATAGGCGAGACATGCCAAACATGCACGGGACTACACGAATATAGGTGAATACTCCCTCTACACTCTCGTGTTCCCGCGGAACTGTCCACATGTGGAGTGCGCTTAAGGGCCGCTCTACTTAACCGTGAAGGTAGCTAACTTTCCAATCTCTTTGGGGACCCCGATCAAACCCGAGGTCCACCACCGCGTTCAGTTATAGTATAAATCATAGAGAAAAAATTTTAATATACAGAAGCAGAGAGTACAATCCGAGTTGAAATACGAGACAAAATGTCACACATCTCTATAACACACACACTAATGCAAATGCAGGGACGGAACAAGGCAGCCCATCTGCAGGTGTTATATTTTGCTACGACTTTCTACTAGTAACGTACACACAAAATCTGACTTGTTGGCGTATTTCGCTCCTGACGACTTCATTTTTTTCATTTTCATTTTGTACTTATAATTTAATTTTGTCATTATAATAAAAGGTAAGGTGTCTTGTGAATCAAACCCACACCCTGATACCTACCACCGTCTTTTCGATCTCTCGATTCTACATACTGTGAATCGGCAGTGCTTGCTTTTGCAAAAAGGAGGGTTATGATTTTGACCAGTATGAATGTTTATTTCTTGCCTCATAACTTCTAAACTAAGTAGGTACCTACTTCTCGTTAGAAGCGTCTTCATTGTCCACAAGTAAGCCTATGTGACTTCACAATAAATTGAATATTATGTCCTCTAGAGGACATAGTCATGAAAAAAAGAATAATAATGAAAAGGACAAGTACATTAATATATTAACCAGGGAGCATATTCTTTATTTTCAGTAAAAATTCATATAATGATGGTGCATAGCCGTATTCACAATGATTCGAAAACTTTGTCGAATATTCGGCCACGGAAACTCTATCGAATGGGAAATGTCTATGGTTCTCCCTCGGAAAAGAAGAGCGTTTACGAAGACACTTTTGTTGATTGAAAAATGGATTATTGGCAATTAATAACATAAATTTGTAAAAAATGCTATTAATAAGTTATATTTCGCTCTATATATTAATTTTTATATGATATTTGATTGTTTATAAGTAGAATATTTTTTTCTTTGAAGTTAATTTGCAAAAATATAAAGTAATTATTTGAAAGTTAAATTCTTTCTGTCGTTATGAACACATAAATATTGTCAAACTAAAGTTTTCAAAAAAGTTTCCCCGTTTTTCTTCGAGCGATTTAGTTTAGTGATTAAATTAATTTTTACCCTTTCGTATCTAATCTAATCGAAGAAACCATGTTAACAGTAAGTACCTGACTAAATATTTATAGTACCTATTCACTTGAATAAAGTACAAACTCGGTGATTGAATTTTGGATAAATAGCTATTTAAACTGCCTGTTTTCTTGCGATTCCAGCCATCACGTACATCATACGGCCAACGAGTGGCGATGTTAGAATACATGCGAGCCCATCTCGCAACGGGTTGACTGAATTGCCCAGACGCAGCAAGGGAAAAGAAAAAATTGTTAGCGGACCTCGCCGTAAAATTGAATGCTATCGGTGATGGTGCAACTAAAACTGCAGACAAATGGATGAAGGTCGAAGAAGAAGTAAATATTGATTAATTTTGAATATAACATAAGTTGTTGTAGGTTGAATATAATATATTTATCAAATTGGTATTTATTTTCAGACTTGGCAGGACTGGAAGTCAGATATAAAAAATAAAGCCCGTACAATTCGGGTATTTAAATCTGGCACTGGTGGTGGCCCTTCTCTGGTGGGGGTGACCCAATGCTTAATGCCCTTCAACGCCAAGCTGAAGCAGCCGAAGTGCAAGCCGCAGCGGTGAATAAAGTGTCAGAGGGCATAATTAGACAGGCCGTTGCGATAGAAAATCTTGTAGAGGTTTTCACCCGAATCGCAACTGCCATAGAAAATCTAACTAAGTGATTACCTAAATTTGATTACCCACCACTCACTAAATTTCAACTTTATTATTTTATTAGTTTTATGTGATCATTTCATTTTTACTGAGTCTGATTTAAATTAGTAACTGTACTGTTAATTAAAGTTATAATTAACAATGTAGGTTGATTTTTAAAGAAATTTCATAATTGAGATATGCTTTTGTATGTATCACTTACCAAATTACACTTTGAAAATACAAAAAGCACTAAGACAGCATTTTTTCTGTGATTTAAATTAGCAACTGAATTGTGATTTTAAATGTACCTATAATTAGGTTATTAGTAAATAAGGTAGTGATCATTTAATTTTTGCTGTGATTTAACTGAGTCTGATTTAAATTAGTAAATGAATTGTGATTTTAAAAGTATAAT
Source organism: Blastobasis adustella (assembly GCA_907269095.1). Taxonomy (NCBI): domain Eukaryota; kingdom Metazoa; phylum Arthropoda; class Insecta; order Lepidoptera; family Blastobasidae; genus Blastobasis; species Blastobasis adustella. The sequence continues at coordinate 7,408,716 of OU026123.1, read as the reverse complement.
TAGTAAAGTATTTTTTACAACTGTATATATTTTTATACCTATATCAGGAAGGGTGTAAGAAGTCCGCAAAAGGAATGTCCTACTCATTGAACTAAACTCTATAAAAATGTGATCAGCTGATCGGTACTGTTGTAAGTAAAAACAAACAGTTTTAATTTCTTAAGAGGGTTTGTAAGGGTTATTATAATTAGAAAAAGAGAATAAACGTTCTTATGAATAATAATTTAATTAGTTACCTAATTTAAACTTAACAGAAATAATAGGAAAGATATAAAAAATTTACATATAGTGCAGAAATAAAAAAAACACATTTCAATGTTCAGAAAACAAAGAAGACAGGCTTGTGGTTTGCCCGATGGTAAACAGTTACCGCAATCTATGGACGTTTGCAATTCCAGTGGTAAAATTTCCATGTTGCCGACCCTGTAAAAACCTTTTACCCACTTTCTTGAAGACCTCGCATGTGTATTTGGGACCACGATGTGAGGATGAACTATGCCGAAGGCGAGCGGTGCGTTGATAGAAAGTAGCTGTAGGCATCAAGACAAATATTTCTTCAGAACAAACACTACAATTTTCACAGCGTGTTTTTTAATATAGTCCCAACGGCCAAGGTGATACGCTAGTGCTTTTGCAACCAAGTTATTATAGAGAGTCACTTAACCATAATCAATGGCAGAGCCTCTGTACTAACTGCCTTCTCACCCTCAGTGCCTCTGCCTATATATATCCCTCTCTTCAAATTTAGTGGCAGATGCAAATGAATCACTATCCTCAGTTTCCATTTCGTCTGGTGGGTTTATGCGCACATAGACACTGAAATTAATACAGATATTTTCAATGGTTTTGTATTGTTGTTATTGTAAAAAATTTTAGGTTATTTTTCAGCGTTTAGCACAATTTTTGTCATACTTACTTTCAATTCCACCAGAATCGCACAAGCATATAAGGTCCTAGGATAATAGGGCTTTATATCTTCTATAATGCGGATCGCAGTCTCCGCAGAGAAGCGATAAACCCTACTAAAGTTGTGCATGTTAAATGGGTTCGTCAAATCCCTTATTTGCCTATTTAGGTGCATTGTATCGGCTCTCTGCTTCGCCTTTATCCTATTACGGTGTTATAGCGCCAGTACAAACTGCATTTTTCAAGAAAAGCGTTTTAATCCACAATTCACAAAAACTTCCCGCGAGCTAAATAGCATTCGTGAAAATTTCCGAATAATAGACAACTTTCGAATTGAACTGTCATTTTCAAGGTCATTCGAAAAATTTTTCGAATCCGAATCCGAATCGAACCATTGTGAATACGGCTACAGGACAGAAGGGACTTGCATCTAATTATTATCTTGTTCTTCAAAATGTTTAAAACGCAGCACTTCCAATTTGCAACCCATCACCATGTCTGGTCTTTAGGAAACCTAGAAAAACAAATAAATATAAATAAACGTAAATACGCGTTTAATCCGTTGTTTCACAAAATGTCTGAACATTTAAAATGTCATTTAGGTATGTATATTTTGTGTATGAAATCCTAATACATATAAAATTGTGTACTACTAAAATTGTGGTTTACAAGATTTGCGTATTAAAATTCTATACAATAAATACTAAGTCTGTGTTATATATAATGTTTACAACAACAGAACCTACCAGATTAGCGACATTACACCGATATATCGATATAATATCGATGCATTTTGACACCTACCACATCCCCAATAGGCAAGAATGTAGAGGGTCGATCCAAGTCTAGACAAAAGTTTCGGCGAACATGTGGAGTTTGCTTATATTATAAGTCTGTGATGTGTTGCCCTCCTGCAAGATAAGATAACCTTAAACAATTTTTAACCTTGCCGTAGCCGACAGCGGACTGCCGAACAAAAGTAAACGCATTCATCTAAAACACGTTAAGGTTGTGAATATTTCATTATTCTTAACACAATTTATGATAATAATGATAAGCTATTAAATAAGTAAAACTTTGTTTTATTTCAGATGGCTTTGGCCTCTATCTTGCGTCGTACGCTTGTAGTCAGCGGTACAATCGGTACAGTGTACTCAGCAGCTGCTTTGCGTTTCGCTTCATCTCAACCCGAAAAAAAGGTTTACTTCGATGTTACAGTGGACGGTGAAGCACTTGGCAGAATTGTTATGAAGCTCGACTCTGAAGTAGTCCCTAAAACTGCAGAAAATTTTAGAGTGCTATGCACTGGGGAAAAAGGATTTGGGTATAAGGGTTCTTCATTCCACAGAGTAATTCCCGATTTCATGCTGCAAGGTGGAGATTTTACAAACCATAATGGTACTGGTGGCAAGTCGATATATGGGCGGACATTCACAGATGAAAACTTTAAACTAAGGCATACTAGCCCTGGAGTTCTTTCCATGGCTAATGCCGGACCTAATACTAATGGCTCTCAGTTTTTCATAACCACAGTTGCTACTCCCTGGCTTGATAAAAAACATGTCGTTTTTGGGTCAGTTGTGGATGGTATGGATGTGGTAAAGAAAGTTGAAGCCCTGGGTACCAGAAGTGGTAAACCAACCAAGAAAGTTGTTATTGCCGAATGTGGTGAGTTAAGCTGAACAGTGATACATACAGTCCTTTATTATGTAGTTTTGTAGTAGTATTGGTAGGTAGTTGTAATGTATTGTAGAAATAATTGTAAGTTTAATGACTTGTAAAGTACATATCCAGTTATCAAGTTTTCGTTTTTAGATACCTAATCATTGTTTATTTTAATTCTTAGGAGAAATGGAAGAAGTTATTGCTGTCCAAAAACTGCAGTAAGCAATTGCTATGTTACTTCAAAGTTGATTATGTACTTACTATACAATAACACATAATATACAGTGTTATTACAGATGTTGTTGTGTTTGTATTTTTTCGTTCCAGCATTATGAAATTAAAAACATTTTAAAATAAGTATGCAATTTATTATTCACTAAATGCAACAAATTAGTTTTTAAAAATTGTTATCATCAAACATTGATCCATGATTGATATAACAACTTACTCAGCTAGGTCAGTATCAAGTCTTAAACCTATTGTAATTAATAAGGCATTTTTAGATAAAACACTCTTTTATATGAAACTATTTATCTCTCTTAACATTATATGACAAAAATTTACAACAATGGTGATTTTGCTGTTATTGCTTTAAAATTCTTCTTTCGTACTAAAATAAAATTTATATGATAGTAATTGAGTCCTTAATTCGAAAGAGCAGCCCAAGAATTGACAATTTAACAATCTACAACTACTAAACATATAATGACTTTTACACAATATAATTAGGTCATTTTTTTAATGAGGAAAGGGATGTATGCATACTATAAAATAAAGAAAAGTATACGTATGATCAGGAATATGAGAATGCACTTATACTTTATTATATAAACTGTCATATCACCTTTATATACAAAGTATAACTACACTAACAAAAAAAAACGATGAACAAGCATCACATATCAATCACTATACAGTGTTGTCATTTGAGATCAAAATAAATACAGGAATAATGGTGTTAGTGGTGCTTTTTGTGATCATTCCCAAAAATATTTCAAACTAATTTAGTATAGGAATGTTTATGATTAGTTTCAATAAAAATGTAATGAAAAAATAATTGTTCTGTTATGAAGAAGTGGTAATCAATTTTATATTTTAATTTTTATAGGTTTTGCTAAGAATATGCTTTGTTCAGTATTGACAATTTTGCCCAATTTTTATGAGTCCATAAATGATAACTATGCTATTTACAATATATTTTATTCATGTATCTTGAATGTTTCTGTAATCTAACTCTAACGTGCATTTCGTTTAGTACCAGCTGGCTGACTTTGCAATATTTGTACAGTTTATGAAAAGGCTTGTGATTGATTCCTAGTTAAGTACAAGTGGCAACTTTCTAATTAATGAAATTATATTTAATGAATGATTATATAGGTACTGTTTTAGTGTTTTTTTTTAGTTTTGTGAAGTATTCAACAATATTGAATTTCTATAAAGCCAGTATATTATAAATTTACTTATTGGTTACCAATCAACCAACTAAGTGTTAAAAGGAAATAATGACATATTTTTACAGTAAACCAGCTTATCAGCTCCACACTGGAATGAATTTTGCAAATTTTTTTTACGATATGGATCAAATCACTCGTGTATCTAAAGTTTTAAAACAACAGGTTCAGTTTTCAAACTTAATTATAACGTCTACCTATTTAAAATTTCACTAATAGTCATCACACTCGATGCTCTATTATGTGGCATTACATTCACATAGTTTTCTCACAGAAATCTAGGTCGCACTGAGATTCTACCACAAACGAATGCGAACCATGCACATTCACCTATTGCCCGACGTCCGCCGTTCACATTCGAGGGTCGAGCGGCGCGGTGGCGAGATGGTCGACGCTGCGGCCCTTCTGTATTTTGAGGCTGAGCTCGTGGGGTTCCATGGTGATGTGATGGGACGACGTCCGCTTGTGCTTGGACTCGGGCGGCTTGAGGTCTCGCGAGCCGGTGCGGCGGTGGCGCAGCACGCCGCCCTCGATGAGCCGCTTGCTCTCCTCGTCCACGCACTTGGTGAGGGGCAGGACGGTGAGGTCGAGGTTCTCCATGCTCTTGAGCGCGAGGTGCTTCAGCTGGTCGAGGCTGAGGTCGCGCGAGCCGCTGCGGGAATGGGTTGTGTGTAGGTCGCGGCGCGGCGGCGGCTCGTCCAGCGAGTGCTGGCGCGCGCGCGGCTCCAGCTGGATGGTCTTGGAGTCGTTGCGGAGGTGCCGCGACGCGACCAGCACGCGGGACGTCTTGCCGCGCGTCGCCGACTCCTGCGACTGCTGCGACTCGGTGCGCTGCAGCGAGCCGCCGCGGCCCCCGGCCCCCGCAGCCCCGCCGGCGTCCAGCGGGGACGTGATCCCCGAGCTAGGGCCCGACGTGGTTGACGACCGGAACCCGCTCGCGTTGTCCGTCGACGGCAGCTCCTCGAACACTATACAGTACAACATTGTAAATTAAACGTCTCGAACAAGAAGTGATCGGCGTCATTCGTTTATTTCTTTGGTACTCAGCACGGCTAGCACAAGTGTGCTCTCGCGCGCGATAAGCGAGAAAAAGCGCGACATAGATACTACTTTATCTTTCATCTTAGTATTGAGAGAACTAAACAATGTTCTCTTGCGGCGAGAGTTGTGTAGCGGGCACACCTGTGCTAACCGTGCAGGTGATATTGTTTTGTCACTAGGCTTTGGTAAAAGAGGAAATCGGCCAAATGATGGATTCGCATTTAGGATTCACCATGAGAAATAAACAAAGTAATATACCTAATTCAAAGCGAATCCCAGATCTAGATGATGGCTTTGGTGATGGTTACTGTAGCGAAACGGCCACCTCATTCTAAGGTTTAATACGTACACTTGTCGAGACTGATGATGGAACCAGCTATATCCTTGTGCGGGTCGAGCGGCGGCGCGGTCTCGAGGTGCCGCCGCCGGCGCACCAGCCACCAGTCAACCAGGAATATGCCCAGTGCCACGATCTTTATGCCGCCGCATAGGCCCACGTATCTGTGAAAGTATGTATCGGTAAGTAAAAGAATCAAAGAACGAAAATAGTCTTTATTCATTACTAATGTTACCAAATTAATTCTTATCCGAAAAATATGTAAGCCTGTCCTTGTGAAAGTAACAAATGTAAGCATAATATAAATTGATCGGGCTACTATTGCAAGGACGTGATGCTTCTGAAATCTACATGGCGAAGTTGGAGGCAGATCGCCAGTTATCAAATGAAGCTGATTTGGGGATCGATACCGCAACAGCAACGGGCCAAACAAACCGTTGCCGGCTCGACGATGCCGTGGCGCAAAGCATTTTTTTGTATTGACATTCATAAGTGTTTGTGTAAACCCAACTTGAATAAAAAATATTTGACTTTGACTTGCTAGTGTAGCTTCCGTGGGTTGTTAAACTTGTTACCCCACAAGTACCTCATGGCACAGAATGCTAATACTGCGTGGATCTGTCTGACGAGTAACTGTCTGTTCTGATTTTATGCCTCGATAGTTGGTGGGAGAAACATTTCAGCGCCATACCTACATTAAACTCTCCTCCACCCAGGGTCCTATCGAACTCTCGGGTATACGGGCCGCGTCAGACCTAATCCCTGTCATACCTACTACTAAAAGGCAGGAATGCTCCATCATAGGCTTTACCCCCCACTCATTTCCACCACTGCGACTCCTGTTTAGGCTGCTTAACATTAGATGCTTGTAGGATAGATCGAAGTCTTTCCAGTTATATAGTCTGGTACAAACCTGAATCTAAACTGTTCAATGTCGTAAAGCAGGCAGCGGCCGCCTTTCTCCCCATTGCAGGACTGCTTCCACAGTATACAGGTGGAGTCGATCAGGTTCCCGAACAGTATCGGCGCCGGTATGTAGCCGAACAGGCGGAATATCACGAACTGCATGCCCAGCGCGAACGAGCGCTCCTCCTCGCTTACTGATCTGTGGGTGGAGCGGCAATTTGAGAATATAGATGAAAAGTTTAGAAAATAGAAATTAGATTTTTGCCTTGTGCTTATTTGGTGCCACGGGAGTAAGGTCACTATAGAACGTCGTACGACAATATATCTTATTCATACCGTTATCTAGCTAGTGGAATTTAGAAATCGCCCTCGCTTATTTTACTCTCTTTTTACGCATCTCTCTCTCATCATTTCTTTACAAGTTCGACGTGTGTATGTATCGGTTTGAGGCATCGTAGCTCCCAACAGATGGAGCGATTTGAATGCAATTTATTCTATTTGATGAAAACCAGGTTAATCAAGATGGTTCTTAAGCTTTGTTTCATTAAAATCGGTTCAGTAGTTTAGAAAATACTTGTGTATTGTAAACTTGGTCGGGGGTTATTCGACTTCTTTCGGCTTATCTCTTATCTTATCTCGACTCTGTTGGTTGGGTTATCGTCATAAAAGGAGTGCGTAGTGCACTAATAGGCTACAACATGGCAAACTAATAACATTCCAAGAAAAAAAAATCCCTGCCCTACCTCTACCTACCGCTAAGAGAGAAAGGCGTGACGTTCATTTATTTAGGTAAGGCACACATGTAGAACACATATTCTTACATTATAGAAACAGTTTACATAAAATAGCTTGTTCTAATACGAGCCCCATATTGGTGACACGACATTAGCGTTCAGTGTTTTAAGTATTAAAAAAAATACCTGAGTACGATCATCAACAATGGCATCTGCGTGATGGCCACCACGAAGGTCATAAAGAACAGCAGCACCAGGTACGGGAAGATGGGGGTGCAGGGTGACGTTAAGTATACATATATAAAAAAAATCCACATACCTGAGCACGATCATCAACAACGGCATCTGCGTGATGGCCACCACGAAGGTCATAAAGAACAACAGCACGAGAAACGGGAAGATGGTGGTGCAGGGTGACGTTAAGTATATATAAAAAAAATCCACATACCTGAGCACGATCATCAACAACGGCATCTGCGTGATGGCCACCACGAAGGTCATAAAGAACAGCAGCACGAGGAATGGGAATATAGTGGTGCACGGCGGGTTGCAGGGGCCAGCCGTGGCCACCGGCACCACCGTCACCTCGTTGTACTCGCGAGCTTCGGCTGTGAGTGCGGCTGCTGATGCGCCGGACACCACTGCTCCCATCGCTAGAACTTCGCGGCTGTTTTCGTGGACGCCTGGGGTGGGAGGGACATGGGTCAGGTATTTCTTTAACGCTAGCTGCGGCCGACTCAACAACGCCTTTGCTCACGACTCATCTGGCCGGTCCATTTAATATGCGCGCTAAGAAACTTAGCACTGCCGTAGCCTCTCTGGTATTTGAGTTAGCAGGGGAATTGTTAAAATTGGATAAGATAAGACAGGAAAAATAGGAGAGATGCCTTTGCCCTGCAGTGGGAAACCGACCGGAATTGTCTGTGTCTACTAGTGCTAGAACGCTTGCCAAACAATTGTGCTCGAGACTGAGAATGGAACAACATTCGTCAGGCAGCCAACTACATAGCAACATAAAGGTTGGAGGTTCCTATGGAGTTGGCTCCTGTCAATTTTAGTTCCATTCTCAGCCGCGAGAAAAGTCATCTTGCGAGCACTCTACGTTTGAGAGCGACGGTGACAACAAATGACATTTCCCAGAAAAGTTAGTTGACCTTGTAGCAGCGCTACTCACACGAGCAGTTAGTGAAGTTCTCGCGCGACAAGAAGGCGGCGCACCCCGCGTGGCACGGCGAGAAGTACGTGAGAATCTCATTCGATTGTCAGTGTCTACTAGTGTTTAGAACGCTCGCCACTTGGTCCTAGTCAGTCAATTCTTTTGCTCCGCGCACGTGCGGGGAGACCGTGTAAGGGCGGTTGCCCACTGACGGTGGTGTGGTGTCGCGGCCCGTTGAAACGGGCCGGTCTTTTGGTTTGGCGCTCCCGGCTCTTCACGCACGGGAGCGCGGGCCTCGGCTTGTGGTGGTGTGGTGCCGGTTGATGCCATGATGATGACAGTCCGGTCTGTGGGGGTTCGCACCCGCTTGGTCCTAGGCTCGCCAGACAACTCTAAATAAATTGGAACTGCATTTGACAGGCAGCCAACTCCATAGCAACATGGACTTGGGCTCCTGTCAATTTTAGTTCCAAACTCATTCGCAAGCCAAATTATCTCACGAGCAATCTACGCCATATTATTTGATCTTCGACCACCGCTACTCACATGCGCAATTAGTGAAGTTCTCCCTTGACGAGAAGGCGGCACAGCCCGCGTGGCACGGCGAGAAGTACGTGAGCCCGTTGTTCCCGCACACCGGCTCCATGTCGGTCTCCGTGCACAGGCAGTTGAAGTTGCACGCCGCCGTCAGGTTCACCTTGAACGGCTCCACGTTGCTGGAGGGGGGAGAGGTTAATGTAGACGGCGTTAGTAATGGGAAAGAAATCAACTCATCATCATCGTCTTAGCGCTTATCCCGGCCTCTGCCAGGGGCATTATTCTAATCGTTAAAATTTTAGTATTACCTTATCACTAAATATTATAAAACAAAGTCCCACGCCGCGTCTGTCTGTCTGTTCACGATAAACTCTAAAATAACTGCGGGTTTTCATGCGGTTTTCACCAACTGAGTGAGTCATGAGGAAGATTTAAGTGTATATAATTTGTTTAGGATGACTACTCGTACGAAGCCGGGGTAGGTCGCTAGTTTTGTTAAAAATGCACATTCAGTACCAGGAAACTCCCCACTAGACGCCTAAGGTATACATAATATGTTTCCTAATTATTTCTTCCAAGATATGTTCATAATTAATGAAATGTAATCATGCTGCAGTGCAGGTGCCTGTGAGCGGTTATGGGTGTGATGATGAACCAGCCCGTTTATCTCTAGTATAAGTCCAGTCACATACCTGTTGTTCGTGTACGGCATAGTGGTGCCAGCCATCTTGATGTTGTCGCAGCCCAAGAAGAAGAGCAGCGCGTAGCACGACAGGCATATGGTGTTGGAGATCAGGACGAACTGCACCGCGCCCTTGGGCCTTAGCTCGAGCCGCTTCAGCAGACAGCCTCCCATGAAGATGCCGATACAAGCACCAGGGATCGCTATGGAGCCTGTGGAACGACAGCGGTATTAGGGATAATGGAGTAGGATACCATAGTCGTGACAACAGTTGTCAAACAGGCGCAACCAAGCAATTTCCACAAAGGTTTACTCATACCTACCCACTCCTCTGCGTCTATACTTTTTGTGTCCGATATCCAAGGCCAACAGTGCCCGAAATGATATGAAATGAAGTGAAGTGATATAGAGCCTACTCAGTAGGCTCGTTCCTGCCTGTGGTACGGGCACCGCGTAAAAGTCAAGAGCAAAAGGCACGGTAGTCGTCAGAGCCGCCCTTCAATATCGTGATGCTCGGTCGTGAACATTTATCGTTAGAAATTTATGCGCTACGTAGCTTTTTATACCGGAAAGATGGCAAGAAACCAGCTTACGGCCCGGTTGATGGTAACCATGTCTAAACCTATGAAAATCAGAACGTCCAGATAGTAAACTCGACTGACCAGTGAACACGCTGGCCTGACTCTTGCCGAGGCTGAACTGCGTCTCTAGATACTTGGGCAGGAACACCACGAAGCCGGAGACGATCATGAGCTCCATGCACGCACCAAGGCAGGTCACTACGTACACTGGATTCTTGAGGAGCCGCCACATCGACACCGGGATATCTGAAAGAGGGGTATCCTTTGTAATGATAGGTTTATGTTGAGATCGCTTACATACATGACTTTCCAACATGACAGGGTTTGATTTGGCACTAGGGGCACTAGTTCTTGCAGCGACACACTTCTTCTTCTTACTTCAATTCGTTACTTTCGTTTATACTAGGCAAGCGTTTGACCGCTATCTCACCTAGGGGGCGATTCTCGCGCTGTGACATCTAAAATTCGACATAGGTTAAAAACGGTATTAAAATGTCACTTAATTTATCTTCGACAGTCGAAGATAGTTGAGAAAATATTTTTTGGATGCAATAGACATTTCAATGTCATTATTAAGGGAGATATGTGTCTAGAAAAAATGTCGAATTCGAGATGTCACAGCGCATGTGTAGATACGACCAAAGTCAAAGCTTTTAAGTATCACTCGACCCGTCATGATCATCATAAACATGGCTAAAGTAGAGTAGGTCAACATACTCATTATGGCCAATAGAGGCCTAATATATGATGATGAATCGGAGTGGAGTATTACAGGTTGTAATATGCCGTTGTTATGATCATATTCACCCCTATAGACAGCTTACCTTTAATATCTTTCCCGTAACCCGTGTCCTTGATCTCCGACTGCGGTTTGGGCTTCGCGGTGCCTGATCCACTGGCCGCCGCCGCCTTTTCCACGAGTCTGATCTTCTCCTTTTCCCTAACCAGGACCTTGGGGAAGGAGAAGAAGGGCACCGCGACCAGGATCAGCAGCAGCCCGCAGAGCAGGAAGCCGCCCCACCACATGCCCACCCATCGGTGGTCGCCAGGGTCTATGGAGAACGGTACACAATGTTTTATCATAATTTAAGAGGGGAACATAAAGCGGAAATAAATAAAAAAAACGTACGTAACTCAGTAGTCATTAGTAGATAGCGGCATTTATGCCTTTTATCAACGCAAAATAGCAAAAGGATCGAGTTCACTACTGACTTCACATTCTATGTGTATAACTAAAGTTATTAATATTATTGAAATTTTAAATTCACTTATTGCTCTTTCGGTGATCTACTAATTAACATTAAAAAAAAAAAAAAATTTGGTTACAGGAACTAACTATTATCTGAATCTACATAATATATTTAAAAAAGTTTTGATAAGAGTCGTCCCGAGTATTTTTGTGTACTCTTGGTCCCGGAAAATTAATAGCAACCCGCGGGACAGTTGAATATTTAAAAAGATTCGAAAAATACGCAGGCGAAAACCGCGCGCGACCCGCGCTAGTTATTGGTGTATTTATTGCCCAGGGACACGGTCAGACGGCCCACCTGATTGAAAGCCGCCATCGTCATCCAGGACGACTGCAACTTGCGGGGAGCGGATGCGGTGTCGGCATTTAATGTTTAAATGCTGATTCCCACTTAACGAGGTCTGTGAGAATGACGGCTAATCCTTCAGTTAACACAATGGGGCGATTAAAGGCTTATTTTGATGACGTGAGCGAAGCGTGGTCGTGGTGGCGTAACCGAGAGGTACCGAGGTACCCAGTGCCGCCATATACTAACTACTAAAAGCGGGCCACCTGTTGCAAAGCGGTGCCCACATCTGTCAATGACTGTTGTTCATCTACCAATGACATGTTGTAAGGTATACTAAGCGATGCTTTTACAGACACGGAAAACATCGCGAGCAAACCTGCAAATTCAGGCGATTGAGGTCAGATGGCACTCGCTCCACTGTAATTACCTGATCCGCCAAATCCTGGATCATCGTCAAGCGAGACGTTTTCATTTCACTAGCCTTTACGAACAAAACATAAGTCAGTGGTACTGTTATTTTTCATGCAGGTGCGGCTCACGTGTGTGTTGTCCGGCAGAGCACAATACAGCATCAATGTGGTGGTAATATGTCGCGTGGCGAAACAAACAAGTCCCGATATTGATCTACCAACCCGTTGTAGAAAGTAATGGCCGTTTTCACTAAACTTAAAAAACGCCAAAGTTCCGTCTTATCTAGTTTTTAGCCAATCAGCAACGTCCAAATTGAGATAAGAAAGGACTTAGCCGATTCCTAAGTTTAGTGAAAACGGCAATAAAATGGTTGCTCCACTGATCATGGACGCCCTTTCGATCGATGCTAAATTAAATTCATTATAGGTTAAAGGTTTTATGTCGACAAACACGTTTTCTGACGTAAGTATCTTTTTCGCCAGTTGTGTTGTGTGGACACACGTTCCGTTGCACGGAGTCTGTGATAAACTGCGTAAAATCACGAACAGTCATCGTACATTTCGGCATTGGCAGCTAGAATGCCGTAGACCTACATGCAATAGACCTACGTACCTAGGTACCTACACAAGCCACGCCACACTTTACGAGGTGATTGACATTATAACACGAAACTATTTCTTTGAAGCAGTAAATTTTTAACAGGCTTCATTGTGCCGCGTCCCGTTCTCGGGGCAATTGCCGGCGTTCAATGAGCCAGGAAGGCCGAGGCTTCATTAATTCGAAGCTCTTTAACACACCTGTGCGATGTGGAGCTTCACCAAGGCCGGTAGCGACTTATAATACCGGTATGGCACATGGACACTTACTCAACATGGAATTTTTAACGTGATGCCAAAAATAACTATGCGATCAATAAACATTAATCCTTACATATTTGAAATGTGTCTTTCAAATAGGTATCCAACATTGCCCAGTTCCGGTTCCGGTGATGAAAAGTAGCCTATGCCACTCGTGAATAATGTAGCTTCCTTCCTTCTTACATAATTTTCAATATTGGTTTAGTAGTTTCCAACCTTCATACAATCGCACAAACATACAAACTTTTACTCTTTATGTGTACTCACCTATAGAAATGATGGTACCGGAGAATGAGTCCATGTGGAATTGAAGCAGATAGGCACCGAGCAGGAACCCGAGCACCGGACCAAACGCAGCCATGCTGTACATGCAACCTGCGGCAAATAACAACATATTTAATTAAATCCAATATACGTGCCTACCAAGACTTCATCTTGGCGTTAATGTCCCGGTTGTGCTCTCGAGAACGAGGGCCCGGGACCATGCCTACCAAGACTTATAAGTTACAAATAAGCCAGCGTGGCTATTGTCTAACTCAGTTTGCAATTGAATTTGACATTAGATATTTCTATACTACATCATCTACGTCGGCCACTGGTAATAGCGTCTATCAAATTAGAGTAGTGTAAGATCATTATATGTCAAATTCTGTTGTCCACTGAGATAGATAATAGCCCCCAGATCAATATAATTCGTGTAGATATTGGTCCGCCCTTGTGAGATACGGACGTAAGTGTGTATGTTACTTATATTGGTCCAATCTAACGTAGGTACTGTAGGTATTCAGATTGGATGTTTGAGAAAAAGCATTCACTTTCTACTTCGGTTTAAATTACAGCACAGACTTCCCCCCAACCGCCTCTAGCGCAATATAGAAGGTTAAACGATCGGGTATAAATTATTACCCTGACCCATATCATATCCGGCTATCAATTTGCTCCACCCGCACCACGTCATACGAGTCGGCGTGTTGGCGAAGACTCGTCAACATAAAGGCAATGTAAGACGGTTCAACATTAAAAAAAACTATTTAGCCCTGTATGTTGTACTGACACAAATGAAATAGATAAATATACGCGATTTCATGAATATTTCACAATATACCGAAATAGATGAAGGAATGCCATTAATTTACATCTCAATGTATTAGAGGCATAAAAAATAAAATTGTATGTTCTCCATAAAACGTCATCGCTTGCTATATTTTTCGCAGTTGCGAAATCGAAGTCTGTACACGTAAGATGTTACAGTTGTTTCATTTTGTAAAACAATTAGCATTCAAATGCAAGTCACGTCACGGTTCATAAAAATATTGGACAATTCCTTCTGTGCCTTGCGTCACACAACGTAAGAATGCGAAGACAAAGTGTTAATGTCAAAGTGCCGAAAACATTGGCCGCATACAGCACGCGGACTGGGGGAAAGTCTGCAGTGGGTTACTGTAGCGAGTATGACTCGGCAGTAGACATTGCGGACCTAAACTAGGTCAATCTTGTTTTGCCTGCACCGGCGCGGATTTGGCGGCAATATCATTGACTTATGGCTCGCCAAAGCGCACCCGCCTCGCGTGATGAATGCTTTGCGCTGTTGCCTGTAAATATTGTAGGTACCGCCAACGTCGCATCTACTAAAAACTGCATGCATTTATCGATTAAATAGAAGCGTAAAATCAATGGTAGATTATGCTGAACAAATGCGGCATTCCAGTGTTACCTACCACAATACGTGACCTCTAAGCCAGTAGCCAACTTACGTAGCATTTTAATAATTGTCCGTGACATTAATGTTTACATAATCATCAATATGTCGGCGCAGGTGTTATTAGCCAAATGTATTCGTCGATCCCTGGGCGTTGGGCATGGCATTATTAAAGTGGTACAAAAAGTTGCGTGTTTCGTCCGTTTACCGTTTAGTTTGCATTAGTTCACAGTTCACGCCCAAAGAGCGTTCCAAGCCGCGGCATGCTCCGGTGCGGAACCAAACGTGCGACCTTCGGATAATGTTTAGAGTTTTCTCCGATTTGTCACACTTTAAGTGGGTACACAGATAACAATTCATACGGACATTTGTTATATTGCGTTTGTACTAAAACGGCGAAACACCAACGACAAAAACATTTTACTTTAGCGGTTTTATTTGTCATTTTAAGTGTGACTAATGCAATTTCACGTATTCCGTACACGCTTCACACGCTAAGGTTGTACAAATGAAAGAACACAAAAATATGTACAGCCCAACTGGAATCCTGGTATTATACCTATCTATATTTAGCTACCAGCCACGTGTAATTAATTAGATGTCTATAAACGGACGCCTGATAATCTCGAGCTGAACAAAGAAAAGTTTAAGCAAATAATCTGACGATTCATTTCTAATTTTAGAATTACAAACGCAAATACGTTTTTAGATATAGCCTTTGTAATAATATCGGCACAATTATGGGCAGGATGAGAGGCGGAATTGTGAAAATGTATTTTTAGAAACCTACGCTCGATAGACAGCTCGCCTGCCTGATGTACCTACCTATCTACTGTAGAGGACCAAATTTGTTTTCAGGCTTTGTTTCAATGATTGTAACGAAAAGATCAATCACCAGATTACACCGTGACAACTGAATTGATACCCATTCTTCAAGCCTTTTTCCTATAATATTGGTATCTAGTGGACACCGCGCGACTTTGTTCGCGTACATCTATTCACCCCTAACTACCCTTTTTCTTCTTGCTTATAAACCTTCCTCTTGAATCACTCTGTCTATTATTGAAAACGGCATTAAAATCCGTTGCGTAGTTTAAAAGGTCTAAGTGTACATAGATACAGACGGCGGGAAGCTACTTTGTTTTATATAATGTAAAGATTACAATAGTATTGTGTAGATTGTGTTTCGTGGTATTGACATAATGTCTACCGCCATGTCACGTTTTATCATTGCATCGTTCGTCATCCGCAGGGAGTTCATACTGGCAATTTGGAATGGAAATGGTTGCATGTGGAAAGAGCTTTCCGGGAACATGGAGATAGAGAAAGGGGAAAAAGTTTTTACGGGTTCGGCAACACGCAAGTGATACCCGTTCGTTCCTGGTGTTTTAAACACAGGCCATATGTTTGTTTGCCACTTCGTTATTTTATCTTTAAGTAATTAATTACACATTCAGTGAAAAGGAAAAGCGGAGGTAAACAAATAAGAAATCACGTGATAGATGGTTACGAGTACCTACTTTGTGCGATGTTGATAGGGTCAGGTCAAGGGCAGGGTAGGACGGTCGTATGACTCTCCTCTATCAGATGGTAATGGTACCAAGTTCTGCCACCAACAATAAAACGACCTCGCTCCGAATGTATGAAGCCAAGTGATATCATGATGTAAAACAATAACTATTCAATATGGTTTGTTACCTACGCTGTTATTCAACAAAAACATAAAACGGCTACAGTTATGAGTGTGAGTGTCGTAACTTCAGCACGGACAAAACGGCAGGTTAGATAATTAAAAATATTTTCTATTTTACATGTTATCATAAGTAGCTATTGCAATGTGACTGCGTTCGTTCATCTCTCGCTAGCTTATCCAATGAATGACATTGGTTTTTGTGCTAGAGAACATGCAGTTCGAGCGGGGTGAACAGCCTGGTTCATTTACTTTCATTGCTTGTATTAAAATGGAGCTCGCAGTTTTATGCCGGCCCACATCAATGAATCACGAGCAATATCACAAACCACACGCCGCCGCCGCTTCGTACATTTGGAACAGATAGTGTCCTAATTTATTTGACTGACCGCCAGTAGCTATCTACTTGTAGTTTATTGCAACATGAAAGCCACTTATGCTACTTGCTAAAACAGGCTATCAAACTAAATGATCACAAGTAACAATGTAAACGCAATTGATTTTTTCTTTTGAATTTGTATCTTAGATCGTTGCTGAACGATGATTTCGCCACGTCCGTTTGATTAATTATCGTTACCCGTAACTTTACTTCGCATATTAACTTTCGTTCACTTTGCTTTGATATAATAAACGTACCTACACAGTAGCGCTGTTCCAATAAACAAGATGGTAGAATTTTATACCTAGTATCTTATCTGTTTGTACAAATGTGGGTGCGCTATATCTGGGGACGGGTGGGTGTCCTAAACAATGTCAAGTATTTACGTGCCCCGCCCGTGATCGAATTTCGAATGCCAAATAATAAAACAACGCGTAGGTATACTTACTGTACGATGACTTTTGTGCCTTCAATTTATGGAGCATTCATGTTAATAGTCCAAAGCCTGACTTTGTACGATGCTTCGTTACGTAAAACGTTCGCATATTCTTTATTTGCGGGTCCGGTGATTTAGTATCAGCATTTATTAAAATTGAGGTTACTGAACAAAAATCACTGGGCATCTTGAAGGTATAGGTAATCCATTTATATCGCCTTCATAACGAATTTAATGGCTTGATTTTATGGCTGTAATAAAGCTAGGCATTGTCCAATAAGCTACAGCGCTGCGTCACTCCTTTTATGGGGCGGACGCACACGGCGCGCATCCCATAGTATATTGCAAGCATTAATAGCCAGCAGGCTTGTTAGGAAGATTATGTCGGTCGGTGATATTAGGACAGGCTACCTGTATTCATGTTTTACTACTCTGTGCACTTGTCGTTAACTAAGGTTTCTGATATTGACGAAATATTAGTCTAATGTTGTAAACTGAAGATGGCAGTACCCAAACTTGAGGAGTCCTGCCAGAAACCAGGAGCTTGTATTCGAATGCAAACTTTGAAACTTTACTTCTATGATTTCATATTAAAAGTCAAGCTGCCAAACCTGTTACCGAGCTTTACCATTACCTCGGAGTTACAAGGCCGAACCTTTCTTGACGGAAACTCAAGATGTATATAGAAGTCACTCTGGAGGCAAACTCACCGATATACATGCTGGAGGACTCTGGTCGCACGTGGTCGTCCACGTAGGTGGTGCCGAGCGTCAGCAGTGGGGAGCCGCCGCAGCCGAGCAGCAGCTGCGCCACCACGAACACCATCACTGGCATGAACGTGCTCGGGGTGCTCTGTAAAAGGAATTGGGGTTAGGTACACGCCAGGAATACGTGGGGAATAAGTGCCTAAACCTACCCAAAAGAAGAGACGCTAGGACCCACGGCTAACGTGAAGTGGAGAAGAAATAGGAAAGACGCCGGGATAGACGTCAAGATGATGATGATTTCATTGTAAGCACAAATGCCTTCATCACTCAGGGGTAGACATAACAGACTGATCAGACGTCCCATATTTTTCAGGATGAATTTGACAGTGACCCATAAATTATTAAAACAAATAGGGCACAATACAATCCGTATTTTAACATATTTTCCTCCCATGTGCCAATGATTGAAAGGAAGGGTCAGCACCGACAAATCAAGGAAAACTCTTGTAGACATAGAGGCACACAATAAAAAAGAACAGACAACAATTGCATTAAATAATTGGTCTATTCCGTCATGCGCACGTAAAGAGATTTTTCCTTGAGTGAATCAAAGATGAGTTGCAAATTAAAATCATTTCTATTAAATTGATTTTTATAAGTCTTTACACAAAAGTGAAGTCGTACGTAAGTCTGTACTTCACTTTGAAGGTCGCAAGGTCAAACCAGCTGAGATCAAGACCGAATCACTGAATAACGGAAGCTAAAGACAGGATTGTCATCAAATAACAGTTAGGTGCCAATGCCAATAGATCGGTGAGCATAGACGATTCACACATACATTATTGTTTATGAAAATGGAAAATGCATCTTATGAATTAGTGAACTGTGTAGTAGATATAAAAAGACGCATACCACGAGAGTGAAATCAGTCAAGTACCTCCTAGCAATAGATTACTTAGGTTTTTTGTACACCTTTATTGGTCGGCTAATAAAATACAATCTTCGGCAATCTAATTATAAATACGAATTAAAAAGAATAGATTTGTACCTACTGTACACATTTTTCGAAAGAATACCAAACATTAAGTCATGATAAATGAGTTTTACGTACTTTTATACAGTTTTCAGGTCGTAGATTGCTAGGTGGCAGGCCCTGCGCCAACCGCAGCATGTCTGGTTCGAGGGGCCGCGGCAAGCGGCAAATATTTTCCTCAGATTTGTTATTTACTGACATTTCGTTATTGATCTCGGCAATAAAATGCGGAACGACGAACACTAACGATCCGATGCCCATTATCACAGCACCTGGAACAATAAAGATTATATGATACCATCACGTAGTTTAGCCGTTACGGTGTGTACTGAGATAAGGATGTAAAGCAACTTACCGACTGCTATCCAAACTGGGATGTGCCTCCTGCTGCCGAGATAAGACACGAAGATGACGGTGATAACGTTGCCTATTTCGTAGCTGCTCGCGATCAGCCCCGAGAGGCTGGAGGGGATCTCGAATCGCTTCTCGATTGTAGTAATCACAGAGTTGATGTACCCGGAGCTGAGCGCCTGCTGCAGCGTCACCAGGATCGACAGGAAAAATACAAATACCTACAACGAGAATAACATTTAGTTGCCCGCTCTCAACATAAAACAAAACAAAGAAAATGTGTATTTTTATTAGTACTTACTTTAATACTAGAAAAACTTTGAATAAACATCGGTCTCCACGACAAGATACCGCAATCTCGGGCGTCATGAGGAATGTCTAATATTTCTGGGTACATTTGTCTGGGCTTTTCCCTTTCCCTCTCTCGTTCGCGGTCTCTGTGAAATTAGGGTAATTTAGTAATTTAACAATTTTAATTATGCGCCGGTCAGGTGAATTGTGATGAATGGGGAAGGAAGATTATGGCGTGTTGTACCTGTCGCATATCCCAGCCGAGGGGTTCCGGCTGTGGCACTTGATGGTGGCCTCCCGCGGGGGGTGCGAGTGCTGCGGGGGGGTGCTCGGCCCCGGGCCGTCCTCGCCCTCCGCGCACCCCGACTCCGCGTAGAGGCCCGTCATCGCGTACATTGACTCTTGTCTCCTGCTCCAATAAAACAATTGACATTAACGAGTGTACAAGTTACATTACTTACGCACACATATTTTTCAGAACAGTTATCTTAAACAGTAAAAATCACATTGTTTGTTGGTTTTTCCAATCTTATCTTACAGAGTATTTGGCAAGCGAAGATTCTCTTCGAAATTTAATATGCATAGCCACTGAACACATTCAAGGGGCTGAGGCTCGAGTTGTCTCGAGGGATGGCGCTCGTTAATGGAACTTGTAATATTCAGATCAGATTAACAGTGAAACTCTGAGCCAACAATTTTCCATTGCCATGCCTACCTATAATAGGCATCCACCTACGTAAGCAAAACATATCAATGCTCGAGCATTGGAAAGTTTATGAATGGTGTGGGAATTCGTCATAGGCGTACTTGTGGCGTCTTTGTTTTCAAACATTCGCGAGCACCGTTAAATTGGCAAGAAGCTAATGCGAGCAAGATAATTAGACGCCGTGCCAAATCGTAATGAGAAACAGTACCTGTGCATCAAGCAACGGAGTTGTTCCGACGTTAGCTCCGTCATTTCGACGGCAACAATTCTATTTGTCACTACACTACCCGTAAACACAAATATTTCGATAACTCGAACTAATCACTGCACATCCGATTGATTACATTTTGCATTTATTAAAGCGCTGAATATTTAAATGTGTAATGCGTGTGCTGTGGGCCTGGTATCGCGATAGGTACTACAATGATGACTAAGGTGGGAGCTTCGTCTGCCGTGAGTGATATCGGTGGGTGCGAATATGGGGCATGTGTCGCAAACCGGCGGCTATCGCAGATAGGAACAGTGACAAATCTTATCGTCTAAACACCGGTAACTAGCAGATAAATATTTAAAAAACAAGCAAAAAGGCCCTAAGATTATAATCTAAAGCCGCGCTTTACACCTGTTATCTGTTAGTTCCTCAATTAGTATAATGCCGGCCAGTGTAAATACAGGACGCGTGCACTAAATTATTAATTTGACATCAAATTAAGTAAACTTAAGTATTTTATGCAATCGTTTTTTCGCAAGTAGGTATACATTTGCTCAATATTTTTTATTGTCTTCGGAAATAGAGTATGTTTAGATGCCAGTAAAATCTAAACAAAAAATATTGCTTTAAATTTGCTTATTTAAACAGATGTAACTTTGTGTACAAGTTAGCTATCAAAATGAATCGCCAGTTAGCTTAATGTTGTCTGATTATACCTAGTTTATACAAAGTTTCATTCTAAATAGGGTCTGCCATTTCCAAGAAGTTGAAAATTACAGTTTCCGTCATTTTCGCCATACAAAACGGCAATTTTCTAGGTAAAGGTAACATTTATTGAAATATTGTGATTCCTAGATTCAAAACTGTCATTTTATGGAGAATTACATAACTAGATACTTCATTAATTTTATTGCAAACTCCAAAAACATTCAAGTATATTAAACAGTTACGTAGTATCCTATCTAAGTTATAAAAACATACCTAAATATTACTTATTATGGCATAAACAAGATTAGGAATGTGAACATCACTCGAGCAGTGTCAGAAGAAGCTAGCCGATGAACAAGGCTCGATGTGTCATCGAATCGCGTGGAGTGCTCTTGGGGGAGTGGCGGGTGTTGTGGGTAAATATTACAACATGCTAAATTAGAAATGACTCATAGCAACCTACGTCGAAAGAGGGTAACTTTGATGCTAGGACAAATAAAACACTAGGCTACGAAGTAGAAACATTAACAAGCGGCGGTGGAATATGAGTGGCGCTTAGGTAAATTCTATCCCGTCTCACTCGGATCTCTAAAACTAAAATTAGGTGTGTTGCTTTTGGCTATTATTCATTACCCGTTAACATTTTTCAATTCTTATTTCTGCAAACACTAACGCCTTACATGGCCACAGGGGAGAAAAATAATTTCTTTTTCGGTTTGGGCTATAGTAGCCATCGCGGAATTGCGATCTTACGATTTGACATTTGTCAAAACACAGACGCAGATGAAATTCTTGCGTATTGTATGTTGTCATTCTATCGACATTCCGGTCGTCCTCTATCGACACATTTGAGAAAGACACCGTTATATTAAAAGTCACCAAAAGTACAAGTTGGAGTAACAACTTCTAAGTAAATGTAATTTGAATAACGACTGCAAATCCAAATAATTTCAAGCTCTGGTTTCTTTCAGAGATGCAAAGGCCAGGTGACAGTTGTCCTAAATATG
Organism: Blastobasis adustella; assembly: GCA_907269095.1. Lineage (NCBI taxonomy): Eukaryota > Metazoa > Arthropoda > Insecta > Lepidoptera > Blastobasidae > Blastobasis > Blastobasis adustella. Next base: position 7,386,696 of record OU026123.1, on the reverse strand, counting down.
ATTATCAACGCTAATTTTTCGACTTAACTCTCTGACCCCTGCATAATTTACCTTAATGGGGTCGCATTATGGTGTCGGGGAGTAAAATAAGCTTGCATAGTTGAATTTCTTAAGGGAATCTTTAGTTAGTTTTAGTAAAGATATTCGGTAATGCTTGTTAAATCCTGTTAAGTGGTTGAAGAGCGACCTCGAGCTATAGTATACAGTTCGACTCTTTCTCAAGACCTGTATAGGACACATCTCGGATGTATGGATAGAGCATGTCTGGCCGATTTAAGATTGAGAGGGATATTCCAGGGCGACTCAGACGTGAGTCTATTTTGGTTCTGCCTATCCCTGAATCCTAGCAGTACTTTGCTGGATTACACAGGGGCGGGTTTTCAGTTTTAGCGAGGAGGGCTAAACACTCGTCATCTGTTATAGAGGATGAGCTCAAATTGTTTGTCCCTAATATCCAGAGATCGGCGGTTCTGTTGAAAGTTATTACGGACTTCTGTACTTCCATCGACATGGAGTTGCAGCTAGACAAATGTGCGGTTGTCCATGTAGATGGAGGTTTGGTACGAGGGGCAGCTGTCGATCCACTATAGTTGACATGTGTATTATCTTTAAAACTGAATTGTTCTGGATATGGCGGCCGTGGAAAAGTCTGTTTCAGAAGCCTTTTTAGGTGCCTGATAAGAGTCATGAAAAGCTACTTGCCTGGCCCCAATAAGGAGTCAGCAAGGAGGGTCGTGCCTAACGTAATTTAACCCTTTGGTATGCTTAGATGATCTCATACCGCATTAGACGCTCTGGATAGGGAAATCCTCACAACTTCACAGGATGCACCACCCGAGATCGTCATTGATGACGTTGTATATTCCATGCAAGAGCAGTGGTCGTGGACTGCTCAGAGCTAATACCATGTCCTCTTAGGTTATGAATTATTTACAAAATTTGCAATATTACGAGTACCTACTTAATGTAGATCCAGGTAAAAACATCACCACGTGAATCAGTTATCTTACAGTGCTGTTTCCGCTGATACTTGCCCGTATTGATTAGGTTCATATCAGAGCTGGCTTGATAAAATGACACATTGTTACATTTACAGATAAGTGTTGAACGATTCCGCACACTCACAATATCAAAAATGATTCATAGCTTTCAGAGAAATCAAAAAATCCAATAATCCTTTTATCTTAAAATATTTTGCATTGACTTAGTGGAATACCACAAACAGGTGCCTGGTAGACAGAAACATTATGAGTGTTTTTACATTTCCGAAAAATATTAGTATTAGCGCTTGTGTGAAGTGACGGAAATATATCGTACACTGTGCGTCTGTAAATAGTTTGCGTTCCTGAAAAGTTTCCTCCTCTTTAATTTGTCGATTATCAGACATGAAAATTTTTCACGAGTAATCAAGATAGGTGGTATTAGGATGAGCCCTTTGAGCCCTATGCTCTTGTGTACATCTCTGGCCACTCCGTTTAGGTCTTACCGTGAAGGTATACCATACCATAATCTTCACATTCTCTCCAACCTAAATAGAGTAGGTGGTTTGCAAAAAAATCTTAAGGAATTACAAAATTGGTTTGTTTTGTGCTCAATCACTGAAGCGAGCATAGTTTAACAATGGCAGAAGTAGGAAGCGTACCTACGTAGCAAGAAAACAAATTTGGTTCAGCCAATTATCCCGGCGAACGGTCTATACGCCTACGCTAAATTTTCCTTATCAACATGTTGGCTCCGACTTGTTTACATGTATGAGCACAACTATGACGTAAAAGAAGGGGATTTCCAATAAAGGCTTATCTTATCCCATACAATTAGATATTTTATTGGAAGGTTAATGCTTGCCCCGTAAATATCTATAAGTATTAATTTAATTACTACTGTGCTACCCCAAATGTAAAAATAAACGAAACTTGAAGAAGACTAGTTTTTTATGGTTATTAGTGTGGGAAGATAAATAATAAATAAATAATAATTAGTAATATATTAGTAATAAATATAAATCAAACGTGTAGGTACCTATATGTAGAAAATATTTTAGTTTAAAAAACTGTGATGTTTACCATTAATAAACTATATTAGTTCTACAGGCAAGGTCAGCGAGCGAAAGAGTGGGGTACAAGAAAGATTCGCCGGCTTTGTTCGATCGGTGAATGTAAACAAGAAAATATTATTGTGCACCAGACGTCGATAGACGTCGGGCCAAACATCCTGGAGGTAACGACCAAATAAAATAAGAGACGATGAATTGTGTGTAATAAAATTTCCATGGAATTGGCTAGAACCCGGTTGTTCGTTCATTAATTGAAATTGCCGAGGCTCGTTTCCACGTGTTTGTATAAATAATCAATATAACATCGTGACGCAAACGCTACGAACTTTTTGTTACTTCCTTGAAAAGTATCATCTACCTGTATAGAGAAGACCTTGTCCTAGGTATGACGTGAACTTCAAATTAGCTTTATTAATTAAATGATTGGCATGCCAATCACTTCTATCAGGCCTTGGTATACCTACCAACCTTATAGAAGCATCTTTCAACGATTAACTATATCGATACTAGAAGCACTAACCTAACATCTAAGTACTCGTAAATTTGGGTGGAAATAATCAGTTTAAATATAATTCTTCTAACTCTAACATGTCAACGTTGCCAATTAGATATGGCAATAAACGCGAATCCAAATTTAAAGTTAATCAAACGCTTGATTTCGCCACTTTATCGGTGCATGTGATTGCCGTGATATGCTGTGTTCCTAATATTATATGCTTAAGCACGGAACCAACAACTTTCTCAAAGGTCGGCAATACATTTAAACCATTCACACCATCAGGTGACTATTTGGACTTCAGACTCCAGTCTATTTTGGTAGGTAAGTTGCTGAAGGCGTCAGAATGAAAGATGTTGGCAGGTTCTAAATATAGAATTTATAGAGGTTCTAACTATAGTATAAATAGCCGTTAGTAGAATACGTCCGAGGCCGCGAGGTAAGTAGGTAAATCATCCGCCGCAGATGAGCTGAGCGTCACTGATGTTACTAGCGATATTTCAAATCGCAAGTGTTCCCTTTGCCTCCATCTACTGTAAAAGCGCACTTGTTGCTGGTACATCATCAAAGACCATAATAGTCCACTGTAGAACTTAGGACCTCTCCCACGAAAGGGGAGGTTATTGCCACAATCACCACGCCTGGCAGGCGGATCGGAGATCGCAGTGTTATAAATATAACAATGGTAAACGCTGCTGCCCATTTTCCAGCTTAAGGAGATTCTAGATCTTTGGCCTCGAAAACATTAGTCGCCTTGTACGACAACCACGAGTGTAAAAGGTTGGTACTATTTTACTCTGCCGGACAGTGCACGGCACACGGTGGCCAACACGGTTGGTGGTTGGTTACGATTGCTGGTACATACCTGTGTCCTTTCCTGTGTTGCGGTGCGGCGTTGGCGCCGCCCGCGCTCTGATGCTTCTCGCCCTCTGTCATGGTGGTGGTGCCTGCGACTCACCGCCCGCCCATAACACCCGCCGGCGGCGATCTCCACCTGGGGGCAAAGAAACATTTGTAAGGCATATTGTCCTGGCTCGCATGCGTTGGTGTGGTCATGTGCTGCGTGCTCTCCAAGGATACGCGGGAAAGAGGTACAACTGCAGGTATTAGGAAAGAGGTCATATCAATACCGGGCCAAGTGGAGAAAAAAGAAATGGAATGCGTACCCAGACAGAAGCCAGGATTGACCGCTCGGATGATGGTTGTTCTAGGTTTCTGGTTGAAACTATGGGACCGTATCAGTTAAATGTAAAATTTGGCCAAACATTGCACTTTGAGTCAACAATCAACATTTGTGTAACAAATTAGTCACGGAAAAACATGGTAAATACCTATATCGTAACAACACAGTAACTGAAACGATGTTGTCTCTGCGCTGCGTACCCCTACCTACAGATAAGAGGCATTCTTTCTTTCCTGTAGGGGTATGGACTACATTGTTCCACTTAGGTACTATGCTACCAAGCCTAACCTAAACACGCTCTTTCACTTCACGCCACAGTCATCATACTCATAATGTATTTTTATACATGCTCGTCGGAATATCAGTACACTAGCAGCATAATGCGCATGTAGATACTATTTTCAGTGTTCTGGCGGTCCTGGGATGAGTCAAGCTATATCAGTTATTTGGACTCCCAATATGAGAGCATTACTTAGGATAATACTAAACGGAATATTATAATAACGTTTACAATGTCGACAGAACAATAAATATGAACGCCCCAACCAAAGCCCCGAGGGTCCGTTTTTATAGTGCCTACAAAGAACACGTCGGCTAACATGGTTTGAGTACGTTATGAGGAGGGATAATAGCCCCGTTAGGAGAAAAGTTATGGGATTGAATGTAGATTTTATACATCTGGATTCTGGACCAAAGAAAGTATTATGTGGATGATGTGTTGTTGACTGGAAAAAGTACAGATTTGTTGCGTTGCCCTAGATATAGCTACATAAGGTAATGGGAGCCGCTGAGAAGGAAAAGCGGCACCTCTTTATTTACTTACAGGCACATCAATAGACGTGAATTCCTGTGACAGAGACTGAAGTAACAATTACTCATAATTAATCTATGTGATGGTATTGGACATAGCAATACTTAATCCGTAACTGAACATAGGTCATTCATAAAATTGAGCAGCAAAATTGATACAATTTTGTCAGCTAGAATATAACAATTTATTTATAGGTATTTATTTGCCTACACTTCAATGGAAAATTTTCATATGATATTGGCGCATGTCGCACGCCAACATTGCGGAATGTATGTAGAATACGCAGGTACTTACGTGCGTACATAACGGTTATTTTTACACGTTCCCAGAGCAAAGAACGCATCTGTCGCGGTGTTATAACACTTGACACCTCAGAATCTGTGCCACACAGTGCATGTACCTAATTGTGTAATATTGTGTTATAAAAGTACTTCCAGACAATGTGTAACGTAATCGTTCATACTTATTCCCCTCTAGAATTATATAGATTGAATATCCATTGTTGAATGAATAACGAATATCCATTAATATACTTTATTTAGCTTCAGTTAGACTATATTGTTCCCACATTCTTCGCACAGATAACGCCGAGGTCACAGTTGTCCAAAGCTAGCGATTTTCTCATAATCCAATTCGAGGCGAACAGTATACATGCAAACAGAAAGAAACGGCACACACGAACCAAACGCGAGAGAAGAGTGTACACGCTGAGTCAGCGGAATCAGAGCACAGGTGCGACCAAAACGAGCGCCACTGGGCGGTAGAGTCACGGGGGAGAGTAAACAAAATAAAAGCCCGTTGACAACACAAGGTCAGGTGCTGACGCTGACGGGGCGTGCCGGGTCACCCGCGGGCCCGACCACCCTAGCATTAATATCGAATCGCAATTTCTAGAACACGTGACGTGATGTTTGTTGCCGCGGACATATAACATTGGTAACCAAATGGACTAGATTGCAGTCCATTTGCATTCTAAATGAACTGAGGCCGGCAGCGTGAGTCATGAGCATGACCCCTGAGGCAAAGAAAAAAGGTAGGTAAACACGTCAAACTTGAAGACAGTAAATAAGCTCAATTGTAGACACAATCAAGTTGTAGCTTTGTTTGTTTTTTCAATTTGAAGTTCGCTACTGGTGGTCGTGGACCTATTAGTGTAGCGGTACCATTCCAGCTGCATCTGACTGACCCCCCACCGCTGGGCTAATTTTACCCACGACCGCACGCGCTGACAGGGTGCGCCTGTAATGTAACAAGATAGCTCCCGAAACTGAAACCATATGCCGTAATCATCGTTCAAGCAAGATTAATTAATTACAGACATTTTTATGTGCACATTTAGAATTTATCTATAGTGTACATATGATGACTAATGAGTACTTATCTATCTACCAAATACCAATATAAGCTGCGTAATGTGCGTGCTGAGATCACCATGCTGCGTTACTGTTATTATGTATTATTACTGTCCTTTATGTTTGCTTTGTCTTTTGTTTTGTTCTTCTTATTAAATAAACTTTCTGATTTGTAGCCGAATGGAGGACCGGCAAATACATAGGCCCCATTCAATAATCCTAGAACCCACGTGCTATGGCAGTTAAACTTTCGATCATTTTATGACTGGCTTGGCATTCGAACACTAAGAACCTTTTGAATTTTGGGCTTTTCCATGGTGCAGGAGCCGTGGGAGCTGATGGTCAGATTCGACTAATCATCCGAAGAAAAATAACGATTGGGAAGAAACCAGTAAAAATAGTGGAAGTATCCAAATAATCCTAACTCTTCTCTGTCGGAGTTGAACTAATTCAAGTGACGTTCAAAACATTTAGGCGCAAATTGTCCGATTCGCAAAATATTCTGTGGTCGCAAAATGTCCCGTTTGCAAAGTGTTCCATTCCCAGAATGTCTTTTCGTATCCCTAATGTAAAAGACCTAAGTCATTTAAAGCACATCGCTCAAAATTCTATCTCCCTTTGTCAAAGACGAATGGTCGCCGGATTCAAAGATCTTCACTCGGCATAAATCTATTATAATTCCGGAAAAGATTCTGCTAAATATCAAGATTACTGATTCTTTAGTGCTTTGGACTTTTAGTTCTATATTTATGGTCTGATTGATTAAATACTCACTAACCTGAGCTTTCCTGATTGTGTAATTAGCTGAGCCTGCCAGCGCCATTCGCATTTACAGCCGATATTATTAGGTTTTAATTACAATAACTTCGCATATTATTCCTATTTTATATTAATTAGCGACAAAAACATAACGAGGAAAATACCTATCAACAACATAGTTACACTTCCGTTTATATTTTCCGCAATAAACGCCGTATCGATCGGTGGTACCTGCTACCACTACTACATTCAATATAATTTAGAGCGATATCACGTGATATGAACATTTATGGTCATACATATTGATTGCGGTCAGATGGCCGTTGTTCTATGAGCATGGCCGCTAATATCTAACGGGGTGCACGGTGCGCGGTCATTGCGCCGCGGCTCGCGAGTTGCAAAAACGCGCCGCGCGTTGCGTTGACGCGCGCCAACCGTTTCGATGGAATGTAGACAGACCTTTAAAACAGCTGGCTAGGGTATTTAACAATGCAACCGGGGAAATTAATGTACATCGTTTACCGGTTACAGTTTCGAGACGTTTCGGCAACAATATCTCACTTTAACGTAACCAGATAAGCTGTGCTAATTGTCTGTTTCGACATTGTTTTAGTCATGGTAGTTGAAATGGTATTTAATATTAATTACTTTTAACTCGGTATTGACTTTGTTGCGTCCAACAATTTCATCGATTTACCATAAAACCCCATCCTTAGGAATTCAGTTGGGACTCGCGACGATAAGCAATTTGCGTTGCGCCGTGAGCACGGAGCGTCTAGACTTTTTATGAGGTCCAACATGGCCGCCATGGAAGGGTTTGCGAAAACTGCACAATTCCACGTTTTTTTATAAGAGATGGGCTTGCTCTGGAACGTGGAATTAGTGAAGAATTTTTTAATGAGAAGAGAATAGTTTTATTTCACAAAATATTATCAAACCTCGCATTTACCTAGACTGTTCTAGTTTAAGTGAAATGCTATCATATTTGTATGGCGTAAAAACAGAGTGAAAAAAGATGTAGCGACTAGAAAAGGAACGCTGAGTTAGAAAAATATATAATGCAGCAGCCAGGAGTGAATGAAAGCATTAGAAGAGGAACACCGAAAAGAACATATCACGATCAAATCGGAGGTATTATAAAGAAAGTTCAGGACAGAATACCCTAAACCGACGAGCATGTATGAAAAGTTTGATGAATATGGAAGAAGCGAGAGAGGTGTAGGAAGCAAGTGGAACAATGTGATCTCTGCCTGCCTACAGTCACGGGGAAAGACGTGACGTTCTTTTGAATGTACGTAAATACTACGTATGTCCTAGGAATGTCTCGTGAAGTCATCTAAAAAAGCGTCCTTATCGTTATCTTGCTCTATATCCGCTTGGTCTATTATTTAGCACCGACAGGCAATTACAAACGTTAATACGTAATAGTCCATGCAGTACTTTTGTCCGAGGTTGACAAGGTTCCAAGTAAATAAAGGTCAACCCAACTTTCACACAATTCATTCTATGGGTCAGTTTTCAAATTTAATTTTTTTGCAGTCATTTACTACCAAATACAGGTCAACAGAGTAGGTTGATGAAATCGGTTTATAGCGTGCTAGCAAAACTGGCTACTCTAAATACATTGAATAAAGGTGATGTTTATGGTAAACGTATGGAAGTCTCCTCATCGGTCAAGATTAGCATACATATGACCGTTACAGTAATAAAATTCGAATCTTTCCTCTTAAATACTTATGTAGACATCGTACGTTTGCTTTAAAAAGGTTTATTGGCAAATAGTTGACAGTGACCCGGTACAGTATACAATAGGTCGGACCTACATTATCCTGTAGGATACCGAACCGAGCATGCCTAAGGTCGGGCGCATTGAAGTATAAAGAGTGACCGTGGCCGGGATTGACCGCTCGGACGATGATCCTACTAATATTATAAACGGGTTATTTGTAAAGATGGATCATCATCACAGCCCGTAACAGTCCACTGCAGGACTTAGGGCCTCTCCCACGGAAGGGGAGGTTATTGCCATAATCTTCACGCATGGCAGGCGGGTTGGAGATCGCAGTGTTTAAATATAATAATGGAAAATGCTGCTGCCCGTTTTCCAGACTACGGAGACTCTTGATCTTTTGCCTCGAAAACATTAGCCGCCTTGTACGACACCCATGAATGTAAGGGGTTGGTGCTATTCTACTCTGCCGGACACCACACGGCCAAAGATACAGGCCACGGCATAAGATAAAGATGGATATTTGTTATTAATTCACGCAGATTTATTTAAATTTCAGTGTTGGCGAGAGCGTTAAAAAGGTTCTGAAGCGTTAGTTTGTGTATTTTATGAAAAAGTTCTAAAGTATCTACCCGCGGGCAGAATCTATTAAAAAATAATTTTAACTTAACAATCTCTACATTAGGTAAAAGACGATCATCATGGATAGTGAGTGTTGCATTGTGTGGCGTCCCAGCGGTGGCGTTGGAAAATAGTACAGTACTGTTACACATATGGCAGGAGAATAGGAATCTGTGCTTGGGTAAAAAAGAGGATTTACTCTGCGTGGGAGCGGGGCTGTCTCACGGCCGCGCGGCGTGCGCAGCCGGTTAACTGTAGAACTGTGGTAGAACGCACCGTAGCGCCGGGTTCACACGGGCCGATTTCCGAGCCTAAGTAAAGACTGCATGGCTACGACCGTGTAAATATCAAATTAGCTAGGTCGTGGCTAAAATCGCATATGCAAACGAATACTAGGCCGTCTAGTATTCTACTCTACCACATGAGAAAATAAAAAAATTTAGACTTTTGCCGCACGGCAACATGCGAGCGTCTAGAATTTAAAATGACCCCTCGCAACAGCTGCGGTCTGTTCTGTTCAATATTTTTTCTAATTATTGACATTGCCATTATGGTAGGCACTTTGTGAGGCGATTCACCTGTGCGTACATATTGACATTAAAAAAGCGTCGACGTGTAACCACAGAATCGAGCGCCGTGCTCCTACACGTTGTTTGACGCTGACTAATATCATCTCATAGGTAATGATTATGACCCGGATGAGAGAGGTTGTGCAAATAATAATAACCGGATTTGTGGTCTGTGCTACCAACAACACTGTATGAAATGGTAATAGTAATTTGTAATTTTTTTACACATAGACATAGAGCACTTTGTTACATTATAAGTTTGCAGGTTAGTCTAGTAGGTAAGTCAAGATTAATATTGTTATCATAGTGTGCCATGTGATGTGAAACATTAACAATTGCAATATCGTACATACACTGCGCTCGTTCGTATGTGAGGCAATATTCCAGTATGTAAAGTACCTGCCTATAATTAATTTTGGCTATAATTTCTAGGATTTAACTGTCCCCAAAAAAGTTAGGAAAAATACAACCTAACATGACCTAACCTACATTTAGGTGAGTAGGTTTATTTGGCAAGCAGCATTTTCATATAATTATTTAATTAATTTATAATCTGCTTAAATAACACAAGTTAAATAACACTGCGTAGGTATAGCCGGAGCAATAAACAACCTACTATTTTAATGTCAAATCAACTTCGCACTTTAGGAAATGTCATCAACCCATTATGATTAAGCTGAATCATTGAAGCTAAAAGTATGATAGTCAACATGAGTTTTATTCAAAGTATGATGATTAGTTTAGGTACAGTGCGCGCGCGAGATTATGTCCATCAGGCACGACCGCCTAAATAATTCGAGTAGCAATTATTACTATGTTATTTAAGGCTCGATACATCGCCATCTCACATGTTGCGGTTTGAGCGAGTGAAATGGCGATGTATAATCCGTTCGAGTTAGACGGTCAGGCCCGATGGACATGAACTCGCGCGCACTCATTAGGTATCTAGCTATAATTGGATAGGTATACCTATCCAATTAGCTCATGTTATTGCTAAAAAAACGGCGCGTTCGGTTCAGCGACGCGACAATGTCGCCGCAATGTCAGGGAAGCCGCGGCGGTAACGGGTAACGGGATCATGAGAAGCATTTCGAATTTCGAACGTTCGTTTCATATTGAAAGTACTCACACACTCCGCATCTACTAACGACAAGTTCTTAAATCAAATCTCATTAGAACCAACAGCCGTAAAAGCCTACGCGCTCAGCCCGAGACGAGATGTTATGAAACATCGTGAGTACATTTCATAAGATTAACGCTAATGTAGAATAATTTTCAATGTCGCGCTCAAGACGGCGGCGGGAGATTATCAAACGCCTTAATGTGGTATTGGTCTCGCGTGTTACCCGCAGTGTTACATAACGCTTTGCAGAGTGGAGCCGATGCCAAAATTTCACTTGGGCATGTGTGGCGTCGGGGCGCGGGCGGCGGTGAACTTAGGGTTGATCAATTTTATATATCGTAAAAAAAATTCAGGAAAATTGTATTTTTCGTTTTTAATAGCAAACATAATAGTACTTTCGGGATTTTTAGGTAAAAATATAGTAATAATTTATTTATGTTATTAGGTATTTATTCATTTTTCCATAAATATTTTTGGCAGCTTTTGGCTTTGGCCAACAAGCGGAACAATGTGGTTCCTTCCTACAGGAACAAGGCGTGACGATGAATGTTTCCTTCTGAAACTCTCCATGCTACTCCGGGGATGCGTTCCTGTTACAACTTAATATAAAAAAGTGACAGTTGTATTATCGAATCGATGAAAATATAGTTTTTTACGTACTATGTTATTTTTATATAATCTACAACTGTCTAAAATATAGTACGATACTATACAGAATGTTACATCATATATGTATGAAGCCGTGAAATGGATCGAGTGCTAAAAGTATTAAAACGATAGGTACAACTATTCCACGCACGTCAGAAATAATTGTACCTATCGTTTTAATACGTTTACCACTCCATCCAGCTTACAGCTTCATACATATATTATGTAACATCCTGTATATTACAGTAAAGGTGGCAACCCTAGGTGAACTTCATGCGGGGCCGTGACTGAGATACTTTGTTTACAAAATACCGCAGCACCGACCGCACACCGCACGGTGTCAATCAAGCCACTCGCTTGCACTCGCTACCCACACGGATTGCCCGAACGGCTTGCATTGCAATACAACTAAGTGCCTAGAAACGGGGAAAAATCACAGCCATTTATCGCAGCTTACCTACAGAATGTACGTCGTTGTGTAAGTGAACGTTAATCCGGATTGCTCTACTATAGTGGTAATTTAATTAATAGGTTTGGAGTACGAAACTATCTGTGAATCTAAAACAGGAAGTATTTGTACATTTTATTTTTAATACCGCTAAACGTTGTCGGTATTTTCTAAAAGCCAACATTTGGCAAACAGCGACACTCTACAATGTGACTGCGGCATAATGTCGTGTTTACGAGTACGATACATTTTATGAAACCTATAGCGATACGCAATATCATAGAATAAGTAGATTATCGCACTACTCAACGCACGCAATATTGTTAAACAAAATAGCAGACTGAAACAGATCCGTTACATATTTTTTTTTTAGATTTCACATTGCATATAAGTACAGTCATTCAACAAATTAGGTGATCCCATAAAGGTGATAATCCATATGACAATATGGATTAAGTGAGTCAGCTAATTTGTTGTATGACTGTACATCATCAGATAGTTTTCTACTTGGTTGGTGACCAGGCCATCATCCATCGCATGTAGGTACACGCACATAATTTTATTATACAGCTTGCCGGAAGGATGTCTGTTAGCTAATGCCTTTGCATAATCTAATTTTCCGCTCGCATTCCACAAACAAGGCAATTTATACTAGAGGTATGGGTATGGACATAGCATACCTTAAAGTTACGAAACATAATCATGTCTGTGGGAACTTGTGGGATTTGTTTACGCACATGAAGTATTGCGTAACCGTTATTGTCATCTCAGCATTTGTATTAAGGAAAATAGAAGGTGTTCAGATCAGAGCAGGCTTCCTCTGCACCTGACCTTGGTAAAGCCGCAGCGGGGCGCGGTATATTTTTCACCGTTGCGTGCCGCCGAGCCAGACTATTAGTCACAGCTTTTTCATTCACTAAGTGCAGCCTGGCCACTTTCTAACTGGATACCACATTTTAGTTTCCTATTCAGTTTATTTAGACAGGTGTTACAGTTGAGTAGAGCTTGTGTCATTTGATAATTTCTAACTTTTTTAATTTGAAAACTTTTGTTTAGAATTAGAAATCCAATAGGTAACAATAATATTGACGATGCGCTCTTTCGCCTGATCGGTGGTTGAGTCATACCTAATCATAATATTATAGAAATTGAATTCAAGTAAATATAAACTGGGTCAATAATTAATCTTGAACTGGAAACATACACCTAATGAAACAAGGCGAAGGCTGCATCGTACTGTAACTGCTAATTTATCATGCCATGCAATGCAACACATGGAGGTATCTAGTGCATAGACTGCGTAAACAATAGCAGAATAGAACAGTAATGAATGACTATCCAAAAAGAACATTCACACAACGTACTTGTTACTGAACCATTTATTTTTGTGTGAACCACAGTTCACATAGTCACCTCGTACTTGAAAAGCTGAATTACGACATGAAGAATCATAATATTCGAAACATTAGATTAAAACGGAGGCCGGTCTGTACGAGTTTTATAGTACCGCTTTGTAGAACATCAAAGGATTAGCGAATGCGTAATAAAAACGTAGTTTGGCGTGGTATCGCGTTGGCCATTTGATAGACAAAGATATATTTCCTGAACGAGGGTGGTTATGTGAAACTGGGCGTGTATCCAAGGTTAATGCCGATTGTCCAAGTCTAAGTCGATACGATGCCTTTTCCATTTCGTTTCGGTCTTATTACTTGCGTCATCAATTGGTTATGTACTGGCGACAATCGCGTTGTACGCACTAAATGGAGTAACCATTTATGTATTGATTACTTACAAACGGGTTTGATAACATAAATATGGCCGCGGAAACATTGGACTCTGACATATTTAAATTTTATGAAACACAGTAATGTAGTAAATAATTGCTCTCGCTCGAGTCCAGAATTTCAAAGTAAAATTAGATAGCTAAACCAAATTGATGCGATAGGTTCGTACCAGTCGTCAATAAAGATTTAAGCCGTTCTCGCAGGGCGACATAAATGTGGGTTTACGATATCACAGAGAGACAATGAATATTTGCATGTCGCTCACACAGGGAAAGCCGCAATAACAATTTTGTGTAGTAGCTTGATTGTCATTAAGATAAGCGACGACTCCGCATGATGTTTACGTTTTATGAAAACACATTATGTTCGTTGAAACATTGGCGAAGCGTTACAAATGCGTGTATGATTACAATAGTACGTTTTTCAATATCAACCATTATGATTACTGACTGATATTTAGTTGGTTTACGGAAATGAGAAGCCATTGGGAATCGAGATAATACTGTTACACTTCCAATGGGCAAAGACCTCTGCCCTCGTTACGATGAAAACCTGATTCTAACTCTACTTAAACGTTTGTGTTGTGCGGTGAATACTAATGACGAATGTTTAAAACGCATTGGTTTATTCAGTGATTCAGTGGAATTATTAGAAAAACGTATCTGTCAATAACAGTTATAAGTATGACAATATTTGAAGAAGTTTAAGAATATACTTTATTTATATAAAGGTACAAATGTCGCAGCAATGTCAACATTATTACTCGTAGCTGCGTACATGCTTAGAACAATGTTATCATTGTGTGACCTTTTCTAATATGTTAATAATAAATAATAATATGTTTCACTTATGTGCATCGTTGATGTCTTTTATTATGGCCCTTAAGGGAGTCTCGTCTCATTATAATGATAAAAAGTTCAAGATCCAGTAAAATTGTGATAGAAACCGGACATTCTGATTCGGGCCGGGTCTTTTGATGTATCTCATTTCATTTCAAACCTCCTGAAGCATTAACATTCCAATCGGTTCTGCGCCACTAATTTTTCATTAATCCACCAACGCCGGGAAAGTTTATTGATTTCGAGCCATCAGTTTTGGGTTTGGAACAAAGGGCGTTTGTAGTGGAAATTAATCTTTGGCAAGGCGTCAGTGAAGCTCGTCGGGGGAGCGGAGAATGGCTCAGCGGCCGCGTGGGCGGCGCGCAGTGGGCTTAGGACGCCTCGCAAATGTCACAGCGCCTCTACGCCCGGCTATACACGACAAATTAATAAAACTTGGTCGCGAACTGTGCGGCTCCAAAGGAACTTTCTCCCACGCACAAGGTTGTGGAATGAACTACCTGGAGAGGTTTTCCCTGGAGAGTACAGCATGGAGTTCTTCAAGAACGGGGTGAAAAGGTTTTTACGGGGTCGGCAACGCGTGGGTGATGCCCCTGGTATTGCAAACGTCCATAGGCTGCGGTGACAGCTTACCATCAGATAGGCCGTAAGCTTGTTTGCCACATTAGTGTTATAAAAAAAAATGGAACCAGCCAGAACTAGTTCACCGGAAGGAAGTGTAACCAAGCTACCCGGGCTCTGGCGATCACAACACGATGCGTGGCTGTATTTTACGACACAGTATCGATATTAATATAAGATCGGGTGGGATGGTGCGAAATACTCGTACGTTTTGAGGTTACACGTTCTGAATTTGTATAGGGGAATTAGGTATGTGAATTTCGAGGGTACCGGTAATATGTAACAAATGTTTACTTCATGTCGGTCACTAAATAAGTGGTTATCGATTATTATTAGTTGGGACGAAAATAGAAGTCGGTATTCGTTCAGATATGTTTTATTATATTAGATATGTTTCGGACTCAAAATGCTTCACAAGTATTTCAGTGTTTTAGATAAAGAGTTATTCAATTCGGACACGAGAGAACCTGGGAGAAGTGGAGGAGAAAGAGCATGAAAGCGGACCCTGGCAGAAGATTGACCACTCAGATGATGATGATGGAAAAATAACGATATAATTATGTCATTAATAAATAATAAAATAAATAAATATGCTTGGACAAAATCACACAGCGCCATCTAGCCCCAAAGTAAGCAAAGCTTGTGTTACGGGTGTTAAATGACTACTGATCTGACTGATGATAACTGATCTACTTGTTTTTTTTTAAATATATATTATACAGACCCGTAACAGAAATTAAAATTCATCATTTCAATTTCCGCTCGGCCGGGAATCAAACCCAGGACCTCTGCGTGCCGACCGGCACGTTAACCAACTGAACCACTCAGGTCGTCATTAAATGAAATAAATAATATTTGCAGTTATGAAAATATTTCTTTACATTACCAAAACCTCACTTTTTCATTTCATAACACCACTAAATAGCCGCTAAAGTTCCAAGCAATATTACTTTGCAACTTCGACAAAGCCTTAGGCCAAACACAATCCATTATCGAATGATGACTTGGACTTCTATTCAACAGCAAAATTGCAATTAATGTGAACTGGGTTAAGGCCATAGTCTGTCGGTCTAGTCAAATCAAAACCAAAGTTGTGTTGGTACCGCAAGCAAAAAACTTTAAGATAAAAAAAAAGTTTACAAATAAATATATCTACCTGAGAAGATTCTAAATAATCTAATCTAACTAATAATAATAATTCACTTATAATGATTATTAAAGACTGGATATTGAACTTTACACTTTTTTGCCGACGCTTACAATTAGCACTTCATTACCTACATTACGTGCAATGTTATACAGACATATTGCAGTAAGCGTGCAATGAGGAAATCGAAGTGAAACTAGCCGACTAGTTGTTTTAATGTTCACAGTGACAGCACGGTCTCCTTCACTTTAACATTCATCATCACAGCCCATAACAGTCCACTGCAGGACTAAGGGCCTCTCCCACGAAAGAGGAGGTTAATGCCATAAACTACACGCTTGGCAGGCAGGTTGGAGATCGCAATGTTATAAATATAACAATAGAATACGCTGCGGCCCTTTTTCCAGCCTCCGGAGACACTAGATCTTTTGCCTCTAAAACATTAGTCGTATACGACACCCCCGAGTGTAAGGGGTTGTTGCTATTCTACTCTGCCGGTTACCACACGGCTAACATTGATTACTTGGCAATTGGGACAATTGTTCATTCAAATGACGGTCACCAATCGATGGTCAACTAATCAAATCGGACGACACGTTAATGATGATCTTTGTCTGTATGTATTGTGTAGAGTTAGCCTTGGGTTTATTGATTCGCTACCATAGTTGTCGTAACCGTAACCAAAATACCGCGGTGATTTGAAGTTGTAATTGTTCTATCCACCCATATAAAACATATGTATTGTATGCATCCGCCTATGCCTGTAAATATTGATTTCGAAGTAAACATAAATCGCTTACAATACAATCTCGTAGGCAGATTTATCTTTTACATTCTTTATTTAACAAGATACCACTCCCATCGCCACATCAAACATTACATTACTTACACTCGTAATGTGAGTATCGTTGAGTCTTCCCTATTGGAACGGTAGAGCGATAGATGTCGCCACAGTACTCCCCCCGGAGACTGGAGGTCGATACCGAAGCGAGAAGTGTTGAAGCTGACTAGAGTAACGTAGTTAGTGTCGTGATGCGGTGAGTAGTGGCGAAACTCTAGCGTGAGCTGTGCCGTAGCGATGCTGTTCCCAAGTCTATAGTCGAGACTGGATGGGGACAGTGAGAGTGAGCGATCAGGAAGTAGCACGCGGCCGTGCAGTCGAGGGTAGTGACAGGAAGCACGCGTCCGTGCCGCCTATGGTCGTAGTAGGGTAGGTAGTTTGGTAGGGAAGACGTAAGTATCACGTCGGGGTCACCACTTTGGCGGTGGAAGGTATTAAGGTAGCCGCCAATGTTGGCAAGCGAAGATGGGAAAGGTGGAAAAAGGTAATTACCCATCCGGCCGGGTGTGACTAGGGGACCAAGGGTCCGACGGTTGATCGTCGAAAGTTGTTTAAATGCCGCGGAGTTAGCATACTTCGTTAGCGCGATGTAGGAAAGTCAGCGCCATCTATGTGCGGATGCTTGCCAACCTTGTGTTCGATAGATGTCGCCACAAGCTCTTGTACGTTACTTACGTTATATAAAAACACAATATAATCCTATAAGTCCTATCGGCGTCTTATGATCACATCACACTCCCGAAGGCCTGCTGGAAGAGATTTCTTTAGAAATAAGTAGCGCTTGTTGTGCCATTTATTACTTTGCCTGTTATTTGCTATGTATTTTTGTGTACAATAAACTGTTAAATAAATAAAATAAAAATATTTCTGGTATTATATGATAATCTCATTCATATCGGGTTCTCATTCATTGTGAAAAAATTATCAAATCTCATGAAGAGAAAAGCCCCTAGCTCTACTAAGCCTAACTCTACAAACTCTACATTTTGGTCAGAAAATATGGCTTGGCTGTTTCCCACTTTTTGCTCGTTTTGGGGACTTCCGTGTCTCCAGATAGCTGTAAGGCACCGTTAAACAGGAACAATTGATCTCAAATAAGCGCGAGGGTACCAAAGACGCGCGTGACGGCCAAGGCGCAGGCGCGACCGGCGCACGCGGCGCAGACGGCCCGCTGCGGGAGGGACCGGTTCGAAAACATGACTCACTACACGCCGCATCATCGCAGGATCGATGCATGAGGCCAATGCGCGGACACAAGACAAATAAAAAATAAATTTACAGCATACGCAGCTCATTGTCATGCGAATGGGGTTATCGCGGTGCGTACAAGGAAGATGAAAGTGTGTAACTCCAACTGCGGTTAGCGGTATGCAAGTAATTTCTATTTCTTGGGACAATGAAGATTTTATTTTACTAAGACATTTATTTTACTATTATTTTAGTCGACAGTATTAATTGGATCACCATCAACTCAGCTGCTTAGAGTTGTTCAGCAAGTAGGTACATGCGCGTAAAAACCGGAGACGGTCCAAAGTCTAACCCGGGTATAGATTCAGGTGCTGTCTTCTGTACAAGATTAATGTATTAGAGGCAGACTAATAATAGCACCTACGTCGACGATAAAATGGGCAGCGGTTTCTATTGAATAATTTCCAACTCGCATAGAGATGTATCCAAAAACATCATTGAGTTTTTAACAAATTGACTACGTGTGGCCAACCTGATATAATCATGGGAAACGTAACAAATGAATTGTAAATTAAAATAAATAGAAAACAACTCTGTTTTCTCCTTGTGGAAGATGAAACAAAGTTGCAATAAATTGTATGGTGTATGATAAACTTTTTTCTTTCATATTAATGAAAACAGAAAAAGTAACGCACTTTACAGTGTAAGATTTTTAACAGTGAAAATTTGTTAATATCGAAGAATAAACTTGAAGAAAATCTTGGTTATTCATGAGTTTTTATACTTATAGTTTCATCGTGTCTAAATTCTATTCAAAATGGCGCGTTTTTGAGGTGACCCTGAGGGCAAGTTCAATTTCAAAAAGTTCAGCAATTTAAAGGCTGTAATTTATTTGCTTGATCATTGCACTGCCAAACTCTATTGCAGACAGTCAATGGTGACTACCGGATCATCTGTGAGCAGTATCATCATCATCATTACCACAGTCCGTAACGGTAGCAGACGACGATTGGACTCGAGCGAGCCCCGATCAGTCACATTACATAGATATGCATAAATATTTACATAGAGCGTTGAGCAAGAATGTAGAAAACAGTTAATACGGTCTATTCCAAGAATATTAAGAGACATCAAAACGTAAGCAAGGCGTAGTTTGTAACGGATTAGAAAGTAATAATGTCATGAAGGACTTTAAGACGATCGCCGTAGAAATGAAAATCGAACGAAGCTAATTCAATAATCCGTGATGTGCCCTCGAGGGGTGACAGCAAACAGTCTCACGCCTCCACCATGCCTTAGCAAAGGCACTGTTTACTGTAGTGTGTAGTATAACGGTTGGAAGAAGCTTTAATTTCGTATAATGAAGTTAAATTAAATTAAAATTAAAATTAATTAATTAAATTTTAAATAAATTCCTGTTTCAAATTGTCTGTCTGCAATTACTTTCAAAACTTGGCGTTATTTGGGTTGGGTCCTTGCGAAACTGGGAGAGCCAGTAAATATAAGTGGCTTACCCTGTCAGAATATATAGCTATATATTTATACTCTCATAATAATCGAACGCAATAAACTTGGCGCATGACAAGGTTTTCTCTAAAGTAGTCTCCCAGATAGCGTTGTTATAATAATATTGTTAGATGTAAAGCAATTAATTAGTTATGATATCATAACATATATTGTGTATGACATCACTGCTACGCAAATCACACATTTTATACCACAGTAGTTGCATAAAACCGAAGTAGAAACAAAAAATATAATCAAGTAAAAATAGGTACCTTCGACGGTTATTGTTGGGACCGCGCTGTATTTGTCTTCCAGAATCTGTAACAAAGGATTAAAGTACTTTAATATAAGTTATGCAGTTAATAGTAGTTTTGTTTGCGCCTGCGTGATAGTTTTAAATGGAAGAGAGCTCACCTAGTGGGATAAGGGCAGGAAGATGAGTAGGATGTACCACAAACCAAAGTCTAAAACTATTTGTAGAGTGACATACATATGTCAGATTGGCAGAGGTGAGGTACCTATCTATCTCAAATTCATTATTATAATATGATGACGACTATAATTAATCATGTATTTAAAAACTTTTTAGTGTGTGATCTAAGGCCAAGGCACAAGAAGAGTTCTCCCTTTTTTTATGTTAAATGGCAGACAAACAGGTAAGGGCCACCTGATGGAAAGTGGTCACCGCCTATGGATAGCAGCAACATCAGGGGATTACCAATGCGTTGCACATCATTAAAGAGATCTAAAATATACCTCTTGAACGATCCCATGTAATAGTCCAAAGGAAACACTGTGTCCGAGAGCTTATTCCACATAACAAGTAGTAACATCACCTACATAAAAAAGGGACAAATGATCAATACGAGCGGTCGTCCCTTCTAGAATCACAGACGATCTATTCTATTATTCTATATCGAGTTTGAGTGTGTTGCCAATACAATACACATCTATTCGTCGATATCTGAAAGTTTTCCTATAAAAACGGTAGCACGGTTAAATCGCTTAACTGATGTATTTTGTATTTTCCGAGCAGTCGACACAGTCTATTACCACTATACAATAGTAGTGAACAGTATATACTAACACAGATAGAACATGCAATAAAATTTAATGCGAGATACGCATGTAGACAGAGGCCCTCTAGGCCTCGCAATTATCTACAAAGACAATAAACAAATAACAAATCGTAGGAGTAGTGTAAACATTGTCTATGCTGCTATCACTACCGCTAAGCCACGTTTCACATTAACGCAAATACGGTAAAATGTAACACGTGTCATACGAAAAACGTAGCCGCTTGTAACGCAGGGCCTCGTAAAGTCTTACGAAATTGCTCACGTTTTTTATTTCCCAATTTGCGTGATCCATGTCTGCATCGCAGGTAGATTTGATAGAAGTTGCGTGGGCTACCATCTCCCATTTCCGTCGTGATTTACCGCTATGTTAATAGAGTGTATGAAATAGACGTTGTGAGAAGGAAACTTTCCGAAATTGAGCGACGTTTTTACCGTATTCAGCATGCGGCCGGCCGTACGTCCTATGATGCTTTTATAGATTGTAACGTGACGATATTATCGTGGTCGTCCACGATATAGGGGAGAGGTGGCATGAAGGGGACATTAGATAATATGACAGGAGTGTGACGATTTAGGTGCGACTGGTTGTGCTTTGGGGTTGGTGCAGAACAAAAATATTGCCGGCTCGAGACATTTCTTATTTTACGGATTATTTGACTTATTGACCCTTTCAATACGTGTCCCTTTCATGCCACCTCGCCCTGTGGACGTTCACAATAGTATTTACACAATAGTTACAAATTATAGAAGCGTCCATTAGATCGGCGACAGTGACTGCGTAGACGTGGGCGTCCCACAATCACATACTTAGTATAACACAAGTTGCCAGTACAACAATAATCCGAGGATCACGCGGCGTGCTTTCGCTTTCCGAGAGCGATTATGGCAGCTTATTATGTTTTATAGTTGGCGTGATTTTGTCGCTGCCGTATTGTGCTTAATGGAGGTCGAGTTCGCAACTAACAGTGAAACTGGCAATATTAAACATCGACTTTGTATTGTAGCCTCATTTTAGTAAGTATGGGATTATAAAAATCTTTATCAGTGCTGCAAAGTTTATAAACAAAACTGGGACGTAGGTGTTGTAACACATAGTGGCCAAAACAAAGGAAGGAATCATAAATAAATTTTAATAATAAATAAATTTATTTCTAATAAAACTATAAACACAACAATGAACGTTAATAACTACAAGAGATACATACACACATCATGCAAAATGCAGCGAATTAGAACGAGTGTTAACTGCTTCCTAAACTTTCTCTGCAATTTTCCCCTTGATTAGTAACAGATAATAATGGTGAAATGGGTAATACTAGAAGACGATAAGACTGTTGTTGTGAAAACAATAGGTAGTTACTAAAAATAATATAGGAAATATAAACATTAGCTACATACAGGTATGTGTGTAGCTAAGTAATTAGTTTCGATTCGAGCAAAGTAGATGAGAACATTTTGCATATCAATGTGGGTATGTCGTAACGAAACGCACGAGATAAAGATCAAGGTGACATCGTGGATGTGGTCTATGCTATAAATACTATATGCTATGCTATATTCTTAATTCAAAAGACACATAAAACTTAAAAGGTTAGATAGATTCTAAAGAATTACGTGTATCTATGTCCACTAACATATGAATCGTAATTACAGGAGCATATCTAATTCGAGTAAATATTCAATGAAATATGGCCTGCGTTACAATTTAGTCATTTTATCCGCGTTAGGATTTTAATTGCCGGATCTCTTTTATTTTGTTTTGTCTTCGGTTTGTTTTGTTTGTTATGTACGCATAGATTTTTTACACTACGCAAAACATATTTGAATGCGGTTTACAATAATATATAGAGTGATTTAAGAGGAAGGTTTATGAGCAAGAAAAAGGGTAGGTAGGGGTAAAGTAGGTGTACGTGAAAGAAGTAAACGCAAAATCGTGTTGTAATGGAAATGGTGCCTATTACTTGGCTAATTCTAAGTCTTGATAGTTTTGAACAAATTATTTCTTCTTCTTATCGAGTCGATGGACTTAACTTCCCCTTACACGTTTTTCTTCTAGTATTCGGCGACGCATACAGCATTTGGACTGGCCTCGAACAAGTCCTCCGTTGTGCAAGTTTCATTTAGGGTCATGCTAAGCTTTTAAACCTCTCCTGTTCTTCTCAGCTGAGATAACTTCTTTATACTGTCCTTATAGACTTGAAAACGAAGGTAGTATCTTTCGAGAAGCAATCACGTTCTGAAGATGTACTTAATACGAGATGGTGGACATCGAAAAAACATCAGGGGGCCCAAAAAAGGCCACATTAGCATTTCATTATATGATTCATATTAATTTGTCACAAACTTATCTGCAGCGTCGCTGGTGTTGACATTGACATGACAAATAAAAATGGCGTCACTTAGTTATAGTTTCGGCCACCGGTTCAGATAAGTTTTTGGCACTCTAATATGAAACGCTAATGTGTGTGTGTGTAAATGGCGTATATTAATACGTCTTCTATACTGTTATATTTATCTGTATATAATTATTGTGTACAATAAACAGTTAAATAAATAAATTAATCAAGAAATTCCTTTAGGTTATGTTACCTCTTGAGAAACTATATAGAGGTATGAAATTAAATTATTTGTATAATAGGTATGTAAAACGTATGCATAAGAGTATATCGTATGTACATCGAACGACAGTAGGTCAAATTTTTTCCGACCACGTTATCAAGACTGACAATGACTAACTCGAAGGTTTTATACAACCATTGAGCAACATCAATTGCTACCGCAGTGCAAGAGGCAATATTGTAAGAGCAAGTTGTATCGCATTAATAGACAATTTTACAACAGTGGTTCTTAACCGGTGTCCCTGGACCACTTGTGGTCTTTCTAGAGTCCACCACCATTACATGGACTGCAGAACCGAATAGTGTACTAGATGTCCAAACAATCATTTTGACCCACAGTTCTTTGAAATTTTTCCCACAGAAGAGGAATGATGACGTCATAACTTTTAGTATGGGAAAATAATTTTAAAATATTTTTGGAATCAACTCTAAAAACCTAAATGTTTAAAGACTGTAAAAGAGTATGTAATGCAACTAATGCATGAATCGTAGATGTTATGGGCAACTGTCTGCTCGTTTGTCACTGCGTAGTAAAAAAAAGGATTAAAAAGCCGTCTCTGATGGTTCCACGTCACGTTCAATACTTAAGTCGTAAGGCACTAAGTGCGACTCGTTAGTATTGGAGCCAAAGGACAATTCAGCATATTGCGCAACACGAGATGAATCAGTGCGGCAGCGCGCGTGCGCGACGTTGACCCGCTCGCGGTCGCTCACCTCCGCCGTGGTACGCTCTTCGCTCCCACATTACTTGGGAAAGGATAAGGCGATGACCCAATAACTTTTTCGGCAACAGACTCCCTCCCGCTGACTAATTAACGGAAGTTCCTTGTAGGCTTGTTGGCGAGTGGTCGAAGGATGAGGGAACGATTTTTGGGTCGACATGAACAGGAGATCATCGTATAGACGGCTGTTAACAACCTTATATTCTTAGTTAGTTTTCTATGTGAGTCTGATAATTCGTTCTTCTTCACGTCTAACGTCTATGTCCTTCAGGTCCTATTCGGGCCCACGGATGCAGATAGTTATATAAAGGACGGGTAAGGGCATTGGAATAGCGAACCTTTTATCCTCTTCCACATGAACGAATCCGCGATCAAACTTAAGATAGATACAATATCATAACAATATCTAAAGTATAAACAAGTTCATATATTATTTTGATATTGTTATGGAGTAGATCGCTTCCTCCACCATCACACCTAAGTGGTACTCACGTTCAAGGTTGTTTATTTGTGTTTATAAAGAGACGCATTAACGTCAGCCGTAAACAATGGATGACTAGCTTCCCATGAGTAAGAATAAAATAATTTTTAAATTCATATGAAGGGTACAGGAGAACAAGGGCCTCATCGATTACTACTAGGGACTCAAAACTAACAATTTCGTTTAATATATTATGAAACTGTCTTTCATCATCATCACAGACGGCGGGGAGCGACTTTGTTTTATACTATGTAAGGATATCTGCCTCAAACGCAAACTGCCTACATTGCATCTAAATCTTTAACGACCAAAAATAAATATAGCCAATATAGTAACACGTCTCAGCTCAGTAAACATCCAATTTAGTTTAACTAACGGTTGTCAAGTCAATCGACATAAATGGAAGCGTTTAAATCGATTAGAAATCTCTAAAGAAAAACACTGCTTTATTTTTAACAGCGAAAGTAGAAGTTGCGTAACTCAGTACCATTGGTAGTACTTAGGCACTTTTCCAGGAAATAACAAACATATTTTTTCTTTATTTTCTTCGTAAATATTATAATTTTAATTTAAAAAAGGTTTGACGTGTTTATATGGGTTTTTTCGCATTCGCATCCTTACTACTTAATTAAGTACTAATGCTGTTGGGTTACACTGTCTAGGATCTAAAGTCGTTGACTCAAGCTTCATTTAATATCTACTGGTTTACTTGTATGTGAGGCGCATTTAACTGCCTTCCTTGAATTTTTCTCAGTACCTAACTAACAGTAGATAACCTTTTTTGAATATTTCCTAGTATCTGAGCGTAGCCTACAGCCGTAGTCATCGGTCCTTCAAACTTTATTATCCTCAACCATTGATATTCAGCTATGACACAGCTTGTGGACGGGCGTAATTCTTTGTTGAATTTTTACAGGCGATATACCTACTCGTAGTTTCGTAAGATTCTCTTCGTAGGAGTTTTAGAGAGTGGCAAGCTAAGCTGGCAGCATCGTGTAAAAAGGTAGATAGTTGAGTATTCATACAAATTCTATACAAATTTCAAAAGAGTCGAGAATTTCACGGTTTTACATAAATATAGCTGCCAGTAGGAGGCGACTATTGTAAAAAAGTAGCTTACGAGAGCCGAGTGGTCCTTTAGTATAACGAGCGCAATTAGAATGCTCGCTGCGACCCGCCTCCGTGCTGCACTTTCTACATCAAACAATAAACCTCGAGCCCAATCCAAACTAGTCCTTGTATCAAAAAACGTAAGGTTCCGTTTCGACCGAGTGCGGTTTCGTGATCCATACAAAAGGATTCTACGAAAGTGACACCTAGCAAACAGGTATGCCGCAAAGAAATCCATAAAGTAGAGTAGGCACAGTTGTATCTATGCAAACCTAATGGACTTTGGTGGATGTTTTACCAGAACCCGGTGCCTCGGGATACGAGTCGGACCCCTTTACCAATGGCCACCGATGCTCTACAATATTAGTATGCATTTATTAAGCAAAAGGGCCCAAGGGTGACAAAAACTATTATCATAAAAAATAAAATTGGAGGGATATTATGTACTGAATCGTTATCAAGTGTGCTGCGAACCGGCGACCTCAGCCATATCGTCGCAATGCGCAGCTGGTTGGGTCAAACTATGGAAAAACTCCAGTATTAGCAGAATATTAGTGTGTTGCTCTCCTAAGCAACACTGTGCTGAGCCATGACCTTTTTGCGTTACTGCAGCATACACTTGCGGCTTTAGGCAGTAATTAGTTAGTCTGTAGTCCGTAGTTAGAAATAATATTTGTCGATATTAATGTTTATTTTGTTTTTTTCCAATAAGTTTCTTTTTGTGTTACTTATAAGTTGTATATGTATGTATGGAGTGCCAAATAACAATTTTCTAATATATTCTATTTATATTCAATTGAGCAAGGAATATCACTTTTTGTTACTTATTACTAGCCTATCCCCGCGGTTTTCAGTTCGGATGTACAGCCAAATGTTTGCACATTTGGCTATCCCTAGGGACCTTATTATTTTTTCGGAACGAAGTACCTTATGACTAAGTTATGAGAATGTAATGGAACTTTTCGAATGGTTTCAGAGGTTAATGATATTACCCCAAACAAACATACAACTTTTCCTTAATATAATATTAGCATCTAAAACATAGATATATGGACTATTATTAAGGAAATAATCAGGCATGGTAGCATGTTACGATATGACCCAAATAGCGCTCATAAGTGCATGACCACCTTAAAGTTAATATCCCTGTGCTGCTGTTAAAAGCTTTTATAGCATACTGTTCAAGCAACGTTTGCTTTGGCTTTTAGACTTATGTATTATCAAATGTAATTTAAAATTTTATTTATAAGACTAAGTATGGAAATTCTTTAAAGCAATTTTCATTTATTAAATAAAAAAAGACAGCTGTTTAAGAATGAGTTATTGGTGCCTAAGGGACAGTTAATAGGTTCTTCTTTTAGCCAAATCCATTTGTTTAAAAATTAATCTAATATACTGTATGTGCCATATACAGTCCTAGAAAATATTTTCTTGTAAAAGTGTTCATGCACTTATGAACGCGGCTGTACATAGGTAAATAAATAAAATGCAGCGGTACGCATTATTTAAGAATAAGAAAGCCATGGCCATGGATATGATTACGTGTTTGTATTAAAGCAACCCAAATGCCAGGTCCTAATTGGCAGTGGTCTTGCGACCATTGTCGTACGACGGACGTCGCTAGACCAATAGTAGACCTCAAAACCGCCCGTCGCACGACCACGGTCGTTCGACCGTCGGCGTTCCAATTTGGTAAAGTAATATCCCTATATTACGGTAAATGTGGATGAGGTTCAAGTCCAGCCATGGCAACAGGCTGTGGATGTGTGTATGATGTGATGCATTCACATTAATTCGTCGTGGAAGACCAATTAAAAGTGTAATTAGATTCCGGGCTTTGTTCCGTGAGAATCGACGTTTCGCTTTTTCTTTTACACAGTCGGATCGCAAGTGATGCCATCTTGCAACTTCTCATCGGATTGTATTATTGGCATTGAATCATCCAACGAGCAAGACAATCGATTTTTTCATATAAACAAAGATGATTGTAGAGTAATTGTCATCAATCTCCTACTGCTACCTAAATAATGGATGAAACGTTAATGGACTTTTTATTTTGCCTGCCTGTGTTACGTTGTGTATGAATTCTTATATTTATAGCCATAACCGATATACGCCGGAAACCCTCCGATAATGTTTACGTATATGATAAACACGGCTTAGAACCATCCCATCCCGATTAAAACCAGCCTTTAGTGATTATGCGCTTGTGGCAAAAGTCAGCGTGATTTTATATTTTTTTATGATACTAAGGTAGCAAACAAGCTTACGGCTTGCCTAATGGTAAGCCGTCACCGCAGCCTATAGACATTTGCAATACCAGGGTTATCAGGTAATCAACATTCATATCAATATGGAATGTAGTGCTTATAAAATAAGGTCAATTTTTTGTTTGTATCACACCTTTTGAAAAGAGGAGCGACGGGAGACATAATATAAGTAATACAAAAATGGATCTTTCCATGAGCAATACATGCCACTTTGACTTGCTTTCACGCATTTTGCTTCTGAATTTAGTCGACTGAATTAAGCCAGGTGTAATAAGCGCAAGCGAGATACAATGGCACAGACAAGACAAGACACGTAACCGTAAAAAGGAAAATATGTGTAAGGGCGGATCGCTAGTACCTACTATAGGTACAAGGCAACTAACAAATCCCATCTTGGAGCTCAGCTCGCGCTCCGTAAACCATTAGTCATGCAGACTCCGACTTTGCAACATCGTTATCCCGCAAAGCGTGGGGATTTATGTGAAATCTTTGATTCTTGTCTCAAAGGTGCTCCATATCCAACAGTGGACGGATAATATTAGCCATGAATGATTACACTACCAATAAAGCACCTACCTGGAATGTACTTACATAAATTATAATCAACTAGTGGATCCGGCACGACTTCGTTCGCGTATATCTACTTTACCCCTACCTACCCTTTTTTTCTTGCTAATAAACCTTTAATCACTCTATCTATTGTTGAAAACCGCATTGAAATCCGTGGCGTAGTTTAAAAGATCTAAGCGTACATAGATAGGTACAGGGACAGACAGCGGGAAGCGACATTGTTTTATATGATGTACGAGTATAATGCTAATATTTTTAGCATGAAATTTTTGTAGGTTATTTTTAGGTGGATGTGAATTCTTTATTTACAAAATCTCCGCAGCATCGGGTGCCCTGAATAAAACTGCATGTAAGCGACCTTGGACGCTCCAAGGACGGTAAGTTATTAAAGAAGAAAACGCGACGTTTCGTGCAAAGGGACGGGTCCGGAACTAAACGTCGGATGTCACTATCTGAAATTCAGACGCTTTCTATTTCAAACGGTAATAATGGCACATATTATAATGTAAGTATGATGTAAGAGTATTCTGGAATTTTCGCGTGCGGTTTGGTGGCAAGGTCGCGTCGTGTTGCTGTGATCAATGATGGGTTTTATATCGCGTCTACGCAGTCGTTTTTAGGTGGGCTATGGCGTAAAACACCCTGGCGGGGGCGACCCACCAGCAACGACCCTTCAAGGTCGCCCACGGGGCGGTGGAACACCTCGGCAGTTTCGCATTAATCACCAAATTAATTTTATTGCCGTGTTTCGTGTTCGTGAAATTGGAATGGCCAACGATTTATTACCAGAGTACCTACCAAGCCGTTTGGCGTCTTGGCGACGGCAGGTTGTGACTGCTAGTTTAAGGTACCTATACAATACGGTTACGGGAATATATAACGACATACAGCAATAAAAATGCAGTAGAAAGACTGAAGGACTTACTGTAACTAGGTAGGTAAGCGCACGAGTTCATGTTGCAGATATTCGTATCTCAGTACTACAATTAAACAGTAAATGACGCGTTTAGGAACATTAATTGTGCTACAGAGTAATCAAATACTTTATTGTAAGTAAACATGTGTTACAGAGAATTTATGGTAAAAGTAATGCGTCATTTACTATAAGAAAGCATTGGCCGAAAACCATTTATTGTTAATTGCTGGAACCTATACGCTGGTGCTACGTGGCCTGGCCACAAATAACAAACAGTTACCAATGGATCCGCGTTGGCTGTCCTTGTCTGACCTATTGTGTTCCGAGCGGTAGCGAATGACAACAGCTGTTTTATCTCGGTCGGCAGCGACATTGCTATCTACTGACTTGTGCTAACAACCAGACATATTATATCAGATACATTTTATTTATTTTGAAGTCAAAAAGCGAGTTAAAGGTAATAAATTTGAATACGGAGCTGACGGCGGCGTCAGCGACCAAAAATGCACCCACTGCACAGTTTAGGCGAGAATGAGAATTTGTGAGAAATTCTGAGAATTTGTGAATGAGAGCTCTACATATTGCCAACAAAAACAGGAAGTTATGAATAAGTTGGCCTGTTGTGTCTGATATATTCTGTCATATAGTTTTGTAAAAATCTTGTGTACAATAAATGGTTAAATAAATAAATAAATAAATAAATAAAGCTTATCTCAGGATAATGGACAAGGTTAGTTAAGTGTACTAACATAGTCTACAACTGTTTTTACCCCATCTCGTTGGAAGTAAAAAGGGTAAAGGCTACAAAGGACTCGTATTGCCGCGAGAGCCGGGCCCAGAGTCCTAAGTCAATATTTGATTTTCATTCCGTGTACGATTACGACGCTTTAATGTCGTCGACCCAACTCCTCGACATAGCAACCGAACGCTGCCTCACTACGGTCACACTACGGTGCAGTGAAGAGCCGTGACTACTTACGACTGATCCACGTCTAATTGCAACATCTGTACCTATATATTACAGACAATATATCCTAGTTCATTCCATGACGCTGTGATGTAACTCGCGTATAACAATACTCGTATAGATAGAAGTTGAGATAGATTTTACGATCATATTATCTTCATTGTTGTTTCAATTCGTGGCCTGCTCTCGACTGACCTCGTACTTTCAGAACAAAGTGAATTGGAGTAGACTCAGAGGCGGACCTTGTATAAAATGTCAGTCTGTAGGGGCCTCTAGGCCTCTCTGTGCGCATGTCGCAATACCGCAAACTGCCAATGTATCTCGCAGCTTCACAGTAAATTAAACAGTTTTGTAGGACGTCGATCTATAATATTACGTTAGGTGATTACTAAGTGCTATTATGGCGATTTTGGATACTAATGCACCCGAATCAGTCCATGTCCGTTAGTCATTATTGTCACACGATTTCCTTTTGATAATTAGAGTTCCGGTAAAGTCCAGTTACTGTCCTACAACAGTATTTTTATTGTCTGCCCGAAGTACTTATCTACTTTAAAGTTAGTAGGTAACGCTTTATTTTTCTTTTTTTAATGTTATAGGCCAGCGGGCCACCTGATGGAAAGTGGTCACCGCCACCTATGGACATCAGCAACACCAGGCTACTAATGCGTTTATTCTTAAAAGACATCGTTGTAACATTTTGCCCTATAAGCTGACCAAACGCGGCCCCAATCACACGAGGCAAGTACCGAATGCGTGTGAATTGTACGGAAAACGTTCGAGAGTGGCTCGCCGCAGGACGGGCGCGCCGGCAGCCGGCTGCGCTTGCGCAACGGCTTGCGTCAGGGCCCGGCCGCGCTGCAGCCCTGCCTCCGCTCCGCAAATGGAACAACGGTGCAACAGCGATCGAGATTACACTAATTAGGTATTGTGGTGGATAATAAAATCTTGTAGAAACTGTCGTGGTTCATTTTCGACCGCATCGTCTTAAGATCAGTCGAGATGGTCGAACGAATAAATATATAAATAGCCTAACCGACAGATGTTTGAAACCCTCTGGCAAAGATTTTCTTTATTAACAGAGGGCATACGAGCAAGCGGGCCGTCCTCATCTGATGGAAAGTGAACACCACCACAACACCCGGGAGTCGGAAATGCGTTGGAAAATAGATCTATATATATATTTAGGTACTTAAATAATTCCAAAACTAGTGAACCGATTTTAAAGGAAAAAGGCTACGGACAATCTCAATTAAACTGGTTTTCAGATAAAGAATACCGCATAGAAATCGGTCGATCCGTTCGGGAGCTACGACGCCATAGACAGACACATAGATTCACACGTCAAACTTTTATAACTTCTATTTTTGCGTCGGGGGTTAAAAAGCCAAGCTTATATTAAAAATAATTAATTACTATAAACATGTACTTATCTACTCATTGAGCTTATTATCCTTGACCCAAAACTACCACGATATGCATAACTTTATAATTGTTTCTTATCAAAACAATTAAAACGGATTGGCTGCAATTTTATCGGTCTACTAATCATATCCAAATGGCTTAAAATAGCATGGTCAAGTCCACGGTTACAAATAGCCATTAATAAAATAATAGCTAACGTATAACGCCTTTTATGTTATGAGATTGGAAAGGTTCGGTTAACACGTGACGTGCTATGCCTTACGAATCACGCGCACCACACGTCGCACACACACACTCGCTGACAAAAACAAACAACGTGAGTGATGACTGGGCGAGCGAATACCTGAATTAACACGAATTAGGCCCCGCCCTCATCTGGGTCAAGTACGATATCTGCCGTGTGGTAAGTTACGGTAAGGTACTAATTATCAGGTGGTAGGATTCTGTCAAGTCTGAGGAGCCCGCTTGGGTGAGTACCACCGCCTTATCTATTTCTGCGGCCAAGCAACAATGCATGCATTGTTGTGTTCATTTCATCTTAGTCCTCACAGTGACAAGCGACCGGCGGTTCTGCATTTTTGTTGCCTGCTACCTAAATGCATAGATGTTATGTGCGACAGTTACTGCTTACCATCAGGTGGGCTGTCTGCTCGTTTGTCACTAAGTAGTATAAAAAAAGGTACCTGCGTCGCACATTTATGACCGGACTAAGTACAATGCGCAACGGGGTGTCTCTTTAAGGTCACCGGATATCGTTAACAAGCGGTTCTTAGCGATGTTACCGGGTTTTGCGACTGCAATTGTGATCTTATCCTATCTGTCTCAAGTCTGTTGCATAAGAATAGAACGTTGTTTATTTATTACACACTGGTAGCCCATTGGTGGTCGCCGAAACTGTATCCGGTAAGTATAAAGAAACACGTTCCTAAAATAGGAAGAGCTGTGGACAAGTGTGACGATTCCAATGAAAAAGTATTGCTAAATTTAAATTTTGAATGAAATTTATTTTCATAATTGATTGATATATTGATGAAAAATTGATTTTGCGCTATCTACTAACAGTCAAGGTTACAGAAGGGTACTTAATCTGTATATGGACGTGTTAATGAGGTCATTTACTGTTTATCTGAATTTAATTCGGTTTTTTTTGTCTAAATTGGCACACATTATCTTAGAGCCGTCATTTATTGTGCCGAAATAATAACCTAAGCCAATCTAAATAAATATATAAAGGCACCTATTACAGTAGGATATGTTACCACAACCAAAAGAAGCACAATTTTTTGTAAGTTTACAGTAGTAAAGAATATAGTAGTTTATGCACCTCGCATATAAAAGGGGATATTAAAACATCGATGTCTGTTTATGTGATAATAGTTTATAACGAGTGTTTTCATACCTAATTATATGCAGTTGCGTACACTATTTTATCTAAACGCAGTTCATATTTTAATGTTAAAATTTCGTACCTATAATTATTATTGTCCCAACTTTACTGGAAGTACCTAAATTGCGAATCATGTTTGTTGCCGCGCCGAGGACATCCAGCGGCGTGAAATTCACTTGAATACTTTCACATTTATCTATTTAATTGCTTCAAACAAGAAAAAAACAGTCACAAACACAAACAGCGACAAACAGAATTCAAGTATATTATACTGTTTAGCGGAAAAGTTATTCCATACAGCGCAGTTCACTCAACCTCCATCCACCAGCTAACATAATGGCCTATGGTTCGGGTACCCAACCAGAAATTAAAAAATAATAGTTGAGTAAGTTATTTTATGGTACAGCTGTAATGAAAAAAATATGGAAAAAGAAGTATTTATAAAAATATATTTATAATTTAACATATTGGCGTAAAAAAAGTTCTTGCATATACGACTGTTTTCTTGTAATTGTAACATTAAGCTATCTATGAGTATAGATAAAATAATTTATACCTTTTAGACATGTTACTTTATTATTTATAAAGATTGCTTTATTTAAATTGAACATTTTTTCTTGCGTTACATTCACGTAAGAATTTTCAATACATAGCCAATGTATCGAATATTTTGCGCCTCATACTCTAGACAAGCCATGTTCAACCTACACATTCATTCACGTCTTAGAATCGATTAAAATTCAAAATCCGTCGAAATTAGTGTACATTAGGTCAGCACGGCAGTATAGGAATGGCTAGTTGGCAAGTCGATCGCATTCTGCAGCGGCGCGTGCGACGCCGACGCGGAAGCATCGCCCGCTGGCCCACTGAACGCGGCCGCGATGCAAATCTCAGCCACACTACAATGCACCGAGACAGAAAGCTGTGAGTCTAGCTAGTGCAAGGAACAGATCTGCGCTCTAGAATTTAGTCTCTGCTCCACATTCAGTGATCAGACAAAATAAATTGCTCTTTCTTAAGTTAATGCGGATCCTAGGGTCTAGTTAGATTTTAACAAATAGCGAGCGCGCGGCTGGAGGAGCGTTCGGCGTTTGGAAGGAGTCTAGCGTCCCTGCATGGATTCCTTTCTTACCGTTTTGCCGTTTTACCGTATTTTACCGTTTGGTGCAGGTATTATCCGGAAACGGTTATTACTAATCGTACTGCACCGAATCGGGAACGAGGAAACCCGTGGCGCGTTAGAGCACACACACGAGTTAGGCTGGTAGGTGATATTGCACATATCTACAGCTTGGCATCGCAGCAGCAATCTTCAGACTCGTGCAGTACGGATCCGAGGTACTGTATCAACATAATGGTTCCAAGATACGTGCTGCAGCCAGCCTTTTAATCTGTTTTGCGACGTTCATTTTCAGACCACCGCTTTTTAGAATTTCCTTCCTCCCTTGCGACCTTGATGACCTTTAGCAGTGCGATGCCATCAATCAGCGTTTGTATTCAAATAACCATGAAGGCGTGTCTGGAATTTAAGCGAGAGGACATCGGCAAAACAAGTAAGGGCTCAGGAGAGAACCTTAGCGAACATCTAGTTAGTATGCTATAAGATGGTTTTAACAAAAGTCTCAGTATTGTAATAAATCATCATCATCACAGCCCAAAACATTCCACTGCAGTACTTATGGAATAAAGGAGACATTATTGCCATAATCTCGACGCTTGGCAGGTGGGTTGAAACTGTTGTACTTATAAACAGGGAATTCCGAATTGGGCTATGTAGGAGACTGCCAAATTCGGAAAACCGCTCCATGAAAACAAGTTATTAAGGTCACTCATAAGGGGGCTCATCGAGGCTACTGGCACAAAACTCATTCTCACAGCCTTCATCGTATTTGAATAGGTATCTAATGTTCCAAAGGTAAAAATATAACTATCTTGGCTTTAATGTCCCGGTTGTACTCTAGCGCACGAGGACCAAGGGTCAGCATTGACCATGATCCAGGATTTGGCAGATCAGGTAATTACAGTGGAGTAACTGCCATCTGATCTCTGTGATCCTGCTACCAGGGGAACCTGACCAGATTGGATCATGGTAACCAAAACATTCATTCACACACACATCCCAATGTTTTCCCTCGTAAAAGCATAGGCAAGTATTCAGCTAATGTACATTCATAATGTGTATGTTAATAACTCAGATAAGACTAATTGGTACATTGCTGCAGTGGGATTCGAACCCGGTACCTTTCGTTTACAAGTCGAATACCTTAACTATTAGGACACCGTGGCACTAATGTTCCAAAAGTAAATAAACCTTATTTTCGCAAAAAGTGCAGTGCAAACCATAAATGACCAATAATATTGATAACCATAAATTGATAGTTTCCATAGTGACTTACAATGGAACTTAATTATATTTTAAAAAGATTGAAATTGTTGGCCAATTAACAAGGTAGTAGTATAAAAAAATGGGGTAAATTTATTGCTAACTTGCAAATTATTATCTCATCTATAGTGCTTAATTATTATTATGGAGTATACAAATTAAGTTACCACATGCCATTGTTGCAATGTGAATGGAATTTACTGGAGGTATATGCTGCTATACAATGAACATAAATGTAAATAGGTACACCTGATCAAACATATATCTCCAGGTAATGTTATTAACAACTTACAAAGTGAAGGTGTAATCCAAGTTGATATAGTAACTCAACATAGAGGTCAAATAATTAGCATGTATTTATGCATACATAAAATAATTGAATTCAGATTAGAGAGATTAAAGTCAGATCCACTTTAATGAATTTGTTTAATTGGACAGATTGAGATCTGCCTGGGCTTATAGTTTTGCCCGGAGATTAAAGATTTGAGGATTTTTTTAATAATCCAAGTGTCCATTGTCTAGACTTTCCAAATTTTGAGACAATAACCCAAGTGGGGCTAACTGATCTACCTATGATCCAACTGATATACCTAAATCATAAAAATATCAAGTAACATACAAATAGGTAAGTATATAACATATTATGGTCATTGTATGTTAAATTCAGATTACCTACTTACAATGCAAGCAATCATTTTATAAAAATAATTCCAATACAAGTAGGTACTTGAGATGCTCAGCTGAGTGTGACAATAACAAAACAATATCATTACATGTTGTAGTCTTACAATCTGTGCTAAGTAATTAAAATAGATAGATATTCCCTAGGAGTAAAGTAAGGCAATAAATCTTATTAGAAAGAATCACCTTAACCATTCTGAAAGTGAAGTGGTAAATCAATAAAGGTAGGACTGAGTGCTCTATTTTCATAATTTTGGTCGCTGGTAAACCATCGACAATGATTTCATTACAAATACTGTTTAAAAATAATGTCGGTACTTACATCCAGTTCATATAGAGTACACGAAATGCGCAGGCAGGTGTTTAAAACAAGAACAATCTCTCCCGTCTATCCTTTGTGAAAGGAACGTAAAGGTCTTAGGTCAATGAATACACTAATAGAACTTCAAATTGCACTGTTAGGAACAAAAAATAAGAAATATACTTTACTTTTCTGATTACATGAATAAAAATCGCAAATAGCGTTCTACAAAATTTGTCAACAAAATGAATAGCAGCAAATAAATCGACACAACACACCTCACACTGACACAAAATCCACACTGATGTAAATCCAATCTGAAGTTAGCAGCAAAATACGTTGACAAGCAAAACAAGTTCAATCAAAACAGCTGATCGACACAAGCGACATCTACGAAAATGAAATAACGAGTGGCATGACTTCGCACCGCATATTATGAAGGTTCACGTATTACAACACAGATGGCAGTCTAAACGTGGATAGTGACATCTATTGAGTTTTTTGCTTACTACTAAACTTGGCCCATAGGCTATGTTATTGCAATAAAGTACTTACTTACTTACTTACTGTGTTATTTTCCGTAATATAGTCTTAGTTTCAAGTAATTTCAACAGATGTCACTCTTTGCAAACTTTGCAAGTTTTTCTAGGCACAAAATAAAATAGCCGAAAGGTCAAAACAAATAAAAATTGCATAGCTATTATTTGCTATCGGAATGCAATGCAAGGTATGAACAAAGTATGGAAAGGTACAGGAATTAATTATTGGTAAAAATAAATTTTTTTGATGCTTTGATTTCTTAACTAATAAATTTAATTGTATCTTTTGTATAAAATAATTATATTTATATTATTTGAAATACATTAAATAAAATTAAAACAAAAAAGAGGGCCCCTCCGGGATTTGAACCCGGGACCTCCTGCACCCAAAGCAGGAATCATACCCCTAGACCAAGAGGCCGCTTGATGATTACCTAAAATATCTCATCTTATTACCAAAGCCCCATACGTGCGCGTTGTTGGTCGAATATCCGCCTGTTGGAATGTTATAATGTTTAAGAACGAATGTTAAATACATATTTTTCCACTTATATAACACACAGTAAAAACAATAAAGATTTTATGGTTTTAATTATGAATAGGCGTTGTGTTATTATACATTATAGTAGATTATCCGCCAAGTCCTCGCGCTCTCGCCACGTTGCTTAGGTATAATTTCTACCAGAAAAATTTCATGCAAAATTGGTTTGTCACAAACTCACAAACTAAACAGTTTCACCGTAAAAAAAGTTGTCAGATAATATCAAGAAGAGCCGAGCCCCTACTCTAGGTACAAAGCCTAAGGCGCTGTCCTAATTGGCAATGGTCATGCGACGGGCGTCGTAAAACCATGGTCGCGCGACCGTTGCCAATTAGAACAGCGAGTGTTAATTCTGTTAAATAATATTTATTCGTTTCTAGATTCGATTAAAATAATCGACTGATAAAATATGCCACTTACCTACTGCTGCTCAAGTTGCTCAGCGCTAAGCTCAAACACCCGTGATTTATCATGTAAATATATAGTTTAGGAGTTCCTGTAGCCACATTCTATCATCAGATCAGCTCGATGGTACATTGTATAGTCATTAAACTTACAAAGTCGATTCCACGCTGGACGATCCAACATTCCGCGATCCACAATCATAATCCGGATCGTCCAGCGAACAGATCGGCCGCGGCGTGAGCTTTGTTCGCGCGCGGCACGCCCAACACCGAAAGCGTCATTGGATCACAGATTACTATTTATTTGCATTGGATCGCTGCGTGCGATCAGAGCGCGATGGATCCGAGAAGCCGAGTCCACGCTGGATGATCTAGCGATCCATGATCGAACGGCTGTAGGTATACAGCTACTAACACAAATATGTCGTCCTAGTACAGTTTGGTTCTAGAACCAGAGGCTGAAGGCTATGGCCTAGAGGTTGGCTACGGTTATGATCACCACAATTCTGTGCGACGTTTGTGGCGTTCTGTTGTTAAGTATGACTTATAAGGCATCTATTTACCACCTGCATTCCGCAGTCTCTTCGTTAGAGCTCTACTCTACGACCCATAACAAGTTTAATAACTAAATTACGCGCAGACAGGCCCCAAGCTGTATAGCTATCGACTAGAATATCTACGGTACGGTACAGATAGATTTCATGAACAACAACGTAGGTAATTACACGCAAACGGATATGCAAACAGATGAGTTGTCTTATGATGATGTAATGAGTAACTTAGGAATCGATAAAGTTCACTCTTAACTAGGTTTTAGCCAATGACCAATGTCCAAATCGAGATAAGAAAGAACTTAGCCGATTTTTAAGTTTAGTGAAAACGGCAATTAGGTTCTTTTAATTAAATTTTTAAACTATTGATAGTAAATTTCCAGTAAATCCATAGATATATCTACGATCGAACAAATATAGGGCTACACAGGGGTTTCATTCAAAACGACGAATATTGTTAGAGCCACTATGTAGCCTTATGTTAATTCGACTTAACTGTAGGACGTACGTACCTACGTATATAAATTATGACGCGGCCAGACAACCAGATAAACTGTTGCACAATGTTGTTGATAGCCTTTACCGCAACAAATGTTATATCTGAAGGAAATCTTAATCTATTTATAGAGGTTAAATACAATACTTAATAATTAATTGTAGGTAGGTAAGTAGACGAGAAAAAGCAATAGTAAAATTAGTAAACAGAATATCATTATCTATAAGTATTATAAAGCATAATTAATTTGCTAAATTACCAAAGCTTGTAATTTAATAACATAGGTTGCGCAAGTAAGATTCCTATTATACACATGGTATGTTAATAAATAGGTATTGCGTGGGCCGCGACACAATAGTTACATGCTCCATTAACATAATATGCATACACATAAATATGCTAAATAAAATAAATAAATAAATAAATTGTGCTGTTCGATTTGATAGGTAGGTACCACAATTCGAGTCTTTTTTTATGCTACTCAGTGACAAAGGAGCACACAGCCCACCTGACGGTAAGCTGTAACTGTCGCCCATAAGATCTACGATGCATGCATTTAGGTTGCAATCGCACGTTGTCACTATGAGGACTAAGATGAAATGCTTTATGCCTGTAATAGCCTATTTCTGTTTGAACTATAACTTGTTGCAATTTCAAGATATAGGTACTAGAAAAGTTTATTTTTGTGAGATAGATACGAAAAGGCACCCTCGATTGGATTATACACTTCCATGTAGTGTTTAATTCAATTAGTAATAATCTATTAAGGTAATCGCGTATTTAATATAACGTTCCACATGTAATACGCGCATTCATTATTGGTGAACTATACAAGTTATGTGTTGTATATTATTTCACCACAACACGAACATCCCACGTCCGTAGCGACCCTGCCACACCTTACCTCGTCAGGTGAATCCGCGAGCAAACAATTGTCGTGGCTTAGACAGTATTAGGAGGCAACAACCAGGCTCAGTTGGAGCTGCATAACCATATAGCCAGCAACAATATTGTCCTCAGCGTAATTGCAGCATTATTTATCGCCGTGGTCATAATTGGCGGGTGTTACTTATACCGCAAATGTTAACGTAGCTACTTGCTGTTAGGCACATAAACTCAAAGTAAATCTACCATTAGGTACTAACTTCGATAGCTGCCGACCAAGCATAGAACCCCATACCCTCCACTACGCTCGGGCAAAATGTAACTAGGTAATGTAAAAGCACGTAGGGTAAAGTAACTATTATCTAATTGAAATGTAGGGCCTATTTGTCAGTAAAAGTGCCGCTCGTCTTATTTGCAGTCGGCCGGGGTGCGGTACCTACGTGCGTTCTGTTTAAAGTGCAAACTGTAACAGCCTTATGTCATTTCGGCCACGCACGGTGACGTAATGGCAAATTACATACTGGCCGCGCCGGCGCATCGGCAGCGCTGCGTGTGCGCGGACTAGTGGAGGACCAACTTCGATAGCGGGACATTTCTAATTAAGCCAGACAGACAGGCAAGCGGGCCACCTGATGGAAAGTGGTCAATGCCGTGTGTATCACCAATGCGTTGCACTTCTCTATAATATTTTACCCTTTTGCTATTAGATAGGTCGCAGATCCTATAGGCATCTATTGCTTTTTTATCCATGGGTAACGAAAATACATCACCATCCCTTTACGTCCACAGTATACCTACTAGTTAGCATGGGTAGGTAGATATAATTAAAAAGAGATTGTAATATTTTTGTTTGATCGCACTACTCTAGACACTCAACACTAGCTGTAAATATTTAAGGTTCCATATGAAAACAGTGGAGGACCGCTGCGCTGAATCACCGATATAATTTTAGACTTAGTTCGCACGCGAGTTACTGACACAAAAGTCTATGGAATCGATGATGTTATGGGCGATTGTCACCGGTTTCATCAGGCGTAATGTCCGCACCCAGTATCGAAATACTATGTATGGAATATAGACAGTCAATGACCGATCCTGCCCGTGCGCATAATTTCCATTTCACCATCATCAGCCTACCTACATCAGTCAACTGATGGTCTTTAGGTCTCCTCGATTGCGAACCCACCCTGTCCTCTATGTCCTTCTAATGTCCGTTCAGCACATCACTAGTCCCTCGTGCACCGACGAGCCGAGGGAAGCCGGCCGTTACATCGGCATGGTAATCAATGAGCCGAGTCCCTTGCGCAACGGCTTTTTTCTAACGGAATAAATGGGGCACCAATTAGCGAGCGAAAATTGACCTTTCATGAGACTCGCAACATTTTACAATTGATATTTTGCTGAAGTACACTGTTATGAGGTTTTCCAACCGGTAGAGCATGCGCTTCGTTAATTTATGTAATTTCTAGTGTACGATGAAACTTGCTGATTGTTCATTAATTATGTTAAGCCTGCGGATGGATATAAAATATAGTATGTATGTTTTACTATAACTGTAAATGTTTTATGTGTGCGCTATAGAAATGTAGCATTGAAATATTTAAGTAATGGTCTACCATAAACCTACATCAAATATGTCATTGAACTGAACAGGCACCTACGCTTGTTCAGTTCAGAATAGTACTTGTTCAATTCAATGGCCTTGTTTGCCATCAGTTCAACGAAAATATAAAGCTAGTTGTTTAAGCATTTAACCATAATATTTTTTCAAAGTTAAAACCTAATTTTGGTCACCGGCGTTCACTTGTTGCTTTTACACTAGCTACAATTCAATAGTTAGAACGTTGATCTTAACCATACACAACTATTGTCTTCGGTTACCAGTACGCTGTATTTACTAAATAGGACAAGAAAAAACACTGTGTAGTAAGATGTTTTTGTAAATAATCTATCTCAGGAGAGTATTATAGTACATTACGAGTATCTATGCTTATAAGTAGGTACGTGTATATGAATGACGGCTCGGCCTGGAGAGGTA
Organism: Blastobasis adustella; assembly: GCA_907269095.1. Lineage (NCBI taxonomy): Eukaryota > Metazoa > Arthropoda > Insecta > Lepidoptera > Blastobasidae > Blastobasis > Blastobasis adustella. Next base: position 7,344,614 of record OU026123.1, on the reverse strand, counting down.
CCGCCACAAGATCTACTTATTTTTGCTGCCAAGTAAAACGCTTGCAATGTGTTTTTTTTCTAACTATTGTAACTTATGCTAATCTTGTAAACTGGATTGGTTATTGAATATCGATAAAATTGGAAACTGCATTCAGTAACCGTGGTCAGAAAGCTATGTTATACCAATTTTACCACGTATAGAGTCTAAGATCCCACGAGTCATTATGTTCAATACACATAATAAAACATTTTTAAACCTAGGTAGGTATACCGTCAAATAAATAGGCCACGAACAGCTTCCCTACCAAATGTGCCCAAGATTCCAGCCGCGCTACCCCGTTGCACAGCCAGTGATATGGGTTGGCACAAAAAGTGCCCAGACATTGGGTCCAGACCCCTGCGCCTCACCCGGCGATCCAGTTCTCGGCATAAGTTTTTAGCCGCTGAGCATTTTTAATCTTTATTTATGGAGCTTGATCTTATTAAAGCGACCATGCAGTTCCTTATTTTTACACGTATTTAAAAAGTGTTCCAGTTATGACGAGGTAGCCACGAATCACAAGGATTCCGTATGTTAACTTAGCGCGACCGATTGAGCCGAAAATTTGCGTACTCGTTTTGGTTTTTGTAATGAAACGGTTGAATGAAAAGTTGAGGAGTATACTCTCTTTTTGCCTGTCTACGGTCAGGGGTATCACAACTGTTGTAGGTTTTAAACCACCACTTTAGAGGTAACACGGTTTCAAGCATTCCCTCAATTTACTTAAACGACATGCCCAGGTTTCCTACTAAAACTAACAAACTACAGTATTTTCTGTCCTGTATGGGGATCGCACGGCCACTTCACGATCACGGCTTCGGAGTATTGTTTAAAATGCGACTGCATGGATGTTTGTTTCTATGAATAAATTACGCAGTAGCAGATTTACTAATTTCGTAAACATGTGTAGGTAGTAGGCGAGGTATATTCCGTAGGTATCATAGACCACATTTTCGTCTCTAGGGACAAAATACGTGGCGCCTTTAGACTTAGTCAAGAACTGGGTATAACGAACCCGTAAATAATTATAAAGATGTACAATCGATTAATTAAACATGGCTACACAGATACAGTGACATTTTATTTTAAACCTGAACGAGATTTTAAAAGATCTCACGGTATGAAATACATACTTATTAATATGAAGTGGGAGTAACCAAATTTATATGGTGATTTGGATGAGCGTTCTGCCCAAGGCGTCTGGCGTTGCGAAATCCTCCGACAGCTCTTGGTTGAGGTGACTCGTGCTGGACAAACAGTAGAAGGCCATGCCTATTGGTGGCTCGCTGTGAGTTATGAAATAGGAAAATACACGCAGGAATTCAAGTTTCAAGGAATTATTATATTAGCGCGATGGACTTGAACGTTCCTTGATTCGATATTATCGCTTTTTAGTCTAGATGAGTCTATTTTTTGTGTGCAAGTGCATGTGCATAGAACCTGGACATTATTCACTCTAATTATTAATAAACTTTCTGAGGCATAAAAACAGTAACAGACTATGTTTTCTGTGATCAACTAACATCGTGGAAAAGCCTCTACTTTAAAACACTTATTTAACCAAGTATAGGTACTTTCATAATTCAATATCTCTTTTGAGTCTAGCTAGACTACTTTATTCGATTGTTATTTTTAAAATATAGTTTGATCTCTGTGAGGGCTGCCATCATAAGTATGCGCATTAGTATCTCATATTTAATATTAAGATACACTTTGAAATAGACGCAAAACAATATCATACTTTATAGATGGTGTTTAGTGATAAGAATAAAGTATGACATTATGTTGAGTGTATTTATTTTAAAAAAATACGGTATCAGTGAAAGTTGACTTTCATTTATTAAATAAGAACATTATAATACACTAATATTTATGTCTCCGATCTTTTGATTACATTCTTAGGTAAAGAATATTACGCAAAAAACGCTAAAACAGAAGACGTAATTGCCTGTTACGAAGTGGATTTACAGTGAAAAACAAAAATAATCATTTCAGTAGTCGCTATAAGTTTCAGCAATAATGTAGCTGGCATATACATTATGTATCTATCTGCAACGCTATATATAAACATTTTAAAATGCCGTTTTGTTATTTGCATTTCAACCATTATGTAATTATATTTTAACTGTATTTTGTTTTTAAGAGTTGTGGATATATGCGAGGTTAAGGAGTTGTGTCAGGTCAGAGCAAAGTGGCGGTCCATAGTCTCTGCCTACCCCACCTGTGGGACACAGGCGTGAGCTTTATGTATGTATGTATTTAAATGCTGTAAAACTGTAAAATTAACTATTAAATAAATAAATAAATGTGTAAGTCTTGAAATGAATTATTTAATAAAAAGTACATAAATACCTCCTTCATCGTAATTAATTTATTTTATTAACTCCCATCTACTTGTTTACAGCTCGATAATATAGAAGTGCATTTATGGCAATCGTTGGAGATTCGATCGTTCGGCTGCTACTCACTGGATATTGAGGAAGGAATTATGGATACGCATTAAGATTGGCCTTGAGCAGTAACTAGTAGTGATAATTACATTTATTCGGTTACATGAAAGAAATCTCATGTTTAATTTGTCATAGTTGTCTGATAAGAATATTAATTGTGATATTTTATAAATAGCTGCGTAATTGTACGCGCACGTAACTCACAATTTATGTAAAATGTATTATTTTAAAACTTTTAAAACGATGCCTTAACTATTTTGAGAGTCAAATAACTTAAAATAAAAATAAAAAGCTTTTCATTGTTTCCTAACATCATGAGAGACTTACTACTTGTATTATGACGCATTATGTAAAAGTTATTACAAATTAATTCAAACCTTCAAGGTTCAGAACTAGTTTAAAATGTGTTATTAGTTAGAAAAAAATTTCGCTGTTCGTTAAATGCCAATGCTGTTAGTGACGTTAGTTTGACGAATGAATACATTTGTTGTTAACTCTGACCGCAAAGTTTTGACGATTGTGAAAAGTATGTAAATCATTTTGTACAATAAAATATTTGACAAGGATATTGCGATAGACGCCAGGATGTTGATGATATTAAAATACTTAGGAGTACCCAAGATTACACACGGTACTTAGACGTATTTCATTTACCTACTTTCTAAAATCTCAAAAAAAGAAAAAGCTTTTTATGTTATAAACTAGAGACATCCCAGGTCTCTGCTACAACCTTAGAAACTATTAGTAAGATTTTTCGTTCATAGTTGAACTGGAAATGTTGAAAATATGGATAAATTAGTTAGGGTGTAGATAGGGATAGGGTGTAGATATTTAAATAGAACATTTAAAAAAATTACGAAGTATGTTTGTATTGTAAAGGGAATTTATGAATTGTTATTATTTTTCAATTGAGCTTTACTAAAAAATTACGTATTATGGTGTTACGCATTAGCTGAAAATTATGCATGTAATATAAATGAATGCAGAAATTAATGAATTATTTCCAAATGGCTCCACTTGTGAATATAAATTATTATTATCAAGTATTTCTACCTGGGTAGAAACAATTGAGGTATACCTAATAGAACATATGTGGCACTATACATTAGAAACTCTACAAACGTTTTTGTATGTATAGTATTCTCTTCTGTTTACGTCGAGGGAAAACATCGTGATGAAACCTGTACTGAATGTGTAACTAAGATCCAATCTGGTCAGGTTCCTCTGTTACCTGGGTCACGGAGGTAAAATGGCAGAAGCTCCACTGTAATTACGTGTTCTGCCAAATCCTGGATCATGGTCATGGCGGACCCCGGGCTCTCGCGCGCGTATCACGACCGGGACCTTAACGCCAAAATTATTATTTATTCTCTTTTATGTTTATATTACGCAATGTCCAGACATTTGAAATAACACTGTGGACTAAACGCGGTTATTTATTTTTCATTTTGTTCCCACGTTTCAAGTACTTCACAGTTCTCATGGACACAGTTATTAGAATTATCTTTAAAAGTAATATAAGGAAATTAGTTTTTTAAAATTAGGGTTAATTGCATGCAGAACACACTGGTAGTACCTATCTTGAGATCTAGCCGTACGATGATATGTATCTTGGCCTTGATTATGTTAATTACCGGATCCCATACAGGTGGAAGTTGCCAACCGTCTTCCGCATAATTTTCGGTATATAAGTATATTTTGATTGTTACGGCTTGTCAAATCTAATGTACTGACTAATGACCTAAGTCTCCCCGTGAAAAAAAAACAGAAACATTTTTTATTTGACACTTTACTAGCTAGTTTGCTCTCGACTTTGTTCGTATAAAATTCGGTTACTATGTTCCAGACAACAAACAAACAAATATTTTCTCTTTATAATTAGTATTAGTATAGATATGTATTAACAGCATAGCATAGATCTATTCGTAGAATGCCTCTAGAGATTATAAGCGGTTGCTATGAGTTAGAAATTTTACTTAATCATAGACAATTTTGAGAAGACATTTCGTTGATTAATTATAATTATAAACTAAACGAAGCTAAATTTACAAAAGCGAGCTCGGTAATATAAACTCCAAATATTATTATTTAGTGTCAATATAATTACTACGCTTTTTAGGTATTTTAGCAGAGACATCGCTATATCAACAATTAAATTTTGTTAAGTAAATACTGGCATGCCACGTGACGTTGGCAATCAAAGATAAATACTGCTCATTAAGTTGATATTTGGCAATATAAGTTAAGCCTTCAGTACATATTATCACAGTTATGTTTAAGGCGGCTGTTTTGTACAAGAAGATTGATAATGAACGAATAAAGGCTAAAGTCACCGGCAACCAGTTAACCATTGTTTTAAATTTCCTTGAACTCTACGTAACACGATGTATTGGGACCGAGAAGCGTGTTGGATTACTGGAGTCAACATAGCTAGTCACATACCGCTGCAAGAATCTTAGTACCTATCGCATAATTTTTATTTAAATTTCATACTCATAAACTCGTATCTTTAATAAATTACTCGTATATTTCCGTGAGTGGCACTCACGTGATATTTATTTACGGTCCCGGAAGAGTGGCCCCAGCAAGCAGACTTCCAAAATATAAAACCAAGGTTGAGTTAAACCACAAAAAAGTTGCACTTAAAAACGTGTGTAAAATGGATTGATGTATTATTAATGTTATAATCGTACCGTGAAGCTATCTCTGCTATCGGACGACCAAATCGCAACAATTTTTTGGTATTAGTTCAGTTATTAGGTTCATTAAATTAGCATCTTAATGAAAAATATAGTGATAGTTTGTATTATTATTTACGTTTTTTTTCTGTTTAAAATACCTATATTTAAAAATCTTTGTAATGGATCTGCTAAGTATTAGCTGGCGGCCCTATCCTAGAGTCCATAGAAAAATGTGGAGCTCATTGGTAACGTAGCGTTAGTTTAGTCAACGTTGCAAGGCCTCGAACATCGACGGCTGATCGCTTACTTATAGGTGTTTACAGGATACATTTCGGTGAATATGCGTTGACACTTCATCAACTGGTACCGTCCTCCCCTTAGATCTTCGGAGTATTAGATGCTTTTTGGGATTCCACCCACATTATGAGGTCGATATACCCGCAAGTTTCCACCAAACGATTCGCTTACTAAGAAACAGATATTTGTGCTGTAGGTCTATAAAGCGTATCTACACTATAAGATAATTTTCTTGCTTGGGATTTACTAGCATTACTAAGCTTTTTATCCATTAAGGTAATTATAAGATATTTTTTAACTCTATTTATAACTTATAATTTATAAGATATAGAGGTATTAGTCAAAAACTGTACTAGTTACAATACCTTCCCCTATATACGTATAAAGAAAAAGAATGTTCGCTAGGTTGCCCTGCCCGGAGACGAACAAACTGACTGATCCGTTAGGATGATGATGGATGACTTAAGAATACGAACATTCCTTTTTATTTGCTGCTGACTGAAAATGAAGGAGTCTCCATTGATTTTTGACGTTTACCCGGCTCGCTATTTTTGTATGAAGAAACCAAAGGCCTCTTTATAGACTGGCAAATTTATTTTTCTGCTCTGTGGTACTGACCAATTTTTATTCCAACTCTCTTTTAATTTTCTTTACTACTAATTCTTAACTACAATTTCGTTCACAATCTCAAATACCGTTGATAGCTCCGCGGCGGCGTGCGGCGTCCGCTGGCGGTTCATCGGTGCAGTTCGCCCTACCTCCACCTTGCAGTCTATAAAAGAGTTCGACACCAAACCTATGACATCTGTGCGTTGGTGACTTCTGCAGTGTTGTGTTGTGTGCAAGTACTGACAAGGTACATTGTTAATTCAATAATTGCAGGCTCTTCAATTAGCATACTGAATTGTAATTACATAATAGCGGTTGAAGTGCTTAGGCATCGGTAAAGTGCATTCAAATTGTCTAGTGACTATTGAATTTTTTTCTTAACAGCAGTTACTTATAATAACGATGGTACTTTAGTCGAATCGTTCATCTTCATTGGAAGATTATAGATACTCGTATTTTAATAGAGTCCGCTCATACGGTTCAATACATTTCTCAATAGATTCCATTTCATCATGGAAATATTATCGTTTGTTTTACCTTCATAATGCGGGTACAATAAAAATGCAAATTGGAGTTCAACAAGGTATTTTCTGAAGTGCACTGTTCGATACCAGACTAAGAGAGAAATGATCTCTTTCGTAGATATCGATGGAGGTACTTATGCTTAGGGGATATTTACACATATCTTCTCTAAAATGTCTGCAATTCCTAGTGCTTTAAGGTATAAAATATAGGGGTAGGTTGGCTAAGTGCTTTCCCCGCGCCGCCGCAACCCGATCGCAGCGAGATATCTGCGAGATACTGAACGAAAACCAAATAGAAATGTCTCAATTTCCCGCCCCAACGTTCTTACAGCGCCCTCTTTTACTTAGATTCCTCTTCCGGCGAAATATTTTTATTCTTCGTTTTGAAACTCAAAGTGAATTTTCAAACGTTTGATTTGTCTTTCATTCCCACCGCGGCAATTCACCGGAACCAGCGATTTACCGGCAGTTTAGATTTTAAATTGGAAATCAGGAATTTGTATTAGAACATAATTATACTGGTAAATATCGCCTGCGGGGGGTGGGACGGTGAAGTTTCAAAGATGAACGCGGGGCGCTGGGCAGGGAGCATTTTGTTCACTTGAGTTCCCTGCCTCCGCCCCCCGCTTTCAGCCTCGACACAATCCTAAAAAGTCCCCCTCCCGCCTACCACACCGCGGGCGATATATCAGTTACGTTTTCGATCTATATATAGTATTCAATCCACAATCCATTCTACCACAACAAAGTGAGTCCGTAAAAAATTCCGAAAAGTAGGAATTTAAGTCTCATGGAATTTATTTTTGAATGACTAATTACTATATTTTCAAACCGAACCTAATTCTTATCTAATTGATTATACACAAACAAAGCACCTTTAATTTAATATGTCGCCCATACCGTTGCCCAGGATTGTGCCCAGAAAGCTACATTGCTTCGTTAGATAATAATACTTTCCCTTTGCCAGATAATTTAAACAGTGGTAACAAATACATGAGAGCACCCTATTTCACTTTCAGAACAAACAATGCAGTCCTCCACGTTATTGGTGCTCGCTTGCCTGCTGGCTGTCGCGGTTGCGTACACGCACTACGAAGTATACCCCGCAGTGGACGCCGTCCAACAGGAATCGGTCTACGAGGACGCATACGACACACCCGTGCACGACAGGAGCCAGAGAACCAAAAGGGGACTGTTGCTACTGAAAAAGAAGCTGCTCCTTGGTAAATATAGCACTATCGATAGTACAAGGGTGCATCTCTATTCAAGGTGCTAGACGTCCCACGCCAGATGTCCTACTTTTTGTTAGAGTGATTTCAACGATATTGCACTTACACCTGTATTGCAATACTTTGAAGTATTCGCATTATGCGGTCGAATGTCGCTGCTCATTTGCTATTGTGTCACTTACATTGTGAGATAGCATGGCATTTAACTTGTATAAACACAATGCGTTTTGATAAGTAAGATTTATCAATCGCCAATGTGATTGAGTAATAGGCAACAACACACGAAGTTTATAGTCAAATGGATTTAGTAGTTGGATTCAAATTCATTTCAAAGGGGAGCGAATTCGGGCTCAGTAGCGCAATTCTGAATCGGTCGAGTAACTTTCAAGATCGGAAATGCAGCGAGGCGCCTACTTGAGAGGGTACACTGACTTCGAAACCTCACAAAAGAGGCTTGTACATTGGACTAAGGCGTGTATTGGGTTTCACCCGACTGTGGCTCTTGAAGTCCGTATTGAACAAGTTATAGGTACTTATTGTAAACATTTGTAATTTTCTTGTGATTAAGTTGTAATTATAGGTACAGAAATGTTACGAATTTTGCATTCGATTCATTTTTTATTTAACAAAAACGTTATGTTATGAAGTCTTTAGATACGCTGGCGTCAATATAGATAGTTGTTTACATGTTGACTTAAACACAGAGCTGCTAATTTGGCTAAAGGACACTCCGAGCTCAAAATGACTTGCAGTTTCAATGTTTCCACGGTTAATCCGCTACGTATACGGCATTCACCCATTATGACAGCGTGTAGCTCGCGGAAAAATTAAATTTAAAAGTCCTCGGGCGACATCCCGACGCAGAAAGCTTACATGAATATTTTATGGAGTTTCTAGCAAAAATATGCCGTACAATGTCGTTTAGCAGGAGTTACAATATTTAGCGGGAATTCACGGATTACGCAACACACCTAATTTATTACAAAGTTTTTATTAACAACTTACGTGTTGATTCAGAATGATTCGGCGGAATGTTGAACATGATACATCGACGTGTCTATCGTTTTTCACTGTTTAAATCGCCAAGGCAACAGCTTTTAACTTTGTTGGAAATTTTTGTTAATAGGGTCATTGCCATATACGTGTGGCGTACATTAACGTGTTTGTCGAACAAGCTAGAGCCATTCACACCGCTCAGTCTCATTGTTATTGACTTTGAAGATGCATCTCTTGGAGGTCTGCGCCTGCGGCTATGTATGGCGCATAACACGAATTATGTCATGTCGATCGTAACTTACAGGTTCTAGGTTATTTAACTACTATTATCGTTATAGAACTAACAATACAATATGTATCTACAAATAGTACATATTTGTTCAATTTACACCAATGCCATCGATGAATAATGTAATGAAAAATTGTAGTGAACTGTAAAAATGTGAAAACATGACTTCAACCTTTATCAATTATTTCTACCAAAATGTAGGTCTCAACAATATTTTTTTTTTTGTTATATATGCAGTAACTATAGTTATTTTACATTTTAATTATAGCAGATAACGATGATGATGTGGCGTATATTGTCATCAGCGTCTTTAAAACATCCTTTCTAAACCGTCCTTATAATTTTACATACCTTCATGATTTGAAAGCATGTAGGTGGGCGTTGGTTTTACATTAAGTTATCAAGCCTTTCATACCTTAGTAAGTAGCTTTATTATATGTGGCTGTAACAGTCTCGTATTTGTTCCAGGGGCCTTAGGACTGAAGGCGGCAAAGGTCGGCGCAGTGGGCGTAGCGGGCGCGCTAGCACTCAAGAAGAAGTCGTCAGTACCATCATACTCATACACACTCATCGACAGCCATCCTCATCCTGTTCATTACGGGTACAGAAGGTGACATGCTTCCATACGGGCCGGCTTCTAATCTTCTTAACGCCTAATGCAACCTTGCTTTCCATCTACGGTACAACCACAAATCCGTCATTATTCTCTAAGCTGTCTGTCAGTCATTCGATTTTCACGCCTCGCTCTCACTTATTCTGTTGGTGTGTCTTTTACTCGTTTCAAGTTCCTAAAAGGCCTACTTATGGTTTCTTTTCTAAAAAAATCCAAATATAATTAAATATCATCAACGAAGACAACGAACGAGACAAGAACGACGAAGGGGGAAAGTTTTCTTTGTAAACGCGTTTGTACATGAAAGATTTACATAATACCTTTTATCTCTGTACAGGGCTTAACGTAATTGATGTTTCAAGACGAAAGGGTGCTGTTCAATCCATCATTCTGTAGGCACGTGTTTAACTACGGGTCGAAAACGATTTAACGTCGCTGAAAAAATGTTCCACTCAAGAAAAACTGTCCAATTGTCTAAACAAACATTGTTAAACCGTGGTTAAGCCCATAAAACTGTAGGTCTTATTAATGATATTTGTTTCAAACTAAACTCGTGTTCTTTATACATATTTTTATATAAGACGGGACTTACACGCGACGTAGCTTTTCGATTTGTTTTCTCGACGTTTGTTTTTAATGACTTCAAAATTACGTTGGACCAGAATAACCTGTACGAAAACGATATTCAATAGCTGAATGATCTACGAAGCTATAAAGAAAATGCCATAATGGAATTTCTCAAAACTAAAGTGTTTGTTCGATGAACCTATTTTCAGATTGCTTAATAGAATAATGAACATACTATTTTCTTAGAAAGGGCGTAGCGTTGACCTTTTTCAGTATGAAGACCTTCTGTGTAGTGTAGGTGTACGACTTAGGTAGGTGTCTAATATAATAACGAAGTGGTAGATACTATTAAATGGATTTATGAGGTATTACTTCTTACTTGTATAATTAAAATTACCTACACGAAGTACAATTTAACACGCGATTAATATTTTACCTTACGTTTTACGTTCCAAATTATTCATTGGTTTATAAGCGTGCTGTTTATTTCGTAGCACTTTGGATGTACGTGACATGGTGTTGTCCTGCTTATTCATGCCAGACATTCCTTATTGGAGATTCATGTAAGCTGGTGCGTGCGTGGCGTGATTTTTATTCGCCGTCCGTGCCCAAGGAACGAGCTTGCAGAAGGCCTAAAAAGATTAGAGATTCTGGCTACAGCAACTATTTAATACAGTTTTACTGCTATGATTCTGTATAGAATAGACTGTTTCGTTGTTTTTTTTAACTATAATGCTTGTTGGGAATATATATTTTCTAAACTTTCAATAATACAGCTAAATATCGCATATAAAACTTAACCTAACCGCTTATGTATATTTTAATCGATTTGCAGTCAAGGTCCATCCTGGAACGTTGATTTTCATAGGTGAGTTAGGCGTTACTATTCTGCATCGTGTTTCGCCATCCTCTGGCAATTGGCAGCATGTTGCACCTACACGGCTTAACCGCACCTATGGGTTAAACGTTTTCACTATCATGGCACCAATTACACTCGAACGTAAAGTATGCACTCAAATTTTATGTCAATTTTATTATTGTCTGCATCACGACCGTCGATGATTTAAAGTAAACATTGGGCCATGACGTTCCATGAAGTAGGACAAAGTAATATCGTTGGACTTGTACATATTGCTTCATTTATTTGCACGAATATTATATACATTTCAACCATTTGCATCGAATGTACTGCTTATCATATAAAAAAATTAAATGTCATCCATAAAAACGTACCCGAAATATATAGTTTAATTTCTCTATCAACGATAGGGAAATCTCATGAGACCATTACTAAATAATGAATTTCCAATTTCCAAATCTTGGACCACCATATAATCCCTAAAACTATGACTTATTAATTAAAACGATTAACCTACTTTTTTCTGCAAATTAATATTCTTATTTATATGTCATACATGTATAGCATACCTATTTTATCAATGACTAGTACTTTTTTATTTGTAAAGTGTTGAATTGTTTAATCTAGTTGCGTGGAACATAGACAAATACTACGTACTTGACCAACGTTGTCATATGAGAAAAAAAATGTTGATATTTGTCTTACCGCTCTCTTGAGTTGACTCTACCTCGGCAACAAACATAGAGTAACCGGTTACTTGGAGAGTCCATTATCAAATATCTTGCATAATACCGTGATCTATGAATAATAAGTAGGTCCAACGACAAGGTCTCAAATATTTGGTAAAAACCCAGTTTTAACGATCCATATTGATCCGGATTCTTGGGGATTTAGGTGAATATCTAAAAATAGCAAAAATTACGGATTACATCCTAAATGATGTTTGAGATGGTAATTTATGAGAGTTTCTTTACTTTTTTTCCAGTTGGCATTAAGCGGCCTGCAATGCAACGTGAGTGACTGAGCGGGCATCGATTGCTGAGAAGATAGTATTAAACTGTATAGTTTTATATAGTACATGGTTGTTTAAATAGCATATATGTGTTAAAGCCAATTCTACGGTTCACAGGGATGTAATTGTCATATACTCTAGCGCCGCATATGTCATTTATAAACCGCCAGAAATGGGTTTGAAAATGACGAGTTTTTGAATCTAGTCTGCAACATAATTCAATAAAACAATATGAGGCTATTCTCTGAGGCTTGACTGGTGTTAATCCCATATATATTATTATGTATGTATTAGTTTTATTTTTCTTATTTTGGCAAAAACTCGTTAAAGTTGGTTAAGGGCATTATTCATTATGACAATTTTAGTAAGGATGTGATCCTTGATCAGACACCGATGCCATAACACACATGTAGATCATAGAAAATTTAGAACTTCGGCGTACAGTGTAAGGTTTGTTATAATATTTATAACAAAATCTGGTGCCTTGACTTTGAATTAAGACTTGTTAAATAAAACCTTTATTACTAAAATAATTATTTTTGGTGTTTTTTGTATTTTCTTCCTTCAACCTCTTTATATGGCTGATGTTTCATTTTTCAAGCTTTTACTTACGGCCAGTCCAAAACATCTGCAAACATTCTTCTATCCCGTGGGACATAAAGTACACTACTATGAAACTCAGAAATAAATTTTAGTAAGTTTTTTTTAACTTTTTTGATTCTACGCAGTGACAAACGAGCAGCTAACCTAACCTAACCTGATGGTAAGCGGTAACTGTCGTCCACAACATCTACGATTCATGCATTTAGGTTGCAGGCAACAAAACAGAAACGCAGGTGCGTTGTCACGGTGAGGACTAATACGAAATGCTTCTTGCTTGTAACTGCGCTGGCTACCATATCCTTCAAACTGGAACACAATAATGTTAGCATTGTTGCTTGGCGACAGAAATAGATAAGGCCGTGGTACTAATCCAGACTGACTCCTCAAGCTTGACAGAGTCCTACCACCTCATAGAATTTTTGAAATCGGTTCAGTAGTTTCGGAGATTAGTAAAACACAGAGCCCACAGGCATAGAGATGCCTACATAATACATTTAGTACATGTTCCATCACGGTCCGTCACGAGGTGCCGAGGTGATCCCAAGACTTTTTAAGCAGTTTCAGGTTCCCCAGCGGAAGACCTAGGTCAACCTCGCTTTGCCAATTGTATTAGGAGACACACGAGTGGCGAGCTCGTTGTGGTGCTAAAGTTCGACTAGCCTCTAAGTACAAAACGGTCACCCATCCAGTTCCCGGATATTGCGAGCATTACTTAACCTTGGTTGTTGGTCTTGTAAGCCAGCTGCTACTAGATCAGTGCTGCTTATATCTGCAGAATGGACATGGACCTTGTCAAAGTAAATCGAAATGTAGGTAGATTAACCTCGACAAGGTTCTAGAGCTAAAGGGCACGGTTGTTTTGAACGTACGCGGTCGTGGAGGTTTTGTTTTGTACGTACATCGCGCGCGGTAAATACTGTAGCGGCATTTACCATAGGCATAGTTCGGGTCATGGGAAACGCCTCACGCCATTCCTATTCTCGTTTCGTATGTGTAAATAGCGTATGACAGATGGACCAGCGCGGAAGGACCCGACGGACGGACCGACGCCGACGGTCTATCCTCGGTTCGGAACGCAGTCCCAGATGCGCAGTCCGAACTTTATATGTATAGGCCGCTTATGACAAGTCTACTGTTTTTTTTTAAATTATTTTTATCTTCTGTTTGTATTCCTAAATAATAAAGAATGTCAACCAATGTAAAAAATGAGTTCCAAAGAACTTGGCTTTAGCAGATCGCCTTTAGTATCACCAGGAAATAATTTATTTTTTTGTCCGCACATTTTCACTTGAACTCATTTTACTCCGCTCGGAATTGAATGATTCTCGTGATTTTGGCTTTAAATGATAGTGATGAGCCCTCGCAGACGCAGCACGAAATTCTGATAATAAAACAATACAACTTTGCGATGAATTGGTTAAATACATTAAAGGACTCACCACTAAGGATGCCGAAGACCGAGCAAAGTGGACTAAGAAAAGCAGGAAGGCGGACCCTGGGCCCCCACGTGTTGTGCGGGAGCGCAACCGGAATTTAACGCCTAGATGAATATGATGATGAGTTAAATATATTAAAGGAACATTTGTTGGTGAGCTCAATCCTTGCACAAGGTCACTCAGACCTTGTTTAAGTTTGAAACATGATGATGAATAAACAACATAAAGGTGATGACATCTAAAAACGAACTTCATTGAACACCTTGTAAATTTTACGCAATATTTCTCTCATTAAAGTCATTGTATTGATATTACGTAGATGTACTGCCCCCTACGTAATATCTATACAATGACTTTAATGAGAGAATCATTAATATTCATTGCAATGACTTACGAGTAATTATTAAGATATCACGATTTTTTTACCAAACGCGTGGTATTTTGTAAAACTTAAGAAACAGGAACCTTTCAATATGATGATACTTTAGTTCCAGTTTGTCCATAGGGTCAGATAAGTTTCTACCACGTTATGTGAATGTCGCGTTCGCTGAACAAGATGCGAAATTTTCCATTTTGTTCTCATGGCACCCCTTTAAGATTGTTTGACATTCTTACTGTCTTACTAATAAAAAGTCGTTACTCATGCGTCTAACGCTTGTCTACTTACACGTCGTGTGTACACACGCAGACTGTAGCAGACTGTTTGTAGCAGTACTGCTAAAAACTTATCTATCCCAATGACGGCGTCGCTGTTGTTAAATATAGTAATGCTATGAAATGCCAGATAAGTTTGTGGTGACTTGTGGGTGTGTGTAAAGAGCGTAGAGGGATCCTAGGTAAAGGGTATATAACTTGACACAAGCCCTGTAAAGCGCCACAAACCTATCTGACCCGGTAGCCGAAACTGGAACCAGTGTCGCAATTTTAAAATGTCATGTCAATTCTAATAAATCAACGTATGAACAATTTTTATTAGTAAGACGGTAAGTTTTTATCTTGTGCGAGTAATTTTTATTAAACAAAAACACAAAAATAATACAAACAAAACAAAGATGACCTAAAATTAAATTATCCTAAAATCCTAATTTAAAAATCTAAATGTACAAATATCACCTAAATCGCTGCCATTGCTGAGGATGGTGCCCATAAGGCTGGCTACATTCCCCCGCTAGATGACTATCCCTATTCGTTGATCGAGGAATGGGCCAGCCCTGCGCTCATCGGTGGAACCAAAAATATTGGAAAGTTTCATCAGATCTTCATAACTGAATAGACTGGCAATGTTTTTTTTTTGGTTGATGAGATTCGACTATGTTGCAGCCAAGACGACTGCCCACCGCCAACCTAAAACTATTATTATCTAGAAGAATTCCATAATTAACAGAAACATATGCCTGCAGCCAATATTCAGGCTCCCTTTCTGAGACTGCAAGTAACCTAGCCCTCTCGGTCGATGACGGGTAGGTTTCAGAAAGGTGTTGAACGACGAATACCCAACGGCAGATGGGTTCGTCTGGTTCGTCCCATAGCTCTTGGATATTCCTTGTCGGAGACTTGGTGGATGCCGAGCGCACCATGTCTGACCGGAAAAGTGGCAAAAGAAAACTCTTGCTCTCGAGTTTAACGTAAACGATTTTTTTATTTGATCAAGTACTAATTTATCATTGTCTCACATAAATTTGAAACTTTCCAGAACGGGCATAGCGTAAGTAAATTTTGTGGGAATGAAATTGGAGGAGACTATCAGCTTTGTCATTTTATTTGGAAATATTTTGTTGAATAAAGCCTGAGATTGAATTACTGAAAATTGACGCGCCTAGAAGGAAAAGCCTTTGGTGATAATTTTGATGCCGGGACACAAGGTTTCAAATTCTTGAACTAAAATTGCGTTTATCTTGGGAATCGTCTAGATAAAGTTGACACTTATTAGTTGAAAACCAATTTCTTTAAATTATATCTTAATAAAATCCAAATCTTGTAAGATGGTACCAGATTCTCTCCTAAGGTACCAAACATTGAATTTCGATTTAAGTTTGGATACCTACTATTGGGTTAATGGCGAAGCTGAAGGTGGCCTGCCCTAGATGGCCGCCTTGTTGGCAACCGATTGAGTAAGAAATTTTGTAGTTTTGAAAAAAGTAAATGAAAGGGTAAATACTTGGGACTACGGTTTTGATTTCGGTTAACATAGCATCTTGTGTGTGATTTCTCGACTGTAGTCACGCCATAGTCCTGAATTAGGTACATCTTTGAAGGTTCACAGGTCAAACAATTACATACTACAGAAATGGCGGCTGAACATTTAAATTTTGTAAAATTTATGAGTTACAATTTCCAAAATAATTCAACTTTTAAAAACCAGCTCACCGGTGAAACTCGCAAATATTCCTAAACATTGATAACTCATCACATCCTCTAATCTCTATAGTAGGTATTCTAATTTATTATGCTTCTACTACTTGCACATCCTTCCTCTTTATTACAAACATATGACTTGCTATTATACTTTCCGAGATTATCAATATTTCCTGTACAAGTTTTGGTAACGCTCGATATTTAGTTCATATCTCTGATTCCATGACAAAATTTCGCAACATGGCGGCACCTCATATATTCCTGCTCAAACTTTTTCAAGTAACGTAGTTAAACTAAACAT
This sequence comes from Blastobasis adustella, assembly GCA_907269095.1. Lineage (NCBI taxonomy): Eukaryota > Metazoa > Arthropoda > Insecta > Lepidoptera > Blastobasidae > Blastobasis > Blastobasis adustella. The sequence continues at coordinate 7,327,772 of OU026123.1, read as the reverse complement.
ATAAGTATCCAAAGAAATTTGACATTTTAAATATTAACGAGGATTTTCTTTAATTTACAAGTTTAACTCAAGAAGCCACTGCAGAAGCGACCCTTGTCTAGTGGCAGCATGTTAGTGAGACCGATAACCAACGTAAGTACGCAGAGTCCCGAAACTTGATGCGTGATATAACAGTTTCGTACTTTGAGGCTAGTAGAACTTCAGCACCGCAACAAGCTTATCATTCGTTAGATCATCATCATCATCATCTTGACATTAAATCCCGGTTACACTCCTGCTCAACAGCGTGCGCGTTGACTAAGGTCAAGGACTGGTTGAACAGTCTCGGAAGCCTATTAGCACCCCGTGACGGTATATTATTATTACTATTAGTAAGTGATCCCACGATATCAAGTCTTCGTAACCGACCTTTGGACAACGAATTCTAACACGGTCCATCCCACGTCTCAAATCTGTATTGAGGGTGGGTCGACAATGCTGATTCGGTCCAAGGCCTGGCTTCATCACTTGAGACAAAGGGTTTCACTGAAGGTGACACTTTTTCTTATATCCTGCGCATTACCTACTATTTTTGGTAAATTTATGTTTTTTTTCATTAATTAGTTATTGTATTATATAGTAATTTTTATAGGTTATAAATTAACCAGCATAACCAGAACAATAAGAATATTTATAAGTACAAAAAATATATATTTCTAAACACTTTTATTTTACTTCCTACTTTTCTAATGTTACTTTGTAGGAAATTCGACGCACCTTTGGTAAGTTAGTCAGTTAATAAATAAGTATCATTTTTTCTTTTAAAAGCTTATCCATTAATATCTAATCATAATAGCAAAGCTATCAAAAGTACCTACGTTAGTCACCTAGAACTGGTTCCCTAGCTTTACTTTGGGATATGAAAGCAAAGTAATATAAAACCTCAATTCGGTATGTAAACAAACTTGCGTACTTTCAACTCCTTCATCGGATGAGTCGTGTACCTGTTCTCAACCTTTACTAAAAACAAAAGAAAACCACTAAAGATACCACTCGATCGTTACTTATTTTAACGAGCTCCGAAACCTTGTTATTAAGGGGTCCACTTTGCACATGTCGCCACCGTTGTGTGGGGAGTTATTAATCCGCCATTTCTTTGATGAATTCACCATTGTGGTCCTCGGCAAGGACGGGTCGGAACGCGGAAGTTCGCCTTTTTGGGCGAAATGGCTATATTTTAACCCGTAAGTATACGTTGACTGCGATTTTTTCTTTAACGTCTTTACATTTAATTCGCTTTCTTTACCCGGAGATTCAATAGAACTGGCAGTAACTATAAAACGGGCCAGATTATATCGATTTGGGCTTAGTTTGATTTTCAGTCAATGTGGGAAATATACGATTTAGGAATAGGTTGTTACGTAACGGAGGGCACTGTGACGTTTGTAGTGCAAAAGAAGACGAAACATAAATAAGTTACTGGGTCTACGTAAATATTTTTATTGTAGCAAACATGTAACTTGTCCTTGAATTCCACATTAAGGAAAACTTCGTACAGAATGGAGGAAATTATTCAGGTCCTAATAAATATTAAAATTTCCAATGATGGTGGACTTGGATCTTCGTATTGAAATACCTACGTACCTACGTACGGGTATCGCGAGCCTTCTTTCCCCGCACGTGCAAGTAGTCGAATGAGCTCTTTTCCGAAGTCTTTCTTTTGCACTATAACATAGGATTCTTCAAAATGTCTACAGGTACCTGAAAGGCCGGCACCGCATAAGCTCCCCTTAGATTGCAGAAGTCCTGGACGACGGTAGCCACTTTCCATCAGGTGCACCGTCCATCTGCCCACAGCTTTTATAAGTACCAGTAGAAACTGACCCATAATCAAAAACCCAAGTTAGGAAAAAATTGTGAACAATTTTAAGCGTACTCGTATCTCGCTCCACTAAGATTTGTTTAAGTCTATACCTTTTATCACCGCCTTTTTAACATATTTCAAATGATATTCCGTTAATGACATCTTAGAGTTATCGCATATCGGTGGGTTAATTAAAAATTATATAAAGATTAACCCCTAATTCTTGGTGCAAGACATAGTTGGAGTTATATTGGCGCAAGTGGGGCGAATGGGGTCAATGGTGTTATTTGCCTGTTTTTAACGTGATAACGCAAATAAACCAATATTTTACGTAAACAGGAATTTAACTGCATAAAACGATACAATAACGACTATAGTCGCTCGGGTTTCCGGAAACCTTCACACGAATGTATCTTCTACACATAGAAAAAATAAAGTAGCTTTCCGCGTCTGTCTGTCTGTATTCTCGCTAAATCCTTCTAAATTACGCAATTTATTTTGATGCGGATTTCACCATCAGTTAAAGAATTTCTTTCGGGGGTTTTATATGTATAATATTTGCATATTAAAGTAAATAAAGCCGAGAAAACCTGTGCGAAGTTTAGGGCGGGTCGCTAGTATCATAAATGGACACATATATACAAAAACGCAGACTGTAGGACAGAAAAATAAAGTGCCAGTGTTTGAGAATGGCGCTATAAAGGACCAAAGTTGTTTATTTATGTAGGCATAAGATTATCATCATCTTCCTCATTAATTCACGGGGATAATTACGTACCTTCATTCATAGGTAAAACAAAAAATATATGTGTAGCCAACCTGGCCGTAGATGCGGGCAAAATCTCGTTTCATGATTTCATCATTCAAATAGTACATCAAACTTGTATTTACCGAGAAGGTCATTCACCTTACTGTAGGTACGATAATGTACAATGGCGTCAAACCACAACAAAACTGTGGAGTACCTATACTTGTGTACCTACTTGTGTAGCCTGCCTTGCATGTCAAGGTGTGTTGTGACTGTTCTAGATTTGTATAGATTTGGTTGAGTATAACCTGTGGTGAATAAAAGTTAGGAAAAGTGCTCGTTTGTCTTCTGTCTGACATCCTTTCGGTGCTTTCTGCCGTTGATGAGGGAAATATCTGCAGTGGGTTAGCTACCTATACTCATTACATATAGTCATATGGTAGAATTTTTTAGGTTTGTTGATGAAATCTCAACGTATTTTAATGGCAATAAAACTCAGAGAAAGAATTTTAGGTTCCCGTTTAGAAATGCCTCACTTACAAGGGTTTGAAGGAAATGTCAAGCGCAATGAAATATGTGCTTTACAACGTGTTACGTAAGGTTTATCCGGGTGTCGAATGACGTCATCAGACTTGCCAAAATCACAGTGTTCTAGCATCTTCTTAAGAGATATCGTGAAAATTTCTTCAAAGTCATCATAAGGTAATAGAAAAGTCACTACACAAAAATCGTGAGTCAGTGCGTGTATTTATTTATCTTGTCAGTAAGTGTTATAATATTATAGTAATGACAAATTATTGTCGCCTGTAGGTTCCTATCCCCCAAAACCATTTTGTGTAGTTTGCCGTACAAAACACGCTACATGCTGGCCAAGTTAAGTGCGTAACCATATTTTAACTCTAGGTAAGAGAGGGTGTATGTTAGAGGCCGTTACGTCTGATTTATTCCTTTTCTTTTCACATTTAGTTTGGTGAGGAAGTTACATTATTTTCACTATGGTAACTTGAATTCACCATACCTAGTGAAAATTATCTTACACTAGGCGCAATGGCGCAAGGCCGTCGAGTTACGGAAAATACCCGGGTATATATATTTAAATCTAAATCTTACACTTTACCCATTTGGGTAATATCTTCTTAAAGTCCAAATACTAAAATAAAAATTAATGTTGAAGGTTTTGAGTACATCCCTATTACACAACATTAAACACCTCGTAGGTATCTATAACCAGACACCATGGCTGGAAAAACCGCCTTTGTATGACAGAATGACCAAACATTATAAAAAGCTAAATCATCATGTCTGATAGAATGATTTGTCGATATTGTCTTATGGAATAAATTGCCAAATCAATATGAAAATAATTTAATGATGCTGTAAAGAGTAAACTTTACTCACCCAAGTGTTAACATTAACGTTTTTGGTTGTGTTAAATTACCTACCTATGAATAAAAATATCCATGATACAGGTGTCGCCCATAAATAATGCACATCGGTTAGTTTCGGCTTCGTATTTACTCACATGCGTGCGACAGAGACGACGCTCTACGAAGCCGGACTAACAGATGTGCATTATTTACGGCCGGTGCCTGTTAGTGCTATGACAGAACGTCTATTTCCGTTTAACATCATCATCTTGGCGTTATGTCGCGGTTGCGCTCCTGCGTGGTACGCGAGGGCTCGGGGTACGCCCATTTTCATTAATAGAAATTAATATTATGAAATTACTTATACCGTAATCGTTTTTAAAGGTTTTTGTATTTGTATTATACGCTTGATAAGAATTTCAACTTTCTGTAATAGTATGGTAGATTGTTTGATTTTGATTTTTTTTGGTTACACTAGCCAAACATTTGTCCGCCATCTCACCTGTTGGTAAGTGACGATACAGCCGTTGATGGAGCATGTCTGTCTAGGAACACTCACTCTATTATAGTCTTGAAGGCGTCTACATTATAATGATCAGGGAACACACTCGCAGGCAACGCGTTCCATTCCTTAGCTGAACTTTGAACTGAAGGTTGAACTAAAGCGGCTCGTGCGGATAGCTGGAAGATTCACAAGTAAGTATGAAGCGCTCGCCCGGACCGCGTCTCACGATGACGGAAAGGGGCTGGCGGAATTTAATTACATGTAGGTACAGGACAGAGTAACAGACGCCGTCATAAGAAAATTGTAAGCGTACCTTATACCCTGCCTTATGCCTATCTACCTGTCAAGTGTGGATATTATAGTAAATCCCTCCACTCATATGGAGGAGGCTCAAGTCCGGTAGAGGACTGTTATGGCTGTTGAGAGAGTGATTTCAACTTCTCCATAAGCAAATGGTTATTACTAAAATAAATAATCATCTTGGCGTCAATACCTCGGTTGTGCTTTCGCGCGCGAGGGGCTGAACCAGGATTTGGAGATTAGGAAATTACAGTGGAGCGACTGCCATCAGACCTCCGTGACAATCTTAACAGGGGAACATGACGAGAGATGTATTCCCTAAGTACGAGCATCTATTCAACTAACGTACATAACTCTAAAAAAATAATTTCTACATTGCGGCACTGGCGCTCGAATTCGGCACCTCTCTCTTACTAGTCGGACCCTTTAATCATTAGGCCAACGACGCTTAGTACATGGTCATTACTATTCATCGTGAACAGAACCTCTCCCTGCGGCTTCAGATTACATTGGCTCTGATTACGTAGGAATACAAACACATATGTTTGAATCCTAACATTTGTCGGTGGTAGTACAGTTGGCGGCGCATCGCGGTACTCGTTTGCAAGCGATATTCATTCATATGCAAGTCGACATAAGGAACGATGTGGTAAACTTGACGCGCAGGTGTACCTTGCGTAATGAATTTCGTCGTCACGGGAGTGTTCACACTCGGGAACTATATTCATCAACAATCTAAGCTCGCTGTGAACAACTCTCCGTGTAATAGGTAACGTCTAATGAATATTGAACATCTGAAACTAGACGGCCCGTTATTAATATTATACGCCGATTACACACACACCTGGCTGTAATTTGTAACAGGGCGCATTCCTTTGTTTACATAATTTGCGTGATGAGATGATTATCAAAATATACACGGTGTATTTTCGAAGCATTGATTTGGAATGTCTATACACTGTACGTGTCGTGTACCAAGATATTATCGTAAATAAGCTACCTACTCTAAATAGCAATGTCAAGTTTGAGTTGGCGTCAGAATCTTACGTCTTATTTTGGCTTATCAAAATATTGCAGCTATAGATTAGTATATATTTTAAAGCATTTCAGGCTAACAATGAAACTATAGTTTCTTAACAATATCAACAAAAATCTAAAGGCAACATCAAACTTATAGTAAACAAATCAGCTTCAGAATTATTAATTCAGGAACCGAATTTTACTACAATCTCAGACTATATCGGTAAAGTCTGAACTGATTCACCAATGGTTTAGATTAGGTTACACTTTAACCTAATTTAAAGGTTAGGTTAGCTTAGTGTTGTGGTAATACATGTCAAAATTAGTAGGGTATACTGGTTCATCATGGAATCTGAGTTACCTCACTTTTTCCCACTGAGTCAAAACTGTAGATTGTTATTTATAATAGGCATATTGCCGAAAAAATGTATTTTCGGGGTTGTCGACTTAGTAATTTTGATGACAACTTAGATATTTAGAGTAAGAATCTACAGCTACATTCTATCATCGCACCGGTAGCCACCGACAGGGAGTTCATCCTCACACCTTGGAGCCAAATTGATCGCGAACTGTGTGGTTCCAAAGAAACTTTCTCCCACGCACACTAAGGTTGTGGAAATTGTGGAATTAACTACCTGGAAAGGTTTTCCCTGGAAAGTACAATATGGACTTCTTCAAGAAAGGGGTGAAAAGGTTTTTACAGGGTCGGTAACGCGTGGGTGATGCCCCTGGTATTGCAAACGTCCATAGGCTGCGGTGACTGCTTTCCATCACGCAGGCCGTAAGCTTGTTTGCCACCTTAGTGGTATAAAAAAATATGACTATTTATACCTTAACTTTACCTTACCTTTTTTTGCTTTTAGAATGTCATGTTTATACTTACCACCCAAAAAAAGCCACATAATTTTTTCCGAGATAGATTTTTTGTTACAGTGAGAGCAACAATAGTTGAGAACTTGTTCTGAAGTTTAGTTGCCATCGTGACAATAATAGTTCTTTTCTGTTTTGTGACGGTATAAAACGTTTAATATAAGATGTGTTATTTATGAGTTTGGTGACGATACTGCGTACGTGTTCACTTGTCGATAACGTGTCCATTACTATAAAATGTTATATTTATACACTTAATGTACCAAAATCTATCTTTGGACGAGACTGAAGCTTCAGCAACCGGGATTACTGCCTGCTGATATATGTTTGGAAGGACAAAAGGATTCTGATAACAACTTTAACTATAGGAATAAGCCTAATTAACATAATATTTGTAATTCTATTCTCCATGGTTTAACCTTGGTTTAATGGAAGCCCACATAAATGTCCATAGTTCACTACAATAATAAAAATATATAAATTTTTTAACATATAAATGACAGATTGAACGAAGTACATGCAAAAGCAAGGTGTGCCTATATTTGTAGAGATGTAGGCAAAAAAGCAGTCCTATTCTAATGTTTTATTAATTCAACTTACTAGTTCATTATTATGTAGGTATGTGGGGCATCATGATGACTGTCTCCTATTAATTTGACAATAATAGCATTTTTCTAAAAATAGTAACAAATTACTTGTAATACTTATTTGTATATTTTACGAGGTATCCAGAATTATGACAGTTATTATTGGAATGTAAATACTCGTGATCATCATCACCAACAGCTCGTAAGAGCTTGACAATAACTGTTTAAAATATAATTAGTACTTACTTATAGTGTTTCAGTGAGAACAACACTTTAAATACCTGTAGAGCCTCTTACAACCTATTATGTAAGTAATTACATTATGTGACAATAATAGACATTGGTTTTTCTTTATATTTACATTATATGGATATCTTAATTGATATTCATTAATTCATAGTAAGTAATGGGCTAACAGGTGGGGCAACGAAATGGGTCGGATTTGGAAGGACACACGAAGGTATTAAAAAGGTGTATTTCTTGTGTACAATAAACTGTTAAATAAATAAATAAATAATAAAAAATATAGTGCACTAATTACGTATACTATAAAACAGTAGCATTTGGATGATTTAAAAAAAGTAAAATGAGAGATAGAGAGTAGGGCGCTGATATATTCTGACAAGCATACATAGCGTACGCCCGCCTTGTAGAATTTTATATCAGGAGGAATTCCATCTAAGAGAGTGGATGATTTCAGATAAGTTAACCCACTCAGTGTCTTAACTTTGCGACGGTGGTACGTTACATGTGTATTAATGCTGTAAGGTTTTCTTGAGAAAAGTACGTCTTTCATTAGATGAGACACTCATGTGCGAGTTTATTCAAGAAGATTTAGGCATGTTCATTAACTCGGAACTCGGATGGAAATGAGAATTCGTCAGACATGTCTATTATTAGGTAGCCTGATTGCCTGTGAGTCTGCCGTATACAATAAAAAATACGACATTTTAGTTCTAAAATATTCCAAAACAGACTGCATGGCCGAACGAGTTCGGCTCGACTAGATCCGAGTTTAGCGAGGTAGAGATCATTGGACTTATTTTCCCAAGGCTTCCTCGATTACGGAAAAAATTACAATCCACACTGATGGGCATTTTCCAATTAGCATTAAAATTTCTTGATACCACTTTACTTGCCACCGATTAAAATAAATCGAATTCCAAAAAGCCCACACATGAGCAACAGCTCTCTCTTTTTTCTCACGAAGGTGGTGTGTGCGATAAACATCATCTCGACTTCGAGTGCGGTCCTGGCGTGATATGGCTCGAGTCAGGATACGTTTTTCGCGTCGTCCATGTCCGTAAAGTCGACCTATAAAAGCCGTGGGTCTGGCACAGTGGGGCAGTAGATTTGCCGGTTTGTGCCTGTGCCATCTCGTCCTCAAACAAAGGTGGGTTCTTTATAAGTTTACACAACCGTCTGTGTAACTGAGTCAGAGTTATAGTCCAAGTATGTATTTCATTAAGTCTTCCATTTTATCTTTTAAATTTCTTCTACTATTTAATTGTGCTGTACTGTTGATGTGGGCTTTGTTGTTTGTGAGTTAGTGAATTATTTTTTCAACATTGTGGATTTTGGAATAGGCTATTTTGTTAAAATTATGGCTGTTACCAATTTCATTATTACAATTTTAGCATCAAAATTATGTGATTCTTAGGAAACTAGCCTTTGGAAATTAAAACAGCAAGTAATTTTTTTGTGGTTTATAATATTTAAGTTTCAAGTTATTATTATAAATGTGTACTTAAATACCTTTTGGTTTAGATTATGTATGTTTTCTTAACTTTGTGGTTATTAACGCGATTTGTAGTAATAATCGGTTAGTTTGAGAGACTGAACATTCTTGATTTCATTACCAACGAGAACCTGTTATAATTTGTAGCTGTCTATAGCCTATAGGGCCACAAATTTAATATAAACATCAGAAAATTGATAGTATTATCCTGCTTAACAATTAGTTAACAAAAGTGCCGATAATGGGAAACTATCAACGTTAATAGAGCTTAATTACATTGGCATAAAGTTTTTACCTAAATCATGCTGTAAACATTATAATCACTTAAATAAATAAATATGCTTGGACAAATTCACAAAGCACCATTAAGCCCCAAAGTAAGCAAAGCTTGTATTATGGGTGTTAGATAACTGATAAACTACTTTTATATATACTTTTTAAATACATACTTATTATACATAGTACCCAGATCCGTAACAGAAATTAAAATTCATCATTTCAATTTCTGCTCGGCCAGGAATCGAACCCAAATGCCAAAGGAATACTTTTCACCTGCATTCTTATACTAGGCTCTATCCAAATTGCTGGTTAAATACGCACTGACCATTATGAGCGATTTACACCGAAATACTTGAAATTTCCTCTACCTGCTACTCTTACAGCGACGATGGTTGACCCGACCCTTGTCAGTATTTAACCCTCAGCCCTCGTACCGGAATATTGACAGGTCTGTAGTGAAAACTTTTTGTCGCCAACCCTAACGGCCTGTAGAGAGATGTGCTTAGTTAATTTCGGGTGATATAAATAACACTTTAAGCCGGGGTCAGCGTTTTGTCAGCTTATCTACCGTGGGTTACGTAAGAGAAGGGTTAAAACTTATGCTTAGTTAACCTGTTGTAAGTGATTCGCGGATTTGTGCGACAGAAAAGTAATTAAGAACTACCTACTTTAGATACTATTAGTTTTTTTACAAAAGTACGAAAAATGATATAACTATATAAAATCACTACCGTTTAAAAAAAAAAAAAAAAAGATATGATGGCATATGAGCTACTTACAGTAGTATGTTGGCTTAGTATGTTGGCGCAACGACCGAAATAAGTCTTGATATAAGCTACGCCACTTCGAAAATCCAAGTAACTTTTTTGTGTACCTAACGGCCAGTTTCTCGTACGTTAATCTGTTGTTAATCGTCAATTAAAGTTAGCTATCCTTAGCTATAGTGAGTTGTAGACAGAGGCGGTGATTAACATTGACAAGCGTTTCAGAAAGTGGACGTATAACAAACATCCAAGCATCAATATTGGAACTCTCGCAATTACAATACCTATTAGTATAATTTACCCGCCTTTTCCAGCTGAAACCATGAAACTGTGCACCGTCGCCTTCGCGCTGCTCGCCGCGTGCGCAGCCTCGTACGCGCTGGAGCAAGGGCCGCTGCTGACGGCGCTGCAACCCCAGTCACAGGAGCTGACCCCCGTGGTCCTGGTTGACCAGCACAACAGGCAGAAGAGAGGCTTGCTGCTAGGTAATAAAGAACAAATTCGTTTGCAGCTTTAGCTTTATCATTACGAATTTAGTAAGGTCGAGTTTTAGTCTGTGTTACCATATATTTTGCTATGTTTCTCAAAAATTACCTCTATACAACGGAATCAGAATAGACACTGAAGTTTGAAGAAGTACTCTTATATACTTCATATGTCATTTGTGACCTAATTTATACTCATAGTTACTCTGATGGAAGGCAGACTTGTAAATTTTATTACTAACTTTTGATGTAGTAAGGTTTTATGACGTTCATAAAGTATAATAAGTACCTTCCTAAAAAAAATTGCGGTGTTTGATGATTAAACTAACTTAGGAATATGTAGATATTTATCTAAAAAAATTAGTGGTAGTAGGAAGTCCATATTATATTCATAAAGTCTAATAAGTACCTACTTAAATAATAAGCGGTGTTTGATGATTACACGAACTTAGGTACCTATATGTCGCATAACATTGATTATTAAATAAGAATAAAGGATATTTATTTTTAGATATTCATATAGGTAATTAATTAAGTATTCATGATATGTAGTTGTTCCTCTCTGGCCATATTTATGTGTCTTCCATATCATTTGCGAACCCGTAGTACAGGTTAAGGGCAATAACTATAGGCCACCAAGTCGCTCAAGAGGTTAACGATGTACTGGAACGCAAAATAATGATCTACGGTACTTCTTCATTACATTCTTCATGTTTAAAAAAAATGTATAGGTTTTCACTGTGATGTTACAGTGTGTTGGTTAATGCTCTTAGTGTTTTAACTAAATTCAGTCGTCTAAATTCAGAAACAAAAGTGTGAGAGCAAATAGAAATGGTATGTACAGCCATACATATCATTTCTATTTGCTCTCACACTTTTGCTTCTTCATAAAAATAGGAAAATTTTTGTATCACGCTTTTTGAAAAGAGGAGCGACGCGAAACTTAATATAAGTGATACAAAAATTTACCTTATCCTATGAGCAATACATTCCACTTTGACTTGCTCTCACGCATTTTGTTTCTGAATTTAGCCAGGTGTAATGAGCGCTTTAGATTCGATATGGATACATAGCGTAGGTACCTTCTTCAAGTACGATGCACAACCTTTATTTTTCAATAAAACAAGATTCCAATCAGTTTTGTTACCCAAGTATACAAAACAATAGATAATATTACATCAGAATGTGTCGCATCCGAGCACATGATTTATATTAAATCAGTTCCCTATTGTACGTTACAATCTATTGATATTCAAACAGCGACTGTCCCCCAAGACCAATAACTTTCTACCAAGTTTCTACCCTAAGAGATTGATGGCGTTGTGTACCCAAGTAACCAAGTAAACGCAACACTCCACTGTAGGTACTTATATGCTATTCGAAGAGTAGATAAGGGCAATTTTAGTAAGAATACTTATTAAAATGTATTGGTCTATAATTAACTAAAAAAAGATTAAAGATGTAAAGGTTAGGGGGTTATTGCCCCACGCTTGGCAGGCGAGTCGGAAATCGCAGTGTTGTAAATATAACAATGGAAAACGCTGCTGCCCATTTTCCAGCTTACGAAGACTCTAGATCTTTTGCCTTGAAAATATTAGTCCCCTGGTACGACACTCACGAGTGTAAGGGGTTGGTGCTATTCTACTCTGCCCGACACCACACGTCCAATTGAAACTTAAACGCGCGTTTCATTACAGGCGGTGCCCTCCTCGGCGCTGGTTTGTTGGGCGCGGGCGCGATCGGCGCCGGCGTCATCGGCGCAGGTGCGCTGGGCGCTGGGGCCCTCGGCGCGGGCGCACTGGTCGGCGCCAAGGCCGGCTACTTCGCGGGCCGCGGCCGCAGCTTCGGCGGATACTACGGCGGCGGGTACGGCGGTGGCTATTACGGCGGCGGCGGATACTACGGCGGCGGTGGATACTACGGCGGCGGCGGATACTACGGCGGCGGTGGATACTATGGCGGTTACAGGTTTGTTTCGATTGTGCAGTTGGTTACTGTTGAATGAAAAGTAGATGAAGATTTAGTAAAATTTTCAAATAATGTTGTTAAAACTATGTTCATATGTCTTTCTCCCATTTCATAGGTAAAACTCGTAGATAGCTAATGGGGACAATATTCCCCCGTGTGAAGCCAGCTACCAAATAGGAATATTTAATAGTTTTTCGAAGTTTGATTTCTAGCAACGAATTTGGAAAGAAAATTTGCTTCTGTAGCTGGCTATGAAATAAGAATATTATTTGACATTTCTTAGCTGTTTCGCGGCCAGCTCTAAAATAGGAAAGCATCATCCCTTAATAAACCAACTACCAACCTATTTCTTTGATATCTGTGCGTTAAACTTGAGCTTGAGTTTAATTATAATAATGTGAAACTGCTAGAAATAATATGTGGACTAACTGGCAGAACAACATTATTAATATTTTACTTTTCTTTTTGTTTTCCAGGAGCTACCCGACTTACTACGTTGCAGACGAGTGGTGCTGAACAGTGACATTGTGAGATTATTTTGGACAATGCTATTAATAGTTACCTAAGTTTACGAGTGTTATTGTTGTTTGAGGCAGTACTATTACGATTTAGTGCAACGAGATGCCTGTTAATGCGTGGCTAAGAGACCTGTGAAACGAATAAACGTTTTAAAACAAACCAGTTTTTAGTTTGGATTTTTAAGTAAGTACCTATCCCTGTAATCCCGGGTTTGAAACCAATGTGTCATTCATATAATTTTAATAGTTTCCTAGTAGTAAAAATAATATTTAATTAATAATATCTCACACATAATTAGGAAATGATTTTTTCTCGAATAAAGTTGGTATTTATTAATCGGTTATATGAGATAGGACTATCCGATCTCCAACCTCTGACCTAATTACCTGAACTACCAAGTCCTAAATCATGGTCAAGGCGGACCCCGCACCTCATGCACGACAGCACAACCGGGACATTAACGGGACAATACGACTATGAACGGTAAACTATGGTATTCACAAGTGGCGATATCCCTACCTACTAGCCCTACCTCGCAGCGAAGTTTGTCGGCTATATATCCGTAGCATGTAGTCCTCGCCACTCTGCTCGACCATTCATTTTTGTGGCACGAGAGCGACTGGATCGGAGCAGTATTAACGTGGATGGATGGCGCTGCGCCACGGCAACGCCTGTTTAATCTGCACTAGGTTGTGCCAAAAACATTATCAAGATCGATTCCAAAACGTTTCTTGGCTTTATATCTGATATGTTTCGTAAAGTGTGAACGGAGTTTCATTTTAATAGTTACCGAAACATACATACGTACGAATACATATAAAAAGAACAAAAAGCAAATAACTAGCGCCTGTTGTGTCTTTTATACTGTTATATTTCTCTGTATATAATATATCATTATTATGTACAATAAACAGTTAAACAAATAATATACGACATATTTTAAATCTGTAAGCAGAATTAGTTTAGGGCGAGACTGGTGTCGCCTTCATCGAAACAAATGATTTAAATCCGTCGGCGCCGTATTTTTGAGTATTTGAGTTTTGTATGCGCTATTCACACTCATGGTAACTTGCCACGAGTGTGAAAGAGCTAATTCGCACACGAAAAGAATTCGAACAGTTCAAAAATAAGGCACCAGATTAGCGTAGCAGACCACAAATCCAATATAAAAAATGCGAGGAATAGCTAATGTACTAAACTAAAAGAATCACCGAATACATATTTGAAACGTTTTTATTAATATTTAATAAAACACCCCAATTCAATTTTAGTTTAATCGCTTCTTCCTTGGTACAGTGACGACTACTCTCTCAAAAACGGTAAGGCAAAGCGAATGTAATGGCAAAGCGGGATATCGCGTTCGAATTAGAGCCGCCATGGGGAAGTACTTCTACCTTACAGAAAACAACAGCGAAACTACACTATTTTAAATGGTATCCTGTTCCTGCCGGTGAATTAAGACTCTAGTGCTCCATGAGGTTTAGACAGGGGCTTTGACATTGGAGGGGCCTGGTATTCGCCTATTTGGTGCCACAGCAACGTGTTCCGAGGGTTTTAGATATGGGCAACGCATTGGCGTTATATCTATAGGCAAAGGTGACCACTTTTCCTCAGATGTCCCGCTCACCGTTTGTCTACCGTACCTGCGGAATATTTGCATACCTATACAAATATACACATACCTACAATGATAAACAAACCTAATTTTTTTACAACGAAAAATTTAAATTTGAATACATCCAAAAGCATTGTTATGCAAATTCAAATTGCCTGTACATTGAAAGAAGGGCCACGATTTTCTTAACAAGTTTAGAGAAAAAATATATAAACCTTGATTCCCCACAGTGAGGCAGTAAACCGCGATCCTGTAAAAGTTTTCAAATAAACCCAATGAGGCTGGCTCATGCCTTGTTTACGTGCGCTGTTTCTTTGCCGGTTCCGTCCGACCCTCCTACGAAAATCACAAAGTTCTTTTATTTATTTGTAGTAAGTAAATCTACCAAGAACTATTTTCAATATCATCGAATCCGTACCGAACCCTAACTGCAGTTTTGTAAAATCTAATAATAAGGCGTGGCTTTTTACTTTTGAGTAGGTTGTACTAAGCTGTAAATACAAAATTAAATATATATCTAATGCGCGCCCCTGTAGGGAAGGGAGTTCGCATGTAATAGAAAGACAAGTCGTCTCTTCAAAGTATGATTTATTACTGCCACTAAAATACATAACAAACACGTAGATTAGGTACATAACATACAATAAGTAAGTAGATATGTAGCTATACATATGGCGCTTCACTACACGCCGATGCACCTCGCCGACGTAATATGCGTCTCCGACGCCTGATGTAATCCGCGTCTACCGGTAATATTCGAGTTGCAACGATTTCCCCGCCACAGTGTTTCATTTGGATTACGACATGGGATCCTTCAAGAGGTATATTAGGGGTGGACAAATCACTGGGGATGTCCCTGATGTAGCACATGTCCATGGGATGTCCAATGTCCACAGGCGGCGGTGACCACTTTCCATCAGGTGATCCGCTTGCCTGTTTGCCTACCGTACCTATAGCATACAAAAATCAATTTATATTATGTATATGTACTAACAATATTATAATTATTGTTTATGTTCTTAGTCTTGTAAAAGTGAAAGTTAACGTCTATCAGGTTTTGACAAAATTTCCACAATGTTTACTGATTTTCCCAATCCAAAATTTGTCTCTCGAAAACTTCTGAATTGTACGACCATTTATACTAAATTGGGTATTAGTCCTGCGTGGTAAATAGTAATGTTTAACAAAGTAAAACAAATATTTTCTCTAAAACGGGAGAAAATTTGCCATAAAACGGCACTCTCCATTAAGTTTTATGTAACGCAAAGGGTGTATATTTAATCCTACGACCTTGTAGTAGATATAACTGGCTACTCTTTTCAGTACTGTGTATTGAAATTACCACAGTAACTATACTTATTTACTATTGTAAATAATGCTTTATTTATAATGAATGATTTCTCAATTGCTACCTACTTTATTAAAAAATTTGGGCAACCATTTATATGGCAGCGTGTACAGCGTAGTTTTAGAGTAATAATCACTACCAACTCACTGTGCTACCTTACAAGTGTGATACTTTTGTATCACTAGTTGCACAATTTTTATGTCACCACAATAACTGTGCTTCTTTATAAAGTTGGAGTTCATCATCCCAGCCCGTAACAGTCCACTACAGGACTTAGGGCCTCTCCCACGAAAGGGGAGGTTATTGCCATAATCTCCACGCTTGGCAGGCGGGTTGGAGATCGCAGTTTTTAAATATAATAATGGAAAATGCTGCTTCCCTTTTTCCAGACTATGGAGACTCTTGATCTTTTGCCTCGAAATCATTCGTCGCCTTGTACGACACCCATGAATGTAAGTGGTTGGTGCTATTCTACTCTGCCGGACACCACACGGCCAAAAGTTGGAGTTGTACGTTTGTATTTATTTTTTAAATTATTGATATCTTTATATACCCCAAATTTTTTACCCTACCACTTTGCTATGCGTTTTTTGTGTCACCGTCGCACTCCATTTAGTGTCACTATTGTGTCATTTTCGTCACAATTTTGGTCTTCATATTTATTAGCGTTCAGCGAAAAACGCCTGTCCGTAAAGTAAAGGCAAATATACACTTACAACTGTTTGTCGCAGACTCACAATCCTACAATCCAACGATTTTATAAGAAGCTAGCTTCGCTAGCGACTTCGTCGGCGTATATTTCCTACCCTAGGTTGATATTTTTCATTTCATATCTTCACATCCAAATCTATACAGTGGCATAATTAAGCATGAAGCGTAATAGATTTCAATTCTTAATAATAGTTTTGAGACTTTTATATTATATTTTTTATCACACCTTGTTATCTTATAACTAGCATATTTTTTTAAACTTCGGTTTTACAAAGCTAAGATATAAAAACACTAATTTAGGCAGTGTCTAAATCTAAACAGAAGATACATTTACGTAGAAAATTTTTATAGAAAATAAATCTTCCTACATTTTAATTGCCTCTCTGAGAATTTCCAGAAATATGTACGAAATAAATACAAGGTGTAATAGACTAACAGAAAGCTCTGCACGATCCTGCGGTATTGTTAGGTACCAGTATTAAAATCTATTCAGTTACCTAGTTCCTTTTCAGTAACTAGAAATAAATATTGAAATGAGGGGCGTCTGAATGTGTAACCATGATCCAATCTTGTTCACCTGTTAACAGAGCCACGAAGGTCAGATTGAACAGGGTTTTCTGTTACACCCTCTATCAAAGCGAACACTACTGCCTGAATTGAATATTCATAAATGCTTATCAGGCACTTATTTTGCCAACATCCTCGCAAAGAAAAAGCTTTTATGCAACTATTAACTGCGTCTATAACGTACGAACTGCAAATAAGCCATTATGAGGATAGGGCAATCAATCACGTGGGTACATTAGTAAGGAAATATTTTAGCGCGTAACAATGGATCGACACCATCGGGACAAAAGCGTCACTCAGTCAGATCAGTAGGGGACTACGGGACGGCTGGGATGATGCCACGAAGACGCGCCCCCAATCGATGGCCACCATTGATCAGCATTATTAGCTTTACATTATTTGTAACGAAACAACACAAAAGAGACAATCACCGAACGACAGAGACTGATAAGTGTTTGGACACTTTCGTTTATTTAAGGAAACGACCTCACGCGTGAAAGAAGTGGTAACCAATCCAAATAAACACGATTCCGCATTATTCTCGTATTAGCGAGGGACAGTGAGGAAGTGAGGAAAGAGGAATTTCGTTTTAGTAATTAGTAATGAGAGCGTCGGTGGTCAAATGGCTAGCGGGTCCGACTCGTAAGCGAGAGGTAACGAATTTGAACCCCAATGCCGCCATGTACCAATGACTTTTTCTGAGTTATGTACATTAGAAGAATACTAACCTATGCTCTTATGACGCCGCAAAACATCGTGAGGAAACCTGTACATTCAGGCGACTGAATCTGTAACCATGATCCAATCTGCTCCAGTTCCCGTATTGACAGGTTCACGGAGGTCAGGTGCTTTAATAATATATCATGGTCATGGCAGACCCTTGGCCCTCGCGCGCTAGAGCACAACCGGAATATTGACGCCAAGATGAATAGGTAATAATTACTTAAAATTAAAATGAATTTTGCCGTGTGGTGTCCGGCAGAGCAGAGTACAGCACCAGTCCCTTTTGTTCGCGGGCCTTGTATACAAGGCGAATAATGACTTTAGATGAAGACAGATCAGTAGCATTAGAGATAATGACAATACTCAAGTCCAAGATACTTGAAATCAAATAGTGGACTATGGGCAGTTGATAATGATGAAAATGATTCTTGTATGAATCTTTGTATGTATATGTCAAAATCTTTGCCTATAACGTAACACTAAACTGCACTAAGTAAGTCCATGTTCTACTTTTCACCCATAAATTTCCACATAACTTTCCATCGGCGAGCGTATTGGTCGATTTAACCATTTCTCCATTATCGTTGGGCAGAAAAAAGGGCCACAAAGTGTGGTTCCATTCTAATAACGTACATGTAAAAGAAGTGGGGACCAAGAATTTAAGCGCGGAGGTGGAGAGCCGTCTCTGGGGGGCGATAGGGCGCGCAAACGGGTAGACTTACCCAGAGGTAGACTCACCCGGCCGTTTTCCCGCGTTTGCCTAACGAGAAATATAACAAACTTCGCACACCGCCCGCTAACACCGACGCAATAATTGGCTAACAAGATCGATGTGGCGCGATATGTCAGATGTTGTAGATACTTTCGGTAACGGAAGAGTATTTCAACTGTGAAATTACTTGCCGGAAGAATAATTTTACTAAATTGGATTTTGAATAAATTAATATTTGTAAAAGAATATATATGTGAGTGTCGGAAACCGATAAAATTACAGGTTTGATTTTTTTTGCATAAATGGATCAGTATTGATTGAGATGTGATGAACAGGTAAACTAAATACAAGTTAAAATTCCTATGTATACATTTATCTCTATCGTTACAATGCAATAAAGCTCTATTAGTAACGTATAGGTATACGTATACGTACTTTAAATTCTAAAAAATAGTTTACGTTAACAGATTACGCAGGTAGGTAGGTACACCTAATAAACAGTCACAAAGTAGGTATCTCCCACCGATCAACTACCCAGTTGATCGAAGCTACATCATAATACATTCTCAACTTCGTTGACATTTATACAGTGCACCGGTAGAAGCTCTGGAACCATCGATCAAATCAAAGTTGATCTCCGTTCAATTTATGAAAGCGGATAGTTTGGTTTGCGTGCCTCCCGCGCCGCTCCCCTAATGAAATACTTATTGAGGAATCGACATTCCCTAAGCTACACCAATTTATATATTTTCTTTATTTTGTTGTCAAACACATTCGAAGGATTATACCATAGATTAGGTACAACTTGTTTAGGTAACAAATAGTGATTAGTTAGGTATATTAGTGTCCTTTGTCCACTGTCCTTTTGCATTTGACGAAAATCCAGATATTTTGCTAACAATATAACAACAAAAGGATATGTATGAAAAGAGTTGTAGATACATGCGAGGAGTTGTGTCAGGAAAGAGCAAAGTGGCGGTTTAGTCTGTCTACCCCACCTGTGAGACAGAGGCGTGAGTTTTATGTATGTATGTATATTTTGCTTATGTTGTTGAAGTCAATGAACACGGCAGCGGAGATTTTGTGTTTATGTTAGTTGCTGACGTTGTTAGCTATTAAACAAACAGTTACAGCGAGAAACTCCTACAACGTAGAATTGGACAAACGGAATTTAACAACATTTTGCAAGGTCGTCGACGCCGTAATCTGACTGTAAAAGTGATCTTATTTCCTGCTTTAAGTATTATACATGAGGAAATTTGTAAGAATGTTTGTTTGTGACTGATGTTGGTAACTCCACGCAAAAAGTACTGAACAGATTAACTATACAGATAACTATATATGATTTCTCCCGAAATTCATGTGGTTCCAACAGGAACGGATCTGGAACGCAATTATGAGGTACAGGTATTTCATAGGCCGGCACCGCATCCGCTTCCCTTAGGCTACATATGTCCTGGATAACGGTGACCGCTTTCAATCAGGTGGACCGTTTGATCGTGTCCTTCCTAGGCAATAAAAAGAGTATAATGAGTTCCATTTCTGCTGGACTTCGACAAATGATTGTAAAAAGGTGGCACTAACTCGGAGTTAAATACGCTACGTAACTCTGAATATATTTTAATTTTACTTACATCAGAATATTTTCTCAGCAGTTGAAATCGTTATGAATCGCATCATTATGAAAATCGACAGTAGCTTAGTATTAGACAGAACTCATCTGTGTCTGTAGGTCAGGATTGGTGCCAGATTACAGACTACCGAATATTTATGTGTCGGCGTGCGGAGGCGTTGCCTCTCGCCAGTGCGCAGGAGCGCAACGCAGCGGCACGTATTGGGGCTTGGCAAGCCGGCCGGCAAAGTTCCCCCGATGAGCTGAGTCCGCGCTAAAAGCTGGCACATCAATATGCAGGGGGAGCTGGCACTATGCCAACCTCAGACACGGCAATTGAATATTTTCCCAGTTCACAGGTCACTTTACAGCTATCAAACGGCAGATAAACATGAACAACAATGAGCATTCGCATTAGCGACGCCGCTGGCCAGGACCCGCGCTCATTAATTCGCAGCGTGCGAGGAACGCTCCGCTCGCAGGCAGTCGGCAGTCGGGAGCTCGCGAGCGCCGCCGCCGACGTTTTGTGTCATTAGCAAGAAGTGAGAGGCAATTTGGGTTCAGCGAGGGATGATCCTTATATTTCAAGACGAATAATTATGAATCATTCTTATAACACCTCCGTGGGTTTGCTGTTAAGATTTACGGTTTTATTCAATCCAACGTCCCGGTAAATTACGAGGAGACGAGATCCATTAAGTGCTAAGTGCCTCCCGGGCGTAGAATCGGGGATGATAATGGAAATGGGTTCCTTACTATGTTAATATGGGACTTAGACCCGCCGCTCCGGCAATATGCAAGGGCTAAGTGTTGCGGCCGAGTCGAGTGTTCAGTCTAAACGTGACCCTCGTAATTGTCATAACATCACGCAGTAATGAGGAATTGAGGCCCTGATAGTATATCACCCTCAAACACGCGTTAATTGCTGCCAAATCGTTTGTACTTGTTTACGATGGCACTAATTGTGTCGCTATTAAAGCTCCTTGCCGGGAAATAATGGCTGCGGTCTCATTTATCACTCCAAGTTTCATAACAATTCGTCTGAGGCCATAGTCGCCGCCGTGGTGCGTCGCTGCTTACAGTAATTTATTGGTTTGGGCTTACTAACTCGATAGAAATGGAAATATCCGTTCTCATTCGATACTTTGCCACAATAAAGAAGTTCCGATTCGTTCACACTGGGGGTATAAATGGGATAAGTTTGCGAAAGCAATCGGCCTTATATGATCGTTACGGACCACTATGTCGGAGCAAGCGTGAAAACCATTCCAAAGTTTCCTTCCTCGCTTCATTTCCTATCATTCTTTCAGGAGCGTTGCAGAGACTTAAAACCCATGTAGTTACGGAAAAGATTTCATTGCTGAGGAAACTGAAGGTAATGTTGTTATAAGAAAATATTAAAGTGATAGGTACCTATAATATCTCATTATGATCCAGACAGACGCCGGGAATTGTTAAATTGAATAATGTGGACTGATTGAATAATGTGTCATAAATATTATTTAAAAATAGCAGATCAAAAACTTAGAAAAAAAATATTGAAAAGTTGAAATCAAGGCGAATGTTGGAAGTAAATAGGTGTATGCAGTGCAAATGTCAGTTTAATTTTAACTTGAAAGCTGCAACTTTAACTTAGAAAGGTACAAACAATTTCTGGAACAGATGGAACAGTTTAAAAATAAAAATATTTTAACACCTAAACTTTCAAAGACCCCACGCGAGTAACCGAGTTTTAACAAATTTTACTATTTCATTCATATGTTCACCGTTATTTATTTCCCATCACGCCACACGCCTGTGTTGTACTTAAGTAAAATTTAAACTGTACGCGTTGACCTAGGGTCGTTCGGAAACAAAATTAATTACGAAATAGTCGACCAACTTTTGGGTTGGCAGGGAGTCACTGTTGGAATAATTGTTGCTAATTGAGTTCCATCCACCTGGATAGGCGGGGAAGGGCGGGGCGGAGCGGGGGAGGAAGGACCCAGGAAAACGAAGGGATTTCATTTAACATGGCTGGAACTGAGCTAATGAATAGGCCCAAGGAGCGGCCGTTTACACGGCGGCGGACCAGTTAGCTGTCGGCGGGGCTCAACACCGAGTGTTGAGAGGTAACGTAAATATTGCAAATATTCGAGCTAAGCTTGCTTTCCATTACTTACGCTGAATAGCTTTTGTTTGCTTCTTAGTAAGGGTAACGTTTGTAAATTGAAATGTTTTAAAATGTACAGTATGCGTTCATATGTGCATGACCAATTCAATCATTTGTAGCTATTGCCACATACAGGACATTAGGTGTATTGTTAAATAAATGGAATTGACTAAAAGAAGGGTCTATTAGCTATCCCTTAAGCACCAATTAATCATCCTTAAACTGCAGGTTTTTTACTGAATAAATAAAAATTGCTGTAATGAATTTCCATACCTTGTGTTATAAATTAAAATTGAAATACATTTTGAAAATACAGAATCAACATTTCATTTTTAATTTAGTAAGTATGAATGTAGGTATGGTTACGATAAATAAAATGTTTTTTTTGCACATAATGTTAACTTTTATTTTAAGTCAAAAAATTATTGTGTCTTTTAAAAGGATAATTGACAAAGTTATTCTGAATTGTAATGAAAAAAACAATTATAATCGATTTTGGTATTATTTTAATTTTCTACTATATTCTATTTCGAACAGTATCCTACATGCTATAAAACCTTTTAACAGCTGCACAGGAATACGAATTTTAAGGTGGTCATGCACTTATAAACACGACCGTACTCATATACATACCTTTAGCTTAATAAAGTTACCTAATAAAAACTAGAATAGCATGGAAATGGTCCAAACGGAATCAACCTACGGAATAGAAAAAGTAATAATTTTCTTGTTCAGTGCACAACTCACTATTATAATTTTAAATGGACAAGCAAATTGGAGAACACAGTTCTTAAAATTACAGTTTACAATGTCGAGTCGGAGTCGACTCCTCCGTTTACAATCTCAAACAAGTTAGGACCATTAAGTTTAGTTAGATATTAAATATCAAGAGTCTCATGGGACTTAAGGAAAGAGATTTTGTTTAATATCCTTTGAAGTGAGTAGGTTCAGACAGTTAATTATCGCACGCCTTGTTTGCAAAGCGATTTTCGTACCGCTGTATTTCGTATTTAAGTACTTTGTGTTACTACCTTTGTGTTGTTTTAAACTACCGCGGTTTTTATCACACATGAGGAACTATTTGATCTGTTGCCCACAGCCCAATTCTGCCATTGCACCACCCGACGCGGGCTGGGTACTTATCCCTATTACGAAGACCATTAAGAAGTGGTATCCACGCGAGGATTTGAAATAACGTTTTTCGCTCGAATTATTCGGATGTGGAATGAGCTCCCAGCCACAGTGTTTACTTTGGACTATGACATGAGATCGTTGAAGATGCATATTAGAGGTCTCATTGATAGCGCAACGCATGGGTAGCGCCCCTGGTGTTGCTGATTTCTATAGGCGACGGTAAACACTTTTCATCAGGTGCCCGCATGCCTGATTGTCTGCCGTATTACATAAAAAAATACACATCTGAAATAACTTTACGGGTTTATACAGCGTAACTTGGTTAATCAGTAGCCCGACATTTCGTTCGACGCAATTGCACGCATCCTCGTTACGGGTTACTCTTAATTCCCAATCTTCACTCCGCAACACTCCATCTGTAACCCTTTTTCTGCACAATCATCACAGGAACGTGCGCGATAAACTGAACTAAGAAAGCAACAATTTGGCGTAGTCTCCGCGAGGGTAGAAAATATAGCGGGCCCTGTCTCGAGCACGCGTACTAAAAGTTTGCAAAAGCTCCTACTGGAGAAATCTCCTCGGAACTCGCAGAGATTTATTACCTCTGTTAACGTGACGCAGGTATTTTATCCGAATGGGCACTGCACCGGTTCTTCGGGCCCTTCAGGTTATTATGAGCCGAGACTAGACACTCCAGTGGTAATGCTGTGGTGGATCGCTCGCTACTTAACTAAAATGGCAACTCCTTTTATTCCTGGTACTGGGAATTTAATAGTAAAAGGAGAATAGGCTGGTGGAGTGCTTTTTTATCCCATTCAAAAAGGGGGATGTTAACAGTTTGACATGTGTATGTGTGTCTGTCTGTGGCATTGTAGCACCCGAGCGGATGGACCGATTTCGATGTGGTTAGGTCAAGCCGGACCTGGAGCTTATCGAACGAAACTTCAGTACAAAACACAGGTCTAGTTAGACTACCTATAGGGCTAACATTTTTTCGTATTCATGCATGACACATTCTAAAAACTAAAAAAGTCGACGTTTCAATCACAACAACATGAACAGCAATTTTGTTTGAATTTTTGAACGTAGGACGTGACACGCGGCACTTTTTATTTAGAACTGCGAATCGTGAACTCGACATGCATAGTCGGTAGTTAGATTGCATGTAGTTACCGGATGTAGGTGGATTGCTTTTCAGCCTGGAGAATACGCGTGAGGTACCAACGCCTTATATATTTCTATCATGCCAAGCAGCAAAACTTACATTGTTGTGTTTTTGTTTGAGGGATAAATAATAGCTAGCACAATCAGTTTTGTCGTCACAGTGACTACGAAACTTTTGTGAAAGACATCACAAGTGCATGGCTGGCTAGTTTGTCGCTGAGTAGTGTGAAAAACAGAAGTACCTACTTATGATCGAATCCACCAAAAGAGCTGTAACTAGTAACAGACGCTCCGATTTGGCTGGAGCCGACCAACCATCAGTAGTCGATACTACTCTCTACGGTATACAAAATAACGTCGCTTTTGAATTCATTCGGATGAGGCGGCGAGCCGACCTTGATTGGACGTGCGACCAATTCCCCCGCACCGATAATAGACTTTATTTTATACAACGTAAGGATTACTATCAACTGAACTGATGGTTGGTCGGTTCCAGCTAAAACGGAACGTCTGTTACTACTTCACCTGTGTCGTGTACGCACTGTGTGTTGTACAGTTATCGGGCTGCACTCGTGTGGAGATGCGGGGGGCCAGGACTGTTCCGAGGGCTCGTTACTCCGCGGCAAATCTCGAGAGTGCAAGCGCACAATGACGCGAGACCTCACGTACTGTGATTGCACACGGCCCTCCGTGCGTGAGATGATGAGGGCTCCGCACTGCCGTATGTAACACTATCACGTTAGGAAAGCTTATGGCTTAAACCCGCCAGTGTGAAAATGCAATGAGACTTGTTTTTTTATGCTAATCAGTGATAAATGAGCAGACGGCCCACCTAATGGTAAGCGGGAATTGTCGCCCAAAACATCTACAAATCCTACATTTAGGTTGCAGGTAACAAAAATACAGAACCGCTAGTGCATTGTCACTGTGAGGACTAAGATGAAATCAGTCAAATCGGAACACAACAATGCAAGCATTTTTTTTGCGATCTTACTAAAATGTGAATATTACCCGGATGAAAAGGAGCAGTGGCTTCTTGCGAACTGATGATGATGACGCTGATATCATCTGGGGCTATTTGTTTCTTGTCGTTTCTTAACAAGGCAACCTTTTTCGTAGTCTACGAAAATGATGTCACAGCAACTGTTAAAAATATTTATAAACATAATGCTCCTTGTCAAACAGTCACACCTATACCTGTGTCGAATTATTGAATCAATATACCTTATGCAACAAAGTTGCGATAGCATTAGTGCGCTTGAATGATGCGATACGCTCTCCTTGGCCACTGAATTGCTTTTGATGTATTCATGAGCTGGTCCGCCCGCCCGCCATTATGAGATAAATGGGATTCTGGAGCCAAGACGCTGCGGTCTCTATTCATTTTGACAGTTGTTTTACTTTTTCCCGAGTCCATAACGAGTATAACAACAAGGACACACTGCTGCTTTGAGCAGGTTGATACGTAATCTTGTGTAAATGAGCAGGGCGTATGGTACCTACCTACATCGCCGAAATGACTTTTTTCTGGCAATTCTACCCTCATAAAGATTAACATACAAAGTCGTAGAGAACGCATCGCCGCGCGCAAGCTCCCAAATTCCATTACTTAGCAATTCACGTGTAGGTACGACACGCCGTTGAGTGTATTATATTAATCCTCGGAATGAGGTTTTAGTTAGGGGAAATCGTCTCCGCGCTTAGGCGGCGTGTTTACGTAAACAGGTGTAAAATGGATCGTTATACGGCCACATTACCATAATGTTTGTTGTCGAAATATTCGCCCGCCGAAACGGAATACGTAACGAGTGGCCCGAGTTAGCCAGATTTCGGGCGGTAATACAGCTTCGCGTTCATTAAAAGGTGAGCCTGTAATTTTATGCTCTCGTAAATTTCATTTAGTGAATTAACGAGTGCGTCGGCTCAAATGCTAATGCGCTTTTTCTAAACGCAAACGTGTGAGGGACATGCGTTTTGTTATGTAAATAGAAACAATCACGTCTACGTTATTGTTAAGCTGTTTGTTAATCAATGTTGAATGATGGAGGTAAGAAATGGCGATTCGGTGGAAATGCCTGACTGGCTGCTGGCTAAATAACCTAATAATTGTAAAACCAAATAGAGTAGAATATCTCAAACTTTTCTCGCTCGCAGGCGCGTCTTAAAAATTTGCTTTACCTATCTAAGGTTTTTGTTCAAATGTGATAGCTGTACACAGTAATGAATTTAAGTAGTAAAATATATGATGTACCTTGACCACATGAGCACATTACAACGGATGTCCTATGATCAAAGTACACTCCTCCCAGCACAGGGGGTCTGTGCACTATACAGTTGACTGTACGGCACCTCAACCGTTTATGTTTTATCAAACAGTCATGTAAAGGGCGTGAACGCAAAAAATAAGTTGACATAGGTAGGTACAAAGGTGTGTAAAGTACCGCCGGTTTCACTATAGAGTAGGACACGTCTTACGTGCATTGTATAACTTCCGTACAAGCGCTTTCCCAAGCTGCGGGTTAGGATAATTCTTCTAGTTTGCGGCTGTGAGCGGTTGCCATGGGCTGTTTTGATGATGACCTTCTTGCTGCAGTAAGGAGATATACATGAATGTCTATATATGGACATCTTCTCTTCTCTCCGGTTTTTTCCCATTTTTATTTGGGGTCGCCTCTCACAATCGCCTATCGCCAGGGTACTCTATCCTGGGTTGTTAAAGGATCCAAGTCCAGGTCTTTTAGATCTTTATTTACTAAAGCTATCCATATATACACAATAGTCCAGAGAGTAAGGGAGACAGTTTATCTTTATACTTTCAAAGGTGGAAAACAAAGCGGAAGAATACGAGTAACTATTCATGTTTTGTTTAATCTTAACCCGATATTGAGTATCGACCAGGGCGCAAACAAGAAAAGCAATAAAATACCTATTTATTTGAAAGTCAACAAGGCTCGCAATAATGAAATTCCTCGCGAAATATTAACGCATTTTTTCCAACAAAGAGGTGATGTATTATCAGGATAAAACCCATCCTGCGTACTTTGTAGTATCGCAACGTTTTTATTTTATAGATTGAATGCTTCGCTTGCCTTTATTAGGCGCTCTTTACCTGATATATCTTATTTGGGGACTCTTTATCGAATTGTAAACACATTTTATGCTAATCATAAAAAAATCAAAATTCGATGAAATGATGCATTTTTGGTACCTATGTTATATATTGGTACCTGTTACAGGAGAGGGAAAGTACATTTGCAATCAAATAATAATTGTGCTACCAGTGAAATACGTTAAATGCCGCAAAACTTCATCATCTTTTTCAGTTTTTTGCTTATAGCTCAAAAACTGTACATCGGATGACAATATGGTCTATGGATAAATTAAAGCCTGTAAAATATTGTACAATATGAACATTATACGTGTTTCAAATTTCCAACCGTTTAGGAGATACACGCGCTCGTTTGTAACGGTTGGTAAAATACCCTTTTTCGACAGAACTTTTTTGAACAGTTTTGTTATATTTACTTTCACATGTGATCTAGATCTTAGAAATACAATACTAGTATTATCCGGCCTGCTGAATAGTAGACCCGTGGCTTTGGAAGTGGAGTAGTATTTGCTGCTACACTGGCGAGCGAGTAAATCGATTCACCCCATATTTTTCCATATTATATACGCTCATACATTTTTGGCGTTACAAATCAGTCTAAAACTTCATAAATACCGAATCGATTTTAATTCGGTTTTCGCAGCGAGTCTCGAAAATGGCTATAAATTATAATATCATCACAATACGCTCTCATATCGAAGATTTAGTTAGCATTCAGAAAGAGGTTTATTCACGCTATATGCAAAGCATCGTTGTTTGGTGTAGAGTGAAATTTTACTCGCGGGATCGTAAGAAGAGGGGTGAAAATGAGAAATGCAAATGGGTTGTTGGGCGCTCCCCTGCGCGGCATAAGCCTATGAACGTTTGACAAATACCATCTCACTACGATTGCGCGCTTTTCCACTCAAATAATATCATATTAGATTGATAAACCAGCAATCTGCTGCATACATAGAAAGCTTACATAAATAAGGCGTAACAGACTGATAGATACACAGAGTTGCTTTCGAATTTATAGGGTTTACATACAAACACCTCTTGGAAGTAAACTTAATAAAAACAAATTCCAGTTAAACTTAGACCTAGCAAAAACTTGATAAACTACAAACCTTAAACTGAATATTTTACTTATTAGTTTTCGTCACACCTATTTTCTGTAGGGGTAGGCAGAGACCACTATGCCCATGAGTTCCAAGTGGGAGCAAGTGCTCCTGACAAACCTCTATCGCTTCTTTCATATTCATCAACCTCACCTGCGTTCCATGTTTTACACATTCCAGTACTGAGAGTACTTATTTCCTTTGTTATGCGGTGGGCAGTCATCCCGGTGTTGTTAGACTTGACTAACCCCAAGACCTCGCTAATGAGTCCAGTCCAATAACAAAACATCCCAATCTATCCGAGTATGGAAGATTGTTGGCAAGTTCCTTTAATAGGCATAATTTATAAGGGTTCTCGAGAATGTCCTTCCCAAGTTTGGTCAAAATCGAATCAGTAGTCTAGCCGTGAAAAGGTAACTGATAGACAGACTTTCGATCTACAGGTAACAAATAGAAAACGACGTTGTAGTTAGTGCGATAGAGCGCTCTTACTGAACAAAGAGAATCTTATAGTAGCCGTTAATTAACTTAAGAGAACATACTTACGAAGTTAGGATTTAAAAATAAGCAATACAGAGAGGCTGAAACATACGCGAGAGTTTGACAATAATTTCCATTAGGTAAGATATGTTTTTGACAGATTTTAATTTCGTTTTCAATTAAAGCTATTTTCATATGTCGATCTTCTGTTGTTTAGCATCGCACATATGCCAAACTGCAGGTGATGTATTCATTTTTGCTACATGAAATTTTTACCGCAACAGTCGGGCGGCTCCAATTCGAACGGGATACCCCATAATGCCGTACCTCTCTTAAATCTTTTCCATCAGGTGGCCTATCTGCTCGTTTGTCTCTAAATACCTAGTATAAAAATATAAGAATGCACACACACGTAAAATTAACACGAGATCCACCTTTACTATTTCCAAAAAATTGTCACGGTAAAAAAATCCTAAGGATCTAAGTAACTATCTACCAATACCTATACGTATGCAAACGAGATACATTTTTAAAGCCAGAAAACCCATTTGATATTAGGATGTCCCACTAATCCAATTGTATTTTCAATTGCATCTACATTATTTACGATGGCGTGGCATAACCTTTCCGTCTCAAGGGAAATAGAATATTTGATTTTCATTGAATACTGTACATTTCAAAGAGCGGAAAAGGAGCTCCTGCTTGAAGTACGATCGAGCCATTCGATCTTTGACAAGACTAAAAACTTCTTTCGATTCTTTAACGGTCTAATCGTGTTTTTATATTTATCATTTTATCCCGACAACGCGACGTTTCGACTACTTTTTAGTTATTGTGTTTACGGGCAGACTAAGGTGTCTTTAAAAATAACAAAGCACTACACCATCGTACGTTTTGCTGAATTAGGAGTGCTGACGCACAGACTCCCCTATTGGTAAGAGTATCATGAGATCTAACAGTTTAGTATAAAGTGTGGTTAATGATAATCTTGATGAATATTTATTTATGAACCAAATATGAAAAAGCCTTTTAAAACTATAACAAATATTTAAAAAGAAATTATAATCAAAAGGGCAGATTATTTGATCTAAGTATTAGCCAGGCTGGCCTGATTGCCTGATCTGCCAAATCCTGGATTATGGTCAAGGCGGAACACGGACTCTCGCGCGCACAACCGGGGTATTGAAGCCAAGATGATGATGATGATGATTGGCTAGCCAGGCGTTTAGACACTCTCTAAGGTAAAATGGGGCCCCGGTCCTTATAAGTACCGGGAACCCACGGCATCGTTTCTACCCCAAACGGCGTAAATTAATGATCAATTAAGTTACTTTTTTTTAAATTATAAGTATTAAATATCAACCCTAATCAAAGTCTAATTTAAAGCTTCCGCCCCAGCAGTCTCAAAGATAATTGGTAGCTGCACTGTATTTTCTCGTGATGGCGACTCGTTAGGTCCACGGATGATATTTCAAAAGTAAACAAAGAAGTCGACGTCTCGATCGGCGCCCGCCAAGCCCGCTTCGGCCCGGCTCGGGTGACCCTCGGCCGACACTCCTTTGTGATCAAGCCCCTCACTAAAATGTCGAACAAGATTAATTACCAACTAAATGAATAGCACAATAACTCCGTGAACAAAAAAAGCCATTATTTGTTAATGGAAATTAAGATTGTTGCCTTATCTCGTTTGTGGCGTTTAAACTTTTATTTTTGTTGAGTATTTTTGGTGGGAACGGTATAGTTAAAGTTTTGTATAAAAAATGAAATTGTCGTAGATGTGCCTAAGGTTGTAGGGTACGTATCCTATTTCCAGTTGAGCTACAATTCGAAATCAATTAATTAAAGCTTGAACGTATGCGATGCCTGCAGGCATAAGGCTCGTCAGAATCAGAAAACTTGAAATAAGATAATATACCTAGCTGCTGTTTCATGAGTCGTACATAGTAAGGCCGATAGTTACCGCTTACTGTAGGTATTTTTTCGCTAAGGTTCTTACAAACTTCTCAAATGTTCAAAACGAAAAAGTACTTACTTCCAATTGAAGCTTCATTAATGGGACCACCAACTTTTACTCCACATATATTCCTTCAACGTAACTACTGAACTATCAAAATTGGACTCCTCTATACCAGGTTACATGAATCTTAAACGCGACTCCTCAAGAGGGAGTTCGTCTCAAGTACACACCGAACACATTCATACGTCAAATATGAGTGTTTGAGTTGGTACATCAAAGAGCGGATGAGCCGAAGCTGGGGCGATCACTTGAGTAAAGCAAACCTAATCATCGTAAACCAACATTCGGTCGCTACGGTACGAGGCCATTTCCAGTCACGGAAATGTGTTTAACTTGCAACGTTTGTGCTCTCCACTGTTTGTCGTTGAGACTACCAATCCACGCCCGATCGCCGATCTTCATTTCAAACTGCAGGATTACTTCTGTGTGCCGGGGCCGAGTGCTTTACGTTATTATACTGTCGTCCTACTATTGTTCATACAAAAATGTTACGCATTAACTGATATCTAGGTTGAAAGTGTACCTAAATATGCATCTAACCGAAAAAACTCGCAATAAAGCTAAAATAAACAAGGAGCATGAGTCGTATTTTTAGTATCGATTTATATTTTTATATAGCGTCATTACTATATTTTCGAACTACCTAAACATAAACATTGAGACCACTGCGCGTTATGGAATTAAAATCAAGTCACATTTTCTTGATAAGAAATCGTAAACTACTTAAAAGTTTGTACATCCTACCCGTTTTTTGTTCTCATCTCTCTAGGAGTGCTCTAGGAAGAAATGGGCAAACGCAACTTTAAAGTGCCTCGGCATCTTGGCAGTTAGTTAGGAGTGTTGACGTCACTGTGGTCGGCTAAAATGTCTCGCATACAAATCAGCTTGCTGACGGACTTTGCATAAAAGTTGCGGGTAATTTCCTTGATCGCGTTTTAAAGCGAGCGCCCGCTGCGGACAGCGCGATATCGTGTCAGCACTAGAGTTGAGACAAGAGATTTTTTCTTGATCTTATAGGTTACTAACGACCCGGTGTGACTTTGCATGGGTTTTCTCGGGTTACTCTATTATTATATGCAAGAGTTACACATATAAACTTTCTCTAAAAGAAGAATTTCTCTAAATTATAGTGAAAACCGCATTTAAATACGATGCGTAGCTTAAAAGATCTAAATGATATACCTACATACAAAGGGAAAAACGGCGGGAAGCGCCTTTGTTCTATGTTTAAAACATGAGATTTCAAATTAATAGGCTAAGTTCATAATACATTTTATTGACAAAAATAAATGAATTGATAAGCTAAGACTCGTAAATTATTATCAGTCTTGTCCTAGAAAAGTCAGTTTAGGGTCCTTTAAATATTCCGTTTGTGTGCCCAAGTAAGGACTATGTTTAATACCAAACGATGGGGCGGGAGCACTATGCTTCCATTTCAAGAACTGAAACAAATATAATCATAGAGGTTTATAAAAAACTATTTGCATTTTACCTTGACAATTATAATTGTGTGAAAAAATAATCTGCATGAGTATTATACTTAATTAGTAAGTATTGTATGAAAATGTGTATGTTTCCGTAGTTAAAGGTTTCTCGAGTAAGTTTCTTCATGTACAGTAATGTAAAGCAACTACATTATTATTTATCAGCCTATAAAGCGCCTAACATTTCAGTTGTAACTGTGTAACTATCGACCGAGCGGTGTAGTTAGTACTGGGGCCCTTTTCGAAACGCGAGCGCTCTCGTTTGCTACCTATCTCTTTCACGTAAGTTGCTAGAGATAGGAAAGACAAGCATTGGAAGGCGAGCGCTCGCTTGGATGCGAGCGGTTTCAAAAAGGGTCTCTTTATGTGCACCTACTGTACACTTAAAACTGATTTAAAACTAATATTAGACGCTTAATAGTTTAAGCTCCGATAATGGAATTCAGTTTCTTTAAATTTAAATAAACTGATGGGAAAAATAGACAACAAACATTACCTTCTTTTGACAATATTCGTTAGGAGCCGGTGTGACGGACGTTGGAATCGGATCCGGACGGAATGTGGCGCCAAACGAGAATGCGCTGGATTTGTATTGGCTTTTGGGATCGTGGTCGCCTGGGCCTGGATACTCAGCCTGCTTCAAAGGTTTACGGCGCTCCCCGTGGGTAAAAGCTGGTATACTTCTGTAAGAAAATATTACTACAGAGGTGAAGGTGATGAGTATGATACTGGAGAATGGGCAGACTTAGAGAACTTTTATTTTAATAGCATTGATTTATTGAACTGTATTGTAGAAGAGACTCACTTTATGAAAAGACGGATGGACTGTGTGAATAAGCACTAGGATTAAATGGATGAAGGAGATTGAGGAAGAGGAAGGTACAGGGCCAAGAGCAGGGAGGAACGCCTGCTCTAGCGCCTACGCTGTCGCCTCCGCATACGCGTACGCCTACGCCAACACCTATGCCAATGCCACCACCTACACCAACGCCAACGCCTTCGCAAACGCATACGCTATCGCTTGCGCCAATGCTGACACGTATGCCCAAGCTTAGGCTAACGCCAACGCCAATGCTAAGCCCAACGCCTACGCCAAAGCCTACGCCTATGCCTACGGCTAGCCTACGCCAATGCCTACGGCTAGCCTACGCCAATGTCTACGCCCATGCTTATGCCTAGGGTTACGTCTATGCCTACGCCTACGCCTATGCCTACGGCTAGCCTACGCCAATGCCTACGCCTATGCTTATGCCTAGGGTTACGTCTATGCCTACGCCTAGCCTACGCCTATGCCTACGCCTATGCTTATGCCTAGGCTTACGCCTATGCCTACGCCTAGGCTTACGCCGACGCCTACGCCAACGCCTACGCCTACGCCATAGTCTTCGCCAACGCCTAGGCTTACGCGGTCGCTAACACCTACATCAACGCCTATACTTATGCCCGAAACACGCGTAGTAGCGCACCTGCATCGATACAGTCGCGTGT
Source organism: Blastobasis adustella (assembly GCA_907269095.1). Classification (NCBI taxonomy): domain Eukaryota; kingdom Metazoa; phylum Arthropoda; class Insecta; order Lepidoptera; family Blastobasidae; genus Blastobasis; species Blastobasis adustella. The sequence continues at coordinate 7,293,363 of OU026123.1, read as the reverse complement.
CTACATCGATAAAGTCGCGCGCTTATATCGATGCAGTCGTTGACCATTGCGATTAACGCACGACTACACAATTCAGACTGCGCGTTCATCGAATATGCCACAATAAGTGAGTTGGGATGGCCTATATTCCAGGCGACACATTAAATTCACATACTTGCCAGGAATGGCAGGCCAGTACATGTTCGCGGAGGGGGTCCACATGTCGAACGGGTGCCACGGGGGCCTGGCGGCTGGGGCCATAGTATACGCTGGGGGCCGCTTGATCTGGATCTCGTGCCTTGGCGAGTAGTCACCCGGACCGGGCCCTCGCTTCCCAATCACTGGCTCGGTTTCTCCTCGCTGGCACACCACGCCGCCCGGGATACGGCAACGTCCTGGTTCATTCGTATAGTTGGTTAATCAGTCCATATTAATCCATTGCTGGACATAGACCTCTTCAATGAGTTCAGCATCTATTCTTTGTGTATTTATTATGCCGATTATACCGGTTTTGATCGGGATTACTCTATCTCTACTCCTATCGTACCGTAAACCCTACGCTACCACTACCCGAGACATTTTTTCCAATGTTCACTTTCATGAGAACCTTCTTCGGACTTCATCGACTTTTGAAAAGAACAATTAGCCGAATTGATCCAGCCGCCCTCGAGTTTTATGCCTAGCAACACAGTTGGCGATTCATTTTTACATAACTAAATTCAAAATCCATTTTCTTAAAATAATATTACAATTCGATACAACCAATATTTGTAAAAAAAGGTTATTATATATTGAAATGAATTAAATCACTTTTTTACACTAGTTCCACTTTATTATACAATTTTTTATTAAATTGCAACCGGTTTCGAATTACTGATCTTCAGGCAATTATTTTTTATTTTGTTTACAATCTATATGTAGGTACAGACACATAATAATTTAAATTGATGTGGGTTCTTCTGACCGCCGTTTTTAGATTTTTGGTCCATAAATGTGAATGATGTCTTTTGCGTAATCATTTCGATAATAATGTTCATGAACAACCGTCATTTACAGATTCTGTTTACAAATTCTATACATATTTACCTTTACGTGTCGCGCCTGTAAGGTCTTGCAATGCTGCTTTGCGGCTGGTTACTGGTTTAGCGAAAGACAACGGAGTGAGATGGCCGAATGTGTAAGCTGGCTCTCGCTTTATGTTGCTATATCCAGGCCCACCTGATTTAAAACATTATGTTGTTAATTCTGCTGTTAGCATCTCTATTATTATTATAATATGTAACAATATCTCTAATTTATAACGATGTACGTTTCATAGTTACTCGTAAAATGAAATCCAAACCAACATAATACATGCGAAAGTAACTCTCGACGGTCTGTCTGGTTTTAACGCATAAACATCTGAATAGATTTTGATAAAGTTTGGCAAGGAGGTTTCAACCTGAGGAAGGACATAGACTACTTTTTATCTCCAAAAATAACTAATCTACGCTTTTATTTATTTTTCACTAGTGAACTCGGTGCGACTTCGTTCGCGTACACCTATTTTACCCCTACCTACCCTTTCTTTTCTTGCATATAAACCTTCCTCTTGAATCACTTTATATATTGTTGAAATCCGTTGCGTTATTTAAAATATCTAAGTGTACATAGATACATAGGGACAGACGGCGGGAAGCGACTTTGTTTTATACTATGTATAGATTTTTGTAAGTCGCCGATTCACGCAGGAAACCGCAGGCGTGTTTTTCCATTGCGGGTTTAATACGCGACGCGGATCTTTACATGAAGAAACCAAAAAGTAAGTTACTTTACATGAAAGGATTATTTATGAAGTTTCGAGTAAGTGTCATGTTACATCCACCCACTTACAGGATAAGGCAGCCAAATAACACTAATATCAATATATTGTGTTTCTGTCAATAGTAATCTTGTGTTAGGCCTAAGATTTGTCTATTTGGTGTCAGAGCGCCGTGGTCTACCCCTGAACCCCTGGTGCCGCGCCCTGCAAGGTTAGCACGAGTGTCTTCGCGACAAAGCTCGCGCCGCGAGAGAACGTTTGTTACCTTCTCTCAATACTAAGATGAAAGAGATAGCAAAACCTATGTCGCGCCTTCTCGCCTATCGCGAGCGAGAGCAACTTGTGCTAGCCCTACTGGTAATACTAATGGGCGCTTTTATAATTTGTAACGTGACGATATTATCGTGGACGTCCTCGATATAGGGGAGAGGTGGCATGAAGGGGACATTATTGAATATGACAGGAGTTTGACATTTTAGGTGCGAATGGTTGTGCTTTGGGGTTGCCACAGAACAAAAATGTTGTCGTCTCGAGACGTTTCTTATTTTACCGATTATTTGATTTATCCCTTTCAATACGTGTCCCTTTCATGCCATCTCTCCCCTATATCGTAGACGTAAACGATAATATCGTCACGTTACGTCACGTTAAATCCTTAGACAGCGCTGACCACTATCCATCAGGTAGCCTGATTATAAAGCTACTTGTCTACCGATTGACAAAACAACATAAGCATGCACTGATTGTAAGTTACCTGTGATTCCAGGTGGGTCATATGCATTGGGCGCCGGCACATCGTCGGGTTTTTTCTTGCGCCGCGATACTGTGAACGTAGGTGGATTTTGCTTGATCAGTCTTGTCTTACATTCGTATCCCGAAGGCATTGCTTGTAATACCAATGTATGGACTTTTATCTGAAAATCAACCTTGCGTCAAATTATACACAACAAAATATCGCAATGATTGTAAATTACGAACTACGGAACGTTATCCGTGTTAAAAATCCATGATCGCAATAAATAAATAGGAAGAAAATGCAACGATTAGAAACAGATCTAAAATGTCTTTGACGTGACTTTACTTTTTTTAGGTTTTGATGCCTACCAGTTTAAATTAAATAATCCCAAAGGTTCAATATTAATGACAAAGTTTCTCTTATTTATTCGATTTTGTGATTTCTAGAGCCTGATAAAGACATCAACAAGTTGCGAGTTTGCCTTTTAAATAAACAAAGTTTACAAGTATGATAGAGCATCTATCATCAGAATTGGTATCGAAAAAAACGAACTACAATTTCGGTTTCGCTGTACGAAACTTTCTTCGCTGCAAAAAGCTTCAGCAGGCGCGGCGTCCGATAAACAGCAGAGATAAAAACGACGGTGAACGAAAGAATTGGAGGGCAAATAAGAAAAACTGCTGGAATTTTCCACGGTCCAGGAAATTGGGCTGCACCGGATATCGTCGCACCGGAACGACGTGCGACGGACGAATGGGTTCCGGCCGGGGGTTCTTCATTAACTTTCAATCTGCTAGTTAAACTACCTTACTATTGGCCTCTATTGAGCCACTTTGCGGGACAGGAACTTAATTTTAAACAGCTTGTACGCAATGTAATCTGGAATCAACAACTTTATTTACAATTATTTACATTTTTTTCTTCGTAATGTACCTCCTTGCAGTAGTGTACGGCTCTCACACATGGACAGAGTCACCTGATGGGAAATAGCCACCGTCATCCAGGATATCTGCACTGCAACCAGACGGGAGCGAATACGGTGCCGGTTTCCTAGACATGCCTTTTGAAGAACTTTAAGTTATAGTGCAAAAGAAAGATTTAAAAAGGGGACTCATTCCACCCACATGTTTGCTACACAGGGAGGCACATGAAGGTGGGGTTTGTCGCTAGTTATTTATAGACCTGTATTGATTTTATCAATAATAAATTAATTTTTTTGTGTAAGTTTGTGCAAATTTACCACCATTTTAAATTGTGTGATATAGATTATGCTGTTGCTTATATTAATGCTGATTTGGATAGAATATCATCTTGGGCAAAGTTGTTTGGGCTGTTAGTAAATCCGAAGAAATCTCAGGTTTTGATTATCGTCAGCTCATACAAGCGGCTTGGTTCTGTCTCTCCTATCCCCCAAATTGTTTACGATGGTATTCCAATAGCTCTGAGTAAAACAGCAAAGAATCTTGGCTTGGTTCTTGATTCCAATTTAACTTGGATATCTCACGTCAATGCGGTGAGTAAAAAGATGCACTTCTCGTTCCATTCTATAAAACGCCTTCAAAGTTTTTTACCCCAAAAAACAAAAATATTACTTGTCCATACTTTTATCCTTCCACTGCTTGACTATGCAGACTGCTGCTACTTGGATGCCACTGAGGAACTTTTAAATTGGAGCGCTTACAAAACCTGTGTATCAGATTCATTTTTTGTCTGCGCAAATATGACCACATTTCAAACTATCGTTCTCAACTCAAGTGGCTCCCAATTCGCTTGCGCAGGAATGCTCATATCCTATCCACCCTCTGTAACGTCCTTTATAATCCTTCCGCTCCCTCATACCTCCGTGACAGATTCCACTTTTCTTGTCCACAAGACAAACCTTGTCGTTTCAGTGTTAGATCGTCGCTGGATATCCCTATTGACTATTCTACTCCTATTCCTTTACTGTTCAGGCCGCAAGGCTGTGGAATTCTCTCCCACACGCAGTGCGCGATTGTCAATCTATAGCAATCTTTAAGAAGCGCGTAAAAGAACATTATCTTTCCTTAATGTTCTACAATACCTGTATATATTTTAGTATGTATATGTGTATGTGTATGTATGTGTATATTTATATATATATATATAGTTAGTATCTTATTTATAATTTATGTAGTTTATAATTTTTTTTAATTACAATTGCGCACGTCTCATCCCCTATACTCTACCATGTCTCTCTTCTATAGGCATGCTGGAAGAGATTTCTTCTTAGAAATAAGTAGTGCCTGTTGTGTCGTCTTTCATTTTTGTAATTTCTGTTTATATTGTGTGCAATAAATTGTTAAATAAAATAAATAAATAAATAAGTCTGTGGAAAGGCGTTACTATATGCGCAACTTATCCATTAGTATTAATATATTTTCCGTGCCATCGGGGAAAACTGCAGAAAGTGGGATAAATGTGGAAGAATCTTTAGTATACGCAGACATCTCTACCATCCTATTAATATAATGCGTAAGTTTGTAAGAATGAATGGATAGATGTTGGTTACTTCTTCACGCAAAACCATCAAGCGGATTGTAATGAAAGCTGGCAATAATGCAGAATAGCACAACAGCTATAATTTATCCCGAAAGTCAATGTGGTTTCTCATTTCTGTTTTTTCTATCTCTAGCAACTTAATACGAATATGAAAGAGAGAGGTAGCGAGCGAGCACTCGCGTGGATACGAGCGGTTCAAAAAACGTTGTAACCGAATTTTATGTGGACGAAGTCGCGGGCATAAGCTAGTAGTAATAACTAGCTCAAAGCCTTAATAACCAATAAAGTAACGGGCGCAAAAACGCGTTAGTGAGCCCGCACACGTAATTCATTAGATGATGGACGGACCCAGTGTTAATGCCGTTGATCTCTCGCTTAACGGTGTTCGGTGCGTTCCCTCGACTCGCTCGTTCATCCACTTAATAAACTTTTAATTAAGTGGGTAGTTATCAGATCTTTCGACACTAATAAACAAGCAAATAGTAATAACTAATTTTCTCGCGAAAATTTCGGTTATTATGATCCGAAGCCGTTGCCGCGGGAGCGAGAGGGAGTACTCGTATATTAGCTGTAAGTTACATTTTTGCTAAAATGTTGTCAAAATACGTTTAGTAGTTTATACATGGTGAAGTAACAAATATCCATTTAAACAATAACCATCGAATTTTCGCATTTATAATAAGTATTAGTTGAATAGACTGTGTTGCCCACAATGGTTGCCCACAATGGTTGCCCACAATACTAATATAGACAACGGAACTATCAATGAGGGCGACATCATTCCTAGTTCTTTCTTTTGGACCTACATACACCCTAGCAGAAGCATTCTGGCCGGTGAATGGAACGAAATAGTACTTCCAAACGCAAAAACTCTTAAGTGGCTCGACCGATTGCAATGAAATTTTTCGTGTGGTCATATTGAATATTTTTATTCATAATTTGATCTGCACGGCTATGACAAGTGTGTCCGCGACATACCTCGCGCCGCGAGACCTTCACTCAATACTAAGATGAAAGAGATAGCAGTATATTTGTCGCGCCTTTTCTCGCTTAATGCGCGCGAGAGCAACTCGTGCTAGCCGTACTGGTAGGTGGCACTGCAATTGGGTAGGCCCAGCCAAGACCGTTAGTATAATATATAAACACAAAATATTTTTTATTAGTTTACCTTCATGGCGGACGTCGGTCTGTTTTAGGGTTCCAACAAGCAAGAGTTTCTAAGCAGCTCTATTCTAAACCCAATAGGTACTTAACAACGATCATTCATCATCATTTCTGCACGTAAGAGCCTCGGTCTTGTATGTGGAGCAATCGCTATTTCCTTCTTTTGTCCGCTTTTGATTTTATCAACTCAAATTGAGGAACTGAATGCACCATTCCTCTATGGAGTAAAGTCCGGAAAGGGTCCAAAATAAGGGTCGTTCTCACGTAATAGATGTGTTCTTCGTAATAAGTTTCCCGATAGGTGCCATTGTGGTGGGCTAAGGATAATTGTCAGAGGGAACTCGACGGCCGCCAGCGCAGGCACGTAGCTGTAACTACTTTACCATTAGTAACGGACTGCGTAAATGGAAGGCGTTGATCAATTCTAATGCGGTTGAATCGGAGACTTAGCGACGCACTTAAGACCAGAGAAAGAAGTTGTAGGGCTGTGAAGAGGTTTTTTATCAGCTTCCTATTGACTCGCCTTCCTATTGGCAAACTCACCTCGGCCTGTACCTACATAAACATGTAAATAAGTCCAACTAAATAGATTTAGAACAAAATGAGATCAAACAAACAAAAGTATCCTAGTGGTCTTATTCATAAAAGTTATTTGACGTTTATTAAACAGATTTTAGCAATAAATAATAGGTTTATTAAACTTGAAATAACTGTTATGAATAAAACTTTAGGTATATTGTATTGACAGGTAGATTGAGGATCATTCAACCCCAGTTAGAGGAACTCATTATAAATAAGTGTGAAGTGAAGCTTATAAAGTTCAAATGGCTCGATTATAACGCTGAATGATGTAGATGAGTGGATATTCAAATTAGATATTTCACACCTGCAGCCCACTGAAAATTATACGTGCAATAAAGCTAGTTAGTTCGCTTACTTTAGGGAGCTTTCGGGTCGGTGCTCGCATGGCTCGTTGTGGTTCACTGAGCTTTATTACATCTTTTGTCACAGCCCGCCACCTAAGGAGTGCCATAATTTGTTTGGTTATAATAAAGAAATGAGGAATATTACATTTGAGTATCCCGGTTTGCATTGAGTAGGTACTTTCATTTAACCATAGCACCTTGCTTTGTCTCTCTCTTAATGGTTTATGTAAAATTAGGTTTTTTGTTTACCATCACAACCATGTCATAATGAGGATGGTATGATTTACTTTTAATATGACGTTATGAGAGCGACTTCAAGTGATAAATTGATTTTGAACAGTGTTAGTTGATATAGGGACTTTGTTATACATGTTATAGAGATTAGCCCTGCTCTGGATTATGACATAAGATACGAACGTAGTCGAAGGAAAAGTTAAGAGTTCTAGTAGTTTCACCATACCAGTCAATAAGCCAATAAGTACATAGCTCCACAAAGCAAGAACAAAGTTTGTTCCCTACTGTGTAAGAAAGTCGGCTTATTAAAGTGGTGGGATTGGTTTATTTTTTAGATGAAGGTAGGAGGTCTGTAGGGGGGTCTGAACAAAAACAATGACGTAAAACGTTCGAGTTTCACAATCAATGCGGAGGTTTGCTCGATGCCTTTTAAGCACTTTGGAAAAAGTTGGCCCGGTTCGAATTGACTTTCCCTGTTCGAGAAGTTTCTGCGAGGCTCAGTTGTTCTATATCTCGGCTGGGGCTGACCCATTTCAAACGTCACTGTTGTAAAGTCGACAACACGTGCGCGCCCGCACGCAGCCGCCCGTTATCTCGAACAAGTGGATTTGCCAATGTGAAAGGTATCATGCCTAATTTAAAAAGGGTTCCACCGAATATGGGAGTTAAAATTATCTGCGTGGAACCTTTTGTGTGGGTTTATGCGTCTTGTGGGCCCGCCGGGATATTGTCGGGTCTGAAAAAGGGGAAACTAGAAAAGCTATCATATAAGTAGGTACTTTACTTTTCATGGACAAAAGGGTTGCATTGCATTTGATTTTATTTCACCTGATGCAAAGCCACGATGAGGCTGAAAACGAGCGTGATTGCTAGCTCTGGGAAAGTGTCTTCTAAAATACCTACTTCTTCACTTTTGGCTTGAAGTGTCGCAGGCAGAGAGTTCAACTCATTAGCAGCGCGGTTAAGAAAAATGGATGTGAATCAATGATAGGAGACAATGGGACGTCAACCATATTATTATATGAAAAAGCGGTCTTTTGCCCCCTGGTTGTCCGATGGAAAAAAGGTTACTTATGTTCGATAATGAATACTATTGTAGTGTACTAATAGTTGTTTTTTTATAATAAATACAATTATTTCATAATTGTTTAAAAAAATTTAAGTCGGCAATCTATCGCGATTGTACTTAAAAAAAAAAGTTATTAATATTATTACTGTCTTGTTCATTTGCCTCTATTTTTGTTATTTATAGCGATGCTCCCCGGGTTCGCACGGGTATCAAACTTCAAACGGTCACCCGCGGGGCTAATATGAGGATTGCATGAAAATATCATCTACAATTGGTGCAGTCGTTTCGGAGTCAATAGGACATACACGCTCACTCTATCCTACCCTTACCCCTACCCCTACCTCTACTACCCTTTTTTCTTGCTTAGCTTGCTTCTTGCTTATGAACATTTTCCAGATAATTATAAATTAAATTTTTCGAATAAATCGAATGTACTATGTTCTTCTATTACCATAATATAGTAAAATGCAAATTTCATGCTGCTTTAAAAGCGTGTACCAAAAACTGAACTTTGTAGTTGTTGCACCCAACCCAAAGCAAAAGCGTAGGCAAAAAGGATGGTCTGCACCAGCTGATTAATCTAAATTGTAATTAAGAAGCAGTACCGTCGGTTAAGTTTTTTCGTTATTAGAGCTTTTAGAACAGAAAAATGAGAATGGTTGATCAGTCTCGGGGTGTATTATTATGAAGTACCTACTATATTTTTAGATTGCGTTATGGAAGTAAATCACAAACAACAAAAGACCGTTCATCGACATTAAAGTATTAGCGGGTTCAATCGACTAAGATGAAATTGCTTCGTTCGGTACATGTTGTGTAGTAAAGGTACCTGCAGTACATATTTTAGGACAGGTATACTCGGGAATTATGCCATACAAATTAAAATGAATTTACAAAATGAAGTTTATTTTAATTGACAATGGTCACTTTACCCCACAGCCATTTGTTGTCGCCATACTAAAAATTGTATAAAGTGAAAAATCCTTTCTACTAACATATCACTGAACTCAGCCTATACCTATGACAAATAAGGTCATATAGGCTGAGTTTTCCGGGCCTACTTTAAATAAAGAGGTACAGTAACCAACCTAGTTTCGAATACTACTTCTCAGCGCACCATCATACGAGAAACAAATCCACCAAGAGAGCAACGCAAGGAGACAAGGCCATTACTAGCAAGAACCCTCAACGAGGACATTTCATTTCGTGAAAGTGCACGCAACACACTGAGCCCGTGAAAAATGAAAACTGTCCGTAGAAAACACTGCAAAATAAATTCCGTGTTCCGAATGAGAACAAATGCATCGCTGTGAATCCGGAATGAACTTTGCTCAGCTCTCTAAAACGGGAGTTAATTCTTTTTACGCTTGGGCATAATTTATTATTCTTTTATTGTGCTTCAACCCCATGCACTTAGACAGACCGAGCATTAATTAATTAAAGTCAGAGATAAAATTGTCTTCATTGTTACAAAGCTGAATGAACGCTTGCTGCTGTAAAGATAGTACTCTTTCACCGGTCTCAGGCTTCAATTAATTTGCAACTATTATTCTTCTTAACACTTTCTCACCCTTAAAACGTGCTAATGATTCTTAAACGGAAACTTTTCTCAATTTTGAACAATAGGAATCAAAGAAACACTGTTTTACACTGTTTAACAGCTATGGAATTGTGTATTGCTTGTGTAAAATCTTCTGTCAATAATGTGTTGTTTTAGGTTCGGGCAAAAATCTAAGGGCAGGTGAAGATTTATGTTGCCAACATTTGCATAGGATACTGTAAGAGATGCGGCAATCGACGATGACCACTCGTGCATTCATCCTTTTGTCCCTATTCATGAATAAAACATAAACTGTGCCTCGTCAAACTTTATTCTTATTTGAATTATTTAGGAAATACGCATTGTTTGAAAGTTTGGACAAAGCAAATACATTTGCGCTTCCCTCTTTCGTTTGCATTCTTCATTACTTTCTTGCCCGTATTTACAGTTCAAAATCAATTAATTCTTTAAGGTAATCGTATTTCTACGTATTTATTCATGAGCTTTTATGAATCCATTCTAAATAATAATTATTATAAAAGCACTGTAAAATAAACTACATATCTTGATGATAACGTTTATCCAATTACTAAAGTCAATAAGCATCGACGCAATTGTGTGTTCAACGTTTGCCACAAGTGTATTATATTCAGGTCTGACGTAGCAACGACATAATGCCAAATATATGTGTTATTATAGATCACCGAGTTATAGATAATACATAGGTTAATAATGCTTGGTACATAATAGTTTCTGCAAACCGCCGCTTTCGGGAGATCAAAGCGATACTGGAACGCGCACTTGATCACGTGACTTGCGGATTAACTGTGTGTTGTGGTCCAATTGTGCCCCGAGAAACTAACTGTGTCAGATCTTAAACAAACCACTAGATTTTCAATTAGGTGTTATTATCCGCATGCGATCAGGATAGAATGGCACCTTGTTGAAGTAAATCGAAATGTCAGTTTGCGGTCTTGAACTTCTCTTATGTCTAGAGTCCTTCGCTAGGTACAATAAGCCTCCGATGAGGTTGGATACTGCTTTATCAAAAGTTATTTGACGTTTATTAAACCAATTATAGCAAAAAAAATACTTTTGTCTTTGTCTGTAATTGTGACAAGTGACAGAACATATTTCAGCTAAAATAGATTTAATAGACGTCAAATAACTTTTATGAATAAGACTATTAATTAATTAAGAGTTCATTCACGTTCTAAAACCCTGTTTTAGTAAAACTAAGTTTTGTCTCTATCTATCACCGATATTAGTGAATTTTAAAGAAAGTGACAAGCCATATTTTATCTAAAATAGGTTTATTTGATAAACAAAATAACAATTTGATAAACCAAATAACAATTTGATAAGTCAAATAACTTTTATGAAGAAAATCGTAAGTAATTAGTTCCTCTTTCTAACTAAGGATCCTCTTATAAAGACCTGCATATTGGGTGCATTCCGATTCCATGAAAACATGTACCAGACCTTGTAGTTTGTATGTCAAAACACAGTTAAGCTCTTTATGGTCGCCGCTGTAGATCCTAGCTATGACAAAGGAAATGGAGCGGTGGGACCGAGTGGTGAGACAAAAGCCGTTAAATATATTTTTGTAGTGACGGCTAATTTTACTCACCATTATTATATTTCCATCTCTATATTTATTCATCTATACAGAGCATTCAACAAAGTAGCTTCCCGCCATCTGTCCCTATGTGTCTATGAACGCTTAGATCTTCTAAACTACGCCACGGATTTTAATGCAGTTTTCAACAATAGATAAGAGTGATTCACGAGGAAAGTTTACAAGCAAGAAAAAAAGGTAGTGAGGTAAAATAGGTGTACGCGAAAGAAGTCGCGCCGGATCCACTAGCGTAATTATAAATATACTAGCATCAGAATATTATAATTGATTGACCGGTATATCCCGATTCCGTCTACGGTTGATCTTAACGCCGCACCGATGTAGGTCAATGTTTATGTATTTACAAAGCCTCATTGTGACTGTGGCTCTTTACGGTTTCCCTATTTACCAATAGATGACAAAAGGAGGGGGATCGATAGCGTGGTGTGTATTCGATCATTAACGGTTACGATTCCAGCGGCTCAGGTTTCTGCGGTGGCGCTTTGATCATTGGAGCCAAATGTTATTGGTTGCTAGTCGGCCGTGTGGTGTTCGGGAGGGAAGTGTGTATCATGTAGCAGTAGAAACTCAAAAGCCATATGATAAATAAATAAATGTATCAGCAGACGTCATCGAGTATAAGAAAAATTCTACTTTGTAGCGGTAGTAGAGGTTTAGGAAACCCACAAAACGTTGGTCTGCCCGTGGCCTGCAACTTGGCCTAAGAAATGATTTTTAGTGATCATATCCTCTAGTCATCATCATCGTCCTAGCGTTTATCCCGGCCTCTGCCAGGGTCCGCTTTCCTACTCACTACATATGCTCTTGTGTTGGTTCTATAAGTAAATAAAACCGGGGTTCCTTACATACTCTTGACAGTTTCGCTTTTCAACCATATCAAAGTTACTTTTCTTTTTGTGATAATGTGGTTGTGGCTGTGAGGCCCTCACAATCTACTTCCATTGGCGTATCTAGGGCTATTTTCCAGGGGGGCCTGGCCCCTGAGGTGGCCGAAAAAGCCCAGTCGATCGCCAGTCAGTGAGCACGAATCAGCATAATTAAAGCCACCCAACGCGGATCTAGATTTCAAGTTAGGCGTTAGTTTTCAGTTGTCACATGACATAGTCGAGCTCTGTAATTCTTTTTGAATTTTTGATATGTTGGTTCTTATAATCTGAATTGATGGGCGATGTGAATGTTTCAAAATAGAGCGAGCGTAGCGATCTCGAAATTTTTGAATTTTTGCTCAACCGAGCTGGAATGAACATAATAAAAAATTGAATGAATAAGCGAGCTTGAGATTTTATACAGCGGTTACATAATCAAAACTTCATTGAGTAAATTTGAAAGGACAACAAATGAAATATTAACATTTTAGGTTTCATCAAATGGACGACTGACCAAAAGTTGTTAGATGTTTTAAAGTACCAAATCAACCCTAATCAAATTATATAATCACAAATTATTTCCTCCACAGTATTTTATTTCCCTTCCTCAGTCTAATGGTTAGAGAGTATGATTCATGATCCAGAAGTCGCCGGTTATAAATCTAGATCAGTAATTATTAATGTATTTGTCACAAAATCGAATATATCAAAATCGTAGTTTATGTTTTGTTAGTTCCAGCGAGTTCCAGAACCAATTAATAGGCGTTCGCTAATGAATTGATAAAATTTCTTTTGAACTTTATGATTTTTAACAATTTGATCAATAGTGTAATAGATAGGTAATTTAAACGTTGGTATTCTAGACTTTGATCAGTATAACTTTTTTAAATTTGCTGAATAAAGTTTTGATTTTCTAATATGTAACCGACGCGGCTAACAATACCGTGCGTCTAGACTCGTATAAGCGTAAAGTTGATTAACAAATCAATCCACCAATGCCAATTTCGTGGGGGAGGCTATACGAAGCCAGATTTACCCACCAAATCTACATTTTTTTTTTGTCTTAGCGCCTACCGCAAAGGGTATATGGCCCCTTCGGACTATCGAGGTAGGGAGGCAGAGAACACTCATGTGTACCAGCGCAGCCGGCTGGCTGGTTATGCTGGACTCGCAAAGGACCTAGGCGCCTACCAGTTAAACTCTGCCTTGGCAGTAACTATAGCCGGGAAACCTTTAACCTATATCAGTTGCGCTAATACCTTCATAGTTCTTCCAGAGTGCGTTTATAACTACCAATCTGTATTGTTTAAGTCTGATATTAATATGTATTTAACCTATTTCAATATAATGATTACATCTTCAAATATAAAATTACCGTTATGTATAGCGAAAAAGGCAGACTGTAATTTTCATACGAGCAAAGTTTTCAATTTCTTGGAAACTTATTTAATAATTAATGAAGTGAATAAATGAAATCAGGCTAATGCTTTTGAACTACTGTAATTATTGATTTCCTTTCATTTCTTAGAAAGGCTTTATTACAATGAAATTTATATGTTTAATCAGACAGCAAAAGCTAACTATAAGTTTTTATAGTGAAATGTTCTGGTGAAATGTTTTAATTTTGTATAACTGCCTTGGTCATCAAATTATATCTGGTTAAATAGGCAACACTGACGACAAATAAAAAGGGGTATTTTCAAACACGTATATAAATTTAATAAAGTTTTTGAAATTCATTTTAATGACTTAATAGCATGTAGGTAAACATATCTATTTTTGAATACATTTTTAAATCGGTTTCATGAAAAATACCTATAAGCAAATGTATATGGGCGAAAAATGGAGGACAGAGGGCAGTCGTTCCATTGTAATTACCTGATCTGCCAAATCCTGAATAATGGTCAAGGCGGGCCCTCATGCGCGAGAGCACAACCGGGATATTGACGCCAAAATGATAATTACTTTATATTAAATATGCGAAGGTGTCTGAACCTGCCGGTATCAGGAAAGAGGCCCCGTGGGCGACTTAAGAAGCTATGGATTGACATCACTGACTCGGATTTAAGAGCCAACGGCCTACGACGCGAGGATGTCGAACACCGGGCAAAGTGGAGAAGAAAGAGTCGGAAAGCGGAGCCTGGCAGAAACCGGGATAAACGCTAGGACGATGATGATTATATGGGCGAAAAGACAATTATAATATTTGAGTTCGAATTAGTATGACTACCGCCGCCAAGCATATCGCAACTCGTCACTTACCATTTGGTGAGATGGCGGTCAAATGCCTGGCTAGTCTAAATTAAAAAAAAGAAAAATATTTTTACCTTAGCACAGATTTGATTTGAATGCAGGCAATCCTGTACAACGGAAACTAAACGTGTGAATGATAAATGTTACTGGCAGCCATTAACGCTTGCGTTTAGGTGGGCTAATTGCCCGTTTTGTTTTTTCCATGCGTAGGCTTGGCGTGTCGTTAGTCACAGAAGGTAAGTGTAGATGGAGTTTGGGAATAATGGATCCGGTGCCATTTCGTTACTTACTTATCCTTATTTTTCTTGCGTATAAACCTTGTTTTTAAATCACTCTATCTATAGTTGAAAACCACATTAAAATCTGTTGCGTAGTTTAAAAGATCTAAGCGTATACGGCCGTGTGGTGTCCGGCAGAGTAGAATAGCACCAACCCCTTACATTCATGGGTGTCGTACAAGGCGACTAATGTTTTCGAGGCAAAAGATCAATAATCTCCGTAGTCTGAAAAATGGGCAGCAGCATTTTTCATTATTATATCTAAACACTGCGATCTCCAACCCGCCTGCCAAGCGTGGAGATTATGGCAATAACCTCCCCTTTCGTGGGAGAGGCCCTAAGTCCTGCAGCGGACTGTTACGGGCTGTGATGATGAAGCGTATACATACCTACATAGGGACAAACGACGGGAAGCAACTTTGTTTTATGCTACGTAAGTGGAAACAGCTGCCTATGGGCATTAGCAACACGTACTTCTAAAAGGTTTTTTCCGATACATAAAGTTTGAAATTCACACCCGGGCTATACTGGCCGACCATTTCGAAGCAGAAATAACAATAATATGTTTATTTAGTTAGGGGAAAGGAAGATTCTCTTTGCCGGTCGTAAATCCGTTGCTTGTACTCGTTTTTATTTGATTACGGACCGGAGCCGGCGCCTGTCGAGACATAACTGGGTTTATTGCCTTATTTATATAACTACCCACCGGCCAGGAGAGCCGCAAACTACCCCCTGTCGCCGGAAAGGACTTCATTACCTTGGGGGAAGAGGGGGCGCATCGATTTTCTACTGTTAATATTCCGCAACTGCTTTTTGTTCTTTTCATTTGTTGTTGTTGGATAACTAATATTTACACTGTCACTTATTTAATTTTAATAGTAATCAACTGTGATCATACGTTGAACGGTGGATGGATTTTTGATGTAAGCCTTGTATAGTGCAGCAAACTTATCTGACTCGGTGACAGCGTCGCTGTTGTTGTAATAGACATGACATTTCAAAATGGCGACATTTAGTTCCAACTTTGTCTACCAGATAAGTTTGAGGAGTTATGTGTATAACTTATGTCAAGTTACATACACATTTTTTTTTTTTTTACTTTTTTTTTATTAGGTCTACTAAACTAGATGTTACACAACATAGAAGACTTAATTAACAAAGCTCATATGGTAAAAAACAGTGTACATCCTTCTTGAAGTAGACACAGCATGCATATATATCACTACTTATGAAGTACCTAACTCATAAATTTCACTAAATTATACATATAATAACAAAAAACAAAATAAATTTAGAGATTGAACACTTTCATATACAAGTACACGATCACGAGTTCAATATTTTCTTTATAAAGCCAATTGATGTGCAAAGAAGAGTGCTGCCCATAGTTAGTTCTACTGTACATATCACCACAAACTTATCTGAGTGTCGCCAATTGAAATATCATTTGGCGGCAATACAAAATATAAAGTCAACAACAGCGACGCCGTCATTGGGCCAGATAAATTTGCAGCAGTACACACGCCGTTTATGCAAGTGTTAAATGATTGATCAACGACTTTTTTATTAGTAAGAGAGACAATATTTGATAATCGGCGATTTGATTGCCGACTCGATTGCTCACCCTGCTCATCTCCAAGATGTCGTCGCACACCACTATTAATTGTCTACATTCCTACCTTCTGTTGATCATCTTACCTCCTGCAGGAACGCCACGGATGGGATAAATTTTATCCACATCATCTAGATGCCTGGCATCCAACTAACAGGCATCGCGAGCCTCATTGGTCATGCAGGATATGGAATTAACTCCCACCCGAAGGTTTTCCTTTGCAACATGGGGTTCTTCATAAGGCTACGGTTAGGCTTCGCTCCCCTTAGGTTGCAGATATACTGGTCAACGGCCACCGCTTTCCATCAGGTGGACCATCTGACCGGTTTCCTTTTTAAAATTTATCTTAAGTGGTTTTGAACTGACACTCAGCTGATCGACCATATGGGCGTGTCGGTGGTTTTGCGCAGTCTTCAAAAGCTGTTAAAAGTTATTCGATAAAAATATACCGTCACTGATTGAGCCAATCTCAATCGGCTTCCGAAAGTATTCTCGATAAATAGTACCTAACTGCAACTCGGTTCGAGAGATTACACACTATAAACAACCCGACAATATCATTACTTGTAAACCCTATGTTATTCGATGCAGATTACCGAGATTTTAATCACATTTGGTAATAGATACCGCGCGTCGACGCACCTTCCGCCTGTTTTATTTGCGACGAACGGAGGCGCGGCGCGGCGTGTCATTTTACATCATACGCCGTCGCCGCGGCCGCTGGGCCAGCGTACCGGAAAATAACCTTGAGACGCGATACCGCCGTCTACAGCGAAATATCGGCTAGTTTTTACTTGTATGGGAACATGGTTTGATATCGTATAGTAATATCGATACGCTAAGGTGTAAATAATATAAGAAGATTTGGACCACGCTGTGGTCCACCTAAAGGTACACAAACATCGACATACGCGACTCATACTCGCGATTATTTGAATTTATATTGCCTACCATTTTTAATAGCTTAACGACAAATTCAGGGCTTTGGAAAAGTATTAGAATCTTCAATATATATATAGTGTTCAGGTGTGTTAAGGTGGATGTCAGCTTTCTATACAGTCTCTTCTTTGCCGAGACGCAACAAGACCGACTACGAGATCTCGGATAATCTCTAATCTCTACTTGTATGAATATCGGCTTTATCGGCAACTTTTCCGTGGCTGAAATTGCTTGTATAAGTACTATAGTGACAACCGAATATTCACCTTGTGGAAAACGATAACTGTCGCACATACCATTATTGTTTCATACACACAGTCCTCATGTAACGTTTTTCATGCAATCATGGTTGTATGATAACAAAACGCCTAATGAAAACTAAACTGATAGGCCTCACGGGTTGTGATTTTTGTATGTCATACGGTAGGTAAACAGGCAAGTGGGCCACCTGCTGGAAAGTGGTCACCGCAGCCTATCAGGGGTATCGCCAATGCGTTGCCCACCTAACACGTTGCTCTGCCTGCAAAAAGGCAAATGCTCCTCCACTGCCACAGCCGTGATTCCCCAAAGCCTCACCCCATGGAGCACAGGAAACCTTACTGACCTTACTTAATCCTTCACACCTGGAAACAACAATGTAAGTTTCTTGCTTGGTGGCAGAAATATATACCACCACCTCCCTGTACCATTTTCATTGCAAACACACTAAAAATACTCACAAATAGCAGTTTTGTTGGTATATGTGCTTGCTACGTAGCCACTCCGAGACACAAATCCCGTATCTTGCCACCGCGAGCGCTGTCGCCGACGCCGTATCGGACCTATCCACGGACTATTGGTAAATCTGGACGCTGTAGGAATATCGGCTAGCTAAGGTTTCGTGAACTGCTTTATGGCAGTAATCGGCTGTCTATATCGATGATTGTGTACTCTAATTTATAAAACTACGACCTACTAAGGTGATTATGGATTGAATATGAGAAAACTGTGGAGGGATTTTGTTGAAGTTCGGTACCTATAGTTTAAAAACCAATGCAGGCCCGTGGACCGATGGATGTCGACGTCGTGCGCCGGTAAAAGCTGGAGATAACATTTTGGAAATCTTGATTTAGAAATTTATTTTCTAGTCTAAGTCAGTCTAAACGAATTTATCGAAATTATTAAAGAAGCCTCATCCTTTGAAATAATTCAAACGATTCAAGAAGCTCGAACGCCAGTATTACAATTTTTTTATAGATCGAAACATGTCTAAGGACCTTAATTAAAGGAGATCATGCCGCCCTAAACAGCTACAATTTGGAAGGCTGGGTATGATCGAACTCACTTCTGCTTCAAACCCATCATGTGAGCGGACGAAAGTACCAGAGGTAAATATTGCAGCGCAGTGCCCGCCATAAAATTTATCTTAGGTAAAGGCTGCAGTATTTGTTTCCGGCGCGCCGGCGTCCGAGCTAAATCGGTTCGGGTTGTCGCATTGATCTGTGCTATTCAAGAGGCTAATTGTGGCGCCGCCAGCCCCGTTCCTATAATAAAATCCTTCAGCCACCTTTGTGCGCGAGAATATTTTATGTGTTTGGGGTATATAATGTATATAATGTGGCATATATTAGCGTAGAATAGGCAGGATAAAATAGTTACAACCAAGGGCGTAGTCAGGATGGCCGAACTGTAAGAAATAAAGGAGGGAGATCGCAGCACAGCGAGATCGATATTTTGCAAATTTTGGTTTAAAAAAGCTGGGGTAATCATAAAAAAATTCTGTTAAAAAGGTAAACCTTGCTAGTTGGGGGACTGCCCGTACCTGCCCATGGTTACAAACAACTCTTCACATTTTCGTATAACAAAGGAATGAAATAATTTTTTTAGATAAAATACATGCACAACAATGTTAGTCTGTTGAAACAGAAGTAATTTTGATCTACGGAGGGGAAAAGGAGAAGCATCGGTGTGGGTTGTCGCATTGATCTGAGCTATTCGTGGATGCTATTCGTAGCGTCGTCAGAGGCCTGCAGCCACTGCATTGTGGATATTATGAATTCATGACTCCAGTTAAAAGGGGACTCAGGTCTACCTCATTTCTGCTTAGTTCAATACATGTTGAAGCTTAGGCGCTGTCCTAATTGACAACGGTCATGCGATTGTGGTCGTCCGGCGGATGTCGTCAGACCAATAGGAGACCACAAAACCGCCCGTTGCACGACCACAGTCGTGCGACCGTTTGCCAATTAGAAGACCGACTTACAAATTAAGTTTTACACCAAGTTAAAAATTTCTTATGATAATTAAATTCCGTAGTTACAATTCCTTTGGACGTTTAATTCTTTAAACATGATTAAAATGTTTGAGTGCTTCTAAATTTGATTCTGAAATGCTTTTGGAAATTTTAAAACTAACGACAAATATCTGTGATACTGTGACCATAAAGGTTACTCAAGGAACAGAGAAAAGGTTATTATTCACTTCAGTTTCACGCGGCATTGGTTGAGTAAAGGGTTATATAGTCATTGCCCGTTTATACAGAGCGCACGCACCCGTGTCTGCGATGGCATGTTCTGCCATAAATTCTCTAATATCGGTAGTGCTCGTGTCATGTGATGATTCCGCTCTCAGCTCAAATTTAACCTTCCAATATTCCAACCTGCATTCAGACCATTCGACTGAAATTTATCCCAAACTGCATCAATGTGCCGTACAGAATGAACGCGAAAGAATTGCTGCCACCCCATTTATTTCAACTACCACATATAATTTTTAGCTCTCTGCTGTCACAATTTATGAGACCATTGTAATGATTGTCGCGGCACAGCGGAAATTAAAGGCGGACAGTGAATTTTCTCTTTATTCCAAATGAATTCTGAATATTGTTTTGCATAATGGCATTAATTTTTAATTACGTCGCGTAGAGCTCGCTATCTGGTTCGTACTACTTATCATAATTTTAAAAGTTTCAACTGTCGTTATCGCCGCCGAGGGCCCAGCCAGTCCCGGCTTATCTCCAGGTCGCATGCAAGCCTACGGAATGTACAAGAATTTCGTCGAGTACAATTTCTCACGTTGACAGGTAGCTTTGATGGTAAAAAATTAAGGCTCGCGTAGTAGGGTGGAATTCCACGCGGCGGGTCGCAGGTGAGGTGACGTGGTGATTATAGCCACCGATTTATGGCAAGGACTTTACACTTAATTTCTCAATGTCGCTGCGCAGGCTGTGTTGTAATTAATTATACATTGTATTAGGGAAGGATATGTTTTATCAGCAGGTAGGGCATTGGTAGGTAGTATATTTGCTGGCAATCTTTTTGATAATTTTTGACGTGGTGGGGAAAGGATTGCGCGGGCATACCTATTTGTATGTGAAGTCGTTACGTGCCTTATTCAAGAAGGTGGCCGATACCTGTACCACTGAAATAAGTAAGTAAGTAAGTAAGTAAACACTTTATTACACACACAAGTACACTTGCACTTATTGAAATTATTAATGGAATACCAACAATTATTCTTACTGTGTTATTAAAAAGTTAAATCGGATGTGCGGATGCGATCTCCAACGTGTGTAACGTTGGATTCAAAAGAATTATTAATATTTTGGTTGGATCCACTGGCTGGGTACTTTAATTTTCAAATGAGTAAGTAGGTCAAAGGTCGCATGCCTTTCTTTCAGGATATTATTTGAGGGGCGCAAGTACCGGTGGGTAACGTCGAAGGCGTCTAAAAACTCCGCTTCTGATTTGAATTTAAAATACTTTCGCCTCTCCGCGAACAATGAGATGCTCATCATTTTTCCCAAGGCGCAGTATTCGAGACTATCCATCATTGAGCTATCAAAATCGAGCAATTTTTATCCACCTGCGTGAACATTGAACTCTCCTGTGGATGGATTATCCATTTTTAGAAAACGTAAACGTACTCGAAACCAGTTACGAAACTCAGTTACAAATACCACCGAAAGGTTACTTATAATAGACGTACCTACAACAAAAAGGATAAAGAGATGGCAACGTACATTAATATTCAGTCAATATTATCAAACTAATTTAAAAATATCTGGCACTAATCCTAAAAAGAACTTACTAATGCGAAACCGTACTATTATCTTTTTACGGCCAAACTACTAAACCTATTTTGACTAAACTTTGGAAAGACATGCCCGGGAACCCTGAGGGCTGAGATGGTCATAGGCTATAGAATGTCATCATAATGGCGACATTCCCTCCCGCAATAGTAAACTTTGAAAAACGCGGGCGATTGTCTAAATTATGCCACGGGCACTAATCTAGTCTAATTCGTTAGCTTAACGTCTAAAATTAATAGCCTTTTGTTGTTTCAATAAAGTTCCGAAGAGTCCATCCATAATAAAAGATAAGGTGGGGAAGTCATAAAGCATAATACGCCGAATTTTAATAGCCTCAGTGCTCGGAGGATAATCCGCCATAAATCTCCTTGAGGCAAGGGTTGCTGCGGAAAACTACCTTGCCATTAATATTTTTATCTAGCCTCGCCCTTTCTGTTGAAGACATAATTTTGCCATAACTTCTCTTTTTATTTATTACATTAACTATATTGATACATGAACTACCATATAGAATATGCGTTGTCGTGTTCGTGCTAATAAAGTCCGGTTACAATACAGGGATCAGCCAATACGTTTGACCTATTTCTTGTTGAGTTAACATTAAATAATTCACTTGATTTAAGTACGTTTAGTTACATAATTGAATCTCGTGCTCCGTCGAGCAAAAGTACGTACGGAGTCGGTTGATTGGCGACGGAGAGCCGTCTGCGAGTATACTGGGCTCCAGCGTTTGTGTAGTGGCTAACAAGAATCCTCTGTGCCGAGTCAATTTCACATCAATTAGTACACTATCCGCCACAAAACGATTATGCTAATACACTGGCAATTGCTTCCGCGTCGACTGAGTAATTAAACTTCATCAGGCAGTCGCGTCTCGTCTGCAACTTGCTTGTATATTGCTTCGGGTGCTTACCCGCCGTTTAAGGCCGACCTGTCGACTGGACTCGGTATCCCCTCGGCCGTCATCGGCTACCCGCGGCGCGCGGGGCGGGGAATTCGCTTTTACACCGGCTGCTACCTGTTTGCGGTACAAACGCTGCGTTAGCCTAACTACCTTCATAAATTGTGCAAGTGGCGAAGGAACTTTTTCACCACAGCTCTTTAGTGCATTCGGAGACGCCTATAAAGTACAGTCTCTAGTGTGAATTGAGTGAAAATACATCCGGGAATACCGCAGCCTAATGCAGGCCGCAGCTCGCTAACCGGAACTATTAAATCTCGAGGATCGAGTTGCAATTTATATGCGAAGGAAGTATTAAGAGAATTGATTCGAACAGTAATTAATTCTGCGAGTGTAGTTACGAGGAGTAATTGCTGAAATAAAGTTGAACCGTGCGCTTGGTTTGTAGTGAGTTACTTCCCGAAAGACCATTTATTCTCTCCTCATGATTATGCAACGGTCTGTCTGATGGAAAGTAGTCATCGCAGCCTATTGTTTTATTGAATTAATATTTTTGATCTACAGAAGGTTTCAACTGATACATTGACTATACTAATCAATAGCCACAAACGATCCAAAAAGGCTAAAATGACCACAATTCACACACTGAGCATTGTCATAAAACTAAAGTGCTATCCAGAAATATGCAGCGTATTATCCCAGAGCAAACCAGGCTCGTAATGAGAAGGCTCCCGCCCGAATAACTGACGAGCACGCTGCACGTGGGAAATTGTAATTGTTGATACAGTTCTCTAACTAGGAACCTACTTTGGGGTTTACACACATATCTACATGAACTGATTGTATTATTTTTAATAAGTTGTATGAAAGCACTTTTGAACTAAGTACGGTCCACGAAAATGTAGTGAATAAATAGATTTTTTATTCATGAAATAGTGGGAAAGTGTTATGTAAATGGTTTCTAATTAGGTATAAAAATTTATTCGTAAGGCTGGAACTCCATTGGCGCGGTGCAGTGCACTGCGCGGCGCGCCGCGCGGTGCCACGTCACGGTGACAACCAAAGAAACGGTGGTGCTATTCTGGTTTTTCAAATTAGGCAACGTTCGCACGAGAGATTTTAAGATAGGCAACTTTTGCACGAGAGCTTTTTCGATCCTTTTACGCTCGTTATTTTAAACGACTCGCATAAATATTGACCATATGTCTTCTCGCCTGTGTGTTCACACGCAGGCGTAAAAAGTGAATGGAGATTTTTTAAATCTGCCGACTCAAATGCAACCAAGAGAAACGTACGAAAAGGATATCATTCAGTTTGGATTAAAACACTGAAAGTGCCGGCAATTATGCAATTTTCAGATACAGCATACATATTCTATAATTTTTTACTATGGTGCCAAACCTTGTCACCACCACCTCTATGTACCACTGGGCGTACAGTAGGTCCTAAGTATCGCTATTCTAAAAGCCGTCGGACCGTCGGACGTGCAGATTTGACCTTATAGTAAACAATTTCAAGAACTGTTTTCTCTTTTGGAAACTAATATATTTGTTCTAATAAAAAATCTAAGTGTAGGCCACACTTAGATTTTTGATCTAAAAATGTATGAAACGCGAATGTTGCTTTTTTTAAACTAAAAAGTACAACATCATTAATATGTGAAGAAATTTGATCACCTCGATTGGTCTTCCCCGAATACTATGATATCTGAGAATTTTTACCCGACTTCGAGGAAGCCAAGGAAGGGTAATGAAGTTAAATAACAGTCTATGTATGAAGAACTCACAGAGATTTGTCCGGATCGTAGCAAGTGAAACAATGTGGTATCTGCCTACCCCTACGGGAGAAAGGCGTGACCGAATGAATGTGTGTCATTTAGAGAATTTCTTTACAAGAATGTTGATCTAGACAAGCACTATCATTTCTCTCTAGGAAGTAGTGTTGTAGGACCAATAGTTTTAGAGTCATTACCATTTTAAGTTTGACAGCTATTATCCAAAATGTAGATCTTGACGAGTACTATCATTTATCTTCAGGAACGAATGTTTTAGGAGCGATCGTTTTAGAGTTATTACAGTTTCAAGTTTGATAGCTGTCATCGGAAATGTACACTCGACGAGCACTATCATTTCTCTTTAGGAACTAGTGTTCTAGAATCAATAGTTTTAGAGTTATTATAGTTTTAGGTTTGACAGCTGTCATCCGAAATGTAGATTTTGATGAGCACTATAATTTCTCTTTAGAAACTAGTGTGCCAGAACCAAACACGCCATATTTATAATTCGAGATGACGAAAGGACTACGATAACGAAACGAATAAGATATTAGTACAGAATCAGAAAAAGGGGAGGGGCTTACACATCAGCGGTCAAAATTTGTTTGACTAGGTCGACTTCCTATTTCATTCACACGCGTTATATCTGTACTTGAAAAATGTAGACAGATATATGTGAGTGAACTATGTCACATAAGGAGGAAAGATTCGAACTGTTGGTAAAAAGAAACAGTCAAATTTGACGTCTCATGTTAACATCTACTGACATCGCGCCGCACGCTGCACGATGGGGGCAAATTAAAAAAAAATGTAGAAAAAGTTCATACATCGGAGCTAACATTTCGGGCTTGGATTGCGGGTTTTGCCCCTATCTTGCAGTGCGCCGCGCGGCGCACCTCTTCAATGTGAATCGGCACTTAGAAACCTTGCCCTTAAATCTTACCTACCTTAAAATAAAACCTTGACGATATTTTTAGCAAAGAGGAATTTGCTTTAAAGAAAACAACTTTGAAAACACAAATCAGACAATGGTTTATTATTAATTCAATATAACACAAAAATATTAACTTAAACTCATTCTAAAACGGAACAACAACGCATTGCAAAAAATACACAGAAATCATGAAAATAAATATACGAAACAGAGGGTACCTTGTCAGCCAGCAAACCAGCTATATCCGTCCAGGTCAAACAACACCGAAAAAGTGAAACCGCTGCAATAAAAAATGGTAATCTCCTAATACGGCCTATCCTGATCTTGCAACGTCCCGGCACAACGATCGCTCAGCTCTCAGCTTCTGTCTCTATGATCGGCAGCGCAGCTGACGAAGGCCCCGCGTCGTCCCCCCGTCGGCCCCCCCCACAGCGTCATCATTTGGTTGTGGTATCGGAGACGCGCTCTCTCCGCTTCATTCATTAGGCTCAATGGGCAGCTGTTCTGGATTGTAATTATCTGTAACAGATAATTGATTATGGCACACTTCTCCATACATCTGTCTATCAAGGCCCCGTACAACCATCACAAAGCAAACTCACACACTCCACATTCACATAACCTCCTAACGAGACGTCTCACATACAAAAACTGTGTCCGCAGAAATCACATCAGGTTTCCGCAGAAACCAAAGCAAGTTTCCGCAGAAACTGTACCTACTGATACCGCAGCACCAGTAGGTCTCATACCGATACTCCAGCATCAGTACCAATGGTGCTTTTTATCCACGCTTAAATCCACACGAGTCAAAGACCCGAAAGCAACCACAAAAAGCCTCAGGCTCACCATGTGCATACTCACCATCAAAGAAAGCTGCACATGTCTCGGGGCACCACTCCCCTTTCCATGGGACCACGTACTGGGCCGCAGCCTGTGTCGTCTTTCTATAGGAACCGCTCAGCAGCTTCAACTCGTACCGAGCCACCGAGTACTCGGCCAGCACCTTCAGAACCTTATACGGCCCTCTCATGCCAGGATCGACTTTTCCTGTAGCCTGCGAAAACTTGATTACAAAAACAAGATCGTTCACATTGAAGCGGCGAGGAGCGTGTCGGTCCTGTTGTCGTTGGTTCTTACACGATTGTTCAATCGCCCGACCACGACAAATCTCGCGCCAAGCATCCCGGTTGGGACGAGAGCCATCAACTGCTAAATCTCGTATTAACGAGCGTATAACGGGTGTTGTACGGTCTGTGCCAATTAACAAGTTGAGCGGGGAGTGTTGTGTTGTCTTGTATTTTGTTATATTCAACACAAGCTGTAAATTCCATGCTTGCTGTGTCCGACCATTGAGCATTCCTATAATTCGTCTCTATGCGGATCATGTTTAAGACGGTGCGAACATATTGTTCCACTTGCCCATTCGCGTGGTGCATTTCCGGCGTGATATAGTGTATGTCACACCCCATGTCGCTGGTCCACTTGGTAAAAATGGAAGATTCGAACATACGTCCGCGATCGGTCACAAGTAATTTTGGCATACCAAATAATGCAACTGCATTTGTCATTACCCGTTGGAGTTCAGTGACATCCTGTCTACGTATCGGGTACAATAGCGAATACTTTGTAAATGAGTCTACAATTATCAAAACGAACTTATATTCGTTGGACTCTGCCAGCGGTCCCAATGCGTCGACATACAGCGTGTCGAACGGCAGTTCCGGTTTAGCCCAAGATATTATAGGTTGGTGTGGCGCCATAGGTACACGTTTCTTTGAAATACAGATTAAACAATGCGCAATATATTTTTTAACAAAAGAACGCTTCTCGGTAGAGACATGTTCATCATGAAATATGCGTAACAAAGACAATCGATGTCCACGCGGTATAGAGCATAAAATGCTGCTTTCTTCCCCAATGAGGTTGTACCTATAGTACAAAACGCCATTTCGCTCAATGTAACGGCGATCATCTAAATTACCCTCACGGAGTTTCTCCAACAACTCACTCGTTTCGGAATCAGAAGACTGTGCTATCTCAGCCCAATTACGTGGACGCGAAATCTGATTTACCTGATTAATGGGATTTCTACTAAGGTAGTCGGCATGGGACATCATCATCCCTTTACGATATTCAATCGTAAACGTAAAACCTGAAGATAAATCCACCACCGAGCCACGCGTGAAAGCAGATCCTTCTTACGCTCTGTCGACTTAAGTGCATTGCAGTCGATAACTAATTTAAACTGATGATTACCTTTAGATTAGATGATTTACCTGGTGATGCTGATGTCCATAGGCGGCGGTGACCACTTTCCATCAGGTGGCCCGCATGCCTGTTTGTCTGCCGGATAACATAAAAAAAAAAACTGAATGCCGATTAAATATTGCCTAAAATGTTACAACGCCTTCACGACTGCTAGAGTCTCCAGTTCGTATGAATGGTATCTGCTCTCCGCACCCTGTGTGGACTTACTGAAGTACGCGACTACACGTTTTTATTGTGTTCGTGAACTTGAAACTCTGTCGGTAGATTAGGATAAAAAATTGTCAATATTAGTTCGCTAGTGAGACAATTAACAAGTAACTGACGCGCCTGCTCCTGTTCAGAGCCCCATTTGATTTCTTCGTTAAATGAGCAATACATGCCGTCTTATTTGCGTATTCTTCAATGTACCTGTTTGACGTTGGTGGGGATAGGCGCGTTTACTAAAGCATCAATTTTACGTTTGCTCGGCCGAACCTGGCATTTACTGACGACTCTATCTAAATATTCAATTTCTTTTGACAGAAAAGAGCACTTTTTAAGATTAATGGAAAAGCCAGCTTGGGTTAAGGTTTGCAAAACTTCGTGCAGTAAGTGAATTCCCTCCTAGACGGTCGAGCTCATAATCAGGACGTCATCCATGTACACTAACACCTTGCCGGAGTCAATGAATCGTCTTGGCGTATTGTTTATTATTCGTTGGTATACGATGGGCGAATTATAAAGTCCAAAAGGCATCTTTAGGTACTCAAAATGCCCCTCAAGCGTGACAGAACCGGTTTTTGGGATTGACTCCCGGTCTAAAGGGATCTGGTGGAATCCCGTAGCCAAATCAAGACATGTAAAGTACTCAAAACTCCCTAATCTGTCGATGTGATCCTCTATCAAGGGTAGGGGGATACCTATCCTTGACGGTTGCGCGATTAAGTGCGCGGAAATCCACACATATGCGGTCTGATCCGTCTTTTTTCTTCACCAGAAGAATTGGGCTGGAATACGCAGACTCAGACTCTCGGATTATACCCTTTTGCATTAGGTCATCAATAATCTCCCGACCTTTAAATTTTTCATGGTGGACTAATTTATAAGGACGATAAGTGACAAGGGTATCGTCGGTTAACTTAATATGCATCTCGCCCGTTTTGACGGTAATCGTGGCGCTGGTGCTAGATATAAAGTAATCAGAGAACTCATTGATGACCTCTTGCAAAGCGTCGCGATCACGTCCTGGCTCTAAGGGCGTATTCAATGGCAAATTGTCAACCGCACTACGGCCAGGAACGCAAGCATTAACATTCACTTTCGAGTGAGTGAGATATTGTCGATCTTCGTTAATACCGTCGCGATTAAGAATATCTGTTCCTATGATGATCGGGGTGCTCATGCAGCTAGCGGGTACGATTACGAGTTCGGCCTTGATTGAAATTTCATCAAACTCCAAGACTAATGTGAGGCATGAAGTAACATCAATTTTATCGTTACATATACTTTGTATTGTGCAAGTGTAGGGTCTCACGTTACATGAAAAATATTTTAAGGCATCGGAGGATATTAAGGAGACGTTATGAGCTCCGCTATCAATAAAAACATCACAGCGGTCACTATATCGCTTCTTAAGTTAGACTTCACGACATCCTTACATAAATTGACATTGTGGGTATTACGCGAACTAGAGCGCTGCTTGGCAAAACAACGATCTTCAGTATGGCCGGGTTTTTTACAGAACGAACAATTTTTACCGACCGGCTTGGAATTAGGTTGTGACGTACTCGTACTAGGTTTGGTACAAACTGAAGGGACAGGTGTACAAGACCATTATTAGACCTGTTCTTTACGGCAGCGAGACTAGGCCTCTATTAGAGCGACACAAGCAGGAGTTGCGAGTCACGGAGATGAAGATGCTGCGGTGGATGTGTGGGGTTTTCCGCAAAGATCGCGTGCGGAACGCTCACATCCGCGGTAGCCCGCACGTCCGTGACATCGCAGATAAGCTACAAGAGTGTCGCCTTCGATGGTACGGCCACGTCTTGCGTAGACCGGCAAATTATGTGGGGAACAGATGTCTTCGAGTGCTTCCAACCGAGTTAAAATTGTGCCTAATGTTTGTTGAATGTTAGGAAAATCAGTGGGGTGCGAGTACGATTACTCTCACGACGATTAGATCGCGAGCGAGAACGTGAGACACAGATCGACGGCAACCGCATTAATCGACGCGAATCGACACTTTGACGCGACTGTGAGAACGAGTTCGACAACGTTCGCGGGTACGAGAACCACCATGGCTATCGTTCGGTGACGTTCACCACGGGGTGCCGGAGACCTATTCCTGCGATGGTCTCGCGAGAACCGGCCAAGAGACCTTGACCTGTCGACGATGTCGTTTTGACCTAGACCGCGACTGGCGCGAACGCGGCATAGCACACAGTTACGGCTAAAATTAACAAGAAACACTGGTTGTTGTTCCGGTTAGTCAAAGCAAAATTTTGTCAAAAATGGCTTTAAAACAGATCCCACTTCTGATTATAGCAAAGAAGAGAAATTTGCTTTAAAAAAAACAATTTCAGACAACAAATCAGACAATGGTTTATTAATGATTCAATAAAACACAAAAATATTAACGTTGTTCCGTTTTAGAATGAGTTTATCATTCTAAAACGAAACAACAACGCATTGCAAAAATTACACAGAAATAATGAACATCAAAATACGAAACAGAGGGTACCTACCTTGTCAGCCAGCAAACCAGCTAGATCCGTCCAGGTCAAACAACACCGAAAAAGTGAAACCGCTGCTAAGGAACACTCGACTTTTATACCATTTAAAAATAAAAAATTGTAATCTCCTAATAATACTATGTAAACATCGCGTTGTGTAGGTGGTAGAGGTCCTTACCCACTCGTACCGAGTTATAAATAAATCGCAGTCGTTCCCTACTACGTTAATCAGCTAAGTAATCACAGGTCTCCCGGGGATTGTTTGATATTATATGAACGCTGGGTACTGAAGTCAAATAAGAGGGAAACAAAAATAAAACCAATTCTTATAATCCCTTTGGAATTGGACGCCGGTGATAAGTCGCAATCGGCTAGGTACCTACTTATTTGCGACTTTGGTACGCCATCCCTACCGTAATAAACACTGTCACAATCGTACCACTTCGAGTATACACTATAATTTGCTGGCTCAGCGACCCGAAGTGGATCTTGGCCTCCGACAAGAATAAATGGCGCAGGATAGGGATCAATGGCGAATTCTTGTGTCTTCGAGTATATCATAATCGTTATTCGAAGTGCCTAGGTGACTTAAGAGGTTTGCTTTTGCCTTATCCTGAGCGGATTCTTTCCCTCTACGCCACTGAAGATCGAACAGATCCTTTAGCACTTGGTCCAGCCAGCAGTATTAGAACATCTCATCTCATTGGACGTTTCTCATTCGGACATCCAGAGTCAGTTCCCTTCACGGCGCGATCCTCTTCCATCCTCTGCATGTAACCGAGCCAGCGCCGTCTAGCGGTGCCTTGCCTTCCCGCCTGATGTTGGTCTCGCGCACCTTCGCTCTCACGCACGCGCTTTTCGCTGTCCCTATTCGATCGGATCATGCAGTAACCATCTTTTTATTTGGTGGGTCCCAGAATTATCCGCAATACTCCTTTCCTTAAACTTGTTTTCCTCTTTCAACGTTAGCATCCAGGCTTCGCTAACGTTGAATACATCAGAATCAGTCTGTTGACCGTTTTGTAGAAGTACTTGTATCATTCAGTAATTTGATCATTTGTCATTTCTCATATTTTATAACTATTTTCTCTAACATTGTGTTTTACTCTAAAGTGAATGAACAAAAAGTATGCGAGGCAACGCTATTCGGTTATCTCTTTACAATATCAATCATGACATCAAATTAGTTTTAATTTGTCAAAGAAGCCGTTCTAGATCTCTCCCGCATTACAAATCACAATACCCGTGCCTCAGAGGATTATATAAAAGCCCATACTGCTAGGCATCAGTAGTTTAGCTATAAACGCACTGGCGCACTATCACGTTATGATATTGGATATGGATGGTGTACAGACTCTTGGTAGTTCTGCACAGTGTTGTAGATGATATCTTGATATGATGAATAGAACTTGTAAGTATGGGTTGTAAATCCATTTTATTTGAGTCCTTAACACGTGAGTACACTGTCTGATGGTAAGTGGTGAACTGGCTAGCGTACTGGCGGAATGCCTATGTCGCATAAATGCAGACACGGAACGATGTGCGGTAATGAGACCGTACATATTCCCGGGCCAGACAGATTAAGTTGAGATAACTACTTGATGTAGAAAATAATGATTGAATTACAATAATAAAAATTAAACAGATTTTTCTTTAAAATTTCATTGAATTAGGGTTGTAGTTGGGTTAATGTTGCGTCCGCTACTTGTCGTCGGTCGCGGGGTGGCGCGGGGCGCGGAAGGGCGGCGCCCGCAGCGCGGGCGCTTGTGACGTTGCTTCTCGTTGTGCTGTCCACGCTTCGACATCTTGACGTCATGATATGCCTTTGGTTTTCTTGTAGTAATTTGATATCTTTTTCATACTGTTCGGTGAATCTCTCGTCTTGATTTTTCATGATAAATCTTCTAATCCATGCTAGGATTCGCACGAGCTTTTAAATGAACTATAATTGTTTATGAGCTCATTTAATAAATTTTCTTCTTTTTTGGTGACAACCGTGACTTGTTTATGCGGTTGCACTTCTTCATTTGTAGTATAAACAGGGTGTTCTTGTTTTGTTTGTTTGTAGGTGGACAACCACGCTGGTCCTTGCCACCATAGTGGATGTTGCTGCAGTTGGCTTGCTGTCAAGCCTCTAGATGCGCAGTCGGCAGGGTTCTCAGATGATTTGACGTACTGCCAACAGTCTGCGGGCATTATATTGGTTATCTTGCGAACTCTGTTGGACACGAATGGCTTCCAGCGGGCGGGATTTCCTTGCAGCCATCCCAATACAGCCATTGAGTCTATCCAACTATAAATAATTATGTTTTCGTTGGATAATAATGCTTGTTTGACTTTTTCCATAAGTCTGCTTAGAAGTAGAGCGCCACATAACTCCAATTTTGGCAAAGTGACTGTTTTCTTCGCCGGGACGACTCTTGATTTCGCCGTAATTAATGTTATTTCCGCGTGGCCTGATTTTAATACCTTGCTGTATATGACACACGCGTATGCCTTTTGTGACGCGTCGCAGTAGCCATGTAACTCGATCCTGCACGAAGCGGCGGTACCGAGCCACCGTGGTATTTTTACTTGATTTATGTGTTTTATTTCTGATTTAATCTTGAGCCATTCTTGGACGATTTCATCGCGAAGTATGTCATCCCAATTCTTGTTTGTTTTCCATACTTGTTGGAAAAATATTTTCATTTTAGTGGAGAAGGGGGTGAGCCACCCCAGCGGGTCAAATAATCTTTATATTGCCGCTATTATGGTTCTTTTTGTGTTTTCCATGCTTTCCTTGTCAACATGATATTTGAACACAAAAATATATTGATCGGTGTTCCAATATAACCCGAGGGTCTTGGATGATTCTGATGACTTAAAATTATAAGCGCCTTGTTCTTGTTGTTGGATCTCTTGTAGTAGTTCTTTTCTATTGGAATTCCATTTTCTTAAGTTCATGCCTCCAGCGGACATGATATTGACTAGCTTGAACGCCGACTCTAATGTATCTGAGCTATGTAGAAACGATTTTCCAATATATGAGCGGCTTCTGGGTACTTGTGCTTTTCATCATTTGCCAGTTGACGCAATGTCATCGTTGCGAAGTAAGGCGCTGCTTTGGTGCCGTAAGTCACCGTGGTTAATTGATATTCTTGTAGTAATTCGTTTTGGTTATCTCTCCATATAATCTTTTATAACGCTTGATCGTCATAACATTTTTTCTATGTCGACTGTGAAGGCGACTTGAGACTGCCTCCAACTCATGATGAGTATTAAAAGGTCTTTTTGTAGGTTTGGGCCTTTGTACATACAATCGTTTAGACTCGTGTTATTCGATGTTGTTTCCGATCCATTGAAAACTACGCGGGTCTTAGTAGTAGTGGACTTCTCGCGCAGCACGCAATGGTGAGGTAAATAGCATTGTGCAATCGCATTACTTGTAGCGAACCAAAGAGCCGCCGGTTTCATGTGACGTAATCGTTGATACTCGTGTATGAAGGCTTTATATTCTTGCTCCATATTTTTATTTTTCTGGAATTTTCGTTCTAGGGACCTGAACTGTGCCACAGCTTTATGTTTTGATTGTCCCAATTGTTTGATGGTGGATTTGAGCGGTAGTCGAACTTGGGATCTTCCATCGCTCAATCTTGAGGTCCTTGACTTATAGTACTCGATACAATAATTTTCTTTGGATGATAATTGCGAATCTTCGGGAATGTCTTCTATTTCCCAATATTTGTGAATTTCTTCCATATTATTTAAAGTCACGTTGCATTGTAAACTTGGTATTTTTCCGAACAAAATCCACCCGAGTCGCGTTTGCTTTGCAATCGGAGTCGTATTGCTGACTTTGTACATTCCATTTATTATAATGTTCGCGTAAACATCCGCTCCCAATAACACGTCAAACAGCTTGCTTTTTTGAAGTTTGGATCGGCTAATGTAATCTCTTGTAGGAAGTTCCATGATGGTCTCGCGAAAGATGCGTTGGGAAGGTTGTTGCTCAAGTTTTTCATGACGTATGCGTCCGTATTGAACTCATAGTCGCCGGCCGTGGAGGCACATGAGATGTTAATTCTTCCTGTACAGGTGTTATTTTTGGTACCGATGCTAGTGACGATGCCTCTGCATTTAGTTTGACGTAAGCCCAGCACTTGCGCTGTGTTGGCGGTGATGAGGGAGACTTGAGAGCCTTGATCCACAAGAGCACGCATGATTCTGTACTCTCCGTTTGCTCCTTGTATTTTTAATAGGGCTGTTGCCAAAAGTATTTCTGAATGATCTCCTTGTTGAGATACATATGTTCTTGATTCATATCTTTGGTTATTTTGTGCAGTCGGCTTTGACCTTGGTGTCACTTCGTTCGCATTCTGTGTAAATGCGGCATGCAGTAATGTATTATGACACCCGTTACAATCGTGACTTCGTTTTTCTGACTTGCACGACTTGCCTTCGTGATAATGTAGGCAATTAGTGCATAAGTTAAAGTTCATAATTGTATTTCGCCTCTGAGTTGGTGTCATTTCTAGGAATCGCTTGCAAAAATAAATTCTATGTTCTTGACTTTTACAAACGAGAAATTTGCGTTCGTTCGAAACAGCCTTGTTGCTGGAGTATTGCTTCTTGAATAATCCTGGCTTCTTTTGATTACTTTCTTGTTTACGACGAGTTGTTACCATCGTAGTAAATCTATTTTCCAGGAAATTTAGCAATTCCGGTAACACGGGCAGTTCTTTTGGATGTTTCAATGTTTCTAGGTATACATTATGCGATTCAGCGTCTAGTTTTTGTACTAAATTGTATATTAGGATTGAATCCCAGGTACTTATGTCGATGCCTAGGTTCTTGATAGCGTTGAGAGACTCAGTCGTGACGTCATGGAGGCGCTTGATATGATTTGAATTGCCTTGTTGCGTTACTGGGACGTTCATTAAGTTGTCCATGTGTGTTGTAAAAATTAGTTGTTTGTTATTGTAGTGATTGTTGAGAATTTCCCAGCTAGTTGCGTAGTGTTCTGAACTTATTTGTAGATGCTGTATCAAACGCTCAGCCTCTCCTTTCAGCTTGCTCTTGAGGAATTGCATGTTTTGCGCGTTCCAACGCGCCGCTATGTCATGTAGGATGTCTTCGAACTCCCATTTTCTTGTATTTCGTGTATGTTTATGTTTGAGACCGTTCTGCCAAATGCCTTGAAATTACTTAATTGTTTCTTGTGCATGTGGTCTAGCTTGCGGTGACCATAATTAATATCTGTTTTTGAGACACTTTCTTGTATGTTGCCTTGTCTATCTTCCAAGTTTTCTTCACTCGCCTACGAAGTTAAAAGTGGCTGCGGCAATTTCGTAGTTGATGGATTTTCTTGTTGCGGCGGCTTCGAAGTTAATGGACCACTGATGGTTGGTGTTGTCTTCGAAACATATTCTTTCGCTTCGCGGTATAAGTTGAAAGATTGCTTGTAATAATTATTGGTGAAATAAATATTGTCACTTGATAAGAGTTTTTGTAGTTTTTCATGATTTGTTTCATATTCCACCCAGTAACTGTCGAGAGTTTCAATGCGTCTCTTTATGAGGTCCGGAGTCTTGCGTGATAGACCGTCTTTTTTGAAATTAATTAATAATGTTTTAATTCCCTCTGCAATCGTGGTCTGCTGGTAGAGGTAATCGGATGCCTCCATTTTATGATTTTCTTGTTCTTGATATAATATTCACTTGTTTGAATATTGTTTATGTGAAAGGACTCACTTGAATTATTGTTAAACTTTATGTATTAACTTGAGACTTTTTGTTAGTTAATCAATTGCCTTATTTCAATTTATTTTCTTGATAATCTTGATTTAATTTTTTTTTCTTTGTTTTGATCAATTTTCTTGAGTGTATTGAATTTGCTTGCTTTTTCTTGATTTTCAATTACCTTGAGTGAATTGAATTTTTCAACCACCTTGAATGGGTTGAATTTTCTTGATTTTCTCAATCACCTTGAGTGGATTGAATTGTCTTGAATTTATTCTTGATTTTCAATTACCTTGAGCGAATTGAATTTTCCAACCACCTTGAATGGGTTGAATTTTCTTGATTTTCTCAATCACCTTGAGTGGATTGAATTGTCTTGAATTTATTCTTGATTTTCAATTACCTTGAGCGAATTGAATTTTCCAACCACCTTGAATGGGTTGAATTTTTTTGAATATTGTTTGATTTAATAAATTATCTTGAGTGAATTGATTTTTCCTTGACACTTGCTTCGTTCTTGTTAATTAAGTATTTATTTATGCATTCACAAATGACGTAGAGCGCCTTCTCAAATTTAGTCGGTGAGACCCGCTGGTGGGAGGCCGACCAATCCGATCGCAATCACTTCGCAAATCACACAAAACCACTTAATTCAGGATCGAAGGACCATAAACATGTACAGGCTCTTGGTAGTTCTGCACAGTGTTGTAGATGATATCTTGATATGATGAATAGAACTTGTAAGTATGGGTTGTAAATCCATTTTATTTGAGTCCTTAACACATGAGTACACTGTCTGATGGTAAGTGGTGAACTGGCTAGCGTACTGGCGGAATGCCCATGTAGCATAAATGCAGACACGGAACGATGTGCGGTAATGAGACCGTACAGATGGGAACTCGGATTTATTGACGGAGATCGCTGACACTATATTTCTATTATTGTTATTGTCAGTAACAGTTATGCTTATACCTTACTTACATTTAGACTTGCACGTAGTATTTTTTTCCCTGTGCTTATGTTTATTAATGGATAACAATGTTTATTTGGAGTCCACTGGCCGTTATCGCTCACCCATGAAAATTGAATAGGAAATCAAATAAATTTCATTTTTTCACAAACGTAACGCGAGCTTTATTACCCTCGGTGCTAAAATGTGAAATAGAGTCGAAAGGGGATGTTTACACAGCCAGCACAACATCACTCTCGCCGCCGCTCAGCAAATCGCTGACAATATCGATTACGCACAAGGAAAATAATATTTATGGCACTACCCAGTCAACTTTCCGCATTATTCCCTTGTTTGTTTCACTTTTTCAACTCGCAAAAAAATAGGAAACACATTTTCGCTTCGTAAACGTTAGCGGAAGTTCGGGGAAAACCATCAATTTGTTATTGGAGCTTTTGTCTGGGGATTGATACGGTGCTTATTTATTATTTGCCGGCGCCCAGCGCGGCGGGTGCCGAATATGCAGAATATTGCCAGCGCGCCCAGCCGCACGCGACATTCACTATGTTTATTTAAAATCCAATAGATCCCTGGTAGCGTTTTCCCTGTAGTTATGCCCCCCATAAAAGGCTCTTTTAGTTACTTGATTTTGCTTGCGAATTTATACGTGTAACATTCCCGTTCACACTGACCAGTTCCCGTGGGATTGTATGGTTTATTCTGGGCTATAATTTTCATCATAAGTCGTATCATTTATATTATAGTACGATTAATATTTTATTTAATTCCCAAAAAAAATACATTAATAATCATTGAAGTATACATGTAAAAATGTGGGATCGTCCAAGATTAAAAAGAACATTATATACACAATAATTAAAATTAAAATAAAGTGTAGGCCGTATATCTGGGCAAATTTGTCTCAATGACATAATAAGTTGGGCTCTTACCAGTATCAAAGTGCCCTCCACGAGCACCCGGGCCTGTTACGAGATGACGGCAAGAGGCCCGACGGTATGTCTTTGGTGCCATTCGAATTGGGTCGGCCGCTAGTATGGAATGCTACATGAGCAGATCCTTTAGCGGCGTCCCATATTGCCTCTACGTTAATGAGGCCAGGCGCGACGTCTACATCAGCGGAGACCATGAAACGCCATAAATCATAAAAAATAATAATCATCTTGGCGTTTATGTCCCTATTGTGCGCTCTCGAGAACGAGGGCCCGGGGTCCGCCTTGACCATGATCCAGGATTTGGCAGGTCAGATAATTACAGTGGAGCGACTGCCATCTGACCTCCATGACCTAGCTACTGTAACACCCATTCCCCTGCCCCTAATACTTAAACCTACTTACTTACATGACTGAGATGTCTCTAGCTATACGACGTGTAAATTACACATAAATGCATTGGCCGTACATCGTGATCGTCTAGCTTTAGATACATTACAAGGACCCTCTACGTTGTGTGTTTGATAAAAACGTATTTCGAAATAACACCCTTAAGGTTATAAATACCGCTAAATTAAGGGAAAACTCATTTAAAGGAAATTCGTTATATAGAATCACCGAACGGAAAAGTAAATCGTACAACTAGCGGGAGATCAAATCCGCAACCAAGATAAACATGTGAACTATAAATTATCCGTGAAACAAATAAACATGATAGAATAACCACAACTATATAAATATAAAAATAAGGTTCGTCAAATGAATGCACCGTGTTAAAAACGCGAGCCAAATGAAACATCAATTCCGCGCATAAAGAAAGAGACAATCAAAATTTGTATGAGTAGACAAAACAAGCAAAATATAAATTAAGAAACATGCAACTTAGCTCTAGAACTGATCTTCATCATATCTAGTCGGCGGGCGATGAATGACAGGCGATTCCGAGCGTTAACCTCTTCTTTCTTCGT
Source organism: Blastobasis adustella (assembly GCA_907269095.1). Classification (NCBI taxonomy): domain Eukaryota; kingdom Metazoa; phylum Arthropoda; class Insecta; order Lepidoptera; family Blastobasidae; genus Blastobasis; species Blastobasis adustella. Next base: position 7,254,563 of record OU026123.1, on the reverse strand, counting down.
GGCCACTCCTATCCCTATGGCTGCGAGATTTGCCTAACATAGACCTGACCCCAATGAGTTGTGAAATACGGACCTTTAGGTCTCGGAAATAGCCTAATCGATAGGAAAACATGGGCCAACCTACACACCAGGCCAACACATGAACATATGGACCACATGTCCTGCTCATGCGTCCAGCGAAACCTCGACATCGAACGAACCAGTGACCTATTGTACACTCCGATCAAACCGTCCCACGCATTCCGATCATCTGGTCGTACTTCCGTACCGGCCTAATTTGTTTGTAAACAATCGAGAGACTAATATTTTAATTTTATTTACGCGCACGCGATATGTATCCCTATTGGTGTCGGGACGCTTATGACTGAGCCCACCTATCAAACTAACTCGATTTTCCATGTCCGCGATTTAAATGTCGTTAAAGCATTAAAAGCACAAGGTTTAACCGGACAAGGGGCAGAGTCATACCAAGATCCGGTGGCAAACCCACGGCGATAAACCGTCTCAAAGTACATGGAGCACAAATCAGTTTCCCAATCCTACTCAACAGAGCGTGGTCCACGTCCGATCCGGCCCTGGTTCCCTGTGTAGTGATGTTTTCTATGGGCGGGACGAGTCATAAACGTGTATAAACAACTATTCATTTAATTCTCAATAAAATCATATTGAGCTAAAATGAGTAAATTACACAAGAAAAGAACCCCGACACGTTGATTAACCCGGCCACAACAGGTGCCGTTCGGCTCGGCAAGAGGTGCGGAACACATTACCAGAACTGTGCCCATATGTGTACTCTAAGTGATAGTTAATTAATTTTTATATTTAGAAGTAGAGAATTTATTTTACGGACGTATCGGATTTAATTATTCGAAACAGTGTCCTTAAAGGGAATAACTAGTTATCGGTTTAATTTGACTAAACAACTTTCAGTATCTATAACACAAAACTATGCCTATTTTCATCTTTCACTCTTTAGTATAACTACGTGATGGTCCTACCAAAATATCATTATAGCCACCCTTAATATATAATTCAAAATCAGACTTACTGCAAATGCTCGTACAAAACGCAAGTCACCAACATACCCGAGTATAAACTAAAATAGTGGACGATATATAACACTATGAAACCACCACACAAGAGATACCTAATGCTCGTACAAAACGTAGACCATCGACACTAGCACTCGACAACATTCTCGACAATACTCCGCGGTGCCTGCGCGCGCGCACTCGTCGTATAAAGGAAATATCCCTCGCCGAAGAACCACCCAGTCCCGGGACCTTAGACCAACTGTCGTTCCCGTCTTTCTGCCCTTAGCCCCTCAACCCCGCATCCTAAAGCGTGAGAAAACCAACCATTTGACCAACACGTGTTACGCAATTTCTCCATGAATGACAAGGTCCGTTTGTCGGCACTATTTGTTTTTTTCCGAGACTATCTATAGCCTTTGTAATTAAAAAATATATCGACGCAATGCTAATGGTACCTGCAGTCATAAAAGTAAAGAAATGCTCTCGCCTGCCATAAAGACAAACGCCCGTACCATTTTTGGTAGAAACATTACAATAGAGACGAAATTACAATAGAAAAGAATTAAAGGAAGGAAGTCAGCGCCGTTTCTTAGTTAATTGCTGCCCCAAAACATCTTAATAAATTCTGTTGCCGACAATAGCCCACATGTGCGCAGCGGTGTCGGTTAAAATTCCGAAAATGGTACTTTGTTTTATTTGTTCTATGGTATTTCCAAATTGCTAAAGCGATCACAATGCACCCCAGTATAAAACCCGCTATTAAAGATGTGTGCTATTATTTTGTCATCCTAGCATGCGCATTTAAACACGACATACGAATACTTTTCAAAATCCCATACCTATAGTGATGTAGATAGTAACTAATCTACTGGAACGTACTTATGGCACATAAGGACCGTTACACTACCAGGGGAACCTGATCAGATTGGATCATGGTTCCACATCCAGTCGCCTGAATGTGCAGGTTTTCCCTCACCGTAAGAGCATCGGCTAGTATTCAACTAATGTACATAACTCAGAAAACAGTAAAATGTAATATCATATAAGTGGCATTTAACACCTAATTATCGGTGATTTCGTATTTGTCCACGTTAACATGTTTATCCCAATAACATGTATCATCTAACCGTTATTCGATGAAACGGTAGATTCAATATTTTATATTTGGTTTTGCTCAGTGAGTCATTAGTATGGTTCTGTATAATATTTTAAATTCTATCTACTTATACGGTCTTACAATATTAGTGTATAAAAATTATGAGGTAATCAGTATAACCTAGTACTATATCGCAAGAAATAAAATCGTAACTAAATAACTCGATAATTTAAAAATGTAACGTAATTAATAACGTCTTGCTTAAAGTTATACATTCCAAAAGAATTGAAAATGTTACTAACTTACGAATCACGTGACGTCTAAGTATACACAATGTTGGGTGCAAAATTCATCACCTTTTTTTTTGGTTTAATTGGTAGGCAGGGGAAATCCATCATGGACACCTGGGAAGGGGACCCAGGTAGTGACGGACTCTTACCGGCTAAAACCCCTATCTGCCCTCGAAAGCCTCTGGTGAAGTGAGAGTCTTTCGGTGGTGAAATGAGTTCGCGAAAAAGAACGTTGGTTAAGGTGAGGGTGCACCTGTGCACATCAGGCGTGCCACTGGATACATGCACCCGGTGTGCACAGGTTTCTTAAAGCCATTAAGAATTAAAGATATAACGTTAAATAATATGTCATGCACCTAAGGTACTTGAGCTAAGAGCTTTGAGTATTACAAAGACATACATAAATAACTTTAATTACTATTATATGTTTTTTTTTTTGTTTTTTTTATTAATTTTGTGTATACACACATTTTTTTATTACACAAATAGGACCAGCGAAGTAACTAATAAATAATTACAATTAAAAAAAACAATCTATGTTCCATTTATTAACCTAATAGTTTTAATTATGTGACTAGTGTACTGTATAAACAAAGGTTGGTGTTGGCGTTAATGTCCCGGTTATGCTCTCGCGCACGAGGGCCCGGGATTCGCCTTGACCATGATCCAGGATTTGGCAGGTCAGATGTTTACAGTGGAGCGACTGCCATCTGACTTCCATGACCCTGCTACCAGGGGAACCTGACCAGATTGGATCATGGTTACATATCCAGTCGCTTGAATATGTAGGTTTCATCACTATGTTTTCCCTCACCGTAAGAGCATCATCACCAGGTTTATTATTATACAATAAACAGGTGATGTATGGAAAATGGAAAATAAAATGAGTATTCCCAATTATCAATGATCTCTCGCGATCGCATCAGTCGATCACTGCAATATTCAGAAACTCGAGGGCGTTATAGCTAATGTACGTTTCAATAGAAAAAAAGACAAAAGTAGAGCACGACAACATATGCCCGGATGCACTGAACTTTAGGCGACGCCTAATTTGATTTCATACATTTCAAACAAGAAAAGCATTACCATTCATCAACCTTAGGTGGAAACTAAACTCGCTAAGTTACTCTTTTTTGACACGGATTTTGTGACGCCTAAATTATATGAATATGCAATCGGGCATAATATAAGTATTATCCACAAAAATCGATATTAATTAATGAATTTCGATAAATATATATATATATATTCTAGTTTCTGTGGATACTATACTAAACAAGTTAGTCAATGTATTTAGATTTCTTAGGACAATAAATAATATTTACCTATAGTTGTCGTGCTCCACTTTTGTCTTTTTGTATTGAAACGTATTTTACGTCGCAACGTTCCTAATGGGCACTTGGTGGCTTCCCTCTTACTGGATGCGTTTGCCGGTGGTGTTATAAATTATTCAAAACGAACTTAGAGGGTAATTTGACGGCCAAGAGAAAAATGCCGTGGAAAAATGTCTGCCGGGCGCGCCGGCGGCGGCGATCTGCGGACATCAGTCTTGTTTGATGGCCGCGCGGGGCGCTCGCGGCGAATCCAGGCTAAAAGCTGGGTATTCAATATGATCATATTTACGTATTTACACGTAAATGTTATATATAGCTATATGATGTATATTAGAGGTGTCTTCAGAGACGGGCAACGCATTGATAACTCCCCTAATGTAAAACCCTCCGCTAAGGTGGAGGATGCTCATGTTCAGAATAAACTTGTTGTGAATTTTATGTAAAAATGTTCCTTTTAGAACATTCCTGTTGCGCTATGGGTTCAGCAAATAGATAGCTCGGCCTATTCTGGGAATTTGCAATAAAGATGGTAATGGATTCCCCTTGCAAAGTGGACTGTAAAATTGTCACCAGTGGCTTCCAGGATTCTTCTCCAGCACATTCAGGGACTCCAATTCTAGATGCGACTTTATATTTAGGTCTATTCACTGAAAGCTATCTACTATGAGTTCTTTACATACGGTGTTATGAACGCTTAATAGACTGGTGTTCTGCCAACATAGTCGTTCACCATCTTAATAAATTCATTCTCAATTTTGAGAAATTACTTGGCTTTTCTTGGTTTATAGTCATGTTTGAGTATTAATCTCTGTGAGTATCGAAACTTGCGAGTTTCTCATAAACTTTCCGGCTGGGTGGCAGGCAATCCATTAAGTGAATCATTCCGTTTAACAACCCCTCTTTCTCAGGGAAATTATACTTTTAAAATGTTGTGCTATTATTTTTGTTAATATCGTTAACATACTAACATTACTACAGTTTTTTCGCGTATTATAATATTTAATCATCATCATCCTGCTGCTTTTATCCCACCAGGGATAGGGAGTAGGTATTTCCTTACTTAATGATATCACAAAACACGACAGCGGTTATGGATCCAAGATATATACCAGATCAAAGCTCTTCAATTTGTAGGTTTAACGACTCCACTTTCTCAAGGAAATTATGTTTTAAAAATGTAGTGCATATCTTTTTGCAAATCATACTAAATTAACTACAGTTTTTCGCATATTATATTATTTGATCATCATCACCGTCCTGCTTTTGTCTCATCAGGGATGGCAAGTATTTGCTTACCTAAAGACATTACAAAACACAACAGTGGTTACGTGATGTTAGAACAAAGCTCTTAAATTGGTAGACTGCCGTTTAAACAGAAGCGTTATCGTTTTTCATTTAAGGGTTTACATTTTTAAAATCCATCGAATTTAATAAAGGCCTTTCAGGCCGGACAATGGGGTGTGACAAGCTTTGTTTTCGTGACGCGGCCGTCGGCCGAGATCCATATTTATTACCCTGTGCCAATGGCTCCGGCCCCTCGTTCCGATACGGCTATTTAGATTTAGCTACTCAGAGACTACGACAAGTATAGAGATTGTTGATCACGACACAACTTTTTATATACCTACTACCCTAGTGTCCGTCCGTCTGATGGAAACTTAAAGGAGAGTGATAGAAAATGCTACGAAAATTATAAATACAGAATCGCAGGTGGCATCCCATTTAATAAGCATCTTGGCATTAATGGCTCGGTTGTGTCTCGCGTTAGGGTCCGGGCTCCGCCTTGATCATGGTCCAGAATTTTGGAGGTCTGGTAATTACAGTGGAGCGACTGCTATATGACCTCTGTGTCTGGTTCCCCTGTTAACAGGGACAGGGGAACCAGACCACATTGGATCATGGTTACAGGTTACGGCCAGGTTTCATCGCAGGTGCCATTCCATAACCCTATTAGCTCAACTTTTCTAAAAATAAGAATCGTACAAGCCTAGAAATAATACATGATTAACAAACTTCTTCTGAAACGTATTGAAAGTTGCGATGATTCGAGGAAAACGTTGTGGGACGTTTTATTGTTTGTCGCGAAAAATATCTTTATTTCGTTTTGATGGCGAAAATTGGGTGTCGCTGCCGAAAAATTGCTATCTTTTATAATTTGTCTCCCATGACAGCTGGGGGCGCGGTTACGTTTATTTATTTATCACTCGTTAGTGCAAAGTGTCAGAGCTATTTATTTGCCTCACAGAGGCATTTTCTGGCGTATCTTTATTAAAAGAGTGATGAGTCAAAATGGGTATTCAGGGGACTTGGGGAAAATATTTTACCTATTTAAGTCATTTTGTGTAAGGTTTTTATTGGTAGGTAGTTTTTAATATGTAATTCTATGTTCTTTGTGTGTAATGTTTAAGTGATAAATAAAGTTTGTCTAATACTATGACAATATTCCGGTTATACTAATCAAAACCGGTAGTACCTAACGTAGGTTTTAGGCGTTTCCAATACGTTTAATGGATAATTTAACCTCCAACGAAAAAGAGGAGTGTTATTAGTTAGACGTGTGAATCTGTGGCTCGGTCTGGGGCTTTCCGAGGGTTTTCTGTTGATTAGATTCTCTTGAAACTGCGACAGCGCCGGTACGCTTACCTTAGTTGTTGCTCACTTGTTGTTTTTTTTTACTATAATCTGTTAATTACGACTTTTTGACTCCTGCTAACGTTAATAGACTACTGTGTGCCTTAAAAAATAACATCCGAACCCAGGGGATATTGATAGCTTTATTGTTGACAATATTATAACTACTGTATAGTGTCTTAAACACTAGCTATACAGCACTGTTGGTCTTACGCCCAAGTTTTATAGAAACCCAATCATTCTTTACCAACTTTATTTCAATCATCTACTTAAACTTTATTATACACTGAAGAGGAAGAATGGAAAGAGACGCCACAGGCCACTGAAATCAAAGAAAAACCACAGGCGCACAATACTGTTTTAAATAATATGTTGTCCAGCTGATAACGGGCATAGCCAGGTTGTAGTATTGGGAGAAGAAGGGGAAGAGTAAATATGTAGAAAATATTAAAAAAAAAGGAGCGAGCGCAGCGAGATCGACAGTTGTCTGTTACTAATGTCAAAGAAATAAAACAACAACATGTCAACTACACCACAAGCAATTTAAAGTTAAAGCGTCAGCTAAATAATCATTTACAGAACCAAACAGCCGATCCCACCGCAATCATCACAGCAAGTTAGCGCTGTGTTGCGTTCACCGACAGCGAATTCAATTTCTAAGTTATTCCTCAACTAGTGGGGGCAGGAATGAAGTGGGGTCGTTCCTTGTTTCCCCTAGCGCCGGTGATTGGTCCGGGGCGCCGCGCCTTCGCACCCTAGAACTCCTGCGGCCTAAGTGATTACGTGCTGAAACTCGCGTGCCCTTCAAAGATAACTTGATCATTCCATGAGCAGATTGAACCGATTGCAGTGTTTCGGGGTGTGAATTTAAAAGGCTCGATTCGCGATTCGCAACATCGAACCGGATCCCTTTGGACAGTATTATGTTTTCACGATTCCCGATTTCTTTGGACAGTATCATGTTTATTTTAGCTTTACTGTAGCAACGAACCACAAAATCGTAGCAATATTTCGTCTTCTTTGAGCAGATGAGTTTAAACATAACACTGTCGCATTGGCTAAAGAGTATTTTACCCAGTCACATTTTCAAATTCAAAACTTCAAATTTGAAATTTTTATTCAATGCGGATACAGACAAGGTTCACTTATTGAAATTGACCTTAACCACAGAGAAACAATCAACAATGAGCAGGTAAGTATACGGCGCGCGGCATCATCGAGCCGGCAACGACTTTGTTTGAATTCCACTACGCAAAGCATCACAGTTTTTGCTACTCCAATTTGTATTATCAATGTACAGCTGACCGTACCAAAAGCTTCTTTGACAAGGATCGCGACGTGCAATAAAAATGCTTGGGCTTAAATTTTCTGTGTACGCCGTACGTGCACCCACTTTTAATAACTGCCGCTACTTTTTCCCGCTGTTTTGTTGGCACAGCTCGCGGGTTGCGTGCAAACTATGCATCAACACGCGCTCTCCAACCGCGTTCGTTACATACGGTAATTGCTACTGTACACCGCGACGCGAACTGCAACTGCTACGGTCTCTATTCGTGACAGACAAGAGTTCAATTTCGTCACAATTAACTTATTTTTCACTTCACGCTCAAGTTACATGATCGAATTAAAACACCTGCTCCGGTACGGCGTGATTTAACGTGTAACAAAGCGATAAGTACACTAATGAAATCACCGAATTACACGTTTCCGCAATTATTTGAAATGTGTACGACAGCAAGTAGCTTAGTGCTAATGTGTATATGTGTAAATACTTGTTCTGTATGTTACTTATAATACTCGTTCGGTAAAATTAATTATGTATAAAAGTGTAGGTATATAGTTCAGAAATGGTTATTGATGTTCTGTTGGTGTCTATTTATTTTTTATTTTTATTTAACAATTTATTGCACACAATAAAGAAATACAGAGATATAACATAGATATAACATTTTATGAAGTTGTACAAAAATTAAATGAAGTGTAAATTTAGGTTATTGTTAATTGAACTGTTAATGTCAATATTATCTAAACCTACTGTATTTGAATATTCATAAAATTGTTGTCCAAAAGCAATTACTAAAATCCAAACGTGTTCAAACACGTAGGCAAATAAAAAAAACGTACAACTTTTCACATTCACAATAATAATCGTATTTGTATACGATATATAGTTAATACTTTTCAAATAAATACCCTCCATTATTCTTTTACGATGGAAAAAACAAGTGTAGCAAAAAACGAGTCTCGTGCATGAAAGGGATACGTTATTTATCATACTAATATTACCATAAGAAAGTCAGCTCGTTCATCATTACTCTGCTGACTTCCCTTTTATGCTCAGGGGTTAGGAAGCCAGAGTGTGAGGGCGCGAAAGGGCCCGCCGATCATCGTTGTGAAATTCGTTCACATACTACTCTGAGGGTTGTTTACAAGATTGAAACTCCTTGATACTCTAGATAATCTGCGTAGCCTTTATGAAATATGAACGCTGGAAAGGATACAGTGTAGGTTTCACGCCGTCGGACACCGCGGTAATATATGATTGCATATTTCGGTGAGAGTCGTAATTCAGAGGCGTAAAGCGTGGCCGTAATCCTAGGAGCGCATAAATCGAGCGTGCGTCCGCTAAGCAGCGTGAGGCACTGCTGTGCTGTAGTCATGGCCATAACAAACGCAATATGTTCTCGTGTCTGTGAAGTGAATACCTAAAATTCGAGTGCGATAATCTCGAGCGTCGATTTTTTAATTTTAATGAAATGGAATTGGCAATTGGAATGAAAGGTATAGTCAATAAAACCCTCGACAATTTAAAACGATAGAATTATTATCTTTCCAGTATATTTATTGTGTGATTAAAGGGACCTAGATGTAGATCTACTTTCCTATAATAAATGGAACTGAGACGTCGGGATCGATCCGGCAACGCTGAATCAGGAAACATTATTAGTATTCTAATATATTTTAACACAATTATTAATAAAACAATATTCAAAATAAAAAGAATTACCTGTGCTTAACCCTTAACACCCACTACAGTGAGCCAAAACGTGATCCATCCGCCTCTTACTTAGAATAATTGCGTTTTCTTGGCATTGCTCTGTGTCGTAGTTCTTCGTTTGTCGCTCCACTGCTACCAGGAGAGCAGGAATTTATGGGAGTAATGCAATAAGTTTCGGTATAGTCCGTCTGAAGCCGTAGTCCGTCTGTGCGGGTTGAGCGGGCGGGGTCTTTGCGGCGACCGTGAGGCGCTCGGGCATGTGTGGTGTCCAGCAGAGTTACCACACAATATTTTCTTTCTATTCACGGATATCTAGGCGATCAATACCTTACATAGACCATCCAGCTAGGCCCTCCGTAGATCAATAAATTGGCAGCAGTGCTTTTTGATGTATATTTTCAACACAGCAATCTCAATCCCGCTTTAGTTTTAAAATATATTTAGATAAATTTTAAAATCTTTGAAAGATACCACGACATCCGGGGGAATGACGTAGACATGTGGGATTGCCCGAAAATGGACTAAATCCACTAAAACCCTTCTATGTATCCACAGCTGTTTGTTATCGAACACCATCGGACCTCATAGATAGTTTGCGCTGTGGTGAATCTCCATCCCGCCTGTCAAAATTATGACAAAATCACTATTACGAAAAAAATTTAAATAATGCAGTTTCTGTGGTTGTGAAGGAGGCTCTAACCCAATGGATTGTTGTGTGTTGTTGATGTGTTGTGTGTAATTGTGGTCCTGGTGACCACTCGGGCGGACGGGCGGTGTCTCTGCGGCGCACGGCGCGCCCGCGACAGCGCACCGTCCGCTTATCTTAATTGCCTCTCCCGATACGATCGCGGCCGGATTTATCCGCGGCGCCTGCCACGAATAGGTAGCACTTTTTAACAGTCCCACGAGCGAAAAACTTTTTTATCACAGCCCCCGAACGGTATAGATACGGTAATTGCTATTTAAATTAAGTGTTAAATGTTTTTGTTTTGCGACGTGAGAAGGTTATTTTAATTGATGATTACTGTTAAGTTGGATGTATGTACGTATTGTAGCTCAATACGTTTGGAAAATTTGAGAAAAAGAAATCGTCGAAACGGTCGAAACCGAATTTGTATGAAAGTATACAATACAAGCTCGTGACGTCATTGTCTAATGTGTACCTTTTAACGTTTTAGATGGCTTGAAATAAATAAATAATGGGATTTTCATTATTCTCATAGGCTAACTGCAAGTTATTTATTTCTAAAGTTGTTTCATAATTTAGTTTACACTTAGGAACATACTACATTTGATTACATTTAATGCTCAATGGCTGCGAGATTCAACGCGCTGCACTGCTAATACTGCGGTGGATGTGTGACGTTACACGACTAGCTCGTGTATGTAACATGTACAGGGTGTCCAGTGGCAGATTTCAAAGTTTGAACAAACGTAGTTTCTGAACGCAATATGTGAGAGGGGCGCGGGAGGCGTCGTTGAAAGCGCAAGCGCTGCGGATTTTTTAGTAGCCATGGAACAGTGGAGTGGAGAGCACCGCGCTTTTGCTGTCGAGGCGTACATTTCGAGTGGTTTTTCGCTGTCTGAAGCACGCCGTCGATTTAATTATCATTACGGTATTCGTCGATTGCGTGATGGACCATCGATCAACCTCATTCAGTCACGGGTAGCAAAGTTCAGAGCTACAGGATCAACATTAAATAGACCCAGACCAGGACCTATACCAACGGTAGCCACGGACGAAAATGTTGAACGTGTTATGGTTTCTGTCACTGAAAATCCCCGTTTATCACTTCGTGCACGTTCATCGATATTGGGAATTACGAAATCAAGTTTACAGGTTATAATGCGAAAAAAACTCAAGTTCCATCCGTATAAAATTCAAATCGTTCAAGATTTACACGATTCTGACTTTGCATTAAGAAAAACTTACGCGGAGGAGATGTTGTTGAGATTTCGTACTGCTACTCGGATGGGTAACATATTCTTTAGTGACGAAGCCCACTTTCACATCGGAGGATATGTGAATAAGCAAAATTTCCGTTACTGGGATGTCCGCAACCCAAGACAAATGCATCAAGAACCTTTACATAAACCTAAAGTTACAGTCTGGTGTGCAATGTCTGCATCTGCCATCATAGGGCCTTATTTCTTTGAAAACCAACGTGGCCAAACTGTAACTGTGAATTCGGAGAGATATACCGAGATGATAAATGACTTTTTTAGACTGGAACTACAGAATAGTCCATACTTCAACCGAAACACGTGGTTCCAGCAGGACGGGGCCACAGCTCATACTGCTAATGTGTCTATGAATGCAGTGCGGCAGTTATTTCAAGAAAAAAACATATCCCGAAACGGCACCATACCGTGGCCACCTAGGTCACCAGATTTAAGCCCATGTGACTTTTTCTTATGGGGATACTTAAAATCCGTTGTTTACAAAACAAATCCGAGCACTGCGACACAACTTAAAGACAATATTCGAGCCGAAATCAGCAGGATCCCCCAGCCTCTCTGTAAACGCGTTTTTGAAAACATGCGTGCTAGACTCGAAGAGTGTGTCAGGCTCGATGGCCGCCATTTGGAGAACGTGGTTTTCAAAAAATGAAATCCGCATTTGTTGTTTTTAAATTACAATAAACATACTTTGTATTAGAGGTGTAGTTTTTTTTTTTACAACTTTTCTAACTTTGAAATCTGCCACTGGACACCCTGTATATCTGTGGTATTGTAGCCTTGTCGTGAGAGACATCACGGATAAGATTAGAGATACGTGGGAAATGGGTGCCTAATATTTGAGGGTATAGGACAGATGGATTGTCATCGTGGAGTCCGATGGCAGAGCCAACGGCTTACGAAGTGTGGGATACCGAAGACCGTGCGGCCAAAAAAATGGATCCTGGCAGAAGCCGGGATTGACGGCTAAGATGATGATGATGATGATTTGGGAATTCTTTTGACATCATACCTACGGATCCATAGTAAGCAAATAAATTAGGCTAAGCAGATAGCCTGTCTAGTGTAAATATAGATGGCCTCTTCTTTACTACCTTCATACTCTAATAGGGAATCCGGTGATGTTGTAGTAGGTAGGATTCTAGCCTAGCCTGTAGCCTGCCTGTTGAGGCCATCAGATGGGTAGTACCACCATCATCATATCTATTTGTAGTTTGAAGGATCAGTGCAATTGCAATGAGGCATACAGTGACCATGTATCAGTTTTATGAAACCAATTCATTTTTGTTATACAAATAATTGTAGCTGTATGGGCGCCAGTTACCAATCTCCATCAGGCGGGCTGTTTGCTCGTTTGTCACTGTAAAGGTAGTGTTGAATGATAATAAATACTCAGAAGTATGGTGTTATACTTTATCTATTGCATATAATATTATTAACTTGTAGAACAGCTGGTATTTATTCTCTGAACACCAGAATAATAAGGAATTAGAAACAACGTTGCACTTGCTTTTATAGATGCAAACCTTAGTGTTGCCATTTTGAGCACGTCCGAATAGAATAATGCGTACGTAATGTTTTCTACGGAGAAGGAACGTGCTTTTTTAAACTGTCAAGTTCGACAATTTATATCAATCAAGTAGATTCCAGTGTTCATTAATTTAAATACAATAGTAAACTAATTGCAAATAACGGATTTTAACTACACCCATAGCGTAATGTTCCAATTACATATTCGAAAACAGTCGTTTAAGGCTATACTTTTTTCACGCCAGTCTATAAAATTAAAAAAAAATTCTTTATGATACAGCATTTCCCATACTATTTTCATTACAGCTGTAACGTAATAGTAGTTTATGCAACTGTCATATAAAAAGGGGTATTAAAACATGAGTTTGACACGAGTGTTATATATATATATATATTATATGCATACCTAGTTATTTTTTAGTTTTTACTGGTTTCGTATATGACGTAAGAAACTCCTTACTTCTTTCTTTTGTCATTGGTTATAATATGTTTTAAACCGTCAAATATATCTTGTTCAAATTGAGAGCGAGAAATCAATCAAGAGCGAGGTTGGCAAGGAAGCCATAACGCAAAGTCATTCCATAAAACTCTACTTTTAGTGAGATTTATCTTTTACTTGGAACATAAAAATAGAAGACAAAGCCAGATTCAGTGGGATATGGTCACAGAAAACTTATCGACAGTACGTTTAAATAGTACGAATCTTTTAATGAGTTTAAACAAATCCTTACCAAAAGAGTGTGTTATAAGTTGTGTATCTGTGAATGTCTGCGGCATGGCATCGCATCGTACTGCAGTGTTCCGTATTTAAAAACTAGATAATCGGGATGGTTCTTAAAATTGGATGAGAAGTTTGGGAAAGAGCCAAACAAGACTGTTTCAAATAATGTTTTGTTCCTGCCTATGAGTAAGGTTGGTTTTTTCCAGTGCCATTCTCTATGCGGGGGGGTCCAGTGCTCCATAGCCTACGGTCCATAGCCTGCTTACCATCAGTGTTGTTATCTTGCTTATCATCAGTGTTGGGTTGTGGTCTGAACTTTCAGTTAAGTTAATATTAATCCAAGATGGCGATGGGCGGATTTTTATTTTTATGTTATGTCTTCTTCATTCTACCAGTAAGCCCCGGCTCAGTGGCTACGATAAATCTACCGGCCAGGGTCCACTCTTCTACTAGGAAAGCGCTTGCAGATTTACTAAAAGTGGTTTCCTACCAAGGGTCCTATTTTTGACACAACTCGCTTCCACGTGAGCGCTCGACTTCTAATACTTGTACTTTCTATCAACTTACCACGTGTAAAAGAGATAGGCGATGCGATGGAGTGGATGCGAGAGGTTTAAAAATAGGGCCCAAGGGTCATTATTTCAAATATTGTGGTATTTTGGCTTATTTCGTGCAGCGATTGCCATCGGCCCGCACAATACGCTAGGGTTCGCCCGAGCCTCGTCCGGCAGTCAGTAGGGAGACCGCAAGCGTACGTAACTCTGTTGCTAACAATTATGTGATTTCTTGTAAAAGAAATTGTTTCTTTTGCGATTCCGTATCATCGATTTCTAGGGTTCAGTTGCTAACAAAGTTCCATTGCAATAAACAAACTATTAAATCGATTACTCGTAATTGAAAAAGTAACAATTTCAATTGTTATCAAAATATTTACGTAATATGCCTACAGGGAGGAGGCTTTCGATTAGATCTTTTAAACTAGACAACGCATTTTAATGCGGTTTTTAACAATAGATAGAGTGATTCAAGAGGAAGGTTTATAAGCATGAAAAAATGCGTAGGTAGGGGTAAAGTAGGTGTAAAAATTTACAGCGGTTTGAGTATTAGAAAGTAAGTGATGACATCAATGACATCAACTGCTTTACATAGACAAGGTCATCTGCTAAATTATTGGTTGTTCGTCCATCTCATGCGGGGCTGGCCGGTGAAAAATGATCCTCCATTAAGTAGGTAAGCGCGAAATTCTAAAAACTGGTGTATTATTTAATAGGCAAAATTTGTAATAGTTATATTTAAAATGAATAAACATATACTTTAAGGTGATGACATCTAAAAACCTTGTAAATATGCATAAAACTATTCTCATCAATTAACAATCAAAGAAATTATCTCATGAAAGTCATTGTATTAATATTACGTAGATGCCCTTCTTAATAATCTTTATAAATACATAAATAAGATATTTGAAATTTTAATTTTTGGACCAAACGCCTAATGTTTTGTAAAAGGCAAGAAAAAGGAAACTTAAAAATGACGACACCTTAGTTCCAGTTTTGGCCACTGGGTCAGATAAGTTTCTGTCCCATTACGTGCATGTCGCGTTCGCTAAAAAAGACGCGAAACTTTAAATTTTTGCTAATACTTAATTCGAAGCTTTTTTTGCATGGCACCCCCAAAGTCGATACCAATTTTAGAACATTTTTCCACAAACAACAAAAACTCAGTCTATTTAATATAAATAGAAAAACCTTTGAGAAAAATAAATGATTGACTTGAGGATTTTGCTGTTTTTAACTCGTTTGATGAAAACACTACAGAAAAGAAGGCTGCTGCCCAAAAATATTGGAAAGTAGACAGGCTAATATTTTTTCTGCTCTATGCTCCTGCCCTAAATCAAGTCTTCGGAGGTCCTTGATCTGCAACAGTTCTTTATTTATTTATTTTTCTTCTTACATATTTTCTTTCTTATTTGTTTTGATCAAGTATGAAATCCTATTAAAGAAAGCCGGAGTAGCTTAACGTGTTGTAATGCCCCTTTGCGGAAAATCTACAAAACAATCATTATACCTGTCGTACTGAATGGAGCTGAGTGATTGGCAACCAAAGCGGCAGATGAAAAACGAGTGTATGCGACAGAAATGGGAATATTAAGATGAATGCCGAAATGACGAGTGATAGGGAAAAATGGGACATCATGTCCTTGACTTTTGTTTTTAATTAGGTCACAGGTTAAGTGTAGGGATTTTTTTTTGTTAGACTAGCTAGACATTTGACCGCTATCTCACCTAGTGACGATGCGACCGATGATGGAGCATGCCTGTCTAGGATTATAATGATCAGGAAACACACTCGCAGGCAACGCTTTCGATTACTTAGCCGTACGCACTTTAAAGGTGAGTGTAGATACGCTACACGCACAATCATGGATTATAATAAAATGTTGAACCTTGCAAAGTAGGTAGCATGGGACATCAAAAGTTTAACATTCTGTGTCGGCACTTGATTCATAACTGTCGCAGCCGTAGCACTTTAGCTTAATCATATGCTATTAGAGGGGATTTTGAATAAAATGCTGAGGAAAAATTATGTTTTCGCGTGGAAAGGCGACCATTATGACCGAAACGTTCCCCTTGTTCATTACGTGAAGAAGTAAATTGCGCCGGTGAGCTGGGCGGGAATTAATTACAATACATGGAAATAAAGGGTGCTTTACGTCAATGGCGTACTTAAATTTCCAGAGCATTTATTTGGCATCAAATGTAGGTCGCATTTTTTCTCTCTACATGCATAAAGCTCAAGCCTCTGTGCTACAGGTGGGGTAGGTAGAGACTACTTTATATACTTACAGAATAAATTTATGAATTTAGAAAAGAAACTCTAATAACAATACCTACCAATTGGAGAAATATAAATTAAGATAGAGGCACGTCATGTCTTACAAATTAATAACTCGAAAATGCCATTCAAATTGACTAGCGAAAAGAGTTCGTTATCAAAATACTCAATAATGATCTAAGGAAAGGGGATGATCTTTTCAGAAGGAAAATGAAAAGAAATAACCGACTACAAAGGCGAGTGGTTATGGTACGCGCGATCAAAGAACGATAGACAATGAGTTAGTCCAACATTAATAATAATATTTATGGCGCAGTTCGCGGCACATGGCGGGCGAACATTTTAGCAGATAATAGGATTTTAATTGAGATGGGGCCTGGCAGAATAGAGCCCCATTTGCAGGCCTATAAATTTTTATGCACACCCATTATAGGCCGCTGCGGGAGATATGTGAGAAAATCCCATGTATGCCAATGACCAACGATAATTTGCATTTTGCTGGTATAATTAAGCGAACTAAATCCCACTTCAGACTGCTTTTGAATGTAGGTAGAATCACTTGCGAGATTATTAGCCAATATTGCCATGTACTTACTAAATGCTACTAAACAAGATAGAAGTTAATTCGGTAATCAGATATTAAGCTAAGTTTTTTCAAATTTGCTACACAAGTATGCAGTGTATCCATGTCTGAACAATAAATAGATATACGCACAATAAACGCCTCCTATGCATGTTTGGTTGTACTAACAAAAAATCTCATGTAAAATTAGTTCACCAAGCCTCACAAGCTCACAATGGTTTTACTATGATAAAGTTACCAAAGAGCCTACAATTCAACATTTTGGGCAGAAAACGTTAGAAACAGAAACATTAGGATGGATGCGGTGCTCGACTAACGCGACGGTGACAATGTCGGTCGGACCATATTAGCTACCCAGGTAGAATCAGCTCTGCACTGTATTCGTAGTTGATCATTGCCATTGATAGAGCTAAGATTGAAGCTATAAGCCAAAATGTAGAGTTTGTAGAGTTAAGAGCTTGGCTCTTTATTAGATCTTGACTTTTTTACAGTGAAACTGTTGTGGGAGTGCGAAGCTTGGCGAACCAATTTTACATGAAATATTTTTGGTGGGAATTGATGTCCTACTCAGCCTGCATACTAAATTTCAGTTTTCCAGCACTTCGAGGAAGGTCCCATACGTTTAATTTATTAAACAGATCTGCACCCTCTTTCATGTGCAAATATTTGTGTGTAAATACTAGCCTGCATACGAAAATTCAGTTTGCTCGGACTTCGGGAAGCGCTCCAGAGATTTTGATGAGTCAGTTAGTGTCGACGAATTTTACTTGTAGGTGTTAATAAAATCCAAAATATAAAAGTTAGACAAATGAAATAAGTCTGCTACGTCATCCTGAAAATTTGGGCTTTCTTGCATTATTCACACTGAACACTTCGAGAAACGGCAGGTAGTGCCTCCCACGTTTTGCTCCAGATTGTGTATTGTATACAGAGTTCTAATTTATATACATGTACAGATTATGTAATGGGATTATGGAATCTAACACAGCTGCTCATGTTATTTATGGCTGGTGATAGTACCGTCTGCTTGGCAGAAATATCACCGTTGGTAGTTTTCGAATTTTTTAAGGTTCGAGGTCCGGGAGGGCCTTTGAAAGGTAGTCAGTTTTTGGTTGCTTCGAAAACCGTCTGCTGTAGTGATTAAAATCCAGAGATATACCATTTAAGTTAAGTAAATCGTCTGAAACCGCCCAAAACATGGTGGGGCCCCTACCCGGGCCCCAGGCTTCAGGCTTCAAATCGAATGGATCAGGATGCTCTATGGTTGCGTGACTTCACACCAACAAAAGTATTATATTGTCGCCCACAATATGGTGATGGAAAACGCCCACCATTGTCCATCTTTGAGGCATCTGTAGACTTGCTTTTTGAAGAACCCTAAGTCACAGTACTAAGGAAAGACTTTTAAATGCGGAGTACATTGAGTACACCTAAATGCAATAAAAAGAATAATGTGAGAGATATCGCGGATAAAATTGAAGAGACTCGTCTCCGTTGATTTCATCAAGTGCTAAGATACAGGGGAAATAGGTTCCTACCAGGTCCTACGGGACACCCAAAAGCGATGTATTGACAAGACGGATGCGAGAGCAAACGGCTTACGACGCGAGGATGCTCGCGACGAGAAGACTAAGCAATGTGGAGGAGGCAGAATAAGAAAACTGATTATAGTCGAAGCCGGGATTGACCGCTAAGATGATGACGATGACCAATTATACCAGCTTACGTTACTATTACAGGCTATACAGTGATAAAAGCTAGATTTCTGACACAATCAGTACGGCAAGAACAAAAGAAAGAAATAAACAAGTGAAGGCAAAACTTACCCATCACGTACTAAAGCCATGACGTAATTAGATATTTAATTCTAGCTAAAACGGAACTACATACCTACTTGGCTGTTGTTTTATACTGGGGTTTGCCACCGTGTTATAATCCTTTATAGACTTACATACCTTCGTACCCGTTTTTAACCGCTTCGGACAGGTTATAGGCAATATCGCCATAGACTTTTACATAATTATTATCTTAACTTAAGGTTTTGTGAGAATATGTGGTGACTGAAATAAGTAAATACCAAGTGAATCAAGTGGTGATTTTGCTAAAAAGTGCAAACGTCAAATTATCTTATTTGTAAGTGTTTTGTTTGTCTTTAATGAGAATAAAGAATCTTTCAACCAAAAGAATATGTGACAATCTAGAAATGATTATACATTTTTTATCGGCCATCTGGCCTGGCTGTATGATGAAATTGGATGGCCATAAGGGACGGCTGCTGTATTTTACGTGGCCCATTAACATGACACATTAACCGTGGTGGCCGTTGGAAAATTAACGAGTCTGCGGACCACCAGCTGATGCTTGTCCCATGCATCCCTATGGCGTACTCCTTGTAGCACTGCTGTTTATTGTCTCGTTTATTGAACGAATGATTATTGCAACAGCATGTAACATAACGCAATACAAAGAAATAATACGAAGTCAAAAGTGATCCCTTCCTGGCAACTCAAATTTAGTGTATTTATTTTTATTATAATTCTAAATATTTTATGTGTACCGTAATAAATTGTTTAGTTTAAGTAAAATAATTTTTAAAATAGGTTCAGTAGTTGCGGAAATTACACCCAACCACAGAACAATAATCACCCCCACCCTCATTTTTTTGCTTTGACAACAAACTCACAACATACAAACTGTCTCTCGTATAGAAAACAAAACGCCATGTCACCGTTGAATGGCATCAAATTGGTATCTACTTGAATGGACCAGTTAATGTATTTGGCCCCTTAATAATTTATTCACCCGCTTTTTAAAGGGTCCTTTAGAAGGTCAATACACAAAGAAAGGCCGCATGAGGAAGATCAATTCATAATTCACATTAAAGAGGGAAAAGAATTGAGATCAAAGTGATCTGAGGGGGACGTATTTAGAAGAGGATAATATAACCGACCAACCGACAAAACGCCACGGTCAATTATATATTTCTTAATTAAATACCTGCTTTTGATAAGGATGCTATTTATTACTGAATTATTTCTCATCACTAATAGGAAAACTTACTTTTCGAAATGTTTTCGGATTGGCGGTAGCCATGGGCCTCGAGTCTGCTAATGAACTTAGCTCGATGTAATTGAATTGTAATTGGAGTACCTATAGCAGCTCAACGGCAGTTTTAATTGTAGCAGAATACGTAAAACGTGTCAAACTGCCATTGAGCTGCAATTGCGATTCAATTACAATTCAATCACGCCATTAGTAGGTAAATTAGCGGACTTGAGGCAGTTGTACACTCGCGCGGCGCGCGAGGGCCAGAAGTCCTCATTCCTACTTGTTTTTGTCCATTTCGCTCGGTCTTCGGCATCCTTGGTGGTGAGTGGTCCAGATGACAAGGTGTCAGACCGCTGAGCGTGCGGATACTACGCAAGGAGATTAACAAGTCGGACTACCGTGAAAACGGAACGAGGTAGGTAGGCATGCCAGCGAGTTATGGTCCACATTTATGGTACACATTATGGTTTCTGTAACACTTCGCTGTGGTAACCCAAACAAACTCAAGTAAGACACGACTAATCTTCGACGCCTGTGCGTTCGGACGTACAGAAAATGTTTTTACGTATCAACATACGTAGCGAACATCAACAGGCACAGCAGTATTCTTATGGCGTGGGGCAGAGCCTCCGCGCACTTACTAGATGCGACCGATGTGACGTGGTAGTGATAACCTAAAATCCATGGATGGATTACATCGATAGTTTCCGTGGTGCGCAGGAAGCACGCACGAGACACCACAAGACAGGTTCGTGAGGTTTCTGACTCTTCGCGGTTGGAGCGCGGGCGACGACGCGGCACAGGCAGAAGTGCCGACGGCACTATGTGCTAAGTCGGCGAGGCCACTTTGCGACGATGCTGGCCCAGACAGTAAGTTCAGGCAATATTCAGCGATTTACGACGTAGCAATAGAAGTCCCCCTTTTGAACTAAGAAAATGAACACCATTATTGCTGAGCCATTAATCGAAAATATAATCGAATTTAAAGTAACAAAATACGACTTTTCGCATAACTTCATGTTGATTGAACTGAATCGTTTACGTTTTTTGATAAAACCATTGCAATGTGGATTTTTAACCAGAACAAAATACATATGAAAAATATGTACATACATATATATTTTGTTCTGGATAACAATGCAAATTACAGGAACTACTTTAGGGCTTTTGTTGTTATATTGGCGTAAGTAATATTTAACTATTACTAGCAACCCTGGCTTTGCAGGTAGTAACCCTAATCAGTTATACGCCTATATCTTCGTCATGAAAGATGTATGAATTTGGAAGAGGCGAAAGTGGTTCGTCAGGATCGTAGCTTGAGGCACTCTATAGTCTCTGCCTACCCCTATAGGATACGGGTGTGAGTGAATGTGTATAATATGTAAGTGTCTTCCTCATGAATCACTCTGTCTATTAGTGAACACCGCATGAAAACCCGTTCAGTAGTTTTTGAGTTGCTCGCTAACAGACAGACAGACGCGGCACGGGAGTTTGTTTTATAAATTAAGTAGTGATTTTTATCAATAGTCTCTGTCGGTGAGGTGGGAACAGAGAAGACAGTCATGCAAATATTTCTCCTATCTAAATATAGCAGCCATTAATGGCTACACTGTTGGGGCAATCATACAACTCGGTTAGAAGCAATGAGACCCGATTGACAGGCTTTCTCGAATTACTAAATCCCTATCCGCACCATGCCATCATAAAAGCTCGAGGCATACTTGTAAAGGGCTAATAAAGCTCTAAGTTGTCTTTTTTATACAAGAGAAAAGCAATCAAGCAAGTTGGTCACCTGGGACTGAGAACCAAACCACCCCCTACTCATAAAATAGTTCTAGCACAAAAAGTGCTGGAGAATTAACTCCCTGAGCGTTTCTGCTCAGGCAGCGCTGCCTTTTTTTATATCACTAAAGTGTCAAATAAACTTACGGCCTGCCTGATGGTAAGCAGTTACCGCAGGCTATGGACGTTTGCAATACCAGGGCCATCACCCACGCGTTGCCGTCTCAGTAAAAACCTTTTCACCCCTTTCTTGTCTGGAGAGAGAAAAATCCCGCTCGTCATGTCTGCATGTCTGCTCGAGACAAGATCAGACATGCCTATACAAAATTAAGCACAAAGGAAAAGACGGACCAGGTACCCACTGAAATATACCACGGGGTATCAAACTATGACAATTTTCTTGACACATACTCGTACATAAATAAATATTTAAAATGCTTGGACAAATTCACACAGCGCCATCTAGCCCCAAAGTAAGCAAAGCTTGTGTTATGGGTGTTAGATAACTGATAAACTACTAATAAACTTTTTTTTATAGTTCATATTTATTATACATACTACGGGCAGATTGACGAGTGACGAGTGTGCGGAATCCTAAAAGTAAGAAATAAGGGTGTTTGATAGTCCACATTACGAGGTAAAAATCAGCAAGCAAATAATGTGGAAAAATAAATTATAATAAATATTCCAGCGCCACTTATGTGTGATCACCACGATGATGATTTATATAGGGATATCCAAGAATAAAATATGCTGTAAGTTAAATATAATATGTCGTTTCGTCAATTAAAGTGGTGTATCAGGATCATTGTCATCAGGGTGGTGATAACAGTATTAGATCGTCTTCGTACAGATAAATTAAAGAAACGGTTCCCATTTACTTCACTGTATTTATTCCACTTCATTTTTGCACTTCACTTATAATTTTACGTGAAATCAGAGCGATATTACAATGTAGGCAGTTGAGGTAATTTACATTATTATTTGAAAGGTGACTTTAAAATTACTTTATTTTCAAACGTAAACAACACTTTCTATAAACGAAATGTGGAGACAGTTTCAAGACGTGTTCACTCCTCGGCGGTTGGGCCAAGCAAGACTGCCCGCCACTCCGCCCGAGTCGTGCTGTCGAGACTCTGTCAGCACGCCCCACCAGGCGGCGCACTCCCACTTCCGTTTTCTGCGTCATGAGTCCGCACTATTGACCACATGAGTCCGTACTATTGACCACATGATTCCATGCTATTGACCGGATCCGTCACGGCCATCCTGCTATACACACGTCCTCGTGTGTTATCTGAAACATGAAAACCTTAGCACAGTACTATATTCGCTCGGTCACTTCTGACCATAACACGTCACCAAAGTAGGTCTCATGAATCATGTGATTAGATTGATCTCGACTGCATTAACCTACTTAGTTATAAATTATAACCTAATTAGTTACTTAAGTAACTGCTATTTGTGTACACGTAAAGCAAACGTACATTATCATTTATCATACTAAACTTGTGTAGATTGAGAGAGACTTGAGAGAACAACATCATTTCGTAAACAAATTATTCTTTAAAAGTTGCCGACATAAATTCAGCTACGCATGCTACGCAATTGCATGCCAGATTCTGGCAAATTGTGTGAACCTGTGTGAAAATGTTAATTAAGATCTATTGTAAACCACATTTTACGCAATAAAAATGTATTCTATTCTATACGGCTTCTATTGCTATTAATTATCGCCACCAGTGTTTTCCCCTTAATGCTCTTGTCCCCAATCATAAAGCTCGCGTTTTGTCCCCGACCTCCATTACTGTAGGTACTTAGATTCACTACAAATATGTGACATTCCTACATAAAATTTTAAGTACTCAGCAAAAGACCCAATGTTATTTCGAGTGGGATTCGAAGCACTCCTTTTTATTAAATGCCATATGATTTTAGGTCATCCGTCAGCGCCATCCTAATTAAAAAAAAAGAGTAATGTTACCATACAGGAGAATTGATACACAGGTGAACCATACATGCGAACCACCACACTGACGAACGCCATCAGGCGGGCCGCCACGCAACCGGGCCGCCACGCAACTGGACCTGCACACAAGAGAAATACCACACAGACTAGGTGCCACACAAGCCGGGTGTCACTCTGGTCAGTGCCACTCTAATCGTCAAACTATGAGTCTATTAATTCCATGTCCTGTATCACGTCTGCCATAGCACGGTACAGGTAAGATGTCACACAAGGGTAAATTGAACAGAGGCGAAATGCCACCAGGCGAAACGATACAGGTGGAATGCCTCAGGCTAAATGCCACACAGGCTAAACGTCACACAGACTTTATGCCACACAGGCGGGAGTCACACAGATGGGTGCCTGACAAATAAATTAAAGTAAATAAACTTTAATAACATACCAGCTCAGTAATGTTCATTCGTCACATTTTTGATACCGGTAGGTACTTATAGACTCTAGTAGACCTCTATCTATAATATAGAAGCACCACTGTACTAGCCGTACTTATATAACAGGATATATAGTGGGTAGGTATCTACCGTTAGACTATACAGTATACTTTTCAATATGAGACTGCCAAAATCACAAAGTAGTAACTTTAACACGCTTTACTTCACTAATAGATGTCTATAGGCTCTCAACTCGTGATCAATCCTTTGACCAAATCTGTACTAAGTCAGGTATAGGTAATACAGTTTATCTGCCATCATAACACGTAATAACAGTCCACGAGCCACACAACAAGTATTCGTCATGGACCTGAACAATCCTAACTAAACAAAAACAACACTATCTCCACTGCCCAACATCAAAACCAAATCAGGACCTTAATAATGAAAAGCTCTAACGTCCATCTGATACGCCAGTCATAGGTAACAACAGCCCATCTGTTACCACATCAAAACTAAACAAGTAATCATCATCGTCATCGATTGTAGCTGTTCGATCGAGTATACTCTATCTAGACTTTACGTTACGTTTAAGCTTCCATTTTGAAACGATTTAACAGCTCAACCGTCTTCCAAAAAATCACAACATCAAACCTGCTATCCACAGCCACAACATCGAGACCTTCGGGGCTCCCAGCCCAACGAGCCACACACACGACTCACGGGCCACTCCAAGTCAGCCAAATAAATCAGGATGTTTGACCTTAACAACAGTTCAGGCACTACCAAACCTGCACTGGCAGAAGGATACGAAATCCCACCATTGCCTACACTGCCTCATCTTACTGGTACAACAACAGAACTCGAAATAGTTACTTGGTATCGGTAATCAAGGAAATTTCAGTATTCGAAGCCAAAGTCAACATTATGTAACCGACCATTGAGCAATCACCAAAATATCTGGAGTTTCTCATCATCATTATCGTTCACCATTATCTCAAAAAGTTTGAAAAAACTACCATCCGTTAGCCACGCTCCCATAGCCTATCAGGCCGGTAAGCAACCATAAAACTCTTCCATAGGCTCCATCAGCCCACCATCACCGACAAAACACAATCACTTCCATCCGGTGATGCAACAAACTTTGAGAAAACAAAAGTATCACACAAATCTCATAAAAACCCTTGCTTAAAAGTCGCCACGCATTGAGCCAGCTTCCCAGACAGATCCGTCCAACAAAGTCCTCATCCAAGCCAAACCAAGTCACACCAACATAGTACAAATGGTTCTCGGTCGAACCAAGTCACTGGTTTATCTTTAGTCACTCAAAACATAATTTGAAACTTTCCACCATCAATCAGTTCACTTACTCGTATTTTTTCTTACTTTCTTTTTTTTTTTTATAATTTGATACCAACATAAAATTACGTTACTAACCAAACAACGTCTTTGTATTAAAAGAAACATATATAGGTGATCCCAGTTTTACCGCGGATATCTTCTATAACATTGGGAAACTACGACTACAATAGTAAACATTATACTGAAATAGGGAAAATTTCGTTTCAATTTCTCCGGTTAAATGTAAACAAACATTTTATTTTTCTCGATACATGTTGCCACCCGGGAGGGTTTCCGCTCGCATAGAAATCGCGGAGATCTGTACGGGGTCGTTATTGAAATTTTGCACATTCGAAGCCCATATGAAGCGTACTCTAAGACACAACATCCTAAAGTACACCAGCTAATTGTTCCACAAACTCACTGCTACGCCATCTCTGCCACACTGTTATTATCAAATATTTAGTCAAACATCCGCAGCGGCAATTAGCTCGCCGAGATACCCACAACTTGGAGAGACTAATTGTAACCGGTACGGTGGAAGGCAGAAGACCAAGAGGCCGAAGCCCCAAGCGATGGCTCAACCAAGTGTCTAAATGCCTGTAAGCGTGGCCCTGCAGGAGGCCACCGATTGCAGCTCATGGAGAACGAGAACGTCCTTGCTACGTCGACAGAGTCACGATCATCAGCATTGAGGGACCGATTGAGGAGGAGGAGTCAATCAGCAGCACCACCACCATAACTATGCTTACGTTCTCAGTTTATAAAAATAATAGGACTATCCTTTCAAGTATTTCTTATTATTGTTTTCCGATAACTGACGTGACGTTGGTAATACGTAAAATCGTAGCGTATCATGTTTCAAGATGGTAAAATAATCTTAGATTAAATGACACTTTACTTTATTGTAATATTTAGAGGGATTTAACATAATTCTTACTATTGTTCTGGAGTGATGTCTTTCCTCAGTAACAAACGATCAGACAGCCCACATTAATTGACATAGGTACCCGGAAAAGCAAACATTTATTCAACTTGGCGGTAGTTTTTGACATCTATACCAACAAATTGTATCACTGACGTTGTTTATGTTTTGTTTCCATTCTTTCTATTTGTAGTTTTATTAAAGACCCAAATAAACCTGCTGCCCTGTCTACTAAGGGTATCAATAGTGTATTGTCAGAATGCTTTTCTGAATTATCAAAGTAAATAACTCCTAAAATCCGCATGGGGAATCTCTAATCACCTCAGGTTTTTACCAAATAATAATTATGTATAGGACTCACCAGATAGAGAGGAACTGTTAATATCACATCATTTCTCAGTCATGTAAGCAACACTCGCAGATTGTCTACCATCGTCCCACATTGAAACAATCACGTTGAGGCTACCAGTCCAGCGTTGCATTGCAATGTTGTTCTCGTAGGTTAAGCGAACCGTTCACCATTTTTATGCAATACAAGAAAATAATTGTACTAGTAAAACAAAAATAATACATACTGTTTTTAATTGTTTGATTTATTTTACCTGCAGAAATCTAAGCAATTAATTTAATTTTGGTGTCAAACCTGTGCTGTTAAATGAGTCTAAATCTAACATCTCCTTCAAAGGCGTTGAATAAACTTTACTGGCTAATTTCGTAACATATAAGCAAATTATTTAACTAACATAATTACCTGATGAAAAAAAAAGATACAGAAATATTTTACATGAGTAATCTAAATAAAGTTACGCAAAAACATACCAAATTGCCGTCCATAAGTAAGTTTCACTCGATGTTTATTAATGGTGTCAATATCCCAATGGTGCTCTCGAGGGCCTGCCCAAGGCTTAACCATGACCTATGATTTGGTACAGATAATTTGTTGTTTACTTTATAAATCCCCCAATCTCTCTAAACTGAAGTCTTTGTCTTATATCTTGGATTGTTTGGACTCTTGGCTGCGCTCTGAACGTGTTAAATCATTTTACATTTTAATGCAGGCAACTCAGCTGGATCGAGTAATAACTTTCCTTTTATTATTACCTTTCAACGTAGCATAGCTGCATTTTTTGTCACTTTTCATCCTTACCATATCTTAGGCGTTGCGTTCGTTATCACCGCTTCTGATGTCGTTGCGTCAAGGAAAGTGGTGTATCAGGATCATTATTATCAGGGCGGTGATATCAGTATTAGATCGTCTTTGTACAGATAAATTAAAGAAAGGGTTTACATTTACTTCACTGTATTTATTCCACTTCATTTTTGCACATCACTTATAATTTTACTTGAAATCAGAGCGGTATTACAAAGTAGGCAGTTGAGGTAATTTACATTATTATTTGAAAGGTGATTTTAAAATTACTTTATTTTCAAACGTAAACAACACTTTCTATAAACGAAATGTGGAGACAGTTTCAAGACGTGTTCACTCCTCGGCGGTCGGGCCAAGACTGCCCGCCACTCCGTCCGAGTCGTGCCGGCGAGACTCTGTTAGACTCTGACACCCCACCAGGCGGCGCACTCCCACTTCCGTTTTCTGCGTCATCAGTCCGTACTATTGACCACATGAGTCCGTACTATTGACCACATGATTCCATGCTTTTGACCAGATCCGTCATATAATATATAATATCCACTGTGTTTCCTGATCACATTATCTGGACGCCTAAAAGGCCAGAGTAAATAGGCTGTTCCTACACAGGCATGCTCCACCTTTAGTCGCACTTACAACTAGGTGAGATGGCTGGTTACTAAAAAAATAATTACAGGTCTGTTTTTAGAACCCAATTGCGTGAAACAATAAAACAATAATTGTAAATTGAATATCAATATCAATAAAAAACAATAAATGACAAATGTTTGCAGTAGACTGAGCGCGGAATAGCTTATCGTTATTATTCAGCGCATGGACATGACATACAATGGAAAAGAAATAAAAAAAATTCACCGCTTGCAAAGTTTATTTTACTTTATCCGCACCAGTGCCTTTGTGGCCGGCCTATCGATCAGCGCGGCCACCATGACCGTCACCTCAATGACGTCATCCGCCGGGCGTTTTCCTCCACTGGTACACCCGCGGTGCTGGAACCGAATGGTATAGCCGCGACGACAGTAAAAGACCCGACGGAATGACACTCACATCCTAGAAGTTGGGACGGCCCCTGGTCTGGAATGCCACGTGCATTACCCTTACGCTGTCTTGCCTTCCAGTTAATGTCGAGCTGGGGCTGGTGCCGGCTCAGCTGAAAATGCCAAGCGGCACAAGTACGTACGTATCAGTAACGAATATTTGCGCCATTTGGCGTAGAAACACTTGAGTTGAACCAGGATCACACTCCTTAATCGAGAGCTAGCTAAGCTCCTGGTCGATATTACTAATAACCCGAGAGAGGAAAGGCTCAATGGATTAGCCCCGCCATCCAGCGGGGCAACGCTGCCAGCCTCTCTGGACATCAACCCGATTTCTGCGATTTTTTTAAATTCTTGTGTTTAGTAGTGCTTAGTTAGTTTAAGGTTATTTTTTGTTTTCTTTTTAGAAATTGTTGTTGTTTTTGATAAATATTATTCATAAATTGTAAATTCAGAGATAATATTAAAAGAATGGATTTGAACAGTAATTATTCATTCGCACTCGCAGTGTTTTTTGGCACTCGATAGACTCTGTCTACCTCTATGTATATGATATGGGTGGGCGTGAGTGTGTAGGTACTGGGTATGTATATACTTAGTAATTACTTCTGCTAGTGTAGTTACAAGGAGCCATTGCAGAAATAAAGTTTAACCGTTAAAAAAAGCAAACAAACAAACAAACAGCATCTTTACAATTAAGTTAATAACTGAGTTATTTCTAATAAGCCAATGACATGTTTTCACATTTAACAAGGGCTAAGCTGGCTTTCGAAGAGGAAATTATATTCCCATGACGTCGCTAGCCACGAATTTCCGCTATGAAGTGGGACGAAAGGGTTTTGTCGCCGCGCCAAGCCACGTCCATGGCACGGTCGTCAACCAGTAGTTATTTTAGTACCTGTGGTGTTCCTTTTTCGAAGCAGTGGCAACGCTATTCTGAAGGCGATTGCTTCGGATTTTGACCATGTTGCAAAACAGTCGCCTGAATATGCAGTGCAAAGTTAGTTTTATTTAAACTTGAAAGCAGGCTGGGTCCCATTTAATACATTTCTATAAATTGTAGGTATCCATATCCACCTACTTAATGAAAATAGGTCCCTGCCTACTTGCACTTTATACTCTTATTTACTTAGGCTAGTTTCTAACTTTTCAGGTTTTTATAGCAGTCGTAGATTTTAGGTTTTGTACTACTTTTTTTTAATAAGACTTCGACAAAAGTAATTTGCCCTCTGATTCTCTGAACAAATACGAACAACTTAAATACTTAGTTAAAGAATTGCCTTATTTCAGTTTAAATAGGTTTTAAGACTTTCATCGCACATGTCATCTCGGTTATTATATTATTTCAGTTTTCCGTATGCACGTGAAAGTAAGAAATCTCCGCCTAAAGTGACATTGCCGACCATACATGGGCAACGAGCCTTATTGGGCATTTGGAGATTGGATCCTGAATGAACCTGAAACAACAACTGGTCAAGATGAGAATGGTACATATGTACCCAAGGTGTGTGGAAATAAGTGTCGTACGATGTAAGTAGTACGATGAATATTAGCAAGGACATCTAGTCAAGGTGACGAAACTACGTTATAAGGTGACGTACCTACTAATTATTTGCTACAAATTCTTAACATTTTAGCATTGCGACAATATGCGTAACAAGAATTAATCAATACGAGAACGTCCAAGGGTGCGGTGCTACAACAGGTTGGTTTTTAAAAAATAAGGAAAAATGTGGTGAGGATGAAATTATGATAGAATTTATGACGAGTTCAGCTCTTACTGCGAGTTACTTAATCTTCAATGTGTTGATGAAAATCGACATGATAATCGTAAGTTACCTAAAGATTTTTATCTCTTTTATTTCTTCTCTAAACTGATAAAAGCAACTCTTATGGTCTCGCTTCAGTGTCTGTCCATCGTCTGTCGCAGTCTGATTTCACAGTAACACAATAGATATAGTTCTTGCCTCATAGGTATATAATATTTTTGGAAACTTTTGAATAAAAATAAATAGTTTGAAGTGGTTAACTGTATTTTTAAGTCGTGTATTGGTCGGGGTATTGGTATTGCTGTGCGAGCTGTCTGACGCCAAATTTAAATCACCTGCCTGATTTAACGTCAGCCGTCTTCAAAGGGCTAGTTTACTATAAGCGAACTAGTTAAATGTTGAGCGTTGCTAGTACAATCAACGATCGGTATAGGCAATCAATTGTATTAACGGACTAGCCTTCTCATTAAATGCCTGATTTAACCGGACGGCTGCGATATATACATATAGTCTTAGTCTTTGGTCTCAGTAACGTACATTTTTTATTATACACAAGCGAAGCGAGTTGTTTCTTCTGAGCGTCCATTATTTGTATTCGCGCCTTTTTCTTTTTTATTGTACGAAAAAATTGTTGCGTTTTTATGTACAGAACCGATTGTCAAATACTAATCTAAAATATATCAATCTCTTTGGAATAAATTCTAATTGCAATGCCCGTTTGTTCAGAGATTTTATACGAATTTGAACATTCCAAGCATGGAAAAAAATCAAGACCTTTTTCGGAAATTTATGGAGTGAAGTTAGGGTTCTTGTTGAATAAGTTTTTTATTGTATACTAGTGGACTCTGCGCGACTTCGTTCGCGTAGCGTCCTACCCTTATCCTACTGCAATATAATTTGTGAGAGAGTAGGGACCACTGAAACGTTATTGAACCTATCTTTTACAGCAGAGTCCCTGAAGCTAGGACAAATTATAGAATTAAGGTTCATAACGGAAGACTTGGCTGTATAGGGTTAGATCCCTTTGCTTTCCCGTAAGGGATAAATTGAACAAAAAAAATTTTATGTTATAAATTCAAATCACATTATTTCCCTTGGGAGTTTCATACAACATTCTTCTTCCTGCGGGTAAAAATGCCATGCATTACGTTGACATAATACCTTATCAAATACAAATTCTCGGGATGTAGGTGCTCTTTTAGCCGTAGAAATTACATTCATGGGGAATTCCAG
This sequence comes from Blastobasis adustella, assembly GCA_907269095.1. Classification (NCBI taxonomy): domain Eukaryota; kingdom Metazoa; phylum Arthropoda; class Insecta; order Lepidoptera; family Blastobasidae; genus Blastobasis; species Blastobasis adustella. The sequence continues at coordinate 7,222,867 of OU026123.1, read as the reverse complement.
AAATTTCACGATATTTTGGTTCTTCCACAGCCTGGGAGTGAGTGCTTAGGTCATCTCTAGGGATGCCTGAACACTTTGGCGCAGAAGTTGTTTAATAATTTTGTAGATTCACGGTCAATACAAAAAGTACAAAAATTAGTCCTTTCTGGGAACTAGATGGGTGACCGTTTCGTACGGGTGATAATAATAATTATTATTGGCATTTTTATTGTGATATTGGGATGGTCAATCTGTGTACTGTAGCATTTGTGCTCGGGCAGGCCCTAGGTTAGGACGGATCCCAAGACAGGAAGGCGTTCGGAGGCCTCGTGTCTGGAGGGGCTTTAGGTTAAGTAGGCTTCCAGGTGAGGTTGCTGCTCCCATAGGGCAAGACAAGAGGCCTCCGAACGCCTTCCTGTCTTGGGACCCGTCCTAACCTAGGGCCTGCCCGAATAATAATTTCAAAAGCTGTTGCTATATGTAAGTAAAATGAAACAAATGGGTTTACTAAAATTTATCCTTTTAACTATCATTGCCTAAATTATTAAGCCGGGCCTAGACACGTGTCAAGATGTGTAAACATGTTTCTAAAAATGTGTTTACAAAGTTAGATCAAAATAGACGACGGTTTCGGCTACGCCATAGCACTTTTCTTCATTCTTTCTTTCACATTTCTTCTTTGTCGGCATCTTCGTTGCTGAAGGTCGTGTCCAGTATTTATTATTTATATTCTTTTAATTATTTATCACAACTGCTACAGTACCTATTCATAGCTCGAATCATTCTGTGTAGATATTGATCATAAGAAGTATTCGTTTGTGTCCCCGATATTTCGATGGTCCAATTCCTGAAGACAACATATTTTAAAAGTATGTTCTTGCTTTCATACCACGTACATTTGTTTCCGAGTAGCCCGATATATTGTGGAGCCGTGCTATTTCGTTAAGTGTAACAGAGGACTATTTAAAACGGAAAAAGATATCTTTCCCAGAAGTACGAGACAAGAACATCGACTTTGTATAAACACGGAACCCAAGTCTACGCTATTTCTACAAAATTGCTACAATATGTGCATAACGGTATTTAATAAAATTCCAAACGAAATAAAAGAGGTACATCCACATAAATTTAAAAGGGCTTTGCATGATTGGCTTATGCAGTATGTATTTTACACAATAAAGGAGTTTTTAGACTTTAACGTTAAATATATGACGAATAAATATATAATATAATAAAAGTTTTTGCATGTCATGTAAAATGACTAAATACGTGGCACTTCATAGAAATAAGACCACGTATTTACCATATTTATATGCAAATAAATGAATTGTATTGAACACTGCGGAGCCCGTCTTTCGAACTTAAGTGGTAAATTCCCGTCTGGGTGATTCGGAATTGTGGGCAAACGGTGGTCACTGCGGTCACATATTATAAAATTATGTTGTTGCAACAGTGAAAGTGGTGTATCAGGATTATTATTATCAGGATGGTGATATCAGTATTTGAGCATCATCATACCAAAAAAAAGCATCCAAAGCTCCATCGTATAAATGAATAGAATAGAAAAAGTTTATCTGGCACTCCATACATACACATACAACTTATAAGTAACACAAAAGAATAAATTTATTTCTGACGACGGACTACTGACTAACTAATTACTAACTAACGCCGCATGTGTATGCTGCATTAACGCAAAAAGGTCATGGCTCAGCACAGTGTTGCTTGGGACAGCAACACACTGATATTCTGCCAAGACCTGCAAAGAAGGGTGCACGGTAAAACTACGATACCATTAATGAGGTGCAACTACCAATTATCAGCATTGAATCTGGTAATTTGTGTAATTTGTGTGTGTGTGTGTGTGTGTGCTTATCAATTCACTGTAGATAAAATAAAGTGGGTAAAAAGAACTGGTAAAAATAGAAGAAATAAGGAATGGGTATCGTTTATTTTTGGAGTCTAAACACAGACCCCCCAGCCCATTGGTTACACCCCCTCCTCCCCCATTTACTTAATGATTACTTAACATATAACATGATTTATATGTACGTCAGTACCACATTAAGAACCTTCATATTGTGTATATTTTTAGAAATCGGTTTAGGTAATCTGTAACGTATTTCGATCTTATGTATTGCCATTTACTTGCTTAGCTAATGTTTGGAAATATACGAATGGAACGCCTTTTTTATTTATATGGAGGCAACAGATCATACTGCTACGACATAGTCGTGGTTGGTTATTTTGTTTGTTTCTGCGACAACCCCACAAACACTTTCAAGTGTTTGGCTTATAGAAGATGACGATGACTCTAAGTTGAAGGGTTTGTAGGGTAAGGGCTTTTTAGCAACGAAAACGATATGAAAGCTTTATGAGTATGTGTACGTACCGCGTACGTGTGATAATAAACGATGATATACATCCCAGACGACGTTTTATGGAAAATGATATATTTTTAAACACGATGCTACCGCTGCTTGCTGCATGCATATTTCTAGCGAGAAGCTGGATCAAGGTAAGTGGGTGACATAGTGGCGCTGTGCAGTCTGTGCTTGAATAATTCCAGGCGGCATATTGATTGAGGCTATTTCGAGCGTTGTTTCAGACGCCGCGCCGGCGGTTCGAAGTAGGCCGATTTATTTTATTATTAAAGGCTACCGCTCTGAGCAAGCTAAGCTTCAAACAACAGGCTTTCCTACTTTCATAGGACGTAACACTGTGAACGTGTATATATTCAGGTTTTTGTGATTGGGTGTTAAAAATAAAGCTTTATTCGAATTATTTAGAATCGGGGTTTGGGGATATAATATCAGCGGCATCTGCAAAAAAGACCTTGCTCCGTTGGTCTCTTGGCTTGTGCTCTCGGGTGCGAGAGCTCAGGGTCCGCCTTGAATATGATCCAAGACTTGGCAGATCAGGTTTTTACAGTAGAGCGCCTGCCGTCAGCCCTCTATGAGTCTGTTAACAGAGGAACCAGGCCAAATTGTGCAATAAAATCTCCAAATTCCAAATTTTACTCCATTTTAGACTAGAGTACATAATATTAAAACATACCTTAGACTTTAATTATCTGTTATATCTGGCCTTTTAAGTGGTTTACTGTTCACAGAATGATAATTGTGACGGCATTGTCATGTGATCTGTGGATAGTGAACCTGTACCAAACTCGGGATTTTTAGAGAGATGAGAGTATACGCTCTAAATGTTTATGCAAATCAATATGCTTGTACACATTATTTCCACAGCGTCATTTAGCCACAAACTAAGCAAAACTTGCACTATGGGTTGTAGATTAAGAAATAAAAAAATTCAGATGTTATGGTTATGAGTATGCTACACATCAGGACACATTTACCAATAAACCAAACAATGACACATATAATGATCAAATTAACAAATTGGTGTTGACCAATAACGCAGTATACTGAAAAAAATAGGAACTAGGGCATATAACAAATGTTCCGTGTGGTAATAAAATGGTTTACAATCAAATACATACGGTCAGTTAACACGGCAAATTCAGGCAACTGAATTTATAACCATGGTCCAATCTGGTCAGGTTCCCCTGGTAGCAGGGTCACGGAGGTCAGATGGTAGTCGCTCCACTGTAATTACATGATCGCCAAATCCTGGATCATGGTCAAGGCGGACCCCGGGCCCTCGTGCTCGAGAGAACAACTGGGACATTAACGCCGAAAAATGATAATTATTTTTATAGTTAACATGGGTATCGAAATATCTCCACAGGATCTTATTTAGTTAAGAAAACATAAAATTCAAAGTCACGTAAAATCAATAGGCCTGCTTAATCGACCGATAAGGTGGTGCTAGTTTGTTAGTAAGACTAGGAAAATACCCATATTAATATAGAATGATGTTCTAGAAGTTATTGCGACAGTGTCAAAGTGAATTTCATAATTAGTAGGTTCAATTATGACAGGTTCAATCAGGGTCGGCATCATCCGCTAGGTTGATAATGCAACACGACGTGTAGCTTTTTGTTCAGGGGCTTCAATAGAGGGTAAATCAAAAGGGTACCTGAATTATGCTGCGAACTACTGTTCACAAGTTCACATAAGTAGGGCCCTTCACCGTGTCACTACTCTTCGAAATAGATGGTTTTAATCACCAGCTATGGTATAAATTCACTGGTGAATGGAACCGAATATCTAGCCGGTTTATAAACTACAATTATGCTGGAAACAAGATGCCTGGAATAACCTTCCTCCTGAATCACACTATCTATTGTTGAATACCGCATTAAAATCCGTTGCGTAGTTTAAAGGATCTAAACGTACATACATAGTGATAGACGGCGGGAAGCGACTTTGATTTACTATGTATAAAACCGAAACTTTACACCATCAATTCAATTTTTAACTTTGACAGCACAGAATTTAACCACCTTCTCTCACGCCAAATTTTAAAATAGACTCCCTCCGAGGATGGGATTGATTTCACCATCTAGATGCCTGGCATTCAATTAATGTACAAGCACCGCAAGCCTTTTTACTGCGCACGTGCAAGTTATGAAATGAGCCCCGAAGTCTTTCTTTTGCACTATAACACTCAAAAGGCATGTCTACAGATACCTCAAAAGCCGGCACCTCATCCGCTCCCCTTAGATTGCAGATGTCTTGGACAACGGTGGCCGCTTTCCATCAGGTGGAACATCCGTTGCCTCCCTAGGCAATAAAAAAAAAGTATGCTCTACAAGTTTACTGCGATATTCCTAAACAAAAATGAAATAATTTGCATGTGTCATTCGTGGCGAACCATAACGTACGATGTTTGTTTGGTAGCGAGGCCTTTGTGTCCACGAGGGGAGTGTTCGCGTAAAAACCAAGTAGGTAGCCCACTTAATTCCAATCACGTACAAATCGCTGCGAGCACGACGGGACATCGGGACAAACATGACTGCGGAACCAGCCACACCACGCTGAAGAATGATCTACCGAGAAGGGCTGCAATATATCAGCTCTTATTGAGGCTTTTGGGTAAAGGTCAGTACATTCTTAGGAAAGTCATCATAGATCGTTATAAGTATGGGGCTTAGCATCAAAAATAAAACACAGTTATTTAGGAGCTGCACTTTCTCTTCCAGCATGCCTGCGCTTTGGTATCAAAGTTAAAGAACTACATCTACTACAACTGCATCATCATTTTCATCAGGTGGCCCGCTTGCCTGTTTGCCTACCGTGTGACATAAAAAAAGAAAAAAAAAACTACACACTTCAAACTTTTTTCTTTAAAATATTAGGATACTACAGATCACCTACCGATTGTGTGTGGTGCGGTCGGAAGGTCTGCGGAAGTAGCTACTGACATTACTACATGCTGTACTTTATGGAGGGTGTTATTTAAAATATTTTATATTTATTATTCTATTATCAGTTAAACTAGCTTTATGCACTTATGTTTGAATGTTATCTACTATTTGGATGCCCCAATGACTACTTAACAAACAAAATATACCAAGGAACAATTCAAGGGGTGCAAGGAAACATTGTACAATTGCGGAAGTACCTATTAAGCCGGGATTGATCAATAGTAATCAATTTATTCATAATATAAATTATAAGTCAAATACGGTAAGCGAATCATAAACATAATTACATAATGTGTCTGAATAATAATAATAAATTACAATAATTAATGTACTAGCGATTTTGTATTTTATTTATTTCTTACAGTCCAATTTAAAAACTCTTTAAAACTGTAGAACGATTGCTCGATCAACCATCTCTTAAGTTTTACCTTGAATGTTGTCTGACTCAGAGCTGCCCTTATGGTATCACTAGGATAGAATAATTGTTGTTGTAAAATAAAATATTCGATAGAGTGTACAGCTCTTTTTATTTGCTGCTGACATAAAATGAAGGAGTCTAATGTTTTTTGCCACTGACCCCAGCACGCATTTTATGTATTAAAAAGCCGTCAGATGTCTCTCTATTGACGGGCTACTTTTTTTCCTGTTCTATGCGCAATGCCAAATATTAAACTATCAATACAAAAGTATATGTCTAAATCATTTACGGTGGACATAAATTATATGACGTCATCTTAGTTGCCAAATTAGGGTGTAGTGGACATCAAATGTCAAATTCAATTGGCTACTGAGATAGCCAAAAGCCCCGCTGGGAGTATTGGTATATTTCGGAGAGTATGGAGAGGAAAATGTTTGAAATATTGTCATAAAAAGGAAGGATGCCCGAGTAACGAACGCATATTAAATTATAGTACTGAGGGAAAACATCGTGATGAAACCTGCACATTCACGCGACATGTCACGGAAGTCAGATGGCAGTCGCTCCACTGTAATTACCTGACCTGCCAAAATCCTGGATCATGGTCAAGGCGGACCCCGGGCCCTCGTGCGTGAGAGCACAACCGGGACATTAACGCCAAGATGATTTATTATTAAATTATAGTACTATAGATAAACTACAAGTTTTGGAACAGTATCTCCGGTTAATCGCACTCAATTGTCTATGGTGAGAGATATAACTCCGTTAACAAAAAGAAACATCCAACATCAATCTCAAAGGATCCATAAAATGCAGCAGAGTTCAATTTCCTCTTTAAAAGATCATAAAAGCCAGGAGGAACTTTCGTGATCCTAAGTAGTGTACGATTACGAGAAGTCACAGCTGATACATTTGGTTTATGTGGCGTTAAGTCGAGTCACGAATATTGAGGGTCTCTACATCATAACGATAAAGACGATCTTAAATTTTAAGGCACCGGCAATCCAGCGAGACTTACATGATACGAGTATACGAAATTAATACTTGCGATGGGAAAATGTATTTATAACCTTTGTCCAACTGTCCACCATCACTCAACAGTGACAAAGTCAAAAGTCAAAGTCGGAGTTAAAGTCAAATTTATTTGTCAGTGGAATCGTTCACAGATCGTCACAACCTCACAGAATCTATGAGCGCCCTGTTAATTGTGATGAACGTGCAGATTTTGTACGCACAGCGTTTGGATATCGAGGCAGATTCGGTCATAACGCGAGCCGATTTCCTCATGTGTACAGCGGTCTGAGACGAACGAGAGCCGATATGAAACTTTCTTCATCAATTGCTGAAGCTACAGTTAGAGCATAGATTTATTTCTCCCACTATGTTGCGAGGTATGACACAGGTGATAAATATTTTTTTGTAGAAATGTAGATCAACTCATGAAAACCTATGTAACGTACTTTAGGTATCACCTCATATACACCGAATATATTTAAAATAAAATGTAGAACTTAATACAATACATTAAGTTATTTATTTCTTTAAATAAATAAAAGACAACATTAACAAAAAGCAGTACCTAACAGGTTTGTCAAAATAAATAGGTGTGTGTGTGTTATATATCTACTAGTGGACCTGGCGCGACTTCGTTCGCGTACACCTACTTTGTCCCTACCTAAATTTTTTTTCTTGCTTATAAACCTTTCTCTATATATTATTGTCGTACATAGATACATAGGGACAGACGGCGGTAAGCGACTTTGTTTTATACATTTTATAGATATAGATAGATAAGCGAGATAGAGACAAAATTGATTCCCTGTTTGGTAGGTTAAACAAAAGGCGATCTAAGGCAGTTTTTCATAATTACAGTTCAATTTTTAAAAAACAAAAGTGTTTTTAAAATTTGGTTGTTCTGTCGTTCACAATTACCATCGGAACACATTATAGAAATCGTCAGTACAACTGTCGAATACTGTCTGCGATTATGTGTTAGACAATTGACCATAATTTCCGAAGGGGTTATATTAAGTAGTGGAAGTTTCACGGTCCAATTTCGGTGGGTCGGTGGAGGCATGCGCGGCGCCGGGCTCACAAGGCGCCCGCCGTCGCCGCCGCCGGTCGCTCCGCGCGCGCCCCGGCCTCCCCTTACGTAAGTCGCGAGTCGGATATAGGACGTGGCCGCTTTTAACCGGGATAACCAAAGTGCCGCAAAAAACAACCGGGTGTTTTATGAGTGCAAACTGAAAAGTGTCCGTTTCTACCGCTGAGTGTGTACACGAATGGTGGGATAAGAGGCGCCAACTATAAGGTAAGCTGCCGTTGACTGTACCAACTCGTAAAAGACAGCCTGTAAACAGAAAATACGGCTCACTCTTTGCTTTAGTGAAATGGAAATATTTATAATTACTTCTAATTTTAAAATTAGTATTGATAGTTTTAAGCAACCTTTTATATAAATATAACCTAATTTATGAAATAAACTATTTTTATTTATTAAATAAATCCAAGGGTTTAATTGTTAAGTTTAGTGTGTACTCAATTTTCTGATAAATTAATACATAGTAACTACATAATCTAGGTAACTTAGGTACATATTATTTAGTACGGCTACGATTCGACTTCACATGTCGTGAACACCTTTCTAAAGTTTCAATTTGTATATGTGAAATCAAGAAGGCTTTTAAATGAATTATGATGATGTGAAATCAAATTATTTAAAACGATGGATAAAATATAAAGCGTTATATCATAGCTAGTTGGCTGTAATTTTTTCTCTTACAGAGATAGTTGGAACTTACATCGAAGTCTGAGAATTGGTAGTCATGGAGATATTCTACAATTCAATCTTTTGAGGAAGAAAATAAACATGCTTGAGTTATGATGCCTAAGCAGTGGACTAGTACAGCCCGTTGATTATGTTATGATGATATAGAAAAATAAATTATTGTTGCAAATAAAGTATTTCTTTGCACTAAACTTAGAAAAGGCTTAAGATGAACCTAAGCATTTAACCGTCACAAAATCAGTGCCATAAATTTCAGAGTGACTTAGTGAGTTAAGTTTGCACCTAAAGTTGGTGAATGGTGCAATGCTTTCTTGTTCTGAAATCAAGTAAGGCCTCGCCGAAAGTTTCGTGCAATCGGGCATTTGCCTACTTATTCCACTTTATAAGCTTTTATCAGCATTGTTGATAATAATGTAATTAGAGAAGACAACCATCAACTCGGGACGATTTTGTCGTAGCACCTCTACGCTCCTGCTACGAATTTTTACACTTTCGAATAATTCATATATCAGTTCACCAAATGAGATATCTAGAATTATAGTGAATCGAAGTAACCAGAAATGTGTTTGAAAGATATCAGAAAATAAATGACTTTTACGACAGAAGGGTGCGTATTTAAGGCTCACTGTCCTCCTGGAGTACTTCGGGAGCCCTCGAGGTTGTCGCGCGCACGGGCTTCGTCAAATTATTACAATGGTGACCATTTTGCTCTCCTACCATTGGAGAATAACCTTTGTTGTAAATCAAAAATGGAAAAGTAAGGGTTGGAGTCAGCCGCTTGGGTTTCTGTACAAACTAAGGGCGATATTGAACGAACATAAAAGTATAGAAGTGTAAGTTGAGTTAATATTTTTATGACAACGCAATTTTGATGAACACTTTATTGCATAAATATAGGATACAGCCGATATAATGAGATAAAGGTTACCTATTTACTAATTAACAATTTCAGATTTTTTGCTTTCTTATACTGTCTTATTTACTTATCTGTTAAAAACTCTAAGCAGATAAATAGTACCACCTATATTTTCTGTTTTTAAACACCGCTGTGTTATATCTAACCCGTCCGCCAAGAGTGGAGGATGTGGAGTGGAATGTCAAGAATGGCCAATAGTGAACTAGAAGTTTTTAAAAGAATAATTCTTTTAATATTAAATTAAACTACATACAAATCACAAAATGTAAAAAATAAGCTTTTACAAACCTACAAAACGAGTAAGTCAGGTATCATTTATTTTTGGACTCGAAACCAGCATAGTAATGTTCTTTCATCGCACATATTGTCGGGTTTTCCGTGGTAACACATGTTGGGCGATGAAACTGTAGTGAATAACCACGAAAGTCTTAAAACCTATATAGTAATGTTTGTCGAGTAAGGGAGAGGGGAGGGTTGGTGTGTGGCACTGACTCGAAATATAATATATATCTGACTCACTCGTATTGGTATTTAAAAGTCGTATTTTTTTAAAATAACTGTATTTATGATATGAAGTCGTTAATGTGCGTTATCGGATACATCAACCTACTACATTGTCGACCCTTTCTACTATTTCGTCACCATTTTCATTACTGGTGATGAAACAATACCATAGAGTAGATCTATGATACATAATTTCGGTAAAAATTTAAGTCTGAATATATAAATACCGATTGATGGTCCTGAAACAGCAGGTAATTTCTCTTTAACCGACTTCAAAAAAGAAGGTTTTCTATTCGACTGAACTGTTGTCTACTTCATGATGAGTATAAATGTTTTTTATTTTAATAACTTAAAAAAACAGAAAACATTTGTAATTAATATTGTAGTTTATTATTAATAATCAGTCACAGGGTGATAACTCTGAATAATATTCTTCTGATTCAATCAAAACTTCTTCACTTTCTTCTAAGCTATCAAGTAATCTATCCTGCTGCCTAACACAACCTCAATTAGGATTATTCTATCTATGGATATATATAATATATAGAATAGATCATCTTTCTTTTTTCTTTCGGCTTTGTTAAACCCTAAAGGAAACACGAGAAACTAGGACACGAGGAATGGAACATGTTGCTGGCGAATGTGTTCTCTGATCATTACAATCTAGACGCCTTCAAGCCGAGAGTGAATAGGCTGTTCCTAGACAGGCATGCTCCACACTTACAGGCGAGATGCCGGTCAATTAAAAACTACTAGTAAGGCTACTACTAAAGGTAAGTACTAGTAAGGCTAGTTTATTAAAAACAAAATAAAAAAATAAAAGCAAAGTTGAAAGTCGGCAGCTCATCAATCCATCACAGAAATATAAGAAAAATATTCTTAATTTTTTTAAAGTCACTAACTACATTTCCGGCAGTTATCCGGGGTGATTGCTGCGATAGCTTATTTGATTTTTGGCACCATGTCTTGCCTTTCACGTTAAAACTGCCTGCATGTACCTTGGCCATAGTCCATATCAACTGTATTTCATTTAATTGTTAGTAGTGTAGAGGTCACCGCAGTACCTATTTGTTGTCTAATTTACTTAGAAACAGCATCTCCAATATATACAGGATCAGGTTTGTCCCTTTTAACGAGCCTAAATTACCTAGCTAACCTTTGGTTAAACTATTTCCCCTAAAAAGTTCATTGATGGAACCAATCACGAACCTCATTTATTACCATTTTTTACGTGGGTGTAACTTAAAATAGCTTAATTGGTAGTGTGGTGCCCGACAGAGTAGAATAGCACCAACCTCTTACACTCGTGGGTGTCCTACAAGGCGACTTATGTTTTCGAGGCAAAAGATCTAGACTCTCTGTAGGCTGAAAAATGGGCAGCAGCGTTTTATTTTATTTATAGCCAGGCCGCCTGCCAAGTATGGAGATTATGGCAATAACCTTCCCTTTCATGGGAGAGGCCCTTAGACCAGGAGTGGACTGTTATGGGCTGTAATGATGAACTTAAAAGAGATTATTGTTATATTGCTCCCCGATTTGCTCCCAAAACAACGCCTTGTCCGCGTCGCTGCAATCGACCTGTGGAGCGTAAACGCTTATCAAATTGGCCACGACCCCTTTATTAAGCGCACCCACAACCATAAGGCGATCGCTTACACGCTTTACGTCTAAAACGCAGTCTCGAAACTCCTCAGAGAAACACCACCCCCACCCCGTCGTCCCCACTCGGAGAGCCAACGTATATTAGCTGATAACTGTTTCCGATGTCACGGGACCTGTTGCCTCTCCATCAGGTATCCTGAAGGAATATCACTGCCACCTCGCGCCTGGCGAATACGGTACGGCCAGCTCACGGTCCGCGTGTCGACGTTCCAACTGGCGAGAAGGAGTTTTCTTTAGGCTAGCTTTTTTAACAGGGTCCGCCCTTGGTCTGGTAGCCCTAACCTTCTTAAACGGAGGTAGAGCGAACCCTCTGCACGTCGTTATGCGGCAACACCCTATCCGTGTCGGGTTTTTGTACTAAACCTGCCATGATTTTTGCGTGGTTTTGGCGTTTTACGTGCCGCAAATCTGATGCGTCCCGCACGACCCGTCAGGCAAAAGCCGTTTGGCCAGGGCCTCATCGGTCTGCCAGCAGGGGGACCATGTGCAGGTGAGGTTGGCTTTGGCCCCAGATATGGTGGTGGGGCTCCATAACCCCCAATAGGCGACAGGGGTACCGTATAGAACTGCAGCCATGTCATGTAGAGTTTTCCCCTGATTGGCTAACTAGACAGCCTGAGCAACTTAGGCAACAGTCCTTTAGGTGGATTTTTCTGGATTTGAACTTGATCAGAAATAAATAAACAAAAATAAATTGTTGACGTACCTGTATAAAAGAGTTTAAACTTTCCTATCGGATTAACGTTGAAAACAGTTCTCGAACCCATTATTTAGTAAATGAAATAAACAAATCCCTTGAAACCTACGTATCAAAACATCTCATAAATAACCCTTACTTTGTTTACAAATTGATCAGCACTTTGACAATTGTTTGTGCCACTGAGTGTTGTCATAAACATTTTTAAATAATATTTTACGCTGCTGATATACATAATGTATGAAGTAACGCTGTTGTATCTGCTGATCGGTCGGTTAGGGTTCTCGAAAGCCGTTTAGTACTTTCATTTTTTGTATGCAAGCCAAAAGTTTTGCGCACTGCGTCGAGGTTGCCAGTTGAATTTGCAATGTTTCCATGTCGTCGACTCGATACAGCAATACAGCTGGAGTAGTCAAGTGTTTTAATAGTATGACTCATTATGTTTTTGCCTTTTTGTATTTAAATCTATTATAAAATAGTGTTAAATAATACCGGGCACATACAAATAGGGCTCACGCCACAGAGCAGAAAATAAATTGTCAGTCTAGCTACAAGGTACTAACTTTCCAATCTCTTTGGCTTCCGCCATGAAGATTCCGAGCTAACACATAAAAATATTTCATTCGAATCTGTTCAGGTGCTCCTAGCAAAGTTGGAAAAACAACTTTTCGTACAACATGCCGATGATGATACTAGGTATACCAACCGGAAATAAAAAAAAAGTTCTGAAATGAAGAAGATTTTTTCAAAATAAGCATTTAGCGCTCGTTTTATTTTAGCTGGTATCAAACGAGCAAAAACTCTCATGGGTTAATTATGCGTAGATTAAGAGTTCCTGTCGTCCGGCTTCATCATCAGATCCTGGGTACCACACAAATGTATAGGTTTTGTGAACACCAATAAACGAGCTCAAACAAGACGGATTTATCATGTACTAGTGCCAATTACGTTCGACTGACTTCGTTCGCGTACACATACTTTACTCCTACATACCCTTTTTTTCTTGCTTATAAACCATCCACTTGAACCAAAAACCTCTAATAAAAAAAATCATCTTGGCGTTAATGTCCCGGTTGTGCTCTCGAGAACGAGAGCCCGGGGTCCGCCTTGACCATGATCCAGGATTTGGCAGGTCAGGTAATTACAGTGGAGCGACTGCCATCTGACCTCCATGACTCTGCTACCAGGGGGACCTGACCAGATTGGATCATGGTTACACATCCAGTCGCCTGAATGTGCAGGTTTCATCACGATGTTATCCCTCACCTTAAGAGCATCTGTTAGTATTCAAGTAATGTACATAACTCAGAAAACAGTCATTGGTACATGGCCGGAGCGGGATTCGAACCCGGGACCTCTGGCTTACGAGTCGCATACTGTAACCGCTCGGCCACCGACGCTCTTGAACCACTCTATCTATTGAAAACCGTATTAAAATCCGTTACGTTGTATAACAGTCTAAGCGTAAATATTTTGAATATGCAGGCATTTGACCGCCAACACATCACGGTAAGTGACGGTGCGGCCGATGATGGAGCATGCATGTCTAGGAACAGCCTATTCACTCTAGCCTTGAAGACGTCTAGATTATAATGATCGAGGAACACACTCACAGGTAGCCCGTTCCATTCCTTGGCCGTACGCATTATACCTATATATACATATATAAATACATTGGGATAGGCAAGCGACTTTGTTTTATACTATGTATAGATAGTTTAGGAGTTTCGGCCTCCAGGCACCATAACATAGCATTATCGCCGAACTTACAACCCGTCCGACTGCGTCTGACTTCACTGTGTACTTCACTCAATGCGAATCGCAAATACTCTTGTTTTATTTATCTACTAGCCGTACGTCGCGAATTTCATCCGCGCGCAGTTTGGGTCTCTCTAAACATTCCATTTTCCGCGGGACACTTTAATTTTTGTGAGATCAAAAATACCCTCTGACACCTGTGAATAATGTAGCTTGCTATTGGTGAAAGAATTTTCAAAAAAGGTTCAATAGCTTTAAAGATTATCCGCAACATACAAACAAACAAACATAGCTACATACGTACCCTCTTTATAATATTGGTATAGATTTATAATTAATCTGTACTTGATTGATGATATTTCAGAAAAAATAGCCGGGATAGGATTCTGGGACGTAACAATGCCAAAAACAATTTTTTTTTAGATTTTTGTTGGTTGGAATGGTACTACATGGTAGCTTGAAGTCCAGGGTACAATTTAAGCCATGCTTCATCTAACTGCCTATAGACATTAGCAACACCAAGGGTATCGCCAATGTGAGGCTTATCTTTAAAACTCTGGGAGACTTAGCTCTGGTCGCATAAAGGCAAAAGCCTCTCCACTGCCAAAACCACTGTTCCCCAAATCACCACCCCATGGAAGATTGGAAACCTTACACTACGGCAGAAACAATACATATTATTTAAAGTAACATTGTTTGGCTGCTGTATTCTGTAAGGTGGTGAGGTTCTCATGTTGTACTCACATGGGAAAACCTCAGCCGGGAGCTCATTCCACAATCTATAGAATAAAGTTTCTTTGAAACCGCAACAGTCGGATTCAGTAATTGAAAACTAAATCTAATTAAAAGTAAGAAAATACAACGTTCCGCATAATTTCATTTTGATTGAAGTGAATCGTGTACGAATTTAAAAATTACCTAGTGGGAGCGGTTAGTGAAAACATTCGGCATTCCGTATTAGAATTGTGCTACTTTGTTCTATACGAAGTAGCACAACTAACAGGAAATATCAATATTTGATTGAAACTAAACTCGCGTTCTTTACATGTGTAAGTGGAAGCGCAAAATTGATATTTCCTCATATCTATATTACATTTATCGGGACTCACAAGCGACTTATCTTTGCGATTTATTTGTCTCATGCGTTATCTAAGTTATAACCCGGCAAAATTAAGAGTGACAATAACGAAAAGTTATTTCAATTTATTTTATTTGTGGTACACAGGTTATGCAGTTGTTACAGTTTTAGTAGATGGGTCCTCTGTGACCTGCCATCGGCATAGAAATTTGGAGTGGTTAAATACTATTTGGTAGGGTTTCACCCACCCAGCACGAGAAAAAAACCCGTCAAGTATACCGAGACATTTAGAAATGGTCCCGTTCCGTCTAGCACTGGAAAAAACCCGTCACGCATACCGAGACTTTAAGTCTACCCGCACATCACCGCAGCTGTCACGTCTCTACTGCAGTCTTCTCGTGACCACGGTTGGTGTAACCCTACCGAAACGTCAGGACAAACAAATCGCAAAGGTATGCCGCATGTGAATCCCGACAAACGTAATAAATAATTCGAAGAAATATCAATTTTGCGCTCCTACTAACCATTGTAACGGGCATATTAACCAGAACCAAATATATTACAATGTCACAAATATCTTTAGGGATTTTGTTGCTATATTGGCGTAAGTAGTATTTGTTTATAATTTTTATCGATAGTCTCTGTACCTGGAGATGCGGGTATGCGGCACGGATAGGATAGGAGTGTCAGTGGAATAGTGGTAAACCTTGAAGTGGTTGCGCGGAGTCGAAGTACCTAATTTCGTTATTTCTTATCGTATGCATGCAGTGTTTCACTGTGCACAAAATAAACAGATAACCTCCGCTACCCGCGCCCCTCCAGAGCGCTTAGATCGCTTGAGCTTTAGCCTTGAAAGCACTCCACGCGCCTGTTGTTGAAAAGGTTCCGCGCGATGTTCAATGTGATATATTATTTTTTTAAATATCTTTCAACCCGTCGACCGCCTTCAGGCGTCAACTATTAGCACAATATATACCGTCATGGGGTGCTAATCGGCTCTCAACATTATTCAACCAGTGTCAACCTTCCCCAGCGGAAGATCTTTGTGAAACTCGCTTCCCGAACAGTAGTAGGGAATAAGTAGTAACGAGTGGCGAGCTCGTTTCGGTGCTGTGTTCGACTAGCCTCAAAGTACGAAGCGGTCACCTATACAGTTCCCAGGCTCCGCATCCATTGTTTACGTGCATTGCATGCATTTATATTTTTTATCGATAGCCTCTGTACCTGGAGATGCATACGTGAGGTGGGAATGTATGTACGAATAGAGTTAAAGTAGTGACATGCCGAAAATGCGCAATATTAGCGATACCTCGCGGTCGCGGTTTCGGTCGCAATCTCGATGTCACCTGATGGCAAGTGGTCACCGCCGCCTATGGATATCAGCAACACCAGGGGATTTACCTTGACGTAAAACAAATGTATGCAAGTAGACAAGACCGCACATGTTGAACGATACCTCACAGCGGTACCTCGATAGTTCGGCATGTGCGTGCATTTTTATATTGCCTAGGGAAGCACACGGACTAATGGTCCACCTGATGGAAAGTGGTCACCGTCGTCCAGGACATCTGCAACCTAAGGGGACTGGATACAGTGCCGGCCGTTGAGGTACCTATACATGGGCCTTTTGAAGAACCCCATGTTGTGCTTGTCAACTTGCACGCATACATTTGTTTAACATCGAGGTGACAATGAGATAGCGATTAAAATTGCGACCAACAGGTATCGCGGATAGGCATCTTCGGCATGTAAACACCCCAGACAGCCATTATGAAAATATTAGGTAGTATATAAGAAATTTTGTACGAAATTAAGTATACTTTTTAATATTTCAGCGCTTCATAATTGTAATAGCTTTTACAACCAAATAATCCAAGAAATGAATAAGCCGTAAGTTAAAAATATATAAAATGTTATGTTTTCGTGAATTGAATATTATCACAAAACACTATAGTTTAGAGAATTGCGCAGAATAGCTTCAGCGCTACAATAATTTCAGCATATTGTATAGTAGATTAGATAGGTTACAGTCAACTGTCAGTCTTGCGGGTTCATCAGTCAGGACCTCGGGGGTAATTACGTCTTCAAACCAATGGGTTTCCCAACGAATGGGTTTGGGTCGTAACCCAATGGGGTTCGAGACAATGGGTCCGTGGGGTCCAGAGGCTAAAAAATTCACAAAAGAACTTTCGGGTCACTGTGATGACCGCAGGTCTAGCAACTTCTTCGATCAGAGGTTATATATCCTTTCAAAGGGGAA
Organism: Blastobasis adustella; assembly: GCA_907269095.1. Taxonomy (NCBI): domain Eukaryota; kingdom Metazoa; phylum Arthropoda; class Insecta; order Lepidoptera; family Blastobasidae; genus Blastobasis; species Blastobasis adustella. The sequence continues at coordinate 7,205,475 of OU026123.1, read as the reverse complement.
ATGTTGCCAGCCGTCTGGGCACCATGCCTCGTGGCGAAGCTCTGGAGGAGTACTTTATTTGTAAATATTATTTTTAGGCACGAATATAACGGAATTAATATGGGTAGTTTTAAAAAACTAGTTTTCACATGCCAGCGTTTTTTAAGTGTGTGCTCACACACACCAGACGACCCTCCTAATCAGAACGAGGCCCATGTCCGGCGTGCCGCTGCTAATTCACGAGTCCGTGTCTCTGGATCCTGGTGGCTGCGCAGTAGGCAGGAGCAGGAAGAAAATAACGACCAGCGTATCGGTTAAGTTTTTTGTAAACGTTTACTTTTTTTTTTATTATTTCATACGGTAGGCAAACATGCAAGCGGGCCACCTGATGGAAAGTGATGACTACTGCCTATAGACATTAGCAACACCAAGAGTATCAAAGGTCGAAGAGGATGATGACTCACTGTTAGGCATCGGTTTTTCGCGTTTTCGGTGTGTCCTACTCGCTTGGTGCTTATTCGGACTTACTAAATACTTGTTGACTTAATTCAGGCTTCTCGATGACTTTTTCTTTCTTCATTTTCTTCTTCTTCTTACCAAAATAATCTAAAATTACTCAAAATCTAAAAATATTTAAATTTTAACTAAAACTGTTCTAGAGAATTAAATTAACAGGATAGTGGTAGGACATATAAATGTGCATCTATTATATCATATATCTAAATAATAGTCAACCAGTAGGTAGTACAACTACAACTCTTTTTGATCCACAGATTTAGATAATACATGTTTTTCCACAGAGCGTGGGGTGGTTCAAGGTACTGTAACAATGATTATTATCAGAACTCTACGAAAACAACAACAACTTTAGTAATATATATAATCGCGGCACCTCTCAGTTTCAATTTATTTCATCACAGCATTTCAGAATTTTGTAATGTTTGTAAAGTAGATCATCTTATGTCTTGTTTTACGCTGCCTATTTATCTATAGTTTTAGATGAAATTAAAGATCAAAAATGTTAACACACAACTGTCAATGTCAAAGAGACTATCCAGGGGTATAAAACCTTTTGTTTGCATGACCAAATGGTTTACAATGGCTGGTAAACTTTCGAAAACGAAACACATCGATTTATCCCCATTTGTACAATTTATTAAAAACGTAACAAGTAACTCGGAAACTCGGATTAGTCCAAGATTATTTCCGTAAACATCTTCGGGTGCGTCCAGATCTCGCGAACGCGCCCGAATGCGCAGTTGCTGTAACGGGACGCGCGCTGTACGAAACTGTATTTTTCTGTTCCGTGGTAATAAGTGATTATACCAAAGAGATTTTTATAACTGATAGTAACTTTATGAATTATACGAAACAAACAGACAAGGTACACTCGCGCTGCTCTCAGCTGCGCATTCGCGGCACGTTCGTGAGATTTGGACGCACCCTTAAGTAGCTGACACACATACGTACTTAAAGTACGCGGTTTTTAGGTTCGCGAGCTTAGTCGGCTCGGCGTTGGTAATAGGCGTAAGGACTCAAAAGTACGCGGTTTTTAAGTTCACGAACTTATTCGGCACGTTTTTCTATGAATTCAGTAAATTGCTTAGAAAATCCGTCACTTTTGCAACAGAAAAGCATAAACTTAAACTATATTTATGCATAAAACACAACTGCATGAGATACATCATAAAAAAATGGTGGCACGCGGCTAGCGGCGCTGACAGACGAGCGAGCCGAAGTCGCGAGCCACGAGTTACGAGCTACGAGCAAAAATCAAACATGTTGGATCACCAGCGCACTTACTCGGCGGTTTTAAAGTACGCGTACTTAGGCTGACACGCTCACAGACGTGCGAGCTAGGTCGTCGAGCCACAAGTACGCGTACTTACTCGCATGTCTATCAGCCTCTTTATGGAGTTCTTATCTTTTTCCACAGACCGGATACAACTCCAGAAAGGTATTGTAAAAAAACTAATATTATTGACTAGGAGCCACTGGGCTGTAGTACATAAGCGCGCAGTTACTTTTTTGTATATAATAGGTTGGGGAGAAAGTTTCTTCGCATTTTATATGAAAATTCAAAACATTTTTTAACATAGTTTATTTACATTTAACTAAAGTATGTAGGTACCATTTTGTTCGATAATTTTTTGCCATCTTATAGGTAGGTTAGGTTAGGTTAGGTTAGGTTAGGTTAGGAAATATATATTGGTATAGAAATTTTGGGGCTTCTGATCAAAAGCGTCAAGTAGTTTTGGCAGTCCTCTCGTTATGTTAACCTGACACTGCCTAAAGAATTCTGAAGAGACCGAAACAGGTGGAAATCTGAAGGTGCAAGGTCAGGACTATACGGCGGATGCATTAACACCTCCCAGTCAAACTCTCATAATTTTTGCTGAGTGGTTAAAGATGTGTGAGATCTAGCGTTATCATGATGAAAACCACACCCCTTCTGTTGATTAATTCCGGCCGCTTAATCTCAACTTCTTGCTTTAATCTTATCAGTTGTTCGCAGTAGAGTTCTGAATCGATGGTCCTGCCTGGTGGTAACAGCTTATAATGAATAATGCCCTTCCAATCCCACCACACACACAGCATCACCTTGTTGCGAGTTAACCCGGGTTTCGCCACAGTCTGTGAAGCCTGACCGGCCTTTGACCATGCCCTTTTTCGCACGTTCTTGTCGTACGTGATCCACTTTTCATCACCAGTTTTCAATTTCTTCAAAAATGGTTCGGTTTCATTAAGTCGTAATAAAGAATCACGAATGAGTACACGGTTCATTAGGTTTCTTTCAGAGAGCTCGTGAGGTACCCTTTTTTGTGTACCCATATTTTTTCAAATGCGCCAAATCTGTTCTGTGGTCAAGTCCCAGTTCTTCAGCTACGTCGTAACTCCTGATATGCCGATCTTGCTCCACTTTTTCAAAAATAGCATCCATTGTATCCGTTACAGGGCGACCAGAGCGACGTGCATCTTTGACATCAAAATTTCCGGATTGAAAACGCTTAAACCAAATTTGTGCTACTCTCACTGCATTAGGTCCATAAACATCGCAAATTTTTTTCGCGGCTTGCGTTGCATTTTTACCTTTTTTGTAGTAAAATTTTAAAATGTATCTAATTTCTTCATTAGATTCACTCATTTTGACCTAAGAAAAACAAATGAAAATCACGCATTTTCATAATTCGAATTTGGAATTATCTTCTTTAAAATTTAAACTTTTAAATGATACCAAAACCAGCAAGGTACAAATAGTATAGCCAAAGAGGTTTTATTACAAGTTCATATATTATACTATATGCGAAAAGACTTTTTCCCCAAACTAATATTAATACCACGGAATTAATGTGGGTAATTTAAAAAAATTACGTTTTCACCGGCCAACGTATTTTAGGTGTGTGTGCACACCAGATAATCAGATGGAGGCTGATGTCCGGCATGCCGCTGCTAATTCACGAGTCAGTGTCTCTGGATCCTGGTGGCTGCGCAGTGGGCAGGAGCAGTAGGAAAATAACGACCAGCGTATCGGCCGTCGTTGAGCGTGGCTGGCGATTGTAAATTCCCTGATATAGCAGTACCTAAACCTAGGTTCACGAAGGTCGAAGAGGACGTCGATTCACTGTTCGCCATCGGTTTTTCGCGATCCTACTCGCTTGGAGCATGTTCGGACTTTCTGAATACTGACTTAATTAATTCAGGCTTCTCGATGACTTTTTCTTTCTTCACTTTGTTCTTCTTCTCACCAAAATAATCTGAAATTACTCATAATCTAAAAATATTTAAATTTACTTAAACTGCTCTAGAAAATTAAATTAAGAAGATGGTGGTAAGACCCATAATTCTGCATCTATAGGTTAGTACCTATAGATGCAGAATTATGGGTCTTATTTAGGTATTATTTAGGTATAATAGTTTATACCTAAATAATACCTAAATAAAATATCTAAATAATAGTCAACCAGTAGGTTGTACATACAACTACAACTCCTTTTGATCTACAGATTTAGATTATACATGCTTTTCCACAGAGCGCCTGATGGTTTAAGGTACTGTAGCATTGATTTTTATCAGAACACTACGAAAACAATTTAATAATATTTATAATCGCGGCTCCTCTCAGTTTCTATTGATTTAATCACAACATTTTAGAATATTATAATGTTTGTAAAGTAAATCCTCTAATGTCTTGTTCTACGCTGACTATTTATCTATTTCCGTAATCATCTTAGGGTGCGTCCAGATCTCGCGAACGCGCCCGAATGCGCAGTTGCTGCAACGGGACGCGTGCCGTACGAAACTGTGTTTTTCTCTTCCGTGGTAATATGTACCAAAGATTATTTTTATACCAGTATTGTTACTTTACGAATTATACGAAACAAACAATAAACAATTGAAGACGTGCACTCGCGCCGCTTGCAGCTGCGCATTCGCGGGCATATTCGCGAGATTTGGACGTACCCTTACAGAGTACTTTACTTTTTCCACAGAGCGGGCCCAAATTTAGATAAAAGGTATTGTAAGAAAACTAATATTATTGACTAGGAGCCACTGGCCCGTAGTACTATAAAACAAATAAATGAACTGTCTATTATTTTAGATATAAAATCGGAGATTATTGTTTTAAACGGTGTGAGGAGGTTTTGTGGAAGTGAATTCCTCAAGTGGCTGTGGGCGGTGCATATAGTTCGCAGAACACAGCGATGGGGCAATAAAGACGCAGCGTGGGTAGGCTTCCCGCAAGGTATATTGATAACCTTAAAAAGGTCTCAGGTACCGGCTGGATGTGGATGGCACAGGAGCAGTATTTGCCGAAATATCTGGGGTAGGATGATGACGTCTTCTTATTTGCTTCGAATGACAATGATAATTTCAAATTTTTAAAATTATTTTAACGCCTCTGTACAGTTCTGTTACCGTGGTTCGTCGAGAGACTGGTTTTCTCTACTCTTCAATCTGAAGAGTGGTATGAAATAATTATTACAAGTAGGTAGTGTTTTCAAAAACGAGTACTACTAAAATTATCTAAGCTCTGATAAGATTCGTTGACATGGTTTGGAAAACTGTTGTTTGTGTTCAGCTGATGGTAAACAATATTCTTATTGTTGTGCCAACACCTACTTTAACGTCGTCATTATTACGATCGGCGGGAGAACCAAGGTTACCACAAAGTGAGCGCGGCGATAGTACCTGCTAGGTGACTCGGCTTCACTTTTGAATCAGGAGGTCGATCCTCCTCTAGCGGCAATTTTTAACATTTTTAGTATGATGTTTTTTTTACAATAACAATTTTACTTAATAATTTTTTAATTTTTGTCTTTATAATAAAGGAATTTTATTTTCTTATATTCTACAACTTTTATACTATGGCGGCAAGCATCAAAGAGTTACTAACAAAAATTTCGTATTCTACCGGACAATTTATCCTTTAAGTGCAATGTTAATTAACGATTAAAATCGTGTTTAAAATCCATTGCAATATTAAAGAAAGAAAAGTAATATTAATGACTAGGAGCCACTGGGCTGTAGTACATAAGCGATGTGTTTAAAACTAAATAAAATGAACTGTCTATTATTTTCGATGTAAAAGACAGTAATGATTATATTAATTGGTGAGAGGAGGTTTGGTGGAAGTGAATTGCTCAAGTAGCAGTAGGCAGTGCACATAGTTCGTAGAACAGAATATGGGCAATGGGGCAATAAAGACGCAGCGCGGGTAGGCTTCCTGCAAGGTAGATCGATGATCTGGTAGGTACATTTGCCAATAATACAAGAGAGCTAGTATTGTACTAGCTTTTGCTCGCGTCTTCGTCAGCCTTTGAGTATTTTTTTAAGACTAGACAAGTTACCATACCATACAGCCAAAATATTATAATAATGTCGTCGGTCGTTAGAACGCGCGATCTATTATTATTTGAGGGAAGCGAGCCTTGAAAACAGCTCATTGCGAGTTCCTCTTCGTTATCTACATATTCAATTAACAGCAAGTGAAACTTCAAGGATATATTCAAACTAGCGAAGAATACTTTGTGTTGATTCGAATGTGAAACCAATTTGCATGAAACATTGAATGAAGGGCACATTTACATACATACATACATAAAGCTCACGCCTGTGTCCCACAGGTGGGGTAGGCAGGGACTATGGACTGCCACTTCGCTCTGTCCTGACACAACTCCCTAGCCTCGCATATATCTACAACTCTTTTCATACATCTCCTTTTATTCTTACCACTTCGGACCCCAGCTTTTTTGAGAACATTACTGATCTGATCAGTGAATGTTTTCCTGGGTCGTCCCCTTAAGGGCTGGTTTGGTTTTTGGTTGGTATTTGTTAATATAGGAAATAAGGCTGCTGTTATAATGAAAACGTCATAATATTACTATAGTTTAATAATTAACTTACGAATATTATTTAACCGGGTATCCCGCTCCGGCCATGTACCAATGACTGTTTTCTGAGTTATGTACATAAGTTGAGTACTAACCGATGCTCTGACGGTGAGGGAAACATCGTGATGAAACCTGCACATTCAGGCGACTGAATGTGTAACCATGATTCAATCTGGTCAGGTTCCCCTGGGAGCAGGGACATGGAGGTCAGATGGCAGTCGCTCCACTGGAATTACCTGACCTGCCAAATCCTGGATCATGGTCAAGGCAGACCCCGGGCCCTCGTACGCGAGAGCACAACCTGGACATTAACGCCAAGATGATTATTTTTATTTTCATTATTTAACCGGGTATACCAACTAATAATTAATAAAGTTATCACTAAAATTAAAAACGAATTAAGAACGTTTTTAACAATTTTTTTTAATTTTAAATTTATTTTATATTTTTAATGTCCTATATGACATACTTCATTGCGGAGTTGATAGTCCACAACTATTGTCACGGGTTTTGCTGTGCGCGGCAGACCCGCACGCGCGCCGCGGGGGCCGGTGGCCGCGGCTACTCGACCACCGTCGTGCGCGCAGCGGCTATGCCTTAGGTTCCCCAATCAATAGGGCCATAGACCTGTACGAGAAGCACGTCTCCGGTACTCTCGATATTTTCCATCTCAGTCGTTCGCAATTTTCAAATGGGGTTCTCAAGTTTTTCCAGTCGCAGTGAAGGATCCTACACATATATACACACACACTCTCTCTCTCACACATACACACACACATACATACAGAGTCAGTGGGAGAAGGACAAATATATGGGCGCATGTATCTATCTATGTATATGTTAGCTTTTTTTTCTCATACTGATGGTTTGATACTCAAAATTTTAAACCGCAGTTTTGTTATTGGCATTGCAACTTTGAATTGTAGAAGTTATAACTAAATTTCATTGCTGTAAAACTGTATGGAAAAAAAAAAAAAATTTAAATCATTTACCATTTAGAAAGGCCTTTACCATTCCACTTTGTGACCATTTGACAACAGACTTCCTCTTTGTAACGCATTAACTTGTTTTCCTTTTTGTAATTACTACAAAAATGTTGATTTTGACCTGAGATTTTTTCTTTTTCCTGTACTTTATTTTTACTTTATTCTTCTTATAATTTTGTTATTCATTAATGCATATGTTATTTTTCAAATTTTTCCTGTCAATGGAAAAAAAATACTGGATTTGATTAGTTTGTCATTAACTTCTTATTTTAAATTTCTTCTAATTCTCTCTGAAAAAATATTATATAGTGCTATTGTGGACTCCGGCGCCTTCACCAAAATGTTACACTGGGGGGATCCAGGGACTTTAAATAAAAACTGGTAACTGCTTCATTGACGTTATATTCGTGAAAGTATACTGAAGAATCCTACAAAATACATAGGACACCTTATATCTAATTCAAATGGAACACATTTGAATTCCTACCTAGCCAGTGCTATGTGTTCTCATAGAGACAGGCTCAAGACCTATGTCCTACTTACCTACTCCGATCTATCAACGCCTACCGACCTGCTTCCTACTTGCTTCAACCTACTTAACTGATTAGAGCAACAGCCTAACCCGAAAGCCTACCTAACTTAGCACCCGTCCAAACATAAGGCCTCCGAACGCCTACCTGTCTTAGAACCCGTCCTAACTTAAGACCTGCCCGAGCACACATGCTACAGTACCGTGTTGGTGCATGTACCAATGACTTTTTCTAAGTTATGTACATTAGTTTAACACTAACCGATGCTCTTACGGTGAGGGAAAACAGTAAGGAAAACTACACATTCAACCATGATCCAATCTGGTCAGGTTCTACTATTAACACGGTTACGGTCGCTCTACTGTAATTATCTGATCTGCAAAATCCTTAATAATGGTCAAAGGCGGATCCCGGGCCCTGGCGCATGCCACACCACAACCCGGATATTGACGCCAAGATGATTACATGTAAGAATTTTTTATTTTTGAAATAGAAAATCCTGGGTGTCTGGGACATATCTTTCAATATAATAATGTGTCATTCTTTCAGCCAGTTTTTGTGTAACGATAGGTGTAATAGATTTTTTTCTAAATATAGTATTATTTTTCCACAGGCCCTATGATTCAAGGTATTGTACAAATACAAATATTGACTTGACACAACAACTAAACAATAAACTTTGTTTAAAGAAACAGCTTCCTTAGTGAGGTTGTGATCGCTGACCTTTTCATCATACTTAGTGACTAAGTTTGAAAACGACCCCAGGAGGAGCGTTGGTGGCTGAGTGTTTAAGGTATCCAACTCGTAAGCGAGAGGTACCGGGATCGAGTCCCATTGACTCTTTTCCAAGATATGAACATTGACTCAATCTGGTCAGGTTCCCCTGGTAGCAAGGTCACAAAGGTCAGATGGCAGTCGCACCATCGCAGTACTGATGTAGGCCGAATTTTCGAGTACAAAATGAAGTTTACTTTAATTGACCATACTTTTCCGACAGCGATTCGAGACTTTTTGCCTTAGTCAAAGTTGTAGAAAATGAAAAATACTTTCTTTAAGAGTCAGCTGATAGCTCATTATTTCAACAATTAAATTTTTCTAACTATGCACCATGTAGCTGCAAAAGATTATTTTCTAAAAGTGGTAAACATTAAGCAAGCTCTTAAACAGTGCCTTCCTACCTAAGTCAAATATTTAAAGAAAAACATTCTATCTTGCTTTCTGCTTCCCTCTTGTTCCATTTATTTATATTTTCATTTAGTTATTTGATTTATTTGCTTAAAATATAAAAATTATGTACTTATCTTTTTTTCACAGAGTGGAAACATATGATCCAAGGTATTTATTGTACGCATAGTAATATTGACTGACCCAACAACAACTAAACAATGTACTTTGGATAGAGAAAAAGAATTCCCTAGGATCTTGTTTATCATGTTTTGTAGATAAAAAACTAAATTATAATATAGATAGCTATTATGTGGTTTTTGAGTCTGGTTTTTTTCTATTGTAATAATAGTAATATAGTGCATACTTGAATATACAACATTTCAGCTCAATCTAAAACCGGGAAATAGGTCAAAACTTGCAAGATTTTATTATGATTAAACACAGGGACATGTGAAAGTAAATAAAAGCTCGTATAAATAAAATAGAATAGGGTGACCATGCAATGAAAATCAATGGACTATTATTCGATTTCCAAATATGACTTAATGGAAAAGGTTCGAGAAGAGATTCAGATTGTTATTAAAAAGTCGTTACTACCCATGGGAAGACATTCTGAAATACTAACAGAAATCCACAAAACTTGTAACTCCCGACCAATTTTACATTTATTGAAATGTTTTTTAACCCACTGAACCGATTTTAATGAAAAAAACTAAGAACCATCTATATAGTATAAATTGGCTTTTCAATAGAGAAAGCCACATCAAAATCGGTTCATCCATTCGGAAACTTCGATGCCACAGACAGACCCACACCCCCACAGAGTCACAGATACACATGTCTAACTTATAACACCCTTTTTCCATTCCTCAATTCTCTGATCATCAGATTTTGTAAATTATAAAGTATACTCTAATAGCAGGATCTAAACTGAACTGAACTGGTTAAAACGAAACAAGCTTATGTTACACGTATAGCGTTGTCTAGTTCTAAGCAGGGCAGTTCTGCTAGGTCCTGCTATCCTGCTGCTAGGAATTGATGGTCACCTCAATTCCTGGTGGAGATTTAATTGGATTAAGATTACGACATTATTGATGCTAGCGGTAGGTACCCCATAAATAATTTTCTCTGGGCTCTCAAATATTCTTTTTCTTTTTAGTACATGGGTATATCATGTTGGGTAAGTGAACTACTAGTAATGATACTGCAGGTTTTCATGCGACTTTTTTATCCGCACAAACCGCCTTGAGTACCTTTCTATTGTCAAAGTATAAGACCGCCTCGGCTAAATAATGGAATACGTTGCCTGCGAGTGTGTGCACTCAACATTATAATCTGAACAATTTTTTTTATTGCCTAGGGAGACCCACGGATGGACGGTAATGACTAAACTCGAAAACTACAGAACCGATTTAAATATAATTTTCACCTAGCTACATACAGCGAGTATTATACAATTAAAATTTAATAAAATTGAGATTTTAAGGCGATATCCTAGTGAAAGTTGTTTGTATTGATTGAGTTCTGTATAACTCTGTACTACAACATTATTAAATAATAATTTTGTTATAATGAATTAATTCGTTTATATTTATTTAGGCCGTGTGGTGTCCGGCAAGGCCGTGTGGTGTCCGGCAGAGTAGAATAGCACCAACCCCTTACATTCATGGGTGTCGTACAAGGCGACTAATGTTTTCGAAGCAAAAGTCAAGAGTCTCCGTAGTCTGGAAAATGCGCAGCAGCATTTTCCATTATTATATTTAAACACTGCGATCTCCAACCCGCCTGTCAAGCGTGGAGATTATGGCAATAACCTCCCCTTTCGTGGGAGAGACCCTAAGTCCTGCAGTGGATTGTTACGGGCTGAGATTATGAATGAATTCGTTTATTTTTTTAACCATTTTCAAAGATCCGACTCGTAAGCGATAAGTACCAAGTTCGATCCCTAGTACCGCCTTGTAGCAATATTAACCGATGCTCTTACGATGAGGGAAATCATAGTGAGGAAACCTGCGCCTTCAGAATGAATGTGTGACCATGATCCCGTCTGGTCAAGTTCCCCTATTAGCTAGGGTCATAGAAGTCAGACGGTAGTAGCTCTACAGTAATACCTACTTGACCTGACAATGATCATGGACATGCCGGTATCGGGAAAGAGGCTCGGTGGACGGCCCAAATAGCAATGCCTTGACATCTCTAAGTAGGATGCGAGAGCGATTTGAAGTAGAGAAAAATGAATAGGAAAGCGGACCCAGGCAGAAGCCGGGATAAGCGCTAGGTTTATCATCCTAAGTAGACCGTCGGTGACCTAATGGTTAAGAGGTCCGACTACAGACCGTACCCCGTGGTACCGGGTTCGAACCCCGTACATTAATTGAACACTAACCGATGCTCTTTTGATGAGGGAAAACATCGCGATGAAACCTCTTCTACTTATCTCCGGGGGACGAACATAACAATTAATTTATTAAATTTCTCTTATTTTAGCATTGGAAATGCATCACAACTAGCGAATTATAATGTAGATTATTCGTATTTCCGTCAAAAGACCACTACTACTACAGGGAAAACATTGCCAGCGGGGGCAATGTGGCTGCACGGAGAGGCGTATCGACCAAAAATGGGTTATGAGCCTTATTGGAGATATGGTGATTGGATCTTAATTGTTACTCCGACACCGAGAGACCTAGCTAAAGAGAATGTGCCCCTCGTGTGTGGTGCTCCATGTCCCGAAATTTTTCTTCAGTAAGTATAAAAAAATTGCTTAACTAATGTAGAAATTAGCATAACCTAACATCATAAATAATTCCATTTTTTTTTAACCACTTATTTGGCAAACAAGCTTACGGCCCGTCTGATGGTAAGAAGTTACCGCAGCCTAAGGACGTTTGCAATACTAGGGGCATCACCCACGCGTTGCCGATCCCGTAAAAACATTTTCATCCCTTTCATGAAGAACTCCATGTTGTACTCTCCAGGGAAAAGTATTTGAAAACAATATTAACCCGCTCCTGTCTGTTTGACACCAGCAGCATTCTCGCGCTGTATGGTAATGGCTGTCCTCTGGGCTAGGGAGCAGCCAACGCGTTAGTCACCATTCATCATCCTTATCTTTGGCGTTAATGTCCGCCTTGACCATGATCCCGGATTTGGCAGGTCAGGTAATTACAGTGGAGCGACTGCCATCTGACCTACATGACCCTGCTACCAGGGGAACCTGGCCAGATTGGATCATGGTTACACATCCAGTCGCCTGAATGTGCAGGTTTCATCACGATGTTTTCCCTCAGCATCGGTTAGTATTCAACTAATGTACATAATTAGGAAAACAGTCATTGGTACATGGCCGGGGCGGGATTCGAACCCGGGACCTCTGGCTTACGAGTCGGATACTGTAACCGCTCGGCCACCGACGCCCTGTCGCGATAGTCACCATTACTGTCCTATAATCTGCTTCCTAACTCGCGGACTCTTTGCCTATGCTCCCTAACTGCCCAGACTCCACGGCGTAGAGCATAAGTAAAATGTGGCGCCCATCGCTGAGTACTTCAGCCTTTTCTTAAACTGTCATCATCATCAGCATCATTTCTTAAATTGTAAACTGTATAAATATAACAAATAAATATGCTTGGACAAATTCACACAGCGCCATCTAGCCCCAAAGTAAGCAAAGCTTGTCTTATGAGTACCATAAAATTGATAAACTACTTATATTACCTTATAACACATTTTAATTTCTGCTCCTTTCTGTGTGGCTGACCATGTTAACCAACTGAACCACTTAGGTCGACGTATTGTTATGAGATAATTGCCAAACCATCTCTATTAGAACTGGCAGATTCGAGCTTGTGAATTTAAAGGTGGGTGGTAGCCCTCTTTTGAGCGCATACTATGACAGTACGGAAACCTACACTACACGTGGCACGTCACGTCTTGGCTGGTTTTTTTATAAGTAGGTAAATGGTTTAACGGCTGTTTTGGGTCCTATTGAGCCAGTCACGTCAAAAAGCGTCCCTGTTATTGGTCGCTACTGTCAACCACATCTGAACCATAGTAATAGGTATAGAAACAATCACAGTATCTCTAACTCTACTCGAAATTTTCGAACTGAGTCTGAATTTCCCAAATTTAGTGGAGACTGTTCACATGCAATTTCAAAATTTCATGCTAACATTACCGCACTTGTGTTTAAATCTAATCATCACGGTGTATTTATCCAATAAAATATGAGTACAAGGGGAAGTTTGAAAGCAGCAACAGTGACGGAAAAGATGAGGAACAATAGGATAGCGTAGCGTAGGCGCGTTTCTATGAAGATGACCCTGATTGTTTTGTAAATTGTTTTTTTTTTTTTTTTTTTTTATATTTTACAAGGCAAGCATTTGACCGCCATCTCACCTGTTGGTAAGTGACGATGCGGTCGAAGATGGAGCATGCCCGTCTTGGAACAGCCTATTCACTCCAGCCTTGAAGGCATCCAGATTATATTGATCAGGAAACACACTTGCAGGCAACGCGTTCCACTCCTTAGCCGTACGCATTATAAAGGTCGAGCCAAAGCGGCTCGTGCGGATAGCTGGAACATCCACGACATAAGGATGAAGCGCTCGCCCGGATCGCGTCTCCCGATGGCGGAAAGGGGCCGGCGGAATGAGGTCATGCAGCTGCTTCGCACACTCACCGAAATGTAACCTGTAGAAGACCGACAGACGCGCAACCCTACGCCGATGTTCGAGGCTCTGCAGCCTAGCCTCAACCAACTGCGGGTCACAAATTATCTTCTTAGCACGTTTTTCAACCGAATCCAAAGCCGCTAGTTGATATTTGGCTAATCCATCCCAGAGGTGGCAGCAGTACTCCATGCAGGATCGGACTTGTGCTTGATATAACTGAAGCAACTGCTTTGATGTAAAGTACCGCCTAACCTTCGAGAAGACACCAAGCTTTTTTGCTGCAGTCTTAGCCTTGGATTCGATGTACTGACCGAAGTTGAGATTTGCAGATAGCTCAACGCCAAGAAGCTGTAGGTTGTCGGTAATTTCCACAGGAACATCCCGAAAAGTTGGAGTTAAATGGAATGGACTCCTTTTGGCGGAAAACAAACACGCCTGTGTTTTGGTTGCGTTGAACGCCACCAGATTGGCATCACCCCAATCAGAGACTGCCTCGAGAGCTTTGTCCAAACGATCAACCATAGCCTCTCGACAAGACTGAATATCGTCCCTCCTGGCTTTTGCCTCTGACAGATATCTATCCGTTACTGTGCTGTCGTCTGCGTACCCAAAGGTACCTGGTACAAGCAGATTGTTAATATGCATCAAGAATAAAGTCGCGGACAGTACTGATCCCTGAGGAACTCCCGCGTCGATAGCCTGAAGATAAGACGAGTAGCCATCGATAACTACACGGATAGAACGTCCACTCAGAAAATCCGATATCCAGGTGCAAAAGCCAGTAGGAATACCAAATGAAGGAAGCCTGCTTAAAAGGCCCGCATGCCAAACTCTGTCAAAGGCCTTGGAGATATCAAGAGACACAGCAAGGGCCTCGCCGTGTCTCTCAATGGCCTCACTCCATAATTGTGTGGCATACACTAGAAGGTCCCCAGTAGACCGACCACGGTGGAATCCGTATTGGTAATCGCTGAGGAGATCGTTACCTTCAAGATGCGCAAGGAGTTTGTTATTCAGTGCACGTTCCATAATCTTACAGAGTATGGAAGTGACCGAAATAGGGCGGTAGTTGGCAGGGTCGGCGCGGCTGCCTTTTTTGGGCACGGGCTGCACATTGGCAAGCTTCCACGACTTGGGTAGAATACCAGTCTCAAGTGAGAGGCGATACAGGCGCGTAAGTACAGGAGACAACTCAGAGGCACAACTACGCAGGACTTTTGCCGGTATACCATCAGGTCCACTAGCCTTGTTCACGTCCAGACACCGCAGGATTTTTAAAATTTCTCTCTGATGTATTCGTACCTCTGCCATAACGCAGTCAGAACGGGGTGAGGTAGGTGGTGTTTTTCCTGCATTGTGATTGAACTTCAAATTGTTAGTATATTTCGTTTATTTAGGTACACATAAAATATTTACAATTATAATAAAAAATATACACTACTACCTACATCTAAAATACCAAAAATATACACAAATATACATATATTTAATATATTGAAATTTAAAATGTCGTCCACACCGATGCCCCTCGGAATGGTGCCCAGAAAGCTAGCGGCGTTGCTTCATCGAATAGCGATGCTAATCCGTTGCCCGAGGAACGAGCCAGCTCTCCAGTCATCTGTGGTGTCATTAAATTTTTTGAAATTTCTATAAAGAACTTTCTTGCACCAGGGGCAACGATTCCACCCCAAACGGCTGAAATACGAAGATTTGCGCTAGACTTTTTTATTTCCTCTGCTTGAGGTCTTTCGCAGTTGAAGCCGCAGCCCCAGCGCAGCTTCCAGTGGAGGCCATATGCGAAGGCGCCAGTATGTCCACACAGGTAGCGTCCCCCACCAGCGTCTTCCCACGCTGCCATCCAATGAGCGTCATGCCGTCGGGCCTCTTGCCATCGTCACGTACGGTACCTTTCGGCATTGATTGCTGCGTGCCTGGAGATTTGGGCTACGCTGCGGGTACACGAAAGACCGTGGTGCCCTAGCGCATCCACATCAGACTCGCCCGTCTATTTTCATTAGTTCCTTGAGATGATGTGGAGAAGGTCTATGGAGGACACCGGCTAAGCCGTTTTTAAAGGGCATCATCGCCGTCAAAACATCGTCACAGGTCGATGGGGTGAGTGGAGGCAAGGTAAGGGGCAGTCAGGTTGGACTGTGGTGCGGACTGGTGTTTCTATCTAAGCGCGTCGAGTGTTTCCCTAGAGTCAGGGGCAAGGGAGTCTTCAGGGAAAAGCAACTGTGCTGCCCCCTTCATATCCCCTTTGCTGACTTTATATTCGTTTATTAAAAATATGTCTGTGGTTAGGTTTGAAAAAACTATTATTGGTATACTATTATTGGATACTATTAGTCATATTTTGTTCCACATCTGCAAGTTGAATAACTTAAAAAAAAAAAATACGGTCACGCCCCTAAATTGCTTAACCAGTCTCCAGGTCCCCAGCGGAAGAACTTGGTCAACCTCGCTTCGCCGACGGTATAAGGAGGCTTACCTAACATCGGCAGCTCGTTGCGGTGCTGAAGTTCAACTAGCCTCAAAGTACGAAACGATCAGTCATCCAGTTCCCGGACATTGCGAATATTGCTTTACCTTGGTTATCGGTCTCTCAAGCACGCTCTATTGCGCCTCTGCAAGACTAAACTTAACAATCTCGTTATTTTCCACACCTTAACAAAAACTGTAAAACGCCGCGTCTTTACATTAAATAAATAAATAAATATGTTTTAAATAAAAATAAATAAATATTTTGTTAAAACTTAAATAAGTAATTAAATTCTTATTAAATAATTATAAACTTATTATCCATATAACACCCAGACCCGTAACAGAAATTAAAATTCATCATTTCAATTTCTGCCCGGCCGGAAATCGAACCCAGGACCTCTGCGTGGCAGACCGTGATGTTAACCATCTGAACCACTCAAGGCGTCACTGGTCGCCGTCTGTAAGCATATAAACGGGCATTACTTATTTGTTTATAACTTTTTAACATTTCAGCATTAGAACAATATGTGTAGTAAGGGTTGTTCAGCCTCAGTATGATAGTGTCGTGGGGTGTGGCGCTACCACAGATTGGTTACTCAAATTGAAAGAAAGATGCAGCGGCAAGGCTGATATATTTTATGATAAAGTTTTTGAAGAGTTGGACTCTTACTGCGAGTTACTTAATCGCCAATGTATAGATGAATATGAACATCATAACCGTAAGTTAATTATAGCTTTTTATCTATGCCTATTTTACTCTTTTTCGATATTTAGATCACATTACAGTCCATAACAGTCCTCTGCAGGACTCGTGGGAGAGGCCCTAAGGCCTCTCCCACGAAAGGGGGAGGATATTACCATAATTTCCACAAATGGCTGACGGGTTGGAAATCGCAGTTTTATAAATGTAACAATGAAAATTGCTTCTGCCCATTTTCCTAGGCTCTAGATATTTTGTATCGAAATATTAATCGTCTTATACGACACCCACGAGTGTAAAGGGCTATTCTATTCTATTCTGTCGTACATAACACAGCATACGGATTTTTGGATAGTGAACCAAAATTGTAAAGGAACCCTTATGGCCTCGTCCCGATGTCTGTCCGTCCGTCTATTACAATATGACATCATAGCAATACAATAAAGATATAATAGATATATCTTGCTAGCCCTTTAGCCGTATGTAGGTATCACATATTTTAATGAAAGATTTTTCCTTTTTTGGAAAATTGGTTAGAGGTGGGTATTTCCTAAAGTAAAATAGGTAGTCATATCATATGGTATCACATGAAATTAAACTTATAATACGAAAACTAAATCTAGATGGGTGCCTAAAACTCGCGCCACAGTATAATGAAATTCTGTTCAGCTTCTCAATTTTGTACTTATGAACTTTAATCCTTTCGTTCGATACACAGGTAGCTTAGCAACATTACAACACAAAGTGATCATTTAATATTTTGGTGTTGTAAAAAGTTGTGTCTTACTTATTGAATTACTATTGAAGTTTTAGGAAACATAAGATAATAATGACTGCGGTAGCTCGAGTGAAATATTATTAACGGCGGAATAATTATTAAACAACACCTTAATAGTAGTTTATGCAACTGTCATTTAATACCTAATTATATGCAGTTGCATACACTACTTTATCTACACTCATATTTTCATGTTAAAATTTCGTACCTATAATTTTTTCAACTTTGCTGGAAATAACTGCGAGTCAGTTCTGTTGTATCTACGCGTCGAGGATATCAAGCGAAATTCACTTCACTACTTTCACATTTATCTATTTATTTGCTTCAAACAAGAAAAAACATTCACAAACACAAATTACAACAATTAGAAAAGATATTCTGTTAAGCGGGAAAATAATTCCAAATGTACACAATCACAACCACAGACTATGAACTGATCACAAATATAAACAGGAATTTTGAATTTGTTGAAGTCATTTAGGTATTCAGCCTACATTTAGCCGTGTCCCGGCGCCCGACAAAAATTTAAAAAAGAAAAATGTTGCATAATGATTAAAAAGGTATTTTTCGATACAGCTGTAATGAAAATAGTATGGGAAATGTTGTATCGAAAAGTAATTTTTTAAATTTTTATAGACTGGCGTGAAAAAAGTGTATCCTTAAACAACTGTTTTTGAATATGTAATTAGAACATTACGCTATGAGTGTAGATAAAGTTACATTACAACAAATTAAAAAAAAATATAACCTAGCCTAACAAAAATAACTAACCTACAGATAAAAAAGTTGACCTAGGTCCCCCGAATTTGGAAAGGTGCCCAGAAGTCTGGCTGCGTTTCTCCGCTGGATAGCGAGGCTTATACGCTGACCTAAGAAGAGGCCAGCCTTTTGGTCATTCGTAACTTCGACCAGGCTTAGATTATACCTTATATAAAGAATGTCGGCCCAATTATAGTGTAAATACGCAATTTGAGATAAGCGGTTCGTTCAGGCGAAAAACCTCAGATGTTTGATATTTTGGTATCGATGTCGATACTATCTCGTACGTTAGAAACGTACGTACTTCAGACGATAGATACTTACATGATCGATAGAATAGCTACCGCTATCTTTTATATTGCAATACTATTATTTTTTGCAGGGTACATGTTCGCTCACATCGGAAAGTGCGTAGAGCAAAAATATTTATTTAAGTCTTACAATACTAAAACGCAAATTAGAAATCGGATGGTAAGTGATTATGGATCGCTGGATAAGCTTGCTAAAGAACGGGGTATTGACTTTTTTGGAGGAAAATATTTATAGTCATAAAAATTATTGCGTTTTATTATTGTCATTGTTGTTTATTATTAAGCTTGAATTGTTTTGTATTAAATTTGATAGTACTCTGGAATTTGAAGTTTGAAAATAGAGGTAAGTAGTACCAGCAGATCATGCAACAGGCCCTAAGTATGACAATTTTAATCCATGATAATATATTTTAGGCGGGTGGTAAGGTTACTATACTTAACTCAGAAAGGATTTTTTTTTGTGCAAACATAAAAGTTATTTTAGTCTGATTTTAACACATGTAGCTTTATCATTGAAGGGTTATCGCTTTGAGTAAATACGATGCTGGGGCATATGTCCAAAATTGGACGAAGAAATGTTGATGAAGAAGTGTGAGACGGACTTTTTCGGAACCATGTGATGCGCAATTTTACTACTCTTGCTTGTCATACGCTAATGATAACGTCCTTATTATACTTGTAAATTAATAAGATATTTACAAAGATACAACCTTACCCTCGACATTATTTTCGAGGAATATGTCCTTGCGGAAATACGGCTTTATAGGAATCTGGTGTAACAGGAATACACTAACTATATACAGTCAGCAGCAGAATGAACGGATCACCTCGGTTAGCCCGCAGCAGGGATGCTCGTGAGCGCACTAGCGCAGCACTAATAGCACGCACGGGCCCCCAGCACTCGGTACTCGGTGCCTCTCGGGTGTGTTCATTTCGTGCGCGCTGGCCGGCCTACTTGCGTCGATGAGCTCGTTAATTTTTCCTAGATTTTTGACGTTTGATTAGAGATAAATTAATTTAAAAAAGTTTTTAATCTAATAATATAATAATCACACCCACAACCCATAAGAGTCCCTGCTGGACTTGATCCTCCTCCATATTAGTATAGAAGGCTTTTACCATATTGGAAGGCGGGGTTGGGACTATTTTCTTCTGGTCCGCTGCTGTTTTCTTCTGGTCTAAAGAACTGTGCAAGCTATATTGTGTTTGTTTTTACTTGGCATAAGTAGTAAACAAACATCACTTGATCACAAATCATGACATTCCGAAAGAATCACCTAATTTAAGCGATCACAATTAGTTGTTTACATTAGTTTATACACAAGCGCATTAATTTCCATCAAAAACATATAAAATCTCACAAAATTCCCAGTCACCGATTATTGAAACAAAATGTCGGTTCGGCATTTAATTGTAGGGATGAGGTGAAGTGAATGAATTAATGAATGATTTGCGCAAAGGCTCTTACTTTTGGTTTTATTAAAAATAATACTCATTACGTAAATTAATAATTATATTTTAAATGTATCGGTTATTATTTATGTACACGTTAATCTTTCGTGTCTAAACGTTAATCTAATCGTGATGGGACTCGGACGTTTCGCTCATTTCATTCATTCGCTGAATGAATGCACACATTCGCTCAATGGTTCCCAACCCTTTGAAATGTCAAATTTTATCGAGACGTCATATTTGTTTACTACTTATGCCAAGTATAAAAATCGTACCTATAGTTAGCTTCTTGGACATTAGTCGCCTTGTATGACACTCGGGCACCCGCGTGTCGAAGGTATTACCCCACGGCAATTTAGTTAGTAAAAAAAAAACAAAATGATCATCATGGCGTTAATATCCTGGTTTTATGCTTTCGCGCACGAGCACTCGGGGTCCGCCTTGAGCATGATCCAGGGATTTGGCAGATCAGATAATTACAGTGGAGCAACTGTCAGCTGACCTCTGTGAAACTGCTACCAGGAGAACCTGACCAGATTGGATCATGGTTACAGATTCAACCGCCTGAATGTGCAGGTTTCATCACGATGTTTTCCGTCACCGTAAGAGCATCGGTTAGTATTCAAGTAATGTACATAATTCAGAAATTAGTACATGGCCGCAGCAGGATTCGAACCCGGTACCTCTCGCTTACTAGTCGGATTACTAACCGCTCGGCTACCGATGCTCTTGAGCTCCGGGCGCAATAGACAATACCACGTACTTCTACTGAACTTCCACGGAATTCATAATCTATCTGTCAAATTGAAGCAGATGTCGATGCATCGCCTTCATAACCGATTAGGCTATTGCAAGCTAGAATAACGTATTTTTACTCACGATGGAAAGGAGCTGGTGGTAAACGCTTTAAGGGTTTGTGTGTGTGTAAGTCATTGAACGTTGTCAACTACCTCCAAAATAGCTTGACCGATTTAGATACGGTTTTCTGCAATGGATATGTTTTTCATTGGCGATGGTTCTTAGATACGTGTTATGTACACACTCTAGTGGGCGCTGCAATCAACATTTTCCCCAAATGTTGTCATTTATCTCTAAAACGGTTAAAATCATTTTGGCCATTTGGTCGCGGTTGCGCTCTTGCATACGAGGACCCGGGGTCCGCCTTGATATAGGATTAAGCAGATCAGATAATTACTGTCGTGCGACTGCCATCTGACCTCCGTGACTATGCTACCAGGGTAATCTGACCGGATTGGATCATGATTACACATTCACTCGCCTGAATGTGCAGGTTTCATCACCATGTTTTCAATCACGGTAAGAGCATCAGAATCAGAAAAGAGTCATTGGTACATAGGCGCAGTAGGATTCGAACCCGGTACCTCTCGCTTAGGAGTCAAATAGCTTAACCACTCGGCCACCGAAGCTCCTAAAATGGTTATACCGACTTCAATACATTTTTCTTTAACTGGATTTGTGATTTAGCGATGATTTTTAGATAGGTTTTATGGTAATTGCAATGAACCTTTTTCGGTTAAAACAAACATTCCCATTTATATCGAAACGGTGGACTAATTTAGAAAAGGGGTTTTTAAAAAAAAATTTACATCAATCGTCAATCGTTTTTAGGTAAATATTATAGTTTTAACTCGACAGAGGGTGCTGCAAAACATTGCTAAATCTCGCTATCATAAATATAAGGGCTGGGGTCTGGCACTTCAACTTTACAGGTTTTTGGAGTCAAGCGGATATTCTGGCTGGGACGATGCTTGCTGTTGATTTTTTCGGTTTCGCTAAGTACAGGTATAGATCTCAGATATCTGACGTGATCCATGCGCTCACATCTTCGCCTATGCAGACGAGTAGCAGATTTATACTGTTGCAGATCATGTATTCTGTCTTCGCTATTTCGTTAGAGGTCGAACTACATATTGAAATACAAACTACTATCTAGCAAATGACCGATCTGATGTGCGGGTTTTGTGAGACTTGGGCTTGTGATGAAATTCCTCATCATCATCTTGGTGTTATGTCCCGGTTACGCCCCCGCGCGGCACGCGAGGTTCCAGGTTCCGCCTGGGAGCACACAATTAGTCTACTAAAAAAACTTCTGGGTCCGCTCGCAGGGATACTCGCACTTGTCTGGCGTGAGTGCGCTTCGGTTAGGTAAATTTGGTCGTACTTGAGATCAGAACGTCTGTAGGCTGCCTTGTTGAGCATACATAACACTGACTAGACTGTATCAGTATCAATATCAGTTACTAAAATAATTTTCATATTTAGAAAATAAGTCTGTTAATTTTTTCTTTATTCCACTCAGTGACAAGCGAGCAGACAGACCACAGACAGTCGCCCATAACATCTAAGATTCTTACATTTAGGTTGCAGGTAACAAAAATGCATAACCGCAGGGAGGACGAAGATGAAATGCCTCATGCCTGTAACTTCGCTGGCTACCTTATCCTTTAAGCCGGAATACAACAATGCAAGCATTGTTGCATTACATTACATCATGTCTATATTAAGTAAGTTACTATTGTTTGTTTTGAGTAAACTGATCTAAATTACGATTAAGAATTATGGAAGAGCGGGCTCTCCTGACACAGACATTCATCATTGACTACTAGGAGATCCCATTCACATCCGATATTGTAGCATTGCTTTATGAAATAAAAATGGCGGGAATACGATCACCTACACTATACATTATTTCTATACTGTAGGTGGTCTTTCTGGAACATTGCAAAACGCTTAAAACCATGCAATAAATGAGCAAATCGCACTTCCCAAACGACCACAGGGAAATTTTAAAATATGATAATATAGTGTACTTGGTAATCAAATATAAGGAAAAATCAACTTTATCCCACCAAAAATCTCAATTTTTTTTCTCAATGCGTCAAGTTGAATTGCATCCTAAACATTATCTAAACAAATATTTACCGATATTCAACCGATATTCTTTCTGTAGTAGGAAGCTCCACTATTCCCTAGTGGCTGCTTTTCATCCTGGAAAAATAACACTGGATAGTTAAATGTTTTTAGAGATCGCGGATAATCGCGGGGACTACTCTCGTATAATATAGAGCTTATAATTACTGTAAATTTGAAATTAATGTTTTGTTTTAACTAAACATTTATTCTTGTATTATTTACATAAACAAATAAACAGCATTTGAGTAATGCTAAGTAGTGTATAGCGTTTATTTAAAAGGACACCCATTTTCCGGTTCAATGGTCTATTTATTATTTTTTCTCCTCATCATCATCACCATCATATCAGCCGAAAGACGCCTGCTGTTAGGCATAGGCCTCCCCCAGAGATATCCACAAAGGCCGGTCCTGTGCCTTCCGCATCCAGCTGATACCTGCGATCTTTATCAAGTCATCGGTCCACCTTGTAGGAGGCCTACCCACGCTGCGTCTTCCGGTTCGTGGTCGCCACTCGAGAGCTATGTGCCCTGCCCACTACCAATTTAGCCTGGCAATCCTTAGGGCTATGTCGGTGACCTTAGTTTGCTTGCGAATCTCTTCATTTCTGATTACATCGCGCAACGAAACTACGAGTATAGCCTTTTCCATTGCCCTTTGGGTAACAGCGAGCTTCTTATAAGGCCCATAGTGAACGGCCACATTTTAGTTCCGTAGGTCATCGCTGGCAACACACATTGGCCAAAGATCTTCGTCTTGAGACACTGCGGTAATTGGGACGAAAATATATGGCGTAGTTTCCCGAACGCTGCCAAACCTAGTTGGATTCGTCGATTGACCTCTTTCTCGAAATTTTACCTACCTAGCTGGACTATTTGTCCTAGACATGTATAGTCGTCAACTACTTCAAGTGGAATGCTTCCAACTGTCACTGGAGTAGGCACAATATTTTTCCTAGTACAAAGAAATATCAAATAATTCTCGTATATAAAAATCATAAAAATCCACTTAAACCTTTTTTTTTAGGCTTAGGTATGTTAAATTTGAATATTAGGTAAAACTAGTTCAAACATTGAGCCTTGGGGGAATGACTCAAAATCAATTTTAAACAATAAATAAATATTCTTGAACAATTCACACAGCGCCATCTAGCCCCAAAGTAAGCAAAGCTTGTGTGATGGGTGCCAGAAAACCGATACACTACTTATATATTTTTAAATACATAGGTACTTATTATACACATAGCACCCAGACCCGTAATACAATTCTGCTCGGACGGGAATCGAACCCGGGAAAATCGGGACCTCTTCGTGGTAGACCATGTTGACCAACTGAACCACTCAGATCGTCAAAATGATTAAGTAATTGATTTGGGCTTATGGTTAATTTTTTATCAAAAGGGTTAAAAAGAATGTGGGCGTTGTTTACGAAAATATTAAATAATAATTCATGTATTTTTAATTCGTATTTTTCGGAACTCCAACGGGACGTACCTTTGGGATTTGTCTCGACAACCTCCAAATGAAGCGAGATTGACTAAGTTCAACCTTGGTCAGCTATCCTCGTCAACGCTGGGAACTCTGCGCCTGATAGTAACGTTCGCGTAGGCCTAGACCTGAGTCTAAATCTAGGCATAGGACCCTAGTATTGACCAGGGTTGACCTTGGTCACACTTCACTTCGCCGCATTTGCGGATCCAGAGAATGGCAGTTATCTATGCGTAGACTTAGACCGTTGACCAGTATGCGTACCATTGGTGAAGTGAGGTTGACCAAGGTCAATGCTGGCCAACCTTGCTAGATCAATGAAATTAGGAAGTAGGTACACCTAACGAGTAGCGTGCTCGTTGCAGGCAACAAAAATGTAGAACCACAGGTGCGTTGTCACTGTGAGAATTATGATGAAATGCCTCCTGCCTACATATGTATGGTAATTACCCTGGTTACCTTATCCTGCAAACCGGAACGCAACGATGCAAGCATTGTTGCTAGGCGGCAGAAATAGATAAGGCGGTGGTACTCATCCAGGCGGACTCTTCAGGCTTGACAGAGTCCTACCAACGGATTTTACAGGCTTGCGCCCCACTGACATGATTGAATGTGAAATGAAAGTTACAGTTAGTTACAACAGGGTGCTCTCGCACAGGAGGGCCCGGGGTCCGCCTTGACCATTATCTTGGATTTGGTAAATCAAATAATTACAGTGGAGCAACTGCCATCTGATCTCCGTCACCCTGCTACCAGGGGAACCTGACCTATTTGGATCATGGTTACACGTTTAGTCGCCTGAATGTGCAGGTTTCATCCCGATGTTTTCCCTCACCGTAAGAGCATCGATATTCAACAAATGTACACGTCTAAAGTGAATGAACGAATATGGTTCTGTGTTGCGATTTGTAATGTTATTTCCGAGGAAATAAAGGAATTCAATATTAGGACCCTATTGCTTAATTGGTTACTTTCCTCTATATCGTGGCCAGATTTTAGAATTGATCACTTCATGAAGTGGGTAATATTTCATGAAATGGCCAGCTAGCTAAAACTCATAATATTGTATAAACGTCAAATTAACGTTTGACGATAGGTATATCAATCCACGTTTGGCCATATCATTAATCTGAGCAATCTTATCAAGATATAATTAAAAAAAAATTAAATTGTTTTTAAAGAGTTTTTTAAGGTTAACGTAAACATTTGTTTACGGAAAAGTTGACATGACAGCGCAGGAACGATGGCTGCGGTACACGTAAAAAAAATTTATGAAAGATAATAATAGATGACCGTGTGGTGTCCGGCAGAGTAGAATAGCACCTACCCCTTACACTCGTGGGTGTCGTACAAGGCGACTAATGTTTTCGAGGCAAAAGATCTAGAGTCTCCGTAGGCTGGTAAATGGGCAGCAACGTTTTCCCTTGTGATATTTACAACACTGCTATCTCGAACCCGCTTGCCAAGCGTGGAGATTATGCCTTTAACTTCCCCTTTCGTAGGAGAAGCCCTGCAGTAGACTATTATGGGCTGTAATAATGACCATTATATAATACTTTTCGATATTGTTAACTACTAAACTCTTATAACTCTAAATACGTTTCGAAGTCCACGGGTTTTTACGTTGCGTTCCCTTTTTAAGTGACTATCGCAAAATTTTTTTTTTTTGCAATTGTACTTACTATTGACACATTATACAAATAATCTGTACTTTCTGTATTTGTTATCTTGTATACAATAGACTGTTAAATAAATAAATAAATAATTATTTGATTTATTAACAGAATAATTGTCTGCCGCCAGGATGCATCACAAAAAGAAAACGATATTAGTGCCTTTTTCGGTGGATTATGCAACTATTTTCTTTATTGTTATAATGTTTGTCGTTATTATTATCATGAAGCAGTTCTTATTGTCAAACGTTGATTATTTACTGATCTGGCCAGACCATGTCATGATGTGGGCAGCGGGAATTTTCCATTTCATAAAATTCGTCCATTTCATGAAGTGGTCGGTCTTAACATTTAATTATCAATTTTAAGATCAGGCCATACGATGTACACCACGGGACTTTAAAGATGAAACGCTGTCTATAATACTGCTAGTTCTGTGGGAATAGATAGATAAATTTTTTTACTCTATTAAGATTAGCCGTGGCCATTCAGAGAAAACTCAAGATTACGATCTTTTTCATACACGACATCTTACTGGCGACCTAAGTACCAAAAAACATCTGTGCTAGAAACAAAACAATCATGTTCTTCTGAAAGTTATTTTCATTTAAATTTGACAAACAAATCAAGCAAATTCGGTTTAATTACTATAAAATTCTTGTATTCTATATATAATGATATGATGTTATAAATTGATTAAAAAGTGCAAAAGGTGATAGAGAAATCCAAAAAAATGGAGTATATAGTGACACCGATACTAAGGCGGAGCTGTTCGCCGCCGCGCGAGCCCGAGGCGCTGTCGCGGTGCTTCCCGTGCCTGCCGCGCTGCAGCCCCTCCAAGTGCTGTCCCGCCTCCTCCGAAAGGGCTCCCAAAAAGAAGCACAGCGACGTCTGCTGTCACTTCCACTACCACACCCCACCTCACAGCTCTACTAAATTGTGTCAGCTCAAACCCCCGATGTCGCCCCAGGAGTACCCTAAAAAGTCATCCCGGCCGCAGCCGTGTTGCAGACCTCCACCTGATTGTCCAGAACACACTTGCAAACCAGTCCGAACCAAATATATCATGCCATGCTACAGATACGAAGACGGACGCATTGTAAGCAAATTTCATTATTTCTTTACCAGTACATACTTAGTAGAAATGATTGTAGAATAACCTTTTTAGTTAATATATTTTCTTTGTAATCGATGACATTTTGAGATTCTTAGAAATTGCTTTCCTTTTTAAAGCGCAGTTTAATCTGACATTATTTAAATAAATAAAAACACATAAAAATCGAACAGTCTAAGCAATTAAGATTGTTACATGGATTGTTAGTTTCAGGAACGATTCGTTCCGAATCGTCACGGTAGGCTTCCCTCTTCCGCTTATCGACGAAACGGAATACAGGATCATATATATGGATATAGAGGAGCAAAACACTTCATTTGTGCGGGTGAAACCCAGAAAGGTTGCGGTGCTTATGTTTACAACATTGTGCAGCCTCTACAAGTGATATATAAAAGAATTTCTCTCGAAAAGGAACATTCGCAAAAGAAGAAAACCATATGTTGATACATGCTTAGAAATCGGATGACATCATTAAAATGTGTGTTCTGTTTTAATTTATCGAAGTATTGTGAATATTGTCAGAGACATTAAAAGGGAATGCCCGACAGGTACGTCGCTTACCATCAAGTGCCTTAAAACGCAACGGTATTCAAGATCAACACTTCTATGAGGGTGGTGGAGTTTCGTACATTCGAAAATCCTGGTGCAATGGGCTGGTCAGCGACTACCCATTTGATATTTATGTCAAACCAATGAAGAAACTTGCCGCTACTCGTTCAAAGTTATGACGACCTGTCGGTGCGTAAATATCTATAGTCCTTAAATTTTAGGATACATTCATATACCCGATTTGATTAATGGGTATATACCTAATGTCACAATTTGTTATAAAATATACTGCTCTGTCCCTGGTCCTGATATTGTTGAGTAATATAAACATTTGTTGGTCATGTGACGATTGTTAGTGCAATAGTGGCAAATTGATTTGTTAGGAGTTGATGCAACTGTCTGGTCGGTTGCAGGTGCGCCGGTTCCCCGCGTCCGCGTTCAAGCGCAACGGAATGCAGGACCAGGAGCATTCGAAGCTGCTCGGCGCCGCCAGCTTCCTCACGCGCTGTCCCCGCGATGTGTCAATCGAGTGCGATGTCTGCATGAAACCGGTTAAAAAATGCAATCCGGTCAAAGTTCCGAGTTGCCCGTGTGAATGTTCTACCTGTAGCGAATACAAGCCACTGAGCTGTTCGATGCTGCGGAAGAAACCTGTTAAAGTGGCGATGGAGGATATTATTTATTAACAGTTGCATTCGTTTTGTACAACTATCTTCATATGATGTGAAAATGGTGAACAAATAGTGCAAAGCTTTATTTAAACTATTTTCCGGGCCAAGTTTCATGTTTAATTTAGATTTTGTATTCTATTGTTTCAGAGTCAGCCGACGAAATTGATGCGGCGTGCTTGTGAGGTGGCAGTGGGAATAAGGCCGCGTTACGGCGATCCAGCGGTAAGATATATTATTCTTTGTTTACATATATACTACACTACTACTTCACAGGGGTAGGCACTAGGCAGGGACTATAGAGTACCACAAGCCTTACTCACTTTTGCCTATATTTCCGCCGGTTGAGGGTAAAAAACCCCCGCAACTCCGGCATCAACGAGTCTGGAATAGTGCATTATAACTGCGCAGCAGCGACTTTACACGTATGCCTGCGCAAATCTTCTCCCACTACATCAAAAACCACGTTTTGTTTGGGTTTAAATCAAGATTAATGTGCAAGGTATTTTGATTCGCCGGGAAGCCGGGGTTTGGGGAGGTGAACCCCCTGGCTACGCCCATGTCAATAACACTTAAACTTTGCTGGTAGCAATACTTTCAAATTCAATCAATACTGATTTTTCGATTTGAACAAGGGTGTTAAACAATGTGAACACAAATACACTCACAAATGATCATCATCGTCATCGTCATGACAATCGCACCGTGTTTGTTTCATTTACGGGCTTTTATAAAAAAATCAAAGTGATGAATGATATAAAATGATGATTTACTTAGTATTCCGTATATATTGATGGTACCTACGACGGAAATGCAACCTGACTTGCTAGTGCATTCGACTGAAATTGGTATTGTGGTGTATTTATTTATTGGTTCTCTTTTTTTTATTCCACAAAGGTGGCAAACAAGCTTACGGCCTGCCTGATGGTAAGCAGTCACCGCAGCCTATGGACGTTTGCAATACCAGGAGTATCATCCACGCGCTGCCGACCCCGTGAAAACCTTCATGTTATTTTAGGGTGCTGTAGCAATACAAAGAACACTGATAGTTTTGCCATATCCGCCTGTGTCATTCGTGGTTTAACTTAGAAACTATCGGTACTAAAGAGCTGAAATTTGTTATCGTTATACCTACATTTATGTCCGATGGTTATACCTCAATACACCCGACATAGTTTACATACCTATACACACACTCATGCCTGTATCCCATAGGGGTAGGCAGAGACTATAGAGTGTCATAAGCTAAAGTCCTGGGGGTATCTACTTGGAACTGTCAACTCAACTGCCCATTTTGGAAAGAAAATGACATTTATTTGATCAGTATTATGTCCTTTTCGGGCGCCCTCTGCCACCACTTCCATTCACATTCGCACGATAGGTACTTTTCGTAAGCCGTGTTTCATCCACTTTCTCCACAACCGTTTCAAACCAACCTCTGCATACCTCTTTCAATGTAAGATAAAATCTTTGATGAGTAAATCTGAGTTGTAAAATAAAATATCTTAAAAATATCTAAGTGAAAGCAGGATTGAAAATTTTAAGTATGTTGAGGACGTGTAGAAAACATTTTTGGATTCAGCAATCCCGTTTCCGAAATATTTAGCTTTAAATTGACAGTTTTTGTTAGAAATACGTGCCCCTAACCACCAGAACCGTAATATTTTTATACGTGTAAAGTTTAACATAATAGTACTTATACAACAGAGTGGACAGCAATTTGCCTCGTTTAAGCCTCTCCCAAATACGTGCGATATAACGCACAATATTATTGCCTGCATTCTTGCGATAATGCGTTCTGCATCCTTCCCACACTTGGTTAAACCTGTGCTTTGTACATCAAAAGTCGATGCCCCGGTGTGTAGCACTGTTTGGCTTTATTAAGTACCCAAAAATTATTTGACGCCAGCTTGGCTTTACCTTCAAGTGACCTCTGGCTTCGTTTGATTTGTTGACGTCGAGAATCTCAATACTCTTTACCATCGTAAGGGGAACGTTCTCGAACTGTGACACTACTTCAAAAGGGGTATTTTTCGCTGTGAACGCAGAAACTTGTCTTCATAGGGTTGAACTGGACGTTGTTTCGTCTGCCCTTTTCGGAAACCTGCTACAGTGAGCTCTCAATTTCAGACACAAGTTTGATTCTGCTCTCAACCACATTTGCGCGAGGGTTATTTGCACGGCCTGTATAGTAGGCGTCATCCATACTATCGTCCGCATCGCAATGAATGCCTCTGATCTGCAACATGTAATTAATATGCACAATGAACAACGTGGACGACAGCCTTGGGGAAATCCTGCATTTATAGGCAGAGTATCCGAACATGATCCGTCAGCGAGGATTCGAATATTCCGTTCGGACAGGAAGCTCGCAACCCACTAACATAACCTCTCGAGAAGACCGTAAGCTGGGAGCTTCGATAGACGTGTCTTATGCTAGACCCGATCAAATGCCTTTGCGATGTCCAGGCTGACGGCCAACGCTCCCCCTTAATCTCAATGGCAGCTGCCCATCAGTGAGTCAGGTACACTAGAAGGTCACCGGTTCAGCGACCTGTGCGGAAACCGTATTGACGGTCGCTAGTCAGCTGGTTTTCCTCTAGGTAACCGACAAGCTGGGTATCGATTATTTGCTCCATTACTTTGGAGAGTAGGTGATTGCGATAGGCCGATATTTAAAAGTCTGTGCGGGGTCACCCGTTTTAGGGACTGGAATGACAGAGGCTACCATCCATGAGGATAATATTTCCCCAGCAGAGTTGGAGAGCGAAAATAGGCGTTTCAATACCGGAGCCATTTCGGGAGTACACGTTTTGAGCACAATTACTGGAATACCGTCAGACCCGCTGGATTTTCCGTCGTCGACGGAAAACAACAGTGTAAAAACGCACGTCAGGTGTAGTCTGCTTACACAGCGGGATATTAGGCGATGCATTTCTCCTTTCAAGATCAGCCTTCTTTTTGCTGAGTGTGAGCTAGCGTCCGGTTTGCGCAAGGTTGGTAAGAAAGGGCGACAAATTTTCCTTCGACGACTTTGGCGAGATATCAAAAAGCACGTTCCCAGATGGGAAATTAATTAAGTGTATTTAATCTAATTCTTTTTTGAAGTATAAATTATTTGTATGTTTACTCCACTGTGAAAACACAGTTGCACTGAGGTGTAAATATTTTTTTTTTTTATATTTAGACAAATCAGGCGTTTGACCGCCATCTCACCTGTTGGTAAGTGACGATGCGGTCGAAGATGAAGCATGCCCGTCTTGGAACAGCCTATTCACTTTAGCCTTGAAGGCATCCAGATAATATTGATCAAGGAACACACTCGCAGGCAACGCGTTCCATTTCTTAGCCGTACGCATTATAAAGGTCGAGCCAAAGCGGCTCGTGCGGATAGCTGGAAGATCCACGACATAAGAATGAAGCGCTCGCCCGGATCGCGTCTCCCGATGGCGGAAAGGGGCCGGCGGAATAAGGTCTTGCAGCTGCTTCGCACACTCTCCGAAATGTAACCTGTAGATGACCGACAGACGCGCAACCCTCCGCCGATGTTCGAGGCTCTGCAGCCTAGCTTCAATCAACCGCGGGTTACAAATTATCTTCTTTGCACATTTTTCTACCGAATCCAAAGCCGCCAGTTGATATTTGGCTGATCCATCCCAGAGGTGGCAGCAGTACTCCATGCAAGATCGCACTTGTGCTTGATATAATTGAAGCAACTGCTTTGAAGTGAAGTACCACCTAACCTTCGAGAGGATACCAAGTTTTTTTTTGCTGCAGTCTTTGCTTTGGATTCGATGTACTGATCGAAGTTGAGATTTGAAGATAGCTCAACACCAAGAAGCTGTAGGTTGTCGGTTATTTCCACAGGAACATCCCGAAAAGTTGGAGTTAGATGGAATGGACTCCTTTTGGCGGATAACAAACACGTGTCGGTTGCGTTGAACGCCACCAGATTGGCTTCGCCCCAATCAGAAACTGCCTTGAGAGCTTTGTCCAAACGATCACGCATGGCCTCTCGACAAAACTGAATATCGGCCCTGTAGGTTTTTGCCTCTGACAGATATCTATCCGTTACTGTGCTGTCATCTGCGTACCCAAAGGTCCCTGGTACAAGCAGATCGTTAATATGCAGCAGGAATAAAGTCGCGGACAGTACAGATCCCTGAGGAACTCCCGCGTCGATAGCCTGAAGATTAGACGAGTAGCCATCGATAACTACACGGATTGAACGTCCACTCAAAAAATTAGATATCCAGGTGCAAAAGCCAACAGGAATACCAAATGAAGGAAGCTTGCTTAGAAGGCCTGCATGCCAAACCCTGTCAAAGGCCTTGGAGATATCAAAAGACACAGCAAGGGCCTCCTAGGGACTAGCCTTGTTCATGTCCAGACTCCGCAGGATTTTTAAAATCTCTTTCTGATGTATTCGCACCTCTGCTATAGCGCAGTCAGCACGGGGTGAGATAGGTGGTGTTTTTCCTGCAGTATCCAAACGCGAATGAACTGCAATACAAAATGTACTAGAGTACAGATATCGCAACTACGTCCGCGATATTATTTCGCGTTATTATCGCGTCTGTTTGGGAGAGACTTTAAGTGGATTCATCAAGTTAATGAGTAGTAAACCTACAAATAAAGTGTAAACAAAGACTTCATACTATTTTTGTTTTAAGTATGTTGATTTTATGTAAATGTATAGTATAGTTGCATAAATGCTTTGTAATGTGTTTATGCACTGGTGGACTAAAAATCAACTCTTGGTTTGTTTAAAAATAAAGTTTGTTTGGTTAGAAAATATAACTCAATATAGGTAGCAAAGGACATTGACGTTTCATAAATGTTGGACCAAAAATCTAATAGTGCGGGCCGCTCATTCAGCTATCATTTGAAAGGCCTCAGTGTCCTGCTTTCAGTGTGACATTTTGCTTTTAAAAAATATGTTACAAGCTGAAATGTAATTTATCAAAAGTCAGGCAACAAATATAGAGTTGATTTTTAATCCAACACGTCAGTGTCAGAAGCTAACTTAGCACGGATTCAGGCAACTATATTAAGGTTATAACGCATATTTTTCACGTTAAACACGTAGTGTGACTACAAATCGAAACATAGTCCAAAGTTGATTCGAGGAACGGCCTAAAGCTGTATTGGTAATAGGTATCATGCCACGTCTATTTAAGGCCCATGCGCATTTACGCTGCACTGCGTGGCGCGGGGTAGCATCGCAACTACAGTGAACAGTGAAACTCATTGTCAAAGATGACGTGCCGCGACGATCAAGCGCGTATAGCTCCATACAAACTCATAACCAAACTTCCCGCTCAGCACTGCGCAGTGCAGTGCAGCGCAAATGCGTTTAGACCTTTATTTATATTATAATAGAATAGAATAGAATAACTTTATTGTTGAACTGTGTAGGTACAATCAGGTATTACAAATGATATTTGTGAGTTCCAACAGTTTGCCCATTTCGGACATACAATATTTAAAGCAGCAATAATTAAATAATAAAATTCACATCCATTTTAAACAATAAAAAAGAACTTGGAAATAAATCAAAATATGCAATGTCAATAATAGCTAGATACGTAATAAATGAAAAATGTCAAATTCAAATTAAATTGTCAATTAAATAATAATATGAATGTCAGCTTATAATTTACAATATCAAACTCTTATTTCGTCCAAAATTCCTCCAAATTATAAAAAGCCCTATCCAATAGCCATTCTTTTAATTTAGTTTTAAATTTATATTCACTTAACATTTTTAAATGTTCTGGTAAATTATTGAACACTTTAATTCCATTGACATAGGAGCTTTTTGTTAGAATTGCACTGGATTGCACTTGGCCGTGTGGTGTCCGGCAGAGTAGAATAGCACCAACCCCTTACACTCGTGGGTGTCGTACAAGGCGACTAATCTTTTCTAGGCAAAATATCTAAGAGCCTCCGTAGGCTGGGAAATGGGCAGCAGCGTTTTCCATTGTTACATTTATAACACTGCGATCTCCAACCCGCCTGCCAAGCGTGGAGATTATGGCAATAACCTCCCCTTTCTTGGGAGAGACCCTTAGTCCTGCAGTGGACTGTAATGGGCTGTGATGATGATGATGCACTGGAAGATTTCACAGTACATATATCGTGTTTATATTGGGAGCGGACGTTACTTTTTATGTCAGACATATTACTAAAATATTCACTATTGTTCTTAACAAATACACAAACTTCTAGTATATAAATACACGTCAACATCAAGAACTTCCTTTCTTTAAAAAGGGTTCGCAACGTTTCATTTTTAAACATGTTGTAAATCGATCTTATACATTTCTTTTGCACTATAAATGTGGATTCCACATTCACGGAATTTCCCCAAAATACTATGCCATACTTCAATAAAGGATATACATATCCATAATATGCATTTTTAGCAACACCTTCCGATGACACGTTTGTGAGGACAGAAAGAGCAAAACAATAACTAGAGATCTTTTTATTAATTTTATATATATTTATTTTATAAGGAATAACCCATGAATGATGAAAGACAGCCATAAATAAATACACTAAATTGGTTTGAAAAAAGAGTGCTAACCTGCCTTGCAAATGGATAGGTCTGGGCGATTTTTGGATATGTTACACTGGAAAAATTCAAGTTTTCGACTTCGGTGTGCTTGCTCAGCTAGGGCTCAGCAATGTCCATAAAACGCTGAAATTTCATTTTTGGGTCACTTTCTAAAATCTCCTAAACGGTGCGTCGAAGATAACGAACGTCTACCGAATGAAAGTTTATATATTTCTCTACAACTTTTGCCTAAACCCTTATTATTCAGAACCGTTTACGAGCAACACACTCTCGATTGTGCGTTGCAAGTAAACCCGTTTCTTAGAGAATCCTATTAAATTCTCATTCTTTTAATATTAGAAGCCACCAGTAAGTCGCCGACCAGAGAGAGGAGGCGGTCATCCAGAAACCTTTTTTCATGTAATGGTAAGTGGTCAACCAACGCCATCCGTATAAAACTAAAACCAAATCAACAACAACAACAACCAACCAAACAAGGTATTGGATTAATAGGATTTTTTAATTGTCCTGTTGTAAATGGCTAACCACACACTACACTACAACCGGAACACCTAGACTAAGATTTCCCTCATCTACGTTAAACGTTGACCATCAGTAACGTACGAAACGGCGAAAAACTGTACGCGCCGCATGAAAAATCTAAAAGCTGTCGGACCCTTATATTGAGGCTTGAAAATCGATGGGCTCTCATGAGTATCACATTGTCATTTTTAATCGATCCTCACCGGGAACACGATAGGAGTGTACAATATCGAAGTATTAGTATGAGCTTAGACCTAGGTGTGAGACCATGGACCCCGTATTTGCCCTGAGAACTCTCATTGAAGGATACAGTTAAAAGAAACAACCATTTCCAGTTTTTGGACTTTGAAATTTTGAGAACGATTATTTACAAAAGGAATCAAAATTGACTAATGACACCGGGGATCCTTGGACAGTCTTGCGAGCCAATTAGCACCCCGTGAGTATTCTAAATTGTTAAAAAAATCCTTATGGCCACTATAATGATTTATGTGTCCACTTCCGTCTCTATCATCAGATCACCTTCTGGATACCATAAAGATTGCTATAAAATTATATGACATTATATATCAGACACAACAGGCCAACTTATTTATATAAAGGAATTTCCTCCAGCAGGCCTACAGCAGAGATATCGTGATAATTAAATGCAGTTAAGACGTGCACAATAGCAAAAGATGGTGCTTAACTAAACTAAAATAGATTAAGAATATTAATTTAGGTATGAATTTATTATGTATAGTATGCCTATACTATACATAATAAATTCATACCTATATTTAAAAAATACAAATATACATATATATACAAATACATACATATATAAACATACATACCTACAAACACTTACGTACGTACGTATGCCAAATTTCAATTCATACCGGAGAGTAGATCAACTCAAATACTGTGTATTTGAGCAATGCACTTGGAACCTAGCCTCTCTATATTGGACCTTCATATTATACAGTATTTCACCCACGTTCAAGTATCCGATTGAATTGATATTTTATATACCAATGTAAGTCAGATGTCAATGCAATATTATGGCGTCAGTGAGCTGATGTGACAATGGCTTTGGAAGGTGGTCACAAGAACCCTTGAATATTACAATGCAAGTCGAATCGTGTGTGAACAGGGTGTCTCTATTCCCTGGTAACACTCAGGGACTGATGGATGTAATCTAGTGACTTAAATAACTGAAGCTAGTATTGAAAACCTGATAACCACAGCTTAGGAAGCTATGACGGCAACATTCCTCGACTTCCACCCGCGCGCTGTTCGGATCCCTGTAAACAATCAACTCTCCCGCTGGAACCTATCATTTTCCCGGGATAAAAAGTAGCCAGCGTTACTCAGTGACTATGTAGCATTCTAATTGTAAATATTTTTTACAATAGATCCAATAGTATTCATTACAAATAAAAATCCAAAGATCTTTTCTCTTTATAATATAAGTATTGTCACTTGTCAAGGTCCTGAAGGTCCACACTAAAATGGACCATTTCCTTAAGAAGTCCCAATTAAGCGGTTAACCTTTTCTGCTGTAACCCACGAACCTGTCAAAAGAATGATTAGAACACCCGCCAAAGAGCATAGGAGTACCTAACAAACGTACCATACAATCATCAGACTTCACAAAGTCTATTTTTTATGACTTTTGCCTGTTGCACCGTAGCCTTTGAAACGCGGAAAGGACGAGCACTTTACGGGCTACAGCAAACCGGCCGAAGGCCACTGTCTCGTGCCTCCCTGGCCGGTTGATGGACCCACGCCGGCGATGCTGGTAAATTCTATAGCATTTTTAACATTACAGTTTATGTAAAATATAAACCCAATCGAGACCAACATTTTGACTTAGCGTAGATTAACTCGTAGATTAAATAAACTATACTGAGTTTTGTGTAATATTGTCATTGTGGCGGCCTGTGGCGGCAATCAATTGACCTGTCTTTCTGTGTCGGACCCATATGCTATAATTTTAGCCGTACTATTCCTGGTAGGGTCTCTGTATACAAATACAGACATCCTATCAGGCATAGTACGCTTCACCAAACAAAAAATAAAACTAGTTTTAGGTTCTTAATAATTTTAATTAACTCATTATTTTTATTGTAGGTATATATTAGGTACCCAACCCACATAAAATTAGTTAACTGTAGTTTGAAATTATTACATTCAGAAAGACATGTCAGGCGGGAAACGGGGTTTTATTAGTACTTGTAGTACTGTCGCGTAAAATTCATTTAGTCTCATCAAAAACTCTTCAGTAGTTTCAAACATTTAGTGACTCGCATAACCGGCACAAATTATTATCTTTAATCCCCATGATTGAACTGATTATTACTCTCGAGCCTAAGTTCCGTAATCAACAGAGAGCGTAGTAATACTCGAAATACGAAAAGTTTTGGGCCGGAATTTCGTTACAAGATTTCTAAATTTTTACCTGCGAAGTTAATTAATTTACGAGAATCCGAGTTGAGAAACTCATCTGCTTATGCAAATAAGAAGAGATTGCTTGCCGGTCGTCACCGACCGATTTGGGGGGCGGGTCTTAGAAATTAATTATGCTTGCGAGGATCGACTGTTTTATTGTTTTTTTTTGTATTTATTTTTGTTTTCTTTTAGGACGATTTCATTATGCATCAGCCCAGTGCTCGAACTAGCTGTTGCGGCAGCCACGGGAGGAGGGAGCGTCGCGACGATGCGGAACCCGGGTATAAGGCGCAGGTCTGCTCCCCACAAGAGTCCATGTTCTTCCGGCCCAGCTACTGATGTGTCGTGCCATTCGTGATGTGCCGTGCCACTCCTGACGTGATGTGCCACTCCTGACGTGCCATTCGCCAAATTAACCGTGTGCTACTTCCTAAATACTCTGGCGGCTATGTTGTTAAACTGTTTTTTTTTTTGAAAACTTAGTTTTATTTTTAACTTCTTAGGTCGGTATAAAAGTGTTTGCTTTAATCTCATAAAGGGTTGTCCTTCGTATATGATGATGGATTCTAAAAAAGTGAACATCGGAGTGGCTGGTGTATGTTTTGAAATTGCGGTA
Organism: Blastobasis adustella; assembly: GCA_907269095.1. Taxonomy (NCBI): domain Eukaryota; kingdom Metazoa; phylum Arthropoda; class Insecta; order Lepidoptera; family Blastobasidae; genus Blastobasis; species Blastobasis adustella. The sequence goes on along the minus strand of OU026123.1, from coordinate 7,166,688 downwards.
TGTATGGGAGAAATGGGTTAGCAATGTGCTGAATGTGTCGCAAATTTAAAGCACAACAACAGAGTTACGCCATCTTGATATTAGAATGGCGAATGCATTCTTACCTGAAGTAGGTGCTGTATAAGTAAGACTATATAAGTGTATAATTACCACCGTAGCAATGTTACCGATGTGCTTCAATATCATAGATCTCTAAACGCACTTAACTAAGTATAGAGGTAAGTTAAGTGCGTTATGTTAGAGGGAGGGTAGAGGGAGAGTAGAGGCAGTGTAGAGGCAGTGTAGAGGGAGGGTTGAGGGAGGGTTGAGGGAGGGTTGAGGGAGGGTTGAGGGAGGGCTAAGGGAGGGCGGAGGGAGGGCGGAGGGAGGGCTGAGGGAGGTCTGAGGGAGGTCTGAGGGGGGCTGAGGGAGGGCTGAGGGAGGGCTGAGGGAGGGCTGAGGGTGGGGCTGAGGGTGGGGCTGAGGGAGGGCTGAGGGAGGGCTGAGGGAGGGCTGAGGGAGGGCTGAGGGAGGGCTGAGGGAGGGCTGAGGGAGGGCTGAGGGAGGGCTGAGGGAGGGCTGAGGGAGGGCTGAGGGAGGGCTGAGGGAGGGCTGAGGGAGGGCTGAGGGAGGGCTGAGGGAGGGCTGAGGGAGGGCTGAGAAAGGGCTGATGTAGGGTAGAGGGAGGTCAGAGGGAGGGTAGAGGGAGGGCAGGGTAGAGGTTGGGTAGGGTAGTGGTACATAATAACATTTTTATTGTCTTAATAACTTCTGAATGGTTTACCGGATCTCAATATGTTGTTGCATATTGAAAGCACATTACTATGGTCGTCATTCCATGCTTCTAAAGTTGATTACTACTTCAAATAAGAATGCAGCCGCATCTGATATTTGCAGTTTATTTTTACCAAATTGCGTCAGAAGGAGAGTTATGTTTTACGAGCGTATGTATTTAGGTAGGTCTATTACTTTGGGATAGGCTATAGCCCTAACAGCTCAACGGATTTTGACATATTATAATGTCTTGGTCGCGCAAGTGACATTTATTATTTAAAGAAAATTTTATCTAAAACCAATCGAGTAGGGTTTCAAAAATACTCTTCATAAGGCGATTTTTAAAATATTTACAAGTTATAGGTACACTACGACGAAAATTTTGTTTAACAGTTTAATAGCAGTCGGATTTTAGTTTGAACCCAGTTGTTATAACAGCACCGTTCTTAAAACGGTACATATTATCAAGCAGGGGCACATTCTTCTAAAATATGTCACAGATACCCGCCACCATAACCACACTGAAAAGATCCCTGAGTTATAAATTTAATTATAAGACAATCCACCGCAGGGCACGAATATGGAAATTTTACGAATGTGTCCGAATGGAGGGACTCCCTTCACTAGTTGCCTGTCATTTCTCCAATCCGTAAGCTTTCCGGAACTAAAATCTTGCTTCTTTTATACTTTCCATGGGACTCATTCTGTACTATTGCCTAAGAAAAGCTTGCACAAAGCTTGAAATATATCGAAAATCAATAAAAGTAGGAAACCATAACTTTATGTTACAAATAGAAGTAGTTTCTGAGCAATTCAATATTGCGACTTTGCAGAATAATGACAGGGCGACTTAGCAGCGTCACTAAAGTTTCGCGAAAAAATAGTCAAAATGAGCTGCGAAAACTGATCTGATTGCAAGCGAAACAAATATTGACTGTACTGCTACACACTACTGAGCGAGCAAGCGCCTTCAATACGATATAACAAAAGACATTAATTAATTATGAATCATAAATAATTCAAATAAAATCAATTTGATAAAATAGGGAAATGGATAAATAAATAAATGATAATTAAGTTTAGCAGTTCTCCTCATGACCATAATTGGAACTATTTTCTAGATACCTGATAGTTAAATGTTCTTACTCATAGAAACTGCGTCACCCAGCATTTTCCAAGCTGCTCATTTTGTAACAACTGATAAATAAAATTGTTTTTCATCAGTCGCTGTTTTTGACTTAGTCGCCTGTAGGTGTTTCGGTAACCTTTATTACGTAATGGTGATATCCTAATTATCCAATATAAGTTAATTGTTTTTTAATCTATTATCCTCATTCATCACTGAGTACTGATATCTACGGCATAGTACGGCATATCTCCTCTCTATCTCTCTCCTAAAAGTTGCACAATGGAGGATTTGTTAGAGGCCAGTTTAAACGCTGTATGCGAATACTGGGTGAATAGAGTTTAGTCAGTCGACTCTATAAGAGAGTACTTAATATAAGTAATTGTAGCGCTCAACTGTTAGTTATTCGCGTTATACGAATGTAATGAAAACTTACATAATACTTTTAATTACCTACACCGGACTTGAGTATGCCCGCCTACAAAATTAAAACGGCATCTTGCTCCGTACATATCCGATTTCTGGTGTTCCTGTGTATATAGACCGGTGCGTTGTTGGATAACTGAATTTGTATAAACGACCTACTATATGACACACTGACGTATTCAAGTTAGGCAGCAGGACTAGGCCCAAATGCAATTGCGCTGCGCTGCACTGCGCCGCTCAAGTGCGTCTAGCTATATACAAATTCATTACTTAAACTAACTTTGCCTCGCCGCGCAGCGCAGCGTACGTGCGTATGGACCATACGTACCGAATTTCCTATAAATAATGAACGAATTAATGTGTAGCAGCGAGACGTGGAGTAGTCATACCGCCGCACGCAATGGCAGGAATGATTTACAGAAGATTAGTCTATGCAGTTCAGTAGTAACTTCTGTATAGTGCCACCAACTTATTTGTTACCACCACAGACATAACAGACTAAACACAAATCACAAATATTCCCTGGTCGCTCGCTCTACAATGATTATGAATCTTGCTATCCCGTTTTTTCATCCATTGGAATAAGTTCACGGAAAGTGACGCGCGCAATGTTTTGAACGTTCGACATATTGCTCGAGGGCCTAACGACCTGACGTTTCTTTTGAAACATCGGTGTAAATTTTATAATTTCCTAATAAAATTTAAATCAAACCATTTAAAAGATTGTAATTTTGTGTGTAATTTAGTGCACGTTTATGTGAAAACGCTAAGTATGGAAATACACCTGGATTATCCTTTCACCGGTAAGTAAACATTCGTGGTCGCGGCGATCCGAAATAAATTTTAGAAATTGTGACAAAAATATGCATCGAAATAGTGTGAATTTGCAATTATTAAAATGCTTTACCTTAAACAACATGCCATTAGAGATAGATTTAAAATTATTGTCAAATTGAGCAATATTTCGGTGTCTAAATAGGTACGAAAATATTTTGATGTTAACAGGGTCGGACTTAGTATTTATTGTAAAGTATTTTATTACTCAAATCTTGTGAATAGCGGTCCACAATTTTATATGTATCAGGGTTCCATACCAAAAATGTACCTAGATGTCATTTTAAATGTTCAGACATTATATGAAACAACGGATTAATCGCGTATTTACGTTTATTTACATAAATATTTGTTTTTCTAGGTTTCCTAAAGACCAGACATGGTTATGTCTGGGTTGCAAATTGGAAGTGCTGCGTTGTAAACATTTTGAAGAACAAGATAATATTTAGATGCAAGTCCCTTCTGTCCTGATGCACCAGCATTATATGAATTTTTACTGAAAATAAAGAATATGCTGCTTGTTTAATATATTAATATATCTATCCTTCTCATTATTTTTTTTTCATGACTATGTCCTCTAGGGGGCATCATATTAAATTGATGAAGACACATAGGCCAACCTGTAAACAATGAAGACGCTTCAAACTATAAGTAAGTAGGTAGGTACCTACTTAGTTTAGAAGTTATGAGGCAACAAATAAACATTAATACCGGTCAAAATCACAACCCTCCTTTTTGCAAAAGCAAGCACTGCCGATTCACGGTATGTAGGATCGAGAGATCGAAAAGACGGTGGTAGTTATCAGGGCATGGGTTTGATTCACTAGACACCTTACCTTTTATTATAACGTCAATATTAAAATATAAGGACAAGTTTAAAAAAAATTCATAGTCGCCTGGAGCGAATAACAAGTCAGATTTGTTTGTGTTAGTTACGAGTAGAAAGTCGTAGCAAAATATAACTCATGATGAGTTATATTTTGCTGCAGATGGGCTGCCTTGTTCCGTCCCTGCATTTGCATTAGTGTGTGTGTTATAGAGATGTGTGACATTTTGTCTCGTATTTAAACTCTAAATGTACTCTCTGCTTCTGTATATAAAAATTTTTCTCTAAGGTTACCACACTTCAATATCGTATATGCCTAGCCGTGCCATCCTCGCCGGCCATAGGAAGGAGAGGCTCTAGGAGCTATGGTTTGAAGTCGTTATGGATGCGTACAAATAAACGCATTGGGAACGCCGCAAGGGGAATTAACGCTTAGATGTAAACGAAGTCACCCGCCATCTTGATAGACACTCGTAAAAGATCATCATATTATCATCTTGGCGTTAAATCCCGGTTGCGCTCTTGTGGGGCACGCGACGGCCCGGGATTAGCCTTCCTACTTCTCTATGTACACTTCTATCGGTCTACGGCATCCTTGGTGGTGACTTTGTTGGCACGCATGTCACTCTTAACATGCACAGTCGGCACACTCGAAAACAATGCGTTGAAGAAAAGAAACGTTTCTAAATAATTATCTATAATACAAATGTTTACGGTTTTACTTTATACTTACGAAACATTACGAAGATGGGAGACGAGAATAAGTAATGAGTCGGATCTTCTTCATTATAAGTTCAGAATGTCCAATTCCCAAAATTCCTAATACTTACAAGTCAAATTCCTAAAATGTCCAGTTTTAAGAATGTGGTAGGTTTATTGAGTGTGGCTTATTTTGGCTAGGCCACCATGGGATTCCGTAACTTTGATTGCATGGATCAAAAGTCGATTAATTGTTGATAATTATCGAAATAGACAAAGTAATTGTCACGGCGCCGTTTAAAAAATCATTTATTTAAAATAAGCATATTGTGGCTAGGCAACTTTGAAGAATCCCACTACGTAGCGAAGATTAGCCACAAATTGTTGAGAACGAATGTTGGTTAATTGTCGATAATAATCGGAATCAGAAAAATACTGTTGGAGCGCCGTTTAGAAGTTATAAGGGAATAAAAGTGGCCATGCCAAAAAAAAGCATAATTTGACTAGGTCACCATGGAACTCCTCTGATTGTTAGGAACAAATATCGGTTAATTGTCGGTAAGTGGATGAAGCAAGGTACTGAGGTTAGGTATAAACTTACCATTGTAATTTATCAGTCCTAGGAAGCTCATGAGAGTAGTTACATCCGTGGGCGTGGGAATATTAGCGATCACGTTGAGCTTGGTGAGTTCGGGGTGTAAATCTTGTTTATCAATAATAAACCCTAAATAATTTACGCTCTTTTGAAGGAACTTACATTTATTATGTTTTATCGTTAATCCCACCACGCGCAAATGCTCCAATACAGCCCGCAAATTGCGCAAGTGCGTGTGTCGATCCTGGCCCGTCACGCAGATGTCGTCGAGGAACACGACGGCGCCCGGCACGCTTCGCAGCGTCTCGTCCATGAGCTTCTGAAATTTCTCCGGCACGCACGATAGTCCGTACGGCGTCCGACGATACGCGAAGATACCCACGTGCGTCGTGATTGCAGTGAACCTCTGCGTAACTTGATCTAAAAAAACCGGCCCATTCGCATGACGCAGGTCAATTTCTTCTCCATTACTTAAATTGACTAACAACATAACTCTCCCGCTTTAATTTCGGGTTATAGTAATTTTAAAGTCTAGTGTCAGTTTCATTTTTAATTTTATTGAAAAATCGTAAGATATAGTGCCTAACTTTACGTCGTTGTGTTTTTGTACTTTAGTTGTAGTGTTTAAATTTATTGAATTTGGACTCTGTTTTAATATCTGCAAGTCTTTGGAATTAATTGCATTTTTATTTGCAATTTCCTGAAAATAGTATGGTATTGATCGAAGTTTATAATTAACATATTTATTTTGTATGTTTTTAGGTATTATACTTTTATTTTTATTTGCCAATATTTGTTTTAGATTAAAGTAATTGTCTCTGTGATAAAAAAGTCAGGCGTACATCATATGTGCTGTGAATTAAAATGTTTTAAAAAATAGTCCAAGGGTCCAACACCCCTGACCTTTTGTTAACTGTGTCGTACATACGCCAGCGCTTGTGTGCGTTGTGGGCATCGCTGGAGCCTGCGCAATAAGCCAAGCCTTGTGAAATATTTTTATATGCATTTTTGACAAATTATTGTCATAACGCCAGGCTGCCGTCGCCGTAGCAATGAAGGGCTATATTAAGTCAGTTTCTGCGCGCGCAGTGTAAAACACGGAGCAAACTTAGCGCTTCAGCGTTGCACGCAGGCGCGCGTCACGCACATCACCGAGCCGTCAAAGAAAATGCTATGTTTTTGTGATATATGGATGTTTGTGCTTTGTTGTTTTAAATTGTTGTAATTAGCGTAAGATTTCCTCATTTTTAACTTATTTTATTATAGTTTTTTAATATATGTCAGTGAGTGCTAGTAACGATGCCGATATTTGAGGGCATTCAATCCATGCCACTTCTTTCCAGTGTTTCCTCTGCCCCCAGGCGCGCTTTTTTAATACCAAACGTTTCCTCAATATACATATAGGAAAAAAACATAAGGAAAACCCAAATAACACCATCATCGTGTCCAATTTTCAATGCAACCCCTCCCAAGCACAAATCAGGACGAGCCCCTGTGGTCATTACTTTCAAAACTAAAACAGGCAGTGCCAGTCATAAAAAGGATACCACGGGGCGATCGTATAACAGCGACTGTTATCATCAAGTTATCATCCGTTATTAAAAACACCATAACAGAAAATACAAAGCGCGCCTGGACACAACTTCTGACATTCCCATTCCATATTCTTAATGTAAATAGGCAAAATTTAAAATCCCTAACAACCAAAATAAAACTAAATTGTTCCGAAAATAACCCTTTGGATAATTTCTTCCAGACAAACCGTTCCTATCATTTATTTAATAAACAGAGGAAAATTGAAGAGAAGGTGAGCGACGGGGACATAAAGGGTGCCGCGCAGCTGCTCTTTTCACAGGACTCCCTCGCCCCTGACTCTCAGGAAACATTGGTAGCACTAAAAGACAAACACCCATCAGCACCACAGCCCGATCTGACTCCTCCTGACCTTACCACCGCCGCTCACCTCACCGCTAACTGTGACGATGTTCTGTCGGCGGTGATGTCCTTCAAAAACGGCTCAGCCGGCGGCCTCGACGGACTTTCACCGCAGCATCTTAAAGATCTGTTGTGCAAGTCTTGCGGGGACGCTGGGGTCAAGTTTTTGGAGGATAACACCGCCCTGATCAATGTCATGATGGCGGGGAGGGTAAACGCGGATATAATTGGGACGCTGTATGGTGCGAACCTATGCGCGTTAATAAAAAAAGATGGAGGAGTGAGGCCGATTGCTGTGGGAACCACCCTTCGGAGACTCGCCTCCAAAATTTCTTATAGAAAATTGGCACCAAAATTAACGTCCACGTTTCAACCTATTCAGCTTGGTTTTGGAAGTAAAGGCGGCTGCGAAGCCGCTGTACATGCCTTGCGGGCGTTTTTAACCCACGACCAGGCTGAGGTGGTTTTAAAAGTGGACGTCAAAAACGCATTCAATTCGGTAAATAGAGACACCTTACTCATTGAAATTAAACAACAATGTCCAGAAATACTACCTTACATTTGGCAATGTTATAAAACCCCTTCTAAATTAATGTACAAATCTAACGTTTTGAACTCTGAAGTAGGGTGTCAACAGGGAGATCCACTCGGACCAGCAATTTTCAGTTTGGCAATACATCACATCATTTCAAAATTACAGTCTAAATTGAATATCTGGTACCTGGATGACGGGACACTCGGTGGTGAAGCAGCTACGGTTTTAAAAGATTTACATATTTTAATATCTGAATTCCAGAAAATTGGCCTTACTTTAAATTTATTGAAATGCGAGTTGTATTTGGACCCAAAACTGACTGACAAAGAAAAAATCATAACTGAATTTGACTTTTCGGCACCGGGAATTAAAATTTTAAACGACGAAAACCTCCGCCTTCCATTCCAGCTTTCTTAAAAGAAAAACAATCAAAATTCGAAATTTATTGTGAAGAACTGGTAAAAATAAAATCCCACATGGCCCTGTATATACTCCGATTCTGCCTGTTTGTCCCAGAGTTTACTTACTTTTTGCGGTGTAGTCCGATTTGGAAATTTGAAAATTTAATACTTCCTTTGGATAATGAAATTAAATCTATACCCGGCAAAATTCTAAATTTAAATTTAAATACGCGTTCTTGGTCTCAAGCTGCTCTCCCTACGTAAAATTTCTAATGTTTCTCTCCCGGCTTTTTTATCATCTGTGCACAGCACTGAAAACCTGGTATCAAAAATTTTGGGACCACAGCATAATTTTATCCAAAAACCATGCTCCGCAGATGCTAAACAAGCCTGGGAGAGCTTATGTCCGAGTGAGATTCCCCCAGAGTCTCCGATTCACCAACGGCTTTGGGATGAGCCACTTTGTAAAAAAAATCAAAAAAATTTAATCGATTCTTCGGCTAGTGTTTCGGAACGTGCTCGTCTCTTGGCCGTTTCTAAGCGGGAGTCAGGATTCTGGCTTCAAGCTGTCCCTTCCCTGAATATCGGCACCGTTTTAGATAACTTGTCGTTATCTATTTGTTTGGGTTTGAGGTTGGGGGTTAACCTCGTTCATCCACATTGGTGTCCCTGTGGTGCATATGTGGATTCGCTGGGGCACCACGGTCTGTCATGTAGTCGTAGCGCAGGCCGAATCTCCAGGCACGCGGCAATAAATGACGTCATCCGAAGGGCGCTTGTCACCGTCAACGTACCGGCCGTATTAGAGCCGAATGGTACCGTACGTGACGATGGCAAGAGGCCTGACTTGGAAACGTGGGAGGGCGCTGGTGTGGGACGCTACTTGCGTGGACACTCTGGCGCCGTCCCATGTAACCTCTACCGCCCGCAGCGCTGGAGCTGCGGCCTCTGTTGCTGAGGACCTCAAACGGCGGAATATGAAAGCCTAGCCCAAGTTTCATATTTCAACCGTTTGGGGTTGAGACGTTGGGACCGTGGGGCCCTGATGCTTTAAAGCTTTTTAAAGTTTTAAGTAAAAAGCTTATCGACACCACAGGTGACCGGAGAGCTGGCTCGTTCCTCGGACAGAGGATAAGTATTGCTATCCAACGAGGCAACGCAGCTAGCTTTCTGGGCACCATTCCGCGGGACAACGATGTGGATGATTTTTTTAATATATAATATTTTAGTATTAGTGTTTAATTTTATTTCTAATTGTAAATATTTATTTAACTGTTGTTGTATTAAAGTCATATTAATATTTCTGCATAGATTAGGTACCTATGTCACAACGTTTCCATTTTATGCATACATTTAATGTACTTGCAATTTTCATTATTGTTTGCAATTAAGTTAGTGATTTTATATTGTTTGTGTATTATGTATAAGTTGCATCTCACTTTAAATAAAGGATTAAGTTAAGTAGCTGATTAAGTTTGTGTTCATTTAAGTAAACATTTTGCTTAACCATACAGTTAAGGTTTTTGAGAACGATATTTAGTTCAGTCAAAATATTGAAGGGATTTGGATCATGTTCTCCTATTGATAAGATTTAATATTTCTACCGAAGTGGCATAAGGTTTTATAAATGCATGAACGTCATATTTCTCATAGTCGGTCCTAATTCTAGACATTCTAAGTGTTTTCGCAAGTCCTACAAACTGCAAGCCTCCAAATATATAAATATTTCTGTCGATGTTTATCTCATCGTTTTTCGGTCCTTGAAAAGACTGTGTTAATGGTGTTGGGATTGGTGAGCTGATTTTCATACCTTTTTTGGGAATATTTAGATTTTGTTTGTGTATGTATATGCGAAGGATCATTTTGATCATCCATGTTATAATTTACAAGTTAATTTTATTGGAGTAGATTATATGTTGAGAAGCGCTTAGCTTTAATTTCTCTCTAGGTTTTGATTTAGTTTCTTGTTTTCTATTTTTTTTTTCTTACTTGTAAAGATTTCCTTTGTTGGAGTATTTTTGTACATACGTGTCAATTGATTTAATTTTCTTTTAGTTCTGTAATTTTGTTTTTGAGTTTATTGTTTTCTAAAGATATCTTCGAAACTTCATTGTCAGCTATTTCTAACTTTGATTGTAAGCATTTAATAATTTTCCGCATTTCGGGCATATTCATTTGCAACAATTTTGACTCAGTAGTCCAAGAATTTTCTGTAGATACATTGATGACGAATTTTTTACGCATCGTGACATAGTTTGTCGACACGTTGGTATTGGAAGGGGATGACGTAATAATGGATTTATTCTTACATGGTCTGCACATACAAGTATCCTTTCTTTCTTTATTAAGTGCATAGAACGAATTATATATTTGTTCGGAGACTGTGCAGCCTTGTGCATTCGATATGAAACGACTCTGCATAGAGTACAGCATAGAAATTGCCTGCCTAATATTTGAGATACGCATTCACCGCATACTATCACCATCCTGTGTTTTTGTTAGTAAAAAATTTAAATCAATTTAGGTAATATTTTTCCCCCTATTCGCCATTTACGTCGAAGAGAAGACATTTAGGTATTCAGCCTACATTTCGCCGTGTCCCGGCGCCCGACAAAAAATTAAAAAAGAAAAGTGTTGTATAATGATTAAAAAGTTATTTTTCGATACAGCTGTAATGAAAATAGTATGGGAAATGCTGTATCGTAAAGTAATTTTTATAGTAGTTTATGCAACTGTCATATAATACCTAATTATATGCAGTTGCATACACTACTTTATCTACACTAATATTTATATGTTAAAATTACGTAGCTGTAATTTTCTCAACTTTGCTGGAAGTAAGCTACGAGTACATTCTGTTGTATCTACGCGGGAAATTCACTTCACTACTTTCACATTTATTAATTTATTTGCTTCAAACAATAAAAAACAATCAACAAATTACAACTATATGAAAAAATATACCGTTTAGCGGGAAAATAATTACATACACATATAAACAAAAAAAATTAAAGTGTTGCATAATGATTAAAAAGTTATTTTACGATACAGCTGTAATGAAAATAGTATGGGAAATGCTGTATCGAAAAGTAATTTTTTTAAATTTATGGACTGGCGTGAAAAAAGTGTATCCTTAAACAACTATTTTTTTAATATATAATTGGAACATTACGCTATGAGTGTAGATAAAAAATTTTATAGACTGGCGTGAAAAAAGTGTATCCTTAAACAACTGTTTTCGAATATGTAATTGGAACATTACGCTATGAGTGTAGATAATAGTAGTTTATGCAACTGTCATATAATACCTAATTATATGCAGTTGCATACACTACTTTATCTACACTCATATTTTCATGTTAACATTTCGTACCTAGAATTTTTTCAACTTTGCTGGAAGTAACTGCGAGTCAGTTCTGTTGTATCTATTCGTCAAGGATATCAAGCGAAATTCACTTCACTACTTTCACATTTATCTATTTATTTGATTCAAACAAGAAAAAACATTCACAATCACAAATTACAACAATTAGAAAAGTAATATTCTGTTTAGCGGGAAAATAATTCCAAATGTACACAATCACAACCACAGACTATGAACTGATCACAAATATAAACAGGAATTTTAAATTTGTTGAAGACATTTAGGTATTCAGCCTACATTTAGCCGTGACCCGGCGCCCAACAAAAATTTAAAAACGAAAAGTGTTGCATAATGATTAAAAAGTTATTTTTCGATACAGCTGTAATGAAAATAGTATGGGAAATGCTGCACCGAAAAGTAATTTTTTAAATTTTTATAGACTGGCGTGAAAAAAGTGTATCCTTAAACAACTGTTTTCGAATATGTAATTGGAACATTACTCTATGAGTGTAGATAAAATATTTTACCGTTCTAATGAGTTTTAAGGAAAATATATAAATATTATTGCCCTTCAGTAAGTAGTGTTTAAAATAAAAGTAAAAGTAACCATTTTACTTACCTTCGGTTTGTTTAATTACGAGCAATCGCTTTTATGGGAGTGGAGCCCTGTGCGGCGAATGCGAGCTTTGGGTGGAAGGGGTCCGAAAGGTCCTGTTTATATTATTTTAGTAAATATCTCCAAAACAGCGCAGCTAAGGGAATATGGTCTATTGTTAAATTAAAGCTTATAAAGTTATCTACAACTGTTGCCTAACATAAATTTTCAACACAGGTTAAACACCCGTTGCCTAAGGAATTGTTCCGTAAACATGTCGCAGCTGGTTCAAATAATACCGCACTTGTCTTACAAATGTGCAAAACATATGCGTTTTACTCGAAACTGCCGGAACCGATATTGATGTCATGCAGTAGAAAAATGTAGTTGAAAGTGCTCAACCTAACCATGTCGCTGCTGGTTTAAAGAATACGGCACTCGCCATACAAATGTGACAAATGAATGCTTTTTTCTCGAAACTGCTGGGACCGATTTTGATGTCGTGCGGCATAAGAATATAGTTGAAGGTGCACAAACTATTAACCGTAGCTATGTCGCTGTCGGTTCAAAGAATACGGCACTTACCATACAAATGTGACAATTGAATGCGTTTTTTCTCGAACCTGCTGGGGCCGATTCTGATAAAATAAAATAATCATCTTGGCGTTAATGTCCCGGTTGTGCTCTCGAGAACGAGGGCCCCGTGTCCACTTTGACCATGATGCTGATATTTGGCGATCAGGTAATTACAGTGGAGCGACTACCATCTGACCTCCGTGACCCTGCTACCAGGGGAAACTGACCAGATTGGATCATGGTTACAAATTCAGTTGCCTGAATTTGCAGGTTTCATCACGATGTTTTACATCACCGTAAGAGCATCGGTTAGTATTCGACTAATGTACATAACTCATTCATTGTCATTGGTACATGGCCGCAGCGGGATTCGAACCCGGTACCTCTCGCTTACGCGTTAGATACTCAACCGCCCGGCTACCGAAGCTCATGGGGCCGATTTTGATGCCCTCTTGTAATGCAGCTGAGGTACTTTAACCCATAGGTCATCACCGTATTGCTGCTGGTTCAAAGACAGCTTTTGCCCAGTCTCCTTTATAGAGATTAAAATACTGAGATATAAGTCCAATAACGATGCGCATTTGCATCTTATCCACAAATAGACATAGACATAGACATAGCTTTTATTTGGCAATAACTACAAATATATATGACAAGTTGTAATAATATCAACAATTATAGGTATAACATGTTAAGACTAGGGTACATTCAATTAAAATTTATGGTGAATATTGTAGTGTCATGCCAAATTAGAACTCAGCTCAGCATATGCTGTAGATAGAAAAACTACAGCGCTGATTTTCAGCCGAGCCCTATAGTGCGTGCGTCACTCGCCAAATGGCTGAACGAGTACGAAGTGCCATACATTTGCCATAAATACAAATAATTTTATGAACAATGCTATAAATTATAACTCTGTAACTAGTCCATAAGTAAATGCTTGTTACTATTACAAATTAATTTATACTAACATTCCCGATGGGTGATAGGGTATACAGTTATTATTTACTTGTTCACCTTGCTTTATTTAATTTAGGTATGTAGGGAGCCCTTCTTTTGGGATTCACAACAGCAACACAACAAAAAGTTAGCACAGCTACAAAATAACAATCATGTTTGTATTGTTTCAGATATGAGATCAAATGGCAAGAACGACATTGTACTTATAAAAAGTTCTAATAAATGAAATAGGTGTAGTGTTTAAATTAATAGTGAAACGATTATAACATTTAAGAATTACTCATGATGCAGCTAGTGGAATGTGTGCTTGGTTGTTTTCAATATTCAATTGTGATTTGTGCGCGGTCGTGAGGGGTGGTGAGGTGGGGTGGGCGGTGCTCGGGCCAATGAGAAGACGGCGCGGGCGCGCGGGGCGAGCGCCGCGGTGACTGCGCGCGCGCACCATGCGGTGCGCCCTGGCGCTGCTGCTGCTCTCCGCCGCGTGCGCCGCTGCCTCTGCGCAGATCGCCTGGACGCCAATTTTCCTCGACGGCAGCAGTGAGTACCTACACTAATTATATCGTCGACTCTAACTTAATTGCACTCGCTTGTCTCTTTTATTCGTCTTAAAACAGTCGTTTTTAACTAAATTTTTAAACATGCTGGATTTTTTTTGGAATAGACGGAACTAGGATTTTACATATAGGTAGTAAAAGGGACTCAAACGAGCAAGCAGCTGATGGTAAGTGATCATCGCCACCAATCGACATCCACAACACTAGGAGGGTCGCGAATGCGTTACTGGACTGCGTCACAAAAGAAAGGTGTCGTTTCTTGGAGGTCTCAATCATCATCATCATCATCATATCAGCCGGAAGACGCCCACTGTTAGGCATAGGCCTCCCCCAGATATCTCCACAAAGTCCGGTTTTGAGCCCTCCGCATCCAGCTGGTACCTACTATCTTCACCAGATCGTCAGTCCACCTAGTGGGAGGCCTACCCACGTTGTGTCTTCCGGTACGTGGTCACTCGCTACTCGAGAACTTTCTAGCCTCATCGACCATCTGTGCTCGGCCCACTACCACTTAACCTTGGCAATCCTTCAGCCCCAATACCGACTTAGGAATACCGCTGCAGGAAGATAATTTCATAGAATAGCACGCGGCGGCAATTTTCTTTTCGAAGGATTTTCCTTACAGTATGCGACTCCAATTTGCTATGTCAACATCTTCATAATCTTGGCGTCACTATCTCGGATGTGCTCCCGTGCGCAAGGTCCTGGGATTCCCCATGTCTTTGATTTGGCAGATAAGGTTTACAGTATAGCGACTGCCATCTGACCTCCGCTGTTGACACTAGGGGAACCTGACTAAGGTCTACCACCTAACTCGATTGTGCTCATAATAGCAATCGTTTATAACTTTATCCCGCTTGCTCACTTTCTGGATCAGAAACGAACACCAATCGAATTCGTACCGAATACGTATAGGTAAGTGCGGTACCGCCCTTACTCATTCAGTAGCCTGAATGTGCGGGTTTCCTAACGAAGTTTTCCCTCACCGTAAGAGCATCGGTTAGAGTACCAGTAATATATATAGTTCAGAAAAAGTCATTGGTGCAATCAGCTGCAGAGAGAACCGACCAATACCATACATTTAATGTGTGCCATTCAATATGCAGCTGCAGCTACATGGCGGTACTGGGGATCGAAATCGGTACCTCTCGCCTACGAGGTAGCCCCACTATCCATTACGCTATCGAACCTCATTCGTCTTAGATAACAGGCGACATTAAAAACTGTATTATATAACTAGACAGCGTCAGTGCGTTCCGTCGCGCAAAGGTCTCTGCCATAAATTCCTAGCAGAGAATTTGTGTTATAAATAAAAGTGCGGTGGGATATAAATCTCGCGCCCCGGCTGCAGGGTGCCGCGGCCGGCCGGCGCTAACGATGGCGCGCGACAGCCCGCCGCCATGCCGTCGATATGTGGATAACCGATTTCGCACTATTTGACACACACGCGTAGGTACTGGATTTTATATTTTGTAAATGGTTTTTGTATAAAACTGCGAGTAAATATCAATAGGTACGTCGGCGGAACATAGGACATGGCTGACTGCAGCCCAGATCTCGAAAATATAGAAAACGAACCTGTCAATAAAATAACAACAAAGCAGATAAATTCAAGTACCTCGGATCCGTGCTGTACGTGAAACATCGGCTTCGATGTTACGTTCCCTATCGTTGCAACTTGGGCCAAATGGCGGGAGCTCACGTCAGATATCTGTGACCCCAAAATGCCTGTCAAGCTCAAGGGCGTAATTAGGCCTGTAATGTTCCATGGCTGCTACCTGCTGCCTACTAGACATTTCCATGAACTGACTGAAATGTAAATGCTGCAGTGAATGTGCGGCATTACACGACTTGATCCTATACGTAACGAGTACGTCCGTGGCAGCCTTAGCGTGAGAGACATCGCGGATAAGACGGAAGAGGCTGACCTACGCGGTTTGGTCACGTGCTGCATAAGTCCCAAGTACACATGGGAAATACTTAGATGCCCAAACCTGCCGCTTTCAGGAAAGGATTCCCTCGGAAGACCCAAGAAGCGATGGATTTTTATCGCCGAGACGGATTCGAGAGCCGAAAGTGAGGAAGCTGAAAACCAGGCGAAATGTAGGAAAAATAGTAGGAAAGCGGACTCTGGCGGAAGCCGGGATTGATCGCTCTGACGAGTAAATCACTTTCATAGTTACAAATAGCAGACGGAGGACTCTATATTTTCTTGGAACATTTTTGAAATTAACAGTATACGTTACTGTTATACCTAGTTACGTACGTAGACATACGGATACATTCGGATCACACGACGGAAAGCGAAAAATGAAATTTAGACTCAACTGAGCGGCACACAAATCGTGTTTGTCATCACGGTTTGCCACGGTTTCAATTATTCTTACCTCGATTTTTCGAAACGATTGCACGCGCCATGAACACAAAAGACTGGTTGCAATGTGTGTTGTAAAAGAGTTAATCGTAATTATCTCCTATTTTTTGGTAAACCTATTTTGGTGTGCTGAGCATAGAGAGAAATTTTTATATACAGAAGCAGAGAGTAAAATCCGAGTTTAAAAACGAGACAAAATGTCACACATCTCTATAATACACACACTAATGCAAATGCAGGGACGGAACAAAGCAGTCCATCTGCAGATAAGTTATATTTTGCTACAAATTTCTACTCATAACGAACATAAACAAGTCTGACTTCTGGGCGTATTTCGCTCCGGACGACTTCGTAATTTTTTTAAACTTAAATTTATTATTGTCCTTATAATAAAAGGTGTCTAGTGAATCAAACTCACGCCTACCTACCTACTTATCGTTGGAAGCGTCATCATTGTCCACAGGTTGGCTTAAGTGACTTCACAATAATTGAATATGATGCCCTCTAAAGGACATAGTCAGGAAAGACGAAATGAAAACGATAGGTACATTCATTTATTAAACACGCAGCATATTCTTCATTTTCAGTAAAAATTCATATAATGATGACAGAAAGGCCTCGCTTCTACTTATTATCTTGTTCTTCAAAATGTTTACAACGCAGCACTTACAATTTGCAACCCAGATATCACCATGTCTGGTCTTTAGGATACCTAGAAAAATATATAAATGTAAAAAAATGTAAATACGCGAATGATCCGTTAAGTTGTTTCATAAAATATCTGAACATTTAAAATATCATTTAGGTACATTTTTGGAAAAAAAACCCTAATACATATAAAATTGTGGATCGCTATTTACAAGATTTGAGTATTAAAATTCTATACAGTTGATACTAAATCCGACCGATCAAAATATTTTCGTTCCTATTAAGATAATCCAGGTGTATTTCCATACTTTGCGCTTTCACATAAATGTGCACTAAATTATACCGTCTTTTCAATGATTTGATTTAAATTTGATTAGGAAATTATAAAATTTAGGCAGTGGTGACCACTTCTCATCAAGTGGCCCGCTTGCTTACCTAAAGTATGAAAAAAAAATTACGCCGATGCTTCAAAAGAAACGTCAGGTCTTTAGGAGCTGCAGCAACATGTCGAAAGTTCAAAACATTGCGCGCGTCATTTTCCAACTACTTATTCCAACAGATGAAAAAACGGGATTCATAATCATTGTACAGTGAGCGAACAGGGAATATTTGTGATTTGTGTCTAGTCTGTTATGTCCGTGGTGCTGAGAAAGAATTCACAAAATTTTGATTCTGTATCTTTTTGGCAGGTTGTACGTACACTTTTGACGAAACGCCTACTATTACTAGAGTAAAGTATTTTATATTGTTATAATATCAGTCTACAAATTCAATGGTGCGGGAGTGCACCAACCACCACGGTATAAAAGTGATGTATCACACTATGAAGCTCTTCGAACGCATTCTGGACTCTCAAATCCGACGGGAGTGTACAATATCGGAGTCAAATTCTCAACATCCGCGGCTTGGGCCCGTTGCTTGGCGGGAGGGGGTGACAGGTATCATTTGTGACCCCAAAATGCCAATAAAGCTGAAGGGACAAGTCTATAAGACCAGTCTATTAGACCTGCTCTCATATGCGATAGCGAGACTTAGTCCCTACTAGAGCGACAAAAGCAGAAGCTGGAAGTCACGGAATTGTGAAAGATGCCGCGGTGAAAGTGTGGAGTGTCACGGATGGATCGCGTCCGAAGCGCCCATATTCGGGGTAGTCTTGGCATCCGTGCCATCGCACATAAGCTGCAAGAGTACCGTCTTCGGTGGCATGGCCACGTCTTGCGCAGACTGGCAAATTACGTAGGGAATAAATGTCTAGCCATGCCACCCCTGCCAAGAACGGGGGTTAGAGATCTGTCCAGGAAGCGATAGCTTGACGTCGTTAAGAACAGCATGCGTGCCAATAAAGTCACCCAAAGGAAACCGAAGACCGAGCGAAGTGGACCAAGAGGAGCAGGAACGCGGACCCCAGGCCCTCGCGTGCGGTGCGAGAGCGAAACCGAGATTTAACACCAGGATGATGATAATGATAACTTATATCGTTATAATAACGTCTAAGTAGAGCTAAACGAGTCCAGTTTTACTTGTAAATTGTAGCTCTTAATTAAAATTCATGACTTTGATATTTAATACAGGTATTTTATACTTAAAAGGAAGATCGTAACCAATGTTTTATTCAAATAAGCAATTAAGAACGTTGGCTCATGTGGACTTAAAAAAATACTCTTGAAAAAATAACTCAATCTAGGTACAAGTAGCAATCATTTGCAGCGTTTAGAAAATGACGAAATCGTCCGGAGCGCCTTATTTTTTCAGAAGTAAATCAACAAACTAAGAGTTGATTTTTTTGTAGATCACTACTCAGTTCATTGCCATTTCTTTATAGCAAACCTTTGATAATAGTTAGCAAGTTATTTATTTATTAAATTTTTTTCTAAAGTATTTCCTTTTTAGGCCTTAAGTGCTAGCGGATAGAAGGTCACTGGTGCTAGCGCGTGAGTGGCTATTGGCTACTAGAAAAAAGGTCCCTAGAAATTAATGTAACATTGCTTCTTCCAAAGGCCGGCACCGCATCCGTTCCCCTAGATTGCAGATGTCCTGCACGCTTTACATCAGGTGGACCATCCTGTGTCTCCCTGGACAATAAAAAAACGAAACTAACCACTCTGTCCCGTTCAGGCCAGGTGGACCTATGGACGCAGAGTTCAAGCGGGTGCGCATGCCCAGGCGGCGCGGGGGAGGACTGCGCGTGCTGCGTGCGCGACGGCGCGTGCCCGTGCGGCGACGTGGCGCCTGCGCGCTGCGCCCAGTGCGGCCTCGAACAGCACTGCGCTAGCAGTAAGTACGAGTTTTCTTAGTTTTAACTATATTTCAGGAACAAGCCAACGAGAGATCAAAGCTTGTTTCTTGAAAGCATTATCGGCTTTTAAAGATAACAGTTCCAGTAAAAATATGCATTGCTGGAGGAACGAACCAGCTCTCCATTCACCAGAAGTGTCGTTTAATTTTTTATAAAGTACTTTGAAGAACTTTCTCGCAACAGGGTCCCAAATTTTCCACCCCAACCGGTTGAAATACGAAGTCTTGCGTTAGACTTTCGTATTTCCTCCGTTTGAGGTCTTTCACAGCAGAGGCCGCAGCCCCAGCGCAGCTTGCAGACCTCTAGGATACATGTGAAGGCACCAGTTTATCCACACAGGTATCGCCCACAACAGCGTTCTCCCACGGTGCCAACCAATGAGCGTCATGCTGTCGGGCCTCTTGCTATTGTCACGCACAATTCCTTTCGGCTCCAATAAGATGCGGCCGGTACGTTTGTGGTCACATGTGCCTATGGATGACGTCATTGATTGCCAAAGTGTGTCTGGAGAAACGTCTTGGGCTGCGGGGCTGCTGACTGTCAATCTTAAATCTAAATATAGAACAACGATAAGTTGTCCAAAGCGTTGCTGATGAATTCGATGACGGTACTGCGTCTAACTAGAACCCTGACTTTCGCTCTGTTACGGCTAGGAGACGAGTCCGTTCCGAAATATTGGCTACTAAGAAACTAATAAATCTTTTAGATTTTTTTGCATATATGCTCATCCCATAGCCGTTCATGCATCAGAGACTGCGGGAGTGGCTCCGGATTTTATGTTCTATGCTCTCATCTCTTGTTGCGGCTGTGGGCGTGCATGGATAGGGGTTATGATTTACCGATCGTTTTCCACAATTACACCGCAAACGTTTACATAAGTTTGTTTTCACATAATCTATGTCATGGCTTATGTGAACCAATATGGATGCATACCTATTAAGCTTCGAATTTTAACTAGATTTGTTAGACAAATAAATTATAACAAAAATAAATGTAAGGAAAATAAACGTTGTTGCATATGTACATAGAAACACATATGTTTCCACAGAGGTTCAATCAAATTTAACTCGTGCTGGGTAGTAAGTTTTATTATATTTTTACTTAACTTACTTACTTAATTAAAATAGTCTACATAGTACACATTAATAATCTGTTTAGACACGTTTAAATAATCCACGTTTTAAATAATTACATTCTTTATGATAGTTGAATGATAACTCGCACCAATGAAGAATTGAAGATATCGTATATTCAGACCACTGACAAATAAATCCGGAAAATCTTCAAGCTTGAGGTCGAACGGCCAAACGTATTGAATTCCTCAAGCAAATTAATACGTGATTACTGAATCGGCGGTAATTCCGAATCGCAGTCGACATGATTTGGCCCACTGTCGCCCTTTCACTCTCACACCCGCATTCGCAGGAAAGACGACACCGGCGGCGTGACGAAGGCCTAGCCAGATTGTACATTATAATAGCAGTTAGCATACATAACCGAACCGTTATTAAGTTTCCTTCGCACAGATAACGTACGTCTGCGACGTCTGCTTACTAACTATTGGGGCGGCTCCTACGATATTGTCCGAGAAGAAGAAGCTATTTTCGGCATCGTGATTTATAATGTAAACAGGGGAAATTCGAAATCGTGGGTTACCCCTGAGCCCGTCGAGATTGAAACCGTGACACTGTTTACTTTTCCCGGGATAACGGACCGTGGCTGACCCACAGCTACTGGGTGGAATGGGGGCCGTATTGTTTTACTCATCCCGCGAGATTCGGAACCGCACTGTTTGGTTTTGTGCAGTGTGATGGTCGCACTAAATATACTCCATCGTCTTAAGATCATTTAACATTCATTGCCATGTTTTATTTTTCAATTTTATTGCAAATGTTAGAGCTTAGATAATAATTAAATAAAACTATATAAATATACGTAAGCGCCACGTAGGAGTTCCCGATACATGTAAACGTATTTTTAGTGGAGTGGCATGAACAGATATCTGCATCAGGCTAAAGAAATCGTTGTCCGCTTGTTAATTTTGCGATTTAAATTTTTTACTTGTGTATAGTAATTTTCCATTTATACTTTGTGTATGACTGACATTCATGAGCGTTTATAAAAACCTAAACGCTAATAAGTAATAGGTGTTCATACTATTTAGTTAGTCACTACACTGCCAAGCTTATAATCAATGTAAGTTAAATGTTGTACCTACCCCCATATGTTTTTGTCTTGATGTCTATATATAACCTTCCTTATTTTGCTTTCTGAACAGTGTGCAACATCACCATAGACTCGCGCGTACTGAAGACCAAGTCCGGGAAGACATTCGGGCAGATCAAGTCCCCATCGCTGGAGGGGCCCGCCATCTGCACGTACCTGCTGCAGCCGGATGCTGGGCAGCGGGTCGAAATACAGATCTACAGGCTCGTCTCCGTCGGACGGTTCAACGGGTCGAGGTAATATAATCATAATATACTGTTACTGGGTGCCAATCGGCCCATGAGACTGTTCAACCAGTCACAGGGTTTTGGCGGTAGACCTTCGTGAACTGATTGCTATTATAGTGAATTCCTAGGCAGTTCCTAGAAAGGCATGCTCTATCATCTCACCTTCCCTTACATCCCACCAGGTCAGATGGCGGTCAAATACCTGGCTAGTCTAAAGTCTAAGTCTAGTCTAAGTCTCAACGAATAAGGATTTTGTACTTTTTTCGTTACACTAGTGCGAAGAACAGTATCCGATATGGAATTCCCAGAAGATGTCAAACACCAAAATTTTAGATAGTAAGTTTGTTTGACTGACTGTATAGTAGCTCCACGACACCTTTATGCTTTCTAAAACCCTCTGACGCTGTTTGCTGACTGCTCTATGCTCATAATGTAAACAAAACTTTGCTCCTTTACATGATAGTTCAGTTCATCATATCAGCCAGAAGACGTCCACTGCTGGGCATAGGCCTCCCCCAGATATCTCCACAAAAGCCGGTCCTGTGCCTTTCGCATCCAGCTGGTACCTGCGATCCTTACCAGGTCGTCAGTCCACCTTGTGGAAGGCCTACCCACGCTGCGTCTTCCGGCACGTGGTCGCCACTCGAGAACTTTACTGCCCCATCGGCCATCTGTTCTTCGAGCTATGTGCCCTGCCCACTGCCACTTCAGTCTGGCAATCCTTAGAGCTATGTCGGTGACCTTGGTTCGCTTGCGGATCTCCTCATTTCTGATTCGATCGCACAGAGAGACTCCGAGCATAGCTCTTTCCATTGCCCTTTGGGTATTAGTGAGTTTTCTTATAAGGCCCACAGTGAGCGGCCACGTTTCAGTTCCGTAAGTCATCACTGGCAACACACATTGGTCAAAGACCTTCGTCTTGAGACATTGCGGTAATTGGGACGAAAATATATGGCGTAGCTTCCCGAATGCTGCCCAACCGCGTTGGATTCGTCGATTAACCTCTTTTTCGAAGTTGGACCTACCTAACTGGACTATTTGTCCTAGGTATGAATAGTCGTCAACAACTTCAAGTGGAATGCCTCCAACTGTCACTGGAGTAGGCACAACATGGACATTCGACATAATTTTCGTCTTGTCCATGTTCATTTTAAGACATACTTGTTGAGAGGCACTACAGAGGTCATCGAGCATTTTGCCCAAGTCTTCCAGGGTTTCAGCCATGACTACGATATCGTCAGCAAATCTGAGGTGAGTGAGGTACTCGCCGTTAATATTGATGCCAAGTCCGTCCCAGTCCAGAAGCCTAAATATATCCTCCAGTGCAGCGGTGAACAACTTCGGTGATATGACATCACCTTATCTAACACCCCGCTGCAGCTGAATAGGTTCTGTGGTCTTATCCTCGAGACGAACTGACATAGTGGCGTTTTCGTACAAACCCTTCAGTGCTTCGATATATCGATAGTCAATTTGACACCGCTGTAGAGACTGGAGCACCGCCCAAGTTTTGAACGAATCGAAGGCTTTCTCATAGTTCACAAACGCCAAGCATAATGGCCGGTTATACTCTTCGGTCTTTTGCATAACCTGCCGCAGCGTATGTATGTGGTCTATGGTACTAAAACCTTTCCGGAATCCGGCTTGTTCGGGAGGCTGGAAGTCATCAAACCTGCGTGCGAGAGGATTCGTAATGACTCTCGAAAACAGCTTATACACATGGGTCAGCAATAGTTCAGTTCATGTGTTCGAAATCCTTTTAGTTCACGCTCTCATCTACAATATTATCTACATTTTCCCTCAATCGTTGTGGTTTCGAAGTTTGTATTGGATTTGTTATAATTTTGACAGAAAATAATACTTGCACGATGCGAAATCATCTATACATAGTATCAAACAAAGTCGCTTCCCGCCGTCTGTCCCTATGTATCTATGTATGCTTAGATCTATTAAACTACGCAACGGATTGTAATGCGGTTGTTAACAATAGATAGAGTTATTCAAGAGGAAGGTTTATAAGCAAGAAAAAAGGGTAAGTAGGGATAAAGTAGGTGTAGAGTAGGCGTGGAGTAGATGTAGGGTAGGTGTAGGGTAGCGGTAGGGGTAGGGTAGGGATAGGACGCCACGCGAATAAAGTCGCACCGGTCTACAAGTATCAGCTAAAGACCGCTTATATACCACCAGTTGGCTATCTGGTCGTATGTCACTGCGTAGCATAAAAAAATCTTTAAAAAGGTCTTTTGAAACCTATTCGCATCAAAACATCTCTTTCTTTACAAATTTGCGATAAACACTTGGGCCATATTTCTGCCGGAAGGGTATAAGGCATGGAAGATAGCGTTTCGACTTTCCTGCAGATGATTTTTTTTTGCTTTTTAATATTAATTTGTAGTCCATAGCGTATATTTATGACAGTGCGTTTCAAACCACTTGGACCTGTGCAGTAGTCTATTTTTAGATGTGACGTCTTCTAGTATTGGCTGAATTTTGAAATGTTATGAAATTAATGTCACCATGAAGTGGTAATACCAAAGATATTGGCGGTCCATAGTCTCTGCCTGCGCCACCTGTGAGACACAGGCATAAACTTTATGCATGGTATTGGACATAGAGGCATACAATGAGCCTACTCACAGCTGAAGTCACAATCTACATTTTGTTTCGGTTTTTAATGGTGAATATAACGTGTCCAAAAGGGACGGCTATAAATTGTCAAATACACCTCCATAACCACTGCCATTGTCCAATTTTATGGCCTTGGCATAGCCTCCTTCATATTACAAGCCGTGCGCAGAAGTTTGACAACGTCGCATTTTTTAATTTTAGTGAATATGATAATGACTGTAAAACTATCATCGCGGTCGTCATCCTTTAATGTTATTAGTTATTTAAGTGATAAAGTACATTAATAAGTATAAACATTAGTTAAATAATATGAAATTGGATAGATTCCTGTACTATTTACCTATCTACCTACTTGCAAAATTATTATCCTAATATTATAAATGCGAAATATAAAGTGCGTTTGGTTTTGTACGTAATGGATGTTTGTTACTCTTTCACGCAAAAACTACTAAACGGATTTTAATGAAATTTGGAAGTTATGTAGCATATAGCCCCGAATAATACATATGCTATAATTTATTCTGATATTTAATGTGATTCCCGCGGGAACGGGTCCGGAACGTTATGGCCGAATTTTATGCGGACGCAGTCGCGGCTAAAAGCTATTATGAAATAAAATAATCTATGCCAGTCAAAATAGTGCCCAATTTATTAAATATTAGGTATAATACATTTTAAACAGTTTTATTTAAGTTCCTAAGTATATACAAACTAACTACTTACTTACCTATTGTACCTAACTATTTTCTCAACGTTTCCATCATCGTGGATAATCAAAGAACGTGGTTTAAAGTAGTTCTGATAACTTTTACAATGCGAAAATGTTTGCTGCACAGTAAAGATCCTTCGGTGGGACTCCAGCATGCTTGGGGAATAGCAGAAGTCTGTCTGTTTAAAAGAATTACATCTTTTGGAAAGCAAAACTTCGGCACAGCTTCTTTCCCATTTTTAAGGTTTAATCATAATTTTACTTGCATTTTTCATATGCAACAACGCCTTGGCATCTGTTAGGGGTAAGATAACGGTTATCAAATAGAATTTGATTTATGAAATAAGTAAAAAACAACAACAAAAATGGTCAAGGGTTGTTTTTTAAAAATCGTATTTATCCAATTTTAGCGCAATTATAAATATATTTACTTTTATTTACCTTCGTAGATGGTCCATATAAACGTGTTAATTTACAGTTTTATCAATATATTTTTAATTTATCATCATAAAATTCATAATTTTCCCGCACATTGGCATGTAAACATTGAGTAAATCGATTCACAGCGACGTTGCCGTTCCGTGCTACAGCATGGCTTGTAAGATGAAGGAGGCTATGGCCTTGGTCATTAAGTCATTTGTGTAGAGTTGTGCCAGATTGACAGGTGGTCCTCAGATTTTTTATAGGTCGAGGCTCTATGCCCAATATTTTAATACAGTTCTTAAGAGACAAGCAAGACAAACGTTGTAAAATCTTGCCAAGTTTTTGGAACCCATTTTGACACCATTTTAAATTGGGACTATACTGAGATGTTCTTGAGAGGATCATCTGTCAGGAATTCGATCCTCTTTACCCGGCGCTACTCGGTAATTGGATGGCAGGCCAAGGGTTCAACTTTGGAGCATTAGTTGTAGGGTACGACCGGATTTACTGGCGGAAGGCTCGATAACTTGGCCTCCGCATAAAACCTATTAATCTATTAATTCGAAATAATAGATGGTTTAACCAAAATTGGATATTACCAGATGACGAACTATAAGTTGGTACGAAATCATAAAAGCGATGGCAGATGACCGACGAATTCTTTAGTAATGATATTTTACCGTTGGATTTGACCAAGGTCGAATCGATCGGAGATATGGGAAAGGTTACTCTCAACATTTACATTTCTCTATAAAAAATTTACTATTTACTTGACGTGATAATATAAGAGAAAACTAAAAATATTAGCTACATTTTTTTATTTTAATAAAATATGTACTTTGTGTAGTTTTTGATTACTTTTGTGTCAGGTACGATGGTGTGTTATAATTAAAGTATCCTGCCTTCTTCTTAATAATAGAATTTCCAAGTCCTGGTGGTTATACCTAGTAGTTTGTTATAAGTACTATAAGGAAAACCATCCACTTTAATTTTTCTAATTTAATTTAATTGGCGCAACTCTGTATATTGCCGCAAAATGCAAACCTCGGCCGGCATGCCTGCCACAAGAATAAAAGGGAAATGTTGGGAGGCGATTTTTCTCTGTCTTACAGTTAGTGGTTGGGCTAAGATAAAAAACCACAAATTGATAAAACAAAACCGCTCTTTCATTTGATATCAAACCAGACAGGAATCTGAAAAAAATTTCAATTCCCATACAAAAAAAATGATGACGTCATTACTGCTCCCCCCATGGGAATATTTTTAGAAACTACCTATCAAAATGATTGTTTTAATCTAAAGTATCCTTGTACCAAACCTCAATACTGTTCATCAATTTTCGGTTTTCTAGCAAAATATTTGCTTCACCGTCCACTAAGCGCAATCGAGGAGCAGAAAGTTGTCATATCTCATCTTTAAAAATGGAATATGTATCTTAGATGGGAAATATGTTTGTTTTCGAGATTTAGAGCCGGTTGGAAAGGGAAAGGAATTGGTTAGTAAGGGACTGCGGCCCCGGGCACGCCGTCAGCCGCACGCGGCTGTGATCAATGTCCCGTCAAATTGAATAGGTATTTGATTTGAGGCAATACGTCGTCGGAACACCCTCATTTATAATAATAAAAATTAAGCAGTAGCTGACGCTTAATCCGGAATAGGTTTAATTTCCACAGATCGTGAGCGACACATTAAGAATTATCATAAATACGAACATAAAAAATTATGATCTGTTTTCTTCGTTGCTAGCTACGTTAACGTTAGTCACATTTTACTACACGCGCAATAATATCATAAATGTATATACACACCGCAGAAATAGTACCTATTATAGAATAAGAATATAATTATAGAATAATTAAACGCAAGGTATCCCTTGTGTTTAATTAGAGAACATTAATCATCTTGGCGTTAATGTCCCGGTTGTGCTCTCGAGAACAAGGGCCCGGGGTCCGCCTTGACCATGATCCAGGATTTGGCAGGTCAGGTAGAAAACATTAATAATGCCTAATGCAATTTACGACCAATAAGATTAGATATGAGATACTTACATATAGATTATAAGATACTTATGGTTACTGCACTTTGCAACAGGACGATGAAAAAACAACTGTATGGAACAGATACAGATCACGTTATCGCAAAAACGCACGCGATATTACACGCACTACATCGCGCCAAGTACCCGAAACTGTTAACCGCTGCGGACCCCAGTACTTACTAACTAACAGTGTTATAAGGCATCAATACATTACACATACGCGACAGATAAGTAGATGTCGTCCGAAGAGGAAAAGGAACTCGTATGTTTAGTACTTACACTCTTCGGACCATAAATATCTATGGACGCGACGGATGGACGCCACTATTTTTTTTATGCTACGCAGTTAAACGAGCACACCACCTGATAGTAAGCGGTAACTGTGACAATCTACGATTCAACATCGATAGGTTGCGACCGCAGGTGCGTTGTCACTGTGCGGACTAAGATGAAATGCCTCATGCCTGTAATTGTTGCTGGCTACCTTAACCTTTAAACCTTCCTTAAAGTGTGTTGACGCCTCTATTACTAAATCAACACATAAAAATGTTCTACAGTTGCGTAGGCGGCTGGCTGCAGCTGGCTGGCGCGGCGGCGGTGCGGGGCGGGGGGGCGCCCGCCGACACCAGACTGTGTGGCGCCAACGAGCGGTACACGCCGCCGGTGGTCCTCTACGCCGACCACGGCGCTTCGACGCTTGAATTTCGGTAGGCCACGGATTTTAGTAATAATTGTCTTTTTTTAATTTAATTTTAGACATGCGCATATTACATCTGGCTAAATTCAGTAAGTCAAAGTGGAATGTATTGCTCATAGAATAAGGTCCATTTTTGTATCACGCCTTTTGGAAACGGAGCGACGTGAAACATTTGTATGACTGGTACAAATAGGGACTTTGCCTTGCTCTCGCACTTTTTGCTTCTGTATTTAGACTACTGAATTTAGCCAAATGTATTAAGCCCATTAGTTGCAGTGGTTGAGACCTGCCATTCGGTATGCATATATGTGTCAGGTCTCGCCCTTCCAAATTTAGTCAAAATAATCCGTACTAAACTGCCGCCAAAACCTGACCGAACCTGCGCGGCTAGGATAAGTGTGATCTCGCGAGCGACAAGCGATAAAAGGCGCTATATAGATAGATAGTGCTAACTTTTTCATCTAAAATATTAGGAGAAGGAAACAAAGGCTCTCTCGCGGCGCGAGGTATGTCACGGGTACTCGGGTTTCGTCAAAATGAGGAAGCATTTTTGTTGGCGGGCGAATTTAGGTACCTGTTTGAATTCTGACATAAAATTTTATAACTTTGGTCCAAAAGGTGTGAAATAGGTATGTGACATCCGGTGAAAGTATATATATGCAAAGGGAAAGCTGCTGAATCAGTTCCATTATAGGTACATACTATACTAAATAAATTATTGCTTCGAATAAGGCATGATATCTGCTTATATTATGTATTTCAGTATTTTTATGGAACCATTTCATGTCAGCGACTCTGTCGAAACAGAGATATGATATTAAGGTCTCTTATATAATGATTTTTATTCGTAATACCTCTGAAGTCAATACCGACGAGGATCATACTTACCATACCGTGCCAAAAGTAGGTATCTATTCTTCGTCCTACCGTATTTTGACATGGATTATCATACCTTTTCTAGTAAAAGAACGCGCGTTGGACGCGTTCAGACCGTTCTAGTACTTCGATTTTTATTCCTACACAGACAGGATCAATTGGGGCAATGAGAAGAAAAACTAAACATTTCCGTTGGCACCACAAGTGAACCGACAAGTTAATTAGAAAAAGTTCGTATGAGGAAATCCAACCAAAAACACATGTGAAAAGGGGCCAAGATCGGCATTATTAACAAAGGATCTGAACAAGTGCCAAGTTCTCTATCAGTTTCTGCGAATGTAATTTTTTTGTTTATTTAAAATAAAAAAATTGTTTCGATGTTTCGTATTGCAGTCGCAATTTCAACAATAATGTTCACACATTATGTGCACTCTATTGTACAATCATGGGGGCCTATTCTCGCGCTGTGACATCTCGAATTCAAAATTTTTATAACTATAAATATCTATGAATAATGACACTGAAACTATCTTCGACAATCGTTTACAGTCGATGTTTTAATGCAGATTTGTGGCAAGAGAAAATGTTGAATTTGAGATGTCACAGACTGAGAGTAGGCCCCTTGATCAATGTGTACATAACTACAGCAAATAGATAACTACTGTGTATTTTCCTAGTTATATATATAGCTACGCATTGGGTACGCGCCTGGTAATTGAAATACACTGTGGCTGTGGAATGTGAAATCTCGCAACAATCCCCGCGGCCGATCATCCGCGCAACACGTTTAGAGCACATAATTGAAGCTAGTTGTTTTGCGGCGCAATGAATCCCACCGAAATGAGCAATAATTAATTACGTTTTCGTTGGCTAAATGGGAAGTGCAGGCATTCACGGGTATTATTTCCGGGCGCTGCGGCCGTGAATCGTTTCCCATTCAGAATTTATCTCCGCTCGCTGCGAGGGAAGCGAACCGCCCGCGCGGCGCAGTCGCACGGGAAACGTGAATGTTCAAAATTTGAGTTGACATCTTGTCAGTTCCACGGGAATGCTGATAAGTGCTACGGGGTAGGTTTTTCCTTTTTGCCATCGAATGTAGCATGCATTGCGGCTGACTGGGCGCGGGACGCATCGGAGCGTTTGAGAATTTATCAACATTCGCAGTTAGGTTCCGAAACACGAGTCGGTGGCGAGCGCCGCTGCCCGACGGAACAAAAGGTCGACGCAGCGGAACCGGCAATGCCCGATTCGGGCTGCGGCCGGCGAGTGCTGCAAATGGTTATGTCAGCCGGCGACGTTGCGCCCCGATGCGATTTTATGAATGGCCCCGCTGTGCATCTTCGCCGCATTCAACCCGACGCGGGATTTTCAGCGCGGAATTGTCAGCCTGACGAAAGTTGCTTACGGGTCGCCACATTTCGTAAATCGGAAATGGCCAGTCTCGCCTATTCAACAGACGGTCGAGTTTTCCATTTCCACATTTTGTGACGTTAAGGATAAGTGTTATATTTTGTATTGTCAAATGGGACTGTTCTTGTACTGTACCTACGTTGAATAACTTACATGTATTCGAGACTATAAGTTCCGTTTTGTCAATAGGATAATAGAGCCGACAGTGAGATCCCAGTTCCTGGCGTTCTTCAGCTTCACGTCGCTGAGCAACTCGCAGGGCGTGGGCTTCCACCCGCGGGGCGGCTCGCGCATCCCCCACACAGGTAAAGCCACGAATTTGTATGTCACAATAAAGCTTTTGTTTTCGTTCTGTCTACGTAAATCACCTCCAACATTTTCGTTACTACTGTGAACAAAAGCTTAGTGTCGACACTAAAGCGTTGCTTATAGGAAACCAGCTACTTTATAGCCAATGAAATTTAGTAGGTATAAAATTTCCTGGGACGATACTCTGAGACTGCATGCTCCCTTTAGATAACGTCAAGAAAACTGCAAGCAAGTTGCTTAGGTTCGTGTTAAAATCTCTGTTGGTAGCTATGTATCTATAGTTTATAGGTAGGTAATTATTCACTTCGCCGGGACAGAGCAGTCGGTATTTATTAGTCCATTGTCTGCAAGTATGAAAGCAACGCAAGTGCGCGGGACGTTGGTGCGACCCTCGTCACAATCCCGTTTATAAATACAACCGATGTGACAAGGAAGTTACCGACTGTTATATTCAGTTGGGTGTTTCGTAATTTATTTACTGTACTTAGTTTGCAATGTACAGCGATCAAATACCTATTCCCAACAGTCCCGCCTTAACTATCTAAAATAATTTCGTCTACGTATTTCGTACATATGTATGACCTGCGTTTATCTCCACATTGATTGATTCTGTTATAGGACACCAACCACTACCAATGATCATATTCTTTTGTGATTGTTAAATGTAATAGCTTAGCAACAGCTCCAGGGGCGGCCGTGATGACGTGACAATCACACTCGCTCGGCAGCGAGCGGGCAATTGTTTCCGATAAATTGACACGGAACACATTCCCATCCCGCCTCACAATGCAAAGTATCCGTCTCAAAGCCCCCCACGTTCTCCGGTCATTTATTCTGGATGTGTTTATAAGCAATAAATTTCGTATTCGGCTGTTAAGTAAACAAACTCGCGTGTACGGTGTCGAGTCGACTTTTTGCTTCCTTTCGGGGTGACTTCGCCTTTAATTTGAGTTACGTTTTTGTGCTAGATTGCGACTGGCTGTATCAAGACGTGTCGTGTCGCGGGGCGGGGTCGTGCGTGCTGGCGAGCCCCGGCTACCCCGGGCTGTACCCCCCGCACCGTCGCTGCCAGTATCTCTTCGCCACCAACTCCGTACACACGAGGGTCAAGATTATATTCACCTCGATATTACTGCCCAGAAAGTAAGTAATAGGTTAAAGCGCAAGGGTGACTCAAGCAATGTTATCTCGTCCGAGGATCGCGCCAGCCTTTATGTCGCCACATTTACGTTTCCGTGACCAGCGTAATTTGTTGAGAGCTGTCACCGTCGAAGTCAAGGGCGGCGGCTTTTTTCGTGTTGGCGTCACATTAATTACAGCTATTCATTTTGACTTGTTACTAATTACAGTTTACAATCTGTATATTCATAATAACCTACGTGAAAATTTAGGTAGACGTTAGTTACTGGATGTAGGTTACTACGTTAGAACCGTAATAAGTATTATTTGTTATTTTTTGTACAGACGCTGGCACTTCGAATGACACGAATTTCCTTCGCGTGACGATACCAAAATTGTATAGGAAGGAATGATATCGCGACGGATGCGTTCCGTTGGCGGATGTATTTTTATCAGCGCCCGTATGAAATCTCCGACTCGCCGCTCTCTTTTGAAAGGCGGACAATAATTTCACAGTAAATAAAGGGCCGCCGCTGCCATTCTATCTCCCTTCCACCCTCGTGCGCCCATGACGTCGCGGTGACTGAAAATTTACGTCGAGTTCATCGACTCCCAAAAATAGCGCATTCATTCCATTCAATTACTTTGTCGTAGAGGGAGGATTCTAAAATTGCCAGTCTTTATGGCTTCATTACAAGGTTTTATTCAAGCTATAAAGTTGTGTATCTACTGTTTCATATTATCGTTCGACTCGTTTCAGCTGCGTCATGACCGCTAATGGTCTATAAAACAAACGTCACTATAGATCAAAATATTCGTAGTAGGTACTCACCTTTGGCCTCATTATCTTAACATAATATCAAGTATTAGTGTTCTGTGGTAATAGTGTTACATTAAATAACTTCGTAGTAACAGTGATGGTGTACTTTTATGAGTGGGTCGTCAACTAGCTCGCGTCGCGTACTGTATTCAGGACACTTTGTTTGCAAGAAGATTGCGTCGGTCGGGATATGAAATACTAATTCATTACAATAGTTTAACTAAAATATATTTGGCAAAATATAACTTCAACACTACCTTGTAATACAGTCAAATTATACATAAAAAGGGCCACCGCTGTATCAAATCAGGTGTCTATGTCTATTTGTTACGTTGTTCGTAATGTAAAGGCGATGTTAAATCCAAGTTTTCGACATCAAGAGACGGCCGGGTCATTGTTTAAATAAAAAAAAACTGTTAATCTGTACATATATCACATAAAATCACATGTTTATTGCATACCGTATTTTTTCATACAATTCCCTAAGTATTATTTGTTATTTGTTTTGTTTTACCTATCGCTACAACCGAGATAATTTTGGTTGTATCTTAGGGAATTGTATGAAAAAATACAGTGTGAAATAAACATGTGATTTTATGTGATATATGTACAGATTAAGTCTTTTTTATTTTCAACAATGACCCGGTCGTCTCTCGAAGTCGAAAACCTTGATTTAACATTGCATTTACATTATAAACAACATATCCAAGAAGCACAGATATCTGATTTTATGCATCGCTTATGGTGTAATTTAATTGGGTTATTAAGTAAATTCTAGGCAATAATAACGCTCTAACATCGTAGCATAGTGCTACGGGAACGCTAGGAATCTTGAATGCATTGCTTAGCGGATACATACGCCTATCCTACGCCTACATCTCTTCAGCAGTGGCAGAGACCACATACGGTCCTGACAAACCCCTTCGCGGTTTAGGGTAAAATCTCTTTCTGACCTAGCCTTCGTTTAAAATATTCTTGATCTAACCGAAGCCGAATAACAAAAGATTAACAAAGAAGATAAATACAATCAATTCATATTAAAAAAAAACGTGTGAAAGAATACTATCTTTCCCAGTGTGCCTAGATGTAATTCAGTATTCTCAATGTCTTTATGTTATATTGTATTAGTTATTATGGTATATGTTTATTTTATTTATATAGTATATGAATAGTAAGTATAGAATTTTACATATATATTTAGTTATAGTATCATTATTGTCATTGTGCACGTCTTATCTGCGTTTAATTATCACATATCTCTTTTGTAGGTCTACTGGAAGAGATTTCTTTTAGAGATAAGTAGTGCCTGTTGTGTCGTAACTAATCTGTACTTTCTGTATTTGTTATCTTGTGTACAATAAACTGTTAAATAAATAAATAAATAAGATATATTTGGAAGGGAAGAGTTGGAAGGGGAAGGTTATCTATTAAAAATCCTGGTTAGAGCATTGATAATCTGTAGAACTTAGACTAACTATAATTTATTGACTTAAATATGTATGCAAGTGTAGAGTGCGCGCAAGATAACTTTGTTCGCGGCTGGAAATGGAGCAAAATTGTCAGACAGACAACAACGACAACTTCGCGTCATCCGTGACAAACTCCCAACAAAATAATGACAGGGTTGATCGCAACTGGTAACGAAACCGCAGTTTCTTACACGGCCGAAGGGGGATGCCATACCACGCAATTAGTAATTGTATACGTATATGTTATACCTACACATATATAGAATTTCTGCCTCATAAATGATTCTGCTTCTTAATCCGACCCAGCGGGATCAACTAGCTCTTACCATAAGTACCTTATTACCCACATTACCCCTATTAAACCCCCGTCACAGAACTCGGAGAAGGCTTACAATGTTATATACAAATTCTGCGCCAAATCCTTTCAAGTTCAAGACGTCTATTCATTTATTAAAAGGAGGAAAAAAGTTTTATTGCGATAATTAAAATAGCACCGTACATTAACACAGTTAACGTTTTATTTGCCGTACGCTATATGCATAGGGTACGGCAAATAAAATATTAATATTAAGTTATTAAGTGAGCACACAGTTTCCTTACAAGAGAGTTCCACCACAGCTTCCTACAAACCTAGGGTTGATAAGCCCGATTACCCCGGACGAGGTGGAGAAGTCTCTGGCTCATAAGAAGACCTGAAAGCTATTAGCCATAACGAAAACAATGGGGACTCGAGACGTACTCTAGCTCACTGAACTATTCAATTGGGGCGTAGTCCTTATACCTGACGCGTGGCGCGTAAATATTATTACGCCAATCTATAAAGGAAAAGGAAGTGTGCAGGAATGCCGCAACTATCGAGGTATCAAACTCATGAGCCACACAATGAAGCTACTCGAACGTATTATGGACCAGAGACTTCGCCAGGAATGTTCATTGTCAGAATACCAATACGGCTTTAGGCCGAGCTGCAGCATCATGGATCCAATATTTGCCCTCAGAGTCCTCCAGGAGTCTTACTGCAGTAAGAATCAACCTCTGCATTACGCATTTCTCGACCTGCAGAGGGCTTTAGACAGTGTCCCTCGGGAGATAAACTGGTGGGCTCTGAGATCAAAGTCTGTGCCGGAAACGTACATAAGTATTATACAGGATATATATGCCAATACTGGAGCCGTCGTCAAAATCATCGTAGGCCATACTAATCCCTTCCCGATTACTGTAGGAGTTCACCAGGGTTCAGGGCTGAGCCCTTACCTGTTCTGCATTGTGCTCGATGCCCTCTCAGCGGAAATTCAGGACATGCCTCCTTGGCTTATGAAGTACGCTGACGACATTGTACTGGTGAGCAAGCTTAGGCAGGATCTTGAGACCAGAGTAAACATGTGGAAGGCTGTGGTAGAAAACGGTGGTTTAAAGTTGAATGTCGCCAAAACGGAGTATATGGCCAGCTGTAGCGTAGATCCCGAAATCATTATTGTAGGTAACGAAGCTGTCAATTGAACAGATAAATCAAAATACCTCGGATCCGTGATGCACGGGTCCGGCGATATCGGCCCCGATGTCAAGTCCTGAATCTTTGCAGCTGGGGCCAAATGGCGGTAACTCACGGCAGTCACCTGTGACCCTAAAATCCCTGTAAAGCTTAAAGAGCAATTAGACCGGTGATGCTCTATGGCTGCGAGACATGGCCAGCGCTGACGAAACACGTTCGCGAACTCCACGCCAACGAAATGAAAATGCTGCGGTGGATGTACGGAGTTACGCGACTCGATCGAGTACGTAACGAGTACATCCGTGGCAGCCTTGGCGTGAGGGATATCGCAGATAAGATCGAGTAGGCTCTCCTGCGCTGGTTTGGTCACGTGTTGCGTAAGCCTCAGGGATACGTGGGAAATAGGTGCCTGAACCTGCCGGTATAAGGAAAGAGGCCCTGTGGGCGACCCAAGAAGTGATGGATTGACATCGTTTAGTCGAATGTGAGAGCCAACGGCTTACGACGAGAGGATGCCGAAGACCGGGCGAAATGGAGAAGAATGAGTAGGGACGCGGACCCTGGCAGAGGCCGGGATAAGCGTTAAGACGATGATGATGATGACACAGTTCCCTAACAAAAAGCGACAGCTGGCACCCATATACGATTTAGATTGTATCACTGTCACAGAGGCTAGTTTCAGGTATACAACCTGTTCTGCCGCATGTCAATTTACAATTACAGGATAATGATAAAAGAGCGTATGTGGCCTAATGGCTTGTGGGTCGGACTCGTATGCGAGCGAACTTTTACGGTGAGGAAAACATTGTTCTACTGAATATGTAACCATGATCCAATCTGGTCAGGTTCCCCTGTTAGCAGGGTCATGGCGGTCAGATGGCAGTCGCTCTACTGTAATTTCTCCTTCTCAGTCGTGCACTCTTGGCAGAGTGGTCGTGGTTTCATGACTATGAGTCTCCTCTGGATAACGCAGCCTCCGCGATGCGCCTCCACTTGTTGCCGTCTTCAGCGTTACGGGAACATTGTAACTCCATGTTAACTCTCTACTGTAATTACCTTTTGCCAAATCCTGGATATGAACAATGCGGACCCCAGGCTCTTGTACGCGAGAGCGCAACCATGATATTGGCGCCAAGATGATTATTACTGAAGAATAATGTTACCAGTGTAATTATTACCCTGGCAACCTTATTCTTCAAACCGAAACAACATGTATACATCTCAATACATCTAAATTTCTCATTTCGTCGAGTTCTCGGACCGCTATTGGGTTCTTCCGGCCCCTCGTACGGGGAAGCTGTTACATGCAAAGAGGCCGTATCTATCGGCCATACATATAAGCTAGTGCACGCTGAAAGGAGTGGCGGGAACTGTGAAATAAAGCGCTATCTCCCCGCAATACGTTTCCAGACGTCTAATAGGTACGCGGTCCACGCTGCCGGCGCCGCTGCAGATTTAAAGCAAACACAACCACTTTAGCTGTGCAAAGAAAAAGCGCTGTTCTTTGATAACGCAGGATAAACGCGCCTGGGCTCGTGATTTAGCGGCAGTTTTGTTTCTAGCGCCCGTTGTATTTAAATACGTTTCTTGCGTGGTCATTTCGTTGCCGAATTTCTTGAGATAGATACGTATCATCGCCATCTTGGCGTTAATATCCCGGTTGTGCTCTCGCATACGAGGGCCCGGGGTCCGCCTTGACCATGATCCAGGATTTGGCAGATCTGGAGTGACTGCCTCCATGACCCTGCTGCCAGGGGAACCTGATCAGATTGGATCATGATTACACATTCAGTCGCCTGAATGTGCAGTTTTCCCTCGCCGTAAGAGCATCGATTAGAATTCAACTAATGTACATATCTCAGAAAAGAGTCACTGGTACATGGCCGTAGCGGAATTCGAACCCAGTACCTCTCTTGAGATAGATACGTATAAGGTTTGTTATTAAAGGCGTCAACTCTTAATTGTAAAATACATTAAATGGGTGCCAAAGTCGCTCGTCCAAGTATTGTCCTAAATTATTAAGTAATTCGGCCACCATCCTACGAACTCATGAAAATGAATAACTTTACAATGTTCCGTGTAGAAAGTTTGCCACCCCCGAATAAAATGGACCAGCAAGTTGTGCAATTTAAATGAGCAGCCGGAACATGTATCCAAATTTAAAGCTTGGAAAAGCTTCTCGAAATTATTCAACGCACCAGCCTGTGATGGCCGAAAGATTCCTCTCGATCGCAATGCAAATTCAAATATAAAACGTACTCATGGTATATATAGGTAGACGAAAAACCTTAATGTATAATTGAAAAATGAAATACATTAATATGGGTCAGTTCTATGTCCAAATTGGTCCTTAATGGTTTAAAAAAGGTGTAAAGGTGTAGCTTTAAGTCCGCCTTTGTACTGTTATGTGCATGAAGTTTTAAATAAATAAATAAATAAATCGCTTTGCAGCTGACTGTATGATTCATATCAGTACATAGACTCCGTAAGGACAACTATTGAAAAACTATTGTAAAAAAGGAAGGGGTAACTATTGAAAAATCGTAATACCAACATACCACGTAAATACTGTCAGTAACAATAAGTAGCTAAATAAGTCGGCGGCACTTATCCTAGTCGAGTTCACAGATAAAATCAGATATTCATTTATTCATTTTTGAAAATACGCAAGTCGAGAAACCTGACAGTGACTAACCTAATGAATGCGAGCGATATTACCACTTTGCGGAAACGGAAATTGCAGTCAGATTTTTCAGTTTTGATGGTTATCTGTATTTAATAGTCTGTGTCGCTCGATAGTCGCTTGTGCGGTAATAATACCAGGAGCCTTATCTCTTTCACACTCGTGATAACTTGCTTGAGATAGTAAACACAAGCATTAGAAGGCGAGCGCTCGCGTGGCTGCGAGCGGTTTTAAAAATAGGGACCCAGATTTGAGCCCTAACCTTGACTTTCTTATTTGGTATATTATTCTCTCTCTTATATATTAGTGGTATCCACTTTCTTCACACCTCATTAGAATGTGTGAGTAACACGCAAGTTGAGTTAATACTCACGTTCTAACATTGTAGTACAGTGCTACAGCGCTGCTACGACGGTGCTACGAGGAAACCTGAATGAGGTTCTTAACGGATGCATAACGCTTATCCTACGTCTAACGCCTACACTCGTTTTGTTGACGATTTCTTACTTCTATACGTATACGAAGTGGGTGGTAAATAATGCACGTCGGTTAGTTACGATTTCTTATTTCTCTTTTTTTGTTATTTACTTTTTTGATATTTTATTTGGATTGTTTTTAATTTAATTAGACATTTATGTAGGTAATTTAGAAATTAGACAGCTTGACATTATTTATTTAATCTGAATTGACATTTATATATTTTAATTTCTTGATATATTTAATTTAATTCGATGAATTTATTGATATATTTACGAGTAATAATACTGTCTTTCGAATAAGCCTACAGATATTTTAATTTGTACGCCGATAGACAGATCCAACTGAACCTTAATATTGTATTTTACAACAACAGTGTGTATAGATTTATTTGTGTACCACAAATAAAACTATACATACATACATACATTCGTATTTACACACACGCGAGCGACAGACGCGAAGCTCTCCGAACTTGCTGATGTGCATCCGCCGTGCATTTAATGGGTCCTTAGAGTAAATTCTATTCCAAGTTGATGGTCTACAATAAAATATAAATGATTATACATGAATAATGAATAAAAATCTCAAGAAATGTATTCGAAGAGAATATAAATTACGGATCAGACGTAACCGTAAAGCTAAGGCGAAATAACCACTACTAGCATCAAAATAACTGGCATACCCTCTCACTGAAACTCGATACATTTTAAACTAAAATAAACTGAAAAAAGGAATAAAATTGAAACCGAAATGAGCTTACATTGGGCATGACGTGAATTAAATTGCATGGCCTTATCAAGCACCGAGTTTAGCGCGGAATAGGCGAATAAAAGCGGTTCTATTTCTCACTCGACTGCATTCTACTTTGTAGCTTGTTCAGTCCTAGGTCAAGTGGATCTAAAACCGAGCAAAAGCCATTCGTCCTTTTACAAAGCGGGCACATATGATAAATTCGCAGGGTTAACTTTATTGAAAGTCGTAAAACGACTCCGATAAAAGTCGCGGTTGTTCGGAATCATTTTTATTCTTGTATTTACATGTTTTACACTTGTGTAAGCAATTTATGACTGGTTACTTAATATTTTTGCTTTACAAAATATTTATTGGGTTACGGGTCCGGGACTTTGTCCGCGGACTTATACGTTTTCCCGTTCATTGCCATACAATGCGACCTATTCATACTTTTCCCGTGGATATTTTATTAAAAGAATAAACTTTGGGCTTAACAGAGGGAAATAAAAATAACTTACGTTACTAATAATTTATGTATGAATTTTTTTTTGTTTTATTGGTAAACCAATAGTTCCCTCTATAGGCGGACCCCAGGCCTTCACCCATGTTGTAGGTGTTTTAAGTCATC
The DNA here is from genome assembly GCA_907269095.1 of Blastobasis adustella. Lineage (NCBI taxonomy): Eukaryota > Metazoa > Arthropoda > Insecta > Lepidoptera > Blastobasidae > Blastobasis > Blastobasis adustella. Next base: position 7,126,228 of record OU026123.1, on the reverse strand, counting down.
ATCGCCCTCGCGCGGCACGCGAGGGCCCGGGGTCCAACTTTAGTTTTGGGTATTAAGTAACTCATCAATACGTTTACGGTTACGCCAGACGTTTACGTTTACATTGTCCGTTACATGTAGCATAAGAAATAACAGGTAAATACAGGTAATATAGCGCACCGACACAGAGTATGTAACACTATTATCATAAAAAATTTAATATTAAAAGAGTCATCTCACCATAAATACTTGAATACTTATTTTATTACATATGAAAAATGTTCGTCTTTCGCCTTCATGTTTCCGAATGTACTGCACTTAGGTATTCAAGTATGATTCCGATGCCAAAACGTTATGCTGGCGGCATCGGCGGAGTTCGAAACTGGGAAGTATAAAGGATGTTTTCATAATAATATTATCTATTTCGCAGTCACTGCGCCACGGATTATCTGACGCTGCGCGCTGGCAGGTCGCCATCGGCCCCTTTGCTCGCCTCGCTCTGCTCCGAAAGAAGCACCACTTTGGAACATCCCGGACCAAACTTATTACTCGAGTTCAAGTGAGTCGCAAGCGAGGCATTTTAATGTGATACACCCAACGCCGCCTCAAAAAGCCGTATCTCGCAAAGGAGTTCTATAAATTGTTCCCTTTCAATGAGACCCCTTTAAAGATTCACCGAATGCGTCATTTGCTTGTTGATGTATTTCATCTCCCCCTTTTATCGTTGATACACAATTTACATTATATACCTGCCTATATGCATATCCTTACGTCGGCGTTTCTTAATGTACACCGTTGTTGTTTTGAGAATCGAAACCCATCTACGTGTGCAATTTTCTAAAAACGTTGGGAATGTCATGACAGAGAAATGAAGCCCATCTACAAATTCGTCTTTTACGCATTTTTACTTTCGATTCTCGTGAGAGGATCGTAAAGTGTAGCTGTGCGGACTATGGTAAACAGACAGGAGTTCTCTTTAAAAAAATGAATAACGTTTGAGAGTGTATCTTTTTCATTTAATTTATTATACCTTAGGTATAACAATGTGAATATGCTATGTTCTGTGTGATATCCTATTGTGTAAAACGACTCTGACCCCCTGAAAAGGGTGTTGTACAATGCGCCTAATTATAATATAATGTTTATCATGAAATATGTGACCATCCCCGCGAGTTTCGCCCCCGCCTATCAAGGGTACAAGGTCTCGTTATATTTTGCTGTCTTTTCATATACAGAGATTAGATTATATATAAAATACCATGGATGAAGCGAGGTTGACCAAGTTCTTCCGCTGAAACCTGAGCCTATGGTGACGTTATGGGAACTGTGACCCGATATGAACTCTTGAGCACCCGATGAGCTTCCTCTTTAGTAATCTTAGATGGGCATATTACTGGCCACTATCTTCATGCTTGGCCGGCACAGGTTGGAAATCGCAATGTTGAACTACATAATTGTATGCAGCTCCCTAGCGCAAAGCAACTGCCTTCTACGATACCCATAAGTCCTCTCTGCCGGAATCACACAGCCAAGGGTACTTAATGTAACTTTTAAAGTTACACAGACAGTAAACAAACGACTCATCGAATTATATGAACCCTCATACGTATCTTATTTATTGTAACAATTACTGTCCTCTTTAATTGATTACACTTAACTACATCACACACCACAACTACACAGGTCAATGCACTTTATTTATCTTTTGTGTAACTTTTATTGAAAGAGAGTTTATTTGTAACGTATTGTTATACCGTTACCCAGTTCGGGTCCGCTGGTGCCGCCGTACGACTACAACGGGTTCATAGCGAAGCTGGAATTCATAGAGCGGATGGACAGCAGCGGGCCTCCGCCCACGGTGGCCGCCGCGGCGCCCCCGCTGGCAGCGCTTACGCACCTCCTGCAACACTGTGAGTGGCTAATCCTAGTAAATCAAGTACCCTGAGCTAATTAAACTGTCCTAATTTTTGTTACTATAAGACACGGATTCCTTCTTTCTCAGTTTAGTGATAGCGAAAATGTAGACTTTTAGTCCAATTAATGGCTACCGGCTAATTATAAAGAAGGCTAACTGTAATCCTGTATTACCATATTTAGAAGCAGTCATTCGTTTTCTTTGATGCCCATTTGCACTAAACATAAGAAACATCTATCGGCTATGAATAAAGCATTATTTGTTTTATATCATATATATTTATAGTATTTATTATTGTATAAATCTGTATTTTTATAGGTTTAAATATATTTATTTAGGTTAAGTTAATTTACTTTGTATCTATAGTATAGGTACTCATTGTTGCCTCCACCGCTCGTTAAAGCTCCTTTCGGCTTGTCTAAGGTTGGCTGTATGAAATCCCACTGTGGGCTAAGCCTGCCTTTGCAATATGTTTTATATTTCTTTTATTATATAGTTCTAAGATTTTGATGCAATAAAGAGTTTACATAGATATATACATACCTATGTCCGATGCCAAAATACGAATTGCTTATGGCGCAAATACGTTTCACAAACCGCTAGGAAATAACTATCGCCGTTAGGTAACGCTTAAAGTTAGGAAGTGGATTGGGCGGTGCTAAGTCCCTGGACATCACTTAAAATGACAGTTGAGTTCTGTTTCCCACAGCAAACTTATGGCCATGTGGCTAAAACGGGAACTAAGTGTCGCTATTTTGAAATGTCACTTTGTTATCAACAACAGCGACGCCCTCAGATACGTTTGTGGCGCTCTACAGTTTACCAACATTACAACTCGAATCCATAGATAAATCTTGCTTAGAGGTAGAGGTTTGGTGAAATAGACCAATTGGCTAAGGCCATTCCATAAGATAACAGTCTCCTAGTTAGGTAATGCTTAATTTGTGTTTAGTGAAAACGCGTATAAGCACATCTCCGAAGCCATTTATCTAAATGCATATTGAACAATCAGTGTCAATCCGTTAACTCTAGGATGGGGATAGCCTAATTACAAGGAGTCCGGACACAATGTGATCTTCCATCAATTGGAAGGCACCGATTGTGACGTCTATAAAACGTCTTGATTACAAATAACTTCCAATGAAATCTCCAGGGATTTTTACATAGATTGCTTTTCTGCAGCGGAGCGGATATCGGTTGAAGATAATGTGGGATCCAACGAGGTGTCCAACGGGGGCGACGGGGGCCACGTCGGGTGCGGGGCCACGGTGCGCGGCTATGGCCCCGGGGGGACCCGCTCCGGCCACTTCGACTCGAAGGCCTCGACGTGGCGGAGTCAATGCACGATACACCTGCTTGGCGCGCCCAACGATGTGGTCCAAGTGTCGTTGTTTAATTATAATCTAAGGTAAGATTCAGATTGATATAAATGTTTAACATTTTAATAATTTATTAGAAATAAAAAAATAAACACTAATACTAAATGAAAATCACTAAATCAATAAAATCACTTAAACTCTAAAGAATATATCTAAATTATAAAATGAATACATATAATATACCCACGACAGCCTCCCTGCCAAATGTGCCCAATATTCCAGCCGCGTTACCCCGTTGCACAGCCAGTGATGTTTAACATAGTTAATAACAATATTAAGATCTCAAATTGCTTTGTGGTACTCAAAGAGATCGGAAAGTACCAAGTTTCCTTCTTGCTTCTTGCTTATTTTTTTTCAACCACCTCGGTTAGAAAGTTTGATGTTTAACTCCATTTTCCAAACAATATTCTCTGTTTTTATTAACAGTACTAAATAAACAACTTAAATTTGAAATTTAAAACTAATTTTTTTTTTTTTTATCACACTTGCTCCTATCAATTTTAAGCACATCATCTAAGATATTACGCACTTACGCGTTATTATACCCACATTCAAGTTAATTTTGTATGTCACTGTAAGTAATATGTATGTAGACCAAGCATTTGTAATTTAATCGGGTAATAATCACAAATCTATATAGTTTTTTAGGACCGACAAAGTTTTATCAACAAAGAGTTTTTTTGCAACTGAAAGTAGTAGGTACAGATTTTCATTATGATAAATTAACGTTCAATTTTATCAAACTATTTACAATCCGCAATAAGTTATGTTAAAAATATGAAAATATTCGCTTTACTATACTTTTAGGCTGTATATTGATTTTTCTTTTCGCGCCCTTGCCTACCTGGCACCTGCGCGCGAAGGAAAAGAAAAGTGCCCGCCATTTTGCGTATAAATATGTTGTTGCCTGCGGCTCGCGCGCCTAATACCGCCTCGACTGTAATGACCAAAATAGCACACTTGTATCACAATGTAGTATTCTAACGTTTGCTCCATAAATAATTTCGAAATATGGTTTCTCTGTAACATCAGTTTTTTATACCATCCCCTAACCAAACAATCGAAAGTGCGGTCCGCCTGATATCCAGCAGTTACTATAGCTTACGGTCGTTTGCTGTATTATCACTCGTGGGTTGTTGACCCTGACCGACCTATAACTATAACCTTTTACTTTTTCTTGACTCCTTGAACATGCTGAAATGCCTGCACTTAGATCAGTACATAAACTACTAATTTGTTAGTAGATCGTTTTGAACTGTTTATCGTCAATAATCAAGTAATCTAACAAGGGTATTTGACCGATAAAGCTATTTTCTTCCAGCTTTCAGCCCGTAATTGTTTTGTACCTACGTAGCTCACTGAACTTCTGATCAGCACTGTAATTTGTTCGCTCTCGATTATGTAAATTTATTCCAACTGATTTGCAAACAAAATTTAAATTCCATTAGAATCAATGTAACCAAAAGCTGGCTGCTGAAATTTGGGACATTTCACTTTGTTTTATGTCGGTACGGTTGAGTTTGCTAATATGTTGACATGGTCCTAGACTTTCGTAAATGAGCTTCCATTGTATTTAATAAATATTGTGTAAACTTTAGGTTAATGAATATGTAGCTCACGCAATGAACGACGAAAGCCCGATGGAAAAGTATTTGTCTTGTTGTTAACGGATACTTTTGTTGTTATTTATAGATACAATTATGGATTTAACTATCTCTATTTCCTTTGTTGATCTATTTAATTTATTGCTCCTAGTCACACCTACATATGTACACGTTTGAAGCAGCTACGTAAATTCTTATTTGAAATCATATGAATTAATATTGTAATACACGTTTCCATATAACACACATCACACATATGTAGGATACATCATCGCATTCGCTGTTTTCGGGTTGTAATTAAAACGTAATTTAGCTTCACAAATATAATGAACATGTAACACCCACCGTACCGCGATTTGCTAATTGCAGCCGCCCTAATTCTAAACCTTGTTATCAGGTTACAAAGCTGTAGGTCTCATATTGAGATCTTGGAAGGCCTTCACGAGTTTGGTGGGAGAGACGGGCGGGACCGCTCCGAGAGGGGGGACCGTGCTTTACTGAGGGTCTGTGGCCCGGCCGAGCGTGAAGCCCGCGATGAGGCTGGCAGGTTCCACATGCGGCAAGCTGTCACGTCCAAAGGCTCCAATCTTACCATACTGGTCAGGAGAGCCAACTCCCAGAACATGGACCCAGAGGAATTCGTCGACGGCGCGTTCGCGTTCCACGATGGTGAGTACCAGGTCACTTAAAGTACAGACTTGGTGTAGATGTGTATTACAACGATTTAGGAGTAACTTTTGAAGCTAAAACAAATTTCAAAATCGGTCCACAATTGGTGTAGAAATCGGTGAACATTCTTAAAACCTAGCTTCACAAAAAAATTACACAATTTCAGTCAAACAGAACATCCTCCCTTTTAATGAAATCGCTTACAAATAGGTAGGTCTGTAACACGTACCTAGTTCAATTACCTTTTTTTCCCAAGAACTGCACGAAGGCACCGCCTCGCCTGACGACACGTGCGCGTCGACGCACTACGGCGCGGGTGCGCCGGCGCACGGCGGCGTGGCTGCGCCCGCGCACCACCACATCTTCTGGAACATCGAGGAACGGTTACTGTGCACACACCGGTTCATACCGGCTGCGAACCAGAGCGTTACTATAGAGGTAGGATTCCAAATTCGAAATTCAATTTTGTTTATGTACTTTGGGGACAGACTGTCTACCTGATGGAAAGTGCTCGCTCGCCGTCGTCCAATATATCTGCAGCGTAAGAGGAGAGGATGTAGTTCCGGCTTTTGAGGAACCTGCAGATATGCCACAGGCATTAAAAACCTATGATGATGAGGATGAGATCCATGTGGGTGCAGCAAAATAAATTATGTGTACCTACATCGTTTCGGTTATAGCCATATGACGACCGTCACAGTATATTATTATTATTATATATTTATTCAAGTAACAGTGACTCAATTTGTTAGTATTATCACACCTTACTTACTAATGTTAGTAACAAGTTGAAATTTTATATATATTATTGCGAGCCATCTGGAAGTGTCCGCATCTATTTATAAATAAGCAGTCCAATCTGTCCGCTATCATTCGTATAAATTCACACTGCATTCACACTAGGTAGTTAGTTGTAAAAGTTGACCAAAATTTCACACGCATCACTAGGCTCTTCATATACTAGCAGGAAATACAGCTCCGAACCACCGGTCAAGAGTGGAGATTATGGTGAAACCCTCAACTAATTTGGCGGAGACTGAAGACTTTCGACAAAATCATTTGTTTATCTGTAGGTTTATTGCCGTTCTTTCCGTCCCCAATATCTATTTTTAAACTGCGCAAAAAATAAAGAGACTTTAAGTCTTTGTCATGTCCAAATACTTCGACAAATATGTCACGGGCCCCTTTCTCCTAAGACGGCAGCTATTATCTGAAGTATCTCGGTGTAATATAATAATAATCCCCGGTGACCTCTATCTCCACAACTTGAGATTGACGTTCTACGAGAAAAGACATTATTATTTGACGGGCAGCTATCATATAACATGTGGTTGCTTACGTTTGGGTCGGCTATTATCTAATTGGTGCCCGTACCCAATAACAATGTTAGTCAAGGCTGCATCGTCAAACAAAGCCCGACAGCCGTTCTAATGCGTCCGGGGCATGCGGCACGGTTCTCATTAGGGTTTGCTTGCAGGGGCTTGTTATCTGGACTTAATTAGCATGTTAATTAGGGTGGTAAATATTAATGCTGGGCCAGATCCAGCGTCTCGAGCGCATGTGGAGCGCGGAGCCGGCGGGGGCGGCGGGCGGGGGTTGTCGCACGGCCTGCGGGGACGCGGGCTGCGAGTGCCGCGCCAGCACCCCGCTGCACTACCACGACCACGTCGCACTGATCGCGGGAGACGGCACGCATCTCTCATGTTTGTGCGGCGACTTTGAGGTGAGTTTTCGAAAGGAGACGTGGGTAATATAGCGGTTTCGCGGGAGGTAGCGTAGCGGTGCTCCAAGAGTGGTGTTATAGGTTTTGGTATTATGGGCTATGAATTGTCAAACGTCCTGCACCACTTCGCTGTTGCTGTCATTATTATGTTATTATTGTTGGTTTTTACTTTAGTATAAGATGATATAGGTACCTATTTTTTGTTAGATACAATCATCAGCGTTATCTGAGTTAAATAAAGTTCATTCTATCTATCTACAGAATTAAAAGACTCTTTGTATTCCTTCAGCAAATTCAAAATTCACAAGCAAAGAAAATTGACGTTAATTGCCCGAATACAAAAGAAAGACACCAAGGGTAATTGACAGAAATGAAATCATGGCTCGGTTTATCGACTTGACGTTAAGAAAGAGTAGATGGCCTCTTGAAGGGACTTCAAATTTCATTTTCCTTGTACCCTTGATTTTATTGTAAATACAAAGGTGCCAACAGCGTTACACAACGTAGGTATGCGACTGTTGACACAAATAAATACCAGCAAGCAGTTTAATTCGAAACGTGTAGATCTCTGACATGTAAAAGCCAAATACATTACGGGGATAATGTCGCAAGGAGTCAAGGGGCATGATCTAATTAAAGGTTTTCTTGTCACTACATCAAAGTCTCGCCGAAGACGGCAACAAATAAATTAATCGCGTTACTGGGGCCTTATGCTAACACGGCCAGCGGACGGTTAACCCTTCTATGGCGGGCTCGGTTGCGGCGGGATCCGCATAATTAAGTAAGAGGGTTACTATTAAGCATGTAACAGCAATAAACCCTGGAACGGCCCGACCGTGAGGGGCTCGCGCCTAAAAGCAAATTTGTCGCTAAATAATTTACCGTGTTTGCTATTCCTCCATATTTTATTACGGAATGATCTGGAGCCACTGAGCCACTTCAAAGGCGGCACAAACTTTATTAGCACAATCGATACCAAAGCGATGGGCGTACTTACTCACGCGACGCGTAACGTGTTACTTTTGCCTTTTGGGAATGTTCATTCTAATGAATTTAACGTTTACTTAGACGCTGTAATATTGGATTTATGTAAACATCAAACTTTCTAATTGGTGGTTTTTGAACTCCCACGCGTGTTCATTAATAGTATGTAAGACACGGGTGTATTTGTGTATGTAATTATTTGATTGAGAAATATTCGGTTGGTAACAACAGTATAATTTTGTGTTCTATTAAATACTAACTGGCCCGACGCGCCTTTGTTCGCATTTTGCCGTACCCTATAAACCTTCCTCTCGATGTATTGTTGAAAATCGCATTGAAATCGCGTACATACATAGATACAGATCCTCAGGCTTAATTATTGTTTATTTGTAAAATATTGAACTTAAAACGTAGATATGGTTACCCAGTGATACCCGCTATAAATAAATACTGCGGTCTTTGTACGATCCCAATTTTAGCACACATTATGTGACCGCGTGTATATTTTTGCCGTCCCCATGCGCGAAACACACGGCCGCATACATTTTCAATGCGCGGAGTGTAATTGGAATGGGTAGACGTCGGCACGCCATGCCGTGAGCTGTTAAGCTGTATTAGCACGCAGAGGAGGGTCGCGGTGACTAATTTAATTATTAACAGCACAACCCCTATCACGAGTTGGCTGCGTCCGCGTGAAATTGTCGGAGGGACACGTGGTGCGAAATGAACTTTGAGCAATATCCGAAGCGGTCGGCGCGGCCGGCGATGCCCGGTGGTCATAAAACATGGCTAACTGGCGCCGCCCCGTTATTAGAGGCGACCGCATAGCTCCCGGCGACACGGGGCCTCGCCGCTGAAAATTCAATTACTTAGTACTCGCCCGGCTACGTATGCGTATTGCGTACCACGATGCAGGGCGGACTTGTCGATACGCGACTCACGTATGCCGGTGCGTACCAGAAACGGCGTTGTTCCGCGGTTTTTTTTTATTTTCCGCAAATGCCGCAAGCTTATTAAAATAAATTATTGGGGGAACGGGGTAATTGTGTACCGTTGGCGCTCGTTTCGTACGTGCAGCAATTTGGAACGTCTGTTGGCAGGCCGCTTGGTTACCGGTGGTGGTGCGAAGCTGGACGAGCGTGCGGCTGGAGTATTCGGTGGCGCACTACACGTACGCCAGCCGTGGGTTCAACTACGCGGCCGCCTACAGCTTCAGCATGGACGCGATGTGCGGCCAGCGCTCCTACACCACACACTCAGGTTACTCTCCGACCCTAATTACCCTCAACAAATCTCCCCTCCGCCGATACAAAAACAAACCCGAGCTAATTCTCTGTAACCGTCTCGCGGGAGGCAGATAATCGGCAATTTATCTCGAACGAACTCCATGGACCCCCAATCGCATAAAACGAAAAACAAACAGTTCAATTTGACATTCGGCGCGCGTCTCGGACGTTTGGCGGACTCGTCGAATATTGTTCCCGGTGTCGTGGGGCGTGTCCGAGAAAATTGCGTGGCTCGACCCAGTTCTGCCGGCGGGGTAACACTGAATAGAAAAAACCTTGGACAAGATCGTAAAGTTCCAATTACGCAGTCGGCACCGCGCGGCGAGCCGCTGCTTCTCACTCCATTACCTCTCGCGTTACCTCTGCCCGAGTCACGTTTAATTGTTTACGTTTAAAGCCTTTAATTTCCTTCTGTGCAGGTGAAATAACATCGAAGAACGTGTCCGTTACGGGCACGCTCAACGAATTCTTCTATCAGCAGTGCACTTGGGCTCTCGATTCCAATGTGGAGCGGCAACTCTTTATTGATATTTCGTCGGAGCAGGTGAGTAAAACTGCATAATATACTCTAAAGAATAGCTCCCGAACTAAGCAAAAATTTAAAATTGGAATGTAGCCAAGCGGTTCGGTTACGTACGATATTAATTCTTTGTGAACCGTGTATTTTGTAACCTTCACTCGTAAAAATGTCGGCCGGCACGTGTATCGAATTTGCGGGTCGACTTATTTGGTTGTAATATTTGGTTGGTGTTTGGTGGGTGTCAGGACAAATCGTGTAGTTCGTGGAACATTACCCTGCACGAGTGGTCGGGCGCGCGGGCGCGCGACGGGCCGGCGGCCGGCGCGGGCGAGCTACTCTACACCTTCTGCGCCCGCCATAAGAACCACACCTACACGCTCCCGTGGCGGCTCAACACCGTCGTTATTAGGTAAGAGGCGCCGAGACTTCTCTCTCAAACATCTTACGCACTTTGTGTAATCTTACACGCGTTGTTCAAGCATTGTCCGTTATTATATTCTTAGTATTGCTTGTAAAGGGAGACGACAACCATTATTTTGATCTTAACACCGCTCTGCTATGTCTGCAGTGCGTATTTTGGTTATTTTCCGTAGGAATCTGTTTTCAACTACCTTGTGACTATTCCTGTAAAGGTTCCAAAAGTTCCTTTGTAACATCTGCCTTTATTAGTGTGGGTCACGTGCCAAAAGACGTCAAAGGAACGTAACTAAATAAGTATAGGTCTCGAATTTGCGACGGCTTTCAACACGGTCTAAACATTTTCTGCGAGAACACTTTGAGATCTCCCGTTTGGTAAATTATTTATGAATGGCCCCAGCCTTAATACACCAACCTACGTGCCAAATATGTGAAAGCGCATGCTTGTATATAGGGACACGAGTTCAACAGAAAGATCTTTTCTTTGTGCATATTAGATACGGGGCTGTAGGGCGCGACGTGGCGTGTTTCCAAAATGACATATCCACCCGTAAATCCCGGATAACGATGTGTGAAACACCTTTCCGATGAATGTGGAATCCAAAGTTGGAGAAACGTCAAATAGTTATACGGATGTATAGGTATATAACGAGAATGTTCGTTCATCGCGAATAATGGAGGTCTCTTTGTGAAGAGCGAGCACCTATTCAAGTGAAATAAGATTGTGCGGGGAGGATGTAGCGAACGAAATAAGGGTCATTTATAATAACCAAACAAAAATATAGTGAGGCGCGGCACGTATTTACGCACTGGCTCACATGGGTGGCGGCTTGAATCGATCTTGACAACGATGTATTCGGCTCGGATTAATTTGCCAGCCAGGCAGAGTGATTCAACTCTAGGTATTCCTTTAGCGCTAGACAGGAAATAGTAGGTCAAATGTAATTGAAAATTAAAAAGAAGAATAGGTAAATAATGTTAATCTATGAAACGTTCTAAAACCAACACTCTGTCAGAAAAAAAAAACTATGAATGACTAAATTTATTCTGCCAGTGCATCTTCAGTTGAAGAAGCTAAGTCATGTACACGATAATATACGAGAAGCTAGTACTCTAAACTCTTTACTTAGAATCTAGACCGTTCTAAGCCAAGAGATCGAATCGAACAACCTAACTTTATGTGGTGCTCTACGTACAGTTCCCCCAGAGAGTGTACAGTTAAGGCTTCACATCAACCTGTTTATACTTTAGACTGTCTCCGATTTGTATGTGTATCCATAGCGATGCTAGCTCATTTGATATTGCTGGTGGGTAGGTTGATACTGCCTTCTGAACGGGCGGACCCCACATACATACACACATAAAGCTCACGCCTGTGTCCCACAGGTGGGGTAGGCAGAGACTATGGATCGCCACTTGTCCTGACACAACTTCCTAGCCTCGCATATATCCACAACTCTTTTCATACATCTCCTTTTATTCTTGCCACTTCGGACCCCAGCTTTTTTCAGAACATTACTGATCTGATCAGTGAATGTTTTTCTGGGTCATGATCTTAACGGCCGGTTTTCCATATTCGCGCTATAATAATCTTCTTACTTCCATTCGCATACATTAAATATGTGGTGTCCGCTCTCTACGAAGTAGAATAGATTGTAAGACAAGCTTGCCCGCAGGCTGGTGGCGCTGTCGAGACAGCAGCCGCAATACACAGTCCGGTGGCGGTCGCAGGTGGTCCGCGCGAACACGCGGCTGGGCCCGCCAACGCCCGCGCCAGCCGCCGCGGGCGCCGCCGCCGGGCCCCGCGCCGCGCTGTGTGCACTCACCCTTATCTTATCAGCCAGTGTGTACTCACTGAACAGTGCCACGTACGGGTAACAAGTGACGACTACGTGTGAAGCTGTTCTTTCTTCAAATCGATTCGAAATTCGAAATCGGAAACGGATCCTGTGTACAGTGTGTATACAAATTTAATTAGTTAATTAGTAAATTAATTGGATTGGACGTGTAATCTGACTAAAAGTGCCGCTCGTATCGCAATTCAAAGGGATCCACGGCAACGTTCGACGTATTATAATTTTCATTAGGTAATTGCTTATTTTAATCATAAGTTGTGTAATTAACGTTTAGTGTAATAGGAATATTGGTTTACCTTCTAAAGAATGGTAACGTAAGATGTTTTCGTATGAAAATGGCCGACATTCCTGCAATTTATGTATCTAATATTAAATGTTACTGATTATATTGATGATTATCAAATCACTTTAATTTCTTGAAACAACCATGAGATTCACCAAACACGAGATCAATCAAAATATAGATAATGATGATATCATTATATATAGATACAAAATATGAATGATGATATGCATAATAATGATGATATCTATCTATTTGATGTTGTTTTCTTTGTGGCCATAATATCGTACGCATTTTGTATCAAACTATAACAATAACATAAGAATTAACAAACATAAAATATGTCCGTTACACGGGAAATGAGAATGAAAACTACCTACAAATAAAGGTTTAATGGTACTGTTAAATCCACTTATATTTTCAGAAAAATGATACCATTGTGTGCGGTGGTATGTATATATCTTAAGCTACATTACAAAGCAGATTTTAATTATTCTTATATCAACCATTCTTGTGTAAACCAGGGCCCTGTTTCACAAAACGATTCTACAACACCCTTCGCTGCATGCAAAATGTGAATTTTCGTAAAGTGCAATGTCAAAACTTGAAATTTACGATGGACATAAAAAACATACACTATGTTAGAAGCAAATTTTTTGAAGAACCGTGTTTCTCAACAGGACCCAGAGCTGATCAAAGTGAAATAAAAATGGCTAGAACACTGTATTTCACGAATGTATAATGTATTTTTAATTCCGTAGCTAATATTAATAACGGAGAAGAAAAGAGCATTAATGTGTTAAATAATTTTGCTGTTGAAAATCACGATTTACGTGTGTATAGTCGGCAAATTAAGTAGGTTATCAGTTTCCACAAAACTTCCCTTGTAACCAAAATGTCACTAATGTTCAGCAATGATTTACAACGGAAAATCAACCTTATTGTTTTAATAAATGCTACTGAACTTCAACCTTAGGACCATAAACCACTATCTTGGTCGACCATACATGGATAATTTACGTACGTCGTAATAAAAATATCACTCTCTTATATCATAATTTACCACTATTCTCACAAAAATATGCTTCATAACGGAGACACAATATTTCACGAACTTAGAACACGCTGTATAGCTGAAGGATTTGTTATTAACCAAGTAATATTATCATAGGCTAAATGAAGACAACGAACATAAAAACTAACCTACTCCATCAGTAATAACTATTACGAAAACGTAAATCACGTAGAATAATTGTTCATCACATTTGAAATTGTTACAATGTAGGTAGTTTTGAAGGAGCTCTACCCAATGCAACAAAATGAAATAAGGTAATGAATACTTAGTGCAACGGTCAATTAACGACTTTGCGTCGATGAACTTAAGTCACAGTTTAGATATTTTGTTATGGCTTTCTTTTAAGTTACGTAAGTATATGTTGTGAGTAAAACTATCCATGTTTAAGGAAACATTAACTGTTACAAATAGATTATAATTATAATTAATTTGTAGTAAAGGACTTCTAGACTGGTTTAAATTGTTCAACAATGGAAATTTAGAAATAAAAAAAATTCCTTCCTTCAAAGACAAATTGTTTACAAGTTTTAATGTTTGATGACACTTCAATATTATGAGCAATCATAAATAGTCGTGTTTAGGAATTTTGTTATTCAGGAGTCTGACTGCTTTCATAGTTTCCGACACTCTATGATATTAATTGCTTTATACGTAACTAAGTTGCGAATACTTATCTATTATTAGTTTTAAATTACTTGTAACCAAAAATGTTGTAATCATTATAGTCAAGTCAGCGCAATATGTGTTTTTTTTTTTAATTATCTTCGTAGATACTTAATTATGTAATAATATCATGTAATGATAATAATAATTAAATAGTAGATGTAAATAGCAACCACTAGATTAATCGAAACGCTAATTTTAATACCTAGATGACTGCGTAAGCTGTACCTAAGTGAAATACTTGATAATGTTTGTTACACCAAAATAGATCAACAGATTGCAACTATGCTGTTTTTATTTCTGTCCTTTAACTCAGATAAATAAAATGAAATATGGTAGGTAGACACGTTGTAGGCGCGTCCCTTATGCATGCATAAAATAAAAATCGGATTTGGATTGTCGAGTCTGATTTAATTTTCGCACCATCGGAAAATGGGAAATGCTAGTCACAGCGCGAAAAAAAAGTGTATGCAAACAGTCTCTTCCATTTTGATTTAACGAGTCGTTCCAAGTTGGCGAAATCAGAATTGCAGAAAAGCAAATATCGCAGCAGAGCTTTTTCACTTCGATAGGACATCAGTTTTAAAAGTTTTCATTTGAAATGCTCGCTCCTGGCTTTCTCTTAACTTCCGCTACTTGCCTTTGAGGTTTCTCACGGGAAACACCTTTTTATAAGAGATTGTGTATCTAAAGTATTGGTTTTCCTTACCACAAAGTCCTACCTTTTTATACAAGTAGTTACGTAGCGATCGCATTGGAAATTTCTGTTGTTTACAAATTCGTAAGTCAAGAAAATTCACAAAGTGTTTAGTTTGAACTCTAGATCTCAGAGCAATCTCATGTTTGAAAACCAACTTTAAACCTAGATAGTATTTTATGATTTTAATCCGATCCAGCCAATCCTTGAATCGCTGGCGGCGATCTATAAAGTGCCGGATGCTTTGTAAAAGGCGGAATTTTATAATATTCCTGATGACGTAATGACTCTGTACTGTAACTTCCACATATAAGTTATTCTTTTGAGAAATTATGCTAACAAAGGAACATTACGAAATTTTTTTTTTCTTGGTCCAAGTCAAATTAAGGCAGGCAGCCAGGGCAGGGTAAGGCATGCAAAAACAAAAACTAGTAGGGGCGGGCCGGCCTCCTTTCGTACTTTGTCATCATGATCAGAATGAGTACCATATTCTTATTTTTATACTAAAGGCATTTGACCGCCATCTCATCCGGTTGTACGTGACGATACGGCCGAACATGTAGCATGCCAGGCTAGGAACAACCAATTCACTCCCTTGTAAGTTATGATTTTCTTCCTCATTACATACAATGAAAGGTTCCATATCGTATAATTTGAGTAAGTATCACGCATTACACATCAGCAGCTCGTGATAGTCTTCTGCTGGACTTTTGCAGATCTATATATTAGTGGAGGGAGACGCAGGCGGCTCGGAGATCGCAGCATGAAAAAACACAACAGAAAACATTGTTGCCAATTATTAGGTCCACGAGGGTCTTAAGTAGCACTCGGAATTTGAAAAGATAAGTATGGTAAGATACAAAACGAAAGATAAATACGTACTTACTACTAAAATCGTAAATTATTATTTGGCACTTGAGGCTCTAAACTCTAAATCCTTAACATTCGTAGTTTTGAACTTTTGAATATTAAACCTCACCTGAATGTTAGTATTCAGAATAACTCACCTGAATACTAACATTCAGGTGAGGTTAGGCTGGCCCGTGGGATGGTCTGAATATGCGGGAGTTAAGAATCTTTACGAATAGGTTAACAACCGACTAAGACACAGAATGTGGAGATTTCTCGAAGGAACTTCACATTCGGTATTATTTAAACTCTTAATTATACAAACACTGTTACGATTCCAATTGTACTATGATTGTTCATCATCAACCTAACGGCCAGAGTCCGTTTTCCAACTTTTCTTCCTCCGCTTGCCCCGATCTTCAGCATTTACCCGTCGCAGACCATTGGCTCTCGCATTCGACTCGGCAATGTCAATCCATCTTTTATTGGGCATTCCGCGTAATCTCTTTCCATATACCGTCAGGTTTAGACACCTGTTTCCCACGCATCCCTAAATCTTATTCAACAAAATTGTACTATGATTGTTATTCGCGAATTTCTATTCTTAATAACCGATAGTGATTCATAACTTTTTGAGAAGGGTTACGTGACTTTTATGCGAGTAACAATCCATAGTAAATAATAACCGTGACGTAGTCATCTTCATTATCAGTCCCGTAATAAGACACTGCTCGCCTTAAACCTCCTTCACATTCATGGAGAGTTTGCCAAAATCACAAGGCCTCGAGATAAATTGGAGATCGTAATGTTGGAAAATCAAAACTGAAGACCCTTCTGTTCATTTTCTGGGGCCCTATTTTTTCACTACGATACGCATACACTCGAGCGCTCGCGAGCGCTCGAGTGTATGCGTATCTATCTCTTTTACACACGCGGTAAGTTGCTAGAGATAGAAAAAACAGGCATTAGAAGACGAGGGCTCGTGTGAATGCGAATGGTTTTAAAAATAGGGCCTCTGGTCTACGGAGTTCCAGTCCTACAGTTTGTATGTCGACATTAGTCATTTTGAACGGCACCTCTGAATAGAAGGGTTGGTGTTATATTATACTCTGCAGGATGCCAGACCATTTCCGTACCATTCGAGTAGCGAGATTCTTTGCGCCGACATTTCGAACGAAGCCCAATTTAGGGTTCACTTGGGTTGTAAAGCTAACCTGACGTAGGTTCATACATACTAACGTATGGGCATCGCGAGTTCCCCGATTCTTTATAAGTCATGTCTGTCATGTGTCAATTATATAAAAAACACCAAAATCACCGTACGGCTCAACGTGAAGTAAATAGAAGGATTGTTTAAAAATGTTGACTTAAATTCTTATAATTGTAAGTAAGTAGGTAACATAAGACCGTAAGCTTGTTAGCCACATTAGTGGTATAAAAAAATATGAATGCCTAGCATTTTACAGGTGTGTTCCAGGTTTCCTGCCACGTTCCTTTGCTTACGAGTAGCACGATATTTTACGAGACGATAGTTTAAAACATTATATAAATTCCTAGGTACTAAATCCGCCCTAAATCTCTATATTTATATGTCGGTTATGCAGGATTGTTTCCCAAGTTGGGCGCTTTGATTCTTTGCTCGCACCAATCGGAAAGTTGTGTTCGCTGGAAAAGACTGTGTGTGGCAGACTTTCCGGGTGAAGTTCCTCGCAGCCGCCAGCGTCTTTTGTAACCCCTACTCAAAGGAAACGCAATTTAAACTACATGCGGGCGTAGCAAATATTCATTGCGCCAAATCCCATCTCTTGCGACGGCAACTTTATTTTTAAACCCCTTCGCTAAGGAAAACAGCTATCGGGCTACATCCCGGATAAAAGTCCATGATAACAATTAAGCAAATCCGAATTACGTGGAACTTCTGGTGGCCGTTGTACAGTTCGTTAAAACTCGTTAATTGGGGCTCAGCTAGACTCACGTGCAGATCGCGCGCTGCAGTCGCGCCGCGGACGCTTACTGCGGCTGACCGTGTTTTCAGATGCTACTTACTAATACGTAATTCGTATTTTTCCTATTTTTCATGATTGGTTTAGCTATAGTTTTTAGTATGGTCTTCAGACCAGGCCGTTCTTGTTAGTCATGTCAGTTATTAGACAAGAAGTAAACGGCATACTGATTCTATTACAATATTCATCGACATGCGGCTGGTTATTTGTGTGTTAAAACCCTAATCAACCTGCATCAGACAAATCGGATCACAAATAAGTAATGATTACCACTACTAACCTATCTCCAGTTATTATATCTAATGCTAATGAGGCTAACAACAACAAACGTGGTTCCGAATAATTGGATTCTATTTTACTTTGGAGAAAATCTTAAGGAATAAAAAGGATAACAGTATTTTCGTCGGTGACTGGCCGGCGGCAATGCAGCACAATCCCCATTATGAAAGGCTTATGTTTTATGCATACAGCGCATGGTTTCGCCCGATGGAGTCCACTTTATCTGCTAACGAAATAAAAATATCTGACCCCAAACAAATGGCCACAATGTTTTTATTCGCTGTATAATAGAAACTACGTGAATGCCATGGCAACAAGAAACCTTCATCTTCAACTCCTATTATTACAATATTTCTACGATTCTATTTATTTGCCCCATTACCTCATTCTTTTTATAGATGAACCCTGTTGTGCTCGTCCCATCGAGTGAAAGGAGAAGACAATTATATAAAGAGCAATTGTATCCACTTCATAAATTTCCTTTTACCTAAACAGAAACAAATTCGCGATATACGAAATCTCGATATTGATACCGCTACTGTTTATACAAACAGAGGAACATAATTATTTCTTAAGGCGAAGGCGACTGTTATTAATTTGAGTTGTTCTATTCATGAATTCGTGTTTGTCACACAATGCAGCGCTAACAAATTGGTTGCTCAGAAGAAGTTAGTGCCACCGCTCGGTTGAGCGTGAGAATAATGACTTTCGTTGTTCGCTTTACAATGTCCAACGTCCTCGCTCGCCTTCGCCCTCATCATTTAACTTTGTAACTCAGTTAATATGTATCAAACAGGCTTCACAATAGCCGTAGCGTTTGAATATGAGATTGCAAAGAACAAGGAGGAAAATCTTTTCTCACACAACCTTCAACCCGCACACATCCTTCAACGATATATATGAATGAATTCATGTCGTTTAAGGGTTTTGCCATAATCTGTACACTTGTCAGGCGGGTTAGAGATCGCAGTATAGGATTTCCAACACATAAGACTTTTTGTGTAATTTACACAACAGAAAATGTTTCTGCATTGTCTGGTCTGCAGAGATCTAGGAAGCCTAGACAAGTGGCAATCACTTTGACGATATCGAAGCGAAGCTTGGTTTACTTTGGGGTTAGTGTTGATGCTTTATTCTTTTTTTTTTACTTTCACTTACTTAATTATAAGTGACGCTTTGGCCGAGGTTTGAACATCAATGGCTAGAACCAGCCTATTCACTCTAGCATAAAGGAGTTTAGATTGTCCAGATTGTACTGTTCGGGGATCATATTGACAATCAAAGTGATCCACTTCTCTGACTATATTTATTTATTTTTATGTCACCATAAATGTATATAACCGTCGTAAATTTTTTACTTTGTCCGCAACAACTTAGGACCCACGGGTACCACCTACATTTGGTATAAATATAGCCTACCTGGGCTATAAGCTACATTACGACCAAATTTCATCAAAATCCGTTCAGTAATTTTTGTGTGAAGGAGTAACAAACACTCAAACATCCTTATAAGTCCTACTATATAGAATAACATTCGCATTTATAATATTGGTAGGACTTATATAAATCCTAGTAAATGTACACAATTCTAGGTTTCACACATTTCAGGTAACATACTCGTATATTATGGCAATATGGGTGTTTTAGCTTATTACATGCTGTGACTCCCATCCAACCCGTACAACCCGTTACGGAAAATCCGATTCGCCAGAGCCTCGTCCGGCTGCTAGCGTCTGGGCCCCTGAAATGGTTGGTAAATAAGGCAATTGGAGACTTCCAATCTAACGTTTTACCATTTAATAATCCAATAAAACGCAATCAGAATTTACTGGATTACCCCATTATAGCACCCAGGGGAACAAGTGTAAGTAAGTATTTGTACCTATTTTGTACCCACAGCTGTAGGTAGGTTATTTTCCTCTGACCACATGGTACGACTACTTCATTCTACTGATCGGACGATATGAACTTTTTACCTGTTAATTTATTTTCTTACCAAGCTTTGATTTCATAATATAAGGAAGAAACATCATCATGAAAGGAATAAAGTTAAACTCGGTTTCCGATATGATCGGCTGAGCTGTGACTTTTATTGATCGAAGTGAAGCGAGTACAACTTTGTGGATTGCTGAATTTACTTCTATTATTCACAAGCTGCCGGCAATGTTGAGAAACCGGGCTAAATTCGAGAGACTGTGGAATTTGGGTAAAAATATTTAAAAACAATTTTTTTTATGCTACACAGTGTCGAACGAGCAGGCAGCCCACCTGATGCTAAGCTGTAACTGTCGGTCATAACATCGACGATTCATACATCTAGGTCCTAGGCAACAAACTGTAGAACCGCAGGTGGTTTGTTACTGTGAGGACTAAGATGAAATGCGTCATGCCTGTAATTGCGCTAGCTACCTTATCCTTCAGATTTCTGATCACCGCCTTATCTATTTAGATAAGGCGGTGATACTCACCCAGGCGGACTCCTCAGGCTTGACAGAATCCTACCACCTGATATGTTTATTATTATTATTATATGATTATTTTACACGGCAGAAGCCGTGTGGTGTCCGGCAGAGTAGAATAGCACCAACCCCTTACACTCATGGGTGTCGTACAAGGCGACTAATGTTTTCGAGGCAAAAGATCAAGAGTCTCCGTAGTTTGGAAAATGGGCAGCAGCATTTTCTTATTCTTAAACACTGCGATCTCCAACCCGCCTGCCAAGCGTGGAGATTATGGCAATAACCTCCCCTTTTGTGGGAGAGGCCCTAAGTCCTGCAGTGGACTGTTACGGGCTGTGATGATGATGATTATGATTTTGTTTGACCTATTGCACTTGATCACTAGAAAGCCGGTGCCAAACAACAAAAAGCCTAGGCCGGAATTGGAGCCAGTCTCTGGGGTATTATTGGATTACAGTGGATTCCCATTGTTAACGGTAGGCCTGCGAAACTCAGCTGCGTTAGCCGAGAGACTAGTCGTTCAGTTAATTAGAATCGGTACGGAGCATGAAAAGCCACAGATACTAATATAAATTTAATTTTTTATACTACTCCACCCGTACTACAAGTATCCTACTTGATGGACAGTGCTAAACTATCGCCAATAACGTCTATGATTGATACATTTAGGTTTTTTATATTTAACTGGAAAACAATAACGTAACGTTTCAGATGGGCTCTTTAGGAATGACTGGGCTCTATAACCGGCATAAACATGTCACGTTAATTATTTAACGTACCAACATTCAAATATGGAACATAAAAATGAAAACCTCTACGTTTCTAGAACTAATACATTTTCATTCATTGAACGCAGACAAAAGAGTGAGCAAACACCCGTATGCCGCTAGACTCCTCAAAAAATTACCTCTCATAACATGCGCATCTCTACAAATAAACATTTCCCTAAAGTAGCAAACTGTTACAACTTTCACCGCGCCCCTCAACAAGTAGGTAATAACTCTTAATAAAAGCGATTTGCAGATACGTCGCATTTTCCTCCCCAATATCTACGTAAAAGTACGTACCTGATGTTGTTTTAGAGCTCTTTATTATTTCACGCCGGCAACGGCAACCCACCGGACCATGCATCATCCTGTGCGAGGCGAACATGTGTTGTTTCAAATATCGTTGTATCAAATTGTTTCCTAAAATGTTATCTTGAAATTTATATGGCGCGAGTACTTACTGGCTTTTGTTTCGCAGTACACGGAAGCGGGACGTGAGGAATTTTGCACGCGTCAAGGTGAGCTGTTAACATGCGTTAGGTTTTTAAATTATGAATAATATTTAACATATATAGTTTACTTCCTGCGTTGTACCTTCTAATTATGTAATGACGTTCCTGCTGACAGAGATATTGTTAACTCAATCATAGAATCGGCACACCCAATACGACTTTTAGAAGAACGAACTTACTCCTCTTAATGACAACCATCTAGGACAGTAGACCACAACCATCGACAGTAACACTTTCGGCGTCGCGTCGGTTGAATATCATGTAAATATTGGTTGAAAACATAATACCGAGTACGACATTGTTATTGGACGTAAGTGTATGGTAATGAAACTATAAATTACTACAGGAGAAAGTTATAGGTGCAAGATGCACGACTCTTGACGACGGTTACTCATTACAAAAATCTCAATAAAATAGATAATGAAAGATCCCGATTAAACAAAGAAAGGCTATGTAATGTTTCCCTTAATCCTTTCTTAATTAACGACATTAATGGGCCCTGAATGAAGAAAACCCTTAATTAAAATAAGGATTCTTTATTAATTCTCAATAAGCCTCTTAAAATGACAAATTTATTTTCGACAAGAAATAGGGTTCAAAGTACATAGCTACTAAGTATAGTATCGTTGTAGCCGCTATATGTATAAAGTAATACACCTATATATGTAGGTACTATACGAAATACACATAAGTTTTATTCAATAAACGCGACAGCTATGCGCATAATTATTCAGTTGTTTATCCTAAGTCTGTTTTAAGTATAAAGAGGGAGTAAAGTTAAATTAGAGTAATTTCCATGCTGCCGTCGGTGCGACATCTCCTAATTGACCTTCGCGACAAGGCAAAAGTTCCACATTTGTTAATTGGAGTTGGGAATTAAAGTCCGTCTTCGCAGTGTTTTTCATCAAGCAATTCGCCAATTATGTCGAGCTTACAAGTTCCATTGTTGGCGTCTTCGCTCGGTTCCGGTATCCATCCGATGGGTATCGAGTAATCTTTGACTCAGTTCAGTAGATATTTCCGGTTATTTAAGCGAAACAAATTGGATGGATTGATAATTTTTGGTATCTTCGTTAAAAACAAGCCCAGGGGAGCTACCGCCCCTATAGATATTAAAAGAAAAAATATATTACCCTTAAAAGCTTATGCAACGGCAAAAGTTTATGACTTTATCTTGCTTGCTCCTTTCGTAAGCGAGCGAGATGATGAAATGATGAAAGCTTTCGTGTTAGGCGGTAGATCCCCTGTTTTAGTGGTAGTTCATATTTTTATTCACCGTACCTGGAAGGACCTGTCAACATTTTGAAACCCCACGCGCTGTTTATTATAGCCGTGCCATGTGGTGTCCGGCAGAGAAGAATTGCACCAACCCCTTCGACTTTCGCGTGACTAAGCTGGTTAGAGACTAACCAGCTAATAACCAGCTAACCTTCGTAATACGACAAATTATGATTACTATTATATTTAAAATTTCGATATACTATTATGACATGCACAAAATAAATAAAATAAAATGCATGGACAATTTACACAGCAAAGCTTGTGTTATGAGATATGTTCTAGATAAACTAGTAAATACTTTTTTAAATACACACATATTATATATATCACCCGTAATAGAACCGTGGCATGCCGTGCGTGGCAGACCGGCATGTTAACCAACTGAACCACTCTCAGGTCGTCAAGCATATATTCATGACATGGCATGCTGACTGAAAGAATTACATTTTTGCCATTGATGATGATTGAAATGAGGCACCCTAATACACCACAGTCACGTAACCGTGATTTGCAAGGTTGATTTAGCAAAGATGGTTAACGCACAGAAAGAGTTGAGAATGTTCAGAAACACACGCACATTGCGATGCGTGGTAATCACCTAGTCATAGGAATTGTCGACGATCCCATATTAACAACAAAGTTCAAACCACTTGCTGTTTGAGTCAAGGAAATTTTGCTCCTGTATGTCCCCTTCCGCGTAACAATAGAGAATGTTCTGAAGAACTTTTTGATTTGGTGCCCACAGTACAATTCCGCCCACCGCGGGCTGGGTGCTCATCCACATTACGTAGTAGACCCTCTGTTGATGTCCACGCGACTATTCGAAAGTACGTTTCTGACTAGTATTATTCGGATGAATTCCCATTATGGAATGTCCTGATGGAAAGCTGCGATTTTCTTTGGACTATGATATTGGCATGAGGTGGATGGAGTGACGAGTTGTGAAAGCTGCAAGTGAATGCTGGATGCGGCAAGCCGAGGACATTTTGCATTGGCGCTTATTGGGAGAGGAATATGTCAAGCAGTGGACTAGTATAGGCTGATGATGATGATAATTATGACATGGGATCCTTCAAGAGCATTTTCACCAGATGGCTCGCTTACTTAATTGTCTACTGCATAACACAAAATCGTGGTCTATATAAGATGTCAATATATCGTCGGAATTTAACACGAAAACATTAGGTACTAGCCCTAAAACGCACCCGTGGTAATGTCGTAGCCATAGTGCCGATAAGTTAAAAGTTGATTGGGAAAGGTTACCAACGATCAGGGAGGTGTCAAGGATACGAGTATTCATTATCAACCTAGCATTTATCCCGGCCTCTGCCAGGGTCCACCTTCCTACTCATTCTCCTCCACTTCGACATCCTCGCATCGTAGGCCGTTGACTCTCGAAGATACGATCTTACGATCGCGTCAAAGATACAAGTATTACCTACTACCAATCACGTGTACGGTCCGGCGCGTGGCACGAAACCAAGTCATTGTTTAAATCGTCGGAAGCTCGGATATTCGGCTTCGGCGGGCACCGGTCGATATTGAAAAGTTCGGTGTGAAATACGGTTAGTTTGCTATGGCGTCGAAGCAATTTCGGGACGCAATGGCCCGGGAGAGCCCGCCAGGCGCGAATGCCCCGGGCATGGTAAAATCAGACGTCGCACCGTATTTATTTTTGGTTAGCAACGAAAAAGTAGGGTACCGCACTGTATTACAATGTGCCCCCTTAGTTGCAATACTAAGGGGGTAAGTGAGCGCAACGAGTAAATAGCTTATGTAAACAATGAAATGAAGGCATAGGTAAGTTATCTAAATGTTATTGAATTTAAAAGCAATTCGTATATTGTGTTTATAATATAGTTAAGCATATTCAGAATATTCAGAAGATGATTTTTTTTATAAAAAAGAGGTCAGAAGATGATCAACAAATGAAATAAGTTCTACTTTTAAATGCAAGGCGAAAAGCGTAAAATGAACAAGAACACTGTTCTGCATTTACAAGCTCACAGTATAAGCTTATTGGTATTAAAATTGCAAATACGACTTCTACACCATGAAGCAACTATTTGTCTGTGTGATCAGACCGGAACGCACTTACGTAGTCGGTACCGGTGGCTATTTCAAAAGGCAACGAATTCGGAATTTTATTCTTCGAATGGAAGCCATCAGTTTACTTCGCCGCTGGATGTATGATTTGGAACAAATTGCTAGGTTTACATTTTTGTCATTTCTACCTAATACTTATATAGTGACTAACTAACTAGTAATTTATTTTGCAATCATTAGGCCTATAATTTGGAACAAATAAAAATCTTTCAAAAGTAAGTACTTACACATAGTGTTAATCTAAATGGCGGACGGGCAAATGACCATCACCCATTCCCCATCAAGAATACCTTACCATATACTTACTCAATACCACATTTTTTAAGATATTCTTACTGTAGGGGCCTGCAATCTTATCAGAATCCAGAAATCTCTGTAGGTATAATTCACAGTACTAAAGTTTAAACACATAAAAACACCTTTTCACTGATTTTTCAAATATCACCGACGTCAATCTGAATCAAATGTATGGCAATTATTAGTTGTGATGCGATGCAAAACTTCATGAGTAGCAGCGACGTTGACAGCATGGACGTTATAGAAGGCCTTGATGAAACCTGATGAAACTTTGGAGAATAATTTTGTGACATTTTGAATTTCCCAATATCACACCAGCAAATCGACTAGTAACTTAATTATCGCACTTGCGTAGCGGCACATCGCAAAACGTGGCCAATTAATAGAACCAATCACTGGCCGCAGAATTGACATCAGTATGGCAATTAACTTATAATCCGCGGGCTTGCGGTGGCGTAATTACGGCTATGCTCATTTAAGGTATTTCAGTTACGTATGTACGTTAATTTATAAGTATCTACCTAAATATACTTACTAATATTTGTTTACCCTCGCTACGCATCATTAGTGTAAATTTATCCTCTCGTTGGTTCTCGGCGAGTCTGCAGATATTAAAATGTTTTTTGTCTTTCTTGTCCTAATAATAATAATAAATAACTGTCCAATGATTTTTTGCAAAACGTGAATATTTTAGCAAAAATACACGTTACCCCATGGAATACGCACCTGAACATGTATGTAAATATACGATTTGATTGGAATATCGTTGTGATAAAAATAAACTTCGTTATTAGTTTTTTGGTAATTGGACTCGAACGACTCTTCTCCGAAACATATAATTTGTACAAATCTGTAATTGACATAAATAAATAATCATCTTGGCGCTAAACACAGTTTAGTATGAGAAAATATTATTATTTTATCATAATCATCATCATCTTGGCGTTTATGTTCCGGTTGTGCTCTCGATAACGAGGGCCCGGGGTCCCGCCTTGACCATGATCCAGGATTTGGCAGGTCAGGTAATTACAGTGGAGCGACTGCCATCTGACCTCCATGACCCTGCTACCAGGGGAACCTGACCAGATTGGATCATGGTAACACATCCAGTCGCCTGAATGTGCAGATTTCATCACGATGCTCTCCCTCACCGTAAGAGCATCGGTTAGTATTCAACAAATGTACATAACTCAGAAAACAAGTCATTGGTACATGGCCAGAGCGGGATTCGAACCAGGGACCTCTGGCTTACGAGTCGAATACTGTAACAGCTCTGTAAATCTGTAATTGACATAAACCTACAATATTGGTCCTATCTAAAGCTATCCTATTTATAAAGACGTCACGAAGGGCTCAAGAAAAAGCCGGCGCTACGCAAACAGAAGACGACAAACAGATGTGAGACCAATATTGATGTAGTACACAAATTGGCAATAGTTTCCATCCGTTACTGCCAACACCTGTCCGCCTCCGGTGGTACTATTGTGTAACTCGCTCGATTCGTTTCAGTGACGTTTCGGTATCGCGATGGTTTGGCTTACTTTTCGTAATAGTTGCCATGTCTATGAAAGAAAAGTCCGTGGTGTTGTCAATGGTTCATTTTCGAGGAGATAGATTTACCGAAACGCCAACGAACACACCTATAGGATAGACTAGCTTTTGCTCGTGATAACACTGCAACATCATCATCATCCGAACGGTCAATCCCGGCTTTTGCCAGGGTCCGTTTCTTACCCATTTTGCTTCATTTCACCTGGTCTTCGGTTTAGTCACGTCGTCAGGCGTTAGTTCCCGCATCCGACTCGGCGACACGAATCTATCGTTATTTTTATCTTCCGCGGGACCTCTTTCCTGATACCGCCAGGTTTAGGCACATATTTTCCAAGTATTACTGGTGCTTACACCATCCGCTACAACACCGCAACATTTTATCAAAATCCCTTGAGTAGTTTTTGCATGAAAGCGTATAAAAATCACTGCAAACAGTTGGAGATCGGATAACAAAACAAACAAACTTTTCGTTCGTCGTTCGTTTAAAGAAACGTCAGCAAAAACGTCCCGATATCGACCCGCTACCTGTGCGAAAGGTAAATGATCGAGTTACATGGTTGCATCACAGCGCGTGCCCGCCTCGCCGCACGCCATCACGTGCCGAGGACTGTTTGATTACATTGTAGGATTTTAAAATAAAACAAGAACTCGTAATGCGAGCATTTACAACGAGATGGGAGAACATTGTAGTTATCACGTAATGGATTAATGGAGTGTCGGTTACAATTTATCTAATTGTGAACTGAGAAGCGCATTAAAAGATGGGTACATACATTGCATAATACATAGTCATGTTTGCTACTCTTATAGGAATGTCGGGACACCTCTTTTGAGTCTTCCATATTGACAAATATTCTCATACATTGATATAATAATAATATTTAATTATTCATGGTCAGGTTCCCCTGGTAGCAGGGTCACGGAGGTCAGATGGTAGTTGCTCCACTGTAATTACCTGATCGCCAAAGCCTGGATCATGGTCACGGCGGACCCCGGGCCCTCGTTCTCGAGAGCGCAACCGGGACATAAACGCCAAGATGATGATGATTATGATATAATAATAATATTTTCTCATACTAAACTGTGTTTAGCATTTGCAGACACTCAGCTGAGCCATGTATGAAAAGATCAAATTCTAATTCAGCGATATTTTAGCTAGCCCCAACTCGTTGAAAATCTTGTTGAAAACAATACACTAATTAGACAGCGTCCCGCTTGATAGAACTGACCAATTAGTCGCCTATAATGTTTGTTGGACTTGTAGTGTTAGCAAACTCGGTGCCAAGTGGATGTTCATATCGCAGTAGTCACTCCCCATTTGTTTGTACTACGGCGCGAGTACAGTTGTAACACCATTCAGGCATTAATCACGGCAGTAAAACGCGTTTTTCAGTTACAATTTTAATTGGTTTCAGCCAACGTGGTGACGAGCGGGCGGCGGGCTGATGCATGGGAGTGCGGGCTCAGATTAAAGGCTTAGCTAAACAAATTGCCCATCTAATGGAAGCGTAGGCGTAGCGGACTTTCCACGGCCCATCCGCTCGATTCCCATCGGTGTTGCCAGTATCGAACTGCACAACAAATTTTCTCCCGTCGGCTTTCTACTCTCCGTTTCTCTACGTTTTGATGACACTATGAAGCTTATAGCGGCGCCGGGCAAACGGAATGGCCTATCTAATGGGAGAATGGTGCCAGGGGCTTCAATTTCGCTGAATGCACACCAATATTCCCGATACGGTGGGCTGCCTTTTTTTCTAGTGAACACCGAACGCATATGTTTTAATATTGACTGGAGTACGGTAAACGTGGAGGAGGATGCGGGTTGAACATAACAACTAACGACATATTACTAGGTGGATCGAGAAACGAGGAGAGAAAACGGAATGGTAAAATACTTCAGTGAGAATCAAGAAAGCGCAAGCGGCGATAAGTATCAGCAATATTGGAATTGACAGTACAAAGGCACAATAACTAACGAGTAGTCCACAATCCATTTGGAAGCGAAACAGAGGACACACATGATTGCATCGATACGAAAGGGATAAACGCGTCCCAGACACATGGCAATATCTCTTGGGGTCTTTACCACGAATTCTACGCAATTCGCACGACATATTCTCACTGTTGTTTTTCCAGAATGTAGCAAACAATCTCCGTTTATTTAGTCTGCTAGGTTATGTACAATAGTTTTGTGATAACATTACAGAGAAACATTCGCACCTGTACCGCAATACAAATAATATGTCACTGATGTTTTTCATGGAAGTAGTATATAAGAATGATGCGGATGGTCTATGTTGATTATGAAATTAAATTAAAAAATTATTAGTCGCGAGGCGCGATTTCAGCCCGAGCCGAAGGCGAATCACCAATGTTCACGAGTTTTATACGTTTTAATACATTAGCAAGAAATAATATTTAATAAAAGTGATATAACACAATTATTACAACCGATAGATAATTTTGCTTTTATAACATTATTGACAAAATTAATTTGTCAATTATGATTGTGTTTTGTGGTTCTTTCTATATGTGTGTAAAATAAATAACGCACATAATGTAACTCTTGAGCGTAACAGCAAACTTGATTGAAACTTTGTTCTTGCTTCTAATGATAATTAGACATTCACTACATGTCACGTTAAATTAATGTCAAGAATACTGTCTTTGATCAACTAATGGCAATTCAACTCGTAAAGCTTGTGTAATAATAAAATGCCTTTGTGATAATAATAGTAGACAGGTACGTAATTAAATCTTTTCAATATTTAAATCCTTCGTTCTTTAATCAAGTAATCGCAATTTAATCTCCATGCTTCATGGGAATTCAATGGTACCTACAGAGCTAAAAAAATTTTAAAGACTTAATTTTAACCATGAAGGTACCTAACTTTCCAATCTTTTTGATGGTACCCAAAGCGTATGTTATATTAAAGTGCCTTTGTGCAAATCTAATCGAATATCTGTGGTAGGGGAGCTTCCCCGCAGACGGTTGCATCTAAGACGTGATAAGAAATAGGACGCTGGGTACGGAACCGGGCTCATCAGCTTGTTAAATCACAAAGGATACGGATCCTCCCCCTTTTGTCTACCTTTCGATAAAAATTACAAGGCAATCCCCATTCGTATCGTAGTTGCATACAGGGCTGAGTATTAGTAATGGCAAAAGTATGTACTAATAATTTCGTTCACTAATATCGATCGATAATTATGGAGAGTTATTTTCGGAAATATTAGTAAATAAATATAGTCAAATAGATAAGAAGTACAAAAAGTAATTTACATAAATACTAGAACAATACATCAATAATAAAATGTCCATCCATTTATTTTTTTTATATGCGACACATTACAAATTGATTTTATTGTTTGTTTACATTTTGTTTTTCGCATTAAAAAGCTGGCACATTTTTCTATTGATAACGGAAAAGTTAAAGTGGGTATTAGCACACACTTTAACTCTTCCGTAGCACAGCCCTGCTGTCTGCAGATCTGATAGAGCTCGTCTCTGAATGAGCTTACGACTTTATCTCTGGAGGTACCAACTGATTAGCTCCTGTCTATCTACCTAAGCCTGACTAGCCCCCTCGCGCTGTCTGCGCTATTGAAAAACACTTTCTAAAAGCAATCAATGTTTGGTAGTAGATAAACCTTAGACTTTAACGAGATTTGACGGCATTTTAGAAAGAAACGCGTTGTCTGGAAAGCCACGTTCTAGGAAAATGGTTTGACAAGTTGTTGTTTGACATTATGAAATATTCTTCTCGAAGACGATAATTTTTGGGGTAAACAAGATTATTAAGAAATTATCTGCTGAGGTTTTAAAATGTAATCAATCAAACTCGTATTTTGTATTTAGAGCGTCGGTGGCCTAGTGGTGAGGGGGTTCCCCTACCGTCATGTACCAATGACTCTTTTCTGAGTTGTGTACATTAGTTAAACACTAATCGATGCTCTCACGGTGAGGGAAACATCGTGATGAAACCTGCACATTCAGGCAACTGAATGTGTAACCTTGATCCAGTCTTGTCAGGGCCCCTGTCAAATGGCAGTCGCTCCACCGTAATTATCTGGTCTTACAAATCCTGGATCATGCTCAAGCCATTAACGCCAAGACGATTAAATTTTTGTTATTCGCAATTGTATTTTACAATTGGATAGTTTACAAGCTAATATACTGTTGAACTAATAAAACCCTGCAGCATTGATTACATCGCAGCCGCGGGTGTTCTTGTAAACAAGAAAATTAAACGGGATTAAGGGTTTTATATTTACGAGGTAAGACGCTACTCCTTATTAAGGAGAGAATACAATTACGCAGTCCCAGCAATTTAAGAAGATCTAGCGCTGTTTAATTGCTTAACATAAATTTTCTTCAGAACAGATAATTTCCCGGCGCTCGTTTTATAGAGGTTTTCGCATTAAATTTATATTACTCAGGCCGCAACAATTACCGAGGTACGATTGAATTAACTTTTACCTAATACTCGCGTTTGATTGTACGGCCACATTTAAATTGTAATTTCGTTACGGGCAACTTTTAAATTGGACTTTTACTACTTGAAATAAGACACGTATTGAACAGAATAGAATGAAAATGAGATGGAAGCACCTTATTTATACACCTATTTTGATTAATGTTTCACTAATTTGCTCGACGAAAACAAGTGGAGCATATAACAATAAAAATTACATTTAACGAATTATATTTAAACAAGCCCCGATCCCTGATTAAATCTTTGGACGACCCTTCGTTGCTTATTAAATATTTATCATCTTGACATTTCCAAATTAATTTTGCAGAGTTAAAATATAAATTGTGTAATTGTAGAGACGGTTAGATGTAATTCATATTGATTGTTTTGTTCTTAAATATAAATATTTAGTTACTGAAATTACCGATACAGAGTGTTAATCGGCTCCCGAGCCTTAGTTTAAAAATGTTCACTTTATGATGATTGATGCGGTTCATGCCATTCCTTTCGACTGAGGAAGAACCAGGCCACCCCCGTCTGTGAAGGAAACATGCCCTGCCATTGCCGCCATTTTGACCCCAAGACTTTTTGATTAAAGTAAAAGCTTATTTCGTTATAATTCTTTGTAAGATATTAGAATTTGTTATGACTAAGTGACCTTTACATCACGAACAATCATGCTTTGAAATTGTCGGTGGAGGTGTGATTTCACCGCGGGCAAATCTTTTGATAAAGCAGTTGGTTAAAGCTTTTCGAAGTATTATTATTAATATTTTAATGTACAATTTGATAAAGAAAAATAATTTCTAACGTTTAATAGGCTTCTAAACACACAAATCGTGAATAATCGTCGTTTTATGCACGGCGGACGCTCGCCGAAACCTGCCCGCGGGCCTCGGAGACGGCTGAGATATTGAGTAGATTGGGTAAACTTATTTTCGAAGTGTTCCTAAAAAATATTATTACATCCTAATGTACAAGATCGGAGTTAGAAAGCACCGTGGCACTCAGTCAGCCCCGTCTTTGACTGGAACCGTAGCAAAGACCGTGACGCTCGGTCGGCCTCTATTTGTGAGTGGAACCTTGACAGATGACAGACTTGGTTAGATATTAAATTTGCAACATCAATTTTCAATATCTAACCAAATATAATCCAAATAAAACCAATTTTAATCTAACCGAAACATAAATAAATAACCACCTATTTTCTTTACCAATAGAACTACGCCGGACTTCGCTCATAATTCACGACAACAGCTAAGCACAAGTGGCCATCCCCCGACCTTGAGAGTAGTGTTTATGGCTGTAATTTTTTGTCGTCTCTCCGCAGAGACCGCTACCTCCGGGGCAATTACAAGTGATCCGGCTTGCCCGGCTGCGTTTTCCTGGTAACACCCCCGCAGCTACAATCTGTATTGTGTTTTTATAACATTGTTTTCGGCACCCTCGGGTATCGGTCGTTACGTTTCTGTATGAAACGGCTTCGCGTAACGAAAATAGAACATCATAAATCTAACATAAGAGGAAAACGAAATATAATCTAAAATTAATTTAATTAGTGATAAACGAGTACACAGCCCACCTGATGGTAAACGGTAACTGTTGACCATAACATCTACGATTCAATGCATTTAGGTAGCAGGCAACAGAAAGTGCGTTGTCACTGTGAGGACTAAGATGTAATGCCTCATGCCTGTAATTGCGCTGGCTACTGGAACACTATAAAGCAAGCATTTTGCTTTGTGGCAGAAATAGGTAAGGGTAACTATTTGTTCAACTATAAAAATACTTACTAAAAGCTTGTATAATTAAACAATCTAGCCTGCTATATGTGACGTTCTGAGCAGTTCTCTCGACTAAGCAACATACTTACTTACTGCGATGACTCAGCCTCTTGCAGTTGATCTTAAGGCCTACCCTTCCAGGGTTTTCGTCAAACCCCTTTCGACCTATTTACACTGTCCAAGTAATATTAGATTGACTACACAATCAAACAAGCTATGCCACACCTCTTATCGTGTCTTGCGTGCCCAAACACCTGCACGCAGAAGGATCTTATGACAGCCACCGACAGTGCTGTCAATATGGCTAAGTTTTGGGCCACTACATTAAAGTGTTTATCATTGACATCCTCAGAAGGAGCATAACAAACATTTTTAGATTTCTAATCTAAAAATGACGTTTCTAATAACGTGTTCGAGGACTAGATTAAACGTAATTTGTGTGCGTAAGTAAGAAGAGCCAAATACCACTTCTCTTGTTCACTCCACAATAAAACATCGTTACGACGTCCTTCAATAATGCAATCAAGTCGCGACGAGTTTTAATAAATGTCAACGGCTGCTTCAGTGTGATATATGGCTATTTTCGGACATAACTCGTCGTAAAAACGCTGCGTCAAGAGCTTTTCATAACATCCGACTTTTCTGTCGAATCACGATCCGTTTATCGCTTATTTTATAATGGCTGGCGAAACATCACTCTAAAGTGGATTGCAAATTGGCAACCGGAATGTTAATAATAAAATAATTTCCTTTACATTACATTTTACACTATTACAGATCGGAAAATACTCGGCCAAATTTTTTATTTATCGGTCAATTTTGGCCTCATCGCATTTCTCACTGAAAGCTTGCTTGTTAAGCATACATATAGTAGCAGCCACTTTGGTTAGTTGTTCTAAAGTTGGGGCTGAATTACAGCTTCTCGGCTAAACACAATCTCAGCTAATGTTAAGGTAACGGATATACGTAACTTATACAATCACTGCGTACAAACTCGATAGATACTCGGTATAGACTCTATACCATGGTAGAAGCCGGGATTGATCGCTCGAATGTACAAAGCCGCAGCAGTGGACTTTATTTATATCATAATTAAGTTTAAAGCCTTGTCCTGTCCAGCACTATTTTAATTGTGTTTTTGTCATATTTATCTATTTATTTTAATTAACTCTCGCGGGCTACCTAAAACGCCTTCGCGGTCGACCTCTTGGCCATGTCTGGTATATAGCGTACCACCTAAGGTATAAAATATAATGTTTCAAAGGAATGTCCGCAAAACAGAACAAATTTGGTTCAGCTGGGTCTTAACACTGACCCAATTAAATAAACAGATTTAGAGCACTTAGCCATATTAATTATGATCATCTTAAAGAAAATCTTGCCATCTACAAAAAGGAAGAGATAGAGATAGAAGCAAGATTTCCTGTACAGTTTCCCATCACTCTCAACTAGAACTAGCAGCAACGCAAACGCCATTCTCAAACTGTTCAAACTCACATAACCACGTATAGAGCACTCGTAAAACTCGAGCATAGAAAATCATTCTACAAACTCGTCGAAAATGTTTCCTGAACTATCCGAGATGGTTGCGGCGCGCTCTATGAAGACATAAAACTTTACATGTGAAACAAAATGGCGATACATTTTCCTGGGTGGATATTTTCGCGCGGAGTTAACTTGGAGGTGGCTTCCGAGATTTAAAGCCAACATAACTCTGCCGGTGGAACGGTAAGTGTACGTGCAGCTTTATGCCCTGCGGCGCGCCGTGAGTGGACACTCCTCACGGCGGCCGCGTGTCACTGCTTCTATTGCCCGTTTGACTAGAATTTTATTATACTATCACTCCATAATGTCACTTTACGTACCTACCGCCGGAACAATGTGCACTCTCGTTCAATTTGTTTGAACTTTAACCCTGTACGGGTCAAGTTATAGCATCAATCACACTTTGAGGCTTCATAAGTAAATTTTGGAGTAGCCCATCAACTGTAATTTACCGAGTTCAAAAACAAAAGGAGGGGGTCTATGTTCGACTGTATTATCAATAATTATGATAAAATGGGCAAACTGTGAAATAAATAAATAAACAAAATAAGATGATTTATGTAAAGATTTTGACATTTGCATGATTTATGTAAGTGCATCCTTTTTAAAATAGCTAATATAATAGTAGTTTATGCAACTCGCATATTAAAGGGAGTATTAAAACATGAGTGTCTGTTTATCACACAAGGCGTAGCCGAGCGTTGCGTAGTTTGACACTCATGTTTTATACCCCCTTTAATATACGAGTTGCATAAAGTAAAATGCTTGATGTACTTACAGTCAAGTACAAACTTAACTAAAATGGGGGTATAATGATAGCCCACACAAAAGTGCGTAATAATAAAGTAAAAAGCACGCTTATGTAATATCTTGAATTATGTGCCTAAAAGTGATACAATAACATCCAAATTACGAAAAAACGTCACGAAAAAATATTTTATCAGTATTAATTATTACCTTCTGACAGTGTGGTACTCCCTACACTAGTAGATACTAATTATACACCTACAAGCAATACAAAGACTCGAATACAAAATCGAATTCCATTCACGGGCCGCGGCTGCGAGTGAGCTCGAAACACGTACCATGGAGACTCCATGATGGAGTCGAGAGCCACTCAGCCGATGGCCCGCCGCTCAAACCCCGTTTGAGTTGCGATATCACCGAGCTCGCTACAGTTGCAGATTTAGCACGCACGCAGTGATATTACTAACACTAGAACACGGTCATCTTTAACGGTAAAAGTTAGATTGGACTGGATGCTAGATGGGAGCCGGAATCTTTAGTTCTAGTAAGTTATTAATAAAACCGTATCTGGAGGAGTTTTTGATGTTTTATATTTACGAGTTTATTATTGTATCAATTGAAAGTTTTCTGTAATAGGTGAATTACTATATGTATAGGATGGTGATACAGCCTAAATTCTTGTCTAAATTCTGCCTGCGTGTCTGATCCCTGATCATGATAATGTAGACGCCTCCAAGGCAAGAGTGAATACTCAGTTCTTAGACAGTCATGCTCCATCAACGGCCACATCTTCACATACCACCAGGTGAGATAGACGTCAAATTTAACTAAAATCAAAATTAAAATAAAAAAGTTATGTTTCGGGAAAAATGTTTTTTTACAAAAAAACTTGCTATTGACTTCCTGTATATTTTTTCAAATGCCGCAAGTACCTATGCACTAACATAATTTCATCGAGAAGTGTATGAAAATCGGGGATAGGAAAGTTACCGAAACAAAAAGTAATCTACGTGGAGAAAGTCCCACTCGAAAAGACAAAAGAATATTTAAGGCACATTTGCATACACATTCATACTCATCACAAGATAACCATTTGAACCCTGCCCTTTACCTAAACGCTCTGCCAATAATAAGCCAAAACTGTGGAGTACAATAGAAACCCACGCCAAACAAGTACGTACATAATACCTTTTCTCGTCGAAGGGACATATCAGATACCATTTCAATAGCTCATCCGAGACGAAAGTAATTCGACGGCAATCTATTATGTATTTGCCTATTCTATAATTCAAGCTTTCAATGGAGATTTGCACATCTCCAGCCCCTACGCTCAATTCGAGAACAATATAAAGCATTTATGTTGAAACCGTGGAGATTGTGGATCGATACAGCGCTGCAATAATAAACGTATGGGTGATCTTTAAATAGAATATCAATGTTATTATTATTCATTTTGTCCGTGGGAGAGAGAATAACAATGTTACGAATCGAATACATTCCGTATGCGTAAAGTTGATCGGGCTAACAAACGCCAGAGCGTTGGCGACTTCAGAGTAGTTGCTTTTTTGCGGTTCGACTGTCATTCCACTTGTCTCGTAGTGATCTGCTCTTGTAACGTAGAGTAATATGCGTTTTGTAGTCCTTATAATTATAATCGATAAGGGCTACAAAACGCATATTATTCTACGTTACAAGAGCAGACCACTACGAGTTACTTTATTACTTAAAACTGATTGACTTTAACTAAAATTATGCTCATTTAACCCCCTTGTAGCAAGCCTCTAAGCTTGCGGTTCAATACGACCGATATCACTCGCTTAAGATCAAGCACTTATTTATTTCGCATAACACTTCGCATGAATACGAAACACATATCTACTGTAAAAATTAGTTCGCTTTCTTGCCACATGACAGCTTAAACTTGGAGGTAGTCGGATATCTAGTAAAGGTATAATGGAAAAAGTACTATTCTACCTGGGACAGAATCATTTTGAATTCGGATACTTTGACGGATTAACTTTGACTTCTATCTTACATTGTATAAAACAACGTTGCTTTCCGCCGTCTTTACATATGTATCTACATATGTATGCTTATATCTTTTAAACTACGCAACGGATTTTAATGCGGTTTTTAACAGTAGACATAGTGATTCAAGAACAAGATTTACAAGCAAAAAATACGGGAAATCGCGCTGGATCTACTAGTAATTTATATTTGACAGTTCTTTTATATCTGACGGATTACGGACGAGCTGGGAGAGTAGTTCATAGGGTGATTCATTTATTGAGGAAGGGGTAGTAGCATAGCCTAATTCATCTTACAAGCCATGCGCAGAAGTTTGACATCGTCGCATTTTTTAGTTTTAGTAAATCTGAAAATGACTGTAAAACTATCATCACGGTCGTCGTCGTTTAATGTTATTCGTTATTTAAGTGATTAAGTATATAAATAAGTATATACATTAGTTAGATAATATGAAATTAGATAGATTCCTGTACTATTTACCTATCTACCTACTTGCAATTGTATTATCCTAATATTATAAATGCGAAATATATAATGTATGTTTGGTTTTGTACTTTATGGATGTTTGTTACTCCTTCACGCAAAAGCTACTTAATGGATTTTAGTTAAATTTGGATGTTATATAGCATATAATTATAGAATATAATAATTATAATTAACATTAATTGAGAGCGTCGGTGGCCGAGCGGTGACAGTATCCGACTCGTAAGCCAGAGGTCCCGGGTTCGAATTCCGCTCCGGCCATGTACCAATGACTGTTTTCTGGGTTATGTACATTAGTTGAATACTAACCGATGCTCTTACGGTGAGGGAAAACATCGTGATGAAACCTGCACATTCAGGCGATTGGATGTGTAACCATGATCCAATCTGGTCAGGTTCCCCTGGTAGCAGGGTCATGGAGGTCAGATGGCAGTCGCTCCACTGTAATTACCTGACCTGCCAAATCCTGGATCATGGTCAAGGCGGACCCCGGGCCCTCGTTCTCGAGAGCACAACCGGGACATTAACGCCAAGATGATTTTTTTTTTTATTATAATAATTATAATTAACAACGCCTTTGCACCTGTTAGAGAAAGATTACGATTATAAAACAGAATTAGATTTATGAAATAAGTAAAAAACGAATAACAAAAATGGTC
The DNA here is from genome assembly GCA_907269095.1 of Blastobasis adustella. Taxonomy (NCBI): domain Eukaryota; kingdom Metazoa; phylum Arthropoda; class Insecta; order Lepidoptera; family Blastobasidae; genus Blastobasis; species Blastobasis adustella. The sequence goes on along the minus strand of OU026123.1, from coordinate 7,087,353 downwards.
AAGGGTTGTTTTTAAAATTGGATAAATACGATTTATCCAATTTTATTTTACCTTCGTAGATGGCCATACATACGTATTCATTTACAGGTAAATCAATGTAATAGGTATATTAATTTATTATCATAAATTCATACTTTTCCCGCACATTGACATGTAAACAATGAGTAAATCGATTCACAGCGACGTTGCCGTTCCGTGCTACAGCATGGCTTGTAAGATGAAGGAGGCTATGGTAGTAGAGATTTAGTAAAAAGTACACGTCTCTATAAGCCTTCCTCAATAAATTAATCACTCCATGAACAAGAAGATTTTTGAACTTCCTTGAGTACTATATTTCCACCTTTCTTGGTTCATCGGACTTCTCCAATGAATGATCATCTTTCATAGCATTCCTGTCTCCTTAAAAAAATATAAATTTTTGTTCAACGTTTTCAACCGTTTCTTTTCCCTACTGTTTTCCTTCCATTTCCGTGACTTCCTAATTTTCTTTTGTATTTCCCTTGTAGGTTACTTCATTCTTGATTTTGTTCAGGAGCTGAATAAATTTTATTTTATTTCGAACTATCTGTTTCTCGTGGCTTTGTGCGAAATAAAATAATGAGCATACCCGTGCGGGAAAGAGACATGATATTTTGTCTGATATATTCACCTACATAGGCTAGTTTGGCTTAGTTCTGCGTCGTCTCTGTCACACGCGTGGGGTAAATACGAAGCCGAAACTGACCGGATGTGCATTTATACCGCCGACGAGTGTAGGTGCCGAAATAAGAAATCGTCAACAAATACAAATACAGCTGGCGTAGGTGTTAGGCGTACGCTAAGTACCGCATTAAAGATTCCCGTAGCATCGTTGTAGCATCGCCGTAGCACTATGCTACGAACGTAATTATCGACACAATTTGCGGGCACACAATCTAATGAGGTGTGAAGAATGTCGATGATATAGGTGTGAGATAGTTAACACAACCCTGAACAAAAAAGAGCTCAGAACCGTCAACAGAACATCAACGGTAATCGGAAAAGAACTCGTAGGCGTTGGCGTAAATATCCTGTATACGCCTAGGGCCATAGAAATCAAGGTGTCATATTTAACTCTCTCTACCTGCAGGTAGAGTTAGAGTCCACCAGATTACTTCCCTAGGGACAATGTCGAAGACCCTCTGCATCTGAGACATGCGAAACGCAGAAGTTTTCTAGCGCAGCAAGCCTCGCGCGTGCTCGGTTTCTAATGCTTTTATTTTCTATCTGTAGTAACTTACAACGTGTGTGAAAGAAGTAGGTATATAGCGCACGCGAGCGCTCGCGTGGAAGCGAGCGGAACAAAAATATATAACGTGGGGGACAGTTAAATGCTGCTATAAAACAATACTATATCGTATTTAAATAGTTTTAACAACAAACACGACAAAAATTTAACTAACTAAGACTAGATTAATCAAAAACTAAATTAAACTCATAAATTAATCTAATAAACTACTTCCATTAGGCAAGAAAATACAGAAATACTTTTAATGAAAAATCCCAGTAAATTTTAATTGAATGTACCCTAGTTTCAACACGTTATACCTATCATTGTTGATATTGTTACAACTTGTTTATTATAATTTTCATCACCATCATCATCATATCAGCCAGAAGATGCCCACTGCTGGGGATAGGCCTCCCCCAGAGATCTCCATAAAGGCCGCTGCCGTACCTGCTGATATAATTGTAATCATTGATAAATAAAATCTATATCTATGTCTAATATAATTTTTTTAATAGGGTATACAGTTAATCTGGCAACTCCCGGTCTTGGCCGGGCACCGGCGGCCGTCGCGGGCGAAGCGCGGAAGTACAATTAACACGCGCCAGTTTTCTGCCCGCGGCCTCCTTTAATGTTCCAACTCATTTCGCCAACTCTGTAATTACCGGCCTAGCTCCCACGCTACTGTTAATAATATACCAGCTAGCCAGACTATGACCGAGCACAGGGTTTAGCAGGTTGGGACGGCTGTATGCATCGGGTGCTTAGGGTAATAATAGAGCCTATACTTTATTTTACTTTTGTAATATTTAAATTTATTTAACCTTACAAACAGATACCTCAAAGGCCGGCGACGAATTAGCTCTTCTTAGGTTGCAAATGTCCTGGTCGACAGTGGTGACTTTCCATTAGATGGACAATCTGCCCATGGGGGCCCATGAGCTAAAAAACTAGCTACCAAGTATATCGTTACAAAATTATAATTTATAAAGGGAAATGTGTTATCCTCTTCCCATAACTGCTTGACTATCATTGAAAACACAATCTCTTCTCGATTGCTAATAGTACATTGGAAACCAATTATGGTAAATTCAGTGGCTATTATGGTAAATTGTTTTAAAAATATTTATTGGCTGCACAATACATTACCAATATTATTTTATTTTCCTGTACAGAAACAGACGCGCACCTGCGCCCGCCCACACTGCACGTAACACAGTTACGAAGCACTTAATACACTTAATATTTTACCTAAACGACCAATAACGCTACCAAGTAAAAACATTCGCACAACTAGACCTAACAAAATCAATGACACCTGTTACAGAGGTTCACTTTCACTTTACTTTTTTCGGTGCCCCAATATGCGTGGCGTTATGCAAATATTATATATTTCACGGTACAGTATTCGGCGGCAATTTACAGGAAAATTGGACAGGAAAGCAATTGATATTCTGATCTCGTTTGGGAATTTTCGTGGGGAATTCTGTCGAATCCACTTCTGATTCACATGTAGAGCACCTCGGGACCGCAGCAGTGACAGCCGCGGGAAACACGCGGCAATCACATTAATACGTTTTGATTTCGCATTCGCCGTGCCGCAATCCGAATCAGTTACAAAATATGGTGGTTTTAGGTAGTAATAGCACACTTACCCTTTCGCCATCAAGCCAACTTCTCAATACTCCGTTGTAGACATGGATGTTATGGAGCGCCTTAACCGAAACTGTGAAATGAACTGTCGTTTTCTCAGCTAATAAAGGTCAGACATTCTCTGTACATGGGGTTGATTTTTTCGATGTTCTGACCATAGTTTTTCTACCTATTCGCGATTATACCTAACCTACACAATGTGGATTCCGCACAGTTGTTGTTCATTACATGTTGTTTGAAGCTCTGATTGTGAAAGTTTATTCAGGAGTAAATGTCCGATAATTGTTCCAACTATTGTCCTGAGCTCACTATACTAGAGATCCAGCTGTTGGATAGTTTGGCGACCGTTCGGTCACAACCAGTTTGAACTATCTACATCCAATATGGGCTTCCAGCAGGCAATATGTTTTATAATGTTTTCACAATATAAATAAAACACACGTACCACACAGACCGTGTCCTTGAAACGTGAGCAAAGAGAAATATTGCTCAGAAGTTTGATTTGGCATAAGCAAACATTTTTGCCGCAAACACACACAGCATGCCCGTAATTGAATATATAGAATTTTTCGAAACGCCGAAATGTTCCAATTCTCTAAACGCCGTAATAATAATTATATGTTTCGGGGAAACAGGAAAACATATCTTGGAACAATTGGCCGGAATTTCGGTCGATTCAAACGACACATTAGGGCTCGGTGATAATAACTGGAATGGCCACGGGAACATGAATAATGGGCGTTATTGTCTTCATGCAAGAATTTACATAAACATCAAAGACAAGGAATTTCCTTAATATGCCGTTTTCTCTTTAATAAAGGCTAACGATGTCATTCACACTACTGTTACACCGATATTAGGTAATGACATCATTGTTCTTGTTCCAGTGGCAATTTAGTACATATTATGTTCTTTTGAGACTTATGTAGACACTTACTGAAATACAAACATTTTCGATCTCAAGCCATAGATAATCTTTTAACCATTTTACAAATACGATGTGCATGATATACAGATACACACATATATATGTATCTGTTTGTAACATGAACTCTCAATCAGGTGAACCGAATACGGCTGTTTCTATTTAAATGTAGGTTTATTCTTGAGGTAATTCCTATATCATTATATTCATTGTAATTGTTTCAGCAGCTTAGGAATATTCGAGGGTGGTCAAGGGACTTTAGACTGTATGTGATAGCGCGTGAGGCCACGGTCGCCTATTTCTTTGACATTGGACAAAATAATTTTCTCATTTGCGTCTAAAAAAGTGCCGACTGTAGTTGTGACGTCACACTCAGCCATGGCGATGCGCCAGCGTTTTTGCGTCTTCAAAGTACTCCTTATAGTTCGCAGGCAGATTTATGTCTAGATAGATAATATATCAAAATATCTCAGCGACGGCGGCATGTGGCATGTCTTATTCAAAACCTTACTAACTACTTGTGCCAATTGATTGATAAATGAATTTGTCAAATGCAGTGTTAGTAATTGTATTATGTAGGTAGGTACATTGAATTGTAAGAGACAACCGAATCCATGATAAATTGATATTAGTTCACCACATAAATCATTTCATCATACGTCATACGGGTCTAGGGCTAGATTTATACCTACCGTCCCTATCGGCAAAATTGCAATACCACAGTATAGTTCCAGTACCAAAGAATAAAACCGGATATCTGTCAAGCACTAAAAACTATAGACCTATTTCACTAGGTACCATAATTGGAAAAATTTTTGAACGAATTATCCACCCTGACTTGAAATCTAGCCTAAGAATTAACGACGCACAGTTTGGTTTTCGTACCAATCTTTCTACGGATGCTGCAATATTTAGTTTAAATCGGACAGTAAAATATTACACTGACCGAAACACCTCAGTATATGCGTGTTTCCTTGATCTAAGCCGAGCTTTCGATCTAGTAAACTATAGCTTACTATGGGACAAACTCGAGGGATCGGGGGTACCGCAGATCACTGTACGGCTCTTAAAGTATTGGTACATGGGGCGACGCGACATCTAGTGAGTTTAGACTAGAATGCGGTGTTCTCCAGGGGGGGTTAACCTCTCCGGATCTTTTTAACATCTATGTAAATGGCCTAATTGAGGAACTGAGAAGTACCAGAGTTGGTTGTAACGTCGAAGGCATATATCTCATTAATTTGAGCTATGCTGACGACATGGTGCTTCTCAGTCCCTCAATTAACGGACTGAACAGACTGATTGCCATCTGTGAACGCTATGTTGCAGATCATGGCATGAGATACAACGTAGCGAAGTCACATTTAATGATATTCAGAGCAGGCAAATGTCCGGAGAGAGTTCCCAAGGTGCTGTTGAGTGAGGCTGTCATTCAGAGGGTGGAGCAGTTCAGGTACTTGGGTCATATTTTAACAAGCGACCTCAGTGATGATGCCGACATCGAGAGGGAACGGCGTGTCATGGCCGTCCGCAGCAACATGATTGCGCGCAGATTAGCTGGGTGTACACGTGATGTGAAGCTGACATTGTTTAGAGCATATTGTTTATGCTTCTACACATGTCAGCTCTGAGTCCGGTACACCCAGAGAGCAATAAATGTCATTAGAATACAATATAATAACGCATATCGTATTCTGATGAAGCTGCCTCGTTTCTGCAGTGCGTCTCACATGTTTGCTGAGGCAGGGGTCGCCGATTTCTTCGGGGTCATCAGATCCCGTATCGCGGGATTTCGGAATCGGTTGCGGTCGTCCAAGAATTACATACTGGCATCCTTGACAGAGTGCATGAACTGCTCCATCTTCAAACATTAGGTCCACGTGCATCACGATAAAAATAAGAAATGACGATGTTAAGACTGATGTTATTAAGACTTTAGCATGACTTTAAGTCATTTTTATCTTTATTTTAATATTATATTAATATCATTATTTTTATATAAATTCATATTGTGATATGGATGTAACTCGTTACTTTGCTTGAAATAAAGATTTATTATTATTATTATATTATGCTACTATTCTAACTATATTTTGTCCTTTTTCTTTGAACAATTTACACGTTGATTCGATGTATCCGATCAATAAAACAATAGAGTAATTTTATAGCTATGAATCAATCATTGTCCAAAAATGTATTGACAATTTTTATTTTTTTTATTTTGTGTCTCTCCTTACATTGCATGTAGTTCAACTTTCTGTAGCAAGAAAGTTGAACGATGTGAAGTGGTACTATCACCAATTGATGTCCGGCCTTGTATAGAGATATAGAGATACCTATGTGGCGAGGGTTTCGGAGAAAGACGATCCAGAAACAGCTGAGAAAAACCCCCTCCACAACTCTATCCCAGCTTCTCAAACACTGAAGAGCCGCATTATTTTTTTTGTCACTGTCATGGATACTGATGATCATTGGAAGGCGGCGAGAGGAACAAGCTTCTCAATCATTCGTCCCATCCAATGAGAAACTGTCAGCTCGATAGTAACTGAACTGGCCGACTTGGAAGGCGAAGGGTGCTCAGAAGATCAAAAGAAACTATTACATTGACACTATAAGTGTTGTATAGATAGTTCAACTCAGTTGTGCGCCCGGCGCTATGTGTGCGAGCGCTTGTAAATATACAGCTTTCATTTATGTGGCAGTGACGCGACCACTTGGCGTGCTAATGGCGTGGCGTCATTGTGACGTGTCTGGGCTACCCACACATAGGGCCGCGCGCACAACTGAGTTGAAATATCTTTACTCGTATATTAGATGTCCACTCGTATCAGCTCAGTCTACCGTTTTGGTGGGTCACCGTAAACTCTGAAAGTTCTTGTGTTGTCCATTCCTTTATATCAGTTTTACTGTTGCCCAACATAGATGAAGAGATAAAACATGAACTCTATTTCATACAAAGTTGATCTATCCGCTTAGCCAGTGTATCACGGCTGAATTTTTATGTACTTTAATTCTCTGTAACTAAACTACAAGTTTTAAACAATTTTATAAAAATAATATACATTATTTAGAATAACAAAAATACACAAATTTATCCGCATATAGAAGCAAAGTATAGGTACGTAGAACGAAATGTGTACCTGCACAAATCAGGGGCATTGGTGCTATTGATGTACTCCGACTTTCACAGGAAATTACGTCGCTTCTTTTCAATAAAACGCTACGGTCTGACTCAATCTTGGTACAAAATTGGTAATAAAATCAAATGAAAATGAAACGACTACGGACTTCCTTCAGAGCAGGCAATGCATTAAAAATTTAGTTACACTATTAAATGGTTTACTTCGCTAACTTAACATTTTAATTGATCATTGCTTTCATTGTCTACTGCTTTGTTATGTATCCAATTACTATATAACCTGAGATTTTAGGAAAAGGCGCTCGGAGTAAAGAGGAAACCCGATAGCTCGCTTTCAATGGACAGTTAAAAGCAATAAACAATTATAGAGCGGTATCGCCCCCTCTGGGGGCAGCTTACACCGAGTTATCTAAACTCAATTGTCTCTAAGATTGAAAAGTGGTTTATTCGGTCGCCGGGTAGAGTATTATTTGCCGCTGTAGCAGACCGATTCGTCCCGCGGGGACTCTTTGCAGAGCGCTCTGGCGGAGGGATTTCACGCGGCTTTGCTGTCGCAGCCGGCGGAGGGACGCGCCGCCCTGATTACCATCTATCGATAACAGCCAACAGCAATCGACAACACACATCGTAAAACAGGTAAACTTAAATTAAGATACGTAGTTTCTCTTTGTGGATGTCGTTACTGTTAAGATCAGACGCAATTTACAAAAGGATATATCTTATGAAGATATTTTTAAGTTTCGAAACCCCATCACTCACTTTAAGAATGGCTAAAAAAGGTTCAGTAATAGACCAATTCATCTCAGACCTCCAGACAGAATATCATTTCACAGTGCGACAGATCGATTGCTCCCGGAGGTACCGTTTGTTCAAAGGCCGTGAAAAATTTTTGTTTAAGGACCCAGTTACCTACTCAGGCCTCGGATACAGTAATATTGAGTTTTTTGGAGTTTAATTGTAGCTTTTACAGGTAGCCATAATAGCACTACTTATTTCTATAATAACTTACGCACTAGATATCTAAGTTCTGAACGATTTCCCATTTAATCCTAACTTCATAACTTAACAAGAAAAAATTAACTAATTTTGATAGTACTGAATTACAAAACAAATGTTTCGTTTAATAGGGGGCGTCGCTATTAGAACGCCGACTCAGACTTCACGGTCTTATAGATCTGTATTTTATGGATCGGATGCTATGATATTACTTACTTTTAAGATTAAGCCAAATTGAGGTGCTCCTTTAGCGCAAAGTATACATCGACAAATTAAATTGTCCCATCCCTTATCTGAATAGCCGCTCGCCGGAAAATCGGAATTGAAAAATTTTTACTTTTCTTGGATATTTTTTCGCTATCCTTATAATTATGACTATATTTGCTAACTAGACCGCAAGCCATGACGCAGATAAATCTCACTACAATACTTCATACCTCACAGATTGGCTGGATAAGATTTCTTGCAAAGATGGGCTCGCCTTTGTAAACTATCTTAAGGTTTTAACTTTGTAACATTGTTGTCTGTACAATAAAGAATATATATACATTATAGAACCACTAAAATTGTAAAAGGTGACCACTATTGAATTGATATTTGCGTCAGTGAGGGCATTCCTACTTATTAGATACCAAAACTTTGTCTCATAAGGTTTGTCTGGCTAGAAACATTTATACGAACGATCTTTTGTTCGGATCGCGAATTTCAGTGAGTACGTCGAAGCGAACATCGTAATAATGGTTGCCAACGTTAGCACAACGAATGTTCACAACCCGAATTCGGAAAGCACACATTCGCCGGCGAAGAGAAACCTTGTTAGTAAAGTGTTGTATTGTCGTGGCTGTTACAGCCCGTAACAGTCTATTCTTACTACGGACCTACATTTCTCAACCAACAACAATGTTTTCCGAAAAACCACAATTTGCTTGCCCATTTTAAGTTATCAAAACACTTCAGGACTCGCTCTGTTGTACTCAATAAACACGGAAAAGCATAATGCGGCGAACACAGAGCAGGTGGTCTGAAACAAGTTTCGCTCTGTCTAATGGCAGAGCACTATAACTCATTGTCCAGTGCGATTCGCCCACAGTAATGACGTCTGCTACGAGAACACCTGCAGCTGCACTGACGGGCTCCGAGCTGCTAACAAGCAGCGACCATAACTTACAGTTGGAACTACAAGCACGCTTTAAAACGGATTATCTTTGTATACAGTACATCCGTAATCTAGATATGCAAACGTCGTAAAACCTCGTCTGATTCAAGCGGCATGATGACTACCTGACTTCATCTTTGCATGCAGGTTTGACTATATGATACAGGCCTCGACAGATTCTTGAAACTGCGTCGAAATTTAGAACTACCCATAGAAATAAAAATAAAATAATATCTCGATTTCTGTGGGGCTACCCGTAAACTAAGTATGACGTAATAATCAAGGGAAATGCTTATGATAATGCTCGATAATAAGCATCATAAGCATTCTGCATACCACAAGGGTAAGTAGACTATCGAGTATTTTATTAAACAGATAACACGTTTTTATTTTCACATCCATACTGATATGATATAAATATTATGTAATTATTATTATTATTTAATCGTATTAATACTCAAATTACATTAGCAAATACAATAATCCGCTGAATATGGTATCTTTTAGTATAGAATATGGTATTATATACTGTTATTATAAATGTCAATTATACTAATAAGCCCTATATCATCAGTTGCATGCATTCAGCGAATTCGGCACTATCTCAAATAAGCTCTCAAGAGCTGAAACTGCCAAATGTATAATTCAAACATTTGCAAGATACGGTTTATGTGTCGCTCAGTCATTTTCCACTATATGACCTCATATCAATGAACGTAAACATCAAAGGAGTAACCATGTAACACGTTTGGGGATTTAATTGAGTTTCCAGTAAATTGCACCTGGAATTAACACCTATTTTGCTTTAAATGAAGACTTATATAACCGACGCGTTATGGCATTCTTTCGATGCAGCTTAGCGTACCATCAATATGATGAACTGTCACTACAGTGACCCTTCGATGTAACGTTTTCGATACAATGACCATCGATGTAGTGATTATCGATTTCGTAATCTAAGCCCATTAAAACACTGTGCAAGTTACTTTAGAAACTAATAAAATTAACAACTACTCTTTCTAACGTTATACGTCACATATAGATACATCTACGTATTATATGTTTTGCCCATCCTCAAATAATATGTCAGTTTTATGGTCCACCCCGTAAATCTCATGGAGATGGTCATTATGCTAGACCTACACTTACACCCATAAAATGAGCAGTAAATAACACCTACGTTGAAAGCTTTGTTCTATTATATTTCATTACTATATTTCCAGACAAATAAGCAGTAGGTAATGGTACCAGCTACCTATGCCACTAAAATAATCAGGATCCAGGGTTTGGCATATCAGGTAATTACAGTGGAGCGACTGCCATCTGACCTCCGTGACCCTGCTACCAGAGGGGAATCTGATCATATTGGATCATGGTTACACATTCAGTCGTATGAATGTGCAGGTTTCACCGTAAGAGCATCGGTTAGTATTGAACTAATGTACATAACTCAGAAAAAGAGTCATTAGTACATGGCGGCAGTGGGATTCGAACCCGGAACCTCTTGCATTGCCAGTCAGATACCGTTACCACTAGGCTACCAATGCTCCAGATACCTATGCCATTATTAACAAAAACGTGCATTTGTACCTGCAATTTTAATAAATAATTTACAACAGATATTGGCAGCAATTTCCGTTCAAAAACCAAGTCGAGCTTCATAAAACGTTCGGAAAACAATTTCTGTTCTTTTTAAAATAAAAAATGATGCTCTCAATATCGCGTATTCTATCAGCGGATGTTCCTGAGAGGAGAATCATAAGCAGAAAATATCGAAAAATACGAAAAGCCCGATCCAAATCTGGGAGTGAGATATTTTGTCGCGTCCCAACGAAATGAAATCTGCGGAAGGTATTGCATCTAAGCCGCCACAGCCTGCCAGATATAAAATTATTATGCCTATTTGTGCTAGTAAATCTTTTATGTCGAAGTTACTTCAACGGTAAATAAGTACTTATTGGTTTTCGAAATCTTTTATGTAGGTTATCGGATACTTTATGAAGATGATAGGATACAGGAATCTTGTGTGATCATGTGTGATACGAGTAATAACCTCTCTTGTAATATTATTAAAATATTTAAACTTGAAATTGTAGCTACATAGAAGTAAGTGTATGTATGTATGTATGTAAACTCTCTATTGCAACAACATAGTACATTTCAATAGGAAACACTTACAAAGCAAAGGTGAACTTATCCTACAACGGGATCTCTTCCAGCTAACCTAAGACAAGCCGAAAGGAGCTTTAGCGAGCGGCAGAGGCAATAATAGAGTACCTTACCTACTTTAAAAATAACCAAAGAATTAATTTAAATATATATCTACCAGTAAGACTTATCAGTAAGTGCATATTCCAGCTAATTCTAGATAAGGTAAATTTATTTAAAAATAGTAGTATTTTTACTGTCTTTGTTTTTTCTTTGGTTCTTTGACGAATTTAACATTCTATTTCTATTCTGACTAAGTTCATCAGTTAAAACAACTCTAAACGTGTAAAAAGTGGTCTTGAATAAAAATTTTTATTGACATAAGCATTAGTAAGTACTGAAAGGAGTTCATAGATTTTACTGTTAGAGATGAACAAAGGCTTTTATTTTCAAATATTCTAAAAATAAATACACGAACCCTGCTCTACACCTCTCTTAGACCTCCCCTACACCTCCACTATCTCCCCTAAGTCACTCTTAACTTGATGACACCAATTTTGTGATGCCTAAATGCTTAGAAGTATCTTAGGAAGTCAACTTAAGCTAAGTTTAGTGGCATGAGTGTACTCTATCGGTTTCACGGTGCGAGTTTTTTTTATTAAAATGGCCATAGGCTGAACCCTAATAATATCTATATATTTTGTTATTCTATTATCATTGACAAAGTAATTATAATTCCTGGTTACGATATCCATGTTGATATTGCCCACAAGCTCACATGTGTAAGTACATACAAACAAGCGAGCAATATTCTGAATGGAGCGCAATTTGCTGCCGATAGTCATGTAAATATCTATTTGATTTGGTTTAGGTATGGAATACATACGAGAGCGTCTCTTAACGAGTAAGGACGGAAATTGTATCTGGGCATCAGAAATACATACGTACAATAGTTCTGGTTTTTTAACCATACATTACATATATACATAACGTCACGTTAAGGGGCGCGCCATCAGTCCACCTCCACGTGTGCGTAGCCGTTTGTAGTCCAGTTGGGAAATTCCCCGGAAATTCCTGCTGGAACGCAAGCGGCACGCCGGTGCGCCCTGGGGGTCGATTAGTAACTATCCGGCAGCGCGGTGCACCAATGCAACAGTATTGGTATGCTGCGCTGCGGGGTTCTTGCTAGTCGAGCGCGAGGAGACTGGTCCCAAGCCAAGGTGTAACGCGAACCGTGCCTAGGGCTGCGTGACCGGAGGGATGTCCGGCCTTTAACGGTGCACCTCCGAAACCTGGGCTCCTCGGAGAAAAGTTGTGCCCTTACTCCGGCAAGCGGGGCTCTGCCGGAGGTGACCTTTAGTTCCCTAGCTAATCGTGGGACTTACATGAGTATTGATAACATAAAAAACCAAAAAAGTCCAGTTTTCTCTGCCATGGAAGTGGTGGAGATTGATTCTGGTGCGGAAGGAGAGCTTTTGGCCTCCCCAACGCCCAGATTAGATGATGTAGCCGAGAGGGCTAACCTAACCCAACCTGACGTAGATGGGGGCAGTAATGTCACAGATACGGTAGGGACGTCAGCCTCCGACAGCATCATCCCAGGGAGCCAGCACAGGCTTTCTGGGGCAGCGCGAAAGCGTTTCCGAAGGCTGAGGGAGATGGATGTGGGTCTCAAAGAAGCCCTAGTCCTCTGCCGACAGCATTGGAAAGAAATTCCTCGGTTACTCCCCGATCTCCCTGAGGCGAAGTCGTTAAAACGCACTCGATCAGAGGAGGAATCACCGAAAGACCGACTGAAAAAGAACCCTAAGACCGCGCAGGAGGTAAGAGCAAAGCCTACCTTCAGCGAAGTGGCCGGTTCAGTCAGGGTCGGGATTCGTGGGGAAAATCCACTAACCGAGGAGCAGACGGGCCTTGTGCGTCGCGCCCTTGTTGACCTTACCTCTAAGGAAAACAGGGGAGAGGGGCCCAGGTTCGCCTCATTTTCGCAAAGACCAGGATGGATCCTGGTTGTTTGCGAGGATGAAGCCAGCAAGCACTGGCTTATGAGGGCGGTACCCAGCGTTTAACCCTGGCCAGAGGCAAAGCTGTCTGTGTTATCAGAGAGCGAACTGCCAAAGCCAGCGGTAGTTACCGAATTCATACCCGTGTAAGACAAGAGGTGTTAGACATTACCATTGCAACAAATGATCTGGCTAGGCGCATTAGCGACTGGCACGTTAGTGATGAACCGTCAATGTCTGACCATAACCATATTTGTTTTGACTTAGTAGGATCATTATCAAGTCAGGATGTTAGCTTTAGGAACCCTAGAGTAACTGATTGGGCGGCCTATAGGGACAACCTTAAACAGAACCTAGAAGATGTACCTAAAACAATAAAGACAGTAGAAAGTCTGGATATTGCAGTGACCATAGTCTCTAACGGCATAATTAAGGCCTATGAGGATAGCTGTCCTGTAAAAACAATGTCAACTAAAAGGGCAGTACCGTGGTGGAGCTCCAAGCTAGAAAAGCTTAGAAGTAAATCTCGGAAATTATTCAATAAGGCTAAAAGGACCCAAGAGTGGGAATCCTATCGGGAAGCCTTAACCACTTACAATAAAGAAATTAGGAAGGTTAAGCGGGGAACTTGGAGAAAATTCTGCGAAGAAGTAAACAGCACGTCTCAGTGCGCAAGAGTTCACAAATTCCTCGCAAAAGACAAACCTAACCAAATTGGCTTGCTTAAATACCCTAATGGGACTTACACGGCCAACGAAAAAGAAACTCTAAATTTATTGGTATCGACCCATTTTCCTGGTGCTTGCGCAGAAAGTCCATCCTCAACGCAATCATTTCGCCCAGGTAATGAAGAATGGAGGAGGGCCTCACTTATAATAAGGCCATCTCAAATAAAATGGGCCGTTAAATCCTTTAAACCATACAAATCATGTGGAGCGGATGGCATTTTTCCAGCACTACTGCAGCAAGGAATAGAAGTAATAATCCCTTACATGATAAAAATCTTCAGAGCAAGCTACGCCTGGAGACATATTCCAGAACAATGGACCGAAGTCAAGGTTCTATTCATTCCAAAGGCCGGAAAAAGAGACTACTCTCAACCGAGATCACTCAGGCCTATTAGTCTAAGCTACTTTATGCTAAAGACTATGGAAAAGGTTCTGGATATTTACATTAGGGAGGCGATCAAAATCGACTATCCTATTCATTATTCTCAACACGCCTACAGCAAAGGGAGATCTACTGAAACTGCCCTTATGAATCTGGTAGACAAGGTAGAAAAGGCGTTAGAGGATAAACAAATTGCACTTTGTGCATTCTTAGACATTGAGGGCGCATTTGACAACACCCCTATAAGGACACTAGTTCGAGGTCTCACTGAGAAAAATGTTGACTGTGCGACTGTGAAGTGGGTCGAAGCGATGCTCTCAAACCGGAAAGTGAAGGTAACCCTATATGAATCCTCACTTGAATTATTCACTACCAGGGGTTGCCCCCAGGGGGGGGTCTTATCTCCACTACTTTGGACCCTGGCAGTGGATCAGCTCTTGTATAAAATGGCGGAGCTTAGGATAGACACGCAGGGATTTGCTGATGACCTGGTGATAATCGTCCGAGGTTTCTGTCAAAGTATGCTGTCATACGTTATGCAACGAGCATTAAATATTGTTGATAAGTGGTGCAAGAAAAACGAGCTGTCCATCAACGCGGGGAAAACAGTGGTTGTACCATTTACCAACAAAAGGCAACTTGACAATTTAGTCAAACCACGATTAAATGGCCAAACTATTGAATTCTCCAAGGAGGTCAAGCCTAGGTGTAATATTGGACCAAAAACTTACTTGGAACAGCCATATAATCGGAATACTGAACAAGGCTAAAACAGCCATGGGAATATGTAGCAGACTGGCAGGACAACGGTGGGGGTTATCTCCAAAAAACACCCTATGGCTTTATAAGACGGTCGTAAGGCCCATAATAACATATGCCTCCGCAGTGTGGCACAGGAAAGCTAGCCAGGAAACTGCTACAATTAAACTAAGCGGCATGCAAAGAATTGCGTGTCTCTTGGTCACAGGAGCTATGTCAACCTCACCTGGTGAGGCCCTGAATGCAATGCTGGATATCCCGCCCCTACACCTGCATGTAGAGATGGTGGCGGTAAACAGCATATACAGGCTAACCACCCAGGGAGAAGGAAACTGGCTCTCAAAGTCACTGAGATCGTTCCAGGACACTGTTATGGGCAGCAACATACTGAGTATGTACACTGACTCAATGACAAAACAGAGCAGCTTCCCGAAACGATACTCTGTAGAACTTTTATCCAGAGATGACTGGCTTAAAAGCCAAGTATACTGGAAAAATGGAAGCCTGATATGGTACACCGATGGGTCCAAATCAGGTGCTCATGTAGGGTGTGGAATATACGGAGAGCGGCCCAAGGTCAAGAAATTCCTAAACTTGGGCAAATACACCTCCATATTTCAGGCCGAGGTGTACGCTATTTTAGAATGTGCGGACATAAACCTCAAAAAGAGATACATGAACCATTGTATTTATATACACTCAGACAGTCAAGCAGCTCTATTGGCCCTCTCATCAGACTCTGTGAGTTCAAGATTGGTGCTAGACTGCGTGAAGGTCCTCAATTCCTTGGGTGAGAAAAACCAAGTGATCTTGCGCTGGGTCCCAGGGCATGAAGGGATCGAAGGCAATGAAATTGCGGACGAACTCGCGAAGGCTGGTAGCACAATTACGACATATGGTCCAGAACCATTCTGTGGCATACCAAATAGCCTTGCAAAATTGACCCTTCATATAAATCTCAAAGAACAATCATTAGAGCACTGGAAAAATCAGCCAGGCCTAATACATTCTAAGGCATTAGTCAAACCCTATAATAGGCGGCATGCCAAAGAACTGTTACTACTTAGTAGGAATAACTTGCGTATCCTGACAAGGGCACTGACTGGCCACTGTGGGCTGAACAAACACATGTATAACTTGAAGATCAGCAGAACAAAGGACTGTAGATTCTGCAAGGAGGAGGACGAAACGCCTCTCCACCTGATCTGCAAATGTGAGGCCCTGGTGCGCAAACGCAGCATCCATCTGGGTAAACACCAGCTACTAACCGATGAGGTGCACGAAATCAGTACTAAGAAACTATTACAGTTCATAGAAGCTATAGGAATTAGTACTGAATTGTAGAAAGAGGCGATCACAATAGATCAGTAATGGTCGCAGTGATACTGGGTCTGAAAAGCCTTGAAGAGCCTATCTTTCAAAAAAAAAAAAAAAAAAAGATCGTCACGTAATATAGAACCTTCGAATTGTCTTCATTGTTCTGTGACGTAACAATCAAAAGAGAAATACCAAAGGAGTAAGGAGAAGTGGAGGATGGGGTAAAGAGGTTGGTAATTAAAAATATTAAAAAATCAAGACAAATGGTAAGTAGCTAAATCTATAAAATATAACTATAACTTGAGGCAGCTGGAGACAGATACAAACGTAAACAAAGGATTCATATGTCATCTGTAAGTTTTTCCCCACCACGACTGATATTGCTCGATATTCGAAAATGGCTGAATTCTATTAATTGTATACATTCTATTAAACGTATAATATCTGAAATATATATTGAATTTAATATATATAAAATAACTGTTAATTCCATTTTATTAATATAACAGTGAACAAACAGCAAACTGGGAAGGTTTTTCACAGTCACTTACACATGTCGGCAGTAATGCACATCGACTAGTTTCGGCTTCGTAGAGCGTCGTCTCTGTCGTAATCATCCAGGATATGCATAATTTATTCTCCACAGTATTATGTACAAAAAAACAAACATTATCTGTACTGAAAATATCTACATCAAGACCTCGTTACAGGACGCTAGTAAGATTCGAACCTGGCTTGTCCAAGACTTCATATTCCCTTTAAAAACATTAATTTACATGAGAAGGGGGATCCACTGTATCAATATTTACTATTTACCTTGCGGGAAACTTGCCAGCAAGTATGCGCCGCTCTTAAGATTTATACAGCGGTTTGTTTATCTGAAAAACACATGTACTGTCCGTATGAACAAGTTTATGTTCGCCAATGTTGAGAGATCTCAATAGCATTTGCATTTTGTTACAAGGTGGTATGAATCTCAGTGGTTTATTGTATATAACGGATGGTCTTAACTGGTGTTTGTCAAAGAAAGACGCCAATAAGTTCTTACGGAGAGTGTTTCCCGAGCGCGCTTCATACAAACGTAGTTTGATCATATTTTTAATATTACGCTATCAAAACCAATGAAATTTTGTAGACATGATCCAGAAACCAATAGTTATGCTTTAGCATGAATTTTTGACTTCATTATGCTGTGGAAATGAAGTACTCGCCATAGTATTTTAACCAATTTAATTTCTGATTCAGCCTTCAATTAATGGTGGGGCAGCTCGTATCAAGGAGCAGAGCTTTATTTGTAATATAATTAATAAAACTTGTCCTAATTTCCTAGCATCAAATCAATCAATCAAGCAATCAAATACTGATACACTTAATTTAGTATAATTTATTTTACTGATATAATTTGTATAAAATGTTGTATACATAAATAAGAAGCTTGTTATTGTGGTTCACGCAAACAAAAGCTTGGGCTAAACCCAGTTTATTATTTTGAGTGAGGTTGCGGGAAATGCCTCTAAATAGGAAACTTTCCATTTGACTTTGAAGCTAGCCAGTAGCCAGCGAAACCCTACTACGTTCACCGCTTAATTTTTTCTCAATATTTAACTTTGTGTTTACTTTGATGTATAAAACGAAAATAAGGAAACTTAATTTTGATTTTCCATTCCTTTAAATATTTTTTTACAAAGATTGTTAATTCGGAATTATATCAAGCTCCTGTCAGCTATGATAAAAATGGGTAAACTCGCTGAAATTGTGTTTTATAAACTGGCCTTTTTAGAGTTCTCCGAAAAAGGTTAAGCATCTAAGCAGATTATACAAAATATACCCACACAATTCTCAATACTCGTAATTTTTTTAATACATGTACTTCTATCAGACTTCAATGCCTACTTTATAATACCTTTCTAGTTTTTAATTAGCCTCAAGGTACGAAACTGTCGCAAATCGGCATCGACGTGGCTTTTACGTTTATTGAGGAGATAACCTTCTTCATAATAATTGCTCTAATATGCAAGTTACGATTACATTATTGCAAATTATTGGAAAATAATATTGAGTAGGTATTAATAACAAGATATACAAGGTAGAAGTGTAAATCAGAAATCAGAAATCAGAAATCATTTATTGTAAAACTGTAGTAGGTACATTGTAGGTGGTAAAAAATATTAAACACTGGACTAACATGTTTACTGTTCCGTTTTCAATTGAATATTTTAATAATTTATAGATACTCATGGATCAATTTAAAAAAAATACATATTCAGACATTCGGACAAAAACAAAGTTTATCGATATAGTTGTAAGTATAGCCAAAAGAAAGTGGAAATGGGTGGGCCACTTACACCACGAGTAGAGACCACGGACCTGCTACAGGAATGTGACAAGATAAATGGCTAGGTGGACCGATGGTCAAACCCTGTTCAGTGGCTGGGAAGGATTAGATGCGGAAAGCCCAAGACCGTTCAATGTCGAGAAATATAAAGGAGACTCATCATTGGGATAAAGAAAAATAACAGATTATTATTTATTTATTCGTACTGCATTTTAAGTCATGTGATTATGATTATTATTACACGGTACCTACATTATTTTATGCTTCACCCCTCCTACACACTCGGCCAACTCGCACTTGGCCGTTTTTTAACTTTTCACGACCAAAAAGCGCTGTCCTGAAAAGATTCATTTTAATTAAGTTCCCTACGAGGAATAACGAGTCTCACCTACCCTTGGCTAGCAAGGTATACCTTGCCACCAATCTTCATTAACTTCATTATTTCTGTGCAAAATAGTAGCTTTCTCATGTGCCTCCTTCGTGCAAACAAAACCACTAATATGTAGGTACTAATGCTTAGCAATTATGTCAGCGCGTAATATCAATTTGGAGTAAACAATTGTTCCTAATGCTGCATTAAAAATCAAATGCTTTGAAACAGTGTACTAATTTATCATTAAGGGCAGGCACCTAATCAATCATCCATGATTTTCAGACTAACCCTTCTTACTACTGCCATTTTATTTACTATTCTTTACATTCCATAAACATATCTTAAGTAATACTATTACATTCTGTCACTGTTCACATTCCACGCCTCACTAAAGAGCATTGCCAACAAACAGAAATTCCGATAAGATAACTTCCTCCGCCTTCCATTCAACTGCAGATGACTGCCGACTTCTTTGTAAAACTTTTCTTAAGCATGCACCGCAATTTGTAATATGGCTTCTCCGGCCGGAGCGAAAGGAGGGATTGATTTGATTTATTCGCGTAAAACGCGTCGCGGCCGTACGTTACTTAGGTGAAGTTGTGGAGACATAAATCTACTACCATTCCGCGACGAATGGCCCCGATGAATAATTCCGAATACATTTAGGTAGGTATTAGAGCGATGGCTCGCATAATCTCGCGACGTAATGCAGGGATCCCAAACGTCAGTGTTAAGGAAAATGTTTCCAAAAGAAACACTTACGCGGATACTTTGACTAATACTTGTGATGTTTTCTCCCTTTTATGCTCCATGTGGCTCACGAAGATTTGTGAAGGATAAGGAGGAATGTTCAATAACACATGAACTATATAGAAGATGTGCTCGACATGCCTTGGCACGAGCTTTATTTAGCTATTCGCTTGTATTTTTTGTCTATTATGTTACGGTGCAAAGTGATGTGTGTCTGGACGATATAGTTGAACGAATACATATCTATTACATGCTTCGTTTGGCTTAGTGGCCCGGTCGTTACCCAGACTATGAAACGTATAATGTTGATGAAGAGGGTAATGACAAACCTTGTATCTTCGGCGCCGTTACGTCACCCTGAACTCGTACCCTCCTTTGAAATAGAAAAGTTTGTGATTTGTTGGAAAGAGGCTAAACTAGGGACAACAATACTTGGAACTTCCTACACTTTGGCAACTCTCCATTTCATCTGTATAACAATAAGTACAAAAATTCTTGAAGTGGACATAATTTACGACATGGCTTTTGTTAATGCTGTAAGCTGATTTATGGCGTGAAATGAAAATATAAAACGGAGTTCAAATAAAATATTAGGTAAATCCGAAAAGAGTCAGTAAGTACTTGCCGAAAAACTTTCAATCGCGTGTTCTCTGAATAATATGTATTTTAGTTTTTTATTTTAAGTCTATAGATTGAATAAACCTTGACTAATAAATGTAGAATTCTGTTTATTCAAACAAAATACAGAATTACAATAATCTAGTCTAGTACTTTCAACATTCAACATTGAATTAAGCCATTTGGGGAGACATTGAACATTTTGATTACTACAAAATGAGAGTTCGATAGCGCAACCGTAACTTTGCCGCGTCAAATTTATAACATGGTAATTTGAAACAGTTATTGAGCAGAATTCTTGGGGGCGAGGAGGGTGAGGGGGGGGCGATCGTGCCGGGTGAAAGTTTAATAAGATGTTTCCAGCCCGTCATAGAGGCAGAGTATTTTCGTGCCTAACTCTGTAACGTGTTATTAAGCCGGCGCCGAGAAGGCCGAGGAACGCTGCCGCTCGTTGCTTCCGTAGCTGAAATACTCCCAAGGCCGCATTCAGAGACAACACTTTCGCCCCTTTCCCTTTCCTAAGGAATTTGTCAATAGACCATACAGTGCAAGCGCCACAACACCTGACCGGGTGGCCTAAACTGGAACTGCGGAAAAATGACGGCACTTCAATTTACACGGCAAAGCATTTGAAATGACTTATCAATGCAAACATCCAATTAACTTACGAGCATCGCGAGCCTTTTTACAGCGCACGTGTAAGATGTGGAATGAGATCACTTACGAAGCCTTTCCTTTGCACTATACAAAAAATAAAAAATAAATAAAAAAATGGGGTTCTTCAAAGGGCATGTCTAAAGGCCGGCACCGCATCAGCTCCATTTAGGTAGCAGATGTCCTGGATAACGGTGGCCGCTTTCCATCAGGTGAACCGTACGTTCGTGTGCCTCCCTAGGCAATAAAAAACATCGACCGACGTCGCCATCACCGGGCCAGATAAGTTGGTGGCGCTGTAGGGAGCAATTCGTCTGTAAGTATGTGGTTTTCTTTATTTGAGAACCAGATTAATCAAAATTGTTCTCAACATTATTTCATTAAAATTGGTTCAGAAGTGTTGAAAATTTTGTTTTATATTAGTAGACTTTGTCGAGGATTAGGTTGTCTCATTCAGGCATAAACTATCGAATGCCACAAGAAAAACGTAAATATACGCAAAATAAAATAGTGTAGGTAGCTACAACCTATCTACAAGTTTTATTTCTTATCTTGTATGTATACGGCAATCAAAACTAACTGTTACGTAATATATTAACTTCGCTTTACGCAAAGGCCTCCAGGGAAATATGAGTCTAGCATAAATGTTAAATTAAACTGTACTTAATAGTAAAGTTTGTTACGAACAGTTTCACACAGTGATATAGAACAGTGTGATTATTCGTCTATTTTAAATATGGATTTAGGTTAAAGGAAAACATTTTAAATATAAGAGGTTCTTTAATCATTACTTTGGTACAAATACTTGTTTTCCGTCTCTATAAATATTAAACTCTTGGGTTTTTAAGGTTTTTTTTTCGTTGTTTCCGGGAGTCGAAATTTTAATCTCTTAATTCAGCGACTAGGGAGTGGCACTAATACGAATGCAACCCTTTCTCTACTGCAGAGTGTTAAATTGAATTACATAGAAATGTCATGAGGTCGTCATAGCGGCCCGACAGCCGACGGAGGCCTCTAATCCAATTTCCGAAGGACCAGCCAAACCCAGCTGGGACAATTAACATCATGGGGCATGTCGCACAAAATCCTCGACGGATTTTAATCTCCAATTAGGGAAATTTGACCACGCATTTATTAAGTAGATTGTTGTAATAACATCGCCTCATTTCCTGGCCGTAATAACAGCCGTGGTGCAGCCGAAACCAGCCGGAATTCTTAATTAGTTTGTCTATTGAACGCCAGCCAAAATAATTAGGCGGCATTCTATACTTTGCATACCCCACATGCGTAAGTGCGGTCGGACATAATATACGTAATTTATTATTACCTACGTAACACCTTCAAACCTCGTAATAATGTAGGTAATTGATAAAATAACCGTTACAGAACGGAAGCTCCAACTACTTCTTAAAAGAAAATTCGAATGGAACAATAGTTGTTTTAAGCAACTGACACTCCTGCACGTAGCTAATTGAATGGAAACAAAAAACGCTGATGCAATAGGTATTTCGCAAAGAAAACTACGCCTCACGTACAGGCGGTTGCAAACTGCTAGCTTAGCACCCTCTTGGAAACTGTGGCTAATGATGCATAGCAAAGTGCATCTCACCACGCCCGAACACCCTACTAGCTAGTGCTAAGGAAGCAACTTGCAAACTAGCGCGAAGAAAAAGAACATCTTGCAAGCGAAGGAAATGCTGGAAACACTTTAAGCATTAAGAAAACCTTGTGTTATATGTGATCCTGACATACGGGCGCGCGCAAATTTGTACAGTTGCCTCCACTTTAAAATATGTTTTGTGCAAAATAAAAAACAGTTTTCCGTTAACAGAAATGTTTTAGAATGCAGACGATGTATTGCGTTCATTGAGCAGAATATATTACCTGTTTCCAGCTTCTTATGAACAAGACTCATGTAATACATAAGTGATTGAATATAGGTGCTGTAACAACTAAGCTATTGGGGGAACGTAGTTCCACAATATGACTTCATGAAATATATACAAACGGTATACTAAAAGACTTTCAAACATGCAAATGCAATGCATATATTTTACTTAGTTCGAAGTTGCTTAATTATTTTTCGGGAGGGATGTATGTGTGATCATAGATTAGGAAACCAAACCGGTCCCACCATATAAAGATAAACCAGCAAGCTACCGAACTTACACGAGTATGCAAAATTTCTATTCAATCGGAAACCGGGAAACTGGTCTTTAACTTGAAAGATTTTGTTACGAACAAATACGGTGAAATGTGAAAGTAAAGAAAAGCTTGTAATAAATAGAGGCAATAAATATGAAATTGCAAATGCACCTAAATAAAAACACTATCCATGCATTTAATACATCAAAAATATGAGAAGAAAATAGTCACCAGCTATTTCAGTGCTGCAGGTGATGTGACGGTCCTAATGTAAAAGCTAGTTCAACTGCTGGAGCCTGGCGACCACTTAATTTAAAACTTTCATTTCGAAATGTTTGTATTCGGTTGGAGTTTTGTTGAAATTTTAACAGGACGGGTTGTTCACTGGGCCGATGCCGGAGACACGGCGAACGCTGTAGCAATTTCGTATTAGGTTTCTAACTTTTCGCAACTTGTTAGGTACTTCTTTTTGTGTCAATTATTTTTACACTATTTGTAGCGAAAAGAAATATCTTCAATTTTAGGTTAGGATAAAATGTCTACGTTAAATTTAATTATTAAAGAATTTTGAACAGTGAGCTAGCTTTTTAACCTATTTATGTATGTTCATCTGTATGTACCTTACATATGTTCACCAGATATGCACTGATATTTTAGTGAATCAATTTTGATGATTTTTCTTCCATTTAAAGAAGAAATACCAGAGGGTGGAAAAATACGGGTTCACATAAATTCCCTGGTTTTTGACATATTTGTATGTCGCAATATGTCACAATTAGAGATGGGCCAAGTTCAGATGGTATCTGGAATCCTGTAAGTGCGAGTTGAAACCACATTCTTCCACCTGCTATAGTTCTGACATACTTCTGCCGCTTTTTCCTTATTCATCGACTTTCAGTTTAGTTTTAGGGTACCTACCATTTAAATGTCCTGGATTAGATCATGGAATGAAGTCTTACTTTTCGCCGATATCAAAAGCTTTATAGGTTAGCGTCGATATCCTCTAGATTACGAATTACTTTCTTAGCAGTCTTCTTTATCGAATCCAAAGCAGCTACTTGATATTTGGCAAATCCATCTCAAAGCTGGCAGCAGCATTCCATTGAAGCCCGAACTTGTGCTTAGTACGCTACCGCCTAACCTTTGATAGGATGGCGATGTATTTTTGCTGCAATTTTTGCTTTGCCTTTGAAATACAGGCCGAAGGAAGATGGAATGGGCTCCGTTTAGTGAAAAACAGAAAAACGTCTAAATTAAACAGCATTCAGAATCAGTATTGAGTTTGGACGTTCATCGCAATAAAATCACAATTTTCAGACACATTTTTTATGAATATTATGAAAGAATTTTATCTAAATAAGATTTTAATTTTACCTCTCAATAAATATAATAAAGAAAAGAGTCGATATGCCAGCTGTTTTTCTTCAGCGGCTTTCCCGACTAATCGGCACATTTCTACACAATACACAGTCACAATAGTAGATAGTTCGTAAATCCATTAACATTACCTCGTTTCACGCTTTATTTCGCAAAAGTTACATGGTGTTACCCTTTCGCGTATTTCCCATCTACCTCTAAAATTACAAGTTTCTATATCCAACTGTTTCGCTGTGGACTGATTATACTTCATTCTACTCCCAACTCTTCGTGAATTTAAACTATTTCATGTTTGTAACTACACATACCCACCTAAAGTGAATTAACGCATTTTCGGACCATAAAAGTTGCTCCAACCAGTCTCTCTTCGTCACCGGAGCGCTGTGGCAGGCATGAGTTCCAGAATTTACAGTGCGACGGAATCCATTAGCTACTAATTGCTACTCCGTTTCTATAATTGAGATCGTTCCTGGAAACAGATTAAATTTATTTGTGCGTAAACTGATTAAACGATTTCCTTGGACGTCACGCAGACTATATTTTCTACTTACAAAAGCTCTTAATTATAATTTCAGGGAAGTCACTGTTTTCTCAAGACTGACCCACGCGGTACTTAATTTTTCGGTTTATTATTTTTATTTTTCGAATAGGTATAACAACATTTTAATGACTCCCTGATTATAACAATATTCCATAAAACAACTCTCTATTTTTTACGATACGAAGAATATTGTTCATTAAAACAAAAGTTTAAATATCTATATATTAGAAGTATGATAGTATGGCGTTAAGCGATATCATCTTAAAAACCTCTGATTGAAAGAGAACCATAAAAGATTTACGAGCGAATAGTGCAAGGAATGGCGGATAAAGTCACTCAGTTTCTTATCTATGCTATATTCTTCAAGTCTGACTTGAACATCTTAATCTAGACTTGAGCTTTAAGCGCGGAAATTCGAAAGTATTTTAAAATAGTGTCTGTCGTGGCTTGTCGCACACTATAACGGATCGACACCGTTATGGCTAGCGGTTGCAATTTAGACGTACAGACATCAACTCTCGTTTCGCCACTTCATTGTCAGCTCAGCGTGCAATGGAATACGCTACGTTCGGAGTCTCTAAAAAAAGTTTGTAACAAAGTAATGCGACAGCGAACCAGTTTCCGACATTGTGTATAGAATTAGCGAGCAGAAGTGGCAATGGACTGGCCATATCTGCCGGAGACCCGACTACCGCTGGGGTGGACGACTTCTTGGGAGGAGACCGCGGCTCCGAAAGCGTTGTGTAAACCCTTTGACCGGAGTCATTATTTGCAAAGAAGGCTGCAGCCCTATTTTCAAACCGCTCGTAATCACGCGAGCGCTCGCGTACGCTATCTATCTCTGTCACACTCGTGGTAAATTGCTTGAGATAGAAAATACAAGCATTAGAAGGCGAGCGCTCGCGTGAATGCGAGAGGTTTCATAAATACGGCCTCTGGTTGCGTCAAGCCGAGAAAAGGGTGCTTTGACGCCCATTGGCGGAGGCCGTATCCATCATTGGACTAGTATAGGCTGATTATGATGATGATAATATCTTCTAGCGAGATTAGTCCAGCAAGGTAGTCTCAAGCTATTAAATTGACCATGGAATAAAAATTGTGAAAAAAAAATCAAATGCCAAACTAAAACTAATCCTATCTTTATAATCAAAATACTGCGATTGGTTGACTTTTGAAATGATGTTAGTTTTAAAAGTAATAGAGCAATATTTTATTCCCCGCGGCGAAAACCAGGAAAAACACTTTCCATGCACGCTCTGCGGAAACCCGAGGCCGCGTCCTCATAATTAATTCCATTCCAGTAATTGACGAATTTATACCGACGTTCACTGTACTCTGGGAATAATATTTGCTTTAATTCTGGGGTGGATTCATGAAAAATCTGTTCTACTGTCTACGACCTGCCTACGTAGGTCGATAGCGACAAATGGCGCTTCATTACTCTATGTTTAATAAACGTTTATTTTCTCCCAATAATACACAATTCACATCTTGTTTAACCACTTGACCCGAAAGTGTTATTAATTAATCGATGGTAGCATGTAGCAAAAAACATTAAACTTTCATAAATTAATAAAACCTACTTATATCTCAGGCAAAATCGCAAAAAAGTTGAACATAATTATGTCTATATCTCAAATTCAATATTATAAAATATCTTGGCTAAATCGTAGTTCGACAACAAAGCGAATAGTCTTTTTATCAAAACTCCTAAGTAGCAAAATTACTGTTTGTGTTCATTGAAGAGAGAAGCCACCTAAAGAATAAAAATACCGATTTTATGCTCAAAATAATAGTCTGTTTTTCTTACGTAGTATTACTTTTAATACTTGGTCGTGTGGTGTCCGGCAGAGTAGAATAGCACCAACCCCTTACACTTGTGGGTGTCGTACAAGGCGACTAATATTTCCGAGGCAAAAGATGAGTCTCCGTAGGCTGGAAAATGGGCAGCACGTTTTCCATTGTTATATTTACTACACTGCCAAGCGTGGAGATTATGGCAGTAACCTTCCCTTTCGTGGGAAAGACCATAAGTTCTGCAGTGAACTGTTATGGGCTGTGATGAGATGATGATTACTTTTAAGCACCATTTTTAATTAATTTCCTTTTTGTTAGCTTAATTTCGATATTTTCGTTTTGTTACGTTGTTTTGGTTACGACTGTACCTATCAGTGAACAAAAGAAAAACTAGTAACTTTTCGTTCTTGTCTCTATGATATTAAAGATGTATGCTATTGAGTCAAAGAACAAATCAGTCTATTGACAATGAAGTCTAATAGCGTTCCAAGCTTTCTATGCATCAAAATATAAATACACTACCGCAAAGTAAAATCGATGCTGTGCACCAACAGTTTTACAGGAACGTTGATATTTTTAAGGCAAAGTTGAAGAAAATATCTAAAGTAAAGTACGCAGGCAGGTAATAACTCGGGTGGGCCGGGAGCGGCGCACCGGCGGAAATTAGAACCGTCTGCAATATCCTGCCCCGACACCTATAAAAATAAAAATACCTAGTCCAACTTTGGCCGGCAAATTCGGTTATTCAAATCCATCTATTTAGTTTAAAGCTTGTAGTTGAACACTGGAAAGTGTCGTTTCGAGGCCAGCGTCGTTTATTGTAAGTATTTTTTTATGGAATTGGAATAATCAAAAGGCACGGTTGAACTTTCACGCGAAATGAGAGCGTAAAGCATAAAAAGTCGCATAAAACGTTTTCACCGTGTTTCAAATTTCACGTTCTTTTTTTCCTGGATGTAACTTAAGCGCGTAAAGCGAGGCAAGGAAAGTAATTAAGATGCAAAGTAGGTAATTTGAGAGCTTAGAAATATTGCCCAAATCGTGTGTACTTAAGCTTTTTATTCGGGCAAATTGAAATAGGTAGGTCGTGTCTGCTGAGCTAAAGTAGACGTAAGCGGAAATGGCGTGGCGGCTGCGGCGGCGGCGGCGGCGAACTAAATAAATCCCGTGAAAGTGAATTATGTTGTTTGTCTGCGAAAGTTATTTACCGAAGTGTCACTCGGAGCGATCGACGGTTAATCAGCCGCGGGAATTATCGACCTGCGACGCCCCGGGCGTTCGGAACTCGGCTCATTTACAACTTAGCCCGCGCGCTGCTACAAAACAACAACATTACAGCTGGCCATAACAAATCGCCCTAGTACCTAAATAGGTACGTATAGGAAGTTTTAATTAAAGCGTACTAAATACATAAAGTTTCTCGGAGATAATACATTATTATACACATACCTACAACAACCCTATCCATCAATAACCTAAATAAAACTTAAAAAAAAATTATTACTTTAGTACCTAACTAAATAAAACTATCAACATACATACACAAACATACAAACTACACATACATTTACATAAAAACTGTCCCAGGTACCTATTTTTAGACTGGCCGTAACATAATCAATAATAATTCGGTGTGGCCGAGTCGGTGAGGGTAGAATATTGTACAAACCCTTTAAATTGTAGTCTTAGACGATTATTGCCTGAAAAGCTAGGACAAAAGATAACATATCAGAAATCAGACAGCAGTATTTTCTGATGTGTATTCTCTATATTAGCGAAAGCTGACGCGTTCCATACAAACGAAGTTTATAAATAAAATTTTCATATATGCCAATCAATTACACGGGATTTAATATTTCAATACGAACCTTAAATATCGTTTAACTTTAAAACGACATATTTTAATGACAGTCTGACAAACTTTGACAACAGAAATATGTTTCTAAATCTCGTTTACAAAATTGCATTGACTTGATTGGTTAATATGGAAATTATGATCAAACTTCTTTTGTATGGAGTCCGCCAGCTTTTGGTAATCGACATATGCTGCGTTCTTCAACCCATCTACCAAGTAGCAATACCCTTCTATGGAGACTCGAGTACCTATAGCAGTATTTTCACCAGTCAGCTTTACAGCAACAACAATACAATATACAATTTTACTGGACAACTATAACATTCAATAAGTAATATAGCACAACCGAACTTTGCCAAAGTAACTTCTATGGTAGAGGTAAAGCGTCTCGTGAAGTCAGGCCTTGGAAGTTAGCAAGTGTCACGGCAAGGTATCGGCGCGTCGGTTAATCAAGCGCAGGAATAACAGCGCAAGTCCGCCCCGTTCGGAACTAAGCTCATTTGCGAGTTCGCTCAAACGTCGCAGTAAAACGGTTAATTGCGCGAACAATTTTTAAGAACGGTTCCTTGCGAAAACACGATTTCTTCGAGTTTAAGGGCCAAAGTTGTCCTAAACATCTTTTTAGGAAGAAAAAAGTACAGTGAGTAAGCCAAATGGATTAGTGAGGAGAAATCTGAAACTATGCTTCGTCTAATATAGGATGACAATTTTGACAGCTCACTAATTCGTGGTCCTTGGCGCTTGAAGTCAGGCCTTGGAAATTAGCAAGTGTCACGGCAAGATATCGGCGCGTCGGTTAATCAAGCGCAGTAATACAGCGCAAGTCCGCCCCGTTCAGAACTAAGCTCATTTGCGAGTTCGCTCAAACGTCGCAACAAAACGGTTAATTGCGCGAACAATTTTTAAGAACGGTTCCTTGCGAGAATACGATATCTTCGAGCTAAGTGCCAAAGTCAGAGGACATTTCAGAAAAATAAGTAGAGTCAGAGTAATCAGGGTGTGGTAGAGTGGAGGACTCCTGAGGTACAGGTTTTCTAAAAATAGTTTACGAGTCAGAGCAAATCTAGCATTTTGTAAAAAATTTAGTAATAAATATTTTTTTTTTATATTTCTAAATGGATCGGTTAGGAGAAATCTGAAACTAGAGCTAATCAATAATTATTGCTGTCACTTATTATTATAACTACTTTGTGTGAACTAAGTACTAAGTGCGATGAGTCTGTATATTTTGTAATTAATTTTATTATTTACTTCTTACTTTCTTAAGGTCTTTGTAAATATTTTGTCTGTAACTTAATAACTGCAAAACTATTAGTCTTAGAAATAAAATAAAAAATCACAAATAAAAAAAAACTATACATAACTGGGATTCAGGGTATAAAGGGTAACATGTTCACCTGCACATTTCGAACTCGGCGATGTAGGTCAGATTCTCAAGACGACATATTCTGAGGTAGTTAGTTTCTTATATTTCATGGAGACTGTTTAGTTTAAATA
The DNA here is from genome assembly GCA_907269095.1 of Blastobasis adustella. Lineage (NCBI taxonomy): Eukaryota > Metazoa > Arthropoda > Insecta > Lepidoptera > Blastobasidae > Blastobasis > Blastobasis adustella. The sequence continues at coordinate 7,056,959 of OU026123.1, read as the reverse complement.
CCTACTTAAATTAAATTCACCCGGGCGACGCTAGTGCAAGACACAATTTATAGTTGTATATTATATTTACTTTTTAAATATAGAAAAAAAGTGTATCTGAGACGGGCGGGAACAAATAACTTCATCTCTGTGTTCTACGCCCCAGTAACAAACTTTAAAACAATAGAAAATTTGTTCAGGTAACTTTGTTTAACTCCGAAGTTGGCAGGTTTAAAATGGACATTAGTTTTGGGAATTTCAAAGGGATTCTGCTGCGTAGTTCATTGTAAGTATATCCGACCGAGCGTTCACTTAAAGTCAACAAATATTTAACGAAGTTTGTATCCAATACCCGCAATTGTAATTGTAAAGTTTTTCAGTTGTTTTAAGCAAACAAGAGTACAAAGTCTAAACACATTTTGCTGTAATCATCATCATCATCATCATCAGTCTATACTAGTCTACTACTGGACGTAGCCCGCCCCCAATGAGCATCAATGCTCCCTGTCCTCGGCTTCTCGTATCTATCTACTGTGAGGCGGGCTGTTTGTGGAGCAAGTAAACAACACAAAAGTCGTTTTATACTAAGTTTACAATGCTTACATACTACATAGACATTATATATTGTACCACCTTACACGTCCCCAGTACAAGAAAAAAAAAATAAGAATTATTTTATAATTTTTTAAAATAAGCTTAAAATTAATAAACCAATGCTAAGAAGAATAGTGTGGCTTAGTTCGATTCTTATGTTCTAAAATATTTTTTCCATTAATTTCTACTTCTACGTTAGGAGACATGTCTCTTATCACCTTATATGGGCCCAAATATAAACTATCTATCTTATTGCCTACTTCATTTTTTATTAAAACTAAGTCATTTGCCTGGTAACATGTAGGATTAAGCCTAATGTCGTATCTTGATTTCCTTGTATTCTTACTTTTTAGAAGATTGTTCCTGAATTCTTTTTGAGAAGTCTGTATGCGATATTTTAACTCACATGGGTAGTTGTCATAGTTATATAGTGGCTCAACATTGAAACCAAATAAATTACTTGGTAATACACACTTTCTACCATATACAAGTTCAAATGGAGTATATTTGGTTTCTGTATGCACAGACGTGTTAAAAGAAAAACTCCAGTACGGGAGCCAAGTACTACACCTGCCGCCTTTCGCAAATCGTCACTCCATCTGGCCGGAAAGCATCCTATTCTACGCTTGCCGAGTCGCGGTCTTAACTCAAGAACTCGTTTACCCCGCTTGTCAGTGCTACGGCAGATATGGCTAGCCCACTATCACTTCAGCTTACCAGTTCTGTGCGCAATGTCAGTAACTTTGATTTTCTGTAGAATTATTTAGTTACGAATTTTATCCTTCTGAGAATCACCGCTCATAGAACGTTGAGTTCCATAGAATGGTGACCGACGTTAAACTGGTGAACCAACCGTACTGTAAGTCCGCGTCTAAGCGCTGTAAACCTTGTCAGGTAGTACTTACGCACTTCTTGAAAACCAGTGCTTGATTAGGTTTGTTTTTAAGTATTTGTGGTATGGGTGACGTAAGGACGCGACGATGAATCCGTTTCTTGCCCTCCTTCTCAAAATTGTTTTTGTCTAACTGTAAGTGTAAATATTCAGAAACAACTTGAAGGTGAGTCGTAGGTTAGTAGGTGACAACGGTGATGATGATGATGCTTGGCTGCAAATAATGCTATTTCCAAAGACCAACTTGGCCGTTAAGCACTCGACGTTTAATTAAGTCAGCCATCCAGGTAATCATATTTCTACTATTAGATTGACCCTAACACATAATTTAATTTTGAAAATAACCCAAAAATCTCGATTCTTTTTGTAAAATTCATCCCAGAATTTTAAATTCAGCTTTTGGTCCGGGATCCCGATATTTTCGGCGTCAAATAGGCTTGACACATTGCGTAAATTTCAACATAGTCTTCAATTCTAAACTTGGGCTCCTGCACGTGTTGGCACATTTTTGCCCACATTAATAACTATTGAAAATATCATGTGATCAAGAAACACCAACCGCAGACAGTGGCCGGCTTATTAAGCTGTACGTTATTAATTAACGCATAACATTGGGTTGTGAATTATTTGTGAGCCCAGTTGATTGAGTCCGCACAGGGCGAGAGATCAATGGACGATCTCTGGCCGTGGGTCGCGGCCAGGGAAAAGGTTTTATGTGTGGCTTAATCTCACCCTTGTGGCTAGGGCGATGCCGCTGGGGGTTGCAGAGGAGGGTTTTGATCTCAAAACGGTAAAAGAGCAGCGATAAAACACATAAATTGGAAAATATATTTGAATGTGGCAAGAGGTGTGTTATGATCGTAGCTTGTGGCACTCGATAGTCTCTGCCTAACCCCTGTGGGATACGGGCTGGAGTGTGAATGTACGTATGTAGGAGTATGTATTTGAAGAGTGTACATGTGTGCACGAGTATATGTTTGAGTGTTGAACAATGGTAACTGTTCACTATCAGGCGGGTTGAATGCTTGTTTGTCTCCTTAGTGACGGGTTGGAGATAGCAGAATTAGAATTAGAATTAGAATCATTTATTTGCAGTGTTGAATACTTACAAAAGAAAACGCTGCTGCCCGTTTACTAGTCCATTAGGTCTTAGCTGATCTATTAGTCGCCTTGTAAGATGCTCACAATATAAATATTAGTTATATATCTAAACAAACAGCTATGATTTTGCCCGCAATATTCCAAACCACGTTTCATCATTGGAATGATGGAATTGCCCGTGGAATTTTTCAAAAGTTTTATAGTTATTGTTACATGCGAGTCTATTAGCTATAGTCCGTAGAGTGTGTATTTGACTAAACTAGCAAACTATCCTCTTTATCTGCTTCGTACATGTATTTATTACTAGCTCGCGATTACGTCCCCGTAAAATTACGTTATTTCGTTCCGAATACAATATGTTTTCGGAGCGGAACACGTATTGAATAATTGGTATTAATAAGAGTTAGAATATTAGTAGGACAGGATGTACACCCTTTCTAAACCAAATTTTATAGGACCTAGTTGATTTAGTAGAGAACAAGTTATGCTGTCCTTTTGGTTTCGGCTTTAAAAGATGCTTCCCACCCCTAGTGACCATTAATTAGGTCGGCCATTTGCAGGCTCGCGGTTTTTGTGGCTACAATTGATGTATGCTGTCACGGCGCACCGGCCTGGGGCCTTATTCTACTAATGCAGGCCACTCACCTTCATGCCGCTTGACCAGTGACTTGACAAGTGGCATAACAAAAATAGGCTTGATCAAGCCAACTGATAATGTGTGGGGAGAGATTTTGGAAAGAGGTTGCCACTTGACGGTGTGCGAGCGGAAGCAAGCCTATTTTTGTGATAAGCCACTTAACAAGGCACATGATGGTAAATGGCAGGACAATCGCTGCCGAAAGTCACATGATGTCTATATTTTTCACTATAATCATGACAAAGAGACGATATGTGACTTTCGGCTGCGGTTACGTTTACGTTTAGCTTAAATATTAGTAGAATAAGGCCCCTGGCATGGCCCAACTTCACCGTAGGCTAAGCTCTTAATGTGAGGACCTAATCGTTACTTGTCGCGGATTAAGTTAATTGAGTCTTTAAGTTTCACTTTGATCGTCCCTTCGGATACGGCGACAGTAATCGGTGGTTATTGCGACTATTTTACTGATCCCTTTAGTGAAGATGACGGCTTATATAATTGTGCTGGTTCTGATTATATTATTATTATTTATTATAATTCCTGAACAGACAGGTAGTTGGAACAACTATCCTCAGCTTATTTAATATTCTCAATTAATTCATTTTGTTTTTCTTTAAATATTCATCCAATCGTTTTTAAGGCATTCGTACTCGGTGCTGATACGCTTGCATGTTGTGAATATTATATATATGGAACCTTGTCGACGTGAATAGGTAAGTAAGTAAGTAAGTAAAAACTCTTTATTGCACGCACAAAAGTAAAACATACATAAAAAGAAAAATATAACAATTTATATGCGCAAAGTAATGACATTTCGATTTATTGCGACAAGGTTCAATGTCATTATGGTTGTCCGCGGATATGCTGTAGGTACCTATTATACAACAATTTCATCTTTTCAATTTCTTGCACAATAAATTAATATATTAGCTTTGGTACCAAGAGCGGTAGTTAGTCTGTAGAGGAAAAGCCTGTAATATAAGAATGACCACTTCCCTCGAAAGGCCACTTCCTCGAACGACTACATCCCTATAAGGACCATATTCCGCAATGACCACATTTAGTCCTACACTAGGAGTCCCTGTGTTGGAGAAATTGAAAGTAGCCATTTTCCCCCATAACGAGGGCGTCAATGTTTGAATTACACGTCTTACGTTCCTTATCTTCCTGTTGAGTGAAAACATAATGATGAAATCTGCACATTCAGGCGACTGAATGTGTAACCATTATCCAATCTGGTCAGGTTCCCCTGGTAGCAGGGTCACGGAGGTCAGATGGCAGTCGCTCCACTGTAATTATATGATCTGCCAAATCCTGAATCATGGTCAAGGCGGACCCCTGGCCCTCGTGCGCGGGAGAACTACCGGGACATTATCGCCAACATTATTTTTTTTACTGATTTTAGCAACTTACCACGAATCGAAGTCGAACTGTTAAAAAATACGGGGCCAGACCGCCATGGTCACTGTGACTGAAATACAATAGCAGCAATTTCATTTAAAACAGTCCGTGTTTGTAAATGTCGTTCCCGCTTGAGTTTATTTAGGTTTCAAGCAAAATAACACACATTTTTAACATTCCAATTTTCTTTTATCCCACCTAGTAACATTCAATATTTTTACAAAGGAAAATGCACAAGTTAGAATGCCAGTGGAAAATATTCATGAAGTATTTTCACAAAGCAAACGTTTCGCACACGCTCAAAATAATGTTCATGCGTATTTACCCACATCGTTCGGGTCTTACAAATTTATGTTTATTTCGCTATTAGATTTATTATTGTCGTATGAATAGTTTTTATTAGGTATGCAGTTATTAGGTCCTATGAAATTGACGTTTTGTATGACGAAATTTGGAATTTTCACACAAGCAAATTGTTCTATTTCTTTGAAATAGCCAATCCCTACCGATTACTACCCTTCTCATAAAATTACATATTGTTAAAGAGACAGAACTGATGACCTGAATGACAAACGGTATTTTCAAACCCTTATAAAACTGGAGAATATTTTTTAATAAATTTTAAAAACTTACTGGCATCTAAACATACTCTATTTTCGAAATAAAGTATTAATTTTAATAAATCATGTACAATTAAGAATATTTAAGCAAATGTGTTGCGAAAAATCGCCAATTTCGTAGGTATGTATAAAAATACATTGATCGAATACTGCAGGCCTGCAGGCTGCAGCGCCTGAATAATTTCGCTGTGCTGTATTGATCGTGGCTATTTTCTGCTGTCAGTAGGATGAGGAGATGCACAATTAGAGTAGTCATAATCGGGTGCCGATTAATATTAAAATTTTACTTTTATTAAGTATCACATATTGAGAGAAGTCCGGCTGCATGGGTAGGTGCGATACTTGATTATGTATTTAGTTTAAATAGAATTAGATTGCTGTTAAACTGTGAAATAAATAAATTAATAAATAATGAAAAAATCATTTTGGCATTAATGCCCCGGTTGTACCTACTCTCGAGCAGAGGCCCCGGGGTCCATCTTGACATCATCATCCAGGATTTCGCAGATCAGTGACAGTGGAGCGAATGCCATCTGACCTCCGTGACCCTGTTAACAGGGGAACTTGACATTTACAACACATTCAGTCGCCTGAACGTGAAGGTTTCATCACGAAGTTTTTCCCTCACCGTAAGAGCATCGGCTAGTATTCGACTAATGTTCACAACTCAGAAAAGAGTCATTAGTACATGGCAGTACTGGGGTTTGAACCTGGTACCACTAGGCCACGGACGCTCTACCTGCATGGGTACTATACTACCACCCCTTATCTATTTCTCCCACCAGTTAACTATTTTGCATTGAATTGCATATCTAATACTATCTTTACATGGTTTAAATTAAAGTCGCTTTCTGCGTCTGTCTGTATGTATTTCGGCAAATTCTTCCAAAACTATTTAACGGATTTTGATGTTTGACTGCACCGCAAAAAGTATGTAAATTCCGCGACAAATAGGCAGAAACGGAGTACATATAGTGCATATGTGTATGATCTTATTTTTACAACTTCTTCACAACGGCCTGAGTGGTTCAGTTGGTTAACATGCCGGTCGCCGCGCAGAGGTCCCGGGTTCGATTCCCAGCCGAGCAGAAATTGAAATGATGAATTTTAATTTCTGTTACTGGTCTGGTATGTATTAAAAAAAGTGTATAAGTAGTTTATCAGTTATCTAACACCCATGACACAAGCTTTGCTTACTTTGGGGCTAGATGGCGCTATGTGAATTTGTCCAAGCATATTTATTTATTTATTTATGATATGTTTGGAATTTTGATTGTGTTTCTTTTAAAAAGGCCGGAAGGGTCTGGTCCTGGATGAGAGCACCCTGAAGAAGATGTTCCCCGTTCATAATTTTTATTCCCGGAGCCAAAGTGTCAAAATCTGATATATAATTTTTCCGTTGTCTGTCAGACTTGAGTCCAGATATAATTCGCATTAGGAGAAATTCAAAGTTAAATAAACTAAATTAAATTATTTAAATCATTTAAAACCATAGCTGCTTCACCTCCGAGCAACCCGTCATCTACATAACATTTAATTTAGACTGTTTGATATAATATGATGTATTGCCAAAGTAAGGAACGTCGGTAGCCGGGCGGTTGAGTATCCAACTCGTAAGCGAGAGGTACCGGGTTCGAATCCCGCTTCGGCCATGAACCAACGACAATTTTTTGAGTTATGTACATTAATTGAATACTAACCGATGCTCTTACGGTGAGGGAAAAACATCGTGATGAAACCTGCAAATTCAGGCAACTGAATTTGTAACCATGATCCAATCTGGTCAGGTTCCACTGGTAGCAGGGTCACGGAGGTAAGAGGGTAGTCGCTCCACTGTAATTACCTGATCGCCAAATCGTGGATCATGGTCAACGCGGACCCCGGGCCCTCGTCCTCGAGAGCACAACCGGGACATTAACGCTAAGATGATTATTTTTTATATTGCCAAAGTAAAAGTTGCAGGTCCCTTTAAAGTTCAAAACGTTAGATTTGTACATTAAAAAACACATTTATTGCAGACCTTTTTGTCCATATTGTGTTTGTATTAAAGCTCTTATTAACTAGGTTAGTATCTTAAAAAAGAATTAGATTACATTATTAAATATGGAGTAAATGTCATTTCAATTCTAAATAAATGTCAAAACAATTCATAATATCAATCGGAAATGTCAACTTAAATTGCACAAAGTCACAAAAATTAAAAAAACCATGAAATATGCTAGTCAATAAATGTAATTATAACAGGACAGTCCATTCTGTTCGCTAACATCGCCAGGATACTGTTGGTGCTCCCCCGCAACCTTCTAACAACAAATGCGGCATTCTTGCGAATGATTGCGTGGAAACCGTCCACATGTGCATTAGCAAACATTTCTGATGCACTGCAGTAACGGGGGAACCTCAACAGCGATCTGAACGTGGTATTGTACTGCACTCTGAGTGCATTGTAAGTCCTTTGACTGAAACTGGTCCATAGCCCACTCGTGTAGAAGCTTTGGCAGTACGCCTTAAAAAGTGTAAGTTTAACTGTAATATTACAACGAGTGAATCTGTGGGCCAGCATATTACCTCTCACTGATAGGGACCTCCGCTCAGGCTCAATATCTTGGTCATTTTTCATGTCTTCCGTTAGAATGTGACCCAGATACCTAAATTGAGAAACACGGCTTAGAGGCACTTGATTCAGTAGTAGGGGTGGTACACAAGCTGGTCTCTTGTTCTTACCAGTAAGGACCATGAATTCACTCTTCCTCACGTTGTACTTCAAGCCGCATTGCTCAGCGTAGGCCTCACACTCTCCCAAGAGTTTCCTTAGTCCTCGAATTGACGGGCTCAGCAGCACCATATCATCAGCATAACTGATATTATTAACACTTACGTTAACTAGGCGACATCCGACATGCATGCTACTGAGCCCGCGAACGAGTTGATCAATGTATAGATTAAAAAGCCTAGGAGAAGTGAGACCCCCTGCCTAACGCCACATTCCAACACATATTCGTCAGACAACTCATTTGCCAATTTCACTACATTCTTTTGATTATTGTACCAGTAAGAAAACAACCCAATGACTTCTGCTGTGATTTATTTATTTTTTAAAACTAAAGGTATATTGGCGGACTTAAAGCTAAAGTAGCCTTATCTACCAGTCAACCGTGAAAAAAAAATCGAAAACGGTAGACGGTGCGGGAGAAACAAGAAGATAAGGTGAAGGAAGGGATACTTTACATCAATAAATGCTAAATTTATACAATTTTACAAAGATACAAGAAATAGTTAAACAACAAATACATACTAAGGATAGGTACATAGGAGCAAATAATAGGGGGAATAATAGAATTATGGGGAATGCAGATAATGCTTGTGTACAGCCTTTTTAAACGAGAATTTGCTAGTCAAAAGTCTAATTTCAGTGGGGAGACCATTCCAAAGTCGCATGGCCACCATCGCGAAAGAGTTGAATATAAAACCAGTGCGGTGAAGAGAAAAATGTAACAACCGGTTATGTGTGGATCGGAGATTGCGATCATGGGTTTCAGATAGAAACTGGAACTTGGATTTTAAATAGTTAGTGATAGTTAGGTCATGCAAGATCGAATGAAGTAGGGTAAGGATCCTCAAATAGGGAGGATAGGGAGCCACTACAATTTGGCGCGAAAGTCCGAGATGTGGTCGTATTTACGTAAGCCGAAAATAAACCTAATGCAGTTATTTATTAGGCGATCCAGCTTATTGAGATGGTCCTGATTCATATCGGAGCAGCACACATCTGCATAATCTATGACAGGCACAATCAGGGACTGCACAAGCAACAATTTGGTATCAGCAGGGAGAAAAAAACTTAAATCTGTAAAGGGCACAGAGAGTCGAGGTAACCTTCCTGCTAATCTCAGTCACATGAGCCGCCCAACTGAGAGTGCTGTCAACATGAAGCCCCAAATCCTTTACCTGAGGAGAGTATGGAATAATTGAGCCATTAAAATGTATAGGTGGATTCCAGCGGCTTCTAGCTTAGTCCACATAATTTGGTATTATACTAAGTTAAAAGCTTTAGATAAGTCTAAAAAACAGGCATATATTGGTGTTTTCCTTTTAACATAATAATTTACAGTTTGCTTAAGTAACAGTGTTGCACTTTCAGTTGATAACCCCTCCCTGAAACCAAATTGACAATCGTGCAACTGTAAACGTCTACTTAGGTGTACATCTAGCACTCTATCGAGCACCTTTGCTATGAAAATAGCCAGTGAGATTGGCATATAGTTGGACTTATCAGCTACATCCCCTGTCGAGTTCTTAACAAGAGGTATTACTACCGTCATCATGCAAAGTGGGGCGGCAAATATGAGTGTCTAATACACAATGTGTAGAACATAGACAATAATCTATTTAAATGAGGCCCAGCATACCTCAAATGCTCCACACTTAGACCGTCATGCCCAGGCGATTTTCCTCGCTTCATTTCACTAATGGCCCTATGTACCTCCCTAGCAGATATATCTAACGGTCGGCCAGCTAAACCTAGCACAGTCCCAGAAAATGTGCCTTATTGCCTTAGTTGAGCCTCGACTTTGAAATGGTCCTTAAAAATATTTGCAATATTTTCCGAATCACTGTTACCCTCAATACTGACAGGCCGACCCACTTTACCATTTAGGTTTTTAGTAGTTTTCCAAAATTTATGGAATTGTTTCGAGGAATGTTGTGCTGCTAAGATATCTATTCGAATCTGGTTCTGGTTATTTTGACAGAATTTCAGCCTCGACTTAAAAATTTTGCATCTTGCACACATTTTGTCATAAACAATACCTGACGAAGGCCTACCATACAAAACATATAGCCCAAGGTCGTGCCGAGCCTACCTGTGGGCCTCATAGACAGGTTTATTCCAACCTAGTACATATTTTCTGCTAATATTCACATTTGAACTTGGTGCTCTGCTTTCTATTGATGCTTGTTGAAGAACATTAACAATATTATTGTATAAAATATCTATATACTGTCTATGGCTTGTGTCATTACACATATGGTCAGCACAATTATGAAATTCATTAGGAAAATCTATTAATTTTAATTGATTATTACATAAATTACGATAATTATTAATTTCATTTTCAGTCCTCGTACCCCACATAACATTACTATCACATTTGCTATATGTTAGGTAGGAGTTCTGGACATTCTTGTTTAATTTCTATAAGTAGAGTGTCTCTCTATTTACCGAATCGAAAGCATTTTTGACGTCCACTTTTAAAACGACCTTTGCTTGGTTTTGGTTATAAAAGCACACAAAGCGTATACTGCGGCTTCGCAGCCGCCTGTGCTCCCAAAACCAAGCTGAATAGGCTGAAATGTGAATGTTAATTTAGTGGCCAATTTTTTACAGGAAATTTGCAAAGCGATCGGCCTCACTCCCCCATCTTTTTTCAGTAAAGCGCAAAGGTTTGCGCCATATAGGACTTTAATAATTCAATAGACATTAATCAGTGCGATGAGGTCCTTCAAAAGTTTGACAACAGCATCCCGGTAGGACTTGCAAAACAGGTCTTTCAGAGACAGTGGTGAAAATACGTCGAGGCCGCCGGCTGAGCCGTTTTCGAAGGACATCACCGCTGATAGGACGTCGTCACAGTTAGCGGTGAGGTGTGAGCCGGTGGAATGGTCAGAGGGAGTCTCATCGAGCTGTGGTGCAGACGGATGTTTTTGAGAGCTACTAACGTTTCCTCAGAGTCAGGGGCGAGGGAGTCATGAGAAAATCACTTTTCTCTTTTTGTCCCCAACGCTGACATTATCGCAACTTTTAGCACTAAATTAAATTTTTGAAATCTATTTGGCCGTAAAAAATGATGTAAAGTGTTGTTTCTTATATAATTTCTTTATTTTTGTTTTTAAGAGTTTTCTCTTGAAATTTAGAATGTGGAATGGGAATGTTATAAGTTGAGTTTTCCTTCACTGTGTTTTTAATAATGGATGATAATGTTTGTGCTATTGTAATACGAGCGCCCTGTAGTATATTTTTTATAACAGGCACTGCCTGCTTTAGCTTTAAAAGGCGTGACCACAGGAGCTCGTCCAGCGAAGAGCTAGATGTGGGGGTACTGTTTATGACTAGACATGAAAAACTAAACTGTACTTCATGTACAAGTTGGTTTTTCTTGTGTATTTTTCCCAGGTGAATATTCAGACCACGTTGGCTATTGAAACAGCGCGCCTGGGGGCAATGGGGACACGGAAACAACGGGGCTCCATCGCTATGGTTTATCCCATATATAAAAAAAAAACTTTGAAAGGTCTATAGGGAGGACTGTGACGGCAATTTCATACAAAAAATGCGTGTGGGGTTAAAGACAAAACATAATGAAATCTCCTTCATTTTCTGTCAGCAGCAAATAAAAAGGGCTGTACACTCTGTCGATATTTTCTTTCGATAATAAGATTTATTCTTAAGTCATCATCGTCCTTGTGGTCAATCCCGGCTTAAGTGTACAATGTTTATCTGCACCTTTTGCCTTGTTTCTTTGTGTATTTTGTTTGTAAATTAGGCATTTAGGCGACCACATAGCCATAAATATATTCAAACGTAATAAAATAAAACTGACTACAATACTTACCCGTAGTAAGAAACACTGAAGTTGTGTTTTTGTCCACTATGCTGTAATTTTTATACAATAATACGATGCATTTCGTCTAGTACCCCGATGATGGAAGGGAAGGGCGGTACCAGTTAATGGAGTGAAAACCCACACTCACCAAAATGTATCCCATAACAACGTGCAAGTGATCAGCCGTCGATATCCAAGGCTTTGCAGCTTTGACTGAACTAACATTGCGTCACCAATGCGCTTCTTGGCACGTTTTTCTATGGAGTTTAGGCTAGGCCGCCGGCCGATACTTAGCAAGTCCATTACCAAGATGGCAGTCACAATCATAACATAACAGCGCATTTCGTCATTATATAGCATTCGACAAAACTAAAAGAATAAAAATCAGGTCAACTTACTTACAAAAAGCTCAACTATTATTATTTGCCAACATCATTCTAATGCTGGACGATCTGCCCCAAAGTTTTCACTCCTCGTGATGAATTGATTTGTCTACATAGACATTGGGAAAAGGCAAACGAACACATCATTATCACACGCCCGACACAAATTAATTTTCCATAGATTTTGGGATTAAATTTTAAATTATGAATTATCGATGTTTTCACACTTAATATTACAGAGCTTGTCGTCTTATTTAAATAAAAAAATTACTGAAACCTCGAGATATTAAAAAAAAAAAGGCTCATTAAAAAAATAATCCTCAACACATTATACATCTACACAAATTCTACGAGCGATAACCAGCCACTTAGAATATACTTAAATTGTAGTGGTCTAATTCACTTCACTAATATAATTACTTAACAAAAGTACAACATACTCTACGCGGTTCCCCAGCAACCCAGCGTTGCTAAGCAATTGGTAGCGTGGCGTCTTGTCAATATCGTCCTCGTTCGAGGAAATAATATTTCTCTGCGATTTTTCCTTATTTAAAGCGCACGCCCAGTGACGCCTACACATACACCGACGCACTAACACATGGGGCAACGGCAGTATTGCTTAGAGTAAAATTTAGCTAAAAAGTCTAACTTTTATTCACTAGAGTTTGACATTATTAGCATAAACAGTTTCGGAGTAAACAGACCGCGAAAATCGACGGAATGTTTAATTATCTACATATTATTGAAGTTCAAAAGACACAGTACTGTAACATATAACAAATAAAATATATCCCGCTGGCACACTATAACCGAGTCGGATAACCCCTTAGAAGGTCAATCAGGTTCAGCCCAGACATTCACATCGCCCACACCGCGTCAGTCCATGAAACACGTAAAGGCAATACACACACACGTACAGCACAATACACGTACACTGCATTGTTCCGAATATACGTTTCTAATTCGGACCAACTCGTATCACCGGGTACCTAGAATCGCCAGACGTCTGCCCGATACACCGCCCGATTGCGGAGATAGCTGCTACTATGACGTATGTTTATACACTGCGCTATCTGCTCTTCGAATTAGCATAGAACGTCGTAAGACACAGTAATTATATTTACATACCGTTGCTGTATTTCACGAGTACTCTCAGCCGGTGGACGCTATCTCAATATAGATGTTCTAGATTTAATGTGCAGTGACTACATCCAATGAGCACAGTCACTACATGCGCAATTATCGGAATTAATCACGATTACAGGGAGGGGGAGAGGGGGGGAGGGCTTCTGGTGTCCGACAGAGTAGAATAGCATTAATCATTTACACTCGTGGGTATTGTATAAGGCGATTAATGTTTTTGATCTAGAGTGTCCGTAGGCTGAAAAATGGGCAGCAGCATTCCAACTCCAACTCGCCTGCCAAGCGTGGAGATTATGGCAATGACCTCCCCTTTTATGGGAAAGGCAATAAGTCCTGCAATGGACTAATATGGACTGTGATGATAATAGGGTGAAAATACGTGATACGTGGTATTCAGTATAATATTATGAAAAGCGTATGCAACGGAGGAGGCCAAGGTTAGCGGCGGCGGTAAGGAGGCGGCGCTTAACCTCCTGACATCAAAGCCGGTGCCGCAGCCACCACTCGGCGACCTAACGAACCACTCGCGAAAACCTTCAAAAACTACTCATGCTGCATAATAGTGTTCCTTATTACCAGCTGACGTCCCTGCTTTGAGGTTCCGTTTGAATATTGTATTTCAAATTCAATTTGGAATTCGTATCTACTTAAGTATTTCTTAATGTCTTTTTTATTGTCTAATAGGCACAATTCACTTGACGGAAAGAGGATAACGCCACCCGAGCCTTGAATCCGCTTAATTTGAATTGTAATTGGATCGCATTAGCAGGTCCACGGCAGGTATAGTTGAAGCAGAATACAAAAAACGCTTAGAACTGCTATTGAGCTGCCATTGCGATCCAATAACAATTCAATCGAGCCATTAGTACCTAAATTAGCGGATTTGAGGTCCAGAATTTGCATCTAAACGGATTACAATTTAATTTTTACAGCAATTGTACTTTCTTTGGATAACTGATTATAAAACCTGAAGTACCTACTGCAATTTCTATTAGTATGACAGTGGTATGCCTATGTCAAACGACAACAGTCTTCCGCAGAAACTTTTCGCGCACGCCGCCTATTAAGCGGAAATGAAACGTTTTTATAATAATAAAAATCATAAAAATCATCATCATTTATTTCAAGTATCTGAAGACTCATATAATTTGTTTCGAACCCATTTCGAAAACTCTGTTCCTACCCGAAATTGGGGGCCGACATTGAGTTAATAAAATCCCAACTCATATTGGGGGATGCGTGTAATTTGGTATGAACGTGTGCTTCCGAAGTAATTTGCAAAATAATTCCGTGTGCAGCGTCACTGGGTGGTTTATGGGGAAAGTTAGATGACCCGGCCGCGTACGTGCCTACCGCCTCGCGAAACAGCGACTACCTCGTAAAATGAACATTATGACACAACATTGTACTTAACTTTGACAAATAATGTGCCCGACATGATGCACGACGCACAATTCGGTCTACGTGACGGGATTCGGATGTTTGCGTAGTGTCGTTTCGTGTTAATACGGCTAATTGTCGCAACTCTATCCAAAATGCTCTTTAAGTTATCGTTTTGAAAGGTTTTTATATTACTTATTGCTTTAGATGATGATGTTTCATTTCATATACGTTTAGTCGTCGTCGAACCTTTCGCTGTCTTCTTAATTGTCACAGTAGTTTTTATTTTAACGTGAATACATGAACATCTTCTCTTTTTAAAGGAGGTAGAATATACGACGAACCATTGATCCACCGGTGGATTGAAAAAGAAAAAAATATCCATAGATCCACCGGTGGACCCTCCTCGGTGGGTCCTAGTACACATAAATTGTGTACTTTTAGGCAGGGAATTTTAGAAAACTATAATTGATATCGAAAAAGTTAAACCACCATCGTGAAGTTCGTTTTGACGCCTTTTCGAAATGGCATGAATCAAGTGGGAATCAAGTGAAGGCAGACTGACTAAAATTTGCAGCGCGTAAGATTGACTTGTCTTGTAACAGGTGGACCAATTTTGACTAAATGCTTAGGGAATCTTCAGATTAGTCCAGCGGATGATAGTATAAAGTTTGCTTGCGATCGGATCAACGGAAAACAACCGAAAAAATACTGTTACGACATGATATCCCTATGGACTCCGTTAACTGCTGGACCGATTTTGATCAAATTGTCAGGGAATCTTCGTGTTAGCCCATTGGTTATCTTATAAAGTAATAATGATCGGATAAACATAAAAATATAGGTTAAGGTAGGGTAGATAGATGTAGAAAAGGGCAGGGGAAGGGATAGGAGTTGGGTGCGGATAGGGTAGGAGATGAGGTAGTGGTTTGGTAGAGTATATACGAGTTCAATATAAAAATCTATATAGAAAAGGGTAGGGGAAGGGGCAGTGGATCCTACTGGATTGAGGAAGGTTGGACACGGGTTGGGTAGGATAGAAGTAAATTAATTAAATTGAAATGACGAGAGCGTTGCACTTGTATCTATATAAAGACAGACAGCACTAGCCTGATACTGCCTACCCGCATTTTTCTGGTTCAAAAAAACATCGTGGAATCGCTACAAAACTAACTAAAATCAGATTCCACCAAAATACTCGTAAGTAATCCGTTTTGATTGTCAATAAACGGGATACCAGGAAAACCGGAGCACAAATATAACAGGTGGCCCGCGAAGGCTATAACGCCTCCCCACCGTTTATGGCTCATTCCGGCATAACTCCGCAACTCATGGTCATATTGCGACACAGAGACACAGACACATGTTAGAAAGATCCCTGGTCCGGCAAATTGCGACCACAAAGCAAATACGATGCGACTGTACAGCAAAAAGGATTTGTTCCCTGGTTCTTCCTAACAATGTTACTAGCGAAATGACTTGGCCGGTTCTCCGCTAGGAAATCAGTTGAATACCCACTTCTAAGCTTTTACGGCTTAAAATTTACTTCGTAGTGATTTTTCTTTACTATTTATATGGAGACGTGATATTTACGTGGACTCTTCGCTGATTTAGATAAAGCAGAACGGTGAAAGCGGGAGGGACAATGAACTTACACAATACGAATATCCGGTTGAATTAACGAAACGGATATCCGGCCGGATACCGGATAGTGCGTTAATATGCAGCCGGATAAGGATAGCAAAAAATGTATGAAAAGTACATAAAAGTTATTTTATTCATAGGAAGAAATGAATCCAAAAAAATATAAATATTCCTTTATCAAAGCACTATTGATTAGGTATCTAACCCTTGTTTATTTAGTAGGTAGGTGGGCATAAAATATTTTTTGAAAAGTGAATCTAAGGTAAATAAAGATAAATTGGGTTAAAATACGAATTGCTCCTACATTGAGAGGTAGCATGCTGTTTCGTATGTCTTTTTATGCGAGCTTAAGATAATCTTTCACTACACTCTGGTCCACGATGCTGGGGCTAATTACCTGTGTTCCGAATCGAGGGTAACGCCTGAGGTCGGAAGAATTGTTCAGAATAAAGTTCAAATTATTTGCATTGAACGAAGACTTGAAATCACGTAAACACACGCAGTTGCCTAATTTCCCACCCACGCTCATAGCTCGCGCAGACTTGTTCAGAGACTATGTCCTGCCAAATATCCGGCTGTCGGATATCCGACTCTCCGGCTTATGGGGTGGCCGGATATCCGGGATCCGGTATCCGGCCAAACAACTATCCGTTTCATCCATAGAACCTACTCGTACACAATAACAAATGGATTTCGCTTCATAAAAAAAAGAAGTATTTACCGCTTCTAAAGCTGTTGATATTTCATTAAGTACCAAGTAAAATACCTATTTGTTGGCGCTTGGCGGAAAATAAAACGCGCCGACTCTATGCTCGGCGGAAATTAGTACAAGCTACCCCGAAGCCTCCTGTGTTAGAAGTAATAAAAGTTGCCCCCGGAAAGAGAACTTGAAAAGCCACTACAAACGAGATACGCTTTTTCACGTAAAACTAAAACCGAAGTTATAGTGAAGCCGGTACCGAGGTACAGAACTTATATTAAGGCCGTTGGTGCATAGGTATTTTATACAGGGTTGCTAACAATGATCAATGAATTATAGATTTTAAACTTATCCTAAGTTATCAACTTATCATTAACTCAATCTGCTTTTCTAATTGTTGTTAGTATACGAGTATGTCAGCATTTTATACGTAAGTTAAAGTTTTTCTACGAACTACGTTTTATTTAACAAAATATGCAAATATTGTATCTACAGGTGTGTGTATGTGTGCGTAAGTACTTACGTTTGTGTTTACAACACACTACTCACAATTACTGTTTTCTGAGTTATGTACATTAGTTGAATACTAACCGATGCTCTTACGGTGAGGGAAAACATCGTGATGAAACCTGCACATTCAGGCGACTGAATGTGTAACCATGATCCAATCTGGTCAGGTTCCCCTGGTAGCAGGGTCACGGAGGTCAGATTGTAGTCGCTCCACTGTAATGACCTGATCGCCAAATCCTGGATCATGGTCAAGGCGGACCCCGGGCCCTCGTTCTCGAGAGCACAACCGGGACATTAACGCCAAGATGACTGACTCATACTGCTGGTATATTGTAACTACTACAAATAGTAAGTTAAAAAAAACCTATAATATACTACATGTATTGTACCATCAGAATTCCATATCCCCGCAATATCTTCGCCAGTTACTATACATTTCCTTATCTAGCCTATTTTAATTTTATTAGATGTATTCGTGATACGGGCAGTGCCCATATTTCGCCGTCTCGTAGTACATGTATGAGACGATAACGTGATTGCAGCCAACGCAATTCCGCCGGCCTCCAGGGAAGGCCAACCTCACCCGCGGGACCATTAATGGGGCTGCCACAACATTAAATTTACAGATATGCATGTGCAAATAAAAATTCAAATTCCATAAATGCGAAATATCTGTAATTTCTGACAAATCTGTCGCCCCTACGGCCCCCTTGGGAGGAGATTGGAGGTTTATGCATAATGGAGGCACGGAGACAAGATTTTTCCCGAGCGCGAGTTATGA
Organism: Blastobasis adustella; assembly: GCA_907269095.1. Lineage (NCBI taxonomy): Eukaryota > Metazoa > Arthropoda > Insecta > Lepidoptera > Blastobasidae > Blastobasis > Blastobasis adustella. The sequence goes on along the minus strand of OU026123.1, from coordinate 7,038,592 downwards.
GAGTAAAAATACCTACATTTATTAATAAATTCGGATATTAAACGTATAGCGCTTTTTACCTCTTTTTATAACACTCGTTGATTGCGTTAATTTTTTACAGCCTGATGGGGTCAAGTGATTTAAACTTTATATCTTTACCCGTTCTTGAGAAAAAGGACCTTGAGTGTTAACCAGCCAAACAGACTAGTGTTGTTAAAAATTAAAGATCTGAAATCTATGTTTATGACTCGACTCATGACAAAGACTCTACGGCTCTAGCGAGCTAATGAGCATTGCAAAATTGATTCGAGTTTAAAATTTTAGATTCCCCTACTCGAGATTTTTACAACACTAAAATAGAGAGGCAGCAAAACAATACTTACGGTTTTGTTTTTATCTTTAGAGGTTCGGAACCTAAAAATACACACATAAAGCTCCCGCCCTTATCCCACAGGAACCTAAAACACCTACACAAACAGCCAAACCCAGAACACATTTCAAATTCATCATTTCAATTCCAGTCCTACAGGGAACTCTAAGCACCTAAATAGTATTGCATTTTAGTGCTTCCCAATTGAACGAATGAAACGTAATACTATCAACAGCGGCAAAATTCCAACACGGATAGGCAAGCGACCCCCGGGACTCGAAAGTTGGGAACAACTGCTTGACGGCACCGACTTTATTGATGCGCCGGAATTCTCACAATGTGGCTGCCTTTATGACTGATATTTATTAGATAAGGCGCCCTAACATTGTAACGTTCCATTGAACTCCTCCCGAAGAATTCTCAAGCACCGTTAACCCTTCATGCGCATGAAATATGCAAAGAAAGGAAATCAATATCACTGCGACACTCTTTACCTGATGACGATTGATCGTTTTCTAGGTACTCGAAGCGTGTAATAGGGGTGGATTTATAGTGGCCAAGATATTAATAGGTAAAAGGAATTACTAAAAATGTTGTGGCCGATATTTTACTATCGAAGCTGCAACAATAGCCTCGGGACCAAATGGAATACCATCGGAGAGGCGCAGTCCTGAGGAGTCGAAGCTTTTATGTCAATGTCAAATACAAAGGTCAGTGGAAAAGCAGCATTTGCTGTAAACTGGCATTATATTTTTAAAAGTATGGTGTTAAAATTCAGTGTGTATCAAAGTAATGTGCAACGATATCGTAATGTGAAAAATCATACATTTTATTCTATAATTTAAATTGATTTGTGTGATCAAATATTCATTGAAAACTCTGTAGAATATCCACGTTTCTTATTACCCAACTGCCAAGGAAGAGTTATGTTTTTCGCGCGTATCTTGTATGTATGTGTGTTTGTAAATTTCTTCTTAACTTTGATATCCCTGCAATACCGAGATCCTATCAAAATGACCAAGAAAAAATAGAACAAAGTATTACATAACAAAAATTGTAGGGTCGTAAATAGTACATTTGATTTGTTGTTGTTACTGGCGTTGTGATCCGTTGAATTTGTTTATTGCCATTAAAAATAATAGGTAAATACTTAAAGAAGGTAAAGCGCTGCAGTCAGCGCAACCTAACTAATATACTACTAGCTTGCTCGTACAAAAATAGCTCCCTATCCAGAAACAGCTAACCGAGCAAGGGTTGTAATTTTATGATGATGTCGTAATCTGACATTTATTCCAATGAAGACATAAATCCGACGTTTGCCATCCTCGATAGTGGGTCCCGTCGGGAAATTGTGCTCTATCACCATTGGCAATAATTTGTCGCTATCTGGTCTACCCCTGACGTTAAGCTTTAGGAATACTTGCACGTGGAATATGGGCGACGTTCTCGTTTCAATTCCTTAATAACACAAATGTAAGAGCGTAGTTGAGCATCGGTGGCTTAGTGCTTAAGGTATCCGACTCGGGAGCGAGAGATACCGGGTTCGAATCCCACTGGCTTCAGTGAATGCAGGCGACTGAATGTGTAACCATGATCCAATCTAGTCAGGTTCCCCTGGTAGCAGGGTCACGGAGATAAGATGGCAGTCGGTCCACAATAATTATCTGATCTGCTAAACCCTGGATCATGGTCAAGGCGTACCCTCGTGCCCGAGAGCACAACCAGGACATTAACGCCAAGATATTTTAAAACTAGCTTACAGCACTACTTACACGGCATTGCACTAATTATTATTTTAATTATTTCATGCAGTTGCGGCCCATATTTATTAACACAAAATACAACATCATAAATACAAAAAAAACTAACACTATTTACTAAAGATGACTGAATGTAATTTAATACAAAAAAATTCTAAAAAAAATACTTCACCAGGCACTTAATTAATGAAATGTCGGAAAGGGTAAATGAAATTCCCACGGGAACGAGATAAAGCGGGTTAGAGAATATTGTACGGAAATCACGACAGCAATATTAAAGGGATCGAAACCATAACTTGCAGTTGAGTTCCGGTCACCTTACCATACCTACTAACAAGATGTGTCTATGTCTCAGTGGCGGAGTCAACAATATAATCGAATTGGAGCCACTCAGCGGCCGCGTCGCCACTAAATCAATTAAGTGTAGGTACCTGCCCGCCATCTTGTTGCCGGCGCCTGACAGCGGCATCCATCTGCACCCAACTTACACCTGGAATCAACATCTGGAATTGACGCGCCTGAGAAGTGGAAATTGATATTTTGGACACTTGGGGAGAGCGATTTATTGATTAATGTTTTAGTACGTTTTCCGTTCTATTGTTATTTTGAACTTGTTATATTCCACATGGAATTCTTAACATTATTTAGTCAAATGAAGCTTATCATTCTTATCGTTTGACTATAAGCATATCAGCTTATAGTCAAACGATTTTAATTAAAAGTGTTAATCTATATTACTCGTACTGTTAACAGACGGGGGTCACTCTACTGTAATTGCCTGATCTGCCAAATCCTGGATCAGGATCAAGATGGACAGGCCATCGCGCGCGAGAGTACAACCGGGATATTGACGCGAAGATGATTATTTTATTATAATTACTCGTATAATGTATTATTACTTATTACATATTAATTAATTTACTTACATATATGCATTAAAATAATAAGAAAAGCTACTTGACTAAAACCTGTGTATTTAAATAGTTCTTACTGTATTTTCATACCTTTGATCATTGTAGTCCGACTATAAAAATAGACTAAATATTAAATATGGTTTCTTCTTCCGTAGAACTTGCATATCAAATATAGAATATAACTAATAACGTTAGCTCATATATAGGAGAAGACATGAGTATTACAAACTGACTCGCACAATCACGTTCTTAAAAAGCTAGAATAAAAGCTCATCTAGGCATCACAGCTCAGCGATTCAATTCACAAGACTCAGACTCATTTAATACAAACAAGTTCAAAACAGCAAACACTGTAGTATACCAATCCCACTTTCATCCACTATTTAGCGCAAATAACACAAAGCACCTAAGTAGCGGACCTACATTTATTCACAAACAAACTAAACGAAACATTACGAGAACGTTCAAACAAGTTCCTGTTATTGGCAATGGCGCGCTGTGTGCGGAGGGATTGCTGCCGTTGGAATATCGCAGTTCGCGCAGTTCGCGCGGTGCCACCCCTGATCACGGCAGGGTTGCAACCTGCAATAATATTTATTTCATACATGCTTTAGTTTCGACCCAATTTTTAAGGTTTCTTTCAGTTTATTTCGTCTTTGAAAAGGAGTCCGATAAATCGTATAGCCTGTTACGTGTTGGATGGAAAATATAATTCCTTCTTTACCACAACATTTATTCCTCTATGGAATATGCTCGTAGTAGTACGTATTTTTGTGGTTTCCTTCAGTTTATTTCATATTTAAGAAGGAGTCCGATAAAGCGTGTAGAATGTTATGTGTTGGAAGAAAAATATAATTCCTTCTTTACGACAACATTTATTCTTCTAAGTATGGGCTATACACATAGTAGTGTGTTTACAAACATAATTTATTTTTACACTAGACTTTTTATCCTTATTTATATTTATTTAATCTATTTTATACAGTTATTACATTTAAATTATGACTTAAACTATGTTAAAAAAGAAAATAAAAAAATTAAAATGAAAACCGTATTACAAATAGAAAACGAACTCCAAATCGCTGCCTAGCGTACCCAGGATGCTGGCGATGTTTCCTCTTTGAATGGAAGCGTTGCATGAGGTTCGCGCCAGCCGTCACCGGTCGTCTCCACCAGACGTGCAGACACCCAATTACATTATTTTTACACTTAAATACAATTGTCTTTTTTATATTTATCCTCTTATTTACCTATACATCGCCGCGAGCCTGCGAACAATGCCCGCGATCACACGGCAGGGATGCAGCCTGTGATAGCTTTGGGCCGATATTGTTTCACGTGTTTTCGACAGTTTGTTGCCCTACAACAAACGCTTTTCTTTGCTTTGTTTCCTTTTCATCTTTTTTGAATGCCGATGAAACATAAAGTAGTAAGTGCCTAGTGGTGTGTCGTTGACAAAAAATAAACATACAATTTCAGCTACAGGACGTCCATTGCTGGGCATAGGCCTCCCCCAGGTCTTCCACACCGACTGGCTCTATGCTTCTTTCATCCACAGGCTCCCCAGAAACTTTACTAGGTGGAAATTCAACATACGTGTACCTGTATTAAAATTCGTCTCAGTGTGATTTCAAAATATAGTCAAAACTATTATTAATTTTTCTTCTTCTTTTTATTTGCTCATAGTACCAAAAAGTACTTTCAACATTATTGTATTGGAACCCACCCTAAATTCACAAATAACATATCGTAAGTATAGTCAGATCGATAACATAACAACCACAATTCAGTGACTTTTGCTCATTGTGAGTACAATCACGTGAATAACAACATTCAACAAACACACTTTTAGTTTCATGACATACTTAAACTGAAATAACATTGTGCGAAAATATACAATCCATTCTCGAGTGCCTCATGAAACATGAATATCAGGACGTGCACTGTATCGTTGAGCAAAATACCCCACAATGTTTTCAAATAAGTGGAGTACTTGTCTACTTAGATTTTTCCCGCTATTGCCTCTCTGCAAACGGCATGAAATAAGGCCGTGGAATTAAAAATAGAAAGTCGTAGCAGCCCCTAGTATTAAAACGGCCGGGAAAGGGACGCATTCCCTGGTGCGACATCAGCTTTTTGATTGTCGACGGCTCGTTTGTCTCTGCTCACTGATATTTCTACTCGAAAAACCGTTTGCAGCGCGTCCGCTTCGCATCGGCGCGAATGTGGGGTCACAGGTAAATATTTGCCTGCACTTTCCACCTCGCATATCGCGAAAGGTTTAGCGGATTTTAAAAATATAACGTTATCTGCGGGCGTTGTATATACCCCCAAATACCTACACGTCCGTTAAAGACACATGGGACCGGTTTTTTTATGCAGCAATTGTGTTTTAGTTGCAAAAACTAACTTGATTGGCGTGGCTTCGTAATATTTAACTCGTTGTATAGTCTTAGTATGAAAAGATTTGATATGGCCGTTTTTATGTCAACTGGTACTGACAAACATGCCAGCGCTCCACCTGACGGGAATAGGAATATCAGTGCGTTTCCCACCTATAAACCGGAACACCGGATACTTTGCTCTGGCAACAAATAGGCAAATGCTTCCGATCATTCTCATGGAGCATTAGAGACCTTACTCACCGTCAGAAACACAATACTATTCCGAACAGTGTTGTTTGGCTGCGGTGTTCTAGGAAGTGGATGTACCTCACTAATCGGATGGCTCCAATTCGAACGGGATGCCTTTAAGCTTGCAACATTTCATAATTAAAATATCGACGTGCTGTTCTACGAGAATTCCATTTATTTCAAAAGTCAATTATATTGCAACTAGAACTTTGAAGAACCTAGTCACAGCAAAATCTACGTTAGCACTACCTAAAAAATGTGATTTGCAATTTCGAACTTACATTCACGAAATGTACTATTTCCCCGAGCGGGCAGAACGTTACGTTAATCGAAACCGGTTCAGTCACCATCACTATCCAATCTATGTATATTTTAAATCTCTCAGAAAATAAGCCAAACATATCCACTATCAAACCAAAATCCACACATACCCACACGTCCAATGACAGTTTCGAAACCGCACATAAAAGATCTTAACAACCAAATACATTTCGATAGAAACACTATGTAGCGTAAACCCGGAATATGCCATTTTATCACTAAACAGTATTTGACTAGGCCATTTCAAATAGTTCGCCCGATTTTATCATGCGATTTCCTGTTTTGTTCTACTTCGTGAATAGCCCAACGCTGCCTATGTGTAGGCATGGACGCAAAACGTAAATACAGGATGTGAATAAATGGGCGATGTATTAAAAGTAAAGTGTAACTCTATAAACTGATCTGACCGTTGCTGCATCGCTGTTTCGTGTAATATTATTTATACTTAAACGTACTTTTCACAGTACAGGAAAATTTGCGAAAATTGGGGAAAAATTACACTAGTAAAATATGGGAATGGATAAAATTACACAAAGAAAAACTGATTTTCAGTATTTTTAAGCCACATTCATTCTTATGGAGGCTACTGACTTCTACAAGTACTACGAGGATCTTTTGGGACTTTGATGAGGGTGTGGTTGTCAACCATCTGACTGTCAAAAGTGACGCTTTACAAGATGGCGGCGTTAGTTCTGATATTGACCACGTGCCGAAAGATCCTTTAGGTCTATAATCTCCAAAAAAATACATTTGTAAACTGTGTGTCAACTAGGGTTTGTCAAACGGTTAATCGGGAATAGAATGGAATAGAGCATTTTAAGTCACTTATCACACTCAGCTCAGCTGGGCCATGCATTTTCTTTCCAGCAGTTTCTACTTCTGCGGCCCGGCATCCCAAAGAAGTAGTTGCCACCAAGTTCCCAGCCCGCTCTTCGCCTGTTCGAAGCTAGCTAAATTAATACCTAGGTCGTCCAACCGGTTATTAACGGTTTGCTATCCCAAATAAGCTCCTCACGTGGCCTTTGTCCAGCAATGTGCAAAGATACACTTTCATGATCAAACAAATTTACATAAACTAAAGTTCGGTTTGAATTATCCCGGCTTCACAGTAGAGATTTAAGATTAATTATAATGGCGACGCCCCTTAACGTGCAAATAAGAAAATATCCCAATCAGGGTACGACCACCCTGTACCTCGACGCCAATACCGAGTATTTGTTGCGCGAAGGAACCTCTATTTTATTGGCCGCCACAAATCTTCATTTAGCGGCGTGTGCCCAAGGCCTTTTACTGTTTCTGCTCACATGAAAGAGAAAATGGCACCATTTATATCTGATTTACGATTTTCCGATAATTAACGATTTAAAGCCATAGTTTCTACTATTGCAGCGCGTCCGGCCAACGGATATGATCACCAACGAACTTTACAAATTAACGCTCCCAGTTATTGACAATTACCATCATTTAAATTGAAAATTACATGAGCAAACAGAGATCAAGTTCGTGTTCCAAGTAATTAGTTCATTAATTTCGCGTTTAATTTTTTGAAATTATGTGCTATCATTTCATTCTCGTTAATTAAATAAGCCTGAATAATAATGTATCAACAAATATTTGGATACAATCAAATCAGGCATATGTGCGACTCATTGTATCTGTATCATACAGATACAATATTTTTCTCGGAGTCTCTACAAATAGCGAGCAAGTAGACGGACGTTCCAGAAACCTTGGAACCTTGGTTTAAAAATGTATCAGGGGTCCCAGGAGTAATGTCCTTGTAGGTATCAGAGATGACAAAAGTCGATTGGGTGGTGATAAAGGATCCCTCGTTAGATAGAGCCGGCTCCCCCCGCCACCGCCTCAACTCCCTATTGTTTTGCAGCACCCAACTATGCCACAAAGGAACACTGCGGATCAAACGAATGTGACATGTAGTTCAAGACAACAGTTCCTACATGATATTGTCTTGTTTATAATCTTTTTTATCTCTCTGACGGGCGACATGCACAAAGCAACCATATTTCGTCAAATTCAGAAGGCAACCCAAGACAATGTACAACCAGGATCTTCTCCGCATACACTAAATACGTCCATTTACCCTGCAGCTAACTGTACCTAAAAGCTCAACACAGTGCATTAGACCCAACTTAGTTCTTATGCACAATAAGTCCTACGAGTTATTCCACCGTTATCCCGTACACTTAAAGCGTATTGCGTGTAAGTGACGCAGCTCGCAATCTATTCTGCATGTAAGTAACAAGTTGAGTAAATTTAACAGCAATTAGCAGTATGTTAAATGTAGCGAGTCGCTTATTGCCACTCCGCTGTGTAACGCTCCCGGGCGTCTGCTGTTAATTGGATCCTGCTGCCGGAAATCGTATAAAGTGCCGCACACTTACCTATCTAGCGCGTATAGGCACGCCTCGTACGCTCGCAAAAAGCGACAACGGCCCGAATTCCGAGAAGCCACCTAAATCTTTTATTAGGCAAATCATTAGCGCATTTTCCCAACCACTGACTTTGTCTCACAAAAGAATGTTCTCACCGGAAGAGAGCGTCTCAATAAAGCAACTCGGAGGAGGGTTAGAAAATGCTTAAGATGAAATAATTAAATTCGATTCAGCTCAGCCTAAAAGCTCTATTTTGTTAAGGTTCTGATTCGCATCAACAAAGCGAACGACGTGGCCCGCAAATTGCAGACTCATTGTTTGCCGCAAACAAACATTCGCGGCCCTCGTTTCCTTCCTTTCACAAAGGAACTCCATTTACGGCAAGCAAATCATTTTCGTTTGTTTTTATTCTAAATCACTTTACAACATTATAATCCCCGACCGCAATCGGCGCGGCACTCTCCGTTGCCGTTCGCACAATTGCCTACACCTTGTTATTAATTAGGTTCCTATTTTGCAGGTTAAGACCTTGTACAACTGGGGTTTGCAATAAATCGAAGTATGGTTACTGGCTGTTGTATGGTTGTTGTCTACGAATAAATTCAGAAATTAGATTTATCAGGACAATGCAGTGCTAGATTTGAGCCTCCACTGCATTAGTAGAGGGGTTTACCAGAGTCTCCACGTTCGGTAGGCGGGTTGAAGATCGCAATGTTGAAAATATACATTTTAAAATGCTTATGTGCATATTCTTTTTGTTTAGGGATGTCCAAACTGGTAGGTCACTGACATATTAGTCCCCTTGCGCAACAGCCGTCGAAGAGGTTGGTGCTCCGTGCTGGGGTTTATTCTTGCGCTTTCTACATTCGAATTCGACATATTGCTTGCCACAAATCTATATTAAAAAGCACTAAAGCCTCTGTGAATAGGCCCTATTCTTCTCTAACCACTGAAATCTAAATAACCTGCCTCTGCAGTAGTTTTCTTTTTCTTTAAAGGTACAATTATATTACCCACGCATTTTTATTTTTCCAATCAAATCTGCATCGCAATCGAGAGAAAACAAAAATAGACAATTTCGACATGGCGAAATTTGTCAATTTTCATTCAGATCGTGCTCAGCGCAAGCTAGCATGAATAACTAACATTTTGGTTAGAGCCGGGCAGGGTCACGTAGGTCCTTTTGACGTTTTCTTAACTGAGGAGTTTACGGTAGAAAATAGCTTTAAGATGTGATTTCATTCTACCCTCGCTCGGTTTGTAAATGACGCATTATACTCCGTCTGCCTTTCTTGTTACTTCTAATGAGAGTCAATGAGAAAAGTAACCTGTTTTATTCTGAAATTGCTGCGTATTGTATTTGCGGCCTTGTAAACGTATAATTCATTTGTTTGTTTTGAGGCTAACCTTTCATTAATGTTTACGAGTTTGTACATTGTGTTTCGAAGCCTCGAATGTGCTGTTTCCACGCTATTGGTATGTGTTAGTTTGAACAAATAGGTACCGTAAGCTGTTATACACTCTAAACGAAGCTTGCTTAGCAACGTTAAACTGGAAATGTGTTATGGAGTTCTCGAGGTTAGGTTTAACGTTGTTAATTTATATGTAAAAGGTTTTCAGGAAACTGCTAATAATATCTAGGTCTCAACACACTCGTTATAGGTATCTACCGTAATCTCGTTGGGTGTATTCCAGTACGTCCTAGCAGCATAGCAGTCGATTACCTGACTATTCGAAACCTATAAAAAATATGTTATTTGTAAACTTGAGCTTGAATTATGTACATTAGTTGAACACTTACCAATGCTCTACTGTGAGGGAAAACATCGTAATGAAACTTGTACATTCAGGCGATTAAATGCGTAACAATGATCCAATCTTGTCAGATTCCCCTGGTAGCAGGGTCACGGAGGTCAGATGGCAGTCGCTCCACTGTAATTACAGGTTGGCCAAATCCTGCGTCATGGTCAAGGCGAACCCCGTAAACTTAATTGTTCTGGCACACAAAAAATTAGGGCTCTATTTTTTATCTGTTCGTCGCGAGTCCGAACGGTTTTTAACTTCTTTTCCGGATTTACAGCTAGAAAATTCAACATTTTGATGAATGACGCTGATTTTTCATATTATTGAACCGTTCACTTTCGGCGTTGCCAATAAAATAAGAAAAATGTGAAATTTTGCAAACCGAAATTTCTTTAATAAAAAATTAATAAAGCGACTTCAAAGCACAAAAATAAGCTTTTTTTCATACAATACGATTAGATAAGTTAGTATCATTATTTACCTTTCTGTGTTTTGAAGTCGGATAAAAAAAAATTTGTTTCACAATTTTAACTCTTAATCGTTTAGGAGTTTTGTGGCTTCATTATCTGCACAAAAATATCAAATGATGAGACCCTGAACCGAACACCTGAGTAAGATATGACAACGTAACAAGCACCCCATAGGTACGTGCCTTCAATTTTCCAGGGCTTCCTTCTATTTCTCAGGGTTTCCATCATCAGATCCTGACCCGATCAAAACGAAGGTCTGCAGTAACAATATTGAGGAGTAACGGTGGCTTGAGGTCTTCATCATCAGTTCCACTGATACTTTTTAAATGCTTGACTTGTCACTGAAAATACTGGAATCGCCATATTTATGCCTATAATATTTGACGAGTTCCCTCGATTTCTCCAGGATCCCATCATCAGATCCTAACCTGATGTCTCTGTATGAAAGATCGGTCTAGGCGTCATCAATTAAAATAAAAGTTCGGGCGAATTGAGAACCCCTTCCTTTTTTGAAGTCGGTAAAATATCAAAATTGAAAACCGATTACCTCTAGACGACCGGTTCAATAATAGTGCCCTAGACGGCAACTATAACGTGCACTACCTACTGGAAAATGTTCGTTATCGTGACATTGTTAGGACCGCGTACCTAGTTAGGAAAAAATTGCAATATGTACCAGCCACTCATTTCTTATTCAAGCTAAGCAGTCGGTTACACGCGACCTATTTGCTATGCGGAACACTGAACCGCGACAAACATTTTATGAAATTAAGGCATTCACAATATCCAACAAAATAGAACTTTTAAATTGAAAATCGTTATGATTTTTGCGTTTAATTACATTAATGTCGAATGTATGGCTTTAGTTTTAATTTAAAAAGTTAATTATCGAAGCGTCGGTGCGCTGATCCAAAACCTTTTAAACGTAATAATTTTACCCGTAATACCTACATATCGGTTTTCAATTGCTCATTACAAGTATTTCCAAATAAATTAATGAGGTTACGTAAGCTTTCCATGGCATCGCACTGCATACCTGCATAATCAGTGTAGGCACACTGAAGCTGACCAAGTTACCCGTATACAGTATAATTTTAACCCAAGTGGGCATAGACGGCCCAGAGTCAGGGGAGCGTGACTTCCCGCTGTGTATAGCCATTACAGGTTGAATAGTGAAGCGCGTGCTATAATCAAGTAGTGGTATAGGCCTCGGCGGGTCTCAATATGCGCATTGTGTAACTGTGCCGATTAACACCTGAATCATTCATTGCTAGGCCCAAGGGATGAGCGGCACAACGGCGCACAACAACCTTGGGGTTAATGAGCTCGCTGCGGTTGGCGTCTCACGGCACGAATGGGTATGCGATTGGCTATTGCTAGATGTAATAATTATTTGGCAATGTGGTGTTAGAATGGTGACCGAATTGCTTGATTACGGGAAGAAATGTTAGCACACTTGTTAGGTGATTGAGCAATAAAAATTATGTGGTCTGACGTATTCCAAATGGTGATATTGGTGTTAGTGTCCCGGTTGTTTGCGCGAGGGCCCGGGGTCCGCCTTGAACATTATCCAGGATTTGGCAGAACTGCACCTGACCGCCTTGATCTGACTGACTTGTTAACAGAGGAACCTGACCAGTTGGTTCTTGGTTAATCCAATTTATTTCAAATGTAAGGCTTTATTCTTGCTTTTGGGTCTAAACTTCAGTCAATTGTGTGCAGTTGTTTTGTACAATTTAAATATCATAATTACGTTAATAAATATTTATACGTTATAAGCTATAGGTACTTATATAAATTTAGTCTATCGTTTTCCCGTCCTAACATTATTCTAATCACAAGATATGTATAAGTTTGCGTACTTATAAAGAAGTTGTTTATACAAGTTAGTTCAAGCAATAACTTTCATTCATTTGTTGGCATTTAGACCCGATTAATAAAATTAAAAAGTAATCACAATAACCTCGGAAATGAAACCCCCAATCTCATACTCAGCCAACTTTCACTCTCTCTGCCGAGGGGATCAATTTCCAAATCTAATTTTGAGGAAAGACGAGGGTCTTATTATTTGTTGACTTATGTAAATTGTTGGGAAAATACTCAATAAGCCGTGTTTAATGCGATGTAAGCCTTTATCTTCGCGAAGCAGGCATATCTGTAGTGCTCAGGCCTCTTATGTAGCTAAAACAGCATTCAACGTTTTCAGCTCTAAATGTCTGCGTTTACAGTGCTACATGCAAATGTAACGAGCAGTTATCCAGTAGGTACTGTCAGTTGGTTTCATAACGCATCAATAGATGGAGCTCTCATAATTTTGGTACTATCTTTTCAAATCTGTATGATTGCGGCAGTGATGTCATGCAGCCAACTAATACTAAACACAAAAATAAAAAGTTCAATAATATAATATAACTTTTAAAGGCTGAAAGAAATGTAATAAAATATATTTATGTAAGTAGGCACTATGTTACATTCTAATACAAACCTTTCATAATTGAATTACGTCCATTCTTGATCCTAGCGTTCATGAAACGAACTGACTTAGTGAAATTTGTGTTTATTTTGTTTTTAATAATTTATTAAAAACTCTAAAATTTGTGAAAACTATTGATAAATACAATATTATCCAGTACAACGTATCCAGTGTTTATATACTCTTTGCTAAGTACTTATTTCAAGCGATCTTCAATTCCCAAAATTGTCGGGGCGCCATCTAGTGAGCGGTTAGGAATGCTTTAGATACCTATTGGAAAACTGCTCATTGCTATTTATGATTAACTCTTATTCTCTCCATGTCCAGCTGTAGCTAATAATAATTATAGTGAAATGGTGAAATATAACAGAATCCGTATTGTTTTTACTTTCCGTAATTGAAGTAGGAGCCCTACTGGGTTTATTTTTCTAAAATGGAGAAGATATTAAATAATTTTCCCTTCCCGGAGGATAGCCCTCGGCACAGGAGGTCAAGCGGCCGAAAGTCGGGGCGAAAGAGAGGAATGGAACAAACAAGAATCGACCCGCTCGCCATTAAGCCATTAAGCCTTTGGACGGTTGAAAACTTGCGTATTTCTGACCCTGTACAATCTTAGAGCGCTTAGAGAGGCAGCAACCTCAGATAGGATTTTCAGCTGCGAGTAAAGGTTATCTTGCGCACACTCTACCTACAGTGGCTACTTACAAAAAAAAATTAAAAATGGTCTAACAATAAAATGGGAGAGAGGCCATTGCTCTGCAGCGGGATACCGACGCCGCGACGGCGCCAAAAAAAAATACAATAAACAATACACCACAGTTAATTAACCTACTTAAATATTAAGGGATCTCAGCAATCTCTGCTCAGCCCAAGATCCACTTGCTGTTCCAACACTTAAAGATGGATTCAGTACAATTCTCACCGACCACTCTCTAAGTCAGATAAGCGTAGCGTAGCGTAGCGCAGCGTAGCGCAGCGTAGCAGAAGGAAGCTCGAAGGACCGCAAAGAAATCAGGCATCATCGCGTCGTCGAACATAAATGATGCATTGCAACATCTTGACAGTCTCATGAGCATGCGAAACGCATCATTGTATTGCACTCTGATGCTGCTTAGCGCTTTTGCGCTAACCCAGCGTGTCGTGTACCCAAAGATGTCAGGTGAGTTTTGAGTGATACTGCTAAACTAATATTGCTAAAATTAATTGCTACCTAGGACAGCATTTTCCCGGATTCGTGACATATAATTGAACATAGTCGAACAAGAGGCGTGAAAATATATTGATGAACGTTGTGGTCGGCGAAATCTCTGCAACTATTTATGTCTCTCAATCCGTAACTTGCACGACTCGAGTCAGTAACCTTCCTACAGTAAACTCCTACGGTTCTAGTCTTCAAGTCATCCATTTTCCTAAATCACTATTCGTATTATCACAATTTAATCACAGAATTCGATACAATACAGTAGATGATCAATTTACCATACGAATAATCTGAGGTTCATGTTGTTCTCATGATTGTATTAACTAGAACAAGTGGTTTAAATGTAGGGCCTGGAAAGAATCAACGTGCATCTACCACAACTTTATTTCATGGTAAATGTTTATACTTGTATGTATCGTTACTGTTGTATGTATTTTACATCCCGTGTTATTTCCTAAGCGACATAATTATTCAATTTTGCTTTTTCTTTCATATGACTAAATGCACTGTTGTGGTTTAACCATTGACGAGTACAATATCAATATCGATAAGCAATTAAAAAAAAAATGATAACTGGGTCCCTGCCGGCCGCGGACTGGCTACCAAGGTTTCCGACTTCATTGCGGAAGGTCAGACTTTACTATATTACAAGAAACTAGCTAAGTGTAAATCATGCGCACCATCTTATTTATGCTATAACTAATTTATGCTATGACTTATTTATGCTATAACTTATTTATCAACTGTGTCATTGTTAAAGGAAGGAGCTCGTAGGGGGTGTAGGGAAACTCATTCATAGCTTAATTATTATTACTGATATTACAGTACAACCATAATTTTCGTTAAGTACGCGAACGTGTCAGGGTCACGTGCCTAGTGACTTGGAATAAAGTTCTAAATTACGTAACTAGTATACGTTTCGCATATGAATGTTATCGAAAGTAACATGGAAGTATAGTTTTCATAATATATGAATTGGGTAGCGCTTGTAATACTATTATAACACTGACAGCAGAAAAAAAAATTTGTCCTCTAATAAAAACAATAATAGGATGGCGGTATATGGTAGGCAATTTATTAAACAGTATATTTATAGGTGATCGAATTAAGTAAGCTACCGTGCATATTAAACTTTAGACACCCTACTGTTAATGGTCGATATTTTTAAAAAACAATATTTAATTTTTATTTTCTTGGCAAATTTTAATTTTATTGTATTTGTCACAAGCATAATCCATGTCAAGTTTTCTGAATACAGATCTCTATGTAACTAAAGTAGACATTCCTGAACAATCGCTTTAAGTATATGACAATCCTATATGTTTATATACCCTTAAGCATACAAATAGAATATAATATTTATTTATTTGCAAAGAATATGGTATTTACACATTAGGTTAGGTCTGACGCCGACGTTAACAAACCAGATGCAGACATCTGGTGCTATCAACAAACAGTAAATCGGTGACGGAGTCAGTCAGTCAAAGGTTATCCGAACAAATAACATTCCCACATAATTAATAAACTACGCCATACTTTAGGCAGATGTTGTGCGAACTGACGGAAATATATTAAACAGATCCGTTCCCGTGGGACGTGTTACTCGTTGACAAAGAAGCTTTCTATAGATGACAGAATTCGGTTAAGTTACCTAATTTACAGTGTATCCATTATGAACAAACATATATTTTCTATTTAAAATATTTGTATAGATACGTAATCGCCAGTCTTGGCCTGTTAACTTATTAAAACTAGTTAATATACAGCTTTTAATGAATTTTCTAAAGAAAAACAATATTTTTATTAGATTTAATACATTTTTACGACATAGCGTTACAACGTCACTTAGATTAACTTGTAATTTGTAATTTAGCACCAATTTTTATTGTATCATAAAATAACCTTTTTATCATTATACAACACTTTTCTTTTTTAATGAATACCGAACTATGCCACTGTCTGTGGATAGAGGGTGAGTGAACTGCGCTGTATGGAATTATTTTCCCTCCAAACAGAAGATGTTTTCTAGTTGTTGTAACTTGTGTTTGTGAATGTTTTTCTTATTTGAAGAAAATAAATAAATAAATAAGAAAGTAGGGAAGTGAATTTCCCGCCGCTTGATATCTTCGACGTATAGGTACAACAGAGCTGACTCGCAGGTTACGACCGGTAATGTTAAGAAAATAATAGGTACGAAATTTTAACATGAAAGTATGAGTGTAGATACAATAGTGTATGCAACTGTGTATAATAAGGTATTAAAACACTCGTGTCAAACTATTGACAAACCGACACTCATGTTTTAATACCCCCTTTTACATGCGAGATGGAAAAATTACTTACACATTAAGCTCTTGAGTGTAGATAAAATACTAAAACATTCTCTCCATGTCCAAAAAAGAAACTAAACTCACGGATAAACTAAACAGCAGAGTTTTCACTTGATTATGATGACGTGTGTCAGTCCTAGGAAAGTTTGATTAAGTCTCGATTGTACAAACGAGTTACCGAACTAGTTAGTAGCTTTAGTAACTAAATAATTAAAGTTATCGCAAGTTATTAAGAAGGAGGCAGATGTTAAGCTTCCCTCGTGGGAACTGGAAAATTCTTGCGCAACGACTTGCCGCGAAGAGTGGCACTGCCTAAGTTTTATTTGTGCACATCAAAAGGATAATACGGAACTTTACCCGGGCTTCCGTTACGAGCACATTCCGTACGCATACCTTTAACAGCGTAATATGGCCCATACTTTAGAATAAACTCCTTTATCCCGTCCCCGTGTCAGATCCATTATGACGTTTACGAAATTATTACTCGAATACACCCTTTGTACGCTAGGCAATCGGATCCCTTTTTCCATTTTATGCAACAGTACACTTGATGGAAAGCTGTCACTCATGACCTCTACAATCTCAGATTAAATATTACAGATCATGTTTTGTTCTAAATATCGCAAACTGACAAAATATATTGAGTTATTAATAAGTATATACGACGCCAATGTTATTATTATTATTGATAGATACACTAGCAGATAATGCTGATACGTGTATATCACTGCACTTTAAGTCGTTATTGATAAAACTTGTCCAGTCTATTTTTAAAAGAGTTCACTGATGGAGCACTTATAACGTCTTCGGGTCATGTTGTGTGTGAATTAATGTAGATAATAATTTAATGGCTTTTTGTTTTTATCTGCGTCATTTTATCCTATTTATCCTATTTAGTAAGGATGGATATTTGTTACACCTTCACGCAAAAACAACTGAACTGATTTTGATGAAGTTTTCCAGCAATATAGCTTATATCCCAGAATAGCACATAGGCTATAATTTATATATATATTCTTTATTGTACACAATAGACATTACAGTAATGTTACGGTAGAAATAATAGTACAAAGGTGGACTTATCTCTAAAAGAGATCTCTTCCAGTCAACCCTGCCATGTGTTACGAGAGTAAAAAAAAACATACGAAAAGGTAGTAGTGTGAAAAAAGAAAAAAGAACCCATACATACATACATACTGATAAAATAATAGTACCTATCTAAAATAAAAAAAATACATATTGCATATCTACCTTATAAATATATAGATATACATATATAAATATATATAAATAAATTAAATTTGTAGTGATAATAGATGCTCTTTCAATCTTGCTTTGAATGTGTTGACAGATGGACTGTCACGAATGTCAGCTGGTAGACTGTTCCACAGTCGCGCCGCCTCGACAGTATACGACTTGAAGAAAAAGGTGCTGCATTGGGGAACTTCAAGCGGTTTGATGACACATTGGCGTCTAGAACGGGATGGAAGGGGAAGAATGTTGAAACGGGACCGAATATATTCAGGGAAGGATGGGTTATTTAAAACTTTATAGAGCAAAGTGAGAATGTGCATATTCCTGCGCTGCCGGATCGGAAGCCACTTCAACCGCGAACGATATTCAGAGACATGATCAAATTTACGCAACCCGAACACTAACCTGATTGCGAGATTCTGAAGACACTCCAATTTATTAAGAAGCTCCTCAGTGGCATCCAGAAAACACACGTCAGCGTAATCCAGCAGCGGCAAGAGAAGTGTTTGAGCGAGCATAATCTTGGTCTTATACGGAAGAAAGAACTGGAGACGCCGGAGAGAGTGGTAGGCGAAGTGCATACGCCTACTAATGTCGTTTATATGAGATATCCATGAGAGGTTACAGTCCATGATGAGACCAAGGTTTCGGGTTTTGGTCGTATATGGAATCTCAGCACCGTTGAAGTAAATCAAATTTATCCCAAAATTCAATGTGGTTACTGCGGAACAGATCGGTAACGTTATAACCTAATTTTACCTTTAATATACGTACAGCCTCAGAACATAACATCAACACTTAACAAAAAAAAAACATTTCTAAAATTAAAATATTATTTTTATATATTTTCTTCGTAAACATAAAATCATACTAAAGGTAAGTACACATTTTATTTTAATATCCTTCCTTCTTACTTTTTCCCTCGTCTAGCGTTCCTAACGATTACTTGTCCCCATTTAAAATCTATGTTGCATGCAACAACAGCTCGTGGAGGTGGAACAATTCGAGTGTACCGTCGCTGAAGACAGCAATACGGCGCACCTGCGATTGTGCAGGTTAATGTCGCTTCGGAGGTTTTCGTTGCAGAATATAAATTAACTGCAAGTATATTTTGTATCTGGAAAGTGAGCACGTCCAGTGTTAAAGTTGACAGTAGTAGATTACTTACCTACTTGAATTTTTAGGATTAATTGCATTATAAACAAATGTTTTTTTTAAATACTTAGTAAAAAGCAAATTATAATTAAAACTATGTTCCAAAACCTATAATTAATCACGGCAGTGCCCCTGCCAAGTGGAGCAAACGGCCGTACCATTTTTTTCCCGAAGTCATTCAGAGCACTTTTGACCCCTTGTAATATAACTTCGTTGTGGATAAAGCCAGAAGCCTGAATTTTCAACGATCGAGAGTAGGTATGTGCTTAAACTGCTACCTACAAGGTATTTCTACCTTTACTTTACGATATATCGGCTTATGGCTTTGTCACTGATTAAAAATACACATTAAAACAACATCACAAATAGAAAACCCAGACCGTTGCCTTGTGGAAGTGTTCCCAGTATGCTGGCGGCGTTACCTCTTTGGACTGCCAGACTAGCGTTGCCTGAGGTACGCTTCAGCCTGTTGTTTACTGGTTGTCTCATAAGATTATTGTAATAAATAATAAAAATTTACAGAGAAAAAGTTAAGTACGTACTGCAAACTACTTAATTTAATAAAAAATAATGTTTAAGATTTTTCATATTGATACGGAAGGTATTACACCATCATAAAAGGCAGAAGACGCCCACAGCGGGGCATAAGCCTCCCCCAGTGAACTCCACAAAGGCCGGTCTTGTGCCTTCCGCATTCAGCTGGTACCTGCGATCTTTAAATACCACGTCGCCGGTCCACCTATAGAGAGGCCTACCCACGCAGCGTCTTCCGGAATACTATTAGGTAAGTAATTTTCTCATGTCATATTTTTCTAAAATATTATTGTCTCAATTAATCATCACTTAACACGAATCGCGTGTTAACCACATAACGAGTATGATCCATATTATTGTAAATAAAATATTTCTATCCACGTTGTAACTACGTCCCAACTGGAACGTTCCCAAGTTCAATTTGGTGATCTACACGCTATTTAGTACTTAGCTAGACTAGGTACGAACTACTATTATACTGGGGTACCTGGGAGTCTTGATGAGAACTACACTTGACGTGTAATGAGTTCACAGAATTGTTCACAAACTCCCTGAATATTTCAAGTGTCTTTGTTGTCTAAGGCTAAGAGCAGCGTACAAAATATATTGCGGTGCGCGGCTTACCTCACTTAATTTGTGCTACTATGTGGAATGTAGACAATTCATAATAAATATCAGTACTTTTCTAGCTATTTCAATGATGGTATGTATCTCATCGGTACAACTAATTCCGTAGTTTCCCTTTGCCCCTTCACGGAATTCGTAGGATGATCAAAAGTTAATCAAGACCAAGGGCCTACTCGTCGCCGGTCTGATCCAATCAAACGCGCTCAGTCCGTACGGCGGCTGTTACAGCGGCTATTTAGGCCCATCAAAGAACTATCCGGTCCACAGAGCACGATGACGCTGCATAATCCGAGCGAGGGCTTCCTCGGCATGTCGTTAGGCGCACAGTTAGGGGCGTATGGGGCGTAAACTCACTGATCTCACGAGACGGGACGAGTGCCTCCCACGGTCCTTTATGCGCCCGTACACATGTAATAGTCGGCGATACGGCGAATACAGATCGGCGAACATCGTGTTTTTATTTTAGCACTCTGCCCTGAGTGATGTCGCGCTCGGTTGCGGCGGCGGCGTAAGTATATGTAGAAATTTACTTGTATTTGTTCGAGAGCCCCAGATACGTGTCGCCGTGGCGGCGCAAGGAATTTTCTTTAAACCTCTGTGGTAAGTAAATAAACGAATTATATTTGGAGACGTGGAATATGTCTTTTTTGTGAGCGCTACGATTAAGGGAATCATGGGAGGTATCTGTCTAGACAAATCCACTTAAGTAAGTAAGTAAGTAGCTAACTGAATTCGATATCATTTATACTTGGGACAATAACGAAGTCTCTTTAGAGGAGGGACATGTATACCAGCAGATTTTTGCTATCTGATTTGTGGTGTCCGGTAGATATGCATATACCACCATGGCGTAGACCAGAAAATGAGCATCATTATTGTCTAACATTATATTTTCAACCATTCCCTATATATTCTTTACTGCTAACCAAATATGGAGGGTAGAATTTTTTACATTACAATTTGGTGAAGGCTCAAGTCCAACAGTGGAAACTCTGAAACAATCTAGATTTGTTAATCGAATTAAGTTAGCGATCATCATCGATGATTACAATCATCATACCAGGCGCTCAATCCCGAATTCCTGTAACTTACTATCCTCTTTTCCACTTTGCCCGATCTTCAGCACTCTCGAGCCGGAAGCTTTTCATAAAAATCTGATTACCTCCAATCAAAGCCGTTAAAGTCTCGCAAACAACGACGGCCATTCCACTGCAATCGAATTAGCCGGCCAGGGGCTGCTGCATATTAAATCAGGCCCCAGGTAAGCGCAACTCCCAACTCCTAGACAGCACTGACGCAGTCCATAGTTCGCTCCCCGCTGTTTGCCGTAAAACCACATTTCAGCTCCATTGAAAACTTAATTATGACTTCCTTCGGGCTGCGCCGACCGAACTGAGCGCTTGGACCGAAACCGCAGGACAGCCAGCGACACGAGTTATTGTTTAATTCATCGGTATCTAGCCTACACTTACTGTGAAGGTAACTTACTTACTTCACACGAAAATGCTGATGTAGGTAGGTAATTATCTTAATGTTACTGAACAAAATGGTAACGATATTGAGGTAATTACGTACTGAATAAATAAGAAAGTTGGATAAGTAGGTACCGAGATACGTAATTAATTTTCCAGGAATCGAAATAATATAAAATACGCAACCAGAGGCTTCTTAACGTTTTCTTAGTATTTTATTTGTGGACTGGACTGAATCAAACAGAGGTTTATACAAAATCATAAACATGTTGCCGTGATATACATAATTTAATTGAAGGTACATTTGGTTAAAGTATGGAATCGGATATCGGTATAATGAAATCGGACCACGACAATAATTTTTTCCCTCGCCAACTACCTCGTTATTATACGGTACGGTATGGTGTACTACATTACCACGTCAACCAGGTTGGGTCTCTTCTCATCAATATAAAACTACCTCATAAATATTTCAGTTTTTATTTTTCCCATCCTTAGCCTTAGCCTTTATATTGCTTTGAACTCTAGTAAAAAGAAATAAGTCGCATTTATTACACTATTTTAATGTTAAGTGCTTACGCAACGTACGCGGCAGCCCTAGCCGCTCGCTAACTCGCAGCCAACTTTGAGTGACGATGACTCGCAACAAGGTTTTCTTAATAATATTAAGCCTCTATTAAGAGGGCTGTTACTTGGCGAGTGTGTGGTTGCCCGTAGCCGAAGCGGAACTTTACTCTGTATTTACTCGAGGGCACAAGTGGGCAAATAATTTTGCTTGATGTCAACTCTAGCGAGATTTGTAGCCCGCTATTGTTGCGTTATGATAATGTAACTTGTCGTTTTCGGAACAATAAACGAAAAATATTTTCGATGTTTTGCTTTGACATGTTTTTTATTACTTCTACGTAGGTACACTTATAAGAAGCGACTAGGTACGAGCTGGTCAGGTTCCCCTGGTGACATTGTCATGGAGATTAGATGGCAGTCGTTCTATTGTAATTACCAAATTCTGGATCAGCCCGCCCGCGCCCCCCAGGCCCTCGTGCGCGATAGCACAATCGGGACATGAACGTTGAAGATGAAGATGATTATTTATTAGGTTTTACGTAGGTACACTTAAGTTCTCTGTTCTGTTATCTAGGTTAACAATAATTATAGTTTCAAAGATAACTCACAATTAATAAAATATTTAACAATAGGAGAGATTAAGAAAAGTCGCTTGTTGCTGAAATCGCAACTAATAAATTTATTGTGCCACAAAATTATAAAAATCATACGAGTAAGTAAATAATTTTGCTCTAATAAAAAGACAATGGTATGTAATTGGGCTCTACGCGTAATTATAGGCCGCATAACAGCTACGTCCGGAAATCAGATTTCACCGTTTTCAAGCAGCAATATGAAATTCCAGTGAGTCAAATGAACATCCGCGGCATTTAGATTTGAAATACCTGTCTAGGGGTCCGATTTGCATACCGCATATCTCAGTATTTGTAAACACATGTAATCCAGGGATAACAGGGAATTATGCTTGAACTGAGGATATGCTGCGTACCCAAATTATGTACCCTACTTGTACGTATATAAATCAAAAGGTAGTCTCAGAGTAGCATGGCGAGCGATTTTCGTTCAGAGGTCAGAATCTAGACAGCAAACTTCCCTGAGTTATTGTACCTACCTAAGGTAGCAACACCACGATCACGTCAAGTAGGATTATTAAGATTATGATGTCTACTTATGGATTCTGTTGTTGATGATGATGATTGTGAAAGGCTATATGGACTGTGAAGGGCTTTTAAGATACCGTCGACCTAAACGGGAGCTGACTAGTTTACAAAGAAACCGCTGAAGCTAGTGTACATAATCATGCACAGAAATTTCGTAAACAAATCTCCCACGGGAAGAGAAGAAACGGATGTGGGAACGTTATATGGGAAATTACGGTAAATGGGAAAATACAAATACTGAACCGAGAGGACGAACTCCTGAGTAAAAGCTTTACAATATAATTCGAAAGTACTTGTTAGTGGGTTAATCTTGGAAAAGTAATGTGACTTTGGAAAAAAGTTTCCTATTTAGTACCTACATAAATGCGTGTATTTTCTTTTTCAATCATCACTCAAGTAGCTATTATAATAAATAAGATGTTAGTTAATTCATGTATAGAGAGAATTGGTGGCATAATTACTAGCGGGTCCGACTCAAACACTCGATGTACCGAGACCTGAGTTCAATATCCAGTGCCGCCATATAATATTGTCTTTTTTTAAAAGAGGGGCGTTACAAGTTTGACCTGTGCATCTGTGTATCTGTGGCTTTAGGCGTACGTGCCATCGAAGTTCCCGAACGGATGGACCGACTTGGATGCGGTTTTGAAAGCCAGTTTAATCGAGATGGTTCTTAGCTTTGTTTCATTAAAATCGGTTAAGTAGTTTAGCAAATATTTGAGTTTAAGTAAACTTGGTCGGGGGTTAGCCGACTTTTTCTGTCGGATATCTTCCATCATCCGAAATAAAGAACTTAGTTCGTTTTTATGCCACACGACAACTTAACTTTACATAGCTTGGTCTAATATTTTATAGTTATAGACCGGAACCATGAAGGTTTTGACGCGTCATTTTTAAAACGGATGTTAGATAGTATTGAAACGATGTAGAACGTTTTAAGTTATTCATCTAAGACATTATATTATGACTATGAGTAACGTTTGCTATTGATCGTCGACTTCATTCGCAGTGTCTTCAATTATCCTCCCCATCGTTTTTCTTTTCAATCATAAACCTCCTCGCGAAAGATTTTTAATTTGAAATAATCAGGCAAAAACGACGGATATATAAAAGTATCAGCGATAATAACGTCAATTATAATTAGAAGGCCATGATGAAGAGAACTATGAGAGTATTTTGTTGATTTTCCTACTCATGTTAATATACCGTACCTACCACGCAAACCTACTTACTGCTTCTTATTTTTTCCTATACTGGCGCTACTTTCAAACTTCCCTAAATATCGCATTAGGCATTAATTAATGAACCAACGAGGTAGCGTCCCATAGAATTTAAATTAGCAAATCTATTATTAAGCTCTTCATCGCGCCTAAACGGACCTTTACCTTTAGAGCCCATAGTTTTCTGCACGATTTTTCTTAAAACATTATGCAATTTTGGCTTGTATCCTAATGACAGAAAGCTTATTTTTTAAATGTAAAAAACACAGCGCTCACATCTCGCCCGCTCAGTCGTCGCGTCGCGCCCGCATCGTCACCGCGTCATCATTAGGCAGCGCAATTTATACGCATTTCCTGTTCGGACGCTACTCGACGTGTACGCGATTTTGAAGCGGTGACATATAAACAGGCCCTTATAATTTCGCTTAAACTTGTAAATACCTAATCAATATTTAAAATCCCTACCCTACATTTCATTAAGCTCGTAACAAATGGCCAATAAAGGTATTTATTTCACTTGTACTGCCCGGCGTACAGGAAACCAGCCTACGGTCACATGACAATGGTTGTGCCCCTTTTACAGCGATCTCTCATTTAAATATAACGTATTCCGGAAAAGTCATCTGAATTTTGACAGGTTTATGGCTGAAATTCTTTAAACCTTAAAATTAACTACTTATTTGAAAATGGGCCTACGTCATAACTACATTACGTCTTTTTGGATTTTCCCTGCTTTTGGCAAATCAGCTCGGCGGCTTAATATTTAACTGAATAATAATTAGGTACTTTGGACAAGTATGTAGGTACTACTTTTGTTACTTGTGAATTACAGAGTATCTTATGGTTAATGTTTAAAAACCTGTTACAAACTGTCGCTTCCCCTAGTAATCCCCTTCCTCGGCGACTATTTATCACCGGATTGGGATTGTAAGTGGATATTACAAGTCGCATTAATGAAGTGCCCAACTCTGACCGTAGGCAGCGGGGCGCAGTTAGAGCAGCGTTCCATAAGCTAGCCTGAATCCTGAATTCGAAATGGAATTGGATCGGACGGATTGCACCGGGGCCCGACCGTCGCATTACTTATTGGAAGCTTTATTGACACATAAATGAATAACAATTACCCTCCACGCCGTCCCCGTATGGGCACCCTATGAATAAAGTAATAATGCCCCGGATCAAATCTCATAAATTGAAATTTGCTCGTTTTCAATGCCTCCGCAATGTGGTGACGTAAAGAAATTGATATTAAATGTCCAGCTCCTTTGATAACCGCTATGCTTTGCTAGATTCACCGCTGGGTACTTGGATTAATGTGTATTAAGGTCCTTTAGTTTAATATTAGTAAAGTTTTCAATGTATTTTTATTATTAGTGGATAACCGACTTTTACCCGTGTATTTCTGCATAGTTTTCAATACATTTTCAGTTGCCGTATGAAATAGGTTATCGGTTTAGCTGTGACATCGTAACGAACCGGGGCATGGTGATCTAATAGAGACAGCTTCAGACTTCAGTCTACATACCTAGGTTCTGACCCCGTTTGGGACCGAGAATCACACGGTCCCCATACCCTCGTCTGCGTGCTTCAGAATGTTAACGTCCGTTAAGTCTGCAGCTATCTATCGATATATACCAGATACGAGATTATTTACACGATCAAGAAAAAGCAAACAATCAGACAGGACATAGTAGTAGTACATAAATGCAGGACAATTACAATTTAGCATGTTTAAAACTCGCTTATTCGGGTTTGCAACCCACATCCCAAACTTCAAAGAGCAACAAAGAGCGCACAGTCACAAGCAGAAGTAAAAATCATACTCACCTATGTCCTACCGCAAAGTAGCCCTGATCCTAGTTTGGCTCATGTGAATTAGCCCCATCTGAGTCGTAAGCCCGTCATTATATCTGCCAGCCCGTATAAGCGTTGTGAAAGCCTTGTATCCGCCGCGACATCTCCGCTAATCCCGCATCTTGTCTGCCACACCTTTGTGGGGTCACAAGACGAGATAAAGTTCACATCGAGTTAGTCACGATTCGACGCCATTTTAACGTACCTTTTTTCAAGGAAATGGGTTTTTATAATATGTATTTTACGGGTTTTTTACCTGCAGCTTGATCAAGGAGTAACCCGATATTTTGATGATCGTTGATACAATCTTGCATCAATAATTGCATTTTTGAAATTTTCTTTGAAAATATTTACTATACTATGTTTAGCTATTTCTGCCCCACTTCGCAGGGCAAAGGCGTTCCTTTCAATCTTCCACTATTATATTTATTTCATTTATTTTAAAGTTTAGTATAAAGCTCAGTGTCCTATTGGCTGTCTGATGATAAGTAATTACCGAAAACTTAACATCAATACTCCTCTATACATCTACAGTAGAGGTATAAACCAAAACGGTGAACATGGAAAGTCTCTACTCCACTAAAACAGTATTCTACTTACTTGCAGTTAAAATTATAACGAGAATGCATCGCCAAAGTGTGGTGAACAACAGCGCCGGCAGAGTTTCACCCACATTAACTTGTATAATTAATACCACCGCAGTACTTAGTTGATACCTCGCTTCGTAGGCAGCCGAATCTAAACATTGATGCAAAGTTATACAAAGCACACCTCAGAATTATTATCTGACTGCAGCTCATATCCGTCGGCCCCTACCAATTGCCACTGAGAAGTTTACGAACTGCCAAACTACAAGTTCAGTTAGGGTACCACCGGGCTGTTTCTGCAAATGTGCTGAGTTTGGACAGCGTTTGTTGGTACCAGTAATATGGTAACGCAAATATGTAGGTTAAGCATTACATGTATGAGGACTCCAAACCCCAGGTTTAGCACGTCAGCAGGTATAATTATGCAAACATTGTCATAATTATAACTGACGGATCCCACATGGTATTGCTAACGTCGGTATTGCTGATGTTTAGCAATTAAAAAGTTTAACCTTACTTAGTCAACAGTGAACCATTTCTGAAAATGTTTTCTACAATGAAAAGCATCTGAGATGCGCAAGCGATAACTGATGTCTCTACCTCTATCTAAACTACCGCTAAATACAAAATTTACCGCCCCAAAACAACTCCGCTATATCAGACGTTGCTTTACCCTATGCATTGTACAATGAAACCTACATAAAGCACAAGTTCGTCGTCGTTAGTTCCCAATCCTACCCGCGCCATAACAAATTAAAACTTTTCTATTTAGACGACAGCAACGCGCCTCGAGTGCCGTGTATCCCATCCAAAAGGCAATAACGTGTTCCCCACACGAAAACATACATTGTTTTTGTTATCTGAAATAATAACGGATCGAACTTTTTCCCATTTATGTATTTTCAACTGCGTGTGTCGCAGCCGGATCTTGTTTTGCTTGCCTACCCAGTACTCATAGTACAGCATCCACTTTATTCAATGCTTTTGCTCAGCCATGACGATGACGATGGTAATTTATTATTTATTTGTATCTTTTTAATCGGATTCCACATTTTGAGTGCCGCGAGTGCACGCTGTGGTTACCTATATTCATATTTTTATTTATCTCGGCTACTAATGAAAAGCTACCTTGTTTTTCGATGCCAATTGGCTTTCATAAACAGAGCTTTTAAAAATAATGTTGATAAATGAGAATAAGTAATGAAATTTTGCGACATACACTTTGTTGTATTTTTGAACCACTCGCCTGGAGTCTTACGGTTTTAAATTTTTATTTTCACCATTAAAAATTCGATATTTTGATGCGTGATAGATTTTCCCCATTTTTGAACCGACCTCCATCGGTGATGACAATGTGATTTAAAAAAATTGAATTTTCCATCCTCTGATTTTCTCTATTTTCGAACAGAATGCTAGAACATTACAGGATTTGTGGGTCTCAAGAAGTGTGCGCGCCCAAATAGCCACCGGCCAGTAAGCGTGCGCATCACCCGTGATTAGGTCTGACGCGGTCCGTAGGACCGAGAGGTCGATAGGATCCTGAATGGAGGAGGGTAAATGCTCGCTTTTGGTGTAATTTACAAATATTGATTTTTTCATGCCCACAATGAAAATTGCAAATCGTTTGAGTCGAGGTGAACCATTCTAAAATAGAGCCCCAGTATGCAGTCGCAGCTACCGCTTATGAATCCATTGCCACATTTTGCGATCCTTTTGGTAAGGCAGGTCATTTATCTCTATCACTAATTAAAATCGCAGTTATGCAACTAGAATTTAGGGTCCAACTTTTGTTCTATCACAGAGTAACAAAACGCGTCGTTTTGCATACCCCTGTGTAGTAGCCCTATCATTGCCTGAGTGTTCCTTGCATGAATATTTGTACATCTGCCTGCACCTACTTGATTAACAACTATTTAAGAGGCACTCCAACAATGGACTTTAGTTATACATTTCTTTGCGTTTGTACATCTATGTCTATGTCGCTGCAGCACTTTTATCACCACTCGCTCGGGAAACAAGAAACAAGAACAGTCGAGACGCATGTTCCATGTGTTCCTATCTTGTCCCACCCACTCTCGCTCGCGCCGCACTCTTGTGTTCAATCGACTAATAGAAAAGTGGCGCGAACGTGTGTTCCCGCTGAAAATAATATTTTTGGCCAGTCCCGACTTGTGAGAAAGATTTATGGCGCACGTACCTCCAGACTGTGCTTCCGTATCGGTTGCACGTCCAGTCTAAATCAACTGGAATCCCCGGACGCGCCGAAACAAACATGTTCTACTGCATACAAGTACCGTAAATACAATCTAGCCCGACTTAGGATTGAGCTTAGTCTACGCAGCTACAACACATATTTAGGTATTAACAGATATTGCGTATTACGATTACGATGTTATTGTTGTCTGTTTATGGGTTGTTTTTATGGCGCAGTTGAGTGTCGAGGTTAGCTTGCTAATATAAAATAAAATAGCTTATTTAATATAAAAGTAAAATATATGTTTTTTATAAAAGAGGTTAGGTTGGCTTCGGTTAGGTTGACGCCTGAATGATTTATAAGATACACGTAACAAGAAAAATCAATTGACCAACCTTAGGTGAAACCTAAACTCGCTAAGTCACTCTTAACTTTATGACACCGATTTTGTGACGCCTAAATGCTAAAGAATATCATAAGCCGTCAACGTAAGCGTTGTTTTAGTTTAGTACAATAGACTGTGAAAATCTCTTTTAAAACTCTACTTTATTTTATAAAGAACACCGTCGAGTCCTTTGATAAATCGATTAGGTTGTAATAGCTTTGAAGCAACATATTTTTTCTTAAGTAAACATTCCCAGGTGGCTTGTTTTAAATCTGTGTATTTTCTTATATAAGAGGGAAGCAAACGAGCAAGTATGTCACCTGATAGTAACACCACCGCCCACGGACATTCGGAACACCAGGTGTATCTCGAATGCGTTGCCGGCTTATGAGAAAGGTTTAAAGTTGTTTTTGAAGGCTCCAATGTCGTACCTGCTCGGGAATACCGCTGCAGGATGTTCATTCCATGGAATGGTCGTACGCGGCGTTAAGTTTCTCGAAAAGTACCTACAGTAGTTAACCGCCACTCATCCAGACGGTATCTACGGATGGAACTTTAGTTTATGCCAACACCATTTTTTTTCTTTTAGTTCTTAAGTCACTATCTCAGCCCTTATTTCTTTTACCATAATAAAATAGGAAGTAGGTAGAAGCAGGCTTCATAATAAATAACATTTATTCTTATGCAATAACTTGTAACGTAACTCTGTCCTACGGACAGTGCCAGGCTCAGTTAATAAGAAAACAACGAATATTCAGGGTAATGGGTTTATATACAATCAGTCCAGAAACTACAAACTACAACAACAAGAAATTTATAAAAAGAATTTAAAAGGTTAAAAACACGAAAGTTTCTACGAAAGTCTACTCCACACAACCTATGTCCAGGCTGGATCACTGGGTTCACTGTTGGCCGAAAAAGTACAGATTGCAGATTGACCCGACAGAGAATTTCGAAGATAATAATTTATGCAGCCACATGCATACTTTGACCGATCACTTGTATTTCGTTTTAGTTTCTGAATATAGCTTCTTCTAGCTATGATACTTATCCACCTTCTAGTTCGAAGGCTGGTAGAACTCTACCCACTCCACAGCTGCATTCTCTATCGCAGGCTTGGGTCTTATCTTAAACACGTTCGAGAACGATTTGGCACAAAAGAAGATATAGTCTTGATGGCCAGTACTCATAGTCAATCAGCCAGTTCCCGAAGTGGTCGATATTTATTTTCGGACGACCTCGTGTTTGGCAGCCAAGGATATAATCCATGACGACATGATGAAGAATTGGATCCAGCAATTATCTAGAATAAGGGGAGCACAAAAAAGATTAAAATCTCCGCCGACTATGAACTGTGTCCGCATGCCAACATATGACGTATAAAGAATAAAATAATAAAAGGTTAATATTAATTTGGAAAATGTGATATTTTATGTACAAAATCAAATATTTGCTATGAAAGAAACACTCTAATGTGATGGAAAAATGACCCCCGTGGCATGGGGGTCTACCTGGATTCCAAACAAAAGGAAAACAAGAAGTTACAACGGTAAGAATCCAGACACACACCCCAATACCCTTGTATTTGTTCAAAAACCATCATTACTTTTACCAATTGGATATTTAGGAAACGAGAGATCATTTCCCCAAAAGATGATACGCTAATCGAAGTTCGATTCGATTCAAAATATTTGTATACCGTAGGCGTAGTTACAACGTAGTCAGAATTTACAGTATTAACTAATTTTCCAGGCAAGGATGCTGAGCAATCAGAGCCTGTATGGCCAAAGCCAAGAAAATGCCAATTATATGTATACAATTTTCAAATAAAAGTGTCAACGTGCTGAACAGTTGTTTGAACGGGAGTCCTAATAAGAGTAAGTACACCCGACACCGTATTACACCACCAAGCTTTAGGGACCCTACAAACTTAATATCATTGCTTCGTTTAATTACACTTTCGTTTAACTCGTGTTAAAAGTCGTTCATTTTCTATGAGCACTATCACCTTGCGAAACGGTTCAAACAGAATAAAATGAGAATTAAGAAATTCATGAACGAATAAATTAAGTCATTCATTCCGTATTCAAGATTGTTAAGTTTATCCATCAAAGATTTAAATTCGCCTTTTGGAAGTGTAATGCGCCAAAATGCAAAATATTATTTAATCTTCTTACGAATCTTGATTATACAGACAGGTCAGAAACCGTCTTCACTGTTCAGCTGTAGGAACCTAGGTACCTGTTTCATGTTAGCATACTTAGAAGCACTACTCTAAACCCAACATTGCATTGTACTAATCCTCAAAAGAGTGAGGGCGAAGAAAAGTACTTCAAAAGACATATGCGCGCGTCATGTACTCAAATTGCGTCGTGCAGATGCGACCAGAAAAATGTTTTTGTACCAAAGTGCCTTGTTGAAGCGTGGCGGGGGGCTCGCTGGAGATGAAGAGTCACTTGTCTCCGCTCCTTCACCGCGCACTGACAAAATACATTTGTTCTCCTCTAAAAGACATTCAGGCGAATGCATTATGCGGCCAGGTGTCTAAACAGCGTCGGGATTCCCTAGTTTATAAAAACAACAAAAAGGTATATATAATAAATTCCAAGCCAACGCCGGCTTTCTATTTCACATTCTATTGTATTCCTCAAAGTTGAATCTACAAAAGCCACGTCGTAGATATTTTCCGTCACCTAGCCTCATTTATGGCCCTGGCAGCTATGCGATGAGTTTTTCTATTTACCTGAAGACCGCTGAATACCAATGCATGGTAATTTCAGTATCACCACCGAGCGGAAAATTATTAAGTGCCGAGTCAGGTCAATACCGTGGCAGCAATTTGCATGCGAAAGCTGGCTGCGGGCGAGGCAGCGAGGCGGCGAGGCGGCGGGCGGCGCAGCGCGGCATCGGCTTTGAGAATTTTCCCGCCACCGTGTCAGCGGTCGGCGGGCAGGCATTAATTAAAACTGCAATTTATCTCACTTAGCCCCGCCCCCCACCCCCGCCGCTGCCGGCCGCCACGCTGCCCACCCGAAACACTAGCTAACTGTTTTGTCCACTCTGTGTACGCTTCGTGACACGACACTAAAGAGCTGTTTACATGGTCGACGTGAAAGGATACTCGCAGCCGACCCGACAGAAGCCTGTTGGCCACACATTCCGGTACAAAGAGTCCACAAATTACTGGATAATTGTACAGCGCAAACATTTATCAACTACTCGTACCTAGCAGGAATTCCGTTGTCCGAATTATCACAGATATCTAGCGCAACCTTTAAAGAATAGCCTTGACTCGACAAGTGGTTTGTGTATGCACCTTGTGTAGCGCATGTTGGCTGATTTTGTACCTAAACCTTTCTTCTCTCAGGGTCTGTTTCTAATCTATCTACTCTAGATAGAGCCTCAATTCCTTCTGACTAAAATTACTGTAAAGGAGACTTGATCTCATTGAGCAATTATATATTGATGATTGATGAAAATAATTCTTCTGTTAAAATACTCGCCTACCGTTTATCTTCCAACCAATAACCGCCTGATATAACATAACAATAATAATAAGAGATGCGTAACTAACATAATAGCAACTATTCGCTTTAGGTAATAGGAATAAGTAATCTAATCCTAATGAAAGTATAAATCACCTTCAACCGTAGCCGTCCCAACGGCAATCACTCCTCCATATCGGCGGCTAGATTATCCACGAAATAGATTTAGAAGGCGCAGCGACAATTCGCTAAGCCGCAAGATTAAAGTCTTTGCGTGATCCCGGAACAAATTGGCCGGCTAATGAGATAGTTGGGGGCTGACTGAGGATTAAGCCTAAATGAATCAAAGTTCCTGGCTCGGACGATCTATTGCGGCTGATAGATGCGTCGCTGATCAGCTTTCCAATAGGTAGGTACTTCATTTGCCATTCGTCTTTAATAGCTAGGTTAGTACACACCAACCCATCCATTAAATTTTAGGCAAGACTATATTTAAAAAATAGTTCAAAACGACTGCAATCAAAATACTGAAAAGTTAAAAACAAGCCGAATGTTGGAGGTAAATGGGTGTATTACATAATGAAATGTTAGATTTATTTAAACTTGGAACCAGTCGGGCCCCACTTTCATACACATAAGAAATTTAGAATGAGTCCCCGACAGGTTACAATTTTAAATTAAACTAACATTTGCACTACATACATATTTACATACATATTTACTTCCAACATTCGGCTTTCACTTTTCTCTTCTCTCTCTGTCTAGGATCTTAAGCCATGATCCACCAGTGGACCGAATAGTACTCCAGTATAGGTAGGTTAGGTATGGCTACATGTATTTGTGTTCCAATGGCTCTTAAAACGCTCGTATGTGCATAAATTGTGTTTATAACTTCGATAGAAAAAGTCAAAGGAGCAAAATAAGCTCACCAATAACATGGGCTGAATACTTGATACCGAATTAAGTACCAAGGTGCACTTATTTTATTTTGAATGAGTGACGGCAGACAACATATATTATTACGGGCAATAAAAATGAGTTTTGAAAATCGGCGTCTCTTAAGAGTACCTACAATACAATTAATACGTACGAAGGTACTGTACTCGTAAAAAAAAATTGTTTAGGTAACTATGAAAACAAGTTGTTTTTTCTAAAAATTATTATATATATTTAGGTGTCATCTTCAGTAGACCGTTTTAAAATAAACAAACTATGGTTTTGAAAATGTAAACTCATTCTGACGCAAGTGTCAGTCTATTTATTTATAACTTTGATAAAACGTTTAATACGTAGCTTCTTATAAATTAATTAAAGCAAAGGGTATCTGTCAATTTACATTGTTAATTCGTATTTTCCATTCCGGACCATAGCGAAAGCTTTTGAGTGTTTCACAAAATTCTCGGCAAAATGCTCGGAATCAGCAAAGGCGTAGTCAGTTTTATTAAAACTTATTAAAATCATTTGATGAAATTTGAGTTTATTGCTTCAGAAATATGTGATGCCCTCGGAGTCGCTTATGAAGTTGGTAATGTGTGTTTTAAAAGCGAAGGGTCAGCCGGGTAAGCCGGCCGCCTGAAAGCCTGCGAAAATCCCTTACGCGCTAAATTTACAATGAGCCTCGGTTTTTGTACGGCTATGCCGCGTACCTCTCCGGTTGTTATGACTTCATAATTCATTGATAATAATTATGACTCAAAAGCACACTATGTATATGTTAGGACTCCTGGATTGTGTAATTCAAGGCAATC
This sequence comes from Blastobasis adustella, assembly GCA_907269095.1. Lineage (NCBI taxonomy): Eukaryota > Metazoa > Arthropoda > Insecta > Lepidoptera > Blastobasidae > Blastobasis > Blastobasis adustella. The sequence continues at coordinate 7,003,703 of OU026123.1, read as the reverse complement.
GATATGCAAGTACGAGGAGCGTCGATGGCAAAGTGGTTAAGGTATCCGACTCGTAAGCGAAAGGTACCGGATTCTAATCCCACTGCGGACACGTACCAAGGACTCTTTTCTGAGTTATGTGCATTAGCTTTATGCTAACCGATGCTCTTACTAAGGGGGAAAACTTTGCAATGAAACCTGCACGCACATTCAGGTGACTAAATGTGTAACCATGATCCAATCTGGTCAGCTTCCCCTGTTATTGTTAGCGACTGAACCCGTCAAATCGAAGATACGTAATCGCAAAAGTATCAATTTCATCCATTTTGCTTGCAACAGCGCGATAATAGTCGGCAACAGAGTTACGTAATCGGGCTGCTGGTAGCATGCTTACGGAGGTCAGATAGCTGTTGCTTAACTATATTTATATAATCTGCCAAATACAATGAAATGAAATGAAATTTTTATTTAATATGGAGTTTGGGTTTCGTGATTTTGCAGTTCGAGATGCAGTAGCTTCTTTCCCACCAAATTCCTACCTTTTCAGGCGTATATCTATAATTGATCTACATTTTCTAATATGTTAAGATATGATAATAATTAAGAAAATATTAAAATAATGTCATAAAGGTATCATTGAACCAACTCAAAAAAATTAAAATATGTTAACATTTTAGATTCAAAATACTAACTTCAAAAATACAATTGGATCGGAAATTGTCATTGAATTAAAGTATTATGAAATCATGTCACAAAAAATTATAAATGACAAATTGAATCGAAAAATTAGAAAAGAGAGAAAACGATTACGAATTACTAATCATGTCAAATTATTTATAATCAGTCAATCCTTAAATTTCCTATACTTTAACTACCTATTTATATTCTAAGAATTCCTTGACACTATAGAAACACCTTTCGAAAAGACAATTTTTTATCATTTTCTTGAACTTGTTCAATTTTTGCAGTTTCAGCTCGTCTGGCAGTTTGTTGTAGACTTTGATACACATCATGTAGCTGTTTTTTGACATAGTTGCTAGCTTGTATGTAGAGCTTGTCCTTATAATGGCTTCTCAATTGCGATTGGTCGTTTCTTGATTTGCTTGGAAAAAATGTCTATGCTTATGAACAAATGTACATATTTCACCTATGTAGATACATGGTAGCGTCAGCAACTTAAATTAGCGAAAGATTGGTCTACATGATTATATTTGCTGTAGTCCAAAAATGGCTCGTATGCAGCGCTTTTGTGTTACGAAGGCTTTATCAATATCAGTTCAATTACCCCATATAATTATACCATAACGAAGTATGGAATTGGCTATATAGCCATTGTATGCAGTTATGGCCGCTTCCCTGGATACAGTTTGGCTGACTCTTCTGAGAGCAAAGGCAAAATCATTTAGGCCCGGATTATAACAAGCGTCGCCGACGCGAGGAGCGTCAATAACGCAAGTAGCGTCTCCGACGCGAGGAGCTGTCGGTGTAACGCAAGTGGCGTCGCCGACGCAGGTAGCGTCGGGCTGTCAAACACAAGATGTCAACAGTTTAAACAGGTATAAACCTTCAGATGTCAATAGTCTATAGGTCTATATGCACTTGTGCTGAGAAACGCAGCGTCGACAGACAGGTTTGATGATAGCGTGCACCGTCCATACGAGTGAATAGCACCACCTGCACCGCATTCAGCCCAACCGGTGCGATAATAATGTGAATCGTGAATCGTGTGCACATGCTGAACATGGTTCGATTTTGATGATATGATTATTTCAGCTTTCAGATTTCATACACCTATGAGATATTAAAAGTAATACTGTCCACGGTATGTGTATGTTGACTTATGTTCGCAATTGGTTGGAAGAACGTCTATATCGCAAATAGTTACGTAAATGAATAAAAAAGTCATCTATCTTCGAACTGTGACGAACTGTTTCTTAGACTAAGATATGGGATCTGGTTCCTGGTATATACGGCCGAACTTTACTTCAACTTTAGGCTGGCTTAAAAAAATTAAATGAGGGACCGTTACTACAAACTCTATTTAAAACCTTGTCCTGCCTAACACTACACATCTTTGACTGCAGTCACGCGCAGTATCGCGTCGCAACAGTGCGTTCAGAATTGTCGTTGGAGTGCAGTTAACGTAAGCTGAAAAATGAGCAGCAGCTTTTTCCATTGTTATATTATAACACTATGACCACCAACCCGCCTGCCAAGCGTGGAGATTATGGCAATAACCTTCCCTTTCATGGGAGAGGCCCGACGTCCTGCAGTGGACTGTTATGGATAAAAACTGTAACCTTTATTCATTCAATATTCTAAATTTGAGTTTCGGAATTCTAAATAAATGGAACTTGGAACTTGGCACTTGCAACTAGGAACTTGGAACTTGGAACTTGGAACTTGGAACTTGCAACTTGCAACTTGCAACTTGCAACTTGCAACTTGCAACTTATAACTTGCAACCTGCAATTTGCAACTTGCAACTTGCAACTTGCAACTTGGAACTTGGAACTTGGAACTTGGAACTGGGAACTTGGAACTTGGAACTTGGAACTTGGAACTTGGAACTTGGAACTTGGAACTTGGAACTTGGAACTTGGAACTTGGAACTTGGAACTTGGAACTTGGAACTTGGAACTTGGAACTTGGCACTTGGAACTTGAAACTTGGAACAAGGAACTTGGAACTTGGAACTTGGAACTTGGAACTTGGAACTGGGAACTGGGAACTGGGAACTTGGAACTTGGAACTTGGAACTTGAAACTTGAAACTTGAAACTTGGCACTTGGAACTTGAAACTTGGAACTTGGAACTTGGAACTTGGAACTTGGAACTTGGCACTTGGAACTTGAAACTTGGAACTTGGAACTTGGAACTTGGAACTTGGAACTTGGAACTTGGAACTGGGAACTGGGAACTGGGAACTTGGAACTTGGAACTTGGAACTTGGAACTTGGAACTTGGAACTTGGAACTTGAAACTTGAAACTTGAAACTCGGAACTCGGAACTCGGAACTCGGAACTCGGAACTCGGAACTCGGAACTTGCAACTTGCAAGTTGCAAGTTGCGTTCAACAGTTTAAGTATTGTGATAATCATTATTCTATGCATGAGTGCAAACTAGCAGTAGGCCAATCACCATGCTACCTACCTACTTACGTATTGCATAGCAACCAGAGCCTGCGTAGTGTTGTGTATCTGTGTTTATGGAGTGTACCTACCTACCTACGCTACGATACGAATACAAGCTTACTTGATAGTTAATACCTATCAGTCATCCGAGCCACAAGAAAGCAAGAAAGTATGGTTTAACCGCGCTGGCACCTGACGCTGTTTGTTTTCATAAAATAACTTTAAAAAGGTACGTACCTACATGCTTTGAAGGTCGAGGTTCTAGCTAGACTAGGAGACGCTACCTACCACCTAAACGTTAGAAGCGCAACCGCCGCCGTCGGTTGTTTTCCGACGGGAAATAGGTAGAAAAGACAAAGCTTTTATCTTTTCATTAAAACATGTAGGTATTTAGTGGAACCTGTCTGTAATGTGTTTCACCAAAACTAGACTCATAAGTGGTTCCCCACGCTACGTAGGTACTTAGATGAGGGACCCGTGTTAGTAGGGACCAAGTACTTACCTATCTGTGTAGAGCAATTTTGTCAATTGAACGAAAGCCGTTTCAGTTTTGTAGATATCTACTTAAGTAGGTAGGTAGGTAGCTGACTATGTTTATTTTTATTTAGTTGAAGTACTGTAACACTCGGGATCGTGGGGGCGTTTAAATAAATACTCGTAGCTCGAGATAGAAGTTATTATAGTTATATTTATGAAAGTCAACTCAAGAATCAATAATGAAGAATCATATAAAAATACATAAGACATCTTACGTCTAATTCAAATGGAACCCATTTGAATTCCTGCCAGCGATGTGTGCTCATAGAGACAGGCCAAAGACCCAAGTTCTGCTTGCTCCGAACCGTCCAAGCTAACCGACCTCCTTCCTACATGTTCTAACCTAACCTAACCTGCTTAACTAATTAAAGCCCCGGCTGCCCTATGGGAGCAGCAACCTTACCCGGAAGCCTACTTAACCTAAAGCCCCTCCAGGCATGAGCCCTCCGAACGCCTTCCTACGGGAGCAGCAACCGCACCTGGAAGCCTACCTAACCTAAAGCCCCTCCAGACATGAGGCCTCCAAACGCCTTCCTGTCTTGGGATCCGTCCTAACCTAGGGCCTGCCCGAGCACACACGCTACATCTACTCACGCCCCAAATAAAGAAATTACCTAGTAATTTCTTAAAAGAACCTCTATCTATATTCCTAATCCCCTTGAATACAATGATTAAATCCTAACCTTGGATTAATAACTACATACTAGTCTTAAATTATTCTACCTAAACGGGGAAATATAAACGCCGGCATTGTGCAGAAGAACCCTGCTACGGATTTTGTTTTTGGGAGCCAGCTCCCAAAAACAAGGCTGGGCAAAACCCCGTAAAAAACCATGCCAATCTGCACAAGGCCTACAGAACCCTATTGCAAAGCTTGACTTGACATATTTACTTCTTCAAAGTAAAATTGAAATAATTCTTTAACATTACAAAGTCTTAACCTTATACACGTACAAAGAACAATGTTATCCACCGCAGAATTGCCATATTTTCAAAAAGAGAAATACTTTAACATTAATCAAATATTGTCACAATAACCATAGTCTATCTTCATACTACGGTTGACTTGTCCATTACCAATTAAACAAACAATATGGCATTCCTTCGATCCTTAATGATAACTTATCTGTAACTACCTTAATACTAAATCTATGAAAAGAAATAATACAACAATATGTATGAGCCATGCAAACAGAACGAAAATCAGCAAGTTATAGTCAGAGCAAAAAAACTTGATTGCTGCAAAACTATATGTTACGACTTCCTACAATTCGCAAAACAAAACACATTCCCATATCAAACCATTCAATTCCTACCATAGAATAACATATAATATCAATGTCAGGTTAATACACGAAACCCATGCTAATTTAATATTAGACATCCATTTCAGAAACTGGTTGGTTCACGACCGTGTCTGTGAACCGACCTGTCATATAGATAAGCCAAAAGATTAATTGGACTGCGGTTGAACCAGACATTGACAACCTCCCTAAATTATTTATTGATCCCTGACTGGATCTGTGATCCCATGATCAACAAAGAGATATTGTGACCCTATGGTCAACCCAAAAATAGCGTACCACCAAGATGCCTCTTAAGTTTATATGCCAACTCTATGCTTCTATTCAACCCTTATTTCTGGTCTCGCTGCCCATATAGCAGCTGTGACACAACACATGTCACGCCATATCCATTATGGGAAAAATGGCTGCTGCCTTGAAAGCCACCTTCGACCATCAATACTCCCTCATTTCATCTACCTAAATAATCGAACGCCCCAAATTCGCCGTTGGCTACAGCACGTTCTTTGGACTTCTAAGGTCCAATACTTGCATTTCGTGGTCAAGCAAGTAGCTTTGCAAGATTTATGAGTTTTGACCGATTCGGGCTCGTATTCGCACGTTTGTTCGTTTGCCTTCTGTGTCCACCCAAACTGCGTTTGGTCGATTGCTTCTATCCGTTTGATGTTACCGCCACGCTGCGCTGCGGATCGCCGGCCGGCACGCGCCGACAGACAATCGTTGACCGAAACCGGTGCGTGTGTATGTAGCATTAGGCTCCTGGTAGTAGGCTTAAGAAGGTTGCTCTATTTTCATAGGGGTCGCACGAGGTTATTGAACTGCTCCTTGTAGGAGCATCAACTTGAAATAGAGCTGCGCTTCAACGTAGTCGATATGGTTATTTTTCTTTAAAAACGAAGATTTTTTAATGAAAATTAAAATTCAATGTCCGGATAATATGAAGTCGCCAGTGTACTCTTTGCAAGCTATACTTTAACACCCTTTCGGCTTTATACATGTATTACGTAACACCCTGTATGTGTGTATGTATTTGTATGTGTGTAGGTATATATGTATGTAGGTATATAGGCTTTTATTAATTGAGCATTATACATTTATTAATTGAGCGCATATATTTTTTTTGCTACTGTGCACGTCTTAACTGTATTTAATTGTCACGATCTCTTTGCTGTATGCCTGCTGGTAGAAATTTCTTTATAGAAATAATGTGTCTATTGTGTCTAATATATTCTGTCATATAGTATTGTAAAAATCTTTAGTACAAAAAGGCCCGGATTATAACAAGCGTCGCCGACGCAGGTAGCGTCGGGCTGTCAAACACAAGATATCAACAGTTTAAACGGGTATAAACCTTCAGATGTCAATAGTCTATAGGTCTATATGCACTTGTGCTGAGAAACGCAGCGTCGACAGACAGGTTTGATGATAGCGTACACCGTCCATACGAGTGAATAGCACCACCTGCACCGCATTCAGCCGAACCGGTGCGATAATAATATGAATCGTGAATCGTGTGCACTAGTCCAGTAGAGATATAATTTTTTGATCACATAACCTTTGATAATTCTAAAGTTTTTCATTTTCGCTGGGTGGATAACTTAAGTGACTTCATTGCTATATACAAAAATGCTAACAGTTTAGAGTTGTGCAATTTGTGTAAAGTAGGTATTTGTTATTATTACGTGTTACAACGTTAATATAAAATTAAAGTTAAAAAACTTTGCTGTTCCTTTATGGGTACTATCGAATCGTTATACTAGTGAAAATGCTAACAGATAGGTACTGTGGAACTACGGAAAACTGAAAATGTGCTGTAATTTTTAGTATAAAAAATTAAAGTTTATACTCCAATATGCTTATATAGATTAGTCATACCTTACAACAAAAGTTCTAACAACTAGGTACTATGCTGTGCAAGTAATTTAATTTTTTCTTTGCGACATGCACAATATTGAATTAAAGTTTATAATTTTGCGCCTACATATGCGTAACAACTAGCTCTACTACCATACAAAAGTTTCAACAAATAAGTTCTATGCGTTTTCTATAATAAATAAAATAACATTTCAATATTAGTATTACGGCGCGGCGGAGGAAAGCGGGGCCGTGCGGCGCTTTGACTGTACGTGGCGACGGCGTCGCTTTGACAACAAAATAACATTTTATAATGGCGACACTTAGTTCCAGGTTAAGCCACCGGATCAGACCAGTTTGTGGTTTGTATACATTTGATGTCCGTATAGCTGGCACCATCACCATAGAATGTAATCGATTAACTATTTCCAAAACTTAATGGTGAAAATACTGAATATATGTTAATGGTTTGTTTGATCATTTGTTTTTATTTAAACTTCATCGAAATAAGTGCTAGTGATAACAATTTTTTGTTCACTTGTCCTTTGATCATTCAAAAGTTTCAGTTTTTGCTGGGTGGATAACTTAAGTGTATTCAATGCTAAGTTTTTTTTTTTTTTTTTTATATTTTACAAGGCAAGCATTTGACCGCCATCTCACCTGTTGGTAAGTGACGATGCGGTCGAAGATGGAGCATGCCCGTCTTGGAACAGTCTATTCACTCCTGCCTTGAAGGCATCCAGATTATATTGATCAGGAAACACACTTGCAGGCAACGCGTTCCACTCCTTAGCCGTACGCATTATAAAGGTCGAGCCAAAGCGGCTCGTGCGGATAGCTGGAACATCCACGACATAAGGATGAAGCGCTCGCCCGGATCGCGTCTCCCGATGGCGGAAAGGGGCCGGCGGAATGAGGTCGTGCAGCTGCTTCGCACACTCTCCGAAATGTAACCTGTAGAAGACCGACAGACGCGCAACCCTACGCCGATGTTCGAGGCTCTGCAGCCTAGCCTCAACCAACTGCGGGTCACAAATTATCTTCTTAGCACGTTTTTCAACCGAATCCAAAGCCGCTAGTTGATATTTGGCTGATCCATCCCAGAGGTGGCAGCAGTACTCCATGCAGGATCAGACTTGTGCTTGATATAACTGAAGCAACTGCTTTGCAAGTACAAAAATGCTAACATTTTAGAGTTATGCAATATGTATAAAGTAGGTATTTGTTATTATTAACAACGTTAATATAAAATGTAATTTAAAATACTTTTTTATGGGTACTAATCTTTATACTAGTGAAAATGCTAACAGATACGTACAGTGAAACATCAGAAAAACGAAAATTGCAAGTGGTACCATGCCTTATACCAAATGCTCTAACAGATAAATAAAATGCTGCACAGGTACTTGAGTTTTTACTTTAAAAACATATACGTACTATGCCTTTCATTTAAATAGTGAATAACTATTTCGCGCGATCATTAGCAAGTTATACTCCTCCGCCCGCTCCGGTCATAATTTAAAACCATAATCATAGGTATACTAACTTAATGTAAAAATTATTATAAAATAATAATAATACATGTAGCCGAGCGTGCGTCTGCAGGTGCGCGTTGTAGGTATCAGGTGCGTCACGGCTGGAGACAGCGATGGGCGACGGCGGGCGGCGGGACAGGACGCGGGCGGTCGGTTGCATGTGTAATTATTATTAGATAATTTCTCCTTGGCCGCTACTCAATAGGTACTTACTCTGTGGACGTTACGGCACGTTTAAGGCACTACACCCCAAGAGTACTCGGAAATGATGGATTTTTGACACGAAATATGTAATAATTTCTTCTTTACATGCAGGCCTATAGATAATAAAAAAAGTCCCAAAGCCAATTAATTATATGTATTTCTTTAATCACAGAACAGGTGAAAGAAAAAATTAAAACATGTCAGTCTGCAATGAAAAGATCGATCCTAAAAATACGAAGAATAAATAAAATACGTAATAGCATAATTAGAGATAAAACAAAACTGATAGATTTTTTGCGTTACTCTATGAAACTAAAGTGGAAATGGGCTGGACACCTGGCTAGAACGAAAGATAAAAGATGGACGAAGCAAGTCGTAATGTGGGAAGGACCTACAGGAAAGAGAAAACGGGGAAGACCGTCAAGAAGATGGGTAGATGATATAAAGAGAACAGCGGGAGACAAATGGCAAATTAAGGCAAAAGATAGAAAGAAATGGTCAAAATTGGAGGAGGCCTTTACCCTAGAGAGGGGCTCTCATTTGAATAATAATATATAAATATTTTTTTAAAGTATAATTAAATTTTAATAAAAAATATATATTGATAAATAAACAATAAATATAAATACTAATAATAAATTAAAATGAAATATTATGAACATGATTAAAAATATATTAAGATAGATTTATGAAATTAGCTTTACCTAATTCATTATGTCAATATCATATTATAATAATTATTTATTTGCATGTAACAAAATGTATATTTGCATGAAATGAGAAGACAATAAAAGGTTTTATTATTATTATTATTATTATTTATTTCTTTAATCTTTCCTTCAAATTATTGTCGAAGGAAATTATGATAGTTTTTTCTATTCGAAATATTAGAGCAACTACTAAGAATATCAAGATGTTTTTTTTTTCATAAGAAAGGTAATTAGTTTGTACAAATTACTGTTGGTTATATTTTTCGGTATCAATAACACCCATGCCTACTGAGCGACTAATCCACACCTGCCGTTCTCGCGCCAACGTACGTTTACGTTACATAATAAATCACTGTAAATTAATAAGGGCAAATATCGAAAAAGTAACCAATGGTAATTTGTACAAACTAATTACCTTTCTTATGAAAAAAGAACCATCTTGATATTCTTAGTAGTTGCTCTAATATTTCGAATAGAAAAAACTATCATAATTTCCTTCGACAATAATTTGAAGGAAAGATTAAAGAAATACATATAATTAATTGGCTTTGGGGCTTTTTTTATTATCTATAGGCCTGCATGTAAAGAAGAAATTATTACATTTTTCGTGTCAAAAATCCATCATTTCCGAGTACTCTTGGGGTGTAGTGCCTTAAGCGTGCCGTAACGTCCACAGAGTAAGTACCTATTGAGTAGCGGCCAAGGAGAAATTATCTAATAATAATTACACATGCAACCGACCGCCCGCGTCCTGTCCCGCCGCCCGCCGTCGCCCATCGCTGTCTCCAGCCGTGACGCACCTGATACCTACAACGCGCACCTGCAGACGCACGCTCGGCTACATGTATTATTATTATTTTATAATAATTTTTACATTAAGTTAGTATACCTATGATTATGTTTTTAAATTATGACCGGAGCGGGCGGAGGAGTATTACTTGCTAATGATCGCGCGAAATAGTTATTCACTATTTAAATGAAAGGCATAGTACGTATATGTTTTTAAAGTAAAAACTCAAGTACCTGTGCAGCATTTTATTTATCTGTTAGAACATTTGGTATAAGGCATGGTTGCACTTGCAATTTTCGTTTTTCTGATGTTTCACTGTACCTATCTGTTAGCATTTTCACTAGTATAAAGATTAGTACCCATAAAGAAGTATTTTAAATTACATTTTATATTAACGTTGTTAATAATAACAAATACCTACTTTATACATATTGCATAACTCTAAAATGTTAGCATTTTTGTACTTAGCATTGAATACACTTAAGTTATCCACCCAGCAAAAACTGAAACTTTTGAATGATCAAAGGACAAGTGAACAAAAAATTGTTATCACTAGCACTTATTTCGATGAAGTTTAAATAAAAACAAATGATCAAACAAACCATTAACATATATTCAGTATTTTCACCATTAAGTTTTGGAAATAGTTAATCGATTACATTCTATGGTGATGGTGCCAGCTATACGGACATCAAATGTATACAAACCACAAACTGGTCTGATCCGGTGGCTAAACCTGGAACTAAGTGTCGCCATTATAAAATGTTATTTTGTTGTCAACAACAGCGACGCCGTCGCCACGTACAGTCAAAGCGCCGCACGGCCCCGCTTTCCTCCGCCGCGCCGTAATACTAATATTGAAATGTTATTTTATTTATTATAGAAAACGCATAGAACTTATTTGTTGAAACTTTTGTATGGTAGTAGAGCTAGTTGTTACGCATATGTAGGCGCAAAATTATAAACTTTAATTCAATATTGTGCATGTCGCAAAGAAAAAATTAAATTACTTGCACAGCATAGTACCTAGTTGTTAGAACTTTTGTTGTAAGGTATGACTAATCTATATAAGCATATTGGAGACGATTTTATAAACTTTAATTTTTTATACTAAAAATTACAGCACATTTTCAGTTTTCCGTAGTTCCACAGTACCTATCCGTTAGCATTTTCACTAGTATAAAGATTCGTACTATACCCATAAAGAAACAGCAAAGTTTTTTAACTTTAATTTTATATTAACGTTGTAACACGTAATAATAACAAATACCTACTTTATACAAATTGCACAACTCTAAACTGTTAGCATTTTTGTATATAGCAATGAATTCACTTAAGTTATCCACCCAGCAAAAATGAAAAACTTTAGAATTATCAAAGGGCATATTCTTCCGGCTACTGGACTACACATGCTGAACATGGTTCGATTTTGATGATATGATTATTTCAGCTTTCAGATATAGGTGTATGAAATTTTAAAAGTAATACTGTCCACGGTATGTGTATGTTGACTTATGTTCGCAACTGGTTTCGTTCCAAGTTCCAAGTTGCAAGTTCCAAGTTCCAAGTTCCAAGTTCCAAGTTCCAAGTTCCAAGTTCCAAGTTCCAAGTTCCAAGTTCCAAGTTCCAAGTTCCAAGTTCCAAGTTCCAAGTTCCAAGTTCCAAGTTCCAAGTTCCAAGTTCCAAGTTCCAAGTTCCAAGTTCCAAGTTCCAAGTTCCAAGTTCCAAGTTCCAAGTTCCAAGTTCCAAGTTCCAAGTTCCAAGTTCCAAGTTCCAAGTTCCAAGTTCCAAGTTCCAAGTTCCAAGTTCCAAGTTCCAAGTTCCAAGTTCCAAGTTCCAAGTTCCAAGTTCCAAGTTCCAAGTTCCAAGTTCCAAGTTCCAAGTTCCAAGTTCCAAGTTCCAAGTTCCAAGTTCCAAGTTCCAAGTTCCAAGTTCCAAGTTCCAAGTTCCAAGTTCCAAGTTCCAAGTTCCAAGTTCCAAGTTCCAAGTTCCAAGTTCCAAGTTCCAAGTTCCAAGTTCCAAGTTCCAAGTTCCAAGTTCCAAGTTCCAAGTTCCAAGTTCCAAGTTCCAAGTTCCAAGTTCCAAGTTCCAAGTTCCAAGTTCCAAGTTCCAAGTTCCAAGTTCCAAGTTCCAAGTTCCAAGTTCCAAGTTCCAAGTTCCAAGTTCCAAGTTCCAAGTTCCAAGTTCCAAGTTCCAGTTCCAAGTTCTTAGTTCCAAGTTCCAAGTTCCAAGTTCCAAGTTCCAAATTCCAAGTTCCAAGTTCCAAGTTCTAAGTTGCAAGTTGCAAGTTGCAATTTGCGGGTTGCAAATTGCATGTTGCAAGTTGCAAGTTCCAAGTTGCAAGTTCCAAGTTGCAAGTTGCAAGTTCCAGTTCCAAGTTCGTAGTTCCAAGTGCCAAGTTCCAAGTTGCAAGTTATAAGTTCAAAGTTTCAAGTTTCAAGTTGCAAGTTGCAAGTTGCATGTTGCAAGTTGCAAGTTGCAAGTTGCAAGTTGCAAGTTGCAAGTTGCAAGTTGCAAGTTGCAAGTTGCAAGTTGCAAGTTGCAAGTTGCAAGTTGCAAGTTGCGAGTTCCAAGTACCAATTTCCAAGTTCCAAGTTGCAAGTTATAAGTTCAAAGTTTCAAGTTGCAAGTTGCAAGTTGTAAGTTGCGGGTTGCGGGTTGCAAATTGCATGTTGCAAGTTGCATGTTGCAAGTTGCAAGTTGCAAGTTGCAAGTTGCAAGTTGCAAGTTGCATTATGGCAATAACCTTACATTTCATGGGAGAGGCCCGACGTCCTGCAGTGGACTGTTATGGATAAAAACTGTAACCATTATTCAATATTCTAAATTATAGTTTCGAAATTCTAAATTCCAAGTTCCAAGTTGCAAGTTGCAGGTTGCAAGTTATAAGTTGCAAGATGCAAGATGCAAGATGCAAGTCGCGAGTTGCGAGTTGCGAGTTGCGAAACTTATCTGGCCACCGGGCCAGATAAGTTTGTGGCGAAATTTTAGTGACAATTATTTGTCACTAAAAGCTTCCCCCAAACAGAGGCGATCTGTAGTTCTTAAAGGGAATACAACAGAGAACCCACGACGCGATCTGCAAGCGGGTGGTCGTGACATCCCCCTTCGCCGCTGCGCAGGTCATGCATGTGATTATTATGATGATGGGCGGGTGCATTGGCTATCTTTCGGAGGCTAGGAATGCCTCTGACCGGTGTAACTCGGGTGTAGTTTATTATTATTTTGTTTTTTTATTGACAATAGGCTTGCATTTGACCTCAGCTCACCTGATAGAAAGTGACGATGAGTCGAAGATGTAGCATGTATTCGGACCATTTGACGAAAATAGAGATTTTTTAAGGCTTTAAGCGCTTATAATATAATAATTATTAATGTTACAATTATTATTGGCAATAATAATGTTACAATTATTATTGGCAACATAATGTTAGACATAATTCAATTACCTAGTGTATATGTGTGCATTTCCCCTGATTTTCAGCATTGACTTATGCCTGTTTTGTATTCCGCTGTCTCCGCTTTTTGAGAGGGAAGGTGGAAACACCATACTTACTAATCCTAACCGATACTTCGTAATAAAATTTGTTGCTGGTTTCAAGACAGTACTGGGACTAGCCTGTGCTCGGGCGCATTCTATGGGCGCGCCTGAGTGTCAAAACTCAGGACCTTTGTGTAGTCGCAGCGGTAGATCCTGGCTACACAGGAGTTGTAATAATGTAACGTAATTTTTAATGGTGCCCATTAAAAATGCCTCTCATCCAAAGACTTCTATATAACGCTCTCACCTCACCACACTGCCGCCAAGACGGCAGACTTTGGATTGGCTTGGAAATTAAGTTTGAAATGAAAATGCAGGTAAAGAAGAAAAAGGGTACATGGAATAATGCCATTTGCGGAAGGGAAAGGGTATTTGGTACATTTTGTAATAACAAAATGTTTGGAGGCCACTGCTTGCTATAAATCTGAGGGCGATAGCTGCCAGCCGGATGCGGAAGGACAGGACAGGAGACACAGGACAGGGTTTTGTGGCGATCTCGGAGGGGGGCATATGCTAAACAGTGGGTGTCTTTTGGCTGATATAATGATGATCTGTCCGCGGACGCATTCAGTCCAATAGTACGCGACCGCATTACCCACGCCTGTGTGGGGTAAGGGTCTATTATTGATAGCCCATAGAGTTACTTTACGAGGTATATAACTCTATGGATATAACTCTTTGTGATATCTAGTCTCCCAGTCTCTAGCCATACTCATTTTTCAGTATTTAAACTCCTTGCCCTGTTGATGTAAAAGCCCTGCTTTTGTGCGGGCACAGACCTACAGAAATGGTCAGGGTCGGTCAGGGCCGGGCCCTACCGGTACACATTCTTAAAATGTTCATTCAATCGTTAGCAAGCGCTTGCCGGGAATGGTTGACGGGTAGAAATGTACGACGACGAATTAATGTGCATCGCCTTACTGATTGGCGCGAAAAACTAATAAAAAAAGGGAAGAAGGTAGATTGGATAAGGAGGAGAAAATTAAAACGGGTGGGCAGTATCAATCTATTACAATTAGTCTTCGTGAATACATGAATTTGACTCGAGTCAAGAATTGGCTATGTTAAGCCTGGGGCTTGACCAGGGTCCAGCCCAAGGTTACTATCCTTCTACTCGGAAACTATTGGTCCCAGAACACTAGTTTCTAAAGAAAAATTATATCACTTGTCGAGATATACATTTCAAGTGAATGTTATCAAATTGAAAACTGTTATAACTCGAGAACCATAGGTCTTAGAAGACTAGTTTCTATAGAGAAATTATAGTAGATACTCGTCGAATTCTACATTTCGTAAGAGAGCCGTCAAACTTAAAACTGTCATTCGAAATGTAGATCTTGGCGAGTACTACCATGTCTATATAGGAACTAATTTTCTAAAACCAATGGAATCAGACATATAACCCCTTTAAGGTTGACAACTGTCAACGAGTACTATCATATCTCTTCAGGAACGAGTGGACTAAGGGTCAACCATAGAGTTATATTTCCCAGGTATACCAATCTCTTTGATGATAACAGATCTGCCCCGATCGGCCCGATCCGGAAAGCTAACGGGCTGTATATGCCGATTATAAGGAGATCATATGCAAGCTCTTTCTGACCGGTTTGAATGTTTTAACTTTTGAACTTGAATGTTTGGTGATTTTCTATAAAAATAATATGACCTTCAGGTTGAACCCGGGCCGGCCCAGCACGACCCTGACCGGTTGGTCTGTGCCCGGCCTTAGAATTCTTGACGCATCTTGTTAACCTTAAATTGTATGGACGCGCATCAGGCGCGCGCCGAGGCGACCTGCGTTTTACCAGCGTCGCCGACGCAACCTGCGTTATCGACGCTCCCTGCGTCAAAAACGCTACCTGCTTCGGAGCGCGGATTAGAAATACATGCAATTTTGTGGTGACAGCATAACGCAACCAGCGTCGGCGACGCAGAGAGCGTCGACGACGTTACTTGCGTTATTGACGCTCCTTGCGTCGGCGACGCTTGTTATAATCCGGGCCTTACTCTTTCGCATATTCTATTAACGTGTTGCTTCCACAGTTGCAATGGCTGTCGATGGTCATACCCAGAAATTTTATATTATTGACTTCTACGATTTTACATCTATCGAAATTGATGTTTAGTTTTCTAGGTTCCCGTTAAAAGTGTTAATTTGCATGAGTTTAGTTTTACCTAGATTTATTTTTAGATTATTTTGTGACAGCCATGCAATTGTTTTTGAAAGGGCGTCATTAATTTGGTTTTCATAGTCAGGGGTGTTATCCTTGATAATGACCGTCGTATCGTCAGCGAAAAGGATGCATTCGTGAGGCGCCACTATTGGAGGTAAGTCATTTATGTATATGAGAAATAATAGCGGCGCTAAGATACTACCTTGTGGGGTTCCGTACTTATTCACTTTGTTGGCAGATTTGTATTTTTCCAAACCTTTTGTATTAGGCGAGTACTTTGTTATTTCCACACATTGTGTGCGATTCTCTAAGTAGGAGCCAATCCATTGAAGAGAGAGACCTCGTATGCCATATTTATAAAGTTTGTTCGGTAGGTTCAAATTATGGATCATGGTCAAGGCAGAGTCCAGGCCCTATTGCGCGAGAGCACAACCGTAACATTAACGTTAAAATGAAGAGATATGCAAATACGAATATATTTTTAACGTATTTGAAGGTAGTTTAAAAACTTACCATCCTTACTTAAACCGGGTCCGGCTCCCTACTACAATATTTATTTATCCATTTACGGCGATGCTTTACGACGATCTTTTCACTTTATTTATTTTTATAATGTCCACGTACGTATTACCAAGTTTGTTTTACGAGCGGACTCACCTTGGTGCAATATTGCTTTTTTACTGCCCCGCCATCATCGCCCCGAGCGTTCCGGTGATATTAGAAAACGCGCTTTAGGAAATACACCCCCGTACTGATATGCTATGAGGATTCAATCACTTCCACTAATTCGCACTTCACTTAAAGTCTCATTTTCGGAACAGCTGTGTCTAAAGGGTTCCTTCTCAGACGCCCAGACGGCAAGTGCCTACTTGTAGGTAAATAGCTCGTATTTGAGAGAGGCATTTCATTTCGACTTGCTTATTCAATTTATTAACAAATAAAACATATTTAATGGCGGCTTTTGCTTTCATTGAGGTAATTTGTTTACCCTTCCAAATTAATTACTAGGCGGTTATTTTTAGCGTAGCTACCTAATGTTGAGAACCACGTGTAATTAACCTGTGAGAAAGGGTAATTTAAAGTTAAGGGCTTTCAACATGCTGAAGCGTTCAGAAAACTGCAGTGTTCCCAGCCACCAACTTTGATGTAAACTCACTCCCTGGCAACACTTAGCGGGAGTGAAACCAGAATGATTTGAATTTTCGTACGGAAATGTAATGAGAACTCCTTGCGGTCCTCGTATGTTTTCTCAAGAACGAATGTGTATGATATGCTACCTACGTATAACTTTATAGTTTGGGGATTGTTTAACATTTGTTTCGGTTTCAAATATGTAATAATTTGTAGCAACGTGTATCTCAAGTTAGCAGTAGCCGGGATAGACCGTTCGGATGACAAGGATTTCAAGTACCTACGTTCTGTTTTTTAGTTTTAAGTTGATAGTTACGTCTTTCTAGGATTACTTTTATACACTATCTACTTATTTAGTACTTATACATGGGGTATACTGAAAGTTTTTCATAACTCATTAATTAAACAATTTACATGTCAACTAATATATTTTCTGTTTTTTCGAAGTCTCCATTACATTTTAAACAATTTTTCATTCGGTCAAACCATTTTTGAAAACATGAGGAGCTTTTTTCTGGGGGCATATTTTTGTCGTGCTGTTGAAAGCTATCACGACCTCTCCCGGCCCCGTAAATGTCAAATCTCTCATAAAATCGATGAATATTTGAAAGTCAAGAAATAGCATGGTGCCAGGTCTGGACTATATGCGGGATGGGTCACTAGCTCCACCTTTTCAGAAGCCAAAAATTACTTTGTCTTGCTCGCGGTGTGCGCCAAGGCATTGTCATGGTGCAATAGGATGCGACTTCTTGGTCGATTTTCTCTAACTTTTTAAAGACACTGGGCAAACAAACTGTCTTTTGTTTTTCATGTGGGATCGTGCAGACAGAATCTGTCCGGAAGAAAAAAACACAATCATTTTTTGACAACGCTTCTCGCCTGCCTCAATTTTGTTGGTTTGCTGTTGCCATCGAACACCCATACAGAAGACTGCTGAAAATTTATTTCCAGCATGTAACAATATATCCATGTTTCATCTCTTGCCAGAATGCCATACACAGCATTTTAACGTCCGTGGTCGTACTTTAACAAATTTTATTTACACAAATCAACTCGGGTCCGTTTTTATTCTGAGGTGAGTTCACGAGGAATCCAGCGCCAACAAAGCTTTTTAACTTTTAATTGTTGATGCAAGATTTTTTGAACCAATCTTAAAATGTCCTTGAATCTTCTCATAAGTGATACGCCGGTTTTCTTTAATTAGTTGTCTGACAGTAGCCAAATTTTCCTCAGTGGTCACAGTTGAGGGCCGACCTTCATGAATTTCATCGTGTTCAAATTCTGCGTACAACGCCTTACGCTGTTCAAATGAGGTACTTCCTTCCCAAAAGCATTTTGGAGATGAGGAATGCAGTCTTGCCGAGACATTAAACTTTTAAAATCATAAAAAAATCATCGCTCTTAAGTCTTTTAGATTTAATTCCATTTTCGCTAAGGACGACGAACTTCAACTTGTGATAAAAAGGAATTGAAACGCGATATATCGCCAATTTAAATAAAAACAATTATAGAGCTTATATTTAAAAAAAGATAACATTCAATATTTAAACATTAACGAGCGGCCAGGAGCGCTGAACTTCAGTGTGCTTTATGTACCTCTACATTTTCTAAAGTTTCTGAAATAATAAAAATAAATCATCCTGGCGTTAATGTCCCGGTTGTGCTCTCGAGAACGAGGGCCCGGGGTGTGCCTTGACCATGATCCAGGATTTGGCAGGTCAGGTAATTACAGTGGAGCGACTGCCATCTGACCTCCAAAACCCTGCTACCAGGGGCACCTGACCAGATTGGATCATGGTTACACATCCAGTCGCCTGAATGTACAGGTTTCATCACGATGTTTTCCCTCACCGTAAGAGCATCGGTTAGTATTCAACTAATGTACATAACTCAAAAAACAGTCATTGGTACATGGCCAGAGTAGGATTCGAACCCGGGACCTCTGGCTTATGAGTCGAATACTGTAACCGCTCGGCCACCGACGCTGTCTAAAGTTTCTGAAGTATTGTCCTTTTAAAGGATGAGCTACAGCAAATAATATTGTAAGAAATATCTTCCATGGCTACCACCAACCCTACACGCCTTATAAATAGCGAGCACATAGACGGCAAGCTCTTTTGCTACTTGGCTCTCGGAAGGGACGGATGTGCTACAGAATCGCTGTTGGTTCTTATTAAGGTCACGTGAGCTATTTTCATTGCTATTTTTCACCTGTTTTCTGTTTAACTGATCTGGGCAAGTCTGTAATCGCTATGTGTTATAATCTAGGGCAAATAATGGTTAATTGTGATTATTTTCTAAGAGTTTTGTAAATTAATAAATTTGTTACGAAATATTGACTATTTCCTGTTAAGTCTTGTGTTTTTAATTAATTTTGGCCGTAGTTCCTAAAATCAGTGCGTGGGATAAAGGACTCGCTAGCCCACTTAAACAAAGGTTTTAATTTTCTTTTGAATCTACCCACGTGTCGAATGCTTGCTTGCCAAGTTTTTTTTTTTTCATAGAATCAACAGCTCTTAAAACTTTTACATCAGATATTCGTAAATAACAGAAAGCCAATAACAGACTCTTACTCTGTAGAAGTAAATTATGAATAAAAGTTACCATTACAAAAAAAAGACGTTTTTAACAATTCTAATCATCTGTCTGTGCGTCTGTGTGTGTGTGTATATGTATGTGTGTGTGTTAGTGTGTGTATATCTAAGTGTGTGTTTTTGTGTGTGAGAGAGAGAGAGAGGGAAGTGACACATTACTCATTCACTGATTTCTGAAGTTCTACCCTCCAAAATGCATCTTATCTTCTTTTGGTTTATTAACTGCTGATAGTTGTTTTGGTGTATATTCGAAGCGCCAATAAGTGTTGTTTTGTAAAAATGGTGCGAGATGGATCACGTAGCTGCGAACGGTAACACACTCGAGGTAGGTCGCGAGATCTAAAAACGCGTAGACCTCGAAATAGGCGCGACTCGCGGAGTAGGTCTCATGATTCGCGACCTAGCTCGAGTGGCCAGAAAAGGCGTGATCCGCGGAGTGGCTCACGTGTCCTAGACCGAGGTGATTCTCGTGATAGGGACGAATCTAGTTCGCACGGCAGGGCAAGGCGGCGCTCGCGTAATGTTTCTCGAGTCCGGCGTGAACGTTCGCGAAGTGTTACTCGTGATAGGTCGCGACAGCACTCCCGCGGTGTTTCACGTAGGCGGGGGCGTCCTTCGCGTATCGACCATGAACGCACCCCAGGAACACCGAGTCCGATACTTACGACTACCCGTGTCCAGCGTTCCGTACAATCTGGTACTCCATGCTCTGAGGCATCTACTCTTGCACATGCTTTGATGGAAGCTATTAAAACGGTACAACCCATTAGGTCAACACATTATTATGTTTCTAACTTCGATCCATCAATAAATAATATTGAAGCATGGTGTGAAGAGGTAGATCGCACCAGAGACTCGAACGGTTGGAGTGACCCCGAATGTCTATTGCGCGTGGCTTCCTGCTTAAAGGGTGAGGCCAAAGTTTAGTTGAGTGAGTGGGTCACCAATGATAGAACTTGGTCCAATTTTAAACACGAGTTTAAGTCTCTCTGTCCCAATAGGTTAGATTTTGCTAATATTTTGTTTGACGCTATGACTACGACGTCAGATAAGTATTCGACTTACGCGGAATACGCACATCGTACTTTGCTACGGTTGAAAATAGTCGAAGGGAAAGCGATGCATTGAGAACATTGATTGTAATACGTGGCATTAATAATACTCAAGTGCGTGCGGCTGCAGCTAATGCAGACTTAAATCCCAACACCATCGTTCAATTTATACTAAATCCGCTCTAGGGAAGCACGACATGTTAATTAACGATGCGAGTAAAAAACAAAGTTCTAGTGATCGGTCGGGTTCCACATACTTTAATTGTAACCAACGGGGACATTTTAGTCGCGAGTGTAAGCGTCCGAATGCAAGTGTGACTTCCAACACGCAACCTCAGCCTGGTCCAAGCAATGCTTGTGCATTCTCTAAGAAACAGGGACATACCGAGGACAAATGTTAAGCTAAGGCACGGTCAGAATCTCGCAACTAGTGACAACGTTAATTTATGCTCTCGTCGGCCTAGTCTGTCACGAGGTAGTGACGTCACTCCTGCTGTGGTGGATGGGGTACTGATGGACGTGCTCATCGACAACGGTGCCCTTGGCGTGTCTCTCATTTTATCAGATATTTTAATTTTTTTTATCATATTTCGGGCCAACCTAAACTCGGACGCTGCATATTGTAAGGCATAACCAACAAGGAAATACATGCTACATCGTATGTCACACGCTAATCGAATTTAGTGATTTAATCCATTGAGGTTGACTTGGAGGTGGTTCCATTAGCTTAAAATTTAATATTATTAATTTAATTTTAATAAAATTAATAAATTATATTTAATATTAATATAAAGCATTAGCCTTTCATAATTAACACCGATGTGCTCAATCGCGATGGGATAATGTTTTCGCGAGCTAAGAATAAGCAGAGTTTTATCTTACGTAAACTTACGAAACTTGTGCTCAAGGCAAAGCGGTTCAGCCGATTGGTCAGGTTAGGCCGAGTCCGTGAAAGGTGGAGGTCTTGGTAAATACCATGCCACAAAAAACTAATTGCTTGGGTTAGAGAGGTATTTTCTTCACTTTAAAGGCTACGCTACACTTACAACCAAGTTGGAAGATTGCAAAATGCAGCTCATGTTCAAAATTACAAAGTAAAAACCACAAGGGTTTCTTAACTCAATTTGTTGACTGGTGCTGAGACGTTCCAGCACTTAATTGTAAAAATTTTCGACGGATTAGCAGGAGCTAGCTGCTGCGAGAAGACTCAGACCAGTCAAGTCAAACGTGTGAACAGGCAACGGCATGATCCACCTCAATTTTGTATTAATGACTGCGTGTTCGTTATTTTGTTTTTCCAGTCAACGGTGAAGCTGGCCCCTGGCATGCCTGGACCATACAAGGTGGTCAAAGTTCTTCCGAGCGGACGCTACACCCTTCGCTTGCTGAGTGGAGGTCGCGGGAAGACAATGCAGGCTGCGGCGCTACACATGGTGCCGACGCGAGTGGTGCTTCGAGACGGGGGCAGCCTTCTTTAAGAATGAGTTGTCTTGTTGCTGTGCTAGGTGTAAGTGCTAGACGCTATGTTACTAGACACTCGGGCAATTATTGCTGTGGCGTTCGTCGCTGCACCTATGCACATGCATGTTAACCTACGCATGGACACGGCCTGCGTAAGGTAACCTGTAGTTTGAATACTGTCTGCTACAGGTGGTCTGTACACATGAATACGGTCTGTGTCAGACGGGTCTGCACACATGGATACGGCCTGTGTCAGATAGATCTGTACGTGTGAATACGGTCCACGTCAGATGGGCCTGTTTGTGTAAATATGGTCCACATCAGACAGGATGCGTCGTCACGCATGACCTAGGCACTGGATTGGTATACCAAAAAGCTAGACGTAGCTTCATTGATTTATTTCATTATGAAGATGGATGTGTGACTGTTGTGTGCACTGTGTACAAGTTGAACTTTGAATTAAGTGAATGCGGATCGAGAGAAAGAAATGTAAGATTGAATGCATTTACTTGGTACGTTGAGCTATTTTTAACCGGCTTACGTTTCCAGATGAACATGAAGACGAGAATGGTGTGGAGGCTGCACCATCTGTGCCGATCCCCGCTAGATTGATCATGCCCTTGCTGGACATAGACCCTGAATCTGAGCCCTCGGTACCCGTCGCTGGTTCCAGCAGCACCACTCAAGAAGCCTGTGTCGCGGACGACACACTGTCAAGAGAGGCCATGTAAGAAATCTCTTCCATGGCTTCCACCAACCCTACACGCCTTATAAATAGCGAGCAGATAGACGGCAAGCTCTTTTGCTACTTGGCTCTCGGAAGGGACGGACGTGCTACAGAATCGCTGTTGGTTCTTATTAAGGTCACGTGAGCTATTTTCCTGGGTATTTTCATTGCTATTTTCCACCTGTTTTCTGTTTAACTGATCTGGGCAAGTGTGTAATCGCTATGTGTTAAAATCTAGTGCAAATAATGGTTAATTGTGATTATTTTCTAAGAGTTTTGTAAATTAATAAATTTGTTACGAAATATTGACTGTTTTCTGTTAAGTTTTGTTTTTTTAATTAATTTTGGCCGTAGTTCCTAAAATCAGTGCGTGGGATAAAGGACTCGCTAGCCCACTTAAACAAATTTATTATTTATTTTCTTTTGAGTTTTTGAATATTATTGGTGCATGTTCTGCGCAAAGGCACAACACGATTGAATTGCCAGATCACTTCAGAATGGATTACTTTTATCCATTTTATGCTCTAGCGTTGAATATTTAGTTCTCAATTTTAAATCACCCTACAAATGGCGTCCTTTAGATGATAGGTTTTGCTGTCAGTTTTGCTACAGTCATCGCGAAGATTGAGAAAAGCCTATCGTCCAATGTCATGAATTTTTGCATGAAATTGATTGACGATTATCTGGGTATTTAGGTTATTTTGTGACAATCACGATTAATTATGACTTTTGAGTAAACGTGTGTTAGAGTTAAAAACTCTTTCTTTTCCAACCATTAGTCGTGACTGATGGAATAAGCCGTTATCAAGAACAGCTTCTGAAAAATTCACATAGATGCGTGCTTTAAGAACTCAAACATGATTATAAACTTTGGACTATATGGGGTTATTGTTGCAAATGTACTATAACTAAATACATACATAAAATTCTATGTTTACTATATTAATATACCATATAAACAAAATAAACATCATCATCATTATCATATAAGCCAGAAGACGCCCACTGCTGGGCATAGGCCTCCCCCAGAGATCTCCACAAAGGCCGGTCCTGTGCTTTTCGCATCCAGCTGGTACCTGCGATCCTTACCAGGTCGTCAGTCCACCTTGTGGAAGGCCTACCCACGCTGCGTCTTCCGGCTCGTGGTCGCCACTCGAGAACTTTACTGCCCCATCGGCCATCTGTTCTTCGAGCTATGTGCCCTGCCCACTGCCACTTCAGTCTGGCAATCCTTAGAGCTATGTCGGTGACCTTGGTTCGCTTGCGGATTTCTTCATTTCTGATACGATCGCGCAAAGAGACTCCGAGCATAGCTCTTTCCATTGCCCTTTGGGTAACAGTGAGTTTTCTTACAAGGCCCACAGTGAGCGGCTACGTTTCAGTTCCGTAAGTCATCACTGGCAACACACATTGGTCAAAGACCTTCGTCTTGAGACATTGCGGTAATTGGGACGAAAATATATGGCGTAGCTTCCCGAATGCTGCCCAACCGAGTTGGATTCGTCGATTGACCTCTTTCTCGAAGTTGGACCTACCTAACTGGACTATTTGTCCTAGGTATGAATAGTCGTCAACAACTTCAAGTGGAATGCCTCCAACTGTCACTAGAGTAGGCACAACATGGACATTCGACATAATTTTCGTCTTGTCCATGTTCATTTTAAGACCTACTTGTTGAAAGGCACTACAGAGGTCATCGAGCATTTTGCCCAAGTCTTCCAGGGTTTCAGCCATGACTACGATATCGTCAGCAAATCTGAGGTGAGTGAGGTACTCGCTGTTAATATTGATGCCAAGTCCGTCCCAGTCCAGAAGCCTAAAGATACCCTCCAGTGCAACGGTGAACAACTTCGGTAATATGACATCACCTTGTCTAACACCCCGCTGCAGCTGAATAGGTTATGTGGTCTTATCCTGGAGACGAACTGGCATAGTGGCGTTTTCGTACAAACCCTTCAGTGCTTCGATATATCGATAGTCAATTTGGCACCGCTGTAGAGACTGAAGCACCGCCCAAGTTTCGATCGAATCGAAGGCTTTCTCATAGTCCACAAACGCCAAGCATAATGGCCGGTTATACTCTTCGGTCTTCTGTATAACCTGCCGCAGCGTATGTATGTGGTCTATGGTACTAAAACCTTTTCGGAATCCGGCTTGTTCGGGAGGCTGGAAGTCATCAAACCTGCGTGCGAGACGATTCGTAATGACTCTCGAAAACAGCTTATACACATGGGTCAGCAGCGATATTGGTCTGAGGTTCTTCAAGAGAGCCTTATCACCTTTCTTGAAGAACAATATCACTATACTTCTGTGCCATGTTTCCGGCGTTTTTCCCTCGAGGATGACGGAATTGAACAGCTTCTGAAGGGTCTTAAGCACAGGTTTGCCACCAGCTTTCAGAAGCTTAGCCGTAATTCCATCATCACTCGGCGCCTTGTTGTTCTTGAGCTGTTTGAGAGCCATACTAATCTCGTACAGGCTGATGTCCGGGATATCTTCGGTGTAATATATCTAAAATTAGATTACGGTTACACATTCCTCACGACGTTGTCCCTTGCCGTAAGAGCATCGATAGTGTATAATTTATGTAGGTACACTCAGAAAAGTCATGGAAACCATAGTACCTAAAGCGGCACTGGGCTCGAACTCGGTAACTCTCACTTACGAGACCGACCTGCTAGACACTACGCCACCGGCGCTAACCTACAATAATTCCAAAAATATAAGAATATTAATACCCACCAAAATAGCTTTCGTTTATTGCAGATCCTTATATTCGCTACTATGTAGAGTTAAATATAGCTTGCCTTTTTCCATCTACTTCGTTTACTTTCAAGTTGTTTGTTAACCACGTATAATATGCGAAATACGAAAATAAAATTATGAAGATATTAGGTTCTGCTAAAGAATTCCATCAAAATAACTTATAAGTACAAAAATAGCGCGCTGTTTACTACTTACCTACTCTCGGCTGGGAAAATGAGAACAGACAGACATTACAGTAGGGCACGCGGAGGTCGCCTACTTTTTTGCAAGGCTACCGGTAAAAAATATCTAGTGTACCCGTTTGAACAGGACTAGGTAGTCTAGAACTAATTCGGAATAAAAGACTGTACATAATGTAGGAATAGACTATTTCACTTTAACCGTAAATATTAGCCGTGGTAGAGTACACACACTTAAATTACTTACTTCGCTAGCTCAGCAACCCGAAGTGGATCTTGGCCTCCGACACAAGAATTCGCAATTAAAAATATGTAAATTTTTGAAGTCCGTTTTGAAATGCCTAAGTTTTATGGGTTTGAAGAAAACGCAAGCGCAATGAAATATGTGCTTTATTACGTGTTACGTCTAGTGAATAACAATAAAATGTGTTCTACAATTTCCACCTACGTAAAATTTCCTCGCTAGTGCACTGCAGTGTCACATTTCCCACAGTCGCTCGCTACTCAGTGAGTAACACTGCAATTTAACTACAAAGACTATGGTGCCACATTTGGAGTCTAGAAATGTCTCCGCTCGCTTAATACCAATGTTTGGCACCTAAATAATTAAATATTTGGCTTGTGCTGCTTTACTGAGATAGGGGACGCAGTTGGTTAAACCCTCTGCTGTGCCTCGTGGATGTACGATAATACACATTCAGTCATTGTAAATGCCCACCTAGATTTACTATTTGTATTTGAGGACCTAAGTAGTTCAGTTGGTGTACATGCCGGTCTGCCACGCAGAGGTCCCGGGTTCGATTCCCGGCCGAGCAGAAATTGAAATGATTAATTTTAATTTCTGTTACGGGTCTAGCTGTATTATGTATCATAAGTATGTATTTAAAAATGTATAAGTAGTTTATTAGTTATCTATCACCCATAACACTAGCTTTGCTACTTTGTAAATTTGTACACCAGCCAGGTAACCTTTGTCGCACTAGTTATTTATCAAAACATAAGAAACGTGTTAAAGAAGAAGTACAATTTTATAATGTAATTGTTCCTCTAACATTAGATTGGCTATAATAGTAGGTAAGGTAAAGTCTAAATAGAAATCAGAACTAGGTATCGTTTATTCGTCCCACAAGCACTAAGGACGAGAAGAGCCGTCAGCTGGTGTAAGTTGTGCGACCGCCCCAACACACTCTTTCTGCAAAACGCTCGAAGCAAAGCAATTTATTTAATGGTCTAGATAGTTGTTTCCTCCACAATTTTCACAGCATATGAGTAGTTCCCTCACAGACTTTATTCTCAAATGTTTTTGTGGGTCGTGTAAAAGGTTTCAACTGGCTGTTTACGTCACGAAAACAATTGTACCTAAATGTTTAAAGAGGTTTTGCGGGGCTTCGTAGCTTAATGGTAATAAGAAATGTAATCACAGCCATTACGCTGGTCTCGCTAAATTGTCCCAAGAGGCTATTGGGTTTGGTTTTATTAGCTTTGGAACGCGTATTGGTCATCTTGGCATTAATGTCCCGGCTGTGGTCTTCCGAGCGAGGGCCGGCTTGACCATGACCCAGTATTTTGCGGATCAGGTAATTACACTCTATTTCTATGATAGGGACAAAACATTTTTTGGTTTTTTCCAAGAACATATGTCTTTGTTGTACAGAAAGCTGCATTTAATGTATGCCGGGAGAGTGGATCCGTTGACTAGTGGATGTCGATATTGAATAGCCTGATATAAATTATTCCTATTGGTTTTAAAAAAATATAAACACATACAATGAAAATTATTATACTGCATGATTTAACCAACTTTGTTTTTGTAGGTGCAAAAATGCATTAACAAATTATATTCTGGTATACACATAAATAAATTCCATGAATTTAATATCCATTATTATTGTACTCGCGAGGTTCTGATGAAAGTTGGGATTAAATTAGGTACTTACCTATTTGTGACGTAAATGGGTGTATTATCTATTAATTGAATTGATTTTCAATTTAATGGGGTTTCCAACGTTAGCCGTTTCTGGGAAAAGGGATTGAGTTCAGTGTCCTACAGACAGTCAGCCAACCAGACAGGCAGTTTCCCTGCAAAGGATGCTGTTAGTATAAAGTGCGAAGAGAATATTTAACCAGTTCACAATCAATATGAAACGATCGGTGACTCACGGGCTGGCGCGTACCTACCTCGGGCAAAGATTAAGTCTAGCCATTCACAGTCAAAGAGTACACAAGTCCCGCAAGGCAGCGATTTGGATTCTGTTTTCTTTTTGTAATACTGTTTTTATTATAATTCGTTGTATTTTTTCGTTAGGTAATTAGGTTTCTATTTTAATAACGTAGTTTTAGTTAAGGTATATTGTTGTCACTGAAATAAATAAATCGATATAGATATTAAAAACTGTGTCGCAATAAGAAATAACCATACCTACCATAATTGTATTAATTACCACCATCATTGTCTCATATCAAACATGAGATAGATTTTAAAGAAATATCTTAACTCAATAATAAAAGGAGAATTTCAATGTGAGCATGCATATGAATGAAGCTAAGCTGGGCGCCTTTTCTGGAGCGAAAACTTCAAATAATACTTTTAAAACCCCGTCGAGTGTGTAAACAGAAGACGCGGCGCCGGTCCAAAACAAACTCTTGCATAGCGCCGCGGGCATTACCATTCATTCCGCAACGGTGCTACGAAAGAACAATTGTGAACGACAAATCCATATATCTGAGGTGGCACGGGGGCGGAAGCCCAAGGAATATGCTGAGAATAAGAAAGCCAGCGCATCCGGAGCATGGCCGCCGTGCATCCCTCATGCACGTACCGCGGCGGCGGTTTATTCCACATTATTTCTCCTGGCTCTGGTTAATATTCCGGCCGTGTGGCAGACGGCCCAGTGGAATACAAATTCTACACATTTCTAGGCTAACTATGTCACCGAGGGACTTTCCCACTTGGCGGACGTCTCAGGAGTCGCCACTTACCGTAACGATATAAATTCGAGGCTCACCGCCGCCAGACGGCGCTGATGTAGGTCGCGGCCCGAGGCGCAACCGTCCCTCTATTCGCACTGACACCTCTAGATTATTTGAACGTGCCAGGTATCGCTATCATGCTTACTCAAAATTATACAGATAGATGTTCTTACAATATGCCTATGCCAGCGACTTTGTCCGCATGGACCATCTTTGGATTCGTCGACCCACTTCCTATAGGAAATTTTGGTAGGTTCAATAGATTTGAGACACTATTCCCGAATGACCAAAGAAAGATCTAATAAGATCTTTCTTGTAGCTTTTCGCGCTTCGAATGTGTTTCAAAATAATAAAATTACGTTAGAAGTAAATAAGAATCTCAAAATCATCCCAAATATATTCGTTTAAATTACTTGATTATAAAATCAATAACATTGAGATCCTAACACCTGAAAGCCTGCCAATATTGTAAATGCGTATATTTTTTTAGATTACATTTATTTTTTTGTCCAGCCGTTATGATCACGATAAATAAAATACCGTGTTAATTTTAATATCAATCTGTTACACAAAATTGCATAATCATGACCTTAAATATGATTTCAATTCGGATCAAGCAAGTAAAATAATAGATAATCGTTTTATTTGTAGTTAATGCAAGCTCGCACGATTTTAGAACACGTACCTATAACTCAAACTTACTCGTAACAACTAGCGAAATTCAAAGGCGATTCTCCCAGGCTGGATAATTGATATCCATCCTCTAATAATCATCTCAATAGAGACCCTACACTAGTGTTCAGAATTTACCCATCTAACTACATAATTGGTTTGAGCCCTAAAACGTAGATACTATATTATACAAGGCAGTATTGAAAGGATAGGCCAGCCATTTCATTACAAACTGCGTAAGTTATGGAAATCTTAGGAGACAATGCGATTAGTGAATAAGCTCCTTCGTGTTACTCAATTGGAAGTTGGACGGAGCTTGTCACATCCTCGTTCGGCCATAATTTAGGTGCACCCTTGTTACGTTGAAGGCTCCGTTACAACCTGTGTACTCAATAAACAACACTTCATAACTATGTTACGAGGACTTCTGTATCTGTTGAGTGTTCAATGTTTGTTATCCTACAGTCGGGGACCTCCGTTGAACGAGAAAATGGACGGCATTGTTTTCTGTTGAGTACTGTCAACTCTGAGATCTCCAGGCCGCCTGCTAAGAGATTCGATTAAGACAACGCCTTCCGCTAATGTGGAGTAGGCTCGTGTCGAGCAATGGACTGTTAGGGGCTGTTGATGTGATACGAAAAATAGGAGATGTAGGTACTCAACAAAAATGCAATAGCTACTTGAAATGCAAACAGGTAGTTAAGTATAATAGGTAAATAAATATTATAATAACGTAAAAACATTGTACATTACATAGGAATAGGTAGATAGTTGCAACTCTTATATCACTTATATTCTAGAATAAATAACTTACTGCTACTTGTACAAATAATGGGTAGCTATAGGTAGTTTAAACATTCCGCGAGACTTTGCGAACTCCGGTGTATAAATATCAGAAAAGTTGGAAAATTTTAGCGCGCCTCTTAAAATCAATAAAGCACCCGCCAGGAAACGAAGGTTCCGATAAAAGTGTGAACACTTAAAGATTTTCTTTGAAAAATTAATTTATAGGCGAAGTTGGCATCGCGTTGAATTAATATTTAATCGTAATTCACGCCGGGTCCCCCAGGGCGAAGGGCCGCTCCGCGTTTGTCTTGAGGTAGTAAATTCCATCCTTCCTGGAACAAAACAATAGACGTTGATCTCCAAGATTTAAGCTAATGTTGTTACTGTTTTACAAACGAGTGTTCTTTGTTTAATTAAACATAGCAGCGACGAAAGTTAACCGTGTTCATGAATACTTAAAATTACTCTTTTGTTGTTTGAGGTCGCCGGAGTGAATAGCGGGCGGGGCCGGGGCGGTAGTGCAGTTCCGTCATAGGGCTTTATGACTGCTGGTATTCCGGCAATGAAAGCCGCGTATCAGCTCCGTGACAGTTCCTTTACTCGCAGCGAACTGCCGGCCCGGATCCCGCGGAATCCCACGGATTATCTACGAAATTAATATGTCTAATCTCCAGTACTAACTTTAAGGCCCTCACTCACTGAGTTGCCATGAATTTATATCAGCACAATGTCGAATACAGCTACAAGATAATATTTTGTCGGCAACTTTGTCCGTGTGGACCGGTTTTCCTGTTCATTTTCCAAATATTACTTCCACTCCCGCGTTTCGCCCCTTCCCGAGGGATTTTATAAAAATCTTTTCATCGATCGATCGAGCTGTCGTCGAATCCTCTTTTCCCTAATTATTCCCATATATTATTTTTTAAACATTAGCTTAATTGAAGCTATTATGTTTCGCAACATGAATCAATGTCTGAACCTTAGATATATCGAAACGTAGCTCCGCCGGTCGTAATTTATTTGCCGCCGGACGCACGCATTGTTTGTATAAATACATTCGTAGGTCCATATAAGTAATCATTCTCCTATCTATATACCGATGGCCACAATGGAGCGGTGATCACGACTCTGGCCAAACAATTTACTCTAAGCAAAGAGGGCCAAATTGCCGGTCGCCTCCGGCCGGGGAATAAAGCAACGGCAAAGATTTAGTGGCGACCCTTTACGAGTAATGTAGATAGGTACCTACCTCGTAGCTATCACTGTTTACGCCACAATGAGACATGCACTCTCTCTAAACCTACCTAATAAAGACTTCTACTAACCTGTATTTACACGTGTTGGTGACTGCCACAAATTAGGTTAGTAGGTAGGTCGACATCAGTATCGGATTGACGATATCATTTTGCATGTACGCACTTTTCTAAATAATGTGTACGGTAATTTCCAGTGATAAAGGTTTATCTAATCAAATGTCCTTACACCTATTAGCGATAGATAGTAAACTACTTTCGCAATATGCTATCTACTTAACCCATAAATTGCTTTTTTGCACGATACCTCTAATATGATATGCCTCGTACTTACTTGTAGTACTTATGTCTATTATTAGAACGGAACAGTGCAAAGCGTTGTTTCTTGGCGGCAAGTGTAGAGCGATGTAGACGAAGAGAGACCTAACTTGACGAAAACTTCCACCAATAAAGTTTACATACAAGCAAACCAGATGCCTTATTCCGAAACTGACATGCCGTCCCTTTCTTATGATACAGAGAAAAAGGAAAGACGGCATTCTAGTTTCTATTGCGGTTATATTTACGTTTAGTTGCAAATGTTAATAGAATAAGGCACAGGTTCCTTTGCAGGCCTACATCTCGTCGTGGGGCTCGCAGCGTCCATGTTATCCACAGGCCAATGAATATTATATTAACCAGACCAATCAATAGAACCTGACGTTGACTTTTCGACCTTTTTTTTAAAGTCCCCTTGGATTTTTTATTTTTCTCTGGGAGTGCAGTAGATGACAGTAGATGCATTTTACCCGTAATGTATGTCAAAGCCGCCCATGATGAGTGTCTCCCCGGTCCCTTTGCAGCTGCCGTCGTAGTAGAGTTCGTCGTAGCTCTCGCAGCGCACCGCCGTGAACGGCACCGATGACGTAATGGACTCGGAGAAGAACATGTGCGCGCGGTTGTGGGCGCACAGTCCTGTGAGAGAAGCTGTCGTTAGTCATCATCATCATCTTGGCGCTAAATCCTGGTTGAGCTCCAGCGCAACACGCGGAAGCCCTTCCTGCTTTTCTTAGTCCACTTAGCTCGGTCTTCGGCACTCTGAACTATGTCCAGCCATCGCTGCTTGGGCCGGCCTCTCCTTCCCGTACCTGGCGGGGGTGGCATTGTCAGACATCTGTTCCCCACATAATTTTCCGGTTTGCGTACCGTCGAAGGCGGCACTCTTGTAGCTTATCTGCGATGTCACGGACATAAAGATTACCGCGGATGTGGGCGTTCCGCACGCGATCTTTGCGTGAAACCCTACACATCCACCGCAGCATCTTCATTTCCGTGACTCGCAAGTCGCAAGCTGTCGTTAGTATGAGGCCCTAATTTTCGCCTCGTCAAACTTAGAAGTTAGTAGTGTAGGGTAATGTTAGAACGCCAGATTTTCAACTCAACGGATACTCAAATCCTCGTTAAATCTCAATTAACCAAAGACAATTGTTTTTGGTTAATTGTGTTTGTTGACGGACCCCTGGCCAGGATGATGAAGATGAGTTGAGTGAGTTGGTATGCGGGACTATTGGGAGTGGAGAGATCGAAAGTCGCGTACCATCTGCACGAATATCACAGTGACGTTTGAAGTTCCTATAGTTATTTATACTTAGTAGTAATAATACCACTTAATAGGTCCCGTTCGCGCAAATGCAGCCAAAGAGCCGGTGGTGCTAATGATAACCAGTATCGAACACAAAATCAAGATTATTTTAATCCCTCTTTTATATGTGGCTTGATGTTAATGCTAGTAAAAGGGGGACACACTGTTGCGGTAAGTGTACGCTATAATTCACGGATAGTCAAACTCAGCGCTAATACAACTACATAAATGCTTCCAATAGCAACTGACGAATTGAACATTATGGGTACAGTCTCGTTCATAAGTGCATTGTCACTTTCAGAAAAAAAGTTTAAACAAATGTAATAGGCTAAAAGAAGGACCTATCAGCTGGATTATGATATTATTTTTATTTTAAAATGTTACCTATTCCCTTTCGAACAGTAGGTATGCTACATGCTATAAAAGCTTTTAACAACTGCACAGGAATATATTTCTTTTATTTTTATTTATTGGATTGGCCAGGCATTTGAACGCCATCTCATCATCGTCACTTACCACCAAGTGGTAAGTGACGATGCGGCCGATGATGGAGCATGCCTGGATTTTTAGGTGGTCATGCACATATGAACGCGACTGTGCATGTAATTAGATGCTTGTCAAAAGCCGACTGATGATAAACTTCAACATTATTACCTAATAATGTTAGGTAGTTATCTAATAATAATAGGAAGGTACATACCTAAACACATACCGCAGAATTAGATTACAGCAAGAAATAAAGAAGAAACCCAATCACCTCGTATATCGAACCCGCAGCCAGGCTGCCGCGTGCCCCCGTTCGGGTAGAAGTCGATGTGTCCCAAAGGCGAAGCGAAGCCGAGGTACCCGCCGCAGGAGTGGATCACCTCCACGTGGCGAGCGTCGTGCTTGTCCAGCCGCGCGTCCTTGTTGCCCAGAGTAAATAGAGGGTACGCTGGGTCTAGACCTATATAAGATAGAAACAATAAAGTACCTACATTTCAATAGTTAACCGAACTTTTTTTTATGTTTAGACTATCCAGGCATTTGACCACCATCTCACCTGGTGGTAAGTGACGATGCGGCCGAAGATGGAGCATGCCTGTCTAAGAACAGCCTATTCACTCTAGCCTTGAAGGCGACCAGATTATAGTGATCAGGGAACACACTCGTAGGCAACGCGTTCCATTCGTTAGCCGTTCGCATTATAAAGGTTGAACCAAAGCGGCTCGTGCGGGTAGCTGGAAGATCCACGACATTAGGATGAAGCGCTCGCCCGGATCGCGTTTCCCGATGGCGAAAAGGGGCCAGCGGAATGAGGTAGGGCAACTATTTCGCACACTGTCCGAAATGCAACCTGTAGAAGACCGACAGACACGCAACCCTACGCCAATGCTCGAGGCTCTGCAGCGTAGCCTCAAACAATTGCGGGTAACAAATTATTTTCTTTGCACGTTTTTCCACCGAATCCAAAGCGGCCAGTTGGTATTTGGCTGATCCATCCCAGAGATGGCAGCAGTACTCCATGCATGAACTGAAGTTTACATATACTTAAATATTTCCTATACTACTGAACCGATTTTGGTGAGATAAAGCTGAGAATCATCTCCATGAAACTGCTTTCCAATATTGAATGTCATCTTGGCGTTAATGTCCCAGTAATACTCTCGCGTACGAGGGACCGGTGTTCGCCTTGACCATTATCCAGGATTTGGCAGATCAGGTAATTACAGTGGAGCGACTGCCATCTGACCTCC
The DNA here is from genome assembly GCA_907269095.1 of Blastobasis adustella. Taxonomy (NCBI): domain Eukaryota; kingdom Metazoa; phylum Arthropoda; class Insecta; order Lepidoptera; family Blastobasidae; genus Blastobasis; species Blastobasis adustella. The sequence goes on along the minus strand of OU026123.1, from coordinate 6,968,992 downwards.
GTGACCCTGCTATCAGGGGAACCTGACCAGATTGGATCATGGTTAGTTTCCAATATTGAATACCGCATTGCAATCGGTCTTTTCGTTCGGGAGCTACGATGACACAGACTGACACACAGTGCCACGTGACAAGCGTCGTGCTTGTCCAGCCGCGCGTCCTTGTTGCCCAGAGTGAATACAGGGTACGCCGGGTCCAGACCTATATTAGACAGGAACAATAAAATACCTGCCTCCCCCGCTTCTTAGATCTCCTTTCAGAGGGTATAAGGTTGGCTGGAAGAAATCCCATTGTAAGCCCGCCTTTGCTATGTAAAATTATACTTTTGTAACTCCTGTATTAATTTATTAAGCAATAAAGAGTTTACATATACATATACGTTTCAATAGTTAACCGAACTGACCGAAAAAAGTCAGTATACCCCCGGCCTTGTTTATTTTAAATTAAATATTTCCTGAACTATGTACTGAACCGATTTTAATACATTTTAATGTAACGTGCTGGTCCAGCCGCGCGTCCTTGTTGCCCAGACTGAATAGAGAATACGCCGGGTCTAGACCTACACAAGACAGGAACAATAAAGTACCTTTCAATAGTTAACCGAACTGACCGAAAAACGTCAAAAACTACTGTTGAAAACTCATCGTAGCTCCCGAACGGAAAGACCGATTGCGATGCAGTTTTTTAGATTAGAAATACAGTTTAATCGAGGTTGTTTCATTAAAATAAGTCTAATAGTTTAGGAAATATTTGTGTAAATGTAAACTTGGTTAAGGGTTATCCGACTTTTTCTTTAGGTTATGTTATAACAGACTAACCACCTTAAATTAGATTTAGAATTAAGTCAACAGAATTGCATAGAGGCAGAACTGACACATTTAATGCAAATACCCGAAATACCCGTATAGCCTGGAAAATACACGATTTAAATGACTTCGGCGTTTCAACGCGACCGGAAGGATCTCATTTTGCAAAAAGCCTAATTGGATACCGGCCATGGGTTGTGCGACGGCCATTCTTTTGAAGTTTCACATACTTTTACTAATAAAGGGTACGGCTAAACGTGTAAGAACAGAATGGAAGTATGTATGTATATAAACTCTTTATTGCCTAATAAATACAAGTACTTATGCAATTACAAAAATACGTATCGAGCTTCATCGGCTATTAATTCTGTTCAATATTCCGTGTCTATAACATTAGTTTGGATATAAATTACGGTTTGAACACGTTTGGATAATTTCTCCGAACAAGGACTAATGTGATTAAGCGTGGTCAAGTAGGTGCGCTCGAATTCGGGGAAGTCGTGAGCCATCATTCCATCGATAATAGAATCCAGGAAAATTCATTATCTTGACGTTGATGTCATCGGTTGTGCTCGCGCACGAGGGCCCGGTATCCGGCTTGATCATGATCCAGGATTTGGCAGATCAGATAGCTACAGTGGAGCGACTGCCATCTGACCATCGTGACCCTGCTACTAGGGGAATCTGACCAGATTGGATCATGGTTGCACGCTTACGAGTCGGATAGCTTAACCACTCGGCCACCGACAATCCAGCAAAAATTATTTAATGTAAATAGTCGAGTTCCCGAAACTGTAGCGTATTTCATAATACTGTCAGAATTGTTTCATGATTAGGTCGGTATCATGACGTTTTCTATGACGCATTCGCCGCCGCAAGACTAAAGTTTGTGTAGTGGTACCTGCTATCGATGGGTAGCACATAGAGATACTGAAACGACAGAAACGGGCCTATATTTTTACGTAGTATATATACCACTATTTTCGTAAACATGCTGGCTGTCGGAGATATAATTCTGAGAACATTCTGGTTAAACACTTTCGAGTGTCAAAATTCTAAACGATTAAATGTAAGTAGGTATTTCCGGAGCAAGTTTATCTAATCCAATATAACTTTAGCATTTATTTCAATATTAAAAGTGACCATCTACGTTAAAGGCAAGTGGTTGTAGATGATGTTAGGCAGGTACCCTACACCTGTCCATGATATAGGTCCCTAGCGATAGTTAGGCCTTTTGTCGATGTCCGGAAACTAACGCACATTATTAATTAAGCCTAAAAACAATAGGTATAGTCGCGTTGTTAAAATTTAACACACGCGTTATGACGCTGACGTCGTTAGAGGTTGTTTTAATTACATGTGATATGATACTTTACATGACAACTAAAATTTCATGCAGTTTGACCCCTTTTGTCACTATGAACGATAATAACTTAACCGACAGTATACTTCAATATGTCGTAAACCATTATACCGATTTTCATGAAACAAAGCTAAAAAGCATTTCGATGAAATTGGCTTTCAAATAAAGAGTACCGCTTCGAAATCGGTCCATGCTACAGCCAGACACACCTACACCCATAGGTAGATAGGGAGGTGTAGGCACATATACATATACACCGATACACACGTCTGTATCACACTACACTCCTCTTCTCCGTCGGGGGTGAAAAATGAAACATCCTTACCAGTAATAGTGTCAATTGGACCTTTCTTGACATAAGCGCCGGCAATGCCGACCACGTGGGCTCCTAGGCTGTGCCCAATAAGATGTACATCGTCCATGGAGACCCCTTCCGCTATCAGGAAATTGAGAAACTCAGTCAGCAGCCGACCCACCATAGCCACATTGTAGCTGGCTAGGATGTAATTGACATTAGCCGCCGTGCCCCAGTCCACCACTATGATGTTTATGTCGCTGACGTTGAGATACGCTGGAACACGAATTTTACCGTTTAGGTTAGCATTCAGATATTGTTGTAGCCCATCAAAAATAATCATCTTGGCGTTAATGCCCCGGTTGTGCTCTCGATAACGAGGGGCCGGGGTCCGCCTTGACCATAATTCAGGATTTGGCGATCAGTAACTACAGTGGAGCGACTACCATTTGTCCTCCGTGACCTTGCTACCAGGGGAACCTGACCAGATTCGATCATGGTTGAAGCCCCATCTAATGCAATAAAATCCCCTCAAAACAGTTTTATTACATACGATGCCATTTACCGGGTTTAGTTGTATTTACAAACCATCTTGGGACTTATTCAAACATATAAACTTGAGAGAAACACTGCCACGAGCAAATTCTGCGTACCATCGCCTTACAGTGCTCAAATGAGGTGCTTCCCACCCAAAAGCATTTTGAAGACGAGCAGTGCAATCTTGAGAAGATAGTGAACTTCTCAAATCAGAAAAAAATCATCGCCCTAAAATATTTTCGTGTTAACTCCATTTTTGTTACTTAACTTCAACTTGTGATAAAAAAAACAATTGACATGCGACTTCCCGCCAACTTCTTTTTAAATCAATTAATGAGTTCTTATGTTTAAAAAAATACATTCGATATTCATAGATTTATGAGCGGCATAACTTTCAGCTAGTCAGATTCCCATTTGGCCCAAAATGGGGGAACGTGGGGGACAGGAATCAACGCAACAGTAGCCGAATTAGGATAGGTCTTGGCGTTATAGGTAAGTATACAGTGGCGTTGACCTTTATAAATTGAGTCATTACCAGACAGGCATTCACATGTTTGGTTTATTGGTTTAATTTTATGTTTATTTTTTGTTTATTACTGAACCAAACATGTGAATCCTTATTCCATAAGACAAAGCGTTGCACATTCATGTTATGCGGTTTTGGCTCGATCAGACAACTCGGAACTCGGTTCACAATAATTCATGTGCTAAGACAAACTGCTAGAAGCGGATCCACCTACCTTCTTTAATGGATTCTGGCATTGGACTCAGGCCATGGTTAAGCCATCCGTGAGTGAGGACCTTCACTTTGTTGGTAAAGTCGAAATAGGAGTTTTTCAGCGCTGCCGAGTCGTTGATTGGCAGCTGTTGGTGCTCGAAGGGGTTCAGTCTGAAACACAACGCATGTCAACCTTAATGCAATGTTTAAATAAACTTTGTTACTAATTACATTAGTTGAATACTAACCGATGCTCTTACGGTGAGGGAAAACATCGTGATGAAACCTGCACATTCTGGCGACTGAATGAAATGTGAAACCATGATCCAATCTAGTCAGGTTCCCCTGGTAACAGGGTCATGGAGGTCAGATGGCAGACGCTCCACTGTAATTACCTAACCTGCCAAATCCTGGATCATGGTCAAGGCGGACCCCGGGCTCTCGTGCGAGAGAGCATAACCGAGACATTAACGCCAAGATGATTATTACTAGGTGTGTACCCAAGTAACAGTTTTGCTATTCTTTTGTCATATTCTCTTGTTCATTACAATCATTAGGTAAATCCAAGGCGGCATAACAGTTCTGTATGAATTAACAAGTCAGATCAGTCACAAACTTTTGTATATTTGCATTTATCATATTTATTTGGCCTACTATATAGGTGCCTAGTCCTGTATAATGCACAAGCACAGCCACAATATGAAATATTCCTCCCATCTTGGGCTGGTGAAACTGCCGGCCTGCTTGATTCCGTACAGAGGTGCGCCATACTTATTGTCGACGATCCCATAGTAACAAGCAAGAGGGCCTTTGGCTTTTGACTCCCTGTGTTTGTTCTACCGGTTGTACAATGTCCCAACGTTTTGAGGAACTTTTAGTGGACACTACCACAGCACAATTCAATCATGGCACCACCCACACTCATTCACATTACGTAGTCATTGGTGTCCACGCAACGGTTCTAAATAACGTTTTTTGCTCGTTTTAGGTATTCGAATGTAGATTAATCTCCGAGCATCGTGTTTCCTTTGGCTTACGTGATGGACCTGGGATCCTTCAAGGAGTATGGAGAGGTCTCATTAGATATGGGCAAAGTGCTGGTTACGACTGACGACCTTGGTGTTTCAATGTCCTTATACATTACAAAAACATATTATCGTCGTCGAAAAAATACATTATCGTTGACCAAAATGAAAGTATTAAAACTGTTTAATAACATTTTCCCAGTTGATCCCGTCTCGTAGTAACTAAAAGTGGTTCAGGGTGATAGAACAACATGCACCCTTTCGGCTTAATACTTCCTATATTAAACTTGTGCCCATATTGAGTCATTGTTGATTCGAACATTTCCCTTTCAATCTACTAAACATAACAGACATACCTAAAGTTAACACAGCTCAGTCAATCGATCTAAATTTAGTTGGCTTCTTTTCTGAAAATAGTAGTGATTTGGCGTAGTTATTCCAGGTAGAATATGAATCAGCCCTGATTAATAAATGGTGTGTTAAGGTAGCTATCGTACGCGCTATAAGGAAAAAACAATATTAAATTCTCGGAAGCCGGAAAGCAATACCTACCTACCTACCTAACTACGTCAGTAAAAGTTCGCTCGACATTAAATTATAACGCACGAGTGCATAAGAAATCAAAAGAAAAGGCGCTGTGTATCGACTCGGCTTCGTAAGTGTGGTCCTGGATAGAAAAAAAATTTTTCCTACAGATCCCTTTTATTAGGTAAATATCGCCATGTTCTTTTGCAGGCTATGAAGAACTCTTTTGGGAATACAGGTACTCCGACTTTTGGTTTGTCTTCTGGATTGGAATTGGCAATTGTGTTGGACATTTATAAAAAAGTGCGTAATTGTTGAAGCCATTATCGGCTCTAAAGCCCTTTTCAAGTAACATCTGTAATAGATACTCATTTTTTAACAACAGCTAAATCTAAGTGCAAATCTTAAACGACCTTTTTGAACAGTTCTGATTCCGTGGTGAAACTTTTCCACTAGGATCTAAATAGATACCACTCCTTATTCGATTTACGGTACCCTATGCGACGATGAGAGATTTAACTAAGTAAGGTACTTGGTGCTTGCATAATATGCATTAAGAACGTTTATCGTCCTGAATAGCGGCCCGGGTGAAACTGTGTGATGTCTGGGTTTCTTTTTCTCTACATACAGTATAAAATAAAGTCATTTTCCGCATCTGTCTATTCTCTTAACGGATTTTGATGCAGGTTTTGCCGTCAGTTAGAAAAAAAATTCTGAGAGGTTTACCTTCGTCTATTTTTTACATACGAGCAGACAGTCCACCTAATGGTAAGTGGTAACTATCGCCCAGAACATCTACAATTCATACATCAATAAAGGCATATAATAATAATAAAGACAGCCTGAGAAAACCCGTGCGAAGGCGGGTAAGGTCGCTGGTATTACCTATGTACGTAAGAAACAGGCAAACAGGCAATGTTGAAGGTTATTAAGGTTTTTGTTCTAAGGCTCACCTAGTAAACAGTCTGAACTGCACGTCGTGTTCCCTCACCCAGCCCCACGTGCGGGTCTCGTTGGGCGAAGGCACCGGGGCGTAGCTCTGTACGCTGGCCAGCCACACGGGGTCGTACGGCGCGGGCGCCTGCAGCAGAGCCGCGTGCGCAGGCGACAGAGCTGCTAAGCATATCAATGTTATTAACGAATGACGGCTGTTCGATGGAGTAGGTTCTAAAGAAAGGCGATACGGTCATATTATATATTACTATTACTTGTATAAAAGACTAAAGATTATTGTAGAATTCTGCAACATGGCGGAGCCCGGAGCGAAGGAGCCACAAATCTAGCACTCGACTGTTACGGGCTATTTGGTGTGAAAAGTATATTTTTTTTATTATATATAGACTTGTATTGACCTCAACTCACCTGATGGAAAGCGACGATGCGGTCGAAGATGTAGTATCTATTCACTCTTGACTTGAAGAACTTATCGGAGAATAGTGACTCAGGCAGAGATTTCCAGTCCTTTGCAGCGCGCATAAGAATAGTGGATGCAAAACGCTGAATACGAGATGGTAGGACCATATTATTATACGGATTTGTTATTCGATGATCAAATAGGCACGATGGAACAAGGTCGTCGAGCTCCTGGGAGCACTCACTGAAGTGAATTCTATAGAAGATCGACAGGCCGGCTACTCTACGTCGGTAACCCAGACCAAGGAGACAGGACTCAACAAGCTAATTATCACCAATAAGTCTTTTGGCACGTCTGTCTATAGAGTCAAGAGCTTCCAGCTGATACGTGGCGAACCCATCCCAGAGGTGACCACAGTATCTCATAGACAACCGGACTTGTGTTTGGTATTAAATGAGAAGCTGTCCCAGTGTAAAGTATTTCCTTACCTTGGCGAGGATTCCAAGTTTTTTAGCAGCCAACTGTGCTCTTTACTCAATATGTGGTCCAAAGTTTAGGTCTGATGTTAGGGCACTAATGCACCGCAGTTCATTTTGTAGGACGGCAACGAAAATTTGCAATTGCAGTCCTTGTAAAGTTCGTGTACCTACCTACCTATCTAAATGATAAAATAACAAAGATAAGCCTATTGCCCAAATGTGTAGATATTTATCTGTCTAAGGTGAAACTTTGCAATTGCTGTCCTTGTAAAGTTCGTGTACCTACCTATCTATCTAAATGATAAAATAACAAAGATAAGCATATTGCCCAAATGTGTAGATATTTATCTGTCTAAGGTGACATCGTCACTTTCGGACGAGTTGACGATCGATTCCGTACCGGATTTTTATTTAAAATATAGTTTAGCTTTGTTTAGGTTATGTAGATTAGGAACTATTTATATGTAGAATTTGTCGGAGATTTTCCGACATCTAGCAAGTTAAAACTTTAGCTAGCTTTTGACTGCCTGTGTGTGTTCTATACCGGCTGTTCTTTATAACTTTTTGATCTGGTGCCCAGGGCACAATAATAATTCCGCTACAGCACCCCTCGCCGCGAGTTGTGACTCATCCATCCACACTATATAGACCCCCAATTGATGTCCTCTGTTAGTTTGTTCAAGTGAGGCAACGCATTCGTGGCGCCCCTGGTGGTGTGGCTGATAGGCGTCAGTGACAACATGCGTGTTATTCAAAATGCCAAACGTAAAGACCGAAAATATTACACTTCAGATAAACAATGAAGTTGTTGAATTTTCGGATTCTACAGTTGAATCACACTAGATAGCAAGTTACAGTGGAAAGAACACTTAACGGCTCTATCTCACAGATTAAATTCGGCTATTTTTGCAATAAAAAGAATTCGCAGAATCACGTTCGCAGAATCAATTCGTGGAAACTGCTCGGATGGTATACTATAGTTATTTCCACAGCATTATGTCTTATGGTTTAATGCTGTGGGGTTCCGCAGCCGACATACAGGATATATTTATTCTTCAAAAAAGAGCCATACGTACAATTTATAAATTAAGTCCCCGGGTCTCGCTGAGGGATCTATTTAAGGAAATAAATATTCTTACAGTGACCTTACAATACATAATCAATTGCAATCTTATTTATATGTATAAAAGGCAATACGATCGCTTAAGAGTGGCAGACCTCACCATTTAGCACAAGAAATGGAAATTTGCTGGTAACTGACCGCTTTAGATTGCAGAGAGTGCAGTCATCCTGGATGGGGAACAGTGTGTTGTTTTTCAACAAAGTGCCTGAGGATATTCAGAAGCTTACCTTCGACAAGTTTAAAAACTTTATTAGAGTAGACTATTTAATAAAGCATATTACTGTATAAAAGACTATATTAATGACAAAAATCCATGGCTATGAAATAATTCATATTTATTTATTATTATTATTAGTTTTGTCATTGTTATTATTATTATGAATATTAATATAATGACGATAAGTTCTGACATTATTTATTACAACTATTATTTTTATATTGACATTATTATTGTGATGATTATGAATAATTGTCATGATAATTATTATCATTTTTTTATTTAATTGACATGGATTAATATTATATCTAATTTTTTATGTAGAAATTAGTCTTTAAGATCTACATTTAAGTGTTTTTACTGTTATGTTGTGATGTTTATAAATGTTTCGTCTAAACCTAATCTGAATAAATGATTTTGAATTAGTAGCCCACTTGCTTGTTTGTCTACCGTTTAAAATATCTGTTAGGTGACCAACACTGCGATCTGCAATTTGTAGTGGAGGCAAAACTCAGGAGGAGGCGCGAATGACATTATGGCAACCAATAATAATTGACCTCCCCTTTCGTGGGAGAGGCCCTAAATCCTACAGTGGACTGTTATGATAATGTTGAACAACATGACACGCCTTGGACACGATTAAAATCATTTATTTATTTTAGAAAGTTAGCAATGTCATAGGTACTAATGTAGGTATTAAGGTGCATTTACGCTAGTTCAACAATTTGTTGAAGCAACGGATTGTCGTACGCAACAGTTTTCAACAGTAGTGTACGGTCAACAATGATCAACGCCTTTTGCGGCAACGAATAGTACTGACATTTTCATTTAGGTCATTAGTTGGTTGAGCTTACTATACAAGCCAGTAAAGGTGTGTACATGTACTTTTATGCTATTATAGGTACACTGAGGTATAGCAGGTGCTAAAACATAAAACGTACCTAGTAGCGACGTAGTACGGACATCATACAACATTCAAACAAACCTGTACAAACGAAAAACAGCAACAAAATCATCCCAGCTCCGTGTCACTGTCACAAACATCAGAGTCACCGAATGTGCGAGAACTTTCCTCACATGTACCGAAACTTTGTTACACTCTAAACGGGTTAGATCGCTCATTTTGAAACAAAAATCTAATTGGGAACTGTCGGCGAGGACTCCCACATTTTCACTGACCGCATGAGACAGATTGAATTTCAATTTGCGTAGCGGTACATTGGACATTACGATTCACAGGAGGACTTCACCCGTTCGCCTATTGATCATATCATCGAACCGTTCAGTCTGCATGCACCTGCATACCAACACTCATTTGTAATAAGCAAAACTGACCTAGCAAGTGGATAAGAAGGTACGCAAGGACAGGCTTCTAAAAAAAACGGTTAAATATTAAAATCAAATACAGATGAAATCGCGCTCTAACAAGTGCGCGGGTCCGGGGTCCGTCTTGGCCGTTTTGGCAGATCATATACTTAGGTATTATGTATTTATATATAATTAGGTATAGTGGAGCGACTGCCACCTGACCTCCGTGACCCTATTACTTCATCATCATCGTCATCGTCTTGGCGTTAATGTCTCGGTTATGCTCTCTCGCACGAGAGCCCGGGGTCCGCCTTGACCATGATCCAGGATTTGGCAGGTCAGGTAATTACAGTGGAGCGACTGCCATCTGACCTCCATGACCCTGTTACCAGAGGAACCTGACCATATTGGATCTTAGTTACACATCCAGTCGCCTGAATGTGCAGGTTTCATCACGATGTTTTCCCTCACCGTAAGAGCATCGGTTAGTATTAAACTAATGTACATAACTCAGAAAACAGTTATTGGTACATGGCCGGAGCGGGATTCGAACCCGGGACCTCTGGCTTACGAGTCAGATACTGTAACCGCTCGGCCACCGACGCTCTTCGTGACCCTGTTTTGTTAACAGGGGAAATTTCATCAAGTAATTTATGTGAACAATATTTAAAGACATATATGTGTATGATCAATGCCCACATCGATCCGGGACCAGTCGTAAATTGCCTTCTCCTTGAAATTGTTTCTTATTGGTACACGTACCTGGGGCAAACCTCGTAGTTAGATCAAAGTTTCCAACCGGTGCGTAGGTACTACCTACCTGTCATGACCGACTTACGGTACGGCTTGTTCATCAGTTCGAGGTCGCTCAGCGTGCTATAGAACTGCTACGCTCGGAGTCTCTCTGAAGGACAAAATTCGCAACGAAGTAATTCGAGAGAGCGCTCGAAATTTTACATATTTTGGTTTTCAAAAGTTGGGGAAAATGAATGATTAAGCGACCGCAGTGAGCTAAAAATTTTTAGCGTTTGGCAAAACCGAGGCTGTAGGCAGGTACGCATAAAATAGGTCGGCGGTCCGCTATTTGGTGACCCCTGCTCTAGGTAATTAATAACTCAGGACCGCTGGACCGCAGGACTACCGGAGGCTGTTGGACCACTTAAAAGACCAGAGGAGTACCTACATACCCAAAAAGTTGGAAAAGACACAGTGTCTTGTATTCCCCGTACCTACGACTTTTTGGTAACTATAGTCATGAAAAATCCGTGCAAATAGATGTGCGTGTGCATTTGTGACACATACGCTCGTCGCGCATTGATTGCTCGAAAACTGATTCCCGCTAGTATAGCGTGTGGGTGTACCACATAAGGCCACACATACAGTAAATGAGCGTCTTTTTGGGTCTATTTTGCTGCAGTAGTGCGCTTATTAAACCCTCACCCAGGGGCTGGAGTACGAATTTCAGAACGCACGCGTACTAATGTGACCAACTACAAAAGAATTATATGATCTAAGCTGATTTGTAGTATACCAGACTGATCAGTCCAATATTATAGCTGTTGTCGACTTAAAATAGGACCACTTTGACAGCTGTCATAATTTCCATGTGTATGAACTCAACATGCGTTTACGCATAATAGAAAATGAACTTTGTATCGTTAGGTTGCATCATTTATTAGTATTATAGTATCATTATTAAATTAGCAATCGAGTATATAACAAAAACTACTATACCAAATATTTAGTTCTATCACACAGGATGTAATATATCTACACGGGTGCGACCGCCTAACTTGATTAGAACGTCGCCATCTTTAAGCAATAGGGTAGCAATCTCTACCAATCGATTGCTAGAGATTACTTTAGGAATTGCCATCGAGTAAGGCGGGTGGGCTGCAGGTTTAATAAAAAATATTCATAACTTGCTAAGTTTTATTCTAACAGAATGTAAATTTAATTTGGTCACACTCTTTGGTAAAACGTCAAATCAACAAAACGTCAGTGTCATTTTGACAACGGACGGACGGTCGTAGTATATATAGTTCATAGTTTGTGGTCGTAGAGGAGTACTTAGCAAAATTGTAATAATAATTTCTTTCTTGTAAACCTCGCTCGATAGTGGTTCCCGCGTCGCGGTTTCAATCGGTTTGTTTGATGCTGAAAGTGATAATTTCGGGTAAACTTTTGTATCAACCACTTTTCACATTGTAAAATTTTTATGATGTCGGTGTACGCTGAGGAAAGCGCAAGAATCATTGAATTTTTGGAACTAGTTGGACGTCTAAAAGTAAGTTACGTTATTTTAATATATGTGTGCTACATCCGGTATACATTTAATATTCTAAGATAATTTAAAATATTGTTACAGCACGTAAAAAGAACAGGATGGGTCCTTTGCGATATTAATGAATGCGAATCCATTGCTGGTCACATGTACAGAATGGGGCTCATGACCTTCTTGCTTACAGAGAAAAATAATCCTACGAATCTGGATCGTTTTAAGTGTCTCCAAATAGGTAAGGCACTTATGGTCTTTCCTCAAGTTAGATACAATGAATAAATTTTTTTTTTTCAAATTTGACAAACTTTGTAATCATGGAATATTACTTAAATGTTTTAGCTCTCATCCATGACTTAGCAGAATGTATTGTCGGAGATATCACACCACACTGTGGAGTAACCCCAGAGGAGAAGCATAGACAGGAGGATGAGGCTATGAAGAAAATAGCAGAGCTCACAGGCATTGCTGGTGATAGAATGTATGAACTATATAAGGTTTGTATTTTTACATATACCTAAGTATTTAAAAGTCTTAATATATTGCTTAAGAAATTAGCATGTTAGTGTATATTTTACTTGGCAAATTACATTTATTGTTATTGGTACTTGTGTCAAACATGTATGTATGTTAGAAATCCACTTACTTTCCCTTTTATTCAAATAACGACAATGTTTTATAAGTTATAATAATACTTGAATATTTTAAATGATAGAAAGTGAATAGTTGTATTGCTAAAAAAGTGAGTGTACAACAAAGGTATCTAAGTCTATTGACAAAGGTGCAGTGCTTATCTTAAAACTGATAAATGGCATGATTCATTATGTGAAAAGTCATGAGTATTTACTATTTCTTTGTCCAGGGAAAACAAATATTGGTCACATCTAGTTTCTATTTCAGAAAGTTTTTATTACAAAATATAAGTGGAAATTTGAATGAGAGCATTTAATGTTTCCACATAATAATTAAATGTCAAAGAGCGGTTTAGCTAATTTTGAAATAATCATCATTACACTTGGTTTTCCATCAACAAATATTAATTATCAGCACTGCCCAAGAACATTAAGAAAATAGTCATCCTCTTTACATCATGTTAATATTAATATAAACTACAATAATGTTAATTTTGATATTGGACTTTTCCAGGAATATGAATATCAAAGTTCACCAGAGGCTAATTTTGCTAAAGATTTGGACCGATATGACATGGTCCTTCAAGCTTTTGAATATGAAAAGAGAGAAAATAAACCTGGGAGATTGCAAGAGTTTTTCACAGCAACAGAGGGAAAATTCAAACACCCATTTATCCAAGGCTTGGTCATTGAGCTAAACAAACAACGAGCGAAATTTCAAGGGGATTCCGTCGTCAATCACAATGGTGTGTAAAGAAGCTATTTCTGCTACACAACATAATAAATGGGTCAAAGTATTTAAAACAGCAACAGGGAGGAAACTTAAACATCCATTTATCCAAGGATTGGTCAGTGATCTATACAAAAAAAAGAAATTTCAAAGGAATTCTGTTGTCAATCACAATGGCTTGCAAAGAAGCTATTTCCGCAACGTAACATAATAAATAGGTCAAAGTATTTAAAACAAGTGATACTGTACATTAAAATATTGAAATTGTTACTTATTTCGTTATTAAGTGATTTATTTTAATATGCATCTGAAGTAATCTGTTAAATGGTGACATCATCAATTTTATGTATAATTTTATTTGTTAATTTGTTTATAAGTTTATTCACTCTGTTGTGTTGTTGTCTAAGCACTTATATAGCACTTTAGTTACATTCTAGAAGCATCTTGTCTCATCTGTATTTCTTATAGTTGTATGCTCTTACTTGGGGTATAAAAGCTTTTCCAGGAACCACTAAAATAACATTTAATTGGTGAAGAATTTACCATACAACTTACCATTGTTCTGTTTCCAAAAGCAGTAGGTCTGATATTTTAACTAAAAAATGTGTAGCTACACAAGAAAAATAGGACAAATTCTTCCTAATTTACAATATCAAAAATGATAAGAATACCTACCGTTCCTGTAAAAAACTCTTAAAAAAAATTAATTTACATCTGCTTGCACTTTAGGTTTGAACCTTCAGATTTATATAGATAATCCATTTACGTAATCCCCAAATCTACAGCCTGATTAGAATTTTTGTGATGGAATACAAATGTTATTTAGATGTTACAAAAGACAATCATTCCGTTACCTTTATTAATTCTCTTAAGGTGTTGTTACTTCTGTATCATAACTTCATCTCCATTAGGAGAGGAGAGGTCAGCACAAATGTCTCTCTTTTAACGTATAACAACGTTAAAATGAATGTAACTACACCATATAAATGACTGCATTTGTGCAGAATGTCATAGTATTACCTCATGAACGGGTTGAATCCACTTTAAATGTTATGTAAGCAGTGATAGATCCTTACCAAAATAGACATTATTGCGTGATATCATTTTTGTATTATTATTTGTACACCATCATCATCCTTGGCCTTTTGGTTGGGTCAGCACACCCAACAAGTGGGGTTTCTCGCTTTCATTCACTTCTTTCTCATGGATGTCGCTTGTTTTCTGTCTTGTATTTTTTTTTTTTGCTTTTTCCGCAACGGGTATAATGGCATCCTCCGGACTATCGAGGAATGGAGGTAGAGAACACTCATGTTTACAAGCGCGGCCAGCTGGTTATGCTGAAGTCGCAAGAGACCTAGGCGCCTACCAGATGAACTCTGCCTTGGGAGTACCTATAGCCGGAAAGGATTTTAAGGTTTCATCGAATGCGACACCTCATAGGGATGAGTGCAACTTTAGCCAATCTACTGGGGTATACATCCACATTCATATCCAAAACATAGGTACCCTTAATTAGTCTATTACACCTCATTTTTTCGTCACTGGTGCTATTTTGAAACTTTCCTTGATAAACCTACTCATTTCTTATTTTATCCTTTCGCGTCGATCTACATTCCACACATCCGTCTTAACATTGTAATTTCTGTCGCATGCAATCGTCTTTATTACGTGGCTTTGGTTGCCCAACTCTCAAATCCATATTGTATACTAATCATAATTTTGAATGTTTTTCCTTAAAAAAGGATTTAGGTACCTAAGTAACACAACTGGAGAGAAACTGGATGGACGACCGAATTCGCAGAACAAATTTTTGATGTTTAAGTACCTATCTACTTAATCTCTGAAACTACTACAGATTTTCTAAATTTATTTTTGCATATGATTTTATGGGAAGCTTGCTCGGTCCTCCATCGCGTTTTAACCACCCGGTAGCGCTATCTTCATGTTCATACAAGCCATAAATATTACCATGTTAGTCCAAGCGGACGAAGTCCGTAATAAATAAAATCATAACAACAAAGCTAAATAAACTCTACGTTTAGGTACCTACACCATCGGTTTCAAACCGAGATCTATCAATCACATTTTTCCATAGTAGTCCGGTTGACCGGACAGCTTAACCCTAGTACGGGTTGATGAAGAGTTCTACAACAAGACTTCGGGTTTATTTTGATCTGGTTTGGTTATTTATAATAGATAGTGGAACTAGCTGTCCGGCGCTACTTCGTTCGTGTGGTGTCATACCTCTACCCTATCCTACCTTCACACACGTAGGAAAGTTTAATTAAAATTGGGCCAGCCGTTTCAGAGTCTGTTAAGGACCAACATTTTTTTTATAATGCTACAGTGACAAACGAGCAAACAGCCAATGATGCTTCACGGTAGCGTATTTATATAAATAATATAATATTCTATATAGAAGGCCCAGTGCAACTTCGTTCGCGTGATGAACTACGCCTATCCCTACCCTACCTTCGCGTAAGTTGCAAACAATAAGTAGTTTTATCGTTCTCGGAATAATAGTATGGCAGCACATAAAATATGAACAAATATTGTTATTATAAATTGGATACTTGATGGAAGTCTCGAGAGCTGATCGACACCCCATGACTATAAATGGTTATAGTAACAAATTATAACAATCTAGTCCTTATTTAAAGTTTTGTGGAAATAAGATATTACTATTGTAGTTTTAAAGGTTTTATTGTACAAAACAGGTATTTGAACGGTTTACAATTCTGTCAAAAATTAAAATAGCACAAATGCTAAGATATACTATATATAATTCATTATGTTTATATCATGAACACTTAATCAATGCCACAATCAGATCATATTTTAGTAGTACAGGCCCTAAGATACTTATTGAGATAAAATACAACATTAAAACACAGCAATGTTAGTTTGTTGTTTTATTTATATTAGGCGTGTATTGGAACTTGGAACTCAAAGATTTATAATATCCTTATCATTTAAAAGATTGCTTTATTATATCACTTGACTGAATTTTCGGCTTAGCTAGTAACTAAATTTATGGTGTCCATACATTTTTATTAATTAGCACAGCATTATGAATCCACTGCTTGTTTAGTGTCATTCGATGATGCTTGTTCATCTTTTTTTCGTTGTTTTTCGCGCATTACTTCTGCATCCCTGTAAAGTACAATTTAACATTGAATACAGACAAATGTTGAATAAATAGTGTTGCTGCCAGTGAGTAAGGTTGTTAGTGCTCCATGGGGAGAAGCATTTGCATATTTGCTGCCAGAGCTACATATTCTGGAGTTTTAGAGGTGGGCAACACCGTGGTGATATCCTTGGTGTTGCTAATGTCCATAGCCAGCAATGACCACTTCCCATCAGGTGGCTTGCCTGTTTATCTACCAAGGTAAAAAAAATGTGGGTACTTACATACTTTAATTTTTAAAGTAACTAATTACCTGTGTTTTCTCTCTGAAAGGGACATTCCAGACTTATCACCCCCATTTTTCTTTTTCGCCTGCTCCTGTTGTTTCTTTTGATTCTTGGCGCGAGCCAAATCTCTCTGATTCCCTCCTGGAATGTTATAATACAACGCATTTGTAAACAGCCATAGAATAAACTAAACTCAAGATACTACTCAAACGCTGATATAATAGGTACCTATATATTGTTGTCATCATCGGATGGAACGCATTCCATACAAGAATTTTCTCTACGAAACCATAGGAAGCATGGTCTCAGTGTTAGGTTGTATTGGCATTTTAAACACATCAACTATTAGATTGGGTTACTACATTATTCATTAAGGTTATGCGATTTGATTGCCTAAAAGCGAATAACTTACGGGTCATCGTGGCGATTATCTCAAAGCCAACAAGCTAGGAATCTTCTAAATAAGATGAAAAGACCGGACGATACGCTAGTCCGGCCGAAACCTTGGACAACGCACCGCCCTCCCTTTATCCAATTTGAAATAAAATCTGAAAACAACTAAAAGAGAATAGCCGATTCTAAACAAAAAGCTACCAACGAGCAGCTGTTGCACCACAAACACGAAATAATAATGGCGATGGCGCCGACGCAGATAGCATTGGCGTGATTGTTAAAGTGACGTATGAAAGACAGTGATGCCGCTACAAAAAGTAAAATTTTGAGGATTTTTACTTTTATTTAGAGTAGATTTTATAAGGATTGCTTGTCTTATCGGTATTAAAAGTGTCCCAAGCCAAGTGGTTATCGCGAATTTATAAACAAACTACTTCATTATACGCTCGAGCAGGCGTCGATCAAAGAGCTGTTTTCAAGGCTCGCTTCCCTCAAATAATAATAGATGACGCGCTGGCTAGCCTGACGACATTATCATAGACTGTATGGCATTAATATTTATCTTTATTTCGATGTAATAAATTTAGATTTATTAATTTAACGGGTTTTAAATATCTGCCTTCAATACTACCAATATTGAGGAGGCAATCGAGCGGAACAAAGGCTCTAAAGGCTTTACGAGAGATCTGTCGATTGGACATAGCCAGTTGACGAGACTGAAAACGGATGATGGCAGAGTTGTTTCGACCAAGTCCTAGGTTTTGAGGGAAGTCGAGAGGTTCTACGGACAGTTATATACGACAACACGGGCACCTGTTACCAGTATTGCAAAAGACCCCAGAGCCAAATTAACCCGACACAATACCGAAGATATCCCGGGCATCAGCCTGTACGAGATAAGTATAGCTCTCAAACAGCTTAAAAACAACAAGACGCTAGGTGAAGATGGAATTACGGCTGAGATTCTGAAAGCTGGTGGCAAACCTGTACTTAAGACCCTTCAAAAGCTATTCAATTCCGTCATCCTCGGGGGAAAACGGCGGATGCACGGCACAGAAGCATAGTGATATTGTTTTTCAAGAAAGGTGATGAGGCTCTCTTGAAGAACTTGAGACCAATATCGCTGCTGACCCATGTGTATAAACTGTTTTCGAGAGTCATTACCAATCGTCTCGCAAGTAGGTTTGATGACTTCCAGCGTCCCGAACAAGCCGGGTTCCGAAAAGGTTTAAGTAACCACCACATACATACGCTGCGGCAGGTTATACAGAAGACCGAAAAGTCCAACCGGCCATTATGCTTGGCGTTTGTGGACTATCCATAACCATTCGATCGAAACTTGGGCGGTGCTCCAGTCTCTACAGCGGTGCCAAATTGACTATCAATATATCGAAGCACTGAAGTGTTTGTACGAAAACGTTACTATGTCAGTTTCATGGAACCCATTCAGCTGCAGCGAAGTGTTAGACAAGGTTATGTAATATCACCGAAGTTGTTCACCACTGTACTGAAAGATACTTTGGGACGGACTTGGCATCAATATTAACGGTGAGTACCTCACTCACCTCAGATTTGCTGACGATATCGTAGTCATGGCTGAAACCCTGGGAGAATTGGGCAAAATGCTGGATGAATTCTGTAGTGCCTCTCAACAAGTAGGTCTTAAAATTAACATGGACAAGACGAAAGTTGTTACGAATGTCCATGTTGGCCCTACCCCAATGACAGATGGAAGCACTGCACTTGAAGTTGTTGACGACTATACATACCCAGGACAAATAGTCCAGCTAGGTAGGTCCAATTTAGAGAAAAAGGTCAATCGACGAATCCAACTCAATTGGGCAGTTTTCGGGAAGTTATGCCATATATTTTCATCCCAATTACTGCAGTGTCTCAAGACGAAGGTCTTTGACCAATGTGTGTTGCCAGTGATGACCTACGGAACTGAAACGTGGCCGCTCACTGTGGGCTTTATAAGAAAACTCACTGTTACCCAAAGGGCAATAAAAAAGAGCTATGCTTGGAGTCTCGTTGCGCTATCGAATCAGAAAGCTCTAAGATTGCCAGGCTAAAGTGGCAGTGGGCAGGGCACATAGCTCGAAGAACAGATGGCCGATGGGGCAGTAAAGTTCTCACGTGGCGACTACGTACCGGAAGACGCAGCGTGGGTAGGTCTCCGACAAGGTGGACCGACGACCTCGAAAAGATCGCAGGTATGCGGAAGGCACAGGTCCGGCTTTTGTGAAAATCTCTGGGGGAGGCCTATGCCCAGCAGTGGGCGTCTTCTGGCTTATATGATAATGATGATGATGTTTATTTTGTTTATATGGTATTTTAAAATAGTAAACATACAATTTTATGTATGTATTTAGTTATAGTATATTTGCAACAATAACCCCATATAGTCCAAAGTTTATAATAATGTTTTGAGTTCTTAAAGCACGCATCTATGTGAATTTTTCAGAAGCTGTTCTTGATAACGGCTTATTCCATCAGTCACGACTAATGGTTGTAAAAGAAAGAGTTTTTAACTCTAACACACGTTTACTCAAAAGTCATAATTAATCGTGATTGTCACAAAAAAACCTAAATACCCAGATAATCGTCAATCAATTTCATGCAAAAATTGATGACATTAGACTATAGGCTTTTCTCAATCATCGCGATGACTGTAGCAAAACTGACAGCAAAACCTATCATCTAAAGGACGCCATTTGTAGGGTGATTTAAAATTGATAACTAAATATTCAACGCTAGAGCATAAAATGGATAAAAGTAATCCATTTTGAAGTGATCTGGCAATTCAATCGTGTTGTCCCTTTGCGCAGAACATGCACCAATAATATTATTTTGTAATCATAGATAATATAGATTATCTGCTAAGTCTGGAGCCAAGGACCAATAATTTGATTACTAGTCCTTGGGCCGGCTTGACTTCAAAAAACAGAGATTATACAAACCCGTCTTAAAAAAGAAAAATTATGC
This sequence comes from Blastobasis adustella, assembly GCA_907269095.1. Taxonomy (NCBI): domain Eukaryota; kingdom Metazoa; phylum Arthropoda; class Insecta; order Lepidoptera; family Blastobasidae; genus Blastobasis; species Blastobasis adustella. The sequence goes on along the minus strand of OU026123.1, from coordinate 6,948,812 downwards.
AAAGCCACTGTTAAGGCGCAGATACACATGCTAGTTTTCAGCTTTCTTACAGGGCCCTTCAATTCAACTTTATGAGAGGTAGGGCATAGCGGGGTATCCCGTTCGAATTGGAGCCAACCGACTGGGAAAGTACGTCCACCTTACAGAATACCGCAGTTAAACAATACTCTTTTAAATAGTATTATGTTTCTGCCGGTGAGTAAGGTCTCCAGTGCTCCATGGGGTGTGGATTTGGGGAACCGTGGCTTTGGCAGTGGAGGGGCATTTGCCTTTTGCTCTCAGAGCAACGTGTTATAGAGATGGGCATCGCATTGGCGATACTCTTGGTGTTGTTAATATTTATAGGCAGCGGTGACCACTTCCCAACAGGTAGCCCGCTTGCCTGTTTGCCTAATATTAAAAAAAAAAGAAAAAAAAACGATATAGTTAGGGACCTACCACGATATTTTTAAAAACTATCCAAGTTCAAAAGCAGGCACAGGATTGCGTAGAATCGTACCATGAGGTCTTTTCGGTGAACTGCTACTGCACGGTTTAAACGCCTCGGTGAACGGTTATCAACAGTTAGCTTGTCTGTAGTTTGCTCCAGACCTACTAGGATCTTTTGGCAATTGGATGAGGGCGTGGTTGTCCAACATGCTGTCTGTCAAAAGTGACGGTTTACATCATGCGGCGTTAGTTCTGATTTCAGCCACGTGCCAAAATATCACCATCATCATTTCTTCTTCTCGATTCGCGCACATGCGGGGAGACCGCATCAGGGCTTAGCCCTTTGGCGATGGTGTTCGGTCGCGACCCGTTAAAACCATTTGGTCGATGAGGTGGGCGCCTTCTTCACGCCCCTCGCTCACAAGCGCACCGAGTGAAGCCCGGCGAGCGACTAAGCGCACGGGCGGCTTTCAGGCGCGAACACTTACCTTCTTAGAAGGTTGGGGCTGACACTGGTGTGGCAGGGGTGTCGCCGGAGCCTCGTAAAACCATCCACCCGGTTTTGTTAGGGACGGCTTTGCGGCTGCCGTGGGTGTCATCCGGAAGTGGGAGCCGCGGGACTAAGTCGCTCAACAGCCCCTGCGATGCAGCCAAATTGCACGCGGCGCATTAAACCCAGCGCTGCTAAATCTGTCAACCCGAAGGGACGGAAATGCAGCGGCTGGGTAGTCGATCCGGTGGGTTGGCCGCCAGGGCGTAGCATGCGGGCTGGCGGCGGGCGTCAGTCTGGTGGGGCGCCGCGAGCGTTGCTCAGCGGCTGGAACGAGTCAGGTTGGATTTGGGTGTAGGGGTCTCAACCCGAAGGGAGCCCGACCTACACCCGATATCGTGTCAGGGATGTGGTGTCTCGTTCAATAGGGCGTCGCCGTTAAAGGTGATGAGTTAACGGCGACGCGGCGGCTACGCGGTTTGTGGAATCACGGGTTCGCGTACGCGGCGCGGCGGGTTTTTGAGCGCGGTATTCAGCGCGGCGTCGGCGGGGCACCGCCACTTCAATGAGACTCTCGCGGGAGACCCGGAGTGACGGTTGGGGTGCGGATAGTGGTTTTGGATGTCAGCTAGATGCGTGCGCACCCATGCAGCCAGAATCCAGCCCGGCGGTGGCTGGTTGGCAGCGGCGGCCCCGTCGGCGGGGGTTGAATCCCGGCCGCGAGGCGCATATGCCGCGACGCAATAATCATATTCGCGCGGCACATTGTTGTGGGCTCGTGTGCGGTCTTCATCGGCGCGGCGCGAGCGGGCGAAGGGAACAGGCGCGGTGCTAGACCTCAACTTTATGCCAAAATATCCCCGTAGGTGTTTAGCTGTCAATGATTATAATTGAATGCCGTGGTTATCAGCAGATTTACTCCTCGTAGGTACTAAATGTTAAAATAGATTAAAATATAGCAACTTTTTAATTATTGCTTTATTTGCCATTACGGTCGAGCAATATTCGTTTGCTGATGGTACGATTCTTCATACTAAATTTCAGTGAACGGTGTAAGAATTGAATTGTTTTGTGACTGCCGGCAAGCCTGCTAAATGTTGTTCATGGTACGAATAAGCAGAGCTGTTTTGTTTAGGTCCTGCCATAAGAGCTCATGATAAGCCCCCTGATTGTTCAATCAGTTTGCCAATAGAATTTTCACAATCTAATTGTCCATCCACACGATTGCCAATATAGTCAGTACCCCATCTTCACAACCTGATTGCGAGCCTATTTGTCTGGGTCTTCAGATTAGGGTGCTTTTTCCATTTTCGGGAGAAATAAAAATTTTTGGGAACGATTTGGGAAATGAAGTCTGTAAGGAAATTTTCAAAAAGGCATTTTAATGGCATTTGGAACACATTTTCTAAGAATTACAGGAGGTAGTTAATGTGGGTGAATGTTTATAAAAACAAATAGGTGAAAAAAGATGTTTAAATACAGGGACAAATTAATATTTTCCCAATACAAAAATTGACTTTTGAAATTTTATTTTAAGGAATATTGTACGAAATTGTATCTTTCGTTGATGAAAATAATTTAATTAATTAAACCTGATCTGGAGAAATTTCACATGCATAACCTAGAAACCCTGAATTTGATTGACAATCTAGTCAGTATATCATCAACACCACACAATCTAAATTATTAATCAGATTTCCCTGATGAGGTGCGTGAGTCACATGAGTCATTATAAGTACAAAAGTTTAAGTTGCTTTGTCGATTGCAATTGCAGTAAATATTTACAATAGAATTTGCCCGACTCGCGGACTCCTAACGAGCATTGTAATTTTTAATACCTACGCAAAGCCTTTTCCCACTTTTTTCTCATGTCAGTAGAAATATATTAATTCCCCTATTACTACACTTTAACACACTGACACACATTGAGTGTTTTTGAAATAATTACAAAAAAAAATTAGATTGTTTGAAAAATCTATGCAATGACATTACAGCGGGCGAAATTGTCAGTTTTTTCTTCATTAACGTTAATATTGACGATGGCAAAAATCTAGCATTAGCATAGACCTTAAGGTCTAGATTATTTATCCCTGTTCTGTAAGTGACAGTGACAGTCGACAGACCTGATAATGTATGCAAAACTGCAAAATAAAAAATGTCGATCAATGCACAAGTGTTGAATAGCAATGATAATAAGAAAATGACTGAAAAATCGCCTAAATCCCTATTTCCCAAAGCATCTGATTGCTCATACGTGTCTTGTTATTGGTAAGTTATTCGAAAGCATACTTTTCCTTTGTAATTGAATATTTTTGTGCATAAAGCCTTTGTCCCTACTCTCTTTGTTTTTGTAGTGAGGAAAATGTATGGAAACTTTGTCAAGATGTTTCAACAAGAGTGCCTGAAGATTTGGAACGGTGCTTTGTGGTTTTTATATCAAACCCTTGCCGCACGGTCCCTCTGTGGAGACAAAGAGCTGGGCGTGAGGACGATCGGCTGGTGATTTGGGTGTGTAAATACAAAAGCCTTGTTAGTGTTGTATCGTTATACAGCAAATGCAAAAACTATACGAAAATAAATATATTTAACACAATTTATTGATCTTTCAGGACTACCATGTAATATTTCTCTACTCCTGGAATGCAAAAACTTGCCTTGTTTATGACTTGGATTCTGAGCTGCCTTTTCCGACGTTTTTCCATAAATACGTCACAGAAACCTTACGTACTGATCAAGTACTCAAGTCGGACTATCACAGGTTTTAAAATATTTTTTGTTCATTATTATTTATTTCTAGCCACAGAGTTTACTAATACATATTCAATGTTCTAGATTCTTTCGTGTAGTGCCTGCAAAACAGTTTCTGCTAAATTTTGCTTCAGACCGTAGGCACATGAAGAGACCTGATGGATCATGGATTAAACCTCCACCTCCATATACAGCTATTGGAACCCCAAGTGAGTAGAGCTGATTTTGTTCAACTTGATATGTACATTTTGCACGAAGATACTTCCAATATTGTTTGTGAATTTGTTTCTCTCTATATAGTCTTTAAAACATTTTTCAGATTCTACCCATAACTTAGATGAGTACATCAACATGGAAATTGGTATTGGTCCAGGGCAGGTCCTTAATCTCACTGAATTTGTACAACGGTTCTATAAAATAGATAAGTAGTACAAAACAACAGATTTTAGATAGTCAAATATTTATTTGATTTAATTTCATAACCCCAATGGTTAATGATTATTTTGATTATGTTTTAGTAATCTTGTGTTTTTCAACAACACTATCTCTAGATTTCATAAATCTTAGTGAACAATATCAATACTTAAATTTTTTTTAATTTTTAACTTTTCACATTCTGACACAAGACAAACAATACTAAATGTATTGTTTGTCTTGTGTCAGAATGTGATTGGTTAAAAATTTTAAAAAATATGAGTATTGAGCCCAATAACCTTTGTTCGAGTAATAATTTTATATATAATTGTTTGTAATAAGTCATATTTATTTATTCATCAATATTTTTGTTACTATTTGATTACTGTTTGTAATGAATTGAGGAATCAATGAGGAATTTTCAGACAGCTCATCTATGCAAGAGCCATATTGTATGGAGAAAATAACAGAAACCGGAATTTGAAATCCAAAGTGAACAAATCTTTTTAATCAATCTATCAATTATACCTGCTTTGAAATTTGTTTATGGGATGAAATAGGTATCTGAAAATGTCTCATTGAAGTAAAGCTGAGGCCAGGTGAGCATAATTTTATGAAATGTAAGCTGCATATTTGAGATTGCGCAGTTTATACTGGATGACACATAACGAGGCAAAGTGATTTCCGAATATCTAATGAAGTTGTTAGTGCAACCAAACAATGCTCACAATAAAAAAAATACTATATCAGCTTAATGATTATTTTCATTTATTTCAAATTATTCTATTGCTCTCAACACATAGAACTTTCAATTACACTAAGCTCTCCATTCATTGTTTTTATGTATTTGTTACGAGTTTGTCTTAGATGATAATTATTTTCCATATAAAAATCTACTTGTATGGAAAATCTGTTTCAATATCTATTTCATATAATATTGTTATAATGGTTAGAAATTTATATTCTACTTCTCTTCCCCTTATACTAGCTTTAGCCAACATTAGATAGAAAATTTATGTACCAAAAGTAATGGACAGGCTAGTGCTTAAATTTCAAATTTACAAAGTAAGTCTATAAAGTTATGTGTGTTTAATGTTTTTCATATTTTTTCTATAATGTCGTTTTCGTCATAGAGTACATATATATTTTACTGTAAGTGATATTTATTCTAATTTGGACTGAGGTAATCCTTGTTTACGGATTGTAAGTTACCTTGAGTGATAAATTAAGATTTAAGTAATTTACAGTAGTGTATATTGTGGCAAGTAGCTTTTGTATGTTGTTAAAAATCTATTTAAATAATTTTATATCAAATTTTATACACTCTTTTATCCTTCCCCAGCACCCTTAGTGAATTAATGTGGTTAATCCCAAGATAATTATTATTACTAATAATAAGCAAAGCAGCTGTTGTAACGTTTTTTACAAATTTAAAGTTATATGGTGCATAAAGCATAATAACAATATAACCACACAATAAAAATATGGCACATAATCATGGCACATAAGAAGTATCATGAGTGTTAAAAATAAAGATAATACCTATCAAAACCTGTCCTGATATTGTCTAGTGTTATAACTATTTCGAATTGTATTAAAATTTGAATTAATTGCCTTAGCATATTAAGCTTATGATGTATGTAATCTCTCAAATTCTATCTATGACTACCCAAAAAATAGGCTAAGATTATATCAATATAGGGATTGATTCTGTTGTGTATTGATATGATAAGCTTATCCAAATTGGTGAGAACATAGAGTGCAACCAAATGGCATATAAATACATTCTTGTGGGAGCGAAAAATACTGGGAACTCCGAGGCGAGGAGAGGACTACTCTGTGCCTGCGCCAGAAATTACAGGCGCTATTGGGCTGTAGTGAAGGAAAGAAAAATATTATACAACTGTACAACTTCTAAAATAGTCTTGATAAAGGTTAAATAAATCACTGACTCAACAGAATCAAGCCATTAGATTTTTAAAATACTTTCACACTAAGTACAATATGCATTTATAATTGTTTTTACCTTTATTGTTATGGTCTACTTTATAAATTCCACAAAGTTTTAAGAGTTGTGAGTTCTGATTCTAGTCCTAAGTTCTCTAGTCATTATAAAAATATAATAATTATTAGTCACGTTGTTTTCTGTATTGTTATTGTTAAATTCTGTCGGAGATGTTCAATTATATAATAATGTTGATCTAAGATCTAGTCATTAACTTCTTTATGTAATGTTAAGGTCATTTTCTAAATCGAAGTAGTAAACGTCCGAGGCGTAGCTGGATGCTTCATGGGACCAAAGAAAAGCGAGAAGTGGTGGAACCCAATGTCGAGTGTTTTCTACCTACAGGGGTGTGACTACGTCCCACTGGTTACGCCTTTGTCCAATACACGTGACCGGGAAAGCATGGATATAGCAAAACTAAGCGGGTGGACAATAAATAATCAATTTCTTATACCATCATCACGTTTTGGTTCTAACTCCAGGATACTTAGGTGTACTCCTTGCTTCATCTTACCCGCCATACGGTTACCCATTTTTTAATACCTACTCTCCCACCGAATTAGTTATTCCAGAGTGTGCTACGGGTTTTAACTAAACATCTACGTTTATAGCCAGCCTTTCACCAAGAGTGTAGGTAGTGTCCTTTCGAGATCATATATCTCGAAAGGACACTACCTACACTTCGGTTTCGGCGTAACGTGCTTCATGGTAGCTTGCATTCGATGTAAAGTTATTTGGAGTGTCAGATTTCGGAGTACCACGTAACGTATGATGTGACTTCGGCATTACGTGTTTTGGTGCATTCGATGTAACGTGATAGGACTCGTAGCGGTGACCTTGCGAGGACGCGTGATTCGATGTCACCAGTTAAGAGTCACGCAATACACTCGTTATTCCATACTTTCTCGGGATATAAGTTATTATTGTAACCACTAACGTTAGTTTCTCAACTGATACCTTCCTTCTGCGCCTTTAAAATTTTATCTATCGACTGACTATGAGTGATATATTATTGTGCTTGTGCTTTTAATGTACCAAGTTACATGTTTTTTTATCAAGCTAAAAAATAAAACACCACACGCTAAATTCTGAGTTTCATTTTCATTGAAAAACCTTTTTTATTATTATTATAATGGCGGACATTGTTTGTCCTCAAGAGTGGTCACCGCCGCCTATGGACATCGGCAACACCAGGGGGGCTACCAATGCTTTGCCCGCATCTAAAGAGATCTCTTATATGTGTAGGTACATACGAACGATCCTATAGTCCAAAGGAAACGATGTCGCTGGGAGGTCATTCCACATCCGAATATGATTATTTACATACATTTTACCTCTGAGTAAAAAATATAACCTACAGTAAACTATTACGTATAAACAAGCTGGATCCTTTCCTCTGCAACGCAGAGTACCTACAAATACTCTGTGGTGCGGTGAAAACATAATCTGAATCCGACCAGCACCGGCTCTTCGACGACGCACGCGCGTCGTCGGTTTTGCGACGACTGGAGGCTACTCTTCGCGGCCCCGTCACTGCTTCGGTGCTTTTAGACATCTAACAACCTCAGACTATGGAGTACCTACAAGATAAACCAAACTCGATGGGGAAGCATTTAATAATACGGAGCTCCTTGAATCTCTTCCGCCCCCATCATCAGAAGCCTGGGTACCGTATGAAATAAAGTCCCCGTCTAACAAGATAAATCAAGCGCAAGCCCCAAACTCGATCGGCAAGCATTTTGTAATATTACGGAGCTTTTTTTATGTTTTTCGTCTCCATCATCGGACCCTGGGTTCCGTCTACAAATAAACTCGTAAAGCAAGACAAATCAAACGAGTTCAAACTCGCTAGGATTTTTTATTGTTAAACACCTAATCCTGTCAGTATCAGAACCTGAATAGGTACTTGGCCTGAAGCCGTATGGCACGTGGACAGGGAGCATTCCTGGCAAAGTATCTGGTCAATAATACGTTCGAATAGCTTCATTGTGTGGCTCATAAGTTTGATACCTCTATAATTGCCGGACATTGCAAGTTAATATATAATACAGTCATCTGTATATATCTACCTACGTATAGGTTCACACCTAAGTATAAAGTCACTATCGGTCATTGGTGAACGTAATAAAATGATAAGAGCATCGGCGTCTAGCTGGTCCGACTCGAAAGCGAGAGGTACCGAGTTACCTGCACATTCAGGCGGCTGAATGACGTGTAGCCATGGTGCAATCCAATCTCAGCTTTCCTCTACTGTAATTACCTGATCTAATCTGCCAAATCCTGGATCATAGTCAACCAAGATATTAACGCCAAGATGATTTATGAACTAAAAAGCCTGTAAATAAAGACCCCCCCCCCCCGTTGTTATGTCAGCAAGAATTACAATTTTCCGGCATCGGTCGGTATAATAGGACCACGATAAGTCCGAATTGACTGACAGTAGTAAAAATTATAAAATGTGTATATGGCAATAATCTGGGGATAATCTGTTTTTGTCAGTCCTTCTTGTAAACATTTTGATATTTGGCTTGAACTTGTACTTTTAGATTGACTAAATTATTAATCAATGCTGAAAATTATCACTCTCACTTCCTTAATAATTGTTTTGCACATTATTTAATAATATTTTTCACTACTCACGAAAATAAACAATCCTACAGAAATCAAATTGTTTGTTATGACTTTTATCAATGACGTTCTATTACTTTTAAAAAACTTGTCATAAGTTGCCATACAGACTTTTTTTTTTTAATAAGTGATTCGGACTTAGCGTGGTCTTATTATAAGAGCATTGGTTAGCATTCAACTAATTTACATAACTCAGAAGAGTCATTGGTACATGGCCGCAGTGGGATTTGAACCCGGTGCCTCTCGCTTACGAATGGGATACTCTAACCACTCGGCCACCGACGCTCCTAGTAACGGTATTGCTTGTAGGTACCTCAGAGTAAATAATATTATACCTACTTACGTACAATTCGTACTCACAGCCTACGTGGCGGCGATGTCAAATAAATAAAACGTTCGTTCTAAATACGACAAATAAACAATACCATTGGATTCACCGTACATTTATTCACATTTGAAACTTATAAATCATTTGTCTACAATAATGACTACTATCATTTGGTTAGGGCTTCTGCGCCGTCTTCTGTGACTAGGACTGTGTGTTCCGCTTGGGCCGCCCGGGCGCCGTCTTCTGTTACGGCCGTCCACCCGTCTTCGAGGATCAAGCACATTTCACCGCCGTGGGACAGAACCGGCTCAATGGTGAACGTCATACCCGGATGCATAAGACCGGGGTAACGGTTCACTGTAAAAACAACATGTATTTTGTTAAAAACTATTCATTATTCCTGCCTTTGGGGGAGGCCTATGCCCCGCAGTGGGCGTCTTTCGGCTGATATGATGATTCCTTTCGTATCAAAAACTATACTGAACTATATCGACCCGGCCCGGCTTCGCGCGGATAGCAAATTTCATAGGATGTCCCTCACCCGCTGGGCTAATTATCACAATCGGTCTAGCCGTCGGAATCCATTACGTACCATAGGGAACATATCAACATACACACCTACACATCGACTTTTATTTTATCATCAAAAAGCTCGACAAGGGGAAGGGGTGACAATGTAGTATTTATATTGTCGGCGAGCTTTTCTAATTTTGCAGTAAAAACATTTTTATTGAGTCCAAGTTTATCAAAGGAGGATAAACAACATGGAAAAGATGTAGACATTTTTAAAGGGTTGGCAACACGATTGTGATACCCTATAAAGGTAAAGTATTGCAAACATCCTTTTGGTTTATTCTGTTTTTAACCCCCGTGGTAAAAAAAGGGGTTTTATCAATTTGACATGGGTATCTGTGTTTCTGTGGCATTATAGCTTTCGAACCGATGGACCGATTCGGATGCGATTTGCTCTATTTCAAAGCCAGTTTAATCGAGCTGGATCTTAGCTGTTTCATTCAAATCGATTCTGTAGCTTAGAAAATATTTGAGTTTAAGTAAAAAAGTCGGACACTTTCCGTTTGGCCGCACATTGTATACTTACAAGAATGATATATGTCTGGTGGGCCATGAAAGTATTGTCCTATGCCATGCCCTACAAAAGACGGAAGTACTGTTAACTTGTTTCTTCTTGCATGTCTGTGAATTCGTGACCCAATTTCACAGAACGGTACACCAGGCCCACAAGCCTTAATCGCCTGAAATCATATATTTTGAAAATGTAGGTAGCCCATATCCTAAATTACACAATACTTTGATGAAATTACTGGAGTAGGTACTAGCGGTAGGTAGGAGCGTCGGTGGCCCAGTGGTTAAGGTATCCGACTCGTAAGCGAGAGGTACCGGGTTCGAGTCCCATTGCAGCCATGTACTAATGACTCTTTTCTGAGTTATGTACTTTAGTTGAATGCTAAACGACGCTCTTGCGGTGTGGAGAAACCTGCATATTCAGGCGACGGAATGTGTAACCATGTTCTAATCTGGTCAGGTTCCCCGCAAGGACACGGAGGTCGTATGGCAGTCGCTCTACTGTAATTATCTAATCTGCCTAATCCTGGATCATGGTCAAAGGGGACCCCGGGCCCGGGATATTAACGCCAAGATGATTACTGGAGTAGGGCCTAGATAGAGTAAATTGTTTACATAATAAAATACTTAAGACATAAAAAGGGAACCATACCAGACTGAGACATTCCTCTGTAATTTTCACTAGTTGCAGACCTCTATCGTCGACATTTCCCACACAAAATGTTTTAGAACAGTCGCCGTGGAAGCCTTTGTAATATACCTTAAATTGAAATTAAATGTTAATAAGTACAGTTGTACAACTAATTAGCTGACATCTTACTCCATATTGTCATATGGGTTATCATAAGGTCGGGGGGTCAACTAATTAGTTGAGTGACTATACAACAGGATGACCACTACAAAATATTCTTGGACAAGTCAAGGATACTAACTACCCAATTTTTAAGAAAAGTTTGAAAGACCTAATGACCCACAAAACTCAAGCCAGTTACCACTTATACACACTTATTACAGCTGAGCTGAAAAAATATGCATGGCACCCACACTAAGGTTAGGTACCTACTTATACTTTTGCGCGACATCTATTCATACTTTACACAGTTGGTTTGAGTGTTTAGTTAGGTTTAGGGTTTCGGCAAAGTAGATTTCTTTATGTTAAGTATAAAGAAAAATTGATATAAAAAAACGCTAGATGGTCAAACCATAGAATAAAGCTCGATCACCTATAATCTGTATGGAAATCTAACTAAGTAGGTACCTCAAGATTCAAGTTCATTACTTAAGTTGTTCAAATTAATTTGAGTCAGGGCTAAGGGCTCTGGTGGCGGATCCGCGCCTTGGACTGTTGATTATGTTGACCTACCTATTTTTACAATTATATTTGGAACATTTAGTAGAGGTTTAACAATGACAAACCTCAGTTAGCTTTAACAATGTGTCTTAATGTGAATTGTATTTTGTTAGACTAAATAAATAATTTACCGTAATATCCACATTTACGATATCACCATCCTGCAAATGTCTGAGGTCAGGTATCCCATGCACAGCTACATTATTCACTGATGTACAGACACTTTTAGGGAAGCCCTTGTACAGTAGAGGGGAGGGGTAAGCACCTGTTTCCATCGACTGGCTGTGAACAAACTCGTCGATTTTATCTGTTGTGATACCTGGCTGAAACATAAATAAATTACTAAGACGTTTAATATATCAAGTTAATTGTCTTCCATATACCTATATTTATATATTGAGTAAAAAACCGGGTTCTTAAGTAAGTACATACTTTCTAAAGTGTACCACAATTAATCAAATTGTTTGAAAAGCAATATCAAGCATTTGAAGTTTACAAACAAAACTACAACCAAGTTGGACCCCAAGCTGTAAAACTGTGAAATCCCACGAAAATTACCTCAAAATCCGTTCAGCGTTTTTTGCGTGATGCGCGAACAGATAGACAGGCAAACAGATATATAAAACAAAACAAAAACAGCCGAATAAGCGGCTCTTTTCTTTACTTATATTTTATTAAGGGGTTTAATCAAAATATTTATTTCCATGAAATCCTTTCGCTATCAAACTTAAACTAAACTATCTTGTCTCTTTCTCTCGCTTTTGAATTATTGAGGTGTCTTCTGTTCAATTCAATTGTACCAAAACGCAGACGTGTTTGTGTCTTCCACCAAACGGAGCCCATTCCATCTTGTTTAGGTCCGACTTCAAAGGAAATGCAAAAACTGCAGCAAAGCAATCGGCATATCAAAGGTTAGGAGGTAACTTACTAAGCACAAGTTCAGTGGAGTGGAGTACTGTTCCCAGCTTTGAGATGGAACGATTCGGTAAAGAAGAGTGTTAAGGAAATTATTATTTGTAATCAAGAGGATATTGAGGCTTACCTTCAAAGCTTTGAATATCGGCGTATAAAGCAAGACTGAATTTAACAGATGGAAGGGGGACATCGATTTGGACCTAAACGTACATTCCATGATCTAATCGAGGACATTTAATTAGATCAGGTCAAGAGTAGATACCCTAAACCTAAACTAAAAGTTGATGAATGTGGAAAAAGCGGCAGAAGTTGGTCAGGACTCAGGACTATTGCAGTTGGAACAATGTGGTTTCTGCTTACACCTACGGGATTACGGATGCCATTTACACTTCGCCTAAAACAATGATCCACTTGGCCGACTAGTTGGCCTTTTGTAGCCTAGTTGATTTGCTTTACAAAGCTAGCTAAAATAAAAATAATATTTAAAAAATCACTTATTATACAATACCTTGATAATTTTTTGAACCTGTTCTAAGATGGTGGAAGCCAATTTACAACTCCTTCTCATGCCTCTCAGCTGATTAATGTCCTTAATTTCTGGAGTATTAGGCACAGCAATATTGTGTCCCAAGACATAATCTGGCTTCTCAATGTGTTCTGGTACTGTTCTGATTTCTGTTATTTCAGCTGGGAACACCTTTTCATATACCCCATACCTCATTCTGAAAAATAAGATAGGTACATCGGTTTCTTGTACTGAATGTTGTCATCTATATTGTAAGGAAAAGTGCTGTATATCTTAACTCAGATCAATTTGCCATGGATATTGATAAATTACTTTTACTTAACTCGTCACTAACGTCAATCCAACAATATAAAAATAACAGATGTAAATTCACACCATCGTCATCATCATCATCATGGCGTTAAATCACGGTTGCATACCTACCCGCGCGGCACGCGAGGTCCTGGAACGCCTTCCTACTCTCAGTCCACTTTGCTCGGCATCCCCGGCGTGAGTTTGCCGGCACGCATATCACTCCTAACGACGTCTAGTCATCGCTTCTTGGGCCGACCTCTCCTTCCCGTGCCTGGCGGGGGTGGCATAGTCAGACATTTGTTCCCTATGTAATTTGTCGGTCTGCGCAAGACGTGGTCGTACCATTGAAGGCGGCGCTCTTGTACCTTATCTGCAATGTCACGACTGTGAAGGCTGCTACGGACGTGGGCGTCTCGCACGCGTTCTTTGTGAGAAACCCCACACATTCACCGCAGCATCTTCATTTCCGTGACGCGCAGCTCTCGCTTGTGCCGGTCTAGTAGAGGCCGTCTCGCTAGTCACTGCCTTATAAGAGTACAAATCTAATCATGGTCTTGTAGACCTGTCTCATCGGCATTTTCGGGTCACAATTGATACCCGTCAACTCCCACAAATTGGCCCAAGCCGCGGATACTCGGGTTTTGACACATAATATTTTTTTTTTTATGTCATACGGTAGGAAAACAGGCAAGCGGGCCACCCGATAGAAAGTGGTCACCACTGCCTATAGACATTAGCAACACCAATTGTATCACCAATGCGTTGCCCACCTCTATAACACGTTGTGGCAGCAAAAAGGCAAATGCCCCTCCACTCCCAAAGCCACGGTTCCCCAAATCCCCACCCCATGGAGCACTGGATGTCATAAACTTTGGGCGTTGACAACTCTGCCGATGTCACCAATAGCGCTAAGTACCGACCTCACGTATCTGACGTGGTCCGTTCGCTTAACCAAATCATCGCCTAGGCGAACGGGTAGGGGTATCGCCTATCCGTACCATGCAGGCCATGTACTCTGTTTTCGCTACATTTATCTTCAGACCGACGTTCTCAAGTGACACCTACCACTTTTCCATTCGTTGGACAAGTCTCCCTATGTCAGAGTCTGTCAGCGCGATATCGTCAGTATACATGAGCAGCTACGGGGGTATTTCATGATAATATCGGATGCTGTCTGACAGTACGTCTAAAATCACGTTGAACAGAAGTGGGCTGAGGACAAAGCCCTGGTGTACACCATTGGTAATGGGAAACAGGTGTCCTACCTAACTATGGAATCGGAATCGCGGTACACGCCTCGGACAATCTCAATGTAGACCTCAGGTACCGATTTGGACCGCAATGCCAACCAGTTCATCTCATGAAGGACATAGTCAAAGGTATGTCCAGAAACAGGAAATGCAGGGGTGTGTTCCTTGATTTGTATCCCTGCATGAGAGTTTTCAGGGCAAATACGGGATCCATGGTCCCACAACCCGGCCGAAACTCATACTGACACTCCGAAATTGTATGCTCTCGCCGGATCCGAGAGTCCACATTGCATTCGAAGAGCTTCTTGGTATGAGACTGTAAGACATCACCTTTATACCGCGGTAGTTGGTGCACTCCTGCATGGAGCCTTTATCTTTAAAGACTGAGTAATGGTGTTCAGCCTCCATTGATTGGGTATCTTCCCAGTGCCCTTAGTTTAGTTTCCGCCCGATTCCAATTTGTCGTTCAAAGGATGTGTTGTGGTGTTGTCTGGCTCTAGCTGCCGCTCATTTGGTGGCACGTTTGGTATTTCTGTAGGCAGCATGGTCTTCAGAGATTCGAACGCTTGCCACTTTTCATGAGGGCTTTCTTCATCCAAATGTCTGGTCTATTGTGCACTATTGTCTTGTCTGTTTGAACTGGTATTTCCCACATGAGTTTGGCCGCGTCATTCTCTTTAACTTGTGGTTGCTTTAGTTCTTCTTTCCACCAGAGATTAGCAACGTGAAACCCATGATTTTTCGCCAGCGTCCAGTATACATATTGCACTATATTGTTGTGTCGCCTAGTGTAATAAGTACCAGCCAATTTTTTGCAGCCTGAGATGATGTGTTGCGTGGTCTCGTCCTTGGCCATACATAATCTACATCTGCCATCTACTGCCCTCTACAACACATCTCTCTCGTGCTGCTTAGTGACAACGGCCTGTTCCTGGATCGCGAATATGGAGGGTTCTAAACGTGGCGACACAGGTTGCTTTTTAGCCATTTAAATGAGAAGTCTTTATCTATGTTTTCTTTTTCTATGACCTTCATATAGAATTGCCTATGAAGCGGTTTAGCTTTCCACTTGTTTATTTTGGTTTTTCTAAAAAATAAATAAATTATCTTGGCGTTAATGTCCCGGTTGTGGTATCGCGCACGAGGGCCCGGGGTCCGCCTTGACCATGATCCAGGATTTGGCAGGTCAGGTAATTACAGTAGAGCGACTGCCATCTGACCTCCATGACCCTGCTGCCAGGGGAACCTGATCAGATTGGATCATTATTACACATTCAGTCACCTGAATGTGCAGTTTTCATCACGATGTTTTCCCTCACCGTAAGAGCATTGGTTACTATTCAACTATCATGTACATGGCCGGAGCGGGATTTGAACCCGGGACCTCTGGCTTACGAGTCGGATACTCTAACCGCTCGGCCACCGACGCTATTTTGGTTTTTATAACTGCATCCTTAATTTGATTATCAGAATGTTCATTTTCATTTGTCAATCCTATTTCTGACCAATTTACTTAAGATTCTTTGACTATTGAATATTTGTCTCTATTTTTGTCGTGTGTGGCTATTGCTTTTATTAGGTGGTCTGATTCTGTATCTAGATATTTTCTGTATAGATAATTTGTGTTTTGTCTTACTTCTTCTACCTGTCTTCTGATGTCCTTTACATATTGATAGCTATTTTCTTGTTTTAATGTCTATTTCCTTTAAATCATTAGTTTTCTAGTTAATTATGCTGAAAGTATATAAAAGAACCTGTATGGCGTAAGTATTTATTGACATCAGCATATGGTGGGCATTCAAATGTGAATTTGTCAGACATCTTACTCTTCGGAAGTATTCTTTTTGTATTTTCTGTCTATTTTCTTGTGGTCTATTTTCCCAGATTCCAGAGACACCTAGGTATTTATATTGATCACTGACTTTTAAAAGCACAAACTCCTCTCCGTTCAGCAGTATGTGTCCCCTCCCATTATGGTCTTGTCTTCTACCTTTTACCAAATGTAGAACATTGCATTTGTCTAATCCGAATTTCATCCTGATGTCTTTTGTAAATATTTCAGTGCTATCTATCAGAACTTTTAGATTATTTTGATTGTTTGCGTATAATTTTAAGTCATCCATATATCGCAGATGGTTGATGTAATTATTATCTTTTAGTTTATATCCTTTTATGTTGTAACTATTTAAAATTTGTGAGAGTGGGTTGAGACCTAGGCAGAACAGAAGAGGTGACAGAGAATCACCTTGAAATATCCCTCGACTAATGTAGATGGGGTCTATCGTAATGGAAGTGGTGGCGCCACATGCTGTCATAACAACTCTCCAGGTGGGCATGACTAATTATTACATACCTTTATTATTGTTATTTACTTTATTATATTTATATTATGTAAGTTGTCGTACCCTTAAATGGTGGTGTAGATAACTTGCAGGGCAGTGGCTATATACAGACCATATTATTTTTTTGTAACTGACAGTGCTCTTATTTAAACCACACGTCCTTTTACACTTAAATAATTTTAAAAAATATCATAAGAATAGTTTTTTTACAATCTGATAATCTACCGAAATCAGGGTTCATAAGAATAGAAATCGCTAGGCTTGGCTAAGGGTTAATATTGAATAGAAATGCAGTGTTTGTTTACATCCATGGCAAATTGATCTGGAAGAAGGCATACCTACCGCGCTTAGACAAGACAAAAACCAGATAAAACTTACAAAATCGGCAATAACCTTTTCGGACCTCTCATTGTTTCCGATTTAAGTAATCCATATGCATTACCACATGTTAAAAATACAAAAACTAGGCTATTTGGTATGGGTAATAAAGTTTACTTATTCCACTTGTTTTGTTTTTATCTTACATATTAGTTCTCCAGAAACGGCCAATGGACGAAACGACTTTATTTGATACACTCATGTCTATTTATTTTAAAATCCTAATTTGATACTTTCGTAGATAAAATAATAAAATATTTAAATAATACGCGATTATCTAACCTTCCTTGATTCTTGATTTTAAAAATAATGTTGTTTGATTTGTTTGTCAATGTCAACGAAATGTCAAACAATAATTTCGCGGGATAGTCCGTGGCATTTTTATCCGAAGTGCTGCTGGGGCAGTACCGTAAATCTCTAACAGTACCCCACCATCTTGATCCATTGATGAATGACGTCACAACATATACAATTCGGATAGAACTGAAATGTACGATTTTGAACAACATGAAGTTGGTTATACTCGAACTTCATGGGAGTAAATTTTATGTTCCGTTCTAATAACATAATTTTCAAGCTTTATGAGTAAATTTAACATTGCAGCTTCATAGTCCAAAGGAAACACAATGGCTGGAAGCTCATTCCACATCCGAATCGTACGAGCGGAAACGTTCTTTCGAACTTTCGCGTTGTGACCAACAGAGGGTCTACGTAGTGGGGATGAGTACCCAGCCCACGGTGGGTGGTGCGATGAAATACTTAGGATGCACTCAAAATAACAAAATACGAGAAGAATCTGGGCTGCAGTTACGCTAAATAATGCCGGTTGAACGACATCCGTATAAAGCGTACTCCACATGTCCGCCAAAACTTTGGCCGGGACTTTGGTTGTCAAAACGCGTCGACATTATATCGATTCATCGGTGTAATATCGCTAATCTGCTGTAAACAGGGCCACAGAGGTGATGGCAGATGCTCTACTGTAATTACTTGATCTACTAATATCCTGGATCATGGTCAAGTATACCCCGGACCTGTTACGGAAAAAAGCGCTAGAAATATAAATATAAAATAGATCAAATCGAGAGAAATAGGCGAGACATGCCAAACATGCACTACACGAAACTACACGAATATTGGCGAATACTCCCTCTACACTCTCGTGTTGCCGCGGAACTGTCCACATGTGGAGTGCGCTTAACGCTAATGATTTGACAGCAAGTTGAAACGAAGCTGGTACACAATTGGAACGCAACGGCTGTCACACGAAAAGTTACGACAGACGCTACTAATTTTCAATTGCTGTTGAACTGTTTTGAACATTTTTGTGTTTATTTCTGAGTAAAACTTAAAAATGTATCACTCGTACATTTCGTATGGTTTAACGTTCGTACATGCCAACCATTTGAAGTTTAGCGTAATACCGAATTTCGCTCGACTCAAACGAAATTGGACGGTGATTGAAGCTGGACTAGAAACGAACTGCAACTGATAATATTCCACTATAAAGTAAATTTTTCTAGCATTTTATTCAGTTTAAAAGTATGATGTTTCGTTCATTCTGACCGATACTGAGTTCGGCGGAACGAATTCTGTGACGTTATTCCAAAGGATGGGGTCTAGATGACGGCGTTCAATTGGAGATAGGTGGTACTACCCCTGGACTCATTGACTTCAGCGGCCGTCCCGCCTGTCTCTGGCAGTACGCCGCCATTTTAAGATTTTAGAGTACTTGGCTTTTCGCCTAGCGAAAAAAATATTTTCTCCATAGTTGTTGGGGATTGTCTAGGATTGTTCTTGATCCTAGGTGATTGTATGGGCCATAGAGAAATTTTTTTATTTACAGATCCTTAAGCACAATGAGGTTGAACTGTCACGTCACATTCTCTTTGTAGCCCGAATTTGAAAAAAAAAGTATGTGAGTACCAGTGAGTACCTACCTTTAGCGGCTATAATTCCATCATTTAATGTATCATAAAAAGGGTCTGCGGCCGTAGGCTGAACCGTAAAGTTTTCATGAATGGCGCTACACAGTGGGTTCCGACCCAAAGTACCCAAACGGTAGTGCTGACTTTCGCTGGTCAAGTGTTGCCCCCTAATGTGTATTTCTACTATACTTCTTTCCCAGTAGAAAAGTATGAATTTCCCATTATTCAGTGTTTAAATTGTGGTCATGTAAAAGCCCAGTGTCGTCAGCCGTCTGTCTTTGGTGTTCCGGCAATCACCTTGCTACGGATAAGGCCTGTCCGGAGTTCCAAAGACAGAAGGCTATAAAAATAGTCATGTCACAGGAGTGCGTCTCTTCCGTTGAAGCTGCTGGGAGATTCCCCTTGTTGAGGGTTAAAAAATCGTATGCTACTATGACTGCACATTCTCTTCTTCCAAACTCTCGCCCTAGTTCTCAATCCGTTTTTGCTTCTACGGCGTCATCGCCACAACATTCTTATCGTAAGACTGTGTGGGTTCCACGGTCTCCCCGTCCGACATTGTCTCCGGGTTTTGAGAGTGCTGTACATTCAGCAGTCAGTTCCAAAGTCCTTGTGGCACGTGCTCTTGTGGTGCTTCCGTCGTTAACGCTCGTCCATTGGCGAGTTGGTTTCTCTTTTACTAGATCTTATTGTTAAATTTAACAAGTGTTCAGTTTCCCTACCGTCCCACGTGTCTGACCGTTTAGTTAGTTTGTTAAGTTCGAACCATAATATCCAAAATGCTGAAGGCCCTTCAATGGAATAGTAGGTCAGTTAGACCAAAAAAGTCAGATCTGATCCATATGATTAACAAGCATTGTCCCGCCGTTCTGGCTATTTCAGAGACATGGCTGAGCCCGGGCACGAATTTTCGTATTCCGGGCTATTCATGTTTCAGGGATGATAGAGGTGATGGTCATGGTGGCGCATTGTTGTTGGTGAATCGGCTGTTGTCGTATAATAGGCTGGATCTAGCTGTTTTTTCTGATAAAATAAATGCAGTCGCTATTTCGGTGTTTAATATCTCGATTTTATCAATTTATATCCCCCACCCCGATGTTACTTGTATTCCTGAATTGAATCTAATTTTGGCTTCGCTCCTTCACCTATGTTGGTGTTGGGTGACTTTAATAGTCACCACCCTATGTGGGGATCCTACAAAGTAGATAGTTTTGCTCTTTTGTTGTTGGGTGTTTTGGATGAGTTCAATTTATGTGTTTTAAACGATGATCGCCCGACTCGTAGAACTTCCCCACATCAAAATTGTAACTCTGTGGTAGACCTTTCTCTGTGTTCGCCCTCACTAGCTTGCTAGTGATGCTTCAATACCTGCAACAAAATCTCCCTCGGGTGTTGTGTCCTCCCCTCCCTGGTGGGATAGTGAATGTACAGATGTGGTTAGGAAACGTAAATTTGTGGAAAAACAGTTAACTAGCGTTTTATCGGAAGAGAACTTCTTGCAGTACAAGGTGTCTCAAAAGAAAGTTTATGTTTAGTGGATCGATTAAAAATAAAAGTAAGCCGTGTATCAAAAAAATGTTTATTGATTATTAAAATACACAATTTTTTAATTTATTTCTTAAAAATAATATCGTCCAAATGTAGACCCTCGCGTTCGCGGCACTCATTTAATCGAACAGTAAAATTACTTATGACGGCTCGGCAAGTGAAGTCAGTGATGGCTGCCATTTCGTGACGGATATTTTCTTTCAAACGCGCCAGGGAAGTCGGTTTATTGGCGTAAACTTTAGATTTAAGATAACCCCATAGGAAAAAGGCCATAGGGGTTAAATCAGGACTGCACGGAGGCCAATTAATGTCACCTCTCCTGGAGATCAATTTGCCCGAGAAAATTTCACGAACTCGTGGCAGAGATGTATTGGACGTGTGTGACGTTGCTTCGTCCTGCTGGAACCATGTTCTTTGATTATAGCCAGAAAAGTTTTGCAGTTCAGACTCCAAGAAGTCGTCTAACGTCTCCACATAACGCTCTGAATTCACTGTAATTGCACGCCCCCTTTCGTCTTCAAAAAAGTAAGGGCCGATAATTCCTCGCGCCGACATCGCTGCCCATACGGTCACTTTAGGCGAATGAAGGGGTTTCTGATGCTTGCGTTTCGGATTCGTTGCACTCCAGTAGCAGCAATTCTGCTTATTTACGTGTCCACATTAAGATGAAAATGAGCTGCATCCGAAAACAAAATGTTGGTAAACGTTGAAAAGCGCTCAATTGCCTGATTTACGAAGTCAAGCCTCTGACTGGCATCTTGGAGCTTTAATTTTTGCACCAATTGAATTTTGTAGGGGTGCAGCTTTAGATCTTTGTGCCAAATGCGGTGTAATGATGATCTATGCACATTTAAAGCACTTGCGCGCTTCCGAATTGAAAGGTTCGGGTCATCACGAACAGACTGATTAACACTCTCCACGTTTTATACCGTTCTTGATGACCTTGGTCGCCCGAATTTTAGTTTTTCCAGCGTTGTACCGGTCTCTTCAAACTTTTTGACCCATTTTCGAATAAGAGGAATGCTTAATGAGGCGCATCATTTAAGTGGCGAAAAACTCGAATACTGCAGAATCTCCTACGCGCTACAGTCGCCGAATCACCGTTTTTGTAAAACTCTCGCACGCACAACGCGCGGTCTGCTACTGAGAAACGCTCCATAGCGACTGAATTCCTAAGAGCCAGACTACCGATTGACATAACCCCCGTGTCCCTCGGATTCGTTGCGTTCAAGCAAACTAAATAAATAAAAACTTTCTTTTGAGACACCTTGTATGTGGCTGCTAAAGCAAGGCGTACTCTGTCGTAAAAAAAGAAAATTGGTTGGCAGAATTTCTGTGAAAGTCTTTCCCCCTGTTCCTCTTCCTCTTAGGTGTGGAAGAATGCGAAAAGGTTCCGTGGTTCTTTTGTAGACTGTTCCCCTGAATCTAATTGCGACTCTTGGTTCGACGGGTTTGCAAGTAGGCTTGCTCCCCCGTGGGTTCCTACACAGGAGGAATCCCTCCCATTTTCTCCAGTTGTCTCTGGTTCTTCTGGTTCATTATTGGAGCAACAGCTAAGTGATATCGTAAAGCCCTTTACATTGGAGGAGCTGAACTTGGTTCTCGATAGCCTAAAGGATTCTGCTCCGGGTCTCGATGGTATTCTCTATTCCTTTGTCGTTAATTCGGGTGCTTTAACCAGGTCCTATTTATTGGATCTACTTAATTACATTTTTGAGTCTGGGTCTCCTCCGGATTGTTGGTGCACCCAGGTGATCATTCCATTATTAAAACCAGGCAAGGATCCCAGCTGCCCATCGAGTTATCGCCACGTAGCTCTTTCCTTTTGCTTAGGGAAGATTATGGAGTACCTTATCAAGCTGCGTTTGGAATGGCTCCTAGAAAGTAAGGGCATTTTTCCTAAGAATCAGTTCGGGTTTAGGAAGGGTATGGGTACGATAGACGGTCTTAGTGTTTTTGTTTCTAATATTCGGTTGGCTCTGTCTAGACAAGAGTCGATAGTTGGTGTTTTTCTTGATGTTTCTGCTGCCTATGACAGTGTCCTTCTTCCGGTTCTTAGACAGAAACTGCTTCAACTAGGTGTCCCTATTAAATTTGTTCGGTTTATTTCCAACTCACTCAAGGCTAAAACGATTCTCTTCCGTTATAATGCTGAAGTCTTGCCATCTTCGAGAATTGTTTGGAGGGGTCTCCCTCAAGGATCGGTTCTGAGCCCTTTACTTTATAACATTTATACTTATAATTTGAATAATTCAGTGAGCAGTCTTTGTGGGGTGTTACAGTATGCCGATGATTTGGATCTCTGTTCGGTGGATAAATGCATTTCTGCTTGTGCATCTAGGCTCTCAGCTGCGGTTAATAACTTAGATGAGTGGTTAACCAATCATGGTTTATCCATCTCCGCCCCTAAAATAATGTAGTTATTTTCACGAGGAAGAGGAGAATACCCTCCCTTTCTATTTCCATTGGTGATACTATTATTCCAGTTCGTTCTGATGAAAAATTTCTGGGTGTAACATTAGACTCGCTTTTGTCAGGGAGATCTCATTTTTGCAATGTTGTTAAAAAAGGTGAGAAAAATCATAATATTCTACGCTCGCTCTCTGGTGTCTGGTGGTGCTCTCGCCCGTATACGCAGAAATTGCTTTATAATGCTATCACACGCAGTCACTTTGATTATGGGTCATTTCTTTTGGAGCCTTGCAACATGGGTGCTTTGGTTCCCTGGATAGGCTGCAATATAAAAGTCTTCGTGTGGTTATAGGTGCTATGCGCTCTTCGCCTACTAACGCTCTATTAGTTGAATGTGTTGATCCACCCCTTCGTATCCGCAGGCAATATTTAGCGGACAGGTTATTTTATCGTGCTGCTTCATTCTCAGGGCATCCTTTGCTTCCCAAGCTTCAAGCCCTTTCAGCTTTGGTTGATTCTAGTACGAGTAGTTGTTGATCTCATAAGGATCTTCCATGTTTGCATATAAGTTATATAAAGCTTACAAAATTACCTTCACCTCTTTGTCAGTTTGCGATCAGCCCTCTCTTTGAGTCTCTTAATGACTCCCTTATTTTTTTGCCGCAGGTTATGTTATATTTTGGTATTGATAGGGATTGTCCGTGTGCTAACTCCAAGTTAAATGAAAAACTTGCCAAAGATTGGCCTGGTTGGTATACACTTTATACGGACTCTTCCAAATTACCTGGTGGCGGTGATGTAGGTTCTGCTGTCTGGTTTCCCAGGTATAAAATTATTTTAAGGGTTGATTTTGACGTGTTTTTGCTCACTGGCACTATCGGCGAGTAAATGAGGTCTTGTCTTGTCAAAATAACGCCGTTTTATTGGCTACAAAATTAAACCATACATTTTTAGCCATTTTCGTACTATTTTAGGAGCCCGTACGTACTTTTTTGGAAACATATGATGGTAACACTGTCTAAAGTATTTGTTGTCTTTGGTACGCACTTCTTTCATTGGTATTTTGTCTGCTTTTATTAAACAACATACGTAGGTACAATAGTCTTTTTTAAATGACTTCGTTTGGCGCGAAAGAAATTAGAGAACACATTTTTATGCCAACTTTTAAAATAGAGGGACAAGTATATCATCTTATAGGTAACCTTTTACCACCATCAGGCCAAAATCCACAATTCTTGCAGATATATTTCATTTCAGACGCAGATCAGCTATCATTGCGATCAAACATAGCTCCAACGCTAAAAATTGATTTAATTAACGAACTCCAAACCGCATTGAGTATTCACAATGTATACATACGAAGTTTTAAACAAAACTTAGAACGTAACTCTTCGGATAATTTAAAGTTAATTATTCACTCCGACGGCCCACCGCAGACAGCACATCCAGGTAGATCTAATGCTCCAGCGGTAAACGAGGTAGCCGTTCTCTTGGTTGATGAAGAAAAAGGTCCCAGAGATATAGTGCTGCACGGTAGAGACGGCCAACTTAAAAGGGTATCTGAGTTACACCGATCGTATGATCCACTACAGTAACCCCTAATGTTTGTAATGGGAGAAGACGGCTATTATTTGACCATTCCTCAGCAAGGTACAGTGCGTAACAAAACTGTGACGTGCATGCAATTTTATGCATTTATGTTGATGGTTAGAGCTAACTATTTTAATTCATTACTTTATTACAGGGACTTATTTAGTCAATATATTGTGGATATGATGGCAAAAATGATATCAGAAAGATTGAATTACATATGTCGTAATCAACAGAGACTGAGGGCTGATGAATATATTCATCTCAGAGACGCTTTAAATCAAGACGCAAACGTTGACCCATCAAATATCGGTCAACGCGTAATCTTGCCATCTTCATTCACAGGTTCTCCGCGTTATCTGCATGAAAAAACCCAAGATGCGAAGACTTATGTCCGAAACTATGGGACACCAGACTTATTTGTCACTTTTACGTGTAACCCCGAATGGCCTGAAATTAAAGCGGAACTATTATCTGGTCAGCGGTCTTTCGATCGTCATGACATAATTTCACGGGTATTTCATTTAAAGATGAAGAAATTTATAAAATTATTCACCAAAGACGAAATATTCGGCAAAGTAAAATGTTACATGGCAAGTGTGGAGTGGCAGAAACGAGCTTTACCACACTGTCATTTGCTGTTTTGGATAGGAAGAAAAATCCAGCCAGACGAAATTGATAGTGTCATAGTTGTGGAACTGCCCAACCAACAAAACGATCCGATATGGTACGATGTCGTAACTAAAAATATGGTGCACGGACCATGCGGAGAGCATAACTTAACAGCACCATGTATGAAAAACGGTATCTGTACAAAAAAGTACCCTCGAGGTTTCGTCAACGATACCCAAACCGGAGAGGACGGATATCCAGTTTATCGTCGTCGTGACACCGAAAATGGAGGACAGAGCGCTACGCTAAATATCAGAGGAAGTAGGTGCAATATAGATAATAGATGGATTGTCTCTTATTCTCCACTATTGTGTAGGACGTTTAACGCTCACATAAATGTAGAGTATTGCCACTCAGTTCAAGCGATCAAATACATTTGTAAATACATCAATAAAGGATCTGACCAAGCTACTTTTAGCATTAGAAACCCAAATGATGAAGTGGAAAACTACGTGAATGGCCGGTACATAAGTACATCCGAAGCTGTCTGGCGGATATTCGAATTTCCGTCTGCTGTCCACTTAAAAAACGGTCAAAGAGTGTATTTTTCCGCAGAAACGGCTGAACAAGTGGCCCAAAACCCACGTAAAACTACTTTGCTGGGTTTCTTTGAGCTCTGTAATGATGTTGAATTCGCAAAGACACTTCTATACCACGAAGTCTCACAATACTACACATGGGCCAATAATAAATTCACAAGAAGGAGGCGTGGTGAGGACGTAGTTAGCCATCCAGGCATAAAAAAAGATGCCGCTTTAGGAAGAGTATACGGTGTACATCCTTCTCAATCAGAGTGTTTTTATCTTAGGCGCGATCAAGCGAGATATCAAGCGATTTTGGATTAACTTCTTCAGTTCGTACAGAAAACAATTCTACAGATACAATGGCATATCACTATAATACAAATAATTTAACCGCAAATGTCAATGAAAACCTGCCAAAATTGTCTCAAATCAAAGACATGCTCTTGAGACTATAGTCGATAGCGTGAATGATAAATAAAATTATTTTTTTTTGGGTTCGCCAGGTTGTACTGGAAAAACATTTCTTGCAAATTTGATACTTGCTAAGATAAGACAATCAGGGAAGATAGCGATAGCAGTTGCTTCGTCAGGAATTGCTGCAACTCTCTTAAAGGATGGAAAAACTGCTCATTCTACTTTTAAACTTCCGCTATCCGTAAATCTTGACCAACAATCTATATGTTCTATCCGCAAAAATGGGCCTCTTGGTAAATTATTACAAGACGTTTCATTGATTATGTGGGATAATTGCACCATGAGCCATAGAGCACATATAGAGGCCGTGGACAGAACCTTAAAAGATCTTAGAAACTCCTCTGCTCTCATGGGCGGGATTACTTTTGAATTTGCTGGAGATTTCCGACAGACTTTTCCAGTCATTAACAGAGGTACGCGAGCAGATATAATCAAAGCATGCTTAAAATTGTCTCCCTTATGGACTTCTATGGAATATGAGAGCTCATATTCATGGAAGAACAAATAGTGATTTCTCACAACAACTGCTAAAACTTGGGGAAGGAATTTTTCCCACTCCTTTAAGAAGAAATTGTGACATCCTTATGGATAAGTCTTTAGGCAAAATAATCCACAATTTAGAAATGTTAATAGATGCAGTATACCCTGACATCGAGAATTTGCACGAGAAGGGCTTTTATTGGTTCTGTTCTAGGGCAATAGTTTCACCTAGGAATGATACTGTGATGTGTTTGTGTCTACCTACCTATGTATATGTATACCTACCTTCATTGCGCGCGCGCTGTGCCGCCACGTCCAAGTACCTACTTACTTCAGTAATAAATCGGCATCCTAACGAAACGGTGTTTTACTATATCCATACAGTTCATTGGCAAACGACGATTGTGACTTACCCTCGTGTTATAATTTTTACTATTAAAAATGTCTTATATCGGAAATTTAACTACTTTCGACCACAAAACCGGAGAATGGTCAATTTTTAAAAGCCGCCTGGTGCAGTTTTTGAAAGTGAATGCGGTGAATGAAGATCATAAGAGCGCCGTACTCATCACGCACCTATCGGATGAGTCATATCGACTGGTGCGTAATCTCGCATATCCAAAAAACATCGATGAACTTAAATATCTGGAGCTGATTGGATTACTCGACGTGCATTTTAAACCCAAACAATGTTCGTTTGCGGATAAGGCAAAGTTTTTTGAGGCGACAAGAAGTCCTGGCGAAAACTTAGGAGATTGGGCGGCGCGACTAAGAGGTCTAGCGAGTTACTGTGACTTTGGCACCGCCCTCGAAACAAACCTACGGGATCGTTTTGTCCTTGGCCTGGGCTCTGGCCCCGAACGAGATAAGTTATTCGAACAAAACCCATCGACATTGACATTTGCACGGGCACTGGAGATTGCGGAGCAGGCTGCGAGTGCGAGGGAGGCCAAGGCGTTGGTGGTGAAGGAGGAGCCCGTATTTCGAGCCTCGTTCGGAGGAGGTACCAGGCGAGGCGCGGGCGCCGCGAGCGGCGGCGGCCCGCGCGGCTCTCGGTCACCGGCGCGGTACCCGCAGCGAGGAGAATATTCGCAAAGTTCAGCGTGTGCGGTGTGTGGTTTAAAGAATCATAATAAATCTGCTTGCCGTTACAAAGACTACAAGTGCAAAAAGTGTGGAAGAAAAGGCAATCTGTAGGGAGCGGGGAACGGCGCGCGCAATATTATTATATTGCCGGACGCGGTAATTCAGAAATCGAGTCCGAGGAGTCGGATTGTGAAGAATGTCATACCTTCAATTTGAGGTATGTTGGTACTAACCCTATTAAATTAGATGTAAACTTAGGTAAACGATATCTTAGCATGGAGTTGGATTCTGGTTCAAGTTCAACTGTTATTTCTGAAGAATTGTACAAACAATTGTTTACATGTTACAGCCTTCAGAAGTGTAAAGTTAAAATGTGTCTTTATGATGGACATAAAATTTCGCCGTTGGGGTTTTTCGAATGTGATTTGACTTATAATAATCAAACAAAACAAATTAGGATATTTGTTATTAAAAGTGGTGGCCCGCCATTGTTGGGCCGAGATTTTATGTCCGCATTTCAGTTGGCATTTTCTACTAGATTAAATAATATTTCGACTGATAACGATATTTGTAAATTGCTGGAACAATACTCGGAATTATGGCACGACGAATTAGGTTCGTTCAATAAGTTTAAAGTCGAATTAAAGCTGAAAGAGATCGCCATTCCCAAATTTTTCAAACCTTGGACCTTACCATTTGCCTTAAAGGAGCGTGTTGAAGCCGAGTTAGATAGATTAGTAAAATCTGGTATATTAGTACCAGTTAACAACTCTAATTACGCAACCCCTATAGTGCCCGTCTTAAAGGAAAATGGGAAGGTTAGAATTGCGAGCGATTACTCTGTCACCTTGAACAAGGATCTTGTTATTGATAAATATCCCTTACCTCGAATTGAGGATGTGTTTGCTAAATTGGGAGGTGGCGAACATTACAGTAAAATCGACCTTAAAAATGCCTACAACCAATTTATTTTAAGTGACGCGTCTCAGGAGCTGACCACCATCAATACTCATAAGGGCCTTTTCAAATATACCAGACTGGTATACGGTCTGGCAAACGCTCCGGCCATTTTCCAAAAATCTATGGAAACATTATTGTCTGGGATTGATGGGGTAAGCTGCTGGTTAGACGATATTTGCATCACGGCTCCAAACAAAAGCTTACATTTAAAAAGGTTAAATGAAGTTTTACGTAGGTTAATGGACGCTAGCCTACGTTTGCAACGTGAAAAATGTGAATTTTTTAGAGATAGCGTAACCTACCTTGGGTACGTTATAAGTAAAAACGGTCTACATACTTGCCCCGACAAAGTAAAAGCTAAATTAAATTCACCAGAGCCGACTAATGTCACAGAGGTAAAACGTTTCCTTGGCGTCGTAAACTACTATAGGAGTTTTATTCCCAATGCATCCACTATAATGAGTCCGCTGCATGAATTGTTACGCGCCGACGTCAAGTGGCAGTGGGGCGAGCAGCAGGCGCGCGCGATGCGGCGCGTGAAGCGCGAGCTGGCGTCGGAGCGCGTGCTAGCGCATTTCGAGCCCCGCGCGCAGCTGGTGCTGTCCGTGGATGCCGGGCCTGCCGGCCTTGGTTGCTTGCTAGCACAGCGCTGCGAAGACGGTCGCGAACGCCCGCTAGCTTACGGATCACGGTCGCTCACGGCTAGTGAGCGAAACTATAGCCAGATCCAAAAGGAGGCCACAGCTATTATTTTCGGAGTAAAAAAGTTCCATCAATACCTATATGGTCGCGATGAACCATTTATTTTAAAAACGGACCATAGGCCCCTTGTTTCGATATTTAACAATCAAACGGGTATCTCGGTAACAACCGCATTGAGATTGCAACGGTATGCAATTATTTTGTCTGCCTACAACTTCTTACCGCAATACATTACGGGCGAGAACAATGTAGTCGCCGATTATTTTTCTCGTTCTCCCTTAGAGGCGACGACTTGTAAAAGCGACTATGAATATGACAGTTATTGCTCATTGAAGTTTCTAGATACTAATTCGCCAGCCTTATTGCTCAAAGACATTCAAATGGCAACCGAAAGAGAAGAAAAATTGCAGACCGTTATTAAGTACATGAACCAAGGTTGGCCCCGGGTGATAAAATGTACATCGATTTTACCATATTTTCGGTGTAAAACAGATTTACAATATGAAAAAGGATGTCTGTTGCGAGGTCATAAGGTTGTTATTCCTCTATCGTTAAGAAAACGTCTGATGAATGACTTGCACGGCTCGCACATAGGAATAGTTAAAATGAAATGCAATGCACGCAGTAGGTTTTGGTGGCCGGGCATCGACGGCGAGATCGAACGGTGGGTGGGGGCATGCGACACCTGCGCGGGAGTGCGGCCCATGCCGCCGCGCGCCACCCCCGCGCCCTGGCCGCGCCCCGCCGGGCCCTGGCAGCGGGTGCATATCGATTATATGTCCATAGGCCAACAGGTATATTTAATTGTAGTGGATGCTTATAGCAAATGGCTAGAGTGTTTACAAATGCGTCAGGGCACTACAACACGCGCTTTAATAAATAAATTAAAACATCCTTTTTCAGTTTTTGGTATACCTAATTTAATAGTGTCAGACAACGACGTAAAGATAAATTCGGCCGAATTCCTCGAGTTTTGTTCCAGTAATGGCATTAAGTACATGACATCGCCAATTTACCATCCTATCAGTAACGGTCAAGCAGAGAATTCAGTAAGGACATGTAAAAAAATGTTAAAATGTATTCTAAAAGTGATAATAGTTATTTAAGTGTATGTTCTGATTCACAATATCATAGAGAATTTATTGCCAATTTATATGATTGTATAGTCAATACTCTTCAGGCAGGAGCTTGTTTGTCTGCTGTTGAGTCTCGGTCAAATGCAAAGGAAAAGCATAGGGAGGTACCAGGCTGGAACCATGAGGTCAAAAGGCTGCACCAGGTACACAGACGCTGCTTTGAAAGCTGGGTTGCGGCGGGTAAGCCATCCACTGGCTATATACATATACAATACAATGAAATGAAAGTTAGTAAGAACTGTGTTATAATAAACTTAAGTGGGTACAAAGGAATGCAGAAACAGTTAAACTCAATATTTTGGCTACACATAAAAGGGAAAAATCGTTTGTTAAATTCTGGAAAGGGGTTAAAAAGATTGCCTATAAAGCCCCATCGAAATTGCGAACATGTTCGCGGATAAATTTCGTATTGATCCCTTACCCATACCTGATTGTACTCGCAAAGTTCACTTACAAAAGAGCGAAAACTGCAGCGCACTGGTAACAAATATAATATTCAGCACGGATGACGTAGCACGTGCAATCAGGACTATGACAAGGGGTAAATCGCCCGGCCATGACGGACTAAGTTTGGAGCATATTCTTGGTGCTGGAGACATACTTGTTGCCAAACTGTGTAGCCTCTTCAACCTCTGGCCAAGACATACATTCTGCCGACTACTGCAGCCTTATTTGCTTAACAATCTGAATATAGATGATGCTCAGTTTGGTTTTCGTGCCGGTCTCTCAACGGATTCTGCAATCCTTAGTTTAAAACACGTAGTAAACTACTATGTGCAACGTAAAACTTCTGTTTACGCATGCTTTTTGGACCTGAGCCGTGCATTTGACTTAGTGAATTATGGAATTCTCTGGAGCAAATTGCGCGGCTCAGGTGTGGCTGATAGTGTAGTTAATCTGTTGAGTTACTGGTACGATAACCAGACAAACTGTAAAATGGGGCGACGCGACCTCTAACACTTATAGGTTAGAATGCGGTGTACGCCAAGGAGGGCTTACGTCTCCGGATCTCTTTAACGCATATGTCAACGGTCTGATCGAGGAATTGAGGGAGTCGAGAACTGTTTGTTACTTTGGTGGTGTTTGTGTGAACAGCTTGAGTTACGCTGATGACATGGTTCTCCTCTGTCCCTCGATCAAAGGCATGAGAAGGCTGCTATCCATCTGTGAGCGGTATGCGCTGAGACACGGCTTAAAATATAATGCCCTCAAGACGGAAGCGATGGTTATAAGGCGGGTGGAGGTCCGGAGCGTATACGTGAGATTAAAATGAATGGATGTGTGATTGGGATTGTTAAGCAATTTAAGTATTTAGGTCATATTCTAACTGAAAATTCCATAGACGACTTAGATATAGAAAGGGAAAGGCGGGCACTCTCGGTCCGTTGCAATATGATTGCACGTAGATTTGGCAAGTGTGACATTGAAGTCAAGAAGACATTGTTTAACACTTTTTGTCAATGTTTATACACTTGCCAACTCTGGGCCAGCCTCCGGATGAAAACCTATGGAGCCATGAGGGTGCCATATAATGATGCATTTCGCATCCTCATGAGTTTGCCAGGATTTTGTAGCGCATCCGGAATGTTCGCGGAGGCGAGTGTGCCCGACTTCTTTGCGGTTATGAGAGCGCGTGTGGCTGCATTTTGGGCTAGATTGAGGTGCTCTGATAACAGCATACTCAAAATAGTAAGTAAATTAGAAGATGGATGACTTTGCATTTGACCGAGAATCGAAAATGACATCAAAATGTTATAATTTTGCAATCATTATCATGTAACTTTTATTTAAATTTTTTACTATTGTATGTTTATGGAATATGGGTTTAATTGTAATATCTATAATACCAGGGTCTATTGCCTGGAATAAAGATTTATTATTATTATTATTATTTAAAATCTTTATACTTCTCAGTATTCTAAGGCAATACTGGCATCTTACTGAAGCACACGGGCCTAAGCCAAGTGTGTTTCATGATGATCTTTCGTTTGGGCCTGTAAAAATTTCCTAACTATTCTACACGTGTTCAATATCACTGCTTTTTGCATCAACACAAAAGAAGATGGCGGTAGGGACAGTGTTTTTATGGGCGTGTGTAATTGGTTCGGGACAACACCTGTAGTAGACAATACAATGGGGACTATAATTATTATTATTATTATTATAAAAAGTAACTAGTAGTAATAATAAGTATTTAAATAATCTATTGTTTATTAACAGATTGAAGCATCACCATCGCAAAAAGAATATAAATCGTATGGAAAACGTCATACTCTGTTCGCATTGTACAAGGTGTCTCAAAAGAAAGTTTAAATTTAGTATATCGATTAAAAAGAAAGTAAGCCGTGTATCGAGAAAATGTTTATTGATTATTAAAATAACACAATTTGGGAATTTGTTTCTTAAAAATAATATCGTCCAAATGTAGACCCTCGCGTTCGCGGCACTCATTTAATCGAACAGTAAAATTACTTATGACGGCTCGGCAGGTGGACTCGGTGATGGCTGCCATTTCGTGACGGATATTTTCTTTCAAACGCGCCAGGGAAGTCGGTTTATTGGCGTAAACTTTAGATTTAAGATAACCCCATAGGAAAAAAGTCCATAGGGGTTAAATCAGGACTGCGTGGAGGCCAATTTAAGTCACCTCTCCTGGAGATCAATTTGCCCGAGAAAATTTCACGAACTCGTGGCAGAGTTGTATTGGACGTGTGTGACGTTGCTCCGTCCTGCTGGAACCATGTTCTTTGGTTATAGCCAGGAAAGTTTTGCAGTTCAGGCACCAAGAAGTCGTCTAACATCTCCACATAACGTTTTGAATTCACTGTAATTGCACGCCCCCTTTCGTCTTCAAAAAAGTAAGGGCCGATAATTCCTCGCGCCGACATCGCTGCCCATACGGTCACTTTAGGCGAATGATGGGGTTTCTGATGCATGCGTTTCGGATTCGTTGCACTCCAGTAGCGGCAATTCTGCTTATTTACGTGTCCATTAAGATGAAAATGAGCTTAATCCGAAAACAAAATATTGGTAAACGTTGAAAAGCGCTCAATTGCCTGATTTACGAAGTCAAGCCTCTGACTGCCAATTGAAGCTTTAGATCTTTGTGCAAAATGCGGTGTAATGATGATCTATGCACATTTAAAGCACTTGCGCGCTTCCAAATTGAAAGGTTCGGGTCATCACGAACAGACTGATTAAAGCTCCACGTTCTATACCGTTCTTGATGACCTTGATCGCCCGGATTTTGGATTTTCCAGCGTTGTACCGGTCTCTTCAAACTTTTTGACCCATTTTCGAATAAGAGGATGCTTGGCGCATCAATTGAGTGGTGAAAACCTCGAATACTGCAGTATCTCCTACGCGCTACAGTCGCCGAATCACCGTTTTTGTAAAACTCTCGCACGCACAACGCGCGATCTGCTCCTGAGAAACGCTCCATAGCGACTAAATCCCCAAGAGCCAGACTACCGATTGACATAACCCTCGCGCCCCTCGGATTCGTTTCCTTCACGTAGTTAACTAAATAAATTTAAACTTTCTTTTGAGACACCTTGTATAAGAACTCTTAGAAGTATAGAAAAACAAGAAGAAGAAGCGGTAAGCCTTAGCCTAGAATAAGCCTCTTAGTTTCCGATTGTTATTATTAAGGTACATGGGTATTAAATTAAAGTTATATTTACTTACTTGTGTAGCTACGCGCTACCTATTTGTAAATAAAGACCTAGTACTCAACGCACAACAGTAGGTTCAGGCGGGGGTGAAATTTAACTTTGCAGCACTCGCTCGCAAAGTAAAGTCTCGCGGAAATAGATTGACGTCACGATATCCACTAGAAACAATAAAATATTTGCATATGTTTTGCCCAGGTTTAACCTGTTCGCTGTGTGCACGACGACAGAGCCTAATAGCCAATTCCCCACAGAAACTACTCATTAACGTTTGAAATGTGTAGGGCGGTTAGGTATGCGAGAGGTATCTTACGATTCTATCCTATCCGATGTAGCGCCTGAGGCGCCATGTTCGCGCGCGATGAGTCGACAAAGCGTTTGACGATGCTCCAATAGATTTGCGTCGTAATCGAACAGGCGTATCAAACTTCGCTTGAGAATAGCCTCGTGTGCGAATTGCTGGAGGGTGGTAAAACCATGTCTACGTACTTAGTAAACAAAAAAATATTTAACGCAGCAACTACGTCGTGAGTGAAGGGGTTACCTCTTCCGCCGGTACGCAGGTTTAGAGAGATGTTTTTGAGAAGTCCATTTTATTATTTCTCTTAAAAGTTGCAGATCAGTAGCAGTATTCACAATGATTCGAAAACTTTTTCGAAGTTTCGGCCACGGAAACTCTACCGTTAGGGAAATGTCTATGGTTCTCCCTCGGATAAGAAGAGCGTTTACGAAGACACTTTTGTTGATTGAAAAATGGATTATTGGCAATTGATGACATGAATTTGTAAAAAATTCTATTAATAAGTTATATTTCGCGCTATATATTAATTTTTATATGATATTTGATTGTTTATAAGTGGAATACTTTTTTCTTTCTTCGAGCGATCTAGTTTAGTGATTAAACTAATTTTTACCCTTTCATATCTAATCTTATCGAAGAAACTATGTCAACAGTAAGTACCTGACTAAATATTTATAATACCTATTCACTTGAATCAAGTACAAACTCGGTGTTTGAATTTTGGATAAATAGCTATTTAAACTGCCTGTTTTCTTGCGATTCCAGCCATCACGTACATCATACGGCCAACGAGTGGCGATGTTAGAATACATGCGGGCCCATCCCGCAATCGCAACGGGTTGACTGAATTGCCCAGACGCAGCAAAGGGAAAAGAAAAAATTGTTAGCGGACCTCGCCGTAAAATTAAATGCTATCGGTGATGGTACAACTAAAACTGCAGACAAGTGGATGAAGGTCGAAGAAGAAGTAAATATTGATTAATTTTGTATATAACATAGGGTGTTGTAGGTTGAATATAACATATTTATTAAATTGGTATCTATTTTCAGACTTGGCAGGACTGAAGGCAGATTTAAAAAATAATGCTCGTACAATTCGGGTATTTAAATCTGGCACTGGTGGTGGACCTTCTCTGGTGGGCGTGACCCAATACTTAATGTCCTTCAACGCCAAGCTGAAGCAGCCAAAGTGCAAGCTGCAGCGTCGAATAAAGTGTCAGAGGGCATAATTAGACGCCGTTGAGATAGAAAATCTTGTAGAGGTTTTCACACGAATCGCAACTGCCATAGAAAATCTAACTAAGTGATTACCTTAATTTGATTACCTACCACTCACTAAATTTCAACTTTTTTATTTTATTAGTTTTATGTGATCATTTCTTTTTTACTGAGTCTGATTTAAATTAGTACAGATATTTCAACTTAGTTGTGCGCGCGGCCCTATGTGTGGGTAAACCTTGTACATATATAGACACGTCACAATGACGCCACGCCATTGGCACGCCAAGTGGTCGCGTCACTGCCACATAAATGAAAGCTGTATATTTACAAGCGCACGCACACATAGCGCCGCGTGCACAACTGAGTTGAACTATCTATAACTGAACTGTGAATTTAAAGTTATAATTAGCAATGTAGGTTGATTTTTAAACAAATTTCATAATTGAGATATGCTTTTGTATGTATCACTTACCGAATGACACTTTGAAAATATAAAAAGCACTAAGACAGCATTTTTTCTGTGATTTAAATTAGTAACTGAATTGTGATTTTAAATGTACCTATAATTAGGTTATAAGTAAATAAGGTAGTGATCATTTAATTTTTGCTGTGATTTTACTGAGTCTGATTTAAATTAGTAACTGAATTGTGATTTTAAAAGTATGATTAGTAAAGTACTTTTTACAACTGTATATATTTTTATTAATATTATATATCAGGAAGGTTGTAAGACGTCCGCAAAAGGAATGTCCTACTCATTGAACTAAACTCTCTATAAAAATGTGATCAGCTTATTGGTACTGTTGTAAGTAAAAACGAACAGTTTTAATTTCTTAGAGGGTTTCTAAGGGTTATTATAATTAGAAAAAGAGAATAAGCGTTCTTATAAATAATAATTTAAATAGTTACCTAATTTAAACTTAACAGAAATAAACGGACAGATATAAAAAAATTACATATAGTGCATAAAGGACAAATAAAAAAAAAACATGTCAATGTTCACAAAACAAAGAAGACAGGCTTGTGGTTTGCCCGATGGTTAACAGTTACCGCAATCTATGGACGTTTGCAATTCCAGTGGTAAAATTTCCATGTTGCCGACCCTGTAAAAACTTATTAACCACTTTCTTGAAGAACTCGCATGTGTCTTTGGGACCAAGATGTGAGGATGAACGATGTCGATGGCGAGCGTTGCGTTGATAGGCATCAAGACAAACATTTCTTCAGAACAAACACTACAATTTTCAGTGTGTTTTTTAATATAGTCACAATGGCCAAGGTGATATGCTGGTGCTTTTGCAACCAAGTAATTATAGAGAGTCACTAAACCACAATCAATGGCAGAGCCTCTGTACTAACTGCCTTCACACCCTCAGTGCCTCTGCCTATATATATCTCTCTTGAAATTCAGTGGCAGATGCAAATTAATCACTATCTTCAGTTTCCATTTCGTCTGGTGGGTTTATGCGCACATAGACACTGAAATTAATACAGATATTTTCAATGGTTTTGTATTGTTATTGTAAAAATTTTTAGGTTATTTTTCAGCGTTTAGCACAATTTTTGTCATACTTACTTTCAATTTCACCAGAATCGCACAAGCATATGAGGTCCTAGGATAATAGGGCTTTATGTCTTCTATAATGCGGATCGCAGTCTCCGCAGAAAAGCGATAAACGCTACTAAAGTTGTGCATGTTAAATGGGTTCGACAAATCCCTTATTTGCCGATTTAGGTGCATTGTATCGGCTCTCTGCTTCGCCATCATCCTATTACGGTGTTGTAGCGCCAGTACAAACTGCATTTTCCAAGAAAAGCGTTATAATCCACAATTCACAAAAACTTCCCGCGAGCTAAATAGCATTCGTATAAATTTCCGAATAATAGACAATCTTTCGAATTGAACTGTCAAATTTAAAGGTCATTCGAAAATTTGTCGAATCCAAATCCGAATCGAACCATTGTGAATACGGCTACAGGTATCGTAGCCGGTTGTGTTCAGTTTTCCGGAGAGTGTAGATCGAAAACAGTTGGGAATAATTTAATAAATGGATGCAATAAACGTTGTAGAGAATTATATGAGCTTTCATTTCGATGTTAGCATTTCTCTCGATAACGTACCTACCTTTTTTAGATATAGGCACCTACTTAAGTAAGCGATAAACTTTGCGTTAGTTTGATTTTCTATTTTTCATATTTGTAATGGTTTTTTTTCTGGAAACTTTACAGAGAGAGAGAGACTAAAATCGAAAGGGCCCGACAGTGTAGCACTTCGAAAATATGAGAAATTCCGAGAAGCTATGGGACTCTCGGGAGACGAAGATACGTCCAGTAACTGAGGTCCAGATTTTTTTAATTTTGCACATTATATATTTTCTTTTATTCAAAATAAGTCAGTGACCCGATTATCTTACATCGGTATTGTCGGGGCTATTTCTCTAAATAAAATTATTTTAAAAATACATTGATTA
This sequence comes from Blastobasis adustella, assembly GCA_907269095.1. NCBI lineage: Eukaryota > Metazoa > Arthropoda > Insecta > Lepidoptera > Blastobasidae > Blastobasis > Blastobasis adustella. The sequence continues at coordinate 6,910,455 of OU026123.1, read as the reverse complement.
GGTAAGTTCTTAAATACCAATAGAGGCTACAAGGAATGTACAATGATTCTGAACGTCACGATACGGACCACCCTGTACAGGGGCGATCTCCAAGACGTAGATAATAAAGAATTTTAGTGGTTCACGCCATTGATGGAGAATTTTATTTAACTCTACTGTTAAGATTCCCCTAAGAATTGACAAACCAAAATTATAATGTAGTCACTCCAATAAGTTTACCTTACTTCCACTTGCAATACATAATACTGTTTATGACAAGAAGGTAACTTAAACAATAAACATTGTGAATAAAAGTCAGATAATGAAGTCAGTATTAATTACTAAAACAGTATGGAGTCCACTTAATAAGTCCAAATTTTTTTTTAGTAACGGTTAAAACAACACGACCAGAGTAGGTTAGTTAAGTAGTAGTAGCGATTAAATATTTTCACAAAATATATTTTCTTTGGGTATCAATTTATTTGAAATTGAGTACTTATCGCTCTACTTATATTTTTTTAATTGCCCCCTTTCGTATCCTCGAAGGGACCAATATACCTATTTTATTCTGAAACCTTTTATTACAGAAAGAGAAATGTAAATCGAAAGGGACCGACAGTGTAGCACTGCAAAAATATCAGAAATTCCGAAAAGCTTTGGGACTCTCGCTCTCGGGAGACGAAGATACATCCAGTGACTGAGTTCCATAGTATTGAAATTTAAAAGTGATTACCACGGTTCCACTTATAAAAATAGCAACTTTCCACAAAAGTCATGAAGTTATCGCAAAGACCTAGGGGCTGGGAGGTAGCGCTCCTGAATATGGAGGGCTACTCTCCAAGCCCTAAAATGCGACCGTTCGACTCAGCCGACAGCAGACCATTAACGACTAGAACCTAATTTGAAATTGTTAAAATTTTTTGACGTCGCTGAATCTGTAATTTTGAATACATGCTACGGAGAGTAGCCCTCTATATTTCGGTCGCTTTAAGAGCTCCACGATACCAACAACTTTTCTGTTTTCGTTAGTCTGTACTCGCTGTGATCGCTGCACGGGCGCGTAAATTCTACCTCAAGAATTTCTGGACGCTGTATTCCACCTGTTCCACGTTTCCCTACAGATCTATCTGTACTGGTACGCGTTCCTAAACTACAGGGACTAATTTAAACGCTAGCCCTGTAGGTAGCAAGGAATATTAGTACATTTGAAATTTAAAATTACCTATTAATCATTTATTTTAACCTGTCCCGGTCTCGTACGAACAAACTTCATAGGTTCACCCGCTGCGTGTCGGAGTCTATGGGTACGTAAGTTGATCCGTGATCCCACCAATTTTCGTTCACCAATAAACGTTGGGAGACTGTGAAACCACGACCCCGTAATCCGAATGTGGCGTTTCGTTGGTCGAACCGGGTCGGTGTCAGCACCGACATCAATGGACACATACCAAACTGTTTGAAATTGTACGGCATGCTGTCTCACTGACGGCAACGACCGTCGGTCGGTCGGTCGTAGGGGCCCGGGGCCAATGCCGGGCCGGGTGGTCGGCCAATGAAGCAACGCCCATTGTTGTTATCAGTGGGGAATAAGTTTCTTTATTTCGTAGTGGTTCGACCAGGAGCTCAAAACTAGTGGGATCATAAGTTTTGAGTGTGATCACTCACTAGAAGATGTTAGAAGGCAAACAAAGATCTTTCAATTTCTGCCAAACGGCGTTATAGAATTGAGTAAAGTAATGTTTATTTTGAATGTCCCTGACCGTGACTCCAGCAGGACGCCTTCAAACAGCTTCAAAATAATGCCATCATTTTGTGCCTATCCCATAAATCCCAAAAATCACAATTTGTGCATCGCTAGTTTCACAGAGTGTTTCAGAGATATTTCGTATTGAATCCAGCGATACCAGCTGGGGTCACGATTACCGTCGCACTTAGCAGACGTAAAACGAGCACAAACATTTAGTGCCTTCATTTGCGATTTCACTGGTATAAAAATTCTAATCTGTAGATTCTATATTCGCTGAAAAAATTACGAATAATTTTTCAAAGCAATTTGTCTGCTTTGGTTTTTATCGTTTTACTGTACCTACACTATCCCCATACTCATCACGACTCAATGTATGCCTTAAATTCCAGAATTATTATGTAGTATTTTATACTCCCCCATAGGGTCACCACTACCACTTATAATAATAACTCAGACTAAACGATTTGTAACATTTATTTCCCAAAATCGGGTCTTCGGTAACTGAACTTTATAATTGAAAAGTATTATAATATTATAGGTTTTCTTTAGAAAAACCTGAACATATTTGGGGAAAGGAAGGAATGTCTTTAATAACAGTATTCATTATTTTTAATTAACATTAAAAACAATATTATGGCAGGTGCCAATATTCTTTAGTTGCACACCACTGCATTTTCTCTTATTGCTTCCACACAAAACAACAAATTATAAAACCCTACAGCTGGGGTAGGTTAAGCATTATGCATATTACAACCAGCGTGTTGACCCTCATCTGTCAGCACGGAATCGTATTTTTTCATCGTATATCCGTTTTTATCGCTCAGATTCGGTATTTTCTAGAGAAAAAGAGCGTGAGTGCTATCGTGCGCAGAAGCATCGGCGATGCTAGGGAGACATAGAAGAAAAAATTCGCTTGATGCTGACGTGTTCTATTGACACAATAGCATGCTATCGTATGCTTTCGGCACCGTTCGAGTGCGATGGAGTGCTGTCGCGCGGGACAGCACTCTCGCATAATGTGCTTATTTAAAAAGTTTATTAAAATTAATCTAATCTAACGTAGATCTTAACTGGGGAACCGAGTAAGTCTGAAATGGCTGGCAGATTATTGGTTTGGTCATTGGCAACTGTGTTCAGGTTCGACAGCGGAATATTGAGTTGGTCCGATAACCCCTTTTGGTTTTTCATATTCCTGTGTTGCGGAAAGCTTGGCATCAGCTTTGGGTCGCAAGCTGTAACAATATAAAACAATTACAATATTACATATTATCGTAAGCCAATCGCTTAAATTCGGTTAAGTTAGATATGTTATGTGATAGAGCAGAAGATATTTAGGTTTAGGGTGCCAAAGCAAGGGCGTCAATCTCTAATGAACGGCTAACTAGAACTTCCATTAATTGAACTACATTTTCATGACGACAAGCCTTAAGCACTTGAATCTCACGAAGACCACTTAGCGGCAAACCATCTTTTTCCACGTCCATTCTGACCTTCTTGAGAGCAACTATATTACCATTGAGTTTATCTTTAGCTCTATCTGCAAATAAAAATAAAATTTATAAATAAAGAGGACAAATGTACTTTCAACTGATATTGACAATATCTAGAAGCTCAGGTATACCAAAATCCTCTATAATAATTGTGTGCAACACATTTTTGTATTCATTAACTCAACTTACACACAATGCCGTAAGTGCCTTCACCAATACGATTGATTTTTTAAAATCACCCACTATACTGCAGCGCCCCAACTTAAAAGAAATTTATACAATAGAGGTAATATTTAATTAACGATAGTCCGAAAATATGGACTAGAAATTAGATCTAAGTGGTATAACTTACACAGGCAAGAGAGTAATACATTAATGGCTTGGCCTGGAGTTTTATGACATAATGTAAAGGGTAAACTAACATTATAGTGAGATAAAATTTTATGTTTCTAAAAGGTAATGTTAGAGCTTAGAAGTAATCAATCTCCGCAACTATAGAAACAATGTCAAAAATTATGTAAGTAGAAAGTTGCATTTTTCCCACCTGAATGGCATAATTCCAGGAAAATAACAGTTTAAAACCACAGCGAAGTTGTATATTTTTGTTGTAAACTTACAATATCTTTTTCGGGAATTTGCATAGTTTTTCCAGTTCTAAATGATATGAGGACACCCTTGCGTGCCGCAGGACCTGTTGGATCTGCCAGATCTTGACTTGGCTTTTCAGAGTCTGAAATATTATGTTTGTTTACCATTTAGTAAAAACGTACCTAGTCATAAATTATAAACACAGATACTAATATAAACAACTCATTTTTATTATTACAAAAGTAGGTATAATACTTACTTTGAGACATTCCCCTACCATTTTCTACGTCGATTTTTGTATAGAACCCCTACCTAACCAAACCAACACTCGGTCGGTAGATGATTAAAATAGATGTCAAGAACTTTAGTGTAGCTGGTTGATTCTTTATTTTTATACAACTTTAAAAAATATCATCAATGACTGAAATTAGAAAATAGGTCAAGTTATGTTGTTATTTGTTTATGTTGATTTATAGTTTTCACAGCTATTTTGGTAAATAAAACTAATAGCTTACACATTTATAAATAACGTATTACTATCTTACTTTTCTACTATAGTAATAAGTACAAAAAGGACACATTAATAATAGTGATCTCATTCGCCGGGCTCACCCTGGTTCAATGTGTCCCAAAAAGTGGACACAATGAGTCATTTCCAATCTTTTAAAAAATCTGCATTATTATTTTTTCTCTAACTGTTTTTCTATAATTTTATATGCAAAATGAGAGTCAGATATTACAATGACTGGACTAAAAAACATTTCATTATATTGAAAAACTTATGAGTTATGATTGTTTAACTTTTTTGTGGGTTTTGCTCGAAGTGTCAAAATGCATCGATATGTCGATGTAATATCGCTTATCTGGTAAGTTGCCCTGCAAACACTGTCACAGAGGTGATGATAGCCGCTCTACTGTAATTACCTGATCTGCCAAAATCCTGGATCATGGTCAAGTGTACCCCGAACCACAAAATAAAGAACGGCCCGCCCCAAGTAGAAGGTCCACTGGAAACAATGCGCCATTTCCGTCACGCACACATTGAAGTTGACGTTACGTTTACAGGCATTCTCAAGCAGTTTCAAGCAGTGCTCGCTCGCGATTGTTAATGCGAGAATTCGTTGTAGTGTCGACTTAAATTTAATATTATTTAATTAAACCATATTATTATTGATAAAACAAAAGTACTTGTACGTAACTAAGGTTATTTAATAGCATACAAGCAACGCACGCAGAGTCCAAGAACTGATGGGTGACCATTTCAGACTTTGAGGCTAGTCGTACTTCAGCAATGTTACGAGTTCTAATGCCGATGGTGAAGCGAGGTTAACCAATGTCTTCCGCTAGAGATCCTAGGAATAGTTGAACAGTTTCAGGTACCACGTGACAGTTTTTAACAGAATAAGAAGCCGTAATAGCCACCTTAATGGTTTTTAGTCGGAAATGCCTGTCTAGTCTAATATAAAAAAAATCGCTGACCACCTTCCTTCTCCATCTTGAGATCAACTGACTAATACCATAATATGAAGAAACTATGTATTAAAAGAAATATTTGCATGACAGAAATAAATTAAATAATGCTAATCTAAATTATAAAATAATATTTACAAATAAAAAACTTGCCCCGAGTCCCTTGTTAAAGGAATTGTCCCCAAAAGACTGGCCGCATTGCCTCGCTGTATCTGAGGCTGATCCTTTGGCCAAGGTATTGACCAGCCTTTTGGTCGTGCGAAGCGTTAACCAGGCGCTTAAACAACTTTGAAGAGAGTATGAGCGCCTGGACCCCACGGCCTAAGGGTTTCTACGCCAAACGGCGCAAATAGATGATCTCCGCTGAGACCAGCATTTTTGCGCCGTTTGACATTTTCTGCCGAAGCGGCAGCGGAACCGGCATTGACACTCGTGGATGGAATATGTGACGGAGCAAGGGTATCGACGCAGGTAGCGTCCCAAACCAAAGGCCGACCCATCTTCCAAGGGACGAGTGTCATACCGTCAGGCTTTTTCGGTCGTCTCTCGCTAGTCCATTTAGCTCCAGGATGGCGGGAGAACCAGCAGTGGTAAAGGCCCGACGGATGATGTCGTTCAGTTCTGCATGCCGCGAAAAGCGCCCGGCGCTCCTGCAATACGACAACCCGTGATGCCCAAGTTGCGACACTGCACGGCCACAGCTGCACTCATGACGGGCCACGAAGGGAACACCAAGGCGAAGGGCCGTGGCAACTCTAAATGTAGGGCTATCCAGCAGGGTGCCAATAGTGGATGATGGAAGTGAGTTAAGCAATAGGCCTGACTCCCATTCGCCGACAGCCAGGAGGCGGGCACGCACTGTAGGATCGGTTGACGTATTAACCAGATTATCCCGCACCAAGCTGCAGAGCGGCTCGTCCCAAAGTTTCTGTGACGAAGGGGTGGACGGATATTCAGTCCTCGGGCAGGCTAAAGTCCATGAATTCCTGGCCTCTGTCATGTATGCCACCTTACACGCGTTGGTAGACGTGCCCAAGATCTTATCTACCAACATGCATGTGCTGTGTACAGAGGACAGGGAAGCAGGTAAGGAAATACTAGAATTTTTTCTGATGCCCAGACCACCAAACGTGACGGGTAGAGAGGCCTGGGCCCAAGCATTGTCATCGAAATTTAAATTTAGGAACGTCGTTAATGAATGTTTAATGGTGCTGTCGAGTCGAATAAGTAAATCAAGGTGTTTCCATAACTGACAGCACCGTAAAACATACCTAAACTGGGGAACAAAGAGGCAAAATCATTGAATAATATAGGCCATGTGGGTACTAATATGCTGAAGGCGATCCGACACTGCTGTGAAATTTTGAATTTTATTGTCAACAAAGGAGGAAAAAGATTCGTTAAAAATTGGGGCACCTAGGAGATGAAGCGTGCTCTTGTTGACAAAGGAGATGTTTGGCGCCAGGGTATTGAATAATGACGCGATAGTATTTTTATCTGGGCATGTGTCTGGGATATACAACTCACACTTGGCTAAATTTAGCTCTAAGCCAATAGAGCCAAATTCGCGAATCAGGAGTTGCAGGTCCTCCAGCACTGTTGTCGCTTCACCACCTAGGGTCCCATCGTCCAGGTATCAAACGTTAAATTTGGATATCAGTTTCTCTAAAATGGGGTGGATCGCCAGACCAAAGATAGCGGGTCACCTTGCTGACACCCAACGCTAGAATGCAATAAGTGATCCCTGTATATGAGTTTTGATGATTCTTTATAACATTGCCATAAAAACCCATATACAGAGGGTAACTTTGATTGCACTTGGGTCAGCAAAGCGCCAACTACCGACTGAGTTGAACGCATTTTTAACATCCACTTTCAGCAGCACTTCACAATCCTGGTTGAGTAAAAAGGTTCGTAGAGCATGTACCGCCGCCTCACAGCCACCCTTTGACCCAAAACCCAGCTAAATTGGCTGAAAATAAGCGGCCAATTGTTCGGTAGCGCTCTTACAGCAAAGTTTAGCTGCTAAGCGACGGTACGTAGTGCCAACGACAATTGTCCTGACACCACCTCCTTTTTTATTCCAAGCTATGAGATTGGCCCCATACAGGATGTCGGTGATACCATCCGCAACCGAGCCAGATAGCATGAGGTTAGTTAGGTCCTTTAATTCATTGAGTAGGCACACTCCGGTTTCACCGCAGCCGCCGCCGAGTAGGTCTTTAAGGTGTTGTGGTGTTAGCCCGTCAATGCCGCCAGCAGAGCCTGTTTTAAAAGCGAAAATAGCTAGAAGTACTACATCCGCCGAGACTACAAGGGCGGGGGCATCCATACTTTTAGGATCATCAGGTAAGTGCAGAGCTGCTGAAGGTTGTGGATGTTTACTGCGAAGCGCAGTAAGCGTATCTGCCGAATCAGGAGCGACTGCATTTGTAGAAAAAAGAATTCGTGCAGCACCCCTAATGTCACCTTCGTTTACTTTTGCTTCCACATGTTTATAAATATTGTAACTGGATTGTGGCCGGGGGGTTAAATAGTCTAAAGAAGCAGGACTAATGCAGTTATCTTTTATACGAGATGTGAGCGATTTTTGTAAATTTGTAAAATTCTGTAAGCGAAGGTGAGTAGATGCTCCCAGGAATGTGCAGAATTTTCACGGGTCACGTTTTTTATGTCCTGAATAAATATTTGGGCAACAGCAAGCCTTGCGCCACGAAGAATGCGCTTAAGTATTGGTGTTATACGTTTTAAAATACTTAACTTTTTCCAAAAGGGGTGTTGGTGTGGGGATCTAATTGTAAATCAGTGCATTTTCATCAATTTACATGTGTATGACATTTTCAATTCAATTGATTCTCGGGAAGTGGGTCAAATCCCAGGTCAGGGAAAGGTTATTCTCAGAGTCTGATTATATAATCAGGTGGCGATGAATTTTTAAAAAGTGAATAAACAGTAGATTATTATTACGCCTACTAAAGGCATAATGTCTGAAGCTGGTATGGAAAATCTAAAACACTTGAACAGTTATGATCGAAGCAATCTAATCTATAATCTAAAGCAATTATGATCACATTATGGCAAGGATTAGATATTGGTATTTGCAAGGGACATGTTATTGTGAACGATCTTAAAAATACTATTCGATCTTTTAATTACTCTTTTAAAAATTCAGAATAAATTAGCAACCCTAATGAATCGGCAAGTTTAGGTAATAATTTTCGAAGACGACGGGCGTGGACCTTCTGTTAGTTTTCTATTTTGTGCCAGAACGCTAGGAAAGAAAATATAAAATCGGTCATCGGATACATTAGTATTTTTTCTGCGTAGCAGAGCTGTCTGTATACATTTTGTTTGTGAATTTACTTCTCCGTGAATTTTGTAAATATTTGGTTTTGTAGATTTCCGACTAAAATTAATCAAAGTGATGTAATCTCTACTTAGTCTATGAAATAGGCGAGACATGGCAAACATGCACGGGACTTTACGAATATAGGCGAATACTCCCTATACATTCTCGTGATCCAGCGGTTTGGCGAACATGTGGGGTGTGCTTAATAAACTTACATCTTTTAAACTACGCAACGTATTTTAATGCAGTTTTCAACAGTATATAGAGTGATTCAAGAGGAAGGTTTATTACAAGCAAACAAAAAAGGGTAGGTAGAGGTAAAGTAGGTGTGCGCGAACGAAGTCGCGCCGGGTTCACTAGTCTACTAAATCGGTCTGGATATAAAACTAAGGAAGTGGCCCCATTTTGTTTTATAATAACTCGTATGTAGTAATTTTGTTTAATCACACTGAAACCAAGAACAAGAAACAAATAATATCTAGGTATAAAGATATCGTCTTTTTTATTCCGATTACTTAAAAATGTCATCTCATACACACTTGCACAAAGAACGTATTTTTCGATTATAAATAGCAATAACAACATAAACTTATGTTGTCTTTTAAACAATACTGGTCTTGGGATCAACAAACATAATACGCTGCTTAAGGCTGAAATACACGTTTCATGACTTACACAAAGTGCCTTAAGCGCCTTTTCCAGTAGGTAAGCTATAATTTCTCAAAGTCTGCAGGGGCTCAGCTGAAAATAAAATTAAATACCGAAAAGTCAGTGTGAAGAGGCAATACGGACAATTTAATAATTAAACGGGCAATATTTTAACTGCAATATGTGGCTGGATGTACTGCCCAATTGATATAAGATGTTAACTCAAAAGCGAGAAGATTGAAGCTACCGGTCAATGAAAAAGGCATCCCGGAAAGTCGAAAGTAGATAAAATGTGCTCCGAATATCGGAAACAAAATGGCCTGTGCTTTTGTAGTGGTGAACGTTACCAAATTGGCATTGCTCCAACCGGAGGGCCTCCTACTTACAATTTACCGTGGCCTCTCGAGACTGAATGTAGTACCTTTTTTTTTTTTTTATGTTATCCGGCAGACAAACAGGCATGCAGGCCACCTAATGGAAAGTGGTCACCGCCGCCTATGGACATCAGCATCACCAGGGGTGCTACCAATGCGTTGCCCGCCTCAAAGGAAACCTCTAATATACCTCTTGAACGATCCCACGTCATAGACCAAAGGAAACATCGTGGCTGGGAGCTCATTCCACATCCGAATCGTACGAGCGAGTCCCTGTTGGCTTAGGTATGTTTAGGCCCCGAGCGACGTACAAATTTCGTCAGTCATTTTCTCTCGGGCGGTAGCTTGTAAAAGGCTTCAGAGAGTTGTATAACTTGATATTGACTTGGGTGGAATAAGCAGCGGTTTGGGAGGCTCCCAAGTACGTAAAAAAAATTGTCATTTCCTCCCGACTAAGAATTCGTCAGATAATAGCTAAACCAATATCAACATTACTGCACATCGTCGTCGGCGTCGTCCTAGCGTTTATCCCGACCTCTGCCATGGCCCGCTTTCCCACTCAATCTTATCCACTTCGCCCTGTCTTCGGCATCCTCTCGTCGTAAGCCGTTGGCTCTCGCATTCAACTCAGCGATATTAATCCATCGCTTCTTGGGTCGCCCACGGGGCCTCCTTCGTGATACCGGAAGGTTTAGGCACCTATTTCCCACGTATCCCTGAGGCTTACGCAACACCAGCGCAGACGAGCCTCCTCGATCTTATCTGCAATATCCCTCACGCCTATGCTGTCACGGATGTACTCGTTACGCACTCGTTTGAGTCGTGTAACTCCGCAAATCCACCGTACCATTTTCATTTCGTTGGTGGAGTTCGCGAACGTGTTTTGTCAGCGCTGGCCAAGTCTCGCAGCCATTGAGTCCGCAGCCGTAACTCTTGTATATAAGATCTTTGAGCTTTAAAGGGATTATAGGGTCACAGGTGACTGCCGAGAGTTCCCACCATTTGGCCCAAGCTGCACAGATTTGGAACTTGACATTGGGGCCGATATCGCCGGACTCGTGCATCACGGATCCGAGATATTTGGATTTATCTGTTCTATTGACAGTTTCGTTACCTACAAAGATGGTTTCGGGATCTACGCTGCAGCTGGCCATATACTCCGTTTTGTAAACGTACCCTTTCCTTTTTTTTTGAGACTGCCCAGCATGACCCTTTGTCAAAATTCAAAATTTATTTCAATTATTTTTCTCTTTTTTCCTTATCTATTTATAAATCTTCTATCCCTTTCCGTCGCTCTATCCGCTATTTTCGCGGTAGACGCCAGAAAGGACGCCTACTCTCTGCGCAAGTCAGGATATGACTGACTAGCGCAGTGTGGCCACTATTGTCTGTTGCCAGATATTGTGTAACTTTTACGGCATAATGTCTGGTTATCCTATAGTTTATGTATTTATATTTCATTTATTTACTACTTTTATTTATTTATTTAGTAATTATGTGTATCTGGGTAACACGGTATGATTTTTCTATCATGTTATCTCACTTATTTTCTTAGTTTATTCCATTTTCATATTTATATTTTCCCACATTTCGGCAAACCATTTGGGGGTAATGATTTTGACGTGCTATGTATCCCGATTTTTGAAGGCGCTTAGGGCGCGAGAAGTTTTCATTTCTGTTTTTTTACAACAAACTTTCTTTCACAATAGTTCTGTTTAAAATGTGTGGTGATGGTGACCAAAACATAGTATAAGTAGTGTCAAGTACCTGTTGCTGACGAAAGTCAGGTGAGTTTTCCTTGCTAGACACTAAACAGGATTGTTTAGTGTCTATCTCCCTGCTGGTCTCCATCCATCCGAATCCTAACCCGTACCTTTCCTTCCTTCTTTCCCAGATATGGAGAAGAAGAGGGACTGCTCCATTTCCTGGAGCCGGGAAATTCAGTTTAAGTCTAGTTTATCTTTTTACACCAACTTGATACAGTTTTAACCAACTTTGTAACTTTTTACTGACATCTTTTTGTCAAGTTTGGCATACCACCACACTGAAAATGGGCTCAGTTTTATGCCCTGGCAGTCTCATGGGCGTTACCCAGGCTGCCTCACCAAAACCCCGTTCAACAAACCCATACCAGATCCAGCCTTACCACCCTGTGTTTGACCTACAACTCCACCAAACCGGAAACCCTCACCAATGCTATGCTTTTGCTTGCATGCTTACCCGTTTAGTTTTAATGTACTTACTGTTACTGTAGGAGAGTGCCAATTTAACCATACTGCCTTTTATATTATGTATTTCATGAGAGAGTAAAAAGGGACCCACTTTATGTTTTTTGATTTTCGTTCCGAGCTGTAATTGTTTTGTTATTTCTTTAATCTTACAATATACTTTTGTACTTTTACACCCTTAATCGTAGTTTGCTTTTTTTTAAACCCTTAAGTTAAGTTCAATTCAGAATCCAGTCTGACAACATTCAACTTTAAACCATTGTTTTCTAGCACATCCTTCCACTTGTTTACTCTGGTCTCAAGATCCTGGCTAAGCTTGCTCACCAGCACAATGTCGTCAGCGTACTTCATAAGCCAAGGAGGCATGTCCTGAATTTCCGCTGAGCAGGCACCGAGCACAATGCAAAACAAGTAAGGGATCAGCACAGATCCCTAGTGAACACCTACAATAATCGGGAAGGGATTAGTATGGCCTACGGTGGTTTTGACGACGGCTCCAGTATTGACATATATATCCTGTATAAAACTTATGTACGTTTCGGGCACAGACTTTGATCTCAGAGCCCACCAGATTATCTCCCGAGGGACACTGTCGAAAGCCCTCTGCAGGTCGAGAAATGCGTAATGCAGCGGTTGATTCCTACTGCAATGGGACTTCTAGAGGACCCTGAAAGCAAAGATTGGATCCATGGTGCTGCAGCTCGGCCTGAAGTCGTATTGGCATTCCGACAAGAAACATTCCTGGCCAAGTCTCTGGTCCATAATACGTTCGAGTAGCTTCAATATGTGGCTCATGAGTTTAATACCTCGATAGTTGCCGCACTCCTGCACACTGTCCTTTCCTTTATAGATTGGCGTAATAATATTTACGCGCCACGCGTCAGGTATAAGCCCCGTGGCTACGATCCTATTGAATAGTTTAGTTTGCAAGAGTACGCCTTGGGTCCCCATTGTTTTCCAATCGACATTACTGCACATTTTAACAAGTAATCTGTGGATAACTGTTAATGGCCCAGTTCTTAATTGCAGGTGCTTGAGATTTGTATTTATGATTAAGTTGGCTGTTGTTATTCCATAAAATTTAGCGAAAAAAAAAATCTTAACGAAAAAAAATTTGTCAACTGACTGGTGGATCATCAACTGGTCACACGAACATGCAACAATTTTTTTTTGTGATTTTTCTGTAATACCTAAAACCCTGTAGCGTTTTATTCTTGAATTTGGGATTTTCAGACACTACTTTAAAGAGGTAAAAAGTGTAGTTCGCCGTGCCTGACTAGATGGCGCTGACAGGATTCTCAAGTATTGAATTTGGTAACCGAAGTTACTCGGAAAGGTGTTTCGTGAAAATATACTTAGTTTTAGTTAGTACCTTTTCCGAGAAGACAGCGCAAAATGACTACATTTTTATATGTCTAACGGTCACGTTTTGATTTATTTTTGAGAATCATGTCTAGTCAACGCCACGACGCAACAAGTGTCCTGTGCACGTGTTTCGTACTATAAAGGATAAACTGCCAAATAATAAATGAACCAAAAATAAAAAAGCGATGCGAGATTCGCTGCTTACCCAAGCCGCCGCAGCTGACATCATACAACTCTCTTTTACAAGTTACCGGCCGAGAGGAACTTGGTCATGAAAATCTGTTCCTGGCTCGTGGTCTGTCCGTTACCCTGAGAAACTCTGCGTCGAAGATCAGATGAGTAAGGGGATTGATCGTCCACATTGAAAATCCGATATTTAGGTACAAATACGCCAACTGGAATACCAAACGAGAAAGCCTGCGTGCCAAATCTTGTGGCACCTTGAAGACATCGAGAGACACGGCAAAGATATCACCATGCTTCTCCATAAGAGTGTTGATACACTCACGACTCATCATGTACATATACAGTCAGGCACCTGTACTGGTACCTGTACTGTAATAATCGATCGAGATCATTACCTTCAAGGAGGCCATGAGTTAATTATTCAGTACATCACAGCCCACAACAGTCCACTGCAGGACTTAGGGCCTCACTTACGAAAGGGGAGGTTTGTAAGGTGGTACGATATATAATGTCTATGTAGTATGTAAGCATTGTAAACTTAGTATAAAACGTCATGCATTCGCTCAAATAAACGAGTACTACATCGACTTTTGTGTTGTTTACTTGCTCCACAAACAGCCCGCCTCACAGGTTTTTGCCGTAATCTCCACGCTTGGCAGGCGGGTTGGAGATCGCAGTGCTATAAATACAACAATGGTAAACGCTGCTGCCCATTTTCCAGCCTACGGAGACTAGATTTTAGGCCTTGAAAACATTTGTCGCCTTGTACGACACCCACGAGGATAAGAGGTTGGTGCTATTCTACACAGCCGGACACCACACGGCCGATTATTATATTATTCAGTACATGCTTTATAACAACAACATAAACCTATTGCATTACGATCATTGGGGAAAGCCTGTGTCAACAGTGGACTAGCTAATAATTATTTATAATCACACAGAGTCTGCCGGTGACTGAAATGGGGCGGTAGTTACAAGGATCTGCGCGGTTGCTTTTTTAGGCTAAATTCGGCTGTCGTAAATTTGTTTTCTACAATGCATAGAGGAGCGGGGCTCTGTCAAGTTGGTGCAAAAGATTCTATAATTTCTCAACCTTTCTATGTATGTATTGATATATTATAGGGCATAACTCATTTTATAATGACTCATAGATAGAGTAGGTATGAGTGTGGTTATAGCGAGTGTTTCACCCGCGCTAGACTGAATATCGCTTGGTGTTATAAAAGTTAGACAGTTTAGTCAGCGCGCAGTTCAGTGTTCAGCCCACCAAACAAGAAAATGACCAAAAACTAATGAAAAAATTACCCAAAATTACCCATTTTGAACAATAGTTTTCTTTTTATAAATTATTAATAATTGCCGTAACAGGATTTGAGTTTGATTTGAGGATGGATATTGGATAAGTTGATGTATTTGGCCCAATCGATTATTTTTGTAAATACCTTTAAATGTTACTAAATCTGTACCTACGTAGGTATGGTAACGATAAAGTAAAATAAAGAACGAAATACCCCCTCAGAGCCTATATTACCCCGGTAAGAATACTCGTAACGGCAACGCTGAATAATTTAGCGTGCGATAGGTATTTAGCGCTGTGTATTAGCGAGCTTGTCTAACTAGTCAGTAAGACCGTCTAATATCGCGTAGTCTAATAAGCTTTTTTGTCGATTAGGATCCCTATTTTACACCTATGCTTCTTTTGTATCTAACAGTGTTATTAAAACAGAAACACATACAAGTAGAGTAAGTACTTACAATATCTTCTACTGGAAATTCTATTGTTTACATAGCGACATTGTTCTAACAGCTTCTTGAATCACTTTTGAGGAGGTGGCGGCGGAAGCGGAGGCACATCAGGAGGCGGAGGTTCTTTTGGAGGCGCTGATAAATCGAAGTTAACATTTTGCGGAGCCTCAGGTTCAACGAAGCGTAAAATGCGCCGCAATAATAAAATGAAGAACCAAAACACAACTATCATTTTCGTAGTTGTTGGTACGTAATATTCATTTTCATTTTTTGTTTGTTTTGGGTCGCTGTTCTGTTTGGTCGTTTGTTTAGTTTAATTGTAGTCCATATCGAGGCTCATGGTGTGGTATGGGTGTGGTATTTATTTTCGAGACTAAAATGCAAAAAATAACCCCATCAAAGCCTCAACTACTGGACTCGGCTGTACAGACAACTTGCACTTTTATATTGTAAATTGTAGGTGGACTTGACTGACTAGCAATGTATGGTAAAACATTTGCAAGAAAGAAGAAAACGCTAAGTAGTTACATGTGTTCCATAATCATTTCGACCAAGCAATTTTAGATAAATTGTAAATAGATACGAAGCACAGATTACTGTATATTACCTACGGATACGAAGGTAGGTACTCACTGGTACTGACATAATGCTTTTTTTTTCAAATTTGGACCACAAAGAGAATGTGACGTGACAGTTCAACCTTATGGTTTTTAAGGAGGCCCATCTGTATATAAAATTATTCTCTATACAATCCGTCGCCACGTTTAGAACCCTCCATATTCGCGATCTAGGATCAGGCCGTTGTCACTAAGCAGCACGAGAGAGATGTGTTGTAGAGGGCAGTAGATGGCAGATGTAGATTATGTATGGCCAAGGACGAGACCACGCAACACATCATCTCGGGCTGCGAAAAATTGGCTGGTACTTATTACACTAGGCGACACAACAATATAGTGCAATATGTATACTGGACGCTGGCGAAAAAACATGGGTTTGACGTTGCTAATCTCTGGTGGAAAGAAGAACTAAAGCAACCACAAGATACAGAGAATGACACTTCCAAACTCATGTGGGATATACCAGTTCAAACAGACAAGACAATAGTGCACAATAGACCAGACATTGGGATGAAGAAAGCCCTCATGGACCACGAGTCCGAAATAAAGATATTTATTATTATTATTATTATTATTTAAAACTGGCAAGCGTCCAAATCTCCTGAAGACCATGCTGCATTCAGAAATACCAAATATGCCACCAAATGAGCGGTAGCTAGAGCCAGACAACACCACAACACATCCTTTGTACGACAAATTGAAATCGGGCGAAAACTAAAGTAAGGGCACTGGGAAGATACCCAATCAGTGGAGGCTGAACATCAATACTCAGTATTTAAAGATAAAGACTCCATGCAGAAGTGCACCAACTACCGCGGTATAAAGGTGATGTCTTACAGTCTCATACCAAGAAGCTCCTCGAATGCAATATGGACTCTCGGATCCGGCGAGAGCATAAAATTTCGAGTGTCAGTATGAGTTTCGGCCGGGTTGTGGGACCATGGACTCCGTATTTGCCCTGAGAACTCTCATGCAGGGATACAAATCAAGGAACACACCCCTGCATTTCCTGTTTCTGGACATACCTTTGACTATGTCCCTCGTGAGATGAACTGGTTGGCATTGCAGTCCAAATCGGAACCTGAGGTCTATATTGACATTATCCGAGGCGTGTACCGCGATTCCGATTCCATAGTTAGGTAGGACACCTGTTTCCCATTACCAATGGTGTACACCGGGGCTCTGTCCTCAGTCCACTTCTGTTCAACGTGATATTAGACGTACTGTCAGCCAGCATCCGAGATTATCATGAAATACACCCGTGGCTGCTCATGTATACTGACGATATCGCGCTGACAGACTCTGACATAGGGAGACTTGTCCAACGAATGTAAAAGTGGAAGGCGTCACTTAAGAACGCCGGTCTGAAGATAAATGTAGCGAAAACAGTGTACATGGCCTGCATGGTACGGATAGGCGATGATTTGGTCAAGCGAACGGACCACGTCAGATACGTGAGGTCGGTACTTAGCGCTGTTGGTGACATCGGCAGCGATGTCAACGCCCAAAGTTTATGACATCCAGTGCTCCATGGGGGGGGGGGATTTGGGGAACCGTCAGAGGAGGGGCATTTGCCTTTTTGCTGCCACAACAACGTGTTATAGAGGTGGGCATCGCATTGGCGATACAATTGGTGTTGTTAATGTCTATAGGCAGTGGTGACCACTGTCCATCAGGTGGCCCGCTTGCCTGTTTTCCTACCGTATGACATAAAAAAAAAAAAAAAACATTATGTGGCAAAACCCGAGTATCCGCGGCTTGGGCCAATTGGTGGGAGTTGACGATTATCAATTGTGACCCGAAAATGCCGATGAGACAGGTCTACAAGACCATAATTAGATTTGTACTCTTATAAGGCAGTGACTAGCGAGACGGCCTCTACTAGACCGGCACAAGCAGGAGCTGCGCGTCACGGAAATGAAGATGCTGCGGTGAATAGGTGGGGTTTCTCACAAAGAACGCGTTCGAGACGCCCACGCCCGTAGCAGCCTTCACAGTCGTGACATTGCAGATAAGGTACAAGAGCGCCGTCTTCAATGGTACGACTACGTCTTGCGCAGACCGACAAATTACATTGGGAACAAATGTCTGACCATGCCACCCCCGCCAGGCACGGGATGGAGAGGTCCGCCCAAGAAGCGATGACTAGACGTCGTTAGGAGTGATATGCGTGCCGGCAAACTACGCCACCCTGAGTTAACGCCAAGATGATGATGATGACGACGGTGTGAATTCACATCTGTTTTTTTATAGTATTGTTGGATTGACGAGTTAAGTAAAAGTAATCTGTCAATATCCATGGCAAATTGATCTGAGGTAAGATATGCAGCACCTTTCCTTAGATGACAACATTCAGTACAAAAAACCGATGTACCTATCTTATTTTTCAGAATGAGGTATAGGGTATATGAAAAGGTGTTCCCAGCTGAAATAACAGAAATCAGAACAGTACCAGAGCACATTGAGAAGCCAGATTATGTCTTGGGACACAATATTGCTGTGCCTAATACTCCAGAAATTAAGGACATTAATCAGCTGAGAGGCATGAAAAGGAGTTGTAAATTGGCTTCTACCATCTTAGCCCAGGTTGAAAAAATTATCAAGGTATTGTATAATCGGTGATTTTTTTTAATTTTAGCTAGCTTTGTAAAGCAAATCAACTAGCCGACTAGTCGGCTACAAAAGGCCGACTAGTCGGCCAAGTGTATCATTGTTTTAGGCGAATTGTAAATGGCATCCGTAATCCCGTAGGTGTAAGCAGAAACCACATTGTTCCAACTGCTATAGTCCTGAGTCCTGACCAACTTCTGCCGCTTTTTTCACATTCATCAACTTTTAGTTTAGGTTTAGGGTATCTACTCTTGACCTGATCTAATTAAATGTCCTCGATTAGATCATGGAATGTACGTTTAGGTCCAAATCTATGTCCCCCTTCCATCTGTCACATTCAGTCTTGCTTTATACGCCGATATTCAAAGGTTTGTAGGTAAGCCTCAATATCCTCTTGATTACAAATAATAATTTTCTTAACACTCTTCTTTACCGAATCCAATGCAGCCATTTGATACTTGGCTTGACGTTCCATCTCAAAGCTGGGAACAGTACTCCACTCCACTGAACTTGTGCTTAGTAAGTTACCTCCTAACCTTTGATAGGCCGATTGCTTTGCTGCAGTTTTTGCATTTCCTTTGAAGTCGGACCTAAGCAAAATGGAATGGGCTCCGTTTGGTGGAAGACACAAACACGTCTGCACGTTTCGGTAGAATTGAATTGAACAGAAGACACCTCAATAATTCAAAAGCGAGAGAAAGAGACAAGATAGTTTAGTTTAAGTTTGATAAAGAAAGGATTTCATGGAAATAAATATTTTGATTAAACCCCTTAATAAATATAAGTAATATATACTATTACTTTTCTTTACTTATAAATATATAAGTAAAGAAAAGAGCCGCTTATTCGGCTGTTTTTGTTTTGTTTTACATATAATAAACCTGTAATAAAGGTGTAAATTTTTAAAATTTTTGTCTGATTGCCTGTCTGTCTGTTCGCGCATCGCGCAAAAAACGCTAAACGGATTTTGAGGTAATTTTCGTGGGATTTCACAGTTTTACAGCTTGGGGTCCAATTTGGTTGTAGTTTTGTTCGTAAACTTCAAATGCTTGATATTGCTTTTCAAACAATTTGATTTATTGTGGTCCACTTTAGAAAGTATTTACTTACTTAAGAACCCGGTTTTTTACTCAATATATAGATATAGGTATATGGAATACAATTAACTTGATATATTAAACGTCTTAGTAATTTATTTATGTTTCAACAGATAAAATTGACGAGTTTGTTCACAGCCAGTCAATGGAAGCAGGTGCTTACCCCTCCCCTCTACTGTACAAGGGCTTCCCTAAAAGTGTCTGTACATCAGTGAATAATGTAGCTGTGCATGGGATACCTGACCGAAGACGGTAAATTATTTATTTAGTCTAACAAAATACAATTCACATCAAGACACATTGGTAAACCTAACTGAGGTTTGTCATTGTTAAACCTCTACTAAATGTTCAATTAATAATTGTAAAAATAGGTAGGTCAACATAATCAACAGTCCAAGGCGCGGATCCGCCACCAGAGCCCTTAGCCCTGACTCAAATAAATTTGAACAACTTAAGTAATGAACTTGAATCTTGAGGTACCTACTTAGTTAGATTTCCATACAGATTATAGGTGATCGAGCTCTATTCTATGGTTTGACCCTGTAGCGTTTTATTATATAACTTTTTCTTTATACTTAACATAAATATATCTACTTTGAAACCCTAAACCTAAATAAACACTCAAACCAACTGTGTAAAGTATAAATAGATGTCGCGCAAAAGTATAAGTAGCTACCTAGCCTTTGTATGGGTGCCATGCATATTTTTTCAGCTCAGCTGTAATTTATGTCTTTAAAACTTTTCTTAAAAATTGGGTAGTTAGTAGTCCAAGAATATTTTGGAGTGGTCATCCTGTTATACAGTCACTGAACTAATTAGTTGACCCCCCGACCTTATGATAACCCATATGACAATATGGAGTAAGATGTCAGCTAATTTGTTGTACAACTGTACTTATTAACATTTTATTTTAATTTAAGGTATATTACAAAGGCTTCCACGGCGACTGTTCTAAAACATTTTGTGTGGGAAATGTCGACGATAGAGGTCTGCAACTAGTAAAAATTACAGAGGAATGTCTGAGTCTGGTATGGTTCCCTTTTTATGTCTTAAGTATTTTATTATATAAACAATTTACTCTACCTAGGCCCTACTCTAGTAATCATCTTGGCGTTAATATCCCGGGCCCGGGGTCCCTTTTGACCATGATCCAGGATTAAGCAGATTAGATAATTACAGTAGAGCGACTGCCATCCGACCTTCGTGACCTTGCGGGGAACCTGACCAGATTAGAACACGGTTACACATTCCGTCGCCTGAATGTGCAGGTTTCTCCACACCGCAAGAGCGTCGTTTAGCATTCAACTAAAGTACATAACGCAAAAAAGAGTCATTGGTACATGGCTGCAATGGGACTCGAACCCGGTACCTCTCGCTTACGTGTCGGATACCTTAACCACTCGGCCACCGACGCGCCTACCTACCGCTAGTACCTACTCCAGTAATTTCATCAAAGTATTGTGTAATTTAAGATATGGGCTACCTACATTTTCAAAATACAGTCAAACCTGGATAAGCGAGAGTTCAAGGGAGCACAATCTCATTCTCGCTTATAGAGGTTTCTCACTAACCCGAGTTTCTCGCTAATGCAGGTACATGGGTAGCGTTTCTCTCTTATAGGGGTACGCAGCAATAACAAGTCACAGCAAGTACGAATGTAGTAAATATGTAATATGATAAAATTATGTGCATGATATGCACAACATATATTATGTACATATATATTTTTAAATGCTTACGAAAACAAAACAAAAATTCATGTACTATGTTAATTTTATTTTATTTGCACTCAAAAAAATCCGTCAATTTCGTTTGGGTTTCTGTTTTTGTATTTTGAATGTTTTTCTCTAACTCATAAATTTTGTCGAATATTGCTTGATCAACAACCGCCGCGTATTCAAAGTACTGATGTACCGTCTCCAACGCATTTAAAGCTAGCTTCATTGGAATGATCTTTATTTCTGTTTCCGGAATCTGTGCCTCGTCTTCACTGTCATTTCCAGCAATACATGAGTTCACACAATTCTTAATGATATCGTCGTCGGTTTGTTCTCCAGCGGTAGTTACGTCGTCGTCAATTTGAACGAAATCTTCGAAGCTCGGCGTTAACATATTGGATTCGTGAGATACAAGCTTAGTCCATTCCTCGTTGCTAGGTCTAACTTCAACATCATTTTCCTCTGGCAGGTCTTGCTCATCTGTACTTTTCCGAACCCAGCTTTCTTGAAGCAGTTTTTGACAGAAACGTCGCTGACTAAGTACCATGCTTTTCTAGCAAATTTCATAGCTAGAAGTACGTTAATGTCAGGGCTACTGTTTTCTTCCAGACTCGTAAGAATATGTTTAACGACTTCTCTGCGATAAAAGCGTTTAAAAGTGTGAATGATGCCTTTATCTAATGGTTAAAGTTTACTAGTGGTGTTAGCAGGTAAAAACATTACTTTTACGTTTGCAAGTGTTGGTAAGTCCGTATGGGCAGCACAGTTATCAATGAATAGCAGAATTTTTTTTCGGTTTATCTTCATTTGTTTGTCAACTTTTTTCAACCAATCTTTAAATAATGTCTTGGTCATCCAAGCCTTTGTATTATTGGCATAATCAACGGGTAGAGTCTTGACACCTTTAAAACATCTAGGTCGCTTTGATTTCCCGATGATGAGAAGTGGTAGTTTGTCCGTACCACTCATGTTTACACACTGGAGAAGTGTAAGGCGTTCCTTGCTTTGTTTTCCTCCATGGCATTTTTCGCCTTTAAACGTAAATGTTTTATCCGGAAGGCACTTAAAAAACAAAGCAGTTTCATCCGCGTTGTAAATATCGTCTGGTTGATACCCTTCTAAAAGATTTGGCAGATCTTCAGTCCAGTGGTTGCACACACCTTGGTCCACAGATTTACTTTCTCCAGCTGCTTTTTTGAAAGCTATGTCATGACGCCTTTTAAAACCCTCTAACCAGCCGTTGCTAGCAGAAAAGTTCTAGATTCCCAGTTTTGTAGCAAACTCTTTTGATTTTTCTTTCAACAAAGGTCCATCTATGGGAACATTCTTATCGAGAGTTTGTTTTATCCATTCCAAAAGGCACTTTTCGATATTGGAAAATTCAGAAACTCTAGCCCTCTTAATATTTCCATGTCCATCAGAGCACTCAGACTTTATAGAGTCTTTTGATTTTATAATTTTATAATAGGTGGATTCTGGTAAATTAAAATCCCTCTGAATTTCATTTCGCGATTTTCCGGATTCAAACGCCTTCACTATTTTAAGTTTATCACTTAATGACAGTAGGTACTTTAATTTTCCGTTTTGACATGATGCAGAACAGAACTTTCCTTAGCAATTGATAACTATAAACTGAGCTGAGTACGTCCGACAAACAGGACGGTACACAGGCACACGTGTCCATTTGGAAAAAATGCGATACAACATTATTTAGTTCCACGAAATAGAATAGGTACAATATTGACGAGAATACAAAAACAATGGTAGGAAGTTCCACGAAAGTTAAGAATGAGTCATAAAATAGCACATGTTAAATTTGTAAATAAAGCTCGACTGTCGCTTATAGAGGTATAGATAAGTAGCAGTCTCACTTACGGAGGTCTATGAGGGAAAAACGACTCTCTCTTACAGAGGTTTCTGTTTCTCGCTAATAGAGGTTTTGGGAGCTTAAAATGACGGGGCCTGGCTATTACTCTCACTTATAGAGTTTTCTCACTTATCCAGTTCTCACTTATCCAGGTTTGACATATGATTTCAGGCGATTAAGGCTTGTGGGCCTGGTGTACGGTTCTGTGAAATTGGGTCACGAATTCACAGACATCCGAATCGGTCCATCGCTTCGAAAGCTATAATGCCACAGAAACACAGATGTTAAATTGATAAAACCCCTCTTTTTACCACGGGGGTTAAAACAGGATAAACCAAAAGGATGTTTGCAATACTTTACCTTTATAGGGTATCACAATTGTGTTGCCAACCCTTTAAAAATGTCTACATCTTTTCCATGTTGTTTATCCTCCTTTGATAAACTTGGACTCAATAAAAATGTTTTTACTGCAAAATTAGAAAAGCTCGCCGACAATATAAATACTACATTGTCACCCCTTCCCCTTGTCGAGCTTTTTGACGATAAAATAAAAGTCGATGTGTAGGTGTGTATGTTGATATGTTTCCTATGGTACGTAATGGATTCCGACGGCTAGACCGATTGTGATAATTAGCCCAGCGGGTGAGGGATAGCCTATGAAATTTGCTATCCGCGCGAAGCCGGGTCGGGTCGATATAGTTCAGTATAGTTTTTGATACGAAAGGAATCATCATATCAGCCGAAAGACGCCCACTGCGGGGCATAGGCCTCCCCAAAAGGAAGGAATATTGAATCGTTTTTAACAAAATACATGTTGTTTTTACAGTGAACCGTTACCCCGGTCTTATGCATCCGGGTATGACGTTCACCATTGAGCCGGTTCTGTCCCACGGCGGTGAAATGTGCTTGATCCTCGAAGACGGGTGGACGGCCGTAACAGAAGACGGCGCCCGGGCGGCCCAAGCGGAACACACAGTCCTAGTCACAGAAGACGGCGCAGAAGCCCTAACCAAATGATAGTAGTAATTATTGTAGACAAATGATTTATAAGTTTAAAATGTTAATAAAGTACGGTGAATCCAATGGTTTTGTTTATTTGTCGTATTTTGACCGAACCTTTTATTTATTTGACATAATTCTTCCTGACATAACAGAACCGGGGGTCTTTATTTACAGGCTTTTTAGTTCATAAATCATCTTGGCGTTAATATCTCGGTTGACTATGAACCAGCATTTGGCAGATTAGATCAGGTAATTACAGTAGAGGGACTGCCATCTGACCTCCGCGACTGTTAATAGGAAAAGCTGAGATTGGATTGCACCATGGCTACACGTCATTCAGCCGCCTGAATGTGCAGGTAACTCGGTACCTCTCGCTTTCGAGTCGGACCAGCTAGACGCCGTCGCTCTTATCATTTTATTACGTTCACCGATAGTGACTTTATACTTAGGTGTGAACCCATACGTAGGTAGATAGATACAGATGACTGTATTATATATTAACTTGCAATGTCCGGCAACTATAGATGTATCAAACTTATGAGCCACACAATAAAGCTATTCGAACGTATTATTGACCAGATACTTTGCCAGGAATGCTCCTTGTCCGCGTGCCATACGGCTTCAGGCCAAGTACCTATTCAGGTTCTGATACTGACAGGTTTAGGTGTTTAACAATAAAAAATCCTATCGAGTTTGAACTCGTTTGATTTGTCTTGCTTTACGAGTTTGTTTGTAGACGGAACCCAGGGTCTGATGATGGAGACGAAAAACATTCATAAAGCTCCGTAATATTACAAAATGCTTTCCGATCGAGTTTGGGGCGTGCGCTTGATTTATCTTGCTAGACGGGGACTTTATTTCATACGGTACGCTGGCTTCTGATGATGGGGGCGGAAGACATTCAAGGAGCTCCGTATTATTAAATGCTTCCCTATCGAGTTTGGGCACGTTTGGTTTATCTTGTACTCCATAGTCTGAGGTTGTTAGATGTCTAAAAGCACAGAAGCAGTGACGTGGCGGCGAAGACTAGCCTGCGGTCGTCGCAAAACCGACTACGCGCGTACATCGTCGAAGAGCCGGTGCCGGTCGGATTCAGATTATGTTTTCACCGCACCACAGAGTATTTGTAGGTACTCTGCGTTGCAGAGGAAAGGATCCAGCTTGTTTATACGTAATAGTTTACTGTAGGGTATATTTTTTACTCAGAGGTAGAATGTATGTAAATAATCATATTCGGATGTGGAATGACCTCCCAGCGACATCGTTTCCTTTGGACTATAGGATCGTTCGTATGTACCTACATATATAAGAGATATCTTTAGAGGCGGGCAAAGCATTGATAGCCCCCCTGGTGTTGCCGATGTCCATAGGCGGCGGTGACCACTTTCCACCAGGTGGCCCTCTTGCCTGTTTGTCCGCCATTATAATAATAATAAAAAAGGTTTTTCAATGAAAATGAAACTCAGAATTTAGCGTGTGATGTTTTATTTTGTAGCGTGATAAAAAAACATTTAACTTATTACATTAAATGCACAAGCACAATAATATATCACTCATAGTCAGTCGATAGATAAAATTTTATATGCGCAGATGGAAGGTATCAGTTGAGAAACTAACGTTAGTGGTTACAATAATAACTTATATCCCGAGAAAGTATGGAATAACGAGTGTAGGTACTGCGTGACTCCTAACTGGTGACATCGAATCACGCGTCCTCGCAAGGTCGCCGCTACGAGTCCTATCACGTTACATCGAATGCACCGAAACCCGTAATGCCGAAGTCACATCATACGTTACGTGGTACTCCGAAATCTGACACTCCAAATAACTTTACATCGAATGCAAGCTACCATGAAGCACGTTACGCCGAAACCGAAGTGTAGGTAGTGTCCTTTCGAGATCATATATCTCACTAGAAAGGACACTACCTACACTCTTGGTGAAAGGCTGGCTATAAACGTAGATGTTTAGTTAAAATTCGGAGTCACGTAGCAGACTCTGGAATAACTAATTCGGTGGGAGAGTAGGTATTCGAAAATGGGTAACCGTATGGCGGGCAAGATGAAGCAAGGAGTACACCTAAGTATCCTGGAGTTGGAACCAAAACATGATGATGGCATAAGAAATTGATTCTTTATTGTCCACCCGCCTAGTTTAGCTGTATCCATGCTATTCCGGTCACGTGTATTGGACAAAGGTGTAACCAGTGGGACGTAGTCACACCCCTGTAGGTAGAAAACACTCGACATTGGGTTCCACCACTTCTCGCTTTTCTTTGGTCCCATGAAGCATCCAGCTACGCCTCGGACGTTTACTACTTCGATTTAGAAAATGACCCTAACATTACATTAAGAAGTTAATGACTAGAACTTAGATCAACATTATTATATAATTAAACATCTCCGACAGAATTTAACAATAACATTACAGAAAACAACGTAACTAATCTCACAACCCTTAAAACTTTGTGGAATTTATAAAGTAGATCATGACAATAAAGGTAAAAACAATGATAAATGCATATTGTACTTAGTGTAAAAGTATTTTAACAATCTCATGGCTTGATTCTGTTGAGTCAGTGATTTAACCTTTATCAAGACAACTTTAGAAGTTGTACAGTTGTATAATATTTTTCTTTCCTTCACTACAGCCCAATAGCGCCTGTAATTTCTGGCGCAGGCACAGGGTAGTCCTCTCCTCGCCTCGAAGTTCACAGTTTTTTGCTCCCACAAGAATGTATCTATATGCCATTTGGTCGCACTCTATGTTCTCACCAATTTGGATAGGTTTATCATATCAATACACAACAGAATCAATCCCTATATTTATATCTTAGTTTTTGGGTAGTCATAGACAGAATTTGAGAGATTACATACATCATAAGCTTAATATGCTAAGGCAATTAATTCAAATTATAATACAATTCGAAATAGTAATAACACTAGACAATATCAGGACAGGTTTTGATAGGTATTATCTTTATTTTTAACACTCATGATACTACTTATGTGTCATATTTTTATTGTGTGGTTATATTGTTATTATGCTTTATGCACCATATAATTTTAAATTTGTAAAAAACGTTACAACAGCTGCTTTGCTTACTATTAGTAATAATAATTATCTTGGGATTAAGCACATTAATTCACTAAGGGTGCTGGGGAAGGATAAAAGAGTGTATAAAATTTGATATAAAATTATTTAAATAGATTTTAAACAACATACAAAAGCTACTTGCCACAATATAGGTACACTACTGTAAATTACTTAAATCTTAAATATAGGTACTTTATGACGAAAACGACATTATAGAAAAAATATGAAAAACATTAAACACACATAAATTTATAGATTTACTTTGTAAATTTGAAATTTAAGCACTAGCCTGTCCATTACTTTTGGACGAAAATTTTCTATCTAATGTTGGCTAATGCTAGTATAAGGGGAAGAGAAGTAAAATATATATTTCTAACCATTATAACAATATTATATGAAATAGAAATTGAAATAGATCAACTTTTCCATATAAGTAGATACCTATTTTCAGATACCTATTTCATCCCATCAACAAATTTCAAAGCAGGTATAATTGATAGATTGATTGAAAATATTTATTCACTTTGGATTTTAAATTCCAGTGTCTGTTATTTTCTCCATACAATATGGCTCTTGCATAGATAAGCAGTCTGAAAATTCCTCAGTGATTACTCAATTCATTACAAACAGTTATCAAATAGTAACAAAAAGATTGATGCAAAAATACAAATAACTTATTACAAACAATCTATCGTCGTATCTGCATTTCTTAGTCGAACATTTCCCTTCTGTAGGCCTGCTGGAAGAAATTTCTTTTAGAAATAAGTAGTGCCTGTTGTGTCAGTTATATCTGTGTTGTATCTCTGTATTTGTTTATTGTGTGCAATAAATTGTTAAATACAATACAAATACAATACAATTATTGGTTATTGGCAAAGAGAAAAAAAAATTATATACAGAAGCAGAGAGTAGATATCGAGTTTCAATTCGAGGCAAAATGTCACACATCTCTATAACACACATACTTACTAATGCAAATGCAGGGCACGAAACAAGGCAGAACAACTGCAGATGTTATATAACAACGAATTTCTACTGCATAACGAACACAAACAAATCTGATTTGTGGGCATATTTATATTGTCATTATAATAAGACCTGATTGTTATCACCGTCGTCGTCAGCCTATACACGTTTAAACTACTGGGGTATCGATCTGCCCTCTCATTGATAGAGGCAATAGTTTTCCACTAAGGCCCAATGCGGATTGGCAGACTTCACTATTCGAATATTTATTTATTTATTTAACACTTTATTGTATATTAACAGTATAATTATATGATGATAATAATGTTATTTTATTAGAAAACAATACAATACCGAAAAACAAATCTTAACTAATAAAACTAAACTAAACCAATATATATTAGATTATTTTCAAAATATACAGACTCATCTAACTTAAAGCAAAACTAAAAAAAAAAATTACAAATATCAGTCGATAAATAGCCCGCCTCTGACAGTACCTGGGGCAAAGTTGCCCATCACGCTCGCGGCATTGCCACGTTGAATGGCTATGGCTAATCTTTGCACCAGGTACGAGCCAGAACGGGAGTCATCCGATTTCTACCTCAATCTTCGCCCTAACTTGCTCACCATCGTCCTTGCCTCAGAGCCCCAACTGCCCATGGTCTCCACAGCGATGGGCACAAAATAATATTGTGCATCCAACGCCGCATATTTTTGATGTTTTTTATGCGCAGCGTCCTCCGCAGCAGCCGCTGGAGAGAGGACGGTATGACTCAGGTGACTCGGACCAACAGTGCTGAGGCAAGTAGCGTCCCATACGAGGCACTTACCTTTTTTCCACGGCACCAAAGTCATACCGTCCGGTCTTTTGCCATCGAATCTATTAAGGTCCGGTGGCTCAAGCTGGCAAAAGACATCAGCTGACACTAGGGCTCTCCGAACTATATCGTTAAGGGCATGATGCCGTGGAAACCTCCCCGTGCAACGACGACAGCTCAAAGCATGGTGGCCATCAGCCTCCACCATGGAGCCGCAGATGCATGTATGAGGTTCACACACCTTGCAGCCCAACCGGAGAACCACCGCCACACGCAGTGAGCTGTCGTCTAGCAAAGTGCCCAGATGAGGCGACGACAGGGCGTGCAACCATGCTCCCGATTCTGGTTGAGACACAGCCCGGAGTCTAGCCAGATCAGCTCCCGAGGCAACCTCCAACAACTGATCCCTGCTCCGCTTGGCCGAAACATCATCCCAAGCGCGCTGGACGTATGGTAATAATGGCTTCGTCGCACCAGCGTCTGCCTTACGTATTGTAGCGACGAGTCCAGTCACTCCATGCGCCGACGCCAGAAAAGCCGGCAAACCTAGGTTCGCGCGCAACGCACACCAATACCCTGGGGGTACCGTATTGGGAGAGCCGCTTGCTTCCACTGAAGCTCACTAAAATCAACGTTTAGTATCGACTCTGTCGTCGATTTCAAAGCCTCATCAAATGATGAGACTTTATCTTGACAAATCCAATGTAGGCGTAGTCCGCAACAAATATGTAAATTTCGGAAGGGCGAAGCACATACGCAATATAACAAGCGCTAAGTGGGCCGAAATATCTTTAATAAGTTCTTGAGCCGTCAAAAGAAGGCGTTTTCGGGATGAGATTGCTTCTGGCACTCCATCAAGAAAAATCGGAGACCCTAAAAGGTTGAATGAAGAAGTCGTTATTTCTTTGAGGCCAGGCATGACAGAACTAAAGCGGGAAAAGTATGTGCGGGCATGAGCGCCACAGGGGAAGAACTCGCATTTAGAATGATTCACCTCTAGACCCAGTTCTTTAAAGCGAGGAACAAGAACCTCAAGATCCTGATAAACTTCTTCCGGCGAACCCCCCAATGTGCCGTCATCAAGATACCACAAGTTTAGTGGTGACTTGAGTTCTGATATGACTCTGTGTATTCCTAAGCAGAAAACGAGCGGCCCCAGCGGATCCCCCTGTTGCGCTCCTGTCTGAAATTAAATTAAATTATTGTTGAAGAAAAGGTTTGAAGGAGAAAAATATACTTGATACAGGAAAGGGTACAGAGATGGAATTTTGTCTTTGACTTCGCTCAAGAGAACGTCTCTTTCCAGAGTGTTAAAAGCATTACGTATGTCTACTTTCAACAGCACGCAGTCCAAGCGCTCAGGATCCATGACAAACGCCCGTGTCGCATGGATAGCCGCCTCGCACCCCCGACGCGTTCCAAAACCCAGCTGGTGCGGTCGCAGATACTCCGACATAGCTTCTCTAGCGGACCAACACGCTACCTTGGCTGTCAACCTTCGGAATACGCTGCCGATGGCTATTGGCCGCACACCTCCATATTTTTTCGTAAGTGCGCATAGTGACGCTTTGTACAAAAATGAGCACACTTTCGGGTTCAACTGACCACTCAACAAAAAGTTGGCAAGCCTCGTCAGACAACCGATTAACCGCTTACCGTTTTCACCCGCTGTGCCTGACGTTAGCTCTTTTAAGTGACCCGGACGCATCCCATCTAAGCTTGCTGCAGAGCCGCTGTAAAAGGAACTTACGGCCAGGGTGATGTCCTCCACTGACACTGTTGTTGAACAATAGAAGAGTCAGGCGCCGTTGGAAAATTCAGCAGACGCGAGGGATTTGGATGTTTTCGACCGAGAGCGTCAAGTGTGCTGGGATCATGCTGCGCGAACGAGTCTTCAGAAACCAGTAGCCGGACAGCCCTACGAAGGTCACCCTCGTGCACTTTGAACTCAATGGCTTTACGAGCCTCACGAGACCTGCGCCGTGATCCGGCCACGCCATCCAACTCGTCTGCAAACTGGTTAGATGACCCGATGTTCCGCTTTACCTTTGCCGTCATGTTACCTGGATCGTCCATCCTAGGAACTTTTAACGCACTATAGGCAATGTCTTTTCGATAGGCCTTTAGGCAATAGGTCTTTTCGATCTCTAAATCATACACACGTTGAATACCATGCCCTCTAGAGGACATAGTCATGAACAAAAAATTAATGAAAAGGCCTAAAAGTTTAAAAAAATTACGAAGTCGTCAGGAGCGAAATACGCCAACAAGTCAGATTTTGATTGTATGTTACTAGTAGAAAGTCGTAGCAAAATCTGCAGATGGGCTGCCTTGTTCCGTCCCTGCATTTGCATTAGTGTGTGTGTTATAGATATGTGTGACATTTTGTCTCGTATTTCAACTCGGATTGTACTCTCTGCTTCTGTATATAATTTTTTTCTCTATGGTGTAAATGTATTGTTTGTCTTGTGTCAGAATGTGATTAATTAAAAATTAAAAAATATTGCACTAAGATTTATGAAATCTAGAGACAGTGTTGTTGAAAAACACAAGATTACTAAAACATAATCAAAATAATCATTAACTATTGGGGTTATGAAATTAAATCAAATCAATATTTGAATATCTAAAATCTGTTGTTTTGTACTACTTATCTATTTTATAGAACCGCTGTACAAATTCAGTGAGATTGAGGACCTGCCCTGGACCAATACCAATTTCCAGGTTTAGGTTTCGGTCTATTTAGATGCGATTATCAGTGCCAAGATTTTGCGTACGCGTAGACTTCAGAATCAAGTTAGATACTCCACGTAATACAGCGCTGTAAAAGATCCTTCATCAACCCACGAAGACCTATAAAATATAGTTTTTTAATTTAAACGCCGTTTTATACCGAACAACTTTAAAAGAACTACCAGGTAAAGGTAAATGAAATTCTGCGCAAATATCAATATCTATCAGATCTTTTCGACCCGATGCCGCTCCACGGGACATTTAACAACAGGTCTGGTACAACCGATGCCGTGTCAACTCAAAGTCGACTAAATAGGCCCCATTTGCGAAAGTGTTAACTATCACCTTATATTCAACAATAACTATTTAATAGCTAACTGTCCGATTAATAAACTGGCTACAGTACTTACCGAAATGTAAATCGGCTCTGAATAGTCTAATAGGCTAATAGTCGTCTAATCTAGTGTGGGTGCGGCAATAAGCGCACTCCACATGTGGACAGTTCCGCGGGAACACGAGAATGTAGAGGGATAATTCGCCTACATACGTATAGTCCCGAGTCCCGTGCATGTTTGGCATGTCTCGCCTATTTCATAGACTAAGTAGAGATAGGTTGTTGTCGTCTCGATTCGATCAATTTTATATATATATTCCTAGCGCTTTTTCCCGTAACAAGCTCGGGGTACACTAGACCATGATCCGGGATATTAGTAGATCAAGTAATTACAGTAGAGCAGCTGCCATCACCTCTGTGACCCTGTTTACAGCAGATTAGCGATATTACACCGATGAATCGATATAATGTCGACGCGTTTTGACACCCACCACATCCCTGATAGGCGAGAATGTAGAGGGTCGACCAAGTCCCGACAAAAGTTTCTCCGAAAGTTTTGGCGGAAATGTGGAGTACGCTTTAGAATGGATTTTCCACAGACATATATATTTATATACATATATACAATTTTTTCTCTATGGGATTTTCACTATATTCTTGGTCGTTGGTCCTACTTCTTGAAGTTATGGGCCAGACTTTGACATTGACATTTGCGATCTACCTTTCTTTCTACCTTATGGTTTTGTTTGGTGTTGTGCGAATTTGAAAACAGACAGGAAACTAATCGGTGAGTATCTACCTATCTAATTACTTTAAGTCCCATTTCTATAATATTTTTAAAAGTAAATTCCATGGAACCAATTTAAATAGAATATTATCACATTTTGGGAAATGTTTTACCTCTCCTCTCTTTGAAAAGTGCAGGGTGTAATTTGTGTAGTGAACTCATGTAAAGGGTTTGATGGGGTTTTCGTTGTGTACAGTGGGGGTTTCGTTTTTACTATAACTACAAACTATAACAACCTATATTTACATTGTACTTTTACATTTCACTATAAGCCACAACATGGATTGAATTAAAATTAATAAGAAACAGTTCTTTGCCGAACAAAACTAGAAGCCACGGACCAATAATAACTAACAATTGATAGATAATTGTGTTTTGGTAGGGCGACGCATTTTAGGTTATCCTGAACCTGCTGAGGGTGATATTTCTGCTCCGGCTACTCTTCGTAGTACTCTTACTCCAAGCCTCCGCCCCTCTTCATATTTAGCTCCGCTTCCACTTCGACCATTTGAGAAGAAGAATGTCTCAAAGTAAGCATTATACCTACTTTTGTTATAATAATAATGAGTTGTTTATATTAGTATCTGTGTTTATTATTTATGACTAGGTACGTTTTTACTAAATGATAATCAAACATAATATTTCAGACTCTGAAAAGCCAAGTCAAGATGTGGCAGATCCAACAGGTCCTGCGGCACGTAAAGGTGTCCTCATATCATTTAGAACTGGAAAAACTATGGAAATTCCCGAAAAAGATATTGTAAGTTTACAACAAAAATATACAACTTCACTGTGGTTTGAAACTGTTACTTTCCTGGAATTATGCCATTCAGGTGGGAAAAATGCAATTTTCTACTTACATAATTTTTGACATTGTTTCTCTAGTTGCGGAGATTTATTACTTCTAAGCTCTGACATAAAATTATATCTCTTTATATTGTTAGTTTCCTCTTTACAATATGTCATAAAACTCCAGGCCAAGCCATTAATGTATTACTCTTTTGCCCGTGCACTGAACAAAAGTTATACCACTTAGATCTAATTTCTAGTCCATATTTTCTGACTATTGTTAATTAAATATTACCTCTATTGTATAAATTTCTTTTCAGTTGGGGCGCTGCAGATTTGTGGGTGAATTTGAGAAATTAAATCGTATTGGAGAAGGCACTTACGGCATTGTGTGTAAGTTGAGTTAATGAATACAAAAATGTGTTGCGTTAATTGCACACAATGATTATAGAGGATTTTGGTACACCTGAGCTTCTAGATATTGTCAATATCAGTTGAAAGTATGTTTGTCTATCAACATGTAAAATTATACATTTGTCCTCTTTATTTATAAATTTTGTTTTTATTTGCAGATAGAGCTAAAGATAAACTCAATGGTAATATAGTTGCTCTCAAGAAGGTCAGAATGGACGTGGAAAAAGATGGTTTGCCGCTAAGTGGTCTTCGTGAGATTCAAGTGCTTATGGCTTGTCGTCATGAAAATGTAGTTCAATTAAAGGAAGTTCTAGTTGGCCGTTCATTAGAGAGGTAATGTAAATTTGTTATATGTGACTTTATTAATGTTTTGTGTGCAATTTCTGTGGCCAAGCAATAACGCTTGTATTGTTATATTCTGGTTTAAAGGATAAGGTAGCTAGACTAATCACAGGCATGAGGTATACTAGCTTAGTGCTCATAATTAAAAACTTAATTACACTTATTAAACTTATTGTTTGTACATGATAAGTGCATGGATCAAAAGGTGATAGGGTATGGCCTATAGTTAATCATTATAAAATACTTGTCATATGGACTGCTTATTCTCATTTGGAGATTTATTTATTTATTATAGGTGTGTACAGAAAAAAATTACATAAAATATTTTTTTGCAGTATTTTCCTTTCCATGGAGTATTGTGAGCAGGACTTGGCATCACTATTAGACAACATGTCATCGCCATTCACTGAATCCCAAGTAAAGTGTCTCATGCTACAAGTTCTGAAGGGTTTGAAATACTTACATTCAAACTTTATAGTGCACAGAGACTTGAAGGTTTCCAACTTGCTGCTCACTGATAAAGGATGTGTTAAAATAGGTAAAAATTCATATTTTACTGTTGTATATGTATATGTATAGTGTATAAATATTCTATTGTACAAAGTTTGTTTAAAAGCTCTCTAACACTCATCAGTAAGTTGGTTTGATTTACTGGCATTATTTTTTTTCAATTAATAACTCTTAACCGAACACAAACTGAACATCTTAAAAGTAAATTCCATTGGCTTACCAGCTAAGCCCGCGCAGTAAACCACAAAGTGGACCTTGCCCGAACGAGGGATTGACTAATAGTCCGTCAAATAGGCTCCCTCTGTCCGCGATGTATACATTTAAAAAAACACTATTTGTAATTCGGATTAAACAAAAAATGTTCATTAGCTTCTACTTTATTGTCAACCTTGTTGTTTACCTTGTATACTCCATGTGTAGCGGACTTCGGCCTGGCTCGTTGGCTGGGCGCGCCGGCCCGGAGCGCTACCCCTCGCGTGGTCACGCTCTGGTATCGTGCGCCGGAGCTACTCCTGCAGTCGCCGAAACAGACGCCCGCCTTAGACATGTGGGCCGCCGGCTGTATACTGGGCGAGTTGCTAGCAAACAAGCCTCTGCTGCCCGGTAGAACAGAGATTGAACAGCTGGAGTTAATCGTCGATTTGCTTGGTGAGTTTTGACGTTTTAGGCCTTTGATTGCCATCTTACTTGCCCCTGTAGGTTCATGGGGTGCGCAAGAGAGAGTTCTTTCTATTTGCGTTTATGTAAGCAAGACACAAAGTTATATCTTGCCCTATAACCTGTCATGCTACATCGTATCAATAGAAACTGAAATGTACATACATAAGAGTGAGTGTAGCAGGCTCAATGTTTTTTTAATTTTAGCCCTTAGAAGATGTGGTTGATCATATCAAAAGTTACTTACTTCAGCATATGAGAGTCAGCAAGCGCAGCGAGCTAGAGCTTTTTGGAATTTAAACCAAACATGGGCATTATGGTTAAAATCTACTGGTCTAACACCTGTTTTGGCATACAGGGACACCATCCGACGCGATTTGGCCAGAGTTCAGCTCATTGCCAGCGCTGCAGAACTTCACGCTGAAGCAGCAGCCCTACAACAACCTGAAGCAAAAGTTTCCTTGGCTGTCGGCGGCTGGACTACGGTTGCTTAACTTCCTGTTCATGTACGACCCGAACAAGCGAGCCACGGCCGAGGAATGCCTGCAGAGCTCATACTTCAAGGAGCAACCTCTACGTGAGTATTACTTGTTGATCCAATCTATTCCATACATAGACCACATTACCCGTCATTCAGGGATTTTGGAATTGGTTTAGATATTCTTGACCAAAAGATATCTTCAAAAGTTCGATATTGACTGACGATCAATGGATACTACAGTTCAAACGCGTTATAAAAAATTGACGACAATGCAACTGCAAGGTAAATGCCCCTCGATACAGCCTCAACGAGGTCTTTGCGTATGCATATGAAGTATTTCCAACTAGGTTTTGTTTCTATATTCATGGTTACTCTTCCCACCTTCCAACATCATACAGGCATAGTGACACATTGAGGTCGACAACGCGTAGAGGACGTAGCCCTGACGGCCTTGCTTTGGCACCCTAAACCTAAATATCTTCTGCTCTTTTACATAACATATCTAACTTAACCGAATTTCAACGATTGTCTTACGATATGTAATACATATTCTAATTATTTTATATTATTACAGCTTGCGACCCAAAGCTGATGCCAAGCTTTCCGCAACACAGGAATATGAAAAACCAAAAGGGGTCATCGAACCAACTCAATATTCCGCTGTCGAACCTGAACACAGGGGCCAATGACCAAACCAATAATCTGCCAGCCATTTCAGACTTACTCGGTTCCCTAGTTAAGAAACGTAGATTAGATTAATTTTAATAAACTTCTTAAAGTAAGCACATTATGTTCTTTGAATGCCAGCGGCACTAGCTCGAAATGTGCTAAGGTTGACCCTCATCTGTCAGCGTGGAATCGCGTTTGATACCCTATGCGCTGCACTGCAGCATACGATCTCGTGCGGCCACGTTAGCTTGCTATCGAATTCAATAGCACGGAACTACATTTTGCTATTGGTCAAATAAAGTTCGTTGAGGATAGCGAGAGTGCTATCCCGCGCGACAGCACTTCATCGCGCTCGAACGGTGCCGCAAGCATACGATAGCATGCTATTGTGCGCGATAAAACACGTCAGCACTTCATCGTCTCCCTATTTTGAGCAAAGCTAATTTTTTCTTCTATGTCTCCCTAGCATCGCCGATGCTTCTGCGCACGATAGCACTCACGCTCTCTTTCTCTAGAAAATACCAAATCTGAGCGATAATAAACGGATATACGATGAAAAAATACGATTCCGTGCTGACAGATGAGGGTCAACACGCTGGTTGTAATATGCATAATGCATAACCTACCCCAGCTGTAGGGTTTTATAATTTGTTGTTTTGTGTGGAAGCAATAAGAGAAAATGCAGTGGTGTGCAACTAAAGAATATTGGCACCTGCCATAATATTGTTTTTAATGTTAATTAAAAATAATGAATACGTTAATAATGACATTCCTTCCTTTCCCCAAATATGTTCAGGTTTTTCTAAAGAAAACCTATAATATTATAATAGTTTTCAATTATAAAGTTCAGTTGCCGAATACCCGAATTTAGGAAATAAATGCTACAAATCGTTTAGTCTGAGTTATTATTATAAGTGGTAGTGGTGACCCTATGGGGGAGTATAAAATACTAAATATTAATTCTGGAATTTGAGGCATACATTGAGTCGTGATGAGTATGGGGATAGTGTAGGTACAGTAAAACGATACAAACCAAAGCAGGCAAATTGCTTTGAAAAATTATTCGTAATTTTTTCAGTGAATATAGAATCTACAGATTGGAATTTTTATACCAGTGAAATCGCAAATGAAGGCACTAAATGTTTGTGTTCGTTTTACGTCTGCTAAGTGCGACGGCAATCGTGACCCCAGCTGGAGACCAGCTGGATTCAATACGAAATATTTCTGAAACACTGTGAAACTAGCGATGCACAAATTGTGATTTTTGGGATTTATGGAATAGGCACTAAATGATAGCATTACATCCAAAATAAAAATTACTTTACACATTTCTATAACGCCGTTTGGCAGAAATTGAAAGATCTTTGTTTGCCTTCTAGCATCTTCTAGTGAGTGATCACACTCAAAACTTATGATCCCACTAGTTTCGGGCTCCTGGTCGAACCACTACGAAATAAAGAAACTTACTCCCCACTGATAACAACAATGGGCGTTTCTTCATTGGCCGACCACCCGGCCCGGCATTGGCCCCGGGCCCCTACGACCGACCGACCGACGGTCGTCACCGCCAGTGAGACAGCGTGCCGTACAATTTCAAACAGTTTGGTATGTGTCCATTGATGTCGGTGCTAACACCGACCCGGGTCGACCAACGAAACGCCACATTCGGATTACGGGGTCGTGGTGGTGGTTTATTGGTGAACGAAAATTGGTGGGATCACGGATCAACTTACGTACCCATAGACTCCGACATGCAGCGGGTGAATCTATGAAGTTTGTTCGTACGAGACCGGGACAGGTTAAAATAAATAATTAATAGGTAATTTTAAATTTCAAATTGTACTAATATTCCTTGCTACCTACAGGGCTAGCGTTTAAATTAGTCCCTGTAGTTTAGGAACGCGTACCAGTAGATCTGTAGGGAAACGTGGAACAGGTGGAATACAGCGTTCAGAAATTCATAAGTAAGAATTTACGCGCCCGTGCAGCTCCCGAGTCACAGGATTACAGCGAGTACAGAGTAACGAAAACAGAAAAGTTGTTGGTATCGTGGGGCCCTTAAAGCGACCGAAATATAGAGGGTTACTCTCCGTAGCATGTATTCAAAATTACAGATTCATTGACATCGAAAAATTTTTACCATTTCAAATTAGGTTCTAGTCGTTAATGGTCTGCTGTCGGCTGAGTCGAACGGTCGCATTTTAGGGCTTGGAGAGTAGCCCTCCATATTCAGGAGCGCTACCGCCCAGCCCCTAGGTCTTTGCGATAACTTCATGACTAAACTTCATCTCGCTCGCTCCTTTCGCGGCGCCTTTCGCGAGCGAGCGCGATGAAGAATGAAAGCTATAGCTTTCAAGTTAGGCCACGTGTAGGTAACGAAGGATATATTATGTGACTATAAATTCATAATTTTTTGGAAGAAGTTGCAAAGAAATTCCCAATTAATAAACTACCTATAAATAAGACGTGTGAATCCTTTTTCAATTGACGTTACATTTATTTATAATTAAATTACACTTTTGTTTTATCTGCGAACAAACTCAAACATTTTGTGGAAAGTTGCTATTTTTATAAGTGGAACCGTGGTAATCACTTTTAAATTTCAATACTATGGAACTCAGTCACTGGATGTATCTTCGTCTCCCGAGAGCGAGAGTCCCAAAGCTTTTCGGAATTTCTGATATTTTTGCAGTGCTACACTGTCGGTCCCTTTCGATTTATATTTCTCTTTCTGTAATAAAAGGTTTCAGAATAAAATAGGTATACTGGTCCCTTCAAGGATACGAAAGGGGGCAATTAAAAAAACTTAGCAATCTTAGCTTTCTCCACTGGTTAATTGCTCCATGTTAGGGACCATTTACGCGGGGGATTTGCTGAGATAATCCTCTAAACCAGTACAATTCTTTGGACTGGTTCGATGTCTACGCTTTGTGGATTGTCCTTTTCTATATATTTTAGAGATGACTGTGCGATTGTCCCAGCAATGGGTGGTTTTCTGACAGGCGTCTAACTAGATGGCGTTGCTTAAAAGCGATAAGTACTCAATTTCAAATAAATTGATACCCAAATAAAAAATTTTTTGTGAAAATATTTAGTCGCTACTACTACTTATAGAAAAAAGAAATATATTTTTGAAAACCTAAAATGGATTTTTTTGGATTATTTCCCAAGTCGCCTTACTATCTAGTCTACACCTATTCTGGTCTAACCGTTACGGAAAAAAATGTTTGACTTATTAAGTGGTCACCATACTGTTTTTGTAATTAATACTGACTTCATTATCTGACTATTATTCACAATGTTTATTGTTTAAGTTACCTACTTGTCATAAACAGTATTATGTATTGCAAGTGGAAGTAAGGTAAACTTATTGGAGTGACTACATTATAATTTTTGTTTGTCAATTTTTAGGGGAATCTTAACAGTAGAGTTAAATAAAATTCTCCATCAATGGCGTGAACCACTAAAATTCTTTATTATCTACGTCTTGGGGATCGCCCCTGTACAGGGTGGTCCATATCGCGACGTTCAGAATCATTGTAGATTCTTCGTATCCTATATTGGTATCCAAAAACTTACCTAATCAATGTATTTTTAAAACAATTTTATTTAGAGAAATAGCCCCGACAATACCGATGTAAGATAATCGGGTCGTTGACTTATTTTGAATGAAAGAGAATATATAACGTGCAAAATTAAAAAATTCTGGACCTCAGTCACTGGACGTATCTTCGTCTCCCGAGAGTCCCATAGCTTCTCGGAATTTCTCATATTTTCGAAGTGCTACACTGTCGGGCCCTTTCGATTTTACTCTCTCTCTCTGTAAAGTTTCCAGAAAAAAAACCATTACAAATATAAAAAATAGAAAATCAAACTAACGCAAAGTTTTTCGCTTACTTAAGTAGGTGCCTATATCTAAATAAGGTAGGTACGTTATCGAGAGAAATCCTAACATCAAAATGAAAGCTCATATAATTCTCTACAACGTTTATTGCATCCATTTATTAAATTATTCCCAACTGTTTTCGATCTACACGCTCCGGAAAAATGAACACAACCGGCTACGACACCTGATCTGCAACTTTTAAGAGGAATAATAAAATGGGCTTCTCAAAAACATCTCTCTAAACCTGCCCCCCGGCGGAAGCGGTAACCCATTCACTCACGTGGTTGCTACGTTCAATATTTTTTTGTTTACTAAGTACGTAGACATGGTTTTACCACCCTTCAGCAATTCGCACACGAGGCTATTCTCAAGCGAAGTTTGATACGCGTGTTCGATCACGACGCAAATCTATTGGAGCATCGTCAAACGCTTTGTCGACTCATCCCGCGCGAACATGGCGCCTCAGGCGCTACATCCGGATAGGATAGAATCATAAGATACCCCTCGCATACCTAACCGCCCTACGCATTTCGAACGTTAATGAGTAGTTTCTGTGGGAAATTGGCTATTAGGCTCTGTCGTCGTGCACACAGGTTAAACCTGGGCAAAACATATGCTAATATTTTATTGATTCTAGTGGATATCGTGACGTCAACCTATTTCTGCGAGCCTTTACTTTGCGAGCGAGTGCTCCAACGTTAAATTTCACCCCCGCCTGAACCTACTGTTGTGCGTTGAGTACTAGGCCTTTATTTACAAATAAGTAGGTAGCGCATAGGTACACAGACTAGTTGTACTTTAATGTGCACAAGTAAGTAAGGTAAGTAAATATAACTTTAATTTAATACCCTTTAACTTAATAATAACAATCGGAAACTAAGAGGCTTATTCTAGGCTAAGGCTCACCGCTTCTTTTTCTTGTTTTTCTATACTTCTAAGGGTTCTTATACAATGCGAACAGAGTATGACGTTTTCCATACGATTTATATTCTTTTTGCGATGGTGATGCTTCAATCTGTTAATAAACAATAGATTATTTAGATACTTATTATTACTACTAGTTACTTTTTAAACTGTCCGGACGGGGCGAATTTCCGATTATTCTCAGGCGTATTTCGCGCGTTCCGTATGGACACCTAGTATTGGTGCCCAGAAGGTACCTCGGCAACGTGCGTATAAAATCGCGCGAAACGAGTCGCAGCGAATTAGCCCCGCCTGGACAAGGTCAAGCTACTTACTGTTTGCCACAATAGTCGCATTGCATTTTGTCAGCCCTATGACTGATAATGTGCTGACCCAACTCGTGGTACGTTGGATAACGTTCGTTGCAT
The DNA here is from genome assembly GCA_907269095.1 of Blastobasis adustella. Classification (NCBI taxonomy): domain Eukaryota; kingdom Metazoa; phylum Arthropoda; class Insecta; order Lepidoptera; family Blastobasidae; genus Blastobasis; species Blastobasis adustella. Next base: position 6,868,555 of record OU026123.1, on the reverse strand, counting down.
CGCGGACACAGAATCTTGCCCTCTGATCTGCCACCGTTGTTCTGGTGCTCTGCTAACTGTACTGACGTCTGGAAGTTGGTATGGCAACTGGGACACCTGGAAAATATCAATTGAGAAGCCTAAATGGCTGCAGGCTACCTGTAAGCAATTTACGTAATTAAACATCGTATAAAATAAATGTTGGTCTTTTTAATTGTTTTCAGTTCCTAAACCCTTAAACTGATCGTAATGACATTTTGCTCTAGAATTTATTGGCTGTGAAGAAGCAAGAAACAGTCTTACATAAATATATTCGGTTGTAGATGATACGCCATGTGCTCAATAATTTTCTTAGGATAGAAATAGTGGAATTTTTTGTCACAGCACGTTACATATCCCGGTACTCCGTGCCTATCTTTGTAGTGCCTCATTAGTGATCGAAAAGTGAATCCATTTTCATGACAGATGCAGCATTCCATTTTGTAGAATAAAGTAATCTGTTTGTCTAGTTCTAGCCCTTGTTTGGCCGGTCGGCCGTCTACTATTACAATGGAGTCGAGGTTATCATCGTATTCTATTTTGTTCTTATGGGTATCCTTTCTTTTATTTTCAGTATGTTTAACTTCAACATGTTTTATTTCATTTTCGTGTTTCGGCTGGTTTAGAAATGTTTTGTCCAATTTCTCTTCTTTGACAAATTCCTCTAGGGGCATTGCCTCCATGAGTTTCATTTCCATGGGAGTTTTTCTTTTCACAGATCTCTGTTTAGGCGGTGACTTGACATCGCCTTGCTGGTGTTCGGATTGGATCGGAATGGCTTTGGGTTGGACTGGCGATTTTTTATCGTTTCCTTGTAAGTTCTGCATGGATAATGTTTCTATTATTGGACGCTGCTTTAGTTCCTGTTGCTGTTGGTCGCGTTTCTCCTCTTGAGCCTTGGATCTATGAAACTCTAGGAATTTTTGTGTTTTGTCCACCTTCACCGCGTAGAGGTGCATCATGCTCACTTGCTGCAGACAGTCGTGGCATATTGCTTTTGGAAGATTGTCGTCAGTTCGAACCTGGGAAAAACAAGCGGCAATGAATTTTACTTTTGGTTACCACGGTGGTAGTGGATATGGGAATCACGATTTAGTGAAGTATGCGAGTGTCGCGCGAGAGAAGGGACAACTGTCTAAATATGGATTATTTGCACAAGTAATGCCGCTGGGCGAGGGTCGGCTTACCGCGATGTCGAATAGCTTCTTGAGTTTCCGCTTGACCTCGGCACTGAGCGGTTTCAGCTTCACCACGTCTGTGCAAAGGCAAAGCCGGCACGACAGTTCGCGGACAATTGTTTTCTCCAAATGTGCAAAGTCGTTCATACTTTAGATTTTGCCGATACACAAAAAAATGTTAGCAAAAGAATGTATAAATAATATAGTTGGAATTGATTTTATTTTATCATGACAAAAACGGTTGTATTTTTTACGTCTGCACAGAGTCTGATCTGAATTTTTTTGTTGTATTTGACGTACCAAGGTATCTCAAGTTTTATTTTTTTATTTTAGACAATTGAGAGTGATAAAAGAGGCTTTCCTTGTTGCACCTGTCAAAATCAAAATGGACGTAATATAGATCATAATTTACGTTTATGACTTTTGGACAGAGTTAGTTTTGTCTCTTTGCTTTTAGTTAGAGCATGAACGTAAATTATGATCTATATTACGTCCATGAGTTAGATGCAGCAAATTAAAACACATCATCATCACAGCCCGTAACAGTCCACTGCAGGACTAAGGGCCTCTCCCATGAAAGGTGAGGTTATTGCCATAATCTCCACGCTTGGCAGGCGGGTTGGAGATCGCAGTGTTTAAATAGAATAATGGAAAATGCTGCTGCCCATTTTCCAGACTACGGAGACTCTTTATCTTTTGCCTCGATAACATTAGTCGCCTTGTACGACACCCACGAGTGTAAGGGGTTGGTGCTATTCTACTCTGCCGGACACCACACGGCCAGATATTAATTAATTAATTAAAACACATATTATTATGAAAATCTATAGTTAACTTTGATGGAGATTAGGGAGGATAGATCTCGGCAGAGTTAGGAGCGTCGGTGGCCGTGGTTGGGAGTAGTCAAGGTATGACTCGTATGCGAGAGGTCCAGGCTTGAATCCCTCGGCAGCCATGTAGGGGAGGGCGGGGTGCAAAGTGCCGGGGGAAGTAGTTCCGATGCTTAAAGCTTTGCGAAAATAAAATATAGTAATAAGTTTGAAGCGTGTCGTAAAATGTCATACCGAGCATATGATATACAGGCTATATTAATTACCAAAATTATAAATTGCAGTTTTGTAATTGGCATTACAACTTAATAATGTAACATTTTTGAATAATATTTTATATGCTGTTAAACTGTGAAATAAATAAATAAATACCATAGCGCTGTCATGGCACTGCATCGAAATCAGTCAACCCGTTTTAGGGAGAGTAGTCATACCAATGTCTAATTTCTTTGAGGTATGCGATCCTACAGATAGACACTTAGTTCTTATCATTGTCACTTCCGGTTGTAGGTCTGGGGTCTGGTGGACGTGAAGAAGTAGCAACTTCTCGGCCACTTCGCCCGATCTTTGGCATCCTTGGTGGTGAGTTTGTTGCAATGCATGTCGTTTTTAATGACGACGTCAAGCCATCGTTTCTTCGGCTGGCCTCTCCTTCACGGGAAGGGCACAGGCATAGTGAGGGCGTTATGGCCAGACATTCTGCGCGAGACGTGGCCAAATCATCGAAGGCGGCACTCTTGCAGATTATTTGCGATATCACGGACGCCAATATTGTCGCGAATGTAAGCGTTTCGGACGCGGTCTTGGCGAGAAACCCCACACATCCATTGCAGCATCTTCATTTCCGTAACGCGCAGCTACTTCTTGTACCGCTCAAGTAGTGGCCAAGTCTCGCGGCAGTATAATTAATTATAAAAATAACGTATACCATTGAATTTTTTTACGACGAATTAAAAGAAATGACCTAACGTGCATAAATTCTAAAACCGTGAAGTTTTGTGGCCAAAAATACAGTGCCCAAAATATGAGGAAGCTAAAAATTTTTTCAGTTCGCCCAGAAAGATTTACTCTTGATCATGGTCAAGACAGGCCCCAGGCCCTCGCGCTCGAGAGGACAACCAAGATATTAACGCCAAGATACTCATCTTGGCGAAGCGGACTCCAAGTAATGTCATTTTTATTATAGATCTTGGCGTTAATGTATAGTAGAATGAAATGAAAGGGTAATGAAAAGTGATGGTGGATATTTCGTGCTTAAATTTTTTATAATATAGGGAATGTAGAGTTAGACTTTGTAGAGTTAGGAGCTTGACTCTTCATGAAATACTTTTTGACAGTGAAACCTTTAAGAGCTTACGAGGCTTGGCCAACCAATTTTACATTCGACTGATGGGTAGATAATTTTACGCATGCCCAAAACAATGAATTTATTGATAGATAAGATTAACGTTGAATTGGGACAAAATATATTTAGTGTATGTACCTACCTACTTACCTAAACGAAAGTATTCTCACGTCCATCACGTAATAAGTAAAAAATAAAAGGTAAATCCGGGGATTTGTGACAATCCCATCCCACCCCACATCAGAAACGTCGCCTTCATTGAAGAAAGGGGATCGCAAGTTCCCAAAGGCAAATTGGGATGTCTTGTATCGCAAATGCGTCTTTGGTGGCATAGCAGTAGCTTTACACTTGAACCTATTTTATAAATGTAGGTACATACATATGTACCTATCTATAGGTACTTATTTTAAAACATTTCAGATCAACATTTACTTAGTATTTTTTTTCTCTATGGTATTGCGCCGTTTACCACGTTTAATATCCTTCTTGCGACCTTCACAAAAAAAAAAATATTGATTAGGTATGTATGTATCAGTGGCGTTACTGTTATACAAGCCCAAAAGCCGGGCTTGCCTTATAAAAATAATTATTCCAAAAAAATCAAAGGTAATGCGAGCGCGAACAATTAAAAGTTCGGACTCCTATTACTTTTCAAACTACGTGCACACCGACTACCACTAACCGAACGGACACGCAAGTTGAGACCGAGTTGAAATTGAGACTCGGCCAGTCATCTCGCTCGCACGCGCTGGCTTGTTATCGGGCTTCGATGCCGGCCGGTATGTCTCTTTCTTACCTATGAACACTGTCCTATAATGAGATATAACTATACGTTTGTTTATATAGTAAATTGTACGAGACTTTAAGCCCTGCATGCGTATGAAGTTGTACACGGATCTGTGAAAATGTGAATCTTCGCGCATGCTCAGTAGGTTTACGTTTGTTAAATGCTGGAACACGATCTTACTTCACTATTGTTTTGTTTGAGCGGATAAGTAATTAGTTTTTTGTTGTGTTTGTATTGTGTTTTGTAGTAAAAGTTATTGAATTGTATTGATCGACAATAGAAGAAGTATAGTCCCTTGTGGTAATTTAAAATGTGCACAAGTTTTGATTAGCGAGGAAAAAAAGGTAAAGTGTTTAAACATCTCTCAGAAAAAAACAGCTTATCTCCTCGCCAAAACCTACGCCCGCTTTAAGTACCTATTTCTCAGATTAGTAAATCGTTTATAAGACAATTTCATAGATCGGTGTACCAAACTCATTGGATTGTTGGTTGTTCTCACTAATAAGTTATATTGCTGGTATGAAACTGAAGAGTGATAAGTGAGGGTTGATCAGTAATGTGGCAAAAAGGTGGATTTATCTTTAATAACTACAAAAACTGCATCTCTCGGCTTGCCCTACTGTGAAACCCTAGGCACGCCACTGGTATGTATGTTGCTCTTTACTGCTTAATAAGTACTGGAGTTACAAAAGTATAATTTTACATAGCAAAGGCGGTAGTTATTATATAGCGGTTTTAGGTTTTTATTAGATATAGATATTTCTAGCTTGATGAGATGACGAACCATGACCATGATACCTCCAAAGCCTGAGAGTTTGCCATAAGCTGCACGATTGTCTGTCAGGGGTTTAGGATCGTAGTATTTAAAAACATAAGAAAACGCTACTGTCCATTCAATGAAAATGTTCTGGTGTCTATGGAGGACATAGATACCTACACTTCAATTGTATGTACTGTAGTACATGGTATATACTTCAGTATATACCATGAGTAGCATTCCACGATGAGGTATCCCAGAGTGGAACGGTTATACCAAAGAGTTCTATAATCGGTTATAGGTAGGTATCTATTTTGCCGAAAGTACATCAAATGGCAAGGGAATTTTCCAAGTTATAACCCGATTTGTATTGATGAATACAAGAGCATACCGACGTTTATTTCCATATTGAGAGTTACATTCCTGTTCAGTTGTTTTATGGATAGGTACCTATTTACGCTAAAATTAAAGTAGTCATAATCGCCTTTAGTTATGAAAAGTTATTTTGTCGGGTTTTCATCATATGTAATTAAAAAAACTTGAAGGCAATCGCAAGTAATTTTTAATTTAATGGAATAATTAAAGAACTGGGTAACTACCACAAACTAATAATAATATATTCTTTAAAAGCACATACGTAAGTTATTGTCAGTGTTCTACAATCAAAGATTTATATTTTTATTACAATCAAAGAAAAACAAACCGAGGATAATTTCTTGGTGTTTTGGTTTTATTTCCTCCGTTGGGCTCTTTTGAGGATTAAGTTATGAATTATTACAATTCGCCTATATTTTACATAACAAGTCGTTAGCGCGATCTAATTCTACACTAAAGACATTTCTTGTACAAGTATCATCATCATACAAATGGAACATTATTATAAAAAAATTTGGGCCGTGTGGAAGCGTACCCAAGATGCTGGCAGCCTTACCTCTCTGAATAGCAATGCTTATTCTTTGTGCGAGGTAACTGCCAGCTCTTCGGTCACCTGCGGTGTCGACCAATTTCTTTGCAATTTCTCTGTACAAAGCGAGCGCCCCGGGGCCCCACGGACCCAGGGTCTCGACACCAAATGCAACAAAATTGTATTGGGTGCCGATACCCCGGCATTTCACAATTTTTTGCCTTTCGGCGGTCTCAGCCGCAGCAGAAACCTTTTTCGAAGTAAATGGAAGATGGGAGGGTGCCAGAGTGTCGACACACGTTGCATCCCACACTAAGGCCCGACCCATCTTCCAAGGGATGAGCGACATTCCGTCCGGTCTCTTGCCATCGTCACGTGCGATACCGTTCGGCTCTAATAGAATAGCCGGCACGTTGACGGTAGCGAGAGAGCGGCGCAAAATGTCGTTCAAGGCTGCTTGGCGTGAAAAGCGGCCTGCGCTTTTTTGGCGGGATAGACCGTGGTGTCTCAGGTAGTCGACGTCCACTCCACACGGGCATTTATGTGGCTTGCAGACCTCAGCACCGAGGCGGAGAGCCACGGTCAAACGAAAGGTGGAGTTATCTAAAAAAGTGCCGGTATTGGCCGATGGGTAGGCCTGGAGCCACTGGCCAGACTCCCACCTGGACACAGCTTCCAACCTGGCGCGGGTAGAGTCGGAGCAGTTGCTAAATAGTGTTGAACGTATAAATTTGGATTGAATTTCATCCCAGCTCTTTTGACTGTTAGGGCATAATGGTAAATTTGGACTCGGGACAGCCGTAAGCCAAACGTTAGTAGCCTCGCCCAGACACGCCACCTCAAAGTTTGGGACGGAAGGATTTAGAATTTTTTCTATGAGGCTGGACGTGCTGTGGATTGAAGATTAAAAAGCTGGTAAAGATACGTTTGAAATTTTGCGGATACCCAAGCCCCCAAAACGGATAGGCAGAGAGGCTTGCGTCCAGGCCTGCTCGGAAAGGTTGACATTTAAAATAGATTCTAATTGACTTTTGACCAGATTGTCAATAGAATCAGTTAAATGTTTGAATTTCCAGAGAGGACAACACCGGACTAGATAAGTAAATTTGGGTACAAAGAGGCAAAATTTCAAATTAAAAATAGCCGAATGTGTGTTGATTTTAATTAGGCGGTCCGAATATGAGTTGAATTTAGAAATCGAATGCTGTACTATGGGTGTTATGGAGTCATCGAAGATGGCTAAGTGATGTCTTGGAAATAATTTTGATGTTGGCGGCCAGAATGTTGAAGTTATTAGTAATAGTTATGACATCTCCGGAAGGGATGTTATCTGATATGAACAGTTTACATTTGTCTAAATTCAGTTCGAGACCTATTGCTTGAAATTTCTGAATTACATTGGCGAGGTCAGCTAAGACGAAATCTGCTGAGCCTCCCAGGGTCCCATCATCCAAGTACCAAACGTTAAATTTAGATACCAGACTTTGGATAACGGGGTTAATGGCGAGGCTGAAGATGGCTGGCCCGAGAGGGTCACCCTGTTGACAGCCGATAGCGGAAGATATTTCATTATTTTTATGCATTAATTTTGAAGTGCTGGAGTAGCACTGGTGGAGATAATTATAAATTTCTGGCAGGTTTGTTTTAGTTTCTTTCAACAGGATGTCGCTGTTTTGTACTGAATTGAATGCATTCTTAACATCGATTTTAACGATAACATCACTGTGGTCAGGGCCATTCAGAAAGGTCCGCAGGGCGTGGACGGCAGCTTCGCACCCGCCCTTCGTTCCGAAACCTAACTGAATGGGTTCGAAAATAGGTTTTAAAATTTTGTAAGAATGCCGAACGCAAACTTTTGACACCAAACGCCTGAAAGTTAAACCCACAGCGATGGGCCTGACTCCGCCGTCCTTCTTAGAAAGAGCTATGAGATTGACCGTACAGTATGGGAGTGATTAAAGAATTAACTTTACCGGCGAGCATGAAATTTACAAGATGACGATGGCCCGAGTCCCTTATAAAATTTGAGGTGAGATCTTTGAAATGTCGTGGTGATATCCCGTCTAAGCCTGCGGCTGACCCAGTTTTGAAAGAACCAATCGCAGACAGGATATCCTTTTCAGTGACACGGAGGCAGGCTTCTGGGGCAGTTGGGGGATCTATTGCCGGCAGTACATTACGAGCTGGGGGATGCTTGCTACGCAACGCAGCGAGGGTGGCAGGTGTGTCCGGAGACAGAACGTCACTGGAGAATAAAAGTCGAGCGGCGCCTTTAAGATCTCCGTCGCTTACTTTAGTTTCCACCTTTCGATAGACATTGAAGGAGTTTGGGTTATTACGGTTACTGTTGAATGAAGAGGAATGATTTGAGTTAGTGAATGAGCAGTTGTTTTTAATTTTTTGGGTGAGCGATGTTCCTGAATTGTCCGATTTTGCATGTAGGGTAACAAATGAAAATGTAAGTAACTTTTTCCAGTCATCGAAGCTATTGCTGCTTATGCATTTTGATATAATATCGGAAAGGCTGTTCGCGACGGAGATCCTTGCAAATCTTGGGATTCTTTTGACAAGAGGCGTGGAGTTTTTAAGTTGGCTAAGAACAATATGTAATGGTGAACTATCTGCAAGTTGAGTAGGGTCGTGTTGGGAATTTGTGGAGGCGAGTAGGGCTGACTGAGATATGGAAGGCGGAACAGAAGAAGACTCACGGTGTAATTTTGAATGGTGTATGTGTAGGCCTCGTATGGTTTTGAAAGAGCGGCCACACAAATCACATGCATGCTCCAGTGATGCACTGTCTAAGGATGATGAGGCTTGCATCCACAAACGACTATATCACTTAGCATAATATTTACACAAATAAATTAAAAATATATAAAAACACTGCACCAAAACAATGAGAGCACCAATGAAGCACAAAATGCGCACAAATATTTTGTGAATTTCCTTATTTGTTGATGACGCACAAGTTTCTGCCATGAAACCTTGGCGACGAAGGGGTAGACTGCTGCGTCGTCATGGATACAATGTCAAAATATGGCGTCCTATCAAAATATTTGTTGGTAAATAAATAAACGATATAAAACAGCTGATATGATATGTGGCACGCTGCCTACAAAAAATGATGTACCCCGCGTACACTAGGGTGATAAACGGGATCAGTCTGGGTAACTGCCCAAAGGACTTTTCAATTTTACTGATTTTATTTAAATTTTATTTGACATTTCAAACTATCACCATGCACCATACCTAAATTGAGTATCATACATATATTTAAGAGTATGACTCTTGTCGGTGGAGCAATCGCCACTCTCCTCTACAAGTATAACTGCACAAAAATATTGCAGCAATTTAACGGTTGTGTTAGCTTGCAAATGTTGGCATTCAACATTTATTATATATATAAAAGTTATTGAAATCATCATTATCATCATCATCATCATCATCTTGACGTTATGTCCCGGTTGCGTCCCCGCGTGGCTCGCGAGGGCCCAGGGTCCGTCTATATTAGATATTGTATTGTTGCTGTATTAATATTATATTGAAACTTTGTATATTAATATGAAGCAATTTACTATTTCTGATATTGCTAAATATATGTTTCAGCAATATTAGTACATAAACATCATTGCTGAACAATACTTTTACCATACAATAAAATGTTTTAGTGTTTTATTGCAGTAGTTTATATTTTGAAACGTTATATTTTATAAACATGAAGTAAACTGCAAATGCTTGATAAAGGAAGGTACTAAATGTTTCTGTAAGCTTCGTGCTTAGTGGATAGGTACAAACAAATATAGGTATTTCGTATTCCAAGTTTCCAAAACCTTCCATATCATCTCCAAGTCGCACCTACCCAATTTTTATAGTTCACGGATTATGCAAAATTCAAGAAAGCTCTCTCGGCGTCATAATATTTAAAGTGGAACGCAGGCACGGTAGAATCCGTGACTATACACTTTTTTGTGAGATTGTTTTGCAGGGATCTCATCGAATTTTCCCTTCATAGCTTTATCTGGCTGTAGTTGCCGGAGGCACGAAGTCGCTACTAGATTGGTGATACTATTGCCATTGTTGTACTTTCGTTGGATTCTATTATATTCCAATTAAAAAAGCATTTTCATTGGAATTGCCTTTTTTTGGTAAAATTTTAGGGTTCCGTAGATACTACGTAGATAAAATCTTAGTAAAATAAGGAAGCTTTCAACAAATCCGTCCGTCCGTTTGTTCACGGTTTCAATTAGAAGTAGATATAGAATATTCATCATCACAGCCCATAACAGTCAACTGCAGGATTAAGGGCCTCTCCCACGAAAAGGGAGGTTATTGCCATAATATCCATGCTTGCCCGGCGGGTTGGAAATCGCAGAGTTATAAATATAACAATGAAAAACGCTGCTGCCCATTTTCAAGCCTACGGGGACTAGAACTTTTGCCTTAAAAACGTTAGTCGCCTTGTACGACATCCACGAGTGTCCTTACACTCGTGGATGTCGTACAAGGCTTCTAAGGTTGGTTCTATTCTACTCTGCCGGACACCACACGGCCATATAGAATAATATTTATGCTAAAATACATTAATTGTTACCGAAATCGCGAAATTCAGTGATTTATATGCCAACCAATCTCTTCGGCCCCTGTTCTGATCAATCTTCCCTGCGTTTCAAACACAATGGCAATGGTTAAAATTGCCTTTTACGCAGCGGTAAGGCTATGGCTACATATGCACCTAGTTGTATCTACCACTGCATTTGGTATGTGATCAACTTCCTAAGAATAGAAGACGAATAGGCGGCAATATTTTACCACGTCAACTCGTGCAATCGACTGAGGTCGGTGATTTAGCGCTGGATAATCAGCTGGTTGTTAGAAGTTGTCACAGAAGGATCAGTCCCTTGGAAATTAAAGGCACGATCCGAAATTGGAAAGAGATTTAGTTGATTAAAGAACGAATGAATAAAGGAATGTTTAAGGTACTCGATCCTAGATAAGATTATATATCCGTCTTTGAACGTTCGTCGAGTAATTTACTAATTGTCTACACCTACCTACTTAATTCATTATAGTGAGGTGGGGGAGTGGGCAGTATGTAGTCCTTGATTCGTTATAGCCTTCACCGGGTACCTACTCAATGTAAATTTTTTCACAAAAACAATTATTCGATGAAAATTAAGAATTGTCGTCAGCTGGTATAATCTAGAGGCTTCGCAGTGATATTTCGTAGTAACTTGCATCGAAATGTGATGGTTTCGCAGTGAAGGTGTTTCGCCCTGACGTACTTCGCAATCTTGTAACGTGGTGGTAGCGTTCAACGATGTTGTGTTTGTCGAGATTACGTATTACACTCGTCTGTGTCTTAACTCTTAGTATAGCTTGCCCAGCCTCAGAGTTGACCTGTCAGTGGTGGCGCTAGTTCTGCGTTTTATGCATAGAGAAATTTTTTTATATACAGAGGCAGAGAGTACAATACGAGTTGAAATACGAGACAAAATGTCACACATCTCTATAACACACACTAATGCAAATGCAGGGACGGAACAAGGCAGCCCATCTGCAGATGTTATATTTTGCTACGACTTTCTACTAGTAACGTACACACAAAATCTGACTTGTTGGCGTATTTCGCTCCTGACGACTTCGTCATTTTTTTAAACTTGTACTTATAATTTAACATTGTTATTATAATAAAAGGTAAGGTGTCTAGTGAATCAAACCCACGCCCTGATACCTACCACCGTCTTTTCGATCTCTCGATTCTACATACCGTGAATGGGCAGTGCTTGCTTTTACAAAAAGGAGGAATATGATTTTGACCAGTATGAATGTTTTTTGTTGCCTCATAACTTCTAAACTAAGAAGGTACCTACTTACTTATCGTTAGAAGCGTCTTCATTGTATACAGGTAGGCCTATGTGACTTCACAATAAATTGAATATGATGTCTTCTAGAGGAATAGTCATGAAAAATAGAATAATAATGAAAAGGATAGGTACATTAATATATTAAACAGGCAGCATATTCTTTATTTTCAGTAAAAATTCATATGATGATGGTGCACCAGGACAGAAGGGACTTGCATCTAATTATTATCTTGTTCTTCAAAATGTTTACAACGCAGCACTTCCAATTTGCAACCCAGACATCACCATGTCTGGTCTTTAGGAAACCTAGAAAAACAAATAAATGTAAATAAACGTAAATACGCGATTAATCCGTTGTTTCATTAAATGTCTGAACATTTAAAATGTCATTTAGGTATATTTTGTGTATGAAACCCTAATACATATAAAATTGTGGACCGCTATTTACAAGATTTGAGTATTCAAATTCTATACAATAAATAGATACGTAGTCCGACCCTGTTAGCATCAAAATATTATCGTACCTATTTAGACCCCAAAATATTGCTCAATTTGGCAATAATTTTAAATCTATCTTTAATGGCATATTGTTTTAAGGTAAAACATTTCAATTATTGCAAATTTACACTATTACGATGCTTATTGTTATCATAATTTCTAAAATTGATTCCCGATCGCCGCGACCACAAATGAAATTACTTACCGATGAAAAGATAATCCATTTGTATTTCCATACTTTGCGCTTTCTCATAAATGTGCACAAAATTCACCGTCTTTTAAATGGATATTTTTATGTAGCAACATCGGAAGTTGTATAATCTGTCGTCAAATTCATATGGCGCTATAAGAATGTCATATGGAGAGTGATGTGATCGTACATTTTTCATATCGATATATTTTTTATTGAATAAAAGGTTGAGTAAATAATAAATATTACCTATTTATGTCCCCAGGCTTGGCACATTACAAATCTTTAGTAGATTTAAGTGCCTGAACTAATTTATTTGTCATATTTATTGTTATGCCTAACTTAAATAAAAAATAAAAAAAATGTTCCTGTATACATACATCCTATCCTACTAATATTACATGGATGGATGGATGTACTTATGTTACTCCGTCACGCAACTAATCAATAATTTTGATAAAATCACTTAATTATCACTTCTTATTATTGATATAATATGCCCAAAATAGCACGTAGGCTACAATTAATTGGGGAGAAAAATTCCCGCAAGAACGAGTCGGCAATGTAAAACCGAATTCTACGCAGACGTAAGACGCAGACGCAGATGTGAACAAAATCTAGTACTGTATATTTCATAATATCATGCTGTCTTATACCTACCTAAGAAATATCTCCCTGTGGGTAGTTGAAGTGTAAACACACAATTGAAGTTTGGTCCTATTAATTAATTAATTAAATTATAATTATAAAGTTAAGTGTAGTGTAATGCTCATATAAACATTTAGTAAGTGTCTTTACATAAGCCTAGCATATAATCTTCTCCTTTCAACTCACCACTCTATTCGTTTCAACTATGGATTCTTACACCAAAGCTTCAAGCACCATGGAGGAGTTGATCACCATGTTTGCTTCCAGGATGAGCCAGTTTGAGCAAAACCTTCAGTCTCACATATCATTACAGGAGTGGTCTAAAGATCTACATGACTTTAAACAGTTCACTTTGAAGTCTCTCACTTTGTTTAAATCACAAATGGAACTATTAAATCTTGGCCTTGACAGGCATGAGATGGCATCTAGAAGGAAGGTGATTCTATTCCATGGTCTCCAAGAAGACAAAAAAGAGGACAAAAACTCAGACCCAAGTACCGCTATACTCAAGGTGTTAACTGACAAAATGAAGTTAGACACTTGCACCGCAGATTCTATTTCTGCCTGTCATCGACTGGGCTCCAACACCAGCAAGCCAAGACCGGTGTTGGTGCGTTTTAGGGAGTATAAGCTGCGCAGCAAAATCTGGGATGCTAAGACTTCTCTCAAGGGTTCTGGTGTTACCGTGTCGGAGTTTCTGACAAAGTCAAGACACGATGTTTTTCTGAAGGCTCGCGCCCATTTTGGAGTCAAACAATGCTGGACTGCGGATGGGAGGATCATCGTTCTATTGCCGGACAAAACTCGCCGCCGGATTGAAGTCATGTCTGAGTTGGACAATCTTTGCGAGCTTTTCCCGTCGGTGCAGAGTACACAGGAAGCCCCGCGCAGTACAGCAGCGCCCGCGCAGAACGTCGCCGTCGCGGCGAGCAGCGCTGCGCAGAACATCGCGGCGAGCACCGTACCATCTATCGGAAAGTCTCTGCGCCCGAGGCCCGCAGCCACCAAGTCTGTATCCACTGTGCAAGCAAGTACCAAACCACCAAAGTAGATGACGATTGTTGAGTTGGATGCCTCGTGTATTTGGTCGCGTTATAGCTTGTTTTTCTTTTGTGGGCACTTTGATTATTTATAATACGCACTGTTTGATCACCCTCTAATTCTCTAAATATGAAGTTCAAGTTATTAGTCAAAAACTGCGGTCACTTCAAAAGTATTTAGGACATTTATTTGTTTATTTACTTTGTTATTGTCATGTCCTTTACAAACCGGTCAATGTGTCAATGTCACTCATTCGTTATACTTTTTTCTCTCTGTAGAGTGCAGGGGGATTCAGGCTGTACAGCCATGTCTTCTATTAATTTTAAGTTTTGATATATTTAAATTGTTTCCCTTTTTTTTTTGTAGCAACCTGTTTTCATGAATGCTGGCGAGTGTAAAGAACTGAAGTTACAGTAGGTGTGATATAGGCACATCTTGTTTTGATTAGTTATTTTTATTTAGTATTATATACAGGGTGTAAAAAGACCGCTAGCATTAATTGAAACCTCATATTCTACCCATCAAACTGAACAACTTTCCCCAAGAAACACACCCGCGGAAACTCTTAGTTTCGGCAGAAATCGAGATTAAAAATAAAAAATAAAGTTGTATTTTTGTACTAAAAAATATCAAGTATCGATAACTAAATCGTTCACAATTAATTTAGACACTCAAAGTTCAAGTTTAAGTTGAAATAAATGCACTGTAAGTAAAAGAACGCAATGTAAAGCGCCGCCCACGTGCGCTCACTACCTATCTACTCGCTGCCGCGCGCCCGGAGGGAGGTACTAGCTACAGCGGCCGCGCCCGCGCCAACCGCCACCGGCCGCCCGTGGGCCCATGCCCATGGGACAGCAACACTGCCATGCTCCCACTCGGTAAACTTCAACACGACAGGGGTACGCATACCTTAATGCATTACCTAGACGTTTGCTTACGGTCATTCACATTATACGAAAATCGTACCCAGCACCTACCTATCGTCGATATCAGCAGTAAAGTTCACGATCGAAAGTTCTACCTACCTAGGTAAATGATTGTATGACGACCATACACATTACATGAAAATTTAACATAGTAGGTATTTACCGCGGCGCGCACTTGCATGATCAGGCACAGGATCAGCTGTCTACCTACCTAACTTACGTACACGTTTGCTTACGGACATTCACATCATACGAGAATCGAGCCCAGTACCTACTACCTACCTACTGTCGATATGTGCAGTAAAGATCACGATCGATAGTCCAATACCTACTAGGAACGTGAGAATTGAACGTAGTTCCTGTGGTAGTAACTACCTACCGCCGCGCGAACCATTTGTCATCAGCTGACAGGATGAACGGATGAACCAAACCAACATGTTTGTATTACGAATATTCCCAATTCCTATCACACGACCGAACCGTTAAGACTAAAGCAAAAAAAAGGAGATAGGTAGGTACTCAATAGTCAAGCTTAGGTATCCCTACTAGTTAGGTAGAATACGCCAAAGCGGCCGCCGCGCGGGGTCAATGGCCACTGGTCACGTGGGCAAGCGAGAGCCGTGCGCTGGACGATGTACATTGCGCGTCGCAATTAATTATTTTTTTTAGGTAGCGAAATTATGAAGTCATTTCCGCGGGTATGTTTCTTGGGGAAAGTTGTTCCGTTTCATGGGTAGAATATGGGGTTTCAATTAATGCTAGCGGTCTTTTTACACCCTGTATATATTTTTTTTTTTTTTGTATGGATATAAATGTTAATGATGAATTCTTTTCGTGCTCTTCTTCATCTGAGGACAATTTTCAAAATGCTCTTAGCGATAGCTCTGCTCAGCTGTGTGATCTGCTAAAAGCACGTTTTTCTAGCTTTTCGAAATTTTTAAATGTTGTTCACATAAACGCACAGAGTATCCCTGCTCATTATAGTGATCTCCTATCTAGTTTTGACTCCAAAACCGTACACGCTGTATTGATATCAGAGACATTCCTAAAGCCTGCCCTTCCCTCTACCCAGTACTCACTTCCAGGCTACCGGCTACTACGAAACGATAGAACGGGCAAGGGTGGGGGCGGAGTGGGGATATATCTTCGTGCAGACATTTCCTGCAAAGTCATTGACTGCTCACCTAGTGCCTATAATGGTTCAGCGGAACATCTTTTCTTAGAAATAAACTTTCAGCAGTCTAAGCTTCTACTAGGAGTTTTTTATAGTCCATCACTGCACATCGATTATTTCTCCTCCCTGGAATCTAAGTTGGATTGCCTCTGTCCCCTTTATGATCATACAATTATTCTTGGGGATTTCAATACATGCCTTATAAAAAATAATTCTCGCTCTTCAAAATTACGTTCTCTGGCCTCCTCTTTGAACATGAGTATCCTACCACTTTCGGCGACACACCGGGCTCCTCAGTATACCGACCACTCGCTGCTGGATTTAATTATGGTTTCCGATGTAAACATGGTGGCTACTCATGGTCAGCTTCCAGCCTCTTTCTCATACCATGACCTTATATTCCTATCCTATAAAATCCGTCCTCCCAAACCCCGACCAAAATTCCTATTCCTACGTAGTTTTAAGGGCATTAACGTGGAGCGGTTGCGGGCTGATGCGTGTAATGTAAATTGGTCTAGCGTTCTTGACTCGAATTGCATTGACGAGAAGGTGGATAATTTCAACGCTGCTATTACTGGCCTTTATGACGTGCATGCCCCGGTTAAGCGTGTCCGGATAAAATACTTACCTGCACCATGGTTATCTGACGTCATCAAAAAGATGATGTCTAAAAGGGACAAAGCTAAGCGTACTTACGATGGAGATCCTAGTGATGACAACCTGTCAGTGTATAAAATGCTTCGAAATCGATGCAATCGTCTGTGTAGAGATGCTAAGAGGCGCCATATCCATAGCTCCATTGAAGGCTCCCATACCTCTCAGGTTTGGAGATTTTTGAAGTCAATGGGCGTAGGTAAATGTGTAAATGATTCTCCTGTAAATTTAGACTTCAATACTTTAAATAATCATTTCTCGCAAACCCCTATCATTCTGAACAACTACCTAAAATCCCAAACACTAAACCAGCTTCTCCTTAAACCTCGCCCCGAGTGCACCCCTTTCTCTTTCTTGCCGGTCGCGGAGTGTGAAGTAAAGAGATCTCTAAACTCAATAACTACCAAGGCGATTGGGGATGATGGGCTTCATATCCAAATGTTTTCCTTACTACTGGATGAGCTTGTTCCTGTAATTACACACATGCTTAATTTCTCTCTCAAAACAAGTTCCTTCCCGTCGAAATGGAAAAAAGCTCTTGTCCTTCCTTTACCCAAAATTTCTAATCCCTCTTCCCTATCACATTATCGTCCTATCTCCATACTGCCCATCCTCTCCAAAGTACTTGAAAGTGTAGTTCAAAAGCAGTTATCAAATTACCTCTCCGTAAACCATCTCCTTAGTCCATTTCAATCGGGGTTTCGCCCTGGCCATAGTACTGTCACGGCTCTACTAAAAGTATCAGAAGACATACGCCTAGCCATGGATAATAAACAACTCACTCTGCTGACTTTATTGGACTTTAGTAGTGCTTTCAATTCAGTTGATTTCGATGTGGTGCTTGGTATTCTGAGATCTCTTAACATATCGCCATCCGTGACTAGCTGGTTCGAATCTTACTTGAGGGGACGCTCACAGTGTGTTCGATCAGATGATCGGTCATCGAACTGGTGTGACCTCACGGCTGGTGTGCCTCAAGGTGGAGTTCTCTCTCCTCTCTTATTTTCCTTGTTTATAAACGAAATTACTCAAGTGTTATCGTGTCGTTATCATCTCTATGCAGACGATTTGCAAATTTACTGCCACTTCAAAATCGATGAAGTTGACCAGGGGATTAGTTTTATAAATAAAGATTTATGTAAAATTCGGGACTGGGCTAACTCCTATGGGCTTCTTGTAAATCCGGGCAAATCACAAGCATTAATAATAGGCACGTCTTCTATGCGCGGTCGCCTGAATCTTGCCAGTTTGGCGCCTGTTAGCTACGACGGTGCACCGATACAAATTACCGATAATGCCAAAAATCTGGGGGTCCTCTTCGATTCTCACCTGTCTTGGGCGGGTCAAATTGGGCAGGTTAGTAAACGGATACATTACACGTTTCAATCACTCAAGCGGCTTCAAAAGTTTCTGCCTTTTGAGACTAAGGTCATCTTGGCACAACCGCTGCTTCTCCCTCTGCTTGATTATGCAGATGTCTGCTATCTTGACGCCACGGAGGAGCTGTTAAACAAATTGGAGAGGCTGCAGAATGTGTGCATCCGGTTCATCTTTGGTCTGCGAAAATTTGATTACGTTTCTGAGTTTAGAACTCAACTTAAGTGGTTGCCAATACGTCGACGCAGGGATGTGCATATTCTCAGCACATTGTATAATATACTACAAAATCCTTTGGCTCCGCAGTACCTCCGTGAGCGCTTTGAGTATCTGGTGCCCAAGGATAAGCCTACTCGTTCCATCAGATCCTTTCTCCTAAAGATCCCGTCCCACACCTCAAGTCGCTACGGTGGCTCCTTCACTGTACACTCTGCGCGTTTATGGAACTCCATACCTCCTAACATCCGTGCTAGTCCTTCTATGACTACATTTAAAAGGAAATTAAAAGAGCATTATCTTTCTCTTTCTAATATACAGTTATAGTACGTATATATTTATTGTATTCATTATTATTTATAGTATTTGTGTATTATTAATAATAGTATTTAGTTTACTTGTGTGCTCTTCCTATGCCTAAATGCTGACTTACGGTTTCTTTGACTCCAAGGTTTGCTGGTAGAAAACTCAACTGTTGAGTTAAGCTCGCCTTTGTACTTAAGTTACCTTCTGTTAATTTATATTTATTATTTTGTGTACAATAAAGAATAAGAAAATATCGGATAAGTTAAGGTTGTTCGTCACCCGTACTAAATTTCTCTTACCATTCTTTCATTCATTTGAGTGTGTAATTATATAATTACACACTCAAACACACTCAAACGAATACGTAATATTGCGGTTTATACTATTAGTAAATGTATCGATATAAAATAAAGCAGTAGCACAATTCGCCGCTAGGCGTTGTTTTGTGATTTTATTATATTTATTTTTTATTGCTTTATTTTATGTTAGGTATTAACATGTAGAAATTAGAAATTCATTTTACGCTTAATTTGGTACATATACTAAAGACTAATTGCACATACATTAAAAACTTCAAACCCTTGAAAGAATGTACAATTATGAGTCATAATATAGGTTTGAAGACTTTCGTGGTTATTCACTACACTTTCACTACACATATTATCGGGTTATTTTTAGCTAGAAGATGCTATAACTTTTGTTAGTGTAAGTCTTGTTGATTGTCCTAAATAAAGAAATACCAGCGCAGGCGAGCCCCCTCGACCTTATTCGCGGTATCCCTCACGATGATAATATAATTACTTGTCGAAATTGTGTAGGTGCACCTGTGCTAAAATCTTCCATTTCTGGTTATCGACAAAAATATTAAAATTACATTGAACCGATCGATATCGATACTTTTTTACTCTTTGAATCCCTATGAACTTATTTTGACGCTTTCGTAGTGACATTGTCACAATAGTTATTCCTTCCGTTTCCTGTTCGAAATGACTACTTTTAGAAGGTATACGATGACGAAGACGGTGGTAAAGGCTTTAGGCCATTTATTAATGGCGAGGTACATTTCCTTTTTTTCGTCTATTATTGCCAGTAAAATAACTTTAGGTCTACGGTCTACTCTAAGTCCCTGGTCCCCCTATACATTATATTTTAGGGTTTGTTGTTTCTCAGTAATGGTTCCCCTGAAAAAAATATAATCTTAGCGCCAATATCCCGGTTGTGCTCTCCGTCCGCCTCGACCATGATCTAGGATTTGGCAAATCAGGTAATCACAGTAGAGAAACTGCCATTTGACCTCCATGACACTATTAACAGGTCAACCTGACCAAATTTTAGCATGGTTTCAAATTTTAGTTTAGTGTCTAACTTATGTACATAACTCAGAAAAAAGTCATTGGTACATGGCGGTATAACAAATAATTACATTAATATAAAAGACATCAACAAGTTTGTTGCTTGCTGCAAGTCTTTTGTATCAAAAGCCATTGGGCTGCCGGTACGATCCCCGTGTGTTTCCTATATATTTACAACCGTAGCTATACAATATGGAAAGTAGATCGATCTTTTGTTAGGTAAAAGGTTTCGCATTCATCTTTACGAATCGGGAATTTAATCAAATATTCGTTTATAGCGATACTGATAAACTGTATGTATGTATTATATGATAGAGTAGAATACTCATATTTTTAGAAGGTAAGGTAGGCATTGTTTCGGTGCCGTCAAACACTGTAGCTTACCAAAAACAAGACAAAATGCTATAATCTGCTCGACTCGACTATCAATTACAAAATCCATTTAGCCTTTTTTGGGTGATTGAATAACAACATATTTGGCTTCTATCAACCTTCTGGTATAGTTGATGGAAAGTATATACTGCCGTGCAAAATTAAAATGCAGTGAGTGCATCTTTTTACTTTTGGGTTATAATATTAATTTGGTGTTAATCTCCCGGGTGTGCTCTTGAGAACGAGGGCCCGGGGTCCGCCTTGACCATGATCCAGGATTTGACAGGTCAGGTAATTACAGTGGAGCGACTGCCACACATCCAGTCGCCTGGATGTGCAGGTTTCATCACGATGTTTTCCCTCACCGTAAGAGCATCGGTTAGTATTTAACTAATGTAAGTACATAACTCAGAAAACAGTCCTTGGTACATGGCCGGAGCGGGATTCGAACCCGGGACCTCTATCTTACGAGTCAGATACTGTAACCGCTCGGCCACCGACGCTCTAACCTTACCTCTACCTTAGTATAAATGCATATATTCTTCTTAATTACCATACATAAGTTAAGGTGAAATATCTAAATTTACATTGGTTCCTTACTAATATTACAGTATGTGATCCCACTGCAGCGCTTTGTTGCGGTTATTGGCTGTTCACTTAACATAACCGCAGTAATTAGCAGAAGTCACTGCGTTTATGGGTTGTGAACAAGTAAATATTACTTGACGGTTCCACTACTCTAATTGTTTTGCGGAGACCTCCCTTAAATAATTCAAAATCTTCTATTTAAATGTTAAAATCATAATCTGCCCGTTTTTTTCTACCCGAAAAGTAATTTCAATCGTTATTTTTGTCAAATCAAAATTTGTTACATAAAACATAAAAACATGGCACATGTTGTACATGGCAAACACGTTTTTTTTCAAAACTAGGAAAATGCACACACTGCATTTTAATTTCGCACGGCAGTATTGGTATATCATTTTTTGTTTAGTTTCCAATCTCAAGCACGTTAATAAATAGATATAGATTTTGCGATAGTTTGTGAGGTTGGATGTGCTAAAATGTTTGTGACTTCTTCGCTTAAAAAACTACTGACCGGATTTTGATGAAAGGCACGATTCGTAGGGTAACGGTGCTAGTGAATTACGTCACTAAAACGTTGTTTATTCGTAAACGGAAACAGTAGTTTCTATTCTATTCCGTGTGTCACTTTTACCTATTTAGACAAAAAAGAATTAAAATGTCAAACTGTCAACTAGGATCATGCCGTGACAGTGCATGTCGCCAAACGTTAAATCAGGCAAAGCGTTGGACCTATATCCTCGTTTTCCGCTGACTCTACCTAAACCATTCAACGGATTTTGATGCGGTTTTCACTGTCGTCTAAAGAATAGAGCAATCCCGACAATACTTTTGCGAAGCCGGTACGGATTGCTATGTATATATAGTATAGTAATAGTTCACGTTAATGTAAATCTGGTCTCCGTCTGAGGAAAATGACAATCACTATTCCTTTTTCTCCCCTATCTGCTAAAATGAGTTTTAGATCTGGTATCCACAATTTATTCACACAATTTGTGAAGGCCCATTTACTGTCGCCGGCTCAAGCAACATCGAGTGACCCACGCTCGGGTCGGTACACAGCCGAATGTATTTTTAATTCGGTCGGATTTGGCTCGAGCCACCATCTCCGCTGTCGTGATGGAAGCCTGGATTAATAGCGGCATTTACTAAAACCTCTTCGCAAATACGTTTGTCAAGTTTAATGTTGGTTTTAGTAGGAGCACAATGTTTTGGTGACTTGCTTAGTTTACTTAATTACAGAGCAAAATAATATATTGGTTTTTTCTTTAGGCTGCTAACGGGGACGTTTTTCGTCATGATAGATTCACCACCACCTTATCTTGGCACACTTTAGTGGTTTAAAAAATATCCTCCCCCCTCTTGATATTTTCCGCTTGTATTTGAATCCGAAGGCTCGGAAATCAGGAGGTCTAGAAAACCACAAAGTGATGATTCGGCCGAATGTTCCATATCTGTACAGAACGAGGGTATAAATAATTTGAGGATTAAATACCTATTTCATTATGTTGGTTGACCCGATCACGACGGCGCTGTAATCATGAGAAACCCCGAAAGTCAGCTTACGCCTTAGATAACAATGCTTGCATCAGCAACCCTGTTTGCTGAGTCTGTAGCTGTAGTGGACAACAAAATGACATTTAAAAATACATAGGTATTTAATTTTGAAACTCGTAAGAGTCTAATGTACGAGTCACGAAGTAGTCAGCAATATTTTGAATTGCGCTGCTTACGATTGGGCCGCTTTATATAGACCAGCGTAAAGCTATCTTAATGAATTTTCCTCATCTTCCGGGAAACCTCCACGGCAATCGGCGGTGTAGAAGGTACGTGTATAATTAGTTTCTCCAAAGGCCAACATATTTAAAAAAATATGTTTGCTCCTGTTAGTTTATTTATGCATAATGTGATTTAGTTAAACCGCTTAGATTCGTTTCGAAAAGTAGCTTTACATTTGGCTCATCCTACAACAACTGTACAAGATAATTTCTATTTTATTTGTTCACTTAATAAAACGAATGCTTCATGTTTGAATAAGTATAAGTTGTTGAAGTGAGATTAGATTTGTTTACCTTTGTTTATCGTCGAATCGTTTCCGTATTTGTCGCCGGTCCTGTCCAATCAATGACCCTCGTTTGCTTTCCACTAGAGCCCCCGACTTTATTTAGGACCCAAGTACTTTAGCATTATTTATTCACCCACTGTTAACAAACCTTAATAAAATTTAAGGGAATTATTTTCCTTCCTCCTTCTGACCCAAAGTAACAACGCTGTGTAGCGGTAGGACCATAGGACCCAACACGATCACTATTCTCTTTAATTCCTCTTACTTAAGTCCATCCTCTCTCATCCTACCATCCTCGCGGTCGATCCCGGCTTCTGCCAGGGTCCGCTTTCCTACTCTTCTTACTCCAGTTCGCCCTGGCTTCGGCATCTTTCTGTCGTTGGCTCTCGAATCCGACTCAGCGATGCCAGTCTAACCCCCAATGAAAGGAGAGGGGTGTTATAAGCTCGGCGTGTTTATCTGTGGATCTGTGTATGGATGTGTCTGTGGTATTGTATCTCTCGAACGAATGGGCCGATTTCGAGGCGGTTTCTTAATTTAAAAGTCAGTTAAATCGGGATGATTCGCGGTGTCATTTAAATCGGTTTAGTTGTATAGGATTTAGTATGAAAAGAGTTGTGGACATACATATGCGTGGCTAAGGAGTTGTGTCAGGACAGTGAAAAGTGGCGGTCCATAGTCTCTGCCTATCTCATCCGTCGGACGCAGGCGTGAGCTTTATGTATGTATGTTGTTTAGGATATATATGAATCAATATGTACCTATACCTGGCCGGGGGTGTTACGGTCGTTATTCTGTAGGTTAACTTACTTCTTTCAAGTAGGTACTAATCACGACTTAATGGTCTAGACCGGGATATTGAAGTCAGGGTTTAAAAAATATTTAATACTTATTTCATTAGGTACCATAAGTATCACCCGCCGTGTACACTGTGCTAGTTTTTAGGATTAAAAAATACCTAAACTCGTATAGGTAAGTCCGACTGTATATCTCAACATTAATCGTCACATTTAAAGGTAATTCATAGCTACAGAATAGTACATAAACAGATTCATAAAGTAAGAAATTGGCATTGATTATTACTTTGGAAAATTCCCGGAGAAAGCACCCCGCGTGAGTGCTCGCGGGTAATATAATATGACTTCGAGAATAGTCAATTTGAACATCTGCATGGAATTCAATCATGTAGTAAAACAACTATCTATATCTACTTACCTACAAGTGCCTACAATTTAATCTCCGCTCGACGCGTACCGCACGCTTTTGGTTAACCTTTGTAGGCACTTTTACTAGTTTCAGCTACAAAAACATGTTTTTAAAGGCTATTCTTTTCGCCGAGGTGCTTCTAGCCTATATTGAAGGGATTAATTAAAATAATCCACAGCCCAAGGAGCAGATTGTGCAGTGTTCAAAGCCTTTTTGATTAATTTCTGATGAACTTTCTTCTTTAATAATTTCGTGAAGGGAATTTTTTCGCCTTTGTTATTACAGTGTGTTTAAATATTATCTTTTACAGAAAAGTTTTCCTTGATTAGGTGTCGGTATTATATCGTTTATTTTTCTAGCCTAATGGTAATTGAATACTTCCTTGCAGTAATAAGTTATATCCTAAATATCTTAGCAGATAAATTACCCATCTGTTTTTCGTATTTTATTCTTTAAACCGTTTCGGTACCTACTTAATGCGAAACTAATGAAACTAGCAATTGGATTGCGTGTTATTTTTAATCAGGAAAGAATCTTAGAATCTGCCCAACCTTTTCATAACATATAGTACAAATATATAACTTTCGTTTTGTGTATAATGAAGATAGATGTCATCTTTTCATTCGCAGATTCTTAAATATCTAAGTCATAACACTTAACCGAATTTACATCTACTTGCTTGGTCCCAGTCGACGCGTCGCCAAGTTTCAGTCGACTCTTTAGCTGAGATAGTAATTTTGAAATTGATTTATTTATTAATACACAACGTGATAATTGTTGTAATGAAAACGAAATGTTATATTCACCAAGATAATTATTTAATTTAATTAGAATCGTTCCTAGAGAAGAGTTCCCATGGCTTTCCGTCTCCATCATCAGATCAGCTCGATAGTATCATAACATTGCATCGTCACCGAACTTACGTACTTACGTATGCAAAATTTAAGCTCAATCGATAACCGGGAAATGGATCAAACCCCCATTGAAACTTGGG
Organism: Blastobasis adustella; assembly: GCA_907269095.1. Taxonomy (NCBI): domain Eukaryota; kingdom Metazoa; phylum Arthropoda; class Insecta; order Lepidoptera; family Blastobasidae; genus Blastobasis; species Blastobasis adustella. The sequence continues at coordinate 6,843,268 of OU026123.1, read as the reverse complement.
GACATGTGACACTAAATAAAAGTTTTTAAAGATTGGAAAATTAGCCACGCTTACGGTACTACTAAAACAAAAAAAATCCAATCTCCTTGGTTAAACCCCATTGATTTTTTGCCATGAATTACGCAAATACGCATAAATCTTTTAAAAACATCCGCGCCCTAATGCAGCTAGTCCCCGCCAGTGCCACTCAAGTGCACCGCCACACCGATATTGGTAATTGCCGTAAAATAAATTGTTGAAAAATGAAGCTTGAAATTGCAATACAATAGCTTGGAGGGAAGGAGCTCGTGGAGAGCGCTAATTGATTGGTTCACGGGTGGTTGCCCGCGGGCGCCGCACGTGCCTGGGCGGCTTGTTTTGCACCGATCACGTGCGGGAAAACAAATTCTTTACTAACAGTAACTATAGGTATATAAAGGCTCTACATCTGTTATGTTACGTTGTAAAATACTTAGGTAATTCCTACAGAAAAATATTGGAATTTTTTTTCGTAGCTAGAGACACTCGATAGACGCTGCCTACACCTATAGGATGCAGGTGTTTGTCTGCATTTATTGTGTATATTTAAAATTATTTGAGAAAGAGGTCAAACGACGAATCTAGCTCGGTTGGGCAGCGTTCGGGAAATTGCAAAATATTTTCTCGTCAAAATACCATAGTGTCTCAAGACGAAAGTATTTTACCACGTTGCCAGTGATAACTTACGGATCAGAGACGAACTCACGAAGGGCCGTATAAGAAGGCTCAGAATCACTCAGCGAGCGGTGGAGAGAGCTATGCTCGAAGTTTCTATACGTGGTTGGCTCAGAAATGAAGATATCCGTAGCAGAACTGCGGTCACCGACGTAGGAGTCGCAAAACTGAAGTGGCAAAGTCCACAGCTCGCAGAACCGATGGCCGATGGGATGCAAAGGTGGACAGCCCCTCGAGATGGATGGACGACATCGTGAAGATCTTCGGCGCTGTCTTAATTGGCAACGGTCATGCGACCATGGTCGTGCGACGGGCAGTTTTGAGTTCTCATATTTGTAGGTCGGCGTTCGTCGTACGACCATCGTCGCACGACCGTTGACAATTAGGACAGACCCTTAGGGAGCCGATGAATGCTAGAGGCACAGACTCGAGCGGTGTAGAAAACATAGCGGGCCTATGTCATCCATTGATTGTGGTATAATATCACGATCTGATAAACCATTATTTAATGTATCTCCAATTGAAATGGCAATCAGTGATCACAATGCTCAAATTTACAAAGTTGACATGCTACCCTCAAATAACTTAAAAACAAACATGATCGAACGTCGTATTTATAAAAAAGATGCAATACATTCGTTTTATTTAGATTTGATTAATTATGATTGGACATTTATTAATAATTCACAATTGGACATTAACAATAAATTTAAAAAATTATTTGACATTCTAATTGGCTATATGAACATTCACTTTCCGGTTAAAAAAATAAAAAAGGGTAAAACTAATTATATACCATGGATGACTGAGGAAATAAATAACCACTTAACAAAAATAAATAATTTAAACTGTATTAGGCAACAATATAAAAATAATGAACACATACTGACCTCGATAAAAAAATGTGGTAAACTACTGAAATCTGAGACTCTTAAAGCACGTAGAAATTATGTAGATCAACGAATAAAGGGCACAAACAATATATCTAAAGAAGTATGGAGGATTATAAACGAGGAAGTATCGAATAAAAAATTGACTTCCCATACATTTAGTTTAATAGATTCTGACAAATCTTATGTACCTCCTACTGAAATACCTAACATGTTCAACAATCATTTTTTAAATATAGCAAACAAATGTAAAACTGATGCTAATAACGCAGCTGCCATTAAATACTTAGAACAATATACAGAAGATCTTAAAATACCTCACTTTGAGCTGCCTAAAGTCACGAATGATTATCTCACTAAAATAATGAGAGAAATATTAAAGTCTCCAAAAACAATGGATATATATGACATATCTGGGAATATATTACTTGTAGCGTGGCCTGTGATCAGCAATATCTTAGTAACACTAGTAAATGAAATTTTTGAGTCTGGTATATATCCTGATATTCTTAAAAGTAACCGCGTATGTCCAGTATATAAAAATAGTGGCGAGAAAGCAAGTGTTGACAACTATCGCCCAATTACTATAGTTCCAATAATATCAAAGATCATAGAATGCATAATGTCAAAATCTATAATTAGTCATTTGGAAGAAAACAACATTCTAGCAGATAAACAATTTGCCTACCGCAAAAATAAATCCACAGTATTGGCTGCCCATGAACTGGTCGACTCTGTCATTAGTGATATAGACAAACGAGTCAAAACTGCTGGAATATTTTGCGATTTATCAAAAGCATTCGATGTTGTTAATCATAACCTTCTAATTGACAAGATACAACGGTATGGAATAGTAGGGAACGCCCAAAAACTATTAAAGTCTTTCTTATTTAACAGAAAACAGACGGTAGAAGTTCCCATAAATGGAAAAAAGTACAGGTCATACGTTGGAAACATATCGATAGGCATTCCACAGGGATCATCACTAGGGAATACACTATTCCTGATTTTCATAAATGACCTAGCAAACTTTATGAAAGAATATAAAATTGTGCTTTTTGCGGATGACACAACGGTAATAGTGAAGGCACCGACACATGAAAAATTAGAAAATGAAATCCAGGATGCATATTATAAGCTGAATGAGTGGTTTAGTGGTAACGGTCTCATACTTAACACTAAGAAATCCAAAATTATATTATTTTCTGGACGAGTTCAACGTGATTTGCAGGTATTGCGTACCCCGATTCCCTTGTGCTCTAGTAGTAAATTTCTAGGACTGCATATTGATTCTACATTGAAGTGGACAATACACTTAGACAACCTTTGCGCAAAATTATCCAGTGCAACATATGCCTTAAGGAAACTGAAACCCATTGTTTCATTGAGAATCCTGCGCCAAACATATTTTGCGTATTTCCATTCTTTACTATCATACGGAATAATTCTATGGGGAAACTCAACAGACGCAAAACGGGTTTTGATTGCACAAAAAAGAGCAATAAGAATAATAGTAGGGGCAAAAAGAAGGCAATCCTGCAGAGAAATTTTCGCTGAAAATAAAATAATGACTCAAGTTTCCCAATACATTTATGAAATAATTTTATTTACGAGACGTAATATTGATTCGTTCACACGTATTAAAAGTCGTTCTCGCCAAAATGGTAAACTGCAATCGGTGCAACACAATACCACACTGGCGACTAAAAATCCTCGTGTCATTGGGCCAGTGTACTATGAACACCTGCCATCTGAAATTAAAAATGCCAGTAGCTACTCGCATTTTGCCACCCTTCTCAAAAACTTCTTGTTAGATAAACCTTTTTATTCAGTAAATGAATATATTAATGAAAAGTTTTAGCTAGGCACATACTGCATTATTAATAATGTATTTATGGAATCCATTATTTTATAATATATAATTTGTTGACATTTATTTAATCTTATTGACTTTACATTACATATTAATTGACAATATTTTTTAAATGAAATTGACATTATATAATTATTTAAAGCCAAAATTTTAATTTTAATTTTACATATATACTTTAATTGGAACATTTTAAAATTTATATTTGTAATTTAAATAGGTACCCTATTTATAATTTTAATGAAGTCAATGATTGTTAGTGCATTGTTAATGACATATAAATGATTTTATTTACTTAAATAATAATAATTAATACCAGTAGGGTATTTATATAAAAATGACTATCTCGATACATACTTTTATATTTTATGTAATAATTTTATGTGAAAATTGTATCTCTGAGAAATAAATAAAAACTAAACTAAACAGTGGACGTTATGCCGCTGAGTTCTGAAGATGAATTCCTTTGAAACCTGATTAACGATCTTAGTATCAGGCAATTGACTGTGCTTTAGGGGCGTTAAACCGGGCGAGTAACCGTCCCGTCTGATATGAACCTGAAAGTGTGTTTTAACTGCCGAGTTTCGGAATACAACATGTAAAATAAGTAAAAGGAAGTAGGTGGAACAAGGAAAAGGAAATAGGTAACTACCAATTCTTCCAGAAATAATTTGCAAGGTTTTAAATTACAATTTGGTTGTAGCATAGAGAAAAAAGACTTCATACAAGTTATAGGCAGGAAAAGGAAATGAGCAGTTTAGTGAGCCTTAAAAGCTCCATGTAGCCCCGGAATAGTCGGGATTACACCTACGCCATTATGCGAAAAATAAGCGAAAATAATTTCGTGAATATGTGCAAAAAAGCAGAGCCGGCTAAAGAAAATAATTACGCGCAGGCTTGTTTAATCATGCAGTGCTTTTTGTTACTCTTACAAAATGTTCATGTTGTGGTGTTACTGCCTACCACCTGATTACAATCAACCCATTGTTTTAGTCAATAACAGACGGCAATTATTTCTTAAAAGAGGTTACATTTTATTTGTGAGAAAAGGAGGGCTTACTGAATTATAGTCAGAGCTACGATTCATGTCAGACTTGGACCTCACCCGTGCAGTTTTCAATAAAACTGACCTACCTACTCCTATATCCATCCGCAGACTCCAGATACCAAACTCTTTACAAAATTAATTTATCAAAATCGATGTAGTGGAGTGGCTTCACCGTAAAAGCGAAACAAACAAACACGTTCGGGAGTCCTCCAGCTTTTATTCATAAACAATACTCATGCATCTTTCTGTCTAGGATTCGAAAAATTATACTCCAAACTTCGTTGCAACTAACCGACAAACGTGAATAGCGACTTTACTTATATCTATATTCTTCTATTCTTCAGGTATCGTTTATTAAGTACACATAAAATATGTAAATATAATAATAAAAATATACACTAATACATATTAAATATAATAAAAAAATTAAAAAGTCGTCCACAGCGCTGCCCCCCGGAATGGTGGCCAGAAAGCTGGCTGCGTTGCCTCGTTGGATAGCGATGCTAATACGCTTTATGTCTATTATTTCGTACGTGTTATTTTGTTTGCACTCTGCTCTGAATAATTACATATATAGGTACCTATATAAATCGATTAAACTGTTTCGTTTCGACCTTGACGCAATTGCGAACGAAACAATCAGCATCTAAAGTCCTTGTATGCAAATTAGTATTAACCCTCTACTAGCTCCCTGTTTGTTGATTAGAGGTACCTATCCAATCCAGTCAACCTTAACCCTGCGCTGCGTCACGCGGAAAACCGCTTGTGGACGCTCATTTAGCGGGTTGTTTCTAATCCATTTCGGGTTTAGTTCCCGGCGCGTATGAGAGATGACATGAAATACCATCAAAGTAAAGTGCGTACTATCATCCGATGTAGTGTAGAGTCACCATGCAGTTCAATTGCTCGTGGCGGGGTCGGCGGTTGGTAATCGCTAAGTGGTTTCATTTCGTCCAAGCGACCGGGAGAGGTGTAATTGCCTATGTAAATACATGTGACCTAACTGTTTAATGGGAAAACGTTTTAACTTTCGCAAACTAGCTTATGCCTTATTTTGTTTGTTGTTTAATTGGTGGTAAGGTTATGTTATCTGCGGAGCGGAATAGCATTGTTAGTGCCGATTCACATTGAAAAGGTGCGCCGCGCGGCGCTCTGCAAGATAGGGGCAAAACCCGCAATCCAATCCCGAAATGTTAGCTCTGATGTATGAACATTTTCAAATTTTTTTTTTATTTGCCCCCATCGTGCAGCGTGCGGCGCGATGTCAGTAGGTGTCAACATGAGACGTCAAATTTGACTGTTTCTTTTTACCAACAGTTCGAGTCCTTATGTGACATAGTTCACTCACATATATCTGTCTACCTTTTTTAAGTACAGATATAACGCGTGTGAATGAAATAGGAAGTCGACTTAGTCAAAAAAATTTTGACCGCTGATGTGTTAGCCCCTCCCCTTTTTCTGATTCTGTGCCAATATGGTATTCGTTTCGTTTTCGTGGTCCTATCGTCATCCGGAATCATAAATATGGCGTTTTTGGTTCTGGAACACTAGTTTCTAAAGATAAATTATAGTGCTAGTCAAGATCTACGTTTCGAAAGACAGCTGTCAAACTTTTGAACGATCGCTCCTAGAACATTAGTTCCTGAAGAGAAATGATAGTGCTCATCAAAATCTACACTTCGGATGACAGCTGTCAATCTTAATACTGTGGTAACTCTGAAGCGATCGCTCCTAGAACATTACTTTCTAAAGAGAAATGATAGTGCTCGTCAAGATCTACGTTTGGAATGACAGCTGTCAAACTTAAAACTGTAATAACTCTAAAACTATTGGTCCTACAACACTAGTTCCTAAATAGAAATGATAGTGTTCGTCGAGATCTACATTTCAATTGACAGCTGTCAAACCTAAAACTGTAATAACTCTGAAACTATTGGTCCTAGAACACTAGTTCTTAAAGATAAATGATAGTGCTCGTCGAGATCTACATTTCCGATGACAGCTGTCAAACTTAAAATGGTAATGACTCTAAAACTATTGGTCCTACAACACTACTTCTTAAAGAGAAATAATAGTGCTTGTCGAGATCAACATTCTTTTAAAGAAATTCTTTGAATGACACACATTCATTCGGTCACGCCTTTTTCCCGTAGGGGTAGGCAGATACCACATTGTTCCACTTGCTTTCCAGACAAATCTCTGTGGCTTCTTCATACATACATAGACTGTTAACTTCATTACCCTTCCTTGGCTTCCTCGTAGTCGGGTAAAAAGTATCAGTTATCATAGTATTCGGGAAAGACCAATCGAGTTGGTCCAATTTCTTTACACATTTATGATGTTATATTTTTTTGTTAAAAAAAGCAACATTCGCGTTTAATACATTTTTAGATCAAAAATCTAAGTGTAGGCCAGAACAAAATTATTAGTTTCCAATAGAGAAAACAGTTATTAACATTGTTTACTATGACGTCAAATCTGCACGTCCGACACGTCGATTGTTATAGGCTTTTAGAATAGCAATACTTAGTACCTACAGTACGTACGCCCAGTGGTACACAGTGGTGGTGGTGGGCGTACAGGTTTGGCACCATAGTAAAAAATGATAGAAACTGTATGCTGTATCTGAAAATTGCATAATATTTTTCGGGCCGGCACTTTTAGTGTTTTAATCCAAACTGAATGATATCCTTTTCGTACATTTCTCTTGGTTGCATTTAAGTCGGCAGATTTAAAAAATCTCCATTCACTTTTTACGCCTGTGTTAGATTTAATATATGTCCTACTTATGATTATAGTGACTTTTATTAGTATAAACCTTTATTTTAGTAATTAAGCTACAGAATAATAACAGAGTGTGAGTATTTATCCGAAACCCCAGTGAAATATATGGAAAACGCTAAATTAGGTAAACAAGAGCATATTAATAAATATATACATATCTATGTCATGTAAAATATAGTTCATGGAGGTAGTGCTATTTGTTTTCTAGGATAAAGTATTATTCTAGTGGACATTATTTAATCAAACAAAAGCATATTTTAAATATATTAAGTATATTTTAATAAGCAATGTAATCCATTATAAAATGAGGTATTTATTTAAACAACATTAGCTGAATTAAACGAGATTTTATAAAACAAACAAAGTACCATAGGTTAACAACATTTATGCAAAATTCTAACCAAATCTCACAATTATCGATCACATAACCAAATATTTATCCTTTAAAAATGGGACAGTGGTATTACGTACGATTCAATAAATAACCGATTATATAAATAAATAAAACTTATACAAAATATAAAGCAACAATAATACAATGCAAGTGTACTTAACTCTGTGCCGGCTCTGGAGCAAAAGTCCCTCTCACTGTCACGACTGAACCTTTATACTAGCTATCTAGCTGGAAATGTCATTCTTATTCTCATTTCCGGTCTCCTTAATTTAATGATAGATAGCTTACATGTTAATTTAATGTATTACAATACTTTTAACATTTTTTAACATTATAATAAATTTATTACATAATCAATTAAGGAAGTTTCTCATAAACAGTATTTAATCTGATCAAAAGTCACAATCGTTCAGAAATCCAGACATTTCGTTCTGAAGTTGGTAAAATGTTTTATGAAAGTATTTTGAAATGTTAATTATTAATAATCACGATAGTTTTCAATATATATGTAACTTTAAATAACAATTAAAATATACTAAAATACCTTATATCTAACACGGCCATACTGACAAGTACTTCGTCCCTGAAGTACCTATTTATATCAAACTTAGGTCAAATTTCCATTTGTGAATCAAATTTTAGATGTATGTTACAAATATCTACTTCAAAATATATTAATGTTTTATTTTGTGTCATTTACTTATTTAAAACGACTCAACAAAATATTATAACACAAATAGGTAAATTAACCACCAAATTCCAGCAACGTAAAATCACAGGTATCAGAATTTCAGAAAATAATAACTCCTTGCAATGCCACAAATAATTCAATCACAACTTGTAAAGTATAAAAATCATATCGGTATTTAGCTTTTATAACAATTAAAATATATTGTAGTTATTTTTATTGTGCACATTTTTAAGTAACCAAATACTGGTCTGTACTTTTAAAGTCATTTGTCCCGTCATGCCAATTTCCTCACCAGTGCCGAGAAAAACCAGATTAGCATCGTCTATGGGACTAGCAAAACTTTATTTATCAGTGTAATCTTTTATGCTGAATTATTAAAAATTATTCTCGAGGTTTCAGAATTATAGCTAAGTTCAAATATAGTCATGAAGAATCGCATTACAATATTATTATTTGGTTTGAGTAGTAACCTGTAATGTTGGCCCCATCACCGCCGCCCGTGATACAATGACCAAACATCAGGATTACTACCTAGCACAGCTAAGTTTCGGTAGACGCATAGAGATGTTGGCAGCGTCACTGCTGCCCGGTGAAGGTCATCTTGCCAACATCAAGCTAACTACCTAGACAGCAAAGTTCAGTATAGGCCTTCCCAGGTGCTGGCTGCAATCACCGCTGCCCGTGAAGCCAAAGCCACACCAAGCCAAATACCTAGCAGCAATATTCAGTAGTAGCCTTCCAGGTATGGTCCCATCACTTCTGCCCGAAAAGTGGACTTAACCAAGCTCACTACCTAGCAACAACGTTCAGTATAAGCATCCAGGTGCTGGCTGCAATCACCGAAGCCACACCAAGCTTACTACCTAGCAGCCATATTGTAACACGGTTTCCCACAGCTGGATTTAAACAATCTATATAATCATGTCATAATTGGCATTTTTCAAGTTATTACACTTTTACTTCTATTTATCGAATAATTTACTTATTACATGTGACTGAATAACTGGTGGCATTTCAAAAGTTGTACATCATTAGCATGATTTTCTATAAAATATTGTACACAAACTTTCTTTGAATGAATAATTACGAATGATGAAATAATTCAAAATGAATAGCATCTTCAATAGCGTTGTTCATATAGACCCACATCGCAATTGATACCTATAATATTTATCCATCACCAAAATTTAAATTTAAATAACAATATCCTGTGGTTAATGGAATGCGAAACATCACACAGATACGGAGCAGATTATTATAATGGAGCAGATTTTTATGGTACCTAAATAGTATTTACTTGAATTTCTAATCGGGCGGGAATCGAATCCGCTGCTACAGAAATCGCATATTATTAACGATACGATCAATCAACAAGAAAATAGAAAATATGAATGACGTCATTGCAGGTAGTACCTACTTTTTCAATTCGCTCGGCCAATTCTGACGTTTTATTTCGAGACCACTAGCGGTAGACAAACGAAATATAGTTTATGCAAACAAAGGTAGGCACATTTTTTCTTTTTACACGAATCGTGTCTATGTAGGTACTTTAATAAATAGCTTGAATTGAATATTTATTGTATCGTGAAAGTTTGTTGAAATTAAAATGAAGTAACCAAAATAAATATTTTGCGTTAAGCTGCGTATCCACCGAAGAAAACTTTGTGTTGTCAACACGTGTTGATGACAAAATGTTGCCACCTTTCGGCGGAGAAGCGCCTTTATGCAAAGTCTAAATTCTTATTTAAGAAATTTAATGGATTATTTATTTCTCATTCTTCTCAATTCCCTATCATGAATGTCATGATTTAAGTAGCTAGTTGATCTAGGACTAAAAACTGCTCAACGTAAAGTGTTATAACGGTACAACCTTGATTATATCTACTGTGCCGACCCCATGATTTCTATTTTTTGCATCACAATTTTTTTTGGCTGGTTTGAGCCACCTTGTAAAATAGGGATCGCGAATTTTAAACGGAAATTTAAGTATTTACGGGATATAACGTAAAAAGAAAATGTACAACAAATTGTGTCTAAAGGGCAATAAATGAAAAGATTCGTAATATTCAACTTATGTATCCTTTGTAGGTCCAAAGGTACGTACTGAAATAAGATTTTGACAAATAAGCATTTAGGGAATTGATAATCCAATATTAATAATAATGCAAACCTCTTCTTAAATTTTAGTGATTTCTAAAGATATGCAACATGTTGGAAACATTGTGCAACAAAATACGTATCATAGTATTTTTGACAGGGAAAATAAAAGTTCTCGTAAATTAGGGACAATTGTTAAAACAACACTTTCATTGGGAACCGTGGAGCAGGAGCTTTGAAAAATTCTCATAAATATCAACCCAAACATACTCGTAGTTAAATGTTGGAAGGGGGTATCTACAGCATTTCCATCCAGTCAATGATTTTAATATTTTCCAATATGAGTAACCGGTATGTTACGTTTACATCTTATGTTAAAGGTTATTTCATCGGTCATTCATAATTATAATCGGTTATTTCTTCTTACACAATACTAATTTTTGCATTGACTGTGTAGAAATGCGAAGACTACCTACAATAATGGAAAATAAATATAATATGTGTGTTTCCATTTCCAAAAACACTAGGTCCGACTATTACAGATAGGTACTTAAGTTGGCTATCATTTAAAGATACCTATCAAAATTTACGGGACTATAAAGTTTCCGATTATCTTTAACTTATATTTGGAAAACTTTGCAAGTTTTTATCGGTCAACCGCACAAAATATTTTTTTTTTTCGTCTAACTACCGACAAGAAAAATTGCTTAAAACATTTTACTTTCGTTTACGTAGTTTTTAGCATGGAAAAGAGGGCTAAACAATTACGATGTGGTCTTTCTTTACTAATTAAGGATGCCATTCTCACATAAATGTTTTGTAATTCTAAAAATATTATAATAAAAGCGGCGTTATATATCTCGATGTAGTGACGCTCGACGTGAATGAAACAATTCGTGATTCCATAGTGTCCAGGATTTGTGCCATAGTGGATGCAGAAGTCACCGGCATAGTTTCCACGAGTTTCAAAACTAAAGTGGCAGTGGGCAGGCCACAAAATTTCATAGGACCGATGGCCGATGAGGCACAAAGGTTTTCGAATGGCGATCACGTACAAGAAATTATAGTGTAGGACAGTCCCAGGAGATAGACGGAGCTGGTGGATGTAAGGGCACCAAGCCGATCATTGTGGGAGGCCACGGGGAGGGGCATGTGTCCAGCAGTGGACGTCCTGGCGTTGAGATGTTCAGATACAGAACCGTTCGGGGTGTTACCTGCCATGGCAGCCTTGGTGACGCTCTTCCGGCTCTGCGAGGCTCTTGACAGCAATGGTTCGCGAAGACAGCACAGCACAATTACTTTGGTTCTTCGGTCTTCCGATCCCTCCGACGTCGATCGGTCGTTCCAGACACCGTCGTCAGCGATTTGCAAGATGCCTCGGAGAATGGTCTCACGCCCATGACGCAGAATCTGAAAAATAGTGATTTTTATATCGATATCAAGAGTTAACGAATCCCACTTCTGATGTTAGATTTAATATATGTCCTACTTATGATTATAGTGACTTTTATTAGTATAAACCTTTATTTTAGTAATTAAGCTACAGAATAATAACAGAGTGTGAGTATTTATCCGAAACCCCAGTGAAATATATGGAAAACGCTAAATTAGGTAAACAAGAGCATATTAATAAATATATACATATCTATGTCATGTAAAATATAGTTCATGGAGGTAGTGCTATTTGTTTTCTAGGATAAAGTATTATTCTAGTGGACATTATTTAATCAAACAAAAGCATATTTTAAATATATTAAGTATATTTTAATAAGCAATGTAATCCATTATAAAATGAGGTATTTATTTAAACAACATTAGCTGAATTAAACGAGATTTTATAAAACAAACAAAGTACCATAGGTTAACAACATTTATGCAAAATTCTAACCAAATCTCACAATTATCGATCACATAACCAAATATTTATCCTTTAAAAATGGGACAGTGGTATTACGTACGATTCAATAAATAACCGATTATATAAATAAATAAAACTTATACAAAATATAAAGCAACAATAATACAATGCAAGTGTACTTAACTCTGTGCCGGCTCTGGAGCAAAAGTCCCTCTCACTGTCACGACTGAACCTTTATACTAGCTATCTAGCTGGAAATGTCATTCTTATTCTCATTTCCGGTCTCCTTAATTTAATGATAGATAGCTTACATGTTAATTTAATGTATTACAATACTTTTAACATTTTTTAACATTATAATAAATTTATTACATAATCAATTAAGGAAGTTTCTCATAAACAGTATTTAATCTGATCAAAAGTCACAATCGTTCAGAAATCCAGACATTTCGTTCTGAAGTTGGTAAAATGTTTTATGAAAGTATTTTGAAATGTTAATTATTAATAATCACGATAGTTTTCAATATATATGTAACTTTAAATAACAATTAAAATATACTAAAATACCTTATATCTAACACCTGCATGTAAACACAAAGTCGAGAAAACATATGGTCAATAATTATGCGAGTCGTTTAAAATAATGCGCGTAAAAGGATAAAAAAATCTCTCGTGCAAACGTTGCCTATCCTAAAATCTCTTGTACGAACGTTGCCTAATTTGAAAAACCAGAACAACACCACCGTTTCTTTGGTTATCACCGTGACGTGGCACCGCGCGGCGCGCCGCGCAGTGCACTGCACCGCGCGAGTGGACATCAAGCCTTAGATATCTTCCAAATATGGGTATAATATTAAGGATGAAGAAGATTGTTTGCGCTGGTTTGGTCACTAGCTGCGTAAATGGGACTTGATAGGTGCCTACGAAAGAGCGAATGAGATGAAGTCTTAGCGCTATCTATCTCATAAAGAGTTACGCGGTAGAGCCCCTGGACGCCGCCAATTATTTTATAAAAAATATATTCCGAAAAAAGTTGGGATAGCGTTCCCAAAAGCAATTAGTGTTGCGATACAATAACTGTTTGCCTAATTGTGACGGAGAATAGCAGAAATTGCCAGAATTGCCAGAATTGCAAGGCAATATGCAAATGCGCTGAACGGAAGGAAGGATAAGTTAATGTTTCACTTATTTCTGATGTAGGTTTTTGTTGATTTCAGTGTAGGAGGACGGGCAATAATATACATACCTATAGAGCCTAGCCTATATGAGCAATAAAGTTAAGCGATGTGCCATCGGATAGGTTTGTTACTATGGCGGCAAGTCTCGTTCGAATTACTGCGGGATGAAGCATAAAGTTATTGCTTATGCTCTATATCCGGCTCTGCTTGTCATTATCGGGTACTGACCGGCTCTGTCTGGTATAGTCGGACACGGTGCGTTCGTTGTCGGCGTGGGGTGGATGTGAGCCGGTTTTAGGGCGGCCAACATGTCACTGTGTGGTTCCTTCCTACTTTCCTCCCCCCTCCCCTTCCCTCCTCTTTGACGATTGAAAGAGATATGTAATGTCCTACTCAATAAAGAATTTTGAATTCTTTTTTATTTATATGCGCTAAATTATCCAATCCTAGATAATTAACATTGGCATAAAGTTTATACATCCCAAACACGTTTTCAATGACTAACGTGCCCCTCACGGACTGAACCTGGTGGGTACCAACCAAAATAACCCCTCAAAGCAACTGAATTATTTTGTAATCAGTACTCAATGTACAGATGGCAGCTCATAAACATAAAAGCTACGACATAATTAAAAGCGCTAATATGGAATCTAATAACTTAAGCTCATGGAGGTGTAATTAACCACGAGTCACACAGATCGAATCGTGTTGCCATAACAACGTCGAGTTAATGTAAATATTAATCTTTTCCAAACAACTGCTGCAGACGTCGTATTATTAAAAACGTAATTTGCTTTTCAAATACTTGCACTACAGATATTCGGTAGAAATTTAATATTGGATTATAAGATATAGCATGCATATATGTGAGTTGACGCGGGTGGGTAATAAATAAAATCATCATCTTGGAGTTAATGTCCCGGTTGTGCTCTCCTGTGGGGCCTGATTTGCCCATGATCCACGTAATTACAATGGAGGGACTACCATCTGACCTCCGTGACCTTGCTACCAGCGGAGCCTGACCAGATTTGAGCATGGTTACACATTCAGTCGCCTGAATGTGCAGGTTTCATGCGGGTGGGTATTTTATTGAATACCAGTCGATTAGTTACTTACCTAAAAGTTTTACCTTAAGAGTTAATGACCCGTTCGTCACTTTAAACTTTACAGCTTTTGGAATAAAACTTTGTAGGTCACAGAGAATATGTGTCACTATATTACAATTTTATAGATGTATCTATACGTTACCTGCCAACCAAATACTAGAGACGTAACTCAGGTAATAGCAGTATTAAGAAATAATAGTACGTTTGGGCTCTGATTAGGTTATGATTATTTATACATAGTAGAAAAAATTATTCGTACATAATAAAAGTTATATACCGACTGGGTAGGCGGACCCAGGGCCCGCAGAGGGCGCAACCAGAACATATCGCCATGATGGTGATAATATACTGAAGGGTTTGGGAATAATTAAAATCTCTTTGGATTTGGGATATAGGATACAAAAAATATTAGGTGGCCAGAAAAAAGTATAATATATTTTAATTGTCAAAGGAGCTATCGAGACAAAACCGATATCAATAATTTGCGAAAGGAAACAAGGCCGAAAAATGTAAATGGAAAATTAGCTAGATACCCAAGCTAGAGAACAAAGCAATTTATTATAATTAGATAATGTTACTAGATGTTACACAAAAGAATATGGTGTTTTTGTTGGTCTTTGTAGGGAAAGGACTAGCCAGTTAGCATTATGGACTCGCCAAACTGTTACCAGTGTGCGCCCGACATAAAACAAGCTTTAGTACGTCTTCGAGCCTCTCCTTTCATGAATCCAGTTTCAAGGAGATTGGGACAACACGTTCTTGGGCTTTGAATAATTTAAACACTTTATAAGGAGGACTCCCTCTGTCCAAACCCATTCAAAACTGAGTCTTACGCTTCCCATCTCCGCAATAGTCAAGCTAGCAGAAAGCTTAACATGGTATGACAGGGTATACCCGTGGCTGATAGTCTTTTCCCGTGGTATCTTGGCTTCTTTTTGGATACATCGCTCAATTACAGCAAGAACTGCTAAAATATCAAAAATAACCTGTACTCACGCAACAATATACTGAAGCGTTGTACTACCACCCACCAGACCAGCTTCGCCGCATGTCTTAACTGGCCTGGCGCTTTTCTTTTCTGTCCTGTATGGAGATATACCTGTCCTCTATAGAGCCTATAGACTGGAAAATGGGCAGCAGGGTTTTCCATTGTTATTTATAACACTGCCATCTCCAACCCGCCTGCCGAGCGTGGAGATTATGGCAATATCCTCCCGTTTCGTGGGAGAGGCCCTAAGTTCTGCAGTGGACTGATATGGGCTGTGATGATGTATGAAGGTGATCGGCTCATGCAAATTTAGTGAACACAGCTATGATACATTCTGTCTCAAACCGACTCTGCTAAATCTACTGTATCCGTTCGCTGGTATAGCGCCGCCAGCGGTCCGTAGGGCGGTGGCTGGCTCCTCTGAGAGAGCTAAGATGGATATTGGATACTCGGCACCCCGTGCACAATTCCATCCTAATGCAACAAAAAATAAAAAGCCGTAAAAGTTTTATTAAGTGAGTCGACATTTATCCGTCATACCGAAATAAGCGACGTGCAACCTTTAGCGCGAAAGTATATTACCGGCTCCCTTTGTCCCGCTCTCCGAGAGCCTTCCTCTTGGACATAAATTACTAATGGCCGGTTTAGAAGTCTTTAAATCGACTTAGGACTCAAACCGGCAGGAGCAAGAACATGGTCAGGTGGGGACTTTCGGGTGGCTTCGCCGTTTACTGTGCCTGCGGTGCCGTCCAAACGACGCCCATCTCATGTCCTGCATGTCCAAACATCTGCACGCAGAAGATTCCGAGGACAGCTAACGAAAGGCTGTCACAATAGCTAGTTTTGATCTCCTACATTATAATGTATGTCATTGACAAAGAAAAATACCAAAGAAAATGTGGACAGCCTAGCTTCCGCTCTCGATTTCGCAGACGTACTTAAGAATTGAAAGTCCCTATGCCGTAATTCGGGGAAGGTGTGAGTCAGATCCAAAATCATGGAGTACTTTTTGCACTATAAAATTCCAAACACCAAAGTAATGTGCAATAGGTACCCAACCACATTACAAATTAAATTTCCAATTTATACGCATGTTATGTGTTTTATAACGATAGTAAAAACCTAAATAATGCAATTTTTAAATCGGTATTTGTAGTGCCATCACTATTAATACGAAGTTGTGTCTCATGCCTACGGGCTAACAATACAACAACGCAGGCGTTGGACCTTAGTCGTAGAAATCATATTGTATCCATCTACATATCTAGATATGAACACTCTACAGGTTTCGCAGATTCCAACCAGCTATAAAGTAGTAAGTAATGAAACTACGTAAAATTGGTGAAGAACTGATATTCCGCGACGTAACGACTTCTTAATAGCCTTTTTACGAGTTAGTTCGATCTTTAGATTAGAGCCTATAAGTATACTAAAAAAAAATTAGCTTAGTACATAATTACATTTTACTCATCTCAGGGACGTTAGCGTATTTTTAGGTGGTTTACCATAATTTGCCTATCTATATTTTATAGTAAGCTTCATCATCATCATCATATCAGCCAGAAGACGCCAACTGCTGGGCATAGGCCTCAACCAGAGTCAAGATGGACCGACGACCTGGTAAATATCGCAGGTACCAGCTGGATGCGGAAAGCACAGGACCGGCCTTTGTGGATAAGCTTGTAGATATTTAGTAGGGACCCGCTCCCTCTTTGTCCTAATACAAATCATTTACCTCAACTTGTCTCGTGAAGCGCAATAACCATTAGTGGAAACCGCATCGTAATCTATCGAGTAATTTAGAAGAACCAAGGGAACGGACAGTAGCTCATGCCGACTTTGTTTAAAATATGACACACTAATAACACTGTGTACTTAATTAAGTTGTCGAGAACGTAAAACAACAATGTTCGAGAACGTTTTATACATCCAAATAGGATGTAATATTTTTTTTCTCTATGGTTTTATATATTTGATTAATCGTAATATGAAATGATAAATTGTTATTGTAAGTCGTACGGACATGAAACGGATCGTCGATATATAACATTGGGGATATCGAATGGTGTGATTAAAATAGACTCTGTGGCTATGTTTATTGAGATGTAAGGCATGGCGGCGAGTGGCGTAGCGGCGTAGAGGCGGCCGTAGCGGCGGCTACGGCGGCGGTAGTCCGTAGCGGTCCGCCGTAGCCCCCGGTGCCGAGTCGCGCCGCCGCCGCCCCGCACCGCACACGCAACTTTCACGAGCCGTTAAACACACTTTTACTACATCTTATAAAAGATTTATTACAAAAAACAACTTTTTATCATCACGTCCACCGCATGTTATGATATTAAAATTTATTGGGTATTAAAAAAAGGGATTGATGTAGCTGAAGCTAGCGGTTCAAACTTGTGCGAGGTGCGACTGTCCGTTGTGGAGTGATATCGAAATGAGTATAGGGAGCCGTTTCGTGCATAATGAGGTGTGAACCAGAGTCTCAATAGTGAGGAAGCTCTCAGTTCGGTGTCCAACATGATTTCGACCCTCGCCCGACGATTAATTTGGATGACTGCGACGTTTTTCGTGAAGGGTGAGTGATATTTTTTAAACTCTTTTGACGCCTTAGAAGGAATGATGACGGACAACATTATTTAGGCGGGCATGATTCGCCTTTACAAGTACATTCAGTGCTAGCACAAAGCGCTAAGCAAAATTTTGTGGGTAGATTAAAATTAATTAAGGTGGACATTACTGGTTCAATTAAAATGTTATTGTTTTATCATAAATATTATATAAAATATAATATTTGTCATACATATACTGATAATGAAGAGTACGTATTAAATTTAAAATTGCCATATAGTAATTTCAGGGTATTCAAACAATAAGATAAATGTTATCGCAACGAATTGGTAGAAAAAATTCTACCAATTCAAATGACGGAGATATAAGTCAATGGTATCTAAACTTCAGATCGATATATTTTTGCCCATAACAGCAATCCGGATAGTTATAGCCACAGAATCTACACACATCTACATTACTGAGCTAGAAAGTTTACACCATACAAGACACACGCAGATCCCTAGCCACACACACGTGATTAAAATGGCGACACCTCGATACGTATGTGCGTGCCTACGCACCGCATCGCAATACTTGTACATTACAAAGGGTGCTAAAATTAACAAACATCCGCGCTGAGGCGGCGGCGGGGACAATTAGTCAGACAGGCGACAGATGACGTTTTATGGGCACCCCCTTTACATAATGAAGACTTTGGACGCCGCGGATATCTCAGATTACTACGGGGCGATGGCCCGGAACATGGCACTAAAAGTGAAAGCCTTTGGAGCGGGGAATCTGACAAATTATTTACGTTGAGAGAAATATTGTAACGTATATCTTTATGGCACCGATTTACCTATATGTGCTGTCGTTTTTTAGTCAGTCTATGGCTCTGTAAAAAGCCTTTTCCTTCTTCTTCAATATGGTGTTCGCTTGCACGTAAGTTTCATCATCACAGCCTATAACAGTCCACTGCAGGACTTAGGGCCATAACAAAGAAAAAAGCTGCTGTTCATTTACCAGTCTACGGAGACTAGATTTTGTCTCGGAAACATTAGTCGCTTTGTACGACACCCACTAGTGTATAGAGTTGGTGCTATTCTACTCTGCCGGACACCACACGGCCACAGTTAAATCAATTTTATCCCGCAAATGTACTAATTCCGTTCGGTTCTTGCTCGTAGTGAAGGCAGCACATTGAGCTATCCACCGCCAGTATAAAATGAGCATCTACCGTATCGCGTACAAATCAGAGACGGTCCATAGTCTAAACAGGGTTGAGGTGCTGTCTTCTGTAGGCGGTGAGAAGCGGTTGCTTCGCGTACACGCTACATATGAAAAGGCCTCTTACAAATATCCATTCATGCAAAATATCGCATTTGTTATATTAGTCGCATTACCGCAGTGCTCC
Source organism: Blastobasis adustella (assembly GCA_907269095.1). Taxonomy (NCBI): domain Eukaryota; kingdom Metazoa; phylum Arthropoda; class Insecta; order Lepidoptera; family Blastobasidae; genus Blastobasis; species Blastobasis adustella. The sequence goes on along the minus strand of OU026123.1, from coordinate 6,823,707 downwards.
GAAAGTTGCCACTAATAGTTAAAGCCTGAAGTTGAAGTCTTTTCCAGTGACGTGGACATCCTTATCGCCCAATTTTTCCAGTGATTCTTAAATCGTACCTACTAGTGGACCCGGCGCGAATTCGTACGCATACACCTACTTTACCCCAACCTAAATTTTTTTCTTTAAAAACGTTCCTCTTGAATCACTTTATCTATTGTTGAAAACCGCATTAAAGTCCGTTGCGTAGTTCAAAAGATTTAAGCTTACATAGAAACATGCATAGGGACACAAGGCGGTAAGTGAGTTTGTTTTATACTACGTATAGATCTCTTTTTCAGGTCTCTTAAAGAAGTATAAACTCTAATTGAAGGCGTTGTGGGCTTCAGTACTGTCGCCTATTAGATGAATATAGTATTGATTTGCCTTTAACATAAAATTGTGATATAAATTAAACAACTGCATATAATACTTCTCTACATTCGCAACACAGTATCAATATTTCAATGATTGAGTAAAATGGCTACATTGTAAGCCAATTAAATTATAGGTACAGTTATGATGCATAATAATTTGAATTGCTGATTATTATATAATAATAATTATTAATGTCAACACTGTAAAGGACGCAGTCATAATGTGGAGTGACGTGATACGAGATGACCACTTTGAAGTAGTTGCAGGCCTAGCAACTAAGACCAAAATTGTTAAGAACCTCTCATACCAACCATAATACAGTATGTAATAACATCCCAAATGAAATAAAAGAGTTGCCTCCACATAAATTGAAAAGGGCTTTGCATGATTGGCTTTTGCATCGTATATTTTGCACAATAAAGGAGTTTTTAGAATTTTAATGTTAATTAACTGACAAGTCAATACAAATATATCTATTATAAGTTTAATATAAACAGCATAAATCCTTATTGAGAGCTGGAGTCTGTGCTAGGTTAAAAAAACACAGGTTTTTTTTTTTACTTTTTTTTACTGATATCCAGATCTCCAATATCTAATTTAAGTTTTTGTATGTCATGTAAAATGACTAAATATGTGAGACTCTATAGAATTAAAACCATATTTACATCATCATCATCAAAGCCCATAACAGTCCACTGCAGGACTAAGGGCTTCTTCCACGAAAGGGGAGGTGATTGCCATAGTCTTCACGCTTGGCAGGCGGGTTGGGAGATAGCAGTGTTATAAATATAACAATAGAAAACGCTGCTGCCCATTTTCCAGCCTACGGAGACTTAGATATTATTCCTCGAAAACATAAGTCGCCTTGTACGACACCCACGAGTGTAAGGGGTTGGTGTTATTCTTCTCTGCCTTGCCCGGTACGACCATACCTGTGTTCCACATGGCCATATTTATATGCAAATAAATAAATAAAATGAAATGAAACAAATATATCAAGTAAGCCTTTTGGCGAGGCATATCATAGGTATCGGAATCTAGTATTTTTGTGATTGTTCAATGGCAATGTTATGTTACTGTACGTGTACAAGTTAGATCCATCATGGGCAATAACTAGGTCACTTACATAAACGACGATATTTACTAACTTACTAAACAACTCATGATAGCTATCACAAGCTAGCTCCATGAAGTCAAATGATCTTTGAAGTATATTTTATCAAAGTAAAAAGGGTTGTGTATTACTCTTATACTTTCTGTCCCATGAAGCTATCTATACTAGTTTACGAAATACCGTAGTTTATGTAAGTGACTTATTATTTATTAGTTTTTTCGCTCGTCAGTGTACTTCTAGTTTATCTCTGCATTAGAGAAAAAAAATTAAACGCAAAAAAAAAATTTAAAAGGAATTGAATTTTGTAAATGTTGCCACTCATATATAAAAAAATCACGTTTCATTATCACGGTTTGAACGTATATTTAGGATTTGATATAGGCCCAACTGAAAGATTGATCCCGATGTCATCTAGGAAGCTTTTCTTTAACCTCCTAATCTAATCTAACATGGGTTAAGCTCAAGCTTTTGTTAGCTTTTTGGTCCATTTTGCATATTAAACAAATATTTGCACTAGATAAAATAACCCTTGTAATTAAATTTTGGTGTTTGCGTAATAAAGTCACTCTTGTTGGGTTGACTGGAAAAAAATCCCCTTGCGGGATAAGTCCGCCTTTGTACATACATACCTTTGTAACATTTATGTAAAATGTATATTTCTTTTGGTACATTAAAGATTATATCAATCAATCAAGCACTTTCAAATTTACGATGATTTTACGCTATAAAGTGTTGTAATAAGAATAAATAACAAAAATAAACTTTGTTGCCCAATAGCTAAAGCTATCAATTATTTATGTATTCTTCGATGTCGATGAAAAATTCAAACCATAAAAGTTTATTGCGTTGCTCTGAGACTACTCGTAGGCTACATAAGACAACAATTTCGCAAAAAGCGAGTTAAGTTCTCACTAATTTGATTAGTATCTAACATTATCTATTTCAAAATTGGAATATTTTTTTGTGTGGAACATCTTTCCTCTCGCGTTTCTTCAATCTGTAAGAGAAGGAAGCTATGGTGGGAATGATTTCGTGAAAAGGGACGGAAATCGTCAAAACCGGAAGTCGAACCGTCTTTAAAAACCTATAGGATACTTCCCGTAGACCTAAAATCTTGAAAGCCATGAAATCTTCTTTTTAGCATAATTGGGGACTTGACTAGATTCAGTAGGGTTGTTTTGAAATAATGACCACCCAGTAGCTGTCAGGTGTTACATATCATATGCGAATACTGTACTGTAACGGTTGTGTGACGAGCGGTTTTGAGGTCTCCTATTGGTCGGGCGACGTCCGTCGTACGACCGTTGCCAATTTGGACAGCGCCTAAGGCTTGGTCGTTTTTTTGTTTCGTATCCTCGAACGGCCGGCTTTGTATTTCGGAAATGTAACGTCCCTTTGTAACACACATAACGCCAATGAATAGGTTTTGTACAACGACAGGGCCAGATATGTTGTATGCATTGTACAAAGATCTCAACACTCTCAATGTCCCACGTCCTGAGAGGTTGAATGGTTATCGTAGCCTCATCTGCTTTCACAGTCTAGCAACAATGCTTACGTCACAAAGTACGTCGGCGCGTCTCTATTTTGTGTTTGCGTTGTTCTGTTCGAATAGAACTTGAAAGTTAGCCTATATGTAAAGATATTTTTGGTAAATAGTGCACATCGGCTAGTTGTACTACACCTTGCCGTAGCCTGGCCCGAGTACGGCCAAATAATATCCCATATATTTTGTATGGACCCGCTCATTCTACACCAGGGGGCAACCCATTGGCGGCTCAGCAACGCTATTACTCCTCGGTGTAGCATGAGCGTGTCCAATACAAATTTACTATACTTAATAATATAAAGAGAAAACATTTGTATGTTTGTTTGTAATGAATAAATAAAAATACTACTAGACCTATTAAAAAATTATTTCACTAATGGATTGCTACATGACCACTAAATAACATAAGCTACTTTTGATCCAAGGAAAAGAAAAGTTACCATGGAAAAGTTCATTGTTTACAGACATCCGAACTGCGCGCGGATAAATGCTGAGAACTACTAGTACAAAATATATGGGATATGAGTTGACCACGTCAAGTACGACCTCGGTGTAGCGTGAGTCGTCCTTAAAGCCATTCCATTGATTATCGTTGAAAAGCTCTCGTATTATCAGAGCATTCCAATACAATCGGCAATGACAGCTGACAGATGATGATGAAGCATCGTTGGGACATGAATTGGTGAGCGACTTGGTTCGAATCACAGATGCGATCATAAAATTTAAACTATTACTCTAAATGTTGCCAATATTTGTTATTTGTTATTCATCTGACTAAAATTCGGATTTTGTATTATTGATAACTAATGACCCTACTTCTCAATCCTAAAAGTATTTACTTGTATCGATTGAATCATCACTAGTTCTGGCACTTATTGTTAGACAAAGTGAGTTTAAATATCATAAGTTAATCATGAATTTCCCTTTGTTTAAATTAAACAAGTTGAAACGCATTCGCATTAAAACATTGCAAAAGTAACACTGAGTTTGTTGACATATTTGCCAGTGAGTCCCTGTCCCTACTTATGTAGAAAAAGTTCATTATCATCATCATCAGCCTATACCAGTCCACTGCTGGACATAGGCCTCCCCCAATGAGCGCCAATGCACCCTGTCCTCAGCTTGCCGCATCGAGCATCCACACGCAGCCTTTCGCAAATCGTCACTCTATCTGGCCGGAGGGCGTCTTACACTACCTCCACTGAAGAACTCGTTTACCCCAGCGGTTGTCGGTTCGTCGGCAGATATGGCCAGCCCACTGCCACTTCAGCGTGCTAATTCTGTGCGCTATGTTAGTCACTTTGGTTCTCTGTCGGATTACTTCGTTACGAATTTTGTCCTTCAGGGAAACTCCGAGCATAGCACAATCCATAGCCCGCTGAGCGACCTAGAACTGGTGAATAAACCGTACCGTAAGTGTCCACGTCTCGGCACCGTAGGTCATGACGGGTCGGACGCACTGGTTGAAAAGCTTGGTTTTTAAGCATTGTGGTATGGGTGACGTGAAGACTCGGCGAAGTTTTCCGAAAGCCGCCCAGACCAGCTGAATCCGCCTCTTGGCTTCTTTCTTAAAATTGCCTCTACCTAACTGCACGGTTTGCCCAAGATACGTATATTCAGAAACAATTTCAATGCGAAGGCCATTTACGACTACAAAACTCGGGTTAATGTGGGTATTAATCATGACTTTCGTTTTGTCTACATTCATGCCGAGACCTATCCGCTGCGAGGCTGATGCTTGGCCGGCCAGCATTCGCTGCAGCTCCTCCAGCGACTCTGCCACTAGGACTATGTCATCTACAAATCTTAAGTGCGTCAGATGTTCGCCGTTTATATTGATGCCCATACCTTTCCAGTCCAGCGTCTTGGACATATCCTCCAGTGCATTTGTGAACAGTTTCGGGGAGATAACATTTCCTTGCCTTACTCCTCTGTGCAATTGGATGGGTTTAGACTGCTGGTCCTGACGGCTGGTAAAAAAAGGTACTTTCAAAAAACTAATAAAAAAATATTATAGTGAGAAAGTTGCAAATGTGCGGCAATGCTTTCTTTGATGCTGTCGTCAGAGTATAATTTGTTGAATTTTATGGACATGATAATAATCTTATTATTTTATCGAATTTGAAAATCGTTTTCCTGGATTTAGTTCAGCTTTTCATCATTTGTAGGTACTCGTTTGTCACAAGGGTTTATTACATAAAATAAATGAAATGGAGTATACCTACGGGAAATCATTTTTAAACTTTAATTGGATTCTGTAATGTGAGACACAGCATGTTACAGTATAACTACGGAAAATTTAAAAAAGTTTGAACTGGTAAAGTCTAAATAGGATGACTAAAACAATTCAACATGTTTATTATAGCACAAATAAAATACAAAGCAAACATTGATTTACGAACACGTATTAAGTACAATGCGGTAAATAATATGCATCGGCCAGTTTCAGCTTCGCAATTACTCACACGCTTGCGACAGAGACGACTCTCTACGAATAGTCCGTTTCCTATTGGGAAAAAGTGGTATAATTTGAGTAAGTAAAAAAAAGAATATAAGTCGAGATTGACGATGTGCATTATACTCGAACCTATATCGCTGAGATCTGTAAAATGCTACCGTCTAACTTTGCATTGCAACTTTCACATAATCCCGTTCATACGAGGTTACGTGTAATCGGATCAGAAATGAAGATATCCGTAGCAGAGCTAAGGTTACCGACATAGGTTCCCAAGTCGAAAAACTGAAGTGGCAATGGGCAGGCCACGTAGCTCGCAGAACTGATGGCCAATGGGCCGAAAATATTTTCGAGTAGAGTTGTAAAAAACTTGAGTCCGGAAGTCTAAATTTTATATAGAGATAGAGACTCTACTGCTCGAGTTTTCGAATAGACTCGAGTTCGTGACTAGTTCTCGAGTCTGTTCATACAACTTCTTCGCTCGAGTCTTTAGTATCTACTGAGCGGTGATATGGTGATATGGTGTTAAACTGTAGTATAATTTGCGGTGGTGTCTTATATTATGCTTGTGACACTCGGGAGACTAAGTACTAGTCGTTTCAAGTTAAGTTATCGAACTCGATTTTGTACAAAACTCCAATAATGTTTACGACTCGAGTTCTTTTTTACACTCGAATGCGAGCTCGGATGACTCGTGCTCGACTCGACTCTAGACTCGTGAGTGTTTAGGCAACTGAGCACTACAAAACTGACTCGAGTTTATTATTTCCGACGACCGTACATAATTTAAATTCTACATGACTTTCATGATTTTTTCAGACTTAAATTTGTTCAGACTTTTAGTTACAAAGGTTCTCGCAAATCCCCAGATTATGTTACAGAATACTTGGGTATGTAATACAGGAAGTAAAACGAGCGCCTTTACTTAGGCCGTCTGTTTCATAAACCGTTGCCAGGGCACAAGGGAGTAGCGGTTCGAGAGTAGGTATATTCTTATCGTAGGTATTATCTTCTTATTATATATTAATATGCGCAAACATGGTTGATAGATTCTTTGTACTGATTCTATTTAGCTATTATAAGGTACTGTTTGTTTTTCGAAGATAATAAAATAAAATATTATGTCACTCGTCAGTAAAGCCAGATCGCCAAGACGACACACAGTAGGAAATTCAGTGAGTGGTGTATGAAGAATACTTTCAGCTATTAAAAACGAATTTGGACTAACTTTTATCAACAAAGTAGCTCGTAATTATGATTTTTTCTGTCACTGTCAAAGCATAGGTTGGTGTTCATCTAATGTACAGTCGCGTTTATTAATGCATGAACACCATTAGAAAAAAAAATTGTAGCTATTATATAAAATTGTATCCCATACAGGATATTAGGTGTATTGTTAAACAAATGAAATTTACTAAAAGAAGGGCGTAATAGCTGTCTCTTAACTAATTCTTAACCTGAAGGTATTTTTATGTAATAAATGAAAATTGTTTCAATTAATTTCCATACTTACTTTGAATTATAAATTAAAATATTTTTTTATAAAAAAGCCTTTTAATTTAGCAAAATTTCGTTTTTAATTTATAAGTATGTATGTACATTAAATAAAAAAATATTTGCATATAATGTTAACTTTTCTTAAGTCAAAAAGCCATTGTGACATTTAAAAGGAAAATTGACAAAGTTAATTTGAATTGTAATAAAAAAGATAAGTACAAGCAATTTTCATATATTTTTTTTAACATTTTCTATTTTATATGCTTTAAATATTTTAACAGCTGCATAGGAATATAAATGAAAAGGGGCACTTATGAACGTGACCGTACATAACTCATAAAAAACAAGGCACTGGGGTTCGAACTCGGTGCTTTTCGCTTACGACTCGCTAACCATTAGATCACTGACGCTCTCTATCTAACGAGATTATAATAAACTACAAAAAAGCATACGTTTCTTTTATAAACTTTTAAATTCAGTTAGCTTAGGTTTGTGTTTCGGAAAATTCTCGAGGAGAATTGAGTAACAATAAAATTGTTCCCTCTTGTTGGTTGAATCAACCACCAGTTTACAATTTTCGACATAAAACTACGTTAGATTCGATTCGTTCGTTAGGGTTAACCATTGATTTATATATAGAATTCTTTGGGATTAACTCTTCTTCTTCGTCGAGTCAATTTTCGAAAACCCTATTTATTTATCATCTAGCATTATCAGTCGCCAGGAACAGTTCCTCCCTAGTGCAGGGAGCAGGACAAAGAGGGCAAGAGAGCAGATGCTCCATGGTTTGGGATGCAGTTCCACAGTCGCATCTCTGCTGTGTCTGGTCGATGAAGCCCCACTTAGCCAGAGAGTCTTTGTAGCGGTCAACTTGCGTCCGCAAACGGTTAAGTGACTTCCAAGTTGGCCACTGCAGCTCGTGTCCTGGTGGCAGGGATTCGGTGGGTGTAATGGGTCCAGGATGGGATTAACTATAAAACAGTTTGTGATAAAATATATTTGACAGCAGCAAAAAACAGATTATTAGGTAAACCAATAATCGTACGTCGATAAATAAATACCTATCCTAATTTTGTACGGGACGGGAATGATTATATCTTCGGCTTTCTGCCATATTTTTTGGATAAATAACGTTATAATGCTATAATTATTAACTAATTAGGTATTCTTGCTATTCTAATTTAGCAAAATCTTTTTTGCTTTAATATTGGTTTATTACATACATACATAAAGCTCACGCCTCTGTCCCACAGGGGGGCAGAGACTATGGACCGCCACTTTGCTCTGTTGTGACATAACTCCCTAGCTCCCTAGCTTGGTTTATTGAAAAAAAATACTTTTAAGACTAGTACGGCAGAATTCAATTGTGCTAAGCAAACTGCTTCTGAAACACACATTAACTTTTGCGGTTTACTACCCGTTTTTCACATCGGATGCAGTTATGTAGTTAGAAAAGTGGTTAAAGTTAAAACTAGGGTGCATGGAAAAAGCTATTTAAACTGTAAAGCATTGCTTAGGATAGTTTTGCAGTTATATTTGAATTGTGATAGCATCCCTACTTCCCTACATATATAAATCATCATCACAGCCCGTAACAGTCCACTGCAGGACTTAGGGCCTCTCCCACGAAAAGGGAGGTTTTTGGCATAATCTCCACGCTTGGCAGGCGGGTTGTAAGAACATATATAAATATACCTATTGTAAATGAGAAAGTAACTCTGATTTTGTTGAAATTCGGTATGAAGATAGTTTAGCACCTAAGGATAGGCATAGGCTTGTTTTAATGCTCGCAAAATGGGCCAAGAATGCCTATGACCGGGCGAAGTGGACAAGAAGAAATAGAATGGCGGACCCCGGCCCCTCGCGCGCCGCGTGAGTACAACAAGGTTTGTCGCCAATATGATGATGACCATGACTCGCAAGCTAGGAGGAAAACTAGTATTTTATAAATCGTGGCGTGCGCCATGACAATGTCCATATAAAAATTAAATGGATAATGAATAGGTTATTATTTTAAATTATTTAAATAAGTAGGTAACATGCCGTCAAGGGGCCCTAAACCGTTCAATAAGTCTCCAGGTTCCCTGCGGAAGACCTTTAGTCGGTTTAGTCGGAAGCGAGGTTTCGCTTCGCCAACGATATTAGGAAGCTCACCTAATGAGTTTGTTGCGGTGCTGAAGATCGATCGGAAGACTGACTCAAAGTCCATCCAAAACCCACCCATCCAGCTCTCGGATCTTGGTTATCGGTTTTGCAAGCATGCTGCCTAAACTAGGGACCCTATTTTTGAAACATTTTCGGCATGTAATATTCGATGTTTTTATGCATGATGCTGATTTTCTCTATTTTCAAACAATAGGTACTCTATTGATGTTGCCAATGTGATTTAAAAAACATTAAATTTTTTATGCCGAAAATGAATATTAAAAAATAGAGCCCTAAGGGCGGTTATTCTTAATTATTATCTAAATATTAATTAACCCCGGTTCAACGTGAAACTTTATTTCAATAAAGTACCTAGTAATTATCGTGTCGTGGTGTCTACTGCAATAAATGTTTTCTTTCTTTCTTTCTTTCTGTCTAGACAGTGAAAGATTTTCGTCAATTCGATAAACGGAGTCCTACAGAAAAGAAAACCACTTTGCAAGTCTTGTTCATTTGAATTCCTCGTGTTTACCCAATGTTCATTTTCCAGTCCCCCGTGAATGCGTGTTGGAAAGCATTCGAGATCCTTTGTCGCGCGGATCAAGGCGCGCTACTCGGAGAGGCCAAGGTAGCAAAATAGGTTGAATGTAGTAGGTACCTAATCTATTTAGGATGTATGGATTTATTCTTTTTAAAGATTTTTGGTAGAGTCTTATACTAAAACACACAAACATTCTTACGTTACCAGTAACCAACCCCGGCTTCGCACTTCGTAAGTAGGTAGGAAAATAATAATATGTCTTTACCTATGAAATTGGCGTTTTGTATTGTGAAAATGACGGAAACTGTAATTGTCATACAAGCAAAATCAATTTCGTGGAAATGGTAAATCTGATTACAATGAAACTTTGTAGGTACATTATCAGACAACAAGCTAACTGGTGCATACCATTTATTGTGACAACTACAAATTATTGATAAGGCAAATTGTACACGAGAGTAAATATTTTATGACTCGTGCTTTTTAATCACTCTCTGTGCTTTAGAAGCCAAAATTAGAATCACTCGCTACGTTCGTGATTCAATTTTAGACCACTTGGCTAGATCGTGATTTAAACTCGGCACTCGCAACAAAAAATGACATTGATCTCTTCTATCACAAATAACTATTTAATTTAGTTTTAGGGATTTAGCGGCGTCTCAACCTACTCTATTTTCAATATCAAGTATTAATTTTGATAGGTTATGTACAGTTAAAAATGGCGTTAATATCCCAGTTGTGCTGTCGAGAACGAGGGCCCGGGGTCCTCCTTGACCATGATCCAGGATTTGGCGATCAGGTAATTACAGTGGAGCGACTACCATCTGAACTCCGTGACCCTGCTACGAGGGGAACCTGACCAGATTGGATCATGGTTACAAATTCAGTTGCCTGAATTTGCAGGTTTCATCACGATGTTTACCTTCACCGTAAGAGCATCGGTTAGAATTCAACTAATGTACATAACTCAGAAAAGAGTCATTGGTACATGGCCGCGGCGGGATTCGAACCCGGTACCTCTCGCTTACGAGTCGGATACTCAACCGTCCGGCCACCGACGCTCCTTCTACTACATACTATTTATACGAGTGAGCTATGTATATAATTCTGGAATATGTCGCAGTTTTTGTATGTGACCCGTTATTTTTGCGGCTCAATGTATTAAGCTTGTGCCTGTGCTACGATGGAGTTAGTAGTATGGCAGTCAGCTTGATAGTAATCAAACTTTTCATTTGTGAAACCCACATGAAAAAAGTAAGAGAGCTGTGGGCTTCATAACCCAATGACTTTTTGTACCTATCTCACAATGTCAAAACTCTATCTTCCGATCTGATTACCAACAATTATCTTGCAGTACCTACTGAATGAATGAATATTTGATTCAAAATCTTTTATGATTAACATTACTGATTGCCTACAGCATTTACGTAAATAATATTTCGTCTCAGAAATAGGATTCCAATCAAACAAGAAGAATAAGTTACAATCAATGTAATAAAGTAGTGATGAAAGCAAATAGAAATGAAGGCATCTTCATTTCTTCTCAAATCTTCACTAAAACCTTCGATCAACTGTACAAAACCACTTATGGGTTTTGTCTGTGTCACCCATGTCGTGGGATGCTTAAATCTAATTTCGTACAAAATCTGTTAAATTTCGACACATAAATCCCTATTGAATAAGAACAATTAATCAAAGCAAAGTGTTTTAATACTTCCGGACTTGCTTCATTATGGTTTATAGCCGGCCTCTTTGAATGGGAAGTTGGTTGGTTGGAACATTCCAGAAACTTTGCCGACAACTGACGATACTTTCCGAAATAATAGCCCTTCTAATGGGATAATTTTTCTTAATATATTTTAACTTATTTTATTTGGTAGGCAATGTTGCTTAAAAAAGTTTTGGATGCTTAAATTAATCCCAACGGTCAGGCTAACCTTGATTTACTCATCGATTTAGGGCTTCATTGCTCTGAAAAAGAATGTTCGGTGTGAAGGCGTAACCAACTAAATTTAGAAGAAAACGTAGGTAGATTTTTATTAAAAAGAAATCGTTTGGCGTTAATGTCGCGGTGGTGCTCTCACGCACGAGGGCCCGGGGTCCGCCTTAACCATGATCCAGGATTTGACAGATCAGATAATTACTGTAGAGCGACTGCCATGTGATCTCCGTGACCCTGCTACCAGGGGAACCTGACCAGATTGGATCATGGTTACACATTCAGTCAGTGTGCAGGTTTTATCACGACGTTTTTCCTTACTGTAAGAGTGTCGGTTAGTGTTAAACTAATGTACATAACTTAGAAAAAGTCATTGGTACATGGCCGTAGCGGGATTCGAACCCGATACCTCTCACTTACGAGTCGGGTTGCTACTAAGAAGATATGTAGGGCCTAGCGGGGTATCCGGTTTGAATTGAAGCCTAGGGAATTACCTCCACCTTACATAATACCGCAGCCACAAACAAAACTATTATACATAGTACTGTGTTTCTGCCGGTGAGTAATGTTTCCAGTACTTCATGAGGTGGGGAATTGGGGCACGCCGAGGCTTTGGCAGTAGAGGGGCATCTCCCTTTATGCTGCTAGAGCAACGTGTTATAGATGTATTGCTAGGGCAACGCATTGGCGATGCCCTTGGTGTTTGCATCTTTTGGCAGCGGTGACCATTTTCCATCAGGTGGCCCGCATGGCTATTTTCCTACAGTCCTATGACGTAAAAAATACTTACTATGTAACTACTGTCAAGTTTTCTGAGCTTATTAAGTAAGTAATTAGGTACGGCCATTATTATTTAATGCGCGTTGTAAGTATTAGGAAAGCCTATCAAAAGGATTGTACTAAAAATATTATTACCCAAAAACTATAACTGTGGCAAATTCAAAAGAGAGCTTTATAGAAATTTAAACTTGTTCAAAGATACAGTAATAAAGAAGATAGGAACGTCTCAATACACTTAAATTAAAAGTGTAGACTAAGTACAAATAGTGAATTAATAGATTGAGCATCTCCTCTAGGGACCCAAAGTGGTAATAAACAACACTGTACGCGTATGGGTTATAAATAATAATGAAACCTAGTGAACTACCACTTATATTACAACTACTTGGATTACCTATTAAACGTAATATTTCCATACACATCAATGTTAAATTGGGTTTAATAAAATAGGTACATGTTGTTTGGTGCATCGTTTGTCAAATTGAATTGGTGAAAAAAAGGCCCTTGGCAAATAATAAATTTAAATTATGAAATGGTCAATAACTATTTAAGTATTTACTTATTTACATATCGACAATTATCGTCTAAAACGAAATTTGTTACACCATAACCTTAACACAAAATGGCGTTCATAACAAAAATTTACTTCTGTAAATCGTTATTTTTTGCCAAACAGAAGAAAATTATGTTACTTGTAGCACTGAATACTAAATCTACGTCTATGTTATTTTACGGTCCCGCGCAAGTTATAAGTAAGGATGGACCTTGCTCACAGATAACATAATATTTATGTTTTTTATTTAATAACTCTATGGCCTAAATATATGGCCGTGTGGTGTCCGGCAGAGTAGAATAGCACCAACTCCTTACACTCATGGGTGTCGTAGAAGGTACTGATGTTTTCTAGGCAAAAATTCAAAAGTCTCCGTAGTCTGGAAAATGGTTAGCAGCATTTTCCATTGTTATATTTATAACACTGTAATCTCCACAAGCCGCCTGCCAAGCGTAGGGATTATGGCAATAACCTCCCCTTTCGTGGGAGAGGCAGTGGACTGTTACGGGCTGTGATGATGATTTAATAAATCCCCATTGAAATTTCATTACGTCCATACAATTGCTTATTGCCGTTTCAAATTGGTGTGCCATCGAATCGACTGAAAATAATTCCAGATTATTGATACGATTTTCCACCCGGTTACTTCTGAATTATTTAAATTAATCTTGATTTCTCCATTCACGGGAATTGGAGAGAGCAGCATTTAAAATTTAACGATGGCAATAAAAAGCATGCAACCGGAAGATAAGTACCACCTAATCTTAAATTCTGAAAGGAATAAAGATATATTAGGAGCGCTCCATTTAATTTAAATCTATCTCTTATTCGATTACAACTTGCCAATATTTTCGTACAATTCCTTTACAAACGAGTATTTGGCAACCAATTTTAAGCGGAACGACATTGATACTATTTCAATTCACTTCTCGGGTCCGACTCGTACCCCAAGGTATCGGATTCGAACCCCAATGCCGCCATGTATGTTAATGTCCCGGTTGTGTTTCGCGCGCGAGGGCGTCGCCGGGGTCCGCCTTGACTATGATCCAGGATTTGGCAGATCAGGCAATTATACTGAAGCGATTGCCATATGACCTCCGTGACCCCGTTAACAGGACAACCTGATCGGATTGGATCATGGTCACACATTAAGTCGCCTGAATTTCTAGTTAGGTAATATACCGGCCAAACCCGGTTTCAGGTCGAAAATGTTTCTAAAAACCGGTTTCCACTCTTTGAAAAATTCACGATTATAGTTCACTTCTACCTCTGCGTATAGTTTATGAGCGTAGATCTGAATAGGAATGATCTGATTGAAAGCATGTTTGCCGAGTCAAGGGAGGGCTTGAGTTTTTCGGTTATCGAAGAGAAATTTCAATAGAGACTCAAGTTGAATTTGCAAGGAATTTTGATGTATTAAAAGTGGTAGTAAACGTTACCAACATCAAGGAATCTCGGACATTACGAGGTTTAGGATGATTGTAATAAAATTAACTTAAACAAAAAAAGAACGATCGTAGTGAGTTCGAAATTTTTTCGAATTTTTGCTCAAAAGATGGGATGATTATGATAAATGATGCGAAGTAAACATGGTATATGTAACATCATCATCACAACCCAACACTTAAGGTCACTTCCACGAGAGGGTAGGTTATTGCCATAATCTCCATGTGGCAGACGGGTTGGAGATGGCAGTGCTAAAATATAACTGAAAAATGCTGCTGCCCATTTCCACCTTATGGAGTCTTTAGAAGTTATGCCTCGAAAACATTTGTCGCCTTGTACGATGCCCACGAGTGGAAGGGGTTGGTGCTATTCTATTCTGCCAGACATCAAACGGCCTAATGGAATATGAATCCACTGAGTTCCGCTCGAAATTTATAGTATTTAGGCTCCTAAGTTAGCGTAGCGAGCTTAAAAATTTATGGTATATTGGACCTTAAAATCCGAATGATTATACAGCGCAGGTAGTAGAAAACGAAAAACTACAGTTGCTAACATAAGGCCTACGAAAATCATATATTCGCAAGCAATATCATACAATATCAAACAATATCATGTAATCACACGCCTTGCCAGATCATTAGTTCCAATGGCTATACTCAATACATCTTGATGTGTATGGGTTACAAAGGTCGTAAATCCCCTATTCAGCGCATGCAAGCCATTTGTTAGTAGAAAGTCATATAATCTACTACCTCTGCTGTTGATATCTGAGCTACCCCATGTGTTTTGAGCAATATGGGATCGTTTATATTCATTTATAGACAAATATAAAATTTTAGACGAAGCACAATACGGTTTCAGAAAGCGTCGATCTGGACATGTCCAACGCGTATGATAGAGTTCAACACGGTATCCTTTTGACGGAATTATCTTCTATGGAGATCAATCGTATAGTTGGTTGGCATCATACCTTAAAAACAGAATGTATTACGTACAAATAAGTCATACAGGCCCAGGTACAGGCTGTGTCGTAAACCACAAATCCAATGGGATGTTCACGAATGGCTTAATCCCTCAGGGAAGCTTTTGCTTTTTTTTTTAATCCACATAAACGACCTTACCAAAATTATAGAAACTGACTGCGTACTATTTGCCGACGATATTTCGGTTTTATTCGAATATGCCAACGATTTAATTAAAAAATTACACGTATCTTGGTATTATGTACCTTTTCTGAATGTGATTCCATTTATAATTAAAAAATCTTTCCTCTATGTAGGTTTATAGATGGTATTGGCTGTGCGACTTCGTTCGTATGGTATGTCTCATGGACGCTGTCACGCCTGTGGATTTCGCCTTGATTAGAGAGAACAATGCTTGTAATGTTTTGTTCTGGTTTGAAGTATAAGGTAGCTAGCGCAATTACATGCACGAGACATTTTTTCTTAATCCTCACAGTGGCAATGCACCTGCGGTTCTGCATTGTTGTTGCCTGCAACCTAAATGCATGAATCGTAGATATTATGTGCGACAGTTACCGCTTACCATCAGGTGGGCTGTCGGTAAAGCACTCTTAAAAAGGAGCTTATTACTTTAGATTTGAAAATTGCCAGGTTGTATTGATCGAAATACAGTAAGTCAGATAGAGAGTTCCCTCGCGATTCGCACAATAAATGTTGAAGCAAAGTGGTCAGCGAGTAGTCTTTCTAATTTCGACTGTAAAACAGTGTCATTTCGCCATGACTCTCTTCGTTTTGTGGTGGAACGAAGATGGGATATTAGATAGTGCGTTAGAGTACTTACATTGCAGTCTCTTTGTATGAACAGATAGTTTATACAAAGATAGACTGATTGCAGAGATGTTTCAAGTTTTCTTCTGTCCACTCTCCTGGTAATCCTGAATATGCACACAACTTGTCCATATATGTGGCGGTCGATATTACTCTCGGTCATCCTTGTTTGTATACTATTCGATGTTAGATATGTGTAGCGCCGTCGGAACAATATACAGACATATTAGCAGCGTCACTCACACTAGACACAGCCACAGAGCCCTATCTTATAGGCGTCTTACTCCTCGGGTATCCGTGTCCCGTTGGCGAGTACTTAAGTTTAGAATAGAAGGAATAGGATTTTCATGGAAACAAACCATTTGGCATTATCTGACTTCTTTGCAGTAGTCTGACTTTGACAATATATAGGCATATCCATTTTAAGCCTATACAATAAAATGAACACATTAAGATGAGCCGTACGTCCAAAGGTTCCTGCACATTTCGGGTTTCAAGTTATATTGGACCTACTAATGAGGTGTAATTTCTGAACTACAACATCAATGACCTCGAAATATATACGGTACAACCTTTAAAGTTTCTCCTTTATAACAAAAAAAGAATGAATTAAATCGGACTAGGCGTTAATGAATAACAACTAAGTACACATTTTGACTTCCATCCCCTCACCCGAGGGAATCGTGTTGAATTAAGTAATAAAAAGTATCCAATATCCTACCTATAGTATCTACTTAAATCATATCAAGTTTCATTTGAATTCATCCAGTACTTTCGGAGTGTTGC
Source organism: Blastobasis adustella (assembly GCA_907269095.1). Lineage (NCBI taxonomy): Eukaryota > Metazoa > Arthropoda > Insecta > Lepidoptera > Blastobasidae > Blastobasis > Blastobasis adustella. The sequence goes on along the minus strand of OU026123.1, from coordinate 6,806,716 downwards.
GCGGCCGGGATACAGACAGACAGACAGACAAAAATTAAAAAAGAATATAGTTTATGGGTTAGTACAGTAAAGTACCCTCCAATAAAAAAATTCTAAATATCTTCAATGTACAGAATTGGATACAGTTTTATTATAAGTACCTGTGGATACAGCTATCTACCAGGGTTTTCTAAATATAAAATCCATTTCCTAACCGCACCGTTGGTGTAATAAGACGTCAATCCAATCATTTCTAAACTTGGCCGCTTCCGTATCTACCAAAATTTCCTGTCTTATTTGGAAGCTTTTCTTGGAATTTGAGATATTTTGGTATCATGCTACAGAAATAATAAAATGATCATCTACGAGGAATTCATGCATACCTCAGTCTTCACGTAAGTGAAAACTATTTTCGGAAGAGCGTGATTTACACATTTATGTGTTCACATTATGGACAAATTGGGTATAATAGACAGTTATTTTTATTTTACTCAGGTTCTGGATTTTTATGGAAAAAGTAACCGAAGTGCTTATCACAAATTATAAGCAAAGTGTTTACGGTTTCCCTATATTTACTTGTATTAAGTTTCTATCTGCGAGTTTACACTAGTCGCGATAAATATTGCACATCGATTAGGTTCGGCTTCGTATTTACTCACACGCTTGCGACAGAGACGACGCTCTACGAAGCCAAATTAGCCGATGACATCTGATGGTATAATATACATATTTATATTACGTCCTTACCCCTTACTTACTTATATAATTACCCCTCTATATTATGAGGGGTACAGTTGAGGAATCTTTTATATAGGAACTAGCAAACTAAGCAAAACTGCGGAAGGTATACTTGACATTATAGTCTCGGTTCGATTTCAAGACTTGTATGGGGAAAGCTTAAGAAAACGTTGCCACGATGGCTGGATTGGATGTCACACAGGTGTGCAACAGCGGATAAAGAATATTAATCCCTATGCTGAATCTATTCATTGCTCAGACCATTCAGTAAACTGCAGTGGAGGTACATTCGGTGACATTCTTTGGCGCGCTAAAACGCTGCTACTCTTTTGTATTCTACGTCAATGTACCGGTTTGAAGTTCTTCTTGCAGCCACAATAAAAAGTTTAAAAGGTTAGGACACACGTTAGAGCGCTAGAGGTGATGCTATAAATTCTAGATATAATCACAAAGAAAGTTGTAATACTCTGGAAAAACTGACGGAAACGCATGAAAGCTAGAGCACACTAAAGTTTATTAGTCGCTATGCAATTATTTTCGTTTTTATGTTATTTAGGCATCTGGCAACCGGTACTGTGTGAAGTTAATGATACTCACAAATATTTGCAAACAGAGGGGCTGAACATACATCAGTGTGCTCAGAAAATAAGTGATTTACAGACCGTATTAGAAGAAAAACAAAAGGAATTTGTGGATGAACTCTACGGTTTGCTAAAAGTTGGGCTCGGAAAAACTTAACCTAGATCAAGCTCCTCGGGACATAAATAGGTACAGAAGAGTTCCAACATGAGCGCGCACGTCTAAGAGCTTTCGTAGCTCCAACATACGGTAAAAAAGAGCTTATTAAATCCGGCTCTCTGGGTTTATTTAAATACATATTTGAATCCATACTTGAAGATGGCTTACCAAAGATTGTCCACATGTTGGGGATTTTTAACATCTGCCGTTAGTAATGTCAGAGAAGGAAGCTTTTCTAAACTGAAGTTAATAAAAAAATGTCTGAGATCGACTATGTCCACGTTGAGACTATCTTTAGTTATTCTGGTACATGATTTATAATTTGATATTGACGATTGTGTAAATGATTTTGCTTTAAAAAACACACGACCACGATCTCTCTGCTGTAGGCCTAGTGGAAGTAATTTCTTTATAGAAATAAGTTGGCCTGTTGTGTCTGATATATTCTGTCATATACTTTTGTAATAATCTTATGTACAATAAATGGTTAAATAAATAAATTAAAACAGAGTACATTTTTAATATAATTTTTTAAAGTAAATAAGTTTATCTCGGCTTTCAATAATTGGTACGATGTACTAATGTACATCTGTACAGTTCCTATGAATAAATATTTCAACTTTAAACTAATAATTAAAATAGGGCGGTTAAAACCCACGCTACGGCACTGGGTTGTCATGAAGAGGTACTAATTAAGTAGCCACCAAGGTCTGGCTGTCACGGTTCAAAAGAAAGGTAGTTTATATTACTAATTACATATTAATTTGTTCCTGTGAAAAGTGTGGGAGGTCGCTAAGCTATTAATTTTATAACACACCAGCTTTTCCGCGCGTCCTTCATTATGTCCCTCAGTAACTTTTGACGGCACAAAAACCGTGTATAGCAAATAGAAATCCTTTTTTCAAAATGTAACCCATTTCTCAATATAGTCTGAAATGGGAAACCCATTTGAGACCGGAAATTCAAAAGACACGTCTGTCTACAGGTACAACGCCCGGCAACGCATCTGTTCCTGTTAGGTTGTCTTGATCGAAGGGGCCGCTTTCCATGTAGAGATCACAACCGGGACAATTGAATTGCTTCAAAGTAATTTTTTTTGTTAGTAACACGTGTCACCCCCCTCTAACAGCTAAACCATAATATTTGGATACGTGGAAAATATTCATCATAATAGTATAATGAAGTTAAAAGGAAAATTATCACAAACTAGCGGACTCTTCAAGTTAACGACTTATAGACGACCACATGCAGTTGGATTAGCAAACATTTCATACAAATTGTATGGAAAAAGATTGAGAAACCTGCATTTATTACTTTGTAATGTGTTTACAGTATCAGAAAGCCCTGTTTTACACGCATATTATAACAGGCAACTACGGAACCCTACACTGCACGTGGTACGTCACGTTTTGGCCGATATTTGTATTTCTAATCTGTTGGTCTTCCTAAAACATTAAAAAAATATTAAATAAGATCCCCCTTGTTTGGCTACCAAACACCCATCTCTAGTATGGGTCATCAAGAAGTTGACCTACCAAGCAACCAAAATAACACCAAAAACATCTACCGATACTGAATTAGCACTACAATTAGGTTAATCCTAAGGATATATTTTGGATGCCGTCAAGGCTAGAGCGAACAGGCTGTACGTAGACAGGCATCATGCTCCATCTCCGGCCGCATCGTCACTGGCCACCATGTGAGATGCCGGTCAGTTTTTTACACAGTATACATATAACAAAGTCGCTTCCCGCCTTCTGTCCCTATGTACGTATGTACGCTTAGATTTTTAAAACTACGCAACTGGTGCGGTGTTCAACAATATTTAGAGTAATTCAAGAGGAAGGTTTATAGGTTAGAATGGATAGGTAGAGGTAAAGTAGGTGTAGGGTCGGAGTAGGAAAGGGGTAGGACAATGACGTAAGATTTCTTTCAAAAAAATCTAATTTTTTTGGTTAATATTTTAATTCCTACTAATTCTTCCAAATCTAAAGTAACTATAATTTTCCTTTTTTTGTGACAGGTGCAGTAGCCTGCGACGACGAGTACCGGCTGATCAGGCACCTGATGCAGAAGTACGATGCGTCCGTGAGGCCGGTGGAGAACTCCTCGCAGCCGCTGATGGTCACATTCGGTGTCTCGCTCCACCATATCATCGATGTCGTAAGTCATACAGACTCAATTTAGATTTAAGTTGTGAATGACTGACGCTATGACTGAGTTACCTCCAGCGGTGTTAAAAACCGATCATCATCATCAACCCATACTAAATGGCTGGACTGAAAGGCCATCTGCAATGACTGCAATATAGGGTACTTTGGCACAGTGGTTACATTGGTCTTGGTTTTGCCAGATCCCCCTTCAAGGCCCTTCAACCTTCTGAACGCCTTCAGTGCTGGAATGAAAGGGCTCCATCTTCAACTTACCAGCGGTCTTGTCTAATCTAGTTTACTTCATCGAGCGATCTTCAGTAGATATTGCCAGCCCACTTTAACCAGTTGATACTGTGTGCCATATCATCATCTCAGCCTATATGACCAATAGATTATAGGTTATATATACTAATTTAAACTGTAAAAAAGCCGTGTCTGTACATCAAAGGTATTTAATAAAAATAGTGGGGGTTGGATGCTGAGGTTAGAACGTAATCAGGCTCAAATAATGTTTTTTATTTTTATTTTGCCTGTCTTTACTGTCTGTAGAAATCACTTTATGGATTTTGAGTAGGTTTTCGCAGTTTGTAACTTTGCGGTCCAACTTAAAATCTATGCCAGGTTTTATTTAATTCGGGTAGGTAGAACCAGTGATACAGCTTGAGATCTCCGCATTACTAGCGTACGTACAATAAAGAAGTCATTTAAAATTGTTTCTCTGGTAAAAGCTAAACTGTCTTATATAAAAACGATTTACATGCGGGCGAATTTGCAGGCAAAACTAGTTGTACATGTAAGTACATTAATTATGTTATGTATATGGTGGACGCTGTTAAGCCTGAGGAGTCCGCCAGTTATCTATTTACATTGATCGAAGGATAATAGCCAATGTAATTACAGGCATTGTCCAGTCAGTCCACCTGCGGCGAACGTACATAATTACATAATATGAATCATATCTACATGTTACGGACGGTAGTTATCGGTGTCCAGCAGTACGCTCTCTCATCATTTTAAGAGTCATATAGGAATGATACTGGCTTTTTCAATAGGAAATACTGTGCCAAACCCAAAGCAAGACTTGCCAATAATGTTCCCTCAATGTTCCATCGTTAGCAATATAGGTACCCTAGTGGTATGACATATCCTTTCAACCTCTATGACGTGGAATTATTTCGGCTATCAATTCTATCGATTATCCGAGTGTAATCTGTAATGCTATTGGATACGAATCTGCATATCCAAAGCCAGATCATCAATCTCTATCGCACTTCGTGAGCGTCGGCACTGGGGATATAATTTGCTAAACTTTTGCGGCAAGGGAATGCCGTGAGTGAATTATTTACGAGACTTCTGCCAGGAAGTTTAAAATTTTTCTCCGTCACAACGTAGCTCTGTACGTCTTCTCGTGATATAAATAGCACATTATAGTGTGCGTACAGATCTGGACAGATAGCGAAAATCGGATGTTCATATGTATGCGCCCTTGGGTCATACAGACGCGCACAAATGGCGCAAAAACTGCTCTTACACAGATTGCACAACGTCAATTCACGTATGCAGTTAGCGAGTCGTAAATAAACCAACCCGTACTTTCCGTATTTACAAGATATCAAACGTAGCGCCCGCAGTGCACTCTAACGAGTGTTCAGTTCAATACTTGTCGGGCTGTACACTGTAACGAGGGGCATGCCAAAAGAAGTACGATATTCCTTACCAGGTTGTTTGATGATGGCAAGTTGTACACCATCGTGTAGGTTGGTTTAATGGTGTTAATTTGAAAATGGAACACTTATTAAAAATTAGATCTTACATTTTTTATATTTTAATAGTGGCGTCGATCATCACCATGTCATAAGATTCTAGCTTAATCGGAAAACGGTCTTCTTTTAACCGAACCGGTCTCTTGATATTGATGCCAAGTCCTCTGGATGGTTGAACGACTCACGTTATATAAGTCGTTTAGACTCGCCTAAATACGATGCCCAAATACTTAGGAATTACATAAGACAAAAATATGTGTCACCAACCGCTAGGAAACTTATTTACCTATCACCGTTAGGTAACGCTTGAAGCGTTCTATTTCCCACAGCTACTTATCTGACTCGGTGGCCAAAACTGGAACTGAGTGTCGTTATTTTGAAATGTTACTTTGTTGTCAAAATCAGCGACGACGTCACCAGTTCAGATAAGTTTGTGGCAATCTACAGTTTACCAACTTTACAACGCGAATCCATAAATAAATCTCACCTAGTCATGGCTAAGGTCATTCCTAAAGATAACAGTTTCCTACTCAGGAAATGCTTAATTCAAGTTTGGTGAAAAAGGGTGTGAGATACGTAAGTTTGAGAACAACCTTCTACAAGTAGCGCAATAATTTTAGACCTTATTGCTTTATCAACCATATATTTCAGAAAGTGGTATTAAATGTAAAAACAAAAATTAAATAATCTAATTTTCATAAATAATCTAAAAACGTCAAAAATAGTAATTTTACGATAACAGTTTCTTTTGTTAATTTAAAATTTTGAACGTAAGCTTTCTAGCATGAAAGCTTTCATGACAGTGTTCATCAAAAAACCACAGAATTCAAACAATAACAGAATCCCTGGTAAATTAACTCCTTAAGGTACATCTCTTAAATTGTTTAAGGGATGGGGTGCATGCAAGGTGTGACAATCTCCTTTGTTGTAGATGACATACACTTACAGGTCTTACAACGCGCCGCCATTTCGTAGCGATAGCACCCTTAATGAAATTTATTTATAAATGCCGTCATGTGTGGTGAAATGTTATATAGATAATATAAAAAAATTAAAAAAATCATGTGGAATTTTTTTTATAAGGAATAAGAAATAGGTGAGTGGTAATTACTCATAATCGTGTTTTATTTACTTTGGTGTAAATTTCGAACAAAAATTACAACAATCTAATATACTGTTCAACGGGTAAATTTCTAGTGTTTTACGGGTAAATTTCCCTGAAAATGTGGAAAAATATATTTAATCAATTTTATGATGATGATGATCATCAACATGAATTATGGCACATGCATGACCCATACTTTATTGTCTACCTAAGTAGGTTACACAATACTTTGTATTATTGTATTTATTGATTTGTTGTTGTGTAATCCGAATTCCAGAATCCGAAATCTGGAAATACAAAATCTGAAATCAATTATGTCTTAATTTTTTTTTCAAGGACATAGCTGTTGTCTACACGACTTAGCTCAAAGGTTTTAAAAATAACCAAATCCGCATCAGAAGCATTTTGAATTAATATTTTTAAATATTATCTTATATATTTTGAAAAACTATCAAAATCAGTACGTTTTTGCATATATACTCTCATTCAAATAAAAAAATGAACAAAAATAAGCTTGTTTAGCCAAACTGACGATCGCCAACACGCCAATGAGCGTGATCAAGTCTAAAATTGAAGTGGTCAAGCACATTATTGTCATGCCACTTTTCAAGCGACATGAAGGTGAGTGGCGGGCATTATTTATTGCACCGCATTCCAAAAGGCGTGATACAAAAATGGCCCTTATTTTATGAGAAACACGTTCCACTTTTATCTACCGGTGCAAAACGGATTTGATTCGAATTTTTATACCTACTAACATCAGTATTGTACAACATTCATTACATAAGAATTTTAATGCCTTTTCCCCGAAGGGATATGTCACACGTATAAAATGGCGGCCATTTGCATGCTTCATTCAAGATTTAGAGACAGGGATTCTGTTTTTGTTTGAATTCTGTGCAAATATAACATGCTAAATTACACAAAATTGGAAAGCTACCTTCATGGCTGAGTAGAGTGGCCCTCTTGGGTAAAATCAAAGCTTCCTTCGGCTATGCTAAAATGCGTGCCGAACGTCAGCTTGACAATCAATATTGTTGTCAAAGTCACATTTGGAAATAAATAAATGAATGTTGTGATTTAAGATTATTTATTGGAAAAATAATTTAATACATTTTGTTGAAGGTTTTGTTATTTTATTATATTAGTGAAATACTTTTGACCACCACATTTTAAGTATATTGTAAGTCGCTGGTTATCGCTCGTAGAATGTGTGTAGAGGTATATAGAACATGTGTTAAAGATTCTTCTTACATGAGGTGTTTTTAAAATATCTCGGGGTTTAAGTTATTTTTTTACTTAAATAATACGACAAGCTCTGCAATATATAGTATGAAAACATTGATAATTCATAATTATCTATTAAATCCTATTTTATATATAAAAATAATTTGGGTCGCCCGTGTGATAGTGATGTGTTCGTTGCATTTTCCCAATGTCGATGTAAACGAAAAATACCTATTGATCACGAGGAGTGGAAAAATTGGAGGAAATAATTTATTGTTCAGCAGTGAAATGATGTAGCCTAATAATAAGCTTTAAAATTTGTACGTTGACTTGAATTTTATTCTTTTAGATTTGTGAAATGCAACATAATGTCGAAATGCGCTGTTAATTATGATTGTGAGTCACAATTTGTGACTGCCATCTTTGTAATGGACCTGGTGAGTATCAGCCGGCAGCCCTAGCCTAGACTTATAGAAAAACGTGCCAAGAATTTGATGACGCAGCATTGGTGACGCAGTGTCAGTTCAGTCAAAGCGGCAAAGCCTCAAATATCGAAGGTTGATCACTTGCTTATCGGTGTTTACAGGATACATTGCGATGAGTGTGCGTTGACACTTTATCAATTTACCCGAGATAAATAAATAAATATAATAAATATAAAGTGGCCTATGTCACTCGGGAATAATGTAGATACCATTAACGAAAGTGACTTTGAAAATAGGTCCAGTAATTTTTGAGTTTATTCATAACAAAAATACAAATCTTTTCCCTTAGCAATATTAGTACCTATCTATCGATTACTAATATTGTTAGGACCTACTGAAGTAGGTACTGACGTTACCACACATGCTGTACATAATAAAGGGTGTTAAAAATGTATTATTTATCATCAGCGACATTGGCTTTATTGGAAAGATAATGAATGGCAATGTTTGGCTTTAAATGGCCAACTTACTAGCAAAATACACAAAAGAATAAGGCAAAAGGTGGACATGAGAACATTGTACACTTTAAGGGAAAGTACCTACTTATGCCAGTATCAAGCCGGGATTGAGGATCCACAAGGATGATGATGAGTTGAGAATAAATTTTATTATATCGATATCGATAATTTCGCTTATTACAATACAGCCCTTTTTATTTGTTGCTCTGTTTTTTGTTACTGACTCGCCACGCATTTTTTGTATGTCAAAGCCGTCATGAACCGTAAATTGTAATTATTTTTATCTACACTCATAGCGTAATGTTCCAATTACATATTTGAAAACAGTTGTTTAAGGATACACTTTTTTCACGCTAGTCTATAAAATTTTCCATACTATTTTCATTACAGCTGTATTGAAAAATAACTTTTTAACACTTTCCTTTTTTAAATTTTTGTTGGGCGCCGGGACACGGCTAAATGTAGGATGAATAGCTAAATGTCTTCAACAAATTCATAATTCAAATTTTCCTGTATATATTTGTGATCAGTTCATAGTCTGTGGTTGTGATTGTGTACATTTGGAATTATTTTCCCGCTAAACAGAATATTTTTTTTAATTGTTGTAATTTGTGTTTGATAATGTTTTTTCTTGTTTGAAGCAAATCAATAGATAAATGTGAAAGTAGTGAAGTGAATTTCCCGCCGTTTGATATCCTCGACGCGTAGATACAACAGAACTGACTCGCAGTTACTTCCAGCAAAGTTGAAAAAATTATAGGTACGCAATTTTAACATGAAAATATGAGTGCTGATAAAGTAGTGTATGCAACTGCATATAATTAGGTATTAAAACACTCGTGTCAAACTATCATTATACTCGGCTACGCCTCGTATGATTAACAGACACTCATGTTTTAATACCCCCTTTTATATGACAGTTGCATAAACTACTATTTACGCTAAATTACATCGTCTAAGTCATAAACCTCTTTATTGTAATATTGTTTTCAGATAGAGAAAACAGTTTTAAAAAAAAAGATATTTTATTTTATTTTATTTATTTTATTTTACAATTTTTGGAAAACTTACGTCTAAAAATTAACAACATATTAAACAGTATAAAAAAAAAAGAAGGACAATTACAAGTTCTCACTAATATACACTTAAATAGCTAATTAAATACCAATTCTCCAAACAACAACCAAAATATAAATATTAAACAACCAAAAAATAAATTTAAAAAAAAACACAAACAAATCAAAAACATTATGAAAAGAATTTATCGCTCAACATTTTCCTTATAGTAGTAACTTTACTGTTAAATAAGTCTATGTCATGATTATAAGCTAAATCATTCAATAATTTACTAGCACGTATAAAATATGAATTTTGCCTATAATTACTCCTGCATCGCGGAACGGACAATATTAATGGTTTCCTTATATTCACACCGGGAACACGTAATGCTATCTTACTAAGGATCTCTGAGCTATCAACTGTACCATTAGCAATAATATGTCCATATTATTTGTCCTGAATTACTCTGAAGCATTAAACACAAAATTAAATAGTATAATTGTATTTTGATTACTTAAATAAAAAGTTTCTATTTGCCACAACAAACCAAAATTGCGGTCTATTAATCTTCAAAGCCCTATCAGCAGCCTTATTTTCCTTGAACCTGCGTCTACGCATTATCAGGCACTATGCTAGAAATACCTTTCTTATATTGACGTGAATAAAGCTATTTTCGGCTCTAGTAGACAGAGAAATTTAGGTAATATTAGAATCTAGCCCTCCCTGGGTGTCGAGTTTTGACAAGTAGGAGTACTTCTTATTGTTTGCCTGTGACAAATTATAAACCGTTATTAAACTAGCAATTGTGAAGCTAGTTGGTACGACCTAGTTTAATTCTAACATATCTACTCACAGATTATATTCCTTTGTCTGAACGTCACTTTTCATTAGAAAAGTCGTGTTGCGAAATCTACTTTTTAAAACCTTATTTGTTTGTTTAAGCTCATCGGGGCAGAGAAAATTATCCGTGATCACGATCCTCAGGAATTATGGGACAACGAAGTAGCTTTGTCTGATTAATATTGTATGGTAAAATTACATATCATTGTAATTTTTATTCATACCATTCTAATGTAATATTTCATTAAAAACTGGAATTTAAATAGTTATCAAAAGGACTGCGGCATGATCTCACGTAGGTACTGTGCGCGCGAGAGATCATGCACAGAAAATTAAATTGTAAGTAATTTACAATGTCAGGGCGGCTACAAAGTGTGGGAACGAATTCTGTTGCAAACTTCGTCACTTAGACACTTTCCGAGAGTTTGGTCTCCCCCTTCTGTTTTATTCCGACATACAAAAGACGATTTCAATTTGTAAAGTATGCAATTATCTTGTCTATTTGCCCCTTTATTGGAAATTAGGTTCGACAAGGAATGCTGAAATGGCCTGCCGCTGTGGGTTCTTTGACACTTCACTGTGATTCCATTCCCTACAGTTGTTATTACGCAGGTAAAGGCACGCAGTTGCCACCACAATCCTCATATTCAGACAGAAAGCGAGCACATATCATTACAATTAAATTTATTTTTACGTCTGGCATTTTTTATTAAAAAACTTTGAATGCCGCAACGCAATTTATTTTTCGTTGTTCTACCAAAACAATTTGAAACGTGTTTGCAATTTGTGAGCAACGATTATACGTCTACCTAACAATTAGGCATATGTATTTGTATGGAACACCTTATTGTCACCCTTCACATAATATCTCATTAATATTTCGTGTTTAGTTGATAAAAGTTCTCATTATGCGGCTCGAAATTCCCATATAATAGAAGCATAATGAACTACGATGTGTGCCCTCACAATGCATCAATTGTCTGAGCCATCATGGAGGCTGAATTTAAAATACCAATGGACTTTTATATACCTAGGCCGTCCTGTAATTAAGAACTAACTTCACACAGTTTTTTCAATAATATACTTCTATGTATAGTAGGATCGTTCTATCGCATTGTTTTATCTTTTATTTGAAGGAGAAGAATGCAATGTATTCTTAATAAAAAGTACTTATATTTATTAGTACTTTTTTTAAACTACTGAGGTTGCATAGAAGCTTAGGTCTAGTAACACAGTCGCCTGTATAGTTACACAGTCGTTAGTTACATTATACGCCGTGTAACTAACTTATCTAACCCAATGACGGTGTCGCTGTTGTTGAATTTTGTATTGTCCCCAAATGATACTTCAATTGGCGACACTTAGTTCCAGTTTTGGTCACTTGGTCAAATAAGTTTGTGGTGACACTCTACAAACTATCTGACCCGGTGGCCAGAGCTGAAACTAAGTGTCGCCATTTTTAAATGTCATGCCAATCGGGGAATTGACTAGATTCAATGTAAATTATGATACCAGGATATTATTAAAAAGCTTCTAGAAATAACAATTTTTATAATTTTTAAATCATGAAAATGACAATTAGGAGTACATTCGACGCAATTGTGTAATGACGTCACAGTTTGACTGTTATATTCTAGATAGTTAATTCGCGGATTCCAGAAACAGCGTCGTTGTCACCGGGTCAGATAAGTTTGTCAAAAGCGTCAACAGTATTTTGACATAAGCCTTGTATAAGTTATACACTCGTTAAACGAACGTTCAAATCTTGATCAACGTATGAACAATTTTTATTAGTAAGGCGGATTTCTCTTAAAGCCTTCATTATTAGTTTAGTAGGCCTATTTGGTAACTTGACGGGTCCGGATACGGGGACGATTATGTCATCTTGGAACAAGTTCCCCGAAATATGCTATTTCCTCCCCCGAATCAGTCCGCATTCGCACCGTGTTTTAATATAGTCGCGCCATGTCTCAAGATAATGTCGCTTTGCGAGCCTTGTGACCAGATTTAAGCAGTTTCAGAACTTACTATTTGTACAAATATTATTGTTTTAAATATGTTGTGAATAGTGCTATTGCAGCATTGTGGGTAACCATTTTGATGATACTAACAGAGTGATATAGAATAACACAAAATTAGAACATTTTAACTTTATATTATACCTACTTTATTGCAATAACGGTTACAGAGAGAAGGAAGTATACAAAGGTGGTCTTATCTCTAAAAGAGATTTCTACCAGCCAACCTTACCAAGTGTTAAGGAAAGTCCATTTTATGGGAAAGCATCAAAACGCAAAAGCATAAAACTCAAAAAGCAGTTTGCTGAATTTTCGTTTCCTGCAATTAAAATTGAACATTTATCAAAGCGTTTGTTATGAACTATATAATCCAATAAGATTGAAATTAATAAAGCTCGTCGTCACAACGGATTTAGCTTTGAAAGATGATTTGATTCCGGGGCATTTCAATAAAATTATTGGAATCTCGTTAAATTAAATAACAGTCTAGGTGAAAATCTTCCTCTTTATTATGTAAGTGGCCATGGAATTCTCGTTCGGTATTAAAACGATTACTTAAAAGGATTCTTCCGCCAGGTTTATTGGCTCTGGGCGGTTGTAAACTCGTTTAGAAAAGTGTTTAGTTTTTTTATCAGCTGAAGCTTGAATCCCATCCCATTGGCCATCTATCTTATTAGCCGATGGCTTAAAAATTTGTCTATTTACGTAAAATATAAATGTGTTTTTTTATTGTTCTACTTTATCGCTCGGTCATTTCACTAAGAAGAAAAACTGAAGTTTCTCGGAACACTTAAAAACCGTCAGAATCCGCGTGCAATCTGCGCTATTTCATTTACTGTGGCCATGAGCCATTAAAAACGAAAATGGGTAGAGTTTATATTTTAAAATGGCTGCCAATTTAAACGGTCACGATTGCGATCTGCGCATTAGGCGTCTCGACGTAATTCACTTTTCCCCATCATATCGCGGAATGGAGTTAGCGACGGCTTACATCAATTTCTACGAGTTGGCATCACTCTTCGCACCTGGCAGCGCAACTTTTAATGATATAACCTTGTTCCTTGTGTTATTAGGTTCCTACTTCGCGAGCGCTCGGGTTTGATTTATTGTTTCAGAAAAAATGAGATTGATAAAATCGCTCGGCGCGGGCCCGACCAGATAGCGGGCTTTCGGGCATTGAAAGTCGCCGTGGAAACGTCCTCGATTGATTTGTCGAAAACACAATCTCAGTTGAAATCTTCAGATGAGAGACAAAATTTATGTAATTCAAATTTTTCTTGCGCCGATAATTTTTGGGGCATTCCTGTTTTCGACTGAAGACTTGAGAGCTGAAGACTGAGAGGGCAGAGATCGACAAAAACATTTTTATTATTAGTCAAATATGAATATAAAACGGAATAACTTAATACATTATTATTATTTGAATCGCAATTAACATATATTGTTAATAGAAGTTGGAGATTCAAAAATTCAATGACTGCACATTTTTCTCCACATGACGCAAAGTGCAAACAGTTGCAATGCAACACTCCACATAGGCCATTAAAATAAATAAAAAATTATTACTCCCACTGAACCGTCTCGATCGACCGAATCGATATCTACTAAACATCATTTACTGACAACGAATCAATAGCGGGCATAAAAAATAATAAAAATGAAAGTTGACAAAGTATGAGATGTGGGGTATCGTTGAATAGGTATTGAAACATCATCTAACCACTTTTTATTTAGAATTACCATTTAGGGACTTAAACGATTTAAATTTAGTATACACTTTTAATTTAGTTTACTTACTTACACTTTCATGGTACCGATAATTAATACAAAAAGCGGAAAGTAAATAAGCAGTACAAAAACTAAAAACCCCAACTGCTATTAAAAGACTGAAAAATTAGAAGGGGAGTAAGTAGGCTTGAAAGCAGGCGGGGACCCATTTTCATAAATTTCTATAAATATTAAGTGTCCGTGTCCACCTAAAAAAATAATAATCTCGGCGATAATGTCTCGGATGTGCCCTCGCGCACGAGGGCCCGGGGTCCACCTTGACCATGATCCAGGATTTCGCAGCACGTAATTACAGTGGAGCGACTGCCATCTGACCTCCATGACCCTACTACCAGGGGAACCTGACCAGATTGGATCATGGTTACACATTCAGTCGCCTGAATGTGCAGGTTTAATCACGATGTTTTCCTTCACTGTAAGAGCATCGGTTAACAGTCAACTAATGAACATAACTCAGAAAATAGTCATTGTTACAGTGGGATTCGAACTAGGTACCTCTAGCTTGCGAGTCGGATACTATTACCTCTCGGCCACCGACGTTATGTCCACCTACTTATATTAAAATGGATCCCCGCATGCTTTCAAGTTTAAATTAAACTAACATAACTTACACACCTACTAGTGGACTTGGCGCAACTTTGTTCGCGTACATCTGTACCCCTCCCTACCCATTTTTCTTGCTTATAAACCGTCCTCTTGAATCACTCTGTCTATTGTTGAAACCCGCATTAAAATCCGTTGTGTAGTATAAAAGATCTAAGCGTACATAGATACTGACGTTGTTTTATACTATGTATTGAATTATTAACGGTTCGTTGAATATAGTCACCGGGGCGTTAATTATAAAATCAATCAAAAGTGTATGTATTATAGTATGTACCAAAGTTTTACTTTAAATAATCTAAAAACCAACAGGAGGAGAAAGACCAGCTGCTCACCACCAACTGCTGGATCACGCAGGTGTGGACCGACTACCACCTGCGCTGGAACACGAGCGACTTTGATGGCATCAACGTCATCCGGATACCTTACGAGCGGGTCTGGCGGCCTGACATCATACTCTACAATAAGTGAGTGCCTTAGTAACTCATACTATTTAACAAGTATGTACCTTACTGATCCTTACTCTATAAGAAGTATGTGCCTTTTGCGATTCATACTCTACAACAAGTGAGTGGAAAAAAAGTTCATATTCATACTATACAAAACATGCTATGTGCCTTATCGATATATTCTACACAACAACTTACTGCCTGAGCCTGAGCACTTTACTAACTCACACTCTACTATACTTGGATCGTCGGTGGCCTAGTGGTTAAGAAGTCCGACTCGTAGGCGAGAAGTTCCGGGTTCGAATCCCACCGCCGCCATGTACCAATGACTCTTGTCTGTGTTATGTAGTTGATCACTAACCGATCTGCACATTCATGAGACTGAATGTGTAACCATGATCCAATGTGGTCAGTTTCCCCTGTTAACAGGGTCACGAAGGTCAGATGGCAGTCGCTCCACTGCAACTGTAGTTACCTCATATATAGCCCTCGCGTGCGAGAACACAACCGGGACATTAACGCCAAGATTATTATTTTTTACTCTACAATAAGTAGTTTTACTGACTCTAATACCCTGTATTCAGTTTTCCCATACTTCGGAGTCTCCGCTGCATTCTCTTAGAGAAGAGATGTACGGTCCTAAGTATTCGTAGTTACAGAGCAAGCAACTGTTAGTGATTTGCCCGTAGGCTCTATCAAGGCTCGGGAGTCTAGACAAGTACCTGCGCATTATCTATTTCTACCACGGTTTGCTGCCAATTTGGATTATTGAGTTTCTGTTAGGATTTGGTACTGTAATCTAATACAAAAATAAAATATTTTGCTTACAATTATTATCTGTCTAAGTCTGCTACGGATATGATGTCTTAAAAAATTTAGCTCTATCCAGACCAAAGACAAAATTCGACGAAACGCTTTGATATAAGAGTCCCAGAGTTGTTCCTCGTCTTAGTGGGTGTGTTTTATTCACTAACACGAATAAAAGTAAGGGGCACTACCTACCTTTTCTCCAAGCGTTTCGTCTAATTTTCAGACTCGCCCCGTATAGGTAATCTTCGGTCTCTATGCGATACTATTAGCATACACATTTAAGTCAGATGACCATTCAATATTATGGTGTCAGTGAGCTGATCTGATGATCGAGAGGTGGCCAAAAGAACCTTTAATCAAAACAATACATTTCTATTAAGTTTAGACTCGTTTGATTTGCCTTGACCAAGACTAGTCCTCGCAGGTAGCCAGGTTCTGGCGGTGGAGCCGGATGGCGGCCAGAAGGTTCCAAGTGCGTTAGTTACATGAATTATGTATTATATGGGCTCTGACTTCCTGCTCTTTCGTGCATTTTTGCAACAGTGATTGACTAATGAAGATGTCCGTCAGTGATATATTAAACAAGATAGACAATATAGTGCTTAATTATCTCATGGATTTGTAAAATAGTGTTGAACGTGTGTTAGTTTGTGTAAACATAGGCTGTCTTATCTATGTGGTATCTAGGTGTGGTAGGTGCGGGACGTTCACCTTCCGCGCGTACCCCATACTGCGATTGCCAAGTCGACTTGTCGTCAACAGTAGGTACCTATAAAACAGAAATAGATATTATGACTGTGTCTTGTAGATAGACAAGCGAACAAAACGTCTTCTAAACGAATACGAATACGAATTCCTAAAAATCTTGAACCAATGCTAGGTCTGTGTCTTATGCGATAGCATAAGTGAACATACATCTAACGCTATCTAATATGTACATAAATTCAACTTCCACATCGAGACTGTGAAACAAAAGAAGAAAAGATAAATAGAACATCCAACCAAAAAATTTAATTTTATCTTTAAATCGAACAGCGCAATTTTTTTTATGAAAACGCCGTGGCACAGACGCATTTGTTCTGTAGCTGACACATCCCCGTAGCGAATACCCCGAATTATGAATCATTAGGGCTGCATTAGGGCCTCTGTTGACGGTTGAAACGTGGGTACCTGATGTGGGTAGGGCGCAGGTCCGCGGTTCGTCACTCGACTAACATATGTAAGGACCTCTTATCCGTTTCTCCGAAGTCTGTCAGGATCCCTACCCATTTTCAAATCTAAAGAAAGGCGAAAGGCGCAGTCAAGGTCTGTGCCGTCGATTTTTAGTGAAAACGTCGTTTTTCACGTGAAAACGTCTATTCTCATTTAGTAGAGCGATAGCCGGGCAAACTTTCTGTTGTTGTAAAATACCTTCAGATTTCAATCGCTTATAACTACGATAAATAACGGTTGAAGTGATAATGGATTGGGCATGTCTGGGGACTTACCATGAGCTCTAATAGCAGGACCTAAACAGAACTGCCCTGCCTAGAACAAGACAAACTTATGTGACACATATAGCGCAATCTCGTTCTAAGCAGGGCAGTTCTGTTTAGGTCCTGCTGTAAGAGCTCATGGTAAGCCCCCTGTACACGTTTGCCGTGTTGTATGTCCGTGACGTCATCGGACTAGTGTATAATCGGACGTTAGTTCATGTGTCATTGTAAAGAGCATGAGAAGGACTCTAAGTAAATTCCCCGGAATGTATGTGAAAATCTGTATTATATTGAAACATGTAAAAAAATAATGTCGTTTTCGTTAATATGCTCGGAATGATAGAAAACGCAAATCGAAGGAAAGCTTGCATCATAAGGAAATAAAAAATCTAGAGAGACCAGTAACAAGCGAATGCGAGAGCTACGGCAACATCGAAAAGAAAATGAAAAAAGGCAAAAGGCGCGGTTAAGGTCTGTGCCGTAGATTTTCCGTGAAAACGTCGTTTTAGTTTTGTATCGTAGTTATAAATCATGTTCATCAATTATAAATAAATCGTGAGAGTAAATGCAACCCGCATTCCATAATAAATAATATTCAATCAATTACAAAAAAAACGGGAGTGTAAATGCGACTTGCATTCCAGAGAGGTGCACAGTTAAGTTGAACTTAACAGATCTGAAAAAAATAAGCTTGGCAATCAATCAATTCTTCGGGCTATGTCGGTGGAAGATGTTCGCTTGCTTGGAAAATCTCTTATCTTGTTCTTTAATATACCTGGCAAAATTTTCATCTACCAGCTCGAGTAAATTCCATTTTGTCTATCTGCATGTCCTGCCTGGAGCTGCCTAAATAGGTTGAAGTAATCCCTGTCGTTATTTGTATGAGCTGCAATCCAATCCAGGTATACGTTAATCGGAGTTTTTTAATCAGATAATATTTTTGCGCTTCCTAAAATCGCTGGTATAGCAGTCACTCAGACCTGGCCGAGTCGCCGGAACACACTGTAGTGCCGGTCCCGCAGCTTTGCGCCAAACACATAGCTGGATAAGTCACTGACTTAAAATAAGGTGCACATTTTTGATTTCACAACTAGTAGAGGATTACACGACGCTAACTACTTGCATGGATTCTTGCTAACAAAGATATTCAATCCACTTTAGATTTATTACCATCATTAGAGGGATCCAATTCCGGAGAGCTTAGTTTGGCGATGGCGACTACTTACTTGTACGGAGTTATTTCCTTGTTAGGGCTGTTCTGTGGAACGATTGTTATATTTTTATGACAATGCCGTTTTCCTTTCGAATTAGGGTCAAAAGTAGCGATGATATACGATATCGCAAATCAAAGAATCTTAATCGCGATAGTTTTAAGGAAATAGGACTTTAATAATAAAAATCTCCGGAACATCACAGGTAAATAAATGTATGAAGTTATTTGTGTAGGTATAGATAAAACATCTCACTTTTTCCTTATATCGTCCTGATATCGTTGCGATAAATTCCGTAGGCGACTCGGCCGGCTATTAATGCTATACGAATAAATAAATAAATTCCGTTCGTTGGTAAATGACTGAATGGTTTTGCAATTTTCCTTGTAAGAGAATTAATGTCAGCGAACTTATTGAATATTTTGCGTATTGGAGAAGCAGCGACTATGAAATTGATTAGTGTTCGTTAGTATTCGATAAGGTTGTCTTATATATGTTTTTAGTTAGGGTGAGAAAATGTTTACAATCTGTGCAGTGCCACAATCAAGACCCGGTGACTAAAACTGGAACTGAGAAAAAATGGCGGCCTTCAATATGAAATGTATTTGAAATGACATATCAATGCCAATAACAGCGACGCCGTCACCGGTACAGAAAAAATTGTGGCACTTTATTTGATAATGACATAAGGTTTACAACTTTCTGACACACAACTTGTTTGCTGTCACCTGCATGAAGCCTACCCAAGCCTACCTCATACGCTTATTACATTTGACTAAATTCAGTAGCCTAAATTCAGAAGCAAAAAGCGTGAGAGTAAATGAAAGTGGAATGTATTGCTCATAAAATACGATCCAATTTTATATCATTGCTTAAAAGCGAAGCGACGCGAACATAATATAAGTGATTTGCTCTCACGCTTTTTGCTTCCCAATGTATTCAAAGGTTAATAAGTGTATTAAAGAAAAATATCTATAAATGCTTACAAATAGGGCTTTGTACGTTGACACTACCTTCCAGCATTACATTCTAGAATTATTAACAATTGGAATTTGTAGCAATTTCACTAAATGGATCTGGAAAAGAATTCTTTGAAATTCGAGAATTGTTGACTCAAAGTAGTTCGCGTGACTCAACTTGTGAAATAAAGTAGGTACTGAAGTAGCTACCCGTGTAACATAATTCGTTGTGTAATTTCACATTATTTTTCTTAGGGTGCGTCTAAATGTCGTGAACAAGCCGCGAGCTGCGTATTTGCTGCAACAGTTCGCACGCAACAATTGAAGACTCGCTCGCTCGCGCGCATTTCTACGCCGATTGTGTTTTAATAATTCTTCTTATAAGGGTAACTTGAAACTTTTTTCGTATTTTTCAAACATCGTTAATCACTATCATTTCATATTATAAAACAAAGTACGACGCCGCGTCGGTCAGAGATAATTTAAAAGCACCAAGCCGTGATATTTAGATAAGTTTCGTAACGATTTGTAAATTGATCTAGAGCAAATGTTGATTTTATCGGAATGGTTGCCAATTGGTAGGGATAGCTGGAATATTATCTAATTTAGATTTGTGAAATATCTGCCAAAGTAGAATTGGTATAGCATCAACCCCTTTCCCAGTCATCGGAAACGTATACCTTAAAGGACTAATGGCTTAGAATCACACCAACTCCAGTCCCAGAAAATAGGCAGCAGCATTGTCTATTGTGCGTTCAACTTTGCGTTCTCTAGCTCGCCAGCCAAGTGTGTAGATGGCCAAATCCTCCACAAATGTGACTGTTACGGGCTGTTGATGTGTTATCACATCAAGAGCCGTGAATTATAATGTGGATATCATGGTATCCTGCTTTATAGGACCCTAAAAACAAGATTTTGTGACATCGCGTAACAATCCTATCACAGGAACACATTAATGTAAAATAGCTGGTAATTTGCGTATGGGTACAATATGGAAAAATGTAATGTATAGAAATGAAGTACCGGAACGTAGGTACATATTCCGGCAAAACAATATCACCTACTTAGGTATTATTTGAAGGAAAATAATATGAAACATTAACTAACCAGAAATTGTAAAGGCCAGACATCAAAAAGGATAAAACATTTTAAGTACTTACTTGCTTTCCCGTAACAAAATTTTAAGCCTTCTTTAGATTCAAAGTAAACAACTGTAGTAAGTATCAAGATCATAAATCATTCTTTTTGTCTTCAACATTGTCGGCGCGAAATAAAACATTAAAAATAGCCTGTGATAAAAGATTTTGTTTTTGCAGCTCTGGTCATTTTCGTTATTCATTTTCTAATTCAATTCTGATTTTAGGCAAGATAATTTAAATATTTTGATGCATGAGGCTGATTTTCCGTTTTTTGAACCCTTAGTTGTCGGTGTTCTCAGTGTCATTTAAAAAATATATAAATTTTCATGCCGAAAATATAAATTCAAAATAGTTCGACTCGAGGCGAGTGGTTCAAAAATAGACCCCAGAATAAGAACTATCGCCCTGCCAAGTTGAATTACTTTTTTTTTCTTATTTACTTAAGGAAAGCCAACAGCAGGTATACATTAAAAATAATAATATCATTACATAGCCAATTATAGAATTCTGCTGTTAAAAATACAATAGATATAAAGAAGTACTTAACGTTAATTTAAGCTAATCAAACAGTTGATGAGACACGACAACTTAAGCCTAAAAATGTTCTTTGCTCGACTTAATTAACCAAACCACTTACATTACAATGTGTCAAAGTAATACTTAAAGTACACGATTCCTCGCCGAATCACAACTTAAATTAAACAGGTCAAGATCAATAACTTTGGACAAGACGTTAAAAGGTTAAGTTAAAACGTTGAGTAGCTTGTAACATAAAGGTATTTTTTCTATAGTTGGTAGTAGCTTCGGGCACATAGAGAGGGTAATGGGGTCTGAATGACCTTACAGGCGCTTTAATAAAAATACGAGAGAAAAGTTCCGGGCAATCAACAGTGCCAGATACAATTCTGATATGCAATCTCAGGTCTGATATTTCTCTTCGTTTGAGAAGTGGATCAAGGTGTATTTCTAGAAGGGGTGTTTCTAGCATAGGCGTAATATTAGGCGTAATTACGATCGGTTCAGTGGCAAACGAAGCCGAGAAACTGTGTTTCATATAAAATACAAAACGTAAGGGAATAGGATAAATTGGTAAAATTCCCAAGCGTATATTTTTCAGGCCTATATTTAGACGCAAGAAAGTCGAGCTCGCTAACGAGGTGTTATAATTTCCCTTCGGATTCGTCCTCAAATTAGTAACAGACGTCAATTGCAGTTGATACTAAATATTACGATGTATAAAATAAAGTCGCTTTTGGGTGCGGGGGACGTGGTCGGACGTCCGACCAAGGTCGGCTCGCATTTGAATTAATCCAAAAGCGACTTTATTTTGTACATCGTAAGGATTAGTATTGACTACAACTCACGGTTGGTTGGCTCCAGAAAAGTCGGAGCCTCTGTTACTAGTTTAATCCTTACGCTGTATAAAATAAAGTCGCTTTTGGGTGCCGGGGACGTGGTCGGACGTCCGACCAAGCTCGGTTCGTTAGCGCATCCGAATTAATTAAAAAGTGACTTTATTTTGTACATCTAAGGATTAGTATTGACTACGACTCAGAGTTAGTCGGCTCCAGCCAAATCGAAGCGTCTGTTACTAGCATTACACAGTATTTGGATATAGGTAGTGGATAGAATGTGTACTTATTTATTGTTTGATTATTTTTGAAATATAATCAAACAATTTTTCATGTTGCCAGAATGTGCAAGTTCGCTCATGATATTTTCCCTCACCGTAAGAGCGGCGGTTGGCGTGAAAGTGGTACGTTTTTCATATAAAACGTATGTAACCTTTTATGTACGTTATTTCAAGGGTTTGACGTTTTTAATGTTTGTGTAACTGGCAGTTAGTAAATGTATCCAACATAGCAATGAAAAAGAAAAATAATAAAATCACAAAAACAACGCCATCTAGCTAGATGGTTTTTTCGATTTAACTGCTTTATTTTATATTGCATATTAACATGTGGAAATCCATTTCACGGTCAATTGGATACATTAACTAAGAGTATAAACCATAATACACCTACTAAACACTCAAATAATTGAAAGAATAGTAAGATAAATTTATCTATGGGTGACGAACCATAATGTTCGTAACTAAAAAAAGCCATTGGCACATGGCGATTGGTGGCACTGGGGCTCGAACCCGCTACCTCTCGTTACCGAGTCCGATCCATTAGCCATTAGGCCAGCGACTCTCATATAGACATATATAAGTATGGGTCATGCTTAGTTTCAAACATTTGTATTCATGACCAACCAACGAATAAGCCAACTAGTTTAAAATGACTCTAAAAACTAGAGTAATTAAGCACCATTCTCTTTCCTTCTCAGCAGGGTAAAAACTTAAGCACTTCTCTTTTAAATTGTAAGATATAAGGTCATGTTCTCTTTCTATCGTCTTTATGTGTATACGACTACGGAAAACCACTCCTGCCATAACTTAAATGGTGTTCTCCAATTCCTCCAGTCGCAGTGAAGGATCTTACAAACATAGACACACACATACACATACACACTCATATATATAAACTCACACATACAGAGTGAGTGGGCGAAAGACAACTATATGGGCCCATGTATTTCAAAGCATTTTTCATGTGGTATTAAAGTTATCATACTGCTATGTTGCAACTTTAATTTTGTATGGAAATAAAAAATTAAACTCTTGAATGCATGTCAACTGTCAACACCAGCCCTAATTCTCCGAAGCAGCTAGAAACAATGTCGTAAAGGAGGGGGAAAGGAATTTATTATATTAATTTAAGTTAGGTTACCTAGACCAGGTAGGGTTACTGGACAGAAAATCAAAGTTTACAACTCGTAAAGATCTCGTGTACAACGACCGGTACGGTACACTCCAACAAGTCTAGGTACTAAATAGAAGTCTGTCTAGAACGAAAATTCTTGGGACAACAAGCCCTGGGGGAAATTTTAGTATTTCACTCACAGTAATTTCTTAGGCGGCTTTACAAATTTTGGGGACCTTTATCTTCTAGCTTTTCGCCCGCGTGAACTACAAGTGATACCGCGCAAGTTGGGTTAGGCGGGGGATTAAAAGTAGCTCATCTTTTATTCCAGACCCTAATCTAGCTAGTAGTGCGATATTCGTAGTTATTACACTCATGAGAAAAAATAAGTAGTCACTTTCGAAAACGACTATATTTCATAAACTGGTAAAGATAGCTTTATGGAAGAAATAGTGCATAATTTGTCTGGGTAGCAAATTAGGTTTATATATTTATTTATTTAGTTCCAAAACCAGGAAACCACGAAGGACCACATAATTGCAATAATTATAACATTTACAACAATGGAAATACAATACAAGAGCATAAGTGCATGACCACCTTAAGAATCATATTCCTGTGCACTAACGTGCAGTTGTTAAAAGGTTTTTATAGCTTACGTGAATTAAATTTTTATTTATTATATAAAATATACACTGGGGGTTAAGGACAAGTTCTTTGGGCCTAAGGGACAGCAAATACCCCTTTCTTTTCGCAAACTACTTTTGGGTGAAGATCCATCAAATGCCTTCTATGTTGCTGTAGCTGCAAGGGAATTTTTCCTTGAACTGCTAATGCACGTTTGCTCTTGTACTGTACCTAATAACGCCCCCTATGCTTGCCAGCGCGGATCCGAACTACCGATCGGCGGTGATCAACACGAACGTGATTGTGAGGAACACGGGCGAAGTGACCTGGCTCAGCCACGGGATCTACGTCTCCGTGTGTGACATCAACGTGGAACAGTTCCCGTTCGACGTCCAACTGTGCACCATGAAGTGGGCTTCGTGGACTTACGACGGCTTTCAGGTGAGTTGTCTTCCATGAACAATAAAATAATCGCCTTGGCGTTAATGTGATTCACGAGGGCACGGGGTCCGCCTCCACCAATGTGCAGGTTTCATCGCTATCGTTTCCCTCATTGTAAAAGCATTGGTTGGTTCAACTAACCCGTAACTAACCCGATACCGTTACCACTCGGCAACCGCATTACCACTCCAACCGGTATTAACAAACAATACTTGTCTAAATAAAGTAGCGTTACTATGCGTTCTCACAGTGCTTGTATGCTAACTGCGTTCAATACGGCTATAATATGGTGCTATCGGACGGAAGGCGGTCACGCGTTCAGGCTATTATAATTATACATATTCTATAATAAAAAATAGTTAATTTCTTTCTTTAGTTTGTCTCTACCTTTATTACTTAAGGAAGTAATGTTTCGAATGATGAAACCTGATGGACAACACCGCCTTCTTTTTAAAAGACCTATATATGTAGAATGCACCTGCGGCCCTCCAGTTTTTTTGAAAATGACAGAATCGTAGATGAATGGAGGTACGATTTACGGGCGAGACTATGGCTGACAAATAAAATACGGAGTTTGGGAGCGGAAATTAGAAGGAATTTTCCGCTCCTTGTGTTTGTACTTCTATGTAGGTAATACGTACACGGTATATTTTTTTCCTTAATAAGTTACACAGTGGCGGATGTGTTGCTTTCCTAGTATAGCGCTGCTACATACCTATAATTGGCGGAAATTTTTGCGCAATTACTACTGAGATTGCAATCAAGCTGCCTATTTCGGTTTCTATGGCGATCGCCTCTTCATATGATGATACTTTTCTACTACCTATACCAAAACCAATTATTACAACCAATTGAACCGGAAAGTACCGATAATAGCTACTTATGTATATTCGATAAAGGTAATAATCCTAAGAACTATGTGGACCAATGTTTTATTAAGCAAGATAAAAGTAAATTTCAATGCAATAAACACAACAATATAGTCCATCCGTTCGGTTGCCATGATAATAAAGACGTAAATAAAGAAATGTAACAAAGTCTCCACACTTATAACACTTAGGTAATTACGCACCCGGCAGCATTACGCCCTCACCTCATAATGTACTGTGCGTAATGTAGCATTTGAATTACAATAAATTATTATCTTTTTAGTACCTACCTAATTAATGAATTTAAAAGCAGAGCCTGCAAACATAAATAATGCATTAACAAACAAGTAGAGCGCCTTGAGCTCTGTGTAAAAAAATATGATCATAATAAAGCAACAAGAGCACTTTGCCATTCATTAGTCTTCCTCTGTATATAATATCCAAGAACTTGGAAGCCCGCTTAAAAGAATTGGAGGTAAACCTGTAGTGTAGTCTCATTTACTTAAATGGAGGTGGAAATGATTCACAGATGAGAGTTCCACGCTGCATTACACAGAAACAATGGGCAGGTCTCCGAGAGTCTCGTTTAAAAGCACTTGGCTTCGAAAAATTTGCCGCGGACGGAGTCACCGGAGAGTAAATCAGAAAATACCATTGCCCGCCCGTATTGTTAACGATGGCCGCGATGAAACATTCCCTCTAGTCTGCATTTGAAAAGAACGATAAATGAAAACTACTGCCGTTCCTTTAATGTTGCACGAGTGAAATGTGTTTACCGGAATTATCCAGCTTTACGTGTGCACTGGAGATTTTTCTGCCGAATGTAGGTAGGTATTTAGGTGAATTATATTTATAAATAGTAAAGTATTTAAAAACACAAATTAAAGGCCTGCGTTACCTATACAAATAAATTTAAAAATACAAGTAAACATTGTTATTATAATTTGTGGAGTCTGGAAGCGAGAGAGGTGCTTGTTGATACAACGGGCGGTGTTTGCCTTTTAACAGACCTATGGGTACATTTTTCATGGCCCTTGCAAAATAAATATTGTTCCAGTGAAATATACGTGTACTCTATTTTAATGCGTAGATCGGAGAATGCTGCAAACTTGAGCAAACAACGAGGATGTGAAGTTAGTTTGAAATTTTAAAGTGGTTCTTGTACGTGCTCTTTGCAGAGCGTTTACTGTTCAGTTTTTATTTGTTCGCCAGATGAGTATTTAGTTACCTATCTCAGTTTGTTTTAGTTAGTATTCTCTTTAGATGAGTTAGTAGCACCTACATACAAATATATTACAAACCGCTTAGAGCTCGTTTATACGAATAATTCGGACGCTACGCGATGACTAGGCGGACGCTACGCGGTGCGGTTGCGTGGTAACGAAGCGGACGCTGCGCGTTTGCTAATAGAATAATTGTAGTTTATGCAACTGTCATATAAAGGGGGGTATTAAAACATAGCCGAGTATGATAATAGTTTGGCACGAGTGTTTTAATACCTAATTATATGCAGTTGCATACACTACTTTACCTAAACCCATATTTTCATGTTAAAATTTCGTACCTATAATTTTCTCAACTTTGCTGGAAGAAAGCTGCAAATCAATTCTGTTGTACCTACGCGACGAGGATATCAAGCGGCGGGAAATTCACTTCACTACTTTCACATTTATGTATTTATTTGCTTTAAACAAGATAAAACATTTACAAACACAAATAACAACATTTAAAAAATATATTCCATTTAGCGGGAAAATAATTCACAATAAATCACAAACATAATCAGGAACACAGACTAAGAACAGATCAGGAAAGTTTGAAATTTGAATTTTGTATTTGACAATAACATATTCAAATATTCGGCCTACTTCGCCGCACCCGGGCGCTAGACAAAAAATTAAAAAGTAAAAGTGTTGCATAATGATTTAAAAATTGTTTTCGATACAGCTGTATTGAAAATATTATGGGAAATGCTGTATCGAAAAGTATTTTTATCTACACTCATAGCGTAATGTTCCAATTACATATTCGAAAACAGTTGTTTAAGGATACACTTTTTTCACGCCAGTCTATAAAAAATTTAAAAATTACTTTTCGATACAGCATTTCCCATACTATTTTCATTACAGCTGTATCGAAAAATAACTTTTTAATCATTATGCAACACTTTTCTTTTTAAAATTTTTGTCGGGTGCCGGGAACCGGCTAAATGTAGGCTGAATACCTAAATGACTTAAACAAATTCAAAATTCCTGTTTATATTTGTGATCAGTTCATAGTCTGTGGTTGCGATTGTGTACATTTGGAATTATTTTCCCGCTAAACAGAATATTTTTTCTAATTGTTGTAATTTGTGTTTGTGAATGTTGTTTCTTGTTTGAAGCAAATAAATAGATAAATGTGAAAGAAGTGAAGTGAATTTCGCTTGATATCCTCGACGCGTAGATACAACAGAACTGACTCGCAGTTACTTCCAGCAAAGTTGAAAAAATTATAGGTACGAAATTTTAACATGAAAATATGAGTGTAGATAAAGTAGTGTATGCAACTGCATATAATTAGGTATTATATGACAGTTGCATAAACTACTATTTTTAAATTTCATAGACGCGTGAAAAAAGTGTATTCTTAAACAACTGCTTTCGAATATGTAGTTAGAACATTACGCTATGAATGTAGATAAAATAAGTTTTCTTACATGGTACAGAAACCAAATTAAGCATTTGGGACAACGCCCTTAAAAATCGCGTACGTCTGATATTAAAACTATGTTTGAAGATTTATACACACATTAAAATATGATTCGGACCCAAGCCATCTACGTAATTGTTTTAAATTAACTTGAAGGGGCGAAGATAAAAAGCGCGACCGCTGTCAGAGCATTTATAATTGTTTCTACCATTCACAAAACTGGGGTTGACAGCTGTGATGTGTGTTTTGGCTACTCTGTGCGTTCCTACGGTCGTATTTTTTACTGCCACAAGGGGAGTCCTGAATTTGACGAATGTGCGGTCAAGCGGTCCCGTTGAACCAGGCTTTCACTCAATTCTATTTATAATTCGCTTCAATTACAGTTTTAAAAGCTTTCTTGCTTGACTGCATTTATTTTATCGCTATATTAAGTGAGTTCATACGAAGGTTATATAATGTGACGGGCCCGAGTGCAGTTTAAGCCGATTTGCAGCGCCTCAACGACCTCTTATATTTTCTTCACAAAATCGAGACGCCAATAACTACGAGAAAATGGATTTCTAAAATGATAAAACACTTTCAGCACCGAAAACGGGCGGAAAAAGTAAACAATAAAAGAGAATTTTTAACCGGGCAAAGGATAATTCTCGACGGATTATTATACCTACGCAGAATCTGCAGATATTCCGTGGCAATTTTTGATTTTCCTTGGCGGAGTATTATTTGACTTTTAAATTGCGGTCTCGCTTTAAAAACCGACTTTATTCACCCGTTTCCGGCCTGCAACTGAATCCATTCCAAGTACTTAGAATATTCGCGTACTGTCATGAATGTGATGAATAGAAGAGATCGCTGAACTATTGTTACGGATTTAAGTCGAAGTTGGTAGTAGTGGCCAAGTTTTAGAGCACCTGTTTGAGTTCTATTAGGTAGGCCTTTTGGGGGAAAAACATTGTTTCATGACCGCGGCCGTATCCAAATATAAAAAAAGAATTTGAAAAAAGAAAATTACGAACGTAAATTCTTCACAAATCCGCTTTAGATCAAATTGATGCAGTCAAGCCTATTTCCCTGTGATACATTCTTAAAATTAATGTTTTATTTTTTAATATTTGAGTGTTCATCCTGTGCGCTTGACGTAGTCTTTACAACGCGTGATGGAGATGGATTACAAGAGTTGTGGATATATGCGAGGCTAGGGATTTGTATCAGGACAGAGCAAAGTGGCGGTCCAAAGTCTCTGTCTACCCAACCTGTGGGACACAATCGTGAGCTTTATGTATATATGTGATGTATGTTAAAACACTTATAACCTAATAACATGTTTCCAAACAGCTGGACCTAAAGAAGCAGTTCGACGATGGCGACACAACCAACTACCAGACCAACGGCGAGTTCGACCTGGTGAGCTTCGAGGCCATCCGGCACAACCAGTACTACTCGTGCTGCGTGGAGCCCTACCCTGACATCACGTACATCATCAAGCTGCGCCGGCGACCCATGTTCTACGTCTTCAACCTCATACTGCCCTGCTTACTAATCAATGGCATAGGTGAGTGAAGTCATATCTATATAAGTAGTAAATCAGTTGTCTAGCTCCCATAATACAAGCTATGCTTATTGTGAGGCTAGATGGTGCTGTGTTAATTCAATTGTCCAAGCATTTATTTATTAATTTCATTTAATTTTTACTTCGCCGAAGACACATAAAGTCTTGTCAACAAAATAAGTTTAAAAGATGAAAGGATTCTGTTAAGCCTAAGGAGTCCGGCTGGAGCACTACCGGCTTATCTAAATCTGCTACCAAGCTACAATGCTTCCATTATTGTGTTCCGGTTTGAAGGATAAGCTGGTAGCCAGTACTAGCCAAGTCAGCGCAATACTGACATGAGGCACAGCGACAACGCGCATAGGGTTCTGCATATATTTTACATGCAACTTAAATGGCATTACTGTAGATGTTATAGGCGACAGTTATAGCTTACATATAATCAGGCGGGCTGTATGGTTGTTTGTCACCAAGTATTGTACAAAAACAAGTTCTCAAATGAAAAACATGTTTTCACAACAAGCTTTTACCGCGCCTTCAATTTAATTAAATACCATCTACGATCAGAGGATTTGTCAAGACTAATCAAATAAACTCAGTAACGAGAGATTTATCATGTATAGTTTTGGAGTTATTACAGCCGCGGTCTCCATCATCAGATTAGCTCGAGCAAAAATTTAGAACAATCAGAAACCGGGAAGTAGGTCAAAAACTTGATTGATTTTATTACAAACACATCGGGACAGGGGAAGTTAAAATAAATGCTTGTAAAAGTAGCACTATACTTCCCCAAACTCCTTTTCTATCGCGGTACTTCATTTTTCAACCAAAATAGTTCATATGTTGACGTGTAATACCTATATTTCTTATCAAACATAATTAATCCATCCTTACCACAAATAATTTTTGCACGGATAGCACAAGTGGGCTCTCGCGCGTGTTAGATTTAATATATGTCCTACTTATAATTATAGTGACTTTTATTAGTATAAACCTTTATTTTACTAATTAAGCTACAGAATAATAACAGAGTGTGAGTATTTATCCAAAACCCCCAGTGAAATATATGGAAAACGCTAAATTAGGTCAACAAGAGCATATTAATAAATATATATCTATGTCATGTAAAATGTAGTTCATGGAGGTAGTGCTATTTGTTATCTAGGATAAAGTATTATTCTAGTGGACATTATTTAATCAAACAAAAGCATGTTTTAAACATATTAGGTATATTTTAATAAGCAATGTAATCCATTATAAAATGAGGTATTTATTTAAACAACATTAGCTGAATTAAACGAGATTTTATAAAACAAACAAAGTACCATAGGTAAACAACATTTATGCAAAATTCTAATCAAATGTAATGACACAATTATCGATCACATACCCAAACATTTATCCTTTAAAAATGGGACAGTGGTATTACGTACGATTCAATAAATAACCGATTATATAAATAAATAAAACTAATACAATACAAAATATAAAGCAACAATAATACAATGCAAGTGTACTTAACTCTGTGCCGGCTCTGGAGCAAAAGTCCCTCTCAGTGTCACGACTGGACCTTTATACTAGCTATCTAGCTGGAAATGGCATTCTTATTCTCATTTCCGGTCTCCTAAATTTAATGATAGATAGCTTACATGTTAATTTAATGTATTACAATACTTTTAACATTTTTTAACATTATAATAAATTTATTACATAATTAATTAAGGAAGTTTCTCATAAACAGTACTTAATCTGATCAAAGAGTTACAATCGTTCAGAAACCCAGACATTTCGTTCTGAAGTTGGTAAAATGTTTATGAAAGTATTTTGAAATGTTAATTATTAATTATCACGATAGTTTTCAATATATATGTAACTTAAAATAACAATTAAAATATTCTAAAATACCTTATATCTAACACGCGCGACAAGTGAGAAAAGGCGCGATATCGATAGTGCTATCTTTCAACTTAGTATTGAGCGAAGGAAACAAAGTGTCTCTCGCAGCGCGAGCTATGGTCACGGGCACACTTATGCAAACCGTGCTGATTACGCACCTAGTGTCTAACTAATACCCGGCCCATGAATTCTTCGTCATTACTAAGAACGCGTAATCATAGGTCTTGCACTTGGGCCTACTTCAGGGGAGGGTTTTGACATAGTCACCATGTCTGACAGTGACTGAATGTAGAATCTGTTATTTCATCTACAGGTCTATCAGTGTCTCCGAACAGCGACTTATCACAAGCAAACTTTCGCTCTTACGCGTGTAGTTTGAGACTGAACTTTAAATTATCCCACGGGATTATTTCCGGATTTAAATTGTATACCAATTTGCATTCGAATAATTCAATATAATAATAAACGAAACCTAGTGAAAGATTGTGACTGGCAGAGGCAGACATTGTGACGGTTGATTTTCTGAAATATCGCAAAAGCAATTTGCTCCACGTCAAGTTTGTTTGTGAAAGAAACATCGGTATGCCGCAATGGATGATTTCAAGCGTCTTCATCATGCTTGTGGCTTGTACCCTATTGTATTTATATAATATTATGTTTTTACCTATGAAATTGGCGTTTTGTAAGGCGAAAATGACGGAAACTGGAATTTTCAAATGAGCAAATTTTGATTTCTTGGAAATGGCCAATCCATTTACGATGAACCTTTGTAGGTATAATCAGACAACATTAAAGTAAGTGGTGCGTATAATTTCATTTTAATATCTATCCTTTTCATAAAATTACATCTTGTTAAAAGGCAAGACTGACGACAAATGAAAAGAGATATTTTCAAGCCCTTACAATACGTTGAGAAAATGTTTGCAATCTAATTTTAGGGACATACTGGCTTCAAAACATATTCTGTTTTCGAAATCAAGTATTAATTTTAATGTTATGCACAATTTTTTTTATGTTATACGGTAGGCAAACAGGCAAGCGGGCCGCCTGATGGAAACACCAGGCTTTCCATCAGGTGGCCCGCTTATGTACAATTAAAAATATTTAAGCAAATATGTAATAATAATAATCATCTTGGCGTTAATGTCCCGGTTGTGCTCTCGCGTATGAGAGCTGGGGTCCGCCTTGACCATGATCCAGGATTTGGCAGGTCAGGTAATTACAGTGGAGCGACTGCCATCTGACCTCCATGACCATGCTGCCAGGGGATCTGACCAGATTGGATCATGGTTACACATCCAGTCGCCTGAATGTGCAGGTTTCATCACGATGTTTTCCCTCACCGTAAGAGCATCAGTTAGTATTCAACTAATGTACATAACTCAGAAAACAGTCATTGGTACATGGCCGGAGCGGGATTCGAACCCAGGACTTTTGGCTTACGAGTCGAATACTGTAACCGCTCGGCTACCGACGCTATTTAAGCAAATATGTAACTGTGATAAAAACCCCAATTCATAGGTAAAGACCCAACATTTCAGCTGATTTCACTTCCCTCCTTTTCGTGCTACGTATGAAAGGAGGCACTTGATGTGAAATAAGATAGTGTGAAGTTAAAAATCGAGTGTAGTTTGTTTAAAGTGCATTGCAGAGAGTAATGGTGCCGTAAAAGCAGGGCCACGTAGATAAAAGAGCATAAAATGGATGAAACTTAAAACCGGAGCCGGTTTCCTTTTACACCTTTCAACAAAGATTTACTTTTCCCGTCTCGGGTGATCATACGAAATATATTTGACTTCATAGCTGGAATAAATCGCGTCGTTATTTTCATTTTCACGAAATAATACAACATCATCATATTCATAGGCAAGTCGAGTCAGACAAACCACCGTCGACCTCATTTATTTAAGGAGCGGCTTGGTGTGTAACGCTATTCTGAAAGGCAGTGGATGATAGATTCTCTTTCACCCATTGACATCACATTTCTTATTTAAAAATTAAAAGGGCTTTTTATATACGGTGACGTTTTGATGGTTGACGTAAACTACTTTCGTGTTTATTTTGTAATTGATCTAATTAGATAGATAAACCAATAGGAAAAAGGTGGCTTAGTGAGTAATGTAATAGCAGACAGGTCATGGCGATGGACGGTTCGAGCTGAAATTGATACACATTCGGGGGCCCCTGGGTATGCGGCTGTAATGGGCGGTGAACACGTAACACGAGATGTCTTAAAATGTAAGGAAGGCTCTAAGAAAAGATGCGTGTAGAAATATTGTATGTGTAATGAACATGATTACTAAACGGATCTTCACTGTTTAAGGATAAGAGCATGTATAAGTATAGATATATTGTTTAGCGTTTGAGTTTGAAACAATAGGATTTCCATTAAGATAATATAATCCACCTATTTATAGGTATACAAAGCCTGGAAATCTGTTCGGAACTTTTTTGAACCCTTCTAAGTGGCATTGAAAGACATAAAGCATTAATCCGACTGATCTCAGCCCTCATTGAAGGGTCGTGTTAATTGATCCTCTTCGAGTTTGAAATATTAGCTCTAGCGATTCAATACGCAGATTAGTTCAGTTATACAATTTGTACCAAAGCCAGTCTTTGTAAGCCAGGCTTAAATGCAAGGAGCTAAGGACCCCGCAAGCCGGATCGCCCGCTTTTAACTCCATCCTGAATAGTTTAGAATAGATTAACTCAACTGCGCAAAAGAAAGCCTCGACAAACAACTTTTGTTTCGGAATTTATACCTACTGCCCTTTCTAACCCTTGTAAGTTAGTAATCGTTCTGTGTATTGTAGGATAGAATGTTCAATTGATCTGTATCCTGAGTAAGATTATAGATAGATTCTTTATAACAAGGTTTTATCGCGCGGTCTAGAACCTACTTATCAAGACAATTTCAAAGAGCAAATTTCAAGGCAAACGCGATTGGGTTATCGTATTGCGTTCATTAGTTGCTATGACCACCTTCCGACTCCATCATCAGCTCCATGATACCATATTAATGTATTATCATCCAAGTTACATAGGTATACCAAATTTCAGTTCAATCGGATACCAAAAAATTGACGAAAAATGGAGTTGGATGGATTGACAGACAACTTACATACATACGAACAGTGCAAGTTAAATAAAAGCTTGTAAAA
The DNA here is from genome assembly GCA_907269095.1 of Blastobasis adustella. Lineage (NCBI taxonomy): Eukaryota > Metazoa > Arthropoda > Insecta > Lepidoptera > Blastobasidae > Blastobasis > Blastobasis adustella. The sequence goes on along the minus strand of OU026123.1, from coordinate 6,771,738 downwards.
GTAGGGTTAATCCTGAGGAAGTAATTACTTTTAATTAAGACATACCAGCTTTTATTCTCTCTAGGTTCATTGAGATCAAGAAGATCCATCTCATAATTCAAATGATCCTCACAAATTCTCGCTGCAAAGTTGATCTACACAATACAATTTATACTTGTGTTTATTAATTTTACGAATATATTCTGAGAACAAAAAGTTTTCGTAGAGCAAACGTTCTTAATAAAATGTCTTTGTCGGAGCACATTCAGTCTAACAAATTAATTAAAAACTAACTAGCTCCAATGTTTGAAGTTGGGAACTCTCGCAATTGGAATGTTGGCGAGTGACTTATTTCTCCAGTAAGTACCTACCTACACTACTTATACAAACTAAATAGAATGTGCACCGATCGTTTGTTAGTTGTGTACTTAAACTGTAAGTAATTGAAATACCTTTATACCGTTTAAACACTGCATCGGCATTCCGAAGAGAAAATGGTGGCTTAAAGCCACAGTACTGGTACTATGACTGCTTACGCATTATATCCAAATTCTGTCCGACTTTTCTATAGTGCGCCAAGTTTTATTTCTCGGGTGGCAAAACAAGAAACACGTTTTGATGTACTTAATGCATTACGTATTTAGGAAGTCTTGCTTATAGGTAAGGTCTCTCTATATAAAATTAACGCAAAAAGGTAACAAACGACTTACCGAATTTGTCACATCTAAACATAGTACAAAACAAAGTCTCTTCCCGCCGTCAGTCCCTATGTATCTATGTAAGCTTACGTCTTTTAAATTGCTCAACAGATTTTAATATGCTTTTCAACATTAGATAGAGTGATTCAAGAGGAAGGTTTATAAGGGAAAGAAGAGTAGGTAGGGGTAAAGTAGGTGTACGCGAACGAAGTCGCGCCGGGTCCACTAGATATTTAATCAATCACGCTTTCTACACGAACTGTCGCACATATTAATATTGTACTTACTTAATTATAGCAATTGCTATCCTTTTATTTTATATCTTTACCTTTGATTGAAAGGTAGTTTAGATCAGTATATTTACGGACTCATTATGGATACAGTGCGTAATTGCTGAAATAAATTCAGGTAGGGGCTCTCCTCCAGAGAAAGTGAGAACATTTATAGGGCAACCTTTGTTTTTATGGTATCCGAGTTCACCTGATGGAAAGCAATAACTTTCGCCCATAACGTTCATGATTCATAATATGAAAATGGTTCGGTTTCATTTATAACAAAAAATGCAGAATCGCAGCTGCGTCGTGCTTTATGTTACCCTTGTGTATTTATATGCGATGTTTTTGGCCTTTTTATTTAAATCTAAGAGCTGATGTCCACTTATGCGGTGCATTGCACTGCGCGGCGCACCGCGCGGTGCCACGTCACGGTGACAACAAAGAAAACGGTGATGTTATTCTGCTTTTTCAAGTTAGGCAACGTTCGCACGAGAGATTGTGAGTTAGGCAACGTTTGCACGACAGCTTTTTCGACGCTTTTACGCGTGTTATTTTAAACGACTCGCATCATTGTTGACCATATAACTTCTCGACTGTGTTTGCGCGGGTGTAAAAAAGTGACCGGAGAGATTATTAATGTGCCGACTCAAATGCAACGAAGGGAAACGTACAAAAAGGATATCATTCATTTAGGACTAAAATAATAATAGTGCCGACCAAAAAATAATTAAGCAATTTTCAGAGAGACCATAGAAACAGTCAAATTTGACGTCTCATCTGACATGGGGGCAAATTAAAAAAAAGTAGAAAAAGGTTCATTCAGCAGAGCTCGGGCGTGGATTGCGGGTTTTGCCCCTATCTTGCAGTGCACCGCGCGGCGCACCTCTTCAATGTGCATCGGCGCTAAGATGCCAGCGTCGGTGGCCTAGTGGTTAAGCGTTTGACTTGTAAGCGAGAGGTCCTGGGTTCGAATCCCAGTACCGCCATATACTAACGACATTTTTCTGAGTTAAGTAGGTACACTTGAAGACTGGCTTAGATTGTACCCTGGGCTTCAAGCCAACAAACTAACAAAACCGAATCAAAATCCGTTCAGTCGTTTTTGCGTGATGCGCGAATAGACAAACAGACAGAGAGACAATTATTAAAAATATTTTTTTAGGCATGGTTAAGTTACGTCCCAGTACTCTCAGTATCCTATCCAGACTTTATTCTGAAATATCTTCCATGAACATACACGGCTTTTTAAAGTTTCATATAGATTATTGATCCACAGCTAAAACTTCCCATCTCGTAGTAACATGAATAGGACAAGACTTATCCATTTATTCCAGCTGTTATTCTTATCCTGTCCAGCTCTTCTGGTGTTCTACGTACCTTCGGAGTCTGGTGAGAAGGTGACCCTCGGCATCAGCGCGTTGCTGTCGATGACAGTGTTCCTGATGACCATCAGGGACACTTTACCCCCTACAGAGAAGACGCCTCTAATTAGTGAGTTTCTGAACACGTCAGCTATTTATTCTTATACATACTAACATACGAATACTAATAATATTATAAAGAGAAAACATTTGACCATAATTTAAATACATTAAATTCCAATTCTAATAAATATTTGTAGTCTTATTTATAGGATTGATCATCATCATCCAAGCATTTATCTCGGCTTATGCGAGGGTCTGCTTTCTGATTTTTGTATCTCCATTTCACCCGGTCTTCGGTATCCTCCCTTCTTAAGCCATTGGCTCTCGCATCCGTGTTGGCGGCCTTTGTCTTGATAACCGCAGGTTAAGACAACTGTTTTCCACGTATCCCTGGATCTTACACAGCACGTGACCAAACCAGCGCAGGCGAGCCTCTTTCTCTTCGAGCCAAGACTACACGGAGTACTCGTTACGTACTCGGTCGAATCGTGTTACGCCATCGTTGTTACCTACCTACAGTTGTTGGGAAGGGATTATGGCCTAGGATGGTTTTGACGACGGCTTCAGTGTTGGCTTACATTACGTAAGTACGACGTATTTAAAGGATTACTTCTGAAAATAAAGAGATTAATTGGGCACTATATAAATCATTGCTGTTTCAAAGACTCCAACTAATTGATTAAATAAATTACTTATGCCATTATTCAACTCAAAGAAAACGTTGAAAGACTTCAAATAAATACCTGTTTCTGCAAGCAGGCACTTAATTCATAAAGAACGGCTGGCTTGGATTTACGCCAAATAATTACTTAGTACTTATAGAAACTTCTGGGACAAAGCAAAATTTTCCCCGTAATAAATAAAATAATTGCATTCCTTCAATTATTTGGCATTCTAGTCAATACTACCAGAATATTAAAATAAGCTGTGTACATCGAAGTCAAAGGTCTGTGTTTGAAATTAACATTTTGAATTAAGTATTGTATTTGGATTAAAGTTTTTATATGCCAGAGTAAGGAATGCTTCTACTATCGCGTATTTATTTGATGGTGTCTTTTGGCAGTAGCACAGAATATTGATACTAACGTAACCAGTAGTCAACGTTTTGTGAATTGGATTCGTACTTAGTATACGTTGTTTAGTAGTTTGTAAAAAAATAGTCATCCTAGTTCGCTGGTACAGTAGTATCTATTACCCTATCCTAAATCTCTATTCCTTGAAATAAAGCATTATTAGACGTGTACTAGATAATAAGCACCAGTGATTACGGCATCTTGATAGTTCAGAGAAATTGCCACCACGAACTTTACTGTGGTTTATGCTGTTAATATACGATGTTGATGTGTCTATCGTAAAATGTTCTTCAGTTAGTGTTATTAAATGGAGTGTTTACTCTGTCACAGGTCTGTACTATGGAGTGAGTACGTGTCTAGTTTCCTTCTCCGCTTCGCTGTCGGTGGTCACGCTGAACATATCTTACAGGCGAGTTTCTCTGTTAATATTGCATGACGTACTATAAATAGGACATTAAAAATAAGTCGCACTATGAATAGGACATTAAAAATGGAGGAAGGCGGCATTTCACTAAAGGAGGCGGCGGGTCCTCACTTTTCACAAATTTTCTTGTAGTAAAATATTCTCCGCTGATTTTCTAAACCTTGTCAGCAATTTAATAAGCAACACAATAAATTTTACGCGGACATGTTTTATGCGTTTATGAAGATTGTTTGTCAGATAACCAAGGGTGAGTGGAAGTGGCCTATTATTCCCGCCAATTGGGGTTGAATTGTAGGTGGAAATTTAAAAAATGTCGCCTCACGTATTCAATGTGCAATACCGAGCATAAGTCCTTATCCACTGTGAGAAAAAATTTCTTTACTGATACAGCGAAACACAGGATATTGGGAGTATTAAGGCATTTTTACCTAAATATAAGTGTTTGAAATATGGGCTCGTTAGCTCCGCTTAGACCCCAAGATCTTATCCATGATCCCCAGTAAATTGATATTTATGAAATGAAAATTTATATCATGAATGCCACAAAAACCTTTAACAACTACACAGGAATGTGTACTGTTAGGTGGTATGCACTTATGCTTTTGTATTGTACGTTTTTTTTGTAAAGGTAAGACCGCAAATATGATGCTAATTATTTTTATTGACTATGAATGTGATTTTGGTCCGATAAGAAAATATAGCTTTATCTGTTTTTAATTGTACTATTTAGTATTACATATATGACAATCACAGCCAAACGCTAATAAACATCAAAGACTAATATATGAATATATGTACTCTATAATATAGAGTAATATAGAGTATATTAGACTTTGATGTTTACTAGCGTCTGAAGAGTATGTGTATGGTATAGAGTCAATTAATATATATGGCAGTGTATTTATATGTATAGTATGGATTATGGTATTGTAATTAATATCATACTTTATAAATGCTGATAAAATCGGAAATGCTATTTTAATTGGTTACTTAACACTGCGGCACTGAAAGCTTTTGCGAAAGTTGACGAAATAAATTTGATCTCAATTTAATTTAATCCTCAATTATAAAGAGAACCACCCACGCCGTCATTTTATTAATAAAAATAGACTCTAATTTGCGCCTTTGTGTCCGTCGGTATATTTATAATAGGGTTGAAGCGAAGTTAAGGCTTGTGATTGCCGAGAGCGTTGCAGCGCGTTCCATACAAACGAAAATGATCATATTTTCGGTATCGAAGTCAATGACATTTTGTAGATGTGATGTAGAAACTAATATCTATGCTTTCAGTTTATCAGATTTTCCCTAAAATATTATATTGTTTCAAAGTTGCACGGGATTTAAAATTTGTATGGAAATTTGTAAAACTTTGAAACGATATATTTTAACGAAAATCTGACATACCACACACATAGATATTGGTTCCTTTATCACGTCTACAAAATTTCATTAGCTTTGTTAGCGTAATATTGAAAATATGATCAAACTACGTTTGTATGGAGCGCTAATAATTAAAAACTAATTGATTTTTTTAATTATGAAAAATATTATTAAGTAATCCACTATATTCTAATAACTGAATACTAAATTACCAAACAACTTAACTAAAAATATATTAAGAACATTCACATGTTTTAGACTACGTTATTTTCGTACAGATCACCACACCAAATAGCGAGCACATATTACAGTGCCTCAGTAATTATTGGAGTGGCTTTTATTTTCACATTGTTGAGAGAATTTATTGCTCCTATTAATTAACTACAGTATTGCGATTCGGTATTTACTTTGATTAATTAATTGAAATAGCACATTGGTATTGAAATTCACAACCATAGTTGCTATTTGCATTCACAAACACTTGATAGTTCGGCGAGTTACTATTTATGCATGACTGTACTAAGCCATTTGCATTACTAATGGAACATTTAAGTTGTTCCACTAAATATTGAGGGATGACGAGGCGTTTGTCCATAATTTATTGTGAAAGGCCCCTTTGCTATGATTAAGCTTTGCAATTAATTTCTGTTTCATGTAGATATCGGGTACTGTTTTGTATAGTAAAATAAAACTTATGTACCTACTAGACTGGAAGTGGGACACTTGAATTCACCCAGACGTGGGCTATTCTTATTGTTGACAATCCCTTACCGGTTTGGATCCCTTATGCCTCCGGAGAGACTATCTGCAGCGAGAAATATTCCAAGCCAATACCCTCAAATAATTCTCTCTCTCTTGACTTAAGGTTAGCAGTGGGTGGGTTATTGATGTGATGCCACGTTGCCGCCATCGTATACGCCCACTATGTGATAGATTTCACCTGGATAACGTACGGGCATCGCAAGCCTTTCTACACCGCATGTGTAATTTGTAAAACGATCTCCCGTCCAGAACTATTTTTCTTTGCACTTTGGAAAATCTTAACAAACTGAGAACAAGGGTGCCTACAACCCACCTCTTCCAGGCAACTTTTCTTCGCTTTTTCATTAACTGACAGGCATTCCAAAGCCCTAAAGTTCGGCTATCTCGTCACTGACGGCGGCCCTGTCGTACATAACTTTACGTCGCGTAGTTAATCCCAAGAGAACGATTACGGGCTTCTTGTTTTATTGAAACTCGGGGAAAGTTGATAGCGAACCTCCCGCTTATCGCGACCGCTTGATGGATGAAAACGAGTGGGGGATAGATAATAATCACCACATAAACTAATTGAACCGTGAGAAGGTTAGAATACGATTTTTTTCTTGTTCTACTTTGTCATTTTATCCCTCGGGTGGATTGGTAAAAAAACCTTCAGGTTCACAAGGTCTACTGTGTCAAAATGTCCACTGCACGAAATTGCCCACGGTATTAAAACGTTCACTTTAAAATGTCCACTTCACCAAAATGTCCACTCTACAGAAATATCCACTCTACCAAAAAGTCTACTCTACCAAAAGTTCACTCTATCAAAATGACCACTGGATTCAACGAAACGAAATGCAATGAAAACTGTCTGTCGCTTTGCTTTTTAAGATTTTGGATCTGTCATTGGGCTAAATAAAGATTTGTCCTTTTTGACTAATATTCGTTTTCGAAAACGATAAAATTTTTAAAGAATAATAATATTTATGCAGAGGCATATTATGAGATTTGGGTAATATTGACTTACTGTCTGAATGATCTTATGTAATATTTTCATCATAAATAAATGAATTCTTAATAATAAAAAGAATTTTTTTTTAAATAAGTTTATATTACACTTGCTCGTAACATGAATTTAAGCACATAATCTAATATATTACGAACGCGTGCTTTTTACTTTACTATTACGCACTTTTATTTTATAGAAAATAGTCATTTATTTGACTGCCGTCTCACCTGATGTTAAGTGCAGACTTGTGTGTTATGATTTAATTTAAATGCCTCGCTGTATGAAGTATCTAGTAGTGGTATGTAGTACCTCGCTGTATGACAAATGTAGACCATAGCCTCCTTCATATTACAAGCCATGCTGTAGCACGCGGAACGGCAACGTCGCTGTGAATCGATTTACTCATTGTTTACATGTCAATGTGCGGGAAAATTATGAATTTTATGATGATAAATTAAAAATATATTGATAAAACTGTAAATTAAAGTGTTTATATGGACCATCTACGAAGGTAAATAAAAGTAAATTAATGAAGGAATAATATTTCTAATTGCGCTAAAATTGAATAAATACGTTTTTTAAAAAACAACCATTGACCATTTTTGTTGTCGTTTTTTACTTATTTCATAAATCAAATTCTATTTGATAATCGTAATCTTACCCCTAACAGATGCAAAGGCGTTGTTGCATATGAAAAATGCAAGTAAAATTATGATTAAACCTTAAAAATCTTTACTGTGCAGCAAACATTTTCGCATTGTAAAAATTATTACAACTACTTTAAACCACGATCTTTGATTATCCACGATGATGAAAGCGTTAAAAAAGTAGATAGGTACAATAGATAAGTAAGTAGTTAGTTTGTATATACTTAGGTACTTGTAAGACTTTAAAATGTATCATACCTAATATTGAATAAATTGGGCAATATTTTGACTGGCATAGAATCTTTTTACTCTAATTTCATAATAGCTTTTGGCCGCGACTGCGTCCGCATAAAATTCGGTTATAACGTTCCGGACCCGTTCCCGCGGGAATCACATTAAATTTCGGGATACATTATAGCATATGTGCTATTCGGGGCTATATGCAATATAACTGCCCAATTTCATTAAAATCCGTTCAGTACTTTTTGCGTGATAAGAGTAACAAACATCCATTACGTACTAAACCAAGCACACATTATATTTCGCATTTATAATATTAGAATAATACAATTGCAAGTAGATAGTTAGGCAAATAGTACAGGAAACTATTAAATTTCATATTATCTAACTAATGTTTATACTTATTTATATACTTAATCACTTAAATAACTAATAACATTAAACGACGACGACCGCGATTATAGTTTTACAGTAATTTTCACGTTCACTAAAATTAAAAAATGCGACGTTGTCATACTTCTGCGCATGGCTTGTAAGATGAAGGAGGCTATGGTGTAGACCAATCATTTTTAATTTAATAATTCTCATTAATCAAAATACGGTTTTTTTAGGACCAACAAAGAGTTTTTATGCGGCTGAAAATAGTAGGTACAGATTTTCTTGATTAAATAAATTGTTCTTCCTTAAAACTTCCTTAGTTGTGATAAATAAACATTGAACTAAAGGCCAAATTATTTACAACTCGCAATAAGTTATGTTATAAATACGAAAATATTCGTTTTATTATATTTTTAATACAGGCTGTATGTTGATTTTTCTTTTCGCGCCCTTGCCTACCTGGCACCTGCGCGCGAAGATATAAAAAACTTTTTGTATCTGTTTCAATAATTAAAGACTGCGAGACACAGATACGCAGACGAATTGGCATGGCAAAGACAGTAAGAATTCAACTGAACAAGGTATCAATCAAGGTACAATCGGATTAAGATACACCTCGTTCGCACACTTGTCTTTTCCATCGCTTTATATGCCGCAGAAACACTCAAAAGGTGCTGTATTTGGATACATTGCACGGAGGGGTAGGGATAACCTTGAACGTCTGATGGTGACAGGAAAAGTAGTGGGAGAAAGACCGAGATCATTACAATGGGCGCTTGCCTGCAGCTCGCGCGCCTAGTACCGCCTCGATGAATATGTACTATTATATCTACTTGCGTAATAAGTTGGAACCTACCTATAATTGTTACGAAAATAGTATGAAATGGCCAGAAAAATAAATTTAAATGAAGTGGCCGCTTCTCCACTTACGTGAGATGGCTTTCAAATGCCTGGCTACCTACCTACCCATAAAAAAGTTGAAAGAATTGTCAAATTCAAATTAAGGACGGCCTAAAGCGTAGGGAAGTGGGGTACTCATGTACCAGACCTTTACAAACAACTCCAACATTTCCGCTAGAGTTGTAGATAAAAGAAATGGCAAATAGTAACGCACCTATTCACGTAGTTAGGTTTATATAACCACAGCCTATAATATTATTAAATTATGTTCATAATGAATTAAATAGCTTTTTATATACTAGTTCAACTTTGCTTTTATTTTAATTTCTTATCTTCAGGCAACTCGTAATACAGCAATCCGAAACCGGTTGCAATTTAATAAAATTTGTATAATAAAGTGGAATTAGTGTACAAAAAGTGATTTAATTCATAATAATGGAGTTCCATCATGAAGTGACAACACAAAGTGTTAGATGTTCTTAATATTCAGATTGGAAAATTATTTTCGCAAACTTTAGGTAGAGGCGCCGCTGAATCAAAATTATTTTGATTTCTGTGAGTCGTACTAATTGATGATTATATAGGGAATTATGAATATTATATAATCGGGCTTATCACTAAACTACTGTGCACTACTGTGCGTATTTACCGCCAATGTAGGTAACATTGGCGGTAAATACGCACATCGTCTAGTGCGGGTTCGTAGAGAGTCATCTTTGCTGCGCGCGCGTGAGGCTAAATTATAAATAGCTGATGTGCATTATTAACCGGCATTAATTGTACCTCCGGCCTCTTTCGAAACCAAAGGTTCGAAACCAGATATCAAACCAGAATTTTTTTCTTAAGAAACCTGGTTTCGAATAATGTAATAGAATTCTGGTTTCTTACCTGGTTTCGAATACAATTCCGCGGTAAAGCTGACCGTATTGTGTTGCTCGTAGAGGAGTGAGAGGGCAGCCGGTGCCGGCAGTGCTGCGCGAGCTGGTGCTACAGCGGCTCGCGAGGGTGCTCTTCATCAGCTTCGAGACTGACGAACCCAAGGTGAGTAGCAGCGAAAGGCAGACATAATCACAAGGTAGGTACGCGTCTGCAACGTCGGGCGCGATTGTAATACTCGTCCGCGAATACTAGTCCAGGGTCTCTATTTTTAAACCGCTTGCCTCACAACGAACGGTTTTAAGTTTTTATTTTAGGCATGAAAAATACAATATTTTCAAAATTACATATTAAATTTTTCGTGCCGAAAATTAAAATTGAAAACCGTTAGACACGAGGCGAGCAGTTAAAAAAAATTACCCTTTAATGTACTGAACCTGCAATGATTTAGAGTCTGTGAGTCTTCATGTCGGGCTCCCGCTGAACGATGCGGATGCCCCAAAGCCTCGGGGAAGGTAAGAAGGTTAGCATATGAAACCTGCACATAAAAAAGGTTCCAGGCTTAAAATATGTTTTAACGATGTTCAGTCAATACCTAAACTCGTTGTAACATCGCGCACAATCGTAAAATAGTGGGCGACGTCGCAGTCTTTGATGAAATGCTCATTGCTGACCCCATAGCAGAATCTATTTTGCTGACCGTGGCTCATAGAGATAGACGTATACCTACCAGCTCAGGGTTATCTAAAGGTCAAGCGTTTGGGAGTCGGTCAACTGAAACTGTACTGCCAATCACATTCTCATTCTACAGGATGGTTCAACCGTGAGTTGGCTTTGAAAATCCTTTTATAAAACTGTTTCAAACAACTTTTATTTTCGTTGTAGGTACCTACATAAAAGTATTGTATCGTGTCTTTTATAATTCACTGATCTAGATTAAGCTTTTGAGATTTAGTCAGCTGTATCAGCAATTTTGTCCGGTTCATGACAAAGCAAACGTGTTTGGAGATCCTAGGTAGTTGCTAAAATAAAAATGCTACTTCATCGGGCACGCGATCGCGCATAATTACTAGTATTAAACGGATTGGGCACCGTTAAAATTTAAAGCTTACGTTCATACGAATAAGGTACTTAAGTTGCAGTAGGTACCGGTCCCAAACATGTTGGAAGTTGTAGAACTTTTTGGATTTTGTTCCCAGGCAAAGGCGACCTAGTTTAATTTCAGGGACGGCCTGTACGAGGCGAGAGATACGCAGCATCGGTGACTGAAACACTTATCTTGAAATACATGCACGGCCCACACCAATATGGAGAGAGTCAAATTTCGTTTAGTATTCCCCGAGGGAAGGGCTCGACGTAGTTTTTCTGCTCCGAATTCCTTGTAAATGCGATATAAGGGCGGTAAGAGCATTGTGGGCTCGCATATGTAATCCACCGGGCACATTCTTCAAATTACCAACCGCATAACTTTGTGGTTTAGTATCGTACAGGATTGGACGAAATTGTACACGCGAAATTGTGATTTTAATTAAATCTTTATTTTATATGGCATAAAACTGTCTTTAATTCTCGCATATGCTATAGCACTGAATTTTAGAAAATATCATGTTTATTTAGAGAAATAAAATACACTGTTCACGTTCATCCACATTAATAAACGATAAATGATAATACCCAATCTTAGGATAAGATGACGAGAAATTTATGGCGAAAATTGCTTGAACAAATTTTATCCATTGGATGTAAAGAAAATATGTAAATCAGTTTCCGTCAGGTTTGCGAAATCGAAATCGTTCCAGATCTCTGAGTAAATTTTTCTTCGGACTTTTGAACTTCCGAAGTTGGATTCGTTAATCCGCAGTTGGCCCTGTGGAAAAAAAACTGTGAAGAGTTTAGATTCCTAATTGCGTCTATTATGTGCTTCCAAACTTTTCGTAAGTCTTCAGGATCCTCATTCCTTTTAGAATTAATAACTTCAAGCTGCTGAGCCGATTCAATTTCCAGATGTAATATTATCTATTCGTAATCGAAACCCACGCCTATAACTTTTAACGATTACTTACCAATATAGTGGCAATTACAGGAACCTACTTACTAACATAATAATAGTGAGTGAACACTTACTAACACAGTAAATGTTGACACTATTTTGAAAGTTAGATAACCTGATTAATGCTGTTTGCAAATTCAAATGTGTAGCAGAAGTGCTTGCCATTAATCCCGCGTATTTCAACGGTGACAAAACACGTAATTAGCTATTTTAAGTGCCGCTTGAGTGCTTCTGTTATGTTAATAAATTCATGTTTGTACAAGTAAATTACAAACGTTGAATAGAATAATGCTAGGGTAATTGGCAAAACTAAACGAATACTGCCGAAACGAAATATAAATTAGAGAATAGGATTTTTCCGAGAAAGCAGGTTTTTGTACTAGGTTATGTAATTAATTTCAGAAGATAGTAGCTAACGTAAGTACCGACCAATAAAATTGTTCCCCGCTTGAGGGTAAAGGTGGTAATATTCTTTGGCGTAGTATCGATCAAATTAATTTTGGGTCACTTCACTGGGCTCTGATACACGCTTGGAAGGTAACTTTACGCGACACTTGGAATCGTTTCTTGTTATTACACGTTAATCGTCACCGCCAATACTTTGACGTCAATAAGTAAAACATTCAACGTTTCGATACTTTATATACTAAGCCTTTTAGATGCTTGCTACTTAAACTTAATTTTCAACTGTAACCTCACCTGTAATGTACCTATAGGTACTGCACAGACTTTGTTTGATCTTGGTCATAATGGCCAATTTGTGCATAATTTTTATAAGACACTACAATCGGATATGTGCGATAAAGTGAACGGAGACGAGGGAAGAGTGTGAGGATTGTAGCACGTGGCATACCGTGTCTGTAAATTTACCTTAGGGTCAAAGCCAGAAAGAAGATATATCTTGATTTAAAGAAAATGAACCTTATGATTGATACCAATAATAAATAATGAATAAATCAAAATTACCATTAATGTTATTAGTAAAAATATTGTAGCTCAGTAAAAAGTTCTGTACAAACATCCACTGAACCATTCTACTTTCTCCATTCTACCAGGCTGACAGCAGCAGTGTGGTGGCCGGCGTGCAGGTGAACCCCCGCACGGGCTCCAGGCTCAAGGCGGAGGTGCGGTGCGACGGCGCCCCACCATCCTCGCCGCGCTTCGCCCGCCACAACCACAATCACCTCGGTGAGTACACAACAACCTCACAACTGTGACCTCATTCCGCCGGCCCCTTTTCGCCTTCGGGAGACGCGATCCGGGCACCGCTTCATCCTTATGACGTGGATCTTCCAGCTATCCACGACCCGCTTTCGCTCGACTTTTATAATGCATACGGCTAAGGAATGGAATGCGTTGCCTGCGAGTGTGTTCCCTGACAAAATAATCTGGATGCCTTCAAGGCTAGAGTGAATAGGCTGTTTTAAGACGAGCATGCTCTATCTTCGGCCGCATTGTCACTTACCAACAGGTGAGATGGCGGTGAAGGCCTGTCTGGTCTGATATATATATAAAAAACTGTACGCAATAACTGCGCGGCGATTTCAGAACTGCAAACGCTGAACTTCGTTGAGTGTACTGCATATAGTGAGCTGTTTGCATTTCAGTGAGTGTACGGTTATCTTACAAATGTACTTCGGCGAGTGTATGGCAGGTAACCTAGCTAACTACACACGATTCTTTGCGTGTACTGTGTCACAGCATGTCCCTCCAACTTAGGACATCTGTCCAGAAGGTGGACTAATTGCTAATTCAGTGAGTGCTCAGTAACCTTACAATTTACTTTTCTTCCTACGTCGCTTCTCAACTACGAAGTCTAGAATATTGGGGTGGCCAACATGCGAAACTACTTAGTTTCACTTCGCTTCGACACAACCTCAATCACCTCGGTACAGTGCTGTAGCCGGCGTGCCAGTGAAACCGCGTACGTACGGGATCCCACTCGAAACTGGCACATACTTATTCAAGAACTACTTTAGACAGGGTTTTCCCAATTGAGTACAACATGGAGTTCCAAGAAGGATGTGGAAGGGTTATTCGGGATCGGTGTAGTGGTCTACAAAACGAGTATTGAAAGATATAAAATTAGTTGAAATAAGCATAGGAATTTTTTAATGGGCCTTTCGAGCTTAGGCAACCAGTGAGGTGCGCGGACGGTCTATCACATCTTTAAATTGTAGCAGTCCATTCTGTAGTCACACTCTCCTTTCTGGAGCAAGGCTCAGGCAGTAAATCAAGGCTTTTTCACTCTTCAATAGATTAGCAGCTAGTTTCAGTTGTTGACTCGTAAGTGATCCAATGCAAAGTGTTCGTTGCGGCCGCGCGCCGAATACAAAAGTATTTCAAGCCACCCGCGTGGTGGCGCGGCTACACTCATGTCCGGTTCCGACAAATATATGTATCTTGTGATCACAACCACGTCCATTATAATTTGGCTGGAGCCGACCAACTGTTAGTTTCGGTCGATACTAATACTCACGCTGTACAAATAGAGTCGCTTTTGGATTAATGCAGATGCGCAGGCGAGCCGACCTTTGTCGGACGTTCGACCACGTCCCCCAAGCGACTTTATTTTATACGGTGTAAGAACTAGTATCAACAGCAACCGACGGATGGTCGACTCCAGCAAAATCGGAACGTCTCTTACTAGTTTTATTTTCACCACGCTTCGCTCGTTGTAAGAACATCTGCCCTCTGGGTGTAAAGATAAAATTAAATATCAAAGACATGTTCCAAGGAACATTAAAATGTAAATTAGTTGTTTGGAGTGTATGTGCCACGAATTTATACGCTCATTATCCTGTAATGCGCTTGTACTTGTAGCTTCCTTTCCTATTCTGTTGTTGTTGTTGTTTAACGATGCTGTGTGAATAATCTAAAGTTACTAATTCTTTCTTTTTATATTATTTACGGCATTTGTATCTGAAATTCCTTGTTTGTGAAATGAGAAATATAAGATCAAATGAAAATGATTGAAGCTGAACAGTGAACTGCGTGGAATGTCGATGTTGATAATCTTAGAATCAGATAAACTAGCGACCTGCCCTGGCTTCGCCAAAAACCATTGCGGCAACACAAGCCTTAAGTTAAAACTAAATACGTAAATACCTCTATGGCACTGATTTCGTAATACTTAGGAATATCTTAAGACGCCAAATTAAGAGTCGAATAAGTTTAGTGCAATCGAGCATGTCATTAGGCAACAAGTCTTACAAGGTGACAAATGTCTTAATATATACGCAAACAATATCTAGCTAACTAATAAACGCGTTTCCGTTAAAATGGCCAAGTATCGTTTGCGTTTAAATCACACAAACAGTATTGGCAAAATCTACAAAAGCCTTCCAGAGTGATCGTTACAATATTTGATTGATTATAATCAAATTTAAAGGGTTGTTACACCTGCTCTCGGGATTTTAAATGAATTCCTTACTATGAATTAGAATCCGTTACTGTTATTTATTTTATCGAAACGATAAATTAATATACTATTCATTATGAGCAGCATCACAAACAGTTATACAAACAGAAAATTCTATAGGCATTTAATAACATAATATATTTTTTGAATTTGGCTAAATATTAATATTTGGACATATTAACAGAATAAATAGTTAAAGGCACACGAGAAGAAGGCCATGATCATAGAGTAATATGGCCACCAATATCTAATGTAGCGGAAAAGGGTAGATAGGTACTTAACAAAGGCTTCGTTATCTTTGAGGTATAACCGATATTTGTGGAGATAAAAGAAGTGTGCGTATACTTTTTGCTTAATTATATGTATCCTAAACATTATGAACAAACTATGTCCACTAAGTATAGGACACATATTAATAAGCAACAAGTTAATCGGCACCACAGGTGACCGGAGAGCTGGCTCGTTCCTCAGACAGAAGATAAGAATTGCGATACAACAAGACAACGCAGCTAGCTTTCTGGGCACCTTTTCGGGGGGACTATGGTGTGGACGAATTTTTTAAATATATAATATTTTAGTATGCGTGGTTTTTGTTTATTTCTTATTGTGTTCTGTAACTAAATAAATTCTGTTCGGTATTAGTAGGTAACATATGACGAATTATCACAACGTGTTTTCACAATGAAGTAAAAATGTGAGGATGTCCGTATTAACCGTGTTATGCAACATTTAGTTAGACATTATATGAAGGTATCATAGATATCGGTTGGTAATCGAAAACGATAAAAAAGAATAAAATACGTGTGGCACTCGGGGACTGCCGCGGTAAAGCTATTGCATAGCATTGTTTATCAACTTATGCAGTTATAATTATTTATTTATTTTATTTATGCAGTACTTTTTTTTTCTTTGATATTAACCATATACATACACGTTAAGGTTCAACTAGTCGCGGGCTCGAACTCACTCGTGGACGCGGCCAAAAAGCACGCTGTCTCACCTAGCATTGTGTCTAAAAGAGATAGAATCAGTTAGGAGCAGTTAGCAGCTAGTCTACACGCATACGTCTAGTCGCACGCACACAAACACCGTGCCGAAGTCTGCCGAACTGAAACGACGTTAGACGATGCACGGCTTTCAACGCCGCACCGCTGTTGCCGGTCGGAGTGGGGGGTGTTAGGTTTATTTTCGTTACGGAATTTCTTGACTCGGTCGCCGCGCTCAAAGCCCGCGATAAAAGCTATGCAATAGCTTAAAAAATCCTCCATGACAAACTTGTTGCAAAACTCAATGGCGCGGCGGCCATTAGGATCTAGCTAGACAGTCGTTGTGTTACATACAGTATCATAACAGCGTCCATCTATTTTTAGACAGCGCTGCAAAACCCGAATAAGGAACGTACAAGGGCTTTACTCGGACTACTTTCGCAGCGTCGATGTGATTAAGCGGATTCGTAATCCCATAGTAGGGCCACAGTGACTACAAACCTTTCAAAGTTCCCCCGCTTCCTCTAACTTTGTTGACCCAACGATAATACAATGTCCGGACCGCGGCGCCTTTCTCAAATAAGTAATTACATGCGTATGGCTGTACGGATTTCTTTGCACAGACGCTAATTTATTTTAACCCTAATCACTGGGAACCAATTAAGTTTCTGCATGTTCAAACATGAGTGAAATGGGGTTTGATACTTGCGTCTGGCTCTAGGCGAGATCATAGCTTGGGAGTTGTTAAATGGAGTCGATATTTAGTTTGTTCCGGTGCAATCAATCCTTTGCCATGTACGTAGATCTTTATTCTCTCTTGAACTTATACTCTGCTTAAACGAAATAGCCTATTGTTATGTAGGTACATCTATACATAGTAAAAAACAAAGTCGCTTTCCTACGTCTGGCCCTTACGCTTAGATCTTAATGCGGTAACAGATTTTAATGCGGTTTTCAACAATAGATAGAGTGATTTCAGAGGAAAGTTTATCTAAAAGGAAGGGGTAAAGTAGGTGTACGCGAACGAAGTGGCGCTGGATTCACTAGTGTATACAAATAATTATGTACCTATGTACAAATTATTAGCTACATAAAATTTATACTAAGGATCATTCACAAAATTGAAATGTATTTCGCAAGATTTAATAAAACTTTTAATTAATTTTTTATTTTAATTTATTCATTTGCATTGCATTTTGATTGATTAAAATACAACGCAACGCTGCGACTGTGACGTTAATACATTACCGGTGCGGTGGTGAGTCTGCCATGACTGATGAGTCCCCGGGGCTGGGTGGGAACTGCTTTTTCTACGCATTCGTTTCCTGTTTTGTGTTCCGGTTTTACAGTATCCACTGAAATGACAAGCAAGGGAAGGTGAAAAATTACGATGGTAATAGACATGAGACAAGTCATTTTACAGTAGCAATGCTATGGAAGTTTTATAATTTTGTTACACTATTTGCAGCTGAATGCTGTAAACTTTCTTCAATTTAATGACACTAAATGATGTAAAAAATAAAGGACATCACTCTACCAGAGTGCACTTTATTTCAAAGTTACATTCAGTGCGTTGTATAAGTTCACAACATGTTTCCACAAAAGTTTTACTTTTTACTAATTTCCATAAAAAGCTCTACTCCGAAGGCTTAACAAACTACGAAATATTTTGGCGCTACAAAGGGTACATACTCCAGTCGTATATACGTAAATACAATTCACGTAGGAAATGCGTAATACTTTCTATAAGCATTAATTTATGGAAGTTCGCTACATGTTTACCACCGGATTTACAGGCAGTAACACACAGACGAAGTAAACAGCGAGGGAAAATTTAAAAGTGTCACGTGTCGTTTTATTAAATTTCCGCGGAGTGCAGACGACGCAGCCACCTGCCTTGCGCGATGTCGGATACAACAGTTTTAAATTGCCTTCTTCCGCCTTTACATCGTGTCGTTAGTATGTTTTGTCAACGGCTGAACACACACCAAGAATCAGAAGTCTGAAATGAAAGACATTTCTTGTATATTATTCATCTTTTATATTTAATCTATACCTATTTGCCAGACCTGTCGGGCCGAGGTTGAAATCTGTCTGATCACAATTGACATATTGTATCCAAGCTAATACATTACTAAATCTACCGTACATAGACATGGTCACGAGACATAACGGAATTCGAGCTAACTCGATTCAGGCAAACATGAAAGTGATTTTGTTTTCTCTCTATTAAGCTGATGTGTTTATTTTCTTTTGTTATTCACTTAATGGTTTGCGGCGAGGGCTTGGAACAAAAGGAAATCTAAGCGTGTATACCGTGACTACTGAACTTGCCTTGTTAGTTTGACCAGTTCTAATTGACCGGTGAAGTTGTTAGGGAGAGAGAATAGGATAGTAGATAAGCCATAATAAGGTTTACGACTTGAGTAGAACATATAAGTACTTCACCAAGAATATAGGATCGAGTAAGTAGCAATATGTTTCCTGCGTTTATGTAGATCTCGCAGCTAGTTGGCTAGCATCAGTGCAAGAAATGTCCTATGCTATATAATCTGAAATTCCCAACGAATCTTGTTGGTGTTTGCAACCGATAAAAAAAGCAAATTGTGATTGCTTATTCCCGATCGGATTAGTTGCAACTCATTTATTGAGGCATCTATTAATATTTTCTCAAGATCATCACTCTGATGCCAATCCACGCGGAGAGCGAGAGCTCGGGGTCAACCTTGCTACTTCTCGTCCACTACTCTCGGACGTCTGAGTTGGCTATAAATGTTTCTAAATGAAATTGTGTATTTTGGATGTTCAAACAAACATGCCATAAAATGTTCTTCCAATAAAGCTAGGTTCACTGATACTAAACACTTATTCTTTTTTTTATTTCAATTTTTAAGTTTCCGCTTCTAAAAAATCACCCTATAATAAAGAGAGTAACTCAAAGGACCCATGGTACACTACGTTTTTGTTTTGCGTTTTGGTTCAATGGTTCTGGAGCAACATTTGGATATATCGGCTGTGGTCGTAGGTTTAGTTTCATACATTGTAGTGTTTCGTGACAGCTGCAGCTAGAGCTCATTGTGTACCTATATAATTCATGAAAAGCGAACTCGTACACAAATCATTCATTCTTACCTATTTACTTGCAAGTGGTGCGGAAAGCTTTATGTCATGTTGTTGCTTATACCTATTTGATAATCCCAAGTTCATGATATTCATATCTGAATTTAAATAAAATGCAAACAGGGGTTACATAGACAAGGAACTTGTTAGTACGGAAGCCGCAGGGTATGCTAGGAAATTCCGTATAGGCAGTGTTTCGCGACAATGGCGACTAAGGTCAATATGTAATGTTGTTTTTATGAACGAATCGTATTGTAAACTGGGATAAATGAAAATACTTTTAGCTATACGTACAGCCAAGTAATGTAATAGTCAAGTTAAGGCCACGCCACAAGGATGGAAGTTTGATTTTCGAAACGGGGAGAATTTCGTTCACGTAATTTGCGCTACGTTTGGTTTCATATTAGCAACCCAGCCTTGCACGGGTACCAAACTTCATCGGATCACCCGCTTATCTGAAAATTCGGTCCAGCCATTTCGGAGTCCATATTTACACGTCGATTGATATACTCGTAGATAATGGTTTAGTTCACTCGACGTTCAAGATAGACTTGCGAGACTAGAAATTCCGAAACCCACAAAATTACTTCCATAACTAATTAATAATTTTTATCCAGGCATATTTATTTAGGTATATATTTATTTATGAATTTACACGGACGAAGTCGATGGTATGCCCTCGACTTCATCCTCGTATAGATATTTCAACTCAGTTGTGCGCGCGGCCCTATCTGTGTCACAGATAAACCTAATAATATTAATTAACCTAATAATAATGGTTAATTAACCTAATAGTAACTGTTAAACCAATTAAAGTAGCCTTTACAACCACCAAATCAGTCGATATCGGTCGTTGAAACAAACATAGGGGTATTTAGCGGGCACATTAGTGGAACAATTTGTTATATTTTCTAAATTATATTAATAAGTAGCATTTTTATCTAAGATTCCTAGTTCCTGGTAGGTATAATGTACTGCGTCTACCCGTATCGAAGTTAGGGCACTGATAAGACTATTGTAACTTCCAACTCGTACTCATCTCCTTTTCGAGACTACGCATATTCTTTGTTTATGTAAAGTGACTTCTATCATATAGAAATAGAGCAGTGATTTTTTAAAATACTTTATTGATTTGATATTATTTAGTTTACCTAACACAGAAAAAAATTATGCGTACTGGAAAATATTGCATTGCCATCTTCATCAATAGTCAATAACAGTTCACTGCTGGAATGGGACCTTCTCCACATTAGTGGAGGACATTGCCATAATCTCTTCACCGTTTCATTCCCTCTATACGATAAAACTTTCTCTGATTGATTTATTTCTTATATTAAATTTCACTTTTTGTTTTGAAGAGCATAGTCTCATTTTTTGTCATTTTATCTCCTTTAATGTGGAGGAGACTCGTGGCCTCGTAATGCATCTCTATATAGAGTATAGAAAGCAATTCCCTTTTATTGCCACTCACCCTTTAAGTATTACGAGATTTTGCTTAGGAATATTATACCGTGGTAGGTGAGTACCCCATATCGCTCACCTCTATAACACGTTGCTCTGACAGTGACTGACAACCCCCCCCCCCCCCCCCCCCATTAAACTTACTTACCGGAAATAAACACAATACTGCGTTGATCTGTAGGAGTACTTCCCCAGTCGAGCGGCTCCAATTGGAACGGGATATTGCGCTTATTACATTTGACTGAATTCAGTAGCCTAAATTCAGAATCAAAAAGCGTGAGAGCAAATCAAAGTGGAATGTATTGCTTATATTATAAGGTCCATTTTTGTATCACTTATATTATGTTACGAATCGTTCCGCTTTTTTAAAGCCGTGATACAAATATGGACCTTATATTATGAGCAATATTTCCATTTCAATTTGCTAATATGCGCATTAGTCCTACATCTAAAACCTTGTTAATGCCCTACGCAGGCGGCGCGGCCGCCGGTGCGGAGGGTTGCGGCGGCGCGTGCGGCCGCTGTGGCTGCTGCGGCTGCACGCTGCGCGAGGCTGCCGCGCGACACGAGCAACGGGTCGCCGCCAACGAAAGGCTCGAGCGGGCCAACCTCGAGTGGAAACAGGTATGGAACTGTGACTGTGAGGGGGAGGTAGGTTCTACGTCATCGAGTACCAGAAAAATTTAACTTTGTAGCGATAGTAGTCGTTTAAGAGACGCACAAAACGTTGGTCTGCCTGTTCACAACCTGGCATAGCTTTTATTTGTGCCAGGTTGTTGTCTTGTTAGTTTCGCTTATCTGCCACATTAAAGTCACTTTCCTTTTATGCGACTATAATGTAGCTGAAAAGCGAAACTACCAAGAGGAAGTGAGGCCAACCGGTTTTTTTACATGTATAATCCACACAAGAGGGTAAATACTATAGCTACAAAAAGTTACAACCAGGCCGGAGGGCGTCCTACACTACGCTTGTGGTCACGGTCCCCATTGAAGAACTTGTTTAACCCTGCGGTTACCGGTGTACGGCTATAAGGCATTTTTTTCTAAGAAAATACCTATATGTTACAAGCCCAGTTGCCCGATTTAATAGAACCGTTAATTAGAGCTAATGTCGTTTTAACGCCTACTTCCAATATTCCGACATCGAACCGATATCAATAAAATTACGCTATTCTATTGGCTCGTTGTCTAAACAGATGATGGTAAGGTATTCTTCGTTTGCTGAAACGACTTTAATTAATTTTTTGCATTTTATATGGAGGATGGATTTGATATTTATAGCACGTGAACTACGTTATTAAAACATCAAAAGCGCACGCCCATCACGCACGAGAAGAAATTAAGTACTTGTTGACGTTCATGTCTTGTTAAATTCTAAATATAATTTCATAGAGCAAGTTTCACAGAGATTTTGGCTCAGATATCCTTATTAAAATGAAAGGTAACACGGGTTTTGCGCTATACCCGAAACAATCTTAATAAACATCGACATTTTGTGCCGTTAAACCAGATTATTATCTATGTAATACTTGTAGAATTTTCATTAAATTAAAACTTTTTTAGTTTACCAAGTAATCTAGCAGCTACTAAGTAATAGTAATTATCTTTTCTCTCTCCTCTTTATGAAGTTTAAATTACCTACAACTATTATTAAAATGAATAAATCCATCAACCTCAATAGATATCATCAGATATGTTTCTAAAGCTCGGGGAATTATCATTGGCCGCTTTTAAAGTATAAATCCTTGCCAACTTTAACAAGAATGATGCTCGTCATTTATTTATGTTAAACCGCCATAAAGCTGTGATTTAGGGTAGAACCTTTTTAAGTCAAAGTTTTATCACAATTTATATTTGCAAAATACAGAAAGCGTTGCGGACACGCTTACAAGTTTGTGCTTACTTATTTGGCGACCGTGCGTGTTTTCGAGGAGGTAATAAAGTCTATCGTAAAAAGTCCAGTTTTTACGCCTTTGTTAGTCGAGTGGTTCAAGTAGGGTCTTACACGTCATCTAAATCCTTCAATGGATTGAGCTCAATAACGTTCGTCCCTCTGGAAACGCTGTGGAACTAATTACACTGTCAGTGAAAAGAGTCCAACTTTTCGTGAAAAGGAGGCACTGACGTCGAGTTTTTAACTTATGCAGAGATTACGGAATCGGGTCAACCCTCTGTATAGTTTTAGTACCTACGCTCTGTCTTCGTTTTGATGGATATTCGTTTCTTTTCATGTGTTAATGAAGTGTTAGCGACTCCGTCGTACACCTGGTATCGTTTGCCAGGTTATAGATGTTTGGGCATTGCACCGTGCCTGCACCTTTAGTGAGACTGAATATTTTTATTTTTTTATTTAACATTTATTGTGCACAATAAATAGTATACAAAATTGACATACTGATAAGATCACAACAGGTACAGCTTATTTCTAAAGAAATATCTTCCAGCTGACCAACACAAGAGAGAGGGCAAAATCGAGACGCAGATGGCGTGCACCTTAAATTTACGTATCTACTATATACCTACATAAATTATTAAACAACGAAATATAAATACATACACATAAATACAAATATAAAGGGTTCACATTTACTCCACTGTATTTATTCCACTTCATTTTTGCACATCACTTTTATTTTTTTATAATTTGTTGAGGTAATTCACATTATTATTTCAAAGGTTATTTTAAAATCACTTTATTTTCAAACGTAAACAACACTTTTTATAAACGAAATGTGGAGACAGTTTCAAGACGTGGTCACTCCTCGGCGGTTGGGCCTGCTGCAAGACTGCCCCCCACTCCGCCCGAGTCGTGCCGTCGAGACTCTGTCTCACGTCACACGTCACTTCCGTTTTCTGCGTCATGAGTCCGTACTATTGACCACATGATTCCATGCTATTGACCGGATCCGTCACGGCCGTCCTGCTATACACACGTCCTCGTGTGTTATCTGAAACATGAAAACCATAGAACAGTACCATATTTGCTCGGTCACTTCTGACCACAACACGTCACCAAAAACACCGTCTCATGAATCTTATGATTAGATTTATCACGACTGCATTAACCCACCAGTACTTAAGTAACTGCTATTTGTATACACGTAAAACAAACGTACATTATCATTTATCATACTAAACTTGTGTAGATTGAGAGAGACTTGAGAGAACAACATCATCTCGTACACAAATTATTCTTTATAAGTTGCCGACATAAATTCAGCTACGGCTTCAATTTATTAGAGAGGCGTGACAAGATATAGCACCAGACTATTCATAGTCACCACCGTACTACAATTACCACCAATGAAGAAGGTTTAATCATCACCACCAGTGTTTTCCCCTTGATGCTCTTGTCCCCAATCATAAAGCTCGCGTATTGTCCACGACCTCCATTACTGTAGATGCTTAGATTCACTACAAATATGTGACATTCCTACATAAAATTTTCAGTACTCAGCAAAAGACACAATGTTACTTCGAGTGGGATTCGAAACACTCCTTTTTCATTTAATGCCATATGATTTTTTGTCATCCGTCAGCGCCATCTTAATTTAAAAAATAAGAGTAATGTGTACAGGCGAACCGCCACACTGACGAACGCCACACAGGCGGACCACCACGCAACCGGGCCGCCACGCAACTGGACCTGCACACAAGCGAAATACCACACAGACTAGGTGCCACACAGGCCGGGTGTCACTCTGATCAGTGCCACTCTAATCGTCAAACTATTAGTCTATTCATTCTATATCCTGTATCACGTCTGCCATACCACGATATAGGTAAGATTTCACACAAGTGTAAATGGCACAGAGGCGAAATGCCACACAGGCGAAACGACACACAGGAAAATGCCACACCGGTGAAATGCCACACAGGCGGAATGCCTCACAGGCTAAATGCAACACAGGCTAATGCCACAAAGGCTAAACGTCACACAGACTTTACGCCACGAAGGCGGGATGCCACCCAGGCGAGATGCCACACAGGCGGGATGCCACACAGGCGGGATGCCACACAGGCGAGAGTCACACAGGCGGGTGCCATACAGGCAAATAAATTGAAGTTAATAAACATTGCTAACATATCAGCTCAGTGATATTCATTCGTCACATTTTTGATACCGGTAGGTACTTATAGACTCTAGTAGTACCTCTATCTATAATATAGACTGTACTAGCTGTATAACAGGATATATAGTATGTAGGCACTTACTGTTAGACTATACAGTAGATATACTTTTCAATATGAAACTGCCAAAATCACAAAGTAGTGACTTTAACACGCTTTACTTCACTAATAGCTGTCTATAACCTCTCAACTCGTAGTCAATCCTTTGACCAAATCTGAACTAAGTCAATCATAGGTAATACAGTCTATCTGCCATCATAACACGTAATAACAGTCCACGAGCCATACAACAAGTATTCGTCATAGACCTGAACAACCGTTCACGGCGTCATCCCCACAAAATCAACACTATCTCCACTGCCCAACATCAAAACCAAATCAGGACCATAATAATGAAAAGCTCTAACGTCCACCTGATACGCCAGTCATAGGTAACAACAGCCCATCTGTTACCACACCAAAACTAAACAAGTAATCATCATCGTCATCGATTGTAACTGTTCGATCGAGTATAGTCTATCTAGACTTTACGTTACGTTCAAGTTTCCATTTTGAAACGATTTAACAATCCAGCCGCCTTCCAAAAAATCACAACATCAAACCTGCTATCCACAGCCACAACATCGAAACCTTCGGGGCTCCAAGCCCAACGAGCCACACACACGACTCACGGGCCACTCCAAGTCAGCCAAATAAATCAGGATGTTTGACCTTAACAACACTTCAGGCACTACCAAATCTGCACTGGCAGAAGGATACGAAATCCCACCATTGCCTACACTACCTCATCTTATTGGTATAACAACAGAACTCGAAATAGTTACTTGGTATCGGTAATCAAGTAAATTTCAGTACTCGAAGCCAAAGTCAACAATATGTAACCGACCATTGAGCAATCACCAAAATATCTGGAGTTTCTCATCATAATTATCGTTCACCATTTTCTCACAAATCTTGAAACAACTACCATCCGTTAGCCACGCTCCCATAGCCTCCATCAGGCCGGTAAGCAACCATAAAACTCTCCCATAGGCTCCATCAGCCCACCATCACCGACAAAACACAATTACCTCCATCCGGTGATGCAACAAACTTTAAGAAAACAAAACTATCACACAAGTCGCCACGCATTGAGCCAGCTTCCCAGACAGATCTGTCCAACAAAGCCCCCATCCAAGCCAAACCAAGTCACACCAACATAGTACAAATGGGCCTCGGTCAAACCAAGTCACAGGTTTATCTTTATTCACTCAAAACATAATTTGAAACTATCCACCGTCAATCAGTTCACTTACTCGTATTTCCATTTATTATTATTATTTTTTTTTTGGTAACTTGATACCAACATAAAATTACGTTACTAACCAAACTATGACGAATACCCCCGATAACGCCCGACACAGCCCAAACCCCGGTGCAGCGGACTCGCATACAAGTGGGGCCACTAAATCCGTGGTCACGAACACAAGGTATGCCGACGCTTGTAAACAAACAACGCCAGCCCAGTCTGTCGAGTGCAGAGAGGGAGAATGGAAGACGGTGGCCATTAAACGAAGGAAGGGACCACGTAGACGTATCATGGTCGGCACAGGCACCGACGATGATGAAATACAGACCGTGGAGAAAACAAAATATATTCAAGCATGGTCATTCACACCAGATACCACTACGGATAATATAATAAGATTTCTGAATAAAATAGAAAAGTCAAACGAATACTCGGTGGAGAAACGAGAAATAAAAACAAATCGCCATTCTGCGTTCGTAATTGGAATGCCGGAAAGCCTATTCGAAAAGTTTAACTCGCCCGCTGTGTGGCCACCGCGCGTAAAATTCTCTGACTGGTTTCCCGCGCGTCCCCGGCGCCGCAGGCGCAGCGAGCGGGGAGAACCGAGTGAGGAGGACAGCAACAGTAACGTCATCAACAATTGACACCGGTAGTTATACGCTCACGTTATGCCACCAGAATATTAGGTGTATTAATAATAAGACGAAAAAGTTGGAAGTACTGTTGACAAATGAATTAAATTGTGACGCGTTGGTTGTAACGGAAAATTGGCTCCGTGAAGATCAATTAGCATCTGTTACATTGTGCAATTATAATCTCGTGTCGTTTAGTTGTTGATCACAAATAGCCCACGGCGGTAGTTGCATTTACGTCCGTTCCGGGGTTGGAGCGGTAAACAGACAGGATTACTGTGCCTTATCTCAAGAACAGGTATTTGACATGTCTGCCGTGCACTTAGTGGATGAAAACATCCTTCTCGTCGCAATTTACCACTCCAACCAAACGAGTCATATTGAGTACTTAGAACTGTTTGAAAAACTATTGACTAAGATATGTGATGACAACCTAAACGCAGTGATAATGGGGGATATAAATATAAACTATCTGGATAACACTCCGATCAAACGGGGCCTCGACGACCTGCTATCGAGTTGCAACTTCGAGCAACTAGTGGACTTCCCGACGCGAGTGGATGGAAACAGCGCGACGTTGTTAGACCACGCCTACACTAATCTGCCCGTGTCGCGGGTGCAGTCGGTGCGCGCCGTGGACACCCGGCTGAGCGACCACGGCGCGCAGCCGCTGTGCCTCTCGCGGGCGCGGGCGGGCCCGCCGGCGCCGCCGCCGACCGTGCGCGCCCGCACGTACAGCCGCGCCAACAAGGCTAGTTTCGAGGCGGCCCTCGAGTCAGTAGATTGGGACGTGGTTGTTCGAGGTTGTAACCGAAACTGTGATGAACTTTGTGACTTAATTATGAATATTATAATAAATAAATTTGACATTTGCTTTCCAATGAAAACACGTCACTATCCAAAACCGGAAAATGTGGATTGACGACGAGGTTATAAACCTAAAACTATTACTATTTGACATGCAAATATTTTTAAATAATTACCCCAATAATGACATTATATCTAATTCAATTCATAGTTTAAGCACAAAGTATGACTTATTATTAACAACCAAACGCAAAAACTTCTACACTAAGCAGATTAATTACGCTCCGAATAAGGCCAAGTATATGTGGAAGTTTATTAACAGTGAGCTGGGTCGGGGAACCCGGGAACGCAGTGATTTCACCGATCTGTTGCGTCAGGAAGATGGGTTACCATTTCCCTCTAAGCGAGCTCTGGTGGACGCGCTCAACCTGGAGTTTGTGACGGCGGCCACGCGCTGCGGGGCGCCGGCCGCCGACGCGCCCGCGGCGGCTGGCCTGCTCGGCGCGGGCGCGCCGCCGGCCGACGTCTCGATGCGACTCCAACCTTTCACGCATGACGAACTGCTGCGCGTAGTGAAAACGTGTATCGCACCCAAAAAGAGTACGGATCTATTAATATTTATAAGTAAGCTTGACGGAAGGCCATGCCTTCCGTCAAGCTTACTTATAAATATCATGTTTACAAAAACCGGCAACGTAGTGCCCCATCTACTGAACGAATGCATACGGAATGGCACGTACCCTAATAAGTTAAAGAAAGTTAAGATATCCCCCGTATACAAAGGGAAGGGTAATAAATCTGACTTTAAGTCCTACCGCCCGATATCTCTGGTGCCTGTAGTTAGCAAGATTTTCGAGGTAGGTATAAACAGGAGGCTCTTGTCCTTTATAGCCAGCCGTCAAGTATTGTCCGACCGGCAATACGCCTACAGGCCGGGCCGTGCGACGACTGACATGGTGCGCGAGGTACTATGGCGAGTGCTCAGCGCCCGCGAGGAGGGCCGCCAGGTCGCCCTCGTCTGCTGCGATCTCTCACGCGCCTTCGACTGGTGGCAAGCAAGCTGCAGTACTACGGGATCCGTGGACCCGTATTATCACTGCTGCTATCATTCATGACCAGCAGATCGCAAGTCCTGGTCGGTGACGGGGGCCGTGTAGCATCGGCTGAAATGGGTATAACGATGGGGGTTCCTCAGAGATCATGTCTCTCGAACTCGTTATTCAGCCTCGTGCTGAACGACCTGCCAGGGTCAATAGAGGGCGTCGATACCTTTATTTACGCTGACGACGTCGTGGTTGTAGTAACGGCGCCAACGGAGCAGCTGCTCGATGAGGGACTCAACAATGTAGTTCAGCACCTCGATGAGTGGTTTGCGGCCAATGGATTAGCGCTGAACAGAGACAAGACCAACTACATGAGGTTCTCCCTAAATGGCACAGATATCCCTCCGTTGCGGGTGAATATAGGCGGTTCGGCACTGAAACAAGTGAAAACCACCAAGCTACTAGGGTTCACGATTGATAGCGCTCTCACTTGGGAATCCCACGTAGATGAGGTGTGCAGCAAGCTTAACCGTGCTAGCTTTGCGCTGCGACGGCTTGCGAGCACTGCCCACCGCGGTGTGATCCGGTCGTGTTACTTCGCGACAGTGCATTCGGTCCTATCGTATGGAGCCGAACTATGGGGACGCGCCTCCGAGTGGCACCGCGCGTTTGTGGCCCAAAAGCGAGCCGTCCGTGCACTTGCTGGCATTACTGACCAGCAAGAATCTTGTAGGCCTCTATTTAATAAATTAGGTATACTTCCTCTGCCGTGCGAATACATATACCAAATAGCAGTAATTACTTACCGCAATATATGTGTGTTTGAACGAAAGAAGGCGGTGTCGCGTGCGTTGAGGAGTAATAGAGACGAGGGCCAACTTCTCCCAGTACGCCACAAATTAGTCAAATCCGAGCGGTCGGCATACGTATTAGGTCCTGTTGTATTCAATAAAATTCCAGAGAACGTGAAGAGTGCAACTACCACCAATGGGTTTAAGTCAAAATTAAAACGTTGGCTACTAGACCAATGTTTCTATAATTTTGATGAATTTTTGAATTTTAAGCAGATTCGTTTATGAATGTTATGACATTAATTTTTATTTCAATTGACAATTTAATTACGATATGTAATAATTAACTTTATTTTGATGACGTTATATGATTAGATGACATGTATAAATTTTATAAATTTTATTTTGTTAATATAGTCTATGTGTACCTATGTACCTACCTACAACCATACTGCACTGACGTGTAACATAGTTACCAATAAAGAATTTGTATTTGTATTTGTATTTGTATGTCTTTGTATTAAAAGAAATGTATATCGGTGATCCCAGTTTTACCGCGGATATCTTCTATAACATTGGGAAACTACGACTACAATAATAAACATTATAATGAAATGGGGAAAATTTCGTTCCAATTTCTCCGGTTAAATGTAAACAAACAAGCTCAAATTTTTTTTTTTTTATCGGTGCATGTTGCCACCTGGGAGGGTTCCCGCTCGCATAGAAATCGCGGAGATTCGAAAGCCTATGTGAAGCGTACTCTAAGACACAACATCCTAAAGTACACCAACGAATTGTTCCACAAACTCACTGCTACGCCATCCCTGCCACACTGTTATTATCAAATATTTAGTCAAACAGCCGCAGCGGCAATTTGCTCGCCGAGATACCAACAACTTGAAGAGACTAATTGTAACCGGTAGCGTGGAAGGCAGAAGACCAAGAGGCCGAAGCCCCAAGCGATGGCTCAACCAAGTGTCGCAATGTCTGGAAATGCCTGTGAGCGTGGCCCTGCAGGTGGCCACCGACCGCAGCTCATGGAGAACGAGAACGTGCTTGCTACGTCGACAGAGTCACGATGCTCAGCATTGGGTGACCGATTGAGGAGGAGTCAATCAGCAGCACCACCACCATAACTATGCCTACGTACTCAATTTATAAAAATAATAGGACTATCATTTCATGTATTTCTTATTCTTGTTTTCCGATAACTGACGTGACGTTGGTAATACGTAAAATGGTACCGTATCATGTTTCAAGATAATAAAATAATCTTAGATTAAATGTCACTTTTTACTTTAAACACTGTGTATTGTAACATTTAGAGGGATTTAACATTATTCTTACTATTGTTCTGGAGTGATTTTCTTTTCTCCGTAACAAACGCAAAAGCAAACATTTATTAAACTTGGCTGTAGTTTTTGATATCTATACCAACAAATTGTAACACTGACGGTAACTGACGTTGTTTATGTTTTGTTTACATTCTTTCTATTTGTAAAAATAAAAAAAATCATCTTGGCGTTAATGTCCCGGTTGTGCTCTCGAGAACGAGGGCCCGGGGTCCGCCCTGACCATGATCCAGGATTTGGCAGGTCAGGTAATTACAGTGGAGCGACTGCCATCTGACCTCCATGACCCTGCTACCAGGGGAACCTGACCAGATTGGATCATGGTTACACATCCAGTCGCCTGAATGTGCAGGTTTCATCACGATGTTTTCCCTCACCGTAAGAGCATCGGTTAGTATTCAACTAATGTACATAACTCAGAAAACAGTCATTGGTACATGGCCGGAGCGGGATTCGAACCCGGGACCTCTGGCTTACGAGTCGGATACTGTCACCGCTCGGCCACCGACGCTCACATTCTTTCTATTTGTAGTTTCACTAAATACCCAAACAAACCTGCCGTTCTCTCTACTAAGGGTATCAATAGTGTTTCTGTCAGAATACTTTTCTGAATTATCAAAGTAAATAACTCCTAAAATCCGCATGGGGAACCTCTAATCACCTCAGGTTTTTACCAAATAATAATTATGTATAGGACTCACCAGATAGAGAGGAACTGTTAATTTCACATCATTTCTCAGTCATGTAAGCAACACTCGCAGATTGCCTACCATCGCCCCACGTTGAAACAAACCCGTTGAGGCTACCAGTCCAGCGTTGCATTGCAATGTTGTTCTCGTAGGTAAATGGAACCGTTGTACACCATTGTTATGCAATAAAGAAAATAATTGTATTAGTAAAACAAAAATAGAAAATAATACATACTGTTTTTAATTGTTTGATTTAATTATACCTGCAGAAATCTAAGCAATTAATTCAATTGTAGTGTCAAACCACACTGCTAAATGAATCTAAATCTAAACATCTCCTTCAAAGGCGTTGAATAAACTTTAACTAGCTAATTTCGTAACTAAGCAAATTATTTAACTAACATAATTATCTGATGATAAAAAAAAAATACGAAAATATTTTACCTAAGTAATCCAAATTAAGTTACGCAAAAACAAAGAAAACATACCAAATTGCCGTCCATAAGTAAGTTTCACTCGATTTTTATTAATGGTGTCAATATCCCAATGGTGCTCTCGAGGGCCTGCCTTGACCATGACCCATGATTTTATTCAGATGATTTGTTGTTAACTTTATAAATCCCCCAATCTCTCTAAACTGAAGTCTTTGTCTTATATCTCGGGGTGTTTGGACTCTTGGCTGCGCTATGAACGTGTTCAATCATTTTACATTTTAATGCAGGCAACTCAGCTGGATCGAGTAATCACTTTCCTTTTTTATTACGGTTTAACGTAGCATAGCTGCATTTTTTTTTGTCACTTTTCATTATTACCATATCAATCGGGGGGTTTGGGGCCCCACCACCATCTCAGGGGCCCAAGGCAACCTCACCTGCACGTGGTCCCCCTGCTGGCAGACGGACGAGGCTCTGGCGAATCGGCTTTTCCCTAACGGGTTGTGCGTAAAAAGCCAAAACCCCGCAAAAAAATTATGGAAAGGTCAAAAAGGAAACCGGACACGGATAGGGCGTCGCCGCAAAACGACGCGCAGGGGGATCGCCCTACTCCTGTGTCAAGTCGGTTAGGGCTACCGGGTCCAGGGCGGGCCCGGTTAAAGACGCTAGCCCACAGAAAGGTCCGCTTCGCGTCGTGGAATCTTGGCACGCTGACCGGACGGACGCGTGAGCTGGCCGATGTGCTCGCCAGGCGGAGGGTGGCAGTGGCGTTCGTGCAGGAGACTCGTTGGAGAGGCAACAGGTCCCGCAACATCGGGAACGGCTACAAGCTTATATACACGGGCTCTCCGAGTGGGGACAACGGCGTGGGGGTAGTGCTCTCTGAGGAGTTTCGGGACAGCGTCTTGGATGTGAAGCGTATAAGCGACCGCCTGATGGTTGTAGGAGTGCTTGTCGAAGGGGTCGTGACCAACTTGATAAGCGCCTACGCTCCACAGGTCGGTTGCGGCGATGCGGATAAGGCGCTGTTCTGGGAGCAAGTCGGGGAAGTGCTACGAAACATTCCGTTGTCACAGGGTATTGTTGTGAGTGGCGATCTGAACGGTCATGTGGGTGAGAAGTGTGAGGAGTTTGGCCGTGTACATGGCGGTTTTGGTTTTGGGAGCCGTAACGCTGAAGGGGAAGAAATTCTTCGGACGTGTGCGGCTGCCGATTTGGCCATCGTAAACACGTTTTTTCAAAAGAAATCCGAACATCTGATCACCTACAAGAGTGGGAGGAACGCTACCCAGATCGATTACTTTCTCACTCGGAGAGACGGTATTGGCAAAGTAGCCACCTGTAAAGCTATACCCGGAGAGAGTCTCACTGCCCAGCATCGGGTCCTTGTGATGGACCTGCGCGTTAAGCCTCGAGGCAAATACCGGGAGCAGTGCCGACGCCAAACCCGGTGGTGGCTGCTTGAAGGAACCAAGTCCCACGAGTTTGCCGCTGCTGTCAGCGACCTTAGTGTTGCGACAGACGGTGAACCCGTCCAACAACTCTGGGACAGAACTCAGGCAGCTATCGCACGGGCAGCGCGGACGGTGCTGGGTGTGTCTAGGGGTGGTCGCAGGCTTGACATGGAGACCTGGTGGTGGAACGATACAGTCCAGAGGGAGACCAGGCTGAAGAAAGCCCTCTTTAAAAAGTGGCAAGCGTCCAGATCTCCTGAAGACCACGCTGCGTACAGGGATGCCAAACGTGCCAGCAAACGAGCGGTAGCCAGAGCCAGACGAGACCACTTACGTCCTTTATACGATAAGTTGGAATCGTCTGAGGGGCAGAAACTCATTTTCAAGTTGGCACGATCGAGGGTTAAAGCGGCACAGGACATTTCCACGTGCCGCTGTGTTAATGACCCTAGCGGTAACCTGTTATGCGATGACCGCGCGGTGAAGGAGAGATGGCGCTCGTACTTCCACGAGCTGCTCAACAAGCAGCACAAAGAGGTGCAGCCCCCGAACCTCCCTCGGAACCAAGGACTTGTGCCACCGATAACGCCTGAGGAAGTCGAGACGGCTCTTCGCCGCATGAAGAATCGGAAAGCTGTCGGGCCCGATGGAGTCCCTATCGAGGCGTGGAAATCGATGGGCTCTCGTGGTGTGAGCATCCTAACCGACCTTTATAACCGCATTCTCCGCACCGGGAAGATACCAGACCAATGGAGGCTAAGTATTATTACTCCAGTCTATAAGGGCAAGGGCTCGGTGCGGGAGTGCACCAACTACCGCGGTATAAAGGTGATGTCTCACACCATGAAGCTCTTCGAACGCATTGTGGACTCTCGGATCCGACGGGAGTGTACAATCTCGGAGTGTCAGTATGGGTTTCGGCCGAGTTGTGGGACCATGGACCCCGTATTTGCCCTGAGAACTCTCATGGAGGGATACAGATCAAAGAACACACCCCTGCATTTCCTGTTTCTGGATATGCAGAAGGCCTTTGACTGTATCCCTCGGGAGATGATATGGTGGGCGTTGCGGTCCAAGTCGATACCTGAGGCCTATATTGACATTATCCGAGACATGTACCACGACTCCGATTCTATAGTAAGGACTGCCGTTGGTGACACCAAACCGTTCCCGATTACCGTTGGGGTACACCAGGGCTCTGTGCTCAGCCCACTTCTGTTCAACGTGATATTAGACGTATTGTCAGACAGCATCCGAGATTATCATGAGGTACCTCCATGGCTGCTCATGTACGATGACGATATCGCGCTGACAGACTCTGACAAGGGGCGGCTAATCCAACGTGTAAAAAAGTGGAAGGAGGCACTTGAGAACGGCGGTCTGAAGATAAATGTGGCGAAGACAGAGTACATGGCCTGCAACAGTGCAGATCCCCTACCCGTGCGCATAGGCGATGAGGAAGTCAAGTGCACGGATCAGGTGAGATACTTGGGATCTGTGCTTAGCTCAACCGGGGACATCGATGGCGACGTCAAGGCCCGAATATCCGCTGCTTGGGCCAAATGGCGGGAGGTGACAGGTGTCATTTGTGACCCAAAATGCCGATAAAGTTGAAGGGACAATCTATAAGACCATCGTTAGACCTGCTCTTCTTTACGGTAGCGAGACTTGGCCCCTTTTAGAGCGACACAAGCAGGAGCTGCGTGTCACGGAAATGAAGATGCTGCGGTGGATGTGTGGAGTTTCACGGAAGGATCGGGTTCGAAACACCCACATTCGGGGTAGCCTTGGCGTCCGTGACATCGCAGATAAGCTGCAAGAGTGCCGCCTTCGATGGTATGACCACGTCTTGCGCAGACCGGCAAGTTATGTGGGGAACAAGTGTCTGGCTATGCCGCCCCCGCCGGGCACGGGAAGGAGAGGCCGGCCCAAGAAGCGATGGCTTGACGTTGTCAAGAACGATATGCGTGCCAATAAGCTCACCACGAGAGATGCCGAAGACCGAGCGAGGTGAGCCAGAAATAGCAGGAAGGCGGACCCTGGGCCCTCGCGTGCTGCGCGGGGACGAAGCCGGGACATGACGCCAGGATGATGATGATGATGATGATTCATTATTACCATATCTTGGGCGTTGCGTTCGTTATCACCGCTTCTGATGTCGTTGCGTCAAGGAAAGTGGTGTATCAGGATCTTTGTCATCAGGGTGGTGATATCAGCATTAGATCGTATTCGTACAGATAAATGAAAGAAAGAGTTTACATTTACTCCACTGTATTTATTCCACTTCATTTTTGCACATCACTTATAATTTTACTTGATTTCAGAGAGGTATTACAATGTAGGCAGTTGAGGTAATTCACATTATTATTTCAAAGGTTATTTTAAAATCACTTTATTTTCAAACGTAAACAACACTTTCTATAAACGAAATGTGGAGACAGTTTCAAGACGTGTTCACTCCTCGGCGGTTGGGCCAAGACTGCCCCCCACTCCGCCCGAGTCGTGCCGTCGAGACTCTGTCAGCACGTCCCACCAGGCGGCGCACTCCCACTTCCGTTTTCTGCGTCATGAGTCCGTACTATTGACCACATGAGTCCGTACTATTGACCACATGATTCCATGCTATTGACCGGATCCATCATATATATCATGGAATATTATACAGTCAGAAATATATGACGATTGCAATTCTGTAGTCGGCGATCTTGAACATTTAATATCTATACAACTGTCAAAGACATTCAATACACAGACTCATTCTTGTCAATGAAATAAGTGACAAGCCCTCCCGCCGCCTAAGTGCTACCGATACACAAATACATTAAAAATACAGTCGGCTCAATATACTTAATATGAGTAAAGTGTCCGCTTATAAAATGCTGAAATAATCATTTGTACTGTAATTTTAAATTTAAAAAAAATTTAGACTTGACGTAAAAGTTACCGTACGCCATAAAATCCTGAGTTGGTGTATTGCATTTGTGGTATTTTACATGTTTGGTATTTTGCGTAATTAATTATACAAATTCACAAAACGCCATAAAATCACGAGTTTGTGTTTTGCGTCTTTTGTTTTATGCGTTGTAAAGGCTCAAAAGTTACCAAACAAAACATTCTTACTTACTCAGACAATTAGCATAGCTACTGAAAATGAAACATCCTTCTTCCCTCAAATTTTAT
Source organism: Blastobasis adustella (assembly GCA_907269095.1). Taxonomy (NCBI): domain Eukaryota; kingdom Metazoa; phylum Arthropoda; class Insecta; order Lepidoptera; family Blastobasidae; genus Blastobasis; species Blastobasis adustella. The sequence goes on along the minus strand of OU026123.1, from coordinate 6,734,852 downwards.
TTCAGTAGTTGGCACTTGGCAGCGGTATTGAGTCATCATTACCTATTGGCATTTAATATCTGTTAAAGATGGTTTTAACAGAGTAAGTTTAAGTACGACACTTTGATTGCTCTGATTTTAGACTCTAGATTTGACTCTATGATTGTAGAGGCCATCACGGGAAAGACAGATCTGGTCATTCGAGCAGTGATCAGAATTCGCCCTGGGTCAGGTGTAGCCAGTGTATTCGAGTCATTTCACGCATTTGGCGGCTAGTTGGCATAAATTGACACACCGACAGTGATAGTTTTCTGCCAAACGGGGCGGTCGACAGAATAAGCTCTCCCAGCTATTCCAGTCGACATTAAATGAGACCATGTCACGTCATATTATGTTAGTTCATATATAACTTATAGGTATAACTTATGACAATGTATGTATGTAGCTATCCCTTTATTGTATGCCAACTGTTATAAGAACCTACAGTATTAAAAGTCTGTGTTATATCGTTTTAGGTGTTCCAATGCTACACGAATGTTATTCCACGAAGCTTTCGAACTATCAATCTGAATACAGATGAGATGATGCAAATGAGTGACAGAGCTCGTAAATTATAGGAGAATATCAATGAAGGCTACAGCGCGATCTTTTTACTATCTAATAATGAGCTACTATAACGTTGTATACAACACAATATCCATGACTCGGAACCTTGTGCATGCTTTTGTATAGTTGTCTCTACTTGTACTTTTATCGCACATCGATAAATTTCTAGACTAATAATTCTACAACCGTAGGCACTGTCCTATGTAACTTGAAAACTGATTGATGTAATTAGAATGTAATGGAAAATCTATAATTATAATCGTTTTCTAATCTGCGCTGGGGTTTCCTATTGCTCACAACGTGGCATCTATATATCGCAGGGACATTGTATAAAAGGCGGCAGGCATTTAATTCGTTTTATAAAACGCTGGTTTAGCGTTTTTACGTAAAAACTAATATTAATATTATTTTATGAAAAGAAAATACAAAAACTAAGTACCTACGTGGGATCAAAGAAACATCCATAGGTTAACATACAGAAAAATCACATAACCCCTATTCTTTCGCCGCAGTCCGGGTATAAAGGGCATTCATCAAGACAGCAGATTTTATACCGTAGGCTAGGATTCAACGGAATTTATGCCGACCGTGTTCTTTTCAATTTAGCATAAAACTAAACTAAATCTAAAAATAATTAAGTTAAAAAAACCTTACTTTTACTAAACTACTTAATAATAACTAATTTTGTTTAGCTTTTTTCAGGAATATTAATCTATATTTTACTCCGTGAAGGGGGACCAATGTGAGGCCTACTAAGGGGTCAAGTTCCCTAATATTGCTGCTTACTTGCAGGTGGCGGTGGTGGCGGACCGGGCGTTGCTGGCTGTATTCGTGCTGGTGACCACGATCGCCACCGCAGCCATCCTGCTGCCCCAGCTGAACAACCTGCACGTTGGAAACACGCCTCTAAAGCCGCCTTCATAGAGGCCATTCCTGCCTCACAGGGAGTGAGGCGGCGAGCACCAATTCTGTCAACTGAACTGTGCCAATATCAGAGGCGTACGTGTGCGGCCAGCTGTGCGGATTTGCTCGTGATCGTGTTAACATATGGATGTGTAGACGAATTAACCGCGGCGCTTTCGAGTGTGTATACCAATCGCTGTGAAAGTAGCTATGGGGGAGTTTCGATGACAAGCGGAGAGGAGAAAAGTATATACCTAGTCGTTTATGTAGCGCAAAAGCGAATAGGCAAATGATAATATAACGTAAATATGAAATGAAAAAAAATTCGATTTAACATTTGTAATGCCAAAAGAAATATAAATGTGACGTGCCAAAAGTTAAGTAACTTTATTGGAAATTGTGAACTTTTAATTAGAAAATGGCAGTGCCACGTGGAGGATTGATATCCTTGATGTTTAAAGTACTTTGACTTAAAAATACAAATTTAATTCCATGTCCCAAAAATGTACCTACAAATAGTATTATAAGAAAAACAACTGTTACGCAAAATTACTTATAAGTCCATTTACAAACTGGAACTTGCGCATGGAAGCGTGCTCTCGTAAAACATTAGGCAGAGCATGTGCGAAGTAGGCAATATATTTATAATAAAAACTCGGCGCAATCTTTTTCCGAACGCTCGCAGAACTTCGGCAATCCATCATGCGACGGTAAGGTGTATCTAGTACGCTTTTCCTGCAAATATATTCCGGCAACTCGAATCCTGTTGGAGCCTACCCAGATTGAAGGATTCCAAGTTATATTGCCAAGATTGCAACGGTACATGTGTAATGTGACATACGAATGTTGGTGGCCCAGTTGAACTCATATTCGTACATGACAGTACCATGTTTCTGTAGCTACCTCTTTTTAGCTACTTAATAAAACTACAAAACAAAAATCGTCTAATTGTTATGTAAGGATACATTTGAGGGTTTCAAAACTGGTAGGTATTTCTCATTGGTAAGTAGATAGAAAAGTTAATATTTTTACATTTAATATAAATCTAAGTATTTCGACGAAAGTAAGAATAATAAACTTAACATTTAAGTACCTGCTAAGACGATTGTTGTAAGTAGTAAGACGTTTGCTCAGGCATAATACATACGTGTCAAATAACGTGCCAAAAGTTAATGTTAATAATGTCAATTAAAAGTAGGCGGTTCATGTTTTGTTAACCAGTATAAATTACCATAATTTTATGTAAGAGTATTTCAAGTTGAGCTGAGAGGGATAATTACTTGCTAATTAGAACAAACATTAATATCAAACGAGTTGGTTACATCGAGTCCCTTGGAAGTTTATTTGTATATTCATAAAGTTATGTTGATATTGGAATTTTAAGTAAATGTTAGTCGTAGCTATGAACCTTCGTACTGCTGTTCACGTCAGCGACTTATTGAAAAGTTTCACAACATTAATTGATGCCAAGAATTTCTTTCTCGTGATATAAAGTACTTGATATTATACATTCCATTATTTCCTTCTAGATAGGTAGGTTGCTATACGTATGGATAAGGCATTGTACAGTCTAAACAGTAGTTAGACATCTTGTAACTGTAGATTTGTGCTCAAGGTTGTTGTTGTTGCTAAATTATGAGTAGACAATGTAAATATAATATAATAAAATATAATACTGGAGAATAATATTAGAAGGTACACAAAATATAATGTTCGAATAACATTGACATGAATGTCGTATTAATAAGAATGTTAAGCCTCCAATAACTGTAACTTATTATTATGATAATGTACATTGGAAATAAAAGTATGAAAAATCATTTATTGTGTTTCAGTTTATTTCTTTTCCCTTATTACTTTGGTGACCAGTCCGTGACGTACCTTATTGATTTATTGAGGCCTTTTTTTTAGACTCTACTACTGTTATCAGCTTAAAAATGTCCGCTGCTAAACAAATGTCTCCTTGAAATACATTCCGCAGCTTACAGAGAAGCAGTGTAATGTTGCATACTTACCTATAGTCCGGCAGATATGTGAAAGAATTGCGCATTTAATGATAGAAGCATACAATTTGGACCACATATACTACATATATAAAGGTTTAAATTTGGATATGAGACCATCTCAAATTTTGCCTTTTACAGTAATGGCGGACATTTAAAATGGCGGATTCAGAGAGTTTGATAAATGCTGCCTTTAAAGTTCTTAGAATATGATAAATCATAAATAGTATAGTAGTAGCAAGTAATTGCTGTTCTGTGCGTACTAAATCTTAGTCTAAAAAAATATAGTCACATTTTGTTCGTAATGTATTACTAGTGAACCCCGCGACTTCGTTCGCGTACACCTACTTTACCCCTACCTACCCTATTTTTAAACTTACTCATAAACCTTTCTCATGAATAACTCAATCTATTGTTGAAAACCGCATTAAAATTCGTTGCGTAGTTTATAAAATATAGGCGTACATAAATACAAACGGTGGGAAGACGCTTTGTTTTATACTTTATACCTATATATAGACATAGATACTTAAATTATAATATAATTTGCTTAAATAAAATGTTTAACGGAAAAAGTACGGTACCATGAAAGTGTAAATAAAGTGAGAATGGAACTAACTTTAAATCGTTATAGAAGAAAAATTGTGTGAGAAATTTAATAATGATTTTTCACTACCTATTCAACGATCCCCACATGACGTAGTTTGTCGACATTCATTTTTTTATTTTTCACAAAATGACGGCTGGTAGTCGCCATATTGAATTTTTATCAATTCCAAGTCTTCAGTAACTCTCGCAAGATTAAGACAAATCGATAGACGTAAGAACCATCAAAATCGGCCCACGCGTTTAGACTCTACAGTGCCACAAAGGAACAAATACATACATAGACTGATAAACACATTACCCTTTTTTGCGTCGCGCAGTCGGGTAAAAACAAAGGTGCGTACTACCTGTCATTGAATAAATGTATAATTATGTCAGGTTTACATAGTTAAAACAAATAATAATCGTCAAATAATAATAAAACATTGGTGTACAAAAGTATTCAAAGGCCACCATTTTGAATGTCCACCATTACTGCTATAGGGAAAATCAAATATGGCCTCATATCCAAAATCAACCCTCTACATATGTAGTATACGTGTACCAAGTTGTATGCTTCTATCATTAAATGCGCAATTATTACAAAAATTATCACGAATCTGCCGGACTACTATGTATGCGAGCGATGCGTGTCAAAATGATCTTTCTTGCCACGTGGTTCAACTGCTTTAAACTTATGCCCAGCCATCGAGTTGAAAATTTGCCCAATTGTGAATAAACTTCACACCTTAAGGACTATAGAGGAATTGGCCCAATTAAGCGATCGGCCCGCGACGTACAAACCTATTGACATTGCTTCATAAACGCCCTTACGAATCTTATATAAGTACATCGTATAAAGGAAAGACGCTTCCCGCCGCCTGTCCCTGTAAAAAGAGAAACAAAGGCGTAGGAAGGGTTAAAGTAGATGTAGGGTAGGCCTAGAGTAGATGTAGAGTAGGTGTAGGTGTTGTTTTTAGTGGGTAGAAGCCCTATATAACCTATTCCCTCGAGGGGTTGAGTAACTGGATCGCAGGTTTATCTATGAAAAAAAAGTTAAGGGTAGGGGTAGGACGCCACGCGAATGAAGTCGCGCCGGATACACCAGTGGTTATCTAAATCAGAATTAAATTTACTTAGGTAAATATATAGTCAAGTACACGCCGTATCAACTTATCTATACAAAGTAGAGGCAATTTCCGGGAGAATGTCAAATGTAACTTTACAGGCAAAACTTCGAAGGTAGCGCTGTTTGAAGGTTTGAATAGTTTGTGACAGGTATTTATACTTAGTTTATGTTTGCATTTAGCTAAACAACTCAGCTACAGCTATTTAATAGATAAGGTATATTTTTTTAGGAACTTTTGGGAGCAGTGCCGACGCCAAACCCGGTGGTGGCTGCTCAAAGGAACCAAGTCCCATGAGTTCACCACTGTTGTCAGCGACCTTAGTGTTGCAACAGACAATGAACCCATCCAACTACTCTCTCAGTCATATCGCGCTGATGGACTCTGGAAAGAGGCGACTAGTCCAACGTGTATAATAGTGGAATGTGGCCGTGCCACCCCTGCCAGGCACGGGGAGTAGAAGTCGGCCCATGGCGATGGCTTGACGTCATCAAGAATGATATGCGATCCAATAAGCTCACCACTAAGGATGCCAAGGACCGAGCGAAGTGGGCCCAGAAGAGTAGGAAGGCGAACCCCGGGCGCAACCGGGGACATAATGCCAAGATGATGGTGATCACATAAAGCACTTCAACACACCACAAGGGTTCCACTGCATCAGTAATAATCAGTAGGTGTGGACTCCTACCGAGCAGATGAATTTCTTGCTTTCAATCACTTGTGACGGTTAATTCCCAACGGGATCCGTGCGAGGTCCGTGGCATGGACTCCGATTATCCGATAGAAATAAGTAACTCACTCATATTGATACTCTGCTCCGTACCTACCAGCCGATACCCGATGCCCAGCTTTTTATATTTGCGAAAGACCCGAGAAATTCCTCGCGACGGCATTTTAAAACTATTTTCGTGTGTTTTCCAAACTTTCGCGACAGCAACACTGATTTTGTGACGATGATTTTACAATCGCTCTCTACCCGATTTAACTTCCTCTATTATAAACCATCAATCGTGTTTCAAAATGACAAAAATACCTTCACGAAGATAATCTTTCGCGACAGTACTTTCGTAATAAACACCTCAATTTTCTTGACAATGCTATTAACACTGTATATCATAATTTTGTCGGCTAATGGACATCATCAACATCTGTCATTTATTAAGTCGGATGAAAAATGAGTGTAAATATACGTATATATTACACGTGCGTATATACAGCTGCTAATGCGATTCCTTGTTTAGAATTTCCATTGTTGTGTAAGTGACAATGGTTGATGTTCATCGTTCATCAACTGGTCGTTATCACACCCACAACAGCTGACGTGTGAGAATCTCCATACTTGCGATAATTACAGTATGATTATCTTGGAAGTATCGGTCCGCGTAGTCTTCTTAAATCCCTACCTAATCTAAGTCAGTACTACAGTCCACTCTAATTGGTAAGTATTTTAATTACTTTACGCAAAATCCACAACGTTCCGTTGGTTAATTCGTTGACGTATTATGTGTTACGATGCACCTATTAAGCTATCATATTTCGACTTCAGGGGAATAATTTAGATACGAGTAGCATAGTAATAACTTAGTATGGTTGTAGCCTGGAACAAATTGTTTCAGGATCTACAATTTCGTTACAAACTCGAAGTTACGTCAGTAAGTAATACTTACATCACGCCTGAACAAAGAAATGTGTCTTCATATTTGACTTTCAATTTATGTACTCATGCGAAACAAAAACGCTGTTTCAAACGAGTAGGTATGTGTATGGGTATGCCAACTTGTAGGCTCCGGGTCGGGAAGGACATCGTTTGAATTTCCCCATAAGATCTTCCGGTGAATATTCGAGCAATGCATACGAAACCCCTCTTAGAAAGTGTATTGAAATATCCAACATCGAGAAAATAGCGGTCGCATCAGAATGAGAAATAAATCTAAAGGAGAGGTCTAACCGAAATTAGTAGGTACCTACGAAATTGCGGAATTTTACATTATGTTAAATTTATTTGTCAGTGGTACAGGCGAGCCGCTCTTTATGAATATAAATGTGATTCAGTCAAAGCAGTCGGCAATACGATTGCAAATTTAAAACTACAAAATAAAAAGGAATAAATGAGAGAGCGAACATGCGTAACGAAGGGTTTGGTTATTTATAGTACTCACTGATATAAAAAAATACGTGTGGCACTCGGGGACTGCCGCGGTAAAGCTATTGCATAGCATTTTTTATCAATTTATGCAATTATAATTTTTATTTATTTTATTTATGCAGTATTTTTATTTTCTTTGATATAAATTCAAATTTTTTCTTTGATATTAACCATATACATACACGTTAAGGTTCAACTAGTCGCGGGCTCGAACTCACTCGTGGACGCGGCCAAAAAGCACGCTGTCTCACCTAGCATTGTGTCTAATAGAGATAGAATCAGTTATGATCAGTTAGCAGCTAGTCTTCACGCATACGTCTAGTCGCACGCACACGTCTAGTCGCACGCACACAAACACCGTGCCGAAGTGTGCCGAACTGAAACGACGTTAGACGATGCACGGCTTTTAACGCCGCACCGCTGTGCCGGTGGGAGTGGGGGGTGTTAGGTTTTTTCGTTACGGAATTTCTGGATTCGGTCGCCACGCTCAAAGCCCGCGATAAAAGCTATGCAATAGCTTAAAAATTGTAAATAAAATTCACTTCCTAAAGTTACTATTCTTAAGCGGCAGTGCTTTTACGTCACGACAACTACCGACAGATACATTATCAATTCATTGATTTAAATCATATTTAGTTTTGCCACAATCTTCACACTTGGCAGGCCGGTTGGACCTCTCCATTACATAAATCAAAATACACGACTCTTGACATTAGCCTCATGTCAACCAGAAAATGAACAGCAACCATTTTTGTTGTGTATTTTAAACACTGCTATTCCCAACATTTTAAGCATAGTAATACACTACTACTAGCAGTCCCCACGGTTTTCAACAATGTCAGTCCGAAATGTTAATATTCGACAACCCCGTGGAACTTTAACCTCGTGGTCCGCCTTCCCACTCCACTTGGCCTTCGGCATCCTTGGCGGTGAGTTTTTGTAACACATGCTAATCCGCATTCATCCCGAAACTCTGACATTGAACAATACTGTTGTTCTATTGTTATTTATGAGACGGTCGGGAACAATTTTCGAAATCAACTGAGTAATTTCAGAGATTAGGTGCTTCAACCATATAAACAAAAAAAAATAATCACATCACCATTACATACCTAGAATTAATGGATCCTGCGTGGAAAGTTAAAGTACTACCTACACAAACTCTCAAACCGTACAAGGAGGGTATTTAAATATCTATAACTGTTTGCTCTTTGAATTAGATTATCAACACTCGCTTTCATGTAACATTTCGTGTCGGCTGTCGGCCCAATTTCCATCACTGGAAACTCTTAAGGAGTTCACGAGTTGAAAACGGCCTGACCTTGTCACTGGGCCGGATTGAGGCTAGGGAATAAATTATTGGCGTAATCGAGTCCGACGCTGATGCCTGCCGATGCCCGGTAAGCCAGACAAATGATCCGTTACCTGCGATTGCAAACATTATATAGATAGATGGGTTTGTTGCCGTTAGATTGTTGCCTTGGCCTAGTCATAGGCTCAAACAATATTGACTCACAGCCCTAGATCAAACAACTTTGAGAAGCAGGATGTGTCTTACGCCTGTGGACCAAATTAATTTTCATCGTACAAAAAGAGGACAATAAATAGGTATTTAACCGATTATTGATTTTTACATTGAAGCCTATTTTTAACCCCCGACGAAAAAAGAGGGGTGTTATAAGTTTCACGTGTGTATCTGTAGTCTGTGGCATCGTAGCTCCCGGACGGATGGACCAATTTGGATGCGGTTTTCTCTATGTGATAGACAGTTTAATCGATATAGTTCTAAGCTTCGTTTCATTAAAATCAGTTCTTTAGTTTAGGAAATATATGAGTTTAAATAAATTTAGTCGGGGCTTATTCGATTTTTTCTTCGGATTAACTTATTTATAGTCAATATGTGCCAATATTGCATTTATATTTATTTTTAATGTTATTAATTACCATGTAATATATTTGCTCTAAAGTTTTATATTAAGTTGATAATAGTAATTAAGCGCCTACCTACTCACTTTCTGAACGGTCTGCTGATTGACTGGTAGATAAAGCTTTAATGGCTTTATGTCTGCCGACTGTATTTTATTTGCTTTAAAGTACCTATTATAAGTATAATAATAAATAAAAATTAATCACTCCTGCATTGTTGAGATGCGAAAGCTAATGACTTACGACGCGAAGAAGACCAGGTGAAGTTAAGAAGGAAGAGTAGGAAAGCAGGCCCTGTGAGAAACAGGGATTAACGACTAGGATTATAACGATTATTAGTATTTTGTAGTATCTAAAAGGCCCTAAGTCACTTCCAAAACAAAAAGTTCGAAACCAGATTAGAAAACAGAATTTAACCCATTTTTCAATCAAGTACATCCCTGTTGTTTTGAATTTTACGATAATGGATGACGACTTTCAGTGAAACGTATAAGTAACGCTATCGACATTTGTATGTTACTAGCTTAAGTCTGTAATGTGACTTTTACCACGCTGGACTTGGTAGTAAATTCCACGCTTACACATAATTAACTAGCCCGCTACCAATGTTTTTAATCCACAACGAATCTCTGATCTGTAGGCTAAGTACGTAACGCCAACAATTATCTGATTTCATTGACTGCAATTGTTTCTTTTGCGATTCCGTATTATCTTATCGATTTCATTGGTTTAGTTACTAAAGATGCTCCATTGCAATAAACTGAAACTATTAAATCGCTTATACGTAATCGCAAGAGTACCAATTTCAATCATTGAAATCAGATAATTGTTGGCAACAGAGTTACGTAATTAGCTTACTGATCACATTGAACAATAAAGCGGGAACTTACCGTATTTCTAATGCCAAAGGTGTCATAAAAGCACTCGAGAATAATGTAGCTTCCTGTTAGTGATAGAGTTATCCACATCGGTGCAGTGGTTTCGGAGATTACCTCCTTACAAATACTTATAAAAACTTTAATCTTATATTTAGAAATCGATTTCGAGTGTAGAGTCATACTGGGGCTACTCTAAAAGCTAGTTATTCATATTCGAAATTCATATTTATCATGTAAAAATAGTCATATAACATAATCATAGTTTAACATATTCTCGTGCTCTCTCATCTCAAAAGGTTATAATTGGCTTTCATCATCATCATTTTGGTGTCAGTATCTCGGTTGTGGACTCGCGCGCGAGGGCCAGGGTTCCGCCTTTCTACTTTTCCTTGTCCACTTCGGTCTTCAGCATCCTTGGTGGTGACTTTGTTTGCATTTCAAAATAACAGTCAAATTTATCCCAATATTCCAATTTATTCAGGAAAAAGAGGTTTGCCTTTACTCCCTATTAATAGTGGTTGTACTTATGTAAGCTTCGGCCGTAAATAATGCAAATCAGCTTCGGCTTTGTAGAGCGTCGACTCTGTCGCACGCGTATGAGTAAATATTAACACTGACTAACTAACTAATTGAAACTAGCCGATGTGCATTATTTATAGCTGATACCTGTACCAGTAAGAACCACGCGTAGACAGTCTTCATACTTAGTGTAGATTCGACAAACTTATTTAACTAGGTTTAACGCGTACGCTAAGAGTAAAATGTAAAAACGCTATAGAAAATTGTCATTTTAATATGGGATTCCAGCCTTAGGCCGGACGCCTACTGGGGCGGTGCAGTGCACTGCGCGGCACGTCACGTTGTCACGGTAACAATAAATAAAACGGTGGTGTTATTATGGTTTTTCAAGTTAGGCAACGTTTGCACGAGAGCTTTTTCGACGCTTTTACGCGCATTATTTTAACGACTCGCACAATTATTGACCATATTACTTCTCGAATGTGTTTTCAGAAGCGGGCATAAAAAAGTTATCTAAGATTTTTTTAATCTGCCAACTAAAATAATAGTAGTGCCAGCTAAAATATAACTACGCAATTTTCAGAGAGACCATACAATTTCTACCATGTTTTGAGTTTGACAGCTTTCAATCCACAATGTAGATCGCTACGAAGAGTATAAATTATCTTTAGGAACTAGTGTTCTAGGACCAATAGTTTCAGGTTATTACGTTTCAAGTTTGACAGGTGTCATCTGAAATGTAGATCTCGATGAGCACTATCATTTCTCTTTAGAAACTGGTGTTCTAGGGCCAATAGTTTCAGAGTTATTACAGTTTTAAGTTTACAGCTGTCATCCGAAACGTAGATCTTGACGAGCATTATCATTTCTCTTTAGGAACTAAAGAACATTATTTATGTTGACATTCATAAGTGTTTTATGCATAACCCAACTTCTGTAAACTATTTGACTATTGACTGTCAATGCTACCTTCAGGCTGAACATACCACACCCAGCAGACTTTAAAGAGTCACGGCGATTCTGGTGTTTTTTGAACTGGATAAGAACAGGTGTCGGAAACTGTGCGTATCTATGACGCAAATGGGGTTGTTGCGTGTCAGCGGCGTGCCAGTGCGTCTACCCTGAGCAGTCAATAAAACATATCCTATTTGAATGTCCAGCAGGCAAGCGAAAGATTTTCAGTCCCTTTCGGCCGAAGCCTCGCCTACTTATCGAAATGTAAATTGAAAATTTAAAAATTGAAGTAGCTATAGGAACTCAACAATCTATATAGACGAGAAATAGGAAATAGATACAACGTACGTAATTGTACAGTCAGCTGTAGAGTCCCCTCCACAGTTACATAGCAAACATTGCTATGTAATTATGGGGTCCGTTAAAGGCCGTTGTTGAGGCGAGGTTGTCTATACTTATTATGGAGACTCGGACTGGAGTAGATCCTGCTGAGATCTGGACATTGATCGTGAAGACGGTCTCATGTAGAACCACAATGTTAGAATTACACTCTAGTTCAAAACATTTTTAATTGCATTTCCTCCTGCCCGTTTCTTTTCACTATTTTTTCGGTGGGTGTAGAAACAATAAGAATACCATACGATTTGTGTAAAACAGTTTATTCAAACTTGTAAAACAATTACTTAAAGTTAGCTAAGTCTCATCTGTCCACCTTTTTGCGGGCCTTCGAAAGCGACTGTCAGACATAGGCATTTGATCGCGAACAGTGTAAGAATCGGGGGAGACCTTTGCCCAGCAGTAGAACGATTCAGGCTAATATAATATAATAATAAGACTAGATATTACGAGGATAAATATTTCGGTGAGAACGCAACGTTTCTTTGCAAATATACAAAGTTGCACAAAAAGCTTTAATATTACTGTTTACTTTATTAGTTCTAATTTCGGCGTGTCAAAATATTCTTGTAGGTCTATAGATACCTGAGGTCGCCTATAGGTATTATGTGTAGGTTCATCTTTAATCAATATTCAACAATATTCCTTGACAGTTTCCCCGCAAGATATGTCAAAATTCTTGTCATTGCACATTTGTTCTTCAGAGAAAATATCAAGAAACCTGAAACAAGTAGTAATGAGATTGTTATACATATTTGTACATATTAATTTATTAACAACAAATACATTTACTACATAATAGGTAAACATATAACTATCTATATGAAAAACCAAAACGTAATCCTATTAAAATAATATTTGCAAATAATACATTCCTCCAGGGCTTCCTCACGGGGCATGGTGCCCAGAAGGCTGGCAACATTTCGTCCTTGAACTGCGAGTTTCAATCTCGAAGCGAGAAAGTTGCCAGCCTCTCTAATAAAAGGTTTAGCCTTAGGACCCCATGACCACATGGTAAATGAGTTATACCTATATCTAAAATACAAGTATTTCCTACCTATAAAGAGGAAACATTTGTAATTTGGGGATCATATTTTTAATTATGAGATGGGATCCTTCAAGTGGTATATTTAGAGGTGGGAAACGCACTGGTGATGCCTCTGGTGTTGCTTTCGGCGGCGGTGACCACTTTCTATCAGGCGGTCCCCTAGCCTGTTTATCTGCCGTAGGTATATCATAAAAAAATCCTGCAGATACTTACTCTTCGCACTCTTGGCACTCTCCCGAAGCAGGGTGTGGATAGTAACCATCCCTGCACAGTTTTGGCCGGCTATCTATTATGTAGCTCTCGAGTTGCTTCACCACATGATATGTTGATTTCCCTGGGTAGTTTTCTATCGTCGTAGGCGTAGACTGGACAAACACTACTACACACAAAATAACCAATAACATAATCGACATCTTCATAATTAAATAATACGTTGTTTTTTTATTTAGTGTTATTATTTTGTGCGCGAACAAATGCTAGTTCTTTTTTCAAATTTGTTTAAATATTCCTGTCACAAATCCTAGGTTTTCGTTTCACTAATGCTGGAGTCGGAGTGACACTATTAGCCAATAAAATGCACTATTCATACTTTTTGTATCCTTATTAGATGTTGTATTTGTAACATTGAGTTTGGTTACAATAGCTGATAAGGATACAAAAAGTATTCACAGTAGCGACCGCAAACGTATAGGTTTTTTAACTGTCTGGACATAGTAAAACACTGTTTCGTTAGGCCGGACACCCACTGGGGCGATGCAGTGCACTGCGCGGCGCACCGCGCGGTGCCACGTCACGGTGACAACAAAGAAAACGGGGGTGTTATTCTGGTTTTACAAGTTAAGCAACGTTCGCATGTTCCTCGTCCTTGCGATCTCGACACACACGATCTCTGCGTCACAGTCGAGTCAATAATTATGCGAGTCGTTCAAAATAACCCGCGTAAAAGCGTCTGGAAATCTCTTGTGCAAACGTTGCCTAACTTACAATCTGTCGTAAATCTAACTTGCTTATCTTAAAAAACCAGAATAACACCACCGTTTTCTTTGTTGTCACCGTGACGTGCACCGCGTGGTGCGTCGTGCAGAGAACTGTACCGCCCCAGTGGGCGTCCGGCCTTAGATTTTCCTGAAGGAAAACCACAACGCACAGATAGTGGACAAAATATTCCCATGGGGAGCAGTGATGACGTCATCGTCGACGTAAATTTTAGAACCGGCTTATGAAGACCTTTCACTTACCAAACCACCACGGGACCAAACACAATAGGTATCTGAAAAAAAATTTAAATCACATACAAAATGTTGATAACGTCATCACTGCTGGGAATATTTTTAAGAACTACTGCTCAAAATGATTGTTTTAACCTAAAGTACCCGTATACCAAACGGCTATCCTGTACATCGATTTGCGTTTTATTTTATCGTAGCCCGACCACTAAGAAGGAATGCCAAAGTTAATTACAAAAATACCCTCTCAAACGGAGCCAAAATGAAGTGTAACATACAGATGTTCATGCAACTGTGCATGCGAAAATAACGGTTACACTTTTGAGGTGGTGTGTAATTTCCAGATGCACCTAGTGGAATGCACGTGAGCCGTAGACACCGCTAATGTCGACGTGTACGAACAACTGTCTGCCGCCAGAAACACACATCGTTTTAGTGATGCGCTACGTTGCTCACGTCGATTTGTTTCTCCAGTACTTTTCTATGACGAGAGTAGTGGATTGTTCTCGTAGACCTTTTTGGAGTAGGTACCTATATTTAGTATACTACGTGTTGATATTTCATTGAAACACGTTGTACGTATTACAGTTTCATTTTTTTTTAAACTTTAAATTTGTTGCATTAGTTACCCAATGGACTAAAATCTCGATATTCACTCTTCTTTTTTTACTTAGGCAGACGCATTTACGCTTATGATTCTAGCACCTAGCGGGCGGATTATGCACTCCCGCACCAAAGAAGCCGGAATACCTGCTTAAATCCCCAAAAGGGACTCTACCGCATTAACGGACACAACAACGGGGAGATAACAGACATCCGCGACTGCGTCCCGTGGGCGCTCATTGCGTATTCGAACTCGAAGAGTGAGCTTTAGATCCACTCTCAAAACAGCTAATTGCGTCGACCTGTCGAGACACTTTAACACGTCGCTACGCCTACTTGGGGTATTTTACCTTAGCGACATGCTGTCTGGCCCTGTTAAGGGGAGAAGTAGCGCACATGGTCATACTGCCTTCGCTCGGCTCTTCGGTAGCGGATCTAGAGAACTAAAAATGCCAGATTAGCGTTTCTAATTATGATTAATATTAGAGTGCCACAAACTTATCTGATTCGGAGGCCAAAACTGAAGATAGTGACACAGCAGATAAGTTTGTGACAAATTATTATGAATCACAATATGAAACGCTAATGTGGCCTTTTGAGACACCCTGGTCCGAGAGAATATCACCCTCTGTTACCTTCTCTACTGCGAAATAATCACCGCGCAGGAGTTTCTATAACCTCTCACTGTGTTTTACCACAGCCGGCAGCGAGAGGTCGGCCCCTACTGCAAGGTTCGCCAGACAATAGCTCGTGCAATATCGATATTCGACGTTGGGCGCATCACTTTATCCGTAGAACAATTGCAAGGCCACAAGCTTTGTGCGAGGACAGCTGTACATTTCGCTAGCGGTCCTTCTGACGACATATTATGCGAATACTCCGGTACATTTTAGGCACCCCCGCATTTTCATGCATATTCGTATGAATAGACTCTTCGGGTTGGGAATTTGTTATGAACACAGATTTTTATTTCGAAATACCACTGTCTTGATTCCTAGGATTTGTTAGACACGCTGTTAAGGGCGGGAAGTTTGTAGTGGTTTGTATACAGACAGCACGATTCGTATTGGGGTGTTATGGATGGACTCCGTTCTATGACTATTTTAGGAGAGAACTTACAGTTCCTTTAGTGAAACATTTAGATTTTGTTACTACTAAACCGCGATTTAACAATGTATCTGTAATAACATTCTGCAACAAAAGAACTGCAAACTTACCTATGATGAAGCATACAAAACTTCTGGCTAGATTTATGTTAAAATAATTAAATGACGAGACAAATAAATCCGGTTAGCTTAAGGTAACAATATTTAGGTATAATATATTCACCTACCTTCTAAAACACTTAGGTACCTATCAATACTGTGTAATGCCTACAAAACGATTATGTGGATTGATAAAGAAACCTGAATAATCCACAAGGTCAAATGTTTAGACAGGTGACTTAAAAACCAAACACATAAGAAATTCCATACTCCTTTAAAAGGACTTTATTGGAATGTTATAAATTATCCCATCTGGATGTTATAAATTAGAATAAAAATATAGTACTATAGAAACATGCTTATGTCCGTAACCTCCGCTGGCTTCACTTAACTTCCATGGTACGCATTTTCCGAGGAAATACAAATTAAAAGTAAAAATCTCACTGTCAAGTCACAGACGCAGAACCACAATAATTACCTAATTCTCGCGCAGTGACATCTCCAGTTCAATATTTTTTCTAGCCTATCTCTATTAATAAAGAAATTAAAATGTTTATTGCAGCCAAATGTTACGTCGATCTGCTTTACTTATCACATCTCTCTTCTGTAGGCCTGCTGGAAGAAATTTCTTTTAGAAATAAGTAGTGCCTGTTGTGTCGTCTATATGTATGATGTTTCTCTATGTATTTTACTGTGTGCAATAAACTGTTAAATAAATAAATACTTTCTCAACTATCTTCGACAGTCATATATTGTCGAGGAGAAATTTCAGTGACATTTTTTAACAGTTTTTTGACTTCAGAAAATGTCGAATTACTGATGTCCCAGCGCGAGAATCGCCCCCAGGTCCTTAGAAGCGGAACAGGGGCTTCCCCCATCCAGCGACGGCGCAAACTCGACGCAACCGGAAATAACTATACCCACTTCCCTTCCGCTTTATTTTCACCGAGTGGAAATGCTTTCGCTCCAAAAAAGTAATAAATTGAGAAATCCGACGCTCATTGACAGTTCAATTTCATCTAACAGAAAACATGCCTTGGCTGTAGTCATATTACTTATTTGATTTTATTTGTAAGACCAACAGCTATCCGACAACATAATATTAATATTCTTACGAAACTGAAAGCCAGTTCGTCTTCGCTGATAGACTTTGGAAAACAAATAAGAAAAGCTGTTGTAGCACTTATACCGATAATAGATTGGACACTTAAAACTAATACAATACTACAACTAGTACAATACTACTACAAATACAGTAGATACTGCGTATAAACTAAATATAAAATGATTTTACTACCAAACTATTCCCAATAATTGTACTGTAATAAGACCACGCTAAGTCCGAATCACTTATTACAAAAAATTAAAAAAATATCTCTGTATGGCAACTTATGACAAGTTTTTTAAAAGTAATAGAACGTCATTCACAAAAGTCATAACAAACAATTTGATTTCTGTACGATTGTTTATTTTCGTGAGTTATGAAAAACATTATGAAATAATGGGCAATACAGTTAAAAAGGAAGTGAGAGAGATAATTTTCAGCATGATTAATAATTTAGTGAAACTACAAGTGAAGTACAAGTTCAAGCCAAATAACTGAATGTTTACATGAAGGACTGACAAGGACAGATTATCCCCAGATTATTGCCATATCCACATTTTATAATTTTTACTACTGTCTGTTAATACGGACTTATCGTGGTCCTATTATAATACCAAACAAGCCCGCCCACTTATCTTTAAGCTTCATATAATATAAATTATTTGTCAAAAGCCATCTACGTTAACAGACGTCTTGCCGCTACAACGCTTGTGTTAAATAGATCCACGTCGTAGACCTACGTCAGTAAAATCATCTTAGCGACGTTAATGTCATGGTTGTGCTGCCTCTCGCATACGTGGGCCCGGGGCCGCCTTGACCATGAACCAGGATTCGGCAGATCCGGTAATTACAGTGGAGCGACTGCCATCTGATCTCCATGACTCTGCTACCAGGGGAACCTGACCAGATTGGGTTATGGTTACACATTCAGTCGCCTGAATGTGCAGGTTTCATCACGATGTTTTCCCTCACCGTAAGAACATCATCATCATCTTGGCGTTAATGTCCCGGTTGTGCTCTCGAAAACAAGCGCCCGGGGTCCGCGTTGACCATGATCCAGGATTTGGCGATTAGGTAATTACAGTGGAGCGACTACCATCTGACCTCCGTGACCCTGTAACCAGGGGAACCTGACCAAAGTGGATGAAGGTTACAAATTCAGTTGCCTGAATTTGCAGGTTTCATCACGATGTTTTCCCTCATCGTAACAACATCGGTTAGTATTCAACTAATGTACATAACTCAGAAAAGAGTCATTGGTACATGGCCGCAGTAGGATTCGAACCCGGGACCTTTCGCTTGCGAATCGAATACCATTACCACCCAGCCACCGACGCTCCTATAGATCTACGTCAGTATATACCACAATTTACCTACTGATGTAATACACACAAGTTACGAACACAAACTGATTTATGTTCAACTACCGTCACCGTTACTGTTAATTATATTACAACATCTTTCTCATATATTTTTTAAAGGTTTACTCTTTAATTAGTAAAACAGTTAAACTAAGTATTTAAAATAACATAGATAACTAAATATGCTATTACCTATTTCTACTCTCACTTGTTTTCATAAAACTAAACAACGGCTTAGTTAAATATTTTTAAATAAGAACCAGTTGGTGCTACGCGTATTGTACATTCTTTGCCGGACACCACACGGCTGTACACGTCTTGAATAATATGTATTTTCATCATTGATGATAGAGCACGTCAAAAGTAAACAGGAGTTTCCTATAATATCATTTTTTAGTTTGTTAAGATTTTCGAGCAATTTGAAAAGATAAATTATGTGAGTAATTTCCAAAAATAACGAACGATCTGCTGTAGGCCAGCTGGAAGAAATTTCTTTATTGAAATAAGTTGGCCTGTTGTGTCTGATATACTCTGTCGTATAGTTTTGTAAAAATCTTGTGTACAATAAATGGTTAAATAAATAAATAAATAAATAAATAAAATAAATACTAAGTCCGACCCTGTTAGCATCAAAAAATTTTCGTACCTAGTTAGACACCGAAATATTGCTCAATTTGCCAATAATTTTAAATCTATCTCTAATGGCATGTTGTTTTAAGATAAAGCATTTCAATTATTGCAAATTTACACTATTTCGATGCATATTTTTGTCACAATTTCTAAAATTTATTTCGTATCGCCTCGACCACGAATGTTTACTTACCGGTGAAAGGATAATCCAGGTGTATTTCCATACTTTGCGCTTTCACATAAATGTGCACTAAATTACACACAAAATTACAATCTTTTAAATGGTTTAATTTACGATATTTCAAGTATGGGCTCAAATATCTATGTGGATATACTAAAAGAAGACACAGATTATTTTAAAATGAAGATAGTCACTAGGACGGTGCATGTTCTGTGATTAATGGTTTACCTAACTAGTTGGGATAGAGTATCCGCCTTGCTGAGTGGCGCCAGATACCTAGACTTAGATTAAAAGTAAGTCATGCGGTACGTTTACCAACGTTATCCATCTGAATAATTCACAGGATATAGCGTTTCTCGTTTATATAAAATACGCACGTGTTTAGTCGGTAAATAATAAACTAGCCTTTTACAAGGGATTTCGTTCACTCTACGAATAAAGGTCAGTCAAAGCTTTTACTGACTTGATTTATGAATACTTATATCCAGATTTTGAACTGAAATTTTTTTTTTCTTATGCTATCAGTTCAGGAATAACAATGGCTCTGTATTTTGGAATGAATGTTCGGAAGTGCAGTAGTTATAGTACTCTTCTAGCAATACAAATAATGATTATTTACAATAATATAAGTTCATCATCTCAGCCCGTAACAATCCACTGCAGGACTTAGGGCCTCTCCCACGAAAGGGGAGGTTATTGCCATAATCTCCACGCTTGGCAGGCGGGTTGGAGATCGCAGTGTTTAAATATAATAATGGAAAATGCTGCTGCCCATTTTCCAGACTACGGAGACTCTTGACTTTTGCTTCGAAAACATTAGTCGCCTTGTACGACACCCATGAATGTAAGGGGTTGGTGCTATTCTACTCTGCCGGACACCACACGGCCTCATAATATAAGTTAGTTTGGATTTATTTTTTAAGTTTTTGTGTAGGTTCTAGTTACAATTTTGTACGGAAGACTGTTACTTAATAAAACAATATTAAATAGTTCGATCGTACTACTATAGACAATGAAACGTTAAAACGATATGTAAAGAAGAAGGAAGGATGAATTCTCAGTAATGAACCAAGATTTTAATTCAACCTCAATTGCGACTTCGTTCATGTAGACACTGATAAAGATAAATAAAAGAGAAGTACCTAATTCATGTCTTTTCCAAGATAATAGTCTATCTGTGAATCAATCTCATCTTAATCAAAGTCATACAAGCCAATACGCAATTTTTCGTATATAAATTATAATGTGAAAACATGATGAGTCCATAAACAAGGACGCTTGCTTTACTCAAAATTGGGTACTTAGCGGAAACGAATTTGATATGCATGAGTTTGGGCTTAATACATTGAAATTTAAATAGGGGAAAGTTTATTCTCACGAAAGCGTGGCGTTAACTTGTGACGCAAAACATTAAGGACAATGTTGCGATTCTTTTATTGCTTGCTGGGTATCGCCACCAACCAGCCCGAGAGACATGTTTTAATAGTACGTGCGAATACGCGGCACATAAAATACTATTAAACACCTCGTTTTCTAACGTCTCGTAGGAACAGTTTTCACCTTTGCTCAGTGAAGTGACACATTTCGTAAATAGGTTCAGGTTCATTAACTCAGGAAAGGAGCTGGCTACCGGGTTGGACTCGAAAACGAGAGGCACCGTGACCCCACTGCCAACATGTACCAAATTGACTTTTTCTGTGTCATTTACATTAGTTGAACTCTAACTGATGCTCTTACGGCGAGGGAATACATCGAGAGGAACCCTGCAAATTCAGCAACCGGGATTTTGACGGCGAGATGATTACTATTTTCAAACTCCGACGAAAAAAGGGGGTGTAAAATGTTTGACATGTGTATCTGTGGCATTGTGGCTTTATGTCTGTCTGTGGTATTGTACCTAAGGAACGGATGGACCGATTTGGCGGTTTTCTCTATTTGTGCTTAATGGAGATGGTTCTTAGCTTTGTTTCATTACAATCGGTGTTGTAGTTTAGAAAATATTTGAGTTTAAGTAAATTTGGTCGGGGGTTATCCGACTGTTTCTGTCGGTTAGGTTATATAGTTCTGGAATCTTCTTTAGCGTTGGATATTAAATAATAAATAATCAATAAATAAATAATTAATTTATTTCTCCACAACAACGTATACATAATTTGGTATGAAACTAGGTACATTAATAGTACCTACATAGTAAACAAACTGATATTATAAATGCGAAAATATATTTATCGATCTGTTACGATTTCACGCATAAACCGCTTAACACGTGTGGTTAAAGTTTGGCAAGGAGATAGATAGCAACCTTAGTAGATAAGAACATACCAAGTCGCGGAAAATAACAAATTAATATACTTTTTCTAGATCTATTTACAGTCTGATGCAGACAATTCAGTTAAATAATTAACCGTTAGAAACAAACTCTTTCAATAAAGTTTAAATACGTCTTATTGAATTAAAACCAAGTAAGTAAAAGTAATAAAGAAACATTTTACGTATTATGTATTTTAGTCAATTTATTGTCAAGCCCTGCAGATTTCATAATGAATAGGAGTAATCCGATTTATGTAAAACCCGTAGGCGTGTTATTTTGTCCATAATTCTGAATAAATTTGCTGTGGGGTAAACTTTTATTAAAGGAAAATAATCAGCTGGTTAGAAGAAAAGTCATTCTTTGTATAGATGAGAAATGTTTTTATCATAGATCGGGATCGATCGAAAATATTTGTCCCAGTTAACTCCCTATATAAGTATTATTAATATTATATTAATGGGCGGTTTGGATTCTCAATTTGACCCGGAAGATATACTTACATTTAGACGCTGCTATGTCGGGCGATCATGTTTGAGTTGTTTGATGTTTTCAGTTAAGGTTGGTCTTGGTGCAATGCTTTTTCTTGTTAGGAATATTTTAAATCAACTTCGGTCACATCGTCACTTACTACCAGGTCAAATGAGTGGTTAAACAAATAAAAAAAAATTAAGCGTCGCCTAAACAGCCGAGTGTTCGGGTGTTTTATACACAGAAATTTAATCAATCAATCAATTTATTTGCTAGAACACATAGTTTCTTACTTGAGGTAGGTATTTTTACGTCGTGCCTAATACATATTTTGAGTCATACGATTTTTTTAAAACAAAAGGAATCAACCCAAGACGGTGAACGACATCACTTAATAAATAATGTTAAATCTGGAAAAGTCACAACTTGAACATAAACAATATAGTGACCATGACGAACTATACAACTGCGTCAAAATATCGAGTTAAAAACAATACTAAGCGTGGAACTAAACCCGATAACATGCGCAATGAAAGTGTAGTAAATAACCACGAAAGTCTTAAACCCTACAACCATCTCGTGTCTTGGACCAAACTAGATACCGGTAGAGTGGGGTTACCACAATAATACCTACTACAAATGACGGTGGAATATCTCATCGCTGGCAACTTCGCGTGGGCGCACTCCGTTACTAAGGCTGCTTTCAAGATTAAACTCTCCACAAGTTTTGATGAGGCATAACGCGGAAGGTAAGACCAACCCATTTGAAGCTTGTTTTGCCTAACTTGTTTACTGGAAATGAATGAATATTTTGCTCTACTTCATTGAATTTAAATTGGTAAGTATCCCTTTCTTATGTAATACTCTTTGTAAAACAACCTACGGCAATGAAAACTGCAGTTAAATTATTTAGGTACCGAATTAATTAGACATAGGTTGTGGCACTCAATAGCTCTGCCTATCCCTATCGACTCCTATGGAATGCAAGTATGAGTGTGTATGTATGTATAATTAGACTTCTATCTAGCATCATAATCAAATCAGACGTCCCCGGGATCTCCACAGTAGGTACTTAACAAGTTTAATAACTAAAATATTCCTTAGGCATTAATTTAATTAAAGGGATGTCACACCAAAATAGAACACAGCTCAGCATAATAATGATGGAGCTAGTGAGACCACAGCGTTGGTTTCCAGCTGAGCAAACGTAGTTAGTGTGATTTTGCCAATAGTATTGAAGTACCAGTGTTTATTAATTAGACGTCACGTCGTGCTCCCTGGCAACCCTGCCGTCTGTTTTGCTATATCTAAATACATAAGTAAATACATCTAAATACACACATTTTGGGGGTCTTGCTGCACCACGTCCGTAGGCTATACCCTAGAGACCCTACACGTGACTCCCGGGTGGTGCGAAGAGTGCAGCCGAAATTGCTTGGTGGTAGGGCCTCGGCCCGAATGGTTAGCGACCACCCACGGAGATGAGTCTGCATGGCGCTAAGCACCCTCTGGGCTGTGTTCCGTCAGAGTACTCCGTGAGCCATTCCCCCTCGTCCGAGTGCTGTAATATTGGTATCCTGTAGGTCCCAGTTTTGTGTTGGACATGTTAGAGGGTTGGGCGTGACAGGTTGGCGCGGGGGCCAGGGAGACCCGATGAAACGGCTCGTCGCTGGCCACCCGCCAGTTACAACGGGCCCATGAATTTTCTCTGGCCCTTGGTCTCACGCAACTGGTATCAGAACCCACCTACTTACCGGATGTTGTGGGCCGTGACCCTTCTTTGTTAGACCTTCTGCTTACCACCCACCCAGACGGTTATCAGGTGTCCGTTGATGCTCCTCTTGGGACATCAGACCACTGCCTGGTCCGTTCCGAGGCGCCTCTTGCTATACCCGAACGGGCTCGCCCCAGTGGGTCACGCAAGGTATGGCATTATGGTTCAGCAGATTGGGATGGATTGCGAGAATTCTTTGCGTCGTACCCGTGGATACGGCTTTGCTTTTCCTCAAATGACACCAACATCTGTGCTGCCGCTGTAGCTGATGTCATACTGCAGGGAATGGAGTGTTTTATCCCGTCCTCTGTAGTCCGTCTCGGCGGCAAGAGTCAGCCCTGGTACGACAGGCCTAGTGCTGAGGCAACTCGCCTCAAGCATGATGATTTTCGTGCCTGGACAGTGGCTCGGGCCCAAAAGGACCCTAATACCCACATTTTGAGGAAAAAGTACAATGCTGTATCGAGGTCTACAAAAAGGGCATTGGCCGGAGCAAAATACAAATTCATCGGTGGAATTGGAGAGAAACTAATCAGCTACCCCTCTGGGAGCCGTGCTTTTTGGTCTCTCTCCAAAGCTGTCGAGGGGAACTTTTGTCGGACCACCTTTCCACCTTTGCGCAAGCCGGATGACCAATTGGCCCACACAGCAAAGGAGAAAGCCGATCTCTTGGGTAATCTCTTTGCTCATAACTCAACTCTGGATGATGGGGGAGCTGCACCGCCTACCATCTCTCGGTGTGAGGGCATCATGCCCGAGGTTCGTTTCACCCAAAAAATCATAAGACGTGTGCTTCTCTCCCTAGACATCCGGAAGTCCAGTGGACCTGATGGCATTCCGGCTATCGTTCTTAAAAAGTGTGCTCCCGAGTTGTCTCCCGTGTTAATGCGCCTATTTAAGCTTTCCTACACCTCAGGAACGGTGCCGTCTTCGTGGAAGTTAGCCCATGTGCACCCGATACCCAAGAAGGGTGACAATTCAGACCCATCAAATTACAGGCCTATAGCGGTAACCTCCTTGCTCTCTAAGGTGATGGAGCGGGTCATAAATATCCAGCTCCTTGGATACCTCGAGGATCACCAGCTGATCAGTGACCGTCAATATGGCTTCCGTCATGGTCGCTCAGCTGGTGACCTTCTTGTGTACCTAACACACCGGTGGGCTGAGGCTGTTGAGAGCAAGGGGGAGGCTCTGGCTGTCAGTCTTGATATAGCCAAGGCATTTGATCGGGTCTGGCACAGGGCACTGCTAACAAAACTCCCGAAGTACGGTATCCCCGAGGGACTCTGCAATTGGGTATCCAGCTTTCTGTCTGGGCGGAGTATCCAAGTCGTTGTCGACGGATGCTGCTCCGATACCAAGAGTATTAATGCTGGAGTACCCCAAGGTTCAGTGCTGTCTCCCACGCTGTTTCTTCTGCATATCAATGATATGCTGAATACTCCCAGTATTCATTGCTATGCAGATGACAGTACTGCAGACGCTCGTTATACTGGCCGTACGAATATCCCTCGTTCCGTGGTGTCGGAAAGCCGAATAAGACTTGTGTCAGAGATTGAACACTCCTTGGAGCAAGTTGCTCACTGGGGCAGATTGAACCTGGTGGAATTCAACCCCTCTAAGACGCAGGTCTGCGCATTTTCCGCCAAAAAGGATCCTTTTGTCATGGTGCCGCAGTTCCAAGGAACATCCCTCTCCATCTCAAAAAGTATCGGAATCCTTGGTGTCGACATATCAGACGACGTACGGTTCCGAAGTCACCTGGAGTGTAAGGCTAAACTAGCCTCGAAAAAACTTGGTGTGCTTAACCGGTCTAAGCGATACTTCACCCCAGAACAGCGTCTGTTGCTGTATAAGGCACAGGTGCGGCCACATATGGAGTATTGTTCCCATCTTTGGGCCGGGGAAACCGCCGACCTGCTTAATCACTTGGATTCTATACAGAGGCGCGCCGTACGAATTGTCGACGATACCGTACTGACAGGCAAGTTGGAACCACTGGCTGATCGAAGGGACTTTGGCTCCCTGTGTGTGTTCTACCGGCTGTACAATGGGGAGTGTTCTGAGGAATTAATTGATCTGGTGCCCACAGCACAATTCCGCAATCGCACCACCCGCCGTGGGCTGGGTACTCATCCCCATTACGTGGACCCTCTAGTGGTGTCCACGCGAAGATTCGAAAGAACGTTTCTCGCTCGTACGATTCGGATGTGGAATGAGCTCCCAGCAACGGTGTTTCCTTTGGTCTATGACATGGGATCGTTCAAGAGGTATATTAGAGGTCTCCTTAGAGGCGGGCAACGCATTGGTCGCACCCCTGGTGATGCTGATGTCCATAGGCGGCGGTGACCACTTTCCATCAGGTGGCCCGCATGCCTGTTTGTCTGCCGGATAAAAAAAAAAAAAAAAAAAAAAAAAAAATTGTACATTATGTGAACTCAATTAGTACATACTAAAAAAACTTGTACTTAGTTTAAGAGTACAATTATTTGTATCAAAAGTTGCTACAGATCGTCTCTACAGTCTATTATTTTCGCAGTCGGGCAGTCGGGTTCAATTTTTTTAAGTATGTACTAATTGAGTACACATGATGTACAATTATTTTATGTATTTAGATATAGCAAAACAGACGACGGGGTTGCCAGGAAGCACGATATAAAAAATCGTCTACTATTGTAAATTATGTCAATAAATCGTTAAAAATGAATATTCCGATCTGTTTGTGTAGAGATAACTTTGATCAAGCAATCTTTCAACTTTTTAACGACTTCAAAACTTTGCAAGCTTTTTTTCCAACACCCTGAAAAGTTTAATTATTATTAAGTGGGTATTTGCAATAATGTTGTGTTTATTGCAATAATATTTTAAAGTTGATTTATATTTTAAATCAATACTCAACAGTGGGCTAAGTCCTAATCTTTGGGGCATTAAAGCTTAGATCCAAGATCTATACATTGAAGAATTTATCACATATAGGGAAATTACAATGCTGATTACCAATGTACGTAGTATTTTTTTACTCTATGCTATTGGGAAATTGATTAAGAGCGTCGGTGGCCGGGCGGCCGAGTATCCAACTCGTAAGCTAGAGGTACCGGATTTGAATCCCACTGCGGCCATGTACCAATGACTCTTTTCTGAGTTATGTACATTAGTTGAATACTAACCGATACTCTTACGGTGACGGAAAACATCGTGATGAAACCTGCAAATTCAGGCAACTGAATTTGTAACAATTTGGTCAGGTTAGGTTAGGTTAGCTGACCTCCGTGACCCTGCTACCCTGGTAGCAGGGTCACGGAGGTCAGATGGTAGTGGCTCCACTGTAATGACCTGATCGAGTAATTACGATGTGCACTATAAATATTGTGATTATATATTGACATTAAGTGCCAGTGAGGTTTCAATACATTAATAAATTATATTTTTATTTATTAGTTTCCAATTTATAATAATTTGTATGTAGGTATAGGTTTTATGTTTGTCTGTCTTTTGTATCAGATTATTTTGTGTTTATTTTGTTTGTGTATTTATAAATATGGGCCTCAGTTGCCTGAAATAAATGAATAAATGAATGATGACCTATGGTTGTATATTTATTTATTATCCAAATGTATCCAGACTTAGAGTATGTATGTACCTACTTGTAAATGCTTGATTATATTTGATTAGATGTTAGCCCGAATATCACGGTAACATTCTATGATATTCCCGAAACAGATAAACTAACACCGCCCACCTGGGTTACGTCACATCTACATAGAACTGTGCGAATTACGTCATTCACGTAAAATTTCAAATTTCAATTTCATCAAGGTAACATTTTATAGAATCCACCTGGAAATGCTAACATCCGAAGGCAGGTACGCTGCTATTTGTCTTTCTCATTTTTCGTTGTCCAAATAAATAACAAATGTCGGGAGAAAGTATGAGTCATTTGTCTTCAAGTTAAGTCACCATAAGGGTCTGGAATGGGCCCGCGGTTCCATGCGGGGGGGGCTCCGCCATAAATAATGTTATAAGGATGTTTTGGCGTTTAATTAGGTACACTCGACCCACTTTTATCAGTAATGTTGAGCTTGATACCCGACTACTTTCAAAAATAGTGCGAGCAATATTCGAATGCTAGGTTCTTGGTTATAATATTTAGGGCTGCTTGCACCAAATTGTTGAACGCATTTAATTTGATACTTAACAAAATAATTCATACTAAATAATGTTAAACGTCATACTTAAACGCGTTTAAGAAGTTTATTAAAGCCGGTGTTATTGAAGAAGAATTGCTTGGAAATTAGCTTATAGAGAATGCTATACAAGTCAGTTTTGTAATAACGATAAACAGCAAATTCGATGTCACAATCGAATACGTTGCTCCTGTATTGATAAAAGCGTATAAATTATAAGTCTCTGCCTACCCCACCTGTGAGACGCAGGCGTGAGCTTTATGTATGTATGTATTGAAATTTCAACAGAAATAGAATAGGTATTTAGAGCTCGTTAAAAATTTTTGATTACATTTACCAGTGGCACCTACACCTACCCTACACCTACCTGCGCCAATTCCAGCTAGGACCTACTGGGAATATTTATTTTTAATAAATGGTAGAACATTGGTTTATTGATAAATCAAATTACCTACATCATTGGTGTTAATAACTTAATAAGCATGTAATGAGATAATAATAAATATATTACAATAGTGACGACCTAATAATTAATAAAACGATAGAGTGACCATTCTGTAGATATCGTTTTATTTATTATATATACCTACCTATAAGTTTTGCTAAAACGCTTATTCTATTAGGTATACCTACCTTTGACTGGCAGGCAATGAAGAAGAGCGAAAACTACCTTCATAAGTCACATTCATGGAGTACTTTCTTATTCCTGACTCATAACTCCAAGGGTCATCACATTAAGTGTAGATAAAGGTACCTGAGGATTGATGACTGCGGTCCATTCTGAGTGAAGATATTATTGATATGGGTGGATTTTAGATTTGGCTACTGATTCATTTGTTAACAATACCAATGCATTCGTTTAAGGTTAACAAACGACTCTATATTACATTCTGTCAGATATCGGATATTTTGACATAATTAACACTGCGTTAGTTTTCTTGGAAGCCCAATATTTCATTATTGATTTCGCAAAACAATTTGAAGTTAAAGTTCGGAAGCCTTTTCGCTTTAATGTAGACCCCTTTCGCAGATTAAGTGGGTAAGTTGGTTGGTACCTTTCGTTTAGTCCTAAAACAACCTTTTTGTAGCCCAAATGAGAGCTGTTTCCTTGTAGGTGAATGATTAAATTCTACTTAATTTTTAAATATTTTCTCACCTTTTTCAAAAGTTAATCGCCCATTGTAGCCTTTTATACCTGCGAAACACAACACTGGGATAAAATAAAGTAACAGCAAGTTTATTTATTGGAGTCGTATTCGCACAAGGGGACTCATGTTTTAAAAAACAAGGCATCTGTTTGATTATTTTATATATATTTTTAGATACCTACGTATCTAAAAATATATATAAAATATAAGTAGGTACCCGTGCGTTCTCCCAGCCCGTGAATTGTAATTATAATCTGTCCGATGTCGAACGAATTTATAAACGAGCTTGCAGGGTAATCTTATATTTTTATAAATCCAAGGCAGTAATAGCCTCTAGACCACTGATTGAGTAGGTTAGGTTTATTATTCGATAAGTAATTTTCTTTGCAATTCGCTTTTATATACACATCTACTTTCTAGGTTCCTCTCTTTTATTGAGGGTTATTTTCACACTATTGCCTTTCCTGAATCGTTGCCAAACCACTCAATGTTATTAGGAAGCGGATACGTGTCGAATGTAGTGGTGCAGTGGATACGCCTCGGGGTTGATCCGTCATATTGCTATGTCGGGCGCTTCACATACAAAACTACTTTATGAAATACATTTTCTATAATATTTATTTATAAAGTTTACTCTATTTTTCATTTTTTGCAACTAGTACTGTAGTACAGAGAAATAAATTAAATCTATTAAGATACTCCGCAGACCCTGGCAGAGGCCGGGATAAGCGCTAAGACGATGATGATGATGACTCCGGGAGGCTACTGTAAGGCCCCACAATCATTTCAAATAGGCCAACCCAACCTTACCTAATTACTCGTTGTTTACCTTTGTACCGAAGCATCCTTATCCACTTTCCTACTAGACTAGGGTGCGCTAGGATGACTTGCTGATGGTATTAAGATACTGATGGTGGTAGGATTCGGGGTATACTGGTAAACTACGATACAATCGTCTGGAGTCACGGGCAGGAAATTACATAACCCGTTCTAAATGCTAGCGCACGGATGATGGACAGTCTGTCAAACTGACCGGCGGATACCGGAGTCACCGTCCATAAGGCGTACGATTACTCCTATAATTAAGGCACTTGACACATATGTGTCACGCTTTCAGTACAGCATTATACCACATGGAGTTAGGTTTTATGAGGGTAATGGAATAAAAACTATCTGGTATCATATGAGTTGGTTTCTGTGGTTCTGGACTTTTACCTGGTTACTTTAGCCCAAAATTCAAATCGATATATTTTCTCTCCTGAGCCGATATTACGCATACTTAGTTATAAGGTAAGAACTTTAATTTGTTTACGAATAATGTCACTAACATGCATTACAATGGCCACAGGGAATAGAAAATTATTTAATTGTTTTCAATTTTGTGCTAAAGTAACCCTCCACGGCCAAATACCTGCTCTTAGGCGCCGTCCTAATTGGCAACGGTCGTACGACCATGGTCGTACGACAAGCGGTTTTGTGGTCTCCTATTGGTCGGGCGATGTCCGTCGTACGACCATGATCGCACAATCGTTGCCAATTAGGACAGCGCCTTACTCTTACTGTTCTTATTTTCCCGTAAACACTAGCAGCATCATAGAGTATCTATATTACAGGTACCCGATGTTCCTGAATACAGGATCCGTTAACAATCCGCTTCTGATTGGATATCAATTGCCACTTCATATTCTCGAGCTGCTTCTGGTAATTATTATGCAAGGTGTTTCCTAATGGTGAAGGTATAGAGAGATAATATGCGGTTGAATAGAGGTACCTGACTACTTATGAAAGCTTTCTAATGGATCTCAAGTTTGTTGGGTTATTGTGTAGTTTAGGAGTCGTTGCTATTTTACAGTCCTCTCAATATTAAAAATTATGTGCACTTTTAGGAATTTTCACACAAGTGCCAATAATAACTAAACAAAGTTTCAAATCTAATTTCAAATAAAAAGTCCACTTCACATATTAGATCTCCCCCTACCTCTGTCTACGCAACTGTATATCCACCTGCTTGTACCAAAATATGTAGGTTGTATTCATAGGCGCGACGGGCGGTTTTGAAGTATCTATAGTTCAGGCCACGTTCGTCGCACGACCGTTGCAAATTAGGACAGCGCCTAATGCGAGCAGACATTTAGCATCTTGGGATTCGTAATAGTCCTCAAACGTAGGAGGAAAGCCTATAGCTGTCCTCTCTAATTAAATTGAAAAGGAAAAAAAAATCGGGTGTAGCCCCCACATAACGCAGATAAAAGATAATCACAACGTTTTAATATAACCTAATAGGAGTTCTTTATACTCCCTTTCCCTTTGTGTGTTCTACCGCTTGTACAACGGTGTCAGTTCCCAAGAAATGTTTGACATGACGCCTACAACTACATTCTACATCCTCACACCTTGGTACCAAATTGGTCGCCAACTGTTCGGTTCTAAAGTAACTTTCTTCCACGCACACTAAGGTTGTGGAATGAACTCCCTGGAGAGGTTCGTCCTGGAGAGTACAAATGGAGTTCTTCAAGAAAGGGGTAAAAAGGTTTTTACAGGGTCGGCAAAGCGTAGGTGATGCCCCTGGTATTGCAAACGTCCATAGGCTGTGGTGACTGTTTACCATCAAACAGACCGTAAGCTTGTTTGCCACATTACTGGTATAAAAAATACTCTGGGAAATTAATAGGGAAATTCTTCATTCGATTTTTATTTGAGCTCACGTTACGTTTCTTCACAATAAAGATGCCTCGATACATCGACACAATAGCCATGACGTTGCAAGGAGGCTGTATGCCACTATCCTCACATCGATATTATCTACATTACATACAATAAAAAAAGTGTGTCTGTACATTGAATAGATATATTTACAAAATAAAAAATATAGGGCTATGGAAGAAATAGTAATAAAATAAAAAAATAAAAAATGTTAGTCTATCTGTTTGTCTATTTGTTGACGGACTTGAATGAAACTTTTTTATTGTGTAGCTATTAGACCTGAGCAACATATAGGGTATAATTGATTTTGGAAATTGGAACACCTGATGTAGAACCATAATAGACCGTTAAACTATAAGAAATACGGAAATGGAGGCGAATGGGCTTTGATAGGGTTTTCACACTTTAGTAGTTTGGGGTTCAACTTAAAGTCTAGGCCATGTTTCATCTGATTAGGTTGGGTTTAATGGTTCTATTTGAGACTTTAGGAAGGTCATTCAAAATGGCCGCTCGGTAAAAAATAACTGCCCTAAAAACGATTTCCACGCGGACGAAGTCGCGGGTAAATGCTAGTTATACATAATGCTGCCGGTGCGCTCTTAAGAAGCTTTGTATGGAGAATTAATAATATCCGACAAGAACTGGATGAATGGTAACCGACTAAGTTGAGACCTCACAAATGTGGAATTAGTTTTGAACTCCGACACTAGCCGGTGGCGTGATGTTTTAGAATTGGTGTTACATAGTAATACTTACTTACCTATTCAATTTACATACCTGTATGTACCTTTCTATTGTTGCTGATCAGCTCAAAATCCGTATAAATTTACGGAAGAGAGAAAGGTTTACTAACTTTTATTAACCATAATGCTTATATTAGTTAGGCGCTGTCCTAATTGGCAACGGTCGTGCGACCGTGGTCGTACGACGGACGTCGCCCAACCAATAGGAGACATCTAAATCGCCCGTCACACGAGCATGGTCGAACGACCGTTGCCAATTAGGACAGCGCCTTAGGGTGAATGTTTCAGAGTAGTCGATTGTTATGTGTATGTCTAAATTAACATTGTTTTTCTCGTGTTACGCATGAGGGGAGGGCATGCTGTCATACAATTTAACAAGGCTACTCAGTATAATAAAGCACTCAATCAGTTTACCGAATTTACTATTATTTATCTTCAATCAGGCAGGTCATTGAATCAACAACTGATTACGACCTATTTTGTTGTTATTACTGTGATCCACTCATGATCTACTCGATATAAAGTGAGGGAGGACAAACCAAAGAGATTGCTATAATGGGACAAACAAACAACTTGTAATTAGTTAATGGTGCGGTTAGCTAATCAAATGTAATAAAAATGAAACTAACCTTTTTCAAAAGCTTGCCAAGCTAAGTTTCATCATTACGACAAGGAAAAAGGTATATTATCTCTGACTTACACTTTATTCGCCCAGTATTCGGCGATGCATACAGCGTTCAAACTGGCCTCGAACTAGTCCTTCATTGTACAAGTTTTAGGACACGCCGAGCATGAAACGAGGTGGTCCATGGTTTGCGGAAATATGACACTAGTACTCCTTAAGACCATTCCATAGACGAACACGATGGATTATCTTATTCGTGTTACCCTTCGCTAAAACCTTCCGACTCCATCGACCGACCAGCTCCATGGTACCATATAAATACATTGTCATCCAAGTAACATAGGTACCAAAAAGCTCAATTGAACACCGGGAAATGGGTCAAATTAAGCTTGCAAGATTTGCCCCGAACAAACATAGATACAAACATTACAAGTTAAATAAAAGCTTTAACTTGCAAAAACTTGCAAGATGTGGAAAGAGCTCCCTCCCGAAGTTTTTCCTTTGCAATATAACATCGAGTTCTTCAAAAGGCACGTCTAGACACAAGCACTTCAAAGGCCGGCAACGCATCCGCTCCCCTTAGCTTGCAGATGTCCTAGACGACTGTAGCCGCTTTCCGTCAGGTGGACTGTCCGTCCGTGACCCTAGGCAATAAAAAAAAACGTATTACTAAATTCGTATTACATGTGTTAGGTGGTACCACAACGAGGGGTCTTGAGAGGTAAGGAGGCATAACCAGACATTCATCGAAGTTCTCGTAGAAATTTCCTGTTCCATCATGAGCAGGTAATTAGAATTTGGCTCAGGATTTAGTGAGAAATTAAACGGTATCTTCCATTTCCGTTCCATAAAAATAACTGAATTTTGTCTCAATATGCGCTCAACCAGCGATATTTTAATTATTGAGTGGATTTAGATATTAATTATTTACGCCTCTAAGGATCATCGACATTAGTTTTTGATATTCATTACAACATTATACTTTTTCTCGTTCCGGGAAAAAGGGTCTTGATAGACGGGATCCTTCTGGGTTCTGATCCTTTATGTGTCCCTTTTGTGCGCTAGGGAACCCCACTAATGGAGTAATTTGATACGCTATTATTATATTTCGTACGAAAACTAAATTAAATAAACACGTACATAATTATTATAGATAGTTCAACTCAGTTGTGCGCGCGGCGCTATGTGTGCGTGCGCTTGTAAATATACAGCTTTCATTTATGTGTTCATTTACGCGACCACTTGGCGTGCCAATGGCGTGGCGTCATTGTGACGTGTCTGTATATGTACAAGGTTTACCCACACATAGGGCCGCGCGCACAACTGAGTTGAAATATCTGTATCAATTTAGTAGATATTGTGATCAGTTCAGGGTACAGTTTTCTGTTATAATTATGTTTGCGTCGCATGAACAGGAACCTAATAATAACCTAATATAGTGAATGAATGATAGGTAAAAGTACATCAACAATTTTTCCTACAACACACTGTTTTAGATATTTAAAATTAAGCGAAAGTCCCGAAAATAAGACCTTCGATACGCCAGGACTTTTAGTATGATCATTCAAGCACCCTGAAGGAGTTTCAGAAAGATTCGATTATATATTTTTCCCTTTATTAATAAGGATTTTCTTTATTCCATATTCGAGGAATCCTTCATGTCCTCGCGGAATGCTGCAAGAGTGCCGTCTTTGTGACATAGCCACGTGTACTAGGGAACAAAATGGCTGGGCATGCCACCTCCGTCAGGCACGAGAAAATGAGGCCGGCCCAAAGAATTTGGACCGCTGTCCGGCCCAAGAAGCGACGGCTTGACGTCGTTAAGTCGTCGTTCAACGGCACTTGCATGGCAACAAAATCATGAAAAAAACCAAACGAAGTGGAAAAATAAGTAGGTAGGCGGGCTGCAGTAGCGGGAGCGCTGCTGGGATTGACGATTTATATTAAAACTGTAATCTACATAATATTGAGGTTAAGTAGATATTCAGGGTGAACTCAAATTGATAATACAAACGGGTATGCAAGTGCTCGTGATAACAAACAATTTTTACTATGGCACCAATTTTGCAATCGCGAAACAAACAAACATATAAGTAGTAGGTCGAAAGTATAGTGTCCTGTGTAAAACCTAAGTTATTTAGTAACTTGTAGGTACTAGGTACATTCATTTTTAATGTAGCGCGAGCGCGATTTTAAGTTTTTTCTATACGCGATTCACGCAATCTGCGTTATGCGCTTATTAAATTTGACCAAATTGTGTAGCCTAAATTCAGAAGCAAAAAGCGTGGAGCAAAACAAAGTGGAAATAATGTATTGCTCATAGAATAAGGTCCTTGTATCATTTAAATCATGTTACACGTCGCTCCGTTTTTCAAAAACCGTGATACATAATTGCACTTTATTTTATGAGCAATACATTCCACTTTGATTTGCGCTCACGCTTTTTGCTTCGGAATTTAGGCTCCTGAATTTAGTCAAATGTAATAAGCACATTAGCGATTGCGGCTGGCGCCACCAAATTCGATACAAAAGCGTCCGTCTCGTGCCATTTATGGGCACCTAGTTGGCGCATTGAACGGCGCAAATTAAGCATTAATTGTTCTCGTTGAAATTGTGATGTATTGGATTGTTTGGCTTCGACTTTTAGTTATTTGTAATAAAAAAAAAAGTGTATGTAGTCGCAAAGAAATCTAAAGAGAAACCTTTCTCGGCGACATCGTTTAGCAAAAAATTTTAATAATTTGTTATTCACAGAAAGTTACTAAACCTTTCCCTGATACAAATGTCTTTGGTTATTCTAGAATTTGTGTTGGAGAAAAAATGTGCCTACCTATCTAACCATAACCTCATGCCAACCCAAGACGTAGATACCAGGAATCACCATTGTTCCTTGACTATGATTGTAACTAGTCTAGAACAAAGTTGTCCAAAATTTATATGCAAACAAAATCATTTTTTAACTTTTGATAATCCACTTAATTAATCATTTATTGTATGGGAATAAAAATACTGGACAAAAGAAACTTCAAAATGTTGACAAATCTTACTAATTTTCGATACAATATCTCCGTTAATGACTATATTTATAATAACCAATATTATACAATAGCATAAAATCAAGTGATTGCTTGATGGAAAATAGAACGCCTGTCAATAAATAACCTTTGGCAGCAACGGCGTGAAACATTGCTCAGATATTAAAATTGATATCTGTATTCAGCCAGCTGTGGTAATTATAATTTGTAATTAAAAGTTTTATATTCGAATAGAATCCAGTGGACATCCTGCTGCTGAAATGACTAACTGAAGGTAACTATATGTTGTTAAAGTGAATATCTGTTTCTCCTTACTTATGTAGCTACAAATGGAGTATTTTATTAAATACTCTGAATTTGGCACACACAGCTGTATAGCTATGTACTTATAAGGACATTAGGACTCCTCAGTTAGACTCTTTTACACTACGAAGGTGGCAATAAAGCGTATGACTCACGTAATGGTCACTATACAACAGTTACCGTTGCCAATGAATGCGTGCAAAGCCAATGGAAACACTAAAGAATATTTCATCAGCTCTCTCATTTTTATCTTCGTCAAGTGAGCGAAATAAATAGTCCGTGGGCGAAAGCTAAAGAAACAACCCTATACCTTTATAGGTATATATGTACCTATTTAAGTATGAAATCTGATGTAAAACACAAATACCTTCTCCGTGTTAATCAACTTTTGTTCTACTTTGCTGAATTCGAAGAAAATAAATTGACTTCTCCAAACAAATCAAACAGTTTAGCGGTACCATTTGTATAGGGAATTCAATTTTTTTCTTTGTTAGAATAAAATAAAATAAATCAACTTGGCGTTAATGTTTCGGTTGTGCACAATCGCGCGAGATAATTGTCTGATAATTTATAAGTGCCTGGGGTCCGCATGATCAATTTTTTCCGTCTTTCTCTTTTAAAACGATTGTACGGAAATCATACGTCGCGCGAAGCACACCTATGACGTCACAACTTAAAAGCTAAATCGGAAGATGCTAACATAATATCTTCGATTTATGTAACTTGATTCACACAAAATCTCATTTAAAAATAAAACCGTTATATTAATAGCATATCAAACACTACAAACACATTAAAAAATAACATAAGCCAAAATCGATAAAGCACATAGAAACAACAAACAATATAACACCGGAGCAGAAATCTGTGCGGGCGGAAGTAATGAAAATGGAAATTGAAATAGCTATGGTCGCCCCCCGCCTACATCCGGCGGATGTTGCGCCCGCATTGCCCGATTTCCCGCCCAAAAATGTATCCGCCATAGCACCTGTGCTATGCAAAGATGGAAAGCGTAGGCAGCCATGACAGAGGTTACAATCATATGAGAGATTATTTTCGTTCTCATGATAAGGCATTCAGTGTATCCTATTTTGTATCCTATTCAAAGCAAACAGTTTTAGAGTTGATTATGGATCATAATCGCCATTTGCATTCCAATGTGTTTTATAATCATATAACGTTTATTTTAGGCAATAAGTTTACAAGTTTTACCAGACGTATACAAAGCACATACAGGGTGTAAAAAGACCGCTAGCATTAATTAAAACCCCA
Source organism: Blastobasis adustella (assembly GCA_907269095.1). Taxonomy (NCBI): domain Eukaryota; kingdom Metazoa; phylum Arthropoda; class Insecta; order Lepidoptera; family Blastobasidae; genus Blastobasis; species Blastobasis adustella. The sequence continues at coordinate 6,696,905 of OU026123.1, read as the reverse complement.
TATTCTACCCATGAAACTGAACAACTTTCCCCAAGAAACACACCCGCGGAAACTCTTAGTTTCGGCAGAAATCGAGATTAAAAAAAATAAAAAAAGTTGTATTTTTGTACTAAAAAATATCAAGTATCGATAACTAAATCGTTCACTATTAATTTAGACACTCAAAGTTCAAATTTAAGTTGAAATAAATGCACTGTAAGTAAAAGAACGCAATGTAAAGCGCCGCCCGGCCGCACACGTGTGCTCACTACCTACCTACTCGCTACCGCGCGCCCGGAGATAGGTACTACCTACAGCAGCGGCGCCCGCGCCAACCGTCACCGGCCGCCCGTGGGCCCATGCCCATGGGACAGCAACACTGCCATGCTCCCACTCGGTAAAGTTCAACACGACAGGGGTACGCATACCTTAATGCATTACCTAGACGTTTGCTTACGGTCATTCACATTATACGAAAATCGTACCCAGTACCTACCTATCGTCGATATCAGCAGTAAAGTTCACGATCGCAAGTTCTACCTACCTAGGTAAATGATTGTATGACGACCATTCACATTACATGAGAATTTAACATAGTAGGTATTTACCGCGGTGCGCACTTGCATGATCAGGCACAGGATCAGGTGTCTACCTACCTAACTTACGTACACGTTTGCTTACGGACATTCACATCATACGAGAATCGAGCCCAGTACCTGCTACCTACCTACTGTCGATATGTGCAGTAAAGATCACGATCGATAGCCCAATACCTACTAGGAACATGAGAATTGAACGTAGTTCCTGTGGTGGTAACTACCTACCGCCGCGCGAACCATTTGTCATCAGCTGACAGGATTAACGGATGAACCAACATGTTTGTATTACGAATATTCCCAATTCCTATCACACGACCGAACCGTGGAGACTAAAGCAAAAAAAAGAAGAGAGGTAGGTACTCAATAGTCAATCTTAGGTATCCCTACTAGTTAGGTAGAATACGCCACAGCGGCCGCCGCGCGGGGTCAATGGCCACTGGTCACGTGGGCAAGCGAGAGCCGTGCGCTGGACGATGTACATTGCGCGTCGCAATTAATTATTTTTTTTAGGTAGCGAAATTATGAAGTCATTTCCGCGGGTATGTTTCTTTGGGAAAGTTGTTCCGTTTCATGGGTAGAATATGGGGTTTCAATTAATGCTAGCGGTCTTTTTACACCCTGTATATTGTTAGTAATACACTTAAAACAAAGTGTTAGTACTTATTTTGTAATTTCTTTATTTCCTTATTTTTCTAGTCCTAGTAATATCCTGGCGCAATTGTAATCACTGGGACCCGTGGTGGTTTCACGTTGGTGTTCGGCAGAGTAACATTGCAGCAACCCCTCGACTGACAGTCGTAAAAAGCGACTAATGTCGTAAACCATAAAATGGGCAGCAGCGTTTTCTACCGTGTATTTTAATTACTGCGATCTCTAACCCGCCTGCCAAGCGTGGAGATTATGACAAAGCTCCCCACGTATGTAGAGGATGCTTAAGACTGTTATGGGCTGTTGATGTGTGTTTGTGTTATTTCCAAAGCCCTTAATAAGTATAGCAAAATAGTATGAAATGTTGTTTTAGGCAAGTTTATAGAAACCAATTGATCTATGACACCCTCTACTACGCGAGTTTTAACATGCATTCTGCTTTTAACGTGTTAAAGGATTTGGTGCAGATTTATTTTTGCACTTAGTGAAGAACCTACGTGACAAATCTACGTAGGTATCCTGCCTACCTCTTATCAGCTAGGATCAATTATCTTATCGACATTTCACGTCATTAATACTTCTGAGATAAAATACAAGTTTAGGTTATTAGACTAGGTATTTCCGATATAAAATAGACAAAAAGAAACGTGACAAACAATGAAGTCGATAAGATAACTTAATACCATTATACGGCAATAAATTACGGGCATGAAAATAAACATTATGACGTCTCTGGCAGCAATAAATATTATTTTTAATAACATTAAAGACCAACATCAACGCACCAGTAGATAAATTGATAATGTTGATAGACCTGATGTTTGAAATTTCAAGCCAAAGCTAAAATAAAGATTTCCTAACTACACGTCTTTAATAGGCAATATGAATACAATCTTTCTACTTCTAACAATATATGAAATAGTTTACAATATATATTTGCGAGCGTTCGTAGGCAATGCTTTCGCAAAACACTTGGCGTTATGTCGTGGTTCCATACCGGTATGACATGGTTCATTGGCGTTATGTCGTGATTCCGTGCGGGTATGACATGGTTCATTGACGTTAAGTCATAGTTCCATAATGGTATGACATGGTTCAGTGACGTTAAGTCGTAGTTCCATAATAGTATGACATGGTTCATTGGCGTTTGTCATGATTCCGTACGGGTATGACATACTTTATTGACGTTATGTCGCAGTTCCATAATGGTATGTCTTGGTTCATTGATGTTATGTCGTGCTGCCATACCGGTATGACATGGTTCATTGGCGTTAAGTCATAGTTCCATAATGGTATGACATGGTTCAGTGACGTTAAGTCGTAGTTCCATAATAGTATGACATGGTTCAGTGACGTTAAGTCGTAGTTCCATAATAGTATGACATGGTTCAATGGCGTTTGTCATGATTTCGTACGGATATGACATAGTTTATTGACGTTAAGTCGTAGTTCCGTAATGGTATGACATGGGTCTTTGGCGTTATGTCGCAGTTCCATAATGGTATGTCTTGGTTCATTGGTGTTATGTCGTGCTGCCATACCGGTATGACATGGTTCATTGGCGTTATGTCGTGCTTCCATACCGGTATGACATGGTTCATTGGCGTTATGTCGTGCTTCCATACCGGTAGGACATGGATCATTGACGTTATAACGTGGTTCCATACCAGTATGACATGGTTCATTGGCGTTATGTCGTAGTTAATAATGGTATGACAGTATTAATAGCCAATATGACGTGTTGATTAATGGTATGTAGTGTGGTGAATATTTCTCGCTATACAAAGGTGTACAAACCCGTATGGCCTATTTTTGATGTGATTAAGCCATTATGTTAATTCCTGCGACTGACTGCCTAATACAACAAGTCTTTAAATTGCACACACTTATTGCTACTCAACAATACTTGCGATAGTGTATTATGCATTTAAGAATACGGTAGCCAGATGATTAATAGCCACATAATTTAAATATAAAAAACACAATACATTAATCAAATTAAATTAAAAATAACAAGTTAGTTACAAAATCAAAATAATATTAAGAGTTAAATTAATATTACAAGTAAACTATCCCTCATTCTGTAAGCAGGTATACGGACTAAGGTTCTAAAAGTTTCGACGCACCTGCGTTTCCGCAGTGTATGCATTATTATGGGAGTTACGATGGTAAAATCTTACGGATTTAATCCAGAGATTGATCGGCGATTGGCGGAGCCCAGATCATTACTACAACAATAATGGCGACAGTACTGTCGAGAGTATATCTGCGACTTGTTGCACTGTATTTGTCTGAGGGCTCAATCAGCTACGGTAATGGGGTTATGGCCAATGGTAAGATCAACCATACACAGATACGAAAAAGCATTGGCTGTATCTTCGCTATGAGGACAACGGAAACGCAAAAAAAGCTCTTTTGCGATTCAAGAGATAGCGCAGCGCTACTGAGAGCCTTCTTTTTGAGTCGCCCGCCTCGATTCAAACGGTTTTCAATTTTCATTATCAGCATGAAAAATTCGCTATTTTGATGCATGATGCTGATTTACCCTATGTTTGAACCGTACTGTTTCGGTGTTGCGAATATGATTTAAAAATATTGAATTTTTATGCCCAAAATTAAAATTTAAAGCCGTTCAAATCGAGGCGATTCAAAAATAGAGCCCCTAAAGTTAAAATAAAGCCCTGTCATTGGTTAGAATAGATTCGTTATTTTGCAGTAGTTTCTATTCAATAGCACAGCAGTATTTTGTCAACGGACCTTACGTCTCTCTAGCGCCATCTGTTGGATTTTAAAATTGCGAAAACCTTCACGACCCGTTGTCCAAACAGCCAATAGAATAACAAAAATACATGACAGCTCAAACTTCCAGTACCCGCGGCGGGTACCGTCCAGGAACGTGTTTCGGGTTGTCGGGGTGGTATTCCCAGACCAGGTATTCGGGTTCGTTCAGGTACAGAGGCGGGATCTCGTCGCTCGGCTCGCGATCCACCCCAAGAAGGTCTTTGTTCCGCTGCAGCAGCTCCGCCACCTTAGCTAGCGCTTCGTCTGACACATCTGCAATGTACCAACCACACAATGTTGAGAATGCTCACTTTTTATAGTAAGGCAAACGAGCAAGCAGGGCCTTGAGTCCGCTAATTGAGTTGGCTCGATAGAATTGTAATTGGATCGCAATAGCAGCTCAATGGCAGTTTTAATAGTAGCAGAATACCAAAAATGCATAAAACTGCAATTACAATTCAATCCAGCTATTACTAACAGTAGCGGAATACCAAATACGTGTTAGACTGTCATTGACCTACGATTGCCATCCAATAACATTTCAATCCGAGCATGGGTGAATTAGCGATCTACAAGCCCTGGTCACCTGATGGTGAGTGAATATGGGAGCTCTTCCTGAAATAAAGGACTTTTTCAAGAATGGGTAGACAAGGATTTTACAGGATCGGCAACGCCCGAGTGATTTTGGTACTACATCTGCTACGGTAACTGCTTACCAAATTGTTTTATGCCGCAAAGGTGGCAAACAAGCTTACGTCCTGCCTGATAGTAAGCAGTCACCGCAGCCTATGGACGTTTGCAATACCAGGGCCATCACCCACGCGCTGACGACCCCGTAAAACCCTTTTCACCCCTTTCTTGAAGAACTCCATGTTGTACTCTCCAGGAAAAACCTCTCCAGGTAGTTCATTCCACAACCTTAGTGTGCGTGGGAGAAATTTTCTTTGGAACCGCACAGTTCGCGATCAATTTGGCTCCAAGGTGTGAGGATGAACTCCCTGTCGGTGGTGAGCGGTGCGATGATAGAATGTAGATGTAGGCATCACTGTCATCAATTTGTCACTGTAGTTTGGGCAGGTGTTGGAACTGTTTGGGCTAATTGTAATAATTTTAGTGCAATAAAGTTTTTAAATAAATAAATAAATTGTAAGTGATAGGTATGCATTCTCGCATAGTCGATTAAAACTTTTAGATGAAGTTTAGTCAATATTTTGTCGTATTTTATAACTGAATGACGAACATATGAAAAACTACACGTTCTCAGCGGCTTTCCAACCAACTTTCCCGGGGGGTACCTATTTTTTTTCCGTGATATAAAGTAGGCTATATCACTCGGGCATAATGTAGCTTCCCATTTCTGAAAGAATTCTTAAAATCGGTCCAGTATATTTTGAGTTTATACATTACAGACAAAAATATATATCTTTTCTCATTACTTTTATTAGTAAATGTATAGATAAAGGCAATGTTGTTGTTGTACTTCTGAAAATACCTCCAGATAGTGCTATCTTATCTTAGTTCAGGCAAGTAGGTATTATTAATCTGTGGTTCAGGGTTAGTTAATTTGCGTAACACCCGGAATTAGGAATGAGCAATGTCAAGTTTAGGCTGATAGCAAATTTTATCTTGTACCTAATCGTCTAACACTGAAATTGCCAGACAGAAAAACAGACAGATATGTAAAACGTTACTTTAGTAAGGCAAGTACTTACTTACTAAAAATATTTTAGAAACGACCTTGATACGATTCTAAATAATATTAGGAACACGTGTTTCACACTTTTTCTGAGCACATATCTATCTAAGTACATATTCAACACTAACCAATGCTCTTACGGTTAGGGAAAACATCGTGGGGGAACCTGACCATTCAGGCGACTGAATGTGTAGTTATGATCCAATCTGGTCATGGTCAGGTTCCCCTGGTAACAAGGTCAGACGGCAGTTATATTGACGCCAATGTGATTTTTTATAAGGTACAACACTGCAAAATTTCACGAATCCTATCCGTTTTGCGTGAAAGGTTAAGAAAAAGCTATCCATATGTCATTCTAGCCAGTAGTCCTCTGACCTTATCATGTGATAACGACGGCGCGGCCGAAGATGGATCGGGTCCAGAAACAGCTTATTCACTCCAGTCTTAAAGCTCTAGTTTATTAAATTACTCACTTGCTCTACGTAAATCGATGTTGATAATGTTTTTATTTCGCTCCAAGGATTTGATGAGCGTGACCTCCGCATCACCTGACAGGTCATTGGCAGCTAGACATAATGTAGTCAGGCCTCTGTTCAGAGACAGTATTCCCGTCACCTGTAGAATAATTTAGAAAATATAGTACTTCTGAGAGGCCTGGCAAAGAAACAGTGAACTGAACTTATTGAAATGCGTCTTGAGTTCACGGTTGCGTCGTGAGGTGGCATGTTAAAACTTACTTTCCATACAAATGGAGTTGAACTCGACAAATTTATTCAATAAATTGCGTGCGGGGTAGAGGTGTCAGTGGAGGTCTGTCTTTACTAACACAGAGACCAGCGGAGACCAGTATATTAAGACACGTATGTCAGACCACCGTTCGATACTAAACATCTTCAAATGAGACACGTTTTTACCGATTTCCTTAGCTCTAAAACCTTATTTAGAAATTCATATCATCTACACATAGTATAAAACAAAATCGCTTCCTGCCGTCTGTCCCGAATCAATCTATGTACGCTTAGAACTTTTAAACTACGTATTTTATTGCGGTTTTCAACAATGGATAGAGTGATTGAAGAGGGAAATTTATAAGCAAGAAAAAAGGGTAGATAAGTGAAAAGTAGGTGTACGTGACAGAAGTCGCGCCAGGTCCACGAGTATCTTTATAAATTCTACACATAAAGAGTGATAGGGTACTCATACATACTAGAGTAATTAAAGGATATGGATACAGGTAATTTAATAATATTTTATCGGTTTCTGTTACGGATCTAAATTTATTTCGGATTATCTGATAAGTACCTACTTAGTTTCGGATAGTTACAAAAAAAAACTACCGACTTCTCCATCAGTAGGAATTATTTTGATGCTGTAACCAATCGAACATAAAAAAGGTTGTTATCTAATCACTATAGATAGTTAGGTACGGGTTTTTAAACCAACCTCCAACGAAGAAAGAGGGGTGGTATAGTTTGACATGTGTATTTGTGGATCTGTGTGGCATCGTAGCTCTCAAATGGATGCACCGATTTCGATGAGGCTTTTTTTTTTTGAAAGTCAGTTTAATTGACGTACTTCATAGCTTTGTTTCATTAAAATCGGATCAGTAGTTCGGGAAATAATTGAGTAGGTATAGGTATATTTACTTAGGCAAGGTTCTTGGCGTTTTTTTGTTTTTTTACGGTTAGGTTGGAAGAAAAAGTAATTGAAAATTGTTTCAGCTCAGTCAATCCTGATATTTATTTATTTATTTATTTATTGCAATATCACTATTAATAGGTATACCTATACCTATCCTACCTGACCTGCCAAATCCTGGATCATGGTCAAGGCGGACCCCGGGCCCTCGTTCTCGAGAGCACAACCGGGACATTAACGCCAAGTTGATTATATTTTTTTATACCTATCCTGCAAAATTATCAAGGTCAATTAAAACAGTGATGAAAACATAATGATGGTGAATTGTGAATTTTCTGCTCCATATGTTAATTATATTAATTGTAATATATACCTACATAACGCGTAGGTATATAAAAGTGTTCTTATCCTGATAAGTTTTGACATTGTTTACCCGTTCACAAATACGCCGAAATGATAAGAAAACGCGAGTACTTTTATATTCTAGAATCAATATTAGGTAGGTACCTACTTAGGTATAATTTCATTGCGATTGTTACCTTTGAAATTTTATGTCGGTTTTCATTGATATGACGAATTAATATCGTATCTAATCGCTTTAAAACTTAACATAGCCATAGCAGACAAGAAATCACATTGATACGCAAAATTTTCAATCGATTTTAAAATACCTTTAACGATTTACGATAAAAGTTACTGATTCAAATACGTAAAATCTATACATAGTATAAAATAAAGTCGCATTCCGCCGTTTGTCCCTATGTATCTATGTATGCTTAGGTATTGTGAACTATGCAACGGATTTTATTGCGGTTTTTAACAATAGATAGAGTGATTCAACAGGAAGTTTTATAGGCAAGACAAAAGAGTAGGTAGGAGTAAAATAGGTGTACACGAACGAAGTCGCGCCGGGTCCATTGGTACACTATAATAACTACAGCACAGCTTACATTGTTTGTATTTAATATAATTTATCTATCAAACGAAGGTCATTAAAACCGTCATTACCTACTGTGAAAACAATGCTAGATACTACTTAGATAAGTATATTTTAATCGAGGTTACACCGATTTCATATCCAACAGTAAATTAATAAATATGGTTGGATTAATTCACACAGCGCCATCTAGTCCCAAAGTACGCAAAGCTTGTGTTATGGGTGTTGGATAACTGATAAACTACTTATATACTTTTTTTTAATCCATACTCATACATACTATACCCAGACCCGCAACAGAAATTAAAAATCATTTCCATTTCTGCTCGGCCGGGTATCGAAACCGGAACCTCTGCGTGGCGACCGGAATGTTCACCAACTGAACCACTCAGGTCGTCCTCTCGACAGTACCTAATTAATAATATCTCATTCAGCAGTAATAATAGTTAGCTAATGAAAACTAAAAGTCAAGAAACAGTGTATATATGTATGTATGTATGTAATCTCTTTATTGCATCAATTTATAACATTACAGGTAATATTATCAGCGCCTATTTAGGATTAAAATTTTTGGCTAAAGTCTCACTAGGATTGCCATTTACGAGATGCCCCGTATTTTACGCGTTAAGTACCCCGTTTTTCAGGCTGTGATAATACAGTAACCCGTAATTGCGAAAATAAAATACAGGGTAAATAAAGCACCCGTGAATGTTAATTCTTCGTTCGAAAATAATTATATACCTATTATACCTAGTACACTGATGACGCAATCGGGTCCAAAAGCAACTGCGAAACAGTACTGACAACTCAACTAGACAAATCTCGGTATAGCTTGGGCGAGACACAGCTGTTTCCCGGTTCCGCATGCGAACGCGTCAGTGGACTACGGACTTTATAGAACGAAGACCTTTTAAAAGTTCTTTCTGCAAATAATAACCTTAGATTGAAAAAATAAATCTCCTTCATAAAATACAGGTGTTTTAGTTGTCTCCCGTAAAAAACCTAAAACCCGTGTTTTTAATGCCGGTAACCTTTAAATAAAAAAGTGTCAGCATACAAGCTTAAGGCGCTGTCCTAATTGGAAACGGTCGTGCGGCCATGATCGTACGACGGACATCGCCCCGACCGTCGCTCAGACCTTATTTTATTATCATCTGAGTGGCAGAATATCCACTGCTAATCTAGATAATGCCAAGCTAATGGTTGTCCAACGCTGCGTTTACCAGTACTAGGGTTTTCTACCCGGGTACCCAAGGTCGGGTATAACCCGGTATTTAAGGGATTTTATACCCGGGTACAATCTGAGTGCCGGGTACCCGGGTAATTCAAAAAAATTCGTTGATGTGGTAATGTAACGCCTTAAAGAGTTCAAATATCTACTCCAAATAGTAAGGCAACTAAGAAGGCAAAAAAGATATTATAAGTCAGGATAAGTGAATGTGTAGTTTATTTTTTGATAATTGTTTTCTTTTCTTATAAACCTTTGGTTTTTGAAATTGAAATTGAACAAAGAAGAATAGTCCATAGGCGGCGGTGATCACTTTGCATCAGGTGGCCCGCTTACCCGTTTCTTGACCTTGTAACATAAAAAATTGAACTTTATAGGAAAGATAATGAAATGGCATTTATGTTTGAAAATTAATTCGACCATGTGGCCGCAACTGGTGCATAGATGGCCCAATGTGGACATCTATTTTCCACACATTTCGCAGCAAACAGTAGTATTTCACTAATAACTCACCGAATGTTTTGTTTTGTTTTTTTCGATACAAAATAGTCAGGTATTTGACTGCCATCTTACCTGATATTAAGTGCATCTGCAGTCTACGATGGCGCATACCTGTCTATTAAATACCTATTCACTCTTGCCTTAAAGAGACCTAACTTGTACCGCTCAGGGAAAACATGTGCAGGCAGCGAGTTCCAGTCGCATCAGAAAAGAGTTAGAAAAACGCTGAGTGCGTATTGATGGAATGTCGACAATATAGAGTTGGTACGCTGACCTACACCTGGAGCCCAGAAGATGGAATGGGGCTCGTGGAACTAACTCGTGTAATTACGTCGCCCATTCCCCAAAGTGTAGTCTGTAGAAAACCACCAGAGATGTCACTTTACAGCGGTGATCCAGATCCTGTAGATTTGTGGGGGCATACCCTGGAAAGTTGGAGTCCGACGGAATGTACTTCGCTTGGCGGTGAACAATGCCTGTGTTTTAGAGGCGTTTAAATGCACAAGATTGGCAACTTCCCAATCAGGAACATTCTTAAAAGCTTGGTCCAGGCGATCAATGAGAGACTCTCGACAAGACTCGACATCCTCTCTCTTGGCGTTTGCACTGGATGTGTACCTGTCCGTCACTGTGGTGCTATCTGCATACCCAAAAACTCCGGACACGAGCAGATAATTTACGTGCAACAGGAACAGGGTGTTCTGTTTTGTACACCTGGGTACACCTTCTGGGTTGTGTTCTATCGTCCCTAGTTTATATTTTTAATAGAGTAAGATTGCACAATCTAGATGTCCAACGTGACATTATTCATTGATGTTAATTTTTCCTCCATAAAAGCTGAAGCTGAAGCGCTGAAGCCCATTTTGTGCCCAGCGTTGTGGTTCGCGTCAAGCGGCCACAACATTATGCTGAGGGGGTCCAGACACGGAGATTAAACAATGCCACTGGGAATAGATACTCGTAAACTGTAGGTAGGTAGGTACAGTTATTATTGTTATTCATTTATTCCTTTTTATTTTTTATTTTTATTTTCAAATATTATTTGTATTTTATGTTGGTATGCTTAGTTCGTTGTTTTTATGTTTTTATGTTTATGTTGTTGTACCTAATTATCGTGTCGTGGTGTCTACTGCAATAAATGTTTACTTTCTTTCTTTTCTTTCTTTCATTTTTGGTTGAATAGTTTTGACTTTTGTTAGAATAAACACGCAGCGGCCACATGACCGAAATAAATTAGCTTTCCAATAAGGCTAGTTTCACTGATATTAAATATATTTTTCTTTGTTATATTTCAACTTGAATTTAACTAAAAATACTTTTAACTTGCATTTTGTTAAAAAATACCCGGGTACCCGGTATTAAAAATAATAATACCCGATACCCGGGTATCTAAAAACGTCGGGTATTCGAAAACCCTAACCAGTACCTACGTGGTAGCTATTTTAGAATATTTCCGCCCCATCGGCCACCTGTTACGCGAGCTAGGTATGTAGTAACTTCAGTTTTGCGATTCTGAAACATATATCGGTAACCTTTGGTTCTGCTACGGATATCTCCATTTCTAATCCTATCACGTATGACTAAGGAAGTTTTATCATCGTACGCCGAGTGATTTTGATCACCTAGTTTATCCCTATCAGTTATTAAGTTGCTCCATCTTCGACCGCATCGTCACTTACCAACAGGTGAGATGGCGGTCAAATGCTTGCCTTGTAAAATATAAAAAAAAAAAAAAAAAAAAAATCTATTGGCTCTAACCTTCTCAGCAGAAGCGCCTCTCAAGCCGCACGAGTTCATGATGAGAGTCTGAGGCTTCTCCTTGCACCTGACGAACGCCGCCGCAAACATGGTGGCACACTCCAGACTCAAAGTGTTCAAGCTGAAGTCTGGAAGCAGGTGATATAGAGGTAGTTTAAAACCTCTTGTCATACACTCGTATGGGTGATTTAAGTGCTGAATGAAGTTTCGCGTGTATGATAAGTGGGCCCTCAACCTTAGCACATGTTTAGACAATGCTAAATTTTGAAATTAACATTGCTGCTAAAAAAATTTTTTTTTCTACGTCAGTTAACAGGCAAGCGGGCTACCTGATGGAAAGTGGTCACCGCCACCTATGGACATCAGCAACACCAATGCAAATAATTTAGTCACAACCAATTAACATAGGTATAGAAAAAAGCTCGTATATATACTAATCGGTATTGTGTAAGGCAACGACCGGCGCAGAGATGGCTTGAACCTGTGTATGGCAAAAAATGGACAAGTATTTTCTTTTGTGAATTTTGCTTGAAATTGATGGCCCAAATGAAGGTTATGGGTCATAAGCCTCGGTCTTGGAGGAGGATGAACCCCAGCAGTGGACGGTAATATGGGTTAAAGTCGATGTAACCATTAATTAGTAATACGGTAAGATAATAATACACAACCTAGGTATCCTGAGAAGTATATCTGGGTTCACTGACAATGACAACTCACCCAGAAGTTCCAGAGGAGCAGCCGGCTTCATCTGTAGAGCATATGATATACCCTGCACGCCTATTTCTCGGAAGCGATTGTTCACCACTCGTATTCGCTTCACATTAGGATGCACATGAATAAAGCCACCCAGAGCTTTCATACCATAATCTCCGATCTTACAATGATTGAAATCCAGTTCTTCAATTGATTCAATCTTGATAAGGTTTTCTAGAATCGTCTTTACTTTTATACAGTCTAGATTGCTGCGGTTGATGCGAAATATCTTCAACTGTGTCAAGTTCTGGAGTCCTTTACAGAGCGACTCGCAATCCTCGACAGAAAATTCGAAGACTCTCGTTTCGTATTTCTCTGCAAGATTATTGACGCCAAACACAAGCGATAGTTCTTGCAGTTTGTACAACTGAGCCAATACAGGTTCGAGTGGCACGTGGTTGTATACTTTCGGGACGCTGTAGACGCAGCAGTCCTCCACGACATCGGGGAAGGGTACCGGAGGTTTTGGTTGATAACAAATTCTGAGTTGAGTCAGTTTTAGCTCGTCAACGTAATGACTCACCTACGGCAAAACGTAAAAACCAAGATAAATATCTTATTATGTATGGCAGTGATTAAATACATACAGCTCTAGAGATATCTAGCCCTCTATTATTGAGCAAAAATGATTGAGCCCTATTGAGTGAGCGAATAATGAAGTACTCATCTTTTATGAAATTACTAGCTGGCCAAGCGCGACTTCGTTCGCGTGGTGTCCTGCCTCTACACTACACTTTCCTACACCTTCTTTTTATACAAACGTGACGAGTAGGTATGTGCAAACATACATTCGGTACATTGATTGTTGTACATTGGACTATCGCACTGGCTCAAGCGATAACATAGCTCGTCCATGGTCAATGTAACGTTATTAGCTCATTGGTACAAACTCGGATGTGATAAACTAGTGGTAAGGGGTAGTTCAAACCTTAGACCCTCGATATGCAGTAGGTCATAATATAGTTATGACTTACTAGTTGTGCAAATTCGGTGCCATCTTCAACCACAAAAACGTCAGGATTCATATTTTCCAAATATTCTTGCAAGCATGCTGACAAGTATCTGCCTTTCCAATATTTAACTCCCAGCTCGACTTGTTCAGGAAATTTGGTATAAAAAGATCGTTTCCAATATTGCTCACCCTTGAAAAAGATTACCACATTATGTAGGTACTGCTGACCTGAAAGATTTTGTCTACTCCAACCAATAATAATGCGAGAGGCAGTGGACGTGATCATCATATCAGCCAAAAGACGCCCACTGCTGGGCATAGGCCTCCCGCAGAGATCTCCAGAAGGGCTGGTCCTGTGCCTTCCGCTTCCAGCTGGTACCTGCGATATTTACCAAGTCATCGGTCCACCTTGTGGGAGGCCTACCTACGCTGCGTCTTCCGGTCCATGGTCACCACTAGATAACTTTACTGCCCCATCGGCCATTTGATCTACGAACTATGTACCCTGCCCACTGCCACTTTAGCCTGGCAATCCTTAGGACTATGTCGGTGATCTACACGACACGTACACGTAAATGCTGCGACATTTAAATCTCGGCTCGTAATTATCGCGAATCATTAGAAGATCTATGTCACATCTTATTCGATGAATGCGATCACTTTCCATCAGGAAAACCGTCGGCATTTGTGTCTCCCTTAAGCAATTAAAAAGTCCAAGTGCAAGTAAAAACCAAGGTAAAGCAGAAGCGGAAGTCCAGGTCATGCATGGTTATTGTGGAAGAAAACAATACGGTTAATAGTATAACTGTGGTTTAAAATGTTAAAAAGCGGGAAACTTACGAGTCTTAAAACTCTCAAATAACACAAGCTTTGCTTACTTTGGGACTAGATCGCGCTTTGTGAATTGTCAAAGCTATTTATTTATTTTATTTATCTTGGTTTTATATCTTTACCACCCTTTTATAGCCTACGTATTATTCTGAGATCTAAGCTACAACACGGCCAAATTTCATCAAAATCCGTTCAGTAGTTTACGTTAAGGAATAACAAACATCCGACTATCCTTATAAACTTTCGCATTTACAATACTGGTGCAAATATATTACCTAGTTGAATGATAATTATCCACAAGACCCACCTTTATGAGCGGCACGCTGTACTTGAGCGGTATGTCTGCCGGGTACATGTCTAACAGCATATCGATGTCTACCGGCAGAATTTTCGGTAAAGGGTTGACGATGTGGAAGGCACCGGAGAGGGAGAGGGTGGCCCAGTGGACCAGGGGTGGGGGAGTGATGTCATCGTCCCACTCCAGGTTTTCCGCGATGATGGTGCGTGGCGCCTCCGCCACGGAAGTCATCATCACGCTGGACGTGGCGTACGCCTCCCGGGCGGTCGCCGGTACGACGTACGGGTACTTCATATTTTACTGTGTTATAAATAATTTATAAAGCGAATAGACTGTAGGTAATTATTATTCTCAGGTACAGCGATAGCTTCTAAGGATGAAACACGTATATGGTGTAGGTAAAATAAAAATCAATCAAAAGCTATTTTTTATGAGTATTTCTTTGACATCTATGTCATAATTTTTACAATATTTGTATTCGAAGAGGTGGTTTACCAAAAATCTGTGATTTATGGCATGAAGGATGCATGAAGGTTTGATTTATGAAGTAACTGAGTAATTTAATGATAATGCTAGAAATAAGATGTAAATAACGGTGTTTACCAATGGTTAATAATAACGCACGCGTATTTATGCTCACATAAAGAAATAGGTAATGGCGGCGTTAATTTCTATGTAATGACACGGAATTTGAGGCGTAACGTGATGCTTAATCGATTGTAATCAGGTACTCACTCACATTCGACATCCTGCGGATAGGGTTTCGGGCTCTAGTACCAACCACCATCTCAATGTCACAATTCCAAGTTATCCTCACCTGCGGGGCTATTGTCTAACTCAGTTGGCAACTGAGAATGACATTAGATAATTCTACACTACGTCATCTACTGCCTTTGGGCTATTTTTTTAAATATATGGCTCGCAACCCCGCGATCGCTCGTGTGTGGTACCTTTCTCTTTCACACTCGTGATAAGTTGCTAGAGATAGAAAAGACAGGCATTAGAAGGTGACTGCTCGCGTGGATGCGAGTGATTTAACATAAAATGCCTGCTCGTTGTCCCCTGCTGGCAGACCGACGGGGCTATTGCGAATCGGCTTCTCCATATCAAGTTGTTTGGATCAGATAGTAGTCGCCGTAGGCACGTAAAAACAAAAATGGAAAGTTCCGTTGGGAATGCATCCAGAGTTTCCAGAGATGTGCGTCGCCACATGATGCTGATGGTCGGTAGAAATACAAGAGGGAGATTATCAAAACGGACCGTGGAAGAAGCTCGAATTTAGTGATATTTATGTTAGAGATGCCAAACGCTCCTACATGACCCGGCTTGAAGCGTTGTTTCCCGGCCAGCAACTTAGTTTTCCTAGCATGCCGAGGTGCCCAAACCCAGACTACACCTAACGACTACGTTGTCATTTTTTTTTTTTCCACGAGTTTCATAATCTGGAGTCAGGGATTTACTATGTTCGGCGTTTCAGCATATAGTGTAGGGCAGTCCTACGTACCATTTTCTTACTTTGTAGCCCTATGCTAGGTTAATGACGAATTAATTATATCTAGTTAATTATTAGATATTTATCAAAGATTCCAGACGGATTTGATTAAATCAAAGATATGGTGAGTTAAAGAATATTTATATCAACTCTACGTACCCACCTGAAATTTGAAAAGTGTTAGGTACTTACTTTTTAACGTGTACAAACTACTGAACAGATTTTGGTAAAAGTTTAAGACTTATATAGGCTTGGGTATGACTCGAAATTCAAAGTTGCTGGACTACGCTAATACCTAACGACATTCACGTACCTACATAAAGAACTATAGCGTAATTTTTTTATTAAAATCTGTACATTACAATTCCTAACGTACTTAATTGATGAATTACTTAATAACATTTCAATCATTAGAAATTATTGAATTTACATTATTAATGCATCCGTGAGTAACAAATGAGCGACTGTCAGCTATTGGTACAAAGTCCACAACACAGTAAACATAACTTCGGCTGTTTCCGGGTGTCTTCGTGAACGATCGGCTTAAAATGTCGTCCGTACACGTAGTGATCTAAATCGGGAAGTACACCGTGGCAACAGCGCGTTGTTTCATAATCAGTTACTTCATGTAGACAGTGGCGCCGCTGCTAGACGTAAATACAGTCGTGTAATCAGTTTAAAGTCGTGTTTATGCAGTGAGTGTCGCGCTGTCACTATTTATTTGTATTATCAACCAGCCGGCAGGCAGCGTGCGCGCGAGTCGATTGTATTTAACCTTATTCCTTACTTAAAATTAGTAGCTCAGCTTAAAATCAGCATAATAATAATGAATTCCAACGACAAGAACGCAACAAAGACCCCAAGTTCCCCGCAGTACTCCAACTACAGTCCGTGGAATTTATTTTTTAACTCCAGAAAGCGTACCGAAAGTGAAACTAGTGTTGGTTCCAATTCGTCAAGCCAGTCTGGTGAGTAAAATAACATATTTAAATTATATTATGTAATTTGTTTACTTATGTAGGAAAATATTTTGTGCTAACATCGCCCGTTCTTAAAGAAATTGTTTATTGATGAACTAGTTTGTCGAAATCGCTTTTAATTTGTGATTGAACAAAATAAAGGTAACGAAATATTTGTTTGCCGATACTATACATAATATGTTTGTTCGCTTATTTAATACCATTTAAAAACTAAAATAATCAATGTTAAATATTTCTGACCAACAAAAAGTCAACCGGCATATTTAATTTATTTGCCCATAGTCAAACAAAGAACTGTATACAGGAATCGGTGTATAATTTTATTGGTCATCGTAACCTTCATTTTATGTAGGAAGGCTATTTAAAAAATAGTTTTACATATAATTAGTGTTACCAACTGGACAAAGAGGAAGGACGCCCAGAGCTGGGAATAGACTCGCGCCACGCCCCCAACAATGTAAACAAACAAAAACGAAATAAAAAACCGGCGGCGTGGCGCCCATATGCTCAGGCGCATGACGTAGACCACGTTCACTTCACCTTCCACGGAGATTGTAAACCAGCCTAAGGCTAACTGGTCACTAGCAAGTCAAACAAATCCGTATTTTGTTTCAAATAATAACTCAATCGACGGAAATAGTCGGAAACCTCCGACCAAATGTACATATACTCAAATATTTTATAAGAACCATCTTTATTAAACGGGCTTTCAAACAAAGAACATCGCATCCAAATCCGTTCGTGAGCTACGATGCCACAGACAGACACACAGACTTACATAGCCTCAGATACACACGTCGAACTTACAACACCTTTTTTTCCATCGGGGCTTAACAATACCACCATCTCTCATAGCACACTAAATTTTATTGTGTTATGTCTTCACAGGATCTCAGATCGGGGCCCTACGCAGGCAATCGAGCAAGAATGAAGAATACTTGTGGATGATGTAAGTTCATTAAACCTTTATAACCTGTTTATTCCAATACCTGTAACCTGTACCACCACAAAATAGATACGGATGTAGGTCCTTGTAGACTGCGAGAATTCTACGCATAATATTTATTTAACATTAGCAAGTTCTAAACTTTACCTCAAACATGGACTAGGTACCTACACCTCAATAACAAGTTGCGTAGTTACAAGGAAAACAAATGAGATCACGATTTTATCACAACCTAAAAAACGCCCCATGCCTATTTATTATAAATCGGAATTCTTGAATTAGTTATATTCAATTTTAAATGCGAATCCGAAACTACTGAACCGTGTTTGCAAAATCTATGACGAATAGCTATATTCTTCTCGAGTGTCATAGAGTTCTTTATATCCCAGAAAAATAACAAGATCCGCGAAATTCGCGGGGAATCAAGTGATTGATAAGAAAAAAACATACCATTCGAAGTAACTGCCCAATTCGCAGATAACATGTTTTGAGTAGGTACAAAAGCATTGTCATGTAGGTATCAAATAATAGTAATATAGCAAAAGTTACTGCGTTCTAAAGTCAATTATATTTATTTAAACAAGTGACCGCCGATACCGTCTGAAAAAGTTATGTAAACATTGATAACTTTACCACTACAAGGGAGTTATCTATGCCACTCAACTCTTCAAACCATGTCAATGATGAGTTATTATTATAAATGCGTCATGAATCATGACCACTGCCATGTCATTATTAACTGCGATCATAAGCCTAAATATATCATTTAAGCTTTTAGTCTAAGTGATTATTAGGGTCCCTCCCTATACTGGATTGGACAATAATCTATGTATACATAGTATAAAACTAATAGATTTTTAAACTACGCAACGGATTTAAATGCGGTTTTCAACTATGGATTGAGTGATTCAGGAGGAAGTTTTATAAGCGAGAAAAAAGGGTAGGTAGGGGTAAAGAAGGTGTACGCGAACGAAGTTGAGCCGGGTCCACAAGTCTATTATAAAAAAAAAATTAACTCTATGTACCTACAATGTAGGTATATTATGTGTGTGTGTGTGTGTGTGTGTGTGTGTGTGTCTCGAAGTAATGTAGTCAATCATCCTATGAACTGGCTCCAAACAAACATTCAAGGGCACCACTGCATTTTGACCCAAATGCATGCTTCATATTTACGCAGTTCTCGCCGGACCGGTCGGCGAAAGAATAAATTCAAAGCAATTGCAAAACACATACTTATTAGCAATGGTGGACGCCGAAGGTCGGCTGGTAGCTGGCGTGGTGCAGTGTCTATGTCTCTTTCTGGCGTTGCGCTGGTGGTTGTAGGAGTGAGATAGAGGATGTCGGAACACCTGCCGGTGTTGAAATGGTCGCTTGCGTGCGCCGGCGCAGAGCCTCTGCGGGCCTTGCCGTCAGTCCGTACTTAGACCACACAACATGCTCCAGTGCTAAAAGTGACAGTGAACAAAACTTGTGAGCACGTGGTGTGCTTTGTTTTTGGATTGGTTAGTAGCACATCGCATTGCGGGCTTCGGTCAGTAATTGTAACTTAGCTTTGATTAATATGTAAGAATTACGAGTATTGTGATGTCAAAATAAATAATGTATAATGTGTATATGATTATAAGTAATGTTGTCTTTGTTAGAGAACGATTAGTGACAAGGGTTGTAAAGTTAGATTAACTATATAATTAATCCAACGAAAAGGAATAAAGTTATGGACACGAAATTAGTAATATTAATTAAGTACTTAACTAATTGCTGTTTTCACTTAACTTTGGAATCGCTTAAGTTCTTTCTTATCTTAATTTGGACGTTGCTGATTGCCTAAAACCTAGTTCAGACAGAACTTTCCTACAATAATCCCTAAGTTTAGTGAAAACGGCCATAAACGGTTCAGTAGGAGCTGAATTAGAGTAAAACAGCTAGGTACTATGAGTAACATTGTCTTAGTACACTCTTATCATATTACTTAAATACCTAAATTAGTGTATGTCTACTTACACCAATAGAAATGTAGGTATACACGTAATTGAAAGAAACAATAACTTAACAAGACTTGAAGTAATCGTTAGCTCATTGTACCTATTAGTGAGTCTTTATGAAACGTGCCGATCGCTTGAATACGTGCAATAATAAGTGTTATAATGAACATCCATTATTAAGGTGAAGTAACCAATACTGAAAGCGTAATTACGAAACATCTAAATATAAATTGTCAGTAATATTGAGAATTCTGACTCTCGACGACTAAATTAATGCTTGTCAATATTCAAGACTCGCGAAAACCGCAGTACTTTGTCTCCGAAACTTCTAACCCGACTTCGAAGACTATTATTTCCAAGTATCATAGGGTAGTTTTGTCCCGGAAAAATAATAGTTGCGCAGAATAGGTAATACTGATAATAGTTAATAGTGATATTATTAATACTTCTATTTTGTTGCACCGCCTTGTAATTTTAATTAATTGCTCTCTGGTTGGCTGGTAGAAAAAGCTACGTAGCTTTTAGTCCGCCATTGTACTGTAATGTGCATGAAGATTTAAAAAAAAACAATAGTTGAATTCGAACTGCACGCAGGTACGCCGGGGACAGAAATCCTTTTTTTTCTATATTTACGGAGCAACAAAATTCGTTTACACAATGTACACAAGAGCGCGGTAGAACACGGCCCTTGGAGTCTCAATGTCAAACGAACCGGTTCCTAGCTGATAATCTGTCGGCTAGTATACGTTTGCGTAATCCACCGGTGCTCTTTGGTACGGAATTTGAAATTGCTTCTTCCGAAACGCTGGTTTAAACCGTGTTTTAGTCACGTATTTCCAAGCTTCTCGATATATAATTTGAATATCGCCAGCCTAGGCCACAAGGTAATTAGAGAGGTTAACAGCTAACACCATATGCTTGAATGGTGCAATTTTGCCCGGTAGCATAGGTTTCGTCTTGAAATAACTTTGTATGTTTAACTTGTACTAACTTATACTTTATACTTACTGTGTTTGATTCGATCATAGGTATTTATTTACTTACTTGAAAACAGCAAAACTACACACATACAGACTGGATACTGGGCAAAGAGACTTAAGTAACATGGTTTGATAAAAATATAATTCCGAGGCATGCTAGGTATACCTATATATATGCTACCTAAGTCTGTATGTACTTACGTAAACACATTCAAAACTGTTGCGCAAAAAATTTGTGCTCAAATAAATGAACTCGAAATAGTCCTTACATACGTACTTTTTGTACATAGACAAATTAAAGTTATTGTTAAATCTGTACCTAACTGAATAGTTTTGTTGTTATCGAGTCCAATGTGTAGGTAGTCAATATCAATTTAAATTGAAGTGTTTATAGAATCTAATTTATAAATAGACGTTGTTCGTTATATGCAGTCATTATCATAATATTTCGCAATACTAGCTTGTGCTTTAATATCAAGGTGAAACAAGCAATTCCAATGCAAAGTCAGACGTTATTGAGATTTTAATTATTTAAGTGTTGCTACAAAATAGATATTTGTAGCCTGGCAGTAAACGACTGTGGTACCTATCTATAGCTGTGTTTACATGGTTATTTAATGTTACACAATCGATTGATAGCAGTAGTTATAAGGCTCGTTGGGACCCTTTGGGCGGCTCAGGTGAATTAATGAACAAACATATGGCGATAGGCTTGCCCCAATGGACTTACTACCCAAAGTAAGTCCTCGCTTGCCTCCTAACACGTATAAATTATCGTTGAATAGGCTTGTGGGTGTTAGCATTTGCGTGGTCCCGCAAAACGTCACGCCTTTTCCCATACCTAGGGGTAGGCAGAGACCACATTGAGAACCATCTATTGAGAAAAAATAAAGTGGTAAAATATGCGAATGGCCATATCGCCACTTCAAAAAACAATTTTCGCAAAATACAGTACACGTCGGTAAAGGGTAGGTACTCTTGCTCTAACCTTTCTTTAAAATCTTCTTGTATTTGATCATGAGATATTCGTCTCAGTCACATTTATTTATCCTTAAATAGTATAAATAAAATCTACCTGTCTGTGTGTATATCCTCTAACTCAGCCTAACTATAGACTATCATTTAGAGAATTTCTTCCGGAAGGTTTGTATGTATAATACAAGCATAGTTATTATAACAGAGCAAACCCGAGCAAACCCGTTTGAAGACGTCTACTAGTCGTTTCTATGTAAGTGGCTAGTGGCCCTGGCGCGACTTCGTTCGCGTGGCGTTCTACCCTTACCCTACCCTATACCTACCCTACACGTACCTACTCTACACCACCCTACCTACCTACCTACTCTTTTTTCTTACATACAACCATTACCCTGACAGTTACAAACACAACAAAAAAGAATTAGTTAAATTGGTGTAGCCGTTCTGAAATTATACGCGAACGTGAATAATATTATTGCAATTTTTTTAAGATAAAATGTAGCTTTATATAGGTGAAAGAATTTTTAAATTCGGCTAAATAGTTTTTGAGTTCGTCCATTACAATCAAACATACATACATACAAACAAACAAACCGACTAACAGTCAAATCTTTTCTCTTTATAATATACTAATATAGTATAGACAAAGTCTGGCTCTCGATGTGCTTCATTGCGTAAAGCGATGGAAAAATACATTAAAGATACCTAAGAACAGAAAAATTTAAAACTCGTTCGTAAATATTGGTTCAATTCGCCAACATTTACAAAGCGCAGATTCATCTCAACTTCAACAATTTATCTTCATCAAGCACGTGCAATTTTAAATCTGAACTCGAGTAACAGGCAGTTTCTTGAGTAAAGTCTACTTGAAACCACCAAAGTTGCGTACTAAAAGAAAATCAGTTTAATGTTTCATTACAATATGCATTCAACTTCGCATAACTCATATAAAAACTTCGCACATAATTTCGTTGAAAATTACAGAACGTGTTCTCGTAAATATAATAGAATTTTGCCTTTGAATGTAGGCATATCAGTCGGCAGAAAATTAAATCGTGACCACGCATTTTGCATAATCTCATTTTGGTACACAAACGAGAATTGAATCATGGCAATATTGATCGCTTCAAGATTGTTTTAGTCATCGCAAAAAGTGCTACCTAATAATAATTGCATCCTACTGAGTCGCCAAACAATTGAGCCACTTATTAAAGAAGACACAATCAATTTACTCTGAAGTGGTCGAGTGTACTAAGTATGTAGTAATGAACACAGTTGACAGGAACTGGCTCACACGTAGATAGTGCAAAAACAGCAAATAAAATTACTGGAGTGTTAATTATTGTACGAGCATAGTCGACTAATTTTGAAGCCTGCCACCATAGTAACATACCTAATTAATGCCTACCACAATACAAACGTACTACATGTAAATTATTCTTAGGTGTGAAAATATAATGAAATGCATTTGTCTCATCTCGCTGTTAGCCCATTAAAGGTTCTTGTTACTTAATTTTCGCAGTCAAGCCGCAGTTATGCTCCAAATGACTTAGATTGCATCGATTTAGGCAAGACATTGTGACATTTGCGAGAGTGTCGGTGGCCTAGTGGTGAGAGGGTCTGACTCGTAAGTGAGAGGTCCCGGGTTCGAATCCCACTGCCGCCATGTACTAATGACTCGTTTGTGAGTTATGTACACTAACCGATGCTCTTACGGTGAGGCAAATCATCGTGATGAAACCTGCACATTCAGGCAACTGAAAATGGTTACACCCATCGTCCTATCTGGTCAGGTTACTCTGGTAGCAGGGTCACGGAGGTCAGACGGCAGTCGCTCCACTGTAATTATCTCATCTGCCAATCCTGGATGATGGTCAAGGCAGACCCTGGGCCCTTGTATGCCAGAGCACAACCGGGACATCAACAACGCCAAGATGATTTTTGTGACATTGTAGGTAATCATGAGTTGCGTCTACAAAGGCTAGTTACTTACTATTTTTTATACCTTCGTACGGAGTTTAGATAAAACCTTGGAATATTAAAGTTAACCACGTGGGTTTTGTTTATGCTTAATTAAATTTAGTAAGCTTAAATTATAGTCAGGGGCTTCTTTTGATTAACTTGTAAAAGCCATTTTCCTTCAGCTTCCTTCTCTTTTGTGACTTTGTTGATGGAGGTAGTGAAGTGAACAGCTTATCTACCGGAAAACCGTTTATATTAGAATACAACAAAATTGGGAAGTTTCTAGATAACATTTGATCTTTTATTAAAATAAAATTTAATGTCAATGGTCAGGCGAGTTTATTTGATTGGACCAGTTGTTCATTCTAACTCAAAGTTAATAAAAACTCCAAGCCCATATTGATAATGATACATATTTAAACAAAACATTAAAAGTGTCGTATGATAAATATTATTGACAGTTATAAAATCTTGGATAGGTCTTATAATCCATCTTATATTATTATTTATTTATTTGTTTCTAATTTCAAAGTTCACTCAAACTCACGCTTTGAAAATATATATGTCCGTGACTTCATCTGCGTAAAATACAGTTATTGTTGGAGAAAGAAAGTAGCCTATGCCCTTCTGCGGGCAATCATGTTTCCTTGCCAAATGTCGCATATATCTACGACGTTTTGCATAGTATTTGTAATTAGGGGCCTGTCCAGCATTTCTTATTTCTTTCTTATAAAGAATGTTCTTGAGCGGGTGCTAAAAGTTTAAACAATAATCTATGAGTCTAGGATTCCTCATTCCAGGGTAGGGTTTATGATTCTTGTAGGTATCCATCGCCTCTTGTAGGTACCCACACAAGGTCGTTAGGTACACAGTAATACAAATATGCTATCATAACTCATTATGCAAACGAAATTAATGAAGCCAATAATGCTTTCAATAACTATGATATCTCTAATTATGTTATTTACGCCTATTAGATCATATCTGTCACGCATCACGTTCCATGCAGTCAGATGAACGCTGCACGCTGAAAAGATAATTTTGCGATGTTATAACACAAATTAGAACGACATTCTACAATGTCATTCATTAAGCATTAAAATATTTAGTCAATAAATTGGTCATTAATGAGTACAACTAATTAAATGTATTGATTCGTCATACCTAATCATAACCCGCCCACAACAATCCATTGGACTCACTGAATTATTGATTGTACGACACAAAATACTTCAATACAAACTAAAAACTTGTGCCGAGAACTGAGTCGCCGGACGAGGCGTAGGGGTCTGGACCCAAGGTCTGGGCACTTTTTGGGCCCGCATATATCATTGGCTGTGCAACGGGGTAACTGGCCGAAATCTTGGGCACATTTGGCAGAGAGGCTGTTCGTTCCTATTTATTTGACGGTATATCTACCACGGTTTTTAAACTGTTTTATTATATGTATGAATAAACAAATATTCCAAAAAAACATTTGGACTAAAATCATGATTCGTCAATTAACCTTAGCAAGAAAGTATGTACAACAACAGAGAGAGAGAAAATCAGACTGTAATCAGACAACATATTTTACCTTCATTCTACTTGTGCATTATTTATTTGGAATGAGCTTTTGATGTTAGAATGTTTTTCATTTTTACAAACAGGAATTTTATTTAAATGGATAAGAAAGCTAAAGCTCTAGCTAAATATTATAATAAGTGGACCAATATTTTTGAGTAACCATAAACATAGATAAAATTTTACACACGTGATAATAATTGCGATGTTAATAGTTCAAAGATAATTCACTTTGTTATTATACCATGCAAATAACTGTGATATAGATATAACCTCTGACTTTCTCTGTGCGAGGTTATCGCGTTGTTATATTATCTATATATAGATAGGTGGATACCTAATGTTCACTACTGTAATGGATATAAGATCCACATTATATCTTCATTAAGTATTGATGCCTTCGGTTTGGTGTAGTCGTCATTTGATCCCCTAAATATGTAATGGAGATAAGCGAATCTCAGTGTAAGCAGCGACGACGCGAGAAACATTCTGTCAATTCATATTAATGGCTGTGTTTATTAATGTCTTCAGTCTACGTACATTGTATAGAATACGTAATTTCATCGAAGTATCGCTACTGTAATGGTACATTGTTGGATCTTAAAATCACTACATATCATAAAACAACGCCGCGTCTGTCGGATTTAACGGATTTTCATGCCGTTCTTACCAATAGATAGAGTGATTGATGCAGAAGGTTGAGGTCTATAACTTGGTAATGCTTTGTGTAAATCGGTTGATGAATGACAATAATTGTTGAGAAGGCGACCGATTAGAACGGGTTGAATAGGCATTGCATTTGAAATGAACGGAAAAACGTAAAAAATGTCCACGCGGAGTCGCGAGAAAAATATAATAGGTACCTACTTGAGTTGAATAGAATACAGCAACTTTTAATTACTTCTTTGTAAAAAGTGACTATACTCGTAAATTACCTTTGCAGACCGTTTTATTTCCTTGCGAAGTTGCCAGTAAATACGAAGCTAGTAAACTATTGTGCTCCAATGGCATTTCAAGTGATAGGTAGTATCTTTCATCTTTCCACTAAATTGAGTAGGGACACAAATCCCAATGGATTTCGTCGGTGTAACCCTGTCAAGATATCATAGAACCAGACATCGAAACCTACTTCGTATATACGGGGGGAAATAGGCTTATATTTTTCCATCTAAACGGAAATTTATTCGTAAAATGTTGTGGTAAAAAATAAGGACCTCTTATTACGTAAACTTAAGTGCCTACTATCAAAGTGTCGTCCCAGGGGATATGCGTCTATCATTTTTTGTTTGAAAAGGCGACTTGGGTTACTTACCTTTTTTGCAAGCGCCGTAATAAGTAGAGTACTCAAATGTTTTAATAAAAAAGGGGCGCCTAGATAAAAGTGGTATGGGATGTTTTATAAAGTACGTCCTTAGTTTTTTCTTATATAATTGATATGACTAACCCTTAACTGCACATTTTATTCTAGAAAACCAACAATAGTACTCTCAGCGATAGCTGTAAATTGATATAAACATGCTCTATCTGACTGAGGTCAGGCGCTCTTTTGAGCTGCTCGCCCCGAGTCAAACAGTTTTCAATTATTTACAGCTAAAAATCAATATTTACAAATTTAATTAACAACACCGAAAGCGGACTGTTAAAAAATAGGGAAAATCGGCGATACATCAAAATATGCAATTTTTCTCGTCGAAAATCAAAGTTGAAAACCGTTCAACTCGAGCCGAGCGATTCTAAGCTAGAGCGCCTGTTGACCGAGGACACGACCAGACAACAAAAAAATAGGGATGAATTTACGAGATAATCCGGATAGAAGTTTTTATTTAGCTTACGAGTTATTTTCGAACGTTCGCTGTAAAAATATCCCCCAGGTAACTAATTACACTCACACCTTGCGGCTACAAATAATTTCTAAGTACCTCTAATATGTATATATAATATGATAAGATAAGATTGGACGCTCTTTAATAATAAAATCATCTTCAAATATAATGAAGCATCATTCTTTTATCAGCAATAGGTAGAAAGTTAATCTTATTATAATAATAATATTTTTAAATACATATCGTGACTGGAACATAAATCGTTTTTCATCAAAACTAAGAGGAAAATTTCATGGCTTGGATTCACAAGATACGCAAAATTCAACCAAACGCAGCTTATAAGTTCGTCATTCTGTCTCATTATTAGATAGACATTGTTACACTATAGTCACAAAAAACACAGGTACTCTGTAATATCAGGTAGTTGGCTCAAGGCAACAGACATGTGCCGACCGGTCTCACCTAGGGGAATAAAGGCTTGTGGCAGGATGTGCTATAATAGTTGGGTTAACTACAGACGTACCTTGTTCAAAAATACGATCGTGTACAAAGAAACCCTCTTGACAATATTTTTTTAACTTTGTTTTTTTTTATTTCAGGTGGCGTTCCTAGTTGCACGCGCACCGAACGCTCGAGCAATGCGCGGACGGCCGCAACGCGCTACGCAGACAAATCCAAATAGTCACGCTATTCATACATAGTCTGTTATAATTATGTACACTTTAACCGGTACTGTAATACGCACAGTGTGAACGATGTTAGAGCAAGTGGCGTTCGTACCGACGTGGTTCTTGATGGCATGGCTGGCAGCCTGCATACTGTTCAGCCCTTTCGCAATATTTTTTGTCGTCTGCCTGCCGCAATTGCCCCTTCTAGTCATCAGAAGGCTATGTCACATACCATTCGAATACATTTGATACGCATATACTTAATAATAGTTACTAATGCTAGTATTTAGGTATGGGGAGGTGAATGCAGGTATCGTAAAGTTTCGATACAGTGCATGTCGATGATTGACAGGTATCGAAAGTTTGCGGGTGTTGTATTTTTTATTGTCACTTTTTTGTAAATAGATCTTTTGTAATTATTTTACAACGATGATTAAATTTATTTTTTTATAATTATTGCTCATTTGTTCTTGTGTTATTTATACCTACGAGTATTGTTATAGCTAGGTACCTCTAGTAAACCTCGTCATATCTAGGACTGTCAAGCCTGAGGAGTCTGTAGGTACAACCCCCTTATCTATTTCTCCCGGCGAGAAACAATATTTGCATTGTGGTGTTTCGTTCTCGGTCCGATAAGTACGTTGATAGACCTGTCACCGAGAACGGAAGGTAAAACATTTTAAGGTCCTATTTATAGGTCGTCCTCATCGCACAATTATTTTTCCTTCGCCAACAATTTCGTAGATGACTCAGTAGAATATTGCAGCTAATAGGGGTAATAGGTAATGATTTATGGCAACCAGCATGTGTCCAATGTCTATACGTCCGTCTGTTACAATACAAGCGACGCGTAATAACGCCTCCCAGCATATTGTGACCGGCCATGACTTGCGCGGACATCAATTGCCTGGTTAATTTATAGCTTCAAAGTCCTGCAGTTTCAGTTGTATATAGCCGTTACCTACCTAGTTAAAGATTTACACTCGTTCAGTTGGGTGATATCATCGACGTAGCGTTTTATTTATATAGCAAATTATAGAATAGAATAGAAATATAGTTTACAATTGATGATTACATTGTTGTATAAAACATAAGACTTTTATAGACAAAATGGTCCAAGACGTATGGATGAGGGTGGAACTCACACCCGCCGGTATTCTGTTATGGCCAGACTTAGACTAAACATTTATCATACAATAAATTAATATTAGTGAATATTAGTGTAATATGTAGTTAATATGACGTTTTAAAGAAATACAGCACACCTATGCCAGAAAGAAGGCTGTACCTATCAGAGAGGCTATGAAATGCACCCTAAATAATATACTAGCAATATATATTATATTTATCAATATAATATATTAGCATGTCAATAATAGGGCTAACGGAACAATAACTCAACCGACAGAAAAAGTCAGATAACCCTCGACCAAGTTTACACATCATCAGATATTTTTCAAACTACTAAACCAATTTTAGTAACGCAAAAAGACGTCGTGGTCGGACTCGAAAAAGATGGCACGACGAATTAGAGGTGCATGCGAAAGAGTGGACACACCTAGCAACAAATAGGTCTAAGTGGAAAAATGGGAGAGGCCTTTGCCCTGCAGTGGAACACCGAAGGCTCATTAAAAAAAAAGATTTTAAGGAATGAAAGCTAAGAACCTAGAAAGAAAAGAGACCACCGCATTCAAATCGGTCCAACCGTTTGGGAGCTACGATGCCACAGACAGACACACAGATACACACGTCATCTTATAACAACCCTCTTTTTTGTCGGGGGTTAAAACATACGTAGTCTTAAAGTGCGATTTTTTATATCGTCATCATTTCAGCCGCAGGACATCGACTGCTGAACATACAGATCTCTCTCTCCATGCCTCCGACCGACTTTGTGCCTCTTGCATTCGTCATACTTCAATCTTTAAGGTCGTCCCACGCTTAAATTGCCAGTACGTGTTCGCCGCTCAAGAACATTTGCATCCCTAGGGATGTTTTCATTGCTGAGAGTGCATTGGCTCGACCATTCTTATGGTAAAATAAGGAATGGAACGCTTTGCCTGCTAATGGTATTCCCCGAACAGTACAACCTGGACTCCTTCAAAGCCTCTCATTCTACTGGAATACACCGACGAGGCTCCACCGGTGGATCTATGGATATTGAGTGAAGACTATTTCTAGACAGACTTGCTCCATATTCGGCCGCACCATTGCTCCTATCAGGTGAGATGGCGGTCCAATTCCTGTAAAAAAAGAGAAAATCCCTGAGCTATCCAGGATGCGCGGATAGAGATTTGCAGATTCCCAAATTGTCTTCATAAAAAAACTTTACGGTAGGTTTCATCAGGTTTCATCATAAAAATCAGCTCGGTAGAGTATTTCGAGTGGTAGAATTGCATGTTGGTTTGTTGTAAAATCTTACAAATTAATTTGAAACCAACTAATTAGAATGGGTATTAGCCGCAAAGATTGTATGTATAGATTATACATACAATAATATCGTAAAGACAAAAAATCTGCACTTTGAAAATAATCGATGATAAAAGCCAGACGATGAAGCCGATAAAGGCCAGGCCGATTTAAAAAGTACTCACTGCTTCATGTCGGTAAAACGGACCACGGTTTTTAAGATTAATTATGGAAACTCTTGTATGTAGGGTGTCACGTAACAGAGACAAAGCTCGGGTGATCCAGGACTGCTGCACAAGAAAACAGTAGAAGCTACGGACAGGATAAAAACTGTGATACGCAATAAATGAAATGAAATGAAATGGATGCTTTAAGTCATCTCGAGGATTCATTCTTTCTCCACTCATACCATATGATTCTTCGAGCAATGAGTATCGCTGTTCCCTTTATTAGGAGATTTTCTCCAGAAGTTGACGGTGATGAAGCGAGGCAGCTTTGAGCTTATGAAATAAACGCCCGCTCCTAGCGTTCTATACTATGGCTAGGAGAACTAAAACTGCGCATCGCGCAAAATATGCGAGGCCAACTTGGTATCAACTCACACGCTCTAAACTTTTCAGAGCATTCCTTAAGGTTGGAGAGGGGTGATTATTGGAAAACAAAAGGCCTTAGACCAGAGCAGCGTAGGTACTCCGTATATTATATTAACCGCCGGTCTACATCCGGGCTTGCAGTACACTCAGCACTAATAATCTCCACGGCTAGCACAAGTGTACTCGCTATATAGCTCGCACCGCGAGAGAGTCTTTGTTTCCCTCTCTCAAGACTAAGATGAAAGAGAAAACAGTATCTATGTCGCGCCTTTTCTCGCTTATCGCGTTCGAGAGTACACTTGTGCTACCGCGCATATCAGCTGTTTTACATTAGATTCAGTATTTCAGATGATCATCATAATGTTATTTTTCAAATGGTTTTTGAAGTAATAGGTAGTTTATTTATGTTCAGTAGCCCACTCGGACGAAACCGCGGGCAACAGCTAGTTAATAAAATACTGTAGGGACCTACTTTTTCATCCTCCTCTCGTTAGCTGCCTAGAAGACAGACATTCGAGATTTATTACTGAAGTAATCTTCCTCAATGCGGGTTGATGGATCTATCGTAGATTTCATGCTGTCTAACGTGGTTGTCTGCTAAATCTTTCCTAGGAACCGATATTCGGGGTTCAATCAATGTTAAATATAGGTATTACATTCATACTTTTTATGCTAGGTACTTAGTGTTAAACGAGTTGCATGTTTAGTTTTTCATTCCTTAACCACACCATATACTCCTTAATTGTTTTCAAGTTGTAATGGGCATAAACATTGTTTCTATTATGTTTTCAACACCATAAGTAACACTCTGGTGCTAAGTATGCTAAACAAGTTACCATACCAATACGTAAGTTCACAGAAATACAATGTTGTCAAATACTTCAAAATTATACCTCTCCACACCATGGAGGGGGTGCCATTGGGTATTTTTATTGGGAAATTTAAATTTTTTAGCAAAAATTTCAAATTTCGCGTCTTTTTCAGCGAACGCGACTTGCACGTGCAGTTTACTTGACCTAGGGCCGTATTTTTTAATCATTCGCCTCGATTCGAACGGTTTTCAATTTTGAATTTTAGCAAATCCATCGGACAAATTTCACGTTTATTTGGTTAGTCTCTTAGTAAGTAGATTTTAGAAGGCAACACCAAGAAGAGCGTCGAGACAAAAATTTATATACAGGAGGGATTCGAATACCTACAACTCAATTGCGTTTTCTTACAAGTTTTTGCAGAATAGGTATCTTAGATTAAACATCGAACCGACATATAGATTATAATCGAATTGTGGAATAATTAAAAATAGCGGACTTGAGACCATGGTGGCCAAAACTGGAACTAGTGTTGTCATTTTGAAAGGTACTTTTTCTTGCCTTTTACAAAACATCAGGCGTTTTGTCAAATAAAGATATTTTCATATTTATAAGTTTGTTTTTAGATGTCATCACCTTTATATATTGTTTATTCATTTTAAATGAAGGCCCTCGTGCTCGAGTACACAACCCAGACATTAGTTGTATCAAATTTAAACAAGGTAATGACCTTGTTCATCGATTGAGCTAACTATTTAACGAATTCATCTCAAAGTTGTAGTGCTTTCAAAATTCGCCTATTTTAAGAATTTCGTGCTACATCTAATTAAATCCATTATTAAAACAAACTCTAGGCGCCATCTTTACAGATTAAAAAAGTACTGTGTTATAGCGTAGTCGTCTACAACAGCCGAAACTGGCATTGGCAGCGGTAGGATAAATTACACTTAAGTTTCGATGTAATAAGACAGATGGCGTTTTGCGTTGTGTGTGACATGCTCGCACTTTGAATACGTTTGCGTGCATTACCTATTCGTACGTTTCCCGCGATTCGCACGAATGACGAATGTGGTTGCGTTTTCTGCGAAATGGCAGCAGTGACTGTGACCTGTGTGGATTGGACTGTCACTGACTGTATGTATAAGGACATATAATTTAACGCATTGTGGGTGTTTATTTAAGTAGGTATCTGAAAAGTGAATTACATAGTAATAAAGATTAATTTTAATTTACTATTTTAGGGTAGTTTTAAAAAACATAATAAATCAGTTTCAAGAGAGATTGTCCGTCTACGTGTGGCTAATATCCTACGTCTATTTTATTATTTAATCTTTATAAAAAACTATGTCACATCCATAAGTTGTAAATGTTACTAGGCTAATACATTTACCATTGACATAGGTAACTTTTATGAATCTATTCATATTGAATGTCATGGTGATAAATGAATGTTCTAAGTTAAAATAAACACTAACGCAAAAACAAATTACCTACCTACGTATCACCTAACTGCCAAATACAAAAATGTTGCGTGTAGTCGAACTCGCATACAAAGAGTTCCGTACCGTACCAATAACAAGATTTTGATGCAAACAGAGCAACTTGTAGTTCAGAATTTATTAATAATTTTTATAGATGTCTAATGATTATGTTACAGGTACTTTAATATTAGCACTAATCATACAAAGTTTCGTGCTTGTATGTATTACCGTTTTCACGATAGAGTAATAACAAAAACTATCTAAAAACGCCGAAGAAAGCATGTTTCTTGTATGGGGACACCCCTTAATTTTAAATTGTTCGTTTTATAGAAACACATATTCTGTCAAAATTTCAAGTATTTGGGTATTACGGTTCCAAAGATACGGGCTTGTGATGTATAGCAGACAGACGAGCGTACAGATGACAGCGGAGGCTTAGTAATAAGAATCTGGGACTATTGTCCATCAATCGATAGAGCCATGAATTCATCGATGTTACGCCGACACAATATTTTGACCGTGATTTTGACCATTAACTTTCAACCAACAAAGCATTTGACCCATGAACCATTCACTCGGCCAAGTGAGTGATTGGCCGACTTTGTTCGTGGGACAAATGTTCTGTGGGCTGAAAGTTAATGGTCAAAAGATTGTGTTGTTATAACATTGTGAACTCCAGATAACGTCCTAGTTCGTTATCTGGAGCTCAAATGGCACTGGATAGGGACTAATCGCGAATTCTTGTGTCGGAGGCCAAGATCCACTTCGGGTCGCTGAGCCAGCGAAGTAAGTAAATAACATTGACTGTCTAACTGTTCTGCTGACTAACAATTCATAAATTTATCGACTGTTGGACAACAGTTTCAGATTCTAGTTATAATAGGGTTTCTTTTTTACGCTTTAGGTATGGAACTCTAAAAACGACCCCCCGACCCGTCGCGTCGAGATGTACGTGCATGTGACATTTAAGAAGTGCATACCACAGATATAGTGTCACAAGGATTCTAATAAGCAGTGGCTAATGTGGAGATCTCCTTTCGGACTCCGCCTACTTTGTGTTGCAGTATTTAAAATATACAACAGAAAGCGCTTCTCTCCTTTTTCTGGTCTACAGAGGTCCTAAACCGTAGTATTAATAGCCTCTCAGTCACTCTGAGATGAGGACACTCAGTCGAATCACACGGTCAACGATATCTAGAAATAGTCTAATTACCTCAGCCTTGATGGAGTCCAGGTTGAGGACTACACTTAAGTAGATAAATGATAAATGTTTGAATCCGTGGAATTAAAGCTTAGCCACATAATCGAAATCAAGATGGACCGATTATCATACGTGTGATTTCTTAAAGTCGTTGTGAAGGTTCTGCTTATAAGTAATTACTTAAATAATTCTGCTACCAACCGTGGCTAAAGTTGACAATTTTCGAGAAATAGTGGCATGATTGAATGCTCTGAGATGTGGCCCAGTTACACCTCATAACCACCTTGATCTAGCTTTAAAAGTGCCCACCTGCCTAAATTGAGATTGGCTGCAGCTAAAAAGCTTATCACTTTAGTGGGACAAAGCGCCGCCATTTCATTCGCCAGCAAGGACGGCGCCGTGGATATCATCCGGCTGGATCAGACCCTCAGAAATGCAGTGTTTGCCTAATTAGTAGGTACATTAAAAATATTTGTCAATAGATTATCTTCGATGTATTTGATGTATACCGTGTACTCGTATAAGACATGCCGTGTATATGAAAATATTAGAAAACATAAATATACACTAAAAATATTTACATAAATTCTTTCTTAAATCTTAATTTTTAATAAATTGATTCCAAGCTTCACTATTTTACATTGACGTACCTAAGGATTATTCAACATCATCTTAGTCGTAAATTAAAGAAGTACAGTGTCATTTTCTGCGTATTCTACACACGCCGTTCCCTTGATCTTTCATCTTTCTCATCGAATGGAATCCTAGGCAGTCTATATTCAAATTTTTACATTTTTATGTAAATCCCAGCTCTGTGGTCGTGTGGTGTGATCCCTTCCAGCGTGCTAGGTGCGCGGCGTCGTGCGCGTGCGCAGGCCCGCGCCACTCCGTCACCGCTCGCCGCTCGCGCGCAACATGACCCGCCATACCTCTCTGGTGAGTAAACTATTTACATTTTTATTATCTATTACACACCTACCGATACGAGAAGGTTCAAAAGGTCACGGTTGTTACCCGCTTACCCATAAACTTTCCCAATAGATTTGGCGTGAATGCAGTGTGTTTAAACAAGAGATGTTGCGCTAAATGTTTGTTGAGGTTGTTGAGGGACAGATTTTCCTGTAAGACCTTCGCTGTTGCATTGTAAATATCTTATGCAGTGTCCTGTGTTATCAGTTGTTACCACCATATCTACATATAATTTTAGTGTAAGTTCTATGGTGTTCATTCGGAATGTAGTCTGAAACTTATTATCCGAAAGCTGCTAACTGTTTTGGAGATTTACTTGCTACTTTGGCATAGTATTTTGAATAATAACTGTCATAAAATATATGTCATATAACTCTGCGGTAGCTGTCAGCGATATTACAAAAATAATACAGGCAAGGAAATGTCATACTTTATTTTTACCACTACTTTAATCACCAAGTATGACATCGTCTTGTAGGTTTTATTGTAAATCATTGTATTTAGCGTGCTCGCGATGACAGTTGTCACAGAAATCAACCTCTAATTCACAAACTATTGAGTAGGTACCTATAGTTATGTAAGTTTAAGTCCATTTACTTTTCTGTAAATTGTCGACATTCTTTTTCTGTAAGTATCTACACATGAAAGACAAACCTATTTCTATCTGCTTCTTATTATTTACCATTTGCTATAATTTATAATTATTTACCAGCAAAAATAACATCAAAAGTAATAAGACTCGCTAATTTAATTATTTATTTATTAAACCGTTTGACATACAAATGAAAACGATTTTTTTTTGTTAATATGCTTTCATAAAACAAAAGTTAAATTATTTGGAAATAGTTTAAGTCAAAACGAGTTACTGAGTGTAAGATGCAATCATAACTGCACATTTATTTACCTATCTATAGATCTCTAGTCCGAATTATTAACACTAACATATTTGCCCTTCACAAACTTGCACTATTGATTTAATTGGAAGTCTCAACAGCTCGTGAGGTTTATCTAGCCAACCTAGGGCTTACCGAGACTCCTATCATTATCTAGCTAGTCTAGGGCTTACCTAGACTACCTATTACGTACATATCACGTGGAGCCTAATCTGCGAGCCGTTGTGCAACCCGCACAAAGCTACGACAATACACAGGATGTGTAATCGTAAAGTGTGTGCAAGCGATTATTGATTTAGGTAAATTGATATAATTGGAAGTCTCAAGTTTAAAGGTAAATTTAAATTTATTATGTTTATGTAAAGGTAAATTTATTTAGGTAAAAGATATAGGTAAATTGATTTCATTGGAAGTTTATCTAGTTAGTCTAGGGCTTACCAAGACTCATATCAAGTGGAGCCTAATCTGCGAACCGTGGCGCAACCACCCGCACAAAGGGAGAGAGTGGAGACTATAAACGACAATACACAAGATGGGTAATCGTTGTTATTATACTCTTTATTGCACAAAACACATTAGAAACATAGTTACAATACAAAGTACAAAGGCGAGCTTATCCCTAAAAGAGATGTGTGCCCAAGCGATTATTGATTTAGGTAAAGGATATCAAAATCTATCCGATAATATTAATCAAGGATATGAGTGGGTCAGTTAAAATAAGGTACGATTCCCGGCCGGTACAAATTGAAGTGATAAATTTTTATTTCTACTCCTGGTCTGGGTGTTACTATGTAGAATAATATTTAACATCTGCGTTCTGTGTCCTTGTATTTTGCTACCATTCTTCATGGATAATTTCTTCAAAATTTACTATCTTTGTATTCTTAAATTTGGTATGCGAAGAGAATAAAGTATGTCAAGAGAATAACAATTTTACAACATTTAACATTTAATTACGGAACTATTCACAAAAAGAATTCCCTCTTGTTTGATATACGTATAAGTTTGGTATTCTATTCGCCGGAGTTCGCACACAAGTATCTCCCGCTATGGGTTGCATGTGCATCGCAGTCGCATACACGTATCGAACTTGCATCCCGTGTGCGAATTGCCTTATTGGGCTGACTTAACTAAATAATTTAGTTTACAATAATAAACAATCCGCCAACTTTTACGACAGTCAATGAAAACCTTAATCGCAAAAGCCTTATTTCGCGCTTACTGAATCTTAAATAACTTTGAGTGTTTCGCATAAAAAAAATTAAGCTTCAAGACGATGAAAATTCTTTTGATTATATTATTTTATTACCGAAATATAAAATCCACATAAGTCTTCTATTTGTTCTCTCTGTATGTATGCATTGCCTTGATGTATGGTTTTAATTTAAAAATATAAATTGAGATTATTCGATTTTCAAAATACGGGCACCCTGTACTGCAGACAGACTATAGACCACACTGTAGAATTCGGATGTGGGTGTCACTAAGTGTCGCCTCACATTGTCAGGCTGCTACAGTTCTGGTGCAGTGGGCGGCGATTGATGTACATATTTGCGGTGATATAACTGCTTGTACTCGTAACTATAAAGTATTGGCTGGGCTGGGCACGAACTGCGTTTCTGATTGTATAATTGGTTATGATAATACAGGGCTTTCATTATATTTATTATGAAACTAGCCACGCATTTGACCGCCAATGATTTTACAACTGCAGAATTCGACCATTCGACGGTCAGCTGCAAGGGGTTTTGCTCTCAGGCAGCCCGGGGTCCGCATTCCTACTCTTCTTGGTCCACTTCGTTCATTCTTCGGTATCTTTGTTGGTGAGTTGATTGGCTCGCATGTCATTCTGTCTGTCTGGCATAACGTCTAGCAATCGCTTTTTGAGCCGGCCTCTCCTTCCCGTGCCGGGCGAGCTTGGCATGGCCAGACATTTGTTCCCTAAGTAATTTACCGGTCTGTGGTAGACGTGAGTATCGAAGGCCGCACTCTTGCAGCTTCTGGGATGTTACAAACCGCAGCTCCTGATTGTGTTGCTCTAGTAGGGGCAAAGTCTCTACCATATAGGACAACTGGTCTAATGTTGGTCATATAGACTCGTTCCTTGTCACCTGTCACCTCTGACTAGTTGGCCCAAGGCGTGGATATTTATATGTATACGTCGCTCGCAACTTCCCCGGTTTTTTTTATATTATACGGCAGATAAACAGGCAGGCGGGCCACCTGATGGAAAGTGGTCACCGCCGCTTATGGACATCAGCAACACAAGGGGAGATACCAGTGCGGTGCCCGCCTCTGAAGAGAACACTTAAGGAAACACTGTGGAAACACTTGAGGGAACAATGCTGGGAGCTCATTCCACATCCCCGGTTACGCTAACTACCGATCCCAGGCATCTGACCTGATCCATTAGCTTGATCGCATCTTCGCCTATGCAAACGGATAGGGGATCTGTACTGTCGCAGGCCATTTACTCCACCTTCGCCAAATTTAGCTTCAGACCACAGTTACTGTCATTTTTTCATTTTCGACCACAGCCACGGACAGACGTGTTGTCTGAATCATCCGTATCAAATATTATTTAATAACAATAAAGTGTAGAATCTGTGTCAACCTGTGTCAGCACGTTACAGACAGTGAATAAGTATAGTGCAGTTAATGTGTGTAGAATATGCAAGAGACAAACATATATAATTAAATAAAAATGGATAGTCCATTTGGAAATAGAAATATGAAGATGTTACGTAGTCCTCCTCCAGAACGACATCATGCAGAGTCAGCCCCTACGCCTTCGAAGCCCCCAGCCGCGAATTCTACCCCGGCCTGCGAAGTTGCCTCGACTGCTGAGATATCCGGCTGGCTTTCATCCATTGAACACTGCCTTAACGATATATGTGTAATATCGAGTGAAGGTAAGCTGAACTCGGAGCAAAAACTAAAAATCAGCAGCATTAGTAGAAGTATTATGGGTGGAGTGTCCCAGCTAGCGGTTCAGTACCAATCCATCAAGCAGAAATATATGTCAGGACTTTCATTGATAAAAAATCTGAGTAGGCAAGAACTCACAAATGATTTAATATCAGACCTCAAACAAAGCTTTGTGTCAGCACAAAAATCACCATCGAATCCCTCCTTTGCCGATATAGTGAGAACTAGCAATAATGCAGCGATACGCCCCTCTACTACCAGTAGCATTGCTATATACCCAGCGGACACAAATAAAACCAGTGATGAGACCAAAAAGTTAGTACAGGACCTTGTAAAACCTGAAGAACTAAAATTACACGTAAGAGGGTTGAGAAAAACTAAAAATGGGGGTGTAATTATTAGCACAGACCGTAAAGAGGACCTTGACAAGCTAAAAAAATCGCAGAATTTGATTTCTTCAGGTCTTAAGCTGGAAGAGACATCCAAAAAGCGGCCAAGAATAATCGTCCTTAATATTCCTACAAATATGACCGAAAAAGAGGTGTTCCAGTGCATCTTCGAACAGAATATTATGGACAAGCACCCTAGTTTCGACAAGGATAAGTTCTACAGCTCAATAAAATTGAGCCATAAATCCGGTAGGAAGGACGCCTCAACGTGTAATTTTATTATAGAACTCACAGGAGAACTAAGAAGGATGATCATTGAACAAGGACGTGTTTTTATAAACTGGTCATCTTGCCCTGTGCGCGACTACACCCTGCTGACTCGGTGTTACAACTGCCATCAGTATGGTCACTCTGCAAAACACTGCCGAGACACGACCCCCATCTGTGGACACTGTGGGGATTCAGGACATGCAATAAAGGAGTGTCCCAAAACAACAGAACCAGCAAAGTGCGCCACATGCGCACGATATAAAAAACCAGCCAGCCATAAAACCGGCGATGTATCGTGCCCCGCAAAGAAGAGCGCTGAGGTAAGGTATGTCAGCTTCATCGATTATGAGGGCGCCTAGAGCGCCGCACTACTCGGGTGTTATAGCACTAAATTAAAAATGGGTAATGCTACAAAAACCATAGTAGACGATATTGATTCGGCATTTAAGTACGAATCTATTCAATGTGACCCGGATAAGTGTTCATCAATAATAAATAAAAGTGGTGTAACGTAGCACTATCCGACGGACAGTGCCAGGCTCAGTAAATAATAAAAAAACAACTAATAACAGGGTAATGGGTTTATGTACATTCAGTCCAGAAACTATAAAAACTAAACAAGAAATTTTTAAAAAGAATTTAAAATGCAAAAAGTACGAAAGTTCACGAAAGTCCACAACTTATGCCCGGGCTGGATTATTGCGTTCACTTTTGGTCGAAAATTACAGTTTGCAGATTGACTTTGACAACTTCGAGGATAACTTTTATGACGTCACGTGCATAAGACTTTGAAAACTTCGAAGATAACTTTTATGACGTCACGTGCGTAATTTGACCGGTCGATTGGTATTTTAAATTTTAGTTTCTGAAGATAGCTTCTTCTAGCTATGATTTAGTTCACCTTCTAGTTCGAAGGCTGGGAAGACTCTGCCCACTCATCCGCTGCACTCTCTATCGCAGGCTCGGGTCTTCATTTAAACACGTTCGAGAACGCATTTGGCACAAAAGAAGATATAGTCTTCATGGCCAGTACTCGTAGTCGGCCAGCCAGTTTCTGAAGTGGTCAATATTTATTTTCGGACGACCTCGTGTTTAGCAGCCAAGGATATAATCCATGAAGATATGATGAATAATTGGATCCAGCAAATATCTAGAATAAGGGGAGCACAAAAAAGATTAAAATCTCCGCCATCTATGGACTGTGTCCGCATGACAACATATGACATATAAAGAATAAAATAATAAAAGATTAACGTCAATTTGGAAAATGTGCTATTGTATATGTAAATGTAATATTTGATACGAAAGAAACCTTCTAATGTGATGGAAAAATGACCCCCGTGGCATGGGGGCTAACTTGGATATATAAAAAGAAAAACAAGAAGATACAACGGTAAGAGTCCAGACACACACCCCAATACCCTTGTATTTGTTCAAAAACCCTCATTACTTTTACCAATTGGATATTTAGGATACAAGAGATCATTTCCCCAAAAGAAAATACTCTAATCGAAGTTCAATTCGATTCAAAATATTTGTAGAACGTAATTACAACGTAGTCAGAATTTACAGTATTAACTAATTTTCCAGGCAAAGATGATGAGCTATCAGAGCCTGAAGGGCCAAACCCAAGAATATACCAAAAAATGGACAATAAAAGTGTCAACGAGCTGAACAGTTATTTGAACAGTAGTAACCGTAAGTACCATCAGGGCGAGACCCTACATATTACCCCAAAAACCCGGGAAAAAAAAAATTTTATACTATAAAAAAAAATTTTTTTTTTAGCTTAAGTCCAAGTGAGTTATAACCTGTATTAGGCAGTTAAAACAATGGCTTAATTAAGGAGTTGTTAGCCGCTCCAAGTAATTCCTATATCCCCTTTGAGAGGTTAAAGGTTACCCAAACCCTTTAGAGGGGTTAAAGTAAACAAGAACTCCCTAACCCTTTAGAGGGGTTAAAGTAAACAGAAACACCCTAACCCTTTAGAGGGGTTAAAGTAAACAGAAACACCCTAACCCTTTAGAGGGGTTAAAGTAAATAAGAACTCTCTAACCCTTTAGAGGGGTTAAAGTAAACAGAAACACCCTAACCCTTTAGAGGGGTTAAAGTAAACAGAAACACCCTAACCCTTTAGAGGGGTTAAAGTAAACAAGAACTCCCTAACCCTTTAGAGGGGTTAAAGTAAACAGAAACACCCTAACCCTTTAGAGGGGTTAAAGTAAACAGAAACACCCTAACCCTTTAGAGGGGTTAAAGTAAACAGAAACACCCTAACCCTTTAGAGGGGTTAAAGTAAATAAGAACTCTCTAACCCTTTAGAGGGGTTAAAGTATAGAGACATCCCTAATCCTTTAGAGGAGTTAAAGTATAGGGACAACCCTAACCCTTTAGAGGGGTCAAAGTATAAGAAAGAACCCTAACCCTTTAGAGGGGTTAACATGTAGAGGGAGAAAAAAAAAATATGGGTAATATGTAGAAAATCCCCTGTTACAACAAAAGTAAAAAAAACATTAAAGTAGATTTATCATTTTACATGATAAAACTAAAATCTTTAAATATTTACAGAAATAAAAGAAAATAAGAGAAAAGAAAAAACAAGGTTATTATGAAAGTGTTTAGTAAATGTAAGAATATGTTTGTTAGTTATTTTGTAAAGAAAATATTGTATCAATCACCATGCAATAAGAAAGAAATTGGAATATGAAGTTCAAATAAAATAAAGTTTGTAACATGTTTATATTATTTTCCTTAACATTCCAACATAACAGTTAAAAGTTTATTTATTTTTAATAAAAGAAAATAAAGTAAAACTTTTCCGACTGTAAAATATTATGAATAAACATTAAATAAATACGTAAGGATAAATATTAATAAGAATAAATAAAAAGGGTGACTCAAAGATTCGAATGTTCTGTGCGACGTAAATCTGAGTCACCACCCGCTCAGAACGAAACGTGTAGGCTTTAGATAGATGTCACGATCCGCATCAGTGAAAGGCTAATTTTTTTTTACCTACCACACAGAACACGCGAAAACTTGATAATCAATAAATACGTTATAATAAATATGTTTTATATTAATGGAAATACACGATGACCGCAAACGGGATTCAACAAGTTCATCTCATTTGCGATCGCTCGTAGCATCCACAACGAGAAGAATGTACAAGAGGACAAGCGGTACCTTACACAGGATTGAAGAGTCACCAACCGCTCTAAGAGGTACAGCATAAGGCTTTTTTAAAGTGTCGCGAACCGCACCCGGTGTAGGCTTTTTTATCTGGACGGTCCTACCCATCATAAAAACAAAATTAAAGAAATAAATATAAGCGGGAACAAGCGGTACCTAACACGGAATTTTAGAGTCACCAACCGCTCTAAGAGTTGCAGCATAAG
The DNA here is from genome assembly GCA_907269095.1 of Blastobasis adustella. NCBI lineage: Eukaryota > Metazoa > Arthropoda > Insecta > Lepidoptera > Blastobasidae > Blastobasis > Blastobasis adustella. Next base: position 6,653,595 of record OU026123.1, on the reverse strand, counting down.
GCTTTTTTAAAGTGTCGCAATCCGCACTCAGTGTAGGCTTTTTATACCGGCGGTCCGACCCATAACCCAGGAAAAATAAACAAAAATATAATTAAGAGATAAATTGATAAGTTCAAGAAGTTTAAATCTTGAAGTCCTTTACATGCCATCTAGCACGAGATCCATTAGGATCTTCCAGAAGATAAACCAAAGCAGAGAGCTTTTGAATTATCTTACATCTAATGAAACGCGGAGCTAACTTTTTAGAAAAATATGAACCAGCATCACTAATTACATAGTTCTTACGCCATACAATATCACCGACGTTAAATTCTTTAAGAGATCGCCTCGTATTATAATGAGACGCATTCTTCATATGAGCACTATGCAGAGCAACCTGCACTCTGTCAAAAAGATGTGCCAAGGTACCAATATTTTCAGCATAAGTGTCTCTGGGTAAAAAGATCAGCTCATCAATATTGCTTACTTGAGAGTACAGAGACCCACAAGTAATGATCTCACGACCAAATACAAGAAAAGATGGGGAAAATCCAGTAACAGAATTAACTGAATTGTTCATAGCCGATTGGACAACTGGGAGAAACGTATCCCAGCTGCGATGATCATTACCGACCAGGGAAGCTAAGGCAGTAATAATAGTTTTGTTATATCTTTCAGTAGGATTCACTTGCGGGCAATAGTTAGGAGTGAAAGAAGCGAAAGGAATTTTATATTTTCCAATCAGATCGTGGAACTGACGTGATTGAAACTGGGAACCATTATCCATAATAATAGTCTGAGGGACACCATGTATCAGAAATACAAGTTCTTCTAAAATTTTAATAATAGCAGCCGCTGTGGCCTTTTTAAGAGGGAAAAGAAGAGAAAATTTTGTGAAACAGCAATTTACTACAAGAATATGCTGACTTCTTAAACGAGTCATTGGCAAAGGTCCAATTAAATCGAGGGAAATGCATTGGAAAGGTCTGGAACAGATTCTAGGCTTACCCATTAACCCATAAGGAGAATGATTGGTGTGTTTATAAGCAAGACACGACTCACATGAAGAGACGTAGCGAGCCACGTCCTTGAACATCCCCGGCCAAGAATATAATAGTGTTAGTTTTTTATAAGTTTTAAAAACCCCAAGGTGTGGTTCTGATGGCAACCCATGACATCCTTTAATAAGACTCTCCCTTTCGTCAGGGTGTGGAATCTGTTTCCAAACAAAATCATTCGTTAGAGAACTTGAGCTACGCAAATTATGAAATAATTTATCTTGAGTGATTCTATAATCAGGAAAACGTTCCGGTTCGTTACGACATCCGAGGAAAAGGTTATTGAACTTTGTAAGTGCAGGAGATTGGTTAGTGTCCCCAGCTATCGGAGCTACCGGTAATGAATCAACTTCGTTTTCAGGGAAACGAGATAAATAATCCGGCACTACGTTATCCTTTCCTTTTTTATGTTTAAGTACGAAATTAAAACAAGAAAGTCGTAGAGACCATCTCGCTAATCTTCCCGTAGGATTAGATAGGTTCAGGAACCATTTTAGAGCTGCATGATCAGTGAAAACAGTAAACTGTTTGCCATTATCCAAATAACAACGCCAATGTTCCAGCGCAGAAATTACAGCGAGAGTTTCCCTTTCAGTTGCGGAGTAGTTTTGTTCATGCTTATTCAGAGATTTGCTCATGTAGGCAATAACAACTTCTGAACTATCGCGCGTTTGAGTAAGCATAGCACCAATTCCCAAATTCGACGCATCACAATGTACATTAAATGGCAAGTCAAAGTCAGGACTAGCCAAGACTGGAGTAGACATCAAAAGTTTCTTCAACTTCAAAAATGCAGCATGGGCCTCAGGGGTCCATGAAAACTTTGGCGCATTTTTCCCCGAAGAAGAAAGTTTGTTTAAAGGAGATATTATAGTACTAAAATTAGGTATAAACCTACGGAACCAGCTGCACATGCCATGAAATTGCCTTATCTGTTTTTTTGAAGACGGAGGAGAGAATTCCAGAATAGCACGGATTTTATCAGGATCAGCAAGTAGACCATTTTTATTTACAACAAACCCAAGATATTTAAGTTCATTCTTAAAAAACTGACTTTTTCCAAAATTAATCGTTAATTTCGCATTTGAGAGTTTATCAAGAACCCTTAGTAATAAGGAGATATGTTCCTCAAAGTTAGAACTAATGATGATGATATCGTCAACATAACAAAATACTTTATTTTCGAATTCTGGCGTGAAAAGAGTATCCATTAATCGTTGCTGAGTGGCCGGTGCATTGGTAAGTCCAAATGGCATTACTACGAAACGGTACATCCCCCTACCGGGAACATAGAAAGCGGTTTTGTCCCTATCAGGTTCAAATAATGGAATCTCCCAGAAAGCTTTCGCAATATCAATACTAGATAAATATCTTGCGTCCTTAAGGTTATCTAAAATTTCATTTACATAAGGCAATCTGTACGCGTCCTGACGAGTAACAGAATTAACTTTCCTACTATCAACACAAAAACGCCAGTCACCGTCCTTTTTAGGTGTTATGAGAACAGGAGATAACCACGGACTTTCGCATTTCTCAATGACTTTTAGCGCTAACATCTTATCAACTTCCTTTATTAAAGCTTCCTGTTTGATAGGGGATAGTCTATAACAACGTTGTCTAATCGGAAGGGAATCACCAGTGTCGATTTTATGAGTAATTAAATCAGTGCGACCAAGCACACCCTTCTTTTCTATTGAAATATCCTTAAAACGCGAAATAATGTTATCGGCCACGCATTTTTGGTCCGCGGAAAGTGCAGAGTAGGAAAGAACTTTAGGATCAATATCCAAAGAGTTACAATTCACCGAAGGTGAGCAAGAGGAAATTAAGACCTTAGGTAAGAGGTTAAATTGTCTCCAGAAATCAATTCCGAGGATCAAAGATGGATAAATATCCGGAAATACGTGAGCTTTAATAAAACAATTGCGATTATTAAAACAAATTGGTAAATCAAAATAACCAATTGATTTTAGTTTAGAGTTATTAGCAGTGGATACATAAATAAAATCAGACTTGATTAATGTGTACCCCAATTTTAAAATATTAAAATGAGAATTGTTTCCTAAAATTGTAATAGAACTTCCACTATCAAGAAGACCAGAGAAATGAACATTATTAATAGCGACATCCACGAATGGTCTGTTCTGATCAGTCTCATCGTCAAAGTGAACCGTAGAAATTTTATTCCGACCAAAGAAATTACGGATTTTAGCAATCCAATCACGCCAATCGTTTAAACGAAAATTAATCAAGTCTTTATTTAGTTTTTTTGAGTAGAGGTAGATGGACGATTTTTTTTACACTCAGGACATTCAGGTTGTCTAACCCCTTTAAGGCCACAACCAAAACAAATCAAAAATTTAGGTTGAGGACACAAGAATAAACTGTGGCCATTAACCCGACAACGAACACAAAATTCGTGAGCGTTGAATTTCATTGTATCAATTGCATTTACTTGGAAATTACCCTTGGCTTGGTAATTATTATGAGAAAATTTTGAACTGTTATTAAAAGGTTGTTTATAATTAACCTGCTTATTATTAGCTTGATTATTAGGTTTAGAGTTATAGTAAAAATCGCTAAATAATTGAGAAGGATCCGAATTTTTGGGTTCTTTAAAATTTCTGTCCCTATCGAGAAGTCTCTCATACTTCTGGCATGACAAAATTAAAGAATCAATCGTGGTAATGTCGCATAGGGCAACAAAAACCGAATAACAAGGACGAATATTTCTAAGTAAAATTTGGAGTTGATCGGGTTCAGTTAGTTTTTTATTAAGACGAGAGAACATCTCGTACATAATTGATACGTAAATAATTATTGTTTCATCCTCGCCCTGAGTGCGAGAGTTAATTGCCGATAGGAGTTTATAATCGAAATCAAAGCTGCCAAAGTCCTGTATTAGTAATTCTGATAATTTAGCCCAAGAAAGTTTTATATCTCTATGTTTTTGAAAACGGAACCAATGCAATGCTTTGCCTGTAAAAATTTCAAATGCATTATCGAGCAGCCGCTCATGGGTTAAATTTCGCGAGATTCGAAACTCCTCGAGTTTTTGTAAAAAAGATTTAGGGCAAGTGTCGCCTGAATAAGATAATTTTTTAATGTCATTTATAATGGAAGTCATCTGAACAACCGGAGGTTGAAAAGTGGGAAACGCAGTAACCGGTGTCTGTTCCTGAATTAATGCAGAAGGCCAGGGAGCATCAACAGGGGCAGCAGGAATTTGCTCCACCGCATGTGTTGATACAATAGTTGATTGATGTATCGGGTCGAAAAAGGTTTGCTCCACCTCACCCGTAATGGAAATATATTTAGATTCACAGCGTTCAAAAACTGTTTTTAGTGAGTCAATTTTAGTCGTTAAAGAAGGGGAGCAACTATCGTAGTCCAGACGCTCAAATCTATAGTATAAATGATTAATGTAGGTCCGGACTTTATTAGAAGTCACAGATGTGAACTTCTTCTGGAGAGAGTCTAGTCTCTCCTCAACATAAAGTAGAGTTGATTCCACCTGGCTAATATCCTCTTCTAAAGGCAAGGTCGAAATAATGACCTCTTCAGTCGAAAAAGTTTTAGATATAAGTAATATCTGCTTTTTAAGACTAACTAAGTCCGAAGCGGGCGTTTCCAAACGTATCCTTACTTCATACTCCAACTCACTCTTATTTAGTAGCGTAAAATTGATAGGACGTGCCATGATTAAATAGTAATTGCCAAAATTAGAGCCGAAATACTATATGACTTTATAGACAAGTGTGTGTCTTTTTTAGAATTTAGAGAAAAAGCAAGTTAGATATGTAATAGGTATGTATATGAGTATATATGTAAACACCGCCAGAGGGTAGCCCTGGAACCGATGCCAATGTAAGTATATGGGTATGTATGTAAACACCGCCAGAGGGTAGCCCTGGGACCGATGCCAATGTAAGTATATGAGAATGTATGTAAACACCGCCAGAGGGTAGCCCTGGGACCGATGCCAATGTAAGTATATGAGTATGTATGTAAACACCGCCAGAGGGTAGCCCTGGGACCGATGCCAATGTAAGTATATGAGTATGTATGTAAACACCGCCAGAGGGTAGCCCTGGGACCGATGCCAATGTAAGTATATGAGTATGTATGTAAACACCGCCAGAGGGTAGCCCTGGGACCGATGCCAATGTAAGTATATGAGTATGTATGTAAACACCGCCAGAGGGTAGCCCTGGGACCGATGCCAATGTAAGTATATGAGTATGTATGTAAACACCGCCAGAGGGTAGCCCTGGGACCGATGCCAATGTAAGTATATGGGTATGTATGTAAACACCGCCAGAGGGTAGCCCTGGGACCGATGCCAATGTAAGTATATGAGTATGTATGTAAACACCGCCAGGGCTACCCTCTGGCGGTGTTTACATACATACTCATATACTTACATTGGCATCGGTCCCAGGGCTACCCTAAATATCCAATTGGTAAAAGTAATGATGGTTTTTGGACAAATACAAGGGTATTGGGGTGTGTGTCTGGATTCTTACCGTTGTATCTTCTTGTTTTCCTTTTGTTGGAATTCCAGACGGACCCCCTTGCCACGGGGGTCATTTTTCCATCACATTAGAAGGTTTCTTTCGTATCAAATATTTATTTTCTAATTAAAAATAGTAAATTTTCTAAATTGACGTTAATCTTTTATTATTTTATTCTTTATATGTCATATGTTGTCATGCGGACACAGTCCATAGATGGCGGAGATTTTAATCTTTTTTGTGCTCCCCTTATTCTAGATATTTGCTGGATCCAATTATTCATCGTATCTTCATGGATTATATCCTTGGCTGCTAAACACGAGGTCGTCCGAAAATAAATATTGACCACTTCAGAAACTGGCTGGCCGACTACGAGTACTGGCCATGAAGACTATATCTTCTTTTGTGCCAAATGCGTTCTCGAACGTGTTTAAATGAAGACCCGAGCCTGCGATAGAGAGTGCAGCGGATGAGTGGGCAGAGTCTTCCCAGCCTTCGAACTAGAAGGTGAACTAAATCATAGCTAGAAGAAGCTATCTTCAGAAACTAAAATTTAAAATACCAATCGACCGGTCAAATTACGCACGTGACGTCATAAAAGTTATCTTCGAAGTTTTCAAAGTCTTATGCACGTGACGTCATAAAAGTTATCCTCGAAGTTGTCAAAGTCAATCTGCAAACTGTAATTTTCGACCGTGGGGCCAAACTGTAACGTAGCACTATCCGACGGACAGTGCCAGGCTCAGTAAATAATAAAAAAACAACTAATAACAGGGTAATGGGTTTATGTACATTCAGTCCAGAAACTATAAAAACTAAACAAGAAATTTTTAAAAAGAATTTAAAATGCAAAAAGTACGAAAGTTCACGAAAGTCCACAACTTATGCCCGGGCTGGATTATTGCGTTCACTTTTGGTCGAAAATTACAGTTTGCAGATTGACTTTGACAACTTCGAGGATAACTTTTATGACGTCACGTGCATAAGACTTTGAAAACTTCGAAGATAACTTTTATGACGTCACGTGCGAAATTTGACCGGTCGATTGGTATTTTAAATTTTAGTTTCTGAAGATAGCTTCTTCTAGCTATGATTTAGTTCACCTTCTAGTTCGAAGGCTGGGAAGACTCTGCCCACTCATCCGCTGCACTCTCTATCGCAGGCTCGGGTCTTCATTTAAACACGTTCGAGAACGCATTTGGCACAAAAGAAGATATAGTCTTGATGGCCAGTACTCGTAGTCGGCCAGCCAGTTTCTGAAGTGGTCAATATTTATTTTCGGACGACCTCGTGTTTAGCAGCCAAGGATATAATCCATGAAGATGGGGTAATATGTAGGGTCTCGCCCTGATGGTACTTACGGTTACTACTGTTCAAATAACTGTTCAGCTCGTTGACACTTTTATTGTCCATTTTTTGGTATATTCTTGGGTTTGGCCCTTCAGGCTCTGATAGCTCATCATCTTTGCCTGGAAAATTAGTTAATACTGTAAATTCTGACTACGTTGTAATTACGTTCTACAAATATTTTGAATCGAATTGAACTTCGATTAGAGTATTTTCTTTTGGGGAAATGATCTCTTGTTTCCTAAATATCCAATTGGTAAAAGTAAAGATGGTTTTTGGACAACTACAAGGGTATTGGGGTGTGTGTCTGGATTCTTACCGTTGTATCTTCTTGTTTTCCTCTTGTTGGGGATCCGGACAGACCCCCTTGCCACGGGGGTCATTTTTCCATCACATTAGAAGGTTTCTTTCGTATCAAATATTTATTTTCTAATTAAAAATATCACATTTTCCAAATTGACGTTAATCTTTTATTATTTTATTCTTTATATGTCATATGTTGTCATGCGGACACAGTCCATAGATGGCGGAGATTTTAATCTTTTTTGTGCTCCCCTTATTCTAGATATTTGCTGGATCCAATTATTCATCATATCTTCATGGATTATATCCTTGGCTGCTAAACACGAGGTCGTCCGAAAATAAATATTGACCACTTCAGAAACTGGCTGGCCGACTACGAGTACTGGCCATGAAGACTATATCTTCTTTTGTGCCAAATGCGTTCTCGAACATGTTTAAATGAAGACCCGAGCCTGCGATAGAGAGTGCAGCGGATGAGTGGGCAGAGTCTTCCCAGCCTTCGAACTAGAAGGTGAACTAAATCATAGCTAGAAGAAGCTATCTTCAGAAACTAAAATTTAAAATACCAATCGACCGGTCAAATTACGCACGTGACGTCATAAAAGTTATCTTCGAAGTTTTCAAAGTCTTATGCACGTGACGTCATAAAAGTTATCCTCGAAGTTGTCAAAGTCAATCTGCAAACTGTAATTTTCGACCAAAAGTGAACGCAATAATCCAGCCCGGGCATAAGTTGTGGACTTTCGTGAACTTTCGTACTTTTTGCATTTTAAATTCTTTTTAAAAATTTCTTGTTTAGTTTTTATAGTTTCTGGACTGAATGTACATAAACCCATTACCCTGTTATTAGTTGTTTTTTTATTATTTACTGAGCCTGGCACTGTCCGTCGGATAGTGCTACGTTACAGTTTCAGATTGACTTTGACAACTTCGAGGATAACTTTTATGACGTCACGTGCATAAGACTTTGAAAACTTCGAAGATAACTTTTATGACGTCACGTGCGTAATTTGACCGGTCGATTGGTATTTTAAATTTTAGTTTCTGAAGATAGCTTCTTCTAGCTATGATTTAGTTCACCTTCTAGTTCGAAGGCTGGGAAGACTCTGCCCACTCATCCGCTGCACTCTCTATCGCAGGCTCGGGTCTTCATTTAAACACGTTCGAGAACGCATTTGGCACAAAAGAAGATATAGTCTTCATGGCCAGTACTCGTAGTCGGCCAGCCAGTTTCTGAAGTGGTCAATATTTATTTTCGGACGACCTCGTGTTTAGCAGCCAAGGATATAATCCATGAAGATATGATGAATAATTGGATCCAGCAAATATCTAGAATAAGGGGAGCACAAAAAAGATTAAAATCTCCGCCATCTATGGACTGTGTCCGCATGACAACATATGACATATAAAGAATAAAATAATAAAAGATTAACGTCAATTTGGAAAATGTGCTATTGTATATGTAAATGTAATATTTGATACGAAAGAAACCTTCTAATGTGATGGAAAAATGACCCCCGTGGCATGGGGGCTAACTTGGATATATAAAAAGAAAAACAAGAAGATACAACGGTAAGAGTCCAGACACACACCCCAATACCCTTGTATTTGTTCAAAAACCCTCATTACTTTTACCAATTGGATATTTAGGATACAAGAGATCATTTCCCCAAAAGAAAATACTCTAATCGAAGTTCAATTCGATTCAAAATATTTGTAGAACGTAATTACAACGTAGTCAGAATTTACAGTATTAACTAATTTTCCAGGCAAAGATGATGAGCTATCAGAGCCTGAAGGGCCAAACCCAAGAATATACCAAAAAATGGACAATAAAAGTGTCAACGAGCTGAACAGTTATTTGAACAGTAGTAACCGTAAGTACCATCAGGGCGAGACCCTACAGTGGACATAACTTAAATATTTTAGTACAGAATATACGAAGTTTAAACTGTAATTTCGATGGAATGTTGGCTCTGCATCGTAATATTAATTTAGATGTAGATATTATAGTCCTAACGGAATGCTGGTTATCCTCGGCTCACACTATCCCTCAGTTAGACGGTTATAACTCCTATGTCAGTGAATCTAGCAACGTACTACAAAATGACGGTGTAGCACTTTTCATTAAAGCGGACTGTACTAATGTTACGATCGAGGAACCCGACATAGCTGACGCGAATTGCCTAATAGCTAAAATCGGTAATGATATCGTTATTGTGGCTATATATCGCTCACCGTCATACAGAAATATTGACAACTTCTTACGATCGCTAGGTACAATACTATCTACCCTGTCGTCCTTTAAGAATGTGTTTGTTGTAGGTGACATAAATATTGACATAAAAACTGGAAATCTTGACAGAAATTCGCCTGAATACCTTACCCAGATGGCATACCATGGCTTTATCCCTACCCATCTCTATCCTACTAGAGGACCAAACTGCCTAGACCATGTACTGGCCAAAAATACCCTTCCATTAAAAAGTTTAATAATAAACAGCACTCTTACAGATCACAGTACAGTGTTACTAAGTGTACAAAAGAGGGTCAGTAGGTCTTATGCGGTGTCATTTAGTAGGAAACAAAATAATGCAGCAATAGCAAGTGACCTACAAAATCTAGATACTACTTGCATTTATAGCACGAACGACGCTAACAAAGCAACGCAGTATTTTATTACGGCATTGCAAAATATTATAGAAAAGAACACGACGACTACTGTTTTACCTCAACGCAAGAAATTAATTAAGCCATGGTTAACCCCTGGCCTGTTAAGATGCATAAGAAATCGTGACAGTCTACATAAAAAATTAAACAAAGACCCTAACAATCCAATCCTAATAACTACCTATCACAGATATAGAAATTTTTGTAACAATTTACTAAAGAAATTAAAAAGACAATACGAGAAATTTCAAATAGCTAATGCAGGTCAAGATAAAAAGAGGTTATGGCAGGCAATTAAAAACATAACAAACACGCACACAACTACAACATCGGCGCGAGCACTAATTGCTGACTCCGCTACAGCAAGTCAGAACATAAACCTAGTCAACAACTTTTTCGCTAGTATCGGGAAGACTCTAGCTGAAAAAAATAAAGGTAAATAGCCCGTCCACAACCAGACCGACTTGCACTACAACCCAAATTCCCAAGTTAAACTCTTTCGCATTAATGGACACCGACGAAAATGAAGTGGAAAGTATCATAATGACCTTAAGAAATGACTGTGCTAGTGGCATTGACAACATTCCCTGTTCTTTTATTAAACTACATAAAAAACATCTGATTGAGCCTATGACCCACATATTTAACCTTTGCCTTTCGACTGGTGTTTTCCCTAAAGTTCTAAAAAAAGCTCTAATTAAGCCCATTCATAAAAAAGGGGACAAGAGCTGTGTCAATAACTACAGACCCATCACCCTACTGCCATCTATATCGAAAATACTAGAAAGAATAATCTATAAGAGACTCGTACAATACTTGGAATGTAATCAACTACTAGCACCGTCGCAATATGGATTTCGATCAGGACGATCTACTAATGACGCGGTCGACAATCTCACTGATTACCTTGTGAGGCAACTCGACTCCCAAAAAAAGTGTTTAGCTATCTTTTTAGACCTTGCCAAAGCTTTTGACACGGTAAAAATCCCTATTCTTCTCGACAAACTTCAAACCCTGGGAATACGAGGGCTACCCTATCGCCTGATAAAAGACTATCTCACGGATAGAACTCAACGTGTTTCTATTGACAATATAATTAGCGAGGAACTCCCCACTGAATACGGTATTCCCCAAGGAAGTATCATGGGTCCGATATTGTTCCTAATTTATGTCAACGAGTTATGCTCACTCCCTCTCAATAATGGTAGAATAATCACATACGCTGACGATACTGCCCTACTTTTTAGCGACAATAGTTGGACCGAAGTTTTCAGACAAGCGCAAGAGGGTTTCTACTCAGTATCCCGATGGCTCAAGAATAATGCACTTACACTAAATACCGACAAGACCAAGTACATGACTTTCTCTTATAATTCCTCTACCCAGCCTCCAGTAAACATGTATGATATTGTTGCTCATTCCTGTCTAACGACCGACCCGCTCAAACAAAATAGTACCTGCTCCTGTCCTAAAATTAGCTCTACCAAGTCAATGACATATCTAGGCGTGATTATTGACCAACATTTAAATTTTAAGTTGCATATCGAAGCCCTTACCACAAGAATGCGTAAACTAATATACGTCTTCAAAAACCTCAGACATGCTGCCAATGAGGCTTTACGAAGATCCGTTTACCTTGCGCTGTGCCAATCTTTACTTCTATACTGCATTACAACATGGGGTGGCACACATAAAACAACTATTATTGACTTGGAAAGAGCACAAAGAGCTATCTTAAAAGTTAGTACCTTCCGACCCTTCCGCTATCCGACGAACCAATTGCTACATGAATGTGACGTTCTTTCAGTTCGTCAATTATTCATTTTGCAAACGGTTATAAAAAAACACTCCCTAGTGCCCTTCAATCCCGAAACCAGTTATAGACGCGCGGACATGGTGTGCAACAATGAATTATTCCGCACGCAGCACTCTCACAGGTTTTTCTGTTTCCTTGGCACTTATCTTTATAACAAATTAAATCGCAACCTACGTATCCACCTTATGAATAAATTTAATTGCAAATTAACTATCATAGATTGGTTAAAAGGTAAGTCCTACGAGGAAACAGAGAAAATACTAGAAGTTGTTGGTTAAATATAAACATAGTACGTAAGTTTTAGTACTTAAATCTCATCCTACTGTACCTATACATACAATTTAAACACTTCATTGTTTCACAAAATACATGTAAGAATTAACCTATATATTTAGACCTACTAACCTGGATGCCTAAGATACAAGTAAATCATTTACTTAGTTTAGGTGTCCAAACTATCAATAACTAGAATTAAGTACCTATTATTATTTGTGCAAGAGTTGTAAATATGTAGCCTTGATTTTATTTGTACCCATTTACTATAAGTAGGTATGTTGTAATTTTTAATTAACTTGTAATTTATGATTAATTTTATTTGAATAAATAATTTATTATTTATTTATTTATTTACTGTTCTCAAGTGACTCCTTCCACTTATTCACTCGTTGGACTAGTCGCCCTTTGTCATAGTCTTTCTGTGATAGTCTCGAATGATGTCTGACAGTAGAACATGTCTAATGTCACATTGAACAGGAGTGGATGGATGTTGAAATCGGAATCCCGGTACATGTCTCAGATAATGTCAACATAGACCTCAGGTACCGCAACGCCCGCCCACCAGCTCATCTCAGTATAATATATTTCAACAAGTGGACCCAGCGCGACTTCGTTCGCGTACACCTACTTTACCCCTACTCACCCTTTTTTCTTGCTTATAAATCTTGCTCTTGAATCACACTATCTATTGTTGGCAACCGCGTTATCCGTTGCGTAGTTGTAAAGATCTAAGCGTATATAGATACATACTTAGATACATAGGCACAGACACGGGTAGCGACTTTGTTTTATCCTATGTATAGATATAGATTAAGCATAGACCTTCGAATAATTTTTTCCTTTGCCGGGAATAGGTTCTGCCAATTAGGTTTTACTCAGAGACGATAATTATGTGATAGTGATCGAGGTCCGGGCAGGCGGGCGGGGGCATATTTCGAGCCAAGTGGTTTGAGATTTACATGAGAACTTCTGCCTATTAACCTACATTTACTTGCAGTTTTCGAGACCTTGTTATTGACCTTTCCGGACTTTTTTTCAGAGAAGTCGTTTAAGTAGGTGCTTTTGTGAATTTTATTTAAAATGTAACTTTGAAACCACATATTTTAACGAAAATCTGACAAACCACAGACATAGATGATGATTTCTAAATTACGGTTACAAAATTTCATTAGCTTTAATTGGTTAATATGGAACTTATGATCAAGCTTCGTTTGTATGGGGCACGCCAGCTTTCGGTAATCGAGCTTTACTCGTATAATAGCTTTTGTTTATGCAATTTGAGCATGATCCTCTTTGTTCGTTGCGATATTTCGAAATATGTACGTACCTACTTACATAACTGTACCTCTGGTAATATGAAAATGTAAATGTACACAAAATTACTGCTTTTCTCAATGAATCACCATTTCTGATAGTATAATTATTTTGCGCACTTTTGACATTTCTATAAAAAAATGTAAATTAGCAAAAGTTCTTCCGTGTGCAATAAAATTCACTTTAAGCACAGAGAGCTTCGCGTAAGTGAGGTGAGGTGGACATCTTAATACAAAATATAAGAAAGTGGCGACTAAGTTAAAACAGGTAGTTTTAGTGATTATATTTTGTTTGTGTATTATGTATAAGATAGATAGATAGATAAACACTTTATTGCTCACAAAACATAACAGTATCAATTAGTTACAGTAACAGGAACACATATGAGCAAAGGCGGCCTTATCGCTACAAGCGATCTCTTCCAGGCAACCTTTACAGAAATTGAGACAGGAATATTACAGCAGGTAGTGTTGAGCTAAAGGATACAAGAGAATGCGTTATGTTTTATTATAAGTTGTATAATAAAACATAACATCTATAGTTACTCTGATTTATAATTCCAGCCAGTAAAATGGCAATTATAACTGTCAGTTACTGTTAGTTACAATAATTACCACGGCTACGGATTAGTAAAATAGTAAAAAATAAAGGAGCTTTATTTTAAGAATGGCTGTAGATAGGGATGTCACGAAAAAAGGAAGGGCTTGACCTTTACCTAAATGAGTTATTCACCTTTTATATTATAATTGTCATTTTACCTACCTACCCCAAGTAGTAAGTAGGGTAATAGGTAGGTAGCCGCAACTGATGCACTTTTTTTTCTAGTAGTCGTACTTCGATACAGAAATATGTGGATATACAGGGTGTCCCGTAAGTCGACGACGAAAAAGAAATGCCTATAATATAAAAAATTCAAGACTTAGATTTTATTTTTTATTTTTCTATTAACTATTATGATTTGGACTATCACCCGATTCCGGCTTGACGTCGACTTACGGGACACCCTGTATAATGTAATAAAGTTTGGTTGGTACTTTAAGATGATAATTGCTTGTGCCAATCTATTCATTTGGTCAACAAAACATTAGTTGTTATACATGCCATGCACTATATTTTAAATTATTTCTAAAATTACTTACCGACATGGGAAAAAATTGTTTAATTTATGCAAAACGATGCCAACCTAATAATCCATGACTTACATTTTATAATAACGAAAAAAAGCAATCACAAACTATGATTAAACTGTACGGTCATTGATGATTATAACTACTTAGCTAATTATTTGATTAGTTTTATCATTAATTGTCCATGACTTTGTACCGTAAAATGTACAATGACCATCAATGACCGGTTCAAACTACACGCCTAAATTTTACTTAACACAAACACGTTACCCTATTTAACAAAAGGTTAAAATGAAATACATTTAATAAAATACATAAAATTAATTAATGCAAGATACATCTTTATCCCATAGGTATGGGATAGTACCGTGAGGGTATACGACATAGGTATATATATACATAAACTTTATAAAGATTTGATCCTTTAACTGTGGAACCTTACCACAGTAAGTGCCATAAAGATCTTTTATTACAGGCAATGCGATATCACTATGACATTTTCTGTGAAAAGGTTCCACATGGTTTATGATTCAATTGGTTCGATAGTACAACGGTTGTAGGTAATTGGGAGATCCCGCGGTCTTCAAAAGTTTAATTAACAAATGCACTTTAATTTGAGTTGTAATTGGAACCCTAGAAAAGTAGCCTAATATAATTTACCTATACCTTCAATGGTCTGTATAGATTAATTAGCCAAAATTATTTTACCCCTGTATTTTTGTTCCTATTCGTGTTTTCCCTCACTCAGGTTTGTTTTCGTTCATGTATTTTACCATTCGCATGTTGTTGCTAGCAAAGTTTGTGTGATCTTTGTGAAATGCGACTCTTATGCGCTTGCGCAGGGTCGCTGACCTTAGTCTTAACAGAGAATGCACAATGATGCGCAGGAGACCTCGTTGCAAATGTTACGCCATTTATCTTTCTCACTCGTACACTCGATTGGGTACTAATGCAAATTTTAATGCCATCGTTTGATATATTGGATTAATGTTTATTGTATTCGTCAACTGCTCTTAAAGTGACCCCATGAACAACTAGATACAGTACAGTAAAAGAATATCAGGCCCCATTATTCTTATTTACATAGTATAAAACAAAGTCGCTTCCCGCCGTCTATATCTACGCAAGCTTACATCGATTTTCGACAATAGATTGATAAAGTGATTTTAAAGGAAGGTTTATAGGCAAGAACACAGGGTAGGTAGGGGTAAAGTAGATGTAAGGTAGGCCGCAGGGGAGGGTAGGGATAGCACGCTGCGAACAAAGTCGCGACGGGATAGCTTCTGATTAATATACTCTTAATAAAGATTTATTATTGAAAATAAGTCCATTTCGCGTTTGTCGTCCGCTTGATGCAAAACTGTTATATAACCTTGTGTTTTATTACCATTATACTGATGAAACAAGTTGCTTGTTTCCTTAAGACTTTCACACATTGGATAAGACGTCTGTTCGATCCATTTCGTTTTCTTTTGCCAAATACTGAATACCATTACTTGTTGTTTCCGATGTTTCTAAAATAACAATAGACAACCTACATTTTTTAAATGGCCATGTCTTCAGTGATGTTACTCGATAGGTGTATACCAAGTTTTGTAAAATAATTGATACCAAATATCAAATAGTGTCTGAATGTGTTATTTTAATATTATTTTGTGATTTTAACCCACGGCTTCGCTTAATCGTGAGCAGGACGGACAATAATACTTTGCTCTAAGCTTCCATTTAAGGTAAAAAATACATTCCCGTAGCTGCTAGCTACTTCAGTAGTTATAGATATTTTTATCAGGCTCCATTTCCAACGCAGAAATGATAAGATATTGAAGTATGTACCTGTGTAGGTCATGGACTTATCATATTTAAATATGATACGTCCATGGTGTAGGTATAGGTAGGTCACCTCTAGGTACAGATTCACAGGATACATATCTCAATCTCATCCGACAAACAGTTGTTGGATTGTAGCTCTCCTTCTTTGACTTGAACGGATTTTCGATGAAATTTTTTGGACGTTTGGAAGACTGAAGAACAAGAATTCTTAGCTTTGTTTAATTTAAATTGATTCAGCAGTTTAGAAAATATTTGAGCTGAAGTAGAATTTGGTTAAGGTTGCCTGGTAGAAATCGCTTTAAGCGGTAAGGCCTCCGGTTACTTGTTTTCCCTTTGTATTTGTTATTATTTGTGTATAAGCAAGATATAATTTTCATTCATTCATTTGTTAGGAGGTTTTCGATTTCAATTTAGGTTAAGGTATTACCTTTTATTTGCATAAACTTTGCCACTTTTGGCTTATTGACACGTCATTGTGCGGAACTCGTAGTCATGGCTACAATTTGAATAATAATCGTTCAGCTAATTTAGCGACCTTAATAGCAGGCGGATTTTTTCACGTTCCATTTCTTAGACCTTGAGACTAGAGTTGCGAGTATCGATGTTGAATGAATCATCGACAAATAACTTGATCCCGATTTGAATGTATGTATGTGATGTATTAATAGTTTGTATATTTGATTTTAACTTTAAGTTTAACATTTTCATTTAATCTGTCGGCAAACAGAAAATATTAATTTTTATACATATGTGTAAGGAATTTTGCCGCTTGCGTAACCATCGAGTATTTCACTAATTGTATGTCAAGAAAGGGCACAATTAGAAAGGATTTATACCCTAAGCCTAAGGTTATCGCTTTGGCTGGGTATGTTTAATTTTATTATGGGTCAAAAATAAATATTGTGAGTAGATATATACAGCAAAGTTTGTTTTCTGGTACTTATTTATAAACTCAAGTTTTGGTTTCGACGCGAGATAAGGGCGAGACATAGTTAAACATTACCAATGAGCATCTACTACAATATTAGCTCCAATAGCACAGGACCTTATTTAAATTACTAAAATAAGCTTTTGTATTGCCTTCTTTTCTCTTTAAGCAAAGAGTTAACCTACACACATAAATACCTACCTATTATTGTAATTGAAATGTAAGTTAAATATGCAAAATCGATACATCCCATTCCATTCTCACCTTATCTTATCAGATACCTATCTACTAGCTACTCGTACTACTACGACAATATAAAGCCACTTAGGTACCACCAGGTAAGATGGCGATCAAATGCCTGGCTACTTCTTATAAAAAAAATATAAAGCGGAACCCTTAATCCTTATCGATA
Source organism: Blastobasis adustella (assembly GCA_907269095.1). Lineage (NCBI taxonomy): Eukaryota > Metazoa > Arthropoda > Insecta > Lepidoptera > Blastobasidae > Blastobasis > Blastobasis adustella. The sequence continues at coordinate 6,636,021 of OU026123.1, read as the reverse complement.
TTTGACCAAACGCGCCCCATCTCTAGTAAAGGCGTGGTCAAGGCACGGCATTGTCTGCGCCGCGGCTTCCGGATACCAGCCGGACACGACACGACCCCAACTAAGTACTTAGGAGTCGGTACAATCAAGTAGTTCGATTATTGGTGTATTTCATTTCGGTAAACGATCGGTATAGGATCGTTGCCATTTCGATAAATTTTCACCGCATAACCCCCCTTTTTTAATCGCTTACATTCACAAGGGCACTCGCCTGTATTTTCTATCTATAGCAACTTTACCACAAGTGTGAAAGAGATAGATACCGCAAGCGACCACTCGCGCGGATGCGAGCAGTTCAAAAATAGGGACTCTGGGACTAGATGGTCGGTGGTTCATTAGTTGTCTGCCAAACTGTTGTTCCGCCACAAACGTCATTTATTATGACTCCCACCAATACGACTAAGTACCAGAAATATAGATGACAAGGATCATAACGAACGTGGGGTAAAAACAACTAACATTCTGCCATTTCGGAAACATCTATTTTTGCAACATGCATCGAAACGAAAACGTTCCGATGCCGATCCGCAACCGAACTATTACCGAAACTCATAACGACTGAGTTACATAATTCCACAACAGATTAATTCACTTGTCTCGCAGCATTCGCACTGTTTCACGGCCCTTCTAGCCGTCCAATCAATCCATTGTCTTGGCATCGAACAACCTTATTATATTGCCTAATTGATTGTCTATCGTACTCAATGGGTTTTAGAACAGCTCTACTGTACCAGTGTACCTCTACTGTATCCAGCACCGTACTGGGTACCGCGTACTTGCGACAATTTTTTTTAATATCCATCAAAAATTTACAAGGCATTAATAATTTTCTTTCATTCCGAGAATTTTCTTAAAGAAAGTTGTAAAATACTTGTAGTATATTTTGTTTGCCATCCTAATTATTTCGTGTCACGGGTTAGGCACGTTTTAATCCTTGTAAGCTACGTCCTTTTGTTATAATGTTATCAGCACTGAAATGGCAACCCAGGGGCCTGATTCTCGTGCTGTGACTTCTCGAATTCAAAATATTTTCTAGCCACATATTTTCAGGTTAGGTTAGCCATCTATTGCAGGCTGCAATAGACATATCAATCAAACATCATCAAACAAAAAAAATAACACAAAATAATTTTTTGCTTTAAAAAGATTTTCTTAACTATCTTCGACAATCGTATATTTTTAAATATAAATTTCAGTGACGTTTTAATGCAGCTTTTTGGTTAGAGAAAATGTCGAATTTGAGATGTTACTAGTGCTGGTTTGCTGTAATTGGTCGGCTGTATTCCACTCGTACGTGACTATAAGACACTACACAACTTCTTACTTCCTTTATGCATTGGCCGATTTTGCGAGGCCTAATGATCTGGTTAGCATGTCAAATCGTTTACTCTCCGTGACACAGAGCCGTTCGCCTTGACCTAAAGGAAATACTACTTAAAATAACGATCGATAGTTGTAACAAACTATCAGCTTATCTATATTAGACCATATTATGATCGATAGACGCCGAGTGAAAGCTCAATTGGTAAAAAAATATATTGGGTCTTTTTAAAAGTGCAAATCTTTATTTCACAGACACGAAGATGTGTACCTACGTAATGAGTTGATATTTTGGTTTATTAGATATATTTAATAACAAGAAATTTTTTGGCAAATTTCTGTAGGAAAAACTTGCTACAAATGCCTTGCAGGTCTGAGGTGTAGTGCTAGTTTACCGATTTCGAGGAAGTACTTGCTTTTCCATTTAGGTGGACCTTGAGCTCTCGCGTGCCGCACGGGGGCGCAACCGGGACATAACGCAAAGACGATGATGATGATGACTTGCTTCTCCATACGAGTATAACAAGTTAAATTCGAGTGGAATTCAGACCTGAGGGTGTACTCTCTCTCTAATAACTAAATTACAGTGGCAAAGGATATTTCGCAAGCATTCCATGTGCATTCGCGTGTCACGCCCATGCCCCGTCCGTCAGCGGCGTGGGCGCCGTGACAGTCGCCGTCACGGCCCGAATGAGAGCAACGTGACAACGCCGGACACATTAACCTAGATTCGATGAACTTGGACTTTACAAAAATCTGACGTGGAAAACTTAATGTTTAAAAAATGTATAACTTATTACTGTAGTTGTCTCCACGCTATCTTACCCGTGTTGAAATACTATGACAATATGTAAGTTTGCCAGCATCATTCTCAAATTTAATAGTTTTGAACCTCATGTGCATAGGTTTTTTTTATTAGATCAGACAGGCATTTGACCGCCATCTCACCTGGTGGTAAGTGACGATGCGGCCGAAGATAGAGCATGCCAATAGATACGTATTTGCACGGACTCGATAGATTTTTCACAATAAATCTGGCCCTTGATTGAAAGTGGTCACCGCTGCCTATGGATATAGCAACATCGGGCATCACCAATGCATTGCTCACCTGTAAATCCCCGGGACTCGTTGCTCTGGCCACGATCACTGGATCATTGGAAAGTTGGAGACCTTACTTGCAGGCCGGTACACAATATTATTAAAAATTGTATTGTTTGCCTGCACTATTCTGTAAGGCGGAAATACTTCTCCGGTCGATCGGTAGGTGAATAAAAAAGTTTTTATGAACTTTAAAAATAATGCACCAACCAATCCAACCAATTTTAAGCTCACCCACAAGCCTAGAGCTTACAATAGCTATCATATTCAGGTGACAGATTTAAATGTCATGGCCAATATGATTTATCAATCATAGTTTCTTAGAATGTATAACACGATTAATAATACACAATTATTTCAATCTAGGTGTTACTAACAATCTGCGCATTAATAATTTGAACGACATTCTTTACTGATGTATGACAAGATTTTATAAAATATAGCCCTTGCTTGGCGACTTTATACCTACGTGGTATCAGTAATTTTTTATTCATGGCAAGCCCTGGCATGCGCACAATATATCTTCATCTCATTGACATAAGCCCGATTGTACTAAACTTAACGCTGGGCCAACTAGTTGCAATTTAAAGAGATCAACCAACACCACGGGATGATTTCGATTTTTAACTTTAATGTTATATGGTACAAATATTTACTTTAATAATCGCACTTTTTCTACAACGATGGCCAACGTGGGTAATAAACAGTTCTTCAGACGTAAACATTTGACTGCTGTTAGCATAAATTAGGTATAATTTTAACTAATCAATGGGTCATCATCATCATCTCGGCGCTATGTCCCGGTTGCGCACCCGCGCGTCACGCGAGGGCCCGGGGTCCGCCTTCCTACTCTTTTTGGCTCAATTCACTCGGTCTTCGGCATCCTCGGTGGTAAGCTTGCATGTAATTAAGTAAAGGGTAAAGAGCAAAACTATATGAGTTACATGTCCCGACTTGCTTTCCGAAAAAAGTTGAGTTGGTTTGATGTATGATGCTGATTTTACCGAACTCTTTCGGGAGTTGCCAAAGTGATTTAAAAAATATTGAATTTTTCATGTCGAAAATAAAAATTGAACACCGTTCGAATCAAGGCCAGCGGTTCAAAAGTAGAGCCCCTGATCCACGTTCTTGGTGGTCTTTATAACTAGGTTTAGATCTACTGATACACACGCATGTATTGTCAGTAGGTAAAGCTATTATGAATCAATAATATTACCTTCCAAGGTTGAACCTAATTGCAGTCCTACGGACTATTCTTAATGCGATTCAAAAAAACTGGTTGCCTTTATTACTTACTGGGATAATTATACTCAGTACCACCTGTGGCTGTTACATTACAAGTATGTCAATATGTATGAATTTACCTGTTTTTAGAACATAACTCTATTTAATGTTTATGGATATCGATTCCATTGCATATATGGATAAAACGTACCAAATTAGTGAATATTAGTACGTGCAATCGTAATGCTCTTCTTATTATTTATTTTGTATTTTAACTTTAGTAATTAATCTCCTTGGCTGTCACATATTCAGCTATTGCTACAGTTTGGTAATATCATGTTTTAAAATAATTATCTACGGTCTACAAGACATTTTCATCGGCTGTAGCAGGACAAAGAATTACCGTCATTCACTCAACTCTGGTGATAACCATATCAGAATCGCTTGCCTAGTTTAAACATGTTGTTTACACATAAAACTTTACGCTAGCTGTATAATTCTTAAAACTATTTAATATTTTTTACAAAATAATTTATTTAGATAAGAAATTACAGATGTCCTATTCGGGTGTACCTCCCTAGGTAATAAACAAAGTTACATCTTTTAACACTGACCCCACTCTATCCCCACTTCCAGCTCCTGTTGGCGCTATCCCTGGCAGCAGGAGCACCGGCACCTGGCCGCGTGCCAAAGGTCTACAATGCCCTCATCACCTCCAACCAGAATCTGGAGCCGAGCAAAGCATACCCGGTGTACCAGCCAGTGCTGCACGACGCGTTCGCCTTTCCCTACCAGCCTGCTGTGTTCTACGGGGACTTCCCTGCTGGCAATGTGAGTCTTAGGGAGGTTACTGCCGTGTAGTATCCGGAAAAGGCTTGAGAAAGTAAGCTACATTGATGCACCAACCTGCGCGCAACTACGCGACTTTCCTTGCTATGTAATAGCACCAAATCCGTTCTATTCACCTTCGTAGAACAGAAAATGCGCAGAATCGTTATCTTTAGAGCACCTACTCGATGGCTTCAGAATTATTATACCCATTACGGTAGCTATAAATTTCAGATAATGAAATGGGAAAGGGTATTTTGAACACTAATGTCCTATTTCACTAATACCTTCCGGTTTTAAAGGACTCCTACTCTTTTAATCACAATTTTTCATGAATCAAGAGTAGGTAGGCTAAATCGTGTATAAATTGTTAATGAAAGACGAGAGAGAGATTTGTCAGGACAATAGCAAGTGGAACAATGTAGTCTGAGCCTACTCCTAAGGGAAAACGGAGTGACGTTATTTATGTACCAACTCATGTATGTACTTTTCATGGAAATTTGTTACTCAGGCCTCTATTAAAAGAGGCGGCGTGGCCGCTCATGGGCCGCTCTGATGTGAGCACATAACCGAATTATTCTAGCGATGCCGCCCTATACAGCGTACAGGTATACACGCGACAGATACGTCTGTCCGAGCAACGTGAGATGAGGACTTCATGATTACAGTAAGGCACTAGCACACGAAATTTGAAAATTTGATAATGTTTAGCTGCTATGTTGTGGTACTATTTACAGGCTATGGGTGTAGTGTTCCCGCAGTAAGGCAGCAGTAAGGGACTGACGAAAGTGATGCTAAATCGTGAAGTACCTTGTTTTTAAAGTAAAATTCTGCTCCTCAGATAGTGACAGAGCTTTGACAGTAGTTAACCCTCTTTGAACCATAGAAAATACTGTCGCCCATTTTGTGATCTACTTTTGTCTTGGCTAAACACCACGCCCAGTATTTTATTTTTAGGAACACAAATTCCATGGATTTTTAACTCTTATCTCACTATTCTGTCGCTTCAATTTCAGGGTCTAATACCCGTCGGGCCACAATCGCCGAAAGGAACAGATACGCAACCACCACCGCCACCACCACCACAGCCTGAAGGTCCATCGGCCCCTAAAGACGTGTCACAGGAGAATCCACCGCCGCCGCCTTCACCGCCGGCGCAACCCAGCACAGAGACTCCAGACAGCGAACAGAAGCCCACATCAGCTCCACCTCCGCCCCCGAATACACAATCACCGATCCCTCTAAACGAGTTTGGCCTGCCATCGCAAGTCTTTCCATTAGGCCGCGTCGACCCAGCCTTCAACGGCTTCACACAAGTCGGACCTTTTACATATACTTACCCAGGATACCGGTTCTACGACCCTTACGACCCCTTCAGCTACACTCCATATACAAATTTCTCGCCTTTCTTCAGACAGTTGCCCAACTTGATAAATCCTGTTGCCGCAAGAGTTAATGCAGCTCCAGCTGCCGTACCGCCACCTTCAGTGCCCCAGGCGGCTCCGGCCCCTCAATCTTCGGGAGAGGAACCTCCACCTGAACCCAGCGACCTCAACGTCCTCAACTACGCCTCCAAAGACCCTGCCATTCCTAACGTGCCTCCGCCACCGTTGCCGCAAGGCGGCCTCAGAGCTGAAGACTCGGAGTAGATACGCTTTTATGGAAGCCTGGAAGCTATTATTTTAATAGGTCGTCTTTATTATTATTAGGGACCGTAGTGATTACATGTATTAATATTTAAAATGAGACATTTGGGTGTACTTTATACGTAATTATTGAAATTACTTTTTATTACTATGTATATTTAATTATTTTTAACTAATGTTAAGCGAACAAATTACTTTTGACCATAGTATTATCAATGTACTTATGTAGAAAAATGTATCCTGTGATGTTTCTGTTCTCTTGTAACTTCGGTGCTGACATGCTTATAATAAGGTATGATATATAAAAGAATATGTAAATCTAGCAGTTACCGTATTAAAATGTAAATAAACAAGCAGTATTTTTCCATACAACTGTGTTTATTCTGCTAAAAGCATTAGATATTAGTAGATAACTTTCATTATTTCGAAGTAGATAATATCACAAGTAGAATAATTACTATTAGCTGTGCTCAAAGAGTTTGGTATGTATGGCTGTGCTATAAATTTTACCTAAATCTCTTTGGCGCCAAAAACGTTTACTGTAAGGACATGCAACTTTTTATGGTATTTAAAAAATTACCATAAAAAGTTAGAATAAAAGATAAATTTAACCCATTCATTGCCGCCAACTCAAGGTTTAAGTTTAGAAACGGTCTCCTTATGACGTCAGCAGGTATTGAAGATGTGCTAGATATACTTTCCATTGCTATTGCCTACTGGTGTAAAAAAAATATTGTGAGTTCTGGTTCGGCATTATTGTTATGTTTATATATTCTATTTTTACTTTTGAAAAAGTTTCACAGGTCATTCGAACTGGCATATCAATGTAGGAAAAGAATTCACAGCATAGCCAGAAAAACGTATCATGGTCATTATTTACAAGGTTGGAGTGGCAATCTATGGGTTAAGTAGGTAACTGAAGCAAAGTGCTAAAATCAATCAATTTCCATTATCATATAGATAAGAGAATAAATGACGACATATCCATTGAGGATGTAGGTATAGGATGATTTCATGATAGAAATTTCTTTAAATTTATAAATCTCTACTCCAAGATTGTACCACTTCTCACAATAATTATAATTAGATGAAATACCAAGTGAAAATATCGCTGAATAAATATCTTCAGCTTTGTATATTTATTAACAATAATTATATAGAATACTGCAGGGATTCCAGCAAAATAGCAATAGTACCTACCTCTTTCGGAAAGAACAGCACTACTATGGCAGAAAGAGTCTTTGTGAATAGCTAGGCGTAGGCATTGTCTCAGATATGCGTCAGCTCGTGACATAGGTATGTGATAAATTTTTATGTAAGTATTCAATTACTTAAATATAATTATTATCCGCCTCTATACCTTAAATGGTTCTCAGTTATATGGCACCGACATTATTTATTACAAAAAGCATTATATCTGATAACAGAAGCTTTCTATCTCTGATATCAACAACACGAAATGGTTGTGAGCTTACTAGTATTTTATGAAGCTCCGGGATTTTTATTTACATTTATTTGTGTTTAGAATAAAATCTCTGAAATATGATTTTTTTGCGTGAAATATTGATTACAATCGGTATTGTGTGTATCAAGCTGAGCACCGAGGTACGTTATATAGCAGTTTCTATATTAATATTATAAAGAGTAAAAGTTTGCATGGTTGTAATTTGTATGTTAGAATACTCTCCGAAACTACTGAACCAAATTCTTTCTCTAATTATCATAAGGTACTTGTCCTGCGGGATAGTTTTACACAGATCGGGGAATGACTAGTATGTTATATATCTATAAATATAATAAAACAGTAAAAAAGTGTGTCTGTACATTGAAAATATTAAAAAAAAAAATTTAGGCCGATGAAAATTACTAATAGAATAGGATTTTTTTTTTTATTCTGTCTGTTTGTACACGCTAATCTTCGGAGGTACTGGTTTTGAATTAAACTTTTTGTGCCATACAATTATATATTTTGGAAACTGAAACACCTGCTGTAGAACCTTATTAGGCCAGCTATACTATAAGAAATATGGAAAAATTACTGAACGGATTCTAATTTAGTTTTGATAGTATTTTGGGGTCCAACTTAAATCTAGGCCTTGTTTCATTTACTTCGGTTGGGTAGACCCAGAGATACTGCTTGACCTCTCCATTGTACTGGCTTACATACAATACTGGTCATTTAAAATGGTCGCTCGAAAAAAAAACATTTTACACGCGGACGAAGTTGCGGGCAAAAGCTAGTTTGTTAAATGTTAAATGATCACAGTATTCTCCTCATAATTTCAGAACTGTCCACGAGAAGTGTCTCGTAAAGGTATTACCATAACCTGGCATGAAACCCCGTCTGGACAATTCAATATATCGGATCCGCCTTGTTACAGCAATAATAAATTGGTAAGAAGATATTGCAACAACTCAGACTGGTTACCTCCGCATGAAAAATTGAAACCTTGTAAAAAAGTAGTCGATTCTTTTAATCTTTCATCGTGTCCACCTGGATACCACGCTATATCTGAAACAAGTAATAATTATTGCTATCACATCACAGAGTCATCTCATTGGCACTACCCGTGCTTTGAAAGTGGTGGTGGGTCGGTGATAACCGAGCTAAATAAAGAAGAAATTAATGATCTGTTACGGTCATTGGCCACCAAAAATATATCTAACTATTTCTGGTTGCCTGCCCAAAGGATAAAACTATTTAATCCGGTTGTATGGTACATTCCTGGACCAAACTGGGGTCGGCCGTTCGATGAAACTCCTATTTTGGATACACAAACGACTATTTTTAAAAATTGTCTACTCTTAGATGTTGAAAAACGCACGGTCGTAACTGAAACTTGTAACAAAGAATATCCTAGCCTTTGCTTTTACTTAAATGATTTACGATATCCAGCGCAATGTCCGCAAGGATACCATGCATTCAGGTTTATGCCCGACAACGCCACCTGTTTTGGTATTGAACAAGCTCCTACAGAAACCGGATTGACGTATGAAGATTTTTTACAAGAAAAATGTAAACAACCGATAGGAGACAATGAGTACAATGACCTTACAAGATTTATTTTCAAAAAAATTGCAGAACTTAATAACCTACCGAATGATGTCTGGTGTTGGTTCGAAACTTTGTCTGTCGATGGAAATTTCTCAGACCAAGCAACTAATAACACACAAGTTGTCGTGGTGCCTTCTTATGAAAGTGTTATAAACAATGATGGAGCTCTAAAAATCTTAACTACCAGTACCTCAACTAAACTATCGTGTATGGCTTGTGAAACAAAAATGATTTATGAAGAAACAGTTTTATCGCTAGAATACAACCACATAGACACGAAGTTATACTTAACTATATATTTTCCTTCGGGCTTATGGAAATACGATCAGAATGACAATGGTATCCAGTGCTTTTCCAATGCAAAAGGATTCGTTAATGTGATAGATGTAAATAAAACTCCTTATATCGTAGTTGAAGGATTACCACGAGAGCAATATGTTGAATCTACGATTATAGAAAAATCTGTGTATTTAGTAGATCTAGTCACTAATAGTTTTGCCCAATATTGGTGCGAAGGTCACACCAAAAATTTTACACTTCTATCTACTGACAAAATTGTAGCTAGCCCTCAAAAGGAAGACGTGCATGTATTTTCACTTGTATTAAATGCTACTTCTATAAATGCTGGACCTAGTTCTACAGTTCTCAACGGAATCCTGAATGATGTTAGTGAAATATTAAATATCGAGACAGTGTTAATTAGTGATATATTTGAATTTACGACAGAATATGTTTTCCTTTTATTACATTTACACGTACCAATTGAAAATATTTATGAAAACGAAGCAAACAATATATTAAATGCTTTTAATATTATACAGGAAAAAATTTATTTACACTTTTCTAGCCACAATTTCACTTTTGTAAATATGTCAAGTTGCATATATTGTTTGCCGACTGTTTCTATCGATCCTGGAAACATGATACTGGAGTGGGAATTGACATTTCTTGGTCATATTGCTGCCCCAAAACAATTTTGTTTACAGAATAATGGTTTACCTGTAAACAGACTCTGTGAAGGATCTTTTGAGTTGGGTGCTGTTTGGGGGAATGTAGATGGTCGTTGTGACCAACGTTATGAACCTTCACAAACTACGTCTTTTTTATATAATTTTATAAAGGGTCACGGTCCTAAAAACTTAACTGCACGGTTTTTAACCGAGGGTTTAGATTTTGTTCTAGGTGATGTGAATATCATTATACCTGCAGATATTTATTATTTATCAATGTCTCTTCAACACGTATTAAATTACGCTAGAACTACGGAATCTCCCGAAAATTTAGGAGATATAAATAATATGGCATGGGCAATGGATAGAGTTATGATCTTGAATAATCAATATTTACGTTTATCACAAACCCTTAATTCGACAAATGTAATTTTAGACACTGTAACTGACCTGATAGAAATGATACATCAAAATTCAATAAACCAATCGACATCATTAAGTCACTGTGCCTATCAGTTAGCTACACAACCACAATTTGTAGTTCAAATATCGTATCCAGCGTTCAATGATATAACTGGTATTGCTATTGTAAAAAAAGGTGATTATTTTAATGACTTTGACATAAAACCTCTATATAAAAATACAACAATAGATGAAGTTCTAACAATAGAAAATTTAGAAGTTGCTACGTGGATTCCTGATAAAGTGTTAAAATCTTTAAAAAGAATTTCAAATGATAGCGATAATTTTATAAACGAGGAAGATGTTCATATTGTTATCAATGTTTTTCATAATGACGCGGTTTTCCAGCAATTAGATACGACAAAGCATATTATTAACAGTCGTATTATAGGAATGTCTATACCAGGTTTCATTTCTAATTTGGAGCATGCCTTTCCAATACTTTTTAAAGAAGTGGTAGTACAGCATACTGGAAAAAAATTTTGCGGTTTCTGGAATTTCGATGTTCTAAAATCAGGCAACAATCCTGGCTTTTGGAGTGATAAAGGATGTTATTACGTAACGTCGAAAAATAACATAACTGTTTGTAAATGTTATCATATGACGCACTTTGGCGAACTGTTTGACATAGGAAGTATAGTTAATCCTAAAGACGACATTAAAGATGAGATACATTTACGAATATTGAATATAATAACTTTGATAGGAAGTTTTATGTCTTTAATGGGTATATTTGGCATTTGGATTACCGCTTTAGTATTCCAAACTTGGAGAAAAAAAGCGAGCACAAAAGTTTTATTGCAATTATCTACCTCAATTGCATTACCTTTAATATTTTTATTGGTATTTAATATTGACAACTTTTTATTCTCTACGGACGATGAAGGCAACTTTGTAATTATACACGGAATGGAAAATGTATGTATCATTCTCGGTGCTTTATTACATTATTCTATTTTATCAAGTTTCACGTGGATGCACATAACAGCGGTTCTACAATTCATTAGGTACGTCCGAGTTTTAGGTGTCAGGCGGCCATCAAGGTTTATGGTGAAATTTACAATCGTAGGATGGGGCATTCCTCTTTTACCTGTTATCACGGTTTTAATATTACAAACAGAGAACTATATTCCTGATTCTGGGAGTCGTGTTTGTTATCCCACTGGTTGTTTCTTGATTGTGTGCGTAATAATCCCTATCATTTTTATTTTGATTATTAACGTGGTACTCTTTGTTATGGTCATTATCTCCATATCTCGGGGTCCTGATGGAAAAATACGTTCGGCAGATATTGACTTAGTAGGAGCACAGCTCAGACTCTCTGTTTTTCTTTTCTTTTTGCTCGGACTGACATGGTTATTTGGTATTTTTTCATTTACACAAAGTCTTATCTGGTCATATCTTTTCTGTCTAACTTCAACTTTACAGGGATTCATACTATTTATATATTTTGTAATATTGGATCCTGCAACTAGAAGTCTTTGGTATACACTAATGAAACCACAATTTACTACGTCATCTTTCTCATCACGAAAAAGTGTAACAAGTATTACTAGTAGCTAAATGAACAACAATAATTATTATATTTTAGATGACACAATATATCGTAAGCTATACCTCATGAGACCTCTTTCCATTGCTCTTGATGTATTTATCACGAATTTACTTTAGTGTTAATACGAAATATTTTCATGTGGAACACGAATCCTGTGTATGTTAAATTCTGATTCAAACCTCAGTTGAAAGCTTTTATTGAAGCAAATAGATTGATTCAATAATTTATTTAAATACCTGATCTAATACTAATAGTATTAAGTATTTGGGCACTCTGTCTACTGCACTATGGACTAACATTTTATAACACACGAGTTATATTTTATAACGCTTATACAATTTGAAATAATTTAGCTACTAATAATCCGTATGTACTTACTATTCTATTACTTGTATTTGTTAATTATTTGTAAATAAAAATTTTAATCGTAATATCGCGTATTTTATTTTTCATATTTCCACTTAAATAAACATATTCAATTAACTTTAATTATGTCATTAAAAATAAAAGTATTATTATTCGAGTTAGCTTACAAATTTTGTGAGTATAAGCATCATAATTGTTGAATGTACTAATACAAACAAGCTGTAGTGGATCCATTGCTGTTTTTGTTTATACTTCGTGCGTTAGTAAACAATATTAACAATGTCAATTAAAAAAATTGAGAAGACAATAACAAATACTCAGTGGAATTATCTTTCGACACCCAATGGACGTTTTATATATTCGTATATTAACATGTGAGTTATTTACCATAGTTTTATCCTATTCTTAACTTTAATAAAAGATCAAATAATTATATATTTTTAAATTACTGTCTTTGTGTAGCGAAATTAGAAAATGTATTAAGGGTGTAGAGGTCACCGTCACCGCCTTGACATGACCTTGCTCGTTTCATTACTTCTAATAAACCTATTCAAAGAAAGTTTCCTTTTACTATTACCGTTGGGGTACACCAGGGATCTGTGCTCAGCCCACTTCCGTTTAACGTTGATTTATTTAACTCTTTAACGTTATATTGGACGTACTGTCAGACAGCATCCGAGACTATCATGAGCAACCTCAATGGCTGCTCATGAATGCTGACGATATCCCGCTGCCAGACTCTGGCAAAGGACGACTAGTCCAATTAGTGAATAAATGGAAGGAGTCACTTGAGAACGGTGGTCTGAACATGGCCTGCAACAGCACAGAACCCCTACTCTTTCGCATAGGCGAGGATGTGGTCCAGCCAAGGTATCAGGTCACATACCTGGAATCAGTACTTAGCGCAACCACGACGTCAAAGGCCGAATATCCGCGGCTTGGTCCAAATAGCAGGAGGTGACGGCTGTCATTTGTGACCCATAAGATGCCGCCAAGATGCCGATGAAGCTAAAGGGACAGGTTTAGTGAGACTTGGCCTCTACTAGAGCGACATAAGACGAAGTTGTGCATCACTGAAATGTAGATGCTGCGATGGATGTGTGAAGTTTCGCTCAAAGACCGCGTCCGGAACGCCCACATTCACGGTAGCCTTCATATCCGTGACATCGCAAATAAGCTGCAAGAGTAAAGCCTTCGATGGTATGGCCATGTGTTGCGTAGACCGGCAAATTACGTCGGGAAAAAATATCTGGCCATGCCACCCCCGCCAAGTACGTGAAGGAGACGCTGACTCAAGAAGCGATGGCTAGACGTCGTTAAGAAAGTTAAGACGATAGGTACCCACAAACTCACTAGCAAGGATGCCGAAAACCTAGCAAAGTAGACCAAGAGGAGTAGAAATGTGGACCCAGTACCCTCGCGTACCGCGCGGGAACGCAACTGGGATTTAAAACCAAGATGATGTTAATGAGACTTAATCCCCGTTTATTATGCGAGCAGTGTTCGCCCAAGCGGCGTGGTGTGGAGCAAACGTGGGCATTTGCCATGACGACTTCGTGCTGAACCCGTCGGATGGGGAGCTGAAAGGCCGCACCATCCCGTGGCTGGCGGTGGCGCAATACGAGCACAGTAAGTATTTATAAGTAATTTGAAACACAATATAAAGTACTCTTCATTAGAAAAAGACAAAATAATTCAGCGCAACAACTAAGTAATAAGTAGGTACCTATAGTACCGTGGTGGGGCGTCAATTTGTTTTTATTTACAGCTTCTATAATTTTTACTCCATATTCACGTCCGTATTCAGATCCCTGGCACTCTTTACGGATACCTATTCACGCTATCTCGTAGCGAATAACATTAATTGAAATCATATTCTTCATTAAGCATTCTACCCAAAGGAGCTTGATCTTCGTTAAGAATTTATATATAACTAAATAAACAAGAACTATTTGAATGATGAATCTCTGCTTAGTCCGGACGGGGAAGCCGTATGGCAGCAAAGCGCCCCGCGTCACACTCATCGACAAGCAGTTCGTCCTTGGAACCGCCAGCGACCTGCTGAACACACCCATGAGTTATAAATTGTAAGTGTTAAAGTCTACATTGTCTCAATGGTAAAATATTATTCTGAGTGTAGTGTCCAGCACAAACTTCTTCCGTTTTAAAGCTACACCGGCGTACACAAAGCAACGACGACATACACATAACTCCGTAGAAACGAAAATGGGTAGTAGAGTTTTAATTTTATGTTACATTACTAACAACCAAAAAATAAAATCATTTCTCTTTATGATATTAGTTCAGATTCAATACTAGGGTCTTCAATCCTCCTGTCATAGTTAGGGATTGCAGCAATTCCCCCGTCAATGTAGAGGAGGCTTAGGTCCAGCAGTACTAGTATAGTCGGCTGATCATCTGATAACAGGTAGGTTTCAAGTATTCGATCGCCACCATGCAGACATTTATGCTCCTGTCTCCTCCAATAGCTGTGCTCCATCGACATTACATAAGCACCCACACCCTTACATAATAGCAGGTACAGAAGGCAGCATATTAATCTATCCACAGTAAAAATTCACTGTGGGTGAGCGTGCAAACCGGAGACGGTGCAACAAAAGTCTAATAATGGTAGATTGTATGCTGTATTCAGCCTACAACTGCACTCTCAGTGTTAGCCTGTATCTACACTTAACATTAGGTGTGATGGCAGTCAAATACCTAAAAAAAAAAATTATAATTCCCAGGGGCAATATAATCTTCGGTGACTACATCCGCGACGAGGTGGAGTGCGGGCTGACGCGCAACCAGCGCCAGCTGGGCGTGCAGTGCACGCGCGCCTACCTCGAGATGCCCATAGACTCCGTACTGCCTCACCCTGAATATGTCCGGTCTCGTACAACTTTGCCTTGTTATTCTGATATAATATATTGAAGAGTAATCGCCTGTTGCGCTGGAGCTGCGGCCTCTACTGCCGAGGACATCAAACGACGGATATATAAAATCCTAGCCCAGGATTTCATATATCAGCCGTTTGGGGTCGAGACGTTAGGGCCGTGTACTAAAAAGTTATTTTCAGAAATTTGTAAAGACTAATAGACACCACATGTGTCCGGAGAGCTGGCTCCTTTCTCGGTCAAAGAATTATTTAACGAGGTAACGCAGCCAGCTTTCTGGGCACAATTCTGGGACGTCATTTTATATTTTAAAGGCGTATGTATATTGTATAGTGCTTTTTATGTGTTTTTTTTCATCTTCTTTTTTTAATGTGAATACCCTTTCATTTTGTCTGTTTTATGAATAAATAAGTAAAAGTAATTGTGAGACTGGATGTGCGGATGGATGTAAAGTGATGTGATGGTGCTGGTGGTGGATTAGCTGATGAAATGAAGCCACAAAAAGTTCACTCACTTTCAGGTTTATTCAAACTGGATAGGCATACAGATATAGTTACAGTACACAGAATGAAAGTTCGAACACGCACAGAAGTAGTTGGTCTGTCTGGTGTACGTTATTTTACATTGTACAATGACAATACTATATAATACAATTATCATATTGTATTATACTATACATATTATTATTATTCCATTGCAATATAAATATACTTATTACACTTTTTACTTTGGATGCTAATTATAAATAAAACATTAATTTACAGTATAATTCCCTAACCAAATATAATAAATGTAAAATAAATAATAAGTAGTTACACTGCAGATGTTTTTACTTTTCACACAATTCATTTGACATGGAACGGATTTAAATATTCACACATCTTCCTATTTTCTTTGTCTTTTCTAGCCTAAACATTAAAATAAACATTAACTGCCACACATAATATACCGCCACACAAACACGTCATTTTCCAGTATTAAGCGTACTCCGCATGTGGAGAGTTCCGCGGGAACACGAGAATGTAGAGGGAGTATTCGTGTAGTCCCGTGCATGTTTGCATGTCTCGCCTATTTCATAAACTAAGTAGAGATAGTTTGTTGTGGTCTCGATTCGATCAATTTTATATTTATATTCCTAGCGCTTTTTACCGTAACAGGTTCGGGGTACACTTGCCCATGATCCAGGATATTAGGAGATCAAGTAATTACAGTAGAACAGCTGCCATACATACGCTGCGGCAGGTTATACAGAAGACCAAAGAGTATAACCGGCCATTATGCTTGGCGTTTGTGGACTATGAGAAAGCCTTCGATTCGATCGAAACTTGGGCGGTGCTCCAGTCTCTACAGCGGTGCCAAATTGACTATCGATATATCGAAGCACTGAAGGGTTTGTACGAAAACGCCACTATGTTAGTTCGTCTCCAGGATAAGACCACAGAACCTATTCAGCTGCAGCGGGGTGTTAGACAAGGTGATGTCATATCACCGAAGTTGTTCACCGCTGCACTGGAGGATATCTTTAGGCTTCTGGACTGGGACGGACTTGGCATCAATATTAACGGCGAGTACCTCACTCACCTCAGATTTGCTGACGATATCGTAGTCATGGCTGAAACCCTGGAAGACTTGGGCAAAATGCTCGATGACCTCTGTGGTGCCTCTCAACAAGTAGGTCTTAAAATGAACATGGACACGACCAAAATTATGTCGAATGTCCATGTTGTGCCTACTCCAGTGACAGTTGGAGGCATTCCACTTGAAGTTGTTGACGACTATTCATACCTAGGACAAATAGTTCAGTTAGGTAGGTCCAACTTCGAGAAAGAGGTCAATCGACGAATCCAACTCGGTTGGGCAGCATTCGGGAAGCTACGCCATATAATTTCGTCCCAATTACCGCAATGTCTCAAGACGAAGGTCTTTGACCAATGTGTGTTGCCAGTGATGACTTACGTAACTGAAACGTGGCCGCTCACTGTAGGCCTTAAAAGAAAGCTCACTATTACCCAAAGGGCAATGGAAAGAGCTATGCTCGGAGTCTCTTTGCGCGATCGAATCAGAAATGAGGAGATCCGCAAGCGAACCAAGGCCACCGACATATAGCTCTAAGGATTGCCAGACTGGAGTAACAGTGGGCAGGGTACATAGCTCGAAGAACAGATAGCCGATGGGGCAGTAAAGTTCTCGAGTGGCGACCACGTGCCGGAAGACGCAGCGTGGGTAGGCCTTCCACAAGGTGTACTGACGACCTGATAAGGATCGCAGGTACCAGCTGGATGCGAAAAGCACAGGACCGGCCTTTGTGGAGATCTCTGGGGGAGGCCTATGCCCAGCAGTGGGCATCTTCTGGCTGATATGATGATGATGATGATGAGCTGCCATCACCTCTGTGACCCTGTTTACACAAGATTAGCGATATTACGCCGATGAATCGATATAATGTCGACGCGTTTTGACACCTACTACATCCCTAATAGGCGAGAATGTAGAGGATCGACCGAAATCCCGGCAAAACTGCTGTCAGAGGCGCTCTACTCACTAGTCGAATTCACTAATGAAAAATCACGTAGTTAATAATTGACGTATGCTTGTATATTTGTTTAGCTTATATAAGTTGTTATGTATGACTTTGTATGACTTCATTGTTAAGTGATGCATTATAGCAATATAATGGTGATAAATACACTTATATTTTATAATATTAGGTGTGGCTATTAAAAACGAGACTGACGCTGCAAAATTTTTTTATTGTATGTTATACAAAATTACTTATTATCACCTTCAATATACACTGCTTCTCTATCCCTACAACGCTCCATGCGAATTTTCCATTGTTGGAAACAGTGCTGGAAGTCATCTTCTGTCAGCTCTTTCATTAGGCGTGCCGCTTTCTCTTTTACAGCTTCCACTGACTCAAATCTCGTCCCTTTTAACGCAGATTTGACCTTAGGGTACAGATAAAAGTCACATGGTGCAAGATCTGGTGAATAAGGTGGATGGTCTAACACAGGGATGCTGTACTTGCCTAGGAACCTCTTCACAGATAACGCGGAATGAGCTGGTGCATTGTCTTGGTGGAGAATCCACGATTTGTCCTGCCACATTTCGGGTCGTTTTTTCCTTACTTTTTCACGTAGTTTAGCCCTGTGTTAGACCATCCACCTTATTCACAAGATCTTGCACCATGTGACTTTTATCTGTTACCTAAGGTCAAATCTGCATTAAAAGGGACGAGATTTGAGTCAGTGGAAGCTGTAAAAGAGAAAACGGCACGCGTCATGAAAGAGCTGACGGAAGATGACTTCCAGCACTGTTTCCAACAATGGGAAATTCGCATGGAGCGTTGTAGGGATAGAGAAGGAGTGTATATTGAAGATGATAATAAGTAATTATGTATAACATAAAATAAAAAATTTTTACAGCGTCAGTCTCGTTATTTAGTAGCCACACCTCGTATAAGTATACATTTGACATGCAATTAATACATTTTTTTTACCAATAAACGAATTGTATTGAATTTAATTGTGATTATAATAATAATATGTTTATGACATCTGAATTTGCAATTACCCTTGGACAAAATACGTTATTCGGTGTACTGACCTTATGACATTAAGATTGTGATTTTTTTTTTCTGTTGTAACATTATTTTAAGAATAATGACTACTTAAGAATTTAATGACACGTGTAAATTTATGTTTGTCAAAATAAATGAAATAAAATGAAAAAATGAAAAAGTTTCGCCGAAAGTTTTCCGGCGGACATGTGGAGTATAGTTTATAGCTACTTTATAGTTTAACAGCAGAATTGAAGCCGACGAAGGAAGGATATCATCTTAATTACATATCAATTTCTAAAACATCTCATGCCTTTGGTTTGCCAACGACATTGCTCGACAAATTAGCAAGAACCACCGTGCGGTGGAGCAAATAATAATATACTGTCACATGCTGTCAATCGGCACCCGTGACTGTTCATCCAGTTTCAGAGTCCCCAGCGGAATACCTGACTATAAGAAATAAACATACATACTGTTATTTTCATTACCTTTCCTTGGCCCTTTATTTCTATCTATGATATCCTTTTGATAACTAATGTCTTTTACAGGACTATTTTTCAAACTACCCATCACATGGCGGTATCATCATCATCATCATCACAGTCCCATAACAGTCCACTGCAGCATTTAGGGTCATGGCGGTATATTATTATTTTAAGTACTTGCTTATTTTATTAATTTCTCCTTTTTATAGGGTATATAAAATTCTATCACATGGGCTTTAGTGAAACGTAATTATATTTTGACAGATTTGGAGCGAAATCCAGTTTGGCAGTCGTGAAGTTGTTGCAGCCCTTGCAATCCTGTATGTTTAATGCAATGTGCATTTTATTATTCTCTATTTTAGGTATCTTTTATTTTCTTGCTTTGTTTTAGATTACATGTTACCCATATGTCTGCCTACAAGGCAGACACGGCTACAGAAACCAACCATAGGGAGCGTCTTTCTGATCGATTATGTTAGTGGTAAGTTTTTTTTTTTAATAGTCTTTTGTTAAGATTTTAATCAGGAATCACGAATTCGTTTTTATTAAAATTTCTTATTAGGAAAGTCAATTTCAACATTTGTTTCAGCATCTCCTACAAATTTTGCTACCGAGTATATGGCCAAAATTTCTCTGGAGCTGTATACAGAGGATAAATGTGCACGACAAAGCACCACGTCGGTAAAATATTTGATTATCACAAAATGTTTCCTCATTACAAAAAATGCTATACCACTTTACGAATTATATGTATTTTCTTCATTACATTATAGCGATATTTTGCATGTCTATATAGTGATTCATCGCCACTTTTGTCATTTCAATGAAATAAAATGAAAAAAAATGTATAGTCTGCGCACAATCAGAATGGGCCTTGTCCACCACACCACACAAAACTAGCAACCTTGTCGAAATAAATTTCAATTTATAAATTAAATATAATTCAAATAAATTTCAATTTATTTCGACAAGGTTTCATCACATCATAATTGCACGGCCAATTTCTTTGAAACACTATATATTATTGTCATTCGATGTATTATTTTTAGTGGTTGAGTGCTGTAAACCTCACGCACCTGTTATGCAGCACAGGCTGCGGCGTAAGGCCTGGAACACCCATCGTACACCATGCTACGACCGGCCCCTTCGTGCTGGTATGTTATGTAGAGGGTCATAAGGACTGTCAGACATGCGTACTAAGTTTCAGTATATCACTATTTGAATTGTAGCAGATGACGTACCTGACAAGCAAGATACATAAGATGTTTATTTGCGGCATTGCGGCCATTAAAAAAAAAAAAAAAAAAAAAAATGTTTATTTCAGGCATATACCCATAATATACATTACAGACAGTGAAATAGGTCAGTTTTACAGTGTATTATTTTTATTAAAAACAATTCAATTTGTATGTAGGTATTTCATTATAAAAATTACAAATTTACAAGATTTAGGTAGGTAAAGATACATGTTTAACCGAGCAGTCAAGCCAAGCCCTAGTGGGCATTACAACTTAATAATTTAATTAGATTATACAGTTATGCGTAGTTCTTTACTGAACAATTATACATTCTGCAGTACGGTGGACACGTACCCATTATTTGATCCAAAGAGACGAGCCCTTAGTCGTTTGACCAGCGCGCAGAAGCCTAGGAGCCCGCTCTCCGCGAACATACCAGTCGCACTGCACCGCCACGGGAGGCCCAGCATGGCCCTGAACGCGTTGTTATACTGCACGCGCAGGGTGCTGAATGCGCTCTTCGTGTATGAGTACCACAGCTGGCTGGTGTAGAGCGACTGGCAGTACGCCTTGAACAGGGTCACCTTCACCTGCGTAGAACAATGCGTGAAGCGCCTGGCGAGCATGTTGCTTCGCATGGCGAGGGCTCTTCTCTGTCTCTCTAGGTCTTCATAATCACTAATGAATCTGTGAGGATGTGTCCTAAATACTTAAATTTCGTTACAAAATTTAATTCAGTGCCATAAAGTGACATTGATGGCACATGTGAGGGGCCCTCGCCTGCTTTAAATATCATTATTTCTGATTTTATAACATTGTACGTTAACCCGTGTGCTTTAGCATAAGTTTCACAAATAGACAGTAATTTTCTTAGTCCACTCATCGAGGGGCTCAGCAATATAGTTGGTCCCATTAAAAACGAATGTGTGAAATGGCCACGTTACCTTGGAAGTTTTGACAGGTCCGAGATATGAATTATTCCAGTGTGAATGGAGCCTTATCCATAAAACTGAAAGAGAACTTGTTGCTCGGCAATAGACTTAAAAAATCCTTCTTCCAAGATTTAAGTAAAACAACAATAGAAAAAATGCCGTCCCTAGAATGTAGCTATTTGTTACCGACCTTAGATGAAAGACCTGATCATTTAGATAATTTTATTATAAGACAGCTCATCAGTCAGTTTTATCTTAGCGCACAGGTCTTTCATGTAAGGAAGTGCTACATCCGTTAGGATGTTGTATCTAGTACATAGTACCTTGTTAATTTTTTTACATTTTTGTTTATCGTTTATTCTATTATTTATCCCTGAGCTTTTCTTACGGACGCGCAGATGGGCATATCAGCGGCCAGTGGACGGTGTCGTCTCGACCAGATGCGCCGGCGCCTCAATAGCGAGCCCCCTCTCTACATCGACGTGTACCCCTACGTCGGCTGGATCACCAACGTAATCAATGCCCACCTCATGCCTATGCCACACTCACGGCGTTACCAGCTCTCTAACGCTCATTCTGGTAAGATCGCAAATTATAAATGATATTGGTATTAAGTTGTGCAGGCTCATTCGAAAGTACATTATGGAGATCTTCACGAAAGGGGGTGCACAACACAGCCCAGCATTTTGACCAGGTGGTAAGTGCAGTGCACTTTGGTAAGTGGTGGTTCTGGTCAAAAGGCTGGGCTGTGTTTTTTATTTTATAAGTTTGTATTAAAAGACCTGTCGGACAGAGGCGTCAGCTTCATGTTATATGTAGGTATGTATTAAAAGAAAAAATATTTCAGACCCACCTTTTCAACGTTCACAAATGATGAGGCAGGTAAGAATGCAGAAGCAAGGCTGGAAAGGCAAAATGTTTATGTCGGGTAACTGGTGCTTCGAGACGGGGCAAAAGCGGATACCAGCGACGCTATTCTACACGGAAACTTTTATTGTACGCTCTCCTGAGTTGGGTGTCAATATCACTGTCAATATGGAGGTACGTGGAAATTAATTGAAAGATAGAATTTAATAGGAAGACAAAATTTTTCAAATACCGACACTATAGATGGGTAATATCGGATACCCTAGGATTACAAATTTTAGGGGTTGTTTCTTTATCAGGACTCAGAAGGGAGACGACGTAGTTCTTTAACAGTTTCTATTCTATTTTTATCATAATTAAATTACTCATTTAACAATATGACAATATACCTATCACAAAGAGATTTAAATAAATTAACAGATAAAGCCGAATAGACCGATAAAAGCGCTGCTTTTAGCTTAAAGATCAGTCAAAGCAAAGGTTTCAATGATAATTTCCAACTCTACCGCGCACAGACCACTTCTCATGCTTTAATTTTCTGTGCGCAGCTCTCATCTAGCTACGGGTGCCGTATAGTATGCGCGCGGCTGTTGATGCCGCACCGCATTCCGGACCCAACAATCATAGGCGTTCCGGGACATGACATCACTGTGGTGTTCAACACTGAAGATTACTACAAGGATTTCTACTACACACTCGGACTTACCGCCAAGAACGCTAGTACCTCTGAAGAAGAGAAGAACTGTAAATTGTTCGATCCAAATATCAAACATACCGAGGAGATTTCGCTGTGATTGGCTGCTGCCAAGGATTTTACAGCTGCTTTTTTCATAGCAAGATTTCATAGCATTAAGTTGAGGCTGGTCCAGCAAGGTCCGACGTCGCAACGCCCAAGCATGTATACTTTGCCCAAATGTCTTGTCATGTTGTGAAATAAAAACCTTATTTTCAACATAAATTTATTGTAAGTTCTGTTCTAGAATTATAATCCGTGTGCATTCAGAACGGTAGAGAATCTGTGGAAGGAACCTTGTGTAAGTTAATCAAATGACAGCTCTCGGGGAATAAAGCGAACTTCTATTCTGCTCTGTAAGCGTTCGTCCACGCTCACACCGTGCAACAGTAAGAGTAATTTAGATACATACAATTCAACGACTACTCCTTGTTGCGCGTGAAGTAGTGTTTACTGCGCGATGTACGCAAAAAACAAAACCTCCTCGACCGTGTACGCTCAAAACAGCCGTGCCCTTTAGCTTTGAAACGTCGTCGAAGTAATAAATCAACCTATATTTTGACTTACTTCCACAAGTCTTCCGTCCCATTCGTGCAAGCGATTCTTATGTCACCAGAATTGTGTCACCTTACAATATTAAAAATTACTGGGAAATGAGATTTAAGATGAAGGAAGATTGGCAAATCACATGACAATATCGGCTGAGGGTTTTCGCTATTTTAAAAACACGATCTTAAACCAGAGAAGATATATGCTCTAGAACACTGTGATTTTGGCATGTCTGATGACGTTATTCAACCCTGGGTTATCATATCAGTCGAAAGACGCCCACTGCAGGGCATATCCCTCCCCCAGAGATCTCTCAGGCCGGTGTCCTGTGCCTTTCGTATCCAGCTGGTACCTGCCATCTTTACCAGGTCGTCGGTCCACCTTGTGGGAGGCCTACACACGCTCCGTCTTCCGATACGTGGTCGCCACTCGAGAACTTTACTGCCCCATCGGCTATCTGTTCCAAGAGCTATGTGCCCTGCCCACTGCCACTTTAGCCTGGCCATCCTTAGGGCTATGTCGGTGACCATGGTTTGCTTGGTTTCCTCATTTCTGATTCGATCGCGCAACGAGACTCCGAGCATAGCCCTTTTCATTGCCCTTTGTGTAACAGTGAGCTTTCTTATAAGGCCCGTAGTGAGAGGCCACGTTTCTGCTCCGTAGGTCATCACTGGCAACACACTTTGATCAAAGACCTTCGCCTTGAGACACTGCGGTAATTGGGATGAAAATATATGTCATGACATGGGGTCATGTGTAAATAATAAAAGCTTGTAAAATCGTGACTGATTCTCATTGGATATGCACTATTAAGGTAAATTCCTCTAGAGAGTTTGACCTTGTGAAGTCAAATGTTGGCGTTTAATACATTTTATCGGTTTGACAAGTAAGCGAAATGGTTAGTTTAAAATGTTTCGCTTACCTAAAATTAAATTCGCGCCTGAAATTGAAACAAAGTTTGAAAGACAGCAAAACACAATGACAGGGACACCATACCTATATAAGTGCAGACTTGTCTTGCGCGCACTCTACACTGTGTTTACAGTCAGCTTCATTAGGCATCTACTAAAACGAGTATACTATATTCCTGTTAGGTTATTAGTCTGTACTGCTGTAGGTACAAACGAATAGTGTCCGATTCGTCGGATTCTTCTTACGCTAGACTCTTTCAAACGATGATCGTTTTGACTTAAATTTTACTAGTACTACTAACAACTTTAATCTATTTCTTTTTTTCTGTACACAAAATAGATCACATAAATGAAAAAATGTTTTCTAGCGATCTCGTCAACAGTCAACACTACATTGTGGTTACATAATGATGTTTGTTTACATGTCCAACATAAGTCGCACATTCCTTTGTGTCACAAACAAATGCTACAGTGGTCTTGTGTTTAGTACACGTTCGGAGAACGACATTAGCTTTGAATCTTAGTATCCAACATGACACATTTCTATTGTTCTGGATTTATCTTAAGTAGTAAGTTTCCTTTTATTTTTTCCGTTACATTCATTTCCACCTCATCTACGGCTTTGGTTACAGTACAGTACAGAAAGATAACGCACGCAATGCTAAGGACCATACAGCCCTATTCCCCCTGTTATCTTTATTAATGGTTCCCAATGAGGATACCTACTGTGTGGAATTACAAAAACGTGTTACAATGTCCTTATTGTGTGTGTTGTGTGAGTGTTGGGTTGTCGTCGTTGATGAGCTTGTAAGCGAGGGGTACCGGGTCCGAACTCCAATGCGGTCAGGTACCACTGGCTCTTTTCTGATATATGTACATTAAGTAGGTGAACACTAACTGGTACTCTTACGGTGGGAAAACAGCTGATGAAAGCTGCATATTCAAGCGACTGAGTGACGAGAGTGAGAAGACTTAACAGGTTCACGAAAGTCACAGTACAAGAAATTACCTGATCTGTCAAATCCTGGATCAGGGTCAAAGCCCTCGCGCGCAAGAGCACAACCGGGACATTGACGCCAAGATGATTGGATATCGTGGTATCGTTTTTTATATTCCCTTCATACAGGTTATTCTAACATTGCACATTTATAATTTATTACTGCATTCCGATTTCTGCGTTAGCGCTAGCTCAGATCGTATCTCCGTTAATGATGGAGATGGCGACCTGTCACACCGACTTGGAGATGAAAATCACCAAAGGCTTGGTGAAGCAGCAGACCATCCCGTGGCTGGCCTTCGTGCAGTACGATCACCGTAAGTTAGCTTTCCTGAGACCCTTTTTTATTAACACTACATGTAGTATCTACCACGGTGGGTGGTGCCCCCCCCCCCCTCTCTCCCGCATACGCTTACCCCTGCATCATGAACCCCTCTCGTTGCAGTTGCGACGAACCAACCGCATCACACCCTTGCTCCGCGGATCACGCTCGTGCATAAGCAATTCGGCGTTGGCACCGCCATAGATCTGATGCATCCACCCAGAAACTACAAACTGTAAGTCTTATCATCGAAAGAGTATTTCAACAGGAACAGACAAGTCAACTGAATGCAAGAATGGTAATAATTAACGTGAGTAGACGTCCCAGAATGCGTCGAAACATCGAGCCGGGTGAGGATCCATCCTCGCATCTCCATTTTTCGGCATTCTGGGACTTGGAAGATAAAAAAGAATGTGGCTGTAGAAAAACTTCGCTGGACGCATTGAGAGAATGGGAGAGGATCTTACGGCCAAACTGGGGCCGGTGGGACGGTTCAGGTATCGAGGAACAAATCAGACAGTATTGGGAACAATGACAAATCGTTGCTGAGGCCAAGATCCACTTCAGGTCACTGAGTCAGTAAGTAAGTACCTAAGTCAGTAAGTGAGGGTGCGTCAGTTGTCTATTTTCAGAGTTATAGTTTTCCTATTAACCGCAGGTATTTTTCTATGTCAACGCAGAATTTAGCAATCATCGTGGCGTTAATGTTCCGGTTGTGCTCTCGAGAATGAGAGCCCGGGGTCCGCCTTGACCATGATCCAGGATTTGGCAGGCCAGGTAATTACAGTGGAGCGACTGCCATATCACCTCCATGACCCTGCTACCAGAGGAACCTGACCAGATTGGATCATGGTTACACATCCATAGCAGTAAAAGGCGGATAGTCTAGATAGACATGCCTCTAGGCGGTAAGTAATTCACATAGGCTAGTTTCGGCTTCGTATATTATACTCACTCACACATTGGCCTAGATACATTTAGGTTACATGAAACTTTCTGGCCGCCCATAAATGTTTGGCTGGAAATCGGGTGTCAATTGTTGTATATCACAAGTTCAAGAACGTGGTCCGTAGTAAAAATGGAATTAACGCGAAAAGATTTTAGGGATTCGATTATTATTTTATAATTTTAAAAGTTTACTGTCTCCGCAAGTGGTTGCTTATTATCTGTGTGTACGCAAACAAGAAAAGAAAGCGTTTTGTGTATAGAAAGCTTTGCTCCTATACTTCTATCAGGAGCATGGTTTATGTTTCTGGAAAATTCTAGGTCAAAAGCAATATTCGGTGACTACATACAAGATGAAACCGAGTGCAAATTGACGAAAAGCCAAGTCCAAATGGGTTTGAAGTGTCCACCGGCATATTATGAGATACCCATTACAGACGTAGTACCGCACCCTGAATACTTGAGGTATGTAATTAAAAAGTGCCCCATAATTACTATTTAATTAAATACTGTGGGTAGACTCTAATTAAACTTTAATTTGTTTAACAGTTTTGGTGTCGGTAATAGTTTGGCAGTTGTGAAACTAATGCGACCTTTAAAATCACGTAAGTTACATCCTTAGGTATATTTTAAAATTAATATGAGTTTCCGGCGTGGGTATCTCCATTTGTTATATCCGCTAACTCCTCTCAAACCACGCAACGGATTTTGATGCGGGCATCACCATAATTTACTTAATTTCTTCCGGAAACCAAGAATATAGTCTAGGTATATGCGGCTGGGACAAAAACCGTCTCTTTCATTAATTTCGTCGGACACCTCGAGAAGTAGACAAAAATGTCATCTATGAATAGGTCTTGATCTTCAGCACCCACACTACTTGTCGTACAACTTCGCAGTGGTGGACTTCAGTGCTGTGACGTCACAAACATTGTGGATAGCAAAAAACTGGTAAAAATCCAAAAATTTTATGTTTCTTGGCCCCCTTGGCCTTTCTTGGTGCTCAAAACGGCACAGGCTCCTCGTGATCCAAAACTTATATTACACACCCCACATTACTCCTGAACAAACTTCCAAAATTTCAGGTAAGTCCCCTAATTGTTACCTGCCAACCGGGTTATATATCAAACCTAATATAGGCCTTGGTGATTAACGAGAAAACAATTATGAAATAAAAGCGTTCGAACGCCATCTTTATGACGTCATTGCGCTGACGTCCATCACTACAACGGTACGACAGGCAGTTTCTTGAGATCAAGACTTATCCATTAAAACCATTTTTGGCCATTTCCAGATGTGTCCGACGAAAAATTTAAAAATATATAGTTAGCCTACAGACAAAACCACAAGTGCGTTGTCACTGTGAGTACTAAGATTAAATGCCTCATGCGTGTAATGGCGCTGGCTACCCTATCCTTCAAGCCGGAACACTTGATTGTTGCTTGGCGGCAGAAATAGATAAGGCGGTGGTACTCACTCAGGCGTACTCTTCAGGCTTGACAGAGTCCTACCACCTGACGGGTCGCTAGTTATCTAATAAAATGAAAGCCTGCCGGCTTCATTAAAATAATTAGTCAGTATAGAGAGACCATCATCAATCTTATTAAGTAAATACTTACCAAACACACGGGCGTTAACTGCTTACCATCAGGCGGGCCGTATGCTTGGTTGCCACCTTAAATAGTTGCATGAAAATACTTATTCTTCTTATCGAGTCGATAGTGGATAGACTCTTACACTTTGTTCACTCAGTATTCGGCGACTGGCCGAACAATTCCTACATTGTGCAAGTTTTAGAACACGCCGAGCATGAGGCGAGGTGGTCCATGGTTTGCGGAGATACGCCAGTCACAGAGAGAATTTTCCTTTACATATTTTCACTTGAAAAGATTCTCTTTGCATCGACCTACCTGGGGCGCAACGTATTAAGCGCCTTCGAGGTAGACCACGGACGTCAGTTTCCGGGTGGAAGCCTTTCAGCAGGAGAGATAATGGAAGAATAGTAACAGTTTTTGAGCCACAGGTTTTTTCTGGCTGTTGGGGCGTCGCTTTTGCAGGCAGCTGTGGGCACCAGGAAACTGGATCGGCTTTTCAGCCTTTTGGCAGTGGGGTTCTGACCATTAAGCGGATGGCGGGGATCCGTTTCCTGTTTACATCTTTCACTGCAATCTCACTGCGGACAGCTGGTGGAGCAATGCCAGTCATTGGATACAGCATACTTACCGGAGTCGGTTTATGGCATGTTTCGTTCAGGGCGGTATTCACTGTCTTAGTGTGAAGGCAGGCATATTCTCCGGAAAAGAAACACAATACCATACCGGTAGTCGTAAAACCTGTGGCGTGGCACCCCTGGCAGTTATTTTGTTACGCATGTTCTCATAGTTTGTTCTATAAGGTAGTGAGCGGTCCGAGGTGATACCAAGGGACTTTGGGTAGCTATTGGAATTCCCTGTCATAATACATTGACTGTGCAATTCGCTGATGTATTGCGTAAATGAAATGCATATGACTGTGTATTCGTAGGGTTAGGTCTCAGTGCGTTTTCTTTATAATATTCGTTCAGACTGGACAAGGCGACTTCAAAAGTAGTTTATACCTCTTTAAAGGAATCCGCCTTCGCGGCGAGTGCCAGATCGTCAGCGTACACGAAAGTAATGAAATCAACCGTCTATACTTATTCTTTATAAACATTATAACAAAAGAAACCTTCATTCAAGACAATAATTTTATTTACCTACTTCACAAAGATAAAATAATAAAATGATTCTACTTCAGATTACATGATTCCAATTTGTATGCCTACGATGGTAGAGCGTAAAAAGCAAAAACGCATAAAAATGGTTCACATTGCTGATTATTTGAGCGGTTAGTATTGTTTCTCTACTTATTTAATCAATCATTTTTAACAATATTTTGAAACTTGTCTCCTTTTTAAAGCGGTGCCAAAATATTTTGAACGCGAGAGCTCCAGTGCAATAGCAACGAAGCCCTTTAAACTTTATACACATACCGAGTGCAGAAAGCATCGACTACTATCAGTAAGTTATCATCTTATACATGTTATTAAAAAAAAAAAAAAAAAATTGATTCATAAGGAAGAAAGAAGTGATTCATAAGGAAGGTTTGGGTGTATAATTTGTTAAGATTACTACCCGTGCGAAGCCGGTCGCTAGTACTAACATATTTTTAGGCAGAGCCACATAAGGTGGTGGTCGAGGCGCAGTACAAAAGCGATTACGTTGTAGGCGTGCCACTGGTCCCACGATCTCACATCTGCTGGACAGTGGTGCAGACACCCCAATGTAACATCAAAAGCGACTATTCTCCAAACAGGGCTCAAGTCTGCTAATTTACGAATATCTCAATTCTGCCTCACTAGATGGCGCTGCTTAGACAAAATTCTCAAGTATTGAATTTGGTAACCGAAGTTTTTAGTAAGCAACACCAATAACTATTCAATTGTGATTTAGTAAGGATTCCATTACGATTCCATTAATATAAGTTTTTGCAGAATACCTAATTTGTCTCAATCCTAATGGAGTTGTAATTGAATCTCAATTGAATGTCAATAGCCTTGTTGAGACTTACAAGTCAAACAAAATTACCAGACTTGGGCTCCAGCTCTCTTTCCGCTGTATCGCACCTCCAGCGCTTTCCCGCTATCCCGCCGTGTTAGCAGGCCTTTAAAGTTATTGCAATGCATACAGTTGACTGAATTAAGTAGTACCTATCCATTTGACAGAACCTGGGCAGCGCAGGACTGACGCATGTGTTATGCACCTCGGGCTGCGGCGTACGGCCTGGCTCCCCCATCATCATCCATACCAAGACAGGCATCTTCGAGCTGGTATGTTTCTCTAGGTTATATAGGGCTGATAGGTTAAGAGATTAATGTGATATGTGGCACATGTGTGCGGCACGTTGTCAACGGCATGTTTGTGGCTGTCGTCGCCGTGCCGTCCACATATAGTCGGCGCGTCGGCGGCAGTTGTCAGCTAGCCGTACACGGGCCGGCTGTGTGCAGTCACGCGAATTTGCAAAGATATAGGTCGCAGCCTGTGCAAGGACAGTGTGCTTTTTATCTAATCAAAATTACCCGAATTTTAAGCAGACGAAGTCGCGACAAAAAGCTAATTAGTTTTTGGAGTCAGTTGGTGTTATAATAAAAAATATCAAGCTTTTACAGAAAAAATACTCTTTTACTGACGTCAAACAGATTCTAGGGTTTAGTTTTTAATCTGTGATAGTATAATCGAATTTTTTAACTGACTTCAAAAACAAAAGAACGAGTAAGCTTTATGTTCGACTGTATGTTTTATCGTTATTATTTGTAGTGTATGTTCACCAATTTTTCCGCCAATTATTTACTGATTTTGAGATTTCTTGTTTTGTTTGAAAGGGGCCATCCATTTTCATGAGGTCAGATTCTGATTATGGAAATCCTGAGAAATCAAGGGCAATCCACGAAAATTGTAGGCACGAATGGTGTACTTCTTACGTTATCATGTCTGACTCATCTGTTCGCTTCAGGGCGTCATCATCTAATGCTGCTGCACCTGATGCTGCTGCACTGATGATGAAGCTACAGAACTCCTTGACGATTAGGAGTTGGGGGATAGTACTGCAACTGGTCGACAGGAACTACTTAATAGTATCTACGACTAGGGGCAACGTGATGCTTGAAAGGATATACCTACTCCTAAGGCGGTCTCATTTTCACTACGTCATGATTAGGAGGAATACCTCATAAATTATATGCACGTGTGTAGTTTGTTACGTATATTACCTAACTATAAGGAAGCAGTAAAGTGACCCTAACCACCACTGAACACTAGATTGTTTAACATTAATACTTACATACATACCGTGTAGGGGTGCGCAGATACCACAATTTAAATAAAATACTGAAACCGACTTAAAATCTCAAAACAGTTAAAAATAAGCCATTTAACATACATTACGAATAACTTAGCTGGCATCGAGTCCACGCGTGACGGTATGTACGAGTATGTATGTATGTTAAACAATCTAGTAGGAAGAATTCACGTTTCTTGCTCGTGCTGTACGAACAGGCACGTTCCATCTTCGGCTGCATCGTCACTTACCAGCAGGCGAGACGGCGGTCCACTGCCTGGCTAGTTTTTTTTATACCACATATGTAGCAATCAAGCCTGATGGTATGGTAGTTCTTAAAAGAAAGCTTGGCTGGTGTGCGCAGATAGGCGTGGCGGCCGGCAGTTCGCCGTGCCTGCGCAGCAAGATGCGCCGGCGCCTCAACCCCGAGCCCCCGATCTACATCGACGTGTTCCCCTACGTCAATTGGATCGCGAACGTCGTCAGTGCAAGCGTCATGCCTATGCCTTACCCGGTTCATTACAGGCTCACCGGCGATGAGACACATAGTGAGATTATTTGGGTCGAACTTTTACTTGTGGTACAGACAGCTGCAGAGTGACGGTAAATATATGCTGGGGGTTTATTCTGCAGCTGACTGTAAGTCCCCTCTTTCTTCCACACTAAAAAAAGAAAGCAATTGATCTCTATGAGGAGGCCCCATTTTTCCTTCTTATCCATAATTTCCGAGTTATCCAAACTAGGTTAAGAACTATTGCTCTCACAAAATGATTTCGACCAGTCTCCTCTCCGAAGACCAAAACAAACAGCAATTTATTTTCTTTTATATAAAAATCTCGCAGCAATAACTAGTAAAAGTTCCGCGATCTCCAACTGGAAAGAGCAGTATTGAATGCAGTGCGTTCACTTAGCTACCCGAGCACTGTAAGAAAGCATAGCAACGCCCCGTTACTTAGTATTTTTTGAGAAAACGGGTGTAACTGACTAAAAGTATTGTAATTCCAGGTATTACTGTCAAGAGGAGACCCCAGAAGTGTGGTTGGCTGGGTCGTGTATACGCCGCGGGTAACTTGTGCTACAAAAGAATGAGAGATGTTTCCCTGTTTTACTATGAGGCCTTTTCGGTATCTGATACCCGAAAAACTACAAGGGTTAAGCTCAATGTGTTTTTGAAGGTTAGTCTTAGAACCTACAATGCCTTTATCTAATTTAGCGTAATTATTTCTGTTTCGCCCATTTTATAAAAGACCTAAACACGAAGTATGTGGTGTCCGGCAGAATATGTCTGGCAGAAGTATGTGGTATCCCTGTCGTTCTTGGCTATCATACCAGATGCCGAGCCAAACCAATTTGTAGACCGTAGACCATTATTGTGTTTTGAGTATTTCCAACACTGCGCTTTCATGACGTTCAGGTCCATGTTTATTGGTGACTATTGTCATACTTATAATATTAACCATCATCGATATTTGCTATATCTCGTATAATAAAGATTCCGTATATTCCCGAAACAGTTAGACCGAGTTTCCCTGAAATTGTCAGGAAATCTTCAGACGTGGAAACCACCGTGGACCACCATCCTATGAAGCGACCCGTACGAAGCTGAAAAGCGTCGCTAGTCACTTCATCATCATCATCATTTATTTAAGAGTATGACTCTTGTCGGTGGAGCAATCGCTAGTCACTTATATACATTATTTATTTTACCAGGTCCATGCTGGCGTTGAGTCCAAGATAATGTGCGCGCGTCTGCAGCTTCCGAACCGGCTGGCCAGCCCCATAATTCGCGGAGTCGGAGGCTACAATATATCACTCGAGTTCGGCAGTGAATGGTTCCCAAAAGATTACACTTACTCTCTATCTCTTGTCGCTAGAAACTCTACTGCAGAAGAATTTGTGTCCTGGCTTCCTGAACGTACCCCAGGCTATTGGTAGACTGTTGGAACCCGTGACATTTATGATGTCGCGGCTTTTATCACATATTTCACTCACCTATTTGTACAACGGTTTCTGTATCATACTTATTATATAAAGTTATATAAAATTCTTATTTACTTACATTCCTTTTGAAGTGAAGACAACGTATGTCGAAATTATTTATTTCTAAAGTCTTTTAATTATGCTAAGCCCACTATTACATTCTTATTTAACTTTAAGACAACATTACGGACTTTGTTTAGCCTTCCTTGTTTATTCAATTTTCCCCATATATTTTGTGCCATAAAATTACGTGCATTGTTTCACTTTATGCCGGTTCCACTTTAAGAATGGGGTCTATATTTATTATCAAGAGCGTTCGAACTATTTAGCTAATAATTATTCATTTTATTACCGGTCAGTTACCTAAAGCTGGCACGTATCACATTCACAAGTAACGCTTTGTATAGTAATTTACAAACTTCATTTTTAAATATACTCATTACCATCAACATCATCACTCTCCTACGAAAGGGGAGGTTATTGCCATAATCTCCACGCACGGGTTGGAGATCGCAATGTTATAAATAAAACAAAAAAAAGGAAAATGCTACTGTCCATTTTCCAACCTACGGAGACTAGACCTTTTGCCATGAAAACATTAGTCGCCTTGTACGACAACCACGAGAGTGTAATATACTGTTTAATACATATTAGAATTCCCTACGAAGAGCTGGGTACCCGTACGGCCTTGTTACTGGAGGTGTCAACACCTAGAGACACCTCGGCAGCGGCTGAAATCTAATACCTAAGCACGGGGAGGATACATGTTGATAGTAAGAATAACACGAACGTGTCGAATTCTGACCATAAACTTAAAACATGGCTTGCCCAGAAAGCTTTCTACGCGGTAGTTGACTATTTATCGGAGTAGTTCGACATACTATTGTGTATTTTTTGCATGTTTATGATTAACATTCTGACAAGCAATACTTTCTAATTGAATTACCAATCGACATACAACAATTTGTAAGTGAAACATTTGTAAGTAGGTAATGTAAATATTAATTAACCAAGAAAATGTTATTAATTTTATGTATTTGGTTAATCCGATGAAGTTGTAAAAGCATGACTGTACATCTGATACTGAATTAGTTAAAGTGAATATGAATGTAATATACAATTTAATATGCGTGAGTTCTGTGAACGTACCAGGTTTAGTTAAGTTATATTGTATGTAAAACTTACTTTTACAAATACGATACTGTTTTTACAGAGCGATGAAGAATGCAAATAAAAGGAAAGACATTGTCCCGAGCGTTTTTTTCTATAATCCCATCTAAATTTTCGTAGGTGCTTAATAGACACCATTAAAGTAATAAATAATAGTAAATAATTATTTATTAACAATGGAAAACATTATATTTTTACTACACGTGATCTCAGAGGAATCTGTCATCAATCATCACAGAGTGATGTATGTAAATTATAGAATGTTTTACAATAAATATAAACACCTCTTTCCATTTTTCGTAACTATACGACTTAATGATACGCTTTTTAATTTTTTAATTTTACATCATTCATCCTTTTTGTAAATTGTACTATTTTTTATGTCAATGATACATTATTTCTCAATATTATAACAATACTAACACATATTTAAAGAGGTTGAAATACAAAGAAATTATTGCAATGCCTGAAAATTTGCATCTGCCATGCGATATTGATACTTTTAAAACGTTATAATCACAGTACACGGTACGTAACGTACATTGGGTTTATTTTTTATTTTTTTGCTGATTCTATGGATACAGTATCTTCGTCGTCGTTAATGCCTTGGTCATCGTTGACCGCTCCTGGGAACGATCCTGGAGGAGCGGTAGGATTTTGAGGCTGAGAAGGCGGAAACTGGGGAAAACCAGGTGCTTGTGGAGGCTGAGGGAATTGTGGGAACGATGGAGGATTAGAGCCTTGAGGAAATTGAGGGAAGGAAGGAGGCTCAGATCCTTGTGGAAACTGGGGGAAAGAAGGCGGGTTGGTACCTTGGGGGAATTGGGGGAAGGAAGGCGGGTTGGTTCCTTGGGGAAATTGGGGGAAGGAAGGCGGGTTAGATCCTTGTGGGAATTCGGGTAAAGAGGGAGGGTTAGAGATTGGAAATTGCGGGAATGAAGGGGGGTTAGATCCTTGGGGGAATTGAGGAAAAGAAGGCGAGTCGCCTTGTGGAAATTGGGGTAAAGAAGGAGGGTTAGAGATTGGGAATTGAGGAGATGAAGGGGGGTTAGATCCTTGTGGGAATTCAGGAAAAGAAGGCGAGTCGCCTTGTGGAAATTGGGGTACAGAAGGTGAGTCAGGACCTTGTGGAAATTGAGGGAAAGAAGAGTCCGACTCTTGAGGAAATGAGGGCGATTGAGGGGTAGAAGGCGACTGTGGGAAAGTCGGAGGTTGTGGAGAAGGTGACTGTGGGAATGAGGGCAACTGAGGGTTAGATGGGGGCTCAGGAAATTCAGATTGCGGCGGAAATGACGGGAATGTTGGCGGCCTGAAAGGAGATTGTGGAATTGAAGGTTCTCCAGTTCCCTGCGGGAACTGAGGAAAAGAAGGCGTCTCTTGTGGGATTTGGGGGTTATTAGATGAACCTGGTCCCTCAGGAATTTGTGGGAAAGAAGGTCCCGGAGGATTTCCCGGGTTTGATCCTGGGAAGTTGGGAATGGAGCTCGATGGTGGTCGCGACGTAGGTGGCTGGGGCTGCTGGAAGTCAGCACCAGGCCTTTGTGGATTTTCCTGTGACGGGAACTCCGCTGAGTCGACGACCGACGTGTCAGCGTCATCTCCAGGGTGCGGCTGCGAAGCCCCAGGAGCATTTTGGAGTGGTGGTATCGGTTGCTGAGGAATTATTGGGGAAATAGGAGCCCCGGGAGATATAGGAGCTACGGGTGATATGGGAGCCACCGGTGATATAGGAGAAATTGGTGACAGTGATGGATAGAATATCGTGCCGGGAGGGAAATACGATCCACTAGAAACTGGGAAGTACTCCGGTTGGGAAGGCGCAAATGGGTGCAGATGCGAGATCTGATAAGCGAACTGTGGTCGAAGCCCATATTGATAAGAGAATGGTATCTGTAAAAAAAAAAACAAGTTTGATATTGGAAATAAAATGCATATGCAAGTAGTATGGCTACATTGTAGGCACGTATTTTAATGAACCATCGAACTCATAAGTTAAACCACTCATATTTTTGTAAATTTTAAAGGAAACTTATCTGGATTAACTGTGGCGCTGCGTTCTTTATTATTGTATGAATCACAAGGAACGACCGAAACGCAGCGCCATGTGCGCGCGCCTCATTAGTTTTTCATATATTAAGTTCTCGAAGCGAAACAGGGGTGTCCTTTGGGTTCGTAATAGGGGTATTACGAACCCAAAGACACGATGTCATCAAAATATTTCATATAAAGGCAGTATTCTGCAATTTTAGACACGGAACTACCTCAGTGCATATTTATCGTCCTTGGTCGTTACTTTTCATAATGACGTAGTTCGCTTGTTTGTTTGTTTGTTGTTTCCGGTAAATACTAACTTAAAGTCGTTTAATTTTACTTCAGAACTCAGTAAAATAACTACATGAAAAAAAAAGCTGTAAAGTCATGACAACAAAATGCATAGGGTAAATGAGGGGCAGTATCCGCACCGCTATGTGATATGATGGTGCCCTTTTTACTGCACTGGCAATAGTACGAAATAATGGAAGCTATATATAATTCCCGTGTGTGAAAGTCCACTGTTTACAGAAATTCGATAGGCCGCTATATTGTGATTACACACATCAACTCGAAATTCCTTAACACTGCACTTCTGTACTCGAACCTCCTCCACATAAATAGCGAATATAGTCAAAAGCTCGGCAGGCAGGTTAGACATCGCAAGTTGATAGCTGCTGCTACTGGACCTCCCCAAATGAGAGCCTTTCATGATGACTTACACAACGCCGAACTAGTTTATGTACATAAGTAAAATGAATACTCACAGCGTTTATGTACTGCGTGGTGGAGTACGCAACGGTTCTGGTTTGTGGTTGCAGCACGGTCTTCAGGAGGGGTGAGGAGATGCCCACCAGGCCGCCGGCCGCTGCGGCCGCCCAGCACACCGCGAGGAACACTGACCACTGTCCACAAAAGTCCTCCTTTATACGTACTTACAGGGCAAGCTATTCATCATCGTAAGCTACTAGTCTACTTCCGAGTGTAGGCCTCCCCAATAAGCGTCAACGGCGCTGTCCTCGCGGGCATCCATCCGCAGCCATTCCTGGACTATCCGGAGGGCGTCCTAAACTACGCTCTAATTACTTAGTTCTTACTACAACACTAGTTACTTAGTCACCTTGTGTAGATAAACTATTGCGCTTGTACGAAAAGTTACTTAAGTTGTCGAACAACATTAACTCGACGAGAAATTATAACTAGTGGTGTACCTACTCTACTATGCTATTAAATAAACTTGATCGAAGAATAAAATTAATTGTAAAGTTGACATGATGAAGAAGAAGGTAAATACTAGGTATACGAAAATAATGTAGAGAATGAAAAATATTTTGAATAGGTACCTGCCTTTCTATGGTAATTGATAATTTGGGCATTGCTTCTGTAACTTTACTACGAATTATAAAGTGAAATCTCTATCAATTCCTATATTGTTAAGATTTCACTTTGTAATTATTGTAGTGTCGTTAAGGCACAAAATATTTTAGAGGCGTTTTTGGAGGCGCTACAAGTAATGTGACATCAAGTTTGCCTTACCTTTACCATAGCATACCTAATAACACGCTACTGGTGGTAGAACATTTAAAGGATACACTATATTAGGAACGGTATCGTAGGAGCCTGGAGGCTTCCTTTGGCCCTAAATGCAAAACGATATCCACCGGTGCAAAGCATCTCAGCGGACAGTTTTATTTTACTTTATTTAGAAAACTAACTGTTTATTCAAAATCAAATTATTAACTAATTTATTATCTAATAGCCCAATTATATGTTTTCATATTTTACTAGCTTTAGTAGACTCAGTCGTAACATCGTCGTATTGTAAAAAAAAACCGGCCAAGATTTGTCGGACTACGTCCAGTGTCTGTCAATATACATGTTTAAAAGACGGCTTTTGATACCATAAACACATACACACATGTGCCTATCTCATTTACATTTTGTAAAAAATTTTTGCTAATCCAACTACACTTCATAAATTGGTTGACTTTTATTGTGATGTAACTATAAATTTACAGTTTTCGGATTTTTCCCATTACTTATGCATTTTTTGTGGCATTGGTTCTGATTCTAGGTCAATGGAATGTATCCTATAGGTTTCGATTCCCTTACAAGCGTCAAATATGTAGCATAAGCGGAACATAAATGGCCGTATCTTTTAATTGCGTTGACTTAGAAGTTTTATTTTTTCATTACTTCAAGGGATGGCAGACCAGAATATTTGATATTAATTTCAGATTGAGACCTCTAGACCTC
Organism: Blastobasis adustella; assembly: GCA_907269095.1. Taxonomy (NCBI): domain Eukaryota; kingdom Metazoa; phylum Arthropoda; class Insecta; order Lepidoptera; family Blastobasidae; genus Blastobasis; species Blastobasis adustella. The sequence goes on along the minus strand of OU026123.1, from coordinate 6,596,749 downwards.
TTCCTGAGAAAAAGGTCTTGACAGACGGACAGACAACAAAGTGATCCTATAAGAGTTTCGTTGTTTCTTTTGAGGTACGGAATCCTACAAAAATACAGTAGATACTTAAAATCATCCTGGCTACTGTAAGAACAGAACACAATTGTTCCATAGAGCCTGGGCTTATAGGCCCATGCACATGGACCACTTTGCTACGTTTGTTTAAAAGTTTCAAACCGCTAAATAGGCAGTACAAAATGCTTTTCTGCTAAAAACATCATAAACTTCGAGTTACTTCTTACTAAATCAAATATACAGACCAACAGACATTTAAATTTGTATACTTATTGCACTACACTACACCAAAGCTTATTGGGAGCTCAACACGATCACTTCACTCTATATATCACTCGTATCTAAATCACTTGTTGATAGCAGATTTGTTCTCCGTAATCCGGTATGAGGCAAGGCTAGGGACCGTGATCATACCTTCATTGCGCAGACGCCGACCACACGAATCACAATATGCGCGCGTCGAACTTCGCCACACACTTTTATACTCGACTACGCCGCCCACAGACGACAGAAGAAAGCAACTAGAAGCGGCTCCCGAAGCACTATTTGTATGCATGCGAGCAATGCGTTCGCTTACACAACAAGATGCATCCGAAACACTGGTCTTAAATACAAAAAGCGACAAATCTCGCTGCGACCCGCACCGGTAACGTGTTCTTTATGTATATTGTTAGCATTTTATAGAGCCACTTATCTTATAAGTTGATTATAAATTTACAATTCTGATTCGGTAACGACTCGCCGGCTAGTTGACTTTTATTTGTGAGATTCACGGCTCGTGTGTTTGAGTTGTGTAGAGTTGATGGGTCGAAGCTCTGGATTAATACCCTAAACAGGTTTTACGGTTTTCAAATTGATTCAGAAATGACAATCAGTTGTTAATATTTGAATGTGGTTGCAAGTCTGATTAATAATTTCAGTTCTATTAGGCTAATGTGCAGATTGTCTGGAATTTTCATCAGTCTGTCCAGCCGTTTCGGCGTCCATAGGAAACATTTATAAATACCTACTTACTTATAGGTGATACCTGCTTACTACGTACCCACAACAGTGGTTATTGGTGATTTGCGTAATTTTGAGGAAGCTACAGTGATGATGAATGAAAGAAAGAAAGAATAAAAGAAAATACATTTATTACACATAGCACACCACGACACCATAACAGTTACAGACAACGGAAACATTAATAATAAAAATATTTAAAACAATAAGTACGTAGCCTCCCATGCCACTGTCGGTGCCGCGGCGGCCAGCGTAAATGGTACCCACTCAGCATGTGCTGTGAGGCGCAAGAAACGACTCACAGCGCTGGTATTCTGTAGGCCCATTACAGATGACTGGTGACAGTACACCTACATTATGTATTATTTGTACCATTCATAAAAAAAGAATACAACAACAATGTATTTAGAATCATTTATTCACATAATAGACAATAAAAATAGGTATTTACAATGAAATAAAGGGGAAAAAAGAACATTAAACATTAAAAATGTCCACACCGCTACCCCCGGATTTGTCCCCAGAAAGTTGGCGACGGTTTATGGGTCAGTAAGTATATTTACAAATTTTTTGTTATATATGCGTATCATGTCTGTTATTGGCGGCGAAAGGAGCTGCTCGTCACCGGGTTCACCCCGGATCATCATCTTTCCAACGTCCGAAAACACCTTTGATATCAAAAAGAGTAATTCCTTCTTGTTTATATTTTTGTCATGTTTTCGCTTCATGGGCTGCAATAAACAACATTATTTTAGATTTTAATTTGATAGATGTACGTTTTTTTTATTATACTACTTAGTGACAAGCGAGCAGACAGCCCACTTGATAGTAAGTGGTAACTGTTGTCCATAACATCTACGATTCTTACATTTAGGTTACAGGTAACAAAAATGCAAAATCACAGGTGCGTTGTCGCTGTGACGACTAAGATGAGCCTCATGCTTGTAATTTCTTGGATCGTGGCTTCTGGCATGAATAGCCTCTGCCACCTATGGAATACCTCGTCGCTTAAACCATGATTGGATTTGATTAGATTTATTTATTTCTCTTAAAGATCCTACATAATAACAATATTCTTATTACACTAGGTTAATGAAAGAGATCGTCAAGTTATAAGCATAGAATTATTGCTTTCATACAGAAAGCAATTTCAAATAATTAATAAAATTAAAATAATATAATAATCAATGTTAAAATAGGATATTAATACATATATAATACACTAAGGTAAAATGATTCATACCAAACATGTCAAATTAACAAAATAATAGTACCAGTAAGGTAGGTAACTTATTGAAATAGTCAACTATTGGAATTTTATTTTTATATCCGTTATTAAATACAAAATGTCAATAATAGAAAATAAAACTCATATTGAATAGAATGAATATTTGAATAGAAAATTTTATAAAAATGTCAAACAAATAATTAATAATTAAATATAAATATCGAGTCAGAATAAAAATGTCATTAAAAATAATTAGTTTTCAACATGAGTCATAAAATCATTAAAGGAATAAAATACATTATCCAATAAGAAGTTTTTCAGCCGGCGGGCAAACGCTTCGTCAGTCTGTTCGTTTTTAATAGACACGGGTAGGTGTTCGCACAGCGTCGGCCCTATTATACGTGGGTTTTTATCCGCGAGTGTTATTCGATGGTGGACCCCAGCCAATTGTCCCGTTGCATGTTAGATGCATCTCTATCTTACTCCCTACAGGTATAATCCAGCATAACCACAGAGTGCAAGAGAGCGGAGGTGTTAGGAGTATCCCCTCAACAATGGTCACGACAACAACTCTGTCATTTGTCTGGTGACGCAGACCCAGCTTCTGCTATAATCATTCCACCTGTCCAGCATGACGTTTATGACAAAAGCTTGACTAAAGTAGAGGTTGAAGTCCGATGTTCGCATAGACATCTCATAACATTCCACTAATTTCGATGCAACCTCAGAAGTGCACAACGCTGTAACTGATAAAAACATTTTCTCTTAAAAATACTAGGAAACCCGAAACATGTAATACTCCTACATAATAGATTTTTCCGATTTCTTAACGTACATAACATTTGTCAACAGGAACCACCTGCGGTATTCACTTGCGCACAGGTGGGATATCTATAAACATTCAACTACCCCGCTCGACTATATAATTTTTGCGGGATAAAAAGTAGTATCTGGTTCCTCTTGGTGAAAGAATTTTCCAAATCAGTTCAGTAGTTTCGGAGATAACCACACAAAGTTGCAAACATTCAAACTTTCTTTCTTTATAATAACTAGTACAGAACCACTGACAAGAATAGGTTGGAACATGAAAAAAGGAATTATAACTTAATAGTTACAATTTGTTAAGTACCTAATGTTAATGTTTTCATAATTAATCAACTTTGCCCAACATTCTATTGTGTTGAGATTGTTTATTTTATGATTAAGGCCTTCGCAGTCACCTTATCGTAGGTACGGATATTTGGAGTCTCTTAAACAGGTTAAATGGGTATTTCTACTTCATCTACATTCACATGATTGGGTAAATGCAAGGACTTTAATTGTGATACTTTAAAAACATAGATAAGTCTTCTAAATAATCGGTGGTAATTTAGTCAATGTCTTTGGCTTCGTGTGCGCTTTGCCCATATGCTGTGCATGTGGCACGGGAAACTTGAGAAATCTGGTCACTGTGAATAATTACCGGTCTGTATACATAACGCTCGTATGAAATGGGCAATGTAAGTAGACCTGAGTGGTTCAGTTGATTAACATTGGCCTGCTACGCAGATGTCCCAGGTTTAATTCCCGGCCGGGCAGGAATTTAAAAGGTGAATTTCAATTTATGTAACGGGTTTGGGTATTGTATGTATAAGAAATATGTATCATAAAAAATATTTAAGTAGTTTATCAGTTTTCTGGCACCCATAACACAAGCTTTGCTTACTTTGGGACTAGATGGCCATGTGTGAATTGTCCAAGCATGTTTATTTACTTGTAATATAAGTATACATTCCGTCGGACTCCAACTTTTCAGGGTGTGCCTCTACAAATAAGTGATAGCCTCCGCCTGCTGGGTATGGAAGTGTCATCCAGGCTGGACTTTGGTGGATATATCGAGTCCAAAGCTAAAACTGCTGAAAAAAAATTAAGCATCCTCTCTCTCTCCTCTCTCATCCTGAGCAGAGGTTGCTACTATATAAAGCCCAAATTCGACCTTGCATGGAATACTGTTGTCATCTATGGGACGGATCTGCCAAGGTCTATCTGGCTGCTCTGGACTCGGTTGATAGACGCGCCGAGAAACTGATAGACAATCCCCCATTGGTGCAGGAAAATCTATAGGATCTGGATCACCGTCGCAAAGTGGCATCCCTGGCGGTTTTCTACAGACTACACTTTGGGGCATTACATGTGCGACAAAGTTACATGAGTTAGTTCCACCAGCCCCATTCCATCTTCGGGGCTCCAGGTGTAGGTCAGCGTACCATCCCTACATTGTCGACATTCCACCCATACGCACTCAGCGTTTTTCTAACTCTTTTCTGTTGGGAACGGCAAGCTGAGCGGCTGAGCGCCTAACTTAATAACTTGGGTCTCTTTAAGACAAGAGTGAATAGGTACTTAAAAGAGAGATATGCGCCATCGTAGACTGCATTTGCACTTAACATCAGGTGATATGGCAGTCAAATACCTGTCTATTTCATATAACAAAAAAAAAGCCATAACCTTGATATTTTAAGTGGACCACTGATGTCGTTCATTTTTAATATGGGCCGGTAAATTTATCAATTTGACCCAGGCTTTTGGTCATTATTCACAATGATCGGTTCGAGATTGACCGCACGGATGATGATTTACGAATATTCACTTCTTTCTTTGCTATCTGATTCTTTTGTCATGGATATATCCTTTTCGGAAGATATGACTTTTACGTCTATAACACAAGCTGTGGTCTTGATCGTTTTACTTTAGTTATAAAGAAGTCTGAGGAAAAGGAAAATATTAGCTTTTTTCAAATTACTGCTGATACCTATTATTACTCGTCTCAGTCAGTCAGGGTGCGCTCTCCTACTTAGAAAGCGCTTTCAAAACTGAAAACTGTTTCCACGAAAAAATTTTAATTAACACTTGTTGTGTTTTGTCTTTTTATGTACGGCGATTGCGATGGGGAAAAGCCGGTTCGCCAGAGCCTCGTTCGTTTGTTAGCAGGGCAACCGCAGGTGAGGTTAGATTGGCCCCAGTGAGTGCTAATAGAACCCCATAATCCCCTAGTATAAGTTATCCAGTGATTAAATATTGGAGGAGGCTGATCTCCAGCAATGAACCGTTACGAGCCGTTAATTGTGAACAAAACAAATATGTTCATCACAATAAAATTAACGTATTGTGAGAATATGTGTTAGTGCTTGATAAATTTAATACAAGCAATTTTAGTTCCATTTTTGATAGTACTACATAAGTAAATAGTTATTTTTAAGTGTACTATAGTGGGTACGTACTCAGTGAATTTAAGGTGGATATGACCGGGAAATAACTGTCACTACTGTCTACAACTTATGTTTTTACGAACGAAAAGTAGAAAGCTAAGCTAAGCGTTAAGCTGAGGCTGGTCCAATTTGGTCCGATGATGCATCGCCCTGCTTTCTTATTATGTACTTATTATGTTAGTTCTAAGTTTTTTTTAATGTGTTATTGGACCAAATAAAGATACGTCTATGTCTATGTCTATGTCTAAATAATTTCACTACGTTACATTACCCTATCATAACCTATTAATCTAATAATTATAATAGTTTCTCACATTTTAAAAACACTTTACTACCTATGCTTAAACAAAATAGTAATAGCTGACATTTTTTAATGTTCAATTATTCTGAGTAAATAGTTGTATAAGCTGTGTTCTAAAAGTAGTATTACATAGCTACGCTTACCTGTTTATCGTCCAATACAAGAATGATATTGTGACTTCGTTTTCTTTTTACACTGGCAGCGTTAATAGTATAAAAAATACTCATTATTACTATCAGCACACTGTAGTATTGGCCAGGCATTACTCTATTTCTAAAAACTCTAGACTGACCTCTTAGATTTATAGACAACGTACATAAGACGCGCCTCAACCTACCCTGTTTAGACTTGGACTGTCTCCGGTTAGTACTCGTGTCCATAGCGACGCTCGCTCATTTTATACTGGTAGTGGGTAGGTTGATTTGCTGCCTTTTGTACTCTGTTTACAAACAAAATTGTTTTCTTATGAGTCGTCTTCATCCATTGTCATAGATAGTCTGATAGTAACATAGTTAAAAAGGCTAGGAACTAACAAAATTATTGTCTACAAACGCCGCTGCTGTCTCGGTTGTTGTGGCGTGGAAATAAATATAGTTCCATTTCTTTGTGAACCAGTTTATTGACAACCAAAGTTCTTAATAAATTACTCACAAGTGAAAACATAAACTTTTACATAGAAATCTATTTTAATTCTGTGTCAATAGATAAATGCGTGCCTGCACTCCACCGAATGGGCGCTTTTACAATTATAGATGTCACGTTATCGTAGACGTCGACGTCCATGTTAAGTGCATTTTTTATAATTCACAGCCGTGGACGCGATGGATGCCATTTTGCGTTGAATGGGAGCACGTGGACTCACACACACACATAAACTTGTAGCCAAGCACTAAATCGCAAAAATATTAAGACGGTTTAAGAGGGAAGCCGGTAGTCCAACCTAAATTGAGCGCTTTATAATTTGTATATTAATCGATATTATTGTGGATGTCAACGATATGGGAGAGGTGGCATTATTGACGTTTCAGGTGCGAATGATTGTGCTTCGGAGTTATCACACAACAAACATATTGTCGTCTTGAAACGTTACTTATTTTACCGATTCCCATACGTGTTCATGCCCTTTCAATTCGTGTTCCTTTCATATCATCTCTCCCCTACATCATGGACGTCAACGATAATATCGTCACGTTACAAATTGTATTAGCGCCTAATATTGTAACGTCATATCGTTGACGTGTAATTTACTTTCTCTGTATTATCGTCGTACCGTAGACGTCCGCGGTATATCATTACGTTAAAAATTACGAAAGCGCCCAATAGGATCGTAAGTATTTGAATCTAAGGGATCTATCAGACAGAAAGCGGTCACATGGTTGAGCGTTCCGCGTTCTCGTTCTGCGTTCTGGTTGACCGATGCGATCTGGGGACCTATTTATGAATCGCTCGCCTCGATTCAGTATTCAATTTTATTTTCGGCATTTAAAAAAATTTATGCACGATGCTCATTTTCCCTATTTTTAAATAGTAATCTTTCGGTGTTGCTAATGTGATTTAAAAAATATTGAATTTTTCATGCCGAAAATAAAAATTGAAAACCATCGATTCGAGCGAATCCAAAATTGAGCCACAAGTCGCCTGCTGTGTGATATATCCCTTAGAAGCTGGAGTCAATACTGAAGCCCTGGTTGTGTTGCGTGACGTAATGTTTCGTGATCGTCATCATCATCATCGTTGTATTTCGTCATCGTTAGTATGTGTTTTTTATGATCATGGTTCTTTTTGTTCTACTCTCATATGCATCGGTAAAAACTTCGGGTCCGATATCAGTTTCAAGAGGACGCGTGCTATGGAGAGCCTGAACAGCAGATCGTTGAATTTTGTGTTCTTCGTCGCATCAATGTGGTTTAAACTTTTCATTTTGGCTAAAACATTAAACGGTATTAATCAGGTGAAGAAAATCGCGCTAGTCTAAGAGGGTCTGATCTTAGCTTTGGCATATGGAAAAGTTAGAGATACGTTTTTTATATTCTGCTACTAATTTAAAACAATGGTTTTCCAGTGACATTCCATTGAACTGTCGCTGAAATATTTGCTAGTCTAATCGTAACTCGATAGTGGACTAAAACGGAAGTGTCTTGGTAAATTTTAGAAGGCAACATCAATAGCATTGAATTAAATACACTAATACCTACATCTAAAATACCAAATACATACACTAATACATATAAAATTTACTAAACTAAAACCTTATAGTTATAAATATTTTATTACCTAACTAAATTAAAAAATATGTAAAAAACCAGGGCCCCGCGGTAAGGTACCCATCATGGCGGCGCTGGATGGCGATACTTATCCGCTGCGCGAGACAGCCGCCGGCACGTGGGTCACCCGTCGCCTCCCTGAGCCGCTTACTGAGCTCTAGGAAAAGCGAGTGTGCGCCCGGGCCTCACGGACCCAGTGTCTCGACACCAAATGTGACAAAGTCATATTGAGCGCCGAGACAACTGTATTTGCCCACCTACGAGCGCTCACGCATCTCAGCCGCCGCGCCAGCCCGTTTGGCGGTTGCCGGAAGATAGGTCGCAGCTAGTGTGTCGGCGCACCTGGCGTCCCACACCAGCGGGCGACCCATCCTCCACGGTATCATAGACATCCCGTCAGGTCTCTTGCCATCGTCCCGTGCAATGTGTTGAGGTTCCAGGATTGCGGGGACGTTGGCGCTGACGAGAGACCGTCGCAGGATGTCATTGATCGCGGCGTGGCAGGAGAAGCGGCCAGCGCTCGAAGAACAGGCAAGCCCATGGTGACCGAGGCGGTCAACACTCGCTCCACAGGAAGCACAACTATGGTCGATACAAACCTCGGCTCCCAGCCGGAGACCGATGGCGAGACGGAAAGTGGTCGGGTCGATGAAAGTGCCGGTGTTGGGGGATGGGTAGGCGTTGAGCCAGTGCCCAGATTCTCGTCTGGCAACTGCTTCCAGCCTGGCGCGGTCTTTTAAAGTTATTGATGAGAGTGTCTAATACGACTTGAGATGAAATGTTATCCCAGGCCTTTTGAATTTTGGGTGTGGGAGGAAAATTTGGGCTCGGTCCTCCTCCGCCAAGCACGCGACCTCACAGTTTGTAGCCACAGGGGCTTTAAGAATATTTCCTGTGGGGTCAGACGAGCTATAGATAGAGGACAGAAAAGCCGACAGTGCTAAAGTGCTGTATTTTCTTTATTTTAACTGTAAATAATTTATGTGTACCTTAATAAAAGTACTTTTTTCAAAATTGAATTAAATGAAATTAGCAGACTTTGGCCCTTGAACGCTGTCGGTCGCTGCCACTGCGGTGTAAATTGACAATAATTTGTACGTACTGCTGCCATAACTGTCCCCTAGTGGACTGGCCTGTACGGCCGTCCCCAAGTCTAACATGTTCATCATAGTCTTGTTCTGAAGATAAGAACTCATCAAGTCACGGATAAGGACCTGCAACTAAAAAACAATGTTGGTAAAGTTGACTTCAACCCGAGCCGTATATCGACACACTTGTGAGGAAAAAATTGCAATATCGAAATAATTTACTGCATAAGCGCTCAAACAGAAGCAAAAGGTTCTAAGGTTCCTAAGGGATCTATTTATTTATTTATTGTGGTCTAAGCGGCGAGCGTCACGGCTTTTAGTAGTCGCGCGTCGCTTGGTGGCGGCGACATCACCTGGAGACGCGGGCTCCTTACGACAAAAACTACGCTGTGCGATATAACTATAAGTTAATTTTAGGTTTCTCCGATTATCCGCCACGGCTATGCGCCCTCTCACCGCGTTGGACGTCACTGCCTCTTCTTTAAAATTGATGTCGCGAGGCGACAAATGTCCGCGCCGCGCCCCCGCCGCGCGCCTCCGCGGCGTCTCTTCTGTATAAATCGCAGATAAGGATGCGTCAAGTGTTCCCGCGACACAGCTCACGCCGCGAGAGAGCATTTGTTACCTTCTCTCAATACGAAGATTAAAGAGATAGCAGTCTATGTCGCGCGTTTATCGGTTGTCGCGCGTGAGAGAGAGCACTTGTGCTAGCCGTGCAGATCGTGCTCGCCTGCAATGACGCATTCCAGCGTGTTCGCGAGATCTGGACGCACTATTAGTGATTCCGATTTGTAAAAAACGATCACCACGTATCCATTGTTTTGGAAATCACCTTAACAGACGTAGAATTTTTGCTCGACTCCAATGTGAAAACATTATACGTAACGATTACAAAAATAATAATTCCAAAGTGTATTTTAAACATGTCGTTGATTAAGGTTTACCTATCTACGTACACATTTCAGACACAAGACCATAATACTCAATAACTAAAACAGTTCACCGGAACTGCATTTATACCCGTACTAATGCTATAATTATTTCTTGTTTTCATAACAGTGATATTTTATTTATAATAGTCAATAAAAACATAAACGCTTATGTATGTAAATATACCTACTTGTTAAGGTACCTATTAATAATATAGCCAGCAAAAGACAATAGAAATCTATTGTCTTTTGGTGACCATACCATAGACCATATCATACCCATACCCTTAGTAAACTACAGTATAGGGAGAAGGTGGTAATGTGGCCCCTGCACATATATTGGCCCCCTTCAATATTTTAATGTCATAACAACGCTGCCTAGTATAATTTTGGTGCAACGGGATGCTCGCGCCATGCTTCTAATTTAGTACCGTACAAATCCAACCGATGCTGTCACGTTCAATTGTCATTCGAGCTAGTTGAAATTCGCGACCGCCAAAACTTTTTGAGTACTGTGATTTTATTTCGATTGTTGTTTGAAAAAATAAAGTTTTGGCTTTTGTGTTCGAACATCGGATACATTAAACTGTTCTCCTACGGAAATTGAAAGGTAAATATGAAATTAAACTTTTAATAAATATTGTTGGTACGTTTGTTTAAATATTCGCAATAGTTGTAATTTGGCCCCCTCACATTGGTTGTATTGTGGTCCTGGGGGTCACATTACATGTAAGAGTGATTCATTACGGTGTCAGACGTAATCACGATGGAGAAGGCGCTGGTAGGAATGCCATTCGGCGCCAGAGAGACGCTACATCCAGCAGTAGCTCTGAAAGTGACGAAGACGCCGTGAATACCGATTATGACGACTCGTATACAAATACGGTTCCTGAAAACGCGGACGTGCCGTGTATGTTCTGCGAAACCATTTATTCCAATGACAGACCTGGAGAGCCATGGGTACAGTGTCAAAGTTGCGACTTATGGGCTCATGTAGCCTGTGGCGGCTCTGAAGGTGACTATTACATTTGTGATTTTTGCCGTTGAGCTTCAGTTGTGCAATACATTTAATGTGACCCCCCAGGGGGTCACATAACCATCACTTGATCTCAAGATACCAAATTTGATTAAATAAGAATAAATAATACTTTCGATTATCCTGTGCTAGTTTCATTTATTCCCTAATAAGACATGTTTAAACAAATGAATAAGAAGTCCTATAATGTATTTTTTAGGTTTCTAACTCCTGTATTTTTTAAATAAAGCTTCATAAACAAAGTGGGAGGCCACATTACCACCTTCTCCTCTAGGCCTTTACGTAGTCTTTCAGCAACTGCGATGCGACACGTATTAGGTACGCGAACGCAACAGAGACCGAACCTGCTTTCTCGGATCTCTTTTTTTATTCTACGCAGTGAGAAACCAGCAGACAGCGGTAACTGTCGCCCATAACATACATATACGCTTCAAGCATATCGTTTTTTAAAATACAGAACCGAAGGCGCGTTGTCACTGTGCGGACTAAGATGAAGCCATGATGAATGATGTAATGTATTCTCGAGATATCAAGAAATTTACATTTACGTCAATATTTTCTGTTTATATAAAAAAGAGAGTCGTATATTAAAATGTCTCTATTTAAAACGACAAAAATCAACATACTCTTTATTAAAAAAAAATCTCAATATCAATCAACCAAAAATAAACAAGAATGTTAGAAAACGGAAAGCAATGAAAAATTCCCTTAGTTTTAATCTCACTATGTGATCTCACATTTTTTTGGCGGACTTTAAGACAGCTTTAACCGTGTGAAATACTTAAATTGTTATTTACCGTCACGGGATTAATTCAAAACTTTTAATTTTATCCTTTTTCGATTACGATGTTTACAACTTTACATGTCGTATAATATTTTCACAATTTTTCCTTTTTTTATCAAATTCTTAATAGAAAACCGTAGGTATCTAAATTGGTATAACCATTTTAGAGATAAATGCATTTGCATCGAAAAGTGTTGATTGCAACGCTCCGTGGCGAGTTAACACCGTAACGATGCAGCTGACGAGTTGGCCAGGCTCCTATGGATTTGTAGAGGCTCTAGTAGAAATCCATAGGCCCTGAACCAATTCTAAAATGTGTTTAAAATCAAGGTAAAACATAAACAACTCTGGTCGTCACTAGAGGAGTGCAGACAAGCCAAGAAGGCTCTACTGAGAATTAACCCCTCCCTATCGAAAATCTCTTTAAACTAACTAGAAAGCAACTCCGTCTGGTAACTGAAGCATTATCGGAACACGGTCCTTTTAATAAACACTTCTTCAACATAGGTCTCACCGACAGCCCTCTGTGCAGAGCCTGTCTGAAAGAAGAAGAAGAGCTGCACACATCCTGCAAACATGCTAGGGAGTGGCATCATACTGGCTTAAGCATCTCGGTCAATCAAAAACCCTTCCAGAGACGTTTGTAAGACTGTAAGGATTGTTACGTTTCCTGGAAGAGTTAGGATGGCAAGAACAATAGGGTATCTACGAGTACATCACATCCACGCAGAATAGGTGCGAGTTCGTCAGACTGCGGAAAAGTATTTAAGTATGAGATAAGTTTAATTTTAACTTCTCGAGATCTCCACTTTACTCGGGCCGAGAATTTCCGGGAATGAACCATGGCTATGACAGAGGTTAATAGAACACCTCGTTCCAATCGCAGCTCGTACCATTCACTGACACCTGAGAGTCATCTATGACGTGCTTGGTAGACCGGCAAGCAAACCACTGAGCCACTTAGGTCATTATGACAAATGTCAAAATACTCATAAGTTAAAGTTAACCCTATTTAGGGTATTTCCGATAGGAGTTATAAAATTAAATACCCGTACTAGTGGACGTAGTTCCTTAAAGAAAAACGTTAGTACAAATATATCAGATTTCTCTATATCCAATATTTCTATAAATTTTCGTCGCCGACACCACATAACAAAAGTTTTCAAACAGTCAGCCGACGAAGTCGCGGGCAAAAGCTACTAACTTTTGAGAATTAGCACATCAGACTTCGAAGTAAATGTCCTGTTTACGCAGGAAACTTTAGTATTAACCTGCTTAGGTATATACTTAAATTAATAATAGTACAGAAACGTACCATGAATATCACTGTGATCGATCAATGAACCAGCAATTTATGATCGATAGATACTGTATTTGAAATAAATACATAGGAAGAGTTCCATCTTCAGGTTTCTGATAAGTGTTAATTTATTCCAAGATTTCTCCTTGAGCTAAACCACGTAATTTTATTCCGAGGTTACACAATATTTTGATACAGTTATCAATAATAAACAATAGAATCATTTATAATTGTAATTAAATATTTTAAACCTCAAACAGGCCAAATACGCTGGGTTGGAGGTAGCGTACGAATTTGTGCCGTTCGCTGTAGAAACAGCGGGTCCTTGGTGCGCAGCGGCCAAATACTTGTGCCGAGAGCTGGGTCAGGAGGCGTAAGGGTTTTACTTTTTGGGCATATATCTCCGGCTGTTCAACGAGGTAACACGGCCGGAATATTGGGCATATTTGGCAGAAGGCTGTTCGTGGCGGCCTTTTTAATTGACTAAAGCTGTAGGTACATAATTTAAAAGCTGTTATTTTAAGTGTATTTTTATAGCTCCATTATCTTGTTTTATAAATAAAAGTAAAGTTTACTAAAAAAATAAAATTTAAATTTATAATTTAAGCACATGCATGCAAAATGTGCGTTATTTCAAATGCACAATTTAGATGTCGTAAATATACAAGACAATCTGGAAGTTTAACAGGACGTCCTACACCTATCAGTTTACACATACGCAGAACTTGAAGATAGGCAATTTTTTTCATTGTGAACATTTGCGTAGACCACCAGTAGACGTCATGAAGAACGATTTGACACGATCAAGAAGAAGAGTAAACGTCGCTCAGCTCAGAATCACCGCCGTAACCGGGCCCAACTTCCGGCTGCACGCTGCAACACCGACGACGACGGCGCTCTACCCGTCCCTCATTCATTATACGGTGATGGCGAAGGACGTTTTGGAGCACATCCGCATGACCAAAAAGCAGTTCCTCGTCGTGAGGGTCCAGATCTTGTAATCACGTTATGTGCATTTAGTTCGCGATTATGGTTCCTATAAATGATTTGGTTGGATACCTTCATGAGGAAAGACTATATTACACGAGGAAAGGCTGAAGGGTGTAGTAATCCAGCGATTCCGAGGGAAAGAACTCCGGTGTTGCCCAGGTAACACTTCAGGCCCCATAAAGTGGTGCAGTTAGTAGATTTTAGTTTTTTAAAGACTACATTGTTTAGTGTAAGTACTTATTATTATGATTTTAAGTTACTAGCTGCCCGTCTGCGACTTCGTCCGCATGGACTACACTTTATATCGTGGTCTCCGCCATATTGCATTTTTTATGTCGTCACCTAGTCAATGTCCATCTTACGGTTCCTGAGAATGTCCATCCAAAGTTTGTTTGAAATCGGTTTAGTAGTTAAGCCGCAAAAACCAAACAGACATATAGAAATCATTTCGCATTTATAATACTACTGTCTGAACACTGCTTGTTCGCAGTTCATTGGCTCATGTGTCGCGTCAGGCTTCCAGCGAACCAGAGCGCCCCGCTGGCCGTGTTGCTCGAATGGCTCAAGCGCACAGCGCACGCACTTCTGTACATAAAACTTTTTCCTCTATGCTCATCTCGTCATGATCTGATGATTATGCATCACCCGTCAGTCATCAGAGGGTCTCAGATCCCAAGATCCACTTTGTTTAACTTTGTTAGAATACGTGTCTATGATCAGATAAAGTACGAACTTGTTCAACAGTTTTTGAACTTATTTCAGTCGACACAGCGATACTGGCAAGATATAAATTGTGACAACTGTTGACACTTGACACAAAAGGTATTTTGGTAAACTTGATAAAATTTTACTTTCATACATAAGATTCATATAATACCGGCACACGAGCAATAAATGTTGTGAACAGAAATGAAGTGCATTATTCTCATGGTAAAGAAAACGCAATAACTAAAAGACAAATAACTGTAATGCATGAGACATGTCAGGTTAGTACCACCATCTATCGTTTCATTAAATTAAAATACAAAGACATGCCTAAAATACTTTTTAATAAAGTAGAAAATTCGCTTATTATGTATTTAATTTTTGTGTTGAAAGTTTCTAACAATGACCATGAAGATGAAATTAAATTATGCCAATTTCCTGTTGACATCATCATTCATTATTTCAGTTGAATCCCTGTAACAAATGAAACACTTTATATGGATATAGGTACCATTAGACCATATTGCATTCACATCAAATTTCATTACGTACTACGTGCCACCATCACAGCTTCATGCCAACTTTAATTTGATAATCGTTTACCTCTGACAAGATGCAGAGGTCTCTGGTCCATATGAAGAAGGAAGGGAAAAGCTATCGACCATGACAGAATACTCATAGAAAACTGGAAAACAATGAGGACCCGGGGCGTATGCTAACACACTAACCTATTCAACATGACCGTAGCCACGGAGCTTACACCTGACGCGTGTCGTAAATATGATCTTAAAGGGCACTCGTGTCGTCGGGTAGAGCGCGGCAACAATTGAGGTATCATCAAACTTATGGCTCAAACAATGAAGCTATCCGAAAGACCTGAATGTTCGCCAGGATCGGTCTGTGTCAGAATGACAATACGGCTTTAGACCGGGCTGCAGCATCATGGCTTTAACACTTCAGGAGACCTTCTGCAGCAGAAATTAATATATTCATTTTGCACATCTCGATCTGCGGCCTTCGGTAGAGCTGCTCGAGAAGTACATAATCTGATGGTCTATTATCAATTATGCATTCGATGTAAGCCAACACGGCGGCCCTTGTCACTGTCTTTTTCAACATTTTTACTGATTGTTTTTCTACCCCGTGAAAGAAAATTTCTATTGGAGTAAATGAAACTAGATTAATGACTAGGTCTGCGGGGTAGAGAGAACAAACTTTCCAATCTAGTCTGTAAACGGGGCAAAGCTATATACCGTGGCGAATGCAAGCGAACCATATGGTGAGCGGTGTTAAATATTTGAATAGAGTTCAATGCTGCTATCTTTATCAGGTGGGTACCTGTCGAGCATAGAGATTAAGGTAAACCCCTCCATTAATGTGGAGGAGATTTAAGTCCAAATGGACTATAAGAATACAATATTGGAGCACGTGAATTAATACTCGAAAATATTTTTCTTGTTCCAGCTACCGACTCATCGGCACAGACACAAGATAATGTTAATAAAAAACCGAAAAAAGGTTAGTCATCAATTTAATAGTTGTTTTAATTACCTATGCATGAATCTGTCCCTTTGATTCACCCAAAGAGTGCCAAAAAATTTTAGTACTTTTGTATGACCCGGTGAATGGTCTCATTTATTTCCATTTTCAGCCGCTAGCAAAGTTATCTTCGGTAGTTAGGTATAGAAAGATATGAGGGTCGTTTTTTCCGCAAATAATTTAAAGTTTACGATATGAGCAGTTGAACAGATTTGGGTGGAATAAGTATATTTCATTTTTGTTAGTTTGGAACCCTCAAAGTACGAGGGATACTCGCACTTCTAAAAATAATGTTGAAAACGATCATTCTCGTTGTCCGCCAAATGCTGTCTTATTACCATGGTGTCGACGTTATTGTTATGGCAGAACAGTTTCAACATGATTTAGAGCAAAAATCTTCACCGATTGGCCTTAATGATGTTTCATTTCCCACATTTCAAAACAACAAGAAATTTAAAATGGCGCCTAATAAAAAATCGAAAACCTCTGTTAGGGATACACCAAGGCTGTTATACCCATACAGCCAGGCCCTCCACAATGCCACTCGGCCGCCCAAGTCCGCCCAACGCTCCCCGTGTAGACGCGCCGGTGCGGGCGGGAGCGTTCCGGACGCGGCTGACTCCCACCCACTCCCGCTCCCAGTCGGCCGGCGACCGCCGCTCGGGAAACAGTGCGCGCCCGAGCGCCCACACCACACACACCAGCTGATACGCTGATGCACCTCGCTTAGAAACCGCCGTGACGAAGACACACACGTACGTTCAGTTACAGATAGTCGCACACAGTAACCTCGCCACCGCGGTCTTCGTAACCAAGTGACATAATTATTATGACAACCATCCCGCTGTTATGTATACTTACTCGGACTTACACGCCGCAATGTTTTGACCCATATTATTGTACTTCGTGAATATTGCCGCATTTGTTTCTCATTACAATACATACAATTAACCATTAACACGTTGAAATATTACTTATATTCGGAAGTAGTGTTATAGAACGTTACACGACATGATCGCTAATAATGTTATAATATAGTTTCGAATAATCATATATTTTTAGAAATGCGTTTGCAATGTTTATTAATGTCCGAAGACTTTTTCGTTGTTTACAGAATACCTACCCATTTAAAATTTTAAACCAATTAATTAATTAAACCGTGACTGAATTTATTCACCAAAACTCTTCATTTTGTCAAGATAATTTAAAATGATGTATTAGCTTCGCCCAGCTGAAATGTTCAGCGAAACTACATAAAATAGTAATTATGCGTTTAATAGCAGCTATCAATCTAAAGCAGATGTTTTATATTTGTTTTGGCACCATTACCTACATGTAGGTATGAATAATTCACAAAATACTGTTTTGATACAAGTAGGTAATTATCGATATTATCTATTTGTAGACTGCAATTTAAAATCTTAAATCCATTCTGTACAATTAATTTCTTTTGTATCTACCTAATATCCTAGTGATGCCTAAGTTTAGACAAGTCTATGCGATGATTATGTAAGATTCACGATTGGTCATTTTAACAATATCAAAGGTTTACAAAATTAAATTATAACAAGTCTTAGACCTTCCATATATCTCCCTGCTGGGATACTAAAAGTTAAGATAGTTGAACTGGACTATATTCTGTAAGCCATATTCAGAAAGTACGAACGAATATTGCTGCCTCGATCGCTCATATCGAGGTTTAGGTAAGAAAACAGGGCAGTACTGTCCATATTTTCAAATGCAGAGATAGTTCCACAGGTTAGAGAAAATATTGTTGTGTTCGGGTTTGGATTGTACACCATCCGGGCATGAGACATATGTAGATGTCATGCATGGCTGATCATCACTAGCACCACATCAACAGCGTGCAACAGTCTGCTTTAGGCTGGACCCTCCTCCAATTACTGTAGCGCTTTCACATAAACTCTATGCTTACGGGAAAGCAGTGGTATATCTTTGGTAGCGTTCCGCATGGCGAAGGAGTTGGCAGTGAATCACCTGTTCGAAAGACAGGCTGCTAAGATAGCTTTAAAAGTTCTGTTCCTACAGACGTGTGGTCTTATAGTAGTGGGTCTTCCAGCGACCGTATGTGGAGAAGTTGACTGTGGATGAAGTCATATTACGGGATTTTTTATCGCGTACTCGTACTTTGGTCAACGAGTAGTCAGATCAGCAACATCATCATCATTATCTTGGCGTCAATCCCGAGGGTCCAGGGTTCAGACGTTCCGTGATCATGATACATGGAAATGCTTCGAAATATCGGGGTACTCGCTAACAAAGGTACACAGTACAAACACAGGTATAGCACCCGCAATATATATAAAATGTCTGATAATAACCGATTCTTCTTGACATTACATTAGTGGATAAACTGACAGCTATGGTAGTGCTGTTTCCTCAAATCGTTGTGTATTTCAGCGTTCCGCATGGCGGAGGAGTCGGCAGCGGACAGCCTGTTCGACAGGCTGCGGACGCTCCAGCAACGCTCGGCGGATTCGGAGGTGGCGCGGTCAGTCACCGCGCGCATCAACACTCGCCTCACGTCACAGGGTGAGACTGACCACGCTGACATAACAGCCTATTTCAAACAAGTAACTCTCAGGTGACACAGCCAAACAAAATCTACGAAACCCTGAGACTGACAGAATAAACCATCGCATCTCATTCAGTTCGCTCCCATTAAATTAGAAACACAAGACTATTCAAAATCTGCTGATTTTGTAAGGTCTACGTATTTTATATAAACCGCATATTCGTACAATTGTTTTTTCTGGATACTGGAAAGTGATAGACCAAAGAAATTATAATTCAGTGTGATTACCATCGAGGTCAGAACAGCTATTTCTATATTACTGGGCTGAGGATGCCGTGGGTGGTTAATTAATGACTACAGTATAAGATAAAGTAAGAAAATTATTTAGGTATTATTTAGCTGGTCAGACGCTAGCTATTTTCTGTAGATTAAAAAGTAGATGAGAACAACCTACACAGTTCGCTAGTAAATATGTCCAGTATTGATTTCTTGTCTCCGTAAGTACCGTACGATGTGCCGTCTCGCCAACAGAACACAATTTGAACACTACAGAATAGAATGTCTAGAAATTGTTTGTGACTTGTATACACGTATCTTATTCGTATTTTATTGTCAAAGACAACTCCTACAAAAACTCATACCTACAAAAAAAAAGTATTTTTAAATCAGAATAAATTCAAACGAATTGGCGTATTAGATAAGTTCTTCCGAGTTATTAAAAGAAAGACGTTTTCAATAATCGTAAAATGTATCGGTCCCGATCGACGTACGGTTTTAGCGGATCGCTATTTATATCCTCGGTCACCGATTGCAACTGCTGCCGAATATTCGCTTAAAGAGAAACGGTAACAAATATTTCAATATTACCTGTCCATGATGATGTTCAAACTTGCAATACATTCATGTATATTACCACCCCTCGTCTGCATTTTCCGGTTCGCTTAACAGTCAAATTACAAAATCGATACACTATCGCCACAATGTATCAAGGCTTATCGCTTTATGGAATCGCATCTAGTTATTAGCATACTTGACGGTGAAGGAGAAAATGGCTTAAACTAAAATCCCAAAACCAGAATGTGACTAGTTTGTTTGACAACAACATATGTGACCGTTATCTCCAGACTAAAGGACGACTGACAATCTACCTAGTACGTATACTTTGTATACATTAAAGTAAAATCTCTTGGCACTATGCCCGACACGGCTTTTGACGGCATCTCTCAATATTACGAAAATAATAAGAAAGAGTTATGTTTTAATTGCTTTAGTTGGAAAAGAGAACTAAATGAATGGGCCAAAGTGTCTTCTTTTGCGTAACTAGTAACGCAGATAGTGCCAGCGTTTTTCGCTAAATATCGGTGAGCAAATTTTTACGTACAGAAGACAGTTTGTGTTGACACACACGCTTGTGTAACGATAGAAAATTAAAATACACATTCATCATCTTCATATAATTTGTTTGAAATGTGTTTGTTAGTTTGTCCTTTATTATCAATTAGCGACCAAGCAGTGGATCGATATTGCATACAATACGCTTCGGCCTTGGTATCAGCATTATCATCGCGGTTTGATTAAGTTCAAACCGTACACTACTAGACATAGGGGGGCCCCCCTTTCTTTCAAACCTTCTTTCGGCGTTGCATCTCTTGCATCTAACGTCCTATGTGAACTTTACAAAGTTGTCAGTCCATCTCCTAAGGTTACCATTCTAACCTCCACTTGGTGAAATGCGTCCGCTATACCGCCAGTCAAGAACCTTATTGGCTATTTGTTCTTTGAGGTATACGTATGTTAATATCCTATACCCAATACCAATTCAGTTTTGAAATTCTAGCTCTCGTGGGATCGGATGTTGTGATGATCAATAATAAGCTATCTTCATTTCTGATTCTATCACATACAGACACTCTTGTGATCGCATGCTGGCTTTGATCTTTCTAATGGTCTCAACATCCCTTTTCCATGTGTCTTGACATACACACTGTCGAAGACACTCGTGAGACACCAAAGTATTTTTATTTCGGGGTGCGGAGTATTTCTTTAATATATAACAGTTAATAAATGGACAAGCGAAGTACAGACGTCCCCATACCCAATTCCGTCTCGTCTGGTGCATTGCGCCTGAGTAGATAAAAATCCAAAGAAAACTCATAAACCGTCGCTATGCTGATAGAATTTAACAGTGAGTTAACAACAAAGTTACAACTATCGCGTGACGCGACCTATAACCTAATGGCCGTAATGACTCAATGAGGGTATCCTCCAAAAGTTTTTCGCTTCGGCATGGATTCTCTATTCTTTACTTGGCTTGGATTCTCAAATATATTTACACGAGGTTCGCGCGTGACTTCGTTGGCGTGGACTAATTTCAACTTAATAGATGGCTTTTAATTTCGGCATGAAAAATTCAATATTTTTTAAATAATATTAGCAACACCGAAAGCCAACGGTTCTAAAATAGGGAAAATCAGCGACATGCATCAAAATATTGATTTTTCATGCCAAAAATCAAAATTGAAATACGTTCGACACGAGGCCGGTGATTCAAAAATAGGGCCCCGGTCGGACTCAGCTCATCAAATCTGCCTTTGTAGTAGATCATTGTCACAGATAGAGCTACGTTTGAATCTAGGAAACAGCCAAGCCAAAATGTAAGGTTGGTAGAATTAGGCTTTGTAGATTACGGGCTTGGCTCTACATGAGATCTGATAATTTCTTTCAAGGTAAAACTGTTATGAGTTTGCGAGGCTTGGCGAGCTAATTTCAAATGAAACGTTTCGGTAGGCGAAGTTAAGCCAAGCCTCTAGTTTAAAATAGAAACCAGTTAAAACGAGACGAGTTAAAAAAATTACAAGTTTGAAAAAGGACAAGTTTATGAAAATTACGAAGTACTCTTTGCGGATTTTCATTTGGTTTTCACCAATGCACAGTAACTCAAGGGTATCTATACTTATTTAGAGCTACTGCTACAGCATGTCGCTTGCATTTTATTATGCTCGTGTATAAGTCATCAGGCCTATTACAACTTTAATTAGTGTTCGGTCTGATCCCCGCGTTGTTCCTAGCAAATATGAAGACACACAACTAACTCAAAATACACTTTTATATCCATGGAGCTTAGCATTCCTATTATCTTCTCTTATTCAGATGTACGTTGCCATTTTGTATCGACGGTAAGTAAAGTAGGCTAAATAGGGATTTAGCCTACTTTGTTTATACGAGTACTTTAGATTATTGTACTCAATCCGGTTAGGCAATACTCCGACGTCAACGAATGAATTAGATTACTTGCGAGTGACTCTCCAATTTAGGAACTACGAACAATCTTATACTAGAACACACTTTTAAACTTATATTTATTAAAGTGTATATCTCTAATAAAACACCAATAATATTAGCAAATTTTAACTTGTACGTTATGACGCAATAGGCACAAGACTTCTAATTACAAATTAATTATATTGGAAATTAGATTTTTTAAATTCACCAAATTCTATCAATACAATGACAGGATTGTATTTTGACATCTGACCTCGCTCCTCATCAGTCTGAGGAGTTCATCATATTCCAGTTCATATGGTGGATTTTGCAGTCGCGGAAACCCTCATTCATTGATATGGAATGATTGCGTGTACGTATTCAATGGGAAGTGTGTGCAGGCTGTGGCGCCGGACGCAGCCCTCCCCTTACCCACGCGTGGCGTGATCGAAATATCCCAATAAAATTCCCAATAGGTAGGTGATTTATTTTCACTTTTGCTCCCTACATTATGGTAAACATCGTCAAACAATCGAATATACCCATTTTATTGTTATGAGTTATTTTTGTAGGCAAGTAAAAAGTTTGTTCCATACTCGTACTATGTTATTATTGTGACTATGTTTTGTTTCGAATATTATAGTAGAATAGAAGGATGCAGCAGTCACAAAGTCTGGCAAAGCTTGAGGTAGGCTTACGAATAGGTATTTTATGTCCAATAATGAACGTTTTGCGACTGAAATGCTTATGATCAAAAACTGAAAGACTGTCAATTTAAATTGGTTCTTGCTTCACGACAATTCTATCATATCTTCTTTTTCGCGTAGATATAGATCAAAGTTTCTGAATAATGTGGGATACCTTCCGCGAGCAAATTTATAAACGAAGCTTAATTTCAGACGGTATCACAAAGCTCGAAACCTACAAAAAAGTTAAAGGCACCAAACTATGTTTACTGCCATTTCCACCCCATACAATTTACGAAGGGGCTGTAAAAGTATCTAATGGCAGTGATAATTTTGGGGTGGAGGAAGGGGGCGGAGAAGGCGATACGGTATCGGCTGCACCGGGTCGCGTGTTCGATGCTCGTTGAGGCAGCGGCGTCGCGTCGCGCTGCAACGAGCCGCCTGGGGCATGCAAGCAATCAAAACCACACCACCATTTCGACTTACACTGCTTTATTTTCATGTGTTGGAGTTATGTTTTTAAGAAACCTGGCTTTGGCATTGGTTCTTTTGGCTCCTATTTCTGTATTTAAACTCTGTTTAGGTATGTTATATTTTTAAGGCAGCACGGAGTACGAACTTTATGATGCTAAGGACTTACCGTAGCCTTTAATTTCTATTGCGCGTGCCGATGCCTTTCAATTTAAAATCATATCATAGCTTTTCTTGAAGAAAGCCATGCTTTAGTCTTAAAAGAGTTAATTTATTCTAACAACCTACGAGTCAGTGTGCATTTGTACGTTTCTAGGCGCCCATTTTGCTGTTATTATTTATTTCAATGTCATTGCAACACATTTCTGGTACACAATCACAGGTATAGTTACCCTTGTCCCTTCTCAATCAAAACAAGAATAGAATGCGGTATGTAAGGACAAGCTAATTGGTCTTTAGTTGGAACGTCCCGTTGTATTATTATTTATTGTTGTCTCGACGTCAACGTCCCGTAATAGGTATTATCACAAATCGCCCCGACATCAATTTGCGAATTGGTGCTTTTTTTTTCAATGCCGATTTTAAATCTAATAATTCGAAAAATCTGGCACTTAGTATTGTCCCTACCATATAACAATAAAAATCAAGCACAAAATATTTTCCATATGTTATGACACACAGATACTGAATAATTCATCGTAATTCTTCACAATAACAATGAAACACGACTCTAAAATTATACCTAGCGCCGTAATAATCTTGAAGTCGATTTAATATAGCGATGCACTGGCCTCTCTCAGCTCGCGCCACTTGGTGCCGGGCTCGGCAAGTGTTACCATTAATTTATTCGTGCTGATGGCAAACTCGACCTGCCTATTACCGTGCCGAACAGCTGTGCATTGTGCCACGGAACTGATAGTGCCACGGCACTGCGGCGGGCAATGCCGAAACTTACACTGTCATCGTCTATGTTACCACACTCCGCTGTGTTTGCAGTCCTTATTTACTTTAGCCGCGATTTATTTAGACAAGACTAATGTTATTACTTAGGTTATTCCACGCAACATTTGTTACATTTTGCCCATAAAAATAACCCTATATGCCCACAAGTCATATAAGTTAACCACAAAATGGGCCGCAGCGTTAATATTTCACCGTTGTATTGTTTCAATATATCCCGCCGGCAAGCGTGGTGATTATGACAAACCCCTCAACCTAATGTGGAGTAGGCTCAAGTCCAACAATGGACTGCTAAGAGCTGTAGATGTTGATGCCATTGATGGTCTTGTTAGTCTACTCGTGCATTTTGTCAGGCTAGGAAGTCCATACATGCATCATCATTTCAGCCGCCGAACGCGGTCCATCGCTGGAAATAGGAACCTCCACATCCGCCTCGAACCTCGCGACCCCGAACCGGCGCGGTTCCACTGCGCGCCGCCTGCCCACATCGCCTTCATACGACTTAGTCAATGTCTTCCATCCATCTCGTGCGGGGCCGTCCATCGCTGCGGAAATGGCTGCATACATGCTTGCCGGTACATTTTACCTTTTTTTTTAATAGCTAGTTTTTCATTTATGGGGCTGTTCTATCGGTTATCAGTTTATGGGCAAAGAATATCTATTTTCTAAGCTATTTATTAAAAACTTGAGTATCAATCTCGTTTCATTAAATTGTGAGAGTATGTAGAACTCAAAAATCTCGGTGTACTTTAACAACAAAGGTCGTCTACATTATGGAAAGCTTAGTGCCGGTCAAAGGTCGCAGACAGGCAGGTCATAAGGGTGACTGGACTAAGAACATTCGGTCTTTAAAAGAAGAAAATACAATACAAGATAGATGTATGTACCAACAAACGTACCTATTCATTATTCATAGCATTACACAAATTCTGTTTGCTAAAAGCAACCAAGCTAAGCTGTTTATCTCTCAAAATTACTTTTGCTCAGGGATGTATTTGAATATTGTTTTTTATCGTTTTGATTCGAATATTGGTCTTAAATTGGTCGTGATCGTGACCAAAAGGCACCTAAATATCCGAAAAGCGAGTGGACCTTCTTTAAATTATATCTGATATTAAGTGTGTGATCGTTGTAAGCCGAGTTTTTAAGTCTTTGTTTTTTATAGGGTCTCAAATTTCAATAACATGGAAATAAGAACTACAGAAATAAGAGCTAAATTTAAGTAGATTTTTGTCGATTGAATATTTAGCGAAATGATGCACTTTATACCGTTAATACATTAAATCAGAGTCTAATGTTTAACATTTCGATAAGACCTGCTAAATTATTCATTCAGACAAAATATGTAGCAATAAAATTTGTCATGTTTACGTTAGAATTCGTTGACCTTACACTTCTCATCAATTTATCGATAGAAATATCTTACAGCTTAAAATTAAATAGGTATTTAGGCGTTTTTGAACAGTTAGCCTAATATGTACGTAGATACCCATCGTACTTCGTACTAATATTATAAAAGCCATAGTCTGTAAGGATTGGATGGATGTTTGCTACGCACTCTTTCACGCAAATAGCTATTAAACGTATGTATTTCGAATTTTGGCAGTAATATGTCCTATAGCCTAGAATAACACATAGGCTATAATTTATCCCGAAATTTAATGAGGTTCCCGCGGGGACGGGCCCGGTACGGTATAACCGAATGAAACGCGGACGAAGTTGCAGGCAAAAGCTACTTTTCATAAATAATTTTCCATATTAACAACTCTTAATAGATGTAAAATCTCCGTCGAGGTCAGTGAAATAGGGTCTTTGTATAAATCATCAGCATCTAATGGCAGTATCTTTGAACTGTAATAGGTAGACATTTGAAACCATAGAATACCCATAATTACTATATTAACAAATTGTAAAAATCAATTAGCCCGATGTACCCAGGACTAGATAATTTGAATTGTATTTTTCAATGAGCTACGATTCAGGACTCTGCCGAATCGTACACACTCGGCCTGTCTTCTACAGAATTGTAAAAATCAATAAGCCCGATGTACCCAGGACTAGATAATTGGCATGGTCAAAGCGGACCCTGGGCCATCGTTCTCGAGAACACAACTAGAGCAGGACTAGATAATGGGAATGACAATTCAATTGAGCTGTAATTCAAGACTGCCGAATCGTAAACACTAGGCCAGTTTTCTGTAGCTGTTCTACAAAAGTAACCTAACGTACGCTAGGCGAGCAATTAAACGTTAGTTTGTTAGCGCACGCGCACGGTGTATTTATAACGCAGATATAAATCAAGAGCCGCCTTGACATTGGCGGCACTGTGTCCGGCATCCGACCGGCCGCTGCCAACGACTTATCAGATGCATACTCCACTCCATCGTCCGTTACAAAATGACAACAAAATAATTTGACAAATGATATACTCGTATGTATAAGCGCTTATGAAAAAAAATCATGAAAATTTGGTTGCCAAGCCTCGCAAGATCATGGCGCTTTCACTTTTAAAAAGTAATTAGACCTTATAAAAAGCCAATTTTTATCCCCAATGGTGGCAAACAAGCTTGCGGGCCGCCTAAGCAGGTACCGTAGTCTATGGACGTTGAAGTGGATAGACATTCAATACCGTCTGCTTATATTGCTTCACTGCCTCGCCCAAAGCACTCTACCCTTAATGGCTTGCCATATCCACCTTCCACAAATCGTCACTCGACCTGGTGCAAAGGCGTCCCACACTAATTAATTATTTATTAATTAATATTAACTATGCTTGCCGAGTCGCGGCCTCCACTGAAGAACTCGTTTACTCCAGCGGTTGTCGGTTGTCTGGCAGATATGACCAGTCCACTGTCGATTTGGCCAGCCAATTGCCACTTCAGCTTGCTAATTCTGTACGTTATGTTGGTAACTTTGGATCTGTGTGGAATTACTACGATACGTTACGAATTTACAAACCCCCATATTGTTGTGGTCAAAAGGCTATAGCTTAGCCGTTTCGCACCCGTCGCCGTCTTCAAACTTGTGGTAAGAACTGGAAGTCTTCAACCACAACGTCATTTTTTGTCTTGCTTCTACTAAGGTTGCGCTTGCTCAGGGTCTCCCGCATCCCATCCTTGACTATGCAGACTGCTGTTATCCAGATATCACGGCTGAGCAGTAGAACAAAGTGGAGCGCCTCCAGAATATGTGCATCAGATTTATTCAGCCTATATAAATTTTACCAAGTTTCGGAGTTCCGCAAGCAGCTCTAGTGGCTGCCAGTCTGTTAGCGTAGAGATCTCCACATGCTTTCCCCCTTATATGCAATACTATTTAATCTCTCCACTCCAACCTACCTAAAAGAGCGCTTCCAATTTCTATCTACCTCTTGCTCCGCTCTTCTGATACCTTCTTCTCAATATACCCCTGCATTCCCCTAATTTATATTTCATATCTATCTATATTCTTCACTATTCACTTCATTATTCTATATTCGTCTATTATATTAGGCTTGGGAACGCATTGTCAGTAAATATCAGCCTTGCCAAAACTGAAACATCTTCCAAAAGAGCATTTTCTTGCGTTGGTCACATTAGGTTCCTTACCATCGTTGCTTTTCGTATTACGTCATTTATTCTTACCTAAATTAGTAGGTAATATTGTGTCATCATCTCAGCCCGTAACAGTCCACTGCAGGACTTAGGGCCTCTCCCACAAAAGGGGAGGTTATTGCCATAATCTCCACGCTTGGCAGGCGGGTTGGAGATCGCAGTGTTAAAATATAATAAAGGAAAATGCTGCTGCCCATTTTCCAGACTACGGAGACTCTTGATCTTTTGCCTCGAAAACATTAGTCGCCTTGTACGACACCCATGAATGTAAGGGGTTGGTGCTATTCTACTCTGCCGGACACCACACGGCCAATATTGTGTAATATTGTATAATCCCGCTCCGGCCATGTACCAATGACTGTTTTCTGAGTTATGTACATTAGTTGAATACTAACCGATGCTCTTACGGTGAGGGAAAACATCGTGATGAAACCTGCACATTTAGGCGACTGTATGTGTAACCATGATCCAATCTTGTCAGTCTCTATTGTGGGGGCCCCCCGTTAGTGGAGGCCCCGGGGCTTTCGCCCCGGTTGCCTTCCCCTAAATCCGGCCCTGCTGCACGGGCTTGCTCTCAGTTTCTGTATAAACATATCCCCATTGATAGTTCGCTACCCAAAAGTTGCCTAGAAGAAATCAGTATAAGCGATATTTATCAACAGTTCTAACCATTAATCAAGCCAAAGCTGCTTGAGCCTTCTCCACATTAGTGAGGTCATTGCCATAAGCTCCAAGCTAGGTGATCGCACCAAAAGCACCTTAAGTAGGTTTGGAGATCACGGTGTTGAAAATACTAATGTAATACTTCCAAACCTACTTAAGGTTTGGAGATCACGGTTGAAAATACTGATGTAATACTTCTTTAAAAATACGTTATGATGAGTACAACAGAAAAACGCTGCCCATTTTTTTTTTTTTTTTTTCTAGGTAATAATGACACCTACCTTCATGACACCCTATTAGTCAACATTAGTCACCTTTTACAACACCTGTTAATAGATAGAGTTGGTTCTTTATTCCACCACGGATCACGGAAAACTTCCACTTTGCCGGTCACTACCCGGCTAATTGGGCTAATGTATTAGGTTTTGCTAACCAATTACAGGTTTTGTAAGCGATAACATTCATTTACAAATTCCAGTTCAACAAATTTATTCTTCAATCGGTGCCTAATTGATGGCGCTTGATCTAGTTTATTACAAATAAAACTTGTAATACGTCTGTCTAGACACATCTGCCGATCTAGATTACGTAGAAGGTAAACCGCTGCCTCGGGTGGTGTGGCACCATAACTATTGGATATTTTTTTTTTTTTTTTATGTCATATAGATAGATGTCAACATAATTTACATAGTCAAAATAAATTGGATAAATAATATTGGATAATTCGTTACTAAATGCATAATTATTGCAATTATATATTAATATTATTAATTAGTATATATTAATTTAGTTATAAGTATCCTTCACCCTTGTCTCCACTCAGCCGCACGCAACCAGATGTCAACTACTGGACATAGGACCCAAGCCTTCCGAATCGACTTTACCTCTTTTGCCCACCGGTTCCTTACTAATATCCATTCTGGAAGAACTTCGATATTTTTTTACAAATAACATTTAGGTAATTTGGTATCTAAAGTAACACGCACGAAAGAATAGATTGCTGTTCGCAATAAATTTCACTTGAACGCTTCTACGTTATACCTATCTTGGATAATATCGATTCATAATGTCACAACTGACTGCAATTGGGCATCAGTCAATTAGGGTCTAATATATTTGATAGCCTTCGCGTAGACCTATAGGCATTACGTAAATTGACAAATGACAAACAAAGTTGGATGAATGCCAGTTTCCTCTATGTCCGGTTGGAGTTGTATCGATTGCCTAGATTTGCGATGCTCTGAGATTGTGGGGCATGCCATTTTGAGCTTTATTCTGTGCGTTCCAAAATACATAATAATGAAGTTATTAAAATTTTCTTTACTGACAAATGGCACTCGTCATATTAAGTTGTTGAAATGTCAGCCTCGAATGACAGGTATATTTGCCAAAATGAATACCAACGACAGTTAAATACGAGTATTACGTATGAGCAATGACTATATTTGAACAATTAATATATTTAACATTGTAACAGGGATCAGTCGAGATAACATTGAAAAAATAAATTATGAAATTCCAAATAAAACTTCTAAAATATATAATAAAAAAATTTATAAAAGTAAATTATTTATTTTACGATTATAGTGGCTCGTTTCCAGAGCCAATCGAGATTTTTGAAATGATTATAATAATTATTATTTATCTGGCAGCTGTGGACAGCGACATGTTTACATGTTCGTTTTTGGCAACATCTCCAATGATGTAAATGTTAGTCGGTATACTTGATTTTTCCCGCGGCGTCGTGCATGTTATATTATTTTTTACCTTATAAAAAAGGTTTCCTCTCCTTGTGACCGTGTCGCTAATATAATTCGCCTACTACCACAAAGAAAAATAAACTACGTTCAAAAAAGGGTCAATGCCCGTATTAGAGAAGTTGCCACCACAAAGCACGCGTGGCCCGCATTGGTACTACAGCGACGTATAACTAAACGTAATGAGACTAGATGACACTATTTTATACACGGTTTATTCGTCTGAAATATGTTTCAAGAAGTAGTTAGGTACTCCTGTCTGTCGTGTGCCCGCATGTGACTAGCGTAGCCAATTTTGGCTTTAAATGTGCGGGAACAAGTTGGGCAGGTCAGGACACCGCTTTGGAAGTTATAATATATAGCCGCTGGTGGTGGCTGGTGGAGCTGGAGCTCCTTTGTTTGTCGATCTTCAAATTCGGAAATGTTCAGCTTCACACGACGTCTCCACTCTGGATGGTCTGCAGCCAGCGATTCCCATGTACTGGGATATATGCAACATCTCTTCATATGCCTCTTTTGAACATTCTTGTAACGCAAGAGCTGCCCGCCCTGCTTTCGCGTATCATCTTAAAGTTAAATAATGGATGTGCTTTGCGACTCGGCCCTCACACCACCTCAGTTGTCTTCGCATCAGATAGGCTTCTATACGCCGCAGATGTTAGCGCGCCGAAGGACTTCAGTGTTTCTGATGTGGCCGGACCAGTGGATGCCCATAATATCTCGGAGACATCGAAGAAGGAAAATGTAGATTGCATCAAGTATAAAATCAAGCGTATAATTATTAAAATTATAAAGGTATAATTCTAAAATATTTATTTCAGTGAAACAACACTCGCCATACATTTATCTAAAGGCGTTAAAAGTATAGATACTATCCTTTATTTCTCAATTAGTTTTGTAGCGACATATTATGTATGTCGCCCGCATTTACTAAATCTAAATTGTATGGTACCGACCAGACATGCTACTAGGTACATTTGACTATTTACAACAGGATCTTAATCAAAACATACTTACTCTACTTGTTTAACTTTGTTCATGAATATTTATTTATCTAGCACTACTCATTTTTCAATTTAAGGGAAGACAAACATCCACATTTTCTCATTCAGAATACTGATAGATCCTCTATCAGATTTATTTGTCTGACTATCTGCGTTACGGTTTATTTATCTTTTATATTCGGATATCTAAATCGGTACATTTGTTTGATCACAGTGAACGCTTAGCGTTATTTATTTTTGTGTGTCGATATTAATTCGCACTCGCATTAAACTCTACAATAAGGTGGAAGGGAGAATTTTTCGTTTCAGGTTGTTTTATTTATTTACAGAAATGACAAATTGTCACATTGAGGTTCGTGTTTGTTACTTGTAATTCTGGTACTGCGATCTACAATAATCACACTTAAACTAATATGTGGCTAAAATATGCACCACCCTGGATGGACCACTTTGTCCCTAAAATAGAAAGAGTCCGCGGGAAATCTCCCAAATCTCAACACGCCTAATGGAAAACCGCGGGAAAACAACAAACTGCCATCTTCTTTTTCTCATTCACACGCCCTGCACAGATCAAACGAACACCGGCCAAATTGTTTTTGTCGTTACTAATGTGCTATTCGTTTTTGTTTTCTAAGAAAATGAGTATTCTTTCAATTTGGGCTGTAGACTCGGCGAGGGGCCGCTGTTGCTATGGCGTCAGCGTTTTCTGTGGCTTTGGCGCATGCGTCTGCCCGCTAGACTAGCAACCGCGTGGATATAACATCGCCCGTGTCATCTCACTCAGATTGGTACCGTAAAACAGAGACGAGTAGGTCTATAACGCTTTATTGCGCACGGTGTGGTAGCCGGGTTGGCCCGTGACGTAGGGATGCGCACGCGACGCTTTGGCCACAAGCCAATGCTAGCGCAGCTTCATTGTCCCGCACAGTGGGCCCAATATGTGCCGTCGTATCGTAAACAACACCGTACTTCAGCTGATTTATTGTACTTCCGTGTACTATTGCTTGTTATGATTATGTGCCATACAATTAGCAAGCAACGAATTATGGCCACTACGTAAGCGGATAATTCAGTTGTTGGCGAAGTTGATGTGGAGTGTGTGATGGTTTATGTTGACGTTTCACGTTTTGATAAGGCAAAATTTGTCAATTTTATAAAAGTACACTCCAATTTAGGCATTTGACTTCGTAAATCATTCCATACTTTTGCGTAGACTTGAAAATTGCGGAATTCGTGGTAGAGCACTCGATTGGATTGCTTGTTTTCTAAAAGATAGAAAACAATGCACAGAAATAACTAAACTGAATGCTTTTGACGGTGTTGTATTTAAGCAAACTTACAGATCCAACTTTAGAATTAACGCGGTGGGTGTTCCACAGGGAAGTGTGCTTGGCCCACTATTATTTCTACTCTATGTAAACCATCTACCTACTGCCACTTCCCACCGATGTTTACAGTTTGCAGATGATACAACGGTTCTGATACTGTGTACAGATAGTGCCTCTTTTGAATCTAATGTAAAAGATGCCTTTAAGAACATAATTCAATGGGTAAAAATGATCTTCAAGTAAATGTGACTAAAACTAGATTATTTCAATTTTTATCGTATAATTCTAATCCAATTTAATTACAGTAAAGACATGATAATAAGATAGCGGAAAATGCGGACGGTATAAAGTTCCTCGGTCTCATGATGGACAAGCATCTGAATTGGAAACAGTACATCGATTTAGTATGTACTAAGCTGAACCGCTTTGTGTTTGTCCTTAAAAGATTAAGACAGACAATCTCTACTGAGGCGGCACTAACAGCGTACCACGGTTACGTGTCTTCGGTTTTGAGTTACGGATTGATTCTTTGGGGCAACTCAGTTGACGTGGAAAAAGCTTTTAAAGTGCAAAAAAAGTGCATACGGGCTATTTGTGGTGCCAAATTTGACGATAGTTGCAAACCTCTGTTTAAGAAACATAATATTTTACCACTTCCATGTATGTACATCTTTGATGTTTGTGTTTTTGTTGCATCCAACCCTGATAACTGGAAGACTTGAAGTTGTTGACTGGGAACTCAATTAAATCTAAACTGACTGCTTGGTTGCTCCACCATTCTTTCTATAGTGTTAAAGAGTACCTAGAATTTAAAGTTTCAACGACAAATGATTTAGATTTACGATGTTTGCACACTTGCATGCAA
Organism: Blastobasis adustella; assembly: GCA_907269095.1. NCBI lineage: Eukaryota > Metazoa > Arthropoda > Insecta > Lepidoptera > Blastobasidae > Blastobasis > Blastobasis adustella. Next base: position 6,563,157 of record OU026123.1, on the reverse strand, counting down.
GTTGAATACCTACCACTGTATTAATGTTAAGAACTGTATTATCAACTACTGTATTCTTGCAAATAAACTATTTGATTTGATTTGATTTAATATTCGATTAGTAATAGACAGCCTATGAGAATTTTCCATAATTTGCCCCGCTTTTTCGTTTGCGTTCTTCCCCTTCGCTTTCCTCGGCATACGAGTAGAAATAATGTTACATAGAGGTCTTCGATCTCCACTGAATATTAATTTATTATTACTATTACTTATTTAATAATATCTCACTGTAAAATAGCACCGCCGAACTAGTTAGTCGCTGTATCATGTTCCGCAACCTGTTTTTTGGAGTATCGTCGACATTTTGAATGCCACGAACATCTCGGCAGCGAAATAACCATAGATCAACAAAACAGTCGATAGACATGCCTTATAATAAATCGAGATTTACATAAATATTTTTGCGTGACCACTGACCATATTAGCACAAGTGTAGCTGGTTGTTTGGGTGCGGCAGTGAAACGTAAGCGGCTGTAATTAAAACGCTGCAGTTATGTTGTTTATGGACCAATTACTTTACGAGTAGTTGTTCGTCGGTGAGTGAATTTGAGATGGCGTCGAAATATCACTGGGCGGCCTCGGGGCGGGCGCTCCAGTTGACGAACAAAAGCATCTCGCGGAAGCCCCCGCGAGCGATGACCTCCGCTCGCCCGCGAGGCCGCCCGCTGCCCTCTGCGGCGACCGGACCTGCCAAGGGCAACCTACACTCTATCACACACCAATAAGACACAATTTACAATGGAAGCAACGTCACTCGCCACGATATCTTATGAACAATATTACCTGCAGTTATCCCAATCCCGAAAACAACATTCTATATCCACATTATCTACAGTCACCTTCGAAAAATCAAATTGCTTTTCCTAGAATTGGTATTTTCGAAAATAAGTAAATGTTGTATAATAATGCTTGTTTCAGATAAACACGTCCGACAATGCACCTTGGAAAAGCTATGGAACAAAAAGACGGCTGCTATTCAAATGCTTCTCAACATCATGGAAGTAATTATCAATTTATTATAAATTCGTTTAGTGTAGTTCCTGTCTGTATTTTACTGTAGCGCTGTACTGTATGTTATTTTGAATCAGGTTGAAAATATATCAATAGTTTGTAAGTGTTTCGGGCTTTTTGAAAACTCTAAACTCTTATTCAGTTATAATGTGCTTTATATTTCAGACCACACGCGATTCTACAACGTGTACTTATGTGACATCAATATTAAGGGAGGCTATATGTTTAAAACAAGGAAAAGGAAAGAAGTGTTCAGGTAACTTTTTTTATACTATTATTTATATATAAAAGCTTGTAATATTAGACTGAGTAAAATATTGACTGTTTTGTAAAATTAGCTACCAATGACACAGGTGGAAAGAAGAAAGACGCAAAAAATATAGGAAAGGAAAACATAGACCCAATTGTTAAGAAGGGTATGTTATATTTGTAGTACTGCTTTCGGCCACTAACGAAACGCAAAGTAATGGATTAACAAAATCTTATTATACAAGAATGCGACATTAATGCTATTATAAATATATTGTAATTTCAAAGACTGCTCTACTAAACGCCCTTTCTCGTTTGCGAAGTAGTCCCGCCCGCCTACTGACATTTAAGACGAGCTTACTTGCTACATGTTTGACATTGGACTACTTGAAAATACAGCCTTGACTATAATATTGGAGTGATTGTAAATTCTATTGTGATTCACGCTTGACAAATTAACATACCCAAACAATAGCTGTAAACATGGCGAAAATAACATGGTACGAGCGCTACCCTTTATTCGAATTGACGTTCCACTTCCTAATGCGTGAGCCATTGTTGCTGAAGGTGCTATGCCAACGAAACGACTTCGTTGAAGGGCTCTATTTTCATCCCGAACTAACTTAAGACTTATTATCCTGTAACATGAACGTAACCTGTAAATTACTTAACATGTTCCCGAAGACGCGTATGTCCTCCCCCCACATCCCTCTCCAACCCGTTGAGTCAAAAACTGTCAACGTCGGTAGTTTCAGTGAACAGCGCCGCGAGGCAGGAGTGCCAGCAGTACTTCATGTCGCTAAACGGGTCGGAGGCGGCGATCCGCACGTTGGTCGCGTCGCAAAACAAGCGAGTCGAGGCGCACGTCTACAGCCAGAAGGCGGTTCACGATCTCGTGTGGATTCTCGCCTCCCTGGCGCCGAAAGGTAGGCCCGTCTGACGCGTGCGCTTGGTTCCAGCGAACAACATCGCGCGGCAGCAGTGCGCACAGGACTTCATTGCGCAGAAGGGCACGCAGGTGGTCGTGCGCAAACTGCTCATCACCATGCATGATAAGCGCGAGCGCCATGCCGGCTCCGAGATAGTCCTCCAGGACCTCATCTGGATCCTTGCCCCCCTTAGCGCTAGAGGTTAACTCCACTTCGTTACTTGTTACGTGTAACTTTACACTTACTTGTTTAAACTGTCGCTGTTATTATGACAGTTTTAAGAGAGGTAGGACATAGCGGGGTATCCCGTTCGAATTTGAGCCGCCCGACTGGGGAAATACCTCCACCTACATAATACCGCAGCTAAAGAATACTCTTTTAAATAGTATAGTGTTTTTGCCGGTGAGTTAGGTCTCCATTGCTCATTGTGGGGTTTTGGGGAACCGTGGCTTTGGCAGTGGACGGGCATTTGCCTTTTTGCTGCCAGAGCAACATGTTACAGAGGTGGGCAACGCGTTGGCGATACTTTTGTGTTGCTAATGTCTATAGGCAGTGGTGACCACTTTCCATCAGGTGGCCTCCTTGCCTGTTTGCCTAACGTATGACATAAATGAGTATGAGTGGCGCTTATTCCAAAATCAAATCAAAGTGCACATCATGGTGGCCACGTACCGTCATGCCGCATGATAAAATAGGCTTGATCAAACTTAGGTAGCCCTCTTGCCTGTAAAAGAAATTGACCGTGTGTGGGAAGAAATATTTTAAGGACATACCACTTGACGGAAAATATCTCCTTACACATGATTTGTTTGACTTTGTTTGAATCAAGCCAATGGATCATGCGGCATGATTATGAGTACTACCTTTACGAAGCCCACTAAATCATCATTAGTAAACGTTTTAGATGTATTGTATTATTTTATAGGTACGATGTTTTACCCTCAACATATTTTTAATTTCTGTTACCTTATGGGCTCTACTTACCAAAGCCTCCGTCACGCCGAAATAACTCAATTCGGAAAATGTGTAGTATCCATTAGATACGGAATAGTGTTATAATTTAAGCCATTTTCAGATCCCAAATTTGCCGTTAAAGTGAGAATGCTGGGCTGTGTACGGACTATGCATCTTATTCTCAAGAACCATTTCACTGACAACAAACTTATATTCCCCTTACTGGTCATTATGAAGCAACTTGCCAAAAACAGTACGTAGCACACTCACTGTATCCGTAACTGTTTACCACTAACTGAATACTTCAGAAATGTTATCGTTTTAGGTGGAACCACGTCTATCTTGGTCCGGGACGGTGTGATACCTACCTACGAGCGCATTCTAGTAAGCTTAGGGTTCATCCCTACAGCGAGACTGCGCCTGTGTCTTGACGCGATTGATTACTTCAGCAAAAGCAGTTAAGTGGACACACACTACAGTTTCAAAAACATAATAGCTACCTAGAACAACTTCTAAATGTGACTATTGATTGAGATGTTTGATATTAGATAGTGATAGTTCATGGTAACGAGTACCATTACTGTGATTAATTGCTCAATGACCAGAGATAGTTCACTCGATATCTTGATATATTACACGAATGGAATACAATAGATTGCTCACAATGTATAGCGTACGATTGTCACTACGGAATGATGAATGTCATCGATAAATGCTTAGTTAAAAGGAGCTTAATTCGAAACATCTACGTCACAATGCCCGCAATGCAATAGTTTATGATCGCCATATCCTCTGTTTACACGTCGTATCCTTTGTTGTATTTCTGTTATAATCGAATGTTGCATTGCATGTTCAATATTTTGTCATGTATGTGTACATCACTTGAAATCACTGGGTAACTCACACAGAGGTGTGCTGCATGCAGATCGTGAAGACAGGCCTCTGTAACGTGCTAATCAGGGTGTTCGACCGCTGGGACCGCTACGAGGGGCGCATGAGGCTCAAGATATGCGCACACATACTGCAGACTCTGCAGCACCTTTGCAATATCAGTACGTATATATTTAAAGGGATCTGATTGAATCGGCACTGCTTGTCGCTGAATGAAATTAATAGCTTAGATTTAGATTTCACAGCGTTAATTTATAAGTCTATTTTTAATTGGTTTCGTGTGTTCGTCTTTCATTTAAAAACGAATATTACAGAGGCCGGCCGACGATCGCTATGCACAAAGAAGCACGTGCAGACACTGCATAGATTCTGCTCACAGTGCCCTGATGAGCCGGAATTCGATGGACTTCTTGCTCGAGTGTGTTCAGTCATCACGCTTTGTCTGAAGCACCAATCGTTGCCTGTATCGAGCTCAAGTCCAGCTTCTTTCAACCTCACGCCAATATTGAAAGGTAAATTGTTAATACGTCAAGATAATGGATAAGGACTAAGATTTTAGGACCAACAATTTATCTTATTTAAATTTAGGTACGAATACATTGTGGCCATGTCATGAAGATGAAGAAGACGTAGCTAATTCCGAAACCAAGACAGTGAATTCAGATATAGACGACGACGATGGTCCTGAGACTGACATTGACGGAATAGATGAATTCCCTGACTTTGATCTAGAAGATAGCGATAACAAAACAGAAAAAGAGGAAGATCAAGAAAAATCCTTTTTGAAAAGCGGTGATAGTTTGCAGAGTAGCTCAATGTGGTTTAACCCCAATGAGAGAGATATAGAAGACTTAAAAAAGTAAGTAGCTAATCTTCTGTTATTCTCTTTTAAGAGCGAGCTACAAACCTCGGCGCACCAAGAGTGTGTGCCAACAGTGTACGAGCTGGTATTTTGCAATCAACTGCATGAATAATTTTACTTTCAGGTACTTTATTTACTTTAAGGAATTCGGTTCTTATAATAAACAAATAAAGATGGTAAAAAGTCGGTCCAACTCCAGAGGATCTATACTCGAAGATTTCCTGAATTCACAAGCAGGAGGAGGCAACAAAACTGCACCAAACTTGTCGTTATCGACTATTTTAGGTAATACCGACTACGAAAATGTAATGGGTCCATCTCAAGCGTCTTCAATTTACCAAGGCTATTATAAAATACACGAAAGCAACTGTAAGTACGGTTCAGACTCTGACAATCTACATGTTTACTGGATTTTTCTAATGAGTGTTTTGACAATTTCAAATGGCGCTAGTGAGGCGTAAGGTCTGTTGTCAAAACACTGTCGTACAATTGGACAGTAACGACTGCTGTAAAATGACGAATCTATTCCAGCCAATGACAGGACTTTATTTTGACAACGCCATCTCTCGGATTTTGGAATTGCGAAAACCCTTATTGTGTTGGCTTTTGGTACTTAATAACACAATGAATTATATGCGGATAATTTATTAATTTATAGCGCATATAATGTAAAAGTATGTATATTTTCAAATTTAAATTTAAATTAATTTATTCCACAATTTATTAATTATTTATCATACAATTAATTATTTAGGAATGTACATATAGCGCTTGCAGCTGACTTCCGAGCTGCCATACAAATTGACGGGAAGTGTATTATATGTATAGATCTAAGATGTAGCATCTGCAAAAACACTTTTTATGTGAATGTTGCATCATTAGCGTTTTGGACGTTAATTTAATTCAAAACCGCTAGCAGTATCGGATGTCATGGTTATTTTTTTTTCTCAATATCATGAAGTTTTGTATGTCACTGTCACCGCAAAGGTGGAATTTGTCTTTTGTATGACTAGTTGATTAAATTACACAAAAAATACACTAGATTGATGTTAAGAGCAGGTGAGTTACAGTTATCGAATCTTATAGACCTTATCAGGGTATCTCATCAAAGTCGTATATATATGCTGGTTAGCTGGAAGAAATCCCGTTGTGGGATAAGCTCGCCTTTGCATTTTAAACTGTATTTTTATTTCCTGTAATGTTATAAATTGATGCAATAAAGAGATTACATACAAACGAGTACATACATAAGCTTTGACAAATTCGCACAGAGCCATTTAACCCTAAAGTAAGCAAAGCTTTATTTTTTTTTCTTATGTACTACGGCAGACAAACAGGCATGCGGGCCACCTGATGGAAAGTGGTCACCGCCGCCTATGGACATCACCAACACCAGGTGTGCTATATACCAATGCTTTTCCCGCCTCTAAGGAGACCTCTAATATACCTCTTGAACGATCCCATGTCATAGTCCAAAGGAAACACTGTGCTATATGGCACTGCCCTACTGTGGCAAGCTTGTGTTATATCATCATTTTCTGGAAAAAGCAAAAGTTGGAACTGAACTTAACCTGATTACTGAACCAAACTTCCAGCAACGACGTCTTGTTCTTCGCTCAAGATCCACAAAGACATATCGAAGTACAGTTCGTTTGCGGCAGTGTATTGCACGATGTCGTCGCGCGTGCGCAGCATCATCCCGTTCGTGAAGGTGGCTTACCCCGACATGATGGGCGGCCACGGCCACGGGCAACCGGAGCCCCTGAATAAGATGGAGAGGACAGCCTGCAGGTGCGAAGTTTTCAGGTTTCATCCATCTATTTCAGGTTCCTGCCATCAAGTTATATTCAATTTCAATTTATTTATTGCGTTTTCATGTCTTAGTACCTGAGTTATATTTCGACACGACACGTCGCGCCAGACCCAAAAAAATGTGGCACTTGATCGCGAAGAGTAGAAGAATCATGGGGGGTCTTTGCCCAGCAGTGGGACGATTCAGGCTAATATAAGTAGCTCGAACTTATGTGCAAAGTACGGTGTCTACAAATATTGATAACATTCATATAATATTCTACATGTTATATTTTTTTTATGGGCCTTTAGTGTCCCACTGCAGGGCAAAGGCCTCTCTCCCATGTTTATGTAATATTATGTAATTTATATCATTGCAAACTTTTTATATTTCTACATTTGAAAATATACTATTATAAATATGTACTTCAAAAGAGATGTTTAGTTCAAAAAAATTTTTGAGGAGAGGAAGGAGGTTCTTAATTCGTCGGAAAATTTTCTTTTTTCAGAAATAAGTTATTAGCCTGTGTAGACAGAGCCATAAATCCGGAATCGTACATGAATGAAGTAGTGTACGATTTGGATCAGATGTACAACAATAGTAACGTGTCCGATACTTCTTCACAGAAAAGGTAAGTGTTATATTACAACGATTTATTATTAAAGCCGCTCCTACTAATGCTACTACTAAACTACTATATAGTACTAATGTACTACTAAGTTACTAGTTGGCTAAAGTGGCAGTAAAATTCTCGAGTGGCGACCACGTACCAGAAGACGCAGCGTGGGTAGGCCTTCCACAAGGTGGACCATCTACCTAGTAAAGATGCGGAAGGTATAGGACATTATGATGTTGATGCTCCTACTAATTTTATTTTTATTTCTTGTAATGTTATAAATTGATTCAATAAAGATATTACATACATACATACATCATCATCACAGCCCGTAACAGTCCACTGCAGGACTTAGGGCCTCTCCCACGAAAGGGGAGGTTATTGCCATAATCTCCACGCTTAGCAGGCGGGTTGGAGATCGCAGTGTTTAAATATAACAATGGAAAATGCTGCTGCCCATTTTCCAGACTATTGATCTTTTGCCTCGAAAACATTAGTCGCCTTGTACGACACCCATGAGTGTAAGGGGTTGGTGCTATTCTACTCTGCCGGACACCACACGGCCAACATACATACATACTAATGTCATTTTGTAAGGATGTTCTAATGTTTGTTACTCATTCATCCTAAAACGACTGAACGGATTTTGAAATTTACGGTTATGTAGCTTATCTCCCAGAATAACAGATATGCCGATTAATCCAGAAATTTAGAATGATACCCGCGGGGATAGGTCTGCAGAATTTTGTTTATAATGCTTACATAGATACGGTAATACAGTTTCAGTTTGGAAAGTATATTCCTGAGTAACAACGACGAGCAAGAAATCACTAGACAAGGTTTTGCGCAGAGGCTGAGCTTCGAATCCAGATTTGAATCGGGTAATCTCAGGAAAGTTATTCAGGTGAGCATTTACCTAACATGGCAGTGTTTCGATATAGTATTATCCAAATAAAAGATTTCGTCAGTTTAAGACAGTTAATTGATTTTCATCTTAAAAGATAAGCTTGTGTGAAAAGTAGTTCATCGTGTGGTTACATTAGTTAATTCATAAGTCTACTGTTTATCATCGTTATTAACAAATAATCGTCCTATTATTATATCTGAGAAAATATCAAATACTAACTACACCTAGTTATTATCAAAGACAACCGGTCATGGTCACGGTCAATATAATTGTTGTCGCACTCAATTCATAATCATCATCATCATCATCATCTTGATCAATATCCCAGTTGTGCTCTCGCGCGCGAGGGCCCGCGGTCCGCCTTGATCGTGATCCAAAATTAAGTAGGTCACGTAATTACAGTAGAGCGACTGTTTAACCTCTATGACCCTGTAGGTACAGGAAGGTATAACAGGAGAACATGGTCCAACCCAATTTAGTAGTAAATAAGGATAGGAAAATTGTAAAATAAACAAATTTTTCCAACAAAACCAACGGTGTCCATTCCAGATAGGCCCGCGGGAGTACGAGCTGATCCTGATGCCAGACGTGAACTCCAACAAGAGACACCAGTGGTTCTACTTCGAGGTGCGCAACATGCAGCAGGGGCGGCCGTACATATTCAACATCATCAACTGCGAGAAGTCCGACAGTCAGTTCAACTTCGGGATGAAGCCGGTCATGTATTCCGTGAAGGAGGCCGTTTTGGGGAGGCCAGGTATGTATAGGTGTAGGCGGCAAATAATGCTCATCGGCTAATTCGGCTTCTTAGGGAGTCGCCTTTGGCGTAGACGTGTGAGTAAATTTGATACGAACCCAAAACTGGCCGATGTGTCGCTGTGATGTTACCGCTAACTTATGTAAACGTAAAATGAAAGTGAGGAAGTGGAAAACATAAAAAACATTTTCACGCACATCACATCAACAGCCTATAATTGGCTAATGCAGGACTTGAGCCTCCTGCATGTTAGGCGGTAGTGGTGGGGAATGATATACTCGATACGCATGGTTAGAGATCGCAGTATTAAAAATATTCAACAGAAAATATTGCTACACATTTTCTGATCTCGGAGGAGACGATAGATGGTGTGCCTCTATCACAATAGTCGCGTTTTCGCCCACGCCCAAATGAAGCTGCGCGACCGCTGCGTCAGAATATTTTCGACCGATCCATATGAGATCTGACGATTCAAATATCGCAGGTGGATGCAGAGCCTCATAGTTCACTCTATTTAAATTGACCGTGCTGCTCCCATGGCGATGGAGCAGGGACCTATTGAATTCAAGCGCTAAGGCTTTGTTTGCCCTATATTTTAATAAATCGGACAACTTCGTGTAGCCATATTGCCACTACTAGTAAATTCCTGTAGTACGGAGCTGTCCTGGTGCTTGAAACTACCACGACACTATTTTACTCATCCGATTCTGATCTCGTGTCACTATACCTCCTCCCGCACCGCCGCTGCAACCGCAGGTTGCACGTGGCAAGAAAATTAACTATTTTTATAGCACACGTAAACAATACTTGACAATCTGTTAGTAGTAGTGGTAGTCAGTCTGTTTGTCGATGGTGTCGTAGCTCATGCATTCCTAGATTTAGCCGGCCGCATCCATTAGTTTTCCTGATTAGGTTTCTAAAGATGTATTTTAAATTCGACCAATCAGAATCCGTGACACTTTTCACGCAGGCTTTCGATTAATCTTCGAAGATTCTGATTTTGAGTCCAAATTCGAATTCTGAAACTAATCAGGAAAACGATTGCGACCGGCGTTAGACTCGTGAAATTCGGTTCAAAAGATCGCCTAAATTAATGCATACTTTAATAACATGTTCCAGCATCTATCGGATTCTAATTCCATGTGTCATGCCTCTGCAGGGTGGGTCCGCGCCGGTTCAGAGATCTGCTACTACCGCAATAGCTACCATTACTCTCATCAAAAGAACACCAACAAGTGCTACCTGACGGTCACGTTCAACATCGAGTTCCCGCACAGCAACGATGTCTGCTACCTCGCCTACCACTTCCCCTTCACGTACTCTTTGATGATGGTAAGAATGGTTCATATATAAAATAAGTCAATTTATTTCGATTTTTGTGGAAGCACTTGCCATTGTCGTGCTCTATTTTTGTCTTTTTCTATTGAAACGTACTATTAGTACATGGTACCACGATACGTGTTTCTCTATTGAATAGCAATGATCGCGCAGCACTGTTCCGGATGAAAAGTTCACGTGCAATTCAGGTTTCAGTAAATTAGAGCCTATTAATTACGGGCTTGACCTATGTCAGCTTAGTCGTCAGCCTCCCTCACAAAGCACCTGTGGTTCCGCATTTTTATTAGGTGTGGAAACTCAGCCATCCTTTATATTGACAGCGACAATAAAGTAAGTACCTATGTGTTGTTTTCTCAGTGACGAACGAGCAGACAGCCCGCCTTATGGAAAGTGGTAACTGTCGTCCATAACACGATTCATGTAACAAAAATGCAGAACCAATGCGGTGTCACATATTGGCTTTACCTAACGGGTTGTGGAGGTCGGATGGTAGTCATCTCTACGTGAGCCAAAACAGCGCAATATAAGAAGTGTGCTTTGTGTCGGTGGCCTAGTGGTTAAGGTGGAGACTCGTACGTGAGAGGTACCGGATTCGAATCCCATGTACCAATGACTCTTTTCTGAGATATGTACATTAGTTGAATACTAACCGATGATCTTATGGTGATATCGTGATGAAACCTGTACATTCAGGCAACTGAATGTGTAACCATGTTGCAATCTGGTCAGGTTCTCCTGGTAGCAGGGTCACGGAGGCCAGACAGCAGTAGCTCCACTGTAATTACCTTTAACGCCAAGATGATGACTGCCATAAAAGAACGATCAGTACTTGTTTGTCACTATAAAGTATATAGTATGATTAGTTTCTCTGCATTTATTCCAGACTCGCATATGGCAATGGAGTCTGCATCTGCCGATCGGCGCGTACTTCAGAGTGGAGCCACTGTGCTATTCTCTCAACAACAACGAGGTGCCTCTCCTTACAATATCCGCCGAGGACACGCCCACAAATCCTATAGTGGTACGATCGAATCATTCAATCAATATTATATTTATGCCTGATTTCACAATCACCTCCTAAGTTTAAGGAATAGTGTAAAAGTGCAGCACATGTAGAAGGAAGCCCTTCAACCTACCCACCACCAGTATAAAATGAGTTACCATCACTATGAATTACAAACCAAAGACGGTCCAAAGTCTAAAGAGGGTAGGTTGAGGTGCTATCTTCTTTACTCTGGCTATTGTGACGATGTGCGAACTACTGTCAAAGGCTGAACTCGCAAAACCGCGGACAGGTGTTAGTGTTACCTCGGGGGAGGGCTATGTCTTGGAGATAGAATTCCTGACATCCCACGTGCACTTCAATGAGAGTAATTCTATTTAACCCGTGAACTCGTTATCTGTACCCAACATCACCAGCGTCAGCAACAACCCATATAGTCAATTGTTGGACGAATTCGGTACATATAAATGGAGGGTGTTGCCATATTCTCCTCATTTGACGGGCAAACTGGAGATCGCAGTGTTGAAAATAAGTACACAACAGAAAACGCTGCTGTCTATTATAGGCTATAAACGTGCTAAACGTGGTATCTTGCTTAGAGTGTAGTTAGAGCCTAGATAGGCGCTTAATCCAGGCTCGATCTAGTGGTAGGTAGCGAGTAGCAAAGCCGCCAAGCGCGCGGTACAGCGGGCTGTGAACATTCTCTTACATTCGTTTTACTTCGCTACCCTGTAGACGCGCCTATTAAGGCTCTAGGCGCTAAGCAAGCCATCTGTCAGTGCGGCGGTAGCCTTAGGCGCTGTCCTAATTGGCAACGGTCGTACGACCGTGGTCGTGGTCGTGCGATGGGCGGTTTTGAGGTCTACTATTGGTCGGGTGACGCACAACCGTTTCCAATTAGGACAGCGTCGCTTCTATTACATTAGCACATAATGATACTATTGACATTAGTTACATTTACGACACCCGTTAATGTATAGGATTCGTGCTATACGTTTTCCTCCCTGACGGACACCACACCAGCTTCGAAATCGCATTGTTGAAAATATTATAATCTTCCTTGCTCCTCGCAAACAGGACCGGGAGATAGTGTTCCTGACGTCCCGCGTGCACCCCGGAGAGAGCAACGCCTCCTGGGTGATGGACGGCACCCTCAGCTTCCTGCTCGGGGCCTCGTTCACGGCGGCCTCGCTGCGGGCCAAGTACGTTTTCAAGATCGTCCCTATGCTGAACACTGAGGGCGTGATCAATGGCTGGTGAGTACGAGGTTTTGTTTGCTAATATGTGATTGAACCTCGAGGCTTTCGTTGCTAAAGTCTCGGTTTATAAAAGCTTAATAAATGGTTGATGGGCTGGTGATCTGGAAAGCGCAAACCAGAAGCCAGTGCCATCTGTCAGTATATTTGGAGTACTAAACGTGTTACATAAACCATATTACGTAGTAGATCACACGACAAACCCCCAAACATAGAGCCATCCCTGTCAGTGGCAAAAAGAAATAGCAAAAGAATAAAGACGAATAATAAGAATAACTACGAGTATGTCGCCATATGATAAACTTTAAAATAAATAAGTTGCGGAGAGAAAGAAATACCCTTGTTTAAATTAAAAGTCTTCCGAATAATCTGTAAACTTTATTTACTTCGCCTCACGTCACCTTTAAATTCTTGTGTTTTAACTTAATCATACTTAACTAGGTACTTCACGTTTATAAACACTATCTTATACCACTATTTCAATTGATATGTCTAGACAATTTCATATCCGAATAATTTTCTTAAATTTAATTAATACATTTTACGGTTTTAATCAAAATACCAGAGATCTGACATACTACTTAATTACCTTAGCGAAGTTTAGGTACCTATATTTCGTGGAATACTTACTCATTTTGTGATAATCATAATATTCATTCAACAAACACGAAGGCGGAGGCAAGTCGCGTCACGCGAGTCACCAGCACCTTCAAAAATATAATATTGCCCCGTGTAAGAACCGTACGAATCCCCATAGACGTAAGTTAAGATCGATGTTAAGCTGTCATTAACATTAATGATAGGTTATTATCTTAAGGCAACAACCTCAACAGAGAGATTTGACGCACCTCAACGGAAAAAGTGTTGCTAGAGAGTTTGAGAGAGAGACAGAAACAGCCGTGACGGTCAGGTTTTGCCGTCGAGCCGGGCGCTAGTAGGCGGGGGGCGCCAGCATGCCGCTGGCGTGGACGGAGTGCTCGGTGGCGTCCGGCTCGGCGGTGGAGGGCGCGTCGTCGGCAGCGGCGGGGGCGGGGGCGGAGGGCGCGTCGCGCGGCAGCAGCGCGGCCGGGTCGTCGCCCACCATGCCCTCATCGTCCTCGTAGGGGCCCTGCGTCGGCTGGTCCTTGGGTTCGTCGTGGTCCTGCGCGTGCGCGTCCGCCGCGCGCGAGTAGTGCGAGTCGATCTGCGGCGGCGCCTTTAGCCCACCCCCCGCCTTGAGGTGCGCCGACTGCAGCCCGTCCAGCGACGACGGCCGCAGCTTCCCGATGAGGTCGTTGAGGGTGAAGTGCGTGGGCAGGTGCTCGGAGCGCGGCGGCGGCGGCGACGACGACGTCAGCGGGTGCGCCGTCGTCGTGGTCGTCAGCGACAGAGGCTTCCTGCCGGCAGACCGCACCACCCTCGCGTTAGACGCGCCGCTCGCACGCTGACTAAAATACTACGTCACGCCGGTGCGGCGAGTGACGGCCCATTTTAGACAGTATTAACACATAAGCGAAATCACACAAACGGTTAATGTTATTTCAAACAGATATCTTGTTAGTGACAAAACAGTTTGAGTATCGCTTTTCAAGAGATACCAAGCAAAGCCCCCTTCACCCACCCACCAAATGGTATAAGGTAATTTGGAATAAAATGACAGTGAACTTCAATTAGAATAAATGTTTGATTGAGGCCAAAACTGCTGTCTGTTGGGTGTAGGGCTCTTGTTTGGTGGTTGGGTTGGCACAGAGGCCGAGTCCCGCGGGCCCGCGCGCTTCTACTTAGCGGCTATATTGTTCCAAAGCTTATGTACTTACGCGAACACGAGGTTAGATTAGAACACACGGTACACTCGCTAACTACGAAACTCTGTTATAGTAAGACTAAAACATGAATGGGTAAAACGACATGAAGTCGAAGCTCTACGAGTGGTGCTACTGTGAGGTTACTGGAGAGCGCGCGGCTAGTCGGGGAGCGGGCCTCCGGAGACGGCTGGCATCTCACCTGGCATTACCCCTGCGCCGAGGACACGGGGATGGAGCCGTAGTTGTAGTAGTAGCAACGCGTCTGCTCGCAGATGAAGTCCTTGATCTCGCCGCAATGCTGAGGCTCCCAGTGGAAGGTCGGCGCCTTCAGGGTGACGCACCCGTTCGTCATCACGTGTTCCGTTCTGGAAAACAGACTAATTTTTTATGCAATACCCGTGGTGAAATCGAAAATGAATAATCTTGTATAAATTCACACAGCGCTATCTAGCCCCAAACTAAACACAGATTGTGCAATGGGTACTAGATAACTGGTATACTACTTTTTATATAGTAATACCCAGACTTCAATTCATCATTTCAATTCTGCCGACCGGGAATCGAACCCGGGACCACTTGCGCAGTGTACTAAAACTGTCTATATAGCGCTTGACTATCTAATCTAAATATATCAATAGTAATATTGCGTGTATCACAAATGAAATGAAAAAAGTCATGATATTCGACGATAACGACTTAATGGTGAGAGTCTACTCCATTTTCATATTAATAAAAATATTCTGATGGAAACTAAAGATAACCCATAATAGAGGAAATTATTACGTGCAATTTTATCCGGCTGCTTAGAATGCAGAGACCATTGCGAAAATATAAAATAGGATGGACCTAGAAAGCTCCTTGGGAACACTTGTCTTGAACAGCTTTTATTTACGCGATGTTCAATGAAATAATTTGTAACCGACGTTTCGATCACTTTTCAGTAATTATGGTCACAAACGGGTAGCCTACGGCGACATTTTGTCTTCAAAAGTAACAAAGAATATTGGACGGACCCAGGATGACTCCTTGAGGAACACCTGCTTTGAACAGAATTTATTGGAGGAAAGAAATACGAAAAATAAAAATTGGAAAAGACCTAGAATGCCGCCTTGAGGAACACCTGCTTTGGAAACCTTGTATTGGGGAAGTAAATTATATTATTGTACGTACCCGTGTCTAGCCGTGCGTTGTGGGGCTGTGCTGCCTTGCGGCACGTCCAAGGGGTCGATGCTATCATCAGCGTGTTGGCTGGGCACGTCTATCGCAACTCGCCGCATATAGTTGAAGGTGGCGTTGAACGGCAGCCCCGTGCTCATCCATAGATACATGTCGGTGCCGAGATTGTTGCCCGACGTCCAAAAGTCGTACTTGTTATAGCCTAGAATAGAAATCGTCGGAGATCGTGTTAGTAAATGCGGTTGGAATATGGTTAAAAGCGGTGTAATGTGTCTCTTGAACTAAATCTGTACAAAAAAATCAGACCAATGTGGTACTCAACTCAGTTTAGATGTGAAGAATAAACAATTCAACAGACTTCCAATTTACGAACGTAAAATTAAATAATGTTTATTACCTGCATTCGTAAGATACGTTGTTATTGAATCCGCCTTTTCTTTTGTTTCGAATGATGCCAACTGCAATCCTAATGACCTGAAAACAAAATAGAACTATGATTAGGAACAAAAAAGACTGAAGAGTTTCAATGATTTAGCTCAGATTTTAAATATAAAACCATGCATTTTCAAATTCCTCAAAAAATTACTGAATCTTTGAAATTGAATATAGCTTGCAGCAAATTTTAAAATTTGCCTTATAATTCCATCAGTATATAAACATAGTTCCGTGAAACATGATTACACCTATATGTTCTATCCCGTAATATCAGCCTAATAGTGCAAGCAAGAGCTAAGAGCTTGTTCACCTGCGGGCAATTTAATACCAGAAAGACAACCTATACTCGCTCTTGTAAAGCGACGGGACTACATTCCAACTTCCAAGTTCATAAAACTCTTAAGGTAAAAAAAACTGAACTGTGCAGTACCTCAGTTACTTTTGTATCGTTACATAAAGCTCCACCGAAGAGTATTTTAATTAATTAATTTAAATAATAAGGTAAAGTATTCTTCATAACATTTCAAAACGCCATTACCTCGTACCTAAATCAATTAATTCGAGTAAGAATGAACAGTATGTAAATAATTGAGGAAACTAGTAAAGTTTTTTTTTTGCTCATATAATTTATACGATCGATAATTCTATAACTATGTATGATTCTAATATATGCCAACCCCGGCAGAAGCCGGGACTAACCGCTCGGAAGATGATGATGATGATGATCCCAGACACATATTGTATTTGTGGAAGTATCAAATAACTAAACACGTCATGACCCATTGAAATCAACTTAACGAAGCACGCGCGCCGCCTTTTTGCGATGAATTGAAACATCATAAATTATACTGCAGTTGAATTCGTCACGAACACGGTGCAGCACACCCGGGCACTTTTATGTCCCGGCATAACTTAGCGCCGTACGAGTAACTGTTTCTTACGTTTTTGTGGCACCCATTGACATTCAAGTTTCCACTTCGAAGCTGGAAGCTCTGTCCAGTTTTGAACGCAAATTAAATTAAATGTTCGTTAATGAACAAGGCGAGATATTTTTATGTATAATGTGTCAATAAAGTTTCACCACTCGTTCGCCATTACCGAAGTTCAAAAGTATCCTTTACTGACTGTACCCTGTGTGTGTGTCACTGAACTGAGAATATATTTCAATTACGTACCGTATGAAATTGCCTCTTTTTTTCGATTTATAGTTACGATGGTATTGCGGCAAAAAATTGCAAATGACAGTAATGTATCCTCGTATCGTTAGTACCGTTAGCTCCTTTTTGTCGCAGCGATGTGCGTGGAGCGTAACGCAACGGTAAGCAGTTGTGAATTATCCACGGGTCCCGGCGACGGGCGACGACTCCCGGCTCTTCGTCACGCGGCACTTGTCGCATCGCACCTCGCCACGGCTGTCACGTCGATGGCCATATTAACGTCACTTTAGATTGATATCATACCAATCTCGTTACATTGCGCCCTTAATCGATCGTTCCCCTCAGAAGTGTTGCGCCCTGCGTCATTATGGCCATCTTGGGAAGCGTGTCGTTACAACGGCCAAATGTCACGAATCGTGTTCCCAGGGTCGGTGCTCGTTGACAATTGGAACGGTAAATAGGTCGTGACGACGACGCAATAGAAGGACAACATGACGTGCAGCGAGGCGACTGACCTTTCGATTTAAGGCACGCAGTGGAATTTAGAGCATGGTGCTTTTCAATAATACTCAGTAATTGAATAACGGGTCCGCAATACTGCAAAATTACGTTACCGATGAACTCAATACCTAACCCACAAATAAAATAATATTGTAACTTGGTACAGGCTGTTCAAGAAACAAGGTGTTGTAAGTCCCGCAATAACAACACCAAATAGCGTCTAAATTGTCTTTAAGGCGTTCACTTCTTCGGCGATCGAGGAAGTGAACGTTGTCGAGGTGTCAAATTGTTCTTCAATGTTTTCCCAGACCCTGTAACGGGATTGCAAATGTCCTACACTTCCTGGTTTATGGGTGTAGTTTCGAAGCCTGACTCTGGGATGGCTAAGAACTCGTGCTTGTTAACGCCAGACCGGGTAAGCTTACTTTATGGCCTGTGGCGGGAACAGGACCACAGATACGACAGATAGGATGCCCAGTCACGATGCAACTATTATATCCGTGAGAAATGGAAACGATGCTTTTGCTGAGCCATGATTGTTACCCACCAAGATAGATTCTTAATGGATGTGTTGCGAAGTGAATAACGGAACCTGGGCTATACCCGTTTATGGAATTGGTATGTGTCAAAACAATACAAGAGAAGAGAAATGTGTTACCTGCAGTACTGATATGCTAAGAAATAGTTGAGCTCGGGGCTGTAGGGGTTCATCCGCGAGATGAAATACTGCACGCCGTCCAACTGAATGGTCGTTATCCTCTGAGCTGTAACAAACAAACAGAGCATATAACTATTTGAAAGGATAATCATAATTTTGTTTGGAAATCTCTTACATTTTTAATATTCTTACATAAATTATTCGTTGTATATTTGGCTCAGGAAACTGCTAAAAATAATAGTAGTTTATTTCTATTTGATCTATTGGATCAGCTATAATCGCCCGCTTTAGTTTTGCCTACTTTGGAACATTTTACCAGTACATCTTTCTAGTTATAATTTTATGATTTCGATATACCTCAATCTATAATACATGCTTTTGCTTACGTTGTGTCAACCTTAACATTTTTAACACATGAACCATAGAGGGGGACAAGCAACAATGACAATGGAGCCATCGTCGAAATTAATATGACCCCGAAGCGAGTCGCCCGCTGCTCTTGCAGCAACATTACGCCCACTCCCAATATTGCTCTGATTATTAAATCGGTACTTTGAACAAATCCTAACAACGATATTACCGCTGTATACCGGAGTTTATTTCACGTGGAGGCGGCGAAATAATTGCAATTTACAACACTTTGTTCCACGCAGGCAGGATTCGATATAATCTAGTAACCATGACTCTGGCGGACCCAAATTCGCGGTTGTTTTGGCGACTGCCGTTTTAGCCTTTTATATGTAGATTATTATTTAAATATATGTTAATTAAATGTGATTTAAATCAAAGTTGCTCAAAATGTTTTCATCTTGGCATGTAGGTCGTGGCTTAGAAATCACAACAATAAGATATACATGCCTACTCACACAAATTAGACCATCCTAATACATGTGCACCTACTAGAAATAAGTAATTTATTAGTATACTAATATGAAATTTCCATTATACTCCTTTTCATGTGGTTTGATATAAATTGGACGCCGTAAATGGGATACAAAACGCTTTGCGGTCAGCAAGACCACCGTGTGGCTATAGCTTACCTCGTTACATCCAATGGCCCTGTCTTGTTGTGGTTCACCGCAATCTTTACCCTTACGTCGGCGTGTGCTCACATTTCATTGCTCTATTGAGCTCCGACCGAATGGTTCATATAAGTTTACCTCGGTTATAAGCTCGATCGATTTCAATTCCATGCGTAAATCTTGCATTAATCTCGACAAAGCTTTGCAAGCCAGGTGGTAAAAAAGCAATTAGAATAGACATGAGTCAAGTGGCGCCATGGCTGCAAACACGGCGGCTCAGCGTGAGAGCGCCGCGTCTCGGCTGCGCCCGCGCATCGCCGCTCATTACGCCGCCGTAATAGATTGTACGTGGTTGGAAGTGCAATGTCATGCGCTTTAAGAAGCTGCGACGCAGAAATTACAAGTTGACTTAATATTTGTACGTTATAAAGATAGCAAAAACTCATCCGAGATAAACCGCTAAGATGTAAAGAACATTTATCTGGTATGCCGTGAAATCTACGCAACGTGTACTTAGTTAAAACTTATCAGAATGGTTATTATTGAAATTATGGTTGCCGAGTTAATGCTGTTCTCGAGTTTGATACCTGCATGGGTATGTTTTATTAATAACCAACGCGTATACCATTAATAAACCGTAATTAAATGCATCCTGTGGCGTGTCGAACGCTACGGGAAACGATGTTCCAGGAATAACGTTGATCTGATTTGCATACTAGTCGTACACTTATTAAGCGGCTGTGAAAGACTAATAGACACCTCTCTACTTTAAGGTTTTATCTGAAGCAGATAAGGGCTTATTTTATTAACATTACGTTTTCCATCAAAACGTCAACCTCCAGCCACCTGCCAGTTGAAAAGAATATTTTATACCATCGCCGTAAACGTCTCCAACACCATAAAATAAATACGTAGTTACATTTATGGAGCTTTATGCGTTAGTTAGATACTTAACATTCCCAAGTACATGCGTTGAGCACAGGATGTCAAATGACAGACAATTTCCTTTGGTTGTACTTCGTGGAATGAATAAGATCTTATTCTTGTACGCTTTTCTGTAGAAGGATTCATCGATCAGAATGAATAAGCGAACCCTCATGTCCTTTTACAGAGGTTATATTGCTTGCTTTCCCTCGGGCACGACAGCCAATTGTGCTCGGTACATCGTTAAGAAACTGTACGGCGCATTGGGCTTTACTCGGCTATTAGAAGCTGCGGAGGCAGCGATTGGAATCCATGCATAATGCAGCCTCATGCATAAACGATGTCGCGCATTACCGCCGCGCATCCCTTGCCTTTTATACCAACGATCTCTGGAGCACTCGCGGCAGCCCGGCTTAATGGCCATGGCAATTTACCTTTACAACATTGTTAATGTTTCTTATTGCCAACTGTTCTGTCTGTACGCGAATAGGTGGTTCAATTGGCTTTACTGTCGCGATAGTAGGAACAAATCACTTTGCTATAACAGCGTCTATCTTTCTAAAACAACACTGCTTCCAGCCTAGTACTAGTAAATGTATTTGATGATTCAAATCGTAGTAGGGTATAATTTATATCGTTTTGAATAGTTTAGAAAGTGTTGTATGACAGCTAGACACAGGGAGCGTGCGCCCGGGGCAGGGCGACTCGGAAGGCGCGGCACGTCGCGCGGCCCATGCGCGTGCGCCGCATACAGATGCCGGCCGAGCGTCGCCCGCTGGCGGCGGCGGCGGCGGCGGCGGCCTAGGGATGCCACCTCAAATTGGTACTTACAATGTTCTGGAGTACGGCAGATCGTACAAGCAAGTTAAATTAAGGGTGCCGTCGACTTCACTGGTTTTTGCCATTCAACTTTATGGAGCCCCGTCTTATTTATGACCTCCTGTTGACATTTGGAGTTTTTGTAGTAAAATTAAAAAGGGAGTATAATATTCTTTGCGGTGTCAGTCTTTTGTCTTATTTTGTATGTGGGGTACTGAAAAACTATATCGGACTTAAAATACAACGATAACGATGATGAATAAAATATGCCACCTTTTTTAGAACTCCAATAAAAATCAAGATCTTAACAAAATCAACATGAACTAATTTGACTTGGTCCTACCTAATACCTACTTAATAACAAATTTATTTAGGTTAGTGTTGTGACAAAATGTAGAGGAATGTTGAGTGCAGTGCAGATTTATCTCTACATTTGGTTTAAATTCTGTTCAAGTTGGGCTCGTGCATTAAATATTAACAGGAACGGACCGCGAATTTGCTAGACACTGAGCCTGCCAGCAATCAATGTTCGAACTAGTGTGAACAGTTCTAATTTGTCCAATTGGATCCATCAGTCATATTTTCGGTGGTCAATTGAAGTTCATATTATATACCTACCGAACTATGCCATTTAATGACGGTGCCATAGCCTTTTACCGTCCAATTCTAGACTCCAGTGGCACGACACTGGACGATGGTAGCCGCTTTCCATCAGGTGGACCGGTGGCTTTCCGTTAGTGTGCCTCCCTAGGCAATAAAAACAAAAAGAATTCTGTTCCTTATTACAGACGGCATCTGTCATTTGTAAAGCTAGTTTCAATTAAGAACACGTATGGGATAGGATCGCTTGTTCCATTGCCAAGATTGTTCCCCAATTACGCAGCTTCCTCGGGGCCTCCAGGTACCGTTGAGGGTGCGCGGCCACGGCTCCGATTAGGTATCAGCAACGTAATATCCGCCAACGCCGGACGCATTAGTCACGATAAACGGCCGAGCCCGCAGCGATGCACGCGGACCCTTAATGTTTTTGAAGAAATTGAAAATTTGATTACGCACAGGATGACAGTTAGATTGCCCGATATTTGTGACCACTCTTTGGATTTACAAAATTTAAGTAACGTCTGTTTCCTCAGAAATGTATTTTGTTAGTTACTCGTTTGGCAAAAGGTAGATCTATACAACAAATACAATTTTACTGATAGGTGTAGCAAGATTCTGTCAAGCCTTGTCCGCCTAGAACCTAAGCAGATATATTGTATTCGCTTTTCGTAGTCAATGATGTTTAGGTTTGTGTATACCACCCAAAAATAAAACAACAATAAACACTATCTACTTATTTAAAAACATTCAGTAGGCATGACTAAGTACAAAATTGGATATGGGTAATAAGAAACAGATAAGAATCGTCCTGAATTTCAATTAGGCTGTACTCACTCGGCTATTTTTAAACCTTTTTTGTCTGAAGTGCGTATGCAAATTTTGTCTTTATGGTCAAACGGTTCATACGCTTACAAACGTGTAGTAAAACATGAATAATTTCATCTGTAATCATAAAATTGATATTGTTTGTGCTATCCCTGAATCAGGGGTGAGCGTACCCGACTCTAGTAGATACGAGTACATGGTCAGGCTAAAGCCCCACTCTACATCCTACTATAGCTCATCCACCGGAAGTATTATTCATGGTAACGGACCAACGCCAAAGCCGACATTGGCAAATGTTGTATGTGACACCAATCACATTGGACGTCTCTTGAATGCCAAATTTGATTTCGCATAATATTTTATTGTTCTTACTTTCAGTATGTTTGCGTGTTTCTTGAATGATCCGTACTTGGCGGTTGGTTTCGATACGCTACACTTAGAGTACGTATTGAATATATATTTTATTATTAACTCCGGAAACTCTGAAACCATTGCACGGATTTCGATAGTTCTGTCGCTAATAAGAAGTTACACTATTTACACATGAAATTTTGTCCTTTGCGGAGTATTCTACATTACTCTCGATCTTGAGCCAATAAATATATCCTTTACTCTGTACTACGTTGGTTCCTACTTAAAAGAAAGACAAACCAATGAGGATCAATCATATGTTAAAATTTTATAGGTTTGTTGATAAAATCTGAACGCATAGAAATGAAACCCAGTGAAAGAATTAAGCTTCCATTAGGTACTACCTACTCCCCATTTTTACATACATACATAAAGCTCACGCTTGTGTCCCACAGGTGGGGTAGGCATCTCCTTTTATTCATGCCACTTTAGACCCCAGCTTTTTACTGAATTTGATTTCGGATGTATTATGTAAAACGCATAAACATTCCACGCTCGTAGCGTGGATATTGTCGGTCAATCAAGTATAGGTTATGTAAGGAAGCACGTGTCTCCAGCGCATACATAATTACAGAACCGACGCACGGCAAACCGAATTAAATCGATATAAATATCGATACCCGCTCGGCTCATTAGGAGTCGTTTAACTCCCTCGCGATGAGATCTCTCGCGACAACTTCCTTCCCGCCTCGGCAATCAAATGCGATTCAAATTATGGCCAGTCTGCGGCGAAATGCAGCGGTTTTTTAATCGCCCGTGGTTTAAATTTTTATTTTCCGCATGAAACATTCAATATTTTTTCAAATACATTAGCCAAACCGAAAGTGAAAGGTACAAAAATAGAGAAAATCGGCGTGATGCATAAAAATCGTGAATTATTCAAACAAAATTGAAAACCTAAATTCTACTCTACGCGAGAGGTTCAAAAATAGTGTAAATACTAAATACTTAATTGTTTAAAATTGTTGTCTTGGACATTGTTGACTACTTGTACGGGTGGTGTAGAATACATTGTAGTTATTTTTCAAATTTCTTATAAAGTTTTTGAATTCAAATATATTTTAGACACTTAAAAACTCAGAGTTTTATCTTCGTCTATTTAAAACTAAAGATAATCGGATAAGTTTGATAAATGCTAAAGTTCTGTAACCTTCTCGCAAAATGCCAGGTCCTCACGCCATCGCACGTGCAGTGATATTTTAAACCCACTGATTTTTTCTAAGCTATAATTATAAAAAGCTCGGAATGCACAGCCGAGTGCACAGGGCACTCGTAATGTTTGCACCCTCCGCCTCGAGGCAATTATCCCTGTTATAAGAATAATTTATTCTCCCGACTAAAAGGTCAACGCGCGGCGTCTAAACTTTATACCTTTCGCCTATGGAATAAGTCATTAGGTAAATGCACCAGGAGCCAGGGTGCAGAACCGGTCCGCTGCCAGTTGTCCACTAACGAGTCTAAAAATAGTAATTGTGGACACGAGATGGCCCAGGAGCCGCCACCGCCGCCGCCCGAGCCACGCGGTAATCTTAACAAATGAAGATCCTCCACGGACGAGATTTATTTTTATTGCGATTCCAGCAGAGATAACGCGCTACCGCCCCACACAATAACGACCGCGACCACTACGCCTCGATTTCCTCACACTCTGAGATTTAAACCACAGTTTGTATTCACAACACAAAATCGGAATGCGTCCTTGAAAGGAATTATAAAGACATTAAAATTTTTAATAGCTCTAAACCTTCACCCTCCAAAGGAGTCAGGTATGACACCGCGACAACCAAGTTTCTTAGTAACGTAAAATATCGTGTTACAACGGTTTACGACATCGTAATCTTTTTATTTCATCACAATGCACGCAATAAAGTTTACGACCGATATCAAGATTATTAACAATGGAGCCATATTTAAATTGACATTAGAATGTCTGTGAAGAGCTGAAATTCCGAATCGAACCGTGAACTTGAACTCGCCGGTGCAAGTTCACGGTGAATGCGCAACGTGCTGGCTCCGCGTTGCATAACGCGAACGTCGAGCGCTGGCTGGCCGCACCGCCGCCGCCGGCCGCCCTTCATTGCGCATTAGCATTTTACTGTCCCAAGACATCCATGGAGCTCGTACACTGAGACCACCGCTACTTCATTGGAAACAATTAAGCTTAAAGGAGACTTTAATTCAGCAAGCAGAAAAAGCACTAGTAGCCATTCGCTGCCACGGTAGTCGTCCACTATTAGAGTAATCGGCGTGAGTCAAAGGCGAGCCGATCGCATTACAGAGCAATCTGACGCGCTGATGACTCAAAGGAATCTCCGAAGCCACAGGATGGTCTTCAAATTATTCTTAGTTAATGTACCGTAAAAAAATACGCAATTTGAACGTCTATCGAAATATTCTTGATTGCCCGCGTTCGTGGGAACATCGATCGGATTGTTCGCGGTCGGATAACGATCGAAACGCAAAAAAGGGATCGAGATAATGGCGAGCAAGCGATGAGCTCGGCGCAGGAGACGCGCCAAGGACGGCGGCCGCGCCTCCCCGCCCCCTCTGCGCCCCCACCCCCTCCCGCCCCACGCGCGGCCAGGAATGAATCCGACGACTATTTTTAGTAATCAAACCCGATGCCGACCCGGGCCCGGCCAACGAGACAAACAAAATGTTCGCGAATGCTATTAATTCCATTGAAATATATTACTAACGAGCCCCACGTCCAGGCCTCGCAATCATAAGATGCCTTTCGGACAGCACAATAAAAACGAGACGCATTATAATACGAGACAGCACTGCAACTCAGTAATAATGATAGACACCGACCACAAATCATCCTGGCAGATGACAACAAGAAACTAATATAACATGTCAACTCCTCTTTACGGTACGCACCTGGCTAAGTTGACATTGCGACTTTTTATGTAGGTATGTACTTACAGGAACCAACATAACTAATAAATAAGGATATGTGCATATATAATATCGGATTCCATTGATATTTATGCCCAAAAAAGAAACTTGATACGGCCTATCCAGAGACCACCACGCTCGGAAGATTTAAAAATTATGGCAGCAAAAAATATAAACTAACTATCAATAAATAATACTCCAGATGCTTTCGGCACCAGACAGATTTAAGGAACAGCCATACTTTAACGGTGGTGATTAAAAACCCACCAACCCTTTGGAACAAAAAAAACTTTTTAAAATTATCCTGCAGAAGTTATTACTACCTCGAGGGAAAAGCTTTTAAATTAGGATGGTAATATTATGATTTTCTAATTTAGAATAGTATTGTTGATTGACCAGAGTTTAACGGTATCCGAATAACTAAACATTTTACTGTACACAGGTACATGGCAGTTATAATCCACACGTGTTATATTCGTGAAGCAAAGCTCTTTTCCTCTTATGTTGAATATTACTCATTTCTTTGTTATAGTTAATGACTAATTTCCTAGCCAATGTTAATTTATCAACATTCAGTTAAATGTTTATCAATACGATCACTTGTATAAGAGTGAAATAGTAAATAATTCATTAATTGGAATGTGTTATGTTTAAACGTTTAAATACAACAAAGCTCTCGATTCGAACAAAGCTCTGCCAATGCAAATAAAGAAATGCAATAGTTGTATGTTCAGAATAATAATAAATCGACGTAACTTCCTGTTTTAGACCGGTGCGCATGTGCGGCGCAGGCGTGCACCTTATCAATGATCAGGTACAGCTAGAGCGACCTCTTACGTTCAGTATTTCTTAAACGGTAGCAGCGTAATAAAAATATCCCTATAAGTACGTCCTAGGATGAAGTTGCAAAAATGCAAAAAAGTTGGCAGCACGACGTGCACCGACTGCGCTTGCAGTTGCTTCTATCTCGCCGCGTTTACGGTACTTGCGGTACCAGTAAAACTACTGCGCAGGCCTCCGCGGTTACTACTGCTCAGCGCAATAGGGTTCCTCGGAACTGCCAGCCCCTCGTCGAGTCGGCTGCACCAAGCGCGTCATCCAGGGCCGATGAACCGCGCACCTGTTACTCTCCGCACCCCTTATATTTTTTATTGACAACAACTTCCGTTTCACAGTTTTTACCGACCTGTCGATAACGCTTAGCTAGAGGCTTGGCGCCCCATAAAGCCTTACTCTACTCTTGTAGCGCGCTGTTCCCTGCTATCTGTAGCTCCCGACTAAGTAAATCCATAAGGAATTCTGTAGCCCCTCGTGAGTTTATTGCACAAAGTGCTGCAATTAATTTAATGGCGTAGAATGGGTATAATCTGTAATGTTGATCCTTCTATTACGTTTCCAAGTTTTATTGGACAATATCTGTTTGGAATTTTATGTACTGACTGACATATAAAATGAGAAAGGGGTTTTATTGCACTGCAAAATAATTTATGTTACAGTTTTAGTTTTTGGTCTGGTAAGAAAACAAAGGTAGACTTATAAATTTCTCTTCGAATGAAATTGATGTTTGCTCTGTTTTTCTCTAGAACAGATTCCACAATGCTGCTCCTTATTAGCGTATGTAATGGTGTTCCTGGCATTGCTATGTTGTGGGTTCTTTTTACATCTGTTTTGAAATTCTTTGTAAATACTGCTATTGAACTTGGCTGAACTTGGTCTACAAACTGTTCATGGTTACGCGTCCGTAACCCATAACCTATTGCCTGCTATAGCCCGAATGCATGTTCGCACGCGCAGAATGGCGCAACAAGAACTGTTGCAGCCAACCAAACATGGTTCAGCTTTAATGATCGCAGAGCGGAGGCATTGGCAGGCGCGGGCCCGGCTCGGGCGCTGTCGCATTGTTCCCGGCGGTATGCGGCATCGGCGCCCGCGCACTTGTGTCAACAGTCGACACACGCGAAACGGCCGGCTTTAGTACCCCGCCGTCTATATCACAAGCTTTGTTGATATTACGTCCGAGTTACATCGCATTACGGGGCGCTTTATTGCGTGTAACAACCTGCGCAACGAAAACTTGTTTCGCTGCGCTTTTTACATTAAGGGCGAGATAAACGGTCTCGTTTCAAGCGTCGTGCTCTCGGAATAAATATTGGTGGGGTCGATTGTTAATAACTACGCGCGAGAGTGTGTTTGCCGTGCTAAACTATAATAGTTGATGGCTGCGTGTTGTATTTGTTTGTATTGTTGAAACCAGTACGGTTTCAGTATAGGGCTTTTTGGTTAATTCATTTTTATTTTGACTTCAGACTTTTACAGAATACTATCTTTGACGATCGCCTCGGCGATGATGCAATGAATTATGGTCTATTAAAGCCTAAGGAATGTGTTGTCTGTCAGGGTCTTCCGAAACAGTACAATTTGGTCTCAAGACCAGGGGGCTCGCGCTAAATTTGAATGTATATACGAAAACCAAATCGCAACCGTTGTCACATGCCGTCATTCTTTTTGTCATAGATGACCTGTAACAACGTTTGCGGTTGGGTTTTGATAATTGTACAAATTTAGCGCGATAGACCCCCCGATTGATAAGCTGTTTCTAGTTAATCGTCATCTGTTTACCGTCCGGTGAGATGGCGGTCAAATACCTTCCTACTTATTATTTATCTCGTTATTCCCGGCCCCCATTAAGGAGGAAACGTTCTTAAAGTAAAGGAAGCTTAGGCTGATGGTGTGGTGAGGCAGCCATTGTACTCTAATGAAAGGTGAACAATGAAGGTCGAAGACCCGCGGGTCACCGCCAGAGCAACTGCCGCACGGCACTACCGAGCCCGCGCACTAACTATGCCTTCACGGGAATGCAATAAGATTTCTTGTCGCCGAGTGTTTATCATCCATCATGCTCACAATTATACGCACTCGGCGCGTTGACGGTTGCGCAACGAGACTTTTGTGATCCATTGTTGTTACGCCTCGTTGTGGCTGGTGTTGGCCGAATGTGTCACTTATCCGGATAGGGTAAGGCTCCGGTCTTTACCAGTGAGTCGGTGACAGGGTTATTATTATTATTAACAGATTGTTATTCGTATTTTGGTATACTTATCATTTTGAATTTCTATGTGGTTTATATAAATATATGAACTATACTTTCCAGTAAACATGATTAGGAAATTATATTACCGTTGGATTAATTGTTGCTTGTATATACTGTATATAGTTATATTATACACGTACTACTGTAAATCTGGTTATTAATGCGTTTGACAAAATTGTACGTTCTAGCTTATTTTCTTCTTTTGCCATCTATGTAATAAAATTCCACGATCATCTTGATGTGCAACATTAACTAAGGCAATCATTTTGTTCGCCATCTCAGTTGGCGGTGATAAATTATGATTAATTAGTTTATACTCAATTGCGACGTGATGGTTCTCGTCTCATTTATGTAATTGTCTGCGTTTTTGATGACTGCTACTAATAAGGTACCTAATTTTGTTAAAGTATAAAAGTAATGAACAAGAGTATTTGCTTCTAAGTTTAGAGTAGCTATATCTCTAATACAATAATTTGTAACACTAATGACACTGATGCTTATTTGGATACTTTAAATTACTAATCAGATTCATCATGAAAACATTGTTGTCATTGTCAAATTAATTTGGGAAAAACAAGTGTAGGTGTAATATAAAACTAGGCTAAAATAATTCTATAATTTCTTATGCCAATATAAGTGGTACCTAATTTATAATGACAATTACATAAAGAACATATTTCAATAGTGCTAATTATCGCGGTCACCTTAAAAATGTAAATATCCCATCTTCCTCTCCATGCAAGTTGCTCAAAAAGCGTATGACGTAATAGATAATGAGGGGTCATGTGATGATGTACGTACCTGCGGCGGGCCCGAGGGTGGCGGCGCAAAGCGCGAGGCAGGCGGCGAGCAGGAGCTGCATGGTGCGAGAGTCAACGGTCGCGGGGCTCGCGCGGCGGGACACGGGTACACTGAGCGCGCGGACCCCGGGACCCCCCTTATAACGGGACGCGCCACCGCCGACCCCACACAGCTAGCGGCGGCGGCCCTCCTCCCTAGCACCTCCTCCATCGCCGCGTCTCAATCTTTACTACGAAGGCAGCGCGGCGAACGCAGCGATGGACGCGCACCAGCGCGCACGCAACGGCGGCGGCGCGGCGCGGACGTCCGGCGCGGATGCCGGCGCCCGCGCCCGACACGGGAGTTATCTCGGCAAATCGTACCGCACAATAGTTCGCGCTCAATTTGTTCTTGTTGCGGTCGAAGCGGATTCCGCGCTTGTCCAAGGGGGTTGTCG
Source organism: Blastobasis adustella (assembly GCA_907269095.1). Taxonomy (NCBI): domain Eukaryota; kingdom Metazoa; phylum Arthropoda; class Insecta; order Lepidoptera; family Blastobasidae; genus Blastobasis; species Blastobasis adustella. The sequence goes on along the minus strand of OU026123.1, from coordinate 6,533,012 downwards.
TAGTTTTTTCTCTTCGGCTGCGATACGACGCGCCGCGGCGCGAGACAAGGGTGTGCTTTCCTTGTATCTACCGTTGGGATCTGGCACGCAACGCTGCTGCAATTATTGCCAAGTTACTAATTTATCGTTCCATATTGAATGAGTAAAAGATAAAAAGGAAGACATTAAAGATAAAAGGAAGATGGTTAGCAAAAAGTCTACGAACTTAAGACACAGACGCAGAAAAAACTTAAACCTACTTATTTTATTTTGAGATCTATGTTGAATTAAACACTGACTTTTGTTTCATAGTTAATTTAAATAATCGAGCATTTCTAACCATCAGTCTTTTCAAATCAGCATCAGAATCAAACCACGGTAAGAAACTCACAAAAACCTACGTAGCACAATAACTTCGCAGCAACAGAACAGCGAGGATGACGTGCGAATCGAAATATTTCCCCCTCGCGGACGGTACGTTATGAAATTTATGAACCAGTTTGACCTTGTCGGCTCTTCACACGTGTCCTGGAACAAAAAGAGGCGAGCCAGCCGAGCGGAGGGCAGATGAAAGCCGCCGCGGCCGAGACTTTAAGACTTAGCGCCCGACGTGTCCGGCTGAATCCGCCCTAATTGCCGGCCTGGGGACGCCTGCGCGTGGCGCGAATGGCTGCCAGCGAGCCACCAATGCTCTTGACGGGTAGCACGGATAGATAGACAGTGTTAGATCATAATTAAAACGCGTAAAATATGAATTCCGAATACAGTAATACGTAGCGTCATGTCAAATTGGTCGTAGAACTGGAACAGTTCAAAAGCGTCAAATATGTCAAATCGGTCGTAGAACTGGAACAGTTCAAAACTAGAAAAGTTAGCAGACCAGCCATGCCAGACGGAGAACAGATGAAAGCCGCCGCGACACGTGAGCTCGCGCTCGACGTTATTGTCATCATCGTAGCGGTCCATCCCGGCTTCTGCCAGGGTCCGAAGCCGTTGGCTCTCGTATCCGACTACGTGATATTAACACAGCTTATTGGGCCTCCTGCGGAACCTCTCGGACACCGGCAGGCTTAGGCAGCAATTTCTTAGGTATCAAGACAAGACAAACGCAGGCAGACAAGGTCTTCAATCTTATCCGTGTTACGTAGGTACTCGATCAAGTCGTGTAAAGAATGCCGTATATGCACCGCAGCAAATTCTTTTCGTTGGCTCGGAGTTCGCCGTCGTATTTTCGAGTCAAGTCGGTGACGAATCCGCCTCGATCCGCGCGAATCGCCGAACTGAGGATGCGCCTATGCATGCCAGCCACTGCTCCTGACTGATAGATAGGACCAAACGATCGGTAGAAGCAATATTTTTTTTGCTATGGTAGATTATCCGCGGAAATATTTTTTATGCTAGTGACAAACGGACAGCTAAACCACTTGATGTCCATAATATTTACTATTCATGTATTTCAGACCCGTTGGTACGTTGGCACTGTGATGACTACAGTATTATATAAGGCCGTGACTTCTCCTCAGGCCTGACAGAGTACCACCTGATAAAGAGTTGCCGCAATCCCAATATCAGGAGCTTAAACCGAAGGTTTAATAACAAATATCTTAAAAAATTAACCCGATTAGGGCACAATGTGTCTAAAAAGGGAACTCTAACTCTATTGTACCTTTATACGCGTACGACTCAGGTCAAAGAAGGTTTTACATGTCTGTATAAAAATCAAATGAATTTTCTGTTGCAGTCGTGACAAGTCCATTCTATACCTTTTGCCCTTGCAAGGTATTTAAATAGGCGAGTATGCGAAGATAGGCAAGCGTACCCCGGCCGACGCGTCTCTACATACCTCTCTTAAAAGAGGAACACTACATATTTTTAATGCGCCATTGAACACTTCAATACAAGATACTGCACTTAAAATAAACCATGAAAATCTTCGGACTCGCATTTTGCCTTCAGGTGCATTCTTTGAGACCTCTTTTAAGCGTTCGAGTATAGCTCGGTATTGTTGTGCGGTGAGTTACGATCGAGTAGATACAATGAAATTGATGGTGATTTTTTTATTCATAAAAAATAATCATGATATTACTTTAATGGTGTAAAACGAGCAAGAGTGTCGGGATTGGAACGATACAAACATTTTTTCTCCGGGAGATGCCACGGCGCGTTGTGGGCATTTAATTGAACGGTTGCATGACTGCGAGGTTTTGAATACGACCTATAATAGGGCCGCACACGCCGCCGACACCGAAGCTTGGAGCGGCTTACGCGAAAGAAAATATTCTTCTTTGACGTAGCTGACAAATTTATAGACGAGGAATAACAGCGAAAATAGTAATGGGAGCGCATGTTTCTGGTATTAGGACAGTCTGGCGAAACGTCTGTCAACATTAAGGATCCAATCTGGCTGCTATTTTTTTTTGTCAAAACTTTAACTAATTCTATAGAATCTTCGTAACTCTAGCGTTTCAGATAAAATCGTTTGCGTTGTTAAATGACATTCTTGATATTCTTAGGTATATAAATAAAAATGTTATTCCGTTCTCATTTTCATGAAAATATCTGTTGAAATGTGGCCGTGTGGTGTCCGGCAGAGTAGAATAGCACCAACCCCGTACACTTATGGGTGTCGTACAAGGCGACTAATGTTTTCGAGGCAAACGATCAAGAGTCTCCGTAGTCTGGAAAATGGGCAGCAGCATTTTCTATTGGTATATTAACACTGCTATCTCCAACCCGCCTGCCAAGCGTGGAGATTATGGCAATAACCTCCCCTTTCGTGGGAGAGGCCCTAAGTCCTGCAGTTTACTGTTACGGGCTGTCATGATTATGATGATGATCTGTTGAAAAATTCAATATTTTAATATTTATTTTGGCCGCACCGAACGTGAACGCTTCATAAATAGGGAAAATCAGCAATGAAAAAAAATAGTTGCCAGAGTAATCTGATAAAAGATATTGTTATCGAATGAAACAGGAACCAGTGACTTGAAATATATTCGTGTAGTCTCCACATAACATTAAATGTCAAATGTAGAAACAACATCATCAAGCAGAAAGTTTTATGCTATCAAATTATATGGAGCTGTCTGCATAACGCCATCATAGCGTAAAATTACTGACAATAAAATTGTAGGTACTAAATTTTGTTTCTGTCACTTGTTTGTTTATGAAAATGTTAGCTTATACGAGGAGTGTTTTCTGAGCGCGCTAGATACAAACATAATTAGATCATATTTTTTAATACCTACTTATTACGCTATCAAAGCCAATGAAATCTTATATGTGTAAGCGTGATTCAGAAACTAATTGTATCACTTCCAAGTTGCGCCGGGCTTTAAGATTTTCATACAAATTTAAAACACTTGTAAAAAAAAGTTCCACTTTTAATCGATATATTTCAACGAAAATATGACCAACCACGAGCTTAGATATTGGTTTTTGGGTCACGTCTACAAAATTTAATTGGCTTTAATAGCGTTCTATTGTAAGTATGATCAGAGTACGTTTGTTTAGAGCACGCTCGCGAAACGCTACTCTTCATATTTTATAAATTACTTCCAATTACAAAAATATCGTTACTTAGCATACTCCGTAAATAATGGTATTGTCGGTCGAAAGCTATTCCTAAACAAGGTGGCCAGTTACACATACAATCCAGAATAAAATAAAAATATAGTTTTGTATTAGAAATAAACGTGTATTACACTCAACATCACTAAATATTACGTAATAATAAGGTACTATGAATTATTGCCACTGCCAGTGCACTGTGCATGTTCCCTGTCTTTATTATACCACAAACTAGGCAAAATATCAATAGTTTTTGTATAGTAGACTATCTTATCCTTGCTGTTTATGAGTTGACAACACTGGCGGTTATTTTATTTTGAGGCTCTCGGCTTAGCAAAACTTTTGCTCAGTACGAATGTTTACTGCATTTTTTTTTTCCTTTCATATATATAGGCGATATGACAAATTTTGTTTTTTTACACTTTAAATTTAGCAGCAGATATACTTAAATCATAATTTTACGTGTTCTTATAGGTATTAGTTTAACTGGAAGCCCTAACATAGTTTTCGATAAAGCGCCTTCTTTGAATACCTAGACGAAGTTCCTACCTAAATATGTACCTACACTACCTACCATACTATAGCAACCGATACTGTTTAAATGGAATCAACCATAGCCGTACGGAAAACACTGAAATACTACTTCATTGTAGCTTCTGAAATACCCATTTCTCGCTTGTCGAAGCGGCATCGGCCAAGGCTTGCGCTAAAGCGAGCGCCTACGGTGGTCGCCGCGTCCCCCTGATTACTGCGATTACGATAAAAATGTTCCTCGCTATCGTTTTAATGCAGCATTAAAAATAACCGTGTTACGGTCAACCGCAGTGGCAATGGAAATAAAAAATGGGCCTAATAGTGCCGTGGAACGCGCCGGCGACATCCCGCGGGGAAGCGTTTAGACTACGGTGTTGCGCGATTGGGATTGTTCATGCTTATTTTTCAATCATTCTAATGTTCGATTCGATAATACTTACGAAATAACTTTTAAAGAATACCTATTACGTCGGACCTTTGTGGTACCGAAGTACTTGTGGTGCAGGAGGGTTATCATTGATCACTTTCTTTTCTCTATTAATCACGTATTATATTCTTGCAAACGAAGCACGCCATACATTTGATAACACTGATAAGCACTCAGCACTCCGAACTTATTACTAAAAACTAAAATTTTGGAAATATAAACGTATATGTACCTACACACCGTCGCGCCGTATGATTTACGTGCAGTAGTACCTAGGTAAATTGTTTTCAAAGAGAAAAACGGAATACTAATAATATTTCGTGTAAGGAACAAAAATTTTTTTCATATAGCATTTGAAACGGAAAAGAATCCGTATGCAAAGCCAGTTAATTTCACATGCACATTCACTATTACGCAGCAGTGGCGCCCTCGGCGGTGAACCGTCGGTGGATTAAGCACTAGATTTACAGCACCGCATTAGACCTGCGTTATAAAACACAACAAGAAACGCTTCGTGTCCTGCAAAATTATTTCAAAGGAATTCACGTCCAATTTACTTGTGAGCTTCTTACGATTGTGATGTGTGAATTACATTGTCATTTTAATTCTAGATTCTAAAGCATGTTTAAATTGTAGATTCTTGTGATGTTCGTGATTCATTGACAATGCTAATTCCAACAGATGCATGTAATAAACAAGAATGCATAGAATAAACTCAGCTTTCACGCCAGTTAGACAAACGATGGCCATCGTTAGGTAGGTGTTTTATAGAAAAAAAAGACTGCTTTCGATTAGTTCAGCGTTCATTATCGCAAGTTGCTTGTTTTCCATCTCACTGGTGACGAGTTGAACGAACTGAGACACGATGATTTCTCAACACAGCCATAAGAATCTAATAGGGATTGGCTTTTTTGTTCAAAACATTGGCATCTACATTTTTTACGCGCCACAAAATTATCAGAACGAATTTGCCCCTCAAATTACACCTATCGCTTTGACTCAAGTTTCGTAGACGTTCCGGATTTCAAATCACACAAATAAGATAATTAAGTTTTTGCCAAAGACCGCAACATGCAAAACATGCTTTGTCTACATATTGGATGAGATGAGATTAAAATAAATGAAAGAAACATGTGAAATTCCACGAAGTAGTGGAGACATTAGACGGTCCTTTAACTAAACGGTTACCGTCGTGAGATTTTTCTCTACATCCACAGCGAAATGGTACAGTGCAAATCGATGTTTACGAGCGACCATTGTCGTTAAAGTTAGCGGTATTCAATCAACAGAATAGTCTTTTGAATTCCATTATGCAATCACAAAGCATCCGCTGAGCAGCCAGCGTGTGAACTGTGATCTGTGTGGTCGGATTGTTTTAAAAATATATATTTAATCGATCTTATCCATTGTTCATGAATAAATAATTTGAATTAAAATTAAAACTAATGCGCTGGTAATCTGTTCCACGTGTAAGTTGAATACTACTATAGACCTGACTACGATGACTTCCCGTGTGTATAACGAGACCTTCAGTAGCATTTAATCTGTATAATAGATATGGACTGGAAGTGATTATCGATAAACAAGGATTCCCATCGATAATTACACTCTTCCATGTGAATTTTCCGCCGCAAGCGCAGGGGTTCACGGGCGACTAGACGAACTTGCATCGAACATGCGCAGGCGTCGGTTAAAGGTTTATATCGCGGCGGAGAGCCGTGATGTTATTGATTCGCCCCGCGCAGTCGTGACATCGGTGGTTATGTGTTTAAGCAATTACTCCCTAGAGAGTAGAGGCTCGTGGAGGTAAAGGCTGGTAAAGGGTCCCGTTATAATTGGCTCGGTACACGCGCATCGGCCGCGAGGTGTCAGGGCACCCGAGCCTTGTGCGGGTAACCCTGCAATTTGGCCCCGATGGTCGGACCGAAAACCCCTCATCGACCGGGTTCAAGTGAATCTTGGGCGGAGGCGTTCTTCTTCGCCGTAATCTGTGCAACTTTTCAATCTGCACATCAACAGCCAGTAACAGCTTTTAGAGTTGACAACTTTGGACAACGTTCCCAACAGTAATTGATGGTTTTGTCGTTTTCTAGTCTGCGAAGCTGGCCTGCCTCTAAAACTAAGCATTAGTCAGTATGACACTCGTCATCATTGTGTGTCTGTATGATATTCTTCTCTGCCAGAACACCATCGAATTCCTGCCTGCAGTAGTCACCGGTACGACCTCGCAATCAGTGGCAACGCGAGTCCTTATCCTGCCGTGGTCATATAGAAGTCATGACGAGTATGACGGATGCCAAATGTGGTACTGAATGAGTCCGTTAAGTCGTACGTAAGTGATTTCCAGGATAACGACCTCTAAATATAGTTGCTCGTCGGCATTACGCCGTCTCTTAGTAATTAATTAAAAGTTTGAGGTCGTTGCACTTCAACGTGGTTTAGACAGATTTCCGATAATTTGCAATGCCTGTCTAGTGCTATGTCTAGATAATAAGAGTAGTTATATTTATCTCAAGCTTAATTCGAAGACCGGATTCTCACAAAAAATATTGTCGCTGTAAAACTCGTTTCATTACTAATGCAATCGTTGATTCTTGAGAAGGTAACGAACATTCCTTCTTTTAGAACGGCTAATTCTGAGATACAGAACATAACACAAAGTTTACGTACAATACCTTAATTTAATTTGAAATGTATACAAACTATCAGTGACGCAGTGAAGTGTGATTTCCTTCCCACAGAGTCAAGGTTGCGAACGTGATTTAGAAATATCGTAAATCCAATCTCAATAGCTCATCCGCGGCGCCGATCGCTGCTTTCTCACGACCGCACAGCTTTTACGTCACCCTATTACCACCTTTATTCCTTACGGATTTAAAAGGTATAATTCCATCCGTAAGGGGATAAAAAATTATATTGTTTTATGTGTTTCATGAGTGTTTTGTTTGAGCGTCGTGTTTAGCAACCAGTTTGCGGTTCTTTGTTATCTTTGTTGACTCTGTCAATATTGACGGTGGGCTCACTCTGCGTCTGTTTGCTGTTGGGAACGAGCTATAGAGTGCACTCCTATGCCCTTCGATTTCAATAGAGGGAGTGGGTTTTGCTGACAAAGAGTACGTATTATTCGTTATTTGCCGGTGCTCGTCCTTTGCGGACTTAATAAAATAATTTTTGTATCCTATAAGTATTATTATTATACTTTAAATTTATAGCCATACATTTGTGTTTCTTCGCAAAATCACAGGTCAAAAGCAAAAAAAAGGGCACTTTTATAAAAATAAATATTGCTCAATCTCGGTGCGTGAGAAGCTCGGCGCTGCGTTATCGGCGGCGCAGGCGCAGCTCCCAGTGCGGCGCCGTGGATAAAGCTCAATTGCACAATTAGCGTTGCCCGCACCGCTTCCGGATTCCCTCGGGATTGCCTGCGCCTGCGCTCTCGCGTCAACGCCTTCTCCGCAATTCTCACATTCGTTCGCTCGCACCATAAACCGTTTATTACATTTACACGCCATAATTTCGCCGCATCACGGAGCGGAGTGGTCGCGCTAAGTCCGCCGGTCGGTGCGCGCGCGTCACCTTGAGTTATGCTGTGCCTCAAGGATGCGGACCGCCGCCCGCGCAATTATCCGCGCAGGACCTTCCCGGAAATCGAGCGAGACGCCGCCGATGACCCGTCATCATCCATCATCTACTTATTGCGAAATAACAACCGCCAAAACAGACACAGCAACCTTTACAAATTCTCTTTGTTGAGGAAAACATAAATTGTGATTTAGTTCACCAAACGGAACATAAAAAAGGCAATAAACGTCACATCCTGAATGTCTAGACTTCAAAGTTCCATAATAATAAATAATATCCAGCAAATGAGTTTTAAATAATTAATTTGGGCCTAATATATTAGGTATAGTTTTAATAGCAACCAACGCAAACGCGTGTGCTTATTTATTAGCCATCTAATAAATCTTAAGTTGTCTTGTAATAAACATTAAAATAACTAAGAAAAAGCGAGTGAAAAGTACATTGTTGCGGGCGTGCGAAACCTGTCCTGAGCCCTAAGTATGGATTTTCTATTGAGATAACCTTATTGTTCGTTTTACATGTGAACTGGCTCGGCTACAAACGAGGGTATGCTCCGACAAAACCTAAAGCGGTCATAAATAAGGCTAGGCAAACAGTCGACTAATGAATTACTGTGGCATTGCGAATCCAGGTCCGTTTCCAGCGTTAAGCTGTTGCAATTGCAAATTGCGTCGCATGCTATTGCTTTTTTTTATTTGATTAACAATCGACCGTTTTGCATATACGAAACGTCTTGCGAAATACTAATTGCATGCTTGTAAGTACTTACTAACCTATCCAAATATTCAAGCAATGCTTTTAACATTGTCCAAAATCGAAACGTCCAACATTCATCCAATTAAACAAGCACCAAGCTCTGTAAGAGCGACTAAATAGCCAACTCGATACCCGATCGAAGCGTGATCCGAACCCCGGCCGGCCGACCCTGCGTTGACATTTGCCTTCAGCTGGTTAACAAAGAGCGACGAGCTCGTGCGAATAGTTCACGCTCCGGGCCCGGCGTTGCATCATTCCGCGGCGAAGTCAACGACACTGACTTGCCAGTCATCGCCGGCTCGTCATTGAACTTGAGTCGGCGCCTAAACTCGCCATTATGGAACTATTGTGGTTATTGCAGCTCGAGACGCCGCTCTTGTGATGAATGGACCAGCCTGGCGAGGACTCGCATATGTGAAGCGATTGTCTTGTTGCGAGATTGCGAAATGTAGCAATATACATTCTACGTGCGGGTGAAAGTAACTATTCGAAAAAGTAGAAATGTATGAGAAACAGATCTTAGTGACTTATTTATTTGGGCAAAACGCACAACTCATTCCCACCAATCCAACTTCTGACTTAGCAGGATAGACAGCCGTGCCTACACACTGAGTTTTAGCAACTCATTTTCCTGGAACGCGCAACAACCAAATCTCATAATAATTGTATCAGCCAGTAACGCTAACGCTCCTCATGGGTACGCTGCTAAATGCAATATACGATGCGTAGCGGTAAAGAAGCCAGTTCGCGTGGTGGGGAGACTCAACGCCAAGGCCGCCCGGTCGTCTTGATTATGTAAATATTGCGCCTGCGCTGCGCAAGCCGCGCCCTGGTCTCCGCCACGGGGCCCGGATCCCGGCTAATCGTTGCCTGGCTCATCTGTCGCCATGCGTGACTCACCTCGAAACACTATGGATACGCAAGAAAATATGTAAAAAAAGACCCTTCTATGTATTCTAAAGGCTGCATTAGGTTCTCTAAACTGATGTTGTTTACAAAAATTCATCGTCGAATAGACAACTTCATTACCTATTTTAAAGGAGTGTGCGCCAAATATTGCCGCCAAGCAACAATTGTTTTGTTCCTATTTTAAGGATAAGGTAGCCAGCGCAATTACAGGCATGAGACATTTCATCTTAGTCGTCACTGTGACAACGCACCTGCGGTTCTACATTTTTGATGCCAGCAACCTAAATGTATGAATCGTCGATGTTATGGGCGACGACGTAGTTATAAGTTAGACAATTTACATTGAAACCATTACCGCTATCGCCTTTGTAAACACAGTCTTTTTAAGACATACCTGGCTACTCAAAAGGCACAAGGGCCTGAATGCAACTGTTCCACAGAATGAATGTCTCACGAAGGTCGTGCGTCACGTCGAGCGATCACGGAGCCGATACGTAAATCAATAGCGGTGGATCGGCGCGGAAGTGTTTAGCCGGCCCTCTTTGTTGGTTTATCTCGAGTTCATCATTGTCGCTGCGCGCGCGCCGCTGCCCACGGCCGGCCCGTGAAATGGATTACCCTAGTACCTCACGGTGCCCGTCAACCATCACACCGAATCGATTCAACACCCGACCGACCATTACTCGATCCATAATTGGACTCAAGAACAACCGCCATTACGCGCCAGCTTAAAAATTACTCCTCGACCGTTGCGCGAGTGTACCTACGCGCTCCCTGAAAATAGGCACGCAAGGAAATTATACGACGGGAGATGAGCCGTATTATACAAGCACAGCCAACTAATGAACCACTTACGTACGGGAAGCGATTACTAGATAGAAGCGTTTACATATAAAATTATAATATTTTCATAATTATGGCTACGGTACTAGGTGCATTGCTTCGATCCTGATGCGAAATGGCACCAATCCATTGCTTCAAATGACAGCTGTCTCACAAAACAAACACATTGATTATATACCCCTTTTGAAGCCTTAAAGGCTGGTCGTATAGTGCTGGGCGGCTCGATCGCTATTATGGTGTGGATAATAAAATCTGAATAAAGATAACGACTGGTGGATGAGTATTGCATTATTACACTGGCAGCTATGACGATTGGACATAAAATGGTGTTGGACGTCGCGAATACATAGTTGCAGCATTCCGGCCCTGCGGCGGCGGCGGCGGGCGGCGGCCGCGGGCGCCGTGTCGTTGAACCGCCCTGCGCTGCTCTGCTTCCGCCACCTAGCCGCCGCCGCACCGGTCCGCACCACCGGCCAATGAAATCAATTAACGAACTGGACGCCACCGTTAGCTCCACTTGTTACGTGTCATACGTGGACACATGTGCGGGATGTTGCACCCATTAACGTCCTTTGTAGGTACCTTTATCACGTTTGATAAGTAAACACACTCCTTAGTTCGTCTGCCCATCCTTCACAAAGACCTCACGTGAGTCATAACGCCGGTGAGCTCGCATCGCAACATGAATGCGGGCACGCGTGCTGGATCCTAAGGCCGGTATTTAATAAAGACAGCCACGTCATGTTATTGTGGCGGTGCACCGGATAAGCGCGCCACCGGCCAATTGTCTCGCGACTATCGTAAATAACCCGCGCTGTGTCCGGTGCCAGCCTCGAATACAGAGTTACCGACGCCGGTTAGCGAATCCCGACGACGGCGGCTGGCCCGCGCCGGCGCAACCGTGGGTACTCGATCGCGGCTTGCATTGTGCCTACTTGTGTCTAACGCGATAGGAGCTCAGCTTGTAAAGTGAGTCGTGTGAATGGAATACGAACGAGAACCGTTGGTAGGCGCGGGCGCAGCGCCGGCAGGAAGCAGCCCCCGCGCGCGGCATACGGATGAGCGCGAGACGCGCCGCGCCACTGCCACCGAGCCAGCTTATCTGCGCCGCTACTATCTATCCATCGCCGATGAAATATTACCCACATCCATATCGGGCCGCATGCAAAAATAAAGTGATTCAATGAGGAGCAATCCGATCGGTGCCACGACTACGATCCACCCGAGAACTGGAACCGCCCAGCGGCTATTAATTCCTGCTGTGGAGAAACAATGGACATGTAACATAAATAGGTGGTATAAATATAAAATGTCAGAGGTTCTTTTGGTCTATTTTATTGGGCGAACGTTATGCGAAGGGTGCATAGAGGGCGGGTAAGGATCGAGCGAGGCCGAGGAATGGCCGCGCACGATAGCATCGCATGCGCGTTGCGACTATAAATAGACGGGCCCTGCGCGAGCAGACCCTTGAACCAGTCGCGGTCATCACCGCATGCCTCAACGGTCTACTTACTACTGAAATATCTTTAAACCTATATCTTAATACAAATTATGGTAGATGCCATGCAATCCTCTGTACACCTCTAAAGTTAGTTGATGTTCTGATTGTAGGAAGGAATAGTATCCACTTATCTTTAGATATAATATGACGGTAACTAGCCGTAGAAATGATGTCGCAAATTAAATTTGATTCTTGTTTTGTTTCGTTGTACTCAGCGGTGAATATCATATAGCATATGTACGTAGCTAGCTGCAGTGGCAGCATCTCGCCGGTTCGCTTTCGTTCGGGTTCCCGGGCGACGCTTGTTTTTCCCCCTGATTAGAGTAAAAGATGCACAACCGGTCGTCCGCGGCGGGCGAAGGCCGCGGCCAGGGACGGGCGTAGCTACCCTCGGAGTCGAGGACCTCTGCGCCCGCGCAGCGCCACGCCCGCTAATGATGCGCCGCCGCGCACCCGCTCCCGCTCCTAATTGGACGAACGCTCGACCACTCTATCGGGAAAAAATGCGCAGCCAGATACGCTACAGAACCGCAACCACGTATATTAGCTGAACCGTGTCCATCCGCGCCGTATAGTACGCACGTCCACTTATATTATCACACCCAACACTGAATTCCAATAAAAAGTCCATCGTGTTATAAGCGTCGAGCAATTACCGGTATCGCGTATTCTTATCGGAACGCTAATAATATACCTCCGATTCTTCTGCTTTGCATTCGTTTTTTATCAAGATTTTCGACGTGTGAATTTTAAAATAATTCTCTGAAGTCGTTAGGGGCGCATAATTACATTTTCCCTGTAGCTGTAACTTGTGCTGGGCCTGTGGCACTGCCAGATAGTCCCGAGCGCGCCCACTATACAGTTATACTGTCGACGAGTGATTTCTTTGTCCGTTACGTATCTTGCTGAATGCAAGTTTATGTCAGGAGCACGTACACGATAAGAATTGCCCTTTAATAACGGGAGAGCTATGGTGAATTGTCGTAGATTGCAGACGCACTGTAGCTATCTAGCTGTAAATAATGACACAATTGAAGACGTTCTTTCTTGAAGCACAAGGGAGCCAGATAGTCAACAACAATAATCGTTTTGTGGAGAACTTTGTGCAATATATTTACGTCTTTCTACTGTTTTAGTAATTATATATTATCTACTAGGTAACTGTACTTGTAAATATAAACTTTTTGTAGTTTGTTATTATGGAAATGTCACCGAGGAATTGCAAGTACAGTAACATCATACGTTATCAGCAATTTTAGTGTCTACAGAAAATAAAGCATTCTCTAAAGACAATGGGAGTGCCAATTTCGAGTATGGGATCGCTCGGCTCTCACGCGGCATCGGTATCGACGACGAATTCCTACGTGGCCAGACATTTATTTCATTTAATGGCTAGTCATATTAATTGTACCTTCGGAGCTTTCTTATAATGGTAATGCTCATCCGTATGGACTATGGGTGCATGAATCAATATATCCATTATAATTTTATATCGCTTTCGTGTCGTGCATGCAATGAAAGAACTGCTACGTCAAACTGTGACAGTAAAGTTGATGGGGACCTGACACAATTTCGCGGTGAACACGTCGTAGCGCTTCGGTGTAGAACACTCGGTACTACTCAAAACAACATATAAATAAATGAATAAATAAGCTTAACAATTCTTACAGCGTTCTTGTAGCACAAACAATGTAAGCAAAGCTTGTGTTATGGGTGCCAGAAAATTGATAAACTACTTATTTATTTATAAACACATAATTATTGCACATACCACACCTAAACCCGTACCAGAAATTAAAATTCACCATTTCAATTCCTGCTCGGCCGTGAATCGAACCCGGGACCTCGGCGTGGCGACCGGCTTAACCAACTGAACCAGTCAGGTCGTCAAACGTCACAAATGTCAGTCTTCTTTAATCATGTTGGAGGTAAAACTTCCTGGTTGCGTCTTACGTGCACTTCTCATTTCAATAAGATTATCTTCTTTGCAGCCATCGTTGCGGACTGACTAATGAAGACTTAAACCGGCGGTGGAGTAAGCCGAGCTCCATTTTGCATCCTTCGATTTATCACACCAAGGTAGGACGATGGACTTTTATTAGTATTATTTGTATTGTCAAAATGTCGAGAGGGAAGGCCTGAGTCCAGGGAGACGATTCTTGCGCTGTGACAACTCAAATTTGTCATTTTCTCTAGCTAAAAATATGTAAGTATTAAAACGTCACTAACATTGATCTTCGACAATACGAGTATATGACTGTCGAAGTTAGCTGAGCAAATATATTTGGGCTGCTATAGACATTTCAATGTCATTACTAATGGAGATACGTGGTTAGAAAAAATATCGAATTCCAGATGTCACAGCGCGAGAATAAGGCCCCAGCATTGGTCATCATGTGGCTGATATTATTTATTTATTTATACTATTATTGTTATTAAACTCAAAACAAAATGTAATGTCGCAAATCTACATATTCGCCCATATCATTGCAGAGGGCTATTACAAGTAGTGACCGAGAGACTGTCGACGATAAGCGGCACTCAAGTGTCCACTACCGCGCCGAATTGTTGCAGGGTCTGATCGAATACTTGGTGCGGGTGTGGAAGAAGCCACCGCTGGTCTACTGCGACTACCACGGGCACTCGAGGAAGAAGAATGTGTTCTTCTACGGTTGCGCAAGCGCAGAGAGCTGGTGCAGCAACGACCGGCTGATGCAGGACGAACCAGTTAAATACCTGGTGAGTTGGAACGAATACATTTACATGAACATGTGTTTACTTGCACGGGACACGACTAGGTGTGACTCTGTACAGGATGTGACTTAGACACACATTTTTGAAACAAATTTCTTTTAGTGTTCAACTTCAGTCGAGGTATAAATCAACGTTTTTAGACAGAAATCATTTTCGAAAGATGATCATGTAAAAGAAAGAATGAAAAAGGTATTTTGTAATGGAACCGGATTTTTTGCCATTTCTCCAACGATGCCATTCAAGGTTAATGTATTCCACATAATTATTATTTACCTGGAACAACACTGCTTTCTTGGAACGTGAATTATCTAAGTACGTTACACTCTGTATGTTAAAGGACTGGTTCATTTTACTTGCTGATGCATATATTATTCACAACTTCGCATTTTACAAATATAACTGTAAACAGAGACACCTTCTTGAATCAGATTGCAAATTCAATGACCATGTTACTTAGTGAATATACCGTTTGTGTGACATTCCTACTCGGACGTGTGTACAAACAAGTGCAGGTTTACCTGCATTGGTTAAGGTAGGTATAACATTAGGTATGTTAAGACATACTCCTAGCTCCGGCATACTGAACGCCACATTTTAAAAAGCTATCAGTTTTGACCCTAAGATCGCATTTTTAAACCGGTTCTCCGAAGTAAAAGAAAAATTAATAATCAGAACACCCGCAACATGATCTCAACATCTTTTTCCTCGTATAGACCATAAATACCTCTCTTTATTTGACATAAGTGAATGTGCAATAGGTTTATTTGCAAACAACACAAGGTCATGCATTCGAATCAAAGTCGCGTGTTTACAATAAAGCTGACAATTTGTATGGGCTATCTCTATGGGATACGGGCGTGAATGTGTTTGTGTGTATGTATGTTGTTTAGACTATAGATAGAGCGTGCCAAGTGTCAAGTAAATAATAATATGGGCATTTAATCTATGTCAGCGGTTAGCAACCCACGGCCCGCGACACTCTTTCTTGCGGCCCGCGACTGATTTTCTCTCAACCTCCAACTTTAGTCCACTGTATCAGAATGACTACTGTGTCAGAACGTCCACTGTGTCAGAATGTCCATTGTACCAGAATACCCACTACACCAGAAAGTCGGGGTAGGCTAGAGTTTATTAAATTAAACCACACGAACGAAGTCGCACCGGGAAGCTAAGTGTATTGCTTTGTGTGATAATATTTTATTTGTAAGTTTATTATGTAATCTCCGAATTTAAGGAACCGATTTCGAAAATCTTTTGGATTTTAAGTGTGTCAGCTGTCACCCTGTGTGTCAGCTGTCGACGAGTACTATCATTTATCTTAGTTTAACCATCATCCAATCTGGTCAGGTTCTCCTGATAGCAGGGTCACGGAGGTCAAATGGCAGTCGCGCCACTGTAATTACCTGATCTGCCAAATCCTGGATCACCCCGGACCCCGGGCACTCGTGCGCGAGAGCATAACCGGGACATTAATATGATGATGATGATGACTATATTTTATCTTTAAGAGCTGGTGCTCTGGGAGCAATCGTTTATTTTGCTAGTCTGCTCTTCGATCGTGTTACAAATTGTGACTATTGTGAACTAAAACGGCAGTTTCTTAGAGGTATGAACCTTTACAAGCGTGCTTAACTCTTAAGCACGCTCAAAATTAGAGCAATAGAATACCGGTAGATACCTAGGTACTTTTTATTTACATCCATATAAAAGATATCAGCGGGGGCAAGCGGGAGCACTTTGAACTCTTTTGTGCATTTAAAATTTTTTAACGTATTTACTTACATACGTATGTATTTATGTGTACATAGGTTGCGTTTGTATCAATAACACTTTAACCGTGCTCTGAGTTAGAGCATAAGAAAACTGGTACAAATACAAATTATAATTACATTCATATTATAAGACATTGAACGCATTGAACTCTATTGTATGAAAAAGGGACATTCAGTCAAATTTATAACCTTCTTTTATGAAGTCGGTTAAAAAGTCAACACTTTCTTGAATTACATTTAAAATTATGATGTGATTGTAAGATTGATAGCTGTCATCTAAGATTATGAATGTTGGAGTGTTGACGTTCTTTCAAATAGTTATACGTCTCACACAGTGGACATTTTATGTGGATGTTTCAATACAGTGGACATTTTGACACCATTTTGGACCACGTGAACAGTCTCAGGAGATTTGATTAAATACCCCTGGTTATACGTAAAGTCCCAAAGCAAACTCTCACTCAGATATCTCGGTTCCACGATCTGACATTTGACCAGATTGACTGACTGATCGCCTTGGGCACCGGTTCGTTTACACGCCCTCACTTCAGACTCAGAGTTAGGTACAATATCAGTTTCTCGTCAGTAAGTGGACTGTATGACGCCAGGCTGAGCATGTACCCATCACAAAATCTATCCGCATTTACAACCTCGCGCCGCTGCAGATGCTGCCCGCGCTGATGCACCGCGTGTCAGCGGCGTTCGCGCTCGGCTCGTGCTCGTTCCGGGTGGAGCGCGAGCGCGAGAGCACGGCGCGGGTCACCGTGTGGCGGCACCTCGGCGTGACGCGCTCCTACACCATGGAGGCCTCCTTCTGCGGGTTCGACCGGGGTCCGTTCAAGGTGAGCCTAGCGTAGGGTTACTAAAGGTTCGCGATACTGTCTGGAGCGCTAGCGCGAGAGCACAGCGCGGGCCACCGAGTTGCGGCACCTGCGCGTAACGCTCACCTACACCATGGAGGCCTCCTTCTGCGGGTTCGACCGGGGGCCGTTCAAGGTGAGCTTAGCGTAGGGTTGCTAAAGGTTCGCGACGCCGTCTGGAGCGCAAGTGCGAGAGCACGGCACGGGTCACCGAGTGGTCATGGAGATCTCCTTCTGCGGTTTCGACCAAAGGCTCTTCAAGGTAAAGTCAACTATAAAACAAAATGAAAATTACTGACCCTATTGTCATCCTACTACAGGAGGTAGGTACAAGCCTCCTTCACATCACAAATCTTGGTGAGACATCGTACATGTTTTCTCACTAATAAAAAGCTGCATTTCCTAATACCTACCTACGTAATAGATAACTAAAAGGGTACTTTAGTTGCCGGGAAACTAAATTAAATAAGTAGACGCGTGTATCTATGTGTCGCAAATAAGTAGGTACCCAGTTCCATGAGAAATATTGCTGTCGTTTGCTCATATTAGACCGATGTTGCTAATTACGTTTGCATCCCGTCTCACTTAAATTCCAATTAGAAATGACGGTGCCCACTCCACTAGCTTAGATTAATGATAACAAGCTGGGATAGCTTGCTACCAGATAAGCTAAGTGTAGGTATGGAGCTGCACTGTATTGGCTTGCTTGTAATATATCCACAAATCAACTAGTTAAAGGGGTAAAACTGTTGATCAGTTTTTATCAGAACTGTAGGCCCTACTAAATTATAATTGCGAAAGTTGGTATGGGACAATATTGGGGTGAATGCCTGTTACTCTTTCATGTAAAAACTACTGAACGCATGTTTTTTTTTTTTGCACCTATTGTACAATACCTGCATAGTATAAATTATTTAGTTATGGGATTGTTGTTTGTAATTTTTAAGATACGAAAGTGCCCATGTAGTTAATTAGATCTATAGGTAGTGTAGGTACGCAGTACTTGTTAAGACATAGTAGGAAAATACGAAATAAATTATAAGACAGATCCTGGTAGGCTCGAGAAACAGCTTGTACTCTGGAGGTGTGTAACGGGTGTCACCTGTCGCGAAGTCGCGTGGGCAAGGCGCCGGCGACGGCGACGGCTCATAGCGGTGTGCTGCCATCCGCGGCCGATCGCCTGATAAGGGGCCTTCGAGTTTCGAGCCCACGCCGCGCAAGCTATGCGACCGACACGCGACAGGCCATCTCGGTTGCTCAAGCCACAAAATATTATATTGAGAACACAAACTTGAAAGAGTACCAAACTTGAGAGAAGTGCCATTTTTTAACTGCACTAGAACTTTTACATTTTTTATTTTTCTGATGTCATCTTCAGGTTGTCTTGGGATAGCTCGATGAAGTCAACCATTATAGATAATCGTTATTCTCATCCTAGTGGTCCGTTTTCCTAACTTTCCCTCCTCCGCTTCGATCAGCCTTCTACGTCCTCGCGTCGTAATCGTAAGCCGTTGTTTCTCGAATTTTCTCTTCAAAGGATAGAATTATGTGTTATAGTGATCACTTTACTAACGATATCGTACGTCGTCGCTATCGAATTAAAGCAAACAAGGCGCTTCGAATGCTTCGAGTTAGTAATTCGCACCAACGCTCGCATGCGAGCCGTCAAGTACCGTAAAAAATCGAATAATGTTTCCATCGCTCTCTCCGCCTCCATATTTGAATAGATCCAACATCAGGTACCGTTCGGAGCTGCTCTCGCTGGAATAAATAAGTTGTCCCTAAGTACGTGACTGCTTTGATCTGTTGGATTCCTGGAAAAGTAACTTGTAAGTATCCTAGTGTTCAGTGTAATACTTTGTATATAATGGATTCATTGAAAATTTTTCACAAACCAGATAATGTAAATTTGATCTTTTCTTGATAAATGATATAAACATACTAAATTTATTTTTGAAAGTTTATGAATAGTGGTAAGGAAAATAGTGTACCTACATAGTGTTACACCGGGCCTAAACCTAGATAAGAGTATAGGGAAACACCTCCGTCACGTACGGCTACGTTACGAATCGTCTCTTTCTTCTTTCTTCATGGGCAAATCGAACGACCGTCAGCAAAATAGGTAGGCGGTTGTTAAAAGCTAGTTGCCGACATTTAGATCCTTATCAGCACCCGTGGGCGCGACAGAGATCAACAATGGAGCAATGGAGGCCTCCACGACGCTGTCGCAACCAATCATAGTTTAAATGGGGACTCGCAAGATGCATCAAAATAAGATTAATTAAGGCAGAGCGCTAGTAACAAACGCATTCATTTCATAGCTAGTTTAATGGTTGTTAGAGCGGGAATGTACTGCGAATAGAGTTACGGTTTATAGAGACTGAAATTCAATGGACACCATCGGAAGCTTTTAGAGGAACTTACTCATATTTTACACTACATCCATGTTGAGAATGAATGTGGAAATAAATATTCTTGGACAATGCAATGCATCGAGCACCATTTAACCAGCCCTAAACATTAAGTTTGCATCTATTATGGATGCCATGCCAGATAATTTGTGTAGGTATGTACTTAATCGTCTTATAAAACTCTCTGAAGCTGTTATGCGATCCCAGGAACTTTAACTGCCGTGCGTCCGTGCTCGCAACGATGGCATTAGGCGCTGTCTTAATTGACAACGGTCGTGCGACTATGGTTGTACGACGAACGTCGCCCGGCCAATAGGAGACCTCAAAACCGCCCGAACGCACGAACATGGTCGTACGACCGGTTCCAATTAGGACAGGCCCTTAGTCAGTCTGTAGTAAATTGTTATTTCAATAGAAATTTTCGCGTTACTGTGGAAAGGCAGGGCACTAACAGTGATCAATGTCCAACAGGGCTTCCATCTGAACACGCAGCACCTCCAGAACGTTGGCAGCGATTTCTGCGAGGCCCTCAACGGCCTGAACGACTCGGCCACCCACGTGGATCTACAGCTCACCAAGGACTTGAACGGGTACGTAGTACAAGAAGCGCATGAGTGTAGACAGTGGAGAGTGCGTTCTACGCGCTACCTCCTTTGTTTACACATGATCCGAATTACGATTTTGTTTATAGATGTCACGTGACTCGAAGAAGGTAGCGCGGTAACATTCGATTTCAAATGTTTTGTGCGCATATCGAAATTAAAATCATCATCATCTCGGCGCTATGTCCCGGTTGCACTCTCGCGCGGCACGCCCGCGCTACTAAAATATCTGCGCTGTAGTAGATATATTAAACCACTTCAGTAGAAAGCCATGACTTGTCACATCGCGCTTTTATTTAAACGAACAAGGACAAGGTATCTTTAGGGATTTGATGTTATGAGAGAGATCCCCTGACTCTTCTTGATGTGTTGTAAAGTGGAGTATTCACTTTTACAGAAATCGTAATTCGGACCGTATCCAATTGTCTAATACTTTTTCAATTCTTTACGTTATAGTCTCTATTTTTAGAACTAAGACATGATAGTTGCGTAAGGATATTTTTTTTAACCTGACCTAGTGTGAAGTATAGAAGTTCATAGAGCAAATACTTAGTCGAGCTAGAGGTTTAGCTCTCTCTCATCAAACGTAATTTCCTTAGACATCAATGGGAGATAAAATTCAAGAAGTGAAGTGATGGTCATTCCTGTGTCTAAGTAATTTTAAATAGTTACTTCAGTTCAGATTTGTCATTTACGTCTCACGCACACGCGTCTGTTTCATGCGAGGATGGACATTCTTAACGTAAAACATACCTTAGATTATTCACAGAAAGAGCACTTGCTTCATGTAAAGCTTAAAAATTCGTCGTATTAAATTTGTTCTATTATGCCCTACAGAAATATCATAGACATAAATATAATCGGTGGCGACAGTCCAAACAGGCAAGTGTACACGTCGTGTTGTCTTAACTCTTAAGTACAATCATCATCACTAACAAATGCATGTATGTGTGTTGACAATAATGAGTAAAACTATCTTACATGTCAGGCGGAGAGTTAGCCTCTGGCGCAACATTTGACGAATAACAAAGGTAAAACATGCTTAAAGCGAGCTGTATTTGTAAATTGTGAAGACACGTAAAACTAGGCAAGAAGGTATATCATACGAACGTATGGTACGATCACCGGCTTTTAGTTGTCAGCACCACATAATAATGACCCCCCATATAATAATGGCCCCACATATGACTTCTTCTATAAAGGTAAATCCAATGCCTACTTGCTCATAGAACTGCACGCGTTCAGTTCCGCTATTGGAAAAAGTTTTGGAGAACTAAATAGGATACTTGATGAGTAAAATGTGGTACGGACAGCATATGTGTTTAATCCAAAATATAAACCACTCGCTTTTGTAAAGCACAATTATAACATAAATCACTTTTAAACGTATAAGGTTAGACCTACGTTCATATGAATGTTAACGGCGTTATTCTAATACATGCATGCTAGGTGTTGATGCATGATACTTTTATTATTTAATAGACAGCCACCTACGACGGCTTTCCATACCACCTAACATGTAATTAATACCTATGAGATGTGCTTTACACCGGCCGCCCCAATCGACCCCCGTGTGATTGACAGATAGCTGCACATTTTCTAACTACATTGTACGATTTTCCCAAACATAATATCAAACAATGTAGTGTTTCTATTCAGTAATCTGGCCTAAAAGTAATACCGAGTAAGTGCCGACGAAGGTACAGCAGGCCTTTTGTGCCAGATCGTAGTTATAATAATTTGTATGGTCTGTCTGAGCTTCATTGTGTGACGTAACGTGTGAACTTTGTGAGAATTAACGTCTGACGTTGTTGTTATGTTGATTGATTATTACACCTCCAATCACTTAATGGCAGCTCGGAAGTTAGTTGCGAGCGCTGGATTACCTACAATCCAAAAACAAACAGTCCCAGACATTGTTAACCGTCAAAAAGCATCACATTTTGACAAGTCCTGCCCACGATTGCACTCGCAGCTAACTTCCAGGCCTCCATTAAGTTTGATTCGGGTTACGGTTACCTCCTTCATAAATCATTACTAGAATATTTCGCATTTGGGTTGCACTGCGCAACGCAGTATCGCATCTGTATGCACGCACTTGTGTATACCTAACTGCAACCCTAGCCGGCCTGCAATGTTCCGGCTACATTAGACAGCACAATTATATTTCCGGTCACATAGGAACGTTGTAGTGTATGTGATATAAGGGATATAAGCTATAATGCTGCCAAATTTCATCCAAATCCGATTAGAAATGTTTGCGCGGGAGTAACAAAGATCAGAACATTCATTATCTTCTATAAAGTTTGTTTGTAGAATGGATGTTTGTCACTCCTTTACGCACAAATTACAGATCGGACTTTGATAAAATTTGGCAAAGTTGTGGCTTATATATCAGAATAATAATACACATTCCTTGTCCCAAAGTTAAGGCCACAATGGCATCAATCTACCAATTTTGGACAAATTGCGAATTAGGCCACCTGCGAATTGGACAAACTGCGAAAAGAAATTTTATTAATCATTGGGCCAATTGAAAGGAGCAATTGTGCACAATCGATTATATTTCTAGGAGCCCCTATAACTCTCCTAGTATTGACTGGTTGGTTTCTCCGGCAGTGAGGTGATCGTGGACAGCGAAGCCGGCTCTGGGTCCGACAGCGCGCTCAAGACAGACTCTGATGAAGACTTCGACTAGACAGCTAGGTTAAGGATCGTGCTCCCATTCATCAACCCATAGGCTGCACATAAGCTACGGCTTCTCCAGTGTTTACACCTCAAACAAATACATGTACTAGGGTCCGCGCGTTCTAACAACGAGATTTGATTCAAACAGTTTGTCGTTTTGGTATTAATTTTTCATAGGTTGTTATGTTACTTTTAATATCTACTGTTTAAGTTTATTTTAACATATCATGTAACAGAATCAATAAATTATTAGCGTATTTGAACGCCTGTGATCATTATAGGTTGTTTTGTTTGATTTGATGTGATATAAATTTAAATTTAAGTGGCTTGTGATCTCAGTTAATAAATATATTAAATCTCATTACAATCTATTATTATTTAACACTCCAGTCGCTACACTGTAATTACCTGATCTGCCAAATTCTGGATTATGGTCAAGGCGAACCCCGGACCCTCGTGCGCGAGAGCACAACTGGGACATTAACGCTAAGACGATTATTTGTTTTTTTATTAATTTACACTCCAGTTACTGGCGCATGACACAACATGAAGAAAACACATTCGTATTATGAAATTCGTATATAATTTCAAAACTCAAAATATATCGTCATTATCAACAATAAATCACATTTTACATTAATATAATAAATGGGTATAAATAAAGATTTTGCATAATTGCACCGCACTCGCAAATCTTGTTTTAAAAAACGCACGAGTTTCACAAAAACACAATAATTAATTTAGATGAACAGCAGTTTAATATAATTTTAACACTTTATTGTGATTTTACTATTCAGTGGCAAAAGAGAAGACAGACCACCTCTAACAGCTTACTGTAATTTATTATTATTGCAATAAATATTTTTATATGCAACTGTGAGCGTATCTAAAAATTACATCGAATTACATTCAAAAATAGGTATAAGTAGGTAGGCTTAGCTTTACGGCACTAACCCTAAACAGGATCGCCAGAGATTTACACAGAAGTATACATCTACAAATATAACCCTTCGTAAACGAGTAAATATATATCCATCAATCTAAAAACACAGAGTAAAAATAATAACTACTATAGTCCATTCGCGTTAAGAAAATAGTGAGTCATCAGTGCAACTGCAGGGTAAAGGTGTTTTCAGAGTGAAGTAAAAATTTAAACAATTTATATTTTAAAAATGATTATGGATAAAAAACAATTTAATGTCTCGTTAAAGTCAAGGATATCCCTTTGCTTAGCAGCCAGTCTAGTATTTGCTGTTTATTCCAACTGGCGAGGTATTCATTTTTATTATTTTACGTCGTCAACTGGTCACTGTGAACTTAGCTTTCTAATTTGTTACGACGTCGAGGGGCGGGGCTAGGGCGGTGGACAACGATGACTCCCTATTTTTTAACGCGAATAACCTATAATCAAAACGTGTAACAAAATTATATTAACCACTGCTTCCATCTCAATATATAACTCAAATTAATGAAATAAATCACATAATAATAATTGCTTTGTCATTTCACTTATCTTATAGAATTAAAGTAATAAATAATTATGATTAACTGCTCTCTATGTTGTTTTGTTACTAAATATTCTTATTAATACAATAACAAATCATAAATTCTTACTAAATGGGTCACTGGCTGATCAATAAAAATAATACAATACTGATTTTCATAAAAGAGGTTAAATAGAATTTATAATGTCACTTAGCTATCTGTATTGTTCCTTGGCCTTTTTCTTAAAATTATCATTATATTATCTAATAGGACGTGGGTAATCAAAGCACACGATGAATTAAAATAAAATTGTTGAGCATTAAATGGAACACAAGAACACAGGAAACACGTTTAGTAACACCTACCACAGAATCACTGCAGAAACTCCGTTTATACAAAATTTCACACGAAGTTTGTTAAAGGAATGCAATCAAATCGTTACATACTTAACATTTAAACTACTCTATATTGTTAATTTTGAAGACACTTTAGTTATAAAAACGGCTATTACCCTGCTACTGCAATTAATCGAAACAAAAAGTTAAGCAGCACATCTAATGCAAACCAAAATTATTATATTAGTCACAACTCGGCACGATATATTACAAAATTAGAGTTTTGGTAATTAGGATAGTCTATAACTGTTTCGCCTGGCACAGGGCAAGACTAAGTTGGCTGAGCTGACGGCCAAACAAGTAGTGGAAAGCCACCAGTAGAAGAAGAAGATAATTTCCTAATTATAAACTAGTGTGTTTAAATAAAAACTCAAAACAATTAAGCGATAATAATTAATGTAGCGCAAAAAGGAACTAACATGCCAATAATAGCGAAACTACTGAAGAAAAAACACTGGCGCCCTTGCAATCCTTAGGCACACTGCCAAGGTGACCGCGACGCGGCTTTAATTTTGCACCGCGTATCATTTATTTTTTACATTAGAAATGCTCGTTTTCATTGGTTGGGGAAGATTTTAACAAATATGGAAAAGGATTTATCAAAAATTTGCAAAAAAAACTTCTTTGATGTACTGCTGTAAAACCTAGCACCAGCTTATAGTCATATTATAATTATGGGAGACTTAACACTTGTATGTTCAGGAATGATTCCAGGACCTCATCGTTTCAGAGCTACAAAATCGCCGTCGCGTCGCAGTCACCTAAACAGTGTGGCCACGGCTTTATTATCGTTATCGCTATCAATTGTTTTGCAATTTTCTATTGAAACACATTTTACAAAAATATTTAAGCAAGGACTAATTTCTTAGCATCGTTTTTATTACATATTTAAATATTTTATATCAAAATACACAATTTGTCGGTATACTATCTTGATCATATAATACAATTACGAATATTGTGACGTTATACTCCATTAACTACTCACTGTAATGTAGACGTAGAACAGCTCATTGCATCTATTACTGCAAACCCTATTTATTAAGCTATTTAAAATAAATTTAAATTTTAGACCGTAGCACGAGTTTGTTCTACAATTAACAAAATGTTTGGACTATGTAATACAGTAAAATCGAAGACATCGTGCCCACTATGTTATATTTTACTTACTGAAAATGTAGTCAGCTTACGTGGACTATTAGATTCTTAGTTAAAAATTGATAGGAATGAGAATCCATGATTTCTTACTTAGTGATTCCGATTCGTGTTTCAAATTGTAGATGTCTACCTATACAAGAAATGAGGGCTATTGCTTATCGGAAATCCACTCTCAATAGCGCTGCCGACACGTGAGGTCTCCTACTATCAAAATCTAGCAAATGCCTTATCTGACCTGGTGGCTAAAACTGAAACTAAGTGTCGCCACCACTGTTGTCAACAACAGCGACTTTGTCACCGGTTCAGATAAGTTTGTGACACTTACATACACATTGAGTGGACTCCATCTGCCAAACGTGAGCAACTACATCTGTTCAAGCACGCTAGTATTTGACAACTTGATTTCTCAGTAGGGAGCGCCAGCTAGTGGGTTTTCGTACACTCATTAGTTTTTGAAAATTTACAGAGTACATGACGTCTATTCATACAACAAATTATTTCGGCAACACATTCGGTAAAGGTATAACTAAACATACAGATTGCACTTTTTGAATATGGTGCTGGCGTTTTAAGTGTATTTCCGTTGTGCCCACGATCCGTAACCTCATTGAGAGTGTAGCCAAATATTGGGCATCGAAAATAATATAATGTTTTTTGCCAACGACTCGCTAAGAAGAAGAGAGCGAGGCGAACGAAATGCAGCTTAATATGATCCGCATACGGCTTAAATTGGCATGACGAAACAAAGAAAGTGTGATATTTTGCTACCGACGATTAAAAGATCGATAAAGAAAAAAATATATGGCCATTTAAACTAGGCCGTTATATTTTTAGCCGAATCCGTCCATTTAGCGGATCCAATCAAGTTTCATTTCGTTCGTTCGACCCTTCTAGACTGTGAGAGTGACGTAGGTTATCCTACATCGAGTACAAGAGAAATTCCTATGGCGCCTTCACAGTCTATTCAATGGGGTTACGCAATCCGTGGATGCACCGCGGTGGTCTGGTTGCGATAGTAGACACGTCGACCCGCACTATAGCAAGCACTTCCCGCTAAACTGTGAAAGTGTTAGAGCCTCACTCCTGACACACGGTGGCGGTCTGGTTGCGGTAGTAGACGCGCAACTGTCGCGGGGGCGGGGGCTGGGGGAGGGGGAGAGACAGGGGGTGGGGTCGGGGGTGCGGGGGGTGGGGCGCGCCCCCCGGGGCCGGTCATTGCGCGGGCGCCGCCGGGCCGGCCGGCCGCCGCGCCGCTTGCCGGCGTTGCCGCGCCAGGAATGAATGGCCCGCTGATAGTAGGGCGAAGCGGGTCTCAACCTAAGGACAGCGTGTGATGAGGCTAGATATTTGATATCGAATGATATGTAAGACGTACTACCTAGCCTGTGGTACGTGTATATGGAAAGGACAGCATGTGGTGTTTTTTTTTTGGAGAGTAGACACCGCGTGATGCGTGTTTATTGAGAGTAGACCGTATGCAGTACGTGTCTTCGTCGAGTAAATGGCGTGTCCTTTGTGTGACTGGAGAGAATATAACTATGGAGAGTGGTCAGCGTGTGATATGTGTCTATAGAGAGTAGCCAGCGTGTGGTGCGTGTCTATGGAAAGTAGCCAGCGTGTGTTGCGTGTCTATAGAGAGTAGCCAGCGTGTGTTGCTTGTCTATGGAGAGTAGCCAGCGTGTGTTGCGTGTCTATGGAGAGTAGCCAGCGTGTGGTGCGTGTCTACGGAGAGTAGCCAGCGTGTGTTGCGTGACTATAGAGAGTAGCCAGCGTGTGGTACTTATCTATAGAGAGTAGCCAGCGTGTAGTGCATGTCTATGAAGAGTAGCCAGCGTGTGGTACATGTTTGTAGAGAGTGACCAACGTACGGTACACGTCAATTGAGAGTACGTGTGGTGCATATCTTCCGATAATAGACTGCGTGTGGTGCCCCTATATTTAGTGAGTAAACACTAACACTGAACAGTAGGTAGTGTGTGGTACATACCGCGTCTCGATGGCAACGCGCGCCGAGTTGGTACCATGCAGAAGCAAGCAGGCGTTGCTCGGCCGCGGCGCGCGCGCTCGCTTCGTTACCGCCGCCTCCGCCTCCGCCACCGCTACCGCTACCGCTTCCGCTCCACCTGGGGTTGTTTTTGTGGTTTGTATCGGTTTTTTAGCCAACGAGAATTAAGGTTATTGGACAAGTAGTAATGCCATATTTATTACTGGAATGGATCCGCATTTCTGTAGGTAGGCAATGAAGGTTTTCGCAATTTCAAAATCCACCAAAGATGACGCTGCTGAAAACCGCTACTTGGCTGGGATGGATCTGGCATTTTACATCAGTTGTTTATGTCCAATAGTACGGCAATATTTTGACAACGTATCTTACTTGTAAGTAGCGCCACCTGGTGGTATTTGACTCACGAAAACCCGTCCAGCGTGGTAACAGGCCCCGCCCACCACGGTACAGTGTTACGTTTTTAATGGGGTTTTTAACGTTTCTAAACGGGCAATCTTTTAACTGTAATCATCACCATCAACAGCCCGTAATAATCCACTACTGGACTATGAGACTCCTCCACATTAGTGGCAGGCGGGTTGGAAATCGCAATTTAGTTGTAATATATATGACACTTCATCACTTACCCCAAATTTAATGTCGAGTTAAAGAGGACGCACAATGCCACAAAAATAGAGTGCAGCTGAAACAACAATACAAAAGTGTCTGGCCGCCAATGACGGCAAGGTCAACCATTGTGTTGCAGCCACATATTGATCGCTTAGAAGCCCCTTAAGCTTGAATGATGCTAAGGCAAGTCAACTCACTCGTGCCTGTTGTTATTTTGCACGGGTTCGGCGCGCGAGGCGCCCGCGCCGGCCGCGGAGCGCGAGTAGCCCAGCGTGATGTCCGATATCGACTGCTGACCTGTGGGACGCGAACTAATTATCAAATAGCAGTATAATGTTGCACATTGAGTTAAAAGATGGAATACTAGCTGCTCCCCGCGGTTTTGAACTCTGTAAACATTGAACTATTCCGCGGGATCCTATTATTTGTCCGGGATCAAAAGTGCCCGATGACACTCGGGAATAGTGTAGCTTCTTATTAGTGAAAGAAATTAAAAAACACAGTTTAGCAGTTTTAGAGATTACCCCGACATCTAAACTCACAGACATACGAATATACTTACCCACTTTTCCCCTTTACAATATAAGTAGAGTATAGCTTAGATATAGGTATAGATTAGCGTTTGCTATCCTACACTTGATTAATTATGCCTTGAACGAACAAATGCAACGAAAACGACAGATGGCGCTGACCGGGTGGTGGAACGTGGTGAAACACTGCGTTCCACGGAGTTCCACGAGCGGAGCGTCTGAGCAGTCAATCCCGGCTTGTAGAGTCTTTTCCCAGGTGACAATAAAAAATAAAAAAAATTGAAATCGGTACCACTATCTTCTGGCATCACCCCCCAACATCCAAACCTACAATATTTTTAGCATAGGTGTTGTTCACCATCCACCACCAATACGGCAATCCCACTCACCCGTGGTCCTCGGGTCGAGCGTTTTGATGACCTCCTTGGCCTTCTCGACGCACTTCTTGTACTTGTCCTCGGTGGCGGCGAGGTCGGCCTCGCGCGCCGCCAGCGCCTCCGCCAGCCGCGCCGCGCGCCGCCGCTCCTCCGACAGCGCCAGCGTCGCTTCCTCCAGCGACGCCGCTGGGGGCACACGTCTTATGTTTACTACGCGATTCAAATAGCAACAGGACGGACTGTCGACTAACCCCACTCGAATGAGTACTAGAGATGGGTGGGAGGGCACATAGCTCGAAGAACAGATGGCCGATGGGGCAATACAATTCTCGAGTGGTGGCCACGTGAAGACGCAGCGTGGGTACGCCTCCCACAAGGTGGACCGACGACCTGGTAAAGATCGCAGGTCCCAGCCGGATGCGGAAGGCACAGGACTGGCCCTTGTGGAGATCTCTGGGGGAGGTCTATGCCCCACAAGGGGCGTTTTTCGGCTGACATGATGATGATGATTTTGAGCTGTCACTTTTCACAAAGGAACTATATTACAAAATCTAAAGGACATACGATAATAAGGACTGTCTTTTCAGCGATAGCTTGACAGCTTGTCCGCCCGATGGACAACGGCTACCGAATACCGGCAAGCTAAGGGGACTATTTATTGATATACAGTATGTGATGCTCACTCTTCCGCTGGTTTTCCTCGAGCGCGCTGGCGAGCCTCGGGTGCGGCGCCTCGAGAGCGGCCTCCAGCTGCATGATCCGCTGCGCCGCCTCGCGCGCCGCCGTGCGCTGCTTCTCCAGACGGGACGCGTAGTCTTCTAGCAGCGCCTGGGGGGGGGGGGGGAGACGATCCTATTGTAGCGTAGTAGCGTGAGACGTAGGGGCTCACTATGGGCGTAATAAGAAAGCTCTCTGTCACCCAAAGGGCTGCGCAACCCGTCCCTATGGGGTGTCGCATTCGACGAAATCTAAAAAGCCTTCCCGGGAGATCTCCATCTCTGGGGGAGGCCTATGCCCACTAGTGTGCGTACTTCGACTGATGATGGTGATAGTAAAAAATTAAAAGTTGTTCGGAGTTACCCTACTTTTATTTTTTTTACTAAGACCGTAGGCTCTGTAATACCCATCTCTTTTTACCATCACCCAAATCTTAGAATCTTTAAAATCTCGTGAAAATCGTCCTGTGGTCAACCACCACCCAGGTGGCACGGATGAAACTTCAACTTGCGGCGGGTTGTGACATTCTGCAGCCGGTATCAGCCCAAACAATACTCCCGAGCACTCCCCATAATACAGGCGGTATTAGATGGCTCACCTGGTCGTTGGCCTGGTCCGCGCCGGCGTGTCCCTGCCGCAGCAGCGTGTTCTCGTGCTCAGTATGGCCATGTCCGGAGGCTCACCTGGTCGTTGGCCTGGTCCGCGCCGGCGTGTCCCTGCCGCAGCAGCGTGTTCTCGTGCTCAGTATGGCCATGTCCGGAGGCTCACCTGGTCGTTGGCCTGGTCCGCGCCGGCGTGTCCCTGCCGCAGCAGCGTGTTCTCGTGCTCAGTATGGCCATGTCCGGAGGCTCACCTGGTCGTTGGCCTGGTCCGCGCCGGCGTGTCCCTGCCGCAGCAGCGTGTTCTCGTGCTCAGTATGGCCATGTCCGGAGGCTCACCTGGTCGTTGGCCTGGTCCGCGCCGGCGTGTCCCTGCCGCAGCAGCGTGTTCTCGTGCTCAGTATGGCCATGTCCGGAGGCTCACCTGGTCGTTGGCCTGGTCCGCGCCGGCGTGTCCCTGCCGCAGCAGCGTGTTCTCGTGCTCAGTATGGCCATGTCCGGAGGCTCACCTGGTCGTTGGCCTGGTCCGCGCCGGCGTGTCCCTGCCGCAGCAGCGTGTTCTCGTGCTCAGTATGGCCATGTCCGGAGGCTCACCTGGTCGTTGGCCTGGTCCGCGCCGGCGTGTCCCTGCCGCAGCAGCGTGTTCTCGTGCTCAGTATGGCCATGTCCGGAGGCTCACCTGGTCGTTGGCCTGGTCCGCGCCGGCGTGTCCCTGCCGCAGCAGCGTGTTCTCGTGCTCAGTATGGCCATGTCCGGAGGCTCACCTGGTCGTTGGCCTGGTCCGCGCCGGCGTGTCCCTGCCGCAGCAGCGTGTTCTCGTGCTCAGTATGGCCATGTCCGGAGGCTCACCTGGTCGTTGGCCTGGTCCGCGCCGGCGTGTCCCTGCCGCAGCAGCGTGTTCTCGTGCTCAGTATGGCCATGTCCGGAGGCTCACCTGGTCGTTGGCCTGGTCCGCGCCGGCGTGTCCCTGCCGCAGCAGCGTGTTCTCGTGCTCAGTATGGCCATGTCCGGAGGCTCACCTGGTCGTTGGCCTGGTCCGCGCCGGCGTGTCCCTGCCGCAGCAGCGTGTTCTCGTGCTCAGTATGGCCATGTCCGGAGGCTCACCTGGTCGTTGGCCTGGTCCGCGCCGGCGTGTCCCTGCCGCAGCAGCGTGTTCTCGTGCTCAGTATGGCCATGTCCGGAGGCTCACCTGGTCGTCGGCCTGGTCCGCGCCGGCGTGTCCCTGCCGCAGCAGCGTGTTCTCGTGCTCAGTATGGCCATGTCCGGAGGCTCACCTGGTCGTTGGCCTGGTCCGCGCCGGCGTGTCCCTGCCGCAGCAGCGTGTTCTCGTGCTCAGTATGGCCATGTCCGGAGGCTCACCTGGTCGTTGGCCTGGTCCGCGCCGGCGTGTCCCTGCCGCAGCAGCGTGTTCTCGTGCTCAGTATGGCCATGTCCGGAGGCTCACCTGGTCGTTGGCCTGGTCCGCGCCGGCGTGTCCCTGCCGCAGCAGCGTGTTCTCGTGCTCAGTATGGCCATGTCCGGAGGCTCACCTGGTCGTTGGCCTGGTCCGCGCCGGCGTGTCCCTGCCGCAGCAGCGTGTTCTCGTGCTCAGTATGGCCATGTCCGGAGGCTCACCTGGTCGTTGGCCTGGTCCGCGCCGGCGTGTCCCTGCCGCAGCAGCGTGTTCTCGTGCTCAGTATGGCCATGTCCGGAGGCTCACCTGGTCGTTGGCCTGGTCCGCGCCGGCGTGTCCCTGCCGCAGCAGCGTGTTCTCGTGCTCAGTATGGCCATGTCCGGAGGCTCACCTGGTCGTTGGCCTGGTCCGCGCCGGCGTGTCCCTGCCGCAGCAGCGTGTTCTCGTGCTCAGTATGGCCATGTCCGGAGGCTCACCTGGTCGTTGGCCTGGTCCGCGCCGGCGTGTCCCTGCCGCAGCAGCGTGTTCTCGTGCTCAGTATGGCCATGTCCGGAGGCTCACCTGGTCGTTGGCCTGGTCCGCGCCGGCGTGTCCCTGCCGCAGCAGCGTGTTCTCGTGCTCAGTATGGCCATGTCCGGAGGCTCACCTGGTCGTTGGCCTGGTCCGCGCCGGCGTGTCCCTGCCGCAGCAGCGTGTTCTCGTGCTCAGTATGGCCATGTCCGGAGGCTCACCTGGTCGTTGGCCTGGTCCGCGCCGGCGTGTCCCTGCCGCAGCAGCGTGTTCTCGTGCTCAGTATGGCCATGTCCGGAGGCTCACCTGGTCGTTGGCCTGGTCCGCGCCGGCGTGTCCCTGCCGCAGCAGCGTGTTCTCGTGCTCAGTATGGCCATGTCCGGAGGCTCACCTGGTCGTTGGCCTGGTCCGCGCCGGCGTGTCCCTGCCGCAGCAGCGTGTTCTCGTGCTCAGTATGGCCATGTCCGGAGGCTCACCTGGTCGTTGGCCTGGTCCGCGCCGGCGTGTCCCTGCCGCAGCAGCGTGTTCTCGTGCTCAGTATGGCCATGTCCGGAGGCTCACCTGGTCGTTGGCCTGGTCCGCGCCGGCGTGTCCCTGCCGCAGCAGCGTGTTCTCGTGCTCAGTATGGCCATGTCCGGAGGCTCACCTGGTCGTTGGCCTGGTCCGCGCCGGCGTGTCCCTGCCGCAGCAGCGTGTTCTCGTGCTCAGTATGGCCATGTCCGGAGGCTCACCTGGTCGTCGGCCTGGTCCGCGCCGGCGTGTCCCTGCCGCAGCAGCGTGTTCTCGTGCTCAGTATGGCCATGTCCGGAGGCTCACCTGGTCGTCGGCCTGGTCCGCGCCGGCGTGTCCCTGCCGCAGCAGCGTGTTCTCGTGCTCAGTATGGCCATGTCCGGAGGCTCACCTGGTCGTCGGCCTGGTCCGCGCCGGCGTGTCCCTGCCGCAGCAGCGTGTTCTCGTGCTCAGTATGGCCATGTCCGGAGGCTCACCTGGTCGTTGGCCTGGTCCGCGCCGGCGTGTCCCTGCCGCAGCAGCGTGTTCTCGTGCTCAGTATGGCCATGTCCGGAGGCTCACCTGGTCGTTGGCCTGGTCCGCGCCGGCGTGTCCCTGCCGCAGCAGCGTGTTCTCGTGCTCGAGCCGCACGAGCCGCTCCTTCAGCTCGGCCGGGATCAGCTCGCGGGACACGCTGCCCGGGGCCACCGCGTCTGCAACACGGGTAAGAGTGAGGGTTGTTCAGTTGAGTATGAGATTAAATATCTCTTGTCAAATGGGACAGTGATAGGAAAGTGGTAAGTGGTAGTGGTGGTGGTGTTGGTGGTTGACGATGTGAGTGATTCACTGGTTAAAATGCCGGGTTCGTAGATTTCTTCTACGGGCCTGGGTGTTAAATGTATAATAAGTATGTGTTTCAAAGTATAGAAGTAGTTCATCAGTTGTCTAGCACTCAAAAATAACACTAGGTTTGCTTACTTTGGGACTAGATGGCGCTGTGCGAATTGTTCAAGCATATTTTTTTTATTTTTTTTACCTGCAGTGATAGTGGAGCACCGCAGCTCCTCGACTGTCTCGCGCAGTGTGTCCCTTTCTTCCAATAGGCTGTCCCGCTCTCGCTGCAGCGAGGCCGCGCGCGTGCTTAGCTTCTTATTCTCTATCTCCAGTTTGTCCGCTTTAGTTATCTCCGCGTCTAGCTTCTCGTTGAGGTCTATCACCTGGGGATTTGGGGTTGAAATAGTAAAAGAAGTATAAAAAGTTTGAAATAGAGTTGTCATATTTTTGAACAAACTTTCTCCCAACAAATTTTCTTGATCTCACCTGTTTCTTGTAGATGTCTAGTTGCGCTCGTACGGCGTTGGCGCGCGCGGCCGCCTGCTCGTGCTCGATGCCGCGCTGCACGTGCTCCGTGTTGGCACGCTCCAGCAGACGCACCTAACGTCAGATACAATACAATACAATCGAATTGAGGTGAGCGATACAAAAATAGGGCCTCAGAGCTGTGGCAAGCCGAGAAGTGCGCGCGGCCAAAAGAACCACCGTTTAAGCGCGCACACTCCCGTGATTAGGTCTGACGCGGTCCGTATGACCGAGAGATTGGCAGGACATTGGGTGGTGGTGGGAAGTCAAAACACAAAATCTATTTAAAGTAGATGATAGACGCACGAGCTACAAAATCGCGGTTGTAAATTTCGCAAACTTACGCGAAATTTACAACCGCGCGCATTACGCGAACTAATGTCAATTTCGTCAAGTGTGGATGAAATTCAGTGACGTTCAAAAGTGCTTTTTCAATTGCAATGACATCCCAAAGACATGGTAATTTTATTTTGTGATGTTGGTTCCCGCGGGAACGGGTCTGAAACGTTGCAACCGAATTTTTCGCAGACAAAGTCGCCCGCGAAAGCTAGTACAGTATAAAGAAAGAAAATAATTAGTTTTTAATAAATATTTCGGTTTATACATTCCGATCACTTAATTATAAAGTTAATAGCCTATTAAGATTTACGAGTATCTTTCTTCATAATTACAAAAGAATGCGCTTGCGTAGTTAGTGTTGAGCTAACCTCCGACGACTGAATGAAAATAGAATCTAATTTTAGTTCACATAATAGTAGGTACTTTGTGTCCTTAGTAAATAACCACAAGCGTCTCAACTCAACTAAAACATAACGATTTAATCCATTGAGTGATTCTCGTACCGTCAAGGGGGGTAAAGTATAAATAGAATAAGGTACAGTTACGTAATAATAATAATCTTCCACCGCAACCAAACAATAGGCTCTATTTTAAATAGTATTGTGTTCCTTCGGGTGATAAGTCTCCAGTGCTCTATGCAAACCCGTGGATATTGAAGTAGAGGGGTCTAGCGTTACACAATTTGCTGCCAGAGCAACGCGTCCCGGGCTTTTAGAGATGGGCAACGTATTCATAATACCTCTGCATGGCTAGCACAACTACACCCGCGACACAGCTCGCGCCACGAGACAGCGTCTGTTTTCTTCACTCAATACACTAAACTTAAGGCGACTTCTAACTCGATTTAAAATATTTATTACAACAAAAAGCATTGTACCAACACCAACCTAATGTAAAAACTTAACTCGCTAAGTCACTCCTAAATTTATGCCACCGATTTTGTGACCCCTAAACACTTAGGAATATTTTATTGCAGCACCTTAGGAGTCGCCTAAGTTTAGTGCAATCGGGCATAAGATAGATGGCATCAGTATCTACGACGCGCCTTTTCTCGCTTATCGTGCGCGAGAGCACACTTGTGCAGGCTGGTGTTGTTGTCTATAGACAGCGGTGACACTTTCCATCAGGTGGCCCTTTGCCTGTCTACCTTTGACATTAAAAAGGGTCACACTAATCAGTCAGTGTGGCATTCTCCCTCGCAAACCCTTCCTCACCTGCCGCCGTAGATCCACGTGCTCCTCCATCCGTTTCTTGTATGAGGCGACGGTCGCCTCGAGGGTCGCCGCCTTGGCCGCCGTCTCGCGGAGGGCGTCCAGCTCGTCCTTCAGGACCACATTCTCAGAGGCCGCGATCTGTGGATAGGGCAACGTGAATTTGATAACCTATGATATTCGAATCACGTGCATCGCTTATATTGCTTCCTTTCGTAAGTTAATGGCAATGAAATGTATTTGGACTTGAACATAAACTTTCAAACTTTCGATTTACCGCTTCATACAATTTTTCATACATTTTGCCGATTGAAAGTATGTTTTCCTGACATGCCCTTTTCCTGCTATCATCCCCAAAAGGTAGGAGACAACGGCTTATGACGTGAGGTTGCCGATGACCGGGTGAAGTGGAAAAAAAATAGTAGGAAAGCAGACTACTAGTAGCCGGAATTGACCGATGACTATAGTGATGATTCCATTATATTGGATCGATCTATTAAAACTCACAAAACACAAAGCGTCACTGACCTGCAACTCCTCGTTCCTAAGCTTGAGCAGCGCCAGGTCCCGTTCTAGGTGGTCGGCGCGCGCGCGCTGGTCGTCCCTTTGCAGTTCCAGCTTATCCAGTTCCAGCTTTAGAGCGTCCAGTTGCGCCCGCATCGTGGAGTACCGCAGGGTACCCGCCAGTGCAGGACCCAGGGAGGCCCCGCCGTCATCCAGGCCCCCCGCGTCGCCTTCCAATTCGTCCTCGGCCTCCGCCCGCCGCGCCGCCAGCCGCGACACCTCCCCCAGCAGCGTCATCTTCTCCTCCTGAAGCACTTTCACCTGCCCCAACACCCCATCGGTTAATTAAAAGCCGGTAGGACTGACCCACTGTCGAACGACCGCACCGTTCGAAGCTCCGAACCGAGTGGCCCACAACTCAAATTAACAATAACAGCTAATTACATTTAACAAAGTGTCTAATTAATCGAAAGCACGTGTAGCGTTCGCTGTATTAACGGATGCGTTTTCGCTTAATTCGGTCCACATCGCATTGCGGTCGGGCGCGAAAAAAAGTTCTGAATGAGTCGTTGTATTTAACTGAAAACTGTTCGAGTGATTGCCAAAATGCAGAGAACGCAGTGCATGAGCAGTATTAGGTATGCGCGGGATGCGCGGCGCCGCATATAAACAACGGAGTACTATTATGCGCGGCTCGTGCACAGCAGCATATTTATAAACATAAACAAAACAAACCTTCGCGTCGAGTTCGTGGCAGCGTTGTGCGAGGGCTTCCCTTGCGTCGGCGTCGGCGTCGGGCGTCGCGGCGGGCTCCGCCAGGCTGCCGCGGTTCGGCCCCAGCGTCAGAGTCTCCAACTCCTGAGCACCAATATACCACCAGCATAAAACGAGCTGGCATCACTATGGACGCGCGTAACCGGAGACAGGCCAAAGTCTAAACATGGTAGGATGAGACGCTGATGTGTTTACACGTGCGGTCTCAACACCGGACATCCCCAACTCCCACAGACACCTAGCCGCGTCCACTCACCGACACAAACTAACACATTATCGTGGAGAATAGGTCCGGTGGCGACCGTCTCTCGTGCCCCAAGGACATAAATGTAACCAAATGCAGAAAGGAAAAGCATGCAGCACAGAGTACCGTTAGGCAAGAATTTATAATACGGTTTCGCGGCGAGTGTATGCATATTGTATTTAATGGCGCACCCATACATGTAACTCGATTATAGTTTGATGCGTGAAAAGGCGGTCGAGTCGACTGAACTAAATTATACATTGCTTGCATAACAAGTATTAGAGACTAATTAGTCACGGACAGGTGAGCAATTTTGGCAGCATTGTTTCTGACGAAATTATGTCATTCACTGCTACATAAAGATAGATTCTGCAATCTTGTGTATATTTTCATTGAAGTAATAAATAGCTATATACCTCTTTTTGTCGCAGTCGGGTAAAAACTTCTGATTGATTGTAAATATTCTCAATGTTAGTTTATAAAATCGTTCATAATGTTGGTTTACATGTACGTACAAGTAGTGTTGTACTAATAATATTTCTATTGTTTTTTATTTTTTGTTTACAATGAAGTTAAGTAAGTAGTATAAAATATTATGTAACATTATTATTAATAAATGGACTGGACTGTTCCAGGCGGTTAATTTGATGTAATGTAATAAATATACAATATTTAGGTAAAAGTATGTATTTTTACTTATGTAATGATCGTAAGTTACGAAATGGGCTTTACAAATTTAGATATAGGTAAGGCAGCAGCTGGATGCGGACCAGCCTTTGTGGAGATCTCTGTGGGAGACCTAAGCCAGCAGTGGGCGTCTTTTGGCTGATATGATGATGATGATGATGTTGAAGGTTATCTTTTGATAATATTAGTGGTTAGTAAAGAAGTACATAGTGTACTGTACTTTTTAAATCTACACTAACAAAACAAATGGTAATCCAAAAATTAATAATTAATTAAAAAGCAAAGCTAAGGTCTGTAGGCACTTTCCATCAGGTGGCCCACTTGCCTGTTGCTATCCTAACTTCTGACATAAAAAAAGAAAGCAGGGTAATAGAAATACAGTACAAAAACGGTAAATAATGAACATTGGGCATCATATCCAATAATTAATAATTTCAATCCAATAACTCAGAATTTGTTACCTGTATGGCTTGCATTATAGACCTCTGGCATGATAATTCCAGGACCATGATTCTTGTGATGTACTCCTCTTTCTTTATGCAATTTACAGCACAACCTGATAATTAAAAACAATCAATTATACATAACTAGCGACCCGCCATTCAACTTCACACGGGTAGTAACCTTTACAAATTATACACCCAAACCTTCCTGATTGATCACTCTATTGGTGAAAACCACCTGTAAATACGTTCAGTCGTTTTTGAGTTTATCGCGAACAAACAGACAGACGCGGCATGGGCCTTTGTTTTATGTAGTATTATTAAGACTGTTATACTTTACTTAAATAAAATACAAATACTAATCCTCATAAAGTTAAAGGTCTAATTTGTGTGTAGCTTACAGTACAAAATAGATGACTTATTCATAGAAGTTATGTGTCAATTTATGGATTTTATATAATTAATGACAATTTAAAATGCAATTTAGTCAATGGATACTGAATATATAACAATTCAAGTATGCTTATTCCAATTACAGAGAAATATAAGCAAAATTAGGTTACTCTTCTTGAATTAATTAATTAATACTCTCTACCAATCAGTACTACTCAGACTGAACCACAGAATTTGAAAAGTAATATAAAACATTCATATCCCGGTTGTGTTACAGAGCACGAAGGCCCGGGGTTCGCCTTAACCATGACCCAGGATTTGGCAGATCAGGTAATTACATTGTAGCGAAGGGAAAGAGAAAGTAAATTATAACTAACAATAATAATAGTCATATTTACTTAGAACTAATTGCAGTAGTCTTCCTAAGTCTACTGGATCACCGTGCTCAGCAATATTTACTACATCGGGTCTGGAGAACTCTTGAAGACTTAGATTCAAGATATCCTGATGATAATCTAAAACAATATTCACTGTAATATAGTCTATTTTTCATGATATTATAATATGATTGTTAAAAAATTTATGTAACAAATAATTTGTTTGTTTGGAGAGTCATGCAATAGATAAGGGCTATCCTCAAAGTTTATTATTATGTAAAACAATAATTAATCACTGATTTCGAAACTGCAGTTTCCAAATTATGGGAAATATGGAGTTTTATTTGTTCTCTACTAATAAAATAACTTTTATAACATAAGTCTATACATACCAACAACCCCTTCCAATATTTTTTTTTGATTACTAACTTTCAACCTCCAGTTATGAGCCACATCTGTTTTAATTTTTGAGTTCCAAGAAGGAGTAAAATATTCGGGTGCAATCTGTGAAAGGGCTTCTGCAATTGCCACTCCATCAGATAGTTCTAAAACATAATATAACTAGATTAATCATACATACATACATAAAGCTCACGCCTGTATCCCACAGGTAGGGTAGGCAGAGACTATGGACTAGATTAATCAATTAATAAAGCAACAAAACAGAAAATATTTTTTTTCATAAATTGATATTGTTTCGAGCTGACTCATAATCACAAATGATTCCAGATTATTGGTCACTACAAGGAAACCCTAATTTGGACATTGTAATAGCTGGTATCTATCTACATGCCATAATTTTCTTAGTAGGTACTCAGTTGAAACTTGAGCCAGTCTGTAACTGATCTTTAAAGGATAAAATTTTGACAATAGATAATAATGATAAGTATTATAAATGGTATGTACTACAAATTTAATCACTATGGAACAAGGGTGTAAATGATATCGTTGATTTAGGTGTACACAATTTGTATTCCTTATTATCGCTTTAAACAGAGTTATCATTTAATTAGCATTGAGCAAACAATGCACTATAGTTTAGCTACAATACGAAAGGTTATTTTGAGACCTTTGCAGATGAGATAAAAGGTTATACAATTGTTTTATGAATCTGATATTTGACCAAGACACTGCCCATAATACTTATATGGTAAAAACCGATATTACCAGCTGGATTTCCATGTTTAGCAGTAAGATTTAATGTTTGGAGCCACTTGATCAAGCTGTCACACAAAACTGCGCCGTTCGTTTCCATAATTATGTTACAGATATCAAAATGTGATTTAGGTATCGATCAGATTAGGCAAGTAATTTACTTCGTGTAAAAAGGCATTCTATTTTTTAGTAAACATAAAAATAAAAGAAGAAACGAAATTATCACGATCTATGATCCGTATCGTATCCGTCCGTACTGACGTATGGCAGCAAGTTCACAAAGCTTGATTTGCTTATTTTGTTATCATGTAAAGTTTCTCCAGATAAAGTGATCGCCCCCAAAATACAATCACAAATTTTATAACCAAATTATTGCAAAAAAAAACA
The DNA here is from genome assembly GCA_907269095.1 of Blastobasis adustella. Classification (NCBI taxonomy): domain Eukaryota; kingdom Metazoa; phylum Arthropoda; class Insecta; order Lepidoptera; family Blastobasidae; genus Blastobasis; species Blastobasis adustella. The sequence goes on along the minus strand of OU026123.1, from coordinate 6,491,684 downwards.
ATAAGAATTAAATAATTGTCATTCAAAATAACAGTGGAAAATACACAGACATACCAGACTAAACACAAATCACAAATATTCCCTGTTCGCTCGCTCTACAATGATTATGAATCTTGCTATCCCGTTTTTTCATCCCTTGGAATAAGTTCACGGAAAATGACGTGCGCAATGTTTTGAACGTTCGACATATTGCTCGAGGGCCTATCGACCTGACATTTTTTTTGAAACATCGGTGTAAATTTTATAATTTCCTAATAAAATTTAAATTAAACTATTTAAAAGATTGTAATTTTGTGTGTAATTTAGTGCACATTTATGTGAAAGCGCAAAGTATGGAAATACACCTGGATTATCCTTTCACCGGTAAGTAAACATTCGTGGTCGAGGCGATACGAAATAAATTTTAGAAATTGTGACAAAAATATGCATCGAAATAGTGTGAATTTGCATTAATTGAAATGCTTTACCTTAAAACAACATGCCATTAGAGATAGATTTAAAATTATTGGCAAATTGAGCAATATTTCGGTGTCTAAATAGGTACGAAAATATTTTGATGCTAACAGGGTCGGACTTAGTATTTATTGTATAGTATTTTATTACTCAAATCTTGTGAATGGCGGTCCACAACTTTATATGTATCAGGGTTCCATACCAAAAATGTACCTAGATGACATTTTAAATGTTCAGACATTATATGAAACAACGGATTAATCGCGTATTTACGTTTATTTACATAAATATTTGTTTTTCTAGGTTTCCTAAAGACCAGACATGGTTATGTCTGGGTTGCAAATTGGAAGTGCTGCGTTGTAAACATTTTGAACAACAAGATAATAATTAGATGCAAGTCCCTTCTGTCCTGCTGCACCAGCATAATATGAATTTTTACTGAAAATAAAGAATATGCTGCTTGTTTAATATATTAATGTATCTATCCTTTTCATTATTATTTTTTTTTTCATTACTATATCCTCTAGAGGGCATCATATTAAATTTGTGAAGTCACATAGGCCAACCTGTGAACAATGAAGACGCTTTTAACTATAAGTAAGTAGGTAGGTACCTACTTAGTTTAGAAGTTATGAGGCAACAAATAAACATGAATACCGGTCAAAATCATAACCCTCCTTTTTGCTAAAGCAAGCACTGCCGATTCACGGTATGTAGGATCGAGAGATCGAAAAGACGGTGGTAGGTATCAGGGCATGGCTTTGATTCACTAGACACCTTACCTTTTATTATAATGTCAATATTAAAATATATAAGGACAAGCTTAAAAAAATTGCATAGTCATCTGGAGCGAACAACAAGTCAGATTTGTTTGTGTTCGTTACGAGTAGAAAGTCGTAGCAAAATATAACTCATGATGGGCTGCCTTGTTCCGTCCCTGCATTTGCATTAGTGTGTGTGTTATAGAGATGTGTGACATTTTGTCTCATATTTAAACTCTAAATGTACTCTCTGCTTCTGTATAGAAAATTTTTTCTCTATGGGAAAATAGAAGATACCTGTTTACAAAGTTTGATAACAAATGACAATATTTTTTATAAGAAAGATTGACAAGTAGCGTATACTTCATACAGCCAAGTCCTACGAAAACTGAAAATCATTCACCTATCATATAGAAAGATAGAATAGAATTATAAAAACACAGACACCAACTTTCGCATTTATAAGTATAACAAGTGGACCAGGCGCGTCATCGTTCGCTTGACGTCCCACCCCTACCCTACCCTACATCTACTCTACGCCTACCCTACAGCTACTTTACCCCTATTTACACTTTTTTTGTAGCTTGTAAACCTTCCTCTTGAATCATTCTATTTATTGTTGAAAGCCGCATTAAAATCCGTTGCTTAGTTTAAAAAATCTAAGCATACATAGATACATAGGGACAGACGGCGGCAAGCGTCTTTGTTTTATACTATTAATGTATACTTAGATACTTGTTTTACCGACTTGTACTTGTTTTACCTACCTAACAAGAGTAGATAAACATTGGCGTCGTCGCTCCGGGACCTCTTTCCCGATACCGGCTGGTTTAGGCATCTACAACGTGATAATGGAAGCTCCCACGTTGCATACGTCCCACAAGCATAACGTGGACAATGTCGCAAACTAGACTGGAATATAGATATTTAATCAATGTGGAGGCAAGGCGCTCTGCCGTCATTTAACTAGAGTGGTGCGGGAGACTTTCTGAATGAGATGAGGGAAGCATTTTTTCAAATCTGTGAGTTGTAACAATTGCGTCTTGGCTGTTACTGTTCTCGAAAGCCTGTAGGTAAGCCGATAGGTCGTAGGGAGCCGATGGAAGCAAAAGGCACAAGTCGATCAGTGTGGAAGTATAATTGTTGCCCTGCACCGCCTTGCGTGAGGCTCTTGATCTTGGAGCCAGGTGTGCTCTCGCGCGAGACCCCACCTGACCACCTTGACCACGATTCAGGATTTGGCAGATCGCAGTGGAGCGAATGCCATCTGACCTCCGTGACCCTGTTAACCCGGCGTCTGTATGGTAGGAAATCAGTACAAGGACTGTATGGTGGGTCAATATAACCCGGATTTTGAAAATGGTTTAATTCTTACTATTTCAATTAATTTTTGGAAATGATGTATTAAATCAGTTTAAGTGATATTCAAATTACTATACTTTTTGTAATACCTAATGTAAGGTCTTTAAGAAACTTTATGCTAAATTTAACGGAAATTTTAAAACTAATCACAGTCAGCGTCTACATTTGCATATCCACCGTAGTAAGAAATTATGTAGTCTAGACAGACAATTTTCTTACAATTTAGACAGGCAGGATATATTTGCCACCATTTTTTATATCCGTGAATTTCAATAGGTGACCCCTCTGAAGGTTCTCCAGTAAATTATCTTATTGTCTTACGCATCTCTCTAGGCAAACGAAACACATCTTCGCAGGCGTCGAAGTGATCGTTTAGAATTATCTTCTAAGCCGAGTAAACCAGTAAAATACAGTCTTTTTGCCTTTTATTTTTTCGAACAGTACCTACACTTGCACAGTACACTTGTCAAATTAAACTCCATGAGAAGGTGTACAAATAAATGCATTAACTTAGTTCGTCTGTCAGGTTGGGTCATAATGACCCGCCAAATTTTTAAACGTGTGTATTTTTTAAAGTAATAGTTTGAAGTTGCCGTGGTTTTTAGTAGCTGCAGTTAATAACCGCACCCTTTCGGTTTTAGTATCAGCTCAGTCGATGTGCGCCTATACAAGGAGTTACAAACGGTCAAATGTCTAACGGGGTAAATATGACCCAACTATACACTCGGTGTAACCTTTTTGTGCCGATTACATTAACAAAGAAACCTGACTAGATTGGATCGTGGTTACAATTCAGTCGCCTGAATGTGGTTTCATCACACTATGTTGTCCCTCACCATAAGAGCATCTGACACTCGGACAGTGTTCAACGAAAGTAAGATAAGTACCTAATAACTCAGAAAAAGGTCATTGGTACATGGCGACACTGGGGATCGAACACGATACCTCTCGCTTACCTTACCTTACGCTTACCCAAATACCGCAGTGTCTCAAGGCGAAGGTCTTTGACCAATGTGTTGCCAGTGATGACCTACGGAACAGAGACAAGGCCACTCACTATGGACCTTATAACTAGGGGGGGCAGTGGGCAGGGCACTAGCTCGAAGAAAATATCGCCGATGGAGCAGTACAGTTCTCGAGTGGCGACCACGTACCGAATGACGCAGCGTAGGTAGGCCTCCCACAAGGTGGACCGAAAACCTGGTAAAGATCACAGATACTAGCTGGATGCGAAAGGCACATGACCGGCCTTTGTGGAGATCTCTGAAGGAGGCCTATGCCCAGCAAGTCTTCCAGAGGCGTCTTTTGGCTGATATGATGATGATGACTTTCCCGCGGGACCCTATTATTTCCTTAAGATGAAAAGTAGCCAATGTCACGCGGGAGTATCGTTGCTGCTTCATATTAGAGAAATAATTTTTTAAATCGATTAATTGTTACTTCATATTAGTGAAAGAATTTTTAAATTCGATCCAGTAGTTTCATGTCATTACAAACAAAAATACAAATTTTTTCTCTTTAAAATATTAGTATAGATATTGAACAAATGAGTAAAATAGCTAATTGTTTTATTACAATTGAAGGTCATGAGAACCACATTTTACCATATTTAGAAGAAGAAAACGAAGAGAATACTTTAAAATTATTTAATCATAATACAAACTCATATTAGGTATAAATGCGAAAGTAACTTTGTCTGCCTGGTTACTACATTTTTACGGCCAGAATTGGAAATATTGTTTCAAAAGCTAACAGATTTGTTAATTTCTATCCAAATGTGTTCAGCGGCAAGAAGTTAGATGGTAACCAGGGGAAGAACCATATTTTATGCAGATGAAGTCCCAGGTAAAAGCGTTTGTAAAGAGGTGGGTATGTCACATCCCATGTACTTATCTTCTTGAATTGCTTGACTTAACACTTTGTTCCATAAAAAATCAGTACATAAAAGATGAGGATTACAAAACAAGAGAACAGCCACCTGAGCTCTTGTTAATGCAACATTGAGCCTTTTGGGACTCTTAACAAACCCTAAGCAATGTTTATAATCCTCTGGCAATAGTGATTCAGTAGACCTTACTGTTGAAATAAGAATAATTGGGCGTTCCTGGCCTTGGAATTCTTCAACAGTTCCGATCTTCGGCTGTGGTAAGCCCATGGCGTCAAAAAGAAGTCGTAGGTACTTGATCTGAAACAAATTGACTTTGTAGTAGGTAACTACTAACTAGTAATATAAGTTATGTGTATTTCTGTATAACTAATTTGTATACCTGAGCAACATAAGGAGTGACAATTCCTATATCATCAGCTGTTATATCTTCTTTATAGAGTTTGCATGTAGTAAGTGCAACCATGGATGCCTCTTGTGGATTATACCACGAGGGACTATCTGCCGCTCTAGCATTACTTCCTCTTATGCCATGAACATAGATACCACCATTGGTGGATTCAGAACTGAACAATTTTGCAAAGACATCCAATATTTTTGTGACCCACTTTTCATTCCTTTCTATTTTAGCAACAAGAGAACCATCATAGAACATTTTACTAGGTAATTTCAACACTTCTTCTAAAGACCTGTAGTTATCGTTCAATTTGGTTACCAATTTATCATTAAAGCCATTGTGAAAAGCTTCATAATCCCTCTGGTAAGGAAAAGTTTCAAGAATTCTCGCAAAGTAACTCTCTGCCATGCCATATTCTAGACAATATTTTGACATGATCACCGGACCTAATTGCATTGGATCACCAGCAAGAATTATTTGACCATTGTCTTTATTAATAAATGTTAATGGTATCATAATTTCAGGTTCTGTAGCTTGTCCTGCTTCATCAACAATTACATGTGTGAAATGTCCTTTTGGCAATCCCATCATAGCAAGTGTTCCGAGACAGAAACATGTTCCTACAGTAACGCGGTGTCTTCCTACAAAGGAAGTTTGACAATTTAGATTTAGTCCATTTTGTACAACATGTCTAGATTTAACAGTCTCTTCGCGCGCAATATCCATTGTGGCGCAGTAAGGTCTAATTTCGTCCGGAATATTGTCGCCGTCAATCAAATAGTTTGCAATTAGCCTAATGATAGACTCTGAAAACATATGTCTATACTGTACAAGCCTTTGTGTTATCAAATTGGCTGCACTATTCGAGGGTGTAGCAACCAAAATTCTGCTATCAGGTAGATGAGACAACAGCTGCAAGATTGTTTCTATAACTGTTACTGTTTTGCCAGTTCCAGGAGGGCCAAATATACAATATGGTAATGGTCGTGCCTCCCCTAGAAGAATGTTTTTAACAGCAGCTTTCTGCCCATCATTCAGTTTATCATTATACCAGGTAATTGACTCCAACATATTGTTGTTTACTTGTTTTGGTTTGGAATTAATTCGGGAAGGCGTTATTATTTCAGGCCCAAGGTTTGACATCGCTAAGTTTATAGCTTGGTGTGCTCTACGGTATGTTGATCTGAGGAAATGAAATTGCATAGATACATCACCACCTAAATATGTTTCATGAAACTGAGAACTGAACTTCATGAGCACTAAATCTCCCTTAATAGCATGAATGTAGCCTTCATACTGTACACCATCAGGATCATGAGCATCTGCAGTCATTACCCTATCTCCTTTAATCAATGAAGGTCTTCTTTCAGAGAGTCCATTTATTTCTATTCCAAGGTACTCCTGACACTGTATAAGATATGCAGATGGTATATCATGTGCTCTCATGCTGATATTAGCTTGAATCTCTTCCATGTACAACAAGGTGTGCCATCTGTCTGTATAATTGTTAATATTTAATTCTTGGACCAGACATGGCAAATGAGCTTCAAGTCTGTCCAAAATCTTATTATAATCAGAACCATATATTGTCTGCTCCGAATCCCCTAATACAGCAGCCCATATTTTGTCTGGTATTGTAAAAGCCCCAAGTCTAGTCGGTATGAAGGCTGGAGGTTTTACAACTTTCACCCCAGGCACAAATCCTCTGTTATTACTTTTGAGGACACTTCTCATATCTTGAATTTTTTGCTTGTCCCTCTTAATTGTAACACTGCTGTCAGTCTTAAAATTGTTTTTTACTCTGTTATTTACAACCCCTATCTCAATGTATCTTGTTAGTTGGAATCCTCTGAATAGCACAATAAAGCATTCCTTGGATTTTCCTACATATTTTGGGCAACACTGTGCTTGAAATGTTAATGTTTGATTTGGATGCAATTTAAATGGTCGAGTCAGTAATGGTTTGATATTAACTTGAGAATCCCTTTTTTTACCCAAAATTATCCACTTATTCACCACATGCACTTGAGCACTTTTGTTAGTAATAGTTATAGAGATATCTGCAGTATCCTGAAAATCAACATTCTCAAAAATTATTGGGTATGTCATTTCAATGCCTTTTTCCTTTTCAATGTCTAGAGTATTTTCATTTTCACTGTTTGGTGGATTTGGGTTCTGAGGTTTGCCAAAATCTGTCTCAATGTTGAGTAACTTGATAACTCTCCATGTGCATGTGCCTTGATTACTTTCTATTGCTTCAATCGCCACCTGAAAAAAGAAATTATTATTATTTTGAACATCAAAGCATATAAAATAATAATTTTCTTGGCGTATATATCCCTGTTGTGATTTCCCTCGAGAAGGGCTGGGGCCCGCCTAGATTATGATGCAGGGTTTGGCGGATCAGGTTATTACGGTAGAGTGACTGCCATGTGACCTCTATGACCCAGTGAAAGAGGAATTTAACCAGTACCCTGATTGTGCAGGAATCGTTATGATGTTTTCCCTCAGCATACTCATGTAGGTACAATTAATGTATTTACAAAACTCAGAATTAGTCATTGGTACATGACTGTACTGGGGATTGAACTCTGTACCTCTCACAAAGCTGACCTGCAAGTCATTACGCCACCGACACTCGCAACATCTAAGCTTACCATACAATATTTCATTTGCTAAAGTGAACCACTTGCTTCAGTTTGCTTACCTTAGAACCAACACTTGGACTTAGTTCATTTTGTAAAGATTGCTTATCAAAATATATATCCTTGTCACAAACACCAGATTCTTCACTCCAGCTTGTAACAATAGCATTCTTTACTTTTCTTCTTAATGCTTTAAATGATGCAACCAGCAGTACCTTAAATTATTGTTAGGCAATCAAAACAATGTTGCTAATGTCTATAGGCCGTGTTGACCACTTTCCTTTAGGTGGGCGCTTGCCTATTTGGCGTAAATAAACTAGTCTGATGGACAGACACTGACTAGACTGAGCTGAGCATACACAAAATAATGAGTATTACAAATATCTCGGGAAGATTGGTGAGCCTATCAATTTGCTATGATAAAATGGTAAGCGATTTTACAAAATTACACCATTACAATGTAAATTTTTTCATTTAAATGCAGTATTATAAGATATTAGTTGGAAGTTTTTGGTGAAAACTGTACTTCGGTTAGGCAGACAGATGTGATAACTGATATAAATTCTATACTCAATACCTGTGCATTTGATATTTCTGAGGGTTTATTTTCGTCAAACTGTATGGTGCAAGCCATTTCCAACCAATCTCCTTTTACTGGAATAAAACTTGCTTGAACTTCATCAAGGCTGAATTTTAAATCACTATCCTTAATATAAACAATGCGATCTTGCCTTCGGTCCACTTCACCGATCATAATATGTTTTGCAATATGAAAACTACTTTCTTCTGGGTTTTCATCTTCTTCACCCCACGACATGCCTTGGTTTTCTAATATTCTAACAATAACAACAGACTCATTTGCATCTTTATAACATAAATACAAGATCTTGTCTTGGACATTTAGATTCAAAGAACAACTAGTTGTATCAAAATACAACATACCATCTATAAGAACATACTCCTCTGACATAAAAGTGATAACACCTGAAAAACAAATTTGGTTATTACTTAGGTGTTACAAAATAGTAACACATTGCATCTAATATAAAAGTATATACCTGTCCTTTGGAAACATTCTGTATTTTTTGGTATAATAGGTGCTGAAACTACATCTACATTACTATCTTCACCTTCAGTATTTACTTCCAAATCAATAAGCTCTTCGGCTAGAAATTCTTCTTTACTGAGATCTTCATCTTCCTCAGATACTCTCCCAAAAAAATAGTTAAACAGGGATATCATTTTGTATGTAGATGTAAATTATTGTACAAAGCTTTTATCATGCTCAAACTCCCATTCAGTTGCTTTAAGAAATTCTAATTCTTTTCTCAGTGACTGAATTCTTTTCTGGTGCATTTCCTTTTGTGCATTTTTCAAGGATTGATCGATGTTATGGCTCAGATCTCGGCTGATAGATTGGTTTTGCACTCTATTTTGTGGTGTACTCTGTAATATAACAAGAATGTATTGAAAAGATTACTTCAGATAATTTGAAATAAATAACCACTAGCCTTTTATACGTGCCTTCGTGCCTTTCATGTATGTAGTTATGGCTAAGAATAAAATTGCTGTTGGATATCCTATAAAAATAAATAAATAATAAATAATAATAATACCTGTGAAGTTTCTGGATCGGATGGTGAATATATGGACTGCGATATATTGCTTGATGTAGACATTACGTTATTTATACAATTACAATCATACTTCAATACGACCTATCTTATAACCACAGATTACTATATATTATGCTTATAACATCGTCTTTCTTATTTTAACATCACAAATAAAACATGAAATGAATCCTATGCACAAACCACAGATTACTATATATATATGACCACAAACTATGAACTATATATATATATGACGGCGCATCGAGTTATTGGTCGTGATAAGATGTCTATCGGTTTGATACTCTGTAGGTGGTCCTTATTGCTTAGTGGTCTGTGTTTAGTGGACAATGGCAGCGCGCGCACGCATGGCCGTGTGCTGCGATGTTTTTGTTTTGATTAAATTATTACAGGTCATAAGTAGGTAAACATGAATGAAGGTAAATATCAGGTTTTATTTATGAAAACTTAAAGAAAGATTAATTTTCAATCATTCTTCCCTACCTATTCAAAATTAAGATTTGGATTATCAAACAAAAAAATATTTTAAAAACTAAATTGATCTTCAGATTCCATTGCTCCTCTAAACTCTGAAACGATACGACGCGACGTGTACCTTCCTCGGAATATAGACCGTTGTTGGTACGAACCTCAACGGCCACGTGAGCCAGATGAGCGAGGAGTTCAGCCGGGAACATGGTGGCTTTGGCTACGGTCAGGGAAAGTTTATCCAGGGTGAATGTCTCACTAAATCGCACCGAGTCCTTGTCATATGATCCTGGCGAGTAGCAGGTACAACGCTGCGAATCGTCTATTAATTGGGGGCTCAGAAAGACAATAGTCAAAAGATTATGGAGGCAGCCACCAACGAGCTCTGATATACAGGTATACTTGGGAGCAAAGCGCCTAGCTAAAATATAACCATTTACGCGGTCTGCACAGCTGGTTCCGTTGTAGTCAGTAACTCATATATAAATTGTGTGTGCAGTGCAGTATGCAGGCAAAAAGTCTAGCTGGTTTAAGCGCACTCCACATGTGGACAGTTCCGCGGGAACACGAGAGTGTAGAGGGAGTATTCGCCTATATTCGTGTAGTCCCGTGCATGTTTGGCATGTCTCGCCTATTTCATAGACTAAGTAGAGATAGTTCGTTGTCGTCTCGATTCGATCGATTTTATATTTATATTCCTAGTGCTTTTTCCCGTAACAGGTTCGGGGTAAACTTGACCATGATCCAGGATATTAGTAGATCAAGTAATTACAGTAGAGCAGCTGCCATCACGTCTGTGACCATGTTTACAGCAGATTAGCGATATAATACCGATTAATCGATATAATGTCGACGCGTTTTGACACCCACCACATCCCTAATAGGCGAGAATGTAGAGGGTCGACCAAAGTCCCGGCCAAAGTTTCGCCGAAAGTTTCGGCGGACATGTGGAGTACGCTTTAGATGTGTGCTGCCTTCAAAAACCTGCACGGCGTTTTGTTCAACGAGCGCGAACTCTATTTAAGATTGGTGTGGCCATTTCAGATAATCATCTAGGTAATCAGTATGTACCACCACCATAGGTTCATGAAAAACTGAACATTATAACCCCGATAACCCCTGACAAAGTGGAGACATTACTGGCTCCTATGAAGAACGAAAAAGCTATACAAAATTGGAAAATAATGGGAATTTGGAGGGGACTTCTGCTCAATTTCGTATTTACAAAATGCTAAATTGAGCTGGGGGGGGGGATCACTTTGCCTTTCCTGTCCGCAAAATACCGTAAAATAATGTAAGGAAGGGTTGACTTTGACGTGTATTTGCTCCATGGCGATAAGGTACCGGCCTGTAAATAAGGTAGGTCTTGTCTTGTCAAAATAACGACGTTTTATTGGCTTAAACCTCCCCCCCCCCCCCCCCATTCCACCAAGGTTGATAAAATAATTAATTGAAGAGAAGATAAACCGTACCTTTTTAGCCATTTTCGTACTATTTTAGGGGCCCGGACGTACTATTTTGTAAACTGCTGCTGGTAACACTGCTGCCGGCACTTGCACGGCACTGTCGCTTACGCTGTGAGTGTTCAAAGTCGTTTTTTTGTGGATATTTTCAACATTTTCTGGGGTGAGTATTCATTTCTTAAGTTATATTTTGTGTTTATTTCGTTAAATATAACCTCAACTGATTATTTTTTTAATTGTTAGGCAGTAAACATGGCACTTTCCGCGGACAAAATTGTGGAGTCATGGCTCAACGAAGTAATGGCCAACGACGATATCACTGACAGCGAAGCGGAGGATCATATTTTGGAAGAGGAGCTGATCATTCACTCCCCGCATGACTCAGACACTGATCAAAATGACACTGGTAAGTATGAACCCCGTTAAGAAGAGGATACTAATGCTGAAGAGAGTGATAGTAGTGAAAATCTGCCACTGGCACTTTTATAGCAATACTTGGTATACCTGGTTAAACCACTTATAGAGATAAGAATATCTAAGGAGAATATGCCAAAGAAAATAAAACTCAAGGGTGAGCTCCTTTTAGGTATATCTAAAGCTACATCACAACAAAATATACATAGAAGAAGTGGAAAAGGCACATGTGAGTTTTGCAGTCGACGCAAGGATCGGTGCACTCGGAAAGCACTTTGTTCCAAATGGATTTGCAGTGATCATCAGGTGATGATATGTCCAGACTGTCATCAAAGTCAATAATAATGTACTAATTTCTTTTTTTGTACACACAAGTCCGCTCATAATACAAATATGTTAAAATAAGTGTAATATTGTTGATATTTTGTTTTTTAATTTAAACTTATATAAAAAAAACAGTTGTGTTACATTTTTGTTGTAAAACTTATTTGAATAAAAGTTCCTTTTTATAATTATAATAATTACGTTTCATTTAATACACAATACGAAGGAATAAACTGCTATGTCAGTTGGGGTACACCAGTCCCCCACGCGTGCTTTCACGTACCAAACAGAGGCGCGTGCGCTCTAGTGTTAAACATCATGTCATGCACCTATGGTACTTGAGCTAAGTATTGGGCTGTCGCCCATGTTGAGTTAATTTTTTTTTTCTGTATTTATATACTTTTTTTTTCCCGTAAGTTAGACTAGCGAAGTAACTAAACAATAACTAACAATTTAAAAAAAAAAACATCAAATCTGGGTTCCATTTATTAATCTAATAGTTTTAATTATGTGACTAGTGTACTGTTTGTACAAGTCAATGTTGCGTTTTTTCTTTAAAGTTTCAGTAAATGGAGACTTCGCGAATGGAGACTTTATTCCCAGACTGTGGCAACCCTCGGTGTAATCGTATCGCTCTCTGCCAAAAATCGGGCAGTATTCGATGAGATGTGCTAGGGTCTGACAGGTGGAGTCGTCACAAGGACAGACGTTATTCTCTGTGATTTTAAATCTTTTGAGATAGGCCTTCTGAAAACCGTGTCCGGTTAGGATCTGTGAAAAGTAATAGTTTACACAGATTTGGTTCCACAAGGCATCTATGGCGTCCAGACTTGGGAGAATGCGTTTGGTGTGCGAGCCTTGTTCCGCGCTCATGTACCGGCTTTGCCAGGTTTCACGGCTACGAAGCTTCGTTTCACATAGGACATAGGGAAGCAGAGATAATCCGGTGTCTTGTGGAGAACAGCGGCGCTATTAGCAGCTCGGTCAGCAGCTTCGTTGCCCGCTATACCGGTGTGTCCTTTTACCCAGGCTATCTCCAGCCTCCCTGTTCCCGTGCGACTGTGGATATGTCTGTGAATAGAGGACACCAACGGGTGCGCGATGTTCCTGTCTCCAATGGCCATGACAGATGACATGGAGTCGGTGAGGATCACAACCTCATTCAATTGTCTTTCCTGCATCCACTCGCAAGCCTTGAGGATTGCGAGCAGTTCAGCCTGAAAGACAGTGCAGCTGCTGTGCAGTTTGAATTTTTTGGTTGTGTCCTCACGATGTCTACGACCATAGCAGACAAACGCTGCGCCCACTGATCCGTCCTCTTGCTTGCTACCGTCGGTGAAAATTTGCACGGCGATTGGTCCGCACAAGTCATCTACCTCCTGTTAACTATACGTTGTGCGTGTCACTCTAAAGGCGGGGTGGAGTAGAGCGCTCATTGGCGTAGGCCGTTCTAGCAAGATGTCTGCCGGGAGAAATTCAGAGGCGCCGAGCAGGCGAGTCCTCTCAATCTCATAGACCTCCATGACTTTGAGGTCCAGGGGGAGAAATTGCGCGAGCGCCAAAGCGGCATTGGCAGAGACAGTGCGAAAACTGCGGGTTGCCCTAATGGCAAAACCTCTTTGTAAGCTAATAAGTTTTTTAGCAACACCTTTCTTTAGTGCCACATGTCCCCAGACTCCTGCTGCATAGGTAATTGTGGGTTGAATAACCATGTTGTAAATAGTTTTAATATTCTCTGGGTGAGCGCCCCAAGTGGCCCTGCAGTACATAACAAGTTTGCCGAATAAATTGTTCGACTTCGCAATTACGTGCTTGACGTGCTTACTGAAATTCAACTTTTCATCAATGATGACTCCGAGCAACTTAAATTCCTGTGTATATGAAAGATCGTGTCCATTTAAGTTTAATATTGCCGCCTTGGCCTTAGGCGTGAAGGCTACAACCTGGGTTTTACTAGGTCCAAAGCTCAACTTGACCCCGCTACCCCAGTCGTGTATCGCGCTCAACGCTCTATTTGCTTATATTTCTATTTCCTGGAGATTTGCCACATTCGCGGCGGAAACTATGAGGAGCACGTCATCTGCAAATGCCTGGATGTGGCAACCGCGGGGCAGCTTCAGATAAAGCAACTCGTCTAGTATAAAGTTCCATAGCACAGGTCCACATGTGGAACCCTGGATGCATTCTTTGGTCATATGCTTTTGTACCCGTGCGTCGGCATGATCTAAAATTACTTTTCTATCAATGATATAGTCTTGAACTAGTTTAAATATATTACGAGGGCATCGGATAGCTCTGAGCCGCTCGAGCATTGCCGGCCACCATGCGTTGTCAAAGGCGGCCTGTATGTCGAGTGAGACCGCGACCACTAATTGTTTTGCCACTCTCGCCTTTTTAATGATATCTAATGCGCAGTAGATGGCATTGGTAGTGCTGACTTGTTCTCTGAAGCCATACTGGCGGGCATTCATCAGCCCGTCAGCGTAGGCCTTGTGTGTAATTCGCTTGATAAATGGTTTTTCCAGCAGTTTTCCGAATACAGGTAAGAGCCCAATAGGCCGAGATGAGCCCAGCGCTCCGTGATCGGTCTTGCCGGGCTTAGGAAAAATTCGGACATAGGCCTCCTTCCAGGGGCGCGGGAAGTTATGGAGAGTGAGAAATGCCCAAGACTAGGCGATATAAAGGAGAAAGGAGGAAGAGAAACTGCTCTGATGATTGTTATTCGGTTTGATGAAGGAACTTAATTTCTAGGAAAATAATTTCGACTAATCAGTTTTCTGTGAAACGAAGCATCCGTAAAATAATCAGTCAAGTAAACAATATCTCGATAGACCCTCAAAGACCCTCTTGAAAGCGTAGCCTGGATTTAGTTAGTCTTGCCATTTAAAAATATAAGTTGCGAATAAACGCGAAGATTGGTCATAAGTTCAAAAGTATACTCCCATTCATCAGGTGGCCTGCTTGTCTGTTTGCCTACCGTATGACATGAAAAATAATTTGTTGTTGGGAGTAGGGTGACCGGTCGCTGCCCTGTGCCTCGTTACGCCCACGTTCGATATGGCGTAGATGACCCCTACTTCACTTTCCACTGCAATTTTCATTATATTCCAAAAGGATTCATTCCTTCCGTCTACAAATTGGAGGGAATGAAATGGAAGGAAATGAAGTTTGAGCAGATTTTCTTGATTTATTTCTAATAAAAGAGGATAACTAAATCCAAAAACTATATTATGCTATAACTCAACTAAACACTATAATTTTATCGCTAAACAATTTTTTTTATCATACTCTTATTTAGAAAATCAATAGCATGTAATGAATACCTTCGCGTGACAAACGTCATTTCCACAACGAAAATCGAAAATAATCTTCGTGACGATCGCGCGCGTCCTTTCGTGAAGAAATATTTCGACAGACTTAAAGACGCGGGAGGCGTAGACATTGGAAATATACCAATAGGATTGCGCACTTAAAAATAATTTCAATTAAAATTTATATGAAAGGCAATGAAGTGTTTCGTTTGACAAAAATTTAATGCTGATTCTTTCTATGGTCCGTACTCGTCAAAAATACTATGTTATTAGTTAACTTAGTAGCTACAAACGTAAAACAAGTAGTTTTACATAAGGAAAGGGAAATAATGATCTGGGAACATTCTGGTAGGCCATCTGGATGACGAATAGAATGAAATTTTAGCATGTTTTTAGTCATTTTCTTTTTCTTGTTTATATCTAGACCTAATATGACATTAGGCCTTTCGGGCTCTAGATAAATGTCAACTTTTCCAATTGAAACATTTCGAGTAACTGTAATATTCGTGTCGACTTTTGCCCTGTAAAGGGGATTTGGACGAGTCGGTGGAATCGCTCATATATAACATATGCACGTAGATTTTATTAGACAGATAATGTATTATCAATAGATATTTATCCATGGATATTCCATAAAATAAAAATATATGGTCACCCTATTAGAATGAGACAAACAGCATCTGTTCTACACCTCTTGCTCGGCTCATTTTTACCTGAAGAGTGCTCAGTCCTGTTAAATAGGTCCGTCCATGGTGGCACCAGTGTAAAGCGTACTCCACATGTCCGCCGAAACTTTCGGCGAAACTTTGGCCGGGACTTTAGTCGATCTCTACATTCTCGCCCATTAGGGATGTGGTGGGTGTTAAAACGCGTTGACATTATATCGATTCATCGGTGTAATATCGCTAATCTGCTGTAAACAGGGTCACAGAGGTGATGGCAGCTGTTCTACTGTAATTACTTTATCTACCAATATCCTCGATCATGGTCAAGTGTACCTCGAACCTGTTACGGGAAAAAGCGCTAGGAATATAAATATAAAATCGATCGAATCGAGACGACAACCAACTATCTCTACTTAGTCTATGAAATAGGCGAGACATGCCAAACATGCACGGGACTACAAGAATATAGGCGAATACTCCCTCTACACTCTCGTGATCCCGCGGAACTCTCCACATGTGGAGCGCGCTTTATGATTGTTTGATTGATTGATTAATGTTGTTTTGTTTGTGTGTTAACTTTTGTGATATTTTTCAGACTTGGGTTAATAATATATATATCAGCGCCCTAGACTTGATAGCCCACATCATTATAACAGGATCTATTATCATCATTTTACCATCTGGCCCGATTGTTTCCAGCGCGGCGCATGAAGACCCGCAGTCCACCAAGACACAAACTCACAACGACGTCCGTTTAAAGCAGGGATCCCCAAACTATTTTGGACAAGTGACCCCTTTTCCAAAATGAACTGTTACCTCAGACCCTCATGGCCAAATTACCTACTTTTAAGATCAACCCCTTTATTCATAATGGTCCGCTAACTTAAAACAGCTGCTACAGAATGTTATTTTTCATTCTGACTTAGAGAATAAAACTAATAGAAGAAGACAGAGTGAGAATTAGCAATGCTTTAAGTTAGCAGACTATTATAAATAAGGGGGCCTATCTTTAGTACCAGGTAGGTACCAATTGGAAAACTTTGCACTTGGTTAAGTAAGTAAAGTTGACTTTATTTTCTCATCAAAATTTAACAAAATAAAAAGACATACAATTCAGTAAATATCAAGTTTAATTTATAATGATTACTACTTAAGTACTTAAAGAATCTTAAGTAGGTAGGAAATTATATTTAAAAAAGTATTAATTCGCAAAGAGAAAATAAAACATTCAGTGTGATGGATGAACCTGGTGACTATCTACCAATCTAGCTACATCCGGTTCAATATTGGTGAGTTGCAGCCTTGAATCTCCACGTTCGTTGAGTTTCTTTGTTTCGTCAAAATGTTTGTTACCACACTGAAGCTTTTTTCGATGGAAAAGCGATAAGGTATTTTTCAGCAATGTTCTACAATGTAGGATACTGTGTTTCAATGTTGCGTTGCAACCAGAACTTCTGATAGCCTTGGTTGAATTCTGCTTAAGCTCTTCGTCTGTGCTGATGGTAATCAACTCTTCTTGCATTATCACATTGGCTTCTTCTATGGCTGTGGTATTGTACGGATTTCTTATCCATTAAGGAATTTGTAAATTTAAAAGATCCTCAAACCTCTCCGTAAAATCCTTGTGTAATGCGTCCAAGTGAGTGACATATAATAAAATGTCATAATCTTGAAGAATTTTTGGTAATTTTGACAAATGCGGAAACTGCGAATATTCTTTTCTGTCTAAATTTAGTTTATAAAGGATTAGTTTACCCACGAAGGCCGATATAATTGGTTTTGTTTTAATCAAGTTAAGATCGTCACCCTGCAGTTGCAAATTAACTTTATTGAACATTTCAAAGATATCAGTCAAGTAATAAATATCGGTTTTACAATTGTTCAGATTTTCTTTCAAATTCGGATCTTTTTCTTGTAAAAACTCCAACACATATTCAAAAATGGCTGCAAATCTTTCTAAGCAAGAGCCTCTTGATAGCCAGCGAACTTCAGTGTACAGAAGTAATCGAGTAAAGACTTCGTTGTTTTCCTCACATAGCTGAGCAAATAACCGCGAGTTCAAAGAATTGCTTCGCATCTTGTTGATAGCATTTATTACATATTGTAAAGACTTATGCAATCGAGGACTCAGCTTTTTTGCTACTAAATGCTGCCTGTGAATCACGCAGTGAATGACCAGTACATCAGGCAGTTGTCGCTTTAAGTGAGCTATAAACCACGATGACGGCCAACCATAGACGGTGCACCATCAGTCGCAACAGAAACAATGTTCTTCCATGGAATAGCTTTGTCAGTAAAAAAATGTTCCACGGCCTGAAAAATCGATTCTCCTCTGGTATCAGTCTCTAAATATGTAGCAAAAAGCAGTTCTTGGCACATATTTTCATCTTTGATAAATCGAACATATCCTAACAACAGAGCTTCATTGCCGGGTAATGTAGACTCGTCCAACGGGAGAGAGAATCTGTTGGTCTGTAAGAACTTGCATAAAATGTTATCCACATCGCGTCCCATCTCGTCTTTGCGTCTCTGAACGGTGTTATTGCTTAAAGGTATTCTCTTTAAAATATCATGTGCGGGTTTGTGCAATACATTGTTAAGGACCTCCGCAATGGCTGGTAAAATAAGCTGTTCTCCAATTGTGTGAGGTTTCCCCGACTACGCTATTAGTAAAGATTTATTAAAGGACGCTCGTAAACCATCATCGTCTTTAATAGATGATGACGCAAACATCGATCTTATGGATGGCCTTTTGTCTAGTTTTTCTTTAAGTGCTTGAAAAAATGACAAGGGCTTACTTTTTTTGTCAGCATGTACTCTTGATAAGTGGTCATCCATTTTTGAAGGCTTCATGGCTTCGTTACTGAATACTTTTTCACATATGAGACACATCGGCAAGTGTTGATTTGATAGAGATGCAATAAATCCGAACTTCAAGTAGTCCAAACTGTATTGTCTGCATTTTTTTTCGTGTCCGCCATCATAAAACGCTCAGTAATCCTGCAAATAAAAAACTACCTAAATAAAAAACAATAATAAACTGTTAAATTTGCACACTATCTTATTTTTATCACACCCAGGTAATGGATTCTTGTTAGGTATTACTGACGTACTCATTGATAAACTTGGAAACCTATATTAGGTAAGTAACTATAGTAGGTAATTAGGTATAGAAAATTCGTATTAGATAAGTAGGTACCTATCAGCATAAGAACGAAAACCAAAGCAAACTGAACACTACAAAGTTTAGGTACCTACCTACTTAACAACTTAAGTGTAAGTAATTTTTACAAATACTTTTATACCTACCTATTTAAAATATCCCCCAAGGGGTCGATATCGACCACTTTGGGAATCCCTGGTTTAAAGGCTAAGGTATTGGTATTCGTGACTTATATAGGGTGACCCAGAAAGCGTCGTCCAAACGATAACCATTAATAGGCCAAGTGATGACAGTAATCAGAAAAATAAAATAAAAAATCAATCCTAAGTACTTACACAGTTGTAGGTATTTAATTTTTTTTTTTAAATTTAACAGCCTTTGTAGTACTTTTGATCACTGTGACCACAAATATTAACAGATTTAATTTTTTATTTCATTTTGTGTTCCTGAATAATGACTTTATTAATTAGTGTCTAAAATGAATGCCTTAATATCTGCATTTATTAATAAAAATCAAAATAAATAAGAGAGATGAAAAATTTTTTTTAAATCACGCAACTTTGACGGTCTACACTGAAATAAAAATGTACCAGGCTAAATTGGCAAGTAGTTTTATAAAATGGCGCATTCCTTCGTGATTTCAAAATGGTATGATACTTATTCATAAATTAACAAACAATGTTTTTAAAAATCAATAATACTGTCAACCCATGATTTTATTATTACCATCAACATGAGTTTGATTGAGTCGTATACATATTAGAGCAGTGGCAACTTGGGACTTGTGTTAAGTTATCGTGGCATCCTACACTGCAGAAGAATATACGAACATGCATTACATTTACGGGGAATGTCGAGGTAATGGCAGAGCAGCAGCTAGACTGTACCGTGAGAGATACCCAAATGCTCAACAATACCCAGACCACCGAGTGTTCATAAATGTTCACAACTCTCTTTCTCGCGGCCACTTCCCTAATCAAGTCAACAGTGAGTGAAGGCCTGCGTCTGAGCAAAATCGCAACGAAGTATTACATGCAGTTACTCAAGATCGAAGCATTTCTTTGCGTGAAATAGAGATCAACACAGGAGTACCCAGAAGTACAGCACATCGCATACTCCAAAAAGATAAATAGAAGACATTCCGCTTAGCATTTATGGTAACATGTGGTTTCAGCAAGACGGCTGTCCAGCACATTACCGCATTACGGTCAGAGAATTTCTCAACGAAGAATATCCAGATCGATGGATAGGGCGTGGGGGTACCATTTCGTGGCCCGCCCGCTCACCGGATCTAAATCCTCTCGATTTTTTTTATTGGGGAGCACTAAAGGAACGAGTGTATGCGAATCCAATCCAGAACGTGGAAGAGCTTCGTCTTAAAATTACTGAGGGTGTGGAGTACATAAATCGTCAAAATTTTGCTCGTCACATAAAGCGCTCTTTACTAAGAAGAATGAGGGTTTGTATTTATGTTAGGGGCCAACATTTTGAGAACATATTGTAAAAAAATATTTTTGAAATAAACCTTTATTAAAGTCTGTATTTATTACTTTTTTTCTACCAAATAAGTATGTGCTAGCTTCATTCACTAAGTGTGTTAAATAGTAGGTATGTTGGTTTTGCAACTCGTAGTAGGTACCCAGTCCTTCTAAAAGAAGTTTTTGACTCGTTTACACTTAACAGAATAACTTTCTATGCGTCTGAATCAAACTAGTGGGTTAGAGAAAGATTTATGGCATATTGTTGTAAATTAAAAATTATGGAGTTGACAGTATTATTGATTTTTAAAAACATTGTTCGTTAATTTATGAATAAGTATCATACCATTTTGAAATCACGAAGGAATGCGCCATTTTATAAAACTACTTGCCAATTTAGCCTGCTACATTTTTTTTTCAGTGTAGACCGTCAAAGTTGCTAGATGTAAAAAAAATTTTTCATCGCTCTTATTTATTTTGATTTTTACTAATAAATGAAGATGTTAAGGCATTCATTTTAGCCACTAATTAATAAAGTCTATCAGGAACACAAAATAAAAATAAAAATTAAATCTGGTAATATTTGTGGTCTCAGTGATCAAAAGTACTACAAAGGCTCTTAAATTTTAAAAAAATATTTAAATACCTACAACTTTATAAGTACTTAGGATTGATTTTTTATTTTATTTTTCTGATTACTGTCATCACTTTACCTATTAATGGTTATCGTTTGGACGACGCTTTCTGGGTCACCCTGTATAGCAATTCCTCGGGGGTGCTTGGTTTCCGGTTTTAATCAAAACAAAAACATCACAGCACACGGCTATACGTACGCACGCTGCCATTGAAACACAGACCACTAAGCAATAAGGACCAGCTGAAGAGTATCAAACCGATAGATATCTTATCACGACCAATAACTCGAACACAAAATAAATTGTAGTCTGGACAGAAAGTCGTGATAAAATTTGAGGGCGCCACCATCGTTTACATGGTATCATTGTACTGTATCAGTCTGTGAACATCAAATATTAAAAAATACTATCTTCAAGTCTATGCTTTGCGTCTGTGCCTCGTATACTTCGACTAGAAAGATTTGATACTTGTTAATTTTCTATATAATATCGCACGACAACAGCACGTGACATTCCACTGCTGGACTAAAACCACATTAGCCGAAAGGGCTAATTTGGTATAGATAGTATAGATAAAGCGATGGATAATATATAGGGAAAGCAAGACAAGGCCGGATTCAAGTAAGATAGCAAGATGGAAAAAATTGTATGTTTATTAGTAGACTATTATAATCAGACTATAAACATTCTGAAAATGCCAACAGATCTCGTTACAAAGCCCTTGCCATCTGCCCTTGTAATTTAAAGTATCATGATGAAGAGCAGGTAATATTAAATAGTACCTATACTTTTTGCATTTTTGTAACTACTCCGCGGTTTGCTTCGATGTTAAGCTCAGACGGGGTGACAGCGACCCCTCTCCCCTCCGCATGCAAGGGATACTAGTTCCCTGGCAGCGCGCTGTCAAGTATCTAGGCGTCACACTTGACAAGAGGCTCACCTTTGGGCCTCATGTCGACAAAGTGTGTCGCACCGCCCGTTTTTACTTGGGTCGCCTCAACTGTATGTTGGGGAGATTCAGTAAAATGTCCCTCAGAAACAAGCGAACCCTCTACAAGGTGTGCATTCGACCGATGTTGACTTACGCATCCCCTGTCTTCGCTCACGCGAGCTCCCTCGTCATTGAGAAACTGCAAATTGTGCAGAACATCTTCTGCCGTAGGGCAATGGTGGCTCCATGGTACGTCCGCAATGCGGACCTACATAGAGACATGGACCTGCCTACCCTGCAGCAGTTTCTCAAAACACTCTCCGAGACCTATTTCAAGGCCGCGGAAGTGCATCCCAACCCACTCGTGCGAGAGGCAGCAGCCTACTCTCCACTCGGCCACGTGATCCCGAAGCCGAGACACGTCCTCACGGACCCCCCCAACGACCTGTCGAGAGCTCTGTACCTCCTCCTGGAGGCTCAGGTCGACCCGACACAGCCCCTCCCTGCCGTTTCAGCGGCCCCCGTAGGCCCCCAACTCCAGTCCATAGCAGCGGGACCCCCTTCAGGGGTCACGCTATAAGTTCTCCAGTGCACGCTCCGTAAGGAGTGACGCTGAGCGCACCCCGTCCCTACGGGGTGTCGCATCCGATGAAACCTGAAAGGCCCTTCCGGCTACAGGTGCTCCCAGGGGGTGTTTAGTACGTATGCGCCTAGGTCTTTTTTTTGGCGAGTCGTGCATAACCAGCTGGCCGACCGGCTGGTACTCATGAGAGTTCACCTCCTCCCTCCCAACCGCTATACCAGAGGGTGCCCATTTCCTTTGCGTTGATTGCAAAAAAAAAAAAAAATGCTCGGAACGATGTAATGTCAAACTGTTATCTAGCTTATGTATCTCTCTGTGTGTTCGACCAGCCACCGCGATAATCTTACATTGTCCTCCTCAATTAATAATATAAGTTTTTCTCATTCTGGGTTTCATTTCACCAGTCCGCAATAGTCGTCATTGCCTACTGTGCGTGGATAATATACCTCTGTACTACAATACTTTCGTTCACAAGAACCGCACTGCTTTCAGATAAACCTGAACGCAAAAATGTTAATGAATAAGATATTTACGAAAATAAATACAAAAAGATCAAATCAATAACAGTACACTATAATTTGTTGGTTAATTGTGTGACCTCAACTAAATATAAACAATACTACAAAGCACATTAATTTTATGTAAATTCAAATGAGTTACTTACCCGTAATCGTTGCTGTTCAGCCGTAAACATCTTTCAAATAGGACAGCAACTTATTTGCTCTAAACTTGGCCATACATTCAATGAACAACTCTAAATATGATTTTTCTCGTGCTGCTTTTACATGTTTTTACATTTATTTCAAAAACAAATGTCCCACACAGTAAAAACCTAGAAATATACACAAAAATTTAAACCTAGCAACAACAAAACAGTAACAATGTCTAGATGACGTGACAGCTGAAGTCAGTTTGACCACAGATGGGTATAGAATATTTGAGTTTGACAGTAATTTAGTGTGGCCAATTTAGGCAAGAGCAGCAGTTTCCAAAACATTCTTTTCACGACTTTCTTGCCAATCTGTAACAAAACGTTAAACACAAAATTTTTAATTATTTTACCAATAAATAAATTGAATCGTTGGTTTACAAATTTATGTCTGACAATCAAATTACTTATCACGCCAAAGTAAGTGGCACGAATTTTATCCAAAAGGGCTTCTGTATATAAAATTTTTCTCAATGCAAAAGGGCCGCTCTACATAACCACGAAAATAGCTAACTTTCCAATCTTTTTGGTTAAGTCTAAGTATATGATTGACAGATTGACAGATCGTGCTGTCATCTTTATATGGTCGCGTCACTTATTGGTCTGTGTTCTTGGTGGCTGTTGGTTTGCTTGCCTGTTATTGTTGTGTGGTAGTTTTTTTCATTTGTTTTTATGGATATAAAATCTCGGTAAAATTCTGAAATATAAATAAAATTGGCGAAACTTTCTTAAAAAACAGCTGTAATATCAAATATATAATTTAATTTTAAAGGTAAGCATGGTTTAGGTATGTGCTTTTACCTCCACTCAAGTTGACTATGATCCCGTCTTCGTTGCTTTGTGTGATCGTTCATGTAATACTTAAAAAACTAAGGTATTGCGTAGGAGTTCACTTTACAGACTAATATAATTGTTTCACATTTTTAGCTTGCAGCAGATGGTCCACAATAGAAAAATCTAGAAAATTCTGCTTGACTATTTCCAACAATGTCTGGAAGAAATTACATTTATAAAGCCAAGCGAGCCCAAGAAGACGAACAAGATTTCTTACTTCCTGTTTGTATGGAAATAGGTCCTGATGTAAAATTAAAAGAAATTCCAACAACTGGCCAAGAGTACTTACTAAAAGTTCAGGTGGAAAGAAAAAACTGTGCTGTAATTACAAAATGCAATGTGGACTACTCAGATTTAGCTAAGAATCAGTCATATTTTGTTGAAGAGGTATGCCTTTGACTTGTGTATTATTAGTAACTAGCGACCTGCCCCGGCTTTGCATGGATAGCAAAATAGGCTTTGCAAATTTTACATCTAAACCTTCCTCAATAATCACTCTGTCTATTGGTGAAAACCATACGAAAATCCGTTCAGTTGATTTTGAGTTTATCGCGAACAAACAGACAGATGCTGAGTGGGACTTTGTTTTATAATATCGCTCATTTGGAGAAACAAAGACAAAACTGCATCTTTGCGATTTTACAGGAGAAGCAATCAAATGTTAATATCAAATGTTTAGAGATTTTACAGGAGAAGCAATCAAAGTTTTAGATGTAAGTGTAAGTTAAGGAAAAGTACTTTCAACAAATATTTGGATTTTTCCTTAACTTACACTTACATCTAAAACTTCGATTGCTTCTCCTGTAAAATCGCTAAACATGCAGTTTTGTCTTTGTTTCTCCAAATGAGCGATATGTGGTGAAGTTATTAGTAAAACATGCGTACAAAGCTGACCCTTCGGTATCGTTCTGCTTGGTATGCACCAGTTTTGTTGGTTTATGATACGTTATCAATATAACAGGGAAGGAGGTGAAATAGGGCTGTCTATTCCATCACCTTTCTATGCAAGTGTTCAAGTATTGATTCTTAATGGATGCATATGATATAATAGCTACTTTTGTATCTACCTGTTTAGTGGTTCAACCTGTGGGTCACCCCATCATATATTACTTTAATATATTTACAAGGCATTTGACCCATAGATGTATAAATTGCAGCTGTCTTCTACTACTTTTTACTGTTTTAGATGACCCGTGCAGCTGCACCTGAAAAGTTAAAACCAACAATAGAATGGAGAAATATTCAAGTTGCTGATTTTTCTGACATCAGAATGTATATATCTCGTGTAAAATCTAAAAAACATCTATGGCCTAGAGATTTAAAACCCATTAACATAATACATAATGCTGATTGGTCATGGCATAGATTTTTTTCAACAACGGAACCTACATTGACCACTATTTTTGGTTTGCCAAAGGCTGCACTGGACAAAGGATTACAAGTTCTTATAGAATCTATTGATGATTCTGCAAAAACAATAGATCATGATAAAGGTAATTAGTTTTAGTCAAAGTAATTTTTAATTTTTGTGTGCTTGATAATGTCCTGCAGACTGTTAATTAGAGCTCGTCTAAACTGAAATGACGCGCCCCACTATCGCATTAACACACACAAGCAAATCTAAAATATGGATGCAAAACATATACAAATGCCGTTGTAATTGGTCATTCAGTTGCCGGTGAGACTAAAACGTAGGAGCACGCGTCGTTCGATTGACTCGATCGTCGAGTAGTGGGGCGCGTCATTTCAGCTTAGACAAGCTTAGGTTGTGCTCTCGCGTACGATCATGGTCTGCCTTGACCATGATCCAGGATTCGGCAGATCAGGTAATTACAGTGGAGCAACTACCATCTGACCTCCGTGACCCTGCTACCAGGGGAACCTGACCAGATTGGATCATGGTTACACATTCAGTCACCTGAATGTGCAGGTTTCATCAGAATGTTTTCCCTCGCCATAAAAGCATAGGTTAGTATTCAACTAATGTACAACTATGATTCAAACCCGGCACCTCTCGCTTGCGAGTCAGATACTGTTACCACCCGGCCAGCATTGCTCTAATAAAATCTAAATATATATTAGATAATTATGGTGCAAAATACAATTAAGCTCTTGCATAACGGTGTGCTGCAATTTGTGAAAAGTATAGTCATCATGACTTTATTTTTGTCAATTTTGTGTAAAATTGTTCTACAATTTTTTTCAGGCCGGTGGATATATGCCTTCTTGGCATGTTTAAGGCAGCCATTACTGTCTCAAACAGTTAGTATACTAAGAGATCTAGCCCGAAAATGTGCACTTATTAGGTAAGAAGAAATTCTAATTCTCTCTGTCATCAGTCCACTATTTGTCCATTAGTAAAGAATATAGATTTTATTGTTTGAAAATGTATACATGAATAACCAATTTCACATAATCTTTCAAATATATTTATTAATCTTACCAAGTTCCGGAAAATTTAGTAATGTCAATGAAAATGTAGCCAACTCAAAATTAATCAAGGAACAATCACCAAATCTAGTGCAAGATTGGATTTTTACTGTTATATAACTATATTATTGTTTTTATTTTTTAGATGCAATATAGATGAAAACGATGAAAATGCAGAACAAATAGCAGTTCCAATGAATCTTTTTATATGCTTGGTAGCTCAGTATTTTACTCAATATGACTTAGCTGATTAATTAGATATCCATTGATTTTTGTATGTGTGTATGTATTGCATGAAATTAATAATAATGTTAATATTTTATTCATATTCTCAGAGAATGGTATTGAATATTTGGAAGAATGTAATGTACCATAATAATATGGTGGTGCTTGTGTACCGTAAACTTGTATCATATTGGCTCCATCCGATTTCCCGCATTATGTAAGCCGTTTGGTGATTGGCCGTAAGCTTGTTTGCCACGTTAGTGGCATAAAAAAGATGAAGGGCATCTCAGTCTCTACCCGCGCCACAGTCATTGTATTTGATGACGGCCTCGCACACCCGCAGCCGTACCGCCGATCTCCGATTGTACGCCGCCATTTTGATGCAATTGAATTTAAACCAATCGCAGCAAGCTTGAGCTGGAGCGGTCTTGCTGCGATTGGTTTGCGGATTCTGAGGTGCGGTAGTGGAACTGCGGTGCGGTGCGGGAACCCCGGCGCATGCGGCTCGAAGTGTGCAAAGTTGTGTAGAATTTCATACAAAGAAATAAAATGCGAGCGGCGTGGCTAAAACTACGTCACCTTAACTCAATAATACAACTTCGAATACAGACATTGTCATTGAAGTAGGTACATATTCTCACTTGTTACGTGGTTATTTTGTTGTCTTTCGTTATCTATAAAGAGGTTTTACCTTACTGCGCTGAGGATATGGTACAGTTGGAATTTATCATAACCTACCCTGAGGTGAAGACTGAGTGTCTTTAGTTCTCACCTCAGCTGGATTTTATTTCGATAATATTACAGTAGCTAACTCTTTAGTTACGCCGCTGTATACATTGCCGGATAAAAAACTTATAACGCGACTATACTAGCTAGATGTTTTTTTAATATACGGAATTCTGTTTAAAAATTAGGTAATTCGCACACTGGACTTTTAATTTTCAGGCTTCAAATCGAAGACCTTTAAGGTTTTTTTAAATTTTAATTTAGGGAGACATTAAAGCGACTATGCCACTTTTATAAAAAATGGATTTGACCTACGCTTCAAACCCCTTCTAATTCTTCGGGCCTCCCTCGACAGAGGAAACGCCAGAGCACTATTATAAATGCGGGATATTTTCTAGTCCAGCTTGAAACCATCGTTCATTGCAACGGTATACAATTTCGGAGAGATGGTGTCTCCCTGTCTTACGCTTCGTTGCCCCGTGCTAGATTTGACCAGAGGTGGTAGCGTGTACCGAAACCGATAAATCCGACAACCAATAAGCCATATCTGGAGAGACTGTAGCACGGCCTAGGTCTCGGTAGAAGTCGGCAATCCAGAGTGTTCGTGATGAGTAGTGATGACTCTGGAAAACAATAGCTGGTGAACAAATGCTCGAAGACCTCAGCAAAGACTCCAAGAGGTCTTAAAATTAACGTTTATGAAGCTTATGTTGAATGTGGTAAAATTACGAAACAATGTTTTTGGGAGCTCATTCTCGAAATTGTTGATAAATATATATCTACGGGGGTCAAACGGTCCAGTTAAATAGGTCCAATTTCGAGAAAGAGGCCAATCGACGCATCATTCAGAAAATTGCGACAAATCCTTTCGTGTAAAATGCTTCAGTGTCTCCAGCAAGAAGAAGGTCTTTGATCAGTGTTTGTTGCCATGCTAGTAATGTTATACAGAACAGAGTCTAAGAGCCTCATCGGAAAACTCGAAAAACGGAAAGAGCAATGCTCAGAATTTCTCTAACTATAGGCAATAGAATCACAGATGAAAATCAAACAAAGTCACCGACATAGGTTTCAGAGTCGCAAAACAAGTGGCAGTGGACAGACCAATAGCTTGCAGAACTGATGACCGATGGGGCAGAAATATTCTCGAATGACGACCGCGGATCCCCCACGACGAATGAATGACCTTGTCAAAAATCGATGGATGCGAGAGCTACAAGCGCTGCCCTAATAGGCAACGGGTCGTGCGATCATGGTCGTACGACGGACGTCGCCCGAGCAATAGGAAACCACTAAACCGCCCGTCGCACGACCATGGTCGTACAACCGTTGCCAATTAGGCAAACGCCACAGAGTCGGTCAGAGTGAAGTGGATATAATCTCGACGAGTGAGTCGCCACCATTCAATTTCGTTGGAATTCCCATGTTAAACGCGACTGCGATGCAATCTATATTGGTACCTTTATGTCGAATGCGTCGTCAACTCTGCATCCTGTGTAAAATCTAGCGAGATTGTTTGGCGGATGGCGGCATTTAACGAGCGATGCTTAGGTAAACAGTTTTAAACTCTTTTTTCATTCACATTCATAATCACTTTTTCGTCCGCAAAAAGTCCCGCGTGCGAATTGCCTAAAATAAGTGTCAAAAAGCGAAGCCGAAAACGCTTCCTAAACACAGTTTTGTAAATAACCCGTCTGATACCCGGATACAGGTAGCCTACTTTATAACGTAGGTTTTGTACAACTTTATATTGCATGTATTTATTGGCAAAATCTTTTATATACTCATCTAATTAATTATGGATTATGGTAAGATTGTGTAAATAAATCTATTATGAAAATTTTTACATTTGCTTATTATTATTATATAACATAAACATAAGTATTAACAAAAAAGCTTAAATCGAGATAAATGACATAGGTAAAGGCAGGTAATGTAACCCACATTAATTGTATTCTTTGTCATCAACGTCGTAGTGCACGCCGAGTTGCTTGCGAACCTCGTCTTCCAGCTTTGCAATTGTGAGACTTTCTTGGTGGGACATCCTCGGTGACTCCAGAAGACCTACGACATAATGGATTAGTCAACAACTAGCATTTGTTTGTGTGATGTTCCCTGTCTATTCCGAGCCTGGAATTCTTTAAACTGGAGACTTTTGTAGCCGCCATGTCGTGTCTCCCAATTTCGAGTCTCTCTACATCGTGCGTTGGCAGATCAGATTAAACGTTGATTTTACGGGAAAATCCCGGACCATTGTGAAAAGTAATGGTACCAGTTTCGTTTCTTTTCTAATGATTTTGATTTATTTAGACTTTCAATAGTAGAAAACTAGTTTACGAAGGTCTCAAGCGGTTAAAGTTACAGCGATCCAAGGAGGCCCAGCAGTTAATCACAAGCGATATCCCTGTTAGGTAGACCTACATTTTCATTTTACATTAGTTATTATTATTTTAATCTCCGACGAAAAAAGAGGGTTGTATATGTTTGACGTGTGTATCTGTCTATCTGTCGCATTGTAGCACTCTTTTTGAAAGCCAATTTAATCGTGATGATTCTTAGCGTGTTTCATTAAAATTGGTTCAGTAGTTTAGAAAATATTTGAGTTATCGGGGGTTATACGGCTTTATCTTTTTCTTATCCGGTTATTTCGCCTTTGTCGATGGATTAATTGAAAGGACAGTCGCTTCTATCGTCCGCTTTTATTTTTACTTCTTGATACGACACGGCTCGCTCCTAGGCTTTCTCCTTTCATTACCTACCTCTCCAGCAAAGCTATTCAAGAAAAAAATAAAGACCCACCTTGTTTAATGCATTTGTTAACTTCTAGAGCCTCGTAAACTAATCCAGCACTGTTTTCAAAGTTGAATGGCAGCGGTGACAAGTGTAGGGGGAACTCTTCTGTGTTTCCGTCAACACGAGTGAGCCTCGTGGGGAAATGGAACGGGTCTTCCAGCTGCAAATGTTAAGAGTCTTATCAATTATTATATAAAGGTATGATATTGGTATCTGTATGGAATATTACTGCCATTGCGTAAAACAAATGATATCAGTCCCATAACAAGTTTGTCGTCAACTTGATAAGCTGTTGCTTATCGAAAATACTGCATCTTGGTAGTAAATTTTGCATATCATTGGATGATAGGAACCAATCCATAAGATTGTGACAATGTCCTTGTAATTCTCTGAAATTTACTACTATAGCTACGGATTTTAATTATTCTCAGGACTTTAATATATTTTTAGAGTATCAAGAAAGGGAGTCCGCACCTCCTATTTTATAAAAACGGAAAGCGGACGAAAAAGTTTGTTCATAACATTTAGCAACACAGCGTTTAAATAGGTATTAGATGTCGATGTTTACCGTAGCTCGTCCCTTCGACCCATAGACTGTAGCCTTGTTCCAGAGTGTGACTGTGGCGTAAACATTGAGTACCGCGCGCCTGTCGCCAGAGTACTCCAGGATTATAGTGCTGCCCACGTCCACGCCATCCTCATTCAGCTCACCGACTGCTGTGACCTTGATTGGTTCCTCCTTGAAGATGTACTGGGCGAACTGGAGCGCGTAAACGCCAAGGTCCATTACTGCGCTGCCTCCGAGCTCTTTCGTACTGGAATTAAGATGAGTTTGGAATGATGAGCAGATTCTTGGGCTAGTGGTGTCTGGTCTGGCAGAGAAGAGTGTTTAAGTAGAAATCTATAGGTTTCAGTTACTAATTAATTACTATCTAGTTACATGGATAGTTCTAGAAAGTTTCTATTATGTACGTTCCTATCTATTGTCTTCTATCCTCTAAAGTGTCACCGAATTGTGAAACCAAAAATGGCTGAAATCACCAATGCCTATTTTGCAAATGTTTGTTGTTCCACATTCAAGAGGCTATGGATTCAAATCTTATAAACATAGAAGAAAACCATAGAAAGTCTACGCCTATTATAATTATACAGACGCGTGATAAGTATTGAATTAAATAAATACAGAGTTATAAATCGTTCGAACTGTTTATTCCCGGTCGTACCCACTTGGTTGATTTACCATTTTGTATGTAATCTATAAATAAAACACTTCAGACAACAGATAAGTATTACGGGTTGTTATCTCTATAACAAGTTACACTAACTTAACAATATTGTGTAATGATACATTGTTCATGGTCGAATAATTAATGTTATGTAATACTTACGATAGCCGGTCCACGTTAGCGATGCTCTTCCCGAAGTTCACTTCCACGAACTCTATGTCTCCAAGCTGTCCATCATTGATTTGCTTCTCCAGCTCAACGTAAGCCGGGGAGAACCTGGACCATACTGCCTCCATGAGGAAAAGTTTCTTCTGCTGCGCCAACTTCACCAAGCTCTGGGCCTGCTTGAAGTTCATGCACAGTGGCTTTTCACATAGGACGTGTTTGCCGTTGTTGAGGAACATTGTTGTCAGGTCGTGGTGGTCAGGGTTCAGGGCTCCGATGTAGACGACATCTGGTGGAAAGGTGTTTGTATTAGCAGAGTATCGCATTATCCATAGGTACTCTTAGCAGGTTTCACGTGACCCAAATTCAGAACAGAAAACGCATTAGCATAATATTTGTGTAATGCGTGTAAATTGACGCAAAAAATGAAAACAAGTCTCATTCGCCTAGTCAATCCAAAGTATCAAACAAAAGTCGTCCAAGACTGTCGGAAATAGATACAGGTGTCGTCGTAAATAGGTAAAATCTAATTTTAAACATCCTACTCGTGTACTAACTCCACCCACCATAAGTTTACAATGAAAGGTGTAATTATGCACTAGGTGGGTACCTATCCATTCTGGTTTAGGTCATGTTTAGTATTAGTATTCTGGTTTAGATTACGATACTAGTACAAAATGTCGTACAGTTTACAGTCGGCCCAACGTTCTTACAATGTTTGAATTGCGGTGTTCCTGTTTAAGCATATAATTTTAACCCTCACAGTCACAACGCACCTGTAGTTTATCTTTAGGTATGTTTAATCTGTCAGATGTTATGGTGAGGGTTATCGCTTTCCATCAGATGGACTGTCTATCGTTTTATGTCTCCGAATAGCGCAATTAATACAGTTAGGTATACCATACCAATATCTTTGCTGGCGGCCAAGTCCTGGTACGAGTCAAAGACCTTTGGAATGTTGTAAGTCTTGGCGAAGGCCGCTGCCTTCTTCTTGTCCCTGGCCGCGATACCGACGATAGCATGGTCACTCTTCCCGGGATACGAGTTCAAAGCGTTCACGAAATCATTGGCGATCTTCCCCGACGTGACAATACCCCAGCGGATCGACATCTGGAAATTATTGATTGGTTCCCTATAATTTAAGAGTTACAGCGAAATTACAGGCATGAGGCATTTCATCTTAGTCCTCACAGTGACAACGCACCTGCGGTTCTGCATTTTTGTTACCTGCAACCTAAATGTATGAATTGTAGACGTTACGGGCGACAGTTACCACCTATCATTAGGAGGGATGTCTGCTCGTTTGCCACTAAGAAGAATAAAAAAATATTTAAGAGTTAAGTGAGGTCATTACCTCTTCTTGAGTACACTTCTGAAACCACAAGGATAAGGCACAGAATAAAGATGAAGAAGTAGGTAGGTACTATTTTAAGCTCGTGTTTTATGTCTAAACCTTATCTTTATAGGGACTAGGTCTGTACCTGTATTGTCGAACAAACAGGCTTTTATAAAGGCCGTCATTTTGCTCAGCCCCTGCATGTGCAGCCTTACATTTGCTCGTTCAATCTTACCTATCCTATACCTTAACGTAACCATGGAACATGGAAAGGAACACTGTTTGGCGGTAATAACCAGACCGCCTACAACCATTTATCTAAAAGCTGATTATAATATCACGTTTGCGTTTGTCGGTGGTAAGTAGGTAGGTACCTACCCTACCCTACACTATCTGATCGTGATAGCCGGTTTTATCTTATTTAATTGTATGTGTGTGTTATTCACAAACAGGTGCAGCATCAATCAATCATCTAGGTTGGTATTTGAGGGGGTGGCTATATCTATCTCGTCACAAAACGAGATCCTGTTTAGCAATGCAATTATGCATGGAAATAACTAGAAGGCATTACGAAGCATTCCAGATAGTTTCGGAGATTATATCCAAACTTACCTACATAATGTAACTCTTTCTAAGGTAGGTAGGTACCTACTTAACCTGTTTAGATCATATTATTATTAATTTGGTTAAGACACAGAATGTTAAACTAACAGTTTAAGTACCTTTATGACCATTAAGCTGGTAGGTAGGTAACTTTGTTGAAATATTCGAAATGTGGATACGTGTAGGTACCTAAGTGAGCAGAAAATGTTATCCAAATATCCATTAATTTAAACTACGTAGGTTAACTTAAATGAAAATAGGGCTGATACTTTCAGGTGTTGCTAACCTAACGCTAGATAACAGGGGAATTTAAAGGGGGCTAATATCTGCATACCTAGGTACTCATACACACTGACAGTACGTATACCTACGTTTCTACATATCCCACACGAGTGGGTAAGCAGAGGAGGGATAAAAATATACTTAGTATCCTTTATTTATTACTATTGGATCCGGTGCGACTTCGTTCGCGTGGCGTTCTACCCCTACCCTGCCCTACCCTACACCTACTCAACACCTACCCCACACCTATTTTTTTACAATTTGTGACATCCTTGTCGTAGGGGTTGATCCTATCTTTTTGGACACCACATGATAAAATGGTTATTTATTTTTAGTTAAGTAGGTACTTTTTATTCACCTAAGGAGAAATGTGTAGCGTTTACAAAATGGCTAAGTATAGATACCCGAAGAAAGCGTTGTCCTTGTATTGCTATATTAATAGATTTGGCAACCCCACTTGTGTCGTCACAAACCGATATACTACGAGAAGAAATAGGTAAATGGAACGACCTATTTCATGCCAGTTAGATTCAAGAAGTAAGCCACTAGTGTCTAGGACACTGATAATTATCTGTCCTAATTAACGTTTTCAGGTCAATATCATGAACGAGATGCCAAAAGTGTTTGCTGTCTCGATCGGGACTACTGCCAAATGATTATACAGCACTAACCTACCTATAGGTAATTCATTTAATTTGCTACATACTTCTACATAGTAACTCCATTGTAATGTACCTAATTAAAGTAATTAGAAACCAAATCACGTAAATAATAAATGCGTAGATATCTACTTGATTTAATTTCCATGCTAATTAGGTAGGTAGGTGAAAGCGACGTTAACACTAGTTTTTAGCAAACATCGACAGGGTTCGACGTTCGAATTTAAAAGAAATTAAAAGTAAACAATTTGTTCAACAAAAATAATAATGTGTCTTACCTTTTAGCAGTGATTTACAAGTCGACGTGTTGAATGCCCGGCCGCGAACCTATCAATAGATAAAACTTGTTAAGGGCATTATTTAAGTACCTACATAACCGTATTTATTGTAGGGGCACATGGGGCAAATTGATACCAACTTGGGAAATATCTACCTACTTAAGTAATTTATTTTTGAAATCACTCTACCTACTCTAACAGATTAGCCGGGGAAATTACGTCGAAAAGTAAAATTTAGGTGCCTTAATCTATGTTGGGGGTTCACCCTCATATCATGTTACATGACTTTATGTAGTTTCGCGCACGCGAGATGTGGAATGAGCTCCCAAAGCTTTTCCTTCGCATTATAACATGAGGTGCTTCAAAGGCACGTTTACAGATACCTCAAAGGCCGGCACTGTATCCGCTCTCCTTAGGTTGCAGATATCCTGGACGATGGTAGCCGCTTACCATCAAGTGGCCATCCGTGTGCCTCCCTAGGCAACAAAAAAAAATTAAGAGTCAGCCCGCGCTGTGTAATTTCACCACGTAATTTTTGTTCTAGCGTTTTATAGTCCGCGTACCAAATCTAAACCTGAACGCACGGCGAATAAAATTCTTCTTTTGTTAGTTTCTACCGAGTTCTCACTAACCATATGAACCACAGGAAAAATTAAAGATTTGCCTTTTATTAGGACGTAAATGGTGATTTTTTCACAATCAAAGGTATGTAACCGTAACACGGTGCATTCTGCGGAAAAAGACAGGTTCGGTCACGGAATAATAATTTTCATAGGTATGTCACAGAATTCTGCGGGAAAATTGAGTTAAAATTTCGTTGTGCGCGTTTGCCCTGAGTTAAATTGTAATATAATTTGTATTCGGTCACAGAATACCTATATGTTTGATCGCTGATCTAGTCCCATTTAATGGGTCTCCAAATACCTGGTCGAGCTATAGGTACTTATTTTCTCCGATAGATAAACAATTAGAACACATCCCTCTGGTAAATAATCAAAAAGGCATAAAAATCTATTGTTAGAACTACCTAGTAGGTAAATTCTAAAAGTGTGCGAGTCATATTTGCCCCGACTAACCGAATGCATAATGTAGGTAATAATCAGTTAAGTAATCATTTTAGAGTGTGAACCTCTTGGTGATAATGATAACACCTAGGATAACACTATCGAGACGCATTCATACTACACACACACACACACACACACACATGGCACGATAAAAGCAGTCATAGGTGGAGAGATAGGGCTATTTTATCACGATCACTTATTGACAGATAAGTACCTAGTAGCCAGACTTTCTAGCATTAGAAATTCTTCCGGTTTTTTAAGTAGTATATAGATACAGAAGCATGTTCACTTATTTTACCTACCAAAATTAACAAAAAATGTAAGTAGATATAAGTAGACCTTTTAGGAATTGGGATATTCCGTTGGGGTCCCTGAGACTGATTGAACAGTTTCGGGAGCCGATGGGGACCCCGTCCCGTGACGGTACCTATATTTTCTAATACATATTAGGTATAAAAAAAGTAATTCTCGCCGTCTGACCCTTATGTATCTGATCTTTTAAACTAAGTAACGGATTTTAATGCCGTTTTCAACAATAGGTAGAGTGATTTAAGAAGGTTCATTGGCAAGAAAAAAACGGTAGGTAGGGGTAAAGTAGGGTCCACTAGTTTATTATAAATGGATAACACGATCCTTACTTAACCATAACGCTCCCTCTACCCTTAACCAAAACACTCCTCCCTTAAGCATAACGTTCCATCCTTAAAAATATATCCTATATAATATAAGCACACTACCATAACGCTCCTTATTAAGCATACGTCCATCGACCCATTCATAATGCTGCAATCTTAAACATCCTTAATAAACGCTCCTTTAGCCAAAAGGTAGCCAAAAGGTAGCCTTTCAGCGTTCAACCAAAGGTTAGCCTTATCAAATTAATTAAAATTCTGCTTTGAATGAAAACTTACATATCAAAAACTCTTTATCTATTGCACAACATTTACGTGGGTCATTAAACTATCTATCCTATCTCCATACCTACACTATCTGATTAATGTTGGTAAAACATAGATATCTACGTAAAAATATTTGATTAGCACCAGATTAGCCACCGGTCTAGACTAAAATTCCATCGATTTAAAGTTCGCATATTTTAGAGTTATTTATCATATTAAAGTTCATTGAATGGGGAGATAGGTATTTGTTTACAAACATAGCTCTAATGACAAGACAAAGAAATCATTCTCCTATGGGTACTTAATTAGTACCTATTCACGTACCTACTAAGTTACTAAAGAAAGTTCGCATTAGTAGGCAAAGACGAACATACATTATTAACCTTGCAGGTTACTTGCCTTTTGTGTATTAGCAACGATTTGAAACCCGACAAAAAATCACTATCTTCTATATAA
This sequence comes from Blastobasis adustella, assembly GCA_907269095.1. NCBI lineage: Eukaryota > Metazoa > Arthropoda > Insecta > Lepidoptera > Blastobasidae > Blastobasis > Blastobasis adustella. Next base: position 6,454,427 of record OU026123.1, on the reverse strand, counting down.
AAGGCGTGAAGTAAAGAGGTTATTATGATTGAAACACGACAAAATCGTAGCAACAAATCCATTCTTTAATCTGTGGTGAAACCTGTTGATCGTTTTGATTTTTCGCACATAGGTACATGTGAGTTGAGCAAACTGGATGGAGCACTAACGCTAATATCTAATGCCACTCAATTTCAAACCGTTTTGATAGCTGTATCTTGAAATTATGACGGCAATGTAAGATTTTGTTTTGCAAAATTTACCTGCCATCGTCTGGATTTGTGATCATATGGTCTTCTATATCAAATTGTCTCTGTATCAGAACGTCCACTGTATCAAAATATCTACAGCATCATAATATCCACAATATCAGAACTTCCGCGCTTTATCAGAATGTTGGACCGTTTAATTTAACCCGGTTTGCATCAAATCCTTAAACATGTTTAAGGATAACGTTTAACGTCATTTTGTAAGAAATTTTGTGTTTATGTGCAAATAGGTATTTTAATAACTTAACTTTAATCTATACACGGAAGTTACTCAGTAATTATTGACGAAATGTTTATATGTTTTTAAGTTTGAATGTTGAAGGTCGTCCAAACCGATTTCGAAAATTCTTTCAATAACAGGAAGCTACACTATTCTCGTGAGTAATTTACGAATATTTCAAGTGCAATAGGGAGACTATTACGGTTCTAAAGATATTGCTCCGTGATAGACAGACGAACAGACTGCGGAGACTTAGTAATAGGGTTTCACCCTTTGGGTACGGAACCCTAAAAAGCATTCCCGATGGCAGAAAGTGACCGGCGGAATGTGGTTTTTAAATTTTGGAATAGAGTTTTCTATTGCTCTAATTTAGAGCAATAGAAAACTTGCATTTTAATATACATTCATATAAAAGATATCAACGGGGGCGTCTCTCGCGTTGAACTCTTTTGTATGAAAGACACAAAATTTTACATAATATAGGATAATAGTCATATGATTGCAAGATTGACAGAAACAACATTGTCTTCCGAAACTAATGTTGGACCGTCAGAGCACTTTCAATTATATAGGTATACGTATCCTGACCTACAATTTTTTTAATTACGCATCTTTTGATACTATTTTAATTTCTCTTTCTTAATTGCTAGGCTAATGCTAAAAAAGTACTAAATTAGGTCATCGGTGTTGGCGCTGATCCTCAAGCCCCCGACCCAGGTGGGCCGGGCAGCGGATTCGTTGTAGACGACGGCGCCGCCAGTGGCACTCTGGTCCCTGCGCGGGCACTCAAAAGTTTTTGAGGGGCGTCTTTATGTATACACATAAAGGTGGTATATAGGTGGTCGTTTCGATGGACTTGAGATTTTGCATGGCGGACAGTTCGATGTTAATGTGAAATAATCAGGATGGACGTAGCGGTAAGATGGTCATTCCGATAGAGTCGACATTTTGATAGAGAGGACTTTTCCGTATTGTTTATATTTCTGTACAGTGAACATTTTGCTAAAGTGGAGATTATAATGTGGACGTATTAATACTGTGGCAATTTTGACTCAGTGAACCATGTGAATCCAAAGCTTATATATGAATAAATGTAAATATGAAGCGTATGAATTGTACATGTTATGGGCGACAGTTACCACTTACCATCAGGTAAGGGCATTCTACTCGTTTGTCACTGAGACTCACTGACACATCTATGTACAATACCTATTGCCAATGGACAACCGAAAGTAACATTAAAAAAATTTACTTAGGCAGGTACATTAAAGCAAAGCTAAAGCAAAAACTACACCAAAAATCATCATCCTCTTAAAGATTAAGGCGCTGTCTTACCAAGCACAAGTTCGGTTTTATGTGGAGTAGGTACTGCTGCCACCTTCGATTGAGATGCAGCAGCCAAATATCAATTGGTTGAGAAGAAGAAGCGAGCTATTAGGGGAATTGAAGATTATTCGTAATCTAGAGGATATTGTAGCTTAACTTTTAAGTTTAGTTTGCATTCGGTGTATATGGCAAGACCGAATTTGAGAGCTGGAAGGGTACCTAGCCGTACATTCCACGATATAATCGAGAACATATAATTAAAGCTCAGGTCAAGAGTACCCTATATGGATATGTATGAAAAGTTGATAAATGCGGAAAAAGCACAGAAGTTTGTTATGGCTGTAGCAGGTGGAACAATGTAATCTTTCTACGGAATTACACAGTCGAACTTCGCCTAAAACAATGATCGGCTAAGCTGACTAGTCTTTTTTAGCCGACTAGTCGGCCAAAGCCACAGTCGGCCCATCTCTAGTTTATCATGTTCTAACAGCCAGTCACTGCACAAAATTCGAAAATAGACTAGAAGTCCTTATTAAAAAAAGAAGAATTTTTTTTTTTAAACTTATACCACAGCAGGAATATTAGTCTTCCGAACATTTTCGAAACGAGTCGAAAGGGGGGACACAAATTGACTATAGGTAAATAGAATGTTTCGCCATGTTCGGGCACATACTAATTCACCTTTCTGGAACCACTAGCTAGCCACCACTAGGAAGTCCTGGCCACCCACTTAGTCGACTGATTGAATCATAAATGTCGTGGGAAGAACGGGAAATCAATAAGCAAGTACGCTTGCCGGTCCAGTGGGATCAATTAAGGCAATTGCTTATTCGAATGACGTACCTACCTAATACAATGTGTTCTTAATTGGCCGTTGTGAGTGTTGTCTCTCGCCCGGAAACCTTTAAAATAGCTACTTGTAAGAAAAGCATTTAGGTATTTTCACCTTCATACTACTGAGAGTGAAAATAGGTAGGTAGCTATGCTAAACAAGCCTTTGTATTAGATACAGGATAGGTACTAGGTAATTAATAATTAAAGATAATATGTTTGGATAAATTCACACACACTCACACAACGCTATCTAAAAAATAATAGGTTCCTAAGTAGGTTAAGTACTTCATCGTCTTGATGTCCCGCGCGAGGGCCCGGGTTCCGCCCTGTCCATGATTCATAATTTGGTAGATCAGTGAAGCGAATGTACTCAGACATCTGCGCCCCTGCGCGCGCGCTTCGCAGGAGAACCGTACCAGATTAGATCATGGTTAAATATAGCCTACTAGCAAGCCACTATGGCTTCGCACGGGTTTTTCTCTTTTCTTAATTATAATATTGTATTAATGATTTTGTTGTTGGTATACTACCTACTCATTTTTTCATTAATTGAGCTACCTAAAAGTTAAACACGTAAATAATACAACATGACTAACACAGTTAGACAAGTTTCATCGAGAACCTTGCGAGAACAAATGCTTAATTTGCTCCTTTCAAAGCGCCAAGTAGCCGCCTAAAACGAGCGCGCCGCGCCGGTCGCGATAAATTCAAATTGATTATATTGTATTTATTTATCTACTTACTTAATAAAGTAAGCACTTTAGTTACTAAATGATTAAGGTACTAATTGTATGGTTGTTTAGTTGCGTGTAAACTTTATTAAATTTAGAAACCTACTTAAAGTAATTTCATAACACTATCGCTGCGGCCGACTCACAATTGGGTCGAAATCGGCGCTACACGTGAGGCGGGCGCCTCATCTGGCCGGTCCACTTAATACGTACGCTACGATACTTAGTACTGCTATAGCCTCTCTGGTACTTATTTGAGTTAGCAGTACTGTGTGTATACTTTTTATTTTTGGTTTATTATTTAGGCCAACTTAGAGATTTCGCCACTGTGCATTAGACATATAAACCCTCCGGAAGAAATTCTCTAACTGGGGATGTTTAGGAGGAGTTAGCGGAAATACTGACAGATGCGAAAGCGACTTTAACTTATAGGTACACACCCACTATACATAGATGATGTGTTATTTATCTGGGGCAAACCTTGCAGTTAGGTAGAGGAAATTTTGAGAAAGAGGTTAAGAGGCGGATTCAGCTGGACTGGGCGGCTTTCGGAAAACTTTACGCCACCCATACCACAATGCTTAAAGACCAAGCTTTTCAACCAGTGAGTACTACCTATGGTGCCGAGACGTGGACACTTAAAGTACGGCTTATTCACCAGTTCAAGGTCGCTCAGCGTGCTATGGAACGTGCTATGCTCGGAGTTTCCCTAAAGGACAAAATACGCAACGAAGTAATCCGACAGAGAACCAAAGTGACTGACATAGCGCATAGAATTAGTACGCTGTAGTGGCAGTGGGCTCGCCATATCTGCCGACGAACCGACAACCGCGCTGGGGTAAACGAGTACTTGAGTTAAGACCGCGACTCGTCAAGCGTAGTGTAAGACGCCCTCCGGCCAGATGAAGTGACGATTTGCGAACGGCTGCGGGTGGATGCTGGATGCGGCAGGCTGAGGACAGGGTGCATTAGCGCTCATTGGGGGAGGCCTATGTCCAGCAGTGGACTAGTATAGGCTGATGATGATGATGATGATGATAGTCTAATATGGCTATAGGTGCGTTTGTGTCTTCCGTAAACGAATCAAAAGTTATCGATTCAAAGTTTAAGAACCTACCGCAGAATACTATTCTGTATAACCTACGGATGCCTACCCAGGCAGACAAACACTGTTTGGTAAACAGTTTCTGTTATAGGAATATTAGGAAGGCTTGTTTCGCCACCTTCTATTTACACGCAGTCTAAGGATCTATGTAACTAGCTGGATGGGTAACCGTTTCGTACTTTGAGCCGTATGCGAAGTATACTCGTGTGCCTTCTAATATCGTTGGCGAAGCGAAGCGAGGTCAACTAAGGTATTCTGCTGGAATCCTTAAGACTGGTTGAACAGTCCGAGGAACCGCATGCACCCCGTGACGATATATTATTAGGGGCAACTGATTGTATCATAGTTACACATTTACGATGTTTTACCTCACCGTAAGAGTATCGGTTATGTTTAACTAATGTGCGAACTCAGAAAATGGCGGCTTGCCTATGCCTATGCTTTAGGCCATCTACAGGTGTAAATATTTTTATTATAATATCATCTTCGCGTTACCGGGTCCGCCTTGAGTATGATCCAGGATTTGGCATATCAGGTAATTACAGTAGAGCGACTGTCGTCCTCTTTGACCCTGTTAACATTGGATAATGGCCTAAGTGGTCGCAGATGGCGTCGAACGTTCAATTCGAGTTAGGCGGCCGGACTGCTGGCGATCGAACTCGGTACCTCTCGTTTAACAGTCAGACCACGCAAAATTAACAATATTGCTCCTGTTTAAAAAATGTTCTCTATGCAATTATTACTGCTGTAATGCTAAGGTGGCGACATTGTCAGTTCACAGATAAGTTAATCGATCGTTCATGATCCCCCGTGAACATAACCCAAATAGCCCGTTTCGACATGGTAATGGATTCAATCAACCTTCCACTATTCATTGTAATACTTCATTCAAATTCTTGGTCTGTGATAACCAACTGTCAATGTTTAACATTGATGTGTCATGGACCATTGAAACTAGAGCTGTAATCTATTCTAAAAGAACCGAATTTTTGTAGGTACCGGTTTTTCTTCGAGATTATTTCAATGTTAACTTTTTTTCCATAATTTTTATACTTACTACATATACTAATAGCTTATTTCGGCAAGATTTATCTAAACTTAGCACAGCAACGGACAAGTAACTTAGCACTGGACAGTGATATCAATGTGGCGGTATAAGTACTCATAAAAAAGATAGACTTGATCAAGTGATTTGTAAGTTGTTAATATATTCCGTAGCGTCGGTGGCCCAATGACTGCGGGTCCTTCTCGTAAGCAAGTGGTACCGATTTCGATCTCCTGTGCCGCCATGTACCAATTACTTCTTCTGAGAATACTAACCAATGCTCTTACGGCGAGTGAGCGAAGACATTGTGGGGAAACCTGTACATTCAAGCGACTGAATGTGTAACCATGATCCACACTAGTCGGTAACCCTTGTTAACCGGGTCACGGAGGTCAGATGACAGTAGCTCTACTGTAATTGCTTAATCTGCCAAATCATGGTCCATGCGGACTCCGGGCACTTGCGTGCGAGAGCACGACCGGGATATTGACGGCAGGATGATTATTAATTAAGACAAACAACTTGTTAAAGACAATGCGCGATTGAACAGCCTACGCTGCACTACGTCTTGCAGCTATTACATGCCGAAACCCACGTCATGAATATAAACAGTGCATTTTGCGCGGTAGGTATATTACGATTTATGGTTTTAGATTTAGACTACAGATGGTGAGAGTACATGGAATCGAATTAGAAAATTAACTAAATTAAGCTTAAGGTAAAGATACAAGTGTTTATTTATAACAAATGATCTTTTGAGTTAAATAATGTGAATGCAAATTTAACTTGAGTAGAGCTTTTCAACTTGATTTATATTTTCTAATCAAATGCATTTTTTTATTTTACAGTAAAATTTAAATATAAATGAAATTTCCTAATACATTGTCATTTAGAAACTACATCACATAAACTTAAAAATAATCGTTAAGAAAACTAGTATACATATATGGAAAAACCCGACGTATTTTGTATGGTTAGGTATGTCATTATTACAATGAGGTAGAATATTATAGATATAGGCATGGATAGTAAACAAAGTTAGATGTTAAGGCCTCGATAAAATGGAATTCTGTCTTTTGTACTCGGTTAACCCCACTTGATCTATGTTAACTGATTCACTGATTGAATGGTGTTAAATATTTATTACATGGAGTGGAATACAAATTAGGTAACAAGCACATTTTCATAGATACAATGTTATAATAATAATTTAAATAACAATAAAAATATAAAACATTTGGTTCTCCAATTATTATATCATACTCGTAATAAAATAGATCTGTTACATATTACATTGGTCTAACGTGTATAACGCTTAAAATACTTATTTAAATAAAACGTCTATAACGTAATATTAATCTTTTCAAGATTACATATTCACAGATCATTCGATTATAATGATATAAAAATAAATAATATGTATGCACTACAATAAAAATGCTCAACGATGTATATTTTACACTGTGATGCTAAAATAATGTTTTAAATACCTAATATCACTATAATAATCGCTTATTTAAAATGCTGATTCGAAAGCTTGTTCCAAATCGGCAATTAGATCTTCAACGTCTTCTAAACCGACGGAAAGTCGTACTAGAGAATCTGTAATACCTAATTCGAGTCTTTGTTGAGCGGGCACAGATGCATGCGTCATCACCGATCTGAAATTATAAATTCATGAATAAAGGGTCAAACAACGATCGTAATAATGTATCACTTTGTTTGGATCAATGATATTTCATATTCTGGCAGACAGAAGTCTTCAATATCGTATTTAACAAAGGAAAATGTTACTACAAATAACTTTCATCATCACATCACAAGACTTGAGCCTCTACCACATTAGTGAACGGTTTTGCCAAAATCATCACGCTTACTAAGTGAGCTGAATGGAGACCTCAGTATTGAAAATAAAACAGAGGACGCTGCTGCCCATTTTCTGTTTACATAGGCATTAGGCGTCTCTCTATACGTTTTTATGTCGTTTTGTACGACACCTATCATGGAACAGGTTGGCTCTACAATATTCTACTCTGCCAGACACCACACGCATGACATTAATTATCTACAAATATTTACCCCGGCTTGCACCAAATTCTTAAACACGTTTTTTTGTATGAAGTTTTTTATATAAGTATCAACTTAAATGCGAGCCGCCCTTAGTCTAAATACTGACACATATAAAAGTAGATACGGACTGTATTGGACATTATTTTAAAGTGTGTAAGATAATCTCTGGAGGAGGCTTATACCCAGCAGTGGGCGTCTTTCGGCTGATATGATGATGATGGTGTAAGATAATGTGTGTAAATAATTTATAACTTACGGTAGTTCCGCTAAGCTCTCATATCCACCCAAACTCTCGGCAAGTGTAAAAACTTTTAGGGAACTTAAAAAAGTTCTTGATTCTTTTAATCCTCCAATATGAACAAAACTAAAGACACCTGAATGTCCACTCATTTGTTTTTGAGCCATCTTATGTTGCGGATGCGATGGTAATCCTGTAAATAATATTATTCAGCTTTAAGACTCTTGTCTATCATCAAAAAACAGTAAAGTACGAAAAAATAAAATTTTAATTATTACCTGGATGTAAAACAGATACAACTTTCGGATGTTTTTCTAACCATTTTCCAATAATAACCGACGACTTTTTATGCTGTTCCATTCGTAGAGCTAATGTTTTTAAACTTCTATTTACTAAGTAACAATCGAACGGAGAAGGTACGATACCCATTGCTGCAATAGATAAGACATGATTAAAGCTTAGTGAAACCATAAATATTTCTAGGTACGATAAAATAATATCACGTCGACAACGTACATACAAGATAAAACCAGCAACTAATTTACACATCGTTTTGATTCCTTAAAATAAAATATGAGTTGTTCTTGAAATGCTGTGTAATCACAATTGTTAATAGAAACTCGTGAAGCATGACTTGCAATTTTGTTACACTTATTACCTAGAGCAAAAACACACGCATTGCAGTGTTAATGTTATGCAATACTTAGTTTTCAAACATATTTTACCCTTAAAGTGTGAATCATACTAAAAATAAAATGTTCCACATAACACGAGGTAAATTTGTATGATTAAATGACAATTGAAAAATATATGTTTAATATTAGTCATACTAAGTAAAGGTTCACTTCACCATTTATGGGCGTCATTACTATGGAGGTAATACATCATTCACACGTAAAATCGCAATTGTACCTAATGTAAATTGAATGAGTACCTAATGGTGATAACTCGATAACGTATGCCTTATGTGGAGTTAGTGTTCCGTCAGTAAACAGTAAGAAGAAACTATACTATGTGATCGAATTGAAACAAAAACTAACAAACAAACAAACCACAGAATACTCACCATTTTGTAGAAATCTTAGTTTCTCTTCAAGCTGTGGATCATTGACAACGGCTGCTCCCATTATAACGTCTGAGTGACCATTCATGTATTTTGTCAAAGAATATACAACAATGTCAGCACCGAAGTCTAGTGGGCGTTGCAAATAAGGCGTCAAAAATGTGTTGTCTACAACGACTAAAATGTTTTCGCTCGCATAATTTTTAGCCATTTTTGCTATAGCTGCTATATCGACTACTTTCAGTAAAGGATTTGTAGGTGTCTCTATCCATATCATCTAGAATAGTAATAAGGTAAGCAGATAAGTACACTTAAAAGTAATTTTGGGTACGTATCACAAAACATACAGTCAAAACACATAAGTTCAAAATACATAACATTAAAGTCTATAATAGAAGACATAATAATATAATCACAATAACATAACGTTCAAATCACATAAAACCAAAATGCATAATGTTCATAAGTTTAAAAGGTTTAAGTTGACTTAATGGCGATTTGGTTAGTGTTATGACAAAGTAATGAGGTATATCCGTCTAATCTAGGTAATTCGTCGACTTCACCTTTTCTGAGCGACTGTTTTAAATGATTTTAAGCAACTCTCATAATTTCTGAATAACACTCTCATTCAATACCATGTTGAAGCACGTGGGGCTCCTCGGTGCAAAGTCTCTAAACCACCTAAATCACCTTTCAACCATGCATATGCGTACATAGGTAAGTACGTTACGTATTAGCAAATCGTTTATTTGATTGATTGATTTGAAAATCAGTTTGGATTGAAATCGGATTTGGGAGTTATCTACATAAATATATAAATCTGCATTTTGACTAATAAGTCTTGCAACCATTATAAATTGTAATTGTTATATATTTTGACCATTATGCATTCCTAACTTAGATGTTGTAAACTTATGCCAAATGACATTGAAAACTTTTTTTTTTATGTATTCTAAACTTATGTATTTTGATATATAGGGCACGTAAGACTACATGATGACTTGCAGAATATAAAAATGAAAACTGCTATTTCCACTCTATGACTCATATCAAAGAGTAAATTAGTCAACGTTAATTTATATTGACGTGATGACAACGCAAAAATTGTTACTGTTGAATAAGATACTTGATCATTGATGTAGACATGTTTAATTTGCGAACGTTCAGTGGGAAACAATCTTATCTGCGCTTGAGTATATGCAATAACAACCTTAACATTTACTTATAAAACAAGTCTTATTTGATAAAGTTTGTTTAATATTTTTTATTATACGTATTATGAACATAATATCGTAACGACCACGATAAAGATGTTTTAAAAGTAACTTTAAATAATAAATACATGTACAATAAGTTGCGTCAATTCTCTACGTAACATGATAGAATGTCAAATATTAAATAGGAACTTTAAGTAGAACTCTACAGTTTAACATGTTTCGTGCCCACATAATACAATAGACGAGAAATAGTATCCAGGTATTTTGCAACTTTGTCGGCATGATTAATATGTGTAACTTCAGAAATTTCAGCCCTTTAGTTCTATTTTTTTAGGCTCTACCTAACTACACTGACAAGCAAAAATAACTAGTCGTATGTTCCTTTGACTTCAGAGAGCTACTGTTTAGGTAATATCGTCGTCTATGTATGTGAATAGTTATTTTTGCTTCTCAGTGGATAAAGGTACCTTGTATTACTATGGAACTCAAGCTAATCAATCATGCAATATTTCCCCGGCTGCTCTAATTGATTTTTAAGAGCCACATAGTCTCACGCTGAAGGTTATGTTTCGGTCTGTTCCTTGGTATTTGTAGTTGAAAGTTGGAACACCTTTGCTATATTTACAATTTTGGATAAAGCTTTAGGTATTAAGTTACCATTCCTAACAAAAGTACAATAACATGGTCAATTTATGTGATTATTCTTGTACACTGATATTTAGTCAATTATTTATTAAGTTTTAGCTGACCTTCAGTTTTTTAACAGATTGTCTCTTGACTGTAATTACAGCTGCCGCGTAAATTACAATAAAATATTGTAAATAGCTGTGTATCTCGAAAGTTTCCACTTTGATGTGAGAAATAGTTTGCTGTTTTACATTGTCATCACGGTCCGTAATATCCTTACTTCTACGTATTTTATTTAAATAGGTATATATTAATTTTTTACCTTTGTATTTGGTTTTATTTCTTTCTTCACATTCTCAATGATCGTGAAATCTGTGAAAGTTATTTCTACGCCCATCTTTGCTATTACTTGCCTAAAACAAAAGAAAACATTTCAGCTAAGTGTCACATAATAAAGTGTTTTCTGATCATTCGTAAAATGATTAATAACACATTTTATAAAAGAAATGGCTCTACATTTTATATATGAGACATGGATTTAAAACTCAATCAAGTTGAGCCGAGCGCCGACGAGATTTTCACGAATGAGGTGAACCGATGATATGTTATGTTGCAAAGCAAATGAAGTAATAATACTTGTCTAAGCTTTGTTATCACAAGAATCCTCAACAAATAATAAAATCAGTAGGTAGGTACGAACTTTAGGTATTAGGTTCTATTTTCATCTTTATCTTCGTTTGTCACCGCGTAGTATAAAAAAATATATACGTAGTATAAAATAAAGTCGCTTTCCGCATTTTCCTGTATGTATAACCGGATTTTGATGCGGTTTCACAATAAGTTAGAGAAGTTTTATACATGTAAAACTATCGGAACGTTTCGTAAGAGACGTTTATACCTATAATACATGTAATATGTGGCGCCGGGCGCGTTAGTCCATACTAATATTATCAAGAGAAAATATTTGATTGTTTATTTGTTTGTAATGGATAAAGTCAGAAACTCCTTATCTGATTTGAAAAATTCTTTGATACATAGAAAGCTACAGAGGTAACGTAGGCTATAGTTATTATGTGCTTTCCACGGGAACGACTCCGGATCGTAGTAACCGAATTATACGCGAACGAAGTCGCGGATAAAAAGCTAGTTTAAGATACAATGAGAAACCTGTGAAAAATGTTCTAGATACATTGGTTAATAAAAATGAATATAATGTAATTCCATGAATTTGTCTATTTTTCTTGTACTATATCTCATACTGTACTATTTATAGTTATAATACAAGTTATCAAAGCCTCCTTTCATAGGTACTTATGAAACTAATATATTTAATAAATTACGAACATACTGTCTTACCGATATTTCTTGGAAAGTATCTAAGTAGATACCTAATTTAAATATAAAACATATATCGATTTAGAGTGAAAGAGCCTTTATCAAAATTAAGGAAAATACGCATATTTCTACCTGAATAATCTGTTTGTTCCTCCGTAGACGTCGTCACTTGAAATAATGTGGTCACCAGATTTCATCAAACCGCATATAGAAGTTGTTGCGCCGAGACCAGAAGCGAAAGTCAAACCATATTTGCCACCATCTAAAGCGGCTAGGCATTCTTCTAGGGTGTTTCTTGTTGGATTACCTGATCTACCATATTCAAAACCCTGAAAATATTTTAAATGGATGTAAATTTTGTTATAATATAAGCTCCAAAAACTAAATCTCGGCTAGAGTAATATACTTATAGAAAATTAAATTTTGCATTCAATGGTAAATAATCAATATATCATGTGATAAAGAAATTGATCTGTGCATACAAATTTCAATAAAATGGCTACACTAGACGAATCTTGTGTAAGATGGTGATCATATTTCAATTTGTTTCTTAGGACTGTGTATATAATACATTGTGTTTATACAGGTTGATTATGTGTTACTAAGTTTAGAAATTATTACTCTAAGGGACCATATCGTCGTTGATTTCAGAATAGAAGGAACAAATAATTTCACAAAAGTAGCAAACAAGTTTCCCACTATAGGTGATCTAAATAAGCAACATGCAATCTTAATTTTTTTAATACTAAGTTGAACATCGGACATTTTAAGGGCAAATAGGTAGGTGTGTTACTTTTTTACCATTGCAACCTAAAAACAAATAATTTAAATAATTTAATACAGTACCTAAAGCATTGTTGAAAGTAACATACCTAATTACAACCAACTTATATTTGGTTGATGGATACTTGACATGTGTATTACGTTTCTCCAACAGAACCGGATTTGTTTTAAGTCCTTACAACATTTTGTAAAGTAGGCAATACCTAATTATAGCGTAGTTATACGACTGTGTACCTATACGACAAACGAAACTTAATACTTACTGTATGCTCGGCCGGCGCTGGTTGTTTGAATGTGGTAGAGGTAACTATCGGTGGCACAACTGCGGCACTCTTCCATTTTTCCGGGTCTTGACCCACGTGAATAGCTGTCGTTGCGAATCCCATTCTCGGTTCAAGAAATCCATTAGTTGCCATCTATATGAAAATAAAAATTATGATCACAAAAACTCATTCAACTGAAACTCTCACTCAACTGAATACTTATATGCACCTATACATAATGTAAAGAAGAATATATAGTGCTTCAATGTCAAAGTTATGGTGTGATAGCGAAACGTGCTAAAATTACATCATTATTCACCACATTCTCCTACTTGTTTTAAAACCATGCTTAATTTTCAAAGTTAAACTATTTATAAAGTGTCACTATCTTTACCTCTAATAGTTTTGCTGTTTTTCACTTATGAATTTTGTAGACTGGGTTTTTTAATCGTAATTTATTACGAAATTACTCCCCAAACTATTTTAACACACCGGCCGGGCTGAATTTACTGTGTAAAATGAAGAATCTGTTTGTCAAAATCCTACTTATACGCCATAATAGAGATGTGACAGACTCCATTTTTTATTTAAATCGGTTTTCGTGAATGTTCCGGTTTTCTTACCGCTATTCCCGCCAATTTCATGTGTCGTTTTGACGGACTTGTAAAATGTTGTGATGTTTGGATTACGGGAATAATTTGTTTTGTAAAATAATATTACATTTACAACTATTAATATTATTATTTTAGTAACTTAAGCAATAATAGGAAATTGTCCATCGTGACAAAATAAGTGCAAGTGATTAACATATCGTTTTAAACGAAAATTTAATACCTATTATTTTTCTGCCGTTTAGCTGATCTCGTCTTTGTAACTTTTCGAATATGAAAATCGACAGCAAGCCCTTACGATACGCTCATGCCGAGGGTCACACAGATGTGTGTTTTTCTGAAAATGGCGAGTGAGTATCATATAAACAAAATAGATCCATGAATTACCTACGAGTGAACGTAATGCAATTGGTTGTTTCACATAGCTTATCATTAACTAGGAATACAATATCGTATCTAATATTTATAAACAAAGCTCTCTGCGGTTATAGGATACCAAAGGGTGCAATTCAATAAAGTGTTGGGCTCCACAACCGAAAATGTTACAAGTCTTTCCTCCGTTCCCCTTTGCTAAACTTCAACTCTTTTTGCTTGCAGACATCTCATTACTTGTGGTCATGATGGTGATGTGAGAATATGGGTGAACATTGAGGATGATGATCCGACTTCTCACTGTGTTGGAGAAAGTGCCTTAGCTATTTGCTTCAAGGACAAAAGGCTATATGTGGCCACCGATAACCATGCAGTCCAAGCATACACATTCCCTGCTTTCGACAAAGATGGTATTGTCACAAGGTTTACAGCTAATGTCACACAGATAATGTCCAGTATCAAAATTGAGGTATCAACATAGTTTAATATTTTATGTGTAAATTTAATCAATTTTTAAGTGCTATCGAGTGTTTATTAGTTATATGGGAATTAGAGGGGAGACACTTGTGTCAAGTATCAGATAACTTGACATTGTATTACGCACCACACCACCCATTAGATTGTGTATATTGTACATCACTTTTTATTGTGTATTGCAGGCTTTAGGTTGCTCATCAGAAAACATGGAAGCAAAAATTTGCAACTTGGAGGGTGGGGCTCCTTTGTTTATAATGCAAGAACACAAGGGCCCTGTACTCAGCATTGCCATCTGTCCTCATATGAAGTACGCAAGTACAGCTTGCGGAGACGGTATGCTTAGAATATGGGACATTGATATGCAAAAAAGTCTTAAAGAAATTAGTTGCATACCAAAAATTAACACTTTCTATGCTGCCAAAGTATTATGTAAGTCATATTTTTGTCTTTATTTTATTAAATTTTTTTGTGGGTGTAATAAAATGAACGCTTTTCTTAACAGGTCGTATGGATTTTGAACCTTCTGATGGGAAATATTTGGCATACCCTAACAATAGAGAAATAATTTTGCTGGATTCTGAAAGTTGGGGCCAAAGAATGTCATTCACACATGGTTCAGTATGTCAATTTGTATAGTAAGCTTCATTGTTAAAGTATATCTAGTGAATTAGAATATTATAAAAATATTTTACCATTTTTAGATTAAATGTGCTATATCACAGTGTAAATTTTCACCCTGTGGTGAGTATTTAGCTGGCAGCACTGTAGCAGGGCAAATAGCAGTGTGGGAAGTTGAAACAGGAACTTGTATGGGCATTATAGACCATCCTACTTCCCACAATGTTTCTTCAATGGCATGGAATCCAAAAGGTGTGTAAGACAGATAGATAAACTTTCCTTTTTTACCCACAAAAATTACAAAAAGAAAACCTAATAAGTAATATTCAATAATGGTGTGAATATACGTTATTTATTTACTTAGCAGGAACAAGTTAACAGGGTTTAAGGCTAATAAAAAATAAAGGATCAGTAATGATTTTTAAACCCACAGGTAGACACAAGTAATGCACATTTCCCGTGAAACAATATCCCTTTGTTGTGTCTCCTTTATTCTTCAACACTCCACTTCCTGCCAATTCGGATTTCAGAATTCTTGGCATCGACATATTATGGAGTGACATCCAATTTCGTGGTTAAGTGCAAGATAAATCCAACTTGGCCTCAAAGGCTCAGTGCTCTTGGTAGAGTGAGGCGGTTTATCACACCGGCACGTCGCCACCGCTTTATAAGCCTCAAGTCAGGCCACACTTATTCTATGTTGGGCGATCTGAATTGTCGTGCCGAAGTTCATCTAATCTAATTGCTGCCGACTCGGCAGCAACCCCTTAAAACACTCCCTGTGATCATCATCTCGATTGGGCGCCCTCGCGCGAGGGCCCCCGGGGTCCGCCTTGATCATGACCTAGGAATTAGCAGACCTGGGAATCTGACCAGATTGGATCACAGTTACACACAGACTGACCCCCAATTCGAATAAGTATTTTAAAACGAAATCATTTCATTGTATAAACTTTGTGATAAATACTTTTTTCAGGAAATGGAATCCTAGCATATTGTGATGTGGCTGGCCAGCTGGGTACTCTTGTAAACTGCTATGGCAAGGATAGCGCTAAATTTGGTGCTGATTCTGAAGATATCGAAACGGTTGAGAGGGTTGAAGGTTTGTCTTTATCTGTACTTTGTTGTCATTTTCTTTTAAAATAAAATCTATCTAAAATTCTATAACACCTTCCTAGCGAAGGCCAAGACTCATTTTCGGTCGCTGTTGTATCATTATTATTAAACTCTCTATAGTACACACACACACAAAAGTTGTTGCAATGGCGAACTTATCTCTTGAAGAGATCTTTTCCAGCTAGCAGCCAGCATTAGATTTAATTTAAGAATCACAAGAGGCCTGGCAATAGAGTCTAGACATGCAATATTTTAAATGAGAATGACACAGTCCATTCTGAGAAATGAAGTTGTTGAACTTTCCGTAAAATGACCGTAGTGTTGCTGTGGAGACTTTCGGAGGCGGAACCCACAAACCAATATTGATATTGCAATATGTGTCTGCAACACAATGGCCGGCACTTCCTGCTCCCATTGTCAGTCACCCATTTTTTCCTACTGTTGGTTCAGCCGCATTCTATTGTTGTGGGATAGTGCGCCCTTTTTTACACGACATGAAGTTTACCTTGAATGACTAATTGATAATCACCGCACATATTGCAGTAAAAATATGGTCTATGTAGACGCCTTTTGACTTACTGTCGGCGAAAATAATGGTCATCCTAAATAAAGTCTCTTACCGTGTCTGTTTGTATATTTTGATGTGGTTTTCCCTATCATTTAGAGACTTTTATTCCGGATAGTTTCTATGTATAATACATGCATGTTGTAATAGGGAAAACACGAGAATACCCGTACACAAGTAATATACGAACCATTCATAATTACAATGCTACATTATTGTACACCACATACATTTCTATAATCAGCGTGGGTAGGCCTCCCACAAGGTGGACCGACGACCAAGTAAAGATCGCAGGTACCAGCCGGAAGCGGGAGGCACAGGACCGACCTTTGTGGGGATCTCTGGGAGAGGCCTAAGCCCAGCAGTTGTCGTCTTTCGGCTGATATGATGATACATATTCCAGATGCAGACGACGTGGACCTAGACAACCTGATTGAGCACTACGAGAGTGACGATGAGAATGCCATATCGCTGGAGAAGATAAAGAATGATACTCTGGGTCTGGGGGGTGTGGAGTCTAGGCCGGAGTCTCGCGTGTCTCGCGCGAGGTCTCCGCCGCCCACCGCCGCGCCAAGACAGCCGCCCTTCCAACCCTCGGCCACGCCTAAGCATTTGGAGCATCGGTGAGCATATTTACACCTTGTTATTGGTTTGACCGTGTGTAGTGTCGACAGACTAGAATATTGCACTACCCCTTTCTATTTACGGGTGTTGTATTTGAGGCGAACCAGCAAGGACCTCCATAAATCTAAAAACGGGATCTGAAATTTTCCATTGTAGTTTTAGCACTGCGAACTCCAATCCATCTGCCAAGCGAAGAGATTATGGCAAGACCCTCCACAAATGTGGAGGAGGCTCATACAAATAAAAAAAATATATATATATAGGACGATCAAACGCGCTTCCCCAATGGAACCAACTCCTTTGTTACAACATGCAATAGATAGAGCCTCTTCAAGCGCCTCTGGTGTTCTTGCAGTACCAAATGTGTAGCAGTAATTGTGGATATGGGTGGTGTGGCTGTAGCCTTACTTTATAGCGTCTGGCAATATCAATTGAAGTAATACAAACATTTTATTCATCGCTATTATTATATAGTACTATTCGTCCACGCAAGGTAGCTCTCGGCAGACAAAGAAAGTTATATACAATTATACCCGCGGCTTAAGTAAAATAATGTTTATTGCTCTTACTTCCAAGGCACAAAAGTACAAAACATACAAGACAATAACAAAAAGAGATAAATAAAAAATACGCCAATTTTCATTAGCTGTGCATGGAGAAGTGCAATGGGCCGCACTCAGCATAATGCTATGGCAAAATTCAAAGGCTGACGCAGTGGCGTTGGTTTGCAGTGCTCCCCATAGCCTATAACCTCTTGTTAACCATTTGCCACAAATTTCCAGATACATGTGCTGGAACGACGTGGGTATAGTGCGATGCCATACGCAGGAGAACGGGGAATCCAGTATCGAGGCGGAGTTCCATGACACGGGCGTGCACCACGCGATACATCTCAACAACTATTTGAACCACACCATGGCTAGCCTCTCGACCACCGTGTTGGCTTTGGCCTGTGAAACTCCTAGGTGAGAGGTTTTATTATAATATTCTTGTTTCGAGGCTTTTAGTTGCAGGAATGTAAATAATATTTTGCAAATTGTACTTCCTTGAAACTAAGAATTCAAAACAGAGAAAGAATTTGTTTGATCTCCAAGAAGTATTAACCATTATTTTTGCTAAAAAAACAAAACATCGCAACTTAACATCTATAGTTACGTACATACCATTCTACTATTTAGGTTGCACGAAAAAGAAATGCTAATGTGCAGATGAGTTGTACTTGTGCCTGTATTTACATTTGCTATCTTATCCACAAACCGGCTCATAGCAACGCAAGTACTGGGGCTCTATTTTTAAATCGCTCGACTCGATCCGAATATTTTTGAATCGCTCGCCTCGATTCGAACGATTTCAATTTTGCTATTCGGCATGAAACAATCGATATTTTGATGCATGATGTTGATTTTCCCTATTTTTGTTGTTCGAAATTCGAATAAATTACCCTTCTCACATTCAACTTTACCCCAACAGCAAGCTGGTATGCATATGCCTGGTGGGCAGCAGCAAGGAGTGGAGCGTCTCGATGCCGGACACCGAAGAGATACTCTGCGTCACCGCCACCTCCGCTGTCGTGGCTTGCGCTACCACTGCGCGCTACTTGAGACTGTTCACCGCTATGGGCACGCAGAGACAGGTATGTATTGTAAAGTGTTTTTCAATAAAAGGCAAAACAACTGAGCGGGCTCGGTTATAATGACCGTGAGGGACGTCAGTTGACTTTTGTTCAGAAAAGTTTTCCTATTGACAGCATATTAGTTCTGTTTATTTTACGCAACATTCTCTCTGTACTGTTGATATTTTGGTATCTAAACGATGTATTGTTCGTGTGTTTTGAACCCCTTACACACGTGCGTGTCGTACGAGGCGACTAATGTTTTCGAGGCAACTGCGATCTCCAACCCGCCTGGTAGCAGGGTCACGGAGGTCAGATGGCAGTCGCTCCACTGTAATTATCTAATATGCCTAATCCTGAATCATGGTCAAGGTCGACCCCGGGCTCTCGTGTGCGAGAGCACAACCGGGATATTAACGCCAAGATAATGATGATCTCCAACCCGCGTGCCAAGCGTGGAGATTATGGCAATAACCTCCCCTTTCGGGAGAGGTCCTAAGTTCTGCAGGGCCGTGTTATGGGTTGTGATGATGAAATGATGTATGTCCTGTTGTCTCCATTAAGCGAATAATTTCAATGGTTATTTTGTTGCAGTTCACAATTTTTCGATTGTGACGAATCATGCTAGATAGATTATAAACTGACGGTGTTCACAATTTTACCATGACATTCACATACTATCGTCGCTGACTGTACCACACAGTAAAGTGAATAGCAAATTGGCAAGTAATGTACTAATTTGACTCACGTGTGTCCGGGGAATGTGTAATGTAATGGTTAATTGCCTAAAGTTGACGTGACGTCCACGCTGTTAGTTAACCGTATGTGTGTATGCGATAAGAGAGATTACACGCAGCCGACGAGTTTACTGTTTGGTGACGTAACGAGACCGCTTGTTGCGTTATCCAGTGCTAACGAATTTCAACATCTGCCCTCTTACCTGTGGTAATTTCGAGGTCTTGACAAGTTTATTATTTTTTATTTTATTTTAGATATTATTATACTGGCCCGCTGCGACTTCGTTCGCGTGCTGTCTTGTACTATAAACCTTCTTCTAAAATCACTCTATCTATTGTTGAAAATGGCAATAAAATATGTTGTGCAGTATAAAAGATCCAAGCGTACATAGATATGTAGAGACAGACGGCGGAAAGCGACTTCGTTTTATACTATTTTTAGATTATTATATCATAACTATGTAGCAGTTAGTTTGATTGATCGGTTTTACTTTCGTAATGTATTGGTTTGTTGTGTATTTTCTGTAATTTAATAACAATAAGATTTTTATCGCCCTATTGTTTGCGACTCAAGGTTTCGAAAGAAATTCATTATGTATAATTACATCACATATAATTATCTTATACTATAACCTAACAATCTCCTAGGTGGGCGGTGGTCATCTGAGCTGAGATCATATCACCAATTTGGTGGTGATTAATATTGTGATATTAATTAATATTGTGATAACCCATTAAGAACGATACTTACATATTCTAATTATAATTAAATAATCATTTTCTGCGTTAATGTCCCGATTGTGGTCTCGCAGACGAGTGCCCGGGATCTGCGCTGAAAATGATCCAGGATTTCGCAGATCTGGTAATTACTGTGGAGCGACTGCCGTCTGATTTCCGTGACCCTGTTAAGAAGGGACCTGACCAGATTGGATTATAGTTCACCTGAATGTTCTCGATGTTTTTCCTCACCGTAAATACTCAGAAAAGAGTCATTGGTATACTTTATATTGATCTAGCCTTTGTCCGCGAATTCGATACAATGTTGCCTACGATCTAATGTCTACATTACATCAATGTTAAATATGGGTCGTAAAATCTTTTAAAGACACCGTTGTTTATAAAAATGAGCAGTAAGGATTGCCCACTTTTAATAGATTATCTTTACTTAATTTCTTAATTCCTGTCCGTGACATCCGCAGGTAATATCTCTGGCGGGACCAGTGGTCTCTCTGGCAGGCTTCAACACAACAGTGATGGCGATCTACCACAGCACCGACCCTGGACTGAAGGATCAGCACCTAGCCATGGACATTGTGGCTATGAATGGTATGTTACAAGTGAAAATGCCATACTAAAATGTGACTTATTGACATTTTATGTTCGGCTATATTGAATTAGGCATGGGTCCACTAAACAATCTTTCAGCGGATTTGGAAGTTAAATAACTTGAACTGTCGGGAAAAACCCGGCAAAGTCTACATATACGAAACTATAAGCTTTTAAGGAAACAAAGCAGACTTATCTTGATTAAACTGTTTTACAAATAAAACCGCATCGAAATTGACCTATCCGTTTGGTGGACCCAGATTTGTGAATCTGACACACAAAAACAACCGTCAAACTTATAATAATACGTATATTTTGCGTCGAGGGGTAAAATTAACAGTGTACAAGGCACATAGGGCTTAAATAAGCTCTCAATTGAAGACTGCATACAGACGCAGCGCGAGAAATCTGTGAGTGGATTTTGAAAGAGCGACCCATGACTTGTGCCAGGTGCCTCGCCCGCAGGAGTTTGGCCACGAATACTCCGTTTCCTCTTCCGAAGAATTCCGCAAGTGTTCTCGGTGTTAGATGAAATGAGTCGTCTCTAATGTGTATAATATGGTGTTTACAATCAGAATCTATACATACTATAAAACAATGTCGCTTTCCGCCGTCTGTCCCTATGTACGCTTTAATCTTTTAAACTACGCAGCGGGTTTTTAAGTTTAGGTTTACAAGCAAGAAAAAAAAGGGTAGGAAGATAAAATGTACGTGTAGGGTAATGTAGAGATAGGACGCCACGCAAATGATGTCGCGTCGGGTCCACTAGTAAAAATAATAAAAAGAAATACCGTCTCGGTGCCCTAAACTGTTCAAGCAGTCTCCGGGTCCCCAGCGGGAGACCTTGGTGAACCTCGCTTGGCCAACGGTATTAGGAAGCGAGCTCGTTGCAATGCTGAAGCTCGACTAGCCTCAAAGTATGAACAGGTCACCCATCCAGTTACCGGACATTGCGAACGTTGCTTAACCACGCTGCCACTAGACGCAGTGCAAAATAAAAATTTAGGTACTTGTTCATATCGACTAATGCCAAAACTAATAAAGATTTTTTGTACATTTCCACCTTCCTTATGAAACGATGATGTTATTATAATGCAAAACCTATTTTTATCTTAAGGATGTTTGTGAGGTGTTTTTATCTAATAAATGGAATACGTGGGTCAATATATTATTTAAAAAACTGCACGTTCTTGTAGCTACATGCTTTTATCTTTGCAAAATAAATATGAGGTTATCAGTGTTTATAATACTAAGAAGAAATATATCAGTTGCCTCGCGGTTCACCCACGTGCAATGTTTTTAATGTTGTACGATTCAGTTACACGAAAATAAGTAAGTAAGGGGTAAGTTTAAGGGGTTGGCGTTATTCTATTCTGCCGGACACCACAAGGCCTTACCGTACCGATTACCACAATGGTTCGGTAATTTAGTCATGTTGAACACCGAACACAGCTAAAATATCGATAATAATCCAAAACAACAGGCAAACTTACCCACACGACCCATATACACAGAAATATTGAAAACGGGGAACAAAAATTCCCGTTGTCCCCCATTTCAGAATTTGGGGGACAACGAAACTAAAAGTCCCGTCCCATTCGGGGGATAGCATTTGGGGACATCGGGAATGAACCGATAATTTGCTAAAAATTCAAAACAGGCAACCTTAACACTCGACGAGGTGTCCGCGGCAACCTTCCCGGAGTGGAGTAAACGGCCTTTTATATCAGTTAGCTATCTTTACCTTTAATCGGAAAAATTTGGGTATCTAGGAGTAATTACATTCACGCAGAATAGACGCAAGTTCGTCGGACTGCGAAAACGGCCCGGATACATCTAATCTAATCCACCTTAGGAATCTTCTCCATTCATGCTCTAGTTATGCATAATCAGATTGCACCCAGAAAGTTCCCAGGGGGAAATTCAAAGTCCTCAAATTGTCTCGATTGTATGACAACTGCCCCAGTACCCGTTTATTTTTTGTAAAAGAGTGTATAGCCTGCTTAGCCTGGCCTGACCTAGGTATCAAGTTCTTTTGCAACTTATTCTTTTGTCTGCTTATGTACGAAACACAAACAATGCCACAGTAGGGTCAAAATCTAAATTGTAAATATTTTTAGACTTTGTTTGTATGAGGACATACTAAACAAAATTCAATTACTAATACAAAATAAACATACTCGTTACATACAAAATGTTATCTAGACAAATTCAATGTTGTTATTATTTTACATATGTAAATATTATCCGTACATATGTGTCTTATCATTTGATGAAATATTTCAATCGTCTGTAGTTAAGGCCTTTATTCGAATGCAGATAGCAGTATGCATCTGGGACATACCCAAACATACATCGCATAGTTGTATCGTAATTAATAAAGATACTGTCATTCAAGATAACGGAGTCCGCATACAGAAAACACGTTTCTTGTTAGGATATGCTTTTATTGGTTGATATCGCATTGGTAATTTACCAAAGATTAATTGGAATGTTATCCTTTTACGACAGATGAAATTGTTTATTTGGCACAAAAACATAACAAAGAAAACAATTGATTAGAAAGTACAAAGAGCTTGTTATACTAGGTAAGTTTATGTATGAGTAAGTATGACATGGTTAGATATTGTTATGGGTGACGAGATTTACTACCTCCCCATTACCCGTTTAGATTGTTCGTCAAAAGTTATTTGTAATTATTTCTTCAGGTTTCGTCCTTCATTGAATCAGTTTGTCTAGGTAGGTAAGAATTTCTTACACTACTCAGTCTTCTCCATCGACTCAATTTTCGCAAACTAGATTTGGCAGCGTGGGTAGGCCTTCCACAAGGTGGACTGACGACCTGGCAAGGATCGCAGGTACCAGCTAAATGCGAAAAGCACAGGACCGGCCTTTGTGGAGATCTCTGGGGGAGGCCTATGCCCAGCAGTGGGCGTCTTCTGGCTGATATGATGATGATGATGAGATTTGGCTTGCCCAGTAGTCGGCCATTGCAACGTTATTATCAGTCGCCAGGAGCAGTTCCTCTCTAGTGCAGGTCACAGTACTAAGGGGCTAAGAAAAGAGATGCGCCATGTATTGGATGGGACTCCACAGTCGTATCAGTACTGTGTCCGATTCATGAAGCTCAAAGTAGCCAAGGTTACTTTACAGCGGCCAACCTGTGTTCGTAAACGTTTTAGTGATTTCCTTGTGAGAACTACTCAGTGCCAAACGAGCTGACTCACCTGATAGAAAGCGATAACTGTCGCCCTTAACATTTACGTTTCATGTGACAAAAATGTAGAACCGCAGGTGCGTTGTCACTGTGAATACTAAGAGCAAATGCCTCTTTCCTGTAATTGCCCTGGCTACCTTCCTTATCCGTCAAACCGGAACGTAACAATGCAGACTTTGTAGATTATAATACAATATTGGACACGTATTTTTTCTTTTGTTACTCAAACAAAAAATAACACCAACACAATGCGTTGAAATATTGCGTGACGTCATGCCTGAGGTGGAATTTTACATAGAAGTGTCATCACGAGCCACTCCGAAACATACATAGCGTATGCTTCTTCGTCATTTTTTATCGATGTGATAAATAAAAAAATAGGTATATTTTTTTTAAATGTAACTGACGCACTAATTACAATTCAAAAACGTTGACCCAGTCACTACCCCTCATTATCATTATCGTCCTAGCGCGTATCGCGACCTCTGCCAGGGCCCGCTTTCCTACTCATTCTTCTTCACTCTTTCCTGATACCGGCAGGTTCAGGCACCTATTTCCAAGGTATCCCTGGGGCTTACGCAACACGTGCTCAACCAGCGTAGGCGAGTCTCCTCGATCTTACCCGCGATATCCCCCACGCCAAGGCTACCACGGATGTACTCGATCGAGTCGCGTAACTCCGCACATCCACCGCATCATTTTCATTTCGCTGGCGTGGAGTTCGCGACCGTTACAGTCGGCACTGGCCATGTCTCGCAGGCATAGCGCATCACAGGTCTAATTATAGGTACTTACCACCCCTTTTTTTAAGGAGCGTCGGTGGCCGGGCGGTTGAGTATCCTACTCGTAAGCGAGAGGTACCGGGTTCGAATCCCGCTGCGGCCATATACCAAAGACTTTTCTGAGTTGTGTACATTAATTGAATTCTAACCGATGCTCTTCCGGTGAGGGAAAACATTGTGATGAAACCTTTAGTTCAGGCAACTGAATTTGTAACCATAATCCAATCTGGTCAGGTTCCCCTGGTACCAGGGTCACGGAGGTCAGATGGTAGTCGCTCCATTGTAATTACCTGATCGCCAAAACCTGGATCATGGTCAAGGCGGACCTCGGGCCCTCGTGCTCAAGAGCACAAGGACATTAACGCCAAGATGATTATTTATTTATTATTTACCCCTATTCTGACTGAATGTTTCGACCGGGCAGGCCAGCAAGTTCGCAGCAAAACAGTCCCGGTGCCCCTCACGCCGGGCTCCCGGCTGTCGTGGGTGGGCGCGTCCGACGCGGGCGCCGCGTGCGCTGCCGACGCGGCGGGCGCGTTGAGACTACACGACCTGGCCAGCGGGATCTGGCTGCCTGTATGCGATACCATGAACCATGCGAAAGGCGCGTCGGATACCTGGTTTATCGTCTCGGTAAGTTCTGCCTAGTCTAATCTCGACCACAATGATTATAGTAGGGTTGTAACGGAGGCCTTCTTAGCAGAGCGGGATCTGGCTGCCTGTTTGCGATACCATGGGCCACGCAAAAGGCGCGTCTGACACGTGGTTTATTGTCTCGGTAAGTTCTGGGTAATGTACGAGCCGAGTCTCGACCACATTGTTTATAGTAGGGTTGTAACGGAGGCCTTCCTAGCGGAGGAGGTGAAGAGCTTCACCTCCGCAGATGCAGAGGTTAACGGAAGCGGAGGCGGAGGAGAATGTGGAAGTTGAAAAAATTGTAATTTATGGTTTATCGACGTAATAGAAAGTCGCAAATATTTATTTCAAATAGGTACATTCATAGTACACTTTTAAAAAAATACTAACATTACAAATTCCACTGTGGCGCTACTGGAGCGTGAGGTCCTGTTTTCAAAATAGTATTAGTCAGAATCAAACGGTCAAAGTTGGATATAAGCCAATAAAACTGCAAAATTTTGACAGTGACAATACCTTAATCGCCGGTGGCGCCAACAGGTTCGGCTTTTTATTTACAACTACTGGTGGATCTTGGCGTTAACGTTCCGGTTGTGCTCTACTGCGCGAGGGCCTGGGGTCCGTTCTGATTTGGCAGATCAGGTAATTACAGGGAGCGACTGCCATCTGACCTCCGTGACCCTGTTAACCCAACCTTAGCAGATTGGATCAGATTGGATCATGGAGTCGCCTGAATATGCAGGTTTCATCACGATGTTTTCCCTCACCGTAAGAGCATCGAATAATGATAACATTGTTTTTGTGATCTTTATTTTGGATCAATTGTACATGGTTACCGTGCTAGTCAAGGTCTGCATTACGTATGCCAGCGCCCTCCACCAGCGCATTAGAATTTGTATTATCCTTTGTACCTTATCAACAATATTAACTAATGTACGTACATAACTCAGAAAAGAGTAATTGGTACATGGCGGCCGGGGTTTGTTATCTACTACAGTGTACTGTACTGTAACTGTGACTGTATGTCACAGTACAGAAATAAATTAAGACATAAATTGTTGAATGTAAACACTGTAGTATAACGTTTATTAGCTAAATTGTAGTAGATTATGTACTTAGAATTGTTGTCAGTCGCAGCAGTTATCTTATTAACAATCAAAGATTCTAGATGAAATATGAAACTTTATGTCTATTTTATTATCTAAAGCAATGTACTAATGTATTTGTTTCTAAATAAAGAAAAGAAATTACTATAGGTGTCGAAACAGCTAACGTTTATTACCTCATTAGACTTTTATTGGTTGCTAAGCTAACGAGTTTAAATAACCGGTCATTACCAGTCACTAAGAGATTGTAGTCAATGAATAGGTAATATACAAGTCGACTACTGTCCGTTCTTATCTTATTAGAAATTATCCGGCGTCGTCCGTGACCTTTATGTATTCGATTTTAAGTGGCCAGTCACTCCTCGGTTTGATAATAATCGTATTCTTGTTTAAGGTAAATCAAAGGATTGACGAGATACTTTAGAATAATGGTTCTTTTAGTGCCAAATATACATATACTGTATTGTTTATTGTACAAGACACGTGATTGTGCAGTAGCGACTTTACAATGTACGAATGTGTCAGCGCAAACATTTCCTCACTCCATCAAAAATAGTAAAAAATTTGCCCATATGTTACACTAGAAGGACACGTCAACAAAAATATACAGATCTATCTAATCAATGTTTATAAAAAATAATAAAACAAGTATTGAACTGATAACTTCTTCCTGACTTCTGACCCAAAGAATTTGATAAAGTTATAATCGCATTACGTCAGCTTTCTGGATTGTACGTCACTGCATTATGAAATATGGACTATTAATTCCGTCCGCGGTTACGCCCGTGTAATAAAATGGATGATAGACACATCAGCTACTAAATAGCAATTTTAAAGTTCGCGAACTTATTAGATGACACAGGTCTCCTTACGAACATTTATTTTTTATTTTTACGTTTTAGGTGAGCGAGCAGACGCAGAAAGTGCGCGCCATACTATGCAGAGGCGCGTCATTCCCCGCCACCGCGCCTAAACCTATCATCAGTGAACTGCCTATTCAGGTGAGTGCAACACTGAAACAATGAAATAAATCACCATCTTGGCGTTCGTGTCCCGGTTGTGCCCTCGCGCACGAGGACCCGGGGTCAAGCTTGATCAAGTTCCAGGATATGGCAGATCAGATAATAACAGTGGAGTGATTGCCATCTGACCTCCGTGACCTGCTACCAGGGAAACCTGACCAGATTGGATCGTGGTTGCACATTCAGTCGCCTGAATGTGCAGGTTGCAGGTGCAACACAAACAATACAAATACAACATTCCAAATACGCAAACTTGGTGTAAAAGGACACCGGTAACAGCCACCTAAAGGTGCAGGTCCAAAGATGCAACACTGGTATTTGCAACTATTGCAAACGGTATCCTTTTGTATTGTTTTTTCAACAGTTCCAAACTGTTTGCAACTGTTGTTTCAAACTTTCCAATGTTCCCCACAACGATAACTGAAGTCAGAAAATTACATATTAGGTTAAATTGTTTATAAAAGTTTCTACTTTTCCCGTTTCCAAATGTTACTTAATATTATAATAATAATATTGCAAGGTAAAATCTTGTTTTATGACGTTAATCTTAGGGTTGGAGCTGATAGATTACATTTTTGCCCGACAGTACAACTAATTTTCAGCTTAACTGTACTTTGTCCAAATGAAAGTCTGTCTCAGGAAGAAAGACTATCGGTCTTTCTTTTTTCTTTATTTTTCATTGTACACAAAAATAATAAACACAATTTAACAGAAGGTAACTTAAGTACAAAGGCGAGCTTAACTCAACAGTTGAGTTTTCTACGAGCAAACCTTGGAGTGAAAGAAACCGTAAGTCAGCAATTAGGCATAGGAAGTGCACACAAGCTTAACAGTATAAACTAAATATATACTATAACCAAATACTATGTATGATGTTTCTCTATGTATTTTACTGTGTGCAATAAACTGTTAAATAAATAAATAAATACTATGATTTCTGCCCCAGTTGCCGCTATGCGAGCTGGACACAGAGAAGTCTCAGCTCGAAGAGCGTCTGGCGCGCTGGGCGCACGCCGCCGCAGACGACGCCGATGTGAAGGCCGCCAGGGAGACCGCACTCAAACTGTTCGCGGTGAGTCATTGCGTATCATCATCATCTTGGCGTTAATGTCCCGTGCTTGAGGGCCCGGGGTCCGCCTTCACCATTTTAATGGAGCGACTGCCGTCTGACCTCCGTGACCCTGGGGAACCTGACCAGATTGGATCATGGTTACAAATTCAGGCAAAATGTTAACAGCATCGGTTAGAATTCAACTAATGTACATAACTCAGAAAAGAGTCATTGGTACATGGCCGCAGCGGGATTCGAACCCGGTACCGTTCGCTTACGAATCGGATACTCTACCGCCCGGCCACCGACGCTCGTATATGGAGCTCTATTTAATAATAATGGCCGTGTCATACCTAAAAAAATGGGCCCACAATACCAGCGCTGTGAGTCGCTTCATTCGCCTCACAGCACATGCTGAGTGGGTACCATTTACGCTGGCCGCCGCGGCACCGACAGGTATGGGAGGCTACGCATTGTTTTAGATATTTTAATTATTAATGTTTCCGTTGTCTGTAACTGTTATTGTGTCGTGGTGTGCTATATGTAATAAATTTATTTTCTCTCTTTCTAATTTTTGAATCGCTGTCTCTTTCACTTTCGCTGTAAATTGCTAGAGGCTGAAAAAAAAGGCGGTTATAAAATAGAGAAAAACTTAAGCGCATACTTGCTAAACGTCCCCTTGGGACTGCCTATACACCCCATGGGTATGGTGCGCAAGTTTTTTTTTTTTTTTTTTTTTTTTTTTGCGCCCAACGCAATTGGAAATGGGCACCCTCCGGTATAGCGGTTGGGAGGGAGGAGGTGAACTCTCATGAGTACCAGCTGGCCGGCCAGCTGGTTATGCACGACTCGCCAAAAAAATACCTAGGCGCATACGTACTAAACACCCCCTGGGAGCACCTGTAGCCGGAAGGGCCTTTCAGGTTTCATCGGATGCTACACCCCGTAGGGACGGGGTGCGCTCAGCGTCACTCCTTACGGAGCGTACACTGGAGAACTTATAGCGTGACCCCTGAAGGGGGTCCCGCTGCTGTGGACTGGATTTGGGGGCCTACGGGGGCCGCTGAAACGGCAGGGAGGGGCTTTGTCAGGTCGACCTGAGCCTCCAGGAGGAGGTTCAGAGCGCTCGACAGGTCGTTGGGGG
This sequence comes from Blastobasis adustella, assembly GCA_907269095.1. Taxonomy (NCBI): domain Eukaryota; kingdom Metazoa; phylum Arthropoda; class Insecta; order Lepidoptera; family Blastobasidae; genus Blastobasis; species Blastobasis adustella. Next base: position 6,424,306 of record OU026123.1, on the reverse strand, counting down.
GGTCCGTGAGGACGTGTCTCGGCCTGCGGATCGCGTGGCCGGAGATCGGGCGGGGAGAGTAGGCTACTGCCTCTCGCACGAGCGGGTTGGGATGCACTTCCGCGGCCTTGAAATAGGTCTCGGAGAGTGTTTTGAGAAACTGCTGCAGGGTAGGCAGGTCCATGTCTCTGTGTATGTCCGCATTGCGGACGTACCATGGAGCCGCCGTTGCCCTACGGCAGAAGATGTTCTGCACAATTTGCAGTTTCTCAATGACGAGGGAGCTCGCGTGAGCGAAGACGGGGGATGCGTAGGTCAACACCGGTCGGATGCACACCTTGTAGAGGGTTCGCTTGTTCCTGAGGGACATTTTACTGAATCTCCCCAACATACAGTTGAGGCGACCCAAGTAAAAACGGGCGGTGCGACACACTTTGTCGACATGAGGCCCAAAGGTGAGCCTCTTGTCAAGTGTGACGCCTAAATACTTGACAGCGCGCTGCCAGGGAACTAGTTTCCCTTGCATGCGGAGGGGAGGGGGGTCGCTGTCACCCCGTCTGCGCTTAACATCGAAGCAAACCGCGGAGCTCTTCTCCGGATTCACTTCGATGCGCCACAGTTTGAACCAAGCTTCGAGCTTGTTCACCGCCTTTTGGAGCTTAGCCATCGGTGGCCTTCGCCCTTTGGCGTAGATTGCCGTTTCGTCGGCGAAAAGGGACAGTTGTACCCCGTTGTCGGGGACGGGGATATCGTTTGTGTACGATATATAGAGGAGGGGAGAGAGTACAGAGCCTTGCGGGACGCCGGCCTTCAGTGGACGTGGGGAAGACAATGTACCTTCGTGTCTGAACCGAAAGGTACGGTGCTTTAGGTAGGACGCTACTAATCGGACTAGTCGATCGGAGAGACCAAGCTTGTATAGCTTGTATACAAGGCCTTCGTGCCAGACTCTGTCGAAGGCCTTGGCGACGTCGTAGAAGATTGCGACCGTCTTTTCTCTCTTTGGGTAGAATCCACTGAGGATGAATTCTACTATACGATGGACTTGTCGGGGCCAATTGTGTTTGGGACGAAAGCCGAATTCATGGGGAATAAGAACATCGTCTTTGAAGAGATGTTCTTTCATTCGAGAGAGTACAACTCTTTCGAATACTTTCCCTAGTGCCTTGAGGAGGCTTATCGGGCGGTGGGATGACGCTACATTTAGTGGCTTTCCCGGCTTGGGAATGCCTATGACTATGGCTTCTTTCCACGCGGTCGGAAAGTGGCAATGGTCAAAGCAAGCATTAAAAATGACCGCTAACAAAGTAAGCACCTGTTCGGGGAGGTACTTAAGCGCTCGGTTGGAAATTCCATCCGCGCCCGGCGCTTTGTTAGATTTGAGACCCTTGATGAAGGAGTGGATCTCGTCGGGGGACACTGTGACTGGGTCCGAGGTGAGGGGAAGGGAGGTCTTTTGACGGACCTCTTCTTCCACCGCACGCACGTGACCGGGCTCGCACTCTTTGGTGCTAGGGGAGCATTGTGAAGCAATGCTGTCTGCGAAGCATTCGGCTTTCTCGTCGTCCGCAAACGCAATTGTGCCATCTGGGCGGACAAGAGGAGGGACGGTGGTGGTGGCGTCTGTACGAAGGGCTTTCGCCACTTTGTAGTACGCTTGATGGGACGGGGAAATCGTCTCCATGAGGTCTCCCCAGCGGGAGTTCCTCAATTCGTCGAGACGTGCTCTCACTGCCCGCTGAAGTCGGTTGGCAGTGCGTCTGTACTCTGGGGTCGGGTAGAGGGCGGCCCTCCGGAGGGCCGCATTTTTGGCTTTAATCAGGTTTCTGACTTCGAGCGGCAGACCCTGCCGGTCGACGGCAGGGGCCACTTGCTCGTTGTCTTTCAACGCTGATTGAATGTGGGACGTTAAGGAGGCAACCGCTGCGTCGATTTTATCCGTACTATCGAAATAGTCGGGTGAAAAAGCGAGCGGTGAGTCGGGCGCGTCCATGATGGCCGCCATGGACTTCTTGAAGCCTTCCCACTTCGTGTAAGTACGCGGAAGTGGGGGTGAGATGGGGGTGGTAGAGCCTAGTACGAAGGAGACTGGACGGTGGTCGGAGCCTAGGTCGTCGAGTGTGTCGATCGACCGGAGGATGAGCGACACGCCCTTCACTAGCGCAAAGTCTAGTACGTCGGGACGGTGATCCACTCTGTCGGGGTAGTGGGTAGGGGAGAGGGGACAATACACGTCTAGGTCGAGGGACCTAGTGATGTCCATTAAGTGGACACCGTTCGTGTTTGTGGATTCGCAAGTCCAGTCGGTGTGTTTGGAGTTGAAATCTCCGAACATCACGACCGACTCGCCCAAAGATAGAAGCGCTTCGAAGTCGCTTTTGAGAGGGAGGGAGCCTGCGGGGATGTAGACAGAGGCTATGATCAGGGACGGATGTCCAGTCATGCCTAACTGTACTACAGAAGCCTCCATGCTCGAGAGAGTAGGAGTGGGGATAGGGGAGCAGTGGAGCGATCTCTTGTAGTAAATGGCAGTCCCGCCGCGCGCGACGGCGGCAGTCCTGTCATTCCTAACAAGGGAGAATCCAGGGATCGACATACCCCTCCGGATCGATGGCTTAAGCCACGTCTCCTGGAGGAGAAGTAAGTCGAGTTCCCTGCTACTAACGAACTTCCTGAGTTCGGGGATGTTGGTGCGTAGGCTGCGCACATTGAAAGAAACAAGTGAAACCCCGGCCGGCTTTACGCGACCGGTGCCGACGTTGGCGGGAATGGCGGGTGTGGCGTGAGGCGCCTGGGTCATTACTTCAGAGCTTGAAGTAGCGTGAAGTGCTCGGCAAGAGCGTTTACACGCTCGAACTGAGACGACGCGGTGCGCAGTTTGTGCGCCAGGATGGGGATTTCGTCAATATTGACGGACGCTACGATGGAGGAGATGTATCGTAAATCCTCCGCCCAAGAAGAGGGCTGGGACTGGCTGATGGCCTTAGGGGGGGTGGTGGTGGTGGGGGGGGGGGGGGGGGGGGCTTTGGCCTCGGGGCCTTGGGTGGGCCCCAGGCTGCAGCTGGAGCTGCGCCAGGGGGGGTGCCTTTGGCCTTGAGGGGGGGAAAGTGGGTCGCTGACGCTGAAGGCGGCGGCGGCCTTGCAACTTTGCCCTTAGCGGGCTTCGGTATTTGAGGGTGAGGGTGGGGGTTCGCACCTTTGCCCTTAGCGGGCTTCGGTGCGAAAGTGCGGGGGCGAGGGGCGCGCGGGCAACCCCTGTAATTTGCTGTGTGGCCAGATTGGCCACAGTTGCAGCAGAAGGGAGGGGTGGTGGAGTCGCGCGTACGCGCGCACTCCTTAGTAGCGTGGCCTTCGCCACACTTGACGCACCGAGGGGGGGCTGTGCAGTTGGCCGACGCATGGCCATACAGCTGGCAGCGATGGCACTGCCCGGGGGAACCGCGTTTGTGCGGGGGCTCTACCTTGATCCCGGAGAGCCCACACACTGTGAACCCTCCACGGAAAATGGTCCTGGCTTCGGTGGTGTTGGAGAGCACCACCAGAGCCAGGGGAAACACCTTGCCGGAGCGGCTGTACATCTTATGTACAGCCTCGGCGGGGAAGTTTTGGGCTTTGAGGTCATCTAAGATGGCCTCATTTGAGAGTTCGTGCGGCACTCCGCGGAGTACCGCACGCACCTTACGCTCCTCAGGGAGGGCGTAGGTGTGGTACCCTACTTTATTGAGGGCGAGGAGCCTGGTAAGGCTCCTGAAGTCATCGGTCGACGCTACGTCGATCTTGACGGCTACACCCTTGTTTGACGCACGGGTGTAGCGTATGCGCTGTTCCGCGCAGAAACGGGAGACTAACTCCCATTTGGTTTTTTCCCGAAGGAAAATAGGCGGGGGGGCTTGGCCTTAAGCGGGGCGGGCGGGGAGAAGCGCGCGACTGGTTTGGCGCCAGTCGGCGCGCCCGTGCGAGCGGCAGCAGTGCTCGGGGCGGGGGTCGGGGGGCGGGGGGTAGCCGCGTCCGGGGCGGGCGCGGCTACCGAGGACGGGGCCTCGGACTTCAAGCGGGCAGCGCGCTTGCGATGCCGCTTGGTTTTAGGGACGAGCTCGAACTCGTCCAGTTCGCCCATAAGGGGTGGGAGTGATGGCGTGAGGGAGCGGGGTCCCGTCACGGTGCCCGAGCACGAAGAGGCGCGATCGGACATGGACGCCGCCCTCTTGCGAGAGATCGGCGCCGAGAACTGCGACACGGAGTCCTCGAACTCCATGTTCGCTTCGGAGGGGTCACAGGGGGCCTGAGGGGCACTCCCCATTGCCGCCAGGTAATTACGGACAATGTAATTGTCCTGGCCTAAATTAGCTTTTAGAAGGAGCTCGGCCGCCTGTGCAGCGAATTGCTCCACGGTGACCGGCGCCATTCTAAGGCGAGAGGGATGAGTAGGGGACTGAAAGCTAGTAATACTATCGTTGAAGACGAGAGAGGGAGAGAAGTCCTCCCTGCGCGAGGCAGGGGGGAGGGGGCGGGGTCGGTGGAGCGGTTATCCCTAATGGATATAGCCACCTAAAAAACGCGGTAGAGACGTAGCTTTGTGCTACCAACGAATCGGTAGCAGGAACCTACGCCTCTGAGCGAACGTACCTAGAAGTCGTTCCGTTCGGCGGGACACGGGCACGCAACGTGAAGTGAGCACAACACAACACCACACACAACACGCGCGAAACTTACGCACTCGTAAAAAAAAAAAAAAAAAAATGCGAGGGCGATAGGGCAGCGTGCGACACGAGTGTGCGCACCGAAGCCCAAACGGAGACTGTGACCGGGGCTGCGCAAGTCAGAAATAGTATTTATATTGTGGAAGTTGGAACACTTCTCTAGCGCGATGTAGGACGGTCAGCGCCATCTATGTGCGATGCCTGCCAACTTATGGTCGTGTAATCGTTATGTTAGTATTATTGAGTTTCGAGTCTATGTAGTAGATAGATATAGAACAATACACATCACAATAATCACAAGTGAAATGTAGGACGCCCTCTGGCGGAGTAGAGTAGCTGGAAAGGCTGTAGGTGGAAGCTGGATGCATTGGCGCTCTGCGGGGAAGCCTATGTCCAGCAGTGGACTAGTGTAGCCTGATAATTATGATACATCACACATTGTAACTGAACTTGAGAGGTGGGAGTTATATTAGTCGGAGGTTTCGCCATAAAATTCATGCTTGCCAGGCGGGTTGAAGATCGCAGTGATGATGACACACAACAGGCAACGCTACTGCCCATTTTAAATGATGAGAGATGTAAAATATTGATCTGCCTCTATGACATTAGTAGTCTTTTACGACACCCGTCAATTAATGAGGTTGATACTATATTCTACTTTGTCGGACACCACACGCAGCACGAATAGCATTTTTAAACGGCTACGACTTTGCTCGCCTTGGAAGTAATACCGAAATTCCAATACTTGAAGCGGTGTATCAGGGATTTTGGGCATTACTACAACGCCCGCAAAGTCGTTGATGGTTTGCCTTCCACGCAAAGCCGTCCCTAAAACAATTTGGGTAATTAAATCTCTATCTATCGATTCTCGCGCTGTGACATCACAAATATGTCATTTTTTCGAGCCACATATCTCCAATATCGCCCCCCTAATGTGTTTATTGAAAACTACATCACCATCCCACAGCTCGCGTGCCGCAGCGAAGTCGAGCAGAGAGCGCTAGAGCTGATGGAACTCCTAAAAGACGACCGCCTATTACCTCTAGCTGCTAAGTACGCGTCGCGCCTCGGCCGCGTACATTTGGCCGACAAACTGGCGAACCTTGCCGATTCGTGGGAGAGGGAGACGGAAAAACTGAATGTCAACGCACATTTCTCGACATTGGACACGCAAGAGACGTACGACGTAACCACGGAACCAGAACTAAATGCTAGTCTGATCATACCTCAGAAGGTGGTCGAGAAGAAACCGGAGACTATCAAGCCTGCGGTAAGGGTTTTGCTTATATATATATTTAGGTTGATCTTAGATTGTCTTATATCAATGGTCAAACTCAGACTAAAAATTTCTCTATTGATTAGGACATTAAATATCTCTTTCAATCGTCAAAAAGGGGGGTAGAAAATAGGAAGGCTATGCCCGGCCTGAAATAGGTATAAGAGAAATCCTTTTGCTACTGAAAGTTTTTTTCTAGTGTAGTCGGCAGCATATTATGGGTTGCTTGCTATACATTCATTCATCTTCATATATTAGATTTTGCTGCCCGGCTCTGCCCGGTCCTTTTATTAGTGTTAGGAACGCTTTCACACTAGTTATCCACATACACGTGTCTGTGCACAATATATACACATAACAGAAACGAAAGTTGTATGTATGTGCTGTCATCAATTAATCAGTATTATGCATTTACAGCCAATGAAGTCATCCCCCGGAGGTTTGAGAAACCCTTTTAGAAAGCAGCAAGAAGTAAAGAATGTGCAAAGTCCTCTAAGCCTTACTGAACGCACTCTAGTGGAGGTCCAAGTGACGCCTGCTGCAGAAGAAAACCAAGACGTGAGTATTACTAACAATTTCTAGTCCTCTTTTTAAGTTTTTATTTTTGATGTTATACGGTAAGCAAACAGGCAGGCGGGCCACCTGCTGGAAAGTGGTTACCGCTGGCTATAGACATTAGCAACTCCAGGGGTATGCCAATGCATTGCCTACCTCTATAACACGTTCCTCTGGCAGCAAAAAGGCAAATGCCCCACTGCCTACACGGTTCCCCAAATTCCCACCCAATGAAGCACTAAAACAATATTATTTAAGATAGTATTGTTTGGCTGCGGTATTCTGTAAGGTGGAGGTACTTCCCCAGTCGGGCGGCTCCGATTCGAACGGGATTATCCGCTATGCCCTACCTCTTTTTCCTGTATGAAGTGAAGGAAACTAGACCAACAAACATAATTTCGTATCAAAACTTTGTTCCTTTCAGCCCCTGAAACCGCTCGAAGGGGAATCATTCGTCCAGTGGTTCGCACGGAATAAAGCTACATTAGAGCAACAGAACCCGTCTTTGTCACCTTCAGAGTTGACTCGACACGGGATCAAAACGTTCAAAAGCATACAGAGCACCACCACAAGCGAGACCAACGGTAAAAGGAAGTTGGAGGAAGAAGTCAGTGAGAAGCCAGTGGCCAGTGTCTCGAAACAGGCGAAACTCAGTGCCTTCATGTGCACCAAAGTTCGTGATTAGAAACATTCGTATCTGGTGTATAGGGAAATGGTTTTGTGTAGTGTTTTATTTAAAAAGCCGAAGTTTAGGTGCTAATGAGAACTATACTTATTTATTTTATAACATTTATGATGCTGTTTAAACGATTTATAGCTAATACTAGTAGATGTAATGATGAGGAACATCTGAAAGTATTATTATGGATGTGGAGTTACAAAAAATGCTCATGTTACTCTAGAGGGTGAAGCATTATTTGATTCGAATTGCAATTTGATAAATTATGTGATTCAACGTTTTTATTGTATGACCAAAAACTATACGTGGAACATTTTATGGCGAGTATTAAAAGGTGGTTACACAAGTAAAATTATGTTGTTATATTTATTACCAGATATCTTAAAAAAAGTAAATAGAAAATATTATTAAACCAAAGAGTTTCGTTGGCCTGTTGTAGACCCCTCCATCACTACTGTATGAAATGACGCCTCGAAAATTATAACTTAGTCACTCACTATTGCACCATATTGCCTAATAATTTTTCTTTAACAAAATGTATCATACTAATCTAAAACAATGAATCATCAGCTATACCCATTACAAAATATAATTTAATATTGCATTTCGTCATTAAGCGTTGACCATTTCTGCCTCGTCTGGGGCTGGGAACAATCCTTCTTTGATCATCCGTTTCCACTCGCTGCCATTCGGATATCCGAATTTCTCCACCGTGCCTGGCAAAAACTGCGTACTGTAGCCGGCAACCTGGAATAAACGGGTTGCTCAAACACTTTCAAAACATTCGAGCCTTTCCATGCTATTAGAAACGACTGGTTTTCAAATTAAACGCGCGCGAGTTCATGTCCATCGGGTCCGACCGTCCAACTGGAACGGATTATACATCCCCATCTCACTCGCTCAAACCACAACCGAGTGAGATGTATGGAGCTTTCATTAATTGCTACTCCAATTATTTAAGCGGTCGTCCCCAATGGACATGACTTCAATCGGGGCTAACCAATGAGGAAAGAAACTCGAGTAAGGATTTTCTTCCGTCATTCGAGCTAACGCGAGTCAAAGTGCCTCTAGATGGCACTACTGGAGCCTGAGAGTTGTCAAAATATTTCGTGCTCTTGGTCAGAGTCAAATGCTCAAAGTTGAAGTAAGATTTTAGCCTATAACACGGCGTTATTTTGCCAGATCTGAGAATTTTTTCTCACTAGTTGGCGCCACGTCAGACCCGTGACATTCTCAGCAAGTTTTTCCAAGGATGGCTGTAGTACTACAGCGGACAGCTGCGTGCTGTTGTCTGACGTATTAACTATTTACATCTTATCTTTGAGCTATTATAAAGGTGTTTAATTAAGGTTATTGCCTTCACCGCTCACCAAAGGGCCTCTCGGCTTATCAAAGGTCAGCTGGAAGAAATCTCGTTACGGAATAAGCTCGCCTTTGCATTATAAGTTTTTTTGTGTATTTAGTATAATGTTTGCAATAAAGAGGAATCAAATAAACACTGAAGTTGAAGAATAAGTAGTACCTTAGGGGCGAGGTACCTCGCGTCGACCACGACGCAGGGGTCCACGAAGTGCTCGTGTTGTTGGTCCACGTACTCCACCAAGCGGCCTTCCATGGTGGCGGAGACGCTCGCGAAGTCCCAGTACTGCAGGTGCTGCACCATCTCGCAGAGGCCCACGCCGCCGGCGTGAGGGCATACTTTCACTGTAATGACATAGGCAGACCAATATTTATTTGGCCCAAATACACATCCAAAAGAATTAAAAATTGAATTTACAAAAAAAGCAAAGTAAGGCGATGTGACGTCGGACCAAACTGGACCAGCCTAATGGGTAAAATAGGTAGGGTGGTAATGGGGGTCTTATTTTCATTTTAGCTAGTGGATCCGGCGCGGCTTCGTTCGCGTGGCATCCTACCCCTACCCTACCCGTACCCAACATTCACCTAGTGGTCAATGCTGTGCGTGAGCAGGATATCGCAGTACGCCGTCAAGTGCGTTTACAAGTCTCGCCAATGAGCGTCGGGCTTCACGATAGTCAAGGAGACTCTTGAGCCACTGGACTAGAACACATTTTTCGATGCAAGTAAAACTAAAGATCATATTGTTCATCATCATTGGTTACCTTTGAGCTTCTCCGCCATGAGGTAGACCGAGAGTATCTCGTTGACGCTGCCGATGCGCGCCGAGTCGATCTGGCAGTACTGCATGCCGCCGCTCTGCAGGAACTGCTTGAACATCACGCGGTTGGCGCACATCTCGCCGGTCGCCACGCCGATGCCGTACGGCCTGGGATCACGTCGGTTTAATTAGAAATATATGGGGTGGAAATGTCCTCGAGTGGCGACCCTGACCACATACAATAATCGAAGCGTTGGATGTCCCACCACGAGATAGTTTTACGTTCGTGGGGAGCCGGTGGATGCAAGAGGTAGCGATCGGTGTGGAAGGCTAGGGAAATGCCGAACAGGCCGTGTGGCCGGCTGTGGACGTCCTGTGGCGTAGATTATGGTGAGATGGTGTGTGCCAATCGTGCCATGACATCGACATCTATCATCTAGTTTGCAGACGCTGGTATCCGGTCAGCCTCTAATACATTAGTCATCTAAACGACACCCAAATTCTAACGGGTTGCTTCTATATTATACTCTGCCGGACATCACACGCCCAACCAACGACGCGGCCAAGTGTCGTTTTTCGCTTGCCCCGTTAAAATACCTGAGGTTTATTATGGGACACCGCCAACTAACCCTGCCTCGTCAATCAAGTTTAGACAAGAGAGAATTGCCTGAATAATCGTTATCACTACTTATACTAGTCTTCTCGACATAGACCTCCTCTGCAAAGCGTCAATGCTCCGGGACAGGTTCTCGATTGCCACATCCAGCATCCACCTGCAGCCGCCCGTAAATCGTCACTCCACCTGGGGGCGATTCTCGTGCTTTCGACATTAGAATTTGACATTTTCTCTATCCACAAATATCTAGTAAAAAGTAACTGAATCTCTATTGTCATGCTAGCAAAAAAACACATACCTACTTAAAGATATTCGTTAAAAAAAATTACGAATTCTAGATGTCACAGCGCGAGAATTAGGCCCCTAGCCAGAGGGCCAGCCAGCTAGGGCCCCTTACTGCGCCTTCCTGAATATTTACCTCAAAGCCTTAGAGATGGCGGCGTGTCCGAACACGTCGTCGGGCGAGGTCGGCTCTTCGATCCACATCGGTTTCAACGGCACCAGCTTTTTCATCCATTCTATGGCCTCGTTAACGCTCCAGGCTTGGTTCGCATCCACCATCTGCAATTTTTTTCAGTTGTATGATACAAATTACGATTCGTACGAATCAAACTGATAAAGAAGACCACTCTACTTTTGTTTATGAATGAGGGTTTGGGTTATGGGAGTGCTGTTGCGACAGCTCTATCCCCGTCTGTGCCGCTGGCATACCTTGGTACCCTATAGAGAATCTCTACACCTGTAACGATACGCTATGGCTGCGCACAGGTACCTAACTTATGACCTTGTCCAGTCGGGGCGAATTCACGGCGAATCTCTCGCGCTGCAACTGCATCCAGTGCAGTTAGAATAAATTAGTAGATTCGTATTATAGACTGACAGTGAATAGAATATTCGCGGATGGACGAAGTATGGATAGCCTTCGCTAACGTGAGGTACTTGATCTATAGGTAAACCGATGAGGTAGACGTTACTACGTAACGTCAGCTGGTCAAATTTGTGTGAAGTGGAAAAAGCTAGTTACAAGCTTTTACTCGTTACAAACTAATTACAAATTGAATGAATGTTCCACACATCACCATCTTCAAGATTGTAGCTGAGTTTTACTGTTCGTCTGTTAACGTCATGTAAAAACGTCAGAACGCTGAGCGACCTACCACTGACTTCTTATATTTCTTTCTCATATTTCCAGCGTTTTTTACGTGTCGGGTACTATACCTATAGTACTAGGATTTAATCATTATATTACGTGTACATACCAGAACCTTATTATCACCGATGTACCTTCGCACAGCGCTGCATCTTCTGTAGTCATCTTCAAAGTTGAGTCCCACCTTTACTTTGAAGTGAGTGAATCCCAACCTCAGATACTTATCGCACAATTCTTTCAGGGTCTCGTCACTGTAACCCAACCAGCCTGAAATGAAATTAAGTATATTGTGTAATGACTTAAGTAAATGATCTTCGATATCACAAAGTGATTTGACCTTTACGACATTATGCCTGCATCACATTGCATTCCATAGGTATTTATTATCTTATTTATGTAATAATGTTTTTCTTTATTATCTACTTATTTTATCACAGAGCAAACTAAGAACATAAATACAAACAATGTAATAAAAACCGCGCTGTTCTGTAATAGGTTACTGTCGTTATCACTTCTGAGGTCAAGTCCTACCTACTTTATTTCCATTTATTACATAATGAGATGGGACGCGATAATAATTTTGTTTTCTTTCGTCGGTGAATATTAGGCATTTTATGGACGTCAGACGCTCGCCGAAACGACGAAAACGGCCTCTACATTATTTAAGAAGTTGGGTAAAGTTATTTTCGAGTGTTTCTAACTATTAATATTATATTTCAATGAGCAAATTAATAAAGAATCAGAATTTGTAACATTTAGTACAGTCAACTAATTACTTGACCTCCCGACCTTATATTAATCTATATAGCAATATGGAGTAAGGGGTCAGGTAATTAGTTGTATGACTGTACTCGCCGCATATTAGTTACGCTGGACCCCCCATCGGTGAAGCGAACCGGCGATCGGTTCCACCGACGTGAGGACGGCGATCAATGTGTACTCTGAATTATTCGATATAACATGATTAACTCACCAGCCTGAGTAGTGTAAGCTGGATATCCCTTTTCCATGAGGAGTTTTATTCTGTCTTCTCTACCAGCTCTCTTTGATTTTAACAGTTTGATGGCCTCGTCTTTCGTGATCACATCTGTTATGTACCGGAAGTCAATAGTCGATACGAGTTCCTACAATAAAATAAGGTATAATTTGTACTATGTTCAAGTAAATGTGAATGGTAAATGATATTACGTAGGTAGGTACTATCAAAGGTCTTACCGTCTATTTCCAAAAGAATCATACTCCTGTGATTGATACCTATTGTTGTAAGGTTATCATAGCATATTTTTAAGTAATCTTGTAATAACCAAACCGACAGAAAAGCGTCGGAAAACCCCCGACCTAGTTTACATATAGGTAGTCAAATATTTTCTAAACTACTGAAATGATTTTTATAAAACAAAGCTAAGAACCATCTCGATTAATCTGCCTTTCAAGAAATCGGTTCATCCGTTCGGGAGCTACGGTGCCAAGACAGACACACAGATACACAGAGCCACAGATATACACGTCAAAGTTATAACACCCCCCGTTTTCGTCGGGGATTAAAAAGGGGATAAAGTAGAGATTAAAAGGAACTAAACTTTTAAAATAAAATGAAGTTCACGATATACTAACTTCAGGTTCCATATCCACCAACAACCTCCAGAGCGGTTTGTTCTCGATCCTGGCCCACAAGTCCCAAAACGAATTCAATATGGCAGCCACTGCCAAATGAGCTACGCCTTTTTCTGGACCGATCTGTATACAGAAACAAATAAGTATGTATATTTAGTTAGATATTGTGCATGTCTGATCTGCGACTACTTATCACATATATCTTTGATAGGCCTGCTGGAAGAGATTTCTTTAAGAAATAAGTAGCGCCTGTTGTGTCATCTATAACTATGTATTTTTCCTCAAATTTTCATGTGTACAATAAACTGAAAATAAATAAATAAATAAATAAGTATTTAACGGCAGCATTAATCTGACGTCCTAACCGGTGACAGCCGGCGCCTTTAGGAAATGGACAAGAGATATTGTGTCGGGAGTTATTATCGAGATGAGGACTGATAGAGTTAAATGCCAGAAAGAGACATATTATTATCATAAGGGGAGGTGGATGATGAAGATGAAATTGGTGGGAAAACGGCAAAGCTTTTACATCAGTGTAAGGTGTGAACTTCAGGTCAGGATATGAAAGTCACAAAAGTTTTCAACTCCGAGCCTTCATCAATAGAATATTGTCTCAAATTAAATTCACTTCAAATGGCATTTTTCGTTGAGTCATAACGTAGAGTAGAATACAATTTTTTTAATAATTTTATTGCAGTTTTGTTTCTTTTTAAAAATAAGTTAATGGTTCCTTGGAGCAAATTTTCCTATCTTCAGTATTTAGAGTACTTTCCCTCCAGGTGGCGTTAAAAATTTCTAGCCTGTATACTCGGGTATTCTACGCTTGACAGACGTTCTTTACCTACTTACCATAACCCACCGTCGCCTTTTAGTCAAAAGGTGCTATGCTATGCTAGGCTGTGGACGTAACTAGGACGAATAATGTGACGCGGTGGAAGATGTTCTAAGTATGCCGGTTATAGCTTAGGACGCCCCCTTAGGAGACATATGTCCAGTAGTGGACATCTTGTGGATGAAAAGAAGATGATGATGTTGGTTATTTTCTCGCTTACGCTACCATCAGCATCCTACCAGCATCCTACCTACCAAATTTGGGCGAACGAGGGTATGACGTCCAGTCTTGGAAGAAACTCTTGTCCCTGGCACAAGGTACCCATGGCACAACTGGTTGTGCGATGCTGTTGGTCCACGGGCTCGGCGGCCCATGCTCGTAGTTACTTAGTTTACTTACCCATCTCATTTGGGAGTCGTTGGTGATGGCGCGCCAGAAGCCAGCGAAATCCGCCAAGATGTCAGCGAAGTTACGTCCAAGGATGAACTTCTTCATCGCCCTTATACATAGCACGATCACCTCGGTGCCGCGGCCGCAAGTAAAGGTGAGTCCGAAGCCCTGCCGCCCATTTTCCAAGGTGGTTGTGACGTACGCGCAGGAATAGTTCGGGTCTGTGTGCTATAAATTGAATAGGTAGTGGTATTAGATGCGATTTAACATGATAGCTAGCAGATAGCATTGTCGGTCGTGTTCTGGCTGGCACGGCTGGTATTATTGAGAGAGGGAAGATCGAGACTGTCGATCTGGCATTGTCGAACACGCCACTGACTCTGCCTGGCGGCGTTGGATACAAGTACTACTCTATACAAGTACCTACTCTTGTTGCTAAGTGTAGGAGATTGTGCATATTATTTTCTCTGTGTTCCAAGGCTTTTTATCTATCTTTTATCTCTGTGCTAATAGGTATGTCGCTGTTTGGTGTTAGAATATGATTATTAATTTATTTTACTCAGTAAATGTTGACTGAGTTTTCGTGGGAGTACTGTTTCCGATATGTTTTCACAATTAATCTGCTACTCTCAACCGACTTTGATGAAAATTGGCGAATGTATCACTATGGAGACTGCTTAGCCTCTGGGTCAGTACACGTTGATGTTTATGTTTAAAGACTGCAGAACTAGATATCTGCTTTTAGCCTCGTTTGTCATGCTTATTTGAATGTGTAGTCTAGTACGCTCCATGTATTTTTTATAGATAATGGGAAGATAACTCACCAAGGCATCGGATCCGTGTCCTCCAAGCGACGTAGGGAACCTCACATCATTTACGTCGATGCTGACAATTTTCAATCCAGTTGCTTTCGACAACGGCATTATGGTGGAAATTAACCGAACCACGGGCAAACGACGCCTGTCAGACGCGAGTTGCGACTGATAGTGATAACCTACGCTTGAAACTAGTATAGGTAGGTAGGTTTTTAGGTATGTTTATGTAAATGACTGCTCACTGAGTGTGGTAAACAGACGACATATTTAAGTTGATGTAACTTTAATGGATAGAATTATTAGCATTTAGCGCTCGACAGAATATTAATGTACCTACATATTATCCACTTAGGTATGTGTTCTTATGAATGGTCATCTTAGCGTTAATGTACCAACCGGTTGAGCTCTCGCGCGCAAGGGCCAGGGGTCCGGCTTGACGATGATCTAGTATTTGGCAGATCAGAGAATTACAGTGGAGTGACTGCCATCTGACACCTGTGACAGTTAACAGGGGAACCTGATCAGATTGGATCGTGGTTACTTACACATTCCATCGCCTGAATGTGCAGATTTCACCACGATGTTTTCCATCACCGTAAGAGCTTCGGTTAGTGTGCAACTAATATGCATAACTCAGAAAAGAGTCATTGGTACATGGTGGCACTGGGGTGCGAACCCGGTACCTCGGGGTACGAATCGGACCTTTTAACCATTAGGCCACCGTGGAAATGCCGGAGCTGACAGTTTATTTGGGCATGTTGAGAGGGTGGTAGACAGTGTGCTCGAGCGGTATCCCTATACCGAAGTGGCGATCCTCAGCGACTCTAACGCCCATCAGGGAGATCCGTTTATACCCTGGCACATATAACCTCACTAAGTTTGTATCAGAACCTACCCGCATAATATTGAATAGTGCTTGATATTGAGGATTACGTACCTTCTTTACTGAATCTACTGCTGACTTCACACCTTGAGGGCTTGTCCGTCAATGCGCCCTTGGGTTCATTCGACCACTTCCTGGTGAACTCTGAGGCGCCAATACGTTTCGCGAGACGCGCCGGTTCCTTGGGGTCGCGTCTAGTGTGGCACTACAAGTCAGCAGACTGGGATGAACTGCGGCAATTCTACGCATCGTACCCGTGGGGACAGCTATTCGCGTCAGATGATTCCTAGCAGGGCGCTCTAGCTGTCGCGGATACAATTGTGCTGTGCGTGTCGGTGGACGAGACCAGTCATCGCTCTGTAAGTCCTGTACCGAGGCCTCCAGCCTTAAACAGGCAGCTTACCGAGCCTGAGCGGCAGCACGAAATGCGAAGGACCTGAATACTGCTACGCTAAAGAATCGTTACAATGAAAAAAGAAAGAAAGAACATTTATTGACACAAACAACAACACCACAACATTTAAAAACAGAAATACGTAAAAAGAATACAATTATTACAACATAAATTACACGGGAGGACTACACAGTGCCGATGTATATACCTATCTAATTATTTATTTGTTTGTTGTTTAGTGTAAAAAGGATCTCACTCAGCATAATGCCCCGGCGGGCGTGAACCAGAGCGCTTGTTTTCAGTGAGACCTGCTGAGCGAGGCACGGACAAATGTACATAATATATAAGAAATACAAATAAACACTAAATATACTACTTATACTGGATATAATTATATATTGTTGTTGTGTAACATGTGCAGTGTGAATTCTGTAGTCGGTCGGTGGCCGGGAGGCGGACCCTGTATATCCCTGAGTATATCCCTGACCTCCGTCCTAGACCCACCTCGCATGCGCACGTACGCCTGGAATGATACCGCCTATCTCCAATCCCATGATACAATTCTTCTGGAATGACGTCACAGAATTCGTACCGCCGATCAAACCGCCGGCAAAATAAACGGAATGAATGAGGAGTTGGGGGCATAGTACGATCCGTTTCGCACTTTTATTTAAAAACGTATTTTTTTAATTGAATAAAAAGCTAGTGTTGTACTAATAGAATATTTTAAAATTATTTTCGTACTTTGTGTTGTACATCAACTGTAATCTGCAGCGTTATATTTATTTATAAAATCAAAATTATAAAGCGTGAGAATTAAGTTAGTGTTCAGTGTGAGTGGAACTTGTTTAAAAACAAGAAACTGAAGAAATAATCGACAACCTTTTTTTTTCTGCTATTATTGCCAGTAAAATAACTTTAGTATACTCATTTTTCCGCAACCTGTCAAAGTAACTTAAGTCCCTGGTCCCCCTATAAATATGGGCGAGCTAAAATTAAATATAAAATAAAATAAAATTTGCCATTCAATCTCTTTCCTATACTTTGTGGTCGTTCAAAATCTTACATTTCAGTCCATTTCACGAGATAGATAGGCTCTATCCGAAAGGCATGTTGTGACGTCAATCCAGAGGGATGGTATCATGCGATTGGAGATCGGCGGTAACGTTCCTGCCCACTTAAGTAAAATTCATACGACAATTTCCATCCATTTGAATTTCCGTCGGTCGTTGTACCTATATTATTATATCAGCATGTGCCTTCGCAAGTCTGGTATTGGACAAGTATTGGACAAGTTTGAATATCTTATTCAAGTATTATTATAATTATGTTTTATTAAATTATATATCCCCACCTAATAAAATTGAATGTACGTAATTAATATAAAATAGTGACGTCTAAATTTTCCTCAGGTACCTAAACCGTGCAAAATAAAAATAGAAAGCGACCGTAATGCACTACCCATATACATGTATATTTCCTTGAGAGGGAAAAGACGCCATAGTTGTCCATCGCCAAGGATCCACTCTCTCATCCTGTGCGGGACGATCCCGCCGCCATCAACGCCTAAGCCTGCAACCTCTGTGGTATGCCACATACTTTGTTTTTTTGCAAGTCTAACAGTAACGCTATGTGTTTTTAAAGGTATTCGTTTATTGCAGGCCACGATGAGGTGGCCGAAAACTAAAACGAGCCCCGAAATGAAGAGCTTCGATGAGTAGACAGTATTAAGGAATATTGGGATGCCTTGCCAGTAACATTTTGGATGTCACTCGTACACAAGTTTATCTGCCAGATATGGTAGACTCCTGTACCTCAGGACGCCGAACAGGAAGCTAAGTGGAATACTCTGCGATGATTCATTTTTTAAATATTTGTTTCGTTTAAGTACGGTGTGATGTGCGTGCGGGGAGTCGGTCGAAACTACCTGCCGACCGGGCTATAAAACGTGTGCTCGTAAATTGGCTCTGGTTTTGAAGCGCCTATTCTCGTTCTCCTACTCTGTTGGGGAAGTTCTGACCTCATGGAAGGTAGCCTCTGCCATCCCAATCCCTAAAAAGGGTGACCACACCGACTAACAATCGGCCCATCGCAATCACCTCCCTATTCTCATGTATCATATAATTAATACCCAGCTTGTCGATTACCTAGAGGGAAACCAGCTGATTAGCGACCGTTAATACGATTTCCGTAGATCACTGTGCCGTTAACCTTCTAGCGTACCCGACTCACCGATGGGCTGCTGCCATTGAAAATAAGCGGGAATTGCGGCCTGGCATAAGGCACTTCTATCGAAGCTCCCCGAGGGGCTATGCAAGTGGGTCGCGAGCTTCCTGTCCGAGCGGAGTATTCAAGGGTCATGCTCGGATAGTCAGGAGTTCCCCAAGGCTCTGTGCTGTCGCCCACGTTGTTCTTTCTGCATATTAATGATATGTTGCGGATCAGCGTCATTCATTGCTATGCGGATGACAGCACAGGTGACGCTTACTATACAGGTCGTGCAAATATCCCTCGCGCAGAAGTGGTTGAGAGCAGAACCAAACTTGTGTCCGAAATCGAGACCTCCCTGGAGCAGGTTTCCGAATGGGGTAGATTATCATCTCGAAGAGTATCAGGATGCTTGGCGTCGACATATCGAAAAAAGCCCAATTTAGAGATCACTTGGAGGGCAAAACCAAACTGGCTTAAAAAAAACTTGGGATGCTTAATAAAGCGAGAAAGTGCTTCACGTGTGTGAAGTTCGTCGATGATCCCCTTCTCACAGATAGTTTGGATCCTTTACGCCTACCGAGGGACGTTGACTCTCTGTATGTTTTTTACCGTCTGTACACCGGGGAATGTTCCGAAGAACTGTTTAACTTGGTGCCACCGCACCCTCCGAAAATAGGGAGCTTCCATTCACACAATCTAGATGCTTGGCATCCAACTAACGTACGGGCAACGCGACCCTTTTTACCGCTCTTAAGCAAGTTGTGGAATGAGCTCCCTCCCAAAGTCTTTTTTTTGCACTATAAGATTGGGTTCTTCAAAAGACATGTCTGCAGGTACCTCAAAGGCCAGCTCCGCGTCCACTCTCCTAAGATTGCAGTGTTCTAGATGACGGTGGCCGCTTTCCATCAGGTGGACCGCCGGACCGTGTGCGTCCCTAAGCAATAAAAAAATACTCTAGGTAATCCAAGAAAATTATAAATGAAAAAAAGTTGATTTTAAACACAGTTTAAAAATCTTTATTCAAAATAGTATTAATTTCTTCAAGACTCCAATAAAAATATCCCCTTAATCCTCTGGACTCCGTACAGGGACACGCCGATCGAATTGTCGATGATCCCATCCAAACAAGCAAGTTACAACCACTGGCTAACCGAAGGGACTTTGGCTCCCTGTGTGTGTTCTATAGGCTTTACAATGGGGAGTGTTCTGAGGAACTTTTTAGTCTGGTGCCAACAGTACAATTCCGCCATCGCACCACCCGCCGTGGGCTTGTACTCATCCCTACTACGTAGACCCTCTGTTGGTCACCACGCGAAGGTTCGAAAGAACGTTTCTTGCTCGTACGATTGGGATGTGGAATGAGCCCCCAGCCAGTGTTTTCTTTGGTCTATGACATGGGATCGTTCAAGAGCTGTATTAGAGGTCGCTTCAGAGTCGGGCAATGGTGATGGCCCACTAGATGAATATTTAAATTAAAAGCAACCGATCCCTGACATGTCTTGGTGGAAAGTTTTGATCAAAGACAGAAGATTAAGGTGGGCGACCTACTTCCTCCAGTGCAGGATACAGGCCTTCTCTCCTGACGGAATCGAAAGCTTTGTTAAGGTCAACAAAAGCAATAGAGAAATGCGTTTGTTGCTCTCTTAATTTTTCCTGTAACTGTCTGGGAATTATCATATCTGCCCCATCTTTGGGAACGAAATCCCCATTGTGTTTCAATATAAATGACCGGTGCTAGCTCGCCTTTTCCCTTAAATAGAGGTACATATTATGTTTGCATCGCGCATATCCTGGGGCACGTACACCATCGACGGTTTGAATACTACTGCACAGACTAGTTATCAAACATTACGTCGCAGAGTCGCTTTAGCATCGCATAGCAGTTCACAAGCCCTTTAATTGAGAACTGCCTCGCGTTTAGAGTCTAACAACGGATTTAAATGGTGTAGATACATTATTTTGGAACCAGTCTTCCTGCCAAAGACTATATACTTACTAAATTTAAATAAATGCTTCCTGCCTTTTTTGTAACCAAAAGTTGAAAGTTGGCAGCTGTTGCTGTAAGGATTTCTTTTGCACGTTTGATATGACCTAACAGTATCATGGTGGATAAGTGAGGGGTTTTTGTTCCATACTGTACAAGTCATGCATGGAAAGCTTACTTACTAATCCTCTATTTTGATTGTTTACTTGGTTCTTGACGTTCCAGTCGTAAAATTACAGAAAAAAAAATTAAAATATCATACAAAAATTTAATTCTTATCTTATTCTACAAAGCATTTAATTAAATATTAACAAAGTTACTTTTTACAAGAGTAAGATAGTGTTTTTAGAAAAAACATGTTTGTCAGGTACCTACCTACATAAGTTTAAAAAAATCAAGAGCACCATAAGTAACTGATTGGTAATACAAAAAAGTAAGTTTACAATTCTTTGTAAAAATCGTAAGAAAACAATGAAAGAATATTTTTTCTATCTCCGCAACACATGCACCCGCGTATTGTTTTGGTTGAACTGTGATGGCATCGCCGGTCCCATGTGCCAGGACTGGACAAATTATAGTCTTCTACTGGTGCCTTTCCACAACTGGAGGTTGGCCGTCAGCTCAGCGAATTTAGACTTGTCCTGTGCCAGGCGAAACAATTCTTCAACGCCGGCAACGCCTGTCCATTCCCTGATGTTACGAAGTCACGATTTCTTTCTTCGTTTAGCGCGAAGTCTCCCCTCGATTTTGCCCATCATAATCAATTGGAGAAGCTGGTACCTTCCGTGACGTAATACGTGGCCAAGAAACCCGACTTTCCTCTTTTTGACGGTCTGCAACAATTCTCGGGTCTTACCGACGCGCTGGAAGAACCTTCACGTTGGAAACCTTCTGTGTCCAGCTGATACATAGCATTCTCCGATAACACCACATCTCGAAAGCTTCGAGTGGCAGCTTTTAGAGTCCAAGATTCGCTACCGTACAGTACCACAGGCCAGACGTAGCACTGGAGCATCCTCACTCGCAACTTAACCGATAATTTGCGACTGCACAAAACTTTCTCCATTTTCTTGAAGGTTGCTCGGGCGATTTCAATCCGTGTCCGAATTTCCTGCTGGCTGTCCCATTCTTCATTCGCTCGATATCTGATCCAGCCACTGTGGTTTTAGGGGTTTGTTGATCTTGTTTTGTTGAACTTTGTTTTCGAGATATTCAAAGTATAGAAACGCTATATATTAGGGATTTCTAGAAAAAACTATAATTCTTCTTACCCGCCCTATGCTTATTGCCCAAGATTCCCCTAGCTACCTACTAAACGATCTGTCTGCGCACATTCCGATTGGCCTAATTTGACGATTGGCCCACGTCGTTATTTATTTATTTAGGTAAGGTACGTACACCTGCAGAACACTCAATGTTACATTATAAACAATTTACATAAAATAGGTTGTTCTAATGTGAGTCCCATATTGGTGACACAACATTCGCGTTCTGAGCGTCATTTAAATTAATGTATCTACCTAAATAATACAAAAAAATAGAATTAGGTAAAAATAAAAAATTATACAATGTTAAGCAAAGCAACTTAAACTATAAAAAATCGTAAATAAACTGCAATAAGAATTGGAAAAAATGACAATTTGTGACGATTTTTTTTGGAACCCATTGTAGGATTAGCATATTCGGGAGGCAGGAGAGTGGGATCCAATATTTGTTCTAGCTATTGAACTACTTGTTAAGGTTCGAGGCATCGGTTTTCTGGGTACATTAAATAGTGCATGGTGTTCTAGAAGGTCGCTACTGCCAGTGTGCCCATTGAGCATTTTAAAGAGCAGTGACAGGTCGTGCGCAGTGCGGCGTCATTTCACAACGCCGTTCCAAAATGCTGATAGATTCTTCATTACAACTTATTGATTATCCTTCTTCTTACTATCCTGGTATAATATTGTACATCGTCATGATCGTCGTCCTTGGCATCAATCCGGTTGTGTTATCGCGCGGCGCGCGAGGGTCCGGGGTTCGCAATCGGATATGTATTTTTCGTTTTATTATTCCTGTATATAACAGACAATAATTTGACAACCTCCCTTTCCCCCTCATTCCACAGCACAGTAGCAATCTTGCCGAGGGTGCCCTCTTCATCGTTACGAAGCCAGTCAACGAGGAGCTGGTAGCGCACCTAAGCAAAATAAAGAATGATTAAAATTATAATTCATTCAATAGGTACTTACATTTCTGCGCGTCTGGGAATCGAATCTGGGACCCTCTGCATAGCAGACTAGCATTAATTTCCAAATTATAAGACTTCGCCCCCAGTTGCAGAGTATGCGCGCCAGGGTACCTAAATCTAATCTAAGGAATGATCATGAGGCTGTTATAATACTTATAACAAGAATACTCACTTCCGCTAGACCATAGTGAATCCAATCCAAATAGGAAGTCTCAATTTTTCCCTGATTGTAGCCCAGAGCTCTGAAGGTATTCGGCCAATTCTTACCCATATTTTTCGCTATGCAATCCCCATACTCATGAATAAGCTAAAAATAAATATAAAAATACAGTTCTGTTAATTTA
This sequence comes from Blastobasis adustella, assembly GCA_907269095.1. Lineage (NCBI taxonomy): Eukaryota > Metazoa > Arthropoda > Insecta > Lepidoptera > Blastobasidae > Blastobasis > Blastobasis adustella. The sequence continues at coordinate 6,401,535 of OU026123.1, read as the reverse complement.
AATAAAGAAGCCATATCGGCCATATAGGTACATACTATAAATATGAATGCCCTAAATATATAAATGCTTTCTTGTCACTGAGATATTTGACAGATTTCAACAAAATGTTTCTTGGATGTATTACCTTCACCTTGGAATCCATAACATCATCAATCAGGTGATCCCTCTCAATTTTGGTTTGCCAACCACTAGAAATACCTTGTGGCCTTGTACGATCATAGTTAAACGTCACCTTTGATTGCACCATATTTAACACATATAAGCAGTTATTTGCTGTAAAAATATATATTTTATATGTTTTTTTGGGTATAGAGAAGTAGGTACCTATTTCAATACAGTTAGGTGTATAGCAATAGTCAAAGATTTCAACATTTTACCAAGTAAATTAAGTAATTAAATTAGTTAAATTGTTGGGAATTTCTGGATTTCCCTCTACGACAAATGTAGTCAAGATTACCTTTACTTGCAGCCGGACAAACAGACTTTTTATTCTTTTTAGATTTAGAAGTTTTAAGTTTTTTCGTCTTTATATCAAGTCCAGACGTTTCACTAACACGATTGTTGTATGTATTAAAATTTTCGTCATCTTCATCTATCATGTCCTCTAAATCCGATCTTAGGTATCTATGCTCCTCAAAAATGTCAAAAACTTTACTCATTTTATTCTCCATGTAAATTCATGAACTACACAATCGATATTTAATAAACACAACGTTTCGCCTAACCTAAAGTTAATGCACTGCTATACCCACAGATTAGTATCTATAGATTTCGCAGGGGCTTTCTTTATATCTTATCTCTAATATGTTGTCGTACGTCGGCCTTTTACGTATTGTTCGTAGAGTGTATACGTACAAGGACCTACTAGTGGCGGCAGATCCACAAATAACTGTTGCCAAAATTGGATTCACGGAATGAATGTGTTGGATATTAGTTTATACCGATTTAATGGCTAGAGGACGAGGTTAAATAATAGGTTGGGGAGAAAGTTTCTTCGCATTTTATATGAAAATTCAAAACATTTTGTAATATAGTCTATTTACATTTAACTAAAGTATGTAGCCATCTTATAGGTAGGGACATGACCCCATTGCTATAGAAATTTTGGGGCTTCTGATAAAAAAAACTGCGTCAAGTAGTTTTGGCAGTCCTCTCGTGATGTTAACCTGACACTGCCTAAAGAATTCTGAAGAGACCGAAACAGGTGGAAATCTAAAGGTGCAAGGTCAGAGGGCTTAGTGTGAGTTTCGTTTCGAATTTACTTTACTATCGCGTTTGCGATTTCGTCGAAATTTGTATGAAGAAAAAACCTTCGTTTACGTACCACTAGGCGGCGCTATACATTTTTCCATACAAATTTTCACGTAAACGCAAACGCGATAGTAAAGTAAATTCGAAACGAAACTCACACTAAGGCCTCAGGACTATACGGCGGATGCATTAACACCTCCCAGCCAAACTCTCTTAATTTTTGCTGAGTGGGTAAAGATGTGTGAGGTCTAGCGTTATCATGATGAAAACCACACCCCTTCTGTTGATTAATTCCCGCCGCTTAATCTCAACTTCTTGCTTTAATCTTATCAGTTGTTCGCAGTAGAGTTCTGAATCGATGGTCCTGCCTGGTGGTAACAGCTCATAATGAATAATGCCCTTCCAATCCCACCACACACACAGCATCACCTTGTTGCGAGTTAACCCGGGTTTCGCCACAGTCTGTGAAGCCTGACCGGCCTTTGACCAAGACCTTTTTCGCACGTTCTTGTCGTACGTGATCCACTTTTCATCACCAGTTATCAATTTCTTCAAAAATGGTTCGGTTTCATTACGTCGTAATAAAGAATCACAAATGAGTACACGGTTCATTAGATTTCTTTCAGAGAGCTCGTGAGGTACCCAAATATCGAGCTGTTTTGTGTACCCATATTTTTTCAAATGCGCCAAAACTGTTTTGTGGTCAATTCCCAGTTCTTCAGCTACGTCTTTCTTCTACTTTACTTGTTCTACTTGCTCCACTTTTTCCAAAATAGCATTCATTTTATCCGTAACAGGGCGACCAGAGCGACGTGCATTTTTGACATCAAAATTTCCAAATTGAAAACGCTTAAACTAAATTTGTGCTACTCTCACAGACACTGCATTAGGTCCATAAACATCGCAAATTTTTTTCGCGGCTTGCGTTGCATTTTTACCTTTTTTGTAGTAAAATTATAAATGTATCTAATTTCTTCATTAGATTCACTCATCTTGAAGGTGAGAAAAACAAATGAAAATCACGCATTTTCATAATTAAAATTTGGAATTATCTTCTTTAAAATTTAAACTTTTAAATGATACCAAAACCAGCCAGGTACAAATAGTATAGCCAAAGAGGTTTTATTACAAGTTCATACATACTATATGCGAAAAGACTTTTTCCCCAACCTAATATATCAACCGAATAAGTGCCTGACTCGATCTATTGGAGGGTAGATACCAAAACACAATCGATTACCTTCATATCACAATACTAGTGGACCTGGCGCGATTTCGTTCACGTGGCGTGTTACCCCTTCCCTACCCTTACCTTACCCTACCTCTACGCCTACCCTACACCTATCCTACATCTACCCTACACCTACCCTATACCTAACCTACACCTACCTATATCTACCCTACACCTACCCTACACCTACCTACTCCTACTCTACCTACCCCCTACCCTTACATACTCTTTTTTATACAAACCTCGTCCTGACTTGAACAAACACAACAATAAACAATGAGTTAAATAGACGCAGCCTTTCTAGAACTATGCGCGCAGATGCACATTTTGATACCTTGGGTTATACCACAGAGCACGATAGAAAGGGTATCAATCGCCGTTTGTACCGGAACCGATGCCGCCGTTCCCGACCCCGTTGAAGGACGCGTACAGAGGATATACAGAGAGTACGGGTACGGTAGATTTACCTTAGGGGTATGTCAGGAGTACGATTGTGTGTGACGTCCTGAGTAGTTCAGTTGTTAACATGTAGATCTGCCAAACAAGAGGTCCCGGGTACGATTCCCGGCCGGGCAGAAATTGAAATAATGAATTTTAATTGGGTGTTCTATGTATCATCACATCACAGACCATAACAGTCCACTGCAGGACTTAGGGCCTCTCCCACGAAAGGTCAGGTTTTAGCCATAATCTCCTCGCTTGGCAGGCGGGTTGGAGATCGCAGTGTTATAAGTATAACAATGGAAAACGCTGCTGCTCATTTTCCAACCTACGAAGACTCTAGATCTTTTGTCTTGATAACATTAGTCGCCTTGTACGACACCCACGAGTGTAAGGGGTTGGTGCTATTCTACTCTGCCCTGTTCTGTATATAATATAAGTGTATAATCACCCATAGAACGAGCTTTGCTCAGTTTGGGGCTAGATGGCGTTGTGTAAATTTGTCTACGATTATTTATTTTATTTTTGTGTTAAGGTAGAGGTACGGTAGAAGTATGGCAGGGTTATGACTGAGGTACGGTAGGGGTACGGTACGGTACACGGGCTCTCCGAGTGGGGACAACGGCGTGGGGGTAGTGCTCTCTGAGGAGTTTCGGGACAGCGTCTTGGATGTGAAGCGTATAAGCGACCGCCTGATGGTTGTAGGAGTGCTTGTCGAAGGGGTCGTGACCAACTTGATAAGCGCCTACGCTCCACAGGTCGGTTGCGGCGATGCGGATAAGGCGCTGTTCTAGGAGCAAGTCGGGGAAGTGCTACGAAACATTCCGTTGTCACAGGGTATTGTTGTGGGTGGCGATCTGAACGGTCATGTGGGTGAGAAGTGTGAGGAGTTTGGCCGTGTACATGGCGGTTTTGGTTTTGGGAGCCGTAACGCTGAAGGGGAAGAAATTCTTCGGACGTGTGCGGCTGCCGATTTGGCCATCGTAAACACGTTTTTTCAAAAGAAATCCGAACATCTGATCACCTACAAGAGTGGGAGGAACGCTACCCAGATCGATTACTTTCTCACTCGGAGAGACGGTATTGGCAAAGTAGCCACCTGTAAAGCTATACCCGGAGAGAGTCTCACTGCCCAGCATCGGGTATTTGTGATGGACCTGCGCGTTAAGCCTCGAGGCAAATACCGGGAGCAGTGCCGACGCCAAACCCGGTGGTGGCTGCTTGAAGGAACCAAGTCCCACGAGTTGTCCGCTGCTGTCAGCGACCTTAGTGTTGCGACAGACGGTGAACCCGTCCAACAACTCTGGAACAGAACTCAGGCAGCTATCGCACGGGCAGCGCGGACGGTGCTGGGTGTGTCTAGGGGTGGTCGCAGGCTTGACAAGGAGACCTGGTGGTGGAACTATACAGTCCAGAGGGAGACCAGGCTGAAGAAAGCCTTCTTTAAAAAGTGGCAAGCGTCCAGATCTCCTGAAGACCACGCTGCGTACAGGGATGCCAAACGTGCCAGCAAACGAGCGGTAGCCAGAGCCAGACGAGACCACTTACGTCCTTTATACGATAAGTTGGAATCGTCTGAGGGGCAGAAACTCATTTTCAAGTTGGCACGATCGAGGGTTAAAGCGGCACAGGACATTTCCACGTGCCGCTGTGTTAATGACCCTAGCGGTAACCTGTTATGCGATGACCGCGCGGTGAAGGAGAGATGGCGCTCGTACTTCCACGAGCTGCTCAACAAGCAGCACAAAGAGGTGCAGCCCCCGAACCTCCCTCGGAACCAAGGACTTGTGCCACCGATAACGCCTGAGGAAGTCGAGACGGCTCTTCGCCGCATGAAGAATCGGAAAGCTGTCGGGCCCGATGGAGTCCCTATCGAGGCGTGGAAATCGATGGGCTCTTGTGGTGTGAGCATCCTAACCGACCTTTATAACCGCATTCTCCGCACCGGGAAGATACCAGACCAATGGAGGCTAAGTATTAATACTCCAGTCTATAAGGGCAAGGGCTCGGTGCGGGAGTGCACCAACTACCGCGGTATAAAGGTGATGTCTCACACCATGAAGCTCTTCGAACGCATTGTGGACTCTCGGATCCGACGGGAGTGTACAATCTCGGAGTGTCAGTATGGGTATCGGCCGAGATGTGGGACCATGGACCCCGTATTTGCCCTGAGAACTCTCATGGAGGGATACAGATCAAAGAACACACCCCTGCATTTCCTGTTTCTGGATATGCAGAAGGCCTTCGACTGTATCCGTCGGGAGATGATATGGTGGGCGTTGCGGTCCAAGTCGACACCTGAGGCCTATATTGACATTATCCGAGACATGTACCACGACTCCGATTCTATAGTAAGGACTGCCGTTGGTGACACCAAACCGTTCCCGATTACCGTTGGGGTACACCAGGGCTCTGTGCTCAGCCCACTTCTGTTCATCGTGATATTAGACGTATTGTCAGACAGCATCCGAGATTATCATGAGGTACCTCCATGGCTGCTCATGTATGCTGACGATATCGCGCTGACAGACTCTGACAAGGGGCGGCTAATCCAACGTGTAAAAAAGTGGAAGGAGGCACTTGAGAACGGCGGTCTGAAGATAAATGTGGCGAAGACAGTGCAACAGTGCAGATCCCCTACCCGTGCGCATAGGCGATGAGGAAGTCAAGTGCACGGATCAGGTGAGATACTTGGGATCTGTGCTTAGCTCAACCGGGGACATCGATGGCGACGTCAAGGCCCGAATATCCGCTGCTTGGGCCAAATGGCGGGAGGTGACAGGTGTCATTTGTGACCCCAAAATGCCGATAAAGTTGAAGGGACAGGTCTATAAGACCATCGTTAGACCTGCTCTTCTTTACGGTAGCGAGACTTGGCCCCTTTTAGAGCGACACAAGCAGGAGCTGCGTGTCACGGAAATGAAGATGCTGCGGTGGATGTGTGGAGTTTCACGGAAGGATCGGGTTCGAAACGCCCACATTCGGGGTAGCCTTGGCGTCCGTGACATCGCTGATAAGCTGCAAGAGTGCCGCCTTCGATGGTATGGCCACGTCTTGCGCAGACCGGCAAGTTATGTGGGGAACAAGTGTCTGGCTATGCCGCCCCCGCCGGGCACGGGAAGGAGAGGCCGGCCCAAGAAGCGATGGCTTGACGATGTCAAGAACGATATGCGTGCTAATAAGCTCACCACGAGAGATGCCGAAGACCGAGCGAGGTGGGCCAGAAATAGCAGGAAGGCGGACCCTGGGCCCTCGCGTGCTGCGCGGGGACGAAGCCGGGACATGACGCCAGGATGATGATGATGATGACGGTAGGGGTACGGCAGCGGTAGGGTAGGGTTATTGATAGTGCAGAGCCTGGGTAGAGGTGGGCTAGGTATAGCAGTAGTAGAGTTCATTGAATAGGAACCACGCAAACAAAGTTCAGTAAGTATTTAGTTCCAGCTTTTATCACAGCATAATCCATTTCTCTAAAATGTCACTAGCAAATGGTGCTATACTTAGTAGGAATCCAATCTTCTCTACCAGTTGCTTCAATCCATTTTCCTCTTATGGCTGTCTCTTCAGGAAAACTATAAAATATGTTGAAAAAGTAATGTGCGTCATCAATATTAGTTACTACGTTTGAGTAAAGGTGGTACATCTTTCGCTCGCGAGATGCTCAAATAGTTTGCTTCGCGTTTTGTACTTTGGTTCTACACGCTGTCGTAATCGACGCACATTAATTATGATCAACTATCGCGATTTCCTTGGTTTATAGGTATCCCATCCCACCTTTACCCCACCCGTGCTCCTACCGTACCCTTACAATACTCTGCTGTGCCCCTACCTTACCCCTACTAAAAACTAACATAAAAATCGGTCCGCAATTGACGAAAATTTCAAGGACATTACGTATCTACAATAAAATACAGCGAATATATTATATCGCTAAACAAAATAATTTATCGATAAGGTCGGTTCATGTGCACAGCACTAGATTGAGCGAAAGGTGTCATTGAGCGCGGGTGAATATTTTTCCTAAAATAATAATAAATACAGGGTTATTAGACTTACCGGTGAAATGATACTACTACTTACTACTTTTATTGATTTCTGTGGGTTATTCCCCTATTTCACTTTGCTTAGGGATATAAAATTTTTTGAAGACAAAATATGGCCTATTTTACTCACTGGCTGAGAATGTAGCTTTCTATAGATTAGATTAATTTAGGTACTTCTCAGATACATTATATACACAGATATTACTCAGATACACAGATTACATGGAACACAAAAGTATGTCACGAGATAGTGAATCAGAAAGGATACCCCAATGATATTCTCACTCTCAGTAAAGGCCGAGGGCTCGACGGAAAAGATCATTGAGCGTCGCATGTCTATGTAACCGCCCGGCACTCGACTGACAGTGGCGACCATGGCGACCAAAGGCGTCAGCTGAACAGCCCAGAATAAAAAACGGCCCTCCCCAAGCAGAAGGTTCACTGGAAACAAAGCGCCATTTCCGTAACACACGCATTGACGTAACGTTTACAGGCATTTTCAAACAGTGCTCGGTCGCGATTGTTAAGGAGAGCATTCGAGTATTTTCGACATAATTGACCAACTTCCTGGTATTTGATTAAATTGTACGCATGTAGGTAAGCCAGATGACAATGCAGCCAGATTAAATATTATGTTATGCTGTCAGTGAGCTGTACCCTGAGTGTAAGTGTTCATTCATAATAAACATAACTTCTGCGTTTGCGTTTAAATTTCTTTTTTGTATGAAAATTTGAACAGCGCCTCTAGCGGAAAGTGATAGAAACAAAATATAATCAAAATAATTCTGCATGCGAGATAACTGCCAACATGACGTTTCACTGAGTTTTGCGTTCGCTCCCTTGGTTGAGAGTATAGTAAAAATTATACGACTTAATCAAAACGCCCATTTCGATCATGCTTACTCCCGGTTTGATGCAGCTTTGTATATATAAATATACATTTAATTTAATTGTCAGTTACGTCGGTGCGTCGGTGGCCGAGCGGTTACAGTATCCGACTCGTAAGCCAGATGTAGACCATTAGGCTAGTCATATGTTACATTCAAAATTGCAATAATTGCAGTAAACTTGAATTTTTGATATGTTGTTTGGGTCCTTTTAGACAGTATTTGTTCTGATTTGCAGGACTCTAAAATATGAGCGCGTTGAGTTATGGCTAAAAACCGCCAATCTTTTACACTTTTTTTAGTTTTATGCAGAAAATACCACATAGACAGGAAAATACCACACTGACGAGAAAGGTCACTATGAATTTTTTAAAGTTGACAAAATTCCCGATAGTTTGAGCCCTAATCCAATTTTCTAGGTCTAATAGCTATGATACAGGGTGCCCAATATTCACTATTTTTTTCAAAAAGTAAAAAATGGTTATAGACCAATTTACGACCGAAATATCAGGTATAATAAGGTATCTACGAGGAAATTAACGGGAAATAAATTGGTAGCAAATTTAATTACCTTCATTTTCAGACTAGAGGTATGTCCGTAGGCGCGATAGTTTGTTTAATGATGCCCATAAACCAAACATAATGTACCATAAAAAACAAACGAAGTTACAACAAAATTACTATTATTCTTTTCTATGTGTTAGGTATCTAGTTACATATATTATGCTAATCTAAATTGAATTCAAGTGTAAAAGAAGAGAAAATATACAAAATTATTTATAGAAACTTTCATTTAAAAAACCTTATATTAAATCCTTGACCGTTATTTGAAGCTTACTAGTTTGAGATAGGCCCCTATCTGTTTTTCGTTTCCTCTTTGCCTTTCTCTTTTATGCCCGCGGACGTATCCACCGCCCACGTCGCCGTGTAACCGAAACCGTCGTCAATCGTTTCGATGTAGGGTATATCGTGGGGCAGCAACCAAGTTTCCTGCAGGCATACCACGGTGCATGTACAACACAAGTCTCTTACATCATCTATGGACCGCTTTATATTTTTACAGTTGAACGTAGCAAATGTGTAAAGCGCACTCCACATGTGAACAGTTCCGCGGGAACACGAGAATGTAGAGGGAGTATTCGCATATATTCGTGTAGTCCCGTGCATGTTTGGCATGTCTCGCCTATTTCATAGACTAAGTAGAGATAGTTCGTTGTCGTCTCGATTCGATCGATTTAATATTTATATTCCTAGCGCTTTTTCCTGTAACAGGTTCAGGGTACACTTGACCATGATCCAGGATATTAATTAGTAGATCAACTTATTACAGTGGAGTATTTGTCTGTATTTGAAGTTTACAAAACGTCGAAATATTACACCTGCGAGCTATAGCGTTTCGTCCATATACTTCGGTAGATTAGCCTCCGATATTAAAAGCTTATAGGCTTATAGGCTTTATGTCCTCTGTCGAACTACATATTGATTTTATCTAAGAGAACCGTTTCTTTAGTTTTGTTTTGAATATGCTTTATGATATCACTTTCCGACGCAGACATATGCACGTTCGTAATAAACATAACAATTTTCTTATTTGCTGCCCGGAATGTGCACTGCAAATCTTTCGCTACACCCGACTTGCCCGAACGATATTTCGTTTGTCTTTTACGACTTGCCACTGTCTGCCATCGTTCATTCTTGATATTTATACTGGGTATATTTTCTTGCACAGTCACCGGTCGCTTATCAGTCAGCTGATTCATTGTTTGAGCGTCTGACGTCACCGCGGCAGTCGCCACAGACTCGGCCCGAGCGCTCGGCTCCTGCCGGCTCGCCTCGGATGGCATCGGCGCCCGATCGCCCCCCGTTTCACAGCCTACCCCCGCGCTCGTCTGGCCGGAACCTATCGGCCATTGCCCTCACTTTCGATAACGGAATGTTTATGTTCCGATATCTTCACTTCTCTGCTCGAGTGCAAGTACGAGAAGCTGTACAAGCCTTTGCTCGAGAAGCGTGCCCCCTTCACTTCTCTATATTGCGACAATGGGGATTTCGGAGGAGTTATGCCATCGTTGTTTACATAAAACTCACTGCTTTGTATATTAAAGTCATGTGAAAGACCCTGAGGTCCACTGTCATGCCAAGCACCTCGTCTCTTGTTCACTTTAAACACCGATGCCGGCGGCGAAAATGAGTCCTTTTGTATGCACAGAACTGACTTTTTAATTTCGTTCACACTTTCTTGTGTAGCATAAATCGTCTTCATTGTTTAAATTTCTGATTAAAATGCTAAAATGTCCTTTAATAGTTTCAAACAATCCAAATGATCGATTAGAATCGGTGGCAGTTTGTCCAGCTCTCTGGCCACGAAGACTGGAATGATATCGGGCTCTGTCGATTTAAATAGGTGTATTATATCCGTTACATTGCGTTCCTCCTTTCCCTTGTTTTTTCTCATTTTCCTGGCGTCCGTCAGGATGGATTCGTACAAAAGTGTCTTTGATTTCTTAATTTCACCACTTGAAAATGTCGACGTGCAGATACGGACTAACGTTTCCTCGTCCACTACAGACACTTTATTTTGTATGTTTGATAACAACTCGTCAATTACGATATTACACACATTACACTTTATAACGTCCGTAATTTTTGTATTTTTTATTTATTTTACAACTCGATTGTCAACGCGAAGAATACAAACACGCCCACCGCATGCGGGTACGCGCGCGCGTCTGATTATAAAAGTAAATAAGTGGAAATTTAAAATACTATTCCTTGGTAAGTTCAATTTACAAAGACGTAAGTTAAATCAGAATCGACTCGCCTCCATCTGGTAAGTGCTATTGAATTTTCTCTTCTTTTACGAGTAAATAAAATAATATTATGTTGTCGCGTATTCGTGCCTGATTTTATAATAATGCTTCAAAGACATTGCATTGTTTCTTTACATGTAAATTAAGCATGTCATATTTTTTGTGAACCTACTAAAGTTTATAAACTTACCTACATATTTTATTTTTTCTTTTTTTAGATACTAAAATTTAAACATTTTTACGGCGCTGCTGTTCGATTTTTATTACTTGTGTATTCAATTTACAGCTGATTAATATAGTCCTTTCTTTTTTCATTGTTTGGCACCTACCCACATTATTTTTAGGTGGTGGAATGTTTTTTGTGTTTAAAAGTAATTGTATATTACACAAATGGCTATGTAACGTATTTCTGTTAATTTAATTGTTCTTTAGAAATACTTAATTCAAAGCCTCGCCTCGAAAATGGGGGGGGGGGGGGTAAGGAATTACGTTAACTGACTCAGCGTAGATGCTATTCTCTGTGTCCTCAAACAACGTTACGCTCTTCAGTTTTGTTTGCAAGTGTCCTCTGATTACTTCAATTAATTAGTGGGCAAAGAGCGGATACGGTACAGATGCGTCGCGATGACCCTTTAATCAAGTCGGCCCTTCGCAGGTGCCACCATCTAACCAATACCTATTTAATAGTGAACTGTTGACGTTCTTGAAAAAGCTGGAGTACTTAAAAAAGCTTTCGTGGTCAAGTCCACTAACACCGGTTCTGCTTCGCAAGCTAGAGCTGTCAAGCCTGGACGTCACCCCCCGCAGGGGTCGACTAGTGATGATGGACCCTCGCAGGGTACCAGCCACGGATGCTGCGCTCCAGCGCATCATCCTAATTACGGCCATTACAACCAACCCTCGCAGGGTTGTTGTAACAACCGACCCTCGCAGTGTTTTAGAAATCATAATCATATTACTCACCGTCGCACGGCGCATAGCATAAGGACATCATTTCGCTAACGTGGTGGTCGTCAAGGTCCTAGCAATACCCATTACCAGAACAAAGCCAGCAGAAAACGAGCCGGGCCGCCCGCAGAGACCAACTCGGGCAGCAAAACAGCGAAAATATTGACTCGGAACCGTTCAGGGCGGGATGCTTGCAACAATTCCACAGGCAATGGAAAACATAGGACTGCGAATTTCTTGTTGAAAACAATAAAGGGATATCGCATACCCGTTTTCCAAAAGCCTCCTTTAATGATACTAAATCTGAAGGAATTGCACAGCAAAATACCAAGCAATATCGATTGTAGTAACTCAGTTGAAAAATCAAGGAGTATTGGAGGCAGTTCAGCGCTCCCCAAGTTTTATTTCAACAATGTTTCTGGTGCCGAAAAGCGAGAGTTCAGTTCGCCCAATTCTCAATATGAAAAGGTTAAATGATTATGTACTCACGGAGCCATTCAGACTAATAAATATTTCGAGTGTCCCGGGTTTCCTCCAACCAGGTGATTGCTTATGCAAGATTGACCTGTCTCAGGCCTATTTTCATTTATCTGTGGCCCCGGCTCCCCGCCGGTTTCTACGCCTTGTCTACAGAGGGGAGCTGTTGCAGATGACATGCCTCCCGTTCGGTCTCTGCACAGCTCCGAAAGTTTTTGCTTCCATAACCAATTGGATAACAAGAATTCTGCGAGATCAAGGCCTACGAATAATCGTTTATTTGGACGACTTCCTGGTCCACCAAGACAAGCAGACGTTACAAAAGCATGTCCAGTTACTGTTGCATCACTTGCAATATCTAGGATGGCAAATAAATGGCCACAAAAAAGTCTAGCATTTTTAAGAATATGCTGGGACCCTTGGACAAATCAGAAAGCTCTACCAAAAGGCAAAATTGTAAACATCATCAACAAAGTGTCCACAATGTAAAAGACTTACAGAGTGTGATTGGCATGCTCAACCTTGCAAGTTTTGTCGTCCCAATAGGCAGATTTCATTTCCGTGTTCTCCTATAATTACAACATTCCATGCTGAAAACTTTCGGTAAGAAAAGCCTCCCGTCAGAGTGCCAGGATGAGTTATTATGGTGGCTTCACAATTACCACCAATCCTCAGCTATCCATTATTCACCACCCAGGCACTGTCTCACGACACACGCGTCAGATTTGGCTTGGGGGGCACAATTAACAGTGTCCCCATATCGGGGCTGTGGACGGCACAGGAAAAGCTATTGCCTTGCAATGTGTAGGAGATGCTTGCGGTAGTGAAAGTATTAGAAACTTACTGTCCAATGTTGAGTCAGACGACAATGCTTGAAGGGTAGATTCGTATATTCGCGACGAAGGCGGGACAAAGTCACCACCCTTAATGGACATAACTGTCAGGCTATTTCAATTAATGAACTTGCATAAAATAGGGGTACCTACACGGAATATACAATGTTCATGCCGATCACCTGTCCCGGCACCGTTCGCCACCGGAATGGCATCTCCTTCCACAAGCAACCCAGAAAATATTTCTGAAGTTCGGGTCACCAGTGATAGACTGGTTTGCGTCGGAACATGCTCACGTGATTGCCAAATTACGTATTTCTAGACTTGAACGACACAAGCTATGTTCAGCGATGCATTCTCCCGTCTGTGGGCGTACAATCTAACATGGGTCTTTCCGCCGCCTTATCTGATCCCCAAGGTGCCATGACATCCGAGCTCGGCGCGAGGAGTATACATAGCCTCATAGACACAGTAACCAACGTTCCTCTATCCAGAGTTCAGCTAATGCTCACTCTGGAGGTCTGGAAATGTGGGGGTGGTCAAGGAGTTTGACAAGATGAAGCGAAAATCAGAAAAAGTTGTTGCAGGCATTTTGGCGTGCATCTACATGCAAGACTTACCATGTAGCATGGAAAAGATGGCTGAGTTGGGCTACGAAATCTTCAGTGAATTCGCTAATTCCAACCGGCCCTATCCTAGTTCTTTTTTCGCTGACTTACACCTTCATCACGGATTGTCTTATAACACAATAACTTTGCATAAGTCTGTAGTGGCTACTTTATGTAATGCAGAAAGTACAGAATCCTTGAGTTCCCACACTCTCGTCAAACACATATTTAATTCTTTTAAAGAAATCTATACTTCGGAAGCAACAAATTTGGGACATTGACCTGTGTACATACTTAAGCGAAAAAGCACCTGATGAAAACAGTATATTCTCTGTCTCTAGACATACGGCTACATTATTACTTTTATGCTCTGACAGACGTGTCCACGATTTAACGCTATTGGCCGTTGATACAGATCACCTCATTCAAGATAACAGCGCTATGTTATAGCCAATATTTAGTTCGAAAACCAACAACGGTAACTACAGACAGTCAGGCTGGAAATTGTTTACAAATCCTGTTAATGAAAATTTGGACCCCGTATTTTGGATAAACCACTTAGCGAAACTTGCAATACGCATTATGATGGTTGAACTAAAGCGGCTCGTGCGGATAGATGGAAGATCCACAACATGGCGGGGCAGGGCCAGCGGAATGAAGTCGTGCAACTGCTTCGCACCCTCTCCGAAATGCAATCCGTAGAAGACTGCCAGATGCGCAACCCTACGCCGATGTTGATATAACTGAAGCAGCTGTCTTGAAGTGAAGTACCTTCGAGACGACATCAAGTTTTTTTCTGCAGTCTTTGCTTTGGATTCGATGTACTATCCAAAGTTGAGATTCGTTGATAGCTCAACACTCAGCAGCTGTAAGTTGTCGGTAATTTCCAATGCCACATTCCGGAAAGTCGGAGCCTCCATCCTCTTCTACATCCTCAATTGGTGAGACATTTGTGCACTCACTTCCTTTACAATATTTGCATAGTGTGTAGCACGTCATCCCAGCCTTCTTGCAATAGCAAGCCCAAGTTCATGTTTCCGTTATCTGTGATTGTGACTGTTATTGTTTCGTGGTGTGTTATGTGTAATAAATGTATTTTCTTTCTTCCTTTCATTCTTTCAGTACAACCTTTCTTGCACTATTGCCTATCCTGCAGGATAGGCTTTTCAGAAGTAAGTGAGGGGCTGCGGCATGGATGTCGTGGTTGGTTATGTTTGAAACATTACGGTTACGTTACAGCTCTGCTAAAAGCCACAGGTGACATCAAATCATGGAAAATTAGTGTCTTACCATACTAACGTTGCTTGACTTTAGCAGTGCTTTCAATTCTGTAGACTTTAATGTTCATCTGCTATTCTTCGCTTCTCTTCGGTCGCCTGTAGCGGGTCCGTTCTGTTGAGGTATACTCGGATTGGTGTGATACTTTCACCTTTTCTCTTATTGGTTTTAATCAGCAATTTCCATCTTTACGCAGGCGACTTGCAAATTTACCACCACTTCAAAATCGCAGATATCGAAAGCGCTGTTGCCTGCATTAACACTGATTTACAGCGTATATCTACCTGGGCTAAATCGTTTAGTCTACTAGTAAAAAGTCCGAGGCTCTGATCATCGGCAACGCATATATGTAATGGCACTATTGTCCCACAAATATTATACGACAGTATTCCAATCCCATTGAGTAAATCAGCAAATAATCTCGGCATTGTGTGAAATTCTAATTTGTCCTAGGTTCTCACGTCAACGAAGTCAGTAAGAGGATACATTTCTCGATCCACTCACTCAAATACACACATCGTTTTTTAAAATTCAAACTAAAATCTCTCTAGTCCAGTCTCTTCTCCTTGCTCTTCTCGATTATGCTGACTTCTGCTACTTGGCCACTAAGGACATTTTGAATAAACTGTAGCGCCTTCACAACTTACGTATCCGACTATATTTCTAGTTACCGTTCTCAGCTCAAATTACTTCCAAACCGCCTACGCAGGAATGCTAATATCACATTAACCGTATTAACTATAAAGTCCCTATCCCTCCCGCTCCCTTAGCGCTGGAACACATTGAAGAGGTGCGCCGCGCGGCGCACTGCACAATGTGGCAAAACTTGTTCCACGCCGAGCAGTTTGTATGCAAGTACATTGACAGGTAGCGAAATGCCCCACTGTGCAGCGCGCCGCGCGGCGCACTGCATGATGGGGCAAAACGCGCAATCCAAGCCCGAAATGTCAGTTTGTATGAATTTTGTCCACATTTTTTCAATTTGGCCCCATCGTGCAGTGTGCGGCGCGCTGTCAGCAGATGTCAACATGAGACGTCACACTTGACTGTTTCTTTTTACAAACAGTTCGAATCTCTCCTCCTTATGTGACACAGTTTACACACATATATCTGTCTTCTTTTTTTAGTACAGATTCAACGCGTATGAATGAAATAGGAATTCGACCTCGCAAAGAAATTTTGACCGCTTATGCGTAAGCCCCGCCCCTTTTTGTGATTCTGCAACATTATCGTAGTTGTTTCGCTTTCGTGATCCTTTCGTCATATTGTTCTTAGTTCCTCCCGAATAATAAATGCGGCATGTTTTGTTCTAGAATACAAGTTTCTAAAAAGAAATGCTGGTACTCGTCGAGATCTACATTTCGGATGACACCTGTCAAACTTAAAACTGTAATAACTCTGAAACGATCGCTCCTGGAACATTAGTTACTAAAGAGAAATGATAGTGCTCATCAAGATCTACATTTCGGATGACAGATGTCAATCTTAATACTGTGATAACTTTGAAGCGATCGCTCCTAGAACACTAGTTCCTGAAGAGAAATGATAGTGCTCGTCAAGATCTACATTTCGGATGACAGCTGTCAAATTTAAAACTGTAATAACTATAAAACTATTGGTCATACAACACTAGTTCCTAAATAGAAATGATAGTGGTTGTCGAGATCAACATTAATTGATACAACAAACAATGACACACATTCATTCGGTTACGCCTTTCTCCTGTAGGGATAGGCAGAAACCACATTGTTCCACTTGCTACGGTCCTGACAAATCTCTGTGGCTTCTTCATACTTACATAGACTGTTAACTTCACTACCCATCGTCGCTTTCCATCAGGTGAGTTGAGGTCAAATGCAAACCTATTGGTAATAAAAAAAAAGCTTCCTTCCTTGGCTTTCTCGTAGTCGGGTAAAAAGGAAAAGTTATCATAGTATTCGAGGAAGACCAATCAAGGTGGTTCAATTTCTTTACACAGTTGTGGTGGTGGGCGTACAAGTTTGGCACCATAGTAAAAAATTATAGAAACTGTATGCTGTATCTGAAAATCGCATAATATTTTTCGGGCCGGCACTGAAAGTGTTTTAATCTACTTTCAGTGTTTTAATGAATGATATCCTTTTCGTACGTTTCTCTTGGTTGCATTTGAGTCGGCAGATTTAAAAAATCTCTATTTACTTTTTACGCCTGGGTGTGAACACACAGTCGAGAAGACATATGGTCAATAATTATGCGAGTCATTTCAAATAACGCGCGTAACAGCATCGAAAAGGCCTCGTGCAAGCGTTGCCTAACATAAAATCCGTCGTGCAAACCTTGCCTAATTTGAAAAACCAGAATAACACCACCGCGCGCGGCGCGCCGCGCAGTGCACTGCACCGCGCCAATGGAGTTCCGGCCTTATATCTCCATGAACGGTTCCACTTTTCCCGTCCGCAAGACAAGCCTTGTCGTTTTAGCGTAAGATCGTTGCTAGCTCTTCTTGCCCACAACTCCGACTTCCTCTCCTATTCCTGCACTGTACATGTAGCAAGACTGGAATTCTCTTCTTATTATATATTAATAAAGTATATGTTTATTTTGTTTATATTAATATTTTTATAGTAACTGTAGAATTTTATGTCTGTATTTAGTTAATGTACGTTGTGCAAGCCTTATCTACGTATCCATATTGCACCTCCCTCTTTTAGTAGGCCTGCTGGAAGAGATTTTTTTTAGAGATAGGCCGTGCCTGTTGTGTTGTGACTAATTTGTACTTTCTCATAAACTTTCTTGTAAAAATA
This sequence comes from Blastobasis adustella, assembly GCA_907269095.1. Taxonomy (NCBI): domain Eukaryota; kingdom Metazoa; phylum Arthropoda; class Insecta; order Lepidoptera; family Blastobasidae; genus Blastobasis; species Blastobasis adustella. The sequence goes on along the minus strand of OU026123.1, from coordinate 6,383,945 downwards.
AATAATTTTATAATTGTAGATTTTAGGCTTGTTTGGTTTATGGTCATTATCGAACAAACTATCGCGCCTACGGACACACCTCTTGTCTCAAAATGAAGGTAATTAAGTTTGCTACAAATAAATTTCCCCGTAGATGCCTCATTATACCTGATATTTCGGTCGAAAATTGGTCTACACCCATTTTTTTACTTTTTGAAAAATAGTTAATATTGGGCACCCTGTACCTGGGAGGTAATAGACATGGGAGCTAATATACCTAGAAAATTGGATTTGGGCTCAAACTGTCGGGAATTTTGTCTACTTTAAAAAATTCATAGTGACATATCTCGTCAGAGCCTTCCTATGTAGTCTTGGACTGGGCAAAAAATTGGCGGTTTTTCAACCATAACTCAACGCGGTCACATTTTAAAGTGCTGCAAATCTAAACAAATACTGTCTAAAGGGACCCAAAAAACATATAAAAACTGCAAGTTTATCGCAATTATTGCAATTTCAGCAATTTTTTGTGTAAATTATGGCTGGCCTACATAAGAAAAGCCTTTTTGTAAAACTTTGCCGTAAATACATTGCTGCTGCTTTAAATATGGGAGGTACTTTAATGTAAAGCGGATTAGGTCGTTTTAAAAATGAAAGTAAAATTATAAAAAGTTAGTTGCTACCATCGCGCTGTCCGCTCTGTACACGGTCCTCATTGAAATTACCAAATCCGGCGTTTTTATTCTCCTATCCGTTACACCAGAGGTCCCGGGTTCGAATCCCGCTCCGGCCATGTACCAATGACTGTTTTCTGAGTTATGTACATTAGTTGAATACTAACCGATGCTCTTACGGTGAGGGAAAACATAGTGATGAAACCTGCACATTCAGGCGACTGGATGTGTAACCATGATCCAATCTGTAGCCGTATTCACAATGATTAGAAAAATTTTCGAAGATTCGGCCACGGAAACTCTACCGTTTGGGAAATGTCTATGGTTCTCCCTCGGAAAAGAAGAGCGTTTACGGATACTCTTTTGTTGATTGATAAATGGATTATTGGCAATTAATAACGTAAATTTGTAAAAAAATGCTATTAATAAGTTATATTTCGCTCTATATATTAATTTTTATATAATATTTGATTGTTTATAAGTAGAATATTTTTTTTCTTTGAAGTTAATTTGCAAAAATATAAAGTAATTATTTGAAAGTTAAATTCTTTCTGTCGTTATGAACACATAAATATTGTCAAACTAAAGTTTTCAAAAAAGTTTCCCCGTTTTTCTTCGAGCGATTTAGTTTAGTGATTAAATTAATTTTTACCCCTTCGTATCTAATCTAATCGAAGAAACCATGTTAACAGTAAGTACCTGACTAAATATTTATAGTACCTATTCACTTGAATCAAGTACAAACTCGGTGTTTGAATTTTGGATAAATAGCTATTTAAACTGCCTGTTTTCTTGCGATTCCAGCCATCACGTACATCATACGGCCAACGAGTGGCGATGTTAGAATACATGCGGGCCCATCCCGCACTCGCAACGGGTTGACTGAATTGCCCAGACACAGCAAGGGAAAAGAAAAAATTGTTAGCGGACCTCGCCGTAAAATTAAATGCTATCGGTGATGGTGTAACTAAAACTGCAGACAAATGGATGAAGGTCGAAGAAGAAGTAAATATTGATTAATTTTGAATATAACATAAGTTGTTGTAGGTTGAATATAACATATTTATTAAATTGGTATTTATTTTCAGACTTGGCAGGACTGGAAGTCAGATATAAAAAATAAAGCCAGTACAATTCGGGTATTTAAATCTGGCACTGGTGGTGGACCTTCTCTGGTGGGGGTGACCCAATGCTTAATGCCCTTCAACGCCAAGCTGAAGCAGCCGAAGTGCAAGCTGCAGCGGTGAATAAAGTGTCAGAGGGCATAATTAGACAGGCCGTTGCGATAGAAAATTTTGTAGAGGTTTTCACAACGAATCGCAACTGCCATAGAAAATCGAACTAAGTGATTACCTAAATTTGATTACCCACCACTCACTAAATTTCAACTTTATTAGTTTTATGTGATCATTTCATTTTTACTGAGTCTGATTTAAATTAGTAACTGACCTGTTAATTAAAGTTATAATTAGCAATGTAGGTTGATTTTTAAAGAAATTTCATAATTGAGGTATGCTTTTGTATGTATCACTTACCAAATTACACTTTGAAAATACAAAAAGCACTAAGACAGCATTTTTTCTGTGATTTAAATTAGCAACTGAATTGTGATTTTAAATGTACCTATAATTAGGTTATTAGTAAATAAGGTAGTGATCATTTAATTTTTGCTGTGATTTTACTGAGTCTGATTTAAATTAGTAACTGAATTGTGATTTTAAAAGTATAATTAGTAAAATATTTTTTACAACTGTATATATTTTTATGAATATACCTATATCAGGAAGGGTGTAAGAAGTCCGCAAAAGGAATGTCCTACTCATTGAACTAAACTCTATAAAAATGTGATCGGCTGATCGGTACTGTTGTAAGTAAAAACTAACAGTTTTAATTTCTTAGAGGGTTTCTAAGGGTTATTATAATTAGAAAAAGAGAATAAACGTTTTTATAAATAGTAATTTAATTAGTTACCTAATTTAAACTTAACAGAAATAAAAGGAAAGATATAAAAAATTTACATATAGTGCATATAGGACAAATAAAAAAAACACATTTCAATGTTCAGAAAACAAAAAGACAGGCTTGTGGTTTGCCCGATGGTAAACAGTTACTGCAATCTATGGACGTTTGCAATTCCAGTGGTAAAATTTCCATGTTGCCGACCCTGTAAAAACCTTTTACCCACTTTCTTGAAGAACTCGCATGTGTCTTTGTGACCAAGATGTGAGGATGAACTATGCCGAAGGCGAGAGGTGCGTTGATAGAAAGTAGCTGTAGGCATCAAGACAAATATTTCTTCAGAACAAACACTACAATTTTCACAGCGTATTTTTTAATATAGTCCCAACGGCCAAGGTGATATGCTGGTGCTTTTGCAACCAAGTTATTATATGGTCATATTATATGGTCACTTAACCATAATCAATGGCAGAGCCTCTGTACTAACTGCCTTCTCACCCTCAGTGCCTCTGCCTATATATATCCCTCTCTTGAAATTTAGTGGCAGATGCAAATGAATCACTATCCTCAGTTTCCATTTCGTCTGGTGGGTTTATGCGCACATAGACACTGAAATTAATACAGATATTTTCAATGGTTTTGTATTGTTGTTATTGTAAAAAAAATTTAGGTTATTTAGCGTTTAGCACAATTTTTGTCATACTTACTTTCAATTCCACCAGAATCGCACAAGCATATGAGGTCCTAGGATAATAGGGCTTTATATCTTCTATAATGCGGATCGCAGTCTCCGCAGAGAAGCGATAAACCCTACTGTAGCCGTATTCACAATGGTTCGATTCGGATTCGGATTCGAAAATTTTTTCGAATGACCTTGAAAATGACAGTTCAATTCGAAAGTTGTCTATTATTCGGAAATTTTCACGAATGCTATTTAGCCTGCAGGAAGTTTTTGTGAATTGTACATTAGAACGTTTTTCTTGGAAAATGCAGTTTGTACTGGCGCTATAACACCGTAATAGGATAAAGGCGAAGCAGAGAGCCGATACAATGCACCTAAATCGGCAAATAAGGGATTTGTCGAACCCATTTAACATGCACAACTTTAGTAGGGTTTATCGCTTCTCTGCGGAGACTGCGATCCGCATTATAGAAGATATAAAGCCCTATTATCCTAGGACCTCATATGCTTGTGCGATTCTGGTGGAATTGAAAGTAAGTACTTATGACAAAAATTGTGCTAAACGCTGAAAAATAACCTAAAATTTTTTACAATAACAACAATACAAAACCATTGAAAATATCTGTATTAATTTCAGTGTCTATGTGCGCATAAACCCACCAGACGAAATGGAAACTGAGGATAGTGATTCATTTGCATCTGCCACTAAATTTCAAGAGAGGGATATATATAGGCAGAGGCACTGAGGGTGAGAAGGCAGTTAGTACAGAGGCTCTGCCATTGATTATGGTTAAGTGACTCTCTATAATAACTTGGTTGCAAAAGCACCAGCGTATCACCTTGGCCGTTGGGACTATATTAAAAAACACGCTGTGAAAATTGTAGTGCTTGTTCTGAAGAAATATTTGTCTTGATGCCTACAGCTACTTTCTATCAACGCACCGCTCGCCTTCGGCATAGTTCATCCTCACATCGTGGTCCCAAAGACACATGCATGGTCTTCAAGAAAGTGGGTAAAAGGTTTTTACAGGGTCGGCAACATGGGAATTTTACCACTGGAATTGCAAACGTCCATAGATTGCGGTATCTGTTCACCATCGGGCAAACCACAAGCCTGTCTTCTTTGTTTTCTGAACATTGAAATGTGTTTTTTTTATTTGTCCTATATGCACTATACATATGTAAATTTTTTATATCTTTCCTTTTATTTCTGTTAAGTTTAAATAAGGTAACTAATTAAATTATTATTCATAAAAACGTTTATTCTCTTTTTCTAATTATAATAACCCTTACAAACCCTCTAAGAAATTAAAACTGTTAGTTTTTACTTACAACAGTACCGATCAGCTGATCACATTTTTATAGAGAGTTTAGTTCAATGAGTAGGACATTCCTTGTGCAGACTTCTTACACCCTTCCTGATATAGGTATATTAATAAAAATATATACAGTTGTAAAAAATACTTTACTAATTATACTTTTAAAATCACAATTCATTTACCAATTTAAATCAGACTCAGTAAAATCACAGCAAAAATTAAATGATCACTACCTTATTTACTAATAACCTAATTATAGGTACATTTAAAATCACAAGTCAGTTGCTAATTTAAATCACAGAAAAAATGCTGTCTTAGTGCTTTTTGTATTTTCAAAGTGTAATTTGGTAAGTGATACATACAAAAGCATATCTCTATTATGAAATTTCTTTAAAAATCAAACTACATTGTTAATTATAACTTTAATTAACAGTACAGTTACTAATTTAAATCAGACTCAGTAAAAATGAAATGATCACATAAAACTAATAAAATAATAAAGTTGAAATTTAGTGAGTGGTGGGTAATCAAATTTAGGTAATCACTTAGTTAGATTTTCTATGGCAGTTGCGATTCGGGTGAAAACCTCTACAAGATTTTCTATCCCAACGGCCTGTCTAATTATGCCCTCTGACACTTTATTCACCGCTGCGGCTTGCACTTCGGCTGCTTCAGCTTGGCGTTGAAGGGCATTAAGCATTGGGTCACCCCCACCAGAGAAGGTCCACCACCAGTGCCAGATTTAAATACCCGAATTGTACGGGCTTTATTTTTTATATCTGACTTCCAGTCCTGCCAAGTCTGAAAATAAATACCAATTTCATAGATATATTATATTCAACCTACAACAACTTATGTTATATTCTAAATTAATCAATATTTACTTCTTCTTCGACCTTCATCCATTTGTCTGCAGTTTTAGTTGCACCATCACCGATAGCATTCAATTTTACGGCGAGGTCCGCTAACAATTTTTTCTTTTCCCTTGCTGCGTCTGGGCAATTCAGTCAACCCGTTGCGAGTGCGGGATGGGCCCGCATGTATTCTAACATCGCCACTCGTTGGCCGTATGATGTACGTGATGGCTGGAATCGCAAGAAAACAGGCAGTTTAAATAGCTATTTATCCAAAATTCAATCACCGAGTTAGTCCTTGATTCAAGTGAATAGGTACTATAAATATTTAGTCAGGTACTTACTGTTAACATGGTTTCTTCGATTAGATTAGATACGACAGAAAGAATTTAACTTTCAAATAATTACTTTATATTTTTGTAAATTAACTTCAAAGAAAAAAATATTCTACTTATAAACAATCAAATATTATATAAAAATTAATATATAGAGCGAAATATAACTTATTAATAGCATTTTTTACAAATTTATGTTATTAATTGCCAATAATCCATTTTTCAATCAACAAAAGTGTCTTCGTAAACGCTCTTCTTTTCCGAGGGAGAACCATAGACATTTCCCACCCGATAGAGTTTCCGTGGCCGAATATTCGACAAAGTTTTCGAATCATTGTGAATACGGCTACTGGTCATGGAGGTCAGATGGCAGTCGCTCCACTTTACTTGGCTCCTAAATTTATCATACGCAGACACTCAAGATCTTTTAAGTACTTAATACTCAACACAACATACTCACATACAAATATTCACCATTACCTCCCACACGTGCAACCTTCAACTATTCAACTATTTTCCCAAAGTACAGTACAATCTAGTTTGGGAACTAGCTACTGTACTTTTAGTGTAATCGTAGCTGTTTCCGGGTGATTGTTATCGGAGCCAGATGCTGTAAACAGCCCGCGGATGCTCCCTGCCTTTCGGAATACAGGTTTACATCCAAATCCGGGAGTCGGGCGGTGGCGTTGGGCGCTTCCACTTGCATCAAATACCTACTGATGATATTTTGTATCATATAAATAATAACTTGAGAGACTGCAGAATGTCTGCATCCGATTTATATTTGGGCTCCGCAAGTTCGAACACATCTCGAAGTTTCGTTCCAAGCTATGCTGGCTTCCCATCCGTCTTCGCCGGAATGCTCGTATTGTCTCACTTCTTTATTGTGTATTGTTCGGGAAGTCTTCGCCGAAGTATCTCGGGGAACTCTTTCTATTCACAGCCAATACCCAGAGCCGCTCTTTGCGTGCATACCGTGAGAAGATGCTCGAGATTCCTGCCCATACAACTAACTTCTATCATAAATCGTTCGCACTGCAGGCAGCTAGACTGTGGAACAGTCTTCCCCGAGATATTAGGTGTACAGAATCGCTGTATACTTTTAAGAAAAAAGTAAAACAACATTACTTATGAGTGCTGGGGTACTAGCTTTCTAATTGTTTTCTGTTGTCTTTGTAAACTTTTGTGTAGATTTCATGTTCACTACCTATCAATATATAAAATACTTTGTTTCTTTCCATACTAAGGTTGTCTGGAAGAGATCACTCTAGTGATAAGACCGCCCTTAGTACTGCTTACTATTATATATTTTATCCCATGTGTGAATCCTGTAGTGTACAAATAAAGAGTTTTTGTATTGTATTGTATAATTGTAATTAGTAAATTACGATAAACTTCAATATGTTCTAACTTGGCTGAAAAAGTGTTATTCTCCGATAATATTGTAGCCGTGTTACATGCTATGAATAAATTATTATTTATTTAATGATTATTATCCACTGTAATTACCTGACCTGCCAAATATTGGATCATGGTCAAGGCGGACCCCGGGCCCTTGTACGCGAGAGCACAACTGGGACATTAACGCCAAGATGATGATGATGAATTCAATTGTCAGTTACACTCGTAAAAGGGTCATTCCATGTCAAACGCTACTACACAAAATTTCTAAAGAACTCCTTTTTTACATAAGTATGAAGTATGAGAAAATATTGCCCGGCGGTGGAGATTTTGGAACTAAAAATGACAACACTGAAAAAACTAATAATATAATTCATTATCCTGCCTTTTTGAGTAGTGATACATGAACTGCTTGGTAAACGTAAAATTTTCATTAAATTGGGAAGCTTTCCTTCGTTTATAGTACTTTTTTATAAGGGACATCGCATGTTACACCCGTTACGGAAATAAGGTAAAAGTTTAATCTGCAGTTTACTTATTGCACTACCAGCTTCATGGCCTAGGGAAAGTAAGGATATGTTTGCAAACAAATGGCCACACTCTTAGATTTTATACTGGACTTTGTAAATTATAATAATTTCGCTAATGAAATTGCGTTACGCCCGTTACGTAACGGGTGCAACACTGTTTGGTGAAGCTTTGTGGGTGCAATAAAATTAGCTTTCAACTGATGTTGACTGCGAATTGAAAGCGAAGGGTCAATTTTAGGGTTCCGTACCCGAAGGGTAAAAAAAGAAACCCTATTACTAAACCTCCGCTGACGTTCGTGCGTCTGTCTGTCAAGGCCTGTACCTTTGAAACAGTGACAGCCAGGTACTTGAAATTTTGATAGAGTATGTGTTTCTATAACAACGAATAATAAAATACTTTTGAAAATTAAGTGGTGTCCCAATACAAGAAACATGGTTTTTTAGGTGTTTTTCAGAGACTTTTTGTTATTTTTCGGTTTCGAATTGTAAGAAAGTTTGACTACTTACATGTTGCCCTGGCATCAAAATCTTGTTCGTAATGGTATGGAACCCTGTGTATGCTAATTCGACTCGCACTTGGCCGGTTTTATTAAAGGCATGATGTTAGTGTACCCAGTAACACTTTGGCATTTTAATAATGTTCTATCGGTTTATGGCTTAAGTATAAGTTTTAGGTGGTATGATTTAATGTTTTTTTTACATGTTGGGTGTTTTTGTGTTCACGACTGTGCCTTGAGCCATAGAAAGATTTAAAAAGAATCGGTAATTAGGGTATTCGCACATACTACAACTTTGATAACAGTATTGATATTTTTTAAATTTGACTATTATATTTAACATTTAATTACATAACTTGAGTACGTATTTCATTTAGTAAGTATGTTTTGTGATTAAAACTAGTTTAGAAATAAAAGATTTTTCACAAAATTTTGTTTCGCATTCGTACGCGTTACGCCCGTTACAAAAGCCTGTTACACCCGTTATGCACTAATATTTACGTATATTTTATATTATCGCCTGAATTTCTTTAATGAATGTTGTAGATGGTGGGTTGTTCATTTGGCTATTGCTTACCGTCCATTTTTATTCATAAAACAAGGGCAATTCGCGGATAATCGTAAAAATGTCGCTCCATCCGGAAGTGAGAGGCAAAATCAAGTTACGATACTTCCGGCTGATTTTCGCGTAATCTATAAAACTTACTTTGAAATAAAATTTAAATAAACTTAACATAGGCTAAAAGGCTATTAATTAAGTAATAAAATTAATATGCTTACCTTATAAATCATCAGTTGAAAGTGTTGAACCTGTTACACCCGTTACATGGAATGACCTAAAACTTGACTTCGAGTGAGAGTAAAATGTTACAATTAACTAATAGTTAAATTTGGATTCAAATACTTTTTATTAGAGGCGCTGTTAAATTTTTCATACAAAACAGGAAAAAGGGATCGAAGATAGCTCGATTAACGTGATCGAAAAGTACCTACTCGAATTTTTGTGCAAAGAGTTACTCGAGGTACTGATGTGATGATGGAGATGAAATGTGGCCACAACTCTATCGTGTTTTGGGATTTATCTTGACGAGGACTCTTGGAACTCTAATCCCAGGTCAGGGAAAGGTTCAAAGGGGAACTTTATAATAATAGTCATTTATTTCAGGTATAACAATAATACGAAATTATAGTTTAGTAAATTTTATATGTATTAGTGCATATATTTGGTATTTTAGATGTAGGTATTAGTGTATTTTTTATTATAACTGTAAATAATTTATGTGTACAATTAATTGAATAAAGTTTAGGTACAATAGTACAACTGTCATTAAAAACATAATTAATACCTACGTACAATAGTACGACCGTCAATAGGAACAGTACAATATTAAAATAAAAATGAAAATACAAATTAACTACATACATAAAAGAAATGCTTAACGAACGTTCGGTGTGCTGTGCACGGATATCCAGTGCCTAAAAATAGGACTGTTCACATTTTCTACCAGCGTCTTTAAAATACTGTTACCGCTGGATCGTAGTCGGTTCCAGAAGGCTATAACACGGGACCCCAATATCGCGTAGAAGTCAGGGACTCTTGCCTCAGCGAACATGCTCGAAGCGCTGCAGTAGAGCGGATGTTTCAATAAAATTCGGAAAGCGTTATTATAGTTGACAGTATGTCTTAAACTAAATATAGCCGAGTCCGTTGAGAGGCCGGGACGAAAACCAAACTGCGTGTCATCAATATGCAATCCTTTCGCCAGTGCAGGTTGCAAGAGTCTCTCAACGATTTTCCCCACAATGGTGCCTAGCGAAATCAGCCTATAATTACTAAGCCGAGATATATCACCAGTCCTATTCTTAGGCACAGGAAACACTACAGTCCTCATCATGCTGTCCTGCAAGCAGCCGTAACGCATGCATAGGTTAAATAATTGCGCAAGGACACGATGGATCTCATCACCAGCGTAAGTGATATGCTCGATACTGAGCCCATCGTGCCCAGGCGACTTACCTCGCGTCATGGCACTGACAACCTCACGAACATCACGAGAAGTGAATGTCAGCACGTCATTGCACTCGAGCGGCGACGGGGGTGCCTTGTCAGTTACTGATCCACTGATCAAAACTGGTGGTGAAGCTTTAAAATGGTGTGAAAATAACTCAGCTATATCTCTTGGATCGTTACATTTTTCTATACAGTTAAGAATACCTACCTTACCATTTAACTTTTTTAGGTACATTGTTCTAAAATTTGCTAAAGTTTTTATTCGAACAATTGCTTGCCAAAACATTCATTTTGATCTTGTCCTCATTATTCTGACACCACCGTAGCCTGCTTTTAAATACCCTACGGCTATCCAACATACAGTTATAGACAACGCCCTCCCTAGGCTTCCCGCTTTGAACCCACCAATTAAAATATGATCTAGCCACTTGGTGACTCTCCTTCACGTGCAAATTCCACCCGGTAACATATTTTCTTGATTTCCGCACACAACACCCTGAAGTAGCGCTATTTATTGCGGCTTGCGTTAATATCTCAATAATATTACTATACAATGTATTAATTACATAAATATATTCAGAGGACACAAAACTAGAACTATCACAGCTCTCACTAGTATCTGAACTATCACAACACTCAGTGTTAACCAAAGTTTTCAGCCTGTTGTTACAATATTTGCCATATGTATTTATCTGCTCTAGATCTCTAGATCCCCACCGAACTTTGGCATCGCTCCTACGATTATTTGATACAACAGACCGCTTTATTGGTAGGTTTCCTATGTTACACTTAACATAAACAGGTAATTGGTCCGACCAGCATCCATCAGAATCCACGCTTATGGAAACTATAGTGTCACGTGCCGCTTGTGTCGTGACACAACTTTATTCTCAGGGTCTGATGTAGTCAGATGGTGATGAGTTTAAAAAAGTAAATAAATCAGTAAATTATTTTTAGTAAGCACTAAAGGCATAATGTCTGAAGCTGATATGGATAATCTGATAACAACAGCTTAGGAAGCAGTTGGCAAGGATTAGGTATTGGTCCCTGGCAAGGGACATGTTATTGTTAACGATCTTTATATTGTAAGTATACGATATTTGAAATACTCTACTCAAAATTCAGAATAAATACAGTAGCAACCCTAGTGAGTCGGTAAGTTTACGTCATAATTTTCGAGGATGATGGGAGTGGACCGTCTGTTAGTTTTCTGTTTTGTGCTTTTAGGCTTAGCCTCAAGCATGTGGCCATACGCAGTGCACCTGGATCCAAGAGGGATAATAATAGGGTATTAACAAAAATAATAATGCCAACACATCTGCGGTTCTGCATTTTTGTTGCCTGCAGCCCAAATGCATTTATCGTAGATATTAGATACGGGCGACAGTACCGCTTACTATCAGGTGGGCTGTCTGCTTGTTGGTCACCGAATAATAATAAATTACAAACTACGTATCTGATAAAAGATAAAAGAAATACCTAGGACGATTTTGGTAGGTCCATACCTAGTTATATCACGAATTTACGAGTTACTACAAAAATAAAAGGATTAGCGTGGCGTAGGTATTTGTAACGTCGCAACTGCTGTGTAGGCATACTGTGATACCTACCAATGTCTGTAGATACCATAAATAATAAAATGGTAGACATTTTTCTAACTACTGTTATCTACCTGTTGTTTACAGCACTTATACCTATCGTATTTTAACAATAGGGAATATGTATGATTTAATAGGTACACCTGGAAACCTACTTTGTAAAAAGATCTAGTTAGTTACGAAAATAAATCCTCCTTGTCTGCGTCTATCATCATTCCTAAGTTATTAGTTAGATAATGACTTCAGATGTGTTTTATAAAATCCATTTAATCACACCTGCATATTCCCCTATATTCTTATATATATTCTAAAACAAGGCACAAAGTAAAGTTCGCTTTTAGTACATAATAATATGTATTTAACTATCGTCATCATCGTCCTAGCGCTTATCCCGTCCTCTGCCAGAGTCCGCTTTCCTACTTATTCTTCTCCACTTCCCCCGATCGTAAGCTTGGCTCTCGCATCCGACTCAGGGATGTCAATCCATCGCTTCTTGGGTCGCCTACGGGGCTTCTTTCCTGATACAGGTTGGTTCAGGCACCTCTTCCCAACGTATCCCTGGGGCTTACGCAATACGTTACCAAACCAGCGCAGGCAAGACTCCTCGATCTTATCCGTGATATCCCTCCCGCCAAGGCTGCCACGGATGTACTCGTTTCGGGTCACAGATGACTGCCGTGAGTTCCAGCCAATGAGCAGTTTTCCAGTAGGTATTGTCAGTTGGTTTCAAAAAGCATTAATAGATGACGCTTCCACAATTTTGGTACTTCTTTTTTAAATCTTTACTATTGTGGCAGTGATGTCATGCAGCCAACTAATATTAAACTTTAAAACAAAAAGTTTAATTATAAAAACATATATTTTAAAGGTTAAAAGAAATGTAAAAAAAAAAATTCTAAAAATAGGAATTATGCTCCATTTTAAAACAAACCTTTAATATTTGAATTAAATCCATTCTTGATTCTAGCATCCATGAAACGAACTGACTATCAAATTGATGTTTGTTTTGTCAGTAATAAATTACAATCTCTAAAATTGTTGAAAACTATTAGTAAATGCAATATTATCCAGTACAACGTATCCAGTGTTTATATCCTCGATGCTAAGAACCTATTTTAAGCGATCTTCAATTACCAAATTTGTCGGGGCGCCATCTAGCGAGTGGTTAGGAATGCTTTATATACCTGATGGAAAACTGCTCATTGGCCCAAGCTGCAGAGGACCGATAATAAAATATTAACAAGTATCAAATTTTCTAGTCAAAGTATACGAGACACAAATACAAAGAGATTGGACAAAGAGGCAAAGGATGATACAGAACAATGATACCATGTAAACGATGGTGGCACCCTCTTTTTTTCACGTCTTTCTTGCCAGACTATACCTACGATAGATTCCAATGAGCAGTTTTCCAGTAGGTTTTGTCGTTTGGTTTCAAAAAGCAACAATAAATGGCGCTCCCACAGTTTTGGTACTTTCTTTGTAAATCTGTATGATTGTGGCAGTGATTTCATGCAGCCAAGTAATACTAAACTTAAAAATTAAAAGTTATTAATTTGTACACGACTTTAAAAGGTTGAAAGTAATGAAAAAAAAGGTTATTTATAAAATAAGACCAAATAAAGACCGAATCGCTTAAAAAAAACTCTGTATTTAAACGTTATAGAACGCGCGTCATTCATAAAAGTTATAACAAACACTTTTATTTCTGTAGGATTGTGAAAAATATTAAATAATGGACAAAACAATTAAAAAGGAAGTGCGGGATATAATTTTCAGCATGATTAATAATTTAGACAAACCAAAAGTACTAGTTCAAGCTAATAGTGACCAAATAAATAAATGTTTACAAGAAGGACTAAAAAGGACTGATTATCCCCAGATTATTGCCATATCCACATTTTTAGCTTTTTCTACTGTCAGTCAATACGGACCTATCGTGGTCCTATTGTATGAGTAGGTAAGCGCTATTTTCCATTTTCATACCAAACTTTCATATTTTATTTACGTCCATTCTCGATCCTAGCCTCCATGAAATGAACTGACTCAGTCAAATTAATATTTGATTTGTTTGCAATAATTTATTAAAACCTCTAAAATTGTTGATAACTATTGATAAATGCAATATTATCCAGTACAACGTACCCAGTGTTTATATCCTCTTTGCTAAGTACCTATTACAAGCGATCTTAAGTTTATAAGTCAAAATCGATGTAATGCTACATTACATATTTATGTATGAGTGCATAAATTGTTAATGATACTCAATAAAAAGTAAAAAAAAAATTTAATTACCGAAATTGTCGGGGCTCCTTCTAGCGAGTAGTTGGGAATGCTATTGATACCTATTGGATAACTGCTCATTCAACTGACATGTAAAATCTGTCCAGACTGACTTGTCTTATTTGGTTATGAAAATTATGTATTTAAATCGATAATTTGCAGCAGTATTCGTTGAAGTTCACATTCTGTGTGATTCTTATATAATTCAAGACATCTATACAAAATGTACATAGCGTGATTGACACGGCAAGTTGTGATTTTGGGTAGGTATTGTTTGTTCACCAAACAAGACAAGTCAGTTTGAACAGATCATGTGTATCTATTTGTAGCCTGATTGTAGTGCTGCTCGTATGGACAACAATTGCCATTTTTATTATGGCAAACCTCTTTATTCTTCATTTGGATACTTATTGATTATCCTTAGATAGATATATAAATTCTTTATTGCACACATAAGAATAATTACATTAAAAACTTTCGACAAAAACTATAACTAGTTGTGGGCAAAGGCGGCCTTATCGTTGCAAGCGATCTCTACCAGGCAACCTTTATATAAAGTTAGTAAGTAAGTTAGTAAAGCACTTCTATTTCACTCAGACACACGGCACAATATTCTTAAATATACTACGTAAGTTAGCCAGTAAGTAAAGAACCGCTTAATACACAGGCAAGTCAACAACATGGACTTAGGTACTAGCGAACTTACACTTAATACAAAGTAGAAATATACACCTATAACAAAACTACAATAAAAATAGACAATACACCTACATAAACTACATAAAATAGCCCATAAGAGACATCGAAATTGAGTGATTTGGAGTGTCGAATCTCTTTGGGTAACTGATTCCACAACAGGTTTCACAGTTAAGGACTCTTTAAAGTAGCCAGATCGTATAAACGGTGGGCTCAAAGCATTATCGAGAGCCGATCGAAGCTACCTCAAAGATATTTGGGAGAACGGGGATCGAACAATACTTTGTACAGCAGTACCAACATATGCTCGTCCCGCGGCGCCTAATCGGAAGCCACCGCAGCTTCTTACGAAAGTCAGAGACGAGGTCAAACTTACGCAGGCCATATTTAAGCCGAATACCGATGTTCTGTAGACGCTCAAGTTTTTTAAGGAGATCCTCATTGTGGTCAAGGAAACAGACATCCGCGTAGTCTAGTATAGGGTGGAGAAGGGCTTGCGCAAGCTCAACAATTTTCCTGACAGGAAGCAGATTTTTCGACCTTTCAAGGGCAGAAACTGCAGCGAAAATTCGTCTGCTTAGTTGAGCATTGTGATGGGAGCGAAATAGTATTGTCCTTTTCGTTTATCCTTCTTCTAATATTGTACATCGTCATGATCGTCGTCCTTGGCATCAATCCGGTTGTGCTATCGCGCGGTGCGCGAGGGCCCGGGGTTCGCATGCGGATATTTATTTTCCTTCTTGTTATTCTTGTATATAACAGACAATAATTTGACAACCTCCCTTTCCCCTTCATTCCACAGCACAGTAGCAATCTTTCCAAGGGTGCCCTCTTCATCGTTACGAAGCCAGTCAAGGAGTAGCTGGTATCGCACCTAGGCAAAATAAGAGATAATTAAAATTATAATTCATTAAGTACGTAGGTACTAAAATTTCTGTCCGGCCAGGAATCGAACTGCATAGCAGACTAGCAATAATTATCCAAATAATAAGACTTCACCCCCAGTTGCAAAGTATGCGCGCCAGGGTACCTATATCTAATCTAAGGAATGATCATAAGGCTGCAATAATAATTATAACAAGAATACTCACTTCCGCTAGACCATAGTGAATCCAATCCAAATAGAAAGTCTCAATTTTTCCCTGATTGTAGCCCAGAGCTCTGAACGTATTCGGCCAATTCTTACCCATGTTTTTTGCTATGCAATCTCCATACTCATGAATGAGCTAAAAATAAAAATAGAACACCATGTAGCTATATGCTCTATACATAGTGATACCTATGCCCTAAATACAGGGTTACTGGTAATTAGATGCTACCGTCTCAGGGGGGTGTAGGTACTGTTATTTGTAATTGATTGAACCCTATAATGTGTTATGCAAAAGTGAACCATTTTTGAGATATTTGATATTTAAGTTTTTTTTCGCAATAATAATTTTGCTCTAATGGGGCTAAATAATAATGGGGCTCGCCCCAGTGGGTCACGCAAGGTATGGCATTATGGTTCAGCAGATTGGGATGGATTGCGAGAATTCTTTGCGTCGTACCCGTGGATACGGCTTTGCTTTTCCTCAAATGACACCAACATCTGTGCTGCCGCTGTAGCTGATGTCATACTGCAGGGAATGGAGTGTTTTATCCCGTCCTCTGTAGTCCGTCTCGGCGGCAAGAGTCAGCCCTGGTACGACAGGCCTAGTGCTGAGGCAACTCGCCTCAAGCATGATGCTTTTCGTGCCTGGACAGTGGCTCGGGCCCAAAAGGACCCTAATACCCACATTTTGAGGAAAAAGTACAATGCTGTATCGAGGTCTACAAAAAGGGCATTGGCCGGAGCAAAATACAAATTCATCGGTGGAATTGGAGAGAAACTAATCAGCTACCCCTCTGGGAGCCGTGCTTTTTGGTCTCTCTCCAAAGCTGTCGAGGGGAACTTTTGTCGGAACACCTTTCCACCTTTGCGCAAGCCGGATGACCAATTGGCCCACACAGCAAAGGAGAAAGCCGATCTCTTGGGTAATCTCTTTGCTCATAACTCAACTCTGGATGATGGGGGAGCTGCACCGCCTACCATCTCTCGGTGTGAGGGCATCATGCCCGAGGTTCGTTTCACCCAAAAAATCATAAGACGTGTGCTTCTCTCCCTAGACATCCGGAAGTCCAGTGGACCTGATGGCATTCCGGCTATCGTTCTTAAAAAGTGTGCTCCCGAGTTGTCTCCCGTGTTAATGCGCCTATTTAAGCTTTCCTACACCTCAGGAACGGTGCCGTCTTCGTGGAAGTTAGCCCATGTGCACCCGATACCCAAGAAGGGTGACAATTCAGACCCATCAAATTACAGGCCTATAGCGGTAACCTCCTTGCTCTCTAAGGTGATGGAGCGGGTCATAAATATCCAGCTCCTTGGATACCTCGAGGATCACCAGCTGATCAGTGACCGTCAATATGGCTTCCGTCATGGTCGCTCAGCTGGTGACCTTCTTGTGTACCTAACACACCGGTGGGCTGAGGCTGTTGAGAGCAAGGGGGAGGCTCTGGCTGTCAGTCTTGATATAGCCAAGGCATTTGATCGGGTCTGGCACAGGGCACTGCTAACAAAACTCCCGAAGTACGGTATCCCCGAGGGACTCTGCAATTGGGTATCCAGCTTTCTGTCTGGGCGGAGTATCCAAGTCGTTGTCGACGGATGCTGCTCCGATACCAAGAGTATTAATGCTGGAGTACCCCAAGGTTCAGTGCTGTCTCCCACGCTGTTTCTTCTGCATATCAATGATATGCTGAATACTCCCAGTATTCATTGCTATGCAGATGACAGTACTGCAGACGCTCGTTATACTGGCCGTGCGAATATCCCTCGTTCCGTGGTGTCGGAAAGCCGAATAAGACTTGTGTCAGAGATTAACACTCCTTGGAGCAAGTTGCTCACTGGGGCAGATTGAACCTGGTGGAATTCAACCCCTCTAAGACGCAGGTCTGCGCATTTTCCGCCAAAAAGGATCCTTTTGTCATGGTGCCGCAGTTCCAAGGAACATCCCTCTCCATCTCAAAAAGTATCGGGATCCTTGGTGTCGACATATCAGACGACGTACGGTTCCGAAGTCACCTGGAGTGTAAGGCTAAACTAGCCTCGAAAAAACTTGGTGTGCTTAACCGGTCTAAGCGATACTTCACCCCAGAACAGCGTCTGTTGCTGTATAAGGCACAGGTGCGGCCACATATGGAGTATTGTTCCCATCTTTGGGCCGGGGAAACCGCCGACCTGCTTAATCACTTGGATTCTATACAGAGGCGCGCCGTACGAATTGTCGACGATACCGTACTGACAGGCAAGTTGGAACCACTGGCTGATCGAAGGGACTTTGGCTCCCTGTGTGTGTTCTACCGGCTGTACAATGGGGAGTGTTCTGAGGAATTATTTGATCTGGTGCCCACAGCCCAATTCCGCAATCGCACCACCCGCCGTGGGCTGGGTACTCATCCCCATTACGTGGACCCTCTAGTGGTGTCCACGCGAAGATTCGAAAGAACGTTTCTCGCTCGTACGATTCGGATGTGGAATGAGCTCCCAGCAACGGTGTTTCCTTTGGTCTATGACATGGGATCGTTCAAGAGGTATATTAGAGGTCTCCTTAGAGGCGGGCAACGCATTGGTAGCACCCCTGGTGATGCTGATGTCCATAGGCGGCGGTGACCACTTTCCATCAGGTGGCCCGCATGCCTGTTTGTCTGCCGGATAAAATAAAAAAAAAAAAAAAAAAATATTTTTTTCAAGTTTAATCTTTTTTTTTTTTTTAAAGTGCCTGTCAGAATCAATTTATTCTTACTGTTTATGAAGGATGATAATGTACCACTTGTTAATTAATCATAATATAACAGAAATTCTAAAGCATTTCAGAACAGGAGTTCGAAACATAACATAAACATAGTTTATTTTGCAACAAATATTAAATTGTGAACCTTAAAACACCAATTAAAAATGCAGTAAAATAGTCAATTTTAATTAGAAGCTTATTCAAATACTTCAGTACATATATTGAAAAAAACATGTCAAATAAAACAAATCTTATTGTGTCATGTCTACCTACACTTAGCACCGCTAACAGTGAACTCGTGACTGGTGTGAAAGTTTGGTATTGTAGATGAAAAAAAATTCGCAGTTTGCAATATGTATCTACCTAAAATCTCAGATCAAATCGATAATAAGATAAGACCTACATATAATAAAACATTTAAAAAAGTGTGTATTTTGAATATATTTACAAAAAAAAATTTAGGGTTATGAAGAAATAGTAATAGAATTAGAATTTTTATAATTTTTTCTATCTGTTTGTACACGCTAATCTCGGGAATGAAACTTTTTGTTGTGTAGCTATTAACCCTGTGCAACATATAGGCTATAATTTATTTTGGAAACTGGAACACCTGATGTAGAACCATAATAGACCAGATAGATAAACTATAAGAAATATGGAAGTGGTGCCGAGTGCACTTTGATGGGGTTTCCACAGTTTGGTAGTTTTGGGTTAAGCTTAAAATCTAGGCCATGTTTCATCGAATTCGAATTCGGTCGGAAAAAGACCTCTCTGTAGTATTAGCTTTCATACAAAAGCTAGTAATAAATAAAGATCGGCGCGCTGTACAGCGAACTTTTGTTTGTCAATGTGTGCGTGTGACCGTGTACGTACATAGCGCATGGCGTAGTTTTGCGACATCAGTATGTTGTTCGCAGGATTCTGTCTTTATTTCTTATTCGGTCTGAGCCTAAAACAAATCAAACGATCGTGTACCTACAGTAAAGCGCAGATCAAAAGACAATTTAGAACAGCGAACTGCAGCCGCACCGCCGATCTCCTATAGCACGCCGGCATTTTGATGCAATGAGCAGTTTTCCAATAGGTATCTAAAGCATTCCTAACCGCTCGCTAGATGGCGCCCCGACAATTTTAGTAATTGATTTTGTACTTAGCAAAGAGGATACAAACACTGGGTACATTGTTTTGGATTATATTGTATGTTTTAATAGTTTTCAACAATTTTAGAGGTTGTAATAAATTATTGCAAACAAAACAAACATCAATTTGACTGAGAGAAAGGTTTGCATTAAAATGGAACATAGTGCTTACTTATATTAATATTTCTATGTACATTTCGTTTAACCTTTAAAAGTTATGTTTATATTAATAAACATTTTATTTTTAAGTTTAGTATTAGTTGGCGCATGACATCACTGCCACAATCATACAGTTTTAAAAAGAAATTACCAAAATTGTAGGAGCGCTATCCTACTGGAAAACTCCTCATTGAGTGTAGACTAATCGCAGCAAGCTAAAACCAGAGATGTCTTAAATGCGATTGGATTAAACTCAATTTCGTCAAAATGGCGGCGTACAATCGGAGATAGGTACCACTGCTGCTCTATGAACTGTGGCCACGATAACTGCCTCAGCGCGCTCATCACTCGTTTTCATTGAACAGGGCGTAAAGATAATCTAACAAATCTACCGTTACGTGTAAAGATTTTAAACTATGTTTTGTTGCTTTAAGCACGTAAACACTGGTTCAACAAGACGCGGCATAATCGCATAAAGCCCTTGAACCCAAAATTTTTTACAAGAAAAGTTCCCATCTTCATTTCTTCACAACAATGGCCACCATATCTCCTGGACACGAAAAGTTGCAACATCGAATAACACCATTAATAATAATCATCTTGGCGTTAATGTCCCGGTTGTGCGCTTGAGAACGAGGGCCCGGGGTCTGCCTTGACCATGATCCAAGATTAGGCGATCAGGTAATTACAGTGGAGCGACTGCCATCTGACCTCCGTGACCCTGCTACCAGGGGAACCTGACCAGATTGGATCATGGTTACAAATTCAGTTGCCTGAATTTGGAGGTTCCGTCACGATGTTTTCCCTCACCGTAAGAGCATCGGTAAGAATACAACTAATGTACATAACTCAGAAAAAAGTCATTGGTACATGGTCGCAGCGGGTTTCGAACCCGGTACCTCTCGTTTACGAGTTGGATACTTAACCGCCCGGCTACCGACGCTCCTATCGAATAACACCATTACCTACAGTTTTGCTTTGAAATGTTGTTTTTTACTACTATTAGTATTCTGTGGTATACTGAAGTTCATGAATAAAAAAATGAAATTGACAACATTAAAGCCTTGCATTAGGTTTCATTTCGAGTGACGGTCCCTGTAGGTAGAATCAGATTCCGGTCACTGGTCTAGAGTCAGCGTGCTTGCGAGACCGATAACCAAGGTTGCTCGCATGCTCGCAATGTCCGGGAACTGGATGGGTGACCGTTTCGTACTTTGAGGATAGTCGATCTTCAGCAGCGCGACGAGCTTGGCCCTCTTATATCGTGACCCTTTTATATCGTTGGCGAAGCAAAGTTGACCAAGGGCTCCCGGAGACTGGTTGGACAGTTTATGGCGCCTTGACGGTATTTATTTCAGGTAGGTATATTTGAAAGATTACAAAGAACATTAATATTTCTTGGATATATTACCTTCACCTTAGAATCCATAACATCGTCGATCAGGTGATCTCTTTCAATGTTGGTTTGACAACCATCTGTTCTACTATTAAAGATAAAAGTTTTGCCAATTGTCACCGTTGAATCCGTTATGTAGATCACATTTTCAGCCTCTGTAAAAAAAGATTATATAGGGTTTTAAATAATTATAAAATCGGATCCAAAATTTCGAGCTCGCTCCTTAATTTATTGCTCGCTTCGCTTGCTCATTCATAGCTTTCAGTTATTTATTTAGCTTTTCTTATCTTTCACCAAGCTCGTTGTGGTCGCTCCTTCATTAATTTCCCTAAGTTACTTAACCAAATTATTTAAAATTTCGACCCAAAATGTAAATATTTTAAGATCACTTCGCTCGCTCTTTCATAAGTTTCAGATACTTTTCTTATCATTCACCTACCTCGTTGCGGTTACTAATTCATTGATTTCCTTAAATTACTATTGTGAAGATCACCCATTGCTGTTAAAACCAAAAATATATATAACAACCGCTAAAAGAGCAAATTGTTGTTTTCGCAGGGCGCTCGCTCATTTAGTAGAGAACACCTATAATTAGAAGATACATATAATTTTAAATTTTGCCTCCCCCTCAACCGCGCCTGTAATCCAGTCAATATCCTACCTTGCACGTTAATGTTACTTGCAGCCGCATCAACGTCAACCTTTTTATCGTTTTTAGGTTTAGAAGTTTTATGTTTTTCCTTGTTTATATCTTCAGGTCCAAGCTTTTTACTACCTCGATTGTTGTACATATTAAAATTTTCGTCATCCGCATCTGTCACATCACTGATATTATCCTCAGGCACAGGTCGTGGCTTTTTTGGCACGGATTCCGCCTTTAGATGTCGCTTCACAAATCTATTATACATTTTACTCTTTTTCTTTTCCATCCAAATTTATGAACTATGTAAATACAAAAGATAAATAAACAATAAATAGGTACAAATCAATTAGGCAAGCGATATTTGTGATATACATGACGTTAGTACACGGACATAGGTATCTTATCTTATCTGTGAGATATGGTGTCGATTAGGGTTGATGAGGATTCCTTTTCTTCATCCTCATATTGCGAAAGTTCCTCATATGAGGTGTTGTTAGATTCGTCTTAGTCGCGCGAGTGACACTGTACATTAAACACTTAAAAAATCAAAATGCCGGAATTTAGATGACATACATATTAATTGCAGATTTCAGTTGCTCCCTCCCTCTTTACGTTCCCTGCGTCCTTGTATCACTAAAACCTTGTAGCACCTTCAGGTGCCATCATCAAAAACGCATTTCTTTTTCAAATTATTTCGGTTCACGCGGTCCGAATGTGAAATGATCTGCCATCTGCGTGATCATTTAAAAATCGATTAAAAGAGCACTATCTCTCTTTACTCCCATGATAGTATAGTATATGTGTGTATACCTATGCTACGTGCCTACCTATGATAAGATCTTATGAATAGAATAATTTCAAGTCATTTACAATCACAGTTATTCAAGCTATGTAAATTAAGTATAGTCTGGCAAGAAAATCGTGAAAAAAATTGAGGGCGCCACCATCGTTTACATGGTATCATTATTCTGTATCAGTCTGTGAATTTAAAATATTAAAAAATAGTATCTTCACGTCTGTGCTTTGCTTCTATGTCCAATTGCTTTGTGTGTGTCTCGTATACTTCGACTAGAAAATTTGATACTTGTTAATATTTTATATAATATCGCACGACTACAACGGGACCCCCAACCTACAGTCCAATGCTGGGCTTAAACCACATCAGCCGAAAGTGCTAGTTTAGTCTAGTTAGTATAGACAAAGGGATTAGTAATATGTCATTTTGGCGTTAATGTCCCGTTTGTGCTCTCGCGCACGAGGGCCCGAAGTCTGCCTTGACCATGATCCAGTATTTGGCAGATCAGATAATTACAGTGGAGTGACTGCCATCTGACCTCCGTGACCCTGTTACCAGGTTACCCATCCACACACAAGATTGGACCATAGTTACGAATTCAAACAGTTTCATCACGATGTTTTCACTCACTGATAGTGAAATCAAGATTAACATAAGGCCAGCTCCAAGTAATATAGCAAGATGGAAAAATGTTACGTTTATTACATGACTATTTTAGAATAGAATAGAATAGAATAGAAATCGTTTATTGTAGGCCACTGACAATAATTTCTTATTAAGTACAGTGTTGTCCATTTCGGACGTACAATATTCTACATAATAGTATATAAATAAGCGTAGAGCGTCGGTGGCCGAGCGGTTACAGTATCCGACCCGTAAGCCAGAGGTCCCGGGTTCGAATCCCGCTCCGGCCATGTACCAATGACTGTTTTCTGAGTTATGTACATTAGTTGAATACTAACCGATGCTCTTACGGTGAGGGAAAACATCGTGATGAAACCTGCACATTCAGGCGACTGGATGTGTAACCATGATCCAATCTGGTCAGGTTCCCCTGGTAGCAGGGTCATGGAGGTCAGATGGCAGTCGCTCCACTGTAATTGCCTGACCTGCCAAATTCTGGATCTTGGTCAAGGCGGACTCCGGGCCCTCGTGCGCGAGAGCATAACCGGGACATTAACGCCAAGATGTTTTTTTTTTTTTATAGTATATAAATAAGCTAATACTAAAACAGACAAATACCTGCCATTTTAACACTTGTAGGTATTGTAGGTAATCATCTTTAACACTTGTCTTTAATACTTTGAACACATTTTAACACTTATAGGTAATAGTCTTGTACAATAGTAATAGTCTTTAAAATTAACAAAATAATGATCTTAATTTAAAACAAAGCCAAAAATATTTAGTAATTAGCAATATAGGTATGTATCATTTCTATAATTATAGAATTCCGATAGACTGTAGAATGACTTTTGTAACAGCCAATTTTTAACCGTTGATTTAAACTTGTTACCATCTAACTTTTTTATTTCATAAGGTAAATTGTTAAATATTTTAATACCACTCACATAATATGTGAGTGGTATTAAAATATTTAACAATTATGTGCTTTTAAGGAATAAATTATTATTACTTTGGGGTATAATTATATAATGTTCATAGTTCGGTCTAAGTATTCTGCTGGTATTTCTAAGGAATGTGTTGTGGTTTGACTTTACAAAGAGACTTATATCTAGGATATAAATACCAGTGACAGTGAGTATATTATTTTCTTTAAATTTGTTACGCAATGTTTCCATTTGGCTCATTTTAAATATATTCCTTAAATACCTTTTTTGTGCCACAAAAATTGATTGAGCATTTACAGAGGTGCCCCAGAAAATGATGCCGTAACTTAGATGAGGATAAACGTAACCATAATAGGCATGTATAGCAATCGATTCAGATGTTATTACTGAAAGTATTGAGAGAGCATAACAGAAGCTGGAAATTTTGTTAGTTAGATTATTTATATGAGGTTTCCAGTTTAAATGGGTATCAATAGTTATGCCTAAAAATTTGGTTTCGTTTATATCTTCAATGACTTGCCCAGAGTTAATGACTTTAAGTTTTTGAGGTGATTTTTTGTTTTTAAACTGTATAATTTTGGTTTTAACCAGATTTACTGTGAGATTAATAGAACGAAGCCAGGTTTTAACTTTGTCTAGTGTTCTATTTATTTCATTTGGTAAGTCTATTTCAGAGTCGTGGGATATGAAGATTGTGGCATCATCTGCGAACATGACACATGTATGATCGACGAGAGTAGGTAATTCATTTACGTAAATTAAAAATAGAAGGGGACCTAATATGCTACCTCGGGGAACTCCTTGGCTGACTTTTTCACTGTTTGAATAAACTAGTTCTAAGGTTTTTGTCTCTTTATTATATGATTCTACAGCTGTATTTTGTTCCCTGTTTGACAAATACGAATTAAGTAATTTATACACATTTCCTCTTATACCTATGTGGTCCAACTGTTTTAGAAGTATGTCATGTTGGACACAGTCAAAGGCCTTTGACAGATGTATGTTTATCTATCTTCTGATTCTCTCTCTGTTCGACCAGCGACCCTGACAATCTTAATAATATACTGTATTTTTCAAAATTCCTTGATCTTGGATTTCATTTCTACAGCCCGAATAGTCGCACATTGCGTAATGTGCCTGAATAATATAGCTCTCTGCTACAATACACTGTAGAAGAGCCACACTGCTTTTAGACACACCTGAACGCAAAAATATCAATGAATATTATATTTACAAAAAAATTAATAAAAGGATCAAAACTATAACAGAACACTATAATTTGACGGTTCATTTTGTAACCTTAAATAAATGTAACCTATACTACACATCAATTTTACGGAAATTCAAATGATTTCCATTTCATTTAATATTTTCAAAATTGAGGTACATTTTACGTACCGATCTTTGCTATTCGGCCGTATACATCTTCCAAATGGCACAGCAACTCATCTGCTCTAAACTTGGCCATACATTCATAAACAACTCTAAATATTACATTTCTCTTGCCGCTTTTATTCGTTTTTGCATTCATTGCGAAAATAAATGTCCAACACAGTAAAAATCTAGAAATATACATATATCAACTTAAACTTAACAAAAACAAAACAATGTCAATGTCTAGATGACGTGACAGCTGAAGTAAGTTTGACCACAGATAGGTATAGAATATTTGAGTTTGACAGTAATTCAGTGTGGCCAATTTAGGCGAGAGCAGTAGTTCCCAAAACATTCTTAACACGACTTTCTTGCCATACTATATGTAGATGTAGATAAAAGTAGATGCGTAACTGTGGTCTAACTGGGTAAGCAATTTACCTATGTCTTAGGCATCGATGTTAGTAGGACAATTTAATGTAGGTTAGTGCTTATGATTAGGAATACGTATTATCATACAATAAGTAACATGGTTACATTTCGGTTAACATTGGTTACATTTCGGACAGAAAGTAATTAGTGTAACCTAAACTAAGCGACTACTTCGAATAGTTGCCGCACACAATATCTATTCGTCTATGACTGTTCTGGGTTTCAGGATTTAGAGGCGCTAGAGAGTATTTTTAATTATAGTTTGGAGGTCCTGAGTAGGAGGTGAGCTAAACTCCGTAAACAAGTGTAGAATGGATATATTTACAAAGACGGTGCCTACTTATATTTACAAATAACTATTCCCAAAACATGTGTGATAGATCTAGTATGATACAAAATATTTACAACCAATGAGAATAGAGCGCCGGCGCAGTGGCGCCACCTATGCGCGCCAGACATGCGCACTAACTCCAAGCTCGCGTGAAGCGGGTATAAATAGAAGGCGGATAGCGGCGCGCGCTGCGCACCCCGTCCCTATGGGGTGTCGCATTCGATGAAACCTAAAAAGCCTTCCCGGCTATAGGTGCTCCCAAAGGCGGAGTTTAGCTGGTAGGCGCCTAGGTCTCTCTTGCGAGTCCAGCATCACCAGCGTGGCCGGCCGCGCTGGTACACATGAGTGTTCTCTGCCTCCCTCCCTCGTTAGCCCGGAGGGTGGCATATACCCTTTGCGGTAGGCGCAAAACAAAAAAAAACGGCACACGTCCATTTGCCTGCGGCATCGACGGACTCTCGCAAGCTCGGCGCGCGCGGTGACAGCAGCAGCGGCGGCGAACTCCGAAGGTCTTCTGAATCTGCGCTGGAACTCCGTGGTCTTAAGAACGACAACAAGATGTTCTTTTCAGAACGCAATTATCTAGTTTCATAAACCAATACGCACTCTGTGGCTAAATACGCATTCGTTCTATTATTATTAAATACGAGTTTCATTGGCTGTAATATGAAAACTTTAGGCAGCCACAATAGTATGCAAAAAGAACAATTAACGGACTGATAAAACATCACAAGAAGACTCGTCGCCTCATAATGTAATGCAGTAGAGTAATAAAGACTGGCACAAAGTAAGATAGACGGCTTTGAGTATGGGTCCGTTTGCTGCATGACTAATATTTTCAAACACATAAATTAATTTACGCATTCTAAGGGTCCTCCATGTTTTCCTATATAAAAAATGATGATTTTCGTCTCGCATGATTTCGCTCCTTTCGCGGTGAAGTGAATAGGTAGCCGCCAATGTTGGCAAGTGGATATGGAGAAAGTGGACAAGAGTAATTATCGAAGATTGATTGGAAAGAAGACTATTAGATTTAAGAAACATAGACTGTGTACAATGTGTTCAAGGAGTTTTGAAAGGTAAGGTAATAGGGATATTTGCCGGAAACTAAAGAAGGATGTCGGATTGGAAACTTTGGAAGAGGTATAGGTAATACATTTGCACGATTTCAAGCCACTGGAAAGCAAATCGTTGCCAAGGAGAAGTTACAATAAGGAGAAGTTATTTAAACTTACGGGTAAGAGCACAGACATAACAGACTAAACACAAATCACAAATATTCCCTGTTCGCTCGCTCTACAATGATTATGAATCTTGCTATCCCACGGATTTATTTATGGTTAGTATTATTATCTAAGTCTGATTAAGTGTTAAACTTATATTACCTACTAAAATTAGTTCTAGTATCTACTCAATTTATTTATATATAAAAAACTAAGCGTACATCCTCACTCGCATCCTCTTCATCAAATCCACAATATGTAAATTCTCATTCTCATTATCTGCGGATGAAATAGATATTAAATAGTCTTATATTTCCTCATCCGCATCCTCTTTCTCATCTACCCTAGACTTTGACCGATAGGTACGTATTGTCCGTAGTGTGTGTGGACGCTAGATAACACACCCACCAGACACCGCGTAAAAGCAATTAATGTTGCCAAAATTGGAGTCAATGTTGCCTTTACAAATATTTGTGCGTGGATTATTGCTTCGTGCTTTTTATGTAAATGCTTATAATTAATAATAAAGAGAAATTACGAAAGCATCGGATTTGTGTCCTCTAAGCGATGTAGGGAATCTCACATCATCGATTTTCAAACCACTTGCTTTCGACAACGGCATTATGATTGATACTTTTGAGTTATGTAGATACATTATTTGAACACTAACACATTTGTGAGGGAAAACATCGTGAATATCGTGGTGAATCCTGAGGGCTTAGTGAGTTTCGCTTCGAATTTACTTTACTATCGCGTTTGCGTTTACGTGAAAATTAGTATGAAAAAATGTATAGCGCCGTCTAGTGGTACGTAAATGAAGTTTTTTTCTTCATACTAATTTCGACATAAACCCAAACGCGATAGTAAAGTAAATTCGAAGCGAAACTCACACTAAGCCCTCAGCACTCAGGCGACTGAATGTGTAACCATGATCCAATCTGGTCAGGTTCCCTTGGAGCAGCTGGTCACACGGAGGTCAGATGGCAGTCGCTCCACCATAACTACTAATCTGCTAAATCCTGGATCATGGTCAAGGCGGTCCCTGGGCCGTCGCGCGTGAGATCACAACCGGGACATTAACGCCAAGATTATTATTTGATTATGGTGGAAACTTGGATCATGTCTAAAGGTGGAAATTAACCGAACCACGGTCAAACGACAGAGTTAACGACAAACGACGACAGTCAGGTGCGAATCTCGACTGTTTCGTATGTCTTAAAGATGATTCACACTACACCGTGCTGTATGCGGCTTGGTGTAGCGTGAGTCATCCTATCACTTACGCCATAAACATGTTTATGTATGTATGTATATACATAAGGTACTAATGTACTGTCCATCTCAATGCGTTAATGCGTACGATCGCAGAGTAGTAAGTAAATAGGTAGGTAATCCCCAAAAATCATAAATAAAAACACATTTAAGTACAGTTAAAAAATATTTAATAAAAATAATGTGATGTCTTCAAGACTCGAATATAAAGATATATCTACCTACAGAATACATGATTTTAACATTACATAATTGTTTAAAATTGTAAAAGTATAAAAAACGTATAAGGCCTCGTTTCTACATAAAATAGTCTTTATCCGGTAGGTTCGTGCAGTAGTGGGGTGGTGAACGGACCAGGACGCAAATGTTTAGCATCGCACGTGAACACGGCGCGGGCTTAAGACCCGAAAGGCCAGTAATAGTAGAATCTGCGGGTCCCCGCGCCATGCGCCCTAGTGAATACGAGGCTAAACACTTCGCGACAACAAATGGATGTCACCGACTACAGCACGAACCTACCGGATAAAGACTATTGCATTTTACACTATGTTTAATTACATTTACAACGCTCCACTACCGTCTGACCCTGTTGAGCACTCTACAGTATATTACAAAAACCCGTGTCCGATCCGAAAGGGACAAGTACAAGTAGGTAGAGGTACGAGTAGGTGTCCAATAAAAATAATTCAAAGATTTATTAAACTTATCGACCTATTGGTTTACGAATTCATCGTAACCCATTTTACCATTTCCACAAAATTCAACAAATAGACTAGGTTACAGGAACATGGAGACGAGTAAGTTTATTTTTGTGAGTTGTAGAGTAGTCCCCTGGTCTAAACTTCCAGTACCGATACCTACATAACAAAACCTTCACAGATCTGTCAGGAGGTTGCTGTTACATAATGTATCTACCTGCATAGTACATGAGTGCGTTACTTGCTTATATGTAAATATATTTACCGTACTAATCTTCCATTTAAATCATTCTTCAATTATTTGCTTGGTCCTCTGACATTTTATTTATAAAATCACAGAAATATAAAACTTTGATTTGTATTTACAAAAATTCATTCTTATCCTAAAATTGTTCAAATTTGCATCAAATGCAATACTAACAAAGTGACTTTTTAGGCAGTAAACTTATAGTTCGAGACGGACAGTTTTCAATTTCGATTTTCATAATCATAATCATTTATTTAGTCATCACAGGTCTTAAAGGGGGTAGCGACTCCATGATGCGCCTTTAAGCATATTAAATATTGCAAGTAGTACATGAACTTGACTGTTTATAACAAAATTAAAATTAAGAAAATTCCTTAAATGTCTTCTTCTACTTCTTCTTTTTCAACATTTAGCCGTCCAACTCTGGACATATGTCTCCCCCAGTCTCTTCCATACCGATCGACAGGAAGTCTCCCTCCCTTAATAGTGTTAAGTTGTAATAATTAAATTGCAATGTCAATAAAATCATTAACATTAAATGTCTGTTGAAATAATTACATTGCAATGTCAAATAATAATTATTCAAATTTAATAATTATTCCCATAAAATGTCAATTAAATATATGCATTATAGTTAAAATATAAGACAGAACATTATAAACTAGATTTCGTAATCGTCAATTAAATTATTAAACAATGTCATTACATATGAAATAAATTTCAATAAATTTCAATCAAATAAAATGTCAAAATAGCCAAATGTCAAAATTTTCATAAATTGATGTCAATAAGGTAAACATGAATATTGTAATAACATTTATCAATTAGTAAATTTGTTAAAAAATCTAAAGATTTGGCAAATTCTGGTCGATTGTTGTACAGTGTGGAACCCATTTCAGGAATGTTTTTACTCATCATTGCTGTTTTGCAGCAATGTGTCTCTATTATAATGTTTCTAGGTCTAAGCTTAAAGAAGTCAAAAATAGATAAGGGTTGCAATGCACGGATATGCAACACTTCAAAATGCTCAGGCTCTGGAAATGTTAATAGTTTCATTGGTTTGATTGATTGTTGTATTTGCGTTCAAATTGATTTAAGTGGTCGGGCCCCGACTTGAACCATCTCTACAAGAATCTTTACGCTCGGAAGGTGGGTTGAGTTGAGATCATATTTTGAAAAAAAAAAAAAAGAGCTGAACTACCTTATTAAATCGTCAAGTCTTTGGATTACATAATGATAAAAGTAGTATCATTTTGCGTAGTATGTAAAACATAATAAGAAACCAAAGGTCGTTTTCTATTACCCAGTAATATTTTGAACCCTGGAATTTGTGAGCCTAAATAGTTACCTACACTTTCATACAAAACTACTGAACAGAACTTGATGCTTTAGAGTTACCAAAATATCACATAGCTAGATAGGCTATATTTCACATTTTACTTTTAAAAATGTATATTTTCTTATTTAAATAATGTAGATAATTTTTTTTTATTCCAATGTCTCACCGTTTACAACAATAAAATATGTACACAGCTCAACTTCTACCAGCCAATTACGAGTTACCACAAGTATCTAGATCAATCTTATGCATAATACCTAGATTGCCTTATTTCTTATTGGGACTTACCATGAACAGGCAAAATATAATTTTTATATACATATGGACATACATATTATGGACATATGAGTGGAATGTTCAGATTAATCATGTTTCAAATCTGCGGTAAAATTTAACTTACTTTTACCGTGCAACATTACTTTAATTAATTTAATTTTTAAGTAAACCATTACCATTTTACAGTTTTTAAACATAATAAGATCACTTTCACTTTTATTCTTCAGACAAACAGACAAGGGGGCTACCCCTGGATGGAAAACGGTGACAGCCGCCTTTAGACATGGGCAACATCGCTTGCTAACAACTCCGTATATATTGTAATTATTGTAACAATATTTTTATTTTCCTTATACAGTTCATTTCTATTCTTCATTTGGACATTTATTATTTTTCTTACAATTCTTGTACATAACAGACAATAATTTGACAACCTCCCTTTCTCCCTCATTCCACAGCACAGTAGCAATCTTGCCGAGGGTACCCTCTTCATCGTTACGAACCCAGTCAAGGAGGAGCTGGTAACGCACCTAAGCAAAATAAAGATAATTAAAATTATAATTTAATACGCAACATAAAATGGGCCATTAATAACAATATTATATTATATTTTAGAAAGAGAAGTTTATACTTAAATTTTGATAGTACATCGTTTTTTTTTCTATTAATATTTTATATGGTGTTTACAGGCTATATTCATTACCAAAATTATAAATTGCAGTTTTGTAATTGGCATTACAACTTAATAATGTAACATTTTTTAATAATATTTTATATGCTGTAAAACTGTGAAATAAATAAACAAATAAACAATATTCTTGCACAAATTCACACACCGCCATCTAGCCCCAAGCCACAGAATATCAAAATATACATTACCGTAACACAAGGGGACTTTACAAATACAATAAAGTAAATAGCGACTCTTTTGACGACGCAACACAGTGCAATTCACTTCGTACAGCTGTGAGTACCTTACTAAAATTTTACACACAGCTAAATATTTAGCGGAGTCGCGGCGTGTGACACTCGACTATACACACAGTCAAAGCAATACAAACACGCTTTAATTTTATGGTTACACCACTACAAATGCACTTGTGAGCTCAGGTACACAAAATAGAAAACTAACAGAAGGTCCACTCCCGTCGTCTTCGAAAATTATTACCTGAACTTGCCGACTCACTAGGGTTGCTACTGTATTTATTTTGAATTTTGAAGAGTGTTTAAAAGATCGAATAGAACTTTAAAGATCGTTCACAATAAAATGTCCCTTGCCATGGACCAATATCTAATCCTTGCCATAATGTGATCATAATTGCTTCCTAAGCATTTCAGATTGTGTTCAAGTGTATTCGATTTTCCATACCAGCTTCAGACATTATGCCTTTAGTAGGCGTAATAATAAACAACTATTTATTCACTTTATAAAAATTCATCGCTACCTGATTATATCATCAGACCCTTAGAATAACCTTTCCCTGACCTGGGATTTGACCCACTTCTCGGTAATCAGCTAAATTGAAAATTTCATAATTGATGAAAATCATATGTAAATTGATGAAAATGCAATATTATGTTAATCATTATTAATATTAGTCAGTTGATTTGATGATGGGGAAGGAAGGTGGTCTGCGATTTTTTGCGATGCGATTGCGACAGTCATTTCTGACTGAAAACCATTAAGGTGGCAATTACGGTTTCTTATTCTGTTAAAAACTGTCACGTGGTGCCTGAAACTGTTCAACTAGTCCTTGGGCGTCTAGCGGAAGACCTTAGTCAACCTCGCTTTACCATCGGCATTAGAACTCGTAGCGGTACTGAAGTTCGACTAGCCTCAAAGTCTTAAATGATCACCCATCAGTTCTTGGCCTCTGCGTGCGTTTCTTGTATGTTATTAAGTAATCTTAGTTACGTACAAGTACTTTTATTTTATCAATAATAATATCGTTTAATTAAATAATATTCAATTTAAGTCGACACTACAACGAATTCTCGCGTTAACAATCGCTACCGAGCACTGCTTGAAATTGCTTGAGAATGCCTGTAAACGGACGGAAATGGCGCATTGTTTCCAGTGGACCTTCTGCTTGGGGCGGGCCGTTCTTTGTTTTGTGTCAGGTACCTGCGTTGCGCAATCGGTTTCTCTCTATATGTGACGCAGCCACCTAAGCTCACACCTGTGCTTGTTGCAGTGTACCTATTAAAGCACGTTTGTAGGCGTTGATCGTCTGTGTCGGTCCTAACTGTAATTCCACAACATGTAGACCTCATATATTCCTAATGAAGCTTTACTTTGTATTTATGTACTTAGACACACTCAGACCAGGTACAGAAAATAAAATTCATTACTTTATTTCTGCGCGGCAGTGAATCAAGCCTGGTACCCTCTAGACTAGCACAATAACCACTGAGCTAGTCAAGTCATCGAATTACCTTCTTCTATTCATAATGTGAGGCCAAACTTTTAAGTTGGTAAAAAAAAAAAAACTTTGTAGTTTGTAAAAAATTTACATAATAACAAACCATTTTCGGAACATGCCACATACTCATCTGCTATTGATGAAACTGACGAGTACAGTACAGGTAGAGGCCAATAAAATAAATAGGGCAGATTATGGTTTATGAAAAAAATGTTGATTCAATCTGCCAATTGACTACAAACTAGTTTAGTTTGTTAAATCCATAATCTCTCCAATACCAGAGGGGTGACTGGCAGTATGTTCACTTGAACAAGAGCTGATTTTGTATGTCCTTGGCCAGGTTTATCATTAAATACCTTTTTACTTACACGAGGCAAATAGCCCAGACAATCTACTAAGCAAAGCATTGTGTAAATGGAGAGTCCAACTAGGTTGGCATAACCATTACTCCAATGTATAGGCTTGCATTTGATGAGATTCACAGAACTAGGTAGGCAGGAATATTAGTGTTACACATATGATAGTGTTGGTTCATTCACCCCCACATAAAGTAGGTTCATTAAATTACTAGAAGCTCCAGGTATACCTAATCTAATCTAAAGATTTAGCATAGGGTTTTCAATAATATTACAACAATACTTACTTCTGCTATACCATTGTTACTCCAATCCATCTGGTATGTCTCAATTTTTCCCTGAGTGAAGCCCAGAGCTCTGAATATGTTCTGCCAATTCATGCCCATATTTTTGGTTATACAATCCATAAACTCATGATAGAGCTAAAAATTAAAAAAAAATTGTATACATGTTGGTATACGTACCTACTACAAATATGCAATAAATATAGAAAATGGATGCAGAAGGCACAAGACCAGCCTTTGTGGAGATCTCCGGGGGAGGCCTATGTCCAGCAGTGGGTGTCTTGCGGTTGCTATGATGATGATGATAGAAATTGACATAAAGAATAATAAAGTAACAACATTCCTGTGTTAATTCACATTTTACAGATAACAAACTACTTAGTGAATGTTTCTGGTTGTATTACCTTCTCCTTGGAATCCATAACATCGTCAATCAGGTGATCCCTTTTAATTTTGGTTTGCTTACTATCTGAAATATCTTGTTTCGGAATAGTATGAAAGACATATGTAGAGCCTATTTTCACACCTCTTGATCCCACTATATTCACTACATTTCCAGTTGCTATAAAAATATTTTTTAGGATATGAGTATAGAGAAGTACTTCAATATAAATAGTTACAGCATATTAAGTCTGGACATTTTGTCAAGTAAACTATGTAAGTAAGTAAGTACTTTATTGCAACAACATAGCCATATAATGTATATTGGAATACTGCTAGAGCGAGTCCAGAGAAGAGCTACAAAAATGGTAGTGGGGATTGGAAGTAAAAGCTACAAGGAAAGACGTAGACAACGTGGTGATCTGATAGAAACATATAAGATACTATATGGACATTATGATGTGAAGGGACTAGAAGCCATCTTCAACTTAACAAAAACCTCAGAGGCCATACACTGAAATTGTTAAGATCACAGGGAACCAGTAACCCCAGACACAATTTTTTGCCACATAGGATTGTCAGTGCATGGAATGAACTGCCGGAATCAGTGATCAGTGCTTCATCAGTAAACTGTTTTAAAAATAGACTGGATGGACGTTACAAGATACACACGCATCATTTTACAGCTGCTAGTGTATGATAAATAATATAAAAAAATTTAATAAACACTGTGATATAGACATATCAGCAATAATGCTGCTCGTCTATAACCTAAATAAATAAATAAATAACAATCTGTAATTGTTGGGAATTCCCTATTTCCCCCTACGTCACAATGGAGTCGAGAGATCCTACCTTGTACATTGCCAGTGCTACTTGCAGCTGGACCATCATCAGACTTCTTATCGTTTTTAGGTTTGGATTTTTTTTGTTTTTCCTTCTTTATATCATCAGCTCCAGAGTTTTTACTATCTCCATTGTTCTTCATATAAAAATTTTCATTTTCCAAGACATCCTCATCTGTCACGTCACTGATAGTGATATTATCCTCAGGCGTAGGTCGTGGCGCTTTTGGCACGGCATCCGACCTTAAATTTTTAAACATCTCAAAAATATCAAAGATTTTACTCTTTTTATTCTCCATCTAAATGAGTTACACAATAAACACAAATTACAAAACAAACACAACAAGTTCCAATTCCAACAAGAAAGAAAACGATCACACGATTTTTTTCACTGACTGACAGACAAAGAGCAATCAATCAATAAAGGAGACAGTCTAAAATATTCCTGACCACAAGCCGGCATAATGAGAGTTGTAATGGATAAAGCATATAAAACGTAATATCCTCGCGTGATTATTTAAATTCTTTAGCTAGCCAATTTTCTTATATTGATGTTTAAAATATTACTAATTCGCTATGAAACGAACGCATTCTTGGCATGAAATTATGAACACACCCGGAAAAAGGTATGGATGCACAAACTTATCTGCCCCGGTGGCCAAAACTGGAACCACGTGTCGCCATTTTGAAATGTGATGTCAATGCCATTAACAGCGACGCTGCCACCGGGTCAGATTAAGTTTGTGGCACTGCATAGACAGACAGGTAAAAAAATCTTAGGTTTTGAAATTGACAATGACAGGCATGTCATTGTCTTTGCCATACACTGCCACTAATGACGAATGTAACTCCTTACTTCGTTAGGAGGACCTGCCCTGTGGTTGTGATTTCTATGGCGATGACAGGCTGTAAAACCAAGTTTCGCTATTGACTCTTTTCTGAGTTATGTACATTAGTTGAACACTAAGCGATGCTCTTACGGTTAGGAAAAACATCGTGATGAAACCAATAGGCTAATAACGTAACGATGTTGCCAACAATTCTCCGATTTCAATTATTGAAATTGTTACTTTTGCGATTCTATATTATCGATTTCTTGGGTTCAGTTGCTAACAAAGTTCTATTGCAATAAACTCAGCAATCGACCATACGCAATCGCAAAAGTAACAATTTCAATTATTGAAATCAGAATTGTTTGCAACAGAGTTACGTAATCAGCCTACTGTACTTCAGCCGTAATTAAGCGACTGAATCCATGATCCAATCTGGTCAGTTCCCCTGTTAACAGGGTCACGGAGGTCAGATGGCACTAGCTTCACTGTAATTACCTGATCTACCAAATCCTGGATTATGGTCAAGGCAGACCCCGGGCCCTTACGCGCGAGAGCACATCCGGGACATTAACGCCAAGATGACTATCTTGTACATACCATGATTCTAAGGAAATCTAGTTCTATGCTAGTTCATTTTGAGTACATCCGTCGGCCATTTTATGTAGCATCAAAAGGTATGTCCCGCGGCACGCCGCAATACCAGTGATTTCTTAATGCATTATCGCGTTATTGAACATAATGCCCTCTCCATTTAAAAGGAGTTTTTTCTTTCCTCCTTGATTTCTCTTCGCTATGACGAATAAAACATTTTACTCCGGGCGTAAAAGAAGTTTCTTCTATCATCATTCACTCTACGGCTTGTTCCAGTGTTGCATGAGTGTCGCATGAGCGTTGCAGTTTTGTTAAAAATATTTGTTTTTCAAAACATAATTGTGAAGAATTGGCTAGACTTAGATTTCTTTTTTGAACTGATACGAGTTTCGTATTTTACATTCTTCCATTTTTCATTCACTTTGTACCGGCTGGATCTTAGTGAACACCTTATATGAACCGCTATACCGTATCCTTTGTTAACGAAATGGCAACGGGTCGTTCAACAGCTTGGCAACCATTATTGCCAGTGTCAAAGTGCAAGGAACACCATAGAGAAAAAAATTTATATACAGAAAATTTTATGTCTGTGAGGAACACACACTGAAAAAGTTTGAACGGTTCGAAAAGAAAAAAAAATCTCAACCAGGACTTACTACCCAAAACGGACTGCGCTCTGCTAAGACAAAGGCCGGGCCGAGCAAGAGTCACCATCGATAATAGAGAAAAAAATTTATATACAGAAGCAGAGAGTACATTTAGCACAGACATAACAGACTAAACACAAATCACAAATATTCCCTGTTCGCTCGCTCTACAATGATTATGAATCTTGCTATCCCGTTTTTTCATCCCTTGGAATAAGTTCACGGAAAATGACGTGCGCAATGTTTTGAACGTTCGACATATTGCTCGAGGGCCTATCGACCTGACGTTTTTTTTGAAACATCGGTGTAAATTTTATAATTTCCTAATAAAATTTAAATTAAACCATTTAAAGGATTGTAATTTTGTTTGTAATTTAGTGCACATTTATGTGAAAGCGCAAAGTATGGAAATACACCTGGATTATCCTTTCACCGGTAAGTAAACATTCGTGGTCGAGGCGATCCGAAATAAATTTTAGAAATTGTGACAAAAATATACATCGAAATAGTGTAAATTTGCATTAATTGAAATGCTTTACCTTAAAACAACATGCCATTAGAGATAGATTTAAAATTATTGGCAAATTGAGCAATATTTCAGTGTCTAAATAGGTACGAAAATATTTTGATGCTAACAGGGTCGGACTTAGTATTTATTGTATAGTATTTTATTACTCAAATCTTGTGAATAGCGGTTCACAACTTTATATGTATCAGGGTTCCATACCAAAAATGTACCTAGATGACATTTTAAATGTTCAGACATTATATGAAACAACGGATTAATCGCGTATTTACGTTTATTTACATAAATATTTGTTTTTCTAGGTTTCCTAAAGACCAGACATGGTTATGTCTGGGTTGCAAATTGGAAGTGCTGCGTTGTAAACATTTTGAAGAACAAGATAATAATTAGATGCAAGTCCCTTCTGTCCTGCTGCACTAGCATAACATGAATTTTTACTGAAAATAAAGAATATGCCGTTTGTTTAATATATTAATGTATCTATCCTTTTCATTATTTATTTTTTTTCATGACTATGTCCTCTAGAGGGCATCATATTAAATTTGTGAAGTCACATAGGCCAACCTGTGAACAATGAAGACGCTTTTAACTATAAGTAAGTAGGTAGGTACCTACTTAGTTTAGAAGTTATGAGGCAACAAATAAACATTAATACCGGTCAAAATCATAACCCTCCTTTATGCTAAAGCAAGCACTGCCGATTCACGGTATGTAGGATCGAGAGATCGAAAAGACGGTGGTAGGTATCAGGGCATGGCTTTGATTCACTAGACGCCTTACCTTTTATTATAATGTCAATATTAAAATATAAGGACAAGTTTA
The DNA here is from genome assembly GCA_907269095.1 of Blastobasis adustella. Lineage (NCBI taxonomy): Eukaryota > Metazoa > Arthropoda > Insecta > Lepidoptera > Blastobasidae > Blastobasis > Blastobasis adustella. The sequence goes on along the minus strand of OU026123.1, from coordinate 6,344,717 downwards.
AAAAATTGCATAGTACCTGCAGCGAACAACAAGTCAGATTTGTTTGTGTTCGTTACGAGTAGAAAGTCGTAGCAAAAGATAACACATGATGAGTTATATTTTGCTGCACATGGGCTGCCTTGTTCCGTCCCTGCATTTGCATTAGTGTGTGTGTTATAGAGATGTTTCAAAAAAAACGTCAGGTCGTTAGGCCCTCGAGCAATATGTCGAACGTTCAAAACATTGCGCGCGTCATTTTCCGTGAACTTATTCCAATGGATGAAAAAACGGGATAGCAAGATTCATAATCATCGTAGAGCGAGCGACCAGGGAATATTTGTGATTTGTGTTTAGTCTGTTATGTCTGTGCCATCGATAGCCCTGTGTCCCTTTCTAACGGTATAAATATAATATTATTGGCTTAATCACAGTCATTCTAAAATGACAAGTGCCATGTTTGGTATTTCCATTATTGGAGAAATATCTTTACCGTGAAATTTGTATTTTTTTGGGGTAATCCGTACAATTAAGTTTGACACCTGTCATCCGAAATGTAGATCTCGACTAGTACCACCATTTCTCTTCAGAGACTAGTGTTGACCATTGGTTTCAGAGTTATTAGTTTTAGGTTTGACAGCTGTCACCCGAAATGCAACTTTTTTCTCTTTATATTTTGCTCTTCAGTTCATAAATTTTGCTTGGGAGGGGGGGGCACTATGCTGGCCACGCCCATGTGCATGCCGCCATATTGAAAATTGACGTTTTAAATAGACGGAATGTACGTTGTAATGGTACATGAAACTCTTGGCTTTGGTTTTTATACATTGCATTGAATAATCAGAAAACTTCCCTACAAAGCATTACATATTTTGTACATGTCATTAGGGACCGCCCGTGGATTCAGCCAATATATACCATCTCTTTGGATTCAGCAATAAATTCAGTACGTATTACAGTAGACCTACATGGCAATATTGACTACAGAGCACGCGAATCAAATGTGTCAAAGAAAAGAAACAACGGATCCACACGAACGTGCGTGGATGCGTTTTCAGTGAGTTCGACTATGCATGATTTCCATAGAAACCCATGACAGCTCAAATAACTTTATGTCACGCACTAACGCACGTGACGCACAACCGTCCGGTGCTGCGTTGCAGTGTGCATAGTCTCTTATATTTGACAAAGCATACATAAAAAAAAATTCTCTATGGTAAAGACATAGTTATTATATTACATTATTAGCACAACTTGTACAATTATTAGTTTTACGCATACAGAAAAATGTTTATATCATAGAGAAAAAAATTTATATACAGAAGCAGAGAGTACATTTCGAGTTTAAATACGAGACAAAATGTCACACATCTCTATAGCACACACACTAATGCAAATGCAGAAACAGAACAAGGCAGCTCATCTGCATATAAGTTATATTTTGACTTTCTACTCTATTACTACTAGACTTTCTACTCATAACGAACGCTTTTTTTTTAAAGGATGATGGGCACAGAAGTATGGAACCTGGTATCGGCACCAATCGAAATAAATGATACATCTTTAAAAAGGTCATTTTCTGTAGAATAAGAATAACCGAAGAGCTACTTCTGATTCACTGTCCAATTAGAGTAATCTTGTCTTGAAAGTAATTTATTTTTAATTATTCTGTGACATAATTCTTCATTTTGGCATAGTATTTTTATTTACTATTTCAATTATATACGATCATTATTAATTATTGTCATTGGCTGTTTATTCTCTCAGTAAACAAAATAAGTACAAAGTAGGTTTTCTCATTTAATGTGGAACAAAATACATATAAACAATACATGAAACTATTCTTCATCTATAATAATGTCATTTAAAAATAATGCTGGTTCAATGAAGCCCATATATTTCGCATATCCTAAATACCACACAATGGAAACTATATGCGTACAAGAACCTACCGTGCGGCGTCAAAGACGACGTAAACAAGGAAGCGTTATAACGTAGTCACTCAACACAATATCAGCGATCGACTGATCAAGCTACCTGCGCAAGCGCTCCTCAGTATACCCAGGGAAGAGAACGAACAGGTCGCAGTGTTAGCAATCCTTTTGTTTATCGGGGTTAATAGAAATAGGTATGTAATAATAATAAAAAATCTTGCTTGAATAATAAGTTTTATTATACGAATTGTGGTTGAGGTACTTTTTTCATAGGTCACACCTAACTGTTAACACTATTGGGTCGATTTAAAGAAACACTGTTTATTTTAATTTGATTTTCGTAAGAATCGTGAGTATCGGTTTAATTGAACCTGAGATACGATTTTTACAATTATAGTTAGAACTAAAAAATTCAATATCTTCCGAAGACTATATTTCGAAATGGACAACTTGTACGGGTTGGTCGTCATAGCACTTTTTTGTTCACTTGAAAAGAGCTATCCAACGATGTATGATTCATCTTGAATGAACACAAGTGCCAACCGATACCAAAATGCCCATCATCCTTTGTCCTTATAATTTAATATTGTCATTATAATAAACACGCCCCGATACCTACCACCGTCTTTTCGATCTCTCGATCTTACATACCGTGAATCGGCAGTGCTTGCTTTTGCAAAAAGGAGGGTTATGATATCGACCTGTGTTAATGTTAATTTGTTGCTTATGAGGCTTTTAAACTAAGTGGGTAATATATCGTTAGAGGCGTCTTCATTGTCCACAGGTGTGACTACACAATAAATTGAATATGATGTCCTCTAGAGGAAATAGTCATGAAAAAAATAATAATAATGAAAAGGATACATTAATATATTAAACAAAGGTACATTAATATATTAAACAGGCAGCACAGTCTTTGTTTTCAGTAAAAATTCATATAATGCTGGTGCACCAGGACAGAAGGGACTTGCATCTAATTATTATCTTGTTCTTCAAAATGTTTACAACGCAGCACTTCCAATTTGCAACCATCACCCAGAAGAGACATCACCGTGTATGGTCTTTAGGAAACCTAGAAAAACAAATATTTATGTAAATAAACGTTGATACGCGATTAATCCGTTGTTTCATAAGAATGTCATCTAGGTATATTTTTGGTATGAAACCCTAATACATATAAAATTGTGGACCGCTATTTACATATTTGAGTATTAAAATTCTATACAATAAATACTAAGTCCGACCCTGTTAGCATCAAAATATTTTCGTACATATTTAGACACCGAAATATTGCTCAATTTGCCAATAATCTTAAATTTATCTCTAATGGCATGTTGTTTTAAGGTAAAGCATTTCAGTTATTGCAAATTCACACTATTACGATGCATATTTTTGTCACAATTTCTAAAATTGATTCCCGATCGCCGCGACCACGAATGTTTACTTACCGGTGCAAGGTTAATCCAGGTGTATTTCTATACTTTGCGCTTTCATATAAATGTGCACTAAATTACACACAAAATTACAATCTTTTAAATGGTTTGATTTAAATTTTATTAGGAAATTATACAATTTACACCGATGTTTCAAAAGAAACGTCAGGTCGTTAGGCCCTCGAGCAATATGTCGAACGTTCAAAATATTGCGCACGTCATTTTCCGTGAACTTATTCCAATGGATGAAAAAACGGGATAGCAAGATTTATAATATTGTAGAGCGAGCGAACAGGGAATATTTGTGATTTGTGTTTAGTCTGTTATGTTATGTCTGTGGTTTATATACGGTTACAGCTGTCATTTCTGAAATTGTTTATATCCTCTTTGACTTGTATGATTCTATCAATTTCGGTCTGTGGCTCTGTGAGTGTGCTTCCGTAGCAATATATAGTAATCTGTGGCATGCTTGGCGCTTGCTAAATATAGTTCATAGTCGTTGGTGCTTGCTGTGCTGTGCTGATTCTTCTTCTTCAACAATAATTTATTTGCGTTGCAAGTGTGAAATTATACTTGCTAAAGAAATGGCAAAGCCTGTGGATTTGGAATTAAGGAAAGCTTTTATTGAACTACAGACGAAAATGGTAGATACCAGTAAGAAAATTCAAGTAATAGATAACCAAATCGGTGTCGTGAAGCGTATTTTACATCATGTGGGTATTACTCAGCGAGAGATCACTACTTTACCACCTGGTACTAAAACTTACGAATCAGTAGGCAGAATGTTCCTTTTTACTGATTTAGAAGACGTCAAAAAGAATCTGAAAGCTCGAGAAGCACAGTTATCGACGAAGAATAGTGAACTGGAAAGCAGCAAACAGTATCTGGAGAAAAATCTAAAAGAAAGCGAAGACAACATTAGAGAAATGGTTCAGCTAAGGAAAGAGCAAAACGAACATAAATGCAGTTAGAATCATAAAGAACCTGATCTCGGTGATTGATATTATTAAATGCAAAATATAAATTCTAACATGTGCTTATGTTTTTGTTTATTTTTGTTTACTTTTAGAATATCAATATGAAATTGTTCAGTGAATATATGGATAATGATGCACATGCCTCACAATTTAAATATACTTATTTGGTTAACTTGTAGTGTTTAATTTATTTAGGAATCAAACTGACCCATGTGCTTCCAGTAGCTCACAATTTATGTTTATTTTTGGAATGTCAATATGAAATTCTTCAGGTAATACATGGATAATTATAATAAAATTAACTACAAAATATTATTACTATAAGACATGTAACAACTAAAACTTACATCGATTTAAAAGTATAATTATGTAAAAATGTATATATTCACATCACAGTCCATAACAGCAGTCCACTGCAGGACTTTGAGCCTCTCCCACAATAAGGGAGGTTATTACCATAAACTCCACGCTCGGTAGGCGGGTTGGAGATTGCAGTGTATAAGGATATAACAATGGAAAACGCTGTTGCCCATTTTCCAGTCTACGGAGGCGCTTAGACTTTTGTCTCAAAAACATTAGTCACCTTGTACAACACTCACGAGTGTAACGGGTTGGTGCTATTCTACTCTGCTAGACAACACACAGCGAAAAAAATGTACATATTGCCTATATAAAAATCAATTGCTATTCAATAATGACAAGACTAATGACATAGACCAATGTCTATGGTCTCACTAAAACTAGAATGGCTTGTCTACTTTGAATAATTAGGCCAAGATCCACTTTTCGTCGCTGAGCCAGAGCAGTTAGTAAGAAAGTAAGGGTTGGGTATGATAGGAGGATAGGGTAGGGGTATGGTGCCATGTAAACGAAGTCATGCAGGGCTCACTAGTCATCCTCCAACCGGTAAATCCTGGCTTCTGCCAGGGTCTGCTTTCCTACTCGTTATTCTCCACATTGCGTGATCTACGGCTCTCGCGTCTGACTCGGCGATGTCAATCTATCGCTTAGGTCGCCCGCGGGACCTCTTTCCTGATACAGGCAGGGTTAGGCACCAATACCCCACGTATCCCTGGGGCTTACGCAGTGACCAATCCAGCGCAGGCATGTATCTCACCGACCTAGAAGCCTTTTATAGAATTATCTTATGCTGACTTTGTTTGGAAATATAAAAATAAAGGGCAAATAATTAAATGGTATTTATTTTAAATCCGGCAGCAAAAAAGTTATTTGGACAGCATAATATGTTTTTGTCAGCCGTAAAATAAAAACACCAGCAGTAGTTGTTAGGTCAACAACTAAATCAAGGATTGTAAGAAAATAGGATATTTGGGTTGCTTGAAAGCAAAATTATTATTTAGACAGCAGAATTATACAATTGTTCAGCTGGATTAAACAATCGTTTAGCATTAAAATAATATTTATGCATTTTACATTTATGGTCATCTAATAATATAAAATTAGTACGATTTTTTTGTAAAAACGCGGCAACGACCAATTAATGTAGGCGGTGTTAATAATTTGAGCGGCCAATTGCGTGCAAGCATTGCTGAAACCATGCTGACGCCACCTGACACCGCTACACCTACGTCAGCAACTATGGCTGACCTGCTGCGGGCTGACGCCCCGGTTTCGAGGTCGAAATCCAGTGCTGCCATCTACCAACGACTCTTTCCTGAATTGTGTAGGTACATAGTTGAACAGTAACCGATGCTCTTGACGGTGAGAGAAAACATCGTTGCAATTTTTTACTAGAGTTCCTGTGGCCATCTTCCGGCCATCATCAGACCCTGGACGCCATCTTCCATCAGAGTAGTTGTCAAGATGAATTCAATGACCCCAAACTCGATAGGGTTGCATTGTTTTATTACATAATTTTTGTCGCCACCTTCCGGCTACACCATCAGACCCTGGACACCATCTCACATCAGGGTAATTGTCAAGACGAATCCAACAACTCCAAACTCAATAGGGTGGCATTGTTTTATTACAGACTTCCTGTGACTGGCTGTGACCACCTTCCGGACTGCATCATCCGACTCTGGACACCATCTCCCATCAGAGTACCTATTGTGCAGAAAAATTCAACAAGCCCAAACTCGATAGAGTTACATTGTTTTATTACAGATTGGTGCAGAATTCCAGGGGTTCCTTAATAGTATGTTTGTCGATTCCTCGGTTGTATTTCATTGAAATTGTTTATGTGTGTAGTTATTTATGTGTTCAATCTAGAATTTTCAATCGGTGCATCCTGGGGTGGGCAACAGACCATTCTTTGGATCCCCGGGACCAACTTGAAGTTGATTAAAACATATATAGTCCATAGTTTGTGATTTAAACAATTGACACGCGATTGCCCGCCAAATTTAAAAAAAATTAATGTTTGTGTGTTTTAAAAAATATAACATTCGAAATTCAAACATTTGCATTGAGCAGCCAGGAGCGCAGAACTTTCAGTACTAAACGAATTTAAACAGTTAAAATGGTGTGACAAGTGGTAGATACCTACCATGAAAAAAGTAGGTACTGCCAATGTTAGCCGAAGCGCTGCTGATCACTATAACTTCGGTGTAAATTAATGACCCTGTCAGTTCCCTCTGCATCTATTCGAGTTACCTATTCACTTACGAATGCATTTCACCTATCTAGAAATATCTTTGTCACTCTGGCCTTCAAGGAGTCCAGTTTGTACCGTTAGGAAACATAATATTAGCAGGTAGAGCAGTCTAATAATTGAACGTAGGCATTAAACAGATGGAGCCAAGTTAGTTAAAGCGGTTCGTACAGATAGCCTGGTACTTTATAAGAGTGGAACGTTTGTCCGCCTTGATCCAACTCTTTGGGAAGCGCAGCCTTCAGAAAAGTCACTCAGCCTGCGATGAAAAGTAAGAAGGTATGCTCAGAGTTTCTCTACATCATAAATGAAGATAACCATAGCAGAGGAGGCGTGCATGGGTGCCGACATAGGTTTTAGAATCGTAAAATTAGATGGCAATGGGCAGAACAAAGGATGCGCTTTCCATAAACATTTTAAATAACGTGCGACTTTGAAACAATATATTTAATGAAAATCTGACAATTACACAACAAGGATTGATATTGGTTTCTGGATCACATCTAAAAAAATTCACTTTCTTTGATAGCGTAATATTGAAAATTTGATCAAACCATTTGCATGGAGCGCGCTCGGGAAACACTCGCCGTAAGATGAACGTACGACTATGGTAAAATAAGTACCTACCTGCGTTGTTGCCACTATGACGCACCTGCAAGCTCACATGTAGGACGTGTAGCTCTGTAAATCTGGCCATAAGTGTAAGTTTCAAACCGGGGGGTTTGGGGCTCCACCACCATCTCAGGGGCCCAAGCCAAACTCACCTGCACGTGGTCCCCCTGCTGGCAGACGGACGAGGCTCTGGCGAATCGGCTTTTCCCTAACGGGTTGTGCGGGTCGGATGGGAGTCAACGCACGTAAAAAGCCAAAACCCCGCAAAAAATGATGGAAAGTCGAATATGGAAACCGGACACTGATAGGGCGTCGCCGCAAAACGACGCGCAGGGGGATCGCCCTACTCCTGTGTCAAGTCGGTTAGGGCTACCGGGTCCAGGGCGGGCCCGGTTAAAGAAGCTAGCCCGCAGAAAGGTCCGCTTCGTGTCGTGGAACCTTGGCCCGCTGACCGGACGGGCGCGTGAGCTGGCCGATGTGCTCGCCAGGCGGAGGGTGGCAGTGGCGTTCGTGCAAGAGACTCGTTGGAGAGGCAACAGGTCCCGCAACATCGAGAACGGCTACAAGCTGATATACACGGGCTGTCCGAGTGGGAACAACGGCGTGGGGGTAGTGCTCTCTGAGGAGTTTCGGGACAGCGTCTTGGATGTGAAGCGTATAGGCGACCGCCTGATGGTTGTGGGAGTGCTTGTCAAAGGGGTCGTGACCAACTTGATTAGGTCGGTTGCAGCGATGCGAATAAGGCGCTGTTCTGGGAGCAAGTCGGGGAAGTTCTACGAAACATTCCGTTGTCACAGGGTATTATTGTGGGTGGCGATCTGAGCGGTAATGTGGGTGAGAAGTGTGAGAAGTTTGGCCGTGTACATAGCGGTTTTGGTTTTGGGAGCCGTAACGCTGAAGGGAAAGAAATTCTTCGGACGTGTGCGACTGCCGATTTGGCCATCGTAAACACGTTTTTTCAAAAGAAATCCGAACATCTGAACACCTACAAGAATGGGAGGAGCACCACCCAGATCGATTACTATCTCACTCGGAGAGACAATATTGGCAAAGTAGACACCTGTAAAGCGATCTCCGGAGAGAGTCTCACTGCCCAGCACCGGGTCCTTGTGATGGACCTGCGCGTTAAGCCCCGAGCCAAATACCGGGAGCAGTGCCGACGCCAAACCCGGTGGTGGTTGCTTGAAGGAACCAAGTCCCACGAGTTCGCCGCTGCTGTCAGCGACCTTAGTGTTGCAACAGGCAGTGAACCCGTCCAACAACTCTGGGACAGAACTCAGGCAGCTATCGCACGGGCAGCGCGGACGGTGCTGGGTGTGTCTAGGGGTGGTCGCAGGCTTGACAAGGAGACCTGGTGGTGGAACGATACAGTCCAGAGGGAGACGAGGCTGAAGAAAGCCCTCTTTTGAAAGTGGCAAGCGTCCAGATCTCCTGAAGACCACGCTGCGTACAGGGATGCCAAACGTGCCAGCAAACGAGCGGTAGCCAGAGCCAGACGAGACCACTTACGTCCTTTATACGATAAGTTTTAATCGTCTGAGGGGCAGAAACTCATTTACAAGTTGGCACGATCGAGGATTAAAGCGACACAGGACATTTGCCGCTGTGTTAATGACCCTAGCGGTAACCTGTTATGCGATGACCTCGCGGTGAAGAAGAGATGGCGCTCCTAATTCCACGAGCGGCTCAACAAGCAGCACAAAAAGAACCAAGGACTTGTGCCACCGATAACGCCCGAGCAAGTCGAGACGGCTCTTTGCCGCATGAAGAATCGGAAAGCTGTCGTTCCCGATGGAGTCCCTATCGAGGCGTGGAAATCGATGGGCCCTCGTGGTGTGAGCATCCTTACCGACCTTTATAACCGCATTCTACGCACCGGGAAGATATCAGACCAATGGAGGCTGAGTACTATTACTCCAGTCTATAAGGGCAAGGGCTCGGTGCGGGACTGCACCAATTATCGCGGTATAAAGGTGATGTCTCACACCATGAAGCTCTTCGAACGCATTGTGGACTCTCGGATCCGACGGGAGTGTACAATCTCGGAGTGTCAGAATGAGTTTCGGCCGAGTTGTGGGACCATGGACCCCGTATTTGCCCTGAGAACTCTCATGGAGGGATACAGATCAAAGAACACACCCCTGCATTTCCTGTTTCTGAACATGCAGAAGGCCTTTGACTGTAGAAGGCCTTTGACCTCGGTAGATGATATGGTGGGCGTTGCGGTCCAAGTCAATACCTGAGGCCTATATTGACATTATCCGAGACATGTACCACGATTCCGATTCCATAGTAAGGACTGCCGTTGGTGACACCAAACCGTTCCCGATTACCGTTGGGGTACACCAGGGCTCTGTGCTCAGCCCACTTCTGTTCAACGTAATATCAGACGTATTGTCAGACAGCATCCGAGATTATCATGAGGTACCTCCATGGCTGCTCATTTATGCTGACGATATCGCGCTGACAGACTCTAACAAGGGGCGACTAATCCAACGTGTAAAAAAGTGGAGGAGGCACTTGAGAACGGCGGCACAGAGTACATGGCCTGCAACAGTGCAGATCCCCTAGCCGTGCGCAAAGGCGATGAGGAAGTCAAGTGCACGGATCAGGTCAGATACTTGGGATCTATGCTTAGCTCAACCGGGGACATCGATGGCTACGTTAAGGCCCGAATATCCGCAGCTTGGGCCAAATGGTGGTGTCATTTGTGACCCCAAAATGCCGATAAAGTTGAAGAGACAGGTCTATAAAACCATCGTTAGATGCTCTCCTTTACGGTAGCGAGACTTGGCCCCTGTTAGAGTGACACAAGCAGGGCCTGCGCTTCACGGAAATGAAGATACTGCGATGGATGTGTGGAGTTTCACGGAAGGATAGGGTTCGAAACGTCCACATTCGGGGTAGCCTTGGCGTTCGTGACATCGCAGATAAGCTGCAAGAGTGCTGCCTACGATGGTATGGCCACGTCTTGCGCAGACCGGAAAGTTATGTGGGGAACAAGTGTCTGGCTATGCCGCCCCCGCCGGGCACGGGAAGGAAAGGCCGGCCCAAGAAGCGATGGCTTGACGTAGTCAATAACGATATGCGTGCCAATAAGCTCACCACTAGAGATGCCGAAGGCCGAGCGATTTGGGCCAAGAATAGCAGGAAGGCGGACCCTGGGCCCTCGCGTACTACGCGGGTGCGCAACCGGGACATGACGCCAAGATGATGATGATGATGAAATGTGTCAAACCGTGTTCGTTGGCTTGGCAAATTCTAAGCAGTATTTTTTATACTCGCGGTTTGATCAGACATTTTAAGGGTCAGCAAAGTACGCGGTAGGAAACCCGGAACACATCCTTAAAATGCAGTTTCTTACACCTAGACTTAGAATATAAAACAACGAATTTTACAAAATGCATGAAATACAGTTACAATAGGCAAGTAGGTATGTCAACAAACCTCATTTCTAAGTTCAAATTATTTTCTCTCGATAAAATGACGTTGTCCTTTGGCAGACAGTTAACGTTTCTCTTTATGTCAAAATCTTGAATTGTAGCTATGAAAGTCGAAACAAAGACGAAATCTTCAATGTTTGGGTCGTTCAATAATTTATTCAGATTTGCCGTTTTTCCTAGTGTTTATGCGCGGGGCTCGGGGGCCGGCTCGCCTCGGAAGGATGTAGAGCCGTGCGAGAGCCCGGTGGACCGCGCGGGCGGCGGCGACGCGCACTGCCTGCCGCGCGCGCACGCCGCCAAACTGCGCGATTCGCCCACGGCCGGCGACCGCGGCAAGACCGGCGCGGGCGTGACGGGCTCGCGCGCCGGCCGCGCGGGCGTCGGCGCCGGCGGGCCGCTGGCCGAGCCCGGCGCCGGCCTGCCGCCCAGCGCCGCGCACCCAGGCCTGCTGCGCTACATACACAACGCGGCGCGCCATCGCCTGCCGCAGTGCTTCGAGGGAGCCAGCGTTGCCGTCAAGCAAGCCTCCTACAAGAACTGGGTGTTCGGCCACAACATGTCCTTCAGTTCGGTGTCGCCCGGCGGCTACAAGTTCATGCTGTCGTATGCGGACAGGAGCAAGCCCGTGGCGCTGCCGTACTTCGTGATGGAGATGGCGCCGGGAGGGCAGATGAGTTGCGAGGTGCGCGTGAACCCCACGGCGGCCACGCGCGCCACGCTAGTCGCCCAAGTCTCCGAGGCGGAGTTCTACAGCTTCGAGAGCATATTCGACGCGTACCTCGGCAGCGCCACGGCCTCCATCATTGCTGTCAACCGCGAGTTCATTGCCCTACATTTCTTACAGGTATATAATAATAATGATTATTAATTATGCCTTCGCGTGAATGTGCTACGCTTGACTGTATAATCAAGTAGGTATCTACCTTGATATGGCACTTTGTGGACATACTTAGACGTCCTGTTAATATATAATCTATATAATATAAAAAGGTATATAATCTGACCGACAGAAAAAGTCGCAACCCAATCAATATTACAGTTAGGTACTCAAATATTTTCTAAACTACTGAACCCATTTTAATGAATCAAATCTAACAACCATCTCGATTAAACTGACTTCCAAATAGCATTCAGCAAACCGCATTACAATCCGTACATCCTTTCGGGACCTACGATGTCACAGACAGACACACAACCACAGAGCCAAAACGTGTAACACCCCCCTTTTCATCGGCGGGAGTTAAAAAAGACTAACCGATCCTAATCAGCTGCTAATTTGACCTGTCCGCCCACAGGCGGTTTCCCCTCGCGTGTCGGTCGGCGCGGAGCTGGTGGCTCGCGGCGTCGCTGCGGAGCTGAGCTCGGCGTCCGGCGCCGCGCGCTGGGCCAACGACGACAACTCGCTCAGCGCGACCCTGGGCAACCGCGGCCTGGATCTGTGCTATGCGCGCGTGCTCAAGCCATTCCTCACAGTGGCGGCTATGCTCGAGGTAGGAAGTTTTTTTTTATATTTTTCTTGGGTAAACCAATAGCAAATAATACTGGCAGCACAGAACCAATTACAAGTTTCCACCGATAGAATAAATTATAGGTAAGCCATATCTTGCGGGCTTTTGCCCACTGCTGCATCTTCAGTGTAGCCGCAGACCACCAGAGCTACTGAGTTTTGACACTGGGAACCCGCAACAAATTTAATTAAGAAGTAACAGGTAAGAGTAGGAAATTTATTGCCATTTCCATGTCTGCGAAAGGCTGCCCGTGGATACTGAATGCGACAAGCAGAGGAAAGAGTGCACTGGCTCTCATTGGGGAGGCTTATGTCCAATAGTGGACTAGTACTTCCCATCGGGGCCTTATGACATTAGAAACAATAATCTAACCGTCAGAAAAAGTCGGATAACCCCCGATCAAGTTTACTTATACTATACTATTACTATTGTTAGCCATTTCTGTTACTTACATACTTACTTTTACTTGTATTTAAATATTTTCTAAACTACAGAACCGATTTTAATGAAAGAAAGCTACGAACCATCTCGATTAATCGATTAATCTAGTTTAAACTAGAGAAAATCGCATCCAAATAGGTTTATCAGTTCGGGAGCTACGGTGCCACAGACAGATACACACGCCAAAAACTCGTAACACCCCTGTTTTTTCGTCGGGAGTTAAACGACAGCTTATGATGGAAAATAGGTTGTTTTAAATCTCGCCGAATAAATATGTAATAGGTCAGGTGGTAGATCACAACCGGGCCATTGACTAAAAAATAAAGAAGGTTATTTAATAATAAAGTAGGTTAATTAACTAGGCCCTTTACATCGAGGATATAACTTTAAAAAATGAATTTATTCGTGTATTCGTCTTCCATTGTTGAGTCTTTAGGTCACTCGTACAGAGTGCCGACCGTCTGACGTCAGAGACTGTAAAGTAAACAGAACTTGGCCACCACATCCGTTGACACACTCGGGCTCCGCAGGTTGGCTTCGCCGTGCGGCGCGCCGTGGCCACTCTGGCTTACGAGTGGCGCAGCTCCGACTGGTCCGTGCGAGCGTCCGTCGATTCCGACGGTCTAGTCGGCGCCACGTTGCAGCGCGCCCTCGGAGGGAAGCGAGCGCGCCTCGCCTGCGCCCTCTCGGCCCTCCTGAACCACCCCAACGAGAAATTCCGACTCGGCTTCGGAATCACCGCCGCCATCGTCTGACCGAGGACTGGCAGGACACGCGCGACACATAGATAGGCACAGGCACTAGGCAGAGGGATACCTTAGCTCCCTTCGATATAGATAGTACAGCGGTGGCGCGTCAAGTTACTCGTTCGTTTTCAAATTATCCGTTCGATTACGGAGTCTTCACTCTCGCTGGCATTCCGAATCTTGCCACTCTCATTGCGGTAAAGTCTACTATAAAAACGGGGTAACCTAACGTGCTGCCGTGTGTACAATGCAGTAGACAACTTTACAATTAACATTTTGTCCTCTATAACAAAAGAAATAGTTACGAATATAATGTATAAAAGGTGTTCCCTCAATTTGGTTCGGAAATGATGAAAATAAGTATTAATGACAGGCACAGTGGGAAACATAACACAGTGATATTCCTTTGTAAAAAAATACGATAAAATGATAATTGTACTTTCCATCTGGTGCATGTCGCTTAAATATACCTTGTTTCATATTCCGGTTTTTTTATAATGATCTAAGTTATGTTGTAAGAAAATATCAATCTTAATAGTACTTAAAATAGGGTGAAAATATCGCGCTTGCTTTGAAACTAGATGGTGTCAAAAGTATTTATTTTATTGGTATAAAAATTTCCAACGGAATGTATTGCTTTATGTTGAATAATACACTGTATGTCATTTAAATTCGTACTTATATAATTTAAATATACATTGTTCTTGATTATTTCGTAACGACGACGGTACGCTTTGTTTGTATTTGCTAATTTTGATAAGGATTTAGTTTTGCTGTTCAGTGGCGGATTTGGTGTCCTTAAATATTTCATAATAAATAAGCATACTTACCTGCATTAATTTATCATTGCATCGACATGTAAGAGAAACAAGATCAATGCGAAACTGACACCCGAAAGTGAAAAAAAATGGAAATAAAAATGTTTGCAAGCAGTTTATACATATACCTAACATAAATAATAATTTAGATACGTCTTTATTTGTAGTACCTAATGTTTAGGTAAATCTTTATGTGAGATATTATGTAAAAGAATGTATAATAAATTAATTTATTATTAAAAACACCTATTTATTCCTTGAAATAACACAAGACATGCCTCCGCAATACACCGTTCGACGCATCGAACAAATGGCCGTCGCGTCACTCGCGCGCGATTTGCATCTAGTTCAGAAGCGACGAGAGGGACCGTATTAAAGATTCACGCTCGGTATAATGATAATGTAGGCGTGTATTATGCGGCGGGGTGGGGAGGGGTGCGAGGGGCGGGGCGGCGGAGGCCACGCCCTCGCCCCTTGCACCCCCAGGCGCCAGGTCAGTTGGGGCGGAGGCGCCGCGCGGCAGTTATGCTGATGGAGCGGCTCGCGGACTTCGTGAGCAAGTCGTTGGAGGGCGGCGAGGCCCCGGCGCCGCCGCCCGAGCCCGGCGGCCTGGAAGACCCTGATGAGGAGGTGGACATCACGGCGCTGGAGGAGAAGGCGCCACCGCCGAAGCGCCCGCGGAACTGGCTGCTGTCACCCGCGCCGGCCCACTGCAAGCGCGAGGCGGATGACGACGATGATCATAAACATGGTGAGTAGCTTCAATTTGCATCAGCTACGGTCTCTAGCAGAAAACTGGTAGCGGTGTTTTCTGAAGATTGTGATATCTAACTCGCTTGTCGACCATGTAGGTTATGGGAAAAGCTGACACCGATTGTAGGCTTTCATATTGATGATGATGAATTGAGGCTAAATAAAAAAAAAGCTCAAATTCTAGTGTTTTATACAGGTCCTGTAACTGCATTTATAAATGGACACTAAAGACGACTTTACCATATGGCTTCTAATATATAGGAAGGCAAAATCGCTACAGTTTACTCGTGGAAGACAAAATGTCACATGACCTTCAACCTCGGTAAATTACCTAATGGGCGCATTATGTTTATAGGGTGCCTACCACAAAATTTTAAACAAATAAGTCTGTTTAGATTTCTGTGGTGTCTACTGTCTAAACACAAAATAACAAACGAAACGCCCCAAAGTCTAAACCCGTGGAGGTTTCTCAAACCAAAGTAATTGACCAATGTTTACTCTAGTAATCTGGTTTGTCATAGGTAGGTTAAATTGTAACTAATTTCTTTTTTAATTACAAATTATTTCTTCTGAGTTAATGCTTATAACATTGTTTCCAATGGAGAGACAGATACATGGATTCGTTACAAACATTTGTTGCTTAAACTAAATACCTCGCAGCGCCATGTCATGTATGTATAGTTGGAAATGAAATTAAAGATCAAAAATATAAACACACAACTGTCAATGTTAAAGAGACTATCCAGGGGTATAAAACCTTTGGTTTGCATAATTAAATGGTTATGCATCATGCACACTTTTCAGTGTGCTTTACAATGGCTGGTAAACTTTCGAAAACTAAACAAATCGATTTACCCCCATTTATTCAATTGATTAGAAACGTAATAAGTAACTCGGAAACTATTAGTGCAAGACACTAGTTACAAAATTCCAATATTAGAAAGAAGTGGCCGCCATTTTGAATCTTATATTATTTTATGTATTATTATTTCAGAAATTAATTAAATATGTCTTGGCGTCGGTCAATTCCTAACTTTCCAAGCCTTTGCAATAATGTACAGTAACAACGAACCAAATGTTTAGAATTTCTCACCATTACCAGTGGCATAAATGAAAACTACCCATATTTCATTGAAACAGCACAAATATGTAACAAAAAAACATTGATTCCTATTTAATTCAGTAAAATATTTTAAAATATTTATATAATTTCATTTCATTTTAATCAAAATTTCAATTATTTTAAATAATCCACCATTTGGGTTATTTTTTTAATAGTGGCAACGCATTTGTTCACATTTTTTATCTTTAATTCGATCTCATACCTTATACGGTAGGGTCAGGCAATACAAATCGTATGGACGATATAGATATTTAAGTTTCACATAGCACATATCCCACTGACATACAGGTCTACTCACACAATGTTATTTGTTAAATGGTTTTTTTATGACGACACTATCGAACACTATCTGTTAAGATACAGGATTTATTCCTAGTTTAGGAGGCAGGGTTGTAAATTTTTGCCATACTACTGTCGCTTTGTTAACCTATATTATCACAATGTTATAATTCGTGTCCACAAATTCATTTTTATTTATTTATTTACATGAGTTACCTACTATTATAATTGGGTCCTAAGTCCTAAGCTATGAAATTGGCGTTTCTTTTGCAATTACACATTTGGACAGATAGTTTAATTGTACACAACGTATAAAAATAAATACCTGCTCGATTTTGAATATAGAGAATGTTCTAGTTAGTCCGTAAAACAGAAAAAAAAAATCTAAAGTTTTTATAAAGATTTGAAAATACCCCTTTTCATTTGTCGTCAGTTTTACCTCTTAAACCAGATGTAATTTTATGAATTGAGTAGCTATAATGAAATGGTTTGCACCAATTAGCTTAATGTTGTCTGATTATACCTACAAAGTTTCATCATAATCGGATTTGCTGTTTCTACCAACGGAAATATTTTCATGTTAGAAAATTCAAGTTTTCATAATTTTCGCCATAGAAAACCCTAATTTCATAGGTAAGGATCTAATATTTACTATTGTCCTATCGGCTCTACGTGTCGTAGCTCGAACTAGGCGCGAGTAGCCGTCGGGAAATGCGGACCTTGCTACGGCTACGCTTTCGCTACGCCGCCGCGCGCCGCCGTAGACGTGTAGCATAGCAATGACGCGACAGTAATTCTAATAAATGTGTGTTTTGTATGGTGTTGACGCTCAATACATAATTGTAAGGCCCTTAGATAAATATCGTAATTAAATAATGAGAAACTAATTCCAAATTAAAAATATATTCGTGTAAAAAAATGTGTTTAATACCTAAATGCCATTAGAATTATTTATAAAAGTATAATTGTTAATTTACCATATCTAGGGGCACAGCAGTGCCCCCGTCAAGTTTTTTTGACTCTCCCTGTAACCTCGTTGTGGATAAAGCCAGAAACCTGAATTTTCAATTATTGAGGTACATGCTAAAACCATAGAGAAAAAAATGTATATACAGAAGCAGAGAGTACATTTCGAGTTTAAATACGAGACAAAATGTGACACATCTATATAGCACGCACACTAATGCAAATGCAGGGACGGAACAAGGCAGCCCATCTGCTAAGTTATATTTTTCAACGACTTTCTACTCGTAACGAACACAAACAAATCTGACTTGTATTTCGCTCCAGACGACTACGCAATTTTTTAAACTTGTCCTTATAATTTAATATTGTCATAATAATAAAAGGTAAGGTGTCTAGTGAATCAAACCCACGCCCTAGTATCTACCACCGTCTCTTCGATCTCTCGGTCCTACATACCGTGAATCGGCAGTGCTTGCTTTTGCAAAAAGAAGGGGTTATGATTTTGACCGGTATTAATGTTTATTTGTTGCCTCTTCTAAACTAAGTAGGTACCTACTTACTTATCGTTAGAAGCGTCTTCATTGTTCACAGGTTGGCCTATGCGACTTCACAAATTAAATATGATGCCCTCTAGAGGACAGTAATAAAAAAAAAAAATGAAAAGGATAGGTACATTAATATATTAAACAGGCAGCACATTCTTCGTTTTCAGTAAAAATTCATATAATTGTGGTGCACCAGGACAGAAGGGACTTGCATCTAATTATTATCATGTTCTTCAAAATGCTTACAACGCAGCACTTCCAATTTGCAACCCAGACATCACCATGCCTGGTCTTTAGGAAACCTAGAAAAACATAAATTTATGTAAATAATCGTAAATACGCGATTAAACCGTTGTTTCATAAAATGTCTGAACATTTAAAATGTCATCTAGATACATTTTTGGTATGAAGCCCTAATACATATAAAATTGAGTATTTAAATTCTACACAATAAATACTGTGTAGTATTTTAAAAGTCCGAACCTGTTAGCATACAAAATATTTTCGTACCTATTTAGATACCGAATATTGCTCAATTTGCCAATAATTTTAAATCTATAATTGCATGTTGTTTTTAGGTAAAGCATTTCAATTATTTCAAATTCACACTATTACGATGCATATTTTTGTCACAATTTCTAGAATCGATTTCCGATCGCCGCGACCACGAATGTTTACTTACCGGTGAAAGGATAATCCAGGTGTATTTCCATACTTTGCGCTTTCACATAAATGTGCACTAAATTACACCGTCTTTTAAATGGTTTGATTTAAATTTTATTGTTAATAATTTCCTAAATTATTAAATTAACACCGATGTTTCAAAAGAAACGTCAGGTCTAAAGGAGCTACAGCAACATGTCGAACGTTCAAAACATTGCGCGCGTCATTTTCCGTCAACGAAATAGATGCAAAAACGGGATAGCAAGATTTATAATCATTGTAGAGTGAGCGAACAGGGAATATTTGTGATTTGTGTATAGTCTGTTATGTCTGTGGCTAAAACTAACAACACTCCCAAATTACGTACGATTTTCACCTTTAGTTTACGAGTTATCGTTAGTCTAAATTTCATAAAAATTTACCTGACAGACAGATAACCAAAATTACAAAAAAATCCGATTCTAATTACAAAAAAGTATAAAATAAGCTTTATCTACAATTATAGCGCAATGTTCCAATTACATATTCGAAAACAGTCGATTAAGGATACCCTTTTTTCACGCCAGTCTATAAATTTTTTTTAAATTACTTTATACAGCTTTTCCTATACTATTTTCATTACCTATAATTTTCTCAACTTTGCTGGAAGTAAGCTGCGAGTCAGTTCTATTGTATCTACGCGTCGAGGATATCAACCGGCGGGAAATTCACTTTACTACTTTCACGTTTATCTATTTATTTGCTTCAAATAAGAAAAAACATTCACAAACACAAATTACAACAATTAGAAAAAATATTCTGTTTAGCGGGAAAATAATTACTTACACACAAATATAAACAGGATAATTTGACTTTTGAATCTGAATTTTGAATTTGTTAAAGACATCTAGGTATTCAACCTACATTTCGCCGTGTCCCGGCGCCCGACAAAAATTTAAAAAATAAAAGTGTTGCATAATGATTAAAAAATTATTTTTCGATACAGCTGTAATGAAAATAGTATGGGAAATGCTGCATCGAAAAATAATTGTTTAAAATTTTATAGGCTGGCTTGAAAAAAGTGTACCCTTAAACGATTGTTTTCGAATATGTAATTGGAACATTACCCTATGAGTGTAGATAAACTACTATTTTATCATACAAAACGAGTAAGTTATGATTATTTTTGAATTCGGTGCCGCCTTAATGTTCATCTAACATACTAGAGATGGGCCGACTATGGTTTTGGCCGACTAGCTGACTGGCCGACTAGTCGGCATAGCCGTTCATTTTTAAGACGCAGTTTAGATGGCCTCGGTAATCCCGTAAGTGCAAGCAGAAACCATATTGTTCCACATGCTATAATGCTGACAAACTTCTTCCGCTCTTTCCACATTTTTTTAAAGGTTTTACTCTTTGAGCTTTACATTCATGGCAATAAAATCGTAATTTTTAGACACAATCTCTTGCAGTCCTTTGTAAGCAGCCATGTCGTAAAACAGTAAAAAGCGAGTGAGATAGCTAAGATAGTTTACTGATAGCGAATTGATTTCTTGGAAATAAATATGATTTTGATTTTACACCATATATATATGTATATATATAAAAAAAAAGCCGCTTACCGCCGTCTGTCCCTATGTATCTATGTACGCTTAGATCTTATTCACTACGCAACGGATTTTGATGCGGTTTTCAATATTAGGTAAAGTAATTCAAGAGAAACTCGCGTGCCGCGCGGGGGCGCAACCGGGACATAACGCCAAGATGATAATGAATTCAAGAAGAAGTTTTATATGTAAGAAAAAAGGGTTAGGTAAGGGTAAATTAGGCGTATGCGAACGACTTCGCCCCGGGTCCACTAGTAAAAAATATAAGTAAAGAAAAGAGTCAATTAAAAAAATACTTCCAATTTTTGTTATAATTATGATTACCCTTTCATTGAAACTTTCATTCATCATGTGACCCCTATATAACATTAGTACTTTCAGGCCGCGGCACGTAAGCATGTAATTCCTGTCGGCAGGTTGCGCTACCTACTATCCCATAACTCTTAATCATTAAGGAGTTCTGTGGCTTCTTCATCAGCATGGCAGCATCAAATTATGATACCCTGAAGCGAACACCTGAATAAGATATTTAACGTAACAAACACCCCATACGTGCCTATAATTATCGAGGGTTGCCCTCAATTTCACAGCGTTTTCATTGTCAGATCCTGACCTGATCAAAATAGGACTACAATAAAGAAATTTCCGAGTCGGTCTTTAACTCACGGAGTTCTAGGAGTTGCGGTGGCCTAATGTCTTTATCATCAGCTCCACTTCACCAAATGATACTTTTCTGAATGCAAATGCTTGACTTGTCAATGAAAATACTGAAATCGCCATGTGTATGTTTATAACATTTGAGGGGTTCCCTCAATTCCTTATGGATTCCATTATCAGAATTGGCTTTTGATAAAAATGGGACCAAAAAGGAAGTATATCCTTCCAAATAAAAAAATATATTTTACGTCCGTTTATAATGAGAACCTCCTGTTTTTTTGAAGTCGGTTAAAAAGGGTACTTCTTTTTTTCTATAACCCTTTGATCTATAATCTTGAAATTTAGCAAGAACTAGGGTCTTATAGCACAAGTAAAGGGAAAATTACAAATTCAATACATAAATCATGCAAAACGAGTAACTTTTTATTTGTATTTGGTAAACTGCATTTTTCGTTCAAGGTCTGCGGCAAAATTCTTCCAACCGCAAATCCCACTTATTTCAGGAACGGGTTTAGTTAAAGTTATAATAATCATCTAGAGCGTTAATGTCCCGGTTGTGCTCTCGCGCACGAGGGCCCGGGGTCCGCCTTGACCATGATCCAGGATTTGTCAGATTAGGTAATTACAGTTAAAGTATCAAGTTCAAATTACTATAAAATTATGAGGCTAGTATATCCATCAAGCCTTAAATAAATTAGACTTTAACATTAAAAGATAGAATGTTAAGGTTCTCGAAACTTATCCTTAGGGCATTCCTTCCTATAGACCTAGAGTCATAAAATTTTGCAGAAGTTGAGGTTTCGAGGTGGTAACTTGGCAATTGCATGGCAATATCAAGCCGATCGATTCGCTGTAGAAAAATATCAAGCAATGTAGCACTAGCTTCCAGGTCTCGCTGTTTACCCACTCTGTAAGTATTGTAAAGTAGCAGTTTTTCTTTATTTATTTTTTATACGGCAGACAAACAGGCAACCGGTCCACCTGATGGAAAGTGGTCACGGCCGCCAATGGACATCAGCAACACCAGGGGAGTTACCAATGCGTTGCCCACCTCTGAAACGACCTCTTATAAACCCTATGAACGATCTCATGTCATACATAGTCCAAATGTAAATGAATACAATTAGATAACGTTTTCTTAAATAAATAAATATTAGGTAGACAAGTTGTGCCATGCGATTATCAAGTCACTACCTATTATTATAGGAATAAATAAATATGTCCTAATAAAATAAATAAGTAGTAGTAATAAATAAATAATAATAATAATAATTGCTTAGCTCTGAATCCGCTTAGCACATTGCTAAAGCATTCAGAACTGGGCTGCCGGCTTCGAAGAGAGGGTGTGGTCATCTCACATCTGCTGTACATGGATGACCTCAAGTTGTTTGCACCAAAACGCCAGGATCTGATGCCGTTATTGAAAATAACCGAAATTTTTAGTAATGCCATGAGAATGAAATTTGGTGTAGATAAGTGTGCGGTCGGAAAGTTGAAAATACAACGAATTTGCATCTTTCTGAGACGATGTCTTTCAGATATCTCTCTCTGAAGCCGAAAGTTACAAATACCTTGGTATGTCACAGTCTTTGGGTATCGTGGACGAGGGTGTAAAACAGGCAGTGAAGGAGCGTTTCTTTTGTCGCCTAACAACAGTACGTAATAGTCTTTTGTCGGGTGGCAACAAGGTGCGCTCCTTCAATGCTTGGGTGATGCCACTGCTCACATATTCCTATGGCATACTAAGGTGGAACTCAAACAGAGTTGGACACCCTGGATAGAAGGGTCCGTCTTCTGCTCACTACACACCGCTTGCTACACCCACGCTCGTCTGTCATGAGACTGTACATCCCACGTAAGTGTAGAGATCGTGGCTTCTTAAGCGCCAAGACCCTCCCGACCCGCTATCCTTGGCAAACGAGAACTGGCGCAAACCAAAGGTGCTAAGCACCGAAGACCGCGTGGACGTATGGAAGAGCAAGGGCTACATGGGCGGTTCTACAGGGCCTTGACAGGGCCCGATGTAGATCTGCTCGCCTCGGTGAACTGGCTATGCTTCGGAGATCTCTTCAGAAAAACAGAGGGTTTTGTTTGTGCAATTGCTGACGAGATTATCATGACGAACAACTATCGGAGGTATATCCTGAAGGACGGCACGGTTGACATTTGTCGTGTATGTCGCTGTCCGGGAGAGTCACTCAGGCATATTACATCCGGTATTGTAGCCAATAGACCTGATATCGTGCTTACAGATCGATCGAAACGCCGAGCAGTGCTCGTCGATGTCACCATCCCGCATGACGGAAACCTCGTGAAGGCTGAGAAGGACAAACAGTGTAAGCACCTTGACTTGGCTCACGAGGTGACCGCCATGTGGGATGTTGATTCGACGATCATTGTTCCGATAGTCGTTTCAGTGAACGATCTCATAGCGAACAGCCTCGACCAACACCTTAAGAGTCTCTCGCTAGATGGTTGTGTCAAGGGCCAGATTCAGAAGGCGGTTCTCTTGGAGACGGCGCGTATCGTCAGGAGGTTCCTGTCTCTGCAGCCCTAACCACCGGTAGCTTAGGCCTCGCCACGGTGCTAGCGGTACTCTAGGTTTAGGTTTTTATAATATTTATTGTTCATATATATGTATTGTAAAAAACTTATTATTTTCATAGTTTAAAGTTTTTTATAATGTGTATAATTAATATCTATTTTGTAAAAAATTTAAATCTAAGAAGGAAAATAAATGAAGAGAATAATAATAATAAATATTCGTGGACAAATTCACACAGCGCCATCTAGCCCCAAACTAAGCAAAGCTTGTGCGATGGGTGCTAAATAACTGATAAACAACTTAAATACTTTTTAAATACATACTTATTATACATAGAACACCCAGACCCGTAACAGAAATTAAAATTCATCATTTCAATTTCTGCCCGGCCGGGAATCGAACCCGGGACCTCTTGCGTGGCAGACCGGCATGTTGACCACTGAACCACTCAGGTTGTAGTAGTAGTAGTAATAGATAAATAAGTAAAAATAGTAAGTATAAATATAGCCTTCTTTATCTAATATGGACACAGTCTTAATATTGGAAGAGGACTATATAAATTAGGAAACTATTTATGACAAACTATTTGATTAAGTACTTCCATTCTAACGGAAATAACTGACTTGGTTTTAGGTACATGAGATTTCACAGCAGTTTACGGTGTAAGAATAAGGTACCTATAGTTATCTGGACTTGTACGTAGATATTATATCACAGGCACAGAATTTGCCTTCTATATAAAAGGATTCTCCTACTTAATACTTACCAGCAGTGTAAGTTGCAGAAGTAAGAATATTGTAAATTGAAAAACGATTTCACGGAATTTAGAGAAATTTTATTTATTGATTTATTTCAGGCAACAAGTGCCCATAGATTTACACATTTTTTTTTTATAAAAACCTATAAACGAATAAAATCTTAACAATAATTAACACTATACATAACAATATAAAAACAACAAACTATTACAATATAAAAGTACCCATATATTTTAAACTTTATGTAGGTAATCTATGTAGGACACACTTGTGTTACGTCTGTGACGTGTGTTATATACTTTTAGCCTAAAATAATAATACACTCGTAGACTATCATAATTCCCGCATAGCAGGTACAGGAGAAATACCACATACATAAATTCCTAACAAGTTATAATTTTAGGTAACAAGTTTTACAAATGGACCCGGCGCGACTTCGTTCGCATAGACCTACTTTATCGCTACGTACCTTATTTTCACGCTTATAATCTATTGTTGAAAACCGTATTAAACCGTATTTTTGTGTTCATAAAATTGTAACCTTGATTAGTGTCCAGGCTTTGATGATGATGCCTTCATCGATGAAGGTGATCATAGGAGCTCCTAAACTACGCATTATCTGTCTTGTTTTTTATCTGTTTACATGAATTGTGAAGTTTACTTAGCTACATAATTTGACGTCGTGCTTTAGCACTTCTGTAGTTTAAGCAGGGGAGCATGCTCTCCAGTAGAATAAAAGAAAAGTACAGAAGATACGTAATGGAACATAATGGGGTTAGGCGCTGTCCTAATTGGCAACGGTCGTACGATCACGGCGGTTTTGAGATTTCCTATTGGTCGGGCGACGTCCGTCGTATAACCATGGTCGCACGACCGTTGCCAATTAGTATAGCGCCTTCGTCTTCGTTGTGACCTGTGATAATCAAGACTGCCTTATTTCCAGTGTACAGCATTATATGTTTTATGCAGGAGCATCGGTGGCCCAATGGTTAAGGGATCCGACTCGTACCCCGAGGTCCCGGGTTCAAACCCCAGTACCGCCATGTACCAATGGCAATTTCTGAGTTACGTACATTAGTTAAACATTAACAGATGCTCTTACGGTGAGGGTTAACATCCCAATTTGTTAAAATCGTTTTTAGGGTTCTGTACCCGAATGGTAAGAACAGGAACCCCATTACTAAGCCTGCGCTGTCAGTCTGTATGTCACAGGCCTGTATCTTTAGGACCGTAACAGTTAACTTTAGCACGGAATACGCGGGGTACACTGAAAGTTAATTAAGTTAATTTATTTTAGAAATAAGTAGTGCCTGTTGTGTCGTCTATATGTATGATGTTTCTCAATGTATTTTACTGTGTGCATTAAACTGTTAAATAAATAAATAAATGAATAAAGTTTATCGTAACTCTGCTCGCGTAAAATCGCATGGTGCTGGTCTGGACTATTTACGGGATGGGTCATTTGCTCTACCATTTCAGAACCCAAAAATTACTGTCTTGCTCGCGGTGTGCGCCGAAGCATTGCCGTGGTGCAATAGGATGCGACTTCTTAGTCGTTTTTCCCTAACGTTTTTAAAAAAACTAGACAAACAAATGGTGGTATACCCCTCAGTATTAAGTGTCTATGGTTCTTCAAGTGGAGTCGTGCAGACAGAACCCACCCGGGAGAAAAAATGGCAATCATGTTTTCCCTGTGGCTTTAGCCTGTCTGAATTTTGTTGGTTTGCTGTCACCTTCAGACACCCATACAGAAGACTGTTGCTTTCTTTCCGGCATGTAACATATATCCATGTTTCATCTCCTGTCACAATGTCATACACAGCGTGTGAACGTCCGTGATCGTACTTTTAACAAAAAAAATATGTGGTCGGCAGCGCGTGTGCGATGCCCCTGGTATTGCAAACGTCCATATGCTACGGTGACTGCTTACCATCAGGCGGGCCGTAAGCTTTATTTGCCACCTTGGTGGTATAAAAAGAAATGAATAAAAAAAATGCTGTAGTGTACTGGTAGTCCTGGGGTTACATTGATCACTCACTTTTCTCTTTAATCAAGTGTTATTTTTACGCCATACGTGTGGCAACCCTAATAAGTGGCAATACAGTAAATCAGCCATATTTCTTTTAGAACTTAATAGAGAAAAGTGAGTAATCAATGTAACCCCACATGCTCATAAAAGTCACTCCAATTGATGGGAACCGTGCTGGAGTGAAAGAAGCAGAAAATGGCTTGACTAGGATAAAAGGAATGCTGAGTTGGTTTGGTCATGTATAGAGGATTAATATGAGGAGATTTAACGAAAAATATATACCTATGTAACCTAGTACCTAGGCCTTGTGGTGTCCGGCAGAGTAGAATAGCACCAACCCCTTACACACGGCGACTAATGTTTTTGAGACAAAAGGTCTAGTCTCCGTTGGTTGGAAATTGGTCAGCAGCGTTTTTCGTTATTATATTTATAACAACCTAATAGTCAATAGTCAAATAGTTTATTCAAGTTGGGTTTTACATAAACACTTATAAATGTCAACATAAAGATATGCTTTGAGCCACGGCATCTTTGAGCCGACAACCCACCTGCCAAGTGTGGAGATTATGGCAATAACCTCTCCTTGCGTGGGAGAGGCCCTAAGGCCTGCCTGCAGTACTCCGATAAAATGCCGATAAGTCATAAGTCAACTGAGAAAAACAATGCATTTCCCATACCATTTTCATACAGCTGTAACGTACAACAGGGACGTTTTGGTGGTAGGGCCTCGGCACGCATCGCTAGCGACCACCCACGGAGATGAGTCTGCATGGCGCTAAGCAGCTCATGGGCTGTATTCCGTCATGAGTACTCCGTGAGCCATTCCCTCTCGTCCGAGTGTTGAAATGTTGGTACTCTGTAGGTCCCAGTTTTGTGTCGGGCATGTTAGGGGTGTGACAGGTTAGCACGGGGGCCAGGGAGACCCGATGAAACGGCTCGTCGCTGGCCGCTCGCCAGTTGTTAGGGGACCCGAACCCGGGCATCACTTTTAACCTCCGGCCCGGGAGGCTGTCCCGCCAACTGCGCGAAAATCCTGGGGATGCCTGTCGTGCCGGGGTAGGAGACCGGAGTGGACCCGATAGGTATATTCGGGGGCGAACGGGGACTCTTCCGTCCACCGTGCCAGCTTTTCACACAACCCATCCCTCAGCAGCGTCCTGTAGCAAAACATCTTTGCCCTGCCGGATACCAATGTTACAGCACTCATTTTTCCACCCCTCTAAAAATAACAATGGCAAAACGTAAAAAAAAAAGTAAGGTTTTTTCAGCGGCTCCCCTTTCCACACTTCGAGTGGATTTTTGCAACATCAGGGGCCTCCACTCCAACCTGAACGCCGTACATCACCACCTTGAGACGGCGAAGCCCGCCTCACTCTTCCTGACTGAAACACAGATATCACCTCCGGCCGACACTTCGTATCTCCACTATCCTGGGTACAAGTTAGAACACAGGTTTCTCCTTCGCGCTGGTGTGTGCTTATTCATCAGAGGTGATATCTGTTGTCGGCGTCTTGCCATTGAACAACGTGACGAATCTGTTTTGTGGGTGTGCGTGGAACAGGGAGGTTCATTCCGTGTCTACGCATGCCTATACAACAACCGTCACGGCGTAGGTGAGACAAATCAGTTTTTCGAGCACATTAAATGCGCTACCGACAAAGTTCCTGAGCGGTGTCCTTCCGCTGAGTTGGTAGTCTTAAGAGACTTTAACTTTTAGTGGTCACCACACTGAGTGGCTAGGGTCAAGCCGTCCTAGCAACCCTTCCGGGAGATCCGCGTACGAATTTGCTCTGGCCAATGGTCTCACGCAATAAATACCCCTTTTATATGCCAGTTGCATAATAGTAGTTTATGCAACTGTCATATAAAAGGGGGTGTTAAAACATGAGTAGGATAATAGTTTGACACGAGTGTTTTAATACCTAATTATATATAGGTTCATACATACTCATATTTTCATGTTAAAATTTCGTACCTTTAATTTTCTCAACTTTGCTGGAAGTAAGCTGCGAGACAGAAGACATTTAGGTATTCAGCCTACATTTCGCCGTGTCCCGGCGCCAACAAAAATTTAAAAAAGTAAAGTGTTTCATAATGATTAAAAAGTTATTTTTCGATACAGCTGTAATGAAAATAGTATGGGAAATGCTGTATCGAAAAGTATTTTTTTTAATTTTATAGACTGGCGTGAAAAAAGTGTATCCTTAAACAACTGTTTTCGAATATGGGATTGGAACATTACGCTATGAGTGTAGATAAACTACTATTATGATAAATATTTTCTTTTCTTATAAAGGCTGATTTTTAAAATCTTTGGTTTCTAAATGGAATTTAAACAAAAAAAAACTTGTAATATCGGTTATACTAGCATTATTGGAGAGATAATAAAATGCTTTTTATATTTGAATAAGGTTTCGGCCATGTGGCCGCCGCGAATGGCGCGTAGATGGCCAAATCTGGATGTCCAATTTTCATACGTTTCGCAGCAAACGGCCGTATTTCGCAAATAACTCACCGAATGTTGTATTTTATCATCTCTGGTTTAACAGCGTAGACATATCCCCCAAAGAAAATAATCTAATGAAGTTAGATCGCACAATCTCGATGGCCAATGTGATTCTTTTTTTATGTTATACGGCATACAAACAGGCAAGCAAGCAGGCTACCTAATGGAAAGTGGTCACGCCGCCAATGCGTTACCCGCCTCTGAAGAGACCTCTAATATACCTCTTGAACGAACCCATGTCATAGTCCAAAGGAAACACTGCGGCTGGGAGTTCAATCCACATCCGAATCGCACGAGCGAGAAACGTTCTTTCGAACCTTCGCGTGGAGACCAACAGAGGGTCTACGTAGTGGGGATGAGTACTCAACCCACGGCGGGTGGTGCGATGGTGGAATTGTGCTGTAGGCACCAGATCGAAAAGTTCCTCAGAACACTCCCCATTGTACAGCCGATAGAACACACACAGGGAGCCAAAGTCTCTTCGGTTAGCTAGTCGCTCCAACTTGCTTGTTTGTATGGGATCATCGACAATTCGTACGGCGCGTCTCTGTTCGGAGTCCAGAGGATTAAGCAGGTCGGCAGTTTCGCCGGCCCAAAGATGGGAACAATACTCCATATGAGGCCACACCTGTGCCTTGTACAACAGCAGGCGCTGCCCTGGGGTGAAGTATCGCTTGAACCGGTTAAGCACTCCAAGCTTTTTCGAAGTCAGTTTGGCCTTACCTTCCAGGTGACTCCGAAATCGCACGCTATCCGATATGTCGACACCAAGGATCTCGATACTTTTTGAGATAGAAAGGGGTGTTCCTTGGAACTGCGGCACTATGTCGAAAGGATATTTTTTGGCGGCAAATGCGTAGACCTGTGTCTTCGAGGGGTTGAATTGGACCAGGTTTAGTCTGCCCCACTGAGCAACTTGCTCCAAGGAATGTTCGATGTTCGACACAAGTCTAATTCGGCTTTCCGACATCTCGGAACAAGGAATTATTCGCTGATGTTAATTTTTCCTCTATTCAAAATTTTGTTTAGCGATAAAGCCCACATTTGGCTATTCAAACATTAATGGCATTTCATTAGCTTTCCAATAAAACTTTTTTTGTTATATTTCAAAAATACCCTATACATACATTTCCTTAAAAAATGAGTAAATACCCGGGTATTAAAAATAATAATACCCGATACCCGGGTATCTAAAAAAGTCGTGTACGCGAAAAACCGTAATTGGAACCAATGTTTTTGGTGTTATTTAAGCAAATACCACCAAAAAGTCATCTGATAATAACGAGCCAAGCTCCCAACTCTGAAAAACCAAACTCTACCAACTTTGATATTTGAATATTTAAAATATGAATATTTTGATCAGAAAGTATGACTTGGCCGTTTCATAGAACTGTCGCATGACACTGGCTGGATTAAATGCTCAACCGACGCGTCGCGTAACGGTCAGGGCCGGTGTGGTCGGTTGGGCCAAGCTAGCGCGTAGCATAGCTCAGTCAGTTGTCACTGATGGAGCTACGTTCGAATCTATTATTGTAGATTAGATTTATTATTAGATTTCTGTGATCTAAACCCGTCCAATTACGCAGAGGAGTGCCATTTCACAGGGGACAGGAGGCAGGGGATGTCATTTCGAAACTGTTCACAAACACATTTGTATGGGCATCAACTTAAACCGTTAACATATCTCGCTCTTGCGATTCGCGGCAGGCGGTCTTACTGGCAGAATCCATAGGAGCTACAATGAATGCTGACCGAACTAGCATCAGCCTCGTAGCGGAAAAAGCATGGATTTGTAAAACCAAAGTCATGATGAACGCGCCATATTGATCCAAGACCTGTCGTCGTAAATGACCTACATATGGAACAAATTTTTGCGACAAGCAAAAATTTTTTTGCGTATGGCCATAAAGCTGGGCAGCTTCGGCAAACTTCATCGGGTCTTCTTGTCACTTGTACCGAAAAAATTTGAAAACAAAAGTTTTTAACCAGCGTACTGAGTTGGACTACGGTTGGTTTACCAGCTCAAGGTTACTCTAACGGTCTATGAAAAGCGCTATGGTTGGAGTCTCTCTGAAGAACCAAATTCGCAACGACAGATAACCAATCCCGCCAACTTTTTAGTTGCTATCCCTCGTTCCTGAGAGCGATCCACTGTCTTTCGGCGAACCCCCGCCGAATGTTTTTTTACAAAAAGCACCACTACCAGGGTGCACAGCTAGTAAACCAGCTCCTCAAAAGACCATGACCAACCCAGATATAAAATCGGGAATTGTCTGGAACCCCTAGTTTGAACCAGGATCCACGAATGGGAATAAAATGTAATACCCAAAGTTCATCGTGGTAGAGCTTGTCTAAGCTGAAATGACGCGCCCCACTACTTAATTAGTTGATTTCGATGTGTGAGTGCAAATATTAATAACGACACTTCATCTGTGTGGGAGCGTCGACTGCTCAATCGAACGACGCGTGCTCCTACGTTTGAGTCTCACCGGCAACTGAATGACCAATTACAACGGCATTTGTATATGCATTGCGTCCATATTTTAAATTTGCTTGTGTGCGTTAATGCGATAGTGACGACTTAGACGAGCTCTAGCTAGTGTTTTTAATGAAAAAAATTATTCGACTATCCATTTTTAAAACGTAAACTCTTTACCGCGATGTAGAAGTGTATCGATCTTATTGACAGCGCCATCTATCGGCCACTACGGGTATTAAGCGCTTGCTTTTCAAGTCCTGATAAAAGTAATCAATCGCATACATAATAGGTATACCTAACCTAGTGTTTTTATTAAAATAAAACGATATGGTCGTCCATATTTAGAGAACTTAGGTACTCTAATAATGATTTATATACCTAAGAATGACTGCACTTACTCCAGAAGTCCAATAACTTAGGTAAAGACGAAACCAACCGTGTGATTCTCGTATCGATTCGATCCATTGCTGAATACAATTTGGCGTAATTAAGAAGCGTTGAACACGAACTGTAGATAAATTAATGGCATTAGCAACAGCTCGTTGGCGAGGATTATCGCCGGCGCACAGCGAGACGGACGAACCGGCGGATAAGCTTAATGGATATCTGCGAAAGACTTTTCAATCAAATAAATCACGGCATTGGAGTTTAGCCGGGTTATTCTCAGATCGCTCGTCGATTAATCACTGTTCTCAGGTCGTTAGGGGAAAGGGGAGAGGAGTGGCCCGCGGCGCCGCCCACGCCGGATAATCCACCCATTTACATAATTGCCGCGTAAAAAGACGAGCTTCCCAATTTGGCAAATTGCTCCAAACGACACTTGAGCGGAGCGGCGCTGTTCCGCGCGGCCGGCGCCGGGTCGCGGTAGGTGCGGATTGATTGAATTGGTCGTCTTCGGGCGGCGGCACGTTCCCGAATTACTTGTTGAGGTTCAGCGGTTACGTGAGTGTGTGTGGAACGTTGCTGCACGTTACCATTGTATGAAGATTCTCTATGCAATGCTTGCGGCTTGGAGAAGCTGACTTAATGTCACCATTGTTTCCCAGTACCTAGTTAATGTTGTTCGTATGTAATTAACAAAGTAATATAATTAATTAATCAGGTTATCTGTTTGTCGATCGATGAACAAAAAAATGCAATAAAGTATATTTTCTCTGTAATTTTAAGATAGATTATAAGATAAAATAATATTCTTTAGACCACCTACCTACTTCAGACGCTATTTTCGTTATCTTGCATGAATACTGCCGTATCATCAAGTTGAAATGTAGCTTCTAAGGTGATATCTCGCGGAATCACCCACATCTATCATGCTCCAGAGAAAATATACTTTACTCAAATAGAAGTAATATTGCATCGTAATAGATAAATTATGTGCAATCACGACGTGCAGTGTGCCCGGGGTCGGCGCCGGGAGCTGTATTCGATTAGAGACATACCTTTTAAATCAACGTTTCGTACGAGCACCCCGCTCCCTGGGGCACCGGCCGGGGCAACCGAGTGCAACGCTTAAACGTTTATTCTGTGCGTTATTTTATCGATATCCACTCACTTGGCTCTTGAACTATTTGTAACATCAATGTATGTATTAAATGTTTGTAAGCATAAGCATAAGGAGTAGATTAAATCATTGGTACCTATTTTCGATGTCGATATGTACCTGTTGGCTATTTGGAGGATAGTTGTACGTATAGGTACCTACCTACGGTAGGTAAAAAAGCAAGCGAGCCACCTGATGGAAAGCGCTGTCTATAGATAATATCACAACCTGGGGTATCGAAAATGCTCATAACGTTTCTATTGAAACGTACAATAAGTAAATTATTGTGACGGTCTGTACTAACTGCTTCCGTGGGTTTAACCCATTGTCCCTCTGGGTACCAAACAAGGACTCTTCCGGTGGTAAACCCCGGTGGCTATCCACCACCCACCACACTAAGCAGGGCCGACAAAATTGGATAGGCATAAACAAATTGTAATACCTTAGATTTAGATGTTAGATATAGTGTACTATCTATTGGCAAACCAATAAAATAAAATAAAAATAACCGAAAATCAAACGTGTGCCTCTTATTGAACCGATCTTTACTCCCTCACTTCCAATACACGAGCATTTCTAAAACAAATTGGAAACCAGAAACCCATTAAAAACAAACTCATTCCCCAATTCCCTTGCAGACGCATCGGAGAAGAACGGCGCGGCGACGGGCGGCGGCAAGCAGCGGCGCTCGCGCACCAACTTCACTCTGGAGCAGCTGGGAGAGCTGGAACGGCTGTTCGACGAGACGCACTACCCGGACGCGTTCATGCGCGAGGAGCTCAGCCAGCGGCTGGGGCTCAGCGAGGCGAGGGTGCAGGTGAGAAGGACTGATTGCGACGCGGACGCGGCAGAGAGGGACGGCGAGTTGGAGCGGCTGTTCGACGAGACGCTACCCGGCCGCGTTATGCACGAGGAGCTCAGCCAGCGGCTAGGGCTCCGCGAGGCGAGGGTTAAGGCTGATTACGACTCGGACGCGGCACAGAACATGAATTAAATTCGTGCCACGCGAGGGTCGAGGTCAGCATTGATGGTAGTTCCGGTGGGAAAAATGCATTTTTATTAAAATTGGTTTTGTCCTCCATTCCGCGAATAAATTTGCTTTGAGCAGATGAACAGGTTTGATGAAATGTTTTATGTTCGTTAGTTAGGAACCGTCAGTAGGCGAGTCACAATGCTCGATTTTTAATTATGATAGTACCCCTACGGTCCCCCCAGCGGCATAAAGACGTTAACATAACATTTATGTTCTCGCATCACTCTCAAAATTATCACGTGCTATATTAATTAGACCTTTCCGACCCTACGCATCCGACCCTTCATTACTAATGCACGCAATTAGCTGCAACAGTCCAACAAGTGGCGTTTATCGGCGATATATCGAGATTAGCGTGCGATTGCGCTAAGTGACGTCCGGTGGTAGGGGACGCCGTGAATAAAACTCTTGACCCCGCCTCTACATCTTCACTAGTGTCAAGTGAGTCGCATTATCGATGTAAATAGGTACTTGATTGAATTAATAAATAAACGCTCGATGTGCTACATTAGGATTTCCCTGTGCCATGGATGAATAGAAAAATAATCACTTACGCCAAAATTCATCATCATCATCATCCTGGCGTCATGTCCCGGCTTCGTCCCCGCGCAGCACGCGAGGGCCCAGGGTCCGCCTTCCTGCTATTTCTGGCCCACCTCGCTCGGACTTACGCCAAAATTAACTTCTCTAAATAGTACTAAACTGTGACTATTCGAGTCTGGCTGTCGTCTAGTTGCGATGCTAAAATTCGGTTAGCTTCAAAGTTCGAACCGTCACCCATCCAGATATCGGCATGGGTGTGCGTTGCTCAACTTTTGTAATCAGTGTCGCAAGCACGCTGCCACTGGATTGGGACCGCTTTTAAGAAGGAAAGAAATAAAAATTATCCCTAAAAAACTCCCTGCTCATAAAATATGCGAAACGCTCAGCCCAATGTTTCAAAACTTGGGTTTTACGCATTGCATCCGATGAGAATCCGAGAAAATACAGTAGGTAACCATTATCCATACTGGTCACTACTGATCCGGATCCCCGTTAACAATGTCACGGTGATCAGATGGCAGTCGCTCCACTGTAATTACCTGATCTGCGAAATCAGAATCATGATCAAGGCGGACCTCTGTACCTCGCGCGCGAGAGCACAACCGGGACATTAACGCCAAGATGACCAGCGTGCGATAAGCGACAAAAGGCGCGACATACATACTGCTATCTCTTTCGTAGTAACGAGAGAAGTAAACAAACTTTCTGGCTACGCGAGATGTGTCAGGCACACTTGAGCTAGCCGGGCAGTGCGTAAGCGCTCTATCACCGGGGGACGCCCGAACTAAATATAAATGTTTATGCAAATGCGCCACACATACAAACCAGCGCCACTATAAAATCGCAGCAATCTAATTAGGCAAATGTACACCGTACAACTTAACAAACATCGAAACGAGTCGAATTAGCGCTTTATTAGATTACGTGATTGAATGCAATGCAGTTGCCGTCGCGGGGGTCGTCTGCTTGTGTGCTTGGCACCTTGTTTGCGCTGTTTAGCCGACTCGCGCGTGTAAACAGGGCTAATGAACGTACTCCGCGAAGTGTACCTAGATACAACGGCGAGTACTTGGAAGCTTTTTAAGGGTTGCTTTTTGTTGGTAACTTTGTTTTTTAACAGTGGCAGAGAAGCGGACAGCTCGCCGGATGGGTTACCTTAACCTGTACAGTAGGCCGTTGTATATTGCCAAAAAAAATACAATCGTTAACGGATTGTTATTCCGAAATTTAACTGACGTATTTACATTATCTTTTCCTATGGTTATTTAAAGCAAAGATTGATAATTAGATAATTAGATATTAATAAGATTGATTTGACGACCTGAGTGGTTCAGTGGTCAACATGCCGGTCTGCCACGCAAGAGGTCCCGGGTTCGATTCCCGGCTGGGCAGAAATTAAAATTATGAATTTTAATTTCTGTTACGGGTCTGGGTGTTCTATGTATAATAAGTATGTATTTAAAAAGAAAAAAAAAGTATTTAAATAGTTTATTAGTTATTTAGCTGGGTGCTAAATAACTAATAAACTATTTAAATCGCACAAGCTTTGCTTATTTATTTATTATTTATAAATTTTCACCATTAAACAAAAATACCCCGATTGAATTATATAGTATACCTTTATGATTCGTGCGCAAACCAAAGTCCTAGACATGCTAAACGTGATTTTGGGTCAATCAAATTCTTTCAATCCTAAAAAACCATTTATAATATCGTAAATTGCAACTTTAGATACCTATTTAATCTGAGTATTAAGTAAACACGCAAATATAGACCCACGCTTTATAATTAGTCCCGTAGTCCCCATTTTAGGCTCGCATCCAATCGCCGTGTGATTAATTCTGATTGGTCAGCCGGCCATCTCGGTCCATGTAACCTAACCCGCTCCCAAATTGCTGTGTGCCTACGTGTCCGGTGTGCCAACAACGTCGCCGCAACGTCAAACATAAGCGGTGGACGTGACTATGTATTGTAGGGCTGAAATATTACGTCTAGTAGTGTTTGTGTGATACAGTAGGGCCTTAGAATTATGAATTGTCATGACAATGGCTATGTGATGACCAGCAGGTGTGTAGCACTAACATCATCCTGACGGATGTCGTAAAGGCAACTATTATTTAGAGAAAACCAACTGTTAGTGAGAAAATGGGCAGCAGGATTTTCCGCTAAACGGTTCCAGAAATTTGAAAGGCTCATGTCCAGCAGGAGCCATAGAATATCTATACCTGGTCCTGGGCTACGACTCAATAACGTTATTGATATATGAAATATCAATAACATTTCATAGACTACAATTTGGAATTTTAACTTTGGTATCGGGTCAACATTTTTTCCTATTTGAGGTTTGCTGCGCTACGCTGGTAGCGGCGGCTACGTGGCCGTAGACACCCGTAGCCGTCCGCTACGTGTCGCCCGGCCGTAACCGGATTAAACCGCCCGCTGCCGCCATGTTTGCCCCGACATTTCGTAACGGGATTACATTGTTGATCTCCATGTCACAATTGCCGGCCATTGTGATAGCAATCGAATTAGTTGTATTGCGTTTAACGTAGTTTATGTTTGGTTTGCACGGATTTTTTGAGGGCGTGACGAACGAGTACTTTTTTTAAATCAGGCGTAGCGCATAGATACAGCGGGTTGAACCGATGAACCAATTCTTGCATGGAGACCGCGACGCGTTAAGCATGGGTAGTGTAAGATATCCTCCGGCCAAGTGGAGCGCCGATTTTTGGCTGTAGGTGGAGGCCGGAAGCGGCAAAACGAGGACAAGGTGCACTAACGCTCATTAAGGAGAGCCTATGAGAACAGAGAAGAGAAGCATATGTCAACCAGTATAGGCTGGTCTGATGATGATGAAGATGTAAATTCGATTTCAACGCCGGTCCCTCAATGAGCCGCTTGGAGTTCTGGGTTAAGAGTTCTGCATATGAATTTATTCATACGACAAAAGTAATCTGACCGCGGCAGTGATGAACGCACATTCTGTCAGAGTTTCATTCTGTTGGCGGGGATCGTACGAGGGGATCCTGGTGGACTAACTCTTTCAACTTTAGAAGGTCGCAATGACCGACAAATTCAAGAAGTTAAATAGAGTAGAGTTTCTTTTATTGTTTAGAAGTAACTATAAAACATGTCATAGGTATAGGAATTTTACGTAGGTTAATATAAAAGTTTTAGCTATTGCGTAGCGAAGAATGCAGAACTACAGAACTGGAGAACATAGAGCCCGCGTAACGCAGTACCAGTACTTATGTAAAAATATTCACGTCTATGATTAGTTTAATAAATTGATATTTGTTAGGAAACCGAATTCTGCTCATCAAAAATGATTTTAATGTGGACTATTGATTTTCAGGTGTGGTTCCAAAACCGGCGAGCCAAATGCCGAAAGCATGAAAGCCAGATGCACAAAGGTAGGTAAGCCTTGATTTCGTGAAACTTACTTATATAACTTATTCGTAAGGCTTTGATTCTGTATCCGTATGTCTTTTACATTGTTTTATTTATTTTGGCTACTGTCCTCGGTACTAAATACATACTTGAGATTACAAAAAATTAGGCGAAGTCAGCCAGCGACATACTCGTATCAGTTCCAAAACCATACTCCTGTCGTAGTTCTCTTCTCTCTTACAACTTGGCCAAATCATTCGCTCTAAATACATTCCGCTCCAAAATGTGAACAGGACGCTGCTAACGCATTTATCATAATTTAAATGAATACAGCGGATTCACATTCATAACGGTCGCTCGGTGTAATGTAGTCGAAAACTACAAATTGCAAATGAACGCGGTGAACCCGCGACTTGGCAGCGCCGCTGGTTCGGTGCCCGTTAATTTAATATCACTTCGAGTTTCGCCATATTTTACGTATGAGCATTAAGTTGTATCTGCAATACGAAGTAAGTAGAACTCCTATACTACGACATAATGTTAAATTCAATTCAAGTCAGATTCAAGTAACTAGAACTCCTATTCTACGACATACTAAAATCTAATTCAAGTTACAATCAAGTAAATAACTACTTGATCACGGGAATGGTGGGTAGTAAAGGTTAAGTTAAGTTCTAAGATTCAAACCAGATCCAGCGCAGCGTAGCAAGTAAATAGAATTTGGATGGACATTAGTCTAGTCTTCTGCGAGTTGACGCACTTTGGTGGTCCGCCATAAATAAATAAAAGTTTTTCTGTGTCACCCAACGCAGTAAGTGCGTACAGAAAAAAAATCTCTTTTAAACATATCACTTTAATCGACTAGTTTTCGTTTTGGTAATTTTTATAAATATGTATTTGAAATGTAAGCGGGTCAATCGAAAACATTACAATTTATTATTTTAGTACACTTTACTATAAATCTGTAAATATTTTAAGGATATGTTCCGGGTTTCCTACCGCGTACCTTTGTTGACGAGTGTCTGATATTTCAACGCAGATCAACAAAGGCACGCGGTAGGAAACCCGGGACATACCCTTAAAATGTGTGATAATAAGCGCAATAGTTTAAAATATTATATCTATAAATATGTTTCTACCCTAACGATTTCGGACCTTGACAGCGCCGACCCTACCTCAAGGTTGCCGTGTACCCCACGCACCCCGCAGCACTAACTCAGCCGTCTAGTGCTTACGTATTCTCCATGATTCCGTCTAACTAGATTACTGCTCCCAACGGCGGCCATCTCTAACAGTTTTTTAATTCGACCATAACTCAAGCGGATGAATAATTAAAGCGGCGGGCGGCGGGCGGCAAAAAACCCGAGCGGGTGTGCGAGGCGATAAATTCTTTGAATTGCACAACACACTTAGCGATCGGGAGTGGCAGCTCGGAGCCGCTGGGCTGGCTTGCTTTATTGGAAAACGGTAGATTGAACCTTGATTCTGTAACTCGCACACGTACCTACACATACATAAATATGTGTAGGAACGATCTCTTTTGCTAATAAGAAATACTATAGTATAATGTTAGCGTCTTAAACTGATTCATTTCTCTGATTTGCGTGATGTAATCCGGACGAAACACGCGTATAACAAACAATTTTTCTCGCTTGATATATCGTTCGTTGGTTCCAATTACGGTCATACCGTCGGATACCACAAATCGTATTAGTGTAACTCGATTGTCCCAAATACCCAGTAACACGGAGTAAAGCCGAGACGTCAGCTTGAGGCGCATCGCGTCTGCGGAGGCTGTCGGCGAGGCGAGCGGTCCGAGCCCGCCAAGCGGTATACGTACAAAGCGGAAAAAAGCCGCGCGCTACAATCGAATAAAATGATTCCCCACGGGAGCCATTCGGACGCAATCCCGCCGTCCCCTGCTAAATGTCTTATTAACTTATGTGCGCCCCCCGCGCGCCCCGCGCCGCCTAACACCAGAACAATCATGTAAAGTGAAATGAAACGGTTATTTGTTACGTTATGCCCCTTTGACGCGTCGAGATTCCCAATATTGTTATTGATTTAACCCAATCGTTTGCGGTGCGGTGGCTTTATTTATCTGTTTCCTTTATAGAATACACAGTATTAGTAACTATTGTTGAATGTAAGCATTTGCAACACATTTAACAAATTACGATGAATTTTGAAACTTGCAGAAGGTATGGTGTTTTTTTAATACGAGTAAGTTATGAAATTGTAATTCGAAATGTGTTGTTATGTTGAGAAGAAACAAACATTACGCGGATAAGGAGGCTATATTTTCCGCACCTGACACTACAAATCATAAAACAGTGGCGTTGAATCTTCATAAAATTAAGAATTCATTTTTAACGAAGGCATGAATCTCGGCGCGCGAAGTGCGCTATAAAAACAATCACAGCCACCGTGAAATTCAAGAATAAAAGAATATACCGACGCCTAATTGTTCCCCTGTTCATAAAATTGTAAAGTTATTCGCGCGGGCGGAGGGTGGCGATATTTTATTGCGCAAAAACCGCTGTAAAGATGTTCGGAGCGTTTTAAAATAAGCGAGGCCCGCGAGGGCGCCCGCGCCGCCGCCGGCTTACCTTCTAATTCGATTAAATTAAACAACTCAGAGTTAATCAAATAAATGCACGGCGGGCGGAGGGGGAGGGCGGGCGCCGGACGCGGGACGCGGGAGCTCGTATTTATGTCGGCACTTCTCGAAAGTAATTCGGTGTCAAATATGGAAATAACTCATACGCGCGGAGAGCATCCATTTTGATAATACCGACGGCGACCGGAGCGCGCTGATTTACAGCGGGCCGCGCGCCCCGCCCCCCGCCGCCGCCTCCGCCGCCCCCGCTCCCGGCTCACACTTCACACACGGAGCTGTCTTTCCGCGCTTGCTTTCTCTCTCTCAGCCTTTATCAACGGTAACAAAATATTTTCTATTATTTTAATAATTTGTGCATTTGGTGTAATGGGATGCTACTACTTGAATCTTCTAAAAAACTTGTAAAACATGATAATCGTCTATAAATTAGAAATATTCCAGCCACTTTGTAACTAACACCGGCGTTCGCATTCCTAATTCAACCATTTGCTTCCGAAACGAGATAAATTTAGGCTTAATTGAGTAGCAAAGTCTAAGGTGAGTAGGAAAGTAATTAAATTAATGAATCCTTTAGAGGAGGCGCCCGGTACACCTTAAGGCTGGTAGATCCTCGCTAATTTATTAATTGCCTCGCCTGTAGGGGCTATAAACAACGGATCTCACTTAATTTACGAGCAAATTATGCTTTACTTAAATATCAATTTAATTAAGTGAAGTTCGGAACGGATTCCCTCCGCGAGCCGGCGACGGATCAACGCGGCCACAGTCGCGTGATTAACTTGTATCAAATTGCAGTTTCATCTCATTCGCCTAACTGTTGGAACAATTGCGTTAGGGTTCCTATTTCTGTTGCTACGTCTTGTCGTAGACGGTCTTAAGAAGATAAAACAAAAATTATAGTTTAGAATGAATTTGTTTTCGGGATATAGCGTTTAACCCACGTCATGATGTAAAGCACCTGTTCATTCATTATATTGTGAGTTAAAATTTTGACATATACATAGAGGTGTGTTGTGAGTATATTATCATCATCATCATCATCTAAATTTTTCAGTTTGTTCGACTGTTCGGGTTTATGTCCGTCCGTTTGCATACCTACTATGAAGTTTCCGATACCAAAATGACGAGTCGATTCAAATCGAGAATTTGTTTTGATTTGGTTGTGGTTTTGAAAGATCGTTCATTCACGTAATTAGGTTAGGTTACACAATCATGGTAAAGTGTGAGAGTTTTTAGAGATGAGATTTTTGTGAGATGTCTTAGGAGTTTTTATTCTTCCGTGAAAAAATATCTTATCTACATAGGATTATTGAGCTACCTAGTAAGTTCATAGCTATATTAATTCAATTGAAAATTATGCGGTTCACACTCTGACATCCCTCCAGTAATGTCTAGGAGGTCTCCCGTCCCTCTTATACTTTACTTCGTGATTCATGGTTTCACTTAGTTCGTTTGGTCTATATTACTATGACACGCTGTAACGTGTTGCTAGTCTCCAGGGGCGGCGATGATCACTTACCATAAGGATATTTGATCCGCTTGATCATTTGCCTCCCTCTTACTTACCTTACACCTATGTTTTTTTAAGAAACAATCTAGATGTTTAAATCAGCTAGATGTTTAAAGGTTTAGTCTGTGTAGGTAATAATTACAGGAGTAAAGCATCGACATACTCAAAGCGATAATGCATATGCATTTTACTCTATGCATTTATCGTAGATATTGTGCGCGACAGTTACCACACCACTTCCCATCAGGTGGCGTCTCTCCTATCAGTTAATATAGGTTGGTTACCTTACTCCAAGACCAGCCATGGTTCTATCGCCCTCGCAGCCATTTGGACTGTATTAGGCTTCACAGGAGCTTCGCGCGGTAACTCGTAATTGCTAGTGGCCCCAAATATAAAGTCTGTCCAGACTGACTCGTCTTATTTGGTTACCAATGGAAATTATGTATGAACTATTGAAAAAAAAAATTGCATCAGAATTTATTAAAATTCACATTCTATGTGATTCTTATATCATTCAAGACATCTGTACACGATTAATACGCCAAGGCTTGATTTTGGGTATAGTTTGTTCATTAAATAAGACAAGTCGGTCTGGACAGATCATATTACCCACGTTTTAAACTGTGGATATAAAAATACAAAACCTGTGTGGTGTGTCCGCCAGGGCTGCTGGTAGGCGGTGGCGGCACCCCGCTGGAACCGTGCCGCGTGGCGCCATACGTGTCGGTGCCGCGGCTGGCGGCGCGCGCGCCGGCGCCCACCGCGCTGCCGCCGCTGCCGGCGCACGCGCACCCGCCCCCGTCCGCCGCCTTCGCCCCCTTCGACTCCGCGCTGCTGTCCGCTGCTGCGCATCAGGTGAGTTCGCGATCGATTAGCTCGTGATACTCCTGTTTTCTACAGCATCATCTTAGTGTACCTCCCGGGCTGTAGACTCTGCTACGCTTTCCTATTATTCTTCCTCCACTTCGCCCTATTCAGCATCCTCATGTCGTAGGCCGTTGCCGATTGCATCCGACAATGCCAACCTTTCGCTTCCTGGCTTACCACTTAATCTCTTTATGCTCCTAGTTTATGTCATGGTATAAAAACAGGCAAGCGGCCCACCTGATGGGAAGTGATCACTGCTGCCTATGTACATTAGGGGAAGATGGCAAGAGGTCGAGATCTGACCGCGTCCGAGCCGCTACTGCTGCGTCGTTAAAAGAAATCATCATCGTAAACAAGACGGTCCATAGAAATTGACCACTGCCTTTACATCAAACCTAACTAGCGCCATAACATATACCTATATGCTTTGAGCTCTCCAGATTTAGACTTAAACATAGACATAGACAGCACTTTATTCGGTTCCACATTACATCCCTAACCTAAGGTGAGTAGAGT
This sequence comes from Blastobasis adustella, assembly GCA_907269095.1. Taxonomy (NCBI): domain Eukaryota; kingdom Metazoa; phylum Arthropoda; class Insecta; order Lepidoptera; family Blastobasidae; genus Blastobasis; species Blastobasis adustella. The sequence continues at coordinate 6,301,307 of OU026123.1, read as the reverse complement.
AAATTATTATTACGATTAAATTAAAACTACGTAAGACCAGCCATGTAACGGAAACTGAAATGGGCCAGTCTCAGCATAATGCTGTGAGGGCTCATGCCTGTCACAGCGCTGGTTTTCAGAAAAGCCCATGCATCCCACGCGCGTTACGCGTTACGTTAACTTAAATACTTAAATGGAGGAACTTCAATGACTATGCATAGGTAACTGAATTATTCATAGCTTACAGTCTTTTGAAAGTTTTCACACAAATATCTCTACATAACAACCGACTGGCTTTACCTCAGAATCTGTCGTTCTGCGAATGTGTCCCATAAACATCGTCGTGCCGATTTGACAACTTACTCCAAAAAACTGCTTCTAAAACCGACGAAGCCAACCAACCACGAATATGGAAGGGGCTCAAGTTCAACTGCGAACTTTTGTTGGTTTTTTAAAACGTAAATATGCGTTTCATAGGCGGATCTAGATAAATAGGTATATTTTATGAGGGTGGCACCCCTGACTTACAAAAATGAATTAGGTATCTACTGATAGCAGCAAGGCCTTCGACATCCTGCGATAAATTTACAGACACACCCTGTCAATCTCGCTAGATGCTCAAAGCAACAATCTCACGTACATCTAAATTGCTGTTGCAGTACGCGAGCGCGGCGGCGGCGGCCGCAGCGGCGCTGTGTCCGCCGTACGCGGGGTTGGCAGCACTTGCTGCCCGCTGCCGCTCCTCCTCAATTGCCGACCTACGACTGAAGGCGCGGCGACACGCAGCCGCATTGGCTGCTGCCCGCCGCACCCCGCCGCCCGCGCCGCCGCAGCCCGCCGCCGCGTCCGCCGACACCTAGCCCGAGCCAGACGACGCTGCCATCAGCGTCGACTAACCCGAACACGACCCGAAGATACGTCGGGACGCCCGAACGTGAACCGAACGCGTCGGGGAGTACTGACTACAGACTGCACAGGATGTGCGATTGTGTGTGACTCGGGCATTCGATTAGGTGAAATTAATGAACGGTCAGACAGTTTCGACTGAGTTCGATACGTATTAGTGTAGAGAATGTGATCTCAACTCGCCACGATTTCGACATGTAATTATTAATCCAAAATAATTTAGTGATACGACCAAAATTGTGTAATATTATCAATACTAAGTTCTTCTAAGTGTAAGGAAATGGAAATACAATTTCGAAAGCGCAAACGCCATTGTTATGTTTAAGAGCATTCGGTTCCTATTTCTTCTTTGCCGTACAAGTTCGTTATGGTATCGCGACGTTGACTGCATTTGTAATTAATGAAAGCTGTGATAAGAAAGAACTCGTAGCTAGCCCTGCGAGTACGTTGAAATTCTTTTTCATGAAGGGCAATGGCTGTAGTAATTATTTGCAACGTAAAATTTGTGTAAATACTTATTTAATTGCCTGAACTTAATTACTTTAGTACATACTTATTATAATGCGCTGTTCATAGCTGTTAAATTAAAGTACAATAGACATTATACTTTTCCAATTATTATTTTACGTTAATATACCTACATTCAGTTATAATGAAGTAAATAAAGTACATTTGTAAAGTACAAAGGTACAAGGTTTAAGTCATGCAAGATCTAGATCATGTCGAGGCATGTATCTAGATCAGCGGCCCTGTTTTTGAATCGCTCGCCTGGATTCGAAATGTTTTCTTTTTAATTTTCGTTATAAAAAAAATCGATATTTTGATGCATGATGCTAAATTTTCCCTATTTTTGAACCATATCTTGCGGTGTTCCCAGTGTGATTAATAAATATTGAATTTTTCATGCCGAAATTTCAAAATTGAAAACCATTGGAATCGATGCGAGTGATTCAAAAATAGACCCCTTGGTCAAAGATTACATAACATTTTAGGAGAATACCAGATGTGATCCCTTAGGACCTACCTACGTAAACAACTGCACCGCCAAAAGAGTTCCAATGTAAAGAAAAGTTTAAAATTTAAACAGTTTCATGTTTCAATTCAGTTATATCAAGGTAAGGTAATCTCTTCTCTATTACAAATTGGACCAGACCACAACAGGTGACAAGTACATATCACAACTACAATATTATAAAACAGTAAAAGATCCGGGTTAAGATATTCCAGCAAAATAGTCGGGGTAGGACACCAAAATGTATGATTGCATACATACAAACTGCAAACATAATCGCGTTGAGGTACTTATTCTCATACAGCGTGAACAAACATCAAATCATATTTAATTGTTTACAAATGGCCATGAGTTGGCGGACGGGCAGCGGTGATAAATCATGGGCCGCAATCCGCATAGTGATGGCATCGTTTGTAGATTTGCGGCCCTGATTGATGACAGCCCTGACGTTGGCCGTCCTGGGTGTGATCTGTATGCAAGACGCAAATAGTTTTCGTGTCTGTACGTTTGTAAACAGTTTAAAGATAGTTTTAAATGTTGGGTCGAATTTTTCTTACGCGGGTATTTTCATAATGTAGATAGAGACGCTTGGTATGCGTTTAGTTCGCATTGAAAATATACAATAGGGGACGGTGCTGTTCTGTTGTAACCCCTGACGCAAAAGAGGGGTGTTCTAATTTTGAAGTGTGTCTGTGGATCTGGGTAGGTAGGTATCTATGTCTGTGGCATAGTAACTCTGAGAAGATGGCCAATTTTTTTATTGGAAGTCAGTTTTATCGAGATATGTCCTTTTTTTCGAAAAAATCGATTCAGCTGTTTAGGAATTATTTTACTATGTCGGGGGTCTTATTATTAAACTGCTAAAAAATACGAGACTAACCTTACCAATATTTTATTCTTTGGTCATCTATTTTTTATATATTATACTTTTTTTTCATATAAGAGCCAGGCATTTGACCGTCATCTCAGCTAAGGTAGCGTGGTAAGCGACGATGCGGCCGAAGATGTGGCATGCATAAATAAAAGCAACGTATTCACTCAGGCCTAGAAGTCTTCCAGACTATAATGATCAGGGAACACACTCGCACTCCTAAATTGTGTTCGATAATTAATATAAAATATGAATTATCAAACTAAATTATTTAGTTAACTTGAGACTTCCTGAAGAGAATTCTATATCTAAGGTTACTTACCAAGTAGATACTTGTTTTATAGATACTAGGTATGTTACCTAAGGTATGAGATCGAATTAAAGATAAAAAATGTAAACAAATGGGTTGCCACTATAAAGAAAATTACCCTAATGGTGGATTATTTACAATCATAGAAATATTGATTACAATTATTACATTCAAAATGAAATAAAATTATATGAATACTTAAAAATATTATACTGAATTAAATAGGGAACAATGTTTTTTTTGTTTCGTATTTGTGCTGCTTCAATAAAATGTGTGTAGTTTTCATTTATGCCACTGGTAATGGTGAGAAATTCTAAACATTTGGTTCGTTGTTACGGGACATTATTGCAAAGGCTCGGAAAGTGAGGGATTGACCGAAATAATAATCCATAAAATAATACAATATTCAAAATGGCTGCCACTTCTTTCTAATATTGAAGTTTTCTAAGTAGTATTCTAGGACTCCGAGTTACTCATTACGTTTTTAATAAATTGAATAAATGGGGGTAAATCGATTTGTTTCGTTTTCGCAAGTTTACCAGCCAGTGTGCGTTATGTATAACCATTTGGTAAATAAATACATTCGATAAAAAAGTTTTATAACCCTGGATAGTCTCTTTGACATTGACAGTTGTGTGTTTACATTTTTGATCTTTAATTCAATCTCATACCTTAGTACATATAAAAAAAAGTCACTTCCCGCCGTCTGTCCCTCTGTATATATGTATACTTAGATCTTTTAAACTACGCAACGTACTCGTATTTTAATACGGTTTTCAACAATAAATAGAATGATTCAACAGTAGGTTAGGACAACATGCAAATAAAGTCGCCACGCGCCAGCTAGTTACTTTCTAAATTAAAGTAGGTCATAGGTACCTACTTATTACGTACATACTTAGTAGCTACCATATAATACAAACTAGTGCATAGACTGTCGTTCCAGAGACTTATTTGTCTTGGACCCTGCTACCCTACCGCCAGACGGGCAGACAAGCACGCTCTGAGCGCGTGTGTTTGCGCAAGCTGTTAAAAAAGCCCGCCCTCGCAGCGGGGCGCCCAATTACGGGGCGGCGGCGCTGATTGGGCGTAATCGGGTTAGTATCGGCGACAAACAGCCCCCGCGCCGCGCCCCCCCGCCCGCACTGACGCCGTGCTTGTGCTGTATGCAGAATGGTGCATCCATAGAGAAACAAAGAATATGTGGTGCGATGTACTAATGTCGCGCCAGGGCTGTCTGCAGAATGGTGCATACGTGGAGAAACAAATATGTGGTGCTGGTATAACGGGAGCTCAATGAAAGGACCGGCTATTGACACTGCTAGTTTATTACTAAACATACCCGCCGGCGCGGGCGGCGGGGCTTCGCGTACATACAGTACAGGTGCGATATTAGAGATCGAGGCGGGTCTAAAGCGTACTCCACATGTCCGCCGAAACTTTCGTCGAAACTTTGGCCGGGACTTTGGTCGACCCTCTACATTCTCGCCTATTAGGGATGTGGTGGGTGTCAAAACGTGTCGACATTATATCGATTCATCGGTGTAATATCCCTAATTTGCTTTAAACAGGGTCACAGAGGTGATGGCAGCTGCTATACTGTAATTACTTGATCTACTAATATCCTGGATCATGGTCAAGTGTACCCCGAACCTGTTACGGGAAAAAGCCCTAGGAATATAAATATAAAATCGATCGAATCGAGACGACAACGAAGTATCTCTACTTAGTCTATGAAATAGGCGAGACATGCCAAACATGCACGGAACTACACGAATGTAGGCGAATACTGCCTCCACATTCTCGTGTTCCCGCGGAACTGTCCACATGTGGAGCGCGCTTAAGTAATGTAAGAACATTGTTTTTATTAGACATGATGATAGTTAAAACTTCACATTTTAATTTCTAGGCTTTTCGCCTACCTACAGCTTTTGTATGAAATTTGAAACTAATTTTTTTTTGCAATATGCTCGCATTTTGACATCACCACACCGGATGGGAAGGGAAGATGAGGGCGAAGACTTAGCCTGCTTGCCTAGAAGATAGGTAGGTTCTGTATTTCGTGGGAGAAATGACGCAGACAGTAAGTTTAAAGTTTTAAATGAGGACGGGTCGATGTTGAAACGGAATAAAACATGTTGTATATCAAGGTAATATAAGGTCTTTGTTAGGTGAGGTTATTTTTAAGGCCATTAAGTATGCCATTTTGTATGGATTATGAAGACTTCTAAATGTATGCCGCTGCTTCTAACAGTGACACGGATCCCAGAGGTCCAATTTTCAATGCCTGCGACACTACGAGTTCAAGAAACCCCACAAGAAAAAGCTAGGAGGGGTCAAATCGCACGATCTTGGTGCCCAATTCATCTCATGGTGGTCACGTCCCCTTTGCGAGAGACAAGCCGTTCGTGTCGTTTGCTATGTGGCACTTAGCGCCGTCCTGCTGGAACATCATGTTGTATACGTGCATATTTTTATTTTAAATTGGTATCATTGCCTTGTAGCGTTTGCCGTTGTAGTTTCAGAAAAGTAGATATGGGCCAATGACGCCGCCCCGCTCCAAAATAACTAATAGTAACTTTTTTCACCTGGTGACGCTCGTGTAAAGTGTGCAAATACGGCGTGTATAATGTGTAAAATAAATGTTGTGTGAAACAATTAATCCAAAAATGCGCGGCGTCGCGAAAGATGATTTACGTAGTTTCGTTTTGAATGCTTAGGTATTGAAAATTGGATCTCTCGGATCCGTGCCACTGTGAGAAGCCGAGACGCACCATTTAAATTATTTCATTTTCCAAACTAAATTCATACATGGGTAAAATAAAAGATTATTTTGATAATACCTACCTCACATACAACTTTTTTTATTCCGTTTCTACATCGACCCGTCCTTATTGAAAACCCTTTAACCATGTAGGGATGTCGATATTTCGTCCCCTAAATTAATGGAGCACTCGCCGAAGTTAATTGAATATCTAAGTCATCATCATAGCGGTCAATCCCGGTTCCTGCCAGAATCTGCTTTCCTGCTTTTTCTTCTCCACTCTACGGCGTCCTCACGTCGTAAACAGTTGGCGATATATATAAACTCGGCGATATCAGTCCATCGCTTGGGTCTTACGATTTTTATTTCTATTATCCCTTGGGCTTAAGCATCACATGATCAAACCAGCACAGGTAAGCCTCTTCGATCTAACCTCGCCAAAATTACTAATCATGTTGGTGTTAATGTCCCGGTTATGCTCTAGCGCGCGAGGGCCCGAGGTCCGCCTTGCACATGATTCTGATTTCACAGATCAGGTAATTATAGTGGAAGAACTGCTATCTCATCTCCGTGACCCTGTTAAGGGGGAACGGGGAGACCAGATGGGATCATGGTTACACATTCAGTCACCTGAATGTAAGAGCTCTAGAATGTACCTAAATAACTCAAGAAAGAGTCATCGGTACACAGCGGTACTGCGGTTCGAACCCAATACCTATCGCTTACGATAGGAACCTCGCCAAAATTACTGATACCAGATACCCAGATAATTAGGTATGAATAAATGTAATTAGATATGTATAAAAATAAATGAATATGAATATGAATATGCCGAGCTCGCGCGGAGTTCGAAACTCACTCACTCACTCAACTTGTGAACATTGTACTTTAACGATTATTTTTACGACACCAAGAGTAGGTAACACGTAATACTTACCTACACGGAAATAACAATGAATCATAATAGTGAAATAAAAAAAAGGCTGTAATGACGTGTCGTACCACGTTCAGTATAGGGTTCCGTAGTTGTTGTATAAATATCAGTATATATATATATATATATATATATGCGTGCAAAAGAAGACGTTCTGATACTATAAACACATTACAAAGTTGCAAATGTAGCCTAGCTCTTTCAATTTTTTTTTATGAAATTTGTTTTTTTTATGCTATTCGGTTACAAACGAGCAGACAGCCCACCTGAGGCCGGGTTTGAAACATATGCTAATCCAACTACATTTCATAAGTTGGTCGACTATTACTCGTTTCAACTTGAAGAGTTAACACTAGGCTGTGATAGTTTTTCTTGTAACTTCATTATATGTACTAGTATGCTAAATACATTACACGTATCCAAATTGTACGGTTTAGCTGTTAGAGGGGCACGTATTTCTCACTATATCACTTTAAAGCTAAATATATCGAAAACGGAAACCTTAATCCAAAAACGTTTTTTATACACAATAGACTATACGCGAAATTAAATTTCACCCCCTGCTCTACGTGTAGGATACTCTCAGGTAAGGGTACAATTAGGACACTTTTAAAATATTTAATTTTACAATTTCGTCGTCGTAATTAATTTGTAAGTTTAAGCTTTCTAGCAATAATAGTTGTTAATATAAGCCGCGTAATAACGGACAGACGGACGGAGATGGCGAGACTATAAGACGCTGTCCTAATTTGCAACGGTCGTACAACGGACGTCGCCCGAGCAATAGAAGACCTCAAAACCGCTCGTCGCACGGCCATGGTCGCACGACCGTTGCCAATTAGGACAGCGCCCAAGGGTTCCTTGGTTTACTACGGACCTCTAAAACTATACCTATCCAAACAAAATGTGTATAGTCTCCTTCGTCCGTTCTCTGTCAGCAACAAATAAACAAGGCCGTGCACGATGTTGATAATTTCTTGTCTATTCATCAAAACTGATTGTTTTAGAGTTTTTATTGTTTACAGTAACATTGGAAAGAAGCACACCCAATATTTGGCCCAGTCGAAATTAAGTTTGAAAATTATCTTTTGGGCATACAGCATAAGGTAATATTAAATATTTTATGTAAAATAGTTGATCTAAGCAGGTAATTAGGAAGTTAATTTGCCGAAATTCTTAGGAATAAACTTATTACTTAACAAACAGAAATGGTTCTTTTAACACTAGTTTGTAATAAACTAAATATTTTATGTAGTTTTATCAAATTTTATGTCTCTAGTTGTTTGTTTACAAAATTTGTACAATAATGACAATTATTGTCTGTCAATGTTTCGAGCAATGGACAAGAGCGAAGCGTATTTTTTCTTCTATGAATGACAAGGGCCAATGATGAAAGAAACTCCAAGGAGACTCCAAGTAAACTCTTAATATTATGCTATTCTGTGAGTACAGTCTGGCAAGAAAGTCGTGAAGAAAATTGATGGCGTCACCATCGCCAGTTTTTTATTATCTGATGCTGCCTGGTGTGCTGATGATGAAGCCACGGAACTCCGAGTAATGATCACGAGTTACGAGTTAGTGGTGCGATTTGTCCACAGGAACTAGTTAGTTGTATGGGCTAATGTGGACGGTCTTATTTTAACCCGATCAGGATGTTATTACGTCATTTCAGAGACATCTAGGGAACCCTGAAAGATTTATATACACGTAGGGGGGAAGAAATTATCTACATGACAGTGAAAATTGCATCAAAATCCGTCGCATGGTTTAGGTGTTAGCGGAAAAACTATTTTATTTTAGAGAATTCACTATGTATGTGTGTAAGGACTATGTATAATAAGGCAGAAGATAGAGGGCTCGCTCGCGGCTACGCGTTCGGTGGGATTCAATCCCGTTGTCTCCCAAATGTTATCCCCCGGAAATGAGACAACGGAAATTTTAGTTCCGTTGTCTCATTCAAGTTCTTCCCCATTTTAGAATTTGGGGGACAACGAAACTAAAATTCCAGTCGTCCCCCATTCGGGGGATAACATTTGGGGGACAACGGAAATGATCCGTTCGGTGAAACGTTACATATAATTACTCTAATTTGTCTTAGTTCTTATTAGATCATTGGGTGGTAATTCGATTGTAAGTTAATTATTGCTGTGTTCAAGTATATCCCATAGCGTGAAGGTCACTTCAGCTTCTTTGACTTCCTACCATCTCGTCGCCCGTTAATCCACACCCGACAAGGAAAACTTTTGATGAGGTCTCGGTGCCTTTATATACCTATAATAATCACCTATTATATGTTCTTAAACTTTGATACAGGTAATAGTGTAGACAAAATATAAACTTTAATAAATTATAATAAACTAAACCATGTATATTTAGGTACTTAAAAAATACGTAAGTGCAGATTATTAACGGTTAGGTTACACCTAGTATCCAAGACCTTGACGTATCTCCGATTTACACCTACGTAAATGTACTACGCATAAAACATTAAAATCAATAATAAAACCAAACTAACTTTAAAAGGAAGTCCATATTACCTAATAGTATCGGTTATTTTACAATCATCAAGCACCTAACAATCCCCAGAACAAACTAATTTAGCCTAGGCCAAACTAAATTTTGAATTATTATCATCGTCATTATCATCTCGGCGTTAGTCCCTATTGTGCTCTCGTTCACGAGGGCCCGGGTCCGGGGACCTACTGTAACACCCAGTCCCCTCCCCCTAATATTTAAACCTACTTACTTACATGACTGAGATGTCTCTAGCTATAAGACGTGTAGATTACACATAAATACATTGGCCGTACATCGTGATCGTCTAGCTTTAGATACATTAAAAGGTCCCTCTACGTTGTGTGTTTAATAAAATCGTATGTCGAAATGACATCTTAGGGTTTATAAAATATTGCAAAATTAAAGGAAAACTCACTTACGGTGATTCTCACCGAACGGAAAAGTAAATCGTAGAAGTAGCGGGAGATCAAGTCCGCAACCAAGATAAACATATTAAAAGCTGCGCACGAATGAAGTCTAAATTATCCGTAAAACAAATAAAACATATGAAAATAACCACAACTATATAAATACAAAAATTAGGTTCGTTAAATTAATGCACAGTGTAAAATACGCGAGTCAAATGAAACATCAATTCCGCACATAAAGTAAGCGACAATTAACATTTGTATGAGTAGATAAAACAAGCAAAATATAAATTAAGGACCATGCAACTTAGCTCTAGAACTGATCGTCGTCGTATTTGGTTGTCGGGCGATGAATGGCGGGCGATCGACGCACGTCGCAGCTTCCGAGCGTTAACCTCTTCTTTCTTTGTCCCCTATCTCTATGGCTGTGAGATTTGCCTAACATAGACCTGACCCTAATGAGTTGTGAAATATGGACCTTTAGGTCTCGGAAATAGCCTAATCGACAGGAAAACCTGGGCTCCCTTCCAACCTACACACCAGGCCAACACATGAACATATGGACCACATGTCCTGCTCATGCGTCCGGCGAAACCCCTACATCGAACGAACCAGTGACCTATTGTACACTCCGATCAAACCGTCACACGCATTCCGATCATCTGGTCGTACTTCCGCACCGGCCTAATTTGTTTGCAAACAATCGAGAGACTAATATTTTAATTTTATTTACGCGCACGCGATATGTATCCCTATTGGTGTCGGGACGCTTATGACTGAGTCCACCTACCGAACTAACTCGATTTTCCATGTCCGCTGGTAAAAAAGTCGTTAAAGCATTAAAAGCACAAAATTCTTAAGCGCACACGGGTCAAAGCCATACCAAGATCCGGTGGCAAACCCACGGTAATAAATTACCGTCAAAGTACATGGAGCACAAATCAGTTTCCTGATCCTACTCATCAAGAGCGTGGTCCACGTCCGGTCCGATCCTGGTTTCCTGTGTAGTGATGTTTTCTATGGGCGGGCCGGGTCGTAAACGTGTATAAACAACTTTTCATTTTATTCCCAATAAAAGCATATTAAGTTAAAATGAGTAAATTACGCGAGAAATAAAGAACCCCGACACGTTTATTGACACCCGGCCACAACAGGTGCCAGAGGCGAGCCTCGCGAGCAAGAGGTGCAGAACACATTACCAGAACTGTGCCCACATGTGTACTCTAAGTGATAGTTTATTTTTATTTATTTAGAAGTTGAGTATTAATTTTACAGATATATCGGATTTAATTATTCTAAACAGTGTATTTAAAGGGAATTAGTAGGGAACTAGTGATCGGTTTAATTTAACTAAATAAATTTCAGTATCTAACAGAAAACTATGCCTATCTTCATCTTTCACTCTTTAGTATAACTACGTTATGGCCCTACCAAAATATAATTATAGCCACCATAAAATAAATAGGTAATTCAATATCAGACTTACTGCAAAAGCTCGTACAAAACGCAAGTCACCAACATACCCGAGTATAAACTAAAATAGTGGACGATAGACAACACTACGAAACCACCACACAAAGGATACCTAATGCTCGTACAAAACGTAGATCATCAACTCTAGCACTCGACAACACTCTCGAAAATACCACGCGGTGCCTGCGCGCGCGCACTCCTCGTATCAAGGAAATATCCCTCGTCGAAGAACCACCCAGTCCCGGGACCTTAGACCAAGTGTCGTTCCCGTCTTTCTTCCCTTAGCCCCTCAACCTCGCATCCTCAAGCGTGAGAAAACCAACCATTTGACCAACACGTGTTACGCAATTTATCCATGAATGACAAGGACAGGAATTCTTTGTTTTTTCCGGGACTACATCGCCTTTGTATTTAAAATATATTGACGCAACGCTAATGACAACGCAGGTCATAAAAGTAAAGAAATGCTCTCGCGTGCCATAGAGACAAACGCGCGTACCATTTTTACTAAAAATATTACAATAGCGACTAGGGAACAATATGCCTGCTGTGAAGGAAGGAAGTCCACGCCTTTTCTAGTTAATTGCCGTCCCCAAAACAACTTAATAAATCTTATTTCTGCCAATAGCCCACATGTGCGCAGCGGCGTCGGTTAAAGTCCCGAAAAAGCCATTTCGAAAAGGATACTTTGTGTTATAGTGATGTAGGTAATAACTAATCTACTGCACGTACTTATGGCACATAAGGATCGTTACACTACCTACCTCTCTTTGCGCACATCGCCCGGTCAGACATCTTGGGTGGTGAGTTTGTTGGCGCGCATGTCATCGTTAACGACGTCCAGCCATCGCTTCTTGGGCCAGCCTTTCCTATCCGTGCCTAACGGAAGATGGTCAGAGATTTGTGCTCTATAATTTCCCGGTCTACGCGAGACGTGACCGTACAATCGAAGGCGACATTATGACGAAGCTACCGCGATGTGTGCGTTTCGGACGTGGTGTTGTCGTGAAACTCCACACATCCATCGGAGCATCTACAAATCTAAAATCGCTGCCGTAAAGAAGAGCTAAAAGATGATGGTCTAAAAGACCTCTTCCTTCAGCTGTACCTGCATTTTGGGGTTACAAATGGCACCCATCACCACCGGCCATTTGGCCAAGTGTGTTTTCAGACCGCCGTTCCTGCCACATATTCATACGTTTTCATAGTTGTCCCTTGTCATCCATCCATCCATTAGAGTAGCCAGGGAGGCTGCTCATAATAGTCCCGGATATTGGTTAACAGTACGTCCAAATTACGCTGAGCAGAAATGGGCTGAGCAAAGTGCCGCGGTATACGCCAACGGTTATAGGAAACGGGTTGGTATCAACAACAGCAGTCCTAACTACAGAATCAGAATCGCGGTATATGTAGGGGATATGTCAATATAGACCCCAGGTACCCAGGTATATGTCGACTTGGACTCACTGAAAGCTCTGGTTTGAACTCCTTTAAGTGCTAATGACAGCGTACTTCGTTTAAGATTTAGCGTGGGTAGCGGTCCAAATACTTTGGTTTAGAACATTAAACGGCAATATTTTCCCTCAACCAATTATTTAGGTGATCTTCGTTCGATATGACTGACACAACATGACGCGCATGTTATGGATGTATTCTCGATGGATTCTACAGATAGGTATACTATCCTAAAGCGAGGAGTGCCAGCGTCATTGATGGCCTGGGTATGGGGCTGCGCCAACACTCTCCTCATTGGTCACGAGCAGGTTAGACAGCCCAATGTTCAAACAATGTTTAAATGTCTATTATTGTCCATAAAATTAAGTATTTCGTTTTCACATGTATATATTAACACCATTCCTATGGACTTGTAAAAAATTGCAATCTGAAATAAACTTTTTCTTTTTATTTCATTCATTTCATATCACGGTCGATAGCGATGACTTGTATGTGATGAAAGAAATGGCGAAAGTTTGTGCGACCGATAGAGCTGGAATGCCACAAAGTACGAAAGGCTTGTGTAGAAACTTTTATAAAAATTTACTTACATAAAGCATGTACGTTTCGATAGAAAAAGACAAAACCATTAAGCTCTAGAACTATAATAATGCATGTAGCGTAAAAAGGAACATATGACAAGGATTAAGCGCGCTCCACATGTGGACAGTTCCGCGGGAACACGAGAATGTGGAGGCAGTATTCGCCTACATTCGTGTAGTCCCGTGCATGTTTGGCAAGTCTCGCCTATTTCATAGACTAAGTAGAAATAGTTCATTGTCGTCTCGATTCGATCGATTTTATATTTATATTCCTAGCGCTTTTTCCCGTAACAGGTTCAGGGTACACTTGACTATGATCCAGGATATTAGTAGATCAAGTAATTACAGTATAGCAGCTGCCATCTGTGACCCTGTTTACAGCAGATTAGCGATATTACACCGATGAATCGATATAATGTCGACGCGTTTTGACACCCACCACATCCCTAATAGGCGAGAATGTAGAGGGTCGACCAAAGTCCCGGCCAAAGTTTTGCCGAAAGTTTCGGCAGACATGTGGAGTACGCTTAAGATCGAAGAGGCTCGTCTATGCCGATATCGGGAAAGCAGTCTCGCGAGGAGCTCATTCGAATGCTCACATCCGAATGACCAACGATCAGCCAATGTCTACGCTACGACTTGAAGATGCTGAAGAACGTACGAAGTGGAGGAGAAAGAGCAGAAAAGCAGACCCTTGCAGAAGCCGGAATTGACCGCATCACCGACGGATGACGATGATTTGTGAGATTAATCTTCCGTTTTTTAAAGACGAAAACCTGAACCTACTAAATTGTCGTTATCATTCTTGTCATAACTTATTGCTTATATTCGCTGTAACTCGTCATGGTTTCACTTTTTTCCCTTAAATTAAGAACGTACCTTGAATTACGTATTACTTATGTGCTCCCTTTATGTGTATTTAGTCTGTTTAAATTAAGTTTTTAGTGATCATCTTGTAGTTATTGTAGAGAACTTGTACAAAAAATCGGATAGGCTGTGTCAGGATAATGTCAGTCTTAGTGAATGAATACATGTATTAGCTGCCCTGCGCGTCTTCCTGGCTACACCAGTGGATCGAATCTCTACCGCTTCCCCTACTTCAATTTTCATATCAATTCATCGCCAAGGGCGCATGATTCATACCATTTCAAAAACACTAACTTTGCGTTGGTGGTTTCATTTTTGGCTATTAATTTTGGTTTTAAGAAATCATCGCGTCAAAGTACAAAATTTTTATATCGATCGAATTCCTGTCGTCCACCCCCTTTCTGAAAAAGCAGACGTTGACGTATTCACGTCAAAAGTAACAGTATAAAAGTATGAATGTTTCACGTACCTGCTGGAGTAGGTAGTAAATTATCCGTAACTATAAGGATACTACAGGACTGAAGTTCTGTGTTTTGTACGAGTATGATTGATCCTGATTGTGTCGTCAGAATCGTCATGATCGTTTTGATTTCTAGTCTAAGCACTCGTGCAGTTACTGTACCTTTGTGCTTATTTTCATTTCAGAAGAAAGAAACAATCTACTCTTTTTTACTACAAAAATATTTTTAATAGCTTGTTGCCTGCTAATTTAATGTGACGAAAACTTAAAGTCCCACTACGGAGCATTGTATGGCCAAAGTGACCAGAACCGAAGCAGAAACTCACTTGCTAGTGTTCTCTATTAAATTTACATATCACGGTTGATAAGGTGTTCAAACCTAGCTAGAGTACTATAGAAATAGTATAAATAAAGGGCGAATGAAACATGGTGCTGATTCAGGCATGAAGCATACCTAGCAACATGGTTGGCCCACTACATATTGCATTAGCGATCCTGATACCACTCGTCGCCTGCGAGACGACGTTAACAGATGGAATTACTCTACAATATACAACAACGGTGGCCAATGGAACAATTTATTATTTCGCTTACGGAAGTAACATGTTAAATAAACGGATGCACATAAACAACCCATCTGCTGAGTTTTATGCTGTGGCGAAACTGGAGGTAAGATTTCTTTTTTTTATCGTCGTTGTTAAGTAAATAGATACTGGGTACAGAGACTGGCCTCTGATGCCCGATTGCACTTAACTTTAGGCTATCATCATCACAGCCCATAACAGTCCACTGCAGGACTTAAGGGCTTTCCGAAAGGGGAGGTTATTGCCATAATCTTCACGCTTGGCAGACGGGTTGGAGATCGCAGTGTTATAAGTATGACAATGGAAAACGTTGCTGCCCATTTTCCAGCCTACTTAGACTTTAGAATTTTGCCTCGAAAACATTAGTCGCCTTGTACGACACCCACGAGTGTAAGGGGTTGGTGCTATTCTACTCTGCCGGACACCAGACGGCCACCGGATAGGCTATGCTTAAGTTGATTTAAAATATTCCTAACAAGAAAAAGCATTGTACCAACACCATCCTAAGTGAAAACTAAACCCGCTGAGTCACTCTTCATTTTATGACACGGATTTTGTGACTGCTAAATGCTTAGGAATATCCCAAGGTGCCAACTTAATCGTCGCCTATGTAAGATTAGTGCAATTTGCCATGAATGTCATTCCTGAGTTGCATAAAAAGATGGATGTTTTGTCCAGTTAGGGTTATGTACCCCTTCATTAGGGTTATGTATAAAAAAAATAAGAACTTTAGTAAACTAAAGCAATGAAAACGTAACGATAAATCGTACCAATACATTCGCTTTACGATACTTCTTATATCACTTCTGAAGCAATTTGAAGTCAGTCATTCCTTAATATTCGTATACTCTCACTTTCTTTTTTGGATATTTTTATGAATTTCGGCCTGAAGGTTTCAATGATTGACAAGCTTTACTGATTTTACTGATTGATTGTCTAATTGCCTAGGTACTTTGTGTAATCAGTGAGTTAGCGTACTATGATTTGTATTGATAACAGCTGTTGAGGCTTTTTGCACTGGTGGTTGTCTGTGTTTCTGGGAGTGAAGATGTTAAGGTCTTTCTCTAATAAAATATCGTCGGAATTTTGTCATCACCATGGGTACCATACAATTTCTAAATACCGTTTGGGAATATTTACTTCCCTACCTAGTTTATATTTACTGCACTTTAGAGTCCACTGCATTGTGAGGTTTGCATTTTCCAAGCTGAAACCAGGGGGACAGCTTGACCTCTCCGTAGTACGTAGTTCGTCACGTGGGCAAAAGCTAAATAGGTGTATGTGTACCTGAGTCTAGGCAAGCCCATGTTTAAATAAAGACCAAGATCAAAGACTAGGCCCAGGTCTAAATCGAGCCCTAGGTCTCAGTCTAAGCCCAACTCTAAATCTAGGCCTTGGTCTAAGTCTAGTCCTAGGTGTTGTAACTTTTCAGTCACCCTAATACGTATTTATCTGTATATACATGATACACGAGTATCTACCTATAAAGAATAGATATAATAAACATCATTTCACATATTGTGATTTGGCAGTAAGCGAGTGATCGTCTAGTTATCGATTTAAATTTTCGGACCCATTACGTTGTGTATACATTTTGAAAAACGTCACAAGGAATATGTAAGTTTATAGCAATACTCTGTAAATCAACCGCATGAATATTCGGAAATATTCACAAATGAATAAGATTCAGTTTACATAAATAAAAGTAAAATCAAATATCAAAATCGGCACAAATGAAACATAAATCCGCGTTAATAAGTTGATTAAAATGTAGTCCACGCAAATCGATTTAGTCATACAATTTATAAATTCCGCACAAGAAATCAAACAACTTAGCAACAACAAACGACTTAGCTTGGATGGCTCTCGAAACGGCAAACAGGATTCTTCTTTCTTTTGTGGCCACTCTAACCCTATTTTTGCGAAACCCTAAAGTTACCTAAATAATATGGAATTAGGACCTTTAGGTCTCGGAAACCTACCTAATCGATAGGATAAAACTGAGACTCCCATCCAACCTAACATCTCAGGCCTACAGCATCGTGGCTGGACTACTGGACTAATACTGATGATATGTAATTTGGTAATCTTTTATTTTAAATTTGTGTTTTTATCAACTTTCACACTTACATTATAATCTCTAAGAGCCCTACTAAATAAATAAATAAAAATAAATAAATAAATATTCGTGGACAAATTCACACAGCGCCATCTAGCCCCAAACTAAGCAAAGCTTGTACTATGGGTGCTAGATAACTGATATACTACTTAAATACTTTTTTTTTAAATACATACTTATTATACATAGAATACCCAGACCCGTAACAGAAATTAAAATTCATCATTTCAATTTCAGTCCGGCCGGGAATCGAACCCGGGACCTCTTGCGTGGCAGACCGGCATGTTGACCACTGAACCACTCAGGTCGTCAAATACTTTTAACTAACACAAAAGTAATGAGAATGTAACTTACTCTTTCGAAACTTAGAAACAAAGATAAATCTAAAACAAACCAAATCACTGACACTATGGAAATAAAGAAATAGATAGAGAACGAAAGAAACGTCACAAGCTAAAAATAACACAAAATAATAAAGCACAAAGTAATTTAACAAATCACACGCGAGTTGTAATGAATTTTCCCGTGGAAATTTACAAAACATGGGGTTTCTTACTTACGGAAATGGATAAAATGATGTTCACGCGACGCGCCCCAGGGGTTGACTGTCGTTTCTACTACCCTGGCCACCTTGCTTGGATTCCTTATCTTCAAAATTCCCACAGTCCAATATTTTAAACTAACAAAAAATGAAATATTTCAAATTTTATGAGATCTTAGCGACTGCTCTTATAACGTTCGCACATCCATAAATTTTATAAACTGTTCCTGATAAACCGAAAATAGTTAAATGGTATAACAGCTAGGGATGTATTACCTACGACGTTTTACTCATTCAATGAGTCGATTAAATTTAAACAACGCAAAGTAAAATACGCAAGCAAATGGATTCGATGTGGAATTCCTTTAGACCAAAAGTTATAGTGTAAGAAAGTATGAGTAACCAATATAATGACATTTTATACCATAAACTCGACGTAATGTTAAATTTGACCGAGTATAGGGAGGTTTAATTTCTATGAAGCTAATAAATTTGAGTCATCAAACAAGTACATTAAAATTAAGTACTAGACTCGTTTAATATTTAGGTGTACTTTAATTCCTTTAATTATTTCGATATTTCGTAGAAACGTATATGTATATTCACATCACTATCACTTGTGAGTTTATTTTTCATGGGTCCCATAACTTAGCGCCAAACATTTAAAATATTTTCGATATTTTGCCTGTCGTTCAAACTAATCAATAGCGTAAATTTATTACGTGCTTTTAAAATAAAAGATTACGCTTAACGTCAAATAAATTGTTTAAGTTTATTACAAAACAAAGTTTTGGTTAAGTATTTAAGAGCATTTGTTAAAAGAAATCATGATAAGCAACTATATTTTAACCACACTCTGCTCTGTGTATGATATACGTATTCATTTCTAGATCTATTAACTATAAACATACGATATACAAATAAATAGTACGGTGACGAGTTCATGGTACATAGTGATCGTTACAGTGTGCGCCGTAAGTTTAGACTTAGGTCCGAGACTAAGCCTAAGTCTAAGACACCGCTTCTCGCGTATCCATTATCCGAACAGTTTCAAACTGGTGGGGGTCGATGCCGTCATCAAAGTTCAGATTTGAATGATTTAAGTGTTGTACTTTCAAACATTTATTGCCATGGTACAGGCCAGACACTTTTGAGACTGCCCAGTACGTGGGTGGCCCCATCTTACCTCGCGCTCTATCATGTCCCTCCTTCCCTTGATTGCACTAAATAAGTATAGGAGGACGGTTGGATAACATACAACGCCAGTAGGTTTGTTTACTTACCTGTGAGTGCCTACTCAATATAAGAACGAATACTTACGTCATTGATTTTGTTTTAAATATGAATCATTTAGGTATTATAATAATATTATAGCGCGACGATTTTGAAATTTTTTACGCACATCACGCGTTGGCACTGCATTTTAATAACAGAATAAGTACAATGACGTACCTATTTGCCTCTTACTTTGTAACAGTGTGGTCAAAACATAATAAGTACCTTCTTACCTATAAATACATAATCATAATAAAATCATCATGGCGTCAATATCCCGGTTGTGCTCTCGCGCGCTCCTGACCATGATCCAGGATCGCTATTCGCTCTAGACTCAAAGATCCTGAGGTTATATTTTGCGAGTTGCATCTGCAATTCTTTTAAAAGAAATCAGCAGTTGTGTTGTATGAGAGAGGACTAAAATGAGGCACTTTATCGTTGAGACCAGAATCCAACAATGCAAGAACAAGTGGACTTCAACCCAGGGTTGGAAGGTGAAGGTGGAAATTACTTACTACCGCACGTAGCGTAGGATAGGTATTAACTCCCCTTCCCTAAAGTTAGTTTTTAATTTAAAATCTCTAATTTTATATTTTTATATGCGACAGGATTACAGGCTGGATTTTTATCGGCAAGCAAAAGTCTGGAACGGTGCGGTGAGTACCATCGTTCCGGAACCAGGCAGCATCGTGTGGGGTGTCCTTTATTTATTAAGCGAGGAAAATGTTCCAGATCTAGACAGGTATGTTTAAACAATATCTCTAAGTATGAAGTTATATTATTATACTAAACGGGACTCATACGCGACGCACCTTTTTGGTTTAGTTTTCCGACGTTTCGGTAGGGCTACACCTACCGTGGTCACGAATCTATCTCATTTTCCGACGTTTCGGTAGGGTTACACCCACCGTGGCCACGAGAGTGTTCTCGTGGTGGGTGGTGTAACGGTACCGAAAGGTCGGGAAAACAAATCGAAAAGGTACGTCGACTATGAGTCCCGTTTAGTATAACAATATGTGTAAAGAATGCGAGTTTAGTTTAAAACAAGTATGAAGTAATACTTACAATGTAGTACAAAAGTAGTTATAGAGGTATGAGGAATGTTTTGTTTCGCCATAGCATAGTGATGTAAGCATAATGACTAGGCACCGCCGTCGGATATACCTATAATTAAGTTTTCCGGTCAGTTAATAGGCTTGAAATCTGAGTGCCGCCAGGTTTTTAGAATTGATTAATGTACCTACCCAATAGGGTACCAGTATTGGGAGTAGGTACATGAACAGTTTAGGTACCAGTATTGGGAGCCTGGCTCCAGGAGCCTCCTCCGAGTGTCTTTAATAATGCAGTAGGCGATAACAGTTGACTGCAACTTGCTGATGTTGAACTGTTGAAACAATTCTCAAACCCCCAGACGAAGTATATACATACCTAGAATATATACTACCTACTAATATTTTTAATAACGTTCTACTTCTCATCTCATTCTGTTTTCGATAAGGCAAGAAAACGTGGCGCAGGGCTGGTACTATCCTGCAACCGTGAATGTGGTCACGAAGAACAAGCGGCATGTGAGTGCGCGCGTCTACATCGAGCCGATTGCGTGGGAAATATTGCCTCGCGGACACCCGCTGCCGCCCGACAGGCAACCCTCCATAACATACTTGAAGGTTTGTATTCTCCTCCTACCTCACCCTCTCCACTGCTTCCTCATATTTTTGAGGCCATGTCGTGTCCGGTAAAATAGAATCTTGCTCCAACCTGAACATGTTGCCTGCGAGTGTTTTCCTTCATCATTATAATCTGGAGGCCTGTTCATAGACAGGAATGCTCCTTCTTCGGCCGTATCGTCACTTATCCTCCAAGTGAGAAGGAGGTCGAATGCCTGGCAAGTGTTTTAAAAAAAACCCCTTTCAACTACGGGCGCCGTACAAGGCGACAATGTCTGAGAGGCAGACTACTCCATTGACCAGGAAGAAGGCAGCAGCGTTTGATGTTGTCTATTTCAAACAGTGCGATGTGGAGTAACACTTCACTGATGTGGAGGAGACTGAAGTCCAGCAGTGGACTGTTAGGGGCTGTTGATGTAATGATGTGATCGAGGTATTTTTTTATAATTCAGGGACCAACGAACAGACAGTTACCCGATGAAAGTAGTAACTGTGCAGTCATAACATAACGACGATTCATGCACTTGGTTCGGTTCAGGTAACCAACATGCAGTGTCACTTTGAGTGCTATGCTTGTATACCCCATACCTATAAACACACTAGCTGTGTACCATACCTATCCTTCCGCAACAACACTGAATTGTTGCTTGAGGCGTAGTCCTAATTAGCAATGGTTGTACGACGGACGTCGCCCAACCAATAGGATACCTCAAAACCGCCCGTCATACGACCATGGTCGCACGACTGTTGCCAATTAAGATAGAGCTTGACGGAAACTGAAAACTGATACTAATACCTACAATATTGGATAACTAAATGCAGTTCGTTGCCCGCAAGTTGTCCCGATAGTCGAGTTGAATTAAAATTTTCTTTCGGTCCGAATGATCGGATGTAAATAGAATATAAAATATATTTTATCCAGATGGTCGGGCTAAGTTAAATAAAAACTTCTACAAATTATTTTCTTTTTATTTTAGGTAATTGCGTATGGAGCGGTTGAAAAGGATCTTCCTTTTGACTACATCAGAGAACTTTTTGCTTATAACCATAATGGAAAACTAGGAGTAGAGTATAGGAGAAAACAGCTTGGGTATCAATTCTACGATTAATGTTAGCCGTTAATATTATTTACCAATTGTTTGTAATAGTTTATAGGGTAGGTTATCTGTTAAGGTATAAACTAGTCCATGTCACATTCAACTGGGTACTTTATTGAAAGATTTAAGATTGAATAGACATAATAATAACATTATTTTAGAGGTATAATATTGTCAGTGTACCTTATTACAATTTAGGCGATAAATTTTGTAATGTTAGTAACAAATTAAAGATACCCGGCGTAAAATTAACACCACTGATTTTTATTCGAATTACCTACACTCAATCTATGGGCCACATCTGAGAGGCGGTGGCCTAATGGCTAGCGGATCCGACTCGTAAGCGAGAGGTATACAGGTTCGATCCTCGAGGTATACAGGTATAAGTAAAACTCTAACGGTATAAAAGCATCTTACGCTGAGAATACATATTTATTTCATTACCTAGCGCCCACCCCCGGAGGAGCGTCGGTGGCCGAGCGGTTACAGATCCGACTCGCAAGCCAGAGGTCCCGGCTTCGAATCCCGCTCCGGCCATCCATGTCCATGTACCAATGACTGTTTTCTGAGTTATGTACATTAGTTAAATACTAACCGATGCTCTTACGGTGAGGGAAAACATCGTGATGAAACCTGCACATTCAGGCGACTGGATGTGTAACCATGATCCATTCTGGTCAGGTTCCACTGGTAGCAGGGTCATGGAGGTCAGATGGCAGTCGCTCCACTGTAATTACCTGACCTGCCAAATCCTGGATCATGTTAAGGCGGACTCCGGGCCCTCGTTCTCGAGAGCACAACCGGGATATTAACGCCAAGATGATTATTTTTTTATTACTAGCGCCCACCCCGGCTTTGCACGGTTAGTAACTAATAACCTTAACAACTTATATTGAATGCCGCCAAAACAGAGTATATGGCCAGCTGCAGCGAGGATCCCGAAACTATCCGTATAGGTAACGAGGCTGTCAATAGAACAGATAAATCCAAATACCTCGGATCCGTGATGCACGAGTCCGACGATATGTTAAGTCCCGAATCTCTGCAGCAAATGGCGGGAACTCACGGCATCATCTGTGACCCTAAAATCCTTGTCAAGCTCAAAGGGCTTATATATGTCGCAGCCATCTGGTTAAATCAGCCATTTAATGAGAAAGCTAGTCCGTTAATTAAACGCCGGCCATCAATGAAATTTTACTATCTTCCATTAAACGTTTAACTAGTTGGCTTATAGTTAGCCAGCCCTTTGAAGACGGCTGACGTAAAATCAGGCAGGTGATTTAAATTTAGTACAAATTTTATTCACTGCAGCACTGGTAGTCACCAAAACAAATATGGCGTCAGACAGCTGGCACAGCAAAGTTTTAGAAATTATTTGTTCTTAATTGAATTTAAAGTGTGGTATTAATAAATAAAAGTGTTACAACATGGATGTGCCTGACATTACACTGCCGGCTATAAGTTTTCAAGAAAAAATTTAGTCTAATCTGACTGAATACGAACAACAACATCTAGGTACCTAAGTTGATTGTTATTATTTGTGAGAATTTATTTCTTTAGCTTTGTAGTTAAATTGACGTGCCTACAATAATACCTTAATAATCTGGTTTTATTGTTTTCAGGCTCCCAAAGAAACCCATGGACCACCGGAAAACTTTTAGAGGTTACGAATAAAGTTCGAAAAGCTAGGGTGTCCATGAGTTCCAATTAATCCAAGATACAGCCTGTTTTAAGAAAAAAATGCTCTGTGGTTCTAAATGACACACAATTTGAGCTGCGTTAATAAATAAGTATTAAATTAAAAGTACCTCCAAAGCATTTTAAAGTACATGTTTTTAATATTATAAAAGAAGAAAGTTCTATTATTCTTATCTAGACACTACATCTTAAGTAGGTAATAAGTTGTAAGTTTTTCTTAAATGTTTTTATTGTGTTCAATACTATCAATGTTATAGGTACTCACAATATAATTAATTATATACTTACTGAATTTGTTGCCACTAAGAATTTATTTTTTAAATAAAAGGGAAATTTATTTATTAGTTCCTTTTTATCTTAAGTACCTAACGTCATCATTGAAGTTGCTAACTCATGGTCACGCTAGCCAAACATCTACATATATCCCCTTTAACAAAACGGCTAAATAACATTCAGCCAAGTAGTTGAACGTTACATTCAACTACTTGGCTAGTTTCCTTTAGCCATTCAATTGAATGCCGGCGTTATTGGCCGGCCGATAGATTGACATCGCTGAGTCGGATGCGAGAGCCAAAGGCTTACGACGCATGGATGCCGAAGATCGGGCGAAGTGGAGAAGAATGAGTAGGAAAGCGACCCTGGCAGTGGTCGGGATAAGTGCTAAGACGATGATGATAAAGGTTCCAAAAGATATGCAGAATTTACCATTGGATAAAAAAGTCACTATAAAAAAACAAATAAAGTCAAAAAAGTTACAAAAATCAAGACGTCAACGTAATGTTTCTATACTCTTTGACGTCAACAAGGACAGTCGTAGTTTTGTCTAGTTTGTCTGTGGTCTCAACTCAATTGAACTCAAGTGATTTGTTTCGGATAGTTGTTTGGCTGGGCGCTTTTTAGTTTTTTATTCAATTAATGTAATTTATAATGATTATGTGCAAGGAAACGTGTGTAATAATCAAGTGTTTAATAACTGTGAACAGTTATGTCCACAAACAACTTTGATGTGAAAATGTAATTAAGTTTATTTAGTATGTATCTTATAATAAGTCATTTTTTAAGTTAAAAAGTGCATATTATTCTACAAAAGAATGTCTTTGAATTATGCTTTTGGATTTTCTTTGTTTCTCCTTATTCTAGTGGCATTAAATATTTACTTTTTCTATACTCTTAACTCTGTCAGAAAGGATGCACATCATATAAAAATTGAGAATGCCATTAGCATTGATGTAGAGCCAAGTATTTTCAAGGATATAAATGAACATCTGAATTATTTGCCAAACCAATATAGAACCAAAAACGTAAAATTTGCCAACATACAGAGAAGTCTTGTGCACTCATTCAATTTCACAAATAGATTAGCGACAAGTAATGTCTGGGATGTTACAGAAAATGTAAGTAAACAAAATTGTTTATTTTCTCGTTTATCTTTATGATAATATCACGGCTGTGCTCTCCGTGATCTCCACAAGATCTAGGATTTAGCAGATCAGGTAATTACCGTGCAGTGACTACCAGCTGATTTCTATGACCCTTTTAAATGGAAAACCTGATGAGATTGGATCATGGTTACATGTTCAGTCGTCTAAATGTACAGGTTTGCTCATGATGATTTCCTTCACCATAAGGGCAAATGTTAGTTGTTTAACCAATGTACATAACTCAAACAAAGTCATTGATACATGGCAACACTGCCGACCAAATTCGGTACATCTCGTTTACAAGACTTTCCCTCATAAATATTAATTTCCTTTTATAATTCTAGTGGCAAAGTGAAGATTCCTTATTTCCTCATGAAAATGGAGCGGCTGGTCATTTGCAGCATGCAATACGTAATGCAAGAATAGTCCTCGCTGATAATGCACCAAAAGGAACACAATTAAAATTATTATTGTTATTGGAGGTAAGACTGACACATTTAGTTGAAGAATATTGATAAATAAAGAAAATTACAAAGAAATTCAATTTCAGGATAAAAAAAAATTATATTTTAAGCCAAAATGGTATAACTTGAGTCAAATAATAGATGGGAAAATTTACAACGGTTTTGACCGTCACAACTCTGAAGTATTTGCCTATTACCTTGCTATGGTGTTAAACTTTAAATGGATTCCACCATCAGTGATTAGAAGAGTTAATTTTAACCAAGAAATTTTGCCAGTAGCAACAGTTGGATTGAAAAGAAGTATGGTGAAAAATGGTAATTTGAAAAAATAATTTGTATTTGTGTACTCAAAAGAATAGGTACTTGTTATGTTTTCTTATAATATTTAATTTTCAGGGAGTGGCTCAATGTGTATCTATGGTAAATGTTACTATTGTAATATTAATACTCATGTATGCCCTAGTACTAAAGGTGAAATAGAAGGAGCGGTCATTTTGTACTTTGAAAAACCATTTCGGATATTCCCATCACCATGGCGCAGAAGTTATAACAATAAAAAGAAAATGAATTGGGAAACAAATAATGACTTTTGTAAGTAAGTAATTTTCAGTTGAACTAAATAGAGTCAAGCAAAATATTTGCACTGACCACAGTATGACTTATATTATTTTGTTTTAATTACAGGAAAGTAATTGGTACACACAGCATGAAAAGAATACTGAATTTGGTAGATGTTGCAATATTTGACTTTTTTATACAAAATGGAGATAGACATCACCTTGAAGTATATAAAGATAAAATAGTCTTGTTAGACAATGGAAAAGGTCTAGGCAACCCAGCAGTTGATGTGATGGATGTACTAGCTCCACTTTATCAATGTTGCGTGTAAGTCCTAATAAATAAAATGATGAATAAAAAGTAAATGTAAAACATAATAAATATTTCTTTAAAATGTCTAAAATCTATAAAATCATGATCGACATCTTGGCGCCATGTCCTGGTTGCGCTCCCGCACGGTACGGTAGGGTCCGGGGCCCGCCTTCCTACTCTTCTTGACCCAATTCGCTCGGTATTCGACATCCTTGGTGGTGAGCTTATTGGCATGACGTCGTCATTCTTGACGACGTCAAACCATCGCTTCTTGGGCCGACCTCTCCTTCCCGTCCCTGGCGGGTAGCTAGTTATAAAATTTTTGGGACTCAACAGGTTTTATTAGCCAATTGTTATGCTCCTCTTACGAACTTCACTAAGAATAAGCGCAAGAGATAGGTGATTAACTAAGATCAAGAATCTCTACGGTGATAAATAACCACCTATCATTAGCACTTATTTCGTATTTCGTGAGGCCGCCCATTTGAAAAAAAAATTGGCTTTGTACTGCCTTACTAAAGACTAACAACGGTAAAAGTTTAATGCACTATCATCACTATATATAATATTTTTTTTCAGTTTATCAACATCAACATGGCGTCACCTTGAGATGTTGTCTGGAGGAACTCTTACAGAAACGATTAAGTTCATGGCTTCATTTCAAGGCGAAACTTTAGCTACTGAAGATCATTACAAAGCAATTGAACGAAGATTATTAAAAATATATGCTACAGTTCAATATTGTATAGGTAAACATGGAAGTGCCAAAGTATTTAAAAGTATTGTTTGACTATGTCAAATATTGACAAAGGTTGAAATACGTAAATTAAGCATAATATTTATTTTATTATTGAAAATAAATATGTTTAACATAAATGATGTACTGTAGTTCTTATTCATAGGTATGCTTTCTCCTACAATATTAGATCCGAATGTTCGTTAATGAAATACAGAATGCCATTTAAATATGTTTATAAAATTGGTTGTCCGTCACAAGTGTAGGTAGTGTATGTTACTAAGGGCAATACAAAGAATTATTTTTAATGTCAAAATAATTTTAATAGATAAAAAAAAAGATTGAACTTAAGTTTATAACAGTTGTATAATTTACATTTAAATAGTGTTATATTTACAAAGCACCTCTTAATAAAAATAACCTCTTTAAGCAAAACTTAATTATGATGTATAAGTTTTTACGTTTTGAAGTTACTGAATCAAAGATATTTTGAAGTCATTAAAATTATACTTGGAATGCCAAATAAGAACATGAAACTTTTGGGAATTTAGAATCCAAAATAGTTTATAGTTCTAGTTTTTTTAACATTTCAGATGTAGCTTGTTTTCCATTGTGTGGTATTTTCTTGAGTGTCCTAATGTAATAATCTGGTATTCCACACTCCAATGCTCCTTTTATAATTACATCAAGATATGTTTTTGACGGTTGTCTTTCAACAGGAAGTTGCTCATTACCAATTAGAGCTGGTGGGCTTGTGCTCTGTTGATAAGTGCGACATTGAACAGTGACATCTCCCTCCATTAGAACATCCACATTTTTAGGAAAATACCAATTAGTGTCTACTCCCTCTTGTCTGCAAGCAAAAAAACCATGATCAATGTAGAGATTAAGACAGTAATAATTTTTTTTTCTTTATCCTGCTACATAGCAGGTTTAGATCTACAATAAGCCATTCCTTTGACTGAAACATAATTCCGTTAAATGTGTTGTTATGGAAGGATTGTCCATTGACTACTCCTTCATCTCTTCATCTTAGTCTTCTATGTGGCTCAGATTTACCACGCTTTGCCTCTTCAGTCGACTAAAGTGCAGACTGCCAGTCCCTGCCAGCTGCAGTGCCAGCTCATTCACATGATTTGCCAGTCTCCTTTGGTATGCTTTACCATTTGTCGCTATTTATTGTTAGACAGTATTTATTTTCAGATCATGATGAACATAGTTCTTACTTATGTATTGCGGTATATTAAACAACATTTGGAGTGTTTTGTTCTGGTAACAATAGCAGACAGTAATAATAACAATATTATGCTTGGACAAATTCACACAGCACCATCCTGCCCCAAACTAAGCTAACTGGTGATACCTTGTAATATCAAAAAACCATAATCGCTTCACAATAAAGAAATATGCAGTTGCTGTGCAGTGTAGGGCAACTAATGTGAACTGATTGGGATATAATGTATTACATTAAAAATAACCAACCAATAACCAGTACCAATAAAAAAATGCCATTGCCCTGCAGTAATGAAATTGTATTAATATATATGTAGTACTTTTACATTTCATTATTTCCAAATTTAGGCCTTAAAATGTATAAAAAATAAAAAAATAAAATTTCTAGGGTTTTGTGTAAATAGAATCACAAATGATAGCATTTTTTGTGCATTTGAATGAAAAATTCACTCGAGTCAAAAAAATCAAATATTTACTTATCTAAAGCTGGCATATCAATATTATGAACTCTCCACACAGCACCCCATACATGAGCCATTTCCTGTACTACTATTGTAGCAGACGCACCACACCACTTGGGACTCCATGTTATGAAATCAAGGCGGTGATTCTAAAACAAATAAAGTTGGTCGGTTTATATAGCTTCCTACAAGAAAAAATCTCTACATTTACATTGTGAAGTACCTATTTAAAACTTTTGACAGTTACGTTTCTTTCTTTAGGTTTTCTTGCTAGATCGTTTTCTGAAAGAAGCTTAGTTTAACTCATTACTCATACTCACGTTTAATCGGCCTATACCCAGGTATTCCGCGGATGGGTTATTGATATGTATTCTTTTCTTTAGGAGATTACTTCCATAAGCAAAATACAAGAACGTATCGGGTACAATATCACAAAAAGCCTTCATTATAAAACAACTCTACCTATAACTTAAAAACACTCAAAACATTTGTAAAGTAAATGCTAACACGGAAATTTTTTGGGAAAAACAATCACGTCTATTTAGTCAATTTTAGTCTGTGAAAACAATGATCATGAAAGCATGCCGCAACCGACCGCAACCAACCAATCAAAAGACAACAAAATTGACATTGACAAGCCTCGGTCACACGCAGCGATTTGTAGCAGCTATAAATAGCTTGCTATTTAGGTATAGCAGCTATAAATCGCCGCTACCGTGTGACCGCATCGACTACATGCAGTGTGTACATTTTCTATGAAAAAATGACCTTAAGATTGCACCGGGCCCGGCCCTGACCGGTAGGTCTGTGCCCGGAATAAATAAACGAATAGTAGCCGCTGTAAAGCACACTCCACATGTTCGCCGAAACTTTCACCAAAACTTTTGCCGCGACTTCGGTCGACTCTACATTCTTGCCTATATCGCGATATATCGATGTAATATCGCTAATCTGGTAGGTTTTGCTGTAAAAAGGTCACAGAGGTAATGGCAGCTGCTCTACTGTAATTACCTGCAGCGGTACCGCCGATCTCCGATAGCATGCCGCCATTTTGATTCCACCCTCTGAAATGACGTCACAGAATTTGTACCGCCGAACTCAGTATTGGTCAGAATAGTAGACCTCGACTATTACTATAATTTCTCTTTAGATACTACTGTTCTAGGACCATCGGTTTCAGAGTTATTAGTTTTAGGTGTGACAGCTGTCACCCGAAATGCAATTTTTTCTCTACATATTTTGCTCTTCAGTTATAAACATTTTGCTAGGTGGAATAGGCGGAATGTAAGTTCCTTTTTTCGCCACGTTTATGATGTATTCTTGATCCTTGTCGGTTTTTAGATACTAAAGCTTTGGAACATGAAACTCTTGGCTTTGGCTTTTATACATTGCATTGAACAATCAGAAAACTTCCCCACAAAGCATTAGATATTTTGTACATTTCATTAGGGACAGCCCGTGGATTCAGCCAATATACAGGGTGTTACGTAATACATGTATAAAGCCGAAAGGGTGTTAAAGTATAGCTTGCAAAGAGTACACTAGCGACTTCAAATTATCCGGACATTGAATTTTAATTTTCATTAAAAAATCTTCGTTTTTAAAGAAAAATAATCATATCGACTACGTTGAAGCGCAGCTCTTTTTCAAGTGAACAACTAAATCGAATGAACGAACACGACACGAAAGTAGGTAAATTTCGTCAATGGAAGCCGCGCCGTAGATCAAAGGCACCGCCACAGGCCGGCTCGCCTCGGCCCGTGGCGGGGCGGGGCGTTTGTCGGCGGTTGATTAACCTATTACAACTGATTTCTAGAGATGCGGTCTTTCGTTTTTAAAATGTCATTATCGACATTGAAAAAGAAAAAGTTCGATAGTCATTTTCTCGCTAACTATTCCACGCAAGAAAAAAATGATTGTACCTATCGTTTTAATACGTGTAGCACTCCACCCAGTTCACGGCTTTATACATATATTATGAAACACCCTGTATACCATCGCTTTGGTTTCAGCAATAAATTCAGTACGTATTATAGTAGACCTACATGGCAATACTGACTACAAACCACGTGAGTCAAATGTGTCAAAGAAAAAAAACTACGGATCCGCACGAACGTGCGTTGATTCGTTTTCAGTGTGTTCGACTATGCGTGATTTCCATAAAAAACCCATGACAGCTCAAAGAACTTTATGTCACGCACTAACGCACGTCACGCACAACCGTCCGGTGCTGCGTTGCAGTGTGCAAGCCTCTTATACTGACCCGGTGACAGCGTCGCTGTAAATGGCGTTGACGTGACATTTCAAAATAGCGACACTTGTTTCCAGTTTTGGCCACCGGGTCAAATAAATTTGTGCATCCATAACTTTTTTCTGGGTGTGTTCATAATTTCATGCCGAGAATGCGTTCGTTTCAAAACAAATTAGTAATATTTTAAACACCAATATAAAAGAAATGCCTAGCTAAAGAATTTCAATAATTACGCGAGGATATTACGTTCTATAAGGAATATTTTAGACTGTCTCCTTTGATGAAGTGCTAAAACAAATTACTTTTACTTTCCTATTTTGTTATTTTAAGTGCATCCTAAGTATTCTGCAATGTTTCATAAAGCGAGATCAAATTAAAACTAGATAACTTGAAATTTATGTTAGTAGAACGGAACATAAAATTCTCTCCAATGAAGTTAAGAGTACTCCATATATTCACCGAAACTTTTGCCGGGACTTTGGTAGACCCTCTACATTCTCGCCTATTAAGCGTACTCCACATGTCCGCCGAAACTTTTGCCGGGACTTTGGTCGACCCTTTACATTCTCGCCTATTAGGGATGTGGTGGTGTCAAAACGCGTCGACATTATATCGATTCATCGGTGTAATATCGCTAATCTGCTGTAAACAGGGTCACAGAGGTGATGGCAGCTGCTCTACTGTAATTACCTATTCTACTAATATCCTGGATCATGGTCAAGTGTATCCCGCACCTGTTACGGGAAAAAGCGTTAGAAATAAAAATATAAAATCGATCGAATCGAGACGACAACGAACTATCTGTACTTAGTCTATGAAATAGGCGAGACATGCCAAACATACACGGGACTACACGAATATAGGCGAATACTCCCTCTACATCCCCGCGGAACTGTCCATATGTGGAGTGCGCTTAAAGCGCGGGAACACGAGAGTGTAGAGGGAGTATTCGCCTATATTCGTGTAGTCCCTTGCATGTTTGGCATGTCTCGCCTATTTCATAGACTGAAGCGCACTCCACATGTGGACAGTTCCGCGGAACACGAGAATGTAGAGGGAGTGTATTCGCCTACATTCGTGTAGTCTCGTGCATGTTTGGCATGTCTCGCCTATTTCATAGACTAAGTAGAGATAGGTGTTGTCGTCTCGATTCGATCGATTTTATATTTATATTCCTAGCGCTTTTTCCCGTAACAGGTTCGGGGTACAGTTGACCATGATCCAGGATATTAGTAGATCAAGTAATTACAGTAGAACAGCTGCCATCACCTCTGTGGCCCTGTTTACAGCAGATTAGCGATATTACACCGATCAATCGATATAATGTCGACGCGTTTTTACACCCACCACATCCCTAATAGGCGAGAATGTAGAGGGTCGACCAAGTCCCGGCAAAAGTTTCGGCGGACATGTGGAGTATGCTTAAGTAGAGATAGTTTGTTGTCGTCTCGATTCGATAGATTTTATATTTATATTCCTGCTGCTTTTTCCCGTAACAAGTTCGGGGTACACTTGATCATGATCCAGGATATTAGTAGATCAAGTAATTACAGTAGAGCAGCTGCCATCATCTCTGTGACCCTGTTTACAGCAGATTAGCGATATTACACCGATGAATCGATATAATGTCGACGCGTTTTCACACCCACCACATCCCTAATAGGCAAGAATGTAAAGGGTCAACCAAAGTCCCGGCAAGGAAACCTCTAATATACCTCTTGAACGATACCATATCATAGTCCAAAGGAAACACTGTTTTCGTAGAAGAGCGGATACTGGCTGCTAGATTTACTGCTGGAATAGTCCTCGTGGGCTGAAGTACCTACCTTACACTGTTACAGTTGTGCTCACGCGCGACGCGCGAGGGTTCAAGGGTCCGAGGCTCCAGGGTCCGTCCCCACTTCTTCTAATCCACTGCCCTCGATCTTTGGCATCCTTGGTGGTGTTTATTGCATAGAGTTACTATACCTCGCTAGGTAGGTCACTATACCTTTATAAAATGAAAATAAAAATGAAAAAAGTATTTATTGAATTAGGATTACGTTAATTAATCTCTTTGCAAACGTCAAAAATCTAACGGAAAGCAAAGGGAAAGTTAAGCGAGCTCATCCAGGTAGGGGACGACGCATGCAGACCGACCAGCGCGTACGAGCGCCCACCCCGGCGAGACATCGGGCACCGATACTTGCCACGCACATAACCGCCTAGGCGAATCATGTGCACAGCGTGCCCGGCCCCAGCCAGCCCGCCGGCGCGAGCACCCGCACGCACCAGCCGGCCTACCTGCGTCACCCCCTGAGCTCGGAACAAATAAGTAAAAAGAATGTCGTCTGTCTGTCAGTGTAGTTTATGGTTTGTTTTAACCACAACATGCGTCAAGCCCATAGATAAAAAAAATTATATACAGGTCAAACCATCGCTTGGGCCGGCCTCATCCCGTGTCTGGCGCGGATGACATGGCCTGACATTTGTTCCCTACGTAGTTTGCCGGTCTGAACAAGACATTTGAAAGCAGCAAGCTTATCTGCGATGACGAACGTACCTAGAGGCTACTGCACATAAACCCGATAAATGTGCGATGAAAGTGTAGATAGTGAATAACCACGAGTCTTAAAACCGATATTTAACCGATTCAATGTTACCTAGTTAATTACGTGCATTTCCCCACAAGAGTTACTAAAACTTCAAGTACATATTTGGATCATGCCTACACTGATATGCAATCTGACTGTATAAAAACTGAACCTATTGTAGCCGGTATAGGGGATCATCATTGTGTTTCCGTATACCTCAAAAAGACATTGTCAGTTAACTCTGCTCGGCACATCACAACTGCCACAAACATACATAGATTATTAACGGCGATGGGTAATTATGGTTTAGCTCTGGTTTACTTTTCGCGGGTATATAATGATTTTATAACGCATTTTTAGCCTTCTGCCCTATAAAAAATATATTGTTGCGTGCCAGGGACTTATGTTGGCAGAATGAAAATATCAAGAATAGTAAGGAATTCTTATTACATCTAAATTTCATAGCGGGATTTTATCCTCATAACTCCGACATCACACAAATGATCGCACAGCAAAAGGTATCCCATAACGGCCTACTAAATCGATCGAGAAAAGAGTTCATTAATAATAAAATTTCCCGTAGCAACAACCGAAGCCGGTCTTTGTGGCAGGTCACCCAGATGGAGATTTGTAAAGGGACCCGCTCGGCGCGGTGGTCCCGCCGTCCGACCGATATCTAGCGCAGGCACTGAATACCTACTACTTGTCTGTAGTACGCGACACTCCGCTTAGGCCTAATATTCCTCGCGCAATGGACCTCCTGCGCGGAACGGTCAATCGTATGGGATCGTCAATGCTTTCGCGCCATTTACATTGGATGAGGTAAGGGGAATTTTACGGAAAATAAATCCAAAAGGAACCAAGGACATCTATGGTTTTCCTACTTCAATTTTACACATTTTACCCTCAAACTTTCTTCTAGCTATGTGTGAAAAAATGAATGTTTCTATTGCTGCTGGAGAGTACCCCGACAGCCTAAAAAAGATCAAAGTTACGCCGGTCTACAAAGGAAAAGGCAACAAACTGGACTTAAAAAGTTACAGGCCGATTTCTATCGTTCCAGCATTCTCAAAAATATTTGAGATGGGTATTTGTAACCGCCTAAATAGCTTTTTAAACAAACAAAACCTGTGCGACCAACATCACGCCTATCGACCCGGTCGATCCACTGTAACGGCTGCTCGCAAATTGAAACGTACTGTTTTGGACCAGTTGGAGGCCAAGATGTGCGTTGCAGCGGTATTTTTTGACCTGTCGCGTGCCTTCGATTTAGTGGACCACAAGCTGATGTCTGCCAAACTCGAACACTATGGTGTGCGTGGCGAAGCGCTCCAGTTTATCAATTCGTCCCTGGCTAACCGCAGGCAGGTCACGCAGGTGCCCCAGGGCTCAAACGTCAGGAACAATATCTTTGTCCTTCTATTAAATGACCTCCCTTTCCTCTTGTCATTTTTGTATTTTATAATGTACGCTGCCGATATTTGTGCCATTATTACAGGTAGAAATCGGCAGGAACTAATTGATAATATTCAATTAGTAGTAAATCGCCTGACATCTGTGGTTTCTACAAAATGGGATGCAACTCAATGTTGAAAAAACTAAAACGGTCGAGTTCTAACTGAGGAAATTTGAATCTGTATCCCTAAGTGTAAAAACCGATAATTATAATATAGAGGCTGTGAATAGTCCTCGCTTTGATGGGTTTACTTTCGACAGGGGCCTACAATGAAACTACCACATCGACGTCTTGTGTACAAGACTAGAAATCGCCAAATATGTATGGAAAAATCCTACCGATTTCCCGGTCGCTAAGCGGTTCTCTGCGCGAGGAAACACCAACTACAAAGTTTTAAATGTAGATTGCAGAAGTCTGACTCCTTGACTCCTGAACTCCCTTTTAGCTATGGGTCCACGAATTTTTAATAAAATTCCTGAAGACATCAAGCAATCAGAGTCATTTGGTGGATTTCAGCGTAAGCTGAAATTGTTTCTGGCTGGAAAGGCCTATTATTCGGTGAGGGAGTTCCTTGATGGATGAACACTAGGCACTTAGTTTTATACAATTTTAAGTATTGACTTTTATTATTATTTTGACATTGAAATTAACTATTTATTGTTAATTATATTTATTAATATGAAATGAACTGAAATTTTTTAATGACTTGTACTATAGATATTAATTATTTTGTGACATTATTATCAAAAATTAATTAATTTGTAATTCTATTAATATTTTGACAATTGTTTTTGTATTTCCAATATTGTGATGAACTAGTCTAGTTAATTTTATTCTTTTAATTAGTGAAATGAAATGACTAGGAATAGATATGAATAATATTACTTGACTTATAATGGATTTATAATTATTCTGGTAGGCAATTATAAGTCACCAGAGCAGGTATTCTTCTATAGGCTTTCCTTTGCTATGCTTCTATAGGCTTTCTAAGCCTATAGAAGCATAGCAAAGCATTTCGTGATTAGTGCTGCATACCTATAGAGCATAGGTATACTTTAAGATAATTTTGTTGCTTGGGTAAGTTCTTCAATTGGGTACTGCAATTTTGTAACGTTCTAATAAATATTTTTTCTCTCTGTCTACCGATAAATATTAGCATAATTATGAATATCGAGACCTATCGACACTATTGGTGACATAATAAAATATAAATTTTTCTTTAAACATTTATTCATCATCGTCATAGCGCTTATCCCGGGCACTGCCAGGATCCGCTTTCCTACACATGGTGACTGCTTACCATCAGGTGAGCCGTAAACTTGTTTGCCACCTTAGTCGTATAAAAAAATACATTCTTCTCCACTTACCCGGTCTACGCTACCCTTGCGTCGTAAGCCATTGGCTTTCGCATCCGACTCAGCGATGGCATCCATGGGTTCTTGAGCCGCCCACGGGGTCTCTTTCCTGATACCGGCAGATTCAGGCACCTTTCCTCCACGTATCTCTGGGATTTACGCAACACGTGACCATATTTTTAGCTATAACATGCTTTAACTTTTGTTAGTGTAAGTCTTGTTGGTTGTCCTAAATAAATAAATAAATACCAGCGCAGGCGAGCCCCCTAGACCTTGTGTTACTTGTCGAAATTGTGTTGGTACATCGGTGCTATAGATTTTGGGGTACCAGCCATCAGGAAGCAGTAAACCCTTACTTCTCTAGTTATCGACAAAAATATTAAAATACATTGAACCGATCGATATCGATACTTTTTTACTCTTTGAATCCCTATGAACTTATTTTGACGCTTTCGTAGTGACATTGTCACTATAGTTATTCCTTCAGTTTCTTGTTTAAACCGACTAATTTTAGAAGGTATACAATGACGAAGACGATGGTAAAGGCTTTAGGCTATTTAATCATGTCGAGGTACATTTCCTTTTTTTTCGTCTATTATTGCCAGTTAATAACTTTAGTATACGCATTTTTCCGCAACCTGTCAAAGTAACAAAAAATACTTAATAGTTTTTCTTTGCCCTATACTGCCATAACTACTTTTCAAAACACGGTTTCGATGAAATATATTGACATAAACCGCGCACATTTGACGCTCAACGACAATGACGTTGCATGCTTTATTTACGTTTGGTTTATTTATATTAGAAAAATGAATATTAAATCACAAAATTATCGTATCTACTTCACTTAAATTAATAAATACGTAGTTCCGACCATTAAGTATGAGTACAATTATCCATTAATATAAGTTTCCTATTACAATTTCAAAATATACACAATGCTGCAATTTCAAATACCTAAACCTGACACATTTCTTTACTTCGCATATGGTGGCAATATGCTAGAATTCAGAATACATATGCACACCCCATCTGCAGAGTTCGTGTCCATTGGTCGTTTGGATGTAAGTAAACTACCTATCAAAGTGGCAGCCGCCGGCAGCACCTAGGGATCTTTCAGACAGAGAGCGGTCATGCGTTCTACGTTTGCGTTCATTGTCTAGTATGACGTTACATGGACATAGCCACACAGCAGGCGGTCAGCCCCCGTCGGTCAACAAAAACAAATTCGTACACAGAACGAGAAAGCGGAACGCCTGACCGCGTGACCACTCTCTGTCTGAAACATCCCCAAGATCGACAAGCAGAATGTGAGGCTGCCAGCGGCACCGAAAGGCTTTTCGTTTGGGATGGCTCGGGTCAATAGATAGTTTTCATTCTAAATTCATTGAATTCATTAACATTTCTAATTCATTGAATCATGTAAAGTTGAGTGTACGCCGCCAAGAGCTTTGCCCATTGCAGCGTCGCCTGCAGTCAATCAATGCATTTGCTGTATCGTTTGCTACCTACATAATTATGCGCTAAATTCTAAAGATGAAGACTTACAGACTTACAACTTTTTTTACAGAATTACAGACTTGATTTTATGAAATATTGTCATTTCTGGGGCGGTCCGTCCGGTACTCTTGTGCCTACCGCAAATGCCCATGTGTGGGGCGTAATTTGGCGGCTTGATAAGGATGATTTAATTTCTCTGGACGAGTAAGCATCCCTTCCTACTAATCTTTATTTTCTAATAATCTCAGGATACATGTACCAACCAACATACTTCTGCTCTGTCTACACAATAGCTACCCTAATCACCCAATTGCTCATTCAGTAGTTGTTGCCCAGTCAGCCTAGTTATCACATGAAAGAATCTGCATCTGCATTGAGGGATAATTTCTGGAATCAAGCAACGTTTGTATTGTTGTGTTCCGGTTTGAAGATGAAAAATATGATCGCCAACGCACTTACAGGCAAGACCCCTTTCGTCTAAGTCAACACCTGAGGTTCTGCATTTACGATACCTACTTATGAATCCTAAGTGCATGAACCGCAGATGTTACGGACGACAGTTACCGTTTTCCATCAGGTGGGCTGTCTGCTCGTTTCTCACAATAATTCACTAGCTATCAAACCCACGCACCTTATCCACGCCTGCATATAAAACAGCATATATTTTTTAGTGAAAAAGGAGTTGACATTAAGAAGTATTACATCGTGCACCTCGACGTTTTGACCCCCTACGTGGGCATACTAAGATGTCGGACGTACATCCAGAGGGTGAATCCTTTGCCTCGGTGCGACAACGGCGTGATACCTGTGGAGCAGTGGCCGTCGTGGGCGTACAAGCAGGTGCTGATGATGGGTGCGAAGGAGCACGGGATCCCGAGGTTCTACATAGACTGGTTAAAGAGCCTGAAGGACAACGGTGAGGAGGGCTGGCTGCGCGCGGCCGTGCTGCTGCGGCGGTACGCCCTCAACCCGCCGTGCGAGTGCCGCGTGCCGGGCCGCTTCCCGCGCGCACACCTCAAATGCGATGTTCAGAAAAAACGAAAAGAGAATGAAGGCAAAGAAGAGAAGGAGGAAGGGAAAGAGGAAAAGAAGGACGATGACAAAATCAAAGCCGACGTGTAAATTTGAATGAAAACCTGGTTATGAATGTGGCTGAAGGGAATTAAATACATGCGAACGCACCTTGGTGTCTGTGAAAAAAGTGTGAGCAATGTTCGATGGCGCGGACGCGTGTGATAGATTTTCAGACGCATTACAGCGCGCCCTGCCCAAACCTAAGGTCTTTTTACGAACCAAAATCCGAGAGGCTATACAATTTATTGGCATATGATGCAAAGTGATATTTTAGGCACTTCTACGAAGGGCAACGTTTCAGAATACCCTGTATTAAGTAATGTATTAACAAATAGTCACAAATAGTCAGCACTATAAGCAAGAATGGTTAGGGAAAATAAGGAAGAAGTAATAAACCACGTTTTAATATTTTTTGTAACTTTTTTATTAATATAAATATTAAAATTATTATTACTCATTAAATAAAATATAAAAAATTGTACACTATCTCAATCGTTTGGTGAAATTGTATCTAAATTGAGCATAGAGCACAACGCTACCTTCACACTTCATATTACATTATACATACACGCACACAAATCACACGAGGAACACATCATTGGAAATTACTTTATCAGTCAATAATTTATGCATAATAATATAATTACTAAAAATGAGGTAATGTAACTGCCTTACTAGGTGGAAATCACAATAAAAGTAAATACTGATAAAAAGAGCGAAGTCAAAGTAGCAAGCCCTGCGGAGCGCCGTGTGAGGCAACGTCGTGCGACCGCGCGGTGGGCGCGGGGGCGCAGTGGCGCAGTGGCGCAGTGGCTCACTGGCGCACTGGCACAGTGGGCGCCGCGACCTACACTAAGGTGGAACGAAATATGGCTCTAACGTTAACTTTATACCTAATGGTAGATTACCTACAACATTTCATAAATTGAGCAAAAGGCACTATGCAATTTCTAAAATTAAAGTAAAACATTTGGATATTAACTTTGGAAATGAATTTGCAAACGAAGTGTGAATTTTCCGCTAATCAAATGATACGAGCATGCAACGTGCCTTGAGCCCGCCGTGCAACCTGACACTCGGCACCCGTCACCATTCGCCACCTTCACGTCCACAATACGAAGGAACACATGAATAGACATTAAATTGTATATAAACACTACCAGCTAGCCATTCTTTATACATTGCCCTATTCCCAGCCCACGACGTCGTTGAATTGCATTCCCTTGGCGCGGTCCGGGGGACCGGCCTCAGTCGTATACCATGGGTGCCATGGTGCCAGTTCTCGCATTCGACAATCCTTCATTCCTTGAAGGCTGGATGTCTGAAGGCACTCGTTTAAACCCTTATAGCACATTATCGATACAGTGGTCGGCGCCGGCGGGCGGCGGCCGGGGTGCGGTGATCGACACCTTTCGGTTCAATTTATACAAATTTAAAATCTTCCGCTATTATATCATAATTCGATTTTAAATTTTGACGTTATAAATTTGCAGCTAGCATTGTTTTAAGTTCAGAATGCAATATATTTGTTTACATTATTTAATAAAACTAACATTTATAATTGAATTATAATTTCATATTGTTGTCCGCCACGCTCGGTGCGTTAGCTCATAACGCTGTACTTCCGTGTAAATGTATAATAGATTAGAATGGTTTGGCGACTTAACGTTAAGGTATTAAGCTATTTAGAATATTATACTATGAATTTATTTACATACCTGGGGTAAAATGATACTAATAATGTATATGTGTACGTACATAGTTGCATTAGTTACATCAGTCCATCGGGAGCGGCCGAACCCCGGCGGCCCCCAGTCGCGGCGTCGCGCTAGGCTAGCGCCGTTAGCTAGACTTTGGCTATAGAGTATATTCCATATTAAACCGTAATTGTAATACAACTACACAACAATAATGGCAGGTATATCTATTGCATTGTAATTGATACAGAACACATCGATTTCAGCTTCGTATTTATAGAAGTAACTGCAATGAACAATGAATACTAGTTACAGTATACGTTCGGACATATAACATCATCCCCGAAACTATTATAACACAGCGATAATAAGTAACAGTAGATTATAATGTCTAATATTTTTCCTTTTCGTCAATATTTCATTCAAGTCTTTGGTGGATAAATCCGATCTATAAATGAATTTAGTTGCTGGTCATAGCGACTGGTTAGTGCCAGTACGGGCGTCGGCTGTGAGTATTATGCCGGGCGCGGCCGGCTTCCCGTCCAATATCAACAAATTAATAAAAATAATTTGTACACGATCTTATCTACAATACGTTACGATATTATTTTTACACACTTTACACCTTACACAGTAAACTTAACGATAATAGGCTTTGTCAAAAATGACACCGATACAACTATTTTATTGAGGTAAACTATATAGGATTCACGTCGAGACAGACCGACTTTCAATATCGCTTCAGCAAAAATATTAATTTCCTGATATGAAAACGAATCGTCAGACGAAAACAATCGCACCAATCGCGTCAACACCTTAACTAAACGAACAATTAACTAGAATTAGCTCTAGAAAAACGTCGCCTCTGCACGACCGCACACTCCGTGTGCAATAAATTAATGTAGTAGTAAATGCAGAGAAGATTCAAAAACGTTCCCTTACTTTCCTAGTTTTAGTCTACAGTCGAAATAATAACGGGCGGCCGAGCCCCGGGCCTCGCGGACGGCGCGGCATTCCGCTGGCCACGCTTACAAACTAGGATTCGAAGAGCCGCCGGCGGGGGGTCGGCCTGAGGTAGATGAGGGGGGTGGGTGTGGGGCGGCGGTGGGGGGGGCTAGCAGCCGGTGCTGGCGGGGGCGGCGGCGGCGGCGGCGGGGGCGGGGGCGCCGAGGCCGTTGGGGGGCGCCTTGAGCGAGAGCGGCAGCGGGCGCGGCGCGCGCGCGGGCTGCAGCGGCTCGGCGGCGGCGTCGTCGTCCCCGCGCGAGCGCAGCGACGACAGCTCGCGCACCCACGACGCCAGCCGCCCCGACACGCCGAACAGGTTCGACCCCGACCCGGTCGCCACCGCGCCCACGTTCACCTCCGGCAACTCTTGCTCGTCCTCCGCTGTCACCAAGAAACGTGAAAGTTATTGCGGATGGTTGCTACCCGAGTCTCTGTCTGTACCCCATAGAGCTTGTATTAGGTGGACTGGGACGGTCCAGAGATGGAGGCTCCAAACACTCCCAAACATCCTTCAATGTGTACTTCGTTAACCATCACTTCGGTGAGATTTAAGTGTAAAGATTGAATCCATGTAAATACAAAATCTATGGTCCCATCGAGTAGGTATTACCATATCATGTGTGGCAGGGATAGAGAGACGTACTCGCATTGTGGCGCGAACGTGATAGCAATTACAATACTTCGAGTCTCTTTTAGTGTAAAGCCTAACCAGAAATATATGAGGTCTGTCAAGAGAGTCAAGAGGAAGATACTGTTTGCTGTCACTTGCCAATCAGTGTAAGAAATAAGTTTAAAAATATTCCAAAATATGGCGGCGCCTCATATTATATTCCTGGTCAGGCTTTACATCGATATTGTAATTCAAGAGTACGCGTCGACTTTATTGTGAAACAAACGCGTCTTTGGTGGATATAAGAGAGAACAAAACTTCTTAAAACTACAGTTATGCCCACTTCCGTTTCGTGCTAATAGATAATCTCCAAGTCAACGCGCTCTCGTGAAAACCAACTGTGATCCTAACAAATACTGTGGTATATATAATCCGCGGGCAATCAATGGTAAGGGGCCTTGTCAAAGTAAATGTTTAAAAATGTAAAATGTTTATTTAGCAGACAAGGTTGCATCTGTTCCACTGAACGTCGGGCTTAATTCGTCCGAGATATTACTTTGATAAAGTTCCGTACATTCAGTTTGTGCGCGGATTACACTAACAGCCGATGAGTCTCTTTCTACATGACGCAGTCTGTCTTGGATATACAATGTTAACGACGAGACGATGAGATGAAAAGCTTAACGCATTAGGCTACAAACATTACAAAAACGCTTTACAGTGAGCTTTACAGAATTTGGGACATCTGCCTATCTTGGCAAGTTGATGGGATCTCTGTTCAAAATAAATTTCAATGAGTTATCTTTCAGAAAAATCCCATAGATAGCGCTGTCAAAAATAATTTTAAAATAATCAATTTGTTGTTCAGTTCAAATAGTGTTCTCTATCCTGCCCTATGTGGTATTTATGAAAGCTGGAGCCGACCTAAATTCAAAGTTTGTATTAATATCTCACCTAATATTTCTAACAATCGATAAACACACAAAATAAATTAGAAAAGCCGCCTAAGGTGCAATCAACTAAATGTTTGTATGGGCCACTCAGGAAATGATAACAATAGTGCAGTTAAGGTTTTTCCCTGGGCGCTGGCTCGCGCATTACATGAATGAGGCGCTGTCCGAATTGGCAATGGTCGTGCGACCATGGTCACCGACGGACGTGGCTCAACCAATAGGAGACGTCAAAACCGCTCGTCGCACGACCGTTGCCAATTAAGACAGCGCCTGAAGCGTGTAGTTACGCGCAACCAAACTACAACGCTACCTACACCCAAATTATCAACTGTACAAGTTGTACGACTCATGCAAGTCGGCAGCTACTTACGTAGATCAGCCCTTCGTTTGGTCATCAGTGCCATCGCACTTTTCTGATCGGTGCCAAGCGAACGAGGGGAGAAAATTGACTGATTAAAATTTCAATTCACTCGCAACTACAAATAAAGTGTTCACTAATGTTATCATTTGCCGCAACGAAAAGAAATGAAAAATTATATTTCAAAATAAGTTGGCCCTTACGGACAGACATGAAACGTCTATATCGAATGTATGTCCCACACACACACAAGGCGGCATACGATTCGTAGGCGCTGCCCTAATTGGACGACGGTCGCACGACAATGGTTGCGCGCCTTACCCCCTCGCAAATAGACGTTTCACATCGAAAACCCAATTCCTAACAGTATAAACCTTTCTAAACCCAATAGTTCTATGACTCACCCATATTGCTCTTCTGCAACGCATACAGCTCCTGTCCCAGCGGCGAGTGGAAGAACGAGCGGTGCCTGAAGAAGGGCTGCGCGGTGGGCGCCAAGTCTGCTACTAGCTGCAGAAAGGAGGGTCTCGCGTGCCCGCGGTGCGCCC
This sequence comes from Blastobasis adustella, assembly GCA_907269095.1. Classification (NCBI taxonomy): domain Eukaryota; kingdom Metazoa; phylum Arthropoda; class Insecta; order Lepidoptera; family Blastobasidae; genus Blastobasis; species Blastobasis adustella. The sequence continues at coordinate 6,257,225 of OU026123.1, read as the reverse complement.
AGCAAGCGCGCATGAGCTCGTACAGCCGGTCGGGGCAGTGCTCGGGCCGCTCCATCACGCCGCCCTCCACCACGTATCGGACTACTTGCTCGTTTGATAGACCCTGGGGGGAAAGGGGGTTGGTAGAGTCAAATACAAAAATTATAGGTTTAGGAGGGAAAACATCGTGATGAAACCTGCACATTCAGGCGACTGGATGTGTAACCATGATCCAATCTGGTCAGGTTCCTCTGGTAGCAGGGTCACGGAGGTCAGATGGCAGTCGCTCCACTGTAATTACCTGACCTGCCAAATCCTAGATCATGGTCAAGGCGGACCCCGGGCCCTCGTTCTCGAGAGCACAAAGACGTTACACAGAAATCTTAATCATTTATTAATTATCTATATTTCTCTATATTTCTTTCTTATCGAAAAAATTGCCATCCCATAAACTTAAGGTGTTTTAAAATAAGAACCTTCGAAATCTCACCTGATATGGTTGCATAGCGAGCGTCGCCATCTCCCATAAAACAACTCCGTAACTCCATACGTCACTACTGCTTGAAAAAACCTGTGAACGATAAAATTTAAAAGCATATAAACATTGTCCACAGATGCAATTATACCATATAGCATTCTTTGCAAGGCTAACTTTGCAGTGATCGACTAGCAGATTAAAAATATATTATATGGTAACACTATCATTGCATCAAAGGGTCGCGAGTAAATTATGTATCTTGATACTTTAACAAAAGTAAAATGTCAAAATTGTTAATTTCTATTAACACTTGTAAATGTTACCATCGCATTTCACTGCAAAATTAGCTTCTAACCAGTCTAAAATCTGTCCATACAGACTTGTCTTATTTGGTTATGGAAATTATGTATTTAAATGGATAATTTGTAGCAGTATTCGTTGAAATTCACATTCTATTATTATATACTTTGTACACGAAACAAGATAAAAACAATTATTAAATAAGGTTATTTCCAAAGGTATCTATGTGGTTCTTACATAATTTACACAATACAACAAGTCGTGATTTTGGGTATTATTTGTGGATCAAATAAGTCTGTCTGGACGGATCATAGTCTGGATCGTAGTCTCCCATACTCACCCCATCTTTCAAACTCTCGGGGCTCATCCATCTTACGGGCAGCAGCCCCTTGCTGCCCTTCCTATAGTAATCAGTCTCATAAATGTCTCTGGTCATGCCGAAGTCCCCGACCTTGACGGTGAGGTCGCCGGCGACCATGCAGTTGCGCGCCGCGAGGTCGCGATGCACGAACTTCTTGGCCGATAGGTAGGCCATACCGTCGGCTATTTCTATAGCCATCTGGAATTCAACGGATTCGAATTAGATACATGTGGGCGTATTCGTTGCTATTTCGAAAATAAAATTATAAGAGAGGTAGGGCATAGCGGGGTATCCCGTTCGAATTGGAGCCGACGGACTGGGGAAGTACCTTACAAAATACCGCAGCTAAACAATACTCTCTTAAATAGTATTGTGTTTCTGCCGGTGAGTAAGGTCTCCAGTGCTCCATGGGATGGGGATTTGGGAAACCGTGGCTTTGGCAGTGGAGAGGCATTTGCCTTTTTGCTGCCAGAGCAACGTGTTACAGATATGGTCAACGCATTGGCGATACTCTTGGTGTTGCTAATGTCTATAAGCAGTGGGGATGTTTTTCCATCAGGTGGCCCGCTTGCCTGTTTGCCTACCCTATAACATAAAAAAACGGATAACCCTAAGTTTACTAAATATGTAATACTACATAATAATGGAGTTCCATCAGGAAGTGCCAACACAAAGTGTTAAATATTTACTAAATATGTATGTACGATTTGATATTTAAAATTATGCAACGGATTTTAATGCGGTTTTGATCAATAGATCCAAAATAGGTTTTACAGCCAAGAAAAAAAGGGTTTGTAGGGGTAAAGTAGGTGTAGGGTGGATGTAGGGTAGTTGTGGGTAGGTGTAGTGTAGATGTAGGTTATAGTGTGAGTTCCGCAATTAATCCTCCGACATTGGTCGGAGACCTTTTTTGCTACCACTTGTATAAGAAATGGTTAATAGGTATATCAATGCCCAAGAGATAAGCTCGCCTTTATATCCTCCTGTACCAACTAAGACTCTACAGATGCTTTTGGTGTTCCTTGTACCTATGATGGGTGGTCCCTTGCATAGCATAAATCTCACAAAATTTAAGATGCTAACCTTCCAAGAAGTTGACACCCCGGAGAGCCAACCCAGCGGTGGAAGCTTGGACTTCTACTGCATACAGAAATTTTGATCTTCTCTTGTAATGACGTACCTCGCTGACGACGACCATATTTGCTACCCTTGTCAAATTTAATCTTTTTTTTCTCTTTTCTCATTTTTCTTTTTGTTTCTTTTAGTTTTTTTTAGATATGTATTACTATTATCAATTCTTTAGAACTATCCTATATAGGAAAGAAATATTTTTTTTTTTTTTTTTTTTTTTATTATTTATATAAATTGTTTAATTCTCTATATTTAATATACTTTTTTGTAGGTGTATTAGTATGGTAGGAGTAGGTGAAGGGCAGGGTAGGGGTACGACGGCACGCGGACGAAGTCACGCCGGGCCAACTAGTAAATAAATAAATAAAAATCTATTTTCCGAATGTATATTCGCGTTCAACTTCAGAATGGCTGAATCTATTTGACTAATTCTTATTTATTAAATTTGTATTTGTTAGGTTTGTTAGGACAAAAAGGGTAGGTAAGGGTAGGGTAGATAAGGTAGTATGGAGTGTCGGTGGCCGTGTGGTTAAGGTATCCGTCTCGTAAGCGAGAGGTACCGGATTCGAATCCCACTGCGGCCATGTACCAATGACTATAGGACATGTATTAATGTACTAACCGATGCTCTTACGGTGGGAGAAAACATCGTGATAAACCTCCACATTTGGGCGACTGAATGTGTAACCATGCTTCAATTCGGTCAGGTTTTCCTGGTAGCAGGATCACGGAGGTCAGATGGCAGTCGCCCCACTGTAATTACCTGATCAGTCAAATCCTGGTTCATGATCAATGCAGACCCCGGGCCCTCGTGTGCGAAAGCATAACCGAGACATTAACGTCAATATGATTGTTATTTATTTATTTGATTTGTAATTGTTAGGTTTGTACGAAAGAAAAAAGGGGTAGGATAAGCTAGGGGTAGATTAGGTGTAGGGTAGGTTATGGTAGTGATTAGGTAGAGGTAGGACAAGGCAGGGTTAGGACAACACGCGAACGTATTCGCGACAGATCCCCAACAAGTCCAAACCCACTCCATCTCCCACCCGTTGACCCCTCTACTCACCTGCAATATATTCTGCAGCGTGGGCGGGTCGCCCCGGTCCTTCTTGGGCAGGGAGTTCTCCGCGTCGGGGCGATGGGACCTCAGATACGTCTTCAGGTCGCCGTACTCCATCAGCTCCATAATGACGAGCGTGGGCTGCCCGCGGGAGACCACGCCGAGAAGGCGGACCACGTGGAACGTGTCGAAGCCTTTCATTACGGAGGCCTCGTTTAGGAAGTCGATGCGCTCCCTGGGGGGGTTGAGAGGGGTTGGGGTTTTGTTGTGGTTATGGATAACGCTGTATCTGTAGCTGAGTACTGGCTAATTTAACCCGCCACTAGTTGATACGCCAAGAAGACGATTTTGATTTTTTTACGTTGAAAAGTCGATAGCATCGGTGGTCGAATATAATGTGGTAAGTGGTCCGAGTCGTAAGCGTGAGCTGCCGGTTTCGAATCCCAGTGCCCTCATGTGCCAACTCTTTTCTGAGTTATGCACGTTAGTTGAACACTAACCGATGCTCTTGTCTACGGTGAGGGAAAATCGTGATGAAACCTGCACATTCAGGCGTCAGAATACTCAGTATGTGTAACCATGAACCTATATGATCAGGTTCCCCTGTTAACAGGGTTACGAAGGTCAGGTGGCAGTCGCTCCACTGTAATAACCTGATCTGCCAAATCCTGGATGATGGTCAAGGCGGACCATGGGCTCTCGTGCACGGGAGCACAGTCGGGACATTAACGCCAAGCAAGATGATAATCGAGGTTTTATTATTTTGTTTACCCTATCTAAGGCTTTATAGTTTTGTGATAGAACGGCTGACACTGGCAAAGGGATTCGTGATTTAAAAAATTCAAGTTATGTTCGTTTTCTGATGTTACAAGTTGCCGCCGTGACCAGGATAAATGGAACGCGTTCTAATATTTTGAACTGATATTATGAGTTAATATTTTCTGTGAAATAATCTCAAAAGTAACTACAGTTATAGTTATTTTGTAGAGTTGACATTACAAGCAAAATTACAATAAGTAAACACTACTAAAAAAAAACTCCATTACCTGTCAGTGGCATGTTCATTGACAGTTTTGACAGCGCACCGAGTTTCCGGTTTTCCTTTCTCAATTCCTTTCCCGATACCTTCGTATACCTGAGAAGCGAGCATAAATTAAATTAGTCGAACCCATGCAAACCACAAGATCATATTTGTTGTATGGGGTCGGGCAGAGCATAAAAATAAAGGCTTCCACAGACAGGCGCAATGTTTCGATAATGTGTTCCGCGTCTTATCCACACATATGCGTTTTTATCGTCCTGTAGTAAGCCCGCCATTCGCAATTTAAAATGTATCTCTTAATCACTGGTTGTAAATCTCATTAGGCATTGTAAACGTTCTTTGATTCTAGGGCCCAGGAACGCAATCGTTCTCTATTTCTGCGTTATTATCGCAGCGGAGTATTAGGTCGCATGCGTCCTAATTAAAAAATACTGTAAACTGGGAGTCTAAAAAGGCCACGTTAGCGTTTCATATTGTTTCATTTTAATTTGTCACAAACTTATCTACATCGTCGCTGTTGTTGACACTGACATGACAATTCAAAATGCTGTCACTTAGTTCCAGTTTCGGCCACCGGATCAGATAAGTTTGTGGCACTCTAATAAGAATCATAATATGAAACGCTAATATGGCCTTTTAGACCTCTTGATATCACATGTTACTATCGCGTCTGTTTGGGAAAGCCTTTACGCTCTGTCCGGAGCCTAAAATTTACGTCTGTATAAAATTAATGCTCTTATCCTGTATCTTATATAAACAAAAAAATCCTTATTTAAATCCGAGCACAACTCACCATTCCAAAGGAGCCTTGCCCAAGTTCCCTGAGGAACTCTACACTGGTTCTTGGCACCTCCCACTCGTCTGGCACGTACACGGTGGACACATACTCCGGATTGACGCTTGCGAACAGCTTGTTGGCTTCGGCCTGGGGTAAGAAGCTGCGACGGGCGTACCAGATGCCCCCACCAGCAACCACTACGACGATAACGCAGCCGCCGATCAGGCCCCAGATCCAGTCGTAGCTCGAGTCCGAGCGCTGGGGGAGAACGGATTTTTAGAGTAGCTGTGTGAGGCGAAGTTAGCACGAGGATCAGGAGAAAAGTACTCCAGACGGACTCCTCGGACATGACAATTCTACCATCGAATCTATCTATACGTACTATTATAAAACTGTAAAAAAGAGGACCGAAGTCCCAAAAAAAGTACTCCAGGCGGACTCCTCGGACATGACAGTTCTAACGCAAAAATACTTTATGGTTTTTGATTTGGTTTTGATAATTAGGTAGCTTGAAGTCCATGGTACAATCTAAGCCATGTTTCATCTCATTCAGGTAGGTAGAACTAGAGATACAGCTTGACCTCCACGTAGTACTAGCATTCCTACAATACGGAGGTCATTTAAAATGGTAGAGCGAGCAAAACTTACTCTTATGCTACATTTTGTGTCGAATAAATGATTTTGTATTTGTATTTGCAAAAGCTTAACTGTGATAAAAACCATTTCCACGCGGACGAAGTCGCGGACAGAAGCTATTTTATAATAACAACTAGTTATGGTTTTGTTGGAACTTTTATATGTAATTATTCTTGTGTGAGCAATAAATAATTTATCTATCTATATCTGGCTATATATATATTACTGTAAAGTGAGAGAAGACATCTCGACTTACCGTAACATCAACGTATGCGACCGCCGACACGTTCCCCGCGCCGCTGACCGTCACCGGCGTGACTCGGATGCTGTAGTTCCCCGGCAGCACTTTCCGCGCAATGTACTCGCACATGTTGTCCTTGCACTCCGACGCGGATATGCACGTCTGCATGCCCATGTACTGCGCCTGTGACATCATATATAATCAGTCAGATCATACTGACAGAATCTCCACAACATCCGTGATCGCAACGACGCCATGTGACAGAACCTGGCGAAGTTGCCATAGCAACGCGTAAATTTTGATTGAAATTACAATTTATAACCGACAGCACATCCACACGGCATGTTGTCTTAAGGGAATCATTACCCATTCTGACACCTATGTCACCCTAGTACGACGATAATAATCATGTTCATCAGAGAAGAGTAATACCGTTGGCGAAGCGAGGTTAGTCCGCTGGGGACTGGTTGAACGGTCTCGGGAGCCGTTTGGCACCCCGGTATAATAGAAAATAAAAACTATACGTACGGTATTTTTATATTAAACGGGAATTACACTCGACGTACCTTAAGTAAGATTCTGTCAGTTTTCTCGTGACCACGGTGGGTGTAACCCTACCGAAACGTAGGTAAACAAATCTGAAAGGTACGACGCGCGTAAGTCCCGTCTAATATAATAATAGGTATTAAGAACGCGAGTTTAGTTTGTCATCGTCGCTTTCCATCAGGTGAGTTAAGGTCAAATGCAAGCCTATTGATAAATGGCATCTTATGTCATTTTCAATCATTGTAATTTTACTGTCTATGTAATAAAAAAAAAAGCAAATATACATACGGTATTGTCCTCCATGCGCGTATGTACGTTGTATGCGGCGACGAACCCGTTGGGGTTGTGCGGCGGCTGCCACGTGATCCTCACATCCGAAGGCTCCGTCTTGTTGGAGGGCACCACTTCCGCATGCACGTTCATCACCACGTCCGCGTTGGCTGGAGAAGAAATGGCGATTAAAATCACGTTTTTTTTAGTTATGCCGTAGGCAAACAGGCACGTGGGCCACCTGATGGAAATATGTTGACATACCGTCATCGTGAGCGTATAGTTTACGTAATGTGACATCTGCTGGGCGTCTCACAACAGGCGCCTTTTACGGAGAGTGGTGGGGGTCGGGTTGGTCCATAAAAAGGTAAGTAGGTAAATTTCGTAAGCAAATCCAAAGTGTGACATTGTTCATGGAATGGAATGGAACAATGGAATTAGCTACATGTAGACTTCTTAAAAAGTAGAGCCGAGGGTGATAAATCACGAGTACGGTAATCTATGTTAACTGCTTACTATCAGGTGGCAGGACTCGTGTCAAGCCTGAGGAGTCCACCTGGGTAAGTACCACCACCTTATCTATTTCCGCCGCCAAGCAACAATGCTTGCAATGTTGTATTCCGGTTTGAAGGATAAGGTAGCCAGCGAAATTGAAGCATTTCATCTTAGTCTTCACAGTGACAACACACCTGCGATTCTGCATTGTTGTTACCTGCAACCTAAATGTATGACTCGTAGATCTCATAGACGACAGTTACCACTTACCATCAGGTGTACTCTCTACTCGTTTATCACTAAGTGGCATAAAAAAATATCAAGCGGGCCGTAACTACGTAACATTAAAGAACAACGTCGCCTACTCACCAAGCTCGAGTGTCCTGAAGGTGTAGTAGGAGCGAACCGAGCACCAGAGCTCCCTGTAAGCTTCCTCGGGCTCGTCAGGATGCTGTCCGCGGCACGCCCACACGTTGACAGTGTACCAGGTGTAGTGCCGCAGTGACGTCACCGTCAGGTTGCGAGTGCTCGCGTCCACCTCGTAGTAGAGGGAGCGCATGTAGTCTGCAAGGGTGGGGGGTGAGATACGAGGCTGGGGTGGTTCCAATTAAGGGAAAGTTGACTTGGATTTTCCGTGGTGGACGGTGTCTGAACTTTTTCTCAATGGTTGACGATGTTGTGGTAGAACAGATTCGAGAGCAGGACGTTTTGATATCAAGTGCAAGAGGCACTGCGTGTCGTATACATTATGTAAAAATATATAATTTTACGTTGCCTCGTTTTGTCAACAACAAAATCCTACATACATAATAGCCGATACAGCTATTACGAATCTGTTCGGTTAATTCGTAAATTTATGAATGAATATCAAAGTAGATTCTAGTCAAGGATATTTAGAACAAATGATACATTATATCACAACTATGGTGCAATTCAATAACTAAAGCTCGAAAAGGTAATCAAACTTTCAAACCAAATATGTATACCTTAGTTATGATGATTTCTATGATGTACTTTAGTTGTAAGTGTAATTTGGTTAGTTGTAGGTCGGCTGATTATGATAAAACATTTTAGTGACAAACAACTTTATAACTAAGGAAATAGAGCATGCAAATGATTGGTTACACAGGCATGAAGCAGATGAATGATTATGCATCAATAGATGAGCGGTGTATATTAACAACTTTGCAAGTAATTCAGAAGACAAAATATCACTTTATAATGGCTAATTTGTGATCATACACGAGCGTCTCAGGCGTCCGTCTGAGCGAGTTACTTATCCAGTCGTGTAGATTGCTATAGTCCATTCGCGTTACGAAAATAGTGAATTAAGGTGTCTTTACAGTAAAGTAAAAATTCAAACACTTTATATTTAGAAAATATTAATTTATTCATGGATAAAAATCAACTTAATTATCTCAGATTAAAAGTAAAGTCAAGGATACCCCTCTGCTTAGCAGCCAGTCTAGTAGCTGTAGTTGCTCTAGTAGTTGCTGTTTATTCCAACCGGGGAGGCAGGGCCGGATTTAGAGGTCCAGAGGCCTCGGGGCAACGAAGGAGCGGAGGCCCCCTCGCCCCAAATTATTTTCCCAATAAAGTGAAAAAAAATTTAAAGTTGAGTTTATCAATAAATAATTTATTGTGAAACCAAGTAGATTCTCTTAGTATTGAACAAACACATATTTACACTTAAACACTTTGTAGGTAAAGGTAAAAGAGCAAAAAAAATATATATATATCAAAGGAAAAGATGTTTACTAGTGTTTACTAATTGGAATTTGAAAGATTTTTTTTTTCGAAGTCTTTATTGTGGGGCCCCCCCGTTTGTGGAGGCCCCGGGGCTTTCGCCCCGGTTGCCCTCCCCTAAATCCGGCCCTGCGGGGAGGTATTAATTTTTACTACTTGCCACTGTCAACTGGTCACTGTAAATTTAGCTTTCTAATTCGTTACGATCCGATTGGTCGAGGGGCGGGGCTAGGTCGGCGGACAACGATGACTCACTATTTTCTTGTCGCGAATGAACCAAACGCGGATCGAACCAAACAGTTGTTCAGTCTATATAAAAATGACGGCTCTATTAGATTGAATGATACGGTATCCGACAAGTAGCTGTATGTATCGTACCTTTAGCGACAAACTTTATTAGGAAAATATTTGATACTTTGTCTCCATAAAAATGACTGATAAAACGTACCAATAAAAACGGAATATCAGGTTGTTATGATTTCTAAACAAATATCCAGAATTTATAATAAATCTTACGTAGTTCCGCGTGTATTAGTACAAAAGAAATAATATGGTATTTGACTCCACATTTATAACACAAATATATTAAGACACATGTATGTATGATCTGTAAAATTGTAACAAGATATGACATATACTTTTGTATAAGTCACAATCGAATTTCAAACACATATTACGCGATTTGTTGAAATGAAAACCATCAAATACCACACCATACCCTATCAACACAACACAGCATGCAGCAACCATACACCCGTACGTAAGTTTAGAATTACAATATAACCATATGCTTAACCTGTGTGATTCTCTTTAACGTAGCACATATTATTCCGGACGCGACTGCATTTAACTGAAATGAGAACGTTGAGATGGGCGTGATGAGGGCGTGAGCGCAAGCATGGTACGACCAAGAGGAAGCGGACAGAATGCTCGAAGGAAGCTCAGACATGTTAACTAGTGACGGCAATGAGGGGGGATGAATGAATGGCATGAGGCACCAGGATACGGTAGGTAGTCGAACGTGACTATCGTATCGAGCGCTTAACTTAGTAAGATCCTTGAATGAATGAAATTAATGAAAAATGCTTTATTGCTTATACACAAATATCACAAAAACAAAGGAAAAGACAATCGCTTAAAGCGATTTCTTTCAGATCCTTCGGTAGTAGAGAGACGTCACGTCATGACCATCTCCTACACCGATCCCTTACCGGCGAGAGGAAATTCGCTTACCTACGACACTTTCGTAGTTCAATCCAGTGAAGTTAAATACTAGTTTTTGTTATCGTACGCCAATTTTGACCTCTCCTTGCATAAGTTTAGCACCAGCTAAACATCAAAGCTAACGGATGACAATGAAAACGACCGTCAACGTGCTCAGTGAAGCTTTCATTTCTCATAGCTCTTTCAATCCTGATGCCTCGCCGAATGTCGGCGCGAATGTTATGATTGAGAATATTATTTATTATATTCTAGCTATTCTATGGCTCACTTTTGTCGTCGGTGGCGTTGGCGTAGGTTTGGTTGGCGAGCGTTGGCCCATTGTTCTTGGTGAGTATGACGAGCATACTGAGACTGGCGTCGATGGAGCGCCGGGAGCGGTTCTTGGCGGACGATGGGCGGGTCTTGTTGCCGCGCACGGACGATTTCAGGTACACCTACAGGGGGGGGGGGGGGTTAGCTTAGATTTGTAACACTTGTGGTATGTGTTTTTTTGTTAATATCTGAGACTGTTTTGTCGAATGTAGATAACTGTTTACTGTTACGGATGTTACAGTCCGATATTTTTTATTCATAATGGGTAGTCTAGCAAATAGATGGCTATGTTGGATTAAAGAAAATTTTCAGAGTGCCTCCTTTGGACTATGACATGGGTTCGTTCAAGAGGTCTCCTTAGAGGCGGGCAACGCATTGGTAGCGCCCCTGGTGTGCCAGTTTGCTGCCGAATTACATTAAAAAAAATGTTCTACGCATACGCGAGTTGAAAAGTAGCATTCGTCCAGTTACGTTGCAAGTGTTTAAATTCAACATGACCTTCAAATCGCGATCGATTCTATTGTGAACGAAAGTTTGCCTGTTACTGGATTTACATTTAAGAGTGAAAATCTGTTGGCAAATAAAATAAATAAATAAATGCGCTCTTCGGGCTCGCTGGCCCCGTGAGCGCATGCCAAGTACGGCTTCCAACAATCCACATACCGAGTTCTGCAGCTCATTCTCGAACTGTATGCTATCGATGCGCTCCCGCTCCGCGCGCTCGCTGAACCGCGTGGCGGGGCGCGCGTCGGCGCCGGCTGCGCACGCGCACGCCTCCGACACGGCGCCCGCGCCCCGCGAGCGCTCCTGCTCGCGCTCGCGCTCGCGCTCCACCGCCTCGTCCGAGCGCTCGCGCTCGCCGCGCACGGCTAGCAGGCTGGATAGGGCGTTCGCTGGAAACGGTTTTAAGAACTTTAACATTGTGTCAGATGCTATGAGCAAAAGATGTGTATTGAGTCCTCTGCACAGCGACATAGGACCTTACCTTGATTTGATTTCTGTGTTTGAAAACGAAATGGTAAAGTGGCTATCTCGTATAGGGCGTAGTCTATTCAGCGACTTTGGAAGCGTAAGAAAAACCCTTTATTCCTTTCTCTTAATACGAAGGTGAAAGAGATAGCACGATCTATGTCGCACATTTTACTCTATTGACACTCTCTTGCACACTCGTGCACTAGCCGTGCTGGTTTTTGAGAAGGTCTATTTGGTGGAATTTTATCGGATGATGGTAATAATGGATTGTCGTATCACTGACCGAGCGGGTTAGAAGAACTAATACTACCAGTGTAGATAGACTATAGTCTATTCGCGTTAAGAAAATAATGTGCAAAGGTATTTTCACAGTGGAGTAAAAATTTGGACAATTTATATTTAAAAAAGATTAAGTTTATTAATGGATTAAAATCAAGTTAATTGTCTCAAGTTAAAATAAAATCAGAGATATCCCTTTGCTTTGTTGCCAGTCTAGTATTTACATTTTGCTGTTTATTCCAACCATCGAGGTAATCATTTTTATTATGTTCTACCATCAACTGGTCACTGTGAACTTAGCTTTCTAATTAGTTGCGACCCGATTGGTCGAGAGGCGGGGCTAGGCCGGCGGACAACGATGACTAACTATTTTCTTATTGCGAATGAACTATAACAAATGAATTTACGAAAAACAATCAGAAAACCACACTCACGGTTGCCACAGTAGTCGATGTTCCCCGCGATGATGGTCTCCCTGTTGTAGCTGTTGGCCTGGATCTCCACGTGGTACCATATCACTGTGCTGTTGGGCTTGGCGGGCGCCGCCCACTTTATGAACACCGAGTGCGGGCCCAGGGGACTCACCGTCAGCCCTTGCGGGGGACTCGGCTCTGTGGAGAACGTACTGGGTTATACTTAGCCAGGGTACCTGTCACTATACATATAGAAGATATGTAGCTATGTGCTTATTACACCTGGCTAAATTCACAAGAAAAAAGCGTGAGAGCAAATCAAAGTAGAAAGTATTGCTTATAAAATAAGATCCATTTTTGTCCAGTGTTATATGTTACGCGTCGATCCGCTTTTCAAAAGGCGTGATACAAAAGTGGTCCTTATTCTATCAGCAATACATTACACTTTGATATCCTCTCACGCTTTTTACTTCTGAATTTAGAAGACTGAATTTAGCCAAATGTAAAAAGCGCGTAGAATAGCTGCAACTGTCTAAGTGTCTAAAATACAATTCGAAGATAAAATCAATATCACAAGACGCTAAGAAGAAACTAGATAACATTTCTATATGTATTAAAAGTTTAAAAAATAATCGGTTAAGCTAACGTGTTGTAATCAAAGGACACAGGTTATTTTGTTCGGATTAACATTCACGAATGAAGGAGAGGGGCCCAAGAAGTAATGGATCGACATCACAGAGTCTGGAAGCCTACGGCTTACGGTACGACGTCAGGATACCGAAGACCAGGCGACATAGCAGACGAAGATGCGGAAAGCGTACTGGCAGAAGTCTGGATTGACCACGAGGATGACAGATATTGTTTTATACCACTCAGGTGGCTAACAAGCTTACGGCCTGCCTGATGGTAAGCAGTCACCGCAGCCTATGGACGTTTGCAATACCAGGGGCATCACCCACGCGTTGCGAGATGGAGGAGAAGGGTTCCCGTGACGTTTATTGTTGTAAGGAAGTGTTTTCGGCTCTCAGATTCCTTTCAAACTTGTTTGGAATCTTAAAGGGCGCATAATTTTGTTTTACAGTAATCTGTAGGTCCTAAATAGCAGACGGCTCCTCTCCACCGTCCAAGAACATCAAACCAGGCATCAAACACCCCATAATTGAAAGTAAAAAGGGCAAAGCAAAAACAGAAGTGAATCTTGAAAGAGACATTACAACTATCGACTCACGTCCAGGCAGCGTGGTGAAGTATATGATCCTGCTCTGGGCTCCTTTAGAGTTCTGCAGTGTGGTGTAGGTCTTCACGTAGGCCGCGTATCTCGTGAAGGGTATCAGTTGGGTGATGGGGTGGAACAGGGGTTGGTTGGTCTCCTTGCAACTCTTGCTGGCTGTGTCGTCGCTCGCGGCACTCCCATTCGCGGCTATGGTCTTAGCTTCGTCCAGAGTTATGTCCAGCACGCTCCACCTTTGGGTACAATAGTAAATAATCATAAAATATGCTCGGACAAATTCACACAGCACCATCTAGCCCCGAAGTAAGCAAAGCTTGTGTTATGGGTGTCAGATAGCTGATAAACTACTTATATACTTTTTTTTTAATTAGAGATACTACGCCCAGACCCGTAACAGACATTAAAATTGGTTATTTCAATTTCTGCTCGGCCAACTTTTAACAACAATAACTTTAACCAACTGAACGACTCAGGTCGCCAGCACTTCGTTATTGAAATGCATTCCCCGTTTTCAGTGGGGATTGGGAGAGTGTGTTAGTTTTGTATGAGTAACATATCGTCTGAAAAATCCGTGCTCACCCGTGGCACTACCGCTAGTACTACTGGTAGAACCATGGGCCATTTTATGTTAAAGTTATTGGGAGAAGATGTGTTTGTTGAGACAAATGATGCCGATGGTGCCGAATGGTGTAGAGCACCAATCCATTCCACTATCTCATATATGCCCACCAAGAGTTAGGAATGTTTTATGCTAGCCCGTGCCGAGCACGACCACCCCAGCATACCCAAGCATACAGTAGGTCCGTTCTGCAGCTGATTGTACTCGGCACGGTCTAGCACAAATCATCCGAAGACCATGTCAAAACCTTCCTGTATTAAAGGAAGTTCATTGTCGGACCATTATTGGACGGTAAACCCGGGCTTGTCATGATGAAGTATGAAGATCTCCCCTTCCCCTTAGATTGCTGATGTCGACGACGACGGCCGCTTTCTATCAAGAGCCTCCCTCGGCAATAGATGAAAAAAAATACATCGACTTACGTATCAGAGCAGGCATCCCGATCGCCGTAGATGGTGACGTTCTGGTCGGTTGCAATGTAATAGATGGAGTATCCAAGCAAGTCGCGCGCGTCGTCCATGCAGAACTTGTTCCACTTCAGCACCACAATGTTGCGGTGACGAGTCCATACCATCAGATCTAACTCCTTCAGGTCGCCTGAGGAAAGAGTGTAGATGTTAAAAATTGATGATTGCAATATGTATTAGTCTATGCATTTTAAATTGACACATTTCTCCTGATCCCATCTAATGCGCTTATTACACCTTGCTAATTCAGTCGAATAACAGAAGCAAAAAGCGTGAGAGCAAATCAAAGTCGAATGCATTGCTCATATAATAGTATAGGGTCATGGAGGTCAGATGGCAATCGCTCCACTGTAATTACCTGATCGGCCAAATCCTGGATCATGGTCAAGGCGGACCCCGGGCCCTCGTGCGCGGTAGCACAACCGGGACATTAAAGCCAATATCATTATCAGATAACGTATAACATAGTAGAAATAATGTGAATTGCATACTTACACGACGCCCGATCCCCGTTGTTGGTGACTTCCTTGTCAGTGAACTTCCGCCCGAGGATAGTCTCGAGTCGAACCAGCGTGCTGTAGCAGAGCTTCGGGTTGGAATGGATGTTCAGTCTGCCCTCTATCGAGATCTCCCTGTGCTTCTCCCAGTCCCACAGCAATTCCAAATTCGGATTGTTCAATATATGCAACGCTTCACCCCTGGAAATGGAATACAGTGTAACCACTCTACGAGAATCCACGGGATCTGTTTTTTGAAATAAAATCTTGAATGGATCAACCACGAGCAGCTGGTTTTGTCCAACAGCGTTGAATTATTTTGACAACAGAGCAGTACTTTACACCTCCCTTGTCCCGTACCTCCCGCCTCCCCAGTCCCTTATCTGCCGACTCTCTGTCCCATACTTCCCGCCTCCCTAGTCCCGTAGCCCCCGATTCCCTCATCCCATACCTCCCGACTTCCTAGTCCCTTACCTACTTTTCCCCCAGTCCCGTATCTCCCGCCTCTCCAGTCTCCTACCTCTCGCCTGCTTAGTCTCGTACCTCCCGACTCCATAAATAGTCTCATACCTAATGAAGTTCCGACCTTGTAGTCCCATCCCCCTCGAAATCCCGACAGACTAGTCCCGAACCTCCCACCTACCACCTCCTTCGTCTAGTCCCATTACTCACAAAGTCCCAACAGACCAGTCCCTCCCACCTACCAACTGCCTCGTCAATTTCCATACCTCCTGACTCACTTATTATTATTCTCGTCGTACGGCGAGGCGATGCTCTCGAGGCTGCGCAGGAACATGAGCGACACGAGCGGGTTGGAGCGCGTCACCTTCAGCCCGCCGCCCAGCGACCGCACCTCGCCCAGCGCAGACTCCAGCATCGACATCGTGTTGTCTGGATTATTATTATTATTATTATAATAAATAAATATATTCGTGGACAAATTCACACAGCGTCATCTGGCCCCAAACTAAGCAAAGCTTGTACTATGCTTGTAGCTTGTATTATTATGTTAAGTGAGGTTTACAAGACCAAACGTCCTGGTATCACTGCGACCATTGCTGATCTATTGTGATCGCCTCTAGCTTACAGTTCAGTACTAATTCCTACAGCTTCTATGAACTGTAATAGGTTCTTAGCACTGATATCGTGCACCTCATCGGGTCGTAGCATATATGAGGTGAAGGAAGGATAACTTATAACCTATATTTTGGCAGCAGACCTTACGACTCATTAGCGCCGTGTGGTGGACTTTGGAATCACGAAACCACTCAGGTGGACGTTACACTTAAAAATTACATATGTTTCTCCTTCTTAGTCGTACTCTTCATTGCTGAAGGTCGTGGAAGGTCCACAATGTAGTTTTTCCATTAGCTAGACGACCACACTGAAATCACAAACATGACTCTACTCACTGCCGATAGCCCGTATAGAGATCTCGAGGGTGCCGCTGAGGTGTGTGCAGCCGCGGAACGCGTCCGCCGACCCGATGGAGTCCACCTTCCCGCCCGGACAGTCCTTCCGGCATCCGGACGGGGGGCACGGCACGCAGAACGCACGATCGGTCTCGCTTTTCTGGGGACAGGCGCAAAGTATTGTTATACTAGTAACCAAGAGCTCCCGCGGGAGATCCAGGAAGCAGTGGATTGACTTCGCCGAGTCGGACGTGAGAGGTGACCCACGGAGGATGTCGAAGATCGGGCAAATTGGATAAACAAAAAGCGGACCTTGGCAGAAGCCGGGATTGGCCGCTCGGATGATGATAATGGTACTGCAGTTTGCCGTAGCCATTTAGCAATTTAACCAGCAGAGAAAGCTAGCGGGGAGAGAGTTTAGGAGTTTCGGCCCGGTCTGGTTATGGCCCGCGGGCCGGAACGACTGTATAAATTAAAATTTTCAAAATGAAAATCCCGCTTATTTCCCGCTTTTAAAGACCGCTAAATTCGTAATAGGCTCAGAAAATAAAGTTCAGTATGATATAGGGTATGGTCGCAAGATGCTGAAGACCGAGAAAAGTGGAGGAAAGCGGACCCTGGTTGAAGCTGGGATTGATCGCTAAGATAATGATAACTAAAATATTGTTTACTACTGTGAAATATTTCTTGCCTCAAGGGTAAACTTATGAACAGTTGCCGTAGGTTACGTAAACGTATACTAATAGGTTACGGTCCATAACCTATTGGTTACATTGTATTTGTTTAATAAAACATCAATCATCGATGCGTCACTCACGTAATCGAATCTTATAATCGCACCGTTTTGATCTAAGTATGTATAAATAATTGATTAAATTTATCACAGTTCAGAATGTTTCAGGCATTTATTCATTAAATATCAGTAATTTTCTTAAATGTTACTGCATGGTATTAAAGCGCTTTCACACCTACGACTTACGAGAAGTAACGCGGAGCAGCGCTGCAGCAGCGAATAACTCTATATTAGCCGCAAATTGTCGTGCTGTACATAAAAGAGCTCTCATCTGTACACGTCACCAAACATCACAGCCCATACCAGTCTACTGCAGGGCTTGAGCTGCCTCTACATCAGTGGAGGGCTATGCCATAATCTCGGCGCTTGGTAGGCGGATTTGAGGTCGCAACGTTTAAAATACCATT
Organism: Blastobasis adustella; assembly: GCA_907269095.1. Taxonomy (NCBI): domain Eukaryota; kingdom Metazoa; phylum Arthropoda; class Insecta; order Lepidoptera; family Blastobasidae; genus Blastobasis; species Blastobasis adustella. The sequence goes on along the minus strand of OU026123.1, from coordinate 6,239,536 downwards.
GGACGAACCTCCGCATACCTGGCCGGTTAGGTTATCCTGCATATTAGTAGCCTTTTAGGACAGCAAGTCGATCAGCGCAAACTGTAAACTCGACCAGGATATTGATTTATCACAAGGTTAAACTTCAGTTACACGTCATAAAGCAACAATGTCGATTTTCCTTTGCATTTATATTCTAACTGTTAATAGTTCAACCTTAGCGACATTTTAATTACACGGGAAATAAACACTAACCACTTCCTTGAACTCAAAAAAATTCATACTCAACATTTATTTACTGATTAGGACATCTCTTTCAATCGTAAGAGGACCCCTCCTTAGGTAGGAAAGTAGGAAGGAAACACACAATGACACGTTGGCCGGGTCCAGGGCCGGAGAACACTCACCCCAAGCCGACCACGGTCGGACCGTGCCCAACAATACATGACAGAGCCGGACAGCGCCCGACAATACCAGGCAGAGCCGGACCCTTGAGCTGCCTGTACTCATCATCATCCCATAACAGTCCACTGCAGAACTAAGGCCCTCTTCCACGAAAGGGCAGGTTATTACCATAATCTCCACGCTTGACCAGTGGGTTGGAGATCGCAGTGATATAAATATAACAATGGAAAACGCTACTGCCCATTTTCTAGCCTACGGAGACCTGCCTTGATAACATTAGTCGCCTTACACCCACGAGTGTAAGGGGTTAGTGCTATTCCACTCTGCCGGACACCACACGGCCAAAAAATAAAGTAAGTCAATCAAAATAAGGTAAATAAAAAGAAAAAAAGAAAATAGAAAATCTCAAACTCTCGAGAGCGCCTGTCGCCACCTCGCCTCGGCCACTGCTGCGCATAACTGTCAGGTAGTGTCAGGTCATCATCACAGCCCATAACAGTCAACTGCAGGACTTCGGGCCTCTCCCACAAAGGGGAGCTTGTTGCCATAATCTCCACGCTTGGCAGGCGAGTTGGAGATCGCAGCGTTATACAGCAATGAAAAACGCTGCTGCCCATTTTCCAGCCTACGGACACTTTTAGATTTTGTGCCTCGAAATCTTTTGTCGCCTTGTACGACACCCACGAGTGTCATGTGCTGTGTGTAAAACACTCACCCTCTCCATATACCCGGCGGGGCAGTTGTATATGCACTTGTTGTGCAGTATCTTGTAGTTGAGGGGTGCGGCGGCGGGCGCGGGCGCGGCGCCGCGCTGCGCGACCATCGGCGCCGGCGGCTGCGGCTGCGCGTAGCAGTCCTCCTCGGTCACGCAGCGGCGGTATAGCTGGGGGACAAGTGTTTATTTTTATGTTTTAATTTTAAAAAGAGGCCTCGTCGTATCCGACGATGGCGACCCTTACTCAAGTAAAATATTATTTCTTTGATGAGCACGTAAGTGGCTCGCGTATCCAAACTTTATTTAAATATACGATCACACTGTGCACACTACGACTGTCTCTGATTGTTATAAGTGTACGCATAGAAAGGCCTCGGCCGAGTCTTTCGTAGATGGCGCTTGTGGTCCAGGAGATTGTTCATATATATTTTTATACCACTAAGGTGGCAAACCAACTTACAGCCTGCCTGATGGTAAGGCAGACACCGTAGCCTATGGACGTTTGTATACCATAGAGTCAAGCGGTGTGGAACGGCTAAGGTGAAGATGATTATGGTCCTAGTGAAATATGGACGGTCAGTCCAAACAATAGAAGATTGCAACTTCGTTTTAGCATCTACAATAGAGGCGATTAGGTTCCATGGCGAAAAGTAAATTTATAAATTACTCTATAGGTACTAATTGACAAAATAGAATAAACAAGAAACATACCTATGAAAGATAACAAAACAACTTGACAATAAAATCCGACAACGAGCGGTTGAGGTAGGTCTTAGTCGCATCGGAAGTGACATGCGGGACCTTGTCTCTCTATGAACGGTCTTTTGTAATCTATTACTGTTTGTAGATATCTTAGTTAGATGATGTCTGATATGGACGATATGTAGTCTCTGTCAAGGCAGAGAAGTCCGCCTGGGTCCACTAACCACCCCCTTCTGGCCAAGCAACATGATTGCATTTTTGCAAAATAAATTAATTTGCGGAATAACCGCGTTATGAACGTAAAAAAAAAAAGTCCGTTTGAGAACCTCCTCCTATTTTATTTTTAAAGTTCGTTAAAAATATTATTTCTCAACGCAGTAAATAACTGATTATAGCATTAATAATTCGGTACCTACAGAGATTACCTGCATAATTACCTTTCTACTTTATTGCTTGGTCATTGTCAACAACAACGTTCATTTCAGTTTTATAACGTGTTACCAGCCTTTATGTTTCTATAAAAGAATAAAGTAAACTTAACCTAGGTCTGGGGCGTCTGGGCTCTAGAAATAAAATACAACAAGGTCTGAGGTTGAACGCGCTCATATTGGAATGGAAATGACCATTTACCCTAGTTTTGAGACCACTTAAATTGTCTGAATCGAGAATACATTCAATGAATCAATCACCAATTGCTGAATAAATACATAATCATACTCGTATAATGCATGTGCTACTGTATTGAATGTGTCTTAATGCAATTATTCTATAATAACCGTAGTAATATTTCTAATCAGCGATTTCTCGCTAGCGAGCAATGGCATAATGTAAACGAGCATGCAATCAGTCTAGTTAGCCAGTCTAAAGGGATTGTAGATACTCAGTGTCAATTTCAATGTTTAAATCAAATATTTTATGCTAATAAATGGCGACCCTCCCCGGCTTCGCACGGGTGCAATTTAGAGTACCCGATCACGTGCGATGCCGTGGTGATATCTGGATAAAAAGAAGACGATGTTACTTCTGAATATTGTGGCTTCCTGTATGTGAAAGAATTTTTGAAATAAAATATTTTATCTTTTTAATATTAGTTTAATTTTAGGAAAAAAATAATAAGACAACTTTTTCTTTGTCGTAGCCGAAACAGAAGTGCCGGCAGATGTGGCACGACACTCACTTTTTTTCTTTTTTATACCACTTAGGTAGCAAACAAGCTTACGGCCTGCGTGATGGTAAGCAATCGCCGCAGCCTATGGACCCGGATGGATGGATGGTGAATACCCATACGTTGCCAACCCCGTAAAAACCTTTTCACCCTTTTCTTGAAGAACTCCATGTTGTATTCTCCAGGGAAAACCTCTCCAATTCATTCCACAACCTTAGCGTGCGTGGGAGAAAGTACCTCTACTTTATGAGGTAGGTGTTACCGTGTAATTACCTCGTATAACCCAGCCGGACAGGTCTTGGTGCAGGTCCGATTATTTCCGTAGCCGAAGGAGAAGTGCCGGCAGACATGGCATTGGTCGGGCCTGGGGCCGTCGCAGCCGCCCAGGCACTCCGCGTGGCAGCAGCGCCCGTCGGGCATGCACGCGTTGCTGCCGCACGCGGTCTGACACACTGGTGGGTGGGAAACAAGGCTTAAAATTATGTTTATAAACCGCTATGAAAAAAGAAGGGTACTACAAGATAGCTCTGCGTAATATTTTATTATCAATATCTATCGCTGGCTGTTATATCCTCCCGCACGAAGATGTAACTCCTTTTCCTACAATTACTATGTAGGTATGCTTACCCTTCTGACAATGGCGGTCATCCCAGCAGAGCAGCTTTCCGGTGTCAGCGTCGACGGGGCACTGCGTGCGCGCACCGCTCTGCGCGTTCGGACACAGCCCGCAGAGCCGCGTGTCATAATTCGACTGTGGGTAGACAAAACGGAAACTAAGTTAGACCATAAATAACAATAACAGAGTACAGAGAAGGAAAATTTATATTTATATTCATTCGTTTAAAATTAGCCCCATTCAGTGCTCGACCGACAGTACGCGCGTACCTCGGTCACGAAGTCTTGTCAATCAAAATGTATGGGACGTAGCGCGCGTCAGCGCTGTACTGAAGTCATTCATATAATATTGTTATCGCTACGACAAAAGTGCGTACCGTCTGTCGAGCACTGAATGGGGGATTATAAATATATTTTTTGATGATGGGAATAGTATGTACGTGGGCAGACCACAGAGCTCTGTGCATTTACTTTAACATATGTATATTATTTAAATGTATTATCAAGCCTGTGTGTCACAATACAAGTATTTAAATTGAATTGACATTTCAAAAGTATACCCTTGAAAACCAGGTACGCGGTAAGAAATCCGAAGAATAGTTATAAATGTCCCTTACATTAGGTGTCGTGCAAGACATCAGGAAAGAAAGGCTCAAAGTTTTATGTTGTGTATCTTCAACAAAGTGATTCCAACTACTCCCACCTGCCTGCCGTGGAGATTTTGACTAAACCTACCCAAAAAATTGAAGAGGGTCCAACAGAGAACTGTTACCGGTCGATTAATAACAATTTCACAGTATCCGACAGCAACTTTTGATACACGCGGCTATAGAAATGATCTCTGTAAGTCATATTTACTTACATAGGTATATTATGAATGAGTCATAGATAATAAACAAGATCTACAAGTTCATTAAAATAATTATTCAAATTAAATGTTTAAGTACACAATTTTTTTTGGAATTCGGTACATTTGTTTAAAGCATAAATAAAGAGCATTCTTTATTGCTTTACGTAAATGTTAACAGTTTTCTTAAAATAATTGACACGTTAATCAGTATTTGCGACAATAAAAAATACCACATAAAGAAATATGCCTCTACGGATATAATAGGACCACGATAAGTCCGTATTGACTGACAGTAGTAAACATTATAAAGTGTGGATGTGGCAAAAATCTTGAGATAATCTGTCCTTGTCAGTCCTTCTTGTAAACATTTAGTTATTTTGTCACTATTAGCTTGAACTTGTACTTTTAGTTTGTCTAAATTATTAATCATACTGAAAATTATCTCCCGCACTTCCTTTTTAATTGTTTTGCCCATTATATAATAATATTTTTCATAACTCACGAAATAAACAATCCTACAGAAATCAAATTGTTTGTTATGACTTTTATGAATGACGTTCTATGACGATTAAAAACTTGCCATACAGAGATTTTATTTCATTTTTATTTTTTTAATAAACGATTCGGACTAAGCCTGGTTGTATTATAACGACAAAATCCTTGAAGAAATCTATCAAATTGCCTGTAAAACTCATTATTAGCGGTTTAAGTATTTCAGGTAATCTTTTGACCCATTTTATACAACAGTAAATATAATGTGTAAAATTCCAAAGTATGTGGTACGTTCATTACGCATATGCGGGCACACAGATTGACGTCAAGACATTGACGACAGATACAACATTGACACTGGACGACACCCGGGTCGACTGTCATTTGTTTTCGTATGATACGCCATACCAGATTCGCCATTACGTGTGCTACTATAAAGTTGAATATCATGTGAACTTGAAAAATATACTTACAACTATACTAATGTGGCTTATCTTTTAGGGTTCCGTGCCTCAAAAGAGAAAAACGGAGAAACAAAGTAGTAGTACAAGGGATACTACTACTTTGTTTCTCGTCCATCTGTCAAGACCCTTTTTCTCAGGAACGTGTGAATACGGTATCAAACTGAAATTTATATCAAATACCTACTCAGGTCTAACATCCCTTAGGGCAGTGAAAAAATCAAACTTCTATGCTCCGTTTATACCGCATATTTTGACGCTCGCAAGGGAATCAAAACCTATAAGGTACTTCCCGTAAATTAAAAAAATTACCAAGAAGCAATGCTATGCACAAGTGTAGGAAAAAATCCGAAAGCCGTAAATTTGTAGTTACATCACAAAAAAATAGTCAACCTACGTATAAAGTGTAGGTGGATTAGCAAATATTTAATATAAGTCGTATTGGAGGAGCTAGGTGTAATTGTAACCCTACACTGCACGTGGCCCGACACGTCATGGCCGGTTTTTTCTTGAAATACAGTAAATCTAAACAAATTATACAAAATTCCTTTAGGTATACTATTTTTAGATTCTTGTTAATGGCATCTACCTATCGACTTAAGCGAAATCCGTAATAATCTCTCAAAAATATAACGCAGTAAATTTAAAATATATCAAATTTAATTTAATTAATCGTGTTTTTGGTTATATTCGTATACTATACAAAGACTCCAAGAAATACATACTGAAATTTCACGTGTCTAAATCGTACAATTAGTTCAGAATCTGTGTTCAAAAACTATAAAAAATGGAAAGCGTCCTCTTAAACAGCAAACATTATAAGTTTCAATACCCGTTAGCGATACTTGTATAATATACCTAAATATAGACGCTCGTAAAGTACCTATGTAATTTCATAATTTGAGTATTTATACCGACTTCGTCGTGCCGAATTTTTACCTATGCTGAAACAATTCAAAGAACTAACTATAAGTCAATCGTTCATTATAAGAAACAACAGCACAATGTGTTATCTCGAATCGAAGGTCCACATCCACAAAACTTTCTCCCGTCGATCGCTGTAACTCCCGGCCAGGTTATACAGCGGCGCGCAGCGTCCCGAAGCGACATTCACTCTGTCATAGAGCAGACAAACAGACAAGCGGACCACCTGATGGAAAGTGGTCTACACTGTATTCATATTTTGTGCCACTACCTACAACATGACCAGTAGGCTAATTACGTAACTCTATTGCTATCAATTCTCTGATTTAAATTATTGAAATTGTAACAATTTCGCGATTTGCGATTCCGTATCATCGATTTCATGGGTTCATTTGCTAACAAAGTTCCATTGCAATAAACTGAAACTATTAAATCGATCATAAGTAATTGCAAAAGAAACAATTTCAATTATTGAAATCAGAGAATTGATGGCAACAGAGTTACGTAATTACCCTGGAGGGATATCGCCAATGCATTGCCCACCTCTAAAACCCCGAGACACGTTGCTCTAAGCAAAAAGCCAACTGCCAAAGCCACGGTTACCCTAATCCGCACCCTATGGGCCATTGGAAACCTTACTCACCGGCACGAACACAATAATATATCTATCCCATAATTTTGACCATGGACATGCTAAAACTGAGGGTCCGCAATACCACAACGTTACCAAAACAAAATATGTACATATTATTTGACATCGCGCACTACTGATATTTCGAGCCGGCCAAGCCTCGACATCGGCAAAACATCAAAACAATTACAAACAGTTACGCGTTAGTTGAAACAAGGAACACGTGTTCGTGGGACACGCCTATAGGCGTTGCCGACCTATTATGTTTTGCTACATGTATTTTTGTATAGCAGACGGAACTAATAACAAAGAAATCCCACGGTCCGCGGGCGAAACAAGTTTGGTGGGCTACAATAACATCGGATGAGAACCGCAATGCTGTTTATTGACCAGATGCCTCGGGACAGCGGGGCTGGCCGCCCGCCGCCAGCCGCTGCAAGAAACGCGGCCGCTTGGAAAAAACAGCGGAATAACCACTGCATGCCATATCGTAAACAAGTTGATACCGGTGCCGGATATCAGCCTTCCATTCACTTTTATGGAAACATTTTTAATCTTATTAAAAATCTACAAAAAACATATAGCAAGAAAGATACGCTGCGATCGCTTGAACGTATACGTCGTGTCGAAAAGTTAGATTTCATAAATCAATGAAACGTCACATGCAATTTTATTGCAATATTGAAAGTAGCTATAAAATAAACGTCCGTTATGGTAAACAATATGGCTATTTTGAGAAATTGGCGCGCAGGTAGTAAATCATTCCGTTGACAGGTGTACCGCCATAATTCTATTAGTTGGTGGACCCGTAACAGAACACGATCACATAAGGTTTGTATTCACAGGCGCACCCTGGGCCGCTCATGCATCACACAATACACATATCGTATCCTTGTTTCTGCAGGTAGATGCGGAGCGAGCGCACGGTATAAAGCTTTACGTTCTGATACCGAGAACTACTTTCACAAATGTTATTTGTGGGTGTGACTCGTGAGAACGGAATGTGGTATAAATCCCAACATATCAATATTTCGTCCCTCTGGAAAAGCTAGTGTTAAAAAAGTACACTTTAAAATAAAACTTCATTGAATTTTAAGGTGACCGACGCGTAAGGGTACCACTGGTTGTGAATTTGTAGAATAAACTTGTCTAGAGTCTCGACACTCCTTTGAGCTGACCTTGCGATGACGATTGAATTAAAACTAGTCTGGACCTAAATATCATCGATGCCGATTAACCAATTGATTGGACAATATTATTGGCCTAATTCTTTGTGCACGTGCCTGTGTGAGTGAAGCATTTAAGGTAACGATTAAAACGATACCTACACACAATCTGTAACGGTGGCGGCCCTTCACGTATCTGTCTACGTGAAGTATATGTACAATCACATATTAATTAGGCACAATTCCGCAATCGCACCACCCGCCGTGGGCTGGGTACTCATCCCCATTACGTGGACCCTCTAGTGGTGTCCACGCGAAGATTCGAAAGAACGTTTCTCGCTCGTACGATTCGGATGTGGAATGAGCTCCCAGCAACGGTGTTTCCTTTGGTCTATGACATGGGATCGTTCAAGAGGTATATTAGAGGTCTCCTTAGAGGCGGGCAACGCATTGGTAGCACCCCTGGTGATGCTGATGTCCATAGGCGGCGGTGACCACTTTCCATCAGGTGGCCCGCATGCCTAATTGTCTGCCGGATAAAAAAAAAAAAAAAAAAAAAAAAAAAAAAAAGTGTATGTGGTTTGTCTTTACGTGGCGTATACGAGTATGTAGCGTGTATCTACGTTACTTATTTGAATAAGTAGCGTGTCTCGAAACAAGGTGTATGCCTACGCATCGTGTCTCTACGCACCTTGATCACGTTGTTGGCCGCATAGTCGTTCTGCACGATGTGGTCCCAGTCGATGGTTTCGACATAGCAGAGCCTGTCGTTGTTCTGGATTCGGACCGCGCCGTTCTCTATCGTGGTCAGGGAACGGAGGCCCAGCACCTGAAGGACAATCCAAGTGTTTTATGCTACTCAGTGAGAGACAGCCTATCTGATGGCACTGATGTCATTATAGCCTATAGTTTCAGGTGTCCAGAAAGCTGACTGCGTTGCCTCGTTGGATAGCGATGCTAATCCGTTGCCCGGGGAACAAGCCAGCTCTCCGATCACCAGTGGTATAGTTTAATTTTTTGGAAAGTATTTAAACAACTTTCTCGCACCAAATTTCCTTGTAGTTGAATTATTTATTATTACAAAAAAGCCTTAGATATTTTCCAACAAACCTCAAGGTTTTCACTGTCGAACAAAATGAACGCGTAATCCTTAAAGAGCTGCATCCCTCTTATCACTGCCAAGTTTGGAAATAAATCACCGAGACTCCGAATTCCTCTAAACCTGTAACAAGGAAATTGAAATAAGTCAACAACAAGACAATTTTATAACTTTCAAACAATCACTTGGTATACAATGACAAATATATTTCAGTACAATGGACATCAATAAACCCCTAACACTCCTTATTAATATGCTCGTCGTATGCTAATCCATGTCAAACTAGCAGACAGATCACCTGATGGAAAGCTGCAACTGTAGCCTTATGGGCCGCACGATTAACTACGATTACACTTAGTTTTCAAAGAGTAAAAATGCAGAACCGCAGATGCCTTATCACAATGAGGATTAAGATGATATGGCTCATGCCTGAATTGTGCTGGCTACCTTATCTTTCAAATCGGAACACAACAACGCAAACATTGTTGCTTGGCGGGAGAAATAGATCTCGAGGCAGACTCGGGCTTGACAGTCCTTTCTAAACATACATACGCACGTCTATTTGTATGTATATCCGCTAACTACTCCTAAGCCATACAACGGATTTTGATGCAGTTTTCATTACATTTAGATTTTTTTTCCAAAAGGATTATATACAGCCGCGCGTTTTTTTCATCGCAGCCCGACCACTATCATATAGCAGTAGGTAACCAGTGCTACGATGCTTGTGACCCCCCTCCCTTTGAGTCGGGGGTTAAAAGTACTCCGAACTAACTTGATAACTTGTCAAGTTTTTCCCGATAGCGGTGCGGTATAAGTTGAGGTAGGTCGGAACTCGGAAGTTGGATTTAGTCAATAAGGGGACTGGCTTAAATTCAGTATTAATCCAGTCAAGGAACAGCATCACGTTCTACACCGAATTGTTTACCGTGTCCGTTGATTGGTGTACGGGTATGTGTGCTGGACGAAAAGTAATATTATAAATTGGAGTGTACCCATGCGTTATTTCGTGATTTACTTCGGTTGCGTGTAGATTATCATGTGTAATTTGGGGATAAAATCAGCAATTAAAATTGGAAGGTACTTGTTAACATTTGATCTTTGACTTTGTTTACAATACGGAGAGTGTCTGGTTCTATTCCAGACCGAACAAAAAATTTAGTTATTAATTTTTATTTCTGTACTGGGACGGCCTGTAATGTTTATCTTTAGGTATGTATCCATGGCACCACACAAAACCCGCAACATCGATCGCCTAAAATTTCCGTGCAAAGTTTATAAGCTACAAATGGTTACAATACTGCAATATTTCATAAAAATCCATTCAGTACTTTTTGCGTGAGATGGTAACAAACGTCCATTCTTACAAACTTCAGCATTTAGGTAGATACAATCATTCATTATATTAGAGGAATAGAAGGATTTACCTATAAATCTTGATGTATCCGGTGACCTCCCTGAGCTCCGGGAAGCTCATGTTCTCGTAGCTCTTGGGCGTGGAGTGCTCCATGAGCACCACGCTCAGGTGGCCCTCGATCACGCGGCATCCCCGCAGCTTCTTCAGCAGCTCCTGGGGGTTCCCGCGGGCGTCTATCGACTGGCATACTGCAACAAACGTAGGGACCACTTAGTGATTTGGTCGTTGATTCGCTTATGAAATAGAATAATCGTGGACAATGGTCAACCTCACTTCGCCAACGGTATTAAGCGGCACACGTAACGAGTAGCGAACAGGTTGCGGTGCTGAAGTTCAGTCTTCTGCTGAAGCGGAAAAAGAAACTTGTCTCTGCCTACCCATTTGGGCTGCGGGCGTGATGACGGAGATGTATGTAGGCTATTTTGATCAACAGAATACCCCATAATGTCATATTATCTGTTTATAATGCCTATGCATTACAATGTTTGCGTAGGGGTTCGGTAATAAAATCTGAGCGAAGAACTGCATCTATCCATCGAAACATCCCACCATCGCGTCCCTACATGGCACCCATATCGAGCCGTTAATTTACTGGCACACTACATAATTACAAGTGATTAATTTGTTATTGTTTTCGCGCACAACTCTATTATTTACTGCTAATAGCCTCCCACAGAGCAATTCCCTGCGCGACCACATGGGGTGAGAGCGTTTTACTTTATTGTGTGCGTATTGTCTGGCGGTTGGTGGCCGCCAACCGGCCGTCGGCCGTCGACAAATCGCACTATTAACATGTCTATATGGTCCCCACCCTTGCCCTTATACCTAGCCGTTCACAAAATTATCCGCTTTAATGAAATTTGTCTATATATTATTGCTTGGGCCTATGTTTACTACTTATTTTATATACTACATACTTCACAATACGCATGTTACTGGACGTGTGGTGGCCGAGTTGGCAGAGGAGAATTGCATCAGCCACTTAGACTAGGTGTCGTTAAAGGCGACTAATGTTATAACTTAGATTAGAGCTAGCTAGCTAACAAACCTAGGACCAGAAAAGGAGGGCAGCGTCTTCTGTTATGTAAGTATTTTAAATATTGTGATCTGCGACCCGCCTGCCAAGTGCGGAGATTATGATGAAGCCCTCCTCTGACGTGGGGTAGGCTCAAGTTGAGCACTGAACTTGTTATGTTATGGGCTGTTGATGTGTTTTCTTTTTTTTTAACACAATAATCGAGTTTGTAGTTATGTTAAATAGCAGAAGTACATGCGAATTTAACGCATTAGATACAATTTGAGATATTTATCAGTTAGCTATAAGACGACGACTGTTGAATATTTTCCAATTTGTCAAACTATCAAATTAGACATCGGGGATTTCTGTTGGCAACTCATTGTTTGTTCGCGGTGTCGCCGGGCCTATCGGAATGCTAGCTCTACGCTAACGGATATTTTAATAAATAGAAACCCAGGTATGTGCTGTGCGCCGGCGTATGACCTTGTGTTGTACAAAACAGTGGTGCGTGCGTCCGCGTGCTGCCCGCGCCACAATAACAAACATCTAAACTGCTTTTATTGCGTGACTCAGAGTTGGTAATTGCTGGTGCGGCGCGCTCTTGTTGACGGAACCGAAACTGGAAAACACCGGGACACAATCGCGGAACCGCGCGCTGGTCATTATCCCGCACTAATTAACGTTTGTCCTAAATTTGTGAGTACCCGCAATGTGGTGGAGATTTGTACCTACTTATTTGCATTCGGATAAGACTAAAGAAGCGGACGGAAAAGCGTTAACTTTATCGTTTTTAAAAACAGATAAACTTTCATGTGTCAAACACAGGATAATCTAATGCTTATCTCCAACTCATACTTTCGTTACAATCTTCCCACAACATTAACTGCTTACCATAAGGCTGTAAATGTGCCACCTTAGTGGCTTAAAAAACTATTAGTCAACCCCTTCAGCCAGTCAAGGCACTTAATCAATACCCAGTCCCTACACCCCACAATAATAAGCCACAAAACGGCACGCACTCCATCAGGTAATTCCGGCAAGGTACAAGGAGGAAGTGCGATATGAGCGCGAGCGATATCAATCACAGGTGAAAGCTACGATGAGAGGTACCGAGGTACCCACTCCAATGCCTACATCGGCGATACATTATCTTGAACCGCCGGTTCGGGTTTCGACTGCGACGCGCCCGCGCAAATAAGGTGTACCCAACCCACTGCGCTCCAGTTTCAATCACTTCGAACGGGAACAGGAACTCAGATCCGTGGATATTTTATAGTTAGTGCGCATTATACGCAGTGACGCGGAAGAACCCAAAACTTTTTTAGGAACTTATTTCTTCGAAATATTAATTTTATTGTGATTTATTTCGTTTTGATATAACGATGAATACAGAATATTTTATGAAATGTTAATATTTTAACAATTAATAACAACACATTACTGGAGATGGAGGTGCTGGTTATACTGGCAGAGCGAATGTCCCGCCCTCGTGCTAAAGGTGTAAAGAATAAGACTTATCAAAACAAGTTGCTCAATGGGGCAGACTAAACCTGGTCGAATTCAACAGGTCTGCGCATTTTCCAAAAATAATACTTTTATCATATTGTCGCAGTTCTAAGGAACCCCCTGTAAGCTTGGAGTAATTAACCGGTCCAAGCGATACTTCACTCCAGAGCGCGCCTGTTGCTGTTTATGGCACAGGTGCGGCCACATATGGAGTATTGCTCCCACCTTTACTTAATCTTGACTCCGTACAGAGGTACGCCGTACGAATTGTTGACGATCCCATACTAACCAAGTTAGAAGCACTGGCTATTCAAAGGGATTGTACAATCGGGAATGTGCTGAGGAATTTTATGATCTGGTATCCACAGAACAATTTCGCCATCGCATCATCCTCAATGTGCTGGGTACTCCTCACTACGAAGACCCTCTAGTCCACCTAGATTCAAAAGAACGTTTCTCGCTCGGTACAATTCGGCGGCTCCCCTCCCAGCCACATGGTTCATGCAGCGACAAATGGCGTAGAGCGGGATTGTCCCACTGAACAACCAAGTTTGTTGGACATATTTTTAAATATTCATCGGGACTGACGACGTACTTACCTTTTCAATTTGTTTTTCCGAGAAAATCGAAATAATAAAATCGGTTGCGTGTGAGACCCGATTAATAAAACAATATGTGTAAAGAACGCGGGTTTAGTTTGAAACAAATAAGTTTGTTGGAGTTCTCCAACTTGACTATCCAGTAGTGTGGAGATTATTGTCAATTTTTTAGTCTAGGAGGTTTTTGAGATGGCTTTTGAAGGAAGAAATGTAATTATTGTTGTTATTTTCATTATTGATTATTCATCATCACATTGATTGGTATTTTATAGATAGGGTTCTAGGTACATTCATAGGTGATAATTAATTGACACATTCCGAGTTTCATGAGACGAACGTGAGGCTATCAATTCCCTCATAATTTTATGTACACTTTCGTGATCTCGAGATTCGAATACAAAATGCAAGTACGAGTATAAGAGTTTACATAACACGGTCGTAAAAGTACATAGAGAATTGAAACAGAATGCAAGGTCACGTTACTGCGTAGTTATGAAGGTTTTGTTTGGTACTTTCGTACGCCGGATCTACGCAGTACGCACTACGCACTTCGCGGCGAGGGCCGCGTGCAGCGCGCATGTGCAGGAAAAAGCGCGGGACGATACAAGATGGCGACGCTGCGTTAGTAAACAAACAAATCAGTCGAACGAAATGCATGCATGCACAGCACAATTTTCGAAACGGAACTGGCACGGTTGTTATTATACTAGTGATATAAAATAAACGGTAATAAATCACATTGCATACGATGGACATAAAGAATTACACAACACACCTAACAGTAAACTCAAGAAAACGACCTCATTATAAATGTTTAACAATGTCAATAAATAAACAAGTTCAATTGGATGCTGAGAGGAAACGTAATCGCTGACGTCAGTAGTTTCACGTTTAGATTACGACTACCGGTTGGAGGAGCGGCGCTTGTACCTAATGCAATGAGCGTGAAGTTGCCAGAATGCACATCACAGTCGGCAGGTTAGGTGCATTGCGATGCAAATGAACTCCGCGCTGGCTACCCCCCTCCCCTCGGTCTCACGCCACCTCCCCCTCCGCGACTCAACGGATATTTATAGTGTATGGAATGTTATTGTACTACTCTCCTTATACGATCTAGAGATGTACCGAAATTAGCAAATCGATATTACCATTAGGCCACTGTGTATTAGGCCACGATAATTAGAGCTTAAACTAATAGTTTAAAGTTCATCATCATGTTTCATTCAAGAAGTTGAACCCCGCTTGTATAGATACCCCAATGTGGGGGAGTTCAGCGGCCTCGTGCGTTCTGTCTTGGTCTCCTCCATTCCAGTGTGTTTCTGGTCCACTGCCATGGTTTTATCCTTGCAATGTGTCCTGCTTATCGCCATTTAGGTTTCTCTATAGAAAGTAGTAACCGCATCCATTAATCTACTTTAGAATCTGCCTTATCATTATCGTATCAAGTACATAAAAAAAAAATGTGCGACCCCAAATCTATTGAACCAATTGATGGTGAGAATAATCTAAATGCAACCATATTCGGCTGGAATTGGCAAAAGTTACACTTTTTTATTTCGCTACTACCAGTTTCGGTCGTAGGTCGGTAAATATACTTGCTGTCGATTTCGGATAATGAGACAACGGAAATACAGTCACAGAAGCAGAAAGTAGAGTAAATGCACCAGACATTAGAGCGTTAAGAAATAAATGGAAGGAGTATCAATGAAAGATAAAGTAAGGAATAGTATAATAATAAGAGAACTTGCTGGAGTGAAAGAAAATACAGTGCTAGGAAAGCGAAAGCAAAGCTGGTGTAGAGATGATGAATGGAAGGAGATTATTGAAAAATATAAAACCGATGTTAATGAATGTGGAAAAAGCGAGAGAGATCTGTCAGGAGCCTAGCAAGTGGAACGATGTGGTCTCTGCCTACCCCTACGGAGATAAGGCGTGATGTTATATGGAAATACATCCCGAAAAGTCTCCTCATCTGCACAACTTAGCATACTTGTGCTAGCCATGCAGATAAGATAATAATTACCGTAGCTTAGGTGCCACATTCATCGATAACAATACACACAAGCAGCTCATCACTAGTGAGTGAGTATCGTGGGTACCTACTGACAAATATTGAACGCGACGCGACGAGCTCGCTCGACTCTGCCTCCTCCGCTGTTCGCCCCCTTCCCCCGCTTACTACGCCGCTACTACAGCCTCCGCCGCCCCCCACCCGCACCCTGCTCCTCTGTACCACGAGACCTTGCCATAAACGACACAATTCCAGAGCCGAGCTTTCGATTGGCGATACGTAGGGTATAATGAACTCTGTAGCGAAACGGGAAAGCGTCAAGGTATAATTTTCTTATACGCTCACGTTTCCGATGGTACAGGTCGCGCCTGGTTATTAATGGTGGACTGAACGTCGTCATTTTTACGTTTTACGATAATTTTGTAAAATTACTGCCATTGAGCGCGCTAGTCGGAGTCATTATGAGTTCTCAGAAAATAAACAAGTCGTGTCATCTGCATGTGATGTGGAACACGCTGCACTGTTGTATCGTAGTATTCGTTAGTTTTGTTAGGAAACTGCACTATGTGCAGTTCAATGGTATACTCTCAGCTCAGCGTATGTTTACATTTCGAACTATTGGCGGTTTCGCCGTAAAACCGTAGTTGATTATTTTATGTACGTACTTTAACTGGGTGTAGGTTCGTAGTACTTATGTTACGTACACTATTCGGACGACGTAGATTGTAACGTGTACGCTCGTAACGTCGTTGTGTAACGTTTATCTGTTTACTTTAATGCAGGTAGGTGTACTTTACAACAACAACACTTGTGTAAGACACTATTATTGAGATTACAATCCTCTCTTGTATAAAAATATAAGCAGCTACGAGAGTAAATTTATTTTTCCATATCAAGGATACACACCGTACCTACGTGCCTATACGATAAAGTGGGTTTAGTAGTAGTGTGGCGAGAGACAAGGGCAGATGGGCGGAGCCGCGGCTCGGGCGCATCGGCGCGCAGACAACGCAAGCGCAGCTCTATTTCCGACGGCGCGCGCACGACACGTGACTCATTGCACTTTCACTGCAAGCTCGCAGCGGCGTCGGCGCAGCGTCCCGAGTGCCGTCTGCCGCTAATTGCATACACGGCCGCTGCGCTACATTTAGATCCGCACCGCTAACAAACAAAGATTGCGTGTGCGCCGAGCGCTTACGTTACTGCACTGGACATCCGGTTACCCTCGTATCGCGGTTGCATCGATATGCTTTCGTCTTTCGTACGAGAAATTAAAACGGCGTCGGATCGTAATGAATGGGGGCCGTCTAGTGTCTAATGGCGGTGTAGAACAAATTTCCACGGCGGCAGTTATTAATTTTAATTGGCCGGGTGGAAGTAGACAGACGACACGGCTAGTTGGGCCCGCCGTGAATAAACAATGGGAGGAGACGCGGGCGCAGTGAACACGAGTCGAAGATATGCGGAATAATCCGCAGATTGCGTTGCTTGGTGCTGATTTATGTTTCCGGTCACTGAATGAAGATATCAATGGTCGCCTCGCATGGAGCGAGCGCGGCCGCACCGCGCCGCGCCTGTTATTGTTGCTGTTCATTCACACGGCTCGTTACGACAAATGCAAATCGCAAGCGTTTTTATTCACATCTCGTACAGTGATCTCATCTACTTACTTGCGGCGTCGAATTAATTAAGTATCAAAACCGCGCGTACACCGAACTGCTTCACTTAACGGATATTTATTAGCTAGTTAGCGAAGTAATTAATAGCGAACATTGTTATCTCCACGATACCTAATAATAGGAGCACACATTTTACTGTGCTATACTTTAGTAGATTCGTCCAAAACACATTAGAGGACAAATTAATTAGATTTAGAACGAGAAATATAGGTAAACAGTTGCCGGTTTATATAATAGGCAGTTAATGAAGTAAATGATGGAATCGTTAAACATTACACTCGTATGTTATACAGGATGTGGGCTATAACGGGAGCAAAAACTCCTTAGATTACACAGTAAAATAAAGCGCTTCCCGCGTCGGTTTGTCTATCGGGATTCTGGTTTTTTCGCCAACTGCTCCTAAATCACTTATCATTTAATAATGTTCTTAGAATTGACCTGTTGTCCGCCAACATTCTATGCAATGATACCTACACGGCGTTGTAGTTGTTTTTGTGTGACGCTTTCGTATGAGACATTCGAAGACTGCAAAATGTTATGTTACAATTTTGTCACATGCGATTAACTTACCGTTTATTTTATTACTAGCGGCCCCGGTGCGACTTCGTTCGCGTGGCGTCCTACCCTACCCTATCCTACACTTACCCTATTGCCTACACCTACTCTACACCTTCTCTACACCTACCTACCTTTTTTTCTTGCATACGACCCTTATCCTGAAAATGACAAACCCAACAAAAAAGTCGTTCTGAAATTTGAAACATTTTGATGCCTTGGGTTACATTATTGCAATTTTCCTAGGAACCATTTTTTTTTATGATAAAATATGGCCTATGTTACTCGCTGATCTATCTATATGTCAAAGAATTTTTCAAATCGGTCCAGCAGTTTTTGAGTATACCCATTACAAACAAACTAACAAATCCTTACTCTTTAAATATTAGTATCTATAGAAAATCGCGTGAAGATAATTCTCACTACATAAGTCACTTATACTTTAATACAAACAAGTCAACCTATTTAAAAAAAAAAATGATAATTCTTAGTGCCTAAGTCACTTAGACTTAGGTACAAATAAGACATCATATATTTTTAAATAATGCCCCTTTGCCACAACCTGTATATCTCGTGGTGCGAGCGAGGGGCCTCACGAAATAGGTGACAGAAATGTGGAGCAAAACAAGTTGCGCAACCACGATAGCGCGGCCGGCGGTGTGGGCGCCATACTTACTGTTTGCCACTTTAAAATTATTCCGCCACACCGCCGCGCGCGGCCGATGTTCACAACAACTAACAAACAACGTAGAACCCATTATAACACTAAATCCAGCTGCTGTTCCTCTTTTATTTGTGTGTTCTAAATACAATACGTCGTGGACGATTGATAGGGAGGCCTTGGCCCTGCAGTGGGACAGAAATGGCTAAAATAATAATTAATAAGTACAATCTTAGGAACGACCTCGGCCTGTCACTGTGGTCTACATATTAGCGCATTACAAAGTATCTAATAATTAAAAAATATTAACACAAAATAAAATACCTAATTAATAATACACAGAATAAACTGTACAGTGTAAAATGATAACGAGGAACCTAGTGTCCGATTTTAAACTATCGCGGTTATTATCAGATAAATGATCAGATATTTTAAAAGTATGTTTAGGGTTTCTCCCGGGACACGTCACTCGTAAACCAACGTACTTCTAATGAAATAAAAATATACAGGAGAAGACAACACAACAATATTTTTTTTTATTGTAGAGTATGCTACTAAGACCTCGTTAGCGTATGATTTAATATTGCTGAAAAACCTTAGATTATTATTCTATACCTAAGTTTATAGGTAATTAAATAATGATCCAATCCGAAATAAGAGACTACACTCAACGATCACAATCCCGCAGTCAGTCGTAAACTCGTCAGCAGTAATTGCAACGCATCGCAGTCGCAGCCAACAGCACTATCAACATCGGATTTTCATTAGAAATCCAAACCATCCATATTTAGGCATAGGTAGAGGCCGTGCGCTCAGTTCTGTCCATTTTCATAATTGTCTGTCGATAAAGCGGTCGTAAAGCGTATTTACGGCCGGAGCGACGCTGCTGTCGTCACAGCGGGCCCCTCGCTGATAGAATTGTGTTGTCATCTATTAGATTGAATCAACATAATATAACGTACGCTTAACCCATTCATTACCACCCAATAACAGTCAACTGGAGTCACGAATAAAGTCTTATTATATCGAGTTCACAATGACGAGCAATAATAGATAGTGCGAGGACGTGTTTTCGGAGCATTTCGATTCGCTGGCGCGAGATATAGCTGCGACATCTAATTATATGACTCATGTGTAAGAGAGTATATATCTCTCGCACAGCGGACCAGTTCAAAAACACTGTGAGGAATGGAAAATCCCCAAGGGCGCAACCGGAAGAATTATAACAGCGTGATAATACGGCCATTCAAATCGGAGGCCAAGAATCCCTGTTATGGCGAACGCTGCGTGTTGTCGCGCTCCGAGCCCGCGAGCCGAGGACGATGACTCGACTTCCGCGGGTGGCGCGCCAACAGCTTCCTGGATCGCTCGTGTAGGAAGAACAAACACAAAAACAGTATAAAATATTCGTGCGTCTCTATGGGGCGAACGGGTCACAAATCGAATCGAAAAAATACATATGTTGGTTGTATCTAATTTGAATTATACCTACATTTACTTAATATTAGCAATACTATTCTGTAATATTAATGAACTAAGCTCACGTTGGAGTGAGAAAAAACTCTGAAATCTAGAACACACTAATACCTAAATAACAAACATTTGCGGAAACCGCACCAGAATCCATCAAGTAGTTGAGAAATATGAAGCAAATAAAAACCTACACAAATATAAATGATACCCCAAACGCTGCAACTTCCCAACCACATACGAGTCGTAGATATGTTTGCCGCCTTGCGGTATAAAAAGCTTCGTTGAATACAGAGATTTTACGGCACCGCTAAGGTGTGATTATTTTTTATGTGAATCCGATATATGTTTCTTCAGTGACGTAAATATTAGTATAAAACAGGACGTATAATAAGACGTCCTATACGGCCCGGTGACATCAATACGGGTCAAGAGCAAGCGATACTTGTTGCTAACGATATACCAACAAAGGGTAGACAGGGGCGCCACACCACAGCTTTGACATGAAAGGAAAATTCCAATTATTGTTACCTCGTCAAGCTATTGCTCGATTATAAACGCGTTTAATAATGTACCGGTTAATTTTCGAAATATTTTATTAATGCCGCATAGTAACAAAAATAAACACAATATTCATTGTATTTTTGTTATCAATATCCGCAGGTCAATTATAGCACTTGGCAACAGTAAAGTAACAACAGTTTTAGATTAATTATAATAAATAAATCACCAATAAAACTGGGTAATGAACTGCAGTTTATTACCCTGCACTCCGTAGCTAAAGGGCCAACGATATATGCCAATACTTGTTGCCTACTGCTTAATAATAGATACATACATATTACATAATATGTAGGTATGTATATATTTTATTATTTTTTATACAATGCTTAGTTTACTTGATTTATTTGTAAACAAGCAAATGTTAGTCCCTTAAATTTTTATTTCTTTTTCCACCCAGTCGGAAACATTCGGCAGCGTGTGCTCAATAACTTACTAAAGCTTTCTGGATTTTTAGTAGATACTACTAATAAAGTATTGATTTACGTTTGAGGTGTAGTTACTTTGTTTTTCTATTGGTAACTTTTTCTAAGAGGCACTGATATGAAATACATTCTAAATCCAATTATTTTCTAAATTCAAATTTTCGTAATTATCTTTCCTGCCATCACCTTAAAAATGGAATACTCTTACTCATATACGTAAATATACGTGTGACAGAGATGCAGATCAATGGGTTGAATTATCTTTGTAAGTATATACCAATATACATACAGATAGAAGCTTACATTTTCAATCTTTGTAATTTATTTCATACGGTCCAAGTTGAGCGTTTCCGATCTCGTTTCGTTCCGAAACGACGCAGAAAAGGGTTCTCTAAAAAATTCATATTCTCCCGATAACCTTCGACATTACTTTGGATTTGTCGCCAAAAGATAATGCACAGAATACGTGATGAGGCCGGATAAAGGGAAAGGTATAACGTAATATACAAGTCCGAGCTTGTAATCGCTACATATCATAACAACAACGTCGCGATTTCTATTACGAAGAAGTTATCAACACACAATTTTTCATAAGATATTGATAGATATACATATTTAAAATGATATATTTAACTACATTGATGGA
Organism: Blastobasis adustella; assembly: GCA_907269095.1. Lineage (NCBI taxonomy): Eukaryota > Metazoa > Arthropoda > Insecta > Lepidoptera > Blastobasidae > Blastobasis > Blastobasis adustella. The sequence continues at coordinate 6,217,784 of OU026123.1, read as the reverse complement.
ATTAAATACTTGGGATATTTTACGTATCACTTGGGTACATACGCTAAAAAGGAAAGGGAAAAATAGGAAGGAAACGCATAACTGCTAAGACGCTAGTCTTACATAGCCGACAACGCAGAGACTCATCAAATTAGGTACACCATTCTATGCAAGGCTACTTCCAGGATGTCTCACCACGTCACGCATTATTTTTAGGTCTTAGTAGTGATCTGAAGAATAGCAAAGTAATCCTTACTAACAGATTTATTTCTGTCCCTCTGTCTCTAAAGGCGATCTAAATTAGTGAACACAAAGCTCAGTTACACAAGCGATTAGAAGAAGAGGGGCAAATTCATAATTATTTTTTTAACGAAAGCGCTTTTTATGTGGGTAACAACTTACAATACGACTTGTGTTCCTAAACCGAATTTTATGAATAGTGGGTGGATGGTAATGTACATCGCGGAGGGTAAAGGCTCCGACGGGATTCGAGTCACGCTCCTAAAGCGCGGTGGTGGCAGCGGCGCTAATGGCAAGCCGGTCACGGCAGGGGCCGGCGGAAGCCGCGTGAGACAATGCCACCAAAATATAACGCTAAAATACGACCCTATACTTGGTGAACTCCTAAATATCAGCGGACATACCTAATAGGCGGTGTTGTATGCAACGCTTAGTCATCGGATGCACAATAATACCGATCGTGATAGGTACTCCAGCGTATATTATATTTTATTACTTCTAGGTTATATGTATGTAAATTGGGAAACTCTCTATCGATGCAAGATGGCTTTCAGAAGAAAGTTACGATGCAATAACAATATATCACATACGTTCCGTACTTATATAATGAATGAATTGACCGTGGTGCTTGAATTGGATTTGAGAATACTCTTGTGTATTGGACTACCTAGTATAATGTATATGTAAAATTATTAAGTATGTACACATATAGGTAAAGCAAACCACCGCCGCCAGCGTTTACCAAATTTTATTTTGTAGGCATTCGCCGCCCAATAAACGTTACGTCGCGTGGGTTGTGTGCTCTAATAATGTTTGTGGACATTTCGCGGCGATACGATGCAAAGTCGGGCCGCGGGCTGCGAAGGGCGGGAGGCTTGCACGGGCGGGCATTTATTCGGGGAATGTAATAAGGGGCGGTGCGTGGCGGTGCGATGGCAGCGCGGCGGCGGCGCGGCGCGTGACCTGCGTCCGGATACGGGGTCCGCGCCGGAACCGCGCCCGCGCCGCTTGCTGTTCACTTACGCATGCCACGCGGATGGCAAGGTATTAGCCGTAATCCGAAGGCGGCCTCCGACGGTGATAGCGGCCAATCACAATGCATGCCATGCAAATATTCTTCTAACATGCTTTTATTTACATTCACATGTCCAAATGTTTGTACGTAATAAAATCATAGGAAAAGTAAAAAAAGTAAGTTGGCCCGCATGTCTGTTTGTCTGCCGGATAACATAAAAAAAAAAAAAAGTTAAATTTGACACATTTCCCGTTTTCCGATTGAGCTGAAATTTTGCATAGTCACTTGTTTAAGTTCGTGGACATTGCAATGTTATGGGGACGGAAGGTGGCCATAGGAACTCCTAAGCTACGCATGATTGTTAAACTTATCTAGTTGGGCTCGTTTGATTACTATTGAAGTACACTTGACATAGACAACGCGCGATATAAGCTCGCTATGAAAAAATATTTTTTATTTGAGTCTCTCCAAACATATAAAAGTGGTCAGCTTTCAACTCCGCCACTGAATAATGGAAGGTTATTGGACAAAAAGTTCAAAATACATTTAAATTCGTTAAACAAACCAATATTAAAAAAATGAGAACAAAATTATCATGAAATTCGTTTTCCTGTTTACTAACATGTAAAGATACAGAACTACTCGGTCATTCATTTCCAGGTATTCTTGAGTGCATATAGTGTTAAAAATTAATCTGTAGACGAGACCCTGGCGACTCGGCTTTCCTCTAACGAATTGTACGGTTCGAATTGTAACCAGCTCACATATAAAGCCAAAAAACCCCAATATAAATTGGAAAGGTCCGGTGGGAATGCGTCACCAGAGATAGGGCGCTGCATGACGCAAAGACCGGACGAAGTGAAGGACGCAGCGACGCATAGATGCCGATAACCTGAGTACTTTATTCACTATTCATTCAGACAGTCCGCCGAAGGTGCGACCCTTAAACTAAAACCTCTGTCTCATCTCAATCACTGCGCGTCCCCCGCGGCGCTAGTGGCTCGCGAAATTACACGGCGCCCGCCCAACCGCAATTGCGCTTCCCACGGACCCGAGCGGTAATTAAATCGCTCGACTGTTTACCATAATTAAAACTAACTGTTATTAATTAAGCCGACTATATTATAATCTTTTATCAGGCGGGCGGCGCGGTTTTTAATTTTAATTTGAAAAATGAAAACGTTTTGCACTCAGAGGTTGGCCTTGTTAGGGTTTTTGACGGTTTATACTATTGCACGCACACATCGATCTCGTAGAAAGTGATCGACCTACCTGCGTCCTATTCAGGCAGGCAGGACAGACATCCAAACTAACAAATAAGTACAAAAGTTTGTAATCTATTATAGCATAAAACAAAGTCGCTTCCCGCCGTAAATCCCTATGAATCTATATACGCTTAGATATTTTAAACTACGTAGCGGATTTTAATGCGGTTTTCAACAATAGATACGAGTGATTCAAGAGGGAAAAAAAGGTAGGTAGGTAGGGGTAAAGTAGGTGCACGCGAACGAAGTCGCGCCGGGTCCGCTAGTTGTTTATATAAGTTAAATTATCATGCTATGTTTAGTATAAAAGAGCAGTAGGTATGTAGAAAGCAAAATTAAGGATAATTTGTACCACACACAAAATACCGGTATCGTTTTTGTTGAAAAGATCGCTATCAGGCAGCCTAGGCGCGTGCGCGTAATCGTTGCCAGGTACATCTGTTCCGTTTTACGAGTATTGTTAGTTTTGTTTTGCTATTGCCCGGTGACGTGTCGCGTGTTGATATTTAGGTGTTGTGTTGGCGTTGGCCGGTAGGCGCAAGCGCGGGTATTTGCGGGCGGCGGCCTCGAACCCTGCCTAAGACCCGGCGCATGTTCGGCGAGCCACAGCGGATATAAATTTTCGCCCAATTATTGTCTTAAGTACGTTCCAATAGAAAAATACATAAGTGGGGCACGACAACAGTGTATGTTATCCAAATTACATAAATAAATTGACTTATTTATCCTGACTATACCTACTTATCCAAATACCTAAATCTATATTTATTTAAATATAATAAATTTATTTAGCTGTCTGTGGATAATACTTATCGCAATCGTGCTTGAATTTTGATTTTTCCATTGAAACATTCTTTCCTTGTTAAATAATGCTGAAAATAAATTAACACAACCAAAAGTATCCGTAAGCATCGCACCACATATAAACTAAACTTTGTTACCTATTGATTTTCAGCATTACATTATTTCAATGCCAGCAAAGACCGCAATGCAATGGTTTGGCCGCTCTGCTCTACTCCTGCGCATCGCCTACTGTGCGCCCGCGCCGGCCCTTACTCGTGTCCGCCTGACGCACTTGTTTACATCGCCGCGCACCACTCCAGCCGCCTCGCGGTCCTATCATAATTACGATACTATGCCGATCAGCCTACGCTCTCATCTTCATGAACAATTTACGGTCACACTTGTCTACACTAATATTGTGAAGAGAAAATTTGTCGGTTTGTTTGTTTATTGGTAATGGATAAACTCAATAACAAACAAAAAAAATTAAAAAATTATGTCACCAGTAGGAGCGAGTGACAAAGGCTTTATTTTATTTTCAAAAATTATAGAGATTGTTAGGAATATTGCAATAACGTAACCGAAGGTGTCAAAATTGCAAAAGGCTGTATGTATTTAATTAGATTTTTTTTTTTGGGTTTGTAATTGTCAGGACAAGGGTAGGGTAGCTCTTACTCGTGCCCGCCTGACGCACTTGTTTACATCGTTGCACACCGCTCCAGCTACCTCGCGGTCCTATCGTAATTATGGTACTATGCCGAAAATCGGCCTACGATCTCGTTTTTTTTTAATGTACAATTTATGGTCACACTTGACTACACTAAAGTTATGAAGAGAAAAGATTTGTTTGTTTATTTATAGTTAGTTGGCCCGGCGCGGGCGGCGCGACTTCGTTCACGTGGTGTCCTACGCCTACCCTACACCACCTCTACATAACCTTTTTTTTCTTACGTACAAAGCTCGTCCTGATGATTACAAATCTAACAAAAAGAGAATTGGTTAAAAAGGTGCAGCCGTTCGGCAATAACGCGCGAACATGCAACATTTTGATGCCTTGGGTTATATTATTGCATTTTTTCCTTTGGATCTCCAATTTCATTTTAATAATTTTTTCTAATTTAACGTGTTTCAAAGTATTTGCTAGATGTGTCGCTGTCGGCAAAAAATATTGCTATTAGGTGCATAGCAAGCGATGATGATATATTCCGTAAATATGAGTGTTATTAGCATTCTGTTTATGTTGTTTTAATTTGGGTATATTCCAGTAAAAACTATCCAGATTCGGACACGCTAGTTGTGCACCTAGCTAGTACAATATCCCGCGGCCTAGCGTAAAAATAAAGACAACTGTGTGTGACCCCGCCGCACACGTGATTCATTCATGAAATGGAACCAGTCAGTCAGTATTAAATTGGTTTGACACGTGACACTGTCACGAGCCAACTTGGCCGAGTTGCAGTGTCATTGTTTGGAGTCGCAAAACACGGTCGCGTTTAATAAATAACCCGTATGCAGTAAACAATCCATTGGCATCCGCATTGGGCAGTTTATGGGACACTCCAAGGCGGAACTAATCGAGATGATACTGATGAAATAAGATTTATATACTTGGTCGGCCAATACTTTGTAGAGACCATAACAAACGCTTATTTTTAGTATATTGCTAGCGACTCGCCCCGGCTTCGCACGGGTAGCAACGCTAACAAATTAAACACCAAAACCTTCCTCATGAATCACTCTGTCTATTGGCGAAAACCGCATGAAAATCCATCCAGTAGTTTTTGAGTTTATCGCGAACAGACAAGACAGACAGACCCGGTACGACTTCGTTCGCGTGGCGTCCTACCCCTACCTACCCTATTTTTCTTGCGTATAAACTACCTCTTGAATCACTCTATCTATTGTAGAAAACCGCATTAAAATCCGTTGCGTAGTTTAAAAGATCTAAGCGTACATATATACATACATTGATGCACAGGGACAGACGGCGGGAAGCGACTTTCATTTATACTATTCATATTAGAATTCATAGAGAAGAATCCATATCTTGTAATAAGACAAACCATTTGCAGACGGTACTCTAAAACGTACAAAAACTAAATTATAGATAAGTACACGTCACTTTATTACACACACCTCCTATATTCAGATTCTTTTACAAAGTAACAGTTAATTAACTTTTTGGTGTTTACCGTAACTATGAACGTAGGCGAAATTTCCCACCAAGTGACATTTACGACGAGCAATTCAACCCGTATCTGTAACTTTCCATTTAATATTATCGTCGTTATTTTCAAAGGACTTGTTTGCTTGTATTTATTTTTATGTCGCTTCAATGATTCGCCGCGAAGTGGGGAAGGGCCATATAATTGATAGTATATAACCAAGGCTGGCGGTCGCGTTCAACGACCCGGAAGCCTAAGATAGATAATAAGGTGTGGTACCCTTCCATTCACCGCTGGGCCCCCCGGAGTAGACACCGGTAGGTACTTAGGCAGCAGTAGGTACCTACATATTTTCCACACAAACACAACGTTTCGCAATATTTACTTAATACCCACTAATAGAGATGTTTCCGTTTCACAGTTGGACATTCTGACATGATTTCATTTTCCTTATTGATAGATAGGTATCTATTTGTGCTGTGTCCTGATTTACTGGAAATGAAGCCTTACAATTTAAGCTGAGCTCTACTAGCTCACTACTTTCACTTAATTATCCTTTACAGTCTACATGCTGTATAGACATAGAAACGTCAAAGGTTCGCAGTACCTTAAGTAAAATTACAGGTCTTATGACTAAACTAGCTGGGTCGCCGCGACTTCGTTCGCGCATTGTCCTACCCTATAAACCTTCCTCTTAAATCACTCTATCTATTGTTGAAAACCGCATTCAAATTCGTTGCGTACGTAGTATAAAAGATCTAAGCATACGTATATACAGAGTTACATACATTTTTTTATACTATGTATAGATTTCGGGTTTTAATTAACATTTGTGATATGTAATGTATAGATGTAATGTGGGGCAAATGCCTGTTGCTATGTACACACAGGCCCAACGAATAGGTTCAGCATCTGTCCAAACTGTGTTTTGGCGATTGCTTCTATCCCTTTGAATTTTGATGTTATCACCACGCTTCGGATCACCAGCACACGCCAACGAACGATCTACAACGATATATAAAAACGTAACTCCTAGAGACCCACTCGTTGGCGTTCGTTTGGCCGGTGTGCACCCAGCATGTGAAAATGTATAAAGGCAATAAAAGGCACGAAACTGAGCTTTCGGGGTGCTCCAAAAAGTCGCAAAAAACCTGCAATATCGTTGCTATCGTGGTATTGTGGGGGAGTAGAGTAAGGGCCACCGAAGTCGTGGCCTTGAAGTAAATGTCATTGAACTTTGTATTTTTCAGCAGAGCAGAAGCTGGGAGATAGACTTTGATGTATGGGCTAGATTCCGTAAGGGATAAAATGAACAAAAAAATTACAAAGTCATTGTCAGTCATAGCATCAGCGAGTACAGCTACTTTTTGGCGGGAGTTTGTAAAGTAAAGTTGTAACTCTTATTGAATTATACTCTTATCGAGCCTATAGGGTTTGTACAAAAAGTATACATCGAATACCATAATTTCTTGGCTTTTTCGCGATTACCGAGGTTGAGGAATCGAATTATATACAATTTTCCGAGAAACTGTGCGCCGGCGCCGTTTGGGAGAAACGTGATCAGAAGGTTTCGTAGAGCGCCATCCTGCTCTGTCTCGTTTTTGTATCTCGTTCTGAATTTCGATTTTATAATATAGACAATACTTACAATAATAATGATATATGGTTGATAAACAAATTAGATATATTACATACTTATAGAAATAAGTACTGTTATCTATTGTTTTTTTAAGGTCACTAGACCTCGGTTTTTAGCATGGATTCAGATACGATAGGTACCAATGCACCTGTCCGAATGCGGATGACTATTTCTCTCCTGAATTGGACTAGTGGCGCAGTAGTGGTATAGCTGTGCGAGCAATCCCCTTTTATAATCCGCTATAAACCCGTAATAGCGCTAAATTAACACTAAGCGTCGTTATTTTAGGCGACGAGTGGAATGTGCGGTGTAGATAAACAACAGTCGGCGGGGTAATAGCGGTTGATTGCGATGTTTATTGACATAGCTGATGGCGTTCTCGCGGTCGCAGGGCGGCGTGGGGGTGCGGGGTGCGGGGCGCGCGGCGCGGCGCGGGCGCAGTGGGTCGTTCGCCGGGCGCGGAATGCGCTCGGAATGCAAGCCGGTGCAGATTGCGAGCCTCTCACTCCGCCCGCGCAGCCTCCGGTGCCCCGACCCGCGCCCGCACGCACCGCCGACCGGTTTCCGAACGAGTCTTATTTTTATCTAGTGAAGTTAAACGAACTGTGCGCAAATAAGGAGCTTAATTCATACACATCTTCCTCCGGTGGCCGAGTAGTGGTGGCTTTTATTACACATTCATTAAGGCTCGTAAAATACAGAGTGTTCGCGTCACGCCACGAGCTGCTTACCTACTGGCTAGTTAAGATTTAAGCAAAGATAAGGTTTCAATTTTATTTTTATACGTCGATAAACGGCGTTCTAATCAATAGAATATGTTGGCTTATGACGTTTCAACCGATAGGACGACTCGTGTTACCGAATTTCCCCAGGATTATCCTTGATGAGAATTTGCGAATATCAGGGGGCACAGCAGTGCTCCCCGCCAAGTCGAGCAGACAAGAACACCCTTTTCTCAATGCAACTCAACGCATTTTCGACCTCTTTATTATCTTTGTTGGAGATGAAAAACATTTTAATGTAAAAATTCGCCAAGTCTCGTGACTCTCCTGTAAATCGATCGTATACATATAAGATCTAATGTGGAGCCAAGTTTGACAGTACTTTTTTAAAATAAATATTCCGAAAATTGCACTGTAGTTATCTTTAAAACATACTAAGTAAATAATAATACTTACACTTATGATCTATAGATATTTTTGTATCATACAAGTGGCACACGTGCGAAGTCGGGGCAGATCCCGAGTTGACAATATTCCTAAAACCGGATATTCGCAAATTATACTAAATGTGGGTTTTCGATATCTTAAGTTTGTATGTTTTGCACAGGTTCACGTGTTTATAATAATGTCACATTAGCTAAAATATACGATAAGCTAATAATAATCTATTCATGTTTATTTAACATCCTAAACCGGATTTATAACTCTATAATAGTCAGAAGGTATTTATTATAGTAAACATGGTGCTGAATTCGAGGAATAGGGACAAAATCAAATTTAACCGATAAAACGAACGAGATAACACATATCCTTGTCAGCAGGATACTCCTGACGAAATTAAAAACACTTATCGTCATTTTCGACTGTCGATAGCCTGTAAGTACTGTAGGATATGCCATCATTATCACGGTCGGCAAGAGGGTTTCAGATTGAAGTGACATGACGAACAGACATACTGCTGCCAGTTCCGGTGTTCTCACGGAACCTACTACACCCGTAATTTGAGGGTTAGGTGCAAGCAAATCTAATCTCTAGCAAATCTAATCTACCGATAATTACCGACCTATAAAAATAAATATTTTATCGCAATCAATCAGAGACATTCCGGAAAATAAGATTACAAAAACATTTTTTATTTTGTTTTTCAAGTCGTTAAAATTTTACCTAGCTTCCGGCAGCGTAAAATTCAGCTTTGATATCATCCCGTGAGAACTACTTTTAAATTTTTTTGGTTGAATTATAGCCTCTAAAAGTCTATGCTGGTAACCCTGGTATATAATATACAGTCCATTATAGTGTCCATCAAAGTTAGTTCAGCAGTGTTTGCGTGAAAGACTAGGTAAACAAAGATCAATCCACAAATCACAACAACACACATCTTCGCAATAATAACAGGTATATATTAGTAGGACAATAGTTATACAGAGCATGTTAGCTGAAATGCTGAAACCATCAATTGATAGTGTTTTCCATGACATCACAGTCCGAGTTCACGGTTGCCGGCACCAGCTGAAACTCTTATAGCGGCGTACCCACACATTAAACGTGTGACGAGCTGTTTGCGTGGCTCGAAGCGGTGACGCGCACCGTGGCCTACGCATCGATGCCTCGCCAATCGCCAATAGCGATAACATGATGGTGATAAATAATTCATTTATAATTCGATCGTGATATGTTCGTCTCGGTCCTCCAGGTTGGGCAAACCAACGCCTCGGAGATATTTTAAAAAAGGTCAAGAGATCCCTAAACCGGCAAGCTTGTATGAAAAGGTTGATGAATGTGGAAAAAGCGAGAGAGATTTGTCAGGAGCGTAGGAATTGGAACTATGTGGTATCTGCCTACCTTTACGGGAAAAGGGTATGACGGTCGGTATGTTGTATAATGTATACAAGGTTTCTTATTAATGCGACGATGAAACATATAGTAGACCTGATGCAGCTAGCGCTGATCATCTATCTGAATTTAGTCTATAATGGCTAAACAATCTGAATGCTGTCTAAAAGAACATGTTGTAGAGTGTGTGAGGATATTTCTGAAACTCGGTTAAGGTGCTTCGAAATTTTAAAGGGATGCCTGTTAAATTCTCTATAACTTTTACCTTACTACCTCTTTTTCAAATTCCCAACCGTTTTTGAGCTACAGCATCTTTCGGTTACGGCGCGGCCGGAGGTTGATAAAGTACATTTTCTTAGGAAACGAAAAATTTTCGGGATTATTGAGCAAAACCAAATAATGGGACCTTATTTTAACTCTCTCTCACTCTCGCTTTCTCAGACCGTAGACGCTATAATTTTATGTTCATTCCCTAAGCACACTGAACGAGTACTGATTTCGCATAAAATAGATTCCTAGTCACGGACAAAACAGTATATTAGTCGAAATAGTCGACATCATATTAGATGATAGAGTTGAGAGTGATCCATCCGATAAAGTATAAAATTCCTACGTGACCTATGTCTGTGCAAAAACCCATGATTCAACTCTATGGTGGTTGAAATGTTGTTGAAACTCTATGGTGGTGGTTGGTTGAAAACCCATGATTCAACTAGAAATAAAGCCAAAATAAAAAATATCTTTGGCATTTACAATATTAGTTTCAAAATTATAGTTTTCACAGTTTATAAAACTAAAATATAAATATAAACGTTACAACGGACAAAATTATAGTTCCACAAATACAATATCAACGTCATTTCAACTTTACTCACAAACGGAAATACGTTTGAACTTGACATTACTACAATGATAGTTTTATTTACGTTGTGATATAATCAGCATTCTAATATAAAGCTCAACATTTTACGTCAGCCCTCTAGAATTTAGGAAAGTCACTATGCGCATTTGCGAAAAGAGATGGAGGTGTGCAGCCAATAGCCATCGGCAGCGTATTACGAAGGTTGACAGCCAGGGTAGTGTGTTGGTCCGTTAGAGAAGCCATGTCGGAGTATCTGCAGCTGCGCCAGATGGGTTTTGGAAAACATCTTCTTTTGATTGCTCAAGTATGGCTTAAATATTTCGACCCAAGTAGCGCTTGTGTTATTACGCATGTGCTTCGCCCTTTCCAAGTTAACATATTTGTTGCGGACTACCTAGCTTGTCAAGATGAAGTCTCATCGAGTGGCGAGTGGCAAGCATGGTGGGCACCTTTGCTCCTCCTGGTACTGTCAGAGTCGGGCCTATTTATGAACTGATGTTCTTTGATTGATTGATGTAATCTTTATTGATAAGATAAATGTACAAATTTTTTGTTTAGTAAATTTATTTTTCATTTATATTTTGTACTTAACAGTTTCAAAAATTGCATCAAATTAAAGGTGCGAAATATATTGCTAAGAAACCTCAATTCGACCAACTTTTTAACACCAACTTTTTTTGCATGGCGATAGGAATCCCCCTAACAGTGTTTTAGGACATGTATTTTGTATGCTCGTACGTTTTATAGTGTACAATACTCTCCGGCCCCGTTGCACACTCCTAAGAACTCCAAGCCCTCATAATAGAAGATAATATATTTCTTTGCTTTTACCTCGTACAATATCTAGTAAAAACAAAAAGGATGATTTATTATTAATAGGTGCGCTGAAAAGTTTTCGTCGAAAAATTCGGATTCTTACGTGGGAGTGCCTGAAGTCAACACGTGGAAACGGTTGTTACGAGTAAAATAAAAATTTACGTCATTTTACACGAGCGACGTCGAATGAGAAATCAAATCAGAAGTTCGTTCAGTGAAAGGAGATGAGAAAGACTAGGATGCTGTTGGTATTTTACGTGCCGAGTAATCTTTACCGTTACATGAAATCCCTACTTTAACGCTTTTTAATATTATGAATGCTAAAGTAACTCTATCTGTCTATTACTCTTTTACGGCCAAATTCGGTATGGAGATAGTTCAGTACCTGAGGATGGACAAAGCTACATTTTATTCCCCTCCACTCTCAAGCTTGCAAAGAGGTTGTGGAGGTCCACGCTGGCGGAAATCTAGTTCCACTAGTATTAAAAATGCGAAATTTTGTTTGTATGTTTGTTACCTCTTGACCGCTAAACAGATAAACAGATTTGGCTGAATAGAGATTAGGTTGCATTTTACTCCCCTCCCATTCTCGCGGCATATCGTGTAGTCTACGCGGGCGGAGAGCTAGTATTAAAATACAATTGGGTAGAGTAGACGTTTCAATCATTAAAAATATGTCATTGAATAACTCTCCAATTTGATTTCTGAATCGTTGACCCCTTACACTTCCTACGTCGAAGATCGACATAGGTAATGTAAGGACGATTCGTTCTGGAGGCTGGTCGGTGGCCGCTCGCCCGCCCGGGCCTCTCTGCAAAACAACACTTGCTGCGGAAATAGCGGCCGGAGCGTGCTCGGCGTGACGTGACGCGGCGGCGCGTTCACCTCCGACACCTACTCCAGCACGGGCCCCGGACGAGCCAGCGGCCACACTGGTCGACCATCGCTCCTAATGCGACTAATGTGCTCACTGCTTCCACAGATATTACCCTCCCCCCACATGTTTTTTAATTAAATAGCCATATTTCCTTACAATTAACAAAATCAACCACGTCCTCCGTGTCTCTTAATTACTTATGTGTGTAATTTTTGTGTAAGTATCTGAATACATAATACCTAAGTAGTACATACGTGTGTTATTGTACATACGTGTTCATTATTAAATAAAAATGTGAATCAGCAAACCCACTACCGTTTAAAACATTTGTTTCATTCCATTACATATTTCATAATATTTTGGGCTGTGAGAAATCAAAACAAACCTTGTCTTGGCCTCATCAAACGAGATAGTTACGTATCGCATGCGAGACGTGATAAAATTAGCCGATACACTGACATTGAACGCAAAAACAAAGTGGAGCGGCCCGCGCGCTCACGTTCAGGTGGTGGTGATGTGGGGCATTTTAGCGATAGCTGCAATGCTAATAATTGTGCGAGTGTATGCGGGCGAAAGAGGCCCATATCGGGGGCCCGCTATAAATACTTACACCTAGCCGCACTAATTGGAACGAGCGATGATGACGAGCGCCGGTCGTCGACCGCGGCACCTCCGCGAGGTTGTTAGCCGAGAGCCGGCCGGCGGCAGGCCGCACCACACCACCGGCCGCCGCCGCCGCCCAGCGGCCAGCCAATTTGGCCGGCAGACTTCGCGGCTCCTTATCATTGCTTTTTTAGATTGTCATAGACGGAATGTGCGATACTTTGTTTGGTGATTAATTAGTCGTTACCTACAACAGCCAATTTTTGACAAGTAAACTGTTTATGTATCTTTACCTAGCATGGTAACGAGAAAGAAAAATTTAATAAAAATTGCCACTTACGTTAAAATTTTATTTAGACGGTAAACTCGTTATAACCTACAGAGTAGGGAGTACCCTATACCGTGTTTCCCCTGAGGTTATCTGAATTTACTTATTCAGATAACCTCAGGGGAAACACGGTATAGGAAATACTTATTCAGATAACCTCAGGGAAAACACGGTATAAGGCACAGAATATCTATTTATAGGTACTTAATAGGTAATAGGAACGTGTATCCTACGCTTGTTGGTAACAGGGCTCAACACCAACGTGGGACGACCTCGTGACCTATATCTCATTATTGTTATGAAAATAGGGCGAGATAAAATTAACTACGAGCTAGTCTGCCGTCTATTCTTTCTCCGCTTATTCTGGCTTGTAATTAGAAAAGTAAACAGCATTGCAGACAGGAATAGCAGCAAGCCAGAACTCATAAAATAGAGTGCGCATCATTTTGAAACTATCTAAATAAACACAAACATTACAAAATTATAGAGCTACCTATAACTACAGTTAAGTAATTATTTATTTTACAAATCTTATGTTAATAAACAAATTTTATTTATTTATTTTATTATTCTTGGTGTCTATTGAGTTTTAGTTTAGTAAGTTTGTAAGTTTTGAAAGAAATTATTGATAATACTTATTATTTAATATTTAGGTGCCTGTTGTGTCGTAACTAATCTGTACTTTCTGTATTTGTTATCTTGTGTACAATAAACTGTTAAATAAATAAATAAATAGGTACAAGGGTAAGCCTGATTTCGTGAACAGGAAAAATATAAGGTGTGTCATTAGTACTTCAATCATTTGATTTACGTTAGTGTTTAATATTCATTCTGTGGTTTAATGCAAATTGGAATCTTTTAATTTTTTGTTTTTAACTTTAAAACATGATCTTTTCTTTGAATCAATTTTAGTGAAGTTTAGTAATTATCAATTTCTTTTAAAAAAAACTACGTTGTCATTTGGTTAGCTGCAGACTAAGCCATGTTATGAAAATTTCCACGTTTATTTTTTAGAAAAAAGTAGTGTCTATTATGTACTTTATAATTGTGACATTTGTGTGTTCAATTGTGTGCAATATTATTATACCTATTTCATTGTACACAGAGACAAAATAAAGAAACGTTATTACAATAAGTGGTTTACAAAGGTGGACTTATCCCTCCAAGAGATCACTTCCAGCCAACCCTACCGAGTTGTAGAATAACATTTGAAATAAATATATAAATCTAAAACTTAGGGTTTTACAGTCTTTTATAGGAATTAACTAGTTCCTAGGTTCCTGGATCATCTTTCTAACCTACCTACTTAATTAATAGTTCCCAATAAGGTGGTTAGGTTTAAACGTGTCTTAAACTTGCAATAATTTTTGTATTCGTATTTCCCGTATCCCTGGAGCACTCCCAAAAATATGGCTTGGATTTTTTTGTCATCCTGTTGTATAGTGTAGTATCTAGGTACCAATAATATGCATCTTAAGTATAAAGACGACATATTAAGACAACCGAATCAATAACACACAATATCTATGCCAATAGCCACTATTAGCGAAGTAAACATATCACGTACAGCTTTAATAAACTGTGCCAAATCAATTACGATCGTATAACACACCAATGCGCCAAACAAATTGACTACCTGAACAAGTAGTTTGTCTTCGTAATGCCTCAGTAAATCACTAATAAGCGCGCTAGGTTTCCTCTTTCGAAATTTACGATAACATAATTTTCGAGATAATGAGTGTAGTGAATGAATAACGATAAATCAGAAGTGTCGGCGCGGTCGGCTGCGCGCGCGCCGTTGGCGGTGTCCTAGGGCGCGCAGGCGCACCCGAGCCCGCGGCCCCACTTTTGGCTGTATCCGAATAACAAAAGAATTAAAATAAGAATCCCCCATTAATTAAACAAGTCGACGCGTCTAACGACTATCCTTGGATTTCGGTTTGGGCACACGAATGTATTACGTTTTTCACGCTGATTTTATTTCTGTCGCGGTAGCCGAGGGGATCTATGAATTTTGTATAGCACAATTTCTCGTGTCACGCCGCACGCGTCGATAATGCGGCCGCCCTCCATCTTGACTCGACCGAGTGGACGGACGCATGCATGAATGAATATAAATGGATGATGTATTTTTGTTACCTACATCCGGGTAAATCATAATAAATGATAAAAATTAAACCGAAATGCATGAATCGTGTTGTTATGGGCGACAGATACCGCTTCGCATGTGGGCTCTGCGGTATTTGTTAATTCAAAATACTCCACTAATAGGTATTAATTTTATTTTATTATAAACATTCCGAAAACTTACAGCTATGATGACTACCTTAGATATAAATTTACATATCAAGAAGCCATTTAAAAAGTTATGCTATTAATAGTTATGCGAAAATATGGTGTGGATAGGATAGGTCTAGGTGTATTTGTTTAGTTATTTTGTTTTTGCCTAAATAGTGGTGTGGTTCATTTTTGATATCGTAACATTTAACGCAAATAATAGGTAGTTTCAATATCGGTTGATTGCGTTATCTATGACCTAAAAATAATTAGAAAAATAAAAATGTTTAGGTTATTTATGTTCCTCTATGAGTAACATGATAACACCAAGTAGATTACAATATTCACCTTCGAAAAGCTAACGATGACTCGACTATGGCTGACATACTATCCTGGATGACCGAATAAGTAGATAGTTACTTGCTAGATCTTAATGATCGAGATTGACTTGCTCGTAATCTTGTCCAACAAGTGGTTCCAAAAATAAATCATGAAAGAACGAAAATAGCAATAATAGCCATGTCGTGCCCGCTGAAGGTTGAAGACGCTACGCATCAAGTTGTAAATAACTACTAATGTAGGTACACCTGGGACAAACTAGTTAGGGTAGCGTTAATTGCAACTATTGCGAGGAGGTCAATCGGTGAACACAGACGACTGGGCAGTGTTCTAAGAAGCACATTCCTAACACATTAAACATAGGCAGGTACTTGATGTAGACTGGTAGAAAATTCTCGTCTAAATGACTGCAATGACTATGCGAGTCAACTTGACTTCTGACAATTGTCATCGTGAGCACGGCATATAGTATTAAAATCACCAAAAATGTCCTACATTAACGTTTTAGTGCTAACCAAAGTGCTAACAGCGAAGTATGTCATTTGCTTGTGTGCATTTTTTTCGAATTATTTTTACGTACTGATAAGCGTTATGCCAATGATAACATATGGATTGAAATGTGGTCGTACACTGTAAAATCTCTTAAGGAAATCAAGAGCCGAAAGAAGCAGCGAGAACAAGCACCTTACAAGGTGAACTGATGAAGAGTCGGTGGGTCGCAAGACCGATCGTTGTAATTTGATGTGCACTTTATCTTAACGCTCAATTCCGGCTTTTGTCAGGGTCTGGTTTTATGCTCTTTCTTCTTTACTTGGCCCGTTCTTCGGCACCTTCGCGTTGTAAGCCTTTGGCTTCCGTAACCGGCACTGAGAATCGTTTAGA
The DNA here is from genome assembly GCA_907269095.1 of Blastobasis adustella. NCBI lineage: Eukaryota > Metazoa > Arthropoda > Insecta > Lepidoptera > Blastobasidae > Blastobasis > Blastobasis adustella. Next base: position 6,201,159 of record OU026123.1, on the reverse strand, counting down.
CTCCACCCCTATCCGAAGTGCACTTGTCCGATAGTTGGTCGTAGACCTTGATATCATAACGATGACAATTTCCTGATTTTAGAAAATTCATTGGTTGTAATGTAATCCCTTACACTACTTCAGCACCTACAGAAAAAGGGAACTTCGTAGATTTCTTTATTTTACAATTTGTAACTATGGAATCAAAGCAGAGAAGTAGGTAGGTAAATATTTACTTACTTTACTTTACTTTACTTTAAAACGGACACGAACAAAAAAAAACTGTGGGTGAAAGCCAACATAATCACTCAAAAATGACCTTTTCAAAATGAAAGACGCGTTCCCAAGAGCATTTACGCAAATAACAATGTTTTATCTTCATTTTAAAGATATTAAGATAGTATACAAATGGGCTCTAAGTCACCTTTTTTATTCGCTATAGCTACGTTTCAGTTTAAATTTGGAAGGAAAAATAGTATAGTAAATAAATAACAGTATGTTAAGGTTAAGGAAATTACAAGCGAATGGATTATAGACAATAAAAATATAATATCCGCAGCAAATCTCCTTAAACGACATAAACAGGAAAAAATATAAAGAGAATCAATTTATTTAATATCTCTGTAGACAATTTAAGTGCATAATACCTTGTGTTACGGCAATGAACGCGGTGTTTGTTCTGTTCATATAAAAACGTTAATGACTTTATGAAGACCGTGAGGCAATTAAACTGTCGGTTTTCAAGATGAGTCCATAGCGTCTTACGTCCTATAAGTATTATTAGTTGTTGTGTAAACAGTGCGGGTTGTTGTGTTGTTTGCGATGCAAGTTCTTACTGGTCCGGTTATCCAATTTCTTACGATTTAAAACTAATTTCCATTTTGCACTGGCTGTCTGAATAAAAATTCAGATTTAAAACCAAACTAAGACACACAAACGACTATTATATATTCGAATTAGTATATTAGATCGTGTATCATAGGCACAATATGAGAGTATTCGATTGTCTTTCCATTTTGGTTGGCAGTAAGGCGGCGCGGTGCCGGCGGCGAGTGTTCGCCACATGGCGCGGCGTGACGCGCGCACCGCGTGCGGTAGGTCGCGCACTACCCGATGCGTATGCGTCGACTATCAATGCGCGAGTGTGCGCCGCGGCCTTATCGTACGCTGGGACCTCGGGTCTCCATGACCGAGGGTTAGGAAGTACACATTACGTTTACTATTACGCGTTATGGCAAGGGACTAAATTCCGTACATCGACGCGACACAGTGAAGGCATCGTATCGTTGTGACGACGTGATTGTACGTTTCGTTCTACGGGAGAACATGGTTGGAAGACGTTTTGATTAATGGATGGAGACGTTTGTCTTCTAATTTTAATTAGTTTTGAGATATTTATGGTAATTTATTACGATCACACTCTACTATCATGACCGTAGAGCATGCAAACGAAATATCGAAGTAAAATAAAGGTGTCCTCAACCCACAACGAAGTTTGTGGATTGAGTTCATTTTTTATGAAGACCGGATGGTGGTGATAAGTTCGATAATTTAGCCAATTCAAGTTAGTCTTTCACGCATAATATAAGACGTAGATATGGCGCTGGCTCGCTGGCTGGTAACGTAAACCATGCGATAAACGATTCAAGGTTCATAAGTTGTCTGAATTTCCATCTAAATATGAACTGTGAGCACCCATATCGCCGCAACACGGGTCTTATTAGGGCTACAAAACTCCTGAGTGACCCAGGTCAGGGAAATGTTGGCCGTAGTGCCGGGTAGAGAATAGCCATTCGTGATTACGGGTTGTTTCCTGTACCTACCTACAGCACCTACCGCAAAATTTATAGCCTCCTTGTTTGCAATTCGTAACATTTACATTATTCGCTTTACGTGTTTGTTATGTTCGTTGTTTTACAATTGATAGGTCAAAAACTACATATGCATACCGTTTAACAAACAAATAAGTACTTTGTTATCTGTCACAGTTAGAAATGAAAACAGTACGCCGCCTTTAACAGATTATTGTGTCCGGTTCGGTGTGCGTTACACTCGCAAGAAACCATCTGCTTTCGAACAAGTCATCAAGAAGATTATGCAAGATCATACTCTGAAACAAATATGCATGCATATTAAATAACAATGTTACATACAGCGTACATTAGGTGCACAAACACGGTACACAGATCTTCGTTATCGTGCGAGGTGGACGCCACGCGTAGATAAGTGCAAAAAAAGGTCGCATACACTCGTGTCAGGAGAAGCTGAGACTGATAACAGACGAGCCAAATTACGAGCAATGTGATTAGTAAGCCTTGCAACTGTTTGTTTCAAGGCGAAATAAGTCGTGGCATTGAAGCTCTTGTGATTATTGAAAGCGAGAGCTAACCCAGATTCCTCTTCCCAGATTCCGCCTTCGTACGACTACATTGTCCATTTATGTACAAATAGATACAATTAACCCAGGTTTTGGTCAAAGGTCATGGACACACTCATTCCTACCGATATTCCTGTTTAAACAAGATTTAGGTATAGCAATATTTAAAAATAATGTCTATGTCTCTATTCTGTTCAATGACAATCATAGTATCTATAGTATTCAAAACTGAAGACGTCACTAAACACGTTGATTATAATTTAATTTGACCTCCAGCGTAGTATGGATATTATTATTTATTATGCTTGCTATTATAGATAGCTGTTGTTGTACAAATCAGTTTAAAATTGAAGTAGTAGGTAGTATCTACCTAGGTAAAATTCACAATGTAATATTTCAATATCGATTATACAACATGGTTAGTTGCTATAAAAGCTTCAAAGTAGTGTGAATTTATTGGTTGTAGTCTACATTATAATAAAAATTGACAGAAATACTTTATTGCCGCCAATAACTTCACAAAGTAAGTACCCTATAAGTAAGTAGTTATAAAAAATTCTACCTACACAACCTAGGTTCCTATTTACCTAGAATAAAGTTCTTAATAATAATACCACACAATCCTACCTAAACCGGCGGTCATTCATTACAGAATGAAGCAACGGACGCGAGTTCATCGCCGGTGCACCAACACCCGGCCGCCGCGGGCGTATGTTGACAATTGGCCGGCCCCAGTGTTGGCTACGCTACGTCCGGTGCATGTGCGCCGGCCGTCAATGGCGTGTGTATTGTGTGTAATGCGGTAACTCGAGATGAGCGGTAACCGTTGTTTGTTTACGGCGGCCGGGGCCTGCGTGCCCTAGGTCGCGAACGACGCGGACGTAGGCACTGCTGGCTGGCGCACACATCCTGCGCTCTCACTGGCAAGACAGATAACTCGGCTCGATGTGAACGCCGTCGGTTAGATCTTAATACGACACCAAATGTTTATATAATCGCGATTCAAATGTTTGTGTTGAGTCTAGAGCGCCTGTAAGTATCATAAATGAATGTGTACGTTTTATAATAACCGCGGTTATTTCAAACATTACGTATGTTCGTTCATATAATTATTTTAATAAGGCGAGGGCCCATCTCTCATTTTCACCACTGCAATGCAATTCCTGTTGTTTAGCCAGGATCTGCAGCGGCAACCCAAGGCATTTGTTCGGACACTACACTACTTAGTACATCAGAAACCTACAGCACACAGACAGAGCAGCATAAACACGTATGTCCACGAACCCACACAATGTATGCAACTGCACACGAATGTGCGATGACCTAGTAACGTGTAGGCTTCAGACAGATATATGGCCGTGGCTGCTAATAGCGTAAGGGACATCAGTGCTGGCTTTCATCTACTCTGCACTACACGGTCGATGTATTAGATTTATTAATTTTAAAATGCCGTTTGAGTTCCATTAAATAAAATACCAGGTCATTTTAGACCAGTTTTATTTCAATTTATGAAAAGTATATTTCTAGTTTAACTACGTTTACTACAGGGAAAAAGTTAGAAGGAAAACCGTAATTACAATTATATACTAATAATTTTCTATAGCACACGTTTGACTCAACATCGTCAATCGTCATAACATAATTTACGAGTACTTCTCACGTAATACCACAGTCATTTCGAAATTAATATTGGCTTCTGTAATTTCTACGATTGTAACCACAAAGTACCTATATAATAAAATAGTTATTCATAATGATTGTGTTATATTGAAGACTTTAACCTGTGGTGTCCGGTCGGTAGAGTAGAATAGAACCTATCCCTTTAGACTTACGGGTGCGACAAATATCGTAGATGCTAACCAAAATGGGCTGCAGCGTTTTTGGAGAACACTGCCATCTCCAACCCCCTGCCACGCGTGGAGATTATGGCAAACGCTCTACTAATATGGGGGAACTTCCAGTCCAGCAGTGGACTTTTATGGACTGTTAATGTGAACAAATTAGCCCGCACCAAGGCGTTGCACTGATAAAACTACTAAATGCTTGGCCGTGAATCACTATATTTAGGTGTAAACTTATTGCGTACTTTTTCTAAGCAATATCGCTTTGTAGAGGCATATTATAGTATCGGACACGGTGAAATGTGCCCGTAAAACATTTGTCAACTGTTTTCCATGAGTCACCAATCCATTCATGGTGTAAAACTAGTATCTACCTACCCATTGAAATCCGCTGCGTAGTTTACATGGTAAAAACAATGAGATCCGGTGAAGCACCCACCGTTGACATTTGATTGAGCGGACACCTAGGAGTCGGCAGGCGTCTGTCGTCGCGCGCGGGCTAAACATAGCACATGTAGCATTCCCCCAAATCCGCCGCTAGTGCGCTTCTATTTTCACACGGTACAGTTTCGGATCTGTGATGTGTCAGATCAGATGCGGATTCGAAGTGTGAAACCTCTACTCGGGTCTTCTTCTCCCTCTGCATTGGTGCAGGCCTGTGAGGCGGCGCCTCTCGCCCGGGCTTCGTCTCGGCCAGGGTACGACCTGGCCGGTCAGTGTGAAACCTCAAAGGTTGCGCAACGGGCCGGCCCGCACCCCAATGGGTCACTGTGCTGTGTGTAACGTTGCAGCATAACAGTTAAACTTCTTCCTCTCAGCTGTAGCAGTACGGTGTCAGTAGAATATTTTGTAGCCACACTAAATAACACAATTGTAGCACGTGTAAAGGTTACGAACTAAAACCCCGAAAGCTATATAAAGTCAAAAGTTTACCTTCTATATTGTAACGTCACGTGAACTTCACATGGATATCTTTGTACTTATAGCTCTCCTCTAAAGATTAGATTATTATTAATTGAATCTAAGTTTACACTTGAACTATTCAAAGCAACCAATACCAGGAACCAACAAATGCAAATGCACCGACGAGTTGCCGACCTTGCAAAGATATCGAGATGACGAGAAAATAGCTAAACGCGTCAAGTTGACTTTCCTTAAACGGGCAGTGGCTCCAGACTGGTCGCAGTTTGTCAGAATCATTGTCTCACTAAAGGAGTACCGTTACAAAAACTATCGGTTACAACGGAATTTGTGAAGTACGAAACGCCTCGTGGATCCGGTCGCCGCCTGATGACTCAAATAGAAAATAATGTCAGCTGAATCGTGAGTGAAAGCGATTCAAAGTGATATCGATGCATAAAACAGCTTTATTGGAACTGCACGAATGCTTTTAACCGTAGGTAGCGGCGTACACAGGTATTTTATAGGCACTAACACAGCTCACGCAAAGGTATTCGATTTGGCGTGTCTGTTTAAACAGTATTATATTTTTATCTCGGCGCCATCGATCGTTATCAAGCGTGTTTACCTGACCGAGCGCTTATCGCTTTTCAGAATTGTACGGCTTACGTATGCAGCGTAACGTACGTGTTTTGGTTACGAAAACAGATATCCTAGCTTATATCTGTATCGCTAATGGAAACACGACAACAATAAATTACTCACAACCGAACCAAATTAATCAAACCGATCAACAAATGCCATTAGGATAACTGTTTGCATGTATATTTATTGTTTTTTATGCCTACTACTTTCAATGTAATGTTATAAACTGTTGTTATATCACATACCTATTTCAAGAGTTTGTTCCGGGTTTTCTATCGCGTATCTTTGTTTACGATTAGCTTGTTATTTCGACGCAGTTGCATGCGTCCTGGTCATGGGACTGACTGACGGGTAAACAAAGGTACGCGGTAGGAAACCCGGAACACATTTTAAAAATATCTTTCAATGTATTTATATTACACTCTGCTCCGTGCTATTTTCCTATTTTCATTAGGGCCCGTGATCTCATAAACAATGATTATAAAATAACTGGTTAAGCGAAAGTGGAGTACACAACCAAATCAATCATATCGATATTTCATTGGAAAGTGCTTTGGATATGTTTGCAGCAATCGTATTTTGTTGTCTATGCTATGCGAAGCATGAGGAGTTATCGGAGGGCGGCGTGGAATGCGTCCGATAGACAATAATGCAGCTCTGTTTACTATCTTCGTAATACCGTTTTATGTTATTGACATAAACTAGGAACTAGGTTCGGGGGGCTAAGATGCACAAAGTAGACAGTGGAATTATTTTGGAATCCTCGGAACTGTCATTTCGTAAGATAAGCATCTAAAAGCAGAAATTATAAAGCATTTACCAAAGTTATTCCTCAATTCTGACAGTTTTTATGGAAATGCGATAAGATGAAATCGATCTCACTAGTTCAGTCAGATTTGTCCAGTTGGAACTACTGAAACTTTTTTATCTTATTAGTTCCACTCAATTGTGGATGGAACTACTACAGCTCATTTATTCTCACTAGTTCCATTGTACATTACTTCTCGCCTGGAGATATCTTTCTTCTTCTTCTTCGGGATTTATCCCGACTATAAAGCTTTCATAGCTTTAGCATTTTCATTTGTCAAACAATCCGAATGGTAAATGGACTCGTGAATCGAAATCCACACTGCGTACTCTTTTTAAAATTAAATTAAATAGTGGAATATTTTCACAATGGACTTAGTCCGCAGAGGTATCTCTTTTGCCGCCACAACTTTCAAAAGCCCTTAATAGTCCACTGCCCACATATAACATTAATGCTATAAATCGGAAAGCATGACCTGTGGCAGTGTTAAAGCATGCTTTAGAGCAGTGTTCCGCAAACTTCTGTTCGAGTTACGAGTTCACCGACAACATTCGGCCATTTTAGAGGAACTGAAGACAGCACCATCAACTTAACCTACGGTGTTTAGATTTTAGGCCTCCTGTTTACGCGCATCTATAGTGATGCTAGCTATTTTATACTGGTGGTAAGTTTGATGTGCCGCCTTCTGTACATACTAAAAAGGAATAAATAAGTGAAGAATCACGGTTATTGTGACACATTTTAAAGGTATGTTCCGGGTTTCCTACCGCGTGCAACTGTGTCGAAATATCGGGGCACTCGTAAACAAATTAGCCTACCTAAATACCTTTAAAATAAATGAACAACTCTTTTTTACAATAATGACGAACGCCTAACATCGGAACCGATGTAAAGTTGTGTGAAAACAAAGAATAATAATAACTTCAGTTCAATAGCTCACGTAATAGAAACACTTGTGCAACCGTTAAAACTATAACAATTCAATTACACAACTCACGGAATGACTTACCAGCTCTGCAGTCACCCTGTGTTTACTTTAACGTTCACCGATAAAATATAGAAATGTCTGTATTACGTGGTTTATACACACTTACCTCATTCACATTATGCTGTGCGTTTAACAATAAAAGTGCATTTACGCGAGTGTTTGGACTTAACGCGCTGTATTCGAGACTGCATTCAAGTCAAGAGTGCATTTGTTTGTATCGTAACTTTTAATAGCATAGGCACCGACTGCCATAGATGGGTTATGTTTTTGCGCGTATCACTGGTTTCAAGTTTAAATTAAACTAACATTTGCACTATATGTATACACCCATTTACTTCCAACATTAGGCTTGTTTTTAACTTTTCAGTTTTTTTAATGGTAATCTAAGTTTTTAGTTTATGAATTACTTTATTAATGTGAATGGGTAGAGTGGAAATTCCAATTGTATTTTCTTGACTTCATTCGTGTGCAAGCGCCGGGGAAACCCTTTATACGATTTCTAGTAATGACACGGAATACTATCGTCTACTTGCGCCTGCTATCTTTGCAATATTTACAAACACTGTTTATACAGATCCGTGATTGACGAGTTTATAGTAGGATAATGCTCGTCGATCGAGCGATAATTCGCTTTCCGCGTCTCTGTATATCTGCTAACTCCTAAACCACGCAACGGATTTTGATGCGGTTTTCACCATCAGTTAGGGAATTTCTTCTAGAAGGGTTTAATGGTTCAATGCATTTTTTTTGTAAAGAACAGCTAAGAAAAGGCGTAGGGCGGGCCACCAGTAATTAAGAAGACTTGAAATAAACACTTGTCCCAAAGCCGATGAAAGGGAAGTGAGTTAGTAAAAGTTATAAGAAAATATTATTAAATTAACAAAAAATTCAATACTGCATTGCTCATCATCTAATCGCGTTTTAATGTCCAAGAACCCTGAGAGTGCAATAAATACTTAAATTCTAAACTGTAAATATACTATATTTGTCTTCAACTAAATAAATATTTTTACATAAAGTAAACAGATATGGACGCCAGCAGTGCCAATTCGAAAGTGTGATTGTTGGTCTGCCATTATTTGAAGCAGCAACTCAGCCGTTAGTGACAAAGGTCTGTAGTTATGCAAACTAAGCTGACTCTGACAAACACAGCGCCAGGCTCAAGTAACTAAGCACTGAAGTGTATGAAGCATGTTACTAGAGCAACTAGGCTAGGTACTCTGTACAGTCTAGATGGCGTCAAGGCGTCGCGTCGCCACCCGCTGTGGCCTCCCTCAGTGTTACAGTAGATGAGAAAAATTAACTTTAATATAATTTTAAATATTTCAATAGATATCGAAATCGATTGCAGGTGAACACTCTGCGTAAACAACTAAGTAAACTTCACGGCTCGATACCCTAAGAAAGGGTATTTTATCATTGCAGAAAAAATATCACTCGTGTTTGTATATTCATTCATGTAGTGGGACAGGATAACGAAAACTTGTGATGTGTCTAATCGGTCAGTATTCATTCATGTAAACAGGATGTTGATAGTTGCGCTTACAAATACAGCGAGTTTACATTTTATAGCAAGGGTATCGTAGCATAGTAAACGCAATTTTAGTAGATGTAGCACCGTTAGGTGTTACTTATTAATAGCAAAAATCTAGTTTTTGTCTGTCGCTTAAACCGTAGTTATTAAAAGGGGTTGATAACGGCCTTCTCCGTCTTAACTATCGTCTTAATAGTCTTTCTATATCCGTTCTAAAAATTAGTTCCTTTTGATGTACAGGAAGTACAGACAAACTTTCACTTTACAAAATTCGGATGATTTCAAAAGAGTCATTCATTTAAGTATTACATTGAGATTCAAGCGTTTAGCCAACTTGTACCCAGATAAAAAACGAGTAACAAAATGATCTACTTACGACAAACTAGGTACCTACCTATATTTAGAACTTTTTGTCACGTGTGAGATAATTTTTTACCACAAACGCAAACGGTGGCGTTCTGTGCGAATGTTTGCGCTCGACCGAGGGTCGTAGAAGGGGTCTAAGCCGTGGTGCGGTCGTTGACCCCGACAGCTGGTGACGCAGTCTGGCCGGGCTAGGGTAGAGATATCGGCGCAAAAAATGGGATCAGCCAGGTGTACCAGAGGAAACGCAAGCATGGAGCCCCGGCTTTGTTCAACCACGCAGCCACAACAGGTTCAAGGCGGCAATTTATGCTTATTTATTCGTCTTTGTACAGATGGAGCACATTCAAGTACGAAGTAAGTAAAAGCGGTAGCGATAGTTCAAACACAGCCTGTATGTTATCAATACCAACATTTATTTTTGCAGTTAAATTCGGTGCACATTTCAATAAAAATCATTTCGTAATTTTTATAAATGTCGGTGCATTTAAGGAAAAATAAAATCGACACAGTGCATTAATTGCTCACGATAAATTTAATTACTAAAACCTCCGATTAATTGTAGGTAATTAATTAATAAGCCTTAACAAGAAACCATAGCTTTCCAATCCAATCGGCGATATTCAAAACATTGTAGTGTTTGTTGAACGTGTTTTAAAAATTTATTTTATCAAAGGCGAATTATTTCGTTATCACGCCCGACCGTTTACACTTTTAAATTCAATGACAAAACTGCGCTAAAAATAAACCGGAATGCTATCTAATGAAAACATGTACTACATACTGCCAGAGCAAATTGATGTTTTAATTTAAAATAGGTTTAGTGCATACTAGTGTCTCGTTCCTAATGATGTACTGTGATATTTAGACAAATTCATCTAAAACTACTGCATGACCGAGTATAGAAGAAACAAGAAATTAGGAGCTTCGTTCTAATTATTTATTTGCTGAAGCCGTTTTATAGTACAGGAAAATGAGTGCATGTAAACAAAATTGTACCACGCCATACCGGAAGGATACATACGAGTTAAACCAGTATAGGTATAGAAATAGAGTTTATTTTTTCTTAGCACAAAATTTTTTATTTTTTATTTATTTATTACCCATGTCACACAAAACATTAAGTTAAGATTTTCCCAGTGAGGCAAATACCAAATAGGCCTTATAAAAATCCCCTCTAGGCACTAATAATATTTTTGTAACGTTTAGCCTCAATACTGCTTCCATATTCATCTGATTCGAATTGCAGATATCCTACGCACAATGAACTTATATGTCTACATGGCGTTTATGACGACTGCATGTCAGAATTTAGGACTGTAGTACATACATGTAAACATCTACATCACACGATTATTGGCACATGTAAAGTAATCATTGCTGCTCTCACGACGAAAATATTCTCACGATTTCAATCCTATTAACACATTGTTAATACAAAATATTGTACTATTTTATACCTTATATTTTATATGAATATCGGTTATATTTGACTTCAAATGTAAACTTAAATATTTGCTCTACTATCTAGCATCGAATATTATCGAACTCCATCCATAAGGAAGACATCAGAAACAAGATCCTGTATCTATAGTTCGAAATGTATGTTGAGCGCAGAAGTGAACTCGTGTAGGCAACTTGGCCGGAGCGTGTGTTTAATTCGCCCAGGTTCGATATCGTCGCGCATATTACACGGCCGAGTGATTTTCGGTTTGGCTCGCAAGATAACGTGCGCGGGCGCCTCCTAAACGTGGCCTCACTCGCTCGCCGAGCGTACGAGAATTACAAACAAACAACACATCGACTCATTATCTGACGGATTAAACGGCGGGCGGTACGATACCTACCGAAAACACCACGCCTCTGCCGGCGGCGAGTTCAACAGCACAGGTACAGTAAAAAATACATAAATAAAAATAAGATTGTGGCCCACGACTCGAGTGGCCCCACGGCCGGCGCGGCCGGTGAGCAGGATCAACGTACTCAGGAGTTTTTGCTAATGTCCGTCGCGCTCGCTAACGGCTCGCCGCGCGTTGTTTACACGCGGCCCTCGCGCCGCCGCGCCCCCTGCGCCCCCCTGCGCCCGCGCACCGGCCCTTCCCACCCATTCGGAACCCCGCCGGCTCGCCGCCGAGCGCTCGCCATCGTGTTCGCGCCACAATACCCACCCGGACTGATACCTATTTACGTATTAACGATTGGGTGACACCAACTTTGGACACAAAGTTGATATACCATACTTCGGACGAGCGTGTTCACAGACGACGTAAGCAGGGATTATAGGTACCATACCATTTGCGGATTGTTATTTTATGTACAATTCCAATCTGATCCAATGACTTATTTAATAAATTAACGGTACTTATGATTAACAAATATATTTTTTAAAGTTGCAAGAATTGCCATCCTTTCAGAAATATTTTTAAATAAAAATAGAAGCTCGCATTAGTTAAATGGTAAAACTATAATATAGGTCCATAGTTAAACTTGACCATGACACGAAATGGGTTGAACGATAAATTTCTTATTTTGCTTACAGGAAAAAGAAAATTACATAAAATAAATTGAACTATAAATTACACGCGTATTCAACCTGTAGGTAGGTAGGTACCTTCAATACGTCAAGTTGTTCATTGGCGTGTGCCTTATTTACCGCATTATTGCGATCCAGTGATGTTTACGACTGGCCATCGTATCTACGACTACGCGCCTACTTGTAACTGTGTAGGGTTCGCTATTGTTGCCTGCCATAGTGCCACCCCGGCACGTGTAAAGAGGCCAGCACGTGTAAATCTAAACTGGAAACGGGCGACCAAAATACGTTAAAAATATTCTCGGCTCTGCTATCAACGAGCTTGTCACATGTAGGTACCGATCGTCTTGGAGCCGAAGCGTCTCGTCTGTCGGCACCTCATCCGTTTCTGTCACCTTGCTGCCCCCCGCCGCGCCGCCCGCCCCTTTGACCTCACCACACCATGACTGTTATAAACACCTAAAGAACATCCTCGTGTCCTCGTGTCATTGATACACACAAGCGTAATTTGCTTAGGTATCTATCTAACCCCTGTGTCACTTACGCAGCTTTGACGCAACTTTAACTGAGTTTTAATTTTTAATCTATTATTTAAGTGAACTACTCTTCATTTTATTGTGTAGGTATTCAAATAAACTACATCGTGAATATAGTGCTGGGTATTTAGTTTTAGGTTTGGTAAAAAGAGCTTCAATTTATCATACGGGCCGTAGCACCAGTCGTAGCGCTTGATCTTTTCAATACTTTAGCTGAGTTTCATTTTCCTCCTTTCTCCGCCAAACGTTATTATTAGCTATTTGTCGAGATACGAACGACAAAACACTTTACGGTTGACAAACACGGATGTCTGTGCTGTACTCGAGCTGTGGGTCGAGTGCTTATGAATAAATTATTATTTTAAAACAATACAGTTGTCAGTTGTTTATAAAATGTTCACTAATGCGCCGTTTTTAATCATTTAATTAGTCATTTAATTGTGGGTAATGTTTGGAAAAGCATGGTTACAGAATAATAAGCGAAGTGTGATATTTATTTACACTATCTTCATTTTCTTATTATGATTGTGCGATTGTGATTTTGAGAAGGTGCGCGCTCGGATTTTTATACCTAGGTACTAGCCGTTCTCAGCGGTTTTCACCCGCGCGCATTTCGGTTCTCTGTAAACAATCTACTTTCCCGCGGGGACCTATTATTTACCCGGGATATAAAATAGCCTATGTTACTCAGTGACAATGTAGCATTCTATCTATTAGTGAAATAATTTTTAATATCGGTCCAGTAGGTTGTGAGTTTATTCCTTTACAAAGAAAAATACAAATCTTTTCTCTTTGTGTCTAATATTAGTATAGATTATTCGTATTTAAAAAAATTACGTAATACCTACGTAAGGTATAGCAAAATTATTTTTATTTTATAGAGTTTTTGGGCAATTCCTGTTGTGCTTAAATACAACAAACTGTCGAAATCGCAGATACCTCGCCGTGTACCTCGAACCCCTACAAGCGTAACGAGAGTGTAGTGCACTGCTGTAAGTCAGAGTATAGTCTGCGTAAATTGTTGTATAGCCGTCATATCAGCCGGAAGTTACTAGGCATAGGCCTCCCTCAGAGATTTGCAGCACAAAGGCCGGTCTTGTGCCTTCGCATCCAGCTGGTACCTGCGAACATCTGTCCACCTTGTGGGAGACCTACACTGCGTCTTCCGGTACGTAGTCGCCACTCGCGAACTTTCCCGCCACTGAAGAGGTACACAATAGTTACTCACTGCCTTTCGGGGGCTGCGCTCGGGCAGCGGCGCGCGCGCACCCCAGCAGCAGCGCGCACGCGAGCACCGTCCAGGCCGCGGGGGCGCGCCGCATCACGCCGCGCCGCGCACGCTGCGAGCCCGCGCCGTCACCATATCCCGAGCTGTGGACGGATCGGCTGGTTAGACTTGACACTAGTGTATATAAGGAGGGACTGGTGTGGTTGGACTCCAACGTTATAAAATCATCCCATACCCGCATGACCTCCCAGCAGCTATACAAAAACAATGACATGAATGGGATCGTTTAAGAGGGTTAGGGGCGATTTTTAAATTCTCAGATAACAGCAATCTGATAAGTTATTAAGCAACTAAAATAAAATGGTATCATTACTTCAAATATAAGTAAAGGATTACAGATTGTTTTAATTTGGCAGTATATTACTTTATCGGGCAGATAAATTTTAACTGAGGATTGAAAAATCGGCCCTTAATGTTTTAAACTATCGCTGTTATTAACACATTTTCGGTATGTTTCGGGTTTCCTACCGCCTACCTTTGTTTACGAGTAATCCGAAATTTAAGACGCAGTTGCATGCATCATCGTAAACAAAGGTACGCGGTAGGAAACGCAGAACATACCGTTAAAATGTATATTAGAGACATATTTAAGGGTTGGCAACGCATTGGTGATACCCCTGGTGTTGCTGATGTTCATAGGCGCGGTGACAACTTTCCATCAGGTGACCCCTTGCCTGTTTTCTATCAATTATATTTTTCTTATCCGACTTGGTCGGACGTCCGACCAAGCGTTCCTCGCACCCATAAGCGACTTTATTTTATACTGCATAAGGATTACTATCAACTGCAACTGGCGGTTGGTCGGCTCCAGCCAAATCGGAACGTCTGTTACTAGTTTTAGAGACAAGCGAGGTCAAGGTCCTCATTGGGTCGTTGAGCCACCGGGTAACCAAGTAATAAGTATACCTATTTGTAAACAATGTTTTGGTTTGTGACTGTTGGCGTAACTCATATATATGAGTCGGTACTCCAAATCGATGTTTACTACGATAAATCATCTATCATACACCTGTGTGTGTATGATAGATGATGACACACACAGAGAGAGAGAGAATATTTCAGTACAGATTATTATATTATTATTACAGAATAGTTTATTCAAAGTATGAGTAATTAGTGTAATTTGTATTCTTTTTATTGACTAGGGTGGCGCGTGTAGGTCCACCTGATGGAAAGCGGCCACCGTCGTAGGAATTTTGAGAATGAAAGTACCTATTTAAAACTTACATATTTTACGTAATCGCAATTTTAATTAAACTGAGGTCTTATTTAAAGTAATAAATAGGTACCTCCTTGAGATTTATAAGTCATAGGTCTTGCCTTGACCTGCATTCTCTAACCGAATTAAGGTTGCGTATTAATAAGATTAGGTACTCTTTCTAGGCTTACTTACAAGGTAATGTAAAACCTGAGTAGATCGGCAACTTAAGTACGTACATAAACTTACATAAAGTTAGGTATTTATTGGATTTTCGACTGAAAACAATCACGTATAAGAGCAAAACGTCGACTTCTAAAGAAACTAAGCCAGTATACTATTACAGTACGATACTGAGACTGTTATTGATTGTCGAGTATAATTTAGGACACCGAGCGAAACATGCCTCAATAATCAGATTCAGTTAAAGGAAAATGACTTTAATTAATTTGCTACCTAGAACGCCCGTCGACTTACATAGCCAACAATTATTCTGCGCGGTTAGCAAATATGAGTTACACGTGGAGTGAGAAATAAATACTATTGTTGCCTAAGAAATGCGATAGGTATAAACAGGCTATCGGCTACAATCAACAGCTGACACACAATTCCGTAAGGCAAGGCTCATGGTAACAAATTAAGTGTATCTAGCAAATAGCAAAGAATAACGAGAGATACTAATTTTTGCACGCGTAGGTAGTTGATGCAGAAATAGTTCGCAATTCTCAGTAATTAATACACTCATTGTCAGTCATTGGGTAGTTCAACAAAACATAGTTGATCGTTGAACGATCAATTTGCAACGCTGTTGTACTTGATAGGATAGGACCTACTTAGGTCCTACTTAGGTACTTACTAGTGTCTAACATTTCTGCCTTATCACATTTTAGTGGATGATGAGAAAAATGTCCTAGACGTACCAGACATGCGCAAAGGCTTGTAATTGATACGTTACCGCACTCAACACTATTCTTAAAAAATGTGTACACAAATTTATAATAAAATACCTAGAGATATAAGAGAATTCCCGATACATAATTTCAAAAGAGCTCTGAATAACTGGATGATGAAGCATGTATTTTATACAGATAAATAATTTGTTTAACATAAGAGTGCTGTTTAAAATTTATTTTGTAAGTATACCTCAAATATATTTTGTATAAAAACATACATTTGATAGTTGTATGCACGTTTATTATTACCTCATACACGAAAGACGACCGATTAATCACAATTCGACCGCACCAGCGCAGTACTCAGATTGAAGGCTTATTGTACTCAGCGGCTCCATTGATGAATATAAATTCCATTGACGATGGAAGCGCCGTCCGCAGACCACAACGAGATAAAGGCCGCGGTAATTAGCGTGGGAGATACCTCCGTTCCCACGAAGCGGCCGCAGCAGGAAAATATCAATTAAGAATTACACGTTGGCGAAATAACTGCACCTAACCCAATCAGCAGGTCATGGCTCGCGGTTATACCTACTACGCTTCTCTAGTATTCATTAAGGTCATTTTCCTCGTACATATTATACATATATTCAGAGAGCTGAATGTGTGTACAGCATATGTATTAATTTCATTTCAATACACTTATTTGTAAATACAAATGTATGTATTGCCGTTAACTGCTCCTAAAACACGTTCATTCATTTATTATATATTCATTAAGGTCATTTTCCTCGTTTGTCTGAATGTATGTATTTCCGCTAATTACGCCTAAACCACGTAACGGAATTTGGTATAGTTTTCGACATCAGTTAGAGAATTTGTTCCGGAAGATTTAGGTTTTCATGTGTAATATTTATTGATTTTACAGTTTAACAGCAATGTAATTATATTTAAAATAAAATAAAAATATGTATGTATATACCTAGTAAATAAAAGCCGAGAAAACCCGAGCAAAGCCGAGGCGGGTAGCTAGTTAAATTAGGTATAAACAAACGACTATAACGAGTTGAATAGTCTTATCTTGTCTATTTATATTTATATTAAATTAAGACTCAATTGGAACTCTGCTAATACAAATTAGGTAGTCTGTAAATACTTTTAACAATGTCGTAATGGAATCGTAGTTAAAACTCAGTTTCATAATTATTGCTGTTGCCTTCTAAAATCTACCAACACACTGCCGTTTTATTACAGTTTACAATCAGACTATCAAATAGACCAATGGCAGCTTATTGAAATATCATTTGGAAACCAATGGTCTTAAATAGTAGCAGAATACCAGACACGTTTTAAACGTCCCATTGAAATCCAATTGAGATAAAATTGAGCCATTCATAAATTAGCAGAATAGTGGCCCTGTGTCTCAGACTCAACGCGATTAACTGCGAAACTTCTGAACCATTCATACAATATTTACCGATTAATTTTGAATTTCTGTTACGGGTCTGGGTGTTGTATGTATAAGTATGTATTTTAAATATATTATTTTATATAAGTAGTTTTTCAGTTTTCTGGCAGCCATAATACAAGCTTTGCTTACTTTGGGGTTAGATGGCGCTGTGTGAATTGTACAAGCATATTTATTTATATTTTTTTATAATTAATAGTAATCCATTTCAATAGATACTAGTTACCTTTTTGTAAATTATGTGTAAAAAAGTGTACTGATAACAAACTGAATTACTGAACAGTGGTCAACATCTTACACGGGTAAACAGTTAAGAACAAATTTATTGAAACCGACATTTTCTCGACAACGTGCAATGATGACGTCACGATCGCAGTCGAGACACGAATTTACATATTATTGCCGCCGTTTAATTTCAGGAGGTACGTCGTGCTTTATTATAAGCTAAGCGCAGAAATAAATATGTTAAACACGAGACTCACTGTTCTAGAGCAATTAATTACGGAATAACTGTGAAATAGCTATATACGAGTATGTTCTAGTATTGACTTGGACTATTTTGATTTACGCTATCTCCGCTTTCTGAGGGAGGAGGTCAGGAGCTCTATATTTCCAACTCCTACCTGTTACTTCTTAATTTAATCTGTTGCGGGTTCCAAGACAGTATTAGCTTGTTCTCGGGCGCGCCTGAGTGTCAAAACTCAGGACCAGACCCTGGCTAAACAGGAGTTGCAGCGGTGGGATTGAGTGGTGGGGCAAAGCCCGTCAAGAAATAGCTATACAGGGTGTTACGATAAGTTGGGATAGGGTGATCGAGGAAGTCACTAGGGTCACCAGAAAAATATAAAAAAAAAATCGCTCTTGGATATTTTTAAAATTATGGCAATTTTTGTTTTTTATCAAAAATTGAACACCCGTTGAGCCTATTTCATTAACTGTGACTACAAATATTGCTTTAGAAAAAAATAAAAAACTGTTATGTAAACGTAAATAACCTTTCTACAATTTGAAATAAAAAAAACAATACATATCTGACCAAGATCATAAAGAAAATCATGTTTTTCCCTTGCCAAGGACTTAACAATTACGATTTCACTCAACTTTATCAGAGTGTCCTTAAAAAAAAATGTACTATGCAACTCTGGCAAGTTTCTTCAAAAGTTAGCTTATTTTATCACCATTCTAAAATAGTATAACACTTATTTAGTTAATTCATAATACGACAGCTAAAAATAAATTCCGAGAAATGCACCCCAAAATCAAGAGACAAGCGAGTTTGACGAAACCGATTTTAAGGACAATACATTGTTAATAGAGGGAGTGAGACAGGTAATAAGTTATTTGCGATACTAAAGCAGTTCAATCAATTCAAACCAGTCATCAGTACGTTAAGCTCTTTCGTTTACTGCGCACCGTTTCGTATTCGTCTCTGTTTATTTCGTACTAACTACTTTGCTTCGTTTACTGGACTTGATTATTCTTTGTGATTTGGACATTGTGATTTCTACTTGTACTATCTAACGACCCGGCTTTCTCAAGGATTGAGTTTATTGGGTGTGATAGTGAAGATACTTTACTGCCATGCTTACTTGTGGTCTGACGAGTCTACGTTTAAAAAGGACGGGTACATGAACCTACATAATTTACATGAGTGGCATGTCGAGAATCCTCACCTGATGAGAGAAGATCGAAGTCAATACCGTTTTAAAGTTAATATGTGGACTGGCATACTGAACGGGAAAGTGATCGGACCGTTCGAGTTACCAGAGGCACTCACTGGCGAGGCCTATTTAGACTTCTTACAAAATTAGTTACCAAATCTGTTAGAAGATGTGCCGCTGAACACATTAAGAAGTATGTGGCTACAACATACGAGCTTAAACCCGTTAGATTTTTTTTTTCGGGGGAACAATTAAAGGAATAGTTTATGGAAAACCTGTGCAGGATATGACGGAACTGAGAATGAGGATAACATAGGCCGCGGATACAATAGAACAATAGAAAATTTGCACGTCATATCTCTAGATAATTCTTAAAAATATGTAGGGCGTGTATTTATGTTAGTGGAAAACACTTTGAGCATCTAATTTAAATGAAAAACGACTAAATTTGTATTAGGTATTTGAATAAATTATTTATTTAAATACCTAATACAAACCTAATACAAGAGTTTCATTTAAAACCTTAACTGTAAAAAAATCGTAGTAATCGTCTATGGACTGAAATGATGATGAATATTATCACACTTGATTATGAATTAACTGATATGATGAATTAATATGGCACCGTCCTAAAACACAACTAGATTACCAATTCAAATTCACTTAATCATAATTTTCTTTACAAAATTACAGTCTAGGTCATGTCAAGCTTTGATATTGAACGTGTCATGTCAATGTAGTATTGGTTATTTTTCTTGTCACAGGGTAAACCGTATGTCATTTGGCCTAGAGTCTAGACTGTAGACATGTAGACATAAAAATCCATACGAATTTGGGACTAAGTTTTAGCGTCTTCTTTTATTTTTCATTCAAGATTAGGGTACTGTTCCTGAAAATTTATTTTAGCTGTCGTATTATGAATTAACTAAATAAGTGTTATACTATTTTAGAATGGTGATAAAATAAGCTAACTTTTGAAGAAACTTGCCAGAGTTGCATAGTACATTTTTTTTTCAGGACAATCTGATAAAGTTGAGTGAAATCGTAATTATTAAATCCTTGGCAAGGGAAAAACATGATTTTCTTTATGATCTTGGTCAGATATGTATTGTTTTTTTTTATTTCAGATTGTAGAAAGGTTATTTATGTTTACATAACAGTTTTTTATTTTTTTCTGAAGCAATATTTGTAGTCACAGTTAATGAAATAGGTTCAACGGGTGTTCAATTTTTGATTTAAAAATAAAATTTCCATAATTTAAAAAATATCCAAGAGCGATTTTTTTTTATATTTTTCTGGTGACCCTAGTGACTTCCTCGATCACCCTATCCCAACTTATCGTAACCTTACGGGACACCCTGTATATTGTCATCGCGATATTGATTCAAACAACTTAGAAAGTACCTACGATGATAACGGCGAGAGTTGAATTGAAATTAGTCAAGGGAAGTTTAAAAGTAGCGCCAGTGATGGAAAAAAGGTGAGCAATAGGTTAGCGAGGCAAAGGCGAGGAATATGAATGTGTAGGGATACCCCATTAGAAGCCGAGCAAAGAAAATATGAATGGACTATGTGAATGACGACAGGCATGGAAGAGTAAGTTAAAATCCGATAAGACGATGGATAATGGTCGGGGGATGATGATTGAATGAATGAATGAATGAATAAAAATTATATATCGCTTATACACAAATAAAAAGAAAAAGAAAGAATAAAAAAATAAAAAAAAGCAACTGGCGGCCTTACCGATGACGATAACAGCGAGAGTTTTAAGTATTGTAAACTGTAGAATTCACTTTTTAGTACTAACCGCAAACCAGGAAAAGTATGTGACACTAAATGTTCTAAAGCCCGTGTAATGTAAGGCATGCAACCACAAAAACGAGTAATATTTTCCTTAAACAAATCAAAAGTTATCAATAATATCTACCGCATATAGGAGTATGAAGGTTTTTAACTGTGTTCCACTGAATTGGTTGAACCGATTACTATCAAACTTTTATCTAGCTAGATAAATCCTCCCAGTCCACAAATATTAGTGTATTATGGCGTAAGGTATGCTGCCACAATACTGCCACACTATTGGACAGACACATACAGAACAGCTTTATTTTGACAGCAGACCTCACGTATCAGTATCAGAATCTAGTGGATTGGTCAAACCCTTATCCAATATGACCATTGACCACCTCTCATTGCAACCGCTGCTCTTGTTTATTTACGCTTTACAGCGGCGATCCAAACAGAAACTTTATTTTGACATAATGCATGATGGACTATAGTAATGTTTTTATTCAGAAAATTCAAATCAAGTATAACTATTTTCATTTAAAACCATGGCTTATCTACTAAAGTATAGTTAAACTAATAATGATCACGTTACCAGGGCCATTGTAAGGAATGAAATGCGTCTAAGGTCATAAGCCTATGCAAATGCATGCGACACACGCAGCGCTGCGCTCGCGCAGTCTACCCTCAGCTCAAACACGACGGTGCAAAGAACAACGAGTTCTTCAGCATTTGCTAATCGCCTTACTGAGTTGCACATATCACATCGTATGAACTAGTAACTTGTAGAATAATGTCCATTTACAGCTGTACCGTGACTAAATTCCCTCAACTACCACTGTTCGTATTGCGTAACTAGCATTCTAACACTTTTGATACGCCGACTGTTTTGAGCGTACATATATTGAATTTTTTCAAATTATAATAAGTGATAACAATACCTTCTCTAAGGAAATAAAACAAAGGGGGAAGTGGAAGCCAGTGTCGTAACAGGAACTAAAATCAGTATTGGACGATACAGTGAAATGACGATTACTTTACGCACTTTAATAGTAATAGAACCACGGATAAACGGAGTTGCCCTTAGTACTATCGGTAGGACTGCGGGTAGTTTGATATGCCCGTGGTCCGATTGATAGAACCACAAAAAACATTATTGACCAGCGACCCATGGATTGGAGGGCAATAAATGGATATGAAGATTGCAGTTTGTCTATTTCGCATACAAGTACCTACCTAAATAATACCTGTAGATACCATACTTTCTTACGTTGCGCTAAATGTTCATTGTAAAGCGTTTACCCACGCTAAACTTGATATGGGGCGCCGTGTTTGTTGTACCTACCTATCTCGCGCTCGCCGTTACAATAGAGGCACGCATGCATGCGGCGCGCGTGTGTCTTGGATACGTCACTGTGTGACGCCAGCGGGCGCCCATCAGACGGTACACTATCTTGTACACAGATTTTAGAGGCCTATCTAGACATCATAAATTATGACACTTCCACGTTGGCATTCTAAATGCGAAACCTGCAAAGCTAACTAATACGCTAGGTGTTCTAATATTCAATCGAGCATGTTTATAGTTTACAATAACTTAAAAAAATACACTTACGGTTGCTGATCAGATCAAAGTTCTACAATCTAAACGGCCTCAAATCTAAAGTTCTATTCAAACTTTCGCCATGATCTTAACATTTGGAGCTGATGGGGCATGGGTGGTTATTTAGTTAGACCATTAAAACAAAATTTTATGTTTGTTATGTTATAAATATGTTTAACTCTATCTAGAAACGACTTCTCGTACCTAGCAAAGGTAGAAAAACAATAGACACATTTGTACACACCCGCCGCGCCACGTGGAGCGCAGCGTAATGCCGCCGCGGAATCGGAGAGGTTAAAATTACCTCAAAAGGAGTGCACATGGGACCTTTCGGATACCGCGGGCGCAGAGTGCAGGGTCCTACAGGCGTAGTAGTGGTGTAGCGTGGCGTGGCGGCAGGTAGGGCGGGACCCGTTTCCCGCGCTGCATTCTGAGAGTTGTTTACGCGCCGTGCCGCGGTGGGCAGCGGGGTCGACGACCGCGTGCCGCACCATGCCGCCATATTTTGGTAATAAATAATAGAGCAGCGCAGCGCACCACGATCGATGAGCCCGCGGCCAGTGCGGCGGCGCGCCTTCACTCGCCGCGCCACCCAAAACATTGCACCCCGGCCCCCGCGCGCTGCGACCCAACCAAATAGGAAAGCGCATACGGAAACTCCGCGCCAATTCCCGTTTAAGAGCCAGCTTCGGAGTTTGTACTTCCTTCTTACCTACTTTGCCTTGGCTTGGCTAAACTATCTTTAGCGTATGAAACAAAGTTCTTATGTAAATGTGTTGCTAAACGACGTCGTGTATTTAATTATAATTAATACTACCTTTCTACCAATATAATACAAAATAAGAAAGTAAATCATTCTAGTCCGTGCTTTTGTATTAATAAAAACAACATAAAATTACTCAAGCACTTGCAAGATGCCTAATCTTAACCTTGTTCCATTAGCATAGGCTACACGAACAGTTCAATAAATTTAGTTCTACTAGGTAACCATTAGCATAAACTATAACGTGACAAGTTAAATAAACATAGAAGAATAGCTTTGATAACTTTATAAATTGATATTTAGTGTTTCGTTGCTATATTAATTTTAAGAACGTATCTACAAGACTGGACAATAACTAGGTACTGAGTTATGTTAGTGCCCATGTAATTGTTATTGAACACGCGACGTAGTTCTAGAGACAAGATATTTAGCTAATATTAAAACGTCAATAGGTAATTGACGACTGCCATGACAATGTCTGGTTATGTCTATCTAATCTAATCTGACCAGAACCGTGATATTGCCCACTCCGTTTATCGTTATCTTCACAAAAATTTTGCCAAAAAAATAAATAGATATTTAGCTGACGCACTGGAGAAACGCTAATTGCTAAAATTAGAGTAAAAACGATCTCCTTGAGTCCATGAGCCGGTTTATTTCAAAAAGGCAGGGTTGAGAAATCTTTCGACAAATCTAAATTGCTTGGATAAGCTATGCTCTAGCCACTACCTATCTAAAAGGAGTTCCAATACAGAAGCGAATACTGAGGCGAAAACATGTCGACGGCAGGTATTTTTGTTTTGTTGTGTATCTTGGCCATCTCGGCGCACCTACGCCTACAGTGTTCAAATTCAAACTGAAGACGCGTTAACCGCACCTCAAGATCGGGATCTGCCAGAATAATAGAGTGTATTTCGACATTAAAAGTCTAATTTAGTTTGAAATAGAATCTTACTTGTACTCTATAACAATAATTGAGAGTTGTACAGAACTAAAATTAAGTAACAGCCGTTAAAGCTTGCCATGGAGTTTATTACTCGGGAATCGACACGATGGGTTAGTTAGAGGCAGATATAAAAAAATGGGAAGATGACATTCACCATTTTTAAAGAAATGGAGCCGTAAAACTTTCGGAATTGATTTTGAAATATGATATAATAAAATAAAATGAAAAGTGGAAAGGAAGGCATTGTCTCAGGTTAACTTTGGGACACTGACATCAGAAAGCGCGTGAAAAGACCGAGTTACAGCATCGTGTCCTGTCCACATACCTACGTGATCATGGTCAGAGTAAGTACACAGAGACATAAATCAAAACGAACATTTTGATGTCCCAGGTCGACGGACTTTACAAACATAACGTCATCGTAGCTTCACGGCTGTCCCATTTTATCTAGAACAGTTAGCTTTACTACAAAGCAAACAGAAGCGGCGATGTAAGTTGGCGGCACGATGAACTAAGCTAATTGCTACCCAAGGAGAACCTATTTAGGTAGGATGGCGTTATCATAATTCACGACAAAATACGGCAATGAACATTGGACAAATAGATAGTGCTGAGGCCCAAGTCTACTAATTTTATTTAACCGTAGCAAGATAGTGCATTTTCGAAATATTTATTATTATCTATCCTTCTAAATAAACAATAAACGAATTGAATTGAATTGAATTAAATAGTGCGATTTCGTCGCTGTACGTCTCGGACATCTCACTCATCGCTCGTACC
The DNA here is from genome assembly GCA_907269095.1 of Blastobasis adustella. NCBI lineage: Eukaryota > Metazoa > Arthropoda > Insecta > Lepidoptera > Blastobasidae > Blastobasis > Blastobasis adustella. Next base: position 6,176,267 of record OU026123.1, on the reverse strand, counting down.
TACGGTGAGATTGACTCTGCACTGAGGTAAATGTGTCAATTTTTTAAATATCGGCCTCGACTTTTTAGATTTTTAAATGAGGTTGTGTCTGATAATCTTGTAATTTTAGTTGTGGATTGTTTTTATATTTTAGACATTTTGACTAAAAGAAATAACAGTCGAAATTTGGAAGAAGACCGTATCCTGGCCGCTTTTTTAGAAAGAAAGTGAAGACGCGCTCATTTGCGAGAACCCGGACAGCTGCTTTCTTTCAATTTTGTTGAACATGCAAGAACTCAAATTATTACATATAAAAGTTATTGATTCATTTCAATAAATTAATAATTTACAAAATAAAAGTTAATAATTTGATTATGATTTATGATTATTTTGATTATTTTTTACGTTTTTTTTTTATGTTATACGGCAGACAAACAGGCAAGCGGGCCACCTGATGGAAAGTATGTATTTTTTACTTGTCTAAAATGATATATGTCTAAAGTTAAGTCTTATGCTAATGATATTCAATTGAGACTTCATTACGACTAAGTCGAATTGGGTATTCTGCAAAAAAATTATTAATAGCGTGGTAATAGAGTCGTAATTGATTCTCAGTTAAATAGTTATTAATGTTGTCTTCTAAAACCTACCGCGAGACTCCCGTTGTAGCCCACAATCGAGTTACAATCAGACTAGGAACTAGTCCAATGGCAGTTCAATAGAATGTCATCGGAAAACAATTGGTCTTAAATTAGTAGCAAAATACCAAAACGTGTCAAACTTCCTATTGGAATGCAATTGAGCCATTCGTAAATTAGCAGACTTAGGGCCCAGGTTTGTATATTTTAGTGCAACTAAGTCGAGATTAGATTAGAGATGGCAGGATCGAAACTGGAGCTGTTATTGTCATAGGTTGTAATGAATGTGTTGCGTCTATGCTGCGTCTTCAAGCTAAATTTCAATGATAAAGGTGTGTGTGTGTGTGTCTATTGCTGATTTACTTCGCACATGCACATTGAGACTTTTGAGGCTGATGTACCGACTAACGTTTAGTGACGGTATTGTTTTTTATATGAAACTACATACTAGCTAGAGTCTAGTACTTAGGCTTGTAACTAAACTATTGTATCTAATGTGAAGTAGGCTCAAGTCCGGCAGTGGAATGACGATATATTTAAGTAAGTATCTAGGTATTTACATATAGTTAGGTACCTACCTACTTACAGGAGAATGTTAATTTTTTATGAAACTACGTGGTAGATGGTCGGGATTAGTCATATTTTAGCGTAGGGCTGCAAATTCTTTGAGTTATATTTTAACCTACCAGACCTACCTTATTAGCATTTCATCATCTTCAACGTCTTCGATAAGTGAAATTGATACGCAATAACGTCGAAAATATCTATTGTACGTAATAGTATATTAGACGCACATTCTTGGTTGTTATTATTATCATCGATAAATCTAAAATTAAGGTCCATTTAAAACGCGTATTTATTTACATTTTACATCTAATCTAAGATAGTCTGTGGAATGTGGACGTCACATGATTGATTGGTGTCATTTTTACTTTTATGTCTATGTGCAAAATCTTTGTTATAGTCTCTTTAGAGTCTGTGAACCTAGCCCAAGGATGGAGGTGACATTACCTATTATAGGTACCTATGGTACCTACAGTGTTACAGAATTCCAGGAGGAATATAAGATGAAACTGTACATAATATAGTACGTTGGATTATTTACTCGTGTCTCGTACATATTTTGTAGTTTAGTTAGACAAGTTTATATCTTATCTAATCTGTCCAAAAGTATCGGTAATAAAAGCAATCATTGTTTTAGTAGGTTCTAATTCCTTGATAACACGATACCTAATAGGAAATGGTATGTACGTAAATCAAACAAGGTAAACAATCAAACTCATGTGATGTGCTGCGTAGTAGTATGCGAGATTATTCCGAGTACCTACTAGGTATTCTATTTATTTAGAATGAAAGTCTCGTGGCGGGAATCGCGAAAGTATTCATAATGAACCCGCGCAGGCCCCGCAGCTCTAGTCTCGCCGGCCGGCCGCAGCCGCGAGCGCGATGAGGGGAGAGTTGTTTACACCACACACCAACGCTCGAACCACGTGGTAAACGGACGAATACCGCCGCAGATAGATCCAACAGTCACGTGGTTGTTGTTTTGCTAAACTCAATCTACTATCTAGTTTCAGACTGAAGCAGTTGATGTAATCTGATAGGAAACAATAAATAACTACCTGAGCTCGGCGGCGCCTGCCGTGGCTGTCTCGTCCACTCCTAGTGCACCAAAACAACAGTACGCTACGCAATCAATCCTGTCACAATGCTGAATGCGTTAATCGTACACTTTGTCACTGACACAGATCACTGACAGGATAATTATTACTTCGGTAATAACAACAATAACACTGTATTGTAAACACACATACACGATAGAGAGCGGACAGCATGGACACGAGATAATACGAACGGTGCGCGCGAACAACTGCGCGCGACGCGCGTCGGGCGGAGGCGGCGCGGCGGGAGTGAGCGAGAGGAGCGGGGCCGTGCCGTCGACCCAGTCGTGGAATGCGGCTTGCCCGTTCTCGCGTGCTTTGCTTATTTTTTTGGTTGGTTCGGTAGGGCGCGCTCTTGGCGGGCAGAGGCCGCGCGGTTTGAACTGAAACCCTGCAGCAAACACTACATTGACTGACTTTACAGATATGGAAGGTAAATGAAAATAATTAATAATGCACATCGGTTACTTCGGCTTCGTAGAGCGTCGTCTCTGTCGCACACGTGTGCGTAAATATGAAATTATTTTTAAATAACATTATTTGCCGCCTTGTACTTTTTTTTTCTTTCTTCGGTATGTATCATTTGAAAAAAAAACATTAGATATGTATTCAATACACTAGCTCGTCATTTTACTGAATTTTGGCTTTTATTAAAAAAACATCCAGTGGTTAATCCGGTTGCGCTTTCGCGCGGCGCGACAGGGCCCGGGGTCGGCCTTCCTAGGGTATTCCTAGGTTATAGATATTGAATTTGTTCATATAGGTATCTAAGGTTCATTTATTCCTAATCTATGAGGTTGTTGGCTGTTGACACACATGTCATCCTTAACCTCTTTTCCCAGTGCCTGGCGGAGTGGCGGTCTGGCCTTGCCACAGTGCCACTGGCCAGATATTTGCTCGCTCCATATATTGCCGTGAAGACGACACTCTTGCAGCTTATCGATGTCACGGACGTGAAGGCTACCGTAAACGTGGGCGCTTCAATGTAGTCTATTAAACACGCGTGCCGTTTGTTTACATTACCTACCGTACTCTATCACATGGAAAAATCTCTCTAAATATTCGGAACCTCGTTAGACCAAAATTGCGTCCAGCCGTCCGATATTGCCCCGTGACAGACAATGGAGGTGAGGCGGTGACTAAGTACCAGAATGTCTTTTCCACCCTTTGGGTACGGAAACCCTAAAACGCATGCTTAAATCCGTCCTTGAATCTTGAAAGACATCAACGGGGTCTATCTCTCGCGTTTAACTCTTTTGTGGGTACATTTAAACTTTTAAAAGTCATAATTGTACCTACAAGGTATTTATGTAACGACAAATTTTTCATTTCGCCTGGTCTTGGCCATCCTCGCGTCGTAAGCCATTAACTCTCGCATCCGACTCGACGATGTCAATTCATCGCTTCTTTGCGGTTTTTTATTTGCCGCGGAACATCTTTTCTGATACTGGAAGGTATATAAGGTATGTGTGTAACACAAATGTTTAACTCTTTGGCTTAAGTACCTACACTGACGAGCAAGCTTAGACAAGATCTTGAGACCAGGGTAACCATTTTGAAGGAAGTGCTAGAAAACGGTGGTTTAAAGCTGAATGTCGCCAAAACAGAGTATTCGAGTAGATATGGCTAGCTGCAGCGCGGATCTTGAAACCATCCGTATCTATAGGGAACGAAGCTCTCAATAGAACCAGATAAAATCAATTACCTCGGATCCGTGCTGCATGTGTCCGGCGATATGGGCGCGATGTCAAGTCCAGAACCTGTGCGGCTTGGGCTAGATGGCGGGAGCTCACGGCTGACATGTGTGTGACCCTAAATTCCTGATCAAGCTCAAGGGGCTATTATACAAGAGCATCATTAGACCTGTGATGCTTTACAGCTGCGATAGGTTTCGAAGGCGAAGCACACCCGCGAAGTCCACGCCAAAGAAGTGAAAATGCTGCTGTCAATGTGGGGCGTAACGCGACTTTATAGAATGCGTAGTTTAGAATATTGCTTCGCGCAACTGATAATTCGCTCAATTAAAACATCGCATTTTTGAGCTATCGCGCATTTGTATTATCGCACAACGGAATGATCGCTCTTTAAAGCTCTCGCGGAATTGACTTTTCAAGCTTTCCCGTAATCGTCTTCGCGCTATCGTTATTCGTGGTTTCGGCATTCGCACCCGTGTTCTACACCTGTGTACCGAACCTGCCTATATCAGGAAAGAGGCACCGCAGGAGACCCAAGAAGCGATGGATTGACATCGCCGAGTCGGACGCGAGAGCCAACGGCTTGCGACGTAAGGATGCCGAAGATCGGACAAAGTGGAGAAGAAAAAGTAGGACCCTAGCAGAAGGCTGGATTGACCACTTCGATGATGATGATAATTATGACTCATGTTTAACTCTTTAATCGCGCTCTAAATTAGAGCAATAGAAAACTGGACAGTGTAAATATACAAATTATAATTACATTCATCATAAAAGACATCAACGGGGGCGTCGTTTGCGTTGAACTCTTTCGTTTGTATGAAAAGCCAACATTTTCTTGAATTAGGTACCTACGTTTATAATTATCATATGGTTGTAAGATCAACAGATTTCAACCTAAACAATGAATGTTGGAGTGATGAAGCTCTTTCAATTATACAAGCCAATATCTAATGCAATACCTAAACTTCCACAGACCTAGAAAAAAAATTTCAATACTATTTACTTTTCTCTATGTTATTAATTGATGATGCTAGACTAAGTCTAAAAAGTTAGTAGACCACCAGCGTTTGTGTTGATACTATATAGTCTTCTCCACCCAGTTGATCCTCCAAGCTCCCAGCCCTGGTGCAGTTGGTCCGGGCGGCGGGTTCGCTGCAGATAGCGGCGTCCATTTGCCACTGGAACTCTGGTACCCCGCGCGGGACCTCAGCCTTTTGAGGATCGTTTTATGTGGGTTTTGTAGGTGGTCCTTTCGAAGGGCTTTCTATGTAGAGATTTTGGTTGGCGGACAGTTCGGTTTCTACAGTGAACAAAACGGCAGGGGTGAGGTGGATATAGCGGTAGGGTTGTCATTTCGATAGAGAAGACATTTTAATACAAGAGTGGACTTTCCTTTAGGTTGGACATTTCGGTACAGTGGACGTATCGGACATTTTAATAGTGGTGGTGGACATTTTCATAAAGTGGATATTTTAACACAGTGGCCAACGAGAACCTAAAGGAAAAGGACCTGCTACGTCTAAACGTTAACTCTAAATTTCAGAGCCTCGAGCATCGGCGTAGCTGTAGGGTTGCGCGTCTGTCAGTCTTCTACTATTTCGGTGAGTGCGCGTGCGCAAGGGAGTTCTATTCCGCCGGCCCCATACAGTTCCGCCGAATTTCAAAATTACCTACCCTTATGGAACTCAACCAAAGAAAATTGCAAGATGCCTTAAGCTTTTTATAAATACTTTTACTTGTTATTTCCCGATCATAAATATGACCGTGTTGTGTACGGATGAGTAAGTTTGCATCAACCCCTTGGCCATACGGGTAGATAAATAAATAAATAAAATAAATAAATATGTGGCGCCTTTCTAACCAGCCAGGATCTCGGTTTTTTTAGACACTATGATCTTCAACAAGTCTGCGAATGGGAGGGCAAAACCCTCCACTGTTGTGCAGCGTCCGCCTGTAACTTCTAGAAGTTCCTTTAAATCCATGTAGGGTGGGATGGGAGTTTCCGTTTGTAAAATTCTCAACTCGTCGAGTTGGCTGTCCGTAGTTTTTAAATGTTGGGGGAAGATGGAGCCGAGTTGGGAACGAATTAAACACAGAAGCTCTATGTCTGTGGTAATACGTACAGACAGATACAGATCCATCCAGTATCTAGGTACCTACCCTTTTGCGTAATTGATGGACTAAAATCCGAAAAAAATATTGCATCTGTACAAAGACAAAGACATGAAGGTGGAGCTTACACATTGAAAATATTAGTGTGATTGGTCCATTACGTCTAAGTGATTAGATAGATACCTATTAGATGCTCTCAATATATAAATATTGTGCTGTGCTTAATTTATTTTGTTATTTAATAAATAGTAAATAATTTTGATACTAGATAGATTCCTACCTATGCTTGAAATCCTTACAAACTAATTTCCGGTTATCTTGCAAAATAGGTTGCGAAAAGTAGAACAAAGTATCCAGAAATACCTATACCTATATTTAACAGGAGTTGTAGGTACAAGTTCATTAAAATAATTTACTTGGGTACCATAGTTCGCACGATTTAATCGCGTGTTATTTCGGTTCTTCTATTTGACGATAAACAATATTTATCAGTAGTAAATTACTTAATAGTCAAAGTTCACCAGAAAATTATTACATTTTTATGACGGTTGATACAAAACACAACATTAACAATATTTAGCTAGGTACCTAATTTTGTGGCAAAATTGGATTAGGTATTAAATTACCTACGATCAAATACGTGAAGTAGATAAGTAAGCAAAGCACCTACAGAAAGGTATTTATGACATTATTTAAGAGTTTTACCTAATCAACACAAATACTAAAGCGCTCACCACTTTTTGTGTATAAATCAATCTGTGAAATATACACAAAATATTTACAGGTACATTAAAAATAGATAGATAGATAAACACTTTATTGCTCACAAAACATAACAGTATCAATTAGTTACAGTAACAGGAACACATATGAGCAAAGGCGGCCTTATCGCTACAAGCGATCTCTTCCAGGCAACCTTTACAGAAATAATTACATATATAATACTAAAAATTATAAAATGTCATCCACACCGCTGCACCGATGATGCCCAGAAAGCTGGCTGCGTTACGTCGTTGGAGAGCGATGCTTATCCTTTGCTAATCTATGAGAAAGATGCTGAGCCAGCAGAATGTATAGACAGAAATACCATATAGAAATATTTATTTAGCAGTGAATCTATCTATCTAAGAATAAAAAGTCCACTGAAAATATAAAATCGAGACTGTTATGTTGTGTTGTGGTACCTTTAAACAAAGGCCCTTATCTTGAAGTGGGCGCCAGCTTATCTATCACCATTGAAAAACAACGTTTACGCAAGCATACGTATGTATTTATCAATGAACTACGTTCATGTTTGTTTGACGTGGAGTTTTAATTCCAAAATTCCTCGCTTTCCTCCCTTAGTTTAAAATACTAGAAAGGATTTATTTTGGCTACTTCGTACGTGCTTATGTAAGTACAGGGAACGTGGGTGTCAGTTTTCTGGTCAATGGATGGCCTGCCTGTAAAATTCCCAATAATTTAGGGCTTTAGGTGATGATGATAAGTATTTTGTATACGTTGGTAAATTAAATCCACCCACAAGGTTTTCCATATTTGAATATTGTCATTGTGACAGTTCTTATTCTGATTATGAGTAAAAATGTTAGTCGTAGTACGTTAGATTAGATTAAAGATTTTTATGACTCATAGTACCTACCATTCCTACTCGTAAAATCCACGTAAAAAATGTACTTGATTTGACTGACTGGGGTTGTATCTGCTGAGTTAACTAATAGAAATTAGTATGTAGTATAGGAACATCTGTCTACAACAACCTAAGATCAAATATTATCCAATAACAACTTAAAAGTCTGGTGCGCATAACCTACACTGTCTACTACACTGTTAATAATGTAGGCATCGGAGCTCATTGTAATTTAATTTACTGCCCCGTCTACCAAAACAGTATTAGACATTTAGGGGCATCGTAAAACGCTTTATAATCTTGGTGCTTGACGTTCCCGAGCACCGCCAATCAGAGTAATACATAAATCATAACGCCTCGTAAACTCGCCGGGCGCACAACATACTGATATAAAAATACTGAATGTATTCAGAGTTTGTTGATTCAGGTAGCGTGCCGCACGATTTTATTCCCTCTGTGAACAAAAAAAGAACACCCGTCCATCCGTTGTATAATTTCCTTGCGTAAATAAATAAAAAATACACTTCGGAGCGAGAGGCACCGAGGCGCCCGCGTGTATGATAATGCCATATTGTTAATAGGCTCCGTGTACCCCACTGCTACTGGGATACACACAGACTCCCAAGGCCGCATTTAATGTGTCGAGTTCAGGGCCACACGTATACCACTTTGGTTTAGGTATCGAAGTAGGTAAAGCCAAATCACATTTTGAACGGCATCTGGCCAAATATTTATCCTTACTGAGGTATTCTGCAAACATTTCATGAATTGTTCATGTTACATTTTTTTTATAATGAGTAGAGAGAGGCAAAATAGAGCAGGTCAGGGCCTCGAGTCCGCAAATTTACTTGGTTCGATCGAATTGTAATTGGATCGCAATAGCAGATTAACGGCAGTTTTAATTGTAGCCAGAATACCAAAACCGCCTAAAAGTGCCATTTCATCAATGCAATTTCATCGAACCAATAGTAACCGTAGCAGAATACCAAAAACGTATCAAACTGGCGATTCATTTTCAATTCGATTGTAGCATTAGGAAATTAGAATCGAGGCCCTAGTAAGTGATCATCGTCGCCCATGGATATCGGCACGGCATTACCAGGAAGGTCATCGTGTAGGCTCGTTTCTTGAAGACTTCAATGTCGTACCGGCTCTAGAACACTGCTGCACGGGAATACGTATGGTAGTAGACCTCCACGCATCTAGGGAACGGATGGAACTTCTGATATTGAGGTGCCTGCCGGTCCGGTCGGCCTTAGGTGGGGACAGTTTTCCAAGAGCGGCCTGACTTGCACCTTATAAAGCTGGATACGATGGATGTACATGTGCCTCGCTCTACCATGGTTACCTACCCAACTTGCTAGGCTTTTTTTCTCCAGTTCAGTTTCGTCACTTACCACCAGGTGAAATGGCGGTCAAATGCCGATGTCCGTCTTGACTGGATAGAAGCGATGCTTTTTTGCGGTAAACGCGCTTACTTTTTAGGGTTAAACTAGATCCCACTTCGAATCGCGGTCATAAATTGTTTCGATTACAGACAAAGTTTGTTTCGACTCTCGTGGCCAATGTACAACGCATCCACCGTGCTGTCATGTGCGTGCATAGGTATCTACTTAATTACCATTTTATGTATATTGTTACATATTGTTGATATACCTACAGTAGAAGCAGTGTTAGCGACAACAGTCAGCCCGTTTACGGATTTCGGGTCACGAATAGGGTTGCCACCTTTTTTTTTTTGGAGAAAAATTGTATTTTTCCTTTTTAATAGCCAAAATTCTACTATTAGTACTTTTGGAAAATTTTGGCAAAAATATAGTACACATTTATATTTATGTTATTAGGTAAGTACTTATTGATTTTACCATATATATATTTCTGGTAGCTTTTGGCTTTGGCCAACAAATGGAACAATGTTGTTTCTTCCTACTTCTACAGGATCAAGGTATGACGATGAATGTTTCCTTCTGAAACTCTTCATGCTACGCTGGGGATGCGTTCCTATTACAACTTCATAAAAAAAAGGTCGACAGTGGAAATATAGTTTATTTGGTACTATATTATTTTTCTATAATTTATAGTACAACTGTCTAAAATATAGTACGATACTATATGTTATTATACGGGTGGCAACCCTACACGAACCACAAAGCCCGAACCGTCGACCACGGCCTTGACTTGAAGGGAGCTTCGAAAGAAACGTTTTGTGCCAGACCGTATCGAAGGCTTTCGCTATATCTGCTGACAAAGTTAATTTTAAAATAAATAGTTTTCAAATTATTTAGAAAATAGACGAAAATGATAGGGCTGGGCCCCCTCCCCATGCAACAGCGAAACTACTGAGTTTAAATATAAAAAAATTGAGACAGATATTAGTTATTTACTAATAGATTAGGAAAACCGAGATCTTCGTGGTATATCTAATCTCTATGGAGGGCCGATTTGAGAAGGCCTCCTGGATTGGACCTGCTCAAAGAAGTTGGATATAGAGGGTACCGCCGTATTATCTATTTCAGCCGTCAACAAGCAGCAATACCTTTGTTGTGTTCCGGTTTAAAGAATAAGGCAGTGAGTGTAATCACGCAGACTTGAGGTAGGCATCAGGTTTAGTTCTCACAGTGATAAAATGAGGCATCTGTAGTTCTGCATTTTATTACCTACAATGGAATGTCTTATACGAAGGTGTACGTGTACTTATGAATTCTAGGTGTAACTTACATCAGACAGGGTTGGTTGTCTGCTCCTGTGTCACAGGCGCTCTTCTAATTGTCAGCGGTCGTGCGACCATGGTCGTACGACGGGCTCGCTCGACCAATAGGAGTCCTCCAAACCTACGCACGACCATGGTCGTACGACCGTTGCCAATTAGGACAGCGCTTTAGAGTGGTACCTGTATTACATACATATATAAAGCTCACGCCTATGTCCCACAGGTGGGGTAGGCAGAGGCCTTGTACCTGTATCTATAAAATAAATTGCACAGTTCGCCGCATTATGACAAAAATAACAAAATGGTAGTTATAGTAGTGGTAATGGTAGTAGTACAAATTATATAAGTAGGACAGGCACCTAAGCACAGAATATTAATAGAACGTAACCTAACGCAAACCTAAGTAAGGCTAAGATACTTACTTTAGCTATTTACGACTCAATAATAAACTAAACACGAAATTGTAAACAATGACAGCAATCAATACTGCCAGAGTACCAAACTGAGATTGTTATTGAATTTAATTGGCATAAGTTTAGCTGGGGAGCGCGGGCGAGGCGCGCGCGCATGATGTAATGTCAGTTCGATGCGCAGTTGACCCCAATCGCCCCCAATCGAAGGACTCGATTGTTTTGCCCGGTCAGTGATACCATGATACTGTGATCGGCTCCAATTTGTGCTTTACAATTTTACACTAAACCTTGTTTTGAACGTTAGGTACAAAACAAATCCTCGACCTAAGAAATCGTATTGAAATGTTGCAGTGCCGTCCTAACTTACGCTAAGATTGATACAATTCCGTGGCCCTACTCCCTAACTCGAATTGAACGTCGCCATCTTTAAGCAATAGGTATGGCAATGACGTCACATTTGGCAAACATAATGGGTGACGTCATTGTTGTACCTATTGCTTAAAGATGGGTAATTTTTTGAAGATAAAATATAGCCTATGTTACTCGCTGATAATGTAGCTTACTATGGGTGAAATAATTTTTAAAATCGGTTAAGTAGTTTTTGATTTTATTCATTACAAACAAACCGACAAACAAATTTTTCCTCTTTATAATACTACTATAGAGTATAGATAACATGTCTCGATTAGGAAGGTACCTACAACTTATTTAATTTTCTACGTCTAAGTAATGTATTCTTTTTGTGACCTAGGCAGCTTTGTGTGCGATGGCATTAGAAGGAATCTCGCTACGTGCTTTAGACCATGTGCCTCAAATGTACAAAAAAAGGTTTTCTTCCATAAATATGCGCATCTTATTACTTCCAACGAAACTGCGTAGTGCGTAGGCTGGGCTTTGAGTTTTGCCGTCAGCTTGTTGTCATGAAGCAGTAAAAGGTGGGCGAATTTTTATGTCTACTAAAAATTATACAATTAACCAGCTGGCCCGGCGCGAATTTGTGCCCGTGGTGTCCTACCACTACCCAAAACCTACTCTACCCCTAACTAACCTTTAACGGTCAAGTGGTTCTCGAGTTTTTGCGAGACTAACGTTCTTCAATCGATTTTTATTTAAAAACTAGTGGACCCGTCGCGACTTCGTTCGCGTACGCCAACTTTACCCCTATCTACCCTTTTTACATTGCTTATAAAATTTCCTCTTGAATCACTCTATCTATTGTTGAAAACCGCATTAAAATCCGTTACTTAGTTAGAAAGATCTAAGCGTACATATATACATTCGGACAGACGGCGGGAAGCGACATTTGTTTTAAACTATGTACAATACATACCTATATATTGCTTTAAGCTTATATGTGCGATCATATAGCATGCTACTTGTTTCGAGAAAACTGACCTTTACGTACCTAATACCTAAGTACTTACCAATATTATAAAATTTAATTATGCAAAATCGGTTTAAAATGCAAGCCGTGATGCCGGTTGCAGAGTGAACGACGGTTGTCTGTGTAAAAACACGGATTTATGGCACGATTAATCGTGACACTTATCGGCAAATCATACAAATTAGCTCGATTTTCCTTGATATACGGCGTAGAATACGTAATAATTTTTAACGGTTGCTAAGTACGTTATAGGAGCCGATGAACGCAAGGGAAGTCGAACGGTCGAAGGCCTTTATTTGTTCAGCAGTTGAGATGATGGTGATGTATACCTATGGGTACCTATTATATGCAGCCAAAATCCCCAATTTCGAAGATAAGAAAGTTCACAAAGTAGCACCTACCTACATTTTTTGAATGTCTTATTGGACCAAATAAAGATACGTCTAAGTCTATGTCTACATAGATAACTATTTCTACTATTCGTAATTTCGCTACTACAACAGTAGCGGCAAAACTTCTCAAAGTGGTATTAGACGTCGCACAATTGCCAGCACAAAGCTCACAAGGAAATCGGCAGCAGCTTGTCGCTCCAAACTTGTTTTCTGTCGCGTTACTTATTTGTTTTGTTGCAAGGACGCGGGGGCGGCAACGGCGATCCACTTTTAATTGCTAATTGACCTGACCCAGCGACACCTCGGGCGCGACGCCACTTCGGCAATTCGTCACCTCACCTCAACCTCTACCATCAACGCATTAAAGCTGATGCCTAAACTGATTGTTTATTTGATTATGGCTCGAGTACGTTAGGTACCTGCGTAGCTGTTGCCTATTAATGTCACGTGACTACAGCGACTGTTGTTTATTTCCACTGAGTGTGTTCGTAGCGAAACATGAAGAGCCGTCCGTGGACAACTTGACGTTGTTTTGCGACGTGAGGGCCAAGTCGCGTGTTGTCGCCGTGCATGGACGCGCTGGGCGACACCAGGCACTCGCTCCTTTTTGGGTTGCGAGTACAGCCAGTCTGTACCACAAGCATGTCCTACCAGACTTGTTCAGATGACGACGTCATAACTTTCCACCATACCATCGAAAGTATGGACTATGGGCAGATGATACACGCCGCCTTGTATGAGAGAATTATTTATTTAAAACTTCATGCACTACGTACAATGGTGGACTTAAAGATTGTGTCGGGTGAAGATGTGGCACACTCGTGGTCTAGTCGTAGTAAACTGCCGCTAGTGACTGTTCATGGAAATCATGCATGGAAACGCGTTTTTACGGACATACAAACATATGTTTAATATCGCAACACGAAACTCAAAGCGCCGGAAATTTAATTAGCAAAACTGCTTTTACTTTGACGGAACGGAGTGTTCTAGAAAAATCCAAATCCATCTATCTCTCTCTCCATCCATAATCGGATCCAGCATAGGGCTGACAAGAGTTAGGCGAGTACGAACAAATCCAAGTATTTACTGAAAATATTACGTGATTCACATATAGTTTTCATTGAGTCGAGTGTAACGAAAATGCACAGCAAAATGAAATGTGGAATGAGCTCTCCCGACGTTCTTCCTTTGCACCATGTGTAACTTGGCGTTCTTCAAAAGGCACCCTCCGCTTCCCATAGGTGGGTGTCCTATGAGGAGTAAAGTGCAGTGTATCGCACGTCACAAGCGCCATCAGAAAGTTCGACTGCTCGGTCGCAACCGTCACTACCCGACTGAGGACTCAGCGATGTATTACAGATTATTAGTCATTCTCAGGACGACAGATTTTGAGGTAGTCAGTTTCCTAAACTTATAATCAGATTCGGAGTAATTCGGACTAGACATCAGAGGAAACAAATATAAAATACTTATATTTTATATTTTTCAAATCAGCTAAGTAGCTCCTCATCTTATATAGGTATCTATAGCCGTTTGGCCAAAAGGAACAAGTCCTCCTGCCGTTAAAACAACCGCGAAAAACAGAACTCCACAACGTGATGCGAAATCGTTCCCAAAAAATTCAAAAGCACTTGACGGTACCGAATCGTTCGTTAAATGCATAAAAGTAAAATATTGTATGCACTTTGGCAGCGCGGCGCGGCGGCCGCGGCGCCTCCGTGTCGCCGGAGCCGGCTAATTCGATTCGGGAACCCGGGACGTACACCCGGACAAATAACACTTTTCGTAGTAGTACATACAAGAGCATAAGTGCATTACCACCGTAAGGATCATATTCCTGCGCAGTGGATAGGATGACGCATTCATGAAAAGAAAATTAATTTCGATAATAATTAAAACTAATCCTCGGCATTACTGCGGGTTAAGGGAGCTAAGGTACAGGTAATGGCCATTTCTTTCTACCAATTCAATGTGGCTAACGATGCACAAAATACCGTAGGTTGTTGCCGTAGCTGCAAAGGAAAATGTTTGTAAAAATGGTAATGAACTTTTGCTGTCGTACTGTACACATGACATGAAATTTACAACGCTCTCGATAAACAAGGGGGAACACACGTAAAATACCCGCTACAATCAACTGGAGTGGATTTGGCGAAAATTGTTTTCGAGGTTGATAATTGGAAACCCACTGGGTTTTTGCTTGGTTACCAAGCTGCTATGAAGATGGTCCCAGTTCGATTCCCAGACGAACATTGTTAATTCATTTATTGAAATTGCAAGCGTTTCACGCGAAGACAGTCCTCGTCCGCTGGGAATCTTCTCTGCGAGTTTGCAGCGTTTATGTATTTATCCATATCTAATTTAATTCATCTACATATCTTATTCTATAGTTTATTTCAGTGCACTTTTGTCAGGTTATCGAGGAATAAGTTTAATCGCAGAATAAATAAAAAAAAACCAACTGATGCCGTTTCAATTTTACTTTATTTATTTTTTAGTATATTTTACGTTATTTATTAATTTAATAATTATTAACAATTTATTGTTTTGGCTAGTGCAGCAAAATACACTCCAAACAAAGGTATACTTAAAAATATCACACTCGCGATCACGATGTATTTACATTTAAATAATGCAATGCTGGATCGTCGGTGTCGTAGATAACCTTCAATTTTTCTAAAACTAGTGACTGTATAAAATCCACCTGAAACATAAAGAAGATTTCCTTCATTATCTACTTGCTCCGTCCTCGTATTTATTGCTTCAATACAATAATTCTGTGTACAAATACCTAGACGTGCGCGGTGCTGTGTTTAACAGAGAAGAATATTACAGTAACCTCACCAACTTAAGCGCAGTTCAAATTGGCAACGGTCGTGCGACCATGGTCGTACGACGGTCGTCGCCCGACCAATTATTGGAGACCTCAAAACCGCCTGTCTCACGACCACGGTCGCACGACCGTTGCCAATTAGGACAACGCCTTACGGCTGTTGTACAAGGCGATTAATGTCTAGACTCTAGAGGTTAACCAGCTAGGACCTCCGTATAGTTTTAAGACTGTCGTGGTTATTCACTACACTTTCATGACACATATTATCGGGTTCGTTACCACGGTTGGTATTATTTTCACCTCTGTAGACCAGAAAATGGGAAAACGCGTTTTCTGTTGTGTATTAACAAAACTGCGATCTCCAATGATGGCAACAGCCATCGTGATGATGATGATAATGATGATGGCGTGGAGGAAGCTCAGAAGACGCGTGTTTCTAACAATAAAAAGACCACGTTAAAGCTAAGGATCGCTAAATCTTAAATGTTGTTCACACATCTGTAATGTCTTCAAAAGACCTATCCAACGACACCTCACACAATTTTAATGGACTATAGGTACCTACGCGAAAATAAATTCACCCCCACTTTACTTGTGTAGATATCCAATTAAAGGTACTTTTTACTGATTTTATTTTACAACTTTGTATGCGTGAATAATATGTATAACCATATCAAATTTCAGGTTTTCAATAGGTTTTGAGTTAAGCCGCGGACACATAGACGGATAGACGGGCATGACTATAACGGTTCCTTGATTCACTACAGTACCCTAACAACCAAGACCTACCTGATGCGAAGGGCAATATCCGTCGTCGGTTGACCTCGCCACTGTGACCAGTACGGGCGGCGGCAGGTGCTTCAGGAAGGGGTCTAGGGCATCGTCCACCATCGCCTGTATCTCCTCCAAGGAGCTGACGTGGCACGGCAAGCCGCCCTGGTCGCGTGTGCAGCCGCCCGCGAACACTGCCCACCAGTCAACAGGCTCGCCTTGACGCCGCGCCTCCAATGCTATCTCCTCCGACAATGTGGACACCTGCGACAATGTATATGGCTATTATAAGTGTAGACAGTGCTTATGATTGCCATAGTAGTGTACGTAGATAGTGCTTCCCAGGAACCTGGGCAAGCGGCGCGGGTGATGCGATAACATCAATAAGCCGCGAGCCGGGAGCGAGCGAAAGTTCTGGTAGGTACGTAGGTAGTAAGTATGTATTTAGCTCTACTGCTCCGCTACCGTAAAAGCAGATATAGAATAAATGGTAAACAGGTGATTCGATTCCAAGATAAATATTCGTAAGTAGGTTCATAAAGCTATCTGTCGACAGCAAAGAAACAGGTACAACGATTGTATTTATTGAGATTTCATTGAAGGAAAATGTTACCAACCCTAGCGAAACGCTCCGACTTTTCGCCTTTATAAGTTTTCAGATCGCCATTCTCTTCTAGATGTTGGAACAAGTTTTCCAGTTCCTGCAGTTGTCGCTCGCGTAACTCGACAACTTTCTCCATTGTCTCCTCGTCGTCGCGGTCGGGGATGTCAAACCCAAATATAGGTTCCAAACGGTCGTATAAGTCGATGTTTTCGTATAAAGACAGAAACGGGTTTCCTGTGCTGAAGAAGTCCAAATCGATGTCGAGAATGTACGGCCCGCAGATGTCCAGCTGCTTCGCCAGCGCGGGCGGGTCGTGTATTCGTGTTTTGGAATCTGCCGTGGATAGTTCGGCGACGGTGAGAGTGAACTGTCGGTCGTTTGTTAGTCGGGAGGAGTAGAGCGCATCAGACATGTAGTACGGTTCGGTGCAGTCGGCTCGGAGGTAGCCGGTGGTGGGGTGGTCGCCGACGCGGATAGCGCGGGTGCCGTCGCGGATCTGCTTCGCCCACGGCGGGCGAATCCACGCAACGCGCGCGAGATGCCCCGCAGCGGCCGCCGGCACTATCCAGTTCTCAATTTGCAACAGCGGCAACAATTTTCTACCCGAACGCGCGTCGACCCCTCTCAACTTGCGGTCTATCAACATATCGGGGTGAGAGTCCAAGTGAACCAACGTATTACCCTCCAGGGGCAACTTTTTCCCGCCAATTGCCGCATATATGAATTGCAAAGCGTCATTATGTTCCTCCACTACGTAAATGGGGATCTTTTTAAATCTTTTCAGAGGCGGCAGTTGGGAGTCTTCAACATTTTCTCCCATTTTTTATAATGGTTACGATCGACTTTCACTTGTAATTTTCCAAATATTTATTCTACCGAACTTATGTTACATTTCGACATGGGATGTTATCTGAAAATACATTTATATTTTTAAAAGTGTAACTATACCTATTTTATTTACTTGGTAAACTCATCATCATCATCTATCTCCCTTTCCTATTATTTCTCTACTTCCTAAACTAAACTATTTGATGATATTGATAATAAGTAGAAGCTTGTCTAAGCTGAAATGACGCGCCCCACTACTTAATTAGTTGATTTCGATGTGTGAGTGCAAATATTAATAACGACACTTCATCTGTGTGGGAGCGTCGACTACTCAATCGAATGACGCGTGCTCCTACATTTGAGTCTCACCGGCAACTGAATGACCAATTACAACGGCATTTGTATATGTATTGCGTCCATATTTTAAATTTGCTTATGTGCGTTAATGCGAGTTTGCTTGATGTTAAGGGCGTGTCATTTCAGCTTAGACGAGCTCACATACCTAAGTACGCACTTCATAAAGAAGAAAGTAATGTTTACAAGATACAAAACGACCAATGATATTTTCCCTTATGTGTGCCTGTGTAGTTGTACCTATCTATGTAATAGGAGTGGATATGTACTGAAACAAGGGAGGTGGCATGGGAAAATAGGTCAAGGACTGTGCCGAAAATCCAAGGGAAGTTCCACCTAGCCTCCGGTGTATCTAACTGCGCACTTGTTAGAGCGTGTTGACACTGCCCTTTGCAGCTACACGTGGACAGTGATCGAGTACGTTAGAAACCAATTCTAGTTAATGGAAGTACGTTTGTAAACAAATTCAATTTGCAAACATTGGCCGGCTTACAATAGATCCTTTCTACGATAGACCCTTTGTTTGAATATACCTACGTTATCAAATTGTTTATTCCGTTTTCACGCCATTCATGACCTGCTGGTATCGATCCGTCAATAGGGTTTCATTGTGTAGGTTTGGGTACCTATGTACGCGAGAGCCTATGACGCACGTGTCGTAGGTTTATCCGCAGTGAGCGGTTCGCTAAAAATAGGCGGGCGCTACTGCGGACATTTCGCATGTGGGCTCGTGGACGGCGCGAAGATTACGTCGAGATGTCACCAGTAATCCCTCCGGAGCGGAGGGTGCGTGGCGTGGATCTCATCAAGTCGGGCCATGTTTTCCATTAGAGTCGGCAAACTTCCGGGCGGCGCGCTGCGTAGATGCGCGGAGGCGCGGAGGCGCGGGCGGAGCCGCGTGGGCGCGCGGGGGGTGTTGTGACGGCGCCCGGGGTCGATACTGAGCGCATCTGACGTCACTACGCTACTACGCCCGCCCAAACACCCGGCACCCCCCACCCCGCTCCCCCGTGACCTATTGCGCCGTTCCGCCCACCTGGGTCAAGGTACGGAAGCCGCGCTGGACCCGACTGATCCGTCCGCCACCGAATGTAACCCATTTACGTAATTTCACTCCACTAGATAGCGAACCTGCTTGCTAACTTCGCCACTGCCAACACGCGCGTCGGCCAATCAATGGTATCTAATTAAACACTTTTGAGCCTTAGCACAGGACTAACACATTATTATACCTACCGAGAGATGCAGTGTCATTGGGTCATTATCACCAAACAATTGTTTTCCACCTTATTGGAATGGATAGTGTGGTATGCAAGTACTTAGTGATATGTATGGGCCAAGAACAGAGAAGAGAACACACAATTTAAATTTAGAAAACATTTCCTTTCTTGGAAATCGGTTTTTTGTAAAGAAAAAACAACATTTACAAAAGCACATGCATTACTACTCTCTTTCTCTTCTATCTTTGCAGCTATAGCAACAACCAGGATATTTGGGACATCTATAGCCAAAATAAGTTTGCTAAAACAAGGAGGCATTAGCTGTCCCTCATACCTAAAGACTGTCCTTGATTACCAGGGTAATTTTTTTTTTTTTTTTTATGCTATGAAAACCTTCTAGCAACTGCATAGGAATCTGATTCTTAAGGTGGTCTGAATTAACTTATGCCATGTATTGTAATATGTGGCAGGGATATTGTGCCATGATATTACTCACTATATAGTTAACAAGATCTAAGAAGACCATTTTGACAGTTGACATCATTTCCATGTATCCATGACATAAAGTTCATTTTCTATACATGCAGTTGAGCTTAATGGAAAATGAACTTTATGTTGTGGACAAAAGGAAATGATGCCTGTCAAAGTGGACTTCATAGATCTCAACAACTTTAGTAATACTACAACTGCAAGATTTATCTCAAAGCATCATTTAGTTACCAATATACTATTTCATTCCATGAGCAAGTCAATACTGAAGAGTTAACTAAGCCAAGTGGCTATATTTGAACACTTACCGAACCTAATTATACAAAAATTTTAAGATGCTCTATCATATCATAATTATCATAATCATAATAAATCCAATCGCTATTGCTAATATGTGATGGGTTTGTAAGCCATAAGCCATTTATTATGGTGTATTTCATGGCATACCTGCCTTTTGATTTAATTTTTGTAAGGAACGTCTCAGCAGTGCAGTTTTATTTGTAGAGGCCCACTGAGTGAGTATAATATCAAGTTTTTTTAAATATCACATTTACAAAATGGTAAAACAGTTTCTGGTACAAAGCTAGATGATCTTTCCACCTAACAGACAATGTACTAACCTGATTATTTTGGTAATAGGATGGCCTCTCAGAAAATTCATGCCGACTAACTGCAAGAGATGGGTGGTAAATAATGTCATGGTAGTATCACTGTGGCTTTTGCCTGCCTGTCTGTGAAACTAAGTTACAAAATCACGTCATAACATATAGGACACACGATAAAAAGGACCGTGAGGGGGCTGTATTTTCATCGCTAGTTTCCCAATTGGCGGCATGTTAGGACAATTGTGAATGTGTCGTAAAAATATACTAATATAGCGCCGATACTGGCGTTATTTATCACCCATCTCTAGCACTTTATTCGAGTGAAGTTCTTAAGAAGCAGTCCTATTAGCAAAATAATCAGGTTATGGGTATAGTTCCCTAATGTTGCAGGGAAGCTATCCTGCCATGAAAACACCCTGATATACGAAAAGGCTAATTCAAAAACCCCAACCAAAGCCCACCTAAATAAGCTAGCCCTAATCACATCGTAATGTACAAAAATTTTATCAAATAATACCTGCTCGGAATAATGTCAAACTATGACATTGGTTGGGTAAGATGGAAACATGGCAAACTTTTATATTACGTTTTCATTATTATTTTCGGGTCTTCCGTATTTCATTAGAGCTAAACAGCATGAAAGTTTAATAGAATATGAAATCAAAAAAATCCAAATCAAAGGCGTCATCACAATACAAACAAACAAATAGGTACAAAACAAAACGCCGCTAACTGACAGCTGCCTGGCTGACTGACTGATATTGACATATGTCAATCAAGTTAGGCTCGCACCATACTAACTGTTTTGATCCGTTTCGAAAAGAATATAATAAAAATGAAAGGTGCAAATTCAATGTATACTCGTATATTGTGCCACACTAGACTGGTCTGCTCCGTTAAAAAAGAACAGGTATGAAACCTGGTGCGAATGAGGTCCTTTCGTTTCGTTTTGATCCGACAGGGTTGCCGTTACAAGTACTTTTTACCTGATTTAGGGTAATTTAGACCTTGATCGAGTATGTTGGAGGGTATGACTCAGTACTTGTCAAACGTGTGTCAAACAATAGTAACTATGCTTTGTCTGGGATGATAATTTTGACAGTTCCCTAATTGTTGGTCCTTGACGCACGTCTATGAAGTGTTGTTTTTTCCGGTAAAATGTACTACGGATAATGTCGTACTTCATGGACAGGTACCGCCTCTTTAGTGACGTGCCACGAATAACGAATAACAACAGGTCATCGAAAATCGGTTTTCAAATAAAATAATCGAATATTTTAAATTATATTTACGTAAAATATATTATTTTTTGTAACTAAATTCTTATTTATTGTTTGTATTTCGCCCTAAGAGACCTTTAACAACAAGGATATCGACTCGCGCGTATTCTACGGAATAGGCAGAGTGATCGAATAAAAATACTCACGTGTCGAAATCGTCGTTGTGGAAGGGATTTTAATGAAGTATTAATAAATTATTGATTCAAAAGAAAAAAATTGTTTGTTTTGTAGAATACCATACAGCATAACCATGCAACTATCGATTCGAACTTCTATGAGAATGATAATCGATAATCGAATAGATTCATTAACGATTTTACACCACCCCATCCCTACTGTGAACTGATAAAATTATCATCCTATATTTGACAAAGTATACGTTTCAAATCTGGCCGGGAATATTTGATGCGATTGCAGTGCAACCCTCCATCTTGACAGGTACATAATCAAAGGGGTCGTAGTACATAAATTTCGAGCTCGCTGAGGTCGCTCATTCATTGATGCAGTCAAATCCTACCGCATTTTCATTCCTTTTTAATAAAAACTAATATTCTCTACATAACGATATTTTCTAATTCGGGGACGGAAATTTTCTTGTTCGACTAGCGGCAACACTACAAACCGAAAGATGTGTGCGCAACCACGACCACGGACGGACTGAATAAATTTTAAGAAAAGAAAGGAAACGGTGAGTGTGGCGCCCGTTTTCGTTCTTATCACACAGTAGGTTCTTATTCTTACAGGCCAAAACTAGAGGTATGACGGGGGCCTAAAACACGACAGTGTTGTCAACTCAAAATGGCAAAGTGGACTTATTGACTTTATAAACTGACCGTCCAAAAATGATGGTTCTACTATTCATGCAAACTTGTCAACGGCACGTATGGCAACACTAAACAATATTTTTATAGAAATATTTTAGTTTAATTTAATTTCTACTCTTTTGGTGGCATTTTAAGTATATGACCACCTTAACCCCTTACTGCATGAATTGTTTGATTGGTGTTTTGGTCTGTTTTTCTTTGATTTAATGAAGAAAATATCAAAATAAAAAATATTTAGCAATTATAGTAAAAGTTATTAAAACATAGCCATTTATCGTTTTGTTTGCATAAAATGAGATACCATAAAATATGGCTTCGTATGCGTTTAATGCTATAGAAACACCGATCGAACGAACGCCAACGAATGGGTTTCTAGTACCTACGTTTTACAATTTGGACGGCTTAAGAAACGCCAATGATCGTTCGTTGGCGTGTGCCGGCGATCCGAAGCGTCACAGTGATACTACTGTGACGTTATTTACCAACCATCTCTAGCACTTATTTAGAGTGAAGTTTATTAGCAAAAAAACTGTACGTAAAAATGTTAGGGCTCCAAACTTAAGCCAAATCCTACATATGTCAGAGAATTCTTATATGTCTGGTCACACTGTATCTGTCATTGTCAATCAAGCATCAATAGATTGTCAATAGTGAACAAGGAAGTTTTAATTTAAAAAACTGAAAGGTGAAAGCCCTCACAGACATAACAGACTAAACACAAATCACAAATATTCCCTGTTCGCTCGCTCTACAATGATTATGAATCTTGCTATCCCGTTTTTTCATCCCTTGGAATAAGTTCACGGAAAATGACGTGCGCAATGTTTTGAACGTTCGACATATTGCTCGAGGGCCTATCGACCTGACGTTTTTTTTGAAACATCGGTGTAAATTTTATAATTTCCTAATAAAATTTAAATTAAACCATTTAAAAGATTGTAATTTTGTGTGTAATTTAGTGCACATTTATGTGAAAGCGCAAAGTATGGAAATACACCTGGATTATCCTTTCACCGGTAAGTAAACATTCGTGGTCGAGGCGATCCGAAATAAATTTTAGAAATTGTGACAAAAATATGCATCGAAATAGTGTGAATTTGCATTAATTGAAATGCTTTACCTTAAAACAACATGCCATTAGAGATAGATTTAAAATTATTGGCAAATTGAGCAATATTTCGGTGTCTAAATAGGTACGAAAATATTTTGATGCTAACAGGGTGGACTTAGTATTTATTGTATAGTATTTTATTACTCAAATCTTGTGAATAGCGGTCCACAACTTTATATGTATCAGGGTTCCATACCAAAAATGTACCTAGATGACATTTTAAATGTTCAGACATTATATGAAACAACGGATTAATCGCGTATTTACGTTTATTTACATAAATATTTGTTTTTCTAGGTTTCCTAAAGACCAGACATGGTTATGTCTGGGTTGCAAATTGGAAGTGCTGCGTTGTAAACATTTTGAAGAACAAGATAATAATTAGATGCAAGTCCCTTCTGTCCTGCTGCACCAGCATTATATAAATTTTTACTGAAAATAAAGACTATGCTGCTTGTTTAATACATTAATGTATCTATCCTTTTCATTATTATTATTTTTTTCATGACTATGTCCTCTAGAGGGCATCATATTAAATTTGTGAAGTCACATAGGCCAACCTGTGAACAAAGAAGACGCTTTTAACAAAAAGTAAGTAAGTAGGTACCTACTTAGTTTAGAAGTTATGAGGCAACAAATAAACAGTAATACCGGTCAAAATCATAACTCTGCTAAAGCAAGCACTGCCGATTCACGGTATGTAGGATCGAGAGATCGAAAAGACGGTGGTAGGTATCAGGGCATGGCTTTGATTCACTAGACACCTTACCTTTTATTAAAATGTCAATATTAATATATATAAGGACAAGCTTAAAAAAATTGCATAGTCATCTGGAGCGAACAACAAGTCAGATTTGTTTGTGTTCGTTACGAGTAGAAAGTCGTAGCAAAATATAACTCATGATGGGCTGCCTTGTTCCGTCCCTGCATTTGCATTAGTGTGTGTGTTATAGAGATGTGTGACATTTTGTCTCATATTTAAACTCTAAATGTACTCTCTGCTTCTGTATAGAAAATTTTTTCTCTATGAAAGCCCTTAAGGTTGCGATCCATTTCACTGGAATCTGGATTGCCGATTTTGCATCCATTACTCATCATCAGGAATTCACACAATACAAGAAATCCTCGGAGCCGATCATAAAGAAAAAATTTCATATACAGAAGCAGATAGTACAATCCGAGTTGAAATACGAGACAAAATGTCACACATCTCTATAACACACACACACTAAGGCAAACGCAGGGACGGAACAAGGCAGCCCATTTGAAGATAAATCCATCTTTTTGCCACATTACTGATCAATCCTTATCTTACTTATCACTCTTCAGTTTCATACCAGCAATATAACTTATTAGAGTGAGAACAACCAACAATCCAATGAGTTCGGTACACCTCTGAAATTGTCTTATAAACGATTTACTAATATGAGAAATAGGTACTTAAATCGGGCGTAGGTTTTGGCGAGGAGATAAACTGTTTTTTTTCTGAGAGATGTTTAAACACTTTTTTTCCTCGCTAATCAAAACTTGTGACATTTTAAATCACCACAAGGGACCATACTTCTTCTTTTGTCGATCAATCCAATTCAATCACTTTTACTACAAAACACAATACAACACATAACAAAAAACTAATAACTTTTCCGCTCAAACAAAACAATAGTGAAGTTAGATCGTATTCCAGCATTCAACAAACGTATCTACTGCGCATGCGCGAAATTTCACATTTTTACAAATCCGTGTACAACTTCATACGCATGCAGGGCTTAAAGTCTCGTACAATTTACTAAATAAACAAACGTATAGTTATATCTCATTATAGGACAGTTTTCATAGGTAAGAAAGAGACATCGGCCGGCATCGAAGCCCGCTAACAAGCCAGCGCGTGCGAGCGAGATGACTGGCTGAGTCTCAATTTCAACTCGGTCTCAACTTGCATGTGCGTTCGGTTCGTGGTTCGTGAGCTATGCGCATGATGGCGCTGCTTCGCGGCGCGGCGGTGTGCACGTAGTTTGAGAAGTAATAGGAGTCCGAACTTTTAATAGTTCGCTCTCGCATTACCTTTGTTTTTTTTAAATAATTATTTTTATAAGGCAAGCCCGGCTTTTGGGCTTGTATGACAGTAACGCCACTGCTGCAGATGTTATATTTTGCTACGACTTTCTACTAGTAACGTACACACAAAATCTGACTTGTTGGCGTATATCGCTCCTGACGACTTCGTCATTTTTTTAAACTTGTACTTATAATTTAATTTTGTCATTATAATAAAAGGTAAAGTGTCTAGTGAATCAAACCCAAGCCCTGATACCTAGCACCGTCTTTTTTATCTCTCGATTCTACATACCGTGAATTGGCAGTGCTTGCTTTTGCAAAAAGGAGGGTTATGATTTTGACCAGTATGAATGTTTATTTGTTGCCTTATAACTTCTAAACTAAGTACGTACCTACTTACTTATCGTTAGAAGCGTCTTCATTATCTACAGGTAGGCCTATGTGACTTCACAATAAATTGAATATCATGCCCTCTAGAGGACAGTCATAAAAAAAAGAATAATAATGAAAAGGATAGGTACATTAATATATTAAACAGGCAGCATATTCTTTATTTTCAGTAAAAATTCATATAATGATGGTGCACCAGGACAGAAGGGACTTGCATCTTATTATTATCTTGTTCTCCAAAATGTTTACAACGCAGCACTTCCAATTTGCAACCCAGACATCACCATGTCTGGTCTTAAGGAAACCTAGAAAAACAAATAAATGTAAATAAACGTAAATACGTTATTAAACCGTTGTTTCATAAAATGTCTGAACATTTGAAATGTCATTTAGGTATATTTTGTGTATGAAACCCTAATACATATAAAATTGTGGACCGCTATTTACAAGATTTGAGTATTAAAATTCTATACAAGAAATACTAAGTCCGACCCTGTTAGCATCCTAATATTTTCGTACCTATACACCGAAATATTGCTCAATTTGGCAATTATTTTAAATCTATATTTAATTCTTTAATGGCATATTGTTTTAAGGTAAAGCATTTCAATTATTGCAAATTCACACTATTACAATGCTTATTTTGATCACAATTCTAAAATTGATTCCCGATCGCCGCGACCACGAATGAAACTACTTTTTTTTTTATGTTATCCGGTAGACAAACAGGCATGCGGGCCACCTGATGGAAAGTGGTCACCGCCGCCTAAGGACATCAGCATCACCGGGTGCTACCAATGCGTTGCCCGCCTCTAAGGAAACCTCTAATATACAGGGCCGGATTTAGGGGAGGGCAACCGGAGCGAAAGCCCCGGGGCCTCCATAAACGGGTGGCCTCCACAATAGAGACTTCGGAAAAAAAAATCTTTCAAATTCCAAATCCCTAAAATTTAATTTCAGATAATTCTTGTTTCCGATTATATTTATATGTGTTTGTTCAATACTAAGAGAATCTACTTGGTTTCACAATAAATTATTTATTGAAAAACTCGACTTAAAAAAAATTTCACTTTATTTGGAAAATAATTTGGGGCGAGGGGGCCTCCGCTCCTTCGTTGCCCCGAGGCCTCTGGACCTCTAAATCCGGCCCTGCTAATATACCTCTTGAACGATCCCATGTCATAGTCCAAAGGAAACACTGGCTGGGAGCTCATTCCACATCCGAATCGTACGAGTGAGAAACGTTCTTTCGAATCTTCGCGTGGACGCCACTAAAGGGTCCACGTAATGGGGATGAGTACCCAGCCCACCAGATCAAATAATTATCGATGAAAAGATAATCCATTTGTATTTCCATACTTTGCGCTTTCTCATAAATGTGCACTAAATTACACCGTCTTTTAAATGGTTTGATTTTAATTTTATTAGGAAATTATAAAATTTACACCGATATGTTTCAAAAGAAACGGCAGGTCGTTAGGCCCTCGAGCAATATGTCGAACGTTCAAAACATTGCGCGCGTCATTTTCCGTGAACTTATTCCAATGGATGAAAAAACGGGATAGCAAGATTCATAATCATTGTAGAGAGAGCGAACAGGGAATATTTGTGATTTGTGTTTAGTCTGTGTTATCTGCCTTGTTTCGTCCCTGCATTTGCATTAGTGTGTGTGTGTTATAGAGATGTGTGACATTTTGCCTCGAGTTGAAACTCGGGTATCTACTCTCTGCTTCTGTATATAATTTTTATTTCTCAATATAAAATTTACACCGGTGTTTCAAAAGAAACGTCAGGTCTTAAGGAGCTTCAGCAACATGTCGAACGTTCAAAACATTGCGCGCGTCATTTTCCGTCAACGTATTCCATTAGATGAAAAAACGGGATAGCCAGATTCATAATCATTGTAGAGTGAGCGAACAGGGAATATTTGTGATTTGCATCTAGTCTGTTATGTCTGTGCTAAGCTATTAGCTACGGGCGCCTACGGGTCACAGCTTGTTAGCGACTAGGACCAATAGCGACGACTGCCGAAGTGGCGATGAAGATGGAGTAGCTCAAGATAACGAGGTAATTTTAATAGCATCACGCTGTATACTTGAAAGAGTGTGTAGGCGTCCTCCATTGGAACGCCAACTTATACTGACCACTACTTGACCGACTGTACTATCCAAATATTGACACGTCGACCTCCTCAGCAAGGCTGCAGGGTAAATAAATAAAACGCGTGATAACCTAAATATATTTATTTATTTAATGTAATATGTATTTTACACATGGAATATGAACTGGGTCCAAATAAAAAAAATGCCATGATAACTTCTATCAATTTCGATATTTTAAAAGAAAACAGATTCTATCCTCTTACCTCACATAATCAAAAATATGCCATGTAAATACATATTATTGCATTTTCATCTATTACAACCGAGCAGGTAAAAAATTACATTATAGTTATAATATTAAAATCTATTCCTGATAAATCATTTTCAAAATATTAACGTAAATGCTGTTCAACCTTCATGTCTATTTGAGACTGGCACCTATTCTTCCCGCTGTAACACAATCGACGTAAAGGCTGCATCTTAAATCTAAACGACTTACATCAACCACATTGTCAGCGCAAACTTAATCTAAACTCAATTATTTATTTGTTATCTACGAAAAATGGTTAGTAGATTTTATCTACTGTGATCAGTTATGTATGGATACTGTTAAAAAATACTTAAATACTAGTGCACATTATGGGGTGGGGGTTCTTAAATATACTTGAAAAGACACATTTCAATAAACCTATACTTACCTTCGTGTGAACGCGAAATGTTTGTACTTTGTTCACTAATTAGATGTTACGGTAAGCCATGAATGGCAGTGCAGTGCTTCAGGTGACAGTATGCGATGGTGACATACCAAACTTATATTTTACGCACTTTCTAACATTAACAATATACTAGAACATATAATATTTCTATAGTGCAACCCAACCGCATTGCCACGTGATTATGCAGCACATATTTCACTCCATTTACCACGTCATATTCTGCCGTCGCTATTAATGTGTTATCTGCATCCAAAATGCAGCTGTAAGCTGAAACTTTGCAGAAAAACGACGGGTAAGCTGAAGTTTCACGTTCAGCGCAAAGGGAATTTATTGAGGCGACTATCGATACTTTAGGGTGCACATTAAATTAATCGACAAATAGAGAGAGGGAATAAATTCGTGGTTGCATTGAACATGGTAGCTTGGTGCCGGCGGTGCCAATGCGGTTGGGAGTGGGGTGCGGGCGATGTAGCGCGGCGTCTCTGTCGCAGCGCAGGCGCGCGAACACCTTACATGATGCGGCAGTTCTCGTCTCCCTCGCGGATCTCACCCAACTGTGGGGACAGGGAAACATTTTGGTATTAATGGACAATTTACGTAATGGTTTTTATCGATCTATAAATAATAAATGAAATTGCAGTGTGTCTTTTTCTTTTGGTAAATTGATATATTTTAGGATGTTTGGAAAGAGTTTGTCTTGAATACGGTTCAACAGAATTCAATAAAAACTTTAGAATTACAACGTCTTGTAAATCTAAAGTCCTTGCAAGTTAAGAAGATATGCAACATCTGGCCCACGCATAAGTTGCTGGGATTAGCTAGTGCTAAATTGAACTAACCTGTTCGCGACGAGGGTACTTGTGCGCCAATTCGCGGTGTCGCGAGGCGCTGGTGCTGACTTGCCGCCGCTGCCGCTCCGACTGGGCTACCTCCTGCGATTTATACAATGTATGTTATGTTTGTGACTAACGAGCTGACAGCCCACCTGATGTTATCATGCAACAAAAATACAGCACCGGAGATGCGTTGTCACTACGAGGACTATTATGAAATGCATCATGCCTGTAATTACGCTGGTTACCTTATCCTTTAAATCAGAACTTTAAAAAATGACAACATTAATTGTTGCTTGCCGGCAAAAATAGATAAGGTGGTGGTATTCACTCAGACGACCTTCTTAGGCTTGACAGTCATACCACTTGATATTATTATATATAATAAGACCACGCTAAGCACAAATAGCTTATTAAAAAAAAAAATCTCTGTATGGCAACTTTTTGAACGTCATAGAACGTCATTCATAAAAGTCATTACAAACAATCTGATTTCTGTAGGATTGCTTATTTTCGTGAGTTATGAAAAATATTATTAAATAATGGGCAAAACAATTAAAAAGGAAGTGCGGGAGATAATTTTCAGCATGATTAATAACTTAGACAAACAACAAGTACAGTTCCAAGCTAATAGTGACAAAATAACTGAATGTTTACAAGAAGGACTGACAAGGACAGATTATCCCCAGATTATTGCCATACCCTCACTTTATAATTTTTACTACTGTCAGTCAATAGGGACTTAGCGTGGTCCTATTATAAACACTACATTAGTTTCAACAACAGATGGCTTTAACGTTATTTCTGATGATGATGTGACTTAAAGGTTAAAGACACACGTTGAGGAACACAATGCCTTGTGTGACACGTTAACAGGAGAACCAAAGCCAAACCACCATCTCACCTCGTGATCGGTATTCAGCAGCGTGGTGGTGAAGTTGTCCGCGACGAACCACTTCTGTCCCTTCATCACGATGTGTAGGGGCGGGTCGTGGTCGGCCCCGGCGTCCGCCGACCACACCGTGGTCACCGCGCCGGGCTCCAGCTTCACGGTGCGATGGAACTTGAACACGGTCTCTTGTTCGCCGGCCTTACGCAGGATCTGGAAGCCGCCGAGGCTCAGCTCCTGAGGGAATGGGGAGGCGGTTATTGGGTGGGTACACGCTATAGTATGCGTCAAATATTTTCATTATGGCGTCCATGCCGGTTGTGCTTTATACACATACAATGTAAATAATAGTAGTGTTAGCCATGAAGTTGGTGTGTGTGCGCGACTCATATTACTTAAGGGACTCTATACCATGAGCTATGGACTTCAGTCGTCATTGGTTCTCTGTAGCGTGCAGGACGTTTCTGTGTATTATATTTAATTATACGGAGTTGTCGGAAACATTTTGTGTCTATTATTATTTTCGCTATTAGTAGTATAGCGGGTCTAGCCAAGATGCCAATCGCTTCGCAGCGATTCTATTGCGATTAACGTTCGGAACTTATTTTATTTTATTTTTACTTTATTCAGAACACCAACAGCAAGTTACAAGTAATACTTACAAACATATATAAAAGCGAGGCCATTTACAGGTGCTCGCAGATAGTTATTTAAATGATACGGGATACTAGAATTAGGATAACCGTTTGTACAGAATTATATAAATTATTGTAAGAAGTCTAATTAATCTTAGTGTAAATTAGTTCATAATTTTATGTTGCGTCCTCGGAAGAATGAAATAATTTTTCTGCATATACTCGCTTTACTGACTCCAGCTTTGTGTTAAATAAATCTATCTCAGTGTGCAAATGATGTAGGAACTTCTCGGTTTCGTTCGGCCAGCTTTGCAGCGTTCGCAGTACTGTGCCGATCTACGAGCGCTGGGCGAATGTAGCCAACAAGACTCGCAGGTAATAAAGCATTGACATTAATACACACACGCATCACCAACCCGTGTCAGCGCACTGCTGGAATGGCCTCCTCTTCCTTTTCCATAATCCACTTTTTTTTTCCACTTGGCAGGCGGGTTGGAGGTCAAAGTGTTGAAAATACTCAACTGCTGCCCGTTATCTTATGCTCTGAGGACGGGGGTCCAAGGTAGTTAGTCTCTCGGTAGTCGCAGAGGCTGCGATCCTCGTTCTCGTCTGTGTACACTCTACATTGGTCAACAGCGAAGGTGCCAAGCCGCGCCTCAATCGGAATTGACTCTTCTTCCTTCTTCCCCTTATTACGGATCTTGACATAAGCGCGACCCGGGCACACCTCGGCCACTTCCAAGTCTCCCTTTGCCATGGCTGTGACACTGTAGTCGCTCAGGCTGCGTTCCTCGCTCTCGTCTAACAGGGTGCGTTGTATTACGTACCTTCTTGCCCTTGTTGCGGATCTTGACGTAGGCGCCGTCCGGGCAGACCTCAGCGACTTCCAGGTCTCCCTTAGCCGTGGCTGTCACGCTGTAGTCGCTCAGGCTGCGTTCCTCGCTCTCGTCCAAGAGAGTGCGTTTCCTGGCAGCCCGGAGGGGTGTGGCGCGACGCGCGGCGGGGGTGCTTCGGCCTCCGGAGCCGGCGGCGCTGGCGCGGGACTCGCGACCCGGGGATTGGTTGGTCAGGTTCAGACTGTGGGGGAAATGGGGGTGTTAGAGTGGTAAAAAAAGGTATAAGTAGACGAAACAATGGACAGCGTATCCTTTGCCTGTATCGCGCTAAATTCGGACGTATTTACCAAAATCAAATCACATCCATTGTCGTATGACGTATCTTTCTCAGATAGTAATAAAAAAAGACTACATATGACAACGGCTGCAGTTTGGTTTTGTAAATACGTTCAAATTTATCGCGAAAAGGGGCCTTGTTGTTAGACGAGTAATAAGAAAAACTATCAATTATATTAAACAAGACTAACGTGGAAATTTTGATGGTGAATGCGTCCAGTCTTGGAAGAATGTAAGTCTAGCAGTGGTCGCTTAATATACATTTTTGGTACCATACTAGTATCATGGATCTCCAGCGGAACACTGGGCAACTTCGCCAACGGTTTTAGGAGGCACACCACGATTGGCGAGAGTTGAACAAGCTCGGGAGCCGAGTGGCGACCCGTGACGGGCTATCCTTATACAGTATTAAAATAAAGCCGCAACGGATTTTGATGCGGTTTTCACTATCACTTAGGGAATTTCTTCCGGAAGGTTTAATATATAACACATGCATATTACAACAGAGGAAACCCGAGAACAAGTGCGAAGCAGCACCGGCTTCAGGTTGCTAGTATAATAATACTGGATATGTGCGAGGCTAGGGAGTTGTGTCATGACAGAGCAAAGTGGCGGTCCATAGTCTCGGCCTATCCCACCTGTGGGACACAGGCGTGAGCTTATTTATACATATGTATTATAATCACTCACCGATCCTCCTCGCCTTCCAGCAGTGCCCTATACGTAGCGATCTCATGGTCCAGCGAGATCTTGATATCCATGAGGGTGGCGTACTCCCGCAGCTGGGCGGACATCTCGTCCCTCAGTCGAGCCAGCTCCATCTCGAGGGCGGCGAGGTCCTCGGCGTGGCGCCCGCGCTCGGCCTCCAGCTGGCGCTCCAGCTCGCGGCAGCGGTTCTGGGTATATGAGTAAGGTGTGGAGATGTAGTGGTGAGGTTATGCAGCTGTAGGAAGGGCACCGGCTTGGACCGGTCATGCAGTATTATCCTAGTTTGATTGTGTCTGCTTGGACAAACTCAGACAGCGGCATCTAGCCAAAACTAAGCGATGTTTGCATTATCTGTGCTAGATAATTTGACTGGTAGAAAAAGCAACGAAGCTCTAAGTCCGCCATTGTGAAACTGTTCAGACTGACTTGTCTTATTTGGTTATACAAATCATGTATTTAAATAGATCATTTGTAGCACTATTTGTTGAAATTCTATATGTTTTTTATATAAATCAAGACATATATACACAGTGTATGTAGCGTTATTGACACGACTAGTCGTGATTTTGAGTAAATAAATAATACTAATAATAATTAGTATGATAAAGTGTTAGAAACTCACGCTAAGCGCCGCGTTCTTGTTCTCCAGATCGTTGAGTGTGGAGTTGAGCGTGTCGATGCGCGTGCGCATCGTGCGCAGCTCCTCAACCGCCACCGTGGCAGCGCTGTTGTTGCGCGTCGCCGCCGCCTGCAGGTTCTTCATCTGGGAGTGAAGATGGGAATGTTAGCTGGTTGTTCGGTCAATGTCAATTGTGCATGAAACATATACCCCTTTTTGCCCTTAAGACGAAATTTAAAGCTGCTTGTCCAGTGTCAAATGTCAATATTGTATGAAAAAAAAATACCTCTTGTTCCCCGTACATAACTTAAACATAACCAGCTGGCAAAGGACTTACGACAGAATACTCGAATGTCATTTATAAGGGTTCATTAGATATCATGATATCTCTTTTGAATGACAAAGATTTGAAAGTGATAGCATGATCTTTAAGGAGTAAAAGTTAAGAAGCTTCCTGTTTTGGGCGTATCTTTCCTTGCACAAAATCAAATGTCGCGGGATGTACGAGGAAAGTATTCCAACTACAAAACCCCATTATGTAGTAGGATTTTTATTGCATTGAACAGAACCAATGTTGGGTTTGGTAATGTGCGAGCAAGGGCAGAGATTTACTGCGCAACCGGGTGAGGTTTATATTGGTTCGTATGTCAGTAGTTGACCACTAGTGTCACACTTGAATCACAACTATTTGTTTTTGGTACTCAATCAATTCGCTGCTCTCCCTCTACCTGGCAGACGTATGTAGAGTACTGAATGATAATATGTAAAATTCGTTACAGTAGAAAACAGGACATTCGCAATACTAGATTCACTTGTATGTTACCGACCCCGTTAAACCTTTTAAATAACCTCTTTCAAGGAACACCATGTTGTACTCAGGGAGTTTAATCGACCTCGCATCACAACCTCATTGTTGGAGTAAGTTCGTAAGACCAATTTGGTTGGTGTAAACAGTAAAGCCCTGCTAAAATATTAAATCCCAATGAAGTATGTAAACTAGGTACATCATGTATGTGTGCGTGGACGTACCTTGTTCTCATACAAGGCCTCGATATCGTCGCGGTTGGCCTTGATGTTGGCCTCCTGTTGCTCGCGCAGCTCTTGCAGGCTCTGCTGCAGCTTGGCCTCGTACACCTGCGTCAGGCGACCGTCTGCGGGAACGGGGGCATGTTAGTATGGTGGCTGGGTGGGCCGTCACGACGGTATCTTTAAACGCGGTGCCTATATATGTACGCAGAAGAGTATGTTAAGTTACTAACACAGTAATATCCACAAGTGGTACGAGTATGACTACATATTAAAAAATAAAGTTCCACGCCGCGTCTGTCTGTTTCTTCTGTACAAAAAGTACTAAACGGATTTTCATGCGGTTTTGATTAATAGACAGAGTGATTTATGAGAAAGTTTTAGGGGTATAACTTGTTAAGGTAGTAACCTGTGCAAAGCCGGGGCGGGTCGCTAGTAAAACAGTAAAACAGGCAGACCACGGGCCCTCGGCTTACCGCGCACACGGGATTTAACGCCAAGATGATGAAGATGGTATTAAAATATAGTCGGAATAATGTAAGTGTGTTTGTCTTAGGGCGTTTACGTTTGAATAGAGGTACTCAGGAGGAAAATATATAAAGATTGTAGTACACGTGCAAAATTAAATAAATAAGTACAAAACGCTACCAAAAACATGTCTAAATGCGCTAATTACGTCTTAAAATTAGATGCCACATTATAAAAGATCTGCTTATTAGGTGAAAAACAACCTTATATTCCATCGAAGTGCGAAATATAGAATAGAGCGTATCTAGAAAATAACAACTTGTTAGCTTTTTTAAGACATTGGCACGTAACAAGTCTATTACGATACTATCCGTCTCTCTAAACGCGCTTTTCTTATTGATTTTTTATTGATTGCTAGCCAGCAGGCATTGACTACCTAGAAGCAGCCTATTCAATGTGGCCTTGAATGTTGATCTTGGTACCTACTCAAGGTACTCATGAATGAATGGTCGTTGTAATGGTTCACGCTGATAGATACGGCGTGTAGATAAGCTTAGTAAACATTTTAATTCGTATCCGAACGAAGCGGGTGTGCCTAAATACCTTGGTAGCAGATCAACCCTTGTTGGGACTGCTCCCAATACTGGAAAGTATTGCAACAATATTTGTGTTTGGCAGGTGCGCTGAGAGTCGCAGTGTTGAGCATTGACAGTAGAAAACGTTGCTGTCCATTTTCTGGAGATCTTAAAATGGTCTGCCTTTAAAAGGTATTTAGTCTAACTAGAGTAACGTTTTCTGGTCTTTCTGAAAATTGTATAAATATATAATCCTACACAAGATTTTGCCAGTACCTTTGTACCACTAAGGTAGCAGACAATCATAAGCTATGCCTGACGGTAAGCAGTTACCTTATCAGGGGCGCCACTAGCGTATTGGTAACCCCTTAAAAACTTTCCCCACCAGAGGAAATCCCACTCACCGATCTCCGAGATCTCGACTTGCCGCCGGGTGCGGGTCTCCTGCAGCTCCTGTTGGAACACCTGGTCCTTGAACGAGAGCTCCTCGCGCAGACTCTGGACAGAGTTCTCCATGTCGATGCGGCACAGCATCTCCGCTTCGAGAGTCTTGCGCGTGTCCGCGTACAGCTTGCGGAGCTTCTCCAGCTCCTTGGCCAGCTCCTGGGGGCGATAATGTGATGTGAGCTGGGAGTATGTATGTATGTAAACTATTTATTGCATTAAATACCTTAGAACTATATAACAACTGAGGAGGTCATGAGGAGGGGGGTTCAGGGGTATTGTTAGTGTCTCAGAATGATGAAGACCGAGCCATGTGAAGAAAGGTAGGTATTAGTACCCTGGTAGAAGCCAGGATTGTTCGCGAGGAAAATTATGAATTTAAAGTAAAATCGGTTCACTCCCGATACACTTATATTTCAATATCTCCAAACTATGGATCCTATTCCGGTAAAACAAGGCCAGAACTGTCCCGATTACACTAGCTTTCAATTTAACATCGATTCGTCTGCTTTGAAGCTATGATCGCACAGACAGATACACGCGTTAAGACGTATGATCCCCCACTGTTTGCGCCGGGGATTAAAATACGTGTTTGCTGAATTAGCACGTCAAGGTTTCCGTATGTATCAGTCTCTTATGTATTACACTTTGCACAGATACTCTATAATCTATTGGGGAATATTATGCATGCCACAAATCAAAGTTCTTAGCTACTACTTAGTAACAGTCTCCAAATACAAAAGCTATTCACCGAAATATGTGGCAAGGTTTCAGTTATTGTGTTATTTCTTTTCTTGCGTTGTTCTGGTCCACAGTTCACACGCTTTTATGCGCTGCGCGGCGCGGTAAGGTTAGTTTATAGGTTTGTATGGAGCTAGACGCACTTGAGCGGTGCAATGCGACCTGATACGGCATGTCAAAATCATACAAAAACCATTGGCGCTGTGTGAATTTGTCCACGAATATTTATTTATTTTTATTTATTGCACCACCGCGTCGCGCAGTGCAACGCAGGCGCAGCGCAAATACGTTTGAGCCTTTACTCTAACTTCCTAATTAACTACTGTGGAATATGCACTTCGTGATATATGCCCCGAAGGCTCTAACTGGAAAACGCGTGTTGTCCGAATTAGCGCATCAAGGTGACTGTACTTCTTACTTAATTAGACCTTATACAGTTCCTCTAGCATAGCAGCTAGAGTCTAGCTCTACATACAATAAACATGAGAATAAGATTTCTGATATTCGCAGATACAAGAGGTGGGACGCAAAAATAACGAAGAAGTTAGAATTTGGACGTGTGTATCTGTCGTGGAATTGTAGTTCCTGAACAGATGGACGGATTTCGATGCGGGTTTATCTATTTCAAACCTGTTTATTCGAAATGGTTCTTAGCTTTGCTTCATCAAAAGCAGTTCAGTAGTTATGGGAGATATATGAGTATAACAAGACTTCCGAGGGGTTTTCGACATGTGTCACTAATCTTACTTGAAACGGCAGTGAATGTATAATACAATTCGCAGATGTTATGGACGACTGTTAGGTATCGGTTCCAGCAGGCGCGTTATGTTCGTCAGCAGGGTTGGATCAAAAGAGTTTGTAAGAGCAACAATGCCCATAAATCGCAATGCAAGGCCTCAAAAAGGCAAATTGTTTGTACCATTTCCGTATGAAGCCTACACTTATTATTAAAATTTCATGGGTCAATAACACTTTTACAGTTCACGCTTTGACGCTGTATTTCGGCAAACACTTGTTTTATTCATACTACAACACTTGTTTACTCATAATATGTACTATAGTACTATTTTATTATATTATGTTCGTGTTTTTGTTTCGAAGTAGCATACTTAATAGTAGCTACTGATTATTCAACTCATTTGTGCGCGCGATTATTTGTGAGTGAGGTTAGTAAATACCCATATAGTAATTTTAACAACTATTGATGAGGACATTTTTAAAAATAATGAAAATGATTTTTTTTTTGTTAATTTTTTCCTCACGCTATTCTAGAGGATATCATTTTTTGGCAACCACCTTATTTCAGGCATAAGGATTCATATCTCGAATTACTAACAGCGATTTTTAGATTCAGTGATGTACCCAATACCCTAGAAAATCTTACTACCAACTCATTACATGATTTGCTACTCACATTTAAAATTCTTACTTCAAATCCAAGTCTACTACTAGTACCTACCAAAGCACCCGTCGACTCATATAATATGACTAACGGTTTCCAATAATTTCAAGTGTAAAGTATCTGTGAGCTAAGTTCATACACAAGTCTCGCGCTTCCTACGATTCGACGTTTCAACAGATGTCACGGTGGGAAAAAAATGTGACGAAGACTAACTAAAGTCACAGGGAAACATAAATGTAAACATTACAAACATTTATAGAAGGTAAACCAAGCGACACGATAATGACTGCGGAAGTTTTGTTGAAAACAGAAGTCAGATTCTAAGTTATAAATGGTACACAAAGACGTTAGAATAATACGCAATCAGATGGCGTCGTTAATCATAATTGTAATTACCGTCGAAGCTAGACTTTATAAAAATAAATTTATCACAATAGTGACAATAATTGGACCCCTGTACGCTAATTACGTTTTTTATACCACAAAGGTGGCAAACAATCTCAAGGCCTGCCTGATGGTAAGCAGTCACCGCTGTCTATGGACGTTTGCAATAGCAACAGAGCTATGTAATTCGCCTACTCGACATAAGGAATTATTTTAATAGGCTATCCCAATGGTGGCGATCACTGGTGTCGGAGGCCAAGATCCACTTTGGGTCACTGAGCCAGCGCTGTAAGTGAGAGCTTGTGAGAGCTTACCCTGGCTTCATCCTGAGCCTTTTTCTTGTCGGCAAGGGCGTTGTTGTATTTGTTGTTCTCCTCAGTGAAGCGCGTCTCAAAGTGGCGCGCCAAGTTCTCCGCCTGAGTGCAGTCTTTGGTCTTCTTGTCCAGGCTGAAAGCAAAAATGGTAATGATGTCAATAAACACCACGAGTGAGGTAATAATTGTAAATGAAAAGTCTCAAAAAGACGTGTAAAAACGTTGACGCGGTGTAAAAAAATATATTTGTAAAAGTAATTT
This sequence comes from Blastobasis adustella, assembly GCA_907269095.1. NCBI lineage: Eukaryota > Metazoa > Arthropoda > Insecta > Lepidoptera > Blastobasidae > Blastobasis > Blastobasis adustella. Next base: position 6,137,001 of record OU026123.1, on the reverse strand, counting down.
TGGTCGATATTAAGTATTAAGGAGCGTCGGTAGCCGGGCGGTTGAGTATCCAACTCGTAAGCGAGAGGTACCGGGTTCGAATCCCGCTGCGGCCATGTACCAATGACTGTTTTCTGAGTTATGTACATTAGTTGAATTCTAACTGATGCTCTTACGGTGAGGGAAAACATCGTGATGAAACCTGCAAATTGAGGCAACTGAATTTGTACCCATGATCCAATCTGGTCAATTTCCCCTGGTAGCAGGGTCACGGAGGTCAGATAGTAGTCGCTCCACTGTAATTACCTGATCGCCAAATCCTGGATCATGGTCAAGGCGGACCCCGGGCCCTCGTTCTCGAGAGCACAACCGGTACATTAACGCGTAGATGATTATTATAATTTTTTATGGTCGATATTAATTCATGGATAAAAATTTCACAACATGACGACAAAATAACATTTGACAAATCAAGATAAAAAATTCCTGTTAGGTCGGTAACTGTTAATGTAATGGCAATGGATATATCAACGTAAGGCAATAAATCATTTAAATTCAATAAATTGGGAATTACTAACACCATTAAACCTTGAATTATCTTGTTTAGGAATGATGTCATCCATTTCAGTCACAGTTATTAATGTCAACCAAAACAAACTCTAGATTTGTGATAATTAGTTTAAAATATACAATTACATCATTCATTCATTTGTACATAGATAAGATAGGAAGATGGCGTCTTCAAATGTAGAGTAAAGCGTACAACAGTTATTTTATAGTGTTACTATATTATAACATAGCTTATGCCCGTGCTGGAAATAGTTCCACGCGAACGAAGTCGCGTTTAAGACAGTTTAGCTTTTGCCCGAGTTACCATTTTTAATGATACGGAGTATTGTATGAATACTTGTACTACGCGGAGGTCAAGCTGGTGTCTCTGGTTCTACCTACTTGAATAAAATGAAGCTTTTGCGTGATGCGCAAACAGACCGACAAACAGTCAAAGACAAAAATATAAAAAAAAAAACCGCTTATTTACTTCCCAGAATCCTATCCCGACTATATTTTTTTGTTATATCTTCAATGTACAGCGACTTTTTTTTTTCAGTTTTATAATAGATTACAAGAGATAGAATTAAACAATAATATATATAATATAATACCGATACAATATCAGCGATATTAGTAATGTCAAAACGAATCAGTGGAATTTTTGTGGCACTATTAGCAAGTGGTATCAAGAAAGGCGACATTCCTACGGCATTTACCGGAACGGCCATTTACTAGTATTGGTGCCATGACATTGAATATTTAAGGTAAGACGGCATGACACAAGCTGCGTCTTGGCGCGTCGCGAGGCGGCCGGCTCACGGCTCGGCGCGAGCGCAGTTGCGCAACCCGGCCGCGGCTCACACACGGAACGATTTTATGTTAATGTAAACACACCATTATCCGGTTCCCGCCAGAACGAAGCTAGAGCTTTTTCGAGGCGTCTTCCAATTCTGTTATAACTTGGGCGCTTACGCGACTTTTAATAAACCGAATATAAGTAGCAGTTGATACTATACGTTGCTGGATGGATAAATTACTTTAATGCTCATACACAAGACAACAATACCATGAATTCTATATGCAACTGATATCTACCCGGCAATTAATAAGAATAACGGTAGCGTCGAGTGTCTGATACCAAAAGGGAGACAGAAATAATTAGTTTCCGTCGAATATCTTTTTAACCATCAAATTTTACGAATGCGCGATTCTAATAAAATTCCCGTGGTACGGTGGCGCGGGGAGGCGAGGCGACGTCGCGGGGGCCCGCAAGCCCACATGCAGGCCTTGGCCGATATTTCATTTATAACCCGGGGAGCACGGGCAAATGCGTGGCCTAAGCGAATTAAAGAGAAAGGGGATAACGGAGGGTTCGTATCCAAACATACTCTAGCTAGTTTACGTTCGTTAAACTCGATTTTGAGCAGCACTTAAAGATGTTCACTTAGAATGGAGCGTAAATTACAGAGTAACGTACACATACGTAACGTAACGTACCGCGTGGACCGAGTAAATAATGATAGATTTGTGTAAACATTTTTTAGGCGTGACGTAAGCTGACTAGCATTGGCAATGCGTACTATGGTAAATTAGGTTCGTATTGTATTCTATTGGTGTCCAGTTTTCGAAGGTTATGTTTTCTAAATACCGCAATAACGCGGTGACGTAATTTTTCGAGCCTCGGAAGTAAAATAGCCAGCGAGCGGCAGACGGCCACCCGAGCTGAATAATTTCACGGCTCATAAAATGGGCTGTAACCACAGTATTTGAAGTTAATCTACAAGATTAGAAGCAAGTTTATTTTGATACATTCTTTCCAGTGCTCTGGCTTAATTCTTATCGTCGGCTTATCCTGAAAACATTGCGATTCTACTTGGCGGGAAATTAAGCTAAATTTAGTTTAGATTAGAAATGATAGTAGAGGCATTGCGACGCGGGAGGCACGAGTGGGGGAGGAAACACAAATGCGCAATTCCATTACTATTATAACTTGCTGGTTATCATACAATGGGTTTGAAAATACTCTGAAGCTGTTTCTCGGTAGGGCGAAATAACGTCATAACTATTTAGAACTCTTCGTCATCGAGTATCTAAATGCCGTATAGGTGTTTCATATAAGGTTGCACTGTGACGTAATGTCATAAAAATAGAAGTTACGTCACGCGAAAAGCAGCTTTACGAAGACGCTGCTATGTCACAAAAATATAAAATGGTAATAATGCTTCGCGGCGAAGCAAAAAAATCGGATGAGCGAGACATTCTTCCATGACTAAAAATCAATGGATTGTGTTTAAGCTCTAAATCGTGTGCATTACGATCTCGTTCATATGTAGATGGTGAAAACTGGCTTTTGTATGATATAGTAGTGGGCGTAGGTCCAATCGTCCACGCTCAGGGTCAACAACCGGCGAAATAAGTCGCCTCTTTGACAAATGTTGGTAACAGAACAGACTTAGATATAACTTGGTGGATTAACCACAGTCGAACCAAATTATAAATTAATGCTTCTGACATTTTATACCAAATTTTTGTTGGTAAAGTTGTTTTTGTGTTTGAATATTTAAAGCGCGCTACACGTCAAAAAAAATATAGTTGAACCAGACACGGAATATCGTCATCATAGTAACATTGCATATGCATTATAGTTACACATCAAGAGTAACTATAATGCATTTTAGTATCAATTATTTAGAACTACAATTGCGAAATATCTTCAAAATCAGTACAGTAATTTGCATGAATATCCGTTAATCCATGCTCACAAATTATGCATTCATAATATGATTTATAAATGCCAAAGTTTGCCCGTGACTTTGTCTGCGTAAAATTCGATTATTATTAGAAATTAAACAAATAGTTATTTATCCGAATATTCGGCAGGACATATCTAGTCTCTGTACAATTCTCTCCATGCGCAAATATAATTTGAACGTCCGACCTCGGATAGTTATGTAGATTCGAAATATGGGCTTACATGTTAGCCTCCAGCAATACAATTAATGATTCTTGACAAAAGAAATTGCATACTCTACGAATCCTAACACATCCCTTAGATTCCGCTTTCGTCAGAAATACCTACCTCTCAATGGAGCTTGAGCTTTGAGCGGAGATTTGAGCTTAAGATAAACACAAAATTTGATACAAAATTATGTTAAATGCCATTATTGAATGTATTTAGGAGTTTGGTGCAACTCGGCTAAAAGTGTACACAAAAGAATAATAAGTGTCTCGTTCCAAAAATGACAAACTATTTAGGCAACTATGTTTAAAAAATTATAAATATTAAATGTATTTCAGTTTGCATAAGCTCATGTTAAATGTTGAGGAAACAATACATATCTATGTGATGTGCATAGATTACACATAACATTTCCAATGAAATATACAAACAAAAGGTATTTATGATAATGATAATACACACTTAAGGTTGTCAAGGTAACTGAACTGGTATTGGTATCTACAAACATATCCAACAATGATAAAATACAAATTACTAAAGGAATTACAATGTCATGTCATGATAATAAAAAAAATATGATGGGTATTGTTTACATTGGATCTTTGTATGAATTAGTCTATCCAAGCAATAGTAAAATAATTTATGTTACATATTTTAACCCCATGCAATTGAAGGATACAGGGGAAAAAACACATTATTTCAATGAAGAAAAATGCAGTCAAAGGTTTAATTAGATGATATTAGGGACACCTAATAATTATTTTGTACAAGTAATGGAGTTGGAGACATAGATTAATAATATGTTACCATATAAAGGTAAAAATAAGGAAAATTGTGACATTGCACATTATTTCCCTGTACCTATATCTATTAGTACATCAACAAAAACATCATTAACTACAGAAAAACTAAACTGGATTTTCATAAAAGCTATTAAATTGTTGTAGAAGGCAGTCGTCTGTTTGACCTCTGTTGGTATTGATTTCCGTGGAAATGGAAGTGTGTCAAGGCTAAGAATACCAATGCACAGTGAATAAGCAGGTAAAGTTATTTATGATGCAGATGTTAGTCTTGATAAAGGGGTTTCTGCTTTATTTGGTATGCCATCTGTTATCAAAATACATTGTTACCTGTATACTAAACTATGCAAAAAACTATTCAGTTTCTACAAAATATAAATAGCAATTCCATAGGTTTTGGTGCATGAAATAGGACTAAATATTAACAACGAGCAACTTATAAAAAGCAGGAGGATTAACATATAAAAATACCTTTGACAGCAGTAACAAATCAAGTAGAGCTACACGACATTTTACCTTGACATTAAAATGCAGAATTAGGTTACTTCCTACAAATTAAATATATATTTGTAGGTCTTAGACTTGGCTTAGTGCATGTCATTGATATAAATAGTTTTAGAATTCAGAAAGTAACATCATCATTTACTTTTAAATCTACCTACTCCTAGTCGCTCCCTATGTGTGTGTGATTATGATAACAATATGCTAACCACAAATTCCTGTTTACATAAAGTCGTGAATGAGAATATTTTATTTTATTTTGCTTGGCTTTGCTTTTAGGTTAAATGGGCTGCTGTTTACAAATAGATTAAAGTATCAACATAGAAATGTAATGGTAATTCTTCAGCTACCTATTTGCTAAGCTTAAACACGCGATTGGTTCGGTTAAAAGTGGCTATGATGTCACTATGTCGTAAAAGCGAGGCCGCGCGTTCTCGTCACCGCGCCCGCACAGAATTGCCGCCGATGACGTAAACTTCGCGCTAAGGTTAGCCGGAAGATGTTTCTTTCATTAAGTGATACACGAATTCTACGTAATGAAAACTCTTCCAAAACATACGTAAACGTTATCAAACCAGGGTTCTATCACAAGATATCGCTGATAATGCTATTAGTAGTAAACTTACCGTTTTTTCAGGTCATCGTTTTCTTCGTACAATCTCTTCAAGTCAATTTCCAATTTGGCTTTCTCGCGAGATGTATCATCTAGAAGTTTTCTGGCATCTTGTAGTTCGTGCTCGTACATGCCTTTTATATTGGAAACCTCGCGTGTGACCACCTCCTGTGTAGTTTGAATCTCACGCCGTAAACCGGAGTTTTCACTTTCCAGTTGTCGAACTTTGTCGATGTATGCCGCCAATCTATCATTGAGATTCTGCAGGGCATCTTTTTCTTGAAGGCGACTGTGTCGTGTAGGACTCAGAGGGCTGCTGGGCCGGCCGGCAGAACTAGATGGGCGGCTACCGACAGGAGTGCTGGATTGTTGCGGGCTTTGCACGGATGACACAACACTTATATTTGTGGAGGATGAAACAGTCTTTTTCGATTTGGACGACATCGTGGTATGTTTTTCTGTCACCACAAAATAAATGAACACAAAGTACAATTTACGCGAGCTCACACTCGAAGCAAGCGGAGAACTCGAAGAAAAATCTCAATACGAATCAAATCAACCAACCCAAGCTTGTTAGGTCACGTGACCCTTGAGTCACAAAAAATGTTGCCAGTTATTCTACAAGTGTCAAGTGGAAGAAAACAGCGGCAAATATAAAATACTGGAGCTGGTAATTTTACCTTTTGTAGAGCGGGTTACTTAGTCCCACTCATCTAGCTCTATGCAGATTCTAGACCAACTGGGAGGCTAGAGGGCTCAAGCCTCCCCTAAAATAATCTGATTCTATTAATATAAAATCATAAATATAAAACCAAAATGGCAAAACGTATTCGCTACATAATATAATAGCACCAAGATAAGTCGGTTTTGACTGACATTAGTAAAAATTATAAAGTGTGGATATGGCATTAATCTGGGGATAATCTGTTCTTGTCCATCCTTGTCAATCTTTCTTGTAAACAACCAGTTATTTGTTCACTATTAGCTTGAACTTGTACTTTTAGTTTGTCAAATTATAAATCATGCTGAAAATTATCTCCCGCACTTCCTTTTTAATTGTTTTGCCAATTATTTAATAACATTTTTCATAACTCATGAAAATAACTCATAATCCTACAGAAATCAAATTGTTTGTTATGACTTTTATGAATGACGTTCTGCAGAGATATTTTTTTTAGCGTGGTCTTGTTCTAGCGCTCCGCTCACACATACATTCATTGATCACCCCAGTTTTTGAAACCTAACCCCTCCCCCCCTCTCTTTATCCAAATCATCCGCGCGTAGCTAACTCAACGTTTAAATCGGCCACCCATCCAATTACCAGTATCAGCGTGCGTTGCTTAACAGCGTGCGTTGATATCAATCTCGCACGCACGCTGCAACTGGACCAGGGCTGCTTCTAATAACGCAATACTTGCACAAATAAATTTATTTTTTACTGTCTGTTTTCCGAATTACTTACTAATCCAAAGAAACATTTATTTGTGTTCTTTGTTTTTTCTTTTATAAAGATTCCTTATTTCCAAATACATTATAATAACATAAAAATAATGTATATAATGGAAAAAAGTAAATAATTATTGCTTAATTAGTGTTTTAATCCTTGAAATATCAACAGGTCTTTTAGGTTTACGCGAAGGTTAATAATTTCAAATCAATTGTGTATTTTTGTAGAAAGTCAGAATACAAACCTACTTAAGGAACCTATAACTTATTCGGTAGTGTTTACATCTTTCGCTGGTCATTCTTTGGGAAATAATTTATTTGTTCCGTGGACATTCGTTTCGTTGGTAGACTGATAGGCCCTAGGATCAAGGATGTTTATCCTTGATCCTAGGATGGGCCACGAAACTTTGCTGACAGGTGATGGCGCGCCTTTCAATACTTTTTTATTTATTATTGGTTTTACGGCTCTAGACTCCGGGTTATTTTGCAATGCCAGTACGGCTTCAGGCCAGGCTGCAGCACCATGGTTCCAATCTTTGCCCTCAGAGTCCTCCAGGAGTCTCACTGCAGTAAGAATCAACCTCTGCACTACGCATTTCTCGACTTGCAGAGGGCTTTCGACAGTGTCCCTCGGGAGATAATCTGGTGGGCTCTGAGATCAAAGTCTGTGCCCGAAGCGTTTATTAGTATTATACAGGATATACTTATATGCCAATACTGGAGCCGTCGTCAAAACCATCGTAGGCCATAATAATCCCTTCCCGATTACTGTAGGTGTTCACAAGGGTTCTGTGCTGAGCCCTTACTTGTTTTGCATTGTGCTCGATGCCCTCTCAGCGGCAATTCAGAACATGCCTTCTTGGCTTATGAAATACGTTGACGACATTGTACTGGTAAGCAAGCTTAGGCAGGATCTTGAGACCAGAGTAAACACGTGGAAGAATGTACTAGAAAACGGTGGTCTGAAGTTGAATGTCGCCAAAACGGAGTATATGGCCAGGTGCAGCGCGGATCCCGAAACCATCCTTGTAGGTAACGAAGCTGTCAATAGAACAGATAAATCCAAATACCTCGGATTCGTGATGCACGAGTCCGGCGATATCGGCCCGGATGTCAAGACCCGAATCTCTGCAGCTTGGGCCAAATGGCGGGAACTCACGGCAGTCACCTGTGACCCTAAAATCCCTATAAAGCTCAAAAGGCTTATATACAAGAGAGACCGTTGATGCTCTATGGCTGCGAGACATGGCCAGCGCTGACGAAACACGTTAGCGAACTCCACGCCAACGAAATGAAAATGCTGTGGTGGATGTGCGGAGTTACGTGACTCGATCGAGTACGTAACGAGTACATCCGTGGCAGCCTTGGCGTGAGAGATATCGCTGATAAGATAGAGGAGGCTCGTCTGCGCTGGTTTAGGTACGTATTGATACGTGAGTCTCAGGGATACGTGGGAAATAGGTGCCTCAATCTACCGGTATCAGGAAAGAGGCCCCGTGGGCGACCCAAGAACCGATGGATTGACATCGCTGAGTCGAATGCGAGACGATGCTGAAGACCGTGCGAAGTGTAGAGAATGAGTAAGAAAGTGGCCGGTATAAGCGCTAGGACGATAATGATGTCTCCGGGTTATTTTGAGCCAGTCATGTCTAAAAGCGTCCCTATTATTAGTACTTGTTTGTTGTTAACCACAGTATACAGAAACAATCTCGAAATATTAAATCAATTACTCGAATTATTGACTTACTCAAATAATGAGCGTATTAAAATATAAATGCTGAATTGAATAAAATAACATTTAGGTAATAAACAGTGTAACATCAATTTTTTTCTATTTTAGCTGTTCAAGTGCAACAATGAAATATGCTAACATAACCGCACATAAGTTTCAACCTAATCGTCCTCATATTCAAGACTGTATAGTGAAAAATATAGTCTACCAACCTAAGTTGTTGTTCAGTTGTACCTACGTTATCAAACAAGAATATTGTTGATTTTCCCTTACAATAATTGTCTAGGCTCACCCTTAGCGACATGTGCCACGGGGTTTGTAATCAAAATTAATAGACTACTTTATGGCCGGCCGTACCTAACTCATAAAGCTTGACCAGCGACAGAGGTGACCTGTCAATGGTGGCGCTAGCTCTGCGCTTTATGTAGCAACACCGGAAGGATGTAGCATTCTGTGACAGAGTTCAAATGTCGCTAACAATGGAACATGAATAAGAAGGAACGTGACGGAAAAAGAAACTAACAAGTCCCAGTTGTGAAATTAGAATAATGACGTTTCGGAAAAGATCTAACACCCTCCTCATGGAATTATGATTCCTGTCAAATGTGTCAACCTTTGACGTAGTAGACGTTGACACCTAAGTTAGACAGTATAAACCAACTAATTTTAAATGGTGTACAATAATGAAGGCGGCTTATTAAGGTTATAGAATACTCAATAGCGTCAACTTATATTTCCTCTATTTAGTTTATTATTGCCAGTAAAATAAACTTAGTGTACTCGTTTTTCCGCAATGTGTCAAAGTAACCTGAAGTCGTGGTACCCCTATCCCTATCATATTAAAGCATAGAGAAAAAATGTTATATACAGAAGCAGAGAGTACATTTAGAGTTTAAATACGGGACAAAATGTCACACATCTCTATAACACACACACTAATGCAAATGCAGGGACGGAACAAGGCAGCCCATCTGCAGCAAAATATAACTCATCATGAGTTATATTTTGCTACGACTTTCTATTCGTAACGAACACAAACAAATCTGACTTGTTGTTCGCTCCAGATGACTATGCAATTTTTTTAAGCTTGTCCTTATATATTTTAATATTGACTTTATAATAAAAGGTAAGGTGTCTAGTGAATCAAAGCCATGCCCTGATACCTACCATCGTCTATTCGATCTCTCGATCCTTCATACCGTGAATAATGTTATGGTATTAATGTTTATTTGTTGCCTCATAACTTCTAAACTAAGTAGGTATCTACCTACTTACTTATAGTTAGAAGCGTCTTCATTGTTCACAGGTTGGCCTATGTGACTTCACAATATGATGCCCTTTAGAGGACATAGTCATGAAAAAAAATAAATAAAAAGGATAGATACATAAATATATTAAACAAGCAGCATATTCTTTATTTTCAGTAAAAATTCATATAATGCTGGTGCAGCAGGATAGAAGGGACTTGTATCTAATTATTATCTTGTTCTTCAAAATGTTTACAACGCAGCACTTCCAATTTGCAACCCAGACATAACCATGTCTGGTCTTTAGGAAACCTAGAAAAACAAATATTTATGTAAATAAACGTAAATACGCGATTAATCCGTTGTTTCATATAATGTCTGAACATTTAAAATGTCATCTAGGTACATTTTTGGTATGGAACCCTGATACATATAAAATTGTGGACCGCTATTCACAAGATTTGAGTAATAAAATACTATACAATAAATACTAAGTCCGACCCTGTTAGCATCAACATATTTTCGTACCTATTTAGACACCGAAATATTGCTCAATTTGCCAATAATTTTAAATCTATCTCTAATAGCATGTTGTTTTAAGGTAAAGCATTTCAATTATTGCAAATTCACACTATTTCGATGCATATTTTTGTCACAATTTCTAAAGTGTATTTCGGATCGCCGCGACCACGAATGTTTACTTACCGGTGAAAGGATAATCCAGGTGTATTTCCATACTTTGCGCTTTCACATAAATGTGCACTAAATTACACACAAAATTACAATCTTTTAAATGGTTTAATTTAAATTTTATTAGGAAATTATAAAATTTACACCGATGTTTCAAAAAAAACGTCAAGTCGTTAGGCCCTCGAGCAATATGTCGAACGTTCAAAACATTGCGCACGTCATTTTTCGTGAACTTATTCCTATGGATGAAAAAACGGGATAGCAAGATTCATAATCATTGTAGAGCGAGCGAACAGGGAACATTTGTGATTTGTGTTTAGTCTGTTATGTCTGTGTATTAAAGAGATTGGAAGTATAGGGGTTTTGAGCACACCACCATCACTGGAGCCCAAGCCAATCTTACATTGTAATCGTGGTCGTCCCGTGGTACTGACAGACGGACGAGCGAGGCTCTGGCGAATCGGCGTTATCCTATTAGATTGTGCGTATCCAATGGTAGTCGTCAAGTATATGACAGGCAAGTTCTAAAACAAAATCCGACACGGCCAGGGCATCCCCCATTATGACACGCAGGAAAATCGCCCTAAAGTATATTCACTTGAAGTTATTGTGTTCATTAGTCAATTGATAAAATTGACGTCTCCGCTGCTAATGCCATGCGAATAAATAAACAAATAAATAAATTGCTCGTATGTGAATTCTTACGAAACGGCTTCGACCGTTTCTATGAAAATGACCTACTGATTGTTTTGTGTACTATGGCTGAACTCGACATTGTCAGTCAAATTTAGTTCGACTTTCAGCCGGACGCAGTCTCGTGGCCCTCTGTAGAGGGAGTATAACATAGAGATGACAAGGTAATAATAATACCATGCATGAACGAGATCACAACATACAAAATCTGCTAGGAATGAAAAGGACAAAGATGTTGCTTTTTGTCCTTGTCAGAATATCAGTTTTGTTTGTTGGTCGCAATCTTCATTGCGACCAACAATTAACAAACACTACTTCTACTCTAACTCTTACTACTCTAACAACATTGCTTCCAACAATCGCTATTCGAGCAAATTAGGAATAAGTTAAGTCAAGCTTCAGTCCGGCATTTTATGATACTTTTTATTTGTTCGGGTTCAAGTGTTTTGGAGATACCAGCTGTGGTACTGATAAATTACCTTAGTTATGAGGTATTAATTCTTTATATGGACCCTAAATTTATCTAGTACTGTATGCCCCTGTATAGTGGTTATGGTTTAAGTACCTACGGATTTGACGCCATAGTATAAATTGTTTGGAATTGTATTCTCTATCTGAAAATTACAATAGTTATTTCTGGCTTGTACTTTCGAGGTTTTGGTCCAAAATGAATGATATCTTTTGTTCTCTGTTTTGAACACTGTCATCGTACGTGACTAAACGCTCTGTATTCATGTCTTTGTTTTAATTAAAAACCGAAGTATATAGTGCGCGAAGATAACTGCGCGCGGCTGAAAACTGAACTAAATTTGATAGTCTGTAAATTTGCAAAGTTTCTTTTGTCATTGATTTATTTGTTATGACGCGCACTCTAGTAAATGTATCCGCAAGATGTACGTCTGATACGTACTGTCTCCTATCTAGCCTATTAAAGCTTTTATAACTCTATTACAGAGCTTACGAACATGATGCTGTAAGAAGCGGTAGACTCTTCGGTTGTAGATACCCTGTATGGTGCCAACCTTATCGCTTTAAAAAAAACGACGGGGGCATTCGTCCCATTGCGGTTGGCACCACCTGACAGCTAAGCTCTGTTGCAGGTTCTCTGCGCCCAGTCTAAAATAATATTTCTAGCCGATCCAGCTGCGAAGCCGCCATTCATGCCCTCAGGACGTTCCTTCAGCATAAGGGCGGTGAGGTTCTGCTGAAGGTTTAACGAAGGTTTAAAGGAATAACGGCGCCTTGCTCAACCAAGTTAAGTCAAAGATGCCGACGAGTTCCCTCGACTGTATTCGCGGTATCCCTTACGATGATAATGTAATTGACGACCTGAGTGGTTCAGTGGTCAACGCAAGAGGTCTCGGGTTCGATTTCCGGTCGGGCAGAAATTGAAATGATGAGTTTCTGTTACGGGTCTGGGTGCTCTATGTATAATAGAAGCAGTAAACCCTTCTTTTTCTGGTTATCGACAAAAATATTAAAATAACATTGAACCGATCGATATCGATACTTTTTTTACTCTTTGAACTTATTTTGACGCTTTCGTAGTGACATTGTCACAATAGTTATTCCTTCCGTTTTTTGTTTAAGCCGACCAACTTTTTTTCGGCTATTATTGCCAGTAAAATAAATTTAGTATACTTATTTTTCCGCAAACTGTCAAAGTAACCTAAGTCCCTGGTCCCCCTATAGATAGGAGATTTTTTCAAACATTTTGGGGCTAAATTTTGGTAGAGGTTGCAACACTGATATTTTGAGTCTGTCCCTTTCGGGTGAACGCGCTTGGCATATTATAAACTTTCAAATTCATTTTTACCAGAAAAGGAACATTATCTTATTTTATATTTTTATATTTACTGTTCTCTTGAAAATGTTACTGTTTTAGGTTCCTTGTGTTACTTTTCAATATCGGTCACTGGCAACACTGCCCGTGGCGTACATGCCAAAATGTGGAGCCTCCTTTATGTAGGATGCTAGATTAGTAAGCGTGTAATCGAAGCTTTAACTAAACAAGTGTTTATAACCTCTTTGTCTGACAAAGTCTGTCTGACTGATCCCAGTGTTTTATATACTCTTTGACGATCCTGCAATGTATTGACTTGTGTATTTTCTGAAATTTGTAATGATAATTCTGCACAATGTCAGACATCAACAGTTTATTCGATTTCTTAGAAGAAACAGCACAAAATGAAGCCTCTGTGCAATTCCCCAATGTTAGAAATGATCTAGTACAGACTCAGTAAGTTTTATTACATTTCTAACCTATTCCAAATAAATGCATGCCTTACGCCTTGGTTAATTTATGAACAGTATAAAGTCACTATCAATATTTTTAAATTTATTAATTTATTTGTATCAGGCTACATAAGCCCATAGATATAATACATATAACATACAAAATTATAATAACAATAAACGATACACTATGTCCAAACAAAATAATATAACCAATAAAACAATATCACTTATAAAATTCACAATAAACTAATATATAATAAAATAATTTTTTAACCCGTCGTCTGTATGGAAGAAATCAGTACACAGACTGTATGGTGGGTCAGTATAACCCACATTTTGAAAACGGTTAAATTCTTACTATTTCAATAAATTTTTGGGAATTATATATTAAACAGTTTAAGTGATGTTTAAATTATTATACTTGTTGAAAAATAATAAAAATTATACAATATTAGGAACTTGATATGTATTTACGAAAGCTCTATAAAATCTATAACAAAATATTTAACTTCTGTAATCTTACTAATAAATAAACAAAATTATAACTTTATTACATTTTTTTTACTTTTTGGAATACCTAATGTGAGGTCGTTAAGAAACTTTATGCTAAATTTAACGGACCTTTTAAAAATAATCATAGTCAGCATCTACATTTGCATATCCACCATAGTAAGAAATTATGTAGTCTAGACAGACAATTTTCTTATAATTTAGACAGTCAGGACATCTTTGCCACCGTTTTTGAACTTTGTGAATTTCAGTAGGTGATCCCTCTGAAGCTTCTCCAGTAAATTATCTTACTGTCTTGCGCATCTCTCTAGGCAAACCAAACACATCTTTGCAGGCATTCAAATAATGGTTTAGAATTCTCTTCTAAGCCGAGTAAACCAGAAAAAAGAGTAAACCAGTAAAAATGCAGTGTTTTTGCCTTTTATTTTTTCGAACAGTACCCACACTTGTCAAATTATGCTCCTTGAGAAGGTGTAGCAATAGCTCGTGACTAGTAAACATAAAATAAATAAATGCATAAACATAATTGGCACAAAAAGGTTTAATTGAATGTATGGTTGGGTCATATTTACCCCATTTGGCCTTTGACCGCTTGTAACTCCTTGTACAGGCGCACACCGACTGAGCTGATACTAGAACCGAAAGGGGTGGGGTATTAACTGCAGCTACTGAAAAGCACAGACAAACCATTATTTAAAAAAATACGCATGTTTAAAAATGTGGCGGGTCATTATGACCCAACCTGACAGACGCCGGTTAATATATAACATAATCAAGATACAAAAGAAGCGGCACTGGTCCAGTGGCAGTGTGCGTGCGACACTGATTACTAAGGTTAAGCAATTCTCGCCATCCCCGGGAACTGGATGGGTGACCATTTCATACTTTGTTTGAAGTTAGTCGATCTGCAGCACCGCAACTAGCTCGCCACTCGTTATTAGGTGTGCCTCCTTTCTTAAGAAAGTTTAACCAAGGTCTTACGCTAAGGACCTGAAACCACCACGCATTATACCACCCCTTTAGAATGACGTCACAAAATGTATTTAGGATATTCTGTGACGTCATTCCAGAGGGTGGTATCATGTGTTTAAAGATCGGCGATGCCACTGCCGGAGACTGGTTGAACAGTTTAGGGCCCTGTGATGTTACTAAGTATTTATTTTTTATTTATATGTTTTGTTTTGTTTTCTTTTATATCAGGGAAGTAACTGATGTCGCACCATCCACTAGTATCAAGCGCTCTCAAGAAGATGAGAATACAGAGTCTGCTACCAAGAAAGCTAAGAATGACGAAGATGATTCCGATTTAATTGGTGATTTGAAGTAAGTACTAACATTTCAAGTAAAATATATTAACTAAATGGTGTTGACCTAAAATAAAAACTTTTTCAGTTATTAGAAAAAAATTAAATGCATGTTTACTTTGCTAAAACTAAACAAACAGAATGCAAAACAAAATGACGTGATAATGCGATTGAATTATCAGTTTATTTATTTACAACAAAAACATCATTAACCTAATGGTGGCTCCACACATGGTTATTTGTATTTGTGATTGCATGTTTGCTGTATTTGCCAAATA
The DNA here is from genome assembly GCA_907269095.1 of Blastobasis adustella. Lineage (NCBI taxonomy): Eukaryota > Metazoa > Arthropoda > Insecta > Lepidoptera > Blastobasidae > Blastobasis > Blastobasis adustella. The sequence goes on along the minus strand of OU026123.1, from coordinate 6,121,459 downwards.
TTCAACGTACGGGCAAATAGGTGATACAACCGTCTATACATGGAGGCAAATACCAAGATTTGTTATTAAAATATGGCAATAATCGTGACAAATATACTCTCCACACATGGTAGTTAATTGTCAAATACAGCGAATACACAAATACGAATAGCCATGTGTGGAGCCACACTCTTATACAAACTATATAATTGCAATGAAAAGTATGGTGTCAAAAGCCTGGCTTCTGGGTAATTCTACATGTGACTGACACTACATTTAACACAACTTTCGTTTGGTTTTGCATTGTTTTACAAATACCACTATAGTATCAATTTTAGTATGTTTGTGTAGTTCATCCTTTTAAAACTATTTATTGATATTTATTTATTTATTTATTTATTTCAACATACATCTGTAGCATTACAGTAGGTAGGTACTTAATACTAATGCACTACAAACATGACAAATAAATAGTAAGAAACTATGGCACAACTCAATGTATGATGCCCATGACCCCATCATAAAGTGACAGTATTGCGTAAAATCTGAATATTAAATTTTGTTGCCAATATGACAACTTAAAATATAACTATCAAACTGTATTATTTTACAATGAAAAGCAATATTTATATTTTTTCATTTATGTTAGACTTTTACGTGGAATTACCCTTCTGACTGTCAGGGTCTGCTTTCTTCTTCCTTTTCCACTTTGCCTGGTCTTCAGCATCCTCGCATATGCTATTTGCTCTCATATCCATCTTAGTTATGTCAATCCATCACTTCTTTTATCATCCATTATGGTAATATACCTAATATGAGTGAGATGGTCTAATGGTTAAGGAGTCCGAGTACTGAGTTTAAGCCCCAGTGCTGCCATGTACTTTTCTTGGACAGGACTTTTTCTGAGTTATGTGCATTAGTTGAACACCAACTGATGCTCTTACAATGAGGGAAAACATTGTGATGAAACGTGCAGATGATCGAATCTGGCCAGGTTTCCCTGGGTCATGTAGGTTAGATGGCAGTTGCTCCACTATAATTACCTGATCTGCCAAATCCTGGAGCAAGGTCAAGGCGGATCCTAGGCCCTCGCGCGCGATAGCGCAACCACACGCTTTATTACTAGGATCATTTTAAAATTAATAATATGAGTGACTAGATTTTAGTTTTTCTCAGGTAGACATATTTTTTAACTTTTAGTTGGAATCTGTTGAATGGTGAATGTGATAAAAAAAGTAAACGTCGAAACAAATTTAGGTGTTGACTACTTTTAATTTAAGAATAAGATATACCTACTAATATGATTTGAACATTTTTCTTTCCACATTCTAACTGGCAGCCTCTCTCATTAAATTAATTTGTCACAAACCAATATTGATTTGTATTGCATTGCTATCAAAATCTATATTTTAACTTAAATTAGGATGTACACTTACTACTTTTAATATTAATGTGTCTTGTCGTGATTTGCAGCCTAGACGTCCTTAATTCCCGTATAGTAATCCACACATTAGAGACACACGAAGGCTGTACTCATGAGGTGGCAGTACCCCCAAATCAAGAATTCTCACCACTTGTTCCGATCTCCACTGAGCCAGCAAAGCAGTACAGTTTCATATTGGATCCCTTTCAGAAAGAAGCTATATTGTGTATTGATAATTTGCAGTCTGTACTTGTGTCTGCTCACACATCTGCAGGCAAAACAGTGGTTGCTGAGTAAGTTATGATGTTGTTTTAGTTAGTCATGTGTTATTAATTTCTGTTATAACATTTTATGGGTGTCTGTCTAAGCAAGGGGTCCAACTTTTTCAGTCATCAATAACAAAATGTCAGTTTTTGTGTGTCATACTTGCAGGAATTAATTAATTATTTTGTGAACCGTTGTAGAAGTATATGTTGTAATTAATATCATTGCCCATTTCAAGGTATGCCATTGCATTGTCACTCAAAAACAAGCAGAGGGTGATATACACCACCCCCATTAAAGCATTGTCGAATCAGAAATACAGAGAGTTCTCCGAGGAGTTCCACGATGTGGGTCTCATTACTGGAGACGTCACTATCAACCCTTCAGCATCTTGTCTTATCATGACTACTGAGGTAAGCTCTCATCACATACTTACAAGAATTTAAATAGAATTAATATATGGTGGTTACATTAAATAGACACATTTTGCCATATTTTTAATTTGATAATAAATTTTTTACAGATTCTGAGAAATATGCTGTATAGGGGTTCAGAAATAATGAGAGAAGTTGGCTGGGTCGTGTTTGATGAAATCCACTACATGAGAGACAAAGAAAGAGGGGTTGTATGGGAGGGTACGTATTTCAAAACAATATGTTTTTAAAACATAACATGTTACGCTAACGTAGTCAGTTACACTAGCCGCGGCAGTGAATGAGAACTGAGAATAATGAACTGACTTGTTAGTCTATCAACCAAATCAAAAACAACATGTTCTTTACAGAGACCCTGATACTGTTGCCCGACAATGTCCACTACGTGTTCCTATCGGCCACGATACCCAACGCGCGGCAGTTCGCCGAGTGGGTGTGCCGCTTGCACTCGCAGCCGTGCCATGTGGTGTACACGGAGTATAGGCCAACCCCACTGCAGCACTACATCTTCCCAGCTGGGGGCGATGGCATACATTTGGTCGTCGATGAGAGGGTATGATTGTTTGTATTGGGTTTGTTGGATTAAATTGAGAATACAACAGGTGGCTCGCTTGCCTGTTTGCCTATACTGTATGTCATAAAAAATTTGCATCTAGAAATATGTTGTAATAGATGAGTCTACCTACAAATTGTTTATTAGTTTGGGACGCACATATTTTTCTATTGTCATAAGTTCGATGGCGCTCAAGTGTTTACTATTCGAACATTTCCCGTGTATCCAGGGCCAATTCAAGGAGGATAACTTCAACACGGCGATGGCGGTCCTAAGCAACGCCGGCGACGCAGGCAAGGGCGACCAGCGCGGTCGCCGGGGCGGCCCCCGCAACAACAACCAGAACCAGACGAACATATTTAATATAGTCAAGATGATAATGGAGAGGAACTTTGCGCCGGTGATAATATTCAGCTTCAGTAAGAAAGACTGCGAGCTCTACGCTATGCAGATGGCCAAGCTGGACTTCAATACTAGTAAGATTACGTTGTTATTATGTGCCAGTGTTCCCGTTGTCCTCTGTTGGTTGGTTTAGCCATATTGCCATTGGTCCCGATTGAATTTGAATCCGAACGCAATGAGAGTTTTCACTATTCCAGATTGCTATAGTGAGGCGTAAGGTCTGTTGCCAAAATACTGTCGTGCTGTCTGTACTTTCTGTCGTGGTCAGAAACAACTGCGATAAAATGACGAATCCATTCCAGCCAATGACAGGGCTTTATTTTGACAGTAGACTTTACGTCGGAGTACCGATATCCGATTTTAGAATCTCGAAATTCTCATTTGCATCGCATACGACTGAAACAGGCAATGCAAAATAACATCATGCTTTGTTTATCTCATTACATCATTACTTTGCATTATGGTTTTCCGGTATGAAGGAGGCATACCATCCTAGTCGTCATAGTGGCGCACCTGCTTTAGATTTTTTTACATGAATAAAAATGTTAACATGAAAATGGTTCACGGCCAGCCAAGTCCCGAGAAAGCCTATTAACATTTCACGATTTCTTCCAGTTGAAGAGAAAAAGTTAGTGGACGAAGTGTTCACGAACGCAATGGACGTCCTGTCCGAGGAGGACCGCAAACTGCCTCAGGTGGAGAATGTCATACCGTTGTTGCGACGCGGTATCGGCATCCATCACGGAGGTTTGTTGCCCATATTGAAGGAGACTATTGAGATTTTGTTCGGCCTGGGACTGATAAAGGTATTTCTGTTATTACGTAGCGTTAGGCAGTTGTCTGGCTCGATAAGTGAGAACAGTGCTAACGAGCTGTGTCCCTCAAGGAATCCTATGTTGGTGGTGTCTGGCAGAGTACAATATTGCATAAACTCCATCGACTTGGTTGTTGGGCGACTAATGTCTGAGAGGCTAATCAGGTAGGACCTCCACACTCCAGAAAACGCGAGCAGTGTTCTCTGTTATGTAGTTTAAATAGCAATCTCCAACCTGTGGAGTATTCCGCTGACGAGGGAGAGGCTCAAGTCCAACACTGTTAATGTGATGTGTATTGATACAGTAATTGTAAACCAGTACCTATTAATATAATATTTAAAAAATATGGTTGATTACTTGACCTAGAGTATTGGTTTGATCGCTCGTCACTTCGGTCGGATAACTGCCTTAAATCTACGGACACGCATTATCTCAATTTTGTAAAACTTATTTCTTTCCAGGCACTATTCGCGACGGAAACATTTGCCATGGGATTGAACATGCCTGCCAGAACAGTAGTATTTACAAATTGTCAAAAGTTTGATGGAAAAGATTTTAGATTTGTTAGTATTTTTCTTGTTAACATTATAATAACTTAACAAACTTAGAATTAAATGTAATTCCATAAACATAAACTAACACCTTACCGAAATTTTGCGGTGCCCCTATGGGGTGCTACGTGCTTGTTCGCCTAAAGTACTGTCATTGTGTAAACAAATAAGCTCATGTTATTTATGTCTTTTAGATAACCTCAGGAGAATACATTCAGATGTCTGGTCGTGCAGGCAGAAGAGGTCTTGACGACAAAGGTATTGTGATACTCATGATTGATCAAAAAGTGACTCCGGTTATCGTCAAGAGCATGGTGCAAGGCAAGGCTGACCCCATCAACTCTGCTTTCCACCTCACTTATAATATGGTTTGTTAATTTCTCTTAAAATGTACTTTAAATATTATAAATGTTAAAAGCAATGTGCTATAAAATTTTTGATTATCAACAGGTATTGAATTTACTGCGCGTGGAAGAGATAAACCCAGAATATATGTTGGAAAGGAGTTTCTTCCAGTTCCAGAATCAGGCAGCCATTCCAGATCTTATTGACAGTAAGTATAGAGTAGAATACTTGTTTTAGTGTTTAACTCGGATGGTTTTTGCGGTAGGTTCATGGGGAGAGCGTGAAATACGGGCGTATCGAAGTTACAGACGGATGGATTTGCAAATTGCGCTGATCATATTATTACAGCAATTAATACTTCATCGCTAATAACTACTTAACTTTAATTACTACTACCGCTCTCTAGTAACCATGATCCAATCTGGTCAGGTTACCCTGTTGTCATGCTCACGGAGGTTAGATGGCAGTCGCTCTACTGTAATTGCTTGATCTGCCGAATCCTGGATCATGGTCAAGGCAGCCTTCAAGAGGTACCAAGGTCAAGGCAGGCGCCAAGATCGTCGATCTGTGTTGTAAAGAGATTGGAGATTGTTTGGACCCTTTTTTATATAGTTACGGTGGCAAGGGACGATGCGGCTAATGATGGAGCATGCCTGTCCAGGAACCCTGTTTGTCATGATCGCGGAGAATTTTCTGAGTAAGAAGCTGCGAAATAAATATTTTTTTATGCTACGCAGTGATAAACGACCAGACAGCCCATCTGATGGTAATTGTCGTCCATAACATCGGCGATTCATACATTTAGGTCGCAGGCAACAAAATGTAGAACCGCTGCCGCTGGTGCGCTGTCACTGTGAGTACTTGCATGAAATGCCTCATGCCTGTAATTGCGCTGGCTACCTTATCTTTCAAACCGGAACAATGCTCGTTTGTCGGCAGCCATAGATAAGGCGGTGGTACTCACCCCGTCGGACTCCTCGTACTTGACAGTGTCCTACCACCTGTTATTTTTCCTCTCCAGACATGAAAGCCAAGCAGAAGGAGTACGACTCGATATCCGTGAACCAGGAGCACTCGATCGCGTCGTACTGCAGCATCCGCTCGCAGCTGGAGCTGCTGGGCGCGCAGTTCCGCGCATTCATCACGCGGCCAGAGTACCTCAAGCCGTTCCTGCAGCCTGGGAGACTGGTCAAGGTACGTAGTTTATGTCTTATTTATAGTGACTTATTTATAGACCCCCCTAGTCTGTTTTTTATTCAGATTTATGTTCTACAGATATATATCCGTGAGTAAAATAGTTTCCTATGTATAACACCGCTGAATTACATATGAGGGTAGGTGGCTTTACATTCAAATTTCCGGACTTGAAAAGCATTAAAAGTCGATTCTATTGGAATGACAGCAGATTCCAAGACAATTTGCACCCAGACAGAATCAAAAGAATACAATGTGAACAGCTGTGAATGTACTTTTCTGGGAAATGTGAGGTTAATTAAACAAATATTACGTTTGCAATGTTATATATTTTAAGACCGTATAATTTCTTGAGATTTAATTTTTTCATGTTGAGTGTGCCATCACTGCCTTAAAACAAGAGAAAAAAATATGAAATTGAAATTTCCCACCAGTGAGGGTTTTCACGATTCCAGATAGCGCTATTGAGACATGAGGTCTGACGTCAAAATAAAACACTGTCATTGGCTAGAATCGATTCGTCATTTTACTGCAGTTGTTGTGTCTGTCCAATAGCACGGCATTATTTTGACAACGGACCTAATTTCTCAGTAGCGCCATCTGGTGGATTTTGAAATTGTGACGACCAATGAAGCCAGTTTTCTCGTGTCTATATTTTTAATTTAACAAACCCAATACCCAATTCAGGTGAAGAACGAGAAACACGAGTACGACTGGGGTATAATAGTGAACTTCAGGCATCGGACGGAGAAGGGCAAGAAGGGGCAAGACGCCAACCCCCTCACGGCGGAGACGGCTATCGTGGTGGACATACTTCTTCACGTGAAGAAAGCTGATGGTGACAACGAGCCTTGCCCACCTGGAGAGGTATGTATTTGCACTGTAATGTATAACTTAATCAACATAAAAGTCGGATTACTCCCGACCAAGTTTACATATACTAATATATTTTCTAAACTACTGACCTAATTTGAATGAAACAAAGCTAAGAACCATCTCGATTAAACTGACATTGGATGGATGGCTTTCAAATAAAGAAAACCACATCCAAATCGGTCCACCGGGAGCTCCGATGCCACAGATGCACATGCACATGCGTCAAACTGTGTTATACTCTCTTTTTTTGTCAGGGGGTTAAAAAGTGGATGGCGTTCTCAGATACGAGTTGTGACGTTTCTAGTTATGGTTATTATTTATTAGTTTCCGGTTTTCCGCAAACATAAACGAGCAAGTGGGCCACCTTATGGTAAGTGGTCACCCTGGCCATAGAGACCTGACAGTCGCGAAGCGGGCGGGGTTTTAAGATGGACGACCGCCAAATTCTGAATGTCTTACGAGAAAACAGCCCACCTGATGGTAAGCGGTAACTATCGCCCATAACATCTACGATTCATGCATTCAGGTTACAAGCAACAACAATGCAGAACCGCAGGTGTGTTGCCACTGTGAGGACTAATATGAAATACCTTATGTCTATCTTATCCTTTCTATCGAATGCAATCATTGTTGCTTGGCGGCGCTACTCTGGTACTCACCCAGGCGGACTCCTCAGGCTTGACAGAATCCTACCACTTGATGTTAATGAAAGTTACACACAAATAAATAATAAACAAATATTCCTCCCTCACAGCCAGGGGACGTGGAAGTGGTACCCGTTCTTCACACGCTCATCTACCAGATAAGTTCCCTTCGCGTGTACTATCCGAAAGACCTGCGGCCCGCGGACAATAGGAAGTCGGTGCTGAAAACCATAGGCGAGGTGAAGAAACGGTTCCCTGAAGGACCGCCACTGCTGAACCCGATAAAGGACATGAAAATAGAGGAAACCGTCTTCAAGGAGGTGGTCGACAGGATCAAAAAGTTGGAGGAGAGGTGGGTACTTACAGACAGGAAAGAAAGTCAAGAAAGTCGTGAGAAATTTGAGGGCGCCACCATCTTATGATGTGACAGTTGAAGTACTCGGTTTGACAGTAATATGTTGTTGCAAAAGCGGTAGTTCTTTTTCTCGACTTTCTTGACAGACGGACAAGGTTTGCTGACGAAAGGCATACGAAGGAAAGAAGAAGGAAGGAAGGAGGAAGGATTACGGTCGAAAATCATATCAAAGAGGGTTTTTCGACCAGAACAATCCAACAGATGGCGCTACTGCGGCTTAAGATCCGCTGTCACAGTACTGCCGCGCTATTGGACAGACAACAGCTGTAAGTTGACGGATCTATTCCAGCCAATGACACGGCTGCATTTTGATAGCAGACCTGACCTCTCAGTAGCGGCATCTGGTGGAGCGTTCTGGTCGCAATATTCTCTTTTCTATAAAGTGCAACACACGGATGTTCCGTGTTCAGTAGCCCGATCGCCTAACTCGAATGCTGTCGCGAGCAAGCGAGATTTCAAGTCATAAACTTGTCATACGCTACTTTACGAGTTAAGCGGTATGGCCCTAGTTGCCAGCCAATAAGTAAACGACTTCTTATCAATTTGTAATTGAAGTCTTTGTTATTTTTGGAGAAGGTAGAGCCGCGGACGAGACGGCACCGTCCGTTATGCGTTGTTGATCGAAATGAATCAATCCTTCGACCAAAAGCGGATAGCTGCGAATAAAAAATTATTAAACAATGCTTGGCTTGCTAACAGGGCCGCCCTTTAAAGTATCGAAGTGTGTCTTGCTTTAGAAATCACGCCCGATTTCAGCATTACTGCTCCAGCCTGCCATACTTAGGCCTAGCGTATCCTACAAACACAATACCATTCCAGGTTATACGCCCACGAGTTGCACAAAGACAAGAGCCGGGGCGCCCTGACGGCGGCGTACGAACGCAAGCAGCAGGTCCACGAAGAGTTGCAATTAGCTAAAACTGAACTAAAGAAAGCCAAGAGTATATTGCAAATGGACGAACTGAAAAAGAGGAAACGGGTGCTGAGGCGGATGGGGTACTGCACGGCCTCGGATGTGATTGAGCTGAAGGGGCGGATAGCGTGTGAGCTGAGCAGGTTGGTTCTAATTACTATTGTTAGAGATTATGATTGGGAGTTTTGCGTTGGTGGTCTTGTAAGAGAATATCGTAGAGATCATTGCTGGTATTGTATCGTTAATGGATACTGTGCTGTTCCTTTGTGATGCTTCTACGTTTATTAAATAATGTCAAGGTTCATTACTATTAGTATATATTAAGTTCAGATTATTTCTTGTGATTTTATTGTTTATAATTCATTCTAAAATATAAAAAAAACTATCATCAATTAGAGATTGCAAAAAACAGTCGTTGACGTGTAAGTGTCGGCGCTACAATGACGTTCTAATCAGCTTAGAAATGAGCATGTCTGCAACTACGTGATCAGGTATGGACAAACAGTTGTGGGTGGCTCGGAGAGACTCTTAACAGTGGAGGTCCTGTTCCCTATTAAAATAACAATATAATACCGTCACTGGGTGCGAAGCTGTTCCAGAGAGTTGGTCAAGCTCACTTCGCCAACGTTATTAGGACGCCCACCTCACCTCAACAAGCATCAAAGTACGAAACGATCACCCATCCAGTTCCCAGACTCTGCGTACCTCACCTGTACTATTAAATGAACGATAACAATGTCCTACAGTGCGGACGAGCTGCTCCTAACGGAACTAATCTTCAACGGCGTATTCAACGCGCTGTCGGCCGGCCACAGCGCCGCGCTGGTCTCCTGCTTCGTCTGCGACGAGAACACAAATCAAGCCTCCAACGCTGGAGAGGAGCTGCGAGGGGTGCTGAGGCAGCTGCAGGTATCTCCCTCTTCTGTTTTCTCTCTAGGATAGAATGGCGACATGGAAATATAACTCTCCCCTGATGGACGAGACTGTTTTGAACAGAACTCTTTGGGGAGCCACAAGACCAGCAGTAGAGTGGGACTGAAGCCGGCTGATGATGACATGTTTGTCTTTTTATAATTAAAATGAGAAGATGACAACTAGAAGTACTAAAACAAATCATGACAGGATGACGGCAGATTAACAGGCAAGCGGGCCACCTGATCGAAAGTGATCACCGCAGCAACACCAGGGTAGTTATCAATGCGTTGCCCGCCTGTGAACAGGCCTCTAATAGACTTCTTTAAAATCCATAGTCCAAAGGATGTAGTTGGGAGCTCATTCCACATCCGAATCGTACGAGCGACAAACGTCCTTTCGAACATTCGCGTGGTGACCAACAGAGGGTCTACGTAATGGGGATGAGTACCCATCCCACAGCGAGTCGTGCGATGACGGAATTGTCCTAGAAGTACTAAAACAAAACATGACTCTAGTGTCTACCCTTTTCTGTCCAGGAATTCGCCCGTCGCATAGCGAAGGTGTCTACGGACGCCAAAATGGATCTGGACGAGGACGAGTACGTCGGCAAGTTCAAGCACACGCTGATGGACGTGGTGCTGACGTGGTCCAAAGGCGCTTCCTTCCTACAAATTTGCAAGATGACAGATGTGTTTGAGGGTGAGTGTAAGATTGTAACTTGCAGGTATACATGACATGTATGAGACAGAACCGAATGTTTTTTTGCCCATTTTTCGATTTTGCTAATGCAAGGATTGTATAGTCTGAATCTGAACTTGATAGAATAAATGTTTAGTATTTATTTATTTGTAATTGATTAAACATTACATAAAATTTAATTAATGAGATGGAAACATTTAGATTCTAGAAATATGTTCTTGAAAAGTCACTTCAAGTCAGGCAAGCCCTTATTTTTTATAGTTAGACTAGCCAGGCATAGTCTTAGGCGTTGTCCTAATTGACAAAGGTCGTGCGACGGGCGGTTTTGAGGTCTCCTTTTGGTTGGATGGCGTCCGTCATACGACCAATAGAAGATTGCCATTTTGCCATTAGGACAGCGCCTTATGGTTTGTTGTATTTTCAGGATCGATAATAAGGTGCATGCGGCGACTGGAAGAAGTACTCCGCCAGTTGTGCCAGGCCGCTAGGAACATCGGCAACACAGACCTAGAGAATAAATTCAGCGAAGCTATAAAGCTACTCAAGAGAGATATAGTGTTCGCCGCCAGTTTATATATGTAAACATTATGTAAGATTATTATATACCTTAGATACCTTACTCAATTACATTTTACAGTTTATCTGTAAAAGGACCAATGTTTTATTTTTCAAATTTAATCCCTCCCTGATTTTAAGGCGCTGTCTTCATTGGCAACGGTCGTGCGACGGGTGGTTTTGACGTCTCCTATTGGCCATGGTCGCAAGACCGTGGCCAATTAAGACAGCACCTAAGATTTTGTTACTAATTTATGAATTTGGTTCCTTTCTGTGGAAGATATGCGGTAGTCCTTGTCACAGAAAACTGTAATGGTCTGATTATTTATTGTAGTTATTTTAAGAAGTCTAAAGGTAGTCGTAGTCGTAGTAGCAGTAGCAGTAGATATTAAAACTCCATTTCACAATGTTATAAGAGAACTTTATTGTTTTAATTACGGTATATCTATAGCATGAACTGGCAAGTAATAACAAAAGAACAGTATTTTACTAGAATTACGCTAGAGAACCATGTTCATAGTCGGCCGTGCCAAATACAATACAACTATTACCGAATCCCAACTAAGTAAATACAAGTAAAATGAAAATACCAAACGGCGACATCAAAATCTTTTCTTCAAATTGCGATATACTCCCACGAATTTCGAATTTAAATTTTACATCTAAAAAGCTTTAACAAGGGAATCGAAGGTGATATTAGTAAAACCAACACCTTTAAAAGTTCCATAGAAAACATGTACACCAATAAGTATTATAAGATATGGCAAAGTTTGCGCATCACTGATTTGTTGAGTTTTGTTTGCCGTAAAATTATGATGGCGGTTAAGGCGCCGGTTGCAGTCGCGATGAATTTCATTCCAACAACCTTCAAATGAAGTTACTAACCGACCATGGGGGTTCTTATGGCGTCCAAGGGTCACGCTATGGGGCGATATCCTATACCGCTTGCCGAAATAACTGATTTGAAATAGACTCGCTCAATTTGACTTGCAAATGGAAGCAAATTATGCAGCACCCCATGCGGTATGGTAATGTGTGGTGCTATCGACGCAAACGGCCCCCTAACGACCCGAATACGTACAAAACACAAGTATAACAGTGAAAACATTAAAAAATCACTTATACTATGTATCATTTGGTGCCTGAATTGATATGTCCGAGAACTAAATACGAAAGAAACGCTAATTCTGTCTAGCTATTACTTTAACTAAACGAGGTATTTGTCTTGTGTCTATAGTTAAAACTAAACCCCGCGAAGTGCAAGTAAAAATATCCGCACGCCGCCAAGGCGTCAGCCTCTGCCTATGCTATGATAAGTATACGCTATTATTATCGTTTAATACTTAGACGTTACGGTACACCCCCGCGCCCGACTGCTATGGAAGACTCGACGCTTACTTGAAGCACTTTCAATACATTTCCAGTCGTTCGCCTCTCGCCGCGTTAAACAAACTACGCCATTAAATCGACTCCTTACTGATATATTTTATACAAAATGTACAATATCTCAAAAGCGCCCGCCAACAACTCGTTTCAATAGTGAATATGTGGTACGTTAAGTGGTTACATGATTATGCGCGACCGATGCTCGGAGCGAGCACCGCTATGCCACATTGATGACAGTAATCTCGACTACTGCGGATATGGACCGGTGCAGACGATATGAAATGTGCGTATTGCCTTCCCTTGCCCTTCCATGCCTTACTTTAACAACACTCACGTATACGCCTCTAGGAGAACTAGCAAAAAATATCTCTTAAAATATTGTCCGTTCCGTAATACCTGTACTCTTCTGTACCTCTATACCTAATATTTGATTAGATGCGACGTTACACTTACACGAATACATATTGCTATTGGAGACACCGAGAGATTACTGTGATCAATTACGATACAAAAACGCATGTTTGTTATTGTCCCGCCGACGGCCTCCGCATCCGCCTCCGCCTCCGCTACGCTCGGCTGTGGTTTGGCACTCATTTTAATAGGTATCTCTTGACTCCGCTGTTTGTACTATTTCAGTAGTGGCAATATTTTATGTGACAAATAAAAGGGACAATAACAAGCGGTTTCTGTTACATTAGGACTATTCGATATGATATAAAAAACCTATTTTAGGTATGCAAGTAGGGTATATGGATCTGAAGTTTATCACTATGTAACATTCACATTTAGGGTTAAGTACAAACGAGATATTAATTTATAATGCTTATTAGTTCCTTATAGCGCGAAAATTCCAAACTTACGTATGATAGGATGTATCGAGGCCTATAAACGCCGAATATTGATTTAAAAATAACATAGAATAGTGCTAAATCACTGTCTCGGTTAATAGTAATGTGTCCTTGTAAAATGTCAGCAGAAGTCGAATTCGAACGATTTAAACATTAGCAACACACTGTCCTTAAATCGTAATAGGCCATTTAAGTTAGTAAAATATGTACAATAAAAACAGGAAACTGTTTACAGTTTCACATATACAACGTTATTCGAAGATTAGGCGAGAAAATCTAACAACTAGACAAATGACAGGCGTTGGCGCGGGATCGAGGGTGCGGGGTGGCGGCGCGCTCGCTTTACAACATCTAAACAGCCACACCTTGCAAACACCATAACAACATGGCGCCTACCGGCCATACCCACCGCAGCGCACTTCAGGAAGACTTATTGAGTCACGGACAAATGGTTGAAATCGATGTCCTCGAAGCCACCCCAACGCGACGACAATCTTTTACATATTATTATGACACAGGCACACACAAATTCAGCAAAGGAAACGCCTACAAACAAAAACATTTCATATTTACATCAACTATGCAACTATTCAATATCTTTTGCGATAAATCGAATGACAGATGCCAAGAAATAAATCGAGTTAGGTTTAACGTAGGTAAATTTTTCTAAAACAGTTAAACGATAATTATTATTTTACATTTATCTTTCAATATCTATTAACATTAGCTATAATTTATAAGATCTCCAAGTTTCTGATAATCTTCAATTTAAATTTAACAAGATATTTGTTACCTACCTATTTACTGTATGCAACTGCATTATAGTTACAATATGAAAATGATCGCCTTAACAGAGATGGGGAAGTATTATTTTTTATTGTTATCAATATTATCTAAGTCGAGTAGATAATCCTGTCTCAAAACAAGATCAGAGTTCATTTGGTCGGACCAAAACGTCAGTCGTTAAAAATTGATCAAAACTTTAACTTCATCGAGGCGTGGTCGCCGTCGCTCACGATACATTCCTCGAAGGCGGGAGTATTCCCCGGTCCACAGTCCGCGGTCCACACATCACATACAAACCGTTCCTCAGACACACACATTGAACTGGAACACTGTCGAACGTTTGTACGGAGTCGTCTCGAGGGGAGGCCTCGGGGAAGGCTCCGTAGGCGACGTTCGGAGGCCTCGGGGCCTCGGTGGCGGGGGAGGCTTAGGGGCGCTCTTGTGTGAGTCACGTGGCGACGGCCGCCCACCACTGCAGCAGCAGCGCCGCCGCCAGCGCCGCCGCCGGCCGCGCGGTGCAGCCGCGACCGCACGACAGTATCTCGATCTCCTGGTGGGAAAGAACATCGGGAATGTTAGCGTCTCTCTAAAAGCATTTATTACACTAAATCACATGGCACAGCAGGTATATTTATATAAAGAAAAGGAAATAATCATAAACTACAATGACAGTAGTAACGACGATATAGTATAAGGCAGAAGCCAGGACTGACCGCTCGGATGATAATGATGAACGACGTCATAGTGTAGTGTTGTATCGTTACCCGTGCCATGAGAAGTCGTACAACGGGGTCACACTCAGCATAAGCTATGGCTGCTGCCTTAGCGCTGGTTTTCAGTGTGCCCCTCAGTACAAGCACGGACGAAAGTGGTAGAAACGATACATATATAAGCAGAATAGATAATCGGGAAACAACTCTAGGCTAATTACGTAATTGTGTTGCCAACAATTGTATGATTACAATGATGATCAATTTAATAGCTTCAATTGATTGCAATGGAACTTTGTCAGAAACAACCTATGAAATCGATGATACGGAATCGGAAAAGTAACAATTTCAATCATTGAAATCATAAAATTGTTAGCAACAGAGTTACGTAATTAGCCTACTGATCTCTTATGTCGCTTAGCTACTTTTGACGCTAACTGCCGGTGGGTCAGGTTAACGTCTGTAGTTTTTCACCTCTGGGTAGTAGGACACGCAGTGTCTGGAATCGCTTACCTCCGGGTGATACGACACGCAGTGTCTCGGGCGTCGGCGGTGCGCGTGGCTCGCGCGGCGGCACGCGGCCCGCGGCGGCGCCTCCCGCGGCCGCACGTCCAGCCGCTTGGCGCCGCACGGGCAGAGCGTGTCCACCACCAGCAGAATCAGGTTGCTGTGCGGGATCTTTTGAACGCTGAACGGTCTGGGGGAGGGGGTGGTTGTTAGTGTTGCAGGTGGTGGATGTTCACTGCTAAAAAAATTGGCACGGGTCCCCACGCCTTCCAAACTGATCGACTCTGTGCCTCTTCCATCCATCGGCTTCCTACGACCTAGGAGCTTCCATACGACACAATTTTACGTACAATCTGACTAGATTGACAATGAAATAGGGCGGACAATCAGATTGTAGCCAATTCAATTGGCAATGTGTGTGTAACACACACATCGTATCGTATAGAAGGGCCTAAAGAGGTGTCTTGTTCCTTGCCGCTGTGATTCCCGGTACATTGTCGCCATTGGCGAGAGTGTGGGTTAAGAGTCAAAATCTGTGGTATTTGAAGATTGAGACGTAACCTGATAAAAAAAATACAGTGAGTGCTGCAAATCCCCTCCTACTCGTGGTAGGTGCGTCGATATACGGCGTAGGAATATGGCCTTACTATTTTACAAAGTAACATCTAATTATTTATTTACCTTTCACATCCAGAGTTGTGACAATTGGTCAACTTTCCTTTCAATGGCTGGGCAGCGTTCAATCTCGTCGACTGTAATGTAAACAGCTCTGCGGTTGTGTCGCAAGGCCTCACTGCCGCTGAGCGGGCGGCCTCGCGCGGGGGCTCTCGCGGGGGCCCCGCGGGCGCCGGCCCGGGGCCCAAGCTGTGGCCCTTGTCCTCCGGGGCCCCCTGGCCATCTAAGATAATCTCGTATGTGCCCCCTCTGTCTCTATCGAGGTCGTCGTTCGCGGCGTTGTCGGTTTCGTAGTCCTCGTAATCGGCTAATTGGATACAAGAGTTCAGGATTAATTTAGAGTATAATTGGTGTGGAAAGTTTTATTTATTTAATTATTTATAAATGTAGGTACCTACTACCTACCTACTACATTATTCTATAAATGTAGGTACCTACACCGTCAAATAAATAGGCCCCCAAGAACAGCCTACTTGCCAAATGTGCCCAAGATTTCAGCCGTTACCCCGTTGCACAGCCAGTGATATGATACCCAAAGTGTGCCCAGACCTTGGGTCCAGACCCCTACGCCTCATCCGGCGACCCAGATCTCGGCACAAGTTCTTAGGGAATTGGTTGTGCATTAATGGTAATTTTAAAGTGTTTCCTTACCGATTTCCTCTTCAGCCATGGGATGTGGTCGCGCACGTACCGATTCCCAAAGTGGGAACCATACAGCTATCAAATTAATGAGATATCCGCCGAGCCATGATAGCGGTTTTATAGGCTGAAAGAAGAAGTATTTCATTAAACGAATTGCTTCTCGTATTTCAATAAAATCTAAACATTATATGGAATAGGACCTTACCGCTAATTTATTGCCGTCTCCACTGAAAGGGTTCCTGGAGTCAGGACATCTACCCTGATGGTCGTGGACCGTTATCTTCTTGTAGATTCTGTCTTGCACCAGGGAATCCATAATAGTGCCATCCACCTGGCCGAAGAATCTGCCGGTTTGGGATATGTCTTCCGATAAAATTATGAAGCCGTTGTCGTCGAGGATATAGCAATCCAATTCTTCTCCCGCACACGTCTTGCATACGTTGACTGCTGTGCACTGTGAAACAAACGAGAGTATTCTTTATTTTCGTAATATTAGGGTATTATTCTAATCTTCATTGAGAAACCTCAGTTAATTCAGTTTCAAGCTTCAGATAATGCACCAAGAAATCGGATCAGGTGGGCTGTCTGTTCATTAAGGTACTTCTCTAGTATAAAAAAGAGCAACTCACCGTTGAAGTGACATTCAGGAAATGTTTCACCAGCGAATCTAGCTGGAAGTGCAACCCCACGACTGCCGCTGGCGCCCGGTGTCCTCTCGACTCCACGAACACTGCGTGCGTGGCTAGCACCAGCGGCGGTCTTCCGCTGAGGTCCTCGGCTTCAGAACCTTCCTTGAACGGCACTGAGAAGACGAAGCTCTCTGGTTCTATGGAGTGATGCTCCACGGCGCGCCGGTACCATTCAGAGTCGAAGGCGCGCGCGTATCTCTCGCTGAAGTGTCTGTAGATTGAGATGAAGAGATTGAAACTCCTGTGTCGAGTTTGTAATCAACCGTGGTAATAAATTAATAAACTATTGCAGAGGTAAGCAGGGTTGTCATTGCAAGGGATGGTAAAGACTTTTGTCCTTTTCAATTTTCATACGAAGTAAAGCCGGATATTCTAGCTCTTACCGTCTTTCTGGAATCATAATGGAGTAAGGGTTTGAGAAGGCTAACACGGTGCGATGTTGATGGACAATTTGTAGTTAGAGAGAATGGTTGTTTATGTAACTACTCTGGTATACACAAACTGCCACCCTTGTCAATAATTTGAATACGTATTTTTTTAATTTTGTAGGGTACCAACGCACAAATATGGTATGACCATGTCTTACGCAGATCGGCAAGTTACGTGGGGAACAAGTGTCTGGCCATGCCGCCCCCGCCGGGCACGGGAAGGAGACGCCCGCCGGCCCAATATGGCCCGAGGTGGGCTTGCCAGGAGTAGCAGGCCCACCTCGCACCCTGGTTGTCCCTATCCCAGGGCAACCAGGACATAACGCCAAGATGATAATGATGAGGATGATGACCAACGCACATTTATAATGCACGTATTATAAGCGTTCACCGGCTGCTGTAGCTGATTAAAAAGCGTTGGCGCTGGTGGCGGCAGAGTTTGTTTCCAGTATAGCATGGATGTAAGTGAACTCACTGTTCAGGGCTATCTGAAGTCCTGGTGCTGTTGGTGTTCTCTGTCCACCTGAGGAGGCCGCTTCGGGTGGCGATGAAGGACAGCGTAACCACGAACTTGTGGAACCGGCCTTGCCTGCAAAGAGCGGATGGGGAGTGAGACTATGGTTTACGTTGGTGCTCTATCAGGGAATGGTATTCCACATCTCTGTAGCGATAATGCAACAGTGGCCGCAGTCGAGTCATTTTTTGGCCTTACAAGGCAATGTCTTTCGGTGGTCGCTTGCATGTTTCTTGTTTTGTGGCAGTTTTTACTGATGAAGAAAAAATGATCGAGTTCTTGTGAGCTCGACTGATTAAATTCATACAGTCTTTGGCCATGTGATGTCCGACAGAGTAGAATAGCACCAACCCCTTACACTCGTGGGTGTCGTACAAGGCGACAAATGTTTTAGATCTAGTCTCCGTAGGCTGGAAAATGGGCAGCAGCGTCTTACATTGTTATATTTATATCACTGCGATCTCCAACCCAACGCCAAGCGTGGAGATTATGGCAATAACATCCTTTTTCGTGGGAGAGGCCCTAAGCCCTACAGTGAACTTAGGGCCTATGATGATAGGTCTTTGACCAGTCTCTGGTACCAATGGGTGAATGGAATTCGACCTCACTACATCCGTACATAAAGCGGACACACTAACCACTTCAAGGCTTCAAATCGGATATTACTCGTATATTTTATACTATAACAGCACGTAGCTTAGCCTAGACATAAAACTAAAACGCAAAATCAGTGACAACATAACACCATGAATGCCTATTTTCCATATTAAAATGATCAATCTCGTTTTTAAAAAACGAGTCTTTCTGACTGATTTCTTTGCGCTCTTACTATTCCTCTTGAGCTGAATATACATTCAGGATGACTCAAATTAATGATACCAAAGGGTACCGTATGCATGTGTTCATGATAACAAACAACTTTTTTTTTGTTTTCATACAAGATTGCTCCATCGACAAGAGTTATACTCTTAAATATATGATTATACAAAATTGAAGACTAATTCTGCCAAAATGTATAAAACAGCAGATATTTTTTTGCGATTTCAGAGCTGGTGCCATAGTAAAAGTTATTAGCTACGAGTATTATGAGTAACTATCACTGAATATGGAAAATAGGTGTTGTATGATAAAATATATTATGAAATCCAATGAGCTGGCTAAAACAAAACTCCTCATTTTCTGGCAGCTAAAATGGAAATTATTAACCACGCCTTACCTTAGTCCTTGATAGCATTTTATAATTACAGGTAGACCCTTAATACCTAATGAACAATATGTTGAAAGAACGATATTTTACATTAGTGGGCAATGTATACATTACTCTCTAACTAATGTATATATATAATAGAGCGAAGATAGACAATAGGCATGATGACTGATTTCTTTTTACATGATTTGATATATTTCAAACTAAGCAAGATATGAACGTTTGAAATTCAAAACCAGCCAGAGTTATGTATCGCTTTTTAATATACACGTAAACTCCGTTTTACGAGAAGGCAGACAATCATTTTTTAAATCTTACAAGTCGTAAGCCCAAGGGATACGTGGGAAACAGGTGTCTAAACCTGCCGACATCAGGAAAGAGATCCCGTGGGAGGCCTGAGGATTGTCATCGCCACGTGAGGATGCTGAAGGCCTACAACGTGAGGATGCTGAAGGCCGGGCGAAGTGAAGGAAGAAGAGGAGGAATGCGGACCCTGACATAAAGCGGGATGGACGCTAAGATGATGACTGATCTTATAAGTCTGACAAGTGGGACTTTGACTGTTTAATAACATTTAAAAATAAACTTAGAGAATTGTTAATAGCAAAAGTTTATAACAGCTTGAAAGAATTCTGAATTTTGAATTTTATGTAATAAAGAGTATTTGAGTCCTAAGTTTTTACGTTTTCAATTTTTATTATTTGTACGTAGTATAAAATTAAGTCGCTTCCCGCCGTCTGTCCCTATGCATCTATGTATGTATTTATGTACGCTAGATCTTTTAAACCACGCAACGGATTTTAATGCGGTTTTCAACAATAGATAGAGTGATTCAAGCAAGAAAGTTTATAAGAAAGAAAACAGAGGATAGGTAGGGGTAAAGTAGGTGTACGGTACGTGTAGGGTAGGTTAGAGGAGATCTAGGGTAGGTGTAGAGTAGGGGTAGGGGTAGGATGCCAAGCGAACGAAGTCGCGCCGAGTCCACTAGTAGTTTCTAAAACTGGGGTTAACCTGCAAGGTACACTTTATTATTTTATTCATAAATATGACGTATTCCGTAACAGTCATCATCCCTTTTGAGAATACCGTTATCTCAAAACTACGAGCATTAACTGTTAAGGTGACCACCGTAGCGATGAGAACCTACAGCTTATTTACCCATGAAGACGTTTAATATATAAATATAATATGTCTCAAACCAAGATATGTTTACTTAGCAAGTCTACAAACGTAGAACGTTGAAATTATCTCTATTTTACCTTGTCAGTAGTGCCATTAATGTTGCTATCGGGCTATTCGTGTGACAAACATATATAAATTAGTTATCAACCGAAAATAACATAAAAGTGCGACATAAAGAACGTGTTAACGTTATACATGCAAAAGCTGGGACGTTAGAACGTCTGGAGATAGTTTGTGTACTTCGATATTTTTTGTTAAGATATTTAAAATTGTGTTATTGCATCTCCCCTATTTTAATAAACAGTTCACTGGTTAACTCTTGTATTTTGGTTCGGAATATTAAAGTTTATTTATTTCATATAGCTAGAGGGTGCAATAGATTCATGCTGAAATAAGAATATGCACTTACTGGTTGTGATGGCTCGCGTGTCCAGTGTGAGCGTCCAGTTCTTTTATTACCATTGCGTCCCTAATGAGAGACTGTACGAGGTTCTTGTCGCCTGAAATGTGGGGAAGTGGGCGCATGAGACGGGGTTTCCTAGATTACGTTGGTCCTTGGTCTTATGATAAAAATGTTAGGAAAATTCTAGATTTGCCTAATGGCATAAGGTACCAATGTACGTAATGATAAAAGAAATTCTGAAGAGACTTTCAATATTCATAATAAATAGTTTCCATTGACTCATACTATCAATGTTTTGACTGTATCGCGACTGGCGGAGTGGAATTGCCCCAACTACTGCGAGGCAGATATCCATATAATTCAATCTGGTCAGGTTCCCCGGGTAGCAGGGTCACGGAGGTCAGATGGCAGTCGCTCCAGATCTACCAAAGCCTGAATCATGGTCAGGAGCATTGATATTCAAAAACCGTTAAATTAATAGACATAAAAGAATTGCATCGAAATAAAGATAAATATCACTACCGTACAGCCCAGAAATTATGACAATGTGTCAGTCGTTAGAGCGCGCCATCTATTATTATTTGATGGAAGCGAGCCTTGAAAACGGCTCAATGCAAGATCCGCACAACACTTACAATAATAAGAGTCCCGCTCCTGTTTCTTGTGCGCGTTGTGCAGCACTAGCGCGCGCGGCCGCAGAGACATCCACTTCCAGCCGGGGCGGCCGGCGCGGGTGAGGAAGTGCTTCAGCTGCTCCTCGGGCGTGTTGAACGACTGGTCGGAGGTGGACGCGTATTCGCAGTATACCCTGGAGAAATGAAGAAAATAATTAAAAAGCTTGTGGATACACCTCGTTTGGCACACTCGTCTTTTCCATCGCTTTATATGCCGCGGAGACTTGGACAACCGCTGACAGGCAGAATTGACGCCCTTGAAATGCGGTGTTGGCGCCGCATGCTAAGGATACCTTGGACAGCCTACCGCACAAATGTGTCGATTCTTAAACAACTTAAAATAGAAAATGCTCGGCGACTGTCTACAACCACCTTGCAACAGCTTGTACGGTGTTTTGGCCACATTGCACAAAGAGGCCTACCCCTATCGTTCCAGGTTATCCCTAGACATCCCTGGATAACCTGGAACGTTTGACAGTGACAAGAAAAGTGGAGAGAAAGACACCGAGAGGCCGAAGTCCAAAGAGGTGGTGAGGGAAAATTCAAAGATAAATATTTGCCGGTTAAGGGTTATTGGCTTTCTTAGGCTAGTACGTAATGGATTAGATATTACCTGTGTTTTTTTATTTATGTAGTTATTTAAATTGTAACAATTTTAGTTCTTACCAATCAGGATGTATCTTCCAGTTCTCCCCTTTGAAAAACTCCGTGACTGAAAACGTAAAAGAAAATTTTAATTTACAAAAAATTAAACTTATTACAGCTTTATTTGTTTGTCATATATATTGGTAGTTGGTACTGACCATTGATTGCGCTATGCTTGACTTCTTGCTCCGCTTGTAACTCATACATGCCATAGCCATCCGGTAGCACCACGGCAAGGGAATAGGGGGTGCCTTCAACTGGGGTGAAAAAGTATCTGGAAACAAAATAAAATTATTGGTTATATCTATTTACATAATAGTTTATCTAGAGTACTCATGATGGATTGTTGAGCTTTCGTATGTGGGAATCTTAGCAGCCTTTTAAAAGTTTTGTTCGAATATCGTACTTGAGTACACCAAAATATGGTGCCCAAGAACTAAGAACTAAAAACAACCAAAAAAAGAAAAGAAAGAACTGTGAACTTTATTGCATTGTATTAGCAGCGAGTGTCGAACGAAACTAATGCGACACGTAGCAACCATCAGTCGGAAATCGGTCAGGAAGTAAAATGGCAAACAATTTCTTTTTTATTTGTTACCTTTGCCGCCTGGTGGCGACACGCCTCATGTTGTCGTATTGCACTTTGACGGCTATCTCTGTTTCGCCTTCCCTCTGTTCTATCATGTCGTGTCGCATCTGGGAAGGAATATTTAGTTTATAAATATAGGTAATTGTTTTATATTGCGGGCACAAGAATTTTTAAATTTCACGCAAAATTGAATTGGTAAGAGAAAGTCGCCCAATATCTCTGCCCTAAGGCACTGCTGGACAGTGGTCGTCCGCTGTGACTGACATTGCGACCTGTCCTTAGCTTGCCGCATCTAGTTTCCGCCGAGTGGCGTCCTACATACACTACGCCACGCTTGCCCAGTTGCGATTTCCATTAAAAAAAAGATATTTTGACAGATGTGGTCGCCTATCGCCATTTCAGCGTCATCATCATCACCATCATCACAGTCCATAACAGTCCACAGCACAGCTTAAACTTAAAGCCTCTCCCGTAAAAGGTTATTGCCATAATCTCCACACCTGGCAGGCGGGTTGGAGATGGCAGTGTTATTATAAATATAACAATGGAAAACGCTGCTGCCCATTTTCCAGCCTACGGAGACTCTAGATCTTTTGTCGCGAAAGCATTAGTCGCTTTGTACGACACCCACGAGTGTCGCGCTATTCTACTCTGCCGGACACCACACGGCCGATATTTCAGCGTGCTGACCGCTAATTCTTGCTTAAACATACTCATTATTACGGCTTATAAAGGCTTCGCATATTAATACTCACATCGAACAGCAAAGACGTGAGGTTCACTCTGGAGTTCTCGTCGGAATCCACCAGTAGCTCCACGTCAGTTACGTCCACGCTTGAGTACAGCGGCCGTAACGTTTCGGTGTACTAAACGAGGGAAAGTAATGTTTTGTTATGGTCTTATAATGCCTTTGGAGGTATTTTTATAAATAGCGTATTTCTAAATTAAATAATTTAAAATTTCCTCGACTTTTAAACTTTTAATAAAGTGTCACATATACGATAAGGTATTGTATAACATAGTTATGTTGAGAATTGGAATATGTCGCTTTTTGTCTTCCGCCTATACTTACTTCTTCATTCGTGTGCTGGAAAAAAGATAATTTATTGTTTATTGCCTATTTATTTTATCCTACATTTTATTAATTTTATAGTTCAATTGAAATTACTTCACACTACAACTACAAGTTTATATTTAACAAAAAAAATTATCGGTGTCAATTTATTTACTTATTTATTCATAATTTCACTATATTTTTGACTAATGCTTTAACTTACCAGAGGCCTTAAATCAGGGTGGTATAAAACATGCCCGTTGTTATCCACCATAAATGAGTAACCGTTTACCCCAAGCTGAAATAGAAAACACTTCGTTGTTGAAACTGCCCAAGGGTGAATGCGAAATGGAAGGTCACACAGGGACGGATTCAGTTATTTAGATTAGCGACCCATGTGGGAGAGATGTGAGTCATGTGGAAATGTGGCGTCTGTATTTTATTAATAGAATAAAATATTATAACATTATTTTATTACCTTGTAAGGTGGCACGAGCTTCTTTATCTGTTCGACAGGTACATCCGTTCCCACAATGCCCAGCAAGTTGGCTTCTCTATGCTGAAATTGTATTATTTATATAATTATGCGTGTATTCGTGGATATTATATAATTTATAGGAATTTCGTCACTTACAGTGTGGTTTCTCCTGTCGAAAATCGGTACGGTGACGGACGTCATGAGTTGTCCCATGCCATCATCGGCAAAGCTATTACTCTGTAAAGTTTCGTGTACGTGTTATTAGATTAAATAAGGTATCAACCAATCAAATAATGATTTTCCTTTACTAGCTTTAGCCCGTGCCTTCGCTCGCCAAGAATGGAGTGAAAGTTCCTGCTCCATGCTTTGAAAAATATCTGTGTCAAAATGCACGTGATGCTTCGTATTGACGTGAAGAACAAACAATATATATTATATTTTTTTTTAGTAAGGATTTCCAACTTACTCTACCACCGACGTAGACAGGGCTCCAGTGCACAGGATGAACTGTTTGGTACATAACCAATGGTCGGGCTAGCACCTCGATTAAGTGTAACACCTTCGACCTGATCTCCGAATGTTCGTTTATTGTTACATAAAATCCTGAAACCGAAAAAGCATTTGAGATTTGTCCTAACGAGTGACAAAACAAAATCTAGAGATTGAAGTTTTTGAAATATTAGTGGGGTTGAATAGACATTGACTGCTAGGATGATGGTGATGGTATAGTACCTTTGTTAGTGCAAGCCATGTCCTTCATGTTATGTCCCGATGTCGCGTCGCCTCCGACTCTGTAAGTGAACATGCGCACGGGCATGTGTGGCCAGTTCCAGGTTTTGAATACAGCCTTCACGCCGCCGGCGCCTCCGCCAGCTCCTATCACGGCGATAGCTTGGTTGCATTGGCATCCTTGGCCGGTACGATTGTACTGAAAAAAACATAGAATAATTACTATAATTCTGGTTTAATCTTTAACAATCGCAGTGTCTACATATGTGACAAATTTTTTGGCACGTCAATGAGCTACAGGTGGATATAGTTACCCTATGAAGAATTTCGAAGGCGTTATGTAGCGCTCCAGTCAAGTTTGCAGTTCCACCAGTTGCTTCAGCTTCCCATAATGCTGTCTTCAGTTCCCGTATCGTTTCAGGAACAGCCTGTTAAGATTAAAAATTATATGTAAATTCTAACATCATTTGTTATCTCATTCATTCCTATTCTGGCCTAGTAATTTTTGTAGGTACTAGTAATTAATGTTTTATTCAATTATGGTGGAAAACAAGCGTACGGCTCCCCTGGTGGTCAGCAGTTACCATTAGCCTATGGACGTTTACAATACCAAGGGTATCACTAGCGGGATTATAATGGGGGGCGCTTTCCCACCGCCCTTGATACGGCCCTGTCCTCCTTTAGTACTATAACTAAACAACTCTCTGTCTGCAGTTGAATGCAGTTCGTGCATAGTTGACGGGCGTGGTGTGGCCGCATAATAGCGAAGTTTAGCCAGGCGGTCGGCGCGAGGCCGTGCTAGGCACTGCTTTTCAGCCTCAGGTCAAGGATGTGGGTTTGCAAATCTCACCAGCGTTGCATACTAAGCAGGGATGTTCTATTGGCCTTGGTTCGAATTGGGTTACATAAGATTGCAGGCTTTGAACAGTGTTTGTTACGAAATTTGTTCGTCAGTTACTCGTATTTATAATGCTTTTCCAAGCGGTTTTTTTGCAGAAAATGCTATAAAAGGGATCCTACATAAAGATCAAACTTTTGATATGTGCTAGACTTTGTCCAGGGGCCTTTCAGCCTCGGGTCAAGGATTTAGGTTCGCAGATCTCACCATTGCATATTAAACAGGAACGCGATGTTCTATTCTTTGGCCTTGGTTTGAATTGGGTTCTGGCTTGTTTCTAAGATTGTGAAGTGCTTCCACTGCAGTGGCGGATCCAGGATTTTGGTTTGGGGGGACATAAAAATTACCATATCGGGCCAATTGTGAATAGCTTAGGGCCGGATTAAATGTCTAAGAACATGGTTAGGTTAGCCTATAACATTTAATTTTGCTTGTTTCTTTTGAAAAATACATAAGGACGCCGGTTGCTTTTTGCATTTCCATTGTTTTTGCTATGTATATATTTCGCCTCGAATCGAACGGTTTCCAATTTTAATTTTCGGCATCTATTTTTATAACGACTGCAGAACGCGAACGCGGAACGCCCGAACGCGTGACTTCTGTATGATAGTACCCTCATCGTACATTATTATCGCGATGAACCGTTTTGCCATTTACTATTGAGACATTTAAGTACTTCAGTACGAAAGCGATTGCGCGGCGAGGGCTAAAAACTAAAACAATTTCTCCTCGTGTCTGTCAGAAGTTGTGATGTACCCTTTCACTTTTGCCTGTGTCGAGCGGAGGTGTACAGGTAAGTGGAGCCTTGTCGCGGCCGTCACTACACCGCGGCGCTTCAATAACCTTGAAACTTTGACATGAAAGTACATTGTTCGGAAGCCGACGCGACGTGCAATTTTACTTTGGCATCTTCAGATAATGTTGCTGTGTTACGAAACTTTTGCTGCTCCACAATTTACCAACAATAACGATAGCTAGCACATAAATCTACTGAGTATATTTTCTCAATAGGGCCGCGCACATGTATATTGTTTACAGATAAAATGACCCACCAATTAGTAAGAAAGCATTTCCTGTTAATAACTTATAAGAAAATCTGCATTAAAGAGCCTCGGCTTTCGCGCACAAAATCCAAGTATTTAATTACCTTTAAATCTTAAAGCAATATTAATTACAGCAAGATGAAAGTCTGGTTAAACCCACGCAATTATGTTGGCTCCTAGCGCCCGTGGCTTTTCCTTTGACAATTATGTTAAAAAGGGACGATCGCATCACATCTACCTACATAGATGTTGAACTTCACTCGAATTACCTCCGCACCTGTATCGGATCCGTTTACCGCGTTCCGTAATAATTCGCGGAATTCCGCAATCGATACACGCAAGTATTAAACGTTAGATCATTAAGCGGCAGTCGTTAATGTGAATAAACATGAGAATATGCCTATTAAACTTTATGTGTGTAACAACTCTTAAATATACAAGCTTTCGGGCGGGGTGGGTGTTTGCCGTGGGCGATTGCCGCGCCGCGTGTTAGCGGGGTGCCGCGGTGGATATATGTTTTACCTAGATCACGTTTGGGGAGGTTAAGTGTAACTGGATTTTTATGGCGCTCTCTTTTGATAACGATACACACATTAGCTTTATCATACATCAACAATTAGTAACAGCCCGGTACGGTGAGGGAAAATATTGTGATGAAACCTGAATTCAGGCGACTGAATGTGTAACCATGATCCAATCTGGTCAGGTTCCCCTGGTAGCAGGGTCACGGAGGTCTGCTGGCAGTCGCTCTACTGTTATTACCTGATACCTCCGGGCCCTCGTGCGTGAAAGCATA
Organism: Blastobasis adustella; assembly: GCA_907269095.1. Lineage (NCBI taxonomy): Eukaryota > Metazoa > Arthropoda > Insecta > Lepidoptera > Blastobasidae > Blastobasis > Blastobasis adustella. Next base: position 6,093,599 of record OU026123.1, on the reverse strand, counting down.
ACCGCCAAGATGATTATTATTTTTTAACAACAATTTACAGTCCACGATTGTATTTGAACCCCTCCACATTAGCGGAGGTTTTGGTGTAGTATCTACATACTACTTACACTACACTTGGCGGTCAAATTGAGAATACCTAGTTGCTTCAAAAGTAAGAAATCACCGTATACTTATTTACGCCCTGTACCAATATTCAGCGATCTGTTGTCGGTATAAAATACCGAGCCGCCATACATTTACTGACAACGAGCCAATAAGTTTTCTCTGAATGTGCGCTAAAAATTTCAATCGTGCGTTACTGTGCCTAACAATACGAACTAATTTTGAGATTTCGATTTTAAGAGCAGACATGAACTCAAGAAGAGCAATTAAATGTTGAGTGTGCGTTATCTCGCTAAAGGAGGGCCGCGAAGGCGCACCGGCAGCGCTCGGCGCTCGCGAGTCTGCGGTATCAATAGCCGGGGGCGCAGACCTGCGATAGCGGTCGCACCCTCGCCCCACCTGTCACGGGCCGCACTCGCTTCTTTGTCGCCGCGATCCTATCTCGAAACTTCGCCAGACTCACCAACAGACGGTACGACTCCTGTAGGTACACTACGGTGAAAGTATGTATAGGCACGTATCTCGATCGTAGCTGCGAAGATTTTAAACACGCGCTGGGAAATGTAAAGGAGGCTTATCAGTCGTGCCTTCGCGAAAGACGAGCGGCGACGCGACGTACGAATATTTGTCACCGATCCATGATCGAGTTGTGTTCTATTTTTCTTTAGAGTCTTTCCATAATCTAGAATGGCAGTAAAAAATTGGTACCGTACCAAATAAATCATCATCTTGGCGTTAATGTCCCGGTTGTGCTTTCGAGAACGAGAGCCCGGGGTCCGCCTTTGACCATGATCCAGGATTTAATTACAGGTTAAGTAATTACAGTGGAGCGACTGCCATCTGACCTCCATGACCCTGTTACCAGGGGAACCTGGTCAGGTCCAACCAGGATCCAATCTGGTCAGATTGGATCATGGTTACATATTCAGTCGCCTGAATGTGCAGGTTTCATCACGATGTTTTCCCTAACCGTAAGAGCATCGGTTAGTATTCCACTAATGTGAGCGTCGGTGGCCGAGCGGTTACAGTATCCGACTCGTAAGCCAGAGGTCCCGGGTACGAATCCCGCTCCGGTCATGTACCAATGACTGTTTTCTGAGTTATGTACATTAGTGGTACCGTACCAAATGATACGACTATATAGGCCATTTGCGAATTGGTCCTAATATAAATGTATGAGGGTTTACGTAACATAAAATATGGCGTCACTTTAAAATATTATATTTTTATGCGCGATAAATAACCAGAAGCGGGAAACTCCGGGAAACGCTGAGAAACATTGCAAGTTGGAACTTTCCACTTAGCCCCGTTTACTGTGCCGTCCATTAAGGTGCGTGAGTAAACTGAAAAATTGATGAATGTCTTCATCGTGTATTTTGATCGTGACTCGGGCAGAGTGCCTTTACATAATGTATAAAGGTGTACACAAAGTCTTTAATGTTTCTCTCTCTTTAGTGGGCCTTACAGATTCAAAGGTCATATCATATTATAACCGCGTTTTATCAAAGGGAAAGTCTCTTTATGCCTCAGTGGGTTATGGGCGAGCGCTGGCAGAGAAATTAAGGCCTCGGGCGTTATTCGTTTTTGTGATAATTACTTAGACGTCGTGTTTTGACAGGTGTAGCATGTTATGGTGAATGGAAGGCAGGGTGGGAAGGCCCCCGGGGGTGGTCGGCTTCCCGGGCCGTTTTGTAAATTAGGCTGATGCCGCGTCACTCTATCTGTGAATGGTCCGCTAATGGAGGCGGGCATTAGCCAGCTAGTTGGAATCCATTAGGTGCGTGCGTCCGCCGCGGCCCGCCAGATGCGTATCGGCTAATGCGGAGCGGCGCGCGCGCACGCAATATCTGCATTTGCCCACTAATTTACAAATACTGATTGCCCGATAACGAACCTATCGATCGGCTCCCGTGACGTTTATGTTGATTTTTCTACACCTTTATTTATCGATTATATTCATTCACAATATCGTATATATACGTAGTGCACTTAATTAGTATATATCATGTGACTGAACTCCGTGACCCGGCCACTAGGGGAACCAGACCAGATTGGATCATGGTTACACATTCAGTCGCCTGAATTTGCAGGTTTCATCACGTTGTTTTTTCTCACCGTCAAAGCATGGGTTAACATTTACTAATGTACATAACTCAGAAAAGAGACATTGGTACATGGCCTCAGTGGGATGCGAACCCAATAACTCTCGCTTACAAGTCTTACACCTTAACCACCGACGCTCCCTACGCTCCGATGTTTTCCGATTATATTCATTTCAACGATATTGCAAAAGTCCAAAGGCTGCGGTGACTGTTTACCATTAGGCCGTAAGCTTGTTTGCCACCTTAATGGTATAAAAAGAAATTCACAATATCCTATATCTACGCAGTGTATTAAATTAATAGGTATATATATAATGCGACTATAAAAATGTTGTAGCAGAATCACATTAAGATTATTAATAGAACCGAAGCGAGGTGCAGGGATTATGACGTTTTTAATCAGTGCCTCGTAAATACGGGCGGAGGGCGGGCGCAGCGCTAGAGCCGCGTTATTTAAACCCAGGCGCGTAGTTACATCATGTTTTAATCAGGATTGACATTAAACAATTTGTAGCGCCCACCTGCTTCCTGAAGGCTCGTTTTCATTAAACTTATGTCACCTAATTGCTTTCTATAGTTGTTTGAACACGTAGCTGACATAAATGTGTTGTTACATGAATTTAGCCGTGAATTATTGGTCCCTGTTTAGTAATTACGCGCCTGAACACACAGCTCACTGCGCTCCACTGTTCTGTGCGTAATTTAATAAGCCAATAACAACGTCTTGTTAGTATTGGCGGAATTTGTGTGAGGTGAATTAATGGTTATGTAGGTGTCATCGTCCTATTTGACCCAATGTTGATGCACAAGTTAAATCTTGGCCCCAGGGACACGTACATAATTGATTCATAAAACATTGGTAAACATTCACGCATTGTAAACTCTCCTGGTGCTGCTGATGCCTATAGGCAGCGGTGACCACTTTCCTGTGGCCCGATCGTTTGTCTGTCGTATAACATAAAAAAAAAAAAAAAAAGCTCAAGTGTCAGGCCAGGTTCTTCACGTTGTTTACCTTCACCGTAAAATTACGTGGTGTACTTAAAATTTGTAGGTACAGTTAGCATCAGAAGTAGCTAAGCAACTAAACTTATTATGATCCGACCAAACCGGGAAAATAAGGCTTTTTATAAAATTTATTAAAATTAGAATAACATTTGTCGGACTTTAAGTCTTGGATATAAGGTCTAAATTAATGGTTCAAATCATTCTGATCTGTTATTTCGCGTAGCTACTTTTGATGCTGCCTATGAATAGGTAAGAAAGCTCTAACACTGACCACTTGGCCGACATATATTTACTAGAGATGGAGACAACGAAAAAAGGACCAAAAGGACCATAAGTGTACTTACCTTATGATTTACTTGATTCCTAAATGACTCCACTAACCTGAGCTAAAATCTTCGTGTAACACTGATGTATCTCGGACACGGTGTCGCTGTAGCGGTAGACGTTGACAAAGTCGTTAGGGCCGAGGGTGTCCAGGATTCCAGACACAGTGGCCTTTGCAAGGCGCCAGTACGACGAGCCAAGGTCATCCGAATCGTCGAGCAGGATCACCAGGTCTTTCGGCGAGGTGGCCGCTTCCACAAACCAGTTGGAAGAGCGAAAGTCATAGAAGTCCCGCGCGTGGTGCGAGTAGCCGTCTTCGGGTGGCCAAGACATGGCTGCAGATAAAATAATGTGTTAGTGCATTTTTTCTTCTGGAAGTTACATGAAAAATTCATCAAGACAGTATCTTAAACTAGATCAGTAGGCTGATAACGTAACTCTGTTGCTAACAGTTCACTGATTTTAATGATTGAAATTGATACTTTTGCGATTCCGATGATCGATTTAATAGTTTCAGTTTATTGCAATGGAACTTTGTAAGCAACTGAACCTATGAAATCGATGATACGAAATCGCAAAAGTAAGAATTTCAATAATTGAAATCAGAGAAATGTTGGCAATAGCGTTAAGTAATTAACTTACTGGTCATTGATTTTGTGCTGTTCAGTAAGTGATTACGAGAATCCGTGTTTTATTGGAATACCATATTTTCTCTTGTATTACCGAAACGTAGATCTATAGAACCTTCGCACATTAGTTAGGTAAGACAATAGGTATATTAATACCTTATCGATCAAAGTCGGCATGACTAATATCTAATGAAGACTCCAAGTTGTGCCTCGTACCTTTTGAAAATAGTGTTACGTTTAATTGGAGATCATCCCTGGCCTGGTGCTAGAGCATCCCAAGGTGTGAAAGTGCTCAGAACACATATTTATTGTTTGTCATGTCATTAATCTATAAAACGTCACTCTTCACTCAGTTCTCAGTGGAGACGTTCGTGGGGAGCCGGTGGATGCTTGAGGCACAAAAAGCCGGCCGGTGTGGAAGGCCTATATCCAGCGGTAGACGTCCTGTGGCTGTGATGATGGATTGTTTCCCATTGGTCTGGTTCGCATTTTTTTTATGTTATACGGTAGTCAAACAGGCAAGCGGGCCACCTGCTGGAAAGTGGTCACCGCCGCCTATGGACATTAGAAACACCAGGGGAGTTCCTCTGAACAGACCTCTAATATACCTCTTGAACGATCCCATGTCATAGTCCAAAGGAAACACTGTGCCTGGGACCTCATTCCACATTCGAATCGTACGAGCGTCAAACGCTCTTTCGAACCTTCGCGTGGTGACCAACGGATGGTCTACGTATTGGGGATTTCGTCTGGTGTAGACAGATGATGGTGAGTCCTCACCGGGGTAGCGTCGCATGAAGCCCGTGGATGACGCGAAGTACTGCCAGGAGAGCGTCGGGTCGATCTCGTAGTTGTTCACAAAGAGCGGGTCCAGGTGCTCCGACCACGCGATCTGGTTCTGCACCTCGCCGTCTAGGAAAGATGAAGATATTGTTACAAATAGTTAATAAGATAATCACAAAAAAGAGAAAATAGTAAGTGGTTTTTTTATTAACTTAGTGAGGTAGCGAGTTCCAGTCATTTGCAGGATAGAAGGTATTTTGTTCCCAAATAATATTCTACAAGTTAGCAAATGGTAGCCTAAGAGCCGATTTATCCTAATATTTTAGTCTTATCTTTAACTGTTATTTAAAGGTAGATATAATTTAAAACTATCGTAATAAATAATATTACCAAATGGTTCATAAACATTTCTAAACGAAATGTATAAGATTCTTGAAGGATGAATTGGATTCTCTTTGAGTCCATTCAGTACTAATTTACCAAAAGTTAGGTTTCTAAATATGTAATAAATCCTATAATTATTAAATAATTATTAAAAATAGACTAAAATACCATATACTATACACGCGCAAAGCGATCTCGACTTCCACATTCTTCAAATAAACTCGCGTGAAGGATCCTCGGGCAAAGCATTTTAATGCAGATTGTTATCCAACTAAACTGTACTGGGCTCAAAATAAAAACAGCTCCGATATGAATTATGTATGAGGCAATTTGTTAGGTGGTCCGAACAGATTCCTCGACACGGTTGGCACTGTGTGCCACAATTAGGGAAATTTCCTTTAACTACCCATTAAAAGAAGCGTAATTGGCAAACTTGGTTCATTGGGCAGCCGTGATTGCTTTCTCGTGGGCCAGCGGCCGGAAAAATTAATGGTTCGCCGCTGCTATGGTTTGTCAAGGGAACGCCCCGCGCGCGCGCGCCCCGCCCGCGCCCACCTTGCTCTCACGCTCCATTTGTGCCTAGGCGGCTGATGTTTTATTTAGCTTTATCGGGCCTTCTACGTTTTGCTTTCGATATTTTCCGCCATGAAAGGATGTTATGTGGATGAGGCGCGAGATCGTCAGCGTCAGCATCGTAGCTTGTGGCACTCGATAGTCTCTGCCTACTCCTATGGGATACGGGTGTAAGTGTTTATATAAGTATGTATATTTTCCCCCTCTATTTATCTCATACAATACAACCATGGTAGACGCGGTAAACCCAGATTATGGCTTGGATATTAAATACTCGCAATCAAGTTTAATTTAACGGAACAACATGTGGGCGTACGATCGATTTATTACTTCTAAACCCGACGATGACTAAATATTTAGTCATCCAGTACAAAAAGGTTTCAATTTTTCGTGGAAAGGAATTTTCGTGTACATCCAGTACACGAAAATTCGTGGCGATTGTGACTAATATTCCCCATACAAGCCCTTTAGGTGATGTGTAACCATTTCCGAGAAGCGATGAGTAGTTTCCGCGAAAGATTTTTGTCCTAACAAATCATCCTGAACTGACGCTCGCATGAGTTGGAAACTAATAGGCAGAATACGTCAATTTGTCCATAAATCATGCGGCGAGGGGTGTGGGGGAGGGGGCGGTCCCTCCAGCTTGTGTCAACAATATATTAGGTGTCATTATTTAAGGATGGCAGACAAGGCCCGTGGCAGTTCTCGGCTTTGGGATTACGCACTGACAGCGAATGTACCGCTCACAAGGCTCACATACTTGCTGTACTTGTATATTCATATGTATGGTAGAGCGAAATTTAGCTAACAACAATTAATTAGGTACATATTTGTTTTTAATATTAACTTGTCTCCTGTCTAATGAAGCATTGGATTTGTGTACAATATTGTTAAACGAAGCTGCCCGTACGTTAGGTTGAATTCGTAGCGCTCGTAGACCTTCGTAGCTTCGTAGCGTCGTGTCGTAGCACAGTAGAATATTTTCTCATACAAAATGATAAATGGAAATCTTCTGTTCGTAACGGTAATAGTCTCAAGATTTCGATTATGTAACGCTCTACTCAGCAAAGAAGTATCTCTGAAGTAGTTTTAGATAGTCAGTTCTATTATTAATTTACAATTTTAGAGTCCCACTATTAAAACTTGCTATTAAAACAAGCAAGACAATTTATGGCAGCGACTCTCGGGCGATACCCAAGTCGCCTGCAAATAGCTTGCGAATTGCCGAGCTACCGCAAAATACGCGTTGTGTACTCATACCTTGGTAGCTGAAGCTTCTACAGTACAGTAGCCTGACCGGAAACAATCTGTGTGGAATTAATTTATTGACAGTGGACAGATTAAGTGGCGCGACGCAAGGAAATTACACAGACGTGGTTGAGGTTGAGGC